>OZ004622.1:16165849-21165849 GCA_963924575.1 Pycnomerus fuliginosus
TGCTGCGTTTGGAAAATGTTGGTAAATCTTGACCAGACCCAACATAATTGCTAAGCAATTCCAGGTGGCAGTGTGACGTTATTGCGCAACTACAAGTTTTGAGAGATGGTATTGTAGGAATCTTACTATCGGCGCCATCTCGTGTTATGCGCACGAAGCCTACTTACGCAACCTAAAAATGTATGTCATGACTTGGAACGGCACCCTAGTAATGTTTGATAAGCTTCTAATTCTAAATAAAATTTTTCTTAGGTTGCCGCCCTGGAGACTGCCATCATAGAAAAGAAAAAGCAGGTAGAGCTACTAGTTACTGAAATGAAGGAGGCGAATTTACAAAGT
The DNA here is from genome assembly GCA_963924575.1 of Pycnomerus fuliginosus. Lineage (NCBI taxonomy): Eukaryota > Metazoa > Arthropoda > Insecta > Coleoptera > Zopheridae > Pycnomerus > Pycnomerus fuliginosus. The sequence continues at coordinate 16,166,189 of OZ004622.1, forward strand.
TTGACTATAGCCCCTCCTGAAGACTTAAAATCGATTTTTGATGGTCCCAACAAGGCGGGTAGTACCAGAAAAATGATTGGGTCGCCTCGACAATTGGAGAACGCTGTACCAACTAATAAAAATCCACATGGAGTGTGGGTTTAATAACGAAAATCTTTAAAACGTCAATGTACGGGGTTGTTATAAATGATTGTAATATTGTGGGTGGCTTTAAAAGCAAAACATTGACGTTTAATGCATTTTTCTACAAACACTATTAAAAACACTCGTTTTAACGTTTGTTGACAATTGTTAAAAATTGTGTTTTCTGACACCACTATTAAAAATCATTTCCTTTTAACACTATACTCGGGTTACTGAAGAAATGCAGTAATGACAACGCGTGATACGCACGAATAATCCCATAATATGTGTTTAATTACCAACATCAATTATTTCCTTTTATTGAACCTTCTTTGGCGGAAATATTCGAGCGCTCAGCAGTTTCCAATTGTAAGTAAGACTTCCGCGCAGTGTGTTTCTGCGCAACCAGTGCACGACAGTTTCACGTGATCACTGCATTTCTTCAGTAACCCGAGTATAGTTACCTCAGCGGCGCGCGCATGTTGGTTCCCTTGCGTGCTCACCCATTGGCTGGAGGTCTGTCACAGCTGATTTTTACCCAATGAGATCCTTTTTACCTGTGTGCTTCGTTGGAAACTTGGAAACCAACCTACGCGTGCATTATATTCTTATTCATGTTGACACATTAGATAATTTGAAAACTTCTGCTTTTAATCGTGGGAAGAAAAAATAGTGTATGATATGCGTATTAAAAGTGATTTTATTTTGTTTGAAGGGATGGAAACTTCCCTTCTCACAAAATAAAACTCCACTTTTAACACATATCATAAATAACTATTACATACCGCTGCAGTACTTAAATGTCAGAATGAACCATCCAAGCCACCTATGAAGTTACAATCATTTGTAACAACCCCATTTGCAGTAAGTAGAGGGGAGATATGGGAAATGACTTAAGTTGAAGGTACAATAGACGAATTGTAGAAGTTTCCAATATAACCCTACCTGTAAACACGAGTGGCGCGTTTTTTTATTGTTTGGTTTTGTCGTAGATCGTTTATTGTTAAGTCACTTTCTACATCTTTCTTCTGTATACTACACTTAAATATTTGAAGTCTTCATTTTAAATACCAAATAAACGCAATTTTCGTAGTTAACCCAGGTAGACATGTGTGACATTACAGTGAGTTTAGCTGCTTTCTGTTGGTCCAAAACCTGAATTTGGATCATTACAAAGAATGTGGAAGGCTGTTCTTAGTAAAAATAGTCACCAAAATAGCAAGTCTTACAGCTATCCCAACCCAAAAATTAAGTCTTGGAAAAATTGCCGGAGAACGTCCAAATTGTTTTCTGGCTACAAAAAGCATAATTTTTGGAGATGGGTGTACATGATTGTGTAGAGTAGTGCTGAATGTTGTACTTAGTGGCCATTGCTGCCTCATAGCCTACTCTAATTTTCAGCTATAGATGAGCCATTGTACCAATTTCCGGTTCATCTGTAGAGTTCTTAAGTCTGATAGTTTAATCACGCCATTTACTTAGCTATTAAAGTGTTATTTATTATTAGGTGATTGGATATGACTTAAATTACGCGTGTTTTTATATTTGTTTCGCCATATCATTAACATCACTTTTCATTTTTAGAGTTGTTGATCGATTGAGAGTTTATGAATTGTATAAATGAGTGATAGAAACTAGAAACAGGCGATGATCCAGATAAAAGAAGCCATATGCACATCGTGAAATCCCAGTTTTTTTTGGCAATAATTATAGTACAAATAAACGAAAAATATTCTGGATTTGCTTTGTTAGACATATTTATTTTAAATCTTCTGTGAAATGATATTTACTTGCTATGTCATAACTGTAAGAAAAAATACACACAATAAAATATAATAAATTATGTTTTCTCCTCTTTGTCCTTGTTATACTTTTCAAGTTCTCGTAAAAACTGGGCCTTGGGTTTCATTACGTTGGGGCGCTCGCCTCGACACTTCGGGCAGTACCACTTGCCTTTGGGCTTTGTAGTTAATGTTACACATGAAAAGTGGAACCATTCAATGGGGCACAAATCATTGTCGCACATTATCATCTCGCCGTAAGAAATTTGATCACAAAGACAGTACGTAGGTTCATCAGGATCGATGACTTGTTCCTCTTCCCTGGGGGGTGATTCTTCTCGCTGGGTTTGGGCTTGTCTCGATTTACGTTTCTTTTTCTTACCTGCAGTGGTTTTCTTTTGATTAGTATTTGAGTTTGTAGTGGATGGCACTTGACTTCTTAAGACATGTTCTGCAGGTGGAGTGTCATTGTGGTTCGACTCCAAACCAGAGAAAGTGTCATTTCTGGTCCTTCGAGCACGTTTAGTGGGACGCTCATTATTAGTTACCACTGCATTGTTGGTGGTATTATTGGCTGGTGGCTGCTGTTCTTTATTTTCAATCTGAGCTGGTTCTTCTTTTCCAAAGTCTATAAATCCAATGTTAACTTTTTAAGGTTATGACAATTGACTTACCTAAATTTTTAAAATCTTGATCTAAAAGCCTAGTTTTCATTTCAATTTTATCCAGTATTGATTGCAGAAGATTCATTTTTTCGTCTCCCAGCTCTTGTGCTGCAATGAGAGCCTGCTGCATCCGAAGGAAGCTCCTTGCCTTTTTGGCTGGATTATCATTTCCAATTTTGTTCCAACTTTCCGTCTGATAAGCCGCATCCCTGACTCGAGCTGAAGTAGAAGAATTGGTTACAGCTGCCCAAATATGACGATAAAAAAAAGAGATTTACCCAAATAACAGACGTCCAGTTCCCTCATTCTTGATATTAGGCGTTGCAGCTCATCCGGGAGATTTTCTACGCAGTCCAGGTAATTCTCTACGTAAGTAGCAGAATATACAGCCTCCACAGACACCTGATTTAACATGTTTTAATACATTAAAAGGGCATAAAAAGTAAAACTAGGTGCAAGCTTCACATTATTTCAAACAAACTCCGCCATACTTGACGTTAAAATGTTTACTCCTCCATCAGGGACAATCGAGAAATCCCCAAATAATTAAACGCGCTAAATTCAAAACTATATACAGTGCGAACGCTGGCTGTGGAATATTCCAAGTAAAAAATTCTTCGGCCATCTGTTGCTAAAATCCTCGGACCGGTCGATTTTATTTTTTAAATGCGGAACTAATTCTGTAGTCAGATTTTTTTCCCACTTCCGGTTTAACCGGAAATGACTTTAACTTTGTTTTCTCAAATGGAAAGACACTTTTTTCTCAACGGATTCGGAATCTACGGTTTTTTCTGAGTTAAAAGCATGTATCATACTTGACCGGAAGTGCAGTCATGGCCACCATAGAATTTCAAAAACATCGATGAAATCGGTCAAAAATCAAGATTCTTGAAAATTGCAAATACACGTCAACATTATTCTTTCGATACAAATTCAGCTGCGCGATTACATTTTCTTTAAAAATTTGCTATTTTGGCAGATTGTGAAAAGTAAAAGAATTTAAAAACAAAGGCGAATAAAACGAAATGTAACTGCGCAGTTGAATTTGCATGAAAAAAATAAGATTGACATGTATTTGCGATTTGCAAAAATCTTGATTTTTGACCGATTTCTACGATGTGTTTGAAAATCTAGGGTCAGGAGTTTTCAGCAGCAGATGACCCAAGGAAATTTTATTTGGAATATTCCACAGCCAATAACGTTCGCACTGTAGTGGGGAGCTGTAATTAACAGATTTTTTTCAGTAAGTGCTGTTAACTGGTAAACTGGATAATTTGCATTTTTACCGGAAAAAAAAGTAGTTTGTCACTTGTTAGTTTTTTTGCAGAAAGATCTGGACCCATAGTGCTTCATTAACGTTAGTTTTTTTTTGTATATCTACGTTCTATGAGAATAAACCTATGATTTTTTTATTAGGTACCTACTCATAAGACGAAAATACCTAGGGTTTAATTCATGTCTTTGCGATTTTCTGCACTGTTTCGGAGAAAAAGCCATTGGAAAATGTACATCAATGAGATGTGTATCTCTGTAGACATAGGCGCCGGAACCGAAGAAATCGGTCAATAAAATTTTTCCTTTACTTACTTTGTTTTCCATTTTTCCAACTCCCTAATTTTTTGCAATGCTAAAACTGGCTAAAGTCCATATATTATTATTCTCAGAAAGAGAAGAAATGTGTCATGCTGACTTGGGCAATATGTTTATGTGGGTTTTGAAATTTACAAACGCTTTCTTTGTCTCTATTTTCACATATTTATGCAAATTATTTTAGAGGACGATCCAGAGACATTTATTAGACGTATCTGCAGGAGTAACTCATTTTCGCAAAAAAGTGGACATAGCCAGTTTTAGCATTGGACCCTCGAATTGGGCAAAATTATAAAAAGGAATAAGAAAAATTTAGTCAGGCAGTAGAATTCATATCAAGAAAATTAAGTTAACGTGTTTTTCCGATATTCGAAAATCTTCATATTTCACCGATTATTTCGACGTTTTTGAAAATGTAGGGTGGCTGTGACTTGATTTCCGGTCAAGTGCGATACATACTTATTTTAACTTAGAAAAATTTGTAGATTCCGAATTTGTTGAGAAAAATGTGAGTTTCAATTTAAAAAAACTATTTTAGGGCCATTTCCGGCTAAACCGTAAGCGGAAAAAAATATTTTACAGCACTACCTGGATCAATTTAATAAATAAAAGTTTCCGCTAGTTTTTCCGAAATAACCCTCCACTATAGAATTAGAAGGGGGTAAACAACTTTTGAACCTCACTGTGTAAGATATATGTAAACAGTGCTTTTCAAAAGTAGGGAATAAACTCAAAATTTCTTCCGAGAGGAATATTTCGAAAATATCCTTGAACAAGTCGACCTTATTCTTTTGAGACGCATCCCATGATGGTGTACTCTGATATTTTTTTTAACAGGATAGAAATAAGAGAAATCAAGAAATGAAATTGACGTGTTTCACCGATTTCTTCGATGTTTTTTGAAAATCTAGGGTGGCCGTGACTGCACTTCCGGTCAAGTATGATACATGTTTCTGACTGAAATGAAATACTTAAAGTGTGGAGGACAACTGGGCGTGCAATCAGCAAATTCTTTTCACTTCCGGTTTAGCCGGAAATGGTCTTAACCTTGTGTTTTCAAGCGAGATGACACTTTTCTGAACGGATTCGAAATTGACAATTTTTTGTGACATATCACACTTGACCGGAAGTGCAGCCGCGGCCACCCTAGATTTTCTAAAACATGGAAGTAATCAGAGAAAAAATTGAGATTTTGGAAAAAGGCAAAAACACGTCAAATTATACCGTCAGATACATCTCAAATGGAACTATATGTTCAAGCAAAATGTCTTCAAGTTTGGACAACATTTGGATACTACATCAGTAATTAATGCGTAATGATTTGTAGTGCAGTAAAATCTTAATCATAGAAATATTCGATCAAATCATATTGGCAATTTATCCACGGTAGCAATTATTGCTTGTCACCTTATCGCCTGAATCGTCATAGGTATATGATGTATTTCAATCTCAAACTACCTATAAGAAATCAACGTTAAGCCGGAATCCTGTATTAAATTTAATCCTGCAAAACTTCTATAGCAACAAATTTTGTTTCTATGGTATATGGTAAATGTTCGCAGGATCAACTGATGTGGGCACTTTACAATCCGAATCGAATATAGGTCGTATTCCATGATTTCCATGTGCGATATACCGGGTGTGAACGAGATCAGGCCCGCCGCCTTTTTTTCTTTATTTTTGAATCGATTTGAATGAAATTTGGTGGTGATAAATGCCATTATTTACGCAAATTAAATAATGATGTTTACCTAATTATGTTTTGAAGAGTTGGATTTTACGCAATTAGGTAAAATGTTGTACATACTTAATATACGTTATGAAAAGCCTAAATTGTTTGACTCGCATTATATTACGGCTCGTCAAACAATATAGGACTTTTCATAACTAATAAGGTAGGTACGTAAATAACTATTGTATCTTCGGGTTTTACCGGAAATGAATTGGGGACACGCTGTAGATCATGTTTATATTAACCTCCCCACAACCATATAAAAATGGGAGGTTACTGCAATCACTCCAAAATTCGAAATTGAGATAACATCAGATCTTTATGTTTCAAGGTCCCAGGGTCACAAAAAAGTGGTTTTTAAAAAATGTCTGTGTGTATGTACGTATGTACGTACGTACGTATGTACGTACGTATGTGAGCAAGATTCCTCGACAACTACCGAACAGATTTTCATGAAATTTGGTATGGAGCTTAGTGTTGGCCTTCTGGTGAGCCCAGTTAATTTTGTTGCCAATCCGCAAACGCCAAGTGCCTTTTTGGCACATCAACTATGAAATTTGACTGATGAACATCGATTTTTCTTACCAGCACATAAAATGTCTTCAAACTTTGTTTCCAAAAATGTTTTCATACTTAATGCCTTTTTGACAGAAAATCCAAAAATTCGAAATTTAGAAGGAACATAACTTAACGCGCTACAACCCAAACTACTGGGCCGACTTGGTTGAAGTTTGGTAGGTATAGATTCCATAACCCTTCAAAGAGCTACCTTGATTTTGGTGGTAATCGGCGCATGGAAAGTACCTTTCTGGCATATCAACTTTGATATTTGAATGACAAACTCCAGTTTTCTTTATCAGCACATGAAAGGTATTCAAATTGTGTTTCCAAAAATGTATTCAAACTTAGTGCCTTTTTGGCAAAATCCGTAAAATTTTGAAAAAACACAGAAAACATTTTAAAGTCTGATGGAGAAAAATTTATAAAAAGTACCCGGGATACCAAGTTCTTAAATGAGAGTCTATGCTTTTCTCGACTGATTTTGATACATGATTGGATTCTCTTTTCGGCCATATAAGAATTAGGTTCAAATTTATTAACCTAAATGTAAAAAAAAACCAATGACGTAATATGTTTGAAATGGGTGACGTCAGAGACTTAAAAATGACGTCAAAAGTTCCGCAAAAATGTAAAATATAAAATAAAAAATGTTAAACAGATTTTCTCAAAAATTGCTTGTTGCAAAGTTATTGCGAATACCTATTTTTTTACTAGGTTTTGTTTTAAGTTAGGAGAAAATTTTGATATGGCTGAAAAGACAATTCAATCATATCTCAAAACAGTCGAAAAAACTATTGACGTTTGTTTAAAAAAAAACACCGATGAAGTAATATGTTTGATGTGAGTGACGACAGAGACTTAACAGTTCCGCAAGAATTTAAATCAATTTGACCTGTTCTAAAATTGCTGGTTGCAGACTGCAGAGTTATTGCGAATATCTCATACTTTTACCACCACCCTGTATATAAAATATCCATTTGTTTATCAGTACAAGAAAAGTGTTCAAGTTATGTTTCTAATAATGTACATATATTTATAATTTTGGTGGTTTGTTGGCACAATATTGGGAAAAACAATTTATTATAAATCGCTTGAAATATTATTAAATGAAAGATTATTCGTGCTCGGGATTTTCACGAAGAATTTTAACCTCCCCACAACCAATATAAAAATGGGAGGTTACTGCAATCAGTCCAAAATTCGAAATTGAGATAACACCAGATCTTTACGTTTCAAGGTCTCAGGATCACGAAAAAGTGGTTTTTAAAAAATGTCTGTGTGTATGTACGTACGTATGTACGTATGTACGTATGTACGTACGTATGTACGTACGTATGTGAGCACGATTTCTCGGAAACTACCGAACGGATTTTAGTGAAATTTGGTATGCAGGTTAGTGTTGGCCTTCTGGTGAGCCCAGTTAATTTTGTTGCGAATCCGAAGAAGCCAAGTGCCTTTTAGGCATGTAAACTATGAAATTTGACTGATGAACACTAATTTTTCTTAACAGCGCATGAAAGGTCTTGAAATTCTGTATCTGAAAGTGTACTCACACTTAGCGCCTTTTTGGCATAAAATCGAAAAATTCGAAGTATTGAGGAAACATTAAATAACACGCTACAGCCCAAACTGCTGGATCGATTTGGCTGAAATTTGGTAGGTAGAGATACCGTCACCCGCCGAAGAACTGATTTAATTCTGGTGGCAATCCGAGGGCGGCAAGTGCCATTTTGGCATATCAACTTTGAAATTTCAATAATGAACTCCTATTTTCTCTATCAGCACATGAAAAGTCTTCAAATTTAGTTTTCAAAATTGTACTCAACCTTAATGCCCTTTTGGCAAAAGATCGTAAAATTCAGAAAACTCACAGAAAACACATTTGGTTTGGTGGAGTAAAACTTAGGCATAGTAAATAGTAAAATTTAAGTGATATTAGTGATAGGATTGGATCATTCACCAAGTGGGGAGGTTTCAGCCGCTTCCGTAGCTGCCCATTTTTTTTTTTGGAATATAAATAAAATTCTGAATCTCTAATACCACATTTTGACAAATTGGGGACTTTAAATCTTTTTTATAAAAAATTATAAATATATCTTAAGCCTTGCGACCCCCCAGAATCACTGTAGCCCCACAGTCAGTGGCGTTCGTCCCTATAGAAAAACAACGTAAACTCAATTTTTTCAAATAGAACGACTAGGTACCTAGGTACCTACTTTTGTTTTTATCATAATATCGATAGCAATAATTGCAATTGCAATATTATCTAGCCATGCAGGTGTGGTTTTCCAGTACCTACTTAATAAATCGCGGAATTTTGTAGTTATCGAGGGACAAATCTATGGGTGAAATCATGGTGGTGAAATCAGGTGAAATCAAGGTGATATCGGGCGAAATCAAGGAAAACCAGGTGAGATCAAGGGAAATAAGGTGAAATCACCAGCAGGGCCGTAGCAATGGCAATTTAATTTACTGAAAAACGTGCTCAAAAGGGGAGGGGTTAAAAAAAATTTCTGTCCGCCCCCCTCACCCCGCTTTGGAGAGGCGCCAAATGCTCACTTCGTACCAGGCGCTTATCTACCTCGCTACGGCACTGATCACCAGGTGTAATCATGGTGAAATCACGCACGAAGGTGAAATCAGTGTACAAGATTTTGCTCATAGATGTTCCCCTCGGTAGTTATCTGCTAGTATTTGCTTTTTAACCTCCCCACAACCATATAAAAATGGGAGGTTACTGCAATCACTCCAAAATTCGAAATTGAGATAACACGAGATCTTTACGTTTCATGGTCCCAGGATCACAAAAAAGTGGTTTTTAAAAAATATCTGTGTGTATGTACGTACGTACGTATGTGAGCACGATTTCTCGGAAACTACCGAACGGATTTTACTGAAATTTGGTATGCAGGTTAGTGTTGGCCTTCTGGTGAGCCCAGTTAATTTTGTTGCGAATCCGCAAATGCCAAGTGCCTTGTTGGCATGTAAACTATGAAATTTGACTGATGAACACTAATTTTTCTTATCAGCGCATGAAAGGTCTTGAAATTCAGTATCTGAAAGTGTAGTCACACTTAGCGCCTTTTTGGCATAAAATCGAAAAATTCGAAGTTTCGAGGAAACATTAAATAACACGCTACAGCCCAAACTGCCGGATCGATTTGGCTGAAATTTGGTAGGTAGAGATACCGCCACACGCCAAAGAGCTGATTTAATTTTGGTGGCAATCCGCGAGCGGCAAGTGCCATTTTGGCATATCAACTTTGAAATTTGAATAATGAACTCCCATTTTATCTATCAGCACATGAAAAGTCGTGAAATTTTATTTTCAAAATTGTACTCAACCTTAGTGCCCTTTTGGCAAAAGATCGTAAAATTTAGAAAAATCACAGAAAACACATTAGGTTTGGTGGAGTAAAACTTAGGAATTGTAAATAGTAAAATTTACGTGATATTACTGATAGGATTTGATCATTCACCAAGTGGGGAGGTTCCAGCCGCTTCCGTAGCTGCCCATTTTTTTTTCGTGCCTAGGCAGTAGAAGTCGCATTTTACTGCCGCAAAATAGCCAGTAAAAATGCACTTTTAATGACTACCGGCGAGAAAATATATTATGTGCACCTCAGCTAAAATCACGACTTTGCTGTTCTCGCTTGTTGCTCAACTCGCTTTGCTCGTCTCGTAAATTCCAGGCTCGGCAGGAAGGTGGCTTTTTAGGACTTTGTTACACAATAAATAAGTAGGTAGGTAAGGAAGCACACCTTTTTTAAGGTTACCCGCAAAAAAGTAAATTTTTTTGGCAGTTATTGTAGAAAAGAAGGTTTTTATCAGTCTATACAACTACTAATCATGCATAATTTTAAGTAGGTGCCTGTGTTAGTACGTAATTACCTAATTAGTGATGTTTGTACACTGCACAGCAGAACATTTAACTTAATAATAAATTCATTAAAAAGGTAGGCAATGAGTATCTTAAATTTTTCGTTATCACATTTTAAGATTATCAGCTTCTGGAAGGTAGATTTTATATTTTTTTGCTATTTTGTTTGAAAATAGACTTTCAAATATTTATGTAGAAAAAGATTTTTCGATGCGCCGCCGGGTCGCTAATTTCCAGTTCCAGCATCATCAAGTTTTGCTTTATTAGCTTGCTTTAGTAATTGTGCCTTGCATAGATAGGTTCAATTCCGAATTAAGATGTTTATAAGATAATAACTACCCATTTATGGAAAATAGAATAAGAATGTATAGAGCGTAGGCTGCTCTGAAACCACTTCAGTTTTGTACTTACTTAACATCCGGGATTTACGGTTTGTAATGTTTAATTTTTGCTTTCCTAATAAAACAGAGGCAGAGCAGTATTTATGATGGGATATGAACAGAATAATTTGCCCCCCCCAAAAACTTCAGTGGCCCCCCTATACCCTATTTCCAGCTGCCGCAATTTACGTCTGCAAATTATTCAAAGCTTTTACTTTTACACATTCGAACTTAGTTCGTGTATCGTTAACACAAATAATTTTTTATTCATATCACTAGATAACAGAGGAAATATTTCCTATTTTGGTCCGAGCGATCCGAATTTTATATATCTAAACCAAATCTGGATAAAAGCTGAGCGCTTGCGCTCTTTTATTGGGTCAGTGCTGTCGACAGTGAAGTGCGGTTAGGTAGGTTTACGTGTTCACTGTTAAAGTTTAGTGATAAGTGATAATGTAGTGCACAGTGACTATATTCATAGCACTCTAGATTCACCATGCATATGACGCATTCTTTCGCACATTGCACCCTTGGGAACATGGTATAATTGATTCGTACGCCAATAATTGCCTTGACCTACCCGCTTTATCATCGGCAGATATTATTTAATTTTTTTCTTATCTTTTTTTTGATAATTTTTTCTTGTAACACTAAAATGATAACATCACAAGTGACAAGGGGTCTTAACAAATAATTTAAACGTGTAGTTGTCATTATTACAGTACGTAAATTAATTTTAATAAAGTATAGAGGTAATTGAAATAATTGTCAGGGGGTCGATCATTTTAGTAATAAATAGTTATAATATGCAAATTCTTTTTTATTAACGATTACTTTTACAATGCAGTTGTTGGCCTTGGGACAATTCACACTTTTTCATACTTTTATTTCTGTGTGATGATGCTGTTTGAATTCTCAGGCAACGAACGATGGAGGACGATGATTTCTTCGATACGATCTCGGTTAACTCATCGGTCAGTAATAGAAGAAAAGTCAACAGAGATTATCTAAATTTATCCCGCAACACTCTTTACCATTCGGCTGTGGATTTGGAAAATATGGAGTTGACACCGTTGGACGAGGGTGCCGGGGATTCCAGCAACGCACAAAATAAGGTGTCTAGAAATAGAGACGTTAAAACGTACCGGCAGTGGAGAGATAGGGTATTTTTTTTAATTTACCAAATTTTGCACCGTCTTCAGTGCATGGCTTTAATACTTAACTGTATTTACCTTATTTCAACACTGGGGTAATTATTTGGTAGTTACAGTAATCTTTTTCATTAACTGAATAGCATTTTCTGTTATTTTCAATAATTATCTCGACCTTCCATCAGCACAGTGATGTCATCGCTGAAAAAATAAACATTGAATGCGAGTTCAATGTAATTTCGCGGGAATTTGTTTTCAGAACGTGTTTTTTTAAAGTCATCAGTCGATAATTTTCTTTATTATGCAGGTCGTCCCACATGTTTGCAACGTAAACATAGGTACCTAATTTTATAAAACTTAGCTGTTCTGTGAAACATTATGACATAAGAGCTTAAATTATAGAGTTCTATAAATACAATGCAGTTCATAATATTTAGTTGTTTCTGGAAAGAGAAACTTTTTTGAACGTTAACGCTGGTGAAACAGTTGAAAAGATCGAGACTGTTCCACATACATAAATAAGACTTTTTCTACAATAGGAACAATAGGTAGTTTATGAGCCTATAGCCTAAGCGAAAAAGTGAATGTTTTCTGGGCGAAGCGAACGAACGAGAATATGAATATGAAATGGTGCCCAGGTTGAGGTTGACGATTTCACAGAAAACTTTTATACAGGGTGTCCCGAAATTAGTGGTCAAAAGTTTACCAGTAGATTCTTCTATGAAAAATATGAGAGAAAGTCCCTATGAACATGTCGAAGGCAGCTAAGGTGTCTTTTTTCTATCTTTTGGTATCTTTACTACCTAAGTCTTTGATGCTGAATTTACTACTGAGGAGAAAATTTAAAATTTTGATCATAAGCGTCTCGTACTTAGGACTAAATTTACTCAAACATTTTTGTAAGTAGTTTTTTCTCAAATTTGACTCCAGAACCTGAAAATTTGAGGTTTTTTAAGTAAAAATGGTACTCTTGTTTGGCATCGATAGAATGAGTTCTTTTCGAAAAAAATGGCTTTTCATTGGTTCAGGGCTCTATGGTCTTTCAAATGGGGTCTTGGAAAGCATGTTGTTTGAAGGACTCTGGTTCCATTAGGAAGCATTTTTCGACGCATGCCAATAAGAACTTTTTTTCTAGAATTAAGTAAGGTACCGTCCCATGAACTTGTTTACGATATTTTGATGTCTTCTGTCACAAATTTTGGGGCCCTGAACCAGTAATAAGCCATTTTTTTCGAAAAGGGCGCATTCTATCGATGTCAAACAAGAGTACCATTTTTACTTAAAAAACCTCAAATTTTCAGATTCTGGAATCAAATTTGAGAAAAAACTGCTTACAAAAATGTTTGAGTAAAAGTACTAATTTTCTCCACGGTAGTAAATTCAACTGTTGTCAAAATGAAATGTCATCGTCACACCGTTTTACGAAATTCCGTGTTGGTGATTGTAAAACATGGTAAGAGCTTTTCGCCCTCGTTTTGCAAACATTCTCGTGCGATATTGACCTTATTATAATGAAACGTGTTTTTTATAATTATTATAATTAAGTATAACAATATAACATGCTACCATTTAAACAACAAAACTTGAGATCAGTATACCTAAATACCTAGTCACTACTCACATAGTTACATCTCACTAACAAAATTTTACGCCACCTAGCTTCAACTAGTATTAGTGAGATATAAATAAATACCAGTATCAGCAAAGTCTAGACCTGCCATTAAGATTTCACGGTTGTCTTGATCTCAAGTTTTGTTACAAGTTCATTTGATACATACCTAATACAATTTTGAAACATTTTCATGAATTATTTAATGCAATATTTCACTGAATATAGATATGAAAGATATTAATTCTAGACCTACATGGCCCTTAGTTTAAATTAATAACTATACCCCAGCAAAATTCTAGTGTTATATAAATAGGTTTAATTATTTTTCACAATTCAAACTAATTTTTTGTGACGTCAGGTGGGCGAATTGTTGAGGGAATATGTTGTAATTGTCACTAATGTCACCAAAAATGTCTGTCATTCTTTTCATTTCAGCGTTCCCCTCTGTGACGTCACGCGATCAGTTTCCCCAAATAACACCAAAGTACGCCCTCCTTAGCTAGAACCGCCAATATTTTAATCCACTTTGAAGTGTTACCTAGTTAAGCAACAATAATAATAATTGAAATAATCGAATAATTCACTAACTCCCATTTACACCGGTTCCGTTTAAAGTTTAAAGAGGAGCTGATGAATAAAAAAAATCTCAAGAGGTACAGGCTAGTCCATACTACCCTCCACATTCGTTAAAACTTTTGGAGTAAATTCTCGGGAGCAGGAAAAAAATTAATTAAATTTTCCATGTTATTTGCCTATGGTCGTGTATTGATGACAGACCTGGTATATCAATGAAATGAAAATGCGAAACATTTAAATGAAATATTTCGACTTTAGAACAACACTACCTACTCTTAGACCATCTAGTGGGGGTGCGCTGCATTATCTTTAGCCACGGTTGTACAAAAACTCCATACAATTTGATTTAGTCGTCAATTATTTATTCTTAGCGTTTTCATCTGACTTAGCTCCGAGAGCCATCTCAATTACTCCATTTCACTTTGCAAATTAACTCTCAGCAAGCAGAAAAATTAAGCAAGGAATCAGTAAATCAAAGTATTTGCATCTTTTTAATTTCAATTATTGGTAAAGTGAAACGGAGATGCTCTCGGAGTTAAATTAGACGAAAACGCCATATTATTCATTTTCTTCGAATTATTCCTGTTTAATATGTAACAATAAATAGCTACATTATCTAAACTTATTTATCTATACTGTAGATATTTTGTCATGCTTATATGATAATTTAACCGAGGCAAAACCAGGAACAGTCTAATTAAATTTATCTTTGGCACAACTTTCCGCTATTATTATCAGCAGGCAAAGAAGCAGTACATATTTTTTATTCTTGTGATTAATCACCATACCATTAACTTTGTAAATAAACGCCTAATCTCAAACACAAATTCTAATAACATGTGCAAACAACAATTTTATCAGCTTGCCAGTTTTTATCATGTATTCGCTGCAGTAACACTTATTTAACGAGTATGGATGAGGTGATTAATCGCCGTTTATGTAGAATGTTTGTTAATTTTTTTCTCGTTTTCCAGCAATGGCACTATTTTTCCAATCAAAAAGATCGTGTTGACTTCGTTTTGGCCTACGACAAAGAGTTCAAACCTGGTGATGGGATCAAAAGGGATACTTTTGAAAGGAACTTGGAAATTGTGGGTTTAAAATTGGAGAGAGAAGAGAATCAGCGGATACATTTTGTGAAAATTCACGTGCCGAGGGAGGTTTTGTGCCAATATGCCGAAATTTTGAAGTTAAGGCTACCTCTCAAGAGGGTGAGTGATTCATTATAGCTTAGCTATATTGTTTA
The DNA here is from genome assembly GCA_963924575.1 of Pycnomerus fuliginosus. NCBI lineage: Eukaryota > Metazoa > Arthropoda > Insecta > Coleoptera > Zopheridae > Pycnomerus > Pycnomerus fuliginosus. The sequence goes on from OZ004622.1 coordinate 16,181,486, forward strand.
TTTTATAGCAGATGTTAAACTGTGCTATTTTTACCTCAAAATATGTTGTTACTTAACGTCTGCTATAAAATAAAATATAGTTAATAGGCGATAATACTGATAATAGTTATTTATTTGGCAAGTGAACAAAGCAAGACATTATATCCACGAAAGGAAAAGATTATAATTTCCTAGGGAATAATATCGCTTTATTCAAGTGTTAAATACAAAGCGTTATCCAACATTGCGAATTTTACGATTTATGCCGTTTTCGGGCTGTCCTGCAGTGTGCGTTGCAGTAAAATCCAAGCGCGCTGGTTGGTCCGCCCAACAAGATGTCTTGCAAATCGCTAATCAGGGCGTATTATTTTTACTGCTCTGCAGTGTAGCTGCAGCATGAAAACGGCATTAAATAAATAAACATTAAATCTACTTTGGCGATGACGGCGATTTGTGTTACTAAAGACAGAAGCGAAATCTTCAACATAGTATAAATTGCTATCAGAAAAATTTACGTGGGTACTAATTATTTGATTTTTACGCAATAAGGCAGACGACGAGCCAGATACAAAAATAATCCACTAGTTGTCCCTAGTAACCAGTGGATTATATTATTAGAATAGTTATTAACTTTTATTGTTGAAAATCACTGTAGTTAACGGTCTATTTATTTAGGAGTGTTGGATAAAGCATCTCTTTACCACCTTGTACAATAAATAACTCTCATGCATTATTTTCAGGAAGGCCCACAGTTTCCAAGGTCTACCAATTTCGTCACATCAACCCTTAGCAAAATTTTAAATTGCCTCAAAGTAAAACTGGACCCCGGCATATTCCCTCCACAAAAATATAGACTAACATGTGAATACAGTAGGAATAATAGTTATTTGTAAGTTTCTTTAAATATTTTTTGCAAACTGAAGAAATTTTCACAGATTTGATGAAGAATCCTCGGATTTTTTCAATCCCGGTGTTAGGATAACAGTAGCGTCTTATATTCTGGAGCGGGAAAAATTCGGACCGGAGGACCAAGAAAAGGGCATTAAGCGTCTGTTGTCGGAAGACGTTTACAAGGCTGCATATCCTCTGCACGATGTAATTATTCCAGTTTAGTCCTGGCGGTGGTGGGTCAAAAAATCGATAAAGAAATGAAAAAAATTCAAAGCAAAAACTTTTTTGGTTGGAGTGGTTAGATTTCAGGGCCACGAAAAACATACTAAAAACTCGCCCTCCGCCTGGAACCCCCCTAAAATCTGCAAATTATTCGCAAGGCGCAAGTTTTTGCCCCATAACTCGCTTTTCCTTTATCGTACAAAAAATATACACGTATACAATATTAAAGAAAATAGATTCTCTACAAGAAAGTTTCTATGCACTTTTCACCTGAGAGCAACGGTTTGGCCGCAGGAGCCGCTCAAAATTGAGCGAATTTTTCGAAACGCGACCATAATCCATGAGATTACTAAAACAATAGTACAAATTTTGATCCCGGATTATCGCTTTGCACGATGATAGTGTGAACCATAGAGAACAATTTGAGACGGGGACCGACTAGAAATTTCCCTTGGGTTTAAAGATAACCCTTTCACTGAGGCCCAGGAAAACATTTTTTTTGAGGTGCCACAGTTCCCTTAAGAAGCATTTTTCGCCACATGTGCATATGAACTGACCCTGAAATCTAACCATTCCAACAAAGAACTTCTCTCTTTAATTTTTTCTATTCAAAAATACCCACCCCCTGATAATTCATTGGTTTTTTCCAGTTTTTCAAGTTTCAGAACAGTAATATAAAGTTTGTTTTAGGGTGACCTCCAAGGAGATTCGAAGCGTTCCCTCCTCCTCAGACACTGGGCTCAAGTATCAAAATGGATCAAATTTCAACCCGTCGATGATATTAAAGACTATTTTGGGGTGAAAATCGGTTTATATTTTACTTGGTTGGGTTTTTATACTCACATGTTGATTCCTGCGGCTATTGTTGGTGTTTTGTGTTTAATATACGCCGCCCTTACTTTGAAAACAGATAGTTTAAGTAATGATATTTGCAAATTGGACGTGGTGATGTGCCCTAGATGTGATAGGTTTTGTGATTATTGGAAGTTGAACGAATCCTGCACTTATGCGAAAATCCAGCATTTTATAGACAATCCTGCAACAATCTTCTTCGCCGTTTTTATGTCGTTTTGGTCAACTTTGTACCTAGAATTGTGGAAGAGGTACAGTGCGGAAATTACCCACCGCTGGGGTATGACCGGCTTCGACTTACAAGCAGAGCCTCCTAGACCAGAATATTTGATAAGATTGGCGGATGCTAAAAAGAAAAAGTTAAATGTTGTGACTTTGCTAGAAGAACCGGCGGTACCTTTCTGGAAAGTTAAGCTTCCATCCATTATTTTGAGCTTCACCATTGTAATTTTTTGGATCCTAATCGCATTATTTGTAGTGTTTGGAGTTGTGATTTACAGAATGTCGTTAGTAACGACTGACGCGCTTTACAAAGACAAATTAAGTTACAAAATTTACGTGGTGCCCATCACGGCGGCTTTGTTGAATCTTCTTTGCATCATGATCCTCAACTTTTTTTATAATAACCTCGCCCGCTGGTTGACGGAAATGGAGCTTCAAAGAACGCAGACGGAGTACGACGATAGTTTGGCCTTAAAAATTTACATGTTCCAGTTTGTGAATTACTATTCGTCCATTTTCTACATTGCTTTCCTGAAAGGAAAGTTCGTGGGATATCCTGCGAAATACAATAGGATTTTTGGGTATAGACAGGAGGAGTGCAACCCTGGTGGATGCCTAATGGAATTGACTATTCAACTAGCGATTATTATGATTGGCAATCAAGCCATCAACTCTATTTTGGAAATGGTGGTGCCTTTTTTACAACAAATGTACGTTACTTTTAAAGTTTCTACTGGGATTGAGAAGGCAACCGAGGAGGATGTTCTAATTACCTGCAATCAGTGGACTGAGGATTATAAATTGTCGGATTTTCAATCGCACAATCTGTTTTCGGAATATCTTGAAATGGGTGAGTGCACTGTTTATTTAATGCGTCTGCTTTTAACCACCCCACCCCACTTTTATAAAAGGGAAGGATTCGTAATGCAACTTTTGCCTTAGTTATTCAGATTTCTGTATACTGATCCGCAAAAGTTTTAAGCGGGCAGGTAGGTAAATGTTTCCACGCGCCCATCTCTAAATTTATCGATTGTTGCTCTCACCGCTTCGTGCTTAGCCATGGCCGTCTCTAGTTCCAGGCCATGTCCTAACCATTTGGCAACGTGGCGAGAGGAGATTTACCGTCAATTTGACAAATTGTCTCTGATTGTCATTGATTGTCATTAAAGTGAAACTTTTGCGAAAAAAGACCAAAAATAGTGTAATCTTTACCAATTTCAAATGATTAACGTACTGAAAATGAATATTTTGAAGAAAGTATGTAAGATATGTGGTATTTAGTAAATTTATAGTGATAAATTTTGATTACAGACCCATTTAAATACTATGCGGCGTACAAGAGGGTTTTGCAAAAAAAGATTTCGCCGTGTTTGAATTAAACACACTGGAATTGAGCTTTTATCATTAGGAAGTTTAAAAAACCTGACTGGCTGGATAAACCACATTTAAGATTTAAGACAAGACTTATTTCATCGTTGCATCACTGATGGTAAAAGGCAGGAATAATTGGACCATTTTCATCTGTAGAATTTTGTGTAAAGTTGACACAATATCGTGCTCTGCTGCAATCAAACTGCTAAACGAAGATTATCAATTGAAATTGATACCTAATAATCATTATTATTTTGTGCAGTTGTAAAATCTATTCCTCAGTCAAACTTTATGTTGCTCGAATAGAACCGTAAGACTTTGCTAAACTCTAGGCGCCCAAGCGTTCAAAAATAAAAATTTAACATTATATTGTCTTTATTTCTATACAAACTACGTATATTCTCAATAAACAAATAATTCTGCGTAAATGTCAAATTTCAATCATCTCTAAATTATAAAACGTGGAGGACTAGCAGTTGCTTCAAAGGTAATTGTTTAAGGTCCATCAGATGCTTAGAAATTATGCAAGCTGCAATCTCGATTGAATTTGCTTTGTGTTGAAAAGGATTTTGTAAAAAATTTCTTTTTCTGGGTCAAAAACTAAAGTGTCTCCACATTATACGTCGGCACTAAAACATGGAGGACTCGCAGTTGCTTCCAAGGGAGTTGTTTGAGACCCAGATGCTTAGAAATAACCCAAGCTGTAATCTCGATAAAATTTGAAAAGAGTTTTGCAAAAAATGTCTTTCTCTGGACCTAGAAGCAGAATTTGTCATTTTAAACTTACTTACAGGGCACAACTTACAGGCTTTCTCAAAGTATTGAATTTCAATTCCTTAATCATTCGAAATTGATAAAAATACAATTATTATTGGTAATTTTTGCAAATGTTTCACTTCAATGACAATCTATGACAATTTGTCAAACTGACGCTAAATCTCCTCCAGCCGCGTTGCCAAATGGTTAAGGACATGGCCTGGAACTAGAGACGGCCATGGCTTAGCGGACAACACGACTTACCGGTGCATTCGTTATTCGTCATTCGTTACTCCTATCATGGGTCTCGCAGATACAGAGTGTCTGGGAATAACGTCACCATATTTTGGGGGCTGATTCTACACCTAAAAATAGGGAAAAAAGTTTATATGAACTAATGTCCGAAAGTGTCTCCAGGGGGCGCTACAAACTTTAGGGAGGTGTCCTCAAAAACAGGTATTTATTAATTATCTTTGAAACGGTTGGAGCTACAGTAACAAGTTGTAGTCGTTAGTGACAAACTAACGACATTTGTGAAGCAAGCCAACTTGTTTTTTTTGCATTTATAAATTTGTTACCATAGGCATGACATGGTTTAATCGCGTTTTTCTTGAAAACGGTTGATCCTATGACTTAGTATCAAGAGTACCTTTTTTATGTAGAATCGTTTGGAGAATTGTTATCTGAAGTCAAAAATTCAAGAAAGCTAAAGAAAAAAAAGTTGTGGGAATTTTTTTCCTAACCCCCCGTTTCGCACGCCTGTGGTCGTCAATCACTTGTCGTGTTCCCACCAGATAATTCACCCGAAAAATTACCTCTGAACCCAAATTTCGTCATTCAAGCACCAACCGTTTCAAAAATAATTAATAAATACGGGTTTTTGGGAGACAGCTTCTAAGCCCTGTAGCGTCCCCAGGAGGCGCTTTCGAACATCTGTTCATATGAACTTTTCTTCATATTTTTAGCTCTGGAATCACCTCCCAAAATATGGCGACGTTATTCCCGGACATCCTGTATATTAGGTTAGGTATACCCAATAAACATTAATTTTAACAAATTGATCAAAATTCAATCTTTGCCAAGGAAACATTTATATGAAAATTTTCTATGGAGTGTTTTCAGTGTGCTGTCTTTAATTGGTTACTTATATTTACCTACTTATTATTTTCGGTCACGTGGTCGCGTGAATGAACAAATTTTATTGAACTTCTAAATTAATTGTCCCTTTAAGTGCCGGTTGTATAAAACCTTTAATACACTGGACTCAACCCTAAGTAGTCCATTATGATAATATAAACAATAATTGCTGTCAACAATTTGTTGTTATAGAGTTTTTAAGCATTATCTTTAAAACTAACTGCATTAAATGTTTTCTAAAACCCCGCATAATTAAATTAAATTTAATATTTCCAGATTATTTTTATTATGTTGGCTAAATTGTTTTTACTTAATTGCGTTTTGAAAAGTTGGATTTTACACAATTAGGCAAAATGTTGTACGGAATACGTCATGAAAAGCCTAAATTGTTTGATTCGCATAATGTTGCAAAACTCGCTATCGCTCGTTTTGGCAAATATTACGACTCGTCGAACAATATAGGACTTTTCATAACTAATTACGTAATATTTGCCGAAACGAGCGATAGCGAGTTTTGCAACATTATGCGAGTCAAACAATTTAGGCTTTTCATAACGTATTCCGTACATCATTTTATTTTATCCTATAATGTTATACTATGAATAACTCCTTAGTAACGGGTTGTGTTAAGACACATTTAACAGCACTCAGAGTTCTGTCAAATAACAAAGCGAAATAAACGAATTTCTAGGATACCGCAGGGTATCCATTGTCGGCTTTCCGTCATTATGAAAGGTAAGATGTGTCATCCAAATTTTTTTAAATATTTAGGACAAAATAAAACGTGTTACAACAAACGTAATTAGGTAAATAACTATTTCAAAATCCTGTGCAAAAATTGCTACTTTTCCGACTAATTTCAGTTAGGAAATGCGACATATTTCCGCACTAGTGCGAAAAGTGAATTACACTGCGAAAAATGTACATATTCATTTACACACTAGTGGGAAAACTAACTATTGACCTAAAGATAATTTCATTAATTTTTTTCAATCACCACGATCTGCATAATGCATGACTAAACCTTTCAAGCAGGTTGTGAGAAAAACACCAATTTTTTTTCCAGTCTTTCGCCAATTATAGTTTTTGAATGTCGGCTTCGCCTCGTTCTGCAAGGAAATGATGTATTTCTCTCACTTGTTTCATAAATAACAAATAACAGATTTTCTTGAAATCCACTTTCCTGGTTTTATTTTCGAAAAAGATTAACATCATTCGATTGTTTTATACCTAACTAGCTGCACCCCCGGCGTTGCTCGGGTTGTTTAAGTTGAATAACAAAAATGCATTTAGGTATTTTATTTTAATTATTTAGAAAAACGGGCTGCAATAGTTATTATTTACCTACATCAGAAACCGGAACCAAAGAATAATCATGATTCCCTAATTCAACCTCCATTCTTGCTGTTTATTGACACCGATTGGGCATAGTGTCCTTGAGGAAGCAAGCCCGTGAAAAAACGTGCCCTCTCGCACTTCTGCGAACGCTGCCTAAAGGCAGCAAATAAAACTGTCGGCAACGAAAAGATCTACAAAAAAGTCCGCGACAGCATATAAATGTCTGTTACGGATAGCCCACAATAAGCGACCGAAGCGATTTTCGTCAAAAATTTAAACACAAAAACGATCACGGTGGACTACCCATTAGTTATATGCCGCTCTAGATTTTTTTGTAGATATTTTCATTTTTTGATCCATCTTCAAGCGTTGAGGCAGCGTTCGCGATTAAAGGTCGAAAACCTGATGATGGTCACAAAACGCAAACGAAACGTCATTTTGCAAGTTTAAGATTTTTCTCGTTCTATAGACGGCATCGTCTATCGGTACGCCAAATTTCAACTCGCCAACTCATCGGGAAGGCCGATTTCCTTATCCGGACAAACACAAAAATACGACTTTGTTTTTTTATACAGGGTGTCCACGAATTCGACCACGAAAATTTGTGTTGCAGCTCCGTAAAGTAGGTGCTATGTTTGAGTTATTTGCGGATAAGTTTTGAACGGTTTAAGCTACGACAACCAAATTTGGGTAATTTATTTAGCTTACTGGTCTACATAATTTCCTGCAATTTTATCAAAATCGAACTACGTGAACCCGGATATTCTTGCCTATTTAGTTCACGGATACTACTAGACTGAATTACATACAGTGCGAGTGTAAAGTATGGAATAAAATTCATTAAATTTTTGTCCTTGATTTGTGGCAAAAATCCTCGGACAGGTCGATTTTATTTTTGTAATGCAGACTTGATGGAGGGGACAGTGATTTTCTCACACTTCCGGTTTAACCGGAAATGGCCTTAACTTAGTTTTCTCAAATGGAATGACACTTTTTTCGCAACGGATTCGGAATCTACGATTTTTTCTGAGTTAGAAACATGTATCACACTTTACCGGAAGTACAGTCACGGCCACCTCAGATTTTCAAAAACATCGAAGAAATCGGTCAAAAACCAAAATTTTGGAAAATCACAAATACACGTCAACCTTATTTTTTTGATATAAATTGAACTGCGCAATTTAATTTCATTTTATTTGTCTTTGTTTTTTCAATTTTTTTTACTTTTCACAATCTGCCAAAACAGCAAAAAGTAATTTTTAAAAATGTAATCGCGCAGTTGAATTTGTAACAAGAAAATAAGGTTGACGTGTACTTGCGAATTTTAAAAATCTTGGTTTTTGACCGATTTCTCCGATGTTTTTGAAAATCTGGGGTGGCCGTGACTGTACTTCCGGTAGAGTATGATACACGTTTTTAACTCAGAAAAAATCGTAGATTCCGAATCCGTTGAGAAAAAAGTGTCATTCCATTTGAAAAAACTAAGTTAAGGCCATTTCCGGTTAAACCGGAAGTGTTAGAAAATAACTGTCCCCTCCATCATGTCCGCAATACAAAAATAAAATCGACCTGTCCGAGGATTTTTGCCACAAATCAGGGACAAAAATTTAATGAATTTTATTCCATACTTTACACTCGCACTGTATATGTTGTAGGTACCTTAACATCATAAGGACAGGTTGACTTTCTATTTAGGCGGCTAAAAAAATGTGGTATGGGGAGGTTAAAACAGCATTTTCTTTTCGCGGGAAAATGGAGACTACCTACATTAAAATTAAGTAATTTTTAGTACCTAATTATAAAATGACCACACTCGTCAATATCTCACAGTAATGACAATTTTTATTTTTTTATAAATTCATTAAAATTTGTTGATTCACGACCATGTGACCGAAAATGATTACCTAATAAACAATCAAAGACACGATTTCACTGAAAACACTCCATTGATCATTTTCGTAAAGCGTTTCAGTGTTAAACATTCAATTCTGTTTAATTAATTACAATAAATGTTTATTATAGTCTGACATATCTAGGAGACCTGATGGGAGTAACAAAAATGCACCCTCTAATAAACTTCCTGTTGTTCGCAAAGCACGGCATGAAGCCATAGCATCCTGTGAGAGGGTAACCAATCGATAAATTAGAGGTGGGCGCGCGGAAACATTTACCTACCGGTCCGCTTTAAACTTTTGCGGGCCAGTGTACATGAACAGTGAAATTAAAGCCGGCCCTGTATATTTAGGTTTAGGTACAGATGTGATAACGGGAGGATATGGAAACAAGTGAATCGCAATCTGTCAAAAAGAGGCTTGTTTATAAAGTTAGTTCACTGACAGAGTCCCTATCAGATAAAATGACTATATACTGTGGTAACATGACAGATGACATGTCCTTTCGACATATTGCGATTCCTTTGTTTCCATAGCACCCATTGCTTTTAGTTTTAGTCCTAAGCCCCCTTGTACGTGACGCTTATGTCGAAACTTTCAAATTTTTACCACGGTGATGAATTCAGCATCAAAAACTTACTAAAGATGTTCAATTTCACGTAGTTATTTTTAACCGTTTTGAAGAAATTTTGAAAAAAACACTTTCAAAATGAACCTTTCTCCCTTAGGAGACATTTTTCGATCCATGTAAAACTTTTCTTCATATTTTTGATCGTAGAATACACCCTTAAAATATTAGACTTCAGTTCTTTTTGTGTTTCTAATACCTCAAAACGTAAAATCCGAGGCTTCAAACTTACTCACTAACGATTTCTTTCAGTGCTCCAATACGGCTTTGTGACAATATTCGTGACAGCCTTCCCCCTGGCACCGCTCTTCGCCCTCATCAATAACGTCCTAGAGATGCGCCTCGACGCTAAAAAATTCCTGAAATATTTCCGACGCCCAGTCCCGCAACGAGTAAAAAATATCGGCGTCTGGTTCACAATTATGGCAATAATAGGCCGAATCTCCGTCGTGTCCAACGCGTTTATTATCGCGTTCTCCTCACACTTCATTCCCAGATTAGTGTACATGCTCAAAGTCAATTTAGGACAGACCGACGATGGTTTCCTCAATTTCACATTGGCGACGTTTAACACGGCCGATTTTCCCAACGGCACTGAACCGGAAAATTCTTCCTTCGGCGATCTTACCACCTGCAGATATGCCGAATTCAGAAATGGGCCTGACCAAGAATTTAGATATAAAAGGCCTTTGATTTATTGGCATATTTTGGCTGCCAGATTGGCTTTTGTTGTGGCCTATCAAAATCTCGTTACTTTTGTTATTACGGCGGTTGAGTGGACCATACCCGATATTCCTAGGAAGTTGAACGACCAAATCAAAAGGGAGGCCTATAGGACTAATGAAGCCATAATCAAACATGAGATGGATCAAGCGCAGCACAAATTACGAAAGCGAAGTGAGTACCAACAGTAGGTATACAGGGTGTAACAGAAATATAGCACAATATTTTAACCACCTATTCTCCGCAAGAATACAAGACGAAAATTCTCGAGAAAGTTTTTCCTAAAGTCATTAATAACGAAGGTATGGCTCGCTAAAGCGGAGGGATGGATAACGGTTTTTCTAGAATAACTCCTGAACTGATTTTAATTAACAAATTTTTTCGTCTATTGTCATTAAAAAATGCATTTTTACTGCCGCATGTCCGGCAGCAAAAGTCGATTTTTACTGCCGCCGGCTATGAAACTTCAGCCGCGGCAGTAAATTGCAATTTTTTTGCCTTGTTAAACAAATAACTATTTCGCCGGTAGTCATTAAAAGTGCGACTTTTACTGCCTTGTGCGGCGAAAAAATTGTGTGTTCTACACGAAAAAAACAGATTTACTGCCTTGGCTAGATTCAGCCGCGGCAGCATCAAAATCGACAAAGGAAAATGGTTCTCCGGCTGCACTTACTGTTACATTTATTTAGAAAAGCTATGGAGGACGAACATCACTAAAGGACCCCGGCACGATTTCAATGGAAAAGTGGATTTGGCTGAATTTTTGATATGTTGTAGCCCAAACAATTCTGAACAAAAAATGTTAAGGCCAAACCAAATCTTAGGCCAGTTTTTTCGTAATTTTTCCATATTTCTCTCCTCGACATTCAGTTAGACTTTTTGTTAGATGCAATCTTTAAAGTGTATATCAGTTTGTCTTTGATTATAAGAGTTAGTTTAAGATATTTTGTTTTTTTTAAGTACCTAAGTAAATTAGGTATATTTTCCAGACCGAAAAACTCGCTCGGAATGAGAATCCAGACTTTCACCTCACGTCAATATAGAGTGTTATTTTTTAAAGAAAAAATTGGATGTTAAACCGACTGTTGAGGGTTCAATTGCAGAATTTTTCATATCACCGCTTGAATAAATTATTGCGAGAATAGACATGATTACATATCTCATTGGTCGTTAAATAGTGCCAAAACGACAGTTGTGTAGATAGAATTTTAGACAACTCTTTTTTTTCAAACGATATACTATTTTTAATTTTGGTTTAATATTCAATTTTTCTTTAAATATTGACGTAAAGTGAAAGTCTGGATTCTCATTCCGAACGACTTTTTCAGTCCGGAAAATATATTTAGTACTTTATCTTAAAAAATATGTAAAATCCGGCGCCCCTCCCGGACGAGTCACCCATGGGTCATCAAAATATCGTCAACCGACTTTTTAGAATCGAAGACAAGCTGGTATATACTTTAAAGATTGCCTCTAACAAAAAGTGTAACTGAATGTCGAGAAGAAGAATATCGAAAAATCGCGATTTTGGCGACCTCTGACGGAAAAACTGGTCATAGGACATATCCTATGACCAACCATAGTTGGGCCTTAACATTTTCTGTTCAGAATTGAATGAACTGCAGCATATCAAAAATTTAGCCAAATCCACCGAGACCACTTTTCCATTTAAATCCTTTCCTGGTGTTTTCAGGGGTACCTAACGCATTTCATTTGGAAACTTTTTCGTCTTTTAAGTTTTCTTCATTTATGTAGTACGTGCGGGCCCTATAATTTTGCATTTCTTTTAAACAAAAGCAATCTTTAATAGCATGTTGCAACAGATGACAATCGGAATTGCCAAAATTGTTTCTATGGTTTTCAGTCACATTGAAGTACTCTCCAATCATTTTCTATTGAAGTGACAGAACGCCAAATTTGAATTTTAGGTTGGTATGTTGAAATTTTGCAAGGAATTTTACTAACAGGTGAGTTGGTATAGTTTGTCAAGAAATAATTGAACAGCCATAAAGACAAACCTTTTAACTTAAGCCGACCGCCCGTTGAGGTTGACAATGCAGGGGAATTCCCTCCATAAATCTTTTTACACAGCCAAGTGTTCACCTACGAGAGCGCCGTACAAGATTTTATGAGGGAATTCCCCTGCATTGTCCACCTCAACGGGCGGTCGACTTAAGTTAAAAGGTTTGTCTTTATGGCTGTTCAATTATTTCTTGACAAACTATAGAAGTGATACGTCAGAAAATATGACAAATGTCAAAATTTTGCTCTGAATTGGCCTAAAATGGCATTTGTTTGCGTTGAGTAAAGTGTAAAGAAAAATATTCACGAAAAAGCCTCAGGTACGTTTATCTGTGGTACTGCTGCTAACAATAAAAATAAACCATGGAAGATTTGGGTTATGTAAATTTCGATCAAATTGTCAAAAGTACAGGCTTTTACAGTTCCAGAAAAATGTTAGTTCTGCTATAGTAAATGAACGGACTTTACCACATTGAAGGCGATTTGAAAGGGACCGAGTGCCCAAATGAAAAAAAAAAAACTGAAAGTCGAAAAAGTTTCCAAATTAAATGCGTTACCTGAAAACATTAGCAAAACTGTTGTTTATTCTATGTAACTTTTTTAAACAAATTTAACAGTGGCTGGAAAACCATTTTCCTCTTTGTCGATTTTGATGAAATTTTTACTTGTTATGTCTAATAATAAGATATTTGTATATCCAAAAAATAATTTATAAATCAAAATTCGTTCCGGAATTATTCTAAAAAAGTCGTTATACATGCCTCCATTTTAACCAGCCCTACCTCCGTTTAGGAAAAACTTTATCGGGGATTTTCGACTTGTATTTTCGCGGAGAATAGGTGGTTAAATATTGTGCTATGTTTTTGTTACACCCTGTACAGCAGAGTTTTTTATGACCTGTCTGAATGTCTAAGAATTTTGCTAAATAAACAGTATAAGTTATGGTGATGGAAAAATTGTCTTTTTTGCAGATCGCCAGTCTATGCTGTCCACTGACACGGTTTACTACGACGCAAACGGTGAAGTTCACGATCTTTCAGCAAACAACGGCCAAAATAATAGGAATACCATCTACAGAGACATCTCAGATGCGTAGCACAGAATGAATTTAAAGGACCTGTGATATTAATGTTAGAGAAACACTAAAGTATTCACAGGGTCTATAAATGTTTATCTTTAACGTTGAATAGTTTTAAAAATACTCTAGTCTCGAAAAGATGCCACTCCAAACCTCTGTTTTATTAATCGTGGGGCTTCTTTTGCATTTGCCTCCTAATGGCTTTATTAGTGTTTTAAATTGAGATTACTGGACCAAGTGGAATAACAAATTGTTGTGTTTTGATATTTTCTGAAGATTTTAACTTAAATAAATTTTGTATTAAATATTTCGTTTATTGATCCTCGCCAGCTGTTCGATCTTGACTTAGTTATTGAAATTAATTATGCAGATATGTTATGCATATTATAACATTTGTTATATTATATTTCAAGTTTACGAATCGAGAACGTAACGAAGTGTTTACGCAGTGCTGCAATAATATTTTCAAACCTAGATACCTACTTACTCCACCCAAGGTAATTAATTTTACGTTCTTAAATAAGTATCTAAATTTTATTGGATTTGGTCTTCTATTGCGCCAGTTGCGTTCACTTTTTTAATTGACCGGATCACTTACTTAGCTGTTCAACTATGACTGCTTATCACACGGTTTTAGTGCGATTGGAATATTGACGGGGTTTTTGGTCGAAAAAAGTAATTCCTCCCTTTATTAACCTCCCCACAACCAAGAGATGGGAGGTTAGGTAATGCAATCACTCCAAAATTCGAAATTGAGATAACACCAGATCTTTACCTTTCGAGGTGGTTTTTAAAAAATGTTTGTGTGTGTATATGTATGTCTGGTCTGGTCTGGTGATCCCAGTTATTTTTTATGCAATCAGCACATGAAAGGTCTACAAATTCTATTTCCAAAACTTCGTTCAAACTTAATGCCCTTTTGGCAAAACAATTAAAAATTTTGAAAATCTCCAGAAACACTTAGCGACTTTGGATTGAAATTTATACGGATTAGATCATTTAGGGGATCATTTACCAAGAGGGGAGGTTCCAGCCGCTTCCGTAGCTGCATTCAACGAGTTTAAAGACCAAAATCGAAAAAACAAGCCTAAAGAAAATGAACGTTAACGTAATCTAAAATTGTTTCATTCCATAGAAGCTAATGAATGATGGTCAACAAAATGCCAGTTTCAATTAACGAACATAGACCAAGAATATAGGTATTTTGTTAAATATAAAAACAATTTTATAATAAACATAACTAATATAGGTACTCATATCGTAACCAATCACACTATCCACACTCACACTCAAAATCTCAACACCTAGGGACTAACCATGATTTTCTAGACTTAATATCTTAAAATCTGTCAGATAAGACATTTTAACAGTAAAAGCCTGAACCCTCGAAATTTCCATTACTGTAATTAGGGAAAGAGGAAAAAAATTAAATCGAATTTCCCACGTAAATCGTAAATCCCTATGAACTATATTGCAAAGATGGACATATCGACATGCGCGCGTTAGTTCTACCAAATGAAAGACCATTTCTTTCTCTAATAATACCTTAGAATGGGGGTAATCATCAGAATTGTGGTGTAGCTAAATCAGAGTAAAATAAAACTTCCTCACAATTTTAAAAATTCGCAACTATCACATTTGGTCAAATTTCTCACGTTGCAGTAACATTATTTCAGTTTCTAACTTCTACCTATTTGTGGTCGTCATTTTCGTATATTTTGGAAACTAGAAAATCTTCTCCCTTTTCGGTAAGATTTAAGTTGGTTCTAAAGTCTTTTTAAATAAATCCCCAATCACCTATAAATTTCAATCCACAGTCTCGAAGTTTTCGGGAGTTTTTCAAAAGTTTTATTTTTTTTTATTGCCAAAAGGGCACTAAGGTTTGATTGTATTTTCAGACCTGATAAAACAATAATGGTGGTCATCTGGTCATCTTCCAAATTTCATATATGACATGTCAAAAAGGCACTTGTAAATGGCCGATTGCCACCAAAATGAAGTAAATTTTCCTACTTGCTATATCTAAAGTTTACTCCACCATCCTTAAAGCGTTTTCAGGGATTTTTCAAAATTTGACAATTTTTTGCCAAAAAGGCACTAAGTTTGAAAACATTTTTGGAAATGACATTTGTGCCTATTGTGTCTATTATTCAAAATTCAAAGTTGATATGCCAAAATGGAACTTGCCGTTGACCGACTGCCACCAAAATTAAAACAGCTCTTAGGCGGGTATTGGTGTCTCTACCTACCAAATTTCAGCCAAATCGATCCAGTAGTTTGGGCTGTAGCGTGTTATCTAATGTTACTTCTGATTTTATGCCAAAAAGGCGCAAGTGTGAATACATTGTTAAACACAAAATTTCAAGACCTTTCATACACTGATAAGAAAAGCCAACGGAAGATGTATATCAATGCGATGCGATGTATATAACTGTGGATGTTTATCAAGTTAATGTGTATGTAGGGGCGGCTGGTCTTACTGGTGGAATCGGGTGCAGATTTTATCAATCTGCACCTAGTAGTAGTGCCTCCGTCAAAAAGGCGAAATGTTAAAAAATCGTTGTTACAAAATTTAAAAATAGAAAATGAACAGGAATGAGTAAATGAAAAGAATTACCGGAATTAAAACAAAATTTGGCGAATTTTGAAAAATTTTTCAATAGTTGACCGAAATCTATCGAACCCCGTAATTTTATTTACTTGAAGAAATTTTAAGTTTCAACCCTTAAATTTCATCCCCCTTGTCAGATTTTAATGAAAATTTGTCCATCCACCTACAATGTGACTGAACATTAACACACCAAATTCTGCCTTGATACGTTGAGTAGTTTTTGAGTTCTCGTATTTTTGTGTTTCTGCATCTTAGGGGTTGTAGCGCCTTTAAGGGTGGTTTTTCTCAAAATATGAATGACATCTTTTTTGAATCATTAATGGAAAGCTATCGAATGACGCCAATTTCGACCAATACTTATTTATTAAGCGGAATTTCGAGTTGCAACCCCTAATTTCCTCCCCATCTGTTCCATTTTACGAAAAACGCATCCCCCGCAAGATGTCACCGATATGTGTATGTACGTTGAGTTTCCAACAGCTGCGTGCAACCCTTACGGAGTTATCATATTTTATGTGGTTTTCATCCCCTAAATTTCATCCCCCGAAATTGACACCCCTCCATCTTCAACAAACTTGCGGGTCGAACGTACATACCCAGTTTCAGCAAGATACCTCCACTAGTTCTTGAGTTATTTCAATTCCCACAATTCCCACCCCCGTGGTCCGATATGGTCCAAAATCAATCCCCGCCGAGATTTTCCGGGTTTCCGTGTACAAAATTTCAGCTCGATATCTGCTTTCGTTCTCAAGTTATCCGGCGGACAGACTAGACGAGCGAGCGAGCGTTAGAACGAGCGAGCGATAGAGCGAGCGTTAAAACGAGCGAGCCAGCGAATAATCAAAGACAAGAGTACCTCCGCATTCTGCTACGGCACTAAAAATTGACGTTCATCAGTCAAGTTTCATAGTTGATGCGCCAAAAAGGCACTTGGCGTTTGTAGATTGGCAACAAAATTAACTGGGCTCGCCAGAAGGCCAACACTAACCCCCATTCCAAATTTTATTAAAATACATACACAGACATTTTGTAAAAACCACTTTTTCATGATCCTGGGACCTCAAAACGTAAAGATTTGGTGTTATCTAAATTTCGAATTTTGGAGTAATTGCTGTAACCTCCAATTTTTAAATTGGTTGTGGGGAATCTCGAGGGGAGGTTAAAAGAGACTTTCACTGTAATTTGCAATTAAATAGTTTCATTTTGAGCAATTTTCACTTCTGTCCTCTAAAAGTAGATTATTATTTTCGCATTTTTTTTTGTAAAAGTCGCATTTTTAGAAAATGAGAACAGCACTTGGACCATGTTAAGACACTATGAGGGGTCCTTCGTCATCCAAATAGTGTTTACGAGGGGTCGTGGGAGAAAGCTTTCCAAAATGTTTTTTTTTCATTATTATTTTCCGTTTTGATTAATCCATGCACGGTTCTTTTAAGAAGATTTTTGACTTCGTTCGCCATCGTATCAGTAGCAAAATTCAAATTTTGCAGCTAAATTCGTATTAAATTTAATGTCGTAAAAATGATTGTAAAGTTAATAGGAGGGTAGGTACGGTATTCGCACAATTGAATAATTACTCGACATTCCATGACGCAGAAACAGCTTTGCATAAAGTAATAAAACATATGGAAATTTTGGGACAAACTAATTGTTTAAATACGGACCCGGCGCACAGGGGGCCCAAAAGTAGTCGAGAATTCTAAAACTGCTTATTACTCTGTTGGGGTGCTGAATTTGGAAAAATATTGAAAACATCTTGAAAAAACAAGATTCATATTTCATATGAATTTTTTGGCTGAGTGGATTAAAAAAATTGTATGGCACTAAATTATTAATAACCACAATTTGCATTAATTCGCCCAATATAATTTGATTAAATAAATCAAATAAAGCGTCTGAATAATGCAACCTCAACTTGAAACTACACTACAATCTTCTTGATACTCAAAAACGGACGCGAGCCAAGCACACGACTAAAAACGAATGGTAGAATAGAAAGCGTGTTCGTTAATAAATTCATGCCCAAAAATTGCCTTGAAATGAAATTCTCCGACAAAACTATTCGTTTATAAAAAAAGGCAGCAGAGAAGCGGCTGGAACCTCCCCAACGCGTGGGTCTTTGATTTCAGGGACTTCTGTTTAAGATTCTAAAGTTGATATGCCTAAATGGCACTTCCCGTTGACTAATTGCTCCCAAAAGCCTTTCAGCTCTTCAACGGGTCACCTCACCTCCATTTACCAAATTTCGGGCAAATCGATCCACTAGTTTGGGCTATAAAGTGGTTTCAGTGTTATTACAAAATTTCGATTTTTCTACCCAAAGGGTTCTAAATGCGAATAAATTTTGTCTCATTTAAAACCAGAAATTGAAGACCTTTCTGATGGTGACCTCGATAGTGACAATAAATCTTTCAAAAACTTGTTTTGGATGGGTAAATTAGAGAATAATTTTAAATTTCGAAATTGGTGTGCCAAAACGGCACTTTCCGTGGGCCGATTGAATCCAAAATTTGTTCACCTCTTCGACGTGTAATACAATCCCCTTGTGCAAAATTTCAGCCAAATCGGTTCAGGGGCTTGGGCTGTACCGCGATTTTAAAGTCCGATAAAAATCAATTTTTTTTTATTTTTGGTCAAAAGGGCACTAAGAATGAATGCATTTTTAGAAGCAGAATTTGAAAGCCTTTCCTATCGTGACGTGAAAAATGGGGGTTTGCATTTAAAATTTAAAAGTTGATGTGCCAAAATGGCATTTCTGGTTGCACGATTGGCTCCAAAAGCTTTTCAGATCTAAGTTGGGTTATCACATGCACACGTACCAAATTTCAGCTAAATCTGTCGAGTAGTTTGGGCTGTGGCGTGTTTACGAACGTACGTACGTACGAACGTACGTACAAACGTACGAACGTACGTACATACATACAGACACATTTTAAAAACCACTTTTTTGGGCTCCTCAGACCTCAAAACGTATAGATCCGGTCTTATCTCAAATTCGAAAATTTTAGTGATTGCAGTAACCTCCCTTTTTTTTTAAATGGTGAAGTGGAGTGGGGAGGTTAAAACGAACGGTCAAAAATCCACCCCCTGAGCGAAAAACTCCTTTTCTTAGAAACTGCTAAGAAGCTCACGCACTTTTAAACAGGAGTGAAGAAAATACTAATACAGAATTGCATTTTGGCGAAAACTGGAAATCATTATCCTACTTCTCAAAAAAGTTAGACCGTTTTGAAAACTTATTGTTCTGAATATTTACTTACACAATCACTAGCTCGAATTAACTTTAGGGTCAAAGCGCATTATGTCCACAGAATGCAATTCCAATCGCAAATTAATTAAATCACATCCGTACGGAGTTTCATTTGGTGTACTAACCCGGCGCATCCACCAATTGTTATGTTAGTAAGGTTCCTGATGCTGGTGCACTCGCCGGTTCAACACTTTAGTAGGACTAACTTGAGAACGTGTATAATTAATTGTTATTGACTAAATCAAAATTAACTACTATCTGTCCTATCCTTTTCACCCTCTTCTTCAGTCTCTTTCAATTGTAAGAACTAAAAAATCACGTTAACTTCTAAACTGTTGGCAAATACAAAATTTAAGTTAAATGATCCATTAGATCTAATTCAAATGCATCTGAAAGTCCACGTACGAATTAATTAATTTGGAAATTAATAGTTTATTTTCTAAAATGTTACGAATTATTCGTTGCCGCTTGTTTCTTCCGTAAATCAGGCAGAGTTCAACAATCCCCAGTTTACAGTATCGTGACTAAAAAGTTCCCCAGTTGCATGTCCGCCTTATGAATCTAATTTATAAAATAATCAATATGCAGATGACACGCGACAGTTAACGAGAATGGCTAGAATTGAAGAGAAGCTCTTCGTCCTGCTGGAGAAACTGAAAGTAATATTCTAAAATACCAATGTAACAGTTCAAACAGAAATATTGTAGGAAACTGACCACAACCTCTCCGTCTGCATTGTCCTCTTGCAACAGTACTTAAGAAACGAATCAATGCTGCAGGTACGTACAGCTTTTTGCCATTGCGCTAAACTCCAATTACTTGCAAATTCGTGGATGAATAATTTACAAAAATTCATCACTTCCGATACAAAACATTTGTCTCGACTTTCTCTTATTATTTTATTTAGAAAAAATTAATCTAAGCATGTACAAAAATTAAATCTACCGGAAGCCGAAATGGTGACTGTCATCGAAGCCTTCGAAATAGTGAGAGTCAAATCCGTGGTCGTCCAGAGTCGGGAACACAAACGACATGAATCCTTTAAAGGCTTCGAATGGTTTGACGTTTTTCTGTTTAAATCTTCTGTGAAATGTTGCGTCACAGGTTATTACTAGGAGTGCCGTTAATATTAAAAAAAGCTAAAAAGGTTCCATCGTTAAAGAAATTCGCAAGAATGAAACTTACCATCTTATGTTTGTACATTTTGAACAAATACTGTATCGAAAATATGTGCCTCTTTTGTTTATATACATGTTAATAATTGCACAGTAACATCAATAGGCGTGTAATTGATATCGAATATTTTATAAGCTTCCTGTTGGGTATTGAAATTTGTAATATTGCCAATTGCTGGATGAGGAAACGCAGGTAAAATTTTATTTTGTAATATTGTTTTCATCCAATCATCTGGAAAACTTTCTTCAGGTCGTTGAGAGGTAATTAAAATGTTGGTAATTATTTATTCAAGCTTAGTCGTCAGAATTATACAAAATTTAAACAAATAAAATGTTGGACCACATTCATATTAGACAAAAAAGGGCTAAGTCCTAGCACGCTAGATGAGCCACAAATAGGTTCTATCAGGGAAAGACATTATAATTGTTTGTACCTCTGGGGATGAAGAGTAATTGACAATTTTTAAGAACGAAGAAGTCGCTTTTTTTCTCTTTTTCGCAAATATTTATGTCGAAAATTAAGGGCGGGTTGTACCAAACATTTAATTCTGGAGTTAACGCTAACCCCATTACGATACCATAGAAGCTATTGTTGTCAACAATTTGTTGCTATAGAATGTTTGAAGGACTAATTTTAACACAGGGCTAAATGTTTGGTACAACCCGCCCTAAGCAGCAAGATATTCCAACAAGGTATACTTGGGTACATTTTTATACAGCATTAAATTTTCTACAAGAGTGGTCTCAACAACAACCGACATGTCAGTCGTTTGTTGTCAGTTGTCAAATATCGACGACCTTGAGTTAAATTAACTTTACAATTTTATAGGCTGTTCGATGTGCTTTATTTCGTCCTTCATAAAGTTTTCTATTCCTGAATAACTAATTTTTCTTTTTTTCTTCATTAGAAACTTCCACAGGGACACTGTTGACACATTCACATTAGTTCTTTAACAGACCATTGACAATGAGGGCGTAAAAAAGAACAAAATTCTACATCCGTGGATCGAGCCATTGAAGTATTCATCCGGGAAATGGAGACGTCAAATTTCGCTGATCGCACCATATTTTAATGCAGTACTCAGCATTTTGAGCGAAAATTTTCTCTCAATAGAAATTCTGACTTCAAATATCGATACATTCAGAAAAAGAAAACTGTACACAACATATTTCTTTGTATTCTAGGGTGCAATTATTGAGCTAGAATTGTTACATTCAGCCAGAAAACAAGGCTAAACTTCACTTAAGTGAATTTTATAGACTTTAACAGCAAAGGAAGTTAATTTTTATTATATTGTTCCTGCAAAACCTGCAAAATGAACAAAAAACTTTTGAAATGTTAAATGAGTCGTGAAAAACATTTAGGGGGTCCTCAGATGACAGACTTAGCGGTAATAATTGCCTTTGGTATTCCACAGGGTGTCTCAGAACGCTCGCACTTTCTTGCAATGGAGAACTTTTAGAGTAATCCAGTCGTATTTATTTATTACATTTATTGATTTATTCAGCATTAAATTCTGAGACGATATGGAAGTATACAGGGTGGGTAATTTTTCGATGCTCACCATTGGGATCTTCTAAACGGTAAAAGATCCGGGGTCCGTTAAATCAGAGAAAAGTTGTTCTATTTCTTGACGATTAAGAATCTGTAGAGAATTTCGCAATATTTTAATTGGTTCCTGAGTTATCACAAAAAATCAGAAAATTGCCAGTTAAAATTAAAATTGACAGCAAAGGAAGTTAATTTTTATTATATTGTTCCTGCAAAACCTGCAAAACCTGCAAAATGAACAAAAAACTTTTGAAATGTTAAATGAGTCGTGAAAAACATTTAGGGGGTCCTCAGATGACAGACTTAGCGGTAATAATTGCCTTTGGTATTCCACAGGGTGTCTCAGAACGCTCGCACTTTCTTGCAATGGAGAACTTTTAGAGTAATCCAGTCGTATTTATTTATTACATTTATTGATTTATTCAGCATTAAATTCTGAGACGATATGGAAGTATACAGGGTGGGTAATTTTTCGATGCTCACCATTGGGATCTTCTAAACGGTAAAAGATCCGGGGTCCGTTAAATCAGAGAAAAGTTGTTCTATTTCTTGACGATTAAGAATCTGTAGAGAATTTCGCAATATTTTAATTGGTTCCTGAGTTATCACAAAAAATCAGAAAATTGCCAGTTAAAATTAAAATTGCCAAGAAAAATTAATATCTTCCTAACGATTGATGTTATTTAAATGAAACTTTGGACTTTTATATTTTTGACAGCTGTCAACTGAAAAGCATTGACAGAAATTTCATAGGCCTTCTAGATTTAGAATAAAGAAAAATAGAACAAAAAAAAAATTAACGCCGGAATGCGTAATTTATTACTATTGAATTCAATTGTTATCACATGTTATAAGAGATTGAGGAAGTCGGCGTACTTTTTTGCAATTGTTTTTCATCTAAGTTTAGGCTGATTTTACAAACTATTGAATTCCAATTTTCAAATACTGACATCTGTTCATGCTTACTACATTTTTGAAAAACCAATTTTTTTGTGTATTTGATGGTGTCAAAATTCAATATGGCGGCCATAAAAGAATCAAAAGTTGACTGTTGTTATTTAAAATCTAGAAGGCCTGAAAAATTTCTGTAATGCCATTCAATTGACAGGTGCCAAAAATATAAAAGTTCCAAGGTTCATTTAAATAACATTAATCGTTAGGTAGATGTTAATTTTGACAATTTTCAGATTTTTTGCGATAACTCAGGGACGAATCAAAATATCGGGGAATTCTCTTCAGATTCTAAATCACCAAGAAATAGCGCAACTATTTTCCGATTTAAACTACTCTCCATTTGCTATGGTTTCCGAGATACTAATCGTCCGCATCGAAAAATTACCCACCCTGTATATTTTAAGGGTAAAAGGGTTTCAGAATAATTAACCAGATTACCAGTTGATGACGGCTTATTTACAAAGTGAATGGGAAGAAAATCGGTTTTTCCTGCTTACGTCATCCGTCATCCATGACGTGGTTCGGTGCCCCGACTATAGTTTTCAAGTTAAACGAGATTTAAGTGGACCAATCAGATTTGATTTCTAAATTACTTCTATTTCCTGGGTAACAGGATACAACAACATAAATTTTACAATTTTACGCAAAATCACGAATTTCTTGGCTAAAAATACGACGAGCATGATATCGTTTATTTCCTATAGAAACCTTATGGGACGGCCCAGGTTTTATTTGTACGTAGAGGTAAAATACTCCGTGTCATTCATTGGATTGCAACAGAGAGCTTTAAATTCAATGAACTCATCTATTGTTTCTCGTCTTTTTGAAATTATATATTTATATTATATTGGTATTTAATAATTTCCTGGAAAAATTAACATTAAATTGAACATCTCCCGCATTTTCAGTAATGCGCATTCTCAATCCCTCCAGTAAGAAGAATAAATAATATTCTTAGCAAGAAAAGTTTGTCATGCTCAGCAATGCGTGAAATAAATGCACTTAAATTGTCGGACTCGAACAGACCGTGTCACTTTTTTAAAACCTGCTGTTTTTCTTTTTCTTCAATTTTTCATTTATGCACCGAGCCTCGCAATAAAGGTCATCAGGTCATCATAATAAGTTTAAGAGGAAAATCTAAATAATTTTTTTCCTTATGAAAAGCTATGCTTATGTTCGTATTTCTCCTGAAATAAACGGGCGGTCAATTGAAACGTTCCAACATTAAATATACGTATACAACATTTTAACTTCCCCACAACCAATTTAAAAATTACTGCACACTCCAAAATTCGAAAATGAGATAACACCAGATCTTCACGTTTCAAGGTCCCAGGATCACGAAAAAATGTTTTTTAAAAAATGTCTGTGGTGCGCGTACGTAGGTACGTACGTATATGAGCACGATTTCTCGGAAACTACCGAACGGATTTTAATAAAATTTGGTATGGAGGTTACCGTTGGCCTTCTGGTGAGTCCAGTTAATGTTGTTGTGAATTCGCTGACGTCAAGTGCCTTTTTGGCATATCAACTATGAAATTTCACCGATGAACACCGATTTTTCTTATCAGCACATGAAAAGCCTTCACACTTGGCATCTGTTTGGGCATAAAATCGAAAAATTGATATGCCATATCAACTTTGAAATTTGAATAATAAACTCCCATTTTCTTTATCAGCACATGAAAAGTCTTCAAATTTTGTTTTCAAAAATACATTAGTGCCCTTTTAACAGAAGATCGTAAAAATCTAGAAAAAGCACAGAAAACGCCTTAGGTTTGGTGGAGTAAAACTTAGGTATAAAAATAATAAAATGTACTTGATTTTAGTGATAAGATTGGATTCACCAAGTGGGGAGGTTTCAGCCACTTCTGTAGCTGCCCATTTGTTTTGAAATACATTTAGCAGCAATAACTTTAAGAACCTATGTAAAACGTGAAATGATTCAGGTATGGCTTGCACGAGTGACATATTGCGGACTATTTCCTGAAGAAAGTCTATCGATCGTTTTAATTTGTTCCTCAATAAAACATGATATTGTCTCAAATTAAAGATTTTTTTACCCACGATCGAAAACTCATTTTAGTGTGAAAGGTTTCGGAAAGTGAGTAGCATAGTCCAAGGTAGAACTTTGCAAATAATTACCTATTTTTCGTCATTAAATTGTAATTACCCTGTTTTAACCTCCCCACAACCAATTTAGTATCTATTTAATATTATCGTCTGCATTAAGACGCACCTGGAAATTCTCACTTAATTTCCTCAAGATCAACTATTTCTAAAGAATATTCCATAATAGCAACAAAACATTAAAAAGTATTTTCACTCGTATTTTTATAAAGCTGATTATATGCCACTTTTGCAGATTAAATCTGTAACTCCCTTTGTGAAAGTGTTAAATCGGTTGAAATTTTGAACTTTAAGGAACAAAACCGTAAAATCTGATCTAACAATCACACATAATTTATAACTATAGAATGTTTAAAATGTCACGCAGGCCGTTTTGGGTCAGAAATCTCTGATTATTATCTCATTTCAGGAGTAAAATAATGAGAACATGCATTCATGTAATTTATGAATTCATATTCCAGTAATTGATTTGATATTGAATTATAGCTAATTACTAAATCATTGACACAGATCTAAGATAAATTTGCGAGATAAGTAGATCACCAAATGCAAGTAATTTAATTATAATATAATAACGTGATAATCCATTGTCTCAAGTGAGCTGTAGCTAAATCGTCGATAATGCGTGAACCTCGTCAAAGTCATTATCATATTGTCTTAATTTTGCAATGCCGTTGCAAAATAGCGATTCCGTTCTCCATTCGGCGATGATATGATATTATTTTATTACATAAGCATATGGTCAACATCTTTTTTTATTGTGGATCGTAAAGATGATGTTAACTAGGTACGACTATTAAAAAGTGTAAGTCTTTAAGGCGTTGCCCCCATTCATGCGACACTTGTGTCGGAATCAGTGATAGTGAGGTGTGGTCAACCGGAAAGGTTTTAATTATGATCTAACTCTCATCTCCCGTGTAGTAAGAGATCTGACAAATAAAGTTGCCGCTTATTTCAGCGTTCAAAACCGATCAATCACAAAACTTATTCCAGGCCTGTCGATCAGAATTTGTTTCAATGTTGTGGATCTGTAATAATAGAAAGCTGGTTTTATTTGCGTCAACAAAAACGCAACCGTAAATTGGTGTGTAATTCAAATCAGAAAAAGAAATTGGTAGATTTTCGATCTATTATGTAAATTCTATTTTACTAGATCAATGTTTGTTAAAATGAAAAAAAGACAAAAAAAACGAGATTCAACTGATGGTAACTGCATGACATGCGAGGTTAGGTTAATTAATTATCCGTTAAATCGAATGTCTGGAAGATTAAGAAATCGGCCTTGTTTCTTGGGTGCTTCAGGCTCTGCTTCTGACAGCTTCAACCAAGGTTTATATCTTCTTTAATGCCCTCAGTTATGCAAACATTCTCTTCGGTCTTTTCTTTGGCTTGGTTTTAGGGAAATCTTTTAGGTGTTTTAACCTCCCCAACCTCACAATTTAAAAAAATGGGAAGTTACAGCAATTACTAAAATTTTCGAATTCGAGATAAGGCAGATTTGGCTGAAAATTTGACACATAGACATCTCGTAACCTAATTTAGATCTGAAAAGCTTTTGGAACCAATTGTGCATCCGGAAATGCCATTTTGGTACATCAACTTTTGAATTTTAAACACAAATCCCCATTTTTGATGACACATAACAAAGGCCTTAAAAACATGATGGGACAACCCAAACCTCTCTGGACCTATTTGGCTGTTTAGCATATGGGGATTATATTACACGTCGAAGTTTTTGAAAAAAATATTGTCACCATTAGAAAGGTTGTCAAATTCTGGTTTTAAATAGGACAAAATTAATTCGCATTAGGTGCCCATTAAAAAAAATCTAAATTTTGTAATACTAAAATTTGGCTGGGTACATGTAGATTGGACGAAAGCTGAAAGGCTTTGAAAGCAATTGGCCTGTGGGAGAGCCACTTAATCATACCAACTTTACAATTTTAACTACAAGGCGTCATTTTTTATGCCATCATTTCATCATTGAAAAATCATTAAATTCTGGTTCTAAAAATATATTTGAAAAATTCTTGAATCAGTTTACAGAGAATTTCATACCCTTTGAAATGATGTATCACAAAGGGCCCAAATGTAATTTAAAATTTGAGCAGAGAGGCCGCTGGATTTGAACAAATATCAAAAATTGTTACAGCGTTGAATTGGCAATAAAATTAGCTTTCAGATGATGTTTCACAAGTAGGGGGGTTGTCATTTGAGATTTTGAATTTAGTGTTTTCGGGGGTTAGGGGGTGTGTTAAAAAATTTCACCAAGCACTGATTTAGGTGTCCCCCTCCAGCAAATTTTTATATTTCGCTCCGTTCACAAGATATTCGGGTTGGACCACCCTGTATATTGTCCCCAGCAGTTACGTTTAAAACTGGTAGAGTATTATACCTTTGAAGCACCCCCTGTCATTATTGTTCTCACTTTTCTCTAGCAATTCTATACGGATCTTTGAAAATATTTCATGTAGGTACATGTATAGGTATACGAATAAATGGTGCATCACGATGTCCATTTTCAAGAGTTTCTCGAATATGTAGAGCACAGTAAAATAATATCTGTTTAATTATATTTTTAGGTCATTTTCTATTGACCTATAACAAATTTGTATTAAAAAATCGAGAGATTGCTGTAATCGGTCCTTTAGGCAATAGGTAACTTGAAAACGGTTGCACTTGTAGAGTTGCAATTTATGCAGTTATTCACTAAACAATAATAGATTACTTCGCAATACTTTAGAAGTTCAACAATTAAGTATTTTGGTACGCACCTACTTGGTAACTTGTAAAAGCGCCAGGACAAGATAATAACAGCGAATATGCTGAAAGCACTGTACCTACGAACAAATTAAAAAATTAAAAAATAAAATTGACCTTTTCGGGGATTTTTGTCAGAAACCAAGGGAAAAAATTTAAGGAATTTTATTCCAAACTTTACACCCGCACTGTATACAGGGTGTACCGTTTAAAACGAAACACGCTGAATAACTCCTGGAACAGTGATTTTAAGGAAGAACGCTGAAACGGGTCGATTTTTGTTTGGAGGGGGACAATTAAATCCGTGCTTGGCGAAATTTTTCAACGCACCCCCTACCCCCCACCAACCCTCTCTTAAAAATTTTAAATGGCAATACCCCACTTGTGATACATCATTTGTCAGCTCATTTCGTTGCAAATTCAATTTTGTAAAACTTTTTGACTTTCGTTCAGCGCCCTCTAGGTCGAATTTTGAACTACGTTAGGGCCCTTTGTGATACATCATTTGAAAGGGTTTGAAATTCCCTGTAAACTAATGCAAGAATTTTTTATATTCAGCCATTCGTTCAAAAGTTACAGCCTAAACTTGAAGGATTTCTAGGCCCAGAACCAGCTAATGTTGTTCAGGGTGTTTCGTTTTAAATGGTACACCTGTATATCAGAGGATGAAAAAGTGTAAGAAGAAAATAAAAGAAAGAATATCAGCGGTAGGCAAATTATTTAACAGCCATTAAATACACGACACACGTTTTTAGGAGAGAAAGAAATACCAAAAGACAAGAGTTTTCAACAATATGGGCTCTGAATAAAGACAAAAAAGTAAAACAATGGTTTCGAAATGAGATTTTTTAGATACACATCATGAAACGAATGAATGATGATAAAATAGTCAGCAGGTGTCCTAAGCAAAAGTTTCCAAACATCAGTGAGCAAGAGGACAACCAAGGAGGACCTGGATTTGGAAAATGAGAAACACAAATAATTAAATTCAAGGCAGAAAAGGATAATGAAGTTAACATCAAACGCATTTTTTTGTACGTACCTATTATATTTAAGGTTATTATTTTTAATTAATGAAAGCTCGGCCTATAGAGTCATCATGTTTAAGACTCGTTTTGAGGTTTAAAACCTCTCGTAACTTTCTTCACTAAAACATGACAAAATATTAAGTTCATAAATCATAAGTCATAACACATGTTGAACCTAACGCAACTATTTTGAAATCGCTGTGCTTTTGATAAGAAAGATGGCCCTAATTAGCCTTGAAGAAAATTTCAGTAACCTCCAAATAAAAATTTCAATTTAACCCAACAGCATTGCCAAATGAACACTTGCTTAATGAGTGCAAATAAATCAGAACAGACTTTATCTGCGTGATGAAACAAAATATTATATAAAAGAAAATCTATAAACATAAACATTTCCTACACACATCGCCTTAAACCGGTACCAATAACGTTTTCCGAGTCACTCGCCTGAAAATACGTAGTTTCCTTGAAAAGATACGCAAACATGGAAAATAATGTCTGTTCTTTGACCGAGAAATCTTCACAAAAACTTGAGTAACGGTAAACTAGTAATTATAACATGATTCAGCCAGAAAATAATTAATGACGATTATTAATGATATTTATTCGCTATTTGTCACATTACATAATTTGATTGATACGCCAGCCCATCCTATGACCTACAAGCAAATTTTCATTTCAGGTTAGCCGTCTATCGCGCATTAAAATCACCGTAGGACTATTGGAAATAATATTTTTTATGTCAATTCAGCGTTGATTTTATCCCATAATTTATTGCATTATGCAAAGATTAAGTGTTCTGTTAAGCTGTAATAAGCTAAGCATGAATTTTGTCGTCTTGCAACACGGATAAAAAAGTGTAGTCGTAATCGTGATGTAGAGCATCATTTTTTCACTGAATTGTTCACTTTCGCTACATCTAATATTTTCCTGGGGGACCACACCTCTTGCATATGCACCTGAAAGCCATGAATCACGGCTTCATAATAGAACCATTCATGTAATTATAACGAAAATGCCAGAAAACTCTGCCTGGTTATACCGGTTGTAAACTAATAAACTGATTAATCTGTTAAAAAATCGGTTATTCAATGTATAATAACGGAGAGTGACAAACAACGATCGATAACGCTGTAATTGCAGAAAGGGGCGTTTTGAAACATTTCCGAGGTTCAACCCCTGAAATTGGTCCCACTTCCCACAACCCACAAGACACTTTTCCTGCACGGCTCAAGTTACTTTCTGCTTTTTCCAATTTACGTAGGTATGTGGATGAAACCACAAAGTTCTATAAATTAAATTTTTGCAGACAGCTTTGAATGTTTTGATAAATTGATTTGAAAGGATGTATAGGTATTGGAGATGATAAATGAAAGTGGTAGGTAACATAGGTACCTACAGAGCTGATAATAAAGTACAGTTTACTTCTATCGATGTTTTAAAGTTCTCATAGTTATGCCTAAAGAAATTCACTATAATTAACGCGTTATGATAGTTTAAAGTTAGGGACGATCATACATCCATGGAAGCACTTCTAGAAAATAATATGGCAAAAAAATTATAGAGAATATGGTGACGTCCAGTTTATTAAATTATTGGATATAAGAGGAACATTTTCATAAGATTCTCAATCAGTATGGGAACTCGCATTAGGGTAATAGGGTATTGCAATTGTAAAAGAAACCATAATTCTTTGAAAATACGATAAAAACTACAAACATAATGTTCTTATTGATTTTTGTTGTGAACAATTATTGTTATGCAAAAAATGATAAAGAAGTTCTAGTTTGGGGTTTCCTGTATACCTTTTTTTCGGGTGAGGATTGTGGCGTCATTTCCCGAGAAACATCCACATCCCAGCCCCGCTAACGCTATCATCCACCATCTGTTTCGTTATCCCTGTCAATTAAGTTTTTTTCAAACGTGTGCAGCAAATTTAATTAAATTGTCATTTGGTTCTTATTCAGACCACAGACAACGTCTCCTGGTTTTGTAAGGGTTCTCTCTGAGAATCTCCTTGAAGCAGGTACCGGATGAATCCCCTGTTTTGCCGTTATTTGACACAGACAGATAATGCCGTGCAATTTCAGCCAGGATCGTTAAGATCTCTTCACATAAATGGCACTGGTCTTAGACAGGATTCTTGAGCTTATTCCATATTCTTTTTTTGTCGGGAAGGTTTTTACAAAAAGGCTTCTATACTCTGTCCGGGATCCACACGACCGAGATTCACCCGATTTCCATGGCGATTCATTGTTGACAACAATGATTCAATATGGAAATAGGGTGAATCCCGGTCGTGTGGATCCCGGACAGACCATAGTGACTCCAGCAAAATAGAAGGTTATGATTTATAATCAAAAATGCCATGATATCAATTATCGGTTGGTTTGAAAGCCAATCATAAAAATAGTTTATCGGACTGTGTCGTCATCACAACACCAACTTTTTGAATGAAAGTTTACATGTTTCATTGAATGCGGTGCGGAATTCGGAGAAATAAAAAATATGACCTCTCTTTTTTAAAAGTAGTACCATTGTAGTACCTAACAAAGAATATATAAATTATAGAAATTTTATACATATGCACCCGATGAACATTTCCCTGTTACAAAAAGGAACTTAAACGAAGAAATTGAAAAATCTATATTTAGAACTGATGCTGTTTCATTATCCATGTTTAGTATATTACATTAAACACGGGAATTGGATGTTGCCAAAAACACACTTTCTATATGTGTCTACGTTTCGAGAATTAATTTTTTTCTCTTTTTCAAAAGGCTTGATCATTAGTTAAAACTGAATTACTAACATTAACAAATATTAAATTTTAAATTTTAAAACATTTTACACTTAAATAAAACAAAATTGAAAGGTCTGAAGGGAAGCAACATGGACCCCCAAGACAAAATGGGGGTCCGTGGCCGTGTTGCTACCGTTCAGACTTTTCAATTTAATTATTTTTATTATTTCATTTTATTTAAGTGTAAAATATTTTATTTAAAATTTAATATTTGTTAATATTAGTAATTCAAAAACACGGAACGATTTAATCCTGAATCCATGCATGAATCCTGCAATCACTCCAAAATTCGAGGTTTCAAGGAAACATTAAATAACAATAACTACTGGATCGATTTGGCTGAAATTTGGTAAATAGAGATACTGTTAAACACTGAAGAGCTAATTTAATTTTGGTGGCAATTAGCGAACGACAAGCGCCATTTTGGCATATCAACTTTGAAATTTGAATAATAGTCTCATTTTCTCTATAAGCACATGAAAAGCCTTTAAATTTTGTTTTCAAAAATGTATTCAAGCTTAGTGCCCTTTTGGCAAAAAATCGTGAAATTTAGAAAAATCACAGAAAACGCCTTAGGTTTGGTAGAGTAAAACTTAGTAGTTAAATTTACTTGATTTTGGTGATAGAATTAGATCATTCACCAAGTGGGGAGGTTCGAGCCGCTTCCGTAGTTGCCCATTTTTTTTTTATAATTCAACGTTGTGCGAACAAAGCGTCATTTAAGCTTACATCTCTACTTTATTGGTTTGTTTCTTTTAAAAGGGCAAATGGGCGTTATGACTCACACGAGCCTTATTATAGGTACCACCGGACCGGACACCCTATATTTCAATTTTTTTAATTTTTGAGCTGTTGAAGTAGGTACTATTATTATTCATGAATTTCCCCTAAAAAGTTTTTCAGAAAAACCGTTGGAAATTCATAAAGTATCTTCAATGAATTCTTAACTCAGAGATATTATTATATGAACTAGATTAAATCTTACCCCATTTTGTAATATCCGTTAACTTTTTACAGAATTTGGATTTCAGGATGAAATCTTGCTGCGCACGTGAATTATTAAGACTCCTACCTAATTACCCATTCATTAAAGCACTATCGCGAGCGTTAACTTCCTCTTTACTGTAAAGATATCAGTTCCCTGCAGGTGGACAATGAGGAAAAATTTTCACTTTTATTTAGGGCAATAAGCGCTAAATGTCACGAGAAACACAAAATCGTGTTTATTACAGAATAATTACAACAATTTATGAAGAAACCAAGGCCCTTGCTATTGTCTTTTTTATCCAAAATGTTTCGCTTAATTTGCACTGTTTGCATGAATCTTAAATTAACATTCAAAGAAAAAATCAATCTCGGTGAGTTACTCCACGAAACCTTCATTTTTTGTGCAATTTCCTAAATGAATCAATAAAATGTCTCAGTCACAATTTCGTAAGATCAACTGGGTCAATCCTTGGGTGCCCTTCACGAATTTCCGTCTCTTACATAAAACAAGACAATAACTGGCTCCCGGTGGAAAAGGCGGATTGTATGATGTTTTGATCTAGTTTAACACCATCACACGTGATTAAAAAAGGCGACTCGAACCCTACCACTTAAGTATATAAGACACCGTATTGCCCCATTCAGCATCACACACGGTTTGTGCATTGAACTGTAAATCAAAATCCTCAAAATGAAATTTATGGTGAGTGTTATTAAGTGGAAGAAATGATGTTACTAATTGTTTCTTCAGGTTTGTGTTATTGCCTTTTTGGCACTCGCTTCTGCCGGAGAAGTTGAAAACAAGAAGGATAAGCGTGGAGTCCTTGGTTTGGGATATGGAGGATATGGAGGATACGGAGGATATGCAGGATATGGAGGATATGGAGGTTTCGACAGTTTGGGACATGGAGGATACGCCTTGTCTGCCGCTCCAGCTTTGGACCTCCACGCCGCCCCCGTCCTGTCCCATTCATACGCCGCCCCCATTGTTTCCGCCCCAATTGTAACGAAATCTTACGCCGCCCCCATCGTCTCTGCCCCAATTGTTAAATCCTACGCCGCTCCAGTCATTTCTGCTCCCTACATCACCAAGTCCTACGCCGCTCCCTACGTTTCTGCTCCCATTGTCAAATCTTACGCCGCCCCCGTGTATTCTTCCGCCCCAGTGTATTCTTCCCCTATTGTAAAATCATACGCCGCCCCCGTGTACTCTTCCCCTATTGTAAAATCTTACGCCGCCCCCGTGTATTCTTCCCCTATTGTAGCTAAATCTTACGCCGCCCCCATTTCCTACGGACACGATTTATCTTACGGCAGCGGATTAGGTTACGGTAGCGGATTATCCTACGGTAGCGGATTATCCTATGGTGGCGGATTATCCTATGGATACGGAGGTTACGGTTACCATTAAGAAGTGTTAGGATTATTTTAAATCTTGTACATACTGTATAATCGATTTGGATTAAATTATATTTTCTAATAATATTGTTTCAATGTGGTTATGCTGCGGCACTTGTAATATAATTTCGCCATTATTCGTTGGATTTGGAAACACCGTTAAAAGGACAGTTTTGGCGAGAAATGTGTGGAAAACTGAGCATTGCAAAATTAGCCATTAAAACTTTTTTAGAAATTTTGTCGTAACATTGAAGATTTACGAGTTCTTAAAAATAATTAAAGAGTAAACTTTTAATAATTAGTAGTGTCATGATCGCAATAAGAGTGAATTAAACGCTCCGTTATGTAATGAGAAGTGCGTGTGCGGTTTATGTCAATTTGAGAAAAAACCTAATCTGGGGTAATAACGTGTATCCGGTTTTGACCTAGACAAAATTAATATATCTGAATCATTGCCAGAGAAAGGAATCCAATTTGACTCCAGGAGCTTATGAATATTATTCTGAATGCAATTATAACAGAAAAAAAATTAATCGATAGTTGAGTAATTGATGAAAGATACAAAGTGTCGTACTGCTCCTTACAAGTCAACTGGAATGTATTAAAACCTATAAAACTTTCGAAACTCTGTTTTCTCTGGTAAATAATTCGCAAAAGGTGCACTATTTGCGGAGGATATTCATGTAATCGCGATAACGTCTTACGAGATACGAGACGATCAACGTCTATACGTAGTTACTTTGAAGCTTGTCCTATACTGCCCTTAAAAGGTCCTATCTTCAAAATAGTGATAGGTATTGAGAATTTATTGGCGTTGATGATGAACTCTTGGTTTCCGAAATATAGTTCTTTAACCTTGGGACATGCTTCACTGTAATTTTGACTTTGTTCAGATTGCGCAATTTATCCCCATTCCTATCAAGGTCAAAACCGAGGTGAAAATCTTAAATGACAACATACCTCGTGGCATATGTCAAATAAAAACTTTTGAAAAATACTATTTGTTCTAAATCGTTTGAGAATTTAATAAACCGTCTTCAATGTTAGAGACAAAAATGTAATGTATTTGAATTATTTTTAAATTAGAAATTCGTGGAAATGTGACTGATTTTTGGAGCTTTAATTTTAGCTGACCAACGAGAGGACCAATAAAGACCTGTCCAAACAAAGCCAATAACGATTAAACTTGCTTGAATTCTAATCAGTCACATTTTTTAGTCGTCAGATAAATAAATTTTTCATCGAAATTTCCAAAGCTTTCCACGAATTTCTAATTTAAAATTAATTCAAGTACATTACATTTTTGTCTCTAACGCGAAAACGGTTCACTAAATCCTCTAATTATTTAGAATTATGAATAGCATTTTTCAAGAGCTTTCATTTGATACTCTATGCCTCGAGCTACGTTGCCATTTAAGATTTTGACTTTGATAAGGGGTGGGGATAAACGGCACAATCTGAAGTTGTAACCAACACCTAATTTTAGCCTGATGATGGTCTAGTAGACCGAAACATGTCGCCGTAATCAATTTAACTTCGTAATATATCAATTTGTGGCAAGACTTTGTTTACTACCTACTCATAAATATTACAAGCCACTTCGAGGATGGACCTTTTCTTTAAATTAAAATCTGAACAAAGTCAAAATTGTCGCGAAACATGTCCTTCAATGATAAATTTATAATTTTTGCTAAATATTATTTTTATTTTTCCGGGTAAGAAACGCTTAACCAGCTCAGAACCTCAACATTTGCAGGAGGTTGGCGGCACTCACATGAAATTAGCCCTGCAGTTATTCGATCCTTTGCCCTTAAACTAAATTGCATTTGTTATTAACGTATCAAATGGTTAACAATTAAGACAATAACAATACAAAAAACTTGGATTTAATTATTCACTTTTGCAGTGAAGAATAATTCACAGCACAAAACGCTTAGCTCCGCCTATGCCTCATAATAATAGAAAATTGACTTGGTTCTTACAGCTCTGTAAACTATGGACTTTAGTAATCATTTAGTTACAGTGCAAGTTCAAAAATTATATTTTCTGGACTTGATCCACTTCAGCTCTGAACCCCTCAATTATGTGGGGGTGGTGAAATAAGCGGTTGGAACTTAGGGGTTCAAAGTTCATGAAACATAGTTTAGCACGGAGAAGCAGTATCTCTTGTGAAAATATGGCGCGGTAAGTTTCGAATAAAGATGGCGATTTTTTTGAAAAATTCGGAGAACATTCGATAATTTTTTTAATTAACATTTCGCTGGTTTTTACATCCCCAGTTACAAAATTTTCTGTTCCCTTCGATAATAATATTCGATTTTATTAAATTTTCACAATCTTCATTTTTCAACATCCCACAACCCCCTTCACAATATGGGTGGAATGAATGAAGTGTTACAAGATGCTCATACTTGCATTAATAATAATAAAGAATGCAAAAATAAGTTTTTCGTGCATTAGAAAAGGATTTCTGTTACAGGGTGTTTGCCAATTTCATTGTCCCACTATTGGGATCTCGGAAACCGTAAGAGTTAGAAAATTGGTTAAATTAAAAAAAAGTTTCGTCTTTTTTGGGATAATTAAGAATCTGTAAAGAATTCTCCAATATCTTCATTGATTCTTGATTTATCTTGAAGAAATTAAAAATCGCATTTTTTGAACAAAATTAATATCTTTCTTACTCATACTTTTTTCCTTATTTTTTATCGTCCAGTATCATTTTTTTAAATGTTACGCTGGTGTCGGGTTGGTGGACAGAAACAAGAGAAATCTTTAAAAACTTAAGCTATTTTGGCCTTTCTTACTGTTGACACCATTTAAATGAAACTTGGCACATTTGTATTTTTGATAGCTGTCAATTAAATGGTGTTGACAGAAATTGTCTAGGCCTTCTACATTTTGAGCAACGAACAGATTGAAAAAGTCTCTATACTTTTTGCAATTGTTTCTTATCTAAGCTTAGACTGATTTTACAAAATTATTTATACAAATTTTCCAATTTTGACGATCTGTCAAAAAACGCCATGTTGGTTACATTTTTGAAGAGCTCATTTTTTTATATATCCAATGGTGTTAAAATCAACATGGCAGCCATAAGAAAAAGAAAAGTTGACTGTCATTGCTCAAAATCTAGAAGGTGTAGAAAATTTAAGTCGACATTATCCAACTGACAGCTGCGAAAACCATAAATGTTCCAAGTTTCATTTAAGCACCGTCAACCGTAAGAAAGATATTAATTTTGTTCAAAAAATCAGAAAACAGGTTAAATTTGAAAAAAGTTGCTCTTTTTGATGGGGATTAAGAATCTGTAAAATTCGTTACTGAGTTATTCTGAAGAAAAATTAATATCTTCTTAACAGTTGAAACAAATGAAACCTGAGACTTTTATATTTTTGAGAGCTGCCAATTCCATGGCATTAACAGAAAATTTCCAGGCCTCCTAGATTTTGAGTAACGACAGTCACCTTTTGTTTTTCTTATGGTCGCCTTATTGGGTTTTAAGACCATTGGACACACAAAAAAAATAGCTCATCAAAAATCTTTTTTGACAGATCGTCAAAATTTGAAATTTGGCGCGAATAATTTGTGTAATCAGCCTAAACTTAGGGAAAAGCAACTATAATAAAATAAAGTACACCGACTCTTTCAATTTCTTATGACATGTGAAAGGAATTGAATTAAACGATAACAAAACACGTCTTGGTACCATGTGACTCAAGCGAAGGAATTTCTTTTTCAAAAAAAAGTCCCGGATTGGTTAAATTTTGGAAAAGTCGATTTTTTTGTGTTAAAATCCAATATGGAGGCACGAAGAGAAAGAAAAGTTGACTGTCGCTACTCAAAATCCTCAAAAGCCTAGAAAATTTTTGTCAATGCCATTGAATTGACAATGTCAAAAATATAAAAGTTCCAAGTTTGATTTAAATAGCATCAACTGTTAGGGAGCTATGAATTTTTCTTTGGAATTTTCAGTTTTTTCGGAATAACTCAGGAACGAATCAAGATATCGAAGAATTCTTTACTGATTCTCAATCACCTTAAAAAAGAGCAACTTTTATATAAATTAACCAAATCTTCTAACTCCGAAATCCCAGTAGTAGGCAATGAAATTGACTGTATATACTTCGTCACTACCACTTATGTGCATATTTAAATAATCTGCACCCAAAACCATCTGGTTCACGTGAATATTCATCATTCTCTGTGAATAAACATTTAAAGGGATACACACCGCTTTGATAAACATCTTCCGTTGGCTTTCTGTGCAACTGTGTCAAAACACAATAGGTAGGTACCTATACTTTGCATGACTTTCAGATTCCATTAAAAATTAATCACAGATTTATTGTTTACTTTATATAAAAATATACAAAACGTTAATGCGAAAACATAACAATTGCTCTAAAATTCGACAAAGAATAAATTAATTACCCTAACGATTATTTGTGAGAAAACGGTGGTTCCAGAGTTATAGACGGTTTAAAAACATTTTCTTGGGGTTGAAAGTCTCCAGGTGTCGGTAAATAAGTTGGATGATGAGGTAGATGAAGAGGTATCTGCAAATCGCTTTGGCCTGGTTGAATTGACGAGCCCTGTATTAAAATGCTGGAACTTCCACCGTTTCCGTGGTTAATATTTTCGCTGAATAAATGTTGGACGTTTCCAGGGAGTTGTTGGTGAAAGAGAATGTTGGGATGCTGAGGATGCTCGGGAGAGATAAATTGTGGGGGTTCTCCCGATGGGAGTTGTTGATCGACGAATTGGGGGTGTTGGGGGTGAAAGTGAGGAGGATCTGGTTGTGGTAAAAATTGCTCGAAGATTTGAGGTTGTTCATGACGGAAAATTTCGTGAACGTGATTGGGTAGTTGTTGGTGGTAGACGTTTTCGGGAATTACAGGGGTTTGCACGTCGTGATTTTCTTGAGGTAGTAGAGGGTGAAGATGAGCTTGGGGCAGTGAGTGAACATGCGGGACTCCTGCGTGAAGATGAGGTATGGGGGGTTGAGGCAATGCGTGAACATGCGGGAACCCTGCGTGAAGATGAGGTATGGGAGGTTGAGGCAATGCGTGAACATGCGGGTATCCTGCGTGAAGATGAGGTATGGGGGGTTGAGGCAATGCGTGAACATGCGGGACTCCTGCGTGAACATGAGGTATTGCAGCATGTAGGTGAGGGACTTGGGGTTGAATATGAACATGATCAGGATGTAGATGAGGCAATTCAGGGTGGATATGGTGATGACTAGGAACAACTGGAACAAAATTGTGCGTGCCGTGATATTCTACAGTGGGAGCGTACTGAGTTAAAACTGCTGGATTATGAAGATGAACACCTGTTGGACCTGTAGGAACTTGGACAGGAACTGGAAATGTTGCTCCTAACGGTAGTACCGGCAAATTTGGTTTATTCACTTCAAACGGAGGAGATGGGACAAATGGCCTTACTGGAATATGATGATGATGATCATGATGATGATGATCGTGTACTGGAACAACCGGTTTAACATGAACATGATCATGAATCGGTTTAACCGGAACAACAGGTTGAACTGGTACTACAGCCGGTGCAGGATAATGCACATGAACAGGTTTATACAGAGGCGGAGGCGGTACATTAACCGGTACGACCGGTTTAACCGCTGGACTGGCAGGCCTCCAACTGGTATGAAGTGGCCTTATCGGTACTAGCGGCCTAACATGCCACTTGTGATGATGTACCTGAGGCCGCAACCTAATGTTAATAGGCCTGACCACGGGAACGTACTTCAAATCCACAGGACCATACCCAATCACATATTTAAATCCTGAAGGATGAACCCCCACGTGTTTAGCCCAGCCGTGATGATTAGAAAAAATCGTACGTTTATCCTGATCCTTTTCCAGGCTATCCTCCTGATGATCGTCAACAGGATTCAAGTAGTCCTTCTGCTCTTGTAAATCACTTTCCGATGAGGCAATTTTCGTTAAAATTACACATATTAAGCCTGCCTGAAGGAAGCAAATGTAACGAATCACACGAAACTCTTGGAAAACTTACCACTAACACTCTCATATTGATATGTTATCACGGTTAAAAAAAATTGTTAAACTAACATCATCACAGCGCGGCTAAACGGTAACAAAAACGAAATGGTCACTTTCTTTTTGTTTTTATACAAAGCATTTTCGTACGACGAGGGTTGTATATTAAACACCTATTAGCTGTTTAATATTAATAGATGGCATTGGCGAAGAAAGTACTTGCCAATTTTAGATGCATTTCTTCGGTTAATTGCTCCATACCTTTGAAATTATAAGCAGTCGCTTTTCTTCGATTTTCGCGAAATTTATTGCACATATATTGTGATTTGCATTTGTATTGAAGTATTGAAGCTCAAAAATTAAAAAAATTGGAATAGATAAAGGTGAACTTTAATTCAAAAAGTTGGTTTTGTGATTACATCATACTCCGATTTATGACTGGTTGCCGAAAGAACTAGAAAAAGCTTAAAGCTTTTTTGACATAAATGTTAACCTTGTTTTGCTGGAAACCGTCGAATATAGGGGCAGAAGCAGCTGAAGAATTCTGTCTAAACCCAGTGTACTTTATGTGAAGAGAACTAAATGATTGAGGCTGTAAACGCCTTTATCCGCTTATGTAAAATCACGATAAAACATGAGACCGATTCGGTACCTGCTTCAAGAGGATTCTCAGAAAGAAACATCGTCTGAGTTCTCAATATGTACAAAACGAAATGAAAATTTTACGTGATTTGCTGTACTACACCTTTTCCAATTGTATTTAAGAACCCAACAATTGTATTTGAGATTAATGAGTTTTATTT
Source organism: Pycnomerus fuliginosus (assembly GCA_963924575.1). Lineage (NCBI taxonomy): Eukaryota > Metazoa > Arthropoda > Insecta > Coleoptera > Zopheridae > Pycnomerus > Pycnomerus fuliginosus. The sequence continues at coordinate 16,222,068 of OZ004622.1, forward strand.
AAGAAATGTTTAATTGTAATTCGGAAATATTAATTACATTTGAGAAAATAACAGTTGTAATTCAGAATTGCAATTTTTATTTGAGAAAATGTACGTTGTAATTAAGAATTAATCAATTATAATTGAGAGACTATCATTTGTAAATCAGAAAATTTCACCTCTGCATTTTTTTCCAATTATATTTGAGAAACGGACACATTTATTCAAGAAAGTGCTATTTGTAATTAATATTTTAGTTAACTACATTTGAGAATGTAGCACATGTAATTCAGATTAATCAATTATATTTAGGAAAGGAATAATTGTAATTCAGAATAGTCAATTGTATTTAAGAAAGCATCAATTGTAATTCAGAAAATTCTTTTCAATCTAAGTAGATATACGTACCTAAGAACCGACGTACATATCTACTTACCTTAAGGATGGTAGGTATCTCTTATAAATAACTTTTATATATAGGCGGATATTTTTGAAAAAAAACATCGAACGCGTTCTTACTTTTTTTTTGTTCCGGTTTAAACGGAAACAGTGATAAATTCTTGGTAGGTATTTGTTTTCTAAGCATAAATCCCTGAAATTTTCTGAATTACAATTAATTCTTTCTTAAATACAATTGACTATTCTCAATTACAATTGCGGCTTTCTTAAATGTACCTAATTGATAATCTGAAATACACCTTCCTTCCACATTCTCAAATACAAATGAGCGTTTCTGAATTATACTTGATGCTTTCTTAAATAAAATTTGTTATTCTGAATTCCAATTATTTCTTTCTTGAATATAATTGATTAATCTGAATTACATCTATTACATTCTCAATTACAAGTGGCAAATATCAAATACAAATTTTACTTTTTCAAATAAATGTGACCGTTTCTCAAATACAATTGGAAAAGCTCTACATAGTTCAAAACAGACTTGACTGAATGCAGCGAGAACAAACTGAGACTGACAGCGAAACAGATGGTGGATGATAGCGGGGCAATGGGGATGCGGGTGTTTCTAGGAAAATGACGCCACAATCTTAACATCAATAGAAAAAAATGGGCAGGTATGAAAGCGGCTGGAACCTGCCTACATTTTACTCCACCATCCTTAAAGTGTTTTCCGGGATTTTTTAAAACTTTACCATCTTTTGTCAAACGGGCACTAAGTTTGAATGCATTTTTAAACTTTGAAGACTTTTCGTGTATGCTAAAATGGCACTTGCCGTTCGCCGAATGTCACCAAAATTAAATCAGCTCCTCCACCTGCCAAATTTCAGCCAAATTAATAACTATTCTAGTTGCGAATTTTTTGATGTTAAGAAGGTAAATATGCCAAAAAGGCGCTAAGTGTTAATACATTTTTAGACACAGAATTTGAAGAGCTTTTCATGTGCCAATAAGAAAAAATGGGCAGCACAAAAAAAACATTGGACCATCTTATTCTTTCCATCATTTTTTTGAACACTCAAGAGGGAAATTAAAACCGAGCGTATCGTATGGGTAATAATCTATAATAATTTGTAAGTTTAATTATAGGTATACAGGCTGACTTCTTAAAAAATTTGGTTTTTCTCTGGTTCTACAAAAGATATAAAAACCGCTCGAACAGGTCGTTTTTTTATTTCGAGGTCACCTAAATCCGTGCATGGTGAAATTTCTCAACGCACCCCCTAACCCCCGCCAACCCCAACCTCAAAATCTCAAATGGCAACCCCCCACTTGGGATACATATCATTTGAAAGCTAATTTCATTACCAATCCAATGCTCTAAAAATGTTGATATTTATTCGATCGAAAAATCGAATCGCCAAAAATATGAAATTTTTTCGTTTCAGGGTTCTGGGAATCCGAAAAAGTGGGTTTTGAAAAACGTCTGTCTGTGGGTTTGTGTCTGTCTGTGATCACGCTGCAGCTCAAACTACTGAACGTATCCAGATGAAATTTGGCACAGATATTCAGTGGGTAATTTGTAGGTGCTGATTTTGGGCCACATCGGTTCACGGAAAGTGCCTTTTTGGTACATCAACTTAAAAAATTTAAATGCCGTTTTAGCTGCCGTGAAAAAAAAACGTATGCATGACTGTATATTCTCGAAAAATGTCATTTCAGTGGCAAAAGGGTCCTTGTTTCAATTTATTTTACAAAAAAGCATATTCTTACTATCGAATTCGACAGCTGTTATTTTGCCGGATCAAAAACCTTAGTGCAATTTTGTTGAAATTTTCCATTTTAGGGACAAAAATGTCATTTTAGGGGTGAAAAACACTTGTATTTTAGATTTTAGTAAATGACGAGCTTTGGGCGCATCAGCCATCGACAACCGCCAGCACGAGCTTGGTTAAATAAAGTTAAATGCTACATTTACAAATTCTGTGAAAAAGTAGAAGTTTCTACCGTCTGCCAATTTTTTATATCTCTTTTGTAGTTCCAGAACAAAATCAAACTACAACTTTTAAAAAAATCTCCCTGTATAGTAGGAATTCATCATATTGTTTTCAATGTGCCTGATAATATTTAGCGTGAATATTTTCTCTTTAAACTCGAAACCGGGCGTTAAAGTCACCCGTGGGAATAATCTTAAAAGCGCGAGCAACTGGATTAGCATTTTGAATGAACTAGAAGATAGTTGTGCAATATTAATGATTTGTACCGGAATAAATTATTTTTTACACGACATATCCCGTCCACTGTGATTTATAAGATGTTTACAGTTTTCGATTAAAAATACGTAAATGAAGCGGAATTATCTCGAATAATAAAAGTGCTGATAGTATCGATCTGTGGAATAATTGCCATTAAGCGAAAGTTGTTTTAGAATTGCATTGGTACAATTTTTAAAGAGTTTTACCACAGACTTTGGGCTCGTTATGCAATTGTTACACTCTCAATTTTTGTTGTTCTACAAAACATGCATCTGTCATTTGACCGTAAAAACTATGAAACATTGCCATTATACTTTCTCTAAGTAGGTTAAATCGACATTGCTTGCAAGAGATAGATCAGGATCTTGCATCTTATTAATAAATTTGGCGTAAGAAATCGGACATCCGAGGAATGCAAACTGTGAACATTACTTTACTTTCTTTGTCAGGTGAATGCGAGGCACGTCCAAATTGAAGTCAAATCAATGTCGGTCGTACAACTTAGGAAATAGGCGGAACTGGTCAGTTTCATTCTTCAAAAGAATATTCATGAGAGACGATAATGACCGTTTACAGAAAGGGAAAACAATAACTGGATCTTGTCATGTAATCATTTACGTGTTAACCATCACAAATGAGTGATGTGGAAAATTGCATTAGGTAAAATTTGCGTTTATTTAAGTAGAATACTGCGGTCAACAGATTTGACTACAAAGACTTGATGTTCGATGGTGCGTGGAGGGCCCATTTAACAATTTTATGTAATCAGAATAGACTTTCGCGAAAAAACGCAACAATACAACGGATAATAATGTCAAAGCAAAAAAACTCCTTTCTCTGTAATAAATCGATTGTGACAAGTGAAATTGTTTTAGAACTAAAGTGCTAGTACGATTTATGCATTCTTGGAGAGAAGATCGGGGCATGGTACAATGTTAATAAATCAGCATATTTGTTGTGTGCTCTTTTTCCTAGTGACTGTAAAAAGTGAGGATGGTGATAGCAATTCTAGCGATGCTAGGGATAAAAGGACTATAGGGAATTGGCTAGTGAATATCGGAGATGTCTTTGGGTTTGATGTTATGAAACGGCCTTCAGTGGTGGTTTTAGGGCAAGGAAAGGCACTTCCAGGTGCAGCAGCACCTCCGGCAGCACCGGCAGCACCAGCAGCACCACCTGCACCGGCAGCTCCACTATTGCCGCCGCTGCTAACACAAGCTGTACAAAAAACGCTCAGTGTTAACTGGGGGTGGAATAAAAGTTTGAATACTCCAGCACCACCGCCAGCAGCACCAGCAGCACCGGCTCCAGCTCGACCCCCTGCAGCTGCACCCCCTGCTGCACGTCCTGCTGCTCCACCAGCGCCACCACCAAAAGCGCCAGCACCACCACCAGCGCCAGCACCACCAGTAGCACGGCCTCCATCCAAAGCTCAACTCCTTCGAGATTACGACGATCAACTGCAACCCGAACGCGTCCCACTAGAACTCCCCGATTATGAAACAAATCAAGATCTACCAGCAGGAAAACGTGAAATAAACGCAGACCACATTCACTCCAAAGAAAAATTCAAAGAGGAATTCAAGACGTTTTGGCAAAAATCCCCGTGGATCGTTGAAAATGGCTACAAATACATTGCCGCACCTGCAGAACCAACCCCCGATAACTTCCATAGAGAAGAATTTCACAGCCCTAAACCTAAACACCACCAAAGTGTCCGAAGTTTAGGCAGCCCCAAGTATTTTCTTAACTCCCACAGTCTGAACGTCGACGAACTCCCCGTAGTTACCTTACACGATCACACTCCACAAGAAAACGCCATCAATAAACAAATCTTGGACTATTACAAAACCAAATTCGCCACAGACGCCGCTATAAAAAGCTCTCATCCATCACTGCAGCGAAGCGAAAAGAAGCCAAACTACGAAATAATAACCCCCAAGAAATTCTCATGGAAAACTTTGGAGAAGATCATTCAAAACGGCAAAAACCGCTACTACAAAAAAGAGAACTTGCCGGATTTTCCAAAAGCGCAGGGAATCGTTAAAAAAGAACAGGAGGAAGAACTTCCGGAAGCTTTAAAATATGTTGAAAAGGAAGAACTTGTAACACCCAAGTCCGTGGAAACAGTTAATGCAGACAAGCGATCGCTGGAAAAAGATCCAAAGCAAAGTGTCGAGGACATAAAGCAAAAAATTGACGAAGAAAACGACAAGGGTGAACAGACAATCGAAGACAGACACAATTCAGATTTGGTGGAAATAACAGGGATGAATAATGCGAAAATTTTAATCCAAGAAGTGGACGGAACTGAAGACCATGAACTTCTACCAAGTCTTCAGGAGAACGAGAAGGAATTTGCCAAAATTGAGGAAAACAGCGAGGATAAGGATTATAAGATTGCTGAACTAGACCAGTACGATCAACCGGAACAGGAATATGACACTGTCGATGAAAATAAAGGCAACGACGAGTATTTTAAAGATTTTGATGGCGATGTTAAAGGAGAGGATTATGAGAAGTACAAGGACCATCATAAGGATAACCAGGAGCAATTTAGAATCTACTATGATTATGACAATGCCGGGAAGGGGGAAAATTCGCCGTTTTACACAGGAGATATTGATGGATACGTTAGGGATGAATTTCAAAAAGATAAAGACGAATTGAGGCAAAGAACAGAAGAAAATTTGGACAATTACTATAAAGCAATTAAGGAGGAACCACAAAAAGTAGAAGAAAATGAAAATGAAGAAATCGCAGAAGATGATGAGATTGATGAGGAGGCAGAAAATGAACAAAACGAAGAAGACGATGCCCCAGATGAGGAAGCGGAAGAGGAATCTTCTAATTTGGAAGAAGATAAAGAACTCGAACCGCAAAGTAGAGAACATAAGGGATTTCTTATCTCCACCGTAATTACTCCCGTTCCAACCACTGCTCAAATATTATCAAAAGTACCAACTTTTGGCGAAGTTGGGACCAAGTTCTTTGCTGATCATCAGCATGCCAACGCTGGCTTCGATGCAAATTTCCACAAAAATTTTCCTGCAAAACAGGCTGCTGCTGCCACCAAAACGTCCGAAGTTGTCCAACCCCTTTATTCTGGAGTCATTTCCACAGGGGCCCTGCAAGAATTGCACAAGTCAAATAAACCGTTAACTATTCCATTTGACTTCGATTACAGCGCTTCTCAAGTGTCAAAATCGCAACCGGTGACCTACCAGGCCCAGGCTAGTAGAATCGAAGCAGATTATCGTCTGCCCGACAAATATACCGAAGACTTCAATTACGAAATTCCAGAGCCTGCTCCTGTCGACTATGCCAAATTAGAGGCAAAAGATTACGTGAATGATGACAAATTGTCGAAAAATGCAAAAATTGTTAACAGAGAGTATGGGATAAGCCAAGGGACTAGGCACTATTACCGTTGATGAAAGTTTCTTTGTAGAATAACTTGTTACTTATTTTAGAAATTGTTAGTCTTTAATTTATTGCGCTTGTTATGATAAAACCAAATATTTTACGTAGATTATAATAGTATAATATTGAAAATGATGCGTTTTATACATATTATGTTTTTATAATTCATGCACTTACTTCTTGCCTAAGTAAAATGTACATAGCCAATTTATAAGTACGCTTGATGATGTTATAACTATGCTTGTTAAGTTTTAAAATGATTAAAACAAAAGCAAACGATCCTGTTGTGCAAATTATTTCAACTACACACATGAACAAAGAAATATAGGGTTCCTACAATAAAACTTGTAAGATATTAAGGAAAACCATTGAAGATATGCAAAATTTGCAATAATGTGAGCATACACTAATAGTCCGAGAGCTCGAGAGAAAAGGGTTTGATATTTTAAAATAAATTCTTGTAAATTAGTACTTATAAAAAATACGGTACTTACAAATTTTGGCAGACGGCGGCTTTCCCGAAGCAGGCGCTTTCAAAATTGAAATGGGCGGAAAAGGGCGGTGAGTCAACGGCAAGTTCCAACCAGAGTTTCAAGCGGTAAGAAAAAAATATATCGGGAAAGGGAAAAGACAATGTTTTCTTCCGTTTTTTTCCGAAGCACCAATTTAAAATTTCAAAATTCTGCTACATGTGGATCTCAAAAAGTTTCTAATGAACGGTCTTCGTGAATCACCTTGTATGTACATATAAATCGCCGTGTTAATTAAATAAATAATTAGCTCTTTATAAATCTTACCGTATTTTCGTATTTAGTCCAATCAAGTTAGATTTTTTAGAAGAAATCAAGAAATAATTTATATATTGCTGAAATTTCGGTTACAAACTCCTGAAAGGGCCTGAATTGAAGTACCGAACAGTTCCCACCCCTAAAGTGTAAGCTTCATCTCTTATTTGCCAAAGACCACCCCAAAACGTGACATGGCACTAGTTTCTTGCATTTTTCGGCGAAACTATCAATCTGACAGAAAACATTATTCAAATCTAAAATATTCCCGATGAAATCCTGCGTTAAAAACTCCTTAAAATTATTTCGGTTATTTCCATATAATTCTTTCAAACGACGTCCGAAGTCGAGGGTAGTTTTTCGCTCGCGGCCGAAAATCGACCTAACGCGATGCGAACTTACGTTGCGAATACACTAACAACGGTTCGTGTTACGAGAATAATGCTATAATATGAAATTAGAAGAGCAGAATTTTCTACAAAATAAATTCAATTACCATTTTCAAAGAAAGAGATAAACTGCTTTTCTTGACATTTAGAGAGATTTTGAATCACTTCCGGATTCAGCGGAAACGGACCTATCATTGAATTTTTAAATAGGGCACCCTAATATTTTCGAGTTCTGTATTAAATTCTGAGCATGACAGAATATTTCTTTTTAAGTTCAGACTTAATCTTTCCAAATACCGAATGTGATTTTTAGCTCTTCATCTAAATTGCTGATCCGTTTGAAAGGATGCAAAACAATTGCCAAATTACTAATTTTTTTCAAACGGATCAAGCGTGGCTCATATGGTTAGTGTCATCTTGATAGAAAAAAATATGTTGTTCCTTCTTCTCAATAAAATTGTTTGATTTTTATTTTCTTTTAAGTTTCCCATATTTAGAAAAAATTATATTAAATTTTTTGTAAATTTCGTCCCAAGGTACACGACTCTCCCCTAATGTGATTCTTAGCTCTTCTTCTAGATTGCTCTGGTCCCTCAAAAACTAATCTACAGCCATCAAACACCTCATCAAAATTTATTTTAGGCTTCTGCTTCTATCTGTCACTAATCCTGATTCGTTTGAAAGGATGCAAAGCAGTTTTTTCCAAATTGCTCAATTTTTTCAAACGGATCAAGGGTGGGTCATATGGTTTTTTGAATAGTAGGTTTTTTTTAGGAATAAAATGGAATAAGCTTCCAATGATTAAAATCAAACGCGTAACCAATGGATAAAGAATGAAGTTCTTGTTTTTTTTAATTAGCCTTTTAGGTATAAATCGTACTAGCCATCCAATATGATTCTGTTTTAACCCACAGGCCCTTGATCCATTCGAAAAAATCAGTAATTTGGAAATTGTGATTAGTATGAGAGCTCATAGCACTCTAGATAAGAAATAAAAATCAAGCTTTTCGGAATCATGAACTCGGAAGTTTGGAAAAAAATATTCTGGCATACTCTTTAATGCAGAATTCGAAAATATTAAGACATACAGGGTGTTCCATTTAAAATTTCAAATTAGAGCAATATGGAAAATCCAAGAAGAAATTATGAAAAGTAATTGCGCAGTTGAATTTAATTTTTCTGCGATTTCTTCGATGTTTTTGAAAATCTAGGGTAGTCGTGACTGTTTTTGTCTCAGAATAATTCGTAAAATGTAAATTCTTGCTTAAAAAAACACAATTAGGGTCATTTCCGGTTAAACCGGAAGTGGAAAAAATATTCTATTAATTCTCCTAAATCGCCATTTCTCTACCATTAACGGTTGCAAAATTTCAGATTAGTAACTTTCTTCATATTTTTCAAGACATCAGGCCGTGACACATACAGGGTGGGCAATTTTTCAATGCTCACCATTAGTATCTCGGAACCATAATAGATGGAGAGTAGTTTAAATTGGAGAAAAGTTGCGCTATTTATTGCTGATTAAGATTCTGAAGAGAATTCCCAATATTTTGATTCGTTCCTGAGTTATCACAAAAAATCTGAAAATTGCCAATTTAAAGAAAAATTAATATCTTCCTAACGTTTGATGTGATTTAAATGAAACTTGGAACTTTTATATTTTTGACAGCTGTCAATTGAATGACAATGACAGAATTTTTCTAGGCCTTCTAGATTTTGAACAACAGTCAACTTTTCTTTTTCTTATGGGCGCCACATTGAATTATAACACCGCTGCAAAGTTTCGTGAGACGCTGTACTTATAGCAGTTTCGACTTTTTAACTTTTACAGGAAAAATCGCCATCCAGATCGATCGGAATCCAAGTCACTGCCGAGACAAAAACTGCCCAAACGATCACAGAAGCTGGAAAAGAAGTCGAAAAAAAGGACTTCCAACAAAAGTGAGTACTTATACATTTCCTGCTGCAAACTAAAATGATTTTTATTTGCAGCCTTTCCGATATTTGCGAAAAATTAAAAAAAGAATTATTGACACTCCACAGCCAAATTGAAAGACAAAACATAAAATTACAATAACGTTTATTGTAAGAACACAATTATATACATGGCAACGAATTTTTGGTAAAGATTTTTTATGCCCGATCAAACATTCCTTATTGTTTTAAAGACATGAAGTCAACTCATAAAAATTGCAACGAATTTGTACTTAAATATGGTAGAACTAAAAAACTTGGACGGGTTAAGCCAGTTTTGCGGTTAAAAATTGGTGCATGTAATCATACACGACCAACATAATTGCTCCTCCTGGACCGAGGCGTAAAACCTTTGGCAAAAGGCCCTTATAAAGTGCCCTAAACCTGAAAAACATTCATTATGTATAAATAATAATTAAGTAAATACTTAGAAGGGTGAAAATTACCCTTCTTCTCTATAAACTATGACAATTGATCCTATTGTTGAGCGATATTTAATTTGTCCAAGTACTGGCTGTGGTCCCTGAATTCTAGATTTGGCTACATCGAATGGAATATTAATGCATGAGGCTAGTGTCCCCGAGACGAATCCTATGCCTACTTTCCTGAAAAACTCATGGACTGGATCCTGTAAAAATTGTTATTTAATTAATCAACGTATTAAAATGTTGGTGTGCAGCTTGGCGCTTTGGGGGGAGTAATTAAACCTTCTAAAATAAAATATGGTTCATGAATGCATTTATCTATTTTTTTATTCATAAAAAGGTCTCAAGGTATACTTACTGTTTAGTGAACAGCCTCAACTAAAACTAATAGGACTTTCTAATGAAAAAGAAAAAAAAATCCGTTTTTTTTTGTTATACGTACTTGGCAAGGTTTAACTAATGTCTTTTGTGTTTGTTCAATTTGCTTGCAATGTATTAAAAATAAATTAAAACAGAATGTGAATATAAATCCAATAAAGCAAAGTTTTTTCTATTCGGCCACCTCCAGCGCCCTCTGTGGTCAAATTTTAAATTGCGTGAAGAAATAATGAGGAGAATTATTGCTCTAGCATGAGGGAGTGACTTTTTTCGATTTTCAATTTTTCTCAACAAACTGAACCAAGGGCCAGATAAACTGAAGTAAACATTTAATTAATTTTTGTTATAGTTAGTAGCTCTATACAAAAAAAGAAGTCGAGGACGACAATTAAAGAAGTACCTACCTACCTTTGCTAGGTGTTCACAGCATTTAAGTAAAAGTGCTGTCAACTGTGGTGATCAAAATAGTGTAATAATCCCTATAGAGCATGTAGGTACATTTTGTCACTTGAAATAATAATAATCAACCTGAGCTTCTAATGGGTACAATTTTGCACCAACAAAATTATTTTGATTACCTTTGTTGTAGATTGCAATTAAAATTATTAAAAACTGGACAATTAATCAACAAAATCTTGCCTGAAATTCAGGAAGAAATCCCTTCACAGAATGATAATACCCAAAATAGACCATATTGAACACTCCATTCCTTGCTATTGTTGCAGTGATTCCCTTATTGAGGCCCCTTAACCCCAGTCCATCTTGTTTTACTATTTGTCTAGTAACTAACCATGTACTAGGCAATTCTTTACCGACAGCCCTGTTTGCCTGCAAATTGACCTTTACAACTTCAAAGGGATTGACTAAAATAGCTTCAGTGACGCCTGCACCCAATCCAGCTAAAGAAAATGTCTGAAATACAAAACAGAACAAAATTATAACGTTTATTAGTAGTGATTATGATTACCAACGGTGTAGGGGTAGGAGATCCAAATAAAAAGAGTTGTTTGTATTGCTCAAATGTAAAAAACTGAAACAACCCTATGTCTCAAACATAAATGAAAAGATAAATACTTTAACAGCTCGTTTGGGGGTTTCTGCTAAAATTGGTGGGATGATTCCTTTCCAAAAGGAGGTTAGCCCCTCGTATTTGTACATTTTCTTAAAGCAGTCCAGTATGCCGGTATAATACTTTGGATCATTTTTACCCAAGGTTTTTCCAGATTGTATCTGCAGTCGGGTTTTGATTAAATCCAAGGGGTGCATTATGCAAACTTCAACGAAGCCTAAATAAACCAAGGGATGTATGGACATGCAAATTTTAGTATTTTTACCTGCTGAGCCTCCAGATCCAATCTGGATTCCTGCTTCTTTTAGTACTTTTTTCACCTCAGGCATTTTAATAGCTAGTTGAGTGAACCTGCTTTCACGCAATGATAAGGAAAAAATTTAGCCCCACTTTAAAAATAGTCTTTCCAGGCTAATAATACTTAAAATTATAAAATTCCTAAAAAGTAAACAAAACTGCGGTGAGGCGACCAAAATAAGAACAAGATCAGCTGTTTTTGACGTTGACAATGTTGACATTGACGTATTCCGATTTCGAAGCAATGAGAGTTATAACTTAAAGCACAGTTTATTCGAAGTTATGAAATTTAATTACTTCATTTCCAATCACAATTTTCACATACAGAGTGTCCCAAATATTTTACCAGAAAGTCATAGGCGGCTAGTATGGGGTAAGGTAAACCGAAATTGAGGAATATCAACATATCATTAATTCATTATTATTGCAATTTTGATGAAAATAAGATAATTTTTAGTTTTTCTTTTTCCAAACTTTGTAACATTCATAAATGACCCCTGGGCCAATCTTTACCAATTATAGATTTTGGTAAGCGAGGGATATATGTTTTATCGAAAATTGAAAGAGTGGTATCTTCTAGTGTCCGAGAAAAGAATTCGTGAAAATTGCCATTTTCGGGGCTCTAATAACCTGTTTAGAGCTACATAAAAATGTGACCACCTGAAAGAATTTCTATGTTTCTGTATTCATTGAACTTTATTATACCTCCACACCAAAAAATCAAAGTTTGGAATCGTTTAGATCCTGATTTTCAATTTTTTTTCCAGCTACTTTCGTATGGGGTCAAATTCAGGAAGACCTTGAAACTTTTTAACTTTCTCAACAAAACCATGTATAAAATGCAAATTAAAAGACGAGTAGTCCCAACAGAATATTAATATATTTGCAAAATATTTACAGTAATAAAAAACTTAGGCCACAGTTTTATCAATTAAAAAGGAATCAGTATCAACACCTAATCAGTTACCAAATATACTACAAACAGCATTAACAAGTACCATTCAAACATTAATGAAAAATGTAATAAACCATTTGTAACTGAACTACAATATCATTTTTATCTGATCACATTGTATATAACAACACTCAAACTGAAGTCTCAAAGTAAAAAACCCGTCTATTAACAATAATAACAAAGTATAGTCCGACCTTTCAACTAAATACACATAAAAATCAGTCTATTTAGTAAGGCATCTGCGTAACAACTATTTATTAAGAAGCCTAACATGCATTTTCAAGTACAAAATCTTTGGACGCATATAACAAAAAAAAACCAATAACGGGATAAATCACAAGGTGTAAAAAATATCGATGGCAGTTAAATAAACGAAACTTGTAATTTTTATATAAATTGTTTCTTATAAACAACAACAGTTTATATAAAATTAAGTCTTTTATATTGTTTTCTTTAAACCTAATAATGGAAGTTAAAAGTTTGTTCTTTTCGCTGCTTAAAAAAGGATCACATAAAACGTGTGCTATACCTCTTGTCCCAAGTCCTGCACACCACTTTCCGCGATCGGCACGAATCTGTCATCTATCTGAACTAAAAGTATTGTCCGATCTACGTGAGATCTTTTACCCGGATCTTTGTGACAGGGCGTCCATCGATGCACCACCTGAAGAACACATTGTCTGAAGGGGTGTAATTCCAAATCATTTTATGCCAGTCACGTGATCACATGACTAGTTAGGTGCACAACTCAGCAGGGGTCGTTGCTATTACATCTCATTGGCTCACATACACTGGTATCTCATAAGCTCACACAAATAGTTGCCAGTGAGATGTAATATTGCAGAAATCTGCAAAAATTTGTAAGCAACGACCCCAGCTGAGTTGTGCACCCAACTAAACTTATGTCATCACGTGACTGACATAAACTGACTTGGAAATACACCCAACGGTGCGAATTCAAGTTTTGAAATCAATTTTTACGTGACATACGTCGGCTTGGTGGGTAAATCATGAGATGGCGCTGGTAGTAAAATTGTAGATTCCTTTAATACCATTTCTCGAAACTTGACGAACCTGCGTTGTAGCAATTTTGCTATAGTTTTGTCAAGGTTGGAGAAATTGTTACTGGAATCGTAAAGAATTTTACAACCAGCGCAATCTCGTGATTTACGCACCAAGCCGACTAAGCATTTATATCAATACTTGAACATAGAACCTCCACGAATAACCTGTTACATTGTGTCAAAATAGGAGTAGGGAGTGTACTATTCCTACGTAGGGGTAGGTTTTAATTGGTGTAGTACACTCCCTAAGTCAAAATAATTATCATACCGGTCCTTCCATCCCAGTTTCTGGGACCCAATCTTTCCAAAAAGACCTTCCACCCCTCACTCTCATGTACTCCGTAGGCCAGGTGACGTCTATTCTTCTGCCCAAATTAATGCCATCGTATACCAAATTCGGGTCAATTATCTAGGAACACATATTTGTTAATAAAAAAAATGGAATTTTGTGCCCACAAACTAACCCTAACTCTTTGCGTGGAAAATTCTTTGTCGACAGTCTCAGTAAAGTCTCCGGTACGTTCGTCTGCGCGAGGCTGTTGCGCATCTGGTATTTGAGAAATGGCTCGTTCATCTTTTTCTTTGAATAGTGTAGCCAAGCTTGCCAAGGTGGCGCTAGTTGGTTTGCCCATAGAGACCAAGCTACCCCTATTGCCACCTGAATAACAGTAATTACATATAAGCGGGCTATGATTGTCAGTGGCGATGTTTTGTCTTTCTTGAGATTTGTAACAGAATTACAAAAGTCAAAAGTTGTGATAAATAGTAATGGTAGTATGGATATGAAAGACAAAAATGTTTTATAAGTAAGTTTTATCTGCATCTCGAAGGCCAACATTTGAGTAGGAGTCATGAAAACTTGAACGTTACTTATTATGAAACATTAAAGAGACAAAGGAATGTAATAACAAAGTTAAAGACTTAAAAGAAGTAAAAGAATTATGGCTTTGTTGTTTCTTTCAAGGTCTTTTAGTCATTTCATTAGTTTAAAAAGTTTTATTCAAAATCTAATTTCAAGGCCTTTGAAGACACCTTGGTTGAAGACACCAAGGTTTTATAAAGTTTATGGATTACTTGAGACAACTGGTGGTACTCAATACTCTTTTAAGGGAGAGTGGATTAAAATAAAACTTAATTGTTAATTGTCTCTACTCTCTCTCAAACCTCTTTCGACTTTCTCTGAACTTTCTCTCAACAATCTTCCAAGCCACTTTCAACCTTCTCTCAACCCTCTTTCAACCGTCTCTTAACCTACTCTTAACCCTCCCTCAACCCTCCGTCAACCCTCTTTCAACCATCTCTCAACCTTCTCTCAAATTTCTCTCAACCCTCTTTCAACCCCCTCTCCACCCACGCTCAATCCTCTCTCAACCCTCCCTCAACCCTCTCTTAACCCACTCTCAACTCTCCCTCAATCCTCAATCACTTTCAACCATCTCGCAAAGAGGCAAATTTTGAGGCAAACAACTTACCCAAAGAAATCCTACTAAGACTAGATCCACGCCCCATACTGCCACCTAGATGTGAGCCATCAGTGGACTGACTACCGGCAGTTTGATGGTTCAAAGTAGTGACCGGGGTCATGGCATATATCCCTTCATGGCCCATACCCACTTCATCACGACCTGAAGCCCCACTAGAACAACCCTCTCCACATCGCTTCCTAATCCTAGAATAAAACAGAAATGACCCATTTTCACTCCAATACCAGAATAAACAAGAGAAAGAATAAAGTGAAAGAAAGAAAATGTGAAGACGATGTTAAATAAAAACAAATATTTACCTTCTGAAAGTGTTAAAAACATAATTCCTTATTTTCGTCAGACTAACAGACCCTCCAACCAGACCACAATACTGTTCATTGGTTTCCGCATAACTCGTAGTTAAGGGTGAGACGTAAATAGGATAGCCGATAGGTTGGTCACATGATGAGTTGATGATATTTCTTAAAGCCTGTTTCGCGTTTTGTATACTTCCTCTTTCGGGGTTGCGATTCCTCAGGTAAACTAGTTCCTGTTGTTGTCCGGCCCATAAGCCCCTCACGCATTCTTTGTTGATTTTGATCACTCGAAAACTCAAATATCTTTTGTTCAACATTATTATTTTGTACTCGTCGGTGCCGTCGTCAAGGATATGTCTGCGAAAGAGCAACGAACGTTAGAAACAAAGTAGATGACGATCGAGCTAAACATGTCTGTTTTTCCGCTCCGATAGGTGTTTCAGAATTATAGGATCACGCTTTTACTATAGTGTCTTTAGTTGAAAATAAGAAGAAAATGTTTAATTGATCCGAAAATGCATAGTTAAAAGTTTGAGTTCTGAAAATTGTAAGTAAGTAATAAGTTTGAAAAATGAGTTTTACAAATTCAAAAATACTGTAGGTAACTAGCACTATGACAACTATTTTAATAATTTAAAATTGACATAATTATTATCTGAGAATTTAAGTCGTTGCAATTTTGGAAGAATTCGTGTGTGATGATTGTTATCCCTTAACTTTCAACTCCCTGGTGAAATTTTATTGAAAGTCATTCACATCTTAGCAGTATAAAGTTGCAGTTTCATATTTTTAGCTATAGCATTGGCCATAGGCAAATTATTAAATAAACTTTAAATTTCGTTGTACCCCCCCCCCCCCGCGTGGTCAGGTTATAGCCCAAAAGCAATTTCCGCCGAGATATATGCTATAGGCCAGGGTGTACATCAAATTTCAGCACGATATCTCAAACTGTTCCCAAGTTATTACTCCGACAGACACCACGAGCGAGCGAGGGATAAAGCGTTTCGGCGTAAACTTTCCAAAATGGGAATATTTCCGGGAAGAAATAAACGAGGTTCAGGCAATCTTTCCCAGGAAATATTCCCGGAAACTTTCAAGGAACTTTTATATAAATATGCTCCGGTTTTTGAATTTGGCTTCACATTTAGCGGTTTTTTAACGTAAAAGGACCCTGCCGTAAGTAACCAAAATCGGAAAAACCTTGTTAATTCTTCTTGTGAGCAGCAACAACAGTGTTAACGACTCTTATCAAAATATTCTATCCAAATTTTTCAGGTTCTTATTGTATTTAATTTACTTTATTTACACATTTTTGCCGAAAGAAGGTAATGAAAGCAAAATCGAAAAATCCCGGAAAATTGCGGAAATCAATGGAAACTTTCCGGGAATTTTCAATAAATGGGAATTTACCCATTTCTAGTATCTTCGCCAGCGATGGGTAAATTCTCATTTAAATTCCCGGAAAGTTTCCATTGAAGATTTCCGAAAGTTTCGGGCAACTTTCCGGGATTTTTCGATTTCGCTTTTAATGAATTCTAGGCGGAGTTTCCTTCTCAAAAATACCAAATACATCATATTTCTTTCGACAAAAATGTGTAAATAAAGTAAATTAAATACAATAAGAACCAAAAAAATGTGGATAGAATATTTTGATAAGAACGTTAACACTTGCTACTGCTCACGAGCTGGTCACAACAATAATTAACCAGGTTTTTCCCAGGAAAGTTTTTCGGATTTTGGTTACTTACGGGTACGGCAGGGCTCTTTTAGGTTAAAAAACCGCTAAATTTGGAGTCAAAAAACCGGAGAATATTATAGGAAAGTTTCCAGGAATATTTCCTGGGAAAGATTGCCTAAACCTCGTTTATTTCTTCCCGGAAATAAAATTTCCGTCGACCCATCTCCAATCTACGCTAATGTTCGGCACTAAAAAATCCCAAGGTCACTCTGGATGTCTTCTTTAGGCAATATTCAACGTCAGTTATGGGCATGCACGAGCCATTTTGACAATTGTATTGCGAAGTGGTACGCATGCGCCGAAAATCTCATTACCAAAATCCACATCCACAAGGTACAGTGGTCCCAACGAAAGAACAGCATGTCTGATTAGGGTGTACCCAAAAAAACGAATTTTGGAATTTCGTTTTGGAATAGTCGCCAAAACTTACCTTTTATTATCAATGAGAAGGAAGTTTATTTAAAGTTTTGCTATAGTTCAACGTCTTCAGCCCTCTACCGCCCCTTAAATATTAGGTTATTTTGAAATCCCAAGTTTAAAATGTAAATTTTTTTTAAATGCAATATTTATTGTTTTTCTGTCACTACTAGGCTCGGAGGTCACTAAGGGCGGTTTTTTTCATCTCTAGTTAAATTTAGCTACCTGCTATTAGATGTCCATTGCCATATAGACACCATATAGAGTGTCACTTCAGGAACTGAGCATTGAAAGTCGAATTTTGTATCTATCCGCAAATTTCTTATTTAATGTCTTACAGCATAAATCACTTTTTTTCTAAATCACATCATAATTAACAATTTTTGGTAACTAGGAGAACAACAGAAAGTCAAACTTTTTGGTACTAGTACCATAAAGTAGTTGCTTTTTGGTACTAGTACCGCAAAGTCGAAACTTGAAAAATGAGCTTTAAGCCAATTCATACTATTTAACAATTATTTATTTTAACATAGAACTTTATTTTATTTTTTGAAGATCAACTTCAAATTAATCTTACAGTTACTGCAATTATTAGTATTCACAGTGAATCCGGGTTGGTCTAGACTGATTAATTCTCTGGTTGATTCATTCGAAGTCACTGTTACATTACTGGTAGATGTGCCAACAGCAGCAGCTGCCCCCTTAGGTTGCTTCGTTACATGTCGCGAAAAAAATTGATCGCCGATTCGTTTTTTATTTTCAATGGAGTCTTCAATATAACTTTCTGCTACACTTGAACTCTTCCATCCCCCATGTCTCTTAATGGTTGACAGATTGGCTCCAGAATCCGCCAAAAAAGATGCAGAACATCTTCTAAAGCAGTGACCGGTGTACAATTCGCAATTTGTTAACTTGAGATATGCTGCAATTTTTGTGGGAATTTTGCCAATCGTGTGGACGCCCACTGGTTGAGTCGTGCATTTAAATTTCTTGTAGAAAACAAAGAAACGGCGGTGATCTGTATGGGAAGGTCGGAGAGATAAGTATTTTCGAAAAATTTCCACAGTATTGTAAGGTGAGTTTTCTGGTGTTGTGATGGTAAAAACTCTTTCAATCTTGTTCTTCGTAAATGGTACTTTAACTAAGATCGTAGATCCTCGGTCCTGTATGTCGTCCACGCTCATCGAGGTTAATTCCTGTCGACGGCAAGCCCCCGAAACACCCATTATAGCAACAACCTGATAAAGACAATTATTATTATTCGGACAAAATTTGATTTTAAAATAATTACCTTTATTAGCAAATAGTCTTCATCCGGTGCCCCTACCATAAATTTATCAACCTCCTCCTTAGTAAATACCTTTGATTTTTTGGCTTTATATCCATCAGAATTACGTTTTAAAAACGCAATAAGCTTCGAAAAACGGCTAATGTCGATATTTTCTTTGATTAGAATGACTGCTTTTACCATTGAGTATTTGGACCACACAGTTGAACTCTTGTACACTTTAGCCAGATTAGCAAAATATGCTAAAAGGATGTTCTCTGATACTTTATTGGCATTTTCCGTTGCACACCATTCCTTGAATCGACGATACTCGTACTCGTATTTTTCTCGGGATTTACTGGGCAACAAATTTAAAGTTGCGATATTAGCGGCTTCTGCAATCGTCGGTGGGGTACACGGTCTACTTAAATCATCTTCTTCATCCATTGTATTTGCCATGAGAAATAATTAGGACGAAAGACGTGAAAATTTGTACGGTTGTTAGGCGGTTGTTTACTTGACTTTTCAGTTGTCGATCCAATAAACAATAGACATTTCATTTGTTTTTTTTTTTGGTATTTATTAACAATGCTCAATTTTATTCAACCAATCTCTATAAAAAGGTTGTAAATTGTGATTTAGAAAAAAACGTTGTATGCAACGCGTACCGAAATACGTTTTCAGTATACTCTCGTGGTTGCAAACCGCGGCTTCGCCTTGGTTTGCAATAATCCACGCTCGTACTGAAAACTTGTATTTTCGGTACTTGATACATAAATAACTATTTATTTGTTTGAACTTCTATCGAAACGATCAGATTCACATTCGGTTAATATAAGGGTCAATTCTTACACAGTACCCCATCATCTGACAAAGAAATTTGAAGGATGCTTTTCATACGTAGCGCCATTCATACTTAACCAGTTCTTACTATATTTGGATCTCCCAGTTAATCAATTCAAAAACAAAATCAAGTAGTCATTAAAAGATATCCGTTAAATTTTATATGTATAGGTACGTCATGTTTAAGAATTTGATTTACATATTCATCATTCGCTCGCCATTTCTATTTCTTTCGATTCTTTTGTTATTAATTATTAAGGAAAACTCTAATGTTTATAAATTTAAACTTAAACTTATGTTATTTACATTGTCGAATAACCATCAGAATAATTTTTGCTTTTGTCAGGAAGCGGCGGAAAATAGTTAATACTAACCGCTTCCCATTGCATGTAAACTCTATACTATAGAAATTATGCGCAATAAACTTGATTATTATTATTATTATTATTATTATTATATAGTTTCAAAGACTATTTATTAACTCTAATCAATCAAGTTGCTGGTGCATGCATGACAGATCTTATGACATTACGGGTTGAGCTCTAAAGTTCAAACGTTATATTTTTGGGCGTTTTTTCGTCTTCGAACGCGCACCAAATATAGAGCACTCGAGACTATTTCTAGTGTAAATTGCCTTTGAAAAACTCTTATTAACACGAAAGGAAAAGAACCCCACCTTTTCTGCGGATTTATTGGAGGCGCTCTCTATGTAAACGCAGTAAATGTATTGGAGGCGCAATATAAACGTATACATCTAGATATAATGTAATCAGCCAATATAGCCCAAGATCGCCTTGTCACATACAGGGTGAGTCTGAAAGACTCCACATCCTTTATACCACAGAATCTACTGTTCAAATGATGAAGCTTGGTGCAAAAATTATTGGTCAATTGTGATTCCTCTTGATGTTATAAGCTGCCAAAGATCTTCATTTTTAAACGTTCTTTTTAAATATCTTTCGAAAGGTGTATCGTAGGATTTTGAATTTTTGCACAGCATTGTTACAGACCAAGATGCAACTACTGATAGTACTTGAGACATTATCCAAAAAGCGGATCCCTGTTATACAGGGTGGCCCCGATGTTATTTGCCCTTGAACTTTTTTATGTTTGAAAATATTGCTAATTTGCCTATGCGGCCGTATTCCCAGTTCAATTCTAAAACTTTTTTGGCCGTTAAAATTTTTCGAGAAAACTAACCACTCACGAGGAAAATTGAAAAAACCGAAAACATGATCATCCTGATAAACCTACAATTTCAATAAAAATCAAAGTGTACGTTGACACGCATCACATTTCAACTGTTTTTTTGCATTGAAGGTGTTGTCCTACATCTGCGCCCAGAACCATTGCTCACACCTGAAGAAAAAACATTGATGGAAATTTCACTTTTTTATGAGGTAGACTCATCATTGGTTTTAAGGTGATTACCTGCATCATGTTTTCGGTTTTTTCAATTTTTCTCGTGAGTGGTTAGTTTTTTCGAAAAATTTTAAGAGCCAAAAAAGTTTTAGAATTGAACGGGGAATACCGCCGGATAGGCAAATTAGCAATATTTTCAAACATAAAAAAGTTCAAAGGCAAATAACATTGGAACCACCCTGTACAAGAGAGATCCGCTTTTTGGATAATGTCTTAAGTACCATCAGCAGTTGCTTCTTGGTCTGTAACAACGCTGTGCAAAAATTCAAAATCCTACGATACACCTTTCGAAAGATATTTAAAAAGAACGTTTAAAAATGAAGATTTTTGGCGGCTTATAACATCAAGAGGAATCACAATTGACTAATAATTTTTGCACCAAGCTTCATCATTTGAACAGTAGATTCTGTGGTATAAAGGATGTGGAGTCTTTCAGACTCACCCTGTACAAGGTGCTCACTCAACGTGTGCGTAAAATTTCATTTCGATATCTTCAGAACTTCCGGCTGAAGCGGTTTTTGCCCAACAGACACAATGATCTTCATTTTGTCGGTTATGACAATTGTATTTCACAACAACGTACTATAATAATTATTATTGTGTTTAAAATATACCTAGTCATACCTTTAGAACAACAAGTTACCATCAATCTTCAAAGACTGAAATTCATTAGGCAGGTAATTCAAACGAATCAAAACAAGACTTGGTTTATTTTGACATAAAAATCTAGTTAAAAAAAAAGAGTTATTTTGCCCACCCCCTTTACATATTATCTTTAAAGAGGAAACCTACCTTAAGGCCAACAAACTGGGCGTCCCACTAAGCACGGCATTCCTCCACGCAGGATCCCCTTCATGCGAAATCACCAGTTCCTCTTCGTGTTTGCAGATGGCATCAAAAAGGGCAGGCAGCTCTTCGTATTCGTCCGGAGACATGAAATGATCCTGATGCAATTTCAACGACATTCTGACGCCCGGAGCTACGACCGTCTTCAACAGATCCATATCCGTGAACACCCACTCGTCCCTCGCGCAGGTAATTCGAAAATCTCCCTTGAACAACGCGTGCAGTCCGTACAGAAAAAACTCGACACTGGAAACGGTATTGTGCGAAACAGCCCCCAAAGCTCTCCTGCCCAGTAAGCTCAGAGCAAAACAGAGAAGAACCAAGGTCGAGGTGACGTTGGGTTCGAGATTTTTCTCGTTCTTCTCGACGCAATAACCAATCCAATCGCCGTGTATCTGACAGAACATGTTGCGCGTTATGCCACTGTTCGGTATGTCGAAGTCCTCGTCGATGTTGTAGTTGAAGACGGGGTCTAAATCGACGAAACTTTTGTGTTCCATCGGTTGTAAAGCTTTCAGAATCGTTTGGGAGTTCAACCATTCTTCCAGTTTTGGGGAACGAACAGTGTAGAAAATTATACTCTGAACAAAATAAAAGATTAGTTTTCACGGAAATAGGGTGGAATCTTTACTTTAACGTAATACGAGATCAACACCTTCCGGAATTCGAAAACTTGCAACATGGAAACGGCGCTGTTGTCCGATATGCTGTAGCCTTCCAGGATGTACTTGGACGAGGTGACCTCCCAGGCGAGCCAGCGCTGGCTGAAGGCCGAGCTCACGCTCAATATTCCATTGAAGTGGTCTGTTTCGATACAACAACAAGCTAGAAGTTATCAAGTTTGAGTGAAAAGCTCGTGCAGTTAGGGATATTTGGACGACATTACATCTAAAGTGATCACAAGAGAAGTAAAGAAATTGGCGAGAATTTTGTGCGAGGGCTCTACGAAGCGTCAGTTTAAAATGGATCGTAATTTGTCACCGTCGAAAAGTACTCATTTTAGTACAGCTTAGAAATATGAACATGCCCACCCAGAGCTGGATATTTAGTTGGTCGCCTAGCATTCGAATAGCAGTTAGGTAGGGGTAACTAACTTCTGCACGGTCTCTGTCGTGGCCTGGTCCATGCGACCAGGTAAATATTCAGCTCTGGGTGGGCATCTTCATGTTTCTAAGCTGTACGACTTGATCAACGAAATTTAACAGCAAGAAGACCGTGACAGTTTTTTGGCACGTGTGATACCCACAGAATTATTTTTTTCTACAAACACTATTAAAAACAGTTGTTTTAACGTTTGTTGACAATTGTTAAAAATGACATTTTATGAGACCCAGTATTAAAAATCATTTACTTTTAACACTGGTGTTAAAAATCATTTACTTTTAACACTGGTGCACTCAGTTTTAAAAGTGACAATGCAACAACAATTAACAAGCCCCCGGCAACAAATTGTCATTAAACCTTAGTTCATGAACGTTTTCAACTAATAATTTGAAAACTTTTGCTTTTAATCGTGTTTGTAGAAGAAATAGTGTATGATATGCGCGTTAAAAGTGATTTTATTTTCTTCGAAGGGATGAGCCACTCCGCTGCGCGTCGTCTCTCAAACTTCCCTTCTCTCAAAATAAAAAACCACGACTTTTAACACATATCATAAATAACTATTATGCAACCTCGTTTATATTCTACCCTGCTTACCCCCGATTTCGGAGTAATAGTTATACAGGGTGTTTCGGAGTAATAGTTATACAGGGTCTCCCGAAAATGCTTGGCACTATGTTAACCTGACATTCCCCATTGAAAATGGCGAGGATTGGTACAAAAATTTGTAGGTCGAAGTCGCTTTCTAAGGGAGCTACAGGTCCACAAAGGAGTAGTTTTTTTCATTTATCTCAGGAACGGACTGTCGGATCATAATGAATTTTGAAGGCTATTGGCACTCTATGGACCTACGTTTACGCTGCAAATTTTATCGAATTCTGACAACGTAATCGCCAAAAACTTGCACCTTGACCTTGATATTTTTCTTCTTAAACATGGCTCAACGTTACAAATTTTAAATCTGGTGGTATTAGTTAGAAAGAGCAATTGAAGCTGCCACTTTTCTTCTTCTTATTAATTTTTGATTTAAGCAGCCGTTTTAGAGATAATTGAGGCTTCCTGTTTTGTGGCCTGTATGAACAAATCATGAAAACTAACCCCTAATATTCTATCTCTAGGTTTTGTGTGTTTTTAAATTTTTCAATTTTCTTTATTAAGGATGTATTGGACATACAATCGGAGCGAAAAGCACCCCAGAATTTCAAATAAATTAATCTCTGCCCACTGAACGTTGTGATAATAGCGAGAAGGTAATGAAGAATAGTTTACGCACTTATCCAATGAACAGAATGAACAGAACAGAAAGTCGTTTTTCGTATTAAGTAATAGTTGTTTCGCTAAATTAGATGATATTTTCATGTTGCATTATAAAACTTTTGGGGGTGAATGTACGCAATTCCAACTTTACGAAACATCATTTTTTGAGTGAGTGACAGTGAAATGAACGATTAGTGGTAAGTAATAATGAGATTTATAGACAGTATAATCCTATTAGAATTAGATAAAAGGCCGTGATTCAGAAGCGTTCAGAAGTAAGAAATCATGAAGAAACCTCGCAGCACTGTAACTTCTTTTAAGTTGGCCATTCTGTCAACTACTGTGACGATAATCGAGAAATCAATGGATGGAATGACTAAAGTGTTACAAGATGCTCATACTTGCATTAATAAAGGATGCAAATATAAGTTTTTCGTGCATTAGAGAAGGATAGAAGTAGAACTATAAGCAAAAGCTTTGTTACCGTTTATTCATACGGGTAAACAGAAATGCTAAAGATGACAGCTGTAACGAGTTTCAGATTTATTATTTTTAAATTATAGACTTGTTCCTGCAAGAGTATGTACAAAACTATCGGAAACTATCAGAAGCATGCGTGGTACCAAATTAGCGAATCAGAATTTACTCCTACGCATGCTCTCTGACCGTTTTTGATAGTTTCGTACTCTTGCAGGAATAAACCTTACAACAAGTGCTAATGGTGTCTGATGGCTCCTTTTAAGTGCAAGTGCAAAACGGGAAAAATGTATTACTTTCACTTGATCATGTCACCTAGTTACTTAGGTGGCCGCTAAGAGCCACTAGTGGCATTGCAATTATTGTTGTAACCGTTGCTACCTAAAAAACTGCGTTAAGTGGCCTACTCTGTGACAAGGAAAATTGTCTAGATAACAGTGTTGTAATATGATGTTGAAGCTATAGAATCACCCCCTTAACGTTATAGTAAAGGCATGCACTATTTACTAATGTCCCGACATTTTCTAAAGAACGCGGGGGTTGCGTGAGTCAGGATTTTTCTGTTGGTTTGTAAGCGGGTTTTCAACTCCGTCAAAATTCCTGTCAGTGTCAAAAAGCAGAAACAATGGACAATGATTAATAACAATGATCCTTTCCAACCCCCATATTAGGAGAATTTTTGCGAGCAAACTGTTTAGCTGTTGAATATGTTGAACACTTGAATTCTTGCGGTGAAACAGTTTCAAGTGTGACGTCATTGTTTCAACTTTCAAACAATATGAAATGCCTACAAAAGCTGTTTGAAAGTGTTTTCTTTCATTTTGACTTTGAGGTTAACTATTTACTTGGGCATAGTGGTGTATGCGCTCTGATTTCGTAAGGTTATGAAAATGTTGACTTCGATTAGTTTGCTTTCTCGACAAAAAATCCGTCAATTTGTCAATTTGTAACTAACTGGAGAACTATTGGACCCTGAAAGTTTTGCAAGACACGTATCGACTCAGAATTTGACTACTCCAGTAAACTAAATAAATAACTAATAATACTAAACTAAATAAATAAATAAATTACGATCCATCTTCTTAGGTTTAGGTTATACACAATGATAGGCAAGCATGCTGAAAATAAAAGCAAAATAGCAAAAACTTACTGTCATTCTCTTCAATCCCCTCCGTGATGGCTTCCACTTCCCTCTGCTGACAATACGTCCCCCTGAACTCCAACCCCCTCATTTGAAACGTCACCAAACCGTTTCCCATCTCAATGATATGAACGAGACAGTTCAAGTAGTCGGAGGCTAAGACGAAGCAGTCCCCTTGACTCACCAGGCCCCACCTTCCCATAACCAAATCCCCGCACAGAGAATGCTGCAGCGATCTAGTGAGGTGTTCGTAAAAAATCGAATTGAGATTGTTATCGTCGGCGCCTAGATTCCTTTCCAAATGCGACGACAGTGGAGTATTGGAATGATCGACCCTCCGCGTGTTGTAGTCCCTTTCCCAAAACTTCACCGGACGTACGTAGGAAGCCAAAAATATGGCGCTGCCGAGGAACGGATTCAACGGAGCGGAGAGCACAGCCGAGATGAAAGCTTGCACGAACAGCATCGCAGAATGGGGTACGGAAAATGGTTGGGCGAAGGCGTGAAAAGCAGAACCCCACGTAATCTGCCAGGGAGCGATGTACGTGATAACAAACTGCACCTGTTTTCGAAATAAATTTAAAATTAAAATAGTCGACGAGCAAGTTTAACGCTAACCTTCAGGAGTAGTTCGTAGATTTTGTGGAAAATTATGCTCATTAAAAAATACTGCACGAGGAACATCTCTGGAAGTACTCCGTAGTCGTATCGAAAAAATAACGCGGTGAAGGTGAGGATGAGGTATTGGCAGCCCTGGTTGGAGTAACTGCTACGTAAGCACTTCAAACCGCAAATTACCACTATGAACGAACCCGCCACTGGTCCAAATCTAGTCACGATCTTTGGAGAGTCTTCGGTAAGGACGGATAGAAACAGAAGTGGATAAAATATGTTTCTTTCGACGAAACATAAATAAATGTATGCCTGTAACAAAAAGTAAAATTAAAATGAAGACATTCTCGATACTTTTAGGAGTAGGGAAATACATTTCTGCACTGTCAAAAAAGAAAGTGCAAAATCTAATTTTGAATCCCTATGCCCAGTGTCAGTTCAAAATTTGCATTAGACAATATGAAGGCAAAATTTGACAAAGCCCGATATGCAAAAGCAATGCAAAAGTTGTCATTGTCAAAATTTGCCTCCATATTACGTCACGAATTAGAGGGAGACCTACAAGTTTGGAAATCTTCATATGCCCAATGATATCGAGAATTCGCGAGGTTGCAGTAAGCTGAGTTTACAACTTACGTTCGAGTTCAGTACCTATCTCAAAAAATTTGTCTTATAATATAAAAATGTTATTTCGACAGACGCAGGGGCAGTATGGTGTTAAAAGGGTCTTTTCCGTGTACTATTCTGAAATATATCAAATTTCCAAGTATTTTTTCGTTTAGAAAAGTTAAACTTTTCTACATAGCAACACTTTTCCACATAGCAACGCTTTTCTAAATGATTCTTTTCATCGGCAGCAAACATTTTCAATGACATTATTTGTTAATTTTTATTTTGTTGTTTTCCGTTACCATGTAAATGAAGTTTCAGAAAGTATTTGAACCTGCACAAATACTTTTGGATTTCTCATTTTCGATTTGAAATGTTAACGCCATTTCAGGATAGTAACACGGAAAAATAATGTGTACACCTCGTGGAAAAGATTCTTTTCCATACTCGTTTCAATTAATACACTAGTATAGGCTTTGTCTCGTGCATTAAACACTCACTCGAATGGAAAAGTAATGCTTTTCCTTACTTGTTGTACAAATAACTATTATCTGACAAGCTCCTAATTTCCACCGGTTAATATAAATTTTAGACCTCAAATTTGACAAAGTCAAATAATATGCCTGCCAAACGTTTTGATCTTAAAACTTTTTCATGAGAAATAGAGAAAAAATTGAATTCGTTTCATCAGAATAATGGTGTAAGAACGTTTTGCTGGTGATTCAATTAGGGTAAGATTGTAAAAATAAGTCAATTATCTTTTTTGACTTTACAAAAAAATTATCCGACAACCCTCTTATCAAACATTTGGCGGATACTGTTTTTATTTTTCAAAAATAAGCCAATCATAGCCTAACTCGAGAATTATCGATGGGTTGTTACCGTTTTGGTGTTATCGCTTTAATTTAGTTCTACCAGATAATCACGAAAATTAGAGATGAATAAAAAAGTTGTGCTAGCAAAACGGCCCATCAGACACAAGGTCATACATACTTCTTCGTCTACATAAAGGAGTTGGGTTGGCCGACAATATTCCCTCCCATATTGATGATTTCAATAATTCCAGTGCATGAAGGGATTCAGTCTACGCAGTAGGTAAAACAGTCCGGCTGTATTATCGGCTCTGCCACTGTTGAGATCAGTGGTTGAGATTACTGTGACACCAGATGTAGTGCATTAATCACCAAAATTGGCATCCCTTATAGACTGACGTCCGTTATTTTCGTTTAATCACGTTGTTTCGAGTAGTATTCATAGATGTCCTTATTTTATTAAAATCATCAATAGAGCAACGAAAGGCGATTTCCCTTTAGCTTACAGACGCTTAAAACTTTAACACATATTATGACGTCACTTTAACTTATCTGACAAACGACAGGAAAAGTTGATGGGCTATTGTTGAAATTTGGTTGGCAACTTAATGTGCTACAAGTCAATATTTGGTTTTTATTTGCTAATATATAAAGGTTCTTGTACTCTTAAAAAAGACATAAAGTGGTATAAACGTCTCGTTTACTGAGAAGATTAATATTGTTAATTAATTAGTACATTTTTATTATTTGATTGCTTACAGAAACTGGTAAATCACTTTTCGATTGAAATGTCGATAATAAACATAAAAAGGTTCAACCACACCATCGCACTACTTTCCACAGACACTAACCTCACACCTCAACGCCAACGACGACTAAAGAACTTGGCGAGCTCTTTACCCCTTTGAACATACTACAGTAAGCTGTGACGTCATCGTATGTGTAAAGATGTAAAGGGAATTCAATTCCGTATGTTAGTAACCTTATGGTAAAGTTAAAGGGAAATCGCCTGAAGTCAGTAGGCTGCCACTGTGACTTTTTCTGTCACGTTTTTGACGTTAGGGTTGCAAAATGGTCATATTCAAAAGTTACTTGGTTCAATAGAGGTGTGTCGTGTAAGAAGGAAAGAAATATTTTTCCCTCTCTCGATCGTGAAGAGTTTTTGATCGCACGATATCTGACGAAGACAAATAATTGATATAGGTCGTTTAAGGCACTGGTGGGGGTTTATTGCGCTTGGCCCCGTATGATACGCATGCGTTGATCTTGTGTCATTTCTAGTGCATTTATACGTCATCTGTCAGTACTGTCAACAGAATCTGGGACCTTTCACGTTTACCACGTGCTATTTTAACCTACAATGATGATAAATGACACATAACTGACAGTAGGCATTCAAGTAAATTCTGTCGGCGGTCAAAAAATGACTGCGCATACGGCCATACATGGCGTCATTACGTCACGCTTACAGGACCTATAGGCCGCACGCTGAAGTAAAATTGACGAACGCTGATTGGTTCCTTCTCCAAGATGTTTAGCAAACGACCAATCAGAATGTGTTATTTCAATTGCACTTCACAGAATTGCAGCATGAAAGCGGCATAAATTTTAGATTTCCGTCATTTTTCCAAGAAAAGTGCACGTGGTGACAGGTATAGACAATCAACCCTCCGGCATCAATGCATTTGCAAACAACCGTGCCAAAACATCACGACCCGAACTTTCAGGTAAGATCCGGTTTAACATTTCAAGGATCTTTGCATTGTGGAGTACAGTCATTGCTGAAAACTCGGCTGCATCATAATAATTTACATTTTAGGAAAGTCACAATGCCTTTCGAATGCAGTCGCTGTGATTACATTACGCAATATTCCTTTGCATTGGACCACCACCATAAAAATCATATAAAAGCAACAAAATTGGAAAAAAACTGCCTGATACAAGATCTGGAACTATATCAATGCCATTTTTGCGAAACAAAATTCTATCTTAAGACGAATTTATCTGTCCACGCAAGAAATTGTTCCAAGGGAAGAATGGAGCAATACGTTGAGGATGTGGAGGAAGAACCGTTTCTCTACAAGTGTCATAATTGTTGTTTTGAAACTTGTTCGAAACTAATCCTGACCAGCCATCTACAGCAATGTGCCGAAGTTGATGAAAATCGTAGGAATTGTGACTACACATCTTTTGACAGTAATTTACAAACACACTTCTCAAAAAATCACAAGACATCAATACGTTTGTCAGGGTACAACTGCGAGCACTGTAAATATCAATCAAAAGTTAAGGCTAATCTCACTCAACACTTGATACGCATGCACGCAAATAATTGGTTTAAATGTGCCAATTGTGAGTACAGCACAAACGTTAAAAACTACCTTATGAAACACATTGGTCGGATGCACAAAACCAACCAGAAGTCGAAAACTTGCAAACTGAGATCAGTGGAATCTTACAAATGCCATGAGTGTTCATTTAAAGCAGAAAATTACTACGACTTAAAGATTCATTATACTGGGACTCATAAGGGCAGAAAAAGTGATTTAAAATGTAACGATTGTGAGTATACGGCGACGATTTTATGTAATTTGACAAGACATGTGAACAACATGCACAAATCGAAACCTGCGCAAACTTATGAATGCGAAAAATGCGATTATAAGGCAAAAACGAATTACGCACTGAAGGAACATTTAGTTCGCATGCACGATTTTGGTTTTGAATGGCATCAGTGCGCGCATTGCGAATATAAATCGAAGGTGAAGCCGGATTTGAAGAAGCACATATTTCGGATGCATTGTGACAAGGGCCAAAACCAAACATCGATCAACCATTAATCAAGACTAACTTTAATTTTATTATACATCTCATTGTACTCAGGTGTTTTTATTGAATTTTAAATAAAATTTTGTACAATCCAGTATTTTATCATGAAAAATTAGTTGTTACTCAAGAAAATTTATATTCTTAATTTATTCTTCAAGCCGGGAGGTCATGAAGATGTGGTGATACAGTGGCAACAAGACAGTTACAATGAAATATCCGCATCATCTGTGGATTCATTTCAATTTCAGGTTAGGTTCTTTGTCAAAATCAGATTTCTAATGCCCCATACAATTTTGATGAATCTATAGTCTAAAATTGACTTTAAAGCACGTTTTTAAAAATGTGACTTAATATTCTATGGTTCTGACGTCCCGAAATACAAACCGTCATTTTTGACAATACTGTAAGAAACGCTTTGAAATTCTGTTTCCATACAAAACCCTACTTCGTATAGAACGAAATCTCGTATAGGCCCGCTGAAACTGTCATGGCGACCGCAATGATTTTCTCCCAAAACAATAGATGGCGGAAAATGTCTCCTCTCACCTATATCTTTCGTCACAGTTTCCTCGTGATGCGCTAAGCGACGGGTGCGCATCGGAATTACGAAAATCAAGCGCGGCTTAATTGGGGTTGATACTTGATTGCCATTGTTTCCATTGTTTTGTGTCACCCAACGTCATTCCAACATTAAATTGTGTCACAACATCTATGTGTTCGCTAGCGGGTGCTCATGTGCTCATTTTTCAATTTATTTTAAGTCGAGTTGCGAATTTATTTAGGCACAAATGGGCAAAGCCGGTTGTGCGGTGCAAAATTGTCAACCAAGCAAGGACGATGCGTTACGCTCCGTCATTTTTCTCCCAAACCGCAAGAGGGTGCTTATCGCAGTTTCGTATGAATATACGTGAGATTGCATTCTATACGAAGTATTAGTAGGTTATCTATGTCTGTTTCTAAAGATGTATTTACTCTTAGTGCCCTTTTGGCAAAAAGGTCAAAAAATCAAAATTTTTAGCGCACTTTAAACGCACGGTATAGCCCAAACCATTTGACCGATAGGGCTGAAATTTGATATGTAGACATTTCGTAACTGAACATAGAGCAGAAAAGCTTTTGAAGCCAATCGTGATACTCGAAGTGCTATTTTGGCACATCAATTACCTCTTTGAAATTTTACGGCGGGAAGGATGCAGCCGCTTCTCTGTTGCCCATATAATGGGGTTTTTGATAGTTTGTTAATATGCAACTAAGCACATGGAATTAGGAAAGTTATCGAATTTTTCTTCGCAAGAAAATTGCCAATCTCGTAGACGGTAGAAACTTACTTTTTCACATATAGAAATTGTAAGAAAATAAAACGTAAAAAATTGTTTTTTTTTGGCGGTTCGATTTTTGGATCGATTTTTTATCGGTCGAATAGCCACAATGTTAAATTTAAATTAAAATAGACCGTCTCAAGACTCTCAAGTTATTTGTCGCGGCAAGTACGCGAAAAACCTCGTTTTAGCATTTAAAAACGTGAACGCTGAGCAAACGGTTGAAGATATAACATTCGGCATCAACTCTCTTGCTGATGAGAGCGCGCGAAGTTGACTTCGCCTACAATGCGCAATATCATATCTTGTAGTCGTTGTATCATGACTTCCACTTGTATCAGTGAGAAGTAAATTATGAGAGAATCAGTAAAGTTTCGTCGTTCCATTAAAATTTCACGAATCTCAAATTTTCTTGTTCAAATGGTCTAAATATAGGCTCTATCACACGACGGTTGAAGGCGAGTGTTGTAATCATGCGAGAATTTTATCTACACCGTGGGCCACCATAATGTTGCCATATTTTTGTTTATGTAATGATTTTTTTCTTTGAGACTCGATTTCTATTGTCGTTGCTGTATCAGAATCCTGACACCTTAGGCTTTTTTAATTAGCGTAATAAAAAGTGAATCACTTAAGGATCTTCAAGAACTCGAACATTTTCTTCACGTGTTTTTTAAAGTGATGGTACCATTTTATTCAATAGAAAAAAAGATGACTGTCTGCTCTTCGTTTTCGATTTAACAATTTTTTTTAAACCAACGGAGTCAGATAAAACACAGAAAACACGTCATTTGCACCAAAAGCCTGAAGCAGAATAATGTTGTGGCCACTTTCTAACCGTTTGCATCACGGATTTTAAGGGTTCCCCAAACATTTTTGTTTTCCTTTGTTCCTATTTACAATTTTTGTGACATTGAAAACGTCCATGAACCCCTCGTAGCTTTTTACCTCCTAATCCATAGACATTTTATAAGAAAATCACATCTTCGTTCAAGTCCCGTCTGATTTCTCTAGTTGAATAAAAGTCCTTAAAATAGTAAATTAAGCACATCGGCATCTTCTTGTTACGAATGCAAAGAACCAAAACGTTATTCCTTAATGGCATAGTCTACGGGCATCAAATATCAAAAACAAAAAAGTGCCACTCTCTCAAAGAAACACGTCAAGAAAATGCACTGGTTTTTGCAGGTCCATAAGTGATTAATTCATTGTCATATTTAAACAAATTTAAATACCTGAATCTTTCGAGCCACCATTCAAAAACTTTGGACCGGTTTCGGGATATTTGACCCTCATCAGCGACGAGCATTTAAATGGTGGCTCGAGAGATTCAGCTTCAAAGTCTTCTTTACAAAACGGGGATGTTTAAGAAGCAATAGAGTTTTGACGCCCTCTACCGGAAGCACAAGAAAAGCGAGGGCACTTTGCAGTGACAGACTTTTCTTGTGCTCATTTGACCATTCATCCGGTAGACTCTCTATCGCTTCTTAATAATTATTATATGTTTTATGAAAGGCTGAAGTGTTGGGATTCTGCTGCAAAAAAGTTCATTGAAATCGGATTTGAAACAAAAAAGTTATTATGCAAAGAAAAATATGACAACATTTTCTGCCCTACGGTGTACAATCATTTGAATAATGAATTCGCGTTCATAAAAGTGTCAAATACCTACTGACAGAATACATAATTTTATGTCTACTTGCAACTCACCTTTTCAAACCACATAATTTTGGCAGGTCCTCGAATCTGATACTGGGCCAACTCTCTCGATCTTAACACCGGCCTGGCGATGCACATCCACGGCAGCTGTTTCCTCAACTGTGGAGTAACATAATGAAGAACAAATCCCAAAACCCCCGTAATGGTCCACAGCACCGGACTCAGCTCTGGTTGAAGAGCAGAAAAAACAGTACTCGCGTGTATACCGAACACCAGAACCGCTATTAAACCACACAGAATCACGTCGTTCTTCAATCGAGCATTTACAGTTTTCTGCAATTTGTGTGGCAACGGATCGATATGGTCTTCCCCGGCTTTGGTGCCGTCGACGTCTTGGGGAAATTTCACGGATTTCGTTTTCCCCATCAAAACTTCGTCTTTCTTCTCATTCAGCGGTTTCTCCTCTTTATTCTCACTTTCGGCGATTTTTTCTTTACTATGTTCACGGTAGAGATCCGGAGGCCAAAGGTGTCTCTTGATGATGTTCCACAAGTGCGAGGGATCACTAGCGCTCCTGCTCAAGTGATACGAGCAAGCCACCAAACAGGCGCAAAATATCGAGAACAAAACGTGTCTCGGACCTTTCGGTTCGCTCAAACTGCCATAAACGAAACCGTTCATAACAAGCACAGCCAAAATTGAACGAAATATACAATAAAACGAGGCTAAGAGACTCGACATTGCGTTTCCCCCGAACACGTGCATGTCGACTTGCTCTAGAAGATACATGAGAAAAGTGTTGATCTGCGGAAATAAACCTAACGAGAAAAGAACGGGGAAGAATAAAACGAAACCTATAAAAAAATCACGAGCGAATACTAAAGTGTGTTGAGCTTCAGCGTCAATGTAAGAGTTTAGGACTAGAACCATTCCGCAAATTAAACAGAAATAAACGGGTCGCGAATAGGCGATGATACGGTTAAAACCGTGCGTGGGCGAGGCGGCATCCGGTTGGACGCTCTTCAGCAGGGAATATTGACAGCTGGCCATGACGAAACAAAAAATAAACGCCAGTAAGTCCTCGTAAAAGTTCAAGTACAACAAAACCGCTCCGCAAATTCCGACTAGAATGCCCAAAATAATGGACAGCAACGTTTCTCCGAAAGTTAAGTTTCGATCCAGCAAAGCCAACAATTTTAACCTATCCAAAGTCACTCTGACATAAGTCCACGGGAACACTTTGAATTTATAAAACGTTTTCGTTCGTGGGAAATTGTTGTTCATTTGATCGGAATTTTTGATGAATTTGAATTGATTTTTGGCCACGTTGGCGTCGTCGTCGCCGCGTACGATACTTATCAGGGAATCGTCGACGGTGATGGGATCCAGTAGCCTTTGGCCGGTCATCAGTCTGCGTTGGAGGGTGGCCAGTGTTTGGGAGCGTTGGTCGGAGAGGGCGAGGGTCGAGCCTTGAGATGGGATCATGGTGTTGGGAAAGATCCTGCCACCTGGAGTATCAAGAATAACGGTAACTGCGCTATTACACATTGAATCAGTACTGTTACTGTCCCAGGCATCGAGCGAGTTGTTGCGGTTTATGCGGGAGGTGGACGCGACGCTTCTGTGTCGGGGGCGGCGGGTGGACTTGTCGCCGTGGGATGACTCGTCGTGGAGGCGACTGTTTGCTGTACCTGAATGCACCATAAAGTGTTACATTGAGTCTTTACAGACATTGTCAGAAGATGGGACAAAATTTAAAATAATGTATAGTCCGTTCAAATTAAAAGTTCATCAAGTTGACTATGATTTTTTGATAGAAGAAATGACATTTGTCAGGTGACAGTAATCAAAAGGCATTCACGATCCTCAGCCGCCAATAAAGGACTCTGCCTGCCTGGCGAAAGTAATGCACTGGATCACTCCGTCTACAACATGCACCGTAACAGTTCAGACGATGTCTCTTTCTCTGTCCTTGTTTGGGGGCAAAAGTATCAGACACGTGTGTCCGAAATTGGGTATAGTAGCGCTGCACTTATAAGAAGGTGAACGAGGCTAGCAACGCTGTTTAAGAAGAGTCGTTTAAGATATTTGCACATAGAACCAGGTAGTAACACCTGCACAGTGTACATTTATCCGCGTCAGGTCTTAAAATTGCCTGGTCCTCTGTGCAAATATCTTAAACGACCCTTTTTAACCAGCGGCGTGCTAATCGTCTAGCCTCGTTGCTAGCCTCGTTCACCTTCTTATAAGTGTAGCGCTACTATAGTTGTCACCTTTTGTCAGCTTATTCAGTATGTCAACAGCAAATTTTTATTCATAATTTAATAATTTTGGCCAGTTTTGGACAGTTGTTGGATCTTGTTTTTGCTGTAGGCAAAGACTTAAGAAGGACAAGATGCCCCGATTGCCCCTTCAAATTTATTCTTGGTTGAATTTATTATTTATTCGCCCATGAAAATAGGGTTGGTTTCTTGTAATCAGGTATGTAGTATAAAATTATATCTTTGATTCCTATTCTAATTTCTGATAATTCTAAGCATTCTAATAGCCTGTCACAACTGCTAGGACCTGATGATGACCTTAGGACCCTATCAACTGCAGGAGAGGGAATCATCACCCAATAAAGGTGTATAATTCGTCTTGTGTGAAAGGGTCTGCGTTAGTAATCTACCAACATTTAATGGACCTTAAAATAATAATTTTGGAGCATCTGAAGCTCTAGGGTTATAAGAAACTATATTCCGTTTACGATGTTTAAAAACTGCAGTACGCTGTGTTGGGATGACAGAATTCACTGGGTATAGTACTCATGACATTTGTCAAATTGTACGTCACGTTCAAATTTGTACTCAAAATTGTCCTTTGTTGCCAAATCGCAGAACACAATAATGTCGAAAAATTATCAAGAACTAACAAGAATTCTCCTTTCACTGGAGACACAATGATTTCTGTTGTTGAGCAGGGCAGGGCATGGTATAAATGTAAGCAGATTTGAAGAGTCAGCTCTGTTTGTGTTAGGCAACCTACAAGATTGTTTCTAAAAAGCTGATTCTCACGACTGAAAAGTTGAAATGATTAAATATTAAATCTATACACTCATGCAAGTCCAAAGCGAGTTAGAGTCTTTATTCCTGAATCTTCATCAGTGAATTGCTTTTGACTGTTACGGAATATATTTATGATTTTCGCAAAATCATGACACGAGCCACAGGCGACTGCTATAATCATCCAATAAAACCAACATGGCTCCAGACTATGTAACAAAACACGTTGCATAGTAAAGTTCTATAAAACTTATTTTAAAAAGCGACATGTTTAGTTCAGATTTTTTAGGACACCCCTAAAAATTTGAAGTAGATATTCTAACAAATAAACAAATGACGAGGTGTTACATGGGTCATTTGACACCCTGTATAGAGGGTGGGAACTATTTCAATGCTCACCATTAGGATCTCGGAAACTATAAGGGCCGGAATTTCAATCGAAAGTTAACGTTGGTTATCCAATCAGACTGTCAGAAAGTTTTGAAATGGACTCTTTTGATTGGATAACTAGCAGATCTGTGAAATTCCGGCCCTAAGAGATAGAAGTTCGGATAAATGACAAAAAAGTTGCTCTTTTGAATTCGATTAAGAATCTGTAAAGAATTCTCCGATATCTTGAGTCGTTCCTCAGTTATTCTGAGACAACTGGAAATTGACATTCTACACAAAAATTCGTTGCTTCCTAACAGTTGATGCTATTTAAATAAAAATTTGAACTTGAATATTCTCGACAGCTGTCAAGTCAATGGCATTGGTAGAAATTTCCTAGGCCTTCTAGATTTTAAGTAACGACAGTCAACTTCTCTTTTTCTTATGGCCATCAAATTGGATTTTAGCACCATTGGATACACACAAAAATTAGCTTTTCAAAAATGTAACCAACATGGACTTTTTTGACAGATCGTCAAAATTTGAAATTTAGTATGAATAATTTGTATAATATAACTTCTGAAAAGCATTTTAAACAAAAATAACCGGACTTCAACGTTATATGAGTGTCATAATGATTGGCCGTCAAATGGCCAATCCCCATGCAAGCACCTAAAATACGCTTTTTAAACAAGCATCTCTAAGACTACTTCGGCAGCGCCATCTGTGGCAGTTTAATAGACAGTTCTAAAGCCTGATTCTTTAACTTTAATTTAAAGCCATGTTCATCCAACTCAGATAATTTAATGGCCGAATTATTCCTAAAAATATTTCGTCCGTTTTTTCTAGAACACCCTTTAGATTTTTCATGGGAGTTTTTATAAGTCAACGTCAGCGGAATCCATAACCGAAGCGGAGCGCAGTGAACGTGATGAGTTGGTCAACATTTCACATTTACAGTGCGTCTCTTGCGTCCGACCAATAACAAACTAGAATTTCGGTCAACCGGCCAACTGACGCTTCTTGTTCTTATCATGTTGTGCTTCTAATGGTGTGCGCACGTGTTTCAACATTAATTTGAAGAAACAACATGGAAGAAGGCTCGGAGGAATAAGGTTTAACAGGGCCAGGGGGGTTAGGATTAGCCACTTTCAAAGTGTCAAATAATGGCAGGTCGGTTAGGCGCATGCACAAGTTCTTGTATAAATAGGTACACGCTTTTCCGTTTACAGTGTGCTTCCGCTTTTAGTCCGTCAATCTATGTATAAATCCGCCTTTATTTTCAAAAAGAAACTGTAGTTAAGCTACTCTTATAACCAGTGTTATTTGAATTAGTCATCAAGTCGACATTTATTATCTTTACTTACTTTGATTATTACCACATTGAATCATATGCGACTTGATGACTAATTCAACTGAACACCAGTTACTTCGTTCATGATAGTGGCTGATATGAATAAAGCATTACAAGATGCTCATACTTGCATTAATAAAGGATGCAAATATAAGTTTACTGTGTACGAGAAAAGGATAGAACTATAAGCAAAAGCTTTGTAACCGTTTATTCATACCAGCCAATGGGCCTATTGAATAAACTGTAACTGAGCTTTTCTTATCTATCCTTATCTTACGTAAGAGGAACTTGTATTTCTGTCGTTTATTAATGCAAGTTTAAGAATTTTGTAACACTTTATATTCATTAGGCCCAATGTGTGAGTGAGTAACAAACAACAAAAGACTTCCATCTTCTCACAATGCCCTCAATAACTGCCTTAGTAGACTTACCTAAACCTTTCTCATCGAAAGTGTACGTGATCCAGTTACCTTGCTCGTCCATGAAACAATGAACCGACCCATCCGTGGTATCGTTAAAACTTTTGGCACAATGCGTACCATGACCAGCAGACAGAGAACTGGCTATCGCACTTTCTCTTTTGCTCCTTTGACAAGGCCTTCTCCTATTGGCTCTACTTCTCTTAAGTCTATTCCTTTGCGTCTGCGGAGAGGCGTAACCGTAACGCATATTCTCCCCTGCCGGTATGTAGAAAGCACGGCGCGGAGCTAAAAAAGCCGACAACAGAGGAGGGGGTAACAAAGTACTCAGTTCATTGTTGGACCCCCCCGACGAACATTCTTCATTCTTATCTTTCAAAACGTTCAAATTCGAGTCGTTTCTTTTCTGAGGTGGCAAGGAGACGTAGGTGAGCCCTTGAAGCGGACTCAAACATTCGTCCTGGTGCAATGTTTGAGTGACTTTGTTTTCCTTGGAACGATTGCGTAGGGGATCGTCTTCTTCGAGGGCTTTTTCCGATTTACATCGACACTGACTGCATTTTTCGGATTCGCTTTTGGGAGTTTTACGAACCGATTGATCGTTTTGACTAGATGGTCGGATTTTTTTGGGAATGGCTCCCAAACTGCTGGTTGAAGGGGCAGGTTCCTGGAGGACTTTGCTGACGTCGTGTTCCAGGGAGACGGTCGTGGTGCTTGACCACTCCGTGTCTTTCTTTAAAGACTCTAGAATGGAATTGTGTGTTAGTATCAGAAAACAAGACTCATGATTGTTATTTATAAGACAGTCATTTGGGCAAATCATATCACATGAATTGCAAAAGTCCTGAAATGTTGGGGTATGCTAGGGCAAGGTATGAAAACAATAAGTGTCATTTTGCAACCTCCTCCGAGGACCGCAACATTGTCAAAAATGCAGAAAACATAATTTCCTTATAGCTTGATTTGAAAAAATGCAAAAGGGTTGCAAACTGGCGAGAGAGCTTTTATCAGTGTTCTGAAGGTCTGCACAAATTTGGAACCTCTTCCATCAACCGTAACATGTTTTTTTTTACTTATAACTAAATTTGAATAAAACACATGCTGCAGTTAATATAAAAGGCTGCAAATTTTGCATAGCCCTTGGGAGAAATACAAGAATATT
This sequence comes from Pycnomerus fuliginosus, assembly GCA_963924575.1. NCBI lineage: Eukaryota > Metazoa > Arthropoda > Insecta > Coleoptera > Zopheridae > Pycnomerus > Pycnomerus fuliginosus. The sequence goes on from OZ004622.1 coordinate 16,261,934, forward strand.
TTTGACAGCTTACAACGCCCCCCATTTTTTTCTGCCAAGTTAGAAATAAAAGGTTAATTTCCAAGAAAAAAACCATGCTGCGGGCTTGGTTGCAAACTTGACTAAAAATGGAAAATAAAAGAAAGAATATTACCCAGATTTGCAACCCTTTTTTTTCTCTGTACCTAAGCTATAAGGAAATTCAGCGTTTTCTGCATTTTTGGTAATGTTGTGGACCTCGGAGGAGGTCGCAAAATGAGATTTATCACTCTCACACCCTTCTCTAGCAGACACAAAAAATTCAGAACTTTTGCAATTAATGTTTTTACCATTTTTTACTGCTCAAATGACTGGCCTATTAAGCGTAAAGGCAAAGTGGTTAATTACTAGAGATCTGCTGCCGTCTTAAGCCATGAGGACGTATCCCAAGTTTTCATCATATTTCACATTTTACTATCTACTAACTCCTTAGCAGCAGGAGTTCAATGTTTCTAAGAAAACTAGCAGTGCTTCATTGAGTTATACAATCATGTAGGGCGTTAATAAATTGAGACGCATAACTATAACAAAAGCAAAATACTAAGCTATATGGTCGTAAATCAATTATTATAATATTTGAATACTAAAACAATGATTTTCTTTTTAACCTCCCCGACCCTACAATTTAAAGAAATGGGAGATTACTGCAAAGACTAAAATTTTCGAATTCGAGATATGACCGTCTCAGGAACTCAAAAAAGTGGTTTTTAAAATGTGTCTGTATGTATGTACGTACGTACGTTCGTAAACACGCCACAGCCCAAACTACTCGACCGGTTTGGCTGAAATTTTGTACCTAGGCATCTCATCACCTAACTTAGATCTGGAGCGGATCGTGCAACCGGAAACGCCATTTTGGCACATCAACTTTTAAATTTTAAATGCAAACCCCCATTTTTCACGTCACCATTAGAAAGGCCTTCAAATTCTGCTCCCAAAGATGTATTCACTCTTAGTGTCCTTTTGACCAAAAACTAAAAAATTCGAGATTTTTATCGGACTTTTTAATCGCGGTACAGCCCAAGCCCCTGAACCGATTTAGCTAAAATTTTGCACATGGGGATTGTATTACACGTCGAAGAGCTGAAACATTTTTGGATCCATTCGACACACGGAAAGTGCCGTTTTGGCAAACCAATTTTCAAATTTAAAATTATTCTCATTTAACCATCCAAAACAAGTTTTTGAAAGATTTATTGTCACCATCAGAAAAGTCTTCAAATTGTTATTTTTAAATGAGAAAAAATTTATTGACAATTAGAACCTTTTGGGTGGAAAAATCGAAATTTTGTAATAACACTAAAACCACGTTATAGCCCAAACTAGTGGATCGATTTGGCTGAAACTTGGTACATGGAAGTTAGGTGACCCGTTGAAGAGCAGAAAGGCTTCTGGGAGCAATTGGTATACGGGAAGTGCCATTTAGGCATATCAACTTTAAAATTTTAAACACAAGACACAGAAATCAAAGACCCACGCTATGGGGAGGTTCCAGCCGCTTCTCTGCTGCCATTTTTTTTCTGATTTGAGTCTTTTAACAAATTACAGAATCCTCAATATCTCAAAACTGAACATTCATGAGAAATACCCTTTCACGCCCGTTAATATTTTGATCGTTTTAAACAGTTTCAGTACTTGTTTGCTGCGTTTTGAGGTGCCTACAAATGTATTACTATTACCTAGTCATTTATGAAGGCCACGATGTGAATTTTTTATTTTATCTTCGAAGCAACATTTAAAGTGAATTTTGTGTTAGTGTCTTACGATTACCTGATCGAAACAGATGACGAGAAGTAGGTAAATAACCAGTTGACGAGAAATAGGTAAATAATCAGTTTCAAATATTATTTTGAAGATGAAACGATAACACTGAGGTCCGGTCTTTCCATCTCATATGTTAAATTTAACATGAGGTTATTTCCATTGAAATAATTATTGTTGTCACAATGAAAACTAGGGTGTCAAACCTCATGTTAAACTTAACATGAGCATTACGGGAGAGACGGCAAGAACGGCTTTCATGTAAATTCAGTACGAATTAGTACGATTCTCCGGTTTTTTCTTTGATTTCCCGATTTTATAGTTGACCCTGACGTTTAAGATTTGACGTTTGGAAGCTGGGAATAGCATATTGTGTAACTAGTAGAATAAATATTATATTCCGGGACGATGATCGAAGATTGATGGAAGAGGTACAGCCGAGTCCAGTAAGTGTTGCATATACTATTTTTTCTTCGATCGTGCAATGCATTTGAGATGAAATAGAAAAGCTACCTACTATACCTAATGGAAATGAAACTTTTGTCTTACGCACAGATGAAAAAATTCCCCCGTTGTCGTATTTTGAATTTTGAGTTGAATGTGAATACCTACAAAAATAATTTGAAAAATTACCTTTCGGATAGCCTTTACTAGTAACAGCTGGTATTAATTGTATTAGCGGTAGCAATTATTTTAGTTGTGACGTAGGACAAAAGTTTCATTTCCATGAGGTATAGAAGAATTTTTCCGGATTAGTCCGGAATTTTTTTTTCTGTACAGCTAGTACATGTGTTGCCTGGCAAAATGTCATGCGGTGACACGCAGTTCTAGAAACGCAAGCTTTGGGATGATAATTGCATGTCAAGAATGTGACGTCTCTAGTACGATCGAAGAAAAAATAACGTTTTTCTTTCTAGTATTTCTCATCTCACATGCATTGCGCGATCGAAAAAAAAATTGTATGTGCAACACGTAGGAAAATATACATTCCCCCCGGGACTCTGCTGGACTCGGCTTAATCTTCCGTCATCGTCCCGGAATATAGTATTTTTCCTACTAGTTATACAACATACCATTAAATGGGGGCAAGGTCTTAGCAACGTTGCTAATGACAACGGTCTGCAAAGTAAACTGGCTAGCAAATGTTTACTTTCTGTCATCAAATAACGTGTCCAAAGCTGCCTTTTTTACAGGACGCACAAAAAAAATGTTGACAGCATTGGGTTGGTACTGAAGTTAGCTTTCAAATGATGGATGATGGATAAGTGAGGGGCTGCCATTTGAAATTGTAAAGTTGGGGTTCGCGGGGGCTAGGGGGTGCGTTGTAAAATTTCACCAAGCACGAATTTAAGTGTCCCCTTCGAAATAAAAATCGACCTGTTCGAAGGATTTTTCCTCAATTGAGTCAGAGGAGAAAATTTGGATGGCTTCTTTTCAGTGGGTCAGCCTATATCTACAATATTATTAGGCATGGAAGGACTCGTCTGGTTGATGTGAGGACAAGGCGAATGGGGCAGGTATATAAACAAATCTTACCCGCCTTACTCTTTCCTAGGAAACTAAAGAAGCAACAACACACAAAATTACCTTTCCTCATACGATGTGGTTCGTCGTCAAACAGCCAATCAAGATCCAGCTCGACCAAACTGGAACAATTGTTCTCCCCATCGCTCCCCCTCGATCGTTTCCGCTTCTTGTGGTTCCTCCTCCGCAGCTCGTTCGGCTGACCAACGGCATCGCTCCTCGCCTCCACGAACCTAACGCTACCGTCACCGACTTGATCCCGAATAACAAAAAAATTTTCGCCTAAAATACGACACAATTTCGTCACAGATAAATTAGACCTGGGTATGTGGGGACTGCGTTCGTCACAATCGACACTCGTATTGCTACAAGACAGATTTGAACACTCACTCAATTTTTTATCACTAGTCTCGTTATCCGTCCCATAACAGTCCGTCCTGGCGTCTTGCATGTCGGGGGTGGCGGCGCTGGAATTGGAATTGTCATTGTCGAGCAGAGCCTCCTTGGACGTGGTCCGGTCCTCGCTGCACTTGGCCTGGGGTTTCGTTTGCGATTTTTCGTAAGGCACATTTCTAGTGATAGTTTTTAGGGTGATGTAAAACAGGGGTGAGTAGCTTCCGTGGTTGTTGTCTTCGAAATCCGAATCGGAAATGTGAGCTGAAGAGTCAATGTCTGTGTCTGGACCGTGTGAAGTTTGGTGTTCATCAGACTGCTCAGCTATTGGATAGACTATCTCGGAGCCGTAGTAGGAACATAAATTTAAGTGTTGATTTCTGACCAAGTTTGAACTAGGAGGTGGCAAGGGGTTTCTCGTGCTTTTACAACCAATCACTTCTAAGCTGTTTGGATGTGCAGTCAAAGAGGGAGGGGGACAACAAGTCTCCAAAGCCGTCGAACGGATCCTTCTCACCCCCTTAAAAGAAAACCCCTCACTCGTTAAGGGCTGATTTGGATTTTTATCTAAATAAGCCAATTCTAGCGACCCTGTAGGCTTGATTTCCGCCTGCACAGTAGACGGAAGGAAATTCAAACTGCTGTTGGTGAAATTCGAATGTCTCCTCCCATTCGAGGGGCCTTGTTCACTGTCAACGCTTTGCAAAGATGGTCGGTGTTGGATCAAACCTCCGTCTTGGGAGTCTGTACTGCCCTGTTGGTACAGTTTTTGGAAACTGGATCGTCCCTGCTTTTCGTCTTTGACGGAAACGCAAACGAAACCGTCCGTCTTTGATCGTTGATGTTTGGAGCGACGTTCGGATTTTTTGGGCTTAGGCACATCGGAGTGGTATGTTACTATTTCTATGACGGGGGCGGCGGCGCCCTCGCTACTTTCCGACGAGTTCTTGCGGTGCACTTCCGCTTTCAAGTCTGAAAAAAGAAATAATTCATCGTAAGCATATTGCATGCATATTTTACATATTTGGTCATTTTTGCTTATTTGGAGAAAAATCGCATATTTATGCTTATTCCGCAAGATTTCTGTTAAAATCACCTTTAAAAATTGCGGCGGTTCTTCGAAAAACTAATTTCATGAATTTACCTATCCATTTATTACCTGCATCCCTTAACTGCCACCTGTATTCATTGCTAATGACAGGGGTTTTGTCCATTTGCAGGTATAGTAAGTAAAGAGTGAAGGACTTATAGTGGGGGTTGAATTACTCTTTTTAGTTCTTATCAGCCACGCCTAAGGACAAGAGTGTCCTCATTTCAAAACCCATTCCGAGTTCATTTTTGCACATGTTTTAACCTCCCCAACCCCATCAAAATTTAAAAAAATGGGAGGTTACTGCAATCACTAAAATTTTCGAAATCGAGATAAGACCGAATCTATACGTTTTGAGGTCTCAGGAACCCAGAAAAGTAGTTTTTAAAATCTGTCTGTATGTATGTACGTACGTACGTACGTGCGTACGTACGTGCGTTTGTAAACGCTCTACAGCCCAAACTACTGGAGCGATTTGGCTGAAATTTGGTACATAGGCATCTCATAGCCGAACTTAGATCTGAAAAGCTTTTGGAGCCAATCGTGCAACCGGAAATGCCATTTTGGCACATCAACTTTTTAATTTAAAATGCAAACCCCCCATTCTTCACGTCACCATAAGAAAGACCTTCAAATTCTGCGTCTAAAAATGTATTCACTGTTAGTGCCCTTTTGACCAAAAATTTAAAAAAAATTGATTTTTATCGGACTTTAAAATCGCGGTACAGCCCAAGCCCCTGAACCGATTTGTCTGAAATTTTGCACATGGGGATTGTATTACACGTCGAAGAGCTGAACAAATTTTGGATTCAATCGGCCCACGGAAAGTGCCGTTTTGGCACACCAATTTCCAAACTTACAATTATTCTCTCATTTACTCATCCAAAACAAATTTTTTAAAGATTTGTTGTCACCATCAGAAAGGTCTTCAAATTCTGGTTTTAAATAAGACAAAATTCGTTCGCATTTAGTGCTCTTTGGGTCAAAAAATCGAAATTTTTTAATAACACTAAAAATATATTATAGCCCAAATTAGTGAATCGATTTGGCTGAAATTTGGTACATGGAGATTGGGTGACCCGTTGAAGACTCGAAAGGCTTTTGGAAGCAATTGGTACACGGGAAGTGCCATTTAAGCATATCAACTTTAAATTTTAAATAGAAGGCCTCCTTTTTTATGTCGCCATTAGAAAGACGATCAAATTCTGGTTCTAAAGATGTATTCACAGTTTCTGCCATTTAAGTGGAAAATAGAGAAAAAAATATTTTTCATTAAAAAGGAGCGGGCTGACAGTGAATGACATAAAGTATCAGTTATTGTCAAAAGGGTGGCAAACTATTAACCTTAAAAGGAACATATTGTCAAATGTGATGGGTGATGTCCGAGGTGATGTCGGTATTTGTCAGAAAATTGCGAAATTAGTCAAAGTCGATAAGCATAAAAAAATTCTGTTGAATTGACTACTTTCTACAGAGAATACAAAGATCCACGCGATGGGGAGGTTCCAGCCGCTTCTCTGCTGCATTTTTTGTTTTGTAGAATGATAACCCACGTGCTTATTTAGAATTTTACGTGCTTATTTCGCAATTTTTTGGCGCATAAGTATGCGTCTATTTGGCGAAAAATTTTCGCATATAAATCCGCCCCCTAGTTAGTAGTATGAATACTATACAATAATAAAATGTAGAGACGGGTAAATTCCCATTTATTGAAAATTCCAGGAGTTTCCATTGATCCGAAACTTTCTGGAAACTGTTATGAATTTTTTGACTTTGCTTTAAATTAATTCTAGGCGGAGTTACCTTCCCTTGGAGATACCAATTTTGATAAGTATTAACATTTTTCGCAAGTAAATTCACATTTCCCATTTATGAGCAGTTTTCCTGCGTATGGTGTACGCGCATTAAACATGGCAAAGACGACTTTAAATTGTCAGTTTGAAATTCAGTCTTATTCTGGATGACAATGAAGACTTTTCAATATTGGTAACTTTTAAGAAGTACGATTGGTCAGTTGGCAAATTTTACAGGTGTTGTCATGGGGAATTGAAAAATTATACATTGTGGTCCAAAAGTATTAAAACTCGGCTCTCACGACCAAGTTATATTAGCATCAATTACCTTCATTTCGTCACAATTCTTCAATTCTTCAATATCTTATCGCATAAGTTAGCAATAAATAAACTGTTATTTTTTGTAATTGTATATAGCTGAAGATAAAACGCCTACTAGTTAAACGGTGCTTTTTCGTTAAAAATTTAAAATTATATGCGGCAAATGGGTCGTAAGTGGTATCATTGAAAAGTTTATAAAATAACATAAAAAATCAGGAGTTTGACAGTAATTTTACAGGAAATGGCCATTTTGTTCGTGCAGAGTCATGTTTATTTATTTATCCAGATCAAAACTAGAAATTCGTCGTGCAATATGCACTATGGTGCACCGAGATAAAACAAAACTTCACTTTTACCTTTTTGACGTTGTTGACTCAACAAGGTAAAAGTGAGGTTCTGCTAACAGTGTGCTGGGTTGCATACAGTCATACACATGCTTTAGCCACATGGAAATTGGAGAGACAACAGACGCTTTACTTTTGCACATTTATCTGAGGAGGCTGAGTTAATGTCAGCAATCTGATTAGTCAAAATTCAAATGAACCAATCAAATTGCTGAGATTAAGTTAGGTTTTTAAGATAAATTCTTTAATTACTTGCCATGTGGGATACGTGCATGATAACGCGACATGGCAAGTAAAATTAAAAAAATTTAGACAGATAGCGACATCTTGAAGTTACGCGCCTCAAACTATTTTATGGTACCGTAAATTTTTATGGCATTAATTATTGAAATTGAAGCCTATGCCTTTAATTAGAGGTGCTTTCCTTTTACACATTTACCGGAGGTGCCTCAGTTTATCTCAGCAATTTGATTGGTCAATATTCAAATGGACCAATCAAACTAAAGCTCCTTAGATAAATGTGTAAAAGGAAAATGCCTTAAGTAATGTTATGCCTGGTTACCTAGAACAAGACTCTGATCCTGTGTAATCAAACAGTTCAAAATAGAAAACGGACAAATTTTCTTTCAAATTGTGGGTCCCAAATGTCCTAAAACCGCAAAATTGAGCAGTTTCGCATTTAATTCAAGTATTTTCAACTATTGTCATTTTGTTGCTATTATTCTAATGTAAATATTTCCATAGTATGTACGACCAAATAACGGGTGTTTAGTCGAATTAGTCATTAGTCAATTTGATAACTAATTGAACTGGCAGGTACCTCTACTGAATTTCCATATTTCTAATTATTTCCGAAACACAATTAAAGTGTAGGTACATTGATTTCCACTAGCAAAATTTAGGGTGAATTTTCACGATTTTGGAGTTTGAGCCACAAATGCTTAGCTCTGATTGGTGTTTTTACCCATTAGGGTAGTGATGTAAAATACCCGGGTATTTATATTTTGGGGTAAATATCCGGGTAAATACCCGGGTATTTACCCAAAAAAAGGGTAAATTCACTGTAATTGCTCTATAATCATACTTATGTGTAAGCATAGATATACGACGATCAAAACACAAGAAATAAATCAGAAAATCGTAATATTTATTTTTGCCCAATTGTGTGTAAATAACTCTCTTACCTACCGAACCAAGACCTACCGACGTAGTTAAAATACGGTTCGATTTACCAAGCGTGGTTTGGTTTCCAAGGCAACGAAAAATAACAATGCACGCATTTAGCCAGAACATGGATGGTAAGTAAAACAATTGAACTGGCAAGGGTGTCGAGAGCATTTGGAAAATTCGGCGATCTGTCACACAGGATTTGTTTAATGGCTGACGAAAAATGTTCAATAATTTAATTTCAGTTGTGCGAAAAATCATATTATACGATACACGGTTGTTAAGTGCATCTAACATAATCTCGGAAATTACAAAAACTCGTCTTCGACTCGTTTTTGCAAACATTTCCTCGATTCTGTTATCCTGTACTTACCAACCTAACATCGTAATATACTATAAGGAACACTTGGTAACTACATATAATGACTATCAAAATTAACAAGAACACTATAAATATTAAAAGAAGGAAAGAGCTAAACCGTATACGTACAGGGTGATCCAACCGTTTTGTCCCACTTTTAAATAGGACTATCTCCGTTGTCTTACAAGTTAGAAGGTTGAATCAAAAGTGGATTATAGAGTAGACTTTCAAGTTTTTTTTTGGTATATAGATACAAATTTTACAAGGTCAAACTTCGTCTCTGGAGGAAATAAGTCGCGATTTTTAAATCGAACACCTGGTATATTTTGGCACAGATCGATAGGGAATAAGTTTCTGATTACTCCAATATAACACAACCCACCCCTTTCGAGACACGTGTATTTAACAAATCGAGAAGTGAGGTTAAGGAAAAATACCCGGGTAGGGTAAATATAGGTCGGGTAAATACCGGGTAAATAACCAATTTTTATTTACCTACCCGCTGGGTATTTACCCGCCTCACATCACTAATTAGGGTCCTATCCCATTCGCGATATATCAATTTCTGGGGAGTGTTTCACTGAATTTTTTAGTGGAATCCGTCAACATTTAGTGGAAAACTACAGAAATCGCGATATATAACAAAAACTTTGCGAATAATCGCACATGGAATATGACCTTCATGTAGACTGGATATACTTCTGCCCATTTTAAACCTACTGACGAAGGAGGGTTCGAAACTGACTAGTGTTCGACTATTTTTTATCAAACAGACTTTTAGGTTTGGTAAATGAATCAATAGTAACCAAACATTAGTATTATTCTTACCTCAATTCTTTACATTTACAGCACGTTCCCACTACTTTCATGGTATTTCCACATTTTCAGAGTACTGTTCAAGATCAAAATATAAAGGGTCTTTTTTAATTATTGTCCCACTTTTAAATCGAAATATCTCCTTTATTACTTGAGATATTCGCTTGAATTAAAAACAGGATAGTAGACCGAACTCCCTAGTTTTATTCTAGACCTTACTCTTAGCGATCACCCTCGGATCTTAAGCGCTGTGGATGCCACTTGCTCTTTTTGAAATGGGACACCCGGTATATTTTTGCACGGATCGCTGATTTCATTAATATAGGGTAGTTGATACCTCAGGTTGATAGTTTTCGAGAAAAAAATCCTAATCTAGGAGAAATGTATAAAAGAGAATTACAATCGTGGAAATTTTTAATTTGTAGTTTTTTGAGAGTGAATAAATAAGTTAAAACTATCAATAGTAACAAAGTAAGTAACTTATTTATTCACCTTAAAGCATTACAAATTAAAAATTTCAACATGATTGCTATTTTCATTCAAAAATTTCTCATAGTTCACGATTTCAACAACTCTATAGCAATGAAATCAGAACAAAATTCTCTATCGATCCGTGCAAAAATATACCCGGTCTCCCATTTAAAAAAAAGCAGGTTGCATCCACAGCGTTTAAGATCCATCCATCCATCTCAAGTAATACAGGAGATATTCCAATTTAAAAGTGGGACAATATTAAAAAAAGACCCTGTACATTGATTTTCACCAGCAGGTAACCCCTCGGTCTCATACTATTGACAGTCAAAGCCTGCATTATCTGCCATTCGTGTCAAACATAAAATGGTTTATTTTGAATCACACCTTTATTGATGATTTCAATAATTCCAGTGTATAATGGCATATAATGGGGGAGTTTTCAAATTAAATTAAAATTAAAACTAGCCAAATACCACTAAACACCCTAACTAATCTGTCAGAATTTTCAGACGAAAGCGTTCAAAAGCACTAGATTTAGTGCAGGCAACCCTTACACTGATAGTTATTTTTCGTCTAAGCACGCTTTTTCGAGTCCATAGATGCCTTTTTTAAAATCATCAATTGGATCCAACCTACGTCTTTCAGAGTAAGTTTCTCATGGTCAACTTTATTACTAGTCAACTGAAGTGAATTCTTAGCCAGCAAACTCGGGATTCTAACTAATTTTTGTGACGTCACATAGGGGAAAGTTTTATTGGAAATATCACTGATCTAAATGTCCCCATGTCATTACATTTCCCCTCTCGTGACGTCATGCAGTCAGTAACACCAGAGGACGTACAATTTTACTGATCAACTCAACAATTACCGTCTTACTGCCTTACTTAGATTAATCAACTTTAGATTGCACAAGTCAAATCACACCCAACATTACTTTCTTTCGAGTCACCAGTGTAATAATAATATATTTTAAGCATGACCGAAAAAATTCTTTACATTCTCTGCAGCGTTTTTATCTTTACCTATTGTACTACTAGGCTTAGTCTCCTTCACCACAGCCACTTGCTGGAACTCTGTAGATTCCAAACTTTCCGCATCGGTACTTTGCAAAGCTCCAGCTTCGGCATAAGATGCGAGGGAATCCCCCCCAGCACCCCTATTCTTCAACTCTGAAGGCTTATTTAAAACCTGCAGCTCAATTCCTACATCGTCCCTACAACAACAATTAAGTAATATAAAAATTCGTCATTTAAGCACAAATCAAACCTTTTTGCCTCCTGCCAGTTTTCGTTGACCTCCTCGCGAATACATTCTGAAGTATCATACATGTGATGCAGTCCATAATTAACAAGTTTGATCAAGGCTAACACTATTGTCACCGATAAGCAGTAGAAATACCACATGTAACGTGTAGGTGGAAAATACTGAAATCAACATGTTTTCAGATAACAAAAACATGAAATCAAAGCTACATACCACGTAGATTGTGAAGGGTAAGCATAACAAAAAGAGCCACACATACAGGTGGAAAGTGTTACAAAACACATCCTGATGAGGGTCATAAAACCAACCCCCTGTCAACGAAGCCCAAACACCTTGCCTTAAAATTTCAAGCGTTTGCGATCCCATTTGCGGCTCTTCTAGCATAATACGCTCAAAACATGTCTTGTTTACATGTTTACAAACGGGTTAAATCGATGAGAAACTTCCTGCAGCACTCCATCTTGACCACTCAGCTGACTTTTGTGTACCATTCGTAAAAAACACCACTCATCTGCAAAGTGGTGAACGTTGAACACCTTCAGATATGTTTTGTGAATGAATCATTATCAGAACAGGACTGGAATTGTAATTTTATAATTATTAATCGCGGTCAGCACAATTTCATTAAAAAAGAAACACTCTGTCTAGTGTCAAAACCGAGATGTCAAATTTGACGTTCTTGACGTTTCTCGTGAGTTAGAATTCCCATTGGACATAATCCCGGCAGGTGATTTGCAGCGCATGCGCGTATTTCAGTTTGAAAATCAGCATGGCAGTCTGCGAGAAGGGTGGTGTTAAAAGTTTTCAAAGAAATTATAGATTCTTTTAATTTGTTGATAATGTGAATTTGTGTTTGTGTCTTAATTTCGTGATATGTGACGTGTTATTTCGTAATTCAAGCTGGAAGTTTTCATTCATAAAGGAAAATGCTTATTACTGGTAAGTCCACAATTAAAATTTAATAATGTTTATGGAATCAGCTGGAAAATCGCGGTTTATTTGAAAGGGGGTGCTTTTTCTTCAACAAGTTTGAGCCTGTCTGGGACCTGGACGTCGGCGTAGCCGAGGTCGAATTGTAGGTTAGATTTGACCTACATTCGTAAAAGTGTAGGAGATTTTATAAAGAATTAGCTTGACTTAATAAGGAACGATGTAATTGCACCGTATGATATTATTTACATCGTCCTTGACGTGCATTGCAGTCGCCTGAGCATAAACAATAAAGGTCACAGCCGCCTGTCGGAATCTGCTCATTCTACTCACAGCTGACTTTAGATCTAATTTATTTGATACAGGGAAAAAGTTATCTTACAACAGGAATGGGATGTCGTTTGCAAACGTATCTATTTCCCTAAATAATGGCCCGATTTATTTGCTCACACATCTTATTCTTTTGTTTCCTTGGGATCTCTTTTTCCCCCCTTTATCTCTAATTCCATTCGTTTCTACTTCACTGGTTTTATTTTCTTTTATTTGGCAATCATTTGTCTTTACGACAGTCGACTGTTATACCGATCTTTACGCCCTTTTTCCTTCTCAGCATTTTTTTGCTTGCTGTTCTTGCACGTTGACTTGGGCGACTGGGAAATCTGACAATGAGAAATCGCTGAATTTCCGCGTTAATTCTAATACATAATTGCATCCATTATTGCACTATTAATTCCGAGATTAATTCTATCTTGTTTTTCTCGTCAAAAACCATAAAAGACGAGAAAAGGGGTAGGTACCTACTTTTTGCAATTTACTGTTGAGAAAATTGCACTTTTTTCACCAGGTCTAGTAGGTATCTCGGTCGAGATCTCGTTATTTTTGGGTATTTTCAGATTTAAAAATGACTTACTTTTGGCTTAGATGTTATTTAAATTAAACTTGTAGCTTTTATATTTTTGACAGATGTCAATTGAATGGCATTGACAGAAATTTTCTAGGCCTTCTAGATTTTGAATGACAGTCAACTTTTGATTCTTTTCGAGATTCTTTTATAGCCGCCATATTGAATTTTGACACCATCAAATATGTACACAAAAAAATTGGATTTTGAAAAATGTGTCAACATGAACTTTTTTGACAGATGTCATTTGAAAATTGGTATAAATAATTTGTAAAATCAGCCTTAACTTAGATGAAAAACAATTGAATTCAACAGTAATAAATTACGTCTTGCGGTCGTGTGACTCAGGCTTTCACATATTTTACATTTTTGAGAAGCTAATTTTTCTGTGTATCCGTCGGTGTTAAAATTCAATATGGCGCCCATAAGAAAAAGAAAAGTAGGCTGTCTTTATTCAAAATCTAGAAGGCCTACAAAATTTCTGTCAATGTCAGTCAATTGACAGCTCTCAAAAATATAAAAATTCCAACTTTCATTTAAATAACATCAATCGCTGGGAAGATATTAATTCTTCTTTAAATGGTAATTTTCAAATTTTTTGGAATAACTAAGTAACGAATCAACCGGAATCAACATATCGGGAAATTCCGAGGGGTGATCCGCAGACTAAAAAACGTACACTGATTCCGGGAATACCCAAGTATTCCCAGTATTCCGATGTATTCCGAAGTATTCCGATGTATTCCGAAGCTATTCCGAAACTCGACTTAAAGCTATTCCGGTATTCCGATGTAGATAATCGGCAATTTTCTCCATCAATATTCCGGTGTATTCCTAGTATTCCCATGTATTCCGGTGTATTCCCAAGTCGAGTCCCAAGTATTCCGAGATTTCCTAACCTTAACAGGCGCAGGCGCTTCCGAAGCTACCCCGTGTTATTCTGATGTATTCAGGGTAATTCTACCTATTCCTACAAATTATTCTTCAATTGTTTTGATTTATTTTAAAGTACACGCATCCAATCAATAAATTTTAATATATCGCAGGGAAATTTTCAATCATTCCCAACTATTCCAGAGTATTCCGGGTATTCCCATCTATTCCGATGTATTCCCATGTATTCCGACGTATTCCCATGTATTCCGATCTATTCCCGGTGTATTCCCGAAAAATGTACGCTGATTCCGGCCTGCGGATCACCCCTCGGGAAATTCTCTTCAGATCTCGCTTCAGATTCTTAATCGACAAGCAATTTTTCTCTAATTTAACCGACTGCGGACCTTTTACCGTTTAGAAGATCCCAATGGTGAGCATCGAAAAATTACCCACCCTGTACCCTGTACCCACATTAGGCTATATTGTCAAACGAATTGGAATTGTTAAATCAATTAAGGGTATCATTTTTGAAGGAGAAAGAGGCTCAGAAAGAGAAGTAATAAGATAAATTTGGCATTTTTTATCAAATTTTTGAATTTTCATCTTCCGCCATATTCGAGGGATGAGCCGAAGGGAAAGTTTTTCCAAAAAAATGTCCGGGAAATCATGGAGGAAATCAGGGGAAATCTTGCGAAAAATATTTCCGGGAAATCCGAGGAAATCTGAGAAAGTCTCGGGGAAATCTTTCCAAAATTAAATCTAGTGTACAAATTTTTTTCTTGCGGATCACCCCTCGGTCATATTGCACTCAGTGCCCTTAGGACAAAAATGAGAAAACTATAATTAAAAAACTGTAAGTATAGAAAATGGAACGCTCCAATAATGTACGCACAGAACTGACAAGTGGAACATGCATTTTGACCACAGTGCGCACTCTTTCAACCTGGGGGGATTACACATCCTAGAAATTGTACACCACTGCCGAATTTTTAAATCTGGACATATACATTTTCTCAGAACTCTACTGCAATTTTATACACCACTGTGAGAAAAATCGTAATTTGCCGAATTTGGTCAATCTTCATAACACTGCCGGAAATTTGTATACCACTGCCCGAGAGGTGATCCGCAGACTAAAAAACGTATACTGATTCCGAGAATACCCAAGTATTCCGAGTATTCCGATGTATTCCGAAGCTATTCCGAAACTCGACTTACTATTCCGGTATTCCAATGTGGGTTGTTGTATTAAGGGATCACGATTAATTAGGAAGTGATGAATCGTTTATTGACGTATATGTAAACTGACATAAAAAGTACCCGTCATTGAAAACAACAATTAAATATATAACATAGGTAATACGGAATGTTCTCCATCAGTATTCCCGAGATTATTTTATACATTAAGTATTGAACCAATCCAAAGCAGCATTTAGTATACCAGTGACGAATCAAATCCTGATTACAGTGATAATACTACAATGTCAACTTGACATTACTTACTCAATACTTTAATTTATAAAATAATCTGCAAAATACGATTCGTAGTCTCTTGGTTGCCTTGTTGAGTCCTCATGGATGCACTACTTGTCAAATGGTAGACTTTTTTAGGCCAAAAAGAGGACGAGAGCTTGCTCGAGTTGACAACCATTCGGACGTCAAAACCCGCGGCAATCAAGAGACTACTCGTCGTATTACTACTGAGTATTCCGGTGTATTCCCAGTATTCCCATGTATTCCTAACTACTTCCCTAAGTATTCCTAAGTATTCCTGATTATTCCGAATTGTTACCAAGTCGAGTCCCAAGAATTCCGAGGTTTCCTAACCTCACCTTATTCTCAACAGGCGCTCCCGAAACTACCCCTCGTTAATCTGATGTATTCAGGGTAATTCTACCTATTCCTACAAATTATTCCCCAATTGTTTTGATTTATTTTAAAGTTTACGCATCCAGTCAATAAATTTTAATATATCACAGCGAAATTTCCTATTATTCCCAACTATTCCAGAGTTATTCCGGGTATTCCCATCTATTCCGATGTATTCCCATGTATTCCAACGTATTCCGATCTCTTCCCGATAAATGTACACTGCATAGGATTTCTTCTTGATTTCATCACCCCTTAAAAATTAGTAAACTACTGCCGATTTTTTAAATCTGAACATACACTGCCCCCATTTTTTCAGGGCGTTCGTTGCCGCAATTTTGTACACCACTGCCGACTGTGAAATCCTCGGTGAAATCCCATGATAAGTTCAAAAATTCATAGACCACTGCCGAATTTGTTCAATTTTCATATACACTGAATAATGTTTTCCATCAGAAACACTGTCGGAAGTTTGTTCACCACTGCCGAGCCGGCTGTGAAATCCCCCCACCTAAACCCCGATAATTTTCGTATAATGAAGAGTATTGAATGGTAAAACAATTATTTTCTTATTTTTTTTTGTGCTTTCCAACAAATTACAAAATCCTCTCAATATCTCAAAATTAAATATTCATGAGAATCAAGAGATACGCCCTTTGGGCTTAGGAGGGCCATTATAAGTAGGTATGGGTAGCTCCTTAACCTGCCATAAGTCGAATTCCTCAAATCAGGGATTTGTTTGTTAGTTGTACTTCCAAGATTTTAGTGGTATATGAAATGACCTCATTCGAGCTGTCGACATGAGTTTGGAGGTGTGCTTCCAAGCGAGTATTGAACAATTTACATGTGATTCGCTCTTATAGGAAAGTAGCAATTTAAATGCAATCTTACTAAATAGGTTAATTTCCTGTGTAGGGATTCGCAGTTAGTGAATTAAGTCTAACATGGGGATAATTAAAGCTAATGCAGACAGAAGTTTAGAAGGCTTCCACAGTCTTAACGTAAAAATAATGTCGTTTAAGTGAACAAAAAGCGAAAAACTAGCCTAGCACGTAGAATTTGAAGTTATATTTGCAGCGAACTTGTCTGGATGTTATTGAGAATAATTACCTAATTTGTTATTTAACGACTTAGAAATTTGTTCTAATGGCTAAAGTTATGCGCTGCTGTTAATTTCGAAGGGTGAATGCCTAATATGTTCATCGATTTTCTAGTTATTCCGGTTGATGTTTCACGAATATAAATAAAATCCTGGAACATTTGAAGCATTAAAAATGTCTCTCATTTCCTTGGGTTTAATAATTATATTGTACTCCGAGACTACTGAGAGTGATTTCTCTATTTGCCGGCTGAAATTAAGTTTGAATTTTAGATGAAGTTTTAAACTTGGATGGAGTCCAGGTCAACATTTCCAGGTGGTGTGTACATTCCAATATGTAATGTGAGGTACTCAACCCGCATATCTAGCAAAAGTCCATAGTCCATATACTCATTCAAACATCAAGTTTTATTTACATTTGAACTTCATCATAGACCGCCTTGAGGTGTTAACTTACGCTCAGGAAATAAAATAGGCCGCTCACAATGTAGATAAATTCTCACAAGCTTTATCAAAAAAATTAAAATTGAACGTGAAATCGTCTTTATTAAAACGACTCGAGTGGGATACAAGCCTTCACAAACCTATTTTGAGAGTCTTTTCTAAGAATCTGTCGACATTGTTCGCGGTCGAGGGCCAATATTTTATCTCCTGACTGTACTTATATCGGGTGACCCAAAAAAACCGGACAAAATAGTCTTTGAAATTAGTCTGCCATTTCTTAACCGATTTGGATAGACTTGGTCTTAAATTAAAGCTAAAGAATCAGGCTTTCGAACTTTGTAAGAAACGTCGACAGATGGCGCTGCTGTAGTAGCCTTATTGATACTTGTCCAATGGTTATGACTTATGAGACCCAAATAGCCTTGAAAATCTTTCTTTTTTCTTCAAAAATATTTTTTCAGAAGTTCATTTGGCGTAAGCACTAATTTTCTGTGATTTTTCTAAAAATAGTGTTTTTGCGTATTTTCAAGCTTCCATAACCATGACTAAAGTAACATTGATGCATATAGGGCTTAATTTTCTATGATTACTGTTCAGCTGCCCCCACTGGCATCTACGCCACTGTTTTCACCATATTCTTTCATTTATAACTGAAAATTAAGGTTTATTTGCATTACTGTCCTTTCGTCATGGCCATTAATGCGTGAAAATAACCAAAAACACATTTTTTTTTTAAATTACAGAAAATTGATGCTTAAGCTAAATCGACTTCTGAAAAAGGATTTTTGAACAAGAAAGAAAGATCTCCAAGGCTATTCGAGTGTCATACCGATTGGTCGTTGACTGACCAATCCCCATGCAGCTAAAATAAACCTTCAAAGCAAGTATCAATAGGACTTTTACGGCAGCGCCATCTGCCGTAGTTTCTCATACAGTCGAAAGCCTGGTTCTTTGGCTTTAATTTAAGACCACCTTCATCCAAATCGGTTAAGAAATGGCAGACTTATTCCCAAAAATATTTTGTCCGGTTTTTTTTGGGACACCCGATATTATAGTAGAGTATTGCAGGTGAAAAATAAAAAAAAATTAGAAATACCTACTACTTGAATACGCTTGTGTAAAATCACGATGCCACATATGAATCATTCGGAACCTGCTTCAAGGAGATTCTGGAGAAGGGCCCCTTATAAAACCAGGAAATATAGTCTGTATACTGATTACGAAGCGAAATAAATATTTTATTTAATAAGTGGACGAGCAACAAAGAGAAATACAAGATAGAAAACTGAAGATGATTACAGAAGATGGCACACAATATAGTTTTGAGCAAGTGGAAAGGTTTAGTTACTTAGGAGTAGCAATAACGAAAAGGCGGAGAAGAAAAAACTGAAATACAAGAAGGAATATCAAAAGGTACAAAATGTATGGCGGCAATGAACCATGTTCTAAGATCAAAGAACGTTTCAAGAAAAGTTAAACTGAACATCTACAAAACGATAATAAGACCAGTTGTTATACATATAATGGAGGCGAGCTGTGGAAACTGAATCAAAAAGAAAAGGAAATGCTGGAAATCTGGGAGAGGAAGGTTCTAAGGAAAATTTTTGGAGGAAAAAAGAAGAGGACCTGTGGTTAAGAAGAACTAACTGTGAGCTGATGCAACTATATCAAGAGCCGTCAATAACAAATGTCGTAAGAGCTCAGAGGCTAAGGTGGCTGGGGCACGTCTCAATATTGCCCAGGGAAAAGAATATCAAAGCAAGTGTTAGTTGGAGGAAGCGGATAGAAGCAGCAGAAAAGGACCTGCAAGAAGTAAGAGTCAAAGACTGGAAGCAAGCTACAAAGAACAAAGTGGAGTGGAGAAAACTATGCAATAAAACTATGGGCCTTCTTAAGGCTTGCTATGCTGATTTTATATATAATTTTCTTTCCTTCCAAATTTAGTTCGACTCTTCTATAAAAAAGCCATTATGAAGGTATCTCACTAAACAGAATGTTTACATTTTTCAACCCTTCAAGTCACCAATGATTACAGATTAACGACATATAATCTTCCTCATGCCTTTATTGGATGTTTCCTGACGTGTGCGCAAGTGACACTGCCGGTAATTTCGTTTTATACCTGATAATAGCACCAACCCTGACTCTGTACGCAAGTGGCACGAAATAATCCTTGTACGAAACTGGCACGTACGCATCTGGCCCGGATTCTTTGTAGAACATACACTGGCATTATTGTTAGAATCCAAATTGAGGGTGCAATGAAAATCGAGAGATCTCACTCACGACCGAATACCGTACGTACGTGGTATATCAATGTCGAAAAGACATTGTAGTTTTATGGGCATCCGATTCGTCCAGAACAGCAAGCATCTTTTATTTCCAAGTTAATGTTCACGACGAGCAGTTGATGTCTCCGCAACAGTCTGGCAGTTGTGGCTCAGCCGCCGGAAAGTGTAATAAAAATAAAACTCTATGAAGAGAGTGGTATCAAGATGTTTATGGTCGGTCTTCAACACTTTCGTCAATTGTACCTAAGTGGAATCATCCCACGAGTGTGGCTTGTTAAAAAGAAAGAGCACGATCATGCAGTGCTTACGGAGGCATCTGCATGAATATTAATGATGCAGTAATCACGTCCTTACGTGAAGTGGCGGAAGGAATATATGATCATTCAGGTCTCGATAGTAAAATGAGCACTTCATAAAGCGTGACGGTTTCAAGGATCCAGGAGCGTTGTGCTGTCGTGGTATTAAAAGCCCCCGGAAGATGTACATCAATGCGATGTGTATCCCTGTAGATGTTTATCACGTGAATGTGTATGTAGGGGCGGCTGGTCTTACTGGTGGAATCGGGTGCAGATTTTGTCAGTCTGCACCTAGTAGTAGTGCCTCCGCAAACGCACAGATGTGTCAAAAAGGCGAAATGTTAAAAAATTGTTGTTACAGAATTACCTCTGGACACTACGATTAATAGAACAGACAGAACCAATGATCTAGGAGTGCTTTTCTACGCTAAACTTTCATTTGTGGAACACATTGCAAACATTATTGTCGCGGATTCATTCAAGACATACGGTTTCATTTACCGCAACTGCCATCAATTCACTAACACTCAGGCTTTAAGTGTATTATACTCTTCACTTGTTTGTTCTCGACTGGAGTACTGTTCTATCGTATGGTCTCCTTGTATATGAAGTTCATGTGCATCATCTTGAGTCAGTTCAGAGGAAGTTTCTAAAATTTCTGGCTTTCGTTCTTGACGGCGCTTACCCGGAGAGGGGGGTGGAAGAAGAATTATTATTGCAAAGGTTTCGATTTAATTCGCTGAAGACGAGAAGAATCCTGTCAAGTATTTCGTTTCTGTCTAATCTTCTGAACAACAAAATTGACTGCATTGAACTGCTGAAGTGTCCGCAATGTTGTAACTTTTTACTGTGAAAATGCTAGGACTAATGTTATGCGTAAATCGCCAGTCTTTGTTGTGTAATTTATTCAATAAGCTTCCCACTTGTGATATTCATTAATATATATTCACTTAATATTATTAAGCGTAGCATTGTTGATGTTTTTGGAATTTAATTAATTACTTAGGATTATTTTGTTCTCAGTGCGCTACATATTACTGTCAATTCTTTAATTTTCTGTAATTGGGTGATTCACCTGTTGAAAATAAACTATTATTAATATTATTATAAAAAAAAGTAGAAAATGAACAGAAATGAGTAAATTAAAAGAATTTCCGGAATTAAGACAAAATTTGGCGAATTTTGAAAAATTAATACTCAGGGCGCTGAAAAATTGCGAAAGGGGATGAAAACTCAAGAGGAATGAAAATTAAGTGTGATTAAGTATAGAATTAGGAAATATAACGTGAAAATAACCAAATTATGCAATTAAAACTTTTGTTGGGGTTGAAATACATACTTTAATACCTTCTTATTGCGAACAAAGCTGAAAAATTGTAAAAGGTAAGTGGATCCCAAATGAGTTCAATTTTATTACCGACGAAAAACGAAATTATGCAAATTTTGTAAAATTAAGGGGGTTGAAAAATCGTAAAGGTGGATGAAGAGTAAAAGGAATAACCGTGGTTAAGTAAAATGACGGAAAATAACACCAAAATATCCCAATTATGCAAATTTGGCGTTTGAAGAGTTGAAATATTGCGAAGGGGGATGAAAAAAGTGAAAAAGATAAACATAATCCAAATGAGTTCAATTTTTTACCGAAGGAAAACTATATTACGCGAATTTTGCAAAATAAACACTTAGGGGTTGAAAAACTGTAAAGGGGGATGAAAAGTTAAAGGGGATGAGAATTAATCGTAATTAAGTAGAATTACAGAAAATAAGCTAATTATGCAAAATTGTCTTTTGGAGGTTGAAATCTTGCGAAGGGTGTCGGAAAAGTGAAAAAGACAAACAGAATCCATATGAGTATTACCGAAAAAAGACAAAATTGGGCGAATTTTACAAAATTAACGCTCGGGGGTTGAAAAATTGTCAAGGGGAATGAAAAGTCAAGAGGGGTGAAAATGAACTGACTATAGTTAAGTATAACTAGCGAAAGTTACAAGAAAAAGAAGCGGTCTGCATAAATTTTGTTTTTGAGGGTTCACATATCATGAAAGGGGTTGAAAAATTGAGGATGTGTTAAAATTAATGAAAATGACTTCGAGTTATCCAAAAAATCACAAAAAAGCCCGAGAAAATAAATAAAATGTATTTACTGGGCTTGCTATAGGGGTTGGTTTTAGGTTGAAGACTCATAAGGCGTTTTTTCAATGATGAAATGGGACACCGAGTATATTTTTGCACAGATCGCTAGAGAATTTTGTTCTGATTTCATTGATATAGAGTAGTTGATATGGGGTTGATAGTTTTGGAGAAAAAGATCCTGAACTACGAGAAATGTCTGATTAAATGGGACACCGAGTATATTTTTGCACAGATCGCTAGAGAATTTTGTTCTGATTTCATTGATATAGAGTAGTTGATATGGGGTTGATAGTTTTGGAGAAAAAAAATCCTGAACTACGAGAAATGTCTGATTGAA
The DNA here is from genome assembly GCA_963924575.1 of Pycnomerus fuliginosus. Taxonomy (NCBI): domain Eukaryota; kingdom Metazoa; phylum Arthropoda; class Insecta; order Coleoptera; family Zopheridae; genus Pycnomerus; species Pycnomerus fuliginosus. The sequence continues at coordinate 16,284,435 of OZ004622.1, forward strand.
AATGAGAATCATGTTGAAATTTTTAATTTATAATGCTTTAAGGTGAATAAATAAGTTACTTACGTTACTTATTTATTCACTTTAAAAACATTACAAATTAAAAATTTCAGCATAAATGCCATTTTTATTCGGACATTTCTCGTAGATTAGGATTTTTTTTCTCGAGAATTATCAAGTCCAGGTGTCGACTACCCTATATCAATGAAATCAGAAAGAAAATCTACTATCCTGTTTTTAGTTCAGGCGAATATCTCAAGTAATAAAAGAGATATTCCAATTTAAAAGTGGGACAATAATAAAAAAAGACCCTGTACATGTGATGATTGACAGGCAGTTGTCAAAAGCGAGAAACGTCAAGTCGTTGAATTATCTTGCCGAATACAACGCATGGTCCTCAATATCTTGGTAATTTTTGTCACTTTGATTAGCACTCACAGGCCTTGTTTTTGGTCGTTGCATCAAAGAGATAAAAATTGCGGGCAATATTGAGACCATTTGTTGTATTATATACGAAATTGCATTCACCGTAAGATTTCATCGAAAAATGTGGGAACGTAGAGTTTGAAATAGCTGCGTGCAACCCTTGCGGAGTTATCATATTTTTTGTGGTGTTCATCCCCGAAATTGGCACCTCCTCACTTTCAACAAACTTGAAGGTCGAACGTGCATACCAAGTTTAAGTAAGATACCTTCAGTAGTTCTCGAGTTATTGCAATTAATAATTTTTCGGTTTTTCACCCCTAGCTCCTACTCCCTTGATTCGATATGTCCTAAAAGCAATCCCCGCCTTGCTTTACGGGAGACAAGGCCGTAAACCAAGTTTCAGCCTAATACCTCAATCCGTGCTCAATAAGTTATGCGACGGACATCAGACATAAGGAGCGATCGATACGACGAGCGAGCGAGCGAGCGAATAAGCTAAAACAAGAGTGCCTCGCTACGGCACTAATGACGTGGAGAGGAGAAAATGTCGCAGTTTTATCAATACTGTTTGGGGACAGTTTCGCTGGTGATTGTTTCCACCACCAGCGGTTTGATGGATTATAACGTAATTTAAACGAAGAGTGGAACGGCGAAGAGACTGCATTTACCACTCAACACAATTTAGCAATCGTGCCAGGCGCATTCAAAAGAGCCATTGTCTCAATATCAAACAATGCCCACACATAGCCGCTTTGTACAACGGGAATTTATCAAACTTAATATTGAATCAAACCTTCCGGGGAGTTTCACTCGTCATTGCCGCTTTGAAACTTTCTTCTTGTCAGTCTTCATCAGCCTTATTCAAACAATAATTAGGCGTTATTAGATTCATAACTCAGTCTTTGTGTCTACAAAACAGTGGTTCCAACCACATTTTGAATGTTTAACAATGGGGCTGTTGCGAGGGGTTGACCACCCAAGAAAAATCTCTACACCAATTTCCAAATAATTTCCATAATTTCCAAATCCGCTGATAACCTAAAAATAATAGAATTTTAATTACGGACCCAAGTATTCGTAAAAATGAAAGAAAAACATCATCTAATCATTTAAAACCCTTTTTGTTGTATCCCAATGCTGATTCTTTACGTTATAAACAGGTATGAAATATGCATTGTTGTTCAACTAATAATTAGTACCTACCGCACAAAACCTACAAAACGAATGTTCAATCACGAACGAAGAATCTTAGCATTCGCTCAAACCCCTAAGCAATGATTTTCTTTTACCAAAAAGTCGATAAAATTACCTCCGAAACTACACAGCAACTATGCAGAAATCCGATTGTTTATCCTACGCGCATATTGACAGCTAGCTGTTAACTGGGTCCTGTCAAAAATGGAAATCACCTATTTCTCATGCATGTACACAACAATTTTCAGGTGGTCAACCCCTCGTGCTGTATATCCTGTCGACTGTTAGAATAGAAGCGTATCGTCACCGAATGGTATTAAATTCCAGTAAAATCCAAATAGCGTCGCAGTACATAACTGTCTCGTATGGTGGCGGAGAGTTATCTGCAACAGTGTATTGAAACACTGCACATAATAACGCAGTATCTCTGAAAATCGATGTCAAAGTACTATTTGCATAGCTCGTAAAGCCGCTGTGCGAAGTAAGTACACCCTCGGTAATGTGGTCCATTTGGATTTTATAGGTTGGTAATACTTTGTCAGTGATATAGTGTCCGTAAAATAGAGGTGATGTCTTTACCTTTCTTTCTCGCTCTGTTAAGTTCCTCAATCATGCAAGTTTTTGCCATATTTCTTAATTTTTTCAATCCTTTATCGTCTTTGAACTATAGTAATTTTCCAGCTTAATGGCCAACAACTGTTCGTAATGACTGCATTAAGAGTTGGTAATTGGAAAAATTAACTGAAATCAGAACGGGAAACAGAAGAAAATAATAAGGGGAAGGCCATTAGTGAGTTCCTAAAATATCACCGCTTGCTGGCTCTCGATACGTCGGTCGGTTAGTCGGACTCTAATTTGTGTCACAGTGTTATCTTGTAAGTATCCTCCCAGGTTGTTTGACGGCTTGTAAGTTTGTATTAAACTGCACGCATCTAATTTGTGTGAATAAGGATTTAATCAACACTGACGTACCTAATTAATCTCCACCTCACGACACCTAAATCAGCTCGTTATTACCGTCTTAAATCACTCCCAGGCCCGCATTTTCACTCATTACCGACATATCTCTGGATTTGTTAAGAAAAAATAAAGCACGCGAAAGCTCCTTCTACTTTTAAAATTTGTGGCTTGGCCTCGTTACTTCAACCCATAATGAAGTGACGCGCCTGGAAACGAACTGTAGGGTCGCGGATTTTCTTTTCCACGTTCTGCTAATGTTCTTCTTCAATATTGTTAATAAGTGATATTAAAATTTGGGTTTAACAGTGCTTTTGTAAATAACTTTCATAAAGGAATCGGGTTATTGAATTTTGTGACGTTGATGAATTGGATGTCGCTAAATTAGTGTCAGGGATCCTTCGACGTTTTTTTGTACTGTTTTATTTTGGTAACACAATTTCTTAACTCGCCCAATTGAATGGACATGTGTATAGAGCGATTGATAAAAAACGACATCAGAATGAAATTCACAATGAAACTACTGTAATTGAGTATGTTTTGCGGTATTACCATTCAAGTAACCTACAAATATCAATTTTCTGCGTTTTTACGATCTCATTTATTACAGGGGTCAACCTCAATTTTTGACTTTTACCTCCTGTTAAACTATCGAATGTCAAAAACTTCGATCGTAAGTCGTATATTTGGACACAATCCTGTTGACCAATCAGGAGCGGCGGATAAATTGATGTGAAATTTGAATACTTTATTTACTGCAATTTTTTAAGACTTGAAATTATGTTTAACACACGTTTATGAGTTATGACAGATGTTGATGTAGATACCTTCATTTCCACTCATTTTTAGACAAACTATTTTCGGAGCATAATACTCTTTTAATAATAATAATCTTTTCAATAGTAATACGACGAGTAGTCTCTTGATTGCCGTGGGTTTTGACGTCCGAATGGTTGTCAACTACGAGTCAAAATGGTAGATGGTAGAAAAAAATCAACCATTTGACAAGTAGTGCATCCATGAGGACTCAACAAGGCAACCAAGAGTCAAGAGACTACGAATCGTATTTTGCAGATTATTTTATAAATTAAAGTATTGAGTAAGTAGTGTCAAGTTGACGTTGTAGTATTGTCACTGTAATCAGGATTTGATTGGTTACTGGTATACTAAATGCTGCTTTGGATTGGCTCAATACTTAATGTATAAAATAATCAAATTTAAACTTGAAAACTTGAGCTTTTAATGAGAAAAGAAATCCACCATAATCCCGTTGTTTGCAATTTATCAGATGCTACCCACTCCATACATCGCCTATTTAAAGGTTTCGGCATCTTCTCAGCAAGAACTTCACGAACATTTCACATAACCAAAGATATGATTGAGTATGAATTTGAATTCGTAGCAATTATGACAATTGACTATAGTGGCAACAAAGCCCACTATCGTCAACTCAAACGCTAACTCAGATCGCTGTTAAGGAGCAGTTTGTGGAGAGTTTTGTTGGCAATTCAGTTGCTTCACCACGTCACAATCGCCTTAAATTGTCTTTAAATATTTGCCTAGCAACATTTCAAAAAGGCTGCTCCTGATTGGTCAAAATCCCCCTCTAAAGTCGACTTAACTTTAAAGGATCTTTAACTTTTATTATGAAATCGGCCTTAAATGTCGATAAAACCATTTCCACCTAAAATCTTGTATACAGTATGCCTACTCTCCAAGGTGTCCATAGGGATTTACGTGGGGAATTCAATATTATTTTTTTCCAGCTTCCCTAATTCATTTAATGGAAATTTTAGGTTTTTGATACCAATAACCTCTGGAAAAATACTCAGCGAACAGCTCCCCGGGGTTAGTTTATAAACTAAGACAAAACGGTCCGCTATTTAAATTTCCGCGAAGGGTATTTGTGTACCGTGATCTGGTTTTTCTCAAAAATCATAGAGAAACTTTTCCTGACACGATTGATGTCATTTCTTGTAAAAAAACAACCTTATTGCAGATACATACCATGGTTTTGTACCCAAAAAATCTACAGAAAGTGCGATTATTCCCTCAGTTCAGAAGGTATTTGATTATATAGAACGTAGTCAGCAGTAAGAGTGTACTTCGATTTATTAAAGGCATTCGATACACTAAATCACAAATTACTATTAGACAAACTTGATAAAGGGCACGTAGCCCAACTCCACGTAGGAGTCTCTAAATTATTTCTGTCATCTTTCTTATTTGAACGCCATCAGATGGTCTCTCTAACCACGTGCAAAGACGGAATTAATAGAAAAATATATTCGGATCCTACTTTGGTCATACAGGGCGTTCCGCAAGGATCGGTATTGGGACCCATTTTGTTTTTATTGTACGTGAATGATCTATATGGGCACTTTAAAATCGGACAGATCTTTCAGTTTGCGGATGACACGTCCTGCATATTGAATGCAAAAAAAGATGAATTGATTGAGGCTAACATTCGAGAATCAATTACCGTAATGGAAGAGTGGTGCTAAATAAGAAAAAAACAGCTGTAGTCCTGTATAAAAGTGATGGGGTCGTCTGTGATGATGACGAGATGCCTCCTCTTGTCAACGAGACAAGGTTTTTTGGGCTTGTTCTCGATAAGTACCGCTACATATGTTATTCGAGCCTTGAGGGACCGGGTTTCGATTGAGGGTCTCAAATTGTTTTATTTCGCATAAGTTCAATCTGTTTTGTGCTATGGGGTGTCTGTCTGGTATGCTTCGCCTGGATGGCACAAAGTTTTTGTAGCCCAAAAACGGGTGATACGAGCTATGCTGGGACTTTCTTACCGGACATCATGTAGGGGGGTGTTCGCAGGCATTGGCTTAATGACTGTTACTGGTTTATACATATATAAAATTCTTATATATGTAAGAAGTAATATAAAAAAATCATTACTAACTCGGATGTTTATAATAGTACCTATGTGTACCAGGGGTGGTGACACTCTGCGCATACCTAGTCATCAGTCATCTCTAGAGTCATCTTTTTTGAAAAAAATCCGGACTATCGAGCAACCATAAGATCTACAATCGCCTCCCAGAAACATTGAAAATGATCCCTTCTCTGGAGGTTTTTAATACTGAGGTCAAAACATACCTGATTGGCAAAGAGCTTTACTGCTTATCTGAGTATTTTGAATTAAGATAACTATTTGTTCTTCTAACCAGAGTGTCAGAATCGCTGTCCTTTTTCTCTTTTAAAATCAAAATTAATATGTTTATGTTATGTATGTTATTTAACTTTATCATGTTTGCTTATTTCGTGTTTTGTGATAATGACAAAGCCAATGTTTACATGTGTAAACTTATTGTTAATAATTGATTTGCCGTAGTTTTGTGTATCATATTAACATATTCGCTGGAAATTTGAATAACGCACCGTTCTACTTTCGTTTATGAACTAACACCGGGGAACTATTCACTCAGTATTTTTCCGCAGGTAGGGGCTATCGGTATCTAAAACCTGATAGCCTAAGATTTCCATTCAATTAATTAGGAAAGCAGGACAAAAATAAAATCGAATTCCCCACGTAAATCCCTATGATGGAGAGTATGCGTACTGTATAATTCTTAATTTAATTTGCGAGCTGGCCTGGCACCACTATCAGTTCACAGTACACCTCACCATTGCATATGTATTTTCTTGAAAAATCTCCTTGCTTGAAGATGTAAATTGTAAGCGACACAGAACTTATCTTGTAGTCTTGTAGGTGCTCGTGGAGAAGTTTCCATATTTAGAAAACTGCAAAAATAACATCCAATATCAAGGCGAGAATATAGAACTGTCAGACGTAGGGTTGGTAATTGGTATACAAGACAGCATTGCTGCAGTAAATATATTTTGAAATTGTCTCCAGAGAGTTTTGACAAACACTGACAGGGGAAGATGCATCTGAAATAAAGATGCATTGGGAGCTGTTGCAGGATTATTTTGTTAAAATTGTTTTATTACAAACGAATCTTGGAAGGATAACACTAAAAAGAAAATAACAAAGACTTTTATAATTCTAAAGCCGGAACTAACTACACGACATGTAAAAGCATTATCCAGAGAGGCAGTAGTTTCCAGACTCTGATGCAGTAAGTAGTTGGATGTGATGCAGTGCGGTCGAAAAACGGTAGAACCCAATTGCTGTATCTATTCGTTGCGAAGGGAGCACTTTGATTTAACAAGGAGCCGTGAAACGTTCAACTTTGAGGCACCTAATCCAGTATTTCTTTTTGGAGCGAACCTCTCACGTCATTATTGGCTTTCGGAGAGAGGGTTCGCATTACGTCTCGTCTTCCACACGCATTTTTAATGTCCTCAACGTGTGTGATGCCTATATTGAATTTAACATGCCGCATCGATCTTACATCACACAAAAGAAATGTTTTAAAACTCAACGACCAGGCACGGTTTGATTTTTCTTTGAGACGGCCGGAATTTTCCTCTTTTATTCGGGCGTGAATAGTTGTGGATGAGTGGATGTTGAATTACGGAGCATTGTCAGTGAAGGATGCTGGATTTCAATAAGACGAATTTCGGTAGTACGGCCGTGTACACTTTTCCGGCGATTAAACGCCTCTTGCCTCTGAATTGTAAGTGTTCCATCTTATTGTATGTAAATTTATACTGTTATCTGGGAGAGTTTTCGGGCCGACGGAATTCACCTTTCTCTAATAGGTGACCTGTTTTTTTCTATACTGGCGAGATGAAAGTTTAATCAAATTACGAAACACCAACCTCGCCATCCTAATTGTAAACCGCAGGAAAGAAAATTCCATCTTTTACGAAGTCGTAAAAAGAGGAAATTTTATGATTAATAAGTGAAATTTCCTTTTTTCCCTTACGGATAGAAACGGTGGTAGTAAAATGGTTCTGCCTGAAATAAATGTAAAAAAATGCAATATCTTGTTGCAGGGGTAGTTCTTTAGGGCCTCGTTTAGGGCGTAATTAAATTTAATTACTAAATGGGGTGTAAAGAAGGATCTCTTATAAATTTATAATCTACCCTCCCAAGTTTCTCTTCATCTGCGATTCATATCTCACGATATTTGTCCCTTGTTTCAGCAATTAAAAATATACGTTCTCGAAATAAACCGCATACATAAATATCGCCGTGCCGCTGAAATAAATCTAACGCCCCCCGAAATTAAAAGCGTTGTTGGTCGAAAGGGGTGAGAGAAAAAAGGAAGAGACCCGGTTCATTTTAATCTATTTTAAAAAACCAACCGACAGTGATAAAACTTACATTTTATTTGGTAATGTTTTATTATAGGTAGGGCTGGCGAGTTCTGTTTGTTTTTCATTACTAGAAACGTTTTTCTCGCAATTTACCCTGGTTATGACCAAAAACGAAAAAATGTCAAATCCAATTTTACACTTGTTGATCTTAATTGCTGGTCAACAACGCTCCAATAAACCTGCTTTTATAACTCTCGTATACTGCCGTTTTATTTTTCCTTTTATGGCATAAAGTTAAAAGTTTGTCCAAAACGGCGGTACGGACACGTGACTGACGGTTTCATTGTTGACAACCTGGGAACAATGAATGCGTCGGAAGCAGTCATGAAGCATTCAAGTGAACGCAACACTCATTGCCATTTTAGGATATCATGCATTGTAATAATTGTGATGACAATGGTGTTGCTTTGGTGGCATGTCCATTTTTATAACTGCAAAACGATACCTACAAACTTTTTCCAACCTAGATATTTCTTTATCAATACTGTACATTAATTTTTGGTTTCTCATATCGTAAACTTTTTAACATTGCACCATGTCCTATAATCCTCTTCCTTTCCTTTTCCTTAATAGTCGAGGCGGTGGGTCGAAAAATCGATAGAGAAATGGAAAAAATCAAACAGAGAAGTTTTTTGATTGATGGAATGGTTAGATTTCAGGACCACGAAAAACATACTAAAAACTCGCCTTCCGCCCCAGGCTGGAACCCCCCCAAAATATGCAAATTATAAGCAAGGAAGCTGTATTTTTTATTCTAATTGTTTTAAATATAAATTATAAAATCAACTGGATGAAACATAAAGATCGTCGAATTTGCTTATTTCGTTTTAATACCTGTCAAGTCCCATGATTCTGGCTAAACTTTTCTAACTATCTTTTTAGCCTTTCTTCTTTGCATTTTATATGTGATGTAGTTTTTGGCAAACTTTCTTGTTAGCTGGACTCGATTGCCTCTCATTATCATCGGTATATTTGTTTTTTCTGAAATACCTTACAAACTTCCTGTTTCCATCAGAAATTTAATTTAATAGACGACCATGAGGCATACTAAGTTTCATTTACATCGTGTTGCCACGGATTTTTCACACATTTAGTCACATAGATTTGGAATGGATATTAAATAGCATCAATCGTTAGGAAGATATTAATTTTTGTTCAAAATTGCAATTTCCATGTTTTTCGGTAAAACTCCGAAACCTCGTCCGGAACGAATCAAAATCTGTAAATTCTCTTCAGCCCTGTTTACTAATTTGAAATGCTGACCAAGAGATATATCAAATTTTACCGGTTGTTATAGTTGAAATATCCTAAGACTTCCAGACTCTCACTAACAGACGTTGAGATACACGTTTCATTTTCGTTGCGCTCTATGCCACAGCCGCCCGGCATACAGGGTGGGTAATTTTTCGATGCTCACCACTGGGATCTCCTAAACGGTAAAAGATACGGGGTCGGTTAAATTAAATTAGGCTGATTTTACAAATTATTCAACCTATTTTAAAATTCTGACATATGTCAAAAAAGTTCATGTTGCGTACATTTTTGAAAAGCCAATTTTTTTGTGCATTTGATGGTGTCAAAATTCAATATGGCGGCCATAAAAGAATCAAAAGTTGACTGTCGTTATTCAAAATCTAAAAGGCCTAGAAAATTTCTGTCAATGCCATTCAATTGAAAGCTGTCAAAAATATAAAAGTTCCAACTTCCATTTAAATGACATTAAACGTTAGATTTTTCTTTAAATTGGCAATTTTCAGATTTTTTGTGATAACTCAGGAACGAATCAAAATATCGGAGAATTCTCTTCAGATTCTTAATTGCCAAGAAATAGCGCAACTTTTCTGTAATTTAACCGACCCTGTATCTTTTACCGTTTAGGAGATCCCAATGGTGAGCATCGAAAAATTACCCATCCTGTATAACGTATAACAACGTAGCTCGTAGCTTTTGCACCTGTGCACCTTTGAGAGTACCGCATTCTTTCCTATACGTTGGGTTAAACGAAAGCAGACATACATGAACACTACGAGCTACGTTGTTACACGTTCAATGCCGGGCGGCTGTGGCATAGAGCGCGACGGAAATGAAGCGTTTGTCTTTAATGAGAGTCTGGAAATCTTAGGATAATTCTACTATAGTATTGCGAAGCTGATTGGTTCGCAACTAACGCAGCCACCGCCTGATCGCCACCGTGCCATCTAACCTTAAAATTTTGACAGATTGGTGGACATAGAATTCATCTTTTTGCAATGACTTGCACTCCGTGTATAAGACAAGGAGAAACGTATACGCTCAGAAATGAGATAAAGTGACTTGGATATGACTCATTCCTTGACAATTGACGTTTACAGGAAAAAATTAAACTAAAATATTACTACAGACCTTGGTTGAGTATAGACATGGTTGGTCACGCCGCACATTTTGGTAGTCACTGTATACGTCAAAATGACGTCACGCTGTGCAAAATTACATGGGGCGAGATATCCTTTTTTGACATGTTAGAAGTGTTCAAAATGTTTTTGCTCAGGGTTGGTCACTGGGAATGTCTAACCACGTCTATACTACAGACAGAGTATCTTCTGTCTCATTACACTTCTCTCTCGTTTGAATAGAGTAGTCTATGACTCACTTAGGACCAGTAGCATCACATTAAAACGATCCTAATAAATCCTCATAAATCACAAAAAATCCTAATAAATCCGGTAAATACACATAAATCCTTCCACTCCATAAATCCTAAATTCTAGGTTGCCTACGCCTGAGATGGCTTGAGATTTGAGAAACTTAGTTGATGATACAAAGGGACCAACCTATTTTTTAAAAGATGACTTAGCAGTAAAAATGGACCTTGAAAGATGAAATGTGGAACTTATTTCGGTTGTTGTTCCTCCTTTCGTCTGTTCTAAAGAAACCGTATGGAATTAACCCCATTATACATATAAGAATTAATTAAATCCTGACGCGTATCAGGCAGCAGACATTTTGACACCAGCCGACAGTGGAAAAAGTGGTTGGTCATCAAACATGTTTCCCCAATACATACTGTCATAAGCTTTTCAGAGCGAAAAGTTTTTATATGCGTTTTTCCGACAGCCAAGCTGTGATAATAAATGACCCTCAATATAAGAACAAGGAAACTGACCGTATATTTTTTGCTTGCGGAAGTAGAAATTCCCGTGTTTTCTTAGGCTGCGGGTGTAACCCGATACAGCCAGTAAGTTCGCTTATCGGAATCGCAAGTAAATCGATCAGAATAATTGAATTTTCCTGAAAGGGACAAAGTCAACAACGTTAGCCGGAGATGTAACGTGGAAGTAGTAAACAACTTTTATTATGTTTCCATTATCATTAAATCTCTCTGGAATATATTAAAGGACGAATTTAATAACAGCAGAAGTTTATGTATGAAATCCGTAATGCTCTGGAGTTGCTGTACTAGGTTAGGCTAGCTAGGGAATAATCAATCAAGCTCTTAACAAGTGGAGTTTTTATCGCCTACGTTGGTAAAGCGCACGTGTTTGCTATGCTTAACACATGTCTCTATGATTTTATTTACGTTGGAATTACTGAGGAAATTCAGCGTTTAGTATTTGCATCCCCGGAGACTTGTACCGAGGTGCAAATGCGCCAGATCAATTTCAAACTCAATATAACTTTGCGGAAAATCTAAAATCTGTTCAATATGCTTATTTGAAATCGAAATCGTGATGTATTTCAGGCAATTTCGTTGATTCGCTATTTTAAAATTCGTTTATTCTGATTGGACAGGGTCAGATTTCCATCGAGATTGACCTTTATTTCCGGGTGGGCGATGCTGATCATCTCCGGCCTCTGATGACCTGGCGAGCTTCCAAATTACCCTTCCTCTAATGATCTATTGGGGTGACCCTCGACTTCCATTATGAAAACTATAATAACATCCCGTCCAGTCATGCAAAAAACTGAATTTCTAGAGCAATTTACCAACAGATATTATTTTTGGAACGTTCTGTAAGATAAACGGAAGCAGTTAAATATACTTGGCGGTGCGTTTTTGTCGTTTGAAATCTCCAGACGATACAGCTGCGAGACAGTTTGGTTTCTTCATACCGACAGAAAATTAGTAAAAATAGTTACGTTCCTAATTGGCTTCTGGCTACAGTCGCAGGTTGGATACGTTGATCTAATTTAATTTGGTGGAGAACACTTTTACGGACGGTATCAATCTTGAGACCAATCTAGTTGAGGATCTGAAGGGTTCTTTAAAAGGGAACAATAAAAAACGAGCCATCTAACTTAAAAAGCTCGCCTCCAGCCGAAATACCTGAGCCGACAAAACTGTTAAAATATGCTGGGAATAAGTTTAAAATTCGCGCTGAAACCGTTAGCGGAAGTGAGATAAGGCGGCTATAAACAAGTGGTGGCACTGCCAGGGGCACAGACCCTCACCTCCACGGACCCGGGAGATAAGCGTAATCGGACACATTATTTACTACGGGGGGTCGTTTTTTTACGAGGGTTCGTCTCAGGTGCACCAAGACAAGTTGACGAAAAAGTGATTTTAAAGCGCCACGTTTCATAATGGAATTTGGATTATTGAATTGATAAAGGAGAGGAAAACCAGCTGCGAGGGGCTGTTGGCATAAAACGTTATTGCAATATAATCAAACCCATCGAATTTCCCTCGCAATCTTTTGCGAGAGATGTTTTGTATAGCAAATTGAGGAAATCTTAGTTTTAAACCCCTTTGAAGCTATCAAAATCGTAATTCACCCTTCTCACACCTAAAATTGTCCGATTTATGTGAGTCAAGGCTATCGCACACCCTATCTCGACATTTATAGGACCTATCATATGCAAAATGCCCTTTTGTCATAGCCATCCCCATAAATTTGAGATTTTGGGATATATTCACCCTTATCATAATCACGGCTGTTCCCTACCTCCAACGTTGCGCCAGGGTCGTCCAAGATAAAAATATAGCCGCACCTTAATCACATCGTGATTTCCTCGCTCAAGAATAATTGACCGATTTTCGCTGGAGATTTAAACAACTTGTGCTGTCTGACTGACTTCATTAATATAAAGCTATGTACATATTATTATATTATTCACCAGTTTGCTTTTGAATCGTTCATACTCTGTTTTTGCTGCTTCGTATTATAAGAGCGGTTGAATAGTTAGTTATTCATCGTTAACTGAACTTGTGTACGCCACAAAATTTCCGGCCTGATTCAATTCAATTTATTTGGTCATTTAATTCTGGAGTTTCAACTGATGGCGGTTGCGGAAACTTAAGGGATGTATTGGAGTCTGATTGGAGGGAAGCAAAAATGGTACCAAGTTAATGAAAATTTCAGGGATTATTCTTATCATTTTCTAAAGCCCTCGTTTAAATTAGCCCATTTGAAAATTTTAATTCAAGAAAATTTAACATGCAATCTTACGGAAACTTACCACAATTTCGATTATATTGGCAAAAAAGCTTTAGAAAATATGGTACCGAAGCTTTGTTAATTTTTATGTGTATAGAATGAATACTGAGGAACAATTTGGTATGATTCATTTGTTCATTTTACTGTCACTCAAAAAATTTTGTTTCGTAAGGTTGGAATCGGGTACATATTCACTCCCAAAAATTTTATCAAAATGAAAATATCGTGTAATTTAGCAAAACAACAATTATTTATATAAAAAATGTCTTGCAGTTCGTTAGATAAGTGCGTAAACTATTCTTCATTGCCTTCTCGCTATTATTTCAACGTTCAGAGGGCAGATATTAATTCATTTTGAATTCTGGGTGGCTTTTCGCTCCGATTGTATGTCCAATACATCCTTAATTCAAAAATAACAAAAAAGAGTATTCCCAAGTAACGAAATATATTCTCACTTCTTAACAAGTGCGGTCCTGTAAGGCAGACATGCAGGCGAAAATTTTTAAAAACTTCAAGGTGTGGTTTTGACCCGAGTTCAAATCTGAACGATGCTTATTTTTTGAATTGAACAGATAGGTACTGAAATCGATCCAAAAATCGAATCGCCAAAAACATCAAATCTTTACGTTTTATTTTCTTGCTATTTCTATATTTACAAATTCTGTGAAAAAGTATAAGTTTCTATACCAGCAGCGAGATTGCCAATTTTTTAATTTGCTTAGGACTAAACTTTCTTTTGATCTTATAGGTCTTTCTTGCCACTGTTATTCTATTTTAACACATTATTGTTTCCTCATTTATGCAGTACCACGAAAGCGTCCTGGGGTCACACATTTTTTTTTATTTTTGTAATTACGGAAAAAAATCTGTAATTATGGAAAAATAAATCCGTAATTACGGGGACAAAACCGCAATTACGAAAAAAATCCGTAATTACGGAAAAATAAATCTGTAATTACGATTTTTTTAGAAGACGCTTATTTAGGACCAATATAGGCTTTTCAAGGGGTTGGGGAGGCTAACACGTGTTCCTGGGGGGCCATCAGGATGCATTTCATCCCCTCTACAATATCTATCATGCGTAGAAATTGTTATAAGCAGGAGTTCAATAATCCGCAATTATGAAAAAATAAATCCGGATTTTTGGAATACCTGTTTTTGACAAGTTCTACGTATGAGATGTGAACGCGTGTTAGCCTCCCCATCCCCCTTCAGAGCCTATTGGTTCAAAACAAGCGTCTTTTAAACGGATTTTTTTCCGTAATTACGCATTATTTTCCCGTCATTACGATTTTTTTTCCCGTATTTACGAATTTATTTTTCTGTAATTACGGAAATAAAAAAAATGTGTGACCCCAGGACGCTTTCGTACTACACAATTGTTTTATAAATAAATTTTTAAACTTTTGTCTTAAAGTTCTTGTGTAATTGTTACACTGTTAATGATGTTAGTTGCTTCACCACCGTCTAGGAGGTTGCCATATTTTTCCTACCTCACTAATAGGTTTACAAATACAATCAAATATGCTGCTGGTAGGGCGGTAAGGGGATCGACCATAATTATAATAATGTAGTTCATAAATATGATTTTATCATTAATTACCTAAAATGTGAAATTTTACCGTGTTCCACAAATGTCACGATTATTTAACCTTTAGTTGTGATGATTTATTATCGCCCTCCTAAATTATCAGATATGACGTGAAAATTTATATTAGTTGAATCGTTTTTTTACTGGTCCCAGACACGCCAATCTAATAATTACTCATTGGGTTTTCACTTTCCAGTAGTTTTTTATTTTCAAATATATAACTGGGGCAATGTGCTACTAAAATAAATGTGTCATCATGTGAATTACTAACGCAGATTGTTTGCTTTTCTGTTTCAGATCTAAGAGACGCCGTCGTCCATAAAGTCTTCGATATAGAAAAAAATATTTATAAAAATACTCGTTGAATAAGTATATAGGTGTTGAAAACTTCAAAGTACCGTTTATATTTGTTAAATCGATGTTGTTATTACTGGAACGTCATCGAATTTATTAAATCGAAGTGCGTTTAACGAGGATCGTCGTGTTTATATAGCCTGCAATGAATGAATGATTCAATGTTTATTAGTAAAAGAGAGAGAGGGATACAAAATACATACACACGACCTTACAACTCACAGCTTCTATTATAAGGTCAATGGCCATGCATTTCTCGACTTAGAGATGTCTGCACTCAGTATGCGTTTAGACTTTCGTAGGATTCTTTGAGGGTGAAACAAGATCTGTGATTTGTTGTTACTGCTTCCTTACGAGTGAAAAATCGTGTTAATTCGGTATGATGGAAGTTACTTAAAAACGTTCGAGAATGGCGGAGGATTCGTCCAGTTCGCGACGGTTGAGCCAAATTTTCGATCCCTTGTCTCGGTTGACCGAGTTGACGAGGGCTTCGCACTCCACCCCCTCGTCACCGAGACTTCTTCCGCGGAGGCCGAGGGATGTTTCATCATCGGTACCACCTCTTGATGTGTTGGATTCCGGGCCCAGCCGCGTCGTCGACCCCAGCAACGTTAATTGGCAGGAGAGATGTTTGGAATTGCAGCTGGAATTGCACAGGAGTCGCACTCAGGCCACCAGGACCAGGGATATGCTGAGGGAAAAGGTGAGTTCAATTTCCGTTATATTGTCGTTACTCTGAAAGGAGGATTCAACTCAAGATATCGATGTTGAGGTTATGGCTGATTCTAGTGAGAGTCTTGAGTCCAATGGTGTTCTCAGAATTTAAAAATTCTTTACCGTTTTGAAGATATTCAGAAAAAACAGCGGGAAAGATGACGTCATCTTTCCACGATTTCTTGCCCATCTTGAGTATATTTCCAGACGCCGGCTGAGTATTGGTTTGTCCTAACTCCTACGTGTTTCCCATGAAGTTAGTACATCCGATGTCTGGAAATATCCTCAAGATGGCGAAGAAATCGTGGAAAGATGACGTCATCTTTCCCGCTGTTTTTTCTGAATATCGTCAAAACGGTAAAGAATTTTTAAATTGTGATAACACCGTTAGACTCAGACGCTCCTTTCTCACTTGAATCAGCCATAACCTTAACATCGATTTCTTGAGTAGAATCTGGGTTTACCATGTTTGATGTGCAAGGAGGTAGCTATAACAGTAATGTAATTTTAAGTTTTTAATAATTTAACCTCGAAATCTTGTCATGTGAATCTCATTCTTAGGTAAGCTATAGATTTTTGTTAACACTACCAGGTAGCCCCTCTTTTTTAGCCTCGTAGATCGAAACATGTCGCTAAAGTTCCAGTCTTTTTAAAAGATTTTTTAAGAAGTAGTGGAAAGACTTTGTGTCTCTTTTTCCTCGTTGAATACGAGCCACTTTGTGAAAATGGATCTATATACTTCAAACTTAGAATTCTGTTTCTGTTTTGCCCAAGATAAGCATAATCCGGGTATCATTAATTCCACGAACAAAATTTGAAAAACACCGATGAGTACCTAAAGTGATGACCTTCGCACACTAGACTTAAAATATCCTAAGAAACTAACCGAGACACAGAAAAAGAAATTTGTCTGGTCTTTAATAGACCATCCCTTTAGTTAATTACCATTATACGGCAACCATAATTAACGGACGGTGTGATAAAAGTTCCTCACAAAATTCATAAGTCCGCTAATTGACGTTATTGCCAGAAATTTTATTTTTACGATGCGCATCCGAGGATGTACAGTCGGAACTCGTTCTATAAAACCTCTCAAATCTGACAAGCTCCTAATTTCCACTTGCGTAATATGTATAAATTTCAGGGCGGGTTGTATGTACCAAACATTTAATTCTGGAGTTAACGCTAACCCCATTACGATACCATAGAAACAATTGTTGTCAACAATTTCTTGCTATAGAATTTTTGAAAGATTAATTTTTACACAGAATTAAATGTTTGGTACCTACAACCCGCCCTTAGACTTCAAAGACAATGTCAAATAATGTGTCTGCCAAACGTTTTGCTCTCAAAGTTTTTCTTGAGAAATTGAGAGAAATTCTAATTCGCTTCATCAGAATAATGGTGTAGGAACGTTTTGCTGGTAATTCAATTAACGTATGATTATTGGAACCTAAATGAAAGTCCCTATTACACAACTGAACGTTTAGAGGATTTATACACTGACCTCTATTATAGTCCTAGTAATGTAAAACAACTACATTTAAATTTCGTCATGGATACACGAAATCTGATTTTCTTTACAAGACAGTATTATCTTTTAGACAATAATTGTCAAAAATAGTATGTTAAAAAACACGTTTCATAAGGCCTATTATTATCGCACGAGGATGTTTAGACAATGAGGGCGAAAAGCTCGAGCTTTACAAAATCCGAGTGCGATAAGAGCCTTATGAAACACGTTTTTTATACAATTTTTTCTGTTTCTAATACCCAACTTGTTAGTATTTTTAAGAAAAATTCAGATTATCATTTTCAAAGACAGGCTTGATAGTTAATTCGATTGTTAGACAAAATAGTTGAAAAAAAAGCCGTGCTCTAATAAAGC
This sequence comes from Pycnomerus fuliginosus, assembly GCA_963924575.1. NCBI lineage: Eukaryota > Metazoa > Arthropoda > Insecta > Coleoptera > Zopheridae > Pycnomerus > Pycnomerus fuliginosus. The sequence goes on from OZ004622.1 coordinate 16,302,214, forward strand.
ACATGAGAGAACGCGTTTGGGTGCTATAAAGTGTTCATTAGGAACCGAAATTGAAAAAAAAATTAACAATTAGGTATATTCATAAATTCGGAATTTTGAAATAGAAGACTTTAAAAAACCTATTTTTTCGCAATTATTTAAAAAATAATTAAATCTGGTAAGTAAGGAATATTCGTTTCCTTGTGGATCAACGACGAAACTATTTATTGCATTCCAACATTGCTTCCATTAGTAGGAATCATACAATAGTATATTAAAAAACACGTTTCATAAGGCTAATTATTATCGCACGAGGATGTTTGGACAACGAGGGCGAAAAGCCCGAGTTTTACAAAATCCGAGTGCGATAAGAGCCTTATGAAACACGTTTCTTATACAACTTTTTCTATTTGTTGGACACAATCGTTGTCTAGATTATGATGTAAACAAAAGCCGTGCTCTAATAGAGCACATTAGAGAACGCGTTAGGGTGCTATAAAGTGTTCATTAGGAAACCGAAATAGAAAAAGACTTATTTAGATGATTAGTCAGAATTGATCAACTTTCAAGACTTTAACTATGAAAGTTTGACTTTCTTGTCGGTCAAATATACCGCATTCAAGACGATCGAGTCGTTTATAACTTTTTAACGGAATAAGATATAAACTTCCGGTTTTCAACAAGTTTTATGGCATTGAGGAGAGCATGTTTAGGGCCGATTTCATAATCAAAACTAAAGTTTCCTAAAAATATTTACCTAGCAACATTTCCAAACGGCTGCTCCTGATTGGTCAAAATCCCTTTTAAAGGCGACATTAACTTTAATGAGCCTTTAAGTTTTATTATGAAATCGCCTCTAAGAATTTGATGAACCGTTCTCATGTTTGAGACAAAAGAATTAATTGGAAATTAGAAGAAAGCTTCGGAAAATTCCATTGAAAAATTAGTTGATATGGATCGACAATAATTAATCGAATTAGGATATGTGCACTAAAAATGTGAGATCTATTGATTGAGTTTATTCGTTATTAGCTTTGTTTGGACAGGCGTTTATTGGTCCTTTCGTTTGTCCTTGTGGGGGTGAACTGCAACAATGCCATATAGACTTTGCCTTAGAACTTGTTGAAAACCGCAACTCGATAACTTATTGTGTTCAGAAGTTATTAAGTCTTGAACGCCCCCATATACATATTGTCAAAAGTTACAAAGAGGGGTAACATCAAAGTGAATCATCTACTCATGCTAAAACCAAATCTAACTAATCTAACAGCCTAATTCTAAAAGCTTTAGGAGGGCCTATAGCGTTTGACCAAGAGAGGAAATCTTGTCTTGAGTGTAATTTCTTGTCTTGTCTTAAATTTAAAATCAAGATTGAAATTTACTCGTCTCGACAAGAGTCTTGGCATTTAATTTCTTGTCTTGTGCTCAAGAAGATTCTTGAAATTTCTTGATGTTGAATTCTTCGTCGTGGATCGGTGTAACTCTCCCAGAGTTGGGAAAGTCTTATCCTCCCAATGAAGTTAAGAACAGCCAGCATCTCTACCACTACCTGAGTTATACTCCGAACATTTAGGTAGTTATTTTGACGCCTCTAATGAAGTACGTGCATCACCATTTATTTTATTCTTTCAAAATTTTCGTTTTACTAGCTAAGTGATTGATAACAAAGTGAATGAGAAAACCTTGTCGGCAAAATGTAATAATAAGGGCCACAAGCTAAAAGACGATGCCATCAGGTGTTAGCTTTGCCTAAATCCTTGGATCCAGAACTATATGAAATGAAATGTGAAATTTTGGTGTTCTCCCGTTAAAGCGTTAAGAAAATTCAAGAAATCTTGATTCTTCAGAGTTTTGCTCGTCTTCTCAAGAATTAAAAAAAAAACGAAACAATGAGATATTGACAACTTCTTGATCTGGGTAAACCATTAGCCGAGGACCATACTGATTAGTCTAGCTAGAATCGCCCCGTATTTTGGATACGTAAAACATTTCTGGATGGTTATGTCTTTAAATTAAATTCTATCCAATCTTTTTAAACAAAATGTGTAGTTAAGTACTCCGCCGCAGAACAATAAGCCATCCATCGTCCAGGAAACCCGCAGTATCAACATTCTCAGCAATAGATTAGCAGATTTTTTCGAAACCTTGAAATGAATGCCTTTCTTTCACGTGCCAAGAAACACTATGCGGCCGCGAATAAAGGAGTAAGTCCTACGCCGCAGATATATTTTTAGGATTTATAGGGTAAGATTTCCGTGGCCGAAAAAACGATTAATCTGGTGCTCGAAGTAAGCACAGTGTTAGCAAAATAAATTCCGAACTAATCAGATTGCAGTGGTGTGCATTCTTGCTTCTCAGTACGCTTTGCAGAAGTCGCAGCAGATTTATGAATTGTAATTTTCCCACTGCAACAGAGCGGTTGGTTATTTACAATTGCGCAAATTTCTTACTTTCCGGAATTAGTTCTGGAGCTTCCAACAAGTGTTCCTTCGCAACAATGGGATAGTTGATCACGGAGCTTAATTGAAGTGTCGCGGTTTCGCAAGCATTTTTCAATTTTCTTTTAGTTGTTTAAAAAGCTTTGTGGGAGACGGGGCAATCATTTTTCTTGAGATACAGTTTTAATTGGCAATAGAAAGCTCCCGAATCTGGTGTAATAAATAAATGTCCAGGTTATCTTCCATACATGTAACTCAATTACAGAGTGAATTGCTTTTTCGTTGCGGTTTTATTAGTTTATTGTAGTACTGAGTATTGTGGCTGGCTGTAAAAGGATGCGTCTGGTTGGGCGGTCTCAACCACCGTAAAACCGACTGGCGACGTCGAGACGCTGGCGCCCGGCGTCTTCATTACGGTCCATCTCACACTCGGAGTGTGTTATGAGTCGCGTTTTGTATTGCCACTAAATCTCACATATTTCACGCAAGTTTTCGTTGGTTATTTTTCTTATCTAAAAAAAATCCCCTCGGCGCGCTTCATTAGCCATGTAGTGGTGCTTTGAGAAGTTTAGTCATGTGGGAAAACCAACTACAAATCAGTACAAATAGGGTAAAACTTACAAAGCGAGCTGCAACATCTCCCAAATCAACATAAAGAAAACACTATCGATTGCACTTACTAATGGTTTAATGAGGAGAGGGGTTGTAAATAACGAAACGCCGTGGATTTGCATCGAGTTAATTTAATCCCAATTCAACCTAAATTCATGCATTATTCAAACAAATGCTGTTCAAGACAAAAATGATTAAGTCGCACAAGGAAAGCATTTACCTGAGTGCAATTTAACGCATGGATCGTTTTGTCCAGCTAACGAGATTAAAACACTCGACTTTTCCGCTGAATTAACCTCATACTTTCCTCATCTGCGTATAATATTAAAATTAATTATTAAACGAGTTTATGATCCTCCGAGTGATGGTTTCTTATCTCCAGAAATAATAAAATATCCTTCCTGCGTATTGATTTAGAATCTCCCGGTGGGGTCGTCCACGAGGGCGTTTTCTAATTCGAGGCATCCGGCACCAATATCGAGCGTTTTCACGGCTGGCCGATCCTCGTAAAAGGTAACTAAAAAACGAATAGGCACACGCATGTGTTTTTAATACTCCCGATCACGATTACGATTTGCATAATGGGGGATCCAGGGGGTGGTCGGACACGAGCCGAGCCTTGTTCAACAGCCCGGGTCCGTCGAATTCCTCAGCTATCGCGATACCATTTGAGAACTCTATATGGCCCTAATTTGCACGGAAACACAAAAATATCACCTGGAATTCAGATCGTATCACGGCTAACAAAGCCTCGACGTAAGTCGAGGGAAATATTTCAGAAGGAACGAGAACGACACTCCGCTCTAAAACGTCTCTTATCGCTGCAATAAAATTATTGTTATTTTTCTTTTATTGACCATTCGCGTAATTTTTTACCTGCCGTTTGAATCGATCCCATGCTAATATTTTGCGCCTCGGTTCTGAACGTTCACCTTTATGACTCGACGAACGTCCTGCGATTACAACAGTTACGGCTTCTTTTGAGCAGCATTTTGTTATAATGGCAGTCTTCGCGAAACTGGGACAAAGCGTTGCTTTTGACTGCTAAAATATCCCTTTTCGTACGTAAACAGATAACAGTAAAACTTTGCGAGTACGACGTTTTCTCTCGAAAACTTCACGCTATAAACACGAGCTTATTTTTGCAAGTAGTACCTTTGTTTTCACTTGTAGCAAAATTAGCTCGATAAAAAGGCCGTTATTTTATAACAATATTCTTGTGATGTTACCCTACAGTTTCAATCTGCTGAAAACAGAATTCGGCGGAATGATTATTCAGTAAATCAGAACATTTTTAATAACCATACAAAACATGAGATCTAATATTATTAGTGTAACCATGCTCTATTAAATCGATAAAGGAAAATATCACTTGAAACGTCTACCGAGCACGTTGAAATGATCGAGCTATTCCGGCGCCTCCACCAAAATTGAGTGAAGCGCGAAGCTTCCAGCTGTTTCTGCCCAATCCCGATAAACGACAAAATGCCTTGCGGTATTGCTTCATAAAATATTCGGATATTATTTATCTTCATTACATCCTTCCACTCGCTGAGCACGATCCGTATTTTTAAACAAAAGACTCATTGAAAATGGAAACATTGCTCAAATTGAGGCGCCATTCGAATCCCAGGAACCACAAGATACTTCCTTAATAAATAACGTGTTTTTTTAATTTCTAATTGGAGCAAGCTGTGCACAAGATGCTCTTGGAGAAAATGTTTTCAATTCTGCTAAATGTATTAGGATTTAGGAAATGTCACGAAGAAGAGGGGCACGTTTTACTTTTGTGATCAATAGAGTATTACAGCTCAAAAATTAAAACATTGTAATAGATCATATTTTTAAAATGAGAAAAGTCGTACCGTATTCCCTCGTTTTAAAGCAATAAAGTAAGGAGACTGCTACTTTTGATTTTTATCAGGCTTTGGCGTTAGGCTTTTCGCAAATACACCACGGTCTAACTGATATTTGGTAACACTCGATCTCGAAGCAATCATACACAAGCAAAAATAAATAAAGGGTTAAGGGTCTGGGAGTATGTTCACTCCAAACTCTCTTGCTGTTCTAGCGTTAACGATTCCGGATGAATTTTCACAACACTAACCCCCATTTGCACCGGTTCCGTTAAAAGTTAAACGACATATCTTTTCCATAGAAACAATTGTGTCAATAGTCGTTTCTAATTTTTAATGGAACCGGTGCAAATGCCGTTAGGGCGGGTTGTATATAAAATATTTAATCCTGAACTTAACGCTAACCCCATTACGATACCATAGAAACAATTGTTCTCAACAATTTGTTGCTATTGATGATTTTAATAATTCCAGTGCATGAAGGGATTCAGTCTACGCAGTAGGTAAAACAGTCCGGCTGTATTATCGGCTCTGGCAGTAGTGCTAGTTTTAAGATTGATGTGACACAAGAATGACAAATACTGAGTAATAATAAATAATTTGTCACAAAATGTCATGAGATGAAAGCACCCAAAAGCACCAGATATGTTATGCACTAATCACCAAAATTAGCAACACCGCCAGAGGGTGAGGGTTGCTCAGTTAAACAAATTAGATATTTTGAGACTATACCACTACTAAAAATACAACCCTTGGAAAATAAGAAATATGAAAGGGGATAGAAATTCCGTTTAACGCGATCGAAAAAGATATGACTGAATGCAGGATGACACTTTGATGACAAAAACTGACACTTGAAAACGATGCCGGGAATGGATTGCGGGTATTATGACGTGACACCAATAGAAAAAAGGCAAGGAAAGGCGAATTTTTAAACTTGTTTTTCACTTTTTTGACATAATTATTCACAATGAGTATACTTCTAATAGCGTTAGACTATCTACTTTTTATCGTACTTTCCGAAAATTATGGTTTAAAAAAAATTTTTCTTTGACTGCAAAACTCTACTCATTTGTCGTTTGTAGCAAAAAAATATTATTGGTCAGTGCTACTTTCGGTATTGGCTGTAATTAGAAATTAAAAAATTTCATGTTACAAACGGATCAATTGACATAAACTATCCTGGCACATCCACCAAAAGCACACTCATTTCATTTTAATTGCAGCAATAACGGGGTCCCCATGATTAAAATCGTTCGAAACAGGCATTTTTCCCAAATATTCAATTCCAAATGCTCGCCTACTAACGATTAAAACGAATTTGTGGCTAACGTTATTTACGAAAACGTCCATTTCGGACGCATTTAAATCGAATTAAGCCGGCAAGTATTGCAAACCGATCGTTTGGCAATTTCGAAAATGGACGCCCTATAATTTAATTAATTTTTGTCGATCAGTATAGTTTCGTTTTCATCAAATTTTTAGGGTTGCGTAAATTTGTGAATCAATGGCACCTGTGTTGGACGGATTCTCGGTAATAAATTAACGATTATGTGAAGTAATGCACCCATCAATCGTGCGCCGCTGATGGTAATTTCATTTTAATTAAACCCTGCTCGTATGGATATTTCATGAGTCTCTAATTTGAATTTATGATGGGTGATAATCGTGAATAATATTTTTGTTGCGCCACAAGCGTTCAAATAAAACACACTATTCTTGCCGACGGATATTTCAGGACAAATTTAAAACCTCGATTCCAGTAAATTCGGTTTAAGGGTGTAAACCACCACCACATATGCGTATCTGGGAAACAACTCAATTTATAGAAAAGTGTATTTTTAAACTTCATAGCGTCGTAAACATAAACGAGAACAGGGTGTGCGATTTTCATTTTGCATCAGTTTAGATTGAATTACGTATGAGTTCACGTGCCCTGAGCACTTGGTAATTTGCATGTGAAAATTGACTGGTGCGGACGCGGTGCCCTCCAGATTGTTTCCATAACGTCACATCGCACCAATGTTTTGTAAATAACTCCAAAATAATATCTTTCGTACTGCATTCTGCTGCATTTCATCGTTTATTTCATAACTAACCATCAACAGCGAACCGCAAGAAACATCCTTGATTATTTTATACATTAAGTATTGAACCAATCCAAAGCAGGAATTGGTATACCAGTAACCAATCAAATCCTGATTACAGTGATAATACTACAACGTCAACTTGACACTATAATACTTACTCAATACTTTAATTTATAAAATAATCTGTAAAATACGATTCGTAGTCTCTTGGTTGCCTTGTTGAGTCCTCATGTTTGCACTACTTGTCAAATGGTAGATTTTTTTCGGCCAAAGAGGACTCCAGCAGAACAGAATCTGAATGATTGAAATTTTGTACGTAAAAATGGTGCTCTTGTTCGAAGTCGCCAGGGCGCACCGTTTTCGAATGAATTGACCCTAAGTGGTTTTAAAGCACGAAAATTTGTCACAGATTTTATTTAGTTATTTACCAAATTATCAAAAATGAGTTCAGGGGTTCATTCCTTGTGTTATTTCAGGAAGAATAGTTCGCATGGACATTGACCGAAAACGCTAAGGGAGGTATGGTGTACCTACTGAAAAACGTCAGCTTTTCAGGACCCCATAGGTCCCATAGGAAGCATTTTCCACCAGATGTCCATACGAACTTTTTTTTCCTAAAATCGTGCAAGGAATCAGACCTTGAACTCGTTTTTGACAATTTGGCAAATAAACTAAAATCTTCTACGACAGATTTTCGCGCTCTAAAACGACTAGGGGGTCAATTTATTCGAAAACGGTGCGTCCTAGCGATTTCAAACAAGGGCATCATTTTTACGCAAAAAACTTCAGGTGTTCAGATTCTGGTGTCAGATTTGAGAAAAAACGATTTACAAAAATGTTTGAGCGAAGTTAGTCCCAAGTCCCCCCTGTATGGCACGCTTATTGTGATTGAAACTTTAAATTTTTTTTCACGGTAGTGAATTCTGCATCAAATACTTACTAAAGATACCAAATTTCACGGTGTTATCTTTACCGTTTTGAAGAAATTTAGAAAAAAACAGTTTCAAAGTGTTCCATTTAAGGGGCCCTAGCTCCCTTAGGGGGCATTTTTCGACCCATGTTTATTAAAATTCTTCTTCGTCTTTTCGTAGAATATGCCCTTGAGATAGAATCCTCTAATTTCCGGACACCCTGTATGTATATTTTCGAAAACCAGCGTCCACGCGAATAACAAGGGATATTTGGAGGGTTCGGGGAGGTTCAGGGGAGATTCGAGGAGGTACAGGGAGATACAGGGGATATCTTACAGAGTTACAGATAAGGATATTCTTTGCCTCAGTGGGGTGCGTGACCAGCCCCTCGTATCTTACAGATCGAGCCTTCGATTCATTTTATGTTTTCATAAGTGAGCCGACACTAATTACAAATTTATTGAATCTCTTTATATCTGCCGATGAGAAGTTTTAATGGGACATTCTAAAGAAAACATATTATTAAGTCTATACATAACTATTTAGGATTTACTTGCGAAAGTTAATTGAATAATTACCTGGAATGTATAAAAATGGAGCTGAATACTTTTTATGCCTCTAACGGGTCGTTTGTGCCAGATATAACATCCAAATAGGAAAAACAACGATTATGTGTTTATTTCGTTATGGATTAAGTGGAAAACAAGATACTTGCTTGCAGGTTCGGAGTTGCGTCAAGGGAACGATATGGTTCGTTTCTTTATTACGTAACATGGCTGCTATGATCGTTTGCATGTACTTTTGGCCCCCAAGTGAAATCTTATCTTGTAATGGGGTGAAAGATGTTTTATCCTCGCCAGGTACTGTACAGAGAACACACGCGCCATATAATTTTCGACGATTGTTTTTTGTTAATATCCAGATTCTAAATTCTTCACGGCAAAAACGTCGGGTCGGGTTTTTGTCGTATTTCGTATTTTCCGGTGAAGAGGGTAATAAATTTATGACGTATGGTTTAGGGATTATGTTTTATAGTATATTTTTTAAAAGTTTGATCCCTTTTGGAAGCGGGCGGGATCGAGAAAGGTTTTGTGATATGATATGGGAAATGTCCCCTAAGATACGGCCGAACAGATACCGAGCGCTCTCGAATTCATAAATAATAAATGGCCGATCAAATATTCATGTCTTTGTGATCTCGCGGCCTGCAACGTATGCGTATTGGAATATGGATGGCTTGACACTTTAAATATGCAAGAAATCTGCACGCATCTGATGGCGCTAGGGGGCGAGATATTGAACTTTATTCGACTTTTTTGGTGGGATTAATGTTTCACGTTAAATTTTAAATTCGGTAGCTGGCAAAATGTCACACCTAACAGCTTTTTGTTTCCCTTTATGTGGGTAACATGCTCGGCGTTTGTTGTAATTTACGTCGCAATAAAACATTTTCCAATAATGTGTGGTGGTAGTCAGTTTCAAACTGTCGTAAAACTCCCATTTTATAATTAAAGCCATAAAGGCAACATCAAGAATTTCATATTGAATTCTTAAACAGCTAACTTTATTAAGCTATCAGTTATGCACTTATCAGATCGCTTTTAAGGGCCATCGCGTGAGGGTATTTTTTTATAGTTATTGCGTGAATGGATTCGGGACATGTTAAAATTGTTTTCAAATATTTGCATTTTTATGTTTAGTATTAAGTTGTACGAAACTCATAAACATTTTAATTAAAAAAGCCGGGAGGGGGCATAAAAAAATAAAGTTCAAGTGGGAGACTGTATATTTAATTAATGAAGTTTGCATATAATGGATTGATTCAGTGAAACGTGGGGCTTTTAGAGTTCTCAGTGTCTGTTCGCAAATTGAATTGAAAGCAGAACGGCAAAGGAGCGTTGACGAACGCCATCTTTAATGTTATCATTTATTCATGGCACTCAGGTAAAGCTCTCGCGGCCCTCCTTCCCTTTATGCGCTATTAATATTAGTCGGCACTCACCTCTTCCTTCACCTGTTACAACAACGACGAAATCAAATTATTTCACAATTCAGGGCCGACATACACTGTTTGGGATTGCGGATTGACGTGTTTACTTTTACCGACAGGGTTTATGGGTTTTTTAAAGCGTCCCAAGGGAAATCCGCCGATGGGGATGAGAGCTGTACTTTTTTAATGCCCCAGTTTACATACTGCAGCGTCTTTTACAGCGGCATCGTTATTAAATTTACCGAAGCCAAATCACTCATTGTCTTTCATTTGACGAGGAATATAAAATACAAAAACTGAACGCTAAACCAATATTAACCGCCAGTTAATGATTAATCGCTTCTAGCGCCGCCAGTAAAGGAGGTATCCACAAATGTTTCCCGAGTGAAATTAATTCTAGCTGAGCAAATAATGGTCCTTTGGTCAGAAATGTCATTTACTGAGTCAACCACGAAGCTTTTAACAGTAAACGAGACTCGAGCGATAATTAAGCTGCGCTTCAAATATCTAGTCAGTCTATGCAGATATTAACGTTTGAAAGTAGACAAATAGGGTTGTTTCTGGTTGTTTCAGTATAGACTTAACACCTTTATACCAGAACTTAACTTTTATGTACAGTCGATAGATAATATTAATACATAGTTATGTATCAAGGGGGTAAAGTACAATTTTAATCCCGAGGCTAAAGTTTATGTACAAACGAGCGGCCATTAATTAGCGGAGGGATTAATGAACTTAAAGCTTTATTCACATCGACTTAAATTAACATAAATTAAGAAATTAAGGGCAGTCTCCAAGGAAATGCCATGGAAACTACATGGTTACCATGGTTATGTGTCTTAATTCCTTAATTTATGTTAATTTAAGTGGATGTGAACAAAGCTTTACTCCTCAGTTGCATTTGTATGCAAAGTAATGTTACTTTGTTCAAAGCCAATACAAAGCGGTTAATCGAATGTTAAATACAAACAATTTCTAAAATGGCAGTTGTCGTATTAAATATTGAGAAGGTCAACTTACTTTACTCCCTAGGGAAAGTTTGAATATTACTCCCTGTCCTGTCCTTAATAAGAATCAACTTTAGGTACATATTAAAAATGGGCAACACAGAAGCGACTGGAACCTCCTTACCGCGTGGATGTTTGATTTGCTAGTAGTATAATCGTAAAAAATAATAAAGCCGCTTGTCATTGTGGCTAATTTAAGACTCACCCTACAAATAACGACATCAATATACAGGGTGAGTCAACAAGACGACGGCGGTCCATAATTTCTGAATCATTTATAGATAGGAAATTAATTCAAACGCCATTATACAGTTCCGCTTCTTATTGTACAACCTAAAAATACTTGCAAACAATACAGGGTGTCCCAAAACGCTGGCAACGCAATGCAATTTAATTGTTTTAAATAGGACACCATGCACCTTTTGATGCCATATTCTGAGTCACCTACAACATAGCTTTACATCGACATTCGACGTTCTAAAATAATAAAGTCGGTACTTTAAGAGATATTCGTTGTTTCAATGATTTTATGGAAGATTGTTACGGTTTCAATTGACGAATTCCATGGACTGCATGACACGCATGATTAACATTGTTTATTTACATGGTTACCAGCGAGGTTACCAGGAATTTTGTCACATTTATTGATATACACAATGAATTTCGACCAGGAAGAATTAATTGACTAATTGACATGGTTTACTCTGCTTATGGTTGAAATTAATTACGTATGTGAATTAATGTGATAAAATATCTGGTAACCATGTAAATAAACAATGTTAAAATCATAAGTGTCATGCAGTTTATGGCATTCTTTAATTGTGACCGTAATAATCTTCCATAAAATCATTAAAGCAACGAATATCTCCAGTATCAACTTTAGTAAAGGACATACTTAATAAAAAACAAAGCAATGCAAAAGCCGAACACCGTTACACAATAACAACAGAGGGTGCCATTTGAAAAAAAGGAGTTGTGTATATTTGAAAATTTTCAAACTTGGCATGGAATTTCGAACACCCTGTATAGTGATAATGATAGTTATTGTGTGGGGGGCTGATCACTCAAAAAAATTGTGTACAATTAATTCCAATCGGGAAAATTCCAGTTTAATTCCACTAATTCCATTAATTCCATTCTAATTCCATTAATTCGATTCTAATTCCATTAATTCTGATTTAATTCCATTAATTCCAATCAATTTCGCGTCATTTCCATATTAATTCCAACTAATTCCTTTAATTCCCTTTCCTTTAAATGATGTACTTATCAATTCCAAATAATTCCATAATAATTCCAGTTAATTCCAACTAATTCCAGCTAATACCAACAAATTCCGGCTAATTCCGGCTAATTCCAACTAATGCCGTTAATTCCTTTTAAATTTCATCAATTCCAGAATAATTCCGTAATAATTCCATAATTCCGGAATTAATTCCAAGCTGGATGTATAACTAATTCCACTAGTGATCAGCCCCCCATTATTGTGTTAGATAGATAGAATAGCAATTCTTTCATATTCGTACCGAATCTCAGCTGTCTAGATACAGAATTGAGTTCTCAAGATTTTATCTAAAAAGCACCCGCAACGATCGAAATGTTCCTAAAAAAAATAATTACTTGAGAATAGGGCTTTAAATGTCGAATACCTTGGTGGTGTCCAATTTTAAAAACTCAAGTTCCATTGCGCTGACTTGGGCAATGTATATGGGTATTGAAGTTAACATACGCTTTCTTTGCCTCTATTTTCACATATTTATGCAAATTAATTTACATAACGATGCAGAGACATTTATTAGACGTATCTGCAGGAATAACTAATTTTCGCAAAAAAATGGACGTAGCCATAGCCAATATTGGACCCTCGAATTCAACTTCGAAATTTGATAGATAAACACAAAATTTTATCGGCACATGAAAGACTTCAAATTCTGTTTCATTTGCAAAATTGTGTCCAATCGCATTAGTCAACCAGTACATACAAGGTGTTCCTAAACCTAGTACAAATATTTCAGGGTGTTATTGTCCCATTGATTTTAAATCAAAAAGTACCTATGGTCCTATGTCCGGAAATGCTTCGTAAGGGAATTACGCCCCTTCAAATGGGTACCCAAAATTTCGGTTTTTTTCAAATTACTCGACAGAGGGAATGTGAACTTTCCTTCCTAAGTTGAGGTAAGGAATCATTCGCTCTAAATTTTCTCGATTTGAAGAGGTCAAAGTCATTTTATTAGAAAACGGTGCGTCCTAGCGTCATTTTAAGTACATTAAGAGTACCTTTATTATGCAGAATAGACCAAAGATGACGATCTTGTTACCGCACTTAGTGTGGAAAATGCCCGCAGTCAAAAAAGGGGGATGCCCCCTCCAAGAACGTACGTCTCTCTGATTGATGAATTCCAGAGAAAGCATGCTATGGCACTAACGATTCATCCAAATTTCAGAATTCATCATTATTGGTACTTTTCGAGTAATTTAAAGAAAACTAAAATTTTTGGTATCCGGAAACGCTCCGTAATGACGCCCCTAGGAACTTTTTGACTTAGAATCAATAGGGCAATAACACCCTGAAATATCTGTACGAGGTTTACGGACACCCTGTATACAGAGTGCAGCTTTGAAATTTGAAAGCTGACCTTCATTGCTTTTATCATCACATGATAGGTTTTCAAATTCTGTTTTCAAAAATCCATTCAAACTTAGCGCCTTTTGAGAAAAAAATTGAACAGGGTTTGAAGAGACTCCACAAAAACACTTTTAAAGACTGATTTGATGGATTGAATTTTATGAGGTAAGATTGGATTATTCACCAACTGGAGAGATGCTTGAACTTGCTCGATAGTCGTTTTTTGTACGGAAGGTTCTTACAAGCAGGCTTCTAAATGACTTCGGGACTATTGGACTCCTATACATCGTTTATGTCCTCTTGCCGAACCTTGTTGTGCATAATAAAACGGAGGGACGAAAGAATTAAATCGTGCAAAAATTATAACTGCGGATATCATTTCATTCCTAAAAGTGTTCTTCTTCTTCTTCTTCTTTTGAGGGCTTAATGATGTGCGAATAACGCCATGCCAACATTTGGGCTTGAAATCATTAATTAGAGCCTGCATTAGGCGAGTTAATGAAATGTGTGTGCGTTTTCGTCCTTTCCACTTTCCAGTTGTAATCGGCAGAATAACCGCGGCACTGCGACACTATACCGGCTGCCGTATTTACTTATTTATGCGTTTCGGTATGACAGTCGCGCCCATTATTCCCAAATGCCGGCCTAAACTTGACTAATTTCCGCCTCGTGCATCGGCTGGGAGTTACGAGGGAATGAGCCAAGAGACGGATTTCATTTCGAGGGCAACGTGTGCATGATGGTGTGTCTATTGGCGTACTTACGTGCTGAACGACCAAGTTTTCCAATTTCAGTACCTACCGGAGCCGGATAGTTTACGACTAGTTTAATGTCACCCAGCTATTCATATCGCTGCATAAATTACACAAGAATTAATCGGAAAAAATCGATGGACCTCCTTCAGCTTTCTTCATGCAATGAACGAATATTCGTGATACAATCTCGAAGCAGCTTTACAAATTGCTTCCCTTTTGTAATAAAGATAAATGGCATTTGCACTGTAAATTTCTACTTCATTTTTTTCGTGTAGGCTCAATCAATCACTGTTTTCTCGGGAGACTGTGCACGTGTCGACTCTAATCACTTAGCAGTTTAGCTTAGCTAGCACCCCCGTTCTGGTTGAAAAAACTTTTTAATTCAACGCAGAGCGCCCGATCCGATTTAGCATCTCAAACCGCAAACGTTTTTGCTCGGACAGCTCCCTCCTAATGCTTCTGGGATAAATCCTGAAAGAATTTCTCTTCGGATAAATCCCAGCCATCATACATAATCTCAAGCGTTTGTCGCAGTTGTGCCTCCACAGTTAACTAGTTTGGATCGATGAACTAGGTACACAGGAGAGAATACGTACGTGTGTGAGGCAATTTCCGGGACACGATTTGATATTCATAAGTTGCAGTGGCTTGATTTATTAATGACGTTCCATAAACTACCCCTGCATGGGATCCGCCCTTAATGCAGTATTATATTAAAATGCGATCATAAAGTTTTATTAGAGAACATTTTATTGTACCGAAAAACGCTAAAAACGAAACTGGGTAATAAGGTGCTATAAAACAAACAGATAACGGCCAATTATTCTTTAGCACCACATAATACGCGATTCCTCACCAACTATTTTCCAGTATATCGCTATTTATCTTTTCAAAGCTACGAGAAAAATTTAAACACTTCCCCGGGGAAGAGATCTCTAGCTTAACTTGGACTCGTTTGGTTAACGAGCGGAACGCTAAGATAGTCTTTATATCATCAATTTTATATACTAAGTAGCTAATAATGAAGTGTAGCTCTTCCCCTAGAACTGTGAAGGTGTTTATGTAACGTGACTTTTTTTAAATTTCTAATTGCAGTTGGCGGTGCCCAGGGTCTTATGTCAAAAAAGTTGACATGTGCACTAAATTGAAACTTTAATTAGAAATTTTAAAATAGAGGTATTTCTTGAGTAGAAAGAATACACATTATACTGAGATCTCAACGCGTTAAAAGAAGACGCCAAGATGATGCGCGCGCACTTGGAGGCGACCGATATCCGGTTAGAAGGAAGGGAGAATAGTTCGAATGTTGGCGGCAATCAGTTGAAACTTCTTTTCACTAGCAGAAACATTGTTATTACGGCAGTATATAATGCAACAAGACAAAACCATACTGGTTTATTGTCAAAAATGATACAAATAGCCTGCGAAAACGAGGCTATTTCAGAATAATCACTTTAATCTAAGTTAATGGGGTTATGTTTCTGCATCTGTCATGTGTCAACTGTGCAGTGAAGCAAATATTGATTTGGTACTCGGTTTCCTCACCAATGACATCATAATATGATATGCCGTGCCGAAAAGCTCGATATGTTTCTTCCTAACAACATAAAAATGTTCTAACCATCACATAAAATAAACAATGGTCTACCATTTTCTACTTTTAATTAAACATGCCTACTGTTTCATTCAATTATTTAATTTTCTCTGGTCGGTTGCAGGTTAACAAAGAACAACCGTGTTCATCGCTGTAAATTGTACCGGATATAAGGTACCTCCGATTGCGCGCGCATGACATGCCAATGACGTCACTCAAGAAATACCTCTATTCTCACATTATTTTCTATACTTACCTAACCTGCTAAATTGCTTTAAAAGGTGGGCAGCTACGGAAGCAACTGATGGGAGGTCTCCACTGGGTAAATTATTCTTCTGCTTTCTGTACATTTTACTCCACCAGTCTTTTCTGTGTTTTCTGGGGGTTTTCAAAAATTTCAAAATTAGTGTTTGGTGGTCGTAGAAGAAAATTTCTCTAGTGTATGGCAACCAAATCTTTTACTATTAAGTGGAGAAAATAAAATCTCGTGCAGATTGGTCGGCAACCAGTGGAGAAAATGGAAACTTTCTCCACCGGTTTGGAAAGAGCAACTTTCTCAATTAATAAAAATGCAGGGGAAATATGGGTTTTGTTTAATATGAGTAGAAAAATTTAATAGCCTACAAATGCGAGGTCATGTCATTTTAATTAACCTCCCCACAACCAATTTAAAAATGGGAGGTTACTGCAATCACTCCAAAATTCGAAACTTAGATAACACCATGCAGTGGTTTTTAGAAAATGTCCATGTTTCTGTACGAATGTACGTACGTATGTATGTATGATTTTTCGAAAACTGCGGAACGGATTTTAATGAAATTTGCAATGGGGGTTAGTGTTGACCTTCTGGTCAGCCCAATTAATTTTCTTGCCGATCCGCAAACGCCAAGCGCATCAATATGAAATTTGACTGAACACCAATTTTTCTTATCAGCACATGAAAGGTGTCTTCAAATTCTGTATCTAGAAATGTATTCATACTGGGCGCCTCTTTGGCACAACATCAAAAAAACGCGCTTACAGCCCAAACTACTGAATCGATTTGGCTGAAGTTTTGATAGGTAGATCAGATGGCATGGCATTACCAGCTGAAGAGCTTAGTGCCCTTGTTGAAAAAATCGTAAAATTTCGAAAAATCACAGAAAATTAACTTTCTAGGATTGGTGGAGTAAAATTTAAGTATAGCAAGTAGGAAAATTTTCCTAATTTTGGTGGGAATCGGCCAATAACAAGTGCCCTTTACGCATGTCATCTATGAAATTTTAAAGATGACTATCATTTGTTTTATCAGCACATGAAAGGCCTTCAAATTCTGTGGCCAAAAATGCAATTAAACATGATTCACAGTGCTCCTGAACAAGAAAAAAGTTTCATAAAAATGGCACCAAAATTGGTCTTTAGATTCCGTAAGACGATGATTTCAACAACGTTACAAATCATCTGCATTTAAAATCCTATCTGATCCTTTTTATAATATACAGGCTGGTCGTTTTATCTTGAGACTGGCAAATATCTCGATCTGATGGATGTAAATTTTAACCTTTTTTGAAATCCCTAGACATTCCCTAGTAACAGCGGCAAGACAAAACAAATGAACAACCGTTGTAACTTAGCAACGATGAATTCTAGATAAATAAACCACAAAAATTGTTGTAGATTTTGATTTTGTCATGCCGCTGTTGCTAGGGAAGGCAATGGATTTCGAAAGAAGATTAAAATTTTCATTTAAATATCTGACAAACTATCCATCGGATCCAAAAATAGTTTAGATGAGAGTTGTTTGTTCTTTTACGGGGAATAAAAATCTGTAATAAAAAATGTAGGTTTCCATTTAAAAAAATGACCTTGAATCAAAATTGCATCGATGCCATCTGTTTTCCCCCTCGAAGTCACAAAACTTTTATACAAAACATTTTTTTCTAAAATGCTTCCTTTCCGAGATATTTGCCAATCTCCAGATAAAACGACCACCCTGTATAGGTTGGTCTTTAATAAGTACATGCTTTTCTTCATCACACTAAATAATGCATCATATCTTTAAGGAAGAAAGAAAAACTTTAACTCAATGCTTAAAACTTATAGTTATAAAGCATTTCAGATATTTAATGAAACTGTCATTTAGTTTGATAATTTACAATACAGGGTGTCCCAGATCTCGCGTATAACCTGTTAATGGCAGACTGCTGAGCCCAAGCTGAGACGAATTTTCCTTAGCAAAAATTGCGAGGGTTCGACAGTTTTCAAATGGGGAACAATTCAGGTCCGCCAATCAGAATGAATATGTAAATCAGGTAGGAAGTGAAAATAAGAGGATGTTCAGAAATTGCTGGGATACCCAAAAAGTTGTTATGAACGTTATGACGCTTTATTTTTAAACCTTTATTGTTTTTTTCTGAATCCTAGCAACATCTGTACATCCTCTTATTTTACCTTCGTACCTAATTTAGAGATTCATTCTGATTGGCAAATTTGAATTGCTTCCCATTTGAAAACTATTGAACCCTTGCAATTTTCGCAAGGGAAAATTCGTCTCATATTAGGCTCAGGAGTCTGCCGTTAACAGGTTATACGCGAGTTCTGGGACGCCCTGTATAATCTTACAAACGATTTGAAGAAAATTCTATAACAGTCGAAATCATCCTCTTACGGAATCTAAAGCCCAATTTTGGTGACATTTTTATGAAACTTTTTTCTTGTTAAGGGATACTGTGGCCCTTTTAGTAATAAATAATAAAAATTTTGGAAAACTCCCGAAACACTAGAACTGATTTTTGTCTGTTTGTCAAGACTTCGATGATTTGGTTCCATCAGTGCGCTAGAAATTTTTACTAAAACGTGCAGTGGTGCAGAAAATGCAAAATAGAAAAATTACATTAACTTAATTAGCATTTAATGCCCGAGCAGAATTCAGAAAGCGAAAAGATGAAACGACAAAATTATGTTAAAGAAATGAATATTTAAAGGTTTGCAGTAGAGGTAACCATACGCTGCATGCTTATAATACAAACTTTGGCGCACAAAGAGTTTCACCAACAAACAAAAGCAAATCAGAACAGACGATGAGACACCGGCACAACTTTTTAATAAAATTCGCATAGAGGAACTTATATGCAAAGTGGTGGCGCATCATCCCCAACAATTTTTAATCTAAATATTTTGAATAACCGTTTCGAAGTGCATCGCTTGCATAATTTAGTAGTCAATTCATTCGATGCTGTCGGAAAAAGGAAACACGGTGTGCGTTCCCTTCCTGTAATGCCGAATATGTAAACTTCTGTAAAACATGCTTTTTCTGACAGCTCGTACGAAGATGAATTTATTATTTACGTCCCCGGGGAGACCTTCGTTATGTTCCATTTCATACCATTACTGAGCTCATAATGCTTTTATAAACATTCGCACCTCTCAGAATGGCGGAAAATAATGGATTTTACAAATTCAGAGTCGTGTTGAAAAGATAAAACGCGATAAGTAATAAATTAGCGGTATTGATTAAGGGGTGGGGTAGGGGTTGCGATTGCGAATGTATCTGTGACATTATCGGCTCTTGTTTGTTTGTACAGGCTTCAGTTAAAATGATGGTAGCTTATCTGTAAACACAGAATTTGATGCGTTTTCTTTGTCAAATTCAAGTCAAAACTGGGGGGCTGATCACTAGTGGAATTAGTTGTATATCCGACTTGGAATTAATTCCGGATTTATGGAATTATTACGGAATTATTCTGGAATTGATGTAATTTGAAAGAAATTAATGGAATTAGTTGGAATTAGCCGGAATTAGTTGAAATTAACTGGAATTATTATATTATATTTGGAATTGATTGGAATTACTTTTAATTAAGTCGAAAAAAAAAGTGTGACATTTTTTGCAAATTGCATTTTTTGAGTTACTTGCAATTTTTATGCAGAAACCCCAGCAGAAACTGTACCTTGGACTCATTGTGTATGACATAGTCTGAAGGAGTATTATATTTTCTTTCAGAATCGATGTGTACATTAAAGTTTACTAGATGAGGCTAAAAATTATAGCCAAGAAAGGGACGAGAATCGCAAATTTTGGACGAAATACCAAATGGCCTAAAATCCGTATGCGTCGCAAAATTAAACAAAAATAAGAAAGCCATTAATCATTTAATAATTACTTACTTAAATGACTGTGTTGACAAGGTATAACAGTCTCTATGACACCACGTTTGAGCGGCCTATAATAGATATTTATTTTATTAGGAGTTTAAGTAAGACATTATGTGACGGAGTATAGAAGTTTAAACACCGAGCGGAGCGAGGTGAATTAAGTCCATACGAGTCACACAATGTCGCTTAAACTCCGAATAAAATACAATATTTTATTTTCAAAGGAAAAAATCGAAAATTTTCTACTCACGTCTGTTGCGCGTCACTTTGACACCATTTTTAGCGGAGTTTAGATTCATCATTATTTGCAAAGTGTCAAAAGTGACGCGCAACAGACGTGAGTAGAAAATTTTCGATTTTTTCGTTTGAAAATAAAACATTGTATTTTATTCGGAGTTTAAGCGACATATGTGACTCGTATGGATTGAATTCGCCTCGCTCCGCTCGGCGTTTAAACATCCGTACTCCATCACATAATGTCTTACTTAAACTCCTAATAAAATAAATATCTATTATTATGAATTTAAGTAGGACATTATGTGACGGCGGAGTGTGGAAGTTTAAACGCCGAGCGGAGCGAAGCGAATTAATTCCATATGAGTCGCATAATGGCGCTTAAACTCCGAATAAAATACAATATTAACCTCCCCACTCCACTTCACCATTTAAAAAAAAGGGAGGTTACTACTGCAATCACTAAAATTTTCGAATTCGAGATAAGACCGGATCTATACGTTTTGAGGTCTCAGGAACCCAAAAAAGTGGTTTTAACCTCCCCAACTCCAACAAAATTTTAAAAAAATGGGAGGTTACTGCAATCACTAAAATTTTCGAATTCGAGATAGCACCAGATCTTCACGTTTTGAGGTCTCAGGAACCCAAAAAAGCGGTTTTCAAAATGTGTCTGTGTGTGTGTACGTACGTACGTTTGTAAACACGCCACAGCCAAAACTACTAAACCGATTTGTCTGAAATTTGGTGCGTAGGCATCTCATAACCCAACTTAGATCTGAAAAGCTTTTGGAGCCAATCGTGCAACTAGAAATGCCATTTTGGCACATCAACTTTTAAATTTTAAATGCAAACCCCCATTTTTCACGTCACGATAGGACAGGCCTTCAAATTCTGCTTCTAAAAATGCATTCATTCTTAGTGCCCTTTTGACCAAAAATTTAAAAAAAAAAGATTTTTATCGGACTTTTAAATCGCGGTACAGCCCAAGCCCCTGAACCGATTTTTCTGAAATTTTGCACATGGGCATTGTATTGCACGTCGAAGAGCCGAACAAATTTTGGATTCAATCGGCCCACGGAAAGTGCCGTTTTGGCACACCAATTTCCAACTTTAAAATTATTCACTCATTTAACCATCCAAAACAAGTTTTTGAAAGATTTATTGTCACAATCAGAAAGGTCTTCAAATTCTGGTTTTAAATAAGACAAAATTTGTTCGCATTTAGTGCTCTTTGGGTCAAAAAATCGAAATTTTGTAGTACCACTAAAAATACACTATAGCCCAGATTAGAGAATCGATTTGGCTGAAATTTGCTACATGGAGATTGGGTGACCCGTTGAAGACCTGAAAGGCTTTTGGAAGCAATTGGTCCACGGGAAGTGCCATTTAAGCATATCAACTTTAAATTTTAAAGCAAGGCCTCCTTTTTTATGTCGCCATTAGAAAGACGATCAAATTCTGGTTCTAAAAATATATTCACAGTTTCTACCATTTCAGTGGAAAATAGAGAAAAAATTCTTTCTCATTGAAAGGGAGCGGGCTGACAGTGGATGACAAATTCTGTTGAATTAACTACTATCTACACAGAATACAAAGATCCACGCGATGGGGAGGTTCCAGCCGCTTCTCTGCTGCATTTTTTAAAATGTGTCTGTATGTATGTACGTACGTTCGTACGTTCGTAAACACGCCACAGCCCAAACTACTGGACCGATTTGGCTGAAATTTGGTACGTGTGCATGTGATAACCCAACTTAGATCTGAAAAGCTTTTGGAGCCAATCGTGCAACCAGAAGTGCCATTTTGGCACATCAACTTTTAAATTTTAAATGTAAACCCCCATTTTTCACGTCACCATAAGAAAGACCTTCAAATTCTGCGTCTAAAAATGTATTCATTCTTAGTGCCCTTTTGACCAAAAATTAAAAAAAAATTGATTTTTTTCGGACTTTAAAATCGCGGTACAGCCCAAGCCCCTCAACCGATTGGTCTGAAATTTTGCACATGGGGATTGTATTACACGTCGAAGAGTTGAACAAATTTTGGATTCAATCGGCCCACGGAAAGTGCCGTTTTGGCACACCAATTTCGAAACTTAAAATTATTCTCTCATTCACCCATCAAAAACAACTTTTTGAAAGATTTATTGTTATCATCAGAAAGGTCTTCAAATTCTGGTTTTAAATGAGATAAAATTTATTCGCATTTAGTACCCTTTGGGTAGAAAAATCGAAATTTTGTAATAACACTGAAACCACGTTATAGCCCAAACTACTGGATCGATTTGTCCGAAATTTGGTACATGGAGGTTAGGTAACCCATTGAAGAGCTGAAAGGCTTTTGGGAGCAATTGGTCCACGGGAAGTGCCATTTAGGCATATCAACTTTAAAATCTTAAACACAAGTCACGGAAATCAAAGACCCATGCGTTGGGGAGGTTCCAGCCGCTTCTCTGCTGCCTTTTTTTTATTTTCAAACGAAAAAAGACAAGCCTTTTGAAGCACATCAAGTCGTGAAAATTAGGAAAAGTACCTTGGTTTGGCTCTTACGGAAAAAACCAGGAAGACCATCTACAGATCGACTTCGGCAATATATTAATTAATTAATTGTTCTTAACTTAATAATAATCAAAATGTTCCCATGCCTGAAAATTTTAAACTTACGTATTTTTATGTCTAGTATTACAAGAAAGAATTAATTTGGCACTAAATTAATGGAAGTATACAGGTTGAAGAATTATTTTGGCACTAAATTAATTTAAGTATACAGGTTGGTTCTTTTTTCACTGCTCACCATTGGGATCTCCTATACGGTAAAAGATACGGAGTCGGTTAAATTAGAGAAAAGTTGCACTATTTCATGGTGATTAAAAATCTGAAGAAAACTCTCCGGTATCTTGATTCGTTCCTGAATTATCCCGAAAAATCCGTCAAAAATATAAAAATAGAAGTTCAAAGTTCCATTCGTATGAAAGATATGAACTTGAAAGTCACATTTTTCCGTTTTTTCCCCAGTTTTTTCGGGATAACTCAAGAACGAATCAAGATATCGGAAAATTCTCCTCATCAGATTCTTAATCGACAAGAAATAGTGCAACTTTTCTCTAATTTAACCTACCTCTGGTGAGCAGTGAAAAAGGAACCGACCTGTATTGGAAAAGAATTAATTAGATAATGGAATTACTTGAAATTAATATGGAATTGATTGAATTAATATGGAATTGATGGAAATAATCTGGAATTGATGGAACTAATCGGGAATTGATGGAATTAACCTGGAATTGATCTGGAATTGATGGAATTAATGGAACTAAATCGGAATGAATGGAATTAAACTTGAATTATTGTAATTAATTGCCGATTGGAATTAATTGTACACATTTTTTTAGAGTGATCGGCCCCCCCCAGTCAAAACCGGAAAACATGTTTGAGGAAAAGGGTCAGAGTGCGTATTTATTGCAAGGGCGTCATCCTTTCGGCCCCTAAGTGCCGTTTAGTACATTCCTGTGTTTATTGCATACCGCCAACATATTAGATTTAGCGAGGTGGACGCTTTCATGCATACGCCAACTTCATTATAGAGGCTGTGTGCATTTCGTTGTCAAATATTTGTCCGAAAGCCCCGTCTTACCCGAGTATCGATTTCGTCCAGCGAATTGCAATTTTCCAATGTCGTCCACAGCTGTTTTCTAAACAAAAAAGTCCGAAATTGATCAACAATTACCCGCTGTCTGCCGGGGTGAGGAGTTTGTTAAGTGAAATGTCACCATGCTTAAGTGGGAATATTCGTCTTGACGACTACGGACCCAGGTGTTCAGGCTCTACTCTAGATGGATTTGACGTGAGTTGATCCCAAGAAAACCGGCCATCACTCAGCAGCACTCATTCTCCCCGTAATAGCCCAGTGATGGGAAAATACCCGATGTCTCTCATCAAAAAATTTTTAAGATTGACACATCAATAAGAAGATCTGTTTCTGGCAATATCCCTCCATCAATTAAAAGGAAAATAAACGGGGATGAATCCGCAATTCGGGCACGTTTTGTATTGGTCTATAAGGTTTTATTCAAATTGGAAATGAGTTTCGTTCCGATCTGCCTTCGGATATATAATTGCATATTTAATGGCAGAGACCGATATAAAAGCTACATTGTTATACAGCCAAAGAGTTCCTGCAATAAAGGTTTCGATTCGGAAAAAAGGCGAGAAAATCAGGGCGACGACTCTCTCGCTCTGCGTTCGGCTACGAATTCTTTCAATTTACATCTGCTGAATATAAAGTGGAATAAACACATTTATATGAGACTTCGGTGCTGATACCTGCTCGTTTCGCACCTACTTAAAATATAACCCCATCTCAAACTGGGGCGCGTTATATTGCTCCACTTCCAGCTTTAATTGAAATGTAATAATTTGATTTCATGTACTGCTATCTCTCTGAATGGTCTCAGAATAGCACCAAAGAAAAAGGATGAAAAAAATTAAATAAAATTTATAGTAATTTGTGTTGTGTGTATCCGTTTTCCGTGTCGAGAGAAAATATGAGTAGCGAAAAATCTTTTTCTCGCCTTGGTTTACCTTGGTGTCCCTGATTTTACAATGCCTCTTTAACAGTTCGTTTTCAGCTTCTTGTAGCACTAATGATTTGAAAAAAGCGTACATCATCTAAGGGCCTCGAAGAATGGTTTTCATGGCTCAATTGATGTTTCAAACATTTATTGTTTATTTTGCAGATACTTACGTAAAAAGTAAAATTAGACATTTTTCTTGGGTTAACTTCCATTGCGGTTTGAGAGTTCTTAAATTCACTTTAATCAACTGCATCGTATATCAACTACTCAATTTGCAATTAAAAAGGACTCTTGCATTTTTGTCTTGCATCGAACATTATAACTCTCCTTATTGAGGTGTAAATTTGTCATTTTGTGGGCCGCGCCTGCAATTATAATAATTAATTTCGCATTTCAATAACGAAGTTTATGTTGCATGTGCGAAAAAGGTACAAGAGTCCTTTTTTTGTTGCAAAGGACCCCGCACAATTTTAATGGAAAGTGGCTTTCGGTGAAATTACCTGAATTTTTAACATGTTGTTCTATGATGCATCATTTTAAAGGGAATGAAATCCTCTGTAAACTGATGCACGAATTGTTGAAATCCATCCACTCCTTAAAAAGTTACACTGCAGAGCATGAATTTGGAAATAATTGTATTTACTGTAGCTTTCCAAGAAGTTGATAGATTTCAAAAATTCCAGTTTCAGATTACAGAGGATTTCATACCCTTTAAAATGATGCATTGCAAAGGGCCTAAATATAATAAAAATTAGTGCATAGAAGGCGCTGAAAGTGAAGAGAAATAAAACATTTTTACAAATGAGACCAAGCATTTGACTGGTCCTCGCAACGAGAATATGTACTATTATAGGAAGAATAGTACATATTCGTAAAATGAACTTCAGAGACAGAATCACTCCAAGCCAATGCCCCTCGCAGAATTCATTACTTGAATAACTTCACCACAAATCAATCATTGGGGAGGAATTAATGGTTGGGCTTTTTTAGAGAGCTTATGAATTTGCGCTTCTGAATATTCATTAAAGGCAGCTGGTAATGAGCTCATTAGCTCGATACCATTATTGAGACACTGCATTCAGGTTACTCTGCAAATTAAAGTGATCAGATGGGTCCTCAATAGCCCTGTGTAATTTGAGGTCGACCTCAAAGTCTGATATTAACAGGTTAGGAAGATCGTTAATAAAATTTAAAAATAGGGGTGGTCCGAAGTGTGATCCCTGGGGAACTTCGGATGATATTTTAATACGGTTAGAGTACCAATAGAAACTTGAGCTTCCCTGCCCTCAATAGTCAATATCATATTGTTCCATCTTGTTCAGAAAGAGACGGTGGTTCACCCTGTCAAAGGTCTTTGAGAAATCCAAGGAGAAATTCGTACAAACCGCATGTACTTCGCAGCCAGTTTAGAAGAAATAAAGTTGACAAAACAACATAAGTTAGGTTCCATTGACCTTCCGTGGAAAGATCCGTGATGCTGACGATTCATGATAATATGCTTAAATGTCCTTGAAAACTGAGGCGTTGTTAAAATGGACTTATTTTTATAATAGTAAGTATGAAAAGTGAAACTTGCATTAATCTGTCAAATTTGATGATATGATTGGATAACCAACAGATCTGTAGGTTAACCTTCGATTGAAAAACCGGCCCTCAGAGATGACATTCTGGTTAGTTTTGAAATTTTCAAATAATAGTATTTTATGTTATTCGGAATAAAGTGATACTTTGTGTGGCAAAGCTAGATGTTGAAGCCACACAAAGGCACTTTTACTCCGAATAACATATACTATTTTTTTTCAAACGTCAAAAAACTGCACTTCAATGACATTTTTGACAATGTTAAAGTGACATTTCTATGTCATACGATGGAGTACATTATTTTTACTCCGGCTGCGGAAAAAAATTCTTTCAGCCACCGGAGTAAGTAGTGACATTTCACACTACTTTGTGAATCTTCGGTAACCGCATTTAAACTAGGCTTATTCTTAAAGATTTGAGTTATAATTTAATCAAAAATATCCACTTTTAATTAATTTTCTGCGTTTGAAGAAAAAATATGTTCCGTGAATAATTTCTTGCCTTCGATAATACTGACCAGATGCATAAAAGCTTGTTGCGTGCCAAAATTTGTACTCCTGCTTCGCAGTCGTGCAAATTTTCGTCGCAACAAGCTCTCATTCGTCTGGTCAGTATTATCGGCATTAGTGTTGAAAATCTTTTTAATATACTATAACTTTTATTTTGGAAGTTTTGCGCAACTTATCCGGTAATTAATTTAGAAAGTGCCGTGCTAAAGGTAATTTATTCTCAGATGGATGTTCTAATTAATCGAAAACATCGGAATTCAAAAATGGCCATAATTTCTCACCGGTGCGTGGCCACGTGGCGATGTGTATTGGGGTGCGGCGTAATGCAAGTATAAATAACATAAACAAATGGTTATGGGGTGGGAACATAAATAATTCCGATCGCATCAATCCATCCAAATAATCTGTCCCCCACGGCTGACTCGACCACCGATAAATCCAATATAAACCCCGCTTGTCACAATCAGTGTTTGTCAATCGCTCACTTGCCTGAGTCACTGTTGTGAGGTGCACTTTACCGAGTCTTGAGATAGTTGGAATTATAATTAATTCGGTTAAATTAAAACGCCAAACATTAGGAGGAAGGGTTTTAGGGCCGAAATGTGCAAATTCAGAATCTCGAAGATGTACATTCTGGAAGCGTTCCATCCTTTAGCATACGTATATTAGCAGAGTTAATTACAATAGTTGGGTCGAATAACTTACTCCCTGAATTACGAATAGCGTTAAATTACTTCGGGCCTAATCTCATTCGATCTGATTAGAATTAAAACTTCCACACGCTGATAAAATCGGGGATAGTTTAGCAACCAGGGAGAGTGTGAGGGACTAGTTCAGTGTAATTAACAGATGGGTTATGGAGTAAATGGAGCGGCAAAGGATGCGGTTTTGAGTACTAAAGACCTCTCTAAGGAGTCCGCGTGTCCTCCAGGGGGCAAATGTTCAAGCCCATCAGAGACACGAACTCACCCCCCGTTAAAGTTGTGTAGGCGTGAAAGCGACTTAATTGTCCATTCGCAGCTAAATATTTACGAGTGAAACAGTTTCGTGAATATTCCGAGGTTCGTTTGAGCGAAATTGTGAGTGGCGCATCCACCAATTTTAAAGGTCGTTTAGTGTTCCACGCAGCCAGTCCCCATGATACACTATCAGCTATTACATCCTATGAAGTATGGCGGAGGGCATTATTCTGGTCCCGGAGTTCGTATTTCACCTATAGATTCTCGTTTAATCGGTTGCCACGAATCTATTCACACACGTGGTAGATTCAATTGAAATTTCCGAGAGACGATATAATTCTTCTCTCAAAGCCAGATGGGCACCAACTAGATTTACTACTTATATTCTCTGTCATTTTCTTTTGTGCAACGTCTTCAGCCGTAATGGACATCGTTATTTTGGAACAATAGGAAGCACTACTTATATATTGGTGGAGGAAAGACGTTATCGCCAGTAATGGATGGCCACTCCTTATATTCTTAGACCCACTCGAATTACACCACCAATGAGATTTTGTTCCCGCTTTTTTATTATACGGGTCACGAAAATTTCAGAAGTATATCATGTTGCGGGACCATAACTTTCTAATTAGTTCCCGGGGGTTACAATAGAGATTGAAAATCATTATCGATTATGGAAACTTTCGCAATACCATAAGGGAGTAATGGCAATGTTATAGTGGATTCCTCGCATATGGCCACGGACAAAAGGATCTTATGTAACGAAATAAAATTGTGAGGTGTGAAGTTCAGCGGAGGGAGACAATTACACCGAACGATAAAAGAGACTTCTCCCCCGTGTATAATATAATATTTTTTTCTATGAAACATTGAAAATTTCATTAATTTGTAATAAAAGATTCCGCCACGTTTTAGCAGTTTAATTTGAAAACCGTTGCCTTGGTGATAAAATAAGAGTGACTACTAGATTGTCAAATTTGCGGGAGAGAAATACGCAGTTTTGAGGTCTCAGGGAACCAAAATAGTATATTGTGTAACTAGTAGGAAAAATATATATTTTCCTTCGTGTTGCACATACTATTTTTTCGTCGATCGAGCAACTAGACAGAAATAATGAAATTTAGAACTATTTTTTAAGAGTACAGGAATATTTTTCCGGCCTAGGCCGGAAAAAACGTTATTCCTGTACAGCTAGTGCGTGTTGCCTAGCAAATGACGCAGTCCTGGAAACGTAAGCTTTCGGATAATAATTGCATGTCAAGAATGTGACGTTTCCAGTACGATCGACGAAAAAAGTGATTTTTAAAATCTGTCTGTCTGTCTGGCTGTATGTACAGCTTAGAAATATGAACATGCCCACCCAGAGTTGAATATTTAGTTGGTCGCCTAGCATTCGAATAGCAGTTAGGTAGGGGTAACTAACTTCTGCAAGGTCTCTGTCGTGGCCTGGTCCATGCGACCAGGTAAATATTCAGCTCTGGGTGGGCATCTTCATGTTTCTAAGCTGTACGTACGTTCGTTCGTCCGTTTGTAGACACGCCACAGCACAAACTACTACACCGATTTGACTGAAATTAACTACATAGGCATCTCATAACCTAACTTAGATCTGAAAAGCTTTTGAAGCCAATCGTGCAACCAGAAGTGCCATTTTGGCACATCAGCTTTTAAATTTAAAATGCAAACTCCCTTTTTTGACGCCACCATAAGAAAGGCTTTCAAATTCTACTTAGATCTATTCACTCTTAAGTGCCCTTTAAACAAAAACTCAAATATTCGAGATTTTTAACGTGCTTTAAAAACACGATACAGCCCAAACCTCTGGACCGATTTGGGTGAAATTTTGTACACGGAGATTGTATTAAGCGTAATATTTTTGCAGGCAAGTGCCGTTTTAGTACATCAATTTTCAAAGTGTACTCTCATTTTTAAAATATTTTTTGTCATTGTCAGAAAGTTCTCCAAATTCTGATTTCAAATAAGACAAAATTCATTCGCATTTAGTGTCCTTTCCGTAAAAAAAAAATCTGAATTTGGTACACAGAGATTGGGTAACCCGTTGAAGAGCTGAAAGGATTTTGGTAGAAATTAGCCCACGGAAAGTGTCATTTATGCATATCAACTTAAAAATTGTGAATACAAAGCCTCATTTTTTATGTCATCATTCTCCTTTAAAACTTGTCGACTGACAGGCAATCCCAGTAAATGAGGCAGGATATTAACCTTAAAAGGTAAGTGTTGTCAAATGTGATAGATGATGATGCTATGTGTCAGTTGTGAAATTAGTCACAATGACGAGCGGTGTAAAAATTTTCGTGTTCAATTGTTATAGACGGAAATCAAAGACCCACGCGATGGGGAGTTTCCAGTCGCTTCTCTGCTGCCTTTTTTATCAGTATCTATACGTCAATGGTCTCCTATTTTTATCAACACATAAAAGGTCTTCATTGCTTCCCAAAATATGTTCACACTTAGTGCCCTTTTGAGCATTCAAAATTTGTGAATAAGTCGAGAAAAAACATTGAAAGTTTGCATTGGAATTTTTAGAAAGTAAGATTATTTCAGGTTCAGGCAGAGTTCAGGCGCCTCCCTGACTGCCAATTTTTTTCACAGACTTGTAAACCGTTACCTCCAATTTTTTCTATAAAAAGATGTAAGTTTCGAAAATATTCGTAACATTCAAAAATTTGTTAGACTTGACAACAATATATGGCGTTACACTAGCAGCCGCTGAGCCTTCAGAGAATTTATAGGCCGGGTTTCTATTGTATGATACACGGTTTTTAAATGCATCTACATTTCTACTTACTTTCGTTTGATGCCAACAACGAAAATTTATCGAACAGCTCCCTGTTTATAATTTTAACGATAAGCCAAAGTACTTACTAGTATTGTAGATATAGGGTACGTTTATGCGAGGTTTATGCAATTTCGCTAAAACCCACTCAAACGTATAGGGTACCAGATCCTAGTCTCCAAAAAAGAGGACACCTCTCCCATCTTTTGTACTAAGTCTAATTAATTAAGGTTGACGTGTACTTGCGGCTTAGAAAAATCTTGCTTTTCGACCGATTTCTGCGATGTTTTTGAAAATCCAGGGTGGCCGCAGCTTACTTCTGGTCTAGAGTGATACATGTTTTAAACTTTAGATTCCGAATCCGTTGAGAAAAAGGTATAATTCCATTTAAAAAAAACAATTTTTAGGGTTACTTCCGGTTTAACCGGAATTCTAAGAAAATTTTTAAGTTTAAGTTTTGAATTCCCTGTATTTAATTGTGCCGGGGTACCAAGATTCAAAGTAAAATGTTAGGAAATAAGGGAGATAACTGACCGTCCCTGGACTTTCTACCAACCCTGTATATACAGGGTGTCTCAGAACTCCCCTATGAGATAGTATTGGTACATTCCTGGACCCAATTTAAGACGATTTTTCCTTTGCAAAAATTGCGAGGGTTCAATAGTTCTCAAATGACAAGCAATTGTAGTCCGCCAATCAGAATGAATATCTGAATTAGGGAGTAAGGTAAAGTAAAAGAATGTTACTGGGATACACAAAAAAAATAATAAAGCCCAAGAAAAAAGGGATCACAACAATTTTTTTTGTTTCCCCAGCAACATCTTTCACATCCTTATTGTACCTTATTCTTTAATTAAGGGACGCATTCTAATTGGCGGACTTGAATTGCTTCCGATTTGAAAACTATTGGACCCTCGCAATTTTTGTAAAAGAAAATTCGTCTTAGATTGAGTTCAGGAATCTACCATTACTGGTTTATACGGAAGTTCTGTGACACCCTGTATATACCTACATAAAGTCCCGTCGCATATTAACGAAAGCGGGGGTTGTGTGTCTCAGGCTTTTTTTCTGTTGGTTTGTAAACGGAATTTCACATCCGTCAAAACTCCCGTCACTCACTGTCAGTGTCAATAAACAGTAACAATGGAGGTTGAAAGGGGTCAATGTTGTGAATTATTGTCCATGACAGGAATTTTGAGAGAACTCAAATCCCGTTTACAAACCAACAGAAAAAAAGCCTGAGACACAACCCCCGCTTTCGCCAATATGCGACGGGACTTTACGCACTTTACGAGTCTCTCTCTCCCTCTCTCTCACTTATTACATTACATTTACGTTTTCCATCCCTTTTCGTTTTGACAGCATCAACATTCAACAAATTAGTAAATTAGTAAGTGAACTACTAATTTTATTTCATTCAAATAGCTGTTACTATAATTTGCCCTTCTCTGTCTCCCTTTATTATTATGAAAGTTTGGTTAGGGAAATAGA
This sequence comes from Pycnomerus fuliginosus, assembly GCA_963924575.1. Lineage (NCBI taxonomy): Eukaryota > Metazoa > Arthropoda > Insecta > Coleoptera > Zopheridae > Pycnomerus > Pycnomerus fuliginosus. The sequence goes on from OZ004622.1 coordinate 16,334,347, forward strand.
GGACTTTTTCTCCATAGTTTAAAAAAAGATAGAGGACCCGGACTTGAGCGTCAAAAAAGAGGATTTGTCCTCCAAAAAGAGGACATCTGGTAACCCTACAAAGGTGGAAAAAGTATAGAGTACCTAATGAACACAAACAGAAACTCCGCAAGCATGACGTCAGGACTCCAAAAGAAAACCAAACTGCGCAGGAAAATTGCCATGGATATAAATGACAATGTGCGGCCATTTCAATTATAATCGAAAACCACAAGAATAATCCTGTTGGGAACAGGACTGACGCGTCACCACGTCGAAGGCATTCTTTCCCCTTTTACGCCCACGTTACTAAAATGATTCTCCAAGAAAGCAGTGACATCATTTTAAGCCACACGAATTTCATATGATATGCATCACGAGAGGGCAATATTATAATGTAATCGTCCAGACGCCATAGAGTACAAGCATTTAAGGGGATACAGCTAATACCTGTCCTGTTAGTTTTATTGTTATGTTACTATCATATCCCGTTAGGGTTCGAGAATTTCTCTTAGTATGGTCGCCGAGGATTCGGTTAATGTTAACTAATACCGGGTCATTATTGAAATCTCTGCAGTGTTATTGCAGTCACTAAGCCGACAGAAAGGTTTACAATCGTTAACTCGGATTTACCTGAGAGCATAATTTTCAATTCTAACGCAGATCATGGTGAAATTTATATCTTCATCAACGCTTCATAAACGGGCAAAAAGGATGCTACATTATCATAAGAAGTGGGATAATGGAGGAATATTAAAAACGAAATAATTCCGTTGATGAAACAAGGTGGAGTGACGCTGAGCCCCCCGTTGGGGGGTAATCAAGCTTGAAGGGAGAGTAGCATGTCGGGGCGATGGTATTTATGAAGAGTGAAACTGTTAGAGGCGGCCAAACGTGATTTTCCACTCCACACACGCGACCCATTGTATTACCACTAATTAAAATCTATTCCGCTAGTCAAAAGTACAGGCGCTAATGGAACAACCCTTAATACTAGGGCGAGCTTATTCTCCCCAACAATTTCATAATTTGTGTCTAAATGGCCGCTTCCACCTGGAGAGCGAGGAGATTTATAATGGACGTTACGTATTGTTCACCGACCGTCATGGCTAGCTCTAATATTAAGGATTATTGGAATAGTTAAGCAAAGGAGAGATGCCTTCCGTATCTGTACATTTACAACAGTTCGGTTCGACCCCTCGGTCAACCGCATTGTTAGGGCATTAAAGGGTAATGAATATAAATGTAGTGGAGTGAACTGGACGGCACTGCAACCCAACTTATCCTTGATAAATCTCTAAACCATTACACGAACACGAACATCGCAATATCTTAAACTTTGGACGCGTGGCGGATTAAATCTGGCGGGAAACTTCACCAACTACACACCTTGAAACTTTAACTGAATGCATCAGGAATCAATCCGCAGTATCCATGGAACGGCGCATAACGTATTCTGGAAGCGCAACATCAACAACATTAGCAGACAAAAGGACTGGTGGGCCGCAGCTCTCATTTGGATATACTGTGCACGTCCTACACACAAAGTATTAATATCAGCTGCAGAACACCCGATGACGCTCTCCGCATTCTCCATCACCACCGGTTTTATATACTCGACAAGACGGCCATCTACAGCGATCGTAAATCAAAAATGAGGCAAGTGCAGACAAAGCTCAGCCGGTAACATGAAATTGTAACAACTATTATTATATTATCATCGTTGTGCATTCTCTATGATTACTCAACTCATCTGTCATTTCATCAAAAACTGACCAATCAACGAACAGTTTTAGGCGAATGATTCTGATTATTTTCACGTGTGGTTATTTCATCGATTATACCACGTGTGGTGGAAAAATGTATTCAGGTAGGTACCTATTTACAACATTTCTATCAAAATTCTAAACCAAATTCTAAAGTCCTACATAATATTTAATGAAAATGGCAGTTCGTAAAAGTATTATTTCTGCAACTCTGTAGCTAGATTTTCATTAATTATTGTTGTTCACCAACTCTAGATTTAGCCAAAACGGATACAGCTGAGGATCTTATGGAGTGGTTTGTTATTCTTCTTCTCTTTACATCTAAACCAACTTCTTTGGCAGAAGATTTCACCCATTTGCCTATTTCATTGACGCCAATTGGGGAGTTTTTAAACCATGCGCTAGATTTGGTTTTATTCCAAAAGGGATTCGGTGTAAGAAACATTCTATCAGTTTTTTATTGTGCTCCCTCGTTTAGACATCAACTTGTGGTATAGGTTACATTCATAATATTGGTTGTGCCACATACCTAACTGGACATAGATCAGAGTTTTCTGAGTTCCGTATCAAGAATTTGCTTACAGTGACAAGTTTAGCGCCGCCTTGTGCTGTCTTTGAAAAGACTCCACAAGACCCCATTTCTCGCCTTGTCTTGGTCTTGCGAAACCCTAATTATTAATCTCCTCCTTGAAAAAATGTGTCATGCAATAGGTTCCTTCACCTCGCCAGGCTAGTTCAAAAGAAGAAATGAAAAAATACTTTTTCTGCAGGCTTCTGCGGCTTCACGTGCTGACTTAAATTCGATATTACTAAATGGATTAATTGCTATTTTCCACTCGTCAAAATACTTTTCCTGCAAAAGCTGGGCTGTCAAATTCCACATGTGCTTTACCATTACCACTCCTTCTTTGAAGTCCGTGCCATCCTGCTTCTTCATATTAGCAGCCCAGTTTGGCATTATAGCATTTAATTGAGCAGGTGACGTCGACTGTTCCAGTTTTTATTCCTTTGCCATTAAAAAGGTGGTAAACTGTCTCCACACCGAATCTCGAGTCTTCTTTGTACACAGAAAAAAAAAATTAGCTGGTTCAACAAAAAAAAATTGTTAATATAAGGACAACAAATTGACTTGCTACAAGAGTTATCACGAATTTGTTAAAAGCACCATGTTAAAATCTTGTTAATATAGCAAAGAAATTTGTTATAGACAATAGCCGTCTTGGTTAAGTCAACATACGCGTTTTTGTTAGCCCAACAAACTGCAAGCGCTATGGGTACTAAATTGATTTAGCACTGCCAGCTATTCAATTTGTTGTTGCAACTAAACCATTTTTGAGAACGTAGCTAAATGCGCTTTGGCTAGAGTAGCAAACTCTTGGTCCCCACAACAAAGGAAAATAGCAAATAAGGGGATTGCATGCAGTACATCGATATTGCTGATACCAAAATCAAGATTATTCACTATATGGTTAAAAAGTCTCTTATACATCTGTAAGAGACTTTTTGACCATAGTGAATAATCTTGATTTTGGTTTCAGCAATATCGATGTACTGCATGCAACCCCCTTATTTGCTATTCTTCTTTGCTGTGGATTCTAGGCAGGCGGATATACGTCCAGATAAGAGCTATGCTAATGAAAGACACGAACCTGACATACCTAGAAGTATACATTTAGCATAATAATTATCACAAAACAAATTAATTCAATAATTGACAGTGACATCCCGTGGAAGAAGGTCTGATAATAGGGATAGCTGGAGCATTCTAGGAAGTAAATGCAGTTTTTTACTTTTCAATAAACAGAAAATTTAGAAAAACTATTTAATATTATAGGAACTGAAGGAAAACATAAAAAACATAATTCTGGAATATAAATGATGTAAATACTTAACTTCTAACGAGAAAGTAAACTATGATATGACGCACTGATACATATAGTTAGTGTCCTAAGTGATTGAAGTTTTGGCACCCGCCATTCCTGTAAAATCACATCTATTTCACTGATGGGGATGGCTTCCATTATCTTGTCCCCTCTCTCACTGAAAAACTTTTGGAAAACTCACTAAGGCTTCGCGTACATGCGGGCACGCGGGCACGTGGAAATGTGGAATGAAAAAATGGCAAAAGTAGCGGGACGTCTGGACGTTGTGCGCATGAGCGGTACCTATAAAACATTTTGCCAGCACTGCAAACTTTTTTTGTTGAGAAATGCCTTTAGTTCCAACAGCAAACTGTACTTGTTAAATCAAACAGTTTTTTCGTAGCAAATTGTGATAATTCCAACCGACAAATTATGATTTGTTGAACGAGGCAAACATTAAAATGAAATTGTCGGATTAGCAAATTTTATTTGTTGCTGCCGACATTTTTTCTGTAGCAAAGTGTACTCTTGCTATAAGCACAACTATATTTTTTTCTGTGTATTTTTCGGAATATTTCCCTCAATTTCCGTCCTAATTTGATGTTCCCATTTTACCTCCAAACCTTCTAAGTCCACCCTCCATATTTAAACTCGTTAAAATTGGAGTAAAAAAGATAATTTTAAATTTGAAGCGTTTTACTTTGTTGCTATGGAAATGTTTCATATGCAACTATGGTCTGGCCCAGAAAATTTCTGTTAATTCCATTCAATTGACAGCTGCCAAAAATATAAAAGTTCCAAGTTTCATTTAAATAACATCAATCGTTAGGAAGATATTAATTTTTCTTTAAATTGTCAATTTTCAATTTTTTTGTGATAACTCAGGAACGAATCAAAATATCGGGGAATTCTCTTCAGATTCTTAATCACCAAAAAATAGCTCAACTTTTCACTAATTTAACCGACCTCGTATCTTTTACCGTTTAGGAAATCCTAATGGTGAGCATCGAAAAATTACCCACCCTGTATACCATTCGTAGTGAAAGTTAAGTAGATTATTTTTTGGTTGGTAATCACTCATGTACCTTACGCTTGGGAACAGCACTCGAGCTTCGCACTCGTGCCATTCATTTCCAAGCGTAATGTCCATTCGTGATGACCACACCAAAAATATTCGACATAACTTTCACTACTAGGTATAATATATGATTATTCTAAACAGCTCTGCAAATATTTTATAAAAATATTCACCACTAACTTCTGAAACGTCAAAATTTTCCAGGTGACCGTTTATATCACAAACTTATTCAAATTGAAAATCGAAAACAAGAAAATTGCAGAAACTATTTGGAAGTATGAAAATGAGGCATTTTCGTATACACATTTTTCGCAGGTGGTCAACATTTCAGTTCCCAAGATTTTCCTTTACCTTATCTTTAGTAGCACCTATACTGATTCTTAATGTACTGATGATGCCTAGTATGTTTACTCTGGTGTATAAATTCAATGTATATTGTATCACCATTGTTCAGACTGTCTCTGCTGTTGCTGCTATACAACTTTAAAGATTATTTTTCCAAACGTATTTATTCATAAGTGTTTTCGTTTTAAAAATACATCAAGTCTAATGGATAAACATGTTATGTGTGCTTATTTATTCAAACATTGCGAATTCAAACATTTCCAGAAAAGCAGGAAAGTCAAATATTGCATGATGTTCCCTGTTTTTTCGAATTAAACAAGCATTGGGGCTCTTTGTGCGTAGGTTTACGCAGGCAAAAAATATCAGCAGTGGATGTTGTTTTATGCTTTCAATTATTGAATTGGATAAACTGGGTTTTTCAGAAGGGGGCGAAATTGTCAGAGTTTGATATATGCGAGGTACAATCTTGACGAGCGTGTTTTTATTGGGCAATAGATCATAAAAGTCGTCCTAAGCCGTAGGACGATAGATCATTTAAGAAGAGACGCTTTAGATGTCTGATGCAGTCACTGCAGCGACTTTATGATTTGTTCGTCTGGCGAAATTCAGCAGGACATGATCACAGCCGATTTACGATTGTTAGCGAATCGATTTGGCGTAAAATTCCGGCTTTATTGCATCGGGCAGTTCAAATACAAGCGAGAACGTGTAATTTTTAGTGTGACCGAATAATAAAACGACGAAAAAATGTTTTAACGATAACGGAAATAATAAGGTTACATTACTTTATACGAGGCACTCTTAACTGTCATTGGCGACTCGCGTATAAAATCTTGGTTTCAGGAATTTCATCCTAAATTCCTGCCGGTGAAAAACAGTTCTGCGATGCAGACTCTGGGGAGCTTTTATACTGAGGATTAGGCCCATTCTCCCTTTATTTCCCTTTCGCACACATATACCCACATCTTCCAGCTCTATCCCTGCTCTATTTCCGGTCACGTCGGCTTACTCTACTCGCCCCCAATTCCCATTGTTTTGTTTTGTTGCAGTCTAACACACACGTTTTGCGGTTTCAAAGTTTCGTACTGTTGCTCTCTTCGCAGTTATAACAAAAGATCGTAAGAGTTTAGAGATGAATGTTGGTAAATTATGAACTTGTTGAGGAGAACAGGGAGACGCTCAATACCAACAGTTACATTTAATACAGCAGGAGAGTGCACGCCGGCTTATGGATTAGCCTATGCGTGGATTTTATTAATAACTTTGGGCTGAATTCGTCAAGAAAAATTGCCGCTTCATCGTTTTATTGTTTGAGGGAGAGTCGTCGGCGTTCTTTTAGTGTTATGAGAATGCAAATGGGGGACACACCTGTCTAATTTACTTCTCTTTATGTTTATTATTGCATTATTCCTAAGGAAAATTTGCTCTTTCATTGACACTGGAAAGCTGCGTAATTAAAGTCGTATCTCAAAATTTTAATTATTCGGCAAGAAGCCTCCTTGTACTTGTATTACTGTCTTCACATGACAAAGGAAATGTCCATTCACGAGAGAAAAAATTACTGACAATAGCAAGACTTAAAATCTTAAGTATTTCATCACTGCCTTTGAAGGGCATAAAGTGATTTAAAATTAACTCCCTTCTAGAGGAAAAGATATGTGTAACTTGTTACTTATTTTTTATTCTGATTTTGTCAAGATAACCGCCTAATTTTTTTACTTAACTGAAAGATAGTTGCCTTGGAGGCGTGGAATTAGGTGTAAAGTTATTATTATAGAGTTGGGTAAAGTTCCGAAATATAGGACCGCGTTCCAGTTTTTAGCCAGTGGGTCCCTTCTGGACCAGTGAAGTAAGTACATTAGAAGTGGCAAAAGTTGCGAGATAAAGGAGGGCCTCGCGAAGAGGATTAGAGAAAGTTGGGTGCGTTATGTCCAGCCCAATGACGTTTCGGGATTATATTGTATCAAGGGGGAGAATCTCTGTGAAAATTTAATCCCCGTATTAAATTCACACAAAAACAGTTTTCCCTGTAATACCCTTTCAATTAGTTGATCTGTATGCAAATCCCCCGAAGAGCGGCAACTTTGAGTTTGATTGGTGTTTTTAATTGGTTGTTTTTTTATTTTTATCAGTGTGTCATTAAGAGCGGGAACGTCGTGAATCATTAGGGTCGTATCTGGCTCGTAACTTTTAATCGGCGTCTCGTAGCAGCTCCCTGGATATTAAACCTTTTAACTTGGGCATTTTTCTTGTAACTGTCACAGATAAAATGCTCTCGGCACTTACGGGGGCTCGACGATAACGGTCGTGTCGTTGACATGTTTGGATGGCCCAGTTATGATGGCCGTAAATATTTCACTCTGATAATGTAAACATTTGTCAGTTGAAAGCCTCCGTGATTTGCCATCCGGAAGTTTTCCCAGCGTCTGAGGTTCGATTAAAAATTTACGCTTTGTTGTGTACGAGGTTGTGCAGGAATTTTCATCGACCACAGGAAAGCAACCCAACATTTCGTTCATTTTTGCTCTAAGGAACATGGAACTGGCATTACGCTAAATGAAGCACATTACCCTAATTGCCTGACCAGAGGCCGAATAATCACGCTATCTCTGGCGGTATTTTGTCGAGTAATAAACCATGGCACTAGGTAAGTAAGTTTTAATAAACTCACTAATGAAAACCCTTCACAACTTAAAGGTTAATATCAAAAACCGAGTTAACAATTTTTTTCTCTTTAGTTGCAGGGCTTCGCTTAGGTTTTGGCTTCGCCCGAGGGGTTAACCACTTAGCGATTTTGATGTACAGTTCTCTGGAATTTTGAGAATTTACTAGAAGTTTTAACGGTTTTTCAGTTATTTTTATCGAAATTGGGAATTTGGTGTACACAAATCGAGATATAACCCTGCGATTTTTACCCCTCGATTTTACGCTACAAAAACAACTACTACCAACTTTGCATCTTATTCAATTTGACAACCAAATTATACCGCCGCCAACTAAAAGAAATAAATAATACTAAGAATTTTTATCTGTCGACTTCAAATTTAGGACACTTCTCGCTTTGGCTTCACCTCAGCTTCAGCTATCTTCGCTTAGGCCAAAGATTAAAGAGTTATAAGATCCGACACTCCAGTCGGAACGTTTGATGTTTCGCTCCGAACTCTGGGTGACCTTGAATTGGCTAGCCCTTTAAATTGGTATGCATTTAACGCGGGAAATTTAAATTTGAGTAAAACTGATCTAACTCTTTTTTTTACTACAAATGGCAATTATGTTGTTAGAAATGGTATAAAATAATTATCATTAATATTTAAATAATACACTTTGTACAAAAAACATTTATTTAAGAAAATTAAGTGTTACAAACTAATTATAGGTTCATTAAAATGCAAAGTTTTCTATTTTTTCTGTTTGAAGTATTTTTAAAGTCCATGTTGCTGAACTTCATGACATAAAAAATTCTAAATCTAATAAACAATTTGATTAAATATTCCAATGGAAAATCTTTGCAAGGATGCTCAAAAGCAACAGATTTGCACAATAAATAAAGACTATGACCAACTCTCGGCTGAAGCATTAAATTTAAAACATTTTCAAAAAAAACTGTTTCCAATTTATATATATAACTATAAAAACTCTCATGAGGTGTTTTCAGTGAACCAAACAATCGGTGCTCTTCCTTAACATATGCCTTAAAGTGCACGAACAGATTGCTCTCATCCAGAGTGGAAGTTTCTGTAGCAAAGGCATCACAGGTATTACAAGAATGTACTTTAAGACACTTACGTACTAAATATCCACATACATACTTAAATGCATTTTGTTCAGGAATAGTTTTTTCGTGATAATCGCAGCCACTAACATTAAAAGAAACGTTCATAGGAATTTCAGAAGTGGGAATATCACTTACATTTTCAGCATTAAAGGTGTTTAAATTCGACAATACTGATGCAAAATCATCAGAGCAATTCATGTTATCTCCGTGAAAAAAATTTGTAAAAAACAATTTCTTGAATGCCCGTGAAAATTGAATCGGAGTTGGGTTTACGCAGTTACCTCCTTGTTGGCGTACACTTCCAAAAAAATTTTCAAGACAATCTTGATTTAACCGCCTCGTAAAGATAAATGGATAACCTTCGTTCTTTAGGTCTGTTTGCAATTTAATTAAACTATTAATAGTAATCTTCCAACAATTAATGAATTTAATAAAATTAGCGACGCTTTTACCCTCTTTGTTAAATGTTTTCAGTTTGTCCAAAAAATTTAATGTATCCCCAAGAAATGCAATTTGAAAAGGTTCAGCTTTAAAAGGCTTTTGAGATTCCTTTACACAAGAATATTTAGAAGAGTTTAACATGTCAAATAACTGGTCGAATCTTTGGATGAACTCTTTTGTACCAACTGCTTCTGGAGGCAAAAACTTCAAATTAATGTATGTCTCTAAGCCTGCAGCTACAGTAGCACTAAGAACTTGTGTTGCTAGTTTCACACGCATTTTTTCGAAATTCGTCGGTTCTATGTGCGATTTTGTTAATTTAGGTGCAACACGATTTTTTAATTGTTTATCATTATTGTAAAAATCAACAATATAATTCCATGAAGTCTTTCGGTTATCCCACCTAAATTCATTTCGCAACAAATTATTTCTCGTTGCCTTTGTCTTTGACATGATGAGTCATGGGCAGTTCCCTCAATTTTCCTCTTTTTGTAAATCCCAGTGGATGTTGATGGCTCATTCAAATCAGGAACAGGAATTTCTATAACAATTCCAAATACATATTATTATTTAATTTTTTTTGTAACAGCTATTAATTACCTTCTTGTGAAGTATAAGATTCTGAATGAATATTTATGAAACTACCACTCGTGTACTTGGTTGGAGTTGCCAATAACAATAGGCGGCTTCTTTCTTCATTTATAAACATTTCTGGTCCAAAATGTTTACTGCACACTCGATAGTTTTTATACAATTCAGTAGTCGATTTTGAAGTCAAGTCCTCTCTTCCACATAATTCAAGCCATGTCCTACACCTGAGGAATAATCATAAAGATATTATTTCCTGCTTTAATATTTTAGCTGCAGTACTTACATTGCTGCATCTTTAGGGAATCGAAAAAAACTTATGTTTTCCCCTTTGCTTGAATAGAAGGCGCTTTTACAGTTTTTAAAACAACAAATTGTCCCACTTCACAACACACAACGTAAACTTAATTATTATTTACACGTTACAAATTAAAATGATAAAACAAACAGGCGTGATTTTTACGATACGAGGTTAGAAGAAACATGTGACTTTGTGAGTCGACAGACAAAATAACCAAAATCCCCAAACAATTCCCCATTACTTTTGTGTCTCAACCATATGGTCGCACGACTCCACCCGAAACCAGCCGATTGGGTATTTAAATGGGAGTCTCGTGCATTTCTCTCTGACACTGAGCATCCTTTGCTCACTGTCGGATCTTATAACTCTTTAATCTTTGCTTAGGCTCCGGTTTTGCACGAGGAGTTAACCACTTAGCGATTTTGGTATTTTGGTATTTTGGTCTTACGAATATGGAACAGTATTTCATTGAAGATTTGAATAGAGGAAGAACAACTGAGCCTAAAACACCAAACATGTAACTCACTTACACCAGGCACCGGGTTTTATTAACATTTTTAGAAAGCAAAGCAGTGCTGTGGAAAAATGGCTATAACTTTTAAGCCACGGGCGATAATGATAAGAATGACACACCATTGTTAAGTAGAAAGATGATGAAAGCTGAAAGTCGATTTAAACAAATTGAAATATTGGAAATTTAAAACCTAAATAAAATTCCTTTCTTACGGAAAAAAGATCGTTTCTTTTTTTGACACTTCATGGGTACCGTTGAAAAGAGGATACAATTTTCCACCCATCCATGTAGAAAAACTTGTAGGGTGCTTTTTAAGAAAAAAATGTTATTCCTTTTTCAAACTTCCAGTATTGCAATTTGTGTAAATCAACTTTGAATCAACTCTCTTAGGATTTTTTGGCATGCTTTACAACGGTGTGTCATTCTTCTTTTTATTGCCTATGATGTAAAAGTTATAGCCATTTTTCCACAGCACTGCCTTGCGCATTTTTTTTTAAGGTTAATAAAACTCAGACTGCTGGTGTAAGTGAGTTACAAGTTAAGTGTTTTAGGTTTAATTTTTATTCTTGTATCCGCATCTGCAATGAGAAATTGGGGTTGTTATTTAAAATTTCAAAGTTGGACCCTACTTCCGTATAACCGGAAGTTCCCAATAGTCGTCAATAATTTTAATAGATTCCGGATGCGTCAATTTCTGTAAGAGTCAAATCTTATAACTGCTTCGCTTAAGTCCACAGAAACCAATACTGTTCCATATTCGTAAGACACCCTGTACAGTTTTGAGGAATTTGGGGAATTTTCAGGCAAGTTTTAGATGGTTTTAGCGATTTTTAGAAAGTCGATTTTTCAGCAGGTTTTTTCTAAATTCGGCATTTAGTGTACACAAATTTGCCTTATGGTTAACCCCTCCATTTTACTCCGAATAAGCAACTGTTCACTTGCAAGTACATAATCCTAGTTTGTATGTAAATCTGCCACAATGGAGTAGTCTAAAACAAAATAAAAAATACTAAAACTTTAATTTTTGGTCGATTTCAACTTTGTGATACTTCCATTTTTCGCTTCGTTTAGGCTTCGGCTTTGCCCGAGGAGTTAACCACTTAGCGATTTTGGTATACCTGCAGTTCTCTGAAATTTAGGAAGTTTTCTTGACGCTTTTACCGATTTTTCAGCACTATCTCAAAATTGGGAATTTACTATACACTTTTGCCTTCTGGTTAACCCTTCCATTATACACAGCATAAGCAACTGCTACCAACATTTCATCTTATTCAATAAACTTTCAAGAATATAATCCTAGTTCGTATGTAAGTCTGCAGCATTGACATTTTTCTAAAAGCCAAAGGAGACCGCTACCAACTAATAGAAATAAAAGTAAGTACTAAGAACTTTTTTTGGTCGATTTCAACTCTACGATACTCCCACTTTTCGCTTCGGCCGAATTATAAACTTGGCGTCGCAAATTGGAACGTCCAGTTATAGTTTTCTATAAATCATGCGTTAGAATTCGAAGTAACAATTTTATATCTGATCACATATCGTTAGAAGACAGCAGGTCCCGAAAGTTCAATTCAGGCTGCAGAATGATGAAATTTTTGGTGATGGTACAGGATCGCTCGTATGTAATGTCTCGTAACGAGCGGGCCCACATGTTGTTACAATAAAACAGTGAAAACAACAACAGACATTATCATTAGCTCCAGGGGTGGGTTGCGGATAGTGCTTCCTAAAGGCTGGCCCGCGACCGGTCGTAATGTCACATCAAATGTGGGCCGACGGCGCGTGTGATTGACGTTGCAGGCTTGCCAACAGCCGCCCCGAGTGCTGAATGCCCCCAACCGAACAAGTTTACGACGTTGTCCGCATACATGTTCACAACCTCCAGCAACATGACCGCAAGCATCCCTCGAAAAATTCTCACTTACCCCGGAGGTTTAGCTTTGTATTAACGCTTTGAGTCCCTTCCAAAGATAAACAAAGGCTTTGTTCTGTTTAATTATGGAATTTTCTTTTTGGTTGGCGTGAGGGCTTTGTGGCGAAATGAAACTGTATGATTGGAAAGCGGCTGAAAAACAAGATACTTATCTGTTTTTCTTGTTTTAATCGACTCGTTTTCAGCATACAGTGTGTCTCACTTTAGACGTCAACACCCCAGTATCTTTGTTGTTTTATGGAATATCGTAACAACTGATTTTCTTGGATGTAGACCTCGGAAAGTTGTGTTTTCGGAGTAGTTAACATTTAAAAAAATATATAACCACAGCCTACTAAGACCATAAACAAATAAAAAAAATCGAAAACCTATTAGGCATTTTTTTATCGAAAAATTTTGTTAAGAAAAGTTTCCAAGGATAACCCCAAACGGGCAAGTCCAGAGTTTCAGGCCAAAATAAAAATGTTGAATTTCTGGTGGAAAAATTCAAAAATATCGGAAGCTTCAATAATTTTGCAACAAAAGGGTTGCTGCGTAATAAAAAACAATTTAAATAAGTTTGTTTGACATTTCTTGTTAGCTATAGCTAGGCTAAATTGAACAATCACAGAAAAAGTTAAAATTATAACCTATCACCAAGAATCTTAATAATTTCAACTTTTTCTGCGATTGTTAAATTTTTGACTAGCTATAGCTACTAGCAACTGTCAAACAAACTCATTTCGATTGTTTTTTATTACCCAGCAACCCTTTTGTTGTAAAAATATTGACGTTTTCGATATTTTTCATTTTTTTCTACAGAAATTCAACATTTTTATTTTGGACTGAAACTCCCGACTTACTCATTTGGAGTTATCCTGAGCAACTTTTCTTAATAAAATTTCTCGACAAAAAAATGCATAATAGGTTTTTCGGATTTTTGGTATTTGTTTTTGGTCTTAGTAGGCTGTGGTTATATTTTTGAAAAAATGTTAACTACTCCAAAAACACAAATTTCTGAGGTCTACACCCAAGAAAAAAAATTGTTACGATATCCCATAAAACAACAAAGATACAGGGGTGTTGCCGTCTAAAGTGAGACACACTGTAGATGGAAATAAATTTTTCAACTTGATTTATACGTTGTAATTAATTTCACAATGGTCAAAGATCTCGCCGTTCGATAAATACCGACTTCGCGTGTTCGGGACCATATTTATGTCCGATTAAATACATTCACACTTGTAACCCTCTACACAATACAAACTTCTTAAACAAGCTTTGCACCATTATTAGGCCGTAATAAAACACAATCTCGACGTTTTACGACGACCTTATTCCCTATAACCCCCCGGATTTTCGTATGCTGTCAGTTTGATGCCGGAAAAATTCTTCCTGATTGGGGAATTGCAGGAACGTTTGAAATTTGCGAGCCGTGAAATAAGTCGATCAGAAGAAAACTAAACAAACTAGAACTCAACGAAAAGCAAACCGTTGGGGAAAAGGAAATATCGTAGCCGCTTCAAAGGAACTCCCCGCCTGGGTTCTGACTTTTTAAAACATATCGTGAGCCCAATTTTACTCATCACCGAATTCGGGAGTTCTAGATTAGCTATTTCCTGATGTGGGAGCTAAGTTTGTATATCGTGGAATATTTTATACAAAAGAACCGGGCTTTTAGCGGATAGGTATTTGTATTTGTTCAGGAAACGAAGCGATATGATTTAAATAAGTTTGGTGCGGTTATTAAATCCATACATTTTTATTATTCCTACTCAGGAACTGGATTTTTACAAATTTCCATATAAAAGGAAGTTTAAAACATGGGTGAACTTTTAGTAATGTACCAGAATAATGTCTCTAGTAACTTTAACAAAATCAAAAAAACGATAAAGAATTCAAACTAAATATGAGCCAATTTCTCCTTGAAATTTTTAAAACGAATTCTAAACCTTTAAAAACAACCATAATGGCCACTACCTCTCGGATGCTGGCGCTACTCGCCTTCGGCTCGTAATAGTTTGTGGCGTAGTTTTTTGTATTTTACGATGCAAATTCAATCACACTGACAAAAGGCACCCAACTAACGGGTGAGTCATTTTAAATCCTAGCCCTTCTTAATAAGTAGTTTTTATTTAACAGCAATGGATTTTATACAGTGCTTTTCAAAAGTAAGGCATAACTTCAAGAACTTTATTGAGATGAGTATTTCGGAAATATCTTCGGACAGCTCGACTTAATTTTTTTGAGGTGCATCTGATGGTCTACTCTGAAATTTTTTTACACTTCCGGTTTATCCGGAAAGGATCCCAATTTTAATTTTTCAAACGGAATCATATTGTTTTCTAAGCGGATTCGGAATCTACGATTTTTTCTGAGTTAGAAATATGTGTCATACATGATCGACCGGAAGTGGAATCACGATCACCCTAATTTTTGAAAAATACACTTTTGTTTGAGTTGTAAATTATGCATTTTAACACTGTAATGGGTAATACAATTTCCGCATACAAAATTTAAGCCAAATCGGCCCTAGGTGTGTCGAATTTTTGAGCTTCTTTTCAAAAGGACACTGAGAGTGAATACATCTCTGGAAGCAGAATTTGAAGGCCTTTCTTATGGTGTCGTCAAAAATGGAGGGTTAGTATTTTAAATTTCGGAGTTGATGTGCCAAAACGGCATTTTTGGTTGCACGACTGTCTCCAAAAGCTTTTCATGTCTAAGTTAGGTTATGAGAACCCTATGTACCAAATTTCAGCCAAATCGGTCTAGAAAAGTTCCGACACTTTCTGTCGAACGCGTGTGAGGCTTTTTAACCTCCCCACTCCACTTCACCATTTAAAAAAAAGGGAGGTTACTGCAATCACTAAAATTTTCGAATTCGAGATAAGACCGGATCTATACGTTTTGAGGTCTCAGGAGCCCAAAAAAGTGGTTTTTAAAATGTGTCTGTATGTATGTACGTACGTTCGTACGTTCGTAAACACGCCACAGCCCAAACTACTCTACAGATTTAGCTGAAATTTGGTACGTGTGCATGTGATAACCCAACTTAGATCTGAAAAGCTTTTGGAGCCAATCGTGCAACTAGAAATGCCATTTTGGCACATCAACTTTTAAATTTTAAATGCAAACCCCCATTTTTCACCTCACGATAGAAAAGGCCTTCAAATTCTGCTTCTAAAAATGTATTCATTATTAGTGCCCTTTTGATCAAAAATTAAAAAAAAAATGATTTTTATCCGACTTTAAAATCGCGGTACAGCCCAAGCCCCTGAACCGATTTGGCTGAAATTTTGCACACGGGGATTGTATTGCACGTCGAAGAGCTGAACAAATTTTGGATTCAATCGGCCCACGGAAACTGCCGTTTTGACACACCAATTTGTAACTTTAAAATTATTCACTCATTTAACCATCCAAAACAAGTTTTTGAAAGATTTATTGTCACCATCAAAAAGGTCTTTAAATTCTGGTTTTAAGTAAGACAAAATTCGTTCGCATTTAGTGCTATTTAGGTCAAGAAATCGAAATTTCATAATAACACTAAAAATACATTATAGCCCAAATTAGCGAATCGATTTAGCTGAAATTTGGTACATGGAGATTGGGTGACCCGTTGAAGACCTGAAAGGCTTTTGGAAGCAATTGGTCCACGGAAAGTGCCATTTAGGCATATCAACTTTAAATTTTAAATACAAAGGTCTCCTTTTTTATGTCGCCATTAGAAAGACGATCAAATTCTCGTTCTAAAAATGTATTCACAGTTTCTGCCATTTCAGTGGAAAATAGAGAAAAAATTCTTTCTCATTGAAAGGGAGCGAGCTGACAGTGGATGACATAAAGTGGCAGTTGTTGTCAAAAGGTGGCAAAAGATTAACCTTAAAAGGAATATATTGTCAAATGTGATGGGTGATGTCCGAGGTGGTGTCGGTATTTGTCAGAAAATTGCAAAATTAGTCACAGTCGATAAGGGTACAAAATTTCTGTTGAATTGACCACTATCTACACAGAATACAAAGATCCACGCGATGGGGAGGTTCCAGCCGCTTCTCTGCTGCCTTTTTTTTTCTATTGGATTGTGAACGGGTTTACAGTTCTGTCAAAATTCCTGTCAGTGTCAACAAGTAGAAGCAATGGAGAATAATTAACAGCAATGATCCCTTTCCAACCTCCTCCATGTTGTTACTGTTAATTGACAATGACAGGAATTTTGATGTAAACGACAACCCGTTTACAAAACCAACATAAAAAAGCCAGACTCGCCCAACCCTGCTTATTTTGGAGACAAATATTTCAATTAAAAAAATATATTCAGGGTGAGTCAACAGTGCGGTCCATAACTGCCGATGCAGTTTTACGAGATTGTTGCGATTTGGTGCCTTACTATTAGAAGAAAATGTTTTCATCTCCCTATCACTTCCGGTTACCGGAAGTTGAAGATCAAGAAACCAAAAGTGCAACGTTTTAAATCAGAAACTCTGAGCTATCTTGTGGCGAGGACACCCAGTATGTTTATATTTTTGGAATCTAAATAAAATTCTGAATCTAATGATCCGTCATTTTGATCATTTTTACGGAGTTCAGTAGTCATCAAAATGGTCAAAATGTGGTATCATTAGGTACAGAATTTTATCTAGATTCCAAAAATATAATCATATTCAGGGTGTCCCATTTAATTTTTTTGTGCCCAAATCAGTTCCGTTGAAATGAAAAAATTAAACATGGCTTATTTTTTTGTTCTCTAATTCGCCAATTCGGCTAAACCTGACTTGAAATTAAGTTTTCGAGAAATTAAATAAATGCACAAAAATTAGAGAGAAAGACAATGGGTCAGGTCACGTGCTTCCCCTCGTTGCTCTTAAATACTTATATTCAGAATAGTTCCTTGATTTCAAAAATACGAAAATATACTTACTGCGTGTCCCATGTAAAACTTTCAATCATGGACATCTCCGGCAAAACCTGAAGAATTAAAAGTTTATGTATGTCAAAAGATGACATTCATCGTTTATACTGTGAATATTTTCAATAGTAATACGACGAGTAGTAGTAGTAGAATGGCTGTCAACTACGAGTCAAAATGGTAGATTTTTTTGACCGAAAAAAATCTACCATTTGACAAGTAGTGCATCCATGAGGACTCAACAAGGCAACCAAGAGACTACGAATCGTATTTTGCAGATTATTTTATAAATTAAAGTATTGAGTAAGTAGTGTCAATATGACGTTGTAGTATTATCACTGTAATCAGGATTACTGGTATGCTAAATGCTCCTTTGGATTGGTTCAATACTTAATGAATAAAATAATCAGGCTAATTATAATAATTAAAAAAGTTATCGCACATAGTCTAATGAATAAAATAATCAGGCTAATTATAATAATTAAAAAAGTTATCGCACATAGTCTAACGAAAATACAGTGAAAATAAGTGACCGGTAGTTCTGACCCACCCGTTAGTTTCTGCTTGCAGGGTCGTACTTTTTATGCTATTTCAATAATCCGGATCATGTTGAATTCCTTAAAGGAATTACTATGTTTACTCCTTTTTCTAGGCGAATTTATGTACCTCGTACGTCGTAAGGAATGGTACATTGTCGGTTGAACATAGGCACAGAAAAGAACTTCCGCAATGTTTCTGTAAAGCGCCACGCGAAGAAGCAATTTTAGCACTCCTAATCTCACAGCATTACCTACTAATTCCTTTTTCATTATCGAGGCCTGGAGAATCATTTTCGTTTTATTAAAATTGAAATTGACATTAACTTCATTCTTATCAATTTCAGTAAAAATCGACCCCGACGTAATGCAGAGTTTTACTAAAGGCTGCTCAGTATAGAGGGGATTTCGCGAATTAGTTAAAACGGCATTTCTGGCGAATAAAATTTTGTCCCTTTTCATATTTCATTTGCCATCTATTGATTTTCTGCGGGTAGTGTTATTTTTTGTTGGAGTTAATTATGAAGAGGGGCCCCTGCCGTCGCATCAATTGATCTCACGTAGTAGGGAGATCTTTTCAATTAGAGTCGGGGCCACCAAATGGGCTTCGCTGCATTTTCCTCTTATTTTTCCCAATTCCTCTTTCACAAACTGCATCTTTACATTGTTTGCTTTGATGCTCCCAAGATTAAACAAGATGATGTATTATCTAAGGTCCCCTGTCTCTGTGATGCTCCTAAATTTCGAGCGGAATTTAAAAGGACACAATAGCAAATCAGGACGGGCAGCGTGCTTCGAGAATAAACAAAATTATCCCGGAACTGTGTGAAAAGCAAAAGAATCGTTCGGACGAAGCTGAAAGAAGACACATTTTCAGGCTGAAATGTCACGTAGGCTGCCTAAGTTATAAGATTACGGTTTCGCGTGTTTGTAGCAGATTTCATTGGCCACGTTTCCTATCAGATTGTATTAATTCTATTTAATTTTGCCTAGAGGGGCGGATCATCGCTGATAAATGCAAACTTATGACGCGTACTTCCTTAATCACTTTTTTATTACGAAAGCGAAATTTTTATACTGCGCTGATATTTTCGTATTCCAGAGATGCTCTACCAGGGGTCGAATCGATACCCGAAGTACTTCTGTTATTAATTGACTTTAAGGGCTGCCCATGAAATATTATCCCGGGATGTTGGGAACCGGCATAATTATCGAAAGAGAGTCAGTTCGAAATAAATGCGGAAACACGAGCCGATTTCCTCCATTTCCGTTCTGTGATGTGGTCAAACTAACCGCGTTGTTAAAAGCTCTAATGGATCGCTTTGACGTGTTACTGTCAGTTCGGTTTGGCCCCGTTTCCATCTAGAAAGTGAAATTTTACCATTCATTAAGTACCGGGAGAGTTGAATGAAGGGTGCGGAATTGTATTTTTTCCAAGTGGCCTCGTACTCCACTTTCGTGATTGTTTCAAGTAAAAAACCCTATTTGTATACGGGTTAAGATGCCACTTCACGAAACAATAGAATACGGAAAACGGCACAAATAAGTCGACGGTGAATTTTTCCCCCCTAACTTTCACTCGGCCTCGGCAATAGTCAAATTGAATTTTATTTTTTTTTCCTTTTAAATTATTACAAATGACAGCCTCAAAATGAAACGTTCTTTAGATTCAATTCGGAGGGATTTGCAGAAGATTTTTAAATTAAATTTTAATATGAAAGTGCTCCGAACACGTAGACAAATAAACGTTCGCGCTTAAAAGTTTCTGAAACAGAAGTTGTCAGTTCCCGGCATCACGATGATTTTAGATTAGCATACAACAGGTACGAAGGATTGTTTCAAACTTTGGCAATTTATAATTAAAGTCCTGTTTGATAAGCTGTTCAATAATCGCTATATTGACATATTTAAAAGCATGACTAGATTGAGGGCAAAGGCACTTTTTAATTCCAGGCAATATCTGTATTATTATTATAAAATGCTGCAGATATCTTGGTGCCTTTATTGTCTGTTAAACAAGACTGTAGCTCCTACAAAGTATTTTTTTTTTAATGTGGCCCTGTTCTCAAGACTTCAACTGTGCATTATACAGAATAATAATTTCTTTCTAATGATGCTCTTTAAAATATTTACTTAAATACTGAACATTAACTTCATAAAAATGAACATCAACAGTAAAAAATTGATAAGGTTTGTGCTGCCTTTTTACATGAAACATGATAAAATGTGTAAATGGACTTAACTCGTCCTAAGGAATTTTTTAACCTCCCCAACTCCATCACAATTTTAAAAACATGGGAGGTTACTATAATCACTAAAATTTTCGAATTTGAGATAGCACCAAATCTTCACGTTTTGGGGTCTCAGGAACCCAAAAAAGCGGTTTTAAAAATGTGTCTGTGTGTATGTTCGTACGTACGTTCGTACGTTTGTAAACACGCCACAGCCAAAACTACTAGACCGATTTAGCTGAAATTTGGTGCGTAGGCATCTCGTAACCCAACTTAGATCTGAAAATCTTTTGGAGCCAATCGTGCAACCAGAAATGCCATTTTGGCACATCAACTTTTAAATTCTAAATACAAACCCCCATTTTTCACGTCACGATAGGAAAGGCCTCCAAATTCTGCTTCTAAAAATGTATTCACTCTCAGTGCCCTTTTGACCAAAAACTAAAAAAAAATTGATTTTTATCGGACTTTAAAATCGAGATACAGCCCAAGCCCCTGAACCGATTTGGCTGAAATTATGCACACAGGGATTGTATTGCACGTCAAAGAGCTGAACAAATTTTGGATTCAATCGGCCCACGGAAAGTGCCGTTTTGGCACACCAATTTCCAACTTTAAAATGATTCACTCATTTAACCATCCAAAACAAGTTTTTGAAAGATTTATTGTCACCATCAGAAAGGTCTTCAAATTCTGGTTCTGAATAAGACAAAATTAGTTCGCATTTAGTGCTTTTTGGGTCAAAAAATCGAAATTTTGTAATAACACTAAAAATACGTTATAGCCCAAATTAGCGAATCGATTTGGCTGAAATTTGCTACATGGAGATTGGGTGACCCGTTGAAGGCCTGAAAGGCTGTTGGAAGCAATTGGTCCACGGGAAGTGTCATTTAAGCATATCAACTTTAAATTTTGAATACAATAAGGCCTCCTTTTTTATGTCGCCATTAGAAAGACGATCAAATTCTGGTTCTAAAAATGTATTCACAGTTTCTGCCATTTCAGTGGAAAATAGAAAAAAATTCTTTTTCATTAAAAGGGAGCGGGCTGATGACAGTGGATGACATAAAGTATCAGTTATCAGTCGGTATTTGTCAGAAAATTGCGAAATTAGTCACAGATGATAAGCACAAAAAAAATGTTGAATTGATTACCATCTACACAGAATACAAAGATCCACGCGATGGGGAGGTTCCAGCCGCTTCTCTGCTGCATTTTTTTTAGTATTTTTAAAAATATACGAAATATGTATATTGACCAACCTGGATAGAAATTTAATGGAACCTCCTTGATCCTGATCTGAAAATAACACTATACAGGGTGGGTAATTTTTCGATGCTCATACCATTGGAATCTCCTAAACGGCAAAAGATACGGGGTCGGTTAAATTAGAGAAAAGTTGCGCTATTTCTTGGCGATTAAGAATCTGAACAGAATTTTCCGATATTTTGATTCGTTCCTGAGTTTTCACAAAAAAAACTGAAAATTGTCAATTTAAAGAAAAATGAATATCTTCCTGACGATTGATGTTTTTTTAAATGAAACTTGGAACTTTTATATTTTTAACAGCTGTCAATTGAATGACATTGAATGGCATTAACAGAAATTTTCTATGCCTGCTAGATTTTGTTGGCACCATATTGAATTTTAACAACGCCGGATACACAGAAGAATTAGCTTCTCAAAAATGTAACTAACATTGACGTTTTTGAAAAAATATGTAAAAGCCTGAGTCACACGACCGCAAGACGTAATTTATTACTGTTGAATTCAATTGTTTTAACGTGTTATAATAGATTGAAGAAGTCGGCGTACTTTTTTGCAATTGTTTTTCATCTAAGTTTAGTCAGATTTTACAAATTATTCATACCAATTTTCAAATTCTGGCATTTGTCCAAAAAGTTCATGTCGGCTACATTTTTGAAAAGCAAATTTTTTTGTGTATTTGATGGTGTCAAAATTCAATATGGCGGCCATAAAAGAATCAAAAGTTGACTGTAGTTATTCAAAATCTAGAAGGCCTAGAATATTTCTGTTAATGTGATTTAATTGACAGCCGTCAAAAAAATGAAAGGTTCCAAGTTTCATTTAAATAGCATCAATGGTTAGAGACATATTAATTTTTCTTTAAATTGGCAATTTTCAGGTTTTTTGTGAACGAATCAAAATATCGGGGAATTCTCTTCAGAATCTTAATCACCAAGAAATAGTGCAACTTTTATCCAATTTAAACTACTCTCCATCTATTATGGTTTCTGAGATACTAATGGTGAGCATCGAAAAATTACCGACCCTGTATGCCCACAGGAACTTTTCTTCCTAAAATAGTGTGTGGGACTACCCCTTGAATTTTGTAGCACTATTTAAGAATGTCCCTGTTAATGAAAAATTACATTTCGAGGGGGAGGAAAATTGTGAAATTTCTTTTGATCTAAACGATCAGTTTATTGATGTTTTTTTTATTTGACTACGTTTGTAGGCAAAGCAGTAGAAAATTAGTATACTATGTATGTACATAGGTGCCATTATCAACTCTCGGTTTCGCCCCGGACTACAATGATCCCACTCGATGAAAAAGTATTACTTTCTCTTCTTGTAGTGTAATGTACTACATACTACGTCGACGTCTAAGCTGTAATTGACAATATTTACCGGTTGTCGCCATCCATTGTTAAACAGACGCTAAATGTTTCACCTTCTGTCTCTTACTAACAGACGGAGTACGGAGAGGGATGGAGATAGAGTAACATCGGTAAGCGTCTGCGCTGCGTCTGTCAGTCTTGTCAGCTGTCAGCTGGGTGTTGTGCAGTGTTTTGACTTTGTTTAGGAAATCACAAGATGCCAGAGGATACAGATTGACAATTGACAATTATTATCGATTCTAGTGAAATTGTGATAATGTGATAATGAACCACACCAAATGTCAATAGTGTCATTTTCAAATTGTGACGAAACAAAATTCCTGCTTCAGTAATTTTGGGGAATTCATCCAATAAATTCAACGCGTGCGCAGTAAAGCTCCTGAGTATCGTATAATCGTGGCATACTTTTGACTTTTGAGTCTCAAAAGTTTATCGTTCTATAAGGATGAGAATTGCAATAATTAATTAGAATATATTTTCATTGTTTTGCTGATTTCTATATGCATGAATGCCATGGACTGTTCCACCGTTCAAAAAAATGTTCCTTGATAAGAAACGTCGTATATCTGCTGGTGACATTTCCCTTTTTAAACCTTTAATTACAAAGCAGGCTAGGGGCGGCGAGCCGCACATGACGTAATCATTCGTGAAAAATGACACGGAATAAGAGAGGAAAGGAAGTTTTCAAAGGATGACATAAATCAAACCCTGTAGTGATTGGCTGCCACACGTAGTGTTGCGTGGCGCGGAAACATTTACAAACAAAACAGAAACGAATCGGGCATTAGACCAAAGTCGAAAAAGCAAATTTAGGTCACTCTCTGTAACGTTCAATTGAGGCACCGTTTAATTTATTTTCAAAGTCCGCAATTGTGTTCTTGTTACTTGTCTCTGTATTGAAAGTCGGTTGCATATGATGTTATAGATTAGATTTTTAGGGGTGCGCATGCCATTTTCCACAAGGGTTTCAGCAGCACGGCTTTCACATTTCAGCAGTAAGCTTTCAGCTTTCGTCGTTCACTAACGCTTCCGCGCTTTTCCGTTTCCTGCAGCTTGCGACGTGTGTATTAAGATGAGTGTTTGGTGTGCTTTGAAGGCTCTGCTGTTTTTATTATTCCAGACATGAAAAATTTTGTGGTTTTACATTTTATTCGTGACAGGCAGGGTAATTTTAATGTAAATCCCGACTTTAATTATTATCGAAATGTAGGCGTTTTCCAACATTGATGTGTCATTTAATTTTATTATTACATTGACGGGTTGATTTATCGATTATATTCTATAAAAGCTGGTTCTGTTTGTTCATTTTTCTCATCGACTACCGACAGGCCATTATTTTTATTATTTTGCGTTGTACCAGGCGAGGAACTACAGAGGAAGAATCAAAAGTTACTGTATCTTTGAAAGTTTTTCTTTAATAGGATACTAAGGCTACGGATTGTCTTTATTATTTTTAATAAAGCGGCAGTTTCAGACTTTTTCAAAGAAATTCCTGTTGTTAGTCCGCCATAAATATGGACAAATATTTCCGTTCTTTGAGGGTCTCTTGGGTTCTTATTCAATTGTTCAGTCATTTATCTTTTTCTAAACGACGCTTTTAAAATGCAAAATTTTTGCCTGTCTTGCTGGTTTAAGTCCGTAACGATTTTTTTGCAAAATTTTAAGGGTGGATGTTGTGTGGCCCTACCTTTTGATATCTCAAAATAGTATATTGTAACTATAATAAGAGCAAAATTAGTTACATACTCTCATAATTCCGTCCGAAAAATATAGTATATTGAAAAACACGTTTCATAAGGCCAATTATTATCGCTCGAGGATATTTGGACAACGAGGGCGAAAAACTCAAGTTTTACAAAATCAAACTGCGTTAAGCTCTTATGAAACACGTTTTTTATACAATTTTTTCTATTTTGGATACCCAACGTGTTAATATTTTTGGAAAACCTTTGGATTTCCATTTTCAAAGACAGGTCAATGTTCGCTTGACAGTTGGCGATTGTTGTCTCGGTTACGATGTAAACAAAAGCCGTGGTAATAATAAAGCACATTAGAGAACGCGCTTGGGTGCTATAAAGTGTTCATTAGGAAACCGAAATAGAAAAAACACCTTTTAGCACCCAAATGAGTTCTCTTATGTGCTCTTATATAGCGCACTCGTTTTGTTTATATCATAACCTAGACAAGGATTGCCGCTAACAATCCCTTTAACTGTCAAGCGGACACTGACCTGACCTTGAAGCTGGCAATCTCATATCTTTCTGAAAATACTGCCATGCTTCCGAAATAGAAAAAATAATATAAAATACGTGTTTCTTAAAGATTTTGTTTCGGACTTTGTAAAACTCGGCCTTTTGGAAAATAATATAAAAAACGTCTTTCTTAAGGATTTTGTAAATCTCCGTCTTTTGGCCCTCGTTTTCCATCCTCGTGCGATAATAATAGGCCTTATGAAAACTTGTTTTTCAATTAACTATTTGTCCACTAATTTTAGTTATGCAGTGTATATTTTCGCACTAGTGCGAAAAGCGAATTACTTTTCGCACTAGTGGGCAATGTAGTTAATCTAAACTAGATTTCGTAAATTTTTTATACTTATTGCCACTAGCCGCATAATGATTGATGACTAACGGCCGTTTGCAGGTAATTTTAAGGGGTTTTTTAAAGATAGGTGAGGTGATCTTTAAAGCTCTTGGAAACCATGGTGACAACAAATATGTGTCTACGGAATTAAACTTCATCTCTTATATTTGAAGAACCCCTTAAAATTACGGTGCCAACGGGCATAAACCTTTCAGGAAAGTTGTATGAAAATACAACATTTCTTTTTCCGGTCAAATGTAGTTTTCCATTTCACGAACGGAAATATGAAAAATTTTGCATGTATGTAACACCTTATGGCCTTAGTACTTTTTGTATGCGAAAAAGTAAAAACACGTCAGACATCATTTTAAAAGATCTGCCAATCTGAACGATAATTTAAAGGTACCGTAATTCCTTATTGTCAATTTGACATTATGTCGTTTTGATTTTGAGCATCTCTTTTGGTCTCCTGAGTAAAGGTGCCTACACACGTTCCGGTTTTTCGTCGTTTTTTCATCTATCCCCGAATGTTGTTCCAAACGTTATTCCAGAATTAACGAAAAACGTGTGTAGACGTAAGGATATTTTATCCAGTACCTTTAGTTTGACGCTTATTACCATAGTTAAAGTTATTTTCGTGATTTTTTTGATTATGAATTCAGAAAATAATAAAAATGCTCTTTTAATGACAGCATCAGCGGAAAATATTTCTGAACATTTTACTGTTCGTAAGAAAAGATCCTATATAATTGATAGATGCCTGAAAAATGGGATTGTACCTATAAAAGGCACTCGTATGTATAAACTCTCATACGCACATGTGTGTCATAAATAGCTATTATACAATCAACCGTAAAAGGGTAAAAATGTTAAACGTGCCATTTTATGATACCAATGTGAAAAGCAACTTATAACTTTTAACCTTCAGTTCGAGGTCATGGGCCATTCCGCTGCGCGTCGTGTCCCAAACTTCCTTTAGGTATCACAAAACAAAATATCACTTTTAACATATTATATCGTAATAAAGTATTATACAATAATTCGACCTTATAGCGTTGATTTTAAGTACATTTTGATGCAGCTGAATATGTATGAACTTGTGAAAAAATCCAATTAGCGAACATTTATTTTATGGGCTCCCGTAGGCATTGGTTGTAAGACCGGCAGGCATCATTAAAATATCAAAAAGACTAATTGTGTATTACTTTTTTAATAACAGTTTTTCGAAGTGGAGCGTAATTTCAGTGTTTATAAATGGCGGGTTTATTATCTTTATAAAAACGTTCCCCCGTTTTTAATTAAATGCAGAGCAAAAGCCCAGATTCCAGGAATAAATCACACAACTCTTTCTTTCACTTTTTGGAATCATGAATATTGAATCTAAAAGTTTCCAGTGTGCAAAGTTTCACGGGACAGGAGTCCCTCTTCTTCCCGGATGCCAATTTTGAAAGAATCTGGAGGAAACGACACGGAGTAAATTGGTTTTATTAATGATGTTTACCGAGTTGAAGGAGAGACCTGTTCGTAGTCTTTTGTGAGTAAATTTTCGGAATTAAATGGATCTAGAGTGGCCGCAGCAAACAATTTGCGGAGGGCATGGGAAAAGTTTATTAAATTGCAATAAGTTTGGTCACGTCACTGGACTACTTCAAGTGTTGCGAGTTTGTCCATTGTTCAGATCGTTGTACTCGGGAATAAGAATTAAAATATTGCAGCTTGAAAGAGTTTGCGTGTCTTTTCTCGAGCTCGAGCTCGGGCATGGTTAGTCGAATCGAAATATTGCATTGTCGCGATCAGATCGTTGGAAATAAGTAAAATTTCCCGAGAGTGACATTTATATCTTGACAAATTCATCAAATGACTTTAATAACGAGGCAACCAATTTCCTCACTAACAAACTGTTGACAAGGGGGGCATGAAATCAAATCCAGCAGGAGCGAAAGTGTTGCATTATTCTTTAAATAAGTAGTCTCTGAGCGAGCGTGTTCACTTCAGTTCGGGTAAATATTGATTAGTCCGACCCACTTTCTGTCATCGCCTGTTACATGCCGAACGTAATGGGGATATTTCAACCCCTTTTTACATTGACGTATAGCATCGTGAACACATACCCGAAATAAATGGACCGACAATCGATGAGATTGCCCATAAATTAAACAGGATCCTCAAAAACGAATGCTCTAATTAGGTCAATTGAATTTTTCATCACTCAATGTTGGAAACGACCCCCATTATAATCATTATGTGTGGTAATTTACTTACCTCGTTAGCACAATGATCACTAAATGTTAACTTGATCGGATGAATTAGCGTTGGAGAAACGGGATTGTAACATGAGCGGAAGATGAAACAGTGACGTGGTGGACGTGAACTGAATTTTGTACACCCCGAATAGGGTTGGTTGGAACCGTGGCGACTGCCGCGGTGGTGAATTCTTCCTCTTCCTGCCTCATGGTCCAGCCGAGCAACAACAATAACGGAAGCTCCGACATGGACTCTCTCGAGGACATGCTGCGGAAGGTAACACACGGACTGCTAAGAAAAGATTACATGTTTTAAACAAAATTTGCCAAGCCGCCAACCAATAGACTGTGGACCGGTTTCGTGCTTCTTGGCACTCATCATCAGCACAGTGCAGAAGTTTGGCAGCTTGGCAAATAAATATTTTGTTTAGATAAAATTAAACACGTTTTTCTACGTTATCTGAAAGGTGAAATGTGAATCGTTGAAGAGTAATTAATATGTACACAGGGGCAGTGTGTAGCAACAACGGAGGTTTGGTAGTTTAGTGAGACCATTTTCGCTATGTCAACCATAGACACAATTTGCTAATTGAATTAGAAGAAATGCTGTTTTATCAAATAAGACAACATTTCTTCGAGTTAGAATTTTCACATAACACTCGAGCAAATATTAATCGAAAATTTTGCGGTAAAATCCCGCGCTGAGACTATTTTACACGAAATGAAGAAAAGAATCAGTTGCGAGCGCTCTAGCGATCTAGACCAATCAAACAACAAGTTTTTCCATATTGCCAAACGTGCAGGGGTATAATCGCTTATAATACCACAAGTGCATGCTATTTAATCGGTTAAATTTTGAAAATGATTACGAAAGCTTGTTGCCGGTGGTAAAATAATGAGAACTAAATTGTCATTTATTGTCTGATTAAAGCCCGAGAGCTTTAGCTCGAGGGCTTTAATCTTTGATAATAAATGGCAATTTAGTTCGAATTGTTTTACCTATACGGCAACAAAGCTTGAGTAATTATTTCTAAAATTTAACCGATTGCAATAGCGATGCACGAGTGGTATTCGGTAAGATTATTTCACAAATTAAACTCTTGTTTTGATAAAATTATGATTTTTTAAACCGGGGTTGCCTATACTCAAAAGCCCAATATGATCTTGCGAACGAGCCTTTATAGCTCATTGACATTAATGACGTTTGAGGTTAGGAACCGTGCAAACAAAATGTTATTGAGTTTTTAGGATATATCCAGAAGAAATCAGCGTTCTTTATGTCCAAAAACACCTAAAATATGGTTTTTGGAAAGACTTGTGTTTGGTGGTCGTATTTGTGGACCTTTATTTCCCATAATTTTGTTTAAGTGGTGATTTTCAGCAGTGAACAAATTGTGTTTAAAATCAAGTGGTCATCGGAAACGATTAAATGACTCGTGCAAACACCGATAAAATGCATTAATCACTCTTAAATGAACTTGATTGGATAGAAATTTAAAAATGAGTCTAATTGATTGGTTTAAAAGGAGATTTGAAAATAATCGCTTATAATACCACAAGTGCATGCTATTTAATCGGTTAAATTTTGAAAATGATTACGAAAGCTTGTTGCCGGTGGTAAAATAATGAGAACTAAATTGTCATTTATTATCTGATTAAAGCCCGAGAGCTTTAGCTCGAGGCCTTTAATCTTTGATAATAAATGGCAATTTAGTTCGAATTGTTTTACCTATACGGCAACAAAGCTTGAGTAATTATTTCTAAAATTTAACCGATTGCAATAGCGATGCACGAGTGGTATTCGGTAAGATTATTTCACAAATTAAACTCTTGTTTTGATAAAATTATGATTTTTTAAACCGGGGTTGCCTATACTCAAAAGCCCAATATGATCTTGCGAACGAGCCTTTATAGCTCATTGACATTAATGACGTTTGAGGTTAGGAACCGTGCAAACAAAATGTTATTGAGTTTTTAGGATATATCCAGAAGAAATCAGCGTTCTTTATGTCCAAAAACACCTAAAATATGGTTTTTGGAAAGACTTGTGTTTGGTGGTCGTATTTGTGGACCTTTATTTCCCATAATTTTGTTTAAGTGGTGATTTTCAGCAGTGAACAAATTGTGTTTAAAATCAAGTGGTCATCGGAAACGATTAAATGACTCGTGCAAACACCGATAAAATGCATTAATCACTCTTAAATGAACTTGATTGGATAGAAATTTAAAAATGAGTCTAATTGATTGGTTTAAAAGGAGATTTGAAAATAATCGGGGGTAAATACTTAAGGGGTTGATTTTTTTCTCGGTTAAACTGTCGTTTTTTACGAAAATTTGGTTGCTTGGAAATTGAACGAGAAGAAACTGACTGATAAAAACACGCCATCAGGGAGTGTTTTTATCTAGTCCAGTTTCTTCTAGTACAATCTCTTAAAAGCAATCAAATTTGAGTTTATCCAGATAAAAAGTCAAATTCGAATGTATTTTAGGAGGATTA
Source organism: Pycnomerus fuliginosus (assembly GCA_963924575.1). Classification (NCBI taxonomy): domain Eukaryota; kingdom Metazoa; phylum Arthropoda; class Insecta; order Coleoptera; family Zopheridae; genus Pycnomerus; species Pycnomerus fuliginosus. The sequence goes on from OZ004622.1 coordinate 16,364,585, forward strand.
ATGCTAGTTGCAGTCGGGGACTTTGAAAATGCCCACTCCACCGCGATAGTTCACTTGGCCGACTGCATCGCTGAAGTTCGTTTGATGATTGACTGACAGATTGGCAAACGTTTAGCACGTTGCGATACAGTCGACCAAGTGAGTCGTCGCGGTGGGGTGGGCATTTTCAAAGTCCTCGGCTGTGCAAATAACTAATCTTTTATAGCTTAAGATGTTAAACTCTATACTTTTGTCACCTCATAATGTGCTAAAGCAACGCTTTGACAGTACGGATACAGATACGATACGATCGAATATAAAAAAAGGGCAGCTAAGGAAGCGGCTAGAGTCTCCCCACCTGGTATATATGATCCAATCATATAAGTTATAAATTTGAATCCACAGTCTCTTAAGTGTTTCAGGAGTTTTTTATTTATTTTATTTTTTATTGCCAAACGTGTACTAAGTTTCATTGCATTTTTGGAAACACAATTTGAAGACAGTTCATGTGCTGATAAAACTAATGGTGGTCTTTCAAATTTCAAAGATGACATGCCAAACAGGCACTTGTCATTGGCCGATTGCCACCAAAATTAAGTTTTCTTACTTGCTAAACCTAAATTTTACTCCACCAACCTTAAAGCGTTTGCTGGGATTTTTCAAAATTTTACAATTTTTTGCCAAAGTTTGAATATATTTTTGGGGACCACATTTGAAGGCATTTCATGTGCTAATAAAGAAAATGAAAGTTCATTATTTAAATTTCAAAGTTGATATGCCAAAATAGCACTTGCCGTTCGTCGATTGGCACCAAAATTAAAGCAGCTCTCCAGCGGGTAATCGTCACACACATAAGGCATTTTCCAAAAACCACTTTCTCGTGATTCTGGGACCTCGAAACGTAATTCTCAATTTCGAATTTTGGAGTGATTGCAGTAACCTCCCATTTTTATATTGGTTGTGGGGAGGTTAATAATAGTTATTTATGATATAAGTGTTAAAAGTGGTATTTTATTTTGTGTGCAGCGGAGTGGCCCAACCCTTCGAACAAAATAAAATCACTTTTAACATGCATATCATACACTATTTTTTCTACAAACACTGTTGAAAGCAAAAGTCTTTAAATTATTAATTGAAAACGTCCATGCAATTCGCTGTAACTAAGGTATCGTGACAATTTGTTGCCGGGGCTTGTTTAATTGTTGTTGCATTGTCACTTTTAACACTGTGTTAAAAGTAAATCACTTTTAACATAAATGTTAAAAGTAAATGACTTTTAATACTGGTGTCATAAAATGTCATTTTTAACAATTGTCAACAAACGTTAAAACAACTGTTTTTAATAGTGTTTGTAGAAAAATAACTTAACAGCAAGGTTTAAAAATTAAGTATTAGTTTAAGCTTTGTTTCATTTTCTCTTGAACCGTTGTGTGCTTTGATTGGATATCTTATAATGAATGAGGTACATAGTTTTATTTTCAGAAATAAAATCCTCAAACTCTTGCCACACGATGTATTCCATTACTATTTCAAATACAGCTACATGTTTGATGTACAAACAGATGTATACATCTTCAGGCTGAAAAATTAAACGTAACAAAGGAAAATCAAGAATGAAAATTACCCGACGTGGATTATTTCATGTAACATGAAATTAATTGAAATTTAAATTTAAATAAGCTGATCAAACGGCGCTCACCAAAACAAATAGTTATTTGTTTAACAAGGCAGAAAAATTGCATATTTACTGCCGCGGCTGAAGTTTCATAGCCGAGGCTCGAAATCCAGCCAAGGCAGTAAGTCTGTTTTTTTTGCCGTGGTGAACACATAATTTGTTCGCCGATTGTCGCGGCAGTAAAAATGATTTTACTGCGAAAAAATTTTTGCCTAGGTAGTTCAAATGTCGATTTTTTACTGCCGGCGACATGCACACATGCGGCAGTAAAAATGCACTTTTTTAATGACAATCGGCGAAAAAATTGTGTGTTCAACACAGCAAAAAGCAGATTTACTGCCTTGTCTGGATTCCTAGCCTCGCCTATCTCCTCGGCTATGAAACTTCAGCCGCGGCAGTAAATCTGCAACTTTTTTGCCTTGTTAAACAAATAACTATATTTTATTTAAAAGTTCTTAATGAAACGAAAACCTCAGAACCTCATCCCTGTCATGTGAGTAGGTATGTGCGAAATGGTGAACTGGCAAGACTTTGAGGATTTTATTTCTGAACAAATCGAGCCACTTTTAAAATTATGGATTTTTAGTCATATTTTCCTATTTGCGTTTTCTATATCTACTTCCTTTCTATACTTATTTTTGATTGATTTTGTTCCTACATACATTTAAAAGGTTATGGAGTCTGGAAGGAGCTAACTGGAAAGTTTCAAATTGTTAATCAAATAGTTGATGGTGTCAAGTAAACGTCTTCATGCTTCAATTGGGCAAAGTTCCAGGTTTAATCAAATTACGTCCCCGCGTGCTCGTATTAAATTCAGAAGTGGCTCTGTTCGCGTTAAATTCAGGAGCTGCATCGAAGGGTCAGTTTTTTTCGCACAGCGCGCGACTTCATCTGCATTTAATTTATGAAGGCATTAAAATAGAAAAAAGCAGCAGCATTTTTCTCGACACTTTGATGAATGTGAGTGAAGTGTCGGAAATTCATTGCAAACACGTAACGTTTCTTTGTATAGGTTTTTGTTTTTGATAATTTGCATTGTATGCACGAACGCATGCAACAACGAAACTGACAAGCTTCACAACGATTGTTTTCCCCTGCAATTTCTGTAATTTTTTGCGCTAAAGTTACAAACTTCCCCAAGCGCGTAATTAATCAGATCGGAATCTATCCGTTCGAAGTTGCAGCAGCGATAAGTTTTTCCTCCTGGATCATTTGCATGTTTCCGGGATAAAATTGTGCGGTTTTATCATAGAATTTAATTAACTGAAACTGGAAAGTTTACGGTGTGTGGCTGAGCGGAAAAGATAAACCAAATCGTCGACCGACGCTTGTGAAATATTATGTATTCATGGTGCTCGATATGTAAAAATCGCGTCGTATATCCTGGACGTGTGTGGTTGTTTTGTCGGCGCGTTTCTGAGCATTTGTACCAATTGACATGTTCTATATCACGCAAATCCCAAAGGGATTGTCAACGTGTTCGTTATTTATGGTACCGCTGTGAATATCATACGCATATACGCGTACCTCATACCAACTTTTCTTCGCCACAGCTAGCCACCGCTACCAAATTTAATTTACTCCGTTTTGAGGTGTTTTTTACATCTCCAAAAAGGGGACCTACATATTAGAGAGACTTGAGAGAATAGGCAGCGTCCGGGAGCATTTTGTCTCTTTGGCACCAGCTATGGGCATCAACAGTATGTAGAACTCATACGGTCAGCTGTCACTGTGCCAAATAGATGGCATGTTTCGTACAATTGAGAAGCGTTGAAACAAAAAGGTACATAAGAAGTGATAGAGAGCTTTGACGCCCTCTAGCGGAAGAACGGTCAAATGAGCACAAGAAAAGCGAGGGCACTTTACAGTGACCAACTCACGCCCGCGACCTTCAAATTGCCAGCCGTGGCAAACGAAATGCCCTCGCTGTTCTTTTTAATTTGCAACCACTAGACCTAAGAAGGAATCTTCAATGTAACATTTTCTTATATAAATTAGTAAATGGGTAGGTATATAAATTGTGAAGAGTTACTGAGTAAAATTATGTTTTATGTGCCAAGAATTGCGTCTAGAAATGTGCAAACTTTCGCTCTCCCATTTTCCCGATCAAATCAACATCAGAATTCGCCAGTTGTTAACATATGCAAAACCCACAATCTAATCTGTCAAAACGTAGATATATTTGGAAGTAGCCTGCTTGACTTTATAAATAGTTGTAAGAAACTATACTCTGTCCGGGATCCACACGACCAAGATTCACCCATTGTTGACAACAATGATTCGCCATGGAAATAGGGTGAATCCCGGTCGTGTGGATCCCGGACAGACCATAATAATGCGTGAATATATTCAGTCCTCCTAGCGCTTGGAATGCAAGTTGTCAATCTTTATTTTCTATTATTTATGTACTTTATAATTAATTTAATTTTCTTTTCTGTAACATTGTTCCTTTGTGGACCTAACCGTCTGTTGGAATAAACACTATTATTATTATTATTTTCTTCTGCTCATTTGACTGTTCTTCCCGTAGAGGGCGTCAAAACTCTCCACCACTTCTTAAACATCGCCATCTTGTAATAAATACTTTGAAGCTTTGAAACCGGTCCGAAGCTTTTTGAATGGTGGCTCGAAAGATTCAGGTATTTAAATTTGTTTAAAAAGGTACATGTCTATTTTTTCACATTCTGCGTTTTTGTTGGTTGCGTATTAGGTACGGTGCCTTTCAGAAAATATGCTATTATAAGCTGAGGCTATGGAATCGCAATCTGTCGAAGGGACGTTTGTCTAAAGTTAGTTCGCACAGCCTCCAGATAAAATGACAGATATCACGTCCCCGAACAAGTCCTCGGTAAAATGACAGATGACATGTCCTGTATGAACTAACTTTGGACACGTTCTTTCGACAGATTACGATTCATCTGTTTCCATAACCAACGGTTGTCACATTTTCTGAATACTTAACACTGTACAAGGTGTCTCAGAACGCTCGCACCAAATTCTAATGAAGTATTCAGGACTAAATTCTGAGTTGTTCCGTGTTTTTGAAAATTTCCAGGGCCCAATAGTTCTCGAATTATAATTGATTTAAGAGGACGAATCAGATTTCAGCTCTGAATTGCTTCATAAGGTAATTTAATGTTAGATGCACTATTTCCTAGGTAACAAGATACTGTCAATGAAAATTTATATTATTGTATCTTGTTATCTAGGTAATAGTGCATCTAACATTAAATTACCTTATGAATAGCAATTCAAAGCTTCTTAAATCTGTTATAACTCGAGAACTATTGGACCGTGGAAATTCTCAAAAACACTGATCGACTCAGAATTTACTCCTGAATACTCCATGAGAATTTGATGCGAGCGTTCTGAGACGCCCTGTATATGGCAGGTAGGATTCGTCGACATACGATTGCTCTAAATTAAATACCTATGCAATTGCCAAACCTACTATAAAAGTTATGGGTTCAGCCAAAATCAGACAAATTAGTTTTGTTATAGATACATCATATATCATTATTATACCTAAATTTTCGATAAATTCTGTTGTGTTTCAATCAAATCAAAACATAATTATCCACTAATGGACAACTGTTCAAACAAAACCAGACATATCCATTTCTTTTTGTTTTCTGATACGTAGGTACCTAAATAAACCCAGAAGTGGGTTTAATTGAATTACTTTTTCAGTAATTTTATGTAGGTAGGTAATTGTAATAGAAATTTACAATTATTATTACTTTTCCAAAGTCTTTATGAGCATTTTTAAATTCCTAATTATGAGGGTTAGAAATGTTAAAATGTCTTCGAGACTTAGAAACTCTAATGATTCCTCCCAGCTTAGGACCTCCGACGGGGCTCATTTCCTATCTCAGTACATTCCTTCCTATTCTGTTGCACCCCGACCCTCTCTCGCATTTTTATCTGCGCATATCGAGCCCAAGTTATATTTGGCAAGTAGTACTTAAAGTTAGAAAAATGTTCATAAAGTTTAATACGGTTTGAGAAGATGTCTATAGCGTTGCCGATATGTTGAAAATGAAAACCGAAAGGTTCTCTTTGGCTGACGAAAATTTTTAAACTCAATTAGGTATACAGGGTGGTTCCTTTTTCACTGCTCACCATTGGCATCTCTTAAACGGTAAGAGATATGGAGTTGGTTAAATTGGAGAAAAGTTGCGCCATTTCTTTGTGATTAAGAATCTGAAGAGAATTCCCCGATATCTTTATTCGTTCCTGAGTTATTCCGAAAAATCTGAAAATTGCTATTTCAAATAAAAATTATTATCTCCCTAACAATTGATAAATGAAACTTGGAACTTTTTTATTTTTGACAGCTGTCAATCGAATGACATCCTTCACATAAATTTTCTTGGCCTTCTGATTTAGAGCTATGACAGTCAACTTTTGATTCTCTTATGGCCGCCATATTGAATTTTGACACCATGGGGTTCAGGAAAAAATTTGCTTTTCAAAAATTTAATCAATATGGACTTTTTCGAAAAATCGTCAAAATTCTAAAATTGGAATAATTAATTTATAAAATCAGTATAAAACTTTTTGAAGTAAAGTATAAAATAGTACACCAAGTTTTTTAATGCCTTTTGACGTTTAGTACAATTGGATTGAAATTTCAAGAAAACAGATTTGGAAGTCGTCGTACTTAAATTTTAATACGTTTTTTCGAAAAAGTTCTTTCCGAGTCTTTCTAGTTACATTTTTGAGAAGCTAATTTTTTTGTAAGTCGAAGGGTGCCAAAATTCAACATGGCGGCCATAAGAAAATCTAAAGTTGATCGTCATTGCTCAAAACCTAGAAGGTCTAGAAAATTTCTGTCGATGCGAGGATGCGAGGATTGAATGGGTGTTCAGTAAGGTGCAGTTTTAGGTTGAAGAAATTTGTAACAAATAAAAATATTTTTTAGTGAAGTAATTGCGCAGTTGAATTTACACCGAAAAAGCGAAGTTGAGGTGTTTTTGCGTTTTTCAAAAAACTCAATTTTTCACGGATTTCTTCCATGTTGAATTTATTCCTTACTTTTGAAAAGTATTGTATGAATATTTATTTCAAATCCAGCGTCTATCTGTAGGCATAAAACCAATCTCATAAATGGAATGTTTAGGTACCTCCATCAAAAGCATGATAGGTAAACACGATACTCATTTTAGTGAAGTATAGCCATTAACTTCAGGAACAATGACGTTCACGCTTAAAGTAGCTCTTTACTCCATATCGGACCCTGCTTTTCTGTTTTTGATGATTCAGCGTCGAAGTATATCACATCGTAAAATGGATAAAGCGCTTTTTGTGCTTGTACAAACATGTACGGACCATGTACTGACAAATAAAATAAAACGATCAAGAGTGACTATTACGAAATGTTTTACAAAATTATCGAATTGCGAACGAAGATTTTAATCTTGACGAAGGATTCTGGCAAATCGATGGAAAATTATATCGGAAATTTTAGTTTGGCTGATTTTGTACTTAGTGAAATTTTCTCGCTGCATACCACTCATGCATGACCCCTACGGTCAGTATTATCGGCGCCGTCTGTGAACTAAAAAATAGCAATATGTTACAAAATTGGCATTAAAAAAAATTTTGGATAGGTTCAAAATTAATGAAAATGACCGAAAAATCGCAAAAAAGCCCGAAAAAATAAATGAAATGTATTTACTCCTTGCCTGGGTTGTTAGTACGCTAAGGGTTGGTCTTAGGTTGAAGACTCAAGCCTTTTTTTCAATTGTTGACCGATATCTATTGAACCACATAATTTTTTTCCACCACTTACATGAAAAAATTGCCCATTTCAACTCTAAAATTTCATCCCCCTTGTTAGTTCATAACGAAAACTTGCCCATCCGCCTACTGTGTCGCCGTAAATTAAAACATACCAAAACCAGCCTTGATACGTTGAGCCGTTTTTGAGTTCTCGCATTTTCTGTCTTTTGGCATGTTAGGGGTTGTAGCGCCTTTAAGGGTGTTTTTTTTACGAATGATGATGAAGACATTTTTTGTGCCATGAATAAAAATCTGTCGAATGGTATTAATCTCACAGTACTCATTTTCATCGAAATATGTGTGTATGTTGGATTTCAAATAACTGCGTGCAACCCTTGCGGAGTTACCATATTTTTTGTGCTTTTCATCCTCTAAATTTCATCCCCCAAAATTGACACCCCCTCACCTTCAACTAACAGACTTGAAGGTCGAACGTACACACCAAGTTTCAGAAGGATACCTCCACTAGTTCTCGAGTTATTGTAATTAATAGTGTATTTATTATTCGATCAATCCCTTCAACCATGAGTCGCTATTTTAGCGAACGATTCAAAGCCTCTTTCGATCCCGAAAAAAACGTAACCTATAATACAGACACGTTTCGATCGTTTTGGGTCTCTTCAGTACCGTCAATTTCACGACCGATAGAGGCTTATTGAAACTTGTAGGTATTTAAATTACACGATGTTTTGAAGTATTAGTGAGAAGTAAGTGGCCTCAATGTTGGTTGCCTTAATAACAATAGTTAACAGTTTTTTAGTTTTTCACCCCTAACTACCACCCCGTGGTCCGATATGGCCCAAAAGCAATCCCCGATTTTCTTTTCGGGAGACAAAGCTGCATACCAAATTTATATCTTAATCAGTTCTCAAGTTATGCGACGGGCAGGCTCGACGAGCGAATAATCAAAGGCGAGTACCTCCGCATTCTGCTACGGCACTAAAGATGGGCAGCAGAGAAACGGCTGGAATCTTTGGTTTCTGTGTAAATAGTAGTCAATTCCGAGGTCAATTCAACAGACTTTAGACTCTGATTTCTGTGTCAAACTCAATTCAGCAGAAAAACAAATTCATTTGGTTTTTGGTTCACTAAAATCGGACCACAAATAACAAAGTTATAGTGTTCTGGAGTTTTAATCTCTCACGTTGTATGTAGATCTGATGTTATCTCGAATTCGAAAATTTTAGTGATTGCACTAACCTCCCATTTTTTTTATGTTGTGGATTTGGGGAGGTTAATAATGTAATTAATTGCTATCAAGCTACGAGCTCGACACTTAATAAGTTCAGTTTAAAAATATTGGTTAACGTTTCCTGCTACTTCATCTTGACTCATAAATAACAATAATTGATTTGAATTTGTCGGGACTTTCGAAGAGATATTAATATTAATAACTCATCCTGATAGCCGTTGATAAACGTAATTTCAAGGTGTCTCCTGCTAAAATTATTGTCGCCGAAGCAGTACATATAGCTCCATTATAGAAGTCGTCGCGAGATATAAATCTTAATTTAGAAGAGCTGCCGCACAGAATTAATGGTTGGTAACATATTTTCACAATGTACAACCCTTGATTTTTTAAGCGCATCCTCAACTAATCGCCTGCCACAATTGGTTTATCTAGGGGAGCGCCTCCATCTAATCAAATAACCATTTATCAACCCCCCAATAAAGCCGTCGTTTATCGAATAGCGTTATTAAATAAAAACGTTTGTATTGTGTTTTATGTCGGCAGGTAATTGTACAGGTAAGGTTCGAGTATAAACCACATGTTGCGCTTGTTGAGGGCTTCTTGGTTTTCGTAGCACGTCCAAACTCGCTCTGCCTCCAAGCTTCAGTTTTCATGGCGACGATAAAATAAAACAGTATAGTGCTGGAGTCCTCCCCAGTTCTCACATGTGCCGCTCACCCCCCAGCACGTGTATAATCTGCAATTTCGAGGAAAACAACAATAACGCTGCCACGGCTTTAAATTGAAAACTTCGGTGTTTAATAAATTCCCGAAATAAATTATTTGGTAAGTAGCTTTCGACCGGATAAACACTCAGTGGGAAATTGTGAAAGTTTGGAGTGGAGCTTTTTCCGATCCTCCTGTTATTTAATTAATTTAGTAAAGAGGTTGAGTGTCGAACGGTTCGTTTAACTAGGAATTTGCGTTTTACTTTACAATACTCCTGCCTGTTGCAGTGCTGCAAACATCATCACATTTCACTCGGTTCTATTTACATTTAATTAATGCGGAATGGAATGTACACAGACGAATATTCGAATAGATTTAAATATCGGTAGGGGTTGTCCTATTTGCATTTTAAAGTTTTATCCGGTCGGTATACCTGTTCGTTTGCAATCAACAACAACGCCAACAAATCTTCCTTTTATAAACAATTTCATAGTAAATAAGAAATTTCACACTTTGAATAAGAAATGATTGAGCATTGGGGACTATACTTAATTTGGTGGATGCGCCAAATATTTCTTTAACTTCCTCGCTCGGGCAGCAGTTACTAAAATCGATCAAACACATCAAATCTTTAGGTTTTAGGGTCCGAGGCTCCCAAAAAAGTTTGTTGACGATTTTTGGTGAGTATGACCTGATTTAAAATTATCACAGAACTTTCACAACCATGTTTGACAAATATAGATCTGTGAAGCTTGTGGGATAATTTTAAATTTTATGTAGATTAGGTATAAGTTCTTAACCTAATTTAAGGCAATAAAGTGCTTTTTGTTCATAATACTGAACTGAATAAAAACCATATGCACCCACTACAAAACAAGTCAATATTACCCAATAAGCCAATAAAGTGGCTTTTGAAGAACGGCCGTCTGCAAATACGCTAAAATTACACAACCGATGTGGCTGAAATTTGGTATGTGAAGCTTGTATGATCCATGGAAGAACTAATGAGATTTTGGGCCGAATTGTCCAGTCAAGTTAGATTTTTTAGAAGCAATAATTTATATATTGTTGAAATTTTGGTTACGTTCTCCTGAAAGGGCCTGAAATGAAGTGCCAAAAAGTTCCCACCACTAAAGTGTATGCTTCATCCCTTATTATTTGTCAAATGCCACCCCAAAACGTGACATGATGGCACTAATTTGTTTCTAGCATTTTTCTGCGAAACTATCAATCTGACAGAAAACATTATTCCTATCAAAAATATTCCCAATGAAATTCTGCGTTAAAAAGTCCTTATGATTATTTCGATTATTTCCATATAATTGCTACAAACGCCGTCCGAAGTTTAGAGGGGTTTTTCGCCGAGGAGTCAACCACTCATGAAAAAAATGTACCACGGTCTTGGACTAGGGCGGACTAAAATGGGACTAAATCGAACTAAAAGCGGACTAAATCCAAGGGGTGTACCGCGGACTAACGCAGTGGTTGCCCCTTCGTTTTTCGAAGGAAATATTTTTATTGGTTTTCATAGTTTTTATATTGTAAGTATACGTATTCTTACGAAAGCGTCCTGGGGTCACGATTTTTTTTTAGTTGTATAATTAAGAATTACCCCGATTAGCGGACTTACCCAGACACAGCGACAGCGCACGTTCAGAAAATTTCGTATTACGAAGAAAACTTTCGAAATTATAAGTTTTTAAGACACGCTCAGTTCTCATCCTAGACACCTGCAATAGCTTTTAAGGGCAAAATACCAACTTTTACTTCCCAAAATTAATTAAAATTAAAATTAATTGGTCTCACCTTCAACCCGCTCTTGCCACCTCGAAGGTGTAATTCGAGATTAATTGACTTACCTGGACACAGCGCCCGTTCAAAAGATGTCGCTATGTCCAGGTAAGTCCTTTAATCTCGAATTACACCTTCGAGGTGGCAAGAGGGTTGAGTGTGGGACCAATTATTCATTTTGGACCGCAAAAAATGGTATTTTGCCCTTAAAAGCTATTCCTGGGGAAGGAAGGGAGCGTGTCTTAAAAATTTCGTGATCCCAGGTACTTTCTGCCCCAGGACGCTTTCGTAATAGTAGAGTGCCCGGGCAGCCGAAAGACGTCAAAAAACTGCATATTCGAACACCTCAAAGTAAAAATGTATGACCTAGCCAGAATTGTAGGTTATGCCCTAAGGATCAAAAAGCCGTAAGTTGTCCAAAAATCGTCCAGTGCATAAGGGCACTATCCAAAAAATTCGAGTTAAGTGCAAAATCAGAAAGAGGACATCAAGTTTTACCTACTGTTAAAATTTCAAAGTGGTCTCTGTACGATTTGTATTTTTTTTTAATTATCAAAATATATTAGTTGCACGGGCGTATATGGGACCCGAACGCAGTTTTTCGTTGTTTTCTCGGTTCGACCCTCGCAAAATTTTCAGTGATTTTCGGAGTTTTTCTCCTTTCCACGGTCTAATCTCCTTAAATATTGCATTTATCAAGAAAATGTGTTCTTGATTAATTATAGAACAATTCATGAGGATGCGTACAGCGTTCAATTTGGATTTTTTGGATTAGTGATAACCGAGATAATTAATTAAATGTTAACCAGTGCAAAATCTAAGGTTCGTCCGCGCGCGCTGTGACTCACTCGCTCTCGCATGTCCCTTCTACACCCTTCCGCATCCCTTGCCTGGCGCGAAGTAACTTGGAAGTTTGACAATTCGATTTTTGCATATTTTGTTGATTGTTATTATGTATGTATTATGTTATTATTGTTAATATCAACCATTTCCATATTGTCGAAATTAGCTCGTGAGAAGCATATTCTTTCAGTATAATTCTTTAATACTCAATATCAATGATTAGCACAGTTGCAAAATAAATAATAATAAAAATATGAAAAAAATATTATTAGCCACTGTCGTTCGGTATTCCTTAATTTTATTCCCAGATATTACAATTTAAAACATACCTAAATAAAATAATTGCTACTTATAGGTACCTACCCTATAGGGCATTTCAACTCTACAAATTCACAGTACCTATCAAAAATTCTGTCAATTGTACAATTATTGGCTCCAGATTTAAGCATTTTTCAGGAAAAACATTTAATTTCATCACCGACTACATATTCTTGGTTTTTCATCACGGTTTTCCAAGTAAAAACTTATGAAAGCAGGCCTAACAAAATACCATAACTTTTCGTTTATTAATTCCGTCAAGACGGTTCGAAAGATTCATATCGTCCATAAATTAATTATATAGGTCGTCGATTAAGCTTGCAGTACCTAACCTAGGTTCTAGGTTGAAGTTGAAACCCTCGTTCATGCCACTATACATAAATGGTGTGATATTATATTTTTGTAATAACAAAATAAGTAGGTAGTTAACTGTCAGAATAAACCATCAGTTGAATTTTCACTCTGTTGATATTCATCAAAACTTGTTGATTTGTGGCCGACGAAAAAAGCTTCCTGATAAAATTGTTGGACAAAATGTCATAATAAAGAGAGAAGCAGTATGCCTTATTCCACACGACTTTGCAGTGCTAGTCGCCTTTGGAATATAGTTTCCCCATGTAATTTACATGGAGAAACAAAATTTCAAAAGTGACTGCCGCTGTAAAGTCTCGTAAGGTAAATCCACATATAAGGTAGGTTTACTTATTATTAATGCTTAGGTTTCGGTATAGGTACTACTTGGAAAACTTGGCTAAAAATCAAGAGCACATTTAGTGCAGTTAAGCACTACCTTAGTAGAGCATAAACTAGTATAATTTCTTACTGTGAATTTATTAGGTACATACATAATTTGTTATAGGTAGCTGAAATGCCTATAGGAAGATACCAATTAGTTTTTTTTATGCTTCAGAGTGAAAAGCATGTAGCTGCCAAAAAACGATATTAGCAAATTACACTGCATCATGCCCTTCATGCCAAAATATAAACAGTAGAAAAAAAACAGTGATGGCTAATGAGCATAGGTACGATGTTCAACAAAGCCATTTATTCTCTAAGTACCTATGTCATTTTATTAATGAGTAATTATACATATTACCTTTTACATCTAGATTATGTTATACTGAAAGAATCGGTTCTCTTGAGCTAAAAAAAACAGTGATGGCTAATGAGAATAGGTATGACGTTCAACAAAACCATTTATTGCCTAGGTACCTACGTCATTTTATTAATGAATAATTATACCTATATTTATATACTTACCTTTTACATCTAGGTATGTTATACTGAAAGAATACGGTTCTAATGAGCTAATTTCGGCAATATGGAAATGGTTGATATTAACAATAATAACATAATACATACATAATAACAATCAACAAAATATGCAAAAATCGAATTGTCAAACTTCCAAGTTACTTCGCGCCAGGCAAGGGATGCAGAGGGGTGTAGAAGGGACATGCGAGAGCGAGTGAGTCACAGCGCGCGCGGACGAACCTTAGATTTTGCACTGGTTAACATTTAATTAATTATCTCGGTTATCACTAATCCAAAAAATCCAAATTGAACGCTGTACGCATCCTCATGAATTGTTCTATAATTAATCAAGAATACATTTTCTTGATAAATGCAATATTTAAGGAGATTAGACCGTGGAAAGGAGAAAAACTCCGAAAATCACTGAAAATTTTGCGAGGGTCGAACCGAGAAAACAACGAAAAACTGCGTTCGGGTCCCATATACGCCCGTGCAACTAATATATTTTGATAATTAAAAAAAAATACAAATCGTACAGAGACCACTTTGAAATTTTAACAGTAGGTAAAACTTGATGTCCTCTTTCTGATTTTGCACTTAACTCGAATTTTTTGGATAGTGCCCTTATGCACTGGACGATTTTTGGACAACTTACGGCTTTTTGATCCTTAGGGCATAACCTACAATTCTGGCTAGGTCATACATTTTTACTTTGAGGTGTTCGAATAGTGAAAGATATGAGCCGCTTTGCACTCTACTATAAGAACTCGCGTACCGTGTACTTATTGTTATTAAGACAACAAGTGTTTTATGGACAGTTTAAAATTGAGGCTGTAGCTATACCTAGTTATAATTGCTTATAAAGATGGCAACCATTTTTATTAACACATGAAAAGTCTTCAAATTTTGTTTTGAAAAATTCAGTTAAATTTAGTGCCCTTTTGGCAATAAGTAATAAAAATTTTGAAAAACTGCCAAAACTGGATTGAAATTCATAGGGGATAGGATTGGATCATTCACCAAGTAAGGAGGTTCTAGCCGCTTCCCTGGTTGCCCATTTTTTCACATCATCAGGACGGTGCGGTGCCGTGAAGAAAACGGTGTCTTTATTTTTTGGAATATCAACTTAAAATTTTTATTGACTTATACCGGGTCTCTCAGAACTCCCGTATAAGCCAATAATGGTAGATTCCTGAGCTTAATCAAAGACGAATTTTCCTTTGCAAAAGCTTCGAGGATCCAATAGTTTTCAAATCAGAAGCAATTGTAGTCTGCCAATCAGAATGAATATCGGAATTAGATGGTAAAGTAAAGTAAAAGGATAAGGGTTCACAACAATTTTTTTTTGCTTCCCCAGCAACAGCTTTCGCATCCTTACTGTACCTTACTCTTTAATTAAGGGACGCATTGTGATTGGCGGGCTTGAATCGCTTCCCAATTGAAAACTTTTGGACCCTCGCAATTTTTGCAAAGAAAAGTTCGTCTTAGATTGAGTCCAGAAATCTACCATTACTGGGTTATACGGGAGTTCTGTGACACCCTGTATACGCATAAAAACACAAATTTTGACATATTAACAATTTTTTTCTTACTTCCGGCTTCACCGAAAGTAACGTTTACTTTCTTATTAACCTCCCCACTCCACTTCACCATTTAAAAAAAAAGGGAGGTTACTGCAATCACTAAAATTTTCGAATTCGAGATAAGACCGGATCTGTATGTTTTGAGGTCTCAGGAACCCAAAAAAGTGGTTTTTAAAATGTGTCTGTATGTATGTACGTACGTACGTTCGTTCGTTCGTAAACGCGCCACAGCCCAAACTACTCGACCGATTTGGCTGAAATTTGGTACGTGTGCATGTGATAACCCAACTTAGATCTGAAAAGCTTTTGGAGCCAATCGTGCAACCAGAAATGCCGTTTTGGCAAATCAACTTTTAAATTTTAAATGTAAACCCCCATTTTTCACGTCACAATAAGGAAGACCTTCAGATTCTGCTTCCAAAGATGTATTCACTGTCAGTGCCCTTTTGACCGAAAACTAAAAATATCGAGATTTTTATCGGACTTTAAAATCGCGGTACAGCCCAAGCCCCTGAACCGATTTGGCTAAAATTTTGCACATGGGGATTGTATTACACGTCGAAGAGCTGAACAAATGTTGGATTCAATCGACCCACGGAAAGTGCCGTTTTGGCACACCAATTTCGAAATTTAAAGTTATTCTCTCATTTACCCATCCAAAACAAATTTTTGAAAGATTTATTGTCACCATCAGAAGGGTCTTCAAATTCTGGTTTTAAATGAGATAAAATTTATTCGCATTTATTACCCTTTGGGTAGAAAAATCGAAATTTTGTAATAACACTGAAACCACGTTATAGCCCAAAGTACTGGATGGATTTGTCTGAAATTTGGTACATGGAGGTCAGGTGACCCGTTGAAGAGCTGAAAGGCTTTTGGGAGCAAATGGGTGCCATTTAGGCACATTAACTTTAAAATCTTAAACACAATAAGTCACGGAAATCAAAGACCCACGCGTTGGGGAGGTTCCAGCCGCTTCTCTGCTGCCTTTTTTTTTAAATAGCAAGTTGACGGTTTTTTTAAGCAACTCAAAAGACATTTTAATTTTCTTTACAATCATAGTAAAAATTTCACCATAAGTTGCAAATAGGGCCGCCAGAGGGCCGAAACGTTTTTAGGCAAGATGGCTGTGATTTTTGCCATTTAAAGTTAGTGACTATTCAGATTAGTATAGGAGTCCGCTAAATAGCTATTCAGACAGCAAGTGTTTTATAGGCAGTTTTAAACTATAAATATAAAACACGTGGTTGTCTTCATGAATTTTTCTAATACTAACCATATTAACACGACCCTCGACACGACCTTAAGTTTCTTTTGAATTTTCTTGTCAATTCAAGTGATAAATGTCAAAAATTTTCGATTTATTAGCCTTAAGACACGTTGTCATGGCCGTGTTTCATAGCAAACAAGACTATTCAAATGCACCATAGAAACAGTATAAGATATTCGAATTAGAATAGTATATTATTCAATGAGTGTGTAATGAATTTTGTTGCTCCCGAGGATGACGTTTATGGTACATACGAGCCGTAGGCGAGTGCCATAAATCATCCGAAGCAGTAATACACATTATACACGAATAGAATACTATGCTTATTATCCACGGGTTTTAAAGCGAAAAAATCTCTCACCACAATGGAATGAGTCCATTCTGTAACACCCGTGGATAAAAGCGTTCTACGTGTTGGTTCTCTAATCAAGGTACTTGTTATTGGAATTTAGTTTAATTCAAGTTTTTCATCAGGATAATTTTTATTGTGGAGATTTCTATTCCGTTGACGCTTTAATTATAGAAATTAAGATGCTACGAATGATTTGCATCCGCTGTGATTTGGATTAATTAAGCAATAGAATTCGGTATGTTCATTGCTTCCAGGTGCTGTCATGTTTTAACCACCTGCGCCCGTTAGCGATATAACCCAATTAAATCAACCGAAATTGAAATTTTAATTTGTTTGCCTGGTAAACATATGGAAGTTCGGGGTAAATGGAGTCACAGTAAACAAGCTGTGTCCTTTATAAAATGCAATTACATAAAGCAAACAACTGCGGGGTATACAACCCAGAATACTGTAGAGTGTGTTTTGGCAGTGGCGACCTCTGATAGCTACTGGCCCAACTAGCGCCGGCCCTTAAGAGCCCTGCTTAGAGAGGGCGCTGAAAATCAACACCAAATTTAACTATCTTTTTAAATAATTTAAACATTTTCTAATGCAAATAATTTTTTTACAGCTTTCCGAACTAGAACAAAGGGTGCTGGAGGCGGAGAGCAGGGCGGAAGAGGCCGAGGATAAGGTAAAATTCTATGCTGTTGCATGGCAACCGATTCACTTTCCCTATCGTCTCTTATTGATTATTTTCCGTCTCGACGCTGGCGGACATGGCGTCTTTCAGCTGACAGAAAAACAAGAGATACGCGGTTTTTGTTTCGGGTTTTCTTGTTTTAGTTGTTTTGTTTGTGCGACGCTTCCTTGTTTGATTTGGGGAGATTTCATTGAAAAATGTAAGTCTTTTGTCGTTAAATATGGACCTTTAGATATATTATTTATTTTTGATTTAAGTACATCGAATGAGTTGTGTATAGGTACGTGTTTTGTGTTTTATATTAGTTTAAAATCCAAATGCTTTATTTGGCTCTATTTTAAATATAATTAGCACTATTTTAAATAAATTTATAGATAATTTATGAATTATATGTATTTTGAAGGGATTATTTTATAAAGGTCCCATTTTAGTTCATAATCTCAGTATAGTTTTATAATATATATTGGTACTGATGGGCAGGAGGCAATCAAACAACTAATTTCTTAAATCTTGATTGCCATACTGATCATACATTATTTCTACTAAACATTGAAGTTCACGAAAATAAGAAATATTTAAGCACCTGAGAAATAATATGAGCATGCTTTTTTTTCATATTGTACTGCAGAAATAGACGCTGATTTGTAAATTAAGAGACAAACTTTATACATATATGACTCATTTAATTTTAACTTGCATAAAATAGGGGAGATACCGAACCCCTCTGTACCTACATTCATACCCCCTTTGTCCGTTTTTTAAATCCAGTTGTAAATCTCCTGCGCACGTGCCGGCTTTGTTTCCATCTGCCACTTTGTTGTACACATTATTGTAACCAATGTTTTGTGGAGACGAAACTTTGCACGCTTGCTTCTCTTCCTTTTATTTTCTTATGATTACTAGAGTATTTTTGGAATCTATAAAAGACCTCAAAAAGAAAACGATAGAAGTTTGTAGGGTTGTTTACAAAGAAAATATTGATTCCCCGTCTAACTTTTATGTTTTATTGATGCTTGGCCATCTTCTCGAAATTGGTTTACAGAAGCCGTAAATAATGAAACACGAGAAAACATCCAGCTATGTGCAGATATATTTCCAGTATTTGTCTTCGAGGTATGAAATGTATTAATAAGGTTGTTCCCGCCGGATATTTTTTTTTTTACTTTAAGTGTTCACACTTCAAAACGATGTTCTGTTTATTTTTAAAGCCGGCTTAAGTACGACGACGTGCGGTAGGTCCAGAACGTGTTTGTATTACAATCGCGTTGAGGAAGGTCGTGTGTTTATGTTTTTTCCCCATTTATTGATTCACTTTGTATGTACAAACCGTCTTTGAGAATCCCGTGCCGCACACCAACGCACATCGGATACCTGTTTACGTTCAATTATGTGAACGTTATTCCTATATTTACAACATAGAGAGGATGTACCAACGCAAACGAAAAGAGAAAGAATAAAAAGTGATATGTCGGGGTTTTGCTTGGTTAAAGAATTGCAAAAGAATGTCCGTAGTGTAAAACTTTTTGTCAGTATTTTCTAATAACACAGGTCAGGTTTTTGGTCATTTGATGCTTATTAAACATACCCTAAAAAATACTGACAAATCAATTTAAATAATTGCGGGATAAATATTCCTAAAGTCTAATTCAACTCCTTTCACCTATTCTGCCTTGTTAGTTCAAAAAGGCGTATCTACATCTACATTTTCACGCAGTTTTGCTTCCTAGAACATATTTTCTGATAACCACGTAGGTACGTAAATGATGTCGACTCGTAAATTGTCGGCAAGAATTCAGTCAATTTCGTCATATTTTAAGAGCAAATCTGTTTTCTAGTAGAGTATCTTAACAAATACGCCCTTAAACAAGAAAAACGACGAAAATGTCAGATACGCCCTTTTGAACTAACACGGCAGTATTTTCCTGGACAAAGTGAGAGAAAACTTACAGAAGCTATACATACAGGGTGGGTAATTTTTCGATGCTCACCATTGGGATCTCCTAAACGGTAAAAGATACGGGGTCGGTTAAATTACAGAAAAGTTGCGCTATTTGTTGATGATTAAGGATCTGAAGAGAATTCCCCAATATCTTGATTCGTTCCTGAGTTATCACAAAAAAATTGAAAATTGCCAATTTAAAGAAAAATTAATATCTTCATAACGATTGATGTTGTTTAAATGAAACTTGGAACTTTTATATTTTTGACAGCTGTCAATTAAATAGCATTGACAGAAATTTTCTAGGCCGTCTAGATTTTGAGTAACGACAGTCAACTTTTGATTCTTTTATGGCCGCCATATTGAATTTTGACACCATCAAATGCACAAAAAAATTGGCTTTTCAAAAATGTATTCAACATGAACTTTTTTGACAGATGTCAAAGTTTGAAAATTGGTAGGAATAATTTGCAAAATCAGCCTAAACTTAGATGAAAAATAATTGCAAAGAAGTACGTCGACTTCTTCAGTCTCTTATAACATGTGAAAACAATTGAATTCAACAGTAATAAAATACGTCTTGCGGTCGTGTGACTCGGGCTTTCACATATTATTTGAAAAATGTCCATGTTGGTTACATTTTTGAGAAGCTAATTTTTCTGTGTATCGGGCAATGTTAAAATTCAATATGGCGCCCATAAGAAAAAGAAAAGTTGACTGTCTTTATTCAAAATCTAGAAGGCCTAGAAAATTTCTGTCAATGCCATTCGATTGACAGCTGTCAAAAATATAACAGTTCCAAGTTTCATTTAAATAACATCAATCGTTAAGAAGATCTTAATTTTTCTTTAAATTGGCAATTTTCAAATTTTTTGTGATAACTCAGGAACGAATCACAATATCGGGTAATTCTTTTCAGATTCTTAATCGCCAAGAAATAGCGCAACTTTTCTGTAATTTAACCGACCCCGTATCTTTTACGGTTTAGGAGATCCCAATGTTGAGCATCGAAAAATTACCCACCCTGTATAGTCATCACAGTCATGAAGAAATTCTAAGCTAGGGCTGGAGGAGTTGATTTTTCAGAAAGCTCTAATTGGATTCTCCGAAGATTTAAACTTCACGGCATTTTGCAACATTCACAATTTTTTTCTGAATAAACGATCATTCGGTTTAAAAATCTATAAACACTTCTACAATTTGTCACTTTGTCGACGAAAATATTCGAGACGAGCTGAATTTGGCAAAAATTTGACAAGTGTCGCTTTAAAATAGTTATTTAAGCATAAAGTACGTGCATTTTACCGGTTGAGGGTAATAAGTTAATATTTAGTTAATATAAAGTTAATATTACCCGAAAACAGCGGTGGCCCGTGCTTAACTACGTTTTTTGCACGATTAAAATGCTAATAATAGCAAAAAATCAAATTTATTGACAGTGTCAAAATGACAAGTGATACTTACCGCCCGATTTTTGGTCGTCAAGGCTTGTAAATCGCAAAAAAAACCTGGGCCGATCTGGCTGACATTTGGTACGTGCATATTGTATGATCTACGGAGGAGTTGATTATATTTTGAACCAAATCGGTCCCTGGAAAATGCCATTTTGGCACATCAGCTTTCCGATACATTTGAATTGTTTCTTAAGCTAATTTAATGTTAGATTATGAAACACTCTTGATTCACTAATTGTTAGGTAACAACATAATAAGAAATGTTAACCCCCTGTCGAGTTTTGTCATCCGTTCGTGGTTGAAATTATTTATGGTTTAAGTCACATTCTACTATATTTTGAACAAGGCTTTAGTGTCAATGCATCTCACGTTAAATTACCTTATGAATCAATTCGGGTTTGAAATCTGATTGGTCCTCTTAAAGGCACAGTAAACTAAAAAACTCATGTAGTTTTTTATTGCATAAAAAAACATAAGATTACTGGAAACGAGCGCTAACATGCCCGCAAAAAGAAAATTATTTTATTTTGAACTCCAAACAGCGCCGCAAAGATCCGTCATGACGTCATATGTGATACGCCGCGTGTGCTTGCACTTGGAAAGCATTGGCGCGGCATTAAAGCATTTGCTAATTTCAAGCTGCAACCCCTCACTTGCTAATTTCAGTACCAATCCAATGCTCTAAATATTTTTAATATCTGTCTACCTTCCAACTCGATCAACAGTAAAATTTTAAATTACATTTGGACCTTTTGTGATGCATCATTTTAAAGAGTATGAAATCCTCTGTAAACCAATGCAACAATTTTTGAAATCCATCCACTCATTCAAAAGTTACAGAAGAAACAATAATTATTTCTACGGCGCGAGATACATAAGTTCACGAGCGGGCAGCTGTATCACAAATGACATCACGCGCTTCACTCAAACCGATTCTAGCAACGAATTGAAGTTTTTTGGGGCAATTTTATTTACGGCAACATTTATAATATGCTACAAACTATCAATTAGACTAATTTTTGAAAAATGAATATTTTTAAGTTTACTGTTCCTTTAAATCTCTTACAACTGGAGAACTATTGGACTCTGGTTTTCTAAAACACGGATCGACTCCATTAAAAGGTGCGAGCGTTCTGGGACATCCTGTGTATAAGTAACGATGATAAGATGAGTAGGCAGCCTACGCTAGTCGCTTTTGTTTTAATTTTTTGTGGAAATAGGTCTGAGTGTTTACTGGTTATTATGGGCAATTCTTCATAGATGCATATAGGGGACACCTAAATCCGTGCGTGCTGAAATTTTACAACGCACCCTCTAACCCCCACCAACACCAACTTCAAAATTTAAAATGGCAACCCCCCACTTGTAATACATCATTTGAAAGCTAATTTTGTCACCAATTCAATGTTGTAAAAATTTTTGATATTCATGTTCTGAACGTTTCATTTTAGTAACACTTAATTAAGTCTCAGGGAATGGGACGGGAAAACATCAATAAAACCTTTCCTTTATGGTTTAATTTCTCATTTGGTTTCTTCTCGATTTGTTCTCTTTTTTTTGGCGAATTTCATCTGATAGCCTGCTATTTTACTTTTGCCTACTTTACTAGTTAGTTACTAAGAGTTGTCTCAGACTTGGAAGACTAATACTCCTTTAAAAGGAAATGCTATTATTCTGAAACAGGTTTAACGAAGATAGGTATTTGTATTATCGTGTATCAAGGGCACAAAGCGTTATGTTATCATCGGTCAGACACAGTTTGTTGACTTTAGTCACTATTGAAATCAATTGAGATGAATGATTGGAAGACATACAATCATATTCTCTAGTATTAATAAAACGATTGCATGTGCTAATGCAACAAGTTTGTAAGTAGTTGTACGTACCTATCTACTTATAAAATTGGTAGATTAGCATATACCATATTTTATTAATATGATGACCCATTGTGTTTACGTCGTCCCTTGGAGAAAATGACAAGAACGTAAAATGTAGTCCCTTGCGCCAATCCAGTTCTCCCAATTGATTTCAATGTGGATTAAAGTCAACAAATCAGAGAATAGGGCCGAATAAGCAAAATCAAAACTTTTTACTTGTGGAGATGGGAGACAATTATTGAAAAGCTTTGAAGTATGTCTGTCTGTTAATGGCAAAATTTTTAAACATAATTTCGCCATTTTCAGTACACACGTTTTAATCACATTTTTCGAACAGAACAAAGATTCCTTTTACAACCGGCTCATTGGGTTGTGTTGATTTATAAAAGTCCACTGCTCTTTGTGTTCACCCCTGGATTAAATACAGCATCCCTTTGGATCCATTAATTAAAACCACCCCAATTTTCGCAAAATCAACTTTTTGTCGATGACAACATCACAACGCAGCAGCCATGCAATTTATCAATCTGTCCCTACCATCCATTCGTTTTATAAAATAAGGCGAATCACAATTAGAATTTCTGGAATTCAACCACTGAACTTGCTTGTTAAGGGTTCAAGTTGAAATATTGGGGAATTGTTGAACAGTAGCCAACGGTCGACCCCTCCTTTAGGGAAGTTCTGTGACAAGCGTCGGGACGCGGTGGCGCCGTAGACTTAGCAAATGGTATGTACTCGTTTTAGCACAGATAGTGTCGCGTTAGTAGTAGTAAGTGAATGATTGCACTGCGGTAACCATTTTAAGAGGGTGCGAGATTAACGTCAGCATGGATTTCAGGGGTAACTTTTTTTGTTATTAATCACGCGAATGAATAATGTGTGTGTCACTGGAGCGTTTCACCCTTTTTAACTTCTGCAAGTTGCTAAAATCGATTCAAAAATCGAATAGTGAAAAATATCAAATCTTTGCGCGTTAGGGTCATGGAAACTAAAAAGATGTTTTGTCTGTCTGTAAGCACACTGCAGTCTAAACTACTCGACCGATTCGGCTGAAATTTGTTATGTGGACATTGTGCAACCGAAAGGGTTGATTGGATTTCGGGTCAAATGTGTCCACACAATAATTATTTGTACATCTAGATCGCGAAATTATTGTCTAGCGGTTTGAGATAGTTTTTAACCGAGGTGAAACCGAGGTAAGAAATTTCGAATACGCTAAACACATTTCGCGGAGCAGTTACTAAAATCGAACTGGCAAAAACATCAAATCTTTACGTTTTAGGTTTAGGGTCCTGGGAATCCGAAAAAGTGGTTTCTGAAAAATGTGTGTCTGTGTCTGTCTGTGATCGATCACGCTGCAGCTCAAACTATCAAACGTATCTGGATGAAATTTCGCACACTGCTCAACTTTTAAATTGCTCTAGGGCTCTTTGTGACCCATCACTTTAAAGGTTATGAAATCCACTCCTTCAAAAGTTACCCTGAAGTTACACTGGGATGGGCCTAGAAATGATTGTTGATGTTTATATTGTAACTTTGGAACGAGTGCATGGATTTCAAAAAATTTTCCATAGGTTTATGATAGGAGGATTTCAGACCCTTTAAAATGATGTATGCATCACAAAGGGCCCTAGTGCAATTTAAAATTTAAGCATAATATATCAAAATTTTACAAAATTGAACTCACTATGATAGCTTGCAAACGATGTATCATAAGTGGGGGATTGTCATTTGGAATTTTTAAGTTGGGTTAGGGGGTGGTTGTGAAATTTCAACAAGCACGGATAAAAACACGCCTCGAGATAAAAATCGACCTGTCCGAGCGAATTTTCATATTTATTTGCTTTGCTAGATATTCGTGGTGGCTCCTTTTCATTGGAATGATCTGTATAATTATTCAGGGTGTCCTAGAACCCCCGCACCAACGTTTAATTTAGTATTCAGCATTAAAGTCCCAATCAGATTGCTCTGAATTGCCTAATAAGGTAATTTAATCTTAGATGCAAGACGCAGTATTTCCTAGGTAACAAAATGAACCAATCAAATTGCTGAGATTAACGTCTAAGAGATTAAAGCCGTTTTTTGCGATTTTGCGGTTTGAAACACAAATACCCAGCTGCGATTGGTCCATTTTCCGAATTTCCTAGAAAGTTTGATAAAAGCATCAAACTCGTGTCAGTTTCAAAGCGTCCTTTCCCGGCACTTTTGAAACAGACAGCGCTGTGACATTGTCGTTAGGCAACAATCCAGAAAATGGGCAAATACACCAATCACATTTAAGCATTTGCAGTTCAAAACCCAAAAAATCTCCAAAATGCGGCTTAACTGAGGCGCCTCAGATAAATGTGTAAAAGGGAAGCGCCTATTATTGTAGGTATCTTCTTACCTAGGAGATTGTGCATCTAACATTAAAGCCGTTGATGCGACGAAATAGTTTCAAAACTAAGCGATCGTTTCAAAACCTGCCATTTTAGCATTGCATTATTGACGTCATCGCGAAATAGTTTTAAATACTTTTAAACCGATTCGATAAGTTTTGAAGCGTCCTTCAGAGGACACGGTTTGAAACGTATTTGAAAGGTGGGAATCGAGTGGGGGCAAAGGAGCATTTTTTGACGTTGCTTTTTGAGGTTACGGACACCTGTATATTTTTATTACCGGATTTGATAGCTAAATTTTTTCCGGTCGAAAACGGTATTGCCATTTTTTCGAAAAATGTCATTTTAGGATGTTTTTGACAAGAGGTCGTAAAGGAAAGAAACTATTGCCCAAGTTACTAGAGATATTAAAATGAAATTTGGGCTATTCTTCATAGACACCTATATTTTGGTAGATCTTTTCGTAGCCAACAATAAATTCTTCTATTAATGATTTTGTTATATCTTCAACCGTTTACCCAGTGCTAACGTTTTAAATTGTTAAAGCGGGGTTTTTTCGCGGACTTGCACGCAACGAATAACTGAAACGTTTTAAATAGGGTTGCCTTTTATTCTACTTTTAGCTAAATTTAACATTGTGGTTAAAATCCAGCTAGTAAATTCGGGTAAATTCCATGCTACTTTAAACTTTAAAA
The DNA here is from genome assembly GCA_963924575.1 of Pycnomerus fuliginosus. Taxonomy (NCBI): domain Eukaryota; kingdom Metazoa; phylum Arthropoda; class Insecta; order Coleoptera; family Zopheridae; genus Pycnomerus; species Pycnomerus fuliginosus. Next base: position 16,390,359 of record OZ004622.1, read on the forward strand.
CACAAACGTGACACTGTTCTCGTCTTGTGCAGTCAAGAGGGCTGACTGAGTGAGTCTGAGGCTCATGGCCAAAAGAGAGGGCAAGACGTGAGGAAGTTTCGGACGTATACAGTCATGACAAAAAGTGACTAAAAACTAAAGCGATTTAATTTCTTTGTAATAATGGCGATAAGGTCAATAATAGGGTCGAAAACCTTAGATGTAGATACCATTTTTACGAAAAATGTTATTCTATGTCATTTAATTAATGTAATTAATGTACATCAAGTTAAAAAATTTAAATGAAACCTCCACTTTTTCTGGATTACAGGTGCGAATAATGGAACAGAAGCTCGCATGGTCGCAGCAGAGTGACCCCAACAACGTTCAAATACATCGCTTAGAAGGTGAAGTGGAAGAACAGCGGCAGTTGCGTCTTCACGACGCCAGACAGGTCGAAGCCAAAGCAGCCCGAATCAAGGAATGGGTTACGAATAAATTGCGAGAATTGGAACAGCAAAACCAAACGCTTAAAGAGCAAAACATAAAGTGCAACCAGCAATTGGAGCTTCTTCGCAACCATTTGGCGTTAGCCGACAGGAGAAGATCTGAGAGTTGTTCGCCTGAACCTCGCCAGCACTCATCGAAAACCGCCACCAGGAGTAATAAACATCGAAGACACCAGTCGGTCTGTCTGTCGAGTAATTTCGAACCGGCTGTACCCAGCACATTGGTTACCAGCGTTAACTTTTGTACGAGCAATTCCAGTATGGATCCTTTGACGGACGAGTTGAGGGCAGCTGTTGATAATCTCAGTCTTGGGAGGGTGCCTAGTAGTAGTGCGTCAGATCCGGATCTCGCGCACGATTATGCCGAGATATACACTCCGAGCAGGGAAAAAGTGCCATGGCCGAGGGCTCCTACGCCACCTTTGCACCGGTTCCCTAGTTGGGAGGATCGAATATACCAAGTGAGTTCCTTTTGAGATCTAAGCATGCTTGTATCGGGTGTCCCAAAAAAAGCCGGACAAAATATTTTTAAGAATAAGTCAGCCATTTCTCAACCGATTTGGATGAACCTCATTTTAAATGAAAGCTAAAGAACCAAGCTTTTGAATCATGCATGAAACTATGGCGCTGCCGTAATGATCCCTGTTGATACTTATTTTTAAGGCTTTTTTAGGTGCTTGGGGATTGGTCAGACAAGTACCAATCGTTATGTGACTCAGCAAAAATCTTTTTTCAAAAGTCGATTTGGTTTACGCATTAATTTTCTGTGATTTTTAAAAATATGTCTTTTTACGCCCTAATAACTGATGAGTAAAGATAGTGACGAACAAACAGCATAATTTTTGGTTATAAATTATCGCTTTTGATGAAAACAGAAGTGACTGCCAATGAGGGACAAATTGGAGAGCTATTACTGAAAATTAAGCTGTTTTTGCATCACTGTTACTGTATAGTCATATCATAAAAGCGTGAAAATAAGGGAAAACACATTTTTTCAAAAAATCACTTAAAATTAATGCTTAAACCAAATCAACTTCTGAAAAAAGGTTTTTGAAGACAAAAGAACGGTCTTCAAGAATTTCTGAGTCTCATAACGATTGGCTGTTTCTTCACCAATCCCCACGCACTTAAAATAAGCCTTAAAAACAACTATTAATAGAAATACTACGACAGCGCCATCTGTCGTAGTTTCTTAGAGAGTTCGAAAGCCTGATTCCCTAACTTTAATTTAAGACCACGTTCATCCAAGCCTGTTAAGAAATGGCTGACATTCCAAAAAACATTTTGGCCGGTTTTTTTGGGACACCCGATAGTTAGTTTTGTTTGAAAAAATCAACGTCTTTAGTCTACAATGAGCTTGGAGTAGTTCGCCGCTCCTTGCGCTACACTGCTGCAAATTTGCATCTGTACAGGTCTTAAAGGAGTACCATCGTGATCAGAAAAAAAGAGTACAGTAACGTGACTTTAGACACACGTTTTTCCATCTAAAATCTTACAAAATGCTTGTGCCTAAGGTGATTCGCTGTACTCGTTTTTTCTGATCACGATGGTACTAACAAGAAATTAAGTCAAAAACTATGTGTAGCACTTCCGGTTACGCCGGAAATGGCTTTAATTTTGAATTTTTAAATGGGACACCCAGCATACTATTTTATTTTTGGAATCTAGGGATCATCCTGAGTATTTTAGTGAGTTCTTTCTTGTTTTTGGCGAAATTTTGTTGTGCTGCGATACACTTTTTTGGTCTTTTATGCACGTCAGTATTCTCATAAAATTACTAATATTTCGTTTCGGCTCATTTAAGTCTTATTCGGATAGCTTCAAAATATGGAAAAACGTTTTTCGCTGATAAATAGATTTTTTCAAATAGTACCATGCCGGTACACCTGATCCATGAAAACATATACGTATTTTTTTCTGCGTGCAATAATACCACCAACTTGGCATTTTTGTCCACAAAAAATGAGTAGACCCACAACCAAGTTTACCAAAACAAATGAAAACACGTAATAAAATGACACTGCAATACTCAGAATGACTCCTAGATTCCAAAAATATACCCGGTGTCCCATTTAAAAATTCAAAATTAAAACCATTTCCGGCGTAACCGGAAGTGATAGAAAGTTCTAATGTATGTCAAAAGATGACGTTTGCTGGCTTTTTCAGATTTTTATCATAATAATTTAAAAAAGTTATTGGAGCGTACGTGGTTTCGTTCTCACCCGTTACAGTGTCCCATTTAAAATAACAAAATGACATGCCGTTAGCCTATGAAACAAAAACAGTTTATGACCACTGATGCGGTTGAAATATAGCTCAGTCACCAAAAATTGTTCCAATCCATCGGAAACGAACGAAGTTATGGAGGGTGGCCCCTCACGTTTGACTCACCCTGTATGAATGTTACTGACAACTGTCAAATTGTTGACATAACGTTGGAATTTTTTTTGTATTTTCAACCTACGGGTTGTATTTTCTTTTCTCTTATCTTGTTACTGCTGAAGATACAAAGTCAATTAAATTAGCAAAGAGTTGTATATTTTATGCTGATTAAAAAGACAGTTTCACATCGTATCGTATTCGCAAAATATTCACTCAAGTGACATATTTTTTAATCGAACGCTCCATAATGTTTTTTTTTACCCCGAAACCGTTGAGAAAGTCTAATTTTCATGACTATCTGGAGTCTTGAAAGTTAATCAGTTCCTGATTAGTCTTGTAAAGTCTTTACCGGACTCCTATTACAGTACTAGTAATGTAAAACAACAATTGTCCAAAATGACGTTTTCAACATTCCGAATTTATGAATACCTACCTAATTAGTAATTATTTATTAAAAAATGTGTCAGTAACTTGCATGACTTCCATGACATATTATTTCACGTTATGTATAATTTTTTCCACATTCAAACTACAGGGTGAGTCTAAAAAGATAGTTGTTAGAAGAATGAATGGGTTAGTAGAACTCGATAAACCATTTTGCTTGATACGGACTTTTTTTTCGTCTATAATACTGCCGTGTTAGTTCAAAAGGGCGTATCTGACATTTTCGTCGTTTTTCTTGTTTAATGGCGTACTTGTTAGATACTCTACTAGATTTGCTCTTAAATTATGACGGAATTGATTGAATTCTTGCCTACAATTTACGAGTCGACATCATTTTGGCACGTGGTTATCAGAAAATACGTTTCTAAGAAGCAAAACTACGTGAAAATGAAGATGTAGATACGCCCTTTTGAATTAACACGGTAGAATAGCCAAAAAACAAGGCATTTGTTTGAGAACCACTGGCGATTTCGTGCGTAACATTACTTTGTTGTTTGTTTACTACGCAACCCAAGAAAAACTTCGGAGAGGTGTGACCAATGTTTTTTAATTATTGTAAAGTAAATAGTTCGCGACCATCCGACCAGCACCTTCCTCAATGCCAGGTGCTCAAACAGAAAGAGGCTGTCGTGAATGTTGTGTTCTTGATGTTAATTAATTCCCTAATCAAGCAGTTTTCATGCATATACCTCAATACACGAGTCACCTTGGTCAGTAATACACAACATGGTGGGAAGGATAAATACAGTTCATTTCAAGGGTTTAGTCCGGTCAGTCCGGTTCAGGTACAACGCTCTAGGTTAGCTCCGTCTTTTTCTACACAACGTCTGGCAATTCACCCACGTTGTAACGTACAGTCCTAAGAGTGTCTACTATCGCGTCTCTGTTTAATACATATAAATGGAAGAGACGGATATATCACCCGTTAAAGTATTCTCTAGGACTCGATCGGGGCGCGAAACTATTCCACCACTCATAAACTCCATAATTTCCGTAGAAACACAATTCTTTTTAAAAGTAGGTACTTTGGTGGTACAACCAGGTTTCACTGTTACTTACGACGGTCAGGTCGAGGATGAGCGGAACTCATTTGCATTTTACGATCTAACGGACTAAACCCTTGAAATGAACTATAGTAAGCAGTGGTTGTCAGAAGTTGGGACTAATATTTTGTTGGTCACTTTCTACAGCAGTTACTAAAAACTCTCGAAAAATCGAACCTCTAAAAAAAAGCATCAAATAAATCTTTACGTTTTATTTGTGCTTGGGTTGTATACTGTAATTTCTACTTTTGGTTTTTATTTCTAAACTGTGCAATGACCATGTGTATCCTGTGGTTCACAAAAAACTTTTGGAAAAGTACTGTATGTGCTATGGGAAAAGACGTCCTTTGCCATAGCGTACCGGCGACTCGATTAAATTTTTTGTGAATCACAAGATACATAACATATTAGGTAAATGCTACTTGTTCGCCGCTATTCGCGGGCTCTACTTATTTGATGGGGTTGAATAACACACAGTTGTCTAATTAACTTAAAATTATATTAAACAACTACAAGTCGGTGTGGTCTCTTTGAATTACATTGTGTTACTGATTTTACAAAACTTGAGAAACCAAAAACTAACGCCGGACAGGCCAGACTTCCTCACATATGGTACCGCTTAATGTCTGTCACACTCACAACGTCATCAATCTCGGGGTGCCGAGAAGGCGTACCGCACATACCGCCGGCCTTGAAGCATTGGGCTTCTAAACTAATTGAAAACAACATGCACATACAACATGAAAAATGAATCTTCAAAATACAAAAGCTGAAAGAAAAAAAACAATAAAACACCAAAAAAAACACTATAATGTCATATGAAAAAAGCATAATAAATCGAAGACACTTTGATCGTCGCTTTAGTTCAGTTCAGTAGGAACACGACACAGCTTGTGGATAGTTCTTTTAACTACGCCACTGGAGGTTTTCACCGAAACCACACGGGACAGTCCGTCGGAACCAGGATGCAGCTCGCAAATTCGTCCCAGCTTCCACGATAAGGGCGGCTGATTATCGTCCTTCAACAAGACCATTGTTCCCACCATCGGACCCTCGGTCTCTCTAGCCCACCTAGAACGAGCCTGCAACTGAGTTAAATACTCGCGCGACCATCTCTTCCAAAAGTTTTGGCGAATTTTTTCGACTCGTTGCCATCTATCGAGCCGATTTTCCGAAATTTGGCTTAAGTCCGGTTCGTGACCGGCAGCCAGGGTTTCTCCTACAAGGAAATGAGCAGGAGTCAAAGGGCTCAAATCGTTTGGATCGCTACTCAAAGGTGTCAGGGGACGGGAGTTCAATACCGCTTCGATTCGAGTGAGAAGCGTGTACATCTCTTCATACGTCAAAAACGCTTGCCCAGTGGTGGCTTTTATGTGCCGTTTTACCGATTTTACGTTAATTTCCCACAAGCCGCCCATGTGAGGACTTCTTGGGGGAATAAAATGCCAGGAAATGCTCCTGGCGCTTAAGCTATCTAAAACGGTTTCTTGAAAACTCGTTGATTGTAGTAGTTTTTTTAATTCTGTATATGCGCCAACGAAATTCGTACCGTTGTCCGAATAAATATGGCTAACGTGGCCCCTGCGGGAGACAAATCTATTGAGGGCGCCCAAAAAGGATCGAGACGTCAAGTCACCGACAAGCTCGAGGTGCACAGCCTTGGTAATAAAACAAACAAATACTGCTACGTATGATTTGACGTTCCGTTTTCCACGTCCTGTTGACTCTTTAATTAATAGGGGGCCACAGTAGTCCACGCCACTGACCGCGAAGGGGCGATTAGGCTCAACGCGGGGGCCAGGTAAATTTCCCATCATCTGCGCCATCGTCTTGGGCTCCAAGCGGTTGCAAATTACGCAATGGTGCAGTACCTGCCGCACCACGCTACGAGCCGCCACCACCCAGTACCTTTGCCGCAAGGCCGCTAGGGTGCCCTGAGGGCCGGCATGTAACGTCTGCATATGCGCCTGTTCGATTAATAATTTTGTTACATAATGATTCTTTGGCAACAGTACAGGATATTTTACCTCATGGGGTAGGCTGGAATTTCTTAGTCTTCCACCAACTCTTACTAAATTATTTTCATCCAAGAATGGATTTAAGTTTAGAATTTTACTCTTGTTCGACAGTGGTTGGCCACGTTTTAAATTCGTAATATCTTCCGGAAATGAGCTCTCCTGGACCTTTTTAATAATAATGTTCCTCGCGTTATTTAATTCATTTACAGTCAGAGGACCAGTGAGCAGCTCTGGGGAACGCTTAAAATAATTGTTTATAAATCTTAGACAATAGGCTAATACTCGTTGCAATTTTAAAAACGACGAAAATCGAGAAAGCAAAGGGAGCTCGGGTGCTTCTACCTGAACTGCCGCTATTGTCCGCGTACGCCTTTCAAGATCTTCATCGAAATTGACCTGAGTTTGGGTTCGCGGCCATTCTTCTTCATCTGACCTAAGCCACCCGGGACCGCTGAACCAAAAATTGTTTTTCACGAGTTCCCTTGGGAGTATACCTCGACTTATTATATCTGCGGGATTTTGCTCGCTCTTCACATGGCGCCAATCGCTAATGTTTGTTACACTTTGTATTTCAGACACTCGATTCGCAACGAATGTTTGCCAGGTATTTGGCTGGCATGCTAACCAGGATAGTACTATGGTTGAATCAGTCCAGTAATAGTACTTGTTTACGTACAGTGTAAGGGTTTGATTCAGGGAATGGACTAACCGGGCCAAAAGCAACGCGGCGCATAACTCCAGTCTCGGCAGTGAGATAGTTTTCAGGGGCGCTACCCGTGATTTAGCGCAAAGCAATCGAACGGAGTAATTATTTTCAGCGTCAGCCGCCCTAATGTACACCGCAGCACCATAGCCGGCCATGCTACTATCACAAAACCCATGAAGTTCTATGTAATTGGCCTTTTCCAATCCGATTACACAACGCGGTACTTCTAATTCTTTCAGTGCCGATAATTCGCATATAAAGTTCGTCCAAAGCGTATGAATATGACTAGGCACTGATTCCTCCCATGTGAGTTTTAATGACCATAATTCCTGCAAAATGATTTTTGCTTTTATTATAACTGGACCTATCAGGCCAAGTGGATCAAAGATTCGTGCTATTCCTGATAAAATTGATCGTTTTGATACCCTACTTGAGATCATTTCCACCTTTACATCGTAATTAAAGGTGTCATTGTCACAGTTCCATAATAACCCTAAAGTCTTTGTCGTGTGATCCTCGCTAACGTTAATAGATGCTATTTGCTCACCGTTTGCTTCAGGTAAGACTATGGGATCGTTCGAAGCAAATTTGCGCAATGGAAATCCTGCTTCCGCTAAAATACTAGTGATCGACGCTCTGAGTTGAATTAAGGTTTCGGCGGATTCACTACCGAACAAAACGTCATCCATATAGAAGTCCCTGCTAATTATTTCGCTAGCCATGGGCTGCTGCTCTTCACTTTGGATCGCCAACTCCTTTAAACAACGAGTTGCAATAAAACTTGCCGGTTTCGTACCATATGTCAAAGTTGTCAATCTGAAGGTTTTGATTGGCTGATCATCACGTTCTCTCCAGAAAATGAGCTGAAACTCCGTGTCTCGCGGATCTATTTTAATGCACCTATACATTTTCGCCACATCTGCCGTGCAAGCAACCTTATGTGTCCTAAATCTCGTGAGAATCGCGAACAAATCTTGCTGAATGACCGGACCTACTTTCAAATTGTCATTTAGGCTGAGACCGTTTGTTGTTTTACAAGAGGCATCAAACACCGTTCTTAATTTCGTGGTGGTACTGGAAGCTTTCAGTACCGCATGATGCGGCAGCCAATACGCGTTATCCCTATTTATTTGTGGGTCATCGACCACTTCCATATGACCCATGGTTTCATATTCCCTCATAAATTCTACATATTGAGACTTCAGGGATGGATGGTTTTTCAACTTGTTTTCTAACGACAAAAATCGTTTCAGGGCAATCTCATAAGACTCGCCTAACTGCGGGGGGTTGCACTTGAACGGCAACCGGGCCATAAATTGACCGTTTGTTTCACGTCTAATGGTTTCACAAAAATGTGTTTCCACTTCAGCCTCTTCCTGTGACAACATTGTGGAGGGTGTCTTGCACTCTTCCAAGCTGATGAACTTTTCTACCTGATCGTGTAACTCCTTATAGCAGACTGATGAAGAAAAGTTACAGCTCGTACGTTGCTTACCTCGCGGATCGCTAACACGAAACGGACCGCTGGCAATAAAACCTAAATGTGTCTTTTGGAAGAAGGGTTCGTCGGCCGACAACTGTATTTGACCGACGCACATCAATGCAAAGAATAGTTCCGCACCAATTAAAAGGTCTACGGGACCTGTTTCAAAGAACTTCGGATCCGCTAGCTTTATGCCGCTCGGAATTTGAATATCCGACCACGCAATGCACTCACTCGGTACATCCTCGGTTATTTTATCTAAGACGAAGCATTCTAGATTCGCCTTAAATGCATTTAATCTAGACTTAATAGTTACCCTTACGCTATGGCGCGCCACGCTGACGGCCTGATTTAATCCACTGATGGTCATGTTCGCGTTTTCGCGTTTTAAATTTAACTTTACGCACAACTTCGATGAGATATAATTAGACATGGAACCATTATCTAGCAGTGCTCTTGCCTCATGAAACCTTTCCTGTGAGTCCTTGATGAGGACTACCGCTGTTGATAAAAGGACCCCATGTCTCCTACCTTGCGCTGAATAGCACGTTACCGTGGTCGAATTTGGCGTTATTTCGGACGGCCTCGCTTCGTTCGCATGCAATAACGAATTGTGTAGCTGACTGCACTCACGGCATTTTATTTCTGACTTACAGTCAACACTCGCATGATTCATCCGCAAACAGTTGGTACATAAGCGCCGCTTCTCTACTGCCGCAATTCTCTCTCTTATCGGTAATTTTAAAAACTCCACGCATTGATGGATAATGTGAGAAGGCTTTTCGCAAAAGAAGCAGCGCCTGCTTGTACCCTTATTCGAGGACGCGCCCACGTAGCTATTTGTTTTAGTCGGTTTACTTTGGGAAACCTGATTCCCGGACCTTTGCGTGAGGGTATTATTTTGAGCCTTATTGCTATAATTTATCGACTCTAAAATCTGGCAGCGTTTTTCTAGAAAAGCTGTCAATTCATCATATTTCGGAATGATCGTTCCTAATGTCGATTGCCAATCCTTTTTTGTTTGGTAATCTAACTTGTCCATTATTATGGGTACAATTAATGCATCCCACTGATCTGTCGGGACCCTCAGCACCTTAAGCGCCCCTATATTAGTTCTCAAATTATCTATTAACTCTCTCAAGAGAGTATGTGACGGCTTAACAATAACCGGAGCATTTAGTATGGAGTACACATGATCTTGCGCAATTAACCGTTCATTTTTATAGCGGTTTACTAACAAATTCCAGGCTAGGCCGTAATTATCCTTACTTATTGCCAAAGATTCAACTGATTTTAACGCCTCATCCTTTAAACATGATCGTAAATAATAGAATTTTTTGCAATTATCAAGTTTGCTGTTATTATGAATGATTGATTCGTACTGGTCGCAAAATGACAACCAATTCTTGTGTGAGCCCGAAAAGGTCGGTAAATTATACACTGGCAGATTTACATTGACATCGTGCGCGTCGACCCTTTCCGGGCTGGGAAGTACTGCACCTACTGCTGCCCCGGACGTGGCGACCGTGACGTTGTCGTTACCCCTTTTTCGCGACCTAATCGCCTCTTGGCGTTCCAGAATAATCGCCTTAATTTTGCCTACAATCTGATAGAATTGTTTTTCAAATTCATCCCGCTCAGATTCTGCATTTTGCACTGCATCTTCGGCAGTATCGACATCCTCAATTTCCTCTTGAACTTTCTCGAATTCTTTGGAAATTGAGTTCATCGACTCAAGTCTCGACTCCAACTCGTTAATATTATCCTTATTAACGTCAAACTGTTCTATAAATGTTTCAAATCTTGTGAGTTTACCCTTAACGTTCCCTCTTTTACGTACTAATTTAGCTAACGCCATGGTTAACGATTTATGATCAGATTCTAATTAATTAATTAATTTAGAATATAGCTTGACTTGACAAGCGTTGTTCTCGTACGAAGGATGATCACGCTACTCACTCAAAACTGCTTCTTCAGAATTTAAATATGATAGGACATAATTGTTAAGGAATAAAGAAACCCTGACCTTTTTCCTCGGCTCTACTGATCGTGCGGGAAGTGGTGCTCTGGTTCCTGTTCCTGTAACTTCTCCCAAGTTGCCTCGTTCCAGGTAATAGGGCCAAGTCCTTGATCGCGGACGTACCTGCGGCGCTGACTATCCCCGTGAGGGCTTCTTTCCTGATTATTTGATCTGTGATGATAGGGCTAATAGCAGTTGCTCACTGCTATATATCTGGTAGCGCTAAACTATCACCAATCACACCGACACTGACTGTACATTTCGGATAAATTGATATCCGGCTCGAAGGACCATGTTCGCCGCTATTCGCGGGCTCTACTTATTTGATGGGGTTGAATAACACACAGTTGTCTAATTAACTTAAAATTATATTAAACAACTACAAGTCGGTGTGGTCTCTTTGAATTACATTGTGTTACTGATTTTACAAAACTTGAGAAACCAAAAACTAACGCCGGACAGGCCAGACTTCCTCACATATGGTACCGCTTAATGTCTGTCACACTCACAACGTCATCAATCTCGGGGTGCCGAGAAGGCGTACCGCACACTACTTATGCCTAGTTTATTCTATTCCTTATTTCATTTTCTATACTTCCGTAGCTATTTATAAATTGTAACGCTTCCAAGATTTACAACACTTTCAATTATTTTTCCTTTTATACCTATAGTGATTTCTGATGATATTCATAATTTTTTTTCAATCATGTTTATCTTGATTGTCACTTTCATCGCTTCTTTATATACGTTCCTTCTCTGTATATTTGGACGATTTTCGAAAAGGTGTCTTCAACAAAATGCAGTCTTCCAGTTATGTAAAGACATTATTCCAGCTTACACCTACCTGACTTGTTTTTAACAGTTTTTCTCGTGAAATGTACTATCATAACATGACATATCAAACAAACTTAGCAGTGGTGCCGTGATATTTAAAAGCCACTTTGCCACTTTGAGGGATGCTCCCAACGAATGACTCATCTAAGTGAAACCTGTTTACTTCTTCGAACCACTGCTTACATTATCCCATTGTTTGATTTGAAATTGGAGATATTGTGCGGTCTTTAAATTATCTAAATTAAATTCCTAGGTGGCAGCTGATGGATTGACATTAACTGGGACCACCCCCAGCGATCTCGGTCCTGAGCAAGCCGGATATCAAGATATCCCCGTCCCTGTATATGCGACCGTAAAAGGACGGGCGAGTCAAATAAGGTCGATGCCGTTCACGGGGGATTCCTCGGACGATTCCAGTGACGGTGAGGGCAATAATACAGCTGCCATAGATGGGACGAACACGCACAGCAGGAGTTCGGGTGATACGTCTGGATCGAGTCCGGGAAAGAGGACTGCTTCGAGCAGCAGCGGGTCTCCTAGCAAAAGCAAAACGAGAGGTATGTATATTTTTTTAGTTTTTAACGTCAGTTTCGGCATGTTTTAAACCCTTTTTTTAATACTAATACTAACATCCCTGTTGCAAATCACAGAAGAAACCATTGAAAAAAATTCTAGTGGATTCTACTGGTTTCAATGTGTGTATTTGCTCGGGAAATTCCCAGTACAATTCAATAGAAAATTGCCCTGGTCCACACTGGGCAGTTCCATTAGACACCAATGGAAACCAGTAGAATCCTCAAGAGATTCCCATAAAAATACAGTAGGATCCAATAAAAAATATTTTCACTGGAAATCCACAATCCAAATATAATGGAACGCTATTGGCTATGGGTATGATGGCGTTAGTTTTTTTCTCGCGAAGTCCATTTCCTGCCGTCAAAGTTCAATGATCTGTAACGTAAGAGTGGTTGTCAGAGTGGAAAATACAAAAAAGAGTTGGATAGTAGGTCTATTGCCACAGAAAGGTAGCTAATAATCATCATACCCTATTGCAAATCACAATAGAAACCATTGAAAAAAAATTCTATTGGATTCCACTGGTTTCAATGTGTGTATTATTTGCACGGGTAATTCCCAGTACAATCCAATAGAAAATTGCCCTGTTTCACACTGGGCAGTTCCATCAGACACCAATGGAAAACCAGTAAAATCCACAAGATATTCCCATCACAGTAGGATCCAATAAAATATTTTCACTGGAAATCCACAAAACAAATATAAACTGTTCTAAACTGTCCTCAACATACATTGTTCACACTTCACCAAAATCTGCTAAACGAAATCAGAAACTCTCAAAAATCTTGCAAGAAAAACATTGCCATCGATGACTAACACCAACGGCGTCAAGGATGGCTACCTATACTAATATGAAAGATGAAATGTAAATGTGAACATTGTAACAGGCAGAACTTGTTTGATTTCTGTTGGCTCAAATTCTGCAACCGGCGCCATCTATTCTAATTCTAATGGAATTTCCCACTACGAATACAAAGCCAACACAATCCATTAGATTTTAGAAGAAATTTCTACTGGTATTTCTAAGTAGTCTACTGGACCAGTAGCATCCATTAGAAATCGTTATAAAAATCAAGTCGTTGGGTATTCCAAGTACATTCCAGTTGAATCGTTCCAGTACAGACCAGTATACACATTAAACACCAACGCAAACCAGTGGAAGTTCCTAATGGTTTCTATAGCACTTCCCCTGGTCATTACAACAGGGATTGTATTCTATTTATAAAGGGTGGCCCATAAAAAACCGGATTTTTTTGTTTTTAAACATCTTCGTAAGTTTTCGTACGATATTTTTCAATCTTATACACAACGTAGCTGAAGGTTGAAATTGTCGATGCCATTCATCAGATTTGAATTTGCACCATCAGTGTCCTCCTTAAGAACGTGTAACTTAACACCATTATTTAGGCCAATGGGGTGGGGTTACAATTTGACGCATGATAGAGGCGTTCACACATGATCCAAGCCTGTCTTTTCCTCTTTCCAAATTAACTTTCAGAAATAAAATTGATCAATCCCTCAATTTTTTATGAATTTTTTTAAAATGTTAATTTTCGTAATTATCACAAATTGTGAAAGGGAACGGAGGACAATTTTTTTTTTATCTTTCTTACTTTATGTCCAATACTTTTGAGTTTTATTCAGGATGTAACCAAAGGGTGAGCCTTTCGATTTCTCTCTTTGGGTTACAGATAGCACTATCATTGTTTTTCTTAAGAAGGTCTAACTTAACAGCATTATTTAGACCAATGGGGTGCGACTATCATTTGACGTATGACAGAGACGTTCGCACATGATTAAAGCGCGTCTTTTCCTATTTGCAAAATAAGGTTTCATTTATTTTATTGTTTTATTAACTTCCTTAATTTGTCACCATATTTATTTAATTAATAGCACATATGCAATAACACTTTTTAGAGTACTTAATTAAATTATAAAACAAAAAATTAAACATTTAAGTAAGGCATGATTTGACCACCGTCCAATCGTATGCAACATAACCATAGCAACAAATAATCAACCTACTCGATTTACCTTTTAAAACACAATTTTTTATAAAAAGACTGTTGCAAGAAAATTGACGTAATTTTAGTTTTGACATCCATATTTGACAAAAAAAAGCGGGCTTTAATTATGCGTGTACGCCACTGTCATATGTCAATGAGAAAGGCCATCCCTATTAGTCTAAATGATTTAGACCAATAAGAATCGGCTTTCTGTTAAGTTAGACGTTCCTAAAGTAGGACAATGATGGTGCTATCTGTAGCCCAAAGAGAGAAATCGAAAGGTCCACCCTTTGGTTACATCCTGAATAAATCTCAAATGTATTGGATAGAAAGTAACGAAGATACAAAAAAAAGAGTCCTCCGTTCCCTTTCACAATTTGTGATAATTACGAAAATTAACGTTTTTCAAAAAAATTCATAAAAAATTGCGGGATTGATCAATTTTATTTCTGAAAGTTAATTTGGAAAGAGGAAAAATCAGGTTTTGATCATGTGTGAACGTGTCTGTCATGCGTCAAATTGTAACCCCACCCCATTGGCCTAAATAATGGTGTTAAGTTACACGTTCTTAAGGAAGACACTGATGGTGCAAATTAAAATCTGATGAATGGCATCGACAATTTCAACCCTCAGCTACGTCGAGCATAAGATTGAAAAATATCCTACAAAAACTAACGAAGTTGTCTTAGTAGGTATAGCTATTTTAGCCAATTTGGACTTTAAACTTTGAATGGCTGCTTGTCATCCTCGTTAAATTATCTGTAAAAAAGGCCATTAAGACGATGATCTCCCAAGACAAACACTTCTCGAGATGCACTCTGTAGAAAATTTATAAAAATCTCGCCATTAACATTAACACAAAGCTGTTTCAGATACTTCCTTCGAATCGGGAATGTCTGACGATTATGCCGTGCCACCAGACGCTTTAAGTTGTGATACCACTAGTCTAGAGTCTTCTATGTTGCTCAGAGCTTCATATTTAGATAGTCCTAAAAGGGTTGAATGTTTGGAAAAGAGCGGTTCCTTAGCAAAATTAGGTTTGTCTCATCGCCCGCCTCTTCATTTTTCGCATTAACTCCCGATTTTCTAGGCGGAAAATTGAAAACGTGGAGGAAGAAATGGTTCGTCCTGAAAAACGGCGTGCTGACTTACTATAAAAGCCAAAGTGATATTAATCGAAAACCTCAAGGTCAAATTATTTTAGATGAAGTCTGCAAAATTAACAGGGCTGAAGGATCGAACACGTTCGAGATCGACACTGGGAAGAAAACGTACTATTTAACGGCGGATTCCATTACGGCTATGGAAGATTGGGTCAGAGTTTTGCAAAATGTGCAACGAAGAAATGCTACTAAACTTTTGTTGAGTAATGAGGAAAACAAACCGTCTGTGCAGGGTTGGTTGACGAAGGTTAAAAATGGTCATCCAAAGAAGTGTTGGTGTGTCCTTATTGGAAAAATGTTTCTCTACTTTAAGTCACCCACGGATACGGTAAGTAGTTTGTATTTTTTAAATTGTAAGAACATAAACAACTTATAAAATGATTACTAAACAGTAGTAAGTACAATTTGTGGAACATGATTTTGAACATACCCTGTATAATCAAACATCGGTTCCTCTTTGAAAATGGACCAAACTTTCAATCAAAATTATAAAATAATAAATGTAGATACACTCCAAGGACTATCTTCAGTTTTCAAGTTCTGTTCTTACAGATACAATAAAATCATTTTCTAGCGAACGTGAGTATCGTGTGAGTCGGACGTTTTTTTCTGTTGTTTGTTGTTACTTTCACTGACAAATAATCTCAGCCAAAGAAGTTGCCCTTAAGTTTTTAATGAAAGACATTTGATTTAATTCGTTTCACCAGAGTAGTGGTGTAGAAACGTTCGTTTTGCTAGTGATTGATTTCAGGCTCGGATTAAGCTAACATTATATTTTCTTGAAAATAAGATTGGGCCTCACAAGTACTGGAGAGAGTACAATTTCTCACGGCTAGCCGTGAAAGAAGGTAGCAGTAGATATGTATTTTTCCGGCTAGCTGCACTCCACAGCTACATTGCCTCGCCCGTGTTGTGAAAATATTTAGTTAATAATTGATTTTTTAGCTCAAATCTGTTTTTTTTTACTAGCAAAGCAAGAAACGTTTTGTGCGCCACGGCGTGAAAGTAGTTTTCCGGGGCTCAAGAAATGGCTGGTCTTAGCTGCGCGTCGTCTGTCTATATTTTCTTTCAACACCGAGAACACTCACTTTCACGCTTAGGCACGTAAACTACTATTCTTTAACTTAATTTAAAATTAGTGATGTAAAATAGCGTGCTATTTATTTTCCGGTGATATACAGGGTGGTGAATTTTTCGTTGCCCACCATTAGGAACTCAGAAACCATAAGAGATCGAGAGTAGGTTAAATTAGAGAAAAGGTGAGCTTTTTTAAGGTAATTAAGAATATGTAAAGAATTCCCTAATATCATGATTCGATCGTGAAGAAACTGAAAATGGCGATTTTAAGTACCAATTTATATATTTCTAACGATTGCGATTGGAGGTATTCAAATGAAACTTGGTACTTTTATATATTTGACAGCTGTCAATTCAATGTCATTGACAGAAGTTTTCTAAGCCATCCAGATTTTGAGCAACGACAGTCAACTTTTCGTTTTCTTATGGCCGCCATATTGGATTTTAAGACAACTGGATGCACAAAAAAAATAGCTTCTCAAAAATGTAATCAATATGGATTTTTTGAAAAAATATCTTAAAATTTTCTGTCACACCATGCCACGACGTATTTTATTACCGTCGGATTCAATTGTTTTCACATGTCATAAGAGATTGAGAAAATCGGTGTGCTCTTTTGCAATTGTTTTTCATTTAAGTTTAGACTGATTTTACAAACTACTCATAGCAATTTTCAAAATTTGTCGATCTGTCATAAAAGTCCATATTGGCTACATTTTTGAAAAGCTAATTTTTTTGTGCATTTAATGGTGTTAAAATCTAATATGGCGGCCATAAGAAAAAGAAAAATTGACTGTCGTTGCTCAAGATCTAGAAGGCTTAATAAAATGTCTGTCAATGCTGTTGAGTTGACAGCTGTCAAAAATATAAATGCTCCCAGTTTTCTTTAAAATCGCGATTTTCAATTTCTTCGGGATAACTCGGGAACGAATCAAGATAAAGGGAAATTCTTTACAGATTCTTAATCACCTTGAAAGAAGGCAACTTTTTTCTAATTTAAGCTACTCTCCACCTCTTATGATTTCCGACTTCCCAATGGTGGGCAACGAAAAATTCACCACCCTGTATAGAAAGATATATATCCTGCTATGTACATATCAGCAGGAAATTGCTAAAAATATATTTATCTTTAACCATCATCAATGACACTTTTGTGTCATTTTCTCTCTATTTCACAACTTCTCGGTAGAAGCGGTTGGAAGACAACATTAAAAAGTGTTCTAAATGATTTTGGACTAGGTTTGCATTTCGCCAAATGATATTTTTCCATTTGCTTTGGATTATCCAAGAAAGATTTCTTGTGTTTCTTATGTTTTCTGAAATGCTTACGTCCGAAGCCTTTTTTGCAACCCATAAGATGTAAATTTGAAAGGCATTTCTCATGATACTAATCAAAATTTACAACTTTCTCCTCACTTATTAGGTTATGTTACTCCATCTAATAGTGAAATGCTAAATATCTGCTATAAATGGGGGGTAAACCGCTAAACGTATTTTGTACACCAGACATCCTCTGAAATCCTCTTACATTCCCCTGAAATCCTCGGACTTCCCCCTAAATTGTACACCTGACATCCCCAGCGGTTTGCCCCCCAGCTATAAATGATAAATATACATATATCAGACAAATATCAAAATGTGATATATCATTTTGTTAAATATAATCATTCACAACACTATTTAAAATGTGAATAAATAACCGACAAACCTTTTGACAGCCATTTTACGGATTCATGACTGTACCACACTGGTGCTGCTGTCGGTTGAAAAAAATCTGGATATCTAATCTACTTAATACAGGGTGTAACCAAAAGATGACAGAAACAATAATAATAATAAATCATATATGGGAACTGTCAATGCAGTAAGCGAATAATGAAGAAATGTATCGACCTACAGTTGAAATAAACCACAGAAAAACTGAAATAATCAAAATCGCCACTTGGGCTTGCAGACTCCAGCTGGCCAGATTAACATGAGAGATGCACGTGTGGAGGAAGTGGAGCACTTCTCAGACTCCGACTCAGAAGAACGCGACACGGAACATCCAGATCTCACCATAGGAGTATTCCCTACGAATCAAGGACCCACTTATCTTTTATGTTTGGGAAAACAGGTCCGTTTCACGACATCCTTCGAACATTTTTTAAAAAAGTTTTATAGGAAAAGGATCAGTGGTTGTACCACTTGACTGTCGCGAGTGGGGGTGGACCAAGCTCCGGGACTCAATACGAACAACTTATACACAAATTAATGGAGGTTGACGGAGATTCGAATTGTGTATTGTGGAGACACCCTGTACTGTTACATGTGCCTTGTACCAAAGACGGAGCCATTCCTTCGTATTTTCCTCTCACAACTTTACCAAGTGAAACACTCCAAGTACTCGCTTTCCATTGATATTTTATCGAATTTAACGATTTTTTGCAGGCTGAAGCAATAAAACTGTTTAAATGTCTCCAATTGTTCATGTCGGCAGCTGTAGATCAAGCCGGCATTGACTACCATGTGGTCTTAGCACAAAACGCCTTACAGCAATGTTTGGACATGCCGGAATTGCACGCCGAGTTGATTTGTGCTCTGGTTAAGCAGACAAGTAAGAGCTCGCCCTTACCCAAACTCGGAGTCCAGGTATCTACACAAAAGTTGCTTAAAAAAAGTGTAAGTGTGCTTTTTTTATTCAGTTTTTAAGTTTAGTTTAGGACATCTGTTTTTTATCGAGCGGGTCGTTTGCAGTATAAAAAATGGAGTTTTGTATGTTCAGTTTTTAAGCACTTTGGCATTTTGCCTTTAGTACATGAAGTTTCATTTGCTTAGTTGCTGGCAGTAGTTTTGCTCAGAATACAATGAACAAGAAAAATTACCACTGTTTCATGTTCATAGAGCTTTTTCTTTGCGCTTCTGCATGAGACAGCAACTTTCTAATACGTAACCAAGCGACCTCTTTCAGTTCTACAAGAATGTTGGTGTTTCATTTCTATGTGTTAGACTAGTTTAGAAAATGCCCATTAGGGTGTATCGAAAAAACGAATTTTGGAATTTCGTTTTGAAACGTCGTCAAAACTTACCTTTTACTATGCTGAGAAGAAAGTTTATTTATTGTTTTGCTTAGTTCAACGTCTTCAGCCCTCTACCACCCCTCAAATAATGGTTATTTTTAAATCTGAAGTTTACGATGATTTTTTTTTAAATGCAGTATTTGTTGTTTTTCTATCACTAGTAGGCTCGGAGTAGATGTTAAAGATCATTAAGGGCCGTTTTTTTTCATCTCTGGTTAAATTTAGATACCTACTAGATGGCCATTGCCATATAGCGACCGTGCGAATTTTAAACATAGCGCCCCCTGGTGGCAATCGCGAGCAGTTTTTGCATATCAACAAACCCTATCTACACATTGTTCATATGGTTGTGACAATAAAGTTCCGGTTGTTTTTACACATTTTGAGTGTGTTTGATAAACTACTATGATGTAGGGAAAAATTAACATTTAGGTCAAGGTGTGGGTTTCAAACAATTAAGTTTAATCATCGCTCTAGTGCCAAGAAAATGAAGGGTGAGAAATTAGTGAGTTCTGCACCATGCAGAATGTCGTGGAGAACAGGCTCACTAATTTTTCTTTTATAAAAGCAGAAGTGATCCCCCAAACAAAAATCATGGTGAAAATGGCAAAATTTACATTAGATAAGCTAATCAATTGTTCTTCAAAGCGTATCGAACTTGAACCGTGAAAACCAGAACACATTTCTTCTCGAGAATCTGGGCCCACATTTTTCATCCACAAATTCACAGATTGTTTTTAAAATATATTTTACTGGTATTGGTAATATTGGTATACATAGGTATTACAATAATGTCGACACTTCACTATTATTATTTAAATCTCACTAGGTAGAGGTTTCTTGAGATTGTGGTGTAATGCAATGTAGAAAAATCAGTGCTTGTCGCCACTTCTGTAGAGGAAGTTACATTATTCATGTTCAAAGCTTCAACGCTGGTAACAACTGCTTATGTCTTATAAAAAATTGGGTAAAAATCTGTTAAATCAGTAATTTTTTTTTTCTGGCATAATCGAGGGCATAATCTTCTTCGTTTGCATTCCTTATATTCGGTCTCGAGTTCGATCTACAATTACCTCGGTAAGTAAAAAAAGCTTTAAATACTAACCACAGGAAAAATGCTTGGAAGACAAGACTCACTAATTGAATGGTTTGACTTTTGATTTCCTATAAAATGTTCACTGCAAAGTGCAAATGCTTGAGTAAGGTGGTTCTAGTGTCCACAGTTTATCGATAAGATCGTCTGGGGAGAAAAATTAATTTGTAGGTTATGCGAGTACTTATCTACCTTCTCGTGGCACTTCGAATTCACGAAATTCTCTTGTCCATTTTATATGGTCTGGCAGAACTTCGTTTTTATCGGTGTTTGCTTATAATAATTATTATGACATCCCTCGACACAGTAATTAGCGAGGTAATTAGTTTTAACGAAATCGTTCATTCACTAATACCTGCGCTAGTACTTTCCAATATACGATAATGCACTTCGTACTTCGTACATCGTAGCTGGAATTCCAAATTCAAATTTATTTAACCAGATTTCACGACAAATTACAACAAAATGCCAATGTTTACCACAGCTTCACTGCTATTGGGCCGGTCGCTTATATGCGAAAACTTCAAAATGTGCCACCAGAGGGCAGCATCTCCAAATATGCACAGCATGACAGAACTTCTGACGATACTGATTGACGTCTAAAGTTCAAACGTTATATTTTTGTGCGTTTTTTAGTCTTCGCACCAAATATAGGGCAGTCGAGACTATTTCTAGTGTAAATTGCCTTTAAGAAAGTCTTATTAACTAGAAAGGGAAACACAGAAACTGGAATAGAAAACGCCCGAAAATATAACATTTGAATTTTAGACGTCAACCAGTAATGCCATAAGTTCTGTCACGCATGCACCAGCAACTTGATTGATTATAGCTAATTGTCTTTACATAATATGGCAACGGACATCTAGTAGGTAGCTAAATTCAATTAGAGAAAAGCGGCCCTTAGTGATCTTTAAAATTTACTCCAAGCCTACTAGTGATAGAAAAACAATAAATATTGCATTGTAAATTTGGAATTTCAAAATAGCCAATATGTGAGTAGCGGTAGAGGGCTGAAGATGTTGAACTATCGCAAAACCTTAAATAAACTTTCTTCTTAGAACAGTAAAAGGTAAGTTTTGGCGACTATTCCAAAACGAAATTCCAAAATTCGTTTTTCCCGGTACACCCTAATGCCCATGTATGCCCCTTCTTCAGTACACTTCACTCAGTCAATTTCATCATTATGTACATAGTTATTTTTCTTTTTCAAATTATTTTCTTCATTCTCGATCAACACATCATTCTTGCCTGCTTCCAAAACCTTCATTCTAAGATGTGTTTAGTCGTTCTTGAGAATGTTAGACGTTCTGTAAAGGAAACACCAAAATTCTTTTCAGCAATTGCTCCTTTGCGCCACTCAAAGTTTATTCACCTGCGAAACGACACCAAGCATAAACAGTACTTCTGATCAACAAATTGCATCTTCCAATATACAGGCGGTTCAGGAGGAGAAGTACAAGGAACATAAGGAATGTTACAAGGAGCATAAGGACCATAAGGGACCACCGAGTTATACGTTGCTGCAGGGGTGGCAGTTGTTGGCGCTAGCTGTCAGTCTTTTTGTGCCCAAGTCCTCGAGGCTTTTGTGGTTCCTGAAATTGCACCTTCAGCGGAATGCCGATAACAGGACCGAGTGTGGAAAGTACGCCGCTTACTGTGAACGAGCCTTGGAACGGACCATTCTAACAGGTTAGTAGGTTTTTGAAAGGGACATAAAGAGATGGATAAAAGAATTCCGCGAAATACAAAATATTGCCCCACCCGCGTAGGTTATTTCTTACAAGATGAAGATTATAACTTTCTATTATTGTTTATAAAAGATTCCACTTAAAAAACAGACTGACGAAAGATGGGAATCCTATAAAAGTTCCGTGATGTTCTTCATACTAATACATAATAAAACATCCTGCCAAGGAAAATAGTCCCATTAGCTCGTCACAAATATACGAAAGAATTAAGCATGTAACAATAAAATCGACATCTATGACCATGGAGCAATATCTTAACGTGACGAGGACCATAAAACAATTTTTCCACAAATATTAAGAACAGGCCAGCTGAATCAGTTTTTTAAAAGTCAGGATAAATATTCAAATCTCTATGCAAAGAAAACAAGAAAATTTAGTAGGTACATTTAGTTATTGCTTTTCGCAATTTATATTTCATTTTCCCATGTTAAATCTAAACCAATTTAAAACTAAGAACCCATTATAATAATGTAACACGATAAAGAACAATGAATTTTGTGGCTAATATAAATATTTGAAGCCATAAAAAGCAATATATCTTTAACTTACTAACGCCGTCCTATCCACGTTTAAACAGGGCAGCGGTAGGCCTAAACGCATGGTCTTTGTCTCGGACCTCTCTCTCGCACTGGCGAATGTTACACCGACACGCTCTCGCGTAGCGAGAGATGTACCGGACACGCTTCTATTATACTTCGTGATACAAATACAGTGCCTTCTACAATTTGATTGGTATTATGATTATTTATTATTTACTAACTGTGCAATGTGCAATGTTTGATATTTACAAAGTCTCAAACATACTCTTCCACGTTTAGGGTCAGTCAAATTGTTTTAATATTGGTTTAACTTTTTTCTCGTAATTTATGACGAAAGTATAAACTTTTTTTGCATGCTTGAATGTAGAAAAGAAATGTCTACAAGAATCCGCTAAGAAATCTACAGAATATTATTTGAAGAAAAAAAATTGAGTACCGTAACTTTGACATCTGGCATCATGTAGACGATTTAATGGTTTTATATATTTTAACTTTACGCTTCACGGAGCAAGTTAATAAAATCGATCGAAAAATCGAATGGCCAAAAACATCAAATCAAAAAGTGGTTTATGAAAAATGTGTCTGTAAGCACGCTGCAGCTCGAACTAGTGAACGTATCGAGATGAAATTTGGCACACATATTATTCAGTGGGCGATTTGTAGGTGGTGATTAGAATTTGGGCCACATCGGTTCACTGAAAGTACCTTTTTGGCACATCGATGTTAAAAATTTAAATGCAAACCCCCATTTTTCGTGTTACCATATGAAAGCTCTTCCAATTCTGCTTCTAAAAATGTACGCACTTGGTGCTCTTTTTGCTAAAAAATTAAAATGGTGCAATGAAAAAACCTATGTATAACAGTATATTTTTATTACCGGATTTGATAGCTGATTTTTTTTCGAAAAATGCAATTTTAGTGGCAAAAGGGTCCTTATTTTCTTAGCAAAAAGCATTTTCTTACTACTGGATTCTGTAGCTGTTGCATTGACGGATCAAAAACCTTAGTGCAATTTTTTTTAAATCAACATTTTAGGAGCAAAACTTCCCGTTTTTGAATTTTTGTTAGGAAAAGGACATATTATTATTATCGAATTCGATAGCTGTTGCACTGCCGGATCGAAAACCTTAGTGCCATTTTTTCAAAAAATGTCATTTTAGGGATGAAAAACGTTTGTATTTTTTTAAATTTTAATAAATGAACGCCGGGCACAATGCGCAACACAGCATCAGCGGTCGACACCCGGCCCACACGCCGACTCACCGATTCTGACCTGGTTAAAGTCAATTGCTACATTCTGTGAAAAAGTAGAAGTTTCTACCAGCTCGGAGACTGCCAATTTTTTTAATAAAAATTTACAGGGCGGCGAATAACAAACTGAATCACCCGGTATACCGCCCATTTTAATAATTAATATTATTTCAGACTCACCCTGTATTTTTGTTAAACACCAATCATAGAAGATCAAAGAATGAAGAATTAGGTATAGTAAATTTTAAATATTTATCAACCAAAGAACAAAGAAATTCCCAGAAGCAAAATTAGATCAATATTTCCTGATCATTAAAATGTTATGGAAACAGAATCACACATGCAGAATAACATCCATGAAAATATTTTATTATCCTTCATCTCAATTAACAACAAGTGAAGCAGCCACATAACTCACAGAGGAATCATCCTTAGTAAGACACTGGTGTGACTGAGAATACTTTAAGACCTTAAAATTAGCGGTTTTCCCATGAATTTTTTGAAGCTCCCGTACAGTCTGCAACACAATATTTGTACGTACTTATTTTATTTTTAAAATCACTGGTTTTCACCTGAAGTAAAATGATAATTCCACGCCGTCCACAGATGGTGTTTTCATATTTTACAAGATAGCTTTTAAAATCGTCCACACTCAATTTTTCGATGATGCTCGTAGCCTGAAAGGAATAATTATTAGTACATTTTCCTTAAGAAAATTTGTCTTACGGTTCTGTCTAGATGTTCTATTGATTGAAAAATCTGAGGGAATGAATCATCGATGTAAGTGTAGTTGAATCGTTTGCCCCAATGGCAAAAATCCGATGATATGATGAATAAATTGTGGGGATCGGCTAAGTAACTAGAAAATATTCGACCGTAAATTTCTTGTTGCTCTGTGGTAATCGAACCCACAAGTATCGGGATTACTGTAAACTGATTTTTGTAACTGAAATAAATGAATTCGTAAGAAATGAAATTAATTCTTCAAAAACTTACTTTTCCATCACTTTTGCTATGAGAGGCAACTGCATTTCTATGCTGTGTTCTTTTTCATCAACTGATAAATCCATCCATTCAAAATTGCCAGTTTCCCTGAGGTCTTTGTTCACTGAAAATTTCTTATTAGGTTATTAGCCTTTTACAAATTCTCATATTTTACCTTGCACATCTATTTCCAAGTCATACAAAGGAGTCTCATATTTCGCTGTCTTAGTCAAGGCACATCCTGAAAAAGGAGCCCAATGCGAAGGGCCTAATATAAATATTTTTCTCACTAGCTCAGGTTGAATTTGTTTGAAGGAGTACGCAGCACAAGCTCCAGAGTACCTATAACTAGCATGGCTACAACAATACATTACTTTCAATTAGGTAATATAATTGAATACCTTACGGTGAAATTATGGCACGGGCAGGTCCATGAGTGAATTCTGGACCTTCTAACCAGGATTCCAACTGTTTGGATAGTGCCGACCCTGTAAAAATAAAGCTGCTTTTTCCAAATTTCCTTAGGAATTTGGACGAAGAGAAGGCACAACATTTTTAGGTTACCTCCTTGCTCTACATACCTGAATCAGTATACCAGGTGGCAGCATGCGTTGCTTTTCTGGTAGACATTATGGAATAATTACTGTAAAATAACTGTTCGGCAAATAATAACAAAATTACGGATTGTTGTTTAAACTTTTCTTCACTCTGGCAATGCAGCGACCGCCATTATCTATTGATTTTCGCCGGTAGAGAGACTGCGCCTGCGCCGTAGAGATAGGGATTAGGGCGTGGGGACAAAATGGGCGCCGTCAGGCCTGCCAACTAACGTGCTGAACTTCCCAGGTGCATGATTTTTGAAAATGATTTTGTGATTTTTGCGACTTTAAGAAAGTACGTAATGGTATAATTTTTACGATTTATAAACGAGCTTCGAGCTGCATTATTTCCCAAGATTCCTCACATGGAGTGCAATTAAGGAGTTCGGTTAAATTAGAGAAGAGCTGCGCTATTTTTTGGTGATTAAAAATCTGCAGAGAATTCCCCGATATCTTGATTCGTTCCTGAGTTATTCCGAAAAATCTAAACGATTGATTGTATTTAAATGAAACTTGGTATTTTGATATTTTTGACAGCTGTCAATGAAATGGCATCTAAAAAATGTTTCTAGGCCTTCTAGATTTTAAGCAATGATACGATCAACTTTTAATTCTCTTATGGCCATGGCGGCATTGAATTTTGGCACCATCCCACACACAAAAAAAATCAGTTTTTCAAAAATGTAACCGGCAAGAACTTTATTGAAAAAACCATGTGAAAAGGTTGAATCACACGATATCAAAATCTATTTTATTGATTTTTCAATCCAATAATTTTAAACGTGAAAAGGGATAAAAAAAATTAGTGTACTATTTTTACTTTTTTTCAAAAAGTTTTACACGAATTTTACAAATTATTCATACCAATTTTATAATTTTCGAAAAAAGTCGCAATTTTCAGATTTTCCGGAATAACTCAGGAGCGAATTAACGTACCGCGGATCTTTCTTCAGATTCTTAATCACAAAGAAATAGCACAACTTTTCGCTAATTTAACCAACTTCGTATCTCTTACCGTTTAAGAGATGCCAATGGTGAGCAGTAAAAAAGGAAACTCCCTGTAAATACAGGCTGGTCGTTTTATCTTGAGACTAGCAAATATCTCGAAAAGGAAGCATTTTACAAAAAAAATGTTTTGTATAAAAGTTTTATGCCTTCGAGGGAGAAAATAGATGGCATCATCGCCATTTCGATTCAAGGTCATTTTCAATTTCAAATGAAGGTCAACATGATTTTTTTTAATGGAAACCCATATTTTTTATTACAGATTCTTATTCCACATAAAAGAACAAACAACTCTCATCTAAACTATTTTTGGATCCGATGGATGTAAATTTTAACCTTTTTCGAAATCCCTAGACATTCCCTAGTAACAGCGGCAAGATAAATCAAATGAACAACCGTTGTAACTTAGCAACGATGAATTCTAGATAAATAAACCACAAAAGAAGATTAAAATTTTGATTTAAATATCTGACAAACTATTCATCGGATCCAAAAATAGTTTAGATGAGAGTTGTTTGTTTTTTTACTGGGAATAAGAATCTGTAATAAAAAATGTAGGTTTCCATTTAAAAAAATGAAGTTGACCTTCATTGACCTTGAAAATGACCATGAATCAAAATGGCGTCGATGCCATCTATTTTCCCCCTCGAAGTCATAAAACTTTTATACAAAACATTTTTTTCTAAGATGCTTCCTTTCCGAGATATTTGCCAGTCTCAAGATAAAACGACCACCCTGTATAAGCGATTTTTGGAGTATTAAATTTAAGCAGTCCGAAATGTGGACGGCGTGGCCATTCGGATAAACTGGGCTTATCCCTCGGTTAGTACAATTTTTGGACTGTACATCCCGGGATTGACTGTAAATTAGTGCAAATATTTCAATATTTTCATTTTTCAGTTTCTTGAATCTGTGCGAAATGTCCACATAAAACTTTCTTACGTAAAAATTTACCTGTCCTTCAAGCAAGAAAATCTTATTTTCAGTTAAGTGTTGCCACTCCAGCAAGAAAAAATCATTATTAACTGCCTTAGTTTATTTAGTAAGTTGATATTGTACAGAAAATAATAACTTCTACAAAGGGTTCATTAAATAGCTTATAAGAGCTTATAGGTACTTACATCAGCATAAGCATAATACGTACATGGTTGATAAGTACAAATGATTGTACCATCGCGGTAGCTTTAAAAATAAGAGGATTGACGTTTAACGCATTTATGACTATAGAAATTAAATGTCAAAAACAACCTGTACAAGCCTTTAGAAGACTCTGATATGGACTATATATAGGTACTTTTATATTAACCTCACAACCAATGTAAAAAAAAGACGATGGCCACGGCGCTGCATTTTTTTAAAATGCCACTTTGAAGCTCCCAAATATTTTCTGGAAGTGCCAAGACGAAATTCGAGAGGCCACAAGTGGTCTGATAGGAGTTGGGGACAATCGGCGAACGACAAGTGCCTTCTTCCAATCAGCAGATGAAAGGTTATCAAATTCAGTTTCAAAAAATTTATTCAAATTTTGGTTTGGAATCCAAACACGATATTTCAAAAGAACGCTAAATAATGCTCCTTTGGTGGCAATCTGTGAACGACAAGTGCCTTTTCGGCATATCAGCTGCAAAATTTGAATGAAGAACACCAATTATTCTTTTTATCAGCACAGGGAAGGTCTTCAAATTCTGTTGCCAAAAATGCATTCAAATTGAAAATTTTTGTACAACTAAAAAACCTCAGAAACCAAATAGGGTGGTTCCCCGTGCTTCCGTAGCTGTTCATATTTTTTGGCTTTGAGAATCTTCTAAAGTCGTGTCGCATATTAACGAACGCGGGGGTTGTGTATTTCAGGCTTTTTTCTGTTGGTTTGTAAACGGGATTTCAGATCTGTCAAAATTCTTGTCATGGACAATAATTAACAACAAAGATCCCTTTCAACCTCCATTATTACTGTTTATTGACCATTGACAGTGAGTGACGGCAGAGATGACGGGAGTTTTGACGGATGTAGCGATGTGAGCTTGAAAAGTGTCAGTTGAAAAGTTTCAATGCGGTAATAATAAACTTCCACCGACAGCGCCGCCAATTCTAATATCTGTCCGGGATCCACACGACCGGGATTCACCCTATTTCCATGGTGAATCATTGTTGTCAACAACAGACTATAGTCGTTTTAAGTAGTATCAGTACCCACTGAGCACTGAAATGAATTGAAATACTACTTAAAAGATGAATACAACGATGAATTTTAATGTTTAATGCTTTTATTTTGACTTATTAACTTGTTTACCTATACACTTACTATTTTTGTCATTTAATATTATATTATGTTCCCTATTCAGCTGTTGTAGATTTATTTAATTCCCCAGAATACTTTATACTACTGTAGGACAACTTTTAATTTTTTTTTGAAACTTCATTTCATGAAAAGTTTCAACAAATGTACTTTTCATGAAAACTCACATCTCTAGACGGATGTGAAATCCCTTTTACAAACAAACAGAAAAAAAGCCTGAGTCTGAGACACACAACCCCCGCGTTCGTTAATATGCGACGAGACTTTAAATGTTTTTTAAAAATCTGTACGTGTTCGAGAAAATGGAAATCTGTCAGCTTCATCAAATGATATGAGAACGGTTTGTAACAGAGCCCATTTAACGCCACAACAAAAAAAAGCTCGACCCACACAGCTCTTGTGTCCGTTAGAAAATGATTCTACAGAGTATATAACTATTATATTCTGATGTGCTTTAACGAAAACTTTCTTTTCAGGTGGTCGGGAACTGAAGCCATCGCGAATGGAAGTCCTCAGCATCTTGCTCAAGAATCCCCAACACCACTCGCTACCCCATTCGATGCCCGTCCATCTCTTGAACGGTACATATCACATAACCAGTTTCGACGGTTCCACGACAATCAAAGAATTTCAAGACAACTTAGCGCACGAGATATGCTGTCGAACCACCAACGGCTTTGCGATATTCAGCGACGACCCCATGGAGAAGGACTTGGAGCACACCCTCGACCCCAGTGCCAAACTTTGTGATTTAATATCAAAGTGGGAGATCGCCCTGCGCGAAAAAGGGTTGGGAAAATTCGAAAACACGCGCGTCATTCGGCTCACTTACAAAAATCGGTTGTGGTGGAAAAACAGTGCCAAGTTGGAAACTGACAAAGAAAGACTGCTTTTGTGCTATCAGGTCAATAAACAGATCGTGGGTGGACGATTTCCTCTAAGTCGGGAGTTGGCGCTGGAATTGGCCGCCTTGATGGCCCAACTCGATCTGGGTGATTGTACTTTTGGATCCAACAAGAACACTAGTGCAAATAACACCTTGAGCAATCAGGGTACCTCAAATAAACACCAAAGTCCTAAATCGCAGGCTAACGGAAGTATAAGTCCAGCAATTGCCGTTCACAATTCTAACACTCTAAGCGCCTTGAATAACGTCCATGGAATACTCACAGCACACTCGAATCAAGCTCTAAACGCCATTGATAAGTTTTATCCGTATAGGTATAGAGACCAACTGTCGCCTGAGGGTTTGTCAGAATTACAGGCAAAACTTTTGGAGAAGTGGAGGGGGCTTAAGGCGAGAAGCCAGCTGGATTGCGTGCGCATCTTTCTGACTTGTACTAGGAAGTGGCCCTTTTTTGGAGCAACACTTTTCCAGGTAAATAACTGAAAAACGAATGGACCTGTAATGCGAACGTTTCATTTTTTACCACTCTCCCCTAGGTCAAATATCGAAACAACAACTCCATTCAAACAATTTATGTACACCTTGTTCTTTTTCTAAAGGTGGAAAACATCCATAGTAACCCATTGTTGCAACAATTTATTAATTTGAAATATTAACGAATCAGAATGTAGAATATTTTACCGACTGTTACTAGGTGGTGGCGCATCTTTTTGACTTGTACTAGGAAGTGGCCCTTTTTTGGAACACTTTTCCAGGTAAACTGAAAAACGAATGGACCTGTAACACGAATGCTTCATTTTTTACCACTCTCCCCTAGGTCAAATAACGAATTGAAATTGTAAATAACTCCATTCAATCTATTTATGTATTTATTAATTTGAGATATTAGCGAATCGGAATGCAGAATGTTTTACCGACTGCTACTAGGTGGTTGCTGATTGGTTCACAGCTTCCAGAGCCACCCTCGGCGACTTGAAACCTAGACAATTATTGCAATTGACGTTTTAAGCAACTACAGAGTGTCTTCCGTCTCATTACTCATCTCTCTTGGAATGGAGTAGGGTTTAAATTGCGGGAGACAAAATGGCGGATCATGAGATGGGATTGCGATTCCCATATAACGTAAAATTTCGACTTATTACCACTTCCTACTGTTCATTAAATCATTAATGAAAGATTCACACAACACAGGGCACACCGTGGAACTTTTTCTTTTAGGTTTTTTTTTATAGAACTACAGGGTATTTCCTAAGAGCAGTGATATTCAGAAAATATGTCATAACGGGTGGCTAGATAAACAAATGAATCTGCCGAAAGAACATTTGTCCAAAGTTAGTTCATACAGAGGACATTTCATCTATCATTTTATTGGGGACATGATACCTGTCATTCTACCTCGGAACTGTGTGAACAGCACTGTACCCTCCACTGACAAACTTCAGGGGGTGAATCTTCACCCTATTCTAAGACGAATACTTTCCTATGGACGTTGGTATGTCCTAAAGTGGTTAGTTTTCAAGTTACGCTAGTTTTTTGCAAATCGGAGTTTTGTTTATTATCGTCCTCTTGAATTTTTCCTTTATGATAAGGCGTTTTTGACAAAAAAATTAGAAAAAGTCAAGTGTGACTACTTTATCCATTTTAGGTAAATCAGTATATACAGGGTGTCCCACTTAGTAACCATGAACCAAACTTGCATTGTTTCAAAAGGCACCCTGCATATTTTGCATTTTTTTTTGGTTAGATCCCATCATTCTAAACAAGCTTTGTGTAGCATAATAATAATTCTAACCGTTTGGCGGGAATTTTGAAATTTGTAGCTCGAACGATACCACTTTGAAGGGCTGGTACCGGCTAACCACTTGAGATTTCAAAATGAAATTTGCGCCATAAATTATCTAGAATCTTCTTTATGTGCATTATCAATTTTTAAATAACAAATATTACGTGCTTTTCAGGCGGTTAGACTTTTTTTACGGGTCTGGGTCTTAGGATTTTGGCTGTAAATTTTTTTCAATATAACTTTTTGAATAAAATGACAAGAGATCTCGGAAACTAGAATTTTTTTATTTTAAACTAATAATTTAACAAGAACAATACAAAATAAGTAGAAAAGGCACCAAAAATAGCGCAAACAAAAAAAAACGTAAAGGAAACCCTCTAAATATTCAAATACATTGCCTTTGGTTCTAATAGTGTAATTTAACATTGAATGCTGTTTGGCTATTTCTGGTGACTTATCTACTTTTTTGTTGCGTTCTTGTTAAATTATTGATTTAAAATTTAAAAATGCTAATTTCCGAGATCTCTTGTCACTTTATTCAAAAAACTATATTGAAAAAATTCTACAGCCAAAGTGGTAAGCTTTCGATCCATAAAAGTCTAACCGCCAGAAAAGCACGTAATATTTGTGCATCAAAATAGACAGGGTGTTCCATTTGAAATTCTCGAGAAAAATAAAACTTCGCAAAACGCTTTGACCTTGTATATTATTTATCAAAAATTTAAAAATTGATGCGCTGTTAAAGAAGAGGATTTTAGACAATTTATGGCGCAAATTTTATTTTGAAATCTCAAGTGGTTAGCCCGTACCAGCCCTTCAAAGTGGCAATGTTCGCGCTGCTTTCAAAATTCCCGCCAAACGGTTAGATTAGAACTATAGTAAGTATGCTCTACAAAACTTGTTTAGAATGATCAGATCTAACCAAAAAATGCAAGATATACCGAGGATTCCAATTTAAAAAAAGCAAGTTTGGTGCATGGTTACTAAGTCGGACACCCTGTATACACGCCACTGTTTTTAGATTATGCAGATTATTACCATACATCGAAAACCCCATTTCAATGTCTTTGCTAGTAGTGGAGTAATCTTCCGTCCACGCACCTCTGGGACAGCCTGTATGTATCAAATATCTCGTCACTTTGGCACCCGACAGTGGTAGCTGATAGTATGATTTTTACACTGTGCAGCGAAATGCTCCCGCAGTCGTTTGAAAATGGCAACCTCGCAATTTTCTCTACTGGAACGAGAAATGGCATTCAACATAAGGCTACATGTTAATATTTTCATCGCGTTTTGAAGTGCCTACAAGTGGATTTGAAATTTATGAAAGCTGGAGAGTATTTTGTGTTCGTGTTTTCCGGCAGTTACAGAAACTGCTTTACATTAGCGCATTAGCCTATTTTCACTGATTTTATGTTGTTCAAATCACAGCTGACAGCTAGTAAGTAAAAGTCTCGGTGCACAAATGTGCAAATAATTTAATTACAAATCATTTAAGTGCAAGCCACTTCTAGATATGGATTTTTATTTCATTATAATTATTATAAAATGTTCAAAAACGATGTAAATAGTCAGCAACAAACTGTTTAACAGGATATTATTCGGAGGATAAACTTCCCATTGTGGCCTTCATAAATGTCTAATCCACTTGCATAGAGTTCACTTGTAGTTGTTCCACTGTTTGCTCCAATGACAATTAACTAGCGGTTAGTATTATCTGGAGGTGAAAATACCATCCCTTAAAATGATAAAGAAGCTCACTAATCCTCAAATTTAGATTTTAGTTTGAATAGCTTGGCACAGCTTAGGTCTTCCTTCAGTAAAAATAATAATTTATAAGTTGACTATTATAATTAGAGGGGCGTTCATGGTTAAAATCTTAAGTTTTTAGCGTTGTGTGCCTTTAAGGCTACTTTTTTGCAATCAGTTACGGTAGTTTCTCCAATCAAAATATCATTGGAAACTTCTGAAATGGATATACAGAGTGTCCGGAAATAACGTCACAATATTTCGGGGGGTGATTCTACACCTAAAATTAGGAAGAAAAAGTTTATATGAACATATTTCCGAAAGTGCCTCCAGGGGGCGCTACAGACCTTAGGTAGGTGTCTCTCAAAAACAGGTATTTAATTAATTTTCTTTTGAAAGTTGGAGCTAGAAAAACAAGTTGTATAGTCATTAGTGACAGACTAAAGACATTTGTGAAGCAAGTCAACTTGTTTTTTACATTTATAAATTTTTACTATGGGCATTATGTCGTATTTTAATCGCGTTTTTCTTTAAAACGGTTGATCCTATGGCCTAGTATCAAGAGTATCTTTTTTATGTAGAATTGTTTGGGGAATTGTTATCTGAAGTCAAAAATTCAAGAAAGCTGGGGAAAAAAAAGTTGTGAGGCATTTTTTTCTAGGCCCCCTCCCTGTTTCGCACGCCTATGGTCGACAATCACCTGTTTTGTTCCTACCAGATAATTTGTCACCACAAAATTACCCCAGAACCAAAATTTCGATATTCTATCTCCAAACCGTTTCAAAAATAATTAATAAATATCTGTTTTTGAGAAACACTTTCTAAGGCCTGTATCGCCCCCAAAAGACACTTTCGGACATCTGTTCGTATGAACTTTTCTTCCTATTTTTAAGTGTAGAATCATCCCCCGAAATATTGTGACGTTATTTCCGGACACCCCCTGTATCTGATTAGTGATTGGATACCTAACTTATGGCCAGCTGTTCAGCCCGAGCTTATTTATTTTTTAAACCTGGTTTAAACGCCAGAGTCACGCGTTCTGATTGGCTGTTGCCTGGACAAGTTTAGCCTAAAACGAGGTTAATCCATGATTGAGCTACTAGCCCATAACCGATTGTAAAACCACCCCACTGGGTTTTTCAGTCATGGATTATCCTCGGTTTAGCCTAAGCTTGGTTTGGTTGCCAGGCAACAGCCAATCAGAACGCTTAACTCCCGCATTTAAACCAGGCTTGGAGATAACCTCGGACTGAACAGCCTAAGGGGTTAATTCCAAGTTGGTTTATGTCATGACGTAACGACATAAGTCTGATTAGTGCATAATTCAGAAGAGGTCGCTAGTAGTATGGTTAGGCAGGCGGAGTGATTTTAATACCGTCCGTCAGCGCCAGTCGGGTGACAAATGACAATTGAAATTGTGTTTGCTCAAAATGGCTGCCGCACGAAATTCAGCAAAATAATAATGTAGAACTCTGCAAAACCGTATGCACTAATCAGACTTGTGCCAACTTAGAATGAGCCCTAGATGCTCTGTACTTATGGCAAGTAACACAAGTTTTGTCACTAACAAACAATAAACTTGTAATTTACTCGCTAAAAATTGCTTCTTTCAGGCTAGATGGCGCCAACATGACCAGCCAATGATCTGGCTGGCCGTAAATGAAGACTCCATCACCATCCTCGACTTGGCAACAATGCAGCAGCGCGTGCGCTATCCCTACACGAACGTCCTAACGTTCGGGGGTTGTCAAGAGGACTTCATGCTAGTTGTGACCCAAAATGATCAGCAACCTTCCCAAAAATTAATTTTCTCACTAAGTAAACCGAAAATACTCGAACTCACTTTACTCATAGCAGACTACATGAATCTCCTAATAAACAATCCAGGTACACCCCTATTGGGTACTTTGAGCAGAGGAACGATGGTCTCAGTCAATCAATCTGTGGTAAACCAATCAATCATCAGCCAGGCCATAGCCAATCAGAGCCAACCGGACATTTTAAAGTCAACACCGGACCACGGTGTCCAGAGAGCCGATTCGAAGAGGAGGACACACGTGGACTCGGGACTGGCGTGACAGTCGCAGTCTCGCAAAAATGGCGACGGTTGACATAAAGCGGTTTCGTTTTTTAACGTTGTGATTTAGCTTCTGGTCGGATCTGTACATAAACGAAGCAACGTGTACGTGTGTATATAGCGGAAGTAGTTAATTTATTCGTTCGGCGCATAAAACCCGTCTATGTCAGAAACTGTACCTAGTGCTTGTTCTTTGTTTGCGACGCTCTGTACATTCGTGGTTCAACTAGTCTTTGATATGCATGTTTGACAATAGTTACCATTACGAGATTTTTTAACATCAAGATAAACACTGAAGTTTTTCGTAAATTTAGTGTTATTTTACTATAATCGATCTAATAAGTGATAATTTTTTCGCATATACGTTTGATTTTAATAGGAATTATTAATTTATTATTTATAATAAATATGTGAAACAGAAGTGGTTGTTTTGTTTAATTACGTAATATCAAAGGGCGTAGGCTAACAGGCTATTGGCCGTTTGTATTACAGTTGGTTAGCTTTAAGCGGCCCTTAAAATAACTTAACTGACATTTAAACAATAGGAAAATAGTTATTTGTTTAACAAGGCAAAAAAATAATTGATTTACTGCCGCGGCTGAAGTTTCATAGATAAGGCTAGGAATCCAGCCAAGGCAATAAATGTGTTTTTTTGCCAATTGTCATTAAAAAAGTACATTTTTGCTGCCGCATGTGCCCACGTAGTACAAGTCGCATTTTACTGCGGCAAAATATTGCCAAATTAAAGAAAAATTAATATCTTCCTAACGTTTGATGTTATTTAAATGAAACTTGGAACTTTTATATTTTTGACAGAAATTGTATAGGCCTTCTAGATTTTGAATGACGACAGTCAACTTTTGATTCTTTTATGGCCGCCATATTGAATTTTGACACCATCAAGTACACAAAAAAATTGGCTTACCAAAAGTGTAGTCAACATGAACTTTTTTGACAATGTCAGAATTTGAAAATTAGTATGAATAATTTGTAAAATCACCCTAAACTTAGATGAAAAAGTACTGCGACTTCTTCAATCTCATGTAAAAGCAATTGAATTTAACAGTAATAAATTACGTCTTGCGGTCGTGTGACTCAGGTTTTCACATATTTTTTCGAAAACGTTAATGTTGGTTACATTTCTGAGAAGCTAATTTTTCTGTGTATCCGACGGTGTTAAAATTCAATATGGCGCCCATAAGAAAAGGAAAAGTTGACTGTCTTTATTTAAAATCTAGGAGGCCTATAAAATTTCTGTCAATCCCATTCAATTGACAGCTGTGAAAAATATAAAAGTTCAAAATTTCATTTTCCCTGTACTATTCTGAAATATGTTAAATTTCCAACTATTTTTTCATTTAGAAACGTTAAACTTTTCTACTTAGCAACACTTTTCCACATAGCAACGCTTTTCTAAATAAGTCTTTTCATCAATAGCAAACATTTTCAATTACATTATTTGTTAATTTTTATTTTGATGTTTTCCGTTACCATGTAAATGAAGTTTCAGAAAGTATTTGACCCTGCACAAACAATTTTTGATTTTAAATGTTTACGCGATTTCAGGATAGTACACGGAAAAATAATGTGTACAACTCGAGGAAAAAATCTTTTCCATGCTCGTTTCAATTAATACACTCGGCTTCGCCTCGTGCATTAAACACTCACTCGCATGGGAAAGTAATACTTTTCCTTACTTGTTGTACAAATAACTATTAAATAACATCAATTGTTAGGAAGATATTAATTTTTCTTTAAATAGGTAATTTTCAGATTTTTTGTGATAACTCACGAACAAATCAAAATATTGGGAAATTCTCCTCAAATTTTTAATCGCCAAGAAATAGCGCAACTTTTCTCTTTAGGATATAGAGATGACAATGGTGAGCATCGAAAAACTACCCACCCTGTTATAGCGAGAGATCTCATAACCCACAATATAGTGCTGCAAAGCTTTTGCAGTCAATCGCTCAACTGGAAATGCGCTTTTGGCATATCAAATTTAATTTTAATTACAAACCCCCATTTTTAACGTCACCAAAGACCTTCAAATTCTGCTTAACAAGGATGTATTCACTCTTGATGGACTTATGCAGAACTTAAATGTTAAACAACATCAAGCTCAAAAAATCGAAATTTTAATAATAACATTCCCACAACTAAGATGTAGAGTTACTCTGTAATCACTCCAACATTCGAAATTGAGATAACACCAGGATCTTTACGTTTCAAGATCCCTGGATCGTAATACAGGGTGGTCCAAATGTATTAATACAGGGCTCTCACGGCGAAACGGTAAGATAAATGAGTAAAATAAAAAATCCAGGGTAAATTAGAATTAAATACCTTTATTTTGTCGCAATTTGGAACTCCCCATCTTATTGTATAATTTAGCAATAAACAATGAATACATTTTTTTAAATGGCACCATGCATGTTTCAATTTTTTAATGAGATTTTAATGAACTAGGAAATTTTTAGAGATGGGCGGTGGAAATATTCCCAAATGGAAATGTTCCCAATTTTGGGAATATTCCCGGGAAGGAAACATACTACTAAGGAAACTTTCCGAGCAACATTTCCGGGAATGTTCCTTTGGAAACATTTCCGGACATGTTTCCCAATTTGAATTTGCCGCCTTGGAATTCACATGCGCACTTTTGTTTCTTAACACATGCAAACATTAAAACGAAATAAACCTAACAGTTGAAAGAACAGAAAAATTAGTTTTCATAAGGTACAACTTAGATTTTTTATCAACACATGGACATAACATTGATAGTGCAAACAAATGTTTGAAGGCAATAACCAAGAGGACGAGAATTTGATAAATAAAGAGAGCGAAACTGAATCCCATGTCGAAATTATTGAAATTACTGGCAGTGACGACACTGACGTCGAAGAAGATAATGAAATTGTAGGTGACGATAATGGATCAACTTTCAACGAACTGAAGAAAACTAATGATGATGAAATTGTAAGTGACGATAACGGATCAGCTTTTAACGAACTGGAGGAGGAAGATATTCATATTACTAATGATAAAAGACTTGAAGAAGAGAGTACAACAGAATCACATTATCAATTATCAGTATCCCCAAGATGAGGAGGAGCCCTGGACAAATGATGAAGGAAGTGGGATAGAACCACTTAATCCTCCAAGGGATACGATGGAGCTTTGGACACGTGGTAACGCGTCCAAATCGGAACCCACGAAAAAAATTATTGTATTGGAAAAGTATACTTTTGCAAATTTCAAACAGTAATGTTATATAATAAGTAATGCCAATCTTTGTTCAATAAAAGTCTAGCATTAAATTATTTATATTTCGATATAAAAAAAAACAGAAACAAAATAAAAATTATTATGCCATGGCAATATTTCCAGGGAAAGTTTCCTTAGTAACTGGGAATTTGTGAGTGCCCGGAAACTTTCCGGAAAGTTTCCGGGAATGTTCCCGGGAATATTTCCCGAAAAATAAATTCCCGGGAATCGCCCATCTCTAAATTTTACTGAAGAACATCAATTTTTCTTATCAGGAAGATCTTCAAATTCTGTATCTAAAGATATATTCACAATTCACGCATGGCGCCTTTTTTTTGGCATAAAATGAAATAATTGGAAATTTCGAAGGTATACAGGGTGGTCGTTTTATCTTGAGACTGGCAAATATCTCGGAAAGGAAGCATTTTAGAAAAAAATGTTTTGTATAAAAGTTTTATGGCTTCGAGGGGGAAAATAGATTGCAACGACGCCATTTTGATTCAAGGTCAAATGAAGGTCAACTTAATTTTTTATTACAGATTCTTATTCCCCGTAAAAGAACAAACAACTCTCATCTAAACTATTTTTGGATCCGATGGATAGTTTGTCAGATATTTAAATCAAAATTTTAATCTTCTTCGAAATCCATTGCGTTCCCTGGAAACAGCGGCATGGCAAAAACAAAATCTACAACAATTTTTGTGGTTTATTTATCTAGAATTCATCGTTGCTAAGTTACAACGGTTGTTCATTTGTTTTGTCTTGCCGCTGTTACTAGAGAATGCCTAGGGATTTTGAAAAAGGTTAAAATTTACATCCATCGGATCCAAAAATAGTTTAGATATGAGATTTGTTTGTTCTTTTATGGGGAATAAGAATCTGTAATAAAAAATATAGGTTTCCATTAAAAAAAATCAAGTTGACCTTCATTTGACCTTGAAAATGACCTTGAATCAAAATGGTTATGATGCCATCTATTTTCCCCCTCGAAGTCATAAAACTTTTATACAAAACATTTTTTTCTAAAATGCTTCCTTTTCGAGATATTTGCCAGCCTCAATATAAAACGACCACCCTGTATACACATTAAATAACACGGTATTATACGTAAAGTCCCGTCGCATATTAACGAAAGCGGGGGTTGTGTGTCTCAGGCCTTTTTCTGATGGTTTGTAAACGGGATATCACATCCGTCAAAACTCTCGTCACTCACTGTCAGTGTCAATAAACAGTAACAATGGAGGTTGTTAATTATTGTCCATGACAGGAATTTTAACAGAACTGAAATCCCGCTTACAAACCAACAGAAAAAAAGCCTGAGACACACAACCCCCGCATTCGTTAATATGCGACGGGACTTTACAAACCCAAATTACCGGATCGATTTGGCTGAAATTTGGTGATTACTTTCGGTATACACCTTTCTTTTACTTTTTAGACAAAACTGACAAAAGAAAAAAAACCTGAAATACAGGGTGCGAGATTGAAACTCCAAAATGCTATAACTTTCTTATATGTAGTCCGATTTAAGTAAATGAAAAACCAGATGAAATGGCTCATAAAACGCCACAAACTCAGAGTAGTTTTGATTTTTATCAACTTCAACTTGAATGTCAACTGGTTGTCAACTTTTCATTTTCAAATGGACATACCCAGTTTTTTTTGCTCAGTCTTAAAGCTAATTTTTTCTGCATCTTTTGATGTGAAATAAAGCGGGTTTGGTTTACAATTAGTTCTGAAAATAATTGTAACTTTTTGTTAAAATTTCAATATTTTTTACTCAAAATTTTCAAATGTTATGTGGATCTGTTAGAAACTTAACAGAACATTTAAAATATGTTTTATGTTTTAAACATGTAAAATGCATTTCAAGAATTTTTTCGCGGCACACTTGAAAATTTAGCATAAAAAGATGGAAATGTTGACAATAATTTTAATTATTTTCAAAATTTATTATGAACCAAAGTCAACTTATTGCACATCAAAAGACGCAGAAAAAAATTATGTTTCAGACTGAGCAAAAAGGACTGGGTATGTCCATTTGAAAATGAAAAGTTGACAACCAGTTGACATTCAAGTTGAAGTTGATAAAAATCAAAGCTACTCCGAGTTTGTAGCGTTTTATGAGCCATTTCATCTGGTTTTTTGTTTACTTAAATCGGATTACAAATAACAAAATTATAGCATTTTGGAGTTTCAATCTCGCACCCTGTATATCTGAAAAGTTTTTAGAGATAATCCTGCCGCCGGAAGTGCTATTTTGGCAGTTCAACTTTGAAATTTGAAATCGAGCCCCAATTTTTGTTAATTCTTTTCTAATTAGATGCAATACCAAATATTGGGAATTATTCCGGGTGTTTCAGAATTGGTGTCCCGGCCTGATATCTTGAAAAATATGAAAGTTACCGATTTGAAATTTTGCAGACGTCAATGACAGGCAAGCACCGATTTAGAGAAGGTAAAGCAATATTTTTTTCACTTCCGGTTTAACCGGAAATGAGCCTAATGTAATTCTTTCAGATAGAAACATATTTTTCTTAACGGATTCGGAATCTACGAATTTTTCTGAGTCAGAGACATGTATCATACTTGACCGGAAGTGCAGTCATGGCCACATTAGATTTTGAAAAATATGGAAAAAGATGGGTGAAAATGAAGATTTTTGAAAGACGCAAAAGCACGTCTCGACAAAGTGCATGAGCGAGACACAAATTAACGGAAATTCGTCAATCGTATTGAAATAGTCACACCCATTTGAGAAATGTTCAATATCCGTCGATAAATAATTTTTAATAGGTAGGTAGGTAAGTACTTACTTATTAACAAATGCTAACGCATCAGGAATGTCGCGTTTGCTAACCGACTTATCGTTAAAATATTTTTACAAGCAACCGTTTAGGTACTTCAATTATTGGAAGAATGAATTTAGAAGTACCTATAATCATTTGTGGAGTGGAACTTAAAAATTATGGACACAGATTTTTTAATAATATGTTTAGTGTTCATGAATTACTCGGTTGTGAGTGGAGATGTGATTTAAAACAAACTCTTTCTATTTGAAATGATTTATTTTCAATGTTTTAGGACGTCTCCAGTTTTTTTGAAAATGTCGGTAAAGATGCACGAAACTTTTTTTCCGGAATTGAAGAAAAAATTTCAACAACTTTTACCTCTACATACACTAAGGTCAGCAAATCAGTTTCAGGATTATTCTTTGAAGCAACGGATACACGACATGTAAAACCATCGCGGTTGATTAAAGAAAAAAATAAATATGATGTTAATGATGTTGCTGCAAAACTAACCATACAGAATTTACCGCATGTTATCAATCTGGGACAGAGCATGAAACTATTGGTTTTACTGGAAATATATCGAGATATGATTTCACCCCTAACTGTGAGTAAAAAGGAAAAATAACCTACCTAAATTATAACAAATTCTATTCCAAGCAGGTGCATATTGAGATCTTTAAGTTTATACCAATCGTGGGAAAACTGAAGATTCCATGCTTAGGCAGTGTTGGTTCTTGCACCTTCAAAGACTTATGTGACGATTTCGAAGACCCTAATAGTTTTTTTCGTGAGAATGTGTGTAAGAAGTTGTCTGATTTTCACTGCAAGTGTCCAGTTAAGAAGGTTTGTGCATTTAAAAATATTTCGGTGATGACTAATAAACTAGCGATTGCAGGGGACGTACACAACAAGAAACATGGAAATAAAATTGGGCAATGGTAATAATGACCCAGAAAATCCATTATATTCTGGTGATTACGAGGTTGGGATTGTTGTGAGAAGCCAAATTGAATTACTTCTACAATACAATGTCACGTTTAATATAAAATAATGTACCCACACATATAAACATCACGGGAACTATAATAGAGAAAATTTGATACAAATAAGAGAAATCAAGTTAAGGTCATTTCCGGTTAAACCGGAAGTGAAAAAAATAACACCCTGTATAGTATTCTGCATTATACAGGATGACTTTTTTTAAAAATTTGACTTTTCTCTGGAACTACAAAACATATAAAAGAATCGCTCGAAGCATTTTTCCTTCGAGGGGGACACCTAAATTTGTTACATCGTGAAATTTTTCGACGTCCCCCTAAACCCCTGTCAACCGCGCAACTTCAAAATCTCAAATGGCAACCCCCCCCCCCTCTTATTGTCGTGATACATCATTTGAAATCTAATTTCATTGCCAATCCGACGCTGCAAGAATTTTTGATATATTTGTTCAACTTCAGCGCCCTCTAGATACATTTAAAATTACATTAGGAACCCTTTGAGATACATAATTTGAAAGGGTTTGAAATTCTCTGCAAACCGATGCAAAAACTTTTGAAATCCATTAACTCTTTCAAAAGTTACAATGAAGAATATGCCCTGGCTCTGGGTCTAGAAATCCTTTAAAGTTTCTGCGAACGTCTAGAATATTTTCGTAAATGATATTCAGCTGCCAAAAATGGAAAAGTTCCAATAAGTTTCATTTGATTACCACCATAGATCAAATTACCACCATTTGCAATGCCTCGTAGGTATTTTACATATAGGTAGCGCAATCGACCACCGCTACCTTTGAAGCGGAGCGCTTCTCAACCGCTCCGTGTTCTGGTGAACGCACCCAAATGCTAGAAATATACAGTGCTTTTCAAATAAGTAAGGAATAATTTCAACAACTTTTTCGAGATAAATATTTTCATTGAAATTTTTGAAAAACGCAAAAACACGTCAACTTTGCCTTTTCAATATAAATTCAGTTGCCCAATTACCTTTTTTTTTAAATTTTTTTTATGTATTTTAAATTTATGAGTTTTCAAAACTGTGTTCAAAACCTGTCAGAATTGTAAAAAAATTGAAGTAAATGTAATCGGAGTTTTGGATTGACATCAAAAAAGTAAAGTTGACGTGTATTTTCGTTTTCCAAAAATCTCAATTTGTCACCGATTTCTTCGACGTTTTTAAAAATCTAGGGTGACCGTGACTCTTAAAATAAAAAAATAATAGTATATTATGTTATTAGGAGTAAAAATGATACTTTGTGTGGCAAAGCTGGATGTTTGTCTGACGAGCGCAGCGAGGCAGACAAATCCAGCTGCGCCACACAAAGACATTTTTACTCCGAATAGCATATGCTATTTTTTCTTCAAACGCATGAAATTCATGAAAAGTTAATTTTTTGATTGAATTATTTCGAAAATTTGACTTTCAAAATTTTATCCAATCACGAGCGAGTTTGATGACGTAATGTGACCAATAGGAGAAGAATTACATCGGAAATTCGTTTGACAGAAAAATTTCAGCGGAAATTTTTTTGACAGGTTTTTATTAAGATTGTCAAAAGTTACACTTTTAAGTCATTTATTTATTAATGATAATTATTGAAAGTACAATTATTATAGACTACTTTAGCCTCACTAGAGGATTGACTAGAATAAGAATTTATT
Organism: Pycnomerus fuliginosus; assembly: GCA_963924575.1. NCBI lineage: Eukaryota > Metazoa > Arthropoda > Insecta > Coleoptera > Zopheridae > Pycnomerus > Pycnomerus fuliginosus. The sequence continues at coordinate 16,434,405 of OZ004622.1, forward strand.
GGCATTGATGATTCCCGTTCAGGGTGAAATTCAGGCACAGGTGCAGGCGAGGATTCAGGGTGGTCTTTTCTTAGCCTCTTTATTAGCTGCGCGTGATGTTCGGCATCCAGCTGAAGATAAGGCTTTACAGAAGTTGCGCTGCTGTGCCCACTAATTTTGATTAGTTGGTGGGTGTCTACTCCAGCTTTTGCGAGGTGCGAGATGGTTGTTGCACGAATTGAATGATTTGATATCTTGACGTTCGCAGTATCGACACCAATTTTCATGGCGGCCAAATTCACCCACTTTGAAATCTCGTGCTGACCAACAGGACAATTTTTGAACCACCCCCTCGAACCAGTTCCATTCCATCCGGGATTTGGAGTCAAAAACAGTCTGGTAGTGCTAATAAATTTTGTCCTTTTTGATACTAATTTCCTGAACAACCTAAAAAATAAAAGCAATAAAACTCGTGTTGTTTAGCTTACTGATTTGTTACCTGACGGGGCAAAGATCGGGATTCCCATCATTTGATGTCAACCATTTACTTTCAGTAAGTTTTTTATTTCCTCCTTGACTCTTCTTACTGAACAGGGGGTTGTATTCTATTCTGTTCGTCAGCATGCCCTGATTGTCTTTTTCTTCCAGGAAATAATGTAAATGGCACGAGAATGCCTCTCCGCCCCGAAAACAGAGTTCATATGACGCCAGAAAGAAAAACTTTTTCTGCAATCCCTCTGGGTTGTCTTCAGCAAAACTGAGCACAATTTTCTTATATTCATCTTCAGTCAATGCAGCTGAGCTTCTTTTTCTTTTTTCTACGTCGGACTGAAGATGTCTTCTTTTGGTGTCTCTAGCGTCCCGTGCCTTCTTAAATTCTATATCGCTGAATGGATTCAAATTTACACCATGCTTCGTGTAGTAAAGCTCTTGCAGTTGCTTGGCAGTACTATTCCACATGACCTTAACAACGCTTTCCTTGTACTCACTACCGTCTTGTTTTCTCATGTTATACGCCCAATCTTGCATGATGTTTGCGAGTTCTACCTTGGTGCTCGACTCACTCAAGAGATGCTGCCGCTCGTCACAGAACTGCATAAATTGAAGCCATACTGAATTTCTCGATTTCCTTGTATTAATTGGTGTCTTTAGGTCAATTGCAGCGTCGATATCTTGTTGAGGAACATCGCCAAATCTTCGTGACATTTTTGTTCAACAATTTTTGAATGAAATCAACAAATTACTGTTACTAAGACATCAAACGTCATTTTGTTTCAGAACCTACCTACCTGTTTCATTTTTTACATAAAAATGTTCGTAAAATTTTGCTCGTCGAAATTTTCTCGCTGAATACTACTCGTAACTCTCCAAAATTTCCGGAAATTTATATTTGCCATTTACTCGTGACTTTTTGCCGCGGAAATCTCCACTCGTCTTCGACTCGTGTTGATTTCCGTTCGGCAAAAAGTCATTCGTAAATGTCAAAAAATTTCCGGAAATTTTGGAGTTACTAGTAGTATTATATACGAAAATCTATAAGAGTAGTTTGCCCTGGGATGCGGTTACCATGGTTTCAAACTTTCAATGTTATAAACACAATTGCCCCTGAAGTTTGAAAAATTGTTCATATTTCTTAAATTTGCTGGCAATTTGTAAGTATTCTTACTTCCAGTAGTTTTCTTGTTTGAAACGATGTTGTTCTTTATAGATTTTATTATGTCGGAGTTGACATTTGATGAATTTATGCAATATACGCCAACGGAGGTAGCTGAAGCCGCCAAAACAGCCGTAGATGATTTAGTGCCGACGAAATCGAGCAGCATTTACGAGGCAGCTTACCGAAGATTCATAAAGTGGACTGAGAAGAAAAACGTCACTAATTACTCCGAAAATGTCCTGTTGGCATATTTTTTGGAACTGGCCAAGGAAATGAAGATGAAGTGCTCTACAATGTGGTCACACTATTCCATGATCAAATCAATGCTGAATATCAAAAACGGATTGGATACCTATTAGTAAATACGTGAAACTGCGTGCGTTTTTAAAGAAGCAAAGCGTAGGCTATATCCCGAAAAAATCAAAAGTTTTCACGAAGGCGCAGTTCGAAAAATTTCTGTGTGAAGCTGACGATAAACAGTATTTGGGAATGAAGGTTTGAGTATACCTACCTACCTGTATTATAAAATTCCATAATAATTGTCTTATTCAGATTGTTCTGCTAATTGGCATATCCGGGGCATGTCGATGCGATGAAATGGTTAAAATGAAGATTGACGATATAGAAAACTTAGGATCCTTACTTCTCATAAAGATTCCTGATAGTAAAACGAATACGCCAAGATCATTTACAATTGTCGGAGAGATGTTTATAAACATTTTCAAAAAATATGCTTCTTTGCGACCAAATGGATTCGACGAACAACGATTTTTCTTGAAATATGCGAATGGAAAGTATATGCACTCGATCAGTGATGGGGATACACAAAATTGGCGCCGTACCCAAAGAAGTAGCGTCTTATTTGAAATTGCCGAATCCAAATGAATATACGGGGCACTGCCTAAGAAGAACTTCGGCTACATTGCTTGTAGATGGGGGAGGCGACATCACGTCTTTAAAGCGGCATGGTGGCTGGCGATCTATCAATGTTGCTGAAGGCTACATTGAGGAATCTCTTACAAACAAAAACGATACTGCAATGAAAATTTTGTCACCAATTCCAAACGTCCCGGTTAGCAGCAGAATGGACGCTCCATTGTATGCGGCAGCCGAAGCTTCAATGAGAAGAGATTCTTCGATAAGCGCCGATGTGAGCTCAACGTTAACATCCAGTGGCTTTAATTTCCAAAATGCTTGTATTAGCAACTGTACTTTTAACTTAAAGTTTGTAAATGAAAAATAAAATTGACTTTCTTGTTCTTTAAAAGGCTAGGGAATGTTTTATATGAGGAAGGAAATAAGCATAATGAAAGTATTGCTTTGTTAAATTTTATTTTTACTCCGGCGGCAGACAAAATTTTTTTCCGCCGCCGGAGTAAAAAGACACTTCGTCGCCATGGCATAGAAATGTCAGTTTAACATTATCAAAAATGTCATTAAAGTGCACTATTTTTGACGTTTGAAGAAAAAATACATTTGTTACTAATGAGCCATATTGTTACATGGATAAGGTCGTCAACAAAGGAATAAATTACATAAAATACAAATATTACAATAAGTTATAGTACATCAACTGCAGCCAGATAGGAGAAACTCGTTTAGATTGTAATAACAGCCTGATACCAAAAACTTCTTTAAGGACGAAGAAAATTGCTTGTAATTGCGTATATCACTGATTCGTTGTGGAAGCTATTATTGTTGTAAATTATTATGCTAGCATAATCTGGGCTTTTTTCGTAATAATAATATTTATTATGTTTAGGCAACGTTAAAATAAGATGATTATTTCGAGTATCATATGAATGATTGATGGAATTTGGATAGTAAGAGAAATCATTACTATTTCTTCTCAAGAATCTACAAACTGATAGAATGTAGATTCCCGTCAGAGTAAGAATATTATATTTTTTAAAAGACTCTGCAAGACGTAAGAGGCGAAAGATTGAAAATTAGTCTGATTAGTCTTCCGGTCAGCGGTCAGGTATGATGACATGTTTTTAGCTAAGAAAAAATCGTAGATTCCGAATCCGTTGAGAAAAAGTATGATCCGGTTTAAAAAATGAAGATTTAGGACCGGATGTACAAAAACATATCAGAGTACACCATCGGATGCGTCTCAAAAAAATAAGGTTAACCTCTCCGAGGATAGTTCTGAAATATTCCTCTCGAAAAAGTTCTTGAATTTATTCCTTACTTTTGAAAAACACTGTATGATGATAACGTCATATACTGTCAGTTTTCGCTGTTGACTGAAAATTTCAGCAGTGTACGCGCTGCGTCTACGGCAAAGACTATTAGATCAGAAAAGTTTTTGTTTACTTCGCACATTAGTTAGGGCTGGTTAGGGATATGAATTTTAGGCAATCAACTTCAACATTCAAATTGGGCGCCATATTTCCAGCGCCGCCAACCTGACAAAGTGGCAGTTTCCTTTTCCGCTGTCAGTGAGTGACAACAGATAGGTTTGTGAATTATTTCCTTAATTTTCTTTATTTATAATCATTATTCTTCTAACAATGTTGCTTCTAATACAAATTTTAATTATTTCTGTGATTCACTAAACAATCTTGCCCAAATAAAGCTTTATTGCCCACATTTTTAATAAGCATGCTCCAAATGTTTGCACGTGCTTACTACAATAATTCCTTGTTAATTTACAGAAAATGCCGTCTGTAACGTTAAAAGATGTGGATCAACACAAATTCGTCAAGGCTTTTTCCCAATTTTTGAAAAAGTAAGTTTTTATTATCAACCTAACCTAACTTTCTAACAATTTTTTTGTAGGACGGGCAAACTCCGTGTCCCTGAGTGGGTGGATCTGGTGAAGACCTCCCGTGCAAAGGAGCTCGCCCCCTATGACCCCGATTGGTATTACACCCGTTGTGCTGCAGTCATTAGACACGTTTACATCCGATCCCCAATCGGAGTAGGATCCGTGACAAAAATCTTCGGCTCGAGGAAGCGCAATGGCACCAAACCTTCGCACTTTTGCCGCTCTGCAGGAAGTATAGCCCGCAAAACCCTTCAAAGTTTGGAAGCTTTGAAGTTGATCGAGAAGACTCCGAATGGTGGACGTGCTTTGACTCAACAGGGCAGACGGGACTTGGATCGCATTGCTGCACAGGTCAAGGCCAAGGAACGTAAAGCTTTGAAATCTGCAGTTATTACGCTATGAGCTAATAAATAAGGGTTTTCTTTAGTACGTTTATTGGGATTGATTCCTTTACATTTTCACATTTTGAAAAGACATTGTGCTTAATCTATGACTAGAACTTAAGTCAGTGGGAAGTGTACAGGGTGTTTGGTGATGACTAAAATGATTCAATTATTGTTGAAGTGTCACAGATTTGTGGCCCAGCAATATGAAAGAATTGTGGTCATTATTCATTCATAAAAAATTGGATTATGCAGTATTGGGAAAGGAAACTTTCATCTTACGCAAAGATTGGAAAATTCCAACGTTGCTTTATTGCGAATTTTGAGTTCAATAAGAATACCTGTAAAAATAGTTTGAAAAATTACTTCTCGGATAGCTTTTACTGACAGCAATTCTAGATAATTGTGTGGACAGTAGTAATGATTTTAGTTGTAATGAATGACAAAAGTTTCATTTCCTTTTAGTACAGATATTTTTTCATCATACTCAAAAAAAATGGAAATGGTTATACAATCGCATTCTTTTGGTACAGTGCGTTCGCGAGACTTAGCCCCATCGTACCATGTTACAATACACCTACGTTTTGAAAGCCATCTCTCTCCAGCGTTGTTGCACGTAGACCGAGAAAGTTTGAGCGTAACGCCCTGATCGTGTCGTGCGCTATGTCTCACTCCGACTCGTTTATCTGAGGAAGAAAGTAAACTGAACGTTCGACGTTCGTTGAAGCGTCACTGACGACCGGTTGATCTCTCCACCACAATGTACGACGACGGTTGATTTTTGTACGCGCTCTTACTGGCTTCGCTAACATTGGTGGAAATACCAAGCATCGCTTATTACAGACGTCGGTCACATCGTTGATAACTGCAGCCTCTAGCTCATGGGGCTAAGTTTCGCGAACGCACTGTATGTTATTTGACAGTTAGTCTGGGAGGCAGTGAACATTTTTGGTATGTCATTTCAGCGAACTTGACTTAGCAATTTTCTAGTTATTTTCATGCTGTAGATTACTAAGACAGAAGTCTGCCGTAAATCTTGCGAGACAAGGGCTAATGGTAGCCATTTTAATTGCTCAAAAATTGACAACTCGGATACCGTAAAAGATACGAAATTTTATTAAATTAGAAAAAAGTTGTGTTTTTCAGTGTAGATTAAGAATCTGGAAAGAAATTGAAGATATCTGGTTTGGTTCCTGAAATATACTGAAAAAACTGAAAAATGTCATATTTTAATCTAGAAGGCTTAGAAACGTTTTCGTCGCCTCATTGTATTCTTCGTGCAAGGCAATGTAATAAGGGTTTTCAGCATAAAAGGATGGAAGATGTGCCATGTCAGACCCCCTATGCGCCGCCATAAACAGTATACCATCTGCGCATAGTGCGCTGCCGCTTGATTGGCTTGACGTCACAATTAGAAAAGGACCCTCTTATACTAAAAACCCTTATTGAAGCAAATTTCATAATGATCTGCCGATTAGTAACCAAGTTATAGCTCGTTGTCAATTTTCAGTCTTCAGTATATTTCAGTAACCAATCTAGATATCTTAGATTTCTTTTCAGATTCTTAATCTACACTGAAAAATACAACTTTTTTCTAATTTAATAAAATTTCGTTTCTGTAACCGTTTTCAAGATGTCAATTTTTTAAAAATTAAAGTGGCCGCCATTAGCCCCTGTCCCACAAGATTTAAGGCAGACTTCTGTTTTGGTAATCTCCAGCATGAAAATAACTACAAAAGTGCTAAACCAAACTCGCTGAAATGACATACCAAAAATGTTCACTGCCTCCTCGGACTAAGTGGTGGCTTATAAAAAAAAGAAAATGTTTTTGGGAATAACTCGGCCATTTCATAACCGATTTGAATAAACTACGACAGATGGCGGTGCCTTAGGGATATTGTGTACTTGCTTTAAGCGCTTACTTTTACCCTTTGATTAATTTAAGTTAATGTTAAAGTTTTGATGACAGACTGTATTTTCATTTAATAATCGCGATCTTTAGCAAAGTGACGAACCTTTAACTGGGGGGCAAACCGCAGGGGATGTCAGGTGTACAATTTAGGGGGAAGTCCGAGGATTTCAGAGGATGTCTGGTGTACAAAATACGGTTAGCGGTTTACCCCCCACCTTTAACTACTAAAAGGGTTGTAGCTGCTTTGTCAAGAACAACTAAAATCCCAAGCACTGGCAGAAAATGAAGTTTTTCTGGATTGGTGGCATTTTAACGTCACTTCCATCGGTGAAGCAGAGCCCCTTATTGGCGGATGAAGATAGTGCGCTAACCTAATCTTAAAAGTTACAGAATCATCCCCTTAGGTGCGCGATGGGGATTGGTCAGTAGACAACCAATCAATATGAGACTCAAGTAGGACTGAAAGATTGTTTTTATCTTAAAAATCTTTTTCCACAAGTGTTTGGCATTAAGTTTCTGCGATTTTTAACCTTCCTAACTAGTTTTAAAATTCCAACTATGAAATTTCACTGATAAACACCAATAATTTTTCTAATTAGCACATGAAAGATCTTGAAATTCTGTATTTAAAAATGTATTCACACTTAGCACCTTTTTGGCGTAAAATCGAAAAATTCGATGTTTCAAAGAAACATTAAATTGATTGATTTGGCTGAAATTTGGTAGATACCCTTACCCGCCAAGCTGATTTAATCTTGGTTGCAGTCGGCGAACGGAAAGTGCCATTTTGGCATATCAACTTTGAATTTGAATAATTAACTCCCATTTTCTCTAACAGCACATGAAAAGTCTTCAAATTTTGTTTTCAAAAATGTATTCAACTTAGTGCCCTTTTGGCAAAAGATCGTAAAATTTAGAAAAATCACAGAAAACACTATGTTTGGTGGAGTAAAACTTTAGTATAGGAAATATAGTAAAATATACTTGATTTTGGTATTTGCATTGGATCATTCACCATGTGGAATGTGTTGAGGTTGGACCTCAGCCAATCTAAAAGAATGGATTTCGATCCTTTTGATCATTCACCAAGTGGGGAGGTTTCAGTCGCTTCCGTAGCTGCGCATTTTTTAGAAAATATGTGTTCATTTGTTTTCACGCCTTCTTTAATGACTTCTAGTAAACTAACAGTGACGCATTATACCTACAATTCAATGTCATTAAGGCGTGAAAATGTCTAATTTTGCAAACAATTACAGAAAATTATGCGTAGAGCAAAAGCATAAATGAATTTCTGAAAAAAGGTTTTTAAATAAAAATGAACGAACTTCCAGGTTATTTGAGTCTTTAAACGATTGATTGTTAAGTAACCAATCCCTATGCACCTAAATTAAGCTTTTAATAGTTATTTATACACCAAGTGAGTTAAGTTAATGTCTATTCACGAGCCCGTAGGATGAGTGAGCTAAATCTTCCAGTGAATAAACATGCTTAACTCACGTGGTTTATACAATATTTATTATTTTATTTAATTTTACCAGAATAATAAGGTTTCATTTGAAACATTTGAATTTTACGAATCAAACCCTGGGCGTGTTTTAAAAACGTTGAATTCACTAGCTTGTGGCCGTTCTTATAGACCGTTTACAACGTCAAAATTTAATAAAAACCAATATCCTTCGGCAGTGCCATCTGCCAGTTTCTTGTACAGCTCGAAAGCCTAAGGGACGACGTGTATAAAACAACTTCCCCCTCTACCTAGGAGGACAGCACATGGCCCTTTTTTTAGGCTTTTCGAATTGTTTGAACAATCTGCAACGTAGCTACATCATTCTACAATTCACCTTTTCTCTTATAATATGGCACCTACAAAGAACATTCTTGGCAAGTCAAGGTTACATACACCCTGTACAATCGCTGAAATGGTTGGCACTATAATTGGCATAAAACGGATTATTTTCAACAAAATCAAAATTAAGGCCAGGATTTTCCGACGAGACTTGTGCCCATCTCGTGCCGTTTCTGATGAAGACGATCGAAAGTTTCTCAAGAAGACTTGACCACCGCTCAATCAGAACCAGCGCAAACAGGCAATTAACCCAAATCAATATATCACATTGCGATTCCTTTCAGTCCTTTAGTTTTGAATAGACCATCTATCACAAGTCGATGGAAAGTCAAGTCTAAAATGATACAGGATGCGAATTACATTATTTGCTCTAATTAGGTAGTTGGACTTTTTGTTAGGTTACCTGGAGAATTACCTATATTTGGTGAATCTGGAGCAAGGTGCTCGAATACAAAATGGAGTAAGAGATCAAAATGGACCAAATTCCCTTTTTAAAAAGTGGCTATACGAATTTGTTCCCGTTTTTGGGCAATTCCTTACGTTACTGTAGGAAGAGAAGCTTCTCGGACACGGGTATACATTTTCATTCGGACATTTCTCGTAGATTATGATTTTTTTTTCTCGAAAACTATCAACCCCAGCTACCAACTACCCGATATCCATGAAATCAGAAAACAATTCTCTTATCTATTCGTGATCGCTAAAGTAAGGTCCAGAACAAAACTTGGAAGTACGGTGTACTATCCTGTTTTTAGTTCAGGCGAATATCTCAAGTAATCAAGGAGATATGCCAATTTAAAAGTGAGACAATAATATAAAAAAGATCCTATACATACTCTTCTTCCTAAACTCCCCTGAACTTGTTAATAATAATAATAACCTTCCATAACCAATTTTGGAGCTCCACATCAATGAAAACCATTCTATTTGTCCTAGCAACATTCAACAAGAGTACTTACTTTTTTATGCAAAATAAGACTTGAGATTATGCAAAAGAATACGCAAGAAATGTGTGATGTCCCTACAAGAACACACCCCTCGAGTAATTTTATAAAAACTGACTTTGGACACCCCATTTGAAGTTGTGTAGCTCTATGAAGCATTTTCGAAGAAATGTATTGTTTATAGGAACTAGAAACTTTATTTCCTAAAATAAAGTAAGGAATCACCCTTTGAATTTTCTGGCACTATTTAAGATTCACTCTGTATAATATGCATGGTGGTTCAAACTCACTCCCGAGATATACTGTGTCGACTAAGGCTCGGAATTTTGGCCAAAATCGATAGTCGACTAGTCGAATAGTAAAATGTTCGGTGACGAACTACCGAAGTTGTCGAGGGTTGAAATTTATGGTGATGGGTCTAAAACGACTGCACCGAAGAGGGTGACATTCGCGAAAATGTTGGACAGATTTACCATTTATTTCTATTCTGAGTGAAAAGGAAGAGATAATGCCACATGCCCTACTCTTGTTCAAGTAATACAGTTTAGAAATATGAAAATCCTCAGTAACTGCCCACGCAAAGATCGTATGGATCAGATGACGTCAGGGATCGTGCAGGTCAATCATCCCTGACTACTGCTATTCGAAACCGTAGCCGACCAACTCTGGATGGGCATTTTTATATTTCTAAGCTGTACCTGAGACCCACCTTAAATTTAAACCCAGCTCTTGCCTTTTTAAAAAAGTAATTTGATCTACACTCACTAATATTAAAAATCATCTCCGCTTTTTAAAATCTAAAATATCAACAGTATAATATAAATTTGTACTATAACTTATAATAGAAAATATTACAAAGTGGCTTGGGGGGTACTTCCTTCGATGTTTGCATCCAATCCGGTCTGCCGGAGCCAGTGTCGCAAATTTCTCGTTCTTTCCACCAAAGTGGTGGTGGCTCCCTGATTGACATGCGTGACTACAGTGCTTTGCGCATTGGCTAAAGCGACTTGCTGGCGATAATTATGCAACCTATCGGCCAAAGTGGGGATGGATGGCGGTGCTGGGACGGTGGCAGCCCCTGCCAACAGCGGCCAACCTAAGTCAGGGTAGACTAGGGGTGGTATTACTGTGAAAGGGTGAAATTTTTTGCATCAGAAGCCAATTGGGGAAAATTTAAGTTCGCAGTTGGCACACAACCAGAGCTGGGACATAACTTCCGATTTTAGTTACTTTTAGGAACTTGGGTATATTTAGTATCTTAGGGTGGGATTTCAAAAGATTTTATCTTTAATACTGGCATAACTTAGTTACCATTAATCCCTAGTGGTGGCGCTACCAAACTGAGGGTACCAACCTCACAACTCCAGCGAAATAATTCAGCTGTCGTCTGTCGAGCTGTCAATCAGCTGTAATTCTCGTTTAAATTTAACATCACAGTTTAATATGGCCTTTCGTTGTCTGCAAAGTATTTGTGAAATCATGTTTCATTTTTGTGCTGTACAAGTGAATTTTAACAACGCGACGCGAGTGTCGCAGCATTCCAATTTGGTCCAGTGCAAGTGATGATGACAATCGTGAAAAGGAATACCAAAAGTACCTTTTAATCCACAGGAAATAACGGAGCAACAACTCTTCCAGCGAACTCGACTGGAATCCTTATACTGGAAAAGGGCGGTATATGCGTTTAACACCTACGCACAAGCTATACCTGGTTCTTCAGTTTTATGCGAGTGGTGGTTTTCAGTGATTGGTTGGTTCCAGCGCCAGAAGTTCGCAGTTAGCTGCCAGTCTTGTGATTCATGAACTAAGTAAAGCCCTTGTAGAACTTTCTCCACAATTCATTCAGTTTCCTACTGGGGAAGAGTACCCTCAAGTCAAGGAGGCATTTCACGCACTGGGGAGAGCCATGCATGGGACTGGATTGTGAAATCGCAGCCATCACGGATTAATGTGTCCCCCTCGAAGTAAAAAATCGACATGTCTGAGAATTTTTCGGAAAAATAGCCTTAAATGTGATAAAACCGGCCTGTTTCGTCTGACCACCCTGAATATAAGTACTTTAGCAATGTCCGGCAGTGTACTGTGTTTCACTCTCTCATACTCAAACTGATGAAAATAAATATGTGTGTACCTACCTACATAAAGCACTCGTTTTTTTAATCAATTTCACTACCTTATTTGGAATTTAAAAAAATGGTCAACTTTTTTAAAATATTTTATGGGCAATAAGGTAATTACAAAAAATAATTGTCTCAAAATCACTTTTACTTGATTCGAAGCTGTTGAGTCCAATTCGATAAACAAACGATAACTATTTCAGTGCACGGGGAGGCTTTACGTAGTTTTCTGCAATTGCAATTGAGGGGATTGTTTAAAGGCATCTCATTTAGCTTCCATTCCCCTCTGGTAGGTACATTTCCAAACATGGGATGGGAGGTGCTTCATTTAGTTAATCAGGCACTGAAAAATTTGAGGATTAGTCCAACTTCCAACACATGAACTAACCTACCTAACACAAAATGTAAACAGTCCAATGAGAGCTGCATCACAGGTGCATTGTACCTCCAGATATACTATGGGCAATCTTCTTCAAAACCAGATCAAAATTTGCCCAATCTTGTGTCTGCAAAGGCGATCAGCCGATGAGAAAACGTGGTTGCTTCCTTGATTTCTTCGTATCATTCACGCACTGCACGTTGTCGAAAAATCATGCATGATGCCTCAAATGCATGCTAAACGCGGTTGCACTGCGCCACAAGGGCAAAATTCGATGCATCCTCTAATTTTCGCAAATAATACAATGACAGATCACTGACAGCTGATCTCGTCAATCGTCATTTTGCTTGATTTTGCTATGGTTGGTACCATCGGTTTGGTAGCGCCACCACAAGGGACTAATGATAACTAAGTTATCATGATTGTAAGTTACAACCTTTTTAAAATCTACCCCTTAGTTACTATAACTTAGTTACTTTTCAGATTAGTCTGAAAAGAACTATTAACTCCGTTACTGTGGAAAAGTAACTGTAACTTAGATACTTTTATTAAGAACTTCATTTTGGTAACTAAGTTCATTTTTGGTAACTAAGTTCCTTTTTTAAACAAGTTACCTACTTTGTCTTCTTTTTGCAAAAATCGACTCGTTCCTACGTGTACATTGTACAAGTGAGGGCGTATTATTTGCATCATTCTGACGCCCTTATTGTGTCTTGTATTTGTCTTAGTTTTCCATTCCCTTGCCTCATTTATTCGTGCACCAAGAAGACATCGTGTTTTATCTGACAAGAATATTGAAAACTTGGTACTAATGCGCTCCAACAATGCTTAAAACCAATTGTAGATTCAATAATAAAATAACAAGATTTATGATAAACACGAAAAGTTTGGATTTTCTATTCCCGTTTATTAACACTAAAAGTGAAAAGTAACTAATTGAAGTAACTGTGGTAGAAGTAACTAAGTTACTAGTAACTGAAACTAAAGTTACTGTCACGAAAAGTAACTAGTTATTTTGGTAATTTTAATTACTTTCTAGGAAGTAACTAAGAAAAGTAACTTATAGTTACTTTAGAAAAGTAACTTTCCCAGCTCTGCACACAACATACCTGCCGCTATTCCTCCGGCTTGCTGCTGTTTCCGTAACACGTCCCATATCTCCCTAATTTCAGAATTTAAACTTTCTAGGCTGTGAATTATTTCCGAGGATTCTTGCAGGTGGTCGCCCAGGTTTTTACCTAAATTTGCGTCGGCCGTTGCGAACTCCGTGGAGCTAATTCCGGAACTCGCACTGTGAGAGGAAATATCGCTTAGGGTTGCGTCTTCGTGTTTGTTGTCGGAGGTCATTGTGGCTCTTTGCAAGGATTGCTCCAAGTGACGCAAACGGATCACTTTTTCACCCAGCAAACTTCTGGTGCGATGCAAAGACACCTCCATGTCTGTCAGTTCTTTCTCCTCCTAAAAATCGGAATGGAGCATCTAAAAATCGGCGTGATCAGCAGGCTACACAGACAGACTAAAACTACATACCTACACGAGTTTAGAAAAAAAATCGTTAACCCTTTCGCTCATACTGTGTTCAAATGAATACATGAATACATACAGCGATTTTTACCCGTTTGCTCAGGTTACATCGTCTTGTAGATCCCTTTATACACTTGGCAGTATGTTAGTCAGCTGGTTTTGTTTGTTTGTTTCCAAATCAAGCCGTGGCCTTTTGTGAAATATAAAAATTGTCTTGTGTAGAGAGGAGATTTTAGTTCTTTTGGTCACTTTTTGCGAAGAAAACCCGAACAGTCCTGTATGTGACTGAATACAGTGTGAGCAACCGGTTCAAACAGTGAGGGTAAATATAACCTAAATTTTAATTTTATTCTTCAAAATATCCATTCATATCAGGAAGAGCAGGAAGCGGAAATCAACGACGGTGTAAAAGCATATGTGGAAATATGGACCGATCTGGAGGTAGGTGTATCACTCGAAGAGATGGAATCAACCCCAAGAGGACGTCGAAATGTGCGCTTATGCATAAGTAAAAACAAAAATTGTTTCCTTTATTACTATGTAATATAAAATAAAACTAACAAAAAAGCTGTGCCATCTATTTTTCCTTTCATTCACGATGTATTCATGTGCATACAAGCCATAACTCAAAATTGGGGCAGAATTTTCTGCCCAACTAAAAAAAGCTGTGAGCGAAAGGGTTTTAATTTCAGCTAAACTAATTTAAAAACTTTTTTTACCTGACACAACTGCTGCAGTGTATGCCTAGCCATGGACCCGTGCTTCAGCTTCAACTCCTTCTGCCTCTGCTGGAACAAAGATTTCTGATTTCTCAAACTCTCCTTGGCCCGCTTGATCGAATCTCTCTCCAAATGTATTCTGTGTCGAAAAAATTCTAGTTCAGAACTACCCTCAAACTTTTGTCCGTCCTGAAACGGGTACCTTAGGTGATATGGATCGGCCTGCGGGTTCTGAGGGAACTGATCCTCCAGATCTTCGAGTTTTTGCAATTGCCTTCTTAGGTTTTCTACGGGGGAACAGGATCTCTGGTTCCTTCTGGATTTGGCGTTGTTGTTAATCCGCGAAGTGGAAGAACTTTTCAATCTAGAAAACACCTTTTTTCTGCTGCGTCCGGGATTTGTGCTGTTGTCCGAAGAGTCGTAATCGTTTTTATTCACTTCGCTCTTATCACTCATCGACGTGTCTCCGTCTTGGATTAGCAGAGGACGCGAAGTTTTGCCTATGGTGCCTTCGGTGCGATTATGCTTGGGCGTCGGAGGTTTGCGCAGTGGCGAATTAAGGGGCGTCCTGGAAAAGATTTATTACTTTTGTCACCTTTTAAAAAAATGGTCAAGTTTGAAGTAATTGTAAGAAGGGAATATCCAGAGCAAGTAGAAGGAATATTGGAAAGTGATAATAAACAAGAAAATAAACTATAAATAAGAAGTGGGAAAGATCCAAAGAAACTCCATTTGCAAGATAAAAATGACTAACTATCGATGGAAGCAAAACAGCACACGTGGGAAGAATTTGGAAGAATATGTACTTAGTGGAAAGTAACAGACTAGGAGCCAAAAAAATTTCTAAATCAGCCAGAATGTGGTTAAAACTAGAAACACTAAAAACACCCTACTACACCGAAACACTTGATTTTCACTGCTGACGCGTTTCGAACACAATGTGCTAATTATCAAAGCCGAAGCTATACAACCCTACATTCTAGAAAACTGAAATATTTATAGGCCCACCCGCGTAGCTCCACCCTTCGACTGTGAAAGTTAGTCGAGAAATGGTAAGCGTATAAATATAAAAAGTCCTCCCTAAGTAGCATAAACAGAGATGAATATGAGATCGGGCCTGTATCGGCATTCATAGCCTATCTCTAGACTTATAAATTGCGATACTTTCCATTGCATCTGCATCTGCACCTCGTTAACGCTACAAACTTGTGATTGTGATAATATACTTAAAAGGGGGAAAGAAGAAATTCTGTCTGCTAGAAAATGAAGGAAGTCGTAGAAGAGTGGAAAACTGGAATTATTTTACCTATTTTCAAGGGAGGGAGGGCTCAAAATGTATGAATGAATCCTACCTACCTACTGGAGATTCCTACATTGAGAAAAGTGGTGGAAGTAAAAACGTGTTTTTGCATTATTCTTAGCCGAAAAGCACGATTTGTCCCTAAATAGCGTCAAAAACACGTTTTTGCACTATTCCGAGCTGAAAAGCACGATTTGAGCCTAAATAGCGTCAAAAACGCGTTTTTGTACTATCCTGAGCTGAAAAGCACGATTTGAGCTTAAACAGTGTTAAAAACGCGTTTTTGCACTCTTGGATGCATTGATCTTGAAATTGGGCCTCAAAGAAATGGTGAAAGACACAAGGAAGTGAAAGAATTTTGTAGAGCAGGAAAGTAAGCGAAGTAAAAAAAATGCAAACCTCTCTTTATTATTAGAGTTGCTGCGTTCAGTTTCAGACCCAGTAGTCGTCGTGACTACAGCTGTCACCAACTGTTCCTTTCGCTTATTCCTTTTTTCAATAGTCATCTTCACGTCTGTTTTTAACCTCAAATATTTTTCCTTCAAACACCTATACTTATCCTCAAGCAGTCTTTTCTCACACCTGATCTTCTCATAATGTCTCTCATCGCTACTATCTTTTGATTTTCTGTCGCTCTCATCACTGGTTATTTTATTTCTTAACTCACTCATCACAGCTTTGTGGTCCCTCCTAATCACATCTTCGTCAGCCTTAAAACTCCTCTTCAACTCTTCTAAAACAATGGCGTGATTTTGTTTAAGCTGCTCGTAATTAGAATTGTGCGTTATTATTAATTCGTCTCGTTTTCTCTCCATTCTTTCAGCCAACTCCTTTTCAATTTCGACCAATTTTTCTTCGTAGTATTTTTCCAGCTCTTCCTTCTTGCTGTCAAAGTGTACCTTCATCTGCGTCTCGGCCTCTTGGAAAGAAACTCGAAGTTGTTCACGCTTTTCCTCTTCCAGCTTCTTATACTTTAGTCGTTCTTCCTTTAGTGCTCCTTCGTGTCTAGTTTCCATTTCGATGTTCAACTTCTCCAGTTCGTTTTTAATTTTATTTTCGTGTTCAGTTTTTGACGTAACCAGTATCCGTCCCAGCTCTTCTTTGTGCGATTCTTGCAACTCCTCTTTAAACTTCAACAACTCGTCGTTTTTCTCTTCCCAAATGTTTTGCTTCAATTGCACCATTCTTTTTTCCGCCTGTTCTTCCAGTTTTTTACTTTTCAACAACATTTTGGCATCTAAAGATAAATCGTCGGAACCGTCGCTGCCCTTTTTATCGCCACTTTCGTCGTCCGATTCTGATCCCTTACTTATCGTTAACTTGGGTTTCAGAAAATCAGCTGGGTTTGGTTTAATTAACCGCAGATTATTGGATACTTGATCTATGTCTTTCGTCTTACTATTTATTTTCACGTTAATGATTTCATCGAATTTATTTTTTTCGCCGTCCATGTCTTCTTCGCTTGAACTTTTATCAGAAAACGTGAAAGCAACATCAGTGTTTGTGTCTAGATTGAACCTAACGCTTTTCTTGTCGTCGTCGTCCTTTTCAGACTTATCTAAAGATACCTTATCAAATTCCATACTTTTGCTGACTTCAAGCGAATTTCGCTCCCTCAAAATACTCCTCGGTTGAGCCTCCAATGAATTTGGCTCATTCCTGGCCGGACTTGAACTGTCAATTGGTTTTTTCGTGTTCGATTTGAGAAAAATCGAACCGCCTCCACTGATTGTCAATTCGGGCTTCTCCAGGCTCCTTGGGTGCCTTTCAAAGTTGCTTTTTTCGTCGAAACTGCTGAAGATGTTTAAACTGATCTTTTTAGAACCGAGAAGATGATCTTCGGATCTTTGTTTAAGTAATTTGGATTCGTGTTTGGGGCTGGTTTTTAGGGGTGATAGTTTTTCTTTCTTGCGCGCTCCGAGTAAAAGTGGTTCTAGTCTTTTCGGTGGCTCTTCTAGGCTTGGCATTTCGTCGCGGGCGTATGTGGCATCTTCGGTAGGCTCGCCGAGGCTTAAGGATTGACTTTCTGCCCGCACTTTCTTGACGAGGCCACGATAAACGTCATCCAAGGGGTGTTCCCATTGGGTTTTACCCGTTAGGTTGTTGTAATAATAGTAGCCTTTCTTTTTGTCGTCGAAACTGGAAATAATTCGTTTAATAATAAGTACAGGGTGTCTCAGAACGCTCGCACTTGATTTTGATGAAGCTATTCATCTACATACGCATTCTGAATCGACGTTTCTTTCCGAAACATCAATTATAATCAAGTTACAAGAGATTTAAGTGAACCCAATCAGTTAGATGCACTATTTCCTAGGTAACGCAGATACAACAATACTAATTTTACATTGACAGTATTCAGTTGACACAGTAATGTGAGGTTACATTACAGTGTCAATTGATATGAACCAATCAATTTAAGCTACTTTTTTTATCGTTATTGCATATTAATTTTTTGACATATTCAGCAGTTTTCACATTACAATTAAAATGAATTTTTCAGTCTTTTAAAACATCTTTCACAATATCTAGCGAGCAGGGGGTGCAGTCAGGTCTGCAGCAGGACTGCAGGCCTCTTTCAAGAAAAATCATTCAGAGACATTATGAAAATGAATTTTTCTGGCCTTCGAAAATGAAATCAAAATAAAGAACAATAGGTGAAAAAGGTAAATGGCGCGCTGCAGGCAAATTTTTTAAGGTCACGCATTTTCAAAGCTGTCCGGGCCGCTGGCGCTGGCGCAGCAGTCCTAATTATGAGCATTGAAGGTCATTCTTTTTTCTTTCAAAATATTTTAAAAATCGATTTGGGTTAAGCATTAATTTTCTTACTTAAATATGTTTTCATGTATTTTCACCCATGACTGTCCAGGACTAAAGTAAGTATCATTGATGCACATGGAGCTTCATTTTCAGTAATAATAATAACCAAATTGTTCCCCACTGGCAATGGCCTCTGTTTTTATCAAATTTTATCATTCGCAAATGAAAAGTGAGTTGTTTGTGCATATACAGTGTGTCTCACTTAAGACGAAGGCATCCAATTATTTTAGGTGGAGACTTCAGTTTTTGCACACTCATAGAGCTGCATAAGGCGCATCTTTTGAGGTGGTCAACTCGAATGTAGAATAAGTTGTTCGCAATCTTGTTTTAACACCATAATGCCAAGTTACAAGTCAAAGTTGTAATTTTTAATTTTAGAAAAATCGGAAAAAAAGCGCAATTTTTGCGTTAATGCGGTTTTGATGTGAGGTCAAAATTGACTTTTGAACGACTATTCTTTAATAACTTTTTTCGATACGTTCAGCGCAAACGAACAAAATCGAACTTAAAAAAGAATTTTTTTGGAAAATTGAAAATGGAGATTTTGAACTGAACTTCGGCTTAGGCAATCAAAATTGGATTTTGAACAACTTTTTTACATATCTTGATCGCGAAGCAAAATATTGAAGAATAGCCCTATTTCCGAGGTCGCAGTAGGCTGGGTTTGCCATTTACATTTATGAGCTTCTATTAGTGTGCAAAGGCTCCAAGGGAATGATTCTGTAACTTTTAACATTCATGTTAGACCACTGTTTAATGTTAAAGTCACAGAAAATACATTGTCTTTCTGTCACTTGTCATTATAACATCGATGTTAAAAGTTACAGAATAAGGTGGCAAGTCTCCACCTTTAAAACTAAGGAAAATAATCTAAATGTCGTCCTCTTAAGTGCGACACGCTTATGTATCACTCGTTGTTATTAAGGCCTAAAACACATTTTTTGGATTTTGAAAGAAAAAAGAACGATCTTCAAAGCCAATGTGGAACATGAATGAATTTTGAAATGAGGAACTAACTATAATTTCTGGTCCACTAATAGACAAAAGTGCTATTGCGAAGAGAAATTGAACAAAAAATTCGCAGACATCTAGATTGGTTACTGAAATATACTAAAAAGACTGAAAATTGACAACGTGTTTATAACTTGGTTACTAATTGGCAGATCATTATGAAATTTGCTTCAATTACATTACCTTGCACGAAGAATAAAATGAGGCGACGAACACTTTTCTAAGCCTTCTAGATTAAAATATTACATTTTTCAGTTTTTTCCAGTATATTTCAGAAACCAAACCAGATATCTTCAATTTATTTCCAGATTTTTAATCTACACTGAAAAACACAAGTTTTTTCTAATTTAATAATAATATCTTTTACGGTATCCGAGTTGTCAATTTTTGTGAAATTAAAATGGCTGCCATTAGCACCTGTCCCGCAAGATTTACGGCATGAAAATAGCAAGAAAATTGCTAAATCAAGTTCGCTGAAATGACATACCAAAAAAATGCAGCAGAGAAGCGGCTGGAACCTCCCCATCGCGTGGATCTTTGTATTCTGTGTAGATAGTAGTCAATTCGACAGAATTTTTTTATGTTTATTGTCTGTGACTAATTTTGCAATTTTCTGACAAATACCGACATCACCTCGGACATCACCCATCACATTTGACAATATGTTCCTTTTAAGGTTAACAGTTTGCCACCCTTTTGACAATAACTGATACTTTATGTCATCCACTGTCAGCCTGCTCCCTTTTAATGAAAAATATTTTTTTCTCTATTTTCCACTGAAATGACAGAAACTGTGAATACATTTTTAGAACGAGAATTTGATCGTCTTTCTAATGGCGACATAAAAAGGGAGACCTTTGTATTTAAAATTTAAAGTTGATATGCCTAAATGGCACTTCCCGTGGACCAATTGCTTCCAAAAGCCTTTCAGGTCTTCAACGGGTCACCCAATCTCCATGTACCAAATTTCAGCCAAATCGATTCGCTAATTTGGGCTATAATGTATTTTTAGTGTTATTATGAAATTTCGATTTTTTGACCCAAAGAGCACTAAATGCGAACGAATTTTGTCTTACTTAAAACCAGAATTTGTAGACCTTTCTGATGGGGACAATAAATCTTTCAAAAACTTGTTTTGGATGGTTCAATGAGTGAATAATTTTAAAGTTACAAATTGGTGTGCCAAAACGGCAGTTTCCGTGGGCCGATTGAATCCAAAATTTGTTCAGCTCTTCGACGTGCAATACAATCCCCGTGTGCATAATTTCAGCCAAATCGGTTCAGGGGCTTGGGCTGTACCGCGATTTTAAAGTCGGATAAAAATATTTTTTTTTTTAATTTTTGATCAAAAGGGCACTAAGAATGAATACATTTTTAGAAGCAGAATTTGAAGGCCTTTTCTATCGTGAGGTGAAAAATGGGGGTTTGCATTTAAAATTTAAATGTTGATGTGCCAAAATGGCATTTCTAGTTGCACGATTGGCTCCAAAAGCTTTTCAGATCTAAGTTGGGTTATCACATGCACACGTACCAAATTTCAGCTAAATCTGTCTAGTAGTTTTGCCTGTGGCGTGTTTACAAACGTACGAACATACACACAGACACATTTTTAAAACCGCTTTTTTGGGTTCCTGAGACCTCAAAACGTGAAGATCTGGTGTTATCTCAAATTCGAAAATTTTAGTGATTGCAGTAACCTCCCTTTTTTTTAAATGGTGAAGTGGAGTGGGGAGGTTAAAAAATGCTACTACAGCAGCGCCATCTATCGTAATCTTTGGTACATTTCGAAAGTTTGATTCTTTTGCTTTAATTTAGGACCATATTCATGCGCTCTTTAAACTTAAAAGCCATCTGACACCGTCCCATTTTTGCTAGTAAAATTCGGATGTATGTATAATAATTCAGGGCTTCCAGCGACAACTTGCAAAAATAAATGACTGACTAGTTCCAAAAAATGACCTCGGTAAATAAGAAAATGACAAGAAATTAAAGAAAACTGATATAATAACACAAAAACTAAAAAGAAAATTGTTTGTTGACCAGAAAATTATTAATTTATTAAAGTACAATTTTTTTCAATTTTCTTCTCCTATTCATGAGTGTCTTTTTTCAACGTATCATATTAAAATTTTTTCTTATTAGAACCCGCGAGAAGGCACTCTGAGCAACTTGAACGTGCCGCAGAGTGGGATCCATCAATAACTTGTCATTTGAGGAGAAAACCTATTTTGGCTCAAACAAAAAAAGACAATAATGACCCAGATGTGAAAAAATGACTTTAAATGACTACTAAAAAATAAATGACTATAAATGATTTAAATGACTTCGCTAGAAGCTCTGAAATTTTAATGTCGGAACTTATATTTGTAGGATTTTTGTTTTGGTAGTACATCCCAATTTTGCTAAATGGGAGTATGCCAGACGGCCTTAATATGTATAAAAAGTTATACGTATAATGCATGTCCCAGTATGTTCCAGATAATTTTGATGTTCTAAAAACTGCATAAAAATTAAGGGCAAGCCTTTTGAGACACCCTGCTATGGAAAAACTAAAAAGTGTCCCAAAAAAGTATACTAATTATTTTTTTTATTGCACCCATTTTAATGCATTTCCGAGAAGAAGTATGCAACAAGACGCTGTTTTTAAAATCCACTCCCCGTTTCTAGAATCAGATCAGGGCGTCATCAAATTTTATTTGGATGTTTTTTGCAAAGCTTGGTTAGAGTTAAATAATCATTCTGTAACTCTGCCGTGTTAATTTGAAAGGGCGTATCTGAAAAATGGTAGATTTGTCGCAAATGACCCTATAAATGACATTCTTATGAATTTATATGTATAGATTTCCCACGTAGGCCTCAAATAATCATCAAAGTGTTAAATAATATTTTACAAATTGAACTTCGACTGAATTAAACAAGCAGGTAGAATTTTAAAGCTGAAAAATACTATCAGAAAAACACAGCAGATACGCCTTTTCAAATTAACACGGCAGAACTGTCAACCGTCAAAATGAACAATTTTTCTCATCATAACTTTACAAGCCTTAGGGCCCGGCCGGTTTATCGATGCTCAGCTAACTTCAAACTGACAGATTGTAGCCAATCAGAGCGCTAGTTGCTAGGCAATTGGCTTTCAGTTTGCAATAACTGAGCATCGATAAACCAGCCCTCAGGGCCGGTTTTTTCATCTCATGTTATCTTAGTTTCCATTGTGACAACAATTTGTTTCTATGGTAGGTAGTAATAACCTCATGTTTTTAACATAAGAGGAAAAAACCGGCCCTTATAAGTTAAAATCACAAATCACAATTATTATTAAGTATCAGAGTGCAGAAGGGTAATTATATCTTTAGCATTTGGCGATCAATTTATTTGTCTTCTGAACAATAATCCGGCATTAAGCGTACTTATAATGCAAAGTTGGTTATGTATATTAGAATATGGTGGAGGCGCCGGGCGACTAGGTAGGTAATCCAATATTATGCCTCCGTAAATAGCAATGCAGAGCAACATTAAATATTATATCTAATAGTAATACCAAGGTATGAAAAGAAGAAAGTCAGTCGCACAAGAGCTTATTTCTCATACAGGTAGGTACAGTTCATTCGCGAGACTTAGCCCGATGAGCGAGCGGCTGCAGTTATCAACGCCATGACCGTCGTCTGTAACAATCGATGCTTGGTATTTCCACCAAGGCTGGCGGAACCAGGCGGAGAAGCCTATACAAAATTCAACTTTCATTTATGTATTAGGGGTACCCCAGATTAATCCACAACAAAATTCCTTTTTTTAACTTAAGATTGACTTACCCCAATGATGCATTAATTAACATAAAAGCTTGGTGTTTAATTTGCCTCCTTATGTGCGTATACTGAAAATAAAACGTAGTTCGCTATTATCCAAATTAAAAAGATAACGGTAAGCATTTCTGAAAATTTGACTCATTATCCTACCCCTCTTACCTGTTTTCCTAGTAACCCAAAATTGAATTCAGGTCTCTGTCCTAATGGACATTGTAATTACTTTACCTATTTATCGTTTCATAGAAATGCATCATGGGATTATATTTCCATTTAACCGCCTTACACCTATAATTGTGTAGTGGAGAGTACAACCGTGCCACAATGACGCTTCAACGAACGTCGAACGTCCACTTTACTTTCTCCCTCAGATAAACGAGTCGGAGTGAGACATAGCGTGCGACAAGATTAGGGCGCTACGCTCAAACTTTGTCGGTCTACGTGCAACAATGCGGACAGAGACGGCTTTCAAGACGTATGTGTTTTATAACCAGTTACGATCGGGCTAAGTCTCGCGAATGAACTGTAGGTGCTTGAATAAAACTGGTCATAAAAATATTGATATAGCAGAACCGTCAAAATTTGACAACTATTTCATTAATTGTTTGTGTTAATTTGAAATCGACTAATAGGATTTGAGAAAGTATAATCATTATTAACCAATCAAAGCACGCCGCCCATGCGTTTGACTTGGTCAATAATTTAATGAGTCATCCCTGTATGCATTACCAAGGTTTCCATCCCGGCGGAAGAGCTTTCATGAGTCCTTCAGCAGCCAACGGCAATAACTGGGGCTCCGACTCAGGATCAATCCCGATCTTAGTGGCATAATCCCGAATTTCTGAAAGAAACTCATCCGCGGCCGGTCTCACGCTGTCAATAAACTTACCATCGATAGAAGGGTGGCTGCTTTCATCGAACACTTCTTCACAAACGACCGACATTTTTTAATAAACGTTACAAAGGCAGATTTTTGTATAACAATCGGCACTGCTTGTGGAGACAGCTGATAGCAGGACATTGACAGCCAAGTGGGGGAAAATTGGGGGTAAAAATAAACAACAAATGCGGGTTGATTTCAGAGCGCCATCTGTGGACCGTGCTCCGGATTTTGACCCGACCTACGCAATTCCGGTCCAAGATTTCAGGATAATTACTCCAAATCGGTTTAATGGGGGGGTTGGAGTTTTATTGGACGATTACCTACTTAGTGGGGTGGAAAACAAGTGAAGCGAAAGGAAGTTTTCCTAACTGGAGCCTCACCGGAGCTAAAAACCGGAAACTGGCGTATTTCTGGTTGCCTACATCACAGATTGCGATTTATTAAACCCTAATTAATTAATGGAAAGATTAATTTTTGTGTAAATATTATCTGGCGCTGACTAACGTTGGCGATTCACTAAAGACAGCTGAGATTTCTGTACGCTTTGCGGGGGTAGCGGGGGTGGGTTGGGATGGAGGCGGGCAGGACCGTCTTTTCACACTTTTCTGGCCCTGAGATCTTTTCGATGTGCAATATTCGATTAAACAAATTATTGGTCTCCTGGTCTAATAGAGAAAGAAAATAAAGAAAAAAAATTATTGCCTTACCCCAGTGCAATCCTAATGGAAGCAAAATTTTCCAAGTGGTTGTTCCTTGCTACATTTCAATAATTCTTATTTATCAAAAAATTGCGTCAATTTTCAAAATCATATAGAACCGCTGTTGTTTTATTTTACTTATTATTAAAGTTGATAATTTTTACGTTGTGCTAATCCTAATGGAAAGTGAACGGCTTCACCCCTTTCCGGGGAAAAAAGTAGTCGAATTTGCCTCCGCAAATTCTCCAAGCTTTTCTGGTAGCAAATGTTGCGCAATTTCGTTTGCATAACTGCATAACTGTATATTTTTATTAGCGGATTTGATACCTGAGTGTTTTTCAAGTCGAAAGCCTTAGTGCCGTTTTTTCGAAAAATGTCATTTTTGTGGCAAAAAGGCCCTTTTTTGAATTTATTTTAGCATCAGAGCATTTCTTGCCATCGGATTTGCTAGTTGTCGTATTGTCGGATCAAAAACCTTAGTGCATTTTTTTGAAGATTGCCATTTAAAGGGAAAAAAGGCCCCTATTTAAATTTTTCTCAGCAAAAGACCGTATCATTATTATCGAATTCGATAGCTGTTGCATTGCCGGATCGAAAACCTTAGCGCCAGTTTTTCGAAAAATTTCATTTTAGGGTTGGAAACATTTTTGTTTAAATTTGTATGTGCTGTATTTTGCATTTGCTGAATTGCATGCGCTTCTCCGACTGGGGATGTTTTACGTAGTCCTCGTGTTTATTACAATTCTCGTGATAATTCTTCCTCACGTTCAACAACAACAATTTACAAATTCTGTGAAAAAGTAGAAGTTTCTGCCGTCTCCGAGATTTTTTAGATGAGGTCGTAGGTGCCGTTCCCTCTCTTTGGTGGTTGTTTCCCTCGACAAGCTTCACCCGCTAAACTTCACCAGCGAGCGGGGGTGTATTTTCCTTTCTAGTAACACAATAATCAATGCATAGCCGGTAAGTAAAACATATACAGGGTGTCTCAGAACGCTCGCACCAAATTCGAATGGAGTATTCAGGAGTAAATTCTGAGTCGATCCGTGTTTTTGAAAATTTCCAGGGACCAATAGTTCTCGAGTCATAAGGGATTTAAGGGGACCAATCAGATTTCAGCTTTGAATTGCTCCATAAGGTACTTTACCGTTAGATGCACTGTTTCCTAGGTAACAAGATACTATCAATGAAAATTTATATTGTTGTATCTTGTTACCTAGGAAATAGTGCATCTAACATTAAATTACCTTGTAAAGCAATTAAGAGCTGAAATCTGATTGGTCCTCTTAAACCTCTTATAACTCTGGAACTACTGGACCCTGGAAATTTTCAAAAACACGGATCGACTCAGAATTTAATCCTGAATACTCCATTAGAATTTAGTGCGAGCGTTCTGAGACACCCTGTATGACTCAATATAAGTGTAGCGATTATACATTTTATGATCAGAATGTCTGCCAAATATAGGTCGTCCATGGTTTTACGCATCTGTGCAACTGTTTAATAACAGTGCAGAATATTTGTGAAGGCTTAATAAGAGTTAAAAGCAAGTAATCAACTGAAACTGTAATAGTTTCGTGAGAGAAGGCGAGTTATCAAAGTAAACTGTTAAAGCTGAGGCGAAGCCGAAGCTCTGTGAGCTTTGGTGCAGCTGAAAGCCAGAAGTTTATTAAAACTGTAATGGTTCAGGCGAAGCCATAGGCGAGTAAACAAATGAAAATGTAACAACTTGGACGAAAGCGAAGTTTTGCGAGCTTTGACGAAGACGAAAACAATTAAGATCCTCAAGGTGGTATTCTTGGGTCCTTGCTATTTATTTTTTGTACGTCCGGTAAAAAGACAGCTCTGGAGGCGTAATTTGATGACAGAAAATAAATATTTGCAAGCCAGTTTACTTTGCAGACCGTTGCTAAGACCCTGCCTCGGAAAATCAAAGAAAAAAAATGCAGCAGAGAAGCGGCTGGAACCTCCCCATCGCGTGGATCTTTATATTCTGGGTAGATAGTAGTCAGTTCAACAGAAAATTTGTTATGTTTTGTTCGACAATGTACCAAACAGTCAAAGGACAGTAAATGCGAATGAATTTTATCTTATTTAGAACAATTATTTGAAGACCTTCCTGATGCTGACCATAAATTTGAAAAAAAAATGTTTAGGGTGGTAAAATTAGAGTATATTTAAAATAGAAAATTGATGTGCCAAAACGGCACTTTCCGTGGGTCGATTGCCTCCAAACATTTTTTAGCCCTTGGATGTATAATACAGTCTCCATGTACAAAATTTCAGCAAAATCGGTCCAGAGGTTTCGGCTGTATCGTGTTTTTAAAGTACGTTAACAATCCCGAATATTTCAATTTTTGTCAAAAAGGCACTAAGAGTGCATGCATTTTTAGAAGCAGAATTTGAAGGCCTTTCTTATGGTGAAGTGAAAAATGGGGGTTTGCATTTAAAATTTAAAAGTTGATGTGCCAAAAGGGCATTTCCGGCGGCACGATTGGCTCCAAGATCTAAGTTAGGTTGTTAGATGCCCACATACCAAATTTCAGCCAAATCGGTCTAGTAGTTTTGGCTGTGGCGTGTTTACAAACGTACGAACGTACGAACGTACGTACGTACGAACATACACACAGACACATTTTAAAAACCACTTTTTTGGGTTCCTGAGACCTCAAAACGCATAGATCCGGTCTCATCTCGAATTCGAAAATTTTAGTGATTGCAGTAACCTCCCATTTTTTTAAAATTGTGTTGGGTTTGGGGAGGTTAAAACCAGAGACTCGTACTAATTCGTAGGGAATTTACATAAAGGACGTTCTTCCCGTCTCTCTCCGAATAATTTCTGATCCGAGCAATAAAATGTAGGTACTTTTTTTGGAACATTATTGATGAATATTTATGTTTGCAACACAATTTTAAAGTAAGGGAATGTTTGTGGAACGATGGCAAATTGTTAACTAATTATTAAATAATTGTTGTGTATACCTCAGTTTGAAAGTATGTTTGCAGACCTTAACCATCTTTGGTATAGAAATAGCTATTGTTGGCACCACACCCCCATATCAGGTGTCAACCTAGGCCAAATTTTCTAGTCGTTTGAGGAAAGAAAACAGGAAATACCAAATAGGTAGCTCTTATTTTACAATTATTATTTACAGCTTCATACAGGGTGTCCTGAAATAATGGGGGATAATTCTGCAGCTCAAAATATGCAAAAAATTTCCTATAAACATGTATCCGGAAATCGTTCCTAAGGGGGCTTCGGCCTCAAATTCGGTTTTTACTGAATAAATCAGGAACCGCTTAAGATACAATGACGACTTTTTGCACATTATCTAACATCAGTAAGCGCCATCAGATTATGGTATCTACCAAAAGCAGATTCAACCAGGAGCGCGGAAAATAATGGGGGCTTCAGCTTTCCCCACCCAAATTTTCTTACGTGTTATTTTTAAGACAGTTTCTCACCGAAATATGGTTTCCTGACTAAAATTACATAAAAAAGCCTCTCTTGTTATAACGCCGTAGGATTAACCGTTTTCAAAAAAATTAGATTTAAAGATCCATTTGCATTTCCTAGGCTTATCAAACGATTTTTATTAAATTACAAAACTGAACGGATTTTAAAAATTAGTATCTAAAGTAATCTATTGTTGCTTATCGATGTCAGACAGTATGCAAAAACTTAATAATTGACAAAATCAAAATCGAATTTTGAGCGCCCCCTTCGGAGCGATTTCCGGACCCATGTTTATAGGAACTTTTTTCATATTTTGAGCTGCAGAATCACCCCCCGAAATATTTCATCGTTATTTCCGGACACCCTGTATTTAATGATATTCTGTTTCAAGTTTACATTTTGTTATGAAGTTGTATTTGTTATATTCCCACTAGGCGATAAAAGTAGTGTCATTTTAATGTGTGACCTTTCTCTCGTTTTTCACATTAGTGAGAAAATGAGGAAGATCCGTGTGGAAGGTAAGACCTTCAACATTGGAATTGACAAAAATTATTGTGTTTTATATTACAAACAGTTTTGTAATGCCTACCATAAACTGTGTGCTGTAAGGTTTCGAATGTAATTAATTAGTTTCGGAAAAAAATGTACTACGGGGTTTTTGGCACCGCAGAACACACTGTTCGTGTTATTTTTTTTTTTTTTTTTGAAAATCTTAACACCAACCCCTCTCCGGAGGGTTGAGATAAATCACCGTAAAATTATGGAAACACGCACTGAAATTCAAATTTTACAAAGTTGAATAGGTAATAAAACTTTAAACAGCTCTTAAAACACCAATAAGCAAACACCTGATACTTATATTTACCTACCTAACGGACGTGCCCTTTATCACATTATGTGTGAATTTTTTCTGGGAAATGTAATGTGGAAGTATCTTAAAGCGATAACACGAAATCGGTAACACCTAAACGATAATTCTCGAGTAAACTGTGGTTGGCTTATTTTTCAAAAATAAAAACATATTTTGGCTATCAAATGTTACGTGACATTCGAGTGCAATAATCGTATATTATAATACCATGAGTGACACCAAAACTGCCTGATTTCCACCGCAAAAAATCTGGAGTAAATGTCAAACATTTTCCGACAATTTTTGGGATCACGAGTGGTATTCAGCGAGAAAATTTCACTAAGTACAAAATCCTCACAGTAGGAACCTGAGAGAAAAATTTCCGATATAATTTTCTCTTGATTGGCCAAAATCTGTTGTAAAGATTTAAATCCTCGCTGGTATAATTGGATCAAATTTTTAAAGTGGAATTTTCTGGTGCTAAAGTACTGATGGTGCAGTTTTCACACGTAACACGCATTCAAAATTGACCGAAGCACAATTTTCGATAACATATTACTTAATATGAATATATCATATAGGTATCGTATTGAGGGTTATGTATCAGCAGCCACTGATGTATTTTTACATTTCTGGTGTGCCATTTGATCCAAAGAGGTTAACTGTAAGCGTTTATAAAAATGTTTCTGTTACAATTAAAGCCATTTCTATCCATTTCTGGCGATTATTCAATAGGATTTCATAGTTTCTATCGTCCTAAAGTTGACTAATATTATGACGAGTAAAATGTGTCAATTACTCTTTCCTACCAGAAATCCGGAAATGTCAATTATTCTTTCCTACGAGAAATCCGGAAAATCAGATTTTGTTAATGTTTTTTGGATTCCGAACCACTGCCCTGTGAGGCGCCGCACTTGCTCGATGTGCGAGGCCGGCCCTGGAGGCGGGAGCGCATAGCTGGAAGCTGGAAGGACCTTATTGATCCCGGAGTGTTCCTCTCCTCAGAGGGATTCAATCCACACCCGTGGTATTCGTTCCATGTTATCCCGGTCATGACTCGTGTCGGGCTTCTGGCATCACCCAATCTGCTTTATCTGACATAACATGTAGTGTTGAAAATGGCAACATCCAGTGACGGTAAATCGGTAATAATGATGGGACAGAAGAAACGTTTCAAGTGGTGGAAATACTACGTAGACTTGGACCATCTAAAAGAAATTATCCGACACGTTTTTAGTACCTGAGATTCGTTTAAAACATAGTTTATCGTTGTTAAAGTCGTTTTCTGTTTCATTCCATTTTATTTTAAACACTTTCTGATCGGTACGCACAAAACTAGACGTATCCTGGATTTTCCAACTATTTTTTATCGTGAAATGAAGAATTTCAGCACGACATAAGTAAGAATTTTCACGATATTTCTGTATCAAAGCAAGCTATTTTCAGTAATCTCCCTAAATCATGGTGGATTTAGGAGGCTATGTGATTATTTTAGCCGAAACTAAGGATAAGAAAATAAAGCTCTACGGTAAAATTTTAATGGTTTTGCTTTTAATACAAGAGAATTTTAGGTTCACCCGCTGATAATGACAATTTGGAAGTTGGAGACGAGATTCTTGAAGTCAATGGCAAAACTTTAGAAGATGCGTGTCACGCTGAAGTCATCAACCACATCCATCAGGTGAGATGTGATATTCTCGGGTTCAAAGATTTAAACTGCCAATTTGCAGTGCATAAGATCCAGGACGATATGCTTGAGGGTGAAGAGGCGCAGCGGTGCTCGATTAGGTAAGTGCATGAGGTTATTAATGGTTGAAAAAAAATCAGATAACAGCTGCAGATATGATTGTTATAAATAATTATTGTACATATAGTATTTCCATAACTCCATAACTACTAACAATTTTATGAAACTGATCCCAAGCTGAGCCTTCAGAGAACACTGTTAGAATTGTCAGTTCGTGACTTCGCCTTGCATTTATCGATGTGCGTTTTGTTCTTGCCACTTCAATTCTTTTCTGCAGATTGGTCGATAAAGACCCTCAAACAGTTAAGGATCTGCACTTTTATGCTCTTAAGCCAAAGAAAAGTCAGATCCTCTTTACATTGGAGACTGTTACCATCTGTTACCTAATCATTTGTTGTAATCATGGGTTGTGTTTTTCGTTCAATGTTTGCACTTGATTTGATCTTTGGACGACGTGCAGCTATTTTCTATGGATAACGCGAGAGCAGTTTTTGTGTCTTTATTTATAATTATTATTATTCTGGTCTTGAGGATATCTAAGGATGCCTATCCAGGATATCTTGAGGTAATATCGAGGGTAATACGAGGCTATCTTAACGCATTCTTGGTGTTATCTTGAGGCAAACCAAGGAAACTTTCTTAACTTTTTTTTCGCTAGTGGACTGAGGTTATCCAGAGACTATCCAAGGAAATCTGAGGATATCCGAGGTAATCCAAGGATATACTTATGTATATATCTGAGATTCGTTGAAGGATTCAAGGTAGTCTGAATCTGAGGTTATATTGCTCTAATCTGAAGTCTCTGCCCGCTGAGCCCTTTGGTAGAGCGATTAGGGAATATCTAAGTAAAAATCCATTTTATAGCCTGGAAGAATTTTTTGCGATACCTCTATGATGTGATAGTATTGTAAGTTCAAGTATTTTTATATCTAATTGTGTACATGTATGTTTTTGTACTGTTCTGTCTACCCCGCCGTATAGGCAAATAACATGGGAAAATGATTTAATTTTTTCCCGCTCCCTACAATTTTCTCGAGAAGTTTTAGCGTGCGCGGAGGATAGTCCATACTAGTCTATACCTCAGATTCAGATTTTTTTCGTTCGTCAGCTCCTCGATCTTAGGTATTTAACAACAATTTTTTGAAAATTGAATATTAGACGCAAAAGAAAAATTATTTCCTGCCCAATCGACTCGCTTCGAATGTTTTCGTGGTTTGCTGCCTTTGTGGTTTGCAGGACAACGCAAAATAAAGGGATAATTCGAAACGGGTCGATTGTGCTCGAAGAAATTTTCCGTTTCTATTTAAAGTTCAATTTTCAATTTATTTTGGATGGCCCATAAAAAACCTGGCAGTTTTCTTTTTTGTATATCTTCGTTAAGTTTTGTGCAATGTTTTTTAGTTTTATACTCGAAGTAGCTGAAGGTTCAGGGCGTCGATACCACTCATTGGATTTGAATTCGCACCATCAGTGTCCTTCTTATACGGACTTTAATTTAACACCATTATTTAGGCCAATGGGATTTCGTTACGCATTGACATATGACAGTGGCGTTTAGACTGGATTGAAGGTCGTTCTTTCCTCTTTCTAAAATGTCCTTCAAAATGAAAATTAATCCATCTCTCAATTTTTTGTGAATTTTCTTCCAAGGCTTCCAAGGCATCGCATAATTTACAACAAAAAGTACAGAGACGATGAAAACTCGGTAGCCATTTTTGTTTAAGTTGTAAATTATGCAGATTATTAGCTTAATTTACTACTTAAATTAAAAATGCAGATTAATCTGCTCAACTTACAACTTAAATCAAAAATGCCTACAGAGTTTTCATCGTCTCTGTACTTTTTTGGAAGAAAATTCACAAAAAAATTTGGGGATGAATTAATTTTCATTTTGAAGGACATTTTGGAAAGAGGAAAGAACGACTTTAAATCCAAAGTCCCGGGACGGTCACTTATCTCCGTCATTTCTGAAAATTTTACTTTTTTACTCAGGCGCAATTAAATACAGGGAATTGAAAACTGTTTTTAAAAATTTTCTTGGACTTCTGGTTAAACCCGGAAGTGACCGCAAAAATCGAATCATATTTTTTTCTCAACGGATTCGGAATCTACGAATTTTTTAATGTTAAAAACATGTATCATGCTTGACCAAAAGTCAAGTCGCGGCCACCCTGGATTTTCAAAAACATCGAAGAAATCGGTCAAAAAGTAAGATTTTTCAAAACCGTAAATACACGTCAATTTTATTTTTTAAATGCAAATTCAGATGCGCAATTACATTTCCTTTTATTTGTTTTTGCTTTTTTGAAATTTATTAAATGTTTACAATCGGCGAAAATAGAAGAAAGAATTTAAAAAAATGTAATTGGCCACTTGAATTTGCTTTGAAAACATAAGGTGTTTGAAAAATTGTGCTTTTTAACCGATTTCTTCCACGTCTTTGAAAATCCAGGGTGGCCGTGACTTGAGTTCTGGTCACGTTTTTAACTTGAAAAAATCGTAGATTCCGAATCCGTCGAATGATTCCATTTAAAAAAACGATTTTTAGGGTCACTTCCGGTTTAACCGGAAGTCCAAGAAAAATTTTAAAAACAATTTTAAATTCCACGTATTTAATTGTGCCTGATTACCAAGTTTCAAAGTGAAATCTTAAAAAATAACGGAGATAACTGACCGTCCCGCGACTTTGTACTAACCCTGTATAGTGGACTTTAGAAGTTAAGATCTCAATATTTTCAAATGGCATATCTTTATCAAATGTTATAGCCATTGTTATAGCCATAGTAAAACTAAATTTGCTTTCATGTGATATACAGGGTGTCTCAGAACGCTCGCACCATTTTTTAATGGAGCATTCAGAATTAAATTCTGAGTCGTTTCGTGCTTTTGAAAATTTCCAGGGTCCAATAGTTCTCGAGTTATAAGATTTTGAAGAAGACCAATCAGATTTCAGCTCTGAATTGCTTCATAAGGTAATTTAATGTTAGATGCACTATTTCCTAGGTAACAAGATACTGTCAATGAAAATTAAATATTGTTGTATCCTGTTTGAAAAGCTATTTTTTTGTGTGTTGGATGATAGGTACCAAAACATGGCGGCCACAAGAGAATCAAAAATTGATCATCATTGCTCAAAATCTAGTAGGCCTAGAAAATTTCTGTCGATGTCATTTGATTGACAGCTGTCAAAAATATAATAAAAGTTCCAAGTTTCATTTAAATGGCATCAATCGTTAGAGAGATATTAATTTTTATTTAAAATCGCAGGGTTTTTTTTAGAAATAACTCCAGAACGAATCAAGATATCGGGGAATCCTCTTTAGATTCTTAATCACCAAAAAATAGCGCAACTTTTCTGTGATTTTAACCGACTCCGTACTCTGTACATGATAAATTGCATTATTTGACATTTTGAGAGATTTTGAGCAACTTCCGGTTTCATCGGAAATGTACCCTTCAATGAAATTTTAAACGGAACAGTAAAAAATGTGGAAAATCGTAAGGGGGTTGGTGTGGCGGAAAAAATGGAACGGGTTGCGGGGGGTGTAATACTACAGCGACTCCAAAATTTCTACCAAAAAAATCCCGACTGAATAAGGGTCATAGGATATCGGTTGTTATCGAACAAACAAAAATTCGCCTGCAATCAGCACAAATAAATGTCGAAATTGGATTACAATCCGCCCCCCATTCCGACCATTATGTAATTTGACGTAATTTAAACCCAACATATTAATTAGCTTCAAGTACTTCGTCCAAACTCGTTCGATTTCGATTAGGCGAGCCGGTAAAGGTAGATTACCTGTGTCGCCTTCACCAACACAGCGACCGCGATCTGCGAAAGAAGTTGACCGCGCGCGAATAATACGAAATAGGATTCTCATTGGTCCTTGTGTGTTTTTTGTGAGTGGGTGTACCAGTGACATTCGATTTGCTCTCTAATCGGATTTAGCACTTATTGGATTAATTTTTTATTGGATTTTTGGATTTATTCTATTGTTAAGGTACAGACAATCTCTCATTAGAAAAAATAGAAATATCTTTCATTGTTGTTGGCACGATCAGGTGTGGGATCTTGTGCGATTTCTTCTGCATGTATGAACCGGATTTTGTTAGTGATTCTTCGTAGCTCGGATTGGGTGGCAACCCGGAAATGGTGTTGCAATTCTTATTTCTTCTGTTATTGGGGACGGCTCAGTCATCAATGGAAATCATGAGTCACGGTATTTGTGTGAATTCTAACGAGAATCGGATTGTAGGTCGATTTAATAGAAATGCTTGCAGACAATGCGACCAGCAACCTACATCAAAAGTCTGCCAGTTATTCCCGATTTTCTGAATATATTATAAAGAATGTCATGCCTTATCGCACCCTCTATTATTTTTTCTTGGCTAATAAATGCGATTATGCAACAATCGTTTGCAATAACATATTTATCATTATCAACAACGTCGTATTTTGTGTTCCATTTTCCTGCAGGCAGGACATGGAGCGCTCACAACACTAAACAGTAAAGACGTGTTTCAATTGAACTCGGAGTCAAGGCTAACAAGCTCCGGAGGACTAGCCCAGCCTCACTTGGGTCAGAAAATTGTAGCGAATTCCCTGCAATTGGAAATTGATTTTTTGTCGAAATAGAAGGGCGTTCCGTGACAGGAAACGAGGGACATTGCCGGTTTTAATTCCATTCTTTTAAACCGGATATTTATTTACCTGTCTCTACGTCACGGTGTGATGAAAAATACAAACATTCCGTACATTCTCCGGCTGTGGAATACCATACATGGGTTTCTTCTCTCCTGCCGGATTTTCTGTTAGCACACACAACTCGTTTACATTTTTCCGGAATTAGTCGTTAAATCATTTCTACATAATTTCGAAATTGTGTCGCTAACGACAAGATTGGGAATTATAACTTTACGAAATTTTCTACTTCCAAAATGTTTAGCGATTTTTCCGCCTTTTTTGTCTAACATTAATTTTTATAACATTACTCTTCTCGACTTCCCAATTCCCATGCCAGAGAAAAATGAGAAAATCATTTGATTAGTGACATCCTGCCTTTTGCTTAGGCTTACGAATTAAATAGATTTATTTAATAAAATTACGCCGAAGTTCCTGTAACAGATCGCCACTAATCGGTATTCTCCTAGTCCAACACATTTACGATGCGATAAAAGCCACAACTACCATTAATTTTCATCTCACTCATCTACTACACCGTGTTCATTTAGATTTCATGCTGGTCATGATTTGTGGTTTTGGCAGAGAATAGAATGGAATTTGTTAAATACAAGGTCTTAATGGGTTGTATGTAAATCAAGACCTATCCTCCGTGTAAAAGGCTATGGAATTCTGAATTTTACACATCGTTTCGTATGACTGAAACAATTACATAAACAAAGATGTTCTGATTTATTTGGATACATAATATAATATGCAGAGTGTTTATAAATTCCGATGTGTTCAGTCAGAAGGAGCCAGCTTTGGAATATTGCTTCCTCATTGCAGGAATAAGGCTGGCAGGAATAATCCAAAAGCTATAATTAAGAGGGGTGCAATTTGTATCAAAAAAATAAGGTTGACGTGTATTTGCCATTTTGAAAATTCTTATTTTTTGACCTGTTTCTTCGATGTTTTTGAAAATGTAGGGTGGGCGTGTCACTTCTGGTCAAGTATCATACCATGTTCTTATCACAAAAAAATTCGTAGATTCCGAATCCGTTGAGAAAAAGGTCTCTGATGAAAATACAAATTTGAAAGAATTCAGTACCTAGTGTCCCGAGGGGTTGACAACATATTTTTTAAATACTAGAAAGGCGCTAGTGGATTTTTTTTAGAGATTTTGGTGTACAGATTTTTACCCTGTTTCCACTCCTTTCAGATTCGTATCAATTAATTATACTTTTCTGGGCACAAATGAAGAAAAACTGCCCAATTGACAAATCTTGTAGCAGAATTCCATCCATTTGCTACAAGATTTGTCAACATCCTGTACAACTTATTTTCATCCTTATATGGTACTTTGAAGGTGCATGAAATAACTCTTCATATCGTATGATGACGGTCCGATATACAGGGTGTACCACTTAAATCCGTGCTTGGCGAAATTTTACAACGCACCCTCTAGCTCCCACCAACCCTCTATTCAAAACTTTCGATGGCAATACCCCACTTGTAATACATCATTTGAAAGCTAATTTAGTTGTGAATTCAATTTTGTAAGAATTTTTGACTTTCGTTGAACTTCTGGTAAAATGTGGAAAATATTAAAAAATTAAAATCGTATGCCCATAGTAGAGTATCTACTTAATAAAATGCGATCAGAATTGGATGGTTGTCGACCTAGGCAAAACGAAATTTTCTTGGCAAAAATGGGTAAAATACGTACTCTTCCTCTTAACTTCAAAAATGGGGGTTTATAGTTAAAATTTCGAAGTAAATGTGTATAAATGGCTCCAAAAGCTTTTAATTTCTAAGTTAAGCTATTAGATATCCATGTACCAAATTTCAACCAAATCCGATCAGTGGGTTGAGCTGTAGAGAACGTTTACAAACATACGTACGAACACCGTACGTACGTACGTATGACAGATTTTAAAAACTCGAGTAAAAACTACTTTTTTGGGATGCTGGGACCTCTAAACGTATAGATCTGGTGATAACTCACTTTCGAAAATTTTAGTGATTGCAGTATCCTCCCATTTTTTAAAATTGTATGATTGGGGAGGTTAAAATATGGAAAAAATATCCTAGAAACATTATGTTCTGAAATAATTTCTAGGGAGCGCCTAAAATTGTTGGGGTCTTTTTCCACTCAAATTTCTTTATGTGCCATTTTCTTGTCATTTTCTCGCCGGAATATGCTTACCTGACTAAAATTGCAATAAAAGCTTCTCTTGTTGTAACACCGTAGGAGCAAACCGTTTCCAAAAAAAACGACCAGCTATGCAAGCGTCTAGAACCTCGCCACTTGGTGAATGATCCAATCCTATCACCTGTAAATTCCAATCAGTCTCTTCGGTGCTTCGAGAGTTTTTCAAAATTTTTATTATTTATTGCCAAAAGCGGCCTAAACTTGGCATTTTTGGAAACAAAATTCGAAAACTTCCTCATGTGCTGATAAAACAAAATGGTGGTCATCTTTCAAATTTCATAGATGACATGCCAAAAAGGCACTTATTATTGGCCGATTGCTACCAAAATTAAGTGAATTTTTGTACTTGCTATACCTAAATTTTATTCTACCAACATTAAAGCGTTTTCTGCTGATAAAGAAAATTGTAGTTTATTATTCTTTAAAAGTAGATCGGCCAAAATGGCACTTGCCGTTCGCCGACTGCCACCAAAATTAAATCAGCTCTTCAGCTTGTAACGGTATTTCTACCTGCAATTTCAGCTAAATCGATCCAGTAGTTTGGTCTGTAGCGGTCTGTAGCGTGTTCCTTTGATGTTTCTTCTAAATTTGTATTTTTTTTGATTTTGTGCCAAAAAGGCGCTAACTGTGAATATATTTCTAGATACAGAATTTGAAGACCTTTCATGTGCTGTTAAGAAAAATTAGTGTTCATTGGTCGAATTTCATAGTTGATTTGCCAAAAAGGCACTTGGCGTTTGCGGATCGGAAAGAAAATTAATTGTGCTCACCAGACGGCCAACAGTAACCCCCATTCCAAATTTTTTTCGAGAAATCTTGCTCACATACGCACATACATACGTACATACGAACGTACACTTTCATTTTAAAATTGGTTGTAGGGAGGTTAAAAAGTTGGTATCGAGATCAATCTGCATTTCCTAGGCATAATGAGAAAAGGACAGTTTACTGTTTTTAGGAATGTTCTCGTTCTTTTCGATGTAGAATCACACCTAAAAATTAATGACTGCATACCTACCTGAAATACCCTGTATACATATTAAATTCATACATACATTATCCATGGAATGGAGTGATATCCATCGTTCATTCATACTGTAGGTATCTGTGTTTAGTATTTGTGCTATATCAGGGCCCTTCCTCATATCGTCCCTGCAAGCTGGCTTTACTTATAGGTACTCTGTCATGGGTGTTTGATTGAAAGCATTAAATATTTTGTTCAGAACCCGGAATAGATCACATCATAAACCCTCAACGTGTTCATTATTGTTTGCCTTGAACGCGGGCACGTTTTATTAAGGTAACTCAGTTTCTATAGGTAGCTATAGTTTCGGCTAGTTCCAAATATAACTTTACTGTAGAAATTAGAATCATAACGAAAGCAGGTTACAGCAGGTCTACAATAAGCTGAAGCACTACAGTGTTGGAAGAACTTTAGGATTACAATTTTCCCGGACTGTTTCCCTTAGAATGTGACAGCCAACTAACAATGCATTTTTTCCAGTAGGGTGCTGTTTAAAATAATAGTATATTATTGACCAAGGTACATACGAACTATTTTAGTCCAAGCGGCAAGGCGTGAGGGCTAAAATAGTCGTCTCTACCGTGGTGAATATAGTACTTTTTTACTGACTAGCAAAAAAAACCGAATTCTCAGTTCAAAGATAACTCAATAATGGTACGTTTTAAGGCTAGTAGTGAAAAAAATTATTAACGTTCTATTCGAAAAAGAGTGCGGCTAGAATGTTTTATAATAGCACCTACGGACAAACTGCGAAGTAATTAAATAAAATACACTATCTTTTACACCGAATAGAAAATTTGCAGTTTTACTTTAACAGCATATGGCCACTAATGTGAATTGTCAATGGGGTGTCACAGTTTGGAATATGTACCTAAAGTTCCTCCAACCTTCAGCTTCAGCTTATGCATTTAGAACCTGAATTTCAATCGAAGATTAACTTTTGAAATGGACTTCGTAAAGCCGGTTTTTCAATCGAAGGTTAACCTACAGATCTGTTGGTTATCCAATCAGGTCATCAGAAAGCTTT
The DNA here is from genome assembly GCA_963924575.1 of Pycnomerus fuliginosus. Lineage (NCBI taxonomy): Eukaryota > Metazoa > Arthropoda > Insecta > Coleoptera > Zopheridae > Pycnomerus > Pycnomerus fuliginosus. The sequence continues at coordinate 16,474,130 of OZ004622.1, forward strand.
GAAACGGACTCTTTTGATTGGATAACTAGCAGATCTGATGGTTAACCTTCGACTGAAATTCCAGCGCTTAGGCCCGGTTTTTCCATCTTCGATAACCTCCGGTTTACCTAACCAACAGTTTGTCGCATAGCAACGGGTGTTGTGATTGGCTGTATCCTAGCAACTAACCGCTGGTTAAGTAAACTGGAGGTTATCGAAAATGGAAAAACCGGGCCTTAGTGTTCGATATCCAATCAAATCATCTGAAATTTTAAAATCGATGTATCTGATTGGATGCCGGACATAACCGCTGGATTGTAAAATCGGCCCTTAAATGGTAGCAGGAACTCTTAAGGGTAAGCATAGAGTACCTTTAGGGGTGAAAACACTGTCTAGTTCTGCTACCCATTGGAGATGAAAATAAAGCCGGAAACTGCTAGAAGTAAAAAGTACCGGTAGTTTCAGAATTATGTGTTATGAATGGTAGGCAAATTCCGACTCACGGAAGGTAATAACAATATTTTTTCCACTTCCGGTTTAACCGGAAATGAGCCTAATTTATTGTTTTTTAATAGAAACCTAAATTTTTCTAAACGAATATGGAATCTACAAATTTTTCTGAGTTAGTATCATGTATTATACCTGACCGGAAGTGCAGTCCCGGCCACCCTAGATTTTCAAAAACATAAAAAAATCGGTAAAAAATGAAGATTTTCCAAAAACGCAAAACCGCGTCAGCTCTAACTTTTCGTTGCAAATTCAACTGTGCAATTAATTACATTTTTCGGTTTTCCCAAATTATGGAAAATCAAAAAATATGGGAAAGCTAATAGAAATAAATGAACGGTAATTATTACGCAGTGGCATTTGTATCAAAAAAATAATTGACGTGCTTTCGAATTTTTCCAGAATTTGTTCGATGTTTTTGAAAATCTAGGGTGGCCGTGACTGACTTCCGGTCGAGTATGATCCATGCTACAAACTCGGAAAAATTAGTAGATTCCGAATCCGTTAAGAAGAATATAGGTTTCTACTTGAGAAAACAATACTAGGGTCATTTCCGGTTAAACCGGAAATGGGAAAAATTATCCTCTAACTTTCCTAAATCGGTATTTACCTGCCATTGACGTCTGCAAAATTATAAATCGGTAACTTTCATACTTTTCAATATATCAGGCCGCGACACCCATTCTGAAACACCCGGTATATAAAAATATCAAGCGATCCAAAAAACACTAATTCTCATCTCAGTGTACTTTGGAGTTTGGATTTTGGCACATGCCATGTTGATTCTGTCAAAATGTCACTATTTGACATTTACATTCCATTTTAGACACATTCGTCATTCGTCATATAGAAAAAGAAATAAAATAATCAAGGACATGAGTTTCTTTTTAGATCGCTTGATTCAGCCCCATTGCATTAGCTATAGAAAAACACTAGCGACAAAAGATGGAGATTTCTTGTTTTTTTTTTGAGGGAAATCATTGTAGAAGCTGCTATAAAATTTTAATTGTAATGATGCGGGATGCCTCCCTCTGATGGATGGACCTAGATTAGAGATGCTTACAAAACATTCATTGGTCTGTAATTTCAGGTGGACGGAACTAATTATTGTAACTGTTACACAATAGTTTTTTAAAGACTCATTAATAGCTCATTTGTTGACGTAAGTGGCAATGACTAGAAGTAATCGTTAGAACCTTCACGGCACCTCGTTGTATTCCAATTTCTCCACAAAGACCGGTTTAAGCTAACATTTTTTCCTAAATTGTCGTATTCTCGTGTTAATCGAGTTTCTCTGTGCGAAAGCTATTCAAAGCAAGTCAAACGCGGTCCACATATTGGCAATCAAGTCGTCTTAGCTTTAAAAGGCAGATTTCATGTAAATTTCGGCCGCCCTCGCTTTCACACATGCAGATTTCCGCGCGTGCGGTCGATTTCTTTCGGAATTTTCATCTGACCGTTATCTGGTTCTAGCGGGTCACCGACCCACACCCATAGCCCCGAACTGGGTTAATTAAGTTACTTTCTGCATCGCAAAGAAAAAATGAGAATAAAACTCCCAGCGGGATAGTAGGGTATATTGGGGGAATGACGGCCACTGGGGTAATATCGAAATCCTATAATAATTGCGCTATTTTTAAACCTTTCCTACAGTCACACCATCTAGCGACAGTATGAAGGAGTGCCCTTATGTAAATACAGCTCTCTACCGGCAGTTTCTTGATGACAGTTGACAACTTTGTGTTTTACATGTTCTTCTTATAAGAGTGCTGCGTTTTATAAAGGTTTCAAATCCTTTAATTTCTTCTTAGAATAAATGTAACCACTTTTGTACAATCTACATTTTTTGCTCGTTCGATGATAGTGACTAAAATTAACATAATTTTACGTTTGTCTAGCATAAAAAAATTAAACACAAATGTTGCATTTTGGGGTACGCCGGACAGTTCAAATGGGGGAATACCGGCCTAAACAGTAAATATACAGCATACGAGGGGGTTGAATCCTGTGATACGAAGAATTTGGGCTTAAGAGTGAAGAAAATAAACCCAACGACGATATTTCGTTAATCTGTCGAAAATACTCTAAAAATAACGAAACTGTCGATGAAATGCCGTTCCTTTGGAGAATGAGCACCCAAAGCCCGTATAAATTTTAAGGCTAAGCTTTAATTTAAATTTTTGGCAATGAAGTTCTGGTTACATCGTAATATTCAGCGTACAGTTAAAGTTACAGGGACAAAATACACATGGCCGCTATTACCGCTACAGCTATGGTAATACCGGCCATGTAAGCTTTTTTTAAATAATTTTTTTCTTCCTTCATGTTTTTTGATTTCTAATGTGTCGTCATTCGGTTAAGAACACTCATTTTATGAAAGCGAACCGTTCTTAACGGGCCGCCATTCCCCCAGTCTACCCTACTTGTTGGTTGGGTTGCATAGACGAGGCCTCGGGCAGTTTAATGGATTTCCTCGATCAACAAAACTATACGAAGTTTTCGTTGATCGTAATAGACAATGCGGTTTCCATGTTCAAACTCAAAGCGTCGGAGGATGAAACATGTATTTCTTAATTTTTTGTGCAGAAATTGTAGCGATTTTTTTCTATTGTTGCAGCGGTAGATTTGGACTTGTGTGCAGGGAATGTGCAGGATGCCTTCGTCATCGCTGTGGAACAGCAGGCTCAAGAACGTCTGGAGCGTCTCACTGCGCTCAAGCGCGTCAAGCCCGTCGACATGACCAAATTATCGCAACAGGTAATATAATTCGATTTTGCCTGAAATCGGGAAATCCGGCAAATCGTGTCCCTACCCCGATTTCTTTCAGTTTAAAGATCGGTGATTCAGATCAAGGAAGGTGATTTGGAGTTAATCAACAACGATGTACATTATTTAAATCGTAGGATAACAAATCGGGCCGAGCCCATGATTTATATTCTTTAAATCCGATTAAAGTAGAATAAAATTCTAGACTGCACTTAAAGTGTGTAAAGAATCCAGGGGCGTAGGAATCCAGGTATGTTAGGGCCTGTGTTTCAAATCATTTACTGGCCGCTTTCACTAAAAAATCTTTGATAAAGGTTGGCAACTTTCGAAAATGAACATAAAGAATAGGTGCAGCTGAAATTTTTTAAAACTTTCATGGTCACCTATTTTTCAATACTCTGAACACCCCCGCACTACTCTGAAGGAATCATAAACTTTGGAAGGAATTATCCCGGCGCATCCACCAAAATTCCAGTAGATTGGCGGAGTTCTCAATTTGCCCGCTTTCCCTCATTTCTTTGTCAGTTTTAGATATTTTAGGTTAAGTATTCATACAATTACCTACCCTTCTATCCATTGTACCTATATTATTAGGGTACCCAGTTACGTTTATTTTAACTACATAATTGAAGCACGAAAACCGCGACAACAACGAAAAATTGAAAATAGTTATCCTATAATTTTCTTTAATTCCTCATTTTTCTGAATTGAACCTTTCCATGTCTTTTCCGGAACGTTCCTATTTTCATGTATTTCCAAAGCATTCCCAAAATTGCCAGTCATTTCCGAAATTGTCGTACATTTCCGAAACATTTCTAACTCGATTGTTATTTCCGAACATTCCCAAAATTGCCGATCATTTCAGAAGCATTGCCGAAAAGGCCGTACATTTCCGAAACATTTCTAAAATTTCTGAGCATTTCCGAAGCATTCCCAAAATTGCTATGCATTTCTTTGACATTTCTAACAAATTTCATTCTTTCTACAACAACGAGCGAAGGAATGTCAGTATTGCCACATTGCCGTACTTAATTGCTGTGAAATGCTTAAAATTTCCGTACATTTGCTGACAATTGCCGAAAATTCCCGTCCATTGCCCTATTGCATTTCCGTCAATTTGTACACCTATTGCCGAAGTGGATAGCCCCTCAACTTTTGCCAAAGATTTTATTTTATTGTCTACCTAATTTACATCATTTTAAGAAAAAGAGTTCGTATGGACATGTGGTACACTCAGGTGATAAAATATTGGTCCTGGACCGTTCACAATGTGGATAGATTCTCACAAGCTTTATCAAAAAAAAAAGGCGGTCTCGGAGACGGCAGGAACTTCTACGCCGCACTGCATTGGATTAATAACAGCAGCATTTATTAAATTTTTAAATATTTAAAATAAGAAAGTTGCTATGCCAAAAGGGCACTTCGGGTTCGGGTTGACTGATCGGCTTCAAAATCTAATCAGCTCCTCTCCCGCACAGACAATAAAATAAATTGCCACGAAAATGACATTTTTCGAAAAAATGGCACTAAGGTTTTCGGCTTGAAAAAAAATCAGTTATCAAATCCGGTAATAAAAATACACATTTATGCATAGTTTTTTTTCACGGCACCATTTTTTGGTCAAAAGGGCCCAAGTGTGAATACATTTTTAGAAGCAGAATTTGAAGAGCATTCATATGGTAATGCGAAAAATGGGGGTTTGCATTTAAATTTTTAAAGTTGATGTGCCAAAAAGGCACTTTCCGTGAGCCGGTGTAGCCCAGATTCTAATCAGCACCTACAAATCTCCCACTGAATATGTGTGCCAAATTTCATCAAAATCAGTTCAGTAGTTTCGGCTGTAGCGTGTCCACAGACACACGGACAGACACACGGACAGACACACGGACAGACACACAGACACACATTTTTCAAAAATAGGTTTTTTGGGTTCCTGGGACCCCGAAACGTAAAGATTTGATGTCAGTTCAATTTCGAATTTTTGATCGATTTTATATACTGCTCCGCCTTGAGCGTAGAAGTTAAAAATTTAAATTAAACGCGAAAACCTCTTTATTAAAACGACTCGACAAGCTTTCACAAACCTATTTTGAGTGTCTTTTCTAAGAATCTGTCGATATTGTTCGCGGTCGAGGGCCAATATTTTATCTCCTGACTGTACAAAGTGGTCCTTCGAATCGCTTATCTTATAGACCCTTTTTACTCTTTGTGTCTTGTCAGCCGTGGATCACGATTTATAGAAAAAATTATGTCATAAATGGTCAAAAATGAGGGAAGGCTTACCAAAGAATGCATGTACCTGATGAAAATAAAAAGTTACGATGATGAAATTTTGAAAAGAATAAGCGTCTCGGAAAGCGCGTTCCTAATACTGGTAATCTATATTCCAATTTCAGATCTGTATGTGTGAATTACACTTTTCGAATAATTTGAGAAAGAGGAATCTGAGGAGGAATCATTTAATTTTTTTTTCTTATTTTGACCTCCAATATCAACTGCTGCATTTTACTCCAACGCAAATGTGAAATGTGGAGTTTAAAATTTTCTGTTGCCAACACTCGCCCCAACACTTACCCCCTTGATTGTTTTGTTAATAAAGCTAGCGGGGCGATTAATGGGGGGTATTAGAGTTTTTAAGAGGGGCTTTGTGTAACTTTTCAAAAATTCAGATTTTGAGGTTTTTATAAAATTTTAATTGTCTTCATTGACTGCATCATTGCATTTTTTATTATGGTTCGTCTGATACTTCATACGTTATATATGCGTATATATGCGACACAGGGTGTCCCAGATTCAATGTGACGCTCAATATCTCCGTCGTGGCTGAACGTTAAATTCTGAATTTTGGCATGAGAATATTTCTACGTCCGGTGCATCTTTTCAGAGAATACACTCATATACTTCACTTCCGGTTATACGCCGGAAGTCGACATGAATTTTGTTATTTTAAAAAGCAAACCCACATTTTTTTTTACGGAATCGATTCAAGCTTGTCAAATGTAGTCTGAAAAATCCAACATGTCAACTGGTTGCTCCAACCGTTTTGATTTTATAATAATTTTTTGATAATTTAATAAAATCGGGTAGGCTCTCAAACGTGACTGATTTAACACGTTTGAGGCAATTAAAAACATCATTCCTTATGGCGCATTCCGTCATGAATATTTTTTCGACACGCACCGAATATTACCTAATAACATATCAACACATTCGTTTGATGAAAGTAGTACGGGTTTTTTGAAAACCATTTTTGATTTGTTAGTTGCGTTGTCATGGAAGACACTTAATGTCAAAAAGGCATTAGTAACTACTAACTATACTCTGTCCGGGATCCACACGACCAAGATTCACCCAATTTCCATGGCGACTCATTGTTGACAACAATGATTCGCCATGGAAATAGGGTGAATCCCGGTCGTGTGGATCCCGGACAGACCATAGATGTTTTTAATTGCCTCAAACACGTCAAAACAATCACGTTTGTCATATCAACTTTGAAATTTGAAAAATAAACTCTAATTTTCTTTATCATCACGTGAAAAGTGTTTTAAATTCTGTTTTCAAGAATGTGTTCAAACTTAGTGCCCTTTTGACAAAATATAGTAATATTTTGAAAAATCCAAGAAAACGTCTTAAGGTTGGTGGTGTAAAATTTAGGTATAGCTAATAGAAAAATTGATTTGATTTTGATGACAAGATTGGATCATTCACCAAGTGGGGAGGTTCCAACTGCTTCCGTGGCTGCCAATTTTTTTAAATTTAAAATATGTGCTTGGATTGTCTTTTCTTATTCTTCTTGTTATTTTCTATACAGGGTGACTTAATAATGTCACATAATTCAATTTTGGGATGAAAAGTTCCTCTGGAGTGCTATGGATATGTCCGAGAATCAAAAAGTTTTTTTAAATCATTCAAATTTTGTAAATAACAGCATTTTGAAATATATTTGATGCGTATATTCGGTTTTTTTTTCACATTTTTACGAGGATTTTTATTTTGATCAGATACGTGCGGTCTCGTGGAGGAATAACCAATTTTTTTGGGCTTTCATTAAGCATTTTCGGCCATGATTGTGTCCATAGGAACTTCTCTTCCCATCAAGGTAGTGTGAGGAATCACCCCTTGAATTTTATGGCACTGTTTATTAAGAATCACCCTGTAGATAAAAAGAGAAAGCAATAACGCGTCCATAAAACGATCCTTCGTTCTTGGGAAAGTTAATTTAATATTCTTGTATTTAATTTATTGTTGTTATAATACGGTATGATAATTTTTCCTATTCATACTGATGTCTTTTGTGAGTGGCTAGGCAGTCCTTTTATTAGAACTTTAATCTTTGTTCTAAATCTAACCACAACAAAGTCTTGGAACGTTTTTGTCGGTCTCCCAAAAAATCCAATTCTCGCGTCGAGCATAAGCATGACAAATGCAGTACACTTCATCACCTCGGCATTTTATCAAAAATGAGTTTTGGACATTGTTGTTATCTTTCTGGAACGAATAACTGTACCGTTACCCACATGTGTACATCAACAGGCTCTTCACGTTCTCAGATAAGGGCGCGACTTTGACAAAAAGCAGGCCATTAACCATATTACAAGTGGATATTATCCTACAGCCACTAACTCATGGGGGTGTCAGTGGCGTGCCCAGGGGAGAGCTAGGGGGGCTCAAGCCCCCCCGCCCTTCAGGTAGTGCCGCCCTAAACCTCACTTTTTCTATTTTTTTTCTTCTTATTCTTGAAAGTACCTACAGGAATTATTTCGTACTTAGGCAACCAAGCATACTGAACTCACAAAGATATTGAATGTGGACCCAATTCAAAAAAAGAAAGTCTAGTGCAGCATACCGTAAAGAGAAAGAAATTAGGTTAAGGGCAGCAGCTTCAACAAATAACACGCATATTATTTTTTCAAAAGAAATTTTCTTGTTTATAATTTGAAGCACAAGCATTTTGTTACATTTGCTTCACTCTTAACGCCGAGAAAAGAAAAAAAGAGTAAACGTCGATACCCCCGGAGAATTTTGAACATGCTTCCCCCCCATACTTTCCTCAATAATGTTGAGCCATTCCCGCTGCCCCCGCCGCCACAACAATGTTGAGCCCCCCCCGCCCTAGAGGGTACGGCTAGAGATGTGAGTTTTCATGAAATAGTTATTTACGTAAAGAGTATGGAAAGTGATCTTTCCTGGACGAATAGGCAGATTTCAGGCTGACGCCGTAGGCGGAAGCCTGAAAGCCTGCGAGTCCAGGAAAGACACTTTACATGTGAGTTACGTATTAAATTTTTTAGGTGCTCGCAACATATTTTCTGTGTGAAATTAAATATTTTAATTCAAATTATCTACACTGAAAAATGTGAGGAGCCTAGTAAAAATTAACACGATAACAAAATCCATAATATTCCGGTGAAATTTCACTTTCTAGAATATTTCGGTGAAATGTCACTTTCCCGGACTGTCCGGGAAAGTCGATTTTCCGGTCCCAAAATTGACCGGGAAAATTAATTTTTCACTTTCCCGGACTAGTCCGGGAAAAGCCACTTTCCGGTCCTAAAATTGACCGGACCGGAAAGGTTAACTTTCCGGTCGAGCGCCTAAAAAGTACATTTACATCTACAACAGCTGAATAGGAACATAATATAATATTTAATGACAAAAATAGTAAGTGTATAGGTAAACAAGTTAATAAGTCAAAATAAAAGCATTAAACATTAAAATTCATCGTTGCTTTCATCTTTTAAGTAGTATTTCACTTCATTTCACTGTTTCCAGTGCTCAATGGGTACTGATACTATTTAGAACGACTAGAATTGGCGGCGCTGTCGGTGGAAGTTTATTATTTCCGCATTGATACTTTCAACAACTTTTCAAGAAAAAGTGAAAAGTTTCAACAGGCTGAAAAGTTTTTGAAACTTTTTAACTGAAACTTTTCAAGCTCACATCTCTAGGTACGGCACGCCACTGGGGGGTGTGTGAATTCGAATTCGTCACGGGGTGGATGGCGCCTGTCCCTCTCGGATTTCAATACATTGACCAGACATCCTCTTTGTTTCAGTTAAACCAACAAGCTGCTTCAAGCGAAGAACTCAACGGTTTCATCAACAACACCCCCATTTACGTGACGTCATTGACGGCCACCGAGAGTTTGAACAACAACCCTACAGGAAGCAAATCGGAAGGAGGGGGGGTTTTGGCGAACACGATCACTGTCGTTGCCACCAAAGAGGTGAATCCCTCTGCGAAAAATCTGACCAACGGACACGAGTTGGAGGGTTTTAGTAATCAGGCGAAGATTCCGAATGACGTACGCGCCGAACCGGTGAAGGACAGTTCGCCGCAAGGGTTGGACGTGAGACAGTTGGGCGATAGGAGAGCTTCGTCCCCCTTCCAGAATGGCCGCACTGAAATGCTGATTGGAGCCGAAGACAATAAATTCAAAACCACGGCCATTGTTGAGAGCAATAATAATAAGCTAGGAGTCGAACCAGAAAACAGGTGGGTACATTATGTGCGTTTAATGAAAAACACTATTTATCTTTTTACCATAAAACCGATCGGTTTTTAATCAAACAAAACATCTTCGTCGTCAAGATCAAGATAACCACTCCGCGTGACGTGACCAATGAGTAAATTGAACATTTTCGAAAAAGAAAATAGCAATATGTTAGCAATGCTGTTAAAGGAGGGTTACACTCAAGAAATCGATGTTACAGCTGATTTTAGTGAGTCTGAGTCCAATGGTATTATCAGAATTTAAAAATTCTTTACCGTTTTGAAGATATTCAGAAAAAACAGCGGTAAAGATGACGTCATCTTTCCACGATTTCTTGCCCATCTTGAAGATATTTCCAGACGCTGGCTGAGTATTGGTTTGTCCTAACTCCTACGTGTTTCCTATGTAATTAGGACAGCCGATGCCTGGAAATATCCTCAAGATGGCCAAGAAATCGCGGAAAGATGACGTCATGTTTCCCGCTGTTTTTTCTGAATATCTTCAAAACGGTAAAGAATTTTTAAATTCTGAATCATCCTTTAGACGCGTACCATTTCGCATTATTGCAGAAACAAATGCTTCAATGACGCATGGAACGTAGAGCGGCCACATTTTTCTCTTGAGATACTTCTAAATTATTTAAAAAAATATTTAAATTTCTAAAATAAAAACACTAAAATTACAGAAAAACTGTAAATTATTGGCAGTATTGCCTAATTGAATTTGCTGACTTGGGTGAATTTTTGAGTTTTCCAACACAATCATTTCACTTAAAACGACAACTCCCCTCAAAAAATCAACTATGTACTAACATCTGCACCCTGACTATTTTCGCCCTTTAAACGGGATTGTTCACCTCTAATCAACGGTAAAAGATAAAGATATCCTTATTTCTCTTCTACCGACCCCAAAGCGACTATTAACGGTAAAAAATCAACTACCGATAGTCGGGGCAGTGAAATAGCCAATGCACGTCATCAAAGAACCGTGACGTAATACTAAAATTTTCACTTATAATCTCACAAGAGCATTAATTCTTTCCGGAAATTTTTGGAGTGCATTCCAACAACGTATTAATCGGCCCGAGTGGAACACGAGGGCCCGATTACGTTGTTGGGATGCACGACTAAAATTTCCAGGAAATGAATTAATGCTCGAATGCAGATTCGGTAAGAAAATAGCAACGATACAGCCACAGAAATTGAATAGAAATGATTTTTGACATTTCATTTGACATAAAAATTTCCATTTATTAATTTCGTTTAGGTTGGTCTAGATAGGTATCAAAAATTTCCAGGAAATCCTTGAGTTGCCATGGTAAAAACACAGAAATCAATTTTTCTATTGGCTAATGATTAGTATCGTGCGATTTTCGCTATAAATGACGATGAAAGTACCTATTTGGATTTTAAGGGTAAAGACGGTTCTGAATAATTAACCAGTTACTTGATTACCGCTATTAGTTCAGGACACTTAGGAAAAATAGTGGAATAGTTTTGAAAAATTGCGATACATAATTGAAATAGTCTGTGATTTAACATACTAAAAGTCCCCGACTGTAGGTGTTACACTCCGGCCCTTAGTGTCACGAAATGGAGCGCTCCGACGGTTTTTCACTTTTATTTCGATAACTACTAATAATATCGATTTCATAGTAATAACAAAAATTAAAGCTTATTTAATTTCGCATAAAAAATATATAATACATTTTTTCGGATGGAGCCATTGTTTGGCGCAAATATTCAACTTAAAACATATTTTTTTTTGTTGGGCGTCGGTGTTTGGGGATTTGCATTGAACGTCATCTGAAAATTGTGGGCTCAGATTCTGATTCAGCGCCAAAAGTTTATGCAGCATACCAAATTTCATAATTTCAGTATGAACGGTTTCGGAAATATAGAGGAAAGACCGTCTTCAGGGTGCCCCATTTGAAGGGGCGTAGCTCCCTTAGGAAGCATTTTCGGCAAATGTTTATGTGAAATTTTCTTCATAAAAATACGTGAGGAATCACTTTGTCTCAAGGCTTATCGGGTTATTTTCCATTGTGACAACAATGGGCCTTTCCAACAATCTTTAAAAATTGTAAAATAACAACCCCAGCAGCACACTTTTATTGGCCCAACATATTTCTCAAATATTGGGGCAACATGTAAACGTCAGATTTTTTTTTAATGGCCCTATATTTACAGGAATATTGGCCCAACGTGTATTTGTTTTATAGGGAAAACATTGTTTGATAATCATTAGCCAATATATCTTTTAAATATTCGCCCCAGATTGGTTTCTTTCATAGGAGCAATGTAATAGGAAATCATTAGAAATATATTACTAATTACTATTATTAATTTGTATAAAAAAACATTACAAATTTTAGATTTTTATCGCTCCCCCATTCCCCCTTCACGGTCTTTAGATCTCGCCAGGTAAGTGCAGGGAAATTGATCGTTGCACCTCGACTTCTGTAGCCTCCGGGCACCCCTTTCTAACGGCACCTAGAACGAAAAATCAGCAACTGTCAAGTAGATTTGCAAAAAATTAACTTACGTAGTATGGCCCCACGGCATCTCATTTGGTAAAAGACAGCCTTGTGGACAGTGTCACCTCCACAAAGGTAAAGATGATTCACCTGAAAACACATTATTGAAGAATTTTGCAAAACAATATCTCATAGTTACCAATGTATTCATCTTTTCTGCTGCCATCTTGAAAATATTTGACTTCGATTCGTCATGATCGATTATGGTCGCATACCAAATTCGAAGATCCTCATCACGTCATCTGTTAGGAAGTCAAACAGTTTCCAACGAACCCTTTCAAAACCACCCTGTATATAAAAGAGTAATCAAAAAGTACGTAAAAGACATGTACTTTTATGTACATACAGTAATTAGATATCCTAATAAAGCAGCTTCACAATATTTAAAGCACTGAATGGCAAAATAGCCTTTAAATAGCTGATAACTGGCACAACTCTAACCCAACAAAATTACATGCTGTCTGGCTTAAAACATCGTTATTTAAGAGTTACTTACCCCACAAAAGATTCAATACCACAAGCACTAAAACCAGACAAATGCACTTAATGCACACCCCGGCTTTTAGCTTAGCGCAATTTTTTCCTGTCTGGACTTGACTGGAGTGTCCGACCAGCAGGTCACGTACACCATCAGCGACTGCGCGCACAGCTGTGACCAGCCTGCGTGCATCGTGTGCAGGCCCTAACAAATATTTTATAATTTAGAATTTAGGTATGTGCTGTTTGATTAATGAAATCAAATATTTATTGCACATAGGTACCGAACGAATTTTATTAATAAACTGCATCCTGCTTCTAACCTCCCGATCCCCATATCCGTAATTCATCTTTATTATCAAATAAAATTTTAATAAATATGTAATATATGTATTGCATTCGGTAATTTTCATGTGCATGTATTATGGTAGGTACTTATTTTCTGAGTAATTAAATTAGTGCATTAATACCTATTTATGAAATAATATTCTACCACATTCTACCCATATTGGGGGCATGTTTATGATTTCAATATGCAAAGATACTATATAGGACCTACATTGGTCAAACATGGATTATATATATTGGCAAACATTTTTCCACCAATGCATAGCCAATATTGGCTAAAAGTTTGAAATATTGGGCCACGATTAATATATTGGCCCAACGTAGGCTGTACGTTGGCCCTATATTTGGTGCTGCTGGGGAAAGAATACACTTCGTCAACACCTCCTCGGTAAATAAAATGTATCAAAACTTCGTAGTTCTTTAAATAAAAAATCTTGAAAACCCGGAGTCAGCATATGTGACGTCATATGCTGATAAATGGCCAACAAACTTCTCAGTGTTATTGGCTGAACCTCTATCGGTACGTAGTCAGCGGGCGGAGTTTCCCGAATGTACTGTTCTAATTGGCTGAATTTGATTTAAACGTCTGGCGCACAAATTACAGTCACAATCTGTTTTTATTTTTTAAATTAATGTAGAAGCAATTACGTTGCAAACTAATTGAACAAATATATAGAAATATTGCTTCAACTTTACAAGTGTAACATTTGTATTTTATGTATTTTTTTTTAATTAGACAGGCCCATTGTTTGTATGGAAATAACCTCATGTTAACATGAGTAGGGACCGGATTTTAGGTAAAATAACTTTTCCCCGTTTTAGGTAAGTGCACAAAAATAAATTGAAAATAATTATGTTTCGTAAAATTTCGAGTTATACAGGGTTGGTAATTTTTCGATGCTCACCATTATTGGCTCGGAAACCATCATAATAGATGGAGAGTAGTTTAAATTGGAGAAAAGTGATTGTACTATTTCTTGTTGTTCTGAAGAGAAAAAAAAAAAAAAAGTCTTATTTTTGACAGCTGTCAATTTTTTCTAAATTTTGAATAACGACAGTCTACTTTTGATTCTTTTATGGCCGCCACATTGAATTTTGACACCATCAAATACACAAAAGGAACTATTTTAGCCCAAGCGGCAAGATTGCAACACGAAAAAGAACAAGCAAAAAAAACCGAATTCTCAGTTCAAAGATAAGTCAATAATGGTACGTTTTAAAGCTAGTAGTGAAAAAAATGTGTTATGCCCCCCAAGAACACACGCCTTTGACCAAAATAAAAATCTGAAAAAAAGTCAGAAGAAAGCCCTTGATAACACTAACCTTAGGTTCCAAAAAGGGCAAGGCACCAGTAAAATATTGCAGCCTAATTTCAGGACAGCCTTTATCTTAATTTTTAAAAAATTGAAGGTGCGAATTTTGCGTTAAAGCAGTTACTTACGTGAGGTCAAGATTGAAATCTACGTGAGGTCAAAATTGAATTCTGAACAACTTTACTTTGCAATATTTTTCGATATCTTCAGCACAACCGGACATAATCGAGTTTTAAAGAAATTTTTTGGAATAGAAAATTTTTAATTGATACTCGGCATGGGGGGGGGCAAAATTAGATTCTCAACAATTGATTCTTATGAATATGATAGGTCCTTTAAGGCACTGGTGGGGGTTTATTGCGCTTGGCCCCGTATGATGCGCATGCGTTGATCTTGTGTCATTTCTAGTGCATTTATACGTCATCTGTCACTACTGTCAACAGAATCTGGGACCTTTCGCGTTTACCACGTGCTATTTTATTGATTTTAACCTACAATGATGATAAATGACACATAACTGACATTAGACATTCAAGTAAATTCTGTCAGCGGTCAAAAAATGACTGCGCATACGGCCATACATGGCGTCATGACGTCACGCTTACAGGACCTATTGTTTTCGGTATCTTTATCGTGAAGCAAAATATTGACAACTGGCCTTATTCGCGAAGTCGCAGTACTTCTTTCCCTAACATCTATCCCTAACATCGACCAAATTATGAGACTGCCTTTAATGAGAAAACTGCTTTTATTTGAATATTAATTTAACTTTTTTGTTCTACGCCCATCAGCACTCCCAAGATTTGCAAACGGGAGCTATTGAATAGTTCTATACTCGTATATTTACAATTTACTGCCGAAATTAGAGTCATAACTCATAACTCATAATACATTCTAGTTTTCAAAATATTTTCATTCATAATACGTTAAAATAAAAATTCTCGGGGCGTCTCTAAATTGCAGGATTATACGTGTAGGTGCGCTCTCCTCTCTTTCGTAAAAAAAGGGACTATAAGAAAAAAAAGGTGGTCAGACGATTATGGTCGCCCTATACACGTCACGTAGGTAGGTATAGCTTTACCTGTAAAGCGTAAAGAGTGACTTTCTTACATATTTTCACGATAAGCACGACGCGATAAAAGCAAGCTGTAAGTAGGTATAGTAATAGTATACGTTGTACAGTTACGAGATAAAGTCTTGGCCCTCGACCGTGAACAAAGTCGACAGATTCTTAGAAAAGACACTCAGGATAGGTTTGTGAAAGCTTGTATTCCACTAAATAAAGAGGTTTTCACGTTCAATTTTAATTTTTTTAAATATAATTAGACTTGTGGGAATCTATCCACATTGTGAGGGGTTTAGGGCCATTACTTTATTTCCTGAGTGTACATACAATCCACCTACGACTACGAGATCAAATTGTAAATTCATAACCCCACGAATAGGATTATTTTTGAATTCTCGCCCAGTCTAGTCTACGTCTCTGTTTCCTGTCGTCATTTACATACAATGCCTCACTTCGTTATAGTTAAAACATGACGCAACCCCCTAAAAATCTCCCTCGAGGATCAAATAACACCCATTTAAATATCGCTTACAATTAGCTTTACCTTCGAGACACAATGAGGAGCGTGGGAGCCTCCACCAGACAGGTGTGTCTAGGTTCGAATCTACCTGGAACCCCTAGACCTAGGTTCTTTACAATTTTCAAGAATGCGTAAAAACGCAAAGGTCATTACCAAAAGAATTTCCCACGATTTTTAGACAATGCGATTTTTATGAAAAACCGGAACTTGAAAATTATAAAATTAATCCAAGTGTGAAGAGTCTCCTTGGCGATAATTACGAGAAAATCTCGAACGATAAAATTGATAAGAAAAGGCAAATATTGGTTGAAATCCTGTAGTTTATGCTTCAATAATCCCGTCGCGCGGACCTGTCCAAGAATAATACTAGAAGGAATGCCCTTGTTATTTGTTTGGTCGATTGGTAGTAAGGTGCGTCTATTTTAATACCTGTCTGATGTTTAAAACCCGTGTTGTTGCTCAAAACTTCCTTCCTTCTACCTGCCCAGCACACCCACTTGTTTTATGGTTACTCAGTCTTCTGAAGAAGTTGTTCGTGTATGTGGGCAAGTTTCTTGGTGTATGTGCGTGGCGGATTCTTGTGCGACGGCCCTTCAAGAACAAAAACTTGCCTTTGGATTATATGTTTGTAGCCTGCATCACCTGGCGACATGAGAATATTGAAGTTTTATTGGTAAGACAAAAGGGTTCAGCAATGTGAAATTTTTCAAATCCACTGAATTTCACTTTCTCCTGTCAAAATTCTTAATTAAAGTTAATTAATTGGCAAATACCTTCACAAGAAAGCGGGAATAAAACAATGCACCGAGTGCTCATTTCTCGAATAAGTAGAAAACCTATCACAATTATTGTTTACATTGTTCATGTATCGTAATTAATCCGTCTTGATAAGACACGTGGAGTTTGTAAATAATAGGTCCGTATCAAATCCATATTATTTTGTTTCATACATTTCATACATTATTGTTCTGTAAAAAAATGAGGAGAGTAATAAAAAAAATGGGCAGCTACGGAAGCGGCTAGAACCTCCCCACTTATTGAATGATCCAATCCTATCACTAATATCACGTAAATTTTACTATTTACTATGACTAAGTTTTACTCCATCAAACCAAATGTGTTTTCTGTGATTTTTCTAAATTTTACGATCTTTTGCCAAAAGGGCACTAAGGTTGAGTACAATTTTGAAAACAAAATTTGAAGACTTTTCATGTGCTGATAGATAAAATGGCAGTTCATTATTCAAATTTCAAAGTTGATATGCCAAAATGGCACTTGTCGCTCTCGGATTGCAACCAGAATTAAATCAGCCATTCGGCGGGTGACGGTATCTCTACCTACCAAATTTCAGCCAAATCGATCCAGCAGTTTGGGCTGTAGCGTGTTATTTAATGTTTGCTCAAAACTTCGAATTTTTCGATTTTATGCCAAAAAGGCGCTAAGTGTGAGTATATTTTCAGATACAAAATTTTAAGACCTTTCATGCGCTGATAAGAAAAATTGGTGTTCATCAGTCAAATTTCATAGTTTACATGCCAAAAAGGCACTTGGCATCAGCGGATTCGCAACAAAATCAACTGGGCTCACCAGAAGGCTAACACTAACCTGCATACCAAATTTCACTAAAATCCGTTCGGTAGTTTCCGAGAAATCGTGCTCACATACGTACATACGTACGTACGTACGTACGTACATACGTACGTACGTACATACACACAGACATTTTTTAAAAACCACTTTTTTGTGATCCTGGGACCTTGAAACGTAAAGATCTGGTGTTATCTCAATTTCGAATTTTGGAGTGATTGCAATAACCTCCCATTTTTATATGGTTGTGGGGAGGTTAAAACGACCTCAATAAAAGTTACTCAACCAAATGATGGATTATGAGAGGTGTAATAATTGTGATTATTAGTCGGCCGCAGAAATAATACGAATTCCAAATTCCACGCAAGTCGGCTTCTGGCGCCAAAAACGCGAAAACGTGCCTTGGCTCAGAAATGATTTAACTAATACGCCTTTCGTGTTTTAGATTTTTAACGATTATTTTGCCATGAAAGTACGAGGAAATTGAAATATTTCGTCATGTTTACATTTGAAATTCTTCGACGTTACTAGGGTGGGTACCGCTCGAACAGGTAGTCTTTCCACTTTCCAAAATAATTGTGGTACACGGTCAAGAAATAAGAGACAAAAAATCGAGTCCGGAAATTGTTCAATCAAAAGATTAAAACAAAGTTCAAATCTAGTCGGTTTTTCCGTAAGTAGAAGTTAATTAAAGGTGTATAAATGGATGGATCGTCATTCCTTAGCGTAAAAATATGAAAACGCTCATTAAACCTATCGTTCAAGAATAAAAACAAGAAAACGACGTCTTCTCGCTTAAAAGACGGATTATAATTAACTGCAGTAAATTTGTCTCGCTTCACACTCGAGAGTTCTTTAAATGCAAAGTGAAATGAATTTTTCACAGAAGTGCATTGCATGTAGAATCAAATAGGGGAGGATGTTTCCGGCTACCTGCGTACAGGTATTATCGTGATGATCGCCTTTGCCGGAAACACCGAGAAAATATCGTTGGGGGGCTTCTTCTTGCTCTTCTCCTGTTTTAAATACTTACTCTTTTTTCATTATTTACTCTAAGTTTTCTTAATCGATCCACATTTCCGTCTTCAGCTTTCTAGATCATGACAAAAAATGCTTCCGAAATATAATTCGCCTTAACAACCATGAATATTATTCCCTTCATTGCGTTTTAACAGCAGTCCTCTTGCAATTCCCTGAAATATTAATTTAATGGGCAATCAAAAAGCACCTACTTCACTTCCAAAAGCCATCAAAAGTCACAAGCACTTGGTCCTCTCACAATTATATGATGTTTTCAACGATGCAACAGATTGTCCTACCATTGATTCTCATTCTCAATTCTCACCACATTAAGCGCTTCATTCTGGAGAAATCAGAACATGACATCGGATTAAGATTGCAAAAAATGATGACATTTTTTAAAAACTATTTAATGCGATATAAAATTTTGAATGAACCAAGCGTAAAACGGCGATTGTGGTCCTAAACACACGCCTCGGCCTATACATAATTGTTTCTTTTACGCCCTTGGTAATTCTCGTATTTGATTGTACAGGGTGATCCAACCGTTTTGTCCCACTTTTAAATTGGAATATCTCCGTTGTCTTATAAGTTAGCAGGTTGAATCAAAATGTGGATCATAGAGTAGACCTTCAAGTTTTGTTTGGTATATAGATATAAATTTTTCAAGGTCAAACTTCGTCTCTGCGGAAAAAAGCTACATTTTTTAAAATGGAACACCCGGTATATTTTGCATGTTTTGGTTAGATCTGATCATTCTAAACAAGTTTTGTATAGCATACTATAGCTCTAATTATAACCGGCGGAAATTTTGAAATTTGTAGCGCGAACGTTGGCATTTTGAAAATCTCGAGAAATAAAACTAAAAAAATTTAAAAATTGATGCCCTGTTAATGAAGAGTATTTTAGATAATTTATGTTGTAAATTTCATTTTGAAATCTTAAGTGGTTAGCCCGGTACAGTCTTTCAAAGTGCCAACGTTCGCGCTACAAATTTCAAAATTCCCGCCAAACGGTTAGAAGTAAAGCTATAGTATGCTATACAAAACTTGTTTAGAATGATCAGATCTAACCAAAAAATGCAAAATTTACCGGGTGTTCCATTTAAAAAAATGTAACTTTTTCCGCAGAGACGAAGTTTGACCTTGAAAAATTTGTTTCTATATACTAAACAAAACTTGAAGGTCTACTCTATAATCCACTTTTTGATTCAACCTTCTAACTTGTAAGACAACGGAGATATTCCAATTTAAAAGTGGGACAAAACGGTTGGATCACCCTGTACATATTACGATGACTCCGAAAAAGTGGTTTTAAAAATGTTAAATGTTACTCGGAACTCGCTTCGGACCCTCTACCTGTGGAAAAATACTGAGCGAATAGTTCCCGGGGGTTAGTTCATAAACCAGGGTAAAATGGGCCGTTATTTGAATTTACCGAAAATATGTTGCTATGAAACACAAAACTACGGCAAATCAGAGCACAGCGACATATCAACTCGAGATTTAACGAAGTGTCAATCGTGCTCGTTCGTCTT
The DNA here is from genome assembly GCA_963924575.1 of Pycnomerus fuliginosus. Lineage (NCBI taxonomy): Eukaryota > Metazoa > Arthropoda > Insecta > Coleoptera > Zopheridae > Pycnomerus > Pycnomerus fuliginosus. Next base: position 16,494,282 of record OZ004622.1, read on the forward strand.
CGCGGGTTTAAATAATAAACCGTTTTGCCTTCGTTTATGAACTAACCTGGGAGCTGTTCGCTGAGTATTTGTCCACAGGTAGAGGCTATCAATATCTAAAACCTGATAACCTAAAATTTCCATTGCGTTAATTAGGGAAACAGGAAAAAAATTAAATCGAATTCCCACGTAAATCCCTATGGACACCTCGCCGAGTAAGCATACTGTATATTAAAACCCGAAAAAAGCAGTAAACCTACAGGGTAATTTTTAAATAGTGTCTCAATAATTTCAAGGAAAGTGCTCCCGAATTTGATATTGCCGAATTTTCGATAAAATCGAGGATAAAATTGATCCGGAAAGAAATCAAGTCTCGGGATTACTAATACGTTCGAAAATGCTTCGTAAAGTAGCTTACCACACCCCTTCAAGGGGGTAAGTAGGTACTTGAAAAGTTTTCTAAAATAACTCGAATATTATAAATGCCAGGATTTTGAAAGGAGCATAGGTTAGCGTTATTGTATATAAAGAGCTTTTTTTTAATTTTCAGGTTTTTAGTGACTTTTTGAGTACCCTTTTAAAGAGGTGCGCTCCCTTATGAAGCATTCTCGCTCTCGGACATATTACGTCCAGAGGAATTGTCCTTCCTAAAATAGTGCGAGGGATCACCGCTTGAATTTTGGTGTAATTTTTAAGAATCATCCTCAAAACACTTTCATTTTTTGTTTATTGAAACTACATAAACAGGAACCTATTCATTGAATAAGTACCCAGTAACAAAAACTGGAATATTATTGTTAATTGTTATTATTTATTGTTAATAGTTTTACGAGTAGTTTTATAAATTAAGAAAAATTATCAAATTAACATTCAGTTGGGTAAACCGGAGGTTATGGAAGATGGAAAAACCAGGCCTAAGTATGGTGTGGTGTGTTTCTTCGAACAATAAGCGAAGCGTTGAAATTTGAAAATCTACATATATGATGGGTATACAGACATACCGGGTGATTCAATTTAGTATTCGCCCCTCGATTCGCCCCCCTTTAACTTTTTTATTTCTAGAAAAACTTTATAAAACCATATTATGTATATATTTGTAAATCGCATGACAAACTCTGCTAAACGACGTCATTATACATGACAAAATTACGATAGAACTTTTTTTCTTCAAATAACATATTTCTTAGCGGACTCTTGTAGCCATTTTTTTCTACGTTCAAGTATGTAAAGAACATTTATATTTTCATGATAAAAATTTCGAGAAAAAGAATACATTTTATAAAAATTTGGCAATTTAATTATCAATAATATTGTGTTGACTAATGTCGCACCTACTCTAAGGAAAATGTTTTTTAAAAATTACAGTTCATTTAACTTTTCCGTCGTTAATAATAATAACGTTATTGTTATTAAGGAGTTAATAGGCATTTCCACGGCTAACTACCTACATTTATTGACAACAAAATTGCCAAATTGTTTTATGAAATTTATTTTTTATCACGGAATTTTTATGATGAAAGTGAGTACCGAGCATCCCTTAAAAAGCTAGTCATGTCAGGCTGTGGAACTGCAAAACAGTCTGACCCCCGCGTCCCATGTCCTCACAGTTTTTCACACAAGCTGCAAGCACTTTTGAAAATGTTGTATGTTGACGTTTCTCAATGAAGTTTCATAGCCAGTTTTTTAAGATACACACGGTATAAACTTTCTTTACCTGCTTGAACGTAGAAAAGAAATGTCCATAAGTATCCGCTAAGAAATCTACAGAATGAACAAAAAATTTGACTATCGTAATTTTGACATATGTCATCATATAGACGATTTAATGGCGTCATCTAATGGAGTTTCATGTGCTTTACAAATATACAGTGTGGTGCGAGGTGTGGTGATTGAGTTTTCAATTGGGATAGGAACATGTATCACACTAGGCCGAAAATTTACCCATGGCACCCTAGGTTTTCAAAAATATCGAAGAAATCGGTGAAAAATGACATTTTTTGAAAAATGCAAAAACCGAGGTAAAAACACGTTAACTTCGTTTTTTAAATACTAATTCAACTGGCCAGTTACACTTTCTTATTCTTCTTTAATTTTGGCAGATTGACACGCATTGTAACATTAAACAGATTTAAAACAAAACTTTTAGAAAATGTTATTGCGCAGTTGAATAGTAATTACGTAGGATCTAAAAACAACAAAGTTGACGTGTTTATGCATTTTTCAAAAAACCTAATTTTTCACCGATTTTTTCGATAATTTTGAAAATTTAGGGTAACCGGGAGTTAATCTTCGGTCTAGTGTGACACATTTTTGTATCTCAAAAAAAAATCGTAGTTTCTGAATTTCCATTTGAAAAAAAATCAAAATTTTTGTCATTTTCGGTAAAGCTGGAAACAGAAAAAAATATCAGACAAGTCCCTCGGATGCGCATCATATTTCATAAAATAAAAGCGACCTGTCCGAGGATTTTTCGCAATAACGTCAATTAGCAGAGTTATTGCTAATATTCCATACTCTCACCACACTGCATTATGGTTTTACCAAGAGGTGTTCTGTAGCCTTTATCTAATAAACTATAAATAAATGTTAAACAACATACGCATTAAATTGTAAGCTAAGGCCCCTTAAAGGGGCCACTTTGAAGGTGCTTTTTTCTAAAGTCCTTCAATTAACATGCTTTCCAAGAGGCCATTTAAAAGACCATAGCTCCCTTAGGAACGAGGGGTGATCCGCAGACTAACACAAGTATTCCCAGTATTCCGAAGTATTCCGAAACCAAGAGCACCTTTCCTACGTAAAACAGTCTGGGAAATCGTATTCTGTAACCTAAGTTAGTAGAAACTGAAAACTAAAGCTTTTTGAAATTAAAATTTGATACCACCAGTAGATTTCGAATGTATCGTTCAGCCTGTCGACTTATGCCCGTTTCGGGACGCAGAAAAATTCTACCTGTTGTCTTCCCGTTTCGAGACATCAAATATAAAATCTTTGCTTATAGTCGCGTTTCGGGACGCCAGTAACAGTCTAGATACCTGCAAGAAATTCGTACATATTTAGAGACGTCTGGCTACCCGCGGAAGGGGCAAAAAATAATTCTTCGTAATTATCTTTAATATGTCTTCGCGATTACCTGCAACTAAAAACGGGGTGGATATTATTGCTATAATATTCCAAAAATTAGAGATTATTCTAATGGACCAATAATGGAGTCCTGTTCAGCGGATTTGGAGATGGAAGCGTTCATCGATTATTTCGTTGCGCAATGACTTGAAAATTCTATAATTTCAAATAGTTGGATATGCTATGGAGAAAGGCATAGAACCACGAATGCTTTGGAAGCCTGGCACAGTCGGCTAAATAGACCAGTTGCAAAAGCTCACCCTCATATTTTCGAACTGATTACAAATTTAAGAAAAGATGCCCTTCGTTATGGCTTTATGAAGCAAAGAAGCGATCTACATTTGGTACCGCAAAAGAGGAGAAAAGTCAATATTGTATTGGATGTCGCAATTAAAGAAATTATTAAAAAAAAATATGAATTTACAAATGGAAACTTAATAGAACCCTCTTTGGTTCTTTACATGGTCATAACTAAATACATAAGTTGGTAAATAAACGTGTCACGAAACGGGACGAATAAAACGGTGCATTATTACTTGTGTCCCGAAACGGGAACTTTTTGGGTCATGTCTCGAAACGGGAAGATACCAGCCTGTCCACCAAATTTCATCTCATTTGCTTCAGTAGTTTTGAAGATAATTAGAAAAAACTGCACTTTGGATTTTAGGACCCTCGGCCATAGGAACATTTTTTCATAAATATAGCTACAGAATCACGTGGCGGAGTTTCGGGACGCAATTTCCGGACACCCTGTCTTTAATTGCATTATTTGTTGCCAATAATTTGTAAAAATTCAGGAATTTGACAATAATATTTGTTCCAGGCCCCGCCGAAGGTCCGGCAGCAGCATCGTGGTGCTGGACGGGGACCTGGATCCTGTGAAGAAGCCTCCGGACGAACTGGATGACTACAACATGGTTATGATGTTCGCAGGTGACAACGGGCCCCACCGTGAGATGGCCGTGGATGTGCCTGACACTTTCATAGCCAGGAACAAAACGCCCCCCCGTTATCCCCCACCCAAGCCGATCGTTCAGGTAAATTATTCTTTCAATTTGATTTGATGAATGAACGGATAACATCTTCATCCGGTTTGGGGCTCATTATTTTAATTGTTGGTTAATTTTCGGGCGTGCCCCATATACATTATAGGTAAGTTACGATCGAATCCTGGGCGCCGTAACTTTCCGTGCAGAAGACGAAGAGCGTGCCATCGACGTACCCGACGATTTCGTCGAGAGAAAAAAGACGCCCCCGAAATATCCGGCGAAGGTAAAAAGACGACTTGAGCATGCCGACGCCCATTAACAATACGATTTCCTCTTCATCATCAACTAACAAAAAGTAGTTAGCTATTGTTTATTGTGTACCTCGGGGACAATAACTGATGACGTCAATTGGGGGGGTATAATGTGTAGCTTAGCCTATACAGACGGGCATTAGCGAGGGCATATTTTCTATGAAATCGGAAGTAATGCAAAGAATCGTATCTTTAACTCGTCGCGGTTTTCATTTGCAGAGTGGCGTTAATGGCACAGCGACGACGCCGACGCCGACGCCGACGGCGACACCTTCCACCACAGTGCCAAATGCAAAACCGGTGCCACCCCCAAGGGATCACTTAAAAGTTGAAAAAGATGGCAGGATCGTTAATAGGACGCCAGCTCCACAGTTACCAGCTAGGACAAATAATAACAACAATGTTACCTCTACTCCTCCGGTCGTCACTACTACCTCTGTTGTCACGGAACCTACTAGGGAGCAGCTCGACAGTATTAAGAAATACCAGGTATGGTAAATTTCAGTAAATAAACTGCTGATAATAATAATCTTCGGAGATGATATTAAAGAGGTACTAAAGAGAAAGGTGCAAATTCGACAAAGTTCCACCCCGCATTCAAACCGGATATGACTGTTCGGTAATTTTATTTTGGTTCGGTTTTTATACTTCGTAGAGTGGATTTTATAATTTCTGTTTAAAATACCTAAACCATATGTCAACACTCTTTGTAAAATACCTGATTACAACGAGACTATGCACGTTCCAATAACTTTTTCAATTTATTATGTATCAGGGTAAAACTCTGAGAAAAAAACAGTAATCATGCTCATCACATTTTAAACTTCTACGCAGGCACAGCAGTTACTGGAATCGTCGAAAAAATCAGAAAAATCGAATGGCCTAAAACATCAAATGTTCACGTTATAGGATCCTAGAAACCCAAAAAAGTGGTTTTTGAAAAAATGTCGGTCTGTGTGTCTGTAAACAAGCTACAGCTCAAACTACTGAACCGATCTGGTATGTGCACATTCTATGATTCAAAGTAAGAACTGATTAGACATTTGCGCCAAATCCACCCGTGGAAAGTGCCATTTTGGCACATCAACTTCAAAATCTTAAATGCAAACCCCTATTTTGCACATCACCATAGGAAAGCTCTTCGAATTCTGCTTCCAAAAATGTATTAACACTTAGTGCCCTTTGGCAAAAAAATCATCAAAGACACGCTACAGCCGGAGCTACTGAAGATATCTAGTTGAAATTTTACGCACACGTTCAGTGAGCAACTTGTAGGTGATGATGCGATTTTGGGCCAAATCGGTCTATTATACAGGGTTGTCGTTTTATCTTGAGACTGGCAAATATCTCGAAAAGGAAGCATTTTAGAAAAAAATGTTTTGTATAAAAGTTCTATGACTTCGAGGGGGAAAATAGATGGCATTGACGCCATTTTGATTGAAGGTCATTTTCAAGGTCAAATGAAGGTCAACTTGATTTTTTTTTAATGGAAACCTATATTTTTTATTACAGACTCTTATTCCCCATAAAAGAACAAACAACTCTCATCTAGACTATTTTTGGATCCGATGGATGTAAATTTTAACCTTTTTCGAAATTCCTAGACATTCCCTAGTAACAGCGGCAAGACAAAACAAATGAACAGTTGTAACTTAGCAACGATGAATTCTAGATAAATAAACCACAAAAATTGTTGTAGATTTTGTTTTTACCATGCCGCCGTTGCTAGGGAAGGCAATGGATTTCGAAGAAGATTAAAATTTTGATTTAAATATCTGACAAACTATCCATCGGATCCAAAAATAATTTAGGTGAGAGTTGTTTGTATTTTTACGGGGAATAAGAATCTGTAATAAAAAACGGAGGTTTTCATTTAAAAAAATTAAGTTGACCTTCATTTGACGTTGAAAATGACCTTGAATCAAAATGGCGTCGAAGCCATCTATTTTCCCCCTCGAAGTCATAAAACTTATACAAAACATTTTTTTCTAAAATGCTTCCTTTCCGAGATATTTGCCAGTCTCAAGATAAAAAGACCAGCCTGTATTATATCCAGATTTATACGCGAGTTTATACGTCTACAGGGTGTCTCAGAATTATAGGGACAACAGCTAATCACAGCTTCCTTACGTGAAAATAAGACAAAAAGTAAGAATACATTTTTGTCCTAAAATGGATTATGTGAGAGCTATGCCCCCATAATGATACCTACTCCAAAAATCAGTTTTTTTCGAATTTCCTCAAAAAGTATAACTAATTCGATGTTGAGAGTTAGAACATAGCCTAGTGGGATAAAAGGCTTCACTATGGTTATTTTTCCGATTTGAAGTAACATCAAAGACATGCGTTCTTGGGGGGGGGGCTTACAAAATAAATCCAAATTAAAACTTTAATTCTTCTACGTGGAATCAACTTTTAGATAATGTAGCGTCCTGTTAAATCTTATAATAAAGCTGTGAGAATGCATTACATCTTTTTGAACTCCAATTTTTGAATTAGGGGATAATTCAATTTTAGCTTATTTTATCATAAATTATGACCGAGTGCTTGTTGAATCTAAGGATTGGACATTCCATTTAAGTTTGATTCCAAGTAAAAAACATGAAAACTGCAAAAAAATCCTTAACATTTTTTTTGCCCTAAATCTATGAGGACCAGTTAATTGTAAGACCGGGCATCCTAGCGATGTTTAGCAAAAGAACTTTTTAGTGTAGCGTGGAACGTCGATTACATTATTATTGTTGTTTTGTAAAAAAAGCACGTACAGAAAAAAATAATTCAAAAAATATGGAAGACCCTACCCAGAACGCACGCCTTTGGTGTTAGCAAAAATCTGAAAAAAATTCAGAATGTAGACCTTTATGCCGCCAAGTTATGTTCCAAATTTCAAATTGATATTCGTCATAATTTTTGAGGAAATTCGAAAAAACTGATTTTTGGGGTACCCTTTTCGGGGGCATAGCTCCGACATAATCTATTTTAGGACAAAACTTATCCTTACTTTTTGTCTTATTTTCTCGTAAGGAACCTGTGATTAACCGTTGTCCCCATAATACTGAGACACCCTGTATATGGCGCCTTCCCTAAGTTTACATAGGGAGCGCCTCCAATAAATCCGGATAAAAAGTGCGCTTCTTTTGCGAACGCTGCCTAAACGTTTGAAGATGGAATAAAATTTAATAGATCTACGAAAGAGTCCGCGATAAGTATCTATCATAGGTAGCCTGCAATAATTGTGTTTTAATTTTTTGTGAAAATCTGTTTGAGTGTTTGTTGTGGGCTATTCTTCATAAATACGTACATGCTGTCGCGGACTTTTTGGTAGATCTTTTCTTAGCCAACATTCTTCTATTGATGATTTTGTTATATCTTCAACCGTATACTCAGCGTTCACGTTTTAAATTGCTAAAGCGGGGTTTTTTGCAGAGTTGTACGCGATACGAATAACTGTGACAGTCTAAATAGGAGGCTGAGTGGTTGACTTTTGCTCTATTTTTATTTAAATTTAACATTGTGGTTTGATGACTGACAAAAGAATTCGGGTAAATTCCATGAAGGGAGTAGGACGTGTTCAAGTAGCTCTCTCACATGCGTTTCATCAAAGAAGCGCTGGCTGTCTGCTGAAGCGCGTTAACTGGGTAAAACGGTGTTTTTTTTACCAGGTTTTTTTAAGCCGAGTTCAAATCTGGACGAGGCTTATTTTTTCAATTGAAGACATTGATACTGAAATCGATCGAAAAAAGAAAATAGTCAAAAATGTCAAGTATTTACGTTTTATTTAATTACTATTTCTATATTTACAAATTCTGTGAAAAAGTAGAAATTTCTACCACCTGCGAGATTGCCAATTTTTTAACATACATTCCAACTTTCTATTACTTCCGGTTACACCGGAAATTGCTTTAATTTTGAATTTTTAAATGGGACCCCGTATATTTTTACATTTTTGGACTGAGTTTTTTTATTGTTTTTGTGATATGCATTTTTTGTCCTTTATGGAGGTCAGTGTTCTCATAAAATTAATAATTTTTTGCTTCGTTTCTCGCAGATAACAAAATTTTCTCAAATGGTAGATACACCTAATTCATGAAAACAGATATTTTTGTTCGTACAATGATACCGCCAACTTGGCATTTTTGTCCACAAAGAATGAGCACCACAGCGCTCTAGATCCACGCTAATATTTCCCAAAACAAAAGAAGAAACTGAATAAAATGACACTACAATAATCGGAATGACCCCTAGATTGCAAAAAATAAAAATATATACCGGGTGTCCTTTTGAAAAATTCAAAATCATAGCTATTTCCTGCGAAACCGGAAGTGATAGAAAAATCTCCTATGTCAGCAGACTGCGTTCGGTAGATATGTTAACTTATTGGGAATTTTTTCAGATTATTATAATAATTTATTGGAGCATGGTCCTGAAGTCACCCGGTATACTGTCAAATGCTGTAATTTTATTTCATTTTGAAACTAAGGCAAGTAAAACTGCAAATGTATTCTCATCCAACGATTAAGAAAAGCATAAGCCCCTTTTGCTGAACATAAATCTTGACGTAATTTCTCCTTAGTACAGTCAGAGACACGGAAGTTCGTACGGCGATGACATTTCATTGACAAAAGCAGTAAAACAGGCCTTACTGGCAACAATAATGACAATAAAGCATAATTTACATCGAATTTCTTGAAGTTTCAGAAAATGAGGTCCATGTCCGCGATATTACCCCTTTAAAACCTTCGAAATGTGACAAAATCCTTCCTATGAAAATTTTTATTTTTAGTGACACTTATTTCTTGCGAACGCAGGGGTTGCTGTGAGTCAAGCTTTTTTCTGTTGGTTTGTTAAACGGACTAATTCCCGTCAGTGTCAATAAACAGTAACAAAAGGTTGTATGGGTTCATTGTTGTAAATTATTGTCCATTGCTTCTGATGACGAAACTGAAAAGTTAAGCGTTCTGATTGGCTGTCGCCTAGCAACCGAACCAAGATTACGCTAAACAGAGGTTAATTCATTACAATTACTAAACAACCAGCCCTTGACCACCAGATTTAGTTGCAGCGCTTGTCACTTTACTATGCAAGCCTCTGTATTCTGTATTGCACAGCGACCTTTGAGAGGGTATATCGAGGGGTTTACCACAAGGCAAATTTACGAACAGTAAATCGTGAATTGTAAAAAAATTGCTGAGAATCGAGAGAAATTGACAAGGAAATCTCCAAGTTTTCAAACTATCTGAATTTTTCTTGAAAATATTAACAAGCTGGGTATCCGAAATAGAAAAAATTGTATAAAAAACGTGTTTCATAAGGCTCTTATCGCATTCGGATTTTGTAAAACTCGGGCTTTTCACCCTCGTCGTCCAAACATCCTCGTGCGATAATATTTGGCCTTATGAAACGTGTTTAATATACTATTTTCTTTGACATGTGTCAATAATTTTGTATAACAATGATATTTTGACTGAATCAACAAGATTTGAATTCCAAAGATATGAGATAAGCTTTTCTTTGAATCGCTTGATATTCCTAAAAGAGCCCTTCCTACCAATTATACTGAAAAAGAATGTACCGACGATTAAAATTTTTATTCACCCACCTTCTATGTAGGTACCTTTATGGGCTCTGTAAATGTGAATTGCACGGAAACGTGCTCAAACGTGAATATGAATAATAATTAATATGTGTTGTATATAAAGTGTGCTGTAAATAAATAATAATTTAAATAGAGTAAAGGATAATACTAAAAAATGAAGATTAACACGGCATTTACCTCTAAAATAGGTCAGATATAAATGTTTATCATTTGTTTAACCAGCAAGTCTGTTTATTTTAAACAGAACAGATTGCACCAATATTGCAATTTGCAATAATTATTTAGCTCGATGCAACTCTAGCCGCACAACTTTATAATAAAAATAATTAGAGTAATCGATGCAATTAGTAGTTATTCCGGTTTTCAACAAATTAATTGGAGGTTGACGCAACTTCTCGTTTTCAACAAATTGATCCGATCTCATTAGAACAGGGATTTGACAAACCAGTGGCGTAACAGGGGAGTTATAAAATGAGACCTTAAAATATTTTGTTTCGATTATGTACTATGCGTCATTATCTATATTTACTTCTACACGGTGGTGTAGTAGAGGGGACTATTACTATACCTGGGCGAAAAGTTAACTAAACAGCAAATATAGCCGTCTCGTTCGCACCTTTATTAATTATTAATTCATCCTCGTCCCATCGATCGTGACATACAGGTGCGATTGTGATTCCTATTTAAACTTTGTATTTTTTATGATAGTGCATGTTGGTGATAGTGCAGTACGTTGGGAAATAAATTACGACAAAAATGCTGTGCAGTAGCCCTCGAATAACCAACAATAACAACAACAACAACTACAATATTAAGGTTTACTTTTCAAGGATGGCTTGTTTATATAAAACGTTATTATGTCATCTTGTGATTGAAGTTTTTAATTTTCCAGGAGCAAATCCGGAAACGGAAAGAAGAGGAGGACAGAATCGCCGCTCAAAACAAATTCCTGAATAGTTCTTTACGTGGTTCCCACAAGCTACAGGCTCTGGAGACAAAACCCCAGGGTGCGGTCAACGAAGCCTTCACCGAGGAGGACGCGTCGTCCAGGGCAACGACGCCCGCGACGCCCGCCGAAAAAGAGGTCGTCCACACTGTCTACGGTAAGTTTGTAATCATGTAAGCATGGCGACGCGCAGCTGACGCATGTTTCCGGGACTGCACCGGATGTTAACGACGATTCTTCATTTTCTCCGGCAAACTTTGATAAAATCGCTAATATTTAGGTTTTTATGGCGGGCGAGTGCTAATTAAAATGCGGGAGGCGCGGCGAAAGTTTTCTTCACTGTCCGGAATAATGCAATTTTCGAACTTGTTTCCATTTTGTCCGAGGAAAAAACAATATTATTGTTTTAAACGCCCGCCGTCTTTTACTGAACTGAATTTTAAGTACGTGAAGACCTTGTGCGGATCCTCGGTTTCATTTTATTTTTCTTTACGACTCGTGACAGTAATTATGTTTTTAATTGAACTACTCTAATGCGTAGAACACTTAGTTTGTATTGCAGCGGGGGCTTTAACAAGATTCTTTACTAATTGGGAATGTCGGAGGTGGTAAGCGATACCCACAGCAAAATTATATTTTCCACTTCCCTTTCAGGAATTTACAGTTTGCCCAATAACAACGAGAATACCGTTTACAAGAGCTTTAGCAGGAAGTTACTTTAGATCTACTTTATAGCGTGTGAACAAAGACTTTTCCGATCTAGCAGCCCTTGCAGTGGCGCACCCAGAGGGGGCCAGTTTTTTAATCACGTAATTTCCTAAATTTCCGAGTTACCTGACAATACTTACGCATAGGTACAGTATGCGTCAGATGTTTTGCTCAATCGTTTGTTACGCAACTGAAAAACAATGATTGGATTTCAGGTAACTATGGCTTTTAGGCGTCATGACCGAGTCTGTTCCGCAAAGTTTTCAGTTGCGTAAACAAACGAGCGGGCAAAATATCTGATGCAAACTGTACCTATGGAAGGGGGTGAGGATTAAAAAAAAATTGCATATGTCAAAATATGTATCAAAAAATTGATTTGCAATCTACAATATAAAAATTTATATCTTCCGAACGGTTGAAGATTGAGGAACCAAGCTGGGGGGGTTGAAACTAGAAGGTTTGAGCTTTCTGTTGATTTCTCAATTGTTCTTGTTAACGTAACAATATGGCGGAAATTAATTTTCAAAAATGGCGAAAAGAAATTGTCCACAACTCCATTTTTCCAAATACGAGTACCACAATTTTATGCAAACTTAAATTTGATTTACACTGTTATTAACATTCCGAACTATACCGATTTTTAATATTTTCGAAGATATCAAAAATTAACGCGTTTTTAAGGTCTAAACAATTTAACTTTAGGAGCTCTTGAAAAGAAGAAATGTTCAAAAAGACTTTCCCATCTTTCAAAAATTCGTTTTTCCACAGTTGCTGAGCGCATGTACAAATAAAAAACAAATTTTAACTTATGTTGTCGATCTGTGGCTCGACGCTCGTAAATTATTCAACACATAAAATTTTTCAAAATTAGCTTAGGACAAATTTTTGAAAGTGTAGAATGAACTGTTAGTAATTTTTGACCCAAAGCTTGCTGGGATTATTTTCTTTAAATCACACAAATATATTTATTCTAAATATTTTCAAAAATATTGAAAATAGGTATAGGGAATGCTAATACCAGTCTAAAGGAAATTTAATTTTGCATCTTATGGCCACATGAAATTGTGGTAGTCCTATTTAAAAAAATTAAGTTGTGGACAATTTCTCTTTGCCATATTTAAAAATTATTTTCCGCCATATTGTTAAATCAACATGAGCAAGTGAGACATCAAAGGAAAGCTCAAAACTTCTAGTTTCAACCCTCCAAGTTTGGTTTCTTAATCTGCAATCGTTTGGAAGATACAAGTTTTTCTATTACGCATTACAAATCAATTTATACAGCGTGTCCGGAAATAACGATGAAATATTTTGGGGGGTGATTCTGCAGCTCAAAACATAAAAAAAAGTTCCTATAAACATGTGTCCGGAAATCGCTCCTAAGGGGGCTAGGGTCCCCTGAAGGGGGCGCTCAAAGTTTAGTCAATTTTTAAGTTTTTGCATACTATCTGACATCAATAAGCAGCATTAGATTACTTTAGTCATTAATTTTTTAAATCCGCTTAGTTTTGTAATTTAATAAAAATTAATTGATAAACCTAGGAAATACAAATGGATCTTTAAATCTAATTTTATCGAAAACGGTTGATCCTACGGTGTTATAACAAGAGGCGCTTTTTTATGTAATTTTAGTCAGGAAACCGTATTCCGGTGAGAAATTGACAAAAAAATGGCACATAAAAAAATTTGGTTAGGGAAAGCTTAAGCGCCCCCTATTTTCCACGCCCCTGGTTGAATCTGCTTTTGGTAGATACCATAATCTGATGGCCCTTACTGATGTTAGATGATGTGCACAAACTGGTCGCTGTAGCTTAAGCGGTTCCTGATTTATTTAATAAAACCCGAATTTTAGGCGCCCCCTTCAGAAGGCCGTCGCCCCTTTAGGAACGATTTCCGGACACATGTTTATAGGAACTTTTATTCATATTTTGAGCTGCAGAATCGCCCCCCGAAATATTTCATCGTTATTTCCGGACACCCTGTAGATATAAATTTTGACTTATGTCAAAACCGGTGCCAGGTGGCAAAACGTAGGTGCGATAAACTCACAATTAAGAGACGAATCCGAATTTAAAATGAAAACGAGGGCTTTCCATTAAAAATAACAAAGATGGTGGCCACTTCCGGTAAAACCGGAAGTGATGATGGCTTGGGAATATTTTAATTTTGGTGTATATTATTATGGTATAGTACCAAATTTCAAAATTCTACTACTAGTGGGTCCCCGAAAATTTCTGGTGAACGGTCTTCGTGAATCACCCTGTATTTACTATATTACTGTTTTTCCCATCCCATCCTATTCATTATTGCAAGAGAAAAATATGCAAATTTTCGAACAGCGAATTAGGTACCATAATATTAAATGCATTCAAACTTCTCTCAATATTAACACAATATTAATTAAATAATATTTATGACACATTCACAATAATTCGTGCCAGTAGAAAAGTTTTGGCTATGTGAAGCACAAATTCTCGAATTCCCGCAGTGCAGTTTCTTGTTATTTTCTTAATTCCTTTCCTCCTTATTCTATTAATTGTATAAAAACAGTTTTGACGTTTTTATTTTTATTGATTCGTTTTGTTTTCTCTTTTTTCTGTGATATTAGCTGATATTGTTTTTCTTTTTGTTCAGTGTAAGAATCTAAGAAAATTCCGATTCCAATTTTTACGAAAATCGAAGATTTTATAAGTAATTTGTGCAATATGTTGTATGAATCCCGTAAAGTCCTCATAATACCGTTAACCCCGTCAGTAATGTTAATCTGTTCAATACAGGTATAAAAAAGTAGTAAAGTTGAATTACGGATGGGACAAAATTTGGCGTCCCTTACGCAATTGTGTACCACATTTGTCAATATTTCTGCGTTCGTTGTTGAGAACAGTTTGATGACTTTTGGTCAGAATGTTTACATTATATGAAGGGAATTATTAATAAAAATATTTAAATATTACCTACTATTATTTATATTTCAACAAACGTGGTTAAATTCACGAAAACTGGGAAAAGATCGGAACGAAAAGTAAAGAAACATAAAGTTAAGTACAGTCAGGAGATTAAGTTTTGACCGGAGGCCCCGCACAATGCGAATGGGTTCTCAGAGCAGACCATTAAGAGGGATTGTGAAAGATAGTTCCAGTCACACTTGATTGTTTTTAACAAGAAACTTTTAACATTTAATGTTTCATCTTTTGACATAGTAATGTAAAATAAATAAATAAGTTGTCATCTTAAACTTTTATTCCTAATCTGTTGAAAGTGTTGTTGTTATGGAATTACAAGAGTCAGACAACTTTTATTCTCGGACCTCCGGTCAACGTGTGGACAAAAACTTTTTCGATTTAGCAACTTTTGCCTTGAGAGACGTAGGGCGTAGACTGCTGAAATTATCATTCAAACCGAAATCTGACAGTGACGTTATCATATAATTTCCGCAGTCTACGCCCTACGTCTTTCACGTCAAGCGTTACTAGATCGAAAGAGTTCTTGATCACACTTAGTTTTTTCTATGACTGCCGGAAAAGTCTATGAAAACATGAAATACCTATACGAAAATTATTTTAAATTAAAAAACTGGTATTCTCGGAGATGGTTAAAACTTTTACTTTTTCACAGAAGCTTCTAAAGGTTGCCTGCCACTGGGTTCAAAATAATAGTCGTGAATGTTAATTAGATTGAAAAAAAGTATACCTACTGCCCGCGAAAAGGAATAGAGTTCGAGTCCTGCGCGTGGAATTTACCAAGCATGAAGTCACTTCGGTACGATCTTGTGCGGATTGTACGCCATCCATACGGTGCACGAGACGTCGTCATTTATTTAACTTAAAAAATGTTTTTCACTCCTAAAATGACATTTTTCGAAAAACTGGCACTAAAGTTTTCGATTCGGCAATGCAACAGCTATCAAATTCGATAATAATATGCTCTTTTGCTCAGAAAAATTCAGAAGGGGGCCTTTTTGCCCCTGAGATGGCAATTTTCGGAAAAATGGCACTAAGGTTTTTGGTCCGTAAATGCTATTGAATCCGATAGCAAGAATATGCTCTTTTGCCAAAATAAATTTAAATAATGACCTTTTTGCCACTAAAATGACATTTTTCGAAAAAATGCGCCAATTGTTTCGATCCCGTAAAATATCAGCTGTGAAGTTCAATAATAAAAATATACAGTTATACATTTTTTCACGGCACTGATTTTTAGCCGAAAAGGCACCAAGTGTTAATACATTTTTGGAAGCATAATTCGAAGAGCTTTCATATGGTGACGCGAAAAATCGGGGTTTGCACTTATATTTTTAAGGTTGATGTGCCAAAATGGCACTTCCTGTGGGCCGATTTAGTTTTTCAGCTCTTTCGAAATCCATAAGGTCCTACGTTCTAAATTTGAGCCAGATCGGTTAAGTAGTTTGGGCTGAAGGGTGCCGGATCGAGAACCTTAGTGCCGTGTTCTCGAAAAATGTCGTTTTAATGGTGAAAAAAACATTTTTACATAAATTTGTTTTAATAAATGAGCGCCGGACGATATGCGCACGGTAGCACCATGAATCACAGCTCGATTTGCATTTTTAAATCAATTTTTGCTTATAATTGTTATAATAGCTGGTTGAAGTTAATTGCTACATTTACAAATTCTGTGAAAAAGTAGAAGTTTCTACCATCTCCGAGACTGTCATCTCTAATAATAACAACGAAAAAAGTTTTGTAATAATTTTCAATGGGTTCGGATTCTACCATCTTTTTTTAAAAACATCGAAGAAATAGGTGAATAATTAAAATTTTTTGAAAATCGCAAAAACTACAACTTTTTATCATACAACAGGTGGTCCGGAAATTGCGTTCCGAAACTCGGCCACGTGATTCTTCGGCTATAATTAATTATCTACAAAACTACTGAAGCAAATGAAATGAAATTTGGCGGACAGGGTAAACGATACACACGAAATCTTCTGGTGGTATCAAATTTTATTTTCAAAAAGCAGGCGCGTCCGAAACATGAGGGGGCTGGTGTGAACATGCCCTTATTATGCTTTATTTTTAATTTTCTACTAACTTAGGTTACAGAATATGATTTTTCTCAGACTGTTCTACGTAGAAAATGTACTCTTGATCAAAAGTGATAGAATGCGCCGTTTCGAGAAAAACGAAATTTTATTTGATAGTGTATAATCACGTGGCGGAGTTTCGGAACGCAATTTCCGGACACCCTGTAGGTATGGATATAGATATTTTTTCTCAACTTTCAGTTTAGCAGGAAGTTGTATCCTCCTCGGTAACCTCCAACAGATCTCGATTTTCGCAAATGAATGAAACAGAATAATCAAATAAAACGTAATCGCACAGATGAACTTGCATAAAAAAAGCATCACCTGCTCTTATTGGACTGAAAAGTGAAACGAGTCCGGTAAATAAGCAAATGCGACACAACACAAAGCAAAGGTTTTTAACGGGAATCGATGATATGTTGAATTTATTATTAGTTTTTGTACATTATACCAAACCTACTTTGATATAAAGCTTTTTTATGTCAGTTGACGCTATGGCTGCAAGAGCTCCGTAACAATTCGTTTGTATTTTGTAAGGCAAGAATTTATTTTTTTTTCACCGGATTCCTCTTCGGCATATTTCCGTAGCCTATTTCTCTTATGCCAAACTTTTTTGTATGTGGTGATATAATCTTATCTTATTGATGGCTAGCGCGAATAAACAGAAAGCTTTTGCTATAATTCTATCCTTCTCTTCTTTTGACAGGAATTTATATTTTTATTTTCTATTATAATATACAACCATACTGTAAGTCGCAAGTTGTGAAATAAAATGTTCATAATCCAAGCACGCAAATACTCCGATTTAAAAAAATATTATCAAACTATCCACCAAACGGGTTTCCATCGGTGAAAGTGATATTTCCCCACAATAAAATCAGAACTAATGGCATAATTAATAATCGTCGGTGGTGGAACGCGAGCGACATTAAATAACGCAATTATGTCTCCACCGAGTGTGTTTAAAGTCGTTAAGGGCCGATTACGTCGAGATTAATTTTAGCAAGTCGAGAATGATTGTGACACGTGTCTGTTGCAGGGTACGGGGATCTGGTGGCGTCGGTGCAGAGGCTCCAGTTGCAACTGAAGAAGGCAGGAGCCGGGGGCGGCCTTGGAGGCATCGAGGGTCGAGTCGCCGCCGTTCAGTCTTTGCTTTTGTCCCCGCAATTTGGTAGGGCGCTGGCCGTCCACAATAAAGTACAGACCGTTAGGTGCAGGACAACACCTCGACCGGCCGCCGTAGCTCAGACTGCCCTCAGAGACTGTTTAGATGCCTTAGGGAACTCGCAAAGTGCTTATGCCGTGGAATTGGCTAGCCTCCTAACAGGGTATGAACTTGAAGCTCTCATGGTTGCTCACGACGGAGTTGCCTCTACTTTGCCTACGGATTCGACCTCGCCCGTGTTACCCCCTTCCGAATCCCTGCCTCAAACACTACCCGATCGCCGATTTCACGAAGAAAATATTAAAATTATCAAAATTGAGAAAAGTACTGAACCTCTGGGTGCCACTGTTAGAAATGAAGGGGACGCTGTTGTGATTGGTAAGTTATTTAAACTTAAATTGTCACAGATTTAATGCCGCTCAGATTTCTCCTCCCTTATTCTATTTAGGGTTATTTAGACTTTATGGGCCAATAGAGTACTATCACAGGTACTACATATAACTGTAACAAAAAAATGTACAAAAAGGCATTAGGCCAGTCGGCAGAGAAATCAAAAGTGATTTAATTCCCAAAAGCGCGATTTTTATTTTAAACGGTTTCTTTAGGTGTGCATTTCAAGGATTATGTTTTGCACAAAAAAATTCCGACCGGAAGTTGGTAATTTCTGCTCAGAAAGGTAAATTTTTTCACTTATTGGATTATACAGTGAGGTTCAAAAGTTGTTTCCCCCCTTTCGAACTCTATCGTGGAGGAGCACTTCGGAAAAAGCCCTGGGGCACATAACATTTATTTATTTAGTGCAGTCTGAGGGTGCTGTCAAATTTTTTTTTTTACTTCCGGTTTAGCCGGAAATAACCCTAAAATAGTTTTTTTAAATTGAAACCCACATTTTTCTCAACTAATTCGGAATCTACGAATTTTTCTAGGTTAAAAACACGCACCACACGTGACCGGAGATTAAGTCACGGCCACCCTAGATTTTCAAAAACATCGAAGAAATCGGTGAAATACGAACATTTTTGAACATTGCAAAAACTGTCAACCTTATTTTTTTGATGCGAATTCGATTGCCCGATTACTTTTTTCTAATTTCTTTTTGTAAAATTCACCAATCGTAAAAAATCAGAGAATTTGAAAAATTCAAAACAAAGTAAAGAAGATATTTAACTGCCGAGTTGAATTTGTATCAAAAAGATAAAGTTGACGTGTTTCTGCAATTTTCAAAAATTTTCGTTTTTCACCGATTTCTTCGATGTTTTTGAAAATCTGGGGTGGCCGTGACTTGATTACCGGTCAAGTGCGACACGTATTTTCGACTTACAAAAATTCGTAGATTCCGAATTAGTTAAAAAAAATGTGGGTATCAATTTAAAAACCAATTTCAGAGTCATTTCCGGCTAAACCGGAAGTGGATAAAAGTATTTGACAGCACCCTCAGACTGCACTAAATAAATAAATGTTATGTGCCCCAGGGCTTTTTTCCGAAGTGCTCTTCCACGATAGAGTTCGAAGGGGGGGAAACAACTTTTGAACCTCACTGTATAGGCGAAATTGTTGCCAAACTGGTCAAAATGAAAGACACCTTTAATTTTTATAGTCTCTGGCAAAAACAATGCCGTTAACGGCAACTCTCTACATCTAATAGTTTCCGAGATACAGCGGTTCAAATTTAGTGCAAGAATTTCGAAACTACCCCTTTTTGAATTTTTCTTAGCAAAAGTGCATATTATTGTTATTGAGTTCGATAGCTGTTGCATTGTTGGATCAAAATCCTTAATGCCATTTTTTCAAAAAATTTCATTTTAGGGGTGAAAAATATCGTCACAAGTTAATTCATTGCTACTGCTACATTTTCAAATTCTGTGAAAAAGTGGGAGTTTCTACCGTCTCCGAGACTGCCAATTTTTTAATCTGGACCATATTGTGAATAAACAGCCGCCAACCGGAACTCTCTACTTCTAACACTTCCGGAGTTATAGCGGTCGAAAATTAGGTCTGAAACGTCAAAAATCGCTTGAAAATGACCATTTTTTATTAATAGTCGTAGTCAATTTCGACTTGAAATCTAGGTACATTTTAAAAACGCTATATCTCCGAAACTATTGGAGGTAGAGAGATCCAATTGGCGGCATCCTTTTCTTCGTAGACTCTAGATTAGAATCACGTGCGGAGTTTTGCAAATGTTTGGTAAAATAAATTACAAGAAATGGTCATTTTCAAGCGATTTTTGACGTTTCAGACTTTACTTTCGACCGCTATAACTCCGGAAGTGTTGGAAGTAGAGAGTTCCGGTTGGCGGCTGGTTATTCACAATATAGTCTAGATTAAAAAAGGCAATGTACATTTTTCACGTACGATGCCTTGCAAATGTTTGACGAGTCAAGATTTAAAAGTAGCTGTTTTCGAGCAAAATTAGAAAAAATTTTGAACTAAATTTGTACCGCTGTATCTCCGAAACTATTAAATGAAGAGAGTTGCGGTTGACGCCATTGTCTTTGTCAGAGACTATAGAAAATTAAAGGTGTCTTTCATTTTGACCAGTTTCTCAACAGTTCCGCCTATATAGTCCAATAAGTGACAAAATGTACACCTAAATAAACCATTTAACTCAAAAATCGCGCTTATGGGAATTAACGCATTTTATGGGCAAAATTATGTCTCTGCCGACCAGGATTCCGGCTGACAGAATTTGTGACACCTATTGTGACATGTGTCTGAGCAGCCTTTCAAAAACATTATTGTAAGCTAAAATATAAGTTCCTAAAAATCATATTTTACTGAATAAAACGAAAAATTCGAGACTTGGATATACAGGGTGCTCCATTTAAAAAAACCTATGTTTGTGTTCTTACTCCTTAGTGGGACAGCCTGTATACAGGATTGTATTTTTAAAATTGCCTTGTTTGACCCTCTGCAACTTTGTGTTTAACAATTTTTCGCTATCTCTAACAGCAATCGACCGAATAGAGACAATTGAGACACCCTGTATACCATAAGTATTAACAACACAATCTCTGCTTACAATTTTATTGCAAATATCGTCTTCTCATCCACCGGAATCGTATTTCTGATTTTTTTCCAACACGATTTTCGATCGACAATATTGTCGTTCCGATCGACAATTGTCGAATTGTCGCTCCGATGGACAATTGTCGTTTCGATCGACAATGAGACATCGATTCACAATTTTTGTAGCTGAGCTGCAGTTGCAGTATATCCATCTCGTTTTACATCGATTTATGTGGGTGAAAAGGATGCAGATATTGCCAAGCGGAGTAATTTCGCTGCGCCCGGCAGTATCTGCATTTTTTTCCTCTTGCGGCGAGGTAATACACAACACGAGACAGATCACTGCCGCAGTACGACATTAGATTAGTCAACCCTTAATGCCTATTATAAAATTGTTGACTCGCACTCGACAATTGTTGATCGGGCGGACAATTGTCGATCGGGTTTGTGGATTAAAAATTTTGTTGGAAAAAAGTGCTTGTATTGGCCGCTTTACACCTGCGTACGTTTCACCTATACAAAACTGTTCCACTAACATTAAGCACATTGCAGCGATACAGTCGACCAAGTGAATCGTTGGGGCGAGGCGGGTATTTTCAAAGTTCCCTACTGTACCTATGCAAAACCCAGGCGACTTTGCCATTTCAGAGGATAATCATTTACGGCCACCCTATATTTCGAATCTTTCTTTTCCCAAAATGAGTCTGGAAGGGAGAAATCTGATCGCGGGCTAAGTTTAATTTTAACAAAATCTCGTTGCCATTATGGCCCTTAATTGTAATTGTGTTTAGGTCGGGTCGTCCGAGGAGGCGCCGCCGACAAAAGCGGCCTCCTTCACGAAGGCGACGAAATCCTGGAGGTGAACGGTATTGAGATGCGCGGCAAGAGCGTAAACGCTGTCTGTGATATTTTACAAGCTATGGAAGGAACGTTAACATTCCTCATCGTACCTGCATCGCAGGCCCGATCGCACTCCGGCCGCGACTCGGTCCTGCACGTCCGGGCCCATTTCGACTACGACCCAGAGGAGGACATGTACATTCCCTGTCGGGAACTGGGAATAAGCTTCCAAAAGGGGGACGTGCTGCACGTGATCAGCCAGGATGATCCGAATTGGTGGCAAGCGTACAGAGAAGGGGAGGAAGATCAAACCTTGGCCGGGTTGGTGCCTTCGCAATCGTTCCAACACTATAGGGAGAGTATGAGACTGGCTGCTGAAGAGAGGATGGCGAGGCCGCAAAGGAAGTCCTCCACTTTACTCTGCGGGAAGACGGCGAAAAGAAAGAAAAAGAAAGGGACTTATGCCGAGGGGGGATACCCGATCTACGCTAACGCTGTGGATGAACACGATCCGGAAGAAATCCTCACGTACGAAGAGGTGTCTCTTTATTATCCGAGGGCGAATAATAAAAGACCGATTGTTTTAATTGGCCCACCCAATATCGGCCGGCACGAATTGAGGCAACGGCTAATGGAGGATTCGGAGAGATTCGCGGCAGCCATACCTCGTAAGAATTTTTTTACTATTCATTTTCTTCTTTTACTTACATGTCTCCTTTTTCTGTCTTACATTTTAATTATCACGTAATGATTCTGCTTTAATTCGCTACCATAGTACTTATCTTTCATCATCAGGGCCGTGTTAACGAAATATTTTAGGTGAGGCGAGGGTGAAATTTGGCGCCCCAATAATATTACTTATAATAATAATAATAATTTTTAGCCCTCGCCCCCCCGTTTGCACCTGATTTTCAGTATTTTCACAGTCCAAATCTGAACCAAACAATAATTTTATACCTTTTTTTCTTTTTCTTCTTTTTCTTATTTCGTTCCGTTTTACACAAACACACTACCTAACACAAAAACATTGATTTAAAACTCCTGAAGCTTTTACTCTCCGCTTAAACAGAAGGCTCAATAAAAATATATTGCTAGTGTCAAATTACGCAACTGGGTAAAAATTAAAATCAAAAATCTAACTTAGGTATCCAGGTATAGTCCTTCTCGATGATTTTTGCGGATGAGTGGGCGGTCTAGTTCAAACCACAATGTTCAAGGTGCGGCCAATCTGTTAGAAAACTTGCTGCGTCTGTAAGTGAAGCGTCTATTATTTGGAGCCGCTCCCATCTTTTCATGAATTCTTAAAATACCTCTGCTAAGCATCTATTCAATCTTGTTTTATTCGAAAAGAGCCTCTCGGACCATGTGCTGTTGAGGCTAGTTTTGCGCAGGTAACAACCGATCCACGCTTAGCACAGGTATTTTAAGAATTCGTGAGTAGAACGGAGCGGCTCCAGATAATACACGCTTTACTTACGCAGCAAGTTTTCTAATAGATTTGCCGCATGTTGAACATTGTGGTTTGAACTAGACACGCCCACTCATCCGCAAAAGTCATCGAGAAATACTATAAGTACTTACTTTTTACTCCGAAATTCATTTACATGTCATGATGTGTTGTGTTTTGTAAGTGAATATTATAAAGTATAAACTAGAATTCTCTGTACGATTTCTCCACAAAATTTGTAAAAAATATATTGAACTAACGTTTCATGGCTACTGCCACATCCTCAGAGTTCATCGTCATAAAACCCAAAATACCTACATGAAACGTTAGTTCAATGTATTTTTTACAAATTTTGTGGAGAAATCGTACACCACCGACCCTACCTACCTATTATGGAACTCCACCAACCCGTTCACCTGGATAATTTACTTATAAGAAGAATTTTAATGATCTGAAATTTTGCGGCCTAAGCAGTCGCCTCACCGATTCGACCTTAACACGGCCCTGTTCATCATTGTTTAAATACATACCGGGTGGTCCATTCAAGACGATCCAGTCGTAATAACTTTTGAACGGAATAAGATATCGTCTTCCGGGTTTCGACAGATTCCTTGGCATTGAGAGGGACATGTTTCGCCATAGCTTTGACCTTGTTCAGTTTGCGCATTTCAACCCCACCACAATCAACGTCAAAATCCTAAATGTAAACATACCACTTGTCGTATGTCAAATGAAAGCTCTTGAAAAATACTATTCACCGTTCCAAGTAGTTTGAGAATTTAGTGAACCGTTTTCATGTTAGAAACAAAAATCTAAATTTAATGTATTCGAATTTACCATACAGGGTCCTGCAACAGTGCGTCGGGCTTCCATAGCGCCTAAACCATCCGAGTTAGGAATTTCGTTCGGTACATACTTAAACTATTATTAATGAAGGCGCATTTCAGGAAAATATTTTTAATTATACAGGATGGTCCGAAAAATTTTGAGGAGGAAAAGTCGTCTTTTTTTAGATGGAATGCCCGGTATATTTTAGCATAGTTGCAACCCCCTTAGGAGCTTTTATTCATCCCTAAAATATTACGGCTTTTGAACCTCTGGTTTGGGAGTAAAAAAATATTTTCAAAAAAAGTGTTTACATCATTCTGCTTAAAAATTCCCCATTCACGCAGGTACAGTTTTTATAAGAAAATAACGCGAGGACCTTGTTGTAGAGGCTCGAAGAAAGCTCTGATTTAATTTTAGTTGTCACCCTATGTACATGGTGTTCAAAATTAATTTTCTAAATTTGGATACTTTGAAGTTGTTTTTATCAACTTTTTCAAATGGAACACCCTGTATATTTTTAGCTAGTGTAATGTAGAATTTATAAGCGAATATTTTTTGTTATACAAGCATGTTGGTTATTTTCATCCGTTTTCGAGTTATTCGGAAAAATTACAAGTTTTCTTGTATGCAGACAATTTTAACTTCTAAAATTGCAACATAAGCACTCAGGCTAATACTGTTACAATTGAATTTGTTCATGAAGACATTTCCACTACCCTTCCTTAACAAGTTCATTTGAAATTTTGGTATTTTTGTTTGTAGGAGTAGGCAAATTATTTTTATACTAAATGTTAGTTAATAGAAATGTTTTTTCAAGAACCAATTAAATGGTTCATGAACCAAAATAGAGAACATTTTGAACATTTATTTTTTTTGTAAGTGGTACTTAACAATTGTCTGCAAGCAAGAAAATTTGTAATATTTGCGAATAACTCGAAAACGGATGAAAATAACCAATATGTTTGCAGGACAAAAAACGTTCGTTTATGAATTCTACATTACGCTGGCTAAAAATATACAGGGTGTTCTATTCGAAAAAGTTGAGAAAAATGCTTCAAAATTCTCAAATTTTGAAAATAAATTTTGAGCACCCTGTACATATAGTAACAACTAAAATTGAATCAGAGCTGTTTTCTTATAAAAACTGTACCCGCTTAAATGTGAAATTTTAAAAATATTTTTTTACTCCTAACACAGGTTCAAAAGCCGTAATATTTTAGGGATGAATAAAGGCTCCTAAGCCGTTGCTTGCAAATACGCTAAAATATAGCGGACGTTCCATTGAAAAAAGACAACTTTTCCTCCTCAAAATTTTTCGGACCACCCTGTATATTTAAAAATATTTTCTTGAAATGCGCTTTCATTAATAGATTAAGTATGTATATCATCAATTAGTGGTCAAAACTTTACCAGTAGATTCTTCTATGAAGAATATGAAAGAAACATATGCTTTCCAAGACCCCATTTGAATGACCATAGCTCCCTTAGGAAGCATTTTTCGACCCATATCCATAAGAACTTTTCTCTCTAGAATGAAGTAAGGAACCGTCCCATGAACTTGTTTACGGGATTTTGATGTCTTCTGTCACAAATTTGGGAGCCCTGAACCAATGAAAAGCCATTTTTTTTCGAAAAGGGCGCATTCTATCGATGTCAAACAAGAGTACCATTTTTACTTAAAAAACCTCAGATTTTCAGATTCTGGCATCAAATTTGAGAAAAAACTACTTACAAAAATATTTGAGTAAATTTAATCAGAAGCCCCTCCTGTACGAGACGCTTATGATCAACGGTTTAAAATTTTCTCCACAGTCAAAGACTTCGTAAAGATACCAAATTTCACGTTGCTATCTTTAACCGTTTTGGAGATATTTAGAAAAAACACTTTCAAAGTGGCCCCTTTAAGGGGCCTTAGCTCCCTTAGGACTTATTTTTCGACATATGTTGATAGTGACTTTTTTCATATTTTTCATAGACGAATCTACTGGTAAAGTTTTGACCACTAATTTCGGGACACCCTGTATGTTCCATATTCTCTCATACATTTCTATGTGCCATATGTGGAAGATGTTCTATAATATTGTTCCTCCTAAGTATAATTAGGTACAATATTTTAACGGTTTACCTGTTTCTGTTTTTCAGTAACTGTTATCCTTGCACTTTACCCTCTCTGCCTTAAGTGTATTTTAAACTAAAATCTCGGAACATTTATTTGCAGACACTTCTCGGGCCAGGAAAGAAAGCGAAGTGGACGGACAAGACTACCACTTTATAACACGGGCTCAATTCGAGGCCGATATATTATCTAGAAAATTCGTAGAGCACGGCGAATACGAGAAAGCGTATTACGGGACTTCCTTAGATGCCATTAGATCCGTCGTTAATTCTGGGAAAATCTGTGTCTTAAATTTGCACCCGCAGAGTTTAAAGATCCTGAGGACTTCGGATTTAAAACCTTACGTGGTGTTTGTTGCTCCGCCTAGTCTGGAGAAGTTGAGGCAAAAGAAGATCCGAAACGGAGAGGCGTATAAGGTAAGCAAAATTAATTATGTTAAACTGATTTTAACATGCTATTAGCGTAAACCACGTCTTTATAACCTAGGGCGTCAAATAGCTACTATTTTTATCTTTCTTCCCAAAAACGGGTAGGATCACGAAACGGAGAGGCGTATAAGGTAATTTCAAGAAAATCTTCAACTTCTTCAGTTATGAAATAAATGAAAACAGCTACAATGTCTTGCCACGTATCTAAGTGGTGTTAAACGGATGTTATTAACTGGTTGTTTAACAGACTATACCGTAAAGGACGTCTTTATAACCTAGGGCGTTACATAAATACCTATCTTTGTCTTCCTTTGTCTTCCAAAAAACGTGCAAGACCAATTAATAGGATCTCGATAGGGAGAGGCAGCGCACTGATCTTAAAGAATGTAGTCGTTTAAGAAGATATTAGCGTAAAGTACGTCTTTGTAACCTAGGGCGTTCAATAGCTCTTTGTACCTTTCTCCCCAAATACGTGTAGAATCTCGAAACGCAGAGGCGTATTTAAACCGATTTTAACAGATTGTTTAACAAGCTATAGCGTAAAGTACGTCATTATTACCTAGGGCGTTAAATAAATACTTATTTTACCGAAAACTTCTAGGATCTCGAGACGAAGAGGTACCTAACTTCAACTTTGTTAATTGTGTTAAACAGATTTTAACGGGTCGTTTAGCAGTTACGGTCAATTGTTCGAAATCGATTATTCGAAAGACAAATGTTCGAAGGACAGTTGTTCGAAAGACGAAAGACAATTGTTCGAAAACCAGAGAAAGAGGCGTGTAAGTCAATTTCAACAAGGCCTTAACCTCGTTAGTTGTGTCAAACAAATTTTTATTTCTTCGTGGTTTTTTTAAAGGGGTCATTTAACAAGCTATATTAGCGTAAAGTACGACTTTATGACCGAGGGCGTTAAATAGGTGTAGTTATTTTTACCTTTCTTCCTAAAAATGTGTAATATCTCGAATCGGAGTGACGAATTAGATAATTTCAACAAATCTTCGTCTCTGTTATATCCACGAGTTATATCAAACTGACTTTAACGGGTTGTTTAACAAGCTATTATGTAGCGTCAAGTACGTCTTTATGACCTAGGACGTTAAACAGTCATTTGTACCCTTTCTCCCAAATACGTTTAGAATCTAGAAAGTACCTACTTAAGAGGCATTCAGGGTGGTATTGCTATTGATCAAAAATACATACAAAGCCCATCACAGCTCGTGTATTGCATATTTAACGGCAAAGTTTAATTTTTACCGTGTAAACTACAGAACATATCCTTATTAGCGTAAAGTACGGGTTTACAACCTAGGGCGTTAAATATATTTCGTTTTTGTAGAATTGTTGAAGATGATTCACTTAATCTCAACAAAATTAGTATGACTGTTTCTTTTAATTAAAACCCTTTTTCAGGAGGAAGAACTGAAGGACATAATAGAAAAAGCTCGCGAGATGGAGGACAAATACGGCCACTTTTTCGACATGATAATAATAAATAACGACACAGAACGAGCATACCATCAACTTTTGAGCGAGATTAACAGTCTCGAAAGAGAACCGCAGTGGGTGCCAGCAGCTTGGGTCAAAGCACTTTAGGATTAAAACAAAATTAGACTGGTTTAAACTCTGACTGAATTTAATAAATTATTATTATCTCTCACGGAGAACCCAAGTGGTTGTGAAAGAGGTATAAAGAGGTGCTAGTTTTCGATCGCGTCTTTCCCCTTTTTTTAAACATCACAAAATAATGCGCTGTGATCCAATGCTGCAACAAAGTATTTCTCGAAGATTTGGTAGACGGCAATAATGACTGTAACATAGAACAAAAGCGTTTAAAACCGTGTTTTCACTGTTTATAGCTATGTACTTAGCAAATCGAGTGTCATGTAAATAAGAGAGTTATACATATTTGTCTTAGATTATTCGATCGCTCAGACATTTTAATTGGTGTTAGTTAAAGAATTTTCAAATCTACAAGATGATTTTTCGCAGTGATCAAATTATTTTGACTCGAGTATGTAGGTTTTAGTATTATGATGTGATTATGTGTAATTATTTTTAAATTTTACCGATTAGCCTTAGGTGCAATTTTACTCGATATTTTTTTAACTATATTCATGTAATTATTCTTTATAGGTCTGAAGTCAGTTTTAATATTTATTTGTTATATTGTTTGACTGTAAATATAAAATATATCAAAATGTATATAAAATCAGACCCTATGGTGTCTGTAGAAATGTCGTGTATATTAAATAAAAATACTTACCGTTAGAAATGTGACTTCGGGGTTCCTTTATTATTACATATTTTATTATGCATAAATCATTGTTTTAGAATTGCAGAAATAAACATTTCTCACTATTCATTTGCCTTTTAATTAGGTTCTCACCTTTAACAAACATCTTTCAGGTTATTAGCGGATAACTGCATTACGGTTTCATTCTAGTTCCCTCGATGTTGTTAAATTGTAAAGTTTTAGTGCCGTAGCACTCTTGTCTTGAATTATCCGGTCGCTCGCTCGTCCGTCTACTGACTACTATTTCAATTATAAAGGAAGAGCAGGGCACCAAAACCTATGATTTAATTCATGATTGCGATTTTCTTCACTGTTTTACAGTAAACAGTTAATAAAAATCGGTTGTCGTCATTATTATACCGGTTTAATAATGCTTTGAAACGTGTTCGGTGACGTCACTCTGCCGAATTTTTAAAATTAACGATTTTTTTAATTCAATTTCTCTTCGCAGTAGCTCTTGCATGAAGCGCAAAATATATTTTGTTCCTTATTTCATTATTCCTTTCATGTACCCCATTTGTCAAAGTTACATTAACAAAAAATTTGCTGTGGTATCCTGCTTTGAAAACCTTCTATGTTTTATGTAAGTAAGCGAAATGTAGTGGAAAATGGAAATATTTTAACGAGTAAACTGAAATTGTTCATACCCCAAAATGGAACATATTGGCATGTTTTATACAATGGATGCCTTGTTATACCTACAATTTTAGAAGCAAATTTGTTTTCCAACTTGGACTTGTCCGACGCGCTTTGGCAGGACGCAGTGTCAACGCAAATTTTTGTTTTTTTTTTGTTCATTTTCTACTGCAAAAACTAAAGGATTGTCTTAAAGTGATCACAGTTTTTACTAGTACTCTAAAGGCCAATTTTCCACAATTCACCTCTTATTGACATTTCTCGTCTGTGCGAATGCGGAAGCAGGTTCTTCATCTTCCGTTGGCTTTTAATTAGGTTCTCATACTTTCAACAAACAAACATCGTTCATGTTATTAACTGATTCATTTTATAGTTCCTTCAGTTAAATTGTAAAGTTTTATTAACCTCCCCACTCCACTTCACCATTTAAAAAAAAGGGAGGTTACTGCAATCACTAAAATTTTCGAATTCGAGATAAGACCGGATCTATACGTTTTGAGGTCTCAGGAACCCAAAAAAGTGGTTTTTAAAATGTGTCTGTATGTATGAACGTACGTTCGTAAACACGCCACAGCCCAAACTACTCGACCGATTTGGCTGAAATTTGGTACGTGTGCATGTGAAAACCCAACTTAGATCTGAAAAGCTTTTGGAGCCAATCGTGCAACCAGAAGTGCCATTTTGGCACATCAACTTTTAAATTTTAAATGCAAACCCCCATTTTTCACGTCACCATAAGAAAGACGTTCAAATTCTGCATCTAAAAATGTATTCATTCTTAGTGCCCTTTTGACCAACAATTTAAAAAAAATTGATTTTTATCGGACTTTAAAATCGCGGTACAGCCCAAGCCCCTCAACCGATTTGGCTGAAATTTTGCACATGGGGATTGTATTACACGTCGAAGAGCTGAACAAATTTTGGATTCAATCGACCCACGGAAAGTGCCGTTTTGGCACACCAATTTCGAAACTTAAAATTATTCTCTCATTCACCCATCAAAAACAACTTTTTGAAAGATTTATTGTTATCATCAGAAAGGTCTTCAAATTCTGGTTTTAAATGAGATAAAATTTATTCGCATTTAGTACCCTTCGGGTAGAAAAATCGAAATTTTGTAATAACACTGAAACCACGTTATAGCCCAAACTACTGGATCAATTTGTCCGAAATTTGGTACATGGAGGTTAGGTAACCCATTGAAGAGCTGAAAGGCTTTTGGGAGCAATTGGTCCACGGGAAGTGCCATTTAGGCATATCAACTTTAAAATCTTAAACACAATAAGTCACGGAAATCAAAGACCCATGCGTTGGGGAGGTTCCAGCCGCTTCTCTGCTGCATTTTTTTTTATAAGTAAGTATCTTGCTACTTGTATGGTTACATTTAACTTGCCCACAAAGACTTTCGTCGAGATAATATTTTTCAACAATTTCCTCAAACTGTTCCAGAGGGCACGCAGCTTGGCAGCCAGGAATTTTCATCAACTCAATTGGATCATAATTGCTTCTCTTGTAATAAACCTTGAATGTCATCCAAAATGAAAATAATACAACACTATGACCATCTTACCCTAATTACGTAATCATTTCGCACTTCTAAAACTTCGAACAAAACACAAGACCCATAGAAAGGGGGATGAGGGGGATCAAAAATTCCAAGCGTGTTAAGAACTGCAGCCACGTCTGAATATAAAAATAATTTTCTTTCCGGAGGGTCCAGCGTTCCAGTAACTTTCTCTTTCGTGTCTTGAATAATTTTCTGGAAAAACGCTCCTGCAATTTGGTTTTGTAAGTATTGCACAATGGAAACACTGGACAACTTCGGTGGAAAAATGCACTATCACTAGAAACACCCCACTACACCGAAACACTTGATTTTCACTGCTGACGCGTTTCGAACACAATGTGCTCATTATCAAAGCCGAAGCTAAACAACCCTACCTGCCGGAAAACTGAAATGGTCACGCGTGATGGGTGAACCCGTATAAATATAACAAGTCCTCCCTAAAGTAGCGTAAACAGAGATGAATATGCGATCGAGCCTGAATGAGCGTTCATAAGCCTATCTCTAGACTTATAAATTACGATACTTTCCATTGCATCTAGCATATGCACCTTGTTAACGCTACTGTGGTTGGTCTAACTTTAACAGCCGAGGGGTGGAGCTATGCGGGTGAGCCTATAAATATTTGTTTAGCTTCGGCTTTGATAATGAGCACAATGTGTTCGAAACGCATCAGCAGTGAAAATCAAGTTTTCGGTGTAGTAGGGTGTTTCTAGTGATGGTGCATGTACGTATTGGACACGTGAGGTTTCAGTAGGTACTTACCAGCGTTAAGTTTCTTAAGGTTTGTTGTTGCAGTAAATGTCGCAAACCCTAATCCTGCCAATTCTGTTAATGGTTCAGGAAAAACACTTTTAGCCCATTCGGGTAGCTCAAATCCCCATTCGTACTAAAACATAATGAAAGTATTGCAAATAATTTTTTTTAGTCCCACTTCTGAAGTTAGACAAGAATAAATAAGCACAATTGTTTGTAAATTAGTGACGTTCCAACCGGAATATTCGGTAAGGTTGTCGAAAAGCTGCCGGTGTTCTGCGTATTGCCGTTTAGCATCCTCGCTTTCCAGGTATTCGTTATTATATTGTGCGTAATTTGGGCATGCAGATGAAGCTACAAGAACCTAATTTTGCATAAAAAATCAGATTCAGAGTATAATTACGGTGTCCTTATCCCAGAAATTGTAAGGAATAGGCTGCCATAGTAAAGCTGGATTCCATATCTCAAGTCCCACAGGTGGAAAGAGTCCGGCAAACACCAGTTCTAAAGTCATTTTCGTTCTATTGTAATGTGTACTGCGAGAGTCTAAAATGTTTGGTGTATAATAGGGCCCGAGGAAGTCATTGTATCGGCGTCGCAAAAATTTCCCAAGATTATACGCCTGCACTTTTTGCCTCGCTGCAAATTATTTTCAAAATTACAAAAATGTTTTGAAAATCCTCACGTTTGTAAGTTGCCCAACTCCGAATGGATAATACTTCTCGTTTTTGTATGGATCATTGGGGTAGATTGTTGCCTGATCCACTGTACGGTCTCCATGTCGGAAAATCTGTTAAAGGAGTTAGAACAACATATTCTAGAGATTTTTGCCACTTACACCGTGAGCCAAAACAAGTTTTTCTTTTGCATACGTTGGTTCTAACACCGAAACAGTTATTAAAATAGATATGCTGAATAAAGCTCTTGAAATCAACATTTTCGAGAGACACTTTCTAGAAATGCTGCAATCCACTTTGCGCCTAGGTACCTACATAATAGAACCCATTATTAGTTCAATAATGGTTCCGGGCAATTATTAAAACTTTATGTATTTTATCGTTTCAGTATTTTTTATTATGAGCTATTAGCGAACGGTTTCATACAATTTATTTACACCTGTAGATAACGATTGGCAATTCATATTCTTAATGATGCAAAAGTATTTTCGAGTTTTTGCACACTATTTTTAAGTTTTATCATTTTGTCAACTTAATATGGTTGCATGACTAAAATTACGTAAAAAAGGCTTTCTCGTAAGACCTAACACTCTAGGACTAGACATTTTATGGAAAATTATCGGAAGTCTCAAAAAAGGCGGACAAAATATTTTTGGGAATAAGTCAGATTTGTAAGCCGATTGGACCCTTGAAGATCGTTCTTTTTTTTCTAAAAATCATTTTTGGGAACTCGATTTGGTTTACGCATTAATTTTCTGAGTATTTTAAAAAATGCATCTTTTTACACCTTAATGACTTGTGAGTAAAGTTTGTGATGCACGTACAGCGTAATTTTCGGGTTAATAATTTATCGAATTTTATGCAAACGGTGACTGCTAATGAGGAACAAGTTAGAGAGGTATTTGTGAAATTTAGGCTGTTTGTGCATCAATGTTATCTACTGGCATTGTCATGAAAGCGTCAAAATACGCGAAAACACATTTTATTAAAAAATCTCAGAAAATTAATACTTAAACCAAATCAACTTCTGAAAACGATCTCAAAGCTATTTGAGTCTCACAACAATCGGTTAAGAAATGGTTAACTTATTCCTACAAATTTTTTGTCCGGTTTTTTATGGTACACCCGATAGAGGGTCACACACCACTTCCTGAGGGAAAGGATATCCTTTTGTATATAAGATCTTCCCTGTATCTCCCCGCATCTTCCAGGTCTTCCTGAGCAAATATTTGTCTTGCATCTTCCCGGATCTCCCCAGTTTTTCCCGGGATCTCCCCCGATCTTCCAAATAGCTCCCTTGCTATTCGTGCACGCCGGTTTTCGAAAATTTCTCAGCATATCCCGTATCTTCCCAGGATATCCCCGGTATCTCCTCGTATATCCCGGTATAAAAAAAATTGCACAAGATATTATCCCCCGTGACCTCAACAAAACTAAACGTATTCTGAAAATTAGCACCCAACTGAAGTGATATGATGATGCTTAGGTATTGATATCAGATAGTGTGCAAAAGCTTCCTAATTTGCTTCATAATAGTCGCATTTTAGCCGCCCCCTTTACGTAGAAGCGATTTCCGGATACGTGGTTTATACATTTTTTACATTTTCCGAGGTGGAATCACTCCTGATATGTGTATACCTGAAACACCCTGTATACATATGCATTTTATTGAATCAGCTTTTCTTTCGCTCGTTTTCCGCAACATAACGCGAGAATCAATGCCGATATAGGAGTGAAACATATATTTAGTACAGTGCAATTATTAGATAAAAGATGGGGGAAACCCGCACATTCAAAAAGTAAAATGAAACATTTTGTATAAAATAATCGGGACACTCTATTTAACATGTCAGTTTCCAAAGAATCCCGCATTGGATACTTTGAAAATTTTCCAATTTAGATTTATCCGAGGGGCAAATCTAGGGGGTGAAATCAGTGTTGGTAAAATCAGGTGAAATTGGGCGAAATCAAGGAAAACCAGGTGAGATCAAGGGAAATAAGGTGAAATCACCAGGTGTAATCATGGTGAAATCAGGTGAAATCACGCAGGAAGGTGAAATCAGTGTATACAATTTTGCTCATAGATTTGCCCCTCGGATTTATCCAACCGAATATGAGTGAAGCGCTAACTATTTAGGTTTTAGTAACACTAAATTGATGGCATTCCACATGAATTTAGTTGTGTTCATTAGTCAATAATAAAATGATAAAAGATGCACGAAAAAAATTTTAATTGCCAGTAGGTATCTCATGTAAGTAATAGCTAATGGTGTGCGTTTACTGAAAATGTTGCATTTTTTAAAAGCGTTATTCAACATATCTCTTTTAATTGCAGTGTTAAAACGAACGCCTGCAAAAGAAAATGTTGTTTTAGTTCACGCTGTAAGTGGCAAGAGCGCCTTAATCACGTTTTTCTAACGCATTTAATAGATTTTCCGGCATGGAGACTATACCATAGACCCAGCAACGATTTACCCCAACGACCCATATAAAAATGAGGAGTATTATCCATTCGGGATTGGAAAACCCACAAACGTGAGGATTTTCAAAAATCAACTTGGTGTAATTTTAAAAATAATTTGCAGCGAGGCAAAATGCGGGAGTACCTTCTCGGAAAATTTTTGCGACTTCGATACAATGACTTCCTTGGGCCTTATTATACACCCGAGATATTAGATCCTCGCAGTACTTATTTCAACAGAACTAAAATGTCCATGCAATTGGTGTTGGCCGGGCTTTTTCCAACTGTTGGAGTTGAGGTTTGGAATCCAGAGCTTCCGTGGCAACCCATTCCTTATAATTACTGGCCGGGCGTTGACGACACCGTAAATATAATTTAAATCTGATTTTTTAATGGAAAAATTAGTTTTTAACAGCCTCATTTGCGTGTTCGAATTATGATATATATTATAACAACGAATACCTCCAAAGCAAGGAGGCTGCATTACAACGTAAAAGACACCACGAGCTTTTCGAATACCTTACTGAAAATTCTGGCTGGAACGTTACTGATTTGCAGAATCTTATGCTGATCTATGCTTGTCTAAACGCAGAAGTGAGGTTTAAAAATTTTATTCGAAATACTTTGATAATGTTTTAGCACGAATGGGGATTTCTGCTTCCTGAATGGAGCCAAAATGTTTTTCCTGAACCATTAACAAAATTGGCAGGATTAGCATTCGCCACGTATACTTCAACACCAAACCTAAAGAAACTCTACACTGGTAAGTATAAATAAAACTTACACTTACCCTTTAATCACAATGGAAACACTGGACAACTTCGGTGGAAAAATGTACTATCATTAGAAACATCCTACTACAACACCGAAACACTTGATTTTTCACTGCTGACGCGGTTCGAACACAATGTGCTCATTATCAAAGCCGAAGCTAAACAACCTACCTGCCCGAAAACTGATATATTTATAGGCCCATCCGCGTAGCTCCTCCCCTCGGCTGTGAAAGTTGGACCAATCACAGCTCGAGAAATAGTCACGCATGGGTAAACACGTATAAATATAACAACTCCTCCTAAAATAGCTTAAACCGAGATGAATATGCGATCGGGCCTGTATACTTATGACTTATAAATTACGATACTCTCCATTGCATCTAGCATCTGCACCTTGTTAACGCTACAAACTAACTTAATATTATCACTTTTTCTATGATCATTGTGTAAAGCATGTAGGGCAACACTGGATTTCTCAGTTCTGCCATATTTTGAGGTTTGACAAGGTTTTTTGGCCAACAAAATTTAAGGACAGTTTTCAGATCTGAAAATAAACTGAAAAATCTTTTAGGCAACCCGAAAGATAAAGTAGGAAATAGCGAAAAATCTGGCATATACGAAGTCAATTGTCAAAATTGTGATCTAAAGTATGTAGGTTAAACACGAAGGTCTCTCAACACCAGATTTAAGGAGCACTTAGCCCACCTTAAATATGTCAATACTGAGAAATCCAGTGTTGCCTTACATACTTTACACAATGGCCATAGTATAAGTGATAATATTAAGTTAGTTTGTAGCATTAACAAGGTGCAGATGGTAGAAGCAATGGAAAGTATTGTAATTTATAAGTCTAGAGATAGGCTTATGAACGCTGATACAGGCCCGATCGCATATTCATCTCTGTTTATGCTACTTTAGGGAGGACTTGTTATATTTATACGTGCTCACCCATGCATGCGTGACCATTTCTCGACCTGTGATTGGTCCAACTTTCACAGCCGAGGGGTGGAGCTACGCGGATGGGCCTATAAATATTTCAGTTTTCGGGCAGGTAGGTGATTTAGCTTCAGCTTTGATAATGAGCACATTGTGTTCGAAACGCGTCAGCAGTGAAAAATCAAGTGTTTCGGTGTAGTGGGGTGTTTCTCCCTTTTAATAACCAAATTGTAGGTCCGTTTTTTCAAAAAATCGTACAAGACACAAAAAAGAAAATCAATGGTACGCTGATCCCACAGGAGAGAAAATTATTTTTGTATTCCGGCCGCGATCTAAATGTGGCTGCACTTCTTAACACGCTTGGAGCTTTCAGTCC
Source organism: Pycnomerus fuliginosus (assembly GCA_963924575.1). Taxonomy (NCBI): domain Eukaryota; kingdom Metazoa; phylum Arthropoda; class Insecta; order Coleoptera; family Zopheridae; genus Pycnomerus; species Pycnomerus fuliginosus. Next base: position 16,531,274 of record OZ004622.1, read on the forward strand.
GCCGCATAATCCTCCTTTTGGGTCTTGTGTTTTGTTTGAAGTCCTAGAAGTACAAAATAAGCATATATTTAGGGTAAGACCATCACTGCCATATTGTTGTCTTTATTTTTAATCAATTGAAGGTTTATTATAAGAGAAACACATATGGGGATCCAGTTGAGTTAATGAAAATTGATGGTTGTGAAGCATCATGTCCTCTGGAGCAGTTTGAGGAAATTGTTGAAAAATATTATCTCGACGAAGAATCAGATCTTCGTGCGAAAGAATGTAGCAATTTTTAGTCTACATCCATTTGTTTTTATATAAATGACATTTGAATAAACTATTGTTGTCCATATGAATCCTTCCACTTTTTCCTATCCTACGTTAACTTTTTCATTTCACTACACTGTGTATTTCTTTTAATCACTGCATTTCTAACTTCTTCTGCCCATGTTTTTCTTGGTCTTTTCCCTTTGCTTCCTCCTTATAGCTTCTTGAACTCCTTCTTTTGTTACGTAGGTACTCCTCTTCTGCAGCATTTTCCTCTTCTGTCTTCTCATTCGTAGTTGATTTGCTTCCCACTAATAGAGTTTTAAAATATTGCAGAAATGTCTTCATGACTTGTCCGTTGTCATTATTAATATGTTTTTTCTACGCCCTTTATTGAAAGTACGCTTTTCTATTTGTCAGTAGAGAATAGAAAGTTGGCGTTTGCGGCTGAGCGAGCGGAAAAATTATTGCCGCTTACCAGGCCCAAAGTTAGTTTTTCTGATAGGATAGAGATTAATAACTATTTTAAGGAAACTTTATTAAACAATTAGATTAGGTGCCTATTGAACAATAATAAATTAAACCAGATGTTCCAATGATAATTCAATGATTTCTACTTATACTACTGTTATAGTGATCTCTTGTCATTACGGATGGGGACATGGATTTATCGTTACTACTGTTATGAACAATTTTAAAATTTATAGTACAATTTTCACAATTCTGAACTTGTATACCAGAGCCCAGTTCATGAAGTTTTGCAGATGTTACGTTGTTGTTGACTACCGCAGGCTCAGGGTTTTGTCCGAGAATCTTGTGAGACACTGCAATCTTGTTTTCTAGTGATTCCTCTATATAGCCCTCTGCCACAGAGGTGGACTTCCAACCTCCGTGGCGTTTTAAACTGGTAATATCCGCTCCAGCATCTGCCAGTAACGTTGCGGAAGTTCTTCGAAAACAGTGACCAGTGTAGGAAGCGCAACCAGGTAAATTCAAAAATTCCGCTATACGCTTCGGCATATTGCCAAATGTGTTCATCCCCACGACTCTGTTCGTGCACTTTCCATTCTCATACCTCAAAAATAATCTCTGCGTCGTTGCATGGGATGGACGGAGTGCCACATATTTACGGCAAAAGCCCAAATAATCCACTTCGTGTTCTCCTCCTTTAGACACAATAAAAGTACGCTGAACTCCAGTTTTGGTATTGGGAATTTTTACAACCATGATTGTCCCATTATCTTCTATGTCCTGAATCAGCATTTTGGTCAGCTCGTCGCGACGACAGGCCCCGAAAATACCGAATATTAAAGCAACCTACAATGTCATCATTATTAAAAAATAATTTAGCGCCATAATTTACCTTCAACATCAAATAACACTCATCCGGAGCATCTGATAGGAACCTGTTAATCTCTTCCCTTCTCAGCACCTTTGATTTCTTGGCCCTGTATCCCACTGACTGCTTCTTTAGAAATGCTATCAATCTGCTATATTTTGAGATATCTACGTTATGTTTGGAAGACAGAGTGCTCTTCAACATTGAATACACTGACCATATAGTAGATGATTTCTTCGTTCTCGAAATTTCCGACAAATAAGCCAGCAATATATCTTCAGAGTAGGATGATTTAACTTGATTGGTTTTGCACCATTGCACGAACAACGTGTATTCTCTCTCGTACCTGGTCTTCGATTTGTCAGGTAACAAATTCAAGATTACGTTTTTCGCGGCTTCCTTTATGTGTGGCGGGGTGCATTCCAGATCCACTACACTCTCGTCACTACTATCAATGTCTGCCATTCTGACCAAGAGAACAACGAAATCTCTAGTTTACAGTCGCTTTGAAAAATTTTTGACGTATTTTGAAAAATAACAAAAGCAGTGTCATAGGAACGTCCACAGATAACTACAAAAAATTCATGTACTGATTGACGACATGCTGTTTTTTAAAAATTGAGAAAAATATGCTTCTTCTTGCCTTATTTATAAGGGGCGTAGAAAAAATAGTATGTGTATTGAAAGCGTAAAGTGCCTTTTGTGCTCTCACAAGTTTGCTGCTCTCGCCTAAAGGCTCGAGCAGCAATTTACTTGTTCCGAGCACAAAAGTTGCACTTTCCGCTTTTAATACACAATGTACTATTATCGTTATTAGTTTATTTTGCCTCGCTTTTGAAAACCCTTCCGAAGAATAGTTTCTGGTTATCTGTATATGCGTTCTCCTTTTTTTCCGAAATTCATCCATGATTTTTGTTTGTCCTCTTTTACTAACTATTTTACTTCGTTCCTTTATCGTAATTTATTTACTAGTTTGTAGCTTCCATTTTGTTTTTTTTCTTTACTGCGTTTCTTATTTTATCTGTCCATCAGTGTTCCTTTCCACTTTCTGTTCGTAGTCCTTACCATCCCGAAGCTGTTATAGTAAGTATAGCTTCTTTATTTTATACTTTTTTTATACATTTTTTTTCGACGGTTCCTTCTGTATTTTGATCTAATATATTTTGATAAGTTTCTTTGACTTGTGGTTCTCTTAGCCTGTGGCATCTGATCCTTTTATTGATTATTCTTCTTTTGTTTTTATTGTCCGCTTCGGGTGTTTCATTCAAAATTCTTCATTTCATAATTGCCAAATACTTATCGCTACCTATTTCTGTCCGTTTTCTCATTTTAACATCTTTCACATTTTTGCACGTGTCCCTACAGAAGTAGACTAAAAATAAATCGATTATTTATTTTTCTTTTCTACTTAATTACGTCTATAATAGTGATTTTGTGTTTAAGTTGTACAAAATCGCTTTCAAGATAAAAGTATAAATTTATTTCTCGGGTTGTGTTCTTCTATTATTCTCTATTATTCTCCTTATTAACGGATTGAAATCTTCCCTAGGGAGTAAAGTGAGTTAACCTTCACAATATCTAATAAACAGATATCAATATGTATGTATGTGTTTAATTAAAGTGCGTAATATAAAATTAGAAGTATTTGCGTCGGTCGTGAATGAAGTAGGTATTGTATACAACTCTACAGAGTAAATTTAGCTTCGGGATTAAAATTGCTCTTTACTGCCTTGATAAATAAACAAAAATCTTTTGAATTTCTCTGGAAACGCAAAAAGGACTTCTTAGGAAGTGGAGGGTTGAAGTCAACAAAGACATAAAATAAAAATGACAACGGAAAATAAAGAACAAGAAACCTTATGCATTATTGAAAATTAAAATTGGCTTTAACATTTATTAACAAAATCCACATTCTATAAATCTTACATCAAAATGCAGCAATTCTTTCCAGCCCTATCGCCTTGTAGTCGTCGCTTAATATCCCACTTGAATTACTTTCATCTTCAGTCTTAAAAAACGATTCAAAAAAAGGATTGTTTTGCTTAGAATCCTCGAAATATTTCTGTACGTCTTCCTCGTTTTTAATTTTTGGAATCGTGGCCAAAACTCCGGCTATATAGTCTTTTTTATGTCCGAGATTCCTACCACCAGAAATCGGACGATCTCTTTTTGCAAACTTGTAAGGTCTTGCAGGTGCCTCAATTTTCTTCACCGGCGATTCCCTATTCTCATTTCCGTAATACGGGTAATTCGGATAGTAATAATCTGCATCGTCTCTGTACTTATCTCCGTTATTGCTATTGTAGTAATCAATATTTTGCTCTTCTTCTTGTTTGTTTGATTGTTGGTGCTTACATCCTGGCGGGTGGTAATTTTCGGGATGAGGTGGGGGCGTTGTACGTTGCTTCGAGTGATTTCTCGAATGTTTTGAATTCTGCTGTTTCCTTTCTTTGTGATTAACTTTATCATTTCTTTCTTTATAATAATAATCTCCATCGCTGTATTCTTCACTCAAGTGGTCTTGAATATTTTCTGGCAATCTATGGGGGCGAGGGTGATGAACTGCCGGCCGACGATGTTGATTTTCACTTCTATTATCATCATTTTCGTAAGTTTTTGGTAAGAATCGAAAAAACCTTTTTACATCTTTAGGCTGAATGAAAAATGATTCTACCGTTAATGTAAATAAGACAATAATGGAACAGAAAATCTACAATCAGAATAATTAATACAATTACCTATGATCAAGAGTGAAACTTACTAAACGAAACATTTTTCTGCACAAGAAAACCATGAACTGGCTGAGTGAACAAAAACGATCGCATTTTATACTGCATGAAACCTGTAATTACTAAACGATCCATTTTTTATGTAATTTAAACTGAAATGCTAAATAACTTTCCCCGTCGTTTGATTGCAGGGTTTAAGGCCGATTATATATTCGGAAATAGACGATTTCATGGTTCTTAAGTAGATCGAATCAGAAAAGTCCAATTTTAGTCCTCACGCTAAGATAAGGGTGGTCCCTGTCCCTGGAAAATCTTTTTAAAACGCATCGAGCGCACTCCTTTTTTTTATGAAGAATTCAGTTTGAAGCCTCTTTTGCTATGCACCTAATAGGTAAGTTTTTATGGTTGGGGGTTGAAGCGAGCGAGTTTCAGGGGTGCAATTTTTTGTGTTAAATTAGTATTCTTCGGAAAGAAGTCCTTAAATTTTCTCCATGTCAACTTTTTTCAATTAGTTTCCTCCAGTAATAGGTGGTCCAAGGGTTACATTTCCTCTAAGTGAATTTTTTATGTTTCAAGGTTGAAGGGGTTGAGTTTTAGAGGTGCAATTTTTTTCTCTTCCGGTCGTAGGTGGTCTAAGGGTCTAAGGGCTAAATATATGCTCAAAACTTTTTCTGGGCCATTGATGAAAATTTATCGAATGGCTTGAATTTCAAGCAACGCTTATGTTAAATTTTGAGTTTCAACCCCTGATTTGCACCCCTTCGGTGTCATCCTGAAGAAAAAAATCCGTCCCTTATCAGTCGAAATATGTCGAAATATGTGTGTCGGGTTTCAGACCTCCATGTGCAAAATATTTGAGAAGTTTTCGTATTTTTTTTTATCAAATAATGTCAAAATATATGTGGAAAACCATCCCTTACCAAATAATGTCAAAAAAATATATGTGGTTTCAGACCTCCATGACCCATGTGCAAAATATTTGAGAAGTTTTCGGATTTTCGTGATTTTCAACCCCTAAATTTCATCCCCCACAATTGACACCCCCTCACCTTCAACAAACTTGTACGTCAAAAGCGCATATCAAGTTTCAGTAAAATATCTCCACTGGTTCTCGAGTTATTACAATTAATAGTTTTTCGGTCCCGAAAAAAACCTCGCATTCTCGCGCTTTTACTGCGAACGCTGCCTAAACGCTTGAAGATGGATTAAAATCGTATAAGGAAGAAATGTCGACAAGGAATAGACCTACAAAAAAGCCCGCTACAGCATATAAATATCTGTTACGAATAACCGCCAATAAGCCAGTATTTTCGTCAAAAATTAAAACACAAAAACGATTACGGTGGGTTACCCATCGTAGATAGCTATATGTCGTCGCAGACTTTTTTGTAGATCTTTTCATTGCCGACAGTTCCTCCTTTCAAGCTTTTGCTCTAGCTTCAAGCTTTGAAGCAGCAGGCAGCGTTCGCGATCAAACGTCGTAAATTGTAATTTCTTTCAGTTTTTCACCCGTAACTCCGACTCCTACGGTCCGATATGGCCCAAAAACAATCACCGTCGAGATTTTCGAGGTATACCCCTGTGTACAACATTTCAGCTCGATATCTGCTTCCGTTTTCAAGTTATGCGACGGGACAGAGTAGACGATCGAGCCGCCGAGCAACGACTTCACTAAAACAAGAGTGCCTACGCATATATGCTTCGGCACTAAAAGGAAAAAGCCTGATTCACACTTATCCCGTGTCCGTAACAAAATGTTTCGACTTTAGAAAAGGTTCAATAGGAAAGTCAGTGAGTCAGTGATAAAATCTACTAAAATATATTGTTGAAGCACGTAAACTGAGGCTCATTTAACAAAACAATAGGAAAAGGCCTGACTCACACTTCTCCCGTGTCCGTTACAAATTGTTTCAACCTTAAAGAAGGCTAATAGGAAAGTCAGTGATTATTACTGATTAACCCCAAAATTCTGTAAGTTTTAACATAAAAGTTACAGAATCACACCTAAATTCGCTAAAAGATATTGATATTGATAAAACAATAGGAAAAGGCCTGATGCACACTTCTCCCTTGTTCGTTACAAATAGGCTACTTGCACATTTCGTAATTTCGGGATATTTTAATGTAAATGCATCAATAAAGATACAAGGAATCGTCAGCGAACATCAATTTTATTTTAAAAACGTTCGTTTATTTGTAAATAAATAAATAATTCAGAAACGCCGTTGTACGACTTGTGACGTCATAAATCGTACAGCGGATGCAATCTGACAACAGTTTATTTGAGGGTGACGTTTAATAATTAATTTGAAAAGTCAGCCTTGGCAGTTGACAATAAGAGGGATCAAAAGTGACCTCTAACGTTGTAAAAGGAGGTAAGTACAATGTTATTAGTTGTTTGGGTTGGCATCTTGTACCTTTGTACCCACTGGCAAAGAGTACTGGTGACTACTATAAAATATTTAAGATTTATGAATGAAAGACGTCGGGTCAGGTTAGACAGCGACGTTGTCACATGTAAGAAAATTATGTTCGAATGGGTGGGCTGGTCTTTTGGCGGGAAGTTTGGAAATGCTACTTTCTCATTTTTTTTTGAGCTCCACCGACAAGATATTGGAATTTAAGGTATCTGGAAGGATCACATATATCCCGAGCTTCAATTTAACATCAAAAACAAAATTGATGCAAGATGCCTATTGTTTCAACTTTAGAAAAGGGTAAGAATAGGAAAGTTAAAATTTCAAAAATATATTGCAAAAACACGTAAATCCGTAAATCAAACTTCATTTAACAAAACAATTGGAAAAGGCCTGACTCACACTGCTCCCTGTCCGTTAGAAAATGTTTCGACTTTAGAAAGTTAAATTTACTAAAATACATTGCGATCAACAACTTCTTTCACCACAAGATTTGTCATCCGGTAAGTACTGATTTAGCAAAGATTCAAACTTGCGGAAGTCACATATCTGCTCGCATCCCGGAATTTTCAAAACCTGAGGTTTCAAAGTCGTGTAATTTTCATACACAATCTGAAAGTTTAATTTTATCTAAAAAAGCACAGAAATTCCCTCTTACTTTTATTCCAGTGTCGTTTCCATACCGATGTACTTCAAAAGTGATATAAGAACCGTACGTAGGAACATGAGGTGGATCAAAAACTCCCAAAGTAATTAGCAAAGCCGCCACATTATTTTCATGGGCTGAATAGAGGTAGATCTTTCTTTCTTTATTCTCACTGTTAATTTTGGTTTTGGTGTCTGCTATTATTTTCTTCAGTAGATAACCTGCGGCCAATTTACGCAAATCTGTGGTAGCGGTGCTTACGTAGTATTCTTTTATTGCCATTTCTACAATTTTATTCGGCCACACGCTTTCAGTCCATTCGGGTAGAACGTAACCCCATTCTTCCTGCAAATTGTCTTTAAAAACAAGAATTAATTAGGCCTAAATTACCTCAGTTGACAGGCCAAAATACAAATTGTAAACGTCCCGGAAGAAAGATATATTTTTTCCAGTATTTTCAGTTAAGAATCGAAAAACTTTTTCATAATTTCTCCTTTCTGCTATTTCTTTCCTGCTTTGTAGGTTTTCATCGTAAAGCCTTACATAATTGGGGCACAATGTGCCTTGCAAGACCTGCAATTTTAAAGCTTTAATAAATTGCACAATTTTTGGGTAATTTACCTTGTCTTTGGATGCCGGGATGTAATTGTAAGGCACTGGTTGCCAAAGAGCCCCCAAACCATAATTCCAAATTTCTTCCTTCCTTGGAGGAAATAATCCGGCTAAAACTAGCTGAAGGGACATTTTAGTTCTGTTATAATCTGTACTAACGGCATCTACAATTTGAGGATAGTACAGATCACCCAAGAACGGTCCATATCTGGACCTTAAATTTGTACCAATGGAATATTCCCTCCTTTTGCCGGCCTAAAACAAAACTCTTAAATAATTTTCCGAAATCTACATTTACTACGTTTGTAAGTTGCCCTAAACCGAAAGGAAAATATGTCTCATCCACGTACGGATCATTAGGATAAAGCTCTTCAGGTCCATTCGCTGTCCGATTGCCATGTCTAAAAAGCTTAAATTTTCGTAATATTACATTTTTAAACTTCAGTTTAACTTACCACATGTAAAAGTACTAAACTATTTTGAGTATTATCCGGTAAATGATAGCCAAGAATGGGTACCAGTAAAAAAGGTATGAACGAACTTGACTGCATTTTCTTTTTTAATGCTCAACTCCTCCGTTTTCTTTCGTATTTAAGTGTCTTATCGGTAATTCAAAATTGCATATATTATCGATAGGCTAGTGCGACCATACACGTGCTTTGAATTTTCATGCATCTACACGGTGGACTTGACGAAAAACACTGGAGAATCAAGTTGGCAAAAACAGTTTTTCAAAATCGGCAATTGTATAAGTTCACCGTAATTGTGATAACCTCGATTAAGTTACCTCATAATTAAATTATCGTTAGGCGACTGCTGGTTCTTGTCAACTTATTTGCCATAAATTATTAACGGGTTCAATTTTATCTTGACAGCATTAAGAATGTATCTTGTTTGCTATAAAATTCCGACTCTTTTACACAACTGCTGCTTTCGTAAAATTTGAATTAGATAAAAGAGAATCGCATCTCAATGATATAAAAAGCGAATAATTGTTGAAGCCTAGTAAGTCCTACAATAACTTAAATTGTTAACTAACAACTAGTTTAAGTATGTTAAGTTTCTGTAAAATGTCAGGTTGGCCCCAAGAAAAAACTATAACCATAATTTTCAGAAAGCACGACAAATAGTAGGTTTTTTTTTGAAAAACAAGTGCTAATTTGGCGCTTCATGCATCTTTTTTATTGGAGTGAGGATTTTGCCATCACTTCCCGAGAAGCATCCACTTCTCCATTTCCCGGCTATCATCCGCCATCTGCGTAGTGACAGTGTCAAGTGTCATTGTTATTGTTGCACTCAGTTAAATTTATATAGCTATCTGAAAGTAACGTCATCACAAAACCAACTTTTTGAATCAAAGTTCACCTTTATTAGTTTTTTTTCTCAAAAATTGCGACAAATTCAGCGAAACAAAAAAAATTTTTTAACCTCTACGCAGCGCGAAGCAGTTACTGGAATCGATCGGAAAATTCAAAAAAATCGAATCACCAAATACGTCTTAGGGTCCTGAAAAACCGAAAAATTGGTTTTTGAAAAAATGTCCGTCTGTCTGTGATCACGCTGGAGCTCAAATTACTGAACTTATCGAGATGAAATTTGGCACACATATTCAGCGGCAATTTGTAGGTGCTGATTAGGTTTTGGGCCACATCGTTTCACGGAAAGCGCCTTTTTGTCGCATCAACTTTAAAAATTTAAATGCAAACCCCCATTTTTCGCGTTTTCGCTCTTCGAATTCTACTTCTAAAAATGTATTCACACTTGTGCCCTTTTGGCCAAAAAATGGAGCCGTGAAAAAAAACCTATGCATAACTGTATATTTTTATTACCGGATTTGATGGCTGATTTTTTTTCAAGCCTAAAATCTTAGTGCCATTTTTTCAAAAAATGTCATTTTAGTGGCAAAAGGATCCTTGTTTCAATTTATTTTACAAAAAAGGAAATTCTTACTATCAAATTTGACGGTTGTTGTATTGCCGGATCAAAAACCTTGTTGCAATTTTTTATAAAATTTCCATTTTAGGAGCAAAAAGGCTCTTTTTTGCATTTTTCTTAGCAAAAGGGCATATTATTATTATCGGATTCGATAGCTGTTGCATTGCCAGATCGAAAACCTTAGCGTCATTTTTTCGAAAAATGTCATTTTAGGGGTGAAAAACATTTGTATTTCAGATTTTAGTGAATAAAGTAAAATGCTACATTTTCAAATTCTGTGAAAAAGTAAAGTTTCTACTGTCTCCGTGACTGCCAATTTTTTAAGTATAGTATTTACTTAATAATGAAATAATTTTCACCATGTATATTAACCAAGTAAAACGAAAGATAAAAAGTTGTAATTGTTTTAGACTAAGGTACATAATTTTTTCCGTGTAAGTATTTATAAATTTTCCGTAAAAATACTAATTATTGCGTTCATGCAAAATGATAGTAAGTATATGTATGTAATTTTATCGCAATTTAAAAAATATGTTGAAATGCCCATGACACGTGCAGAAATTGAGAAAATTTTAAAAAAATAACACCCTATTTTGCAATCTCAATTTTATTCGAAAAGAATACAACACAACGACTAAAAAAAAACTATTATGACTTAAAAAACATAGAATATTGCTTATCTGGAAAAGATTCAAAACTTCTTATGTTTGTCAAAATATCTTTTATAGCGAGGCGTTTTAGCGGCAGCAAATTATCCTCGTTCTGCGATAATACAATGGACAATGTTTCTTTAATCTTCTGAAGAATATTGCGACCGTCAGGTCCTGCCGATTTCACAAATTTTAACGTAATAACATCTCCAATCAGTTGCAGAAAAGTATCGTTACAGCAGCTTAGGATAGGATCTAAGTCGTTTTCAGATTTCTCCGATATTTGTTCGGAAAATGCTGCAATATGTTGATACAGCTCACTCAGAATTGTAGTAGCGCATTCGATATCATCTCCTAGAGATCCCAACATTGATATTACTGCTTGACTGACGTGAATCTACAAGAATTAACAGATAAAAACTTGAAAAAAATTCATCTTTGACTTTCTTACCGTTCCAATAGGATCTTTTTCTTCTAATTCTGCTATGGATCTAATCAGTATTTTAATAAAATCCGTCATAATGATCTGCCAGTCATCACCCACAAAAAAACAGTCTTTCTTCAAAACCAAAATACAGTCTCGGATTTGCGAAAAATCGGTTAATATCGTTCTCATATATTTGCCTTCTCCGGAAGTGACGTCAACGATTATAAATTCTAACACCAGAATAACTAGCTGCTTGATTTCCTCTCGTAGATTGCAGTCTTTGAGAACACGATAAAATGCGGAGGCTGGCAAGCTTCTATAACGTACCGGAGGAATACTGTCAAAAGTTGGTCGGAAGTGGGCAAAAATATTTCTGATCTCACTGTATTTGGATGACGCCAAATGCTCCGAGAGCCACTTAAATTTCTTCAGCAATCCGCTCAATGTTTTGAATTCATCTTCAAGACGGCCATCGATTTGTATATTTTCAATGCGTTTTAACACTTCGTCAACAGACATTTTTGTATTCTGTGCAAAATATTCCAATGTTACGGGCACAAACAACACAACACGCAGGCGGACTTGACAGGACGCGTGGATAGCCTTTTGTTTCAGCTGTGGCCTGTGGTTTTACGGACGCCTGCTACGACGCTTTTAATTTTTGTAGGTACTTATATTAGCTGTGTTCGGATATTACATCTGTACGAATAGTCCAGTCATATTAGACTGGGGGGCTGATCACTAGTGGAATTAGTTGTACATCCGGCTTGCAATTAATTCCGGAATTATGGAATTATTACGGAATTATTCTGGAATTAATGGAATTTAAATGGAATTAATGGAATTAGCCGGAATTAGTTGAAATTAGTTGGAATTAGCTGGAATTAGTTGGAATTAGCTGGAATTAGTTGGAATTAACTGGAATTATTATGGAATTATTTGGAATTGATATGGAATTATTTGGAATTGATAAGTAGGTACATCATTTAAAAGGAATTAAAGGTATTAGCTGGAATTAGTTGGAATTAGTTGGAATTATTTGGAATTAATATGGAATTGACGCGATTAATTGGAATTAATTTTAAGTCCTACAGCATTACACCCAATACCCAATATAAGTTATTGAATATGTACCTAAATATACACGTGAAGTGCTGATCACTAGTGGAGTTAGTTGTAGATTGGCGCCTAATTAAATGAAAAATCATTATAATGTATGTACATAATATACTTACGCAATTTATTTATAACGTCTTTGTATTTTACAGGCTTCTTCTTCCTTTTCAACATTTGGAAATAAACAGTTAACCTCAACAACACGGGTTTTTTGAAAACAAAATTTCAAAACTTGAGTCACACGATGCCAATACGAGTTTTATTCGTTGAATTCAATTCCTTTCACATGTCATAAGAAATTGAAAAAGTCGGTGTACTTTTTTACAGTTGTCTTTTCCCAAGTTTTCGCCAAGTTTACTCACACCAAATTTCAAATTTTGACGATCTGCCAAAAAGCCTAAGTTGGTTGCATTTTTGAAAAGTTAATTTATGTGTGTATCCAATGGTGTTAAAATAATAATAATACTAATGGCGTTTATTTTCAACAGACACATTTTGTCCATAGAGGATACAGTACAATAAATTCATAACAAAAATTATTAATAGAACTTAAAAACATAATTCTTGACTAATGCGCACACTGTAATTTTAGAATGTTTTTTGACGATATGGCGGCCATAAGAAAAAGAAAACTTGACTGTCGTTGCTCAAAATCTAGAAGGCATAGAAAATTTGTGTTAATGCCATTGAATCGGCAGCTATTTTCAGTTCTTTCAAGATATTTTTTCATTAATATTTGAGACTTCATGCGGCAGCAGTTTCTAGGGATTGCAAGGAATTACCCTACTGCAATTACTACAATTTTCGAATTCGAATCTACAGTAGGTATGCCTACTCTCCAAGGTGTCCATAGGAATTTACGTGGGAAATTCGATTTTATTTTTGTCTTGCTTCCAAAATTAATTTAATGGAAATTTTATGCTATCGGGTTTTAGATACCGATGCCTCTACTTGTGAAAAAATACTCAGCGAACAAATCTTCGGAGTTAGTTCATAAAACTAAGGCAAAATGGTCCGTTATTTAAATTTCCCGCGAAGACGGCCGAGCACGATCGTTAAATCTCGACAAAACAGGGTTTTTAAAATGTCTCTCTGTGTATATTGTACGTTTGTAAACACACCACAGCCCAAACTACCTGACCGATTTGGAATAGTGGGTAACGAAAAATTCACCACCCTGTATAAAAATTTTGATTTCAAACCCGGGTTTTTTTGGCATTAAACTAATGTTACCATAACAGACAATCACAATAAAGGCTGCGTTTTGGTTATTGTATAATTATAATGTTGTATTGTTGGTGACATTATGTCAGAATTGTGTTTAGTGTAAGTCTGTCAATATTGGAAAAAATAATATAAGTAACACAGGACTAAACTGTTTTTTATTCCTGAGGGGTGTTTAAAGCCCGAGACGAAGTCCTTTGTTATTTAACATACTATGATTTTTATTTAAATTTATTCTAAAAAATCGTTATCCATCTCTCCACTTTAGCCTGCCTTACCTCCGTTAGTAATGACTTTAGGAAAAACTTTCTCGAGAATTTTCGTCTCGTATCTTTGGGGACAACGTGGTTAAAATATTGCTTTATGTTTCTGTTGCACCCTATATAGGCATCTCATAACCTAACTTAAATCTGAAACGCTTTTGGAGCCGACCGTGCAACCAAAAGTGCCATTTTGGCACATCAACTTTGAATTTTTTTTAAATAAAGCCCTCATTTTTGACAACACCGGAAGGACAAAGATGCATTTACTCTTAGTGTCCTTTTGGCAAAAAGGTCAAGAAATCAAAATTTTTGACGTAATTTAGTGCAGACATCATCGCAAAATCTGTCAACTTATTTGACATAACGTTATTAAGTCTCGACATGAGTCTCACTGGGCACCGCCAACTGCAATTGGAAATTTTAAAAATCTCACGTTATTTATATTATGAATATGTCACTTTTGCAAAAACGCTTTCTATTTAGTGCTTGGCAGTGCATGATACTATTGATTTGTAATGAAGGCACGAGGCGTGGAGAAGTCTTCGATTGCCAGGAAATGTCATTTAATTTGTGTTTTATGATAATTTATTATAAAATAAACCGCAGACATGAATTCTGAACTTTTGTGGTTGCCAGATCTGGTTTCTACTGTATTTATTTTTCGTAATTTTATGATGACGGGTCTTGAATGCATCAAGTGTCTCATGACCGGAAACTTAAAGAAAAGAATTATTTATAACCAAGATTCTTATGATCACGGGGTCTCGAAAGCACCAAGTGTCTCATGACCGGAAACTTAAACAAAGAATTATTTATAACCAAGATATACCTACCAAAAATTAACAATACAATCGAAAGGAAGTAATATTGCTTAATTGATTTCGATCAATTATCAAGTGGAACTTTGTCGTAAACACTTGAAGATTTGATATATAAATATGCACATTTTTAAATTTATTTCAAAATCATGAAAGGTTTCACAGTGTTGTGTTTGTGCCTAGCGGCGGTCTTGGCCGTTCCTTTTAAGGTACCTATATCTTCTAATAAATACATAAAATAAAACTCAATTTTAGAAACATGGTGTCCCTGCAAACAAATTCAAAACAAGTGGACGAATCGTGGGTGGCTCGACTGCTAGTGCAGGGCAGTTCCCTTACCAAGTCGCCGTAAATTACGATAGTGATTATGGTTCATTTTTTGGTGGAGGAGCCGTAATTGCTCCTACTATAGTGTTAACAGCAGGTCACGTAGTGGATGGGTAATGAATTAAGTTTTTTTTAACAAAAAAACTAAATTAATTATTTTAGAGCAAAAGTTTTTACCCTTCACTTTGGAGCTAACAATCTGGTTACTGATGATCCCAATAGAATTACTGTCACAGAAGAGCGCTGGTTTCTTCATCCCTATTTTGTTCAAAACACTCTTTCAAATGATGTTGGAATTATTCAATTGAAGATTCCATTAGCTTTCAATGGTAAATAAACTTTTAATGCCAGGAGATTAATAATACGTATTTTTTAAGAATATATTAGACCAATTTCTTTGGCAACTTCGCCACTTGCAGTAAATGCAGAGGTGATAGTCAGCGGCTGGGGTGCCACAGGAGATTGTAAGTGTCAGAAATTCCAAGATCGAACATTTATAATTTATTTTATTATTAGGGGATGGAGTTTCTCCAGAACTAAACTACGTTTCTTTAAACGTCATTTCCAAGGCAGACTGTGTAGCTGTTTATGGAGCAGCTGTT
Source organism: Pycnomerus fuliginosus (assembly GCA_963924575.1). Lineage (NCBI taxonomy): Eukaryota > Metazoa > Arthropoda > Insecta > Coleoptera > Zopheridae > Pycnomerus > Pycnomerus fuliginosus. The sequence continues at coordinate 16,546,631 of OZ004622.1, forward strand.
ATAACTGACAGTACGGTTTGTGCCAAAGGAAAAAGAAATGAAGGAGTGTGTCTGGTAATTTTTCTGCACTTGTTAATAACAGAGTTCTTATTAAGTCATTATAGGGTGACAGTGGAGGTCCTGTTGAGGATGCAAACGGTAACCTTGTTGCTGTCGTTAGCTTTTCCAGTGCTGCGGGTTGTGAAATAGACCATCCTTCAGGATTCACACGAATTCAACCTTACGTATCCTGGATTCAGGCAGTGGTCGGAAGTAATGAAATTACTTTAGCTGGTGAAGAGTAATTGTAATATATTACTATTTTTAAATAGTAATTTGTAATTGTAATGCGTTACATTTCTTTAGTAATTGTAATAAAAAACCATTACCTACTCTCTCCCTTACTTTTTTACCCTTATTTGACAAACGCAAAAATAAAATTTTATGGAAAGGAAAGACCAGACAAATGTAATTCTGTGAAATGAAATAACCACTACAGGATCCTGTTTACCTGCCGCCTCCAAGCAAACATTGATGCATTCTGAAGAGGTTTTCCTGCTATTTTTAAGCAGTGATATTCTCTGCAATTACTCCGAATTAAATATTTCTAGAATTGAAATAATTTCCTTCGAATATTATATACCTATACAGGGTGGGTAATTTTTCGATGCTCACCATTGGGATCTCCTAACCAGTAAAAGATACGGGGTTGGTTAGATTACAGAAAAGTTGCGCTATTTGTTGCTGATTAAGAATCTGAAGAGAGTTTCCCGATATTTTGATTCGTTCCTGAGTTATCACAAAAAATCAGAAAATTGCCAATTTAAAGAAAAAAAATGCAGCAGAGAAGCGGCTGGAGCCTCCCCATCGCGTGGATCTTTGTATTCTGTGTAGATAGTAATTAATCAGCAACAAATAGCGCAACTTTTCTGTAATTTAACCGACCCCGTATCTTTTACTGTTTAGGAGATCCCAATGGTGAGCATCGAAAAATTACCCATCCTGTATACCCTCTACAGGTAGCTCATCTTAATTTGCTCGTTGTCTTGTGAAGCACAGCTAGTTATTATCAGTGTTTCTCAAATAGCTAATTTATTCATAGAAATATTCTTTGACTATGGAATCACCAATTGCTGTGGTTACTGAAATTGGTGATCAGGGAGGAAATATTTTGCGCTTATCGTGGCCCCCTTATGCAGCATTCTTTGAATGCCTGGAAATTAATGGAAAAAACTTAAAAGCAAAATGAAAATTATGGGCTCTGAAAATTTAAGTTCTTATAGTTGTTCCACGGCAGTCTCTCCGAATTTGCGGAAACTTATTGCGGTAAGTAGGTACTTTCATTATCATAATATTAATTATTTTTTATAATGGTTGGTATTTTTTTGATATTAAATTTTTGATTCGTTTGGAGAAAAGTAACGTTCCTAAACATTATCGCTATTTGTTTCGTTTTTGATTTGTTGATATCTTTGTAAAGTCAAAATCGACAAAATCTTGAGACCGATGTTTTACTTTATGTTTGTAAATTTATCTACTGGCCAAACCCTTGCTAAAATTGTAAGCAATTATGAGCAATAAATTACTTACTTACTTACTTGAGACCGATTAATCGATTTGTAACAAAATTCAAAAGATAAAAACAAAATTTTACATTTAATAAATCACGAACAGAAACCCAAATTGGTGTCCACAAATCTTCTGTTCTGTTAAAGAAATAACTACCTAATTTATTATATTATTTAGGTATTTATAATAATGATATTTTATATTTTCTTGTAGACTACTCACTGCAATCATCTTAAACAACTAGATGAAAAAGTTTAAATTGCGAAGAAAAGGAAGCATAATAACCCAGCTGAAGAAAATAAAACCAACTTAAAACAAATAAAATTGGATCAGTTAGACAAACCCAAAAGCTGTTCTACCTTAGTGCCATTTGAAGCAGTGGTAAATTTTGAAACGCAATTGTAATTAACATTAAAAATAAATATACTGATTTAAACTAATACACCTACAGTTTTTTATGGTTTTTTTATAACATGGCATTTTTTAAATTTCTAATTAGAGTTACCCGTGTCTGGAATGACGTATGTTTCAATTTACTGCAGACCTCAAAATCTGTCAACTACAATTAGAAATGTCACGTTAAAAGTAATGTTTCAAGTAATCAGTAATGGTAATGCATTACTTTTTGAAAAAAGTAATTAGTAATTGTAATGCATTATAAATTTGACGAAGTACTGTGTAATGGTAATGATTAATGAATTACTTTTTAAAAGTAATGTTTCGACCACTGCAGCGAGCGAGGTCTGCGTTCCGCACGGCATTGGGAGGAAGGCCCCTCAAAGAGCTGTTTTGAGAATATCTAGTTAGCCGTTAATTTTACGCCAAAACTGACCCTAGCTAAATTAATCAGGATAAAATTCTCTATAAATAAGGTTCCGAAAAAATTTTTCCATGACAAATACTTTCCGAAATACAACCGACAGAAAGCATTTATTTTAATTTTACAAAGACACCGGAAATATGGAGGCTTTCTCTGCCAACAAATTGCAGAATGGATTTCGTGACGGAAAATAAGTCAAAATTGGAAAGATGTCTTTTTAGGGTGATACGCGCCCCCTAATGTCTAAGTCTCGACATGAGTCACACGGGCATCGCCAACTTCAATTGAAAATTTTAAAAATGGCACGTTATTTATATTATGAATGTCACGTCTGTAAAAACGCTTTCTATTTAGTGTTTGGCAGTGCATGAGACTAAAGATTGGTAATGAAGGCACGAGGCGTGGAGAAGTCTTCGATTGCCAGGAAATGTCATTTAATTTAAGTTTTATGATAATTTATTATAAAATAAACCGCAGACATGAATTCTGAACGTTTGTGGCTGCCTGATCTGGTTTCTGCTGTATTTATTTTTCATTATTTTATGATCACAGGGTCTTGAAAGCATCAAGTGTCTCATGGCCGGAAACTTAAACAAAGAATTATTTATAACCAAGATATACCTACCTATTTATAGAAAACAATTTTTTCCAAAAATTAACAATACAATCGAAAGGAAGTAATATTACTTAATTGATTTCGATCAATTATCAAGTGGAACTTTGTCGTAAACACTTGAAGATTTGATATATAAATATGCACATTTTTAAATTTATTTCAAAATCATGAAAGGTTTCATAGTGTTGTGTTTGTGCCTAATGGCGCCGGCGGTCTTGGCCGTTCCTTTTATCGTGGGTGGCTCGACTGCTAGTGCAGGGCAGTTCCCTTACCAAGTCGCCGTATATTACGATAATGATTATGGTTCGTTTTTCGGTGGAGGAGCCGTAATTGCTCCTACTATAGTGTTAACAGCAGGTCACGTAGTGGATGGGTAATGAATTAACTTTTAACAAAAAAACTAAATATAATTATTTTAGAGCAAAAGTTTTTACCCTTCACTTTGGAGCTAATAATCTGGTTACTGATGATCCCAATAGAATTACTGTCGCAGAAGAGCGCTGGTTTCTTCATCCCTATTTTGTTTCAAACACTCTTTCAAATGATGTTGGAATTATTCAATTGAAGAGTCCAGTAGCTTTCAATGGTAAATAAACTTTTAATGCCAGGAGATTAATAACACGTATTTTTTAAGAATATATTAGACCAATTTCTTTGGCAACTTCGCCACTTGCAGCAAATGCAGAGGTGATAGTCAGCGGCTGGGGTGCCACAGGAGATTGTAAGTGTCAGAAATTCCAAGGACGAACATTTATAATTTATTTTATTATTAGGGGATGGAGCTTCTCCAGATCTAAACTACGTTTCTTTAAACGTCATTTCCAACGCAGACTGTGTAGCTGTTTATGGAGCAGCTGTTATAACTGACAGTATGGTTTGTGCCAAAGGAAAAGGAAATCAAGGAGTGTGTCTGGTAATTTTTCTGCACTTGTTAATAACAGAGCTCTTATTAAGTCATTATAGGGTGACAGTGGAGGTCCTGTTGAGGATGCAAACGGTAACCTTGTTGCTGTCGTTAGCTTTTCCAGTGCTGCGGGTTGTGAAATAGACCATCCTTCAGGATTCACACGAATTCAACCTTACGTATCCTGGATTCAGGCAGTGGTCGGAAGTAATGAAATTACTTTAGCTGGTGAAGAGTAATTGTAATATATTACTATTTTTAAATAGTAATTTGTAATTGTAATGCGTTACAGTTCTTTAGTAATTGTAATAAAAAACCATTACTCTCTCCCTTACTTTTTTACCCTTATTTGACAAACGCAGAAATAAAATTTTATGGAAAGGAAAGACCAGACAAATGTAATTCTGTGAAATGAAATAACCACCACAGGATCCTGTTTACCTGCCGCCTCCAAGCAAACATTGATGCATTCTGAAGAGGTTTTCCTGCTATTTTTAAGCAGTGATATTCTCTGCAATTACTCCGAATTATATATTTCTAGAATTGAAATAATTTCCTTCGAATATTATATACCTATACAGGGTAAATTGCCAATTTAAAGAAAAATTAATATCTTCCTAACAATTAATATTATTTAAATGAAACGTGGAACTTTTATATTTTTGACAGCTGCCAATTGAATAGCATCGACAGAAATTTTCTAGGTCTTCTAGATTTTGAATAACGACAGTCAACTTTTGATTCTTTTATGGCTGCCATATTGAATTTTGACACCATCAAATACACAAAAAAATTGGCTTTTCAAAAATGTACTTAACTTGAACTTTTTTGGCAGATGTCAGAATTTGAAAATTGGCATAAATAATTTGTAAAATAAACCTAAACATAGATGAAAAACAATTGCAAAAAAGTACGCCGACTTCTTCAATATCTTATAACATGTGAAAACAATTGAATACAACAAATAAAATACGTCTTGGGGTCGTGTAACTCGGGCTTTCACATATTTTTTAATAAACGTCCATGTTGGTTATATTTTTGAAAAGCTAATTTTTCTGTGTATCCGGCGGTGTTAAAATTCAATATGGCGCCCATAAGAAAGAGAAAAATTGACTGTCGTTATTCAAAATCTAGAAGGCCTAGAAAATTTCTGTCAATGCCATTCGATGAACAGCTAGCTGTCAAAAATGTAAAAGTTCCAAGTTTCATTTAAATAACATGAATCGTTAGGAAGATATTAATTTTTCTTTAAATTGCCAATTTTCAGATTTTTTGTGATAACTCAGGAACGAATCAGAATATTGGGGATTTCTCTTCAGATTCTTAATCGCCAGGAAATAGTCCAACTTTTCTGTAATTTAACCGACCTTGTATCTTTTGCCGTTTAGGAGATCCCAATGGTGAGCATCGAAAAATTACCCACCCTGTATACCCTCTACAGGTAGCTCATCTTAATTTGCTCGTTGTCTTGTGAAGCACAGCTAGTTATTATCAGTGTTTCTCAAATAGCTAATTTATTCATAGAAATATTCTTTGACTATGGAATCACCAATTGCTGTGGTAACTGAAATTGTTGCTAAAATTGTAAGCAATTATGAGCAATAAATTACTTACTTACTTGAGACCGATTAATCGATTTGTAACAAAATTCAAAAGATAAAAACAAAATTTTACATTTAAGAAATCACGAACAGAAACCCAAATTGGTGTCCACAAATCTTCTGTTCTGTTAAAGAAATAACTAATTTATTATTTTATTTAGGTATTTATAATAATGATACTTTATATTTTCTTGTAGACTACTCACTGCAATCATCTTAAACAACTAGATGAAAAAGTTGAAATTGCGAAGAAAAGGAAGCATAATAACCCAGCTGAACAAAATAAAACCAAATTAAAACAAATAAAATTGGATCAGTTAGCCAATCGCAAAAGCTGCTCTACTACCTTAGTGCCATTTGATGCAGTGGTAAATTTTGAAACGCAATTGTTATTAACATTAAAAATAAATATACTGATTTAAAATAATACACCTACAGTTTTTTATGTTTTTTTATAACGTCGCATTTTTTAAATTTCTAATTAGAGTTTCCCATGTCTGGAATGACGTATGTTTCAATTTACTGCAGACCTCAAAATCTGTCAACTACAAGTAATGCATTACATTTATTGAGCAATCAGTAATGGTAATGCATTACTTTTTGAAAGATTGCAGTAACCTTCCATTTTTTTTAAATTGTAATGGGGTTGGGGAGGTTAAAATGCAGCAGAGAAGCGGCTGGAACCTCCCCATCGCGTGGATCTTTATATTCTGTGTAGATATTAGTCAGTTCAATAGAAAATTTGTTATGCTTTTCGACAAATACCGTCATCACCCATCACATTTGACAACATGTTCCTTTTAAGGTTAATATTTTGCCACCTTTTTGACAATAACTGCCACTTTATGACATCCACTGTCAGCCCGCTACCTTTTAATGAGAAAGAATTTGTTCTCTATTTTCCACTCAAATGGCAACGACTGTGAATACTTTTTTGGAACCAGAATTTCATCATCTTTCTAATGGCGACATAAAAAACGAGGCCTTGTAATTAAAATTTTAAGTTGATATGCTTAAATGGCACTTCCCGTTTACCAATTGCTTCCAAAAGCCTTTCAGGTCTTCAACGGATCACCCAATCTCCATGTACCTACCAAATTTCAGTCAAAAAAAAAATTTAATTTTTTTTAACTAAAGGGCAGTAAATGCTAATGAATTTTATATTATTTAGAACAAGTATTTGAAGACCTTCCTGATGCAGACAATAAATTTTAAAAAAAGTTGTTTAGGATGGTAAAATGAGAGTATATTTAAAATTGAAAATTGATGTGCCAAAACGGCACTTTCCTTGAGTCGATTGCCTCCAAACATTTTTCAGCTCTTCGGCGTATAATACAGTCTCCATGTACAAAATTTCAGGTAAATCGGTCCAGAGGTTTCGCCTGTATCGTGTTTTTAAAGTACGTTAACAATTCCGAATATTTCAATTTTTGTCAAAAAGGCACTAAGAGTGAATACATTTTTAGAAACAGAATTTGAAGATCTTTCTTATGGTGACGTAAAAAATGGGGGTTTGCATTTAGAATTTAAAAGTTGATGTTCCAAAATGGCATTTCCGGTTGCACGATTGGCTCCAAAAGCTTTTCAGATCTAAGTTGGGTTATGAGATGCCTACGTACCAAATTTCAGCCAAATCGGTCTAGTAGTTTTGGCTGTGGCGTGTTTACAAACGTACGTACGAACATACACACAGACACATTTTAAAAACCATTTTTATCTCCAGTTCGGAAATTTTAGTGATTGCAGTAACCTCCAATTTTTTTAAAATTGTAATGGGGTTGGGGAGGTTAAAAAGTAATTAGTAATTGTAATGCATTACAATTTCAACGAAGTACTGTGTAATGGTAATGAATTACTTTTTAAAAGTAATGTTTCGACCACTGCCTCGAGCGAGCTCTGCGTTCCGCACGGCAATGGGAGGAAGGCCCCGCAAAGAGCTGCTTTGAGAATATCTAGTTAGCCGTTAATTTTACGCCAAAACTGACCCTAGCTAAATTATTCAGGATAAAATTCTCTATAAATAAGGTTCCGAGAAAATTTTTCCATGACAACTACTTTCCGAAATACAACCGACAGAAAACATTTATTTTTTACAAAAACACCGGAAACATTGGGGCTTCCTCTGCCAACAAACTTACAGAATGTATTCTATGACGGAAAATAAAGCAAAATTGGAAAGATATCTTTTTCGATAAAATGCTTTCTTTAGGGTGATACGCGCCCCCTAATGTCTAAGTCTCGACATGAGTCACACTGGGCATCGCCAACTGCAATTGAAAATTTTAAAAATGGCACGTTATTTATATTATGAATGTCACTTCTGTAAAAACGCTTTCTATTTAGTGCTTGGCAGTGCATGAGACTATTGATTTGTAATGAAGGCACGAGGCGTGGAGAAGTCTTCGATTGCCAGGAAATGTCATTTAATTTATGTTTTATGATAATTTATTATAAAATAAACCGCAGACATGAATTCTGAACTTCTGTGGTTGCCAGATCTGGTTTCTACTGTATTTATTTTTCGTAATTTTATGATGACGGGTCTTGAAAGCATCAAGTGTCTCATGACCGGAAACTTAAAGAAAAGAATTATTTATAACCAAGATTCTTATGATCACGGGGTCTCGAAAGCACCAAGTGTCTCATGACCGGAAACTTAAACAAAGAATTATTTATAACCAAGATATACCTACCTATTTATACAAAACAATTTTTTCCAAAAATTAACAATACAATCGAAAGGAAGTAATATTACTTAATTGATTTCGATCAATTATCAAGTGGAACTTTGTCGTAAACACTTGAAGGTTTGATATATAAATATGCACATTTTTAAATTTATTTCAAAATCATGAAAGGTTTCATTGTGTTGTGTTTGTGCCTAGCGGCGGTCTTGGCCGTTCCTTTTAAGGTACCTATATCTTCTAATAAATACATAAAATAAAACTCAATTTTAGAAACATGGTGTCCCTGCAAACAAATTCAAAACAAGTGGACGAATCGTGGGTGGCTCGACTGCTAGTGCAGGGCAGTTCCCTTACCAAGTCGCCGTATACTACGATAATGATTATGGTTCATTTTTTGGTGGAGGAGCCGTAATTGCTCCTACAATAGTGTTAACAGCAGGTCACGTAGTGGATGGGTAATGAATTAACTTTTAACAAAAAAACTAAATTAATTATTTTAGAGTAAAAGTTTTTACCCTTCACTTTGGAGCTAATAATCTGGTTACTGATGATCCCAATAGAATTACTGTCTCAGAACAGCGCTGGTTTCTTCATCCCTATTTTGTTCCAAACACTCTTTCAAATGATGTTGGAATTATTCAATTGAAGAGTCCAATAGCTTTCAATGGTAAATAAACTTTTAATGCCAGGAGATTAATAACACGTATTTTTTAAGAATATATTAGACCAATTTCTTTGGCAACTTCGCCACTTGCAGCAAATGCAGAGGTGACAGTCAGCGGCTGGGGTGCCACAGGAGATTGTAAGTGTCAGAAATTCCAAGATCGAACATTTATAATTTATTTTATTATTAGGGGATGGAGCTTCTCCAGATCTAAACTACGTTTCTTTAAACGTCATTTCCAACGCAGACTGTGTTGCTGTTTATGGAGCAGCTGTTATAACTGACAGTATGGTTTGTGCCAAAGGAAAAAGAAATGAAGGAGTGTGTCTGGTAATTTTTCTGCACTTGTTAATAACAGAGCTCTTATTAAGTCATTATAGGGTGACAGTGGAGGTCCTGTTGAGGATGCAAACGGTAACCTTGTTGCTGTCGTTAGCTTTTCCAGTGCTGCGGGTTGTGAAATAGACCATCCTTCAGGATTCACACGAATTCAACCTTACGTATCCTGGATTCAGGCAGTGGTCGGAAGTAATGAAATTACTTTAGCTGGTGAAGAGTAATTGTAATATATTACTATTTTTAAATAGTAATTTGTAATTGTAATGCGTTACATTTCTTTAGTAATTGTAATAAAAAACCATTACTCTCTCCCTAACTTTTTAACCCTTATTTGACAAACGCAAAAATAAAATTTTATGGAAAGGAAAGACCAGACAAATGTAATTCTGTGAAATGAAATAACCACTACAGGATCCTGTTTACCTGCCGCCTCCAAGCAAACATTGATGCATTCTGAAGAGGTTTTCCTGCTATTTTTAAGCAGTGATATTCTCTGCAATTACTCCGAATTAAATATTTCTGGAATTGAAATAATTTCCTTCGAATATTATACAATACCCTCTACAGGTAGCTCGTCTTAATTTGCTCGTTGTCTTGTGAAGCACAGCTAGTTATTATCAGTGTTTCTCAAATAGCAAATTTATTCATAGAAATATTCTTTGACTATGGAATCACCAATTGCTGTGGTTACTGAAATTGGTGATCAGGGAGGAAATATTTTGCACTTACCGTGGCCCCCTTATGCAGCATTCTTTGAATCCTAGAAATTAATGGAAAAAACTTAAAAGCAAAATGAAAATTATGGGCTCCGAAAATTAAAGTTCTTATAGTTGTTCCACGGCAGTCTCTCCGAATTTGCGGAAACTTATTGCGGTAAGTAGGTACTTACTTTCATTATCATCATAATTATTAATTATTTTTTCTTCCTACACTAACTGAAAATGAGATTTTCGGGATTCAGAAGGGCTGTGAAAGGACCGCTTCTCACGGCTAGTCGTGTAAAAATTATACTAACGGCTAGGCGTGTAAAATGGACAGTATGGCGACGGCGATTGGCGTACAACGGAACACAGCACGCGCGATTTTGCCAAATTTAAATTGTAGGACTTGACGTCTAGATCTTCTTGACCTGTCACTTGGGTTCTCAAATTTCAAAATTTATTAATTATTTGTTTTTTAAGACGTCCCTTTGACGCTTTGGGTTTTAAACTACTATTTATTGGTATTTTTTTGATATTAAATTTTTGATTCGTTTGGAGACAAGTACCGTTCCTAAACATTATCGCTCTTTGTTTCGTTTTTATTGTTGATATCTTTGTAACATCAAAATCGACAAAATCTTGAAACCGATTAATCGATTTGTAACAAAATTTAAAAGATAAAAACAAAATTTTACATTGAAGAAATCACGAACAGAAACCCAAATTGGCGTCCACAAATCTTCTGTTCTGTTAAAGAAATAACTAATTTATTATTTTATTTAGGTATTATAATAATGATATTTTATATTTTCTTGTAGACTACTCACTATCATCTTAAACAACTAGACGAAAAAATTGAAATTGCGAAGAAAAGGAGGCATAATAACCGAGCTGAAGAAAACAAAACCAACTTAAAACAAATAAAATTGGATCAGTTAGCCAACCGCAAAAGCTGCTCTACTACCTTAGTGCCATTTGAAGCAGTGGTAAATTTTGAAACGCAATTGTTATTAACATTAAAAATAAATACACTGATTTTAGTGCCGGAGCAAAATGCGAGGCACTCTTGTTTTAGCTTATTCGTCGTCCGCTCGCTCGCTCGCTCGCTCCTCACTCTGTCCGATCGATAACTTGAGAACAGATTGAGATATCGGGCTGAAACTTGGTATACGGCTTTGTCTCCCGAAACGTAAGTGTTTCATAGTTAAAATGAATGTTCACCTGCGCTGTGGTGACGTTGCAGGGGGCGCCACCTGAACATCTAAAGCCGGTTTACGTTACGTTGTTCATGGTCGATGAGAGAGTTTGTTTTTTGGGGTTGTGTTGTCGAATCAAAATTACGGATGATGAAAGGGTGGAAAAAAGGGCGTAGTTTTGCTGTTTGTGTTAAAATTGCGGCGAAATTGGTTGGAATTAAATAAAAGTAAAGCTGAATTTGGTTCGTTAAACGGGGCTTTAGGCTTTAACTGATTCTTGTAAGGTCAACTAGTGGCGTGGTGGGAGGGGCGCGTTCGAATTTGCAGTTGTTTGAAAAAAGGGTACAAGAACCGGTAAGATAAGACTCGTAATCAGGGCGATTTGAATTAATTAAGGGATGATTTAAGGGATTGTCTTGTTTAGTTTAGGTCAGAGAGCGCGTTCGAATTTGGGGCTGTTTGTAAAAATAACTATTTGCATTACTAGAGGATTTGTTTAGCGGAGTTTTTTTTTGTTTATACTGGATCAAAACTTTCCTGAAATATTGAAATTAGAAAAAGTTTTTGCATAAACATCCGGAAAAGACGAAAAATCTTATGTATTACGCAGGGTGTGTTTTTAAGCTGATTTTTAGCGTTGCAGCGTATTCGTTCTTGGTTTTGAATGAACCGTTTTGTCGATGACGTCATTAAACTAAACTGGCGCAAAAATAACATGTTTTGAAACCGAATACGCGATATTAGCGATGACCAGTGTTGGCCATTTTAGTGCTTTCCTTTTTTGGACAAAATCAGTGCGTGCTGCTCCGTGTGTTCTTTGGTTTGTTTGTTCAAATCATGCCTGCTGGCCTGTGGTATGTGTCTTAGTGTCTGTCAAATTCATTCATTGTCATCTGTCAAAACTGGGGGGGGGGGACAAAATTTTTCGCAAGTATAGTGACCAAAAAGTACCAAATGGTAAAAAATTTTCGTCTGCGGCGCTATTTCTTTTTTTTACTTTTAGTACCTTCTTGTACTTCTAGTACTTTCAATTTTCCTCTACTGGCAACACTGGTTAAGAGTCCGAGTAGAATAGTTGTAAGCTTGAGTTCTGGCTCAGCCGTTATTGTTGTTATTCCGAGGTAACCGCCCGGGTTGATTACTATGTACTAGTTGTGTCTGAATAAATATTTAATTTGCACCTACAAACAGCTCTTCAAATCTCAGAATAGGGCTTCCAAAATGCTTACCTACTTCGTATACCATGCTTGATTGCTATCTAGAAATCACTGTGTATTCAGTAAAAGGAGACTCTCTTAGTTCTTTAACCTAAACTTTATTAAATTAAAACGTTTTTGATACCTATTTGACATCTCACGCGCTATTTACGATTTTCATTTGTTTAACTTACCGCGCATGTATGCCGTTATGGTTTATAACGGCACTGTTATTTTTTATTTCTATGGAAACTAAACCGTTTTTGGTAAGGTCAACTTTCCGCTCATTATAGTAATGGTAAGTTGAAATATCGAAACGATTGTGTGAAAATAATATTGCTTAATTCATTTCGATCAATTATCAAGTGGAACTTTGTCGTAAACACTTGAAGATTTGATATATAAATATGAACATTTTGAAATTTATTTCAAAATCATGAAAGGTTTCATAGTGTTGTGTTTGTGCCTAACGGCGGTCGTAGCCGTTCCTTTTAAAGTACTTCTTCTAATAAATACGTAAAATAAAACATTATAATTTTAGAAACCTGGTGTCCCTGCAAACAAATTCAAAACAAGTGGACGAATCGTGGGTGGCGCAACTGCCAGTGCAGGACAGTTCCCTTACCAAGTCGCCGTATATTACGATAATGATGATGGTTCATTTTTTGGTGGAGGAGCCGTGATTGCTCCTACTACAGTGTTAACAGCAGGTCACGTAGTGGATGGGTAATGAATTAACTTTTAACAAAAAAACTAAATCTAATTATTTTAGAGCAAAAGTTTTTACCCTTCACTTTGGAGCTAATAATCTGGTTACTGATGATCCCAATAGAATTACCGTCGCAGAAGAGCGCTGGTTGCTTCATCCCGATTTTGTTGCAGAAACTCTTTCAAATGATGTTGGAATTATCAAATTGAACATTCCAGTAGCTTTCAATGGTAAATAAACTTTTAATGACAGGAGGTTAATAACACGTATTTTTTAAGAATATATTAGACCAATTTCTTTGGCAACTGCGCCACTTCCACCAAGTGCAGAAGTGATAGTCAGCGGCTGGGGTGCCACAGGAGATTGTAAGTATCAGAAATTCCAAGATCGAACATTTATAATTTACTTTTTTATTAGGGGATGGAGTTTCTCCAGATCTAAACTACGTTTCTTTAAACATCATTTCCAACGCAGACTGTAGAGCTGTTTATGGAACAGCTGCTATAACTGACACTATGGTTTGTGCCAATGGAAGAAGAAATGAAGGAGTGTGTCTGGTAATTTTTCTGCACTTGTTAATAACAGAGCTCTTATTAAGTCATTATAGGGTGACAGTGGAGGTCCTGTTGAGGATGCAAACGGTAACCTTGTTGCTGTCGTTAGCTTTTCCAGTACTGCGGGTTGTGAAACAGACCATCCCTCAGGATTCACCCGAACTCAACCTTACGTATCCTGGATTGAGGCTAACTCACAATAAATTTTTCGACTGATTTTGACAATTTTTCGATTTCTTTATTGCAGACGGAAAAACCCAGAAGTGATAAAGAATTGATTGTTTCCTTTGCGACAGAAAGATATAGACAATAATTTTAGTTAAAGCTTATCTTTTTGATATTTTTAGACCTTACAGTCAAGGTGTGCATTTTTAGAACAGCAGATAAACCGTACATACTTATATCATGACAAATCATTTTTTTGATTAAAATTTTAAAAATCCTGGTGCAATCTTAAAAGATTAAATCTCAATGCACCATCAAAAGTGACATTTTATTCGTTCAAATTCAGATCGCGAAAATCAGCTGCTAATAGATGGTTATTGCTAAACCACAAAATGTAAGGTAAGAGAGGTATGGTCATATCAACAAAACTTCCGTTGCACGTCGTCAATAAACGTATACGATTTGCACATTTATCTGAGGAGCCTCACTTATTCTCATCAGTTTGATGCCTAAAAATTTAAAATGAATCAATAGAACTTCCGAAATTAAGTGAGGCTCCTCAGATAAATGTGCAAATAGAAAATTCTATTGATGACGTGCAAAGGAAGTTTTGTTGACAATTTTTTTTTAGAAATATTGACCAATGATAACGATCCATTATTCAATTTTAGCCAATCACAACCGATTTGTTTTGACAAATTTGGGAGTAGTTCAAATGAGTGAAAAAATCCCTGTCATATTGAAAAAATCCCTGTCATATGGTGAAAAAATCCCTGTCGCTTTTGACAGCTTCAGATTCATAATTTTAAAAAATCCAAAGCACTCGAAACTAGTAAATCACTTTTACAAGACTACCTGCTCACAAAATAATTCACGTGATTTTCGGAAATCATTCCTTGAGTTCAGCTGCAGTGAGTAATCTTGCAAAGAAGGGTATATTTCCGAGAAGTAAGTTATAAAAACAACAGGACACGCTGCTTCTACTTCCCTAAAACCGTACATGCAACTGAATGAAGAGCATCATGCAAGTAAGAACAACATGCACATTGTAAGATTAATCAGCAATATTTTTGCAGGTGGGTGTAGAGTGTAGGGTCTAGGTAATCAATGAACACTTGTTTCATAAATAAGCAGTGTTCAGTTTGATTTTTGGATATCTATTCCTTCTGACCCATTACACACTGGACACTGCATTCTGAATCTGATATTAATTATTCACAACACTACCTATTTGGGGATTAGCATCGTACGACAAGACAAATTGTATTCCCAGCTGTTAATGTTGCCAGTGGGCAGGAACTTTGTGATGATGTGGTTTATCTGGGTTTATCATAATTCATAATACAGTATTCAACGCGCGAACTTGGTCCACTTTAATATACCTACTTAGCCATCTCGTTAGCCATCATCAGTCACCATTATTGCTAAAATGTAAATTATTAAAACCAGTTAAAATCCCTATTAAAATCATTAATTTTTAAATCTCAAAATGAAATAAACAATTTTAATTAAAGTCATACCCACTTATTTAGTATTTTCCTCGGTATTTCCTAACAAAATAAAAATAATGATTCATTCAGAAACGATATCTGACAGCTTGCTCCTGTCATTGAAGTTAAAGTAGGTAATATTCAACTGCTACACTTATAACCTACTACCATGCTGACACGGGGAGAAGTTAGGTGCAATATTTCTTTCAAAAAATTGTCTTCCGAAAAGCACTCGAGAAATGGTAATTTTTCATGAAATGAAATAGGTTTACCCTCGATAAATGTCCCTCGGGCGTTTGCCTACTGTTTGTTTTGGAAAAAAAGCCTCGACTGCGTCTCGGCTTCTTTTCGTCCAAACAGTAGGCAAAAGCCCTCGTAGACATTATGACTCGTGTAACCAACTTCATTTCAGAAAAATTACCATTTCTCTAGTGCTCTTATATATGAAAATACTATACGGCAAACGGTATGGAGATATAACAGGAAACATATCTCTTTCTCTTTTAAGTTTGTACGAAAATGACGTTAGATGTCAGAAAAATTACCTGAAGTTGGCAGTTGTTTGTAAAATAGCTGCTTAGTGATTACTGTTATGTTATTGGTTATGCGGTGCGGGGTAACCATTCAAAGACAGATCTCTTAACTTAGATCTTTATTCTAGGACGTGTATTTACAAACTGCCTCTAACTTAAACTACTCGGTATAAGGGGATGGTTGCGGCGTTGCCGGATAGCTTACTCTACATCTTTCCCCTTTTAGAAAAACTTAATATTATATTACATGAGTTATTATTGTGATTTGTATGATCTGCCTACATTACATAAATACTTATTCTTATTACCCTAATCGTTTCGGAGGTTTAACACTTCTTCCACTTCGCGTTACGTATTTGTCGGAATTAGTTTCTTGACCACTACGCGTTTCCTCCTCTTCAACAGTTCCCGCACTTTCCGCATTCACGAGTACCAAATTTCTTTCCGCCAAGTTATCCGCACTCACGAGTTCATCATTTCCCGCACTCACGTGTAAGTCTTGAATCAGTTAGGCGATCGTAGATATAGAGTTTCGGTAGATAATAAGGGCATTTATATTAGGAATAGAATATTTTTAAAACCTAGTCCGCTAAAAAATAGTAGTGTTGAACTTGGAAATGGTATTAACAGTGCAAAGAAAAGAGTGTCATGGGCACCTTCTGTTTTGTCTTCAGTTAGGAGTGAAAATAATGTAAATAAATTAGAGAAGTTAAGTTTGTTAAGTTCAAGCAAAGTACAACTACGTACTCTGACCGGTCTTGCTGATCCTAATGTAAGCAATAGTGATAACGGACACGTGAGTGCGGGGTAACCATTCAAAGACAGATCTCTTAACTTAGATCTTTATTCTAGGACGTGTATTTACAAACTGCCTCTAACTTAAACTACTCGGTATAAGGGGATGGTTGCGGCGTTGCCGGATAGCTTACTCTACAATTACAATAGTATATTGTGTAACTAGTAGGAATATATATTTTCCTTCGTGTTGCACATATTTACTATTTTTCCGTCGATCGCGCAACTAGACAGAAATAATGAAATTTGGAACTATTGTTTAGGAAGTACAGGAATATTTTTCCGGCCTTAGGCCAGAAAAAGCGTTATTTCTGTACCAGCTAGTGCGTGTTGCCTATAGGACGTAAGCTTTCGGATGATAATTCCATTCCCAGTACGATCGACGAAAAAGTCTATTTTTGCTTATTTTGTACCTATGTTATGGTTTGTTATTGTATGTTATGGTTTTATAGTGGATTCCTTTATTAACCTATTAACCCTTCCGTGTTCATTTTTTGTGATATTGGGTTTCCTTGCAACAATTGGTTTCACAAAGACTAAATCAAGTTAATTTTGTTTTCTTGTTTAAATCCAGCAGCAGTGCAGCAACTATAAACACTCATCACTGGTTATAATTAAAAATTTCAAAACGATTTCAGTGTGATACGTCAGAAAACATGACAAATGTCAAATTTTTGCAATTGCTCTGAATTGGCCCAAAATGGCCTTTGTGTGCGTGCAGTTTTGAGTAAAGTGCAAAGTAAAATATTCACGAAAAAACCTCAGGTAGGTACGTTTATCTGTGACACTGCTGCTAACAATAAAAATAAACCCTTGAGATTTGGATTATGTAATGTTTTTGCTTTCCCGCTAAATTTCGATCAAATTATCAAAAGTACAGGCCCTTACAAATTAGGGTTGTATAGTTCCAGAAAAATTTTTGTTCTGATATTGATGATTATTGATTTCAATAATTCCAGTGCATGAAGGGAGCCAGTCTACGCAGTAGGTAAAACAGTCCGGCTGTATTATCGGCTCTGTCAGTTTTTAAGATTGCTGTGACACAAGAATGACAATAGGACTAGCAAATAAATAATTTGTCACAAAATGTCATGATGAAAGCGTCCAAAAGCACCAGATGTAGTGCATTAATCACCAAAATTGGCAACCCTTATAAACTGGCGTCCGTTATTTTCGTTTAAACACGTTGTTTCGAGTAAGTATTCATAGATGTCCTTTTTTTATTAAAATCAACAATAGAAAATGAACGTATTTTATCTAAAAATTATCATTCAATGTTCACGTTTATTGAAATTATAAACTACAAAGTCAAAAATAGACAGAATAACGTTGAACTCGGTGTAAAAAACAAAATACAACCAAAAAATATTCTTTAAATGCGATTTTAATATTGTTTCAAGGATAAACTTCACAGGCCTTCATAAATGTCTAATTCAGTTGTTGCACACCTCAAAACAGAGCAAATAGTCCACGAGACTTTGCAGCGGTAGTCGCCTTTGGAATACACAGGGAAAAAAATTCCCCTGCGAAGTATCGTGGAACGCAGATTAACAACTAAAAGCCAACGGAAGATGTATATCAATGCGATGTATATAACTGTAGAGGTTTATCAAGTTAATGTGTATGTAGGGGCGGCTGGTCTTACTGGTGGAATCGGGTGCAGATTTTATCAATCTGCACCTAGTAGTAGTGCCTCCGCAGACGCACAGATGTGTCAAAAAGGCGAAATGTTAAAAATTTCTTGTTGAAAATCATCCAATTAATCCAATTATACATTTAAAAGATTTTGTGTGGGTTGAAATACCTACTTATCTTGAGACTGGCAAATATCTCGGAAAGGAAGCATTTTAGAAAAAAATGTTTTGTATAAAAGTTTTGTGACTTCGAGGGGGAAAATAGATGGTATCAACGCCATTTTGGTTCAAGGTCATTTTCAAGGTCAAATGAAGGTCAACTTCATTTTTTTAATGGAAACCTGCATTTTTTATTACAGATTCTTATTCTCCGTAAAAGAACAAACAACTCTCATCTAAACAATTTTTGGATCCGATGGATAGTTTGTCAGATATTTAAATGATTATTTTATTCATTAAGTATTGAACCAATCCAAAGGAGCATTTAGCATACCAGTAATCCTGATTACAGTGATAAGACTACAACGTCAACTTGACACTACTTACTCAATACTTTAATTCATAAAATAATCTGCAAAATACGATTCGTAGTCTCTTGGTTGCCTTGTTGAGTCCTCATGGATGCACTACTTTTTGACTCGTAGTTGACAGCCATTCGGACGTCAAAACCCGCGGCAATCAAGAGACTACTCGTCGTATTACTATTGAAAATTTTAATCTTCCCTAGCAACAGTGGCATGACAAAAACAAAATCTACAACAATTTTTGTGGTTTATTTATCTAGAATTCATCGTTGCTAAGATACAACCGTTGTTCATTTATTTTGCGAGCCGCTGTTACTAGCGAATTTCTAGGGATTTCGAAAAAGTACAAAAGTACAAAAGTAGTTTAAATGAGAGTTGTTTGTTCTTTTACGGGGAATAAGAATCTGTAAGAAAAAATATGAGTTTCCATTTAGAAAAATCAAGTTGACCTTCATTTGACCTTGAAAATGAAGTTGAATCAAAATGGCGATAATGCCATCTATTTTTCCCCTCGAAGTCATAAAACTTTTATACGAAACATTTTTTTCTAAAATGCTTCCTTATCGAGATATTTGCCAGTCTCAAGATAAAACGACCACCCTGTATACGTAAAGGAAATTAAACTTTCGTCCTACATCACAACTAAAATAATTGTTACCGATAATACAATTAATACTAGCTGTTACCAATAAAGGCTATCCGAAAAGTAATTTTTCAAACTATTTTTGTATGGTCTGTCCGGGATCCACACGACCGAGATTCACCCTATTCAACAATGAATCGCCATGGAAATAGGGTGAATCTCGGTCGTGTGGACAGAGTATAGATATTCACATTGAACTCAAAATTCAATACAACGGGGGAATTTTTTCATCTGTGCGTAAGACGAAAGTTTCATTTCCATTAGGTATACCTACCTATTGCGAAGAAAACTTGAAGATTGAAAAAGGTAAACTGAATTCCAAATGAGTTCAATTTATTACCGACGAAAAACGAAATTACGCGAATTTTGCAAAATTAACACATAGGGGGTTCTAAAATCGTTAAGGGGGATGAAAAGTCAAAGGGTATAAAAATTAACTGATGTAGATAAGTAGAATTACAGAAAATAGCACGAAAATAGCCCAATTATGCAAATTTAGGGTTTTGGGGGGTCGAAATATTGCGAAGGGGGTCGAAAAAGTGAAAGTAAAAAAATATAAACTAAATGAGTAAAATTTATTACCCTGGAAGGACAAAATTGCGCTAATTTTACAAAATTAACGCTCGCGGGGTTGAAAAATTGTGAAGACTTTTTTCAATGGTTGACGGAAATCTATCATGCATGTTAGGGGTTGTAGCGCCTATAGGGGTGGTTTTATTGCACCACTTTATGATTACAGGGGTTTATTTCTAACTTGTGTGTCGGGTTCTAGGCCTCAACGAGCAACATATTTGAGTGGTTTTCGTATTTTTGTGATTTTCAACCCCTAAATTTCATCCCCCAAAATTGACACCCCTTCACCTTCAACAGACTTGATGATAGAACTCGAAAACCAAATTTCAGTAAGATACCTCCACTCGCTCTCGAGTTATACAATTAATAATTTTTCGCTCCCGGGAAAAAAATCCCGCACTCGCGCTTCTACTGCGAACGCTGCCTAAACGCTTAAAGATGGATTAAAATCATTTAAGGAAAAAATGTCGACAAGGAATAGACCTACAAAAAAGTCCGCGACAGCATATAAATATCTATTACGGCTAGTCGACAATAAGCGACCGAAGCCATTTTCGTCAAAAATTAAAACACAAAAACGATCACGGTGGGCTACCCATCGTAGATAGCTATAGGCCGTCGCGGACTTTTTTGTAGATCTTTTCAATGCCGACAATTCCCCCTTTCAAACTTTTGATCTATCTTCAACCGTTGAGGCAGCGTTCGCGATCAAACGTCGAAAATTGCAATTCTTTCGGTTTTTCATCTGTAAGTTCGAGTACTATGGTTCGATATGGCCCAAAAACAATCCCCGCCGAGATTTTCGGGGTATACACGTGTGTACAAAATTTCAGCTCGATATCTGCTTTCGTTCTCAAGTTATGCGACGGACAGAGTAGACGGACGAGCCGCCTGCCGAGCGAGCGATTTCACTAACACTACAGTACCTCCGCATTCTGCTACAGCACTAAAAATCATTGTTTGTCTTTGTAAGAGGAATGCGACGTTGCCATTTTTCGACCGAACAAACCCTACAGCATTCTATTAGGCATAGATTTTTTGTAGATTTAATGACGAAAACGCAGTACTCAACTAAAAATTTTATTTACAGCACAGTATTTACAATACAAAACATATATCACAGTGTAACAATCAGCTTCAACATTTTGCTCATAAACAGCTACATTTTTCAGTAACAAGGATTTCTTCTTACACGATATCCTTGACACGGCTATTTATACTTTTGGACACCAAATTATTTTAATACTATCGGAACAAAAATATTA
Source organism: Pycnomerus fuliginosus (assembly GCA_963924575.1). Taxonomy (NCBI): domain Eukaryota; kingdom Metazoa; phylum Arthropoda; class Insecta; order Coleoptera; family Zopheridae; genus Pycnomerus; species Pycnomerus fuliginosus. Next base: position 16,567,788 of record OZ004622.1, read on the forward strand.
CGTTGATCTATAAATAAAGCACGTACATAAAAATTGCTAAGGACACCTGTGCCTGATACAGATGCCAACGAAAACTTTACTAAAATGATCTAAAATTAAAAATACTTCATATTTCCTGTTACACTAGGTTCAATTTGAACCACTGTTTGATCGATTCTAAAGAGGAATCTCTTTCACAAGAACGTGATTGATGAGATGGTATAAAAATAAAAAAAACTAAGTAGAAGATGGCAAGTAGATAAGTACTTAATTATGCTTCATTCGGGTCAAAGAATAAGGCAGAAAATGCGAACGCTATGAAGACGACTCCACCAATAATGGTAACTGAAATATTTTTTTTATCAGCTGATTAGTTAACTATTTTAGTGTAATAATTACCAGTTCTGACTGAAATCTTCTGGGCAATCATTCGACCACCAATTACTGCTAAACCTGTACACAAGGAATGCCCAAGAACACCTCCAATTATGACACCATAAACGTTCTAAAAATATACAATTAATAGATTAAATCAATTCCAGCATGTAAGTACTTCTCTAGCTCCTAAAATTATAGTAGTTAACTGAGATCTATCTCCCCATTCTGCTAAGAAAGTTAATGTAAAGGATTGTAAGAATATCCTCGACAGTGCTGCAAGGACACTTGGTGGTTTAGGTCGGCGGACAGCCCCAGATTCAGGGTCAGGTTGCATGTTTTGTCTTTCATACTGCAAAATCATGGTAATAAAAAAAGGGTATTTTTTTTCAGTGGTTACCTCTTCTTCTTGTCTTCTTAAGTCAGATTGAACTTCCTCCAATTCTTCTTGGCCCTCCGTGGGGGACATTTGCCAACCCTCTTTTAACATTTTTAAACCGAAAATAGCGAATAATGCGGTACTAATGTAGTATGTGTATGCTCGGGGAATTACATTGGCCAACCAACCAAAAACCGCTAAAAGCACAATAGTATAGTATACAGGGTGATTCACGAAGACCTTTTATTAGCAACTTTTGGAGATTCACTTGTCGCAGAATTTTGAATACTTCCGGTGCTACAACTCAATTTTTTCAAATGCGAATGCCACCATTTTATTTAGCAAAAAAACGTAAAATTAAATTTCCTTTAGACTAGTATTAGCATTTATTCCCTATAGTACCTATTTTCAATATTTTCGAAGATTTTAAATATTAATGTTTTTACACCTTACACAAATTATACAAATTATTACGCATTAATAACTTTTGAGCTATATTTTTCAGTTTTATACAGGACGTGGCTGAGGGTTGGGGCTCTAGACATCACCAATTAGATTATAGATAGCACTATTCTCGTCCATATTAAGAACTTTTATTTAACGAGATTAGGGCAATGGGATTTTTTCACGCATTGGCAACAACAAATAACAGGATTGAAGCATGCCTTTTCCTGTTTCCAAAATGTAACTCAAAATGAATACTAATAGACCAGAAGTTTTAGTCAAAAAACAGCTCGAATCTACACAAAAATAAGGTAGGGCTGAAAATTGGTACAAATGTTCCACAGGCAGTCCTAAATGACGTATCAAAAGTCGCGGAGCCTGCGTTCTATTTTTTTTGGTGTCGGAAGGCCTTAGGTATGCGACAGTCATTTTTCTCGTACCATGATTATTTATGAACCGATTTGGTCGGGATTGCCCTTAAAATTGTTTCTGCGTTTCTTCGGTGTTTTTGAAAATCTATGGCGGCCGTGACTCCACTTCCGGTCAAGCATGATACTTGTTTCTAACTTAGAAAAAATCGTAATTCTGAATTCGTTGAGAAAAACCTATAATTCCAATTGAAAAAACAAAGTTAAGGTCATTTCCGGTTAAAACGGAAGTGGAAAAAATTCCCTCAATATGCGCGCAGGTGCCCCCCCCCTTTCGTGCTGGGACGACCAGGGTTTATTTCAATTCAATATCTATTTTACGTCCCAAGATGTTCAAGTTGGGAAGTTAAAAAAAAACACCCTGTACGTATACATGAGATTCAAAAGTTGTTTCACCCCCCTAACTCTATAGTGGAGGGTTACTTCGGAAAAAACTCTCGGACAGGTACTTTTATTTATTAAATTGAGCCCGGTAGAGCTGTCAAATATTTGTTTCCGTTTCCGGTTTAGCCGGAAATGGCCCTAAAATAATTTTTTGAAAATTGGAACTCGCATTTTTCTTCACTAATTCGAAATCTCAAAATTTTTCTAAGTTAAAAGCATGTATCGCACACGCACTTGACCAAAAATCAAGTCACAGCCACCCTAGATTTTTAAAAATCAGTGAAATATAAGGAATTTTTGAAGACTGCAAACCCAACTCTGCAATTAAATTTTTCCTTTACTTCGTTTTGCATTTTTCAAACTCTCTAATTTTGTGCAACTGAAAAAAATATTTAAAAAAGGAACAGGAAAAATGTAATCAGGCAGTCGAATTCATGTCAAACAAATGAAGTTGACGTGTTTTTATTTACGATTTTCAAAAATCTTCATATTTCACAGATTTCTTCGATGTTTTTGAAAACCTAGGGTGGCTGTCAAGTGCTTTTAACTTAAAAAAAATTGTAGATTCCGAATTAATTGAGAAAAATGTGACTTACAATTTAAAAGTAGTTATTTGTACAACAAGTAAGGAAACACATAATTTTTCCATGCGAGTGTATTAATTGAAACAAGGGTGGGAAAGAATTTTTTCCATGAGTTGTACACATTATTTTTCCGTGTACTATCCTGAAATGGCGTTAACATTTAAAATCAAAAATTATTTGTGCCAGGGTCAAACACTTTCTGAAATTTCATTTACATGGTAACGGAGAACAACAAAATAAAAATTAACAAATAATAGCCTATATTCTGTAAGCAAAACGCTAACTTTTTAACGGCTGTTAATTTTTAAGCAAATGCAAAAATACTTGCATCTGAAACTTAACAGCCGTTGAAAAGTTAACGTTTTGCTTACAGAATATAGGCTAATGTCATTGAAAATGTTTGCTGTCGATTAAAAGACTTATTTAGAGAAGAGTTGCTATGTGGAAAAGTGTTGCTACCTGTGTGGAAAAGTGTTACTATGTAGAAAAGTTTAAGTTTCCTAAATGAATAAATACTTGGAAATTTAATAAATTTCAGAATAGTACACGGAAAAAACTATTTTAGGGCGATTTCCGGCTAAACCGGAAAAAACTATTTGACAGCACTACCGCGCTCAATTTAATAAATAAAAGTTACTTCCCCCAGAGTTTTTTCCGAACTAACCCTCCACTATAGAGTTAGAAGAGGCGGGAAGCAACTTTTGAACCTCACTGTATAATAACTCAAATTAAAAGAATTAAAAGTATTTTACTAATTAATAACGATGAATGTATGTAAGTAATATAAAGCTGCCAAGACGATTTCTTCACAATGTTTTGTCAATGATTTAAGAAAATAGTGAAGAAATAAAGCCTGTCGGTCCCAAGGCCGATCTTGCAGCATAATTTTTACACACAAATATTTCCATTGATTTCGCTTTGAGATTGAACTGCGTGGGGATCACCAAATTTGATGCTATATAGAAGTGAAGAGGTTGACATTTTTAAAATAATAATCCCGATTAACGCAAAATAAAGAATTTCAAAAAATATGTAAAAGATAGCTGACATCTGACATCTCTATCTGCAGTCATTATCATCATAATATACAGGGTTAGTACAAAGTCCCGGGGCGGTCATCTCCGTTATTTCTTAAGATTTTAGTTTGAAACTTGGTACCCAGGCACAATTAAATACAGGGAATTTAAAAATTTTCTTGGACTTACAGTTAAGCCGAAAGTGACCCTAAAAATCGTTTTTTAAAAATGGAATCATACTTTTTTCTCAACGGATTTCGAATCTACGAATTTTTTGAAGTTAAAAACATGGATCATACTTGACCAGATCAAGTCGCGGCCACCCTGGATTTTCAAAAACATCGAAGAAATCGGTCAAAAACTGTCCGTATCATTGCTTTCTGTCAATGATAATTTTTGATGATGAGGTAAAAATCTACATATGTACAGTGTGTCTCATTTTAACTGGAATTTTCTGCATGTAGAGCTCCAAAATCTGCACCTGCGTGATACTTCACTTTTTTTATAGGCCGAAAGTTGCTCAGGATCGCTCCAAATGGCTAAATCCGAAGTTTCAGGAAAAAATAAAAATGTTGAATTTTTTGAGGTGAAGAATCATAAAATAACGAAAACGTCAATATTTTTGCAATATAACGGGTGTTGTGAAATAAAAAACAATGGAAACGCATATGTTTGCTGTTTGTGGCACATTGCAACAGATTAGTTGGGGTGTCCCTTGAAATTGTTAAGAAAAACGAAAGTCTTACACTATCTTAATAATTTCAACTTTTTCTGCGGTTGTTAAGTTTTATCCATCCATAGCCGATAACAAATGTCAAATCAATTCATTTCAATTGTTTTTTATTTCACAGCACCGATGAATATTGAACTTTTCGTTATTTTGCGATTCTTCCTCAAGAAATTCAACATTTTAATTTTTTCCTGAAATTTCGGATTTAGCTATTTGGAGCCATCCTGGGCAACTTTTCCTTATAAAATTTTTCGATAAAAAAATGCCTAATACGATTTCGTCATTTTTGGCCCCTTTATTAAATCGCAGTAGGCTGGGATTTCGGTCTATAAAAAAAGTGAAGTATCACGCAGGTGCAGATTTTGGAGCTCTACATGCAGAAAAAAAGAATGCATTGATTCGGTTAAAATTAACTGAAATATTTAGGTGGTTCCAGATAAAATAAGACACACCCTATGTAACAATTTCAGCCAAATTGGCTTTTGTCAAAAAATGTTTTACACTAATAGGCACGTCAAACAATTAAAGAAATGATCAAAGACATGAGTTTCACTTTTATAGCTCACTGAAAATGAATTTTTGGATATCTACTATCATTATTCCTACCAATTTTTAAATACTTTTTTTAGTACAATACTATAAAAATTCATTCAATGATAAATCACAATCTTTTGGTATTTAGCAACTATTATGTTATCTTAATCTATAGATTCAAAAAAAACTAAAATGTCCACTCATACAACTAGGCCAGTTACACTGATATAAGTCATCGACCTACCTGATAAGACTGTCATAAGGGCCAAAGCTGATATAGCCCCCGCAAAAACAGTCAGCCTAGGGTGCCTCATAGCCATAATAGCAGCAATAAAGAAAGTTTTGTCTCCAATTTCAGAAACAAGTATGACTGAAATTGAAGCAACGAAAGCGTGTACAAATCCCACATTTGGCACGGGGGTCTTCCCGGTGCCATTTGCATCCACAACCTAAAACATGACTTAACAATTAAATTAAACTTTTCACTGTTACTTACTGCAGTTGTCTGAGCCTCAATCTGAGCCTCGTTTGGTTCAACATCAGCACCAATAATGGTCACGTATGATAAATAAATAAAACTTAACTTTAAACTATAATTAAGAGCGGAAATTAATTTGCCCTTCATGATTTCCTAAATCCTTTCACAGTTGGAATCTCACAAAGAAAGCTGTTACAGATCAATTTACTCCATGGGTGTAAGGGCCTGAGTAATACTACTTTTTAATTTATATACAAACTGAGGTGATTAAAGATCCTTAACAATCATTTAAAAATGCTGATATGGCATATTTTGTAAAAGTTTTAAAGGACCGCACACTGAAGTCACGTTCGAAGATAAATTGAAGTTGACATAACATAGTGACGTTTGACTTGACGTTTTACGTCCCAATTGCGTCAATCTGTCCATAAATAGACAACCAATCATACACCGTAAACTCCATTAATGTGATGTACAGTCGGGGACTGCTTGCCTTACCTCGGCACTTCAAAAAAGCACGTAGAGTGTGCATTTTCAAAGTTCATGACTGTACACCCTTGGTTGGAATTTTTTAAATTATGCTATTAGGAGTATTAGGCAACCAAATATACGTTTTTGTGAACTTCTTCAGTCTTCATAATTTCTTATTCTTTTAATTCTTTCCTCAAAAATGAGCAAATTGGGTCGACTTCACATAATCAATCAGACGAATAAAGTGAATACAGGCTCTGTCATATTCTTACATGGTTCAGGTAAGATAATAAATGATGTTTTTGAAGTGAGGTTATGTATGTTGTAGGTGATACTGGTCGGGGGATTTTGGACTGGATAAAATTTTTAGTAAACGATTTCTCTTCTCCTCACGTTAAATTTTTGTTTCCTACTGCACCCTTAAGGCCATACATTCCGCTAGGTGGAGAAGTAAGAATTTTTACTAATTTCTGCAAGTAATATTGCATATTTTTAGCAAAGCCATGTTTGGTTTAATCGCTACGATATTACGCCAGAAGCACCAGACCATGTTGAAACATTAGAATCAGTAAAAGAAGATATCAAGGAACTCATTGCTCAAGAAGTTAACTCTGGAATTCCGTTAAATAAAATTGTGATCGGTTCTGAAGTTATTTTAAATAATTCAAATCTTATTGTTGAAATTTTAGGGGGCTTTTCAATGGGGGGTGCTTTAGCATTGCATACAGCGTACCGTTTTGTACCAGGGCTCGGTGGCGTTTTTGCCTTATCCTCCTTCCTAAACAACAAGTCTGCTATTTATGAAGAAATTACAGCTCCAGAAACACCCCTTTATATGTGTCACGGTAACAGGGACACATTAGTACCATTAAAATGGGGTGAAACTACTTTTAAGAAACTAACTTCACTAGGGGTGAAAGGAGATTTCATAACAGTGAAGAACACCATGCATGAACTCAAGAAGAGTGAAATCGAAGGACTTTTACAATGGATAAATAAAATTATACCAAGTTCATAGAAATTTGTATTAGATGAATAAATATTTAAATCAAACCAAGAGATCTCTCAACTACAGCGTGGGGGAAACCTGACTGTTCACAAAATTCGGGTTGATTAAACACATCGATGGGCTCCAATTCAATGTCCCTTCCTGTAAGCGATTCCAACATAACATTAGATGAGGGTAGAAATGGGAGTCGGCCAACTTTCTTGACAGCCTTCAACTCCATTGCGATTCGAAGGGGCGCATGCAGTCCTTGTGTGTTGCGAAGAATGCTCATGTGCATGTTATTCACATTTTTATGATGCTACAATGCACTTGTAGTATTTCACAAGAATATAGGTCAACTTACATTTGATTCAGAAAACATAACGGGGTGAACAGCATCTGCGGAGCCCCTGGAACCAGATAAACCATTTGTCATCAAGTCAGGAACCCCAAAGGCGCCTTCCTGTAGACTAAATTGTCCTGGTTGTTCTGGCTTCACTTTTACAGGCGGCAATGCGAAACTCTACCAAAAAGAGTGGTTATTATTTAGTTAATTGTTGTGGAACTTACCATTTTTATAATAATTTTAAGATCTACAAAACGATTGGAATGAATTTGCGGTTTCTTTGTTATGTCAAAGTAAATGTAAGTGTCATTTGTCAAATAGTTGAGTAAACGTCAAAAATGTCGCAGTAGGCAGGGGTGCGTTCAGAAATGTTATTATTAATTCGTTTATCCCTGACTTACTGCTACTACCTGTAAGGACTCCCGGGTAAAATTCTAATATGGAAAGGCTGTAAGTTAAATTGTTGATAAAAATGTACGGAACTTGTCATGTGTGATATGTGGCATGGCAAGTAAAATTAAAGAAACCTACTTTCAATGACCGCTAACGCCATCTCATGAGTTACGCGCTAACTATTATGTAGTACCGTCACAGCAGCGTCAATTTTTATGTTGTCAATAGTCGTGTTCTTTTTGACCAGAATATCAGATAATCTCAACTGACTTCTCACGTGACAGTGACTCAGTTGAAGTCGCGTTCTTTTTACCAACAGACTCAGTTGGTGGGGGAAAAGTGGGAAACAGTCGGAAACACGAGAAACCGTTGATTTTTCTAAGTTTTATCGATTTACCTAATATACTTTTATCTTCTCCCTGAGTTTTATTGTATTATTCATGGCAGGGAAAAGGTACTTTAGTTAGCCCATCAGTGTTATAATTATACCGAAAGCCGTTAATCTTAAAAATCCTTTAATGAAGTTTTCAAAGCTTGTAGGTCGTCAGTCTATGGTCAGTCTAAGGGTTGCCAATTTTGGTCATTAATGCACTAACATCTGGTGCTTTTGTGCGCTTTCATCTCATGACATTTTGTGACAAATTATTTTTATTAATCGTTATTTGTCATTCTTGTGTCAGCAATCTCAAAACTGACAGAGCCGATAATACAGCCGGACTGTTTCACCTTCTGCGTAGACTGACTCCCTTCATGCACTGGAATTATTGAAATCATCAATAATCGTTTTCAGTTTAATCTGAGCGGCGCGCGCATGTTGGAAACTTGGAAACCTCGTTGGAAACCAACCTACGCGTGCATTATACCTATATTCCTATTCATGTTGACACATTAGATGCTGTATTCGCATCCTCTTTATCTTACAAACTGAAGACGTGTTTTGCAAATGAAGGTTTCCAAACTTGTAAGTCTCTCTCTATTTCGTGACGTAATATGGAGGCAAAATTTGACAATGACAGACTTTTGCGTTTTGCCTCCATATTGTCTATCTCTTTTAATTGGAAACCCTAATTACAGACAAAATCATGATAAAACGCAGATAACAAGTTTCAAAGTTTAGCTGGTAACCTCTAGACAATTTGTGAATAAGCCAACTTTTTCTTCCTAAAATTTGAGGGAGTAAAAGTAACGTTTTAGTCCCCCCTTTGGGGGAGTGCAAACCATGATTTTATTATTTGTGTAAGTATTGCAATTAGGGTTTCCAGTTAAAAGAGATAGACAATATGAAGGCAAAATTTGACAAAGCCCGGTACCTATGCAAAACCAATGCAAAAGTCTGTCATTGTCAAATTTTGTCTTCATATTACGTCTCGAAAGAGAGAGAGACCTACAAGTTTGGCAACCTTCATTAGGGTTTCCAATTAAAAGAGATAGACAATATGGAGGCAAAATTTGACAAACCCCGGTACGCAAAAAGCAATGTAAAAGTCTGTCATTGTCAAATTTTGCTTCCATATTACGTCACGAAATAGAGAGAGACCTACAAGTTTGGAAACCTTCATTTCAATAATTCCAGCGCCCAAAAGCAGCAGATGTTAGTGCATTAATCACCAAAATTGGCAACCCTTAGACTGACGACCGTTGCTTCGAGTAAGTATCCATAGATGATCCCTTCTTCTATTAAAATCATCAATATCCTGCCGGCTGTGGGCGAGCGATGTTCGTGAACGCACCCCATATAACCAGATGCATCGGTAGTCGGTAAAACAGATTCCTGTAATTTTAAAATTAGAAATGACAAATCTTGGACTGTCAAATGTCAATCCTGTCAATGGTTTTTTGTGGTTATGTCTGAGCGCTGTTATCATTTTCCGCACATTATTTAAAAATTAAATGGCATCTTCAGTAAGTATGTGGTCAACATTTAAAAGTATCAATCACTGCTTCGTGTACAGGCAATAAAAACATTGGGCAAATTCATAAAACCGTCAATTTTTGACCAAGGAACTGGGGCCCTCCTGCCAGAAGCCTACAGGAAGTTTTACAAAGAATGGAAACAGACTGAACCTACTGCCGTTCATTATATTCCTGAAGAAGGCAAATGGAAAAGGGATGAAGTTACTGGCGAAGTGTATGAAAACTCAATTTAGCATTTTAATCAACTTTAATTGTAGTCGTCCGATTCAAAATAATCCAATCCCTTTGATGTACCCACTTGAACACAACAAGCAGATTTGGGGAGGAGAGGGTATAGTGCAGGGTTTCTATTTGAGGGATGAAAAGCAGAGAAGAATTCCTCGTTTCTGGATTCCGACTTTAAAAAGATCCGTGGTGTACGCTGAAGTTCTTGATAAATACATTTCAGTAGTGGTTACAACCCGAACAATTGACCTTATTCATTCAAATTTCGGATTTGATCACTATTTACTAAAGGTAGACTAATTTCAAGAAAGATTTTAATAAAGTGACTTTTTTAAGACTCCTGCTTGTGATTTGAAAAGTCTGCTTCCGTTAGGTTTGAAACGAAAAATTTTACAAGAGTTGGAAAAGGGGTGTCCCAGTTATGCAAATCGACCAGAACGGCAGAAGGAAGTTTATGAAAAATACAAACAATACTTAGTGGCTGTAAGACGAAGAATGTACGTGATGCTTGTAAACCCGAATTTCTTGTAGTATACAACTGAAGAGATCGAATGGTATGGGTATTCATTCTCTGAAGCCTGTAAAAAATTGGAGGCATCTATAGAGGCACAAAATCAACCAGTCCCTTTGAAACATGTCTATAGGGCTCAGCTAATAGAAAAATTACGAGAAGCTGGCATTAAAGAAGCTGCTATGGAATCTGGTGGCACTTGGTTGCAAAAGATTAATCCATTTGGTAAGAACCAGGAAACTTGAGGGTAATTTGTGTTATTAGTTTGTTTTAATAAATTGTTACTTATTCAATAAACGATTTAGAAGCTGAAAAATTGAAATATGTGAAGCTAAAGGACTATAATAATCCTTACCTGTCTTAATTCTTAATCATTCTATTTATTGTATTCTAACTAGCCAATTTCGTCAATGGTGTCCGTGTTTTACAAAGCTGTCGAGAAAATTCCTGTAATTTTACAGCCCAGCGCCATCTCTTGATTTTCTCTCCAATTAACGTTTTAACGTTTATGTCACGAATGCCTTTAGAGAGTCATAAAGCGTTTTTTCTCGGTTTTATGTATTGAAATACAAACTTGCATTTGAAAGCATACGAAATAATCGTCGTTTTGTTTTGAAATACCTTCAAAATAATGTCAGATTTGAATCGTCCTTCCGAGAAAAATTTGAAACTGACGGCAAAAGTGACAGTATTTCAATCAAATTTTTAAAAATGGTCATCTGACCAATCATGAGAGCCCATTTGTATTCAAATACATAAAATCGAGAAAAAACGCCTGTAGAAAAAGTGACAGGAATAAATTTCTTCTAGATACCGACCTTATATAAATTCCGTCTTCTTTTGCTGTTTCCTCCAGTCTGAGATAGATGTCGCTGCGTTTCAAGTCTCCCCAATTTAATAATTTCCATCTATTTACATACAATTATTTTTCTCGTTAACCAGAAGCAAACCCGCAACAACGGATATGCAGAATGTGCTTAATGTTTCACGGGTAGTTAGATAAATTGAATCTTGCCACCACCGGAAAAAATCTTTCAATTTTTATTCGTTAACCCCCACAGCACTTTCAGGGATGAAACGGGTCCAATTCTAACTCTAAGTGTTACATCATTAACATATTATCTCTGTTCTTTTATGACCCCTCTGCGATTTGCAATTCATAAACGGAATCGCCCTGCTTAACCTACCTCACCACTTTTTCCACAAATTTAAATCCGATACAGCTTTTAGATAAATTACCCAATTATTTGCACTATTAGTATGCAGATGAGGTTAGATAGCAGACGTAATATATTTGCAAAACATCACGTTCTTGTACAACGTGCCCCCGATTTCGGGCGATAAACCCCATTCAACGATTTCCTTAATGATTTTCGTTACCGGACTGAAAAACACATTTCCATCAATAAAGCTCTTGGGATAAGGACCTGAGGAATCATATTTCTTCCTGAATTACAACGTCCTGCGGACAATAAAGGCGCACTAAATTTGATAAGTGATAGGGGCAAATACCCCAAATATTATTTTGGCTTTTGGCCAATCTCGTGCCCAAAATTATGCCTCATCTCTCATTCTATAAGAATGCATCTAGTACTGGAAACCCTCGTCCTTATATTCACAAAACCGAAGAGACGGGGGGGATTTTAATTTTATTTATGACCCTGTAGCTCTAGGTACCCATCAAAATTGCCAAGGAAGAATTACAAGTTTCGGGATTGGAAAGCTGTCATCAATGCCCACCATACTGTAGTTGTTCTTGATGCGATTTTTTAACTTTTTGCCCTCAGGAAATTTAAAAATAATTAAGTCATCAAATATTATTACAAACTAATTTGAGCCCTTATTAGGTACCTAAGTGTCTGTGACCTAATAATTCGCAAATAATTCTTTAAAAAATAAGTATGAAGTCTCGAAGAGCCGTTTAACTTTTATTGTCTATATAAACTGCGTTCCACGAGACTTTGCAGCGGTAGTCACATTTGGGACTTCGTGAATATGGAGCCTAAATTTCATCCCCCGAAATTGATAATCCGGCACTTAAGCGGACTTCAACCTCGAACTTGAGGATTTATGATGATTTTTCTGTGAATATTATAAGATAGGTATTACAATTTGTGAAGATTTATGAACTCTTGACCTAAAACGGATTTATGGTGTAAATAAATTTTCAGTGGCTGTTGTCCCCTCGGTAAAACCGGTTTGCAAAATAACGAGTTTTTTCAATAAGTAAGTAATTTTTAACTTTTTAATATTTCAGTTTTGTCTCTATTATCGACCGCTAAAGGCATTGGACAGCACAGCAATATAATAATGATTTTATGTTGTATTATCGACAGCTAGGCATTAGACAGTACAGACAGTACAACCTACAGCAAGGATGATTTTATGCCCAAATTTTATAGACCGGTCTATTATTTTCAAAATCAAATAATAGTTACCTACTTATAAGTACACCAAGTGGGTTAAGTTAATGTTTATTCATGAGAAGAATGTTTAGCCCTTCGTGCCCGTACGGTGAGTGGGCAAAATCTTCGATTGAATAAACATGCTTAACTCACTGGTTTATATAATATTTTATTTAATTTTACCAAAAATAAGGTTTTATCTGAAACATTTCATTTTTACGAACCAAGAAAAACGAGTCAGAAGCGGTGGTTTTTGGAATGTTGAGCTAGTAGTCACCAACAATATAAGATACTTATTTATAATCGAAAATACATTTTTCTACAAACCCTATTAAAAACACGCATTTTAACGTTTGTTGACAATTGTTAAAAATTGTGTTTTCTGACACCAGTTATTTATGATGTGTGATGAAGTGTTAAAAGTGGTATTTTATTTTGTGAGATTGGGACACGACGACGCGCAGCGAAGTGGCCCATCCCTTCGAACAAAATAAAATCACTTTTACCACGCATATCATACACTATTTTTTCTACAAACACGATTAAAAGCAAAAGTTTTCATATTATTATGGTCTGTCCGGGATCCACACGACCGAGATTCACCCTATAGTTGAAAACGTTCATGAAATTCGCTGTAACTAAGGTATAGTGACAATTTGTTGCCGGGGCTTGTTTAATTGTTGTTGCATTGTCACTTTTAACACTGAGTGTTAAAAGTAAATGACTTTTAATACTGGTGTCATAAAATGTCATTTTTAACAATTGTCAACAAACGTTAAAACAATGTTTTTAATAGTGTTTGTAGAAAAAAGTTATTTACTTTTGACACTAATTTGAAAACCTCTGCTTTTAATCGTGGGTAGAAAAAATAGTGTATGATATGCGTGTTAAAAGTGATTTTATTTTGTTCGAACGGATATGGGTCACTCCGCTGCGCGTTGTGTTCCAAAACTTCCCTTCTCACAAAATAAAACTCCACTTTTATAGTATATTACGATATTAGGTTGGTAAGTACAGTATAACAGAATTGAGGAAAGGTTTGCAAAAACGAGTCGAAGACGAGTTTTTGCAATTTCCGAGATTATGTTAGATGTACTTAACAACCGTGTATCGTATATGATTTTTCGCACAATTGAAATTAACTTATTGAACATTTTTCGTCAGCCATTAAACAAATCCTGTTTGACAGATCGCCGAATTTTCCAAATGCTCTCGCTACCTTTGCCAGTTCAATTGTTTTACTTACCATGCCTGTGTCAGATATGCGTGCTGTTATGAATTCATAACAGCACTGTTATTTTTCGTTGCCTGGGAAACCAAACCGCGCTTGGTAAGTTGAACTTACACCTTATGTTAACTACGTCGGTAAGATAGTTATAACATACGATTGTGCGAAAACACTTATTAATTGATATCATAAATAACTATTATTTGTTAGGAAGAATGAATTAAAATGTTGTATGACTTCAGTATGATTATTTCCATCACCTCCATCCACAAAGACTATAGGTACTAAAAGTTGAATCGAACAGACTGAAATTAAAAAAGTTAAAACCAAATAATTATGGTGCGTTAATCTTTTTGAGACGGGTATAAATGGTGGTTAATTTTTCGATGCTCATTGGGATCTCGGAATCCGTCCGTAAGAGATAGAATAGGTTAAATTACAGAAAATTTGTCCTTTTTCAAGGTGATTAATGCCCATTTGCATCGTAATTTTTGAGTGTTCCTTAAAAATAAGTGATCTTTATAGAACTTGGAATAACCATTGTTTCAACAAATATTCAAACGTAGGTTCTCTTACGGAATATAAAGTCGCTTATTAGTTACAAGGAATCCCTTAAAATTACGGTGCAAACGACCATAAGAATCTGAAGAAAGCTTCCCGTTATCTTGATTTGTTCCAAAGTTATGAGTGTTATGACGAAAAATCTGGAAATTGGGATTTTGAACAAAAATTAAAATAGGTATATATTGTAAAAGTTTGCAGGTACGTAAATGGAATTTTTATTAATTATTAATAAATCTTAATGCAATGGATGAAACTCCAGTAGGTACCAAAAATTATAATCTTCCTAATGATTGATTCTTTTTGAATTAAACTTGGAACTTTTATATTTTTGACATCTGCCAATTGAATGACAGAAATTTTCTAGGCCTTCTAGATTTTGAGCAACAGTCAACTTTTCTTTTTCTTATGGCCACCATATTGAATTTTAACACCATTAGATGCACAAAAAAATGAGCTTCAAAAATATATAATCAACATGGAATTTTTTGAAAAAATATACGAGTCACACGTCACACGTCTACAAGACCTAGGTATTTTATTGCCATTTAATTCCGTTGTTTTAGAGGTTCATTCTGATTGGCGGACTTCAATTTGCTTCCCGTTTGAAAACTATTAGACCCTCGCAATTTTTGCAAAGGAAAATTCGCCTTAGATTGAGTCCAAGAATCTACCATTACCGGCTTATACAGGAGTTCTGAGACACCCTGTGTTTAGTTCCTCATTTCAGAATTCATTCATGTACCTACCCCATTTGAATTAAAAATCGAAGCTCTCCAGATATCAGATGCATCAGTGTATCTGAATTTTAAGCTAACGGCGATTGTTTGTGGATTAATGAAATTTGAAATTGAAGTTGCAGAGATTAGCGGTAAAAATGTTCAGAGCGATATTCTCAAAAACACATAACTGGGACGTATGTAATTGAAATCGTATAGGATTGGCAATTTTGTGTTTCCCTTTTAAACTCATCCTTGCGTTACTCAACACAAAACACTGTTGGATTGTTGATCGCGACCGTCACTAACTGTACCCTGTAAAGCTAGGTCGTGACGATTTCGGTCGACATATTGTGACATCTCCTAAATCCCGGTTTGGTGCATGATCTCATTTTGTCCCTCCTGTAATCTGTGTCCCAAATTTGGCAATGAAAGGTCCCAAGCCCGGCTGAGAAAGCAGGAGGATTGTGCGTTGGGTTAGCGATCCAACCACGTAAAAAGACGAGCAGAAGAGACGTCAAAAAGTGGCTTTTACTCGGACCCATAGAAAAACTAAAGACGATCAGACGAGCATTAAGCATAAGTAAAGTACCTACATATTTTTTATGTTATTTCATTAAATCTGCCGAAAAATGTAATTCATATTTTCTCTAAACCTGCAGTGAAAAACTAACAACTCTTCGTTTTAAATTCAATTAGTGCCCCGCGAAAATTTTCGGAGGGCGGTTGACAACAAATATTTGTAGACACATTCCGATTCCGTCATAGTTGATGGTGGAATTTAACAGGGAGACAAAGTTTGATTTAAACTAGTTTGGAAACAGCTACGAACTTAATCATCGAAATCGATTGTGTACATTTTCTTCCTTACATGTAGTCGCGATATTCATAAATTACTTGCAAATTACTTAGGCAGGGGAACTGTCTAACAAATTTACCAGAATGTGTGCTGTGGGGAGTCTGTTTTATATCAATATAACCAACTCGTGAAATTACTCATTATTTTCTTAAAACTTGCCTACTTCACCTGTCTACACGAATATGCAGGTGGTTTAGTTAAAAGTTCAACTCACAACTCGCAGTGATGTTGAATATCGTGTACCTAATATTTTAATTTCAAAATAGTTGCGATAAGCACACGTCTTCGGCATTGTCAATCCATCATATTATCATATACAGAAGCTCTGATTAAAATCGTAAAATCATAAAAATTAATCAACGAATAGAGACACCCTGCTGTTGTTTTTTTTCGGTTTGTCAATTAATGGGGCAATAAATCTACGACATATTACAATCCTACATACTATACTAACATAGGTACAGGTACAGGTAATTCGGCAATTTTTATCGTAGGTATATTTATAATTATAACGAGTGGTACTGATTTTTTCCGACAAAATTTGCGAAACAAATAAATGAGTAGCTTTTGCAACGAAAACCGTCACGAGCGCGAGGGGCGATTTTCCAAAACCAAAAGCTACGAATGTATTTGTAAGCAATTGCAGAAAAAATCAGACCACGAATTATATTCGGATGATTAAACAAAAGAAATTTCAATGGAAACAATAAGGTTGCCATGCTCGTTGCCATAACATTTCATTTGACAGAAATGTTTTCGCTGGAAAACCGTCCTGCTTATTTTCACTCGTGGTGTTTTTCAGTTCAAAACCACGGTGATTGGTCGTCGGTCTATAAATTTTGACGTTTGATTGGTTTAAAATTCTTGAGTTGTTTAATCATTTTATTTTATCCTATAATGTTATACTATGAATAACTCCTTGGTAACGGGTTGTGTTAAGACACATTTAACAGCACTCAGAGTTCTGTCAAATAACAAAGTGAAATAAACGAATTTCTAGGATACCGCAGGGTATCCATTGTCGGCTTTCCGTCATTATGAAAGGTAAGATGTGTCATCCAAATTCATTTTAACATTTTTTAAATATTTAGGACAAAAAAAAATGGGCAGCTACGGAAGCGGCTGGAACCTCCCCACTTGGTGAATTTTCCAATCCTATCACCAATATCAAGTAAATGTTACTATTTACTATATCTAATAGTTTCACTCCACCAAACCTAAGGTGCTTTCTGTGATTTTTCTAAATTTGACGATCATTTGCCAAAAGGGCACTAAGTTTGAATACAATTTTGAAAACAAAATTTGAAGACTTTTCATGTGCTGATAGAGAAAATGGGAGTTCATTATTCAAGTTTCAAAGTTGGTATGCCAAAATGGCACTTGCCATTCGCCAATTGCCACCAAAATTAAATCAGCTCTTCGGCCGGTAATGGTATCTCTACCTACCAAATTTCAGCCAAATCGATCTAGTAGTTTGGACTGTAGCGTGTTATTTAATGTTTCTTCGAAATTTCGATTTCTTTGATTTTGTGCCAAAAAGGCGCTAAGTATGAATACATTTCTAGATACAGAATTTGAAGACCTTTCATGTGCTGATAAAAAAAAATTGTGTTCATAAGTCAAATTTCATAGTTAGTGTGCCAAAAAGGCACTTGGCGTTTGCGGATCGGCAAGAAAATTAACTGGGCTCTCCAGAGGGCCAACACTAAGCCACATTCCAAATTTCATTCAAATCCGTTCGACAGTTTCCGAGAAATCGTGCTCACATACGTACATACGTACGTACGTACATACACACAGACATTTTTTAAAAACCACTTTTTCGTGATCCTGAGACCTTGAAACGTAAATATCTGGTGTTATCTCAATTTCGAATTTTGGACTGATTGCAGTAACCTCCCATTTTTATATCGGTTGTGGGGAGGTTAATAAAACGTGTTACAACACACGTAACGTTATTAAGTTTCTACATTACTCGGGAATTTTAAAGCACTCGCTCCTTTCGTCGCTCGTCCTTCAAAAGTATTCCCTCGTAATGTAAAAACCCTAATAACGTTACTTGTATTGTAAATTACTATTAAAATTTTATGATCTATCTACTATACAGGGACCCAGAGAACTCGCGGAAAATCTGTTAATGGCAGACTCTTGAAACTAATCTGAGACGAATTTTCCTTTTGCGGAAATTGCGAGGACTCAATAGTTTTTAAATGGGAAGCAATTGTAATCCGCCAACTAGAATGAATCTCTGAATACAGGGTGTCCCAGAACTCGCGTATAAGCCGGTAATGGTAGATTCCTGAACACAATCTAAGACGAATTTTCCTTTACAAAAATTGCGAGGGTCCTATAGTTTTCAAATGGGGAGCAATTGAAGTCCGCCAATCAGAATGTTTCTCTTAATTAAACATTAAGGTAAAAAATATGAAGATGCATATGCTGTTGCTGGGATACAAAAAAATATATTAAAAACAGGTAGCTAGGATAAAGATTTGAATTTGTCACTTTGACAAAAATCAGCAGATTATTGCGAAATGCTAATCCTTTATGGAGAGTGCGGCCGAAATGCAGTCTTTGGCTACAATTTGGATCGTCTAAGACTGTTAGTGGTCACACGTTTGGGTTTTCCTATTCGTTTTTCAAACTTTGGACAAGCTTGTAAAAGAATAAGCATGTTTACCATTATTTGAAGTATACCTATTCTTTGTACAGATCATCGATACGCCTAAACCATTTAGGTATGCAGCAGTTCCGCAAAGTGTCTCAATACTCAGTTTATCGTTTCACAGCGTTAGCAGTGCGCATCCACACCAAGTGCGTTATTTTGTTTCGAAATTGCCTGCGTTGTGCGTGGGATGTGGAAGATTTGGAAATCGCAGCATGTATTCCACAGCAGTGGTGTTCACATTAATTAGTCCCTATTTCCAATAAACTGCTGATAGTCATTTAAAATTTTTTGTCAAAGTGACAGATCTAGATTCTCCTCATATCTATTGTTGAGTTGATTCATTGTTGTGTTTTTATTTTTTTTTGTGCCCCCAGCAACAGCTTATGCATCTTCATATTTTTTACCTTACTGTTTAGGGAAAGATTCTGATTGGCGGAATTCAATTGCTCCCCATTTGAAAACTATAGGACCCTCGCAATTTTTGTAGAGGAAAATTTGTTTTAGATTGAGTTCAGGAATCTGCCATTACCGGCTTATACGCGAGTTCTGGGACACCCTGTATAAAGGTAAAGTAAAAGGATGTAAGATGTTGCTGGGATACACAAAAAATAATAAACAATAAGGGAACACAACAGTTATTTTTGTATCCCCAGCAACAGCTTTCACATCCTTATTGTACCTTACCCTTTAATTAAGGGATACATTCTGATTGGAGGATTTGAATTGCTTCCCATTTGAAAACTATTCGCAATTCAAATTAATTTTGTGACGTCACACGTAGGCATATTTTGTTGGAAGCGTCCAATCAAATGTCACCAAAAATGTCTGTCAATATATTTTAGCGCTCCTCATTGGCTCTTTTCCCAGAGTTCCCTCACTGTGACGTCACACACCAGAGGGCGTCCTCCTTAGCTAGAATCGCGAATTAAACCCTCGCAATTTTCGCATTGGAAAATTCGTCTCAGATTAGGTTCAGGAGTTTGCCATCAACAGATTTTCCGCGAGTTCTGGGACACCCTGTATACAGTTGTTGCCGGACTATTTATATCTAGATTTGTTTTGTTGAAGTCACTACCTGCAGTTTTTACTAGTAATTCAGAACCTCGTTCAGATACCCCATTGAAAAAATTGGACAGCTACGGAAGCGGCTGGAACCTCTCCACTTGGGTAATCCTTCCTACCCAACCTCATTTTCAATTCATCCCATCAGTCTTTAAAAGTGTTTTGGGGAGTTTTTCAAATCCTTTCAATTTTTTTTGCCAAAAGGGCACTAAGTTTGATAGCATTTGAAGAGTTTTCATAAGTGCGGATAAAAACAAATGGTCAGGTTTCAAATTTAAAAGTTGACATGTCAAAAAGCCACTTGTTGTCCGATCGCCACCAAAATGAGTTCAGCCCTTTATCGGTTTATGACACCCTACGTAGAACCAAATTTGAGCCAAATCGATTCATTAGTAGCTTAGCCTGTAGCGTGTTATTTAATGTTTCTTAGAAATTTCGATTTTTTTGATTTTATGCCGAAAGGGCGTTAGGTGTGAATACATTTTTAGATACAGAATTTGAAGACCTTTCATGTTTCAAATTTCATTTCACTTAGCGAAGGCACATGGCGTTTACGAATTGACAACAAAAAAATGCAGCAGAGAAGCGGCTGGAACCTCCCCATCGCGTGGATCTTTGTATTCTGTGTAGATAGTAGTCAATTCAACAGAATTTTTTTAATCCTTGACTAATTTCGCAATTTTCTGACAAATACCGACATCACCTCGGACATCACCCATCACATTTGACAATATGTTCCTTTTAAGGTTAATCTTTTGCCACCTTTTTGACAATAACTGCCACTTTATGTCATCCACTGTCAGCCCGCTCCCTTTTATTGAGAAAGAATTTTTTCTCTATTTTCTACTGAAATGGCCGAAACTGTGAACACATTTTTAGAACCAGAATTTGATCGCCTTTCTAATGCCGACATAAAAAATAATGAGGTCTTGTATTTAAAATTTTAAGTTGATATGCTTAAATGGGACTTCCCGTGGGTCAATTGCTTTCAAAAGCCTTTCAGGTCTTCAACGGGTCACCCGATCTCCATGTACCAAATTTCAGCCAAATCGATTCAGTAATTTGGGCTATAATGTATTTTTACGGTTATTATAAAATTTCGCTTTTTTTGAACCAAACAGCGCTAAATGCGAATTAATTTTGTCCTATTTAAAACCAGAATTTGAAGACCTTTCTGATAGTGACAATAAATCTTTCAAAAACTTGTTTTTAATGGTCAAATAAAAAAATAATTTTAAATTTGGAAATTGGTGTGCCAAAACGGCACTTTCCGTGAGTCGATTGAATTCAAAATTTGTTCAGCTCTTCGACGTGTAATACAATCCCCATGTGCAAAGTTTCAGCCAAATCGGTTCAGGGGCTTGGGCTGTACCGCGATTTTAAAGTCCGATAAAAATCATTTTTTTTTTAATTTTTAGTCAAAAGGGCACTAAGAATGAATACACTTTTAGAAGCAGAATTTGAAGGTCTTCCTTATGGTGAAGTGAAAAATGGGGGTTTGCATTTAAAATTTAAAAGTTGATGTGCCAAAATGACATTTCCGGTTGCACGATTGGCTCCAAAAGCTTTTCAGATCTAAGTTAGGTTACGAGATGCCTATGTTCCAAATTTCAACTAAATCGGTCTAGTAGTTTTGCCTGTGGCGTGATTACAAACGAACGTACGTACGTACATACACACAGACACATTTTAAAAACCCCTTTTTTGGGTTCCTGAGACCTCAAAACGTGAAGATCTGGTGCTATCTCAAATTCGAGAATTTTAGTGATTGCAGTAACCTCCCATTTTTTTTAAATTGTGATGGGGTTGGGGAGGTTAATTAACTTGGCTTACATACAGACATTTTCCAAAAACCACTTTTTTTCGTGATCCTGGGACCTCAAAACGTAAATATTATATCAAAGTAAAACCAATTACAAGTATTCGGACTTTATTATTTACCAACTTGATCACTAAGCCGACGTTTCGGGGACAACTCGCCCCTTTCTCAAGGCTCGTAAATCTCAAAATGCGTACCTACCTATTGGTTTTACTTTGATAAATTGAATATGGATGTTAATGGTGAACAGAAGTAAATATTATAGATAGATATTTAGATAGATATTATATATACAGGGTGGTCGTTTTATCTTGAGACTGGCAAATATCTCGAAAAGGACGTATTTTAGAAAAAAATTTTGTATTAAAGTTTTATGGCTTCGAGGGGGAAAATAGATGGCATCATCGCCATTTTGATTCAAAGTCATTTTCAAGGTCAAATGAAGGTCAACTTGATTTTTTTAAATGGAAACCTATATTTTTTATTACAGATTCTTATTCCCCATGAAAGAACAAACAACTTTCATCTTAACTATTTTTGGATCCGATGGATGTAAATTTTAACCTTTTTCGAAATCCTTAGACATTCCCTAGTAACAGCGGCCTCTCTACAGGATACCAAACTGGAGGCAACAGTGTCGAGGGGCTGTCCGCAGGGCGGAGTTCTATCTCCGCTACTGTGGTCGCTACTCGTGGACGGCCTCCTAAGGGACCTGAACGGAGAAGGGTGCTACGCTCAGGCGTACGCTGATGATGTGTGCATTGTAATTAGGGGCAAGTTCCTGGGGACAGTCACAGCCATCATGCAACAGGCTCTTGGACAGACCATGTAGAGTCACAAACAAAGAAGGCCTGCGCGTCCTTATGGATGTGTAGGCGTTTCTCCGGCTCCACTTGGGGACTAAAACCGCAGGTGGCGTACTGGTTATACACAACCGTCGTGAGGCCTCTGGTCACGTATGGCGCCCTGGTCTGGTGGCGCTCCACGGAACGCGCTAGTACCAGGAGTGCCCTCGGGCGAGTGCAAAGGCTGGGATGCCTAATGGTGACCGGTGCTATGAGAACAACTCCCTCAGCAGCCTTGGAGGCGATCCTGGCCCTGGAGCCGCTGCACCTCAGAGTGCAGCATTCGGCCCGGGCCTCAGCCTTCAGGTTGCAGGGGATAGGAGAATGGCGAGCGGGAAGTGAGGGACATCGAAGTGCACTCACTCTACCGGGCGCGGATGAGGCTGTCTTGCAAATGCGCAAAGACAGGATAGAGCGTCGGTTGCGCTTTAATGACCCATATACAACCAGGATCCCCTCTAGGGAAGACTGGGGCGAGAAGGGAGAAAAATTGCTCACACCGCGTGGCCTAGTCTGGTACACAGACGGGGCCAAAAACGATCTGAGCACCGGCGCAGGATTCACTGGGGGGATGCCAGAGGGACGAGTGAGCGTACCTCTTGGCAAGTACCCCAGTGTATTCCAGGCGGAAATATACGCAATTCTGGTGTGCGCTGAGGAGAACCTACGTAGGGGCTACTCTGGCAAGTACATCTACATCTGCAGCGACAGTCGGGCGGCGCTCGGGGCTCTGAACTCCGTGGAGGTGAGATCCGGCCTCGTTAACGACTGTCGAGACGCATTAACGAAGTTGGCTGGAAATAACAATTCGGTCAACCTGGTTTGGGTTCCTGGGCACTCAGGAATCGCTGGCAATGAGGTAGCTGACGAACTGGCAAGGGAGGCATCGAACATGCCATACCTGGGACCACAACCAGCACTCGCTGTGACGGAGAGTGCGTTGCGGAAGGAGCTAGGAAACTGGCTCAACAAGCAATTTCACTCACACTGGGAAAATGCACCGGGGATGAGGCAAGCGAGGGCCTTCATTTCTCGGCCCTCCTCGCCAACAGCCCAACGGTGGTTTCTCCAGTTAAGCCGAGAGCGGCTAAGGAAAGTCGTGGGCGTCCTGACAGGGCACTGCGCACTCAAACGACACCTTCATCTAATGGGACGTTCTGAGGAAAGCACTTGTAGAGTGTGCGGAGAAGAGGAAGAAACGCCTCTTCATTTGCTAACCGAATGTGGCCCGCTCGGTCACAAAAGGCTTGGGGAACTGGGGGCTGCATACCCAGCCCCCGCGGAAATATACTCACTCTCTGCAGCGGATGTACTGGCCTTCATGGAAGGGACGGGGCTTCTGTAGAGAAGAGGTTGCAGTGCGGGCATAATGGATCTTAAGGTCTGAATGCAGCGGACCCGTAAGGGAACGCACCGCAGAATCGAAATACGAATACGAACAGCGGCAAAACAAAACAAATGAACAACCGTTGTAACTTAGCAACGATGAATTCTAGATAAATAAACCACAAAAATTGTTGTAGACTTTGTTTTTGCCATGCCGCTGTTGCTAGGGAAGGCAATGGATTTCGAAAAAGATTAAAATTTTGATTTAAATATCTGACAAACTATCCATCGGATCCAAAAATAGTTTAGATGAGAGTTGTTTGTTCTTTTACGGGGAATAAGAATCTGTAATAAAAAATGTAGGTTTCCTTTTAAAAAAATGAAGTTGACCTTCATTTGACCTTGAAAATGACCTTGCATCAAAATGACGTCGATGCCATCTATTTTCCCCCTTAAAGTCATAAAACTTTTATACAAAACATTTTTTTCTAAAATGCTTCCTTTCCGAGATATTTGCCAGTCTCAAGATAAAACGACCAACCTGTATATAGATATTATCTCAATTTAGAATTTTGGAGTGATCGCAGTCACCTCCCATTTTTAAATTGGTTGGGGGGAGGTTAAAAATTAACATATTGTATTGATCAATCAGAATATCTTACACAGGAGTGTATTTATTTTCAAACGTTACATAAAAATTACTTAAATGATAATCCTCATTTCTATGACACCATTTTGAACGGCGGATCCAGGGGAATTTAAAACATGGTTGAATTCCTTATTATTGCGAATTGACAAAGTGACAGGCAACAGACATTAGAAGAAAATTTTTGAGTGGTCCTTAAAGATAAGTTATCCTTAAAGCCCTTAGAAACCATTGTCTCAACAAACGCATTTATGCAATTGAACGTCACTTATCTTTGAGAGACCTTTAAGGAATCCCTTAAAGCTGCGATGGAAATGGCCATCAGGCATTACCTAATGCTTTGATTTACCAGTAGATAATATCTGACGTCTTAGGTGGAAATAGATATCTATTTTATTAGGAGTAGTTGGATGTGACTCCTCTAAAAACGAAAAAAATAATGGCAATTTAATCAAAGTGTAAATCTGCGGGAATTCGAATAATATCGTCCGTTCATTCGAAGATTAAAAGATTTAAGTAACATTTTTTAATTTGCGGAGCAATAAAATTTCCATCTTTCCACAGAATGCCATTGCACCTAATTGTGATTTAAACGAATGGATTTATTGATGCAGTTTTTTTTGTTTATTGGAAAGGAGTTCCAAAGGGCCTAATGACTACTAACTTTGCTTCTGCGAGTAAAGTTTGTATTTTTATCCCTTACTCGGTAATTCAAGGCAAAAAAAAAATTCAGGAGTAAATTGTATACCTGTGTGTGTAAATCGCTATTGAGCCATTATTCTGCAGTTCATAATTCATCTTCGATCACAGGATAAACGATGTCTGCAGCACATACCGTTGTCTGAAACGGCCTGCACCGGACGTCCTGTCTCTACTAAATTAGAGAACTTAATTGAATTTTGGGGAAATGCTGATAGCGCCACATGCGATAAGCTCGAACATAAAAATTTCGAGACGACTCCACTTAAATAATATTAATATATTGTGGGTCTCGTAAGGCAATTTCTAGCCTGTTTTATTATTACAGCAGTACATGACAGCCCCGGACAGAACTCTTTCTATGGTAATTATTTGCTATAGGTACACAGGGTGAGGGTGTTATTTTAAAACCAAGCACCAAACGCATATGCACTGCACATCCCTCTAATCAAAGCATCCTCAATGTGACTTGCATTGTGTATGATGAGAATGTCGACTGCCTGTGCTTAATTCCATTTACAAAAGTTATTTGATGTAAAATTCGCAGAATTTACTTTAACAGAACGTTTTTACTTTATAGTCGTCCATGGTCGTAAACAATGAATGGTGGTAATTTGTGTACCTAAACATGTTTTCAAAGGACTGATGCAGAAGCAAAATATCTAATTGAAACTACACAATGAACAAGTTATTGTTAACCAATTTCATACGTTTGTTTTAAAGGCATTCATGATGGCCTTTGAAAATTGAATTCAACCCATATAGTCATTTAGATACGCATTGTTCAGTTCACTAAAATTTTTTTATAATTTCTCTTTTGTGAAACAAAATGGGTGTGTATGGCGGTCCCGTCCCCCTGCTTCTCCCCCATCCACTCCGTTCCTTTCCCCTCACATCCTTTCCTCCCAGCTTACACACGTAATAGGCAATTTTGTTATGAAACAAAATAGCTGTTTATAATATATTTTTTATGAAAAGAAATGGCTGTGTATTCCTTCCATTCTCTTTTCTCTCTCCTCTCCTCCTGCCAGCCTATCCAACCATCTTTATCAAACGGCCTATTTCAACGTTCAGACAATAGACAATAGCCGGACACTGGTTATCAAGTCTATCCTATCCTATCATATCCTGTTCTATTCCTATTCTGCCCTACGTTGTCCTATTCTGTTCTTTGCCTAGTCACGTCTCTTCTCTCCCTGCCATCCCACTCCTTTCGCCTACTCTTCTTGTCATCTAGCCATTCCCTTCTCTCCCCTCTATCCTGAATTCAGTGCGCTTCCAACAGCAGACTGACTTCTCTACAGCTCTGATGAAGGAATAAATATTCCGAAACTTTAGTACAAGTAGAGGAAAACAGTTTTTTACTCAACCTAAGGGTTGAGTAAAAAAGGGTCCGCTTTCCCGAGACCTAAAGCAAAAAACCCCTAAATTAAACGCACGGACGTGATAAAATGGATATACATTGGTCTTGATCCAGCTATTTCGTAGCCAAAGGCACTTTAAATTCACCGAAATGCACAACAGCCCGGGGGGCCCGTCCTGACTTACCGACCTTTTGATTAATTACCTGTAATTAATTAATGCCACCTGAGGATCAAAATAACCTCAAATGACTCAAGTTTTTTGGTAAATCTCACAGACACTCACATTGACATGGAAATGTCTCCATTCCTCACCCTAACGAAACCTTAATTAATTCAGCTTGATTAATTAACCCTTTACCTGCGTTTAGGGGCAGGAATTTTTCCTTTTGCCATCAGTAATAAACGAACGATTTAGGGCGATTTGAAGCCCACATGAGTACATTCAGTTCACACAACAGAAAAAATAACAACAATCTTGGCATTGTTATAAACAATTAACAGGAGTTTCTCGGGCTTCGATCGAGAGCTCCCAGAGCGCAACAGGGGTCCAGGTTGTAGGCTCTAGCGCATCTATAACTTATAGATGCTGCCAAAGTGGAAGTCCGTTGTTTCCCATGTTTACAGTTCGGAAAACCTTTAGAGACCTGGATTCACTATCGGGTTCTCGATCTATGGGAAGCCGAGTTGGAATAAAAAAATGCAATTCAAGTCGGCAGCTGCCGCAAACAAAAGGAAAATCAGAATTTTCTTGAATAAGTCAAAATCAAACAAATTCATACTCCTGACTCTCATCAAGGTGCTACTTTAGATAAGAATTAATTAGTTTAAACAAATAACCACCTTTTACAACGGGGTGAGTAAACTCAATGGTCCTAAATTTCATCTAGACGATCACAAAGGTACCTAAATCAAGTTAAGTGAAAAAATTCACTAATTAATCAGGGGTTTCATTACCTGGGAATAGGGGTAAAAAGGGGGGGGGATAACTGTAAGTTCAGAGTGGGTGGAAAATAGGGTACTCCGGAGGATCACCACAGTACCTAACGTAATAATAGTCAACAATTGGAAGAAACATCAGAAGCTGCCGCGAATAATATTGTTGACGATTGTTAAAGTTTTTTATGTTATGTATGTAAAGTGATTACATTATAACGTGTGGTCAAAAACTCTTTGTGTTTAGCAGCCCTTGCCGTAAAAGACGTAAGGCGTTTGCGATAAATTTCAAAGGAAATATTGGAATTTTTGGTAATTAGGAGGTCTAGGAATGGTAGTTTGCCACTTTTCTCTAGTTCACATGTGAAATTAATGTTTGTGTGTAGGGAATTGAGGAAATCAAGGAAGATCTCTAATTCAGAAGACGAACCTTGGAATAAAGCTATCACATCATCAATATACCTATGCCAAAAGTGAATTTTGTTGGAAGATTGGTGTGCAAAGATTTTGTTTTCAAGATTGTTGATGAAAATTTCAGCTAAAAGAGGGCTTGAGTTGAGCCCATTGCTAAACTTGCATTTTTGGAAAAGAAGTTGTTGTTGAATTGGAAGAAGTTTTGGTCTACGACTAATTCAGCTAAAGAAAGTAGGTTTAAAGCATGCGAAGTAAGGATGGGAAAATTGTGGAGAAGATCCTCGAGTAATTTCAGGAATTCTTTTGGGGGAATACTTGGAAAAAGGTTGGATACATCGAAGGAAACCAAGAACGAGTTTTTAGGAACTTCTTTGGCGTTGATGAGTTTTTTACACAAATCTGAAGAATTTTTGACAGCATACCTGTTGTCAAAAATAAGTTTGGATCTGAGGGTCTTGTTTAACCACTTTGCAATGAGTGAGACAGGGGAATTGATGAACGAAACCACGGGTCTAATAGGGTAATCCTGTTTGTGGATTTTAGGAAGGCCATTTTTTAGGTGTTATTTTTCTCTGCAGCACTTCCCTTCATCTTCAAAATAATAACGTGTGAACAAAAACTGTTTCGATCTAGTAGCCCTTGCCGTGAGAAACGTAGGGCGTAGACTGCTGAAAATATCATTCAAAACGAAGTCTGTCAGTGACGTTTTCATATAATTTCCGCAGTCTACGCACTGCGTCTCTCACGATAAGGGGTGCCTACTAGATCGGAAGCGTTTTTGATAACTCTCTATTTAGATACCTATCGGGTTGTCTTGATTTTTCTTTCTCTCTGTACACCTTTCAATTTGGAATATTTTTTTGGATTCCCATATTTCTTTGGATTTCTCATATTTCGGGCACCTGCAGCATTTCTTTGGCTGCGTCTGCTTTTTGGATTTTCGAAACCTAGTGTGAGAGAGCATTGTCATTTTGACCGCTGACAATAATAAGCTCTAAGTAGTAGTGCTTTCCATTAAGGGCCATTTGCACCAGCATTACTTTTTACAAAAGGTGCAATGCCCTGCAGTTAAAAACACAGATAAGTATGCTGATAATAAAACACTTGGCTGATGTAAAACATCCCTTTTCTCTGCCGCAAGAATACTGAGACGCCAGTGAAATTTGCTAGACACAAAGGGCGATCATTATTCATCTTTTTCGTTGAGTAAAAAGTTTAAAAGTGTTGCCATGTGCAAAAATGTGTCTATTCAGAGTTTCAACCGCCATAAGAAGTTATTCAATGAATCGGGTCTTAAAAACCATAACCCCGCTGAATATTTCAGTATTGCTTTGTGGCGGAATAAGGTCCCTCGTCCGCCGTAAATCTATTACGTCAGCCAACGGTGATTTTCTGGAGTTGTAAATTAATCTGCCTTCATTCTAGCCGGAGGCATGAATAAGTAATGGAAGCGATAACAAGGGCCGGCTTACAAAAACTAAAGGTAGGTCTGGAAGAAGCTTTGCTCCAATACGTTCCATTCGTCTTGCATCCGCTGATAGGGTCGTAAAGTGAGGTGGCGGAATCAAACAAGGAATTATAGCCCTGGTGGTGATTCCCATCGGGAGACACATGAGCGATGTTACCGCCGGCTTCACTAACTTGAATAATTCATAGCGCGTGCCATCTCCGGTGCAGTTAATGGCCTTCGACCGGGTCATGCGGAGATCTATCAATTAGGGTGCGTCCAGTTAATGTGGCACACGCAACATGTCTGCTACGGAAACAGGACGTCCACTATCGGGATCGGACTCAACGCGGGTCCGGGACATCAAAAATTTACATTCCGGGCGTTATTGCGCATTATGACGGACCAGTTTGCATAAAATGTCGAATAACACGAAAAATGTTATCTATGTAAAAGGATTCGGAATAAGAACCAGGACCATGGTCCAGTGGGACCAACAACTCTGAGGGAGCGCAGGAACCAATTACAGGCAACCGACCAAGTAGTCTCCACCAACAAACAGCCGCATAAATACATGTCGGGGGTGATGGAGCGAAACGCCAGGCTTTGTTATCACCGGCAATTGCTAACCTTCTTATCAGAGATTTCTCATAAACCACCCTAATTGGGGAAAAACTTATTTTTTTGCTTCAATAATTTGATTCGTTGATTCCTTTGCGTGTCAAAAAGTTAAGTTAGTGTTTATTCTTTGTGGGTTAAGTTAAAATGCTGAGAGTGATTCAAAAACTTTGGAGGTGGTAGTCTATTTATTTTACGGGCATTGGATGAAATAATTTATCCACGGGTGTTGCATTATGGATTCATTATAAAGAATGGCCAATAAAAAACCGGACAGTTTTCTTTTTTGGTTATCTTCGTTAGGTCGTTTTGTACAATATGTTTGTTAGTTTTATACTCGACGTAGCTGAAGGTTGAGGTCGTCAGTGTCCTTCCTAAGGACTTTAATTTAACACCATTATTTAGTCCAATGGGGTTTCGTTACCGATTGGCATACCTATGACAGTGGCGTTTAGACAGGATTGAAGGCCGTTCTTTCCTCTTTCTAAAATGTCCTTCAAAATGAAAATTAATCCATCTCTAAATTTTTTGTGAATTTTCTTCCAAGGCTCTAAATCGCATAATTTGCAACAAAAAGTACAGACGATGAAAACTCGGTGGCCATTTTTGATTAAGTTGTAAATATGCAGATTATTAGCTTAATTTACAACTTAAATTTAAAATGCAGATTAATCTGCTCAATTTACAACTTAAATCAAAAATTCCTACAGAGTTTTCATCGTCTCTGTACTTTTTCTTGCAAATTATGCGATTTAGAGCTTTGGAAGAAAATTCACAAAAAATTTATGGATGGATTAATTTTCATTTTGAATGACATTTTGGAAAGAGGAAAGAACGACTTTCAATCCTGTCTGAAAGCCACTGTCATGCGTAAAAGGGTAACGAAACCCCATTGGGCCTAAATAATGGTGTTAAATGAAAATCCTTAGGAACGAAACTGATGGCGCGAATTCAAATCCAATGAGTGGTATCGACGACCTCTACCTTCAGCTACGTCGAGTATCAAACAAAAAAATATCGCACAAAAACTAACGAAGATATACAAAAAAGAAAACTGTCCGGCCACCTATTACATTGGGTGAGAGATTTTTTCACTTTAAAAAGGTGCGGTTTCGTTCAGGCTGCTGACGGTCGCGTCTGGAAGTCGCTGCCAGACGCGCACCACTGCTTATACGTAACAACGTGTATGCGGTTTCGTAGAAGCTGCTGAAAATTCGGACGCGACCGTCGGAAGCGCGCGTCCGCGTCTCGACTGCTACAGTGGGCAGTCTAGACGCGGACGCGCTGTCACATTTTCAAAAAAATGGCGCCTAAATTCAGTAAATTCGGGCAATGTTGGAGACTTCACAGCATTGGTGCTCATTTTCTTTAGATCGCCTTGAATTATGTTCAATACGAAATAAAACTGCTCTTTATTTAATCTAAAGAACTCTCTAAATTTTTCTTCATTGAATAATTTGTTCACCTTCTGTCTTTCGGTCAACAGATAGTTTACCATTAAAACGTCTTCTTCTTCTTCATCTTCTATTAAAAGAGCTGCGACAATTTCCGAGTTAATTTTTCTGGTACAATCTTTGTGGATACCGTCAATAAAATCAGCTGATCGCTGTCGGACGCACTTGCCAAACGCGTCAACGAAACCATAACAATGCCGCGTTCGGCGGTCGCGTCGGGCGGCGACTTCCAGACGCGACCGTCAGCAGCCTGAACGAAACCGTACCTAAACCCGTGGATAAAGCATAGTATTCTATTCGTGTGTAACGATTATTGCTTACTCGGATGATTTATGGAACTCGCCTACGGTTCATACCGTAAACGTCATCCTCGGGAGCAATAAAATTCATCACACACTCATTGTATAATATACTAATTAATGGATGTAGAAAATACGTGATTTCGTTTATTAAGAGAGGTACGCATTTTCTTTCCCCTCTTTATAGAAGTGTTCGTATTTCATGATTTTGTACCGTGCCCTTCGGGACACTCTCATGATTCCGTTATCAATGCTTTGTGAGACATATTTTGCAACACTCAAGGTGATTTACACGAGGAAATGCAAAATCACTGCGAACTGCGAGCATATTTCAGCGCGTCGTAAATTTTTATAAGGCGGAACTATAGCAAATACACAGTTTCGAAAATTGTAGGTACATCTTTTAAGAGCAGCCAAGGCACACAATGTTTTACTACTTTCGTTGTCACATTGGGGAAAAAAACTGAAAGGTAAAACTGCCACGTAAATAGGTATGGCTTTGTAATTATACTGAGATGGCGCTTGCAATAAGATTTTGCAGACTTCTGCAGCCATCTGAAGTTTTTCATCTCATTATCGAAGACTTTCATGCTGAATTGGAGTGTCCACGATACGCTCTGTATGGCTCTGTCGCGGACACTCCGTTTCAGCATGAATTTCCTCCATTTGAATCAGATCATACGTTTATACTTTTTCCTAGAACATGCGTTTCACACACCGACTTTCAGTTAAATTAGTCATCCAATTAATGTTTATTATTGTCCATTTGATTATTACAACAAATAATCATATGGCGCATTCCACGCCAAATCGATCAAAAAAAATACGAATTGCAGGGATTTTGTTGAAGTTAATATATGTTGTAGTCCACCTTAAAATAGGTCTAACGCCCTAACGCCTATTTAATTTAAAGTAGAGGTCCATCTCGAAGTCTACTCATTTATTAAACGTCCATCTTTAAATTTTTACAGCCCATAACAGACGTCCCAGACTTGGCTTGGGAATTTTTTCAGATTTTTAATATCATGCCCACAGGATTTTTCTTGACCTTGAAAAGTTTACGAGCAGTTGTCAAGCTGTATAATGATTTTTACAAAACTCATAATGCCGTGTCCATAAACAGCAATTTCGCCGGAATAATTAAAAAAAAAAAATGCAAATCGGACAATTATTTCAGGAGCGTTATTGAAAGCGTGCACGCGGATTCTGTAAAAACTAAAGTGGCCGTATTTTAAGAAATAGGCGTTAGGCAGCGAAACGCCTTATTAGTTTCAACAAAATCCCTGCAATTCGTATATTTTTTGATCGATTTGACGTAGAATGGTTAAATGACAGTATATTTAAATTTGAAAATTGATGTGCGAAAACGGCACTTGCCGTCGGTCGATTTATTCCTAAAAATTTTCAGCTCTTCGACGTGTAACACGATCTCCACGTGCAAACTTTTAGCCAAATCGGTCCAGAGGTTTGGGCTGTACGTACCGTGTTTTTAAAGTACGTTAAAAACCGCGAATATTTGAATTTTTGCCAAAAAAGTACTAAGAGTGAATACATCTTTAGAAGTAGAATTTGAAAGTTTTTCTTATGGTGACATAAAAAATTGGGGTTTCAATTTTAAATTAAAATTCCGGAAAGTGCGCCCCGGAGATAGGCAACCTGCCACAGCAAGTGGCCGCATAGGCTTCAAATTTGGCAACACCTCAAAAAGTGATCTTTGGCATCTAGGTAAGAAGTGTGCAAAGTACATACCAGCCCTTAATCATAAAGTGCATAAAGTGCCCACTCGTTATAATACTACTATAGTATAATCAATACTCACGGAATTGTCACATCAATGCAATGTATATTCCTGTAGATGTTTCTCACATTAATCGATATGTAGGGGCCGCCTGGAGTCACTGGTGGAATCCGGTGCAGAATTTATCAATCTGCACCTAGTAGTAGTGCCTCCGTATTAGAAAGTTGTGAATTGGGATGTGGAACCTGAGTGCAAAGACTAAAGGACCATTCCTTTCCAATCTTTGCATTAGAAAATAAACATTAGAGAACCAAAAATTTGCGAAATCTGTACGGGGTTAAAAAATATTGGCGGGGATCAAAAGCCCAAAGAAAGAGAAAATTTACTACCGTCAAGTAGAAATATCCAAAGTAACACGAAAAATAAGACAATTTTGCAAATTTATGTTTTGGAGGGGATGAAATATTGTGAAGAAGGTTGAAAACTTATAAAGAGTGAAAATGAGTAAATGATACAGGGAAAAAACTTTATGTGTACATTGGAAACCGCCTGTACCCTTTTACATTCTTATTGGGTGTTAATAAATATGTGTTGTTGTGTTTTTGCTTGGCTTTCTGAGAAGTGAACTTGTTCAAAAGAACTTGGATTGTACCTTAGAGAAAGATCGATCACGCCTTCGGTCTATCAGAATAATCATCCACCCTCTTAGAATGGCGCTTGACTTAGAAGCCTCACATCACAAGTACAAATTATACCGCTACAATAAGGTGCAATTTGTTGGGGTTGGTCACAAATCCAGTCAGAAATTGTTCACTCGCCCTCCGTTATTGATTATCATTTCAAATAAATAGCATTGTCAGAAAACTGGTGTGCAACATTGCAACAAGAACTGGCACACAGAAATAAATAATTTTCTAATAAAACCTAAATTTCATTTAGGGAAGGCTATTAACTCGCCTGTGTGCTTACATTTCCAAATTTTTTCTTGTCAAGATTGTCTATCATGTCAGTGTGCAATAAATTGCCAAGGCGATAAATTCGTGTAGTCTTTTAGAACGTGCAAAAAATTGAGTTCGAAGCGCTAGTATTTACCAATGAGTACTAATCGACGCCATAACGTGTAAATGCGTGTTCATAAATTACAGACTAAACGCGATTGTACACCATTCGTTCAGCAAACTCCCTATCAGTTTGAAAGTTAATTATCTGCTGCGAGAAAAAGGTGAGGCAACGTCAGTAAAGACGAAGTTTTAAAACTCCCGATATGTCCCGTTGTGTAGTGGGAAAGTTGGAGTCTTTTATTTTCCATTTATTGGCTCCTCCTGTGTCGTTTTTGCTGATATGAGTCGATGTTACGAGCGCAACGGTTGACCCACACCACTATTACAAGGGTTGCAGCCAATTTAGGCACCCTCACTTCGTCGTGTCATATTTTTGCGATTTCACCGATTGATAAACGAACCGGGACGGTATCGCTCTCGGCAGCCAACCACCAACGCTCGCAATTACCCCAACTCCTTAAATATATTAATGACCCTTTTAATTATCCCATGACGCTTTATTGCCCTGGCAACAAGAAGCACGTGGACACTTATAGGAGGCAAGTCGAAAATGCCGTCGCCGCCGGTGGCAATTGCATTAGCTCGTTTCTCATTACCGGAACTAATGCGCGTCGATCTTAAAAAGAAGAAATGAACTGGATGTCGCATTGATCCATCCCCCGTCGACCTCCTGTTGCCTCTCATTTTAACGACGTTACGGCCTCTGCCGTAACTTTACATCCCTCAAAGAAATTTGAAATGTTGCAAGCTTTCAGACGAGGCATTAAAGTGATTACCGTAAACCAATATAAATTACAGCCGATAATAAGTTTTAGAGTGAACAATGCCTCTACCCACATTTACATTCTTACACTTTCGCACTGTAGAAGCAATCAATTTTTGATAGATGACGAAATTACAAATGCGGCATCACGGTACGTATGCATGTCATGCTTGATTCGTTGTGGAAAATGCGAATGAAATGTGCATTCGTTTTTAGATTTGCGCAGGTCGCCCTATAAGGAAAATTTATCGCGCTCGTTTTGTGGAAAATTTCGAAATTATACATCACGTGTGTATGCTGTGCTTTACGAATCAATTTATTGTTGTCACTTCGCCCCGAACGGGTTATTAGACCGATTTTGCAGTCAAACCAAATCTCGTAGCTAAGAAGAACCACTTATTTACTAGCAAAAAAACCGAGGAGCTTGCCTTAATCGTAAAATTGAGAGTTGCGT
This sequence comes from Pycnomerus fuliginosus, assembly GCA_963924575.1. Lineage (NCBI taxonomy): Eukaryota > Metazoa > Arthropoda > Insecta > Coleoptera > Zopheridae > Pycnomerus > Pycnomerus fuliginosus. The sequence continues at coordinate 16,603,349 of OZ004622.1, forward strand.
TTTTAATAAAAAAAAAAATGAAAGGGTGCACTTGAGAGTTTTTGGTGCAAATTTTAGTTTTCTGAAGCAGTTTTGAGCAATAAACTCAGGCTCATTGTGTATTACCCCCCATTACATCGACGAGTGATACCTACAAAGCCCAGAACCTGAACCCCAAAAGCTGTTTATCTTCAGAATATTACGAGGCGTTTCTTTCTCATTGTAACGGCGGGGTTGCATTTTAAAGGGTTACTAAAGAGAAACGAGCAAGTTCAACCATATTGTATATATTGTAGGTAATAATAATAATAATAATAATAATGTTTATTACGTCCAAGGCAGTTTAAAGCATATACAATTAACAATTTAAAAATCGAGGGTATACAATTTACATTTTTAAAAGTTTTTTCACAGAACGTAAAAAACAAGGCAAATATCCACAAAAAAAATCCAGTTGAGTACAATACATGTTGCTCTTTAGCATAATGCTATCAATTGCCGAGAATCTTCCGTAATGTGTTCTTCTAGTCCGAGTTTCGAATAATTGAAAGTTTCTGGTAGTACGAGGTGGAATACGAAATTTCAATAACAATAAGATATCAGGTGCATCAATCACTGAATTAATTAGTTTGTACATAAATGTTAGCTGATAATAAGTAACACGATCATGTAGTGGCGCCACACCGAGATATAACATCGTATCCTTAGCCTCCAGAATGAAGACATTCTTGAGATTAAGCTTATAATTAATATACTTAATATACTTCCTTTGCACATTTTCAAATCTATGCATGTGTGTGATATAAAATGGGGCCCATATTATCGAACAATACTCTAATACAGATCTAACCATTGTACAATATAATACGTTAATAGCTCTAACAGAATCAAAATCCCTTGTATATCGTTTAATACAACCCAGCATCCTAGCACCCCGTGAAATAACAAAGTCATAGTGAGCAGCAAAAGATAACTTTGTATCAAGATAAACACCAAGATCCTTAACTGACTTAACAATCTTAAGAGCAACAGAAAAGAGAGCATAATTACGACATACTGAGAATATTTTTCTCGAAAATTGCATAATACAACATTTACTTAAATTGAGACGAATGAGTACGTAATGAGTAGGGCGCGGATTTTATGCAAAATGCATATTGGAAACGGACAAAGTTTCAAGAGAAATCTTCGAGATGTGCACGGATCTCACTAAAAGGAGCCATTTGACGTAATTTAAAATTTGCATATTTTGAAATCGAAATCGATTTTGGTTAAAATCGATTAATCGATTTCATAAATTTCTCGATTTTGCCAGCACTAGTATGTATACCCCTTAATCCTGTCTTAAAGTTAATCCTTCTATGGTATCGTAATGGGCTTAACGTTAAGTCCAGCATTAATGTTTTATACAATTCGAAAGAGAGTTTTAACTGGAGATGGCAATCCCAGACGGGATTAGAACTTTCGAGATTTCGGGATTCGATAAATTCAATCCCGCGATTTTTTGGGATCCCGGAATTGCTCATGGCAAAATTATTGCCAATACAAATAAAATGGAAATGTGGGAATATAAAATTTTATATAATTATTAGAATAATGAATATAAATGATACAAAAATACAAGATATGTAGGTATATTGTACTTAAAGTAACCTGCTTGAATGACTAAATATAAATGGATAAGTTAGTATTGCCCTTATTGCGCAAAATGCCATGCAAAACACTATAAATTCTTTACCAGGAAGTATTATTTTTGTGTAAAATGGTTCCACAAATATCAATTTACAGTAATGTGTTTTATTTATTATTTCCTGTCAGAATTTTGCAGTAATTGGAGCAGCTGATTTTTGTTCCGAAATCCCGAAAATCCCGAAAATCCCTGGATCGACTTGTCGGGATTTTCGGGACTGCGAACATTCCGGGATTGACTTCTCTGGATTTTCGGGACTGAATTCAGTCCGGGATCCCGGGATCCCGGGATCCCGGGATTGCCATCCCTAGTTTTAACAGGTGTATACATTCAATTCTTAATTGCTCTCTGGGTGGGCATTTTCACGTTTCTAAGCTGTACGTTCGCCTATTTCTACGGAGTTACAGCTGAGTTGCCGTCAATTATGTGTTTATAGAACAAAGGACAACGGCCTCGTGAGATAATTTATCAGGGCACAACTTTTTTATTAATGGAATTGTAAATACCCTTTCAGTATTCATGAGTGCAAATAATTATACAGCGCAATCTACTGTTTTAGAATATAATTATTATTATAAAAGAGTCCGGTATTGATATAAAATTAGCAGGCATTAAATTTCGACCTCATATGCAGGCAATAATTATTACTCTCATCTGAAACTGCAGAGCACCGACAAACCATAATAAGGGAACAATGACTACTGCAGCACTAGCTAACGTGTAATAATAGAATTGGTAGTAAGTAATTCTACCCATTTTAATTGACGTCATTAATTGGTAGTTTTGAGTTTTTGCGGTTTTAGTTGGATGATCCGCTAATTAAGTAATTAAAACGCGTTTATTAACTTAACTAAAATGTGCTACCTTCAAAAAACTGCTATGCCAAGGTGCTGATTTTTTTACCAACAAATACCAACCTACTTATTGTAAAAATGAAGATTAACCGAATTATCTAATATAAGCACGTTAAGTACAGTACGACACAATTAACAGTCAAAGTCAATCACATCTTGTAGACACCAACACCATCCCAAATCCACATTGTTCAAACAACGTTTGTGTTGCTTGAATTTCAATCTGAATGCAGAAGAGACCTCTCTTGTGCTCGAGATTTCCGAAGTTTGCTTGAATCTGACGTTGTTCGTCATCAGTTAACAAGCGATACATCTTCCCGTTGTTCCTGGAAAATAAAATTGAACTGTAAACTATTCCTGAATTACCAACTAATTAGCAGTACCGTAAAACAATTTCTGCAGGGATTTCATGTCAGAATATAACGACACGTTCAGAATTGCCAATGGGCTAATAGTTTCCAGCTTCGCAACATAGTTGAGCCTCCGCTCAGGCGAACATTTCCTTTGTTTGCTTTAAATTTTTCAGTTGAAAACAAATCGTGCAATTCAAACATCGACTTTCCCTTTGATTTTATCCGCAGTCGCTTGTTGGTTTTCAATAATTTGTAAATTCATTGATAGAAAAATTTAAATCCGAAAATCGAATAAACCGTAGGTATTTTAGTTTTCTCTTAGTATTCCAGTCATTATAGAAAAAAATTCATATGAACTTCGAAAAAATTATCAGAGTGCTGAATTTTTCTACACACGTTCCTTTGGTAGTCCTAAATGACATGCTGAAAGTCCCCTAGAATCCGATTTCGGTTTCCGATGATATGCCACCAATAAGTGTTAAAAAGGCTTTTCAACAAATATCTCCTAAAATATTGGCTTTCGGACAGAAAAGGTGCTATAGAAAATTAAAGCCCATCTTATGATGTACAAAAAAGTTGCTGTTCACTTTTTTCGTAGAATCCACGGTGTGGCCGTAACGCGAAGCAAAAGGAATGCGCGCGTCGCGTAATTTTTTAATACAAATGTTGTTTAGTGATTTTCATAGATTTTCTATAATATTTCATTAATATGCAACTAAGTACATTAGGTTATTGAATTTTTTCGATTCGTTATTGTTGCATTTTGAAAAAATTACGCGACGCGCGCAGACTTGCGTCACGCATTCCTTTTGCTTCGAGTTACGGCCACACCGTCGACTATACGACAAAAGTGAATAGTAACTTTTTTGTAGAGCATGAGACGGGCTTCAATTTTGTATACCACCTCTTTTTTCCGAAGTGAAATTCTATAATGACTGGACTATACTATAGGCATCATTAGTGTATTTGAAGTATTGTAATTACGAGATTTAAAAAGAGAATATTTTATGTTTTGCTTAGCTCGCTAACAGAATTGTTAAGCTTTCTCCATTTACCCAGTGAATATCGGAACCGCTAACCCTCTGCAAATTTCTGAATTTGAACACGTAATCCCTAAAAGAACAATTTATATAGCATTAAACGCTAAGCTGTCCCAGAATGAAGAAGATATGGAAGGAAAACAAGAGAGCGAGCTGTTTGTTTCCAAATTCAATAAGAGACTCTTGGCATGAATTTTTTATTTATGCCTGGATTGCAAGCGGTGTCAACAGAGCGCCTTTTTATAAAAATGTAAATATATATCGCTATATATTTCAATTTTTAAGAGCACTCCTTTATTGAAATGCAGTCAGCAGAGATGGAGCTTGTTAAAATGTCATCGTCAGCAAAGCTTCACAGCCGTCGCCCGACATCTGCAACGATTTTCCGGATTTTGAATCAAACGTTCTCCCTGCAGACGGAAGCCTTAAGAGCCGTAATTATCAAATTTGCATCGTAAAAATCTCCAGCGGGTAATATTTATCAAATGATACCACTTTGCAAGCTTATTCTGGCTTAGCGGCAATTACCTCGTAATGAAAAAGGCTTTAAAAATCATTATCGCCGGCTTTCTTAAGATCTATATGCGGACAGGTTGCCCTAACATTTCTATTAGGGTTGCTATCGGGGCAATTTATAGCGGACCGGCGCATCCACCTACTTCAACAAATAAGGCCTTATCGAATTTCGTTCGCTTTGACAATACTGCGGATTTAAATGCAAAAGTTGAAATAAAATGTAATCTCGGTAGAGTAGAAATCAGACTCACTGTATTTTCAAACACGAGGTCTGTTTTATCGTTCACGATGGCAGGATGGAAAAATTATCCGGAAATTAATTTCTGTTTCATAAGACTTTAATTCTCTCTAAAATTGAGGCACTCGGTATTTGCCGACTATAATTTCCGGGGTCAAATAATATTCGGAATGTTATTATCTACGCAAAACATTCAGTTATTCAGTAGTCATGCTAAGGAAGTTCTGGATCACTCTCAAGAGAACGGAAAAGTCGCCAAAAACGTGAGTGGAGAAAGTATAATAATTAAAAATAAGAAATACGCATTTTGTGAACAAATATGGCGATAAAATTACGAAACAGGTAGATACCTACTTAGCAGAAATGAAAAGTCAATAACTGCCGGTTGATAAGAGAAAGTTGATCGGAAATGCAGTTTGTGGGCGAGTTACACTGGAGATTTTTTCGCCAATCGTGTTTCAATGAAATAAATCGGATTGGAAGCAAAATCAAGATTGTTCACTAGTTGCTATAGACAACCCTTGATTGTTGAAAACTTTGCGATCTAGCTCGCTAAAGTAACATGTTGCCATGTTGCGATCAGTTTGGAGAACACAAAGCCAACTTTCTGTTGCGATTGACTAGAAAACATTAAGATGCGTAGAGATAGGAAGTGACCACTTTCTCCTCGAAATGCTGCTAAAGATGTAAAACACCAAAAAATGAGAATAAGGGAAAAATGATAGATGATAATAAAATTAGGTGTTATAAGCTAAGAAGTCGAAAAAGTTAGAAAAAAGTTCCAAATGGCTTTAAAGTTTAGACACGCTTTGACACATCTGTGAGACAAGCAAAATATTAAAGAGAAATCGGAGAAAGCCGAACTCGTGGATAGAAAGGGTAAGACAAGCAGAAGAAGAAAAGAAACTTAAATGGAAAAAATATCTAAGATCGGACGATCCACCTCAGCTTTACCGATTTGGAAAAGCCATTCGAGCCAATCAATAGAGAAGGCACTTGAAAAGTACTAAAAAAGAAGGGAACGTCCGAAGCATTAATACAAGGGATACAAGTTCTTACAGAAAGACCCAAAACTACGTATGAACAAAACGGGAGAGATCGAATACCTTCGAAACAACAATAGAAGTAAGAGAAAGCTACATTATGAGTCCACAACTATTCTTACTGGTTTTGAACGAGGGGATAAAAATGGCGAAAAAGAAAGTAAAATCATATGAAATCGAATTTTGGAAAATGAAGGTGGAAATTTCGTAAATCTGTTTCGCTAATAATATAGTTGTCCTAGTCAAGGACGAAAAAATGGCTAGACAGAAACATGGAAGCCTTTAAAAGGTCACTAGAAAGAATTAAAATGAAGAAGGAAAAAACAAAGATCGTGATTCTGGAAAGACATAAATAGCATAAAAGAATATTAGCGGGGGGCAAATTATGTAACAGCATTAAACATACGTTTTTAGTAAAGAAAAAAATTCCAAAAGACGTAAAGAGTGCAAGTGCAAGTCTTCAACAAGATAGTAACCTCATGCTCATATACTACCGCCAAAAAAAGCGACGCACCCAGAAGGAGTTGAAATATGGACTTGAAATTGTGGTGATCCGTTCACCTTATTAAGATAAATGTTGAAAATTTGAAGTATAAATTGTGAAGGGTTTTCGGGTTGTCTCACCTAACAACGTTTTACAGGTGCGACAAGAATAGGGTGTTTTAGGTTTATTATTATTTATCTAAAGTTAATTATTGTTATTAATTACTGTCGTGGCGCAGAGCTGGGAGTAACTTTAGAAAAAAGTTACTTTTATGTAACTAGTTACAAAAAGTAACTAAGTTACTTTTTTTCTCCCTGCGAAAAGTAACTATATCTAGTTACTGTACTGAAGTAACTTGTAACTAGTTACTTTTGGTAAGTATCTAGAGACATATAAAAGCAACTAGTTACTTTTCATGTATTTAGTTACTTTTCATGTATTTAGTTACTTTCCAACGTAACTAGTTACTTTTTATGCAATAAGATACTTTTACAATAATATCAACAATTTTCAGAAAAGTTGTATTCTATAGGCTGAGTAAAACAGAATTTCTTGATGCCATAATTCATCTGCCCATTGACATTTTCTTTTTATTTACTATTGAGATTTTGACAGATTGTGAGGTAAGAGAAAATTTGATAGAAATAAGAGAAATCAAAAAATTAAATTGCTCAGGTAAATTTGCATCAAAACAACTAACTTTTGCGGTGTTTTTGCGTTTTTCGAAAATCTCAATATTTCACCGATTTCTTCAATATTTTTGAAAATCTAGGGTGGCCGTGACTGCACTTCCGGTCAAGTATGATACATGTACATTCAATGCACGTTAACTTTTTGAGTGTACCCCTTTGAAGGAGCGTAACTCCCCTATAAAGCATTTTCGGACATATGTCCATAGGAACTTTTCTTCCTAGAATGATGTAAGGAATAACGTCCCGGAGTTAGGCCTATGAATATAGGAACACCCTGTATTACCTCTATACTGTATTTTAACTTCTACGCTCGCGAAGCAGTTACTGGAATCGATCGGAAAATTCAAAAAAATCGTATCGCCAAAAACATGAAATCTTTACGTTTCAGGGTCCTGGGAACCCAAAAAAGTGGTTTTTGAAAAAATGTCTGTGTGTGTCTGTCTGTGATCACGCTGCAGCTCAAACTACTGAGCGTATCAAGATGAAATTCGGCACACATATTCAGTGGGAGATTTGTAGGTGCTGATTAGAATTTGGGTCACATCGGTTCACGGAAAGTGCCTTTTTGGCACATTAACTTTAAAAATTTAAATGCAAACCCCCATTTTTCGCGCCACCATATGAATGCTCTTCAAATTCTGCTTCTAAAAATGTATTCACACTTGGGCCCTTTTGACCAAAAAATTGTGCCGTGAAAAAAAACCTATGTATAACTGTACATTTTTATTACCGGATCTGATAACTGATTTTTTTTCAAGCGGAAAACCTTAGTGCCATTTTTTCGAGAAATGTCATTTTAGTGACAAAGGGGACCGTGTTTCAATTTATTTTACAAAAAAGCATATTCTTACTAACGGATTTGACAGCTGTTGTATTGCTGGATCAAAAACCTTAGAGCAATTTTTTAGAGAATTTCCATTTTAGGGACAAAAAGGCCTCTTTTTGAATTTTTTTTAGCAAAAGGGCATATTATCATTATCGAATTCGATAGCTGTTGCATTGCCGGGTCGAAAACCTTAGTGCTATTTTTTCGAAAAATGCCATTTTAGGGGGTCCAAACTTGTATTTTAAATTTTAGTAAATGAGCGCCGCGCCGGGCGCATCAGTCATCGACAACCGCCCGCACGCCCGGGGACTTTGGTTAAATAAAGTTAAATGCTACATTTACAAATTCTGTGAAAAAGTAGAAGTTTCTACCGTCTCCGAGACTGCCAATTTTTTTACTTGTTTATGTTGTTCCTTTGACTAAATAATACGGCACTAAAACGTCCTTAAAAGACAAAACAAAAGTTCTCTTAAATTTCCATAAATTCCCGAAAGTTTCGGAAATATTCGCAACATTCGAAAATTTCCGAAATTTTACATCACTAAATGGCAGACTCTAGAAATTTTGATTTTTGTGTTTGGAACGATAATTGTGATGTATGTCTGCTTGTCTGCGATGTCGGATGTTAGCAAGTTCGTAATTTCTTCACGTCGACAACCACCAAAAATCCCATATAATTTATTGTTAACATTATTTTAAGAATGTTTATTCCATTTTATCTTACCTTTATGACTAGATACTTCTCATCATTCATATCCATAATAAATCTCCGAATCTCCTCCCGTGTGAAAACGCTTGCCTTTTTGGGCCGATAACCTTCTGATTTCCGTTTGAGCCAATAATTGATGATACTGACTTATCTCTTTATGTTTCCTAATTGAAATGACTGTCCGCAGCATAGAGAAGTGAGTCCACAATGTTGATGCTTTGTGCTTCTCAACCTTTTCAGAAAAATAAGCCAGTAAAATCTTCTCAGAAATATCCTCCAATTTCTTCTTCTGCAACCAATCTTCGAAATGTTTGTACTTATATACTACTTCGTAACGGGATTTCGATTTTACTGGGATTAATGTAGAAATAGCAGCATTTGCCGCTGTTTCAATATCTGAGGGAAGACTTTCTTCCGATTCACTCATTTTTTGCCACTTTTAGCAGAGGCAACTTTTAGCACTATTTTCCTATTTTGGCCAAAATCGCCAAAATAAAAATTGTAAACAAACTTATTGGCATTGCAAGAAGGAGTAGAAGAACAAGAAAGACGGCTGCAGAGATACGGACACATGAAACGAATGAACGATATAAATAGTCAGCAAGTCTCCAAAAAGAGAACAGGAAGACGGCCAAGGAGGACCTGGAGTGGGGAAATGAGAAACGCGGGGGTCAAAAGAGGAACAACTTGGAAGGACTCAAAACAAATCATTCAAGACAACGAAGGGTAGATAGGCAGTAGGATTAAGTAAGTAATTTTTCCAAGAATTTGATTCATTTTTCACTTTTTCAAGAGTACTTATGTCTTCATAAGCATGACTTTTTGTTGTTATTAAAACTTTACATCTGAAGTTCAAAAGATGATCCTTCAGGAATTAATAAAGCGTCGTCAACTTTTCCAACAGGATAAAATACACTCCGACCAGGAGCATTTATTTATTAAATATCCAGAGTTTCCTATCGTTTATTTCTAGTGTTATTTGATCCGCTTTATTCCATCTCAAAATCTGTTGGGATTACCCGTCAGTTATGTGAACGATTGTAAATTCCCAACTGTCGCTTTCGGATGAGAAAATAAATATGAAATGCAATTGCGGAACTGTCGTCGCAATTTCTTATAGAGCTGTTGAAACTATATTCGTGGTAATTTTCTCGTTGCCTGTCTATGCAGTTTCAAAGCCCGCGACGTTGATCTCTCTTTTAGTTTGAAAATCGGTTTCAAACCCGCTGTGAAAATTTTTATCTTTTATGCAAAAACTGTTAAGTTAATAACCAAGAAAGTTTACCTTCTGCTTTATTCAAAAAGCAAACGAAAACTAAACCTACTTAATTTCTTATTAAGTGTTCACCAAAATCCTATAAATTATTCAAAATGATCGACGTCGATCCAATAGAATACGGCAGGCTCTTAAAGTTTAGCAAATTCTTGACATCAAAGTGACAATCTCCTCGGAGTTTGGCCCAGTCCTCCCCCATGAAATGTTAATACGCAACCTCTCCCCAAGAAATTAAATATTAACAAAGTTGCTTTAAAGACCAGCAACAGATATTAATCACTTCAATTTTATTACGTTCCCCGCATCCGTTCAATCGAGAGACTGCATGAATGGTTACTCGGTCGAATTCAACAATTTATAGCGAATAGTTTGGTTGATTCATTACGTCTCTCGCTTCGGAATTCCGTAAAGTTTACATGGAGTTTCTCACAATTCCCTCAGAGTTATTACGACAAATAAACGCTTGTTTCTAAGTTGTTTTAAGACTTTTTCCACCTAAATGAAATTCTAAACATTGTTTATTAAATTAAAAGTATTCCGTGGAATTAATGACATGAAAAACTCCCACTGAAATATATTTACCAACTCAAATTCCTACTTTAACTTTTCCTCCTTCATAATTCTTAAGACTTTTCAAACTGCCATGTATAAACCATCTGCATGAAAATTTTATTTTATCAATTAGGATATCTGCAATTTAAAAACGGCTTTGGGAAAAATTTCATTAAAAAGTTTGGTTTTTAAAAATTGATGGAGATAATACTGGAGTGGCTGTTAATAAGCGGAAACTATCGCGTACCAAGAATTCCTGGTATTAAATCCTGCTAGAAATTATTTTACCTCCGTTAATTAGCGGCGAACTTGCAAATAGTTCGCGTTGTATGGAAGGATGCAAATTCAGACGTAATTGCAGCTTGATTAAAGTATCAGCGTATGGCAGGTGTTGCAGCTACCATAAAAAATCTATTAAGCACTGCAGAATTTTAGTTTGAAAGTCGGCTCGCTGGATTTCATCAATATTTTATATTTCAGGTAATTGTTCATTTCAATTTTTCCGCTGATTAACCTCCACTCACTCACTTAAAAAAAGGGAGGTTACTGCATTAACTAAAATTTTCGAATTTGAGATAACACCAGATCTTCACGTTTTTTGGTCTCAGAAACCCAAAAAGTCGTTTTAGAATGTATCTGTGCGTGTGAACTTACGTTCGTACGTACGTAAAGACGCCACAGCCCCTGAACCGATTTGGCTGAAATTTTGCACATGTATTACACGTCGAAGAGCTGAACAAATTTTTTGATTCAATCGGCAAACGGAAAGTGTCGTTTTGACACACCAATTTCCAAATTAAAATTAATCTCTCATTTAAGCATCCAAAACCAGTTTTTGAAAGATTTATTGTCACCATCAGAAAGGTCTTCAAATTCTGGTTTTAATTAAGACAAAATTCATTCGCATTTAGTACCCTTTGGGTAGAAAAATCGAAACACTAAAATCACGTTATATCCCAAACTATTGGGTCGATTTGGCTGAAATTTGGTAGGTACATGGACATGGAAATCAAAGACCCCCACGATGAGGAGGCTCCACCTGCTTCTCTGCTGGCTTATTTAAAAGAAATCTTTATCTGAATGATAAACTTCCATCGTTCAATTTTGGTCAATCACAGTCACCTTGTCCTGAATTTGGAAGAAAAAATTCCTGCCATACCGAGGTACTAGTAAGCTAAGTACTAGCTCGAGCTAAGTGTGTGTACTGTGTATGTATCCCCAGGAAATTATTTCCATCACCTGTCAAATTCATTTACTTAAAGCCCAAAAGTTCACCCAATAGGAATGTTTCTCTTAATTAGTGCATACAACCAATCACAAATCACTAAAATTTGAATTCTGACCAATAAGCAGTCTTCTTACAGTTTTTATAATGATTAAACTTCTCTAACTACTGTCAGTGGCGCTTAAACTCGTCTATTTATTGCCAAACTTGATATTTTTTGTAGGTTAGAAACTTAAAAAAATCGTAATATATTTAACCCCAAGTAAATATGTATAACGCGACCATCGATTTCTTATGGACCAAATTTCCCAATTTTTACTTTTTTGTTTAAAAACATTTTACTCAGCGAAGTTTGGGGATTTATGTGCAAAGATTAAAGCCCTTCAGCTAAAGTTCTCGGGCTCTAATCAGAACATAAATCCCTAAATTCAAATTGTAAAATTGTCAAATAAAAAAATTTTCGTATGTAATACCTACCACGAGTGACACCAAAATTTCCGGAAATTTTTTGATATTTACGACTGATTTCCGCGACTAAAAATTTGAAGTAAATATCGAAAATTAATTTCCGGAAAGTCTGACAGTAGGAACATGACAGAAAATTTTTCTATATAATTTTCTCTTGACTGGCGAGAAATCCGTCGTAAAGATTTAAATCTTCGTTCGTAATTGGATCAAATTTTTAAAGTGTAGTTTTCGTAAAAATTGGCACAGTTATTTGATAAAAAATCGAGATCTTGTTATATTACCTACGAGAAGTAATAAAAAAAACAAAAATATTCGAAACAAACCTTTCAAAAAAGCCTCCGGAAGATGTGCATCAATGCGATGTAGATGTTTATCACGTTAATGTGTGTGTAGGGGCAGCTGGTCCTACTGGTCGAATCGGGTGCAGATTTTATCATTATCAATCTGCACCTAGTAGTACTGCAGTAGTTAAAAGTTGTTATTACAGAATTAAAAAGTAGAAAATGAACAGAAAAAACACAACAATTTTGAGGGTTGAAAAGTAAAAAGATTGACAATATAAACCAAATGAGCAAATGAAAAGAATTGCCGTAATTAAAACAAAATTTGGCGAATTTTGAAAAATTAACACTCAGGGAGCTGACAAATTGCGAAAGGGGATGAAAAATCCAGAGGAATGAAGATTAAGTGTGATTAGCACTTGGGAGGTTGAAAAATCGTAAATCGTTTAAGTAAAATTACGGAAAATAACACGAAAATAACCCAATTATGTAAATTTAGCGTTTAAAGAGTTGAAATATTGCGAATATTCTGAGGAAAATTTGAAACTGACGGCAAAAGTGACAGTATTTCAATACAAATTTCAAAAAATAGTAAGCTGACCAATCACGAAAGCCCATTTGTATTGAAAAACATAAGAATCGAGAAAAAATGTCTTTAACTGAAACACCGTCATTCCGGGCACGGCGAGGGGCACGGCCAACTCTCATTAGAAATTTAAAAAATCCCACGTTATATTGTATATATTATATTGTATAGTATTTATTATTATTATATTATGAATCATTTATTGGCAATCAAGAGACGACTTATCATATGTATTACTATTGATTATTTCCATTACCTGTCATCAGATACATTCACGCAACCAATAATTGTAGTCCAAAAGCTCACCACACAGGTTTCACCCAAAATATGATTCCGGAAATCCTCCTTTCAAATATAATTCGACCATCAAGTTTGTTGTTGATCTTCAATTTATAGTTAGGTACACTTTTTTGTTTAAGACAACTCGTAAAAATTGTCAAACAAAAGAGTTTTGGTAAAAATGGTTAAATATTACCTGTAATAATTACATATTACATACGACAAAATATCTTAAAAACTAGTTTCTCGATAAAAATGATAACGATAAATCCCGCTTTCGAAAGTTTGCTTAATTGTAACTGCTAAGATTTTAACTATTCAAAGTCACTAAAAAAGTTTTTCACTTCTATAGGTATCGTTAAACTTGTCTGAGAAGTGCAAGCTAGAATATATTCTTTAATCATAATAATATTCGAAACTTTTGGACTGGAAATGCTATTACGAATACCTGCATATTTTATGGCCTGTACCTACTGGTGGTGTATTATTAAAATCTGCGTTATATAGGATATTTGCGGCAGCCTTCCGTTTTGAATTATAGTTGAATATAATACTTTCTTAAATGTGTTTGGTGCGGGAGTTTTCCAGCCACCGTGCTATTTACTATCTACCTGCTCACAAGTTTTGCAGGTAAGCATCGTGACGACATTATGCAAACAGGACGGGGTAGAGTTTCGTACCTGAGATTAAATATGGCCACGATAAAAAAGCTTGGAGAGGGCCATTATTAATGAAGCCATTAAATTTCTAAAATGGCTTTATCAGTGATACAAGGGGGTCGTTTCGGTAGCTGCTCGGGTGGCATTTTTCCGAATGCGGTTTTTAATTTAACGAGTGAACGGGGGCCGTGATTTATGTGCGCGTATTGAATGGGGCGGCGGCGTCATTCCGCGCCTGCTGTATTTATAAGCTGACATCCGCCTCGCGATCGCCGCTGGCAATAATGGGGCACGTTCGAGTTTTAATAATCCGCCATGCAGGTTTGTTTTCCATTAGGCTTGTTTATGCAGCATCCTTGGTATTCATGTAAGTTCCATTAATCGCGGTTTCCGCGCGCCGCCCCCGACATTGATAAATGGGGACATTCGGCGCCCCTTTGTCAGATATGACTGCGTAAGGCTAGTGCGGTTTTACTCACCTGGTTCGCCGCCTCCTGGTTATAACCGGACGGTATCGACCGCCGCCGCCTACGGAGATTAAACGGTCTCGTCGCATTCTTGCTCCAAAACTTGGCTTTTAACAATTTATCATTGTTCAAGTAGCATTGTTTTATCTCGCGCCTTTTATAAGGCTAAGACATTGTTGCCGTTCAAAAGATTGCGGCTCTATGGCATAAATCTTTTAAGCTTTACATTCTTATAGCCCTTATGCTTAAGCAAACATAGGGGAGTAAGTGCAGCCATTGCACATAATAACCACTTTCAAAACCCATCATTACCTCCATCTAACTTAACACCTTACTCGTCCAAAAACTGTTCAACGACGTCGTAAACTTTTTGCACGCCCGCAAAGTTTTAACTCTATTAAACTTCAAATGCCATACAATGACACGATCCAGTTTAAGATGCAACCGCCCCTATCGACGGCAAGTTGTAGGGAATTTTTTACTAAAGCTCCATCTTTTAGAGTTTATTCAAGTGGTAACAAGATACTCCAAAGGAACAACATTCACGGTGCAGTAATTCTTCTAGCCCGGCGCCTCCACCATTTATTGCACTTGGCCCGCATTAAAAATCCGAGAAATTTAAGCCGCTCTTCAAAGCTCTTTTACAATCACATTCTGTAACTTCATCTAACCGCTTTAAAGAAACGAGAAGTTAAATGATTTATTCTTAATTTTCTAAATTTTTAGTTTAAAGAAAAATGCAGCAGAGAAGCGGCTTTATGTATTGAAATACAAGCTTGCATTTGAAAGAATAGGAAATAATCTTGTTTTGTATTGAAATACCTTCAAAATAATGTCAGATTTGAATCGTACTTCTGATAAAAATTTGAAACTGGCGGCAAAAGTGACAGTATTTCAATACAAATTTAAAAAAATTGTAAGCTGACCAATCATGAGAGCCCATTTGTTTTGATTTGTATTGAAAAACATGAAATCGAGAAAAAATGCCTTTAATCTACGATCATCCCATCACATTTGATAACATGTTCCTTTTAAGGTTAACCTCGAGGTTAACATTTTGTCAGTTTTTTTGACAATAACTGCCACTTTACATCATCGGCTAACAGTGCGCTCCCTTTTAATGAGAAAGAATGTTTTCTCTATTTTCCGCTGAAATGGCAGAAACTGTGAATACATTTTAACAACCAGAATTTCATCGTATTTTTAATGGCGACATAAAAAGGAGGCCTTGTACTTAAAATTTTAAGTTGATATGGCAAAAGGGCACTTCTCGTGGACCAATTGCTTCCAAAAAGCCTTTCGGCTTTTCAATGGCTCCCCCAATCTCCATGTACCAAATTCCAGCCAAATCGATTCAGTAGTTTGGGCTATAATGTGTTTTTGTTGTTATTACAAAAATCCGATTTTTTTACCTAAAGGACACTAAATGCGAATGAGCTTTGCCGTATTTTAAACCAGAATTTGAAGATCTTTCTGATGGTGCATATAAATTTTTGAAAAACTTGTTTTGGACGGTTAATGCCTAGTTCCTGAAAGGTTCTCTTATTGGTTCTATAGTTAACGTATAGATAAAGTTATTGAGCCGATAGAATATGAAAGTGTTTCTGAAAGATATCGTTCCATAACTTATTTCTCACACAACTAAATGCTGATTAACAGTTACTATGCATACCAACAGATGTTAGGGTGTTCGCGGCTAACTTGATCCTATAAGTTTAAAGAGGAAAATCCAATTATTTCATCCATTTCAAATTGCAAATGTTGTCAACAATTACAATGTAATGATATGCTTTTACAAACAGCAGCTACAATGTATTATAAATATTGAGGAAAACAAAATTATTCATTTAGGTAGGTATTTACAGCCGCTAATGACACATTTTCTGCTTAGTTCCGAATATTCGTTGAAATATTTGTTATTGAAGGATGCTATGGGGTGGGAAATTACATTTCGTGTGCATAACACTTGAGTTTGAAATTCCTTTTGAAATCATTTGTTTTCTAGACTACCGTTAAAGTGCATTTGCATCTTTCTCTAAAGCCGAAATGCACATGCGTCAATAGTTATTGGAGAGTTATCTGATGCCTAGAGATATAAGTTATGGAGAGGTTTATGGAACCGCTAGCTCGTTTCGGAAACGAGTTTTGGACTTATTGGGCGGTTATCCGTCCAACAACTTTATCGGTTCCATAAATGAGCTTCCAGAAACCGGGCATAAATAAGGGTACAACTTAAAATTTTGAAAATTTTTGTGCAAAAAAAGGCACTTGACGTCGGTCGATTGCTTCCAAAATCTTTTCAGCTCTTTTAGAAGTTCCTTAAAAAATCTTGAATTTCGAGCTTTCTGTTAAAAGGGCGCTAAGAGTGATTTCATCTTTAGAAGCAGAATTTGAAGGCCGCTCTTATGGTGACGTGAAAAATGGGGATTTGCTTTTAAAATTTACAAGTCGATGTGCCAAAATGGCATTTCCGGTTGCACGATTGGCTCCAAAAGCTTTTCAGATCTAAGTAATTTCAGTCAAATCGGTCTTGTAGTTTTGGGTGTGGCGTGTTTACAAACGAACGCACGAACGTACGTACATACACACATTAAAAAAACACTTTTTTGGGTTCCTGAGACCTCAAAACGTATAGATCCGGTCTTATCTCGAATCCGAAAATTTTAGTGATTGCACTAACCTCCCATTCCTTTAAAATTGTGGTTGGATTGGGGAGGTTAATACACTTAAAACATGACAAAGTGCTAAAAGTCAGTTTTATTAATAGGGCCCGGATTTTGAACGTATAGGGCCCGTAATTAATAATTAAATTTTTTGCTGCAAGTTGTTTCCAAATACCCCAGAATACGTGAAAATGTTACAATTTTTTCCACATATATTATATATGTTTTTTCCGCAGATACTTCTTATTTTTATTTCATATTTGGCAATTTTATACCGCATAAATACAACCTGTTTTATAATTTTTTGGTGCATATAAATTTGAGCCTTATTTATTAATCAATCGACGGCGGAGCTTTAGTTCGCTAAAACAACTAAAAGCCAAAAATAGCAACTCCCCTCGCTTAAAGCACCCCTTCAATAAACAATTTACAATGAGTTAGAAGGGTTCCATTATTATTTAACAAGCACAAACAAAACGGAGAACACATTATACATTAGCAAGATTATCTTTAATAAAATAATATTGTAGATGTCATTCTGTTAGCGCCATGCGTGGAGAGTTTTGATGAAAGCGCGCCAATATATTACCCGTTCGGACGTGTCCAATACATTTTCATTACATTTGCTAAGCTTACCATAGAAATGTTAGCAGTAGAAGATTTTAATGTTGAATTGCACGAGATTTATGTCCAATATCCGCAATGGAACAACTTTCAGTACACATTAGGGCCGTATCCAGTAAATATTGATAAGCTATCAGATACACATTTGCGTCACATTTACCAGGCTGTATATTATATTTTATTTTGTACATGTGCCATAATTGAAAATTGTCCAGTGAGATTCCGCCGTCCCAGCTCGCGTGGTTTATTAAATTTACTCGGATTTTATTACTATTTTGTTCATCGTTTAAATTGGTCGGCTTCAAGCTCCTCGACGCTTTTGAAAAGTTGCGGCTAAGACGTGACAATATCAACTTCTACGTTTCAAAGCTCCCCGAACAACGGTCAGTTTAGAAATATTATGTCCTCCGACAGTCATGTCCGTGCTCTGCTTTTCAGATCACGTATTTTTGCTTTGATATTTTCACTTGATGGTAATTATCAAAGTGCAGCTATTGTTCCATTTATAGAATTAGAACCACTTATGAATATTGAGACCAATTCCAAAATGCTTTAATTTATTCCAAGTGCGAGGTGTTCCGGCTGATTTAGTAAAAAGCCCCAAAGTCAAATGTACGTATCCGCCCCATAGGCACTCGAAAATCCCGGTATCGAAATTTACAACCCATTTATCAGAGACATTCTGGCGTTCGGGGGTAATACCCCTTGATAGATGGGTTCTCCAGCTGACCACTAGTCGATAATTAGCATTCAGCCACAAACTGCGATTGAACTGCGATATAATCCAATTGTGTTTCTGCCAAGACCTGTTGGAAATTGGGAGAATCAAGAGAATTACCCTCGGAATTACCGCAGAGTGGAAAATGTGACCAATCACACATCTGATTTACGTAACCCGTAGTGCCTTGTTCCTATTATTTAATTGCTAAGGGAACGAAAATTATTGTTCATAATTTTGTTTCACCTCGAGAAATACGCTCTGAATGGGGGGCAAATTCCCAACGACACCCTCGAGTGCAATTTGCAAGAGAGGTTTGGTTTGTGAATTTTAAGTGTTCGACGATTTCTTTTTGTGGGGTTTTATCTTGAATTATCGGAGCGGACAATGAATTCTTATTATGCCGTGTAAACACAGGGCAAATGCTCTACTTACGAGGTTTATGTGAAATGGAGAGGAAAAATTGTTATTGGTTTGGTATAGACAAAGGAGATTGGTTATTTGGTTTATATAATAATATACACCGACCACAAGGTGATTTTATGCAGGGTGGGCAGCTAGGGAATCGGCTGGAACCTTCCCACAGAGTGGGCCTTCGATCTTTGTGCAGTAGTCAAATTAACAAAAACTTTTCCTATCTACTAACCTTTGCTGTAGTAGGCTGCTGAAATTGTCATATGCAGGGTCGAAGTTGACTTTTTTAAATGGAATGCCCGGTATATTTTAGCAAATTTACAACCCCTTTAATTACAATCCCTAAAATATTACGGCTTTTGAGTATGTGGTTTGGGAACAAAAAAATATTTTTGATAAAAATTGGAGTTTACGTCACTACTTAAAATTTCCCCGTTTACGCGGTGGCAGTTTTTATAAGAAGATAAGATGAGGACCTTGTACAGGCTTTTAGAAAGCTCTGGTCTTGTTTTACTTGTTTTCCGATGTACAGGTTGTTCAAAATTAATTTATAAACTTTGTGAACTTTAAACCCATTTTTCTCAATTTTTTTAAATGCAACATCCTGTATACTTTTACTCAGTGTAATGTAGAATTTGTAAACGATTAATTTTTGTAATACAAACGTGTTAGTTACATTTTCGAGTTATTCTCAAATATTACAAATTTTCTTTCTTGCAGACAATATTAAGTATTACTTATAAAATTATAAAATAAGCACCCAAACTAAGATGTAAATGTTCAAAATGTCCTCTATTTTAGTTTATTTAATTGGTTCTTCAAAAGACATTTCTACCACCTTTAATTCATATTGGTTTTTATCGTCCAGTTGAAGAGTATTACGAGATGGTCTGATACTCTGATATTTTGTTGGTGGAGAATTGAAAGAAGTTTTAAACTAAAGGTTTACAATAAAAAATATGTGCCTATTCCTAGTAACAAAAATGCAGCAGAGAAGCGGCTTGAACCTCCCCATCGCGTGGATCTTTATATTCTGTGTAGGTAGTAGTCAGTTCAACAGAAAATTTGTTATGCTTTTCGACAAATACCGTCATCACCCATAACATTTGACAACATGTTCCTTTTAAGGTTAATATCCCTTTTAATGGAAATAATTATTTCTCTATTTTTCGTTGAAATAGCAGAAACTGTGAATACTTTTTTAGAACCAGAAATTAATCGTCTTTCTAATGGCGACATTAAAATATAATTACCAATTGCTTCCAGAAGCCTTTCAGGTCTTCAACGGATCACCATGTACCAAATTTCAGTCAAATCGATCCAGTTTTGGGCTATAATGTGTTTTTAGTGATATTACAAAATTTAAGTTTTTTTTAACCAAAGGGCAGTAAATGCGAATGAATTTTGTCTTATTTAGAACAAGTATTTGAAGACCTTCCTGATGCTGACAGGATGGTAAAATGAGAGTTTATTTAAAATTGAAAATCGATGTGCCAAAACGGCACTTTCCGTGGGTCGATTGCCTCCAAACATTTTTTAGCTCTTGGACGTATAATACAGTCTCCATGTACAAAATTTCAGCCAAATCGGTCCAGAGGTTTCGGCTGTATCGTGTTTTTAAAGTACGTTAACAATCCCGAAAATTTCAATTTTTGTCAAAAAGGCACTAAGAGTGAATACATTTTTAGAAGTAGAATTTGATAACCTTTCTTATGGTTACGTGAAAAATGGGGGTTTACATTTAAAATTTAAAAGTTGATGTGTCAAAATGGCATTTCCGGTTGCACGATTGGCTCCAAAAGCTTTTCAGATCTAAGTTGGGTTATGAGATGCATACGTACCAAATTTCAGTCAAATCGGTCTAGTAGTTTTGGCTGTGGCGTGTTTACAAACGTACGAACGTACGTACGTACGTACGAACATACACACAGACACATTTTAAAAACCACTTTTTTGTGTTCCTGAGATCTCAAAACGCATACATCCGGTCTTATCTCGAATTCGAAAATTTTAGAGTATCCTCCCATTTTTAACCTCCCCAACCCCAACACAATTTTAAAAAAATGGGAGGTTACTGCAATCACTAAGATTTTCGAATTCGAGATAACACCAGATCTTCATGTTTTGAGGTCTCAGGAACCCAAAAAAGTGGTTTTCAAAATGTGTCTGTGTGTATGTGCGTACGTACGTACGTGCGTACGTTTGTAAACACGCCACAGCCAAAACTACTAGACCGATTTGGTTGAAATTTGGTACGTGTGCATGTGATAACCCAACTTAGATCTGAAAAGCTTTTGGAGCCAATCGTGCAACTAGAAATGCCATTTTATTATTAAATTTTAAATGCAAACCCCCATTTTTCACGTCACGATAGGAAAGGCCTTCAAATTCTGCTTCTAAAAATGCATTCATTCGTAGTGCCCTTTTGACCAAAAATAAAAAAAAAATTATTTTTATCGGACTTTAAAATCGCGGTACAGCCCAAGCCCCTGAACCGATTTGGCTGAAATTTTGCACATGGGGATTGTATTACACGTCGAAGAGCTGAACAAATTTTGGATTCAATCGGCCCACGGAAAGTGCCGTTTTGGCACATCAATTTCCAACTTTAAAATTATTCAATCATTTAACCATCCAAAACAAGTTTTCGAAAGATTTATTGTCACCATCAGAAAGGTCTTCAAATTCTGGTTTTAAATAAGACAAAATTCGTTCGCATTTAGTGCTCTTTGGGTCAAAAAATCGAAATTTTTTAATAAAACTAAAAATACATTATAGCCCAAATTAGTGAATCGATTTGGCTGCAATTTGGTACATGGAAATAGGGGGACCCGTTGAAGACTCGAGAGGCTTTTGGAAGCAATTGGTGCACGGGAAGTGCCATTTAAGCATATCAACTTTAAATTTTAAATACAAGGCCTCCCTTTTTATGTCGCCATTAGAAAGACAATCAAATTCTGCTTCTAAAAATGTATTCACAGTTTCTGCCATTTCAGTGGAAAATAGAGAAAAAATTCTTTCTCATTAAAAGGGAGCGGGCTGACAGTGGACGACATAAAGTGGCAGTAATTGTCAAGAAGGTGGCAAAAGATTAACCTTAAAAGGAACATGTTGTCAAATGTGATGGGTGACGTCGGTATTTGTCAGACAATTGCGAAACTAGTCAAGGATTAAAAAGATTCTGTTGAATTGACTACTATCTACACAGAATACAAAGATCCACGCGATGGGGAGGTTCCAGCCGCTTCTCTGCTGCATTTTTTAAAAATCGTGATGGTGTTGGGGAGGTTAAAATACCAAAATTTCAAAGGAATTGTTAAAGAAGGGCAATGAAAATGTCTTCGTGAACAAATTAAATTACTCTTAGTGCTACATACTACTAGTCTGATTGCTTATGTTACAATTTTAAAAGTTAAGAGTTTGCAAACAATAAAATTAGTAATTTGATGCTAACGTAACGTCCGCCATTGTGGTGATGAAATAATAAAGGATAATGAGGTTATCGGACAGCTGTAATTGAAACTTTCTTTTACAAAGTCCGATAACCTCATTATCCTTTATTATTTCACTTATAATCTCATAAGAGCATTAATTCTTTCCGGAAATTTTTGGAGTGCATTCCAACAACGTATTAATCGTCCCGAGTGGAACACGAGGGCCCGATTACGTTGTTGGGATGCACGACTAAAATTTCCAGGACATGAATTAATGCTCGAATGCAGATTCGGTAAGAAAATAGCAACGATACAGCCACAGAAATGAAATAGAAATGATTTTTGACATTTGATTTAACATAAAAATTTCCACTTATTAATTTCGTTTAGGTTGGTCTAGATAGGTATCAAAAATTTCCAGGAAATCCTCGAGTTGCCATGGTAAACACACAGAAATCAATTTTTCTATTGGCTAATGATTAGTATCGTGCGATTTTCGTATATAATATCCCGCGTGTGAGGGATATTTCCGGAAATTTGCCCGCGCTGTTATACAAGTGCTTGTTGCAACGAAAACAGACCGAGCGCGTAGCGCGAGGTCTGTTTTCTTGGGGCAACAAACACGTGTATCAGACAGCAAGGGCAGATTTCCTTAAATATCCCATACACAAGGGATATTCAGCCAGAAAATCGCCTGAAGTAAATAAATTCAATAAAAAGTCATGCATTTATTGCAGTATGAAATAATAGGTAAATTCAGTTTTTCGTAATTATGCTTATTCGCGTCTCTTGAAAATTGCTGGGACGATTTCCTGGAAATCACCCCGACCCAGGGTGATTTTTTCCTGGAAATCACCCCGACCCAGGGCGATTTCCTGGAAATCACCCCGGCCCCGGGCGATTTCCTGGAAATCACCCCGGGTGATTTCCGTTGATATAAAAAAGTGAGGGCGATTTTCGTATATAATACTACTAGTAACTCCAAAATTTCCGGAAATTTTTTGACATTTACGAATGACTTTTTGCCGAACGGAAATCAACACGAGTCGAAGACGAGTGGAGATTTCCGCGGCAAAAAGTCACGAGTAAATGGCAAATATAAATTTCCGGAAATTTTGGAGAGTTACGAGTAGTATTCAGCGAGAAAATTTCGACGAGCAAAATTTTACGAACATTTTTATGTAAAAAATGAAACAGGTAGGTAGGTTCTGAAACAAAATGACGTTTGATGTCTTAGTAACAGTAATTTGTTGATTTCATTCAAAAATTGTTGAACAAAAATGTCACGAAGATTTGGCGATGTTCCTCAACAAGATATCGACGCTGCAATTGACCTAAAGACACCAATTAATACAAGGAAATCGAGAAATTCAGTATGGCTTCAATTTATGCAGTTCTGTGACGAGCGGCAGCATCGCTTGAGTGAGTCGAGCACCAAGGTAGAACTCGCAAACATCATGCAAGATTGGGCGTATAACATGAGAAAACAAGACGGTAGTGAGTACAAGGAAAGCGTTGTTAAGGTCATGTGGAATAGTACTGCCAAGCAACTGCAAGAGCTTTACTACACGAAGCATGGTGTAAATTTGAATCCATTCAGCGATATAGAATTTAAGAAGGCACGGGACGCTAGAGACACCAAAAGAAGACATCTTCAGTCCGACGTAGAAAAAAGAAAAAGAAGCTCAGCTGCATTGACTGAAGATGAATATAAGAAAATTGTGCTCAGTTTTGCTGAAGACAACCCAGAGGGATTGCAGAAAAAGTTTTTCTTTCTGGCGTCATATGAACTCTGTTTTCGGGGCGGAGAGGCATTCTCGTGCCATTTACATTATTTCCTGGAAGAAAAAGACAATCAGGGCATGCTGACGAACAGAATAGAATACAACCCCCTGTTCAGTAAGAAGAGTCAAGGAGGAAATAAAAAACTTACTGAAAGTAAATGGTTGACATCAAATGATGGGAATCCCGATCTTTGCCCCGTCAGGTAACAAATCAGTAAGCTAAACAACACGAGTTTTATTGCTTTTATTTTTTAGGTTGTTCAGGAAATTAGTATCAAAAAGGACAAAATTTATTAGCACTACCAGACTGTTTTTGACTCCAAATCCCGGATGGAATGGCACTGGTTCGAGGGGGTGGTTCAAAAATTGTCCTGTTGGTCAGCACGAGATTTCAAAGTGGGTGAATTTGGCCGCCATGAAAATTGGTGTCGATACTGCGAACGTCAAGATATCAAATCATTCAATTCGTGCAACAACCATCTCGCACCTCGCAAAAGCTGGAGTAGACACCCACCAACTAATCAAAATTAGTGGGCACAGCAGCGCAACTTCTGTAAAGCCTTATCTTCAGCTGGATGCCGAACATCACGCGCAGCTAATAAAGAGGCTAAGAAAAGACCACCTTGAATCCTCGCCTGCACCTGTGCCTGAATTTCACCCTGAACGGGAATCATCAATGCCAATAAATTCTTATTCTAGTCAATCCTCTAGTGAGGCTAAAGTAGTCTATAATAATTGTACTTTCAATAATTATCATTAATAAATAAATGACTTAAAAGTGTAACTTTTGACAATCTTAATAAAAACCTGTCAAAAAAATTTCCGCTGAAATTTTTCTGTCAAACGAATTTCCGATGTAATTCTTCTCCTATTGGTCACATTACGTCATCAAACTCGCTCGTGATTGGATAAAATTTTGAAAGTCAAATTTTCATCAAAATTAGTAATATTTGCCAATAACTCAAAAACGGATGAAAATAACCAACATGTTTGTATTACAAAAAATATTTGTTTATAAATTCTACATTATTCTGTTTAAAAATATACAGTATGTTCCGGTGTACCATTTGTAAAAATTGAGAATAATTGTTTTAAATTTCACAAACTTTGTAAATTAATTTTGAACACCGTGTAGGTACCTACATCTTATTTTCTTGTAAAAACTGCACCTGTGTAAATGGGGAATTTTTAAGTAACTCCAATTTTTTTCAATAATATTTTTTTGTTCCGAAACCATATTCTCAAAAACCGTAATATTTTGAAAGAAATTGCTGCTAACTGATGAGATGGCTTAGGCGCTATGGAAGGCCAACGCACTGTATAATACTATTACTATTACTAGAAGAGGCCTAAGCAGGGAACGTTGGAGCTAAAAGAAAACTCTTTATTGCTCTTGATTGAAAAGTTATACTTTTAGCACTCATTGGAGCGTGAAAAGGGTTATTTTAGCCCACCACCTACTGAGAAAAGTAAAATTCTTTTCGGACTAGTAAAAAAGTTAAAAATCTACGTCTATTAATTAAAATTTACTGAAAACCATGGAAAACATGTTTGCGCGCAATTTCCACTAAATTTAATCTTTGTAAATCGCCACAGGTAATTAAGAATTCTCAAGAATATTTTGTTTTTGTAGAGGGTATGTAGGTGGTAAATTTTTCGATGCTCAGCATTCGGTTAAATTAGAGAAATGTTGCGCTATTTCTTGGCGATTAAGAATCTGAAGTGGTTTTCCCGATATGTTGATTCGTTCCTGAGTTATCATAAAAAATCTGAAAATTACTAATTTGAAGAAAAAATTTATATATTCCTAACGATTGATGTGATGGTTCAAATAAAACTTGAAAATTTTATATTTTGAATGGCATTGACAGAAATTTTCTAGTCCTCCTAGATTTTGAATAAAGACAGTCAACTTTTCTTTTTCTTATGGGCGCCATATTGAATTTTAACATCACCGGATACACTGAAAAATTAGCTTCTTTTTTGAAAAAATATGTGAAACTGGTTTTTTGTTTTTCAGAAATCTCAATTTTTCATCAATTCGATGTTTTTGAAAATCTAGGGTGGCCGTAACTCCTCTTCCGGCTAGGTATGACACATGTTTCTAACAAATCGTGGATCCGAATCCGTTGAGAAAAAAGTATGGTCCCGTTTGAAAAATCTAAATTAGGATCATTTCCGGTTAAACCGGAAGTGCAAAAAATATCAGAATACACCTCCATCGGATGCGCCTCAAAAAAATAAGGTTGATCTGTTCGATCATATTTCCGAAATATCCCTTTCGCATCAAAAGTTCTTGAATTTATTTCTTACTCTTGAAAATCACTGCATAGAGTAGAACCATAAAGTTGAATCATTATTTGAGTACTTGTTGCTGCCCCGAGGCCAATTTTTGAACCACAACCAGACACTAAATAGGAGTTGTTAAGGAAAATCCAAACATGTAAAAGTTACGGCGTTCTCTATCAGGCACAGTGACGTCAGAAGTAAGGCAATCTAACGGCATGTTCCTTCACAAAAAGAGGGTTGTTCCTCAAAACATTAATAATTACAAGTAAGGCCTATAAATACTTAAGCATGAGTTCTGTACAGTATAATTGATGAGGTATTTGTTTGCATTGGATTTCATTAACTATAAGAACGTAAAAAGTTCTTTACTCCTCTTTAGAAGAATAAACTTAACTTTATGCGAACTCTATTAAAACTTTAGTTCAGTAAAATAATAGTCACAGTAAAAAATCGACGGATGCTTTGAATAGTTCTAACAACAATACAGGATCTAATGAATAGCTTTATGTCGTTCGAGAATCGTTAATACTAAGAGGAAAGAAGCCTTTTATGTGTACCATTAAGAGGCACTAAAAATTCTCAGGTAAGAGAGGTATTTAATACTGGACGGAAAATATAGAATTTCATCAGCCAGCGAATCGAGCAACAACCACGGAAGGATTGAGTTCGATTTTTTTATACTTAATTAATTGTCGTCGATCGTCAAAGGATTGTCAGGCGCTGAAGCTCCTCTTTGATTAATGATTTATAAAAGACTTTTGTGGTGGAAGCACGTGCCAGATAAATAAATAAATAAATAAAGTTACTTTGGTTCCATAAAGATGAATAATTGATAAGCTCATTATGTTAAGTTTTAACTGAGGGAAATGAGCTTTGGTTATTTGATGAGATTGCAGGGTTGCCAAAATAATAATAGAAGACATCACTACTACTTGTTGCAGTTCATCGCCAGTTTGCCATTCGTAAAAAAAGTAAGGGAATAAGATTAACAAGTACCTACCTACCTACCTATCGGATAAGATTTAGAATGAAACTGTTACCTAGCTGTAGTTTACAGACACTCTTTCTTTGTTCTTCTTTCCTCATTTTGTCCGATGGACGATTTTTAGCTTTTTTTTTAGGTTCATTTTCTTTAAAACTAATAACTCTACTCACTTCCCGAAAGTGTTCCACTGTGAGCTGTTTGTTACAAAGTGTCATATTTCTGACTGCAATTACCCGCCCTTTGACAAGGTCATTCCAGCATCAAGTCGGATCATTAATTTGAAAGGATGAGGCACAGATATAATTTCATTTAATACATTTTAATAAATTTATGACACGGTTCTGAAGATTAAACCGCTATTATACGGCTCATGCTTCACTCCTTCCTCGTTCCAGGCAATTCTCCTTCTTAAAACGATCCAGTCGACCATTCGAGATGCAAATTAGCCCCGCGCCGTTAAATTTTGTTACTAAAGCCGGAGCTTTTGCACGTGATAGCGGCATCCTCGCACGTCTCACTTCATAACCGTCTGCTGATAACCTCGCTGAAATTATTTTAATTATGGCGCTTTTTTAATTTGACACGGCTAATTTCTACCTGGACTCAATTTTTCCAGATTTATTGCAGCTCCTAATTAAAGCGAAGCGACTGCACGACCCCTTTCAAATTTTCTTTAATGCAAATTTTATAGGACTTGTTCGTAATTTTAAAGTTGCAAATAACTAGTTTTAACTAATTTGCATCTAAGCACTCGATACAAATTCAGACACTGTGATAAAATATTTCACTGCTTAGTGAAACTTGTTTACAATGCTGCAAGAAATGTCGAGGGAAAATACGGGCGATAGTATTGCAGCAATAAGAAAAGTGGCATGCTAGAAATATTTTCCCTCATTTCCTTCCAAATATTTTCGTTTTCTAGGTTAAGTGTATTTCGCATCGTGCTCTTACAAGTTTTCTGTAATAATAAAAAGCTATTCCGCAGGGTTTTACATCTACAAATGTTATTATTGCATATCAAACTTGGCCCAAGCGCAAATTAGATGTTTTCTCTGAATAAGGGTGGCGCAGAATAAATTATAACAAAACACACAGTCATTACGACACGACAATCTTTTTGCTCGTTCCAAACTCGCTTTGTGTCTTCTTTAATGCAAATTTCATTCCGCCGGTGCATTGCAATGTTATATTGCGGCAAATCTAATTTCACATTAGGAATGCAGGGAACTAAGTTTTACCTATGTTTATTATCAGAAGCAAGGCAATTCGATTTCAATGGAATTGCTGCCGGAATATTTGAATAACTCGAAAAAATGTTAACTAGCTTTTACTCCTCCAACCAACATGAAAATATATTCAATATAGAAATAACAATTAATTCAATAGTCAGTTTTGAATTTTATGTAAGTAAAAGCGGACCTTTCTTTTAGCAATCTCCTCAGTCCAGAATGTTACCTATCAAAAATCAGAGAAAATTTTTCATTTTTAGTTCGCATCAACCAATTCAGAAGTCCGCATTAACATTTGTACTTATAATTAAGAGAAAATTGGCAGCGGAGAAGCGGCTGGAACCTCCCCATCGCGTGGGTCTTTGATTTATACCTGTCTTGTGTTTTAAAGCTTATGCCTAAATGGCACTTCCCGTGGACTAATTGCTCCCAAAAGCCTTTCAGCTCTTCAACGGATCACCTAATGTCTATGTACCAAATTTCAGCCAAATCGATACAGCTGTTTGGGCTATAACGTGGTTTTAGTGTTATTACAAAATTTCGATTTTTCTACCCAAAGGCTACTAAATACATTAATGAATTTTGTCTTATTTAAAGCCAGAATATGAAGACCTTTCTGATGGTGACAATAAATTTTTGAAAAACTTATTTTGGAAAGTTAAATGAGAGAATGATTTTAAATTTGGAAGTTGGTGTGCCAAAACGGCACTTTTCGTGAATCGATTGAATCCAAAAATTCTCTTTCTCTTCCCATGTGCAAAATTTCAGATAAATCGGTTCAGTGACTTGGGCTGAAGGGGTGAAGGTCTGGTGTTATCTCAAATTCGAAAATTTTAGTGATTTCGGTAACCTCCCTTTTTAGCGCCTACGCTTCGCGGAGCAATTACTGGAATCGATCGAAATTCAGCAAAATCGAATCGCTAAAAACATCCAATCCAAAAAAGTGGTTTTTGAAAAAAGTATGTCGTCTGTCTGTGAGTCTGTGAACACGCTACGGCCCAAACTACTAGACCGGTCTGGCTGAAATTTGGAACGTGGACATCTTATGGATTTCGGAAGAGCTGAAAAGATTTTGGGCTAAATCGGCCCAAAGAAAGTGCCATTTTGGCACATCAACTTTAAAAATTTAAATCCAAACCCCACGTGAACATATGAAAGCTATGCCAATTCTGCTTCCAAAAATGTATACACTTCGTGACCTTTTGGCCAAAAATCGGTGCCTTAAAAAAACCCACGTGTAACTGTATATTTTTGTTTCCAGATTTGATAGTTGATTTTTTTTCAAAAACCTTGCTGCCATTTTTTCGAAAAATGTAATTTTAGTGGCAAGTGAATATTTATTAGCAAAAGGGCATATTATTATTATCGAATTCGACAGCTGTTGCATTGCCGGGCCGAGAACCTTTAGTACCATTTTTTCGAAAAATGTCATTTTAGGGGTGAAAAACATTTGCAATGCGCACGACAGAATCAACGATCGACACGAGACCCACGGTTGAGCTCAGCTCAATTTCTTAGCAACCGGCGCTCTCATTGGCTGTCACGCAACAACTGAACCTAACTCAAGTAAACCTCCACTGAACTCGAATTGTAAAATCGGCCCTTACAAATTCCGTGAAAAAGTAGAAGTTTTTGCCGCCTCCGAGATTGCCAATTTTAACCTCCCCACTCCAATTTTTTAAGGACAGTTTCATTAAACGTCATTTTTTGTAGTATTAGGTACCAGTTGAAGGGCCCAGTGCACTTAATTTTGTTTCCGTTAGTTTCTTCCGAGGTTTCTTCTGAAGTGATCGAGATTGGTATACTTACCTACTTTTATTTAGATTTTTGCCCAACGCCCGCCCACATGTCGCATTATTTTCTTAATTAACTCTCCAAATTAGGTTTCTGTTCGAAGCCAAAATTTCATAACAAATTGACCCCTTGTCTTCCAGTTTTTTGGAGTGACTTTGATTCGAGCAAGGGCTCTCACTAGAACCCCAATTTTTCTAAGTAATTCTCTTCAGAGAACAGAATACGGTAATATTTTGCAGTTTACCGCAATCTGGGTGAACAGGATTCAAAACCAAACTGGGGGAGAACGAGTTCTATGACGGGTAGTTATAAGAAGGGCATATGAATTATCGAAATCAAATACCTACTTATTAATGTAAATAAATAAACATAAACAAGGGGTGGATATTGTGTTAAGGGAACAAGGGTAGAACCAGGATGTAAATTACGTTTCTTCTCCCAATCACCAGAGGCGCTTTTTGGCAGTCTTTTAGTTAAATAAGCGCGTCGGCTATCTGTAGAGCTAGGTACCGTAGAGCGGGGATATATGGAACGCAGGGGGTAATATGGAACAATCGGGAGTTTTTTTGAAAAACCCGCCAAGGATACACGCAGCTGATAAAACATAGTACTGCAAAAATATGACAGAAGAGAGAATGTCTAATGAATCCCGAAAAAGCGGTTACTGGCAAAAAAAAGTGAGTTGCTTTTTGAGAAAAAAAACAGCAAATGGAAGTGTTGAAAGTGGTCAAATTTTATTACCTGAAAAGTCTCAGTTGTGGACACTAAAATATGTATCCAATGATATTATTTGTGGGCCATAAACCCTTGAAACCTCCGTCCCTGTGGTCAAAATTTTCAATACTGAAGACAACGTCTGCGACGCTTGTGGCCGATGGCGATGCCATAGGAGCCGATGGCGATGCCAGGAGCCGAATTGGTTACTTTAAAACGTCTTGGGGGCTGGCGGTCGTCGTCGGTCGCTGAGAGCTACATTGGAGATTCATTGGAGAAGAAAAGGAAAGTATCGGAATTGATTTTGGGACAAAAATTAGAAGCTCCGTCAACGTCTACGTTAGTCTCACGCTAACTTGTCTTAGCTCATCAAGCCGTTGCGTCAACGACGACTTCTACCTCGACAGTTTTGTCATTTTAATTTTCATGTTCCGAAATAAGTAGGTAATGTTGTCTTGTCTTTAGAATTAGGGTTGTAAGTAGGTACATAATAAACATTTTCAATAGATGATTTGTTACCGCCTTTGTTTATTCCTTCTGAAAAATAATTCCAAAAAACAATTAACCTCCCCAACCCCAACACAATTTTAAAAAAATGGGAGGTTACTGCAATCACTAAAATTTTCGAATTCGAGATAAGACCGGATCTATCCGTTTTGAGGTCTCAGGAACCCAAAAAAGTGGTTTTAAAAATGTGTCTGTGTGTATGTACGTACGTACGTACGTTCGTACGTTTGTAAACACGCCACAGCCAAAACTACTCGATCGATTTGGCTGAAATTTGGAACATAGGCATCTCGTAACCCAACTTAGATCTGAAAAGCTTTTGGAGCCAATCATGCAACCACAAATGCCATTTTGGCACATCAACTTTTAAATTTTAAATGCAAACCCCCATTTTTCACGTCACCATAAGAAAGATCTTCAAATTCTGCTTCTAAAAATGTATTAACTCTTAGTGCCCTTTTGACCAAAAATTAAAAAAAAATTGATTTTTATCGGACTTTAAAATCGGGGTACAGCCCAAGCCCCTGAATCGATTTGGCTGAAATTTTGCACATGGGGATTGTATTACACGTCGAAGAGCTGAACAAATTTTGAATTCAATCGACTCACGGAAAGTGCCGTTTTGGCACACCAATTTCCAAATTTAAAATTATTCTCTCATTTGACCATTAAAAACAAGTTTTTGAAAGATTTATTGTCACCATCAGAAAGTTCTTCAAATTCTGGTTTTAAATAGACAAAATTAATTCGCATTTAGCGCCGTTTGGTTCAAAAAATCGAAATTTTATAATAACAGTAAAAATACATTATAGCCCAAATTACTGAATCGATTTGGCTGAAATTTGGTACATGGAGATTGGGTGACCCGTTGAAGACCTGAAAGGCGTTTGAAAGCAATTGGCCCACGGGAAGTCCCATTTAAGCATATCAACTTAAATTTTAAATACAAGACTTCCTTTTTTATGTCGCCATTAGAAAGGCGATCAAATTCAGGTTGTAAAAATGTGTTCACAGTTTCTGCCATTTCAGTGGAAAATAGAGAAAAAATTCTTTCTCATTAAAAGGGAGCGGGCTGACAGTGGATGACAAAGTGGCAGTTATTGTCAAAAAGGTGGAAAAAGATTAACCTTAAAAGAAACATACTGTCAAACGTGATGGGTGATGTCCGAGGTGACGTCGGTATTTGTCAGAAAATTGCGAAATTAGTCAAGGATTAAAAAAATTCTGTTCAATTGACTACTGTCTACACAGAATACAAAGATCCACGCGATGGGGAGGTTCCAGCCGCTTCTCTGCTGCATTTTTTTAGTCCGCAAAGTGTCGCTTAGCTACCATTAAAGTACTAGTCCGCTAAAATTCTATTTTGCGGACTATTTATAGTTCCTAAAGTTAGTGTTTTGGAGAGCATGTACAAAAAAAGTACTTTTTGTTCCATGGCCCCGCGATATTTTGACGTGAAGGCGAAGAATCAATAATTGTTAACGCAGTTCAACAAGGTTCTTTATTCTAATTGCAAAATTATAAATTGGTTATTTTTTGATTTCAATATGAAACGTACAGTTAGAGCAATTCTGAAAGTTGAGGAGCCCTAAGCAGGTAATCCAAGTGTAAAATAGTTTTAGTGGTTCTCTCATCTCCATCATTACCACGAATATTCGAATTGACACAAAGACGCAACATTTTTCTAGCAATGGCGTTCTGACTTTCTGCGGATTCTTCCATATCCCTCAGCTTCGCAGTCAGACTTCCATCCGCCTAGCCGTTTAAAAGATGTGGTGTCACCACCAGCATCCACAAGAAGTGTGGCGGATGTCCTCCGCAGGCAGTGGCCCGTGTATTCACTCGAATTTTTCAAATTTAAATATTTCGCCACCTCTTCTGGTACGCTGCTAATTTTATGGATACCAACTACTGCTCGATGATATTTTCCATTGATATTTTACGAAAAAGCATGATTTTTCAAAATATTTCCCCCAAAACAGTAATGATCGGGGTTTCTTCGTTTTACTATGTGAAATTTTTACTAGCAGAGCAGACTTCACATCCTTTATATCGGTTGTCTTTAGATGACCTAGCTCATCACAGCGCAAAGCCCCCGCAATTCCTAATGTCATAACCACCTGAAACTGAATCTTTAGACGGTATTTTTCGACTTGAAACACACCTTTATCATCAGGTATTTATCATCAGGAGCGTGATTCAAGAAATCGTGAACTTGTTCCCTC
Organism: Pycnomerus fuliginosus; assembly: GCA_963924575.1. Lineage (NCBI taxonomy): Eukaryota > Metazoa > Arthropoda > Insecta > Coleoptera > Zopheridae > Pycnomerus > Pycnomerus fuliginosus. The sequence continues at coordinate 16,636,946 of OZ004622.1, forward strand.
GTTATCTTCAGAACAATCTCGGAAATAATCAGAATTTGTGACCTGACAGTAATGCGAAAAATAACAACAATCACTAAGGAAGCGTAGCGTCGCCAACTAGGAGGCATGATGTTAGTATGTTTCAACGAAGAATACTTTTAATTTCAGCCAAAATTATGTGCTGTTGGGTTGGGGAAAAACTAGTATGTGCAATTCGGATTAAAAGTGACTTTTTTTGACGCGCAATTTTTGCATTAGCTCGGCTACGCTGCGCTTCGCCTCGCCTAATGCAAACTTTGCTTGTCAAAAAAAGTGTCACTTTTAATCCTAATAACACAATCTACTATTTATTTACCTAATTTCGAACTGTTGCCATATCATCATTTTAAGGTCATTTTGAAGCTTATCGGTGACTTTTTTCGATTTTTTATTGTTAGTGTTCCATATAACTCCTTGTAGGGGTACATGAGAACAAATTTTATATTTCCCGTCGTTTTCTTAAGGAAAATGCTCAATTTTTCCCTGCCACCGGCGGGTAAAATGGAACAGTGAATAAATATATTTTTTTTCAGAAGCTGTGGCAATTTTGCAAAAACTAACATAAGAATTATATGTATTAAGGGTATAGCCATGCAGTGGTTGTCAAAGAATGCATTTAAAAATAAAAACAAAAACTTTATTCGCAAGAAACCGTATAAACTGTTCCATATATCCCCGCTCCACGGTACTTATTTATTTGTGGTCCAGGGGAAGAAGGCTGTTTGTCAGTAAAAATCTGATTGCCCCATCTTGTATAGTTAAATCAGAATGATATGAGATGGTCATTTCAGTTTTAGGGAATAGTGATGGAAATACGGTACAGACTATAAGGAGAGATGTCCTTGCGAAACTGTAGGTAAAAAGAGGGAAGGTCCTCCGCAGGGCTGTTTGACCTAGCCGTAAAACAACAATCATGTAAATTCATTATTATGAATGAGCTTGGCCATCGCATAATAAGCAATTGCAGAACGTCAAAACTTTGAAACCGCGCTCCTGAACTTTCTTCCCCTGTGCTCTTCAGTTGATTTGAACTATGTCTCATTGTATCAACACTGTAATCTAGAGTTGATTGATTAAACAAAATCTCTCTAGCTTTGGATGGGATCAATAATGTATAAAATAGTCATATGTATTTCTCATTAAAATAACATACCTAATGTAAGTAAAACACGCCATTAGGTATAGTGAACAATTTAGAAAAGTGTTTTGCATGACCTTAGAACTGTTTTAGTTTTATACAAACTCCTTATAGGCTATACGTAGTTTGTATAACAGTTTAGCCACTTAAATTCCAACTCTTCCTATCTAGGCATGTAAAGAAAATGTGGAAGATCCTGTAATAAAAAAAATGAAAATTCTAAGGGAGTTTACTTGATGCCAATAATGCCTGAAAGTTTTTTGATGGTTTGTATATCTCGGCGATGAATGTTTTCAGGCCTTCACATTATATCCAATCAAAAGAGGATGGATATTTCAAACATATTAATGATGATGGCCAATGTTCTACTTGCGTGCATGTCTTCAGACCTAAGTGAAACTGAAATCCGGCGGTGTTCGTAGCACTTTTGTGGCGCAGTCGCTCAGGGTGATTGATTGTTGTCTTGTGCTACTCGGTGTATTTATCTCTCTCGCAAAATTACTTCATTAAACAATTTCTGGGCAAAATTATTCAACAGAGGGGTCAATGCCGAAGCCGCAATAAGTGTGAACAGTAGCGACTATTTATAAACACCCCAACTGTGGGGTGTCATCTGTAAAGCATCTGTCCACAATTAAATCGGCAATTTTAAAGCCCCCAGTCATTAACAAGTCGGTAGGGTTTGGTTTTGCAGGACCAAGTTACAGAGAAATTCGATTGAAATGACCAATGGACACAGTGGAAAACAGAGTGAGTAGTTCCGGCCATCTGACACCGGAAATTGGGTCAGTTACTAAATAGCGCCATCTCCTGTCTTCTTCCGCCGGCCAACTGGATACATATGTATCTATCTTTGTGTTATCCGCCCTAAACCGCATCGACTTTACGCCCGAAGATCATATCTCAATATTATTGGGCCGACATCGTGAATGATGGATAGTCAACCAGGTGCCTCATCAATCTCTCCACCTATTTTCCAAGCAAGTTTTCTGCACATTTAATATGCCCCTGTTACAATAGATTTAATTAATATTTCGGTCGCTGTCATATATCATTGTCACACATATTTATACAAAGGTCCGAGTAAATAACGGATTTAAGCGGTCTGTCGGGCTCAAAATCCTTCTGGATTAACAGTAATTATATTTTTATGGCAACAGTTATTGGCGATTTCGGATTGAAATTCCTGTCAGGGAAATTGTAGTATGTAACATGTTCACATGGGATTTGAATTGTAGCCCGTACGGCTTTGAAAAAGCCCCCGGAAGATGTATATCAATGCGATGTGTAACCCTGTAAATGTTTATCACGTTGATGTGTATGTAGGGGCGGCTGGTCTTACTGGCGGAATCGGGTGCTACACCTAGTAGTAGTGCCTTTGCAAACGCACAGATGTGTCAAAAATTCGAAATGTTAAAAAATTTTTGTTACAGAACTAAAAAGTAGAAAATGAACAGAAAATACACAAAAATTTGAATTGCCGGAATTAAAAGAAAATTTGCCGAATTTTGAAAAATTAACTCTCGGGGCTGAAACATTGAGAAAGGGGATGAAAAATCAAGAGGAATGAAAATTTAGTGTGATTAAGTAGAATTACGAAATATAACACGAAAATAACCAAATTATGCAATTACAACTTTTGCGGCGGTTGAAATACATACTTATATACCTACCTATTGCGAAGGAAACCGGAAAATTGTAAAAGATAAACTGAATTTCAGATGATTTAGCGCTTAGGAGGTTGAAAAATGGTAAAGGTGGATGAAAAGTCAAAAGGTAAGAGGAAAATAACACCAAAATAACCCGACTGTGTAAATTTAGCATTTGAAGAGTTGAAATGTAGCGAAGGGGACGAAAAAACTGAAAAATGTAAACATCATCCAAATGAGTTGAATTTATTACCGAGAAATTACGCAAAATTTTGCCAAGTTAGCACTTAGAGGGTTGAGAAATCGTAAAGGGTGATGAAAGTCAAAGGGGATGAAAATTAATAATTACAGAAAATAACACGAAAATAAGCCAATATGCAAATTTGGCTTTTGGGGGTTGAAATATTGCGAAGGGGGTCGAAAAAGTGAAAAAAGCAAGAACAATCCGTATGAGTAAAATTTATTACCGAAAAAAGGCAAAACTGCGCGAATTTTACAAAATTAACGCTCGTGGATTTTCAACCGAAAAATTGTTAAGAGGGATGAAAAGTCAAGACGGGTGAAAATGAACTGAAGTTAAATAGAACTAGCGAAAGCCACACGAAAAAGAAACGGTCTGGGTAAATGTTGCTTTTTGAGGTTTCAAATATGTATCATGAAAAGGGTCTAAAAATTGTGGATGGGTGAAAAATTAATGAAAATGACTTTGACTTATCGAAAAATCAGAAGAAAGCCCAAAAAATAAATGAAATGTATTTACTCCGCTTGCTAGGGTTTAGGGGTTGTTAGTAGCGTAGGGGTTGGTCCACCACTTACATGAAAAAATTTCCAGTTTGAACCCTTAAATTTCATCCCCCTTTTCAGTTCATAATGAAAATTTGCCCATCCACCTACAGTGGCGCTGTAAATTACCACACCAAATCCAGCCCTGATGCGTTGAGCAGTTTTTGAGTTCTCGCATTTTTGTGTTTCGGCATGTTAGAGGGTTGTACCGCCCTTAAGGGTCGTTTTTCGCGAATTATGAATAAGACCTTTTTTGTACCATCAATAGGAAGCTATCGAATGGTATTAATTTCAACCCTGCATTATTCAGTATAAATTCGAGTTTCCCCCCCTAACTTTTATCCCCTTCTATAAATTTCTCCTAAAATTCACTCTTCCTTTCTCGAAGATGCAGTGTGTAAGATGTCACAGTTTCGCAGGAGATATTGCTTCTCTGTGTCAAATTACAGGGCTTTATGGACGTTTCAACCTTTAAACTCCAACCCCCATTGCGGTGATTTGTAGATTCATATTTTCAATCTCTCATGATTTCACCCATTTATGATTTACAGGGGTGAGTTTATTTTTCCAGTGTTACATAACTCCTTTCGTATTTACTGACTTCAGTTGTTCATAAATAAATCAATAGGGTTTAAAAAAAATAAAAATAAAACCACACAAATATTTCGGTTAATTTTAACCGAATCAATGGGTTCTTTTTTTCTGCATGTAGAGCTCCAAAATCTGCACCTGTGTAATACTCAACTTTTTTTATAAACCGAAACCCCAGCCTAGTGCGATTTAATAAAGAGGCCAAAAATGACGAAATCGTATTATGCATTTTTTATCGAAAAATTTTATAAAAAAAAGTTGCTCAGGATCGCTCCAAATGGCTAAATCCGAAGTTTCAGGAAAAAATAAAAATGTTGAATTTCTTGATGAAGAATCATAAAATAACGAAAACGTCAATATTTTTGCAACATAACGGGTGATGGTTAATAAAAAAACAATGAAAGCGCATGTTTGCTGTTTGTGGCACATTGCAACAGATTAGTAGGGGTGTCCCTTGAAATTGTTAAGAAAAACGAAAATCTTACACTATCTTAATAATTTCAACTTTTTCTGCGATTGTTAAGTTTTATCCATCCATAGCCGATAGCAAATGTAAAATCAATTGATTTCAATTATATTTTTTATTTCACAGCATCCATTATATTGCAAAAATATTGAAGTTTTCGTTAATTTGTGATTCTTCCTCAAGAAATTCAACATTTTTATTTTTTCCTGAAACTTCGGATTTGGCCATTTGGAGCCACCCTGAGCAACTTTTCCTTATAAAATTTTTCGATAAAAAAATAATACGATTTTGTCATTTTTGACCTTTTTATTAAATCGCACTAGGCTAGGATTTCGGTCTATAAAAAAAGTGAAGTATCACGCAGGTGCAGATTTTAGAGCTCTACATGCAGAAAAAAAGAACGATTAATTCGGTTCACCGAAATATTTGGATGGTTCCAGTTAAAATGAGACACACTGTATTTATCCGCTTGCAAAGAATTAGGGGTGGTTAATAGCCTAGGGGTTGGTTTTAGGTTGAAAACTCATATGATTTTTTTTCAATAGTTGACCGAAATCTACCATTTACTTGAAGAAATTTCAAGTTTCAACCATTAAATTTCATCGCCCTTGTTAGATCTTGAAAATTTGTCCAACCAGCTACAATGTCATTGAAAATCAACACACCAAATTCTGCCTTGATACGTTGAGTAGTTTTTGAGTTCTCGTATTTTTGTGTTTCTGCATGTTAGGGGTTGCAGCCCCTTTAAGGGTGGTTTTTCTCAAAATATGAATGACACATTTTTTGAATAATTAATGGAAAGCTATCGAATGACGCGAATTTCGACCAATAGTTATTAAGCGGAATTTCGAGTTGAAACCCCTAATTTCCACCCCATCCGTTTGATTTTACGAAAAACGCATCTCCCGCAAGATTTCACCGATATAATGTGTGTGCGTTGAGTTTCCAACAGCTGCGTGCAACCCTTGCGGAGTTATCATATTTTTTGTGGTTTTCATCCCCTAAATTTCATCCCCCGAAATTAGCACCCCTTCACCTTCAACAGACTTGAGGGTCGAACGTGCATACCAAGTTTCAGCAAGATACCTCCACTAGTTCTCGAGTTATTGCAATTAATAGTCTTTAGGTTTTTTAACTCCCACCCCCTTGGTCTGATATGGCCCAAAAGCAATCCCCCGCCTTACTTTTCGGGAGACGAAGCCTCCTACCAAATTTCTCAAGTTATGCGACGGACAGACTGAGGAGCGAGCGAGCGAGCGAGCGAATAAGCAGAAACAAGAGCGCCTCGCATTCTGCTGCGGGACTAAAATATACGACCAGTTCCCGAAACTGAAGTACAATTGAATTCAAGACATGCCAAATAAAGAAAAACTTGGTCACTGTCGTTTAATTCCCTAAATTGAACCTGGGATTACTCCACAAGATTACTATTTACTTATTTATATCTCTATTATTAGATTTGGTGGAATCCCGACCAAAATATCAAATTTTCGGCAAACGTCCCGGGGCATAAATCACTTATAAAAACCGCCGTCCGTGCGAATTTTAAGAGCTTTATTAAAAATAACTGAGTAATGTCCGCCGTAAATTTGGACGTACTTAGTACACATTTCCTTTAAAAGCAACCTCGCGCTCTCATCCACCACTTAATGTTGAATTCATAGATATTTATGGAGCATTTTTGGTGTTCCAAAACCGGAATCAACATTGTACAGCGATTTTATACAAGCTTCATATCGACTAAAGCTCCTGTTATGAACCTGCGGCTAGGCTGAGTAAATTAGTTTTCCTTTATTCATAGTCGAGGAGTCGTGGCCGAATTCATTTAGATTCCACCGCCATCATGTGAGGAATTTCGCAGAGGGCGAGCCGGGAATAACTGCAAGAATTAAACATTTCTCATTTTCTAAGCAAATTTAGTTTTCTTTTAAATTTTTCGCCCTGCGAAATTACACGCTCTGGCAAGTTGTAATGGATTCCAGTGTATGTTTAAGGTTTTTGCTGGGAAAATGAAAATTTCAGGTAACTATTTTCAAAAATACCGTAGAAGGATGTCGGTAAAAGCTTGATAGAGTTAAAATTTTGCATATCTCTGCATATGGCTTCATTATTCAGTTATGTAGATAATAAGAAATTCAATATTTTTGGATCATTTTTTTCTTAGTCGTCCTTAAGTGAACTGTATTGATGATTTCAATAATTCCAGTGCATGAAGGGAGTCAGTCTACGCAGTAGGTAAAACAGTCCGGCTGTATTATCGGCTTAACCAGTTTTAAGGTTGCTGTGACACAAGAATGACAAATTATGACTAACAAATAAATAATTTGTCACAAAATGTCATGAGATGAAAGCGCCCAAAAGCAGCGGATGTAGTGCATTAATATCACAAAAATTGACAACCCTTAGACTGACGACCGTTATTTTCGTTTAATCACGTTGCTTCGAGTAAGTATTCATAGATGTCCTTCTTTTATTAAAATCATCAATAGACATCTGGGTAGTAGAGTAACAGGTTACTACGTCATCGATGACGTCATTACTGCGAGGCGAGTTTTCGGCGCAGCCAAAAGCGAATAGGGGGGGGGGTGGGCCAGGTTGAGACAAGAGCTACTAACATTTTTTTGAATGATCTTGTATTAGAGTGAATATAGTTTTAAATGTGGCCCCTGAAACGTCAATGCATAAGATACAATTCGCATATTTTTTTAAAGTGATAAACTCTCAATTTTTTTTACCTACATTTACCTACATTTTTAAAAAATTCCTTTTGCTATTTTGGCAGATTGCGAAAAGTGAAAAAATTTGAAAAAACAAAGAAAAATAAATAAATTTAAATGTTGACGTATATTTGCGATTTTCAAAAATCTTGATTTTTGACCTATTTCTTCCATGTTTTTGAAAATCTAGTGTTGCCGTTACTGTACTCCGGTCAAGCATGATACAAATCGTAGATTCCGAATCCGCTGAGAGAAATGTCATTTCATTTGAGAAAACATAGTTAAGGCCATTTCCGGTTAAATCTGCACTACAAAAATAAAATTGACCTGTCCGAGCATTTTTGCCAGAAATCAAGGGCAAGAATTTAAGGAACTTTATTACGCTTAAGGTATGCTAGAAAGCTCGAGTATACATTTTTTTTCAGGAAAGCCTATTTTAGACGCTCTGAGGCAGGGGATGGAACTTTAAGACAGATTATATTTTTTAAATTTATTGCAACCAGTTCAGACGGGAAGGTAAATAAAATTTTAAATAATTTGATAAAATTTGAGAATAACAATTGTGGTACATACGTACGGTAAAATTAATTAATAAAATTCATATAAAACCCAATTAAAAGTTGGAAAATTTTTAACACGGAGTTGAAAGCTACTTTTTCTGTTAACGAAGTGAGGATCACAAATAGATTTAATTTGTATAGGTATTTTTAACAAAATATTTAATGAGAGGCCTCCAGGCATTAGCAAAGTTAATACCTATCTAAAAATTACAAACAATTTTTTTCTAAAATTAACTTACAGGGTTTAAATTCCATTGAAAAAAATGGCCAGCTACGGAAGCGGCTGGATCCTCCCCACTTGGCGAATGATGCAATCTTATCGCCAAAATCAAGTGAATTGCACTATTTCCAATACCTAAATTTTACTCCACCAAACCTAAAGCATTTTCTGCGATTTTTCTAAATTTTACGAACTTTTGATAAAGACGCACTAGGTTTGAATACATTTTTGAAAACAAAATTTGAAGGTTTTTCATGTGCTGATAAAGAAAACGCCGTGGAGCAACGTTGCCAATAGAATCATAAAGACATTTTTTAAGTTTCTCTTTTTCTTAGGGCCGGTATTTTCACCTCCAGGGTCTATCTTCCGGCTAATTTAAATAAGTAATACTTATCACTATGATATCGGTAATTTTGCCTGGGCCAATTTTGTTACGCGTGAAAACTGCACGAGTGCGGTTTTCTTTGTCATTGTATTGTCATTTACATATGTCTGATTCGGCTGAACTGTAGCTATAAGATCATCAAGCCTAGTGGTTACTTAATGTCTGACAAGGGCGGAAATTTTTCCAAAATTACGAATAAATAGGCCTCGGCATATTTTTTGCTTCACTTCGCTGTAAGAGGAAAACTGCATAATTGGCTTATTTTCGTGTTATTTTCTGTAATTCTGCTTAATTAGGATTAATTTTCATCCCCTTTGACTTTTAACCCCCTAAGTGCTAATTTGTCAAAATTTGCGTAATTTCGTTTTTCTTCGGTAATAATTTGAACTCATTTGGATGATGTTTACATTTTTCACTTTTTTCATCCCCCTTCGCGATATTTCAACTCTTCAAATGCTAAATTTACTTAATTGGGTTATTTTGGTGTTTGTTTTGCGTAATTTTACTGTTAATCCTTATACCCATTGACCTTTCATCCACCTTTATGATCTTTCAATCCCCTAACTGCTAATTTTACAAAATTCTGATAATTTCCTTTTTCGTCGGTAATAAAATTTAACTCATTTGGGATCCAGTTTACCTTTTACAATTTTCAAGTTTCGTTCGCAATAGGTAGGTACATATATGTATGTATTTCAACCCCGACATTGCATAATTTGGTTATTTTCGTGTTATATTTCGTAATTCTACTTAATCACACTTAATTTCATTTCAACCCACAAAATTTTTGTTTTCTGTTCATTTTCTACTTTTTAATTCTGTAACAATTTTTTAACATTTCGCCTTTTTGATACATCTGTGCGTCTGCGTAGGTACTACTACTAGGTGCAGATTGATAAAATCTGCACCAGATTTCACCAGTAAGACCAGCTGCCCTTACATTCACATTGACGCAATAAGCATCTATTTACATACACATCACATTGATATACATCTTCCGGGGGCTTTTTAAATGGGTTGTAGGGGGTAAATAGATTGAAAACATTAATTGCATGAATGTAGCGCCTAATGCTGGTTGTGTGTCGATGCTTATCCAGCATGTCTAAAACCCTGATGTAGCAAAATATCCATTGAAATATTTTGGTGGAATTGTTTGAGAGCACGAAATCAAATTGGTCGGGTAAGTTTTATTTGAATGGTTTGTATGTAGCGCATATAGCTTCCCAGCTCATTGTACCAACATTACAGGAATTTGCATCTGAATGGAACAGGTACGTACACACGCTTCCATTACATTTCGAGCTGAAAGATATGAGATGTTATTGTCTTAAAATTGCTCCACACCACAATGGATTCAAACGTGTGTACGATATTTCATTTGAACTGTAGCCAAATATTGAGTTCAGAAATTCCATCGATCCCCAGGATTATGTGTATCCGTGTTGTTACTGGGATTTAAAGCACTGCGATGCGCTAATTTCAAGATTTAAACTGTGCAATTTGTAACTATTAAACCATGGAATTGCATATACCGAGATTATATCGATCGTACAGCGGCAGTAAAGATTACAGGGGATATAAGACAACGATTTAATTGGATTAATATGGCCTCAAGAGCGATATTTGCTTGTTTACACACAAAAATTACAGTCGGACAATTCGCCGCCACATTTGGTAATATCCAGTCGTCAAATCTAAAGTTCACCCTTACTGAAACTTTATCATTAGTTAAATTACTTTCATAAGCAAATAATCAGTTGTTTAGTAATTTGTCCTATGCTTAACAGGAGTTGCATGAAATCGAGCCTTACCGACCTGCATCTGCTGTGAACATCTGCTGCATTATCTGCAGTTTATCCTTTTTGCGGATTATTCTAGTTTACATCGCTGTTCCTTATATTTAAAATCTTGTTTTAATCTTGTCTTAAAATTATAATGACCCTGTTAACACAAATGCGGCAGCAGTTTTCTAGGAACAATGAGAGTCATAAAAATTACATTTATGCAAGCTGCATCCATTTGACAATATACATTTAGCATTATCAAAGTGACAAAGGTTGTCGAGTTAGAAGTTGGTGGCTTCGTGACAAGTTGTTTACAAAGCACAAAAAGTGAACGTTGATACGTGAACCGCCAGCAAAACAATTAATTATCGAGATGATTGCCTTATTACGACAATGTAGGAATCTGAATGAGAACGCTGCTTTTGTTCACTTGACAAGCATCCCTTTTGTGCCACTCTTCCATTAAATTATTAAGTATTTGTTTTGCTAATTGGCAAATAACTTGCGCTTATTATCTTTTATTATTGGGGAAGAAAGGTGAATGAATACAAATCCGCCCTCAGCCACTTAATATTAATGCATGCAAATTAGGATATTTCACTTCGTTGACAAAAAAATATGATTACGGACTTATGCTTTCAGAGAGCTCCCGCGATATCAACTTTAATCCCTTCGCTTTAATTAGAGTTTAGCCGAGAGTTGGAAGGTTTTTTTAATTCTCCGCTTTATTCTAAGCATAAACAACAATATGTGCAGTCTCATTCAGATGTCGATCTTTAATGTCCGGAATATGGGACTTGATGGTTTTCCAATAAATATTTATTGCTTTTCAAATGAGAACAGGGGTAACAATGCCGTGGAATAACGTCGCCGTTTATGGGGATAAAATATGGGTCGTTTTCGTATTAAGTCTTGTCTCGCGATAAGAGGGAAATAGTAACTTTAATTCCCAATAAAACGAGCACTTAAGATATTGATGTTGAAAAATCTTATTCAGCATCGAAAAGGTGCCGTTCTTACATTATTATGACTAATTTTTAACTTCCTAAAGTGGAATAAAAAATCGAACTGCCAAAAACATGCAATCACTACGTTTTCGAGCCCTCGGAACACAAAAAGTGGTTTTTGAAAAATATATTTTTTCTCTCTCTCTGCGCCTGTTTCTGTGGTCACAGCTTAAACTACAGAACCTATCGAGATAAAATTTGGCACACATATTCTGTGGACACCTTGCTGATAACATTTTTTGCCAAACCAGCTCAAGAAAAGTGCCATTTTGGCACATCATCTTTAAAATTTTGAATGGAAACCGCTATTTTCCACATCACCGTAGGGAAGGGCTTCACATTCTGCTTCCAAAAATGTATTCACACTGTACACAATTTTAAAATTTCTTGTCAATAACCGTAATTAGCCTTGAAAAAAAGGGAATTGTTTTTGTAGTCTAATGTCACATGATAAGGACCTTAGTTTCACAAAAAATAATTATTATTTACCTTTTTATTCATTAATAACAATAATATCCCACTTGCTTAAACTTTTTAATAACTATAAAATTATTACTTATCAACGGTTTTAAAGGGAAATGAATTACAATTTTTAAAAAACACGACCCTTGGAGTGAGGGCGACATTAGTCAACATCACAAAGTAACTCTTTCCATGGCTAACTGCGTTTGTTGACAACAAAACTATAGGTACCAAACTATTTTTCAAATTTAATTTTTTTCTCGAAAATTTTCCAGTGGAAGTGTGAACTTTTTTACATAACTGAATGTAGAAAAATATGTCTACAAGAATCCGCTAAGAAATGTACAGCTTGTCATTTGAAAAAAAAGTTGAAAATCGTCATTTTGACATCTGTCATAGAAACGATTTAGTATCGCCATTTAATAAAGTTTGTCATGCGATTTACAAATATGTATGGTTTTATATATTTTTCTCTTCAAATAAAAAAGTTACAGACGGGCGAATACCAAACTGAATCACCCGGTATAACTCGACATTTTTTTCCGGAATTCTATAGCCCTTTTTCTGCAAGGTCGAAAACCTTACTGTCCTTTTTTCGGAAAAGGTCTCTATAGGGCCGAAAATGCCCTTTTGGCAGTCCAAAAATTAAATTTAAATCGGCCATAAGTCATCAACCCTTGACCGTACTGTCCTGATTTCTTCAAGGCATTACCGAAATGACAATACTGACCATACCTGCAAGCGTTTCGACCGCCTCGGGTTAGCGGGGGCGGAGCTGGCGACTACCCCCATTTTCACCATTTTTCCTTTCGGATGCGATAACTTTGGAAATCTTTGAAATTTCTATCTGATATCCATAGTTATTCGCCAAAAATACGGGAGAGGACAATTTTTGCAAAAACCTAAGTAGCATTACCATTTCTTTGTTCTGTTTTTAGAGTTAAGTATGATTTTTCCTTAATGCAGCTTTCTTGTCATTTCATTTTGCCTCGCGCAATATTTCACTTTACCCCACAAAAAAATGCACGAGGTTAAAACTTTAACTTTTTTAAAATAGTTTATTTTCCGTTTTTGTTTTCATATACATATATTTTCACCAAATAAATATGTTGTTCTGTAGTACTAGTACTTTTATTTGAAAAAATATTTATTAAACTTTTCATAGTGTCGCGTTCTGTCTTTAAGTATACCACTTTGTCTCACCTTCCCCTAATAATCAATAAATCTTCTCTGCGTTCCATTACAAAAGTGGTCATTTATGATTCCTATAATTCAGTTCTCTATGCTATACGAATAGTGACAACAATCTTGTAAGACAAACGCCGTAAAAGAAGAGAAATGATGGCTCGAATGACGCTCATTCGCAATTTTACTAAAGTCAAGTTTTCCAGTACATTTTTTTCCTCCTTAAGGAGAATTTTTATGAAAGCAAATATATACTTACTTTGTTGCACACTTTATGCAGAATTTCCATAGGATCAAAGGTTTTCAAGGTATAAAAGAAAAACGTCGAAGGGACCCATACGTCCTCCACTATTTTTTGAAGATAGCGCGGTTAACGCACACGAAGGATTTGTCAGGACTTTTAGTATGTTAAACAGCAAGTAGAATACAACATCTCTACGCAAAAAACCATTGTCTTCTAATTATTTCCACATTTTTTCCTAATACGAGTGGACTAATTATGGTATGTATTCCCTATTTGTGAATATTGTTGCTAGGTTAACTTTTGAGCGGACAATTTATACCAAGTAATAATAAGCTATCTAACTGGTAATAAATTCAAAGTAGTGCAAAGATGATTAATGGTAGGATATGTCAAGTTAATGTTGCATAGACTCAAAGATAGCACATGTACAAACTTTCTAGGTAACTGGTTATAAACGAGATGGCGTTTGCAAAATCCAGAGTTAAAAATGACGTGCAATAATTTATAAGAAGTCAGAATCCAATAAAATTTCATTACATATAAAAGTTGTGAGGGTAGCAATACGGCTAAAAACTCTGTCAGTAATTCTTTTAAATTAATGTAAATATACAAGGAAAGGCCCGAAGATCTTAGTTGTCAGGAAACAGTACACGCTCTTTGACGATACTGAATTTATACTGAAATTCTGTTATTGTGTTGATGTGGATGTTTAATGAAACTAAAGCGGGAATTTCTTGGAGCAAGATGAAGCTTTCAAGCGGCATTATCCCAAAATCCCTTACATTATCAAATTTATTAATGAGGCCGTAAGTTCCATTTCTTAAAACGAATGTATCTACATTTTTACGCTGCAAGCTTTCAGTATTTCACAAAGGCCGCATTATGTAAAAAACTTGGTTTAAAGCTTGAAAGTAAAGAACTTTTCTTTTTGTTACCAACTAGCGACGCGGCTATTGAAAGATGAGCCGACCCCAGAGATGCAAACACATAGACTGATACTTAAAAGTCTGAAACGGAATATTATAAAGTTTTTTCTTAATCTCAGTCAGAGGATGTAAAAATATTTATGGACGAAGAAGGGAGCAGCTATGGCCTTTTGTACTTAAGCTTAACCCACATTATAATTAGAATGCACTGGCTTTTATAACGAGTGAACATCTCTGTACAATGTAGGATATCAAAATGAAATATGGTGCTATTAAGGAACTGAGAGCCAAAGAGGTGGGTTATCTTACTACTCGTCTAAATACAACAAAGATATCTGCACGCAATCATGTTTTCTATGTTAATGTACTAAGCGCTACCGTTTCACATTTCAGGGTGGAGACGCGCAAACATTTCGACAATGTAATTAAGGCCTTCCTTAAACAATACCGGAAAATTACATAACGTAGATTTATAAGCTTTCAACACTTTACGTTTTCATTGCATTCGCCATATTCTAGTAATTAGACGACAATTATGTGTCTCAGATAATTGTAGCAAGTACTGACGGTTTCACATGCTTTGTTTTAACCAGTTTCATTTGTTTGCTATTACATATGCCGGTATTCTTAGCAACAAAAGCCGACCACCATTGAAAACACAAATAAACCAAAAAACCAACAAAGCATTGTTAGCATAGGTACCTTTTAATGAAAAGGGGATTAAAAACTAAACGAGCGCTGTGTAAAAGGCGGCAAAACAGTTATGGCGAGAGCTGTTTATTTAGGTTAGCTTTTGCTGGGTTTGATCTTTAGCAAGAGGTAATCAAAAATAAACAGCCAAAATAATCCTTCGACAAAAACTAGGTAAGTTACATAATCATTTTCAAAAGCAGTTCGTCGACTTTGAATAAATAAGAGTCATAGAGTTTCCTAAGTTCTACTACACCTAAGAACTAGTTTTTGAGGCTGAACTAAAGCTGGATTTTTTTCTTACGCAAGGCGTAGTGATAGGTATGGGAGGGCCTGTGTTTCAGATTATTTAAGAGTCCCTTTAAAAAAATCTTCCGAAAACCTAATTATGAAAGCGACCTTTTCTGGCCCTTGCTGTGTTGCTAAACTTTGAAAATTCAAATAAAGAGCAAAAGCTGAAAAGCGGAAATGGCCTGCAGACGAAATTTTCTAAAACTCTTAGGGTTATGCATTTTCCAGGCATTTTAGAATCTCACATATTCGTGTTTTCTTAAAGCCCTGGCTCAATTTTAGCCGAATAGCACTTCAGAATATAAGAAAATATAAGAAAAATGAAAAAAATTGAGGTTTTTATCGGACTTTAAAATCGCGGTAAAGCCCAAACCCCTGAACCGATTAGGCTGAAATTCTGCACATGGGGATTGTATTACACGTCGAAGAGCTGAACAAATTTTAGATTCAATCGACCCACGGAAACTGCCGTTTTGGAACACCAATTTCCAAATTTAAAATTACTCCTACTTTTAACAATCCAAAACAGGTTTTTGAAAGATTTATTGTAACCATCAGAAAGGGCTTCAAACTCTGGTTTTAAGTCAAACTAAATTAATTCGCATTTAGTGCCCTTTGGATAGAAAAATCGAAATTTTGCAATAACACGAACACTAAAACCACGTTTATCCTAAACTACTAGATTGATTTTGCTGTAATTTGGTACATGGAGATTAGGCAACCCGTTGTACAGCTGAAAGGCTTTTGGGAGCAATTGGTCCACAGAAAGTGTCATTTAGGTACCTATATCAACTTTAAAATTTTAAACACAAGGTACGGAAATCAAATACATACGCAATGGGGAGGTTCCAGCCGCTTCTCTGCTGCCAATTCTTTGAATGCATAGATACTGTAATTATCTTTAAAAATATCTAGTTAGATTTTATGGCTCTTTCTCGTTAAATGGTTTTCAATCGGGTCGTAAATCATAAAGTAAATACATACGTCAAGCCCGTACAGGGACGTATTATTTCTTCCAGTTCCACATCGCAGCATAGGGCTCCGTTTCGCTGACCGATAACAATAGAAAAATAAACTGATACTGTTTCAGTGCCCGTTTAGTGCTGAATTGTGCTGCACATTATTTGTTTAGTGCTAAGTCGCACAACTTTTTTAGTTCTGTAGCAGAATGTCTATCGAGCTGAAACTTAGTATGCAGTTGTGTATCATTAAATACTCGGAGGGTAATGCTTTTGGGTCATATCGGACAAGGGGGTGGAAGTTAGGGGTGAGAAACCGAAAAACTGTTAACTGCAATAACTCGAGAACCAGAAGGTATCGTACTGAAATTGAAAGGTTGAAACTGGACATTTCTTCAAGTAATGGTAGTATAAAATTACGAGGTTCGATAAATTTCAATCAACCATTGAAAAAAAGTCTTATGAGTTTTCAACCTAAAACCAACTCCTAGGCTACTAACAACCGCTAACGCTTTGCAAGCGGATATACGGTAAATACTCAAAAAGCTATATAACACCGTACAAATAAACTCATCCCTTTAAATAATAAACGGGTGAAACCATGAGGGGTTGAAAATATGAATCTCTAAATCGCCACAATTTTTCAACGAATTGGATTACAATGGTGAAATAGGAACTTGGAGTCTCTGTATAGCCTTGATTGTTGTTTTGTGTTTCAAAGAAATTTCCTGAATACGTCTCTTTAAATAACGTCTCCTGCCAGCAAGTCTACCGACAATGGTCACCCGCTGCGGTGGTTATTCTTAATAAACTAATAATGAGTTCGTAAAATCTAACTACGTATTTTTAAAAGATCCTTGCAATACATACATAGGTATACATATGCACATTTGAAGCCAGGATTTCTATTAAGCGAATATTTTCGTTCAATATGCGCTCAATCGAAACTCTGGCCTCTGGCCTCTGACCTTCAACCAATATGGCGTTGGGGGTGAACGATTTTCAAAAATGTTTACAAATTTGAATTCGCAAACAAATTAGCATTCAAATGATGTATCACAGGTGTGGGGTTGCCATTTAAAATTTTGAAGTGGGGGTTAGGGGGTGGTTGAAAAATTTCACCAAGTACGGATTTAAGTGCCCCCCTTGAAATAAAAATCGACTTGTTTCAGCGTTCTTTCCTCAAATCACCGTTCCAGGAGTTATTCAGGGTGTTTCGTAAATGGAACACCCGGTATATTTCAAAGTCCTTTCAAGCAGCTACATTTACACATGACTTAATAATGGTCTGTGTTGTGACTGACATTACCAAAAGTTTGTTATTGATTGGTCAATTTTACTTCTTATTCTTAAAGTAAATACTGAATACATTTACAGTTCTGTAATAACTGGAGTACCTACCTAATCTAAAGATTGATTAGCATACCAATTTTCATTTTAGTTACATTCTCATAAAAACGTAAAATTAACATGATTCAAAAACCGGAAAAATTTATCTGCAAAACAATACTAGCCAGTATAATAATGAACTTTCGGTAAAGTCAATGTCAACGTAACACAAGAATTAGGTCACATGCTGCTTGTCTGACACGTGCCCTTTCAACCCCCACACGCAATTCCCACTCAAGGCCGCGACCTTGCATAGCAGCCTAGATGAACTTCAAGGGAGCATATAAACACGAAAAAAAAACATGCTTACATTATTTATTAAAACAAATAACTTGTCATGTACGGACTATCGATGGAGCACTTCCTTTACACCTTCGAGTTGATAACTTTCAGGAAAGCCATTACTAAGAGATCCCCCACATGAAAGTATAAAGTTTGTTTAAAGTATAATGAAAGAAAACATCACAGGAAAGCAATTTAAAATTTGTGCCAAAAAAAATTTTTCATTGATCCTGCAATACTTTGATTAAAACTTAGGTATTTGATTTAGATAGACCGCCTAAAGCCGTTGGGAACAGAAGGAGTAGAGTAGGTACCTATTTCTGTGGAGGTATTTATGTTCAGTAGGTATATGTGTGTGTGTACATTAGCCACGGTATGTGAAAACAAGCTATGTCGTTGATTAAAACTCGGGATAATTATAAAGCAAGCGGTCACGCGTTTGTATTATTTTTGAAGCGGACATTGCAACTTTAATTAAAGGAGAACCTGGGAGTAAATTTGGAGGAATTTAACAGTCGCAGCGAGTGAAAATAAACGAGTTTAGATATAATTGAAGTCGAATATAAAAAGTTTCCTTTGAAAAAGGGGGAGTTTCATTAGGGCTTCTACAAAATTATTTCCGGCATGCTGTGCTCGTGCTAAACTTCCAAGATTATATCTCTTTATTGACGAGATAATACCCGTTTCCATAAAATTAACAAAGCAAAGCTTTGCCTCGTGGGTTATTATTACGTCTGACGTTTAAGCTGTTTTCAATAATGGACGTTTGAAAGCTCGTCTCTTCTTCCTTGAGAAAGCGTTTTCTCTAATGATGGACTTTATAAAATGCATAATTTTCCGTCAAAGCTTTCAGATATAAATATTATGGAAAAGGAAATTGCCAAGGAGCAGAAAGATGCAAATTTATTTATAGTTACGAATAACTATAAGGATGAGAACGCCTGAGATCGCCAATGTGACCCCGAGGGCCTTTAGCTCGAGGGGTATAAAGCAATCGAAGGCGTATCATTATAATGCCCTTGGTGCTTCAACGTTTAATGTCAGACTACAAACCTATTTGCTAGATTTAGGTTCATTATTGAAGTAGTAATAATCTAGGACATTAAGTTTATTAAGGCTGTCTGACACGGTAACATTTTTGCTAGCAGAAATGGGCCCATGTCAGGTCAGGTCCCTATTAAAGATATTGCAGCTCGAAAATTACAAACATTGAATAGATACTGCTTTTTTTTTAAAGAAAATTCGTATGTGAATTCCGCACCGTTTTCGAGAAAAAATTAATAAAGGTGAACTTTTATTCAAAAAGTTGGTTTTGTGATGACGTAACAGGTAACTTGAAGCATTTTTTATATTTTACTTCTATTTTGCTGGAGTTATTAGAAGCCTTTTCTTCTAATTTGTAATTGCAATTTATGTGAACGATTGAATGTTAACGATTCGTAGTCCTAGCGGTTACCAAAACAATCCCGCTTTGCATCATGAGAGTATGATCCATAAGGAGCAATTTGAGAAAGGGATCCTTTTGGAAATCACGTTCAAAAATGGGACTATCGGGAAAACACGAAGTGAAATCACTCATGATTGGAATTTCTTGTACTTTTGGCTCCAAATAAGTCGAAAAGAAAGAATCCTAACGTTTTGCGCTAAATGAGATACGCCCCGTCACTGGAATACATAGAATTTAAAATTTACTCAAAAAATACAATTGATACGAACCTGAAATTTTGAAAATTGACTAGGTAGTGAAATTTTGTCTTGTGAAGTTTTTTCGAATTAACCTCCCCAACTCCAACAAAATTTAAAAAAAAAATGCAGCAGAGAAGCGGCTGGAACCTCCCCATCGCGTGGATCTTTGTATTCTGTGTAGATAGTAGTCAATTCAACAGAATTTTTTTTATCCTTATCGTCTGTAATTTCGCAATTTTCTGACAAATACCGACATCACCTCGTACATCACCCATCACATTTGACAATATGTTCCTTTTAAGGTTAATCTTTTGCCAAATTTTTGACAATAACTGCCACTTTATGTCATCCACTGTCAGCCTGCTCCCTTTTAATGAGAAAGAATTTTTTCTCTATTTTCCATTGAAATGGCAGAAATTGTAAGTACATTTTTAGAACCAGAATTTGATCGTCTTTCTAAAGGCGACATAAAAAAGGCCTTGTATTTAAAATTTTAAGTTGATATGCTTAAATGGCAGTTCCCGTGGGCCAATTGCTCCCAAAAGCCTTTCAGGTCTTCAACGGGTCACCTAATCTCCATGTACCAAATTTCAGCCAAATCGATTTAGTAATTTGGGCTATAATGTGTTTTTACTGTTATTATAAAATTTCGATTTTTTGAACCAAACAGCGCTAAATGCGAATTAATTTTGTCCTATTTAAAACCAAAATTTGAAGACCCTTCTGATGGTGACAATAAATCTTTCAAAAACTTGTTTTTAATGGTTAAATGATTGAGTAATTTTAAATTTGGAAATTGGTGTGCCAAAAGGACACTTTCCGTGAGTCGATGGAATTCAAAATTTGTTCAGCTTTTCGAGGTGTAATACAATCCCTATGTGCAAAATTTCAGTCAAATCGATTCAGGGGCTTGGGCTGTACCGCGATTTTAAAGTCTGATAAAAATCAATTTTTTTTTAATTTTTGGTCAAAAGGGCACTAAGAATGAATACATTTTTAGAAGCAGAATTTGAAGGTCTTTCTTATGGTGACGTGAAAAATGGGGGTTTGCATTTAAAATTTAAAAGTTGATGTGCCAAAATGGCATTTCCGGTTGCACGATTGGCTCCAAAAGCTTTTCAGATCTAAGTTGGGTTATGAGATGCCTACGTACCAAATTACAGCCAAATCGGCCCAGTAGTTTTGGCTGTGGCGTGTTTACAAACGTACGTACGTACGAACGTACGTACGTACGTACGAACATACACACAGACACATTTTAAAAACCACTTTTCTGGGTTCCTGAGACCTCAAAACGTGGAGATCTGGTGCTATCTCAAATTCGAAAATTTTAGTGATTGCAGTAACCTCCCATTTTTTTAAAATTGTGATGGGTTTGGGGAGGTTAAAATGGGAGGTTACTGCAATCACTAAAATTTTCGAATTCGACATAGCACCAGATCTTCACGTTTTGAGGTCTCAGGAACCCAAAAAAGCGGTTTTCAAAATGTGTCTGTGTGTGTGTACGTACGTACGTACGTTTGTAAACACGCCACAGCCAAAACTACTAAACCGATTTGTCTGAAATTTGGTGCGTAGGCATCTCATAACCCAACTTAGATCTGAAAAGCTTTTGGAGCCAATCGTGCAACTAGAAATGCCATTTTGGCACATCAACTTTTAAATTTTAAATGCAAACCCCCATTTTTCACGTCACGATAGGAAAGGCCTTCAAATTCTGCTTCTAAAAATGCATTCATTCTTAGTGCCCTTTTGACCAAAAATTAAAAAAAAAAAGATTTTTATCGGACTTTCAAATCGCGGTACAGCCCAAGCCCCTGAACCGATTTGGCTGAAATTTTGCACATGGGCATTGTATTGCACGTCGAAGAGCTGAACAAATTTTGGATTCAATCGGCCCACGGAAAGTGCCGTTTTGGCACACCAATTTCCAACTTTAAAATTATTCACTCATTTAACCATCCAAAACAAGTTTTTGAAAGATTTATTGTCACAATCAGAAAGGTCTTCAAATTCTGGTTTTAAATAAGACAAAATTCGTTCGCATTTAGTGCTCTTTGGGTCAAAAAATCGAAATTTTGTAGTACCACTAAAAATACATTATAGCCCGGATTAGTGAATCGATTTGGCTGAAATTTGCTACATGGAGATTGGGTGACCCGTTGAAGACCTGAAAGGCTTTTGGAAGCAATTGGTCCACGGGAAGTGCCATTTAAGCATATCAACTTTAAATTTTAAAGCAAGGCCTCCTTTTTTATGTCGCCATTAGAAAGACGATCAAATTCTGGTTCTAAAAATATATTCACAGTTTCTACCATTTCAGTGGAAAATAGAGAAAAAATTCTTTCTCATTGAAAGGGAGCGGGCTGACAGTGGATGACAAATTCTGTTGAATTGACTACTATCTACACAGAATACAAAGATCCACGCGATGGGGAGGTTCCAGCCGCTTCTCTGCTGCATTTTTTTAATTGTAATCAGAGGTTTGCGTTCCTGGAGGGGTTTACTAATTTTTTACATGAATTTTTCTGTAAATAGTTTTCTCCCAAAACAATACGAAAGTCATAATTAGGTGGCCATTGCACACAAAAGGTGCTCTTGATCAAGCTGTTATACAGGCTGGTTCCTATCTTTGTGATTAAGAATCTGAAGAGAGTTCCCCGATATCTTGATTCGTTTCTGAGGTATTCCGAAAAATCTGAAATACGGTTCCTATAAAACTTCAATACGACTGTCAGGCGCATCTTTTGACGTTAATGATTTTTCTTTAAATTTTACGTCACGGAGTGATATGATTTCATCGACATTTTTCTTAATAATGAAACAGTTCGAGTTTGGTGTCATTGAAAAGAGGAATATTGTCTCTTTGATACGCAAAACATTGGAGACTTTTTTTTCAAATGGATCAAGTGGCTCATATGGTTTCCTGGAAAGCAAATTTTCTTAGGAATAAAACGGTATAAGA
This sequence comes from Pycnomerus fuliginosus, assembly GCA_963924575.1. Taxonomy (NCBI): domain Eukaryota; kingdom Metazoa; phylum Arthropoda; class Insecta; order Coleoptera; family Zopheridae; genus Pycnomerus; species Pycnomerus fuliginosus. The sequence goes on from OZ004622.1 coordinate 16,659,343, forward strand.
GACGAATGGTTAAAATGAAACTTGTAACCAATAATGGATAAAGGATAAAGAATGAATTTCGAAAGTTTTTCGAAAACATGAAATCGAAAGTTTGAAAAAAAATATTCTGTCATTCTCAGAATTCAATACGGAAGTGATTCAAAATCTCTAAATGCAGTTTATCGTGTAATATGTAGGTGTGCCAACTGCCAAATTATTTCATTGAACTATTTTAATAAATGGGGAAAAAAAGGGGCTGAGCCTGTTTTCGTTGACACGCGGTATATAAATATTGGTGCTAGGAAAAAAATGGATAGAAACTTTTGTATAGAGAATTTTATGCTATTCAATTCACTATTTAATGACTTTTTCATTATTTCACGGGATACAGGGTGGGTAATTTTTCGATGCTCACCATTGGGATCTCTTAAACGGTAAAAGATACGGGGTTGGTTAAATTACAGAAAAGTCGCACTATTTCTTGGCGATTAAGAATCTGAAAAGAATTTCCCGATATTGTGATTCGTTCCCAGTTATCACAAAAAATCTGAAAATTTCCAATTTAAAGAGAAATGAATATCTTTCTAACGATTATTTAAATGAAACTAGTAACTTTTATATTTTTGACAGATGTCAGTTGAATAGCATTGACAGAAATTTTCTAGGTCTTCTAGATTTTGAATGAAGACAGTCAACTTTTCTTTTTCTCATAGGCGCGGATTCACAGAAAAATTAGCTTCTCAAGAATGTAACCAACATGAGCGTTTTTCAAAAAATATGTGAAAGCCCGAGTCACACGACCGCAAGACGTATTTTATTGCTGTTGAATTCAATTGTTTTCACATATTATAAGAGATTGAAGAAGTCGGCGTGCTTTTTTGCAATCGTTTTTTGTCTAAATTTAGGCTGATTTTACAAATTATACATACCAATTTTGAAATTCTGACATCTGTCAAAAAACTTCATGTTGACTACATTTTTGAAAAACCAATTTTTTTGTGCATCTGATGGGGTCAAAATTCAATATGGCGGCCGTAAAGGAATCAAAAGTTGACTGACGTTATTCAAAATTTAGAGGGCCTAGAAAATTTCTGCCGATGCTATTCAATTGACAGCTGTCAAAAATATAAAAGCTCCAAGTTTCATTTAAACAACATCAATCGTTAGGATGATATTAATTTTTCTTTAAATTGTCAATTTTCAGATTTTTTGTGATAACTCGGGAACGAATCAAAATATAGGGGCATTTTCTTCAAATTCTTAATCAACAAATAGCGCAACTTTTCTGTAATTTAACCGAGCCCGTATCATTTACCGTTTAGGAGATTCCAATGGTGAGCATCGAGAAATTACCCACCCTGTATACCTACACAGGTATAGGCATACAGAAAAATGTATTGCCGTATGCAGGTGCTCGAGATGATTTTTTGTGCAATATGTACCAGTAATTGGCAGCAAACAATTGGGTCGTTAACGATAATGGTGTGTCTAAAACTTGTAGAATTCCCGGCAAGTTATTTACCCATTAAGATCTATTGTTAGAGTAGCGGTGGGGCCATTAGCGCAAGACGAAACCGGAAGGACACGGGTAGTACGTCTAAAATTCCTCCATATCGTAACACACAGGAGCAATCTCCCTTATTGTCTCCGGAAATAAATTCCTCAAGAACTATGGCGAACTATCGGCATTCGAGAGTATGCGAGGGTATATATAAGGTTATAATTAAGAGTAAGTGAGGTGTGAAGCGAACATTGGTCCGGGTCTCCGAGGATCTCATCTGGTCCCTTATATTGGAGATAAATGCTACCCCCCTCTTTCTCTGGATTGCACAGCTGCCAGGAGGACGCGTTTATTTCCGAAAACACGTCTTGGCCTCAAACGCCTCAAACCGCAAGACTGGGATTCTCAACCCAACCCCCTCCCCCAATGGACGTCGATCGTTCTTCCTAATTACCTTGGTAAATGGCGGTTTAAAATGCTTTAATTACCACGGTTCAACTAACGTCAATGCTACACTGATTCGCATCTGCATAATGTGCGGGTTTCTGTATACTCTTTAATGATTCCTGCTGGGGCTTCAATTGGCTTTACGACACGCTAGCCTGTAACCGAATAACAATAAAAATTCCATCACAAATAAACACGTTGCCTTTTATTTTTGTAATAAATCACCTTCAATAAACATCTCTAAAATGATTTCGTTATATACTTCTAATCTTTTTTGGGAACAAATAAAACTGATGTTCTCTTATTTGCTGTGACCTCTGGTTATTTGGCGCTATTCGACTCGTAATCCATCAACCTCGCATTTACTACCATACACGTAGCACTCAGTGTTTCTTTCAAGACAAAATGTGGATTGATCCTTATTTCTATATTGATGGTGTTAGATATTTGTACAGTTAGTTGCTAAATTGTGTCCAAATCTTGAAAATGATGCTATCGGCCAGAACCGGATTCAGGTGGTTCCGGGAACTGAAGTGTACAATAATTAAGAGCCTTTTTCAACAGATGGATTAAAATCGTATGAGGAAAAAATGTCGGCAACGAAAAGATCTACAAAAAAGTCCGCGACAGCATATAAATATCTGTTACGGATAGCCCACAATAAGCAAGCGAAGCGATTTTCGTCAAAAATTAAAACACAAAAACGATCACGGTGGGTTACCCATCGTAGATAGCTATATGCCGTAGCGAACTTTTTTGTAGATTCTTCCATTCATACTTTTGATCCAGCATCAAGCGTTGAGGCAGTGTTCGCGATTAATGGTCGAAAATGTGATGATGGTTACAAAACGCAACGAAACGTAATTTTGCAGGTTTAAGATTTTTCTCATGCCAAATTTCAACTTACCATCTCATCGGGAAGGCCGATTTCCTTATCCTGACAAACACCCAAAAATACCACTTTGCTTTATACAGTGTGTCTCACTTTAGACGGCAACACCGCTGTACCTTTGTTGTTTTATGAAATAGGTCTACTAAGTCTACTAAGCTCAAAAACAAATACCAAAAATTCGAAAAAACTATTAGGCATTTTTTTATCGAAAAATTTTATTAAGAAAAGTTGCTCAGGGTGACCCCAAGTGGGCAAGTTCCGAGTTTCAGGTCAAAATATAAATGTTGAGTTTCTGGAGGAAAAAGACAAAAATCTCGAAAACTTCAATATTTTTGCAACAAAAGGATGGCTGCGTAATAAAAACAATTGAAATAAGTTTGTTTGACATTATTGTTGTTAGCTATAACTGGGCAAAACTTAACAATTTCATCTTTTTCTGCGATTGTTAAATTTTGCCGAGCCATAGCTAATAGCAACTGTCAAACAAAGTCATTTCAATTGTTTTCTATTTCGCAGCAACCCTTTTGTTGTAAAAATAGTGAAGTTTTCAATGTTTCAGTTTTTCCTTCCAAAATTCAACAATTTAATGCCACTTCGAGAGATGGACCTCTACTCTTTAAGAGGCCTCCTCACTGCCCGCTCTTATGGAAGTTTCAATGTATAATTGCGGGCTCATAACTCATCGAATTTTCAATTTATTTAAATGCTCCTTGCGGCATCTTAGTACTTGCACTTTTCTCTACAAAATGACTCAATCAGATTTCCAATAAAAAAATTAAAAATTAAATCAACCCAGCTATTAAGAAGTGTAGATATTGAACTTTCAATTTATGGCATTTATGGTATTTTTCTTCGAGTCATATCGTAGAGTTTGCAATCATAAACTGATTGTAAAAAAAATCACTTGAATTGGATCATTAGTATTGTGATAATTGAATCGCAATTATTTCGACAACAAAATCGTCGTGTCTCTGTCTTGTGGCAGAGTATAATTGTTCAAACTTCAGCTACCTGCAAACACGTGCGTTTGGGTCTGCAAGGGGCAGCTAGCGTATTGGCATGGTTATTTATGACCCTCAATAATTTTTATTTTGGCCTGAAACTTCGGACTTACCCATTTCGGGTTATCCTGAGCAACTTTTCTCAATAAAATTGGTCTTAGTAGGCTGTGGTTAAATTTTTGAAAAAATGTTAACTACTCCAAAAACACAACTTTCTGAGGTCTACATCCAAGAAAAAAATTGTTACGATATTCCATAAAACAACAAAGATACACGGGTCGTTGCCGTCTTAAGTGAGACACGCTGTATGTATATGTACATATTATGTATAGATTTCCCATTTCAAACACTTTATAATAATATGTATTTTGTATTTCCAATCAAATCCCTACCTACAATTTATTTTGTTGAATTATTTTTTGAATTATTAACATATTTGCACTTCACCAGTAAAAAAAGGGAGGTTATTGCCAGATCTATACGTTTTGAGATCTCAGAAAGCCAAAAAAGTGGTTTTAAAAACATGTCTGTGTGTACGTACGTACGTACGTTCGTAAACACACCACAGCCAAAACTACTAGATCGATTTGGCTGAAATTTGGTACGTAGGCATCTCATAACCCAATTTAGATCTGAAAAGCTTTTGGAGCCAATCCTGCAATCGGAAGTGTCATTTTGGCACATCAGCTTTGAAATTTTAAATACAAACCCCTATTTTTGACGTCACCATAAGAAAGGCCATCAAATTCTGCTTCTAAAGATATATTCACTCTTAGTGATTTTTTGACAAAAACTTAAATATTCCAGATTTTAAAGCACTTTAACCACTTTAACCATCTAAAACAAGTTTGTGAAAAATTTGTTGTCACCAATAGAAAGATCTTCAAATTCTGGTTTTAAATAAGACGAAATTCATTCATACTTATGCCCTTTGGGTAAAAAAATCTGTAATAAGACTAAAACACATTTTAGCCCAAACTACTGGAGCGATTTGGCTGAAATTTGGTACAACGAGGTTGGGTGACAAGTTGAAGAGCTGAAAGGCTTTTGGTTGGTGAACGGGAAGTGCCATCAAATTTAAAATTTTAAATACAAGACACGGAAATCAAAGACCCACGCGATGGGGAGGTTCCAGCCGCTTCGGTGTTGCATATTTTTTAAAAAGAAATCATACTTATTAGGAGAGAAAATGAAAATTATGTAGGTATTTCAAATAAATTAATTGAAACATTAAATATTATGAGACAATGAACTATTTATTACCAATATCGTTGTATTGATCCAAAAGGTCATTCGATAGCTTTCCAACAATTATTCAAAAAAGCTGTTATTCATTTTTTGCGAAAAACCATCTTTAAAGGCGTTACAAGACCTAGCTTTTGTTTCACGAATTCTCACGAAAAATCTTAACGTGGACGCTCAGCTTAAGTATAGTCTCTTTCAGCTAAATTTTCCGCTTTCAGATTAAGTCGGGAGTCCCCAAACAAAGGTTTGCCCATTGTTCGGCGGCGAACAACAACGGACACAAAGAGCCGAGATTTAATCCGGAAAATTTAGCTGAAAGAGACTGTAGGTATACTGAAACTGAAACAAAACCTCATGCACATAATGCACTTATTCCCTAATCCCTAGTTTCTTTAGTCTCAAATGAATGTATGCAATAATTGTGAACACCATTGAGGCTCATAAATGTGTGAGTCCACAATGCAAACTATAGTAAACATCGAAAGTGCAATTCCGTGTAATCTGCTTTCATTAGCGACGTTTTAACGTTTGAATATTTAATAAACAATCGCTATTACATAGCACATCTCGCCACGCCTTGCTTTAAAACTTTGAGCCTACTTGATGCGTTGTTCATCAAAGGGTGGTTTTTGTCTATTTATCTTGCAGATGGATGGCTTAAATTAATCCACCTGTCAACATTACAGGTATAGACGTTGACGTGTAAAGTTGCTGCACCAAGGGATTTATATTTACACGTTCTATTAATATAGGACTAGAACCCCCGTTGTCTCGCAAACGTGCAGTATGTATGTACTTTTCGAATTAGAGTATAGGTATACGACCCTGGAGAGTTTCAGCCCAATACCTCCCTTGAAACCGATAGATGTTTTTTCATGGATAAACAAAAAGTGATGTGTCCCTAAAATATTCAAACAAGTTCCGATTGAATCAGCGAATGAAAAACGCACCACCGGAAACGAATCCCTTTTTAAATATTACATCGCTGGAGTTCAATCAATCCTTAAATATGTTGTGTCAAAACCCTTGTTTGTCGCGTGACCACAAAGCTTTCTTTAAACTTGCAACAAATATGGAGGATTATGAATTATTAGGGTCTTTTATGTGGCGATATTACAGTGATATCCGTGTAAAACGACAATTAACCCCAGGAAATTGACCTTTCTTTACGTAAATTTTTCCAAGTTGAAGATGGAAAGCAGGCGATAATAATTTTAACAAAGCTAAACCAGGAACAAAATGTCACGTGCATTAATATGTACTTATTGGAGGAAGTGCACTGAAGGGAACAAATGAACTGAAAGTATAGGTAATCTAATTCCCGCTTTCATGATTTAAATTGCATTTCATAAATCGGATTCCAAAAGTCGCGACTGAAGTGACTTGTTCCAGTGTTAATGAGACTGCATTATTGTGGCGGTAGTGCGGTAGAATAGAAGATCTTTCAGTTCCAATAACACAAATGTTTACTTGAGTCCTCTTTGGCCGAAAAAATCTACTATTTGACAAGTAGTGCATCCATGAGGACTCAACAAGGCAACCAAGAGATTACGAATCGTATTTTGCAGATTATTTTATAAATTAAAGAATTGAGTAAGTAGTGTCAAGTTGACGTAGTATTATCACTGTAATCAGGATTGATTGGTTACTGGTATACTAAATGATGCGTTGGATTGGTTCAATACTTAATGTATAAAATAATCGAAGATAGACTGTGGAAGGTTGTCCCACTCGGGACTTCGTTTTAACAAGGAGCTTTTCGTGTTTAATTTTAATTTCATTGAACGTAGTACAGTACCTACTTATTGTAAATTAAGTGAACTAAGTTTTTAACTTTTAAAAAATCAATTGACATTTTTATGCCATTACTAGTGAGACAACCTTTCACAAACTATCTTATGCGTCTGCTCTGAGCATCCATCCGCAGTCTAAGGGGTCTCCTGTCAAAACTTAATCTCCTGAGTACAATAGAGAAACTAAATAATGTGGATGTGAAGTTTGCTCCGCTAAAATAGTTCCGAAAAATCGAGGGGTAGACAACCTAGGATTTATGGTGTACAGGTCTGAGGATTTACCGGATTTACGGGGATTTACGAGGATTTATGAGGATTTACGGGGATTTATTGGGATTTATCGAGGAATTATTGGGATTTACCGAGGAATTATTGAAGTCACGTGCTCTTTGGCGCATGCGCACTTTATGTATTTATCGAATGTTAGAGGTCGTAGTGAAATTGGAAGCGACAATAGGTGTAAGTTATTGGCCTTAAAATCAGTGACGTAACAACGGCCCCGCAGACTCCGCAGTGCGGGGTGGCCCCGGGCCTCGGGGAGGGCCCCTGTCTTTTTAATAATTTTTTTTATTAAAGATTAATAAAAACTAATACCTATGATGGCAATGCCTATGAGAATGCAAAAAATTAATTTTTATTTTTTTACAATTAGGTCTGGCAGATGCAGCAGGATTATTTATTATAGCTTTCTGTCACCTAGCTCAATAGTACTCATTCCTGAATTTTGTAACAATAATAACAATAATAATGTTTTTGGCCCGTGAAACAGTCAACAGTGGCGATGGACGGCCAGGCCCAACGAGATGAGGGGAGTGTTCTTAGGACTCGCCTCGCTGAACTTACAGATAAAAATAATCAAAGCGCTATTAGATATAGCATAGATAATAGTTTATGCCTAACCCTGCTAATAAATGTGCAAGACTTGTGAAAAAAGTGCATATACCTAGCAGCGATATAAACCTATGTAAAAATGCGACTTTTTGTCTTTGGTCACTACATAACTCAAATTTGTGGAACTAATGTTGATAATCCTCATTTAGAAGTGTCCTCTTTTATGCCTCAAAGATATTATATTGCAATAGGTGAATTCGATAAAAAATCTTTTTATGGGAGATGCGTGACCTTGAAATTTTCAAAGATTTTTGCCTGCGGCGCACTCTGTTTTTGAGTACCTATCTAGCCACTTTCAAAAACATTATCATTAATGGCAATAATATTGATAATAAAGGGCCCCAATTAGATTTTTATGTGGATTTACGAGGATTTATGGGGATTTACGAGGATTTATGAGGATTTATGGGGATTTACGAGGATTTATTAGGATTTACGGGGATTTATTAACCAAAAAGGATTTATGGTGTACAAATTTTCATTGGTTGTTTCCCCCTCGCGAAAAATGGATGCCGTTTACGTCCGGCAACGCAGCATTTTACCTGCCTGATTGTTGTCAAGCCAAGATGACATAAAATGTCAAAATTGAAAACGTAATTTATTACGAAATAGAAAACTTTTAGGCAATTACCTCACTGATAATGGTTTCATTTGAACATTATGGATTACTTCGTGCGAAAAATGCTCATAACAAAGAAAATTTGCAAAAAATGTGAAAGCCCCCCCGGGAGATCCTATCATCTACCAATTTCGAATAATTTTAAGAAAACCGATTTTTGTAGTACCCTTTGGAGCTTCCTTATGAAGCATTTGGTGGCCACGGTTTATTAACAACTTTAAATCAAGGAAGTTTGAGAACCTAATTCTGGGAGACTCTGTATATTTATCTTTCTCAACTCACCTGTTTCTTTTTAACCGTTTTATGGGTACCTTGCAAAAATTGCTTAACAAAATCGCTGCTTAAAGTTGCTCGTGGCAGGGCCCCAAATCTGCGTAAGAAGGTCAACGTAGATGAAACCAATGCCCAAAACATTTAGGTACGTTGCCTATGATGGCATCTTCATAAAGAAAATTACAAAAAAAAGATGGGAACCACCTGAAATTTTCATTTTTGAGTTTCCCTGATATCCAACCTTAACCAGAAAAAAACTCTCCCAGATAAAAACCTTAAAGGCACAGTAAACTAAAAAACCCATGAATTTTTTATTGCATAAAAGAACAGAAGATTACTGGAAACGAGCGCTAACATATGCCCGCAAAAAGAAAATTATTTTATTTTCAACTCCAAACAGGGCCGCAAAGATCCGTCATGACGTCATATGTGATAAGCCGCGTGCGCTTGCACTTGGAAAGCATTGGCGCTGCATTAAAGCATTTCCTAATTTCAAGCGGCAACCCGTCACTTGCAATACATCATTTGAAAGGTAATTTCAGTACCAATCTAATGCTGTAAATAGTTTTTTTCTACGACCACTATTGTAAATAGCCAATTTTGTACAATGGGCAAACTAAGTAAGCCGTTCCTTATGCACACAAATCTAAAACTGTGCGTAAAGAGAGAAAATCGCACAGTTTTCAATTGTCATTTGTCAAATGTCATTTTTCACTCAATTTTATTGTTAAATTCATTATTCTTCCCTTATTTATCAGGACATTTTTTGAAAACCTATCGACTACTCCTCTTCCAGGATAAAAGCAGTCCAACCGCAAAGTAAAATCCGAGGTAAAATCAATAAAAATCTTCTGTGCAAAAGTTAGGTTACATCGCATTAGGTACCTTTTTGTCCGAAAATGCCTTGGGACCGGTAAGTTGTATTTCTTCATATTATCTTGAACCTTTGAGCCGCGTATTTTAAAGAAATTGTCATAATATAGAATACTGGTATCAGGTTTTTGGTACTCAGGAACAATAAATCGTTAATTTAGTTGAGTTTAAGAAAAGTAATTCCATTGTAAGCACGAATCAATTATTTATGCTGGAAAAAAACGTTTCAGGAACCAAAATAATAATGCAGAGTAAATTTGCATAAAATCGTAGATTAGGAATTCGTTGAGAAAAGTGATGATTCCATTTGAAAAATAAAAATTATGGTTATTTCCGGTTGAACAGGAAGTGCTAAAAAATATCTGACTATACCACTCGATTCACATAAAAAAATAATGTTCACTTGTCCTAGGATATTTCCGAAATATTCCTCTCGAAAAGTTCTTAAATTTATTACCTACTTTCGAGAAAAGTTAAGTACCTATTGTGTGGTCGTAGAAAAAGTATCGTACGCAACTCGAGTTGTAACGCAATTACGCACTGTGGAATTATACACTCGCCGCTACTCGGCTCGTGTACAACTTCTTCCACACGTGCGTAATATGCTTCTTACAACTCTCGTTACGTAATATACTATAATATCCGTCTACCTTCCAACCCGATCAACAGTAAAATTTTAAATTACATTTGAACCTTCTGTGATACATCATTTTAAAGAGTATGAAATTCTCTGTAAACTAATGCAACAATTTTTGAAATCCATCTACTCGTTCAAAAGTTACAGAAGAAACAATAATTATTTCTACGGCGCGAGATCCATAAGCAAGCAAGCACGAGCGGGGGCAACTGTATCACAAATGACGTCATGTGCCTCACTCAAACCGATTCTAGCAACGAATTGAAGTTCTTTGGGGCATTTTTATTCACGGCATCATTTATAAAATGCTATAAACTATCAATTAGACTAATTTTTGAAAAATTAATATTTTTAAATTTACTGTTCCTTTAAGTAGAATGAGGTAAACTCATTTTGTTTTCGCAAATAATTTATTGCTTCTAAAACATGGAAGATTCAAAAGCCCCTCGAAATGCCTAACCTGGTTGGTTTAGGCGTTATGGAAGCCCGACGCGCTGTACATCACGACCCTGTGGAAATCATAGAAACTCAATTCTGCAATTTTTAAAACGCAACATAGTTTTTAAATTTCAGGAACATTGATCAAAGGGCTATATTAATTGGCCCTTCCGCCTGAAATATACCCAATTAAAAATGGGATGTTTTATAAAGAATTCAGTGATGCTGAAGCTGAATGTGAACGATATACTGAAACTTATGGTGGATGCGCCGGGATAGTACGTCAAGTCAATTATTACAGCAAACCTGTTACTCGGGGTTAAAATTTAATGATGCGGTTTTCTTTCCCTGTGCCTAGAGAATAATAATGTGTGAACTTACCAGTTAAATCTTGTAAGAGGCATGTTGGAAGCGTAAACAATATTCCCCGTTGCGTCAAGAGATCCAGGTTGCAACGTCAGAATAGCTGGGACTTGATATGCACCTAGAACAAACCCATTATTTTTACTCAAATGTTTTCCAGGAGAAATTAATCATAAAATGCCGGTTGACGTCATATTCCCGTGGATAATCCAGGCCCAGGGATCTGGTTGCACAAAAATGTTTATTTAATGGATTCTAAGAAGGGTTTCATGAATTATAAAGCATTCGTAGGCAGCAGAGCTTACTCTTCACTAAAACGGAAACCGTAAAATGCGTAACGCAATTAATTAGGATTAGTCTTCTTTATGTCCGTCACATATCGCAACACGGAAAAGCCCATAAACGATGTTAATTAATACACATACAGCTATATGTATTATGCTTTAGTTAATGTGAAATACAATATAATGTTATGGTAAAACGGATATAATGCAAAGCAAAATTGATAATCCAATTATCCTTTGGAAATAATGCAAAAATAATATATTCCCTATGAAGTGATTATGTATACAAATGGCTGCACCATGAATGTGTTTGTGGGGCGAAGAATTAAATTAGCCATAATGCTCCGGCAAATACTGTCGGTTTTAACGATCGACTTTTAACGTTTTATTGCAATATAAAAAGGATTCCTGTTTCTCGCGGCTCCTAACTGACAACTTTTTTATTATCATGGCAATCCATCCAGTGGAGTAGGACTTAAAGTGGATGTTGATGGGAAGTTCGATGTGAGCGAGAATGACCAGAAATCCTATTTAGTTCTCATTTGCACCACGCTTTGACGAACAAAGCCTCGAAAGAGCCGTGCTGGTTAATTATTCAGGTGCATTTAAAAGTTTATCTTGCCCGGTAAACCTTCGTCTGAAATATTTGCGTAAAGGTATACGTTTAGACCTGGAATTTATGTCGTGACATTTCTGTCGGACACTGAATGTTGATAATGTAAACGGTAAAAAATTTATATCCGACATAAATGTCGGACAGACGGGCAATATGTATGACAGAAAAATAGCTGATAATTGGCTATAGTTCTCTACTCTTGTGTCGACTGTCGGGACATTTTTCTTGGAAATTCAACAATTCTTCTAGGAAATTTAATGCGGTCAGTTCAAAATCAAGGAAGAAATGAAAATAGAACTGTCTTAAATGTTTGTTGTTTTTATTTTAATGAAATAAAATGATTATGATTGACATAAGGAGTTATTTTGTAAAGACAAATCGGTTGATTATTGACAGTTAATTCCTTTGGAACAGTCTAATTTTTTCGTTCGTCAGATCCTGTTAGGTACTTAAATATGATTTTTTGAAAATTGAATTTTAGACGCAAACGAAAAATTTTTTCGTGCCCAATCGACCCGCTTCGAATGCTTACGTAGTTTTTTGCCTTTGTGGTTGGCAGGACAACGCAAAATAAATTGAAAATTGAATTTTGAGTAGAAACGGAAACTTTTTTCGAGCACAATCGACCCATTTCGAATTATCCTCGGAATTATCCCTTTATTTTGCGTTGACCTAGAAACCACAGAGGCAGCAAACTACGTAAACATTCGAATTGGGCACGAAAAAATTTTTTGTTTGCGTATAAAATTCAATTTTCAAAAAATTGTTGTTAAGTAGGTATCTAAGAGGAGCTGACGAACGAAAAAAATCTCAAGAGATACAAACTAGTATTGACTATCCTCCACACACGCTAAAACTTTTCGGGAAAATTCTCGGGAGCAGGAAAAAAATTAAATTAATTTTCCCATGTTATTTGCCTATACGGCGCCGGCGGGGTCGCTCTAACACCAGGTATATTATTGTTTTAATAAAGATTTGCAAAATGATCTTCAATTTTTCCTAGAATCTGGCTTAAAAATGTAAACGATATTTTCGCTATTTTCAAGTTCAAAAGTGTCTGATATAAATCGCTCACTCACATACTCACATACTTTTGTATTTAGTGTGAGAGGCAACTTTTCTTGAGTAAAATAATGTGAATACAAAATATAGTGCGAAAATCGAATGACTTTTTTTATGAAAACCCGTTAGTATGGTCTGTCCGGGATCCACATGACCGGGATTCACCCTATTTCCATGGCGATTCATTGTTGACAACAATGATTCGCCATGGAAATCGGGTGAATCTCGGTCATGTGGATCCCGGACAGAGTATAGTTAGTGCTTAGTGATTTTATAATAATTCTAGTTGCATATATTCTCAATTAGATCTGACGTACAAGACGCGAGGGCTATAATGGTCTTCTCTACTGTGGTGTATACAGGGTGTCTCATAACTCAGTGTTTTTGGTTTCCAGTTTCCAGCAGATCTCGAGTTATAAAATATTTAAGAGGATCAAACAGATTTCAGCCCTGAATTGCTTCATAAGGTAATTTCATATTAGATGCACTCTTTTCTAGGTAACAAGACACAACAATACAAATTTTCATTGATAGCATCTTATTATAATGCATCAAATATGAAATTACCTTATGAAGCAATTAGCATTAAATTTCTTATAACTCGAGCACTATTTTGTACCCTAGAAATTTTCAAAAACACGGATCGACTAAGAATTTAATGCAGAATGCCCCATTGAAATTTAGTGCGAGCATTCTGAGACATCCTGTATAGTATTTTAGTGTTGATGGTTTATTTTTGAAAAACAAAAAATAATCTGCAAAATACCACTCGTGTAGACAATGTTTTCGACGAGGTTTTTGATAATTTGCTTCGGTCAATTTCTTATGCGTGTTACGGTGAAAACCGCACTATTAGTTTTTGCAATCATCGCTATATTTTAGGTGAGCCCCAACTTCACTCAATCCGTGTTCTTACTTAGTCGACTTATGACTCAACAACTGTTAGTACATACTATCTCAAATTTTGTACCTACAGGGTGTCCCAACGGTGAGACAAAGTCCATTTATGCCCACGTCATTAATAATATCGAAAATCTGTGTACGCCAACCGTTAGTGACTGAAAATGTGCATAATCCAAAATTATTATGAACTCACATTTACGGCTCGTGTAGGGGGGGCGGCACAAAATTACATTTAGTTAAATGAAACACCCCATTTATCAATGCATTTTTGGCTTCTACGTGTTATTCTGTGCAACTTTTGTCTGGTGTGCCCCATTCGTATTTCGTTCTGCGGTGCGTTTCCCTGACGGGTCCGCTGCATTCAGACCTTATGGTCCATTATGCCCGCACTGTGACAGTTATCCATTTCCTACATCAGGAACCCCGGTTCTGCAAAGACCCAGTACTTCTGCTGTAGAAACTGAATAGTGTTAATCGGGTGCTAGAAAAGCCACCCCGCTTTGCTATACCACGGCGGGTACTTCTGCTCTTTAGGGAGTTTGTTGAAGCTTCGTCCCGCGAACCCACTATAACCGGCAGGTCTTTTTCAGCCCTGCCGGATACAACTGGTTTCTTGGTGTCGAAGGCAGCTTAAAGTGTACCCTTAAAAGGTTCAGTTGAGGTATCAATTTATGTCCCTCTATGTTACAAACTGCAGACATCTTCCCCCAGTGTGGCCGACGGTTCTTGGTGGACAGCCCCATCAGCCACAACTGGTTGTTGGTGCCACAGTCCCTGAGGGTCTGCCAGTGTCACGGTACCTGTGCAGCTGTGGTATCTTTTTCAGTCCCATCAGTCACAACTAGTCCCTAGCGTCCTGCGCAGCACTATTATAACTACCCTTCCGTACAGACTGCAGACATCTTCCCCCCGTGTGGCCGATGGTTCCTGGTGGACAGCCCCATCAGTCACAACTGGTTGTTGGTGCCACAGTCCCTGAGGGTCTGCCAGTGTCACGGTACCTGTGCAACTGCGGTATCTTTTTCAGTCCCATCAGTCACAATTAGTCCCTAGCCACAAAAGTCTGATAGGTCCAGTTGTCAACCTGTCCCTATCGCAACCGCGAGGTATTTTTTATTTTTTTTTCCCTCCGTACAGACAACAGAAGTATCAGTCTTCCAGTCCCTCTGTTCAGACTGCTAGGTCCCGAAGTCTCAGAGCAGCTATGGGTGTCCTTCGACCCCATTTGCCGCATTGAGGCCTCCAGTATCCTCATACTTAAATTCAATCGTTTTTGACTTATTTAATAAAATGTGTAGAATTTGACAAGACTTCAGTTAAAAATTAATATTTTCGAAGCCTTGAAGTTTTTCTCTTCCGAATTTATGGCACATCCTAAAGAAAGGTCAGGACTACCTGACGACACATTTGGGTGTCAAATTTCATGCACAGTGTGTCCCCTGTAAAATTTCAAATTAACAGAAATTGGAAAGACAAAATCTCAAAAATTTCAAACGGAATGACCTTGAAATTTTTTCGCCGTCTAATAGAGAATTAAATTCTAGGTCAACTTTCTTAACAAACCCTTATACTTAAATGGCATCCTTTCCAAGTTACTTAAAATTTTTGGGTTTATAGGTTAATCCGTCTGGAGTTAATAACCACCTTTAATTCAATTATCGATCTTATTGTCACTATCGCGGTTAGAAATGATTTTGTTAATTGACTTTGGTATTGAAATCATTTTTGTTGACTTTAGAAAACATTGTCGAATTAATCACTGTTTTTCCCTATTGCAAATTGCTTCACCCGGTTTTTGTTACAAATATTTTGCAAACATCCGTTAACCGTATTATTGTGAATTATGCGTTGTTATACACCGTAGAGTTTATCGTTTTAAAGATATTCACTTGTTCTGTTACTCTTATCAGTAACTCGGAAACGAATAAAACCACAACACAGACCTAATACTAGTGACAATTTGAAAAACATGCTATTTAGGTATAGGTATTTGTTAAGAAAGTCGACCTAGAATTTACTTCTCCAATAGTGGGAGAAAAAAATTCAAGGTTATTCCATTTAAAATTTTTGAAATTTTGTCTTTAATTTCTGATAATTTGATAATTTATCGGGGATACGCTGTGTATGAAATTTGACATTAAAGTGTGTCATCAGGTAGCCCTGACCTTCCTTTAGGATGTGCCATAAATTCGGAAGAGAAAAACTTCAAGGCTTCCAAAATATGAATTTTTGACTGAAGTCTTGTTTTTGTCAAATTCTACACATTTTATTAAATAACTCAAAAACGATTGAATTAAAGTATGGGGCACACCTGACAAAACTTGCACAGAATGACACGTAGAAATTAAACATGCATTGATATATGGGGTGTTCCATTTAACAAAATGTAATTTTGTGCTGCCCCCCCTACACGAGCAGCAAATGTGAGATCATAATAATTTTGGACTATCCACATTTTCAGTCACTAACGGTTGGCGTACACAGATTTTCGATATTATTAATGACATGGACATAAAGGGACTTTGTCTCACCGTTGGGACACCCTGTATATAATTTTAAAGCGTCTACGATTAGAAAATACGTAGTTACCTAAATGTTCTTTAAGTTTATGTTCTTTAAGTTTATAATGCATTGTGTATGTTATAAAATACAGGGATCATTTTACCCCCGTGGTACACCCCTGTGGTAATAATTATTTTCTTATGGTATTAATCAAAATTTAATTCAAATAAAAATCGTATATTCTGTCAAGGGTTGCACCTTCCTTCCATAAAAAAATTAGATTAAAAGAAGCATTCGTTTCGGCTTTACAGCGATTCTCCCGTTAGGGGATCATTTTGCACCACTCTCCCCTAACCTTCTTGCCGCCCAATAGCGTTTTGGTGATTTATTCACGGTCATACCAGTCCGAAACATCCTGTCAAGGTTTAACTTGAGATAAGCCAAGCAGAGAAAGTAGTGGACCGAGCCAGAGGCATTTCCAGGATCTAATAGCCTGCATATTCAGAACATCTATAGAGGCATAAGAGTCCTCGAATGGAGCATGACAAAGCTCCGTTCATTGTGCCTTCGCTCCCCTGGCTACTTGAATAGCGCGCTACATCGTCAGCACTTTTAGTGCTATTGCGAAAGATTGATTTGATAAAGGCGTTCTCCAGTTAAGTTGAAAGCATGCAGGGCCATAGCTGGGATAAAAGATTATTTTCTCACCTACCATAATAGCTCTGTCTGTTTGTTTGTAAATGTCGAGCTTTCGAATTGCCCGGGCCCTGTTTCGGACATTTATCACGGAAGCTTTATTGTCAACGCTGCATTAATCAAACACTGACATTACACCGAAGATACAATTGAAATCATTCGGGAACATTAAACAATATTTAGCAACAAAATCTGTAATTCTTTCCAATAGCTAGAATAACTTACTAGGAGCTTTTGTCCGAATTAATGAACAAATCCTTGGTGATCCTTTCGTTTTCAATTGCCTTGCGTGCTGATGGGCTCTCAATCAGTCAACCAGCCTCTTTTTGCAGAGTTCTTTTGCTTTGTGTGATGTTGATCCGACGGTTAAGAGGGAAGGAGATTCGAAAGCTCTTGAACTTGTATATACCACAATTCAATTTGGACAATTGCTTCTAATTGCAGGAAACTAGCGATTGGACCGCCAACTTCAGAAGTTTGTGAGTTGGGCTGAATCTTCGAATGCGGACACATGAAATTAGTAATTACTTAGTGTAATATTATTATTCTAACCGTTTCAAAATTACTTGTTAGTAGGGACTAACGGCGGACTAACTGCAATACATCACTTCTTCTGAACTCTGCGAAACAATTTAAGGGACTTGTGGAATTACAAATAAAATGATGAAAGCTCTTTTAAACGAGTAGATCCTGTAGAGTTTCGAATAAAAAAAATTGGCAATCTCGCAGATGGTAGAAACTTCTACTTTCTCACAGAATTTGTAAATACAGTAGCAAGAAAAATAGTAACTGCTCCAAGAGCGTAGAAGTTAAAAAGGAAAAATGAGCTTCGTCCAGATTTTAAGTCGGGTCCAAAACACAGCATTCCAAAGTTAGAGAGTCCCACTTCACACAACCAAGGAGCCTTCGGTGAACGACCTACTTGAATACGTCCTCCGTCCTACGACCTCCCCGTATGGAGCTTAACCGAATTTTATTCCTGAATATAGCCAGCTGTTATCGGTAGTTTAGCCACAAATCGGTAGTTTAGCCACAATATCCAATTTAAATTAAAATAGAAAATGTGAAAGATTGTCCATACTTAAAGTGGGCTGGGTATATTTCAAAGGGAAACTGAGACAGCACTTAAAATCGAACCAACGTATATAATGTCGAAAATTTCGAAATAACAAGTGTACCGGTTTCAGCCAACCTAGGCCATCTTCAGCACTAAATAAACGAATACAATGAAAAGCTACTTAAACAATAAAATGAGGACTTGCCAAAATTAAACTGAATCTATCGGTGAACCCTCTACTGACCCCCAATAGCAAATAGAAAAAATCTTCATTTGATTTGAAACACTGAGAAGTCAGCAAAGGGTGCACATACACGACATCAGTTAATAAATAATTACAGAAATTATATGAAAGGGTTTAAAAGGGGGGAAGTTTTAAGAACAAGCCACCCCTAGTGTTGAACAAAATGGCGATTAGCTTAAAAAAAAGCTTCTAGAACAAATAAATCTGCAAATTCAAATTTAAGCTTAAATAGCTTAAATAGCGGGAAAATTTAAAATTAAATTTACATAAATGCAATCTGAATAGAGCTAAGAATGAACTAATTAAAATTTAAAAATTTACAATATCAATGAGCTAATTAAAAATTTACATAAATCTTTCTTTTTACACGACATCAGCTGAGGGAAAAGTGGCACCCTAAAGTGAAAGTGCAAGCTAGCTAAGTATACTTAGAATACTAGCTAAATATACTTAGTATACTTTGCACTTTCACATCGTGTGATGTTGCCGTTTCTTCTCCATATTTTTCCCCCCTTTATTTTAGGGTGCCACTTTTCCCTCAGCTGATATCGTGTAAAAAGAAAGATTTATGTAAATTTTTAATTGGCTCATTGACATTGTAAATTCGTAAATTTAAATGTTCGTTCTTAACTCTATTCAGATTGTGTTTATCTAAATTAATTTTTTAATTTTCCCGCTGTTTTTAAGCTTAAACTTAAATTTGCAGATTCCCTTTTTAAAAAACCACTGTAAACTATTTTTAGAAGCTTTTTGACGGTTAAGCTAATCGCCATTTTGTTCAACACTAGGGGTGGCTTGTTCCTAAAACTTCCCCCCTTTTAAACCCTTTCTTATAATTTTTGTAATTTTTTATTAACTGGAGTTGTGTACGTGCACCCTCTGCTGACCTCTCACTGTTTCAAATAAAGATTTTTTCTATTTGCGATTGGGGGTCAGTAGAGGGTTCACCGATAGATTCAGTTTAATTTTGGTAAGTCTTCATTTTATTTATTTGGAATGAGAAATCTAAGTCTTGCCACCAAAAATTATATTGAAGTACTTCAATATAATTTTTGGTGGCAAGACTTAGAGTTCTCATTCCAAATAAACTTTTGATGCCACTTTGAGACGATGGATTATTACCTATTACTTCATTTTATTGTTTGAGTAGCTTTTCATTGTATTCGTTTATTTAGTGCTGAAGATGGCCTAGGTTGGCTGAAACCGGTAGACTTGTTATTTCGATATTTTCGACCCTATACGTGGCTTCAATTTTAAGTAATGTCTCAATTTCCCTTTAAAATAGAAAAATTGACAATCTCGGAGATGGTAAAAACTTCTACTTTTGCACAGAATTTGTAAATATAGAAATACAAGAAAATATCTTCAGTAGTTTCGGCTGTAACGTGTCTTTGGATGATTTTTTTGCCTGAGGGCACTAAGTGTTAATACATTTTTGGAAGCAGAATTCAAAGAGCTTTCCTATGATGTTGTGAAAAATGGGAGTTTGCATTTAAAATTTTGAAGTTGATGTGCCTGTGGGCCGATTTAGGTACCGATTTGTCCAAAAATCTAAGCAGATCTTCCTTTTCCAATGGAAGCTGAACAGACCAAATTTTCGCCAAATCGGTGCAGTAGTTTGGGCGGTAGCGTGTTCACAGACACACAGACAGACAGACAGACAGACATTTTTTCAAAACCACTTTTTTTGCGTTCCCAATAGTATAAAACGTAAAAATTTGATGTTTACGGCGATCCGATTTTTCTGAATTTTTCTAACTGCTCCGCGAGCCTAGAAGTTAAAACTAGAATAAAAGTCAACTACCCTAGTTAGATTGCAAGTCCGAGAAAAACGCCGTAGACGGTTGAAGATGGTGTGGCGGACTTTTTCGTCCAAAAATTGTTTAGATGAGAGTTGTTTGTTCTTTTATGGGGAATAAGAATCTATAATGAAAAATATAGGTTTCCATTAAAAAAAATCAAGTTGACCTTCATTTGAAATTGAAAATGACCTTGAATCAAAATGGCGATGATGCCATCTATTTTCCCCCTCGAAGTCAAAAAACTTTTATACAAAACATGTTTTTCTGAAATGCTTCCTTTTCGAGATATTTGCCAGTCTCAAGATAAAACGACCACCCTGTATATCAAATTTCGGTGAGATAGGTCCAGTAGTTTGGACTGTTTGCAGACTGTTTACAGACACACAGACAGAATGATAGACAGTACCCATTTTTCAAGAACCACTTTTTTGGGTTTCCAAGATCCTAAAACGTAAAGATTTGATGTTTTTGACGATTCAATTTTTCGATCGACTCCAGTAGAAACTTACACGCTATTAAACCAAGTAACTGTGATGGAAGTAGCATCAAACGAGAAAGTGTAATCAATATGAAAGGTAACGAAGAGAAATAACATGAACATTGAGCATTATATGAAAGTATTTCACAGAAGAGGGAGATGGCAATCGTCAATTAACGTTAAATCTGTGCCCTTTTCCAGCGTAGTGGAAACATTACCATTTCTCTGATTGTAAGACGGAATTAAAGAGGCACAGGTCTCGGTCCAATACCTCGACATTAACAACTCCCAAAAATGATTATTTCAATGAAGGAAAATTGCGTTATTTTGCGCAGGTAACCATGTTACGAAAAATTGGCGAAACGGCGAAAAAGAGAGAATTTCATTATGCAGGTGAAAGTGTCTGCCATAATTCTTTCATCTTCCTTTTGCAGGAAATAAATCTCAATTTCTGTGTGATATTCTAATAAATTTTGTACACTTCAAAGCTCATAAAAAATCCTGTCTGCGCCATCGAGAAATTTACATCGTGTTACATCAAACTTTAATAACGGAACATAAATAATACTTCATCACCTAATATTTTGACAGAAGCTTTCCTTCCACCCCATAAAAAAGTATTAATGATCTTCCGCAGTTCAGGATGTACGCAATCATTAAGGTAAGTGTAAAAACTCGCAGAAATGCGGCGCGTTAAGAGATAAATAAGAATATACGGCGTCGTAATGTGAATATATGTGTTTTAAAGAGGCCATTGTGTAGCGCGGAAAAAGCTCAACTTCATTCTAATAAATATTGTCAATAATTCCGGAACCAAACGCAATTTCCCGGGAGTTTAATTTTGTTTTGTTCCTTGGAAGTCAAGTATCTTTTATACACTCCCGTTTTGTGCCACTTTAACTTATGACTAGTAAGATTTTTTTATCCAGAAGAAAGATATTTACGAAAGTTTAGTGCACGGAGTTTGTTGAACTTCCCGTATCGATTTCATGACATATCCTAATCTACCCTACAGTTTATGGATCATAGTTTAAATAGATGTGTTAGTCAATCTATTATTACCCTGTCATATCGGGGTGAATTTATATAAAGCACAATGTAAGTCAAATGGCTGAAAAAGAATGTTAGGTGGCGTTTTGCGAAAGTTGTAAGTTCAATTTCACTGGAGAGTTGTCGGCAATATATCATTGCTCATAGACGGTTGCCAAACTTGTGTGTACAATTTCGGAACAAAATTCGCAATAACGATAGTTCATCAAATACGTGGGAGAAATAGGAATCGTGAGATATAATTTTTCTATTTACAAAAAGTTATTAAAGTGGGAATAATAAAGTTTAACGAGGCAATTCTTTCTTATAGGCTGTTTGAGACTATAAGAACTTCTAAACTGGATTTGTCTCTAGACGAAACGGATCGATTTCTTGTCACTTTTTGTACGAAACTTAGGAAAGGTTGCGCTTATCATTTGGAAACATTCTTATCTGATGATCGCTTTATTTTTGTAGCCTCAGGTTCGTATTTCTTTATAATGTGTGGCCTTTCTGATCCGACACGTCATTCGGAAGGCAATCGTTACGATTCCATTGGCGTCTGCTGATTGGAGATTTAAGATAGACATTTTTTTCATTTATTCCGGTGATGGACGTTATTTTTTTGTGCAGAGCGAGGGCGGACTAAGGCGATCAGGGGCAGACGCTTGCTTCCGGAAAATAAGTTTTTAAATCACCGTATAACTAGACATAAGTAGTGAGCACATCTTTCTCAAGTTGTTTCTAACAACCCCCTCAAGCAAATTATGTTGTGCAACCTCGCCTCGTTATGTGTATTTCAGCTACTTACTTGTTGAATAAATTTTCCAGTTTTAATTCTAACTGAGATTATTTTGAGAGAATACTGGCTTTGTAAAATACGTTTTCCACCGACGAAAATCATGCCTCGAATTCATAATACAGTCAACGATTCATTTGTGTAAGTAGGTACTTCAAATATGTCCATAGTTTAATGTGTAACTTATATCCTATACCGCTGGTAAATATCGATTAAAACTTATGATCAGTAATTATTTATTAAGTTTAACTTTTCGAAGTTATGTTTAAGTACTTACACAATTTTATTGCTTGATGGAGTTTCAACTCAGAAACTCGCGTTAAACAGTATTCTTAAAAAAAAAGAATATAGTGTCATCTGTAAAACGATTTGGGTTAAGAGATTTTAATAAAATATGGAATTTGTCACAACAGAAACGAATCTAGAGTAAGCTAAGTATTTGCAATTCACCAATCAATGGTCCTCGATTTTTTCGAATTAAGCTGTTATTGCTGTTATTCTCTTGCCCCTGCGACCCTGCTTCACCTGTTAGAATAATCAACCAACTAACCTACCCCCGCTATCAATCTACAAATTCCCTTAATTGAAATATGTTACATTACACCCACTCTAGCTGACGCTTTAAACATAAACTGGTGATAAAGTGGACACCAATAAATAATTAATGCCATAAAACCGTAAGCCGTATCGTTACATACAGGATGTCTCAGAATGCTGCACTTCCTTTTAATTGAGTATTCAGTATTATATTCTGAGACAACACGTAACTTCCAGGGCCCATATTTAGCCATTTTAAGAATACTCAGTTTTGCTTGGAGTCAAGAAGTATTGATAGATTCTGAAAAGTACAAATATTTTTATAAAGAAATTTTACCTGCACCTAGGAAAAAAAACATCATGCTCTCAACGCCAACAACATCTCTTAAGGAGATTTTATTGTTGTTATCTGAACATACCTCCTTTCAAGCATTTCGCCTTGAAAGGCTCAAAATAGACTTGTTACAGTTGCTAATGAATAATAATTAAAAAAATGGTTTAAAAACTGTTTTTTTAAATTGACCCTTTTAATGTCAAAATAATAGTTTATTATATATCAAGGTACTTTAGTCCAGTGTTATATACGCTATTTTTTGCACGACCGAAAGCCGTTAATCTTAAAAATCCTTTAATTGCTGACAAAATCATGATAAAACGCAGATAGTAAGTTTAACTGGTAACAATTTGTAAATAAGGCAACTTCTTCTTCCTAAAATTTGAGAGAGTAAAAGTAACGTTTTTTTGGGGAGTAAAATGGAACTTTTTATGTAAGTCGTGCAAAAAAGATTAAAAGATTCTAGTTATTTGTACAACTCGTGATAAACGTATAACTTTTTTTCATGAGTTTGAAATTTGATGCACGACGTATAATGTCTCACTTATACTCCTAATAAAATTAGTATCCATTTCGACATAACAAAGCTACGTAATGAAGTAAATTTTTTGCAAAATTTTGTACACAGTGTGTAATGAATTTTTTCCTGAGGTAGACGTTTATGGTAGCATTTAATAATCATTACACAGGAATAGAATAATATGCTTTATCCACGGCTTTTAAAGCGAAAAAATCTCTCACCCATTGTATAATGAGTCCATTCTGCAACACCCGTGGATACATTTATTTTTTTATACTTGTAAAAATGCTATTTGCAGTGGGCGAACAAATCTGTAATTATTTTAAAAATCTTTTACTCTTTTTAGGTAATATTTTATTTGTCACTTGCCTATTATTATTATACACGGTGATGCGAGATTAAAACTCCACGACTCAACTCAACTTCGTTATTTGTGGTCCGATTTTAGTGAACCAAAAACCAAATTAAATTGCTCGTAAAATACTGTCAAGTGGATTAAAAAATTAAATTACACTTCGATTACTGTAAAAGAGGGACAGTTGGCCATCAGATTCGATGACATATTGTCCCTCTTTTACAGTAATCTGAGTCTACAAGTTTTATAGCTACCTTATTTTTTTAATTTAAATATAGATTAACTATTTTTAGGTAACGTTATTATAATTATGATGTATCTTGTTACGAAAGTTGAACTAGATTCAATTGCTAGGTGACAGCCAATGAGAGAGCTAGTTGCTAAGATATTGAAGCAGGTTCAAGTAAACCATTCCTGAACTTCCATGGTACAACAGTGCCTAAAAGGAAGCGCAAGCATTCTGATTCACCCTGTATACTATTTAAACAACTGACGAAATAATGTCAATTGAAATAAAACATGAAACTTAATTGCATCAATATACATCTGCCCGATAACCTTAACGAGTTAGTTAAAAGGCGCAAAAATGTGGTGCAGATTTTGCAAGATCGATTGGGTTAGTGACTAGTGTCATGGTCTGCGTAAGTAATGAATACCAGGCCACTAAATGGACATGAATATGCAATTTGTAAATACACTACATAATGTAACCGTGTTAATAGGGGTCAATAATTAGCTAGCTGACATGCATTCTGCCAACTAAATAGTCACTACCAGTTGACTTTGTAAATTTAATACAGTAAAAGGTGACCGAGGATAATACATGCATGAGGGGGTTTTATCTTTATGTGTCTGTGCGATCGGCAACGTGCGGAAAATAGTCTTCTTATCGTTTGAAGCAGTAAAAGGAGCAAGCATTGAGCTTAATCGTAAACCCAATGTGATGCGGTCATACGAATGTCCCAAACCAAATATCTACTTAAAAACGCTTGGGGCAATGCGTGATATCGGTCTTCCGAGACGTATCTACTAGCCGGGGAAAACATAACTTTTTTATACCAAACTATGAACATTCACTGTATAAGGAGCAATACTGTTGAAATTGGCAAATAAAAATTTAATACTCATACTCGTAAACCTCTATTTGTTAATAAAATGAACAGAATTGCTTAATAAATTATACGTTTTAATTGGGGGTTAAAATTATTATGAGGGTGAGATTTATTCTTCAAACAGAGGTTATGTGCAGTGCTTTAATTAAGATGCGAAAATTACTCCAACCACCCTGAAATCAGCGGCGGCTTTTCGTTGTGTTTGTAGGAAAATAAGAAATTCATTGAAACGACGGCGCCTAAGCCATTCTTCCAAACAAGAATAGGAAGATTATCCTGGCGCCTCCACCATTATTGAACCCAAGCAAGTTTATTATTGTTCCACGAATTCAACGCGTCTCTCCAACACCTAAAACAACATAAAGAAAAAATATAAATTGGACTTGAGGGCCAGTATTGTCCTGCGTTGAGAGTACGGAAAAACTAGCGCATTAAACAAGTAAACAGAAAACAGCCCCACATTACGTTATATTCTAAAACCATGCACGTATAATTAAAATTATATTCTCTCGACCATTTTTGCAAGTCATTTTCACTTTGATAAAAAAGCCGTTAATTAAGTGAACATGAAATTGTTGTCCATTTGCTCGCAACCAATGAAAATTCTTTTTTGCCACAATCTAGGTCGCTCTGACAAATACGGTGTTATTTTATTGAACATCCTTCGAATAAATCAGAGTTACGCTCCAATGCATTGAAGTGATACATACAAAGACGTGCAATAAAGTTAATGAGCAGAAGTGAATTTATTTAACAGCTTTACAAAAAAAAATCATTCGAGGAACAAAGCTTGTTTTATGGCGGTGCGGTTAAATCAATCACGTTATGCGATTTTGTCTCCCTGCCGCATGCCGTATAGTGAAATTGTTGTGACCGGCAACGCAACTTGAATTTACAAACAGTGCACTTGGGTCCACACCATTTTACATTTCCCCATAATTAATGCTCGGGATTTCATATTTCGCTCAGGACGCGTGTGTTTCTGTCAAGTTCATTTACATGAGACAGGTAAAAAATTAATTAAAGTTAAAAAAACGACGAGGTTCATTTGTAATTTCTAACGATGACAATGTCGAGATGAAAAAATTAAGAACGCGCGCGTTTAAAAGGATTCTCTTGTTGCTATTATGACGGCAATTTTGTACTCGAAAGTACCACGTTTTACAAGCGTGAAAGGTATGTGATGGCCAAAAGTGAAAAATTGCCGTAATTTACGGATTTCATAGGGCATAAAACAAAGATTCTTCCTGGAAAAATTACGGGGGGAAAATATTACGTTTTTGAAAGTTATTTTAACGCCTGGTCTTCGTAATCATTTTTCGACCCCTGCTTTTTGCAACACTTTTTCCCTAGCAACCTACTTATTGTAGGGTGAAAGCAATAATTTAAAATACCTAAAAATACCAAATGGAACCAATCAGCTGCTGATATAGCATAACGGAAAAAGATACATATGGTCAGGTATATGAATTTTACGATAATTTATGACACGTTACAATTTCAGTATTTCCCTAAAAAGCAACAAATGTTCTTTATTCCCTTTCTCTCAAAAATTTTGTTATACATTGTGAACAAATCACATTTAAAGGAAAGTAGATTAATGCATAGGACAAATGGCGTGTATCCGTCCCTCCAGTTATTAACCTCCCCAGTCCACTTAGAAAAACTTTTAAATTTTAAATGCAAACCCCCATTTTTCACGTCACCATAGGAAAGACCTTCAAATTCTGCTTCTAAAAATGTATTCACTCTCAGTGTCCTTTTGTCCAAAGACAAAAAAATTTGAGATTTTTATCGGACTTTAAAATCGCGGTACAGTCCAAGCCCCTGAACCGATTTAGCTGACATTTTGCACATGGGGATGGTATTTCACGTCGAAGAGCTGAACAAGTTTTGGATTCAATCGGCCCACGGAAAGTGCCGTTTTGGCACACCAATTTCCAAATTTAAAATTTTTGAAAGATTTATTGTCTTCTAATTCTGGTTTTACATAAAACGAAATTTATTCGCATTTAGCACCCTTTGGGTAGAAAAATCGAAATTTTGTAATAAATAACACTAAGACCACGTTATAGCCCAAACTACTGGATCGATTTGGCTGAAATTTGGTACATGGAGATTAGGTGACCAGTTGACGCGCAGGCTATTGGGAGCAATTGGTCCACGGGTGTCATTTAGGCATATCAACTTTAAAATTTTAAACACAAGACACGGAGATCAAAGACCCACACGAAGGGCAGGTTCCAGCCGCTTCTCTGCTGCCTTTTTTTTCGTTGAATTCAGCCTAAATAAAGAAAAAAATTGATAGAAAAACATCTGATTTTCTGCTTTTCCTAAAACCGTTCAATATCCTGCTTTGTGACAATTCTTGATTTCTCGCTACAGGGTGTCTCAGAATGTTCGGACAATTTTCCATATTTAAGATAGGACCATCCTCTATGGAATCGGGTATTATTTGTTAATCAGAAAAATGACGCAGGAAATATATATTAATAATAAAACTATTTAATGTGTCGTTTGAGAGTAGGGTTTAGTGCATAAATAGGTGCATAAATAATTACTTTATTTTCAAATTCTTCCTACATGTTTCGCCAAACAGGCATCTTCAGGAAGTTCTACAACAAGTTATCAAATTTATATTACAATTAATTTTTTGTCCACGTGACTTACCATGGAGAAATTTTTTAACTTATTATAATAATATCCTTATTGCAATCCCGGGATTGCCATCCCTAATAAAAACCTAAAATTAAAATTTTGACGTTCTGCCACTTCAATAGAAAATGAATGGAGAGTATCTTAATATTTTCGAGGTGTTAAATTCTGCGCATCTTTTTTCTTTCCGATTTCACATTTTCGAAAAACTTGATTTTTATTTCTTTATCTACAATACTATGACCTCTCAGACTAATCACAATTTCTAAATTACTAATTTTCTAATGTATCAAGGACCTGTGGATTAAAACAGAATCAAATTAGATGGAAATTGTTTTAATTTTACAATGGCCTACTACGTTTTAAGCCTACTGGTTAATTCCGAAAAACAAGAACTTCATTCCTTAATCCTTATCCATTGGTTACATGTTTCATTTTAACCAGTCGAATTTTATACAATTTTTTCCTAAAAAAATCTACTTTTCAGACAACTGTAATGAGCCACCCTTAATCCATTTAAAAACCCTCATAGCGTTATACTTGTAATGTAAATTATTATTGCCCTATCGGTACTCAAGTAACTGTCAAAAACGGAACAGTGTCTATTACTGAAAGCAGGAAATAGTTATTTGTATTACAAGTAAAGAAAAGTAGGGCGTTTCTTTACGATTCGCGAAATTTCTAATCGAGGCGAAGCCGAGATTAGAAACGCGATGAGTAAAGAAACACCGCTTTTCTTTACGTGTGATACATGTAATTTTTTCGGATACCTTTACTAAATATTTGCGGATGTTATTGCATAAAAAGGTAAAACAACGGATAAAACTGAATTTCTAGTAGGCCGATTAAGAGAGTTGTCAAGAAATTACACGAACTCTAGTAACTAAACAAATGTATTATAAACAAGAATTTTTTGACACATCGAAAATATGAGAAAGCCCAGAAAGACTTTGAAGATAATAACAGTGAAATAAAGGCAGAAGCCGCATCGTTTTTACTACCAACCAAATCTCAAGACAAATATGAAAAGTATATTTGGAATGAGAACTCTAAGTCTTGCCACCAAAAATTATATTGAAGTACTACATGTTTCGGCTAAAATTAGCCATCATCAGGTACAGAATCAGCAAACGATCATTTAAATTTGAGGTTAATTAAAATTTGAGGTTAGACACTTAATTCATAACTACTGAAACAATTATAATACAAAAATTTGGAAAAATCCATGAAGGATTATGAAGAATTAAAGAAATTCAAACTTAACGAAAATGCAGTCGCATGATGGCAGATGCGAAGGCCTACAACATATTTAATTGCTGGAGAAGTTCCAAAACGGTGAAGAACGTAACTGAAGAAGTGATTGATGCTTGCCTATTTTCATGAAAAGGTAAATGTTTTGTAAATCAATTTGTATTCTGAAACGTTATTGTTGTAGCTGGTAAACTAAAATCCTTGATGTTATGGTCAACATACTCCATGTTAAAATCTATTCTCTGAATAAAAGAAAATATAGACATTTCAAGTTATGGGAAAGCTGCAGTTGTATCTCAAACGGCAAGCAAGCGGATATGAACCTAAAAAGGCAAAAATTCTAACAATGGAAAACGTTTCTAAATTTCTAATTGAAGCCCCTGATGATTCGTATACCTATTAATTTTAGTAGCATTAATTTTTGGACTTTATGGTGCTTTCCGCAGTGAAGAATTAGGGACGGTAAATTTGGACGACATTAAGGATACCGGCTCTATTTTAATTGTTACTTTTCGTAATACCAAGACGAAGAAAAAACTCGTGCTTGAACGAAACTTCTCTGGAAAGCATTTCGAAGATGCTGGGCGAGGTGCAAGAGTTCAGTGGTCTTAACAATTGCGTTTTTAATTTTAATTATAACAAAAAATAATTGTGCAAAAATAAAATAATCGACGAATAAACAAATGGTTTTCCTGTAAAGAAATAGTTTTCCTGTAAAGAAATGGTTTTCCTGTAAAGAAAATGCATACTTTTCTTTACGATTTACAATAAACAAATATTGGCAATTTCCATAGAGTATCCGAAAAAATATTTTTTTGTTGAAAACATCAACGAAGCACATCAAGTCAATCAAATTGATAAATAATACTTGGTGGAAGTTTGTGGAAAAGTTTGTGGGCAACTGGAAACGAGTGAATGACGCGTAAAATTTGCCAGGAACGTCACCAATATTATAAATTACAGTGGCGTAGCAAGAGGGGGGCGAGGGGGCCGGTCAGCTCCGGGTGCCACTTACCAGGAGTTGCATTGTACTGAAACAATTTTCGTTTTCCCTTAACTTTTGTTATAAAATAATTTTAAATTTAAGAAAACCTATACATTTCTCTACAGAGGGTGTTTCAGAACGCTAATGGATGATTCAGAATTAAATTCTGAGTCAATTCGTGTTTTTGAAAATTTCCAGGGTTCCAGTAGTTCTCGAGTTATAAGAGATTTAAGAGGCGACCAATCAGCTTTAAGCTCTAAATTGCTTCATAAGTGACTTAATGTTAGATGCCCTATTTCCTGACTGTTCTATCTGTTGAACATCAAATCCAAGTCCCCCTTGGGTACAGAGGGTAATTGTTTCCCCCCTACCTAAAACCAGAGCAAAACCTGGAAAAATAGCGTTTGTAAGAATATACGGTTCCTTTGTTCCCGGACTTCCTGGTTAAAGCTATTGGCTATTGCTAAAAGTTTGCGGAACTAGCATTGTTGGCAATCTTCATGTAGATGTGTCCTCTCTTTTATACTGACTCATTCTTTTTCTAAGAGATGCGACTTCGATAAACAATTCTACTCATGGGAGTTAAGTTTTTCACACAAGTTCATTCTTACGTTAACATTCTGAAGTGCTTAACTTTATAATTTTTGAGAATTTTTGCTTGCGGCGCATAATTTATATATATATTTTAACCTCCCCAACCCCATCACAATTTAAAAAAAATGGGAGGTTACTGCAATCACTAAAATTTTCGAATTCGAGATAAGACCGGATCTATGCGTTTTGAGGTCTCAGGAACCCAAAAAAGTGGTTTTTAAAATGTGTCTGTGTGTATGTTCGTACGTACGTTCGTACGTTTGTAAACACGCCACAGCCAAAACTACTAGACCGATTTGGCTGAAATTTGGTACGTAGGCATCTCATAACCCAACTTAGATCTGAAAAGCTTTTGGAGCCAATCGTGCAACCGGAAATGCCATTTTGGCACATCAACTTTTAAATTTTAAATGCAAACCCCCACTTTTCACGTCACTATAAGAAAGGCCTTCAAATTCTGCTTCTAAAAATGTATTCACTCTTAGTGCCTTTTTGACAAAAATTGAAATATTCGGGATTGTTAACGTACTTTAAAAACACGATACAGCCGAAACCTCTGAACCGATTTGGCTGAAATTTTGAACATGGAGACTGTATTATAACGTCGAAGAGCTGAAATAAGTTTGGAGGCAATCGACCCACAGAAAGTGCCGTTTTGGCACATCAATTTTCAATTTTAAATATACTCTCATTTTACCATCCTAAACAACTTTTAAAAAAAATTATTGCCAGCATCAGGAAGGCCTTCAAATACTTGTTCTAAGTAAGACAAAATTCATTCGCATTTACTGCCCTTTGGGTAGAAAAAGTTGAAAATTTGTAATAACACTAAAAACACATTATGGCCCAAACTACCGGATCGATTTGACTGAGGACCCTATACAATAAGGCAACCGCTTGGACCAATCTCTACCAAATTTTAGATTGTGGTAAGCGAGGGACAGATGAATGTTTTATCGAGAAATGAAAGTTCAGTATCTTTTAGTTTCTGAGAAAAAAATTCGTGAAAATTGCATTTGCGAGAGCTAAACATGTTTAGAGCCACATAAAAGTATGACCGCTTGGGAGAATTTCTATATTTTTGTATTCAATGATGTAAGTGCACTCTATTATACCTCCACACCAGAAATCAAAGTTCAGTATCGTCTAGATCAATTTTTTTCCTGGGCCACTATCGTATAGGGTCCTTTGGTACATGGAGATTGGGTGGCCCGTTGAAGACCTGAAAGGCATTTGGAAGCAATCGGTAAACGGGAAGTGCCATTTAGGCATATCAACTTAAAATTTTAAATACAAGGCCTCCTTTTATATGTCGCCATTAGAAAGATGATCAAATTCTGGTTCTAAAAATGTATTCACGGTTCCTGCCATTTCAGTGGAAAATAGAGAAAAAATTCTTTCTCATTAAAAGAAAGCGGGCTGACAGTGGATGACAAAGTGGCAGTTATTGTCAAAAATGTGGCAAAATATTAACCTTAAAAAGAACATATTGTCAAATGTGATGAAAATTGCGAAATTATAGCCACAGACGAAAATCATAAAAAAAAATTTGTTGAATTGACTACTATCTACACAGAATACAAAGATCCACGCGATGGGGAGGTTCCAGCCGCTTCTCTGCTGCATTTTTTTGTTTATAAGTGTTCAAATTTCATACTAGCACATGCTAAATTAATCGGAAGATAGCGGGGTATATTTTTGCGATTAATATTATTATTAGGGCAGGCAAGCTCTTGAAGCACCCCGGGCGACAACAATTCTAGCTAAAATTATAAATCAGTCGGCATTTTCTTACATTTTCGTAATGCAGCCGCAAAGCCGCTTTACAGCGAAACATCGCAAGGTTTTGCGGAATCACTTTAGAGTATCCGTTCCAGATTTCTGCTTTTATGTGGTCGTTTTCCCTTGATTCACGTAAATGCGTTGGTCCACTCGGAAAATATCGGTTGAAAACGAATACCGAAACTAGCTGGGAGTTTGATTTAATTTTTAACAAAGTTTATTCATTTTCGCGCATGAACGATTCGTTTAACTCGTATTTATCTCTGACACTCCTGTTCCGTTTAATTCCTTGTTTTCATTATTTATGTTTGATTGGTTAGGTTCGAATATTTCTGATTGAAGTTTGTTGAAAAGTTCCAATGGGGTTAATTGGTTCTCTGCAAAGACAGGGTCGTTCGAGAACTTGAGGGGAATTTGATGAGAAATCTCTTTCTTTTTCATTCGCAGAATGGCACGAGCATAAATATTACCGCTGAAAGTGGGAAGGCAATCGAAATGCTCTTATCAGAGTGGGAATCCTCACGTTAAACTTTAAATACTAAAACCGAAAGAACATCAAAAAGAAGTTTTATATCCCAGTCGAATGATCCCGAACCAAACGAGTTTTTATATTAAATGCAAAGTACTCTTAGGCAGGAGATTCCTGCGAAGATTAAGCCCCCCGCGTTTGATTTAACGCCCGAGGGTGAATTAAATCATCAAATAATGGTACCCCTCATGTTTCACTGTCGAAGCGAGCCTGAATGCAAACTTGAATATTATCGGAACGGACACAAAAGTGTCGTGGCTCTAAGAAAAGACCGGAATTATGGGAGAAGTTGCTCGGGGAAAAGTTGCAACAAAAGGTCATTTTACCCCGGAAAGTGACTCATGTTGGGCCACAAACGCTGCCAAGGTAAATTGTGAGTTGAAACCCTCACACCAACACGGGATTAAATATACAGAGCTTCATTGAAAGCAATTAATTTCCGTGTTCACACGCTTCTCGAGCCCCTGTCGCAGGAAGTAAGACTACGTAATCGTGGTGCATATATATCGGGTACCCACACCGAACTTCGACCCTGGAGGAAAATTTAATAAAAGTATAAGTCAAACGCGAATGGAAGACATTCTCCCTAGCGAATATAAACTTTTCGTTTATTGCTAACCGGATCCACAAACATGGAAGTAATCAATTGTTTGCCAACCATGTTCCTCAGAGTTTACCTATGTTCGTCTCACATTCTGATTTATACTTTTATTTCGGTTTTACGAAACACAAATCTACACCCACATCTGCAGGGGTACGGCAATTTCACAAAGGCATTCGGAAGTATTTTAACGACGGTCCACGTTGTACGATACAAGTTTTTGGAAGGTTGACAAATATCTGTCACGGTATTTAATTCGAAGCTTTCTCATAATCATACATAATTTCAATTTTTTTTTAAAAATGTTAAAATTTTCAACGTATTTGAAAGTGAAAATTAAAGGAATTGAGCCAGCGGTCTAGTGATTTTTTATAAATAATCTCCTCGTCTGGCAGACGTTATTAATTGTGATAATATTGTCCTGAGGAACCATAATGGCAACGTCTGCCAACCCCTCATGGCTGCGTTGAAATTGACAGCCCTTCATGTTTGTTAAAAAAAAGTGCGAGATATCCCGAAAAATCAGAAAATTTCAATTTTGAAGAAAAATTGATGTCTTCCTAACGATTGGTGGTATATTTTTCCACGATGGGTTATCTTCAAGAATGGAGTATTGGCTGTAGCGTGTCTTTGATGATTTTTTGCCAAAGGGCACTAAGTGGTAATGAATTTTTGGAAGCAGAATTCAAAGAGCTTTCCTATGGTGGTGTGAAAAATGGGTGTTTGCATTTAAAATTTTGAAATTAATGTGCCAAAATATAATCAGTTCTTCCCTTTCCAATGCAAGCTGCACATACCAAATTTCGGCCAGATCGGTTCAGTAGTTTGGGATGTAGCGTATTCACACACATACAGACAGACCCTTTTTCAAAAACCACTTTTTTGGATTCCGAGGACCCTAAAACGTAAAGATTTAATGTTTTTGGCGATTCGATTTTTCTGAATTCTTCGACAGATTCCAGTAACTGCTTCGCGGAGCGTAGAAGTTAAAATCGATAAACTGATAAACGCACCACGTCTGCATTAGGTATTGTATGGCTGTGTTATCAATTGCCCACGTTTCAAATTGTAGAAATAGTGGGGGTACTATAAGATCTGCTCTTGGGTATCTGCCTTTTGGGCTAAAGTTGTTTTTTTAAACTGCATCGCTGTATTATACGTCTATTAATTATTTTACCTAATTGCGTTTTGAAAAGGTGGATTTTACGCAATTAGGTAAAATGTTGTACGGAATACGTTATGAAAAGCCTAAATTGTTTGACTCGCATAATGTTGCAAAACTCGCTATCGCTCGTATTGGCAAATATTACGACTCGTCAAACAATATAGGACTTTTCATAACTAATTACGTAAATAACTATTATCTACAACTGTTATGTAAATTCTATTATTTGGCACTATTTTGAATGTTGTAATGACATACATTACTGCACTAGTGTTTTTTTTGAATTTACTACCGCACTAGTGGGTACGTTAAAATAAAGTTAGGCTCAAAGGAAAGAATTTCTTAGGTGAACGAGGCAAAAAGACAGGCTATGTGAAAACATCTGTGAAAGCCAAGTGAAAACTTATTATTTGTTACAAATATTAACAACAAAATCTTTACAATTTTACAAATTAACAGCAGACGCGGACATGCCTAACGATTTTTGATGTTGAGGTTGAGGCAACACTTTCGTGTTTCAAGGAAATATTTTCGTTTCCGGCGCCCAAAATTTTCATTACCGATCTTTTCTTATTTTCAGTAGAAGTCTCGATATAGCCTTCAGCGACGGAATTTGATTTCCAACCTTCATGTCTCTTTATAGTTAAGAGATCTGCACCAGAATCAGTCAAGAGACAAGTTGAGGATCGTCGAAAATAGTGCCCAGTGCACTGAGTGCCATTTTGGCACATCAATTTTGAATTCTTTTTTAAATTATATTCCTTTAAACATTTAAATCAAGCTTTTGAAAAATTTAACAAGGCCTTGAAATGTTGGTTTAAGTAAAGCAAAATGCATTTACACTTAGTGCCCTTTAAGTAAAAAATGGAAATACTGTAAAAACATTATAAACACACTACAGTCCAAACGACTAAATCGATTTGGTTGAAATTTGATCATGGAGATTCTCTGACCCGCTGAAGAGCTGGAATGTTTTTGGAAGCAATCGGTCCACGGGAATTTCAATAATAAATTTATTGCTTGGTAGACAAAATACAGGGAGGGATTGAACAATCACAAGAAATGTACCGTGAACCCTACACCAATCATTTCTATTAACTCCAAAGATGTAACTTTTTAGCATCTTTTGTGAAACGACATTATTGTGATCTCTATTCTACAGATTGGTTTTTCTTATCCCACCACCATTGCTGACGTAAAGTCGGTTAAATTAGCAAGGAGAAACAAAAAAAAACATTTTACACCAGCTTTTTACCCTACCCACTTCACTTCACCACTTAAAATCAGGGAATCACTAAAATTTTGGAATTTGAGATGACACCAGATCTTCACGTTTTGAGGTCTCAGGAACCTAAAAAAATGCCCTTAAAAATGTGTCTGTGTGTATGTTCGTACGTACGTACGTACGTACGTTTGTAACCCATTTGGCTAATTTTTGGTATAGAGGCATCTCAACCCAACTTAGATCTGAAAAGCTTTTGGAGCCAATCGTGCAACCAGAAATGCCATTTTGGCACATCAATTTTTAAATTTTAAATGCAAACCCCCGTTTCTCACGTCACCATAACAAAGGCCTTCAAATTCTGCTTCCAAAGATGCATTCAGGCTCAGTGCCCCTTTGAACAAAAAATAAAAAAATGGAGATTTTTATCGGACATTCAAGTGGCGGTAAAGCCCAAACCCCTAACCGATTTGGCTGAAATTTTGCACATGGTTATTACGCGTCGAAGAGCTGAATTTTTTTTGGCACACCAATTTCCAAATTTAAAATTATTCTCTCATTTAACAATCCAAATCAAGTTTTTGAAAGATTCATTGTCGCCATCAGAAAGGTCTTCAAATTCTGGTTTTAGACAAGACAAAATTGATTCGCATTTACTACCCTTTCGGTAGAAAAATCGAAATTATGTAATAACACTAAAACCACGTTATTATTATTGGATCGATATGGCTGCAATTTGCTACATGGAGACTAGGTGACCCGTAAATGACTTAGTTACAGATCCATTTTCATACATGTTTACAACTGCCCTCACCAAAAACGCAATGTTCTGGACATATCTGCAAGCAAATGTTTTTTTATTATATGTGTCATCTTATTTCTTATATTGACTAAAACTAACACCTATTCTCATTACTTATATCAAAATTGTCGCTAATCCGCAACATGGTTAACTGCTCTGCACGTCAAAACATCTTAATTATAAAACTAAAACTGGGGCAAGTGTTGACTAATTATCCTCCTTACTCTGGGTTCATATTCTATGCAGTAAGAACAACAGTATTACCCTCAGCTAAATCGCCAAAGTTACTTAACTAATTCCGTGATGTTGTTGCAAATCTGGGTCAATCTACGTGTTGAGAGATTCAGCGGAATAACTTTTTCATTTAAATCGCAAAACTCAGTTTCGGAATATTTGTGCTCGTTTGCCCGGCGATGTGGTCGTATCAAAATTGAAAATCCATCGAACGTAACAATGACGAAAAGTCCGATTCTCATGCAAAGCGAGCAATTCGATAATGGACTGCGGTTAGGCCAGTTGATTCCACTTCCACAATGAGATCAGGCTGTAAACAACGTTTAACTATATTGCAGGTGAATTAAAACTCGGCAATTAAGGGTGACTATATAGAGGGTATATTATCAGAGACGGATCACATAATTGCGGACTTAATTAGGTGGAGCACTGGGGCAGCGATAAAATTTGTTGTGCCTACCGTTAAACCTTATCAGTAAAGGCTCAGTTTACGAGCGAGTAAATAAATTCCTTAAGACATATTAAGATCATTTCAAATTTATTTTAACTGTCGTTTTTTCGTAAATGCCGTGAAGGGTAATCTCCTCTTGAAACTGCTTCGTTGTTTGGAAACAAGATGTACCGCAATTTCAAGACATATTACGACGGTGATAACAAAAGGAACTGTGGGGGATTCTAGCTGCTCAACTGGTGCTAGTGCTAAACCTTTCGTCGCGGGACTTATAAGATTATCCACAGTCTTGCACGAACATAACTTCACTCGACTGCTTGGGAAATTTTGACGAAATTCGACTAATCTCAGAGATAGCAATTATGAACCTTTCTAGAGTTTCCTTGACGTTAATAAACTGTTTCCGCGAGAGCGTCAACGTGTCATGGTCTATTTCACGCGCTGTTTTCGAATTTACGAGGCTCGCGGATGTTAATATACTGGTAACTAGTTGTAACGAGTGGAGGTGTCAATATCCGATAACTGTTTGTTATCGTTTCGCATTTTAGTGTTACTTTTGTAACATTTCACACAAAATGCGGTGGAATTGCTTTAAAGCTATTTCAGATTGCAATTTCTGTTGTGTTGTTTAAACTCTTTGAAGCTTTGCAACAGGAACGCTGAAGTCCTTTGAAAGCTCGGAAATTATAAAACGATGTTCGACTTTCGCTTTGTTTTTAGCGTGACCAGCTTTTTGGTAAATGGGAAAAGAAATTATCAACTTGGTGACTTCTTTTGTTACGAAACCCTACGGGAGTTTAATTCTTCTATCTTTATGTCATTATTTGCATAATATGCAAATTGCTGTTTAATAACTAAATTAATAAATTGATGCAGTTTTACGAGGTTCACTGATGCCTGCGCCTTGTATTAGCGTTTAATGCTTCAACAAAAGCTTGATTCTTCTAGATGGCTACAGGGTGTTTCAATTATCTGAATTCAGTCGATATATCCATTAACTGACAA
Source organism: Pycnomerus fuliginosus (assembly GCA_963924575.1). Classification (NCBI taxonomy): domain Eukaryota; kingdom Metazoa; phylum Arthropoda; class Insecta; order Coleoptera; family Zopheridae; genus Pycnomerus; species Pycnomerus fuliginosus. The sequence continues at coordinate 16,697,901 of OZ004622.1, forward strand.
AAGTAGAGAAACATTTTAACCTCCCCACCCCACTTCACCACTTACAAAAAAGGGAGGTTAGGTAGGTACTGCAATCACTAAAATTTTCGAATTCGAGGTAACACCAGATCTATACGTTTTGAGGTCTCAGGTATCCAAAAAAGTGTTTTTTAAAATGTGTTTGTATACAGGGTGAGTCTGAAAGACTCCACATCCTTTATGCCACAGAATCTACTGTTCAAATGATGAAGCTTGGTACAAAAATTATTGGTCAATTGTGATTCCTCTTGATGTTAGAAGCTGCCAAAGATCTTCATTTTTAAACGTTCTTTTTAAATATCTTTCGAAAGGTGTAACGTAGGATTTTGAATTTTTGCACAGCATTGTTACAGACCAAAATGCAACTACTGATGGTACTTAAGACATTATCCAAAAAGCGGATCCCTGTTATATAGCGTGGCCTTGATGTTATTTGCCCTTGAACTTTTTTAGGTTTGAAAATATTGCTAATTTGCCTATGCGGCCGTATTCCCCGTTCAATTCTAAAACTTTTTTGGCTCTTCAAATTTTTCGAGAAAACTAACCACTCACGAGGAAAATTGAAAAAACCGAAAACATGATCATCGTGATAAACCTACAATTTTAATAAAAATCAAAGTGTACGTTGACACGCATCACATTTCAACTGTTTCTTTGCATTGAAGGGGTTGTCCTACATCTGTGCCCAGAACCATTGCTCACAACTGAAGAAAAAACATTGAAGGTAATTTCACTTTTTTATGAGGTAGAATCATCATTGGTTTTAAGGTGATTACCTGCATCATGTTTTCGGTTTTTTCAATTTTTCGCGTGAGTGGTTAGTTTTTTCGAAAAATTTTAAGAGCCCAAAAAGTTTTAGAATTGAACGGGGAATACGGCCGCATAGGCAAATTAGCAATATTTTCAAACATAAAAAAGTTCAAGGGCAAATAACATCGGGGCCACCCTGTATAACAGCGATCTGCTTTTTGGATAATGTCTTAAGTACCATCAGTAGTTGCATCTTGGTCTGCAACAATGCTGTGCAAAAATTCAAAATCCTACGATACACCTTTCGAAAGATATTTAATAAGAACGATTAAAAATGAAGATTTTTGGCGGCTTCAAGAGGAATCACAATTGACCAATAATTTTTGCACCAAGCTTCATCATTTGAACAGTAGATTTGGGGTATAAAGGATGTGGAGTCTTTCAGACTCACCCTGTATGTATGTGCCTACGTACGTACATGCCATAAACACGCCACAGTCCAAACTACTAGACCGATTTCGCTGAAATTTGCTACATAGGCATCTCCATCTCATAAGCTAACTTAGATCTGAAAAGTATTTGGAGCCAATAGTGCAATCGAAAATGACATTCTGGAAGTTCAACTTTTAAATCTTAAATGCAAACCTTCATTTTTGACATCACCATAACAAAGGCCTTCAAATTGTGCCTCTAAAAATGTTTTCACTCCTAGTGCATTTTTGATCTGACAAAGGCTCACATGTTCGAGATTTTTAACGTACCTAAATACGATACAACCCAGACCGATTTCGCCGAAATTTTGCACAGGAGCGGTTCAGAAGTTATGGACCTTGTTGACTCACCCTGTATAGTCATAGTGTCACCAACTGCAACTTTTCGTCATTCACTGTCAGTCCGCTAATTTTTAATAAGAATGTCCCCACCAATTTTTTCAAATAATTCATTAACCCAAGACAACATTGTTCATACTATCGTACCGGCTTTTGAGCGGACAAAACACGTTTTGGTGGCCTACGAGTATACAAGGTATCTCAGAATTATAGGGACAATGGTTAATCACAGGTTCATTACGTGAAAATAAGACAAAAAGTAAGAATACATTTTTGTCCTAAAATGGATTATGTGGGAGCTATGCCCCCCCAAAAGGGTACACAAGAAACTAGTTTTTTCTAATTTCCTCAAAAATTATGACTAATATCAGTTTGAAATTTGGAGCATAACTTGGCGGCGTAAAGCTATTCATTCCAATTTTTTTTCGGGTTTTCAGTATCATCAGAGCCGTGCGTTCTTGGTGGGGCCTTACACATTTTTTGCATTATTTTTTCTATGCGCGCTTTTTTTGCAAAACAACCAAAATAATGTCATCGGTGTTCTACAATACACTAAAAAGTACTCACTAGAATGGACGGTCTTACAGTGAACTGGCCTTCATTAATTTGCGGTAAAAAATTTTGAAAACAATTTTTTTGCAATTTTCATTGTTTTTACTTGGAATCAAACTTGAATGGGATGTCCAACCCTTAGATACAATAAACACTTGTCGGAATTTATGACGGCACTCTAGACCCTTACGTTTGATCGCATTTAGGTTTGATAAAATAAGGCTAAAATTAAATTATCCTCAAATTCAAAAATTGGAGTTCAAAAAGATGCAATGCATTCTCAGGGCTTTATTTTAAGATTTAAGACGATGCTACATTATCTAAAGTTGATTTCATGTAGAACTATTAAAGTTTTCAGTTGGATTTATTCTGTAATTCTCCTGCAGTAAATTAATGAAGAGCATTTAACTCTAAAACAGTGCATCTTAACCACATGCAACAAGAGTACTTTTTGGTGAATTGTGGACTGACGATGATAATTTTCTTATCACTTTGTCAAAAAAAAACACTTACAAAAAAAAATTCAAAAAATGTGTAAGGCTCCCCAAAAACGCACGCCTCTGATGTTACTGAAAACCTGAAAAAAAATCACAATGAAGAGCTTTATGCCGCCAAGTTATGCTCCAAATTTCAAACTGATATTAGTCATAATTTTTGAGGAAATTCGAAAAAACTGATTATTGCAGTGTCCTTTTTGGGGGGCATAGCTTCCACATAATCCATTTTAGGACAAACCCTTATTCTTACTTTTTGTCTTATTTTCAGGTAAGGACGCTGTGGTTAGCTGTTGTCCCCATAATTCTGAGACACCCTGTATAGAACAGAAGGCTCTTTTGTGTCCAAGTGATATAACCGTAAGAATGTGTAAGACTTCCTAACAGATGGAGCATTGAATGAAGAAAATTGACAAAACGCGTCTACTTCTCATTTATGTAATACAGATTATAGATGAAATTCGGCACTTTCTACACCGTTACCAGTGGTAGTTCAGAAAGCGTCAATTAAATGCCAGAATCCGTCAACTGTAGTTCAGATTAGTTAGTAGTTAGTAGTAGGTATTTCAGATTCGTCAAATTAATTTCAGAATGCGACAGTTGAATTTCAGATTCGTCAATTGATTTTCAGAAAACACCAATTGAAATTCAGAATCCGTCAATTTTGGAGTTCAGAAAACATCATTTTTATTTCAGAATGCATATGCATATTAAATGCAGTTGCTTCGGCATTAGGTACGTCCAACTACAATGGACAGATTCTGAATTTCATTTGATGCTTTCTGAAAATCAATTGACAAATCTGAACTACAATTGATATAAATTCTGAAATTCATTTGATTGATCTGAAATACAATTGACGCTTTCTGATTTTGATTTGACTAATCTGAATACAACTGACAAAGGTGTATAGTTGTTGATTAGATCTTGGACTAAAGATAGTTTTTAATACTTCAACCCAAATCAAACCTCTATTTTCCAAATTATCATAAACAACTAAACAAATACCCCTGCATGCAGAGGATGCTGTCCTTCACTCATCAAATTACCAACCATCCAAGTCTAGGGCGGTCTACGTTTCAAAAACGTCCTTCCTAGAGAATGGGAAACGGTCTTTATTTAGTTTATGAAATCTGAATTCGATGTCACTATATGCATGTTTCTAATGAATAATATCCAACGTCCCATTAGAGTGCACAGGAAGAGTTGTTGTACCGGAGATTGGATATATTCTCCAGCCTCCTTAATAAACATGGGAGTTGGTAGAAACGCATTCCAGGAAGATAGAACCGCGGAACTCGTTTTTTTTTAATCTCTGGTAAAAGGAGATAATGAGGTTTGGTTTAGTTAGTAGTAGTGAGCTAACAAGATTAAAAATTATGGCCACACTTCAGCTTGAATAAGTAGACCAACGCGCCATTGTTGTCGTCCTGGGCGCGCTATATATCCTCGTTAAGTCGGACGCTAGGTACATTTAGTAGTTCGAATGACAAAGTGTAGACATAATCATTCCCTTAGACATAATCAGGGGTTTACTTAGTTACGTCAATATAAATCTAGTCGTATTTGGGGCCCGGTTAAAAGTGTATGTAGCTCACCTGTGCGGTTTGGTCGATACCGACGCACGTCGAACAGAGGGCGTTGCGGCCGGGCGAGAATACCATAAAGAATAACGCCATTACGGAGGCTGCGGTAAGTGGCGGCAGAACAATGTCTTTGCAGCCGCCTCCTGCCGTGCACCTGGGGACCAGCCGGTGCGCCCGTAAAATTCCGAATATACCACAGCTTCAGTCGGCAACATTAAAAAACCATTTGCGAAAAAGTCGCTCTTTGATTCTCAATCTAAACGAAAATCAAATTAATGCCTCCGAGGATTATCTTTGCCGGAAAGGCAATTTTTGGGTTTAATTTGATCGCCGCTACAGGGGATGCCATCAAATTAACTGTCTGGGAAATTATAGCGATCGGCTCGTTCTTATTGTGTCAGGATTAAGTTAAAATCCCTTTGGTTATAGTGACCTACATTAGTCCACCCTAGAGACATTCGGCTGCATATATATTTGTACATAAATCTCTGGTTTTGCAGCTTCTTTGCGGCCACGAACTTGTACGTGCAGAAGAAATATATAGGAGAAAAATTGTGATATATGGGAAAAGTCGATGTTTCCCCACTTTCTCCTGGTTATGACGTGAATAGAACTCTTTTCATTATTTCATTAAAGCCCTCCTCGAAATCGTCAGACCATTCACACACAAATTCACCGTAGTCTAATCCATCGATTACATCGATTCCTACTTTAGACTGGAATAAATGCAATGCATTCAGAGCCAACGACTGAATATTTCTTTTTAAAACACTAGAGAGCTTTTTAAACAGTCCTTGTTGACATTTTGCAAATTGGAATTAGCCCTGACGACGTTAATCTAAACAGTGACTTTCCATTCATCGGCTTTTATAAAGCCCTCATTTGATAAATTTGTGAAATTATTAGAAGAACATGGTTTTTCCTTTAAACCCGGGATAGCTTCATAACGGATCGCAATGATGTGAAACGGAATTTTAGTTATGTCTCATGAGAAAGCAAATTACTTTAAACGCTTGACTGGATCAAATATGAAAATTTCATAAAGCTTCAGAAATCTCAAGGAAAACAACATGAAAGGGATAGTAAACTTTCATTTCAATGAAAGCTTATTTTTCTCAATCACTCATTCTGAATTTGAATGTGGTAACTTTGAAATTATTCTATACCCACGTTATATATACGTTAAATTGAAGTATAATAAATCTTACCATTTGAAAAATAATATTAAGTTGAAATTTGGTAAGGTTAACGTTACCACAAGTTAAATGTACGTAGAGGTTATATAACCAATGAGTTAATTATACTTCATTATGGTAATAACTAGCTAAAGATAAAGTTGATTTTACCTAAAATGTAGTTAAAATTTACCATAAATATTACCTCGCTCAGTACAGCTACAAGAGCTTGCGGGCATCATAAAGTAAAAATTTGGTAAATCATGGTGACATTAAACCTCTGATTAACTTTTTAACTTTACAAGATGCCCGATAATTTCAACTATTGAAAAACGTATATTATAATATAATAAAGGCGGTGTTTAATGATGCTGAAACGAAAATTTCGCTACGAATCTTACTTTACTGATGAAAGTTGCAATTGTAGGATGAAAAATTACATCGCCCCCCGACAATAACGTCTTATTTAAACATAGAATTGAGTTAATTACTACTGAAAAATGCATTTTTTTGTTTATTTTAACAAAAAAGTGTTCTGGGGTCTTTGTTTCACTCAATCAATCATATTATGTATACAGGGTGAGTCAACAAGGCGACGGCGGTCCATAACTTCTGAACCCTTCCAGCTAGGGAATCAATTCAAACGCCATTATGTACAACACCGCCAATTCTACTTCCTAAAAATACTTTCAACTATACAGGCTGTCCCAAAACACTTGCAACGCATGGCAACTTGATTTTTTTAAATGGAACACCACCATTTTGATGCCATATTCTGGATCACCTATAACATAGCTTTACATCGACATAAGACATTCGATGGTTTAAGGCTCTGTTCTCAAGTAATTAATTCTTTTTGAAAAATTTCGACTATTGCGGGTGCTTCTTAAAAAAATTCCTGAGAACTCAATTTTGTATCTAGAGAGCTGAGGTTCGGTACGAGTATAAAGGAAGGTCTATTCAAGCTATCTGACATGATAACTATCATGATCACTATACAGGGTGTTAAAAATTCTGTGTCAAGTTTGGAAAATTTCAAATATGCAAAACTCCATTTTTTCAAATGGCACCCCCTGCTATTATTGTGCCATGGGGTTCGGCTGTTGAAGTACTTTATTTCTTATTAAGTATGTCCTATACCTAAAGTCAATACTTCAAAAGATATTCTTTGTCTTATTTATTTTATTGAAGATTATTACGATCTCAATTAAAGCATGCCATGGACTGTATGACAGTTATGATTAACATTGTTTATTTACATAGTTACCAGACAGTTTGTCACATTTATTGACATACACAATGAATTTCAACCGTAAGCAATAAACCATGTCAATGAATTCTTTCTGGTTGTGTATGTCAATAAATGCGACAAACTGTCTGGTAACTATGTAAATAAACAAGGTTAATCGTAACTGTCATACAATCCATGGCATTCTTTAATTGAGATCGTAATAATCTTCAATAAAATAATTAAGACAAAGAATATCTTTTGAAGTATTGACTTTAGGTATAGGACATACTTAATAAAAAATAAAGTAATTCAACATCCCAACCCCATGGCACAATAATAGCAGGGGGTGCCATTTGAAAAAATGGAGTTTTGCATATTTGAAATTTTCCAAACTTGACACAGAATTTTTGACACCCTGTATAGTGATAATGATAGTTATCATGTTAGATAGATAGAATGGACCTTCCTTCATGTTCGTACCGAATCTCAGCTCTCTAGATACAAAATTGAGTTCTCAGGATTTTTTTTAAGAAGCACCCGCAATGGTCGAAATTTTTCAAAAAGAATTAATTACTTTAGAACAGAGCCTTAAAACATGGAATGTCTTATGTCGATGTAAAGCTATGTTATAGGTGATCCAGAATATGTCATCAAAATGGTGGTGTTCCATTTAAAAAAATGAAGTTGCCATGCATTGCAAGTGTTTTGGGACAGCCTGTATAGTTGAAAGTATTTTTAGGATGTAGAATTGGCGGTGTTGTACATAATGGCGTTTGAATTGATTTTCTATCTGGAAGGGTTCAGAAGTTATGGACCGCCGTCACCTTGTTGACTCACCCTGTATATGAATTTGTTCACGAGATTCAACTAGTGAATTCAAATTCAGTTTTCATTACTTAAAAATAAATAATGGTGACTTTAATCAACGCTGTAAAAATGGTGCGTTCGAGAAAAATTCCAACTGGCTAAATATACGTTAATTTGCCTATAGGCAAAAGGGGTCTAGGAAAATTGTTCGCCCGCAATTTTTCGCCAGCAATTGTTCGCCATCAATTGTTCGCCACTAGCAATTTATCGCGCCTTCAATTGTTCGCCGGCAATTGTTCGCCACTACCAATTTATCGCGCCTTCAATTGTTCGCCGACAATATTATTGTGCAAAAACGAATTTGAAGCAGTAATTTCACCCCCACAACTCACCCCCTTCAATCCCCAAACACAAAAAATTGACATGAAGGAAATCTTACCTAACCCTGGACCACTTACTACCGGAGGAGACTAAATGAACGCAACAAATTGCTCACCCAAAACTCACCCCCCTTCAACCCCCAAACACAAGAAGAGACATATTAAACGAGGAAATTTAACCCTTGAACCACCCTGTTCAACCCCCAATACACAAAAAATTTGCATGGGGGAAACCTAACCTCATTGAACGCCAACAATTTCACCGATACAACTCACCCGCTTAAACCCCCCACAACAAAAAACTGGCAAGAAGAAAATTTAAGCCTGTAATTACCTAAAACTTCAAAAAACTAATTGGACGTCAAGAATATCGCCCACAACTTGCCTGCCCCTTTCAACCTTTCAACTCCTTAAATACAAAAAATTGTGCACAAAACATTTTTTCTAATTTTATATTATGTTTTAATTTTAAGTAGGAATAACCCAATACAAATTTTTAAAACTTGTTGATAAACATCATCTTCCGTTTGGCTTTTATTTGGATATCGTATCTGTGGAGGCCTACTTATAAACGAACCTAACTAACAATATTATTGGCGAACAATTGCTGGGGCGATAAATTTGTAGCGGCGAAAAATTGCTGGCGAACAATTGCCGGCGGAAAATTGCTGGGGAACAATTGCTGGCGAACAATTTTCCGTATCCCAGGCAAAAGCGGCTGTAGTTAAATTTAACCTGTTAGTTAAAAGTATAAGTAAATATTACCTAACCTGTTAGTAACTCTAACTTCCTAGTAAAATTCAAGAAACATTAAACATAAATTAATTGTATTTGGGCACCTAATCTTAGATAAATTTAAATCAAGAGTCTGGAGTTAAAAGGCTGTAAAAAATAACACTGATATTAACCATGTAGTAAATTGTCGTCCTTCAGGTATACTTATTAACAATCAAAAACACAAATGTGAATTAAGACTGATACAAATTAACTGTAATAAAATAAATATGAAAAATATTCATGATCACTTTTCTTGCAGGTTAATTGTTCATGTAATTTATTACTAAAATGAAACCAAAATTTCCTACATAGAATTAACAAAACTGTTTGGAAACAGGACTGATAATTATTAACCACATAATTACCTTTTATTTCAGGTTACTGGTAACAAGTAATATTTTTAGTAAAGTTTTACGAAGAATTACTTTGCTTGTTAACTAATAAGGAATATCGAACGAAATGGTAATAAACAACCAAAACATTTACTTGGACGAAATGGTAATAAACAACCAAAACATTTACTTGGACATGTCTAGTTAGATTTAAAAAGTAGTAATAAAATACGTTAACAAACCTGACTTTGGTAAAATTACCAAGCCCCTCGTTAATTTAAACCCTCGATGTTGCTTGGGTACAGGATGTCCCAATTTGGTATGGAGGTTAGTGTTGGCCTCCTGGTGAGCCCAGTTAATTTTGTTGCCAATCCGCAAACGCCAAGTGCCTTTTTGGCACATCAACTATGAAATTTGACTGATGAATATCGATTTTTCTTACCAGCAGATGAAAGGTCTTCAAATTCTGTGTCTAAAAATGTATCACACTTAGCCTCTTTTTGGTATAAAATCAAAAAAATCGAAATTTCGAAGCAACATTAGATAACACGCTACAGAACAAACTAGTGGATCGATTTTTTTTATTAGCACAAATGTCATTTTCAAAAATGTATTCAAACTTGGTGCCTTTTTGGCAAAAAATCGTCAAATTTTGAAAAATCCCAGAAAATGCTTTAAGCTTGGTGGAGTAAAATTTAGATATAGCAAGTAAGAAAATTTACTAAATTCTGTTTCCAAAAATACAATCAAACTTAGTGCCCTTTTGACAATAAAAATAAATAAAAATTTTGAAAAACTCCCGAAACACTTCGAGACTGTGGATTGAAATTTATAGGTGATTGGGGATTGGATCGTTCACCAAGTGGGGAGGTTCCTGCCGCTTCCTTAGCTGCCCATGTTTTGCAACTTAGGTGAAACCTATTTTGTACTTCATTGCTTATTGCGAAAAATTACCTAATGATGAGGATTAATATGGTTTCTTCAGAAAAGTTTTGGACGTTGTCGTTGAGTAAGGGATAAATAAAGGGTATCTTCCCGTTTCGAGACTTCCCGTTTCGAGACATGACCCAAAAAGTTCCCGTTTCGGGACACAAGTAATAATGCACCGTTTTATTCGTCCCGTTTCGTGACACGTTTATTTACCAACTTATGTATTTAGTTATGGCCATGTAAAGAACCAAAGAGGGTTCTAATAAGTTTCCATTTGTAAATTCATATTTTTTTTTAATAATTCCTTTAATTGCGACATCCAATACAATATTGGCTTTTCTCCTCTTTTGCGGTACCAAATGTAGATCGCTTCTTTGCTTCATAAAGCCATAACGAAGGGCATCTTTTCTTAAATTTGTAATCAGCTCGAAAATATGAGGGTGAGCTTTTCCAACTTGTCTATTTAGCCGACCGTGCCAGGCTTCCAAAGCATTCGTGGTTCTATGCCTTTCTCCAATTCTCCATAGCATATCCAACTATTTGAAATTATGGAATTTTCAAGTCATTGCGCGACGAAATAATCGTTGAACGCTTCCATCTGCAAATCCGCTGAGCAGGACTCCATTATTGGTCCATTAGAATAATCTCTAATTTTTGGAATATTATAGCAATAATATCCACCCCGTTTTTAGTTGCAGGTAATCGCGAAGACATATTAAAGATAATTACGAAGAATTATTTTTTGCCACTTCCGCGGGTAGCCAGACGTCTCTAAATATGTACGAATTTCTTGCAGGTATCTAGACTGTTACTGGCGTCCCGAAACGCGACTATATGCAAAGATTTTATATTTGATGTCTCGAAACGGGAAGAAAACAGGTAGAATTTTTCTGCGTCCCGAAACGGGAAGTCCCGAAACGGGCATAAGTCAAATAAAGGAACACCCTTAATAGTGCGCATTTTGAACCAACCAACAATGGATAGTTTATAAAAATAATAAAACAATTTCCCACCTCCAGTAATTCCCTTGTTTTAGATATGTTGTACAGGGGAGCATTAGAGCCCAGGTTCCATATTGTTACAATACCTGGCTAATAATCAAAACTTCATTCTACCTACAACCTGTAAATTCTATAAAGGAGCATGAATTCTGATTTTCATAGATTTCATATGAAGAACTATTGTTATGGCATAATGTAGAATAAACTTTAGTAATTATGATTTCCATCTTTTTAATAGACAAAATAAATGTAGTACTTAAATGCCCTTTTTGTACCACTGTGATCAAATCACATAGATCGCCATAATAGAAACAATCAATTGTTGAAACAATAATGATGTGAAGCAGGGTCAATCAATATTACAGTGTCCCCACAATTAACCCTGGATTGGATAAATACTCTGCACTGCAATCATTCATGCAACGGGATTTAACGCCCTCCCTATAAATTGGAGCAGCGAAGAGAGATTTCAGAGTTATATTTCTGGCAGGGTAGTAAACAAAAGAAGAAAACGAATTGGGTACTTGGCAAATTTCCCCGAATTTTAAAGATTGACTGGTTTATGTTGCAGAATCATGGACGGAGTCAATAAAGCTAAACTGGAAAGATAAAACAATGAAAACGTTTTAGATAACTCGCCCCTATTCCATTTTGTAACGAAAAAACTAGACAACTAGAAGTGGATTCCGTCCAGACCAGCGGTTCTCTACAATCTTATTTGACAGGATTCTTTATAAGTTGATAGCGTAAGGAATTGGAAAACCGGGCGTATAACGCGGTTGCGATTAAAACGCTGAAAATTTATGTAAGCTTAACGTATAACCTCGTGTCCAAATGTTGCAATATACATGAAACCCTTCAATTTTATAAGGAAGACGTGCAGAATGTCAACGATACGGCTTTAAGTTATTTTGTTTCACCCCAATCTGATGACTTCTTATGCCCCCAGCGACAAACCACTCACACATAAAGAACAGCTCGTAGGGAGCTGAAATGTGTATGTTTTACAAAGATCCTAGCCTGACTAATAAATCTCGTGAAACGGCAAGAATATCAGACCAGATTTTGCTCAAAATGCTTTTGTTCAAACTTTGCAAAAAATCTGTTAAACTCGCCAATTATTCCGGTTCGATCAAATCGTGCCGGAATTAATTTGCAACCGGTTCGATATTTTTTTACAGATAAAAAACCAATCAACTTAAATCAATGCCTGGGAAAATAAAGCTGGATGATAACACCAATGCGGGCTCGAATCAAATATGGTATTAATAGTTCGCCTAAATTGCTAATTATTTACAAAGAGAAATTAATCAAATCGGTGGTAACTGAAGTCCCGGATTTCGTTTCTGCTCGCTTCGGTTTGCCATATCTTGAGCAATAAAACTGCGACGTCGTACTAGATATGCTGAAAGTTTTGGGCATGGACGGTCGTAAAACGCTCCAACGGTTGGACGGCTTAAAATTAAATTGAGTAATCAGCTAGTTACAATGTGTTCATGGATTTTTTGTCCCTACGCGCAACAATTACTCTTCATTTGCTGCTCTGAAATTACGAACATTAAAAGTTTATTTCTAATTTACCGCTACAGTTCTTACATTAACCACTGCGCACCCGTTTGCTCTTTTTAATTAATTAATTTCGTGACATTACTCTGCGTTTCCATTCCTTGCTCTTGACTAATACGCCTGTCGCTTTCCACGCCTATACCGACACTTTTTACAACCATTTGTTAGAGGTATTTAAAGAAACACTGACTGTTTAATTACAGAAAACTGTTCCTTGTTAATATATCTCGCGGAAAAAAAACCGTCACTACAATTTTTTACTCTCCGAAAAGTTCGCGCTGTAAACATAATCATTTTCCAAGAAGCTCCAGCTACAATTAAGTAAGTTTCTAAATTTTGCATAAGATGAAATCGGCCACTATTGGAGTATCTCCAGGATTATGGACAAAAAATTGTCTCTTTCCTTCGGTTACGACTTAAAATGTGTGTATGTAATAACTGATGATCGATACCGATAAAGAATTCGAAAACAAGTCTTCGAAAGTGCCAATTTTACTCCAACTCTTTGGTCAAATTTTAAATTACATTAGGGCCCTTTGTGTTACATAATTTGAAAGGGTTTTAAATTATCTGTAAACTGATGCAAGAATTTTTTAAATCCATCCATTCGTTCAAAAGTTACAGCCTAAACTTGAAGGATTTCTAGGCCCAGAAACCAGCTCATGTCTTTCAATGTATAGTTTTGAATGAGTGGGTGAATTCAAAAAATTCTTGCATCAGTTTACAGAGAATTTCAAACCATTTCAAATGATGTATCACAAAGGGCCCTAATGCAATTTAAAATTTGACCATAGAGGGCGCTAGAGTTGAACACATATCAAAAATTGTTACAGCGTTAGATTCGCAATGAAGTTAACTTTCAAATGATGTATCGCAAGTGGGGGGTTGCCATTTAAAATTTTGAAGTGGGGGGGAAGGTGGGGTTTAGGGGGTGAGTTTTGAAATGTCGCCAAGCATGGACTTAAGTGTCCCCCTCCAAATAAAAATCCACCTGTCCGAGCGAATTTTCATATTTTATTTGGTTTACGAAATATTTGGGTGGCTCAAATTACCCAGAATATTCCCGGAGTTCCTCGGGATTAACTCAGATGTCCTCTAGATCTTCTTGCATATTCTTTGGATATCGTCACATACTAGCGAAAAATAACCATGGTCTGGTCTGTCTTAATATAATCTCAAGGGTGCCTTAGTGTAACCTCGTATTGCTTCAAGATAACCTCACATTTCTCAAATCATTTATTAATATATCCTTAAGTATCCTCAGATTACCTCGGATATCCCAAGATTTCCTCTTGGATATCCTCTGGATAACCTTATATACCGGCGAAAAAAAGATAATTTCCATGGTGTCTCAAGATATCCTGAATGCTTTATGATTAAATTACCTAGAATATTTCCAGATTTCCTCTGGAGGAGCTCACATATACAATGCATATACCAAAAGGAAATGAAACTTTCGTCTTACACACAGATGAAAAGATTCCTCCGTTATCGTATTTTAAATTTTGAGTTCAATGTAAATATCTACAAAAATAGTTTAAAAAATTACCTTTCGGATAGCCTTTACTGGTTAATTGTATTAGCGGTAGCAATTATTTTAGTTGTGATGTAGGACGAAAGTTTCATTTCCTTTACGTATATCCTCTAATTTCCTTGCATATCCTTTACATAACCTCAGATACTAACGAAAAAGTTAAGAAATGCCCATCCATGGTATGTCTTAATGTAACTTTTGTCTCGAGATATCTTCGGATTACCCCGAGATAAACTCAAATTATACAATGAACCTCAAATTCTCCTTTAGTTATCCTCAGTAATCTGAAGATATACTAAAACCTCAGTATTCAGAGGATATACTAATGGAGAATTTTAGGTAATCTCGGATATCCCAAAATTCCTCTGAATGGTCTCAGATACCCTCGGATTACCTATAGGATATCCTCTGGATAAACCTCTGGATGGTCTCAGATACCCTCGGATTACGTCTAGGAAAGGATACCCTCTGGATAAACACACCAGCGTGAAAAAGGATTATTTCCGTTTTTGTCTCAAGATAACCTCAAGAACGCTTTTAGATGACCGCAGACAGCAAATTACTTCTGATATTCTCAGACTATCTCAGACATGCCCAGATTTTCTCTGGATGATCTCGGATTACTTTTGATGTCCTTCTTGGGTGGATGTTCTCGATATGATCATATATGATTAAATTTTCTTACAATATTTAAAACATTCTCAAGATAACCTCTGATATCCTCAGGTCACGTCAGATATTCGCCAGATTTGTTCTGGATTATCTACAGTAAAGAGTAAAGACCAATGATTTTTTGCGTTGAAATGTTGCACTTTACGTAGTGTTCAACATACTAAAAGTCCTGATAAATCCGGCACCTGCACTAGCCTGTATTATGGAATAAAATCCTCTATCTTGAAAACATGGTAGACAGGACATCGAAGGTCTCTCCGATGTTTTTCGCCTTTATCTTATCTTTATCTTATCCTACGGAAATTGTTCACATGAGTAAATTAAAAGAGCATTTTTGCAAGAAAATGAGCAAATACTTATGTGACAAAAACTAAATACAACAACTTTAAAACCACTTCTGAACGATAACTTCAAAGTTTAAAAAAAAATTGTTGCAAATGCTGTGGAAATAATTAGAAGCCAATATTTTTTGCGTTGAGATGTTGTACTTTATCTACTGTTTAACATACGAAAAGTCCTGGCATTTCCGGCGTGTACGTTAGCCGTTGTCTGGAAAAAATGGTGCAGAACGTGGGTCTCTCGGAAGTTTTCCTTCTTTATCTTGAAAACCAATAATCGTGAGGTAATTTTTCACATCACCAAACTGAAAAAGCATAGAATTTGCAATAATATGAGCATATGCTTGCTTTCATAAAAAAAATTGTTTTAGAGGAAAATATTATATTTGAGAAACTGTTTCGTAACATGGCGATTCAGCGCAATTTATATTCTTATAAATGGTCATTTATGTTTCTTATCGTTCAGTTCTCGGTTCTCTATGTTGTCGGAATCGTGGCAACTATTTGGTAAGACAAAACGCCGTAAACGAATAGAAAAAGCGTTAATTCGCCATTTTAACCTCCCCAACCCCATCACAATTTTAAAAAAATGGGAGGTTACTGCAATCACTAAAATTTTCGAATTTGAGATAGCACCAGATCTCCACGTTTTGAGGTCTCAGGAACCCAGAAAAGTGGTTTATAAAATGTGTCTGTGTGTATGTTCGTACGTACGTTCGTACGTACGTACGTTCGTACGTACGTTTGTAAACACGCCACAGCCAAAACTACTGGGCCGATTTGGCTGCAATTTGGTACGTAGGCATCTCATAACCCAACTTAGATCTGAAAAGCTTTTGGAGCCAATCGTGCAACCGGAAATGCCATTTTGGCACATCAACTTTTAAATTTTAAATGCAAACCCCCATTTTTCACGTCACCATAAGAAAGACCTTCAAATTCTGCTTCTAAAAATGTATTCATTCTTAGTGCCCTTTTGACCAAAAATTTAAAAAAAAATTGATTTTTATCAAACTTTAAAATCGCGGTACAGCCCAAGCCCCTGAATCGATTTGGCTGAAATTTTGCACATAGGGATTGTATTACACCTCGAAAAGCTGAACAAATTTTGAATTCCATCGACTCACGGAAAGTGTCCTTTTGGCACACCAATTTCCAAATTTAAAATTATTCAATCATTAAACCATTAAAAACAAGTTTTTGAAAGATTTATTGTCACCATCAGAAGGGTCTTCAAATCTTGGTTTTAAATAGGACAAAATTAATTCGCATTTAGCGCTGTTTGGTTCAAAAAATCTAAATTTTATAATAACAGTAAAAACACATTATAGCCCAAATTACTGAATCGATTTGGCTGAAATTTGGTACATGGAGATTAGGTGACCCGTTGAAGACCTGAAAGGCTTTTGGGAGCAGTTGGCCCACGCGAACTGCCATTTAAGCATATCAACTTAAAATTTTAAATACAAGGCCTCTTTTTTATGTCGCCATTAGAAAGACGATCAAATTCTGGTTCTAAAAATGTATTCACAGTTTCTGCCATTTCAGTGGAAAATATTGAAAAAATTCTTTCTCATTAAAAGGGAGCAGGCTGACAGTGGATGACATAAAGTGGCAGTTATTGTCAAAAAGTTGGCAAAAGATTAACCTTAAAAGGAACATATTGTCAAATGTGATGGGTGATGATGTACGAGGTGATGTCGGTATTTGTCAGAAAATTGCGAAATTAGTCACAGACGTCAGACGATAAGGATAAAAAAAAATCTGTTGAATTGACTACTATCTACACAGAATACAAAGATCCACGCGATGGGGAGGTTCCAGCCGCTTCTCTGCTGCATTTTTATGAAATACAAGTTTTTGAAATATGATTTTCTTCCATGAAAACAAAATTTTTTATGAAAGCAAGCTTATGCTTATTTTGTTGCAAATTTTATGCCCTTTCAGTTTGGCCGCGTGAACAATTTCAGCATGATCAACCGTGCTGAAGATAACGACGAAAAACATGCGAGAGGCCCACGTTCTGTCCCATATTTTCTTCAAGATAGCAGCTAACGCGGATATGTTCTGACTTTTAGTATGTTAAACAGTAAGTAAAGGACAACATCTCAACGCAAAAACCATTAGCTTCTAATTGTTTCTACATTCGCCAAAAAATTATTTAAAATTGTTGTGAAATTAAGATCTTTTTACGAATGTTCTCATTTTGCTGCAATGTTGTATGCTCTTTCAATTTAGTCATGTGAACAATTTTCATAGGATCAACTGTTTTCAAGATAAAAGCGAAAAACATCGGAGAGACTTTAAATTTTTTTTTTTCGCACACGGCGAATTTATCAAGACTTTTAGTATGTTGTTTAAGTACAACATCTTAACGCAAAGAAACCATTGCTCATTAATTATTTCCACTTCTTTTCCTAATACTACTGGACTACTAGATTTCGTTGGATACCCAAACATTAAGAAAATTTTCATGGTCTGTCTCAAGAACCTCAAGAATACCTAAAAATAACCTCATTTTACCTCGAGATGTTTGGTATGATTGGATATAATATCCTCAGGCCTGTCTCGAAAAGGGACAAAGAACCTCAATGAGAAACCCCTCGGTAAAAGCCTATGTTAGGTATTGGTAAGGAATTAATGAGAAGAATCTAATTTGGAAGGTTTCACAGGCCTAAATTCTAGTGTAAATAATAATAACGCAGGCATCTGTCTGCTTTCAATTTAATGTAAATTTCTCCATAGACGTAGGCTTTCTAAAAAGAAAAATGATTCTCCTCAAATTAATTAAACAGAAACAACGTGAGGCATTTCGTATAACAATCCAACATTTTATAAGATTTCAGTGCTCCTAAATTCAACAAGAAGCCATAATTAATTTAATCAACTCCTAACATAGCCCCCGAGGTGAGACCAATTTAAGGAATTCTCTCTTTGAAAAATTACGCAGAAACCATTCAAGAGGAATAATGAGGGTAAACAATGTGGAAGTAGCGAAATGGATGTTGACGGTGTGTGTGATTGTATCTTTAAAACGTTTGATGTATCGCATACCAATTTCTCGTATCGAATTTTTGGGCCGCTAGCGTTAAATCTAAAATTGAAAACTTTCAAGAGCGAATCTGAATACGAAATGAGGCATCATTTTGTTTGTAAATATGATGTTGTGTGGTGTGGAAACGGCAATATTTTTCCACAGACCGAATATTTGTATTCGAATGTCGTGAAAGCAAAATGTTTTCGGAAGATACTTGCTAGTGTATAATATTTGGATACAAATTATCGTGGAAATGAGCTCAATTCCTAGTTACACGCACTGTTTACTCCCAGCTAATATTTGAGTTTTACAACTAATTTGCAAGCAGAAACATACACGAATTATTTTTGTAAATGAACTAAAGCAATTTAATATTTTCCACCATCCCGTTTAATTTACTGGGAGCAGATGAACTGGCGGTTACATTTCAACCGTTCCAAATGACTTAAACAGAATAAACTAAAATATTATTGTAATTTGTGGAATATTTTCAAAAAGTTACAGCTATCATGAGAATGTATGATGCAGTCAGAGGCATGACATGTCGGTCGTTAAATTTTTAATAGCATTGGACGTTTTATACTGCCATGAATGTGATTATAGTATTTAATTGTCCGATATGGCGAGCGTAAAAACGGAATTAAGTAGTGAAACAACCGTTTTAATCATTCACGTCAGGAAACCTTAAGAGTATATAACACATATTAATCGTAAATAGTTCCTAAAAGCTATGGTTTATTAGCAATTTTACGGGCGTTCAGAACCGTAAAAGATCTAAAAAGGTTACTTTTATTCCTGTCGCGAGGCACATGAAATAATAATTTTTCGATCCAGGGTTTTCTCGGAATCAATCATCGTTTTTAAGCGGTGAAGCGTCATGATTTCCTAGGTTACTTTATAACCAGATTTTATACCGCGGGGATGGGATGATTTGAATTTATCTAATTTAATCGGAAAGTCGGTGGATGTGGTAGAATATATTTTGTATTCGAAGAGATTCACAAGTAATAGAAGCGCCAGGAAATACCGTTTTCTTCATATTGAAAAATGGTGGATGCGCCACCTATCCACTTTAATTTCAGAAAGATTGTGAGCCATAGAGAAATAGTTAGAAATAGTAGTTTCAATTTGCGTGAGGTTCATTTCATCGCAGGCATAACCAGGGTTTAGAGGACGGCATAAATGAAACTTGCTAGTTGATTTAAAAGCCACTAACCATCCAAAATTGTTAGTATCACAAGTCCATTTAAAAATCGCCTCCGAAACTGGAACGAAGTCTATCATTAATCAAAATAAATTGCCGCAAAATCTATAAATCAACGTTAAAAATAAAATGCCTCGTTAGTTTTCATATACTGAATTCGTTCACAATTCGCTCTGGCCGACTTTTTAGACCATCATTGTGAAATATGTGAAACATACACAAATGAACACTGTTCCAGTCCTTTATTTCGGACAATTGTTTGGTGGTAAAGTTTTAAAGGAGTATAGTTTGCATAAATCCCAGAAAGCAATATTTCGAAAAATTAACGTCCGGCAGGAGCATTTCCGTCATTATCCTTTACGACTCACTTTTTTATTGCTTTATTTTTCTAAAATATTGGGCTGTAGATAGTTGGAAAGTTATTTGGGAACTTTTATTATCAGAAGTTGGGGCTTTATGAAATTCTATGATGGCATTTTGTTCTCTGCCTTAGGTGATCAAAATTGTTGAATTATTTCCCGAGTGGGACTGCAATAATTGGAAAGAATTTCAGACGGTCGACCTGTTACCGTAATAGTACATGTCTAACCACCTCTGTGTGAATTAATTAATAAGCGAAACATGTCAACACACATTTGCTTAATTTTGTAACGCCATGCTGCATTTAACCGGCAAATTATTGCAAATCAATATTATACAAGCGCTTTAAGCGCAGATATAGCTTTGTTTGCTACACGAGAGATCTCCCATATGACCGATTTGCATGTAAAATATTGACGAACTAATAAACAAACGAATTTTCTGCGGTAGAGGCTTTTACGGAAGCAGGTCACAGTCTGGGATAGAATATACATTGTACATACATGTCTGGTCCTGATTAAAACCGTCTTTACCCAGCTTTGTGAATATTGACAGAGATGTATTATCTCATGTAATCTCATAATTCATCGCCGATTATTCATTCAAGCTTCCTCAAAATTTTATCTTTTAAATATTCGATTTATAGTTATACGTATGGGGGAATTTCACGGCCGGCAGTGTTACTAGAAAACATTAGGCAGTGTTTTTAAAAATTGTACCGCTAAATTGCTTTGGACCAACATAGCAATAGGAGGTTCCTGAAATCCGACCAAAATTCGAAGTTGAGATAAATTGAGATAAATTGAGGTCCCAGGAGCACGAAAAAGTGTTTTTTTAAAGTTGTCTGTGTGTAGGTTTGTATATTGTGTGTGTATATGTCAGCAAGGAAGAGAGAGACAGCCATGTGACATTAGAAATAAATTGGGATCTGTCATTTTTTGAGAATGAAGCCACTTTTGATTATTAAATCAGTTTAGCCAACTTAACTGACTGTTCATTGATTCGTTCTTTATTAGATCTCACGGTATTAGTCAGACACCCCTAAATAAAAATAATATTTTGCTTTAGTAACCATCAACGCTGTCATTGTCAATCTCGTATGAAATGTTGTATTATTGTTTATTTAATAGCAAAATTGAATGGTGTTCAATAAAGTTTTGATTTTACACGTGAATAAAGCGATATTATACACGCAGGAACTTATATCTCGCTCGGCCTACGGCTTCGAAAACTATTTTTCTTCTCGAGGATAACATCTTATTGCCTTATTCACCTGTCAAATAAAAAAGTATTTCACCGCTGTGATTCAACCTCTATGACGCCAAATTTCTTTTTAATATTTTTTTGAATAACACTGCCTATCAGCAGTTCATTTCAAAAGTTTCAGTATTTTGGCCAGTTTTCAGGAATTTTGCGAATTCTAATTTCGTCTATTTTCTTCACAATAGATTGAGCTATGCTGCTGATCATGAATCTGTAAGAATTACTTGTGTATCAAGGTCCGAAAAAACGAGTTTTCTGGACGAGCCTGGAATTTGCGACACCATCAAAGTATGTTTCATTGATTAAAATCGTAATATTGTAATGTCAAAATAAGGAATATCGCTTGCAGTCATCTAGAAACGTCAAATGCAGCGTTATAACACATATTATGTATTAGTAATGTTCAATAAAAGCAATTTTCGGTAATTTTCTTAACAGATTCTGAATCAACGTGGAGTACTTAATCTACAGGGTGTCCGGAAATTGGAGGAAAATACCTTAAATGTTCAATAAACATGGGTCGAAAAATGCATACTAAGGGAGCTAGGGTCTCTTAAAAGGGTCACTTTGAATTTCTTCAAAACGGTTAAAAATAACAACGTGAAATCGAGCATCGTTAGTAAGTTGTTGATGATGAATTCAATACCGTAGTAAAAAATTTAAAATTTCGATCATAAGCGTCCCGTACAGGGGGGCTTAGGAAAAATTAGCTCAAATAATCTTTCTAGGTTGTTTTTTCTCAAATTTAGCATCAGAATCTGAATGATTGAAGTTTTGTACGTAAAAATGGTGCTCTTGTTCGAAATCGTTAGGGTGCACCGTTTTCGAATAAATTGATCTTAGTTGTTTTAGAGCACGAAAATTTGTCACAGATTTTATTTAGTTATTTACCAAAGCATTTTCCGCTATATGTCCATATGAACTTTTTTTCCTAAAATTACGCAAGGAATCAGACCCTGAACTCGTTTTTGATAATTTGGTAAATAAACTAAAATCTTCTGCGACAGATTTTCGCGCTCTAAAACGCCTAGGGTCAATTTATTCGAAAACGGTGCGTCCTAGCGATTTCAAACAAGAGCATCATTATTACGTAAAAAACTTCAGTGTTGAGATTCTAGTGTCAGATTTGAGAAAAAACGATTTACAAAAATGTTTGAGCGAAGTTAGTCCTAAGACCACCTGTACGGGACGCTTATGATTGAAACTTTAGAATTTTCTCCTCGGCAATGAATTCAGTATCAAAGACTTACTAAAGATACGCAATTTCACGGTGTTATCTATCTTTAACCGTTTTGAAGAAATTTAGAAAAAAACACTTTCAAAGTGTCCCTTTTAAGGGGCCCTAGCTCCCTTAGGGGGCATTTTTCGACCCATGCTTATTAAAACCTTTCTTCGTCTTTTTGATCGTAGAATACGCCCTTACGATATTATAATCTAATTTCCGGACACCCTTAGGAACGCGAAGAAAAAATCTGGAGGACGGCAGTATTCTGACGAAATGTGGGAAGTGTATATCTCTGTCCAAATTAAAAACTTCGGCACTAGTGTATAAGTTTTTTCTATTGTCATTATTATTATTATTATTATTATAAAAAAAACGTATCGGTTACGAAATCGAGAACAGAACAGACTATAGATAGGCACCCAGATTTCGTTGCATTTCAGTTAATTTACATTTCAAATTAAATTATATTCATCAGAGGCTATGAATATGATCGCTTAATGTCCATTTGAAATGTCAGTTTGTAAATTAAAATCAATCAGGGAAGAATACTCAAAAATTAAAAACGTTTGGTCGCAATTCGCAATTCGTCAATGCGTGACAAAATAAAATGAAGACGGATAAATAAAGAACAACCCCGCATTATTACATCGTTTTTTAATAAAAGGGATTAGAGTCGATTTATAACATAATCGCTCCGCACATGCTCTTTAATAGAACATAACATCGCATGCCATGTCACACATCAACAATTTTTCGAAGGTTTTAACAATTTCTTCCGAGAGCACTTCCAGCGCTACACCCTGATGGCTGAAAATTACAATGAAACTGAAAGATAAAAATCACCTATGCCCCAAACTTTTTTATGCATCATGTTTTTTTTAGTTTTTTATGTATGTCAGTAAGCTAAGTAAATACAGGTTCGATCACGTAACAAGTCGTTCTGCTATATTCGGTCCACTTTATTCCGAGGTATAAAACTGTTTTCCAGTTTTTCAAGACCTAATATAGCGAAAACAATTAATCTACTAAATGTTGGATTACGCTATTTTTGGTGAATCGCCTTATTTGGATCCAACCTAACACCAATTTTAATATACAATACATATACCTACTTAATGTAAAATTATTTCGTATTTGGATCCTGTTACCTAAAAAATAGTTCGCCTATCATTAAATTTTGTAAAATCTGATTGGTTGACTTAAATCTTTTGTAACTTTGGCGAACGTGCTGAAACACTCTGTATATCCACCACAATATTAATAACAAACAAAAATCGATCGGAAAACATGATACATGATGCAAATTGTCATAAATAATTTAGGGTAGCGTGCGTACGACTAAACTAATGCACCACAGTCCGATTGTTTCATGTTGTATGTGGTATGCGTATTTAGCACGTTTTAAAACCTAAATATGTGTTGTTTATACTGCCATAAATTTTTACCCGCCGCGTAATTTTATTTATCCTAGGGTGTATTAATATTGACGTAATATATCGCTATATCGGCCGTTTTGTGATTTATTATAATTATTGTAAATAATAATAGAGGCATCCATTGTGTACAAATAAAATAGCCGGACTAAATGCGTGTCCCTGCGATGCTTTAATTATTATCAATTGGCTCGGGTTGGAGTTCCAACATTGTCATTATAATTACATAGCACGGGGGTCTTATCTGTTTTTTAGTTAACAGCTCTTCTCGGCTTGAAATCGACCGTATTATACTATCATGTGGAAATGTTGTTTAGCGAGAACGCGATACCGTCGCATTTACTGTTATTGTCCTGTAGTGGTATTGGATTAAACACGCATGGATTGTATTTTATTACAGCTAGTCGGGTGCATTTGTATGATTACCAAAAAACCCCTGAATCTATCTAGGTTTTCAAAAATTCCAAAATAATATTTGAAAAGTTGAAGATGAGTATGTACCTAGCGTGCTTCAAAAAGTGCATCATTTAATTTTAATTGTTGCCGTAATCCTGTTTACTCTAGTTCTATTAATGGATTGCCTCGGGTTGTTTGTTGAAAGCTAATATTTTATGAAATTTTATACGTAATGATGCTGTTTTATCGAAACGATTTTTGTGGTTTTTATTAAACTGAGTACCTATACAGGAATTGTTTGGTTTGGATTAGTTACAGCTAACTGGGAAATTAAATCATTTTGTAAATATCAAATGACAGTAAAAATCAGATTTACCTTCAGTTTTTTCATAGTGTTGTGCGAATTTTGTAAAGCCAAGTCTCATTTTGATTGTGTGTGAGAATAGAAGTTTTAGGATCATGTCAGAATGATAAACGTACGGACATTATTTCAGTGTTTGGTCAACTACTTCAAGAGTAGAGTTGCAGTGAGTTAGCAATTGATTTTATATGGCGTTAACCGTGGTTTGAAGTTACATACCCACGGGGCTTGGGTAAAATGATCCTTGTATTTTATAACATAGACAATGCATTATAAACTTAAAGAACATTTAGGTAACTACGTATTTTCTAATCGTAGATGCTTTAAAATGATATAATTATATAAAGAACAAGAAAAATTTGCAGCGAGGGTAAAATGCTCCCAGCATGTTTACCCACAAATATGGGGATCGTTTTACCCCAAGTGCGTACACAACACCTACAGCATTACATTTGGAAAAAATGCAAACCAAATTTTTGCCAAATTCGCTAATGCCAATTTAATATCCGGTGTAATCGAAATTTGGCGTAGGTGTTAAATAAAATATCTGCAGCAAGAAAAAGTTGCGCTTGCCATAAATCAGACCTTCACAATTTTGAAAAATGATAATGCTTCTGTCAAAAACAATTGCCCGCATATTCTGCCATACTTATAGTAAGTCACTTTACCGACGTAGAACTACACTTGCAATAGTTTTGTGAAATGGCACCACTCATATCTATTTTAAAGGGTGGCATCATTTCATCTCCTGGGATCATTTTAGACCACTTTCCCCTACTGACTAGTTCCTCTGACATTCTTCTTTTTAATGAAAATACTCCAGCTCCAACCCAACAATATCACATATTCGCATTCTTGCAAAAAATAAATAATACATTAAAATAAGAAGAGAATAATCTAATCTAACAATAATTCTTGAACAACTAATGCCACTCATAGCTGTGATTACTGATTAGCTTGTTTAATAATCAATATTTCTACATTTGACTTCTAAACTGGAAAATGGTAGAACAACTAAAGAAAAAAGTATGATATGAATGCGAGACAGGATCAAAACAAGAGAGAATGGGTAAAACTCTTGACAAGACAAGAGCAAAAAATCTCAAGAATCAAGAGATTTCTTGAATTTTCTTGGCGCTCTTGACTGGCAAAAGTCTTGAAAATTTATTTTAACGGAGAACATCAAAAATTCATATTTCATTTCATATTACTTGATACAAGGATGTAGGCAAAGCTGACTCCTGGACGGCATCCGCATTTAGCTTGTGGCCGTATTATCAGGTACATTACATTTTGCCGGTTGCCAGCAAGGTTTCTTCATTCATATTGTTATCACTTAGCTAGTCAAACGAAAAATTTTTAATTATAAAACAAAAAAGTTATTTCTTTTGTTGGTGATGCACGTACATCATTAAAGGCGTCAAGATTAGGCCTGCGACTTTTAATTGATATATCGATATATCGATTATCGATATATCGATATATCGATAAAAGTGTGTTATCGATATACCGAAATATCGATATATCGATAACATATCGATAATATATCGATATATCGATAAAAGTGTGTTATCGATATACCGAAATATCGATATATCGATATATCGATAACATATCGATAATATATCGATATATCGATATATCGATATACCGATATATCGATATACCGATATATCGATAAGTTATTGATATATCGATATAGCGGTATATCGATAACCGGTGTCCCGTATATCGATACATATAATGATACTTCTGAAGTTCTGACTTCTTTTAAATGTAGGAGTAGGTATTCGGCCTGACTCAGTCATTTGTTGACAACTGGCTAACATTGAAATGAATTGACAAAATTGAAGAATATTTGCGTATACGTCTTGGAGATATCAATATTTTCGTGCAGTGTATAAACAATTAGTATATAAACAATTTAAACAAGTGATGGTAGGAACTACTATACTTATTTAAACGACTTGTAGAAAATTGGACATCGCAACGCAACTGATGTTTTTCAAAGCGCCCTTGGGCCCTAATATCGTTTATTTTGAATCCTACGTTATTTTCCAGGGCACAACGTAAACAATAATGCTTGAGCGCTCCAATCCAATCGATTCAATCAATAATTGATTTCAATATTATTAACTAACATCAAGAAACCACAGAAAAAGGTCTATTACCTATTCATACCTATCTAGCTCTTAAAACTAAGATTACTCGATTACAGATATGATACCACAGTAACGATATCGATACAATAGTATAAGTACCGATAAGGCGATATATCGATAAATCGGTATATTTAGTTATCGGTATATCGATATATCGATAAATCGGTGTATCGGTATATCGATATATCGATATATCGATAAATCGGTATATCGATATATCGATATATCGATAAATCGGTATATCGATATATCGATATATCGATAAATCGGTATATCGATATATCGATACATCGGTATATCGATATATCGGTATATCGATTAAATTTTAAATATCGATATTCGATATTCAAATTCCGATATCGCACAGCCCTAGTCAAGATACCTAAATATTCGGAGTATAACTCGGGTAACAGTAGAGATGCTGAGTTTTCTGAGCTTTGTTGTTTTGGGAGGACAAGACTTTCACAACTCTGGGATAATTTCACCAGATTAACGACGAAATTTATTTTTGTTCTTAGAATTTTTTCTACTTTATTTTTCGTTTTCGGTTCACACCTCCTTTAAAGGCACCATTGGTACCGCATAAAAGGGGGTCTTATTTTAAGATGAAAACTTCATTACTTCATGAATACCATATAGCCGAAAATGCTTTACAAGGGAGTTATGAGTTATGACCCGACCCCCAAAGAAGTCCTTGAAAATTATGAAATTTTCTAAAAAGTGCGAAACAGTTTTAAAAGGAGAAAATGTTAGTGATATAAAGGGCCTTCCTTTGGATTTTTTTCAGATGTTTAATAACCTTAAACATTTTTGCGTGTTTTTTTTTTGTTCAGGCATGTTTCCCACCCATAATTACGTATTACGTGATAAGAAATAGTATATTATTCAGTGAGCGTATAATGATAGCTATTACTCCCGAAGATGACGTTTGCGAAATGAGGCTCACGCCGAGGCGCACACGCGGAAGTAAAAATGTACTTTTTTAATGACAATCGGCAAAAAAATTATGTGTTCAACGCGGCAAAAAACAGATTTACTGCCGCGGCTGAAGTTTCATAGCCGAGGCTAGGAATCCAGCCAAGGATTTTTTTGCCTTGTTAAACAAATAACTATTATCGGCACAGGAAAGGTCTTCAAATTTTGTTTCCAAGAATGTATTCAAATCCAGTGCCCTTTTTGGCAAAAGAATTGAAAAAGTCCGAAAAAGTAAAAAACTCATTAAAACACTTATTAGAGACTGATGGTGGATTGAAATTTATGGAAAGTACAGGATTAGATTATTTACCAAGTGGGGAAGTTCTAGCAGCTTTCATAGCTGCCCAATTTTTTATACAGGGTGTCTCAGAACGCTCGCACCAAATTCTAATGGAATATTCAGGATTAAATTCTGAGTTGATTCGTGTTATTGAAAATTTCTAGGGTCCGATAGTTCTCGAGTTATAAGAGATTTAAGAGGACCAATCAGATTTCAGCTCTGAATTGCTTCATAAGGTAATTTAATGTTAGATGCACTGTTTCCTAGGTAACAAGATACAACAGTATAAATTTTCATTGATAGTATCTTGTTACCTAGGAAATGGTGCATCTAGCATTAAATTACTTATGAAGCAACTCAAAGCTGAAATCTGATTGGTTCTCTTAAATTTCTTATAACTTGAGAACTATTGGACCCTGGAAATTCTCAAAAATGCCTATCGACTCAGAATTTAATCCTGAATACTCCATTAGAATTTGGTGCGAGCGTTCTGAGACACCCTGTAAAGTCTTCATGGAATGTACAAAATTTATTTTTTGTTTAGAATTATCCGGCTATACGTAGAAACAAATGCATCAAATAAAGCAATCACTGACCAGTACACACACCAATAAAAGCGTAGAGGGAAATGAAGCATAAAAGATAGTAGTTTCCAGTCTGTACGAGAAGGAAAACAATGATTAAATTTTTAAAACTGCCCTGTTATTAACTTAAATAAATAGGTACCTGACAGCGTAGTCATAATGCTAAGCCAAGTACAAAATATTTTGTAGCATTAGTACTGAATAATTGAGGTTCTGTCTTTGCGCGTATTAAAATAGGTGGATGTGCGTGGATATCCCTCAAATTGTTTCAATCGATCGCATTCTTGAAGTAAAGTAAATAATTCTTACTTATTATCGTATCCTCATTTGAAATAAATGGAATACTCCAGGGCATTGACATTCGTCTTCATTACTTTGCTGAAGAAACACCAATTCGTCTCCACCTTAAAATGATTGATTAATACAGGAAATTATACAAAAAAGATGCAGCTAAAATTGAATTCAATATTCTTTCAGCAACAAAATAAATATGCAAAACCCAGAATCGGAGGTTTTTATCGGTCCAAACATTTTCCAGCGGATTACTCAAGCTTAAACACATATGGTAGCGATTTTAATGCTTTTAACAGCTAGCCCTTGATTTTCGGATATCCGGCATGGTTTTTACGATTACGATCGAATGCGGTGTATCGTTATTGCGTTAACGCCGCCTCTAACGCCTCATTGGATTCAAAACTGTCGCAACGGAACGATTAGAAAACAGAAGATTGCTTTTTTACGTTTTATTATTACCGCCACGAGCATAAAAACGTAATTTTTCAGTTTCATTGCGCAAAAATGCTGACACAATATCCACAAGCCATGAAAGAATGTATTGTTTTCGCAGGAGACAAATTTGTCCCGGCGCCTCCACCATTTCTCAATTGCCCAGAATCTCACACTTGTTGGAACGATGAAATAGACAACGGAGGTCAGCAAGAATGCAACTGAATTCCTTGGTACGTGAGAAACACAGTGCATACGAATATGTTCGGATTTGCAGCGTCTGCTTTGTTGAAAAGGCTCTTGAACAAATCTGGTCGTTAGTATGCGTTAGAAACGTGGCTCTAATTTTCACTTTTATTATTGTTCAAGATGTGACGCTGAGTGCGGAACAATGCTTCGTGCAATGACTGTGGAAAGAGCATTTCGAGTTCGATTCAAAAGCCCCGAACGATGTACATCAATGCGACATGTATCCCTGTAGATATTTATCACGTTAATGTAATAGTGCCTCCGCAGACGCACAGATGTGTCAAAAAGGCGAAATGTTGAAAAGTTAAAAGAATGACATTGTAAACCAAATGAGTAAATTAAAAGAATTGCCGGAATTAAAACAAAATTGGGCGAAAAATGAACACTCGGAGGGCTGAAAAATTGCGAGGGGATTAAAAATCAAGAGGAATGAAAATTAAGTGTGATTAAGTAGAATTACGAAATATAGCACGAAAATAACCAAATTATGCAACTTTTGTGGGGGTTGAAATACATACTTATACTTACCTATTGCGAAGGAAACTGAAAAATTGTAAAAGGTAAATTGAATCCTAAATGAGTTGAATTTATTACCGAAAAAAAACGAAATTACACTAATTTTGCCAAATTAGCACTAAGGGGGTTGAAAAACCGTAAAGGGGGATGAAAAGTCAAAGGGGATGAAAATTAATCGTAGTTAATCAGAATTACAGAAAAAAATGCAGCAGAGAAGCGGCTGGAACCTCCCCATCGCGTGGATCTTTGTATTCTGTGTAGATAGTAGGCAATTCAACAAATTTTTTTTTATGCTTATCGTCTGTGACTAATTTTCTGACAAATACCGACATCACCTCGTACATCACCCGTTACATTTGACAATATGTTCCTTTTAAGGTTAACAGTTTGCCACCCTTTTGACAATAACTGGATACTTTATGTCATCCACTGTCAGCCCGCTCCCTTTTATTGAAAAAGAATTCTTTCTCTATTTTCCACTGAAATGGCAGAAACTGTGAATACATTTTTAGAACCAGAATTTGATCGTCTTTCTATTGGCGGCATAAAAAAGGAGGCCTTATATTTAAAATTTTAAGTTGATATGCTTGAATGGCACTTGCCGTGGACCAATTGCTTCCAAAAGCCTTTCAGGTCTTCAACGGGTCACCCAATCTCCATGTACCAAATTTTAGCCAAATCGATTCACTAATTTGGGCTACCTATAATGTATTTTTAGCGTTATTACAAAATTTCGATTTTTTGACCCAAAGAGCACTAAATGCGAACGAAGTTTGTCTTATTTAAAACCAGAATTTGAAGACCTTTCTGATGGTGACAATAAATCTATCAAAAATTTGTTTTGGATGGTTAAATGAGTGAGTAATTTTAGCTTTGGAAATTGGTGTGCCAAAACGGCACTTTCCGTAGACCGATTGAATCCAAAATTTGTTCAGCTCTTCGACGTGCAATTCAATTCCCATGTGCAAAATTTGAGCCAAATCGGTTCAGGGCTTTGGGCTGTACAGCGATTTTAAAATCCGACAAAAATGTAAAAATTTTGAATTTTTGGCCAAAAAGGCACTGAGAGTGAACACATTTTTAGAAGCAGAATTTGAAGGCCTTTCCTATGGTAACGTGAAAAATGGGGGTTTGCATTTAAAATTTAAAAGTTGATGTGCCAAAATGGCATTTCCGGTTGCACGATTGGCTCCAGATCTAAGTTGGGTTATGAGATGCCTACGTACCAAATTTCAGCCAAATCGGTCTAGTAGTTTTGGCTGTGGCGTGTTTACAAACGTACGAACGTACGTACGAACGTACGAACGTACGTACGAACGTACGAACGTACGTACGAACATACACACAGACACATTTTAAAAACCACTTTTTTAGGTTCCTGAGACCTCAAAACGTGAAGATCTGGTGTTGTCTCGAATTCGAAAATTTTAGTGATTGCAGTAACCTCCCTTTTTTTTAAATGGTGAAGTGGAGTGGGGAGGTTAATAATACGAAAATAAGCCAATGATGCAAATTTGGATTTTGGGGATTGAAATAATGCGAAGGGGGTGGAAAAAGTGAAAAAGGCAAGAACAATAATCCATTTGAGTAAAATTTATTACCGAAAAGGCAAAATTGCGCGAATTTCACAAAATTAACGCTCGGGGGGTCGAAAAATTGTGCAGGAGAATGAAAAGTCAAGAGGAGTGAAAATGAAGTGTAGTTAAGTAGAACTAGCGAATATCACGCGAAAAAGAAGCGGTCTGGGTATAAGTTTTGCTTTTTGCATATCATAAAAGGCGTTGAAAAATTGTGGATGGGTTAAAAATTAATGAAAAATGACTTTGAATTACCGAAAGATCTGCAGAAGGCCCGAAAAAATAAATTAAATGTATTTACTCCGCTTTCTAGGGTTTAGAGGTTGTTAGTAGCGTAGGGGTTGGTTTTAGGTTGAAGACTCGTAAGACTTTCTTCAATGGTTGACTGAAATCTATCGAACCCCATAATTCTATTCCACCAATTACATGAAAAAATGTCCAGTTTCAACCCTTGTTAGATCATAATAACGTAAACTTGCCCATCCGCCTATAGTACCTATCGTTGTAAATTACCGCACCAAATGGTTAATAGCCTAGGGGCTTTTTCAATAGTTGACCCAAATCTATCGAACCCCGTAACTTTATGCTATATCCATTTACCTGAAGAAATTTCAAGTTTCAACCGTTAAATTTCATCCCCCTTGTTAGATCTTAGTGAAAATTTGTCCATCCACCTACGATGTCACTGAAAATTAACACACGAAATTCTGCCTTGATACGTTGAGTAGTTTTTGAGTTCTCGTATTTTTGTTTCTGCATGTTAGGGGTTATAGCCTTTTTTGAATCATTAATGGAAATCTATCGAATGACGCCAATTTCGACCAATACTTATTAAGCGGAATTTCGAGTTGCAACCCCTAATTTCCACCCCATTTTGTTCGATTTTACGAAAAACCCATCCTCCGCAAGATTTCACCGATATATGTATGTTCGTTGAGTTTCCAACAGCTGCGTGCAAGCCTTGCGGAGTTATCATATTTTTTGTGGTTTTCATCCCCTAAATTTCATCTCCCGAAATTAGCAACCCTTCACCTTCAACAGACTTGAGGGTCGAACGTGCATACCAAGTTGCAGCAACATACCTCCACTAGTTTTGGAGTTATTGCTATTAATAGTTTTTCGGTTTTTCAACCCTAACTCCCACCCCCTCGATCCGATATGGCCCAAAAGCAATTCCCGCCGAGTATTTAGGGAAACCCAACTGCACACCAAGTTTCAGCTCGTTATCTCAATCCGTTCTCAAGTTATCCGACGGACAGGCTAGACGAGCGAGCGAGCGAGACAAGAGTTCCTCCACAATCTGCTACGGCACTAAAAATTCCGAGCTTTGAATTTTTTGTCAAACAGCGTTGATAAAAGCCACGAATGCTCGTCCTGTGCAGATATCGGCCCGAAGATTGCGTAAAAAAAGGGTGTCCTATGACTAAACGTTGGGGGTTCCAGAATGAGTATAAACAAATAGGGTATACGTTACAGCGGTTTATCCTCTAAATTTCATCCCCCGAAATTAGCACCCCTTCACCTTCAACAGACTTGAGGGTCGAACGTGTACACCAAGTTTCAGCAAGACACCTCCACTAGTTCTGGAGTTATTGCAATTAATAGTTTTTCGGTTTTTCAACCCTAACTCCCACCCCCTTGATCCGATATGGCCCAAAAGCAATTCCCGCCGAGTTTTTAGGGAAACACAACTCCACGCCAAGTTTCAGCTCGTTATCTCAATCCGTTCTCAAGTTATCCGACGGACACGCAAGACGAGCGAGCGAGCAAATAATCAAATACGGCACTAAAAGACAAGAGTACCTCCGCATTCTGCTGCGACACTAAAAATTCCGAGCTTTGAATTTTTTGTCAAACAGCGTTGATAAAAGCCATGAATGCTCGTCCTGTGCAGATATCGGCCCGAAGATTGCGTAAAAAAAGAGTGTCCTATGACTAAACGTTGGGGGTTCCAGAATGAGTATAAACAAATAGGGTGTACGATACAGCGGTTTATCGGGGTAAAACATGAAACTGAAGGAAATAAATTTTCGGAGCGTTCGGTTTAGCGCATTGCGGAAGAGTCAAAGGAAAGTTCATAGATCCTTCGGCTCGTCAGTATTCCGTAGCGAGTATTCCTAGAGGATCCCCTTAATCTGGACATTAAATAGCCGGGAGGCTTGGTCCACACTGATAAACGCTCCCTGATACCAGGGTACAATCATTGTAAACGCCGTCAGAAGAATTGAATTCCTGTGAAATTAAATCCGTCCCGAAATTTATTAGTGAGACCCTCTTTTTGCGGATAATTTCATAAATGAAATTTAATACATCAAGTATGTGTGCGTTTGAAATTGTTTGTAAAGGCAAATTTCGCCTTCATAAGCGATAGGTTAAGCTTTAGGGTTCCGGAGGAAAGACTAAGTTATTGACACAGGATTTCCATATATATGACAATACCAATAAGGCACAAAATTGACCCCATGCTGGCCGAAAACACAGTCTCCTAAAAATAAAAACAATATACGACAGTCATAAAACCTGCCGCCACAGTAGGGTGTTGCATGTAATATCTGATAGTAAACGTATA
Source organism: Pycnomerus fuliginosus (assembly GCA_963924575.1). Classification (NCBI taxonomy): domain Eukaryota; kingdom Metazoa; phylum Arthropoda; class Insecta; order Coleoptera; family Zopheridae; genus Pycnomerus; species Pycnomerus fuliginosus. The sequence continues at coordinate 16,731,791 of OZ004622.1, forward strand.
ATTTGCATAAATATTTTATTCATCTTTCACCGAAGAAATCGATTCCATCACAAGTATGTCGGGATACAAACGATTTCCCGATCATCTTTCACTTCACATCTTTCTCCACGGTTTATCCCCGAAGGATTTAATTAACAGAACCTTGGCAAGAAAATCTATTTTAATTAAATCTAATTCTGAGGATGAGCTACAAAAATTTCAGAGCACCAGATTGTTATTTCAACTTTATGGGGGAATAAGAACCTAATCTCTTTCAGCGTTACGAAATGAAACCCTGTTTTTATCAAAATAATTATCGGAAAAACGAATAAAATTTTGTTAGTGGCAAAGCTCGTACTTTAAACATTTAATTAAACCGTTAACTTTATATTTTATAACGCTACTGTATTTATTTTATATGCTGCACATTATATCTACTCGACATCAATTTTTCATATAAAATCAATAAACTTTTAAGATAATAATATTTTCGTAGACATAGGGTGTCCCAACGGTGCGACAAAATCTATTTTTGCACTCCCGATATAAAAGTACCACTTTAGTGACTTTCTTTAGGAACTGAAGCATCCGGGGAAAAATCAAGAGATTAAATGTTACTACAATTAAAAAAAAAACATTTATTATTAAAATACGCATTTAATTGAAATATATTATATGGTCGGCACACTATCTCAGTGTCAGCGGGGTTCGCCTTTTGTTAGATCTACACGAAATGATGCTCAAAAAAACGCTCGCACGTACCATATCGCCTCATTTTCATTTAGCGCCCTGCTCAGCTATTTTTCTGATTGGCTCAGGCATAAAAATTATTGCATAAAACGCGATTATTCCCATACGATTATTTTTTATGCAATCCGCTCTAAATCTCTAAAATTTTAAATGGAATTTTTTTCACCGTGTCATAAAATTGGATTGTTGGTCGACTTACCTAAGAAATCCCTATAACTAAATTGCATGTTTTACAATTTATTACGAGTTTGAAGTTCGTGTTGTGGTTTTATTCGTTTCCGACTTACTGACGAGAGTAAAATAAAAACAATTGAATGCAGTGTGTAATAGCGTAAAATTTTAAATATTTAATATAGTTCTCGAATGCCATATAATTCATATAAAGGTGTCCCAAAAAAACGAACAATTTATTTTTGGTTATAACTACATTGTTATTGTGCTTAATTTACAATTTTTTTGTGATGCTCGAAAATGTGGATGTTTTTAAGATTCATTTTTTATCACCTTTAGTGACACTATAAATCTTCCGTAAATTAACGAAACTTTGCATCAGAAATTTAACTCAGGTACTATCGTTACAATATGTTTAAAAAAATGGAATTACGGACAAGATGTTCTTTAGATTATGACGGTTATAAAGCACGTTGGAATGTTAAAAACAGTTTTATTGCCAAAATCAATAGAATTAGAAAAAATGGAAATTTAACACAACTGCCCGAAATAATGTCATATCTATATAAGAATACACTATACAGGGTAAGTCTTTTTGATACCATCATCATGACTAGGTACTGTTCGAGAATTGATTAAAACTGGAAATGAAAATGAAATTCAGTCGGCTGAACCTACGTCATCGCTGATTTTACCTACTATTAAATTAGTTTGTTTGTCCTAAGAAAAGAACAACCCCAATGCTAATAGATACTGCTGCGCCCTAGGATAAAAAAATTCTCCAGCTCTTTAATTAGGACATCGCGTCTATACTTATGTAAAATACCTGCTTGGGCTAGAAATTATCATTAATTATAAGACTTTCTGCACTAATAACTCAAATTAATGAAGTAATTCGCGATTCGTTTTCCTCGGAGACCACAAATTAATCTTCAGTTTCCTTCTGCGGATGAACATCATTTACTCGTTATACATTTTGTTTTAGTCTAGAAATTGGTGTATCAAAAAGCGGATTGGATTGTATATTAAACTCGCGGTTTTAAAATAAAGATTATATCTAAACTTTTTTAAAGTCATTAAATTGCGTTTTGGCGGTAAATCCGATTTATTAAGACAAACCTACTTCCTAAATCTACATGACTGATGTAACGTGCTATTCAAAAAATGTGTTATAACGGGTAACGGGTGGCTATAGAAATGAATTACAATCTATCGAAAGGACGTTGGTTGAAAGTTAGACGAATACAGGACATGTCATCTGTCATTTTGCCGGGGACTTATTTGACTTTATTTGAGGACATGACGACATCTGTCATTTTATCTGGGGACTGTACGAACTGCGAACTAACTTTAGACAACCGTCCTTGCGACAGATTGCAATTCACTTGTTTGCATATCCACCCGTTTTACACATTCCTATTTTCTGAATAGCACTGTATAACTTTCGATGAAACTTTAAATGATTTCGATCCTTGTGAGTTGACACAGAAGTTTTAAGTAATTAGTCACATTCAGGCAGAAATTACACCATATTATCAACTTATGTCAAATTACGATAAAACATGAGATTCATTCGGTACCTGCTTCCAAGACATTGTCAGAAAAACTGAAAATTTCATTTACCTAATTGCGTTTTGAAAAGTTGCATGGATTTTACGCAATTCGGTAAAATGTTGTACTTAATACATTATGAAAAGCCTAAATTGTTTGACTCGCATAATTTTGCAAAACTCGCTACTATTACGGCTCGTCAAACAATATAGGACTTTTCATAACTAATTACGTAAATAACTATTGATTATCTTACTCGTTCGAAAAAGACTTCGCTGAATGCAGCCGTGAAACTTACGGGAACAAACTGACTCTGATAACGAAACAGATGGTGGATGAAAGCAGGGTGGATCGGATGTGGACGTTTCTCGGAAAATGACACCACAATCCTCACACCAATAGATAAAAGGTGCAGCAAGCCCCAAATTAGACCTTGTTTCTCACGTTTTTGCTGCAATTATCCTGTATTGGCAATATTGTGATAATTATCGTTCGGTTGGATGATACGACCCAAGGGTGTGATTCCGTGTAAGACTTTTTTCAAGTTTGCGAGAGAATTTTTAAACGCGATGTTGGAATCGACGTTTTGTTGTGGAAAACCAGGCGTTATCGTCCTAGGGTAATTTGCCTTCCAAATTTAGCTATACATGGAAGGTCGTGCGAACAAACAAGGGCTGCGTTGCCATTTCACTTTTTGATCGGCACAGCTAGTAGTGAAGTCATTTGGAAGTTGGCGTAGAGTCAATTCTAGCCCCTCAAACTCGGTGTTCCGGTCCAGTAGACGGGGTTGTTCACAACCGTCGGCCCTGCACTAACCGCGTCTCTGCGATCATTTGGTAGTAAAATTTATTTTTCCGCGTTTTTTCACTTCCCTCCTGGAAATGAAAGAGTTTGACGAATAAGGTAAGATAAGATAATGGAAAAACCTTCAGTTCGAACAATTCCTTCTTCTTCATTAACCTTTTGTCATGCTAAATAACGCCTCTTCCGGCACTATCGCCGTAATGAAATTTTAACTTTAACGCTAAGTTTGAAAGAGCTTTATTGGTCCAACCTTGCCACGTATTCAAATTGAACCTCATCTGTGGAAATTTGCTCGCCTGACCGCCAACAATCTTTAGTAAAGTTTTAATTGGAATTAACCAATATTTGAGCAAACACAAATAGTTTCATTAACTCTCCAAGTCTATTCTGAATTACATCGACAAGTGAAACATTAAATAGTTGAGCTTCGTAATGGAAATGCACTTAACGGAATAATATAACTAACTTAAGTTTATAACTCACTCGGGTAAAAAATATAATTTCTTGTCACGGTCGCCGAGCAAGGAGACAAAAACGGAATTCAGTAAAGCACAATTCTCCATCAATGTCTTTGATAATTTATGAATCTCATTTTAGCAATTTGATACAAAATGATCAACTATACTTCAACAATAAAAGTTAATCACCTGACGCCTATTTGCGAAATAAATAACTCCCTCTAAAATCAAGGATTTATTATGTAAGTGATTAACAACCTGCCAATTACCCTCATGTGACAGCGGTAGTGTAAATATTTACAAGTCAATTACATAATCGGGCTGTGTCATTGTGAAATGGAACTGGCAATTAATTCAAGAGAAGTTGTAATTGCTTGAATCAAAATTGGTGGAAGCGCAGCGTAGGTACGTTTAATTTCAGAAAGATTACAATTAATCAATTATCATTGCAATTTAATGGCGGATTTTGTCAACTTTGTGTGAAAAAAGGTTTAAAAAACAGTCGCGTATCACAGAAAAACCATTAGGAGTTAATGCATGTATTTTATGTCCCATAATTCCATACAATGTCGAATAAAATGAATTTTTATTCCATCAGCTAACAGCAATGTTAATGGTGTAATTTTTGCGCCAATGAAGGTTTATACGCTTGGAAAAGTGAAGGGTTATTTTTTCGAAGTTTATAGCTTAAACTATAGCCAATGTTCGTATTACCGAACTACATACAGGGTGTACCGTTTAAAACGAAACACCTTAAATAACTCCTAGAACGGTGATTTGAGGGAAGACCGCTGAAACAGGTCGATTTTTATTTGGAGGGGAACACCTAAATCCGTGCTTGGCGAAATTTTTCAACGCACCCAAATTTCAAATGGCAACCCCCCATTTGTGATACATTATCTGAAAGCTAATTTTGTTGCGAATTCAATTTTGAAAAAAAAATTAATATTCGTTGACCTCAACCGCCTTTTGTGAAACCTTACTTACTTCCATCACGATTTTTCACTAAATAAGAAAACTTTCACTGCCAATGTGGAAACAGATAACTTATGAAAGTACCTTTTCTCACTCGTTTGATTAGTACACTCCGCCTACGACGTCGTGTATCAAACTCATGATGAACAAAGTATTACTTTCATTACTAGTTGTACAATTAACTACTCTATAAACATATTTAAGTAAATCCTTAAAAGTGCGATAACAAGGAGAGTAAAAATTATAGAGGTATCACACTAACGAGTAGGTACAGAAGCTAAAACCTACTAAAGAATCTTGGAAAAGAGGTTAAGATCCTTGATGGAAGAAACGTTTGGAGAAAAGTCAGTTTGGATTCAGATTTATCATTACCAAAACAAATTGTACAAAATACAAGAGGAGAGATGTGTAGGTAGACATGTGCTCATAGACTGAGAGAAAGCGTTATTCGATAGACTTAACAGAAAAGACATTTGGAGAATCCTACAGAGCAAAAGAACACCCCAGATGAATGGAATACATTGCTTGTACATTGGGACCAACAATTATGTAAGGACAAGACGTGAAAGACCAAAAATGTTTGAAACATTTTGTAGGGGGAGTAAGATAAGCAGTGCGTGCATAAGAATGGGCCCAATTAAGTAGAAACCGTCAATACAGGGTGTCCGGAAATAACGATGAAATATTTCGGGGGGTGATTCTGCAGCTCAAAATATGAAAAAAAGTTCCTATAAACATGGGTCCGGAAATCGCTCCTAAGGGGGCTAGGACAGGCCTGAAGGGGGCGCTCAAAATTCGATTTTGATTTTGTCAATTATTAAGTTTTTGCATACTATCTGACATCGACAAGCAACATTAGATTACTTTAGATACTAATTTTTAAAATCCGTTCAGTTTTGTAATTTAATAAAAATCGTTTGATAAGTCTAGGAAATGCAAATGGATCTTTAAATCTAATTTTTTCGAAAACGGTTGATCCTACGGTGTTATAACAAGAGAGGCTTTTTTTATGCAATTTTGGTCAGGAAACCATATTCCGGTGAGAAATTGTCTAAAAAATAACACGTAAAAAAATTTGGGTGGGGAAAGCTTAAGCCCCCCCTATTTTCCACGCCCCTGGTTGAATCTGCTTTTGGTAGATACCATAATCTGATGGCGCTTACTGATGTTAGATAATGTGTAAAAAATCGTCACTGTATCTTAAGCGGTTCCTTATTTATTCAATAAAAACCGAATGTGAGGCGCCCCCTTCAGAAGGCCGTAGCCCCCTTAAGGACGATTTCCGGATACATGTTTATAGGACCTTTTTTGCATATTTTGAGCTGCAGAATCACCCCACGAAATATTTCATCGTTATTTCCGGACACCTGTATATGTATTGTAGCTTTTTATTTACTTTTTCCTCTTTTTATAGACGCAGAACCCCCTGTTACGTGATCACCAGCCGCCACTGAATTTAGTATTCTCTGTTAGTGCTGGACAAAGTATGGAAGAAGTACTTATGTTGTAGCGAAATCTGAGAAGACCCTAAATGAAAATGTGGAGATCTACAGAAAGGAATGGAAAATGTAAATATCAAGAACTGGAAAAGATAATGGTACCAGGAGAAGAAATACTGTTGAAGAATTCAAATCAAGTTAACAATTAAATAAAAAGTTGGCAGCGTAGAAGCGGCTGGAACTTTCCCATCGCGCGGGTTTTTGATTTCCGTGTCTTGTGTTTGAAATTTTAAATTTGCAGATGCCTAAATGGCACTTCCCGTTTCACCAACTGCTTCCAAAGCCTTTCAGCTCTTCAACAGGTTACCCAAACTCCATGTACCAAATTTCAGCCAAATGGGTCCGGTAGGTACTTTGGGCTGTGGCGTGTTTACAAACGTACGTACGTGCGTACGCACATACACACGAACACATTCTAAAACAACTTTGTAGGTCACTAGAGCTTTTTTAGCAAACATGGAAATATCGAAGAAGGATAAACTGAGAAATACAATACACAAACATAAACTACCCCCTTGATTCCGTAGCTTTTAACGTCAATGTAAGAGCACTGTTACAATGACAAGTGACAGGTAGGCAATGCAATTTCTATCATTTAACATTGTAATGGAAATGGTCAATTGTACCTTGTTGCATACTAATGACTAATGACTATTCGTTTTTTTACAACCTTCTAAACAGCAATATCCACTACCTACCCAAGTAGCACAAGTGGTATAAAAGACGTATAATAAACATGTTACGTTTTTGTATATAACACGTATGCGCCGACCCATTCAAGACACGCAGTAATGTCCGCCGGAAAGACGTGTATTTAATGTAGTTCATAAACGTATTCGATGCTACCAAAATTATACGTCAGGAATCTACTGAATAAATCCGTAAATTTGCTGTAGTCCATAAACGTACTTGTGCTAATAGAATTATACGTTACGCATATACTGAATAAATCTGCATCGTTATTTAATACCTACAAGCACCTCCGTTATCATTTTTCATATTCTTGTGGCTTATCTGCCCAACCTCCTTAAGAGTTTTCGGGCTTTTCGCTGCCGATAATATTGGAATCAGAAATCCAAGTCTAAAGCTCACCGGGAACCTAACTTGGTTGGTTAGCCTACTTTTGTTACTTTATTGGGTCCCAAGTAACAATATGAATGATCTTGTCAGACAATCCAACTTCGCTTTATAGCGATGACACCAATCAGCAGTGGTAGTGCAGAACACCAGCGCCATCTCTGGGTTGACACTAGGACTGACCGATTATAATAACGAACTCATACGGTTATAAGACGTATATCGTATGTGCCTTTAAGTGAGATACGAAATACGTCTTATTAATAGTCGTAAAGGATGTTTATTATGCGTCTTCAATTTATTTCAAGTTGTTATACGCATATATTTTGCATCAAATGAAAGACGTGTTATTAAAGCATTTGAAAGACATATAGTATATTTAGTTATTTATACGTCTTATTGTTGTATATCAATTACGTATTCTATCCGTATAAACATTTAAATTTGCCAAAATTTGGTCGTCTATATGCGTTTTTTTCGCGTATAGCCAAATTCGTATTATTTCAGAATGATAAGGACGTATTTTTCTCGTCTATAAATGGTTGGCGTTTAGATTAGGTTTATTAAATACGTTTTAATTTAATTTATCAAATATTGTAACCATTTATATACCAGTTTTTCGCATAAAAGACGTATATTAAACGATGGAGTGTTACTTGGGTATTTCTGCCGGATCGCATCGAGTTTTTGACTCATCGTCTTAATTCTAGGCCATCTTCAACTTTTTATCCTGCTCAATGTCGTACCAATGTTCTTAGAGCTCCTAGTGCTCTTATGTGCGAACCAAGTGGTGCGAACCCTTTAATAATTTCTCACATCTTTGTGACATCAATAATGATCCTATGAAGCGTATTACCTCAGCAATTCTTACGAAGTTATTAACTTTGTTATGTTGTAGGTATGTTACTATGTTATTATGTACCTCAGGAGCTTGCTTCATTTCATTGTTTATTTTCTTTATAATTTGTTATAAGATTTATTATTCTACACAATTATTATGTTTTTTTCTGTAATTGGGTGTATGTAGGTATACATATGATGGAGAAATAAACCCATTATTATCTTGTATTATTATTATTACAACACTGATCTGGCATCGATGTAGAAAATCACAGAATCACCCCATAAATGCAGGAACATAAAGTAAAAGAAGGACAACTAAGATGGTACGGACTTATGAAGAGGGTGGAAGGAACCAGGTTAATCAGGAAGGTTGTAGGAGGCAAGAAGCTGCAAAAGGAGGTAGACCGAGGAAAGACTGGGAGAAAGGAGTTTGAAAGGCAGCAGAGAGGAGAAGTGTAAAATGGGAAATTGTTGGGTTAGCCGTGCAAAACTGGAATGCATGGAGAGAAATATGAAAAGATCAGCCGAGCACAACTCAATTCCAAGCCTTGCACCCGTTAGGGGATGGGTATACGGATTAAGAAGAAGTGCATTTACGTAATTGCGTTTTATATATTTTTTTTTTTGGTAAAGTTGACTCACGAATTCCCCAGGACTACTTCCTGTTGAAGACTCTGTACATACACGAATATAATTTGCATGTTTGTCTAATTTAATAAAATCCTCATAAATAATCTCGTAACAGTGGCAGTAAAAGTGATGTTTGAAGTGGAGGAAGGGCCAACCCGCCTACAGCTATCAACCCATCAGATTTTCCAACTTTCTGTTCAACATAACACAATTATTTTCCGTTCCTGTAAGTGGTTGATGAGCAAAGCCTGAGGCAACATTTGACGATGTTATTTTATTTATGTTTCTGGTTTGATACCCCTAACTCCCTGACCTCTAGAAGGAAGAAAAACAGTTTACTTCATGTTTGGTTAGCTCGGCAGTGTTGTTCCGGCGAGAATGTAATTTTTTGTCATTAGGACCAGATGAGGTTGGCCTGAGCCTATTTAATTGTTGATGTCGTGTCTGTCTTGTTTTGCGAGTTTGATTATGGAGTGAATAAATCATGTCGCGTAGAGAGATGTGGAGCTATGTGAGGTGATTATTAAAGTGGGAGGATGGGTGCAGATGACACGAACAAGGCTAATTATCTGTTAAATAGCGAAGAAAGGGTTGGAAGCGATAGTGCGAAAGCGTTTCATTCGATCAGATGACAACGGGCTTGTTTATCTTGGCCGATGTCTTATGTCGACAGGCAGCGGTGCGTTCACAGATAGGCCCTTATTTGAATGCGCCTAGGAAGCGTTCATTAGCTGGCGCCAGTCGGCGTCAGTTAACGTGTACCTATTAGAAGGCCTGTCAAGTTGATGAAAATTGATTCCATCCCCATGATCTGCCATAACGTTATCTTTCTCTCCTACACAATAACCCACGTCTTACAGCTGCAATGCGTCACACAGAACTTGGATTTCATCAAAGGAATAACCGGGTAAATTGGCGCATAAACAATTCACCCCAAGAACCGCGTTCCTGCAATCTGTCAGGACTTTGAGATAGAACGCCAGTTCCGGTGACCTCCCCTAATCTATAAACTGCATTCAATATACGTCGCAAATAAATTACAAGATTCCAGACAAACTCAATTAAGTTATGCCAAAGAGTTTGAAAAACTACACAAACTTTCAGAAATTGTTCTTTCCCACTTGCTCCTTGTAACTAACGGCAAATTGGTTCGTTGCGGAGAAATTCCCGTTTAACACACTAGTCCGCTTCTTCGTGCCTTAAAGGATTTATCCTTAAATTCCTTTCCCTCAACACGACTTTAATTCTATAGACGACAGACGAAAAATCCCTTTACGAACACACAAGGAAAAAATTCCGACCGATAGCCTCCATCCATCACCAGACAGATGAATCTGACTTGTTTTGTTAATCGCAACAGAACCGAATAAACCGCCACGTGTTTATTTATTTTGCTCCGCATAGGAAAAGGCAAATGTATTTGTATTGCAGCGGTGCATTTACTTGCAGGACTGAGAAGACTAATTCTTTTTGTAGGAACAAATTTTTAATCTATTTCCTCAAGCCCTGGATCTTCCTTCACTAAATATTCTTGAATGTGTACATATGTACCTAACCTACCTACTTAACCATACTGTATCCCTTCTTATAGTGCTTTCATTTTTTGCTTTCTATAGATATTATTCACCCAGCAATTCTTTTATCCAACTTTTGCCAATTATCTTGAAGTAAAATGATTCATAATTCTGAAAGTGGCTAAGGGTAAGTTCAATAAAAAATTCTTGGAGTTTCGAAGTCAATCCACAAAAGTTAACTTTTGTGGATTTTCAATTGTGGTGTTATAACTGCGGTGATTTCGAACCAAGAAGAGCCTTATGACTCACTAGAGAGTTATGGTCCATAACTACTAGTGATCGAGTTATACTTTATCTCACCGAATGAACTAAATTCATGTTCACAAGAAAAAAATTGGCAACAGTTAGAAACTGCTGGAACCTGGGATTTTCAATTTGGAAATAGGTGTGCCTAGCGGCAAAATTTCAGCCAAATCGGTTCAGTCAGTAAAATATCTTCGCTTACAGCCTATTTTTATGCATGTTAAGAAAGCTTTAATCGCCTGAAACCGATAAATAACTATTACATTCTTTATATGATTCTACACCAAGATTCTGCGAAAACTACCGAACGGTTTTTACCATCTACGAAATGTGAAAGATGAGCATGAATTTTTTCATCAAAAAAAGTAGCCCCCTGTTTTGATTCTGCATTAAATAATTAACAGTGTTTTGTGAAAAACATGTAGTGTCAACCCAAATTGTTAATCCAATATACCAGCCGTGCTCACCTCGACTTATTTTGTTCGGACAGTTTCGTAAATGCCCGAGTGACGTCTGACGTCACACTTGCGGAGTATAGTGTTGCTACAGTGCAAGGTGTATGCAGTATTTTAGTTTTTCTGTTCCTGCCTCAGGTATTACAGAAACTAACTACATACTTTGAATGCAATGTGATCTCGAATATTTACGAAACCTTGACCCTACAGATCTCAATAACCTTCTTAAATTGCATTCCGCGACCACAAAAATTAGGTACGCTTACAATCTTACATTCCTTGGTACGTACTATCTTATTTTTTAACATCATGAAACGATCATACAGTCACAAACCATAAATTATGTGCAACACATACCTAATGGACACGACTGTACGTCACAAACCTATTAATTGATTAAACTAAGGATACCTATACCTACTTTGACTTTGGTTTCAAACTCTTTTCAAATTCAGTATTTATACACCTGGAAAATATTTTAAAAAGGCCACGTAGCATTGATCAAATAAATGAAAAAGTTATTAAAGTAGGTGCTTTAAGTCTTCGTCATTATTACTTAGCCATTATTCCAGAATTGAGACTACGTAAGTACCTACATATTTTTCTTACGCAAACAGAAAGAGAACTTAACGATTTCATGATTGAATATTTAATTTGAAACGGTCGATTATCCCTCGGATTATCCTTGCTTCTTTGAATATTTTAAACGAAACATATTTATGCCTTATAAGATTTAGAATAAGTATTTGAAACAAAATAAAATAATACGTCGAAGCAGGTCGAGGTGCAGTGGCAGTGAGAAATGAAAAAAATAAACAAACTTTCAATGCTTAGAGAAGATTTACAGAAGTGTTAAGGCAGAGTGGATTTTACGAAAATTAAGGGTGATATAAACTCGAGAAAATTTATTACGTTATTTCGCAAAGCAGATTAGCGTGACGTTTACGCGAATTACATGCGCCTTCACCTAGCAGAGATATTTTCGATTTGTTTGTGGTGATTATAAAATTGAGCTGATTTATAAATATTCTGTAGTTCTCAGACTGTAAGATAAAATCGAGGGTAAAATATAATGGCAAAATAGTCTGCCTGTTACCTAATTTTAAAATCTGTACCTAAAATCTGAAATAAATGCAGAACCCCCATAGCAATTGCTTTTATCTTTGAAGAAAAACGATCTAAGTGACCAATATAACGATAATCGACATTCCTAAAACAGCCTTTGTAATCCATTTCAACTTCAAAGTATAAAGAAACTGAATTTGCATTCTAATTAATTGAATTCAACATGCACTTCGTCTCTCAAGAGATGCTCCGAGTGAGTCCTTCATAAAATTAACTCTTGCCGTACAAGAAGAGTCCAAATCGTCCAACACTATTTTTCGAGAGTATATATTCCTAAACTATTTATTTCATGGTGTCTGGTTTTATGTCGATATCTAAAGCGGATCAGTTTCGCTTTGAAGATAAAAATAAAAGATATAAATAGATATATTATTATTACCTTTAAATAAAAATATATCTTTCGGTTAAAAATAAGAGACGAAATATTTGGTCGAAACTTCAAATTGTTCATCCCTTCCGCCGTCTTCATCAATCCCTCGCGGATAGTAACTGACCAGTATTCCACTGATTGCCCCCAAGCGGCCTATACTTGGCTGAAAATTCCTAAGCTCCGTGAGATGGGACTTGGGGGTTGAATTTCCTTCAGCAATTTTTCATAAAATATAACACCGACAATGTTTATGACGTTCATTAGCAGTCAAAAATTTGTGTTTCCCCCTGAAACATCAGGTACAAGTAATATATCAAAACGTGACCCGGTCGGATTTAAATCAGTTTTGATGTCGAAGGTTTGTGGGGTGAAAACGAAAATTACGAGAGAAATCGATAAATCTCTCTTATATCTGGTTCATATTGTGTTACACCTCTTTCTCATGCATCATCCTGACGTTCCGCTCTCCAGATATTTCCAAACAATTTGTTTTCGTTAAAATGCCCAATTCTGCTGGAAATCGCAGCGGTGAAACTCCACACCTTGCCGTAATAGACACGAAACAATAAGATTTGGTTGAAAGCTTGGTCCATTTTCAAAGAGGAACTGATGTTTGATTACACAGGGTAGTTTCAAAGTCTTGTTCCACAAAATTTACTTGTCACATGTGAATTTGAGAAAAGTGACAAACTACTATTCCTAGATCTACTAATTACCAGAAATTCCAACATTTCCTTTGAAATTTATGGCAAACCTACAACCACACCCACTATCATTCCTTTCAACTCCTGCCACCCCCTCAGTCACAAACTAGCCTCCTTCAATTCCTTGTTCCATAGACTTTTCACAGTTCCATTTTCCAAGGAAGGTTTCAAGCAAGAGAAGGACATAATTTTCCAGAGCCCAATTAAATGGTTTCCCTCGTGATCTTATAAGTAAACTTTATTCCAAATTTTTCTACACATTTAGATTATGTTTCCATTTCTTAAAACCCCCTAAGGAATCAGAAAAGTTCTTCACTTTTTCCTTCACTGGTGCACCCACAACAACCATTTCAAATATCTTCAAGAAACACAAGATTAACATTGCTTTCAAATCCACCAACAAAGTTTCACAACACATTGTCCATCTCAAAGATTCTGTTCCTCCTACTCTTACAAACTTTCTTGTCAGAACTGACCCAAAGTTTACATTGGTCAAACTGGCCGTCCAAAAGGCCGTCTTCTTAATAATCTAGAAATTCTGGAACTTAAAAATGTGCCACAATCTTCTTTCCTTAACGATCAAGGACATTTTATTACCCCAGTTATTTCAGCTCTATTTTAATAGGTTCATCAATCCAATTCCCTTCTTCACGTTCTTAATTTTATCGACCCATCTAGTCCGGGAGGCAGCGACAGATTAGCTTGACTCATGTCATTACATTTCTAAAGTCATTTTTCCTATTACGTATGTCGTTGTGATTCGAAAAAGTCGAGTCTCCCATGCAAGTAGCGGGACAACGCTCCACGGGGGCGGCTCAAGTATGCCAAACAAACTAGTCTCATTGATGGAAATCATTAACGCTCCCATTTTTTATATGAATATGACACCTCGAAGTGTCAAAAAAAAACGGTCTGCCACTTCGCCTGCGGGACAAAATGTGTTAATTTCTTTGATAGCTGAAGATGGAGTAACACTCCGAAACGCGTCCTAAACAGTAAGTAAATTTTGTGGAACAAGACTTTGAAACTACCTTGAGTAAACAATAAGATTTCTCGAACGTCGTGAATATATATTATAGATTTACGTGTGAATCGAGTATTCCCAAGTTCTTGACCCTTTCGCCGGAATCCCATATTGGATAGGAAAGGCCATTTTAGAGCACTGCACAATTCAAAAGAAACGTAATTCGTTCCTGGCTGAGTCGGACCGGAATGAACGCAGACCTTTATGATTGTCGCACGTCTCCTCTGCGTGCTTTCTTTCTCGCTTGGGAAATATGTATGTTCTTGTATTTGTATATCGATTCGCTGGTGTACTGTTATCTGTTACATGGCGGTTGATGTGCCTGTTGCTTGTCTGAAATAGATAACGTTTAATTTACAGGAACTCCATTATAAGCCATTGTTCGGAGGAGTGGTTGATAAAAAATGCAAGATTTTAGCGTGGGCACGACAAACCAAAGCGGCAATGTCGTGACTACTGTTCAAACTTTCGTTATTTATTAACCATGTTTTTATATCTTCTATTTGGCGATAAGGCTCTTTGACGTGGGATTTTACCAGGGTTCCCATTCTCAATCGAACAAACTGAAATGTGACAATTTCAGCAAGCTCTATAACTAAGATCTAGAACAAATAAAAACAAATAATGAAAGCTTACTGTCACGTCAGAAGAATAAAAAAGATCCTTTGGAAAACAAAAAATTGGCAGTCTCGGAGACGGTAGAAACTTGTAGTGTTTCACCGAATTTGTAAATTGTTGTTGTTGAACGTGTCGAAGAATTGTCATGAAAATTATGATAAACAGGTGGATTGCGTAAAGCATTCCCAGTCTGACAGAGATGCGCATCGCTGTCCGAACCAGGCGGACGAGGATGGAGTACGGCAAATGCAAAATATAGCACACACAAATAAAAACGTTTTTCACCCCTAAAATGAAATTTATCAATAATAGTATAACAAGACCTAAGATTTAAAGCGATAAAAATGCGAGATTTTTGCACGAATGCGTTCTTGCCTGGTAATTTTACGAAATCGAGTGAGGATATTTATCTTTGATTATAAATGTCCGAATTTGATCGAGTCAAATTACCTCAGGCAAGAATGCTTGAGTGCAAAATCAAGCATTTTTTCTGATTTAAATTTTAGGTCGCGTTATATCTGCGGAGATAATTTCATGAACCATTATATTTTCATTTTCTATTATAGACAGCACCTACCTAAACATATAATTTATGAATGTAATTTAAACGATTTTGTTGGAGCATAAATTTACAATTTTTGAAAACACAAACTGTTTTCACAGTCGCTTCTTTGTAGTCATCTCCGTTCATCTTTCTCATATTTACGGCCCAATCACGTAAAATACCAGTAATCTCTGCGACTGGAGTCGATCTTTGTAAGACCTGGTAAGACGTACTTTTTTGCAACACAAAAGTCTTGAAATTGCCGCCAAATGCTCTGTTTATTGCGTATCGTGTTTTTAGGGACGGCATCTTTAATTAATGATTCAGTATTTTCAGTAGAATCCGCACCAAAACGGCACTCAAACTCGCGACTTATTGCAACAAAATGGCGCACTTTGACAAATTATTTGACCTCTCAAAAAACATCGCCTACTTGTTCACAATCTTATCTTTACTATAGTCTGTCCGGGATCACCCTATTTCCATGGAAATCGGGTGAATCTCGGTCGTGTGGATCCCGGACAGACATTAGGTAACGAGCATTTTTCAACAGGAAGCGTGCATTTTTCAACAGGAAGCGTGCTTTTTTCAGCAGGAAGCGTGCATTTATCACTAACATTGGTTGTGATTGGATATGATAAATGCAATTATCGAAAAAATGGCACAGTGCTTACTACTTAATATGCCCTTTTGCTAAGAAAAATTGAAAAAGGGGCCTTATTGGCCCTAAAATGGAAATTTTCGAAAACATTGCACTAAGCTTTTTGATCCGGCAATACAACAGCTATCGAATCCGATAGTAAGAATATGCTTTTTTGCAAAATAAATTCAAGCAAGCGCCCTTTTGCCACTAAAATGACATTCTTCGAAAAAATGGAATTAAGGTTTTCGACTTGGAAAAAAATCAGCTATCAAATCAGGTAATAAAAATATACAGTTATGCATACCTTATTTTCACGGCACCATTTTTAGGCTGGTCACTAGTGGAATTAGTTGTACACCGGACTTGGAATTAATTGCGGAATTAACTGGAAATTACGGAATTATCTTGAAATTGACGGAATTAAAAAATAATTAATGTAGTTAACCGGAATTAGCTGGAATTAATTGAAATCAGCTGGAATTAATTGGAATTAGCTGAAATTAATTGGAATTAGATAGAATTATTTGGAATTGAAGTGGAATTGATTACAATTAAAGAAATACATTGTTGAGTTGAATACTTGATAAAAATTCTCCACCACGAATAATATCTCGGAAACGAAATGAAATACGAAAATTCGCTCGCACAGGTAGATTATTATTTCAAGGGGCGCATACTAAAGTCTGCGCTTGATGAAATTTTACAATACATTCACATGTCATTGAAAATACGATCAATAAAACTTTAAAACTTTGAATGAGATATATAGGTTTGATTTTAAGCTGTTTTTCTCGCTGATTTTACAAAATTATTCACACCAATTTTCAAATTTTGACGATGTGTCAAAAGAGTCCATGTTGGCCAAATTTTGAAAACCTAATTTTTTTGTTTATCCAATGGTGTTAAAATTCAATATGGCGGCCATGCTAAAAAGAAAAGTTGACTGTCGTTGCTCCAAATTTACAAGGCCTAGAAAATTTCTGTCGCTACTTTTGAGTTGACCGCTATCAATAATATAAAAGTTCCAAGTTTCATTTAATTACCAAAAATTTTTAGGAAGATATCATTTTTCTTTAAAGTCGTGACTTTCAGTTTTTTTGGGATAACTCAGGAACGCGTCAAGATAAACAAGAATTTCTTACAGATTCTCGATCATCTTGAAAAAGTGCAACATTTTTCTAATTTAACCTATTCTCCATCTCTAACGAGATCGTCATCTTTGGTCTCGTTAAATGTCCCTAGGACGCGCGGTTTTCGAGCAAAATGATTTCCAATAGGTCAAATAGACCGAATTAGTTAAACAAGAAAGTTTAACTGAAAACTTTAATTGAAGACAACTTGACGAAAATCTAGTTTAAGTAGAAAACACATTTAAAATAGAAAACTGAAATTTTGGGTACCGTATTAAAGGGGCGGAACTCCCTTATGAAGCATTTCCGGGCATATGTCCATAGGAACTTTTTGACTTAAAATAAATGAGGCAATAACATCCTAAAATATCTGTACGAGGTTTAGGAACATCCTGTAGGTATAATAGGTATATCTGTCTAGGGTACCTACTTTGGTGTTCAGAAGGTCATGAACAACAGAATAAACTTAGTTTTAAAGATTAAATGACTTAGTACAGATTCCTTTTTAAGCTTATTGGACCTCAATTTTTAACTTCTACGCTTCGCGAAGTAAGTTACCTAATAAAATCGATCGAAAAATCAAATCGCCAAAAACATCAAATATTTATGTTTCAGGGTCCTGGTAATCCGAAAAGGTGGTTTTTGAAAAATGTCTGTCTGTGATCACGCTGTAGCTCAAACTACTGAACGTATCGAGATGAAATTTGGCACGCAGATTCCAGTGGGCATTAGTGCTGATTATATTTTGTTGGGCCACATCGGTTCACGGAAAGTGCCTTTTTGGCACATCGACTTTCAAAATTTTAACACAAACCCCCATTTTTCGCGTTCACATTCTGCTATGCCTAACTGTATATTTTTAGTACCGGATTTGAAAGCTGATTTTTTTTCAAGCCGAAAATCTTAGTGCCGATTTTTCGAAAAATGTCATTTTAGTGGCACTGCAATTGTTTTACAAAAAAACATATTCTTACTATCGGATTCGATAGCTGTTTTATTGCCAGTTCAAAAACTTTAGTGCATTTTTTTCGAAAATTCCCATTCCCAAAGGGGCAAGAAGGCCCCTTTTTGAATTTTTCTTAGCTGTTGCATTGCCGGATCGAAAACCTTAGTGCCATTTTTTCGAAAAATGTCTTTTTAGGGGTGAAAAACATTTGTATATTAGATTTTAGTAAATGAGCGTCAGCCGCAATGCACACGACGGCATCAGCGATCGACAACCGCTTGCGCGCCCGGACCTTGGTTGAAGTTAAATGCTACATTTACAAATTCCGTGAAAAAGTAGAAGTTTCTACTGTCTCCGAGACTGCCAATTTCCCTCCACAAAGTGTCTACCATCAGCTTGAAGCCTTGTTTTAACCCTTCCTGAGAAATAAGATGTATTTCTTTCTCTGCCATTTTCATCCTCCTACTTTAATAACACTTTTATTGTTCGAGAATTGCCTCGAATACCCTCCGGATTTATTTATTTTTATAGCCAGCTCGTTGTGGCGGTGATTTGACTTGAATAGATGCTTCCTAATTACCCTTTGATGTTTTTTCGGTTTTAATGTTAAGAGCAAAAGTGGATATAACACTAATTTGTATAACGAGGCTATCTTGTGTGGAGTCCTTAAATTGAGGACGAATTATCCTCCTACTATCCAAACAATTTTATATTTATTCTGGGCATAAACCATGGAGGAGATTTGCTGCAAGTTCTCATTACGTGTTGAGAGTAAAATACGATAATAAAAACCCATTCAAAACAGGAAGCAAGGGATGATCTAGTGAGGGAATCTCCCTGACATGCACGAATTAATTTAGCCGTGATGAGTGGAAATTGATAATATTTTTCTTCCCGCAAAATGTCCGCTCGCAATTTCCCTCGGGGTTAATATGAACATGGCGCGCAAGTTTCATCTAATTAAACCTGCACGAACTACCAACTAAAAATTTGTTTCGAAGGTGACAGTCTAATTAAAGCTTTATCATATTTTCATTATAATAAAAGCGATTCAGAAAATTGCCCTGGAAGAAATAGAAAATTTTATATTCTTATGCAAATAAGCTTAGTATTTCAATTTCGTCGTGAGCTTTTTATGAAGTGAAAATATTAAACGGGGACGCAGCCCATTTATTTAGGCAAGTTATTCTGAATGAATTGTCGGTTTAAATTATGAGCCTGACGTCTTAATTTGATGGTTTTCCACGATTCATAGTTATTTGTTTTAATTATGCGGGGCTGTTTTGTTAAAGAATCATCTCCAAAGGTTTTAATTAAATCGTCGCGGTCGGAGTGCACGGATTCGGGTTATATCGCATTTAAATACCATTGTCAGCGTTTCGTATAATGACTTTATGCACTATTAAAAAGTCGGCGGTTTTTAAACGTTCCAATCTTGGGGTTTATCTCGTTTCCACAGGTCTTGTAAAATGGTAAACTATATAAGCACGAAGGCAATGTTTAGCCAATCATAAATCACACGTGTCGGATGTTGCCGTGTATCAGGAATCATGCAAATACTTTGTGTGGTCCTTCAACCATAGATAACAAACGGTGCATTCTGTTGCTGCACTGGAGACCCGGACGTAGACGGATGCATCACTTCACCCCCACATTGCCTGTTAAATTCCACTCGTTTTACCTCTCTAAACAATAAAAACGTGATAAAACTCCAAAGAACCGTCGCTATTATTGCCCCGATATTTCTATTCTCTTTGTGAACACGCAGACTAAAATTCCTTTTTTAGTTCAATCGCAAAAACGGTTTTGGTGGAATTCCTCAGTGTTTTATTTTTACAAAAAGTTCTATCTCTACCTATCCATCACTTTGTTCAAACAAGTGCTGATACTACTCGGCCGTCCTCTGTAAAAAAGTGCGAAAATTTCACTTACAAAATTGTATCCAACCACGAGAGAGTATCTGAAACTTGACGATATGCATAACAATAGTTATAGTTCGGGAGGCAGTGAACACTTTTGACATGTTATTTCAGCAAACATGGTTTAGCAATTTTATAGTTGTTTTCATGCTGGAGATTACTAAAACAGAAGCCTGTCATAAATCTCAAAAATTTACGTCTCGGATATGATGGTAAAACATACGAAATATTAAATTACATAAAAGTTGTCTTTTTCAGTGCAGATTAATAATCTCAAAAGCCTTTCAAGTCATGATTCGCGATTCAAATTAACTTTGTGACGTCACACAGGAATATTTTGTTGAAAGCGTCCAATCAAATGCCACCAAAAATGACTGTCATTATATTTCAGCGCTCCTTATTGGTTGGGTTCCCACAATTCCCCATGTGTGACGTCACACACCAGAGGGCGTTCTCCTTAGCTAGAATCGCGAATATCTGGCTTAGTTCCTGAAATATATTGAAAAAACTGAAAAATGTCATATTTTGATATAGAAAAGTTTTTTGTTCTTCGTGCAAGGTAATGTAATTGAGCCAAATTTCATGACTGTTATTAACAAAACGAAAATTGAAGACATATTGACGCCAAACTTTCATGAAATCAAATTTTTAAGAAAAATAAAAGATCAAAATTACGAACGAAGATTTGAATATTGACGACAAATTCTAGCCAATCAAGAGAAAATATAGGAAATTTTGTTATCCTCCAGAGGTTTTAGAGCCACGATTCTGTACTTAAATTGTCTCACTGAATCGCTCGTGGCACATAAAATTTCCGCTTTTGATTTTTTATTTATTTACTTTTGGTAAAAAAGCAGTTGCTAAAGTTTTGAATTTTTACTGGGGGTATAGGTACTGTTACGTTCCAAATTAACACTGGATAAAGCCACTCGTAACAATTATTCTTGGACAGGCGTATTGGAGGATTTACATAAACACAGCTGTAGTTCTGTTAACTAAACCTAGTTTATTCACAGTATGTACAGTTTTTGGATTGTCGTTCCCCAGGAACTCCTTAATTCGTCCAACAGGCTCTGTACAAATTAATAATAGTAAAGGCTAACAAGAACTACGTGATTGATAACTGCCATCGGTTTTACAGTGGTGGTTCCTATTTATAATTATTAAAACAGTCTTCATTAAACACATAAAATTTATATGAACATAGGGTTAGCAAAACACTTATCTTCGATAAAGAGGTTGATGACCTCTTCGATTGGATTCCTCCTTCGAACTAGGGATTTGGAGTTGCTCGCGCTCTCATACCAAACTAGGGGTGAACTCATTCAGAACTATTCAGAACTTGAAGAACTTTCAGAACTTGAAGTGGTTGATCTCAGTTTTTCCTCAATGTCCTCATTTCGGCTTCCAAGGTCAATTTCCGTTTCCAGATTACAAGGAGAAAATTATTCCCGACATCGATCGTATTTATCGATGATGAATAATTAAAGCAATTAGTACTTCTCGTACAGACAGTACAGAAAGGTACAGAAAGACACAGAAAGACAGAGAATTTCACGTCGTAGATCTTGAACATGTGCTCGTTAGCTATTTTCTTGGGCCTAAGCCACGTTCCTCAAACTGGAACTATTTCGTTAATCGGGTTTATTGGGCATACAGCCATATGAACGAAACCGGTATAATTCCACCGTTCGTCAACTATTTCCAATTAACGTTTAGCAACACGAGACGATGCACACACTACGAACAATCGTAGCAAAGAGAAAGAGTCAGCAACCAGGCGCCGACCGTTGACACATGAATCACGTGGTCAGGCAAACAGTGGCGTACTAATTAAATCGGAAGGTAATACAGGGTAATAACCAGTGGCGGGGTAATAAATCGCAACCGTAACAGTACCTGCTTAATAAAAACCCTTCATATGACGACATAATTTTTTGCCAAGTCCAAAAATGTAACGTCACGAGATTTGAAATTGAGTTTTTGCCAGCCAATGAATAATTCTTGCCCTCAGGTTGGTTATTTTGGGCTTCAGCGTCATATACGTTAAGCTGATTATTTTATACATTAAGTAGTGAACCAATCCAAAACAGCATTTAGTATACCAGTAACCAATCAAATCCTGATTACAGTGATAATACTACAACGTCAACTTACTCAATACTTTAATACTTTGTGACGTACTATTTTAAAGCACCAAACATCCTCTGTAATCTAATGCAAAAAGTTACACTGAAAAACAGGAATTGGGTTGGGGCCTACAAATAATTATTGATTTTGCTGTAACTTTTGAAGGAGCGGTTGGATTTCAAAAATTGTTGCATCAGTTTACAGAGAATTTCTTGTCTTTTATTAAAATTATGCATCACAAAAGGCCTTCGCGTAACTTAGGGGTTGCCATTTGAAATTTTAAAGTTGGGGTTGCTAGGGGTTAAGGTTCGCGTTGTGAAATATCACCACGATTTAAGTGTCCCCTTCGAAATAATAATCAACCAACGGACACACACACGTTTTTTTAACGTCGAAATCACGTTCATGTGGTTGATTTCACGTTACTGGTTTAAAAGTCACGTTGAGTTGGTGATTCTTGACACGACATTCTCTCGACGTAAAAATTACGTTTATTTTTGGTACATTATGAATCGTCTATGTAAATATGACGTTTTTTGGAAGTTGAAACCTATTCGTTAAAATAACGTCGATATAATAACATACAAAACACGTTCTGATAATGCGTTGACAACTATATAGGTCAGTGTGATTTTGCACGTTGCATAAACGTTATAATATGAACGCGTTTAAATCGTGACTAAAATGACGACTATGTGTAACCAACGAAGACTTTTGCACGTTGAACAAACGTTGCATTTATAACGTGATATTTCAACATTAAATAAATGTATAATTTTTGACGTTATAGACACACAATATAAGTGTGTTTTAGTCGTGGCTAAAATGACATCCAAATCACGACTTATGTATATACAACGGCGACTTTTGCACTATCAACGAACGTAGCATTAATAACGTTATAGGCACGTTACAATACGAACATGTTTTAGTCGTGGACAAAATGACGTCCAAATCATGACTTGCGTATAAACAACAGAGACTTTTGCACGTTGGACAAATGTTGCATTAATAACGTTATATTTGAGTTTTTATATAGACGTCTTAAAGACGTATTGAAGTGGTCATGACGTTCAACATTAAATAAATGTGTAATTTTTGATGTTATAGGCACGTAACAATATGAACGTGTTTTAGTCGTGGATAAAATGACGTCCAAATCATGACTTACGTATAACCAACAGACTTTTGCACGTTGAACAAACGTTGCATTTATAACGTTCTATTTGAGCTTTTATATGGACGTCTTAAAGACGTGTTGGTTTTTTCAACGTTATTTTGACGTGTCTGTGCCCGTTGGGTCCCGTCTGAGCGAATTTTCAGGTCACATTTCGTTTACGAGGTAAGTATTCCGGTTGGATAGTTTTTAAATGAACAGCCGGTATGTATTTATAATATACATATTATACGGATATTTTTTTACCGAAGTGAAATTTACAAGCTCAATCACCAGGTCGGATCAGAAGGAACATTGAAATTGCGAACACAATCTTCTTGTTACGCCGTCCGGCAATGCCCTTTCTCCTGGTTGCGA
The DNA here is from genome assembly GCA_963924575.1 of Pycnomerus fuliginosus. Lineage (NCBI taxonomy): Eukaryota > Metazoa > Arthropoda > Insecta > Coleoptera > Zopheridae > Pycnomerus > Pycnomerus fuliginosus. The sequence continues at coordinate 16,755,487 of OZ004622.1, forward strand.
TAATAATGAGTGAAAGATAAAAGACTCCAACAATAGAGTTCCCAAATTGAATTTCTCAAGTGATGAAATTAAAAGCTGGCCTATCTCTCGTTTTAAAATAAATTAGTTATCAAAGTAACACGGTGTAAAGGGAGTGATGAGTTCGGCGGGGACCGCAGAAATTTCAACACGATCGAAGGGCTAATTACGGGCAAGGAAACGAGCAGTAGATTACGGTGGCTGTTGATTTCCAAAAAAAACCTCGCGCTCTATTCAAGCCGCAAAGCAAAACCTAGGCACGTGCAAAATAAACTACGAGAAAAAGTTTGGGGTTTGCTCACGTTTTGCACGCTTTGCATTATTTATCTTAGCAGTTAATCTTCATTATGCAATGAAAATACTTGTGTTGTGACACTTCGGGGCATCCGGCGCCAAACTTTTTACAGCCCCGCAGAATTATTGCCATGTAGTTCTCCACACTAAATTAAAACACAACTGTATAGCAACTCGTATTAATAATATGCTCGAAAAGTAACCGCATAAATTCAGTTTGTCCATAACGAAAAATTTAATCCAGGATTTCCAAGGATAATTTTCAAGTCAGGAAAATTAACGAAATTATCCGGAGAAACAGCTGCACCCCATTCACTTTTTCATGTAATTTAAGCGAATTAAAGCTGCATTCTTGTTTAAGGTGCCCCGTTTTAATTCAAATTAACATCCAGGGAATTACATGCTACGTAAGCGTCACTTGGCCTTTTTAAAATGGCGATAAACTTCCTGCAAAGAAAGTCTCCAGGAATTTAGTAATAAAAAATAAATTAAAACTTCCTTTGTACTTCTGGAGAACGTGATCTCATTATGCTTATAGCGTTCTCAAAGATGTAGATTTTAATATAACTGAAGAACAAGAACCTGGTTTTCCATACCTAACATCCATATCAACATCAGAATAATGCTGCTTTGACGGTTGTTTAACAACCATAATAAAATTTACCGCAAATAAACATCTCTTGAATGATTTTAATAACATTGTTAAGTTTACTCCCCAAGCTAATCATGATTTTCATATTGTTAAATATCATGAATTAATGAGATCAACTGTAGCAAACTAAGTTATCAATGTATTTATATCGGGTAATTATTACCTCCCAAATTATTCACAAATTAAAGTCTGTCAATAAATTATGGAAGCGTAATATTCGCTCTCTAAACAAAATAGGCAAACCAGTGCACATGCAAGCTCATTTTAATTAATAATGTATCTATCCAGGCTTACAGACGAATTTAATATAATGAACATCCAATTACTGATATCCATGAATTTCAAGTGATTGGAAAACCAGGTAAGGTATGTCTCCTCTCTACATTGTTGTAATCCGTTTACTTTGAACTCTCGTTAAATGAGTTTGTGGTGAAAACTTCATTAGACACCCCTTAAACCATGCAACATATAACCAGATTTAAATGTGTTGATGTTTATTGGCCACTTTTTTAAATAAAACGAATCGAAAAAGGTTAAACTACAATGACGACTTAAAACTTTAGGACAGTTATTTTATACGAAAGAGTCACTCTTTTATTTATCTCAATATAATGAGACATACCTACCAACCTAATTATATAAGTGCACATGAACTTTTCTCCTAAAATTGAACAGGTATAATTAGCCTCTGAACTTAGTTTTGGGAAATTAATAAATAACCTTCTTGAATTGGTTATGGATTTAAATTTGCGTACTCCGTCACATAAAGCCGAGCATAAACCCTCAAATTAAGTAGATTTCTATTATTTATTTGTGACTTATAAATTATGATACAAATAAATTATATGCACCCACTGCCACTAGTAGATACAGGAAAGTTATTTACATACATTATAGTGCATACTCACTAGAATCGTTAAAATAGTTTACGACTTCGAAAGATGGTTATTTCATTTGTATTACATTACACGTGCAGAAGAGTGGACTGTTCATTACGAATTACAAGATTTCCAGTAATCCAAGATATTTTTTTTAGAAATTGAACTCCAAAGTGTTATACGTAACTTATAAAATACTCCAATGCCGGTCTGACAGGCCGGGGACTTAATTGTTGATAAAAATCTTCATTAAATGTGCTCTTTTTTGTTCAGGAATCAGTCTTTTTATAAAAATAATCGCCAGTACGGTAAAAAAAGCGCTTAAAGGGATACTCTCGAGAAACGACCAAGTTCCAGCAAGTTCCACCCTGGTTCCGAACCGGATATGGCTGTTAGGGATTTTTTTTTCGTTGCTCGATTTTTACGTGGCTAAGGTTTCCCAAAGCTTCATCGAATTGACATGACATTTTAATAATTTTTAAACAGTTTTCTTTAAAAATGTAGAAAATTAAATAATAGTAGGACTTTTATATCAGTATTATAATGAAATGAAGAATTTTCTGCCGAACTAATCATGACACTGATTTTGAATTTCTTAACCTCAAAATCATAGCTGTTAATGAAAGGGGTCCGGAAATGAGGTAAAATTCTACTGATCTATTTCATTTGTGAGATAATTCTTGAACAGGGTCTGGTAAATAATAGTTCCTTACTGATGCCTCATTTTATAACAAAAAGGATGGAAACAGTAAATTCATGATCGACACATATGAGGAGCCAAAGACAAAAGCAAAGAATTGTGATTATAAAAAGTAAGTTGTGGACCCCAGTGTGGTAGGATACGACAAGTTAACTAGAGATTAAAAAGTAAATTGTAACTGAGGGGTTTAAAATCTGTATTCTTATTCTGACAGAAATATAGCTCGATTTGGTTCCACGTTCATGCAAAAGTTAATAAAATACGTAACATATTCAATTAAAATACTGTACTTAAGCAATAAAAATAATCACAGGCCTCCTCTAACATTTGAAATCAGTATATTGTCCATCTTCTTCGAGATAGTGCTTTCGACAACACGAGTTGGAGTAACTCTTCTCTGATATCGTCCCAGTTTCGCCCAGCTATTAATCTAAAAGTTAAAAGTTATTGAACATAATCGATTTTAAATAATCAAAACACTTACTGCCTGTAAGCAAGATATCTCCACAATGGTTGGTAGTTGATTTCCTACAAGAAACAGAGTAATTATTCGTGGGCATTAACATACTTGAGCCTCAACTACACCTAGTTTATAATTTAAATTACTTAATCGAGTATGTACCTTCTTACTTATCTGTTGGGGCTGGAATTGGTGCCAGCAGCTGTTTGTTTCCTTTGAAGCGTTTCTTCTTGCTATATGTTGTATTCGTATTCAAATTGGTAAGGACCCATTTCTTTGAGATTATTTGCTTGAAAATCTTTGTAAATGATCACAAAACTTCCACAAATTAAAACGAAAGCAGTTCTGGCAGTTCTCTTCTCTTCTTTCTAAGACAGTTGACAGATCGAAATGACGTGAGTTGTCACTCGGGGGCCCGCCGTAATTCAAATCACGGCAAAGTTGTAGGGTTTTCGTTTCGCCGATAAAACAGAGAACCGTAAAAACAAAATGGCATTTCCGGTAAAAATGCTGTCAAAGGGCCACAATTTTATTTTATTTCTTAAAAAAGGTAAGCGAAGCCACAAATTTGTTCCCCGCTTACGGTTAAGCAAATCATGAGCTTTTCAATGATACTACTTTCGAGCCTATTGTTCACAATAATTTTTGACGTTTTTTCTCTTCAGTATGTCTTTAAAGTTTTTCATTTTCATCCTTGCATGAGTGTTCTAAAGTGCTTGGAAAATGCGTGACTTTGAAATTATTCAAAATTGGCGCCTGTGGCGCTATTTCTTCTGCTTTGGTGGGATGCCCCCTTTTTGCTCGTTGGCCCCACCACAAACATTTTTTCTGGGTGCGCCACTGCAACCATCAAGTTTAGAAATATGATGAGTAAAAGAAAAGACACAATTTTATGTTTTGACATTTGAATGCCATCATTAAAGCACGCATTTTAATGCTAGAATGAGCTTTACTCAAACGATTTTTGGTGATATTTTGTTTTCGGAAATTGTATGCCTGCTTTAATTACATTAGATAACTGTCAAACGCAAATACTGATAACACCAACCCATGTAACAATTTCACTAAAATTTCCCCAGATGTAGGTTGTCAACCCTTTTTGCAAAGATATACGCAAAAAAATAATGTAAATGAAAGCCAAAACTCTCGCTACAGAATGCTTCTCAAGCAATTGTTCTTTCGGCCACTCGCCGCTCATGTATACTCGTATCGTACTTGAAAAGGTTGCCTTCTGGAACCTGTGTTTTAATACATAATTATATGTAACTATTCTTTAAAAGTAAAACATGTTATTTTTTCTATAAACAATATTAAAAATAGTATTTAAAAAATATGTTGACATTGTTAAACGTGACAGTTTGTGACACCAGCGTCAAAACTCAAAAGTAATCTCGACACTGGTGGCATACATTGGTTGCATTCAGCCGACGGAACTAAAACGGTTATCGCTCCAACCGTTGAAACGCAACTGTTGCACAACAGCTGTGTCGGCTGAACACGACCATTGCTTTATGATTGTGATCCTTTTCCGTTAAGTATCCGAAAAAAGTCCTTTTTTTGAAATGATCATTGAAATACGTCGAAATCGTCATTAAAATACGAGAAGCAGGCAGTGAATTGTTTTGATTTTGTTGAACAAAAATTAAAAAAATTTCGCTATTTCTCGATTTAAAAAAAACTCGGCACTGGAGCTTCTTTTTATTACTCATATGATACATTCGTAATAAAAAGTTCAACTTCAGTACCTTGATAGGTACACAAATAACTATTTTCCTAATATCGACCCATTTTATTTCATTTTAATAACTGTTTCTGTATGCTAAATTTGATTTTCGTCCCTACTACTAAAATTATGCAAGGGAGCAAAAATTTGTAAATTGTAATTAATGTTTTCGACGACATTATTTCAGAAATGAATTTAGGGTCAATTTGTCGATTTGGAAAAAAAATAAGACGGTGATGGGAAATAAAAATATGGGAAAATAAAAGTTTGAAATTCAGAGAGAAGCTCCTTATACGATAGTCTCTGCTCCACATTTCAGATTGGCATCGTTTTTTATAGTTTTTGAGAAAAACTGAGTCCTCAAGTTCTGGTTGAGGAAGCATAACCCCTTTAAGAGCAATTTTTGCGCAAATTGTTAAATACTCTTACTTTATGTTTTTATTTTGACGACTTCTCAAATCAGCTCCAGAAAGTTTTTCCAAGTTCCGTTATACTCTGTATACCTACCTAGGAAATTTAATAAAATCAATCTAAGCTATATCTAAAATCCTTCTAATGAAGTATTCATCATTAAATTCTGAGTCGATACGTGTTTTTCAAAATTTGAGGGTTCAATAGTTCTCCAGTTATAGGAAATTTAAGAGAACCAATCAGATTTCAGCTATGGATTGCTTCGTTAGAATAGTAGATTCTGTGATATAAAGGATGTGGAGTCTTTCAGACTTACCCTGTATAGGCTCTTTCGTAATTTTATTATCTTTCGGCAAGTGAAAAGTATATTGTTATGAAAAACTTGCACTTCGATAAGTCTCTCAGGTTCAGATACATAAGAATTGCTTAGTTCCTGGAATTGAAAGCTTTATACAAATGGAAAATGTATAACGTGAAGTCTGTCTGATTGCTTCTCCGTAAACAAACGAAATTGTATTATTATACTACGTTGCTGATGCTTTAATTCGCCCCGTGCTATTTTCGTACGTCGACTATACGTACCCTCTTAATGCATAATTAACAATTTTAACAAAAGAGACTTTTGAAGGCTATTAGAATTCTCGGGCTACAAAGAAATGGCAAAAACGTTTGTCCTGAAAATGTCCAAGTTATTTAAAACCTCTCGCGACTCCCATTTCACCGAATCCTTGAAACATCGAGAACTGACGCGGATTTGAATGGCCTGCGGCCGTTTCTTGTAATTAGGGAATTGTTTTTGGGTAATAACTCTTCGAAACAGGTACCCTCACACTTAATTCTATTCCGTTGAGCTGGCGCAAACCAAGAGAAAAACAGGTCCATTTATTCTCAGGTTACTTATTACATTGGGCTCTAATAACAAGCAGGGCTCGTTTTTCAGGATGAAATTACATAACTGCGTCGTGGAAACACATTCAATTATCTTTTCCTTTAAAATAAATACCGACGCGTTCCCCAGCCCGAATTAATCTAAGTTTATGTCCATTAATTTCCATATCATTTTTGAGGCAATGCCATCTAATCTGACCCAACGTGAGCTTTAGCAGCGAAAATAAATGTCGCGTTATACGAAATTATAACTCATGTTTAGTGGAGCAAACTTAATTTTTTACGCTGATACCAGAGAAATTTTTTCAACATCGCAGCCATTAATGCAAGAAAAATGACTGCAGTATTTTACTGTTTCAGCACGAAATTGTAAGAATTAATTTCCGCCCCTAGACGTCGATTGCAGTTTCGTTTACGGCTTTCAAATGGTACTCGGGAGCATTAACTTGAGCGTTACGCAATAATCACCCAAGAAAAGTGCAATGTATGAACAGAGGGCCAAATTAAAATTTTCTTGCCCCTGGGAACGAGGAGAAATATTGTCCGACATTCCTCAGCCCTTCGTTCGCCACAAAACATTTGTGTATTTCTAAAAAAAAACGAGAAGGATTGGATTTGGGATGGAAGGAGATTACGTGGAAGGAAAATCAACAATATAACGGTTTAAGGGAAAACGTTTCCTCGAACTTTTATTTTATTTATTAAGGATGGTAGAATCTAAATGCCACAGCAAATACACTAACTGAACATTTTCTTTATAATGCGGAACGAACTGCTTGAAATGAATATTTCCATAAATTATTTATTTTTTAAGGATCGACTTCCAAATTACATTTTACCCAGTGTGGAATAGTCGAGAAACGAGTAAAGGTAGATTGAATACTGAATGATAAAAGAACAATAAAAATGTAATAAATTTTTTATTAAAGACAAGGGTGGCAAGAAAAAAGTAATGAAAGGGCGTTGTCGCCGACAATAAGCTAAACAATGCATGATTGATCGAAAGAAAAGAATTACAATATCACCCCGCTTAACATCAATTTAATTATGAGACGAGATTAATTAAAATTTCCTCGTAAACGAACGCGGCTCTGAAAAATTCATTCAGGCTCATGTAGGTCACCCCATTTTTACAAACATTTGAATTTACATAATGTATTTTAGAATATATTTCCGCACATGTTGCTGCGGCTCCTATTTGACTTGCAAAATTTATTCAACATTGCTCCACTAATGAAGTACGTATCCATTGCAAATATTGGGGAGGGGAATTCATGATAAATGACTACAATAACGATGCAGTGCAATTGTTATTACTATACTAGAATTAGATGAACTGGCATCCTGTTTTATTATTCATTGGCGTGTGTAAGAATCTCGTGCTCCATTCTGCTTGTTGCTGCAAATTAAATACAAAATTGCATCGAGGGTTGGTTGAAATGAAACAAAGGTATTCAGCTTACTTGAGAAGGAGCGCTTCAACTTGTAAGCAAGGATATTCGATGCAAAATGTAAGAAGGGATGCTGGGAGGAGACTCAAAATGAAGTCGGCTAAGCTTTGATATATCTGGAAGAAAAATGTTATTTTAGCGGATGTGAATTTTTTAAATTCTTTGAAGCTACCCCTACAGCAACTATCAATTTAAACAAAGGTGAATGTGAGAACATTAGAACAACATTAAAGAACTAATATCACTAGAAACGCCCCACTACACCGAAACACCGAACACAATGTGCTCATTATCAAAGCCGAAGCTAAACAACCTACCTGCCCGAAAACTGAAATACTTTCCAGAAGGCCCACCCGCGTAGCTCCACCTCTCGGCTGTGAAAATTAGACCAATCACAGGTCGAGAAATGGTCACGCGTGGGTGAACACGTATAAATGCAACGAATCCTCCCTAAAGTAGCGTAAACAGAGATCGGGCTTGTATCGGCGTTCATAACCCCATCTCTAGACTTTTAAATTACGATACTTTCCATCGCATCTAGCATCTGCACCTTGTTAAAGCTACAAACTAACTTAATATTATCACTTATTCTATGGTCATTGTGTAAAGCATGCAAGGCAACACTGGATTTCTCAGTTCTGCCATATTAGCACACCGTCTTCTGAATTTTCCTTTAAACATGGAAAGATATCAGAAAGAACTCAAAACAATCAAGACGTAGCGAGCTGTAACGGATTTGAACCTATCTTAGTAGATTACATCATTAGGAAGTGAAAATTCAACCAGCACGACTTTTCGCTCTGAAGAACAAAAAAATAACTTAAATTTTGAACCTCAGTTGACAAGAGGTTTGACAAGGTTTTTTGCTCGACAAAATTTAAGGATAGTTTTCAGATCTGAAAACAAAATGAAAAACCTTTTAGGCAACCCGAAAGATAAAGTAGAGAATAGCGAAAAATCTGGCATCTACGAAATCAATTGTCAAAATTGTGATCTAAAGTAAGTATGTAGGTCAAACACAAAGGTCTCTCAACACGAAATTTAAGGAGTACTTAGCCCACCTTAAATATGGCAGAACTGAGAAATCCAGTGTTGCCCTACATGTTTTACACAATGACCATAGAATAAATGATAATATCAAGTTAGTTTGTAGCGTTAACAAGGTGCAGATGCTAGATGCGATGGAAAGTATCGTCATTTATAAGTCTAGAGATAAGCTTATGAACGCTGATACAGGCCCGATCGCATATTCACCTCTGTTTACGCTACTTTAGGGAGGACTTGTTATATTTATACTTTTACAGCCGAGGGGTGGAGCTACGCGGGTGAGCCTATAAATATTTCAGTTTTCTGGAAAGTAGGGTAGTATAGCTTCAGCTTTGATAATGAGCACATTGTGTTCGAAACGCGTCAGCCAGCAGTGAAAATCGGTGTAGTGGGGTGTTTATAGGGATAGCGGATTTTTCCACCGAAGTTGTTCAGTGTTTCCATTAAAGAACTAGTCCCAAAACCTACACATTCAAAATTAGAAAAGTGCCCAGGTGTTTTCATTGCCCCAATTTGCATAGTTTGGTTGCCGAGGTGAACGAGGTAAATCCCATAACCCAATTTGCCCAATATCCTGAACACGTCCATGGATAAGATGCTGTTAACAAATCCTAGAAAAAAAGGTTAAAGAAGTTGATGATTTTTTTCCTGGAACGAACGAGAGATTTACTGTTTTGTTATGGAAGAAATGATGAAATGGCGTCGAGTAGAGGTGCTGTAAAAAATGATTTCCATTACCTCCGTATCCGTGAACGCAGACCCAAATAATCCAAACAATCCCTAAAACCCATGCCGATCGAGAACAAGAAAGAAACAAGGACGATTCCAGACGATTGTAATCGTGATTCTCGTCCTGAAAGACGTGGGAGCCCACCAGCGCAGACGTCATAAAAATTATTGTTGCCATCCAGCCAAATAAATTCGTAACAAAATTCATTGTAATTTTCTTGCCCTTTGTCCTGAATATTGCGTAACCAAAACCTAATCCAATGATATACGGGGAGGCTCTTACATGCGGTGCTATGTAATGGCGCTGTAAATATTGCGTCTGGAGCAGATGACGGCTGAAATCAATTTTGAAATAAAAAACCGGCGTGCTATTATTAATTTTTTAATGTGAATTACGGTACTTACGTCAGCGGCATTCCGCCGACATACTCGTTAATCCAGGCCAAGTAAAAATTTATTAACACTGAAAGGATGTACCAAAAAAACAGGTTGACGTAACCCAATTTAGGCCATTTCCATAATGGGATCAGGATTACTGGAGAGAAATAATAATAGAGCATGTCACATCCGAGATACCACGTTTGAGTCATACACTGAAAATTACTCTGCTAACCCTTATTTCCGGAAATGCACGTTATACGAGGAATGCTTTTAGCTTCTTATGACCCGAAGCGGGCATATAATAAGTATTAAAAACAGCGATCGGTCTTCATCAACATTTCAACATTTTCAACCATTCAATATGTTTGGTTTTGGTTTAAACATTTTTATTTTACTTGCAAATAAGTAGCTAATTTAGGCACCCAAGGATGGCAAAAGGTTCAACTTGTTAAAAAATCGTTAGGTGGTTTGCCAAAAAATAACTCGTTCATCAATTTAACCATAATTATTTAACAATCGCCTCCTTTTCTCTTCCCTTCCCTAATTTACTATTGTATAAATATGGATACGTGATACGTCGGATGATAATAAGAGAAAAAGAGAGAAGAAAGAAGGGGAGTAAGCACATACAGAGCGTTCCAATAAAAACGAGCTACCCCGAATAATAACAACATAAATAACAAGCCCCCCCCGTGTGATACATCATTTGAAAGGTACCTAATTTCACTGTGGTTCTGGGCCTAGAAATAAATATAGTTAAAATGACACCAGTATTAAAAGTCATTTACTTTTAACACTCGTGTGGCTAATAGGTAAAATATAGTATATATTCACAAGAAAGGAAACAGAGAAATAATAATTACATCAGGGAAATTATCCTGCTCAGTTCCGTGGTGAAAGTTTACGTCAGGATTCTAGAAAAAAGGATAAGGGAACAAATAACAAAAAGAAGACATCACACAGTACTTATATGATGGGTTTAGAGTAGACTAAACAGAGGAGTTACAGACGCTTAATTAGAAGGCAAATACACCAAAATCTTCGTACATCTGGAGGAAGTTTTATAAAGATTAAATGTGGAGAACATTTAGAAAACATTGAAGAAGAGAGGAGTAGACGAAATCTAAATCTGAGAGATAAACAGCTTGTATAAAGAAATGAAGAACTTTGTAGAATCAAGGCATGAAAAATCAAGACTGTTTGAAACAACGAGAGAATGAAGCAAGGATGCATACTGAGCCCGCAACTATTTCCTTTGGTCCTAGATTAAGCAATCAAGGAAGCGAAAAAAGATGTGGAATAATATCATATAGGGTCCTGGAAAATGAAAGAAGCGAAAATATCAGAACTATAGCACTACTTTGATAAGGTACTAATAGCCGAAGATGAAAGAACACTGCGCAAAAACAATAATATTATGAATAACAGAAATATGGACAAACACGAAGAAGACTAAATCAATTTCTGCAATAAGTAATACAGGAAAAGAAAGTAAAATAAAAGTAAAAATAGTAACTCTGGAACAAGTAAAAACGTTTAAATACCTGAATGCAGATTAAAAGAAGAAATAATAGAAAGAAGTACCGAAACAAACAAAAGTACCTATAAATTTTTGAATAAGTAGCAGGGCCAATCTGATTATGGTTCAGGAGTATGGACAACAACGGAAAAATAGAGTACAAAGCATAGAAATTATACAGGGTATGCCTCGACGAGGGTTAATCAGCCGTATCTGGAAAACTGTTTCTAGCATCGTCATGAAATTTGTGGGTTTCGATTAATTTTGAATCGACGTAAATTATTTTCATTAATGGCACACTTCCGGTTATACCGGAAATAGGTAGTAATTTCCTTATTTTACATGGAACACCCCGTATATTATGATACTTTTTAATTCTACGTTTAATTCTAGGTGAATGCCCAATCAACCCCGAGGAAATCCTTACACCCGAAAGGATAGAAAATCTTCAGGATTAAGTAAATATGACCCAAAGCGACTAAAGTACTATACATGTACTAAAAACAGTGAGTGGTCTACATCAAGATTTCAATATTTTCAATCATTCAATATATTCGGTGTATACCTACCTTTTTATGTATATTAAGTACCTACTTATAATAACTAATTTAGACGGTCAATGATGGTAAGACATCCAACTTGCAAAAAAATCATTACTTTGGCAAATAACTCGCTCAATTTGACGATCGCTCCCTTATTCCACGGTTCCATCCCCTAATTTACTATTTGACAATGTTGAAGTATTTCGCAGTCTGTTAGATCTCAATTTAACACGTTCATTAAATTTTTTATCAAGCCTCTAGCCATCGTCATAAATTCAGCTCCGCATCCTCATAAAACGAGGAAATCTTACCAAAAACTGAGGGTTGACGTAGGCCTGAATATGCAATAGGGTGCTCCACCAGAAATACTGACAGGGTTTTTGCATAGATTCGTAAGCGTCGCGATACAAAGGCCCAGACCCCATCAACTGCACCAAAGAAGAATGGAAAATGACCGGAATGATGAGGGGAACGGTGATTCGCATATAACGTCGGACGTAAAACCGCGCAAGATTAAACCTTCCATTCTTAGCGACGTTCTCGAAGAAGACGTAACTGACAAGAGTAGCACTTACCAGGAGAAACGAATCAACAAAAACCGATCCTCCAATTATAATGGTGTTTGTGTAGTTTAGTACCCACTAAAACAAGTTATAAAACGGTTTTTAGAGGTTTTCAAAGTTGAACTTACATCTAACAGATCTAAGGAATTAATAGAAGGATAAATCATCGCCGCCATGAACCTGTGACCAATAATTATATGGCAAATGCTAAGAAACCTTATGCCGTGTAAACAGTCCAGTTCGGATTGATTATTTCTTATCATTCGTTTGCCGTTGGCAATCGCAGAGAATATCTCGACGATTCGATTGGATTTCCCTAAAAAAGTTCAATGTAATTTTGAACAAATATTGAATCTGGCTACCGCAATGGTCGATAATTGTACTGACAACCACTACGAGGACAATGGTTCCTGTGAAGGCACTGAAATTTTATGGAGTTAATTGTTTAAAGCTGACAATACGTATCGAGACTGACATAAAAGAAAATTCCTTTAAAGTCCATTCTGGCAGAGTTTGCAGAGTTTCACAATTCTCTTCCGTTAGACTTACTTTTATGTCTAATCCTTCAGCAACTTCCATTATGGTTTTATTGAAATGGGTCAGAATGTCCTTACTAGGACAGGAATCGGGGACACACACCGACCATCCCAATTGAACCCCGTCCAACAAGCTCGACCTTAACTTATCGAATCTCTGTGGGAGTCATTCTAATTAAAGGAGGGCAAACATTGATTTGTGTGGATTTTCGGGGTTTATCTAACTAGATAAGAAATTGTCTTTAATATTTATTCATTATAAAGGGGGAGAAGTTACAGATTCACATCGAACGCTGAAAGATAAATCTCCCTCGTGTATAATACAAAAATTTTTTCTATAACCGCTGTGAAACATTAGAAATTTTATTAATTTGTATAAACAGCAGGTGCCGCTATATTTTAGCAATTTAATTTGAGAACCCTTGCCTTAGTGATAAAATAAGAGTGACTAGTAGATTGTCAAATCTACGGGGGAGGTATTTCTACCCCAAGGGAAATTATAATTTAGTTCAACCTCGAAGAATAAAATGTGACGTTTCAGCAACTGTCAAGGGGTAGCAAAAGAAAATGTCAACATTACATATTAGGTTATAGAAAAAAAAACGTTTTTTAACCTCCCCAACCCCATCACAATTTTAAAAAAATGGGAGGTTACTGCAATCACTAAAATTTTCGAATTTGAGATAGCACCAGATCTTCACGTTTTGAGGTCTCAGGAACCCAGAAAAGGGGTTTTTAAAATGTGTCTGTGTGTATGTACGTACGTACGTACGTACGTTCGTACGTACGTTCGTACGTTTGTAATCACGCCACAGCCAAAACTACTGGACCGATTTGGCTGAAATTTGGAACATAGGCATCTCGTAACCTAACTTAGATCTGAAAAGCTTTTGGAGCCAATCGTGCAACCGGAAATGCCATTTTGGCACATCAACTTTTAAATTTTAAATGCAAACCCCCATTTTTTACGTCACCATAAGGAAGACCTTCGAATTCTGCTTCTAAAAGTGTATTCATTCTTACTGCCCTTTTGACCAAAAATAAAAAAAAAATTGATTTTTATCGGACTTTAAAATCGCGGTACAGCCCAAGCCCCTGAACCGATTTGGCTGAAATTTTGCACATAGGGATTGTATTACACGTCGAAGAGCTGAACAAATTTTGAATTCAATCGACTCACGGAAAGTGCCGTTTTGGCACACCAATTTCCAAATTTAAAATTATTCTCTCATTTGACCATTAAAAACAAGTTTTTGAAAGATTTATTGTCACCATCAGAAATGTCTTCAAATTCTGGTTTTAAATAGGGCAAAATTAATTCGCATTTAGCGCTGTTTGGTTCAAAAAATCGAAATTTTATAATAACACTAAAAATACATTATAGCCCAAATTTCTGAATCGATTTGGCTGAAATATGGTACATGGAGATTGGGTGACCCGTTGAAGACCTGAAAGGCTTTTGAAAGCAATTGGCCAACGGGAAGTCCCATTTAAGCATATCAACTTAAAATTCTAAATACAAGACCTCCTTTTTTATGTCGCCATTAGAAAGGCGATCAAATTCTGGTTCTAAAAATGTGTTCATAGTTTCTGCCATTTCAGTGGAAAATACAGAAAAAATTCTCTCATTAAAAGGGTGCGGGCTGACAGTGGATGACATAAAATGGCAGTTATTGTCAAAAAGGTGGCAAAAGATTAACCTTAAAAGAAACATATTGTCAAACGTGATGGGTGATGTCCGAGGTGATGTCGGTATTTGTCAGAAAATTGCGAAATTAGTCAAGGATTAAAAAAATTCTGTTGAATTAACTACTATCTACACTATCTACAAAGATCCACGCGATGGGGAGGTTCCAGCCGTTTCTCTGCTGCATTTTTACTACTAGCTTTAAAACGTACCATTATTGAGTTATCTTTGAACTGAGAATTCGTTTTTTTTGATAGCAAGTGAAAAAAGTACTACCTCGGTAGAGAAAACTATTTAAACCCTCGCGTCTTGTAACCCTCGGTGCTTCGCACCTCGGGGTTACAATCTTGCCGCTTGGGCTAAAATATAGTTCTTATCTTTTTTTACCTTGGTCAATAATATACTATTTTTTATTAGGATATTTTTATCGCTGCTTACTAAAATAGCTAGTAAGACAACAAGTGTTTTATAAGCAGTTTAAAAATCGAAGAGGTAATTTAGACCTATTTGAGCGACGTTAGGAGCGAAAATAATTAAAATATAATAGGTCGAGATTTTTATTAAACTATAAAACACGTGTTGTCTTCATAATTTTTTCTTTTAATACTAACCATATTAACACGATCTTTTAAAGTTTCTTTTGAATTTTTTTGTCAACTCAAGTGATATAAATGTCAAAAATTTTTGACTTATTAGCCTTAGAACACATAATCTTGGGCGACTTGCTTTTAAAGAATGGCGTGTTTTATAGCGCAAACATAAGATGCTAATTCAAATGCACCATAGAAACAGAAAAAGATAGTATCATCTTATACTGTTTCTATGGTGCATTTGAAATAGCAACTTATGTTTGCTATAAAACACCCTATTCTATAAATGTTTTAAGGGTAATAAATCAAAAAATTTTGACATTTATCACTTGAATTGACAGGTAAATTCAAAAAAATCGTTAGAATTAGACAACATGTGTTTTATTATTTAAAAATCTCTGCTTATTATATTTTCGCTCCTAACGTCGCTCAAATATAACTATTAAGACAACAGATGTTTTATAGGCAGTTTAAAAATCGAGGCGTAGTTTATATTTGAGCGACGTTAGGAGCGAAAATATAATAGGCAGAAATTTGTAGACTATAAAACACGTGTTGTCTTCATGATTTTTTTTAATAGGTACTAAACCATATTAACACGATCTTTTCTTTTGAATTTTCTTGTCAATTCAAGTGATAAATGTCAAAAATTTTTGAATTTTTTAAAACACGTTGTCATGGGTGACCTGCTTTTATAGAGTGGCGTGTTTTATAGCAAATATAAGAATGCACCATTGAAACAGTATAATAATAATGATAATAATAATTGAATAATTGAAACAAGATGTTAGTATTATAGAAAATAGTTATTAAGACAATAAGTGTTTTCGAGACAGTTTAGAATCGAGGTCGTAGTTTATAATAATACATATTGGCCGAGATTTTTAAATATAATGCGATTTTTTCTAATACTAAACATATTAACACGACATTTTAAAGTTTCTTTTCAATTTGATTTAAAACACGCTGTCG
The DNA here is from genome assembly GCA_963924575.1 of Pycnomerus fuliginosus. NCBI lineage: Eukaryota > Metazoa > Arthropoda > Insecta > Coleoptera > Zopheridae > Pycnomerus > Pycnomerus fuliginosus. The sequence goes on from OZ004622.1 coordinate 16,771,528, forward strand.
TGGTTTTATAGATTGGCGTGTTTTATAGCAAACATAGGTAATTCAAATGCACCATAGAATAGCTATTAAGACAACAAGTGTTTTATAGACAGTTTAAAAATCGAGGTCGTAGTTTATATTTGAGCGGAGCGAAAATATAATAGGCCGAGATTTTTAAACTATAAAACACGTGTTGTCTTCATCATTTTTTCTAACACTAACCATATAATGCCATATATTAGCAGGATATTTTAATTTTTTTTTAAAATATACGTGCGAATGGTTGCATGTAAAAATAAAGAATGCCATGGTTGCTATGGTTATCATGTAAACAAATTTTGACAAATTTTGAAAAAAGTTTGTAGTTGAAATGACCGAAAATATTCCGGACGAAATATTGAAGAAAGGTATTGAATTACGTGGAAAATTGTTACCTGCGAAATCTAAAGATGCGTATGAAAAGGTTTACGTGAGTTTTCAAAAATGGAGGACAGAAAAAGGTATTGGTGAAATGATTGAAGACGTGATCTTAACGTATCTTGACATGAGGTCACAAAAGCTGTGCCCAACATCTTTGTGGCCAGAATATTCTATGTTAAAAGCGACTCTGAAGTGTAAAGAGAACGTGGATATTGAAAAATTTGGTGCAGTTGTTCCTTATTTGAAGAATTTGAATGTTGGTTATCGTGGTAAAAAGTCCAAGGTGTTGTCGCGAAAAGAGATTGAAACATTTTTACTGCAAGCTGGAAATGAAGACTATTTGTTTATGAAGATCGCTTTACTATTCGGAATTGGAGGAGCGTGTCGTAAAGCAGAATTGTGCAGTATGAATTATGAAGACATAGAGGACTGTGGAGATGTTTTGAACGTTACTATTCCTGATAGTAAAACACATAAGGAAAGAAGATTCAGTATTGTCAGTGAAGGTTTTGGTGTTAACCCTATTGATTTGTTCAGACGTTATGTTGCTTTACGTCCCAAAAATGCACCTTCTAGATTTTTTCTTCAATACCATAAAGGCAAGTGCACTCGACAAGTTGTTGGAATTAATTCTTTCGGACAAATTCCAAAAAAGATTGCGATTTTCCTGAAACTGGAAAATCCAAAAAGTTATAGTGGTCATTCGTTTCGTCGCAGTTCAGCAACTCTTCTTGTTAACGCAGGTGGAGATATTACCTCCTTGAAAAGACATGGCGGGTGGGAATCTTCAAAAGTAGCCGAGTCTTATATAGAAGAATCATTCGGAGAGCGGGTGAAGATTGCAAGAAAGGTTTTTAGCGATGGAATGGTGAATTGTAATGAAATGGATCAAATTAAGAAGGTAGATGTTAGAACCAAGACCATCAATATGATAAACCCCGAAGAACCCAGCACATCCTCTAGATCTGGAATTACTGGAGGACTTGTTTACTACAATAATTGTAATTTCAATTTTTATGTAAAAGATAAATAAATTAATGTTACTTGTAACATTTATAGAAATGTAATTTAGTTATTAGCTATAAAACACGTTGTCATGGACGACATGTCTTATAGTCAACGGCGTGTTTTATAGCAAACATAAGAAGCAAATTCAAATGCACCATAGAAACAGTATAAAATGTTGGTGTTAGAAAAACAGTATAAGATGTTAATATTAGAAAATAGTATATTATATTACATAACGAGCTACGAAAGTGGAACATATCACGACGTGGGCGCGACTGTGCGATATTATATGTTAGTGTCAACTTTTGCGCCTACTTATTTGTGCGATATTTACTACTTTCTTAAGTGGTCGTAGGTAAGATTATTTTTAGTCCCGAAGTGGATCTGAAAATGCACACGAAAGAGAATACTATATTTATTAAAAATGTTTACGCAAATTTGTTTTTCAGGGAGCATAACAACCAGAGCGTACAAGGGCTGCATATTATAAAGTTGCAATGTTTGAAAAATACGAGATAATAGTATAGCTATATGTTCAATTCTCTTTTATTTGAATCGCCAGTGGGTCACGAGTCTTTTTATTAAACTAATTGATCCCAAAAAATTGCACCCCCGAAAGTCACGCTCTTCAACCCCCAAACACTTGGGGGAAATGTAGCTTATGAACTAGCTACAACCGGAAGCGGCTAATTGAACACAAAAAAAATCACCCCCGAAACTCACTCCCTTCAACCCCCAAACACGAAAATTTGACTTGGAGGAAATTTGTGAGTGAATTTCTTGGAAATTGACCTATTGACCTAGGCTCGAAGGGTTTTTTGTGTGGAAGCAATCGAGAGCCTCAATTTTAGTTGCGGATTGTCCGCACCCAATACAACTAACAAATTCGGGCTACCACTGCATAAACATTAACGGTGAGGATAAATGAAGAAAAAAAATACAAGCTTTTATGAATGACATGTTGCAATAAAATGAAAAAGTCTTAAAAATTACACTTGAGAGACCTACGGAAGCTCTGAAGGGTCACGAGGCTCCTTTACAACTGGTACGAATTGTACAACTAACTCGTGCCACTCGCCCGAGTGCCACTGGCACGAGTTGTGAGTGAATTTCTTGGAAATTGACTGATTGACACGAGTTGTGCAACTGGTACCAGTTGTAAAAGAGCTGAGCTGTACAACTCGTGTCACTCGCCCGAGTTGCACAACTCGTGCCAATAGTTAAATTTCAAAGAAACTCATGCCACTGGCACGAGTTATGAGTGAATTTCTTGGAAATTGACTTATTGGCACGAGTTGTGCAACTCGTACCAGTTGTAAAAGAGCTGAGCTGTACAACTCGTGTCACTCGCCCGAGTTGCACAACTCGTGCCAATAGGTAAATTTCAAAGAAATTCACTCATGCCACTGGCACGAGTTATGAGTGAATTTCTTAGAAATTTACCTATTGGCCCGAGTTGTGCAACTCGGGCGGGTGGCACAAGTTGTACAGCTCGTGCCAGTTGTATAAGAAATTCACTCACAACTCGTGCCAGTGGAAATTTACCTATTGGCACGAGTCGTACAATTCGGGCGAGTGGCACGAGTGTACAACTCGTACCAGTTGTAAAAGAGCTTCCCTTCAGAGCTTCCGTAGTAACCTCATAACATTCTGGTTTTTTACTTTCCAGTCTTCAGCGTTCCTTTAACAGACAGTATGGCTTTAAAGAAAGTTTTATAGTTACCAACAGGCTGGAAAATAGCATTCAGGGTTACACCGTAGTCTTCAAACAATTATAGTGCCATAATTTTAATTTGTACCATATTTTATGTCTATATTTCCAAGCATCTACGTAAAATTTAGTTAGATATAATTATGTATACAAAAGGTCCAGCTAAGTCAAGTTATGACGGAGGCAAGTATGAAAGTCTGAACTTGACGCTGGTGAATATGAAGTAAAAGGGTTAATTTCCATTTTACAAGCTACTGAACTTGTTCTAGTTTGACATATCTAAATTCATTTTATAGAACAACTATTTAAGTAAAACCCAGCAATCCACACAAATTCAAAGTCAAACACACAGGTATACCTTTGATGAAACGCCTCGAAACCCCAACACAGTTCTAAGTAGATTTTCTCCTGGAGTAATTCCAAAAGTGCAATGTTTTCCACGCATCGCCCCAATTTCGGTATCTTTATAAATCTTTAAACACGCCCTGAAAGCGCCGTATTCCACTAAATTGCCCGTTAAGATCCCAGATTGCAATTTGGAAGATGAATCAAACACTGAAACGTGAACCAGTTTAGGCGGTACGAGAAGAAAATGTAAAAGGGTTGTGTATCAATGTTTGGTTTTGAAATTGAAACAAAATAATGTTGTTGCGATCGAATTACAGGGTAATTTAATTTATTTTATGCTTACTTTGGAGGGCCCATGGTTGGAGTTGTCGCAGTCCCTCTTTGAATATTTCAGTGTGGGTTTTGCACAACGGGTCTGAAGGATCGTTCAACGCATAAGTGGCAACAACTTGATTCATTATCAGGCCTTGTTTCATGGTTAATTTCACTGGTTTTCCGGTTGTGATGTTTTCAGCTGATACAGCCGTATGATTGGGAGATCGTGCCATTGAAACGTTGCTGGAGGAAGTTGCTATTGTTTCGTGATGCCTGTAACAAGTCAGAATCCATAGCAAGAATAATGCAATGCTTTTCACTAAATTCATCGCAATAATAATGGTAAAGTTTCGTACTTACACGTTTATATAAAGCACATAGTGGCGTTACAATAAGTACATGTCGCAACTTTTGATATTACTATTATGAAGTAGTCAAGTCCTAACTTTCCACGTGTGGTAGCAATTTGCTAACAGAACAAAGTTTACACAACCCACAATTTCCTTTAGACAGCTTTTTCACAAATTATACGATTGGACTAGGCCTTGTGAAGGCAAGTGTGCAGCATTTGCCCCTTGGAGAACACTTGAGTTAAGAGTCCCTTGGTGTTAATTGAAACCGTGCACATTTATCTAACAGCAGCGATTTGTCTACTTTTCGAAAAAATAAAAACTTTCCCCACAATTGTGATCGTCACCTATTCAATAAGCTCTTATAAATTCAATGAGGATTATTAAATTTGCATCTGCTACATATCATTCCTGAATCTGACAGGCTTAAATATTAAAATTCAAGTGGAGGACGTCGACATCCACTTTAAAAAATCCCCATCAGCATTCTTACTGTGGATATTATCGTCGCTTTAAGAGGATTCTTTAAGGACCCAGTGTCGATAGAAATCGGTGAAGATTGGCAAGCTTTTAGTACTTTATAATTATGAGTCGAGTGCTGACGCGGTCTATTGACTCAGCTTGTTATACTTCATCAGCAATGCCTTCACTTAATGAATTCTAGAGAGGCGGAAAATTTACTAACTTTTTCTCGAGACCGCTTTTTTAATTCCAGAAGCGTGAATAATTTCTCTACGACCCACATGAAACGAGCTTTCAGAGTGACGGGAAAACTTCCGTTTTTTGTCTATAATTATTGCACTTTACCAGAGAGTAACTTACAGAAAATTGCGTTTCCATCTGTGTCTTTTGTATTCTAGGCAAAATGGTTAATATCTTAAGGTACCTAATTCGTAATGTCATTAGCTTCTTCTTATTGAATCAATGAATTTGAACTTTTCGAATTTGCAATGAAAAATAAAACTGGTTAAACATCAGCAATAACTGACTCTAGAAGAAATTAAGCATTGCTTTAAGAAAATTAAGACTACTTAGCAATTACTTATCAAAAACCCGTTTTCAGACTACTAGACAAAATATACAGGGTGATTCTTAAATAGTATCAGAAAATTCAATGGCTGATTTCTCACACAATTTTAGGAAAAAACCTTACCATGGACATTACGTCCGAAAATGCTTCATATGGAGCTACATGCCCTTCAAAGGGGTGGGTACCCGAAAAGCCATTTTTTTAAATTACTCTAATATATGTATACTTGACAGGTTTTTAAAATTTGGATGGATCTCAATCAAATTTGATAATTTTTCGAATTATACTAATAATAAAGACATTTGTGACATACCGTAATGGCCTTTTACTTCTCTTACTTGTTGCAGTTTTATTTCTTCCTCTGTGCAACTCCGCTACTCTCTGTCCAGTATCCACTTGTTCTATTTTCAATTTTTCTTGTAACCTCTATTATACATAATAGGTTTTGGAAGTGTTCCTTTCACCGTTCCATTAAATAAGGACTTTGTAAGGCAGTTTCTGGTTGCCCTTGCTGTCTATTTCCAGCTTTTCCAAATTCAACCAATTTTCTTGCTGTTTCTTGCCATTTCTTTGTTAGCTTTCTGCTTGCTTTATTTCGCTTGTCCAGCAAGAAGTTTGTTTTTGCTACTTCTGTGACTGTTTCTCTAATTACGTTCCATAGCTGTTCTACGTTTTGTTTTGTGCGTTTTATTTCTTGCAGATAGAAATACCTACGAATTCTAAATTTTATTCGAATTAAAATGTTAGAAAAAGAAGGAAAGTTACGATTCACCCCTTATCTGATGTCTCCTAATTTACAATTATTACTATATCACGGTAGTCGAACCCACGCCTTCGACTTCCTTTACTTTTTTAAAGGTGTCGTGAACTCGTTGCTGGCGGCTCGCGGTGACGTCATTGGTGCAAGCATCGAAGCGTGGAGTAGCGCAACCTGAGGTTTTTAACAGTATTGTTGGGGTTTGTTACGGTTCGATTTGAACAGATCGTTCTAATTTAATATTAAAATATACAATATAAATAACAAATAATTATTTTAGGCACTTTTAAACTATAATAGTTATTTACGTAAAGAGTATGGAAAGCGATCTTTCCGGGACGAATAGGCAGATTTCAGGCTGACGCCGTAGGCGGAAGCCTGAATGCCTGCGAGTCCAGGAAAGACACTTTACATGTGAGTTACGTATTAAATTTTTTAGGTGCTCGCAACATATTTTCTGCGTGAAATTAAATATTTTAATTCAAATTATCTACACTGAAAAATGTGAGGAGCCTAGTAAAAATTAACACGATAACAAAATCCATAATATTCCGGTGAAATTTGACTTTCTAGAATATTTCGGTGAAATCTCACTTTCCCGGACTTCGACTTTCCCGGACTAGTCCGGGAAAGTTGATTTTCCGGTCCCAAAATTGACCGGGAAAATTAATTTTTCACTTTCCCGGACTAGTCCGGGAAAAGCCACTTTCCGGTCCTAAAATTGACCGGAAAGGGTAACTTTCCGGTCGAGCGCCTAAAAACATTTTTTACCTACTTGCGTTTTGAAAAGTTGGATTTTACACAATTAGGTAAAATGTTGTACGGAATACGTTATGAAAAGCCTAAATTGTTTGACTCGCATAATGTTGCAAAACTCGCGCTATTGCTCGTTTTGGCAAATATTACGACTCGTCAAACAATATAGGACTTTTCATAACTAATTACGTAAATAACTATTAGAGCATTAACACGCCCTAGTATTTAAAATTTAAATTTAAAAAAATGCATTATTTTGCACTTATTTTTTTAGAATTTGATAATATTCACCTGTTTACTTGTCGAATCGATTGAACATACTGTCAATTAACTCCTTCAGTCCTTGCTCTGCCTTCTCGCGTAATTATTATATGCTCGTTCTTGTAATAGTTACATTTCACCACCAAGTACCTAATTCTTGTTTCGACAATGAAGTTTTCTCGAAATCGTTGTCTCTGCACTCTGCAGTGAGCCGAGCATTTTCTAGTGTTCTTTGCGCGGGAACGAAATTTGATCTTTTAATTTTATCCAACCACTGTTTGGAAACTTTCCGATGCTTGTTCTTATCGGGAAAAGCAAAAAAACTATATTACCTGGATTTTTCGTTATTACTGCCACCGTAATCACAGCACTGGGGCATTTCCATCGATTTATTATGATCAAGACAGTGCAATTCTTACGCAGCGCTTGCACCAATGACGTCACAGATCGTAGTTTTCCACATTCAGAGGATTATAACTCATTTATTACTAATCGTATTTAAATTCTACTTGCAGCGTAAGAATCGTAATTTTTTACAGAATTTTTTGATAAAAAGTTGCCCAACGAGTTCACGACACCTTTAATTACAGGAAACGGGGCGACTCATCAGCTCGAATGCGTGGATAAGTTTACATAGGGGGATGGCAGCCCCCGGGTGATATCACGTGGGCGGCGATTAAGCAATATCGCGTGCAAACAGAGCATTTATTAAGTTAAAAGTGTGATTTGTGTGAGCCAATCTTAGGAGGAGCGGCCACGTAGATGATTCTGCGGCGTGATTTATTCCTCGGTTTTAGATTCGAAAGCTAATTTACCTTCCATTTTCGTATTCCTTGATATGGACGAATTTTCGAGTCGAAACTGTAGCGTCGGGATTCCATCCCGATTAGAATATCTTCCCTTTCTGTTTGAAGTACTTTCCCATTATCGTTCATTCGCGAATAAGAGAAGGATTTATCATGCTGCGAAGAATATTAACATCGTCGATGTATAAGAGGTCCAGACATTAACATAATTTATGGCTGACGAGGAGATCAATAATAGAGGGTATTTTTTATAAAATAATTTTTCGATTATGCTTTTAAATTTGAAAAGTTTAGTAAAGTATGTAGAGGACGAGATCGCTCCTACGACAAAAGCGTATTTAAATTCATACCTCTTGGTAATATTTAAAAAGTTCTGAATATCTTTCAATACTTCCTAGGAGCATTAAACTTGAGATTGATCCTGAATTTTTATACTAGACTTGGCCCGGTGGGTGCCATCCTTCACCACATGACAAACATTTTTCCATAATATTTACTCTTTGAGAAAATCATTGTTGCAAAACGTAAGAAGCATATTTTTCTTGCTTTTTAAAATTAGGATCGAAGCCAGAATGTTGCTTTTGCTCAAAAAGCATTCCTCAAAAAGTTTTAATATGGGTATAGGTACCTAACATTTTTAAGGTAACAAAGTTAAAGAATTCGGGTTATTGCAACAAATTTCCACTCCAATTCCTATCCAGATTCTCGCCCCTTCAGTTTAAATTTTGCTTCTATAAACCAATTAAGTTGCAAAAGAGGTTTTTCGTCCTTTTCCCAAACCACATCCATCTTAACCAGATAACGTCCTAAAGGTATATTTTGAGGAAAAAACGTCTCCTCTGGCATAAAGTTGGATAAATAGTACAAACCCTACAAATCAAATTGAAGGAATCGATTTTTTAACATTTATAACCTTTTTAATATCACACCCCTCCAAATTCCCGAACTGTAATATGAATTCCTTCACATTATGTAAATTTCTCTTCCAATATTCACAAACATTATAAGTCAGTTGAATGCCAGTAGGTCTGTATCGATTGCTGAGAAAAACATGGGCACTGGTAGTAAACTGAAACATAATATTAACAGGCTGGTTATAACAAAAGAATTTAAGTACCTTAAAATCGTTTCCGTCTAAATCTTTCAAAGATTCGAATGAGACATTTAAACAATAATTCGTTTTGTTGTATTTTCTGAAGCGAAAATAGCCGTCTTTCACAAGACTCCGGTCGTAATAACCCAATTCGAGTTTATCGTACTTTACTATGTATTCAAACTAAAATGAAATAAGGGTGGATGCGAGAGAAAAATAGGAAACTTACCGCAAACAGTGTGGGAAAGAACAAAAGTGACAAGAACAGCATTTTAGTCAGAGAATAATGGGTTTTCAACTAAATTAGTGTATTTATACTATTGTGGTAGCATTAAGTTAATAAGGTTAAGGTTTAATTGGGCATATAAATTGCAATCGTGTTAAGCGATAACATCAGAAAAGCGGCCGCAGTCGATTTATAAAACGTAAATGTATCCGGGCTATGCTGATTTAGATGCAGTTGATTGTAATTTGGCTCATATTTAAACACTGACCATGCAACTATGTCATTTGTAAAGCTTATGGAAAACGGAATAAAGGAGAAATGCAACGTTCTGATTACAATCACAAGGGATGTTATTGGTTTAGGTCACAAACGTTTACGTATTGTCACAGAAAACAAAAGTGAAAATTAAAAAGATGTTTGAGAAAATCAGTTAAAAAATTGGCAGTCTCGGAGACGCAGACGGTAGAAACTTCTACTTTGTCACAGAATTTGAAAATGTAGTTGTGTCGATATTTTTCACCCCTAAAATGACATTTTTTCAAAGAATGGCATTAAGGTTTTTGAACCAACAATGCAACAGCTATCGAACTCAATAACAATAGCCTTTTTGCTAAGAAAAATTCAAAAAGGGGCAGTTTCGCCCCTAAAATGTCAATTTTCGAAAAAATGGCACTAAGGTTTTTGATCCATCAATGCAATAGCCATCAAATGCTGTAGTAAGAAAATACAATTTTGCTAAATTTTTGGCCAAAAGGGCACCAAGTGTGAATACATTTTTAGAAGCAGAATTCGAAGAGTTTTCATAAGGTAATGCGAAAAATGGGGGTTTGCATTTAATTTTTTAAAGTTGACGTGCCAAAAAGGCACATTTCATGAAACGTTGGACATCATAAAATCTAATCTGCACCTAAGACAGACAGACAGGCAGACAGACAGACACACAGGCAGACAGGTAGACATTTTTCAAAAACCACTTTTTCGGATTCCTATCAGGAGCCTAAAACGTAAAAATTTGATATTTTTGGAGATTCGATTTTTCGATCGATTTTATTAATTTGCTGCGCTGAAGCGTAGAAGTTAAAAATCACTGATGACAAGTCAGGCAATGTTGACACGTTTTGAGCCCTCCCCCTTCAGGCACAATAGAAGCGCTCGGGGGGGCCCGGTGCGGTGGCGCAAACCAGATCTCTAAAAATGCTTTGATAATATTTTGTAATTGATGAATGATGAATTAATATTTTTTGCAGAAACACCAAAACACGAACGAACGCAGTGTATATCCAATTTCATATTGCTACTTGTCTTAAAAGGCGTCACCCCAATATCCTCAAAGCTAAATATCCGCCACTGAAACCGAATATACTTTCAAATACCTAAATAAATAAATACTTTATAATGCATTTGTAGTAGTTGTCGAACTTGGAGTCTCCTGAATCTCTCCCTTTATATGTCGTACATCCAAATAACTCTCTCGAGTGATGAGTTATTGATGAGTTTTGGAATAAGCAAAGTACAGTCTAGAAAAGAGCGAATGCCCACCCGCGAAGGTGAGGGCTAACAACTCTAAAAGGAAATGAAACTTTCGTCTTTCATCACAATTAAGATCATTGCTACTGTCCACACAATTATTACGAATTGCTGCCAATAAAGGCTATTTTGCAAACTATTTTTGCAAGTATTCATATCGAAAGTTCACAATTAAAGGGAGGTTTTTTATCTGCAACTAAAACTGGCCATCCAATAAGGTTTTTGTAGGAATTTAGTGATATCATTCTCGCCGTATTTTCATCTAGAATGTAACAAGTGATATTATTATCAATTATCATCGATGACATTCCACGAGTAAAACCGATATGCAGATTAGGACGAGTTGGATGTTGCACTGCGACGTCTAGTTTATAACGGTATTTTTGGGAGTTTATTTAATTTTCATTTGCTTCTCTCCAGTCATTTTTAACGTGTTTTTGGCTATCCAACAAAAAAATATACTAAAAGCCCACTAACTGTAGATTTCTTACTATTGTTGTAGGAGCATTGTTGATGTTAGCAACAACGGATGATAGCAGCTTTTGTTTTTTATCACCGATAGGGTGGCTTCGTAACTGTTTATACAAATTGTGAACTTTAATTGGGGCAAATAAGGTCATGTGACACATGAATTATATTGCATCTTACTTCAAAAATACTTGGCCTTGCAAATAATTCAAAAACGTCAAGCCTGTCATGTCATTCAAAAAGTATTTGTAAAATCTCTTCAAACGCTCCCAAAACAGCATTTACATGAAGAATTTCGAGTGCCATGGACTAAAGCAATATTTCTATAGATTAATACCGTGTAGTGCATTAATCTTCCTAAAATACATTCGAGGTTGAGTTTTTATCTGGATAAACTCAAATTTCAGTGCTTTTAACAAATTATTCTCGAAGAAACTGAACTAGAGAAAAACACTCAAGCTTCGATGTCGTGTTTTTATCAGTCAGTTTCTTCTCATTTGATTTCCAAGAAACCAAATTTTCGTAAAGAACGACAGTTTATCCGATAAAAAGTCAACCTCTTATGTATTTACCCTCGATAAATATTTGTTTTTGTTTTGTTATGATTGTTTAGTGGTCGTTCTGTAATACTGTGGTTAAAATTCTTAACGGGCCTAATCCTACATTTTGATTGGTTACATTCCTGCGCCTACTTACTTATTGGTATAGGTAAGGTATGTATCAAAAATTATCGTTTAATCTTACATCCAGCACTTATAAATGCTCTGCTCACCTATAGTTAAACCCCAAAATCAGATTTTGTGTCAGAGAAAAGAAAACCTATTATGAAAAAACCGTAAAAAATTATTTGAGCAAAATTTACTAGTCATTCTAAAATACATCATCTGATTGCGATTTTCTATTTACCTCCCTATTTTTGTGTAACTATACCTATTCCACCCCGGAAAAAAGAGGGTGAGGGTGACAGTGAGTGAGAGTGTGTTTACCGGAAAACGGTTTCACTGTCTCTCAAATGTTAAGAAGAGCATCGCTACTAGAGTTTTTGTTAAAAGATAAAAATATCTGTTAAATATAGGTAAATATTAAATATCAATAATTACTGTGGTAGCTTGGTAAATAAAATGTAGCATGGCCAGACGAATGCAAGAATACATTGAAGTGAACGGCTACCCCAACAAATACAAATTGAGTAACTCCCTTGACTCTTAGGTGATTAATTAAATTGTAAAATTAAACAGTAATTTTTCATACACCTACCAATAGTAGGCGCAGGAATGTAACCATTCAAAATGAAGGACTAGGCCCGTTAAAAATTTTAACCGTTGTATTAGAGAATGACCACTAAGCAATCATAACAAAACATAAAAACAAAGATTTATTCGAAAATACGGCGAGAATGATATCACTAAGCTCGTATAAAAATATTATTGGACGACTAGTTTTAGTTGCAGAGGAAAAACCTCTCTTTAATTACGATTTTTATTGAAAATACCTATCTGTCTTTCCTGAGAAAGTGATGATTAATGACTCGATTATCTAATGATCTTTATTTTGACATTTATTTCAGTATCTACTATGTCCGTCGTGTTGTTAAATTGTAACGAAAAGTTTAATAACAAGTAACAAGTGAACAAGTCATTGAATGGTATGAATAAAGTGTTAGAAGATGCTCATACTTACATTAATAAAGGATGCAAATACAAGTTTTTCTTGTGTAAGACAGGGATAGAACTATGAGCAAATGCTCGGTTACCGTTTATTCATACCAGCCATTGACGCGGAAAAGCTCGAAAAAAAGTGCGTCTTCGAGATGTCTGCAGCGCACAGGCATACAGTGTTTGGCCCCCACCTTCCCGGGTGGACATTTGCTCCTTTCCATTCTATACGTATTTACCTATGTACTGTCAAGTCTGCAAAGAAGCTGCAAATACGCCAAACTTTATATTCTTCCTTTGTATACCGTTATTGTAGAAAATATGACAATCCTCCAGTCGTTAAATCAGAAGATGCTCCAGGACCGGTTTAAATTAAAAGCCAAGTTCTGTTTGACGTTAGCTTTATCACCTCGTAAATCCTTCACTAAGCTCAGGCAACGATTTCAGGGAATAAACCTCTGTTGTAAATTCGTAGAAAATATGATGCCTGAAGCTCGTATTATAGTTTCGGAATATCAATTAATCCAGGGTCAGTAATCGGGTGAGAAGCACGAGGAGGGTAATAAAACGAGCGAACATTTACATGGAATTATTTAGGTGTGTCCTTACCCGCAGGGACGAAGTACATTAAAGTTGATTATTTTTGCCAGGAAATTGTGCTGATGATTTATTAAAAATTCGTTACATTTCTCGTCGACGCTAAATTCGCGGTAATTAAACAAACTTTATCCTAATGAACTTAGTTGTTTCAGTTTTTCATTGGGATAAGATAAAATTGCTTTGAAATCGGGCTGATTATTAAATGGTAGAATTAATTAAAAATTAAGAGGAGTATAGCGGAAAGCTCAAAGCACGCATCAGTTAGAACTCTCTAGAGGTTGTATCCAAGTTATCCTGAATATTATAATACTAATTAACAGAGTAAAAAGCTATTAACAGGAGGTGTATTTCCTCAAGACGAACGAGGGATTTACCAAAACGTGAATTCGTCAGTTTACTTAGAAACATTAAACAGTAGCATTGTTCTGTAAACAATTTCTATTTTGAACACGGTCGAAGCAAGTAAATCCGTTCCGGAGCTGAATAATCCAAGACTCTTCCACGTGTATGGCGTTATAGGTCCGCAAGATCTCAGTGGTGATTAGCTCTTTAAGGTCATCTCAAGGGTCCTTTGAAGTTGTAACTTGTTAAGCTTGCGGGATATTTGCGGTCCCTAGAAATTATGTTTATAGGTACATTACAAGGGACAACCCTATTCTTAAATTCACTCTCGAGAATCACTCGACAAACTTGACCCTTGTATAATATTCCCATCATCCAAAAATCTTTCTTATGATGACACAGCGTCACCAATTAAACTTCGTCGGACGAGTAATCGATGTGGTAATGCCTTTGACTGCCACCATCTTTGTTTCGAGCTTCGCTGATAAATCAATTTGAAGCTGGGAGCTAAGGTCGTGTCGTGATTCTCCATTCAATACGCCCAATATTCGCTGACATTTCCCTCCGAGTTTGATTTATAACGCGGTCATAAAATAAATACTTAAATGCCTTTTTGTGTTTGGTAAAAAAATTCGGAAAGAAACTGTGATTCTTATAAGAATAGCTCCGAGACTCCGGGGAATAGCAAGTCAATCCTGCAAAATTGTGCGAGATATTCTAGCCAAAACGTTTTTTAGAATCCTGCATTTTCGAGATTTAATAAGTAAATAATTACGTGCATACAGGGACAGTAAGTTAACCACCGATATTGGCAAAATGCATTTCACCGTCAAAATAGTGAGTTTGAATAAAGCGGCAGATTAATTATTCCATGCACTTAATCCTACCAACAATAATATTTCGCTGAAGTGATTCGAACAAAATTTAAAATTTTACATGAATTGTTCAGTTTTTGTTGTTCAAACGTGTATCGGATATTCATCAAATTATATTCTCGAACAGGAAATAATTCTTTCCATGAAACCTCCAAGCGCAAAAGCTCAACAGTTGTTCTTGAAACATTTTTAATAAAATTCAGGGCTAGTACGAAACGTAAAATGTACGGATGCGATCTGATGCTAACTACGGAGGGGATGCGCGAACCTGGAAAAAACATGTTAATTCATTTTAACGGCAATTAGGAAAATTAGTCAAAGTGCTATTAAGGCTGCCACTTTGCATAAAAGACATGATCTGCACGAAATATTACGAATACAAAGTTATATTATTTGTATTATTATCTGATGATAACCAACTCCTTTCCAGTTTTACATTCATATCATCATATCGCTTCACACATCTCAAAAATGAAATAATCAGATATCTGCTACTTTTCAGTTTTTACGCATACACTTTTTTACGAAAGCGTCCTGGGGCCACGAAAATATAATTTTTTTACGTAATTAGGTACGAAACTTTTTTTCGCAATCAGGAATAGGTTCTAGAGGCAAAATACCCCCTGGAGCGGTCCAGAATTAATCAATTGGTTCACGCTCAACGCCCTTGTAATTTTCAGGTTTCCAGGTTTTAGATACCGATAGCCTCTACCTGTGGAAAAAAAATCGTAAAGGTGGATGAAAAAATCAAAAGGTATGAGGATTAACCGTGGCTAAGTAAAATTACGGAAAATAACACCAAATTAACCCAATTATGTAAATTTTGCATTTGAAGACTTGAAACATTGCGAAGGGGGATGAAAAAAGTGAAAAGTTTAATCATCATCCAAATGGGTTCAATTTATTACCGAGGAAAAACGAAAATATCCGAATTTGGCAAAACTAACACCTAGGGGGTTGAAAAATTGTAAAGGGGGATGAAACGTCAAAGTGGATGAGAATTAATCGTAATTAAGCAGAATTACAGAAAATAACACGAAAGTAAACCAATTATGCAAATTTAGCTTTTGGGGGTTGAAATGTTGCGAAGGGGGTTGGAAAAGTGAAAAAGATAAACATAATCCAAATGAGTTTAATTTATTACCGAAGGAAAACTAAATTGCGTGAATTTTGCAAAATAAACACTTAGGGGGATGAAAAATTGTACAGGGGGATGAAAAGTTAAAAGGGATGAAAATTAATCGTAATTAAGTAGAATTACAGAAAATAACACGAAAATAAGCCAATTATGCAAATTTGACTTTTGGGGGTTGAAACATTGCGAAGGGGTCGAAAAAGTGAAAAACTCAGTAACAATTCATACGAGTAAAATTCGGTAAAATTTATTACCGAAAAAAGGCAAAACTGCGCGAATTTTACAAAATTAACGCTCGGGGGGGAGAAAAATCGTTAAGGGGGATGAAAACTCAAAAGAGATGAAAATGTACTGTAGTTAAGTAGAACTAGCGAAAATCACACGAAAAAGAAGCGGTGTGGGTAAATTTTGCTCTTTGAGGGTACACATATCATGAAAGGGGTTGAAAAATTGTGGATGGGTTAAAAATTAATGAAAATGACGTTGAATTATTAACAAATCAGAAGAAAGCAAAAAAAAAAAAAATGTGTTTACTCCGCTTGCTAGGGCTTAAGGGTTGTTAGTAGCGTAGGGGTTGGTTTTAGGTTGAAGACTCATAAGACTTTTTTCAATGGTTGACCGAAGTCTATCGAACCCCATAATTTTATTCCACCACTTAGATGAAAAAATTTCCGGTTTCAACCCTTAAATTTCATCCCCCTTGTTAGATATTAATGAAAATTTGCCCATCCGCCTACAGTGGCGCTGTAAATTACCACATCAAATTTAACCCTGATACGTTGAGCAGTTTTTGAGTTCTCGCATTTTTGTGTTTCGGCATGTTAGGGGGTTGTATCGCCTTTAAGAGTCGTTTTTCGCGAATGATGAATAATACCTTTTTTGTACCATCAATAGAAAGCTATCGAATGGTATTATTTTCAACTATACATTCTTCATTGAAAATTCGAGTTTCCACCCCTAACTTTCATCCCCTTCGATAATTTTCTCCTAAAATTCGCTCTTCCCTTCTCGAAGATGCAGTGTGTAAGATGTCACAGTTTCGCAGAAGATATTGCTTCTCTGTGTCAAATTACAGGGCTTTATGGACGTTTCAACCCCTAAACTCCAACCCCCTATTTCACCACCCCCACATGCCCTAAAGGAAGTTGTGTTTTCAATTTCACCACCCTAATCCAATTCGTTGAAAAATTAAGGTGATTTGTAGATTCATGTTTTCAACACCTCATGATTTCACCCCTTTATGATTTACAGGGGTGAGTTTATTTTTCCGGTGTGACATAACTCCTTGCGTATTTACTGACTTCAGTTGTTCATAAATAAACCAATAGGGTTTCAGAAAAAATAAATAAAATGTAATTATTATCGACTTGCAAAGAGTTAGGGGTGGTTAATGGCCCAGGGGTTGGTTTTAGATTGAAAACTCATAAGACCTTTTTTCAATAGTTGACCGAAATCTATCGAACCCCGTAATTTTAGGCTACCATTTACTTGAAGAAATTTCAAGTTTCAACCCTTAAATTTCATCCCCTTTGTTAGATATTTTTGAAAATTTGTCCATCCACCTATAATGTCACTGGAAATTCACAAACCAAATTCTGCCTTCATACGTTGAGTAGTTTTTGAGTTCTCGTATTTTTGTGTTTCTGCATGTTAGGGGTTGTAGCGCCTATAAGGGTGGTTTTTCGCAAAATATGAATGACACCTTTTTTGAATAATTAATGGAAAGCTATCGAATGACGCCAATTTCGACTAGTACTTATTAAGCGGAATTTTGAGTTACAACCCCTAATTTCCACCCCCTTGGTCCGATATGACCCAAAAGCAATCTCCGCCTTACTTTTTAGTGTATAAAGCCGTATAGTAAATTTGAGCTCGACACCTCACTCTGTTCTCAAGTTATCCGACGTTATGTATTTCTTCATGTTAGGGGTTGTAGAGCCTTTAAGGGTGGTTTTTTGTAAAACATGAATAACACCTTTTTGAATCATTAATGGAAGGGTATCGAATGACGTTAATTTCGACCAATACTTATAAGGCGGAATTTTGAGTTACAACCCCTAATTTCCACCCCCTTGGTCCGATATAGCCCAAAAGCAATCCCCGCCTTACTTTTTTGGGCAAGATTCCGTATAGCAAATTTCAGCTCGATACCTCAATCCGTTCTCAAGTTATCCGACGGACAGAGTGAGGAGCGATCGATACGACGAGCGAGCGAGCGAGCGAGCGAGCGAATAAGCAAAGACAAGAGTACCTCCGCATTCTGCTACGGCACTAAAATACTGAGCAAACAGTTCTCCGGGGTTAGTTCATAAACGAAGGTAAACCGGACCGTTATTCGAATTTACCGCGAATATGTTGCTATGAAACACAAAACTACGGCAAATCAGAGCACAGCACACAAATATCCTTGACGATATATCAGCTCGAGATTTAACGAAGTGTCGATCGTACTCGTTCGTCTAATCCAGGGGAACTGTTAGCTAAATATTTTTTCACAGTAGAGGATATCGGTATCTAAAACCTGATAACCTAAAATTTGCCGTATTTGCCCTATTTGGCGCAATATTTTAAATATCTTCAGTAACTTGGGCTGTAGCGTCTTTCCTTTACGATATCTTGCTAAAAGGACCCTAAAATGAGATTTTTCGAAAAAATGGCACTAAGGTTTTCGACCTGGAAAGAAATCATCTATCAAATTCGGTAATAAAAATATATACAAATAAACAAATAAATGTTTTCTTCACGGCACAGATTTTTGCCAAAAAGGCGCCAAGTGTCAATACATTTTTAGAAGCAGAATTTGAAATGCGAAAAATGGTGGTTTGTACTTAAAATTTTAAAGTCGATATGCCAAAAAAGCCACTTTCCGTAGACCGATGTGGCCCAAAATCTAATCAGCACATACAAGGTGTATTCTGAATATGTTTGCCAAATTTCATCTCGACACGTCCAATAACTTGAGTTGCAGCGTAGAAGTTAAAAATGAGCAGCTGTTTGGATTCTTGCTTGTTTTTTTTAACGTGCCTTCAAAATCATAAATTTTTATGTTCTATGCCAAAATGGCATTAAGTGTGATCTCTGAAGACACTTTTTGGAAACATAATTTGGAGGCCTTTATTGGACATAAAATCGGAGCGAAAAGCACACAGAATTTAAAATAAATTAATACCCGCCCTCTGAACGTTGCGATAATAGCGAGAAGGCAATAAAGAATAATTTACGCACTTGTTATCTAACGAACAGCAAGACATTTTTCGTATAAATAATTGTAGTTTCGCTAAATTAGACGCTATTTTCATTTTGATAGATAAAATTTTTGGGAGTGAATGTATGATCCCAACAAACAAAATTTTTTAAGTGACAGTGAAATGAACTACAAGGGCTGATTACATGAAAAATAATCCCTGTCTTAAATTTAATACCAGGTTTATTCGCTAGGCAACGAGTTTTCTGATTGGCTCAGGCATAAAATTATTGCATAAAACGCGATTATCCCCACGACTATTTTTTATGCAATCCGCCCTTAGTGTTAAATGATTAAAATGGGCATATATTTTAAAATAGTAAGTAAAAACAGTAATAATGAGAATTATAAACATGGTCCTATTACAATTAGATAAAAGCCCGTGATTCAGAAGTAAGAAATCATGAAGAAACCTCGCAACACTGTAACTTCTTTCTGTCTATTCTGTCAACTACTGTCAGGTTAATGTAAAAAATCATTTGAATTTACTGCATATTAAATCCTTACTATGGTTTTCTCAAGACTGCGATGTCACGTTTTCGCAATGAATAATTAGAAAACGAAATATTTATTGAGCAATAAATTAATATCTCGAGAACGAGTTCAGTAATCAGTAACCTTTGATGAAAAATTGTTTGCAGTATTCATTCTACATATACATCAAAATTAACAAAGCAATTGTACCATTTTTTGTAAATTTTTTTGTCAATATAATCGAAATTGTGGCAAGTTTCCATAAGATCGCATGTCAAATTTTCTTGAATTGAAACTTTTAAACGGCCTAGTGAATCAGTTCCAAATTTAAACGAAAGCTTTAGAACAATAATGAGAATAATAATCTGTGAAATTTTCATTAACTTGGTACCATTTTTGCTTGAATCCAATAATAAATCCTTAACGTGCCGGTAAAAAAAAATTGTTCATCTTTCAAACCTCATAGCTGATATATCAAAAAAGCACTTGTCGTTCGGCGACTTCCACCAGACTTATCAAAGTACATACATACTTGAGGAAATCGTCGAAAGATGCGAAAAATTACATTTTTATATTCATTGAGGGGGAGGTTAAAATTAGAGAAGGCAGTAACCGAAGGACTGCAGTTTGAATGAAACTGTAGATAATGCTCATGATGGAAGAAGTAGTAGAATCGAATTAGTATTTACACAAGAAATAAACATCTTTCCAGAATTCGAAGCATTTTCTAAATAAAAGTGAAGGGATGACAAAGATCATGTTTCAGCTGATGGGTATTTGAAAATAGGAGAACAGTGGCTCAAAGTAAGAGCGAAGGGCGATGAATCAAAGCAACCAATTTTCACCGAAATTGCATGCAAATGAATGAACGAATTGCTGTGCAGGTTGCGCGAATGATCAAACAATTGCTTTAATAGTCTGAGCAAAAATAAGAATAAATTGAAATCTCTTCTTGCCGAGCGTAGAATTGCTCGACGATAAATCTCCTGGTTTGTTTGTTATCTTTTGAGCCTCTTGTGACAATTTTAAATTACATTCTACCTTC
The DNA here is from genome assembly GCA_963924575.1 of Pycnomerus fuliginosus. Classification (NCBI taxonomy): domain Eukaryota; kingdom Metazoa; phylum Arthropoda; class Insecta; order Coleoptera; family Zopheridae; genus Pycnomerus; species Pycnomerus fuliginosus. The sequence goes on from OZ004622.1 coordinate 16,791,953, forward strand.
TTTTTATTTTTTAAAACGTCCTTCCGCCAATTGAATTGCTCTACCAACACAACAACTTATTTTTGCGCTGGAATGAGATAATTCACGTCTACAATCAATACACGATTTTTTGTAACCAAATATGTGTAGGTTGCCTACTCCACCTTCTCGTTTTTAATAATGCAGAGATAGAGATCCGTTGGGAAAAAATGTTATTTCATAAGCTACAGAATGCAAACAATGGAAAATGTTTGCCGTTTTTGAGGTTTAAAACCATTTGTTTGATTTTCCAGGTTAGTTTGGGGTTTCCATTAACAAGCGAGATAATGACACGGCAAGTTATATTTAGTTGACTCGTCTAAAAGCCTCCAAAAATAGAGGATTTGTTTTATTAACCTTATTTAGAACATCGCTGGATCTAAAGAAGATTGGAAGTTTTCCTCACACACCACTGTTTTATTCGATTTAATAAAAGAGCTTGTTTGAGGCGCCAATAGCAACGCCATGGATCTATTGAATTTCCTCTCCTTATAAAAAAATAATTTTATAAACATAATGGCGGCCCGTTTACACACATAAAACTCTAACAAAGCACAAAGGCGACTTAAACATCCTCCGCCATATATCAAAGTCACAAAAAATATCACTTGATATTTTGATCCTCATTTGATTACGGCTTCTGCCACTTCCAATGCTATTCATAATTTGTCTCTTTTCATTCGTTCCTGACTCGAATAAAAAAAATCGTAATTATTTGTTGGAACGCCAGTTTATTGATTTTAACATCACTTCTCGTTTGAAAGTCGTTTGTGTTGATAAAAATTCTTTTTCGAGTTAAACAGGCGTGCTAAATTAGCTTTCTACTTGCAGCATTCAAAATAGGATGTGTTCATTCTCAGTTAGGGAACGTGTTTACATTTAACGTGTTTTCTCACGTACTGCATTGCTAAAGTTGCCGGTTCACGTTTGCATGTGGGAAAAATCGTGATATGTCAAATTGTACGTGGAAAAGCAACGTGCACACCTTCTTAACTCCTGTTATTGTAGGAAACTCTAATAACGTGCGGAATATCTACAGTCAGTTTTCAAAATGCACCTAGATTTTTCCCTTGAAAAGAAAAATGTCGAGTATTGCAAGCACGTCCAGCAGTTTTGCATGTTAAACAGTTTTCATATTTCCGACTTATTTTGATTTTACTGGAAACCGTTAAATTTTTTTTAGTTTCTAAAAGTTTGATTTGGACGGTATTCAGAAGATTGAAAAGTTAAAAGTAATTTTCTCCACCGATTTTCGCCTTTCATCTTTCGCCGCAAGTGGGAGCCAGCATAGAGAAAAATTGAGCGAGAATATTTTCGAAGTAATGGCTTTCACAAGTGTCTCTAATTACCTTCAATTTTATCCCTGGACATAACTGCTGACTTTTAACCACCGATTAAAATTAACCAGAAGTGCTATAGTTTCAGGCCCGGAGCATCCACAATTTTTATGTAAATGCTGAATTCAACTTCTTTAAAGCCAAAGTTTTGTTTAGTATTCCAAATTCAGAAGTGGTACTTACCTATAGTCTCTAACCCGGCGCATCCAACATTTTTATGCAAATGCTAAATTCCACTTGTTTAAAGCCGCATAAAAAAGTGGTATATTTTCTCGCCAGGAGCATCCACTATTTTCATACATTAAATGCTGAATTCGATTACCCTAAAGCTAAATTTTTGTTTAGTACTCCAAATACAGCGCATCTGCCTTTTTTATACTCATGATTTTGACTTCCTTATGTTTAGTACTCCAAATACAGAAGCGGTTTAGACTCTCGTTCGGCGCATCCACCATTTATGTACTAATCTGTCTTCCTCAAAGTCAAACTGTTGTTTAGCATTCCAAATACGCCGGAAGTAGTATAGTTTTATATAAATGCTAAATTCGATTTCTATAGTCTCTCGTTCGTCCACCACTTTTATACTATTGCTAAATGTATCTTTTTCAAAGTCAAACTTTTCCGTAGTATTCCAAATACAGAAGTGGTATAATTTCACGCCAGGCATCCACCATTTTTATAGATAGATAAATTACTTTATTACTTTGCCTTTAGGCTTGTAATGAGCCCTGCCCTTTTTACAATTTAATACATAATAACATTTAAATGAAATTCAGTCTTCTTCTACTGTCTATCTTCCATTTCTGTCTTCTCTTCCCTCCCCTCTCCTTATTTCCCTCCCCCTCTCTACTTCCTTCATCCATTCTAACCCCGCTACCCTTTCGCTCAATATACATTTTCTCTCCCTTTCCTCTTCTCTCATTCCCACGCACTCTTTCAGCATTATGCTCTATCGTCTCTCTTGCTTTCCCACATACTCTACACACTATCCCTTCCTCCTCAAAAAAAAATTGTTTTTCTTTCCTCATTTCCGCATCTAAATCTCGCTATCATTCTGTTTCCTTTCACATACTCACTTTGTCCTTATACTTTGCATCATTATTGATTCTTTTATTCTTGTTGTCCTCTCTTGTATATATGTATCTCTATCTCTCTCCCACATCGCTCCATTCAAATATCTCCCTTGTTCTCTGCGTCGTTCGATATCTTCCCATGCGTATCCATTTGTCTCGTAGGATTTTTGTCTTTCCTTCCATTCTTCTTTTTTTCTCCTTTTCTTCTTCCAACACTCCAACCTTTCTCTCATTCTGTCCTCAAATTTTATAGCCCTTTTACTTTTACTGTAAATCCACGCTTCATTTCTTATCTCATTCTATCTGCCTCTTCACTTCCTCTTTGCTTCGAATTTAGCTTTTCCCAGGTTTTGCCTGTATTCCCTGATCCACTCTTCATCCCATCTTTCTTTTTTTACTACCTTTTTTGCATCTCCCTTATTTCTTTTTTCCTTCTCTCTTTTTATTTCTCCCTCTACCGGCATGTGATCTTATTCCACTCTTTCCCCTATTCTAAACTTCTCCACCTCTTCCCACGCCTCTTCATTTTCTAGCACGTATTATTTACGGATTCTCCATTTGTTCCCACATACGTAATTTCCCCCTTTTCGTCTCCTTCTTTTTTCCGTTTAACACCGCTCATCCCTTTTCTTCCACCAGTCCCACAAGCATTCCTCCTTCTTTATTCTCGTTCGGCTCATCCACCATTTTTGTACTAATTCGTCTTCCTCACAGTCAAACTATTGCTTAACATTCCAAATACGGAAGTGGTACCTATAGTTTTATGAAAATGCTAAATCCGACGTCTATACAGAAAGTGGTATAGTTTCTCTCTCGTTTTCATCCACCATTTTTATACTATTCCTAAATGTGTCTTTTTCAAAGTAAAACTTTTCCGTAGTATTCCAAATACAGAAGTGGTATAATTTCACGCCAAGCGTCCACCGTTTTTATACAAATGCTAAATTCGACTTCCTCAGAGCCAAAGTAATTTATTACCTATTCCAAATACAGAAGTGGTATAATCTCGTCCGATGCATCCTCAATTTTTATACATGCTAAATTCGACTTCCTCAAGATAAACTTTTGTTTAGTTTTCCAAATACTTAGATATTTTTACTTGACTGAAGACTTCCAATGAGCCTGTTAACGCAAACAAGGTGCACCATAACTAAGAGAAAAAGCAGACAATAGCAATAAGTTTACGTTGATTGTCTTGGGGGGCTATTTTAAAGTTAATGGTTTCTAATAATACAACAATTTATCTCAAGCCGTTTACTTTAGATCTATTTACAGCTCAGTTACTATCTTAATTAGATGAAAACTCATGTAGTTACTAATCAAATTTCCACACTCCTACCGCCATTTCATTATAACCCACATACCTCTTCTTTGCAGGATAACTGAAATATCATCAGGCAGAGCTTAACCGTAAGCCCCTCACCTAACTTTGAAAGCACGCCGATTTGAAGTCTCGATTCTGAATAGTTGAATTACTAAAGAATTTCTATCAAACCTCGCTAGAAAAAAAGTAAAAGCAAGTTCAAGAACGAGAATGCATTTCCATCTGATAATGTGGAGTGCAATTCGCCTTTTGAGCAACTACAGCCGGCGCTAACCCGAGATTGAGTGCAAAGTTCAATAGCGAAAAGTAATATACTTACTTATATAATATGGTATTTAGGTAAATTATTCAGCTATTCAATGTAAGCTCAGACTTAATCATGATAATTTAGATGCCGTTCTATTGAAATAAGACTGCAATTCTGTGAACCTTCTTTGCAAGACCAAACTGTAAATAAAGACATTGTGAGGTAAAAACTAGATTTTCAAATCATAATTTTTAGAAACTGAGCTTATAGATGCAAATGGTGTTGGCGACATTACGCCTGGTCAAAAAGGCGCCGCATTCTTTACACCAGCGTGTAGCAAATCATCTCTACACTTTTTCCGAGATCGTTATTCGCATTAAAGAATTCTCACCCGGTCAGTGAAAAGAACATTAATTGGATGTGCTTGACCTGTTTCCACCAAAGATTACAACTCGGTTGCCTTCTAGTCTTGCACCGTTTGATTAAAGAAGCCTTTGTACTTGTCCATGTTTCATTTAAAAAATAGACTTAATGAATTCCTTAGAATATTTGAAAAGGGAAATTATTCCACAAGAACTTTTTGCGTTTATAAATTATTTATAAAGTAACATAATGCACGGATCGCCGGCGAGAAATACACGTTGTCGTGTTTCAATGAGTAATTGATTGGATCTCAAGTCGGATTAAAAAATCCAGTATATCGGAAATTCATGAATATTAGCGAGCTCAGCACTGATCTGCCAAACAGATTCGATCAGAAATTTATGACTCCAACTTGTGTACGGCGCTGTCCCTCGGAATTTGTATTCACAGAAGGTAGTTTTGTGGAAAACAGAGCTAATTGCAGAGGAGTTTCTTTTCAAGTTAAGTAACCCGACGAAAGTTGCATATTTATGAAGAGTCCTGGAATGTGTTTAGTCTAATTATTCATAAATTAGTTATGGTAATTAATACAAGGAGTTTGAAACGAGTCTGCTTTAAATGAGTCAAAATGGAAATTTAACCACTCTTATATTTTCCTGAGTACCTGCCTTCAATCCGAAAGTTTTCCATCAAAACTTGGCAACAATTATAACGAAATTAAATAAGTGCGGCTTCAAATAACAGTACGAGTAATTAAGCTGATGGAGAAATCACTGGATTATAATTATAAAATGCATAACTTTCCAAATTAATCCAACTTATGTCAAAGCTAAAACAAAGTTTATCTGAGAAGTTATCTGCGAATTTCAGGCTTTAAATATCGGGACGGGTAGATAAATTTGCCACTGTGTACGTGTATTGAAAATCTATACGTTTCAAAGGCAGGTCACGTTAAAAGAAGCTCTATAAATCTCATTCCGATTATTTGCATTCCGTTTATGTTAATATTTACACCTTGATGGTTACAGCTATCAGACTCGCTTATTTATTTATTGTTCACCTTAGAAATTCAGGGAAACAGCTGTGTTTTGCTGCATCGATTTGTTTAGTTTTGGAATGAGTGTACCGCATTATATATTTGGATATAATTTTGTAATTAATCAACTGCTTCTATCAACTGGATGTAATTATAATAAAGGTATTATTGTAAATGAACTAATTACACCAGTATACAACAGCGCCTTTGGCAACGGGCTGCTTTGTTCGCGTTAGGTGTTTTGTAGAGGGAGCTTTATCTTTCAGAAAATACTGGTGAAATACGTAACATGATGTTATTTCCCTTGCAGGGGTCGCCTTCCGATAACTTTTAACGCCATATAACTAGAAGCAGGAAAGTAAGGTGAAACAGAGCAAAGTAGCGCACAAAAAGTCTTGAACTAATCCCGAAAGTGATGTCGAGTAAAACTGAACAGTTTGTTGGTTAGGTATTTAAGCTACAATACTGTGCCTACAAATGTATTTCAATAAATGGGTATTTTACTAATACATTTTTAGTAACTATGTAATATTTTTACATTTAATTCCTTGGGGTTTTTGAAAAAAAATTGTCCCTCGGGGATTAAATGCTGTACTTCAGTCCCTAAAAAAAGCACTAAAATAGCCTTTTCAAAATCCCGTGCGAAAAATGTTATTTTTCCCACTAATTTCAGTTAGGAAATGCATCATATTTCCGCACTAGTGCAAAAAGTGAATTAGAGTGCGAGAAGTGAATTCAGTTCCTCACTAGTGTGAAAAGTAATTATGTTAATATAATTTCTTTAATTTGTTTCAATCAGCACGATCCACGTGATTACTAAACATTTCATGCAAGTTATGAAAAAACACCAAATCTTTTTCAGTGGTTTACCAATTATAGTTTTTGAATGTCTCGATCGGGATTATGAAAAATCTTGTATGTAACACGTGGGAAAATGCATAATTTCCTTAATTGCGTGGTTACATGACTCGGCTTCGCCTCGTTCTGCAATAAGCACCCGCGTAAGGAAATGATGTACTTTTCCCACTTGTTACATAAATAGCTATTTAATGCCGAGAAAACCAGAATTTTAAGACCTTTCTAATAGTGACAATAAATCTTTCAAAAACTTGTTTTGGATGGTTAAATGAGAGAATAATTTTTTAAATTTAGAAATTGGTGTGCCAAAACGGCACTTTCGGTGAGTCGATTGAATCCAAAAAAATTTCAGCCCTTCGAAGTGTAATGCAATCAAAATTTCGTCTAAATCGGTTCAGGGGCTTGGGCTGTACCGCGATTTTAAAGTCCGATAAAAATCTAGATTTTTTCAGTTTTTGGTCAAAAGGGCACTGAGAGTGAATACATCTTTGGAAGCAGAATTTGAAGGCCTTTCTTATGGTGAGGTGAAGAATGGGGGTTTGCATTTAAAATTTAAAAGTTGATGTGCCAAAATGGCATTTGCACTATTGAGAGATGCCTTCGTACTAAATTGCAGCCAAATCGGTTCAGTAGTTTTGGCTGTGGCGTGTTTACAAACGTACGAACGTACACAAACACATTTTTAAAATCACTTTTTTGAGTTCCTGAGACCACAAAACGTATAGATCCGGTTTATCTCGAATTCGAAACTTTTGCTGATTGCAGTAACCACCCTTTTTTTAAGTGGTGAAGTGGAGTGTGGAGCTTAAAAAACCGGAATTAAAATTAAAGTAATTAGGTCTATATAGAAGCAAGCCGTTAAATTCAAGTGTTTGCCAAAAGATGATATACCAGATTTACAGAACAGAGTGCACTGCCGTGTAAAACAGACGCTCTAACTTCCATTAGTTCTGCTGTAATCATTTCTAGATTATGTTCGTTGTACGATGTTCTGCCATGAAAGAGGTGTTAGTTTGGATAAAACAGAATTTTCTACAACCAATTTTAAAGGAACGTAAACAGACCTAATCTATAGTAGGAATGCGTAGAGCTGCCATGCAATTTGCTGACTTTTTTTATTTTGTAATTTACAGCAAAAATGTTAATTTATGTTTTCATTCAGAGAGCACCGTTACCGAGTTGTACAGGGTAGTCCAAACGCATTAATGCATGGTAAATATGTAATGGTAAATAGTTGCATAATTTAGCAATAAACAAAAAGTACATAAATCGCGCAGTAAATTTTAAAATTTTAATTTTCATTATTACGACTGTTTTTTCAGAATGCAAAATTTTTAGTTTTTGGCCATTTTAATAATTAACAGCTTGATAACAGCTTAGCAAAATGGCTCGTAATCCTGCACTCTGAAGAAACATCTTTTTCTTTGTAATGAAAGGCGCCTTTTGTTAAGTAAAGAAACTAATTAGGCCCCGTTAAAATTCTTTAGGGGGCGTGTACAATTAGTGGGAGGCATGTGGTAAGACGAGGGCGATTGCATCGGTTGCACGGATGATGAAGTGCGTTGTTGCCGGATCTCCGCGCGGAATTTGAATTAATGAAGATTTTAAAATTTACTGTTCCATTTATCAAAAAAATAAAATCACCATAAAGAAAGACTCATAGGGAATCCAAAAAAATAGAAACATGGTGGTGCCATTAAAAAAAATTACTCATTGTTTATCGCTAAATTATGCAAATTCCAAATTGCGACGAAATGAAGGTAATTTATTTTAATTTACCCTAGATTTTTTATTTTATTCGTTTATCTTATTGTTTGGCCGTGAGTGCCGTGTATTAATACATTTGAACTACCCTGTACAACTCGGTAACGGTGCTCTCAGAATGGAAACATAAATTTACACCTTTTCTGTTTTACACTTTTTCTGTAAATTTACACTTTTTTCTGTTTTACACTTTTTCTGTAAATTACAAAATAAAGTCAGCAAATATCATGTCAAGACAACTCTTCCATATTTGTTAGGTAAACATGTTGGGCGTTCTACGAGAATAAAATCGAGCGTTTTCATTATTCCTCTTGGGCGTCATTTCAATTTCAAGAAAACACTGTTCTAGCAGATTTTAACTCACAAAAATTAATCATGTTAAAATCTCTTTATAACTTGCTTGTTGTTTGGATTTTAATCCCGACGTTTACAAACTGCACATCCTTGCGATGCACATCGTTAATCAACTTAGTAATCAATAAGTAGGTCCTACTTAAAGGCATCCACGTTATAATTTTGTTCATAATTTGGCTCTTGATTTTCAAGTCACATTTTAAAAAAAAAGAGTTTTATTCGCGAGCGGCAGTAAAATCAAACTTTGTAGGCTCATTTTCCATATGTATAATGTTGATTATTGTTACCGATAGAGAAAGTGAGTTGACCTTCACAATATCTGTCAGTGCTGTCATTTTAAAAATTATTTGCATTAAATATTCGATTATTAAACAAGGAACAAGGAACACGACGCTGCCCTCGCTCGCTCCACTCGCACTTGCGTAAACTTCATCTTCGGGAATAATACTGTATATTCTACTTCCTTGATACATAATAATAGTACATTAGAAGGTATACATTATATATCAAGAGACTCAATTAATCGTTTAACACCAAGCGTAAGGCGAGGTCAATAATCACGAGAGGGATAAAATGGCACTTCAATTCTCTAGTATCCAAAATAAATGCGACTAAAAACTTTAATTGTTCTACATAGGATCAACTTTAAATAATGCAGCATCCTCTTAAATTTTATAATAAATCATTGGCGTCTTTTTGAACTTCGATTTTTGAATTTGGTGATAAGTCAATTTTAGCTTCATTTTGTCAAACCTAAATGCCATCAAATGTAAGGGTCTAGAGTGCCGTCATAAATTCCGACGGAGTGTTTTTAATATCTAAGGTTTGGACACCTCTTTCAAGTTTGATTCTACGTAAAAAAAATAAAAATAGCAACAAATTTTTTTCAAATTTTTGATCCCCAAATCTATGAGGACCAGTTAACTGTGAAACCCTGCATCCTAGCGATATTTAACAAAAGTACTATTTAGTGCCATTCGGCCGATGACACTATTATTGTTGCTTTGCAAAAAAGGGCGTACAGGAAAAATGCTGTAAAAAATGTGACCCCACCAAGAACGCACGCCTCTGATGTTACTAAAAATCTGAAGAACAATCAGAATGAAGCCCCTTTATCCCACTAGGCTATGTTTTTCAACATTGAATTAATTGAAATTTTTGAGTAAATGGTAGGAAACTGATTTTTGGAGTACCCATTTGCATAGCTTCCACATAATCCATTTTACCTTTTGTCCCTATAATTCTGAGTCAGCCTGTATTCCATTAACTATGGAGGTTCTTTACACTGAATTCATCATTAACAAGAAAATTAAATGTATACTTCAATAATAAATAAATTTTAGTAACTATGGCACAATTTAATATTTTTAATTTCTATTTCATTTAATCCCTTGGGATTTAAAAAAAAACAGTCATCCGGGGATTAAATGTTAAATGCTATACTTCAGTTCCTAAAAATAGCACCAAAGTAGTGCTTTTAATGTCGGGGGTGCAAAATTACTATTATTATCTCATTATTTAATCTCAGCATCCTCGTTTTTTTTTCGTGTGATGCAGCTCATCAGTTTACTGTCTGGAGCCACTGAAATGTTAGGCGAAGTTTTCCGTAGATGGTGGGATACGTCACGTAAGTTCTCCAAGTTCAAAGCTGCTTTGCAGTCAAAACTTAACGATACAACTATGAATCTGATGAACTTGTGGCGTTCCATTAAATGTTCAATAAAGAAAACGTATTACCAAGTTCACTTAAAATCAGCTTAGAAACAGTTTCATCATGATGAGATAAAGACACCCTCCTGTCCATCATAGCACTTCCTACCTGATAAAGATCAGTAGGTGTTTACGTTCATAATTACGACTTAGAAGTAAATAAAAGCTCTTCTAAAGCACTCCGGCCGCAAAAAGGTACAAAAATATAAACAGCGTTACGCTAGTACGGTTTCATTTGATTTACTGCCGGCAGTGAGGTTAACAACAGGATTATCCCGGCGCATCCACCAAAAATGCATAAAATTTCATTTGTTGTTGGAGAAGTACAATAGCAGTTTTATTTAGTCCACAGAAAGAATATAACCGTATGTGACGATCGGTTAACCCTGGCGCATCCAACAGAATTGCACTTTAAAAAATTCATGAAATGAAAGTGTTTAAAAAATCATACAAAGGAGCGAGATAATTACAGAAGCTGTTGGAATTGTATAAATAACAAAGCGACCTCACTTGTTAAAAGAGCAAAAAGCCTGTAGGCACGAATAATATGGTCTCGGGAGATTTTTCACGAATAATTTGAGGATCATTTAATTTAACTGTTGGACGCAATTTATGCTACAAACTAATCTTATAGTATGGCAATTAATCATTGGTATAATCATACTCTAGGAGGCTATTTTAGCTAGTTTTACGCCTTGGTTTAATATTAGTCAACCTAACAACGTGCATAAATACACACAATATTATAGCGGATCTTGTAACACAATTGCGGTATTATTACGAGATAAATCCGGAACACTGGCGAATTAGTGAAGCCGGTTATTCATAATTGATAATTTTGTAACAAAAGTATGATTTTCCCTGGGACATATAGATCTGCAGAGATTTGCCACTAAATGCCATTGTATACCGAATTATTATTTTGGCAAGCTGATATTTTATAGATGACAAATGAAAATGAGGGATTATGAAACGTTATGACCGAATTAATATTCAATAATTCGGATTGTGGGAATGGAATTAATTTCAAATTACCAAATAGTTTATGTCACAATAAATTGAATATGCTGCCTATTAGCGGAATTATTGGTTAGCAAGAAGCTAAATGAAATGACTGTAGTCTGATGGTTTTGTGTTATAGAAAAAAGTTGTAATTTGGAGCCTCCTGTGACGCAATTTTCCCCTAAATATCCAATCCTCACCCCATTGTCCCCCTATCATCCATAGTTTGCCTGTTTCGTTGTGAGTCTTTTTCGAACAAGTACAGTAAATTAAATGAAATTTTCAGTTTGTTTTCTTTTCAAAACACAAGCGATGTTTCCTGGTTTTGTAAGGGGTCCTTCTGAGAATCTTCCTGAACCAGGTAAGTACTTAATGAATCCAATGTTTTATCGCTATTTAACATAAGCAGATAATGTCGTGCAAATTCACCCTGAATTAGTCAGTTTAGTTTACTTCACGTAAATTGCACTGGGTTTACACGTGATTCTTGAGCTTCCTCGATATTCGTTTTTGTGTGGAAAGTACTTGCAACAACGCTGTTAATGACTCCAGCACAACAGAAAGATTTATGTTAAAAATGGGCAGCAGAGAGGCGGCTGGAACCTCCCCATCGCGTGGATCTTTGATTTCTGTGTAGATAATAGTAAATTCTATAGAATTTTTTCTCCATTTTTCGGTGAAATAGCAGAAACTGCGAATACATTTTTAGTACCAGAATTTCATCGTGTTTCTAATGGCTATATAAAAAAGGATGCCTTATCTGCTTATTTTTAAAATTTTAAAGTTGATTGCTTCCAAAAGCCTTTCAGCCCTTCAAATTTCAGCCAAATCGATCTACTAGTTTGGGCTATATTGTGTTTTTAATGTTCTTACGAGTTTCCGATTTTTTTTTACATGAAGGGTACTAAATGTGAATTCATTTTGTTTTATTAAAAACCAGAATTTGAAGACCTTTCTGACAATAAATTTTTCAAAAACTTGTTTCGTTTATAGTTAAAACTGTAATAGGAGTCAGGTAAAGACTTTACATGGCTAGTCAGGAATTGATTAACTTTGAACACTCAAGATAGTCATGAAAGATTGACTTTCTTAACGGTTTCAGGAAATAGTTATTAACGATACTATTTAGGTTGGTAAGTGCATGTTATCATAATCGAGGAATAGTTTGCAAAAACGAGGCGGAGCCGAGTTTTTGTTAATTTCGAGATTCTGTTAAAACGCACTTAAAGCCGACCCGACGAGAAATTTGAAGCAAAAGGACAGTTGGCAGTCAGAGGAAACCTAAGTTTTATTAAATTAAAACGTTTTTGATACCTCTCTGTCAGCTCACGCGCTATTTACGATTTTCATTTGTTTCTCTTACCGCGCATGTATGCCGTTATGGTCCGTAACGGCAGTTACTTTTTGTTTCTATGGAAACTATAAACCGTTAGTAGTAAAGTCAACTTTCCGCGCATTATAGTAACTATGGTAAGTTGAAATATCGAAACGATTGTGTGAAAACATAATTTTAGGCTTCTGCAGTCTTCCACATACACGTACACCCTACAAATGGCATGTCTCTACCGATTAGGAATAAGAGAAAACAAAGTTACCTCACCTCTTCTCTGAAATCTTTGAGTAATCGCCAAGTGCATTAATAATAAATCGAAGCAGGATTGACTCGCGTCTTTAGAATTTCCGGTGCTTTCATTTGAAAAACGGTGAATTCAATTCACGTACAAGTGTAAATGGATTTTAAAACGTACAGCATAATATCGATGAATGTAGCCTTAACGATGCTATTTTCTATGATAAATCATCCCAACGGGATTAATGTACATCATTTGTCTTTCCATGTACGCGTTCCCCGCTTCAAATTACAAGAAAAAATTCGGATTTCTTTGTCAGTTCGTTAAAAATGAATACCCTCGTTTATATAATTCTAGTGTGTGGCACAAAACGGGGTGCAATAATCCTCACTGAAACAGCTTCAAACAACTGCAACTGTTTATCTTAAGCTGTAACAATTCCGCAAAGCCTAGTTTTCCTATATTTGAACAAGACTAGCAACATTATATTCTCTATTATATGAAAGTTCAATCGGGCGTATATTTTACCGGATTAGCGTTATTAGCGAATATCATCAAACGCCTTCGCATCTTTAGGAGAGCTGATATATTGATAAAGTGCAAAATCTACGCAGAGTTCTACAATAGGGCGGTTCCTGAATGCAATTACTACTAGAACACCATCCATAATGTAATTAAATTTGGACAATGTGTTTGAACAGGTAGAACATACTACCGCACCCAGCTATTACCGAAGTAAGGAGGGATTTAATCGTATGGTCGTCGGCCGACTGAAATGAATCAAATGATGAGATGCAACAGAAACACACCCTTTAAGCGGAAAAACATGATTTATGGTAGCCCTAAGGAACTAAATTAATTTATAATTTGAATATGACGACTAGTGAGTCGTGATCCGGTGTAGAGGGCGTGTATGATAATTGATAACTGGAATAGTTTCGAAATAATTTTTACGGCTACCTATACACCGAAGGTTTGAGCTTTCCTTGAGGGGGCACTATTAATTTAGTTTTAATTCTTTGCATGTTTATAAATAGATGCTCTTGTTGCATGTCATCGAGTAAAATAGCTTTAATTGGTTTAGAGCGAAAAGTGTAAGGGATATCTTGTTTTATCTGATCGAGTATTAGAATAATTTTATTTTTAAACCATAATTTTCAAATAGTACGATAAAAAAATAGATAGTCCAATTATTAGTAGCAATTATTGTGAATAATTGTGATGAAAAGATGTCAAAAACAAGTTTACTCTAATTTAGGGCTTTCTGCGCCTAATTTCTACCTATTGTCCCGCTATCATCCACCATCTGTTTACTTGCAGGTTCAGTTTGTTCTCTTAAATATCATCGCTGCATTCAGTCCAGTATTTTTCACTTCGCTTTATATTCAGAACGCAGACGATGTTTTTTTAGTTTTGAGAATCTCCTTGAAGCAAACACATAATGAATCCCATCATGCTTAACGGTCGTTTGACATAAGCGGATATTGCTGTGCTAATTAAGCTTGAATCCTTAAGTTCTCTTCAGAGTTTAGACAGGATTCGTAAGCTTCCTCGATATCAGTTTCTTATGTGGAAGGTTTTTAAAAGCAGGTTTCTAATGACTCCAGGTATGTCAGAAATGCTTTGAACTATCCATCATAAATAAAAATAGTTTATTTGTATGTGACATCATCGCAAAATCGCTATGTAAATCATACATTCTTCATACATAATTTCATTAGGTACGAATCCAATGGTGTAAGATTTTTTGATATTCGTTCACCTCCAGCTCCATCTAGGTATGGTCGAATTTAAAATTATATTAGGGTCATTCGTGATACCTACGTCATTTGAAAGAATCTATTTTCTGAAATAATATTTACAATTATTGACTTCCTGAACATCATTTGGACTTGCTATTAAAGATTTTGTATGCCGTATTATTATGAAAATCGAAAGAAGGATCAGAATGTTAAATTTCTTAAACAGTTCTTGACAAAATGTCTTTTGAGATACTTACATTGATATGGCGCGAATTACCCTCTTCTGAGCGTAGAACACATAGTGATTGTTAAATTATAAAAAGCATTTTTTTTCAAGAAGTTTTCTTGCTAAAATAAGGCCTGACACCCTGTATTCAACTTCGGCGATGTTCTTGTCGGCAGATAAGATCCAAACAGATCCAAAATCAAAACGCCTGTCGCCTAGTAATAATCCCTCAGGTGCGGTTTTGCGTTTCAAATGTTATTTCCGGTTTATATTTATATTTCATAATTAATGTTTAATCGCACCGTAGTACCGGAATTTCGTTACAGATGAAAGCGACGAACTTTGCGTTAATTAAACTCACACCACTTACTAAATTACATTTATGACTGAAAACGCCTTTAATGTTATATAGATTCCGACATGAAAATGCATGACTTTTTTGCGATCAATCCGTTTCACGCGTTCTGGAAATTTTAATAATAAAACAGCGAACAGCTTCATTCAATATGTGGCTAGTATTGGAATTTGTCAATGCAAATACCTGTATGAATGCAAATGCACAAGAACTCCATTGTTCGTGATTTTCATTATTCTCGGTTTCACTGTTATTTCGGAATGAAAATTAATGTATCAAAATTTGATTTAATTAGAATTACCTCGTAATGATAAAGTTATAAGTAACAATTATACCGTAGTTTGAATGATAAACATCAGTATTGTCTTCAAAATAAGGTGCAGATCAGAATAATTGGATGGCATCGTTCGCTTAAGTACTTGATGAAATAATTGGAATAACTTAACATCGCCCAAGATATTTTAATGTAATAATTGAAATATTTTCGTTAAATCGATGGAGCATTTAAGAGCTGAGTGGGAAGGAAACGTAGCGATCAATAATTTGTACCTGAACGTTTCTAAACATTTACATCAGTTAAGTGATGTAAATTGAAATGAAATTTGCAACTTTTGCAGTAGACACGCGTTACAACCATCGTGATTACTTAATAGTTTGTTGTGTTTATTTGGAGTTGATAATTACGTTGAATGTACTTCTGCCCCAAGCATTGTGAAGCAAAACTTTAACACCTATTAAATTATTCCGTTAACGTTTTGCTAAAATAACATCATAATAGGAAATAGTTATTTATGATATGTGTTAAAAGTGGTATTTTATTTTGTGAATTGTGAGCAGGGAAGTTTGGGACACGACGCGCAGCGGAGTGGCCCATCCCTTCGAACTAAATAAAATCACTTTTAACAAGCATAACATACACTATTTTTTCTATAAACGCAAAAGTTTTCTTATTATTAGTTGAAAACGTCCATGAAATTCGCTGTAACTAAGGTATAGTGACAATTAGTTATGAAAAGTCCTATATTGTTTGACGAGTCGTAATATTTGCCAAACCGAGCAATAGCGAGTTTTGCAACATTATACGAGTCAAACAATTTAGGCTTTTCATAACGTATTCCGTACAACATTTTACCTAATTGTGTAAAATCCAGCTTTTCAAAACGCAATTAGGTAAACGCAATTTTTAACAATTGTCAACAAACGTTAAAACAACTGTTTTTCATAGTATTTGTAGAAAAATACAATTTTCTGCCTTGTTGACAACTTGTAGTTTTTCGTCTTAACCGCGAATTGTCAGAAGGAGCAGTAAAGAATTCATACGCGACTGGAGTAACAGATCTTGGGCATTTAAAGCACCATAGTGGAAGCTCAGAGAGATAGACAAATAGCAGCGCGTTTCACTGAAATATGTAAGAGGTTTGCTCACTCCTTCCGGGGTATCTTCAAATTTGATGTTTAATTTAATAGCTAATCACGTAAACTACACCGACCTTAAACTCGCTTTCAATAACAATAAGTCGCGTGATCCAAATCCACCCTCGCACATTACTGTCCCACGAATTCAACACGCACTACGCTTATGAATTCGCACCCACACCCTCATTTAATCAAGGGATTGTTTTTCATCACCTTACATGTCCCATAAATCTTGCCAGTCGTGCTGAAAAATAAAAAAATGTATGCGACAGAGATGGCGCAGTGATTCGAAAGGATTTCTTTATCTCCCGTAATTCATACATTTTAAATAAGCAATGAACCTAACAAATAAAAAACAATCAATGTGTCTGATAAAAATTATGTGAGGTCATAACGGTGTAATGCACTTTTACTGATAGATGCCTCGGTGCTTCTTGCTGATAACGGAAATTAAGGGCTTTGCTGTGCTATTAATCATGTTTCATAGTGTACACTGTACACAACGTAATAAGTAAATGCGGATCAATTTTAACAATTTATGGCGTAATTGGTCGGTAGGAGTTCTTGGCAAGACAAGATCAGATTCTGAAACGCGTGCAAAAAAATCTGAGGGAAATTACCATTTTAATATGATAGAGCATTTACTAGGACCAACTATTTATTCAGAAAACATTTTCATTCCATTTATTCCTCCTAATAATTCCGCAAAAATATTATTGTCATAATCGCGGTCAACAAAGTAGGTATGCTAATATTTAACTTTTCATCGACTTTGCGGCACTAGCAAAGTATTACAATGTTGGTGGGTAAATACAGAAAGAAAAAATCAAGTGTCAAACCCGTTTGCGAAAACAGTTTCAAAGAAAAAGTGCAATAAAAGTTTGCCTTCGAAGTTTCAATTCAAGTTTACTTTGTCATATTCGCGAATTGAAAGCGAACTTCAAGCACTGCATTATACGCTACTCAGTTACCTACTTAATGATTTATTTTGAGCTGAAGCCATGGGTTTTGATCAAAATTTCATTATTTATAATGTGGCTTATTTGCCAAACCCTTTAAGTCGCTGTGTAATCAGGTCTTTGATAAATTCACGAAAGTGACACACTTTTACTAGTTTTATGAATATCGCGTTCCTCGAATACGACCTAGAAATAATAAAAGTGCTAAAATGAATGTAAGGCAGTGTTTAAACGTAATGTAATGTCAGGTCGTTTCCGAACCGCAGCCATAAAGTGGCCAATATAACAATAGGAAGATTATATTGGCTCTTCTGTGTATATTTATGAGGCCGAAATATGGAATTCCTGCATGTGAATACGACTATTGAATCTGATTTATTGGATTATGCGGTAAAAAGGTGAATCCAGAGCGTTTTCTTCCTAAGAGCAATAATTAAAAAGTGCTTCGTGAAACCTTCAATATTAGTGTTTGAAGGGATTTAAATTTATGTTGGAGGGGTTTAATTGCGTTTTCAATTTCTTGGAATGTTTGAAAAATACAATTTTTTACAAGAAAGCAACAATTCTTTTTAGAAGGTTTGACAATGTCCGTCAAAATGAAAATTAATCCATCCCTAAATTTTTTGTGAATTTTCTTCCAAAGCTCTAAATCGCATAATTTGCAAGAAAAAGTACAGAGACGATGAAAACTCTGTAGGCATTTTTGATTTAAGTTGTAAATTGAGCAGATTAAGCTGCATTTTTAATTTAAGTTGTAAATCAAGCTAATAATCTGCATAATTTACAACTTAAACAAAAATGGCTACCGAGTTTTCATCGTCTCTGTACTTTTTGTTGCAAATTATGCGATTTAGAGCTTTGGAAGAAAATTCACAAACAATTTGGGGATGGATTAATTTTCATTTTGAAGGACATTTTGGAAAAAGGCAAGCACGACCTTCAATCCTGTCTAAACGCCAATAATCTGACATGTACTTTTTAAAGAGAGAGATGGACATGTTACGAATGGGAGCAGGAATTTTGTTCATTATATGAGCGATACACTGTACGAAAAGGAGCGTTTGAAAAATCGTGAATTGTGCAGTGGAATTTCTAAAATATCTCTTCTTCTAATATTAATATTATGTATATATCGCTCCTGTATACCATTTTTCGAGATAAATACTGCAGTTAACAATGATTTTATGGTACAAACATGATGCATGTAAGAATCTGCCGTTATTCATAATCAACCAGGATAATTCTTTCAATTTATGAGAAACCATGGTGGAATTAAAAAAAATATATATACCTACAACACCCTGATAAATAGACCACTAATATAGCGATGTCGAACAACGAAATTTGGTGATTATCCTTTCTTTAACATAATCCACTGGTCACTAGGAACAACCGGTGGATTATTTTCTTATCTCACCCGTTGTTGCGGGCAACCGGGAAATTTTGCTTTATTTACACAATAAAATCTAATAATTTGTACTGCAATTCCTAAAGTTTCCCTGACTTTTCCGATAACTTTCGCTTTCGCTTCCGCCAAAAGATTTACTGATGAGACAAATCGATCATACATCCATTTCTTCTGCATTATGAGCAATTATTACAAAAGGGCGGGAACCGCTCGCAACTTTTGTTCATTATCAATATTTTACCCTAGTAGGTATAACACAAATCACCTACCTAAAATCATCACCAACCTCGTATAAAATTTTGTGTTACTGGTTATTACGTGAGTTATTATTTCTTTTAAATTGTGAAATTTAGAAGTGTACGATAGGGTTTTGTACTAAACAAGTGAATAAAGCGACATTATCCTCTCCTGCATAATATCTTGCTTTATTCGCTTGTTAAATAAATTGCTACAAAATGTGGTTATCTACTTGTTACCATTCGTTAAAACTCTAAAAATTATTTTAAAAGAATCTCACAGGCTTTTTGTCACTGTCATGTTCATTGTAAATTATTATTGTTGATTTCTTATTTTACTCGATCCATTAGTTTTTACTTCTACGCTTTTTTATGTTCCAAAAAACAGCTTCTAATTTGAAAACTATTGAACCCTCGCAATGTCAGCAAACGAAAATTTACCTGCTTGACTCCGGCGGAGTCTGCCTGCCATTACCAGCACCTCTCTGAGTTCTGGGACACCCAGTATAACAAGATTTCCATGCAAACTCTTAAAATGATCTGCGTAAAATAATTTTGCTAACATCACCCTGAAAAATGCAAAACAGTTTTCAACTTTATAACAGGATCTTTTTGGCGATACGAGATAGGACCGTACTCTAATTGCTCCTTCGTGGTAACTTAAGAAGCCATTAGGAGACACAAAATGTTTTCTTTCGGAACATGAACAATGGCACATTCAGGGTGCGCGATTTTTAGCTGGGGACAGTAAAAAATTTACGATGGAGACGTCAAAAGGAGGCACGGCGATGACAATTTCATCAAGTTCGGTCGCTTTCGATTTAGCCTAATGGTGCTGCTTACGGTGCTCCAAAGTGAATGGCAATAAAATTATTTAACAACCGACATGCTTTCAGCGCTCTCGCAGACATGTAATAAATGCAATAAAATATACTGGAAACGCACATTAAAAATAACATTCTAATATTGTACATCCAATTCGCAAATGTATTTTAGCGAGGTCACAAACGACAGAGCAGCAATAAAATTGATGGCATTATTAGCGGCAAAATTTTAGTGTTTTTATTTTAATTGACCATATATTCATCATGGCTGAAGATATCGAGGTAGCAGCAGAATGCGGAGGTATACTCTTGTCTTTGATTATTCGCTCGCTCGTCTAGTCTGTCCGTCGGATAACTTGAGAACGGGTTGACAAATCGAGCTGAAACAAATGTATACCCTTAAATCTCGGCGGGGATTGCTTTTGATCAAATCGGACCACGGGGGTAGGAGTTACTGGTGAAAAACCGAAAAATTATTAATTGTAATAACTCGAGAACTAGCGGAGGTATTCTTCTGAAACTTGGTATGCACGCTCGACATTCAAGTCTGTTGAAGGTGAGGGGGTGTCAATTTCGGGGGATGAAATTTAAGGTTTGAAAACCACAAAAAATATGATAACTCCGCAAGGGTTGCACACAGATATTTGAAACTCAAACTGCACACATATTTCGATGAAATCTTACGGAGGATAGTTTTTCCGCAAAATCGGGCAGATGGGGTGGAAATTAAGGGTGGCAACTCGAAATTTCGCCTAACATTGGCCGAAATTGACATCATTACATTGCTTTCCATAAAAAGGTGTTATACTTATTTTGCGAAAAACCACCCTTAAAGGCGCTACAACCCCTAACGTGCAGAAACACAAAAATACGTGAACTTAAAAACTTCTCAGAGTATCAAGGCAGAATTTGGTATGGTAATTTCCAGTGACACTGTAGGTGTAGACGGATGGACAGATTTTCATTAAGATCTAACAAGGGGGATGAAATTTAAGGGTTGAAACTGGAAATTTCTTCAACCCCTAAGCGGATAAATACATTTTATGTATTTTTTCTGAAATCCTATTGATTTATTTATGAACAACCGAAGTAAATAAATACGCAAGAAGTTATGTAACACCATAGAAATAAACTCACCCCTGTAAATCATAAAGTTGTGCAATCATGAGCGGGGCAAAAAAGTGAATTTCTGAATTGTCGCAATTTTTCGATGAATTGGATTAGGCTGGTGAAATTTAAAACACGGCTTTCTTTGGAGCATGTGGGGGTGGTGAAATAGGGGGTTGGAGTTTTGGGGTTGAAACGTTCATGAAGCTTTGTAACTTTACACACAGAGCAACAATATCTGCGTGAAACTATGAGGTCTTACACATTGTATCCTAGAGAAAGGAGGAGTGAATTTTAGGACATATTTATCGAAGGGGATGAAAGTTAGGGATGGAAACTCGAATTTTCACCGAATAATGCAGGGTTGAAATTAATACCATTCGATAGACTTCTATGGATGATACAAAAAGGGCCTTAACCATAATTCGCGAAAAAACACCCTTAAAGGCGCTACAACACAACTTGTACATATTAGAAACACATAAATACAAGAAATCAAAAACTACTCAACGTATCAAAGCTGAATTTGATGCGTCAATTTACAGTGACACTGTAGGCGGATGGGCAAATTTTCACTATGATCTAACAAGGGGGTTGAAACTGGGAAATTTTTCAGGTAAATGGTGGAATAAAATTAGGGGGTTCGATAGATTTAGGTCAACCATTGAAAAAAGTCTTATTGGTCTTCAACCTAATACCAACCCCAAGGCTGCTAACCTCTAACCCCTAGCAAGCTGAGCAAACATATTTTTTATTTATTTTTTCGGAGCTTTTTGTGTTTCTTCTGTAATTCAAATTCATTTTGATTAACTTTTAACCTATCCACAATTTTCAACCCCTCACCCTCAAAATTCTCAAAAAGCTAAATTTACCGTTGCCTTTTCGTGTAATTTTCGTTAGTTCTACTTAACTACAGTTAATATTCACCCCCCTTTACTTTTCATCCCCCTTCATAATTTTTCAACCCGTCGAGAGTTAATTTTGTAAAATTTGGTCAATTTTGTCCGTCTGCGGTAACAATTTTTTTTTAATTAGGCCATGTTTTACCTTTTCCTCTTTTTCGACCTCTTCGCAATATTTCAATCCCCCAAACACTAAATTTGCATAATTGGGTCATTTTTGGGTTGTTTTCTGTAATTCTAATTAACTACAGTTAATTTTCATACCCTTTGACTTTTCATCCTCCTTTAAGATTTTTCAACCGTCTAACTGTTAATTTTGCAAAATTCGCGTAATTTCGTTTTTCTTCGGTAATAAATTGAACTTTGGAATGATTTTTACCTTTCTCACATTTTTCAACCCCTTTCGCAATATTTCAACTCTCCAAACACTAAATTTACATAAATGGGTTATTTTGGTGTTATTTTCTGTAATTTTACTTAACCGCGGTTAATTCTCATGCCCTTTGACTTTTCATCCCTCTTAACGATTTTTCATCCCTCTGAGTGCTAATTTTGCAAAATTCGCCTAATTTCGTTTTTGGTTGGTAATAAATTGAACTCATTTGGGGTTTAGTTTACATTTTACAATTTTCCAGTCTCCCTCACAATAGGGAATAATATAATAAGAAGGTATTTCAACCCCCACAAAACTTTTAATTGCATAACAGGGTGATTTTCAACAACAAATTTTTTATATTTCGCCTTTTTGGCACATCCCTGCGACTGCGCAGATTGATAAAATCTGCACCCGATTCCACCAGTAAGACCAGCCGTGTACACACATTAACCTGATAAACATCTACAGGGATACACATCGCATTGATGTACATCTTCCGGTGGCTTCTTCTTTGTTAGAGCAGCCATTAACGAATTTTGTAGGTATTTAATGTTTTGATTAAAAGAAATTAATTGGTTTTGTGTTCCTTGCGGATTTAAGGATTACAAATCCTTAACTGTTTCGCCAATGTCGGGAGTCGAGGATAGCCGCAGGGCACTGATATTTTTTTCCATCTGCTACGAGTTAACTTTGAGTCGCCTGACAACTTGTTCGTTAATTAATTAGATTCGACAGGCTTAATTAGTGCTCGGCAATTTTTTATGGTGACTATAATTAGAAAGTTCGTAAGGTTGTTTTATTCGCTCAAGTCCAGCCACGTACTTTGGCGAGCAAACTCATCTAGGAAGTGTGCACATTAAAGCGTTAATGACGGCCATATTTGGCTCGAACACCCATCTGTTTTAATGCGTTGTCAACGGTCTTCGCAAAGTGTTATTGATTGGCAAATTGCAAAACCCTCACCGAATTCCCAATATCTATAATGGGACGACCCCCTTAATAAAACAAACTTTATTTTGCCCAGTCCATATTAAATTCACCAGGCTCTCCATATTAATAGTATTCCATTTCCAATTTCGTGCAGAGCGTCTCCTTAAGTAATAATCGAAGTTCCGCTCCTTCTAATCTTTGCCAAATACAACGAGGGAGGTGTCGGACGGATTCGCCTTTGAGAAAATACGCGGGAGTTGTGAGAAGTTTACCACATCAAAAATTTCCCCTTTAATAACTACACCCCAGCAAGTCCATGACGGAAAAGCGCAAGCTGTGAACACGTGATTAATTAACTTCTTTATAAGCGATTCTTTTCTCTTTTTAGTTATTGGCGGTTCGGTTGACCGAAACTTTTACATTCAATAACGCCAGCCTTCGTTTCTTATTCTTCTGATCTGACAGATTAATTATATTTAACTATAGGTGGCATTCAAGTCTTTGAAAGTTTAGCAGCAATTAACAGGAAGAAAATTGAAGTCGGATACGAATTCGGCCACAATAATAATTGGAATTAGGGTTGCACCGAATAGTGATTTTTGGATATTCGGCCGAATCGAATATTCGGCTGAATTCTACAGCCGAATACCGAATAGTAAATATTCCGCTTAAAGCCGAATATAATAGCGAATAGCGAATATTCGGCCTGATCGTATAGTAAATATTCGGCCTTTTCCGCCGAATAGTTGAGCAGTGCGCGGTGCACATCAACCGGCGTAACCTTGAAACTTTGTGCTTTTGTAGTTTCATACAAAACAGTCTAAACCAGAATGTGAATTATGTATTTTGTTAACCAAAGTATTTTGCAGTTTTAAGTTCTTGTTTTGTTTTGTATTGTTTTATTATTTCAATTTTACTTTATTTTTATTAAGCGTTCCAACTTCTAGTAATGTTATAAGTAATGGTAGAAAGAAACTTAGAATTTTTGGCCGAATGGCCGAATATTGGACTTGCCATTCGGCCGAATAGGCCGAATACGCTGAATAACCAAATAATTCCGAACATTTGGTGCAACCATAATTGCAATAGTATTACACTTTTAGTGCCGTAGCTTACTGTCCGAGCGACAGCTTGAGAACGCATTGAGATATCGAGCTGAAACTTGGGGTGTACAGTTGCGTATCCTAAAATACACGGCGGGATTGTTTGTGTTAACTCGAGCACTAATGGAGGTATCTTGCTGAAACTTGGTATATACGTTCGAACTTCAAGTCTGCTGTAGGTGAAAGGGTGCCAATTTCAGGGGATGAAATTTAGGAGATAAAAATCACAAAAAATATGATAACTCCGCAGAGGTTGCACGCAGCTGTCGGAAACTCAACGTACACACATATATCGTTTTTTTCGCTTACCTACCGCTTTCACAATTTTTTACGTGGAACCTGTTGTATTGTTATTCGATTGACCAAGATTTGCCTTTCTTATCCTCTTAGTACAGGCAAAACAGAAAAACTAGACGAATTAAAACATGCAGTTCCAAAAATTTCAGAAATGTGTAGGAGTAAGTCCCTGAACAACGTAAAATAAAGTACCATCGATTTTCGGGTCCGCGGGGGTTGAGGGGAATTTAAAGGTTCGTTTTTTTCAGTTTTTCGCCGATAATTCAAAAATGATGCGTCGTACAGAAAATTTATGCGAGAGCAAAAAGAAAGACGGTTACATTCCCTACAAAATGGTATGTATAAGTTTGTCCATATCTGTTTTAGTTTCCGACATATCCAATGGCACAAATGTTTGAAAAAAGTTTTTGTCGAGACGTATTTTTGGATGATTATGTAGATACCTACATGTAACATTGTACATGATAATACATCAGGCGGTATCCCTTCATTTCCATATTACCCATTTTTTATACCCGCTGAACCGAACAAAAATTATCCATTTTGACGGCGGATATCTTGGAAACTAAAACAGTAGGAACAAACTTTTATTATTATTATAAAGTTTTACACTCCCGAAGAAGTTTTCAGCGTTTTTACACTTCTTAAATCCTGTTATCACATGGCGGATCAGTCCATATTTTCTGCTTGTGCCTCTCCCTCTATAACTTTTGGTGCCTTTTAGCCATTTCCCCTGTTCTACTCCAATCTTTTCTGTCTTCTATTTTCCCTCTCCAGTTCTCTATTTTCGTCGCTCTTATATAATTTTCAACTTGTTCTTTCCATCCTATTTTCGGCCTTCCTCGTAATCTGGGTTCTGCGGGGGTTCAATCTGTCATCACTCTTACTGAGTTTTCTTTGTCTCTCCTTCCTATGTGCCCGTGCCATCTTATCCGCTGTGCTTTTATTGCTCTCACTATGTTATCGTTCTTCATCGATTTTTCTATTTCATGGTTCATCCAGCTCTTTATCTCATTCCCATTTTCAACCTTCAGTCCTACTATAATTCGAACTATCCTTCTCTTAAGAATTTTCAGCTGCTCCTCTTTTTTTTTGTCGAACATATCGTTTCTGCTGCGTACTTTACGACGGGCCTTATCGTTGTTTTATAAATCTTCATCTTCGTAGTTCTGCAGAGTTTTTTGTCTTTAAGCAGTTTTTTATTTCAGTGGAAGGCTCTATTTCCGACTTGTAGTCTCTGCTTGCACTCTATCCTTTCGTTTGTTCTACTGCTAAACACTCCGAGGTACTTAAACGCTTCAACTTCTTCAAAAAGATATCCATTACTCTCCATTCCTGCCAATTGTGTCTTCTTGTTTCTGCTGCAATGCATATATTTTGTCTTCTCTTTATTTATCTCTAAACTTTGTTTTGCTTCAAACTCAATTTCTTGAAAGATTTTTCCTAGATCCCTTTTGTCTCGTGCTACAATTGTTACGTCGGCTGCATACTCTATTATTTGAATTGCATTTTTATTTGTTGTCCCTCCATTTGTTACCTTTTTAATAATACTGTCTAACGATGTTATAAATAGTACCGCTGACAGAGCGTCGCCTTGCCTTACGCCTTTCTTTACATGATTATTTCTGTCATTTCCTTTCCTGTATTAGCAATTGCTTGCGAGTCCCTCATTGTCATCTTTATTATCCTAATCCAATTTTTCTGGTATTTCGCTATTTCTAAGGTTTTCCAACATCTTTCTTCTTCTCAAAGGCTTGTTTAAAGTCTACAAACAAAATGTGCGTATCAATATTATGTTTGTATACGTTTTTTCCATTATTTGCCTTAGTACGTGTACAGCGTCTATTGCTGACTTTTCCTTCATAAAACCATATCGGTAATTTCCTATATTTTTTCGGTATGTTGTGTTAGTCGCTCTTTTATTATTCTAGTCATTAGTCATTACTTAGATAGAATACTTTATTACCTCTGCCTTTCGGCTTCTGGGGGTGGAAAGAATACATAAGTACATAAAATGGGTGCTGGGAGTAGATAGGGAGACACCCGAATACATAATAAGGGAAGAAACGAAAAGGAGTAAGTTAAGAGAGAAGGGCGGTGAAATATGAGAACAGAGTGGGAGAAAGAGGAGAGTGTAAGATATTACAGGAGGGCTGGAAAAAGAAAAAGAGAGAGAAAGAAAAAGGGAAGGAAAGGCAAAGATATTACGAGAGAAACGAATACGCAAGGGAGGATATAGAAAGACGCAGGGTATAGGGGAGATGGATGAATGGAGCGATATGGGAAAGAGATAGAGAAAACATAGATGTACAGAAAAGAAGAACAAAAATCAGAGAATAAAGATATAACGCAAAATATGAGAATATAATAAATGAAGGGCTACCAAATTACTTGGAGACGGAGAGTGGGAAAGAAAAAAGAATGATAGCGAGATTCAGATGCGGGAATGAGGAGAGGGAAAACAGGTTCTGGCTGAAGGAGGAAAAGATCACCAGCTGAAAGAGTGTCTGGGAATGAGAGAGGAAAGGGAGAGAAAGAGTATTCTGAACGAATGGGGAGAGGGAATAGAATGAATGAAGGAAGCCGATAGAGCGAGAGAAAGAAGGGGACGAGAAAGCAGAAGACAACCGAGAGAGAAAGAAGTAATTTAATCTAAGTCACTGCCTCCAGTAGGATTCTGATATTCCATGATGCTATTCTTATCCACATTTTTCCTATTCTTTCTCTTGTTGTTGTTGTTACTTATATACACCATTTTGTAGGGAATCTAACCCTCTTTCATTATGCTCTCACATAAATTTTCTGTCCGACGCACCGTTTTCGAGTTATCAGCGAAAAACTGAAAAAACGGACTTTTAAACCTCCCCCCACCCCCCGCGGACACTAAAATAGTAGGTATACCTTACCTTTCAAAATGCAAAAGTGCACAATATTAATTTGATAACAGGCTTCATCAGCTCAGCAGTTTGATTTGAATTTATTCATATTAATAATTTAGCTGAATAGGTATATTTAAAAATTTGTAGTAGGTCAGGTACCCAGATTGAAATTGATGATTTGCTATGTTATTTGCATTTATCGAAAGGATATTAATAACGCACTCTTTGCAGGATTAATTACCACAATCCATTATCGCCCTGTATTTAAATTAAAAGCCGGAGTAATGTTTACAAAATGTAGATTATTCTTCCAAGCCACCCATTATTGCAATATTAATATTTCAGCTTACCCGACTAGAGGCGCTAGAGCTTTGCTAATTAATTTCTAGAAGTTTCCCGGCTCGAACTTCCAACTATTAACTTATGGAAACCAGAGGTTTTACGGCTTTTTACTCTTAAAGTTAACCGGAAAATAAATGGTCAACGAAGCAAGAGATGATCCCATAACTCATACGAATCTCCCGCAATGCTTCGGATGTACCCGGTTAATGATTGGGGAATTGTCTCATATCTTCCTGACACATATCGCCTCCTTTATTAGGGGCGGAATTACGTGATGAGAAACTATCTCAACTATTGAATTAATTATAATAAAGTTGCAGATGTGCAATTTGACTGGTTTACATAAATCCCATTAGCGAGTTGGAAATCTGCATCTTGTCCTAGACACCTACAGGATTAATCAAATCTTCCCTTGCTTGTGCGGGTGCGAGTAACGTCACAATAATTATCTAAATAAATTAGGTACTGAAACTGTTTCAGAGATATGCCGTAACATTTGATTATGGGATTGTAAATTCTACTCGGTTTTGTATACTGACGTGAATAAAGTGCATTTTAACCGGGACTAGGCGTTCGTTACCGCATTATCGTCGTTATTGCAGTTCGGTCACACCCTTTAACATGTTAACATTAATTTGTTTCTGATATTTCATTTCCGCTGTAATTAAACAAGTCAACGAACAGGGGTTTTTAAAAATTTCCATATCAAGAGGGATATTAGTTATTGACAGAGTGGATAAGGTCATTCAAAAAGAAAAACCTATTGGGAAAGAGATGGGAGAGTAACAAAATCTAGTCAATCTATGTGGGGGGCTGATCACTAGTGGAAGTAGTTGTACATCCGAAATTGTTACAGACATTGAGAGAGTCAAAATTGCTAACAAATACTAATGATGCGGCAAATAGTTTTTCCATGGAGAACATAGGAAAATTTTCATCTTTTAAGAAGGTAGACGTGATAGTTTGAAGAAGCAAGTTAAGGGAATGAAAAACACTGGCAGTGGGGGTAATTGGAATAACAACAAAGAGCTTGATAGATGCCTTTCAAGTAATTAGAAATAGGTTCTTGGATGTGGTCAACTGCTCACTGGAGGAGGGAATTTTTTCGGAAAATTGGAAGACATCAACAGTGATACCAGTTCCTAAAGTGCAAAAAACTGTCAAGTGCGAGGAATTCCGGCCTATAAATGTAGTTCCAGTTTACGAAAAATTGCTTGAAATAGTTGTGAAAGGACAGTTGTAATAACAATATCATAACAAGTAAAGTGCAATCGGGATTTGTAGGGCAAAATACTGCAATGGTTTCACAGTTATTTAACAAACAGACAACAAAAAGTTAAATATAATTATGTATTTTCACCTTCGACACAAGTGAAGCATGGTGTACCACAGGGAACAGTTTTGGGACCACTGCTTTTTATTCTCTACATAAACGATCTTATTCAATGTATAAAATACAGTAGTACTATTCATCTATTTGCAGACGGCACCATGATTTACATACAATTAACTGACTACTCTGAAATGGTTCGGCAAATAAACTGGTAATCTACATGCTATATATGAGTATTTGTGTATAAATAGTATGTGTGTAAATGTCAATAAATGTAACTATTTTGCATTGGGCAATATGAATTTGTTAAATTGTGTAAATGTAGATAATGTAAATGTATATATAAACAATATTGCATTTGAGCGGGTGGAAGAAATTAAATATTTAGGAGGAAATTAGTTTTATAGCGCAGACGAACTCGATTTTAAATAAAATGTCTAAAAAAATTAACTTTTTAAATAAAATAGGAAAACATTTAACAATGTATACCAAGTTATTATTGTACTAATCTCTCATTTTACCACAGTTAACATTTTGTAGCACACTGTTAAACAACCTACCAGCTTATAAAATCAAAGAACTTCAAATTGTACAAAATCGATGTTTCAGATCAGTTCTAAAATACAACAAATATATACGCTAGTCATTGCGATGTTAGAAGTTATAAATGTATTTTCAGTTAATCAGCAAGTTGTTTTTAACACCTTTGTTACCATTCATAAAATCAAATGGAATATGTTGCAGATTATTTAAAATGTAAAATATAGTTTATATCAGATAGACACAACTATAACCTGAGACAGTGACACACGTAATAAATTTTACAATAAGTTGCCATTAAACATAAAAATCTGTGTTTTAAACGCCTTTTAAGACTATATGTGATGGAAAAAGTACCTGCTGTCTTGTGATAATATATATATTTTTAAATTATTTTTCTAAACTTTGTAAATTTCATATGTTGTTTTCTTTTATTTTTGCCTATGTATACGTATTATACTGCCGTCTCTGCATTGTGATAGCTATTGTTAAAAAATTAAAGATTATTATTATTAAAATCCCCATTGTTGGAGCAGGTTTTAATTATTCTCTGTAGAAAAAAAAAATACACGGTTCACTGTTGAAGTACTAGTCATTTGCAAAGGAAAAAATCCTCGAGCATGATATTAAAATACTCTACTCTAACTTTATTAATAAAGAAACTACTCATTATAATTGCAAACTTATAATTTTTGTTATTATGGAGTTCTGCATTTCCTTAATGATTTTGAAACTTATCAAATCCTTTGTCCATACTTAACTTCCTATTACAAAAGTTCGTAGGAGTAAAAAAACAAATCGTTATTCATAATATTCATGGAAAAAACTTCCCAGATGGCGCTCTCTGCACTTGGGCAGAGATTCACGAGGAGATTCGTTAATGCTGTTTTGAAAGAAATTCAATTTTGCTCACCTCTACCGTAACGAGAATAAAGGCGAAAAAGTTACTTAGAGGTAGTATAATTAGCAAACAAAGATATGTACATTAAAATTCCATTAGGACAGAAAGTAATAACTGCGAGCTTTTTAATTTAACCATTTCTCCCTAATCTATCGCGACGTCACCTGAATTTAATTAGTGTGTCAACCTAATAATGATGTGAGAATTAATTTCGTCAATCGATTATCCAAGGTTCCATTACCGTGACATTAATGTTTTAATTAAATCTTCAATATTCAACATTGTTTTAATTTTTTATTACAATGTTATAACCCTGGTATTGCATGTTTTATTAATAAATTTAAAGTGTTTCCGCAACCAAATTAAATTTACCTGCGAAATTGAAAATTTGATTCGACGAAATCCCTGAAAGTGACCCGGAGTAATTTGCAGGGCAAATTTTTATTTGAGTATAAATCGCGTTATAAATCTTCTTCGTATAAAAGTTCAAGATAAGGACTTTCGTATGAAGTGATTTTTCAAGCAGCTACAACATATTTATCATAAAATACAACGGAGCTGTTTATAGCATACGCAAATCTTGAAATATCATTCCGGGCTGTCAGCGAGCAAAGGATTTTTTAAACTTTTGAAGAATGATCCTCATTTATGTGGAATAATTAATGCCGGACATTAGCAGTCTTGTATTAAACTGTCATTCACAAGCCGGTTTGCTATTTACAATTCCATTGTTGGGTAACTTTGAACAAAGTTAATGTAATGGCTGCAAAGCGTTTCAACCCGCCAGCGGACGCCATCGGACATCCGGCATCTGACGTTTTGTCGATAGGTACCAATTTTTCAAATTTTACTTCATATTGTTTTGCTAGTACCGCAAATAAATAATTTACGATACACTAGTACCGTCATCTGGGGTAAAATAAAAAAATACCAAGAATAGTAAAAGTTACAGTTTAAGCTGCTCTTTACAACACGCACCACCATTTTTAAAATGTGTGACCTTGAAATTTTTTCCAGTTATCTCAGGAACGGATATCTCTAAAACCACTTATTAAATCAAAAAAATACCAAGTATAGTAAAAGTTGTAGTTTGAGCTGCTCTTTATAACAGACACCACCATTTTTAAAACGCGTGACCTTAAAACATTTTCCGGAAGAAAAATGTCAAGGGTTTCTCTGTTTCCTGGTGATCCCATAGTCATAATCCAACGAAATTCACCATGTAGATGTATATTCACTGGCTACTAGTGTCCACCAAATTTCATTCAAATCCGTTAATCCGTTCCTGAGATAACTAAGAAAAACTGCTCCCGATGGCTGACTTTAAAGCCCTATAACTTCCTTAGGAGACGACTTCGACCTAAACAATTTTGTGCCAATCGTTACCATTTTCGATGGGCAATCTGAGGTTAAGAAACTTACACGCCGTTGCAAAACACCCTGTATAAGGCCCCCTGTTTGTCATTGCACTCCTTTTTACAGCAGCCACTGCTCGTTCCATATAACCTTATTATACTGACTGTGAGCCCCATGTCCAACTTTTTTCTTATACTTCCGAGGCATTTTCGAGCTTCTAAAACAATAAGTTCACATCAAAGTCACATTTTTTATATATTTTTTTAAGGTTAAGAAGATGCACGAATTTTGCTTAGAATTTAAACTGATTCAATTTACCCCATCGTTTGGACTTTTTTTACATAAATAGGCGTAACTTTTTAGTTTTAACGATGGGTCATTGAAATTTTAATAGAACACTACTTACCAAACAAGGTGCATTAACACGGCTTAAAAAAAAACACTGTTAAATGATGTCATAACCCCAACTGAATGATTGCGGGTTATTATGAATCCTGTAATTCTCAGTTGACATTTTATAGCAGATAATAATACCCATAATAATAAATAATAATACTACCTATGTACTTTACAGTTTCCTAAAACTCGGATAGATAATCTAAAAAATAGTTCTTATAATCTTATACAGGTTCCAACTTAATAAATTGACTTCTGCCAGATGTAGAGCGGTAAATTAAAAATAATGTTACCCCAGATGACGGTATTTACCCAAAGTTGGCTAGCTTATTTTTTAACTTTCGCCCAATTCAAACAAAGTTTTCGTCCATTATAAAAATCCATTGTCTGCATCTTAACGTTATGAATGTTTTTACATTACGAAAGAATATACGTTTGAAAAATGAGCGGCGAAGGAGCGAGTACCATACATAATAACGAAAGCCGACTAATTACAGTTCGGAACCCGTCCTGTAAATCCTCTAAACACTCAGCTGTGTAATAGGGACTTTTATTTGGGTTAGAAATCCGTCAAATGTTTGTCAAACGGGTTGAAGCGTAATTTTTTTGTAAAGTCAAATATGATAATTGAGTTCTTTTTGCAATCTTACCTTACTCAAATCACCAGCAGAACGTTCTTACACCATTATTCTCATGAAACGAATTGAAATTTCTCTCTATTTCTTTGAAAAATTTTAAGAGCAAAACGTTTGGCAGACACGTTATTTGACATTGTCAAATGTGAAGCATAGAATTTATATTACGCCGGTGGAAATTTGGAGCTTGTCAGATTTAAGAGGTTTTATAGAACGGGTGGGTTTCCACTGTAGTTTTTTTGTTTGAAAAAAAATATGCACAAATTGATTGGCAAATTGACGTCTTCGTTACATTATAAGATTTGTAACAACACTGAATGTTCTTAATTATAATACCTATATCAAGGGACTGAAGTGAATCATTTAATCCCCTGCGTCAAAATTTGGCATCAGTAATTACGAGGGATTAAAGGGCACTTCAGTACTGTCTTAAATACGTTATTTTTGGCACTCCCTTATAATTTATTTGCAAATTAAGTAATAAATTAAATTAAATCTGTTAAAACGACAATACAGAGACAATTCAATTTATAAAACATCAAAATTAAAATAAGTTTCTGGTGGTGACAAAAATATTCGGTACCTAGATCGTGACCCGTCAAAACAGCCTGCTACAAAACAGCCCCGACAAAATAGCCCCCTCCCCCTAAAAATCACAAAGATCACAAGTTTAATAAGTTAAATTTGACTTGTTTTCAAAATGCACTTATAGCTTTATTTTATTTATTCTAAGGTAGTGTTACCCACTACCGCTACAGTACTTTTTCTCAGTTTTTGACCTTTCGATAAATTGTTATTTTACTACGACAAGTTGAAATACAGGGTGGTTCCTTTTTCACTGCTCGCAATTGGCATCTCTTAAATGGTAAGAGTTACGGAGTCTGTTAAATTAGAGAAAAGTTGCGCTATCTTTTGGTGATTAACAATCTGAAAAGAACTCCCCGATATCTCGATTCGTTCCGGAGTATTTCCGAAAAATCTGAAAATTTCGATTTTAAATAAAAATTAATATCCCCCTAATGATCGATGCTATTTAAATGAAACTTGGTACTTTGATATTTTTGACAGCTGTCAATGAAATGGTATCGAAAAAAAATTTCTAGGCCTTCTAGATTTTGAGCGATGACGATCAACTTTTGATTCTCTCTTGACGCCCTAAAAAAAAGTGTCATTAACTTTGGAAGTAGTGTAATAAGATGGAATCGGAGGGAGACTGGATGAAATTTTTGCACCGACGGCGACGTGGTTCAAGATTGGCTGTTGTTGCATCAAGTTAAGATTATTTGTCAATAACATTGGCAAACGTCAATTGCGGTCACCAAAAAGTTCGTATTTCTAATTTTTTTTATTAAAATAATAAAATATTTATAGGTCTTGGCAAGAAGGAGCTGTTTCCCATCAAACAGTCTAAGAACTGACGGAATTTGAAAAATTCAGAGCAAAACCTTTAAAAACGCAAAATTTAGATCCGACAATATAAGAATAGGTACTTCAGTTGATTATTTTGAATTCGTTTTCAAAACGATTTTTGCAGGTTGACCCAGCCGACACAGAAATAAATTGATTAGGTATTTCATTTTTTCCCAGCCGTTTAAGAAAGTGAGCATTGCTCACCTCATTTGAGGTGGCAAAGTGTGTTATTTTCCCCTAGGTAGGAAAAGTAAATGATGATTTTTATGGTAAAACTGACTGACGAGTGAATCTTTAAAGAAAGTTTACAAAAATGACACCTGGTTGACAGTTTTAAAACACTACAATTATCACAGTTTCTATTTTTAAAGATTTGCGCTTATTTTGAAAGTGTTAAATTATGCCGTACCGTAATGAACTGGCTGGACCTCGCTTTCAGCTCGGTTTATAAACTTTGCCCGCTATCTTCAAGAGAGCACTTTCTTACCTTGGTTTGAAATATACTACTAGGTAGTAACTATAGTAAAATGTAATCTTTTTACATTATTTTCATCCCGTGGATTACCTAAGTAAATGCTATACTTTAGTTCAGTCCCTTAAAAAAGGTACTAAAGTAGTACTTTTAATGTCGGGAGTGCAAAAAAAAACTATGATTATCAAGCAGATTTTCTTAATTTTGAACGTAGTGAAAAGTTCCGTCTGACTTAATGACGTGCTGCAAGGTTGCGACAATAACTTGGTGCATTTAAGTCGTTCCAATTTGTTTGCATCTTTAAAATATCCAGTTATTTACGCAAAAATGCACTTTTTAGGCCAAGGGACACAGGTGCCTCGAAAATTTCAACGATCTTTATGGCCCGCTCTTTACAAGGATTATGAACAAGACAGTGTGGAGAGGGCCACCATCTACATATAAAATATTGAGGACGAAGTATGAATCCGGGATGGGCCTGGTCTCTGGACCTTCAAGGCATTCTTCAAACAACTTTTCTAGAGCTTTTCTGAATCGGTCAATTTATGTTGGTATTCGGTTCGTCCTCCCTAAGGAATTTCACGTAGATATAAAAAATACGATATCTCGGGTTGAAAGTATATTTACGAATCCCAACCAGTGGTATCAGAGGTGACAAGAATAATTACATCTCAAAAACATCAGATCATAGAACTGACAACGGACAGCAATAATTGGACTTCGTAGTCCTTTATCGGGTTCAACTGCTCTCCTAATCGCTTAATTGTGAAATCAAGCGCACACACAAGACGTCGATACTATATAAACTTAGGCTAATTTAACTAATCGTAGAGATTAGCATTGCGCTTAGACAGCAGCACGTGCTCTTGAATAGATTTGCTGCTCCCTCTAAAGAAAGAATATTTTTGCAAGATGTAACTATATAACCAAAATAGTCGTTATCAAGCATCGAGGGTAAAAGTTTAAAAATATTACCCGAGAACCGGTAGCACCTATACCGCCCGTGATGCTTATTACATTTTTATTTTTTGCACGATGATTAAAGCAAAAAACTAAATTTATGGCAGCTTTAATTGACAGTTTCAAGATGGCAAGAGATATTTACTTACGGCCCGATATTTGGTCGTCAAGGCTTGTAAATCACAAAAAGACCTAGGGCTGTAAGCATCACCATACCAACCTGAAAACATCGTCGTAAGTGATGCAAAAAACGACTAAAGTGCTATAGCAGATCTAATGAATGCAAGATCTTTTATTAATATAGAGTAGGAAAAAATAGTGTTAAGTTTTGGATCGCAGATTCATTTAATTTTAATGAACAAATCCTCCGAGAATAAAACGAATCATCAAATGGGGTGGATGTGAAAGAGGGAAACTCCAGGAATAAATAAGCAGCTTGTGATAGAAATCCCCGCACAAGAACAAAAAGATTTTTTACATATAAACAAACGATCTGGATAAGATACCTCCAATTCTTTTTTTGCTATAGGTACATTATTTACATTCAGACGCCGAACAGGAAGAAACCTTACAAATAAATGGTGCACACGTCACACTGATCACATTGGTTCCAAAAATAGATAAATCACTTCATCTTTGTCGATTCCGCTGACCATTGTTCCCGAGAAATGATTGATACGGGACAAGATAATGAACCAAATCCGAAGTAATTTTCCAAAGTGTGTTCGGACAAGGGAATGCGGCGACATCTTTTGTCAACGGTGTCATCGTATTTTCTTCACCCCTTCTGGATCCATCGTTCTGTTTAAACTCGGCACAGATATTTCAAAGGGACAGAAAACGTGTGGAATTCAAATGGCCTGCTTAACCAGTGCGTGAGCCACTTCCGTAAGCCTCTACAAGGTATCAACAGGGTTAGATACGTCGACTTTTATCCGGGCTAACGATCACCCTTCTAAATTCTCAATGTTTTTAGTGCCGTAGCAATATGCCAGGCACTCTTGTTTTACCTTATTCGCTCGGTCGCTCGCTCGTCGTATCGATCGCTCCTCAATCTGTCCGTCGCATAACTTGAGAACGGATTGAGATATCGAGCAGCTTCTTCTCCCGAAAAGTAAGGGCCATATCGGACCAAGGGGATGGAAGTTAGGGGTGAAAGACCGAAAAACTATTAATTGCAATAACTCGAGAACTAGTGGAGGTATCTTGCTGAAACTTGGTATGCACGTTAGACCCTCAAGTCTGTTGAAGGTGAAGGGGTGCTAATTTTGGGGGATGAAATTTAGGGAATGAAAACCACAAAAAATATGATAACTCCTCAAGGGTTGCACGCAGCTGTCGGAAACTCAACGTACAATATCTTCTGCGAAACTGTGACATCACACACTGCATCTTCGAGAAAGTAAGAGTGAATTTTAGGAGAAATTTATCGAAGGGGATGAAAGTTAGGGGTGGAAACTCGAATTTTTACTGAATAATGTAGGGTTGAAATTAATACCATTCGATAGCTTTCTATTGATGGTACAAAAAAGGTCTTATTCATAATTCGCGAAAAGCGACCCTTAAAGGCGGTACAACCCACTAACCTGCCGAAACACAAAAATGCGAGAACTCAAAAGCTGCTCAACGTATCAGGGCTGGATTTGGTGTGGTAATTTACAGCGACACTGTAGGTAGATGGGCAGATTTTCATTATGATCTAACAAGGAGGATGAAATTTAAGGGTTGAAACTGGAAATTTTTTCATGTAAGTGGTGGAATAAAATTATGGGGTTCGATAGATTTCGGCCAACCCATTGAAAAAAAGTCTTATGAGTCTTCAACCTAAAACCAACCCCTACGCTACAACAACCCCTAAGCCCTAGCAAGCGGAGTATTTTTTTTTTACTTTCTTCTGATTTTTAGATAAGTCAAAGTCATTTTCATTAATTTTTAACCCATCTACAATTTCTCAACCCCTTTCATCATATGTGAACCCTCAAAAAGCAAAATTTACCCAGACCGTTTCTTTTTCGTGTGATTTTCGCTAGTTCTACTTAACTACAGTTCATTTCCACCACTCTTGACTTCTCATCCCCCTTAACAATTTTTCAACCTCCCGAGCGTTAATTTTGTAAAATTGATTTTTTCGGTAATAAATTTTACTTATTGTATAGATTGTTCTTGCCTTTCTCACTTTTTCCACCACCTTGGTAATGTTTGAACCTCCAAAAGCCTTTGCATAATCGGCTCATTTTCATGTTATTTTCTGTAATTGTTTAATTACGATTTATTTTCATCCCCTTTGACTTTTAATAATAATAATAATAATAATAAAGTTTATTCCAACAGACATACAAATGTCCATAGCGGATACTTACAACAAGGAATTATTTAATTTACAGTGTCAGAAAAGAAAACAATGCAAATTTTTAGTTAATATTGACATCATCGTAGAACGACAATAAACTTTTCCTAATATTCTTATTCTTAAGACTAGAGCAGAAAATATCAAAATTTAAATTATAAGGGACGCAGTTATACAATTTAAAACATCTTATAAGAGGGCAATTGTAATGATGAAATGTGTTTGGGATTTCATAGTAAAAGGTGATTGCGCTCCTAGTAGTCAATCTGGGCACCACAAATTTAACTTGATTAAGTAACTGTGGAACATTGCTTTCACCAGACACAATTCTTTGTAAAAATATCAACTCGCTCATACACCTTCTGGCCTTAAGGGAATGCTCATTAACAATAGCAAGTAAGGCACCCTGATCAAAGTGTCTTGCAGGATAGACGCCAAATAATTTAAAGTAGACATATTTACAAAACTTTCGCAACACATTTTCTAAGAGGCGAACATGAACATCATGTGAGGGGTCCCATATTACACTGCAGTACTCTAGTTTGCTACGAACTAAAGAGTTAAAAAGTGTCTTAATACAATCGATATTAGTGAATTCAGTGGTGCTTCTAATAATATAGCCCAGCATTTTCATAGCAGCTTTAGAAATGCTCTCAATGTGAGTTACAAATGATAGCGTAGGATCCATTAACACACCTAAGTCACATATATTTGTACAAGCCTGTAAAGCGGATCCATTTATATTATAATAAAAGTTGACATATGATGATTTCCTAGAGAAAACTAATTTTTTGCATTTGTTAACATTTATTTCAAGTAAATTAGAGTGACACCAATCATAGAACCTGTCCAAATCATCCTGTACATTTAAGCAGTCTTCATAGCTTTCAATTACAGCTGCAGCTTTCAAATCATCAGCATAGATAAAGATTTCACAATTTTCGAAGCAGGCAACAACATCATTGAAAAAGAGAATGAATAACAGTGGGCCCAAGTTTGAGCCTTGCACAACACCTATGTTCACTTCAAAAGATGACGAGGAATATCCATTTACAACAACATATTGTTTTCTAGACTTTAATAGCGACTTAAGCAAAAGTATCAACGAGTCACAGAGCCCGAACAGTTCTAGTTTACGCAGCAATATGAAGTGACTTACACGATCAAAAGCTTTGGCTAAGTCAGTATATATTACATCAATTTGTTTTCTATTGTCCATTGCCAGTGACACGAATTGAGTGAATTCACACAGATTCGTAACAGTTGATTTTCCAGACACAAATCCATGCTGCTGAGGCGCGATATAGTTAACAACGTGAGAATATATCACAGTTCCTAGCACAGATTCAAATAGCTTGGCAAAATTGGATAATATAGCGATGGGCCTATAATTTTGTACATTGGTGACATCACCAGATTTGAACACAGGACAGATACGTGAGTTTTTCCAGACATCCGGATAGGTTGAATTCCTCAAAATGAGGTTAAAGATATGGCATAAGGGTTGAAGTAGACATCCAATGCAGTCTTTAACAAAGAAAGAAGGTACATTGTCTGGTCCCGAGACACTGGTGTTGGCAAGTTTTTTTGCAGCAAGTAAGATATCACAGTCACGCACAGTAAACATATGTAAGGTTGGTAAATTATCACAGATATTTATATCTTGCACACTTTTCATCCGCCTTTACGGTTTTTCAACCCCCTAAGTGCTAATTTGGCAAAATTGGCGTAATTTCGTTTTTCTTCGGTAATAATTAATAAATGAACTCATTTGGATGATGTTAACTTTTTTCATTTTTTTCATCCCCTTCGCAATGTTTCAACTCTTCAAACGCTAAATCTACATAATTTGGTTATTTTACTTAGCCACGCGTCACTCAGAATTGGTTTGTTCCCCGGTTTGTTCAATATCCACTTTTTTGGGAAATTGAGTTATTCATACCAGGTTTTTGTCAGGGTTGAAATGTTCAATATCCAACAGTAAAATATGAACTTTATATAACCAAAGCCTTAATTTAGAGAGAAATTTAGAGAAAAATTCGAGTCTGGTTTATTCAATATCCGGATATTGAACACAGCAGCACCAAAAGTTTTCAACAAAGTACGTTTGTTCTAAAAACCGCAAACGTTTGTTCGATTGGTTTATTCAATATCCCTAACAGCCAATGGACTGCAATTTTAAACATCATGTGACCGCCTTTTTTTACGTTTTGTCATATGTACACCTTAGAAAGTAAGCCTATTACATATTTGCAAAAAACATGTTATGAATAATAAATATCAATTGCTTACGGTTTCTTAGAAATTGAAAAGTTAATAATTATAAAAAAATAAAGAAATTGAAAATTGGCAAATTTAAAAATTTAAAAATCGGATAATTAAGAGGCGCTCACACCAGTTTATTAATTACCAACTTTTTCATGAATATCTATTGTTTTAAGTCGAAAAATTAATAATCCCCCAAGTGCTAATTTTGTAAAATTCGCATAATTTCGTTTTTCGTACCTAATAAAATTTGGGATTCAGTTTACCTTTTACAATTTTCCAGTTTCCTACGGAATAGGTAGGTATAAGTATGTATTTCAACCCCCACAAAAGTTTTAATTGCATAATTTGGTTATTTTCGTGTTATATTTCGTAATTCTACTTAATCGCACTTAATTTTCATTCCTCTTGAATTTTCATCCCCTGTCGCAATTTTTCAACCAAATTTTGTTTTAATTTCGGCAGTTCTTTTCATTTACTCATTTGTTTTATATTGTCATTCTTTTAACCTTTCAACCCTCAAAATTTTTGTTTTTTCTGTTCATTTTCTACTTTTTAATTCTGTAACAACAATTTTTTAACATTCCACCGTTTTGACAGATTGCAGATTGAAAATCTGCACCCGATTCCACCAGTAAGACCAGCCGCCCCTACATACACATTAACGTGATAAACATCTACAGGGACACAAATCTTCCTGGGGCTTTTATTTCAAAAATGCTAACACGAAGAGATATGCTTCGTAAGGGTATTTCCTAATAGCCATAAATAAAATATTCCCAAGTTAATAAGGGATAACCTGGCTTATTAATGCTCGGCTCCTAATCCTGATGGGGCTGAAAATTCGTTATCGACTTAGAACAGTCGGGAAGGGTAATTATGCTAATCTCTTCGATCCATTGCTGTGATTATATCACTTTGACATACGATAGCGCCTCATCGCCCTGTCAATTAAGGGGTCACCGCTAGTAATCTTCCCTCCCAAATTCGATATAAAACTATTCATGCGACATTAAATTCAATAAAGCCAACAGCGATGTAGAAAAATTCGAACATAAAGCGCGTCAATCAAGAAACACAAACGTATTGGGAAAATCCAAAAATCAATCGAGCACATCTTTGGTACCCTAGAATACGCATTGCGTCTAAACCTCACCTCTTTCTCACAAAATTAAAACGGAATACAAACAAATAAAGACAGAATGGTCGCAGCCGCAAATAAATTCGTGTCGACCGCATCGCTAACAGGGCTTCTCCGGCACCGGAGTCGACGGCGAGAATTCAAGTTCCGGGTCAGCGAACACTCATTGCCTTGATCGCCAACAATCCAAAAAACTCCTACACGCTAATTCCATCAAAAAAAGTTACGCTGGAATGGATTGGACACGTTTTTTGTTCCGCGATTCTCAATGTTTGCACGGAGTCGCTGCTATTAAAGCTCTTGTTAATATTCAAAGCTCAGCGGCTACGTCTACGAGTCGATTTTACGCACCCTCTGACGAAACATTTTCCTTTTAATTACTACTTATGTGTAAGATGCCAAGTTTCTAATTTAATAACTTGAAGGAAAACGACGATTCGAACTCCCTCGCAACGCTTTATTACTTTCAGATGATTCGGTTAATAGAAAACGGTTTACTTAGGATATTTTATTTTAAATCCACTATTAATTTTAAGCACACAATATGTAACAAGAAGTATGTAAAAAGTGATCAAAAACATTTCCGATTAAGGGAAATTACATGATAACGTCACCGACAGACTTCGTTTTGAATGATAATTTCAGCAGTCTACAGCAAGGGCTACTAATTCTGAAAAGTTTTTGTTCACACGTTATTAATGAGAAATGTACAGGGCGCGGTTCCAGACGATCCTGTCTTAATAACTTTTGAATGGAATAATAAGATATCGGCTTGCGGTTTTCGACAAGTTCTACGGTATTGAGGGGGACATGTTTTACTGTGGTTTCGACTTTGTTCAAATTGTACAGTTTAACCCCACCCCACCCCATCCACGTCAAAATCTTAAATGTGAAATTAGAGTGGTCCTATGCGTAATCTTAAGACTACTCTACTGTTCATTTAATTAATAATTAATTAAATGAAAATAAGGGTTGTTTTATTAAAATTATACTTATAACTTTTTTAGTAATGAAGCGATTATAGTCCGGGAGGCAGTGAACATTTTTGGTATGTCATTTCAGCGAATTTGGTTTAGCACTTTGATAGTTATTTTCATGCTGGAGATTCGAAAACGGTAACAGATACGAAATTTTATTAATTTAGAAAAAAGTTGTAATTTTCAGTGTAGATTAAGGATCTGAAGAAATCTAAGATATCTTGATTGGTTACTGAAATATACTGAAAAGACTGAAAATTGACAACGTGTTATAAC
This sequence comes from Pycnomerus fuliginosus, assembly GCA_963924575.1. Lineage (NCBI taxonomy): Eukaryota > Metazoa > Arthropoda > Insecta > Coleoptera > Zopheridae > Pycnomerus > Pycnomerus fuliginosus. Next base: position 16,834,721 of record OZ004622.1, read on the forward strand.
TTGGTTACTAATAGGCATTATGAAATTTGCTTCAATTACATTACCTTGCACGAAGAATAAAATGAGGCGACGAAAACTTTTCTAAGCCTTCTAGATTAAAATATGACATTTTTCAGGTTTTTCAATATATTTCAGGAACCAAACCAGATATCTTCAATTTCTTTCCAGATTCTTAATCTACACTGAAAAACACAACTTTTTTCAAATTTAATAAAATTTCGTATCTTTTACGGTATCCGAGTTGTCAATTTTTGAGAAATTAAAATGGCTGCCATTAGCCCCTGTCCACCAAGATTTACGGCAGACTTTTGTTTTAGTAATCTACAGCTTGAAAATGACTAGAAAATTGCCAAATCAAGATCGCTGAAATGACATACTAAAAATGTTCACTGCCTCCCGGACTAAATACTAATACCTCGTGCAATATATTAAAGAAAATCTCTTGAAAAATTCTATACATTTTTCAAAACAGTTTGATAATTTACAGTTTGTTGATTTGTGGACTAAAAATGCAGTTGAACTTGTTTTTAAACCCTCTCGTTATCCTATATTTACTGAATAGTACTGTACACTCAGGAGATAAAGTTATGGCCAGAGACCGCTCACTAAGCGGATAATTCTCACAAGCCTTATCAAAAAAACTAAAATTGAACGTGAAAACATATTTATTAAAACGACTCGAGCCGGATACAAGCTTTCACAAACCCATTTTGAGTGTATTTTCTAAGAATCTATCGACATTGTGAGCGGTCTCTGGCCATAACTTTATCTCCTGAGTGTACCTATTACCTAGGCGCCTCTAGAGCGACCACGCCATAAAAGAGGAAATCAGAAGATACTCTTAAAATTAAACTTTTAGTTAAGTTCAGCAAATTATGTCTAAATAACAGCAGAAGATGATAATATCAAAAATCATTGCGCCCCTAGAACTTCTGCTAATTTCAGGCAATATGTTCAAGTGGGTGTAGTAACAATATTGTTCGTGAAGGCGATGTAATTTGAGTTTATACTAAAATTTGTTTGGTTATATACCAAAGTTGAGGTCTCGGTTTTAAATTTGCTTTACCATGAAGATGCCCTGTACACTTGTGTTATGTTTAAATTTTTATAACCCACGTGAATTTCACGTTTCATAAAGTCGGAGTGCAATAAAAGCTTTATAAAACACTTTTTTCACTACTAGCTTTAAAACGTACCATTATTGACTTATCTTTGAACTGAGAAGTCGTTTTTTTTGCTAGTAAGTGAAAAAAGTACTATATTCACCGCGGTAGAGAAGGCAGTTTTAGCCCTCGCGTTTTGTAACCCTTCTTCTTATCTTTTTTTTTTTTACCTTGGTCAATAATATACTATTTTCTACAACTACATTGTTATGGTGGATATATCAGATTTAAAATAATTTTGTCTTTCATTTGCAGGTAAAAAACATTGGCAGCAGAGCTTCGGCTGGAACCTCCGCATCGTGTGGATCTTTGATTTCTGTGTCTTGTGTTTAATAGCTATTTATGACATAAGTGTTAAAAGTGGTATTTTATTTGGTGAGAAGGGAAGTTTGGGACACGACGCGCAGCGGAGTGACCCATCCCTTCTAGGAAAATAAAATCGCCTGTAACACGCATATCATACACAATTTCTTCTACAAACACGATTAAAAGCAAAAGTTTTCTTATTATTAGTTGAAAACGTCCATAAAATTCGCTATAACTAAGGTGCAGTGACAATTTGTTGCCGCGGCTTGTTTAATTGTTGTTGCATTGTCACTTTTAACACTGTGTGTAAAAAGTAAATCACTTAAGTGTGTGAAGTGTTAAAAGTAAATGAATTTTAATACTTTTATCAACGGGTCACCTCAATCTCCATGTACCAAATTTCAGCCAAATCGATCCAGTAGTTTGGGCTCTAACGTAGTCTTAGGGCTACTTTTACCAAGTTCGAGTTATGAAAACTCAGGGTTGGTTGTCATGACATTGACAGTCCCATTGGTCGTGGTATAGCAACATACCCCGAGTTTTCATAACTCAAACATGGTAAAAGTGGCCCTTAGTGCTATTAAAAAATTTCGATTTTTCTACCCAAAGGGTTGAATTTTGTCTTATTTAAAACCAGAATTTGAAGACCCTTCTGATAGTGACAATAAATCTTTCAAAAACTTGCTTTGGATGATGGTTAAGTGAGAAAATAATTTTCAATTTGGAAGTTGGTGTGCCAAAACGGCACTTTTCGTGAGTCGATTGAATCCAAAATTTGTTCGGCTCTTCGACGTGTAATACAATCCATATGTGCAACAAGAAATGCCATTTTGGCACATCAAATTTTAAATTTTAAATGCAAACTCCCATTTTTCACGTCACCATAAGGCCTTCAAATTCTGCTTTTGACCAAAAACTAAAAAATTCGAGATTTTTATCGGACTTCAAAATCGCGGTACAGCCCAAGCTCCTGAACCGATTTGGCTGAATTTTACATATGGGGATTGTAGTACACGTCGAAGAGTTGAAATTTTATTGGATGCAATCGACACATGGAAAGTGCCGTTTTAACACACCAATTTTCTTTAAAATTATTCTCTCATTTCATTTAACCATCCAAAACAAGTTTTTGGAAGATTTATTGTCAGCATCAGAAAGTTCTTCAAATTCTGGTTTTAAATAAGACAAAATCAATTTGCCTTTAGTACCCTTTTGTGGTAAAACTAAAATCAAGTTATAGCCCAAACTTACTGTATCGATTTGACTGAAATTTGATACGCGGAGATTAGGTGACCCGTTGAAGGGCTGAAATGTAACTGAATAATAAATCACTGGTGATATTAAATACAGAAAACCAGTGATGAGGTTTCAATTTCTAATTTTTTGTAATAGTGCATTGGAAAGTTCTACAAATTGTCTATAACTCACGTGAATTTCATAAAAATCCATCGTCTTCCAGATGGTAATTTCAGGCAACAGTGGAATAGTTGTAGTGCAATTTTGGTGGATGCGCCGGGATAGTCCTTTCAAATTAACGCACTTTGTTATCAGTTTTACGTGAGAGGATAATTTGTAATAATGAACCAGGTTTGTTGCTCACTTTAGTCTTAGTAATTTCGCACTCTTTAATGCTGTTTAACAGTTATTTTACAATAATAATTTTTTACACAATAAAACAAAACTCACCGGCGAGCTCACCGGTTACCTGTAACGACGGGTGAAATAAAAAAATAATCCATCGGTTGTCCCTACTAACCAGCGGATTATGTTACCAAAAGGATAATCACCAACTTTTCTTGCTCAAAATGACTATTACAATGGTCTATTAATTTAAGGGTGCTGGATAAATCAGGATTATTCATAGTGAGTTTCAAAATAAAAAATTGAGATTCCAATTTCACGAAACCAAAAAAAGTAGAATCTAGTTCTGGGAAACAAAGTTGTAACGTGCCAGCTGAAGAAAGCACAAAAAATCTAGGTTAAAAATTACACGCACACACGCACTTACAAATTTTATCGGAAATACCTACCTACCTCCACTTGAATTTTCTTTTATCCAGGGAGTAATTTTCTGCTGAAACATTTATTCCAAACGAACTGTCGACCTTATTATCGATACAATATTTATCGCAATTTTGTTATATCAAACCGACCCTTAATTTAAAGCTCTGTTCCGAAAAAGTGGGTTGGATATCATAATGATTACCTTAATGTTTTTTTAATATTAAAGCTGGAATGAACGGTTTGAAAAAGTTAATGGATTTTATTATGTCGATACACACGGGCGGCCGCCCATAAAATCGACATTGTTTTTTTCCTCTTTTCACGTTAATTAGCGTTCTGACGATTAATTAGGTAAGTGGTAATTAACGTGAGATCGGACGCTGAAAAAACATCTCCCCAACTCGACGGGAAGTTATGATGAAGTAATTTCGCAGGAAGTGCTGGACAGGACCAATTTATTGTTAGCGCTGCGTAATTAAGCCTAACTCTGTGCATTGTCGTGGAGATGAAGACGCGGCAGCCATTATGGCACATAAAGGGGCGGTAAAGCAAACAAATCTGTTAATTACAAAGATTAATTTATTTAATTCGTCTAACAGATCAACAATACGCAAATAACAAAAGAGATGATAATCAAGATGTATTACGATCAAAAGTCTTGTTCTCGTGTGAGGGGGGGCTGATTAAGAAAGTTAGAGACGGGTAAAATCGGATATATCTCTAGAGGTTGTTTACACATGAACAGTTATAAGAGTTGTGGAATTAGGGGTACACACTGAAACGACATACAAAAACAAAATTGACATAAATGAATGTGTTGATGTGAGCAAAGGCACTAATTGAAGAGCAACCACAGGGAGGTTAGGTTAGAGAGAGACGAACTCGGGGGTGCAGCTGATGGGGGGTGGAGGGGGCGGCGGCGCAGGTAGTTCCACCGCTGCAGCGCCAGGCAGAGAAAGTGTGGAGCTACCGCCGGCGGTGACCCGGGGGCCCATGTTGTCGTACTTGGGGATGGCGCATGGCCGTCGTGGCAGAGTTGCCATCCCGTGGTAGACCGGCTTGGCCCTGTGGGGTAAGTCCAACAAGTCAGGACACCTGGAAGCATCGATCGAGGGGTCACGACTCACTGACACTGAAATGAAGATGTTGCCATAGCCTGGAGCCGGCAGCAAACTTCCGGAAAACTCCGGGGGCGGCGGATAGACAGCCAACGGTAAAGGTTCGCTCTCGATGGTGATATGAACCGGAGGCTCCACCAATTCCATGTCGGGTCCTAGAGCCTCACAGCTACCTACTCCACGATCAGTGGTCGTGGCTATGCTGACGTCGAGGAGTTTCTTTTCCTGATCGGTGAAACTCACACTCGCTTTGAGATTGCGGCGGTGGGGGCGGTTGTGATTACGAACACAGCACACCGCGATTATCGTAAACACAATCGCACAACCTACGCTGACACTCACTATCACAATTCCCCACCACACCAATTTACCCTCGGATTTACTAACGGTTGTGGCCGTAACTACTTCAGGAAGCACGAGTGTCACGTTCAAGGAAACCGTGTCCAGAATGTTCCTAGCTACACATGTATACACACCGGTGTCTGCCTCACTCACATTAAAAACGCTTATGTTGGCCCACTTATCCAATAATCCTTCTTCAGCCTCTATGACCAGCCACGTATGATTGATGGGGTAACTCTCGTAAAGCCACGAAACTTGTGGCTCGGGGTCACCCTTTACATGACAACCGAAACTGACATTTCCACCCGCCTCGGCCTGAACTTGGGACTGTGGATACACTGAAATGCGGGGTGGACAGGCGAATTCTTCAGACGGCACACTCTCCCACGACCGACCTGCGAGTCTTTGCGGTTCCGAGCACGTCAACGAAACGGAATGTAATTTACTCAAAAGGAACCAGTCTCTAAAACCGCGCAGTTCACAATCACACTTCCAGGGATTACCATCTAACATGAGGGTTTTTAAGTGAGCAAAGTTCATGAAAGCTGCCTCGGACAAATTGCGCAAAAAGTTCTGTTTGAGACTGAGAGTCTCCAGCATGGAGAGATGTACAAACGTGTCCTTGTGTATATCCTCGAGTTGACAGTCATCAACCTCCAGAATACGAAAGTGAGGCAATAGAGGAAACTGCTCTTGAACCAGCCTCTGCAAGGGATTACCACTCAAATACAACTCACGCAATCTGTCGTTGCCGCGAAAGGTCTCCGGGTGTAAACTTGAGATTTTATTGTAAGACAAATTAACTTCCACGAGAATTATAAGGTCTCTGAACGCGTCTCGATGGACTTCCTGCAAGCCAGCGTTCGACATGTAAATCCGTTGCAAGTTTAAAAGTCCGACACTCTTAAACGCGTCTTCTTGGAGTTTCACGATGTAATTGCCAGAAAGATCCAACACTTGCATCTCGCCGTTGAGATCGTCGGGAAGCGACAAAAAACCGGCCTCCCTGCAAATCGCCGTTTTCTTCCCGGAGGACCATTTGCATTGGCACCTGCTTGGACAATCCATCCAGTCTGGCGCCGCGAAGGCTACCGCCGTCGCCAGCATCAGCAAGCAGACGATCGCCATAACATTTGGTCATCTTGTCAGGTCACTCATTTGAGAAATTCACTTTTCTTCCGGTTGCTATTTTCGCCGGCTTAAAATAGAACTGCAGCAATGTCGTGTTTGTAATTCGCGGGGTCGCGCATACGCGTCCTTTCCGAAACTTGGTTCACCGCACTATGATGTTGGTCCGCAGGTTTATGGGTCGCGGCGCCTGTATTTGTTGCGTCGGCGTCGTCGAACTCTGGATGCGCCGCCCAGCCCTATGCAGCAGGAACCTGCTGTCTCTGCTGATGTATTCACTGCTGTTGCGACTCTTGTCCGATGCTACCTCCGAAGAACCCCTCATTTATTATTTCAGTGTTTTAATAGCCGCAGCTGCTCTCGACAATTTTCTGATTAATTACTTTTCAGTCTTACAGAAATTAATGCCAATTTCAAAAGGAACGAACTATTTACAAACCAATTAAACTTATAACTCCGTTTACGATGTTTTAAAGCGGCAGTAGGCTGTGTTGGGGTGAAGGAATTCACTGGGTATTGCACTTTGGACATTTGTCAAATTGTTTGTCACATTGAGATCTACTGAAAACTATCCTTTGTTGCCAAATCGTAGACCACAATAATGTCGAAAAAGTATCTAAAGAACTAAGGGAGTCTCCTTTTACTGAAGTGATGTTTGTAGGTGCAAGATTGGAATGATTGAATCTTAAATATATTGATGATTTCAATAATTGAAGGGAGTCAGTCTGTTCAGTAAGTAAAACAGTCCTGCTGTATTATCGGCTCTGTCAGTTTTGAGATTGCTGTGACAGAAGAATGACAAATAATGACGAACAAATAACTAATCTGTCATAAAATGTCATGAGGTGAAAGCGTCCCAAAGGAGCATTTCTAGTACATTAAGCACCAAAATTGGCAACCCTTAGACTGACGTCCGTTATTTTCGTCGATTCGAGTAAGTATTCATAGATGTCCTTCTTTTATTAAAACCATCAATACCCTTATGCAAGTGTTAAGTGAGATGTAGTCGCTATTTCTAAATCTTCATCAATGGATTGCTTTCGACTCCTTGCAAAAATGATAATGATTGTTTGGAAACTACTGTGTCTATTAATTAACAGACGATAGAAGATATTTTCAGGTTACTAAAACCTACCGTAATGCCTACTTAATGAGAGAACTAGTTTAACGGTTTACAAGAGGTAAAGTAAATGTAAATTCTGATTATAAGAAAGGTACCACTTTGTACTGTAACAGCAGTTCAGATCGACGATGACATTCGGAACAAAATTGGAATAGTCCTAACTCCTTCCACATCAAGACATATTAAGACACTAAATATGTGTAATGTCTGTCCGGGATCCACACGACCGAGATTCACCCGATTTCCATGGCGATTCATTGTTGACAACAATGATTCACCATGGAAATAGGGTGAATCCCGGTCGTGTGGATCCCGGACAGACTATATAGTAATAAATTATTGGCTTTATCTACTACCGAGATATCAAAAATTATATTGGTCGTGGGCGGTCATGGAATTGAAAACATCTGTCGTATCATCAATGTTACGCTAGAAATATCTGTGATTTGTCAGTGGCTGTCAGGCAGTTTTTGAACCATGGTCTTCACCACAGCCCACAAAGCTTTCATGATTGAAGCCTACTTCCGAACTGGGGTGTTAATTAACGGAACCTGGGAGTACAAGGAGCGTTTATATTTGGGTAGTTTCCAGGAGCACTTTCCAAATTTGGTAGTAATTCCGAAGAATTTTGTTGCTTGCCTGAAAAACTGCGTTGCTGTTTTTCGCGAAACTGGGTCCGTGACTCATAAGAAAGGTGCTGGCAGGCCAACTGTCCGCACAGAAGAAGTCATTAATGATGTCCGTGAACGTATGGAACAACAGCCTACAAAACCATTAAAGCGCCTGTCTCAAGAAATTGGACTCTCTTATGGAACCTGCCAAACGATTGTTAAGAAAAATTTGCATAGGCATCCATACAAGATGCAATCATATCACGCACTTTTGCCTTACGCCTTACTTACTGCCAGTGGCTTGTTAACAATTTGATGGAACACCTGCTGGATTTAACATTTTTTTCTGACGAAGCCTCTGGTGCCATCTTTCGGGATACGTCAATTCCCAAAATATGCGAATGTGGAGCACAGACAATCCCCATATTTTTGTGGAATCTCCGCTACGTCCCCAAAAAGTTGGTGTTTGGATGGCAGTATCACGAAGAAGAATAATTGGGCAAATTTTCTTTAATTTCACTGTAAATTCAGCAAGGTACCGAACACATTTTTTGAGTGAATTCGTTGGACAACTTCACGATGATGAAATTCAACATGGTTACTTTCAACAGGATGGTGCGACAGCACATACGACAGCTGAAAATATTGCTTTTATTCGTGAATTTTTTGATGACATACTAATAAGTTTGCGTACACAAGTTGAATTTCTTCCGAGGTCGCCTGGTTTGACCATTATGGACTATTTTGTGTTCCCTCATTTAAAAAACACAATTTTCAAAACCCCTGTAAATAATTTGCAAGAGTTTGAACAAAGAATTGGTGAAGCATGTGGTGCAATAACGCCACAAATGCTGCAAAACTCTTTTGAGGGCATGAAAAGGCGTGTAAATTTGTGCATCGAGGAAAACGGAAGACAATTTGAACAGTTGCTTTAAGTTTTAATCCCCTGTTTTTTATCAACTAAAAATCTAATTCGTCGTTCATCTCAATCTTTAAATCATCATTTCGTTCAAAAATAACAACTTATACTCAATCTAACCTAAAATCTTAAAGCAAATGGAAGGTGTAAGCTAAGACAGATGTTTTCAATTCCATGACCGCCCACGACCAATATAATTTTTGATATCCCGGTATATCTAAAGGTCTTTACTTAATTGTAACTCTGTTAAAAAAAGATTAATTAATATAAGTATCCAAAAAAGAGATATCCTTATCACTTCTGACTGCTCTTTTGGACTTCCAAAGGGGCTTCCTCCCCTCTTCTGATTGCGTTATTCACTTGCGGTTTTCTTGATTTTATTGCCAATCTATTCGACTTTCTTCCAATCTAAATTAACGTAAATCGTAAAATTTCATCTATAATTAATTATAAGGGTACCAGATCCTAGCCTAATGAACGTTTAGATAAGCCCAATTTGGCGCTTTTGCACTAGGAGTAGGCAGTTTTTCAGGGTAACAATAGCCTCATCATCTTCTCACTTAGCAATTTTTCACATAAATTGTTATGAAATCATGTTAAATGAGTTATTTATCGTCGGAGAACCAGTTTTATTTCGATTTATTGTATAATTCCTTGATTTTTTTGTTGGGGCTATATCTAACAATTAGGAGGGAGTAACAGTTAGATATAGCCCCATCTTCTCAATTATTAATTTTTCGCAGAAATTGTTATGCAATCGTGTTAAATGAGTTAAACTAAGCAAGCATTTATCGTCGGAGGACCAGTTTTATTTCGATTTGTATAATTCATGATTTTTTTGTTGGATTTATTTTTAACATAGTAAATCCCTATGAAATAAACAAAAAAAGAGATATATCTATATCCAAAAAAACAGATCTTACCTGCCAAAAACCTGAATCGTCATTTAAATACACGCAGATACGCCTTTTCGCGTTGTTTTAAAAGGAAAAGACCTGACTTGACAAAATCCTTGAGGAGGAGGGTGAATAGTTAACAAACGTTTGTTATTAGAGAGAGACCTTACCTGACATTTTGAGACCTGAATGGAAAAGTGAAAAAACGACTGATTCTACTAGAAAAAATCATTTAGAGGAAGGGTAAATAGTTGAAAAACGTTTGTTATTAGTATAAGAGAGAGACCTTACCTGACCTTTTGAGACCTGAATGGAAAAGTGAGAAAACAACTGACTCTGCTAGAAAAAATCCTTGAAGGGGGTAAATAGTTGAGAAACATTTATTATTAGAGAGAGACCTTACCTGACTTTTTGAAACCTGAATGAAAAAGTGGAAATACTACTGATGGGTGTTAAAAAACATACCTAGGTATCGTTAAAACAGAAGGGTAAATACTTGAGAAAGGTAAACAAATGGCGCCACTTAACCTTTTTGCCACCATTTTATTTAGCAAATAAAAAAAGTTGCTTGATATAATATCAGATGTCAGATGCGTTTTATGCAATTCCGTCGAAACCATTCTCTTCTTTTGTATAATTCAAAGTGATTTACTATGCTAAAAATAAACCCAACAATGACCCAACAAAAAAAATCAAAGAATTATACAATAAATCGAAATAAAACTGGTCCTCGGACGTTAAATTCTTGCTTAGTTTAACTCATTTGACACGATTGCATAACAATTTCTTCGAAAAAATTAATAATTGAGAAGATGGGGCTATACCTAATAATTACCAAAATTACAAATGTGACAACACGGCTACGAAGTTCCGTCAAATACAAGTTTGGTTAAAATTGGCAGTCTCGGAGACGGTAGAAACTTCTACTTTTTCACAGAATTTGTAAATGTAGCATTTAACTTTATTTAACCAAGGTCGGGCGTGCGGGCGGTTGTCGATGGCTGATGCGCCCGGCGCTCATTTACTAAAATCTAAAATACAACTGTTTTTCACCCATAAAATGACATTTTTCTATTTCGGTTTCGTAATGAACACTTTATAGCACCCAAACGCGTTCTCTAATGTGCTCTATTAGAGCACGGCTTTTGTGTACATCGTAACCTAGACAATGATTGTGTCCAACAATCGCCAACTGTCAAGCGAACATTGACCTGTCTATGAAAATGGGAAACCAATTTTTTTCTAACAGGTTATGGGTATCCGAAATAGAAAAAAATTGTATAAAAAACTCGGGCTTTTCGCCCTCGTTGTCCAAACATCCTCGTGCGATAATAATTGGCCTTATGAAACGTATTTTTTAATACACTATACAGCTGTAGAATTCGATAATGATAATATGCCCTTTTGCTAAGAAAAATTCAAAAAGGGGCTTTTTGTCCTTAAAATGGAAATTTTCTAAAAAATTGAACTAAGGTTTTTGATTCGGCACTACAACAGCCGTCGAATCCGATAGGTAGTAAGAATATGCTTTTTTTGTAAAATAAATTGAAACAAGGGAACTTTTGCCACTAAAATGACATTTTTCGAAAAAAATGGCACTAAGGTTTTCGGCTTGAAAAAAAGTCAGTTATTAAATCCGCTAATAAAAATATACAGTTATGCATAGGTTTTTTTCACGGCACCATTTTTTGCCTAAAAGGGCACAAGTGTGAGTACATTTTTAGAAGCAGAATTCGAAGAGCATTCATATGGTAACGCGAAAAATGGGGGTTTGCATTTAAATTTTTAAAGTTGATGTGCCAAAAAGGTACTTTCCGTGAACCGATGTGGCCCAAATTCTAATCAGCACCTACAAATCTCCCACTGAATATGTGTGCCAAATTTCATCACGATACGTGCAGCAGTTTGAGCTGCAGCGTGACCACAGACAGACACACAGACAGACATTTTTGAAAAACTACTTTTTCGGATTCCCAGGACCCTGAAACGTAAAGATTTGATGTTTTTGGCGATTTGATTTTTCGATCGATTTTATTAACTTGCTTCGCTAAGGCCCGGTTTATCGATGCTTAGCTAACTTTAAACTGACATATTTTAGCCAATCAGAACGCTAGTTGCTGGGCAATTGGCTTTCAGTTTGCGATAACTGAGCATCGATAAACCGGCCCTAAGCGTAGAAGTTAAAAACATATCATGGCCTACTGCCGTTTTTAAACATCATGAACGAATTATATGAAAAATACTCCCAGAGCTTACCATATTCCACCGGCAGGTATTGAGCTTTTAGCTTAGATTTAATTTACTCGGAGGGTTGAGCCAAGCTCAGATTGGAGTCACTAGAGGACACATACGGAGTGAATTCCAAATTTATACGTGTTTATAGATTCGACTGATTCTCAAAGCGAGATTTCACGACGGCTTTCATGACGGTAATAATTCACTATCAAAGGATTAATAAAATGATGCAAAGGGGGTGATAAAATCTTGGTTCAAATGTCATCTTCTATGAGCGTCAGCAATGGCTTCATCAGGAGCGACATAAAATTACCCGTGCGATTCTCGAGCTTGCAGTTTACTTCGTTCTGTCTGATGTGACCGAGGTGTCATTTTCTAAAAACAAGTCTCGTCGTCTCCCTCTGTGTGCATCGCCGATCGATTTCTAATAATGCTGATGAAGACCGAAAGGTGATTGCGATTTAGACTGAATCGAAAACTGATCAAAGGGCTCATTTCAACTGCATCTTTGAGGACGGTATTCAAACTTTAACCGGCAACATTATATTACATCGCCAATTTCCGGAAATTATTTTTTACAACATAATTCCTCGCAATTAATCCTTGAAGCAGCCATTAACTTCAAGTTTAGGTACAGATTTTCTTTAGCAAAAAATAGCAATCAATTACCTACCTAACATTATCGCAAATTAAAAAAAAAGAACGTACCTATTGAAAAGTTACTGATTACAGGACGAAGGAGCACTGAGAGTACGATGCTCAAGTCGAGTACTTTTAAGCTCCTGAGTTCGGTAATAAATCACTTTCACGATGTGGTATGTATACAGGGTGTTGCACCAGGTGTTTCAGCCAAGGACGTATAGGGAAATAACATGGGAAAATGATGTTAATTTTTTTCCTGCTCCTGAGAGTTCACTCCAAAAGTGTTAACGTATGTGGGGGGTAGCATAGGCTAGCCTGTACCTCTTTTTTTTGTTCATCAGCTCCTCTTAGGAACAACGATTTTTTGAAAATTGAATTTTAAGCAGTTACGCTTCGGCAGTTTTCGACTCCAGTTTTGTTTCGTATTATTCTTCGATAATTCGATAATTATTCTTAAAACTCGAAAGAATCCTCCGATTTCTTCAGTATAATCGTCACATACAGCATCAAGTAATGAATTTTCAAAAAATCATTGTTAAGTACCTAAGGGGAGCTAATAACAAAATCTCAAGAGGTACAGACGAGGGTACAGCCTAGGCTGGGCTATCGTCCACATAGGCTAAAACTTTTGGAGTAAATTCTCAAGAGCAGAAAAAAAATTAGATTCGTTTTCCCATGTGTCCCTGAAACACCAAAACATTACCCTCTTTTGCACCGGGTATAAATAATCTTTCGGATTAAGTTCGTACAAACGCCGTGATGGCAGAAACGATTATTGACATACTTGTTTTGTTTCCATGAAGAATAAGTTTCAGTAGTGTCAGTTAACCGGTGCAATTGGGGGTTAAGCCTGTATTATTAAAGATCATTCTTCAAAAATTGTATAGGTACTTCACTATGGAAACACTGGACAACTTCGGTGGAAAAATGCACTATCACTAGACCGAAACACTTGATTTACACTGCTGACGCGTTTCGAACACAATGTGCTCATTATCAAAGCCGAAGCTAAAACAACCTGCCTGTCTTGAAACTGAAATATTTATAGGCCCACCTGCGTAGCTCCGCCCCTCGCCTGATATGGATAGACCAATCACAGGTCGAGAAATGGTCACGCAAGGGTGAACACGTATAAATACAACAAGTCCTACTTAAAGTAGCGTAAACAGAGATGAATATGCGATCGGGCCTGTATCAGCGTTCATAAGCCTATCTCTAGACTTATGAATTACGATACTCTCCCAAGCGTCGAGCATCTGCATCTTGTTAACGCTACAAACTAACTTAATATTATCACTTATTCTATGGTCATTGTACTTAGCAACAAATTGTTGACAACCATTTTTTTATGATACATATCGTAATGGGTCCAGAATTAAATGCTTTAAATACAACCCGAACCGGCCCTTACAAAATTTAAACAATTTCGACTGTATTATTGTTCAATTTATGTGCAATTTAAAAAATTGGATGTCTCGGAGACGGTAGAAACTTCTACTTTTTCACTGAAATTGCAAATGTAGCATTTAACTTTAACTAAGTCAGAATCTGAATGTCAGAGGTCAGGCGTGCGGGCGGTTGTCGATCGCTGATGTTGTCGTGCAACAACTATCGAATTCGATAATAACAATTGCTCTTTTTGCAAAGAAAAACTCAAAAAGGGCGGCTCTTTTGCCTTTAAAATGCCAATTTTTGAAAAAATTGCACTAAAGTTTATTTTGATCCGGCAATGCAACAGCTATCGAATCCGATAGTTAGAATATGCTTTTTTGTAAAATAAATTCAAAAAAAGGGCCTTTTTATATATGGTTTTTTCCCGGCACCATTTTTTGGCCAAAAGGGCATCATGTGTGAATACAATTTCAGAAGCAAAATTCGAAGAAGCTTCATATGGTGACGCTAAAAATGGGGTTTGCATTTAAAATTTTGATGAAATTGATGTTTTATTACTTTTTTTTTCCTTTATTCATATTCTAATAAAATATTTATACTTATAGAAGTACCTACCTAAAATAATATGTTATTATGATCCGCACATCTGCGCTAGCACGTATGACGTCACTGCAAGCTGCCAGCAACGAGCTGACACCTTTATAACTACTTCCACTATAGTCGAAACGTAATTCACTTTTCGCACTAGTGCGATAATAGTGTATCCCTCGTATTGTGTAAGTACGTTTTATCTAGAACCCCACATTTACTCAAAGTAGCGAACGGTAATATACCGCACGCACGTCCAGTAAAGGACCTTCGTAGGCATAAATAACTCTTGACTACACTTTACCGCACGCACGAGCGGTGATACGTGCGGTAAAGTAAATGATTAAATGATTTGAATAATGGTACTTAAGTCACTTTGCTTATTTTTGGTATAATTCGAAAAATTACCAAATTTGATTGAGATAAGCCGTTTCTGTTTTACTTAGATTTTATTAAATAAGTATCTATTGCGCTTCAAAAAGCAATTTAGAAAAATTGATGACGTATGTGCTAGCGATCACACCTTTCTGTACAATTTCTTGGTGTAAGAACACAGATGATGGTAATGTCACTTCACTTGTTTCCATTAGAAAATGAAATTTAACATTGTCGAAATTAAACAGGAATGAAATTGGCTTGTACTTTTCGTGAGAACGTAGCTCATACAGTCGAGGACTTTGAAAATGCCCACCCCACAGCAACGATTCACTTTGTCGACTGCATTGTTGAAATTCGTTTGATTGGCAAACATTTGGCACGTTGCAATACAGTCGACTAAGTGAGTCGCCGCGATGGAGTGGGCATTTTCAAAGTCTCCGACTGTACGTCTCATAGGACTGGTTATATTCGAAAGTGCGAAAACACGTTTTTGTCGTACTTATGTTTTGATTTGCAATTCCATTACCGTAGCAACAAGCCTCTTTTCAGAACTAGTGTCATAAAATTAGAATCTTACACTACCTAAACAGATGCCACAACCACAACTGAAACAAAAATTGTTCGCTAAACAAAAATCAAGTAAGAGCTAGGTATTTATTGGCCGGAATGAATAAACGGTAACAAAGCCTTTGCTCATAGTTCTATCCTTTTCTCGTGCACGAAAAACTTATATTTGCATCCTTTGTTAAGGGAAGTATGAGCATCTTGTAACACTTTATTCATACCAGCAATTATGTCCGCATTTCTATGAGATGAAACGAAATGCAAATAAAACCAAGAAAAAGCTATATAAATCTTATTATAATATATTTTTACAATTAAAATCAAATCATTTCAATTTCTTCTTCTTTTTCTTAGTAGGAGTATCCTGAAGAACTACCGTTTCTTCCTTGCTCTCATTCAATCTCTTCTCTCCCCTAAAAATCACGATTCACTGTTCAACGCTTCAAAACTTTCATCTAAAAAAGTTAAAACAACTTACGTCTTGACTGAAATTAGAATTTTCTTGCCTTTCCCCGTTAACACCGTACCCCACTCCTCCTCGGAACCTTTGATGGCAAACTGCGTCAAATTTTCCTTCTTCAGCTTCTCTAATTCTTTCTTCTGTTTCTTCTGAAGCTCTTTTGCAGCTTCTTCCAACTCTTCCTGCATACTTTTTGCAACGGGTGTCAGATTAACATCCTTCACTTCCACTAAACTCTTCTCAATATCTCGCTTCAAGACTGAATTTAGATACTCGACGCATTCGCGTATTGTTCGGTTGAAGTACGCAAGAATTTGAGAGGCTGGTAGATCCAAATCGGCGGCTAAAGCATCGACGGTTTTGTGTTGTAAACCAATTCCAAGCAATATCGCCTACAATTATCTAAATTTTTATAACTCGATTATTTAATAAATAACTTACTGGTTGAAGCAGCGATTTGAATACTGTTTGGCCCATTTGACGGAGGAAATACAATTTGGATAAAGTTGGAACAAGGTCTGTGATTAAATGATAATCTACTAAATTATTGCTGTACATTTCCAGCCTTTTCAAGTCGTAGCTGGTAACGTGAATTTCTAGTTCATTCCTAGACAATTCTTTAGGGGTTATATTTCGATTTTTATTAGTGAGGATTTCTAAACCCAACTTTGGGGAAAATTTACTGAATTGATACGAAAGAAGATTAACGAAACGTCGTCTGAAATCAATCCAATACGCAGTTAACCAATCGTTTTCCTGGGCATTATCATCGCTGCTTAACAGATTAATCATAATGCAAGAATGTTCACCAGTTAAATCGTTGGTAGTTTGTCGGACATAAACTGGAACATACCCTGATTTCTTCCAAAACCTCAACAACTGTTCAGTTAAACCAAAAGAAACTCCTAAATAATCCAATCTTTCAGGCTTTCTTTCACTGAGCTTCAACAGTAAAGGAGGCAAAGCCTTTCTAGGCTCGATAGTTTCCTCCAATAACCCAACCTCTTCCTCTGCCACATTAGTTATTTCTTCAACATTTTGATCGTCTTCAATGTTGGGAATTTTAAACTCGTAATATTGTTTTAACAAATTTAACGCTCTTTTTCCATAACCCATCCCCTGGTAGTCGGGGTGAGTCGCAATTCTCACCACCCTCGCCCCTGACAAACGAGGAAAGTCAGGGTCTTGAAACTGCTGACTCACCGTCCACGGGATTAAATCTCCGGATGCCTTTTTGCCCCGCGAGAAGTTTTCCATGACTGATTTTTTCGAGATTTCGCCTTCCAGGCATACCTGAATTATCACCAAAACTTCGGGGAGGGTCTTGCGATTGGGGTCTACTGGCCCCAAAAGGCAAAAAAGGTGGTGGGCGGGGGCATCTGACATCATTTGTAAGTCGTTGGGTGTATTCTACAAGACGTGATAATGGTTATTAATTTGGAGATGGAATTTCACCGGGTGCAAAGATTAGATTTGCACCGTTTGCACCCGGTGCATATTGTTTTTTGTATTTTTGCAATCCCCATGAAAAAACATGAAGTTTACTACCAAATACCTAATTGGGTGTAAAAGTCTGTCCTTGCATGTTTGTATAATATCCTAGCGATTAAAAAATATGAGTGAGTAATAATAAATAAATAACAGGTACAGATGTGGCTTAATGATTAATTACTGTACCTAAGTTAACTTAAAATAATGAAATACCGGGTATCAAGGAACCCAGGTAACACCTCGCCATTTCTTTATCTTTTGGAATATGAACTTGAAATTTTTATGGTTATGGTTTATAAAAACGCAAATTTTGACACATTTACAAATTTTTTGTTACTGGAAGTGGCGTTAACTTTGTTATTTTAAATAGCAAGTTGACGGTTTCTTTACGTAATTCGAAAAACATTTTAATTCTCTATACAATCATATCAGAAAATGTTACCATGAGTTTCAAAGATGGCCGCCAGCGGGCAAAAATATTTTTAATCAAGTTGGCTGTGTTTTCTGTTATTTTATGTTAAAGTGACTGCAAGATTAGTACAGGAGTCCTCTAAACTGTGCATTCTGTCCAAATAATAGACATTTTCATAATTTTTTTAAAGCAAAGTTGTTCGTCTTTTAACCTTGTTAGCTCTTTATTTTCGCTGAAACATCGATATTCTAAGCCAAATTGTACGTTGATTTAAAATGGAAGGTACACATTTTTTAAGCTAAAACAAAAATTTGGTTCTTCCTTTCTCTAATGGACGTTAACAAACAGGATATACTAACCTGGCAGCATTCTTAATCAAGAATTTTTAGAATTTCTGAAAATTAGATATTTTTGCCCTTTTTCCAAAAAACGAACAACTTTGCATTAGAAAATTTATGAAAATGTTTATTATTTAGACAATCTGCGCAGTTTAGAAGCCTTTTGCACTAATCTGAACAGTCACTTTAAACTTAAAATGGCATAAATCACAGCCAACTTGACGAAAAACATGTCGGCCCTCTGGCGGACATCTTTGAAACTGGTGGAAACATTTTTTGATATGATTATAGAGAGAATTGCAATGTCTTTCGAATCGCATAAAAATATCGGCACCTTGGTATTTCAAATAACAAAGTTAACGTCACTTCCGGTTAAACCGGAAGTAACAAAAAGTTTGTAAATATGTCAAAATTAGCGTTTTTGTAGGTATATGAACCCATAAAAATTTCAAGTTGATATTCCAAAAAATCAAGAAATGGCGAGGTGTTACATGGGTTCGTTGACACCCGGTATAAGAAAACACAAAATTATTTTATGGAATAAGGAACAGTTACAAACTTACAAATGCAATAATTCACATGCAATTACAATATTATTCGTCGTCACATTGACTTTTATGCAATAAATATAACGGCTATCCTAAAAAAAACCGAACGAAATATTTTTGGGAATTACTCGTGCATTTCTTATCCGATTTAGATGAACCTGGCCTTAAATTGAAGCTAAGGAATCAGGCTTTCGAACTGTCTAGGAACTATGTCAGATGGTGCTGCCATAGTGGCCTTAGTGACAGTTGTTTTAATGGCTCATTTTAGGGGCGTGGGGATCGGTAAGTTATCAACCAATCGTTATGAATGAGGTTCACATAACCTTGAAGGACGTTAATTTTTCTTTTACTCTTTTTTCAGAAGTTAATTTGGTTTACACATTGATTTTCTGTGATTATTTAAAAAATATGTGAATATGTGTTTTCGTATATTTTCACGCAGAATGGCCATGACTAAAGTAACAATGAAGCACAAAGAGCTTAATTTTCAGTAATAATCTTTCAATTGCCCCCAATTCTCATCCGCCTGTGTTTTTCATTCAATTAAATCCTCAATAACTGAAAATTCAGCTGAATATCACTGTTATTATTTCACTAGGCGTGAAAATACACGAAAACATAAGATTTTTTTAAAATCACAGAAAATAAGTGCGTGAATCAAATTAACTTCAGAAAGAAGATTTTTGTAGAAAAATGAACGTGCTTCAAGGTACTTTTTGTTAGGGAACTGGCCGATCGCCATGCACCTAAAGTAAGCCTTTAAAACAAGCATCGCTAAGACTATTACGACAGCGTCATCCGTCGAAGATTCTTGCACATATCGATAGTCTGATTCTTTAGCTTTAATTTAAGGCCACGTTCGTCCAAATCAGTTAAAAAATAGCTGAGTTATTCCGAAAAACATTTTGTTCGTTTTTTTAGGACACCCGTTGTATTATTTTCCTATACATTCTGCCCGTCATTATTTTGTTTCCAATTCCATGCATAATTAACTGTTCAAATAATTAATTTAATATTGCCTCTTTGTGCCGAGTAACAAACAGTACAGTCACTATTTGCGAGGCTTATTTATTATACACCGATTTTTAAGGATATGTATTAACTTTTCCAAATCGCATTTTGATATCAAAATTTTAAAACTATTCCATTTTCAATGATAAGTTCAAAACCATGGCTTAATACTTTAATTTATTATTCAAAAAGTAGGTTTGCCCCGAGTCCAAACGAATGTTTCCACCCAAAAGTGAATTTATTGGGTGAAAATGAATCTCTATAGTTTCACAATAACCAAGGGTTCAAAGTACATGTATTTGGTATGAAAAGAATCGTTCTTCGATGACGAATGTAAATTCAAGAAAAAACTGAATGCACCGGGTGCAAACGAATGTTTCCTCCCAAAAAATGAGTGCACCGGGTGATTTCCCATCTCTAATATACAGTGCGATAAAGAGAATCTGTATGCTTTGTCTAGCTTTTAAAGAATCTTCTTCGTCATTTACATATACATATACTATTTAATTATTACACCAGGATGTTTATAATTCGAGCAAAAGGCTTTTGCAGTTAAAGTGTTATTTCGCCAACATATTTTCAACTAAAGAATAAAATAAAATGTCTATTATATAGACAAAATTTTTGTCACCTTGTAATGCGATGCCACATACAGGGCGACCAGTCTCTGCAGAAACTCTTCAGACGCTTTATGATAGCAGAAAAGCGTATCTCGATTAATGTAATACAAATCGCATCTGTCAGGCGGTGGGCATCCGGATAAAATTGGGGCGACGGAAGTCGCGTCCAGGCAGAGAAGTTTCGTCAACCACTTCTCGACGTCATCCCCCGGTTTATAACGAATCGATTCGTCCAGACTTACCTTAAAGGATAATTTTATGAAAAGTGAACATTTCTTGAGAGAATATTATTACTTCATGCAAAGTACGCCCCGTGGCAGATCCGGAGTCTTTTTTATTTGCTGCGTTTGTGTTGGCACCGATTGGCACCGCCTGGATTCTTAATTGCTGCAGCAACTTAAGGGAGAGGGATCGTCCTGTGCCTTCGTAACCGTTTATTGTGGATGCTAAAAAGACTAGGTATGGTCCTAGCATGGCTTTTACGTAGGGCAGAGGAATGGCAGCCGCCTCGTCTATTACCAATAATTCAGCTTGGGACAGGCGATGGCTGTCGGTAGGATGGATGTACTGTAAATAATAAAATTTGGTACAAATAGGTACATACTGCGGCAAAAAATTCAATTGCAATATGTATATATGGCGTCCTTTCAAAATGGCAACATCGCGGTCACGACCAATGAGATAATTAACGTGGAGCAAAATTTGATGCTCCAAGGATTTTGGTATCTACCCGCCAAGAAAAATCGGTAAATGATTCTCCTTGGTTAATTCATAAATGAAAATCAAACTTTTCCGGCGAATACGTACGAGTACGTAAGAGCGTTAAATCTCATGTCGCCCAGTTTTATGTAAGCACCACTGTACCCTTAGCGTGTTCGGTTAAGGTTCGGATTTGCCGTGAAATGGACTAATGTTGCACCCATTTATACTCTCCATTCATTTTCTATTGAAGTGACAGAACGTCAAAATTTGAATTTTAGGTTGGTATGTGGAAATTTTGCAAGGAATTTTACTAACAGGTGAGTTGGTAGAAGCAATTTCAATACGATTCGTCAGAGTATATGACAAATGTGAAAATCCAGCAATTGCTCTGAATTGGCCCAAAACGGCCTTTGTGTGCGTGCAGTTTTGAGTAAAGTGCAAAGAAAGATATTCACGAAAAAGTCTCAGGTACGTTTATCTGTGACACTGCTGCTAACAATAAAAATAAACCCTAGAAGATTTGGGTTATGTAATGTTTTTGCTTTCCCGCTAAATTTCGATCAAATTGTCAAAAGTACCTATGGCCCTTACAAATTAAGAAAAATTTTAGTTGTGCTGTGGAAAATGAACAGACTTTAACTATTTACACAATTAAGCATATAAAAAATATGGCTTCAAGAATCCACTAAGAAATGTACCTACAGCATGTAATTTGAAAAAAAAATTGACTGTTGTAATTTTGACACGAGAGATTGACAACTTGGAAACTTTGGTGTACAGATTTTTACCAAGTTGTTAACTCGTCGTTTTGACTATGAAACAGTTTTGACATAGTTTGCAATGAGATTTACAAATATAATTTGGTTTTACATATTTTTCTGCGGATACCAACCTAAATCATTCAGTATAAAGTAAAGGCAGGTCACAGGCTATCGCACTGACTTAAAATTGTGACGCCCCAAGTACAAATTAGCCCTAATCAGACGCAATGAAAAGGTATATTTCAAAAGATTTCACAGAAACTTGCAAATGAAACAATAAAAAAAACTCATTACCTGTATCGTTTGCCGGTGGTCCCTAAAAATGTTGACCCTGACAAGCGCCTTGTTAAATTCAGGAACAGTTGACTGCACCAAACTATAATCAATATGTTCTTGATACTCCAAAGCGTCAAATCCTTTAAAAACAAACTCAAAAAACGTATTGAGATTTTCTGGACTTGGACTAGTTACAAATATATTCGAATACCCAAAAGCTACGGCTGACGCCACAGCGAGTCCCAGTGCTGCAGATTTTCCTCGACCTCTCGCAGCTGTCAAAGAAACAGTCGACCTTAAAGTCTTCTCCGAAATGGCCTCAATAAATTTAAGCAAAGCCTTTCCTTGGTCGAGGGTTTTACAACAATTCATTAAACAACCAACAGGCTGTGTATCTCGCAACTGATTCTTTAACTCATTTAATTCGGTTTCATTTTCAGAAGGCTCCTGGGAGGTCTCGACAGGTAACACGTGTAGATTATGGGACGCAACTGGTAAAACCTGCAATTGGTCATCTACCACCAAGCAACGTTTACAAGATGCTAAAGATAGGAGGAACCTCTCGTTGAATCGACAAACAATGTCTTGATGAGCTTCAGTTCTGAATCTTTGATGCACATCCATTGTCATCGTGTACAACTGCTTTAGTGAAGAAACAGACTGTAATAAAATCACCACAAGACCACCACCTTCCACTGTTTCTATTGTTCGTGCAAGTAAATTTGGGGTTAATGCTTCAAAATCCTGTAACACGCACATGCCGTAAGTGTTTCCCAAAATCTTGTGAGTGTCTTTGTAATAGCAATATCTGATTTTTGTTGATGTCAGAAAAAGTTCAAAAGGATCATCTTCTTTTATACTCAATTTTCCAGCTTTTATTTTATGCTCCAACTGTTTTTTACGTTTCTTCCTGTTGCTGCTGAATTCAAGCTCTTTCTTATAGCACCACAATACTGTAGGTCGTGCCTTTACTTCGGCTTTAGCCAGCATGTGGTGAAGGATGACAACCTATTATTTACATCTATTAACTTTGAATTTTTATAATAATTACGTTACCTGGTCTTTCCCTTTATCGCCCACAATCGCAAGTAAAGTTCGGTGACCCAGTTTGACACCATTTTCAATCAAAACTCGGATTCTATTATCAATTTTCTTTCGAACCATTTTGCCGGACACCACGCGTCAAAAGTAAGGTTAAGTTTT
Source organism: Pycnomerus fuliginosus (assembly GCA_963924575.1). Classification (NCBI taxonomy): domain Eukaryota; kingdom Metazoa; phylum Arthropoda; class Insecta; order Coleoptera; family Zopheridae; genus Pycnomerus; species Pycnomerus fuliginosus. Next base: position 16,857,952 of record OZ004622.1, read on the forward strand.
GACAGGTGACAGGTCGTTTCAAAATTCAAATTCAGTTATTTTGGAGATGCGGTTGGCGCAACTGAAATCCCAATGTCACTTTTCTAGGTTAACTTTATTTGTCAAACAAAACGTCAAATGTTAAATTTCTCTTAATTACTGTTATTATTTGTTGTAGTTTAATAAACAAAAATTTTAAGTTGTTGTATCAGTAAAAATTAAGGTATGCGTTTCTAACCTTAATCCAAACCTTAAATAATTGAATTATTAGGGAAATTATGGAAAATAGCAGCAGCACCGTTGCATCGTCAATCACAGGTCTTAAAATTTATAATAGAATATTCAAAGTGATCGTAATTGGAGACTCAAACGTTGGGAAAACGACACTAACGTATCGGTTTTGCGAGGGATCGTTTATGGAAAATTCGGAGGCTACAATTGGGGTTGACTTTAGGAGCCGGAAATTGGAACTTGATGGAGAAGAAATTGTGGTGGGTATTTTCATATACCTACTAGAGCCACTGATTGAGGGCTAATCTACCACCGTAATATACTTCTTATGCTAAACATATTCAGGTAATATCCAAAAAATTGAGATGTTTTCCTTAACAGAAAGGTTTAGGTATGGTATGGTCTATGAACGTACAATATTTACACAATTGCACTTATTTTAGAAATTATCAGTGGACATTCCTCTGACCCACATACTTTTTAGTTAGCAAAAATAGGTAGGTACAGTAGAAACCCGACCTATTAATGCTCTAAATGCTCAGCTGTGTAATGCAGACTTTCATGTTGCTTAGAAATCTGTCAAATGTTTGTCACTTAATTTTTTTGACAATTTTATCTTAATCAAATCACTAGTAATTAGTAAAACGTTCTTACACAATTATTCTGATTAAATGAATTCAAAGGGCATATGAGATACCTTACATGGGATTTTAAGCAGTGTTCAATTTTCCTTGTTTTTTAGTATGATGTCCTTTAGACCTAAACAAACAACTTTTGCTTACCGGGGTGCAAAATTAAGATTTTTGAAAATTGCAAAAACAGGTCAACTTTATCTTTTCTATATACAGTGTGTCTCACTTATAACGAAGACACCCAGATATTTTCTTAATTTTGTAGGTGGAGACTTAAGTTTTTGCATACTCATAGAATTTCATAAGGTGCATCTTTTGAGGTAGTCAACTCGAATGCAAGTTGTAAACCCAGCCTACTGCGACCTCGCGAATAGGAGCATTTTTCAATATTTTGCTTCGCGATCAAGATATCGAAAAAAGTTATTAGAAAAAGTTGTTCAAAATTCTATTCTGACCCCCTGTGCCGAGTTTCAAGTCAAAATTTTCCAAAAAAAATCTTCTAAGCTCGATTTTGTCCCTTTGCGTGGAAGGTATCGAAAAAAAATATTGAAGAAAAGTTGTTCAAAAGTCAATTTTGATCTTACGTAACGGCATTAACGCAAAATTTGCAATTTATTGTTCTTTAATGTAGAATTTTTCCCGATATTTCTAAAATTAAAAATTCTAATTTTGAAGTGAAACTTGGCATATCTGGTCAAAACAAGATTGCGAACAATTTATTGCTATGATTTTTTTTCGATGTCTTGATCGCGAAGCAAAATATTGAAAAATGGTCCTATTCGCGAGGTCGTAGTAGGTTGGTTGTATTGTCGAGCTCAAGATATAGTAAGTTGACTTGAGATCGGATCGTTAACTTCACAGCGGGCTCCGTCTAATTTTATGGCAGTCCCCTAAGAATATCATTTACAACCTCTAGAACAGAGGGGTGAAATCTGCAGGTGCACAGGGCCGCACTAAGGGCAGACGAAGGCGCTTGTAATAAGTAATAATAATAATAATACCTATGAACGAGGGTATTAATAAACAGAATTTTATTTATTTCCAATTTATAATAATCAATTAAATTTAATTCAGACATTCAGACAACATCAACTTAAATATTCCAACCCCTCCTCTCATTATGCCTTTCTTAGAAATATGATGTTATTTGCAATACAGTAATTACTAATTATGTTGGGTAGGTAGCTATTATGTTTTAATACCTGGAATATTATGTCTAAGGGTTAATAGGTTAAATTAATCCGATGACCGAGTTCATTATTCCTCGAGTTATTCCTGCACAGTTGGTGGTGTTAAATAATAAGTACTTACTGGTATCTATCGTCTTTTCTTATTAAGGAGGATCAATGATTTTACCCCGTTTCGTTAGTAAATAATGGAAGTAAAAACTATTTTAAGTTATCGCCACTGCCATATAATCTAATAATTGGTGCCAGTAATAAATTAAAATTCATCAGCAGTTCAGCACGTCCGACCCTGTGCAGTCACCGGCACTTGTTTACCAGGTGTTGAAAGAAAATTTACAATGGGGTTGCTTAATCTGCCAGAAAAGGTAGGATAGTGCCAGCGGGATGCTAATTGCCGTTGCCCCAGGCCCTTACTATAACTTGAGCTTAACAATACAACCTACATTGGAGTTGAAATACATGAAAAGATGTAGCTCATAAAGGTCTACGACGGTGCAAAAATATATATTCCTACTTCTAAAAGTAACCAAACCATTTGACTGTCTTCATCTTAAAGTGAGACACACGAATGAAGACAAAAATGAAAATGAATGATGAAGACAAAAGACAAAAGGTAGGTATGTAGGTAATTGCACAAGTGAATTTGTAACAAAAAGTTAACGTGTTTTGCATTTTTTGAATATCTCTATTTTTCACTGACTTCTTTGTGTTTTTGAAAATCTAGGCTAGGATGGTCTATTACTGCATTTCCGGTGAAGTAGGATATACAGGGTGTCCCAATTGTCTGTATTCGGTCGATAGCTCCATTGCTGTTAGAGATAGCGAAAAACTGTTAAATGCAAAATTTCAGAGGGTCAAAAAAGGCACATTTTAAAAATACAATACTGTATACAGGCTGTCCCACTAAGGAGTAAGAGCACAAACATAGGTTTTTTTAAATGGAACATCCTGTATTTTAATTTTTTATTGGATTCTATGATGAATTCCAAGTAACATTCATTAATCATGTTTCCATCTGAAGCGAATGGTTTAGAGGATATTGGTAATTTTGTGGGAAATATTACTTTTGCAGCACTTGTTTTAAAAAATCACCCCACAACCAATTTTCAACCTTTGGTTTTGGAAATTTACCACGTTATTAAGGAAGGTTTGGGCTATACTTAAAGCTCTTGGAAACGGTCTTAGCTTCTGAAGTTCGGCCCCAGTAACATTATGAACTTTCAAAAATGTAGAAGGTAATATTTCGAAATTTTTAAATGGCACCACTATCAAATGTTATAGCCATAAGCTGTATTAAATTTGCTTTCGTTTGATATAAAATGTCCCTATATCCAAGTCTTGAATTTTTCGTTTTATTCAGTTAATTATGATTTTTAGGAATTTCCATTTTTAGCCTACAATAATGTTTTTGAAAGGCTGCTGGGACACATGTCACAAATTCTGTCAACCGGAATCCTCCCTTAATTAACCATAAATTATGATCAAGTGTTTTTTTAAATGTTCATTTATGGAATGCAAGAATGTACCTACTCAAAAAAGTTGCAGCATTTTCAGCCCTTAGGTACTTACCAAAAGGAAATCAATAGATAAAAATTGCACTTTTAGAATAGGTAGGTACTATAATTACTTACTTACCGACTTAATTTTTTTAAAATTTTTTTGGTCATTTAAAAAACAACAGATAGGTACTCTGTTAAAATAAAGTGATTATAGTGCCAATGATTTGGCTTTGATGATGAGCAGTTTGTGTTCGAAACACGTTAGCTGTTGAAATAAACCTTTTCGGTATAGTTAGCGTTTCTGGTGATTGTTATAATAATTACGCTTTGTTTTTACAGCCACAGAATTTATTGCAGGTCCTGTTTGTAGCCCAAAAGCAATTGGGCAAATTATGAAACGCAACTTTAAATCTTAAATCTATCGAAATTGTAGTTCGACTGATAACACATTTTACACCTACAATGAAATGTAGTCAGGGCTAACCGTCTAAAAACATCAGGAGGAAAAAGATGAAAATTGTGTTTTACTGAATAAATCAAAAAATACTAAACTTGGATATAGGAACATTTTATATTAAACGAAAGCTAATTCAATTTTACAACCTATGGCTATAACATTTGATAGTAGTGCCATTTAAAAATTTCGAAATATTAGCCTCTACATTTTCGAAGGTTCATAATGTTACTGGAGACGAACTTGAGAAGCTAAGACCGTTTTCAAGAGCTTTAAGTATAGCCCAAACCTTCCTTAATGACATGGTAAATTTCCAAAACCAAAGGTTGAAAATTGGTTGTGATGTGATTTTTTAAAACAAGTACTGCAAAAGTAATTTTTCCCACAAAATTACCAATATCCTCTAAACCATTCGCTTCAGATGGAAACATGATTAATGAATGCTATTTGGAATTCATTGTAGAATCCAATAAAAAATTAAAATACAGGGTGTTCCATTTAAAAAAACCTATGTTTGTGTTCTTACTCCTTAGTGGGACAGCCTGTATAGAGTATTGTATTTTTAAAATGTGCTTTTTTGACCCTCTGAAACTTTGTATTTAACAATTTTTCGCTATCTCTAACAGCAATGGAGTTATCGACCAAATACAGACAATTGGGACACCCTGTATAATTTTGTTATTCAGAGATAATTGTAGGATTCTACATCCGTCGAGAACCAGTACGATTGCATTTGCAAAAACAAAGTTAGAATCATTTTCGGTTACACAGCAAGTGAAAAAAGTGTTCATGGTGGGAATTAAAAAAACTACCCTGTATGTAAAAAAAACAAAATCGGGGTCACTTCCGGTTAACAGAATATCGACATCAAAACAATTAACGTCACGTATCCGATGATTCCGATGGCTGTTTCAAAAGACATCCCTGTAAAAAATTATAGACATCATTCCGCACATTTTAAACATGGAGCGGGTATGAATAATAATAATAAAATAAAAAATAAAATGAAAATTACTTATAATGATAATAATAATCTACTAATTTCGGGTTTATTTTTATTTTTGGCATTCTTAGACTTTTAATTTTTGGAACCACACAGAAATGCCGTAAGCAAAATTTGTTTCTTTGGGTCTAAAGATCATATATGTATAAAAAAACTGGGAAAATCGAACAGTACCTAATTAGGGTGTGCCATGTCCTTTCTCTTTCTTTCTCATTAAAAACTTGGCAGGCACATTATTTGACATTGTCAAATTTGTAGTCTGAAATTTATATTACGCAGGTGAAAATTAGGAGCGCTTGTCACATTTGAGAGTTTTTGGTTTTATAGATCAGGTTTCGACTGTAGTAAAGTCTGGACATTTTGTAACAAACGCAGAAGTTGTGTAAGTCAGGCTTTCTGTTTGTTGAACGGCATAAACGGTCATTCATCAGTTCCTTCAAAATTTCTGTCAGTGTCAAAAAGAAACAATGGACAATAACGAACAATCTCCATTCCATTGTTATACTGTTTATTGACACTGATAGGAATTTTGACGGAACTAAAAGTACTTAACAAACAAACAGGAAATAGACGAAGGCCTGACTTATTGACTCACACAACCCCTGCATTTGTTAGAAAATGTTCCGACTTTTGAAGATGAATCATAAGGACTATAGTGGGATTTTTTGAGACTGGCGATGGGATGATTCTTTGTCATTTTATTTCATATGGACATATAGAAAAAAATATTTCTAAGGGATAGCTATGATGGCCCTTCAAACAACACGTTTTCCAGAGCTTTTCTTCCTAAAATTACCTACGTAAAAAACCATACCTTACGGATATTTTTACCAATTACAGTAAATAAAACAAAATCTTCCCTCACTTTTCGCGTTTTCATCTATGGTCTGTCCGGGATCCACACGACCGAGATTCACCCGATTTCCATGGCGATTCATTGTTGACAACAATGATTCGCCATGGAAATAGGGTGAATCCCGGTCGTGTGGATCCCGGACAGATTATAATTAAGGCAATCTTATTAGAAAACCTACCCTGAATGATATTTATCAGAAACGGTCAGGAGAATGCGTGGTAGCAATTCTGGACCCCCTAAATTGCTACTGCGCATGCTCCTGATAGTTTGTTGCAAGAACAAACTTTATTTGTCGAAAAAAAACCTAATAAAGGAAAAAACCTGATATGACTGATAAAGAGGATGATCAAAAAACAAAGAAATTTTTGGTTAAATCATGAGCATTTAAAGTGATTTCTTTAGCTCCAACTGTGGGACACAGCAGGTCAAGAAAGATTCAGATCGTCTATGGTTCGCCACTATTACAGAAACACCAACGCCATTGTATTGGTTTATGATGTGACAAATGCATCAAGTTTTGATTCTCTGAAAAAATGGGTGGAAGAAGTTAATAGAAATTGTCTGCAAGACATCCCCAGGATTCTAGTTGGAAATAAATGTGACGCAGTGGCTGCTGTGACTACAAACGTTGCTCAGAGATTCGCGGACCAATACAACATGCCTGTAAGTTATCTAACTTACTTAACCCATTGACTATTTAAATAAAATTTTTGCAGCTGTTTGAAACGTCTGCAAGACTGGATTCTCAATGTGATAATATAGAAGCTATTTTCCTAACTTTAGCACATAAGTTAAAGAACCACAAACCGTTTTTACCATTGCCAGTTAATGTTAATGTACAAGAACAAACCCCACAGCAATCCAGTCGAGGTTGTTGTTAATTTATTGTTAGCGTATCGGGCATTTTAATAAATATATTTTCAAGTAAAATGTTGTATTGTTACATATAATACAATTTTAATTAATTCAATTTCGTCTAGCATAGTAATCTCATCCATCTATGTACCAAATTAACAATGTTCCGCAAGATGTTCAAAAAAAATATATAAGTACTTTCAAAAAGATCATCAGAGCAACAAAATAAACAATTAGTGTATGCACAAAATGAGATGCCTGCGTTCAGATAACCGCCAATTAGTGTCTAAACTACCTAAAGTGGAGTTTCAATTTAATTCTCGATGGCGTTTGCCCGAACAAGGCCTTAAAGCTTGAAGAAAATCAACAATTACAATATTTAATAGTTAGTATTACAAATCACAATTACAGATGATGCCATTGCGTCGTGATCACATGACTATTCGATTCTATAGCCCTCGCGATTTCCTCGTGAACGCTATGACTCAGCCACAGCGTTTGCAGTTTTCTGTATCTTTCCGTGCACAATCTCAGTGGGTTACCCCTCCTTAAACCCATGTCAGTCTCCCCATAGTCGTCGAGGTAAGGAGGCGAAACAAAACAGCCTCGATGCGGCGTTGCCAGAAACAAAATCTCACATTCCCTAACTCGTAGGAAAATACCAACGCCGGCACCACATTTTTGAGCATGATAATTACAGGCACCCACGTGCATATTGTTTAACTCCATCTGGCAACAATAGCTTTGGGAGCATAGAATATCCCCGCAAACTAAACACATACTGGGCGTTCTTGAATCTTCATCACTATTTGGACAAGTGAAAGTTGAAACCGTGTTGATGAGCTCACTGTAATCCATCGGCAGATCTATCAACTTATTGACGGATAAAGGTTCTTGTACTATTTGTAAAGGCGTTCCTCGTAAATACAACAGGACTTCCTCGTGACCACACCATTTCTTCACTAAATCAACCACTTTACCACTACCAAAGATTTCTTTAGGTGTCTGTGGTAAATCTAAATACGCACACATGTTGGCAAAAGTATCACCACCGACTTCTAGTAATACTGACGGTGCAGGTACATCAGTCAAATAATGATAGAATAAACAGCAGCACCTCAAAAACGGGATGCAGGCATCTTGTACGTGTTTCCAAACGGCTTGCGGGCTCAACCCCTCAACATCCCTGTTCATCAACTTGAAAATTTTCATAATCTCATCTTCGTGCACGTCAGTATCCATCGAATCCTTTAAATTATCCATCAAGACGAGTATTTTAACAACGTGCGACGTGAAAACAGTTCTAAGAATATGCAACTCTAAACTACCCCCGGTGGGAATCGGCGTGGGCGAGTCTTTCAGTCGCAAACCCGGAAGGGCAAAAGTCAGAGGAATTAATATTCCAAACGAATCCCACTGTAAAATCGACGGGCCATCGTTCAAGTGTTCGAACAACAACGACAGTAAATTAAGCGCGTGGTTGTTGATCACAACGCTATTCTGAAAAGTGGTTCCCATTACTCCTATAATTCTCACCAGGCTTTCTATGCAATCGCGTTGGCGACTAGATAATTGCCCCAAGAGAGGTTTGTTCGAATCTCGTAGGAGTACTTCAATCGCGTGAGTAGTGTACGACAGTGACTTCCACGCCATCGGTGCCAACCTCTTATCAGACGGATGAGGGTTAACATTTAACCCTCTGGTGTACGTGACTTGAGCAAATAATTGAACCATCTCACGAAGATCGCTCTCAAGTTCGGGACATTCTTTCGGGAACAAAGACTCGAACTCGAGAGTCGTTTGTCCCAATTCCGTCTCAACTTCGGGAAAATTCAACGAAAAAAATACTTGATAGGGTTGTAAGATGAGATTGGCTTCGCACACGAGAGCCGGTTCCGAATCCAGATTCGTAGTGTCGGCTCCGTTAAGGCAGGCGTTGCAGTGGGAATTCGGGCATTCGCTAGTGTTGCAGTTGAAATTTCCATGACACACTTTATTCTTCTTGTTCACGATCACTCTGACGCACTCTAGAAAAGTGTCGTACGTGGTGATACTTTTAGGTTCTTCCGTTTGGAGCGTTGATAAAGGGGGGACTATGGGTAAAACTGTATTGCTGAGACACTCGCAGAGGGGACACAAAAACTCCTGTTTTTCCACGTCGAAACTCGCCGGATGTCTCAGTCTGTAGGGCCTCCTATGCTCTCTCATCATTACGTTCTCAAAGTACTTTCTCCAGCAATCGCTGTGCATCACGTGTCCACAAGTACTAGTGTGAGGGGCTGGTCCCAAGTTCGAATGCAAGTATAAAGGATCCTGCATGTTCATCAGGGGTTCGTTATTCTTATGTTGGCATAAAACAGTCGATTGTTGTACAAAAGCGGCTAAAACCAAGCAGGGACCACCTTTTGTCAACTTCTCTTCCTCCTGACACAATATACAAACGTAGGTTTTTTCAACTCTAACCCTGTTGGTTTGCCTAACCCCCAAAGCAATTGGTTGAATTTCACTTTCCTGCACCTCCATGGCATCCTCCGAAATCGAAGTTTTCTCCGTGGTCGATTCCTCGAACAGCTTCGCGTTCTCCTTCATGAAATTCTTCTGCATGGCCGTCATTTGAGCCATCACTTTAGCCCTGCGTTCAGCGGCCAGTTTCGCCCGTCTCTCTTTTTCGTTATCAACACTAGTCGACGCCTCGTCCACTTTTTCACTAGGACACTCTTCCTTCTGATTGGCAACGTCTCTATACTTTCGCAAAACCCACTTCAACAACCCTTTGTGGGCATCGACTCTCGGGCAATCCAGCAAATCCGTCAGTAAGTTGAATATCTTGAATTTCGAGGAATTCTGGATGAATTTGAAGAAGGGGTAGTTCTTCGATTCCTCTTCCTGCAAGGCATAACCGATCAAGTGCAAGACTTTGTGCAGTTGCAACTCCGAGAAACTTCTGGCCCTGAGGTTGTTGCATCGCTCCAACACCATTTGGATCACGTGCAACATGACGTCACACTGCAGCAGATTCACCAACATGTGGAACGATTCGTTTAGTTTCAATAGTTTGGGAGGGGGGCAGCACTCGAGCTCTCCCGCCGCTTTACGTCGTTTTCTCTGAGCCTCCTCGGATTTTGATAATTCCTCCCTGGTGTAGTGAAAGAAGAACACGTTATACTCCTCGAAGTATTTATCCTTCAATTCGTAGACTCCCTTGCCTGACGATTGCATGGGTTTTTTAAACACAGCCAACTCGTCTATCACGTCGTCCAGAGCAGTCTCGTGGGCTATATCGTCAGTCACGATTTTGTTGAGCTCGGAATGAGCCATCGGTTTAATGCATAAATGTTGCACGATTTCCTTTTTGATTCTATCCTCGGTGGTGACGTTGCTAATTCCAGGCATGTATCTTTCCCCGATTATCACGATCAAAAGTTGTAAAAACTCCTCGACGAGGCTTTGCGTCTGTCGCATACTATCTTCTTCCGGTGATTTTAAACTAGTGATTTCGTAGTTTTTCATCGACCAGTTTACCAAGTTGAATTTGTTTAGTAAATGGATCATGAATTCGTTGCTTTCTATTAGGGATGCGCACATTTGTAGGAGAGTTATATCGCGATCCAGCATTTCGGTACGACACTTAACGTTGTGGTAAAAGTAGAGCTGGTTAAGAAGCGCGTAACCGTTTCTTCTCCACATGCCCGCATGCACTTGGGCGATCATAACTTGCGATCTTAACACTGGCTCCATAATTTCGACAGGTGTCATTTTACCGGTTTGAACGTCGTTGAAGATCAAATCGAAATGCTGAAGATACAAGTGAAGACCGGCGAGGAATCTTGAAAGTGGCAGATGTATGGAAACTGGACGTAAAGCTACGTCGTATATTATGCAAGAGGCGCTGTGATCAGCTATTTCAACAGTGCCTAAAGGTTCGTGCGGCAGACTTTCCTCGAGCTTTTTAAGCACAGCCCTGTAAGCTTTTACTAACACGACGCGGTCAGTTCCGCACCATTTAATCGCCAGTGAGATGCAATAAGCTAATCTTATGTGCAAGTTAAAAGCTGATTCCCATTCAGGTTCATACTCCATGTGTTGCCCGACTTGACGAGTCACTGCGTCCATTCCTTGCATCTTCGCGAACAGACCGAATTGCACAATGAGACCGTGCAAGAAATTCCTGCGAAGTTCATCGTTCCAGTTTTCAGGTACTGCGCTCAGGAGATACCTCAAATCGTAGAGCATAAAATGCGCTCGTTTGAACGTCAGACTTGTTGGACTCCTCTCAAACTCCAACTTGCCATCCTTGTTGACTTTATTCGAACACTCGGACATGAACGTGTTCAAAAGTATGTAGAGTACGTCGTCGTGTGCTATCAAATGGTGGGCTAAAGTTGGTACCGTGAATAGTTGCACGGAGAGTGACGATATGGAAAACGAGTGATCGTGATCATCCTTGATGAAATCCTTCATAACGGGTCCATAATTTTTCGTGAAAATTTTGGCCAGCTCCTTTTTATTTTCATATTCCAGCAGCATTCCAGATATCAAAAGACGTTGCCATTGCGACCTTGCACTTTTCCACAAAGACGAGTCGCGTAGTAGTATCCCTTTGATGATGCACGGCTCGTCATCGTGCGGTTCCAAAGCCACCCCCGCGAAAATCGCCCTGAAACCCTCCCCGTGGCCCATGAAGGTTTGCAACCAAGTCAAGAGTTTCATCGCGAAAGTCTGATGGGCTATGACGTGGGCGTGATTCACCAAAACTTTCAGCGGTTTGTTCCCGTGTCTGGACGTGTACTTTTCGATTTCCTGCTTCAGCTCGATGCAGTGCAGGAACGAGGAACACTTGACGACGGCACGGCCCTCTCGATCGATGTTCGTCACGAACTCGATGGCGGTTTTCTGGTTGCATTTCAGAACTTTCGTCAGGGTGCTGATGACTTGCTCGAAGGTGTGAATCTCGTCATTGTACAGAATGGTGCAGTAAGTGTCATCGTCGAAGAAACTGTCTGAAATATCCCCCAGTTTCACGTCTGAGACAGGCCACGTGTTTAACAGTTGATAGGCGTACCATAGAACGCTGTCGAATACCAGTCGAGTTCGTTGTTTGAGAACTTCAGGTAAACTCTTCGTTTCGGCTTCATCTTTAGTGCCGGCAATATGGAAATCACAGAAGGGTGCTTTCTTCCAAGCTTCGACGTCACCGCAGTCGCAACAACCGCCTCCCGACGACGTCCCCATTTTGTATTTGTGGAATCTGTGCTCGGAATTTTTGAAGCAATCCACGCAGAGCACGCAGGTGTTGTCCATTCCACACTCCCGGCAACTGTACGTCGGTTCGCCCATTTTGAAAACCCGTCCGCAAACCGAAGGAGGTTTGTCCATTTTGCTCAGACTGGAGAGGACCGTTCGAGGGTCGCCGTTGCAAATGAACTGCTCCAAAGTGTTGAAGAGGATTTTCTGCGCGCGGTCTTCGTCGAAACGCCAACTCAGGCAGCTTTCGTTCAAGGCGGAACTGTAAATTTTCGGCACCCATACTTTCCAGTGTTTCCTGAAGTCGGTTGGGGTCAGTGTGTCCTCTTCGAATTTTCTCAGCCATTCGGCGACGATTGCTTCACCCACTAGTGGTTCCGGGGTCGATGCCATTTCCTCGTCCGTTGCGTCCATTTTGGGGTACCACTAGAAAAAAAATTTTTACATGTAGAATTACACGTACAGCTTAGAAACATGAACATGCCCACCCAGAGCTGAATATTTAGTTGGTCGCCTAGCATTCGAATAGCAGTTAGGTAGGGGTAACTAACTTCTGCACGGTCTCTGTCGTGGCCTGGTCCATGCGACCAGGTAAATATTCAGCTCTGGGTGGGCATCTTCATGTTTCTAAGCTGTACATCTCAATAAATTCAATGCAATGAGTAAAACAGGCCGTTTCATAATCCTCAGGTTGCTCTTTGACTTAATTTTTCTTATTTGCTTTTTTACACTTTCGCTACCCACTAATGAAAGTATGTATTCATTAATTTTAGCTTTTGTTCTCATTTTTTTGTTTCATTTCTGCTTTTGAAGAGGTATAGGTAGTAATTATTGTAGGTAAACTAAACCAAACTCTTGCTAAAATGTAACCAACATTTATAGGCAATAAACATTTATTTATTTAATCCTCAGGTTGCCAAGGGAATGCAGGGTCGCACACTCTGTGTACATTTCATGAATATAATAAAATTTTAAGTTGTGTTGTGAGGTCATAACTTGGTCACAAAGCGAACTTCTAAGGGTATCTGTTTGAAGTAAGAATGAATGAACATAAGCACCACGAAATTTGCTCGAAACGATAAAATATATTGTTTGTTTCTTCGGATAGCCCGTGGGCACTATTAGATTATGGAAATGGAGTGTTGGTATGCGGATGCGATCCTTGTGTTACTCAAAATTAAGAGAGAGAAGATCCCATAACGATAAAATAGCCAACAAATAACAACGACGTAGTCTGAATTTCAAATGCAATTAGTGGTTAACTGGTTGCCACAAACACAAAATAACAGCGGTTACCTGGATAGACAATAGACATTCGACATCACCTTAAAAGTTGCCAACCAACCTATTAATATAATCACCTTGACAAAACCTGTTTCATCTTTTTGGACACCCTATATTTCAAACCTCGGAATACTGTACGTCTCGGTATACCTCAGCATTTTACGGCTTAATGTAGCTTGGCGTTTCATTTTTGAATTGAAGAAATAGGGAAGTTGAATCGTGACTTACAAACAATAATTGGGCGCGTAACATCAGAAGTTTATCTAAATTTGACTAATCAGTTACTGAAAGTTTTACTTGAAGCTCTTGCCATGATGAGAATTCAATAGCCGGTTAGAGCGATACGTAATTATTGAAAATGCGAAAAAAATTGCAAATTCACCGAAATTTACTGCTCGTCCGTTGTAAGCTGAAGCACTAAATAACAGGAACTAGGTATTACAATGTTTCCCCCCTAGGCTGACAGCCAACTGACAACCAATTGACCTAAGTCGAGTTTTCGTGCTAACTTCAATCACAGAAGACGATTTTTCTCGAGCGTACCAAAAGTATAGTCCGGTTTGTTCGCAAAAACGTTGAAGTTAACCAGTCGGACCGATCGTGGTCTGTCATTGCGCGGAATCTAACCTAAAAATCGTTATTCTATGTAGGTGTTCTGTTACTGCTCAGTATCATCCGAAACCTGATGTTATGTCGACTTTAAAATAATTCAAGTACACCTGTTCACAATGTGCGAAATTTTTTTCTTCAATAAAATCGTAACCTGAAATCTGGAGTCACCATACAGTTAATAATAACCATAAGGCAGTTTCACTTGGGACTGTCACTAGAACACCCCTGCCTTTATAGTTCAGAAGTCTGACTCGCAAATTTTCGGTTCCTCCATAATTATTTATCATTTTTAAGTTTATCTCAAAAAACTTGGTTTGCGTCCTAAGTTCAGACTGGATCCTTACCAGAATAGAAGTTGCTCTGAAGTCTGAAGTAAGCTCTGGTAAAATTAGTGACGTAAATTCGTGACGTCATAATATCCTCCCCTCACTTACCAATGTTCGCGAAAAGGAAAAGGTAACACCACTGTTGCATTAATGACGTCATCGCGAAATAGTTTTAAACCGATTCGATAAGTCTGAAACGTATTTGAAGGGTGGGAAGCGAGTGGGGGCAAATGAGGCAAAGGGGCAGTTTTTGACGTTGTTTTTTGAGGTTATGTACAGTACTGTACAGGTACAGTCAAGGACTTTGAAAATGTCAACCCCATAGCGACGATTCACTTGGTCTACTGTGTCGCTGCAATGTGCTTAATGTTTGCCGACCTGTCAGTCAAACATCAATCAAATTGAAGCGATGCAGTTGATCAAGTGAACTGTCGCGGTGGGGTGGGCATTTTTAAAGTCCACGACTGTACAATTTGGATGTAATTTTAACTGTTGATGTAGAGGCAGCTGAAAATTTTGAATACAACTTCAATAATAGGCTACTTGCACATTTCGTAATTTCGGGATATTTTAATGTAAATGCATCAATAAAGATACAAGGAATCGTCAGCGAACATCAATTTTATTTTAAAAACGTTCGTTTATTTGTAAATAAATAAATAATTCAGAAACGCCGTTGTACGACTTGTGACGTCATAAATCGTACAGCGGATGCAATCTGACAACAGTTTATTTGAGGGTGACGTTTAATAATTAATTTGAAAAGTCAGCCTTGGCAGTTGACAATAAGAGGGATCAAAAGTGACCTCTAACGTTGTAAAAGGAGGTAAGTACAATGTTATTAGTTGTTTGGGTTGGCATCTTGTACCTTTGTACCCACTGGCAAAGAGTACTGGTGACTACTATAAAATATTTAAGATTTATGAATGAAAGACGTCGGGTCAGGTTAGACAGCGACGTTGTCACATGTAAGAAAATTATGTTCGAATGGCTGGGCTGGTCTTTTGGCGGGAAGTTTGGAAATGCTACTTTCTCATTTTTTTTTGAGCTCCACCGACAAGATATTGGAATTTAAGGTATCTGGAAGGATCACATATATCCCGAGCTTCAATTTAACATCAAAAACAAAATTGATGCAAGATGCCTATTACTGCTATAATATTAACGATATTCTGCTATGTTGGAGAGCAATCTATAAATATTGTGAAAAAGCAGTTGGAAGGATCAAATTGAAAGAATAATTTAAAATTATATGGATTAAAAATTGCAGAAGTATTTTTTATCAACATAACCTAACTTCTAGCCACAGCTGATCATCACCTGTCAATTCGGTTCAAAACATGTTATTTTTTCTCCAGGTTGAAGTCATCGACAAAACGGTTCAAAACCAAGAACGAATTCGCTGCAACGCTAAAAATCAGCTCAAATGTTATAATTTTTCATGGTTGATGTATTAACCTCAAACCTCGCTTCAAACGGAAGTTTCGCCATATTGTTTATCCGTCACGTTATAACGTTGATCGAGCCAATAGGTAAATTTTCGCGATTTTATAGTTTGAACCACAAATACTTAACTCTTATTGGTGTTTTCATCTGTTATCGACACTGTTGCCTAACGACAGCGTCATAATTCTGCCTGTTTGAAACCTACAGACGGAGGAGGGTTTAAAACTGACAGTAGTTTGACTGTTTTATCAAACAACTTTCTAGGAAATTTGGTAAATGAACCAATAGCAGCTAAGCATTTGTAGTTTGAACCACAAAATCGAGAAAATTTGCCTCGTTGCAGAACTGTCACTTTGAAAATTGTGGTAGTGAGTGAGCTATGAATAACTATGCCCGACGTTCAGCGTTTTCGCTCACCATCAAATTTATAACTTTGCAAGTGTCAAACTGTAATTTTCATGTTAAAACTTGCATGTTGCAACTTTGTAAACACTAAAACACGACTTTAGTTTTATTTCAAATAGTGGAAAAAATTGGTTGTCAGTGCCGTTAGTGGGCTGCCAAGTCTAGGAGGAAACATTGTGATACCTAAAGTTCCTGCAATTTAGTGATTCAGCTTACTACAGCTTTCGATAGGTGACTGAAGTAACATTGTCGAAGATAATTACAAATTTTTTCATTATTGATACAAAATAATAACGTTTGAATTGAGGTCAATCGTTTCTGTTTTCGATTTTAGCAAGTAATTCTGTAACATTTTTTGGTGACAGATAGAATACAATTCGCGAAAATCAGCAAAGTGTCTGACATCTGGTGGCAATACTTTAACTTCACTGAGAGACAGGATACGGAAATGCTTCTAAACGTCCGTCATCATAATTTCGGCTTACGTCAGTCAGTTGTCAGTTGCGAGGTTGGGTAGTAGTTTTGTTAGGAGACATCCTCTCGCTGGCTCGAAATTTTGGGAATAATTCTGTGGAATTTTACGTTTTGTGTACTTAAGTGGAACATTGTAAATCCAGGAAAACTTGGCTTTTAAAAAAACCACGTATCGATGTCACTGATGTCACCAAGTGACACTGTCAGGCACGTCACGCTAGAATTCTCACTTCCGGCTCCCCAATCGGGTGAGACCGCCATTTTGTGGTTTAGCAATGCCATCTATTAGCAGCTGATTTTCGCGAATAGAATTGTTGGAAGGTTGGAATATTATGTTACTTGTTTATTCCTTTTTATATTTTATTGTTCAAAAAGCTGCGTGACAGTATGTAACCAAAATCGTGGGTAAAGGGCAGGAAAAGGCAGATTTAGAAAACGGGAAGATATATATGGTTTTTGTGGGGGTTTTTGTCACTTTGGAAGATTGGATTCGATGACATTAAACTAATGCCGTTTTCGGTCTGTCCTCTGCGCGGTGCAGTAAAATCGACGAATGATGTCTGGTTCCTTCCCCAAGATGACTTGCAAGTGACCAATCAAAGCGTGCATTAGGAATGAAATACGACAGTCAAGCAAGCACTTTTAGCGGGAAGGTAGCTCATGCGTCATGAGTTTTTTATGTTTCATTTTATAGCATATGACATTGGCTGCTTACATTCGAAAATGCTAGAACACGTCACAGCTCTTTTTAAAAGGTCTTTCAATCTGAACAATGCAATAAATCTCAATTTCAATCTCAATAATTCTCCATTAATCCGTGTACATGAATAACAAAATTTAAAATCAAGTAAGCCATGAAAGTTGAAAGACACGTCGAGAGTTTACTGACTTACATCTAACTAATAAATAACATCGTCTAAATAATAATAATTTAAGCGGACGTAAGTCGAAACGAATTAAATACGTTCGCACAACTTTGTCGCTCAGATTGTTTTTATTAGTGTGGCGCTCCTATTTATGAGAATCACAAGAAATGCTGTTAATTTTCGCGGTTTACAATGTTAAATAAATATTTTTTTACAAAACAAATTTCAAATGGGTAGTCTCGAGAAAATATTAAGTTCGACTCCGGATCCGAACCAGATATAAGTTAGGGAATTTATTTTTTGTCCGATTTTTATGTGGCTGGGTTTCATCGAGTTGATTTTATAATGTTTATGCAAAACTGTTAAAATAAAGAATACATCCAACTTTATGTAGTAAAATAAACAACAAACTGGTAAGAGATAAAGCGAAACTTTTAATTATTAATCGATTTGACAGCTTCTTGGAAGATGTTAAATAAGATTTTTTTGCCCCACTTTGTCGATAAAGTAACCCTGTACAAAATGGTCATTTCTTGCAAAAATACTGTAGAGCTGCAACTTTAAAAACGTTGGATTTTCAATAGCAATACGACGAGTAGTCTCTTGATTGCCGCGGGTTTTGACGTACGAATGGTTGTCAACTACGAGTCAAAATGGTAGATTTTTTAAACTAAAAAGAGGACGAGAGCTTGCTCGAGTCCTCTTTGGCCGAAAAAAATCTACCATTTGACAAGTAGTGCATCCATGAGGACTCAACAAGGCAACCAAGAGACTACGAATCGTATTTTGCAGATTATTTTATAAATTAAATTATTGAGTAAGTAGTGTCAAGTTGACTTTGTAGTATTATCACTGTAATCAGGATTTGATTGGTTACTGGTATACTAAATGCTGCTTTGGATTGGTTCAATACTTAATGAATAAAATAATCAGTGATATCACTTTCGGCCCTATTCCCGAAAGTAATTTTTGACGTATTTTCTCAAAACTATCCAATAACGTCGAAAAATGATTGAGATGAAACCTCCAATTAAACTTACTCCCCGATTCTCGAACTTTTAACAAGCTCTGACATTAGGCGCTTTCCTTTTGCACATTTACCTCAGAAGCCTAATCTCGGCAATAATAATTTTGATACATTTAAATTTTGACATTCAAGAACGAATCTGAGGCATTATTTTCAAAATCTTAATCATCCAGAAATAGCACAACTCTTTTCTAATTTAACCCACTTCGTATCTTCTGGTTTGGAAATACCAATGTAATAGGGGTCAGCCGTTAGAAAATGGCAACATAGCAAACATTCGCCAATATTCGCTAATATTTAGACCATTTTAAACGGTTTCAGTAATTATTTTGTTGTGAATTGAGGTGCCTCAGAATTAGACATTTATGAAGGCCACAAGGTGAATTGAATCTTTCAAATAATAACTAAAACTGGTTTGTTTTCGAGGGGTAGACAACCTAGGATGTATAAACGGGAGCGGCCACCCTTCTTTCGTTTCTAACAGATCAGAACCATTTTTGGGGAAGTCAAATTTCTTTCTATGGACTATACATATTTCGACATTATAAGTGGTCCCAAACTGTTTTTATTTCATGAGCTAACGGCATGTCACTGTTATTTTAAATGGCGCCCAGAATATTTCTTTATTGTATCTATTACCACTTTTGTTTTTCTTTACAATGAATGGGGTAATAAAATCATACTCTTACAAAATAGAAATTTAGAGAAAATGTCAATTGAACGTGTTCCCAGAAGTATGGATCTGGCCCTTTACTTTACAAATTAATCACTTTTAAAAAATATTGTTCCAATAAAAGCTAAAAGGTTAAGTTTAGGCCCATCTGTTGCTGTGATTAACTCGACATAATATTGTAATTTAAAAAAAATGTGCGTAACTTAATTACTCAGCGAGACGCATTGAAGAAGTTATTAAGATGAAATTAATCGCTACAAAAGATGCACCTAAATTTACCTTTCAACTTTTCTTGGAACAAGTTTTTGATATAGTGAAACTTTTGATATTGTGAAACTAACGCCCCTATCTATACTTTTGGGAACACATTCAATTAATTTATTCCTCGAATTTGTTATTATTGTAGTCCAAAAGCTGTAAAGTTATATACCAGGAATAAAACTTGTAAATAATCCTAATTTTGATTGCTGTCATATAACCTTACGGCTTTTGGACTACTATATGCAGGAGTATGTTTTTATTATACCGTTGTGAAGAGAATCAAAAATGCTACTTGATGCAATAACAAACTGACATGTCGTTATTCAATGAAATAAAAACATTTTGGGGCCATTGATATGGTCGAAATGTAGTTCAGATATGGCATTACCAAAAATGGTTCTGATCCGAAGAGAGTTATAGAGGGTGGCCCCTCCCATTTGACTCACGCTGTATACAGGTTTATGCTTATTTTTTTTAATTGCTTGTTGCTGATTATTTACATCGCTTTTGAAAATTTTAAATTAATTTGACATTATTTTATGCAGAGGTTTTTACTGGGGGGCAAACCGATGGGGATGTCAGGTGTACAATTTCAGAAAATGTCTGGTGTACAAAATACGGTTAGCGGTTTACCCCCCGGTTTTTACTAATTAACAGTTTTTATGTGTCACTGTAGAACATAACCTTACTTCTATATACTGTATTTCGAATAAATAAAAATGACCCCTAAATGTTCAAAATTCAGATTAATTCAAATTATCAACATCACAAATATGTGTACATACCGAAAACAGTGAAAATGGCTGAGTAACAACAAACTACTTTCCATTCATTTTCTATTGAAGTGACAGAACGTCAAAATATTTTATGTTGGTAAGAGAAAATTTTGCAAGGAATTTTACTAACAGGTGAGTTGATAGAAGCGATTTCAATGCGATACGTCAGAAAACATGACAATTGGCCCAAAATGGCCTTTGTGCGCGTGCAGTTTTGAGTAAAGTGCAAAGAAAAATATTCACGAAAAAGCCCCAGGTACGTTTATCTGTGACACTGCTTCTAACAATAAAAATAAACTCTTGAAGATTTGGGTTATGCAATGTTTTTGCTTTCCCGCTAAATTTCTATCAAATTGTCAAAAGTATAGGCCCTTGCAAATTAGGGTTGAACAGTTCCAGAAAAATTTTAGATCTTCCATGGAAAATAAATGGAGTTTAGATGTAAAACAATCTCTGTAACTGCCGGAAAACACCAATATTTTTTGGTTAAATATGGTTGGCAAGGTGAAGTTAGTCATAACTATGCCTAATTTAGGTACTTGTAGGCACAAACAATTACTGAAACTGTTCAAATAACCGACCCCTATATGAACAAAAAATAGGCTCCACCCTGTATAATTATTGTGAGAAGTCTTCTAAAAGTTACAGTCGAGGGGTTGACAACTGAGTAAAAATCTGTACACCAAAATTTCAGTAGTATTTATTTTCCCAATTACGTCCTCACTTATCTTATCATAGAGGGGTAAATGAACTGAATCAAATGAATTTTTCACTATTTTATACATCATCACTTCAATGAAAATCACTTCTCAAAATAAAAACATAAAAATAAAATAATAATAATAATTTTTCCCAAATGGATTGGCAATTCTAAATATAAATAAACCGTGAGATCTGAAGCCCACTCATTTATCGCCTACTACCTCATCTATATTTTTTGGCAACCAATCCAAGAATGATTTGAAGAAACTGAACTACAACTGCACAATAGCCGCAACATAAGTACAATCAAGTAAAACACAATTTTTACCAGAACCAAATCCATTTAAGCTTGATAGTGAAAGTTAGTAAAATGCATTATTAATGTGATATACCTACGACGGAATTTTTATCACAGCCATGACTGGACAAAATCTAGACAAAAAATGTCACTTATTCATTCATTACACAAATCCAAATATATGAATAAAAACTTACCACTGTTTGCAAAATTAATTTGGTCACTTAAACCTAAACTCTAGCCCTTCCCTAATTCGTATAGTAAATATGAAATACTGTCGACAACCCTTTCACAAGTTTAATCATCCGACACCTCACAAATGGCATAAGCAAGGATTCACCAGAACTATATTTCCCAGTTAAAATCTTTATTTTAATGACCTCAAAGCAACACAAAGGAAACGCAATTACCTTTCAATTGGTGTTCTGGCCAAGGTTGAGCCCTTGATGGTGGAACCCTGGTGATGATTTAGCAGCTGCGTCTCAAGTCTTCTTTATTTTGAGAGGATGGTGGTGAACTGGTGTTATTATCACGGAATAAACTCTCCTGACCCGTGAACTTCCGTAATCTCAATCCTGGGTATGTGCCAATATTAATGATGACGAATCAGATGTGGACTTTCTAAGGTT
Source organism: Pycnomerus fuliginosus (assembly GCA_963924575.1). NCBI lineage: Eukaryota > Metazoa > Arthropoda > Insecta > Coleoptera > Zopheridae > Pycnomerus > Pycnomerus fuliginosus. Next base: position 16,879,671 of record OZ004622.1, read on the forward strand.
AGGTTGCTTACTGTCAACAAAACAGAATTAAACCAAAACTGGGTTCTGCTAGTCCAAATAATTGCGGCCCAGCAGTTTTTTGCATGGAAATGTTTAACACAATAATAATGAAGACATTTTAATGCATTGACATATGTCAAGTCAAGCGCAGCTGGTTGAAAAAGACACGAGACAGAAAAGGTTTGTTACTTCGATGAAACAGGTTGTTTCTTTACCGACGCAAGCCGCATGAAAGATTTGGTCCTTGTCTCATAGATGGACAGGCTGTATAAGTTTTCAAATTTTTGAAGGAGGAAAACTGGCTACCTAAATTAATACAAATGGGCTCTCATGATTGGTCAGCTTACTTTAGGCGTTTTTTCTCGATTTTATGTTTTTCAATACAAATTAATAATTAATACAAATGGGCTTTCATGATTGGTCAATGGTCACTGGTCAGCTTACTATTTATTGAAATACTGTCACTTTTGCCGTCAGTTTCAAATTTTTCTCGGAAGGATGATTTAAATCTGACATTATTTTGAAGGTACTTCAATACAAAACAAGATTATTTCCTATGCTTTCAAATGCAAGTTTGTCTTTCGATACATAAAACCGAGAAAAAACGCCTTATTTTTTAAAATTTGTATTGAAACACTGTCGATCACGTTTGCCGTCAGTTTCAAATTTTTCACGGAAGGACGATTCAAATTTGACATTAGGCGTTTTTTCTCGATTTTATGTTTTTCAATACAAATTAATACAAATGGGCTCTCGTGATTTCAGGTGATTGGTCAGCTTACTATTTTCTAAAATTTGTACGTATTGAAATATACTGTCACTCTTGTTGCCAGTTTCAAATTTTTAGTTTAGGTTTGATATGAGGAAATTTACTAACAGGTGAGTTGGTAGAAGCGATTTCAATGCGAGACGTCAGAAAACATGACAAACGTCGAAATTTTGCAATAAGGGTTTTTAGTATAAGAAGGTCCTTTTCTAATCGTGACGTCGTCTAGCGCACTACGACGTAATTGGTCCTTGAGCTCAGGTGGTACATTTCCTATTGCGTGCTAACTTGCGTGTCTGTAACAATTTATCTCTCTTTACGCGCCACCCCTGCAAGCGCACTATGCGCAGAAGCCACGCGCACATCTTCCGTCTTTTTATACTATAAACCCTTATTGCTCTGAATAGGCCCAAAATGGCCTTTGTGTGCGTGCAGTTTTGAGTAAAGTGCAAAGAAAAATATTCACGAAAAAACCTCAGGTACGTTTATCTGTGACACTGCTGCTAACAATAAAAATATACCCCAGAAAATTTGGGTTATGTAATGTTTTCGATCAAACTGTCAAAAGTACAGGCCCTTACAAATTAGGGTTGTACAGTTCCAGAAAAATTTTAGTTTTGCAATAGAAAATGAACGGACTTTAGGTACTTCAATATAAAACAAGATTATATTTCCAATACAGGGTGTCCGGAAATAACGATGAAATATTTCGGGGGTTGATTCTGCAGCTCAAAATATGAAAAAAAGTTCCTATAAACATGGGTCCGGAAATCGCTTCTTAGGGGGCGCTCAAAATTCGATTTTGATAAGATTTTGATTTTGTCAATTATTAAGTTTTTGCATACTGTCTGACATCGATAAGCAACATTAAATTACTTTAGATACTAATTTTTAAAATCCGTTCAGTTTTGTAATTTAATAAAAATCGTTTGATAAGCCTAGGAAATGCAAATGGATCTTTAAATCTAATTTTTTCGAAAACGGTTAATCCTACGGTGTTATAACAAGAGAGGCTTTTTTATGTAATTTTAGTCAGGAAACCATATTCCGGTGAGATTGTCTAAAAAATAACACGTAAAAAGTTTTGGGTGAGGAAAGCTGAGCCCCCCCCCTATTTTCCACGCCCCTGATTGAATCTGCTTTTGGTAGATGCCATAGTCTGATGGCGCTTACTGATGTTAGATAATGTGCAAAAAATCGTCACTGCATCTTAGACGGTTCCTGATTTATTCAATAAAAACAGAATTTGAGGCGCCCCCTTCAGAAGGCCGTAGCCCCCTTAGGAACGATTTCCAGATACCTGTTTATAGGAACTTTTTTGCATATTTTGAGCTGCAGAATCAACCCCCGAAATATTTCATCGTTATTTCCGGACCCCCTGTATGCTTTAAAATGCAAATTGGTATTTCAATACGCATAAAACCGAGAAAAAACGCCTTAACTCGCCTGTTAAGCGGGCGCCACATAGCTTGTGATGTGCTATGTCAATGCAAAACACAGAAGTTTATACATACAATTCCAACAGAAGTGATCACATTGCACATGAGACGTGCTATGCTGTTTTCATGACCTTGATATGTTTGAACTTTTGCACAGAGCCGCACAGAAGTTGGTTCGGTTTTAACTTCCGTGCCAATGTCGACCCTGTTCATGACAGAAGTGCATTAAATACCCTGCAATCAGCTTCAAGATTTGAGGTTAGGTAGTGAAAATGTCGTACTGCCGGATATCCAACTTCTCAAGGGATTTAAAACGCAACAACTCGGCTAAACTACAACTATGGTACGCTGTCAAATATACCTGACAGCTAACAGCATCGACCTTACGGACATGAACATTGTGAACACTTTCATGCCATGCAATGACAAACTACCTCCTATGCGAAAAATAGCACAGCATAACACAGCCTATGTGGCGCCCACTTTATAATAGAAAGTGCCGAGAGTTTACATAACTGCTGATATAATAATTAAAGGCGTTTTTTCTCGATTTTATATGTGTTTCACAACAAATTAACACAAATGGGCTCTCGTGATTGGTCAGTTTACTATTTTTAACCCCCCCAACCCCATCACAATTTTTAAAAAATGGGAGGTTACCTACTGCTATCACTAAAATTTTCGAATTCGAGATAAGACCGGATCTATGCGTTTTGAGGTCTCGGAAAATTTGGTACGTGGGCATCTGACAACCTAACTTAGATCTGAAAAGCTTTTGGAGCCAATCGTGCAACCGGAAATGCCGTTTAGGCACATCAACTTTTAAATTTTAAATGGAAAACCCCATTTTTCAGGTCACCATAAGAAAAGCCTTCAAATTCTGCTTCTAAAAATGTATTCACTCTTAGTGCCTTTTTGACAAAAATTGAAATATTCGGGATTGTTAACGTACTTTAAAAACACGAAGCAGCCGAAACTTCTTTACCGATTTGACTGAAATTTTGTACATGGAGATTGTATTATACGTCGAAGAGCTGAAAAATGTTTGGAGGCAATCGACCCATAGAAATTTTGTAGTAAAAACACATTAAGTATAGCCCAAACTACTGGATCGATTTGACTGAAAGGTACATATGGAGATTGGGTGACCCGTTGAAAACCTGAAAGGCTTTTGGAAGCAATTGGTAAACGGGAAGTGCCATTTAGGCATATCAACTTAAAATTTTAAATGCAAGGCCTCCTTGTTTATGTTGCCATGAGAAAGACGATCAAATTCTGGTTCTAAAAATGTATTCACAGTTTCTGCCATTTCAGTGTAAAATAGAGAAATAAATCCTTCTCTTAAAAAACGATTCAAAAACAATTTTTTGCGGTTGTTTAACCGGAAGTCCATAAAAATTTTTTAAAACAGTTTTGAATTCCCTGTATATTTAATTCTGCTTGTGTACCAAGCTTCAAAGTAAAATATTAAGAAATAATGGAGATAACTGACCGTCCCAGGACTTTGTACTAACCCTGTATATCCAGACCAGAATAAGATATCAAGGAAAGCTATCCAGAAGACATCTTGGAGACATGAGACATTCCCGGAAGAGATCTTTTTGGGTAAGTATATGAACTTACTTTATTCTTCAAATTTCGACCACTTATTTCCTCACGCCACAGTGCTCTGAAAAATTTTAAAAATATTTTATACCTTTTAGGTGCAGGAAAGAAAATTTTCTGCTACGGTCTGTCCGGAATTCACGCGAACGAGATTCCCGTTCACGTAGATTCCGGACAGACCATATAGAAAAATTTCTGTTAAAAAGTTTTATTATACATTTTCAATTTTAGTGCGGTAGCAGAATGCGAGGCGTTCTTGTTTTAGCTTATTCGCTCGCTCGCTCGTCGTATCGATCGCTCCTTTACTTTGTCCGTCGGATTGAGATATCGAGTTGAAAATTGGTATACAACTTTGTGCCGCAAAAAGTAAGTTAACTGATGCTGTTTCATTATCCATGTTTAGTATATTACATTAAATTTCACGGGAATTGGATTCTACGAAAAACACACTTTCTATCTGTGCCGACGTTTCGAGGATTTATTTTGTTCTCTTTTTCAAGGCTCGATCATTAGTTAACACTGAATTATTAGGTAACATTAACAAATATTAAATTTTAAAACATTTTACATTTAAATGAAATAAAATTTAAAAGTCTGACGGGAAGCAACATAGGACCCCCATTTTGTCTTGTATTGAAATGTCTAATTCAAAAAGTAAGTCGGTGATTGCTTTTGGGCCTTATCGAGGTGGAAGTTAGGGGCGAAAAACCGAGAAACCATTAAATCCAAAAACTCGAAAACTATTGGAGGTATCTTACTTAATGTCACACACTTAATCTCAGCAGCTCTATTGGTTCGTTTGAATTTTTACCAATTAAGTGAAGCTCCTCCAAATCTAAGACGTTTATTAATGGCGTGCAAAGGATCGAAGTTTTGTTGAAAATACTATAGGGGTTTCTTACAGTTTTTAGAAGAAATGAATAAGCAAAAGTCACTATTTTCGGCCAGACAAAAGTTAAATTAAACCAAATTAACTTCTGAACAAAGATTCTTGAAGAACATTGGATAGGTTATTATTTGAGTCTCCTATAACGATTGGATTGTCAGCTGACAAATCTCCGTGCATCTAAAATAAGCCCTTATAACAAGCACCACTAAGGCTATACTATAGCCATATGTTGTAGTTTCCTACACAATTCGAAATGGGATAAGAAATGGATGAGTTATTCCTAGAAATATTTTGTCCGTTAGTGAATTTTCACAAAGAGCTTATGAAAAATTTCGTGTGTGGTAGACTGGTAGTATGGTAGATGCAACACACGTGAGAAAAATTTCTTTCCTTTGTGTGCTCACAGAACTCGCCTCGTTCTGCAGTCTGCAATAAGCACACTTCGGAAATGATGTATTTTTGCCACCTATTACCGGATTTTTAGGTACCTATTCTTTATAAATACGTATATATAACAACGGGTGGTCAAAAAGAAAAGTCACTTTTATTTTCACTGTATCTCCGTATAGGTACGTACTTATTATTATTAGGTAGGTATACTTAGTGTTTTAGGTACCTACGATTTTATGTTCAGGGCCTATGCCGACGTAGCTGGAGGATTAGGCGCATCCAATTTTATATCGCATCATCATTGCCCTTCAAGAAACTGCTTTACTTATTTAACACCATTATATTTAGACTAATGGGATTATTATTTAGTTGTCAATTATGGAATGTATGTACACTCGAGTGCAAATGAATGTTAACCATTTGCCAAAATTAGTCGGCAATGCTAAATGTAGTCAACATGAACTTTTTGACAGGTATCAGAATTTGAAAATTGAATTGGTATGAATAATTTGTAAAGTCAGCCTAAACTTAGATGAAAAACAATTGCAAAAAAGTAGGTACGCCGACTTCTTCAATCTCTTATAATATGTGACTCAGGCTTTCACATATTTTTTCAAAAACGTTAACGTTGGTTACATTGTTGAAAAGCTAATTTTTGATTGTCTTTATTTAAAATCTAGAAGACCTAGAAAATTTCTGCCATTGCCATTCAATTGACAGCTGTCAAGAATACAAAAGCTACAAGTTTCATTTAAATAACATCAATTGACAATTTTCAAATTTTTTGTGATAACTCAGGAACGAATCAAAATATCGGGAAATTCTCTTCAGATTCTTAATCGCCAAGAAATAGCGCAACTTTTCTCTAATTTAACCGACCCCGGACCTTTTACCGTTTAGAAAATTCCAATGCCGAGCATCGAAAAATTACCCTCCCTGTATACCTAGGACGTTGGAAGAAAATTCACAAAAAAATTGAGGGATGAAATATATATTTTTTATTCTGAGGCATTTTGGAAAGACAGAGACGGGCTTCAATCAATCTTAGACCGAAAAATATCCCGTAAAAGCTAACGAAGGTATGTACAGTCAAGACCCGAGTCAAGAGATAAAGTCGTGGCCCTTGACCACGAACAATGTCGACATATTCTTAGAAAAGACACTCAAGATAGGTTTGCCGTTTTAATAAAGAGGTTTTTGCCTTCACTTTTAATTTTTTTGATGAGGCTTGTGACTATCCACTTTGTGAGCAGTCTAGGGCCATTACTTTGTCTCCCGAGTGTACCTACAGGAACAATGAAGACGTTGTAAATAAATAGTAATGTGCCGTTATAAATAAATTTTCGAACGTGGCGCCATCATAAGTCTTTTATTTTAACAACTCGTTTTTCGAAAATCTCAACTTTTAACCATTTTCTCCGGTCAGGCACCTGTGATAGCTTCATCTCAAAAAAATTCATAAATTCCATCCGTTTTGAAGAATGTAGGTTTCTATTCGCAGTAGCGAAATTAAGAAAATACAATATTGAATACCTACAATCCTACACGATTAGCGTTTATTTCTTTTCAATATCTTAGGCAGACCTTTTTCATAAACCATTTTTTTCAGTTTTCAGGACCCGGATCGTCAAAATTTTTGTTTTTAGCTATTCGATTTTTCTATCGATTATTAGGTTTGGTAAATGCACAAACTTAAAAAATCATCTAGACGTAGAGATGTAGACAAAGTATTATGATGCGATTAGAATCTACTTGTTATAGGTATAGTACTATCGCCATTTTAATCGCATCATAACTTTATCGGTTCCATAACTACTTCTACAAACTGGGCAATAGTGTTGGAAAAGTTGTGACAAATAGGTAACATTACAAGTACCTACCTACTTATTTGTAAAAATCACACTTATTAAGTATATACCTACTACTGTATTTACCTTAATCTAGAACAGACATCAATTTATTTACCTGTCGACCGATAACCTGCATTTTGCAAGTAAATAACAATGAAAATAAATAACACTTTATTTAAATATAAAACAGGGCACTAATCACAGACATTTTGATTATGAGCAAATATCCTGACACAGGCTACGTTAAATCGCTATTCTCTCTTTTGTTGACCTGCCTCTGTACAGGACTAGGAGTCACTAAAATTGACGGAGGATTATTTCTCGAAAATTTCCTGTTAATAGCCTGAACAGGTGCCACAGCTGGAAGTTCTGAGCTTGGTGTGTAAGGAGGCGGAAGAGGTACCATTGAAGTATTCTCTTCCAAGGGCCTTAAAGAAAATCTTCTTCTTTCATTTTGTGAGGCTACCGGGCTTCCAGGAATGAGCGAATTGCGTCTGTTTTGTTGCAGATTTGATGTTATTCCCATTCTTCTTAGTTTTTGTGGCGTTTTGGGGGGTGTTAAACTAGCGGTACCGAGCTTGCGTTTAGGTTCAACCGCTGATGGAATTATAGCCTCTGGAGATGACAGGGCTGAGAAAGCTCTGATAATATCTGCCAAGGAAGTATTTTCAAGCAGCGATTCCTGCTCTTGAACGGACATAATTGAGGCACGACCACGACTCGTCTGGTGCAAGTAGTTGTCCTCAGTTGTCGTAAACATACTGCGACGTCTTCCATGACTCTGCTTTTCCACATCAATCCTCTTACTGTCATCGTTATTGGACGACATCAGTTTTTGTCGAAGACGAGTGAAGAAGCTTTGATGATTCTTTTCAATATCCGAGTTTGGTTCGGAGAAATTTCTTTGACGAGTGATGGGAACTTCATCGGACCATGAGAATTCATTGTCGTACCTTTCGTAACCCTGGAGTTTCGGGGCTTGCACTTCGCTGATTGCCCTTCTTCTTTTCGCCTTTTGACTCTTTTGGCTCTTCAAGCTCCACTGAGAACCACCGTACTTTTCACTTGCCAGAATTTCCGCGTCACTAAATCCTTCATATCCCTTTGGATGATCTACTGGATCATCGTTTAGTGCATCAAAAAGTTTCATGATGAATTCTCTTTGTTGCATAACAGCTTCTGACGCTTGGAAAGTCGATTTTATATCAATCTTATCCAATTCTGATTCGCTTTGAATCCTGTGAAGAATAAAACTGCGTGGAGCTTCAGACATGGCTCTTTTCCTCGCCATCGTTGGGGAGTTCAAATTGCGATCAATCGTCAAATCAGGGCAGCTCAAACTCCTTTCAATTTTGGTGGGGATATATTCAAACTCGCCCTTATAAACCCTTTTGACAGGAAATAGGAATAATTCCTGAAGCAGACCTCGGAGTTCGTGACGAATCTTCACGGGAGTTTTCTTAAAATTATCCCGAATTGCCTGTTCAATTTCCAGCAGCTTTTTGCTTTGCAACGCTTGAGTTATGAAGCTCAATATCATCACCACGTAACCTAACCCTATTATTACCCAAACCAGAAGGAACATTTTGTAAATCCATTCTGAGAGAACGGTAAAGTCAGTGTTATTTTGCACACCCGCAACGTAATCTCCAAAACCAATTGTGGTCAAAGTTACGAAGCAGTAATAAACGGCGACGTCGTAGGGCCAGCCCTCGAAGAGCACCATTATTCCTGCTGGTAAAAATATGAAAAACGTGAATCCTGGAACCAAGTACAGGACGATTTGGCTAATGAGACCCAAGCGGGTGGTATCGTATTGCATTTTTGAGGTTTTCCATCTGCGGTACAACTTGACAAACTGTAAAAAAATCAGTTAGTTGGGGAAAAATTCGATGGTCTTTACCGAAGTTCCGAAAAAGCCTCCGAGAGTTACCATAACGATACCGTTCAAGGGGATGCCGATCAGGGCGTAAAAGATCATGAATATGCGAGTGAACATTGTAGTGGGTGCCAGATTACCATATCCTGAAATTATTTCCTGACATATGAACATTTTTTCTCTTTATACCAACTTGCAACTGTTAAAATTTCTGAGGTAAGTTAGGTACATAGGTCTAGGTATTAGATAAAATGTGATCATTGTGTGTCTATATAAACAATTCAGAGAATTACTAGTGAAAGAAAGAAACAAATGAAGGAAGAAGAAGAACAAAAGATGGGAAGTATAAAAACAGAAAAAGAAGCGTGGAAATACATAAACCAAGAGAGGAGAAAAAGGAGAGAAGATGAAATGGGAAAGGTATAGATAGAAGAATGGAGAAGACATTTCGTAGAGTTGCTAGAGGGAGAAGAAGAAAAAGAAGGGGTGGAAGAAGACGGAGAGAAGGAACATGATATAGAAAGTACCGAAATAACAAAAGAAGAAGTGAAGAGGCAGATAGAAAAACTGAAAAAAGAGAAAGTACCGGGAAGGGATGGAATAAGAAATGAAGCGTGGATTTACAGTACGGAAGAGGTGATAGACAGATTATTAGAGATTTTGAATGGAGTATGGAAGGGAGAGGGGTTTCCCCAGCAATGAAGGGAGGGTGTAATCTGCCCTATATACAAGAAAGGAGATGCAAATGAAGTAAAAAATTACCGGGGGATTATACAAATTGTATGCAATTATACTAGGGGACAGAATGAAAGAGGAATTAGAATGGAAGAAGAAGAAGAGCACATGAGAGAAACAGGATTGAATGGGAATCTGGTTAGAAGAATAAAAGAAATATATGAGGAAACAAAGAATGTAGTTAGAGTGAATGGAATAGAGAGTGAATGTTTCTGGACGAGAAAAGGTGTAACACAGGGGTGCCCACTCAACCCAACGCTGTTTACAATTTTTATAAATGATGTGGATGAGGTGTTCAAAAAGGGACATGCAGGAGGGAATGTATTGGGCAAAGAGAAAGTGTGGTGTTTGGCGAATGCGGATGACCTGGTGATCGTAGCGAATGAGGAGAGAGGGATGAGAGAAATGATAAGAATTGCAGAGAAATATATGAAGAGAAAAGAGTTGGAAGTAAATATGGAAAATACAAAGATAATGGTTTTCAGGAAAAGAAGAGGGAGGGCAAAAGAAAGTGAATATATGTGGAACGGGAGGATAATAGAGCAAGAAAGAGAATTCAAATATTTAGGGTATGTATTTAACGAAAGAAACACAACGAGAGCGCATGTAAGAGAACTGGTTAAAAAAGCAAATAGAGTGGTACGAATGATCTGGGGAATAGGGGAGCGAAAATTTGGGCATGATTTTAAGAGGAGGGAAATGATGTTTGATAGTTTAGTGAAGAGTAAGTTGATGAATGGGACAGAAATGGGGGTCGGAAGAACAAGAGGAAGTGGAGAGAGTCCAGGAAAAGTGCTGGGCGTAGATATAAAGAGACACCCGGATACATAATAAGGGAAGAAACGAAAAGGAGTAAGTTAAAAGTGGAGACAAGGAAAAGGGCGGTGAAATTTGAGGACAAAATGGGAGAAAGTTTGAACTGCGTGATATTACAGGAATGTTGGAAGGAGAAAAGGAGAGAAAAAGAAGAATGGAAGGAAAGACAAAAATACTATGAGAGAAATGGGTACGCATGGGAAGATATAGAATGGCGCAGAGAACAAGGGAGATGGATGAATGGAGCGATGTGGGAGAGAGATAGAGACATAGATATACAAGAGTTACTTGGCAGAGTGAGTGCGAAAGTAAAAAGAGTGAGAAGAGAGAAAACAGATTCTGGTTGGAGGAGGAAGGGAGAGTATGTAGAGTATGTGGAGAGGCAAGAGAACGATAAAACATATGTTGAGAGAGTGCGATGGAATGAGAGAAGAGTAATGGAAGAGAAAATGGATGTTGAATGAAGGGGAACTGGACTAGAATGAATGAATGAGGAATGGAAGAGAAGACAAAAGTGGAAGATAGGCGAGAAAAGAAGGATCTTAATTTCATTTAAATACTATTTGTATATATAATAATTATATCGTAACAACGGCAGGACTCATTACAAGCCGAAAGGCAGTAATTCAGAGCCTCAAGATTTTCTTTTGGGTTATTAAAATTTAAAAAATTACCTATAGTGCTGACCACAGTGATGACGAAAAAAAGTGAATGGTAAAAATCCCAATGTCCCTGTTCAGGAACCGACGCCATCAACTTGTTAACCGGCTCTCCACAGTAGTCCGTCAATCTAACAAAAAGTTCCTTTTCCTTCTCCCTCAGGTTTCTGTCCGGGCGAAGCAGCTCTTGAAATAACCCTGCAAAAATATGTGTAATCATCTCACTGACCACAGATGATAATTTTAACTCACTTTCTATATGCATCTTATTAATGTGTTCATTTTCTAATTTCCGTTCTTCCTCGCGACTTTCGACATTATAGAAAATCCCGGCCCCAGCAAGCAAGTAGGCCACAAGCAGGCCCAACAGGATGAGCCATTTCTGTTTGCTCATCATTTTGTCTAAAAGTCGTGTTCAAACATTCCTTCAATTCAACGCAAATGATTCGCACTTACCAGATTGATAAGACCAAGTATTTTTCTTGAATCACGTTGCAAATATTTATCACAAAAGTCTTTAGTAGTACACACCTACTAACCACTGGTGAAAACTTAAACTGCTTTGATTCGGTTTTGTCAAAAATAGGGCGAGTTCCGAGGTGCGGTCCTATTTACTATTCTTCTATTCATCATCAACCGCGCACAATTTTTTTATCGGTGCAACTGGGTTTCTTTAAGTGATGAGGTGCGAACTTTTACAAACATTTATCCAGCATGATAACTGTCCTTGCTTAACCACCATTTGCCTTAAATAATGAGTATAGTACGCCACTTGAGAGGGGGGTACTCGAGATTTTTTTTACAAAACCGTGATTTTATTAGATAACCGACGTGGTTTGGTTTTGGCGCCTTTAGTTCACGCGCAATTTTCTTCGCGGAATAATTTTTAAATTAATCATAAGAAGAGTACCTTTTATTAAAATTTAAGAAACGTGTTCAACAGCATTGAGGGTCGAGTGTTTGCGTAGTCAATTCAGAAGGCGCTAATGAACTGTTGTATGTATGATTGGGTGCTAAATAATTACACCTCTCTCAAATAGAACACTAAATGATAATCATCATTTCGGTAACTGATCTCGAAATTTTTATCGTGTCAAAATTTGCAAGAAATTCTCATAATTTCAAGTTATGGCTTTTATTGGATTAAAATTCCGTGTCAGTTAGTTGCAAAATCGCAATAAACAAGACCAAATTGACAGTTTAGCTACTATTAAAATGATGTTTCCATTTGATTACAGCGGTTTTGTTTTTTAAGAGTGCCACCGATTTTTAGGTGAGCTTGTTTTTGACGTCAATAGATTAAGTTAATGTTCGTCGAAACGCTGAAAAGCAAATCTGATTATCGGTGATTTCTCCAACGATTTTGGTTGACTGGAAAGGCGACTTATTACCATAAAGTCGAGCCATCGACTCGTAGATCTCCGCGGCTACAATGTCAATTATTACTAAAACCTAAAACCGAACTGGTAATTTCTTTTCAATTTCTCCCATCTATCAGTTCATCAAGAGCGAGAAATTCTTGGTTAACCGGAATGAGTGACAATTTCTTTTCTGTGGAAAACGACCACAGTTACAAGGCTACATTGTCAGGATAGCTTAGAATTTCTGATTTCATAATTTATTGGTTTTTCTTTAGATTCAAGCAGTTATTGACGATTTCAAGGTTCGCTCCTAAGTAAAATCTTTCTCAGCTTGAAAAATCCCGAAGAATTCAAAATATTTGGGAATTCCGAGCTCCTTTTTTATTTACTCGACCCTCTCAATTTGTTTGATGCAGAATCCGGGGTCGAGTCTTCAATTTTAACCCGGATCTTTGTTACTGGTCCGGTGTCGCATACTTACCTAATAGCTAATAGTCCAGTCAAGTTAGGTTTTTTAGAAGAAATAAATTATATATTTTTGAAATTTTGGCTATGGACTCCTGATGGCACCTGAAATGAAATGCCGAAAAGTCTCTACCCCCCAAATGTGCGCTTCATCCCTTATTTGGCGAAAACCACCCCCAAACGTGACACGGCGCTAGTTTTTAGCATTTTTCGGCGAAACTATCCATCTGACAAAAAATTTGTTCTAATCAAAAACATTCCTTATGAAATTCTGTATTAAAAAAGTCCTTTTGATTATTTTGCTTGTCCCCACCTAATTCTCGCAAACGACGTCCGAAGTTGTAGAACAGTCAAAATAGATTTTTGAGTAAGTAGAACTTATTTATATATTTATGAAATTTTGGCTACGGACTGCTGATGGGCCCTGAAACGAAGGACCGCAAACTTAATACCCCCTAAGTGTAAGCTTCGTCCCTCTTTTGGCGAAAACCTACTCCCAGACGTGGACATGGCGCTAGTTTTTAGCATTTTTCGGCTAAACTATCAAACGAACAAAAAATTACTTTAATCAAGAATATTCCCCGTGAAATTCTGCATTAAAGAGTAATTTTCATAATTTTGCTTATCCTTACCTAATTCTTGCAAACGACGTCCGAAGTTGAGGGTTGTTTTTCGCTCGTGGTACCCTTAACTTCGGACGTCGTTTGCAAGAATTAGGTGGGGATAACCAAAATGATGAAAAGGACTTTTTAATGCAGAATTTCACGAGGAATGTTTCTGATTAGAGTAATTTTTTGTCTGTTTGATAGTTTAGCCGAAAAATCCTAAGAACTAGCGCCATGTCCACGTCTGGGAGTAGGTTTTTGCCAAAAGAGGGATGAAGCTTACACTTGGGAGGTGTTAAGTTTGTAGCCCTTCATTTCAGGGCCCATCAGCAGTCCGTAGCAAATTATTATATAGCAATTTCATAAATATATAAATATGTTCTACTAAAAAATCTAATTTGATTGTTCTACAACTTCGGACTTCGTTTGCGAGAATTAGATGATAAACAAAATAATCAAAAGGACTTTTTTAATGCAAAGCTTCATAAGAAATACTTTTGATTAGAATAAATTTTTTGTCAGATGGATAGTTTCGCCGAAAAATGCCAAAAACTGGCGCCATGTCACGTTTGGGAGTGGTTTTCGCCAAATAAGGGATGAAGCGCACACTTGGGGGGTGGGAACTTTTCGGCTCTTCATTTCAGGTGCCAACAGGAATCCGTAGCCAAATTTCAAAAATATATAAATGATTTCTTCTATTCGCTGCGAAATTTTACAATTTTATAGGAAAGTACCTATTTGAGTCAGTGTTTCTATGAAGAAACTGGATTCCTTGTGGATATTTCAATTTGGGGCAATTTTGGACAAAAAAATAATCAAGTATCCAAACCGGAATAATAAGGGTAGGTATAAGTGTATTTGTGATACTTTAGCTTAGCTATCATTTTGCACTCTAATTACCCAAATAACTATTTGTGTAATTAGGGTGCGAAATAATACTTTAGCTAAAAAGTATCATTTTGCACCCTAATTACAGAAATAGCGATTTGTGTAATTAGGGTGCGGCATGATTCTTTAGCGCACGAAAATAAAATTTACCTACGAGGCGTTAGCCGAGTAAAAAAATTATTCGAGTGCACTAAAAACATTTCGCGCCCGAATTGCACGCAGTGTTTTTCTACAACAAAACTCTAACTGAAAGAAACAAGTTAACAACAGGAGAAAATAGTTACCGCGGTGCGCGAAGTGATCATTTCGCGCACTGTTCGTGAATGTTAATTTTTTTTGACAGTTGTAGAAAATAGCTATTTATGTGACAATTACGAAAAGTATCTAATTTCCTTACGCTTATTGCAGAAAGAGGGAAAGCCGAGTTCTGTAAGCACACAAGTAAGGAAATGATATCTTTTCCCACGTGTTAACATAAGTACAAGGTTTTAACCTCCCCACAACCAATATAAAAATGGGAGGTTACTGCAATCAGTCCAAAATTCGAAATTGAGATAACACCAGATCTTTACGTTTCAAGGTCCCAGGATCACGAAAAAGTGGTTTTTAAAAAATGTCTGTGTGTATGTACGTACGTATGTACGTACGTATGTACGTATATATATGTAAGAGTGTGTACGTGCTCCAGGGCGGAGCTAACTGCTTCGTCTATTATCGGACTTGTCCGACGTACCAACTGCAGATTTAAGTTTGCTACTGGGGTTATATTTAAATTCTTGCGGTAGAGGGGGCTGCAGAGAGTTCTTAAATTGCTGGTTGCAGACGGTTTGGTTTTCAGTTCGAGGTTTTGGTAATTGGACTCAATGGGTCTCAGTTGAGTCGTGTTTCAGCACTCAGGTGGTACACAGTGGGCAGTAGCTTGCGGTAGTTGTGAGACGTGAGGCAGTGCTTTTTAGGATTTTCTCTTTCGACGGGCATTTCGTTTCAATTAACAAAGGCGTAAGTAGGTACATTTAAATCAACGGTGAAAAATGTAAAAATTAATTTATGTTGTCTCGATTATTTAGCGGAAGCCAACGAAGCCTTTGAAATGGACGGTGAAGGGGAGAAGTCAAAATTACGAGTTTGGATCCTTGGCTCTACGTCTGGCACATTTCTCGAGTCTCGTGTTTCAACTGTTCCAAGTTTGTTCTGGTGGATATGAATTTAAGATGATAGAGGAAGATAAATCAATGATAAAAGCAGACCTACTCATCAGGAAGTGATAGTTTGATGGTGATAGTTATGTGTGGCAATATTTAATCATCAGGTGTATTTAATAGTAATTTTTTACTGTAAGTTTAAATCTACTGTAAGTAAATACATTTAAAATTCCTCAATTTTTACTGTCTAATATTTATTGTGGTATAGGCGCTCGGAGGCCAAAAGCTAAGATGCGTGTGCTTAAAAACGTTTTTTTCATTTCAACTAATTTTTGTTATTTTCTCTCAATTTATTACCACTTCAATTTCAATGCGATAAGACTTCGAATTTGTTTTGAATTATGTCAAAAAAATGCCTTAAATTTTTGAAGTTTTTTCAAGTCCGTTTCAAATCCGTTTATGAAGAATTCGTTGTTTCCGAAATTTGGCGTTTAAGATAGCAAAAGTGAGCAGAATTCAATAAAAGGTGTTAAATCGAGTTCGCATCCCCAATTCCATCTTTAGGTATTGCTTTAGCATCCCCGAAAACGATTCATGAAGAAATTGGTGCCGGAGGCTGACGGTCAGAATGCGTGTACCTAGAAACGTCAAATTAATTTTACCAATTTTTGATACAATTTAAGCCCTTTTACTGCTTGAAAGTCAACGGCGAGACAAAAGGAAGGGTTTTCCCTATTCCTCTTCATTTAGGAGGCCGGAATTAGTTTCAAGTGGTAAGTAGTTGGTGTAGGGCGACGGAGGCCGACGGTTCATATAGATTAGTCGGAAGAAATTTTGGATAACGATGGATGGCCCTTCTTTCAGCGAATACCGTCAATTTTAACGCAATTAGATGAATTAGTCATTTATCTGCGATTAATCCCCGAAATCGATTTTTGCAGAAATTGGTGCCGGAGGCCGACGGTGTGCGTGTATCTAGAAACGTCAAATAAATTTTACCACTTTTCATACAATTTAAGCCCTTTTACCGCTTGACAGTCAACGGGGAGACAAAAGGAAGGGTTTTTCCCTAGTCCTGTTAATTTTGGAAGCCGGAATTAGTTTCAAGTGCTAAGTGGTTGGCGAAGGGCGATGGAGGCCGACGGTTCACTTAGATTTGTCGAGGAAATTTTCGTAAATGATGAAAGGCCCTTCTTTCAACGAATTCCGTCAGTTCTAACGCGATTAGATTAATTAGCCCTTTCTCTGCGATTGATCCCCGAAATGAATTTATGCAGAAATTGGAGCCGGAGGATGACGGTTAAATTGCGTATATCTAGAAACGTCAAATAAATTTTACCACTTTTCATACAATTTAAGCCCTTTTACCGCTTGAAAGTCAACGAAAAGACAAAAGGAAGGTGTTTTCCCTATTCCTGTTAATTTAGGAGGCCGGAATTAGTTTCAAGTGCTAAGTAGTTGGCTTAGGGCGACGGGGGCCGAAGGTTCAGTAAGATTAGTCGAGGAAATTTTGGAAAACGATGGATGGCCCTTCTTTCAGCGAATTCCGTCAATTTTAATGCAATTAAAGTAATTAACATGTTATCTGGGATTAGTCAAATTTTATTTAACTGAGGTGGGACTACCGAAAATCAAAGGTATTCTTCTTCGGGCCACTTAGTGCTTGTTTTTAGATGCATTTCATCGTTCAATTGCCTCAATTAGACCACATTCTATTGTTTTTTGAAAATTAATACAAAATAATGGGACTCTGCGCTTCTGTTCAACCCAGGGCAAAGCAGTCTCTTACTTTCCGAAATTTTTAGATCAAGAGAGCGAAAATGCACAGAATTCAATAAAGGGTGTTAAATCGAGTTCGCATCCCCAATTCCGTCTTTAGGTATCGCTTTAACATCCCCGAAATCGATTTAGGAAGACATTGGTGCCGGAGGCCGACGGTTAAAATGTGTGTATCTAGAAACGTCAAATAAACTTTACCACTTTTCATACAATTTAAGCCGTTTTACCGCTTGAAAGTCAACGGGAAGACAAAAGGAAGGGTTTTTCATTATTTCTGTTCATTTAGGAGGTCGGAATTAGTTTCAGGTGCTAAGTAGTTGGCGAAGGGCGATGGAGGCCGACGGTTCACTTAGATTTGTCTATTAAATTTGGGGAAACGATGGAAGGCCCTTCTTTCAGCGAATTCTGTCAGTTCTAACGCGATTAGATTAATTAGCCCTTTCTCTGCGATTAATCCCCGAAATCAATGTAGGCAGAAATTGGTACCGGAGGCCGACGGTTAAAATGCGTGTATCTAGAAACGTCAAATAAATTTTACCACTTTTCATACAATTTAAGCCCTTTTACCGCTTGAAAGTCAACGGGAAGACAAAAGGAAAGGTTTTTCATTATTTCTGTTCATTTAGGAGGTCGGAATTAGTTTCAGGTGCTAAGTAGTTGGCGAAGGGCGATGGAGGCCGACGGTTCACTTAGATTTGTCTATTAAATTTGGGGAAACGATGGAAGGCCCTTCTTTCAGCGAATTCTGTCAGTTCTAACGCGATTAGATTAATTAGCCCTTGCTATGCGATTAATCCCCGAAATGAATTTATGCAGAAATTGGTGCCGGAGGCCGACGGTTAAAATGCGTGTCTCTAGAAACGTCAAATAAATTTTATAACTTTTCATACAATTGAAGCTCTTTTACCGCTTGAAAGTCAACGGGAAGACAAAAGGAAGGGTTTTTCAATATTCCCGTTAATTTAGGAGACCGGAATAATTAGTTTCAAGTGCTAAGTAGTTGGCGTAGGGCGACGGAGGCCGAAGGTTCACTAAGATTAGTCGAGGAAATTTTGGAAAACGATGGATGGCCCTTCTTTCAGCGAATTCCGTCATTTTTAACGCAATAAGAGTAATTAACCCGTTATCTGAGATCAGTCAAATTTTAGTCCAATTTTATTTAACTGAGGGGAACTACCGAAAATCAAAGGTATTCTTCTTCGGGCCACTTAGTGCTTGTTTTTAGATGCATTTCATCGTTCAATTGCCTCAATTAGACCACATTCTATTGTTTTTTGAAAATTAATACAAAATAATGGGACTCTGCGTTTCCTGTTCAACCCAGGGCAAAGCAGTCTCTTACTTTCCGAAATTTTTAGATCAAGAGAGCGAAAATGCACAGAATTCAATAAAGGGTGTTAAATTGAGTTCGCATCCCCAATTCCGTCTTTAGGTATCGCTTTAGTATCCCCGAAATCGATTTATGAAGAAATTGGTACCGGAGGCCGACGGTTAAAATGCGTGTATCTACAAACGTCAAATAAATTTCACCACTTTTCATACAATTTAAGCCCTTTTACCGCTTGAAAGTCAACGGGAAGACAAAAGGAAGGGTTTTTCCCTATTCCTGTTAACTTAGGAGGCCGGAATTAGTTTCAAGTGCTAAGTAGTTGGCGAAGGGCGATGGAGGCCGACGGTTCACTTAGATTTGTAGATTAAATTTTGGGAAACGATGGAAGGCCCTTCTTTCAGCGAATTCCGTCAAATCTAACGCAATTAGATTAATTAGAACTTTATCTGCGATTAATCCCCGAAATCAATTTATGCAGAAATTGGTGCCGGAGGCCGACGGTTAAAATGCGTGTATCTAGAAACGTCAAATAAATTTTACCACTTTTCATACAATTTAAGCCCTTTTACCGCTTGAAAGTCAACGGGAAGACAAAAGGAAGGGTTTTTCATTATTTCTGTTCATTTAGGAGGTCGGAATTAGTTTCAGGTGCTAAGTAGTTGGCGAAGGGCGATGGAGGCCGACGGTTCACTTAGATTTGTCTATTAAATTTGGGGAAACGATGGAAGGCCCTTCTTTCAGCGAATTCTGTCAGTTCTAACGTGATTAGATTAATTAGCCCTTTCTATGCGATTAATCCCCGAAATGAATTTATGCAGAAATTGGTGCCGGAGGCCGACGGTTAAAATGCGTGTATCTAGAAACGTCAAATAAATTTTATAACTTTTCATACAATTTAAGCCCTTTTACCGCTTGAAAGTCAACGGGAAGACAAAAGGAAGGGTTTTTCCCTATTCCCGTTAACTTAGGAGGCCGGAATTAGTTTCAAGTGCTAAGTAGTTGGCGTAGGGCGACGGAGGCCGAAGGTTCACTAAGATTAGTCGAGGAAATTTTGGAAAACGATGGATGGCCCTTCTTTCACCGAATTCCGTCATTTTTAACGCAATTAGAGTAATTAACCCGTTAGCTGGGATCAGTCAAATTTTGGTCCAATTTTATTTAACTGAGGGGGACTACCGAAAATCAAAGGTATTCTTCTTCGGGCCACTTAGTGCTTGTTTTTCGATTTATTACATCGTTCAATTGCCTCAATTAGTCCACATTCTATTGTTTTTTGAAATTAATACAAAATAATGGGACTCTGCGCTTCTGTTCAACCCAGGGCAAAGCAGTCTCTTACTTTCCGAAATTTTTAGATCAAGAGAGCGAAAATGAACAGAATTCAATAAAGGGTGTTAAATCGAGTTCGCATCCCCAATTCCGTCTTTAGGTATCGCTTTAGCATCCCCGAAATCGATTTATGAAGACATTGGTGCCGGAGGCCAACGGTTAAAATGTGTGTATCTAGAAACGTCAAATAAACTTTACCACTTTTCATACAATTTAAGCCGTCTTACCGCTTGAAAGTCAACGGGAAGACAAAAGGAAGGGTTTTTCCCTATTCCTGTTAATTTAGGAGGCCGGAATTTCTTTCAAGTGCTAAGTAGTTGGCGTAGGGCGACGGAGGCCGACGGTTCAATAAGATTAGTCGAGGAAATTTTGGAAAACGATGGATGGCCCTTCTTTCAGCGAATTCCGTCAGTTCTAACGCGATTAGATTAATTAGCCCTTTCTCTGCGATTAATCCCCGAAATGAATTTATGCAGAATTTGGTGCCGGGGGCCGACGGTTAAAATGCGTATATCTACAAACGTCAAATAAATTTTATAACTTTTCATACAATTTAAGCCCTTTTACCGCTTGAAAGTCAACGGGAAGACAAACGGAAGGGTTTTCCCCCATTCCCGTTAATTTAGGAGGCCGGAATAAGTTTCAAGTGCTAAGTAGTTGGCGTAGGGCGACGGAGGCCGAAGGTTCACTAAGATCAGTCGAGAAAATTTTGGAAAACGATGGATGGCCCTTCTTTCAGCGAATTCCGTCAATTTTAGCGCAATTAGAGTAATTAACTCGTTATCTGGGATTAGTCAAATTTTAGTCCAATTTTATTTAACTGAGGGGGACTACCGAAAACGAAAGGTATTCTTCTTCGGGCCACTTAGGGCTTGTTTTTCGATGCATTACATCGTTCAATTGCCTCAATTAGTCCACATTCTATTGTTTTTTGAAAATTAATACAAAATAATGGGACTCTGCGTTTCCTGTTCAACCCATGGCAAATCAGTCTCTTACTTTCCGAAATTTTTAGATCAAGAGAGCGAAAATGAACAGAATTCAATAAAGGGTATTAAATCGAGTTCGCATCCCCAATTCCGTCTTTAGGTATCGCTTTAGCTTCCCCGAAATCGATTTATGAAGACATTGGTGCCGGAGGCCGACGGTTAAAATGTGTGTATCTAGAAACGTCAAATAAACTTTACCACTTTTCATACAATTTAAGCCGTTTTACCGCTTGAAAGTCAACGGGAAGACAAAAGGAAGGGTTTTTCCCTATTCCTGTTAATTTAGGAGGCCGGAATTAGTTTCAAGTGCTAAGTAGTTGGCGAAGGGCGATGGAGGCCGACGGTTCACTTAGATTTGTCGATTAAATTTTGGGAAACGATGGAAGGCCCTTCTTTCAGCGAATTCCGTCAAATCTAACGCAATTGGATTAATTAGCCCTTTATCTGTGATCAATCCCCGAAATCAATTTATGCAGAAATTGGTGCCGGAGGCCGACGGTTAAAATGCGTGTATCTAGAAACGTCAAATAAACTTTACCACTTTTCATACAATTTAAGCCCTTTTACCGCTTGAAAGTCAACGGGAAGACAAAAGGAAGGGTTTTTCGCTATTCCCGTTAATTTAGGAGGTCGGAATTAGTTTCAAGTGCTAAGTAGTTGGCGTAGGGCGACGGAGGCCGAAGGTTCACTAAGATTAGTCGAAGAAATTTTGGAAAACGATGGATGGCCCTGTTTTCAGCGAATTCCGTCAATTTTAACGCAAATAGAGTAATTAGTCCGTTAATTGGGGTTAGTCAAATTTTAGTTAAATTTCCATTAACCGAGGGGACTACCGAATATCAAAGGTATTCTTTTTCGGGCCACTTAATGCTTGTTTTTCGATTTATTACATCGTTCAATTGCCTCAATTAGTCCACATTCTATTGTTTTTTGAATATTAATACAAAATAATGGGACTCTGCGCTTCTGTTCAACCCAGGGCAAAGCAGTCTCTTACTTTCCGAAATATTTAGATCAAGAGAGCGAAAACGAACAGAACTCAATAAAGGGTGTTAAATCGAGTTCGCATCCCCAATTCCGTCTTCAGGTATCGCTTTAACATCCCCGAAATCGATTTATGAAGACATTGGTGCCGGAGGCCGACGGTTAAAATGCGTGTATCTACAAACGTCAAATAAATTTTACCACTTTTCATACAATTTAAGCCCTTTTACCACTTGAAAGTCAACGGGAAGACAAAAGGAAGGGTTTTTCCCTATTCCTGTTAATTTAGAAGGCCGGAATTAGTTTCAAGTGCTAAGTAGTTGGCGAAGGGCGATGGAGGCCGACGGTTCACTTAGATTTGTCGATTAAATTTTGGGAAACGATGGAAGGCCCTTCTTTCAGCGAATTCCGTCAAATCTAACGCAATTAGATTAATTAGCCCTTTATCTGCGATTAATCCCCGAAATCAATTTATGCAGAAATTGGTGCCGGAGGCCGACGGTTAAAATGCGTGTATCTAGAAACGTCAAATAGATTTTACCACTTTTCATACAATTTAAGCCCTTTTACCGCTTGAAAGTCAACGGGAAGACAAAAGGAAGGGTTTTTCCCTATTCCCGCTAATTTAAGAGGCCGGAATTAGTTTCAAGTGCTAAGTAGTTGGCGTAGGGCGACGGAGGCCGAAGGTTCACTAAGATTAGTCGAGGAAATTTTGGAAAACGATGGATGGCCCTTCTTTCAGCGAATTCCGTCCGTTTTAACGCGATTAGATTAATTAGCCCTTTCTCTGCGATTAATCCCCGAAATCAATGTAGGCAGAAATTGGTACCGGAGGCCGACGGTTAAAATGCGTGTATCTAGAAACGTCAAATAAATTTTACCACTTTTCATACAATTTAAGCCCTTTTACCGCTTGAAAGTCAACGGGAAGACAAAAGGAAGGGTTTTACATTATTTCTGTTCATTTAGGAGGTCGGAATTAGTTTCAGGTGCTAAGTAGTTGGCGAAGGGCGATGGAGGCCGACGGTTCACTTAGATTTGTCTATTAAATTTGGGGAAACGATGGATGGCCCTTCTTTCAGCGAATTCCGTCAGTTCTAACGCGATTAGATTAATTAGCCCTTTCTCTGCGATTAATCCCCGAAATGAATTTATGCAGAAATTGGTGCCGGAGGCCGACGGTTAAAATGCGTATATCTACAAACGTCAAATAAATTTTATAACTTTTCATACAATTTAAGCCCTTTTACCGCTTGAAAGTCAACGGGAAGACAAACGGAAGGGTTTCTCCCCATTCCCGTTAATTTAGGAGGCCGGAATAAGTTTCAAGTGCTAAGTAGTTGGCGTAGGGCGACGGAGGCCGAAGGTTCACTAAGATCAGTCGAGAAAATTTTGGAAAACGATGGATGGCCCTTCTTTCAGCGAATTCCGTCAATTTTAGCGCAATTAGAGTAATTATCTCGTTATCTGGGATTAGTCAAATTTTAGCCCAATTTTATTTAACTGAGGGGGACTACCGAAAACGAAAGGTATTCTTCTTCGGGCCACTTAGGGCTTGTTTTTCGATGCATTACATCGTTCAATTGCCTCAATTAGTCCACATTCTATTGTTTTTTGAAAATTAATACAAAATAATGGGACTCTGCGTTTCCTGTTCAACCCATGGCAAATCAGTCTCTTACTTTCCGAAATTTTTAGATCAAGAGAGCGAAAATGAACAGAATTCAATAAAGGGTATTAAATCGAGTTCGCATCCCCAATTCCGTCTTTAGGTATCGCTTTAGCTTCCCCGAAATCGATTTATGAAGACATTGGTGCCGGAGGCCGACGGTTAAAATGTGTGTATCTAGAAACGTCAAATAAACTTTACCACTTTTCATACAATTTAAGCCGTTTTACCGCTTGAAAGTCAACGGGAAGACAAAAGGAAGGGTTTTTCCCTATTCCTGTTAATTTAGGAGGCCGGAATTAGTTTCAAGTGCTAAGTAGTTGGCGAAGGGCGATGGAGGCCGACGGTTCACTTAGATTTGTCGATTAAATTTTGGGAAACGATGGAAGGCCCTTCTTTCAGCGAATTCCGTCAAATCTAACGCAATTGGATTAATTAGCCCTTTATCTGTGATCAACCCCCGAAATCAATTTATGCAGAAATTGGTGCCGGAGGCCGACGGTTAAAATGCGTGTATCTAGAAACGTCAAATAAACTTTACCACTTTTCATACAATTTAAGCCCTTTTACCGCTTGAAAGTCAACGGGAAGACAAAAGGAAGGGTTTTTCGCTATTCCCGTTAATTTAGGAGGTCGGAATTAGTTTCAAGTGCTAAGTAGTTGGCTTAGGGCGACGGGGGCCGAAGGTTCAGTAAGATTAGTCGAGGAAATTTTGGAAAACGATGGATGGCCCTTCTTTCAGCGAATTCCGTCAATTTTAATGCAATTAAAGTAATTAACATGTTATCTGGGATTAGTCAAATTTTATTTAACTGAGGTGGGACTACCGAAAATCAAAGGTATTCTTCTTCGGGCCACTTAGTGCTTGTTTTTAGATGCATTTCATCGTTCAATTGCCTCAATTAGACCACATTCTATTGTTTTTTGAAAATTAATACAAAATAATGGGACTCTGCGCTTCTGTTCAACCCAGGGCTAAGCAGTCTCTTACTTTCCGAAATTTTTAGATCAAGAGAGCGAAAATGCACAGAATTCAATAAAGGGTGTTAAATCGAGTTCGCATCCCCAATTCCGTCTTTAGGTATCGCTTTAACATCCCCGAAATCGATTTATGAAGACATTGGTGCCGGAGGCCGACGGTTAAAATGTGTGTATCTAGAAACGTCAAATAAACTTTACCACTTTTCATACAATTTAAGCCGTTTTACCGCTTGAAAGTCGACGGGAAGACAAAAGGAAGGGTTTTTCCCTATTCCTGTTAACTTAGGAGGCCGGAATTAGTTTCAAGTGCTAAGTAGTTGGCGAAGGGCGATGGAGGCCGACGGTTCACTTAGATTTGTAGATTAAATTTTGGGAAACGATGGAAGGCCCTTCTTTCAGCGAATTCCGTCAAATCTAACGCAATTAGATTAATTAGAACTTTATCTGCGATTAATCCCCGAAATCAATTTATGCAGAAATTGGTGCCGGAGGCCGACGGTTAAAATGCGTGTATCTAGAAACGTCAAATAAATTTTACCACTTTTCATACAATTTAAGCCCTTTTACCGCTTGAAAGTCAACGGGAAGACAAAAGGAAGGGTTTTTCATTATTTCTGTTCATTTAGGAGGTCGGAATTAGTTTCAGGTGCTAAGTAGTTGGCGAAGGGCGATGGAGGCCGACGGTTAACTTAGATTTGTCTATTAAATTTGGGGAAACGATGGAAGGCCCTTCTTTCAGCGAATTCTGTCAGTTCTAACGTGATTAGATTAATTAGCCCTTTCTATGCGATTAATCCCCGAAATGAATTTATGCAGAAATTGGTGCCGGAGGCCGACGGTTAAAATGCGTGTATCTAGAAACGTCAAATAAACTTTACCACTTTTCATACAATTTAAGCCGTTTTACCGCTTGAAAGTCAACGGGAAGACAAAAGGAAGCGTTTTTCCCTATTCCTGTTAATTTAGGAGGCCGGAATTACTTTCAAGTGCTAAGTAGTTGGCGTAGGGCGACGGAGGCCGAAGGTTCACTAAGATTAGTCGAGGAAATTTTGGAAAACGATGGATGGCCCTTCTTTCACCGAATTCCGTCATTTTTAACGCAATTAGAGTAATTAACCCGTTAGCTGGGATCAGTCAAATTTTGGTCCAATTTTATTTAACTGAGGGGGACTACCGAAAATCAAAGGTATTCTTCTTCGGGCCACTTAGTGCTTGTTTTTCGATTTATTACATCGTTCAATTGCCTCAATTAGTCCACATTCTATTGTTTTTTGAAATTAATACAAAATAATGGGACTCTGCGCTTCTGTTCAACCCAGGGCAAAGCAGTCTCTTACTTTCCGAAATTTTTAGATCAAGAGAGCGAAAATGAACAGAATTCAATAAAGGGTGTTAAATCGAGTTCGCATCCCCAATTCCGTCTTTAGGTATCGCTTTAGCATCCCCGAAATCGATTTATGAAGACATTGGTGCCGGAGGCCGACGGTTAAAATGTGTGTATCTAGAAACGTCAAATAAACTTTACCACTTTTCATACAATTTAAGCCGTCTTACCGCTTGAAAGTCAACGGGAAGACAAAAGGAAGGGTTTTTCCCTATTCCTGTTAATTTAGGAGGCCGGAATTTCTTTCAAGTGCTAAGTAGTTGGCGTAGGGCGACGGAGGCCGACGGTTCAATAAGATTAGTCGAGGAAATTTTGGAAAACGATGGATGGCCCTTCTTTCAGCGAATTCCGTCAGTTCTAACGCGATTAGATTAATTAGCCCTTTCTCTGCGATTAATCCCCGAAATCAATGTAGGCAGAAATTGGTACCGGAGGCCGACGGTTAAAATG
Source organism: Pycnomerus fuliginosus (assembly GCA_963924575.1). Classification (NCBI taxonomy): domain Eukaryota; kingdom Metazoa; phylum Arthropoda; class Insecta; order Coleoptera; family Zopheridae; genus Pycnomerus; species Pycnomerus fuliginosus. Next base: position 16,906,055 of record OZ004622.1, read on the forward strand.
CGCGTATCTAGAAACGTCAAATAAATTTTACCACTTTTCATACAATTTAAGCCCTTTTACCGCTTGAAAGTCAACGGGAAGACAAAAGGAAGGGTTTTACATTATTTCTGTTCATTTAGGAGGTCGGAATTAGTTTCAGGTGCTAAGTAGTTGGCGAAGGGCGATGGAGGCCGACGGTTCACTTAGATTTGTCTATTAAATTTGGGGAAACGATGGATGGCCCTTCTTTCAGCGAATTCCGTCAGTTCTAACGCGATTAGATTAATTAGCCCTTTCTCTGCGATTAATCCCCGAAATGAATTTATGCAGAAATTGGTGCCGGAGGCCGACGGTTAAAATGCGTATATCTACAAACGTCAAATAAATTTTATAACTTTTCATACAATTTAAGCCCTTTTACCGCTTGAAAGTCAACGGGAAGACAAACGGAAGGGTTTTTCCCCATTCCCGTTAATTTAGGAGGCCGGAATAAGTTTCAAGTGCTAAGTAGTTGGCGTAGGGCGACGGAGGCCGAAGGTTCACTAAGATCAGTCGAGAAAATTTTGGAAAACGATGGATGGCCCTTCTTTCAGCGAATTCCGTCAATTTTAGCGCAATTAGAGTAATTAACTCGTTATCTGGGATTAGTCAAATTTTAGTCCAATTTTATTTAACTGAGGGGGACTACCGAAAACGAAAGGTATTCTTCTTCGGGCCACTTAGGGCTTGTTTTTCGATGCATTACATCGTTCAATTGCCTCAATTAGTCCTCATTCTATTGTTTTTTGAAAATTAATACAAAATAATGGGACTCTGCGTTTCCTGTTCAACCCATGGCAAATCAGTCTCTTACTTTCCGAAATTTTTAGATCAAGAGAGCGAAAATGAACAGAATTTAATAAAGGGTATTAAATCGAGTTCGCATCCCCAATTCCGTCTTTAGGTATCGCTTTAGCTTCCCCGAAATCGATTTATGAAGACATTGGTGCCGGAGGCCGACGGTTAAAATGTGTGTATCTAGAAACGTCAAATAAACTTTACCACTTTTCATACAATTTAAGCCGTTTTACCGCTTGAAAGTCAACGGGAAGACAAAAGGAAGGGTTTTTCCCTATTCCTGTTAATTTAGGAGGCCGGAATTAGTTTCAAGTGCTAAGTAGTTGGCGAAGGGCGATGGAGGCCGACGGTTCACTTAGATTTGTCGATTAAATTTTGCGAAACGATGGAAGGCCCTTCTTTCAGCGAATTCCGTCAAATCTAACGCAATTGGATTAATTAGCCCTTTATCTGTGATCAATCCCCGAAATCAATTTATGCAGAAATTGGTGCCGGAGGCCGACGGTTAAAATGCGTGTATCTAGAAACGTCAAATAAACTTTACCACTTTTCATACAATTTAAGCCCTTTTACCGCTTGAAAGTCAACGGGAAGACAAAAGGAAGGGTTTTTCGCTATTCCCGTTAATTTAGGAGGTCGGAATTAGTTTCAAGTGCTAAGTAGTTGGCGTAGGGCGACGGAGGCCGAAGGTTCACTAAGATTAGTCGAAGAAATTTTGGAAAACGATGGATGGCCCTGTTTTCAGCGAATTCCGTCAATTTTAACGCAAATAGAGTAATTAGTCCGTTATTTGGGGTTAGTCAAATTTTAGTTAAATTTCCATTAACCGAGGGGACTACCGAATATCAAAGGTATTCTTTTTCGGGCCACTTAATGCTTGTTTTTCGATTTATTACATCGTTCAATTGCCTCAATTAGTCCACATTCTATTGTTTTTTGAATATTAATACAAAATAATGGGACTCTGCGCTTCTGTTCAACCCAGGGCAAAGCAGTCTCTTACTTTCCGAAATATTTAGATCAAGAGAGCGAAAACGAACAGAACTCAATAAAGGGTGTTAAATCGAGTTCGCATCCCCAATTCCGTCTTCAGGTATCGCTTTAACATCCCCGAAATCGATTTATGAAGACATTGGTGCCGGAGGCCGACGGTTAAAATGCGTGTATCTACAAACGTCAAATAAATTTCACCACTTTTCATACAATTTAAGCCCTTTTACCACTTGAAAGTCAACGGGAAGACAAAAGGAAGGGTTTTTCCCTATTCCTGTTAATTTAGAAGGCCGGAATTAGTTTCAAGTGCTAAGTAGTTGGCGAAGGGCGATGGAGGCCGACGGTTCACTTAGATTCGTCGATTAAATTTTGGGAAACGATGGAAGGCCCTTCTTTCAGCGAATTCCGTCAAATCTAACGCAATTAGATTAATTAGCCCTTTATCTGCGATTAATCCCCGAAATCAATTTATGCAGAAATTGGTGCCGGAGGCCGACGGTTAAAATGCGTGTATCTAGAAACGTCAAATAGATTTTACCACTTTTCATACAATTTAAGCCCTTTTACCGCTTGAAAGTCAACGGGAAGACAAAAGGAAGGGTTTTTCCCTATTCCCGCTAATTTAGGAGGCCGGAATTAGTTTCAAGTGCTAAGTAGTTGGCGTAGGGCGACGGAGGCCGAAGGTTCACTAAGATTAGTCGAGGAAATTTTGGAAAACGATGGATGGCCCTTCTTTCAGCGAATTCCGTCCGTTTTAACGCGATTAGATTAATTAGCCCTTTCTCTGCGATTAATCCCCGAAATCAATGTAGGCAAAAATTGGTACCGGAGGCCGACGGTTAAAATGCGTGTATCTAGAAACGTCAAATAAATTTTACCACTTTTCATACAATTTAAGCCCTTTTACCGCTTGAAAGTCAACGGGAAGACAAAAGGAAGGGTTTTACATTATTTCTGTTCATTTAGGAGGTCGGAATTAGTTTCAGGTGCTAAGTAGTTGGCGAAGGGCGATGGAGGCCGACGGTTCACTTAGATTTGTCTATTAAATTTGGGGAAACGATGGATGGCCCTTCTTTCAGCGAATTCCGTCAGTTCTAACGCGATTAGATTAATTAGCCCTTTCTCTGCGATTAATCCCCGAAATGAATTTATGCAGAAATTGGTGCCGGAGGCCGACGGTTAAAATGCGTATATCTACAAACGTCAAATAAATTTTATAACTTTTCATACAATTTAAGCCCTTTTACCGCTTGAAAGTCAACGGGAAGACAAACGGAAGGGTTTTTCCCCATTCCCGTTAATTTAGGAGGCCGGAATAAGTTTCAAGTGCTAAGTAGTTGGCGTAGGGCGACGGAGGCCGAAGGTTCACTAAGATCAGTCGAGAAAATTTGGAAAACGATGGATGGCCCTTCTTTCAGCGAATTCCGTCAATTTTAGCGCAATTAGAGTAATTATCTCGTTATCTGGGATTAGTCAAATTTTAGTCCAATTTTATTTAACTGAGGGGGACTACCGAAAACGAAAGGTATTCTTCTTCGGGCCACTTAGGGCTTGTTTTTCGATGCATTACATCGTTCAATTGCCTCAATTAGTCCACATTCTATTGTTTTTTGAAAATTAATACAAAATAATGGGACTCTGCGTTTCCTGTTCAACCCATGGCAAATCAGTCTCTTACTTTCCGAAATTTTTAGATCAAGAGAGCGAAAATGAACAGAATTCAATAAAGGGTATTAAATCGAGTTCGCATCCCCAATTCCGTCTTTAGGTATCGCTTTAACTTCCCCGAAATCGATTTATGAAGACATTGGTGCCGGAGGCCGACGGTTAAAATGTGTGTATCTAGAAACGTCAAATAAACTTTACCACTCTTCATACAATTTAAGCCGTTTTACCGCTTGAAAGTCAACGGGAAGACAAAAGGAAAGATTTTTCCCTATTCCTGTTAATTTAGGAGGCCGCAATTAGTTTCAAGTGCTAAGTAGTTGGCGAAGGGCGATGGAGGCCGACGGTTCACTTAGATTTGTCGATTAAATTTTGGGAAACGATGGAAGGCCCTTCTTTCAGCGAATTCCGTCAAATCTAACGCAATTGGATTAATTAGCCCTTTATCTGTGATCAATCCCCGAAATCAATTTATGCAGAAATTGGTGCCGGAGGCCGACGGTTAAAATGCGTGTATCTAGAAACGTCAAATAAACTTTACCACTTTTCATACAATTTAAGCCCTTTTACCGCTTGAAAGTCAACGGGAAGACAAAAGGAAGTGTTTTTCGCTATTCCCGTTAATTTAGGAGGTCGGAATTAGTTTCAAGTGCTAAGTAGTTGGCGTAGGGCGACGGAGGCCGAAGGTTCACTAAGATTAGTCGAAGAAATTTTGGAAAACGATGGATGGCCCTGTTTTCAGCGAATTCCGTCAATTTTAATGCAAATAGAGTAATTAGTCCGTTATTTGGGGTTAGTCAAATTTTAGTTAAATTTCCATTAACCGAGGGGACTACCGAATATCAAAGGTATTCTTTTTCGGGCCACTTAATGCTTGTTTTTCGATTTATTACATCGTTCAATTGCCTCAATTAGTCCACATTCTATTGTTTTTTGAATATTAATACAAAATAATGGGACTCTGCGCTTCTGTTCAACCCAGGGCAAAGCAGTCTCTTACTTTCCGAAATATTTAGATCAAGAGAGCGAAAACGAACAGAACTCAATAAAGGGTGTTAAATCGAGTTCGCATCCCCAATTCCGTCTTCAGGTATCGCTTTAACATCCCCGAAATCGATTTATGAAGACATTGGTGCCGGAGCCCGACGGTTAAAATGCGTGTATCTACAAACGTCAAATAAATTTTACCACTTTTCATACAATTTAAGCCCTTTTACCACTTGAAAGTCAACGGGAAGACAAAAGGAAGGGTTTTTCCCTATTCCTGTTAATTTAGAAGGCCGGAATTAGTTTCAAGTGCTAAGTAGTTGGCGAAGGGCGATGGAGGCCGACGGTTCACTTAGATTTGTCGATTAAATTTTGGGAAACGATGGAAGGCCCTTCTTTCAGCGAATTCCGTCAAATCTGACGCAATTAGATTAATTAGCCCTTTATCTGCGATTAATCCCCGAAATCAATTTATGCAGAAATTGGTGCCGGAGGCCGACGGTTAAAATGCGTGTATCTAGAAACGTCAAATAGATTTTACCACTTTTCATACAATTTAAGCCCTTTTACCGCTTGAAAGTCAACGGGAAGACAAAAGGAAGGGTTTTTCCCTATTCCCGCTAATTTAGGAGGCCGGAATTAGTTTCAAGTGCTAAGTAGTTGGCGTAGGGCGACGGAGGCCGAAGGTTCACTAAGATTAGTCGAGCAAATTTTGGAAAACGATGGATGGCCCTTCTTTCAGCGAATTCCGTCCGTTTTAACGCGATTAGGTTAAATTAGCCCTTTCTCTGCGATTAATCCCCGAAATCAATGTAGGCAGAAATTGGTACCGGAGGCCGACGGTTAAAATGCGTGTATCTAGAAACGTCAAATAAATTTTACCACTTTTCATACAATTTAAGCCCTTTTACCGCTTGAAAGTCAACGGGAAGACAAAAGGAAGGGTTTTACATTATTTCTGTTCATTTAGGAGGTCGGAATTAGTTTCAGGTGCTAAGTAGTTGGCGAAGGGCGATGGAGGCCGACGGTTCACTAAGATTAGTCGAGGAAATTTTGGAAAACGATGGATGGCCCTTCTTTCAGCGAATACCGTCCGTTCTAACGCGATTAGATGAGTTAGCCCTTTCTATGCGATTAATCCCCGAAATGAATTTATGCAGAAATTGGTGCCGGAGGCCGACGGTTAAAATGCGTGTATCTAGAAACGTCAAATAAATTTTATAACTTTTCATACAATTTAAGCCGTCGTACCGCTTCAAAGTCAACGGGAAGACAAAAGGAAGGGTTTTTCCCTATTCCTGTTAATTTAGGAGGCCGGAATTACTTTCAAGTGCTAAGTAGTTGGCGTAGGGCGACGGAGGCCGAAGGTTCACTAAGATTAGTCCTTTCTCTGCGATTAGTCCCCGAAATCAATGTAGGCAGAAATTGGTACCGGAGGCCGACGGTTAAAATGTGTGTATCTAGAAACGTACATACAATTTAAGCCGTTTTACCGCTTGAAAGTCAACGGGAAGACAAAAGGAAGGGTTTTTCCCTATTCCTGTTAATTTGGGAGGCCGGAATTAGTTTCAAGTGCTAAGTAGTTGGCGAAGGGCGATGGAGGCCGACGGTTCACTTAGATTTGTCGATTAAATTTTGGGAAACGATGGAAGGCCCTTCTTTCAGCGAATTCCGTCAAATCTAACGCAATTAGATTAATTAGCCCTTTATCTGCGATTAATCCCCGAAATTAATTTATGCAGAAATTGGTGCCGGAGGCCGACGGTTAAAATGCGTGTATCTAGAAACGTCAAATAAATTTTACCACTTTTCATACAATTTAAGCCCTTTTACCGCTTGAAAGTTAACGGGAAGACAAAAGGAAGGGTTTTTCCCTATTCCCGTTAATTTAGGAGGTCGGAATTAGTTTCAAGTGCTAAGTAGTTGGCGTAGGGCGACGGAGGCCGAAGGTTCACTAAGATTAGTCGAAGAAATTCTGGAAAACGATGGATGGCCCTGTTTTCAGCGAATTCCGTCAATTTTAACGCAATTAGAGTAATTAACCCGTTAGCTGGGATCAGTCAAATTTTAGTCCAATTTTATTTAACTGAGGGGGACTACCGAAAATCAAAGGTATTCTTCTTCGGGCCACTTAGTGCTTGTTTTTCGATTTATTACATCGTTCAATTGCCTCAATTAGTCCACATTCTATTGTTTTTTGAAATTAATACAAATTAATGGGACTCTGCGCTTCTGTTCAACCCAGGGCAAAGCAGTCTCTTACTTTCCGAAATTTTTAGATCAAGAGAGCGAAAATGAACAGAATTCAATAAAGGGTGTTAAATCGAGTTCGCATCCCCAATTCCGTCTTTAGGTATCGCTTTAACATCCCCGAAATCGATTTATGATGACATTGGTGCCGGAGGCCGACGGTTAAAATGCGTGTATCTAGAAACGTCAAATAAATTTTATAACTTTTCATACAATTTAAGCCGTCGTACCGCTTCAAAGTCAACGGGAAGACAAAAGGAAGGGTTTTTCCCTATTCCTGTTAATTTAGGAGGCCGGAATTACTTTCAAGTGCTAAGTAGTTGGCGTAGGGCGACGGAGGCCGAAGGTTCACTAAGATTAGTCCTTTCTCTGCGATTAGTCCCCGAAATCAATGTAGGCAGAAATTGGTACCGGAGGCCGACGGTTAAAATGTGTGTATCTAGAAACGTCAAATAAACTTTACCACTTTTCATACAATTTAAGCCGTTTTACCGCTTGAAAGTCAACGGGAAGACAAAAGGAAGGGTTTTTCCCTATTCCTGTTAATTTGGGAGGCCGGAATTAGTTTCAAGTGCTAAGTAGTTGGCGAAGGGCGATGGAGGCCGACGGTTCACTTAGATTTGTCGATTAAATTTTGGGAAACGATGGAAGGCCCTTCTTTCAGCGAATTCCGTCAAATCTAACGCAATTAGATTAATTAGCCCTTTATCTGCGATTAATCCCCGAAATTAATTTATGCAGAAATTGGTGCCGGAGGCCGACGGTTAAAATGCGTGTATCTAGAAACGTCAAATAAATTTTACCACTTTTCATACAATTTAAGCCCTTTTACCGCTTGAAAGTTAACGGGAAGACAAAAGGAAGGGTTTTTCCCTATTCCCGTTAATTTAGGAGGTCGGAATTAGTTTCAAGTGCTAAGTAGTTGGCGTAGGGCGACGGAGGCCGAAGGTTCACTAAGATTAGTCGAAGAAATTCTGGAAAACGATGGATGGCCCTGTTTTCAGCGAATTCCGTCAATTTTAACGCAAATAGAGCAATTAATCCGTTATTTGGGGTTAGTCAAATTTTAGTTAAATTTCCATTAACCGAGGGGACTACCGAAAATCAAAGGTATTCTTTTTCGGGCCACTTAATGCTTGTTTTTCGATTTATTACATCGTTCAATTGCCTCAATTAGTCCACATTCTATTGTTTTTTGAAAATTAATACAAAATAATGGGACTCTGCGTTTCCTGTTCAACCCATGGCAAATCAGTCTCTTACTTTCCGAAATTTTTAGATCAAGATAGCAAAAATGAACAGAATTCAATAAAGGGTGTTAAATCAAGTTCGCATCCCCAATTCCGCCTTTAGGTATCGCTTTAGCATCCCCGAAATCGATTTATGAAGAAATTGGTGCCGGAGGCCGACGGTTAAAATGCGTGTATCTAGAAACGTCAAATAAATTTTATAACTTTTCATACAATTTAAGCCCTTTTACCGCTTGAAAGTCAACGGGAAGACAAAAGGAAGGGTTTTTCCCTATTCCCGTTAATTTAGGAGGCCGGAATTAGTTTCAAGTGCTAAGTAGTTGGCGTAGGGCGACGGAGGCCGAAGGTTCACTAAGATTAGTCGAGGAAATTTTGGAAAATGATGGATGGCCCTTCTTTCAGCGAATTCCGTCAATTTTAACGCAATTAGAGTAATTAACCCGTTAGCTGGGATCAGTCAAATTTTAGTCCAATTTTATTTAACTGAGGGGGACTACCGAAAATCAAAGGTATTCTTCTTCGGGCCACTTAGTGCTTGTTTTTCGATTTATTACATCGTTCAATTGCCTCAATTAGTCCACATTCTATTGTTTTTTGAAATTAATACAAAATAATGGGACTCTGCGCTTCTGTTCAACCCAGGGCAAAGCAGTCTCTTACTTTCCGAAATTTTTAGATCAAGAGAGCGAAAATGAACAGAATTCAATAAAGGGTGTTAACTCGAGTTCGCATCCCCAATTCCGTCTTTAGGTCTCGCTTTAGCATCCCCAAAATCGATTTATGAAGACATTGGTGCCGGAGGCCGACGGTTAAAATGTGTGTATCTAGAAACGTCAAATAAACTTTACCACTTTTCATACAATTTAAGCCGTCTTACCGCTTGAAAGTCAACGGGAAGACAAAAGGAAGGGTTTCTCCCTATTCCTGTTAATTTAGGAGGCCGGAATTACTTTCAAGTGCTAAGTAGTTGGCGTAGGGCGACGGAGGCCGAAGGTTCACTAAGATTAGTCGAGGAAATTTTGGAAAACGATGGATGGCCCTTCTTTCAGCGAATTCCGTCAGTTCTAGCGCGATTAGATTAATTAGCCCTTTCTCTGCGATTAATCCCCGAAATCAATGTAGGCAGAAATTGGTACCGGAGGCCGACGGTTAAAATGCGTGTATCTAGAAACGTCAAATAAATTTTACCACTTTTCATACAATTTAAGCCCTTTTACCGCTTGAAAGTCAACGGGAAGACAAAAGGAAGGGTTTTACATTATTTCTGTTCATTTAGGAGGTCGGAATTAGTTTCAGGTGCTAAGTAGTTGACGAAGGGCGATGGAAGCCGGCGGTTCACTTAGATTTGTCTATTAAATTTGGGGAAACGATGGAAGGCCCTTCTTTCAGCGAATTCTGTCAGTTCTAACGCGATTAGATTAATTAGCCTTTTCTCTGCGATTAATCCCCGAAATTAATTTATGCAGAAATTGGTGCCGGAGGCCGACGGTTAAAATGCGTGTATCTAGAAACGTCAAATAAATTTTATAACTTTTCATACAATTTAAGCCCTTTTACCGCTTGAAAGTCAACGGGAAGACAAAAGGAAGGGTTTTTCCCCATTCCCGTTAATTTAGGAGGCCGGAATTAGTTTCAAGTGCTAAGTAGTTGGCCTAGGACGACGGAGGCCGAAGGTTCACTAAGATTAGTCGAGGAAATTTTGGAAAACGATGGATGGCCCTTCTTTCAGCGAATTCCGTCAATTTTAACGCAATTAGAGTAATTAACCCGTTATCTGGGATTCGTCAAATTTTAGTCCAATTTTATTTAACTGAGGGGGACTACCGAAAACGAAAGGTATTCTTCTTCGGGCCACTAAGGGCTTGTTTTTCGATGCATTACATCGTTCAATTGCCTCAATTAGTCCACATTCTATTGTTTTTTGAATATTAATACAAAATAATGGGACTCTGCGCTTCTGTTCAACCCAGGGCAAAGCAGTCTCTTACTTTCCGAAATTTTTAGATCAAGAGAGCGAAAATGAACAGAACTCAATAAAGGGTGTTAAATCGAGTTCGCATCCCCAATTCCGTCTTCAGGTATCGCTTTAGCATCCCCGAAATCGATTTATGAAGACATTGGTGCCGGAGGCCGACGGTTAAAATGCGTGTATCTACAAACGTCAAATAAATTTTACCACTTTTCATACAATTTAAGCCCTTTTACCACTTGAAAGTCAACGGGAAGACAAAAGGAAGGGTTTTTCCCTATTCCTGTTAATTTAGAAGGCCGGAATTAGTTTCAAGTGTTAAGTAGTTGGCGAAGGGCGATGGAGGCCGACGGTTAACTTAGATTTGTAGATTAAATTTTGGGAAACGATGGAAGGCCCTTCTTTCAGCGAATTCCGTCAAATCTAACGCAATTAGATTAATTAGCCCTTTATCTGCGATTAATCCTCGAAATCAATTTATGCAGAAATTGGTGCCGGAGGCCGACGGTTAAAATGCGTGTATCTAGAAACGTCAAATAAATTTTACCACTTTTCATACAATTTAAGCCCTTTTATCGCTTGAAAGTCAACGGGAAGACCAAAGGAAGGGATTTTCATTATTTCTGTTCATTTAGGAGGTCGGAATCAGTTTCAGGTGCTAAGTAGTTGGCGAAGGGCGATGGAGGCCGACGGTTCACTTAGATTTGTCGATTAAATTTTGGGAAACGATGGAACGCCCTTCGTTCAGCGAATTCCGTCAAATCTAACGCAATTAGATTAATTAGCCCTTTATCTGCGATTAATCCCCGAAATCAATTTATGCAGAAATTGGTGCCGGAGGCCGACGGTTAAAATGCGTGTATCTAGAAACGTCAAATAGATTTTACCACTTTTCATACAATTTAAGCCCTTTTACCGCTTGAAAGTCAACGGGAAGACAAAAGGAAGGGTTTCTCCCTATTCCTGTTAATTTAATAGGCCGGAATTACTTTCAAGTGCTAAGTAGTTGGCGTAGGGCGACGGAGGCCGAAGGTTCACTAAGATTAGTCGAGGAAATTTTGGAAAACGATGGATGGCCCTTCTTTCAGCAAATTCAGTCAATTTTAACGCAATTAGAGTAATTAACCCGTTATCTGGGATTAGTCAAATTTTAGTCCAATTTTATTTAACTGAGGGACTACCGAAAATGAAAGGTATTCTTCTTCGGGCCACTTAGTGCTTGTTTTTCGATGCATTACATCGTTCAATTGCCTCAATTAGTCCACATTCTATTGTCTTTTGAAAATTAATACAAAATAATGGGACTCTGCATTTCCTGATGATAACACAGCCAACCCACGGCACCCCCGAAATCGATTTATGAAGAAATTGGCGCAGGAGGCCGACGGTTGAAATGCGTGTGTCTATAGGAACGTCAAATTAACTTTACTCCTGTTCTTACAATTTACAGATGTCGATCGGATTTCGGAAAATGATGAATAACCTTTATTTCAGTGAATTCTGTTAACTTTAACGTACTAGTCTGTGATTACGCAAATTTTATTTAAAGTCTGTTTGCCTATCTACCTGAGAAAGGCATTCCCAAAATCCACCTCCTCTTCCTTCAGGCCGCTTACCACCGGTTTTCTGATTGAATCTTTCAATTTCGTCAATTAGGTAGCCCCCATTTTATTTTTTAAGGAATTATTGCAAATTGAAGGGTGCAATGCATTTTCTTTCTGTATAATAATTACGCAGCTCATTCATAAGAAAGCAACCCCTTTAATTTCAAGAGTCAACTGATATTTGCAATAGTTTTAGAATGATGCTCATTTCATCATCCGCTGATTAATTAATTATTAACCATACGCAGTCTTAGTACAATGGTGCTTGTGAATTAATTGCCCAGGCGTGTACATGACAATAATTACACACCCTCATCATCCAAGATAGGCAGCCAGTAATATTTCTTTCAAATTGTTAGTACCGGCAACTAGCAATGCTAGAATAGTCCAGGCTAGAACCGGGTGTACAGAGCGATTCAAACTTCGGAAGGGGGAGGAGCCATTGGGAGCTATAAATCAGTAAAAAAGAGGCGGAAGGTACACTTTCATAAAAAGAGCTTTCGATCTCCGGAGGCAGAAGGTCTTTTCGAGCCCAAAGGTACCGCAGCACTTCTACATTTGAGGCTGAAGGTATCGCACTATATATATACGTATGTACGTATGTACGTATGTGAGCACGATTTCTCGGAAACTACCGAACGGATTTTAATGAAATTTGGTATGGAGGTTAGTGTTGGCCTTCTGGTGAGCCCAGTTAATTTTGTTGCAAATCCGCAAACGCCAAGTGCCTTTTTGGCATGTAAAGTATGAAATTTGACTGATGAACACTAATTTTTCTTAACAGCACATGAAAGGTCTTGAAATTCTGTATCTGAAACTGTATTCCCACTTAGCGCCTTTTTGGCATAAAATCGAAAAATTCGAAGTTTCGAGGAAACATTAAATAACACGCTACAGTCCAAACTGCTGGGTCGATTTGGCTGAAATTTGGTAGGTAGGGATACCGTTACCCGCCGAAGAGCTGATTTAATTTTGGTGGCAATCGGCGAACGGCAAGTGCCATTTTGGCATATCAACTTTGAAACCTGAATAATGAACTCGCATTTTCTCTATCAGCACATGAAAAGTTTTCAAATTTTATTTTCAAAATTTTATTCAAGCTTAGTGCCATTTTGGCAAAAGATCGCATAATTTAGAAAAATCACAGAAAACACCTTAGGTTTGGTGTAGTAAATTGTAAAATTTACTTGATATTGGTGATAGGATTGGAACATTCACCAAGTGGGGAGGTTCCAGCCGCTTCCGTAGCTGCCCATTTTTTTTCTAGGGGTTTTTCATAATCCCATAATCCCGATCGTCATCATGCGGATCATTGTAAGTAATTCACTTTTCGAACTAGTGCGGAAATATGACATAAGTACCTATTTCCTATCTGAAATTATCGGCAAAGATAACATTTTTCGCACGGGATTCTGAAAATAGCACCCAAACGCGTTCTCCAATGTTGTCTTTTGTTTGCATCGTAACCTAGGCAACTTATTGTGCCGAACAATCGAATTAACTGCTAAGCCTGTCTTTGAAAATGATAATCTAAATTTTTCTTGAAAAAATATTAACAAGCTGAGCATCCGAAATAGACAAAATTATATAAAAAACGTGTTTCATAAGGCTCTTATCACACTCGGATTTTGTAAAACTCGGGCTTTTCGCCCTCGTTGTCCAAACATCCTCGTGCGATAATAATTGACTAAAGGCGTTTTTTCTCGATTTTATGTTTTTCAATACACATTAATACAAATAGGCTGTGATGATTGGTCAGCTTACTATTTTTTAAAATTTGTATTGAAATACTCTGTCACTTTTGCCGTCAGTTTCAAATTTTTCTCGGAAGGACGATTCAAATCTGACATTATTTCAATACAAAACAAGATTATTTCCTATGCTTTCTAATGCAAGTTTGTATTCCAATACATAAAACCGTGAAAAAACGCCTCTAATGAAACGTGTTTTAACCGATATAAAAATGGGAGGTTACTGCAATCAGTCCAAAATTGGAAATTGAGATAACACCAGATCTTTACGTTTCAAAGTCCCAGGATCACGAAAAAGTGGTTTTTAAAAAATGTCTGTGTGTACTGTGTATGTAGGGGAAGTTAGGGGAATGGTGGCCCCCTAAGCATTTCTACTCATGTAATTAATATTTTTGAATAAATCGTTTCGGGATAACGCACAGAGCTGCAAAAACAGGTACTTTTTGATATAGTTTAATAAAATCTTATGAAAAAGCAGAATATTAATTTATAATAATTCGAGAAAAAACAATGGGGTGGCTCCCATTACCCCACTGCAATGGGGTAATTGTGGCAGGGGGCTTCGATTACCCCGTGTGAGTCACTACTCCAGGAGGCTTTCTCAGTACGTCGTTTATAAAGTCTAGGCATCTGAAAAGTCTTAATGGGTTTGAAATTTGGAACTTTACGTAGCTACGGGGTAATAGTGGCCGGCCATTCTATCCCCTAGATCAGTGGCCATCATAACCCCAAAAAGCATGATTCCCTTTAACTGGTGTTGAACAAAAAGTATTGTTCGCAACAAAACTCAGCTTTGGAAGACACTATCACACACGTCCTACACAAGTTCACGAATTTTTTAAGATTTTTTCAACGTGTGATTCACCGACTTTTTGGGCGTTGTAAGACGGCATGCGCTTACAACAGATTCGGTCTTTTGCATTTTTCTTTTCTACCACTTACATTTATCGTCGTTTGTCTCTGAAATTCCGTCGGGTAGTTGAGCTATTCATTCTTAGATCGTACTACTATGTGAAATCCTCAAACGTTGTGACATAAATTAAATATCCGGTGGCCAGCATTACCCCCGTGGCTACCATTCCCCTAACTTCCCCTACGTACGTGAGCAAGATTTCTCGAAAACTGCCGAACGAATTTTAATGAAATTTGGAGTGGGGGTTAGTGTTGACCTTCTGGTGAGCCCAGTTAATTTTCTTGCCGGTCCGCAAACACCAAGTGCCTTTTTGGCACACCAACTATGAAATTTTCAGCACATGAAAGGTCTTCAAATTCTGTATCTAGAAATGTATTCACACTTAGCGCCTTTTTGGCACAAAACCAAAAAAATCGAAATTTCGAAGAAACATTAAATAACACGCTACAGTCCAAACTACTAGGTCGATTTTGCTGAAATTCGGTAGGTAGAGGTACAATTGCCAGTCGAAGAGCTGATCTAATTTTGGTGGCAATCGGCCAGTAACAAGTGCCTTTTTGGCATGTCATGTATGAAATTCGAAAGATGATAACCTTTTGTTTTATCAGCAGATGAAAGTTCTTCAAATTCTGTTTCCAAAAATGCTATTAAGCTCAGTGCCCTTTTGGCAATAAATAATAAATATTTTGAAAAACTACTGAAACACTTAGGACGTAGAGACTGTGGATTGAAAATAGTTGATAAGGATTGGATCATTCACCAAGTGGGGAGGTTCTAGTCGCTTCCGTAGCTGCCCATTTTTTTATTATACTGTTGTGTAATTATGGTGCAAAATGAAACTTTAGCGTACTAGAATAAAGTTTAAAATATTCGAGAGCACTAAGACATTTCGCACCAGAATTGCACACAATATTTTCTCTACAACAGAATTCTGACTGAAGGAAACAAAACAGGAACAGGAGAAAATAGTTAGAAAATTTAATAATAATAATTATAATTTATTGCCCAACAGATACAGGGAATCCAATTACCGGACAATATGCTAAATATAGGTACTTAATATAATAAATAATTAATGACACTAATTAAATTATGACAATGAAATGGTTATGAGTGTAGACGTAGTGACATCAATAGTGGCTCTTGCAGCAGAGAGGAGTTATGTAGTATAAAGGCTGAAATAATATATTAGTATGTACGTACAATAATGAAAAACAAAAATTTGTTAATATGACAAAATAATTGCTCTTAATTTTACTCCCTTACTTTGAGGAAGTTAAAACAACTAGGTGTTTGTTGAAGTAAAAATGAATATGAAAATATAATTGATTTTCTTGTTTGATTGTTCACGAAATAATGATGACTTCGCAAGTCAGCCTCTTCAGTAGGTAAAATAACTAATCATGTGCCAATAACAACTTATAGGAATATTATGATATCATTATTGAACATAGAACTCTGCGCGTAATCCGATATTATCTAAATTTTGTTTTGGTAGGCTTATAAAGTAGCTGTAAGGTACTTAAAGTTAAGTAGATACCCTTTCCTAAATTCGAGAAACTAAAGGAATTTAACATTCACGTAAACTAAATATTATACATCAAGAAAAAATTCAATTTCAATTCGAAGCTGTAAGTAGGTAAACTTCCTATTAAACTGCTTATATGTCAGCTAGAAGTCTATTGTTTATAATATGTAAAATGTAAATTTCTGTAAGGTTTTGGGTGAACCTGCAAAATATTTAGGTAAAACTAAAAATCTACAAAATTACCTAATAATTTCTACGAACATTATCTCTTCCTCTCAACGATGTCACGTAACAGACATACATCACGGTGGTTGTACCATTTATAGACAGTGACTTAATCTGATACTTTAGACATAAATAGGTATCTATCTGAATAGCAAGAATTCTGGTTAAATTATTGCATTCCATTAAATTTTGCTGCACAGTTTGAACTTTCATTCATTCCAGTATCTACTATGAACTATTTGAATTATTTAAATTGAACGGACAGTTGCGAAGGATATTTAACTTCAACACATTTTTACTTTTTATTCGCGATTTTGCCACCTAGAGGCCTAGAGCAGTGGTATAATGAAATTTTAGTTTAAAAAGTCTCATATGATGTGTTTACCAACAGACTATCGGCACAGCGATCTCTATGTTGCAATCGATATGTATAATTTTCGTCGAAACCAGAAACTTGGTACTCGACTTACAATAAGAGATTTCGAAGGGTGGACATAAAGTCAAAAAATTCGAATTATTGAAAGAGCATTAGATAACCCGCTACAACCCAAATTATTGGAGCGCTTTGGCTGAAAGGAACCAGCACGATTTAAATGGAAAAATGGGCTACAACTACAACATATCAAAAATTCAGCCAAATTCACCGAGACCACTTTTCCATTTAAATATTAACCTCCCCAATTTCCATCATAATTTTAAAAAAATGGGAGGTACTGCAACCACTAAAATTTTCGTATGTATTATCGTATTTTTTTATGTATGTACGTATGTACGTGCGTCTACAGCCCAAACTACTGCTGGTACATTCGGTACATAGGCATCTCATAGCCTAACTTAGATCTGAAAAGCTTTTGGAGTCAATCGTGCAACCGGAAGTGCCATTTTGGCACATCAACTTTGAAATTTTAAATGCACGTACGTACATACATACAGACAGATTTTAGAAACCTCATTTTTGGCTTCCGGGACCTCAAAACATATAGATCTGATGTTATCTCAAATTCGAAAGTTTTAGTGATTGCAGTAACCTCCCATTTTTTTTAAATTGTGATGGGAATTGGGTAGGTTAAAATGGTACCGTGGCTTCGTTAATTTTTGTATGTATAGAATGAACAATTTG
Organism: Pycnomerus fuliginosus; assembly: GCA_963924575.1. Classification (NCBI taxonomy): domain Eukaryota; kingdom Metazoa; phylum Arthropoda; class Insecta; order Coleoptera; family Zopheridae; genus Pycnomerus; species Pycnomerus fuliginosus. The sequence continues at coordinate 16,923,126 of OZ004622.1, forward strand.
GGATGATTTTAATCAAATGTTACTGAACTCGTTCTCGAGATATTAATTTATTTGTCAATAAATGTTTCGCTTTCAAATTATTATTTATTGCGAAAGCGTGGCATCGGAGTCTTGAGAAAACCATAGTAACGATTTAACTATGCAGTAAATTCTAAATTCAAATAATTTTTTACATTAACGTGACAGTACCTAGTTGACAGAATGGCCAACTTAAAAGAAGTTACAGTGCTGCAAGGTTTCTTCTTGATTTCTTACTTCTGAATCACGGGCTTTTATCTAATTTCAATAGGACTATATTGTTTATAAATCTCATTATAACTGTGTTTACTTATTATTTTAATCTATCTGCCCATTTAAGGGCCGTTTGCACCCACGTTACTTATCGCTTGAGTCGAAAATTAAGAGTGACGGCTTTCTTATAGGACAAACGTTATTCTTGTCATTTTAAGCTCCTCTTAAAATTAAATGAGGTTGGTGAATTTGAGGCTTAATCGCTTAATACCAATCGTCCATTTCACCCCATTTCACCCCCAAAAATTTTATCAATCAAAATGAAAATATCGTCTAATTTAGCGAAACAACAATTATTTATACTTAGGAAAAATATCTTGCTGTTCGTTAGATAAGTGCGCAAACTATTCTTCACTGCCTTCTCGCTATTATCGCAACGTTCAGAGGGCACATATTAATTTATTTTAAATTCTGAGTGCTTTTCGCTGATTGTGATCCTTTTAACGATCTTCAAGAACTCGAACATTTTCTCAGGTGTTTCTTAAAAAGGATGGTACGTTTTTATTCAATAGAATCAATGTCGCTAAGCCAGAAATCTCAAAAAGTTTTATCGTAAAAACCGAATTTTGTGACCGTTTACACCACGGATTTAAGGGTTTTTTGTTTTTTTCGTTTCAACGGCATTTTTTGTGAAATTGAAAACGTCTGGCAACTCTTCGTAGCTTTTCACTCCCTAATCCATAGACATTTTACAGGAAAATTTCAATTTCGTTCTAACGGGTGTCCTAAAAAAAACCGAACGAAATATTTTTGATGACGACTCATCCATTTTTTAACCGATTTGGATGAACGTGGACTTAAATTAAAGCTAAAGAATCAGGCTATCGATTCATTCAAGAGACCATAACAGATGGCGCTGCCGTAGTAGCCTTAGCCATGCTTGTTTTAAAGGCTTACTTTACGTGCATGGGGATTGGTCAGTTAACAACCAATGGTTATGAGATAAAAATAACCTTGAAGCACGTTTACTTTTCTTCAAAAAGCTTCTTTCAGAAGTTCGTTATGATTCACGAATTCTGTGATTTTTTAAAAATCATATGTTTTCCCTTATTTTCACGCCTAATGACCATAACTGAAGTACCTAACAGTGATGCATTTTCAGATTAATTTTCAGTAATAGAGGATCTAATTGAATGAAAAACACAAGCGGATGCGAATTGGAGGAAATTTAAAGGTTATTACTGAGAATTAAGCTCTTGTTGCTTCATTGTTACTTTAGTCATGGTCATTCTGCATGGAAAAATGTGAAAACACATATTTTTTAAATACTCACAGAAAGTCAATGCGTGAACCAAATTAACTTCTGAAAAAGGATTCTTGAAGAAAAATGAACGTCCTTCAAAGTCATGTGAGTCTCATAACGACTGATTCATAATTGACCAATCCCCACGCTCCTGAAATGAACCTTTGAGAGAAGTTTCACTAAGAGAACTATTGCAGCACCATCTGTCGTAATTTCTTAGACAGCCTTCGAAAGCCTAATTCCTCGGCTTCAATTTAAGGCCAGGTTCATCCAAATCGGATAAGAAATGCACGAGTTATTACCAAAAATATTTCGTTCGGTTTTTTTTTGGACACCCGTTAGTTATGTCTGATTTCCTGAGTTGAATAAAACTCCTTAAAATAGTAAACTTAGCACATTGCCATCTCTTCTTGTTACGAATGCAAAGAGCCAAAACGTTTGCTCTTTTCAATGGCATAGTTTAGGCAATCTAATCTCAAAAACAAAAAAGTGCACCCTCTCAAAGAAACACGTTAGAAAATGCAGATCCTTAAGTGATTAATTCTTTGTTTAAAGTACATTTTCTGAAAGAATGAAGTGAAATGTCAGGATTTTGCTACTAAAACGCTAATTAAAATCGGATTTCAAACAAAAAATTTATTACACAAAGAAAAATATGGCAACATTCTCTGGACGACGGTGTACATTCAAGTTCAAGAAAACATAAACTGTAATTCATAAATAATGCACTTCCATTAAAATTTCTCAATATTGAAATTGACGGTTTTTTTTCAACTAAAAATGACAATAATTGGTAGGTATAATTTACTAATCTGAATTACATGACACTTTCTGCAATGCAACCTATTGTTCTGAACTTTAATTGTTGAATTACAATTGAAAACGATATCCTACACATGGTTCAAATAAGACGTAGGAAAATTTTTCGATTGTAATGAATGGTCTGATGAACATCTGGAGGGTCCGTGTCTCGTTTCACGTCATTTTTTTTTAAGTTCAGCGTGTGGCAAAATGCATTGAATACGATAAAGTATCACAGAAACAAACAATCATGATAACTCATAATCAGTATCTAATCGATTGAATAGGTAATACGTATTATTAACAAATTAAGTGCTTCTGATAAGCTTAAAGGATTTGGCTAATTGAAATCATCTACCTAAAAGTAATAATTAAGTACCTATTTTTTGTGTCGGTTCAGATCATTACAATTCCGATAATCCGCTTTTAGTATTATAAGCTTATCGTAAGTGTAAAATCTGGAAAGGCCAGTATCCACCATTCATTAATTCTTGGTAGGTAAATGTATAATCACGAGGAACCAATCGAAGTACTTCTTATCGGCAAGTTGTATAAACAACTTGATTTGTTTTCTTTTTCTCTTATCTGATAGCTCAGCTCTGGGAAATCTAGTAGGTAAAGTAGAAAATTGAAATATAGACATTCAGATTATTATTATTGAAGAATACTGCCAAAAAAATTGAGCTGCCGCCGGTATACCTAAGTAATAATAGGTATTCTCTTAGTACTAGAACTACTAGGGTTGTTACAAATGATTGTACACCGTCGTAGTAGGTGGCTTTGATGGTTTGTTTTAACATTTAATCTGTACAGCCAAAAATGCGCTAAACGTCAATTATTTTGTTTCTAAAGCCGTGATGGCGTGATGGTACAATAATTTGTAACAACCCTGTATAATGCGACGTCAAAATATTGGCTGATTTTAGCTATAGGTAAAAGGTGGTAAGGTTGCATTGTATGACACTAAAAGGTCATTTCGGTCCTATATTTTACAATACCGGGTGATTCAATTTGGTATTCGCCCCCCTGTAACTTTTCTGAATAGAAAATATATAAAACCATATATGTTTGTAAATCACATGACAAACTCTATTAAATGACGACATTTATATCAAGATGAAGATATTCAACTTTTTTTTTCAAATGACAAGCTGTACATTTCTTAGCGGATTCTTGTAGACATATTTTTTCTACATTCAATTATGTAAAAAAGTTGACACTTTTACTAGAAAAATTTCGAAAAAAAAATTAATTTTGACATATCATTTTGGTAGTTTTGTTGTCAATAAACGCAGTTAGCCATGGAAAAAGTTGGTTTGTGGTGTTGACTAATGTCGCCCTCACTGCAAGGGTCGTTAATTGACAAGAAATTTTAAAATTGTGTCTAGGCAAATTTTTTTTTTTCTCCGAATTTGTTCTATTGAAAGTGTAAACTTTTTTTTACATAATTGAATGTAGAAGAAATATGTCTACAAGAATCCGCTAAAAAATGTACAGCTTGTCATTAAAAAAAAATTGACGATCATCATTTTGGCATATGTCATCATAGAGACGACTTAATGTCGTCATTTAATAGAGCTTGTCATGCGATTTACAAATATATATGCTTTTATATATTTGTCTCTTCAAATAAAAAAGTTACAAGGGGGCGAATATCAAACTGAATCACCCAGTATATCAGAAGTGAAATTGATTATTTTACTCGCTCAATGTCACATCGAAGTTCTCATAAAAATTACCACAAACTTTGTTGTTCTTGTGCGTATTTTTAAGTAAGTACCTATACAATAATAATAATTCATAGCGGCTTAGGTACTTATACTATCAACTAGCGGTTGTGGTGATTTTATTATATTTAAAATATTCTACATTACAGTTTTCCACTTATTAATTGTCGAATTAAAGAATAAAGAGACAGGTACCATACCTCCTATAGGTACAGGTACACATACAAGATTACACAAAGTGAACAATTTTGTTTATTGTTTTAAATTATCGTCGTACGGGTTGTTTTAGTGTCAATGGCTTGCATGAAGTACTTGAAACTCACAACAACAGTTAATGACACCTTGTTGGCCTATATCAATAAATCCTGAATGTGTTAGACCTATAAAATATTCATAAGGCACATATTTGCAAAGTTAATGGCAAAACACTGGCAAAAATTAGCGTGTGTTTTAAGAAAGACCTGATAATGTGCGATTGGAATTCATTAAACCTTTCCCAATTAAAAAAAACAACGGAAAATTATTTGAAAAATAATTTGAACGCGGATCTTCGTTAATGACTTGAGGAAATAAAGAATAAGAGGCTACCCGATGACGTTCTTTGTTTCGGAAACTTATTAGTACTTCAGAAAATTACAATTTTTAACAAGGCAAACATTTTTTATTTGCAACATCAATAAAGACGTCACGAGATGCTACTATATTTGTAACACTTTCGCAAGTCTTGTTGGCCTCTGAGAACGCTACTCGTATGTATTGATATCAAGGCGAATAAAATAAATTCTTTCTCGGAAAACTATGAAAACCTTCAAGAAATTTAAGTAACCAGTCTTGATCGTGCTTAAATCGAAAAAGAAAAATGTGCGCTCATTACAACGTTATCAAGTCAATAAGTGCTATCAGATCAAATTGGCACAATAAGGAGGAAATTACACAATAATTTCTGTATAGATAATATGGGTACATAACTCTGACCTGAAGAATTTTTGAACTCAAGAGATGGCGCATGAAATTGCTATATCGTGTGTCGCCATCTATTAGAATTTCCTAAATGCTACTTGAACCGTGCTAGTCTCATGTACGAATAGTTTGTCAGCTTCAGCTAATTAATACATTGCAGGTAAGGTTTGAGATAGAAACGGTCACGTGATCGTAGCTTGACCATTTAACGGCTTAACAATTTTAAGTAGGTAAACAAATTATTTATCTTCTATAATGGTAAAAAAATTACTCTACTTTGCGCAATTAACACTCTTATTTTTATGCTTATAAAAGATTGAATTTAAGTTAACTCTCAGTAGTTGCGGCTGGTTAATTTTCTTTCACTCCTCAAATCTTGATGTTTTTCAAGGAAATGACAATTATGAAAAATTAAACATTCTGACTCGATTAGTTTACTCGAGAGATACTATAAAATACTTCACTACTTTCCGTTCAAAACACAGCATTGCATAAGCATTCATTCAAATGATAAGGGATAAGGCCGTTATCCCCAAAAACAAGATTTTTATCAATAAGAGACATGAGGACAGATAACAAAGAGTGGATCAGGGAGATAATCAAGGAGCGAATAAGGGCTTACTTACTGTATTTTTGGAATTTAGTAACGCAATGGGTCTCTCCAACGAAAAAAAATATCGCTTTTTTTAACCTCCCCACTCCACTTCACAACTTAAAAAAGGGAGATTGCTGCAATGACTAAAAAAGTGGTTTTAAAAATGTGTCCGTGTGTGTGTGTACGTTCGTACGTTTGTAAACACGCCACAGCCAAAACTACCAGACCGATTTGGCTTAATTTGGTACGTGGGATCGTGGGTATCTGATAACCTAACTTAGATCCTTAGATCTGAAAAGCTTTTGGAGCCAATCGTGCAACCCCAAATGTCATTTTGGCACATCAACTTTTGAATTTTAAATGCAAACCCCCATTTTTCACGTCACCATAGGATAGACCTTCAAGTTCTGCTTCTAAAAATGTATTCACTCTCAGTTCCCTTTTGATCAAAAATGAAGAAATTTTAGATTTTTATCGGACTTTAAAATCGCGGTACAGCCCAAGCGCCTGAGCCGATTTGGCTGCAATTTTGCACATGGGGATTGTATTACACGTCGAAGAGCTGAACAAATTTTGGATTCAATCGGTCCACGGAAAGTGACGTTTTGGCACGCCAATTTCCAAATTTAAAATTATTCTTTCATTTAACCATTCGAAAAAAATTTTTGAAAGATTTATTGTCACCTTCAGAAAGGTCTTGAAATTCCGGTTTTAAATAAGACAAAATTCATTCGCATTAATTTGGTACCTTTTGGGTAGAAAAATCGAAATTTTGTAATAACACTAAGACCACGTTATAGCCCAAACTACTGGATCGATTTGACTGAAATTTGATAGGTACATGGAGATTATGTCACCCGTTGACGTGCTGAAAGACTATTGGTCCACGGGAAGTGCCATTTAGGCATATCATCATATCAACATTAAGTTTTAAATACGAGACACGGAAATCAAAGACCCACGCGATGGGGAGGTTCCAACCCCTTATCTGCTGACTGCTGCCTATTTTTTTTTTGGTTTCCCAATTCAGGGTGTTTTGCAACCGCGTGTAAGTTTTTTAACATTAGATTGCCCATCAAAAATGGTGACGATTGGCACAAAATTGTTTAGGTCGAAGTCGTCTCCTAAGGAAGTTAGAGCTTTACCATAGGGAGCAGTTTTTCTTATTTGGATATCTCTAAAACGACTCATTAAATAAAAAAATACCAAGAATAGTAAAAGTTGCAGTTTAAGCTGCTCTTTACAATAGGCACCACCATTTTTAAAATGCGTGACCTTGAAAAATTTTCCAGTTACCTCAGGTACGGATATCTCTAAAACCACGCATTACATCAAAAAATACCAAGTATAGTAAAAGTTGCAGTTTGAATTGCCCTTTCTAACGGACACCACCATTTTTAAAACGCGTGACCTTCAAACATTTTGCGGAAGAAAAATATCAAAGGTGTCTCCGTTTTCTGAGGATCCCGTGGTCATAATCCAACGAAATTCCACATGTAGATGTATCACTGGCACCTAGTGTCCACCAAATTTCATTCAAATCCGTTAATCCGTTCCTGAGATAACTAAGAAAAACTGCTCCCGATGGCTGACTTTAAAGCCCTATAACTTCCTTAGGAGACGACTTCGACCTAAACAATTTTGTGCCAATCGTTACCATTTTCGATGGGCAATCTGAGGTTAAAAAACTTACACGCGGTTGCAAAACACCCTGTATAAGGATCTCGGAAACCAAAAAGAAGAGTTACAAAATCGGCTAAATTAGAAAAGAGTTGCACTTTGAGGGTGATTAAAGGCCGATTGCACCGTAATTTTAAGGGGTTCCCATTTTCTGAAAGATAAGTGACGTTTAAATTCTGTAGATACCTACGTTTGTTGAAACAATGGTTTCCAAGGACTTTAGCGGTCACTTATCTTTAAGGGACCCTCAAAAATTACAGTGCAATAGGCGATAAGACTCTGTAAAGAGTTCTCCGATATCTTGTTTCGTTTCTGATTTATTCTGAAAAAATGGAAAATCGCGTTTTTTGAAAAAAAATGTTTTCCTGGGGTTGATGGTATTTAAATGAAACTTGGAACTTGTATATATTTGAATGATCGACAGGCTTTCTAGGGTGTGAGCAACGGCAGTCAACTTTTCTGTCGCCAGGCGCTCATTTACTAAAATCTAAAATACAAAATAATACAAAGAAGTAAAATTCCAACATTTTCTCGAAGTGGCTTGACTTGGCAAGACTTTGAGAATTTTTATTCTTATTATACAAAATAATGTTTTTCGCCCCTAAAATGACATAAGAAAATGAAAAATTGCATTAAGGTTGATCATTGACTAAGGTTTTCGATCCAGATATTCAACAGCTACCGAATTCGATAATAATAATTGTTCTTTTGCTAAGAAAAACTCAAAAAAGGACCCTCTTGTCACTGAAATAACGATTTTACAAAAAATGGCACTAAGGTTTTTGATATGGCAATGCAACAGCTATCGAATCCGATAGTAAGGAATATGCTTTTTTGTAAAATAAATTCAAAAGAGAGCCCTTTTGCCACTAAAATGACATCTTTCGAAAAAATGGCTTTAACGTTTTCGACTAAAAAAAAAATCAGCTAACAAAGCCCGTAATAAAAATATACAGTTATACATATTTTTTTACAGCACCGTTTTTTTGCCTAAAGCAATACGGTGATGCGAAAAATAGGGGTTTCTATTTAATTTTTTAAAGTTGATGTGCAAAAAAGGCGCTTTCCATGAACCGATGTAGCCCAAAACCTAATCAGCAGCTACAAATTGCCCATGTGTGCCAAATTTCATCTCGATACGCTCAATACTTTGAGCTGCAGCGTGATCACAGACAGACATGTTTCAAAAACCACTTTTTCGGATTCCTAAAACGTAACGATTTGATGTTTTTGGTGATTCCAATTTTCGATCGATTTTATTAGGTAACTTCTGCGCTGAAGCGTATAAGTTAAAAAGTTTATCTTTGTTGTACCTATAAATAATGATTCCAGCACAAATGCTCGTCTCAAATTTACATGTGTATCTAAATTGAAATATTTTCGCATTAAACTTTAGAAGATGCTTGATTCAATTGATTCAACCTTTGGTGCCTACGTTAAAACATTGCTGTCATATACGTCTATATTACCTCTTACCCGGTATCGCGAATCTCGATCTGTTTCTAAGGACCAGTATAAACCAGATTGTTGATTAAATAAATTTCTGTCAAAAAACATTAAGTTTTGACAAAATTATATTGTTCCTAACGGTGAATGGTTTTACCACAGATTGATGGGAAACATGTGGGAGAGAAGAGGAATTTTATGTTAACATGCACTTCGTGAACGAAGCGAATACGTTTTTCAATCCATCATAAAGGCAACTTCAGTAAATAATTCATTAATTAATTTCAAAGAGGGTACTGATCAAAACTAGTACTGAAACTGGGTCGTACCTATACCTACCTTACAGTATCATATTGGTTGGAAATCTCATTATCTACCTCTGTGTAATATTACTATTAAGTAGGTAATTATTATGTTATATCTAATGATGGATGCGCTGGCGCCATTTATGTTAGTACCTATCTATATGAACCTTCTTTTCAGAAATTATTGTAGATGAGAAAATAATATTTTAGCAAAATTAAATTTGAGGGTCTTTTTTATTATCCTGAATAAATTTTGTACCTATTTAACCTCCCCACCCCACTTCACCATTTAAAAATTGTGATGGAGTTGCGGAGGTTAAAAAAAAAGGGAGGTTACTGCAATCACTAAAATTTTCGAATTCGAGATAACACCAGATCTTCACGTTTTGAGGTCTCAGGAACCTAAAAAAGTGGTTTTTAAAATGTGTCTGTGTGTATGTTCGTACGTACGTTCGTACGTTTGTAAACACGCCACAGCCAAAACTACTAGACCGATTTGGCTGCAATTTGGTACGTAGGCATCTCATAACCCAACTTAGATCTGAAAAGCTTTTGGAGCCAATCGTGCAACCGGAAACGCCATTTTGGCACATCAACTTTTAAATTTTAAATGCAAACCCCCATTTTTCACGTCACGATAGGAAAGGCCTTCAAATTCTGCTTCTAAAAATGTATTCACTCTCAGTGCCCTTTTGACCAAAAATAAAAAAAAATTGATTTTTATCGGACTTTAAAATCGCTGTACAGCCCAAACCCCTGAACCGACTTGGCTCAAATTTTGCACATGGGGATTGAATTGCACGTCGAAGAGCTGAACAAATTTTGGATTCAATCGGCCCACGGAAAGTGCCGTTTTGGCACACCAATTTCCAAAGTTAAAATTACTCACTCATTTAATCATCCAAAACAAGTTTTTGATATTTTTATTGTCACCATCAGAAAGGTCTTCAAATTCTGGCTTTAAATAAGACAAAATTCGTTCGCATTTAGTGTTCTTTGGGTCAAAAAATCGAAATTTTGTAATAACACTAAAAATACATTATAGCCCAAATTAGTGAATGGATTTGGCTGAAATTTGGTACATGGAGATAGGGTGACCCGTTGAAGACATGAAAGGCTTTTGGAAGCAATTGGTCCACGGGAAGTGCCATTCAAGCATATCAACTTAAAATTTTAAATACAAGGCCTCCTTTTTTATGCCGCCAATAGAAAGACGATCAAATTCTGGTTCTAAAGATGTATTCACAGTTTCTGCCATTTCAGTGGAAAATAGAGAAAAAAATCTTTTTCAATAAAAGAGAGCGGGCTGACAGTGGACAGTTGTCAAAAGGGTGGCAAACTGTTAACCTTAAAAGGAACATATTGTCAAATGTGATGGGTGATGTACGAGTTATTTGTCAGAAAATTGCGAAATTAGTCACAGACGATAAGCATAAAAAATTTTTTGTTGAATTGACTACTATCTACACAGAATACAAAGATCCACGCGATGGGGAGGTTCCAGCCGCTTCTCTGCTGCATTTTTTGGGTGCAAAAATACTAGGAATTTTCTACATAGAATATACCTATATACTTAGGTAATAAGTACGATGACAACGTTACTGTCAGATTTCGTATCCCATGTGCAATATGTCGCAACTCTTTTGCTATATATTGCGATTCCTGGGGAGTTTTACAGATTTTTTTAGTGGATTTTCCCAGAAATCGCGATATACCTACCTGTCGCAAAAAAACTTGCAAATAATCGCACATGGAATATGGCCTTATACTCCGCCTTATATACTTACCTATGTGATAAATTTCAGCAGCTAGTCTACCTACGCCCTACATCTCGCTCAAACGACCATGGACTATTTAGATTAATTCAAGGATTAATTAGGCCCCAATTGCACCGCTCTCCCTTAATTTTAAGTGACCCTTATAAAAACTGTGGAAACGATTGTCTCAATAATTGTTTCCAAGGCTTTTAAGGGTCACTTAAAGTTAAGGGAGAGCGGTGCAATCGGGACTAGATCATTTAAATCGGAAGAGTTTTTGATATCACACGTTACGAACACGTGATGATTTAAATTTGTAATAAGTAGGTAATTTTACAATTTTATACCTATTTTATGCGAAAGATAGACGTCGAATAATGTGTCAAAGTGCCATATTGTAGGTAGTTAGGTGTGGAGCTCGGTATATACCTATAACTTACTATTACTAAACACAAAATCCTACCTAATCTCTTTATAACGCTAATATGTTCCAAATTTTAAAATCCTCGTATACTTATTAAATTCGAATACCTACCTACCTACCTATAATTTTAAGAAAATTGACTTTTCGAGTACCTACCTATACAGGGTGGGTAATTTTTCGATGCTCACCATTGGGATCTCCTAAACAGTAAAAGATACGGGGTTGATTGAATTACAGAAAAGTTGCGCTATTTGTAGCTGATTAAGAATCTGAAGAGAGTTCCCCGATATTCTGATTCGTTCCTAAGTTATAACAAAAAATCTGAAAATTGCCAATTTAAATAAAAATTAATATCTTCCTAACGATTAATGTTATTTAAATGAAACTTGGAACTTTTATACTGTTGACAGCTGTCAATTGAATGGCATCGACAGAAATTTTTTAGGCCTTCTAGATTTTGAATAACGACAGTCAACTTTTGATTCTTTTATGGCCGCCATATTGAATTTTAACACCATCAAATACACAAAAAAATAGTTTTTTCAAAAATGTACTCAACATGAATTTTTTTGACAGATATCAGAATCTGAAAATTGGTAGGAATAATTTGCAAAATCTGCCTAAACTTAGATGAAAAACAATTGCAAAAAAGTACGCTGACTTCTTCAATCCCTTATAACATGTGAAAACAATTGAATTCAACAGTAATAAAATACGTCTTGCTATCGTGTAACTCGGGCTTTCACATATTTTTTTAAAAACGGCCATGTTGGTTACATTTTTGAAAAGCTAATTTTTCTGTGTATCCGGCGGTGTTAAAATTCAATATGGCGCCCATAAGAAAAAGAAAAGTTGACTGTCTTTATTCAAAATCTAGAAGGCCTAGAAAATTTCTGTTAATGCCATTCAATTGACAGATGTGAAAAATGTAAAAGTTCCATGTTTCATTTAAATAACATCAATCGTTAGGAAGATATTAATTTTTCTTTAAATTGACAATTTTCAGATTTTTTGTGATAACTCAAGAACGAATCACAATATCGGGGAATTCTCTTCAGATTCTTAATCACCAAGAAGTAACGCATCTTTTCTGTAATTTAATCGACCCTGTATCTTTCACCGTTTAGGAGATCCCAATGGTGAGCATCGAAAAATTACCCACCCTGTATAGGTTTACCCATTTGAAAGGGCTGACAGCTCTCTTAATGAAGCATTTCGGACAAATAATGGCCATCATAAGATCGACGATCATAGCGCGAGGAATTAGTAATACCTACCTACCCCTTTGAATTTTGTAACCTATTTTAAAATCATCCTGTAGGTAGGTATAATATAAAATAATGTATGCGTAGGAAAAGCAGGACAGGGCATTGTGCAGTAAAAGATATTCAAAACTAATCATCATCAGGCAGACCCCGTTTTCCTTCCAAGTTGATAATTGATTTGTTTGCATCATTGTAACCTGTGACTTTTGTTTTCTTAATAAGAATTTGTCTGAAACACTTATTATCCGTTCGCTAATTATTTACCTTTAATTAGTTGGGTGACCTCATTTCGATTAAAAAATCGCAGGCAGTCCAGATAAAACTCGTATTCTAATTTATCGCTAAATAATTCGTGATAATCATTTTGTCAATTTTTAAAATTATATTTTTCGACTGTGTTCGCGGTTAGATACTGACCCTTACAGTTTCCTTTTTTATCATTTTAGAAGGACTAAATATTGGAAAACACTTTTAAGAACAAAGTACCTATCATTTTTGCTCTTGTTGTGTCCTACTCATTATCATTTGTGCTTTGGCCTATGTGAAACAAGGAATCTTCATGGTGAAGGAAAGGTTTTACAGAAATCTTTCAGATCAGGTATTACAGAAACCTGCAACAGCTGTCAAGCTTGGTTAAGTCTTCGACATAATTGACAGCACTGACACTGACAGAGGGGGCGCTACCATCGCACCACTTTTAACCCATTTTAATATTTTCCAATTAAAAAATGATTTAACCAGTGTTTTTTATTGTATTTTCCAAAATGAGTAGTGAAGAGTCAATTAATAAGTCCGATTTTTTTCTTCGCGAAGTTCCGAACGTAAAAACCAGGTTTGTCCTCTTCTAACCTCACTTTTCCTTCACGAATTTTCAGTAATTCAGCCCCCGCTCGCAAGAAAAATGTAGTAAAAGAGGAGCTACAATTTTTCCATCTCAATGAAGAGCTGCAGGAAAAAATCATGGAAACATTACGTTACATTCACGGCGATGTAAGTCATTCGAGAAAAGTGAGGTTATATAATAAAATTTCCAGGATTTTATCTTAAAAGACGCCACTTCTTACCAGAACATTAAAACTAATTTAGGAAAGAAGTTTTGGGTGGGCCAGGGAAATTTGGTGGTCAAAGGTGGGGTTGATTATTCTCGAACGGACAATCCAAACGATGAAGTTGATCGGTTGAAAGAATTCGCAATGCTACGTCTAGAAAGGTACATTCTGCTTGAAAATTAAACGTAAAATAGTTATTTTAGTTATGGTTTTCATAAAAATCATTGTATAGAAGCTTTGGGGTATTGTGAAGATAACGTCGAAGATTCATTGTACTTACTTTACAACAAGTATTTTTGCAACTCTGTTAACTGCGATTCTCAACCAGATTTGTCACAGAAGGAGTTATTAGATCAACGTATAGATGAAAAAAGTTCACTCGAATCAATTTACGAACAGTCATTTAGTGAGAAAGTTCAAAATTCCGTCTGGATTATAACTCTGAAACTGGATTATTTAGTGAAGATTTTTCATAACCGACAAAGTCAAGTTATTAAAAAGATTGTGACGTTACCAACAAGTGCAAAAAAGAATGAAAAATGTAAGAATTTCCAAAGAGGTGATTGCAAGTTTGGAAATAAATGTAGATTCATTCATGAAGAAACTATTATTATAAATGATCCGAATGAACATTTAACTGATTTTGTGTTTGATTTGGAAGTGAGGTTTCCTCCTAACACGAAATATCCATATGAGCCTCCTTTAGTATTGCTTAAGACTGATGCAACCCTTCCACCTTTGATGAATCTGCACATCTGTCGACGACTGTTGGAAGAAGCAAAAATTTTAGCTGAATCCGGGATTCCCTCAGTTTATACTCTGGTGGAACTTTTAAAGAATGATGCTGAGATACAAAGCCATTTGGAAACTCCGATTGATTTTATCTCTCCCAATGAGAAATTATTTAAAGTTGAAGAGGAATTTGTACCTAAACGACCAACTCATTACATTAAGGGCATCACAAATCGAGGCAACAAGAAAAAACTAACTCCACAAGAAATAAAGTCAATGGATGAAAGAATCGTTAAAGCTTACAGATCAATGTGTTGCCATACAAACTATTTGGACATGTTACAGCTTCGCCAAAAACTTCCAGCATGGGGGCTCATGAAAGATATTTTGAATACGATTTACAAATCTCAGGTGGTTGTGATTAGTGGTGAGACTGGGTGCGGAAAGAGCACTCAAGTGCCCCAATTCATCCTAGATGACTGGTTAGTGAATTATGAGAAAGACATGAGACATATTGAGATAGTTTGTACGCAGCCTAGAAGGATCTCGGCCATTGGTGTTGCAGAGAGAGTTGCTGAAGAGAGGTTGGCCAAGATTGGCAACACTGTCGGTTACCAAATTCGTCTGGAAAGTAAGATTTCTGCTTTTACTAGGCTTACGTTTTGTACGACTGGGATTTTGTTGAGGCGATGGGAAAGTGAGCCATTGTTGGCTGGGGTGACTCATGTTATCGTGGATGAAGTTCATGAGAGGAGCGAGGAAAGGTGAGTTTACTGTGCCGTATCGGTCGCGGGAGGCAAAATAGCGTCCTTGAGAACCCTTTTTGTAGTATATTTAAAATTATAACCACTGCATTTCGTTGTCGACTCAGCGACGTGAAATAAATCAGCACACAACTTTTAGTTATTTTTTTGAATTAATCAACATATTCTAATTTCGTGAAAATAAATGTAATAATCAGCCTAGCTGTATAAGTCCGCACTACAGCATCCTATAGATTCACATTAACAATATTTTTGAATTATTATTAATATTAATTACTGAAGACACAATCGGTTTCGGCTTAGAGCCAGTGCAAATGATGAAAACGTTAAAAACAACCAAAATAGAAAACTGACAGATGCCAGAGGACCTAAGTGACGTCACGAAATGCTCCCCTGGACCCGAGTTCGATACTTTGTGATCATATTTTATTTCCGCTACTCTTGTCACACGGATGATTTACCATTTCTCCAAAAATCAAAACTTAAGTAAACTAACAGAAGCATGTAGGTACAGGGTGGAAACTATTTCAATGCTCAAGATTGGGAGCTCCAAGACTATAAGAGATAGAAGTTCGGTTAAATTACAAAAAAGTTGCTCTTTTTGAAGGTGATTAAGAATCTGTAAAGGATTCTTCGATATCTTGATTCGTTCCTGAGTTATTCCGAAAAAAACAGAAAATTGTTATTCTAAAGAAAAAATCATATCTTCCTAACAAGTGATGCTATTTAAACGAAACTTGGAACCACTTGGAACTTTTATATTTTTGACAGCTATCAAGTCAATGGCATTGGCAGAA
The DNA here is from genome assembly GCA_963924575.1 of Pycnomerus fuliginosus. Classification (NCBI taxonomy): domain Eukaryota; kingdom Metazoa; phylum Arthropoda; class Insecta; order Coleoptera; family Zopheridae; genus Pycnomerus; species Pycnomerus fuliginosus. The sequence goes on from OZ004622.1 coordinate 16,938,962, forward strand.
ATTTCCTGGGCCTTCTAGATTTTGAGTATCGTCTGGTTCGTCCTATGGTCTGTCCGGGATCCACACGACCGGGATTCACCCTATTTCCATGGTGAATCATTGTTGTCAACAATGAATCGCCATGGAAATCGGGTGAATCTCGGTCGTGTGGATCCCGGACAGATTATAAATAAAAAGATTATAAATAAAAAAAGGTTTGGAAACTAAGCAGTTTAGGATACATTGCTATAGGAAGTTTTCGTCTTAGAATAAGGTAAAGAATCGCCCTCTAAAGTTTGTCCGGAACAGCCTGTACCAATCTAACTCGAAATAACTCCATGCTAATTTTCAACTAAATATACAGGGTGGTGAATTTTTCGTTGCCAACCATTGGGAACTCGGAAACCATAAGAGATGAGAGTAGCTTAAATTAGAAAAAGTTCAAGGTGATTAAGAATCTGTAAAAAATTCTCTTTTATCTTGATTCGTTCCTGAGTTATCCCGAAAAAATTGAAAATCGCGATTTTAAAGAAAAATTCGTATCTTTCTAACGATTGGTGGTAATTAAATGAAACTATTGGAATTTTTCTATCTTTGGCATCTGTCAACTCAACAGCATTGACAGAAAATTTCGAGTCCTTCTAGGTTTTTAGCAACGACAGTTAACTTTTCTTCTTCTTATGGCCGCCATATTAGATTTTAACACCATTAAATGCACAAAAAAATTAACTTTTCAAAAATTTAGCCAACATCGATTTTTTTGACAGATCGTCAAATTTTTTAAATTCCTAAATTAGATGAATAAAATTGCAAAAGAGTACACCGATTTTTCCAATCTGTTATGTTATGTCATGTCATGTGAAAACAATTGAATGCAACGGTAATAAAATACGCCTTGGCGTGGTGTGACTGAAACTTTGGATGTTATTTCAAAGAAGTCCATATTGATCACATTTTTGAAAAGCTAATTTTTTTGTGCATCCGGTGGTGTTGAAATCCAATATGGCGGACATAAGGAAAAGAAAAGTTGTCTATCGTTGCTCAAAATCTTGACAGCTGTCACCAATTGTTAGAAAGGTATAAATTTTTCATTAAAATCGAAATTTTCAGTTTATTCGCGATAACTCAGGAACGAATCAAGATATCGGGGAATTCTTTACAGATTTTTAATTACTTTAAAAAAGCACAACTTTCCTCTAATTTAACCTACTCTCGATCTCTTATGGTTTCCGAGGTCCTAATGATGGGCAACGAAAATTTCACCACCCTGTATACCATGATTCACTCTAACATACCTGTCAGAGAATAATTAATCCGTGCAAATAAAATCATTTTCTACGGAACGCAGGGTTGTGTGAGTCAGGCTTTTTCTGTTGTTTTATTGTTAAACGCAATTAAAAGGGCTTTCAATTGCGTCAAAATTCTTGTTGGTGTCAAAATAGTGCCCGTAACGAAACAGTAAAAAAAAACTTGATTCACACAACCCCTCTGTTCGTTAGAAAACGTTTTTTATTACTTACCATATTTACACGAACTTATACACATGGCACATGTCCCAAAATTCTTCATAAGTACCCTTAAATTCCTCGCATAACCTTACAAAATTTCTCTGAAATTCCAAAAAATTCTTTGGGTGAACCGAAATTTTACTCAAAAAGGCAATTTTTCTGACGTCACGCTTAAAAGGACCTATGGCACGTTCGGGCTGTCATGCTGCGGCAGTATAGCTATTTCGTATATGTGTTACATTGTCATAAGCATAAGATGGAAAAGGATGCAGATACTGCGCCCGGCAGCATAAGAATCCTTTTTCCTTTCGTGGCTGGTAATACGTATCACGAGATAGATATATAATATTGTAAAACGCAAAATCTATAAAAACGGCTTAATTTTTGGGTTTAAAACGTTTCATTACAATAATTTGATCGAGAGCTGTCTTTACTTTACTTTACTTTACACTGACCCTGTGTAATTAGTTGCACTTTTGCAACGTAAATTATACGAAATGACAAAAACACCCTTTGTTTCTAATTTAAAGAAATTGCCGAATGCCTTCTGTGACCATGGTCTTCATTAAAATTTTCGTAGGTTACGTTACGGTTACGCGGACATAAACAGGGCTTTAATTCCTTTTCAGCGATTTTCTTCTGCTCATCTTAAAAGAGCTACTGCCTTTCCGTCCCGATTTGAAGGTCATTCTAATGAGCGCCACCCTAAACGCGGACCTATTCTCAAACTACTTCGGGGAAATCCCCGTTTTGGAAATTCCCGGTCGCACTTTCCCCGTCGAACAAATTTTCCTCGAGCACATCTTCGAAAGAACCGGTTACGTGTTGGAAGATGGCACCGAATACTGCCGAAGAATCGACGAAACGGATTTCACGGAAAGCGACATTGGCATGTTCCAAATAACTCAGTCCACCGCCCCAAAAGAGACCCTCAAGGATGACAATCTAAAGTTCGCCCAACTTCTTTGCCGCTATCGAGGTTAGCTATACAGATGTATCGCCGATTTTCTTGATTTTTTTTTAAGATTGCAGCTTCAGTACGTGCAGAAATCTGTTCAGGATGGATCCTGAAGTAATTAATAACGATTTTATTGAATGCGTGTTGTCGTGGATTGTTTCGGGGGAGCATCATTATCCGAGGAGTGGGACGATATTAATTTTCTTGCCGGGAATTGCCGAAATTACTAGTTTGTACGATCAGTTGACGGTTCATCCTGAATTTGGGGAGAGGAACAGGGAATTTGTTATTCTACCCTTGCACTCATCTTTAACCAATGAAGAACAAGCCTTGATTTTTAAGTAAGTGGAAGTCTGTTTTATACGGGGTGGTTGTTTTATCTTGAGACTGGCAAGACTGGCAATCGGAAAGGAAGCATTTTAGAAAAAAATGTTTTGTATAAAAGTTTTATGACTTCGAGGTGGAAAATAGATGGCATCATCGCCATTTTGATTCAAGGTCATTTTCAAGGTCAAATGAAGGTCAACTTCTTTTTTTTTATGGAAAACCTATCCATCGGATTCAAAAATAGTTTAGATGAGAGTTAATTAAGTTGACATTCATTTGACCTTGAAAATGATCTTGAATCAAAATAGCGATGATGCCATCTATTTTCCCCCTCGAAGACAAAACTTTTACACAAACCTTTTTTTCTAAAATGCTTCCATTCCGAGTTATTTGCCAGCGGTTATTAATACACAATAGTTTTTTGTAATCAGTTCTTTGTTCGAAGCCTGAGATGAGATTCCTTTTTTTTTATAAAATAACACGAAAACGGTTCAAGTTATGAAATTGCGCGTTAACATTTTTGAATCGTCAGAAAAAGACCTCTTCAATGGTAAGTGGCGTCGCGACGCTGCCCGTCGCTGCATGAAACGTTTTATAATTATGCACCTTCGCTTAAAGCCTACATTGACAGCTACAACAAGCCAAGATAATTTTGCAAGTATGTTCAACCATTTCCAAGAAAAATGGCCTGGGCGCCGAGTTTAGATCACCCTGTACATACACCAAATTTCCATAGTGGTCAACCTCTCGGGTGTATTCGAAGATTCTTACTATTTTAATTGATTTTTCGTTTTTTGCTCCAATGTAGGTAATAAGCTGAGGCGAAGCCGAAGTTTTGCGAGCTTTGGCGGAGCCAAAAGCGAGTAGTCAATGGAAACTAAAAAACTGAGCCGTAGCTGAAGTCTTGCGAGCTTTTGGCGGAGCCAAAAGCGAGTAGTCAATAGAAACTAAAAAATCGAGACGAAGCATAAAATTTGCTAGCTTTGGCGGAGCCAAAAGCGAGTAGTCAATTGAAATTCTAAAAAAATGAAGCGAAGCCGAGAGGCCAACAATTCATCAAAATATTTACCAACATTTCATAGTTTTTCAACCCTTCGGTTATTAGACTGCTTAATTTACAACTAAAATCAAACCTTAAAGAGCAAACGCTTGCATAATACATATAACTTAAACCAATATGTCCATTATGCGATTTTATGGTTTTGAATTTTCATTCTGAAAGTTATTTTGGGAAGAGAAAAACGTCATTGTCATTTGTCAATAAGTAACGAAACCATTGGCCTGAATAATGCTTTTAAATAAAAAGTTCTTCAGAAGGCCATGGAAGGTGCGATTTAAAATCTGATGGCTGGTACCGAGAGGCCCTACATTTAGCTACGCCCTGTATAAGACCGAAAAATATCGCACTAAAACTGACAAATGTACAGGAAAAATAAAAGAAAGTGACGGTTTTTTTTGGCCCACCCGTTATATCAGAATTGTCGCTGTCTCAAGATAAAACGACCACCCGGTATAATAAGTGCAAAATATTTTATTGATAATAGTCCAGGCGGTGGGTCGAAAAATCGATAGGGAAATGGAAAAAATGCAACCAAGAACTTTTTTTGTTGGAATGGTTAGATTTCAGGGCCACGAAAAACATACTAAAAACTCGTCCTCCGCCTTAATCTGGAACCCCCCTGAAATCTGCAAACGCAAGTTTTTGCCCCATAACTCGCTTTTCCTTTATCGTACAAAAAATATACACGTATTCAATATTGAAGACTAGTAAATCCTCTACAAGAAATTTTCTATGCACTTTTCACCTAAGAGCAACGGTTTGGCCGCAGGAGTCGCTTGAAATTGAGCGAATTTTTCGAAACGCGACCATCATCCAAGAGGTTACCAAAACAATTCTACAAATTTTGATCCCGGATAATCGCTTTGCACGATAATAGTGTGAACCATAGAGAACAATTTGAGACGGGGACCGACTAGAAATTTCCGTTGGGTTTGAAGATTTTGAAAATTTTTACTTAAAAAACCTCAAATTTTCAGATTCTGGGCTCAAATTTGAGAAAAAACTACTAACAAAAATGTTTGAGTAAATTTAGTCCTAAGTCCCTCCTGTACGAAACGCTTACGATCAAAATTTTAAAATTTTTTCCACTAGTAAATTCTGCATCAAAGACTTAGCAAAGTTACCAAATTTCACGTTGCTATCTTTTACCGTTTTGAAGGTATTTAGAAAAAAACATTTTCAAAGTGGTCCCTTTAAGGGACCCTATTTTTGGACTTTTTTTCATATTTTTCATAGAAGAATCTACTGGTAAAGTTTTGACCACTAATTACGGGGCACCCTGTATAGTTGGTACATCAGCAGATGAAAGATCTTATCCAGAAGCGCGTAAATCGCGCAAAAGGCGGCGCTTAAAATAAGATTTTTTTAATACAATAAGCGGCTTTGTTATTTTTTTTTTATTTTCCAATAGACCCTTATGTTTTCGACAAGAACGTGTTCTTCTACCCTAAAATTGACGTTCGGAGTGTATTTTATATCATAAAATGCGACTTTGCAAAATGATAGTGTCACAAATAAAGAACAATTTGAGATCGAGACTCACTCGAAATTTCCGTTAGGATCGAAGATGGGGGGGAGCCAATTTTGTAATTTTTTTTTCTTTCAATCTTTGCAAAAAGTACAATTGATGCGAATCTGCATTTATTTATACTGTGCACCTCTATTTTTTGTACGTTGAAGTGGAAGCGAGTTATGGAACATAAACATAAGCGTCATAATGTGCAAAATTTGGCGGTATTCCAGGGTTGGGCGGAGGGCGAGTTTTTAGTATCTATGTTTTTCGTGGCCCTGAAATCTAACCATTCCAACAAACAAAATTCTCTGTTTAATTTTTTCTATTCAAAAATACTCACCCTCCGACAATTTATTAGTTTTTTCCAATTTATTCACAAAATACAATTGATAGGAACCTGCAGTTTACAACATAGTGTCGTAATGTAAAGGGCTTTCTTCTAATTTTTTTCAAATTTTTACTTTCACCAGAGGCGTGCATTTTTGGGAGGGCTTTGCATATTTTCCACCTGAATTTTTATTTAATCATTTTCCTCAGAAAATAATATGAAAATCATAATTATTTGGCCATGGTACACAAAAAGGGTGCTGTTGGTCCAAGCCGCTAGAGTTTACCGTTTTCGAATAAAACGTCTCTGATTTGTTTGGAGCGAGAAAATTTTTGACGAAAGATTTTATTTTATCCGCTTAATTGTTGAAAACAAGTATACACAACGATTCCTTGCATCATTTTAAAAAAAAAAGTTCATATGGACATGTGGCGAAAAATGCTTTCTAAGGAAACTATGGCACCACAAAAAATTTTTTTAAACCCAAGGGAAATTTCTAGTCGGTCCCCGTCTCAAATTGTTCACACTATCATCGTGCAAAGCGATAATCCGGGATCACAATTTGTAGTATTGTTTTGGCAACCTCTTGGATTTATGGTCGCGTTTCGAAAAATTCGCTCAATTTTGAGTGACTCCTGCGGCCAAACCGTTGCTCTCAGGTGAAAAGTGCATATAGTATACGTGTATATTTTTTGTACGGTGAAGAAAAAGCGAGTTATGGGGCAAAAACTTGCGCCTTGCGCATAATTTGCAGATTTTAGGGGGGTTCCAGGCTGGGGCGGAGGGCGAGTTTTTAGTATGTTTTTCGTAGCCCTGAAATCTAACGATTCCAACAAAAAAAGTTTTTGGTTGAATTTTTTCCATTCAAAATTACCCACCGCCTGGACTATACTGGTGACCTGATAACTGCAATTAATTACTACGCGATTATCGGGCGCAGCTATCAAGTCACCAGTATGCAGCTATCATTTGAATTGCAGGAAAACACCGAGAAGAAAAATCGTTTTATCAACCAACATAGCAGAAACGTCCATAACGATCGACGATTGCGTCTTTGTGATAGATTCGGGGAAAATGAAAGAAAAACATTTCGACCCCAACCGCAACATGGAAAGTCTGGAAACTGTTTGGGTGACTAGAGCGAACGCATTGCAGCGAAAAGGACGAGCTGGACGTGTCATGTCGGGAGTGTGCATTCACCTCTACACGAGCAACCGTTACAAGCACCAAATGCTCCCCCAACCAATCCCGGAAATCCACAGAGTCCCCCTGGAGCAATTAGTGCTGAACATAAAAGTTTTGGAGAACTTCCAAGACAGAGACGTGGAGGGTGTAGTGAACGCTTTGATAGAACCTCCCGTCAGAACGCACGTACAGTCCTCTATTGAAAGATTGCAGAGTGTAGGAGCTTTAAATAACGACAGAGAGTTGACTCCGTTGGGTCACCATTTGGCCGCTCTTCCGGTGGACGTGAGAATCGGGAAATTGATGCTGTACGGTGCGATTTTCTCCTGTGTGGACTCGGCTTTGACTATGGCGGCCTGTTTGAGTTACAAGAATCCTTTTGTGTCCCCTTTTAGGAAGAGGACGGAAGCGTCTGCGAAGAAAATGAGCTTTTCCGTTGGGTGCAGTGATCACATCACAATTCTTGTAGCTTATAAGGTAAAAAAAAAACACTTATTTTCATACTAATTTAATATTTACATATTTCCATATTTTGGTCTAGTTTTTTTTGTTCCTTCTTCTTCGGCTACTTCTTTCTCTCTCGGTTGTCTTCTGTTTTCTCTTCTTCTCCCCTTCTTTCTCTCGCTCTCTCGACTTCCTTCATCCATTCTATTCCCTATCCACATTCGTTCAGAATACTCTTTCTCTCCCTTTCCTCCTCTCTCATTTCCTCACACTCTTTCAACAGGTGTTCTACTGTCTCTCTCTCCTCTCCACATACTCTGCACTTTCTCTCTTCCTCCTTCTGCCAGAACTTGTTTTCTCTCTCCTCATTCCCGCATCTGAATCTCGCTATCATTCTATTTTCTTTCACACTGTCCCTCTCCAAGTAATTTGGTAACCCTTGACTTATTATATTCTCATATTTTGCGTTATATCTTGATTCTCTGATTTTTGTTCTTCTTTCCTGTATACGTATATGTCTCTATCTCTTTCCCACATCGCTCCATTCATCCATTTCCCCTGTTCCCTGCGTCTTTCTATATCTTCCCTTGCGTATCCGTTCCTCTCGTAATATAAATATTTGTCTTTCCTTCCCTTTTTCTTTCTCTCTCTTTTTTTCTTTCCAACACTCCACCTCTTTCTCTCATTCTGTCCTCATATTCACCACCCTTTTCCCTGTCTCCACTCTTAACTTACTCCTTTTCGCTTCTTCCCCTATTATGTATCCGGGTGTCTCCCTATCTACTCCCAGCAACCATTTTATGTACTTATCCCGCATATTCCTTCCATACTCCGTTCACGATCTCTACCGTACCATACATCCACGTTTCATTTTTTATTCCATCCCTTCCTGGTGCTTTCCCTTTTTTCAATTTCTCAATCTGCCTCTTCACTTCCTCTTTTATTATTTCTGTACTTTCCATTTCCCCCTCCTTCCAACTGTCCCTTCCTTCGCTCGCCCTTTCTTCTTCTCCCTCTCTAGTAACTCTACAAAGTGATTTCTCCTCCATTCCGCCATCTCGATCTTCCCCTCTCCACCTTCTCTCCTTTTTTTCCTCTCTTGATTTATGCATTTCCATGCTTCATTTTCGGTCGTTATACTCTTATCTTTTGTTCCTCTTCTTCCTTTCCTTGCATTTTTTCTTATACTTTTCTTTGGCCTTTTCGTTTCCCCTTCTTTCCATTTTCGTAATTCTCTTCTCGTCTCCCGTTTTGCTTCTTTGCATTCTTTGTCGAACCATCCCCCCCCTTAATTTCGATTCTCTTCACATATTATTATTTCCTTTCTTCTTACCGCATTCGATATAGTTATCTCCAGCTCTTTAATTTTTTCTTCCACCCCTTTTGCTTTCTCCAATTCCTGCCTGTATTCTTTGAGTGTCTCTTCATCCCACGCTTCTTTTCTTATTACTTTCTTTGTTGTGTCCCTCTTATTTCCTTTCTCTTTCTCCTCTCTTTTTATTTCCGAACTTCTCTATTTCTTCCCAGGCGTCTTCATTTACTATAGCGTAATCTATTACCGATTCTCCATTTGCTCCCACATACGTAAACTCGCCCCTTCCATCTCCTTCTTTGTTTCCATTCAATATATCCCACCCCTTTTCTTCTACTAATTCCTCTAGGATTCTTCCCTATTCTCTACTTTGTCTTTTGTTTCTCTCCTTGCCTTTCCTTTGCCCAGGTTCTTGGTTCCTTCTCCCCCAGTCTCACATTGAAGTCCCCCCCCCTATAAATATGAATTCCCCTTTCCCTTCTATTCTCTCTTCTATCTTCTTTTTCGTTTCGGCTGTATACCGTCATTATTCTTCATTTCTTATTGTCTATTAAGACTTTTCTTTCCATTATTCCTTGCTCCTCCATCGTTTCCTCGTTTTTATTTCTTTGATTCCCTCTTTTATACCCATCAGAATTCCTCCCTTCCCCCTCCCTTTTCTTTTTTGTCTTATCGCTCCTTGCCATTGCCAACTGTAGTCCTGTGGAAGTAATCTCTCTTGTGTGTTCTTCCAGCCCGCCCCCTCCTCCCCCTGTCTCCGTAAATTTACATTCTTTTTTCTCCATTTCTCCTCCTGAGCCCTTTTCTTTTCCTGTTCCTGCTATATTATTCGCTTTTTCGTTGTCTATTTCTTCGCTATCTTTTTCATAGTTTTTGTTTTCTTTTTTGTCCCACTTCTTTATCCTAGTCCTTTCTTTGTTGTCATTTTCACTAACTTTGCTTATCGCTTTCCATGAATCCATAACCTTTTCCTCGCCATCTTCTTCTTGTTTTTTTTTTCTTTTCATTCCTTTTTTGTTTTCCCCTATCTGCCTATAATTAATTGTCCTTAAACGTTGCGTGGTCTTCATCGGTTCGACGTTGGGTGCTCCCTTTATTCGTTTTTTTGGCCTGCTGTGAGAAGCTTTTCTTCTTCTTGGCACCATTTCATCACCTTACCATCTATTTCGACTTTCTGAAACCTTATTTTTACTTCTTTGCCTTTTTGCTTTTCCTCCTTTGCTTTTTCTCTTATTGCTTTTTGAATTTCGCGTTCACTCCATGTCATCTCCGAATCTACAGTGTGTCTCATTTTAATTGGAACCACACAAATATTTCGGTTAATTTCAACCGAATCAGTGCGTTATTTTTTTCTGCATGTAGAGCTCCAAAATCTACACCTGTGTAATACTCGCTTTTTTACAAACCGAAACCCCAGCCTACTGCGATTTAAAAAAAAGGCCAAAAATGAAGAAATCGTATTAGGCATTTTTTTATCGAAAAATTTTATAAAGAAAAGTTGCTCAGGATCGCTCCAAATGGCTAAATCCGAAGTTTCAGGAAAAGATAAAAATGTTGATTTTCTTGAGGAAGAATCATAAAATAACAAAAAGTTTAATATTTTGCAACATAACGGGTGATGTGAAATAAAAAAACAATGGAAGCGCATATGTTTGCTGTTTGTGGCACATTGCAACAGATTAGTTGGGGTGTCCCTTGAGATTGTTAAGAAAAACGAAAATCTTACACTATCTTAATAATTTCAACTTTTTTTGCAATAATTTCTAAGTTTTATCCATCCATAGCCGGTAGCAAATGTCAAATCAATTAATTTCAATAGTTTTTTTTATTTCACAGCACCCATTATGTTGCAAAAATGTTGAACTTTTCGTTATTTTGTGATTCTTCCTCAAGAAATTCAACATTTTTATTTTTTCCTGAAATTTCGGATTTAGCCATTTGGAGCCATCCTGAGCAACTTTTCCTTATAAAATTTTTCGATAAAAAAATGCCTAATACGATTTCGTAATTTTTGGCCTCTTTATTAAATCGCAGTAGGCTGGGATTTCGGTCTATAAAAAAAGTGAAGTATCACGAAGGTGCAGATTTTGGAGCTCTACATGCAGAAAAAAAGAACGCATTGATACGGTTAAAACTAACTGAAATATTTGGGTGGTTCCAGTTAAAATGAGACACACTGTATACTATACCGGGTAGTCGTTTTATCTCGAGACTTTCACGACTGGCAATCGGAAAGGAAGCATTTTAGGAAAAAATGTTTTGTATAAATTTTATGACTTCGAGGGGAAAATATATGGCATCATCGCCATTTTGATTCAAGGTCACTTTCAAGGTCAAATGAAGGTCAACTTCATTTTTTTTAAATGAAGACCTGTCCATGGGATCCAAAAATAGTTTAAATGAGATTTGTTTGTTCTTTTACGAGGACTAAGAATCTGTAATAAAAAAATATAGGTTTCCCTTTAAGAAAAGGCAGCAGAGAAGCGGCTGGAACCTCCCCAACGCATGGGTCTTTGATTTCCGTGACTTATTGTGTTTAAGATTTTAAAGTTGATATGCCTAAATGACACTTCCCGTGGACCAATTGCTCCCAAAAGCCTTTCAGCTCTTCAATGGGTTACCTAACCTCCATGTACCAAATTTCGGACAAATTGATCCAGTAGTTTGGGCTATAACGTGGTTTCAGTGTTATTACAAAATTTGGATTTTTCTACCCAAAGGGTACTAAATGCGAATAAACTTTATCTCATTTAAAACCAGAATTTGAAGACCTTTCTGATGATAACAATAAATCTTTCAAAAAGTTGTTTTTGATGGGTGAATGAGAGAATAATTTTAAGTTTCGAAATTGGTGTGCCAAAACGGCACTTTCCGTGGGTCGATTGAATCCAAAATTTGTTCAGCTCTTCGACGTGTAATACAATCCCCATGTGCAAAATTTCAGCCAAATCGGTTGAGGGGCTTGAGCTGTACCGCGATTTTAAAGTCCGATAAAAATCAATTTTTTTTAAATTGTTGGTCAAAAGGGCACTAAGAATGAATACATTTCTAGATGCAGAATTTGAACGTCTTTCTTATGGTGACGTGAAAAATGGGGGTTTACATTTAAAATTTAAAAGTTGATGTGCCAAAATGGCACTTCTGGTTGCACGATTGGCTCCAAAAGCTTTTCAGATCTAAGTTGGGTTTTCACATGCACACGTACCAAATTTCAGCCAAATCGGTCGAGTAGTTTGGGCTGTGGCGTGTTTACGAACGTACATACGTACGTACGTACGCACGAACGTACGTTCATACATACAGACACATTTTAAAAACCACTTTTTTGGGTTCCTGAGACCTCAAAACGTATAGATCCGGTCTTATCTCGAATTCGAAAATTTTAGTGATTGCAGTAACCTCCCTTTTTTTTAAATGGTGAAGTGGAGTGGGGAGGTTAAAAAATGAAGTTGACCTTCATTTGACCTTGAATCAAAATGGCGATGATGCCATCTATTTTCCCCCTCGAAATCATAAAACTTTTAAACGAAACATTTTTTTCTAAAATGCTTCCTTTCCGAGATATTTGCCAGTCTCTAGATAAAACGACCACCCCGTATATTTCTTTTCCCTTCAATTTGCTTTTTCCTTTCAATATCTTCATTTTATCGTCCCACTCATTTATTTCCTCGATGCATCGTTTTTCATTTATTCTATGGACTTGCTTCAATGAGTTTTTAAAATTACATTACTATTGCCCTTAGAAATGGTTGTCCGTCCAAAAAAAAAGCCCCATTGGAGGTCGCAATTTCGCCAACGAGAACTTCCTATCACATAAAACCTTGATTACAATAGCAGATATCAAGCATCAATTTCTGGAATACCTGGTAGATATCGGGTTTATTCCCATAAATTTAGAAGGCAGACGAAGAGCGGGACAAGATGACGTCTATTCCCTCACGGGCGCCGAGGTAATTTGCAAAATTATTTTCGACAATTTATTGTAATATTCTGTGGTTGCAGTTTAATCGTAACGGTGACAATTTTAACGTTCTGTCCTCAATCTTGTGCGCGGCCCTGTATCCCAACGTGATAAAAATTCTGATGCCGTCAAAATCTTACGTGAAAACCGCCGGTGGTGCAATTCCGAAACAAAACGACGCCAAAGATTTAAATTTTCTAACAGTACAGGAAAAGGTGAGTTCTAGGTAATAATTACTCGTTCGGACGATTACATCACTCGCCTTCGGCTCGTTTGTAAACTTTCGTGATTTTCACAGATTTGAATCCAATTATTCATTTTGTAGGTGTTTTTGCATCCAAGCTCCGTTAATTTCAAGACGAGGACTTACCCCAGTCCGTTCTTAGTCTACCAAGAAAAGGTGAAAACCAACAAAGTGTACTTTAGGGACGCCACCATGGTTCCGATCGCTTCCTTGGTGCTTTTCAGCGGCTTCGATCTGAGTATTAGTGTTCATAATTCGGATACGTTCATTTCGTTGGAAAATGGTTGGATCATGTTTCAAGTCGCCGAGCACAAGGTCTGTATAAAAACTGAAAGTTTTTGAATTATTTTATGCGAACGTACCTATTTACTAGATTGCCGAAATGATGAAACTCATGAAACAAGAACTATCAAATTTACTGGAAGAGAAAATTAAAGACCCGTTGTTGAATATTTGGCATCAAGATATGGGTGAAAAAGTCATTTCCTCCATTCTGGAAATCATCAACTCTAAGTGAAATGTGAAATATAGGATTGAAACGTTTTTGTACATCCACGAGAATAAAGTTTATTTTTGTTGCTATTGGAAGTTTTTAACTTCTATTCTTCTCGGAGCAGTTATTAAAATCGAATCTCCAACAACATCAAATTTTTACGTTTTAGGGTCCAGGGAATCCGAAAAAGTGGTTTTTGAAAAAATGTCTGTCTGTCTGTGATCACGCTGGAGCTCAAACTACTGAACGTATCGAGATGGAATTTGGTAAATTATAGGTGCTGATTAGATTTTGGGCCACATCGGTTCACGGAAAGTGCCTTTTTGGCACATCAACTTAAAAAATTTAAATGGAAACCCCCATCTTTCGCGTTACCATATGAAAGCTCTTCGAATTCTGTGCCTAAAAATGTGTTCACAATTACTACCCTTTTGGCCAAAAATCGGTGCCGTGAAAGAAACTTATGTATAACTGTATATTTTGATTGTCGGATTTGATAGCTGATTTTTTCACGTCGAAAACCTTAGTGCCATTTTTTTGAAAAATGTCATTTTAGTGGCAATGAAAAGGAGCCACCCCAAATATTTCGTAAACCAAATAAAATATGTAAATTCGCTCGAACAGGTCGATTTTTATTTGGAGGGGGACACTTAAGTCCATGCTTGGACAATTTTGAAATTTCGTCAAGCATGGATTTAAGTGTCCCCCTCCAAATAAAAATCAACCTGTCCGAGCGAATTTTCATATTTTATTATTGGCTTACGAAATATTTGGGGTGGCTCCTTTTCATTGGAACACCCTGTATACCAAAGGAGTGAAGTGCATCATTTAATCCCGAGAGTGAAAGTTAATCACGAGAGGGATGAAATATCACTTCAGTCCTGTGGTATATACACTATTTTTTGCACTCCCATTCTATTTGAACCCAAAATAATCGAAAAATGTTAAAATGTCACTTTGACGTAGTTTAGTCTAAAGTTAATTGCTACATTTACAAATTCTGTGAAGTAGTAGAAGTTTCTACCGTCTCCGAGACTGCCAATTTTTTAATACCTTACAAAAAGTAGGTATACCGGGTGACACGAAACCATGTACGCTCCAATAACTTTTTTAATCGTTGTGATAAAAATCTCAAAAAACCGCAGTACTTAATAATTAATGCGCTGATAATTATTAATATCCACAAAACGTCATCTTTTGACATACATTAGAACTTTCTATCACTTCCGGTTACACCAGAAATGGCTTTAATTTACATTTTTTAAATGGGACACACGGTTGACTTTTATATTTTTGGAATCTAGGAGTCATTCTGAATATTGTATAGTTTTATTCTATTAAGTCTTCTTTTATTTTGGGAAAGGTTGTGAATCTAGTTTTCCGCAAAAAACGTTTTTCCATATTTTAAAGCACTCCGAATAAGGCATAAATGACCCGAAACGAAATATTATTAATTTTATGAGAATACTGACGCTCATAAAGAACAAAAAAATTATACTTATATCACAGAGTTCCTAAGCTTTAGTGTTAAATTTCGCGCAGAGGTAGGTTTCCCCAAAATTTTGAAGCCCTCCAGTTTCTAGACTAGGCTAGAATTTCAAAAAAAGCTTTCTATATTATGCTAGAAGCAAATCGGATAACAATTTGACGACAAGTGTTTCCAGACTAATTGGACCCTGCTGAATCCGAAAATCACTGTCGGCACTTCGAAATCTAAACCGGAAGTTCGTAATTCTAGATGGCGCTCAAGGTTGAACGTTACATCCAAAATAGCATGAAAATCACGGACTTTTCGACCAAAGACGTGGTGCACAAAATTAAAGATCGCTTCATTCTCTACAAGAAAGGCCCTAATGATTTTTTTCGTACAGACGACGGTTTACCCCTAGCGCGGGCGAGAAGTTGAGCGTGCCGCGCGGTTTCACGCGCTCAGTTATTATTAATACAAAAACCTAGCTTCTTAATTTTTATGGAGTTTTTCGATATATTTCATCAATATACACCTAACTACACAAGATTAGTAGGATATTCACATTTTATTTCGCCTTTTCAATGTACAAACGACGTTTTCTGCCTTTGACTGTAGGTTGCTTTTGAGGTGCGCCAGAAGCAAAGATCAAATCGGATAACATTTTGACAGCAAGCATTTTTTGGCTAACTGGACCCTGCTGAATCCGAAAATCACTGCTCCGATTTCTAAATATTGACCGGAAGTGCGCTATTCAAGATGGCGATCGAATTCTCAGGCGCTCAGCGATTATTCAAACAAAAAACTTATTTCTCAATTTTTATCGAGTTTTTCAATATATTTCACCAATATACACCTAAATACACTAGATTAGTAGGATATTGACATTTTATTTCGCCCTTTTCAATGTACAAATGCCGTTTTCTGCCTTTGACTGTATGCTGCTTTTGAGGTCCGCCACAGGCAAAGGCCAAATCGGATAACATTTTGACAACAAGCATTTTTTGGCTAACTGAACCCTGCTGAATCCGAAAAGCACTGCTCCGATTTTGAAATATTGCTTTATTCAAGATGGCATCACCATCCAAAGTGGGAAAATAACTTTCAGCCGATTTGGCTGAAATTTTGATATGTTGTAGCTCTCGACTTCCTGATCAAAAATTATCATTGACACAAAGCAATCTTATGGACGTGGACGGTTCTTGCTACAGAGGCCTGAAAATAAAATAGTAACTATATCTGAGCTTGAAAGCCACCTTGACTAGCGTACATCCTCTCAAGATTTTGAAATTTAAACAGTGATTTTCGGATTCAGCAGGGTTCAAATAGCAAAAAAATTGCTTGTTGTCAAAATGTTATCCAATTTGATCTTTGCTTCTGGCGCACCTCAAAAGCAACCTACAGTCAAAGGCAGAAAACGTCGTTTGTACATTGAAAAGGGCGAAATAAAATGTGAATATCCTACTAATCTTGTGTATTTAAACGTATATTGGTGAAATATATTGAAAAACTCGATAAAAATTGAGAAATAAGTTTTTTGTTTGAATAATCGCTGAGCGCCTGAGAACTCGATCGCCATCTTGAATAGCGCACTTCCGGTGAATATTTAGAAATCGGAGCAGCGATTTTCGGATTCAGCAGGGTTCAATTAGCCAAAAAATGCTTGTTGTCAAAATGTTATCCGATTTGATCTTTGCTTCTGGCGCACCTCAAAAGCAACCTACAGTCAAAGGCAGAAAACGTCGTTTGTACTTTGAAAAGGCGAAATAAAATGTGAATATCCTACTAATCTTGTGTAGTTAGGTGTATATTGATGAAATATATCGAAAAACTCCATAAAAATTAAGAAGCTACTTTTAACCTCCCCACTCCACTTCACCATTTAAAAAAAAAGGGAGGTTACTGCAATCACTAAAATTTTCGAATTCGAGATAAGACCGGATCTGTACGTTTTGAGGTCTCAGAAACCCAAAAAAGTGGTTTTTAAAATGTGTCTGTATGTATGTACGTACGTTCGTTCGTACGTACGTTCGTTCGTTCGTTCGTAAACACGCCACAGCCCAAACTACTCGACCGATTTGGCTGAAATTTGGTACGTGTGCATGTGATAACCCAACTTAGATCTGAAAAGCTTTTGGAGCCAATCGTGCAACCAGAAATGCCGTTTTGGCACATCAACTTTTAAATTTTAAATGTAAACCCCCATCTTTCACGTCACAATAAGAAAGGCCTTCAGATTCTGCTTCCAAAGATGTATTCACTGTCAGTGCCCTTTTGACCAAAAACTAAAAATATCGAGATTTTTATCGGACTTTAAAATCGCGGTACAGCCCAAGCCCCTGAACCGATTTGGCTAAAATTTTGCACATGGGGATTGTATTACACGTCGAAGAGCTGAACAAATGTTGGATTCAATCGACCCACGGAAAGTGCCGCTTTGGCACACCAATTTCCAAATTTAAAGTATTCTCTCATTTACCCATCCAAAACAAATTTTTGAAAGATTAATTGCCACCATTAGAAGGGTCTTCGAATTCTGGTTTTAAATGAGATAAAATTTATTCGCATTTATTACCCTTTGGGTAGAAAAATCGAAATTTTGAAGTAACACTGAAACCACGTTATAGCCCAAACTACTGGAAGGATTTGTCTGAAATTTGGTACATGGAGGTCAGGTGACCCGTTGAAGAGCTGAAAGGCTTTTGGGAGCAATTGGTTAACGGGAAGTGCCATTTAGGCATATTAACTTTAAAATCTTAAACACAAGTCACGGAAATCAAAGACCCACGCGTTGGGGAGGTTCCAGCCGCTTCTCTGCTGCCTTTTTTTTGTATTAATAATAACTGAGCGCGTGAAACCGCGCGGCACGCTCAACTTCTCGCCCACGCTAGGGGTGGCTAGGGGTAAACCGTCGTCTGTCCGAAAAAAATCATTAGGGCATTTCTTGTAGAGAATGAAGCGATCTTTAATTTTGTACACCACGTCTTTGGTCGAAAAGTCCGTGATTTTCATGCTATTTTGGATATAACGTTCAGCCTTGAGCGCCATCTAGAATTACGGACTTCCGGTTGAGATTTCGAAGTGCCGACAGTGGTTTTCGGATTCAGCAGGGTCCAATTAGTCTAGAAACACTTGTCGTCAAAATGTTATACGATTTGCTTCTAACAAGTCGCGAATCTCAAAACTAGCCTGGTCTATTCGCTGTCGCTCGTTTATCGAGAACATTTGGATAAAAGCAAAATTTTAAGAAAACTTAATTTGGAGAAAAACAGGTAAAACTTGCGAACTTGAAATCAAAATGTGCAGGCACCTGCACCATGCTTGAAGTTTTTGTAGTTTATGTTTCTCAAAAAGCTATTTTCAATTTAATCGTGATTGAACAATTACCATTATGCGATAATCAATAGCCAAGTTTCAGCTCGATATCTCAATCCATTCACAAGTTAACGGTGTGACAGAGTAAACGAGCGAGCGAATAATCAGAAACTAAAGTGCCTCCGTATTATGTGTCGGCACTAAAATAATCATACTTTACTTATATCAGGGGAGTTCCTAAGTTTTAAGTGCTAAATTTCCCATTAGAGATACCTATGGTTTTTACAAAATTTTGGAGCTCTCCTGATGTGTCGGGTCTTTTACCGCGAATTATTAAGTCGAGAACATTTGGTTAAAAGCAAAATTTTAAGAAAACTTGGCAAAATTTAACAGGTAAAACTCGAGACAAAATGTGCCCTATGTTCGAATTTTGTGTAGTTGACGTTCCGTAGCTTTCAAAATGGAAAAAATATCGCCTAATTTTTGATTGAAAAATGCTTTATTATCATTGGCCGACATAAATTGTAAAATAAAATTAAATTACAACAAATATATACAAAATAATGATTCATAATCATGATTACAGTAATGTTGCAGTCATCTTGAAGTTTTCAAACAACAGTAGGAATGTTGTTATTTGACAAATATTACTAAATTGAAATAAATAACAGCTATTACATTCAATATTAACTAAACACGGTCCGTAGATCTGCTATGACCTCTTTCTGGTCGGCTTTTTTCGGAATCGCTAATCTGGGCAGATCGTGGATTTTCACCTCTTTTTTAAACAGCTGTCCTACACTTCTTCCGATCAGCTGCAAGGTAATCAAGTTAGTTTATGTTAATTTGTTGAGATTTTGCCCTTACGGTTCCCGTGATTTTCTTAAACAGATCCTTCTTAACCTTTTCGACTTTATTCCCTTTGCTTGTGCTGCCTGAAATTCTTTCGTCTAATTTCTGTAGATCCACCGGGTTTACACCGGGAATCTGTTGCATTACTCCGAGTACTTCCAGGAACGTTGGTCGTAGCATTTCGTACATTTGAGCACCCAGAGTCAGTAACGAGCCCTGATTGGCCTCGTGCTGTCCATGCAACGTCAACGCGTTTAAAACAGATGCCATAATATGTGCTGCCATCTCTCCATTCAACGAATTGTCAGTAACTAACTGCCGTACTATGGGACCAGTCAGTAAAGTGGCCTTCAAAGAGGCATTACTGTCAATCCAAGATAAAGCTCCCAAAACAGCCAACACGATCGACTGACAAGTCTTTTCACTCCTCAGCAATACCAGACCTAAATCTGACATAATCTCGGTGGCCAGGTTGGATCTAGTTGGCGGAGGTGGAGTAGGTGAATCCATACTTAAATCCTCTGTTTCCATGTTTTCAGAGTTGGATTCGGGAGTGAGACCTCCGCCCACTAGAGCAACTTTTAATACGTCCAAGTACTCGCGCGTTAGAGCTCTCGTTAGGATGTCCTCGAGGACTTCCTGAGTGTCGGCGTTGTCTTCTTGGGCTTCTTTGTTGCGGAATTCGTTGACCAGGAGCCATTTCGTATGTAATCGCCCCAGTACTGCAACAAAATTTTTATTGGCGTTATGCGGGGTGCAACAGAGTCGTGGAAACACGTCAGGAATTTCGTTCATGTGCATAAATAACAGAGTTGGCAGAAGTTAAGACCAAAACCCAACTTTTTTAAATGAAAATCACAATGAACCTAAAGCAGTAAGATCAAGAGAGAAACGTTCTGTACAATGCACAATAGTAAAGAGTGATCACAAACTTTTCCGATCTAGTATCCCTTGCCGTGAGAGACGTAGGGCGTAAACTGGGGAAATTATATGATAAAGTCACTGTCAGATTTCGCTTTGAATTCCAGCATTCTACGCCCTCTCACGGCAAGGGACACTAGATCGGAAAATTTTTTGTTGACAGGTTACGAAAAAATCGTAGATTCGCATCCGTTGAGAAAAAAGTGTCATTCCATTTGAGAAATCTAAGTTAAGGCCATTTCCGGTTAAACCGGAAGTGTGAGAAAATAACTGTCCCCTCCATCAAATCCGCATTACAAAAATAAAATTGACCTGTCCGAGGATTTTTGCCATAAATCAAGGACAAAAATTTAAGGAGTTTTGTTCCATACTTTACACTCGCACTGTATTTGACTCCATTGATGGTAAATCACTGCATTATACGAATATTTTATTAGTGAAACGTTGCGGTGATATTTGTGGATAATGTGCAGTCGATAATTCCCATAAGATCCGCCATCTTGGGCTCCTGTGACCTATGGAAACAAGTGATACAACTGTCATTTACTTGCAATCTATGTTTTTATACCAACAAATTGTACAGAAAGGTGTGATCGCTAGCACATACGTCATAAAACAAAAACGACGGATCTCCATCGGATGGAATGAAATGTAACTTTTCGAATTACTTATACCAATAAGGAAATTTGTGACACACCGTAATAGCCTATTTGCTGGCTTTATTTTGTCTTTTGGCGTTATTTTATCACGTTTAGAGAACACGACGCTAATCCAAGCGAACACATAGCACATAGGTCAAGAAAAATGAGTTATCTAACCTCAACAGTTGACCTCTCAAATGCACTCAAATCAAATAATGACTATAAAAAAGGCGGTTTTTACATATTTTACAGGAAAAATATAAAAAACTCACGGACATGATTGTGTAAAATACCAACCCCGCCTGTTAATCAAACATCAATCGCATTGCAGTGGGCATTTTCAAAGTCCCCGACTGTAAATAATTTCGGAGTACCCCGAAAATGCTTGGCACTATTTTAACCTGAGATTCCCCGTTAAAAAGTTGAAAGTGGTAACGATTGGTACAAAAATTTGTAGGTCGGAGCCGCTTCCTAAGGGAGCTACACAAGGTGTCCCAGGGGTGCATGGACGAAAGATTGCTCCACTACTAACAAAGATATTGAAGTGGGGTTTTCGCTGTATGATAGAGGTTATAAATCTGCATAATCCAAAAATAGTGGCGTGTATACAGGGTGTCTCACTTAGGAACCATGAACCACAATTGCATTTTTTGAAATGGAACACCCGGTATTTTTTTGCATTTTTTGGCTAGATCTGATCATTCTAAACAAGTTTTGTATAGCATACTATAGCTCTAATTATAACCGTCTGGCGAGAATTTTGAAATTTGTAGCGCAAACGTTGTCATTTTGAAGGGCTTGTACGGGCTAACCACTTGAGAAAATAAAACTTGCGCCATAAATTATCCAAAATCTTCTTCTTTCACAACGCATCATTAGTTTTTAAATTTTTGATAAATAATAATATACAGGATGAATGAGTTTTGCGAAGTTCTATTTTTCTCGAGATTTTCAAATGGAACACTGTATATTTTGGTGGTGTTAAATGACAAATTTTACGTCCTTGTCAATAAGTTAGACTTTTATGGATTTAGAGCTTGGAATTTTGTCTGTAGAAATTTCTCAGTCTTTTTTGTTTAGGTTTTTATTTGGTGTATATTCTACTTCTTTTCTTGCGTTCTTGTTAAATTACTGGTTTAAAATAAAGAAAAAATTATTTCCGAGATCTCTGTCATTTTATACCAAAAGTTATATTGAGAAATTTCTACAGACAAAATGGCACCCATCAAACTCTAACCTGATATAAGGCACCTAATATTTGTTATTTAATGCACCCTAATATACAGATGTTCCATTTGAAAATCTCGAGAAACATAAAACCGCAGAACGTACCGACCCTGTAAAATATTTATCAAAAATTTAAAAACTGATGATGCGCTGTTAAAGAAGAAGATTTTAGACAATTTATGACAATTATTAGAGCTATATAGTATGCTATACTAAACTTGTTAAGAATGATCAGATCTAACCAAAAATGCAGAATAGACCAGGTGTTCCATTTCAAAAAATGCAAGTTTGTTTTATGGTTCCCAAGTGGGACACCCTCAATACACACGCCGCTATTTTTAGATTATGCAGATTTATAACTACCATACAGCCAAAACCCCACTTCAATATACAGGGTGGTCGTTTTATCTTGAGACTGGCAAATATCTCGAAAAGGAAGCATTTTACAAAAAAATGTTTCGTATAGAAGTTTTATGACTTCAAGGGGGAAAATAGATGGCATCATCGCCATTTTGATTCAAGGTCATGTTCAAGGTCAAATGAAGGTCAACTTGATTTTTTTAATGGAAACCTATATTTTTTAATACAGATTCTTATTCCCCATAAAAGAACAAACAACTCTCATCTAAACTATTTATGGATCCGATGGATGTAAATTTTAACCTTTTTCGAAATCCCTAAAACAAATGAAGAACCGTTGTAATTTAGCAACGATAAATTCTAGATTAATAAACCACAAAAATTGTTTTAGATTTTGTTTTTGCCATGCCGCTGTTGACGGCAATCGATTTCGAAGAAGATTAAAATTTTCATTTAAATATCTGACAAACTATTCATCAGATCCAAAAATAGTTTAGATGAGAGTTGTTTGTTCTTTTACGGGGAATAAGAATCTGTAATAAAAAATGTTGGTTGCCATTTAAAAAAAATGAAGTTGACCTTCATTTGACCTTGAAAATGACCTTGAATCAAAATGGCGTCGATGCCATCTATTTTCGCCCTCAAAGTCATAAAAATTTTATACTAAACATTTTTTTCTAAAATGATTCCTTTCCGAGATATTTGCCGGTCTCAAGATAAAACGACCGTTGGTAGTGGAGCAATCTTCCGTCCACGCACCCCTGGGACACTCTGTATCTCAAGAACGGACTGTCCTATCTTAGTGAGTTTTGGGGGTTATTGGCACTGTATGAGCCTACGTCTATGATTTGAATTTTCTCGAATTCTGACACACAATCTCGGAAACCCGCAATGACCTTAAAATTTTTCTTAAACAAGGTCACGGAATTTTATATCTGATGGTATTGGTTGGAATGTGCAATTGAAACTGCAACTTTCTCGTCCCTGTTAATTTGTGATTTAAGCAGCCGTTTTAGATACAATTGAGGTTTTTTTAAAGTAAAGTTTACAAGATGTTTCCATTTGTAGAGATTAATAAATTTACATTAGTTTATTAACAATTCAATGACCATGCTTCACACAATGACCATAGAATAAGTGATTATATTAAGTTAGTATGTAGCATTAACAAGGTGCAGATGCTAGATGCGATGGAAAGTATCGTCATTTATAAGTCTAGAGATAGGCTTATGAACGCCGATACAGGCCCGATCGCATATTCATCTCTGTTTACGCTACTTTATGGACTACTCGTATTTATAGGTGTTTACCCACGCGTGTCCATTTCTCGAATTGGTCTAACTTTCACAGCCGAGGGGTGGAGCTACGCGGGTGGGCCTATAAATATTTCAGTTTTCTGGAAAGTAGGGTAGTATAGCTTCGGCTTTGATAATGAGCACATTGTGTTCGAAGCGCGTCAGCAGTAAAAATCAAGTGTTTCGGTGTAGTGAGGTGTTTCTAGTCAAAAAAATATGGATATCTTTCTATTACTCGCTATATAAAATAATGCTTACTAAGAGGAGATATATGTGCGATCATTGGTAACAAGACAGTCTCGTAGAAGGGTGCCGGGCAAGAGTAAATGAACGGCTTCAAAAACACTCTAATAATAGGCCTCATCCTATAGTCGGGTATATACTAAAACAAAATTATCTCAAACCACCGCCGAAAAAACAACAAACTAACCTGTAAACAAGCCAAGACGCTATTGATTATCGCCAGAGCCAACTCCGGAAGAGAATACAAATCCCTCCCCAACGACGGCCCCATCGAACCAATCATGTGATAGCAGCTCTCGTGCAACCCAAACAGAAACCTCTGCATCCTCTCTTGCACGTTCTGCCCCACCTGACTTTCCTCCTTTTCATTCGTCGAATGTCCAATGAGTCCCAGAAGATTCGACTTTTCCGTTTCCAACATGGCCAAACAACCCTTGTAACTGTCATGGATCAACCCCTGAGCTTCGTTCGTGAACAATTCGTTGAAAATTCGAATGAGCGACAGCAAATCAGGTAGGAGGGGTACCACGTGCGGGGCGGCGGGATTCCTGCAAATGGGATTCCCCGATTCCGTCAAGGCCACGACGAAACCACCTCGGGTGGCCCTCTCGGGATCTTCCGGCCACGAACACCTTTTTATGGCGCCCAAGAACAAGTTTATGCAGAAAACGATGCTGCTTCGGTTGAGTCCGTGCTGAATGTCCTCCGCCGTACTCCCTGGGGGCCTGTTTAAACCGATGAAGGAGACAAATTGGGCGGCGCTTTTGAGAGCCCCCCCCGCGACGATCGCACGCCACTGGACCGTCGCCTCCGTCATGACCTCCCTCACGAAGTTGCTTTGGCGATCGTAGTCGCCAAAGTGGTTGGAGATGAGTAAGAGGGCTTCTTGGAGGGTGACTTTTTCTAAGGTGCTCAGTCCGGCTGGACTTTCTGGACGCGACAAGTTTTCCACGGTGGCGCGGATTTGGTCGAACACTGGCAGCAAGAGGAGGGGATATTTGTTGCCGATTTTTACCATCAAGGAGGCGGCGTGTCGGCGCACGTTTTTGACGGCGCGAGACCGAGTTTCTTTGCTTTGCTCGCCCGATGGATACATTAGGGTTGAGAAGATCTTCTCCAGGACTTGGGGGAGGAGGGCAGCGCCTGAGACTGCCACGGAGTTGGCTGGAACAGAGTCGTCACGTTTTATACAGTGTCCGGGTTTTACAAATAAACTTCAAACTAAATTGTGAAAATTAAAAACCAGGAAACTTAATTTTTGGCGCAATTTGGAAGTCTTATCTTTTGCACAATTTAGCAACAAGGAATATGTGCATTTTTTAATGGAACCATCACACATAATATTAAAAAAATATATTGTCTTCCTTTTGTACCCTTTTTATAGAACGTCGCAACTTTACTAATAGGCACGAAGTATAATATTAAGATAGGAGTGTGCACGGTACATCTGAGCGTGTCCCGTATAACGTTCGCCTGTGCGAGAGAGAGGTCCGAGACAAAGAACATGCGTTGGGGCCTACCGCTGTCCGGTTTCAATGTGGATTTAAATACGACGGCGTTAGTAAGTTAAAGATATATTGCTTTTTATAGCTTCAAATAATTATACTAAACACAAAATTCATTGTTCTTTATCGTGTTACATTATAATGGGTTCTTAGTTTTAGAATGGTTTAGATTTAACATGTGGAAATGAAATATAAATTGCGAAAACCAATAACTAAGGTAACCTACTAATATTAGATTTTCATGAGTTTTGCAATTTCGAAAATTTTCTTGTTTTCTTTGCATAGAGATTTGAATTTTGATCCTGACTTTTAAAAAACTGATTCAGCTGGCCTGTTATACTCCGTGCTTATAGGTAATATTAGGTACGTCCACATCAACTCAGCCACATTTTGGCACCCATTTTTATTTAGATCCGATGGTGTTTAGTAGAGATGGGTTAATTCCCGGAAAGTTGCCCTTGAAAACTTTATAGGATTTTTCGATTTAGCTTCAAATGAATGATAGGCGGAGTTACCTTCTCAAAAATATCAAACTCGTCATATTTCTTTCAACAATGTGTAAATAAAGTAGATTAAATACAATAAAAACCTGAACAATTTGGATAAAATATTTTGATAAGAACATGAACACAGTTGCTGCTGCACCCGTGCTGGTCACAACCTGCATTAACAAGGTTTTTTCGATTTTTGTTACTTAGGGCAAGGCTTCTTAGGTCAAAAAAAAGGTCAAAAAACCGCTAAATTCGGGGCCAAATTCAAAAAACTCGGAGAATATCTATAGGAAACTTTCCAAAATGGAAAATTTCCGCCGACCCATCTCTAGTGTTTAGGGTGACATATTGCGTTTCTTAATGATCATATGACACATTAGCCACCTTCATGACTTAATTGCTCATAATATACAGCATGAATTTTTTAAAACTTAGGTAGCGAATAGTATACAGGGTATCCTCGACGAGCGTCAGTTAGCCGTTTCTGAAGAACTGTTTCTAGTATCATCTTTAAAGTTTGTACAAAGGGGTGTCAATTAATTTTGAATCGACGTAAAATATTTTCATCAATGGCGCACTTCCGGTTATACCGGAAATGGGTACTAATTTCCTTATTTTAAGTGGAACACCCTGTATATTATGATATTTTTATTATTATTTTAAAATGAATTGCTATGCCAAAAACCAACCGTTTTGGAGAAAATCAAGAATTTCGCTTTTTTATGTCAAGTGGAGGCCTAACTTCAAAAAGCTGTAACATCCTTACAGTATGAAATGAGAAATCACTTCGTGACGTAATGTAAAAAAAATAACAACGTTAAAAGATGCGATTGTCAGTCTAATTCAACTTTTATATGAACCGTTTTTCGGTAATGTCAATAGTTCATCAAATAAATAAACGCTTTCCTACTTTTGGCTAACACCGTATAGCTTCGATGGAGATTTTTTTTGAAAACTTTCTTAATTTAATTAGTCAGTACTTGATTATACATTAATATATTTTCAATTTCGGTTTTGGCATAAATCTGCCCAGATTCGGAAGGATGACATCGTTGGACTAAAAGAATATTTTAGCCGCCAATTTGGCCATTAAATTTTAGTGTTAGGAAAAAAATGTATATAATATTTTTTATAGAGAATTATTTGCTCTTCAGTTTGTTATATAACTATTTTTTCGATAAAATTATTATTTGCAAAGGTAAGAAAAACGGCACCTCTTCGGCAAGATAGCGGCTCGAGCTCACACCCGATCCTTGGGGACTTTTGGTAAGTTCAATATTCTATTGCTGCAACTTCGGCCAATTTGCAGAACTGCACTAATTTTTGTTTCTATTTGCACTTCGTTGACTGGGCTATACCGGTAGCAACCATTTAAAGGGGTGAAAAGCTATTTCTTTCTTCTACTCTTTCGGGGGTATAATAATCCCCTTAAAGGGAGAATTATAATGGTGATGGTAGTTGACTTTTTGCCAATAGTTGTTGTGGAGGCGGTAGTACAGTGTTATTCAGAAAATATGTAGTAACGGGTGGCTATGGAAACAAATGAATCGCAATTTGCTGAAATGACGTCTGTCCAAAGTTAGTTCGTACAGGGCATGTCATCTGCCATTTTGAAAGGAATGCAGGTCAGATCGCCGAATCCAAAAATGGTATTTAGTTTACGTCTTACTTGAAAATGACTCACTTTATCAAGTGAAAGAAAATAAAGTTTTTCTTTGGCCCAAACGTTTTTGTTTCCAGGCAACTATTTTGTATTTTGTGTTAATTTCTTTTCTAGGTGAAGATATGGAGTAACACTCCGGAACGCATCCTAAACAGTAAGTAATTTTTGTGGAACAAGACTTT
Organism: Pycnomerus fuliginosus; assembly: GCA_963924575.1. NCBI lineage: Eukaryota > Metazoa > Arthropoda > Insecta > Coleoptera > Zopheridae > Pycnomerus > Pycnomerus fuliginosus. The sequence goes on from OZ004622.1 coordinate 16,966,437, forward strand.
GAACCTGCCCAATGTAATGAAACATCAGTTCCTCTTTGAAGCTTTCAATAAAATAAACTCCTCACATCCTCAGTGGGCCTTGGAATTGAAACTCATATTATGTGATTGTCTTCCTTTGACGTGTCAATATTCAATAATTTCGTAAAACAATGATATTCCGATGAGTTTATCTTGGATCGCTTGATGCATGTGTACTGCCCCTACCTGTAGGTGCCATTTGTCCAGTTGACATGCTCAGAAAGACGAACAAAGCCGAGATGCACGTCAGCAAAGTCGACAATATGAGTGGATCGACGGGCTGATACGCCAAACACAACTGCAGCAAGTTCAAACCAGACGCTATGCTGGGTCGTTCTTGGGCTTGTAACACCCTGCTGAGGATGCTCTCCAGAAACGTCGACAGCGCCTCCCACTCTTGAAACAGCGAATCGGTCGTAACCAATCCCACCGTTAAATTAGGAACTCGAAGGCATTTTATCAACCACTGCTCCACATAATTGAAAGTCACCAAAGGGGCGATCACGGTGGCTTGTCGGAACGAATCCAAAAAATCACTCCGACACCTAAACACGAACGTTAATAATCAATAGTAATATGACGAGTGCCGCGGGTTTTGACGTCCGAATGGTTGTCAACTGCGAGTCAAAATGGGAGATTTTTTTTTAGGCTTTGGTCGAAAAAAATCTACCATTGACAAGTAGTGCATCCATGAGGACTCAACAAGGCAACCAAGAGACTTCGAATCGTATTTTGCAGATTATTTTATAAATTAAAGTATTGAGTAAGTAGTGTCAAGTTGACGTTGTAGTATTATCACTGTAATCAGGATTTGATTGGTTACTGGTATACTAAATGCCGCTTTGGATTGGTTCAATACATAATGTATAAAATAATCTCTGAAACATCCTCACACCGATTCATTACCTGTAGAAAAATGCGGAGAACTCCTCTTCACTGTCAAAATCTATCCTTGCAAAAGCCACGGAAGGCCCAACCGCATCTGTCGGTTGACTTTTAGAGGAGGGGAAGTTGAATTTGACTATTTTGGGGGTGGTGCATTGGACCCATTGAGGGATGTAAGAGAGAAATATGGGATCTCGGGAGATGTGCTCATGCTTGAGCATGCTGTTCCATAGGGGGTTTGCCAGGTGGGCCAGAGTTAAGCTCTGATGGCTACTGAATGCTAAGATGGCTTCGAGAAATGCTGAAAAGTTGTTGGGTCGACCTATTCCGTCCTTGCCCCATAACACGCATATCTGAGTTGTCAGCCCTCCCAATACCTGCATGACAGTAATTTACATGTTTAATGAACATTCTTCAAACTCTTTTTTGTGATGTCACATGTTTTGTTAGAAATGTCACCAAAAATATCGACCGTCATTATATGCATTTCAGCTAATTTCCCCTTTGTGACGTCACGCAGTCTGTGAAGGCGCCTACACACCGGTTTTTCATCAGTCCCGGAACGTCATTTCAAACGCTATAGAGGTATTTCTTGAGTGACGTCATGGGCAAGTCATGCGCGCGCACTTGGAGGTACATTATATCCTGTACAATTTATAGCGATGAACACGGTTGTTCGTTGTTAACCTGTTGCCGACCAGAAAAAATTAAATAATTGAATAAAACAGTGGGTACGTTTAATTAAAAGTAGAAAATGATAGACCATCGTCTGTTTTATGTGATGGTTAGAACATTTTTATGTTGTTATGAAGAGGTATGATATTTTTCGAGCTTTTCGGCACGGCAGATTATAGTATTTGCTTGACTGCACAGTTGACACATTACAGCCTCGTGTTCGCAGATTATTTGTGTCATTTTTGAGAATCATGCAGTATGGTTTTGTCTTGTTGCATTAGATACTGCCGTAATAACAATGTTTCTGCTAGCGACAAGAAGTTTCAACTGATTGCCGCCAACAATCAAACTATTCTTCTTCTTTCCAACAGAATATCGGTCGCCTCCAAGTGCACGCGCATCATCTTGGCGTCTTCTTTTAACGCTTTGAGATCTCAGTATAATGTGTATTCTTATTACTCAAGAAATACCTCTATTTCAGGATTGTAAATAATTCCCCTTTCTACTGAGTGACTCAATGTAAGAGAAAGAGAAACTTATGTGCTAAAGGCGAATTAGAGACTGGTAAACGCATAAGATTTAATCTTACGGAAATTTCTTATGCCTTATTCTGATTCGTCACTTGAACGTGTGTGCGTTCAGCTTTAGCGGCTCTCGGCCAATTGACGTTTCCTGGGGAAAATAAAATCGAAATGTTACTACTAAAATAAAGGTTGCCAACCTTAAATCACTGGAACTTTAACAAATGTACCAACCTCAAAGGGCTGTGTGGAAGAACTATATATGTAGTCCCGTCTTGTATGAGAGAACTGAACATAGTCCTTGAGGTTTATCAATACATTTTGTCATTTTTTTTACGTATTAGGTATATTCTCTTCTGGTAAATAAAGTAAAAAAAAAATATGTCTATCAACTGAAGCAGGTCTACCAACATTACAAAGAATGGATCTGTCAAAATGACCTCATGACATTGCTTGCAACGGCTTCATTATTAAAAAACTAAAATCAGGGTTGTCAACCTTAAAGCACTGCAACGTTAACATAATGTACCAACTTCAAAAACTTAATAACAAAGATAATTTGCACTGTTGCCATAAAAAATAACAGACCTTTAAACTCGTTTTAAAAATTAATATCTTTATCAACTCAAGCAGGTCTACCAATATTACAAAGAATGGATCTGTCAGAATGACGTCATAACATAAATAATCGTGTTAACGTGCTTGCAGCGACTTCTTTTACCTGTAAGTATAGTTCAAAAAAAATAATTTGCACTGTTACCAACAAACCTATAGCTCGTTTTAAGAAGTATCAACTGAAATAGGCCTACCAAAATTACAGACGATGGACAATATAAATTATCGCTTGAACTTGCCTGCAGCGACTTCTTTCTTAAACGACTAAATCAGTGTTGTCAACCTGAAATAACTGAACTTTAACAATCGTGCCAACTTGAAAACTTGACAACTAAAAAATAAGAAACCTGTAAAGTAAACCCACATTTTTACCAATTGAAACAACTGGAACTGTCAGAATGAGGCAGTCGACCAAGTGTGAATAGTCGCGGTGCGCGGTGGAATGAGCATTCTCAAAGTTCCCGACTGTACCTACTGCTAAAACATTAAAATCCACCATGCTTTAGAATTGAATTCTATTGGTCGTCTCGCCCTTGTTTGCGTCAAAATAGAAATTGCGTCCCCCAAAATTTACTCGTTCTTCTTGGTGACGTCACACAAGCGGTAGTCAAAAGTAGCCTCTAAACAATTGGTATGCTAATGCATACGATCTTTATAAGTAAATAGTCAAAACATTTATGTGATTGTGAGTATCAAAATTCTCTGTATGAGTATCAAATTCTTTATAATTCTGAGGCACTTTCTAACAAACATGGCGCCATCTAGCGGTTGTGTGAGTCTGGCTTTTTTTTCTGTTGGTTTGTAAACGGGATTTCTGTTCCGTTGAAATTCCTGTCAGTGACAATCAACTAACAATCAATAGTAACAATATGGACGTCGTAAGGGTTAATAATTTATTGTTGTTCATTGTTTCTACTTTTTTGACACTGACAAGAATTTTGACGGAACTGTAAATCCGTTCACACGCCAACAGAAAAAAGCCTGACTCACATAACCGCTAGATGGCGCCATCTTTGTAACATACAACCAAGACTCTTATATTCACAGGTTGTCTGATGAGGTGAGTGACGTCATCCAAGGGACCGCTGTTCAAATGCATCCCTTGGGTGACCTTGCAAGCTTATTATCTGGCAACCTGCGAATATAAAAACCTTGACATACAACATTATGTAGCAAGGCCACGAATTTGTTAACACATAATTACCTGAACCAACTTTTTCTTAAATAAATACTGTTGTTCGTCTAAAATGGCACCTGGAGTCTTTGCAGCAGCGACTAGACACTGCATAGGCTCGTCGTTGAAGAGCAAAAGGAGGGGTTTGCGTTCATCGGCCTTCCCTTTCCTATTAACAATCTTAAAAAAAATATTTAGAAAAAAGATGTTTTCATAGCAAAAAAATTATTACTTGTGAAAGACATTCGGCAGCTGGATATTGGAATACAAGATCGTTCAACAGAAGGCAGAGTATATGCAAAAGTCTACCATCCTGAGCCATAATGTGCGCCATGGAAACCCACTCGACGAAACCCGTCAGAGTCAACAAGACAACTTGCACCACCCTCCCATGCGATGTTGCTTTGACTGTATTATTGGCTTCGCCACAAACCCTGAACTGGTTCACGTGTAATTCGATTAACCGCAGGAAGAATTCGAAAATTAAAGCCATATTTGCGGTTAGAGCGTGGTAGATGTCCTTTCGCCGTTGATTCGATTCCAGAGTCTTGATAATAAAAAAATTAATTTAATGGCAATTTCGCGGAAGGGGGCGACAAATTACCTGCAATAAGGCAACGTCTTCGACTAGTCTGAGGAAAACCAGTAAAACTAGTTCAGTTTGAACCTCACCGCAGGAACAGGCGTCGGAGAGTTCCGAAAGGAGACCGGGCCATTGTTGGGGCCACTCTCGCTTGACCATTTCCACGATGACTCTGCTGAGGGCGTCTTTCATGTGGGGCTCCTCGCTGATGCCGCCTGCGGCTAACAACTTCATGGCATTCTCCTGCAAAAAACGTTACTCTATAAACTAGTTTGAAAGTTCAATTAGCCCAGTCAACCAAGAGAAAATAGAAACAAAAATTACTGCAGTTTTGCAAATTGGTCGAAGTTGTAACTTGAACTAAAAGTCCCCAAGGATGGAGTGTGAACTCGAGCCACCATCATGGCGAAGAGGTACAGTTTTTGTCACATTTGCACTTGCCTTTGCAAATATCTCATGAAATACCGATTTTATCGAAAAAATGCAGCAGTGAAGCGGCTGGAACCTCCCCATCGCGTGGATCTTTGACTTGGGTTTCTAGTCGAATTAGCAAAGAAAATGTGTGACTGGTTTCCATGATGGTTTTAGAACTTTTTTAGAACACACAAATTGACACATTCATTAGAGAAAAGTAGGTATAAGTAAGTCCTTTTTATGCAGTTCTAAAACCGTCGTTGAAACCAGTCTTATACAATTTCTGTGCTAATTCGGCTAGAAACACAAGTCAAAGATCCACGCGATGCGGAGGTTCCAGCCGCTTCACTGCTGCATTTTTTTTGAAACCAGAATTTGAAGACCTTTCTGATGGTGACAATAAATCTTTCAAAAACTTGTTTTGGATGGTTAAATAAGTGAATAATTTAAAGTTGGACATTGGTGTGCCAAAACGGCACTTTCCGTGGGTCGATTGAATCAGCTCTTCGACGTGCAATACAATCCCCATGTGCAAAATTTCAGCTAAATCGGTTCAGGGGCTTGGGCTGTACCGCGATTTTAAAGTCCGATAAAAATCAATTTTTTTTTAATTTTTGGTCAAAAGGGCACTGAGAGTGAATACATTTTTAGAAGCAGAATTTGAAGGCCTTTCCTATCGTGACGTGAAAAATGGGGGTTTATATTTAAAATTAAAAAGTTGATGTGCCAAAATGGCATTTCTAGTTGCGCGATTGGCTCCAAAAGCTTTTCAGATCTAAGTTGGGTTATGAGATGCCTACGCACCAAATTTCAGCTAAATCGGTCTAGTAGTTTTGGCTGTGGCGTGTTTACAAACGTACGTACGTACACACACACAGACACATTTTGAAAACCGCTTTTTTGGGTTCCTGAGACCCCAAAACGTGAAGATCTGGTGCTATCTCAAATTCGAAAATTTTAGTGATTGTAGTAACCTCCCATTTTTTTAAAATTGTGATGGAGTTGGGGAGGTTAAAATAGCCATACAATAAATTGAAGAGCATAACAGTGCTCTAGAAAAAAGTTATACAGGGTGAGTCTAGTTGGACAAATCAGTCGGTTTAACGTTTGAAATATTGACATTGGAAATTCTATTTTTGGATATGTTGTAGCTGAAATGGTCCCCTACGCATGGGACCCAGAAAGAAAGATCCAGTTTTATTCAAACCGAAATTATTAAATAAAAACGAAGGCCTAAAAATTTTTTTTTCGATATTGTTGCATTTTTTAAGATTATTTCGTTGGAGAATCATTTTCTCTTTATGGAAACATAATTTTTTGAAGAAAAAAGTTAACAACAGCCGAGAGATAAATTATTTAAATAATAAGGATTTTTAATTATTTCCTGAGGAAAACCACGAGTGTCGTGGTTTTAACAACTGAAAGGCAGTCTAGCTTATACTGCAGACTGTACCCGGAATGACATAAGTGACAGTTGGAAATGTCATTTGCGGTTTTTGTGGAAAAGTTATGCAAAACTCGAGTTTTTGCCTTTTTCTTCACAGATAATGAGGTAATTTTTATTGCCTGATGGGTTTTTTGCTAAATTCGCCGAATGCAAGTGTTTCGGGTTGTCAGTCGATTGATGTTTTCTAAATTGCCATTGGAGTCGAAGTTTGACCAAGAAAAGCTATTCTCGTCAGCAAGAAGGGAATTGGCAATAGTTGCTAACAGTTTAATAAGTGAGTACATTGCTGTCAAATATGGCGATTTTGTTGTTTTATTAAAAAGTTAATATTTCAGCTGATAAGTTTTCACACTTACGAAAAGAAGAAGATTTATCATCATCGGATGTTAAGGGGTCCATTCATATTCGATGTAGCAAATTACATTCATATTCCATGTAGCAAATATTGAGACTGTTGATATAATGAAAAAAGACAAAGAAGCGTTGAGCAAAGTGAAACCAAGAAAATTCAAGACGAAGGGTGTAAACTTCTCTAATCGGGCTCCTCGCTGAGATAGGTGCAATTGAAAAGGCAGTGTACAGATGAAATGAATTGATGGCAGGAAGGTGTACGTAGCAGTCACATCATATGAATCGAGATTAGGAACAAGTGGATGTCGAATAAAAATGGTTTGATTGTGGCTAGCGAGTTATTTCGAGCAAACATCCAGAAATCACAACATGAAGAAAAAAGCCACAAGAGGATGTTGAGTAACATCGAGTTAAACAATCATCTATTATTTTAAGTGAACGTTAAAATTGGACGAAGACTTGTCACCACATTGTTATTTATTTATTTATCAGTTACATTTGATGTTGCAACATTTATGTAAACGTCTATCCCTTGTAGTACATTGTATTTTAATCTAAATCACGTTTCGTTAGAATCATATTTTTCAGGTAGGTTTTGTTCTCTACTGTTACGAATTAAAACAAACTCCCAAAAAGCCATAGTAGTAAAGACGCTCTTGGGATGTACCCTGCACTTTATGATTACCTAAGGGCTAGTACTTTGCACACTTCTTACCTAGATGTCAAAGATCACTTTTTGAGGTGTTGCCAAATTTGAAGCCTATGCGGCCACTTGTTGTGGCAGGTTGCCTATCTCCGGGGCGTACTTTCCGAAACTTTAATTTTAAATGCAAACCCCCATTTTTCACGTCACCATAATAAAGGCCTTCAAATTCTGCTTCTAAAGATGTATTCACTCTTAGTGCCGTTTTGACAAAACTTCAAATATTCGAGATTTTTTAACGTACTTTAAAAACGCGATACAGCCGAAACCTCAGGACCGATTTAGCTGAAATTTTGCACATGGAGATTGTATTACCCGTATTATAGCTGAAAAATTTTTGGAGGCAATCGACAGACGGAAAGTGCCGTTTTGGCACATTAATTTTCAAATCTAAACATAGTCTCATTTTACGATCTTAACAAGTTTTTAAAAATTTTATTGTCACCATCAGAATAAGGTCTTCAAATTCTGGTTTTGAATAATACAAAATTCATTCGCATTTAGTGCCCTTTGGATAAAAAAATCGAAATTTTGTAACAACATTAAAAATACATTATAGCCGAAACTACTGAACCGATTTGGCTGAAATTTGGTACATGGAGATTGGGTGATCAGTGGAATAGTCTTGATAGCGAAAAAGCTGGCTAAATAGGCGATTCGGGAAAGTACGCCCAATAGAGATAGGCAATCCGCCAAAGCAAGTGGCCGCATAGATTTCAAACTTGGCAACACCTCAAAAAGTGATCTGTGGCATCTTGGTAAGAAGTGTGCAAAGTACCATCTCTTAATTACAAAGTGCAGGGTAACCCCACCAAACGCCCAAGAGCGTCCGTAGGTACTATAGCTTATGAACGTTATTCAATAAATAATTAAATCCAAATGAATATTATTTACTTCAGGGCGATTTAAAATTCAGTATAAACATTTCATTACATGCCATAAAACAGTGACAAAAGTTTCAATAAACATTAGGCCTCTGTCGTTACTTTCTAATAAGAATACAAACTTTAATAGAAAGGTAAGTACCTACCTGAAAAATATGATTCTAACGAAACGTGATTTAGATTAAAATACAATGTACTACAAGGGATAGACGTTTACATAAATGTTGCAACATCAAATGTAACTGATAAATAAATAAATAACAATGTGGTGACAATAGTCTTCGTCCAATTTTAACGTTCACTTAAAATAATAGATGATTGTTTAACTCGATGTTACTCAACATCCTCTTGTGGCCTTTTTCTTCATGTTGTGATTTCTGGATGTTTGCTCGAAATAACTCGCTAGCCACAATCAAACCATTTTTATTCGACATCCACTTGTTCCTAATCTCGATTCATATGATGTGACTGCTACGTACACCTTCCTGCCATCAATTCATTTCATCTGTACACTGCCTTTTGAATTGCACCTATCTCAGCGAGGAGCCCGATTAGAGAAGTTTACACCCTTCGTCTTGAATTTTCTTGGTTTCACTTTGCTCAACGCTTCTTTGTCTTTTTTCATTATATCAACAGTCTCAATATTTGCTACATGGAATATGAATGTAATTTGCTACATCGAATATGAATGGACCCCTTAACATCCGATGATGATAAATCTTCTTCTTTTCGTAAGTGTGAAAACTTATCAGCTGAAATATTAACTTTTTAATAAAACAACAAAATCGCCATATTTGACAGCAATGTACTCACTTATTAAACTGTTAGCAACTATTGCCAATTCCCTTCTTGCTGACGAGAATAGCTTTTCTTGGTCAAACTTCGACTCCAATGGCAATTTAGAAAACATCAATCGACTGACAACCCGAAACACTTGCATTCGGCGAATTTAGCAAAAAACCCATCAGGCAATAAAAATTACCTCATTATCTGTGAAGAAAAAGGCAAAAACTCGAGTTTTGCATAACTTTTCCACAAAAACCGCAAATGACATTTCCAACTGTCACTTATGTCATTCCGGGTACAGTCTGCAGTATAAGCTAGACTGCCTTTCAGTTGTTAAAACCACGACACTCGTGGTTTTCCTCAGGAAATAATTAAAAATCCTTATTATTTAAATAATTTATCTCTCGGCTGTTGTTAACTTTTTTCTTCAAAAAATTATGTTTCCATAAAGAGAAAATGATTCTCCAACGAAATAATCTTAAAAAATGCAACAGTATCGAAAAAAAAATTTTTAGGCCTTCGTTTTTATTTAATAATTTCGGTTTGAATAAAACTGGATCTTTCTTTCTGGGTCCCATGCGTAGGGGACCATTTCAGCTACAACATATCCAAAAATAGAATTTCCAATGTCAATATTTCAAACGTTAAACCGACTGATTTGTCCAACTAGACTCACCCTGTATACATTTTTCCTAACACTAAAATTTATGCCTGAATGCACCATAATTTTTTTGGCTGTTTCTTAAGGTGGGCATCTCCAAGCTCAAAGGTATAGGCACAGTCAGAGCTTCCAGCGCCAACTTTGCAAAAATAAATGATAGAAATGACTGACTAGTCCCAAAAAAATGACCTCGGTAAATAAGAAAAAGACAACGGCTGGCATGAATAAAGTGTTACAAGATGCTCATACTTGCATTAATAAAGGATACAAATATAAGATTTTCGTGCACGAGAAAAGGATAGAACTATGAGCAAAGGCTTTGTTACCGTTTATTCATACCGGCCAATGGCTGGTATGAATAAAGTGTTAGAAGATGCTCATACTTGCATTAATAAAGGATACAAATATAAGATTTTCGTGCACGAGAAAATGATAGAACTATGAGCAAAGGCAATGGTCGGTATGAATAAACGGTAACAAAGCTTTTGCTTATAGGTCTATCCTTTTCTCGTACACGAAGAACTTATATTTGCATCCTTTGTTATTGGGAGTATGAGCATCTTGTAACACTTCATACCAGCCTTTGTTACCGTTTATTCATACCGGCCGTTAAATGAAAGAAAACTGACATAAATGGCCGGTATGAATAAATGGTAACAAAGCTTTTGCTTATAGTTCTATCCTTTTCTCGCGCACGAAGAGCTAATATTTGCATCCTTTGTTAATGGGAGTGTGAGCATCTTGTAACACTTGGCTCTGGTATGAATAAAATGTTACAGGATGCTCATAATTGTATTAATAAAGGATACAAATACAACTATCGACTGCACGAGAGAAGGATAGAACTATCAGCAAAAGCTTTGTTACCGCTTATTCATACAGGCCAATATTCGAAAGCAACACAAGTTAACACAATTTTATTGCAGGTATTGCAAATAAACAATTTCTAAAACTAAAAACTAAGAAATTTTTTGTTTCTTGACCAGAAAATTATCAATTAAGGTACTCTTTTTTTAAAATTTTCTTCTCCAATTCATGAGTGTCTTTTTTTCACTCATCCAACTGAGCAATTGGAACACCCCCTAAGTATAGCTTATAATGCTTTTTGACAGGTTTTTTCAGTGGCGTAGGGTGGGATGGATCGATCCATCAATAACTTATCATTTGTGGAGAAAATCTATTTCGGCCCAAAAAAAATGACAATAAATGACCTACATGTGAAAAAAATTACTTTAAATGACTACTAAAAAAATAAATGACTATAAATGATTTAAATGACTTCACTGGAAGCCCTGCAATGAAATGCAATTCTAAGCAAAAGCAACGCGCGATTGTCACGAACAAGATTTCCAAACAATTGAAAATATCCCAACCAAAAAGATAAATTTAGAAAACCAAAAGTTCGCTGCAGGGCACTGGATAGTTTAAAATTCATTTAGAAGCTCCCCCATTTCAAAAAAAAAATCTGAAAGTCACTGTTTTCAAGAACGTTGATATCTGCCCCCCTAGAGAATATATTAAGGATTCCTTTCGTCTTTGCATATTAACAAAAGCGGGGGTTGTGTGTATCAGGCTTTTTTTCTGTTGGTTTGTAAACGGGATTTCAGTTCTGTCAAAATTCCTGTCATGGACAATAATTAACAACAAAGGTCCCTTTCAACCTCCATTGTTACTGTTTATTGACACTGACAATGAGTGACGGGAGTTTTGACAAAACCATAGTTTTGACGAATGTGAAATCCCGTTTACAAACCAACAGAAAAAAAGCCTGAGACACACAACCCCCGCTTTCGTTATCTTTCTATATCTGTTCTTTTCCGGAGGCGGTAGTAATGTAGCTATTTCCTTCGCCCAGCTTAATTGACTAAAATAAGAGACGCCCACCTTAAATATAACTAATATAAGTTATCCTTATGGCCGATTGCACCGTAATTTTTGCAAATATCTCATGAAATACTGATTTTATCGAAAAAATAGTCATGTAACAAATTGAAGAGCATAAAATTCTCTAGAAAAAAGGTTATATGGTATTTGCAACAAAACTTCCGTTGCATGTCATCAATAGTTTTTTCGATTATTTGCACATTTATCTGAGGAGCCACGCTTAATCTCAGCAGCTCTACTGCTTCCTTTGAATTTTTACCAATCAAATTGCTGAGATTGAGGCTCCTCCGACGGTTTCTCAGATAAATGCGTAAATCGAAGGCGTTTATAATTGTAATTGATGACGTGAACGGAAATTTTGTTGAAAATACTATACACGGCGAGTGTAAAGTATGGAATAAAATTCCAATCCGCCAAAGAAGCAAAACGAATTTAAGAAAATGTAGCTGCGCAGTTGAATTTGTATCAAAAAAATAAGGTTGACGTGTATTCGCCATTTTGAAAATTATTGTTTTTTGACCGATTTCTTCGATATTTTTGAAAATCTAGGGTGGTCGTGACTTCACTCACTTTTGGGCAAGTATCACACATGTTCTTGTCTCAAAAAAATTCGTAGATTCCGAATCCGTTGAGAAAAAAGTATGATTCCATTTGAAAAAACAAAGTTATGGTCATTTCCGATTAAACCGGAAGTGAAAAACAAAATCTGAGTGCACCGTTAAATCCGCATCAAAAAAATAAAATAGATCTGTCCGAGGAATTTTGGCAGAAATCAACGATAAAAAAATCATGAATTTTATTCCATACTTTACACTCGCACTGTATACAGTGTGGTGAATGTTTCATTGCCCACCATTGGCAACTCGGAAACCATGAAATCAAGAGCAGGTTAAATTAGAGAAAAGTTGCTATGTTTCAAGGCCATTAAGAATTCCCCGATATCTTGATCCGTTCCTCAGTTATCCCGAAAAAACTGAAAATTGCGGTTTTAAAGAAAAATTTATATCTTTCTAACAATTGGCGACATTCAAATGAAAATTTTAACTTTTATATTTTTGACAGCTGTCGAAATTTTCTAACCCTTCCAGATTTTCAGAAACGATGGCCAACGTTTCTTTTTCTTATGGCCGCCAAATTGGATTTTGATACAAAAAAACTGATTTTCAAAAATGTAATTTATATGGACTCTTTCGAAAAAATATGTCAAAGCTTGAATCACCCACGACGCCAAGACGCATTTTTACAATTTCCATAACTTTTCCAGGTTTGCCAGAACCTTTTTTAATAAATCCATTACTGCAGGATTTTGATCACCGAATCTTGAATATTTGAGAATTGGTGATAACACAATATTAGACAAAAAACTATATTTTTAAAACAAAATAACTAAATATGGCATTATTTCATTTTAACGCTATTCGCTACCTTTTTACACTTTCTAATGAACGCGGGGGTTGTGTGAGGCAGGCTTATTTTCTGCTGGTTATTGTTGTTACTGCTTATTGACAAAACTGACAGCCCGTTTTAAAAAACCAACAGGAAAAAACCTGACTCACACAACTTCCGCGTTGGTTAAGAAGCCAGAACGTAACTTCCCAGGATATTTTGAATTTTTCTTGACAATTCCACGGCTTTTCAGCAAAAACTTGATTTCATGACTTTTTCAGGTTTTCCACGTCTGCGATACACCCTCAGGTAAATGGGGCCTAATGTACTTTTATCTCATTTTTAACTTTTAAGTAAGGTCATATAATTATTAGAAAATATGTACTCTAGAAATAACGCTAATAGAAAAATAAATTGTTGTTTAAACTGTTTTGTTGAATTGTTTAAACTTCACATTAAATATGAAAAGCCTTGTTTTTGATTAGTTCAAGTTAGCAATCTGTTCACTGTAGTAGTAACTTTATTACTGCCTTTTGGCTTGTAATGAGTTCTGCCATTATTACATAGTAAATTATTGCAAAAACATACTTATGTAAATAATTGAATCATTTTAACTGAATTCTTCCTTCTTTTTCTGTCTTCTCTTTCCCCCTCCTCTTCCACCCCTCGCCCTATCCACCTCTTTTATCCACTCTCTGATTCTGATGAAATTCTTAAAAATAACTGAAATATGATGCAACACTGCTCAAACCTCACACAATGACCACATTTTGCATATACAGGGTGAGTCTAGTTGGACAAATCAGTCGCTCTAGCGTTTAAGATATTGAAATTGGAAATTCTATTTTTGGATATATTGTAGCTGAAATGGTCCCCTACGCATGGGACCTACAAACAAAGCTCCAGTTTTATTCAAACCGAAATTATTAAATAACAACGAAGGCCTAAAAAATTGTTTTTCTATATTGTTGCATTTTTTAAGGTTATTTCGTTAGAGAATCATTTTCTCTTTATGGAAACATAATTTTTTGAAGAAAAAAGTTAACAATAGCCGAGAGATAAATTATTTAAATAATAAGGATTTTTAAGTATTTCCTAAGGGAAACCACGCGTGCCGTGGTTTTAACAACTGAAAGGCAGTCTAGCTTATACTGCAGACTGTACTCGGAATGACATAAGTGACAGTTGGAAATGTCATTTGCGGTCGTTTGTGAAAAATAATGCAAAACTACGAATTTTTGCCCTTTTCTTTACAGAGAATTGGGTAATTTTTATTGCTTGATGGAATTTATGCTAAATTCGCCGTATACAAGTGTCCTCGGGTTGTCACCCGACTGATGTTTTTTACATATTGCCACTGGAGTCGAATGGTTCGACCAAGAAAAGCTATTCTCGTCAGCCAAAAAGGAATTGGAATAGTTGCTAACAGTTTACTAAAGTGAGTACATTGCTGTCAAATAAGGTGATTTTGTTGCCTTATTAAAAAGTTAATCCATTTCAGCCGATAAGTTTTTCACACTTACGAAAAGGAAATTTATCATCATCGGATGTTCATTCATATTCCATGTCACAAATGTTGAGACTGTTGATATAATGAAAAAAGACAAAGAAGCATTGAGCAAAGTGAAACCAAGAAAAGTCAAGTCGGAGAGTGTAAACGTAAACTGGGATAGGTGCAATTCAAAAGACAGTGTACAGATGAAATATGAATTGATGCAACGAAATTGTATGTAGCAGTCACATCACATGAATCGAAATTATTAACAAGTAGGTGTCGAAGCAAAATGGCTAAATTGTGGCTAGCCAGTTATTTCGGGCAGTGGTCATCAATGATGCTTGCGAACATCCAGAAATCACATGAAGAAAAAGACCACAGGAGGATGCTGAGTACATCAAATTAAACATTCATTTATTATTTCAAGTGAACGTTAAAATTGGACAGAGACTATTGTCACCACGTTGTTATTTATTTATTTATCAATACATTTGATGTTGCAACATTTATGTAAATCTTGTAGTCCACAATCATAACAGACTTAAAAATGTGCGGCAGAGAAGCGGCTGAAACCTCCCCATTGTGTGGTTCTTTGCAACATTTATGTAAATCTCTATCCCTTGTAGTCCACTGCATTTTAATCTAAAACACGTTTAGTTAAGATCATATTTTTTTAGGTAGGTAGGTACCTACCTCTCTATTAAAGTTAGTATTCTTATTAGAAAGTGACGACAGAGGCTTAATGTTTATTTGAAATTTTGTCACTATTCCTTTCTGGCTGACGAGAATATCTTTTCTTGGTCAAACCATTCGACACCGATGGCAATGTAAAAAAACATCAACCGGGTGAGAACCCGAGACACTTGTATTCGGCGAATTTAGCAAAAAATCCATGAACCAATAAAAATTACCTAATTATCTGTAAAGAAAAGGGCAAAAACTCGTAGTTCCGCATTATTTTGTCACAAACGATGGTAAATGACATTTCCAAAACCGACGCTTGTCATTCCGGGTACAGTCTGCGGTATAAGCTAGACTGCCTTTCAGTTGTTAAAACCACGGCACGCGTGGTTTTCCTTAGGAAATACTTAAAAATCCTTATTATTTAAATAATTTATCTCTCGGCTATTGTCAACTTTTTTCTTCAAAAAATTATGTTTCCATAAAGAGAAAATGATTCTCTAACGAAATAACCTTAAAAAATTCAACAATATCGAAAACAAAATTTTTAGGCCCTCGTTTTTATTTAATAATTTCGGTTTGAATAAAACTGGAGCTTCCTTTATGGGTCCCATGCGTAGGGGACCATTTCAGCTACAACATATCCAAAAATAGAATTTCCAATTCCAATATCTTAAACGCTAGGCGACTGATTTGTCCAACTAGACTCACCCTGTATGTACCTAATAGTAATAGTATTAATAGTATTCTGTTACAATTAAAATTAGTTCCTTTACGGAAGGAAACATCTAGGTAATTGCATAGCAATTGTAAAAATTCACGCAAAATTGAATGTACACTACAATAATGTTGTTGATAAAGCTGTCTTGAACAAATCCATACCTTTATAAAGATCTTCTCCTGCTGTGAGATTTGGGTCCACCGATATTTGACTGTATGCTCCATCAACTGCAGCCCAAAATGCCTCGAGATCAACGAATGTTGAGTTCCAGCAGCCAAATACAATCCAGCCTCAGCACACAAGGGCGAAGTCTCCTTAAAACTCTCGCAAGCATTGTATGCCTTAAGTCGGTCAGTCTGAGAGGCACTGGTGCTCATCGTAAGCTCCACAGCTCTTGCCAAATCAGCCGCCAAGGCGGCCACGTCGGGCCCAGACATTTTTCTTCAGAAAATGCGACCTGAAAGTAGAAATATCATTACAATCACATGGTCAACACAGCATGGTTTTGAAAGATTTGCCAACTATTTGAAATTATGAAAGTACGAGGGGGTGCATTTTGTTAACACTACTAAATTAAAAAGTGTTGAGAGACTTACTTGAGGTTTAACGAGATATTATCTGCCCATTATGTTTTTTTTTGGATTAATTTGATGTTTTGCTTCACCATCAATGACGGTTGCCGGCCATTGCCGGCCTTGCTATACTGGCGCACTCTGACGATAGAAAGTAGTACTTAGCGAAACAACAGTGATGGCGCGTTACAGATTCCTGTAGAGCATCTGAAGGGTTTCCTGTATGGTTTCCGTGCGTTATGGTTTCCTGCTTTCGCCTCCAGTACCACCAGTAGGGGAAAGTGGTCTAAAATGATCCCAGGTATGAATACTTACTCGAAGCAACGTGATTAAACGAAAATAACGGTCGTCCGGTTTAAGGGTTGCCAGATTCAACGAAATGCAACCAATTATACATTCTTCTTTCATTTAATCCTTCGTATTTTAAATTTCACACAAATATGCCTTACGAAGACAAATTAACTTCGGAAAAAATTATAACAGATGGAAGAGCAGTCATTAAGTTATTTAATGACTATTCCAAATTTGTTATTTTGTTGAAATAAATTTAAGAAAAAAAAATGCAGCAGAGAAGCGGCTGGAACCTCCCCATCGCGTGGATCTTTGTATTCTGTGTAGATAGTAGTCAATTCAACAGAATTTGTCATCCACTGTCAGCCCGCTCCCTTTTAATGAGAAAGAATTTTTTCTCTATTTTCCACTGAAATGGCAGAAACTGTGAATACATTTTTAGAACCAGAATTTGATCGTCTTTCTAATGGCGACATAAAAAAGGAGGCCTTGCTTTAAAATTTAAAGTTGATATGCTTAAATGGCACTTCCCGTGGACCAATTGCTTCCAAAAGCCTTTCAGGTCTTTAACGGGTCACCCAATCTCCATGTAGCAAATTTCAGCCAAATCGATTCACTAATCTGGGCTATAATGTATCTTTAGTGGTACTACAAAATTTCGATTTTTTGACCCAAAGAGCACTAAATGCGAACGAATTTTGTCTTATTTAAAACCAGAATTTGAAGACCTTTCTGATTGTGACAATAAATCTTTCAAAAACTTGTTTTGGATGGTTAAATGAGTGAATAATTTTAAAGTTGGAAATTGGTGTGCCAAAACGGCACTTTCCGTGGGCCGATTGAATCCAAAATTTGTTCAGCTCTTCGACGTGCAATACAATGTCTATGTGCAAAATTTCAGCCAAATCGGTTCAGGGGCTTGGGCTGTACCGCGATTTAAAAGTCCGCTAAAAATCATTTTTTTTTAAATTTTTGGTCAAAAGGGCACTAAGAATGAATGCATTTTTAGAAGCAGAATTTGAAGGCCTTTCCTATCGTGACGTGAAAAATGGGGGTTTGCATTTAAAATTTAAAAGTTGATGTGCCAAAATGGCATTTCTAGTTGCACGATTGGCTCCAAAAGCTTTTCAGATCTAAGTTGGGTTATGAGATGCCTACGCACCAAATTTCAGACAAATCGGTCTAGTAGTTTTGGCTGTGGCGTGTTTACAAACGTACGTACGTACGTACGTACGTACGTACATACGTACGTACGTACGTACACACACACAGACACATTTTGAAAACCGCTTTTTTGGGTTCCTGAGACCTCAAAACGTGAAGATCTGGTGCTATCTCGAATTCGAAAATTTTAGTGATTGCAGTAACCTCCCATTTTTTTAAAATTTTGTTGGAGTTGGG
The DNA here is from genome assembly GCA_963924575.1 of Pycnomerus fuliginosus. Taxonomy (NCBI): domain Eukaryota; kingdom Metazoa; phylum Arthropoda; class Insecta; order Coleoptera; family Zopheridae; genus Pycnomerus; species Pycnomerus fuliginosus. The sequence goes on from OZ004622.1 coordinate 16,984,585, forward strand.
GAGGTTAAAATTAAGAAATCTCATATATCATGACTGCCCTATAATGCTGCTATTATACATAATGCATTGTGTATGTTATAAAATACAGGGATCATTTTACCCAAGCCCCGTGGGTAAAATGATCCCTTTACACACCTGATGCGGTATTAGTAGGTAGTTTATAACCCAAAGCGTGAAAGTGATGTTTTACGGGGCGAAGGAAAATATGGACAGTCGAGGCGTAGCCGAGGCTGGCCATTTCCTGAGACGGGTAAAACAACTTTTTCGCTGTGGTTTATACAACATTTTTCTTCCTACACCAGTTAAAAATAAATAATTAATTAATTTTGAAATTTGAGAACCCAAGTGTCAGATCAAGAAGATCTAAACGTCAAGTCCTACAATTTAAATTTGGCAAAATCGCGCGTGCTGTCTTCCGTCATACGCCAATCACCGTCGCCATATTGTCCATTTTACACGCCTAGCCGTTAGTATATTTTTACACGACTAGCCGTGAGAAGCGGTCCTTTCACAGCCCTCCTGAATCCCGAAAATCTCATTTTCAGTTAGTGTAGGAAGAAAAATTAATTATTTCTTACGTTATTTATCAAAACTTAATTCAAATAAAAATCGGTTGCACCTTCCTTCTATAAAAAAATCAGATTAAAAGAAGCATTTGTTTCGGTTTTACAGCCCCATTTGTTAGATCATAATGAAAATTTGCCCATCCGCCTACAGTGGTCGCTGTAAATTAACACCAAATCCAAATTTGATTCGTTGAGCAGCTTTTGAGTTCTTGCATTTTTGATGTGTTTCGGCATGTTTAGGGGTTGTACCGCCTTATTTAAAGGTCGCTTTTTCGCGAACGATGATTAAGACCTTTCTTGTACCATCAACAGAAAGCTTTCTAATGGTATTAATTTCAGCCCTACCTACATTATTCAGTAAAAACTCGATCTTCCATCCATAAATTTCATCCCCTTTCATTTTCTGCTAAACACTATCCTCCTTTCTCGACAATATAATTTGTAAAACCTCACAGTCAAATTGCAGGGCCTCATGGACGTTTCAACCCCCTATTTCACCCCCCCCCCCCACGTTTTAAAGAAAGTTATACCTATTTTCAATTTCACCACCCCAATTCAATTCGGAGAAAAAAAAAGAACCGAAAAAACTGGGGGGAAGCCGCTAACCGTATTTTATATTTTATACACCAGATATCCTCTGAAATCCCCGGACTTCCCCCTAAATTGTACACCTGACATCCTCAGCGATTTGCCCCCCAGAAAAAATAATCGGTTCCGGTTCTTCCAAAAAAAAAACCACTGAAATAAAATTAAGGTTTCAGTTCCGGTTCTAGTTCCGGATTAAATATTTCTTACGCAACTTTTCAAATAATGCTAGTTTAAAAATTAATAAAGGACGCATTGAATATTAATAATCAATAATCAATGATGACTTATTATTATATAAACTATAAAAAGTTTTATTTAGGTACAATACACTTTTTTCATTTTATTTATTAACAAAAAACTTTACTTATATCAATTAATTTTTTCTTAATACTAATAAAAAATCCGCAAATCTACGATTATTAAATAACAAGCACAAGATTTTTCTCAGTTAAGATCTTTTTTCAGAGGTTGACCGAAATCTATCGAAAATGTATATCACAATTTACTTGAAGAAATTTTCAGTTTCCACCCTTAAATTTCATCCCCCTTGTCAGATCTCAGTGTCTAATGAAAAGTATAAGTAGTAAGTGAGTCAGAAGTCGGCCGCATCGGCCGGGTGTGCCAATGGCATATGCCTATCGTCGTGCCCATAGCGCCCGGCGCTCATTTACCCCATTTCGCCCCTAAAATGACACTTTTTTTTATCAGGCAATGCAGCAGCTATCGAATTTGATAATATGCTCTTTTGCTAAGAAAAATTCTAAGAGGCCCTTTTGCTTCTAAAACGGCAATTTTCAAAAAAAATGGTATTAAGATCCGGCAATGCAATAGGTATCGAATCCGATAGCAAGAATATGCTCTTTTGCTAAAATAAATTCAAAAGAGGGCCTTTTTGTCACTAAAATGACATTTTTGAAAAAATGGCACTAAGGTTTTCGACCCCGTAGAATATCAGTTTTCAATTTCAACTTTAAAAAAATGGGCATCTACGGAAGCGGCTGGAAGCTCACTTGGTGAATGATCCAACCCTATCACCAAAATCAAGTAAATTTTATCCAGTGGATATTTATTTGAACGTCTAGTCGGACAAAAAAAAAACTATCCGTCTTGTCTGAAATTTAATTTAAGGGGCTTTAGCTCTCAGGAGGCATGTTTCCACCCATATATTTATTAAAACTTTTCCTCATATTTTTGATCGTAGAATACGCCCTTAACATATTATCCTCTGTATGTACATGCGCACGTACCGCTTTTTCGTGATCCTGGGACTTTGAATATACATAGGTTGTTTCACAGCATTCATTTTTGGCCAAAAGAGCACCAAGTATGTGAATAGGTACATTTTCAAAAGCGGATTTCAAAGAGCTTTCATAAAGTGACGCGAAAAATGGTGGTTTGAACTTAAATTTTTTAAGTTGATGTACCAAATGGGTACTTCCTGTGGGCCGATTTAACCTAAAACCTTTTCAGCTCTTCCGAAATCCATAAGATATCCACGTTCTAAATTTGAGCCAGATCGGTACAGTAGTTTAGGGTACCTATATCTAGCATGTTTACAGAGAGACAGACAGACAGACACACAGGCATTTTCCAAAAACCACTTTCTTGGGTTCCCAGTAGCCCGAAACGTAAAAATTTGATGTTTTTGGCGATTCGATTTTTCGATCGATTTTAGTAACTTACTGCGCTAAAACTTAGAAGTTAAAAATTGAATGTGGATACATTACATTAGCAAGCTTTAATTGAGACATTCTTATTTATAGGTACCTACCTAGTATTCGTAAAACCGAGCGTAAAACAGAAAGACAGGTTATTACTTTGGTATATATTTATATTTACTTAATTTAAAATCATGAAGTTGCAGTGAGTTCCTGATTTACTTTTTGTAAACTGAAATTGTACGCGCTTGTTTCGGACTTCGGGAATAGCATCTGAGTACACCTCATCAAAGATCAAAAGTTTCTCGGGATTATAGTTGGGCACCATGTAGCTGCAGCTAACCTCTAACAAAGGAACATAGTATTTTATTCTAAGTAACATGATGCGGTTGGTCTATTAAGAAAAATAAAATAATATGGGTATTATAGGTAGGTATAAGATATTCTACTGCTACAATCCATACTTAGGTACATTACTAGGAAGACAAAATTAGCTGATGCTGCTTACAGTGTAGTACAGTGTTATTCAGAAAATATGTAATATAGCGGCGGGTGCTATGGAAACAAGTGAATTGTAATCTGTTAAAATAACGCTTGTCTAAAGTTAGCTCTCGCACTGATTGCGATTGATTTCTTTCCCGTTATCACATATTTTCTGAATAACACGTTATTCATCAAACCAAGTCAAGTTTTTTGTGAATTAACAACATAATTAAGTACTTACCATTGACATGCGTCTGCATAAGCTTCGGATTCTCCATTATCCCGTTGTAGATAAGCGTCTTCAATTTATAGCATCTTCTTATCATCATCAGTAGAAGATCATCAAGAACTTCACCTTCATTTTTTATATGAAGGGCACACACCTCTACAATATGTCCTTTAACGCAAAATTTCAGAAAATTGAATTTTTACCAAGGGTCCTGTAGTAAGTATTCACAATGAGATTTAACGTCCTACGAAAATTACATCGTCCCCCTTGGTCCAGATACATCCTTGGCAAACTAACCGATAACGATGCCAATGGTATTGACTGTTTCAAGTACGTGGCGAGATCCCCAAAATGATAAACGTTTTCTGAAACCAACCCATAAAAATATTTCTAAATACATTTACACTTACGAATGTCTAAAGTTACTTTTAGTTTTGGACAACAACTGCTCAAAAGACACCATTGTTCTTCGTCAACTACAGCATTCGTTTTCCAGATTTCCTCCTTTAGAATTACTTCCAGATGTTCCAAATTGCAGTTTCTACTCACCAAAATTGCATCAATAAGCTCACAAGATAAAATGTAGTAATCTAGTTTGAAGATTTTTAAATAACGGAGTTGCTCCATACAGGATTGGAAGAATACGGGTTCAAACGTGTCTTGAAAGTAGTAGCAGTATTTAATGTCCAAGTGAGTTATAGTATCCCTCGAGTTTAAGCAGGAGGTCAGAATTTTATTATAGTTAGCACTGTGGATGTTCATATTTTCGAAAACTATTTTCTCCAAGCTGTACTGGTTTCTAAAAGGATCGGTCAAAGCTGAGAATTTCCTCTCTACTCACTTTAAAAATCTCGTTAGGTGGTAGATAACCTTCTGGAATGAGATGTAATCGAGCCAGTTAAAAATTCTCAACCGTTTAATTTGAACAAAACTATCGTGCAAGATTAGAAAGAAACGTACTGCTCTCTTCGTCATTTCTTTATATTTTAAAGGCAACCAACGAGTATTTCTATAGGGAACCGCCCAACCAAACTCCAGATTCCTCACGTACTTACAGTAATCCCTCATCATAAAAGTTGTGCTAGGCTCTGAAAAGGAAAACTTATCGCACGAGTGATTTATAGGAAATATTTCCACCCATTAGATCTACATCTATGTGAACGATCATGTCCTTCCAGAGTCTTATGTGGTCAAGACCGTATTTCCAGTTGTCGCACACCAAAGAACAGGACAGCCTGTCCCTCCTCGACAGGTAACTGTAAATACAGACAAAAATGTCTGGTGGAAGGTTTTCCCAATCTCCCATTGTTTTTGTCGCACCATCGGTTAGGCTCTGGCTTCATCTAAATACACCGGGGGCCCTTTTCTCTTTACTTTAATTTCAAAGACTGACACATGCCAAACCGCCTAACGCTAGTAATGAAATAAATATGCCACCTTTGAATGCGAAAGTGCGAATTTATTACTTCTATTTTCTTGCTACTCTTTATAAGCAACAATTTAATTGACGAGATTCGAAGGTAGCATCTCATAGATAGGTCATAAAATTGGTGGAGGCGCCGGGATAAACTTGCCTGCTGAGGATGAAGGGGTCGTTTTTCAACTTAGGGGTTGATTCTAGAAAACCACTGAATGGTTTTGGAAAAAATAAAAGACAGAAACGCAGTAATAACCGATATACAGGGTGTCTCAGAATTATGGGGACAACAGCTAATCACAGCTTCCTTACGTGAAAATAAGACAAAAAGTAAGAATAAGTTTTTGTCCTAAAATGTATTGTGTGGAAGCTATGCCCCCCAAAAGGACACCCCAAAAATCGGTTTTTTCGAATTTCCTCAAAAATTATAACTAATATTAGTTTGAAATTTGTAATGGAACTTAATTCCATACTTCATACTTTACACTCGCAGTGTATGGTAGGCAGGTATAGGTATTATAAATTCGAACTTATTCTACATGCTAGTAAGCCACGAAAATCTGGTGATATGTTGGCAACAATATAGTTGCAGCAAAATATCCCTGACATCTATTGATTAATTTAAATTTTAGTTTAAAGTTCTTGTCAAAAGAAGATTTTTTTTGTTAAAAAGGAACGAATAACACACCAAGTCGACACAAATTAAAGGCAGTTACCCTAATTGAATTTTATTAAAGTACTGCCAATAGAGAAAAAAAGTTTCATGGCCTACTGACTTGAATACTATACAGGGTGATTCACGAAGACCGTTCATTAGAAACTTTTGGGGATCTACTTGTACTAGAATTTTGAAATTTGACAGTATACTATAGTCATCCACGTACACCAAAAATCAAATATTCCCAGGCCCCCAGCACATCCGGTTTTACCGGAAGTGGCCGTCATCTTCGTTATTTTCACTTTAGATTCGGATTCGTCTCTTAATTGTGAGTTTATCGCACTCGCGTTTTGCCTACCTAACTGTCACTGTTTTTGACATAAGTCAAAACTTTTATCCAAAAATTGATTTTGCAATGCGTAATAAAAGAAAATGTATCTTCCAAACGATTGAAGGTTAAGGAACTAAACTTGGAGGGTTGAATTTAGAAGCTTTGAGCTTTCTTTTAAGATGCTTCACTTGTTCGCGGAAAATAATTTTTTTTAATAATAATAATAATAATAATAATACATTTATTTGTAATCTGAAGATAAAACAAAACAATATTCAAAATAGAAAACAAATGGCAAAGAGAAATTGTCCACAACTTAATTTTTTTATATAGGAATACCAATAATACCATAATTTTATGTGGCCAAAAGATGCAAAATTAAATTTTCTTTAGACTGGTGTTAGCATTCCCTATAACTATTTTTAATATTTGGGATACATTTATTTGTGCTGTTTAAAAAAATATTCCCAGCAAGCTTTGAATCAACAATTAGTAAAGTAACAGTTCGTTCTACACCTTCAAAAATTTGTCTTAAGCTAATTTAGAAAAATTAAATTCGTTGAGTAATTTACGAGCGTCGAATTACAGATCGCCAACATAAGCTATAATTTGTTTATCTATTTGTACATGCGTTCAGCAACTCTGAAAGAAGTAGGTGTCCATTGTCCAAGAGGGGTCTACCTTTCCTAAAAATTGCCGCAAGTGAAGAAAAACTATTTTTTTAAAGATGCGAAAGTCTTTTTGAATACCTATTTCGTCTTTTCCAGGGCTCCAAAAGTAACAATGTTTAAAACTGAAAAACGCCTTAATTTTTAATATTTTTGAAAAAATTTGAAAAAATGGAGTTGTGAACAATTCTTTTCCGCCGTTTTTGAAAATTAATTTCCGCCATATTGTTACGTCAACAAGAACAACTGAGCAATGAAAAGAAAGCTCAAACCTTCTAGTTTCAACCGTTTAAGCTTGGTTCCTTGATCTTCAACCGTTCGGAAGATATAAATGTTTCTATTGTGGATCGCAAATCAATTTCTTGATACATATTTTGACATATGTCAAAAAAGGTGACAGTTAAGTAGGCAAAAGTTGGATACGATACATTCGCAATTAAGAGACAAGTCCGAATCCAAAATCAAAACGAGGATCTTCCATTGTAAATAACAAATATGGCGGTAAAACCGGAAGTGCAGAGGGGTTGGAAATATTTTATTTTTGGTGTACGTGGGCGATTATGGTATAGTACCAAATTTCAAAATTCTACTAGTGGACCCCCAAAATTGTCTAATGAACGGTCTTCGTGAATCACCCTATACTACGAAGCGCGACAAGGCACACAATCCATGGTTTAAGTGTACCTAGAGGTACAATACAGTAGGAACTAGTACGAACTATGCCTTAAATTCAAGCATCGCATTGTATAGGTACAATAGGGCAACAGGTAATAAAATTGGTGGAGGCGCCGGGATAAACTCGGAGATTCAGCTTAGATTAGTTAGGGGTTGTAACTAGAAAAAGTTAATAATCTCTGGGCGCACGAAGCTGGATGGTTTTTCGAAAAAATAAGAAACTATGACTTCAATTATTAATGAAATTCTACTTAGATCTACGAAATTCGCTAACTGTTAAATTCTATAATCCTGTCTTTGAGCGTGCCATGGCGGGCGCAACTGAACTCATCTGTAACAAAATGTGCACTTTACTTTCGAAAATCATATCTAGAACCCACTTTTGAGGCACGACTCAGGAAACTTTTGGTAATGCCGCTTTCAGACGACGTTGCAGTTGCAGTACTTGCCAAACTTCTCAAGTGGCGCCTAAACCGCTTCTTGTTTTTCGACAATTTGTCATTGCGTTCTTGTATAACGTGCTGAAGACATTTGGAAGGGCTCGTCGGAATCTGCAACAAATTGTAACCCGAGGAAGATTTCGTATTTTGCTATTTTTTACCATTTCACAAACTTCCGCTTCGAGCAGCATCAAATCGTACTCGTCCACATTTTTTGCTGGTATGATCAGTAAGCGAACGTCGACATCAGTACTCAAGTCCATCATGTCGGATTTTGGTAACGCCAGGCGTCGGGCGGTCCTGCAAGTTTTTTATACAGAAATAGTATACATATTATTAAACGAGCACATTATGAAGGCCATTATTTGACTTGGTTGTTTTCTAAACTCAACCGCGTGAATAATGGCCCATGATGTGCGAGTTAAATACGACGTTTTATCCACGATTATTGAAATATATTTATCCAAGATTAACGAAAAACAAAATGTTGCCATAAATGATAGCAACAACTTGATGCTTGATCTAGTTTTGGCTTGATTTTGAAACGTCATGGTGTTCATTGGATAGGCAGCCAACATAACAGGTGCTGTGAAGCAAAGTGACAGAGGCGTGACTTTATGACCATAAGTCACGCTGTATTTTATGAACAGGATTATGCATCCATAGTTACGTACATAACAATGGCATTATTTAATAATCGTGGATAAAGTTAATTTTTAAACATTCACCTGGGAATGTAGCAAGGTCCAACGTACAAATCTCTAGTATCATAGTTTGCTAAAATTCCATCTATCAGGATCATGTCTTCTATCATGTCTGTTACCTCGAAAATCTTAAACGTCGACACTTGTGGCATGAAAGAGCGTTCCAAAGTTGCCTTCAGTTGATACGGTGTTAAAGACTGGTACGCTGGTACTTCCATTAGAATTGTTAAGGCGATATCGACGGCAATTGATCGCCAAATTCTGCATTCAAGCCTGGTAACTTTTGAATAGTTTTAAAATTATTATTAATAATACAATACCCGTTGATTGGATCAGAGCTCATCTCTATGGCCTGTCTGATAATGCTTTTGCTTAAAACGTAAACCTGACTGTAAGTTTCAGCTTTGATGCTGCAATTGTAAGCTCTTCCTGTTAATGTGCTTAGGAGCCCAAAGCAATTTCCTGGGACTATATAATCTTTGACGGTTTCATGAAATTTAGTCGGGGGTACATAGTCCACCACTGGTAGATTACCGTGTGAAAGCAGTTGATTTAGTATTTCGGGTCTTGGATGATAAGACAATTTTAAAAGTCCTAAGAACATTTTAATTATTCACAATAGAAACACTGGACAACTTCGGTGGAAAAATGCACTATTACTAGAAACACCCCACTACAGCGAAACACTTGATTTTCACTGCTGACGCGTTTCGAACACAATGCGCTCATTATCAAAGCCAAAGCTAAACAACCCTACCTGATCGAAAACTGAAATATTTATAGGCCCACACACGTAGCTCCACCCCTCGGCTGTGAAAGTTAGACAAATCACAGGCGAGAAATGGTCACGCGTGGGTGAACACGTATAAATACAACAAGTCCTCCCTAAAGTAGCTTAAACAGAGACGAATATGCGACTTATAAATTACGATACTTTCCATTGCATCTAGCATCTGCACCTTGTTAACACAACTAACAAACTAACAACTAACTAACAACTAACAAACTAACTTATTATTATCACTTATTCTATGGTCATTGTGCAAAGCATCATTAGGAAGTTAAAATTCAAGCAACAAGTGTTAAATGCCACGACCTTTCGCTCCGAAGAACAAAAACAGGACTTAAAATTTGTCGCATTACCTTTTGAACCTCAGTTGACAAGAGGTTTCACAAGGTTTTTTGCCCAACAAAATTTAAGGACAGTTTTCAGATCTGAAAACAAACTGAAAAACCTTTTAGACAACCCGAAAGATAAAGTAGGGAAAAATCTGGCATATACGAAATCAATTGTCAAAATTGTATGTAGGTCAAACACGAAGGTCTCTCAACACCAGATTTAAGGAGCACTTAGCCCACCTTAAATATGGCAGAACTGAGAAATCCAGTGTTGCCCTACATGCTTTACACAATGACCATAGAATAAGTGATAATATTAAGTTAGTTTGTAGCGTTAACAAGGTGCAGATGCTAGATGCAATCGAAAGTATCGTAATTTATAAGTCTAGAGATAGGCTTATGAACGCTGATCGCATATTCATCTCTGTTTACGCTACTTTAGGGAGGACTTGTTATATTTATACGTGTTCACTCATGTCTGACCATTTCTCGACTTGTGATTGGTCTAACTTTCACAGCCGACGGGTGGAGCTACGCGGGTGGGCCTATAAATATTTCTGTTTTCTGGCAGGTAGGTTGTTTAGCTTCTGCTTTGATAATGAGCACATTGTGTTCTAAACGCGTCAGCAGTGAAAATCGAGTGTTTCGATCGGTGTAGTAGGGTGTTTCTAGTGATAGTGCACTTTAATTATTAATAAAGGAAATCAGTAGAAATTTTCTCACCAGTTATTAAAATATAGACAGCATTAGAGGGCTTCCCCTCCCGGCAAACCGTATCTCCGGGATCATATTTTTTGGTGGTAACATTTCCGAACAAATAATCAATGACGAGCTCCTCACCGCCCATCCAAGAAATTTCATAAAAGAATTGTTTGGGAGACAGCGGTCTAACTGATTGCAGTGCAGCAATAAATTTCGCTCTTTCGTACCACGCGTTCATCAATTGAACATATTCAACATCATCCACCCATCCTGAAATCTTCAGATCTTCAATAGTCTCCCTCATGCTGTTCAAAATTGTTCGAATCGCCAGTTTTGTTTTGACTGTCGTTACAACCCACGGCCTGTCTTTCTGAGTAATTGCCAACAGTTTAGTCACTTCCAATATATCGTACTCCATTCTTTTCCTCATATCTTGCTTAATTTTGACGTTGTCTATCATGTGAGGTAAGTACTCCAGCACCTCCTTTTCTCCAGTTACATATCCCGCAGCTAGTGAGTAGGCGTAAGCTTTGTGAGTGTCTATTTGGGCATCCAGGTATTTAACAATACCAGGAATAAATACTTTGAGGTAACGCAAGAGTTTAAGTAAACGTAGTACTAAAATGAATTTTACAAAAAAGTACCAGGCGTAAGGGGAGGGTTTTCTGAAATCCGCTTTGAACGAATCTATTATGCTTATGCCGGTGGCCGCGAACATTAACCAAAGCACGATGAAATCGATTATGTTCCAGGCTGACCTAAAAATGGTTAAAAAAATGGTTGAAAAAATTGGTTAAATCATTTTTAAATAGAAACGATAGGGAAACATAAAGAAGACAAAAAGTAGAGAGAAGGATAAGAAAACATAAGGAACAGTAGATTGTTTAACAAGTACCTACCTAAAGAAAAGTGCAAATTCTGTGTTTATTTTCACGCTGCTTCAAATCTACTTCCGTTGAAATCGTTGGAAAAGTGTTCCTAAGGATATTTTAATCAATGGAGAAAAGACAAGAGGCTGAAGAAACGCCGCGCCGTAGGTACTTTGATAAAAAGGTTCGTTGTTCATTTTCCAACAATAGATATTTATTTTATTAGGAGAATAAGTGGAACACTATGTGATGGAGTATGGAAGTTTAAACGAAGAACAGAGCGAGGAGAATTAAATCCATACGAGACCTTGTCAACACCAGTGAGGAACTTTTTTCGTGGTACGCGAATTGAGATTAAGAAAGGAAATATTTTCGAAATTGCTAGCATAATATATTACGTCTTATTAAACCATACCCATGAAATCGGTGAAACTGCTTAGTAGAAGATTTTCTCCAGGCACAACAAATGTAGAATATGCGCCCTACTCCTTCGAAGAGGTAAGGGCGAAGAAACTTTTGAAAAATCATCGAGGTACTACATGCATTTAGGTTTCATATATTAAAAAATAAAAAAAATCTGACCCAAGTTAGCGACAGTCCAGAAGGTGTTAAAATAGCATTGAGCATACTGAAAAAATAACAAGAATGACCATCTTCAATGACTTTCAAAAGATGCTTTACCACCCTCTCACCTCTTCAACCCAAGAAACGGTGAGGCCCACAAGGTTGGTCTCAATGGTAAAAATTACTCAAAGAGACGTGCTCTACAACATATATTTTTTTGAAAAAAATCTGACCCAAACCCAATTTATATAAGAAAAGTGCGGGGTCCTTTATTTAAACGGTCATTTAAGTAATTGTTATGTAACGTTTGAAAATAATAAATTCTTTTTTAGTTAAAGACCCTAAAAGCATCGTCGTTACGGTGACCAACACTGACCAACAGAATATGTGTACAGAAGAAGAATCTCCTGTTGAGGGAGTCCAATTATATATTATTGACGGTCGAGACACGAAAATAGTTATTGTTTAACTAGACGGAAGAGTGAAAAGTAGATAGTGAAAGAATATATGCAAAAGGAAAATTATTTAACAATAGAACTCTTTCTTGTCTAAAAATGTCCTAAAAGATACAAGATATATTAACAGAAAGGCTACAAATAAGAAAAAAGAAGAATAAGAAATGTAAAATTTGACGATAAAAGAAGAATGGGTAAAGTGAGAAAGATAATATACTTGCAGAACGGTCTGTATAGCTGAAACGATATCTATAAATTCTCTCAGCGCTCAGCCGTGTACAGTATGCTTCTGATGTTTTGCTCGATTGTTTGTTACGCAACTGAAAACTTTGCGGAACAATTGCTTTGAACGATATGAGAATGATTGGATTTCAGGTAGGTAACTATGATTTTTAGGCGTCATGCCGAGTCTGTCTCGCAAAGTTTTCGGTTGCGTAAGAAACGATCGAGCAAAACATCAGACGCATACTGTACCTAATATAGATCGACTTTCATTTTGAATGGAAAAATTGAAATTGACAGATTTGGCAACCAAAATTAGGCAAGGGCTTGTGTTACAGAAGAAAAAACTAGGTCCTTGTCAGATCTGAAATAGGTTTCATAGGTCTGGTTTGTAATGTAGGTAAAATCTTACCCCTCGCTTGTTGTTGAGGGTAAATTTTGGGGTAAATGCGAGTTCAATATTTGGTTATCTCTTAGCAACTGCGAACGTTCGCTAAATAGCGAAGGGTTAAATATTGAGGCGAAAAAGGATAAATAATTGTACATGTATCGGGTGGTCGTAAATAATTGACCGCTAAATGGCAACTCCGACCAAAAATATAGTAATTTTGCATGCTTCAGCTAAACAACCAATAAACTGACGCTGACGGTCGCCCAAATTCAAATGATTTCAAAAAGGAGTGTCGTCCAGTGCTATCGTGCCGTCCTTCCTCTTTATTAGTACCGTATTGAAAGCAACGTTGCCATTTAGCGGTCAATCATTTATGACCACCCGATACCTAAGTGCAGTAAATAATAAAATAGAAGGGAATAGTAAGAGGGATGAAAAGAAGCAGAATTGCAAAAGAAGTTGAGGAAATCCATCTTACAGTCCCGGTGGAAAAGAAGCAAAAGAAGCTACAACAAGAGCGCAACAAAAACTTTCGAAGAGCTCTGGGAGACAGAAACATTATAGGTAGATTATAGAGGAAAAACTCAGCTCCACTGACAAGGAGGGTGATAAAGTCGGAATTTTTTGTAGCTAACGCAAGGGCCGTGTGAATCAAGCTTTCTTCTCTTGGTTTGTTAAACGGGCTTTTAGTTTCGTTCAAATGTCTGTCAGTGTCAAAAAGCAGAAACAATAAAGGTTGGAAGGGATCATTGTTGTTAGTCCATTATTTCTGCTTTTTAGTGTTGACACTGACAGGAATTTTGACGCAATTTAAAGCCCAATTATCGAACCAACAGAAAGAAGCCTAACTCACACAACCCCCACGTACGTTTAGTGGAGTAAATTCGAGGCTGAAAGTCGCTCCGTTCTCGAAAAAAAATTTTTTGAGGTAGAACCAGGTGAGATGCATATGAATCGATAGAGAATGTTTTTCTGCATATGAAATGGACCTTTACGACATTTTCCTATGGTCCAGATTTTTGGAAATGACGGAAAACCAAGAAAATGTGAATTAATTGAAAACCGTGTTTTTCAATACATACCTCGTCGTATCTTTGAAACTATTTAAGGTAGCCACATGAGTTTTGTTTTATTTGAAAGAGAAAACCACAGCGCCGCTAACGATGTAAGCATAATGGCGAAAAAGTTCAAAAGGGCCTACGATAATCGGCTCCGAAGTGAACGCGCGGATTTCCCTGCATTGAAATTTTTGACATGCGAGTGAGGTGGCCAGTTTTTTGGAATTCCGCAAAAGTGCCGGCTACAAAGTAAAGATAAAAGAATGAAAAAGTTTTTGGTAAAAGAAGCAATTCGCTATTGGCAATGGTTTAGGCGCTATGAATTTTTCTTTGCCGGCGATTTTTTCACGGACGGCGCGGTGACGCGCGATTGCCTTGCTGAAGCAGTGGCAGCATCGGATTGCGATATATTGCGGCTGCGCTTCGATAAACATATTACGGAATATGAAATATTATAGAAAATAGAACCATTATGAAATATTTTTATTAAATTGGTGCTTCGGCTTCCTCTGAAACGTCGCCGACGGCACCACTTCAAATTGAAAGTAGTTATTAGGTACAATTTTTACAGGGACATTCTGTGTTGAGGCCTTCCTTCAGACACATTTTATTATTTCTGCAATTATTTTCGGAACAATAAATATTTACCTGGACTCTCTATGCTTCAAAAGTCGGAAGATGGCTTGAGTAGGTACAAGATCTTCATTTGATACGTGATTTGATATTCACGTTGAAACATTGCATTGGAGGACAGTTGAAGGTAAAGTTCCATTTGTTGTATTTAGGCTTTTATTTTTGTACAGAAAAAGTGTGTATTGAGTGGCAATCTTTATAACCATCTTTGAGCAACGCATAAGGAAGATTTGTGAGGTCCTTAATATTTTCCTTATTTTTTATCAAAACCCAAACATCGCAACATTAAATGATCTTTGATTTCAACTATATGCATGTCGACATTGCCATAACTCAAACGAATCGGCCAGATCTAGAACTATCTTCCACGATATATACCTTGATACCTATAAGTTAGATAATGCATTCAACCATGTCCTAAGGTGTGTGTAAATTGTTAGCACAATTCAATGCATTGATATACATTTAAAATGCATGCTTTGTACTCAAGCCATCTTCCGACTTCTGAAATAGTGAGTCCATGTTTTGATGATGAAAGATGGCCACTGGGAATCCGTTTTTACTACACAGGAGCCTGTGCCTGTCCCTAAATCCTAAGAGGGCTGCTTTAAACTTTTTGCCCCGATAATAATTATTGCACTAATATGATAAAATGCGAGATAGAAAGTGTTTTTCCACTATCGACCCATTTCCCTTGATTTTAACAAGTACCTGATTTTCGTATGCTAAAATTTGATTTTAATCCCCCACTACCAAAATCTGGGAGTAAAAATTTTTAATACCTATTTTGAGGGAGTCAACATTTTTAATCCCTGATTTTGAGGAGATATAAATTTTGATGAAATTGAAATGCGTTGTGAAGAGAAGATCCATAATAATATTTCTGTTGCTGATGGTAATTAACCCACCTGCTCCAGAATTTAAAATTATTTGCAGCACTGCAAAGTGCCTAAGTGACGCGCAACAAACGTTAATATCTAGAAAATTTGATCTTTTTTCGTTTGAAAATAAAATATTGTATTTTATTCGGCATTTAATCTTCCATACCCCGTCATATAGTGTCTTACTTAAACTGTGACACAGAATGTCCCTGCAAAAATTGTACCTAATAACTACTTTCAATTTGAAGTGGTGTTTATAGAAGCCGAAGCACCAATTTAATAAAAATATTTCATAATGGTTCTATTTTCTATAATATTTCATTTTCCGTAATATGTTTATCCAAGCGCAATATATCGCAATCCGATGCTGCCACTGCTTCAGCAAGGCAATCGCGCGTCACCGCGCCGTCCGTGAAAAAATCGCCGGCAAAGAAAAATTCATAGCGCCTAAACCATTGCCAATAGCGAGTTGCTTCTTTTACCAAAAACTTTTTCATTCTTTTATCTTTACTTTGTAGCCGGAACTTTTGCGGAATTCCAAAAAACTGGCCACTTCACTCGCATGTCAAAAATTTCAATGCATGGAAATCCGCGCGTTCACTTCGGAGCAGATTATCGTAGGCCCTTTTGCACTTTTTCGCCATTATGCTTACACCATTAGCGGCGCTGTAGTTTTCTCTTTCAAATAAAATAAAACTCATGTGGCTACCTTAAATAGTTTCAAAGATACGACGAGGTATGTATTGAAAAACACGGTTTTCAATTAATTCACATTTTCTTGGTTTTCCGTAATTTCCAAGAATCTGGACCACAGGAAAATGTCGTAAAAGTCCATTTCAAATGCACAAAAACATTCTCTATCGACTCATATGCGTTTCACCTGGTTCTACCTCCAAAAATTTTTTTGAACGATTTCCAGGCCGAATTCGCTCCACTAGTTAGAAAGTGTTCAGAATTTAATTATTATTACTTGAAATAAGTCTTCACTCCGTCCCTGCACACGTATATCCACGAATATCCGTAGATTTTTATGGTGCATTCAGCAAAATAAACAAAAAGAAAAAATGCGTTAACTGCTGCATAAACGAGACGCCCAGTTAAGTTCTTTGGTGGTACCAAAAGTTCAACTATTATCTCAATAATATTTAAAACGATCAGAATGTAAATGACGATATCGAAGGCTTTGTGGGCAATCATTTTAAAACAGAGGCGTCTGTACAACCTTCTGGGCATTCGAAGACTGTTTTCGTCTTGTTTTCTGTAGACTCTGTAAACCCACTTTCTAAAGCAACGCCTTAATATATCCTGAAAAAAATTCGTTGAAGCCTGTTAGGGAACATCTTGACATACTTGTTTCTTGAACACCTTGTGTAGCTCTTTCGCGTCAATAAGCGCCTTCTCTGAATCCATGGCAACTTCTACAGCCTGCAGTAATGTCTTCATGATCTGATTAGATATCATCCCCATTTCATATTGACGAATATAGCTGACATTTTTCGCCTTAAGCACTCTCATTCTTGCCTCCCTACATTCGTCATTCATTAACTATTTCAGAAATGACTCAAACCTAGTCATATCCTTGAACTCCTTCCTGGTCGGTTCGCACTCAACTTTAATTTTGCAGTCGGAGCAAAACCCAAATCTGAAGCCCATGGAACTCAGTTCGCTTTCATCCGTTTGTATCATCCCCGTATAAGGATGTCGCATTTCAGTAGCCACGTTTAGTAATGTCCAATTGGCGTCGGAAAAGAATCTCTCCATTTTAAGGATTGAAATCACTTTATCTCTTTTATTCCGGATGCGTTTCATACAAGAGTTCATGTTAATTTGTCTTGGTACCGACATTTTTGTCAATCCCGCTGATTTGATGACCAGAGGTATTAATGCACCGTTAATTAGTTGCGATAGTAAATATAGCGTAACGGTATGCATTAGAAATATACGATTGAATTTCGATTCTACGTAGGAAAACATTGCCATACAGAGAATTAACATTACGGGGCTTTTCAGACCTCCCCAGGCACAGACCATCATAGTAGTAAACGTGAAGCCATACCCGAGTCTGCTTAAAATTGGCGCAAAAAGCAGAAAACTTATGAAACGACCTAAGTTGACTAAAACGTAGTTTAAACAAATTAGTAAAATATCCGTTCCTTCCAAATATGGGATTATGTACACAGTAAATTTTATGGAAGCTAAAGTGATAATCATTAAGTTTAGGAGATGGTGGACTACTTTTATGACACGGACTGATTCTTTAACAGTGTCCATAGGGATTGACTGGCGTTCTCTTGCCATCATTACAACTGTGAAAATAATAGTTGAGCTTCCAGTTCTGAATAATGCATAAGCCATGTGATAGCTGAATACCGTCATTCCAATTAGTACTGAGGTAAAATTCACAAAATCAGTGCAGGTACGTCTCATTAAGAAAGCGGATATGAATCCAAGGAAAGCTCCAAGTAAAGGTCCTGCAAAAAGAATTACTTACTTAACTACGTTTGTGAGCTTACCAAGAGTAATGTCTTTAAGTATCATGAGAATGGAGGACGCAGGAAATTCATTTGACTGAAGTGTTCTTCTAGTTACCGAAAATATGTAGATGTTGATTATGAGACGCATTGTAGCTTCA
Source organism: Pycnomerus fuliginosus (assembly GCA_963924575.1). Lineage (NCBI taxonomy): Eukaryota > Metazoa > Arthropoda > Insecta > Coleoptera > Zopheridae > Pycnomerus > Pycnomerus fuliginosus. The sequence goes on from OZ004622.1 coordinate 17,002,528, forward strand.
CCAGTGAGTAAGGTTTGAATATGGTGAGTATGGCCTCCAGTTTCTTTCAAGCGACTCACCATTTCGTATGGGTAGATTATAGTGACCACACTACCAAATAATATACTGTATGAAGGGGACCAATGGTAGCCAGCCACAGACATCAGAAAACCCACTCCAGTTAAGCTCACAAAACATACTACAAGATAATCTTTCACAGAGCAAATTCTTTGATTGTCTTTACCAGGAATTGATATTATTAAAATCTGGTGCAATGATTTATAGAAGGCATGCACATCCAAAAGGAAAATCGATTTAAGTATCAGGATGGGATAATAGGCAAGCAGCAAACCGATAATGTCTATGTAAAGAAAATTCGTAAAGTCCATAAAGGGGCGAAAGTAAATAGCGGCGGTGGTCCACAAACATGCCAATATTATCACGAAAACTCCGAAAGGTATAGGACAATGGTTTATCTAAGAGAAAATGCAGTTTATATTTTTGCAGACTGACGACTTACTCTAAGGATGTGGCGGATAAGCGCTCCGGTTAGGATCATCCCTCCAATGAAGAGGAAGCCAGCGTCTAGGGGTCCATCGGAGTCGGGGTAGCCTTTGAGAGAATCTGGTTCACGTAAACAAGTTACGCTGTGCAAAAATATTCCAAGAAAAATCAGAAACATATTATTCAAATTGGTTCAAACAGTAATTCCTGATCGCCAATTAGGATCTGACACTAGATAATGATTGACAGACACGTAATTAAACATTCGCTCGTAACGCAAAAAACTGCAGTTTCGATTTTTGAATCTGCGGTTAGACAGATAGCTCTTGAACTTAAGTCGAAAAAAATACAGGAAACCTTATTCTTTGCTTCAAGATTGTTGATAATGATATGAAGTTAGCCAAGGACAGAATGGTATCTTGTGTTGTCATATTAACCTCCCCAAACCCATCACAATTTTAAAAAAATGGGAGGTTACTGCAATCACTAAAATTTTCGAATTTGAGATAGCACCAGATCTCCACGTTTTGAGGTCTCAGGAACCCAGAAAAGTGGTTTTTAAAATGTGTCTGTGTGTATATTCGTACGTACGTTCGTACGTACGTTTGTAAACACGCCACAGCCAAAACTACTGGGCCGATTTGGCTGCAATTTGGTACGTAGGCATCTCATAACCCAACTTAGATCTGAAAAGCTTTTGGAGCCAATCGTGCAACCGGAAATGCCATTTTGGCACATCAACTTTTAAATTTTAAATGCAAACCCCCATTTTTCACGTCACCATAAGAAAGACCTTCAAATTCTGCTTCTAAAAATGTATTCATTCTTAGTGCCCTTTTGACCAAAAATTAAAAAAAAATTGATTTTTATCAGACTTTAAAATCGCGGTACAGCCCAAGCCCCTGAATCGATTTGACTGAAATTTTGCACATAGGGATTGTATTACACCTCGAAAAGCTGAACAAATTTTGAATTCCATCGACTCACGGAAAGTGTCCTTTTGGCACACCAATTTCCAAATTTAAAATTACTCATTACCATTAAAAACAAGTTTTTGAAAGATTTATTGTCACCATCAGAAAGGTCTTCAAATTTTGGTTTTAAATAGGACAAAATTAATTCGCATTTAGCGCTGTTTGGTTCAAAAAATCGAAATTTTATAATAACAGTAAAAACACATTATGTATAGCCCAAATTACTGAATCGATTTGGCTGAAATTTGGTACATGGAGATTAGGTGACCCGTTGAAGACCTGAAAGGCTTTTGGGAGCAATTGGCCCACGGGAACTGCCATTTAAGCATATCAACTTAAAATTTTAAATACAAGGCCTCCTTTTTTATGTCGCCTTTAGAAAGACGATCAAATTCTGGTTCTAAAAATGTACTTACAATTTCTGCCATTTCAATGGAAAATAGAGAAAAAATTCTTTCTCATTAAAAGGGGGCAGGCTGACAGTGGATGACATAAAGTGGCAGTTATTGTCAAAAATTTGGCAAAAGATTAACCTTAAAAGGAACATATTGTCAAATGTGATGGGTGATGTACGAGGTGATGTCGGTATTTGTCAGAAAATTGCGAAATTACAGACGATAAGGATAAAAAAAATTCTGTTGAATTGACTACTATCTACACAGAATACAAAGATCCACGCGATGGGGAGGTTCCAGCCGCTTCTCTGCTGCATTTTTTTCCTTAAATTGATTGCAAAAGAAATTCCACCAGATACTGAAAAATTCTCCTTTTCACTTTTGTATGAAAGTAGGTATATACCTACATACCTGCCTTTTTTACCCATTTGATGACTAATCAAAAAAATGGTGAGCCAAGGAGTCTGCTGGAACCTACACCGTGTGAATCGTTAATTTGCAAGGGGTTGTCGCAATAACTCGGAAACTTGTAATCACTCTTTGTTGTACAAATATCACAAATATCTATTACCATGACAACTATTTTGCTATGCGACCAATTCATGCTCAATTTTGGGACATTTTTGACAGTCGTTTTTCCTAGATCTGTCAAAGCAATGGCACTTTATCGTCAAATATTCGAATTCGTGTTTTACTCAAATCTCGCATTTTTGTTCTTTTGGTGCCCACTAACCGCTTCACTAAAATGTGCCTGTTGCTTTCCCGAATTATACGCCAGCATGATCAGAAATCAAAATTCCTCTCTACAAGTGCCATCAGAGCTACTGAAACGAGAAGTCGATGATGAATATGTCGACGAGGATGACAGTTCCAAATTACTGTTCCCCATCGTCGTCAGTTCGTCGACAAAAAAGACACCAATAACCCCGATTTGGAATAATGAAAATTGCCTTCAGGTAAGGTGCGAGAAAGGCCATTCTGTGGTTGACTGCGGTAACGCAAAAATATCAGCGCAATGTTTCACGCAAACTTATAAACAATGTGAGTTGAAAAATTGTACTGGTAGATATAAAACCATCCATTTTCTTCAATTATTTTTTAGTTGTTTCGAAGGGATGTCTAACGAATAAAGATGCTTCCGTTCGCAATGCGATATGTGAAAGGAATGGAAGTAAATGCGCATTTTGCGAGGAAGATCTTTGTAACAATGGGCAGAAACTGAAAGATATTGAGAATAGGGAAAGTGAAGAGGAAATTTCGTATTCCACAACATCCAAGGCGGTCTGTTTAGCAAAGTTGCCAATTGCGTTCAAATTACTTATGTTATTAACTGCTCTTTTTTATTAAAGTATACCTATAAGTGCCATGATTTATGTTAAAATTCAAACAAGTAGTGTTCGAATAATGTTAGAAATAGAGATAGGGACAGAGATAGAGCTACATCTATAATTAGAATTGGAGTTAGAGGCAGAGTCAGACGTAGTGCTACATTTTAGAAGTAGAACTAGATCTAGACTAGAAGTAGCTCCAAAGTAAAGTTAGAAGTAAAGGTGATGGCGCTATGTAAAAGTGAAGTTAGAGTTACTGTTACAATGACAGTTCCGTTTAGCTCTAGAGGCTAGCTCTAGAGTTCTAGAGTGACAGTTGTAGTAGAGCTAGAGGTAGATGTAGAGCTAGAAGTAAAAGTAAGCTAGAGGTATACATCGAGGCAGATTCGGGGCTAGAAGCAGAGGTAGAGCTAAAGTTAGAGCTAGCGATAGGGTTTCTAGTTCTAACTCCAGCTCTCCATCTAACTGTAACTGAAATCTAGTTCTTGTTCTACCTCTACTAGATCTACCTCTAGTTCTAACTCTGACTGCATCTCGTAGTAGATGGTAGTCGTCTTTGCAATATAGTTTTCCCATTTAAGTGTAAATAGAGAAACAAAATTCCAAAAGTGACTACCGCTGCAAAGCCTCGTGGAACACAGTTTAAATCTTACTGTTAATCTAGCTCTAAATCTACATCTAGCTCTACCTCTAGATGTACACTCAACCGCATTAGTAATAAGCGGGTGAGATAAAGAGGGAAATACGATTAGAATGCGTGATTTGCTATTTTTGTCTCCATCAGCCCGCTTATTATTAATGGGGTTGGGTGTACCTGTAGCGTAGCTATAACTCAACTTACTGCTACCTCGAACCTTTAGCTCTATCTTACTGTATCTCTTTGCTCTAACTGTACCTCTAGCTGTGCCTCTAAATCCAGCTTAGCTCTAACTCTAGCTCTAGCTCGTCGACTAAATTTATTAATTGGAAATCTGATTTTGAGCTTTTTTCGACGCCCCCACCATTTTTAGTCAAGTTAGAAGTAGATATAGTGTTATAATTAGAGGTAGAGGCAAAGCTAGAGTTAGAACTAGATTTAGAAGTAGAGGTGGACTCTTGACTTAATTCTGCCTCTAGCTCTAACACTAACTCTACTTCTAAATTCACTAAAATATTTAGGTCGTCGAAAAAGCTCAAAGTCAGATTTCGAAATACTAGCTATGGCTAGAGCTGAGATATAGTTAGAGGTATAGCTATAGGTACAGGTACAGGTAGAGGTAGAAGTAGGTCGAGGTAAAATTAGCGATAGAGCAGTTAGGTTACACCTAGGTACCTACAGGCAGAGCTAGAGGTATAGAGTTAAAGCCAGATATAGAGATATAGAGTTAGCTTTATAGTTACAGTTAAACTGAGCAGCACAAAACTTTGCAGCGGTAGTCACCTTTGGAATTTTGTAACTATATTTCAAAGGCGATTACCAATGCCAAGGTTAGAGCTAGAGCCAGATCTAGAGGTAGAGATAGAGGTAGGGCAGAAGTTAAATTTACAGTTGCAGTTAAATTTAGATCGAAAACTAGAGGTAGAGATAGAAGCCCTACCTCTAGCTCCAACTTTAGCTCTACCTCTGCTTATAGTCCCGAACCTGCCTCTATGTATACCTCTAGCTTAATTCTACGTCTACATCTACCTCTAGATCTACCATAACTGTAAATTTAGAACTAAAACTCTAGAGCTAGCCCCTAGAGTTAAAAGGAATTGTCATTGTAATAGTAATTCTAACTTCACCTTTACGTAGCTCCTCCTCTACTTACTTCAAAAGCTACCTAAGAGCTACATAATTCCAATTAACTCTAATTATAGCTGTGGCTCTAGACTCTATCTCTAGCTCTAAGACTAATTCTAACTGTGACTGTAACTCTAGCTATAAGTCTATCTATACTTCTAGGTCTAACTCTAGCTATAATTCTAGTAGTAACTGTATAGTTTGTCAAGAAATAATTGAACAGCCATAAAGACAAACCTTTTAACTTCAGCCGACCGCCCGTTGAGGTTGACAATGCAGGGGAATTCCCTCATAAGATCTTGTACGGCGCTCTCGTAGCTGAACACTTGGCTGTGTAGAAAGATTTATGGAGGGAATTCCCCTGCATTGCCAACCTAAACGGGCGGTCAGCTTAAGTTAAAAGGTTTGTCTTTATGGCTGTTCAATTATTTCTTGGCAAACTTTAGCTCTAGCTGTAGGGCCTCTGTGATATTTCAAACAATTTTTTTAAGGGACTATTTTATAATATTTGAGGGTGGCGAATTCCACCCTCATTCCCCGTGGAAACACATTAAACTTTGCATGAGGATTTCTAAACTAAATTAAGATTTTTTGATGCTGGAATGGTGGTGGCACAGTAGTCCGTTCAGTTAGTGGCATTTTTTAAGGTTTGGGGGTGGCGAGTCCCATCCCCCCGCCTCTCGGAAAATGGGCAAAACTTGCAGGTATAAATTATTGGGGTGAATATCGTTTTTGACACCGAAGGCCACAGCCCACGATTTTTTTCTCTCCAAACAATAGCGGGTTTGTTAAGGGGGTTGCAATTCGTCTTCTCCCTTGTAAATAAAAGGTCGGTTTCGTTTTAATCGTTTTTAGGCCTTATCTTGTTTGGTATGCTGTAAATTTTACCAGTCCGAATCTAAATCCCAAGCTAACTGCAGCGACATGATCAAGATCATACGTATTTTAGGAATATTAATTGTTAGAAAAACAATTTTTAACCATTTAAGAGAAAGAGCCAAGATCACACTTTCAACAAATCATAAACCAGTAGTTAGGTAGGTATAAGAAAAAAATGGACGAAAAACCAAAAAAATCTCATACTCGTATTGTAAAATTTGTGTACTTTTGTCGAACACAAAAAGAATCAATTACAAATTCTGTTAATCCATGTTCCTAGTTGTTAAACCCTCGGCACCCACAATGGTAATCCTCCCCTCAATCTCTTGAAACACCGGCGATTTTTTACTCAAATACTCCACAATCACGTCAATGTCCACCCTTCCAACTCTAATATTTTTCAAGTTCTCCTGAATTGATGTATAACCATCTCCACCAGTCTTCAGAAAAGATGGAACTACAAGTCGGTACGTTTTATCAACTTCTAAGTCTTCATAAACCGGAACTCTACACTTCTGACAACGGATTTTAATCGACTGGGCTCTTTCTCCAGCTGGTCGAGTAACATTAAACACCAAATGAAATCCTTGAAAGAAAAAAAAAATTGATTAGGCTGTGAAAAAAAATGCCTACCTGAAACTTGTAAAAGCGTAATGTCTACGTAAGCTCTTCCGAAGGAATACGGAGATTGCAATCCGAATTCGAAGAATTCTTTGATGTATTTGCCTTGGATCTCACCAAGATCGAAAGTGTTTTCAAAGGGCTGGGCGGTAGCTGCGTCGCCATAAGTTATATCTAAAATTTAATGGTTAGCAATAAAAAATTGGAGAAACATTAATCGTCACCCCCGTTTGCTATTGTGGTTCTAAGTCCACCAGGATTTGTAACGGCCAAAGAAGCGTAAGTCCAAGAGTCGTCTTCTGCCAATTCAGTGTACTAAGAAGACTTTTTAGTTTGCTGAAATAAGAGAAAGATTCTTACAGCATACACCATTGCGTCGGTAACAAAATTGCCCAACAGACATTCAGAATAATAGCAGTTACTTCTGTCTAAAGAAACAAAGGAGCTACCAATTATTTTGGTACCAACACTGTCCACGTCTTCCTTCCATGGCAGAAGCTGCTGGTTAATATCTTCGTCTAGAAGCAAAAATTTTGCAAATTTGAAGATAAAAGGTCTAACCTTGGAGTTTAGAAGTGTCCAGATAAATCGGCTCGCCGGACCAGCTTAAGACGTTGCCATTAGTATCATAACTTACGGTAATATTACCAACGTATTTTGTGTAGGCAGAAGCTTGCAACACCAAAACAGTTTGACCGTCGTTTCTGTTAACAATAGTAGGGTAAGGACCAGCAGGGTTATCTGGTCCAGGCAGTTGCGCTAAAAACAACCCTTCAAATCTAGAAAAATACAAAACCACCTACGTCCTGTATAGAGAAAGCTATGCGAATGTCCACCAACAATAACTCCAATTTTAGAAGCTGTTGTTGCCTTCCTAGCTATTTCCTGTTCAATGTCATAACCAGAATGGGACAACACTATATTTGTGAACACGCCTTCTTCTTGGACCAATCTTTCTGCTTCAGCATTTACAGATTCTGATTCATCAAAAAAACTCAACTTTCCAGAGCTGGAAATTTGCTAAAAAATTTTGTAGAAGCAAGCCAGAAAGCTACATTCTTACATCTGTTAACTTTGTGATGACTCCAATAATACCAATTTTTTGACCATCACGTTCAACCACAACGCTTTTATTGTACAGGTTTTGAATGTTGGGCTCTAAGGTGTCGTTAATGTTAGATACTACAACGGGAGCTTTTAAATGCTCGAGGAATGGCACAACACCCGCGATTCCATCATCAAATTCATGATTTCCCAAAACCTGTTACATATATCTGAAATATGTACATTTTTCTCATTACTTACAATAGCATCAAAGGGGAGTTTATTAAGAAAATATTGAGTTATGTTCCATTTGAAGAGATTGTAATAAAGGGTTCCTTGAAAGTTATCTCCACCATTCAACAATACTGAATTAGGCGAAGCCGCCAAAATGGAGGTGATTTGAGAATACACTCGGCTAAAACCTCCGATGCATCCTTCTTCCTTGCAGATTCCTGATTGTGTGTTTACTTCTTCAAATCTATCATGGAGTCACTCATATCAACATATTTGTATAGGTATTTACCTGGCGTGAAAATCATTAATGTGCACAATGGAGAGTTCAAGTGAATCTGAAGTGCTCAAAAATAAAAGACACAACAAACACTTCAGTTTGACGGCAGCCATGGTCAATCAACAACAACGGAGTGTTCTTGGTAATCAAATCTTAAAATTTTCGAGATTAGATAGGCAGATTACGTAATGATCAATGATCTCGCGACAATTTAATGATTACACAATCCTAGAGGTACCTACTTAAAAAAGGAAGATGATTACGAAGTAAAACAATGTTAGGAATCTAATTTGGTTAATAATTATTTGTCTACTCTATATGTAAGTAGCTATAAGGATAAAACCGAGGATATAACCAAAATAGCTAACATATAAGTAGCTAACCTATACCTATGGTTGCCTTTTGATAATAAATAGATTATTATTATTCAGTGTAAAAACAACTAAAAATTTTCATTTAAATAGCATCAACTGTAAGAAAGATTTTTTTCAAAAAAAGCGATTTTCTGTTTCTTTCTGACTTCAATGGTGTCAGATAGATTTGACTTGAGCACAAATCAGTACAAATGGGTCACTAAAGGCTCTGGCATAGCAAAAAATAGGAAAGTATATAATTTTTGGGGGTTATCGAAAAGTTATTTTCTTTATCCTAGAAAGTAACTTAGGGCACTAATTGCTTTATGTGAAGCACAAATCAGTACAAATGAGGCTTACGGGTCAAATATAGATTATTTTGACTTGAGCACAGATCAGTAGGTACAAATGGTAGAGTAAAAGCTGGCATAGCAAAAAAGAGAAAAGTATAATTTTTGGAGGTTATCGAAAAGTTATTTTCTTTACCCTAGAAAGTAGCTTAGGGCACTAATTGTTTTAAGTCAAGCACAAATTAGCACAAATGAGGCACTAATGTTTGCCATCACAATTTTTTGGAAAGTACAATTTCGAGCGGCTACCAGGAAGTAGGCCCCCAGCACTCTTTTTTTTAAATTAACAATATCGCTAAGGGTACAAACAAATCTAACCTGGGCACAATTAAGCTCAAATAGGGCACTAATTGCGAGATATAAAATTTGGCAAAAGTTTGCACTACTAGGGGCTTCCGATAAGTTGGCCCCGAAACGTTTTTTTTTTAAATAACTTGTCAAGTAGTGGAGTACAAATTAAATAAATATGTGCACAAATGAGCACAAATGAAGCACTAATTATTGTCATAACATTTTTCGATATAGCTCGACTCTAGGGGTCAACTTCACGGACCCCCAATAGCTCTGTTAACGATACAAAGTAGCCACAACTACTCTTTTTAGGGGATGGCAGGGGGTGAAAACACCCCTTTAACAACAGAAAAATTCGCTGCACTGATGTTATTGACCATATTGCATAGTGATCAAATTTTTTGGAAAAATGCCCAATATAGGTAACTCTCTTAACGATACAACATAGCCACGACTACTCTCTTTAGGGGATGGGAGGGTGAAAACATCCCCTTAAGTCCTTAAAAATAGAAAAATTCTACGTGCTGTTACTTGCCACTGTATAGTGGTCAAATTGGTGGAAAAATCCCCAAACAGACACACAGACATTTTTTTAGAAGCCACTTTTTTGGGTTCCCAGTACCCTAAAACGTAAAGATTTGATGTTTTTGGAGATTCGATTTTTCTGAATTTTTCGATCGATTCCAGTAACTGCTCCGCGGAGCGTAGGAGTTAAAATTGGCATAGTCTCGGAGACGGTAGAAACTTCTACATTTTCACAGAATTTGTAATTGTAGCAATTAACTTTAATCAAGTCAGAATCGGTGAGTTGCACATTGTGGCCCGGCGTTCATTGTCTAAAATTTAAAATACAAATCTTTTTCACCACTAAAATGACATTTTTCGAAAAATTGGCACTAAGGTTTTCGATCTGGCAATGCAACAGCTACCGAATCGATAATAATGATATGCCCTTTTCCTAAGAAAAATTAAAAAACGAGAACTTTCGATCCTAAAATGTAATTTTTCGAAAAAATGGCACTAAGATTTTGAATCCGTCAACCCAACAGTCATCGAATCCAATAAGAAAATGCTTTTTGCTAAGGAAAATTCGAAAAAGGGCCCTTATGCCACAAAATTACATTTTTCGAAAAAATGTCACTAAGGTTTTCGGCTTGAAAAAATATTAGTTATCAAATTCGTTGATAAAAATATACAGTTATACATAAGTTTTTTTCACGGCACCGATTTTTGGTCTAAAGGACACCAAGTGTGAATACATTTTTAGAAGCAGAATTAGAAGAGCTTTCATATGGGGACGCGAATAATAGGGGTTTGCATTTAAATTTTTAAAGTTGATGCGCTAAAATGATACTTCCTGTAGGTCGATTTAGCCCGAAACCTTTTCAGCTCTTCCCTGATCCATAAGATGTCCACGTTCCAAATTTCACCCAGATCGGCCCAGTAGTTTTGGCTGCAGGGTGTTTGCAGACAGACACACAGACATTTTTTCGAAAACCAATTTTTTGGGTTCCCAGTACCCTAAAACGTAACTTGAAATGGATTTATTTGATTGGATAACCAACGATGGAAATTCCGGCCCTAAAACCTTCTAAAACCATCAACATATACCAATAAGCAATACACATAACACATGGACAGTATAAATGGTTGCATAAGTCAAGATCGTTTTGTTTTGTTGATTTTTGAATTTTAAAACATGAAAGTGGCTGAAAAAGTTCAACATTGCCTCTTACTTGAATACAGTGATGTAAATTTTCCCCTTTTAGGACAAATCAACCCAATTTTGCCATTTTTTCAGAACTACATCACTCAACCTAACCTCAATTTGTATGCGGATTTGCCTTACCCCATCCACAGCCCATTTAAAAACTCTCCACTGCCTTCAAACGACAGGGTTAAAGCATTTCACGAAAATCTTTCACGCTACAATGATAAATTATCAGTGGCCAAAAGAGAGTTGGCCCCCATCGAGGGTGAATTACTAGATCAGGATTTCCGAGATTCCCATGCAATTATCACTCAAGGGCTGTTGGATTTTTACAATGAAGAACCGATAAAGGCACCTTATAAATGTGATTACAACCCCTTTTATGCAACTGGTCTTCTGGAGCATTTTGCAGTATGTGGAACAAATTACCTAATAAGACCTGATATTGACAATAATTTATGTAAGTTGTTCAATGAAATGACAAGAAATTGTATAATTTTATCCTAGATGCAACTGAAATTAATAATCCATCAAATACGATGCAAATTGAACTGGGATTTAAACTAAAAGAAACTATTTTGGGAATTGATTGTAGCAGTGCTGGTGATTTCGACGTTATTTTAACACTGAGACATCAGGATCAAGTAACTTTATTGAAGCTAAACGATGTGTATGAAATGGCTCAAGTTAAGTTTCAGAGGAAATATAAAAAATCGCTATTAGATGCAAAATTTAATTGCAGTGACTTGGGGGTGGTTTTTGAGGATCTGAACTTTAAGTTTTTCAATGTAGAAAGTGGCAAGGAGACTAATTTTGACAAAACAGGGAAAGGTGAAATAATAAAATTCGATTTTATTGACCAAACAACGTTGGGCATGTTGGGTTTAGATTCTCTAAAAATCGTTGATTCGAGATCATTTGATTCGTCAACATTTTCTCCAAACTTAGATGAATGCAACAATTTAACAGCCTTTAAATTTGTAGATAATTCTATTTATTTAGCTTCGAGACATTTTCTCTTGTTTACAGATGTTAGGAATTTAAGTCAATTCGAGTACTGCTCACATTTACTTAAGTCATCTCCTTGTTATTTGGATTTAAGTAAAGATAAGAGCTTTGTGTGCCTTTCAAACCAAAAACACGAAAAGGTAATTTTTGGGGGTAATCCTCCTGGAACATTACCTTTTAGCGTGCCGACGATTCAAGACACTTTACTTAAGTGTCATTTGAGTAAAGATATTCTACTTAAATCACACATTAATGAAAGGCTACTTAAATCCACAGTCGCTATGAAACTAGCAACAAACAATGGGGGTAATTTTATTTACACTGCCAACTGTTTAGGGGATATTTTCACTCAGAAACTTTCAAATCTTGAATGCAACAATGAATATCCTGTTGATATACTTTTTGATTGGATTAATAGAACTGAAGAGCCCCCCAAGAGATTAGTTGCGACTAACGTGGCGAATTTAAGTAGTGCCCGATTTGCGCTTAATAAACCAATTTTGGAAGAAAATTTGAACAAGTATGGGAGTAACATTAAGAAGAAAAAAATGTTTTTGCACACGTTTAAGAGAGAGTATCATTCGAGGAATTTGGGGGAGTTGGCGAAAAATTTTGCGTCGATTTGGAAAGATGACGACGGAGAAGATGAAATTGAAGATGTGGACGATATCGTTCCAGAGGTGGAACCTTACGAGAAAGTCAGCAAATGGATCGAATCCAGTTATTTTGAATAGAAATTGAAATAAAACAAATTTTTTTAATTACCCGGTCTTACCATCTGAAGGGTTTTTTTTTAGTACCCATACACCCTGTAAGAAATTTAAAATTCTAGCTTCAAAGTAAAAGGTCGTTTTGCCGCTGGACACTAGTGTTGGACCAGCCTGTACATATTATTAATAATTTTATTTTTCATATTTTTTCTTTGTTTCTGCAAACTTAAATTTTTGTTATATGCATTTAGCATTTATGTATAGCATCGTAATAATAGTATTAATAATATTAGCTCCACAAACTTCTGAGTCATATACAGGGTGTCAGGCGCATGGTACACCTTTTTTTCCTTATTTTTTGGAGTAAAGTTTGAAAATCGGAACATCGAATGTACTAATCAAAGGCTACTTTCTACGAAGGCGTAGAACGGACACGGGTAAAAAATTTTCATATTTTCGAATATGAACTCGAAAATTTCGACTTCAAACACGAAATTTCGACTTCGAACTCGAAAATTTCGACTTTGAACACGAAATTTCGAGTTCAAACTAAAAAATTTCGACTTAGAACTCAAAATTTCGACTTTGAATTTTCGAGTTATTAGGAAGTAGGACTTGCGCAGTAGATTGAATTTCGAATTCGAAGTCGAAATTTCGTGTTCAAAGTCGAAATTTCGAGTTCACAGTCGAAATTTCGAGTTCAAAGTCGAAATTTCTTGTTGGAAGTCGAAATTTCGTGTTGGAAGTCGAAATTTCGAGTTTGAAGTCGAAATTTCGTGTTGAAAGTCGAAATTTCGTTTGAAGTCGAAATTTCGATTTCGAAGTCGTATAATAACCAATTTTTTTTAATTTCGAGTTTTACCGGAAGTTATTGCCAACATCAAAAAGTTCTGGTAGTAAGGATAGAAGGCAAAATGATCTATGTTTAGAAGTTACTAAAATTGCGACTTAAGGTGAGAGAAAAATCTCACCGCACAATACAGGGCTTCCAGTAAGACACCCCCCAACCCCCACCAACATCAACTTCAAAATCTCAACTGACAACCCCCCTCTTGTGATACATCATTTGAAAGCTAATTTCATTGTCAATCCAACGCTCTAAGAATTTTTGAGATTTTTTCAACTTCAGCGCCCTCTATCGTCAAATCTTAAATTACATGAGAACCCTTTGTGATACATCATTTGAAAGAGTTAGAAATGCTCTGTAAACTGATGCAAACATTTTTGAAATCCATCCACTCGTTCAAAAGTTGCATTACATGGAAGAACATGAACTAATTCTGGGCATAGAAATCCCTCAAATTTACACTGGAACTTTTGAACGAGAGAATGAATTTCAAGAATGTTTGCATACGTTTACAGAGAATTTCAGACCCTTTCAAATGATGTATCACGAAGGGCCCTAATGCAACTTAAAATTTGACCCTAGAGAGCGCTGGAGTTGAACAAATCTCAAAAATGCTTGCAGCTTGAATTGGTAATGAAATTAGCTTTCAAATGATGTGTGCGGTTGCCTTTTGAAATTTTGAAGTTGCGGTTAGTAGGGGTTGGGGTTGTGGAATTTCACCAAGAGTGGATTTAAGTGTCCCCCTCGAAACAAAAATCGCTTTGTTCGAGCAAATTTTTATATTTCGTTCAGTTCACGAGATATTCTGGGTGGAAACTTTTCGTTATTGGACCATCCTGTATAAATAACACAGTATAGGCATGTATAGGCAGCAAAAATTTAAACTTTTTATTTTGTTTATTGCTATTTTTTTGTGGTTTTGTGTTAAGTTGCATTAGATAGGTGTACCTACTTACCAATTTTGGTGTCAGTACCTAATCGATTTCCCATTTAAGTAAAACTAGCACTTCTCCCCAAAAATATTCTTTTTAAGTATGTAAGACAATTTAAATAGAACTAATAATCTAAGGAATTCACACAAACAGCTGTCAAAACCAATAAATGTAACGTTGTTTAATAAATCATGGCCTTTTAAATTTTATAGATAAAAATGGCATAATACGCAAACATCGATCGTGTTAGTGTAATCGCCAAATTGGTAAAAAATCTGCCATAAGTTTTTGATTTTCTAGCTTCCTTATGTTTGTATTTGCCAACTCAAAACGACCGAAAAAAATTTTTGAAAATTTCAAGGTCAAGCATATCTTCCCAGATCCCAGCACTTTAGCATAAAAGCCCCCTTCTCATGTGTCCGATTGCTTCCTTCGGTCGTTTTGAGTTTTATGTGAACACCCCCCCCCCCTTGTTTCCTTGTTATATGCATTTTATAATTTATATTTGCATTTTGTAATAATAAGTACATAATAATATTAGCTTCAAAAACTTCTGAGTCATATAAAGGGTGTTACAGGCTCGATGGTACACCCCCTCTTTTTTCTTATTTTTTGGAGTAAAGTTTGAAGATTAGAACTTCGACTAATCAAAGGGTACTTTCTGGCGTATAATAACCAAATTTTTTTCATTTCGGGTTTTACCCATCTGCTCATTTTGCAATTGGTAGGTACCAATCATATCGGAAATTAGACACAGAAAAGAATAAAAAAACACAATTTTTCCAGAATAACCGCAGCGATCTATGAAAAACAAAAGAAACATTTGGACATCTACCCATCAGATGTCTGTATTGGCATCCACCAATTTACTTTGAAATGGTAGGTACATACCGGGTGGACCAACACTATTGCCCACCTCAAAAATTGCCCTTTATTTTAAAGCTGGGACTTCGAAATTTTTACAGTGTATATGGCTACCAAGGACCCTTCAAATGAGGGCAAAAGTTTATCTGTCATTCAAAAACTGTGACGTCACGAAATTTTGAAATGTCGTTTTTCCAAGAAAAAAAAATTTTTTACCCATAAAATCGTTTTTTGGGCTAATACCTTTATGTTAAGCCCATTTTTTTAAATTTCCGTCATCAGATTAGCCAACTGTAGCAAGCTAAAAATGGTCCATTTTAATTCACAAGTCGGCCACGTAAACAATTGACTACTATGCGAGGGCTTTCTTGGATAACAGCGTACGCTTTTTTCATCTGTCACCAGTTGACAGCGACACGACGTGGCCATTGAACTGCGAAATTGTTTTTAATTTTAATAAACGTGGATTTTTGTAACGAATAATGTTGAAATATGGGTTTAAACTGGGCATCCACCATTTAATTCGCCCACCCAAGGTGCCAGGAGAGGTTACGAACACGGACATTTAATCAGATGGCGGCGCGGCGTGAAGAGGGGCTCCAGTTTGTGTGAAGGGCTCCGGTTTGTGTGAGGGGGTTTTTTCAAATAGCCATTTCCCTAATTCGCATTATTCCATACTTATGTAATTCCACAGGTAATTATTTTGTTGTTATGGCCTGTTTTTTAGTTGGCATTTTTAGGTTAAGTGAGTCGACTTAGTTTGCCCCGTTGAGACTAATATCGAGGACTAAGATATTCACAGCCCAGAATTTAACAGCAACTCGTGTCAAATAAGGACCAAGGAATCGTTTTGCATAACAAAATTGATATTTACAGCCTCTAAATTTAACATCATCTGATCTAAATAAGGGCAAAGGAATTGTTAAACTATCGTTTCAACTAACATAATTAAAATTCAGAGATAAACTGTAGCCGAAGGTAGAAGAATTATAGCCCGATGCCATTTCTTAACTAGTTGGGTTAAATTGTTTGGTAAATTGTAGGGTGATGTAAAACCAAGTGTTTTTAGCTGGCGAAAGTGTGTTGCTGTAAAGTTGAAGTTGCAATCACAATAATTATAATTTTTCAAGGATATAAATTGAAACTTAAATCCTGTATGATCAAACTAACAACAATAAATTGAATTTGATTGACTGATTGTGTTACATAAACTATGGTCTTTTAGCTGTTTTGGATGTCTCAGAATTGTGGATCCTTCAAATATTGTGAAAGAGCTCTACTAATCATCATAGACAAAATTGTGTACAAGGAACTTACGGCTTGTACTTACCTAAAGTGATGCATTACTCACTACCACAACCCATCACTACACAATCATCACCAAATTCACTGCACTGCAACCACTATAGCACAGATCACTTCACAAAAAGTACTTACCTGATTACAGGTACTGCTCAAAGTGGTGGCCTTCTCTTTCGATGCACATCTGAGCACGTCGCTGAAATGAATTTTGGACTGTAGCTGCTGTATTTCGTTCATTGATTGTCTGGAAGGCATCTACGAGTCGTTGCTGCATGTCTTGTCTCGTGGTTGGCTGTGTTCTGTACACAATTTCTTGCACAACTCCCCATGTGAAAAAATCCATAGGTGTGAGATCGGGAGATCTAGCTGGCCAAGCAATTGGACCACCACGACCAATCCATTTATCTGGAAACTTTTCATCTGCCACACCACGAGCTTCTCGACTGAAATGTGGAGGCGCACCATCTTGCTGAAACCACAAATTTTGGATCACATTTAATGGCACATCTTCTAGTAAGTCATCTAATGAATTTCTTAAGAACTCTGCATACATCGCACCAGTCAGATGGCCTTCAAAAAAGAATGGACCAACTAATCGGTTGTCAATAATTCCTCCCCACACGTTCAGTGACCATATGTCTTGTGTTTTTTCTTCTCTCATCCAATGTGGGTTAACCACCGACCAATAGTGCATATTATGCCTGTTTACGTGCCCATTAGATTTGAATGTGCATTCATCGGTGAAAAGCACAAACTTGAAGAAGTCCTGATTTTCCTGCAGTTTCTCTTGGGCCCACGTGCAAAATCTCACCCTGTTCATAAAATCCTCTCCATGTAGTTCCTGATGCAGTTCGATGTGATATGCATGGAATTTGTGCCTTTTTAATATTCTTAGAATCGATGACTTACTTATGCCGCTTGATTGCTTCATTTCTCGACTGCTGACTTGGGGATTATTTTCAGCTATGTTCAAAACAATAGCTTGATTGATTTCATGAGTCACAGCGGGATTTATCACTGTCTTTTTCTTGGGCTTCAAACTGCCTGTCTCTCTAAGTTTCTCTACAATTCTTTTAAATGTTCGTCTATCTGGTTGAAGTCTGTCTGGGTAACGTTGGGCATACAATTCTGCTGCTTGCATTGCATTTTGCTGGCATTCTCCAAAAATCAAGATCATGTCGACCTTGTCTGAAAAGGAAAGATGTTGCATCGGCATGATAAAAATTAAATGCACTCCACTAAAATAGAATAAAACTATTAATTAACACTAGGTATAGGAAATTCACCAAGATTCACTTCTACACGTAATTATAATTAACACTCACAACACAGAAAAACGCGTGAAAGCTTCCCTGGAGGGAAACCAGGATAAGAGCTGTGAAATTGAAGATTTCACAAAATAGCAATTTTTCTCAAAATTAGCAACCTAAACACTGCAACACTATTGTAATTCACACACTAATCACACTAGTGGGTGACTAATGATTAGCTAAAAGGGGTTGGAAGAGTTTGAGCGGGAAATTAACGCGCGTAATGAAATAAATGCGCGAAATTCAAGTAAAAATATGAAAGCCTGATTTATTAAATTTACTTAATAGGCAATTATTGTTTAATAAACGAAAGAATAATCTCAGTATTCTTAGTTCATTCTAATGACAAAAATTGAAACTAAGGCACACACACACGTCTTGTTTATGCACTGGATGGCTTGTCGTGTGATCAATGATTAATTAGTCCTTATTTGCCCACCATGATGATGATTATTAAATTCCACATTGCACCTTTTTGCTTCTGCTGTTCAAATAATAACTTGAGCTTCACCAACTTCAAAGCATCAATTATTAACGTCTTGATTTTGTTTAGGAGGTACCTACGAGGTATTTGCCAATCGAAAACTGACACTTGCACCACCTTCGATTACAGTTTATCTTTGAATATGAATTATGTTATGCAAAACGATTCCTTGGTCCTTATTTGACACGAGTTGCTGTTAAATTCTGGGCTGTGAATATCTTAGTCCTCGATATTAGTCTCAACGGGGCAAACTAAGTCGACTCACTTAACCTAAAAATGCCAACTAAAAAACAGGCCATAACAACAAAATAATTACCTGTGGAATTACATAAGTATGGAATAATGCGAATTAGGGAAATGGCTATTTGAAAAAACCCCCTCACACAAACCGGAGCCCTTCACACAAACTGGAGCCCCTCTTCACGCCGCGCCGCCATCTGATTAAATGTCCGTGTTCGTAACCTCTCCTGGCACCTTGGGTGGGCGAATTAAATGGTGGATGCCCAGTTTAAACCCATATTTCAACATTATTCGTTACAAAAATCCACGTTTATTAAAATTAAAAACAATTTCGCAGTTCAATGGCCACGTCGTGTCGCTGTCAACTGGTGACAGATGAAAAAAGCGTACGCTGTTATCCAAGAAAGCCCTCGCATAGTAGTCAATTGTTTACGTGGCCGACTTGTGAATTAAAATGGACCATTTTTAGCTTGCTACAGTTGGCTAATCTGATGACGGAAATTTAAAAAAATGGGCTTAACATAAAGGTATTAGCCCAAAAAACGATTTTATGGGTAAAAATTTTTTTTTTCTTGGAAAAACGATATTTCAAAATTTCGTGACGTCACAGTTTTTGCATGACAGATAAACTTTTGCCCTCATTTGAAGGGTCCTTGGTAGCCATATACACTGTAAAAATTTCGAAGTCCCAGCTTTAAAATAAAAGGCAATTTTTGAGGTGGGCAATAGTGTTGGTCCACCCGGTATATAGCTACCATGAAAAAATAAAATTTTGATCGAAAAATCGTTTTGGCAAACTTTACCCCCTCATAATAATAAGTGATCAAAAATTTTCATGTGATCTCAATTTTTCCTGCGTTACTATGAACCATTAGAATAACATCACAAAACCTTTAGATCTAGATTGAAAGACAAAAATGGCACATGCACACGTACCAAATTTTAGCAAAATCGGTCGGGTAGTTTGGGCTGGGGCGTGTTTACGAACGAACGTACGTACATACATTCATATACAGACACATTTTAAAAACCACTTTTTTGGGTTCCAAAGATATCAAAACGTATAGATCCGGTCTTATCTCGAATTCGAAAATTTTAGTGATTGCAGTTATGTACCCCTAACCTCCCTTTTTTTTTAAATGGTGAAGTGGAGTGGGGAGGTCAAAATCAGGCTGGCATCATCTGCGATATCGAGCATTCAACTTCGTTGAGTTTGAAAAATAACATTTTGACATTTATAACTTCGAAAAAATTCAAGAAAATCGAGGTATAAATTCTCGTAAAAATTGCACTATTTTTGTACCTTGTCGTAAAGTTGGAAACTATTGTTTGAATACATGCGCAATATTTTTTTATTTGTAACCCGAACATTAGTGAACCACTGACATATAAAAAAATTCCAGCGCTCCTCAAAATTTTCTCTGGCTGGCGCTTTTATTTTTTGGTTGCACTTTTTGGGTGAGTTGAAATTATTTTGCTAGTTGTTATGGAATTGAGTTCTACAAAAGTAAAAAAATGCGATTTGTGGCAAAAAATCATTTCCACTGAATCAAAAGAAATCTGAAAATAGAAAATGTATATGTTACACAGATAAATTGGTACCCGACATTAGTCAGTGAACTTATTGCCCTGCTGTCCCAAGTACGAAACGACAAAAAAAAATGGGAGGCTATTATTTTTAGCTCAAAAAACCTTAAAACAATATTTTGTTGCTTAAAAATCAGGTTTGAAAATTATCTCGATATTTTACATGTTACCATGTTATAGAAGTTTAATTTTCTTTGTTCTGTACCTATATATTTTACGTTTTTTCGAGCCGCAGCTTTTTCGGTACAGTCGACCAAGCTGGATGAAGGGAATGGTTGCCACGGTCGGGCATTTTCAAAGTCCCCGTCTGTACCTATTCGAGTCTTTCGCTCCATGAGTTTAGGCACGGTTAGGTTATGTTTTATGTCATGGTCCCGTCTCGTGTCATTGTGACACATGTCAAATATTTCAACGTTTCCCACAGATCCTTGGAAAAATGCCGAAAAAGAAGACTGGTCAACGCAAAAAGGCCGAAAAACAGAAACTGAGGCAAAAGGAAATTCGCACGGCGAAGGAAAACATCGCCTTAGCCCAGCACCCTTGCAATGCCGCAATGGAATGTGAAAAATGCCACCGGTATGTGACTCCCTGAAATAATTATTCCCTAATAAATAACTTTCAGCAAGCAGAGAAGCAGAGCTTTTTGCTACTTCTGCCAAAGTGTTCAAAGATTGCCGACGTGCGCTCAGTGTGGCAAAATGAAGTGCATGCTAAAGACAGGGGACTGTGTCGTGAAACACCCCGGAGTTTTCACTACTGGAATGGGAATGGTCGTAAGTACTGGGACGAAACTTCATCCCCTTTCTTAAAGGCTTTCAGGGTGCAATCTGCGATTTCTGTGAGGCGTGGGTTTGCCATGGCCGAAAGTGCCTCCAAAGCCACGCTTGCACCTGCCCTCTTCAAGAGGCCATTTGCATAGAATGCGAGAGGGGTGTTTGGGATCATGGGGGCCGCTTATTCAGATGCTCATTTTGCGACAGCTTCCTTTGTGAGGACGACCAATTTGAGCACCAAGCGTCCTGTCAAGTTTTAGAATCGGAGAATTACAAGTGCCAGTCGTGCAATAAGTTAGGACAATACTCTTGCTTAAGGTGCAAGACTTGCTACTGTGAGGACCATGTACGCAGGAAAGGCTTTAAATATGAGAAAAATAAGGCCATTCCTTGCCCTAAATGCTCATACGACACCTCGCAGACAAAGGACCTCAGCATGTCTAGTAATTATTTAAATTGTTATTAAACCGCTATAGTGTCTTTTTCTAGCCCGAAATCATAAGTTTGGTAGGCAAGGACAAGCCTCTTATGAAGATGATTACGAAGGTGATGAAGCAGGTGGCAGCTATGCTGATTATGGAGATAACGAATCGAATGATGATTATGAAGATGAAGAGGATTCTGAAGAAGAAAGCTCTGAAAGTGAAACAACTGAAGAAGAGGAAACTGGTGGAAAATAATTTGTACTCGAGTAATAAAAAAAGTGAAAAAAATCCATTTTTATTACGTAGATTTGAGACTTTCACATCTATGAATAACACTGCCAATAAGAATTAGTTGGTTATTTACATCATGAACCTGATTTGAACGTAGAAAATAAATTATGTGTTTAGTGCTAGTTTAAGTAAACCTCGATATTGCTAAGCAACTGAATTGTTTCAGCTAAAAGTTGTCAAAAACTGGCTCTAAACATATTGCTCAACACAAGTTTACGTTTTTTTGAAGGAAATGGTTAATTTGCCTATTAAAACAATAAAATCTAGTATTTACAGTCGTTTAGTTGCTATTTACAATTGTCTAAAAACTAATCAGATGGCGTCATTGACGGATCTGGAGGTTTTTCAGTCGTACTACTACTGGTTGCCTTCACTATGCCAGGACTCATCACCCTTGCAAATACTTGTCTACTTTGAACCCCTGAAAAAAAAAATTTTTCAATCATCGGTATACAGGGCTGATCAAAAAAATGTTAGATCTAGAGTTAGGAAATGGCTGAACTAAGGGCGCGTTGTACCAAACATTTAATTCTGGAGTTAACGCTAACCCCATTACGATACCATAGAAACATTTGTTGCTATAGAATTTTTGAAGGATTAATTTTAACACCAGATTAAATGTTTGGTACAACCCGTCCTAATAGTTCAGTTACGGTCAATTGAAATCAGACCTTTGACTTTGGTGTTCCATCGCCTACCCAGATCTATACCATACTATACATATTACATGGTAGCGTAAACAGTCTATTTTTTCTACTTGACTACCAGAAGGCGTCATTTTTAGTGCCGCAGCAGAATGTGGAGGTAGGTACTTTTGTTTTTGATTATTCACTCGATCGCTTCTCTAGTCTGTCCGTCGGATAACTTGAGAGCGGATTGAGATATCGAGCTGAAACTTACTGTACATCTTTGTATCCCAAAAAGTAAAGCGGGGATTGCTCTTGGGCCATATCGGATCATGGAGGTAGGACTTTGGGGTGAAAACCCGAAGAACTAGTAATTGCAATAACTCGAGATCCAGCGGAGGAATCTGACTGAACCTTAGTATATGCACGTTCGACCTTCAAGTCTGTTGATGGTGATGGGGTGTCAATTTAGGTAGGTAATACAATTAGTAAAATCACATAAAATATGATAAATTCGTAAGGGTTGCACACAGACGTTTGAAACTCGACATTCACACATATTTCGAAGAAATCTTGCGGGGAATGTTTTTTTTGCTAAATCGGACAGATCGGGTGGAAATTCCGCGTAGTAAGTAGGTATTGGTCGAAATTAGCGGCATTTGAAAGCTTGCCATTACATTAATGATTAAAAGAAGGTGTTATTCATACTTCGTGAAAAACCACCCTTAAAGGCGCTGCAACCCCTAACATGCAGAAGCACAAAAATGGGCAGCAGAGAAGCGGCTGGAACCTCCCCATCGCGTGGGTCTTTGATTTCCGTGTAGGTAGCAGCCAGTGGAATACGAAAAATTTTAGACCGCTCCTCATTTTGCGACTTTCTGACAAACAGCGGCATCACCTATCACATTTGACAACATTTACCTTTTAAGGTTAATATCCAGCCACATTTACTGCCATCCTCTGACACTCCGCAAGTTTTAAACGAGAATAATATTCTGTGAATGTTTAAAACCAGAATTTTAATGATCTTTCTAACGATGGCATAAAAAATGTGGAGTTGTGTTTAAAATTTTAAAGTCGATACGTATACCTAAATGGCACTTCCCGTGGATCAATTGCATCCAAAAAACTTTGACATCTTCAACAGGTCGCCCAAATCGATCCAGTAATTTGGGGTATAATGTGTTGTTAGTGTTAAAAAATTTCGATTTCTATACCTAAAGGGCATTAAATGCGAATGAATCTTGTCTTATATTTAAAACTAGAATTTGAAGGCCTTGCTGATGGCGACAATAAATTTTTCAAAAACTTGTTTAAGATGGTCAAATAAGAGTAAATTTTAAATTTGAAAATTTGATGTGCCTAAACGGCACTCGGCGTTGAGTCCTTCGACGTGTAATGCAATATCCATATGCAAAATTTCATCCAAATCAGTCCAGAGATTTGGGTTGTATAGTGTTTTTGAAGCATATCGAATATTTCAGTTTTTGTCAAAAAGGCACTAAGAGTTAATACAAATCGGTTCAGAGGCTTGGGCTGTACTGTGATTTTAAAGTCCGATAAAAATATCAAACTTTTTAATTTTTGGTGAAAAGGACAGAGAGTTAATACATTTTCAGAAGCAGAATTTGATTATGTTGACCTCAAAAAATGGGGGGGGGGTTTTAGTTAAAATTTCAAAGTCGATGTGCCAAAATGGCACCAAAAGCTTTTCAGATCTCAGATCTGTTAGGCTATGATATACCCGTGTACCAAATTTCAGCCAAACATACGTACGTACAAACATAATTACTCACAGACATTATAAGAACTACTTTTTTGGGACGCTGGGACCTCGAAATGTAAGATCTGGTGATAACTTACTTTCGAAAATTTTAATGACTGCAGGTGACTGCAGCAATCTCTCATTTTCTTAAATTGTGGGGTTGGGAAGGTTATTAATTATAAATACGAAAAAAACTCAAAAATTAGTGTATCAAGACAGAATTTGTTATGATAGTTTACGGTGACGGTGACACTGTAGGCAGATGGTCAAATTCACAAAGCTTTAAACAAGGGGGACGAAATTTAGGGGTTGAAACTGGAAATTTCTTCAGCAGATTTCGGCCAACCACTGAAAAAGGGTCTTATGTATGAGTCTTCCACCTAAAACCAACCCCAAGCCTATAAACAACCCCTAAAGGTTTGCAAGCGGAAAAATAATTATATATTTTTCTTCTCAAATACCATAGAAATAAACTCACCCCTGTAGATCATAAAGGGGTGAAATTGAAAATGCAACTTTTTTAAAAACATGTGAGATGGAGAAATTTATCGAAGGGGATGAAACTTACGGGTGGAAACTCGAATTTTTACTGAATAATGTATTGGCGCATTGTTCGTTTTTAGGTTATGTTTGCATCTTTCACTTTTTCAACCCCCATTCGCAATATTTTAACCCCTGAAAACTAAATTTTTATAATTAGCTTATTTTCATGTTACTTTATCTGCAATTTTACTTAACTACTATGTTTTAATTCTTACCCCTTTTGACCTTTTATCCCCCTTTACAATTTTTCAATACCCCCAAAACCTTAATTTTGCAAGATTCGCGTAACATTTTTGTTCGGTAATAAATCGAATTCATTTGGATTCAGTTTACTTTTTACAAACTTTCAGTCCCCTTCACAGCCCCCCAAAGGTCTAAATCGCATAATTGGCTTATTTTCATGTTATATTTTGCAATCTTCTCTTGACTTTTCATCCCTCTTCGCAATTTTCCAACTCCCTGAGCGTTAATCGCCAAATACTTTTTTCCGGCAATTTTACTCATTTACTCATTTGGATTAGGTATATTTTCACTCTTTTTAAGTTTTCAACCCTCTTTACAATATTAATATTTAACCCCTTCAAAACATAAATTAGCAAAATTGCAAATCTCAGGTTTTTCATTCCAATTCCAATTAACAGTTTCTAACTTCTATTTTATACTGTAAAACGATTTTTCAACAACTCGCCTTTTTAACACATCTGTGCGTCTGCGGTTTCACTACTACTAGATGCAGATTGATTTAATCAATCTGCAACTGATTCCACCAGTTAATCCAGGTCCCTACACATCCATTAATGTGAAAAACATCTACAGGGATACACATCGCTTTGATGTACATCTTCCGGTGGCTTGCTAATACGTGTATTGATTATAACAATGTATAAACAACTACAATAATAATTCAGTACGGTGCAAAAAAAACGCAATTGAACGCTGATTTTCATTGAATTTGCGCGGGAGCACGTGCTAGCCCTGTCTATTATGTATCGAATTTAAGCAAAAACTGAATATTATATAGGTCCTTTAAGGCACTGGTGGGGGTTTATTGCGCTTGGCCCCGTATGATACGCATGCGTTGATCTTGTGTCATTTCCAGTCATTTCTAGTGCATTTATATGTCATTTGTCACTACTGTCAACAGAATCTGGGAACTTTCACGTTTACCACGTGCTATTTTAACCTACAATGATGCAAAATGACACATAACTGACAGTAGACATTCAAGTAAATTCTGTCGGCGGTCAAAAAATGACTGCGCATACGGCCATACATGGCGGCATGACGTCACGCTTAAAGGACCTATCGGGTGCAAGCGAATGTTTCCTCCCAAAAAATGAATGCACCGCGTGAATTCCCATCTCAATTTTTTCGATGACGAATGCAAATTTAAGTAAAAAGTGAATGCACCGGGTGCAATCGAATGTTTCCTCCCAAAAAATTAATGCACCGGGTTATTTCCCATCTCTAATTTTTTTACGGAAATATCCCCTGGCGACCGATGTTGCAGCGGGTAGCCTACTGTTGTTAGCCACGCCTCTTTAATAAATCATTGACAAGATCAGTGTACATTTCGGAGGAAGAAATCATCCAGAGAAAATCTGTGCTTTTAACGACTTAGGGATCTCAGTAGAAAAAATAGAGTGCAAAATATGAAACAGCAAATAATTTTGAAGAGGATTCTGATAGCGAGAACTTCAACGTGGTACCAACTGTCTAAGAAAATACCCACCTCTACCATGTCCTTGTGCCTGCGCCAAAGGAATAACCTTCACCCCCTGCAACGCTTTGATGTTGATGGCAGTCCCTTGAAAGCCCGCAGGCAGCAGTATCTGCTGCGCTACGATTTGCCCCCCCTGTCCCTGACTGGCCAGCACCACCCTCTGCGTGTTCGACGCCGTACTAGTCTGTAACCGAACCGGATGTCCCTCCAACACTATGTGTCCTTGAGAAATCGTCGGACTTTGAACCGTCACCGCGTATTTTTCGCCCGAACTGAAAACAACCTGCGGGCTCTGCATTTTGAGTTGAGGCAGGACGACGTTCTGTTGATTGATAATGTTTATGTTGCCGGAAGTGTTCTGTTGCGATATATTCGTCGTGGGAATGGTTTTCACCGCATTCTGCAACACCAACGAACCACCACTGGTGCTCGGTTGCGTCTGCAATATCACGTTCTGTCCTTGAATGTTCTGTATGGTGGTGCCTTTGCTCGCCAATAAAACAGGTTTACCACCGATATGGGTCAAGTTGAGGTTGGCAGCATTGACCATCCTTATAGTGTTGCCACCAGTTGTTATATTCACGGGTTTGGACAAAGAAATGTTCTTTGCAGATGTCAACTTGACTTGGTTCGGTTGACTCATGAAGATCTTGGGTTGGACGATTTTTTGGTCCTCCAAGTTCTGAGCGGTGGTTATTAGTTTGGCGTTGATGAGCTGCTGGGTGATTTTGGGGGTGAATTTTGCAGTGGTGATGGTCTGGGGGTGGTTTTTGTTGGCCACTGGACGACTGACGGGTTTTCCGGTGGCTAGTGATGCGATCGCTGAAGATGTTACCGTGGTCACGGATGTTGTAAAAGTCGTTGGTAATGCTGTGGTGACCGTGGTCGTGGTCGTTGTTGCGGTTGTGGGGACTACCAGTTTTGGTTGGGTGGTTATTATGATGTTGTTTTGGGAACTGACAGCGAATTGTGTGAGGGGTCCCGGTTTCGACGTGCCTGTCAACTGGATTATGTTGGTGGGACCTCCCTTAGTCCCTGAGACTCTCAGCGTTGTTCCTGAAAGATGCGGATAAAAGATAAAGTTCAAGAACCAAAAAATCACAAACGTAATGAACTAATGAATATTCATTATGCTAAGATTTTCATATTTCAAATGTAACAACAAATCCGATCCCAGACGAATTGGCATGCGCAGTTGCATTTAAACAATGGAAAGATAAAAAAATGCGATTCGATTCAATGCGTCCGATGCGAATAAGTCGGCGCATACCCTCAAACAATGAAATGAAAAATTTCAGTTTAAGGTGGGTTTATACAAAAAATTTAGATTTAGAATTAGACTTTGGGTTTAATTTATGGTTAGTATTAATGCTACTTAAAGTTGGTCGTTTATACACAGTTTTTAACGTAAACTTTTCTGTAACTTGCGCATGCGCCATGAACACGAACAGCTGCCATTCTGGTAACCACTGGTACCAACTCTACCACCTGTCGTGTTTCTGTTCTGTTTACATGACATTAGAAAAGAAACGTTAGGTGTTTGTTTGGTGTTGATTTGATTCTGTCATAATGCTAAAAAGACCGCTGTTTCTAAACACTTTTTAGGTACATAAGAGATGTACAGAGGAATGTTGTTTAAATATCAATAAACTCAGCAACAATCAGCAATAACGTTTTTGAGGTTATGTATGTTGTTGTGGTGATCACGTGAGTGGGGGAAATGTGGAATCTTAGCACTTTGCCAATTTTGCTGGGGAATTGGAGATTTTAGATTTTTCAAGTTTGAGAAGTGTAAAAAAATTTAACTTTAGCCTTTGATTTAGTGGTAATTATTAAATTTTAAATACTTTCAAGGTTAGCATATAAAACTAAACGTAATACTAAATCCAAATAAACGGCTCCATTACAATGTACGCATTGAACTTTTTTGCACCTAACCCTAATACTAAAACTAACGCTAAATTGTCTGTATAAACCCACCTTTAGTGACAAAAAGGCCCTTTTTTGAATTTATTTTACAAAAAAGCATATTCTTGTTATAGGATTCGATAGCTATTAGTTGCATTGCCTTTTTTCGAAGATTGCCATTTTAGAGGCAAAAACGCCCCTTTTCGAGTTTTTCCCAGCAAAATAGCAATTATTATTATCGAATTCGATAGCTGTTGCATTACCGGATCGAAAACCATAGTGCCATTTTTAACCTCCCCAACTCCAACAAAATTTTAAAAAAATGGGAGGTTACTGCAATCACTAAAATTTTCGAATTCGAGATAGCACCAGATCTTCACGTTTTGAGGTCTCAGGAACCCAAAAAAGCGGTTTTCAAAATGTGTCTGTGTGTGTGTACGTACGTACGTACGTACGTACGTACGTACGTACGTTTGTAAACACGCCACAGCCAAAACTACTAGACCGATTTGTCTGAAATTTGGTGCGTAGGCATCTCATAACCCAACTTAGATCTGAAAAGCTTTTGGAGCCAATCGTGCAACTAGAAATGCCATTTTGGCACATCAACTTTTAAATTTTAAATGCAAACCCCCATTTTTCACGTCACGATAGGAAAGGCCTTCAAATTCTGCTTCTAAAAATGCATTCATTCTTAGTGCCCTTTTGACCAAAAATTTAAAAAAAAATGATTTTTAGCGGACTTTTAAATCGCGGTACAGCCCAAGCCCCTGAGCCGATTTGGCTGAAATTTTGCACATAGGCATTGTATTGCATGTCGAAGAGCTGAACAGATTTTGGATTCAATTGGCCCACGGAAAGTGCCGTTTTGGCACACCAATTTCCAACTTTAAAATTATTCACTCATTTAACCATCCAAAACAAGTTTTTGAAAGATTTATTGTCACAATCAGAAAGGTCTTCAAATTCTGGTTTTAAATAAGACAAAATTCGTTCGCATTTAGTGCTCTTTGGGTCAAAAAATCGAAATTTTGTAGTACCACTAAAGATACATTATAGCCCAGATTAGTGAATCGATTTGGCTGAAATTTGCTACATGGAGATTGGGTGACCCGTTAAAGACCTGAAAGGCTTTTGGAAGCAATTGGTCCACGGGAAGTGCCATTTAAGCATATCAACTTTAAATTTTAAAGCAAGGCCTCCTTTTTTATGTCGCCATTAGAAAGACGATCAAATTCTGGTTCTAAAAATGTATTCACAGTTTCTGCCATTTCAGTGGAAAATAGAGAAAAAATTCTTTCTCATTAAAAGGGAGCGGGCTGACAGTGGATGACAAATTCTGTTGAATTGACTACTATCTACACAGAATACAAAGATCCACGCGATGGGGAGGTTCCAGCCGCTTCTCTGCTGCATTTTTCAAATAATCTCATTTTAGGATTGAAAAACATTTGTATTTTAGATTTTAGTGCGCAGTGCGCACGGCAGCATCAGCGATCGTCAACCGCCCGCACGTCCGACCACTGACTCACAGATCTTGACTTGATTAAAGTTAAATTCTGTGAAAAAGTAGAAGTTTCTACCGCCTCTGAAAGCAGAAGTTTGCTTCTACCGCCTCTGAGGCTGCCAAATTTTTACTTTTATCCCTTTAGGCAAAATGCACTTCAAGTAATGACGTATCTGTGACGTCATCTATAAGTCAAATGTATTTTGTTCAGTGTATAAGCAGGTATGCTGTGACGTCATCTATAAGTCAAATGTATTTTGTTCAGTCTATAAGCAGGTATGCAGTCATTAATTTTGATAATTTTCAGAGGCTCAGGTTCAGGAAGTTCCTATAAACATTTGTCCGGACATCCCTCTGAATGGGGCGCCTAAAATTTGATATTTATTTAGTAAATCAATACGTTCTCGGACACTACCTGATATAAATGAGTATCATTAGATTACTTTCATGAATAATTTTAGAATCCGTTCACTTGGTAATTTTTTAGTGATGTAAAATAGCATGTTATTTATTTTCAGGTGATGTGTATAGCAAGATATATAGCCTGCTATATATCAGCAGGAAATTGCTAAAAAAATATTTAGCTCTAGCCACCATCAACGACATTTTTGTCACTTTCCGAGCAATTTGATACCAAATACCATATACCAAATCCTATATTTTTTATTTTAGTTTTTTGGTCATTTTCACTCAAGTTTACAACTTTTCGGCAGAAGCGGTTGGAAGAGAACCTCAAAGAGAACATCAAAAAGTGTTCTAAATTATTTTGGACTGCGTCTTCATTCCGATAAATGATGTTTTTCCATTGGGTTCGCATTTTCCAAGAAAGATTTCTTTGTGTTTCTTATATTTTCTGAAATGCTGACGTACGAAATCTTTTTTGCAACCCATAAGATATTACTTTGAAAGGCATTTTTTCTTATGATAATCAAAATTTACAACTTTCTCTTCACTTGTTAGGTTATGTTACTCCAACTAAAAGTGAAATGCTAAATATCTGCTATAAATGATAAATTGATAAATATATAGCAGATAAATATCAAAATGTGATATGTATCATTTTGCTAGATATAATCATTCACAACACTATAATTTTTTATGTAATTTAATAAAAATAAACTGTTTTAGTGTTTTTTATAGATACTTAAGCAAGGGAAATGCAAATGCATCTTTAAATCACTTTTCTCGAAAACGGTGTTGGTCCTACGGTGTTACATTAAGAAAGTTTTTTATGTAGTGTTGGTCAGGCCAGGTCAGAATTTGCTCTTTTTGTGAATTGTAGCCTATATCCAGCGTTGCTGTGGTGTTTCTAAAGTTCCACAAAAAGTTGCCCAAAGTTATTCGTTTTCCCAATTCTGCCTCTACACCAAATCAACACTCCACATATATCACTGCTTTCCATTTACACATTTATTTGAAAAATCTCACTTAACTCAGCAATTTGATTGGCCAACAGAGCTGGGAAATAACTTCCGATTTCAATTACTTTTAGGAACTGAGATACTATGACTCAGTTACTGTGGAAAAGTAATTGTAACTTAGGGGTAGATTTTAAAAAGGTTGTAACTTACAATCATGATAACTTAGTTATCATTAGTCCCTTGTGGTGGCGCTACCAAACCGATGGTACCAACCATAGCAAAATTAAGCAAAATGACGATTGACGAGATCAGTTTGTCAGTGATCTGTCATTGTATTATTTGCGAAAATTAGAGGATGCATCGAATTTTGCCCTTGTGGCGCAGTGCAACCGCGTTTAGCATGCATTTGAGGCATCATGCATGATTTTTCGACAACGTGCAGTGCGTGAATGATACGAAGAAATCAAGGAAGCAACTACGTTTTCTCATCGGCTGATCGCCTTTGCAGACACAAGATTGGGCAAATTTTGATCTGGTTTTGAAGAAGATTGCCCATAGTATATCTGGAGGTACAATGCACCTGTGATGCAGCTCTCATTGGACTGTTTACATTTTGTGTTAGGTAGGTTAGTTCATGTGTTGGAAGTTGGACTAATCCTCAAATTTTTCAGTGCCTGATTAACTAAATGAAGCACCTCCCATCCCATGTTTGGAAATGTACCTACCAGAGGGGAATGGAAGCTAAATGAGATGCCTTTAAACAATCCCCTCAATTGCAATTGCAGAAAACTACGTAAAGCCTCCCCGTGCACTGAAATAGTTATCGTTTGTTTATCAAATTGGACTCGACAGCTTCGAATCAAGTAAAAGTGATTTTGAGACAATTATTTTTTGTAATTACCTTATTGCCCATAAAATATTTTAAAAAAGTTGACCATTTTTTTTAATTCCAAATAAGGTAGTGAAATTGATTAAAAAAACGAGTGCTTTATGTAGGTAGGTACACACATATTTATTTTCATCAGTTTGAGTATGAGAGAGTGAAACACAGTACACTGCCGGACATTGCTAAAGTACTTATATTCAGGGTGGTCAGACGAAACAGGCCGGTTTTATCACATTTAAGGCTATTTTTCCGAAAAATTCTCAGACATGTCGATTTTTTACTTCGAGGGGGACACATTAATCCGTGATGGCTGCGATTTCACAATCCAGTCCCATGCATGGCTCTCCCCAGTGCGTGAAATGCCTCCTTGACTTGAGGGTACTCTTCCCCAGTAGGAAACTGAATGAATTGTGGAGAAAGTTCTACAAGGGCTTTACTTAGTTCGTGAATCACAAGACTGGCAGCTAACTGCGAACTTCTGGCGCTGGAACCAACCAATCACTGAAAACCACCACTCGCATAAAACTGAAGAACCAGGTATAGCTTGTGCGTAGGTGTTAAACGCATATACCGCCCTTTTCCAGTATAAGGATTCCAGTCGAGTTCGCTGGAAGAGTTGTTGCTCCGTTATTTCCTGTGGATTAAAAGGTACTTTTGGTATTCCTTTTCACGATTGTCATCATCACTTGCACTGGACCAAATTGGAATGCTGCGACACTCGCGTCGCGTTGTTAAAATTCACTTGTACAGCACAAAAATGAAACATGATTTCACAAATACTTTGCAGACAACGAAAGGCCATATTAAACTGTGATGTTAAATTTAAACGAGAATTACAGCTGATTGACAGCTCGACAGACGACAGCTGAATTATTTCGCTGGAGTTGTGAGGTTGGTACCCTCAGTTTGGTAGCGCCACCACTAGGGATTAATGGTAACTAAGTTATGCCAGTATTAAAGATAAAATCTTTTGAAATCCCACCCTTAGTTATTTTTATTAAGAACTTTGTTCATTTTTGGTAACCAAGTTACTTGAAAGGTAACTAAGTTCATTTTTTAAACGAGTTACTTTGTCTTCTTTTTGCAAAAATCGACTCGTTCCTACGTGTACATTGTACAAGTGGCCCTCACTTATTTATTTGCATCATTCTGACCCCCTTATTGTGTCTTGTGTTTGTCTTAGTTTTCCATTCCTTTGCCTCATTTATTCGTGCGCCAAGAAGGCATCGTGTTTTATCTGACAGAAATATTGAAAACTTAGTACTAATGCGCGCCAACAATGCCTTAAAACAATTTTAGATTTAATAAGTGCATTGTGAGACAACAGGAGCATAAAATCCTTACTTCAATTAAGAATAAATTACCTTGTGGTAACGACCCGTGCTGCTTCTGATGCGCCAACAAACTCTCCACCGAGATCACTTGACCAGCGGCGTTCGTCAACACTTTAGCAACCATCGGGCCCTGCCCACTCGCAACGCCACTCTTCACCACGCCTTCTAAAAAAAAAAATCAATGAAATCCAACTTATAGCTTATTCACAACCACTTTACGTACGTAACGTATTATAGCCTTTTTTTCGCGATTTCGCCCGGTTGACCGCAAATTCATAACTGTGATTGGTGCATTTATCCATTTTGCAGATTGTTGCCTAGCGACAATCTCACAGCGCTGACCGTTTGAAATCGTCTCACGGAGGTGTGTTAGAAACTGACATTAGTTTGACAATTTTATGAAACAAGTTTTTAGGAAATGTGACCACCAATCACAGTTACGAATTTTGGTCAACCGGACGAAATCGCGAAAAAAAGGCTTATAACAAACTTTAACAATGGTCAACAATTGTTCACGGCAGCTTCTGATTTTTATAGTAATTGTTGACGATTGTTAAACTTTGTTATATCATGTACGTAAAGTGGTTGTGAATGAAGTTTTAGAGCTTATTCACAACCACTTTACGTAAGTAACGTAACAAACTTTAACAATGGTCAACAATTGTTCACGACAGCTTCTGACTTTTCTAGTAATTGTTGACGATTGTTAAACTTTGTTTGTCACGTACGTAAAGTGGTCGTGAATGAAGTTAAGAGCTTATTCACAACCACTTTACGTAAGTAACGTAACAAACTTTAACAATGGTCAACAATTGTTCACGACAGCTTCTGACTTTTCTAGTAATTGTTGACGATTGTTAAACTTTGTTTGTCACGTACGTAAAGTGGTCGTGAATGAAGTTAAGAGCTTATTCACAACCACTTTACGTACGTAACGTAACAAACTTTAACAATAGTCAACAATTGTTCATGACAGCTTCTGACTTTTCTAGTAATTGTTGACGATTGTTAAACTTTGTTAGTCACGTACGTAAAATGGTTGTGAATGAGGTTTTACTCCCAAACTACGAAATAATGCGCACCTCCTAATCCGACTTTGTTCTGTTGCTGCTGCTGCCCCAAAGCCTGCTGTTGCTGTTGTTGTTTCTGAAGCGCCTTATGCTTCAGCAGAATCTGCTGTTGTTGCGAATTCAACACGGTAGCTTGAGGTAAAATCTTCTGCTTTATTGTCTGCAAAATCTGCTGTTGCTGAGCGGGCGTCAGGGTAGTTTGAGTCTTAATCTGGATCTGCTCCGACAAACCACCCCCTATCTTCTCCTGATTCTGTGGCAGGCTCCTAACCAAAGTCACGTTTTTGATATTCTGCAACTGCTGAGGGGTGATGCTTTGTATAAATTGCTGAGGGGTGGTCGTGGTAATTGTCCTCACTTCACTTTTTTCGAACTCTTGAATCGCCTGTTTTTGCTTAATGGTTTGCAACAGTTGTTGGGTGACAACTTGTGACGTCATTTGCTTGGCAGGCGCAGCTTTCGGTTCCTGTTTAACGACCGTTTGTTTGCTCGTCGGGATAATTATAGATTTGCCTTGATTGGGCGTTATTATCTTAACGAGACCTTTCTTGGGGGTGGGGCTCACTTGATTCGGTACAATCGACTGCAAAGCCTCGCTAATTTCCTTTTCTTCCGACGTCTGTGGTTTAACTTCCTGATTTGCCAGAAGTAACGAATTAGTTTTAATAGGCTCCCTCGGTTTATTTTTCGTAGGGGTAGCTCTCGCTTTTTCTTCGTTCTTTACGACCTTGACCGGTTTTTCGGGCTTAGATGGTTTGGGTTTAGGCGCAGCCTTCTTGGTTGGCACCTTTTTCGCTTTGTTGACACCTTGATACTGTTGGTGGATTCGTTCAAAATCTTCTTCTGTTCTATTCCGGTGCAGGTAAATCCAGATTTTTCTTTTTGAATCGTACTTAACGCAAGGATCAAACTGCGTATGCATCCTGTCTAAAGCACCACTCACAACTGTTTGTAAGACGTTATCAGCAGCTGAGCTTGAAATATACTGTGAACACTTTAATAGTTCGCAGATTTCGGCACGTGTACCTTCACCGTTAGGTAACCTAGCCGTAGCGTCTCTTACCAGTGATAAAATAGTAACAAACTTGGGTCTATCGGCACTTAGCATGCTATGACCTCGAGCTTTAGTATTGCTTGAAGAAGGGTTGTAGATTCCTTTCAAAGGTCCTACTACACTTTCATAGCCATTGCAATGATAAGTGAAAGACTTGTGGGGGTTATCATAACGCCTTCTTTCCTGCTCTCGAAACTCTCTGATCTCGTCAGAGCTAGCTTTCCTCACTGTCCAATTTGTTGGACATCTAGGAGGCGGTGGTGTCTGTGATCTATCACTAACTTCAACATCGATTTCTTCTTTATCTCTAAGAGCTTGTTTACTGTCGCTACGGTGTTCCAACCAGTACTGGTACAGGGGTGCCAACTGTGGATCCGAGTCGCGACCTGCACCAATCCACTGGTACATATCTAGGGATGTTTTGTATTCCATGTATGGTACAAAATCTTCCGGTTGGTCAGGAGTATTTCCACATAAAAAATTCACAGCGCTCTTAAGAGAATACACCCAATTGTCAGAAAGGCTGTACCAATCATTCAAGGGACTTATAGGGTTCTCCTGCCAGGCTTTCAACCGTTCCTCTAGAGTGCTCAGATTCATTCGATGCTCATTTGTTGAACAAATTATATCTCTTATAAGCGATAAGAAATTAGAGTGAGTTTCTTGCATTAGTTCCGGTTTGTTGTTAAACTCTAAAATATCAATTTCTGAACTATCCAGATCTATGGGAATTTGCATTACGTCGATACCCTCGAGGTCGGATATTGTAACGGGCGTTACTTTGCCATACAGTGGACTAACTTTAACAGGGCTTGGGGGATTTTCAATTTTGGGTGGGGTAAATATCACTTCTTCTTTTTTAATCTCTTGTTTAGGTTTCGGGGGTCGTTTTACCGGTTTCACTAGTTTCTTAACTTCAATATAAGAGTCGGAATCAGATTCAACCTCAGAGTTTGAGCTGTGTCCAAAGTAAGTTTGGATGTTAATCCGAGGCTCTTTCTTTTGTCTCTTTTTGTTGCTAGGTAATTTGCTATCACTGTGATGTTTGTTTGTTTGTAAATTTTTAACATAAGGCAACTGAGTCCTACTTACAACGTCACTTACTGAAATTCCTTTAGTGGTATATTCGGCATCACTATACCCTTGGAGTCTTCTACGTTTATGCTGTGATAATAAATTCCTATAGTTTTCATCGGTAACGTAGAAGGGGTTGCGTAAAGGGGTTATGTATTTTTCTAAATCTAGTCCGTTGAGCTTCGTGGACATTGTGGAGACGTAAATGTCAGCTGCGTGGTTGTTCCTAATACTATTAAGGTGGCGGCGTTGCTTTCGTGAGAGAGGCACCGGGGGCCCTTCCGGGTAATTTTCATCAGGCGAGCAATAACCTTCTTCAGTTTTAGCTTGAATCGAACTTAAAATCTGAAAGTACCTACGTTTCGTTCTTTGGGCGATGTAGTTCAAGTTGGGGTTATGACTTTTCTCTACTTTTGGTTCAACACCCGGGGGTAGACTATTAATATGCGTCACTAATTTCTTCTGAGATTCTATTACATCCTGTTTAAGTTTTTCCCTGAATTTTCGATAGCGATACGTGGCTTCTTTCTGTTCAGCTCGTTTAATTATCCTCCTCATGTGGGCAATATCAGGGCGAAAATACCCCGCCTTAAGATCTTCGTGAAACTTTTCCAAGGGGTTACCAAATTTGAACGTTTCACAGTCAAATAGTTTTTGAAGAGTTTCAGTTTTTTCTTCTACATCGTTTTCTGGAAAATCTGGCAACAATGTTTTCAATTGTTGTTTGTTGGTTTCCGACAAAGAATTCCATGTATCACTAGATAATACATTAAGAAAGATCTCCTTTTTCTCGCACAAACCTTGGGGCAGTTGCAGTTTAATTCCATTAATTTCAGCTGTTTCCATTCCATCATCATCGTCGGATGATTCTGTCGAATAATCTGAAGAGGTGTCATCTGATGTGTCCATGTCCATGTTCGTGGCCTGGAAAGTTTTAATTCAATCACAATTCGCTAATTGGGGTGCTTGACCTCTGATTTTTTCCGGCGATTTTGTGCAAGTTATTTTTGGTTAGGAACACTAGTCCATGTCCCCTTTTAATGAAACGAAGGTGACCTTACATAATTCGCCGAGAAATCATCGCAATCAAGACCATTTTAAAGCGAAAATCACGATGTATGACAATCGAGTAGCTGCTAATTGTCAATAATAAACAATCGAGTTTGAATTGGGGCGGGGGAGGGGTGCCAGGACATTTTTTATTTCACATTTCCACCCACCTGTATTGTCGGTTTTAAGTTTTATCCAGAAATATCCAGGATACGCACGCTACGGACTCGCTGTGTTGAGGCACGCCTGCATTGCGGATATACCAAAACAACGCAGATACTGAGCTAGTGGTGGGCCGCGAAACCATTTTGATGCAAGCCATCAATACTAAAAGTCAAACTTGAACACTTCGTTTTAAACACTAAACGCAATCCTTCAATGAAGAAGACACGCACCATTCAAAAATTACTCTAATTTCAACAGGCGAGGACGAAAACCCAACCAAAACAACGAAAATTAACAGAAATTATCGCGGAAAGAAAACGGAGGAATTCGCCGATTTGAACACATTCTAGGGACTTTTGGTGCGCGACTGCGCGTTCTGTGGCCTCCATGAGGTTGACACTTGAGACGATTTGTCGCGCGGTACCGTTGATTCAACCGCACACAATTTTTCGGGGGTGACCAAATACGTAAGAAGTTGACTCGTTGTTCAAAATCTAGAAGGCCTAGAAAATTTATGTTAATGCCATTCAATTGACGGCCATGTTTAGGTCCCAGTGGCAGCTGTTTCATTCGTCAAACGTCACAGGGACCCAAGCATGGCCGCGTTTGACCAATTATATGAATGCATGACGTCAAGCGAGCAGGACCTATTGTGATCATCGGACGCAGGCGTGTCGGTTAGCCGAATAGCCGGTTCGGTTGTTCGGTATACAGGCTGTTCCTAAATCAAGAGTCCTGGCTTCCAGAGGTTATTCCTTACATCATTATCGGAAGAAAAGTTTATACCGGGTGGCCCATTCAAGACGATCCAGTCGTAATAACTTTTGAACGGAATAAGATATCGACTTGCGGTCTTCGACAGCTTCCTTGGCATTATGGGGGACATATATTTCGCCATAGCTTTGACCTTGTTCAGTTTGCGCATTTCGCTGCAACCCCAACCAACGTCAAAATCTTAAATGTCAACACACCCCGTGTCGTATATCAAATGAAAGCCCTTGGAAAATGCTATTCACTGTTGCAAGTAGTTTGAGAATTTAGCGAACCGTTTTCATGTCAGAGACAAAAATACAATTTAATATAAATTAGAAATACGTGGAAAGTTTTGAAAAACTCAATTAAAAATTTGTTGATATGTGGACTAAGAATGTGACTGACTAGATGTCTAGTGAGTTTTATTTGTTATTAGCTTTTTTGGAGCGTTTTTTTAGCTGTCCCACACGGACCAACGAGAGAACCAATAGTGACCTATCCAAACAAAGCTAATAACGATTAAACTCGCTAGACATCTAATCAGTCACATTTTTAGTAAACATATCAACAAATTTTTCATCGAGTTTTTCAAAACTTTCCACGGAATCCTAATTTTAGTAAATTCAAATACAGTACATTTTTGTCTCTAACATGAAAACGGTTCGCTAAATTCTCAAATTACTTAGAACAGCGCATAGCATTTTTCAAGAGCTTTCATTTGATGTATGACTCGAGGTATATTGCCATTTAAAATTTTGACGTTGATTGGGGTGGGGGTGAATTGCGCAAACTGAACAAGGTCAAAGCTATGGTGAAACATGTCCCCCTCAATGCCAAGAAACCTGCCGAAAACCGCAAGTCGATATCTTATTCAGTTCAACAGTTATTACGACTGGATCGTCTTGAATGGGCCACCCGGTATACAGTGTGTCTCATTTTAACTCGAACCACCCAAATATTTCAGTCAATATTGAGCAAATCAATTCGTCCTTTTTTTACACACTTACTTACTTCACCTTTTCCTTATCCCGAAATCTTAGCCCACTGCGATTAATTATAAATAAGAGGCCAAAAATAATGAAATCGTATTAGGCATTTTTTTATCGAAAAATTTTATTAAGAGATGCTCAAGATGACCCCACATGGGCAAATCCGAAGTTTCAGGCCAAAATAAAAATGCTGAATTTCTTGAAGAAAAAACCAAAAATATAGAAAACTTCAATATTTTTGCAACAAAAGGATTGATGTGTAATAAAAATCAATTGAAATGAGTTTGCTTGATATTTGCTGTTGGTCAGGGCTGGGCAAAATTTAACAATAGCAGAAAAAGTTGAGTTATTAAGATTTTTGGTGATAGCTTTAGCCAGCTTTAGCTTATAATTTCAACTTTTTCTCCGATTGTGAAATTTTGACCAGCCATAGTTAACAGCAAATGAAAAAGAAATTAATTTCAATTGTTTTTTATTGCATATCAACCCTTTTTTGCAAAAATATTGAAGTTTTCGATATTTTTGGTTTTTTCCTCAAGAAATTCAGCATTTTTATTTTAGCCTGAAGCTTCGGATTTACCCATTTGGGGTCATCCTGAGCATCTTTTCTTCATAAAATGTTTCGATAAAAAAATGCCTAAAACGATTTCCTTATTTTTGGCCTCTTTAATTAATCGCAGTGGGCTGAGATTTCGGGATAAGAAAAAGGTGAAGTATCCCAGAGATGCAGATTTTGGAGCTTTACACGTAGAAGAAAAGAGCGAATTGATTTGTTGAATGTTAAGGCTGCCCCTCGGACGGTTCCCGCCAAAATAGTGTTTTTTGTTTCTAATTTAAATTTTAGAGAAGGACTATCAGCTTACAATTGCTATTTCACCTGCACGTTTACTCCTGTAACAAGTTGGTTAACACATTATTGTTAAAACTACACCGGTTTTTCAAATTTGTATAATTTTCCGATTTCGCGCCAAAAAACAACATTATTGTACAAATTTGAAAAACCGGTGTAGTTTTAACAATAATTTGTTAACCAGCGTATTACAGGAGTAAACGTGCAGGTAGAATAGCAATTGTAAGCTGATAGTAATTCTCAAATTTAAATTAGAAGCAAAAAACACTATTTTGGCGGGAACCGGCCGAGAGGCCGCCTTAACCGAAATATTTCGGTGGTTCCAGTTAAAATGAGACACGACACTGTATGTAGAAATAGGTATGTCCGGAAATGCTTCATAGGATGGGGGAGCAAAAAATGTGTAGCCCCACTTCCAAGAATGCACGCTTCTGATTTTACCAGAAATCTGAAAAAGTCTGAAGAAAAGCCCTTTATAACACTAACCATTGCTCCAAATTTAAAAATTCTATGACTCATTGTATTTTTCGAGTAATGTTAATAAATGTGACTTTTTGAGTAGGAACCGTCAAACGGGGTGAAGCCGATCAAAGAGCTAGTTCTTCGAGTAGTTCTTCAAGGTCCTTGATTACAGCCTCCGTTGTTTGTGTTTCTGTTTGTACAACAACAACAACAACGACAAATAGTAACCGGCAGATCTCATGTAACTCGCGGTAAATTTTGGTTTAAAAAAATAATAATTTTTAACGGCTTTACCCCCAATATACGTATTGAGTCGTTTTATGCGCAAATAAATGAGTGATGGGCCCAACTACCCCAACTAGCGGGGTCGTGAAGCCGATCACACTTACCTAATTAATCTGTAATAAATTAACAAATAATCCAATATTTAAATTAAATACTGCATCAAGTAGAGGAAAGATGGAGGATCCTAAACGTTTTTTTTCAGATTTTTTATTCACCGATGTAGTTACATTGAAAAAACTGGATATTTTGATCGGCTCCACCCCCTTTGACGGTACCCATTTGAAGGGGCGCAGCTCCTGTATGAAACGTTTCGTATTCGTATTTCGATTCTGCGGTGCGTTCCCTTACGGGTCCGCTGCATTCAGACCTTAAGATCCATTATGCCCGCACTGCAACCTCTTCTCTACAGAAGCCCCGTCCCTTCCATGAAGGCCAGTACATCCGCTGCAGAGAGTGAGTATATTTCCGCAGGGGCTGGGTATGCAGCCCCCAGTTCCCTAAGCCTTTTGTGACCGAGCGGGCCACATTCGGTTAGCAAATGAAGAGGCGTTTCTTCCTCTTCTCCGCACACTCTACAAGTGCTTTCCTCAGAACGTCCCATTAGATGATGGTGTCGTTTGAGTGCGCAGTGCCCAGTCAGGACGCCCACGACTTTCCTTAGCCGCTCTCGGCTTACCTGGAGAAACCACCGTTGGGCTGTTGGCGAGGAGGGCCGAGAAATGAAGGCCCTCGCTTGCCTCATCCCCGGTGCATTTTCCCAGTGTGAGTGAAATTGCTTGTTGAGCCAGTTTCCTAGCTCCTTCCGCAACGCACTCTCCGTCACAGCGAGTGCTGGTTGTGGTCCCAGGTATGGCATATGTTCGATGCCTCCCTTGCCAGTTCGTCAGCTACCTCATTGCCAGCGATTCCTGAGTGCCCAGGAACCCAAACCAGGTTGACCGAATTGTTATTTCCAGCCAACTTCGTTGATGCGTCT
This sequence comes from Pycnomerus fuliginosus, assembly GCA_963924575.1. Lineage (NCBI taxonomy): Eukaryota > Metazoa > Arthropoda > Insecta > Coleoptera > Zopheridae > Pycnomerus > Pycnomerus fuliginosus. Next base: position 17,044,384 of record OZ004622.1, read on the forward strand.
CGACAGTCGTTAACGAGGCCGGATCTCACCTCCACGGAGTTCAGAGCCCCGAGCGCCGCCCGACTGTCGCTGCAGATGTAGATGTACTTGCCAGAGTAGCCCCTACGTAGGTTCTCCTCAGCGCACACCAGAATTGCGTATATTTCCGCCTGGAATACACTGGGGTACTTGCCAAGAGGTACGCTCACTCGTCCCTCTGGCATCCCCCCAGTGAATCCTGCGCCGGTGCTCAGATCGTTTTTGGCCCCGTCTGTGTACCAGACTAAGCCACGCGGTGTGAGCAATTTTTCTCCCTTCTCGCCCCAGTCTTCCCTAGAGGGGATCCTGGTTGTATATGGGTCATTAAAGCGCAACCGACGCTCTATCCTATGTCTTTGCGCATTTGCAAGACAGCCTCATCCGCGCCCGGTAGAGCGAGTGCACTTCGATGTCCCTCACTTCCCGCTCGCCATGCTCCTATCCCCTGCAACCTGAAGGCTGAGGCTACGGACGTATGTACGTCCATAGGAGCTTTTCTTCCTAGAATGCTGTAAGTAAGGATAAGAACGCCGCGGAGTTAGGACTATGAATTTAGGAACAATCTGTATAACCTGTATAAACCAGGATTGGTAAAAACCCGTTTTTTTTGTCAGCCTCATGGGTTTTTGGGTATTTGTTATAATTTGGACAGTTTTGACATTTTTTAAATCTGTAATGACATATTTGACACACCCAACATCTAACCTAACCCTATTTACTGGCTATTTAGAATTAACTAAGAATAAAGCTTGGTTGAGTGTAGACATGGTTAGTCACTCCGCACATTTTGGTAGTCACTGTATACGTCAAAATGACGTCACGCTGTGCAAAATTACATGGGGCGAGATATCCTTTTTTGACATGTTAGAAGTCTTCAAAATGTTTTGGCACAGGGTTGGTCCCTGGGAATGTCTAACCATGTCTATACTAAACCAAGGAATAAAGTAAGTTCTTAAGGGGCTCTATTATAATTTTTGTAATCATTATTAATTCTGTAAAAGTCTATAGTGAAAGAAAACGAAGAGAAATTAATTGTTGAGACGGTAAATATAGTATTTTTGTGCAAACAAAATTAGGTTTTTGTCTGTGGGTTTTTGTGTGGGTGGGCTTTTGTGTTTTGAGGTCTGGGTTCTTGTGTCAAAAACCCAAGTGGGTTTTAACTTTATTAGCGTGAGTCGTGACATACGTCAACCATCTTTGTTGGGCTAGGTTGAGGTTGTTACCATGGCAATGAAGTTAAACAAAGTGAGAATTTCATTGGTTAGATTCAATTATTTCAGCCCAAAGCTCATTGTGGACATGATGTAACGATTTAATCGATAGATAACAATTTTTCAAATTCCTAATATTCTTAAAACGCAACACAATAACTGTAAATAAAGAATTTGGAGAAAAATACAATTTTCTTGAATTTTCACATTGAAATCTCGATTTGTTTGGCTTTAGTGGGAGGCGTTGACTACGGCAACACACAACAAAGATGGCGGTTTCACGTCATCGCTAATACGTGACGTAGGTCCGCTATCTTTGTTGGGCTAGGTTAAGGTTGTTACCATGGCAATGAAGCTAAACAATGCGAGAATTTCCATGTGTAGATTCAATTATTTCAGCACAAAGTTCATTGTAGACATGATGTAACGATTTAATCGCTAGCAATCTTTATTTTGTCAATATTAAGGTGTTAAAACGCAACACAGTATAATGTAAATAAGGAATTAGACGAAGAATGCAAGTTTTCTGGAATTTGCACATTGAAATCTCGATTTGTTTGGCTTCAGTGGGAGGCGTTGACAACGTCAATACACAACAAAGATGGCGGTTTTACGTCATCGCTAATATCGCGTATATCGGGACAGCCTGTATGTGAGTGATGGTGATCACGGTCAATCGTCCTGAATCTGTCACTGTCATCAAAATGGCGCTGAACTTGCGGGTTAAAATCCATCCAGTGGTTTTATTCCAAATTGTGGATGCTTTTGAGCGTCGAAACGCAGATTCTCATCGAGTTATTGGAACTCTATTAGGTAAGCAAACTTATTTTAGCTTCACTCTGAAATTCTGCACACGAGACAGATTCATAACCTAAAAACTAACCGTATGTTAAATTTTCATAAAATTAGCTAATTTTAGGAAATGTGGACAAGGGGGTGGTTGAAGTGGTCAACTGCTTCTGCGTGCCCCATAAAGAAACCGTGGACCAAGTGGAAGCGGAGCTGAATTACGCCATGGACGTTCACGACTTGAACCGAAGGGTAAATTCCAGCGAAGGAATCGTGGGATGGTGGGCCACTGGTCACGAAGTTACAAACCACAGCTCAGTCATTCACGAGTATTATGCAAGAGAATGCAACAATCCTGTTCACGTAACTTTAGACAGTAGTCTTCAAGGGGGTAAAATGGGGTTGAAAGCCTACGTGTGCGTTCCTTTGGGGGTACCAAATGGTAAACAAGGGTGTATGTTCACGTCTATCCCAATTGAAGTTACCTGTTATGATCCTGAGATTTTTTCTCTTCAATTGTGCCAGAAAACTTTGGTTGCAAGTGGAGGAAGGCCTAGAAGTGTCCATCCTATGTTGGATCTTCCACAAGTTGCAGAAGCGGGATTGAAAATGGGTGGTCTTTTAGAGCAAGTTTTAGCTTACGTTGAAGATGTGTTGAGTGAAAAAGTGCAACCGAATAATGTAGTAGGAAGGGCTTTGCTTGATTTGATAAATTCCGTACCTCACATGAATAACGAGCAATTTTCAGAAATGTTTAACAGTAATGTCAAAGACCTTCTAATGGTTATTACCCTCTCTCAACTTCTCAAAACACAACTTCAACTGAACGAAAAACTAACACTACTAACATCTGTATAAATAACATACAATGTATTTTATTTTGTTTAATAATCTTATATTGGTTTTTTTATTAAAATAAGTACCCTAAAATAAAAAGGTTATGGCCACATAGCGACTGAATTCTTCAACGTTATACAAAAAAAATGAAGATTTTATCACAGCATTATCACTATTAACCATTTCATATTTACACCACCCATTGCGCTATCAAAAAAAATGGAATTAAAATTGCTCCTGCGACATCAACCGTTCTTCTTCACTACCTTTCCAACCCTTTTTCCACGTTACCACGAGCCCTATGACTAGTAACAATAACCCAATTCCTAAGATGCCGTACCCTGTGTAAGTGCCTACAGATGGAAGAACCAATAGGAGTTTAGCTTGACTTGCGAGGTCTTCGTTCAAGTTAGCGTATTGTTTGAACCACATGGTAGGGATGAAAGTATCTTTGACTTCTTCCAGCAACCTGCAATACAAAAATGTAAGCTTACTTAAAATGTCACGATTTTGTTCTTAGGCTATGGCGTTTCAATGTAAGGTTCTTGTATTCAGAGGTTGATAATAGAGGGCACTGCTGATGTTAATTATACAGTCTGGTCCAAATGTATTAAAACACTGGTCTCACTGTCAAACCATGAGGTAAATAATGAACAGAATATAAAATTGTGGGGATAAGGGGTGGACACAATTATTCCGCGAAATTTAAATTGTGCTATTTTTTTCTCAAAAACGTAACGTAAAGACGTAACCTGTAAATTTCATTTTAACCTCCCCACCTCTTCATCTAAAGAAGGGAGGTTACTGCAATCACTAAAATTTTCGAATTTGATATAACACCAGACCTTCACGATTTGAGGTCTCAGGAACGTAATCTATTTGGCTGAAATTTGGTACATATGCATCTCATAAATATACTTAAATCTGAAGAGGTTTTGGAGCCAATCGTGCAACCAGAAATGCTACTTTGGCATATCAACTTTTTAATTTTAAATGCAAACCCCACACGTCGCCATAGGAAAGACCTTTAAATTCTGCTATTCACTCTCAATGCCCTTTTGACCAAACATTAAAAAAATTGAGATTATTATCGGACTTTAAAATCTCGGACAGTTCAAGCCCCTGAACCGATTTGGCTGAAATTTTACACATGGGGATTGTATTACACGTCTAAGAGTTGAAAAATTCTTGGATTCGATCCACCCACGGAAAGTGCCGTTTTGGCATACCAATTTTCAAATTTAAAATTATTCTCTTATTTAACCAGTTTTTGAAAAATTTATTGTCACCATCAGAAAGGTCTTCAAATTCTGGTTCTGAATGAGACAAAATGCATTCGCATTTAGTATCCTTTGGGTATAAAAATCGAAAGTAATAACGCTAAGCCCAAACTACTGGATCGATTTGGCTGAAATTTGGCACATGGAGATTAGGTGACCGCTGAAGAGCTGAAAGGCCTTTGGGAGCAACTGGTCCATGGGAAGTGCCGTTTAGGCATATTAACTTTAGATTTTTAAACACAAGACAAGACACCGAAATCAATGGCTCACGCGATGGGGAGGTTCCAGTCGCTTCAAAAAAATTTTTTTCTAAAATTTCTAACCGTTCTTGCTGTTTTTGCAAAAAATATTATCTCCCTCGTAACACTTCCTGGATTAATTCGGGTTTTTTAAAATTTGTTTTTCATTCAATAGCTACTCTTATTGAGCACAATTGGGCATACAATTCTCTGACGGCCGCCGTTTAAAAAATATAAGATATACAGGGTGATTTCTAAGGTGAGCCAAATTGCTTAGAGGCAAAGTATGCTCAGAGCGGAGGGACTCAAAATGATTCATAACCAACTGAACCCATAGTTTTATGAGGGCATATTATACAGGGTGTACCATTTAAAACGGAAACACCTTGAGTAACTACTGCAACGTTGATTTGAGCAAAAATCGCTCGAATAGGTCGATTTTTAATTGGCGGACATTTTAATCCGTACTTAATAAAATTTCAAATCGCAACTCCCCACTTGTGATAGGTACATTATTTGAAAGCCAATTTCATTACGAATTGAATAATGCTGTCAAGTTTTTTGATATTCGTTATCCCCCAGCGCCCTCAATAGTCAAATTTTAAATCACATTTGGCAAAACATTTCAAAGAGCATGAAATCCTTTGTAAACCTGTGCAAATTTTTTTGAAATCCATCCGCTCCTTAGAAAAAAGTTACAGTGAGAAACATTAACTGGTCCAGGGCCTAGAAATAGTTATTGATTTGACTGTAACTTTTGAAGGCGTGGATGGATTTTAAAAATTTTCTCACAGGTTTACACAGGATTCCATGCCATTTAGAATAATATGCCACAAAGGGCCGTAATGTGATTGAAAATTTGACCACAGAGAGCGCTGGAGGTTAACGAATATCAAAAAAGACAGCCAGTGAGGCGACAGAAACCTCCCCAACGGTGAATCCTCGACAAATAATTGTTATTTAGAGGCTGGGTCTTACATACTCTCCATTCATTTTCTATTGAAGTGACAAAACGTCAAAATTGGAATTTTAGGTTGGTACGAAGAAAATTTGCAAGGAATTTTATAACAGGTGAGTTGGTAGAAGCGATTTAAATGCGATACGTTAGAAAACATGACAAATGTCAAAATTTTGCAATTGCTCTGAAGTAGCCCAAAATGGCCTTTGTGTGAGTGCAGTTTTGAGTCAACTGCAAAGGAAAATATTCGCGAAAAAGCCTCAGGTATGGTTATGTGACACTGCTGCTAACAATAAAAATAAACCCTAGAAGATTTGGGTTATGTAATGTTTTTCCTTTCCCGCTAAATTTCGATCAAATTGTCAAAAGTACAGGCCCTTACAAATTAGGGTTCTACAGTTCCAGAAAAATTTTAGTTCTGCTATAGAAAATGAACGGGCTTTACATACAATCGGTCTTATTCTGGATGACATTGAAAACTTATCAATATTGAAAACTTTTAAGATATCCGATTGGTGCTCTTTTCAGTTGCTATCAATCCGATTGGTGATCTTTTCGGTTGCTATAGCGACTCTTAATAAAACAGCGATTTCTATTGAAAACTCAAGCAACAACTTTTACCTGTTGCCGTGATTTGCCTGGCAACACCTGCAAGAATTGATAACTAGCCAATCGGATGTCTTAAAAGTTTTCAATATTGAAAGGTTTTCAATGTCATCCAGAATAAGACCGAATAAGGTGTCTAAATACCTTCTATTAAATATACAGGATGTCCCAGAATTACGTTCTCAAATTTCACTACGAGATTCCTTGTCTTAAAATAGATTCAAAATTGTTAGTAAACCATGGTCCCCAATGCTTCCTAAGGGAGCTACGCCCCTCCAAAGGGGTGCTAGAAAAATTGGTTTTCTGAAAATTGTGAATTATAGAATCTTGAAATTTAGAACATAGGTTAGTGTTGTAAGGGGCCTTCCTTTTGATTTTTTTCAGATTTATAACATCATAGGCATTATCGCTCCTGGGAGTCTTTCACATTTATTACATTTTTCTTGTTATGGCCACTTTTCGCACCAAGTAACTTCTACTTTTTCACAGAATTTGTAAATGTAGCAATTAACTTTAACCAGCTATTATAGCAACTATAAAACAATAAAAATTTAGTTAAAAACATAAATCGAACTGTCCGGTCTTTTCAATCAATTTTCTGTTGCGCGTCACTTTGACATCACTTTGCAAAACTGCAAATAATGATGAATTTAACACTCCGCTAAAAATGGTGTCATAGAAATGACGGTTATACCTTGTCAACACAGTCATTTAAATAATTGTTATGTGACGTTTGAAAATAAAGTAACTTTTCACTCGTCGAATTTGCGCACTTCTTCTACGGCGTCGCCCGGCAAACATTCCTTCTCGTGAACAAAAGTTACACTTTATTCACTTGTTACATCAATAACTATTTCTTGAGCAAAATTTTGTCAGGACCTATCTTATCGACACTTTCACCCTGAATCAATCAATCAATTTTAGTCAATGGTTTTTGGGACTTTGATGTTGAATGAAGTATCTCTCCGAAGAGTGAAATGGCCGCTTCATCGTGAAAACAAAATGTTAGTGACAATAAAAATGCCAAAAGGCAAGAATCCATACAAACTTGAAGATTTTGTATCAGTGCTTGTCTACAAAGCAGCCACTACAAGCCACAACTGTCACAAAACTTTTCCCAATGAAAGTAATTAAAAGTGTCGTCATCAAAATGTCACTTTGCTGAGGATTGCCAACTAACAAATATACAACGCCACAAAATTTGCTCGAAATAACGAAATAATTAATTATCCGACTCTAGGGCAGCCACAATCAGCGGTCTCCTGTATGACGTGACCTTCAAAGTTACCAGATCACCTATGAATATAAGTACCTTGGCTTCAGGGGGCTTTGAAAATGAAACTCATGTCTTTGCTTGTTTTTCTTTGACAACATGGATCAATAGTTTTGTAAAACTGATATTCTGGCAAAATCAACATGACTTTCTATCCCAAAGTCCACTGATGATAAGTTTTTTTCGAGGTTTTTTTTTGAGTCGCTTAGTTCTTACTTGATTCTGTTTACTTGTTGCAAGAAAATATTAATCTGGAAAGCTGCTGCCACTTCCAAGGGGATCCCCGTTTCAGGTTCAAGAGACATGAAAAATTCATGTTCAGTCTTATTAGGATGCATCCCATCTACTGCATCTCTGTAAAACTGATCTGCCAGATAGAAATGCGGGTATGAAACGAACGCTGGCGCTCCATATCTAAAAAAAATGTTAAGTTTTTTTTTAATGGATAATTTATTATTACTTGCACTCTGAAACGTTTCGGACACCACTTGGTACACTTTGTCCAGGGCTGAAACACGCCATTTCAGGATATAGTGTCCCGTTATCAAAATTCTTTTTCTGTCCAACGTATCGATGTCCCTGTAATCCAAACCGCTCGGTTTCCCCTACCCTTTCTAAAGTTACAGTGCTGAAAAAAAATTATGTAAAATAGGAATTACCAATCATTTATATAGCTCGTTTATTTGACTCTAGCGGCTGAGCTTCTCAGTCAAAGAAACCCACTATACAGGGTGGTCAAAACTGTACCAGTAGATTATTCTATGAAAAATATGAAAAAAAAGTCCTTATGAACGTATGTCGAAAAATAAGTCTTAAGGGAGCTAAGGAAAGAGTCTTTTTGAAAGTGTTTTTTTCTAAATACAGGGTATCCCAACGGTGAGACAAAGTTCATTTATGTCCACGTCATTAATAATATCGAAAATTTGTGTACGCCAACCGTTAGTGACTGAAAATGAGCATAATCCAAAATTATTATGAACTCACATTTTGTTAAATGGAACACCCCATATATCAATGCATCTTTGGTTTCTACGTGTCATTTGTGCAACTTTTGTCAGATATGCCCCATACTTAAATTCAATCGTTTTTGAGTTATTTAATAAAATGTGTAGAATTTGGTAAAAACAAGACTTCAGTCAAAAGTTCATATTTTGGAAGCCTTGAAGATTCTCTCTTCCGAATTTATGGCACATCCTAAAGGAAGGTCAGGGCTACCTGATGACACACTTTAATGTCAAATTTCATGCACAGCGTATCCCCGATAAATTATCAAATTAACAGAAATTAAAAAGACAAAATTTTTAAAATTTGAAATGGAATTACCTTGAATTTTTTTCTCCCACTATTAGAGAAGTAAATTCTAGGTCGACTTTTTTAACAAATACCTATACCTAAATAGCATGTTTTTCAAATTATGACTAGTATTAGGTCTGTGTTGTGGTTTTATTTGTTTCCAAGTTACTGATGATAATAGTAACAGAACAAGTGAATATCTTTAAAACGATAAACTCTACGGTGCATAACAACGTATACATAATTCAAAATAATACGGTTAAAGGATGTTTGCAAAATATTTGTAACAAAAACCGGGTGAAGCAATTTGCAATAGGGAAAAACAGTGATTAATTCGGCAATGTTTTCTAAAGTCAACGAAAATGATTTCAATACCAAAGTCAATTAACAAAATCAAAATCCTTTCTAACCGCGAAAGTGACAATAAGATCGATATTTGAATTAAAGGTGGTTATTAACTCCAGACGGATTAAGCTATAAACCCGAAAATTTTAAGTAACTTGGAAAGGATGCCATTTAAGTATAGGGAGTTGTTAAGAAAGTTGACCTAGAATTTAATTCTCTATTAGACGGCGAAAAAATTTCTAGGTCATTCCATTTGAAATTTTTGAGATTTTGTCTTTTCAATTTCTGTTAATTTGAGATTTTACACTATGCATGAAATTTGACACCCAAATGTGTCGTGAGGTAGTCCTGACCTTTCTTTAGGATGTGCCATAAATTCGGAAGAGAAAAACTTCAAGGCTTCGAAAATATTAATTTTTAACTGAAGTCTTGTTTTTGCGAAATTCTACACTTTATTAAGTAACTCAAAAACGATTGAATTAAAGTGTGGGGCACACCTGATAAAATTGCACAGAATGATACGTAGAAACCAAAAATGCATTGATATATGGGGTGTTCCATTTCACTAAATGTAATTTTGTGCTGCCCCCCCCCCTACACGAGCCGTCCATGTGAGTTCATAGTAATTTTAGAATACACACATTTTCAGTCACTAACGGTTGGCGTACACAGATTTTCGATATTATTAATGACGTGGACATAAATGGACTTTGCCTTACCATTGGGACACCCTGTATCTTCAAAACAGTTGAAGAGAGCGACGTGAAATTTGGTATCTTTACTAAGTTCTTGATGCTGAATTTATTAGTGGAGAAAAATTGAAAATTTTGATCATAAGCGTCTCGTACAGGAGGGGCTTAGGACTAAATTGACTCAAACATTTTTGTAAGTAGTTTTTTCTCAAATTTGTTTCCAGAATCTGAAGATTTAAGGTTTTTTAAGTGAAAATGGTACTCTTGTTTGACATCGATAGAATGCGCCTTTTTCGAAAAAAATGGCTTTTCATTGGTTCAGGGCTCTAAAATTTGTGACAGAAGACATCAAAATATCGTAAACACGTTCATGGGACGATTCCTTACTTCATTCTAGAAAGAAAAGTTCTTATGGCTATGGGTGTAAAAATGCTTCCTAAGGGAGCTATATGGTCTTTCAAATATTGTTTGAAGGACTCTAACTCCCTTAGGAAGCATTTTTCGACCCATATCCATAAGAACTTTTCTTTCTAAAATGAAGTAAAGAACCGTCTCATGAATTTGTGCGATATTTTGATGTCTTCTGTCACGAATTTTTGAGCCCTGAACCGATGAAGAGCCATTTTTTTCGAAAACGGCACATTCTGTCGATGTCAAACAAGAGCACCATTTTTACTTAAAAAACCTCAAATTTTCAGATTCTGGAATCAAATTTGAGAAAAAACTTCTTACAAAATTGTTTGAGTAAATTTAGTCCTAAGCCCCTCCTGTACGAGACGCTTATGATCAAAATTTTCTCCACGGTAGTAAATTCAGCATCAAAAACTTAGTGAAGATGCCAAATTTCACGTTGCTATCTTTAACCGTTTTGAAGATATTTAGAAAAAATACTTTCAAGGTGGCCCCTTTAAGGGGCGTTAGCTGCTCTCTTAGAACTTATTTTTCAACATATGTTCATACGGGCTTTTTTTCGCATTTTTCATAGAAGAATCTACCGGTAAAGTTTTGACCACTAATTTCGGGACACCTGTATAATATTCAAGCAATTACCTGCAAGTGTCAGGGGAAAATATCTGTATCGATGGTGAACTTCCTACAGGGTACCACAATTCACCACTGGTACCATTAACCATGCCACACTCTTTTGGGTAAATTTCAGTTCTGTTAGCGTAATTCCAACTTGTAAACACACCTAATTTTTCAAGGCCACTTGTTCCATCGTACATATTATAAACTCCATCAAAATCTATAGATTCATTCCGCTAAAATGAAGAAAATTAGTACATCACGGAAGAAATAATCTTATTACCGAATAGAACCACGCGAATTTATCAAACGGAATATTGATGCCTGTTGTATTTAGTTTTCTCAACAAATCTATCATTGGATCATCATAACCATCAAACAAGAATTCCCTAGCAGTCTTCGTTACAGTCAGATTGATCCTTTTTTCCTCCAGAAAGAAGTTCACCCCCAGTTTTACAAGGTCATGTTTGGGTTTCACTATGTTTCCTATGGTCTGTACAAAAAGTCAAAATTCCGTTTTTCGAAATGTAACTCACCGCTAAAATAGTGTTAACGGTCGTTATTTCATCGTCCAATGATCCGTTTGACATTTTGGGAATATAGTGCCATATCCTCTGCGTTTTGTATGTAACGGTATGATTGTTGTTAAATTTAACTTCTTTCCTAATGTGCTTTTCGGAGTAAGTATAGGGGCCTAATTGCTGTACCGACGGCTTGATGGACCACTTTTTATCTATAACTTCTTGGGAATTGGTCCAGTTGTACAGATAAAACTCTATGTACATTGGGATGGGAGTTTCCTTCCACATTTTGTACTCTATCGTGTTTTCGCTTCCTACATTGAGTTGCTGCAAATCGATATTTTAATTTTACACGAGTCATATAAACATCTTGAAGGGCTGATAAAAATCGAGGCTCTCGATGTGCATGATTATCTGTTTTTGAATGGTTTAAACAAAGGCGGATTAGTTATATGAAATTGATTATTATGATAAAATTTTTCAATTTTCATATCAGGTTTTTTCCTATACATAGTCAATGACAGGTGATCAAAATGCAGGTGCGACGAACTTGTAATTAAAAGGCCTATATCACTAATCAAATCTACAAAAAATTATGTTTTTCACTTAAAATAACGAAATATGGTCGCTAGAACTGTATACCCCCTGTATATGAAATAAATCTGGCGAGGCTGTTTAACACAACCTCTAAGGGCGGGTTGTATAAAACATTTAATCCTGGGCTTAACGCTAAGCCCCTTACGTTGTTGTCAACAATTTGTTGCTATAGAATTTTTGAAGGATTAACTTTAAGGCAGGATTTAATGTTTTATACAATCCAGCCTAAGCATATTAAAGAACGCTCGCAAATTTTAATGAAGTATTCGGCATCAAATTCTTAGTCGACACGTCTTTTCCAAAACTTCCATGGTAAGTTATAAATGATTTTTTCCTCGATTAAATAATGCCATTGTTATGTACAAAACTATGGATACATAAATAATGCTGTTCATAAAATACATGACCATAAGTCACGCTTCTGTCACATTATTTCACAGCACGTGTAATGTTGGCTGCCTATCCAATGAACATAATAACATTTCAAAATCAAGAGAAAGTAAGCAAGCTGTTTCTATCATTTGTCAATATTTAATCTTTGCTAGTTTGTGTTTACAATTAATATAAAGTGATACAATTTTTTGAAGAATTTCAATAACCTTGGATAAAATTTTGCTCGTTTAATAATATACTACTATAAGAGCTTATTCACAACCACTTTACGTACGTAACGTAACAAACTTTAACAATGGTCAACAATTGTTCATGACAGCTTCTGACTTTTCTAGTAATTGTTAACGATTGTTAAACTTTGTTATGTCACGTACGTAAAGTGGTTGTGAATGAGGTTTAAGTTAATCAAATAGTTTTTAATTATTTCATAAAACAATTTAATTTTAGATGAACTATTTCCTAGGTAACAAGATACAACAATACAAATTCTAATGGGCAGTATTTATTATTGTTACCTAGGAAACAGTCCATCTAACTTGATTACCTTACGAAGAATTCAAAACTCAAATCTGATTGAGTGATTGGTTCACATAAATCTCTTATAAGAACTTGAGAACTATTCTATTGCACCATATTGGACCTTGAAAACTTTGGAAAAAACGTGTGGTCTAAAAATTTGATCGCGAATTCATAATTATTAAAAAAATTAAGTGCGAGCATTCTGAGACAACCTATACAGGGTGGGTAACTTTTCGATGCTCACCATTGGGATCTCCTAAATGGTAAAAGATGCGGGGTCGGTTAAATTAGAAAAAAGTTGCGCTATTTCTTGGCGATTAAGAATCTGAAGAGAATTCCTCGATATTTTCATTAGTTCCTAAGTTATCACAAAAAATCTGAAAATTGACAATTTAAAAAAAAATTAATATATTTCATATTTTTGTCAATTGAATCGCATTGACAGAAATTTTCTAGGCCTTCTGGATTTTGAATAAAGACGGTCAACTTCTCTTTTTCTTATGGGCGCCATATTGAATTTCAACACCGCCGGATACACAGAAAAAATATCTTCTCAAAAATGTAACCAACATTGACGTTTTTGAAAAAATATGTGAAAGTCTGAGTCACACGACCGCAAGACGTAGTTTATTACTGTTGAATTCAATTGTCCAAAAGTTTTGGCTGATTTTACAAATTATTCATACCAATTGTCAAATTCATCTGACATTTGACAGCTGTCACCTGTCAAAAATATAAAAGTTCCAAATTTCATTTAAATAACATCAAACATTAGGAAGATATAAATTTTTCTTTAAATTGTCAATTTTCAGATATTTTGTGATAACTGAGGAACGAATCCAAATATGGGGAAATTCTCTTCAAAATTTTAATCACCAAGGAATAGCGCAACTTTTGTACAATTTACACTACTCTCCATCTATTATGGTTTCCATGATACTAAACTGAGCATCGAAAAATTACCCACCCTGTATGCGAGATTAAAACTCCACAACGTTATAACTTTGTTATTTGTGGTCCGATTTTAGTGAACCAATAAAACACTATCAAATCAAGGTAGTCTTAATTTTTACCAATTTCAACCTGAATGTCAACAGGATGTCAACTTTTCATTTGTGAATGGACGTACCCAGTTTACTCAGTCTAACATGGTCTAACAGCAAATTTTTTTCTGCGTCTTTTGATGTGCAATAAGTTGAGTTTGGTTTTTCAATCTTTTAATCCTAATTTCAATCTTTTACTGCCAAAATTTCGAGTATGTCGTGAAAAAATTCGTGAAATGCATTTTGCGTGTTGGAAAATAACATATTTTAATTGTTTTGCTAAGTTTCTATCAGAGCCACAGCATATTCAAAAATTTTGAGTAAAAAATATTCAAATTTTGACAAAAAGTTATAATTACTTTCAGAACTGTAATATTATAAACCAAACTCGCCTTATTGCAAATCAAAAGATGCAGAAAAAAATTGCTTTTCAACTGAGTAACAAAAACCGGGTACATACAGGGTGAGTCTGAAAAACTCCACATCCTTTATACCACAGAAACTACTGTTCAAATGACGAAGCTTGGTGCAAAAATTATTGGTCAATTGTGATTCCTCTTGATGTTCTAAGCCGCCAAAGATCTTTATTTTTAAACGTCCTTTTTAAATATTTTTCGAAAGGTGTATCGTAGGATTTTGAATTTTTGCAAAGCGTTGTTACAGACCAAGATGCAACTACTGATGGTACTTAAGACATTATCCAAAAAGCGGATCCCTGTTATACAGGGTGGTTCCGATGTTATTTGCCCTTGAACTTTTTTATGTTTGAAAATATTGCTAATTTGCCTATGCGGCCGTATTCCCCGTTCCATTCTAACACTTTTTTGGCTCTCAAAATTTTTCGAAAAAACTAACCACTCACGAGGAAAACTGAAAAAGCCGAAAACATGATCATCGTGATAAACCTACAATTTCATTAACAATCAAAGTGTACCTTGACACGCATCACATTTCAACTGTTTTTTAACCTCCCCAACTCCAACAAAATTTTAAAAAAATGGGAGGTTACTGCAATCACTAAAATTTTCGAATTCGAGATAGCACCAGATCTTCACGTTTTGAGGTCTCAGGAACCCAAAAAAGCGGTTTTCAAAATGTGTCTGTGTGTGTGTACGTACGTATGTACGTACGTACGTACGTACGTTTGTAAACACGCCACAGCCAAAACTACTAAACCGATTTGTCTGAAATTTGGTGCGTAGGCATCTCATAACCCAACTTAGATCTGAAAAGCTTTTGGAGCCAATCGTGCAACTAGAAATGCCATTTTGGCACATCAACTTTTAAATTTTAAATGCAAACCCCCATTTTTCACGTCACGATAGGACAGGCCTTCAAATTCTGCTTCTAAAAATGCATTCATTCTTAGTGCCCTTCTGACCAAAAATTTAAAAAAAAAAGATTTTTATCGGACTTTTAAATCGCGGTACAGCCCAAGCCCCTGAACCGATTTTTCTGAAATTTTGCACATGGGCATTGTATTGCACGTCGAAGAGCCGAACAAATTTTGGATTCAATCGGCCCACGGAAAGTGCCGTTTTGGCACACCAATTTCCAACTTTAAAATTATTCACTCATTTAACCATCCAAAACAAGTTTTTGAAAGATTTATTGTCACAATCAGAAAGGTCTTCAAATTCTGGTTTTAAATAAGACAAAATTCGTTCGCATTTAGTGCTCTTTGGGTCAAAAAATCGAAATTTTGTAGTACCACTAAAAATACACTATAGCCCAGATTAGTGAATCGATTTGGCTGAAATTTGCTACATGGAGATTGGGTGACCCGTTGAAGACCTGAAAGGCTTTTGGAAGCAATTGGTCCACGGGAAGTGCCATTTAAGCATATCAACTTTAAATTTTAAAGCAAGGCCTCCTTTTTTATGTCGCCATTAGAAAGACGATCAAATTCTGGTTCTAAAAATATATTCACAGTTTCTACCATTTCAGTGGAAAATAGAGAAAAATTCTTTCTCATTGAAAGGGAGCGGGCTGACAGTGGATGACAAATTCTGTTGAATTGACTACTATCTACACAGAATACAAAGATCCACGCGATGGGGAGGTTCCAGCCGCTTCTCTGCTGCATTTTTTGCATTGAAGGTGTTGTCCTACATCTGTGCCCAGAACCATTGCTCACAACTGAAGAAAAAACATTGATGGTAATTTCACTTTTTTATGAGGTAGACTCATCATTGGTTTTAAGGTGATTACCTACATCATGTTTTCGGTTTTTTCAATTTTTTTCGTGAGTGGTTAGTTTTTTCGAAAAATTTTAAGAGTGAAAAAAGTTTTAGAATTGAATGGGGAATACGGTCGCATAGGCAAATTAGCAATATTTTCAAACATAAAAAAGTTCAAGGGCAAATAACATCGGGGCCACCCTGTATAACAGAGATCCGCTTTTTGGATAATGTCTTAAGTACCATCAGCAGTTGCTTCTTGGTCTGTAACAATGCTGTGCAAAAATTCAAAATCCTACGATACACCTTTCGAAAGATATTTAAAAAGAATGTTTAAAAATGAAGATCTTTGGCGGCTTATAACATCAAGAGGAATCACAATTGACCAATAATTTTTGCACCAAGCTTCATCATTTGAACAGTAGATTCTGTGGTATAAAGGATGTGGAGTTTTTCAGACTTACCCTCTATATGTCAATTTGAAAATGAAAAGTTGACATCCAGTTGATATTCAAGTTGAAGTTTATAAAAATCAAAGCTGCCTTGGGTTTGTAGTGTTTTATGAACAATTTCATCTGGTTTTTAGTTCACTAAGATCGGACCACAAATAACAAAGTTATAACGTTGTTGAGTTTTAATCTCGCACCCTGTATTATGCTTAATAAAATACAGTATGTCCCAGAATGCTCGCAATTCTTTGTAATGGAATTTTCAGAATTAAATGTTTTTGAAACCTTCCAGTGTTCAATTATCACGAGTTGAAGAGTGATTATTGCCGCGGCAAAAACTTAAGAGTACTTGTCCAGATCTGTTATCTATTCATTAAATGAGTACTATGTGCTTTAATTGCGCATCTGCATAAACTGAAATTAAATTGAATTTGTGTCTATATGTTATATGTTTAGCAACATGTATTTGTATATGTTGTATTTAAGTTACATTTCAAATTTGACGTCCTTCATGTACAAAATGTATCGGATAAGGAAAATTTATTCTATTATTCCATTCTACAAAAGGTAAATGTCAAAAATAAATTTGCGGAAATTTTAGGGGTCACGAATGGTATTCAGCGAGAAAACTAATTTGTACAAAATCACGACATTAAGACCTATCAAACAAATTCCGGTATACTTTTCTCTTGATTGGCCAGAATCCGTCGCCAAGAATTAAATCCTCGATCGTAATTGGACCAAATTTTATAATTGGAATTTTCATTGATCTTTTGCCTAGGAAATGAAGCGTCTAACATTAAATTACCCCATGAAGCAATTCAGAGCTGAAATCTGACTGGTTATTTTAAAGCTCTTATAACTCTGAGAAGTGAGAATTATTGAAGAATGGAAATTTTCAAAGAAGGATCGACTCAGAATTTAATGTTGAATACTCAATGGAAAAGTTAAATTATGTAAATACGTGGATACCCCAAAAATAGCAAATTATGATAAACTATGAAATTATAACAATTATTACGAATTGAATACTTACACTACGTTTTATTGCTTGAACGACTTGGTTCCAAAATATCACTGTCAGAAGACCTAACAATAAAGCTATTCCAGAAATGGAAAACAGTGTCCATTTTTGACAGGAAGGCGAGCAGCAAGGCATAACGTTCTGAAAACAAAATCGAACCACTTTAAACTTATGTATATGATTAACAACAATAACAATTAACAACGCAACCGTATGATAAGAAAAAATATGACCTAAAACCAGCATAAAACTAACCTCTTCAAAACACTTTCTATTTCATGTGGAGAAATTCTTAATAACACATTTTAATAATTAATGTGAACGTGATTTTCACAATATAAATAATCAATTTAACCGAACACGGACGCTGTTGACATGCTACTGGATTATTATCATTATCTTTACTATTCTATCATCATTCATGTATAATCGACGTTTAAAGACTTTGACCAGATTAGTCATTTCATCGTTTAGCGATTTTCAATGTCCATTAATGTTAAAAGTTATCAATATTAATGACTAACTTGGTCTCGGACTAGCTGGTGAATAATAAATATAAATATAATTCTTATTTTAGTAAAGCGAATCACAAAAACATACTTACTTGAAAGGAACCTAATATTTAAAATACACTACAAGCTTTTGCTTTTTCAGTGGATATCAAAACTTCTCGATTTGCTGTTTTGTGGCAAAACATAAAATGCGGATAAACCGAGGGGGTATCCGCGACCCGCAATACATGTACAAATTCATCAGAATTACTTGGCATTACCGGGGCATTATTAAGGATTACGTCACATTACCCTGCATTATGTAGCATTACCTCGCATTACCTTCGCATTACCTCGCATTACCTCGCATTCTCTACGCATTACGTTGCATTCCGTAACATTCCCCCGCATTCCTTCGCAGTACCTACATTTGGTACTGCTGAGGTTGAGGTTATGAGCGACTGTTAGTGCTGTGTTGCCGACTGTTTGTTTACTGGTAAGTATTAAAAACACGGTATTTCTTAAAATTTATATGCAACTGGTATATAACACTTATTCCCCGTTTACCACATCACATTTTCTGATACTGACACTGATGCCAGTGATGAACATGTAACTGAATTTTTTTTACTGGTGCGCTCAATAAAATTCTCGATGGGCAATTTATTGCAGAATCCGATTGAAGGGCTTCTTAAAAATTTCTTAAAGTTAAGTGACGTTGACATTGTTAGATACGTTTGTTGCAATAATGGTTTCTAGGGAACTTAAGTGGCCCTTAACTTTAAGGAATTATCAAAAATGCTGGTGCAATAAGGCATTATCCTCGGCATTATCTTCCCAGTGAATATCACTTGGTTTTATCCCGAGATATAGGTACCTAAACGTAATTTTATTATTTTTGACACGAAATTCTCAAAATTTGATTTGACTGCATTTTAAATAATCACAAATCTGGTCAAAAATTCTTGCGAATTCAAGAAAATGAAGTACCGCGCGAATTTAAAAAAAAGTAGTCAAGGGTGGCTATGGAATGGAGAAGTAATGTCGAAACTAATGTCATCGGTCGTTGTTCGACACTGTTCGGCGCTGTTCGGGCGCTGTTCGGCGAATTATACGCCATACGTCTTCCATTCCATAGCCACCCTTAATTCATTTTTATTAAAATTCGGCGGTACGTGGTAATTGGCGAAAGTAGTTCTCGAGTTAGTTCTACCAAGTACAACGTTTCTTTAGCTACTCGCTTTAAATAGCAAAAAATCATTGAAAATAAAAATACGAAACAAGATCTGATAGGAAGCGAACCCTTTTATCTAAAACGATCGGATAAGCTTTCCATAGAGAGAAAATATAAAATCATTAAAAGAGGAACTGTGTAATACCTGGCAATACGTAATACTTCTTACCGAATACTTTTTTTGTTTAATAAACCTGTTATACCAGTAGGTACCTACTTTATTATTATTTATATTATTTACCCAATTTGATTAACAAATATGTATATCTTGCAGTACCACTACCACTTGACATTACCTCGCATTACTCTAAATTACTTCGCAGTACGATTTAATTTTTCGCATTACAACTTAATTTTTCGCAGTAACTCTACATTACAGAAATTCTTGGCATTACGTCACAGTAAACGGAATTACCTCGGCATTACCTCTTTTAGCAATACATGTACATATTTTGAAGGTGTGGATGCCCCCTCGGGATAAACAGACCTTGTGAAACCAGACATCTGCGAAAAAAATGGAATTTGGGCATACCGATTATGCCGCTTCGCATCAGATCTAGTTGGCCTTGCAATGTAATTATCTCACCATTTTATACAGAAGTAATTGGTTGTTTCAACTGAATAATTAACACTGTGAAAATTGGATGAAGAAAATTCTGGAATTTGATCTTATTTTTTTAATGCTGTTGATTTTCACTGGAGTATAATAGTCAAAAACTAAAATGTAGACCAAAGTTTCATACTGAATATATTCAGGGTGTCAGTAAGCTCTCACTTTCTTTTAGTGGATTATTATTAGATTCTGAGTCAATCCTTGTTTTCGCAAATTAAATTAGAAAAAAGTTGCGCTATTTTTTGGTGATTAGGAATCTTGATTCGTTCGTTGTTATTCCGAAAAATCGAAAATTATTGCGATTTTAAATAAAAATTAATATCTCCGATTGATTGGGCCATTTAAATGAAACTTGGAACCTTTATATTTTTGACAGCTGTCAATCAAACGCCAATGACAGAAAGTTTCGAGGCCTTCTAGATTTTGAGCAATGATGATCAACTTTTGATTCTCTTATGGCCGCCCTGTTGAATTTTGGTACAGTCGGAAACTTTGAAAACGGCCTTAAGTAATTCGGAACTGAAATCTAATTAGTCCACTTAAATATTTTATAAATTGAGAACTATTGAAGTCTGGAAGTTTCGGAAAAGACAGAAGTGTCGTCTCAGAATTTAATGCTGAATATCCCGTTAAAATAAGGAAACGGAAGCGATCGGAAATACCCTGTATACCGACAGGACGAACATTACTGACGGTCAATCTTAAATAATATAATCACATTAACCTCCACCTTTTAATGGACCATCTGGTTTTTGTTCGAGAATAAACTCCATTTGAGTTATTTGTAAGGTAATTCAAGGTTGGTTAACTACCTAATTTGTTAGGGAATTGAAAAATTGGTACACTTAAATCACTTATAAGTAACTTGAGAACTATTGGAAATTTACATTTGGAAAAGACGTGTCTCAGAAATTGAAGATGAGTGCATAATTCCATAAAAAGGAAATGCGAATAACAACGCCAATTTTTAAAAAGGGCGATAGCAGTGAGTGTAAAATTTATAGAAGTATCACACTAACGAGTACAGTAGCCAAAACGTACACAAGAATCTTGGAAGAGAGGTTTACTAAGATCTCGAATGGAAGGAACATTTGAGGAAAGTCAACTTGATTAAACCCAATCGCAGAGTAATAAAGGAAGAAAGTAGTGTTTCATAACTTTAGAGAAAGCGTCCGATAGAATTAACAGAGAAGATATGTGTAAAAAGCGAAGTACATCAAAATTTTATAAGGGGAATACAGAGCTTGTAATCTACAGGGTGTTCGAAAATAACGTTATTGTATTTCGGGGGGTGATTCTACTCCTAAAAATATAAAGAAAAGTTCATATGAACAGATGTCTGAAAGTGCCTCCGGAGGGCGCCACAGGCCTTAAAACGTGTCTTTCAAAAACATGTATTTATTAATTATTTTTGAAACGGTGGGAACTTTGAATCACAGTTATAGTCGTTTGTAACAGAGTAACGACATTTGTGAAGCAATTGCTTTTTTTGCATCTGTAGAATCACCCCCAATATAATAACGTTATTTCCGGACATCCTGAATGGACCAAGAATTATGCAAAGGAGAAGACATGAAAGATCAAAAATGTTTGAAACGGCAGGGGGAGAAAGACAAGGTTGCTCACTGAGCCCAATTCTACAGAAAAGCATTGGAAAATAATGATAAATATAAGCATTAACCAGCAGGAAATACAGTTACAAACGAGGCTACAAAGGGAAAAATTGCAACCAGTCCAGGAATTCAAGTACCTATTCAGGAACTATAATAGGCATCTTGCATCAATTTTGATTTTGATGTTAAATTGAAGTTTGGGATATATTTAATCCTTCCAGATACCTTAAATTCCAATATCTTGTCCGTGGAGCTCAAAAAAAAATGAGAAAGTAGCATTTCCAAACTTCCCGCCAAAAGACCAGCCCAGCCATTCGAACATAATTTTCTTACATGTGACAACGTCGCTGTCTAACCTGACCCGACGTCTTTCATTCATAAATCTTAAATATGTTAAAGGTACAAGATGCCAACCCAAGCAACTAATAACATTGTATTTACCTCCTTTTACAACGTTAGAGGTTACTTTTGACCCCTCTTTTTCCCAACTGTCAAGGTTGACTTTTCAAATTAATTATTAAACGTCACCCTCAAGTAAACTGTTGTCAGATTGCATCCGCTGTACGATTTATGACGTCACAAGTCGTACAACGGTGTTTCTGAATTATTTATTTATTTACAAATAAACAAATGTTTTTTAAATAAAATTGATGTTCGCTGACGATTCCTTGTATCTTTATTGATGCATTTACATTAAAATAGCCCGAAATTAGGAAATGTGCAAGATGCCTATTATATGTATACAGGGTGGTCGTTTTTGAGACTGGCAAATATCTCGGAAAGGAAGCATTTTAGAAAAAAATGTTTTGTATAAAAGTTTTATAACTTCGAGAAGGAAAATAGTTGGCAGCAACGCCATTTAGATTCCAGGTCATTTTCAAGGTCAAATGAAGGTCAACTTATTTTTTTTTTAATGGAAACCTACTTTTTTTATTACATCTAAACTATTTTCGGATCCGATGCATAGTTAGTCTGATATTTAAATGACAATTTTAATCTTCTTCGAAATCCATTGCCTTCCGTAGCAACAGCGGCATGACAAAAACAAAATCTACAACAATTTTTGTGGTTTATTTATTTAGAATTCATCGTTGCTAAGATACAACGGTTTTTCATTTGTTTTGTCGTGCCGCTGTTTCTAGGGAATTTCTAGGGATTTCGAAAAAGATTAAAATTTACATTCATCGGATCCAAAAATAGTTTAGATGAGAGTTGTTTGTTTTTTTGCGGGGAATAAGAATCTGTAATAAAAAATATACGTTTCCATTAAAAAGATCAAGTTGACCTTCATTTGACCTTGAATCAAAATGGTGATGTTGCCGTCTATTTTCCCCCTCGAAGTTTATACGAAACATTTTTTTCTAAAATGCTTCCTTTGCGAGATATTTGCCAGTCTCAAGATAAAACGACTACCCTGTATAATAACACAGGACGGCAGAATTGAGCGTGAAGTTATCAACAGCTAGCGACAGGAGGAAGAGGAAGTCAATTTAAAAGCATAAAAAACGCTTTCTTATGAAGAAATATCTAAGTGCAGATATACAGGATGGTTCCTTTTTCACTGCTCACCATTGGCATCTTTTAAATGGCAAGAGTTACGGAGTCGGTTAAAGTAGAGAAAAGAATTTGAAGAGATCTCCCCGATATCTTGATTCGTTCCGAAAAATCTGAAAATTGCGATTTTAAATAAAAATTAATACTTTGATATTTTTGACAGCTTTGTGAATGAAATGGCATCAAACATTTTTTTCTAGACCTTCTAGATTTTGAGCAATGACGATCAAATTTTGATTCTCTTATAGCCGCCATGTTGATTTTTGGAACCATTCGACCCACAAAAAAGTTTTTCAAAAATATAACCAGCAAGAACTCTATTGAAAAAACACGATATCAAAATCTATTTTACTGAATTTTCAATTCAATTATTTTAAACGTTAAAGGGATTACAAAAGTTAGTGTACTATTTTTACTTTTTTTCAAAAAGTTTTACACTGAATTTACAAATTATTCATACCAATTTTAGAATTTTGACGATTTTCCAAAAAAGTCCTTATTAATTACATTTTTGAAAAATCATTTTTTTCTGTATCCCATGGTGTCAAATTTCAATATGGCGGAAATAAGAGAATCTAAAGTTGACTGTCATTACTCAAAATCTAGAAGGCCTATAGAAAATTTCTGTGGATATCATTCAATTGACAGCTGTCAAAAATACAAAAGTTACAAGTTTCATCTACAAGACAACAATCGTTAGGGAGATACTAATTTTTATTTGAAATCGCAATTTTTAGGTTTTTCAGAATAACTCAGGAGCGGATTAACATATCGCAGATTTCTCTTCAGATTCTTAATCCCAAAGAAATAGCGCAACTTTTCGCTAATTTAACTGACTTCGGCGTATGTCTTACCGTTTAAGAGATGCCAATGGTGAGCAATGAAAAAGCAACCATCCTGTATGGATAATATATCTGGTGCAGATGTATAAGAAAGTGATAGTTTCTGTATTTACAGATCATCGGAAGAAAATGAAGGCCATAGAAATGAGATATCTTCCTTAGAAAAATTGACAATAGAACTAAAATCGATAAAGTAAAAAACACAATATACAAACAAGCTATAAATGTAGATGCAATAAGTAACAAATTACAAAATAGAAGAAAGTCCAAAGGCTAATGCCTTTAGTACAGTAATACAGTAATAATTAGTACAGAAGAGAGGCAAAATATAAATACATGCATGATGGAGAGAAACATGGATAAGATCAACTTCAGAAGCACACCGATTAAGGGTGGATCAAGTAAGTAAAGCAAATACTTTTGTGGCGATTTAGACGTCTTCTATACAAAGTTTAGTGAAACCAAATAATCTCTGTCAACTAACAGAGAAATGAGAGAAAATTACAAATTATACATACCATGATTGTAATGTTATAGACTTACTACCTTTATTTTTACACAGCGACTAACAACCGCGTCGATTGAAAAACCATGTAGGAAATTGCAAGTAGGTAATCATTGGCACTATGATAATACATAATTCAAACGCAAAAATTGTAGGAAACGTTTTTTATAACTCATTATTTCGCGATTGTGTTTAGTAACATTACACATCTACGACTTAAAATGCAAATTAAAGCACGAAAACAATGAAAAAAAATGTGCAGCTACGGAAGCCGCTGGAACCTCCCCACTTGGCGAATAATCCAATCTTATCAAAAAAATTAAGTAAATTTTAAGTTTATTAATCAAATTTGAAAATTGATATGCCAAGTGTCGTTTTTCGATTTCGATTTTTCTACCCAAAGGGTACTATGCCAATGAATTTTGTCTTATTTAAAACCAGAATTTGAAGACCTTTCTGATGGTAACAATAAATCTTTCAAAAACTTCTTTTGGATGGTTGAATGAGAGAACCATTTTAAATTTGCAAATTGGGACACTTTCTCTTCTGGTGTTATCTCAAATTCGAAGGTTTTAGCGATTGCAAGGTGGCCACTGAAGTCTACTAACTTATCCTCTTTCGAAAGTGGAGGCTAGCAATGCAGTGGAAAATTGATATGCAACAATAAATAAAACTTACTTCATACATATTTCCATTTGAGCCCATGACGATTTTAGGTAAAAAGACAGCTTCTTGAAATTGTTTTTACTTAACTAGACATAGAATACATACAATAGTAGTGTATTTTAAATATTGCAGATAGGTATTCAATACTGGGTAATTACATTACGAAAGATCGAATATGAAAATGAATATACTCTCGGTATTATAATGGTATAATATACTCTTCGTTATACTCAAGCGATTCACTGGACTGAAAAATTTAAGGGTTTGATGCACAAAACGTAACATTATTGATTGCCAGTGCATAGGTATCCACAACACAACAATACACACATTCTGCAGTGCAGTAAATAGGTAAGTTGCTATGTACAAATTATTATAAAACATGAAAACTAGCGCAGTAACCTATTCTTGTTTAAAAACAAATGAAAGGTGTCAACAGTTAAATAGTAAAACATTAAATAAGGCCTAAACAATATTATGTATTAGTATTACACCAATTCAATTCCATTATTGAATTTATCAATCATTTTAAAATTATAACCTAGATATGTCAGTTTGACAGGAGATGACTAGAAACTTTACTTACATGAAAAAGTGAAGACGGCTATCACAGAATTCTGTCCAAAAATTCTTTGTTATTATGTTAGGCCAATTAAAACTGTGGCCTCTTTCATTGCAAATAAGAAATATCTAGGCAAAACGTAAATAACATAACAAATTCACAAAAGCCATGAGCCAAACGTCACTTTTTAATATAAAGATCTGCGCAGACGCACCAGCAGCCGTCTCATTCACCCATTATACAGAGTCGTTCAAAACGACTATTACTTGTAGGTGGCTCATTTTGACATTTACTTACCTACTACAGCGACGACCTTGGCTTAGTATAGACATGGTTGGACATTCCCAGGGACCAACTCTGAGCCAAAACATTTTGAAGACTTCTAACATGTCAAATAAGGATATCTCGCCCAATGTAATTTTCCACAGCGTGACGTCATTTTGACGTATACAGTGACTACCAAAGGTGCGTTCGACTTGGAAGCTCCATGCACTCCTCGTCCGTCTCTTTTTGATCTGATGATTTCATATTTCACTGTCGGATTCTTCTCTTTTGGCTATACACATTTTTGACACTGTCGTCATGATAATGTGCTTCTTCTGCCCTATAACGGCAGTTGGGGTCAATGGTCTTCCTGTTATCATGACGACATTAGGCGCGTTTCTTTTACACATTTAATAATAATAATAGTTTATCTGAGGAACCTCAGTAATTTGATTGGTTCATTTGAATATTGACCAATCAAATTGCTGCGATTGACTGAGGTTCCTCAGATAAATATGTAAGTAAAAGGAACGCGCCTAATGTAAAAAATGTGTAAAGTGTAAAGCCAAAAGGGAAGAGTGCGATAGTCAAATATGAAATCATCAGATCAAAAGGAGACGGACGAGGAGTGCACGGAGCTTCCAAGCCGAACGCACCTCAAAATGTGCGGAGTGATTAAACGTCACGTCAAACGTCAATTAATGTGTTTTTTCGGTGGGTAATCTACATATGATCTACATCTACACTGTACACTCTAAACTAAATCTTTATTTAATCAGTTCTATGAATAATAATTATGTACAAAAATAAAATAGATAATTATACTATTTGAACATCTAAATCATATTACCTATATGAGTACAAGAAAATATCTAAACTTCTTCCCCAACTCATAATGATTTAAAAAAACTAAAACTCTCCAAGTATGATAATAGTTTAGTTGTCTTCTTATTACGAGTTGGAAATTACTTATTTAGATACGTACCCTACCATACTACTTTGTTAATACCTTCATAATTTCAATCATGGCAACATTTCTCTCCTTTTCAGGCTTTTTGGCCAACATTGCAGCAATCAACTCCCCGAACATAACTTCAGGTGTCTTTTGAACAGTCTCTTCCTGCTTGTCCTTCTTACTATACGAAGATTCACTGAAATTATCACTAGCAGACCTCTTCCTGCTTATACCCGAATCATAGGAACTGTCATGGGTATTATCATAAGCACAGTCTTCATTCTTAACTGCAGCGAGGAAATCATTCGAAGAAGAATCATGCACGGAGCCTTCATCATAGAAATCTTCTGAGCTGTTGATTTGGAAATGGTGGTTGGTTGGTGGCTGATAGGGTCTATAGACATAGTCAGGCTCACAATTCTTTCTTCTATACTGAATAACTTGATCGAGGAATGACATATCGTCCAAGAATTCCCATTTGGTTTCACCGTCCTGGTATTTACTTTTTTGTCGGATGTATTTTTCTCTGAGGCCTTTCCAGCGGGTCATGCAAACATTTATATCTTTCTTCATGGCTTGGGAAATGTTCTCCCATAATTTGTGCTTGACTTGTTTGCTGGGGTAGCCATTGTTTTTCCGATCCCATATTGGAGTCGCCTTTTGAACGAATGAGATAAGATTTTTATCAAAGTCACTGTAATTTTCATTAAATTGGATTAAAGGATTTTCTTCTGGAATGTTAGTGGGAGTTTCTTCATATTTTTGCTCATTTTTCAACACTGGTTGTTTGCGAAGGATGATGTGGTTGTCGAGAAATGAAAAACTCTCCAAAAATGGCCACGGAATGTACTTTTCCCCTTGTAAATTCTGCTTTTCCCTTTCTCTCACATATTTTTCTCTCAAGCTCTTAAACGTATCCCGACAAGTGGCCACTGCGAAAAACAAGTGACAGTCATATTTAATTAACGATAATTAATTAATTACTCACCTGGCGTGTTCATAATTTCACCAATTCTATGCCATGCGTCATTTTTCAAGTTTGGTTCCCGGAAACAGGCATTGTTCCTGTCCCAAACTTCAGGAAATTGCTTTATAACGTCGATAAAACGCGGGACGTCCATTTAATTTGGAGGTTAATGGGATTAATTAATTATTTTTCGCGCTTTTCTCACTGAACAACATTTAACACGCGGGGTATTGTGTGAAACGATATGGTGGAGGGTTTAGAAATGGGGATTTTAGGGAGCGTGGGGCTGTTCGACGGTCGATAAAGCTACGCGAAGTTAATTAGATTCCATTCAATTTACGAACGCAATGGCGCCTGACGCGGTTTTCTTCGTCTCGCTTGAGGCGGTTGGATTGCGCTGTCTCGCTCGCACCGTTAATTAGAAATTTATTTATTTTTGCCTCTCAATGCCACTTGTGTTAATTAATTAGTTTTATTGCTCGGCTTAATGAAGTTTCTAATTGAAACCGATATTGGCGGTTTTTAATTTATACAATGCATTTGGTTCTCTTGAATATCGAATGATTTTAGGATTGCTTAGAATAATAAATTACCAAGCATAGGTAATGGAAGGATGACGGGAAGTTGCTAAAATGTGAATTTGTAATTTCGAAAATAGAATCGTTATTATTGTAAACCAATTTTATAATTTCATCAATATTTAGAAAAATATAGTTATTCCAGTTAACCAATAAATACCAATATTGTATAGAGGGTTGCCTACAACTCATACTTTCGTACAGTAGAGACCAGCCCTATACCCTGTGAACGGTCAGCTCTGTGTCTGTGTAATATGGACTTTCATTTTGGTGCCGTAGCAGGATGCGAGGTTTTAACTTATTCGCTCGGATAACTTAAGAACGGATTAAGATATCGGGCTGAAACTTGGTATACAGATTTATCCCCCAAGAAGTAAGGCGGGGATTGCTTTTAGGCCATACCGGACCAAGGGGGTGAAAGTTAGGGGTGGAAAACCGAAAAACTATTAATTGCAATAACTCGAGAACTAGTGGAGGTATTTTGTTGGAATGTATAGGTACGTTCGACCTTCAAGATTGCTCAAGGTGAAAGGGTGTTGATTTGCTGAGGATGCAGGTAAATGAAACAACACTACCTATTTAGGTAAGTAGGTATGGTATACTCGATCGTTTATTCTATAGATAACTGAAAAAATCCGAGATTGTCAAAGTAGGTCATAAATCTAAGGTACTAGGCATAATCTATTCCTAAAGCATTTTGTAGGTAGGTAAGTGTACCCATTATTATGGTTCTTATCTTGAAAAAGAATAAAAACAAGAAAACCATATTGCACCACTATTGAATTTTTATCACTTCTAGGACGACTGTGGAGTGATAACTTCCTCTGCAGATTTCATTTCAAGGCATTTTAATGACAAAACAATAACGACTTATTATTGTGAGATAAATATTAAGTACCTACGTACATAGATGTTGCAATACAGTTTAGGTAGGGTTCTACTTACCTCTGCAAAATAATTGATGTTAAAATTCTACTCAAAGAACCAAGTACCTACCTAAACGATACACAGGGTTATTGCAAAGTCTCGTAGCGGTCCACTTTCTTTGTTAGATAGGTAATTCTCAAAATTATATTTTGAAACTTGGGTCCTATGGTCCTATGCACAGTTGAAAGCAAGGAACTGAAAAACGTTTGAATATTTTTTAAAAATTCCCCCTTCCAAACTAAAAAAGGGAGGTTACTGCAATCGGTCCAAAATTGAAAATCGAGATAAAGGCAGATCTTTAGGTTTCCGGGTATGGAGAATGCGAAAAAATAGGTGTGTCGTCGTATGTAAACACGATTTGTCTGAAATTTGGATAGAACCTGAAGGTGAGGATGGCACATCAACTTTGAAATTTTATTTATAAACCCCTATTTTTCACGGTTCCGTGGTATACAAAAATGATTGATGACGAATTTTATGCACGTTTTCAATTAAAAATTTCTGTTTTTAATAGTGTTTGTAGAAAAAATAGTCTACGATATGCGCGTTAAAAGTGGTTTTATTTTGTTCGCAAGGCTGGACCACTCCGCTGTGCGTCTTGTCCCAAACTATACTACAAACTGCTACAATCTGCCAAAATTGCAAAAAGAATTTAAGTTATGCAATCGCGCAGTAGAATATGCATAAAAAAATAAAGTGACGTATTTTTTCATTTTTTAAAAATTTTGATTTTTCACCGACTTCTTCAATACTTTTGAAAATCTCGGCTGGCCGTGACCACTTTCGGTCAAGTAGCTTCGAAAAATTTGTAATTTCCTAGTCGATGTAGGTTTCTATTTCAAGAAACTATAAATTAAGTACTTATGATCATTTCCGGTTAAACTGGAAGAGCAATATTTTTTTTAGAAACTGAAATCTTAAGAAACAGCCAAAACAACTATTCCGGGATCTTTCCAACTGTTTTTTTTTGACAATGAGTTATACAGTTTTCTGCTTCTGGATAATTTATGTATAGATTTTGTATATGTATAGGTACCTACCCACATTTCACAAAGATAAGGAAAGCACAGTTGGGTAAAACCTTTAGAAGAGAAGATAAACGATACACCGGACTATACATTTTGTCTTTAGGCCAGACGGTAGTTTTACTCTGGTGTTATTTGCAGCAAAGCTTGAAAATTTGTGCTACCAGTACAGAAATTGCTTTAAAATTGATAGTAGCAAAGATTTGCAGCTTTGCTGTAAAAGTACGTTATAGGGGAGAGTGGGGGATTAGCGGCCATGCGGGTAATTTCGGCCAGGCGAGTTCTCGGATACCAACTACGAACCAAAATAGACCTGAAAAACTGATTTTGCTGTGTCTGTTACATCGAGAGGAGATTTTCGGGGGAATATACCTTTCGCTCTCATTTCATATATTAATAAGTATCTAATTTTCATGCTCTTTGTGGTGAAATCGCCAAATTCTTTGATAACTTAAACTTTCCTAAATATAAATGTAAATGCATACATATACACTTGGGGGTAATTGAGGCCTTTTATTTCGGGCTAATGGTGACCTAAGAAAAGAAACTGAAAGTCTATGGGGTTACAGAAAAAACTGCTTCTAATGTAGATGACCGTGTAAAAGGAAGCTATTTAAATCTTTTTTGCATAAAGTATCTGGGTCGATTTTCTCAAAAAAAAAAAATTAATTTTGGATATTATGCGACTTAGGGGGCCGCCATTCCGCAATTCCGCC
Source organism: Pycnomerus fuliginosus (assembly GCA_963924575.1). Lineage (NCBI taxonomy): Eukaryota > Metazoa > Arthropoda > Insecta > Coleoptera > Zopheridae > Pycnomerus > Pycnomerus fuliginosus. The sequence continues at coordinate 17,075,189 of OZ004622.1, forward strand.
ACTCTACCCTAAATCGCCAACAAAATTTGACAAATGCCAATTTTGCTAGCAGAAATGTTTGTCTTAACGCAATAAATGTAAATTGTAAATGTAACGCATCACATTAAGGTGTGATCACGGTCGTGTGATCGAATAAGCACTTCAGATTAAAAGTCAACTTCAGCTTGGAATTCAATTAATACTTTGAAGTTGAGTCATTGGAAAATATGATCAAGAACAATCAAAAATAATAATTATTGGCATCACGTGATTATGTAGATCATGTATAATTTGAACAACAAAATTTAATTGCACGTCGAGGCTTTACCGATACTTTATATAGTTGCATGCCACTAACAATAATTTACGCGACCTAGCTTTGGGTTACTTATTAATTCTACACCGCTCAAGCTATTACTGTTAAAATTTCACGGCCCTCTTAATCTTAAATTTGGTTCATGCACTGTAGGTATAGTTTCCTGTCAAAACTGGTTGATATCAGATGTAGGTACTCTTCAAATATCTTATCCAAGTAATTTCACTGGTATTGTGATTTTCTTTATCTTTTTTTTCAAGATCAGTAGTTTTACAGAACTCGTGTTTTTTTAATAAAAAATAAAACTACATAATTTACTACTATAATCTGTCCGGGAAATAGGGTGAATCTCGGTCGTGTGGATCCCGGACAGACCATATAATAACAATAACATACCTACGATAGAATTGATAACACTGGTGCGGCCAACCATATTTGAGCGATTTTACATAATAACATAATAACTGAAATCTGAAATCTGACCAAATAGGTGATAGGTACCTACTTTAGAATAATAATTCTAAACTCTATTAATTCATATATTCTGAATTATAAAAGGTTTTATTCTAAGGCTTCCAACCTTTGATATAGTATTATTACTACCCAATCTGGCAAAAGCCAAAGTAATATTTTGATTCGGCGCCCCTAGAGATTCTAAAATCATCGAAATATATTTGGCCGCGAAAAAAATCCTTTTGTTGGCCAATGTAATATTATAACTAGCCAGCTATGATACCGTTTATTAACCTCCCGACGAGGGGCAAATCTGTGGGTGAAATCATATCAGTGTACAAGCTAGGTGAAATCATGGTGGTGAAATCAGGCGAAATCAAGGAAATCCAGGTGAGACCAAGGGAAATAAGGTGAAATCACTAGGTGTAATCATGGTGAAATCACGTGAAATCACGCAGGAAGGTGAAATCAGTGTACAAAATTTTGCTCATAGATTTGCCCCTCGCCTCCACATCACCAATTTAAAAATGGGAGGTTACTGCAATCACTCCAAAATTCGCAATTGAGATAACACCAGATCTTTACTTTTTGAGGTCCCAGGATCACAAAAAAGTGGTTTTTAAAAAATGTCTGTGTGCGTACGTATGGGAGCATGGTTTCCATGGTTTCTCAAAAAATACTGAACGGATTTTAATGAAATTTGGAATGGAGGTTAGTGTTGGCCTTCTGGTGAGCCCAGTTAATCTTGTTGCCAATCCACAAACGCCAAATGCCTTTTTGCCTTTTCAACTATGAAATTTGACTAATGAACACCGATTTTTCTCATCAGCGTATAAAAGGGCTTCAAATTCTGTATCTAAAAATGTATTCACACTAAGCGCCTTTTTGACATAAAATCAAAAAATTCGAAATTTCGAAGCAACATTGAATAACACGCTACAGCCTACAGGATCAATTCGGCTGAAATTTGGTAGGTAGAGATCCCAGTACCCGCCTAAGAGCTGATTTAATTTTGGTGGAAATCGGCCAACGGCAAATACCATTTTGGCATATCAACTTTGAAATTTAAATAATAAATTCAAATCTTCTTTATCAGCAAATGAAATGTCTTCAAATATCGTTTACAAAAATGTCCTCAAACTCTACACTATTAGCAAATAATTATGAAATTTTAAAAAAGCCCAGAAAACGTTTTACGGTTGGTGGAGTAAAATTTAGGTATAGCGAGAATAAAAATGACTTAATTTTTGTGGCAATCGGCCAATTACAAGTGCTTTTTTGGCATATCATCTATGAAATTTGAAAGATGACCACAATTTGTTTTATCAGCACATGAAAGGTCTTGAAATTTTGTTTACAAAAATCCAATCAAATTTAGTGCTCTTTTGGAAATAAAAAATTAAAATTTTTAAAAAACTCCCGAAACATTTGGAGACTGGATTGAAATTTATAGGTGATAGGATTGAATCTCGGATTGAATCATTCACCAAGTCGGGAGGTTCTAGCCGCTTCCGTAGCTGTCCACTTTTTTTCCAATGTGACCATCTTAATTGTTTAGTAAATTCTAATTTAGTCACTTCACATTTAGTGAAATTCATTCAGTGATTATTTTATTCATTAAGTATTGAACCAATCCAAAGGAGCATTTAGCATACCAGTAATCCTGATTACAGTGATAAGACTACAACGTCAACTTGACACTACTTACTCAATACTTTAATTTATAAAATAATCTGCAAAATACGATTCGTAGTCTCTTGGTTGCCTTGTTGAGTCCTCATGGATGTACTACTTGTCAAATGGTAGGTTTTTTTCGGCCAAAGACTCGAGCGAGCTCTCGTCCTCTTTTTAGCCTAAAAAATTCTACCATTTTGACTCGTAGTTGACAGCCATTCGGACGTCAAAACCCGCGGCAATCAAGAGACTACTCGTCGTATTACTATTGAATATTCACATCTAATGAATATCTGGAGTATTAACTAGGTACCTAGGTACTCGAACGAAAAAATATATACCTAATTATCATTTGAATGAAGTCGATATTATCTGCATCACATTGTCTAAATTAAAGCGATAAGAACCTAATGACGTAAAATTTCGAGCGCCTATACATGGCAACAATAATAAATTGGAGTAGGTACTATACAAAAGAATATCTTAAAAAATCAAAGTAAATACGTACCTACATACCTAATAAATACATCTATGGAAAATATCTATAAAATAAAGTAAAATTGGTCCATCCGTTACGCATTTTTTCAGGAGGGGGGCAATAAAATATTTACATAGGTATATAAAAAATAGGTGTGTTACAAAAAAATGGACATGAATTTCATAAAGTAAGACAAAAAAAGTAATTAAGAAAGTATGATAAGTCGACTGCCCCCCCTCCCCTAAACCAGTACCAAACGAGGAGACTAAAAAGCGCAATTTATTATCTGAAAGTTCATAAGGAGATAAAAGGACAACTTGACCTTGCCTTGAATTGAGAGCATTGTTAGATCATCATCATGGCTTAAGCGAAGATACCTAATCTTCTTAGATTCAACTCATCACAGTAGCGTCAATTTCATACATTTTTAACCACATTCAAAACTCGATATTGTCATAATTGATCATAAAAAACGGGTGCATTAATTTATTTCTTATACCTACCTAAATCTTCTAGATAATTGAAGATCTTAACTTCAAAAAGGTTATTATATATTATTATATTATTCGAAAAAGTTCTGCAACTTGTTTTTTGATATCAAGATAACTTAATTTTTCATAATGAGCGCTTTTGGCACAGACTTCGGTACAGACCCTTTTGAAATCAAGGTCGTCAATTATTGACTTAAAGCAATTGTTCTTAAAAGAAATACATATCACTAAAATGAAACGAACCACACAGTTTATACCTACCTCGGTTTATGCAGATTTCGTTGAAATATAATAAAAATGAATTTCCGCACCAGTTAGGTACAGTTAATTTAGAATAGCTCATATTAGGGTCTATTCTGTAATTTACACGTCAAAATTTTACCATGCCGTTATTATGCATAATGCTAGCTGTGATTGGTTTTATATTTTCGCTGTTATAGTAACGTCAAAGCAAAGGCACACAACATTTTTAGCACCTCCTAGTGCCTCTAGATTAATTAACGTATTGCCTCAAATATGATTTAAAGGTAGTGCTACCAAAGAAACTCGATTAGACTCTATTAGGCAAAAAGTACCTAACTAACATATTAACAAAGGAATTACTCTTGATCATATCCTCGATCAGAGTTCAATAAGAAAGATGGACAGCTACGGAAGCGGTTGGAACCTCCCCACTTGGTGAATGATACAAATCTTATCACCAAAAGTATATTTTACTGTACCTAAGTTTTACTCTCAGCTCTTCAGCCGGTAACGGTGTCTTTATCTACCATTTTTGAGCCAAATCGATCCGGTAGTTTGGACTGTAGCGTGTTATTTAATGTTTCTTCGAAACTTGGAATTTCTCAATTTTATGCTAAAAAGGCGCTAAGTGTGAATACATTTTCAGATACAGAATTTCAAGACCATTCATGTGCTGATAAGAAAAATTGTTGTTCATAGTTGATATGCTAAAAAGGTACTTGGCGTCTGCGGATTCCATACCAAATTTTATTAAAATCCGTTTGGTAGTTTCCGAGAAATCGTGCTCACATAGGTATGTAAACGTACGCACACAAACGTTTTTTAAAAACCACTTTTTCGTGATCCTGGGACTTTGAAACCTGAAGATCTGGTGTTATCTCAATTTCGAATTTTGGAGGGATTGCAGTAACCTCCCATTTTTTTTTAAATTGGTTGTGGGGAGGTTAAATAATGTGCATGAATCATGACTTGACGTAAATCCCAATCAACTTGTTATCAAACATCACAGATTAGGTATTTCAATTTCAATTTATATAGTTCTTGTTACATACTTTATATACCTACTAATGTAATAAATAATAATATCTAATGGAATAACCTGGGGAGTAACCAAATAAGTACCTAGCGTTTGAAAAAATGTTTCATCTTGTTGAAACCATAGTTTTTGAAAAATGTTTATGTCTGCGATCACGCTACCTACAATCTGCTACATAATTCAAACTACTGAAGATACCGAGATGATATTTGCTATACACATTCATTGCGTACTTTGCATATAGGGATTGACTAGATTTTTAACCGACTTGAACAGTAAATGGAAGGAAAGGATAACTTGAAAACGCCTGCAGACATTGGATTGCAACTTATGTGAAATTATTATTCTTTACTAACAGTAGGTACCTAGTCCAAGGTCATACTTAAAGTATCTTATAAATTAATTTTTATAAATTTTTCATGGCGCAGGTTAAAGTTCGAGGGATGTTTGAAATTCAATTACGCAAATTATGCATTGCAATTGCCCCAGTATACCTTACATCTCGTGTTATGTGCCGATTCTGCCAACTGCAGCAATTTCGCTTCGGCCGACAATATCTGCATCCTTTTTCCTTTTGGCAGATCGAAATCGTCATAATAAATCCCTGATCATGAGATCAGGTCCTCACCTAAAACATTCTTATTGTATTGGAGTGGCCGTCATTCCCCCACTCTACCATGCTTGCAAAGTTTAACCCATTTTAATGATGTTTGTTCAATTTGTTTGCAACGCAAATATTTCTACATTATTTCAAAAAATAAAAACAGATTTTAACTGTAATTTGGGTGCCAGAAGTTTAAACAAATTCAGCCAATTAGAACAGGACTTGCCGGAAATTCCACCCACTAACTATGTACCGACAGAGCTAAAGCCAATAACACTGAGTAGTTTGTCGGTTATTTTCAATTTAAAAAAAAATTCTAATTAAAAAACCACGAAAGTTTGAAACATTTTATCTGTTAAGGAGGCCTTGACGAAGTGTATTCTTTATTCTTTTATAATTTTCCAAAATTGTTGCATTATTTGGTCCCCGAGATTGACAATTTTATTGACAGTTATGGAATCATGGGGCAATATCGGGCGGAGTTCTTAATAGCGAAAGGTATAAAGCCGGTATAGTAAGCAATGTTTACAATAGCAATAAAATTGTGTCTATGGATTTATAAGCCTTTTGCTTTACAGTTCGCAGTGCAATAAATCAAAATCACATGATAAGTAAAAATAGAAAGTGGCATTAGTGTTGGTAGTATTTTTGGAATAATAGGTTTCTGCAGAATAATGCCCCTTTTCTCGCGTAGAATTCGGTTTCTGTCACAACTAGTTTCGAATCAATAATTAGGTACATCATCACGGAACGTCTTTTACAATATTGGCTGAGGCTTAGGATAATTTTTCTCCAATAAAACTCGCTTGGCGCTTAGTCTTCCAGAACAAAGTAACTTACAAAATATTTATTTTGTCGATACTGAAGATTAAGTAGGAATTGGTATTGTTGTAAAATAAGTACCATACATTTGACAAAAATCCACTTGAATAAGTACTTATCGATTTATCTATTCTCGAATATTTTGATATAAAAATGGTATAAATGAATGCCAGCACTGCATCTCGTAATACTCTATCGCCATGAAAGTAATCATTGTCACACTCTTGTGCGTTTCTTCACTATGGGCTAGCCCAGTGAAGCCCAAGGCACAAATGACCACAAAGAAATATGGTAAGCCTTATTGTCAAAAATAACATTTCTCTCTAGCCAGTTTTATTCTAGGTGGACGTATCATTGGTGGGGAAACTGCAAGAGTGGACCAGTTCCCTTATGCTGCCTCCATTCGTCACAGTACTAGTGATGGTACTTACTTCTGTGGTGGTACCTTGATTACTGAACAATACATTTTGACATCTGGTACCTGCGTTGAAGCGTAAGTTGAAGCATTTTTAACATTTTAATCTAAACTTAAAAACAGCGGAATTCTCTTCCAAATTCGTCTCGGAACCATCTATGCCACTCAAGCTGACAGTAACTCCCTGGTGCTCTCCACTGGTGTATTCTATCTGCATCATGACTATGATGCACTCACTAGAGCGGGCGATGCTGGTATCATCAGATTGCGCCAACCAATTGAACTCACAGATTATATCCAACCAATTGTCGGTTTGGCTGAAGACGATTTTCCCGGAGAATGGAACGTAGTCGCAATTGGTTGGGGTGCAACTAGCGATTGTAAGTTCTTTATCTAACATATCTGTAACTGTAACAAATATCTTAGTGGCCGTCGTACTATCTGAAGAACTCCAATGGGTCCAAGTTTCAAGTGTTACAAGTCTGGAATGTAGTAACACCTATGGTGCTCAAATCCTAGACTCCATGATTTGTGTTGAAGGGCAGTTCAATCAAGGAACATGCGCGGTAAGTTCAATAGTAAACGAAGATTGTTCTAAAATGTGTTACAGGGTGATTTCGGAGGTCCATTGATCTGGTACCAGACAGCCACGAGACCAGTGCATGTAGCCATCTCTAGTTTCATTAGTTCAAATGGATGTGAAAGCACCGACCCATCCGGATACACGAAGACGTATGCCGTTGCTGACTGGATCAGGGACATTACAGGCCTGCCTGAATAAGCTCCAAAATCAATGTTTAAATATTGTTGTGATCAATAAGAAATGTTTTCAATAATTTTTGTTTCTTTTTGGAAAATTCAGTTTGATAAGATAAGGATTGATGGTAGAGCACATGAGTGGTGTTTCATTATATTAATGAAGTCAAGGTTTTAGTTAGGCTAGTGGAACATAGGGACGATACTAGAGCTGTGCGGATCGACCGGATCCTTATTTAGATTTGGATCCGATCTGGATCGGATCGGATATTCATTCTTGAAAAAAAATTATCCGGATCTACCAATACGGATCTTATCCAGTTTGTGGTCCGGATCCGCGGATCCAGTTTTTGCGATCCGGATTCGCAGTCCAATTTTTGCTATCTGATTGGTATAATAAAATAAGTATATACAGGGTGGGCCCGTAAAAGTTGGAACAAACTTTGGCTGCTAATAAAAAATTTTTATTTATAATCCGATTTCAATGAAGATTTGTGAGGTTGTTAACTCAAATTTTCTACGTCGAGGCCACTCATTTAATACACCAACACTCATTTAGTTTCTGAAATATTCTTCAGTAAATGAAGAGGTAACATTTAGGGTCGCTGCAAAAATAAATCAACGGTGATGGTCTGCTTCTCTTTATCTTACAATCATATTTGAAGTTTTCTGAGCAGAGTAACAGCAAAAAATGAAAAAATTTTTTGTTCTTTTACTGAAAAATTAGTTAATTAACATCTGTAGTTTCGCGAAAAACTCGAAATTCAAGTTGCCTTTTGGAATTCACTTTTGTCAAATTGTCAAGCAAATTAATCTGTTTAACATGGTTCGATTATTAGGTACTAGAAGATAATATTTTAGTCTCCACCAGCTCCACTAGCGTAATTTTGCAGCCAGAAGAATCTAGTGCATTACTGCAACATTTCTGAAGACTCTAAAATTACGCTCTTGGAGCGTTTTGATTAAAATTTATCTTCTAGCGATAATCGAGCCATCTTAAACTGATTAAAAGTTGCTTGTTAATGTGACAAAAGTAAATTCGACTTACAATTTCAGGTTACTCGCGAAACATTGCAGATTTTAGTTAAATTAGCTTTTAACCCGGTTTCTAAGTAAGAGAACAAAAAATGCTTTAATTTTTCGGTGTTACTCCGCTCAGAAAACTTTAAATATGATTCTAAGATAAAGAAGAGGAGCCCATCACCGTTGATTTAATTTTGCAGCGACCCTAAACGTCATTCTCCATTTACTGAAAAATATTTCAAAAACTAAATGAGTGTTGGTACATTAAGTGTGTGGCCTCGACGTAGAAAGGTTGAGTTAACAACCTCATAAAATTTAATTAAAATCGGACCATAAATAAAAATTCTCTTAACAGACAAAATTTGTTCCAACTTTTACGGGCCCACCCTGTCGCGTCGCTGTTGACAAAGTTTGCTTTCATTTTGACCTCCCCACACAACACTTTAAAAAATGGGAGGTTACTGCTATCACTAAAACTTTCAAATTTGAGATAACATCAGATGTATACGTTTTGAGGTTTTAGAATCTGTTTATATGTATGTAAGTATCTGCGTTTGTAAACACGCTGCAGCCCAAACTGCTGAACAGTCTGCGCAGAATACAGGAAGAATATTCAAAAAAATATTTCTTTCGAAATAGATCAGCAAAAATTATTTTGTGGTTTTGCAAAATTAACTCTGGTCATAGTTAGCAAATTGCTGGATTTCCTAATTTTAATGTAATCTAATTTCGACTTATTCACCTAGTGCCCTTCTGAAGTTACCATAATTAGACAGAATTTCATTCTTCAGTTTTTACTTCATGCGTTGCCCTCGTATCGTCCCTATGTTCTACTAGCCTCACTAAAACCTTGACTTCATTAATATACTGAAACACCACTCATCAGCTCTACCATCAATCCTTATCTTATCAAACTGAATTTTCCAAAAAGAAACAAAAATTATTGAAAACATTTCTTATTGATCACAACAATATTTAAACATTGATTTTGAAACTTATTCAGGCAGGCCTGTAACGTCCCTGATCCAGTCAGCAACGGCAAACGTCTTCGTGTATCCGGATGGGTCGGTGCTTTCACATCCATTTGAACTAATGAAACTCGAGATGGCTACATGCACTGGTCTCGTGGCTGTCTGGTACCAGATCAATGGACCTCCGAAATCACCCTGTAACACAATTTAGAACAATCTTCGTTTACTATTGAACTTACCGCGCATGTTCCTTCATTGAACTGCCCTTCAACACAAATCATCGAGTCTAGGATTTGAGCACCATAGGTGTTACTACATTCCAGACTTGTAACACTTGAGACTTGGACCCATTGGAGTTCTTCAGATAGTACGACGGCCACTAAGATATTTGTTACAGTTACAGATGTGTTAGATAAAGAACTTACAATCGCTAGTTGCACCCCAACCAATTGCGACTACGTTCCATTGTCCGGGGAAGTCGTCTTCAGCCAAACCGACAATTGGTTGGATATAAGTTGTGAGTTCAATTGGTTGGCGGAATCTGATGACACCAGCATCGCCCGCTCTAGTGAGCGCATTATAGTCATGATGCAGATAGAATACACTAGTGGAGAGCACTAGGGCGTTACCGTCAGCTTGAGTGGCATAGACGGTTCCGAGACGAATTTGGAAGAGAATTCCGCTGTTTTTAAGTTTAGATTAAAAAGTTAAAAATGCTTCGACTTACGCTTCAACGCAGGTACCAGATGTCAAAACGTATTGTTCACTAATCAAGGTACCACCACAGAAGTAAGTACCATCACTAGTACTGTGACGAATGGAGGCCGCATAAGGGAATTGGTCCACTCTTGCAGTTTCGCCTCCAATGATACGTCCACCTAGAATAAAACTTGCTAGAGAGAAATGTCATTTTTGAAAATAAGGCTTACCATATTTCTTCGTGGACATTTGTGCCTTGGGCTTCACTGGGCTAGCCCATAGTGAAGAAACGCACAAGAGTGTGACAATTATTACTTTCATGATGATAGAGTATTACGAGATGCAGTGCTGTCATGTATTTATACCATTTTTATATCAAAATATTCGAGAAGAGATAAATCGATAAGTACCTACTTATTCAAGTTGATTTTTGTTTTTGTCAAATGTATGGTAGGTACTTATTTTACTACAATACCAATTTTTACTTAATCTTCAATATCGACAAAATAAACATTTTATAAATTACTTTGCTCAAGAAGAGCCAAGCAAGTTTTATTGGAGAAAAATTAACCTAAGCCTCAGCCAATATTGTAAAATTCCGTTCCGTGATGATGTTGTTCCTAATAATTGATTCTAAGTTAGTTGTGACAAAAACCGAAGTCTACGCGAGAAAAGGGGCATTGTTCTGCAGAAACATATTGTTCCAAAAATACTACCAACACTAATGCCACTTTTTATTTTTACTTTTATCATGTGATTTTGATTTATTGCACTGCGACCGCAGAACTGTAAAGCAAAAGGCTTATAAATCCATAGATACAATTTTATTGCTATTGTAAACATTGCTTACTAGACCGGCTTATACCTTTCGCTATCATAATTGAAGACTACAATGGATGAAGGTGTTATGTAACATTTTTATAAAAAGTAAGTTTTTTCGATAAATGACCATCTCGTATCCTGTTCTATATGATGCGCAAAGAACCTTAAATATTTCCGGCCATTTTGGCCGATGGCAGAAGGCCATATGTGAATGGAAGAAGGCGCTATGTAACAGTAACGGCACTTCTTAGCACCTTCTTCCATACTTTTTGTTTTTCTAAATAGGTACCTTGTGTTTACATGTTAGATAGCCTTTTGACATTACGTTTTGTGCATGGTTTTAGTGCTTCAAAATAAAGAAAATACCATGAATACAGGCAAATTAATTAACCTCTTTGCGACTATAAGACTACATCTTTAAGTTTTTATTTATAATTATTAGGGTTTCGCACCATACCAAGACTGGTCTTGGTCTTGAATTCGAGACATGATGGTTGGTAGGTATGTATAATTTATCACTTAGGGAAAATTTATGAAAATATGACTGCAAAAAAGTACTTACACCAACTTTTTTACTAGTTTGTGTCATATGTGAAAAACAATTGAATTAAAGACAAGAAAATAAGGTCTTGCAGGCGTGTGATTCGAACTTTGACGTGTTTTTTCAAAAAAGTTCTTGCCGATTACATTTTTGAAAAGCTAATTTTTTTGTGCGTCCGATGGAGTTAAAATTCAATATGGTGCCCATAAGCAGAAGGGAAAGAAATGTTGACTATCCTTGCTGAGAACCTAAAAGTTCAAAAATATATAAGTTTCATGTTTCAATTAAATAATATGAATCGTTAGGGAAGATATTAATTTTGCTTTCAAATCGTGTTTTCCAGATTTTTCCCCATACCTCAGGTACGAGTAGAGAGATCGAATAATTCTTCGCAGATTTATAATCACTTTGAAAAAGCGCAGTTTTTTTCTAATTTAACTTACGTTTTTCGAGATCCCAATGGTGAGCATCGAAAAATTAACAACCCTGTACTTGAAAGTTGGATGGTAATTGGTAGCTTGCTTGGGAAAGATCATGTAACGAAAGAAGATATTCTCGAGAAAATTCATGTGGAATATAGTTAAAGAAAGACAGACGTGGCACCCCATAAGAGACGATTGTCCAGAAAGAAGGAAAACAAATTACTTCTTTAGGAAAATTTGGAAATTGTTCGTTGTATTGTAACTTTGCGATAAAGATATTTTAATATCGCAATGGACAAATGTAATTGATTTTCACGTGAAGTAGGCAGGTAAGTTCGAATTGTCCCATGAAGAAAAAAGGAGGATGAATTCACGAATATGTTTTTCTTTTATAACGGAAATAATAATATCGGGTGTCCCAAAAAAAAGCGGACAAAATAGTTTTTGAAATAAGTCGGCCATTTCTTAACCGATTTGGATAGACTTGGTCTTAAATTAAAGCTAAAGAATCAGACTTTCGAACTTTGTGCAAGAAACGTCGACAGATGGCGCTGCTGTCTTAGTCTTATTGATACTTGTCTTTAAGGCTTATTTTAGGTGCGTGGGGATTGGTCGGGCAACAACCAATGGTCAGGAGACCCAAATAGCCTTGAAGATCTTTATTTTTTCTTCAAAAATCTTTTTTCAAAAATCCATTTGGCGTAAGCACTAACTTTCTGTGATTTTTCTAAAAAAAGTGTTTTTGCGTATTTTCATGCTTTCATAACCATGACTAAAGTAACATTGATGCACATAGAGCTTAATTTTCAATGATAACTGTTCAGTTGCCCCCCACTGACATCCGCGCCACAGTTTTCACCATATTCGTTCATTTATAACTGAAAACTAAGATTTATTTGCATTACTGTTCTTTAGTCATGGCCATTAATGCGTGAAAATACCCAAAAACACATTTTTTTTTAAATTACAGAAATTTAATGCTTAAGCCAAATCGACTTCTGAAAAAGGATTTTTGAACAAGAAAGAAAGATCTTCAAGGCTATTCGAGTGTCACACCGATTGGTCGTTGACTGACCAATCCCCATGCAGCTAAAATAAACCTCTAAAGCAAGTATCAATAGGACTACTACGGCAGCGCCATCTGCCGTAGTTTCTCATACAGTCGAAAGCCCTGATTCTTTGGATTTAATTTAAGACCACGTTCATCCAAATCGGTTAAGAAATGGCAGACTTATTGCCAAAAATATTTTGTCCGGTTTTCTTTGGGGCACCCGATAGTTAAACATTCATTTATTGATGAACCGATGACAATAATTATTATTAAGTTGAACGATGACCGTATTCATATCAATATGGGGTGTTCCTTTATCTCTCCCAGTCCATGTCTGTCTGTTACGTAACCGGAATGGATCCTCTTGGTAGTTTTGCCACACTTTTGTGAATAAAAACATTTCATCTTTAACCAGCCTCCACTACTAATAGTGATTTAACTACTGTTATCTAAAGAAGCAACTACAATCGGAAAGACATATTTTACAGTAGCTTAAGCATATCTAAAAGCTTCCTCCATTAATTATTAAATACATCCACAAGGCAATAAAATCGTAGGTATCTATAGATTTACAAGCATTGCTTTGCAGTTCTGCAGGCATTGCAATAAATCACATGATAAGTAAAAATAGAAAAAGGGATTAGTCGTGGTAGTATTTTTAGTAGAAATGACAAGGACAATAAATTTCTAGAGGATTATTTTATGAAATAAACTGAGTCCTCTCCTCGCAACTCTTTAATTTAATTTTTTAATAAATATTAAGATTGCCCAAACTTTAAATGAAGCTGATATTATCGTTGCAAAATAGTACCATATATCTGACAAAATTCCACTTCAAACCAATTGTTCTTCTGATAGTTATCGATTTCCAGTATTACGACAATAATCTGTTGGCAAATATTTTGATATGGAAAAGGTATAAATGAATGTATCAGTCCCGCAAAACTTTCAATAATTCCCAGCGTCATGAAGGTAATCATTGTCACACTCTTGTGCGTTTCCTCACTTTGGGCTACCCCCCTGAAGCCCAAGGCACAAATGTCCACGAGGAAACTCGGTAAACCTTTTCATAATTGACGAGCCTTTCTGGAAAGTTTTATTCCAGGTGGACGTATCATTGGTGGGGAAACTGCAAGAGTGGACCAGTTTCCTTTTGCTGCCGCCATCCGTCACAGCACTAGTGATGGTACCTACTTCTGTGGTGGTACTTTGATTAGTCCACAGTGGGTTTTGACTTCCGGCACCTGCGTTGAAGCGTAAGTTAAAACGTTTTAAAGTTTTTGACCTAAAATAAAAAAAAACGTAGAGGAATTCTCTTTCAAATTCGTCTTGGAAGCATCTACGCCACGCAACTCGACGATAAATCCGTGACACTCGCCGCAAGTGAATTCCACTTGCATCCAGAGTATGATGTGCTCACTAGAGCCGGTGATGCTGGTGTCATTAAATTCCGCCAACCAGTCGAACTCTCAGATTATATTCTGCCAATTGTCGCTTTGGCTGACGCAGAAATCCCAGGACAATGGGACGTAATCGCAATTGGTTGGGGTGCAACTAGCGATTGTAAGTTCTTTATCTAACATATCTGTAACTGTAACAAATATCTTAGTGGCCGTACAACTATCTGAAGAACTCCAATGGGTTCAAGTCTCAAGTGTTACAAGTCTGGAATGTAGTAACACCTATGGTGCTCAAATCCTGGACTCCATGATTTGTGTTGAAGGGCAGTTCAATCAAGGAACATGCGCGGTAAGTTCAATACTAAACCAAGATTGTTCTAAAATGTGTCACAGGGTGATTTTGGAGGACCATTGGTTTGGTACCAGACTGCCACGAGGCCAACCCATGTAGCCATCTCTAGTTTCATAAGTTCAAATGGTTGTGAAAGCACCGACCCATCTGGATACACGAAGACATCGAGTGTTGTTGATTGGATCAGGAATACTACAGATATCGTAGCTTAAGCTTTAAGATCCGTGCTTAATTGTAATCCATAAGAAATATTTTCAATAATGTTTGTTTCTTTAATTTAGTTTTGTAGTGGAAAATGTGACATCAAACAGAGATCAAATTGGATAAGATAAATGATTGATGCCTGGCACTTCATATTATCAATTTAACCCACATAACTAGTCAATACGTATTTTTTAAATCGATTCTAATAAAGATGGGGTACCATAAAAAGCTATTATTTAGATTTGACTAGTACCGAAAACTATCAATGCATGGCCCAAAATTAAATGAGTACCCTAGCTATGTGTAGAGTTACGAGCTTCAGTTTAACATTTGTCATTGATCAATCGCTCCAGATTATTACTTACACTGAACTAGAATTGGGAAATCTGCAGTATCTAGGCAGATATACGAAACGCTTATCAAAAATATAGTGAACACACAAGACAAATTAAAATGGAACAGTCTATAATAATCATCTATAATAAATAGATGACGTGACTATTCTCTGTAGGTGCAGGGGGTGTCTTCCCGTTTCGTACCTTCCCATTTGGTACCGCGAAAAAATTCTACCTGTTTTGTTCCCATGTCGTACCGCGGAAAGTACCTATTCCCATTTGGTACCGCATGTCCGCACAGAAAGCGGTTATCCAGGTATCTGTTTTCCTATTATGATAGGTAGGCAGAATACCTAGTAAGTGGCTAATGTTTTTTTTCTTATCAGAAAAGAAATATGTAAGATATTGGTTAAATGCTGTTATGGCTCAAAATATAAAATTTATATAGACAGTAGAATTAGTTGTAGAAAAGGTATCGTACGTAACTCGAGTTGTAAAGCAACCCTCATTACACAATCATGTGAGTAATATACCACTATCAATAATAAATCTATCGAGTATAATCTATTAAATAGGTATAAAATTGAAAATGCTCTAAGAAAAAACTGCCGTTCAGGGTTAAGATCCTATCGAAAACACTATTTTTATTGTTTCATGTTGATGATGGTTAATTGCCGACCTATCTTTAGCTCGTTTTCAGAAGGACTTCACACACATAGGTACAATATGATTGTGTAAAATAAAATGCAGGGTATCCCAATTGTCTGTAGTCGGTCAATTGATGTTAGAGATAGCGAAAAATTGTTAAATACAAAGTTGCAGAGGGTCAAATATGGCACATTTAAAAAATACATTACAATACAATACAATTCTATGATGAATTCCGAGTAACATTCATTAATCTTGTTTTCATCTGAAGCGAATGGTTTAGAAGATATTGGTAATTTTCTTTTAGGTTTATCGCGTCATTAAGGTAGCCTTGGGCTGTCTTTCAAGTGCTTGAAAACGGTCTTAGCTTCTTAAGTTCGTCCCCAGTAACATTATGAACCTTAAAAAATGTAGAGGTTTAAATTTCGAAATTTTTAAATGGCACCACTATCAAATGTTATAGTCATAAGCTGTAATATTAAATTTGCTTTCGTTTGATATAAATTATCCCTATATCCAAGTCTCGAATTTTTCGTTTTTATTCAGTAAATATGATTTTTAGGAATTTACATTATCAGCTTACAATAATGTTTTTGAAAGGCTGCTTGGACACATGTCACAATAGGTGTCACAAATTCTGTCAGCCGGAATCCTGCGTTAATTAACCATAAATTGTGATCAAGTGTTTTTTTTAATGTTCATTTATGAATGCAAGAATGTACCTACTCAAAAAAGTTGCAGCATTTTCAGCGCTTAGGTACTTACCAAAATGAAATAAATAGATAACAATTCGAGGGTCCAATGCTAAAACTGGCTATGTCCACTATTTTGCGAAAATGAGTTATTCCTGCAGATACGTCTAATAAATGTCTCTGCATCGTCCTGTAAAATAATTTGCATAAATACTTATGTGAAAATAGAGACAAAGAAAGCGTATGTAAATTTCAAAATCCCTATACATCCCCATAGTCAGAGAAATTATATAATATGGACTTAGTCAGTTTTAGCATTGTACCCTTCAATTGCACTTTTGGAATAGGTAAGTACTTTTTTAATTACTTACTTAACCGACTTAATTTTTTTTAATTTTCTGTTATTTAAAAAATAGGTAGGTACCTACTCTGTTAAAATAAAGTGATTATAATGCCAATGATTTGGCTTTGATGATGCGCAGTTTGTGTTCGAAACATGTAAGCTGTTGAAATAAACATTTTCGGTATAGTGGGCGTTTCTGGTGATAGTTAAAATAATTACGCTTTGTTTTTACAGACACAGAATATATTGCAAGTCCTGTTTGTAGCCCAAAGACAATTGGGCAAATTATGAAACGCAACCTTAAATATTAGATCTATAGAAATTGTAATTTGACTGATAAGACATTTGACACCTACAATGAAATGTAGTCAGAGCCAACCGTCTAAAAACATCAGGAAGAAAGAGATGAAAATTGTGTTTTACTGAATAAATCAAAAAATACTGAACTTGGATATAGGAACATTTAGATTAAACGAAAGCAAATTTAATTTTACAACCCAAGGCTATAACATTTGATAGGGTGCCATTTAAAAATTTCGAAATATTAACCTCTACATTTTTGAAGGTTCATAATGTTACTGGGGACGAACTTGAGAAGCTAAGACCGTTTTCAAGAGCTTTAAGTATAGCCCAAAACTTCCTTAATAACGTGCTAAATTTCCAAAACCAAAGGTTGAAAATTGGTTGTGGGGTGATTTTTCAAAATAATAAGCACTGCAAAAGTAATTTTTCCCGCAAAATTGCCAATATCTTCTAAACCATTCGATTCAGATGAAAACATGATTAATGAATGTTACTTGGAATTTATCATAGAATCCAATAAAAAAAAGAAAAAAGAAAAACTATGTTTGTATTGTTATTCCTTAGGGGGACAGCCTATATGCAGGTATTTTTAAAGTGTGCCTTGTTTGACCCTTTGCAACTTTGTATTTAACAAATTTTCGTTATCTCTAATAGTAATGGAGATATCGACCGAATACAGACAATAGGGATAATATTGATAATGAATCATTTCCAGCGTGATACAAAATGGGAACATGTCTAGGTATAAGAAAGGGTCGCGGTACAAAATGGGACTTTTAGGGGTCGCGGTACGAAATGGGACGATACAAAGTGGGAATAAGTCTGAAGAGTCGGTATAGGGTGTCTTAGAATAATTATAATAAGGCAAAATTTTTACAACAAAGTATAGGTATCTTCCGAAAGTCGAGTGGCATAAGAAAAAGTAAAAAACCTTTCAAAATAAGTCAATTATTTTAGGGCATGACATCGCATCCTATAATGTACAGGTATATCTACTCGACTTAAACAATGGTACTTATCGAATTCCTGCATTACTATTAATCTGGTGTCAAATGTTTGATATGAAATAGGTATAAATGACTGGAAAGAACAGTAAAATTCGTAGTAGGTAATTACAATCGCCATGAAGGTAATCATTGTCACACTCTTGTGCGTTTCCTCACTCTGGGCCTCTCCCCTGAAGCCCACGGCCCAAATATCCACCAAGAAGCTTGGTAACAACTATTTCTATAATTTTTTTAAAAGATCTTAAAGAGGCTTTCTTCTAGGTGGACGTATTATTGGTGGGGAAGCTGCAAGAGGTGACCAGTTTCCTTTTGCTGCCGCCGTCCGTCATAGTACTAGTGATGGTACTTACTTTTGCGTTGGTACCTTGATTAGCGTACAATACGTTTTGACATCAGGTTTTTGCGTTGATGCGTAAGTTCAAATCCTTAAATAAATCTTTTAATTTCCTCTTTGAATAGTGGAGTTCTCTTCCAAATTCGTCTGGGAAGCATCTATGCCACGCAAGCTGATAACAACGCATTATTGTTGTCAACCGCTGAATTCTACTTGAATACAAATTATGATCAATTTACGAAAGAGGGGGATGCAGGTCTTATCAGATTCCGTCAACCCGTTACACTCACGGACTTTATTCAACCCATTACCGCTTTAAATGACGTAGATTTTCCTGGACAGTGGGACGTAATTGCAATTGGATGGGGTGCAACTAGCGATGGTAACTTATTTAATCTAATTCTTCAAAATTTTAACGAGGAATTGTAGCTGCTGTACAGTTATCTGAAGAACTCCAATATGTCTACGTGTCAAGTGTTACAAGTTTGGAATGTAGTACCACCTATGGAGCTCAAATCTTGGATTCCATGATTTGTGTCGAAGGACAATTTAACCAAGGAACATGCGCTGTGAGTTGGACAAAAAAAGAAATTATTCTAAAGTCAATTTTAGGGTGATTTCGGAGGCCCGTTGGTCTGGTACCAGTCAGCCACGAGAGCGGTTCACGTAGGCATTTCTAGTTTCATCAGTTCAAATGGATGTGAAAGCACTGATCCTTCTGGATACATTAAGACATCCAGTGTTGTTGGATGGATCACGGAAACTACAGAAGGCTAGGCTCTGAAAACGATAATTTTCATCGATTTGTGAAAGAATACGATACAATTAATAATAAAATTTGGGTACAACAAAACACATTTAAGTAAATCACCTGTAAAGTGAAAAAGTAAAGTGAGCTTCCTGACCATTCTGTACTGATGAGGCCTAACAAGGCCGAAACAGGTCTGCAGATATCGGGAGGGCGACTCGATCTCGTCGCAAAGACTGGGGAAATTATATGATAAAAGTCAGTGTAATCAGATTTTGTCTTGAGTGGTAGTATAGGGCCATTATTTAGATCGGAAGAGTTTCTTGTAAAGGTAGCGAAAATCATCTATATTTTTCTTAGACGGTTCAATCGGTTGTCCAAGTAAATCCCTAACAATATAAACTTAATTTGAAAAATAGTACATACAGGGTGTAAGAGCACTAAGTTTGAAAGCATTTTTTGGAAAAAGAATTTGAAGACATCTGCTTCAAAGTTGACATGCCAAAAAGACACTTGCCATTGGCCAATCGCCTTCTTCGAAATTTGGAATTTTGTGAATTTATGCTAAAAGGGCGTTAAGTATGACATGTTAATAAGAAAGCCACCGAAAGATGTACATTGTACACCTGTTTATCACGTTAATGGGTAGGTATGTAGGGGAAACCTGAATTTACCGATGGAATCGGGTGCAGAGTTTATTAATCTGTCTGCCTCCGCAGACGCACAGATATGCCAAAAGGCGAACTACAGTTAAAAAAAGCTGTGAATTTGGATGGTAAACCTGAAACGGTTCTTTACAGTACTCGTAGTAGAAAATGAACAAAAAAACCCAAAAATTTTGCGAAATCTGTAGAATTAGCACTACCTACAGGGGCTTGAAAGATGTTGGAAAAGATGATAAGACCAAGTGACGGCATTCTTTTTCCTTGGCGATGAATTGTTGCGGCGACAAATTGCTGAGGCGACGAAATAAGTAGGCGATCAATTGCTGGCGACGAATTGCTGCAACGATGAATTGCTGGCGATGAATTGTTGAGGCGAAGAATTGCTGGGGCGACGAATTGTCGGCGACGAATTGCTGGCGACGAATTTACGGGACACCAAAAATTGTAAAGTGGAATTAATCGCAATTAAGCAGAATTACAGAAAGTAACACGAAAGTAAGCCAATTATGCAAACTTAGATTAGCTTTTGGGGGGTTGAAATATTGCGAAGAGGGTTGAAAAAGTGAAAAATATAAACATAATCCAAATGAGTTCAATTAATTACCGAAGAAAAACTAAATTACGCGAATTTTGCAAAATAAACACTTATAGGGGGTTGAAAAATTGTAAAGGGGAATGAAAAGTTAAAAGGGATGAGAATTAATCGTAATTAAGTAGAATTGCAGAAAATAAGCCAATTATGCAAAGGACCCCGCACTTCTTATGGAATTTGGGTTTGGGTCAGATTTTTTTCAAAAAAATCTATGTTACATAGAGCATGTCTCCCTGAGTAATTGTCACCATTGCGCCAACTTTGTCGACCTCTCCGTTTCTCAGATATGGAGGGTTGAAGATGAGAGGGTGGTAATGCATACCTAGAGTTCAATTAAAACGAATGTGAAGGCTGCTGCATTCGCCATGGTCAACGCTACATATGGTCGTAACATTAAGCGGGGCATCATTTATAACTCATTGAAGATAGCCATTGTTGGTATTTCCTCAGTATATTCAGTGCTATTTTAACACCTTCTGGATAGTCGTTAATTTGGGTCAAATTTCTTTTATTTTTTAATATATCGTAACTGTACACATCTAGTTTCTCGAGAATTTTTCAAAAGTTTTGTCGACCTAACGTCTTCGAGTAATTGAGTGAATAGAGTGAATAGAGTGAAGGTGTGACCTGCATACAAAATGTAGGACTTTTTTCGTGGGACGCGAATTGAGATTAAGAAAGGAAATATTTTTGAAATTGCTATCATAATATATTACGTCTTATTAAATCACGCCCAAGCATAGATGTGTTTGAAAACGGTGAAACTTTGCTTTGTTGAAGATTTTCTCCAGGAACAACAAATGTAGAATTTGCTCCTTCGAAGAGGTAAGGGCGAAGTAACTTTTGAAAATTCGCGAGAGACTACATGCATTTAGGTGTCATATATTAAAAAATAATAGAAATCTGACCCAAATTAACGACAGTTCAGAAGGTGTTAAAATAGCATTGAATATACTGAAGAAATAATAAGAATGACGATCTTCAATGACTTTCAAAAGATGCCCTGCTTATTGTTCTGACAATATGCAGCGTTGACCATGGTGAAAACAGCGGATTTCACATTCGTTTTAACTCTGTGCCTTTTCCACCCTCTCACCTTCAACCCTCCATATCTAAGAAACGGTGAGGTTCACAAAGTTGGCGCAATGGTAACAATTACTCAGGGAATCGTGCCGTACAACAGATTTTTTGAAAAAAATCTGACCCAAACCCAATTTCCATAAGAAAAGTGCCTTTTAGGGGTTGAGATCTTGCAAATGGTGTCGAAAAAGTGAAAAAGGCAAACAGAATCCATTATCATTATCAAGGGGGATGAAAAGTCAAGAGGGGTGAAATTGAACTGTAGTTATGTATAACTAGCGAAAATTACGAAAAAGAAGCGGTCTGCGTAAATTTTGCTTTTTGAGGGTTCACATACGAAGTGGGTTGAAAACTTGTGGAAGGGTTAAAATTAATGAAAATGACTTCGAGTTATCGAAAAATCCCAAAAAACGCGAGAAAATAAATAAAATGTATTTACCGCGCTTGCTATGGGCTAGGGGTTGGTTGTTAGGTGTCCGGATACACCATCACACGACATTTCATCATCCGACATCTCATCACGGACACTTCATCACGGCGGCAGTTCATCACTCCCCCAATTTATCACATCCAGTTTCATCACTTCATATTCATCATCTTACTTATATTACTTATATTTAATATCATCCGTTATCAAGCAATATTCAATGAATTACAGAGCCAGTGTACCTACAATTTCTTTTAGTATTATTCGATAATTCATATAATCCGTATCTTTGCGTAGTTATTTATACTGTGAAGTGAAGTGTTATTTCGAAATTTGTGGAGCATCAAGATGGAAGAGGAAACGTTTTCGTATGATACTTCTCGAGGAAATCAAGCTTAGATTACAGAATATGTTTGACAAATTATGAAATACAAAATAGCCTAATTTTTCTTAGAACACTGTCGTATGTTTTAATTTCTTGTAGGTAATATATTTTCTATAATTTATATTGTGACGTTTCGAAGTCTGGCGCCATTTTGTAAAAATGGCGGATGGTTAAAAAGGCGTGATCGTTTTTCTAGAGAGAGACCCGCGTTGATGTTTGATTGGTTCCCAATTCTTTTGAGTAGCTAACACCTCACGAGACTGGACAAAAACACAACAACTTATGTAAAACTATGTTTATTTACTCCCAATCAGGGAGTCGAGAAATCAGTACAGGCTATTTCCAATGTACATAGTTTTTATGTATTGTGTACCTAAGTATCAGGTAGCTGCGGAGGGAGACCCATTAGGCGGGTGGTTAACACCCTACTTTTATGACTGATTGTAAACCTTTGCCAATATTTCGTTCGCTCGAGCAATCAGGTAAGAGGAAAATAAGGATGGCCATTTTCCTAATCTGACGTACTACCCCTGGAAGGCATCTCCGTCTCTTTCGATCGTAGTCGAATTATTTTTGGCTCTTTTTCTGTGGGAGCGTCCCCCCTTTATGAGACGGCGCCTCCACATGCCCGAAGGCTGACCGCACCCAGGGCGGCGGCAGTAGTAGTCGCTGGGTCTAAGTTAATAAATATTTTTATAGATGGGGCCGTAATCCAGGTATAAGATTAAAGAGGCCTTCATTTGGCTATGAAATAAAATGTGTGGTTTACTGGATTTCAGCCCCGTTAGTGGGTGATTGTAGGAGCTTTCAGCGAACGGAAATACCGGCTAAGGCATAGCGGCGTGAATGCGAGTTAAATATAATCACCCTATCGGTCACCCCCTGCGGTACCAGTGTACCTGTATTAATGAACTGAAAGATTGATAAACATAATCCGGAAATAATGCTGTAATGTAAGATTAGTTATTTTCTCGAGTGGAACCTGTGTTTCCTAGTCGTGCGGGCGAGTGGCTGCGAAGGGGGGCGGCCGGCGCATCATCCTGGCGAGGGGCGGCGTCCATCGTGGTGGTGCTCGGGGATCGGTGGCTCGGCGGTCAAATAGTTCTCGCTGGGAATTTAATAAGTAGCGTCGCGATGATGTCAGCGCCAGTCAAAACGCGTCTACCAGCCGGGGCCGGGACACGTCACACCAGAATGACCTGGGGTGGCGGGGATCTGTGTTTTTTTCTCGCAGCGCCAGTCAAAGTGCGTCGATCAGCGTATCACTGAGACACCTCATCCCAGATGCAGGGGTCGCTCGCAGGCCTAGTCTTGCAGCAGGGTTCGAACTAGCAGAGCGGTTCAACAGCGTCAACACCCTCAGGTGGACACTTCACAACCGAATAATTGGCTCAAAGTCTTTTGCAAGATTCAAGGGTCGGAGCGGAGAAGAGCTTTCCTGTGCCGTAAAGGTTTCAGGACTTAGCCGCTTCTGCCGGTGTCTGAATATTTTCCAGCTCTTATACTTTTTCAAACAATGCTTTTCGTGACGTCAAACATGCATGTGGTCCGTTTCTCTTATTTCTCGAAAATCTCTTGGTACGGCCCTGGTCGCTGTCCGAGGCTTTTGAATTTGTTTAAGTTCTTTTCATCCACGGGACATTTACAAAGTATAATTCTTTCATGGAGCGTGTCCGACCCATATTTATGTATTACGGAACGACTTCTCCCATCGGGGGTGCGTACTTGCCGAACGTCCAAACAAAGAGGCAACCCTGTCCTTTCATCTCCGATGGCACAATGACCGTAGGCTTTCTCTCCGGCAAGGGCGAGTTTCCAAGAATCGACTTCTTTACAAACCGTGCACCACTATTTTATCACCAACAATAAAATCAGCGTTGTGATTGATCCCGCCTCAATTAATGTAATCCACGATGGCGGCTGCATTGAAATCGAATCCAAAATGAAATGTTAGAGATGGGTCGTACCATCTCAATATTATTCAGATGTTGTGAATTTATTTAGGTCGTTATAATTTCATAAAATGTGATTGGGTTGTTTTACCAAATCCTGCCTTGATAGGCTGAGTAGTTTTTGAGTTCTCATATTTTTGTGTTTCTGCATGCTAGGGGTTGTAGCGCCTTTAAGAGTGCGTTTTCGCAAATGATGATCAAGACCTTTTTTGTACCATCAATAGAAAGCTATCGAATGGTATTAATTTCAACCCTACATTATTCAGTGAAAATTCGAGTTTCCACCATTAAATTTCATCTCCTTCGATAAATTCCTCTTAAAATTCACTCCTCCTTTCGCGAAGATGCAATGTGTAAGACCTCATAGTATCACGGACCCACATGCTCTAAACAAAGTTGTGCTTTCAATTTCACCGCCCTGATCCAATTCGTTAAAAAATTGCGACGATTTATTAGATTCATATTTTCAACACCTACTAATTTCAGCCTTTTATGATTTACAGAAGTGTTTATTTCTATGGTGTTACATAACTTCTTGCGTATGTTCTTACTTCAGTTGTTCATAAATAAACTGACAGAGAATTTTAGAAGAAATAAATAAAATGTATTTATCCGCTTGCATAGATTTAGGGGTTGTTAGTAACCTAGGGTTCGGTTCTTGGTTGAAAACTTATAAGCCTTTTTTCAGTGGTTGACCGAAATCTATCGAACCCCGTAATTTTATACCACCATTTACTTGAAGAAATTTCCAGTTTCCAACCCTTAAATTTCATTCCCCGGGTTAGATCTTAGTGAAAATTTGTTCATCCGCCTACAGTGTAACTTACCTTACCAAATTCTGCTTTGATACACTAAGTAGTTTTTGTTTTCTCGTGTTTTTGTGATTCTGCATGTTAGGGGTTGTAGCGCCTTTAAGGGTAGTTTTTCGCAAAATATGAATAACACTTTTTTGAATCATTAACGGAAAGCTATCGAATAACGCTAGTTTCGACCAATACTTATTAAGTGGAATTTTGAGTTAGAAACCCTAATTTCCACCCCGTCTGTCCGATTTTATTGAAAATGCATCCACCGTAAGATTTCATCGAAATATGTGTGTATGTTGAGGTTGAAATGGCTGCGTGCAACCCTTGCGGAGTTATCATATTTTTTGTGGTTTTCATCCCCACGAAATTGGCACTCCCTCACTTTCAACAGACTTGAAATTCGAACGCGCACACCAGGTTTCAGTAAGATACCTCCAGTAGTTCTCGAGTTATTGCAATTAATAGTTTTCCGGTTTTTCACCCCTAATAGCTCCCTTGGTCCCATAAGGCCCAAAAGCCTTACTTTTCGGGAAACAAAGCCGTATACCAAGCTTCAGCCGGATATCTCAATCCGTTCTCAAGTTATGCGACGGACAGATTGAGGAGCGAGCGAATAAGCTAAAACAAAAGTACCTCGCATACTGCTAAGGCACTAAAACCATTTCAAAAGAGGACTTTTCCAATGTCCATTATTTTAGGACATGACATCGCATCCTAAAATGTACACTACACCTTCTTGACAACAATACACTTGACTAAGGTACTTATCGATTTCCTGTATCCTCTGTACTACTATTAATCTGGTATCGAATGTTTGATAAATGAAATAGGTATAAATGACTGGAAAGAACTGTAAAATTCGTAGTAAGCAATTACAATCGCCATGAAGGTAATCATTGTCACACTTTTGTGCGTTTCCTCCCTCTGGGCCTCTCCCCTGAAGCCCACGGCGCAAATATCCACCAAGAAGCGTGGTAACAACTATTTCTATAATTTTTGAAAAGATCTTAAAGAGGCTTTCTTCTAGGTGGACGTATTATTGGTGGGGAAACTGCAAGAAGTGATCAGTTTCCTTTTGCTGCCGCCATCCGTCATAGTACTAGTGATGGTACTTATTTTTGTGTTGGTACCTTGATTCACGAACAGTGGGTTTTGACATCAGGCTTCTGCGTTGATGCGTAAGTTCAAATCCTTAAAGAAATCTTCTAATCTCCTCTTTTAATAGTGGAATTCTCTTCCAAATTCGTCTGGGAACCATCTATGCCACGCGAGCTGATAGCAACGCAGTAGTGTTGTCAACTGGTGATTTCCATTTGAATCCAATTTATGATCGCCTTACGAAAGATGAGGATGCAGGTCTTATCAAATTCCGTCAACCCGTTACACTCACGAATTATATTCAACCCATTGCCGAATTAAATTCCGTAAACTTTCCTGGAGAATGGGACGTAATTGCCATTGGATGGGGTGCAACTAGCGATGGTAACTTATTTAATCTAATTTTTCAAAATTTTAACGAGGAATTGTAGCTGCTGTACAGTTATCTGAAGAACTCCAATATGTCTTCGTGACAAGTGTTACAACTGAGGAATGTAGTACCACCTATGGAGGTCAAATCTTGGGATCCATGATTTGTGTCGAAGGACAATTTAACCAAGGAACATGCGCTGTGAGTTGGACAAAAAAGAGAAATAATTCTTAAAGTCAATTTTAGGGAGATTTCGGAGGCCCGTTGATCTGGTACCAGTCAGCCACGAGAGCGGTTCACGTAGGCATTGCTAGTTTCATTAGTTCAAATGGATGTGAAAGCACTGATCCTTCTGGATACATTAAGACATCCAGTGTTGTTGGATGGATCGTGGAAACTACAGAAGCGAACTAGGCTCTGAAAATGATAATTTTCATCGATTTGTGAAAGAATACGATATAAGTAATAATAAAATTTGGGTACAACAAAACACATTTAAGTAAATGAACTGTAAAGGAAAAAAAATGCAGCAGCTGGAACCTCGCCATCGCGTGGATCTTTGTATTCTGTGTAGATAGTAGTCACTTCAACATAATTTTTTTTATCCTTATCGTCTGTGACTAATTTCGCAATTTTCAATAGTAATACGACGAGTAGTCTCTTGATTGCCGCGGGTTTTGACGTCCGAATGGCTGTCAACTACGAGTCAAAATGGTAGATTTTTTTAGGCTAAAAAGAGGACGAGAGCTCGCTCGAGTCCTCTTTGGCCGAAAAAAATCTACCATTTGACAAGTAGGTGCATCCATGAGGACTCAACAAGGCAACCAAGAGACTACGAATCGTATTTTGCAGATTATTTTATGAATTAAAGTATTGAGTAAGTAGTGTCAAGTTGACGTTGTAGTCTTATCACTGTAATCAGGATTACTGGTATGCTAAATGCTCCTTTGGATTGGTTCAATACTTAATGAATAAAATAATCTGACAAATACCGACATCACCTCGGACATCACCCATCACATTTGACAATATGTTCCTTTTAAGGTTAATCTTTTGCCACCTTTTTGACAATAACTGCCACTTTATGTCATCCACTGTCAGCCCGGTCCCTTTTAATGAGAAAGAATTTTTTCTCATTTTCCACTGAAATGGCAGAAACTGTGAATACATTTTTAGCACCAGAATTTGATCGTCTTTCTAATGGCGACATAAAAAAGGAGGCCTTGTATTTAAAATTTAAAGTTGATATGCTTAGATGGCACTTCCTGTGCACCAATTGATTCCAAAAGCCTTTCAGGTCTTCAACGGTCACCCAATCTTCATGTACAAAATTTCAGTCAAATCGATCCAGTAGTTTAGGTCATACTAAATTGGAAGGAAAATCTTGACAAAGGTAGCATAATAATCGCAGTTTTTCTTGATTTATGTAGGGCCTTTGAAACGATAAACAGGCATAGGTTGTTGCAAAAACTAAAAAGGATGGGTTTTAAAGGAAGTGTTCTGAAATGGTTTGATGATTATCTTGCGAATAGGAGGCAGAAAACGAAGTACGGGGAATGTTTATCTGAAGATAAGGAAGTAAAAGTTGGAGTACCGCAGGGTAGTGTGCTAGGACCTTTGTTGTTTATCCTCTATATTAATGACGTAATATATGCTACCAATAAATGTAAAGTACACCTATTTGCAGATGATACTTTATTGTTTTTATCTGGCGAAAGTTACCAGCAAGTACTAGACGGGATTAATTAGGATTTGGAAAGAATTGAAGATTGGTTAAATTGCAATATGCTAAAATTAAATACAGGAAAAACAAAATGCCATGGTGCTAGGTAATAAATTTAACTCTAATCTTCTTCAACCTGTTAGAATTGGAAATCAGGCAACAGAAAAAGTCAGTTGTATAAAGTATTTGTATATTTGTTGATGATAAATTATCTGTTAGGGAACATGCAAATTACATAATAACAAAGATAATAAGGAAAATATCCCAGAAAATAGGTGTCCTGCGTAGGGTAAGAAAAGACATTATAACTGATACTGCCCTTAAAGTGTACAAAACTATAGTTCTACCACATTTGCTTTACTGCCCATCTATTACTTTCATGTTTTGCAAGACTGATATTGACCGGCTGCAAAATAAAGGCATGAGATCTATACTTAAATGCAGTATCTATACTAGTGTTCAAGGTATGTCATGCACATTAGAATGGCTAAGTGTTTATAATATGGTTAAATACAATATCCTCATTTTTATATTTAAAATGAAAATGGAATTGTCACCTAAGTATCTTTCTGGAAAACTAACGCTGGTATCCTCTGTTCATTGACACTCTACAAGGCAATATGAGGAAACAGTGGTCGGAACATTACTTTTAGAAAGTAATTCATTACCATTACACATTACTTCGTCGAAATTGTAATGCATTACAATTACTAATTACTTGCATTACTATTACTAATTACTCAATAAATGTAATGCATTACTTTATACATTACTTTTAACGTGACATTTCTTAAATTTCTAATTGTAGCTGACAGATTTTGAGATCTGCAGTAAATTGAAACATACGTCATTCCAGACACAGCCAACTCTAATTGGAATTTTAAAAAATGCCACGTTATAAAAAAACTGTAGGGGTATTATTTTAAAACAGTATATTTATAATTTAATTTGAATAACAATTGCGTTTCAAAATTTACCACTGCTTGAGATGGCTAAAGTTAGTTTAATTTTCTTCAGCTAGGAAATTATTTCAATTCTAGGGAAACATTTAATCCGGAGTAATTGCAGAGAATATCGCTACTTAAAAATAGCAGGAAAACCTCTTCAGAATGCATCAATGTTTGCTTGGGAGGCGGTATGTAAACAGAACCCCGCTGGGTTAGGGTTAACTCTGATACCAGTAGTAGGTAAGTAACAGATTACAAAAATCAAGTCTAGAACTTGAACAAATGTAAACAGAATTAAGCTAAACGGCTCTCACACCATGTTATTATTAATTTCACTTTGTCATAATGGATCTGAGTTGTCATGTAAATAAACCATAATCAATAAAAAACGAAGGTAAAATCTCTTCAGGGCTATAATTGCACTATTGCACTTTATTTTAGAGGTGTCTTTGCGTCTCTTTTTTTATACTTTTCTTGGGCGAAATACCGAAATGTGGACCAAAAATAGATCAATTATTATTCGAAGATTAAAAATAATAACTTATTTATTATTAAGATAAAAACTTAAACAATTGCAGTCTTGAGGTAAATATGTGTAGGTATAATAGTTTAAATGCCTATTTACCTAATTGATTAACAACATAATAAATTATTTTTCTTCCTTCTTATTAACTATAGGTTTCGATGGTTGTCCAGTCTTGGTAATAGGAATACTTCGCCCTTCCTCCAACTTGGCGTCCACTCTTGGAACAGTAATTGTCAGGACCCCATCTGAAGACAACTTCGATTCTATTTTATTAATATCGTGACCTTCTGGCAACACGTATCTTCGTACGAAATGTCTTGAGATGCAACCATGTTCATCCCGTTTTTCCTCGTGTTTACCCTCAACGGTAACTGTATTATCTTCTGTAACTTTGACTGTGATCTCTTCTGGTTTGAATAGCTGGACGTCCAAATTTGCTTGGAATTTATCTTTGTCAAAGTTCACGGATGTTCGGTCCTCAGGAGTGATGGTACTTGGCTGCCTCAAATATGGGCTTCGGAGAATAGCGTTGAGCGCTCCGGGAATCACTGCGCTGAGGAAGTCTTCCACTGGATGTGCGGGTCGACAACAGGTATCGAATGGATCGTTCGAGAATATAAGAGACATTTTCACTGTTTTGAAAAAAAATCAGGAATATTTTTGTTCACAGAAGCCGCAGTTACTTGTATCTTGTTTGGATTTGATTCAAACTGATGAAGATCGGATCCCGCCTTGAGGTTTTATACATGCGCAGAAGGTTCTAGAGGTGAACATTCTCGACGTGGAATTTGCTGGAAGTGGGCCAGTCATACAAACTGATGCAACCAATAAAACTTGGAATGTTCTAGCAATGGTCTGCTCAGAAACTAAAAAATGTTGCACAAAATGTTGATACTCTCTGCTCTGTGATGATGATCTGAGTAACAAGTGACTTGCATTCCTGCAGAAAGTTAAGAATTTGACGTGTCATGTACGAAAATATGATGGTGCCTTCTTATTCTGCTTTCAAAACTTTATGATAAAATTATTAAATTAAATTGATCAACAGTCCCAGAAAACGATATAGCTGGGAGAACATAATAAGTATCGGGTGTCCCAAAAAATACCGGACAAAATATTTTTGGGAATAAGTCTGCCATTTCTTAACCGATTTGGATGAACGTGGTCTTCAATTAAAGCCAAAGAACCAGGCTTTCAACTGTATGAGGAACTACGGCAGATGGCTCTGGCGTAGTAGTCCTATTGATACTTGCTTACCATCAGCCGTCCCTACATACACATTAACTTGATAAACATCTACCGAGATATACATCGCATTGATATACATCTTCCGTTGGCTTTTAGTGCCGTAGCAGAATGCGGAGGTACTCTTGTCTTTGCTTATTCGCTCGCTCGCTCGCTCGCTCGTCGTATCGATCGCTCCTCACTCTGTCCGTCGGATAACTTGAGAACGGATTGAGGTATCGAGCTGAAATTTGCTATACGGAATCTTGCCCAAAAAAGTAAGGCGGGGATTGCTTTTGGGCTATATCGGACCAAGGGGGTGGAAATTAGGGGTTGTAACTCAAAATTCCGCCTTATAAGTATTGGTCGAAATTAACGCCATTCGATACCCTTCCATTAATGATTCAAAAAGGTGTTATTCATGTTTTACAAAAAACCACCCTTAAAGGCTCTACAACCCCTAACATGAAGAAATACATAACGTCGGATAACTTGAGAACAGAGTGAGGTGTCGAGCTCAAATTTACTATACGGCTTTATACACTAAAAAGTAAGGCGGAGATTGCTTTTGGGTCATATCGGACCAAGGGGGTGGAAATTAGGGGTTGTAACTCAAAATTCCGTTTAATAAGTACTAGTCGAAATTGGCGTCATTCGATAGCTTTCCATTAATTATTCAAAAAAGGTGTCATTCATATTTTGCGAAAAACCACCCTTATAGGCGCTACAACCCCTAACATGCAGAAACACAAAAATACGAGAACTCAAAAACTACTCAACGTATCAAGGCAGAATTTGGTTTGTGAATTTCCAGTGACATTATAGGTGGATGGACAAATTTTCAAAAATATCTAACAAAGGGGATGAAATTTAAGGGTTGAAACTTGAAATTTCTTCAAGTAAATGGTAGCCTAAAATTACGGGGTTCGATAGATTTCGGTCAACTATTGAAAAAAGGTCTTATGAGTTTTCAATCTAAAACCAACCCCTGGGCCATTAACCACCCCTAACTCTTTGCAAGTCGATAATAATTACATTTTATTTATTTTTTCTGAAACCCTATTGGTTTATTTATGAACAACTGAAGTCAGTAAATACGCAAGGAGTTATGTCACACCGGAAAAATAAACTCACCCCTGTAAATCATAAAGGGGTGAAATCATGAGGTGTTGAAAACATGAATCTACAAATCACCTTAATTTTTCAACGAATTGGATTAGGGTGGTGAAATTGAAAACACAACTTCCTTTAGGGCATGTGGGGGTGGTGAAATAGGGGGTTGGAGTTTAGGGGTTGAAACGTCCATAAAGCCCTGTAATTTGACACAGAGAAGCAATATCTTCTGCGAAACTGTGACATCTTACACACTGCATCTTCGAGAAGGGAAGAGCGAATTTTAGGAGAAAATTATCGAAGGGGATGAAAGTTAGGGGTGGAAACTCGAATTTTCAATGAAGAATGTATAGTTGAAAATAATACCATTCGATAGCTTTCTATTGATGGTACAAAAAAGGTATTATTCATCATTCGCGAAAAACGACCCTTAAAGGCGATACAACCCCCTAACATGCCGAAACACAAAAATGCGAGAACTCAAAAACTGCTCAACGTATCAGGGTTAAATTTGATGTGGTAATTTACAGCGCCACTGTAGGCGGATGGGCAAATTTTCATTAATATCTAACAAGGGGGATGAAATTTAAGGGTTGAAACTGGAAATTTTTTCATCTAAGTGGTGGAATAAAATTATGGGGTTCGATAGACTTCGGTCAACCATTGAAAAAAGTCTTATGAGTCTTCAACCTAAAACCAACCCCTACGCTACTAACAACCCTTAAGCCCTAGCAAGCGGAGTAAACACATTTTATTTTTTTTTTTGCTTTCTTCTGATTTGTTAATAATTCAACGTCATTTTCATTAATTTTTAACCCATCCACAATTTTTCAACCCCTTTCATGATATGTGTACCCTCAAAGAGCAAAATTTACCCACACCGCTTCTTTTTCGTGTGATTTTCGCTAGTTCTACTTAACTACAGTACATTTTCATCTCTTTTGAGTTTTCATCCCCCTTAACGATTTTTCTCCCCCCCGAGCGTTAATTTTGTAAAATTCGCGCAGTTTTGCCTTTTTTCGGTAATAAATTTTACCGAATTTTACTCGTATGAATTGTTACTGAGTTTTTCACTTTTTCGACCCCTTCGCAATGTTTCAACCCCCAAAAGTCAAATTTGCATAATTGGCTTATTTTCGTGTTATTTTCTGTAATTCTACTTAATTACGATTAATTTTCATCCCTTTTAACTTTTCATCCCCCTGTACAATTTTTCAACCCCCTAAGTGTTTATTTTGCAAAATTCACGCAATTTAGTTTTCCTTCGGTAATAAATTAAACTCATTTGGATTATGTTTATCTTTTTCACTTTTCCAACCCCCTTCGCAACATTTCAACCCCCAAAAGCTAAATTTGCATAATTGGTTTACTTTCGTGTTATTTTCTGTAATTCTGCTTAATTACGATTAATTCTCATCCACTTTGACGTTTCATCCCCCTTTACAATTTTTCAACCCCCTAGGTGTTAATTTTGCCAAATTCGGATATTTTCGTTTTTCCTCGGTAATAAATTGAACCCATTTGGATGATGATTAAACTTTTCACTTTTTTCATCCCCCTTCGCAATGTTTCAAGTCTTCAAATGCAAAATTTACATAATTGGGTTAATTTGGTGTTATTTTCCGTAATTTTACTTAGCCACGGTTAATCCTCATACCTTTTGATTTTTTCATCCACCTTTACGATTTTTCAACCCCCTAAGTGCTAATTTTGCAAAATTCGCATAATTTCGTTTTTCGTCGGTCATAAAATTGAACGCATTTGGGATTCAGTTTACCTTTTACAATTTTTCAGTTTCCTTCTGTAATTCTACTTAACTTGGGTTAATTTTCATCCTCTTTGACTTTTCATCCCCCTTTACAATTTTTCACCCCCTAAGCACCCATTTTACTAAATTCAATATTTCAACCCTCCAAGGGCTAAATTTGCATAATTGTCTTATTTTTGTATTATTTTCTGTAATTCTACTTAACTTGGGTTAATTTTCACCCTCTTTGACTTTTCATCCCCCTTTTTTTCATAATTTCGTCTTTTTAACACCACTGTGCGTCTGCGGAGGCACTACTACTAGGTGCAGATTTATAAAATCTGCACCCGACTCCACCAGTAAATTCAGCTCGCCCCTACATACACATTAACAAGGTAAACATCTACAGGGACACACATCGCATTGATATACATCTTTCGTTGGCTTTTTATGTGGCTCTAAATCAATTTGGGCCCTGAAAATGACATTTTCACGATTTTTTTTTCTCGGAAACTAGAAAATACCACACTTTCATTTTTCTACCAAACATTCGCCTATCCCTCGCTTACCAAAATTTAAAATTTGGAAGAGATGGGCTCAGGCAGTCGCTTATTGTATAGGGTCCTTTGGGGAAAGGCTGGAATATCTTGCAAAAAAAATCTCCGGGAAATAAGGTAATCAGGATAAATCTTGAAAAATCCGAATAAATCCGGGGAAATTTCGGAAAATCTGCCCAAAACGAGTGTACGAGGTACCTACAAAATTTTTCCTTGACATACTAACAGTGTTGTTAAAGATACATTTTTTGAAGTATCTAGATACAGATACAGATACTTTTCGGACGGAGTATCTAGATACTGGGTAGATACATTTTTTTCATCAGTATCTAGATACAGATACAGATACTTGCAATAAGTATCTAGATACATATAGATACATTTCAGATACATCTGAACTAAAAAAATTAAAAAAGAACAACCTTAATGTTGTTTTTTTTAATAGAAATAATAGTCTCTGAAATATTTGATATTATATCTATTACCTACCGGTTCCGGTTTTATATATTTTACAGTTATTATTATTAATAAGCAAAAAAAAATCATTTAGGGCAAGTATGAATACCCCTGTTTGGTATTAGGATGCAAAATGCAGGCAATTACTAGAGAAACGCTAATCCGCCTGACCATTTCATACCCATCAGAATAAACAGAATGACGCAAACAACGCGAAGGTTTTTGGAAACAAAATCACATTATTTAAAAAATTGTAAAAGGGGGTCTGCTAAAGCTCGGGTACGATGCGGGTATCAAGAAAGAGTAAAGCAAATGAATCTAGGTGCAATTAAACTCATTAGTTCGGTATCGGTATTTTGGGGAAAACCCAGCTTCTTCGAATAGAGTATCCCTTTGTGTTTCTATACCTGTTTAGGATGCCGCCGGAAAGGACTTCTTAACACAAAGATATTGATTATTTGCGAGGTAGAAGAAACCAAACATCTGCATTTTTGAGGCTTATAACCGAGAAAAAAACATCTCACATTTTAAAGTTGTCGTTGTCTCGAGGTTAGTTGTCAATAGAATATTATACTCAAAATATTAAATCTTCCCAAACAACAGTTTGAATTTAGAAGATTTGGTCGTATTTTTTTGTTTTTGCGAAAACGTTGCAGAAAGCAAGAAAAACGATAGACAAATGAAAACCGTTCAAAAAGCTCTAGAATTTGCACCTCCCTTCCCTAACAGTTTACGTCACCTATCAACTCGGGGAAGACCAATGAAATTGCAGCATTGTAGGTATTGCGTTTAAATTGACGACGTTGCCATGATGACATCCAATCGGTTGAGTTTGAGAGTTGACGTAAGCATGATGTAGAGGCCGATCTGTTTTCGCGCAACCTACGATTTTTGCAACTTTAACGACAAATATTCGTTAAATAATGTATGTTTTGTCTCAGTATAATTCTCTATTATTAAAATGCGAGTTAGGATATTGTGTATCTAAGTATCTATGAAATGTCTTAGATACAAGATACTATAAAAAATGTATCTAGATACAGATAAGATACTGTTAGGATAAATGTATCTAGATACGTATCTAGATACATCAAATGTATCTAGCTACTGTATCTAGATACTTGTATCTAGTTACTTAACAACACTGCATACTAAGTATAATAATGATGCAACTAGGAACTAACAGGTTTTTAAATCGCTTCATCATCTTCCTTTCTTACCGATTCACCCTATCATGGGTTCATTTGAACTTTAAATCCTTTCAGATTATAATTTCTCTATAAAATTCATTCCAGGCCATGCCCTTCTTATCAGTTATCATACATAGCACCAGAAAATAAAACAAATTTAGTCATCAGCCGCTTAGCCAGCCACGGCCGTAAAAAAGAATTAAGAAATGTCCAAACCTCTGTTCAAACCTCGGTCCAAACCAAACTACTACAAAATGCAGAGTGGGAGGAGCAACGATGACCGGGCATATTTTGTAGTAGTGTGTTTATATTGAATGACTAGCAGCTAGCAGTCGATTCACGCACCTCGCCCTAGAAACCTACAATCTGATGTTCCCAATATCAATAAACATTCTACCAGAGCTGTGTACAGATTTAAGACTCTAGAACTCTTGAAAATAACACCTAAAGATGGTTCGCTACTGTACGAGTAAGAAAAGTTTACTAGGAAAGACTGCCATTATCACTGGGGCCAATTCAGGTTTGATTTTATTATTGATTACTTCCACCTGCACTGATCGAAATATTATTTGTTTAGGTATCGGTTATGAAACAGCTTTGGAGTTCGCAAAGCGTGCATGCCGCGTAATTATGGCCTGTCGCAACGAAGAGAGGGCCAATCAAGCAAAAGAGAAAATCGTGAAGCTGACCGGAAATGAAAACGTTATTGTAAAAATTGTAGACATGGAATCCTTGGATTCAATTAAAAAATTCGCCAAAGACATCAATGATACGGAGGCACGACTCGATATCCTTGTCAACAACGCTGGAAGTGCCTATTTACCAGACAAATTAACTGCTGACGGACTTCAACTACAAATGGCCGTGAACTACTTTTCACCGTTCCTCCTCACGCACCTGCTTTTGGGTAAACGTCCTTGATTCTCTTTTTTACTCTTTATTGATGATATTATAATTAGAACTCATAAAGATAGTAAAAGTTAAGATAGGTAATAGTAATAGATTCCAAGCGTGCAATTGTTATAAGACCAAAGAATGATAACGAAGAACTGACTAAATTACGTTTCATTAACTTAAGTAGGTAAAAATTTTAATTTTGGTGACAGATTTAAACCGGAACTTTGATAGATTCTCTGAAAACATAAATGCGATAATAAATGAAACCATGCAAAAGAAAACTATTTTTATAAGGTCTGATTGTGATAATCCAGGATTTAACAAAAATATTGTTAGTCCCTGTTGCAAATCACAGTAGAAACCATTGAAAAAAATTTCTCATGGATTCTACTGGTTTGAATGTGTGACGGGAAATTCCCAGTACAATCCAATAGAAAATTGCCCTGGTTCACACTATGGGCAGTTCCATTAGACACCAATGAAAACCAGTAAAATCTACAAGAGATTCCCATAAAAACACAGTAGGATCCAACAAAAACATACAAATATAATGGAACGCTATTAATTGGCTCTGGGTTTGATGGCGACTTTCTTTTCTCGCGAAGGCCATTTCCTGCCGCCAAAATTGAATAATCTGTAACGTAAAAGTTTGGTTGTCATAGTGGAAGTACAAAGAAGAGTTGGAAAGTAGGCCTATTGCCACAGAAAGGTAGCTAATAATCATATAGACCTTCGAATACAAAAAAATTCCAAATTAGAAGTTCAAAGAATGTAAAACATGACTTCAGGATCGAAATATTTTAACTTACCCTCCACCTTCTGTAGACAAAGAGGAAGATTTTTCTCTTCTAGGCATTCACTCGATCACTTGAGTTTCAAGCAATTTAAAGAATTTGAGAGATCGCTAAACGTTATTTTTCTTGTCATGAGGTGAGGCTCATCCTGTATCCTAAGCTCTAAACTGTTCCCAACGATACTTTTCTCCATACGTCACCAAAATCTGCTAAACGGAATCAGAAACTCACGAAAATCTTGCAAGAAAAACATTGCCAATAACCAACACCAACCGCATCAAAATATGGCTACCTACTAATATGAAAGATGAAATGTAAATGAGAACACTGCAGAACTTGCTTGATTCCTATTGGCTCAAATTCTGCAACTGGCGCCATCTACTCTAATTCTAATGGATTTTCCCAGTAGGAATTCGAAGTCAATACAATCCATTACAATTTAGAAGAAATAGTTTTCTTTTTTCTACTGGTAATTCCAAGTAGTCTACTGGACCAGTAGCATCCATTAGAAATCATTATAAAAATCAATTCGTTGGATATTCCAAGTAGGTACATTCCAGTTGTATCGTTCCAGTACAGACCAGTGAACACATTAAACACCAACACAAACCAGTGGCAGTTCCTAATGGTTCCTATAGCACTTCTATTGGTAATTTGCAACAGGGGTGCTATTAAAGATAGAAATTCTCTATATTATAAGTTTACACTCACTACCAATTTGTCCGCCTGGAAGGATTACAAAAGTTGTCGAAATAGAGTCGTTGATTTGTGCAGAATAGCCAAAAAACACTATTTTAGTGAGAACATTGACAAACACAAAAGGGATCCAAAGAAAATGTTGAAAACCTTAAAACTTTTAATAAATAAAAACAAAAGTGAATGCTACGGGGAACTTTATTGACACAAAGAATAAAATAGTTGAAGAGAGTTTAATATTTACTTCGTTACTAGTGTTACAAGTGTAGTGGACGCAATACCAAATAGAACCTTTTTAATCGGCAATGGCTCTGGCAATGGGCAATCTTGTGCGAATACACAGTCTCAATTCCTCGATAGTTTCAGTCTGATCTAATTACTAAAACTGATAAATTAAAGTTGTCTACCATAGTTCCTATACGAAAAATGCAAAAGGCGTGTAAACTAAAAGAGTTTAGACCTATCAATATGTTGCCAACAATAGATAAATTATTAGAAAAAGTAGTTTACCTACCTACAATTACTTGATTACATTAATGACTGTGATATACTTTCGAAATTTCAATCGGGATTTCGAAAAAATTTTAGTTGCGGATATGACTGTTATTGTGGTTTTTTTTGGATCTAAAAAGGGTTTTTGAGACCATAGATCGTAGTATTTTAATCAAAAAATTGGAATTAATGGGTATTAGAGGTACAGTATTAAATTGGTTAAATAGTTATTTGAGTGGCCGGAGACAAATAGTAATGTGTGAAGACACAAAATCATCCGA
Organism: Pycnomerus fuliginosus; assembly: GCA_963924575.1. NCBI lineage: Eukaryota > Metazoa > Arthropoda > Insecta > Coleoptera > Zopheridae > Pycnomerus > Pycnomerus fuliginosus. The sequence goes on from OZ004622.1 coordinate 17,114,369, forward strand.
AAAAGATATAATGTATGGTGTACCTCAAGGAAGTATTTTGGGGCCGTTGCTTTTTATTCCACATATAAACGATATAATAAACTGTGTTAAATATTGTGAAGAACATATGTTTGCAGATGATACAATCATATACAGTGCGAACGCTCGCTGTGGAATATTCCTAATAAAATTTTCTTGGGTCATCTGCTGCTGAAATCCCCGAACCGGTCGATTTTATTTTTTTAATGCTGATCTGATTCTTCAGTCGGATTTTTTTCCCACTTCCGGTTTAACCGGAAATGACCTTAACTTTGTTTTCTCAAATGGAAAGACACTTTTTTCTCAACGGATTCGGAATCTACGATTTTTTTTTTGAGTTAAAGTATGTGTCAGACTTGACCGGAAGTGCAGTCACGGCCACCTTAGATTTTCAAAAACATCGCCGAAGTCGGTCAAAAATCAAGATTTTTGCAAATCGCAAATACACTTCAATCTTATTTCTTTGACGCAAATTCAACTGCGTAGTTACATTTCCTTTTATTTGCCTTTGTTTTTAACCTCCCCACTCCACTTCACCATTTAAAAAAAAAGGGAGGTTACTGCAATCACTAAAATTTTCGAATTTGAGATAAGACCGGATCTATACGTTTTGAGGTCTGAGGAGCCCAAAAAAGTGGTTTTTAAAATGTGTCTGTATGTATGTACGTACGTTCGTACGTACGTTCGTACGTTTGTACGTACGTACGTTCGTAAACACGCCACAGCCCAAACTACTCGACAGATTTAGCTGAAATTTGGTACGCGTGCCTGTGATAACCCAACTTAGATCTGAAAAGCTTTTGGAGCCAATCGTGCAACCAGAAATGCCATTTTGGCACATCAACTTTTAAATTTTAAATGCAAACCCCCATTTTTCACGTCACGATAGGAAAGGCCTTCAAATTCTGCTTCTAAAAATGCATTCATTCTTAGTGCCCTTTTTACCAAAAATAAAAAAAAATTGATTTTTATCGGACTTTAAAATCGCGGTACAGCCCAAGCCCCTGAACCGATTTGGCTGAAATTTTGCACAAGGGGATTGTATTACACGTCGAAGAGGTGAACAAATTTTGGATTCAATCGGCCCACGGAAAGTGCCGTTTTGGCACACCAATTTCGAAATTTAAAATTATTCTCTAATTTACCCATCCAAAACAAGTTTTTGAAAGATTTATCGAGGTCACCATCAGAAAGGTCTTCAATTTCTGGTTTTAAATGAGACAAAATTTATTCGCATTTAGAACCCTTTGGGTAGAAAAATCGAAATTTTGTAATAACACTGAAACCACTTTATAGCCCAAACTAGTGGATCGATTTGCCCGAAATTTGGTAAATGGAGGTGAGGTGACCCGTTGAAGAGCTGAAAGGCTTTTGGGAGCAATTAGTCAACGGGAAGTGCCATTTAGGCATCTCAACTTTAGAATCTTAAACAGAAGTCCCTGAAATCAAAGACCCACGCGTTGGGGAGGTTCCAGCCGCTTCTCTGCTGCCTTTTTAAATTGCTTTGAATTTTCACCATCTGCCAAAATAGCAAAAATATTTTTAACCTCCCCAACCCCATCACAATTTAAAAAAAATGGGAGGTTACTGCAATCACTAAAATTTTCGAATTCGAGATAAGACCGGATCTATGCGTTTTGAGGTCTCAGGAACCCAAAAAGTGGTTTTTAAAATGTGTCTGTGTGTATGTTCGTACGTACGTACGTTCGTACATTCGTACGTTTGTAAACACGCCACAGCCAAAACTACTAGACCGATTTGGCTGAAATTTGGTACGTAGGCATCTCATAACCCAACTTAGATCTGAAAAGCTTTTGGAGCCAATCGTGCAACCGGAAATGCCATTTTGGCACATCAACTTTTAAATTTTAAATACAAACCCCCACTTTTCACGTCACTATAAGAAAGGCCTTCAAATTCTGCTTCTAAAAATGTATTCACTCTTAGTGCCTTTTTGACAAAAATTGAAATATTCGGGATTGTTAACGTACTTTAAAAACACGATACAGCCGAAACCTCTGAACCGATTTGGCTGAAATTTTGAACATGGAGACTGTATTATAACGTCGAAGAGCTGAAATAAGTTTGGAGGCAATCGACCCACAGAAAGTGCCGTTTTGGCACATCAATTTTCAATTTTAAATATACTCTCATTTTATGATCCTAAACAACTTTTAAAAAAAATTATTGCCAGCATCAGGAAGGCCTTCAAATACTTGTTCTAAGTAAGACAAAATTCATTCGCATTTACTGCCCTTTGGGTAGAAAAAGTTGAAAATTTGTAATAACACTAAAAACACATTATGGCCCAAACTACCGGATCGATTTGACTGAAATTTGGTACATGGAGATTGGGTGGCCCGTTGAAGACCTGAAAGGCATTTGGAAGCAATCGGTAAACGGGAAGTGCCATTTAGGCATATCAACTTAAAATTTTAAATACAAGGCCTCCTTTTATATGTCGCCATTAGAAAGATGATCAAATTCTGGTTCTAAAAATGTATTCACGGTTTCTGCCATTTCAGTGGAAAATAGAGAAAAAATTCTTTCTCATTAAAAGAAAGCGGGCTGACAGTGGATGACAAAGTGGCAGTTATTGTCAAAAATGTGGCAAAATATTAACCTTAAAGAGAACATATTGTCAAATGTGATGAAAATTGCGAAATTATAGCCACAGACGAAAATCATAAAAAAAATTTTGTTGAATTGACTACTATCTACACAGAATACAAAGATCCACGCGATGGGGAGGTTCCAGCCGCTTCTCTGCTGCATTTTTTTAAAAATGTAATCGCGCAGTTGAATTTGTATCGAAAAAATAAGGTTGTGTATTTGCAATTTTCAAAAATCTTGGTTTTTGACCGATATTTCTTCGATGTTTTTGAAAATCTAGGGTGGCCGCGTCTGCACTTCCATTCAAATGTCATACATGCTCAGAAAAAATCGTAGATTTCGAATCCGTTGAGAAAAAAGTGTCTTTCCATTTGAGGAAACAAAGTTAAGGTCATTTCCGGTTAAACCGGAAGTGAGAAAAAAATCTGGCTGCACAATCAGATCCGCATTTAAAAAATAAAATAGAGCGGTCCGAGGATTTTAGCAGCAGATGACTCAAGAATTTTTTATTTGGAATATTCCACAGCCAGAGTTCGCACTGTATATCAGTGGTTTAAATATAGAAGATTTAATGTCGAAATTAAAATTAGATTTGGAGAAATATACAGGGTGTCCCAGAACTCGCGTATAAGCCGGTAATGGTATAGTCCTGGTGCCAATCTAAGACGAAAATTCTTTTGCGAAAATTGCGAGGGGTCAAGAGTTTTCAAATGGAAAGCAATTAAAGTCCTCCAATCAGAATGAATCTCTGAATTAGGCAGTAAGGTAAAATAAGGATGTGTAAGCTGTTGTTGAGATACAGAAAAAAATAATAATGGCACAAAGAATAAGGCATCATAACAACTTTCTGTGTTTCCCAGCAACAGTTTGCACATCCTTATATCACCTTACCTTTTAATTAAGTGATGCATTTCTGATTGGTGAATTTGAACTGCCTCCAATTTAAAAACTATTGACCCCTTGCAATTTTCACAAGGGAATTTTTGTCTTAGATTGGCTTCAGGAGTCTCCCATTACCGGCTTATACGCGAGTTCTGGGACACCCTGTATAGAGAAATGGCTGCAGATGAATAAATTGAAATGGAACGTCAACAAAACAAAAGCCATGTTTATAGGATCGAACAAAAATATTAGCGATGATATAAGGGACATTGAAATTGATGAAGATAGACCTGAAGTAGTTGATAACATGAAGTATCTGATTTTATTGTAGATAAAGGACTAAAATTTCGTGAGCATATAAATTATATTTGTAAAAACATTGCAGAAGTTAGGTGTTTTAAAGAGAGTTAGCAGTTTAGTCTCTCTAAATTCTCTCGATTGACGGTTTTTAATTCGATTGTACTTCCGCATTTTATTTACTCCTCGTTAATTGTATACATAAATGGCTTCGAAAATTGACATAGAAGTTGCAATAAATATACCAGAATGTTAGCAAAATTAAAATGGTATAATGTCACCGATATGTCTAGATTTTTTTGTCGAATTTTTGTGCATAAGGTAAAATTAGGACTTCTTCCTGATTATTGTAAAATTAGTAACTACTTTTTCGGAAATTCACTCATACAATACCAGAAATAGAAATAATATTATCTTAAGCCACGTTAATAAAAAATCAACGCAGAACGGACTATTTTTAAAGGATTGGTAGAATATAATAAGTTGCCGGCTTATATTAAAGACAGTACAGTATTGATAGATCTAAAAGACTGTTAAAAAGATATAACGAATTTGGCGTTTAGTGTATAAGTACTAATTGTAATAGTTCTTAGATAATAATTAGTATCATTATAGTATTGTTAGCTTATAAGATTTAATTCAAGACAAAGTGTACGTATATAGCATTTCTTTGCTAAATAAACTTGATTATTATTATTACGTAAAACAACTATTCTTGTAGATCTCCTGAAGAAAAGCGCTCCAAGTCGAATCGTTAACGTTTCATCCGCTGCAGCCCAGTTTTCCACCGGATTTGAAGTTGGCAAAGTAAACGAATTCTCAGGAAAAAACATGCAGTATTGCAAAAGTAAACTTGCTCAAATTCTTTTCACCAAAGTGTTGGCGAAGAAGTTGGCTAATACGGGCGTTACAACGTACTCGCTTCACCCAGGAGCTGTTCATACCGAATTTCAGAGCTTCTCCAGCGTTCTCAATTTTGTCGCCAAGCAGTTTTTCAAGGTGCGAAAATTCTCTTACTGACTGATCTTTTACGGTATTTTTTTAGTCCGCCGAAGAGGGCGCTCAGACACAGATTTATTTGGCCATAGAAGATGGAATTGAGCAACATAGTGGAAGACACTTCGAGGACTGCAAAGTCGTTAGTGATTATCGTGCCGCAAGAAGTGACCAAAAAGCTCAGGAGTTGTGGGACTTAACAGAAAAGTTAGTTGGTTTAAAAAATTAAGTCAGGATGTACCTACTTACCAACACATCACATATGTATGTTAGTATTTCATCAATCGTGCACTCAGTATTTTTGTAAAACGTCCATTTCATGTACATGCCTATATAATTAATATACTTGCATGTAAATTTTTAATAAAGAACTCGGATCATTATAGTTAGGTGCCTGAGCAAAAAGAGTCCCACATAGCACAAAAGCGTCCATTATACATGCTATGGATATACACGCACGGATATTCGAATATCCTTGCATCGCGCATATCCGTCCACGGGATATCTAGTGGACTAAACATTTGTAGCCTCATACCTGCCACAAAGTATATCCATTGCAGGTTCATTAATTCATTAGGTACATGGAGTGTACACCCAACCGCATTAATAATAAGCGGGCTGATGGAGACAGAAATAGCAACCACGCTTTCTAATCGTATTATCTCACCCGCTTATTACTAATGCGGTTGAGTGTACATGCATTGGCGGTAATATCGATCATAAAAATGTATATCCACCGTAGTTCCATGAAAGCATATTTTCAAGGCTCCTTTTCAGAGAGGCGGATTTCGCAGATTTGGCGCAGGTTAAAATGTTCAACAAGATTTTCCCAACAAGTTAACATTCGCCTAATGACAAACAAATATTAAATTGTAAAACTATTTTAATAATTGTTAACTGGTTGGGAATGTATAATTGAAAGTTTTCATTCACACAAAATCTGTGAAATTCACGTATCTGAAAAAGATCCCTAAGATTTCGTTTTACCTTTAAGCAGGTACCTACCCACCATAAAAAAGATCGAACGCATTTAACTTCACTCAAATTTTATTTAAGTTAAGGCGGCCCCTCGGTCGGTTCCCGCCAAAATAGTGTTTTTTGCTTCTAATTTAAATTTGAAAGAGACTATCAGCTTACAATTGCTATTTTACCTGTACGCTTACTGCTGTAACACGTTGCTTAACAAATTATTGTTAAAACTACACCGGTTTTTCAAATTTGTACAATGTTTTTTGGCGCGAAATCGGAAAATTATACAAAGAAAAACCAGTGTAGTTTTAACAATAATTTGTTAACCAACGTATTACAGGAGTAAACGTGCAGGTAAATTAGCAATTGTAAGCTGATAGTCCTTCTCAAATTCAAATTATAGGCAAAAAACACTATTTTGGCGGGAACTAGCCGAGGGGCCGGCTTAAAGGACCATAATAGGTGTACGTATTGCTCTTTTGATTCGTGATGAAATAGTTAGTTACGTAATTAGTTATGAAAAGTCCTATATTGTTTGACGAGCCATAATAGAGTTTTGCAAAATTGTGTGAGTCAAACAATTTAGGGTTTTCATAACGTATTAAGTACAGCATTTTACCTAATTGCGTAAAATCCAAGTTTTCAAAACTCAATTAGGTAATAGATATTTATTTTATTAGGAGTTTAAGTAAGATATCATGTGACGGAGTGTGGAGTCACATAATGTCGCTTAAACTCCAAATAAAACACAATATTTTATTTTCAAACGGAAAAAATCGAAAATTTTCTACTCACGTACGTTGTGCGTCACTTTGACACTTTGCAAAATTCGCGAAAATCACCTGCTAATAGTGGTAAAAGGGCCCTTTTTTGAATTTTTCTTAGCAAGAAGCATCTTCTTCGAAGCTGTTGCATTGACAGATCAAAAACCTTAGTCCCATTTTTTCTAAAATTGACATTTTAGGGGCAAAAGTTCCCGTTTTTGAATTTTTCTTAGGAAAAGGGTATTGCTACATTTACAAATTCTATGAAAAGTTTCTACCGGTCTCCGAGACTGCTAATTTTTTTAATATTTCTATGCTGTTCTGAATTTGATACTACATGCTGGATTAATCGAAAGGGAGGGGGAGGTCAATTTTTTTGTGATTATTATCGTCATTATCATTATCATGACGGCAAAAACTCTAGCTACACTACTGCTTGAAGGTAAAATACATAAAAATAGGAAAAACTGAGGTTGAAATAAACGAACAGCTTTATATATGAGGTCGGTCCATTTGGGCAACTAAAAATTTCGTTCATAACTTCGATAACACAAAATAAATTCTATAAATAAATAACAAAAACATAATTTCTACGAAGCCTTTCCAACAATCGCATTTTCCAAATTTAACTCTATAACACCGTAATATTTGACTCCGCAAGAAAATTTTCTTCTCAGATGCCTCTTCAAATGACCACTTTTCTTGGACTTATAATTACATCTCTTACACTTAAACCACTTGGCATCTTCAGCTGAGGTGTGGTTCCACAAAACATGCTCCCTAAGAACTCCTTTTGTCACCGACGTATAGCTGCACTGTTGGCATTTAAACAAATGGGCATCTTTAACGGAGCCATGCTTGAGTAGAAGATGCCTTTTGAAGTCGTTTTCGAAGAATGATTTGTAACTGCAGTCTTTGCACCTGTAATTCACAGATTCATATATCTTCGAATGAGCGATAATCTGATGACGATGTAATCCCCTTGGAGTTCTGTAGGTAATGGAACAATGTGGGCATATCAACAATTGTCTTCTATGGATCCTCATAATGTGGGCTTTTGCTGCCTTTCTGGAAGTCCCCAAGTAGTCGCAATACTCACATTTGATCTTCTTTTCCCTTTCAGTATGAATGTTCTTAATGTGCTCTATTAAATACTGCTTCCTTTTGCATTTAAACCCGCATTGATGGCACTCAAACCTCGGCAATTGATGCGACTCATGTTCATATTGCTGATGTCGTCGTAAATTTCCTGGATATTTTGACACCAACGAGCAGTGTCCGCATTTAAACGATTCGCGTTTAACCAATTTACTTTCAGTTTCGTTTTCGCATTTCAACGAATGGGATAATAGAACAAGATTCGAGAAGCTTTTCATTTTACAATTGGGGCATTGTAGAGGCAAGAAATCAGCTTCTTTGGATGCACTGCTTTGGTTACAATAATTGAGGTGGGCATGCAAGGAGACCTTGAAAGAAGTTTCGTATGAGCAAATACCACATTTGTATTTATCTAGATTTGCGGAACATGTAAGGTTTACGCTTGTGACTCTGTGAGTTAGTCTCATGTGGTGTCGTAAAGCAAAATCCCAACAAGATCTATAAGCGCAAAAGACGCAACTTAATGGCTCTTTCTTCATTGTTACTTCTTTTTCTGGAAATGAAAAGACGAAAAGGAGTGCGATTAAATTCAATAGACCAAATGAAACAACCTGATGATAAGGCAAAGTATAGAATACTTATGGGTAAAAGAAGGGATTTGTTAAGAATTATACAATGTGGTGATAAAGTATGGAATATTCGCAATAACTCTGCTAATTGACGTAATTACGAAAAATCCTCGGACAGGTAGAGTTTATTTTTACGATGCCCATCCGAAGGTGTTGTCTGATATTTGTTTCCTTTTCCGGTTTTAGAAATGACAAAAAAAATTGATTTTTCAAATAGAAACGCACATTTTTCTAAAGGGATTATAACCTACGAATTTTTTTGAGGTAGAGACGTCACACTAGACCGAAAATTAAAGTCACGGTCACCCTGGATTTTCAAAAATATCTAAGAAATTTGTTTTTTGAAAAATGCTAAAAAACGTAGATAGAAAAAACTTTATTACTGCCTTTATGGCTGCCGCCCCTACATTGGTAAATTATGTACAATAAATATAAATAAACACATCATTAATAACTGAATTCTTGCTCTTCCTTCAATCTGCTGTTTCTGTCTTCTCTTCCCCCACTCTGCTACTTCTCGCCCTTTCTACTTCCTACATCCATTTTATTCCTTCTATTCTTTCATTCGATATACTCTTTCTCTCTCATTCCCTCACACTCTCTGAGCAGATTCTCTTGTCTCTCTCGCTTCCCCCGCACATCATGCATCTCCTCTCTTCCTCCTCCTACCAGAACTTATTTACTTTCTCCTCATTTCCGCATCTGAGCCTCGCTTGCATTCTCATTTCTTTCATATTATGTCTCTCCAAGTAACTTGGCAACCCCTCGCTTATTATGCATATCTCATATTTTGCATTATATCTTGATTCTCTGATCCTTGTTCTTCTTTCCTGTACATCTATATCTCTGCCTCTTTCCCATATCGCCCCATTCATCCATCTCCCCTGTTCCTTGCGCCTTTCTATATCGCCCCTAGCGTATCCGTTCCTCTCGTAATATCTTTGTCTCTCCTTCCCTCTTTCTTTCTTTCTCTCTCATTTTCTCTTTCCAGCATTCTTGTAATATCTTACAATCTCCTCTTTCCCCCATTCTGCCCTCATATTTCACGGCTTTTTTCCCTGTATCTACTCTCAACTTACTCCTTTTCGTCTCCTCTCCACCTCCTCTTGCTCTTCTCATCCCCATATTTTCGCTCCATTCATCAACATTCTCTTCACTAAGCTGTCAAACATCATTCCCTTCTTTTAAAATCTTGCCCAAACTTCCTTTCCCCTATTCTCCAAACCATTCTTACAACCTTATTTGCTTTTTCGACCAATTCTCTTACATGCGCTCTCCATGTGTTCCTCTCATTAAATACATAACCTAGATACTTGAATCCCCTTTCTTGCTCTGTTCTCCTTTCGTTCAACTTTCCACTTTCCACTTTCCACTCTCTTTCTTTTGCCTTTCCTCTCCATTTCCTAAATATAATAATCTTAGTTTTTGCCACACTTACTTCCAACCTTTTTCTCTTCATAAACTTCCTTTCCCCTATTCTCCAAACCATTCTTACAACCTTATTTGCTTTTTCGACCAATTCTCTTACATGCGCTCTCCATGTGTTCCTCTCATTAAATACATAACCTAGATACTTGAATCCCCTTTCTTGCTCTGTTCTCCTTTCGTTCAACTTTCCACTTTCCACTTTCCACTCTCTTTCTTTTGCCTTTCCTCTCCATTTCCTAAATACAATAATCTTAGTTTTTGCCACACTTACTTCCAACCTTTTTCTCTTCATATACCTCTCTGCATTTCTTATCATTTCTCGCATTCCCCTCTCCTGGTTCGCTACTATCACCAAATCATCCGCATACGCTAAACACCACAGTTTCTCTTTGCCCACCACAACCCTCCCTGCTTGCGCTTTTCTAAACATCTCATCAATATCGTTCATATAAATTGTGAACAGTTTTGGGCTGAGCGAGCATCCTTGTTTTACCCCCTGTCTTGTCCAAAAACATTCACTCTCTTGTCCATTTATTCTGACTACATTCTTTGTTTCCTTATATATTTTTTAACCCTATTTCTCTCATGAACTCCCACAATCTTCCTCTGTCCACACTATCAAACGCTGCCTTTGAGGTCCTTTGAGGTACTTTTTGATACAAATTCAACTGTTACAATCCGAGTCAATCTGTCAAAGTTAAAAAAAAATTGAAGAAAATGCAATGGGCCAGTTAAATTCGTATTAAAAAAAGCAGCAGAGAAGCGGCTGGAACCTCCCCATACTGTGGGTCTTTGATTTCCGTGTCTTGTGTTTAAAATTTTAAACTTGGTATTTCCCGTGGACCAATTGCTCCCAATAGCCTTCCAGCACTTCAACGGGTCAGCTAATCTCCATGTACCAAATTTTAGCCAAATCGATCCAGTTGTTCTGGCTATAGCGTGGTCTTAGTGTTATTACAAAATTTCGATTTTTCTACCCAAAGGGTAATAAATGCGAATGAATTTTGTCTTATTTAAAATCAGAATTTGAAGATCTTTCTGATGGTGACAATAAATCTTTCAAAAACTTGTTTTGTATGGTTAAATGAGAGAATAATTTTAAATTTGGAAATTGGTGTGTCAAAACGGGACTTTCCGTGGGTCGATTGAATCCAAAATTTGTTCAGCTCTTCGACGTGTAATACAATCCGCAGGTGCAAAATTTCAGCCAAATCGGTTAAAGGGCTTGGGCTGTACCGCGATTTTAATGTATACGATAAAAATTTCAATTTTCTTAATTTTTGGTCAAAAGAACACTGAGGGTGAAATGCATTTTTAAAAGCAGAATTTGAAGATCTTTCCTATTTTGACGTGAAAAATGGGGGTTTGCAGTTAAAAATGCGTTTGAAAAATAGTAAAACCGGAAATGGGAAAAAATACCAGGCAACACCCTGCCCGAGGGACCGAATTTGAGTTCAAATGCTTAGGTAGATACTTTGGATCTAGATAAATTCGTAGTAGAACCTAAAAAGATTTTTGTCTTCTGTGTTACATTTTTTTGGCATAATTTTTTATCGGACGCCGATTTTTTCAGGCCAAATAATTAAATAAACACGAAACTAGGCACTTGCAACTTACCTATTGGACTGCGGAGGTCGGTAAGTCTTACTTAACTTACATTTTCAATATCCACACCGTAGCTGAACGTACACGAATGACCAATAAAGAAATGACAGATTTTTATCGCGACCATAGAAACAACAAACAAAAAATATCAACAAGAAGCATCGATGGAGTGCCGACTCAGAAGTTTGAGATCCCGATCAGCTGACAGAAGGGAAGTTAGTATAGGTACCTAAGCGCAAAGACTAGCATTTTTCGATGGTGAAGGTCGCAGATTTATAATAATAAAATGTGGCAAGAAAGATTTTGAAGTAAAGATCTGCGTTTTTGTAGAGTCGAAGCCGGAGAACCTCATGAGGTGATTTGTAGGTATAGGTGGGCAAAAATTCGCACTGTTGATTGGTGCAGACGGCGACCAAGCTCACAGCCGGCAATGAAAAATTTTGAGTCAATAAAATGTCACAATGACGTGCCACTAAAACTCCAAAACGTTTCTTGTTTTAATTAAATACTTGTGCTTCGCAAATGCGATGATCATATGCTAGTAGGGTGCTCGCGAGGAGAAAAGTCGCTTAGTTTAGGAATTATGGGGCACTTACGAGTGAAAATGTATGGAGTATAAATTTTGGTTTCTAATGCCCTCGGTATGCTACTGTCAAATTCGTCCAAGGGTCGTCCAGTGACAAAGGGCACAAATCTAAATTTTCCAACTAACGCCGCCACGTGAAAGTTCATGTGGAGAAGTACCTTTCCTGAAAAATTCATGGTGATGTCTGTGCGGATTGTATTTTTTATTAATTTTGAAAGAAAAATATCTCCATTGATCCATACGGGGCCACGGACCTTTGGAGGCGATTATCTCGGTTCGAGCATCGGCAAAAACGCATCATTTTTAGGGGCATATTTCCTTTCCAACACGATTACTCCAAATCGGGGCGGTTAATCGAAATTAATTATTCTTAATAAAAGATGTGCTATTTTATTTTGTTGACGATCGTCTTTACAGAATATTTTTAGCGCAATCAATAAAGGAGTTAATTGTCTAAATCTGAGAGGAAGTAAAAAATTCATGCCGCTGTAACGCTCGGGTTTCCGTGCCCCCACCACTACTTTCGCTGCGTCCCGCCACTCCGCAACCCCCTGAGACGTCCACATCTACAATCTTAGAGAATATCCTGTATTCCTGAAAATAATAGAAATAAGACTTGGAACTCTTGAAAAGCACTTTTTATTTCATGTAGGTAAGAAAAACAATAATTTTTAATTTGAAAATTCTTCGTCGTCCTTCTCGTTGATCGGGGAACCTCCGTGATCGGGGGTCTTCCCTCATTTGAATTTCCTTCATGTTATTTTTACAGGATCGGTTTTCCCATACCGTGGCATGAAAAAATGCAGGAAACATTATTTTTATTGCATGCTTGCTTATGCAGTCTTTAAAAATAATCTGTGGACAAATTAATACAATAATAGATGTATCTGAAACGGTTTTATGTTTCCTCAAATCCCACCAACTCCCGGAAGTACCTATTGGTAAATTTTCCAGCCCAGCAAGTTAACTTTCCAAAACCGCTTAGTAGTTTTTCTTTCAAATTAATTTGATGGACTGTGGGTTGAACGGGAATGTATCTTTATACTATTTCCAGTTCTTATTCAAACCTCTGGAGTATTCTGGAGATATTCTTTAAAATGCACGAGAATAACTGGCAAGTCTGTATCAGTATCTCGAGTCGACAGAGAATTTATATACAGAGATTTGGATGAGAACTGGAAATAGTAAAGAAACATTCCGGAAGCAAAACTTCCAAAAAATGTATATTTCATGCCCTAACAGAATTTGATGCTACAAGCTAGTTCAGAGGTGTTGGGACGCTAAATTGATGGAAAATTTCCAAAAACTTATGTGAATTACTTGGCGATGTAGGATTTGACGAAAAGTTAGACCAAGAGTTGGACAACATTAAATTCAAAAACTCGTTTAAAAATATGGAAACTTTTGTGTTGAACCAACAACGATGAAGTAATAATATCTATCAACGATTTAACGGGCCCTACTTGCGTTAACTAAGTCGCTAGAAAAACTGCCTCCAACCGAAGACAGTTTGAAGCGGCATTGCTTGAGAGTTCTATTCTTTCAGACCAAAATTTGGTTGAATTAATTAAATTCTCGACCTAATTTTTCGTCACCTGAGGGTTATAGATGGGAAAAACGACGTGGGTGACAGTCTTGGGCCAGCTCTTCAAACATAGCCCGCCGTCCCAAAAAACCATTTCAGATATTATTGTCCTAATTTGTCCAAAAATTATTTTTAAAGACTGCATAAGCAATCGATCTTGTAAAAATAACATGAAGGAAATTCAAATGAGGGAAGACCCCCGATCACGGAGGTTCCCCGATCAACGAGAAGGACGACGAAGAATTTTCAAATTAAAAATTATTGTTTTTCTTACCTACATGAAATAAAAAGTGCTTTTCAAGAGTTCCAAGTCTTATTTCTATTATTTTCAGGAATACAGGATATTCTCTAAGATTGTAGATGTGGACGTCTCAGGGGGTTGCGGAGTGGCGGGACGCAGCGAAAGTAGTGGTGGGGGCACGGAAACCCAAGCGTTACAGTGGCATGAATTTTTTACTTCCTCTCAGATTTAGACAATTAACTCCTTTATTGATTGCGCTAAAAATATTCTGTAAAGACGATCGTCAACAAAATAAAATAGCACATCTTTTATTAAGAATAATTAGTTTCGATTAACCGCCCCGATTTGGAGTAATCGTGTTGGAAAGGAAATATACCCCTAAAAATGATGCGTTTTTGCCGATGCTCGAACCGAGATAATCGCCTCCAAAGGTCCGTGGCCCCGTATGGATCAATGGAGATATTTTCCTTTCAAAATTAATAAAAAATACAATCCGCACAGACATCACCATGAATTTTTCAGGAAAGGTACTTCTCTACACGAACTTTCACGTGGCGGCGTTAGTTGGAAAATTTTGATTTGTGCCCTTTGTCACAGGACGACCCTTGGACGAATTTGACAGTAGCATACCGAGGGCATTAGAAACCAAAATTTATACTCCATACATTTTCACTCGTAAGTGCCCCTTGGTTGAAAGATAAAGTCTAGCGAGCACCCTACTATGCGTGATGAATGAAATTATTTTCAAAACCGATTGAAATAGCAGTGTTAAATTCACCTTTGCAATACGGGCTTAATAGGCCTCGCCCACAACTGCAAACTCTCGTGGAACAGACTTTACATTACTTACAGGCACGCGCGCGCGCACACAGAAAGACAGAGACACAAAACCTCTTTTTCGTGATCCTGGGATCCCGAAACGTAAAAATCTGCTGTTATACGTAAAGGAAATGAAACTTTCGTCCTACATCACAACTAAAATAATTGCTACCACTAATACAATTAATACCAGCTGTCACCAGTAAAGGCTATCCGAAAGGTAATTTTTCGAACTATTTTTGTAGATATTCACATTGAACTCAAAGTTCAAAATACGACAACGCAACGGGGGAATTTTTTCATCTGTGCATAAGACGAAAGTTTCATTTCCATTAGGTATCTATATCTCAATTTCGAATTTTTGACTGGTGCATTTTTATACCTAGCTCATAGTCATCATAATTAAAATTTCATTTTATGGCTTTAGGACTGATTAGGTATAATCAAAAATGCAAAAATACGTCAGAGCATATTTTAAAAAATGCCTTTCAATCAGAACATTTAATTCAAAGGTACCGTAAATCTCCGTTCTTAGAAACGAAGAGACAACTATTTACTGAAGATACCTACTTTAGATATTTCTCAAAAATCGCAACCTTGTTATACAGGCTGGTCGTCGTCTTATTTTGTTTTCGAACTTTTTTTTGGCTCATAAATGTTTTTGAAAAACTAACCATTGACCAGAAAAAATCCTCGAGGACATGGTTTTCGTCATAAACCTACAATTTCAATTAAAATGTTTGCAATGAATGTGTCCTACAAATGGGCCCAGAAACCACATTCACAAGTTTTCGGTTTTTTCAATTTCTCTGTTCAACGCAAAGTCGCGATCTTTGAATAATATCTAAAGTACTATTAGCAATTAATTGCGCCTTGGTACATACATACCTTTAAAAATTATGTGCCGAATCTCAAAATTCTGCGATTCACTGCCTAATTTGGCAATTAGGTACCTAATTCAAGTTAGAATAATTATAACCTTTAATTCTGTTTCTATGTTCGAATAATTTTCCAACAATATATTGATGAAATAATGAAATAAGTAGGTAAGTAAATCAGAATTGGGGGGCTTAAAGTGACTAAAAAGTAAGAAAAGCAAATTAAGTATATTTATGACATAACATTTACAGAAATAATACTAACAATAAATACTTAAAGGCATATAGAGCACTTCCAATACGACGTCTTCAAAATTGCCAAATTCTTGACTGCAGGATGCATGTTAGGTAAACTACCGTTTCCATTCGCTTCTAAACCCAAAAATCCAAATAAACTGCTTGCGTCTCGATGTTGGTGTCCTTTAATTAGGAACATCTGGAAAAATACGTGTTATCACTTTATCAGTTAGCTGCGTACACAAAAATATCAAAAAATCAATAAAGTATATAGGTATATAAAGGACATATTGAGTAATATGACTAATATGTATAAATGTGAGTAAATAAAGGATAGGTAAAATCTTATCTTAAATGTTCATGTCAATGCATGGAAATGTCATTGAATATGTTGCGAGGGTTGCGAGTTAAAGCATTAAAGCAATGTCACTGTATGCAAATTTTCTTGCAAAAGTCAAATGTAACTTAGGGCGTCGGCTGAGGAAATTATATGATACTTAATGTCACTGTCAGATTTCGTTTTGAATGTCAGTTTCAGCAGTCTAGGACCTACGTCTCTCACGGCAAACGCTGCTAGATCGGAAAACTTTTTGTTCATACGTTACCTGTGCAATACGAAAAACCAATGTTTGAACTATTTACCGATATCAAAATATTTTGTAAAATTGTAATTTGAGGGATGTTAAATTGACCGAGTTTTTTAAGATAAGATTACAAAAATAATTTCAGTACAGTTAAATATATTATTATTATTAAAATTGTTTTATATATAAGGGAGAGATACCTGAAATAATTGACTGCAGAAAACTTTGAGCAGAACGCGACGTAATCGGCAACTAACTGGTAGGGAAGATATAATGGTTCTCCTTTAATATATATACCTTCAGTTATCTTATCAAAGATCACGTGATCAGGTAGGTAAATTCATGAGCGCCGTTTACTGGTACCACTTTTGAAAATTTATGGGAAATTCTTCTCTAAATTCCTATTGTATATTTGAGTTTATTAATTCTCGGCTTAGAACTTTGAACTTAATAATGGAAGTTCATATCTCTACACCGTCAAAAGGGCTAAGGGTTAAGGGTTTAGCCTAAACTTGGTTTGGTTGATATGTCAAATTTTGCCTATTGTCTATCTCATTTATCTCATTTAATAATTGGAAACCTGAATTGTGTTTGAAATGGACGGATTCAGAAATCTCTTGACGCTTTGTGAACTACAGCTGGAAAAGGCGTATGTTGAATTCTATCAGAGGAATTGTCAATTGTAGACCTAAAACTGTGCCTAAATGTTTCAATGACGTAATTATAATTTTTGTAGGTTATGACGTAATTATACCTACACTGCCATGCTATTACCTAACAATATTTAGGGATTTGTAGGTACCCAGAACTAAATGTAAATTAATTTTGTCTTATATAAAACCAGAATTTGATGACCTTTCTGATGGTGACAATACATTTTTGAAAAACTTGTTTTGGATGGTCAGATGAGATGTGCCTGAACGGCACTTTGCCGGGGGTTGATCGCCTCCAAAAATTTTTCAGCTGACGTATACCTACCTAATACAATCTCCATGTGCAAAATTTCATCCAAATCGGTCCAGAGGTTTGGGCTTTATCGTGTTTTTAAAGCATGCTAAAAATGTCGAATATTTGAATTTTTGTCAAGAAAGCACTATGGTGACGTCAAATTCAAAAGTTTGTATTTAACATTTCAAAGTTGATGAACCAAAATGGCACTTCCTGTTGCATCATTGGCTCCAAAATCTTTTCAGATCTAAGTTAGGTTATGAGATGCCTATGTACCAAATTGCAGCCAAATCGGTCTAGTACTTTACGCGGTGGCGTACATACACCAGCCACATTTTAGAAACCACTTTTTTGGGTCCCTGAGGCCTCAAAACGTATAGATCTGGTCTTATCTCGAACTCGTAAATTCTACTGATTGCAGTAACCTCCGGTTTCTTTAAATTGTGGGGTTGGGGAGGTTAAAAATATAAGGCAAGTTTTCACAATTTAGTACCTAGTGGTGACGTTGCTTCCCAGATTGTACCTAAGCAGGTGAAAAACGATCTTTCATAACTATTTGCTAGGTCCTTTTTTTCCACTTACGTCGACGCTCATGATGGATATTTTTCTATTTATTTTATTTAACCAAATAAAAGTGTAGATGTACATATGTGTAATCATTATGTATATTTGCTTAGGAGGTAGGGCTTTTTCCTGTTTAACATTTATCAAGTTTGAACCGACTAATCAACGAAAAACCATCCCTTTGCCCTAGCATCATTTAGAACCATTTTGGCAATTGCAAAAATAATATTGTCAGTTAAATTGCGAAATGCTCATTGTTTATAATTTTCCTCAAAGACCAGAGAACAGGTCAGTGTCTACTAGTAAACAACTCATTTATTTAGTACCTAGATACTTATTTTATTACTACATGCAATTATTGTACATACCTGTGTAATTTAGTGGAAGTATATTGTGCTTTTAAGACAATGATAACTATTTAAGGTTGTCATTCATTCATTCATTCATTGTTAATAATGGTTACCCCATCCACAGATGTTACTACCTCTTTCGGATATTTAATTTTAGTCCTATACAAATTTTGTTTACCTTCACTGAAAAAACTAAACCCTTTGGAGAAGTACACAAAATGGAATATCTTCAGTATCTTTCTTTCCTCCGTCAGCTTGATTATCCTCGCCACTTTCTACTACACCAATATACCCTTTCTAATGCACGGTAAAGTGTTTATTGTGAAGGTGATGATACTGATTTACATGGGCACTGAATTAGTCGCTGTTGCTCTGGTAACATTTTATTTCAAGAAGTCCGAGAAAGATATTTTTGCAATTCGCAAAACCTTACTTGATCTCCAAATTATTTTAAGCATCGCCAAAAAATACAGGAGAACGATCTTGGAAATCTTATCCAGCACAGTGTTGTATCTAGAAATTACCTACAATATACTGGGTTGCTTCGGATATTTCGTCATCTACTTTCAAAGCCAAATTGGTTTAACCATCTCTATTCTATCTTGTGGAGTGGTTTTCTCCTCATATATGATTCAAACATTAGCCATAAATATTTTCGTGAGTGCCCAATTTATTTTTGCTAGATTTTTGGCCAATCTTCAATATTTATCGAAAGAAGAAATGACGAAAAGTGACTGCGTTGAAATACTGAAAAAATACCGCAACGTTATGGATGTGACAAGGAAATTTAATGGGATCTGCTCTTTCATTTTACCAATTTTTGTGATACAAAGTTTATTTGCTGCCATAAGCTCAACTGTATATCTATATACCAGTATTATTATTCTGCCAGATGGTAGGATAACTGCTGCTCAAGTTATTATTGAGGCAGCTTATTCGGGTTTGAAAGTTTTAAGATTTCTTTGTCTTGTACTGGCATGTCATGAGTGCAAATCAAAAGTGAGTATGTAAAGTATAAAAAAATTACATAAATTCTCTTTTTTTCCATTTCCGACTTGCTTCTACGTACTTGTTTTAGGGGAACGATGTGAAATTCATTATTTACCACAAAATTTTCCAAACAAAGAAAATTGCTGTGAGAAAAGAGGTAAATTCTAAACTGTAACTATTGGGTGTCAAGGTATCGTTGTAGCTTCACAATTTGATATTTCAACTGGCCGCTGAAGACTATTATAAAGCACGTACAAGATCTTTCGATGTGGATTTGAATCTCATTTTTGCAGTAAGAAATGGAAGCCTCCGATTTTTTTAAATAACATATTTTTTATTGACAGGTGGTTTCAAGTTATTGCTCGTACACTGTTATCATTCTTCAGTTTCTGTATTACGAAAAAGAACACACAAAAAATCTTGAACTGTGGTGGATGTGATCTGCGTTTCAATTTTTAATGAAAATTTGTGAGTAAAATAAAAGAGAACGATTCAGGTTTCATTTTATTGGATGCGAAAATCAATACCTTTCACCTGTACCTTGAGTCTTAATTATTCAAAAAATAGTCATTTCTGTAATTAGGGTGCGAAATGATACTTTAGCTGCACGAGTATAAAATTTTCACACAATATTTTTGCTGCAACAGAACTGCAACAGAAACACATCAAGGACAGGAGAAAATATTTATTGAGGTGCGCGAAGTGATCATTTCGCTCACCGTGCGTGAAATTATCACTTTGCGCACTGCAAACACATATACTTCGCAAAAAAATCACGCATAGTTCGACCACTGTCGTTGATGAAAAAACTTAAAGCATTTTTTTCGATATTTTGTTTCCGAATACAAATTAATGCAAATAATGGGCTGTTATTCCCAGTTTTAAAAATTACATTGTTTTGAAGGTATTTAATACAAAGCTGAATTATTTCCTATGCCTTCAAATGCAAGTTTGTATTGCAATAAGTAAAACCAAGAAAAAACGCATTTACATTTTTCCATCAATAGATTTTTTTATTTCAGTCAGAATTTTGTTGTAGAAATGTCTTTAGTGCTCTCGAATAATTTTTGTCATCTCATGCACTAAAGTATTTTTTCCTACTCATGATTGAAAAGTGATAATTTATGGCACTAGTTCGAAAATAATTTACTTGTAGCACTAGTGTGAAAAGTAAAAAACATAGTTTATTTAAAAAAAAATATTGAAGTCATGGAAAAAACAAAAAATAATTAAAAATTCACTTATATGCGTCACACCAATAGAAAAAAGACAAGGAAAGGCGAAATTTTAAACTAGTTTTTCACTTTTTTGCCATAATTATTAGTCACGGTGCGAAATGATAGGCATAAAAAATAGCTATTTTTTCCTTGTCATTGTCTTTTTTCTATTTGTGTGACGTCACTACCCGCAATCCATTCCCGGCATCATTCACCATTTGCTTCGTTTTTGTTACCAAATTGTCATCCCGCATTCAGCCAAGACTTATTCAAAGGAAAAGAACAAATTTAAACGGAATTTTTGTCCTGCTTCATATATTCCCTCTTTTCTAAGGGGGTGTTTTGTTAATCTCCTTGAAATGTTAGCTACCGAATGAGCCCCAATTTGACTTTAAAAGTATGTGGTTTAGTGTTGTACAAATTCATTGGTTGTTTGGCGGCCAATCATGAATTTTTTCCCTCGGTGTATGACGTCATCTAAAACCAACTTTTTTACCGGAAGTTCACTTTTATTAATTTTTTTCTAGAAAACTGTTCTGAATTTAGCGAAACAAAAAAATACGACCCTTCTCATTTTAAAAGTAGTAGCTATTCCAATGTTTTAATTTTTGAGCTGCAACACTCTTTAGTGCGTTTATAAAAACTGGATTAGGCAGCCGGCCATATGTGCATTAAAATGATTAAAAACATTGACACGTTTGTTGTTTGTAGATTAATACCCATCAAATTAATTACTAGTATCGTCAATTCAACTAATTGCGAGAAAGGGTTACAACAAGCCTTACATTACATTTACTGTCCAAAAAATTATGAACGATAACGTTATTTTCTCTCAAATGAACAAAGTCTTAAAATTTTCCAAAATGCTTTGGTTGTTGTCCTTCAAATACGAACATGGTATCTTGAAACCAAACAATAAGTGGAAACTCTCACGTGTTTTGTTCATAATTATCCAAGTGCTAAGCACAACTTTCATCAATTATTTCATGTTTAAGAAGAGATTGTTGGAAAGAGCCTTCATAGTCAAAGTGGCTTCAGTTATTTACCTTCTGCTGGATGTGACCCAACATGGAGTAGTCTCAGTTTGTTCCATGAGACATGAAACCGACTCTCTGAAGGTCTACAACGAATTGTTCGAATTTAAAATTGGAACAAAAGCAATTTTATTTTTTAAATATCTTTCGGTTCAGTTTCTGCTTGAACTTATTGCGGTTGCCTCAAATCTTTTCCCCGCATTTTATGCCGCTCCTTCTTGGTTCAGTGGATTTTATTATATTGTGTTTACTTATGGATACTTGGCCGTAATGACTACCGAAAATCGGTATTTGGCGACTCAAGTGTTATTTGGAAAATGTTTTGATTACTTCAATTCAACAATTAACGAGATTGAAGACTTTAACGCTTTTTTAAAGCTAAGAGGAACACACCAGCGCTTGAAGCAGTTGGCCAACAGATCAAACACAACATTTTCAGAAATTGTGCTTAGCTTCATAGTGCTCTCTTCTGTTGTTATTACTTTACAAGTGGTTATATTGTATACAGAATTATTCCTTAATCACGAAACAGCATTTGTCATTGCTTATGGCGTGATATTTTTTATTGCAAGACTTAGCAAGCTAATTTCTCTGATTGGTGTTACACACTACTGCATGTATAAGGTAAAAGCACTGGCAAAATCGTTGTAGTTGACCGAACAGTAGAAGGTCCTTAGGGAAGGACCTATCACATGGCCCAACCCGCACAAAGCGGTTGATCACGTGACACGTTCTACTAGAGGATATCCCGAAATTAGTGGTCAAAACGTTACCAGTAGATTCTTCTATGAAAAATATGAAAAAAGTTTCTGTGAACATATGTCCTAAGGGAGCTAAGGCCCCTTAAGTGTTTTTTTCTAAATATTTTCAAAACGGTTAAAGATAGCAATGTGAAATTTGGTATCCTTATTAAGTATTTGATGCTGAGTTTACTACTGTCGAGAAAATTTTAAAATTTTGTTCATAAACTTACTCAAACATTTTTGTAAGTAGCTTTTTTCAAATTTGATTCCAGAATCTGAAAATTTGAGGTTTTTTAAGTAAAAATGGTACTCTTGTTTGACATCGATAGAATGCGCCTTTTTCGAAAGAAATGGTTTTTTATTGGTTCAGGGCTCCAAAATTTCCTTACGTCATTCTAGAACTTTTCTTTCTAAAATGAAGTAAGGAACCGTCCCATTAACTTGTTTACGATATTTTGATGTCTTCTGTCACAAATTTTGGAGCTTTGAACCAATGAAAGGCCATTTTTAGGACTTATTTTTAGACATATGTTCATAGAGACTGTTTCATATTTTTTATAGAAGAAACTACTGGTAAAGTTTTGACCATTAATTTCGGGACACCCTGTATATCTATACTGTTCGATCAACTAAGTATATTAATACTTACCCATATTGCAGGCAAATAAGTTTAAAGAAATCCTGGCTACAAAGCTCAATAGAGTTAGGAATCAGGCCTTAAGGAAAGAGGTTTGTTATATTATAACTTGAATAAAATACTATTCCTACTTTCTTTTACACAGATTAATGCTTATGGTCTTCAGCTTCTGCATGAAGATTACAAGTTCATGGCCGGAGGTTATTTTAGCGTTGATATGAGTCTTCTCTTTCAGGTAAATCTCCCCCGCTTCTTTGGATTAATAATAAATAATAATTCTGCAGGTTGTAGCGGGATGCACCACTCATGTTGTGATAATTTTGCAATTTTTATTTTATGAAAAACAATTTAACGAAAGCGTCGGATTGTGGGACTAAGGTCATATCACAAACATTATTCTTCTTACTCAAACTAAAATAAATATGTACCTAGGTACCTGTTGTAAACCTTAGCCATGACAGAATAAACAATAACATAATGGATAGACGACCCATAACGGTCGGCTCTAGCCAGCCGGTAAATTGAGCAATTACAATTTATAATAACATAAGTTGCGCTAAAAAAGTATCTGCCTGCAAAAGTATTATACTTTTGAAGTACCTATCTAGATACTGATTAATAATAGCTATTAACATACCTAGGAATGTTATGACTATCATAACAGACGCAGATGTCAATTGAAATCCGAGCTCGGAGAGCGAGGATTTTAAGACATCTAAGTCTGTTATGATTCATAACATCCGAGGTTTGTTCAATAGTTTATCGGTTTAAAGCGATTAAAGCCAAAATTAAAAAAATGTTGCGTGAATTCGCGTCATTTTGACAATCGAGATGACAGCATTGTTGTCTAGAAACCATTAGATAACGTTATGATCTGCTTACCAGCCTATTTTTATGCATGTTAAGAACGCTTTAATCGCCTGAAACCGGTAATAGATATTTACGATACTAGTAACGTTATGATACTTTTAACATTACGAGAGAATAGTTTGAAGCACGAGCGTAGCGAGTGCTTTAAATTCTCGAGTAATGTTAAAAGAACATAACGTTACGTGCATCGTAACACGTTTTATTTCATCCTAAAATATTTTTGGATTTCTTTTCAAAACCATTTATTTACCGATTTTCTCCACACGCATTATTATTATGAAATTGTGGTTACCTACGCTAAAATCCTAGACAACCGGTATCTCGGGAATTGTTTATCACATTGCTGCTTGTCAAAAAATTTTGCTCGCAATTTCTATTTCGCACAATGAGCGAAGCCATAAAAGAAAAAGCGGACGCCGCAAGAAAAATGTTAATCCCATCCAAATCAAGTGACAGGTATCGTAAAGAAATCGATCTTTTTCAAAACTGGCAAAGGGTTAATAAAGTTGAGAATGTGGATGAAGACGTAATCTTAGCATATGTTTCAGAACTGGTAAGTGTTATAGCGGTTACTATTCGGATCACTAAGGTTAACTTCTTTTCAGTCCAAGAAATATGAACCTTCGTCTGTGTGGACAAAACTGTCGATGCTAAAAACAATGTTGCTGACTAACGAAAATATTGACATCTCCTCCTATGCAGTGGTCAAATCTTTTATGAAACGCAACAGTGCAGGCCATGTACCGAAGCAAGCAAAAACCTTTACAATGAAGCAGATTAAAGCATTCTTATTAGATGCTTCTGATGACGATTTCTTGCCTTATAAAGTATACGTGACGTGACGATTCGTTCACAAAATTAATACTTGAAATTTACAGGTTGCAACAATTTTTGGAATTTATGGAGGTTGCAGACGAGAGGAGCTGTATAGCCTAACTGTCGATGCCGTTGTTGATGCAGGAACATCTCTAGTTGTCACTCTTCCGAAGACAAAAACGGGACGCAGCCGAATGTTCACTGTTGTTGATGGGGGTGGGGTGAAATATTTGGACATTATTCGAAAATACAAAAATATGAGGCCTCAACATATCTCTCACAACCATTTCTTTGTTAGCTGTAGAAACGGCAAATGTACAGTTCAAAGAATTGGTATCAATTCTTTCGGTGATATGGGCAAAAAAGTTGCAGCTTTTTTAAAATTGCCAGAGCCGTCATTATACACCGGTCATGCATTTCGACGATCATCAGCAAGTTTGTTAGCTGATTCGGGCGCAGATATAAGTGTTTTGAAACGTCATGGTGGTTGGAAGAGCTCAAGTGTTGCCGAGAGATACGTTGAGGATTCCTTAGAAATGAAAAAAAAAATTGCCCATATGATCCAAGGAACTAATAACTCAGATGTTTCTCTGAATTTTCAATCAACATCCTCTTCGTCTTCTTCGAATACCATTAAGCCTGCGTCGCATTGTTTTGGCGGGGTAAGCTTCAGTAATTTGCAAAATTGCACATTTAATCTTCGTTTCAACGGCACCGAAATGCCAATAAAGAGGTCGCCCAATGAAGAAAATTCTTAATTTGAATTTATCTTATTGATTTGTAACTCAGTTTGTAATATTAAATAGTATTTAAACATTCGTTGTGTTATAATTTCTTAACACCACTAGTGGTGTTAAGAGCATCTTAACGCAACTCGTTGCTATGCAGTTATTACTATAGTAACAATATAGGATAAAATAAAAGTATTAAAAGTACTTCTGGATAGTAACTAAGATTCAGTTACTTTTTGTAAGTGTATAAAAGTATCTTGGATACTTGTAGTAGATACTTTTGGTATCTAGATACTACTTTTAAAGTATTTTAAGGTACAGTTCTTCCCAACTTTGACTACTAGGTCCTTCTCCCTCCCCACTTATGTCTACGCTAATGAGTATTTTATTTATTTATTTTATTTACAGTGTTAATGAACTTAATCTTAATCATTATGTATACTTGCTTACGACTCTTATGGAGGTAGGGCTTTTCTCGTTTAACATTTGTTTACAATAATAATCTATGCCCTAGAATCAGGAGATTACAAACTATTTTTGTAACTATTTACACAAAATTTTATTAGTAATATTGAGCAATAATTATTGTTTTGTAAGAAAGCATTTTACCCCATCAGAGCTCTGAAAACCTGTTAGTTGTCAGTATCTCCTAATAACAACACATTCCTTCCCTCATTTATTTAAGTATACCTATCTAAGTATTCTTCTGGACAATCATAATAATGTAATTTATACCTTATTGCAACGAATTTACGATCATACCAATAATGATTATTTTCAATAGGTACACTGCTCAATTTATTCATAACAATGGTGACCCCACCCGCAGATGTTACTTCCTCTTTCGGGCAGTTAATTCAAGTTCTATACAAATTTTGTCTACTTTCAGTGCAAAAACTAAACCCTTTGGAGAAGTGCACAAAATGGAATATCTTCAGTATCTTGCTTTCCTCCGTAAACTTGATTATCCTCGCCATTTTCTACTACACCAGTGTACCCTTTCTAATGGACGGTAAAGTGTTCATTGTAAAGATAATGATACTGATTTACATGGGCACTGAATTACTCGCCGCTGGTATGGTAACATTTTATTTGAAGAAGTCCGAGAAAGATATTTTTGCAATTCGCAAAACCTTACTTGATCTCCAAATTATTTTAAGCATCGCCAAAAAATATAGGAGAACGTTCTTGGAAATCTTATCCAGTACAGTGTTGTATCTAGAAATTACCTACAATATACTGGGTTGCTTCGGATATTTGGTCATTCACTTTCAAGTCCAACTTGGTTTAACCATCTCTATTCTATCTTGTGGTGTGGTTTTCTACTCATATATGATTCAAACATTAGCCATAAATATTTTTGTGAGTGCCCAATTTATTTTTGCTAGATTTTTGGGCAATCTTCAATATTTACCAAAAGAAGATATTACGAGAAATGACTGCGTTGAAATACTGAAGAAACACCACAACATTATGGATGTGTCAAAGAAATTTAATGGGATCTACTCTTGCATGTTACCAGTTTTTGTGACACAAATATTATTTTCTGCCGTAAGCACAACTGTATATCTATATACCAGTGTTATTATTCAGCCAGATGGTAGGATAACTGCTGTTCAAGTTATTATTGAGGCAGCTTATTCGGTTTTGAAAGTTTTAAGATTTCTTTGTCTTGTACTGGCATGTCATGAGTGCAAATCAAAAGTGAGTACTTACTTAACTATATAATTCAAACAAATTTTTAATTTAAATAATTTTTTACTGTCTTCAGTCTTGTATTTTAAGTACTCATTTTAGGGGAAGGATGTGAAATGTATTATTTACCACAAGATTTTCCAAACAAAGAAACTTACTATAAGAAAAGAGGTAGTAAATTCTAAACTGAAACTATTAAACCTATCAAGATATCGTTGTAGCTTCACAATTTGATGTTTCAACTGGCCGCTGAAGAGTATAAAGTACATGCAGGATTTTTCGATGTAGACTTGAATTTAATTTTTGCGGTAAGAAATGGAAGCACCTGAATTTTCTAAAGGATATTTTTTGCAGGTGGTAGCAGGTTACTGCACATACTGTGTTATCATTCTTCAATTTCTGTATTATGAAAAAGAACATCACACCAAATATCTCAAACTGTGGGTGTGATTTGCACTTAATTGTTTTGTGATTTTGTTGATCAGTTCAAATTTACTTAATGCTTTCCAAAAAATTTTAATTAGAATTTTTTAATGTTTCCATCAAATGTTGCAAATTTTTCCAAAGAAGAAGTTATGTACGCGAAATTTACTACATAACAAGTAGATACATAATTATGCTTTCAAAACTTTAAACGCGAATACCTACGCATAATATTCATTAAAAAACAGATTTTTTAAAAGTTGTTTGCGGCCCAAAGGGTGACCCTATTTTCCTTCCTTAAATTAGAAAGGAGGATCGATTGGTGCCAATTTCAAACTGTTAGGACTCACTTCGTGTAAAATCCTTTAAGAAAAACAAAAAAGAAATTATCCCCGTCAACAAAAAATAAAATAGCTTAAAGATGTCCCTAATCCCCTAACAAACAACAGTTAATTTCAAATAATTAGCAGTTTTCTTAAACCCCCGTCACATAGAAACCTTAACAAACAAATTAATTAAAACGTAAAATCATTTAGATTACTCAAGATTAGAAACTATTAACATTCAAGGGCATTATCAAACAAAATTAAATGTAGCTCTAATACAGAAATATTATTACTAAGAATTATCTATCTAATCATCGTCTTACATAATGTAAATTTAGAGAAATTGTTAATTGAACATGTTCCTAAAAGTGTGAATTTGGTCCCTTACCTTATAAACTATTCAGTTATTCACATTATCAAAAAATTGTTCCAATAAAAGTCGAAAGTTAAATTTAGACGCATATGTTGATGCGATTAACTCGACATAATCCTGAGACTCGGTGACGAAAATAGCAAGATAAAGTGAACCGCATCAACTTTTACTGGAACAATTTTTTGTTACATCATTTCAAAGAGAATCAAAAATGCTACATGATGCAATAAAGAAATATACAGGGTGCCATTTAAAATAACAAAGTGACATGCCAGTAGCCAATAAGATAAAAACATTTTGTGATCGATGCGGTCGAAATGTAGCATCGAAAACGAATGAAGTGCATTTTTACTGCCTCATGTGCGGCATTTTTTTACTGCCGGCGGCACTTTTTTAATGGCAATCGGCGAAAAAATTATGTGTTCAACACGGCAAAAAAACTGATTTACTGTCTTAGCTGGGTGAAACTTCAGCCGTGGCAGTAAATCTGCAATTTTTTTGCCATGTTAAACAAATAACTTTTCAAGCTTTTTTTGTAGGTATTCATATTGAACTCAAAATTTACAATAAAGCAACGTTTGCCTAAGCTGAAAGTTTCGTTTCTCAATACTATAATGTGTAGTAAAACTGTAGGGTTCGGTTAAAATTACACATATTACAATCATATAATAATTAATTATCATGCAATAATAACCGTTCAGTTCCAATTTATATCGACCACTTTTCCACTCCCATGAATTAAACAGACCAGATAAAATAACAATTAACCTGTTCATTTTGCCCTCAGTGTTCATAATGACGAATACCGATTTTTTCCTTACTCCCAAATTCTTTTTAATAATCTCAAACAAAATGCGGCTATTTTCTTTCAAGACTGAAAACAATACTATCATACGTGTAAAAAGGAGCAAGATCTTGCGATTTTTTCTAATTGTCACTTATTTAGCTGCTCTGAGTGTGATGAATTATTACGTGTTTATTGAAGAATTTTCTGGAAGGGTTTTTATAATACGAGTGGCCGCCTCGATGTATTTTGCAATGGACTTGGTAGAAAACGCTGTAATTACAGTATATTCTATGAAACATGAAGCAGCATCACTGAATATTTACAATCAGTTGTTTGAATTTCAGGCTGGAAAAATTATTTATCTGAAATATGTCTTGGTGCATTTTTCCTTTGAAATTCTTGCTTTAGTGATTAATGTGACCACGGGAATCAGTTTTGATCCATCTCTGGCCAATATCTGTCACCTTGCAGTGTTCTGCTATGGAAGTATAGCTTTGATAGTCACTGAAAATCGGTATTTGACAACGCAAGTTTACTTTGGCAAATGTTTTGCGCGCTTGAGTGAAAATGTTTGCGAGGTCAAGACAATGAGAGAATTTGTGGAGCTGAAAAAGAAAGACCAGCGACTAAGGAAATTGTACAAAAACTTCAACACTACCTTTTCAGAAATGATTGTTTGTTTTATGCTGCTCTCTTCCGTAATTATTACATCAATGACTGTATCCTTGTTCAACGACCTGTTGTTGAACACTAAATTGAATTCAGTTTTTCAATCTTTAATATATTTATTTGCCAGGCTTTCCAAGTTGTTTTCTGTAATAGCTACAACACACTATTGTATGAACAAGGTAAAATCCAGGTTGAATCTCTTTGAGGTTTAAAATTTAAATTGCAGGCAAACAAAATGAAGACAGTCCTTGGGGTAAGGTGTAAAGAACTTGGCAACATGGTTTTAAGAAAAGAGCTCAATGCATATGCTCTCCAGCTTCTTCATGAGAACTATGAACTAATGGCAGGAGGATATTTTCACATTGACATGAGTCTTTTATTCCAAGTAAGTTGCAATTTTCTCTGGCAGAATATACTGAGCATTTATGAAGATTTTAGCTGGATGCAGTACCCACGTCGTTATTATTTTGCAATTTTTGTACTATGAAAAACAGTTCACTGCGGATATAAGATTGTGGCAATAAGCAGACGCTAACTTGCATTGTGGAGGTGTGATTAGATGTTATCCTAGTTCCAATTTGTGGGTCGTTTACAATCAATAATGATACCCAATAATAATTGCAACAGTGACCATAAAAGAAATAAAAATTGTAATAATATGCTGTGTGTTTAAGTACTTACCTGAATTTATTGTTATTAGGGCTAATTCTAAGTTAATTTATGTCATTACGTCATGACATAAGTCTGATGAGGTGGGTAACTCATAGATGGCGCTAGCGGTAAGATTTCTGTTAGATTTCGGGCAACATCATAATAATTGCTCCTCACCAACTTGGAATCAGCTCAATAGTCACAGGACCAATGTCTGAAAAGCTATGCATATCGCTAAAAACTGAAAACATTTGGCAGTCCAAAATCTCCTGTTGTTTCCTCAGCAAAACTCCTGATCCAGCAGAATTTTCTTTACTCTATGTTCGATTGCAGCTTTCTAATTCTCCACATTTTGCTGATTTTGTTGCTGCCTGCACTTCTTGACTGAATTCATGGAGTGAACCTCACTTTTGCAAATGAAATCAGAGCTTAACGGGAGTCGAATCAAATCCTCCTTTTTTCCTTCTTCTAAATTCATTTTGTATTTTGTTCTCTTAATCCTTTTTGTGTATTACCTCTCGCCAAATGCTTAACTTCTTCGATGTGTTGTCACTTTGTGATCGTACACTCGCGGTCAAGAGTAATGTCCCTGTCCCTGCAGGCTATCTCGCCTGTGCGATGTGGAGACAATGTGGGATAGCAGAAGGGGCTGGGTTTACGGCCTACCTGAACGTTGCCCTCATGGCAATAAAATCGATCCATTATATTTTAAATAAACGCGTAGGAATATTTTTTCTCACAAAATACATACTTTTTGACCTGCCAATTTTTTTTTAATAATTGGTTGGGTTTTAGTGTGCGCACTGCGCACAAGACGTATACAGGGTGGGTAATTTTTCGATGCTCACCATTAGTATCTCGGAAACTATAATAGTAGTTTAAATTGGAGAAAAGTTGCCCTATTTCTTGGTGATTAATATTCTGAATAGAATTTCCCGATATTTTGATTCGTTCCTGAGTTATCACAAAAAAATTTCAATTTGATATTCGGAAAAATAAAGAAATGAGTAGGTGTTACATGGATTCGTTGACACCCGGTATATCGGGTGTTTAAAAAAAAACCGGACAAAATATTTTTGGGAATAAGTGAGCCATTTCTTAACCGATTTGAACAAACCTGGACTTAAATTAAAGCTAACGAATCAGGCTTTCGAACTGTGCAACAATCTACGACAGATGGCGCTACACTACCGTAGTATTCCTATATATACTTGTTTTTAAAGCTTATTTTAGGTGCATGGGGATGGGTCAAACCACAATCAGTCGTTATGAAACTCAAATGGCCTTGAAGATCGTTCTTTTTTCTCTAGAAATCTTTTTTGAGAAGTCAGTTTGGTGCTTTTTTACGCCGTAATGACTTTTGAGTTGTCCATAGGGATTTACGTGGGGAATTGGATTTTATTTTTTTCCTGCTTCCCTAATGAATTTAATGGAAATTTTGGACTGTCAGGTTTTAGATATCGATAGCCTCTACCTGTGGAAAAATACTCAGCGCACAGTTAGTGCGTAGACGAAGGCAAATGCTACTATGCATTGAAAACGTAATATCTAGCTCTCATCAATTCTCTAAATTATGGAAAAGGGCGAAATCACCCATAGTGGTATCCCTACGCCCCTCACGACCACCCCTATGCATAAAAACATAATCGACATACGACCCCGGTCATCTCTTTCTGACAGGTTGGCTCGCAGGTTTGAATCACAATAAATCATTTTGCCCCACTAAAAATGACAAAGTGCATGCATACTCACCTACCCATCAAGATATTGATTTTGTTATGTATGGTTTATTTTGCCCATTACAATATATTTTTTAAAAAGAGGTACTATTCGTCTGGAATTACCCTATTCTTTAACACTCAATTTGCCAAAATCACAGTGAAACCCATATTATTTACTCCATCTTTCAAAGGTGAAGGTGAGGATGCAAATTTGAATTTAGTAAATTTTAGCTATGATGCTCTTTATTATTTACATGTTTCGGCTCACGCGATCATATATATCATATAGGTTTATTTCAGAAATGTCGTTGACTTCTGGATTTTGGAAATATTAAAACCGATATTAGAACAATTTTCGTAAGAAGCTTATTATTGTAGTCCACGAGGTAGTCCATAACAGTCTATTTTCTTGAAAACTGCACCGTATATCGTGTGGAGACAAAAAATGCACCGAGCTACAGCGTTGTTACAAAAAATCGTACAGCAATGTATGATACGTCAATCTTAATCATTTTTAAAATACTACACTGAAAAAAAAATTAGACCAAAACATTTAGTAAATTGAACCTAACAGTAGGTATATTGCGAAAAAATTACTCATGGCGAATAAATTCCATTTTATTCAAAACATGCCTACTATTCATAAGAAACGCTTACTGCGGATACGAAGCTGCCGGGAATTTAATAAATTTGGTACAAACGAAAATTTGACTTCAATTATCAATCAAATATAAACTATCGGGTGTCCCAAAAAAAAACGGACAAAATATTCTTTGAAATAAGTCAGCCGTTTCTTAACCGATCTGGATAGACTTGGTCTTAAATTAAAGCTAAAGAATCAGGCTTTCGAACAAGAAACGTCGACAGATGGCGCTGCTGTAGTAGCCTTATTGATACTTGTCTTTAAGGCTTATTTTAGGTGTGAGGGGATTGGTCGGGCAACAACCAATGGTTATGAGACCCAAATAGCCTTGAAGATCTTTCTTTTTTCTTCAACAATCTTTTTGCAGAAGTCCATTTGGCGTAAGCACTAATTTTCTGTGATTTTTCTAAAAAAAGTGTTTTTGCGTATTTTCATGCTTCCATAACCATGACTAAAGAAACATTGGTGCACATAGGGCTTAATTTTCAATGATAATTGTTCAGTTGCCCCCCACTGGCCTCTGCGCCACTGTTTTCATCATATTCGTTCATTTATAACTGAAAATTAAGATTTATTTGCATTACTGTTCTTTGGTCATTGCCATTAATGCGTGAAAATACTCAAAAACACATTTTTTTGAAAAGTTACAGAAAATTAATGAAGAAGTAAAATTCCAACATTTTCTCGAAGTGGCTTGAGAATTTTTATTCTTATTAGAAAATTAATGCTTAGGCCAAATTGACTTCTGAAAAAGGATTTTTGAATAAGAAAGATAGATCTTCAAGGCTATTCGAGTGTCATACCGATTGGTCGTTGACTGACCAATCCCCATGCAGCTAAAATAAACCTTTAAAGCAAGTATCAATAGGAGTACTACGGCAGCGCCATCTGCCGTAGTTTCTCATACAGTCGAAAGCTTGATTCTTTGGCTTTAATTTAAGACCACCTTCATCCAAATCGGTTAAGAAATGGCAGACTTATTCCCAAAAATATTTTGTCCGGTTTTTTTTGGGACACCCGATACATGCAAACAAGTTTACTTCAGAGAAGAATTGTGTACTTTCGACAAGTTACCTTGCCACTTTGACAAAGGTAATGGACTGATACCCCTAAGTATTTTGAAAGCAAAAGGTTTACTTCTCAGAAGTAAGAACTTCCTGCCATAAATAAATTCATATTTTGTCCAAATTTGAATGTGTTTAGACTGAATGACTCGTGTTCTGTCTAGAATTTTTTTGTCCTCTAAGTCAAAGAGGTAACGCAGTTCATTATGAGTGTGATTCCCGTGCAGTGACCGATCATAGCGGACGCGGAAACAAAAGACATTGTTAAGTTTCTAAGTTTTCCAGAGTTTGTTCAATATATTATTTTTGTTCAGGGTGGAGGTGGTGTAAAGAAGGTCCATAGTTAATGGTTGGAAGGAAAATAAATCCACCTTCTTGATAACATTCTTGTGTATTAACAAAAACTTGTGGTGACTAGTTTCAATTCGACACATGTGCCATCTTCAGACCAACGATGTCAACAGTTCCTCATTTTGTAGTGGAAGATATTCAATATATTATGTTCTTTATATTCATAGTTATTCTTAATCTAATTTCCTAACTATTACAGCAGTAGTGCAGTATTCAGCTTGATTATTCGGATGTTTTTGCGATACATGGAAATAGTGTCACAAGTGATTTTTTTAGACTTTTGAAATGGGGGGGGGGGGGTGTGCCCAGTGATACCTAATGCATGTAGTTCTCCACCGAAGTTTGTGTCCATTCGCAAGTGATACACACCATAAGGTTCAAAGAAATTTTACTAAAAAGGGGGTAATTCTGCCAATTTCAACGCAGGCTTCAGTGAAGTATTCTAAAGTTTCAATAATGCAGTAAAAGCGAATTGCGTCAATGGCCCATTTACTTTAGTCAATTCTGCGGGTTTCGTTTAACTTTAGCAATGACAACCTTCTCTCAAACCGAACGTACTTCACCCAATTAAATATTTTCTAACTGAGTGCAAGTAAAAAATTCTCTTCCGAGAAGTAAACATTTAATTCGCCATATCCAAGTAAATGATTTACTAATGTAAAGTAAATTTTACTTCTATGAAGTAAATACTTGTATCAGTGTACAGTCGAGAAAGTAAGTCATGCACCCAACTCTTGAGCGTTACGCTCAGAATTTAGAAAACCAGCCTTCGATAGTGGTGCATTTCCATGTCACTAGAACCGGCAGCAATTAGGGGTTGTAATGCTGGGTCAAAAAAACCTAGGACTGTAAGCCAGTTAAGAATTATTCGCTCAAGAATTTGGCATAAAGTGCATTATTTAGTTTTTCGACTGTACCTACGTTTTGGATTATTGAAAAAATTTGTTTAGGTCTACTTGATTATAGTAAATATATTGAAGTTTCTTATTTTAAATGGGCACCTATGTACCATTTTTTTGTTCACTATATTTAGAAAGAGTGTTTTTTCTGAGTTCAATGATGTATTCAAGTTCCAATTCATCAGAAATAATATGTAAAAGAAATTTTTTTACCATTAAACGACTCAAAAATTTTAAACCAATCAAACGTCAGAATCTATAGGCAGTCGACCAATCACCATGGTTTTGAACGGAAAAACACCACGAGTGAAAAGCAGGACGGTTTACCTTATTGATGAGATTTCTTTTGTTGTTTTATCATCCGAATATAATTCGTGGTCTGATTTTTTCTACAAAATTTGCTTATTGTTAATACATTCGCAGCTTTTGCTTTTGGAAAATCGTCAACGAGCGCTTTGCAAATTTTGTCGCAAAAAGTCAGTACCACTCGTTATATTATATACGATTAATAGAATATTATTGACCAGAACTATTTTAGCCCAAGCGGCAAGATTGCAACCCCGAGGTGCGAAGCTGCGAGGGTTACAACACGCGAGGGCTAAAATAGTCTTCTCTACCGTGGTCTATAGCACTTTTTTCACTTACTAGCAAAAAAAACGCGAATTCTCAGTTCAAAGATAAGTTAATAATGGCACGTTTTAAAGCTAGCAGTAAAAAAAAGTTATTTTTGACAGCTGTCATAAGTGTTCGAAATGATACAGTCCAGAATGTAGTATTTTAAAAATGATATAAGTTTGACGTATCATACATTGTTGTACGATTTTTTGCAACTTTTTGTAGCTCGGGGCATTTTTTATCATTCCTAAGATATACATTTTAGAAAATTATCACCATACATATACTTACATTATACCTATCAAACGTGCCCTACTTGATCTTTTAAATGCGACAGCCAAACAACGAAAGCATTTAAACCGGTGCGGCGCCTCCACCATTCTTCTAATTTTGTTAAGTATTTTGTTCCTATGTATGATTTTAATTGATTTCTATTTCATTTGTCAAGCAAGAAAACTTGGATCGTGTGACAATGCATACAGACAATAATAAAAATTAATTAACGTAACATATTGTGCGACTTGCAAACAAGGCAATATTTTTATATAATTGGATCAATCTACTTAATGTGGTTAGCACTCTTGGGATTACCTACTTTCTGTCTAAAAGCAAAAACACATGAATCTAGAATGGGTAATAGGGTCACTGGTGCAGAAAAAGCTGCATATATTTTCGGAAATATTCTGGCCATAACTCCGTTTTACAACTTTCATTCAAAAAGAGTTGTTCATCCCTTAGTCAATAGAATCCAATTTCTTTGTAAATCAATACTGCTTGCAGTTCTATCAGTTTGGTCGATTCTTGGAAGAACGGAAGATAACGTGGGTGACTTCTATAATGACACGGTGTTTTGGTCGCTCAGTCTTACAGAAGAATTCCTTCTACATGCACTTAACATCAGCGTTAGTGTAAAATTTTATTGGAATGGTCCAGAAATGTGGACGAAGTTATTTAACAACTCTCAGATAATTGAAAGCAACTCCGTTTTACAAAAGCCGGCAAGAAGATTTGCCATGATCGATATTCAGTATTGTACCATGATCTTGCTGACAGTTGCCTATCCAGTTCTTCAAATTGTTTCATGGTTCAAAGTAGGCTGCGACTTTACCTGTTACAAATTATACGCAGTGTACGAATATTTAATGCTGTATAGCATGTATTCAGTGCTCCTAATGGGGAGCATTCTGCTAAAATGGACTTCAAGCTATACAATTATGATTAAGGATCTTTCTATGGCCTCTGATGACGATTTCACCTCACTGATTCCGAAAATCAGAAAGTTTGCGGTGGCTTGGAGGGAATTAATCGATTCTTTTAATGAAATATTTGGATGGCCACTGTTGTGGATTACTGGACTTTGCATAAGCAAAACTTTAAATCCTTTGATTGTACTTGTACACGATTGCTTTAAAGGTAAAGGAAATTGCACTATGAACGGAACGAAAGCCTTGACAATGACTTTTCCAATCGTTGATGTGGTACGTATTTAAAATTTAACTTTATAGCAAATGTTAGGTAAATTGAATCTTCTCACCTCAAGCATAGAATGATAAAATAACACCTTAAATTACAACAAGGGTGGACACTTTGCAAATTAACTTCAAGTCCAGATGAATGACAACTATTAACATGAGTGACTTATTAATTCAATTTTTTGCCAGTAAACTAACTACATACTTACAGTAAAAGCCTGATCTATAAATCCTTTAAAAGCTCAGCTGTCTAATACATCCTGTCATTTTGTATGATAAAATGATGCCTATTTAAACAAAGAAATAATATGCATAAGCTTGACCAAAATAGATGGCCACAAAATAAGGAAATAAAATAACAATTTGTAGAAAGAGTACGACGTTGCCATTTTTCAAACGACCGACCCCTACTGTGTGATGCTCGGTGTGATGTCATTCTGAAGTATTGTTTGTTAGGTATTAACCAGCGCATTCATCTTCATTTGTGATGGAATAAACACATCGTTTAAAAATTTGGAAAAGCAGTGTCATAATAAACTGGACAAACATTTGTCGAATTCAACTCAGAAGCAATCAATTGCCGAAATGGCAGAATTTTTGAAGAACAAGGAGGTGAAGATTAGCGCCGCTGGTTTCTTTGAAATTCGTAGATCGACAATTTTGGTTATATTAAGTACAGCAACGACCTATTTTATAATCATCTTGCAGTTTCTTGGGCAGAGACAGAAGTAATAAAAGAGTGCCAATCAAAATAAAACATTCTTATTTTAACCTTCCCAACCCCAGAATTACTGCAAATGCAAACACAAAAGTTTTCGAATTTGAGATAAGACGGGATCTATATGTTTTGGGGACCCAAAAAAGTGGTTTTAAAAATGTGTCTGTACTCTCCATTCATTTTCTATTGAAGTGACAGAACGTAAAAATTTGAATTTTAGTTGGTATGAGGAAATCTTGCAAGGAATTTTACTAACAGGTGAGTTAGTAGAAGCAAGTTCAATGCGATACGTCAGAAAACATGACAAATATCAATATTTTGCAACTGCACTGAATTGGCCCAAAATGGCCTTTGTGTACGTGCAGTTTTGAGTAAAGTGCAAAGAAAAATATTCACGAAAAAGCTTCAGGTACGTTTATCTGTGACACTGCTGCTAACAATAAAAATAAAACCTAGAAGATTTGGGTTATGTAATGTTCTTCCTTTCCCGCTAAATTTCGATCAAATTGTCAAAAGTACAGGCCCTTACAAATTAGGGTTGTACAGTTCCATAAAAATTTTAGTTCTGCTATAGAAAATGAACGGACTTTATGTAGGTATGCACGTATGTACAGGGTGATCCAACCGTTTTGTCCCATTTTTAAATTGGAATATTTCCGTTGTCTTACAAGTTAGAAGGTTGAATCAAAAAGTTTTGTTTGGTATATACGAGTATATAGAAAAAAAATTTTCAAGGTCAAACTTCGTCTCTTCGGAAAAAAGTTACATTTTTTTAAATAGAACACCCGATATATTTTGCATTTTTTGGTTAGATCTGATCATTCTAAACAAGTTTTGTATAGCATACTATAACTTTACTCAACACATTCCACATAACTTTACTTCTAACCGTTTGGCGGGAATTTTGAAATTTGTAGCGAGAACATTGGCACTTTGAAGGACTGTACCGGGCTAACCACTTAAGATTTCAAAATGAAATTTACCACATAAATTATCTAAAATACTCTTTATTAACAGGGCATCAATTTTTAATTTTTTTAGTTTTATTTTTTTTCTCGAGATTTTCAAAACGCCAACGTTTGCGCTACAAATTTCAAAATTTCCGCCGAACGGTTAGAATTAGAGCTATAGTATGCTATACAAAACTTGTTTAGAATGATCAGATCTAACCAAAACATGCAAAATATACCGGGTGTTCCTTTTAAAAAAATGTAGCTTTTTTCCGCAGAGACGAAGTTACCAAACAAAACTTGAAGGTCTACTCTATGATCCACTTTTTGATTCAACCTGCTAACTTATAAGACAACGGAGATATTCCAATTTAAAAGTGGGACAAAACGGTTGGATCACCCTGTACAATCAGCATCCTTAAAGTGCTTAACTTCATTTGGTTCAAATTTTGCAAGGGTGGAAACAATTTTATTGTTTTATAGAGATTTTGTGCCTAGGTATGATTTTAATTGATTTCTATTTGATTTGTCAGGCAAGAAAATTTGGATCGTGTGACAATTCATACAGACAATAATAAAAGTTAATTAACGTAACATATTCTGGGCCTTGCAAACAATGCAACATTTTTATATAATTGGATCAATCTACTTAATGTGGTTAACACTCTTGGGACTACCTGGTTTCTGTCTAAAAGCAAAAACACATGAATCTAAAATGGGTAATAGAGTCACTGGTGCAGAAAAAGCTGCATATATTTTCGGAAATATTCTGGCCATAACTCCGTTTTACAACTTTCATTCAAAAAGAGTTGCTCATCCCTTAGTCAATAAAATTCAATTTCTTTGTAAATCAATACTGCTTGCAGTTCTATCTGTTTGGTCGATTCTTGAAAGAACGGAAGATAACATCGGTGACTATTATAATAACACGGTGTTTTGGTCGGTCAGTCTTACAGAAGAATTCCTTCTACATGCACTTAACATCAGCGTTAGTGTGAATTTTTTTTGGAATGGTCCAGAAATGTGGACGAAGTTATTTAACAACTCTCGGATAATTGAAAGCAACTCCGTTTTACAAAAGCCGGCAAGAAGATTTGC
The DNA here is from genome assembly GCA_963924575.1 of Pycnomerus fuliginosus. Taxonomy (NCBI): domain Eukaryota; kingdom Metazoa; phylum Arthropoda; class Insecta; order Coleoptera; family Zopheridae; genus Pycnomerus; species Pycnomerus fuliginosus. The sequence continues at coordinate 17,153,953 of OZ004622.1, forward strand.
CATAATCGATATTCAGTATTGTACCATGATCTTGCTGACAATTGCCTATCCAGTTCTTCAAGTTGTTTCATGGATCAAAGTAGGGTGTGACTTTACCTGCTACAAATTATACGCAGTGTACGAATATTTAATGCTGTATAGTATGTATTCAGTGCTCCTAATGGGAAGCATTCTGCTAAAATGGACTTCAAGCTATACAATTATGATTAAGGATCTTTCTATGGCCTCTGATTACGATTTCACAGCGCTGTTTCCGAAAATCAGAAAATTTGCGGTAGCTTGGAGGGAATTGATCGATACTTTTAACGATATATTTGGATGGTCACTTTTGTGGATTATTGGACTTTGCATAAGCAAAACTTTAAATCCTTTGATTGTACTTATACACGATTGCTTTAACGGTAAAGGAAATTGCACTATGAACGGAACGAAAGCCTTGACAATGATTTTTCCAATCGTTGATGTGGTACGTATTTAAAATTTAACTTTATAGCAAATGTTAAATTGTATCTTCTCATCTCAAGCATAGAATGATTAAATAACAACTTAAATTACAACAAGGGTGGACACTTTGCAAATTAACTTCAAGTCCATTAACATGAGTAACCTATTAATTCAATTTTTTGCCAGTAAACTAACTACTTACAGTAAAAACCTGATCTTTAAAAGCTCAGCTGTCTAATTCAGACTTTCATTTTGTATGATAAAATGATACCTATTTAAACAAAGAAATAATATGCATAAACTTAACTGAAATAGATAGCCACAAAATAAGGAAATAAAATAACAATTTCTAGAAAGAATACGACGTTGCCATTTTTCAAACGACCGACCCCTACTGTGTGATGCTCGGTGTGATGTCATTCTGAAGTAATTTTTTCTAGGTATTAACCAGCGCATTCATCTTCATTTGTGATGGAATAAACACATCGTTTAAAAATTTGGAAAAGCAGTGTCATAATAAACTGGACAAACATTTGTCAAATTCAACTCAGAAGCAATCAATTGCCGAAATGGCAGAATTTTTGAAGAACAAGGAGGTCAAGATTAGCGCCGCTGGTTTCTTTGAAATTCGTAGATCCACAATTTTGGTTATATTAAGTACAGCAACGACCTATTTTATAATCATCTTGCAGTTTCTTGGGCAGGGACAGAAGTTATAAAAGAGTGTCAACCAAAATAAAACACATTCTTATTTTAACCTCCCCAACCCCACAATTACTGCAACTGCAAAAATTAAATTTTTCGAATTTGAGATAAGACGGGATATGTTTTGAGGTCTCGGAGACCCAAAAAAGTGGTTTTAAAAATGTGTCTGTATGTAGGTATGTACATACGAACGTTTGTACGTTTTTACTTACGCTAAATGCTCTACAGCCCAAACCACTAGATCGATTGAGCTGAAATTTGGTATACTTAGTCCCGTGAATGAGGCTAGACTATGATTTTCAGGTTGAAGGAATCTATAGGCGATTTCCCTTTAATCTCACCATAGGTTACTAACATACGGAATTGAATTCCCTTTACATCTTTACACATACGATGACGTCACAGCTTATTCTAGTATGTGCAAAGGGGTAAAGAGTTCTTTAGACGTCCGTCGTTAGCGTTGAGGTGTGAGGGTGGGGAAGTGGTGTCCATAGATAAGTGTGCATTTTTATGTTTATTATAAATATTACAACTGACAAAGTGATTTATCAATTTCCGTAAGCGATCAAGCAATAGTAAATAATACACAATATTAATAAATCTTCTTAGTGAATACTAAATAAGACATTGATACCACTTTATAGCTATTTTAAGAGTAAAAGAACTATGATACACCTACTTGGCAAATGAAAACCATAAGTATTGACGTATTGACTTGTAGGGCTTGTAGCCCATTCGGTTGCCAACTAAATGTCAACAAAAGCCCGTGAACTGTTCCTGTCGTTTGTCAAATAAGTTCGAGTGACGTCATAATGTGTTAACCACGTGTTAACATTTTAAGTATCTGTACGCTAAAGGGAAATCGCCTTATATGACCATATAGGACAGATTCCTTCAACCTGACAATCATAGTTTAGCCTCGTTCACGAGGTTGCCCTTGGTGTATGTTAGGTTGATGGCACTGATTTAGTGTCCCAATTTTTTTGCGAATACATCAACTTTGAAAATTAAGTATGGCCTCACCATAAGAAAGGCCTTCAAACTCTGCTCCTAAAGATGTATTCAATCTCAGTGCTCTTTTGACAAAAAGCTCAAAAAACCGAGATTTTTAACATACTTTAAAATCACACCCAAAGTATAATTAGTTTAGAGCCACAAAAGAAACAGACCACCCCAACGTTTCTCTATTATTTATTAACGATTTGAACCTCATACCGTAACAATGGAATAATTGCTATACTTATAGTGGCTCATAAAATACCGGACAGTTTTCTTCTTTGTATATCTTCGTTAGTTTTTGTGCGATATTTTTTAATTTTATACTCGACGAAGCTGAAGGTTGAGGTCGTCGATACCATTCATTGGATTTGAATAATTCGCATCATCAGTGTCGTTCCTAGGGACTTTCATTTAACACCATTATTTAGGCCAATGTGGTTTCGTTACCCTTTGCCACATGACAGTGGCATTTAGACAGGATTGAAAGTCGTTCATTATTAATGACGTGGACATAAGGGGACTTTGACGCACCGGCGGACACCCTGTATTTGAGAATTTGAGTACAGGTCTGTACGCAAACATCGACCCTGGACCGTTTTTGGCCCATCAATTCTCAAATTTTAAAATTATACTAGCATTTAACCATCCAGAACAGGTTTTTGAAAAATTTGTCACCTTCAGAAAGGTCTTCAAATGCTCGTTTTTAAATATTACAAAACATTTTACATTCCTTACACTTTATTCTGTAAATTATAAAATAAAATAGCCAGCGAATATCCTGGTCAGCTCTACGCTTTAGTAGTATAACGTGTTTTCCTACATAGTGTGGGTCGAACTTTGTTATGTGATGTGCATGTGCAAAGATGTACGAGGGAGGGAGGGGTTGAAGGCGCTCGAAAACAGTAACCTCCGATTATATGTATTCATTAACATTAAAATATACTGAGTTACTGAGTACATAATACGGGCATAAGAATTTCAAGGTTGCTGTCGTACGTGGTACGTCCAATCGCGAGTGTACGTGAAATACCTAACACAATGAGGAGAATGGTGGAGGCGCCGCAACGGTTTAAATATAGCAAGGAATCGAGCAGTTGTTTTCATGATCTTGTGTAAATAAAAACCATTTGCTAAATAATAAAAGTCAATACATTTTCATATAATTGGATATTTGTTAATGCATCTGTTAGATTTATCCTGAAAAATATGAGCAAAAAGGAATCGATATTTTAGGATAAGTCACGGATGGATAAGTTAAGTATATTTAAAAGCGTTCAGGCTTTTGTTTACGTTATGACAATAAGACTGTCCACTCGCTTTTCAGTCCTTAATTATCTGTGTGTGAAATCTTACGATACGGAAGGATACAGATGTGTTCATTTAAGTGGTGGAATAAAAGGATTGAACGGAATCTGAAATCTTTTATTTCGCCCAAATCCCAACAGTATCTACTTAATGTATTTAGTACATAATCTTTTGGACTACTCTTAGGGCGGATTGTATAAAAAATAATCGTGGGGATAATCGCGTTTTATGCAACAGTTTCTATGTCTGAGCGTGATCTGAGCCAATCAGAAGACTCGTTGCCTAGCGACTAACCCCGGTATTAAATTTAATACAGGGATTATTTTTTATACAATCGGCCCTTATACTTTCCAAAATTAAAACCACAGAGAGGCTAAAATGGGTGTCACTTGCTCGCAAAAAGCTACTTACATTTTTGGAAATATCATGGCCATAACCCCGTTTTACAGTTTTAATTCAAAGAGAGCTGCTTGCAGTTGTATCAGTTTGGTTGATTCTTGAAAGAACAGAAAATAATATCGGTGAATACTATGACAACAATGCGACGAACTAAGAGTGTTGTGTCGAAAACCACGACCTCTGTGAGAGGTGGGGACTACTAGCTTCCATGATGTCAAAGACATCTTTTTTTTTTTCTTTTTTTCTTTAGATGTCTTTGACATCATGGAAGCTAGTAGTCCCCACCTCTCACAGAGGTCGTGGTTTTCGACACAACACTCTTAGTTCGTCGCATTTTCTGTTTAAAGGTTGGCTGGTTTGAGTTTGTGGTTTCATTCGGGGTGCACGACACTGATGAGATCCAAGAGATCGAAACAGCTGTCTGTCGTTCCCTGTTTGAGACCATGAGCTCAAACCAGCCGCTTTCGTTTTGGTTGTGGCAGTGAAGAATTTTTAATTTTTCATTGTCACAATCGAATCATTGCATTCACGCCACCTGTTGCTAAACAGGAGTAGTGTCGAAGCCCGGGGCGAGCTGACTTTGTCAGCCGCTAGTTTTCTTTAGATGTCTTTGACATCATGGAAGCTAGAGTAGTCCCCACCTCTCACAGAGGTCGTGGTTTTCGACACAACACTCTTAGTTCGTCGCATTTTCTGTTTAAAGGTTGGCTGGTTTGAGTTTGTGGTTTCATTCGGGGTGCACGACACTGATGAGATCCAAGAGATCGAAACAGCTGTCTGTCGTTCCCTGTTTGAGACCATGAGCTCAAACCAGCCGCTTTCGTTTTGGTTGTGGCAGTGAAGAATTTTTAATTTTTCATTGTCACAATCGAATCATTGTATGACAACAATGTGTTTTGGTCTTTCAGTCTTATCGAAGTTTTGTTGGAATGGCCCAGAATTGTGGACGAAATTATTTAATAATTATCACATTATTGAAAGCGTTTTACAAAATCGATCAGGAAAATTTGGCATCACCAATGTTATATGCAGCGTACGAATATTTAATGTTTTATAGCAAGCAATTATGATCAAAAATATTTCTATGGCCTCTACTGATGATTTCACAGGTCTCTCTCCGAAAATCAGAAATTTTGCTGTGATTTGGAAGGAATTGATCGAAGTTTTCAATAATATATTTTTAATGGCCATTGTTGTGGATTAACGGACTTTGCATATAAGCAAAATTTTAAATCCCCTTGTCGTCCTTGTACCTACATTATTGCTTCAAACAGTTCAAAGGTAGAAGAAATTGCACAATGGACGCCACGAAAGCCATAACAATGATTTTTCCAATCGCTGATGCAGTAAGTAACCTATACCTAAAATATACAGGTGTCCCAATTGTCTGTATTCGGTCGATATCTTCAATACTATAATTAGAGATGACGAAAAATTGTTAAATACCAACGACCTATTTTATAATCGTCTTGCAGATGTCAACCAAAATTATACACGTTCTTATTATTATTTTACCAATATTTTTATCTATGGTGTATGTGAGGGTGTATGAATTTTATACTTATATAAACAAGTTTTAATCACATATTCCTCAGGAGAAAATAACTATTAAACAAGCGTTATATTTCGTCTTCAAATATTGATGGTAATTTATTAAAGAATTAACAGTGGAAAATTATGAAAAAATTGGATTCGGAACGGGAGACCCTCTGCTAGACCCGCCTACATAGTGGAGGGTCTCTGATTCGTTACCCGAGCAGCTCCACTACCCTCCTTAATAATTAAATATTGTCCTTAAAGGTGCAATGTGAACCTTCGTTAACACTTTAAGTTAAATTGATGGTCATCTTCTATTTTCCAATAATCTCTTATAAATGTCACGCACCATATACTCTTTCCGAGGAAAAATACACTCATGATACATAGGGCGGTAGTAAATTATTGTCAACCGAAATTGTAACGTGGCCCACAAATCTGATGCTTTTTAACCTCCCCACTCCACTTCATAATTTAAAAAAAAGGGAGGTTACTGCAATCACTAAAATTTTCGAATTCAAGATAAGACCGGATCTGTACGTTTTGAGGTCTCAGGAACCCAAAAAAGTGGTTTTCAAAATGTGTCTGTATGTATGTACGTACGTACGTACGTTCGTACGTTCGTTCGTAAACACGCCACAGCCCCAACTACTCGACCGATTTGGCTGAAATTTGGTACGTGTGCATGTGATAACCCAACTTAGATCTGAAAAGCTTTTGGAGCCAATCGTGCAACCAGAAATGCCATTTTGGCACATCAACTTTTAAATTTTAAATGCAAACCCCCATTTTTCACGTCACGATAGGAAAGGCCTTCAAATTCTGCTCCTAAAAATGCATTCATTCTTAGTGCCCTTTTGACCAAAAATAAAAAAAATAAAATTGATTTTTATCGGACTTTAAAATCGCGGTACAGCCCAAGCCCCTGAACCGATTTGGCTGAAATTTTGCACATAGGGATTGTATTACACGTCGAAGAGGTGAACAAATTTTGGATTCAATCGGCCCACGGAAAGTACCGTTTTGGCACACCAATTTCGAAATTTAAAATTATTCTCTAATTTACCCATCCAAAACAAGTTTTTGAAAGATTTATTGTCACTATCGAGGTCACCATCAGAAAGGTCTTCAATTTCTGGTTTTAAATGAGACAAAATTTATTCGCATTTAGAACCCTTTGGGTAGAAAAATCGAAATTTTGTAATAACACTGAAACCACTTTATAGCCCAAACTAGTGGATCGATTTGCCCGAAATTTGGTAAGTGGAGGTGAGGTGGTCGTTGAAGAGCTGAAAGGCTTTTGGGAGCAATTGGTCAACGGGAAGTGCCATTTAGGCATATCAACTTTAGAATCTTAAACAGAAGTCCCTGAAATCAAAGACCCACGCGTTGGGGAGGTTCCAGCCGCTTCTCTGCTGCCATTTTTTGTTTCATTTTTAAAAGTAACTCAAAACCTCTTTACAGGTGTCTGTCCTTCTGTTCTGACGTTTACATTGCAGCACAAATTGACATCTTATCCGAAATTCTAGACATAAAAATTAAACATGCCTAAATACAAGCGAATGAATATGCAATTGAGGAAATACGCAAACGACAATAATAAAGTGAGATGTCTGTATGCAAAGTTAATAGTAATTAAACTACAGGTAAACAAAATTTTCAAATGATTCAGTGCAAAACAATGAGAAACCTCCGCATTGCAAAAATGTACTTGCTAGCGATGACGTTAATTTTCTTTTCCTCCGAAATTCTTGGGCTTGAGAATTCTAACGTCTGCAGCAATATCTGGGATTACAATATTATAAATTTTTCCTCCAGATGCTATTATAATCCCGATGTTCTATCAAACGCTGTAAGTAGATAGTATTATATTTTTACATTTAAAAATTAAATCCATACCAGGATAGCATCGTGACAGGTCGTGGTTACAATATCAACAATCATTCAGTAACAACACCCGATGGATACATATTAACACTTTTCCAAATTGTTCCAAAGGCAAGTAACAGCAAACCTCCTGTTTTCATTCAGCACGGATTTTCGAGTAACTGCCTTCTATTTGTGGCAGTGTCGAACAGGTCTCTGGCTTTGTTTTTGGTGGACCATGGATATGAAGTGTGGCTGGGAAATTATAGAGGATCAACATATTCTAGAAAACATGTTAAATATGAAGCAAATGATGAAAAATTTTGGAATTTTAGGTATAGAAACCAATTAACAGAATTATTCTGATCAGGAAACAGTTTAGATGAGATTGCCCAATTTGACATCAAAGCTCAACTGGAAATGGTAGCAAACAAAACAGGGAAAGCAGGATCAATAATCTACATTGGCCACAATGCGGGTACAACCCTAGGCTTTATGTTTGCCTCCCTATTTCCACAAGAAATGGAAAGATTTGTTCAAGGAATAATTGCGATTGCTCCGATAGTTTATCTCAAAGGATCGTTCCATTTGGGTTTCTCCAATCCCTTAATTGTGAGCAGTATTTATAAAAAAAATCGTTTTCTGATTTTTATAGATTATGGCCAATTACTTGGGGATAAAAGGAGCTGTATATCAAGAGGAAATTATCCATGAGAGTGCGGTTAATTTTTGCAAGTTTGCAGCTACGGGTTGCGAAAATTTTTATTATTTCTTTTTTGGCAGAAGCAAACAATTTGCACCAGTAATATGCTGTACGTCAGAAATACGTTTTATGTTGGTAATTTTAGGAGGATATACCTTTGTTCTTTAGCTATTGGCCTAGTGGTACTTCTGTTAAATTTGCCTATCACTTCCATCAAATCTACCAAAGTGACGAATTTAAAAAGTACCACTATGGTGAACAGGAAAATCTCGCAATTTACGGTACCAAGAAGCCTCCGGCTTATAATCTTAGCAAGGTAACAAGACCCACCTACTTTTACTATGGGACAAATGATGCATTTTTTACCCAAAAAGTAAGTGCATCCGTATAGTTTTAACCTCTTAACTTTGGACTTTCAGAATTTGGAGAGATTAATTAATGAGCTTGGAAGCACCAAGAAACAATCTCAAAAGGTTCCCAAGAACAACGATACTTACGCCTTTAATCATTACGATTTCATGTTTGGGCGATATGTGAAGGAGTTGTTCTACGAAGATTTGCTACAGACACTAGAAAGAGAGTTTGTATAGACAATTTAGGACGGTTTTTTGTATTTATTAGGAAACATTTCATTTAGTCCAATTATAATAAAATATCTCAACTACGAAAACAATACAACTGAATAAATGGCCGCAAACACAGAAATTAAAAAGTAGCTGAAGATTATTTAAACCCAAACCAGGCTTAATATATTCAGCAGAATGGAAGGAACTTGTGTTAAGACTGCCCACTCCTGCCATATCCATCCCCCACTTATATATTAGCCCCGCAGACATAATCCTTATCAAGGAATTGTCTACAAGTTTTGCTAAGTGAAACCCTTTCTTCATCAGCATTCCAGCAAATACGCTAAAGACTGGATCTCTAAAACAATACATTTGAGATGTTTGATTATGAGGAATATAGTAGTGTATGTCATGGCTCGAATCTAGAAGAACTGATCTTTGATTTTGAATCATGTTTTCTAAACACTCTTTTATGGAGTAACACACTTCGAAATTGTTTAAAACATAATTGTTTATCCTGTTGATGCTGTCATCTTCTGAATGAAAATTGAAAAAGTCAGTGGCTAAGGGTGTGCCTCTGATCTTCATGTTATGGGCTATAATGTCTTCCATGTTCTGGAAAGCTTGTCCAAAATTTGTACTGGATAAGACACTGATTGTTCTGGTTTGAATTTGCAGTGTTATAGATAGGCTGTACATCATGAGCAATGATAGGAGAAATCTGGATCGCCAGCAAATAGGCATGGAAGAAACTGCCAAACCCAACAAAGTGGAGTACGTGTTTTGAAAGCAATTAGCCAGACTTTTGTAATAAATTTCCTCTGTAATCTTCCTACTCAAAATCCATAATGTAAGTGTAAGCACTGCATAGACGGTGATTGTTGCTATTGTGGTTTCGAAATCAAAAATTTGAGCCATTCTTTTAAATCTGATGTCAATGTGTTTTTCAGGAACGCACCATCCAGTGGGAACATGTACATAAGGGAAACTACATTCAAATCGTTCGCACCTTTCCAAAGTTGTACCTAACCCTCCTAAAAGTATATCTACCTCGCCCCTTTCCAGCAAATTTATGGCCTCCTTAACAGCTGCTGTACTGTTCGACAATGAGAAAAGTATAATTTTCATCCCAAATTCTTCAACAAGAACGTTCAAGATATTTATTTCCAGACCTTTTCTACCAAAGTAATCGCTGTATTCTATAATATCTGTTGGCAAGTCAACAATATAAGGCGGGTTGGTAATCCCAATGACTTTAATGGGACATAGGGACAAATTTTCGGTTGCTTTTCTACCATACCAGAATGGATCGTTCATTATTCTCCCATTAGTACAATTGCTTGTGAGAATTGAACTTCTTTCAGAATTGCAGGCTTTAGGTCGTGTGTAGATGTCAACAGAATCATTTGAATTTTTGAGTAATATAATAAAATTGCTGACGCCGTTCTCAATCAAAAATTTTTGGACACTAGCAACAGTTGCTCCAGTATTTTTGACGATACCTTGCCATACGACCACAAATTCACAATATGGATTCCAATTAGTAATATTTTTTATCAAATTCACGTATGTCTTGAAGGTTGAATCTGTGGCCACAATAACGTAATATGGAGTTTTTCGTTCTTTAACCCGAACGATGTGTTGCTGTTCACTTAATATTTTGTTGGTTAAAATAGACCATTTTTCTCTTTTCATTACTTCACTAATTAGCAAGTCAAGTTCCATAGCCTTTGAATCGTAAGGACTTTGTGGTGGAAATAAAAATATGACATTACTCCATTCTTTGAAATATTTTTGTGTTACTGACATGACACATTGACTCAAACTATTATCACTAGGGTACAAATGCAGCTGAAATGAATTTTGTAACAGCAGCAGAGTTAACAATTTCGTGCACATATTCTGTAAACAGGGTGAAAAATTTATAATATAATGCAAGACACGAGGTAGCGTGTAATTCTATATATTCTCGAAACAATTTGTTATACAACCGCTGATGAAGTGATAACAGCATTGTTAAAATGTAACATTAATTATTAACACGTAGCTTGTTTCCAGCAGAAAATAAATAGAACGAAAAAAATAAAAAGTCGAAGATGAAGCTATGATATCATAATTGGGTAGGTATTACATGAATGATTGATTCTATATTTTATTTACTATAATATTTACTCGTAGACATGATTATTGTCTTAAAACAAGCCCCGGAAAATTTCTAAAGAATTTGCAAATAAAGCAGTACCTACAAATAATTTTTTCGTCAATTTGGTAGAGCAAACTGCAACGACACGTTTAGCGACATTTGGCCCTATTTTCCATGTTATAAATGTGATTGATTAGATAATATGATTGATGACTGGTAACTAAACCTTTAAACCATGTAATGTACAAAGCATTAATCATTTTTTTAACGTTTGAAACCTTTTTTCTTTCCCTATTTTTAAATAAAGTTGCCTGTAGCCTGGGAAAGAACGCCTGACTCACACTGCCTCCGAGTCTGTTACAATATAATTGTCCTTTAGATGTTTGGGTTAAAGAATAGGAATATAAATTTTCTTGCAGAGGTCTTTACGTACCATCGTCATCAGAAAAAAAGAGTACGGCGAATGACTTTAGACACAAGCAAATCTAACATTTTAGATGGAAAAACATGTGTCTAAAGTCACGTCACTGTACTCGGTTTTCTGATTACGATGGTACCGCATACTATAGTAGCACCCTTCTCTGTAGGTGGAAATACCGGCCCTTATTCAGAAAAATAAACATTTAAGGTCAAAAATTTTCCGATCAAATTCCTAAAATAACTCGACAATATTTTTTGTTCCTCAATACTAGCTCTATAATCAGGAAAATAAACAATTTAAGCTGATGAAAATGTTTCCAATCACATTAATGAACTAACCTTAGAATTGTCTCACAATTTATGACCCACACATTAGGAATCTCTGATAAATGTGTTAACCTACCTGCATATTTATATTGGTAACTTCAAATTCAATTATCTCTAATGGATAAAAATGTTTTACTCGCTATCGAACAATCAAACAAATGGGTGAAATCGTAGTAATGATTGTTCTACATTTTATTTACATAAATTCGCTTCAAAATAACGAAAATAACCAGCAAGAGTCATTGGTTCGATGTGCAATATCAGTGGCAGAAGCGCATTTTTCCGAATATAGAACTGTAACCGTATCTCTGCAGGCCAGAAGCAATGTCAGTTACAATTATGAAAGAGGTTTGTTACAAGAAATGATGAGACATAACAAATGGTCTATAGTAACGAAAATGGATAAAAGCTTCCAACATTACAATATTGAATCAAATGGAAAATTCTTGATAATGTTTCATGAAAGTACGGATAACATTACTAAAGTTTTACAAGATCTATCGACGGTTTTCAGTAATGTAAGCATTATAATAATGTCTGCAAGTGTAAAGAAGAGTAATTTAATTGACATTTACACATTTTTTCCTTCTGATTATAAGAAATGCGATTCACTATTCACTTCACTGTTCAACTTTGCTAAAACAAACCAATGCCTTTTTGGAAAATTGTTCAGAAAGCAAGGAGGAGAAGAAATAAGTCCTGCAGGAACCTCAACGTGTGAAATTAGAGTGGCAACTGGCAAAGTACGTCCTCCTTGGATTATAACTTTACCCTCTAATTGCGAACGCAATAACTACATGGATAGAAAGGGAATAGAAATAGATCTCATGAATCTAATTAGTGAGAAGTATAATTTGGAATTCAAGTTCACTACAACTGGTATAACAAACGTTAGCTATACTTTAGACATCTTAAAAAGGGGTGAAGCAGATATTGCTGTAGATGGATTAGCAATAACTCTCAGCCGCTGCCAGCAATTCACCTGCAGCTTCCCCTATAAATTTGTCATCGTCCGTATGTGTGTTCCTAACAAACCCATAGACACTAGAATTCAAAATTTGAGCAAAGTTCTTGGACCCATTTCTTTGATAATTCTCACAACGATGTACAGTATTTCGGCTATTCTAATATGGTTCATAAGTCAGACTGTTAAAGAAAAATTCTTTTACAAGAACCTGGCCAATTGCTTTCAGAATGTTTTTTCTATATTCCTTGGATTACCAGTCTTTACGCAGCCTATTAGCGGACCGATAAGACTCCTTCTAGGACTAGTTATGACATGCAGCTTTGTGGTTACGCTGTATTTTCAGACCAAGATGACGAGTATTCTTAGCAGCTCCAAGTTTGCTCAAGAATTTGAGAGCATAGATGATGTAATTAGCAAGAATCTCAAAATAACCGGAACCACTTTAATACCGGAATATTTCAAATTCAAGTCAGACGATGAAAGAACTAACAGAATCAACAATTACGTTGTGGATAACTTTGTCCCTTGCGTTCTTGCTCAACAATGCGTCGAGGATATGCTCGTAAAGAAGAAGCTTTCCTATTTAACATCGCTTGACTTTTTTGATTATTTCCTTCCACGAAAGGAGAAAAGCAGAATGCACTGCTTTAAAGAAACTATGATTAGTATTCCCGCAGGATTTTTAATGAGGAAAGAATTTCCGTTCTCTGAACCTTTTAATAAATTGATAGGAAGGATTTTGTCGGCGGGATTTCTAGTTAAATGGCATAAGGATATTGCTGGAATGGGGAATCTTAATCTACCGGACGAATCGTACGATGATAGAAGTTACAAGAGCGCCTCTGTAGAGAATTTCAGATTAGTTTTTATTTTGTGGTTTGGTGGATGTGTGGTTAGTTCACTACTTTTTCTGTTAGAAGTGATTTGTTATTATAAATAATCTTTTTGCGATAATAAAAATCCTTTAATTTTAATTCAAGCAAACTGCATTGATCTGTAAAAAGACTACGATTGCTTTTTACAAATTAACACACAAGGAAAGTTTCCCGAGTGCCTAATCGGGATTTGACCGGAACATTTTTTTCTGGTCCAAACCATGCCAATAGTCAGTTTCCAAAACCGTTCCCGTGCAAATTCTTAGAATTTTCAAAACCTAACTAGATTTTGTGAATATTGAGGATAAGATAAGAAGGTAAAGTAAAATTACATACCACAATCGTGTTTTAGGGATATACCAATCCATTCTACAGTGGAAAATAAAGAAAAATTCTTATACGATGTTGTTATATGTTGCCCCCAAACCGAGTTACACCCACCATTTAGGAGCTGTAACTGGATTTGGGGGCCTTAGATTAGAACAACATCGTATAAGAATTTTTCTTTATTTTCTGTTGTAGAATGGATTGCCATGTCCTTAAAACACCATTGTGGTATGAAATTTTACTGTCTATATCCTCAATATCCACAAAATACTCAAATTTTGAAAATTCAAAAATTAGGAATGTCACAAAAATGAATTTTCACAGGAAGGGTTTTGGGGACTTGCTATCATTGGCATGATCTGAAACCGAAAAAAATATGTTATCAATAGTAATACGACGAGTAGTCTCTTGATTGCCGCAGGTTTTGACGTCCGAATGGTTGTCAACCACGAGTCAAAATGGTAGATTTTTTTAGGCTAAAAAGAGGACGAGAGCTTGTTCGAAAATCTTAAAATGTAATGTGACCATTAGAAAGATTTTCAAATTTTGGTTCTAAATAAAGAGAAAAAATGTATTTACACGTAGTGACCTGTAGGCCAAATAAATCAAGGTTTTAGAAGAACATTAATAAAGTACCAAGTACCTCGTGCGAGAACAACATACAAACCTTTCCCAATTCCACACCAACAACAAACAAAACAAGCGATAATTATTGGTGGAAAAATGAAAGTGTGGTATTTTCTAGTTTCTGAGACAAAAATTCGTGAAAAATACCATTAGAACGTTAAGTTTGTCTTGTTTGCTTCTGTCAATAGACAGAGAAAGGAAGTCCTCGCAGGTTTAAATGCAGTGTAATAGTTAATAGGTCATTACGGTATGCCACAATAGTATATTAAAAAACACGTTTCATAAGGCCAATTATTATCGCACGAGGATGTTTGGAAAACGAGGGCGGAAAGCCCGAGTTTTCGAAAATCCGAGTACTATAAGAGCCTTAGGAAACACGTTTTTTATACAATTTGTTCTATTTCGGATGCCCAGTTTGTTAATATTTTCAAGAAAGATTCAGATTGTCATTTTCAAAGACAGGCTTGGCAGTTAATTCGATTGTTAGACACAATAGTTGTCTAGTTACGATCTAAACAAAAGCCGTGCTCTGATAGAGCACATTAGAGAACGCGTTAGGGTGCTATAAAGTGTTCATTAGGAAACCGAAATATAAAAATTTCTTTATTGTTAGTATATAGTTCGAAAATAATCAAATTTGATTGAGATACATCGTTTTTGTTTTAGATTTTATCAAGTATTCCACTTGAAAAAGCAATTTTAAAACATTGATGAAAGTATAAGAATACAGATAACAAATAGATGACAGTTCTGTCATTTGTTTCCATTACAAAATTGGATTTGACATTGACGAAATTAAACAGGAATGAAATGGACAGGTTGGCTAGTACTTTTCGTGAGGACAAAGCACATACGTCATCAAAATATAAGGAGATTTAGCGTCAGTTTGACAAATTGTCACAATTGTCATTAAAGTGACATTTTTGCAAAAAAGGCCGAAAATATTTGAATCTTTACCAATTTCAAATGACTGGAATAGTATATTGTGTTACTAGAAGGAAAAGTATTATATTCCGGGACGAGAATGGGATTGCTGGACGATTGCTGCCGAGTCCAGCAACCATCACAGTCCCGAAATATATATTTTCCTTCGTGTTGCACATACTATTTTTTCGACGATCTCGCAACTAGACAGAAATAATGAAATTTTGAACTATTTTCTAAGAGAAGTACAGGAATATTTTTCCGGCCTAGGTCGGAAAAAGCGTTATTCCTATACAGCTAGAGCGTGTTGACTAGCAAATGACGCAGTCCTGGAAACGTAAGCTTTCGGATGATAATTGTATGTCAAGAATGTGACGTTTCCAGTACGATCGACGAAAAATAAATATTTTGAAGAAAGTATGAAAAATGTATGGCATCTAGTAAGTGACAAATTCTGCTTCTAGATCCAGAGAAAGACATTTTTTACAAAATCTTTTTCAAATTCAGACGAGATTACAGCTTGCATGATTTCTAAGCATCTGCGCCTCAAATAGGTACCTAACTCCTTTTGAAGCACGTTTTATAATTTCGAGGACATCATTGATAATTAATTTAAACAAGTTTAAATACCTGAATCTTTCGAGCCGGTTTCGGGTTAGAATTAATTGTTTATTGAGAATTTACGTAGAACTATATAATATTATTTTATTTTTGGGCCCTTGGGCACCTAATTAAAGTGTAGCAATGCCTAACGGTTCCAATATGACCGACAAAGTTGGACTGAGAAATACATTTTACAAGTGCACAACATAATAATTCTACAGATGAGAATAGCTTGTGGTCTATAGTTCCTGATGCCTTTTACCATCGCTGCAACGATAACTACAATTTTACCAGAAATTTTTGGATATTGTCCAAACTACCTACCTACGCTACGCGGTTTACCCCGTAGGTATAGGTAATAATAATAATAATAATACACTTTATTGGCGAAATAATAAATATTACACCAAAGGGTGACAGAACAGTTTAAAACTGATTATTCTGTACCCGAGAGATACTAATAAGCCGCGCAAAGGAAGTTAACAATTCAAAAAAGAAAATATATATAACGAAAACTGAACAAAGTAACATATAAGAAGCAAAAATAGCCAAGTCGAAAAATAGCATAAGCAAGAGAAAAGCTCAAAACAAATTTAAATTTAGGTCTAGGTCCACTCCAAGATCCGCATCAGACAACAGAAGTTCTATCAAGTGTTTTTTCAGAGTTTCAATTGTAATATCTCTGTACGAGTTGAGCACATTGTTAATCAAATAGGCAGCAAGATATGAAAAGGACGACCTAAACAAAGCCAAGTTATGCTCAGGAACATCAACATTGTGCTGTACGTTTCGCAGTTGACGGTCATGCACCGAAGATCGCGGTCGGATTCTATCAGAGAGATAAGGTGGAAAGGAAGTCAAACGAATTTTGGCAACAAAAGTTGAAAAGTGAACAAACCGCCTCTCATTCATTTTAAGCCAGTTAAGTTCGCGGATGAACGGCGTTATGTGATCTCGCCAGGGAACGTCTTTAATGAATCTAACGCAAAAATTTTGAATTTTCTGCAGCCTGTATTTATCGCTTGCAGACAAGCAGGGACCAAAGACAACGTCAGCGTAATTTGCATGAGACAATATGAGTGCGTCAGTTAACAATCTTTTTGTGCGAACATCAAGAGATGTCCGAAAGGGAGCAATGAGTTTGAAAGCACTAAAAGTTTTTTGACAAATTGAATTAACATGCTGCGAGAAATTCAACTGACTGTCCAATAGGACGCCTAAATCCTTGACCACAGAGCAAGCTACAAGAGGCACTTCACCTATTTGGGGTGTAATGTTAACATCCACCTCTCTTAATCTCTGCGCAGTTCCAAGAAAAATTGTCTGGCTTTTCGTAGCATTTAAAATCAAGTAGTTTTCAGAGCACCATTTAAGTATTCGATCAAGATCTGAGTTAATAAGTGAGATGGCATTATCCTGCAAAGCAGGCGGAAAGGAAAAATACATTTGGACGTCGTCAGCATACATATGCAGTGAGCAATGATTTACGACATTTGTGACATCAGCCGTGTAAATTGAAAAAAGAAGGGGCCCCAAGACTGAACCTTGGGGTACCCCACAATTTATATACTGAACAGAAGACAATAAACGGGTCCCTTCGTTCTCACCAATAACAACCTGTCCCCTGCCATTCAGATAACTGCTCATCCACTCCAAATCAACATCAGACAAACCATAAAATTTCAATTTGGCCAGTAAAAGTTGAAGATTAACTGAATCAAATGTAATGTGGGGATAACACTGTTGCTAGTACGGGATTGGGGAAGATTGTCCCTGAAGATGAAGAGGATGTTCCTGATTTAGTTGAAAACTTTGATGAAGCATCTAAAGCAGAAGTGGCCAAGAAAGATGGGGAGGAGAAGCTGAAGGAAAATTAACTTAGTTTGTAATATGAAGGGTTCGAAGTTTTTTTAAGTTTGTGTGGACACATTCGATGTTATTGTATATGGGTCCTGACTAATGTACCAAAAGTTTTGTTAGATTCGGAACTACATAAATATTCTGTAACAACAACAACAAATGGGTACCTAATGATCTCACAAAAACAACCAATATGAAGGTTATACCTCTAGGTATTTTTACTGTAAATAATATGATTTTATTAAGATTTATCAGGTCTTTGAAGAATTGAGGGCAATTAATTATGTTCCGTCACTTTCGTTTAAATCCTTTTGCAGACACGCATAAATGTCCTTGTACACATGCACCTAAAAGTGAAATGTTATTAAATACAGATTGCGTCAAAGTCTAAAATATCCACTTCACTATGCGGTAATGCAGAAATATATGAGAAAGACAACTTATTTTTTTCAATAGGTTATCATTAGTTTGCCCGAATTTACAACGTATTTTCTAATGTGATTCATTTCAAGGTCCACCTAAATTCTTTGACCTATTTGAACATCGAATATAAAGGCCGGTTTACACGAAGCCAGTAGAGAAGCAAGTCACGTGAGCAAGTGACTACATGTTACTTGCTCCGTGTAAACATCTACTTGCCTCATATTTCAGGTAAGGCAATTACGGCAGGCAAGCTGGTAAGACAGTCAATTGAGCACGATGGATGGAATAGACTCTGCAAGTGTGACGTACTTTTGACAATTTGATCGAAATTTAGCGAGAAAGCAAAAACATTACATAACCTAAATCTTTTAGGGTTTATTTTTATTGCTAGCAGCAGTGTCACAGATAAACGTACCTGAGGCTTTTTCGTGAATATTTTTCTTTGCACTTTACTCAAAACTGCACGCACACAAAGGCCATTTTGGGCCAATTCAGAGCAATTGCAAAATTTTGACATTTGTCATGTTTTCTGACGTATGGCATTGAAATCGCTTCTAGCAACTCACCTGTTAGTAAAATTCTTTGCAAAATTTTCTCATACCAACCTACTTTTTATTTTCTTATATGACTTATTATATTTATAAAAAGTCTAGTTCCACGTACATACACTAATTTTTTTTTAATCCAAATTAATTATTTAACACAGAATCAAAATAGAGACTACTTTCCTTCGGAGTAGTTTCAAATTTTGCGTAATGTGGTCCAAGTTTACGTGTCTGCTTGGAATACTCGAGATTAGCCGATTCCATTCGATCTAAAATTGACGTCACGATTTGCGGAGCCTATTTTGCGTCCATACTATGTTTGGCATTTTTGTCTTTTTGAAATGAATGGACGAACAAGTGATTGCTCCTGCAGTGGTCACGCATCATTAGCTCCGAACCCCTCACTTAACAAATTTACATGAAAATTTAAATAAGGTCTTTACAGAATATGTCCCATATATCCCAAATTTCAACTGGCGACAGATTTTTTGCCGTTCGTCCTGTCGAGCGTCCACACTGGCAGTTTTAGCACGTCGGGCAAGTCGGTTCAGGTAAATCGGTCAAAAAATCGCGAGGTGTGGATGGGCCTTTAAAGATTTCTGTTCAAAACTTTCCCACTACATATTTTCCTTAAAATTTCCTTGATTCTTAATTTGCAGACGCAGTTGTAGTTACAACTTTATCTTTGAGTTGTTTTAGTCGAAATGAAAGATAATTTATCGTAGAAATGGCGAATGAAAATAAACAAATATGTAGGTAGGTACTATAAAATTCAAGTGACATGTCAATTTCGTTTGTGTAATTGTAGGTATAATTAAAATGTAGGTAGATTTGCAAATTTTATGACTATTAGTGCTCGAATTATTGCTATCGTATTTACCCACCTGTCAAAAGTGCAAATGCTTATTTATCTAGATTACACCGATGAATGGCAGCGTTTACAAACAATTATATAATCACTTAATGCATCCTTAATTATACTTATGTTTATAAAAAAGCGCAGGTGTGTTGCAAAATATACCATTGGCAATTTGAACGTCATATAATGGCAGTGCCTACTGTAATATTGCTGCTATTAATCCTCCAAGTGCATTCCATAACCTCCCAATTTGATATTATGTGCAAAACCCTTGGAGGTTATTCCTTTTTGCGACACTTTGGCCACAATTGCTACTTTAATTCCGATACATCATTACAAGCGGTAAGAAAAATCTACTTACAACTCACTATTTTAATTCCTGTAGCCCGAACTTATTGAAAAATATGCTGGAGACGTCCAATTTTATGAGGTCGTATCGCAGGATGGGTACATTTTGACTTTGTTTAGAATGCCGCCACCAAAACAGCCAAAAGGAGTAATTCTGCTTCATCACAGTGTTGCCATTGATGCAAGAGCGTATTTGTGGGACGGAAATCAATCAATAGGTATGTGAAAATGAGATTTTTTCGGTTGAAAAGGGCGAAGATGAAGAACAATTTTTCCGACTAGCCACGACAATGTTACTTTCATGGTTATCCTAGAGAATGCATAAGTAAATAGTTCGTCAGGCCAAAGAAATTTTATCTTTTTTCAACTCGCAAAACATTCGCTCTCTCACGTGAGCAAACAAAGTTATATTGCTTCTGCAAATACCTACTTCGACATTGAAAATCCATTTGCATAATATGGAGTTACCGGTGTAATCCATTATTTTCAACTTATGATATGCTCACAACACTCGTAACAGTATTAGGTCGGAATTACCTACCCATCTTCTAGACTCTAGTACCTACCTAGCTAAATGAAAATGGAAAATTTTCTGAATTAAAAATGTTATTGAAGATCAAACTTTAAAAAGGTCTTAAAGTACATACGAATCCCGGGTTAAGGCAATAAATTCAGACAACTTTGCATTTTTTGTACAGTTTTACCTCTTGGAACATAAATATTACTTATAAATTCACTCCCCAGACGTGTACTGTATATCCCTTTCCAAACTTGGAATATATCTACCCAACTTTGGAGGCAAGAAATCTGGGACTAATTTTCAGCGCTGATTTGAGATTCAGATCTCACATCAATCAATGCATATCCAGGGCTTTCTCTGCTCTTCGGCTTCTGTATAGCAATAAGGAATTTCTTAGCACTGAAATGAGGATAATTCTATGTAATTCCTTGGTTTTATCTCATTTTAACTTTGCAGATGTAGTCTATAATACATGTTTAGATCAGCGGGATTCAAACAGGATACAGCGCGCACAAAATGCCTGCGTGCGCTTCATTTTCGGTGTGAGTCGCCGGCAATCCGTGTATGCTCGTCTTAAAGACTTAAAATGGTTAGATATGCGACAAAGGAGAGCTCTGCATTCGGCTTGTTTGTTCAAAAAAGTAATTGATACTAATACTCCCCCGTATCTTATTGAAAAAATTAATTTTAGAACTGATATTCACAATCTAAATCTAAGACGTAAAGATTTAATCAACATTCCTCGGCATCATACCCAGTTGTTCAAGCGCTCTTTTTCGTATAATATTTGTAAACTTACAGTTCATTTCAAGGGTTTAGTCCGTTAGATCGTAAAATGCAAATGAGTTCCGCTCATCCTCGACCTGACCGTCGTATGTAACAGTGAAACCTGGTTATTCCACCACAGTCAACACAAAGTACCTACTTTTAAAAAGAATTGTGTTTCTACGGAAATATAATTAGAATGAGTGGTGGAATAGTTTCGCGCCCCGATCGAGTCCTAGAGAATACTTTAACGGGTGATATATCCGTCTCTTCCATTTATATGTGTTAAACAGAGACACGATAGTAGACACTCTTAGGACTGTACGTTACAACGTGGGTGAATTGCCAGACGTTGTGTAGAAAAAGACGGAGCTAACCTAGAGCGTTGTACCTGAACCGGACTGACCAGACTAAACCCTTGAAATGAACATGAACACCATCCCTGTAAATGTCAAGTCACTCAGTCACGAACTATTTAAAGCCAGGGTTATGGAACTAGTTGCGGATGGTCGGGTTTCGTTATAGCGTTTTGTTGCAATTTTTGTTTTTGGTATAACTTTGTCTTCTCTTTATTCGGACCCATGGGTGTCCTGCAGGTGTCACTATATTTCACTGTCGTGTATAAACGGCTTTATCTCTGTGTTATTATCTGTGCTCAATATTCACTTCAATTGCTGTAATTATTTATTATTACTCTTCTTTTACAAGGTTGATGTGGAAGATCAGATCCACTTGCCTTCCACTTTATTGTGGTATGTGCAGGGAGAAGCTGAACGTCAGCCTTGAGATTCAAATTTCTGTTATTAGCTAATCTCATTTGTTACTCATTTATTTCGTATACCAAGAAGTTTGAATAAAATATTATTATTATTATTATTATTATTAAATGTAGCCAAGAAACGCGATATGGTCAGATTGTGCCTTTCGTATCAAGAAAATGCGGTGTCGCGCCAAATTGACCTTTTTGCCGATGAATTCGATCAAGTTTAGTCACGTCGAGGCACAGCCGAGTTCTTCAATTGAGGGTAAGTTTTGAAGGACGCTAGCTTTCGGTTTTTACTAATTCTTATGCAACCGACGCGAAGCCCAGTAAAATTTCCCTGCTAGGTAGTAAAGCCACCCCCAGAAGTTACAACTTAAAAAAATTCCATTTCTGATCATATTTTTGATATTTTGGCCGTAACTGTCGTTCAAAAAATGTTGCAACCCCCACAATCCTCTTGTACCATAGTCCAGCAGTTAGGTATTTTTGAATGGAGAAAAATAAGGTTTGAAACGGAGTTTCAAATTTTTTCTTCGCAATGGTTTTTGCATGGATATCACGAAATAGTTATTTACAATATTAGTGCGGTAAATTGCATTTTACAGCGCGAGGTTTTTTTGAAGCACGACGCGCAGCGGAGTGCTTTAATTAACCGAACGCTGTAATATGCTTACCGCACGAGATTAGTATTGAACTTTTTGGCCGACGCCACGCAGTAAGTTGCAATGTTTTGAGAATTTTGGCGTTTAAATGCGAACACAGTAATTACCAACGATCAAAGTGGCTACTGATAACAAATGTCAAATTATTTAGATTTCAAAATGCCTGATAGTGAAAGTGATTTTTATGCACACCACCAGAATTAAGAGAGGTGGCCCAAAATATGTCTTCTGTCTAACTCCCACAGCTGTTCGCAATAAAATGGTGAAAAGCTACAAGCCATAAGTCAAAATAACGTCAACTGGCGAAAGATGGCGTACCGGCAATTGAAATAAAAACCTAAATTTTAAATATTTAAACGATATTAATCAATTCAAGAGTGAAGTAAAGTGAAATTTCTATAAAGGAGCTTTATTGTTGTAGCGTTACTTTAATTTTTGAGTTTGCCTGTGAGCCAGTGTTTTTTCGAAATTTTACCACACCGGGGTGTTGTAAAGTGATGACGTAACCGTAAAATCGAAGTTACCGTGGACGTCAGTAGTGTGTAAAACTGTCATCTAGATGTCAGGAGGCCAAAAAATATTTTCATCAATGGCGCACTTCCGGTTGTACCGGAAATAGATACTAACTTCCTTATTTTAAATGGAACAGTATATTATGATATTTTTAGATTCTACGTTTCATTCTAGGTAAACTTTTACAAAGAATTGCGAAAAATCAACCATTTTTGAGAAAATCAAGAATTTCGCTTTTTTATGCCAAGTGCAGGCCTAACTTCAAAAAGCTGTAACATCCTTACAGTATGAAATGAGGAAACGGTATTAATTAGGCATGAAGTCTAATGTAGGGTGTATCCGCCCCTGGACTCAAACTGGGTTAAATACATATAGGGTGTTCTCTGCAAGTTTTTAAACATTATAAATTTTATTGGTCAAAAAGTCAATTTTTTCAAATGGAAAGACCCAACTATTTTATGGCACATCGATGCAGAATTTAATTGTTTATCATTTTAATCTACATGTTTGCCATACTTAAACAAACAGTTTTTGTGATATTTCTAAGTGTTTGGAATTTGACCATTTCATATTTAGCACGATTTAATAACCAAAGTTAGCTATCTATGATTTTAGGAACCTTTAGAGTTTCTTAAGGCTGCTCAAATGAAAATTTAATCCTATTTCAATCCTTTTTTAAAATATGAAATTTTGGTCAAATTCTAAATACTTAGAAATATCACAAAAACTGTTTATTTAAATATGGCAAACATCTAGACTAAAATGATAGACAATTGAATTCTGCATCGATGTGCCATAAAATAGTTGGGGCATTCCGTTTGAAAAAATTGACCTTTTGACCAATGAAATTGACAATGTTTAAAAATTTGCAGAAAACACCCTGTATGTATTTGACCCAATTTGAGTCCAGGATCGAATACACCCTACATTAGTCTTCATTCCAAACTAATATCGATTTCTCATTTCATACTGTAAGTATGTTACAGCTTTTTGAAGTTAGGCCTGCAGTTGGCATAAAAAGCGAAATTCTTGATTTTTTCAAAAATGGTTAATTTTTGGCATAGCAATTCTTAGTAAAAGTTTACCTAGAATGAAACGTAGAATCCAAAAATATCATAATATACAGGGTGTTCCATTTAAAATAAGGAAGTTTCCAGTATAACCAGAAGTGCGCCATTGATGAAAATATAACTGACGCTCGTCGAGGGATACCCTATATAGTGGTTCACTATAAGTAACACTCGTAACAGTAAAGAGCAATTACTTACCCACCTTTAAGTTGATAAATTAAAACAGAAAATTTTCTGAATTGAATGTTATTCAAGTCTACTTTTTAGTATTTTAGTGATAAATTTTGTTACTGAAATCTTTGTTTTTTTCGCCAATAATTTTGATTCCACAAAATACGTCATTTATTTCAGCCTTTCAGCTCTGGTCTGCAGGTTATGACGTGTGGCTGGCAAACCAAAGAGGAACCTTTTACTCAAGTAGGCATTTAGCTTACTCGGATTCAGAATTCCGATATTGGAATTTCGGGTATGTTATTACAATCACTAAACTTTGAAATTAACATTACATTTATTTTTTAGCTTTCACGAAATGGCCCTTTACGATATTTCCAGTGAACTTACAGCAATTAAGGCAAATACAAATGGCTCTAAGATAATTTACGTTGGACATTCCCTAGGATCACTTATTGGATTAACTTATCTTACATTAAAACCCGAAGAAGCCAAAGAGAATTTTAAGGCATTCGCATTGGCGAGTACTCCTTGTTATTACAAATATGGTACGTCTCCCGTCTATCTAATTGCGCCATTTGGACCATTTTTAAAGGTACACAAACAGCTCTCATACTGCTACTAACAATTATCTCATTGCAGTGGTTTAGCGATCTTATTAGATGGGGTGCAGTAATTCCTCTTTTCTCGACGATAGTGCAAATTGCTGGGCCTTTTCTAAGAATTTTTCCTGCAGCATTTATCATTGGAAATTGGGCCATTTCTGCAATTTTAGGTTGGACACCAGAAGCAACGGACGCAGTAACCATCAAACAGTTCAAATATGATACTTACCTCTTGAGTTTCAGCGATTCTTAAATTTTGACACCGTTAAATTTATCAGTAATTTTCCGTGGAAGATTTTCATTCACGCTTTTCAATTGGTTCAGCTGAAAACTAGATTTCAAATGTACGATTATGGGAAGGAGGGCAACATCATCGAATATGGTACAGAAACGCCGCCTTTATACCCCATAGAAAAAATTTCGGTCCCTCTTCTGTTAATATCGAGCGAAAATGATACATTAACTTCATCAAAGGTCAGTAGTGTTTATTGCTGAAATATTTTATCCTGAGCCTGTTTTAGGACTCCGAGCTGTTTTTGCAAAGCCTTCCTGAGAGTGTGCCGAAATTAGGGCATCAAGTAGGGAGCGGTTACAACCACGCACAGTTTTATTTTTGCAAAGATAGAGGGAAATTGTGGTTTGATGAATTCCTACGAATTATATCTCAGTTGTAAGATAACGTCAGCTAAATCGAATTTTAGAATAAAATAAAATGACTTACTTATTGCATAAAGACCAACGACCTTCTATTATAACACATTTTTACACTTCCTTTCACTTTAATTTATCCAATACCCTTAAATAAATAGATCATTACTTTAGTGATTTTGAACAGCAAATTTACTGGTTACTAGGAATTACCGGTACAGGTTATTTTTAAATTCTACGCTCGAATGGCCAAAAACAAAATATTTGCGTTTTAGGGTTCCGCGGGAACTCAAAAAAGGTTTTTTTTTGCAAATGTCTGACTGTATGTCTGTAAACACGCTACAGTCCAAACTAAGAGAGACCGGCATGTGCTGGTTGTATCATCCAAGGAAGAACTAATTAGAATTCTGCTTCCAGAAATGTATTCACACCAAATTTTAGCCAGATCGGTCAGGTAGTTTGGGCTGTAACGTGCTCACAGGCACACAGACAGGGAGACATATTATATTATTCAAAAAAACACTTTTTTGGTGTTGGATAAAATTTTGTACTTAACACTATATTAACACTTGAATAAAATAGAATAGAAAATTAAATACTTATCTCCTTTTCCTGCCGTGGATAGTATCTTGCTTTACTCACTCGTCAAGTAAATAACTACAGGGTGAGTCTGAAAGACTCACTACCCTTCAAATGATGACATTTGATGCAAAACTTATTGGTCAATTGTGATTTTTCTTGATGTTATAAATCACCAAAGATCTTCGTTTTTTAAAGTTTTTTTAAAATATCACTTTCGAACGCAGGATCCCAGCTAGCACATAGGGTTGTCGGAACGTTTTTGCGACGATATCGTAAACTTTAAAGTCATTGTTACTAGTTGCCGCTACGTTGCAGGCACGTAGTGGGTACGTGCCCGCTACCAAAATGGGGAATGATTTTCTGGTTCCCGAAACGTCACGGTTACCACTTGGTCACCTATTCTGCTACGTTCCCAATACGTGACAGGTACCTTATTTGGGTAATTGCTACGTAAAGATTACGTCCCAATGCCCAATCATCGCTACTTCAAACACCCTCAAATTAATCAAGGAGGGGGCACATCTTTGTCTGTATTGGACATCTAGTCAAATCTTTGGTAAAATATCACAGAAGCACGCCCATTATCTTGACAAGTCTAGCATCACTTTGAACACTTCTTAAAAATATGGCTTATGTGGGATACAGTTACAGTATTTAAATATGTGAAATGCTAGCGATTATTCAAATTGAAAACGAAAACGCATCAAAGTTTACTGATAAATGATGTTATCCTACCTCGAAAAATTACAATGCGCTTCTAAAATAATAAGTAATTCATAATTTGAATCTGGGTTTGTAAATTTTTGAAAATATATATTTTCGAAATTTTTTGGGAAAACTTACAAAATATTGACTAAAATCAAAAACATATAAGTCGTGTAACTTACAACTACAAAACATGCCATATTGAAGATAAATTAAATTGTTTTAAAAACTAGAAATAATGGCGTTTGTGAATTTTCTAACAAACATGGCTGCTGCAAGCAGTGCCACTTCATAGTTTTAAATACTTGGTGTTCTGGGACCTTATGGTATTTTCGACATCAATTACCCTAATGAGAGTTATTGGAACTT
The DNA here is from genome assembly GCA_963924575.1 of Pycnomerus fuliginosus. Taxonomy (NCBI): domain Eukaryota; kingdom Metazoa; phylum Arthropoda; class Insecta; order Coleoptera; family Zopheridae; genus Pycnomerus; species Pycnomerus fuliginosus. Next base: position 17,181,097 of record OZ004622.1, read on the forward strand.
CAAAATTAGACTTTGAATTGTTCCGCCACTTTGAAGCGGTGACTGTTCCTACAACGTACCAGTGTTTCATAAACTTTAAAATTTCCGTAGTTAGTCATTTTTGTCATTATGAAAATTATCAGGAGGCACGTCAACAAACATGACATTTTCACTCGCCAAAGATTCACAATAATTATTTTCCACTGACAGTGCTTCAGATGTGGATGGCAGTACTATTACATCGTCATGAGCCTTATTGTTATATTTTGCTTCTGCCAAATTATTTTCTAAATCCACTGCAGACAATAATTGCCGCTTAACGTTTCTATAAAAGCTAGTCGAGTGACGATACCGGTGAAGTTTTGAGCCTTTTGATTTTGAATTTTGATTTTTTGGCATCTTTTTGATGGCAGATGCACAAAGCGAACTACAAAATATAACGAGGGAGGGAGGAAAGATAAAAACTTTACGGATATAATCACCACGCTGTTACTTTACTGAGGTCTTTTATCTTATAGTAATATGTGCTAGTCCTGGTTACTACATAGTGGCTGCCCCAAAATAAGCTAAGTAGAAATGACCTTAAAGTTGATTTCTAAAGTGCCAGAAACGTAAGTTTGACCTCAAGTGCGACCATAAAAGTCTGTTACTTTGAAGAATTTTTTGTAGTTTTCTTAACTTGTACCGCCACTATAAATGTTACCTTAAAAAGGGGAGTACTTCAAGGTAACAGTTTTAGTTTCTGCTACGTCCCTCTGACCTAGCACTATTACTTACAGGTTTCTTAACTTTAAAGTCGTGATACCTAGTAAATTTTACTTACCGGGGAACGGCAAAAAATAACTCTTAAGTAAACTTTACTTTACAGAAATTTAAGAAGACGCCACGACGTTGTTTTATCTTTAATAAATACCATGAGGTTATGCTCCACATTCAAGTCCCTATTTTAGTCTCAATAACGTAAAATTTACTTCATGTGGTCGCTGTTTACTTCTGTAACGGTATTGACGACTTTGTGTGTTAGCTGGGATGCTCAAACTTTGCACAGAATGGGGAATTACGGTACTTACCTTCGAATCATTATTCAGATTGAGAGACCTTTTAAGATGAGCTCTGACTTGTTTTTGCTTTTTCGCATACAGGGTGTCTCAGAATTATAGGGACAACGGTTAATCACAGGTTCCATACGTAAAAATAAGACAAAAAGTAAGAATAAGTTTTTCTCCTAAAATGGATTATGTGGGAGCTATGCCCCTATATGCCCTATATTCTAAAAATCAGTTTTTTCGAATTTCTTCAAAAATTGTAACTAATATCAGTTTTAAATTTGGAGTATAACTTGGCGGCATAAAGTTCTTCATTCTGAATTTTTTCCGGTTTTCATTAACATCAGAGACGTGCGTTCTTGGTGGGGTCTTACACATTTTTTGCATAATTTTTTTCTGTGCGCGCTTTTTTTTGCAAACAACAATAATAATGTCGTCGGCGTTCCATAATAGGTACACTAAAATTCTAAAAAGTACTCTTGCTAAATATCGCTAGAATGCACGGTCTTAAAGTTAACAGGCCTGCATTAATTTGAGGCAAAAAAATTTGAAAAGAATTTTTTACAATTTTAATTTTTTTTACTTGGAAGCAAACTTAAATGGGATGTCCAACCCTTAGATACAACAAACACTCGGTCGAAATTTATGACGGCACTCTATACCCTTACGTTTGATCGTATTTAGGTTTGACAGAATAAGGCTAAAATTGAATTATCCCCAAATTCAAAAATTGGGTTTCAAAAAGTTGCAATGTATTCACAGGGCTTTATTTTAAGATTTAAGAGGATGCTACATTATCTAAAGTTGATTCAATGTAGAACAATTAAAGTTTTCAGTTGGATTTATTTTGAATTCTCTTGCAGTAAATTAATGAAGTGCATTTAACTCGAAAACGGTGCAACAAGGGTACTTTTTGTCAAAAAAAAAACATGTTACTGAAAGCCTTATTTTCACGTAAGGAAGCTGTGATTAGCCCCCATAATTCTGAGACAACGAATTATAAGGCCATAACATGAGATATTAATCTTGGTGACGTATGAGCTATGTTGTCACGAAAAATGAGAGCCAACCTGTCTGTTTCACAAAAATATTCTCATGGAAACAAGAGTGACATAGATTAGATATAGCTGTCATCTGTGTTATTACATCTTGAAATTGTACAGAAAGTTGAGATCGCTAGCACAAATCAATTCTTAAAAATTACTTTTTGAAGTGAAATATTTACTTAGAACTGAAATCGAAAACAAAAACGATGGACGCCAAAATTGACTATTTTTCGAATTATACCAATATTTATGTCCGTAATAATTGATAATTTGCCTATGCGGTCTTTGCGTTCTAAAATTTTTTGCCTCTTGTGATTTTCTAAAAGAACCGACAGTTGACGAGGAAAATTGAAACAACCGAAAACATGTTGCAGGTAATCAATTACCAAAACCAATAGTAAGTCTACCTAATAAAAATGTGAAATTTATTACAACCCATGTCTTTTCCTCTCTTGTGAACATTGGTTCTGGCCTTGTTAGACAACACCTCCAAATGCAAAAGACCATCAGTTGAAAAAAATGAGGAATGACACCGGCATGGGCAAATTAGCAATACTTACCGACATAAAAAAGTTCGAAAACAAAATAAATAACATAAGGAGCACCTATAGGTTGTGATTCTTGAATAATAAGTACCATCAGGAGTTGCCCCTTGGTCTGTACTAATTCTGTACAAAATTTTAGGGTCGCGCAAACACTGTTCTGAAGATATTTTTAACAAACTTTCAAAAATCATAATTAACCACTAATTTTTGCACGAAACTTCTGATTCTGTAGTTTAGGTAAAGGACGTGGTCAACTTATTCGCCCACAGCTATGACACAAAGACACAATTTACCACAGATTCCAAGAATTAAACACGACCTACATAGTTACATTTCAGGCTGGATTAGCGTGACAAGATTATATCACAGATTTATATCTTCATAATTTCCACAAATAATGTTATTGTTTCCCAATATTTTTGACGCATTCTCACTAAACAGCTCCTTCAAAATTAAATCAAAAAAAGTTGAAAATGCTATATCGCTCATCAATCACACTTGAGAGGGACAAACATTTTGTTTTGTAAATATTTTTTCCACTGAAACTATAAAAATGAAGAACCCTGAAAAGGACGTCATTTCCAAAATGACCAAGATCTTAGTCGCAGTAACTGCTATCCTTTGCACGCTGAGGGTTTGCAGAGCCCAGTGCGCCACTCCAAGTGTAACAACTGTTCTTGGAACACACGCACCGCAAGGTACCATTTGCTCCGGGCAAGTTATTTTTGAGGATAACTTCGATAAGTTCGATCTGAACATTTGGAGCCATGAAAATACCTTGGAGGGAGGAGGGGTAAGTTTTTATTTCAGTTGTCAATTAATATTTATTGAGCTTTTAGAATTGGGAGTTTGAATGGTACACTAATAGTCGGTACAACAGTTACGTAGAAGATGGAGTTCTTTATATCAAACCGACGATTGTGTCAGAAGAACCAGGCACTGATCCCAATTATATATTTTCTGCAAATGTTGATCTGAATGGTGGTGTTCCAACCGATCAGTACGTACGATATTCTGTAGATTATTTTATACATTAAGTATTGAACCAATCCAACGCAGCAATTAGTATACCAGTAACCAATGAAATCCTGATTACAGTGATAATACTATAACGTCAACTTGACTCTACTTACTCAATACTTTAACTTATAAAATAATCTGCAAAATACGATTTGTCGTCTCTTGGTTGCCTTGTGGAGTCCTCATGGATGCACTACATATCAAATGGTAGATTTTTTCGGCCTAAAACCATTTTGACTCGTACTTGACAACCATTCAGGCGTCAAAACCCGCTGCAATCAAGAGACTACTTCAATGTTTTGGTTATTTACAGATGTACAAATGGCGCAGACTATGGCTGTGCCAGGCAGGGTACAGGAGACAATCCTATCAACCCTGTAAAGAGCGCAAGAATAAGAACAGTCTACTCGTTTTCGTACAAATATGGAACAATCGAAGTAAGGGCTAAATTGCCAGCTGGCGATTGGCTATGGCCTGGTAAGTAAAAACTGAAGTTTTTGTCCTTAAAGAAAAATTTAAGCTATCTGGTTGCTCCCACGCAACAATCAGTATTCTGGCTGGCCAATTTCTGGCGAAATTGACTTGATGGAAAGTCGCGGCAATCGTCAACTCCTCTCAGGCAGTGGTCAAGACCTTGGAAAATCACTTGTAAGTCAAACACTTCACTGGGGTGTGCACTGGGACCAGGACTTGTACATTAACACCCATTGGGAGGCATCTCATGCTCCAGGATATGACGATGACTTCCACACTTATAAACTGGAATGGACTCCAGATAACATGACCCTCTTCGTTGATGACCAACAAACGGGTCATGTGGATGCCCCAGATAATGGGTTCTATGACGCTTATAATCTAGGGTCAACTGGATGGGGTAATCCTTGGAAAGGTGCGACAAACTTGGCACCATTCGATCAGGAGTTTTATATTATCATTAATCTGGCTGTTGGGGGTACTAATTCTTATTTCCCTGATGACGCCGCCAATGCTGATGGCCCAAAACCTTGGGAGAATACCTCTCCTCATGCCTCGGGCGATTTTGTTAGGGCCACTGACAATTGGAGACCCACCTGGAATATTGGAACGGACCAGTCTGCTTTGAAAATAGATTATGTACGCGTCACAGCATTGTAAAATAAAAAATATGACTTATGGCTTGACTTGTTTTTAGCGTTATTTATAAATCTGCTTTTCAAGTAATGAATCTCAGATATCACTCATCAATCAAATCAGACAGCGGGCTAGCGACAATTTTGATACGTATGATTTGATCTACCATAATAACGATAGGTATTATAATTTTAGCTAATAAACCAGAAAATCCACGAATCATGCTCGGGTGTGGTTGCGTTTTCAATTCATGGGGCTCCAAAGTAAAAGCTACCGGAAAATGTACATCAATACGATGTTTATCACTTTATCTGTGTCTATTATTAAGGAATAAAATCATTGTTTTCATATCTATAATCTATGCTATAAAACACTAGTGTTTTATTTTTCATAAAACACTCATTGCCACTTACTTCCTATAATCTATGCTATAACACACTAGTGTTTTATTTTTTATAAAACACTCAATAGGTTGCTACGGTAGAAAATCGCATGACCGCCTAGTTCCGCGATATCGACGTTTCAATAAATTGTCACTGTCATGTATAATTTTTAATCTATTTATGCCCTCAGTAGACAGGTTGAGGATAAAACGTTTTATGGAACTCGTGTCTTATCAGTCTTTTCGACCTGCGGTCTCGTGCCTAAACTTTTCTTACGTGTCTAAAATGCTTATAAGACACACGTACCATCAATAACTATTATTTAGCATTTAGCTATAAGAAGATATAATATTATGAACCTACAAAAATAAAGTACTAGTGTCTTATAGTATACAGGATGGTTCCTTTTTCACTGCTCACCATTGGCATATCTTAAATGGTAATAGTTACAGAGTCGGTTAAATTGGAGAAACGTTGCGCTATTTTTTGGTGGTTAAGAATCTGAAGAGAACTCCGCGATATCTTGATTGGTTTCTAAGTTATTCAGAAAAATCTGAAAATTTCTAGTTTAAAATTTAAAAAATTGTGTTTTGAGCCCTTTTGTGATTTTTATGTCCCCAGATAAAATTATCCTTGTTTCTGCTGTTATGTCCATGTACATACCTCGCTCAAAAGTTTTCAGACTAAATTGCAGATATGCTGGTAATAGTCCTCTTTTAATTGTGAGTACAAAAATTAACGCATTAAGTTCGCATAATTGTTACGCATTAAGCCACTGCAGCTATTTCAACATTGATGCAATAGGAGTGTACTTGTCACGTTTTAAAATGATCCTCCTTATACCTTATTTTGAAGTAGGTATCTGTAGCTTTTTCATGTTAGTTAGTCTGCTCAAGTGAGGTACTGTTCCCCCAAAATGGCAAGTGTGGTGGTAATATTATATAGTTAATGGCAATAGGAAGTGACAAAGGGGTAGAGGAATACATCGCAAATGGATATGAATTCAAAATTGAAGGTGAGATAATAGAGCGGGTTGAAAAATAAAAATATTTAGGGATAATTGTTGACAAATTGACAAGTTGACCGGATGGATCCCGTGACTAAACCATTTGACACGGGATCCATCCGGAATCCAAAATCAAACAATCAATTTGACCCGTGGAAGCCTCCATTCAAATCAACATTGTTATCCTTACCCGCTAAATAAATTACTGTATCATCAGCAAATAAGTGAAATTTACAATGCTTGAATGCACTCCCTATATCGTTAATGTATAATAAAAATAATAGTGGCCCCAGTATGCTCCCTTGAGGTAACCCATTCTCTACCTTAATTGTATTTGTTGTTTTGTACTGTTTGTTCTCTTCCCTGTAAACCATTTAAGTGCACTACCGGTAAGACCAATGCTCTGTAACTTCATTATAAGTCTTGTTTAGGGTTGCACCGAATAGTGATTTTTGGATATTCGGCCGAATCGAATATTTGGCTGAATTCTACAGCCGAATACCGAATATCATACCGAATAGTAAATATTCGGCCTTAAGGCCTTAAGGCCGAATATAATACCGAATAGTGAATATTAGGCCTGATCGGATAGTAAATATTCGGCCTTTTCCGCCGAATAGTTGTGCAGTGCGAGATGCGCATCAACCGGCGTAACCTTGAAACTTTGTGCTTTTGCAGTTTCATACAAAACAGTCTAAACCAGAATATGAATTATGTATTTTGTTAACCAAAGTATTTTGCAGTTTTAAGTTCTTGTTTTGTTTTGTATTGTTTTATTATTTCAATTTTACTTTATTTTTATTAAACGTTCCAACTTCTAGTAATGTGTTATAAGTGATGGTAGAAAGAAACTTGGAATTTTTGGCCGAATGGCCGAATATTAGACTTGCTATTCGGCCGAATCGAATATTCGGCCGAATAGGCCGAATACGCCGAATGACCGAATAATTCCGAACATTCGGTGCAACCCTAGTCTTGTTCTGCCTACTATTTCGAACGCTCTCTTTAGGTCGAGGAACACTATAATATTACTCTCATTATTAACTACCGATTCTTTCCATTCCTGCAGGATAAATTGAAATACTGTTTCGCAGTTGTATTTTTGTCTAAACCCTGACTGATATTGCGTTAAAATATTGTTTGTGTGTACAAAATCTAAAAGTTGCATATACAAGGTGGTTCCTTTTTCATTGCTCACCGTTGGCAACTTTTAAACGGTAAGAGATATGAAGCCGGTTAAATTAGCGAAAAGTTGCGCTATTTCCTTGTTTGTGATAAAGAAGCTGAAGAAAAATCCACGATATGTTAATTCGTTCCTGAGTTATTCCGAAGAACCTGAAAATTTCGATTTCAAATAAAAATTAAAATCTCCCTAACGACTTTTTGACACCATGGGATACAGAAAAAAAATACTTTTCAAAAATGTAAAATTCGTACCTACGAATAATTTGTAAAATTAGTGTAAAACTTTTTAAAAGAAGTCAAAATGGTAAACTAGCTTTTTTAATCCCTTTTAACGTTTAAAATAATTGAACTGAAAATTCAATAAAATAGATATCTAATCACAATTATGTCCCGCTTTCTAGGTATGTAAGTAGGTAGGTAAGTATGTAGGGAAGCAATGGATCTTTATAAAGATTTTTGAAAACTAAACAATAAAGAATACACCTCGGAATAGATTAAGTAAATCTCTCCTCTGCAAATACAAAAATCTCTAAATTCAAGTGTTAGGTACCTAATTATTACCTATTGGTTTCATCGTTGTCGGTATGTAGTTTTCAATTGTGAAATTGATATTGAAATTAGTGACAAAACTAGGTACCTAATAAATGTGACCGTTTCTCAAATACATTTGAAAAAGGTCTTTAATCCGGGCCTCAACCGAAAATTATTCTGATTAAGTAAAATTAATTAAGGGTGCTCTAACGCATCTTGTATAAATTTTTGGAAAGAGAAATGGGAAAGGTGTAAATAGTGAATAAATTATCATCAAAGATTAAAGTATCAAAAGTGCTAATAATCATTCTTAACGTTATCTTAATAGATAAGCACCTATTTAGGCACTTTATTAATCTTTTCTTAATAGAGTAATAATAGCTTTTGACTTTGATAACTTAAATGTTATTTTTGTTATACCTACACGGCTACACGAATGTACCTAGGACCTTAATTGGATGATAACAGTTTTAAAACGATTAAATTCTTTCGGGTCATCTTCACAAATTAAAAATAACTATTAACAAAGAAATATGAGACGAACTTTTAATAAAAAAGAGAGATATATGTAATGCAGTAATGACACTACAAGTAGAAGTTTTTGAAAAATTCTCACGTGAAGGAGGTCGAGAGAGCGGGAGAAAGAAGGAGAAGAGAAAACAGAAGACAACCGAGGGAGAAAGAAGTAGCCGAAGAAGAAGGAACAAAAAAAACTAGACCAAAATATGTAAATATGTACCTAAATATGTAAATTATTATTAGTATTAGTATTAGTATGTAAAAGTGCAGGGCTCATTACAAACCGAAAGGTAGTAATGAAGTTTTGTAGTCTAACGTCAAGGAAGGCAGAGATCAAGGAAACAAATATAATTTTTTGGTTTTTCGATCTGTTTCATTTCCATAGCCTTCAGTCTTACTCGTTTTTAATCTTTAGAGAAGCATAGTGCCGATAGTTTAGTCAAAAGAACAGGGGAGCTTTAAGCTATGAACTATAACATTTTAAAGAAAGTGTTTAACAGGTATTAACCACCTCTGGATGATTATATTAAAGGATAAGTAGAAAATTACCACCAGCTGGTGCAGTAGGTACCTACTTATCTATTTTTTCTGTAATTTTCTACTTTCCCTTTAATATAACAATATTGTTCTCTATTTAGAGTGAGGTGATGGGAATATTGCAGAAAAAATGGATACTGGTCGGGAATCGAACCCAGGTGGACACTCCACCAATTTTTCTGTAACATTCCCATTACCTCCCTTTAAACAAAATTACCTGGAGGTCATCATAAATTTAATTGTTCAATATGACGTAGAATGCTTGAATAAATTTGAATAAATTCAGCATGCGAGAATTCTTACTGATATTCCAAAGTTTAAGAGTGTTGATTTCTCTTGAACGCAGAAACCAGGCCAGTGATGAATTCAAAATTATTTAAAGTGTCACATTGTACATGGTGCTAAAACCTTGTAAACTAGTGAATCAAGAATGGTTTCTAGAGGAACCTAACCACTCCCATGCGCACATTTACAATTAGTTCGCATGGCATAATGCTAATTATCGGTAATAACCACATTTAGGTGGGTTGCTTAAATTGACTAAAGACAATACCAATGCCTTTTACATTTTTATCATCAATGAGACAATCACACTTCATACAACAGGATATTTTTACACTTGAAACCACTTAGATTTGGAACAAACATTTAGCTTTGTAAGTATTTTTCAAATTTCCAAAAGTATATAAAGAATGAAGTGTAGAAATAAAGTCAGTTGCAATATGTCTAAGATCTTATTCGCATTAAGCGTTATTCTTTGCACACTGGGGCTTTGTAGAGCCCAGTGTGCAACTCCAAGCCTAACAACGGTTCTTGGAACACACGCACCGCAAGGTACCATCTGCTCTGGGCAAGTTATTTTTGAAGATAACTTCGACAAGTTCGACTTGGACGTTTGGAGCCATGAAAACACTATGTGGGGAGGCGGCGTAAGTTTTAATCGATCATCAATTAGTAGTAATTGATAATTTAGAATTGGGAGTTTCAATGGTACACTAATAGTCGGTACAACAGTTACGTAGAAGATGGAGTTCTTTATATCAAACCGACGATTGTGTCAGAAGAACCAGGCACTGATCCCAATTATATCTGGAGTGGTGTTTCTGATCTTCAAGGAGGTGTTCCAACTGACGAGTAATATACTAACTGAATATTAGAATAGTTATTTACGTAATTAGTTATGAAAAGACCTATATTGTTTCACGAGCCATAATATTTGCCAAAACGAGCGATAGCAAAATTATGTGAGTCAAACAATTTAGGTTTTTCATAACGTATTAAGTACTACATTTTACCTAATTGCGTAAAATCCAACTTTTCAAGACGCAATTAGGTAAACTTTTATTCATAACTTCGATTTGTAGATGTACAAATGCCGGAGAGGGCGGCTGTTACAAACAAGGCAACGCAGATGACCCTATCAACCCTGTAAAGAGCGCAAGAATAAGAACAGTCTACTCGTTTTCGTACAAATATGGAACAATCGAAGTAAGGGCTAAATTGCCATCGGGTGATTGGTTATGGCCTGGTAAGGAAACACGTAAATCCTTGTCTTTAAAGATAAATTTAAGCAATCTGGCTGCTCCCACGCAACAATCAGTACTCTGGATGGCCAATGTCTGGTGAAATTGACTTGATGGAAAGTCGCGGCAATCGTCAACTCCTTTCAAGCAGCGGTCAAGACCTTGGAAAATCACTAGTGAGTCAAACACTTCACTGGGGTCTGCACTGGGACCAGGACTTGTACATTAACACCCATTGGGAGGCAACTCATGCTCCAGGATATGACGATGACTTCCACACTTATAAGCTGGAATGGACTCCAGATAACATGACCTTATTCGTTGACGACCAGGAAACGGGACATGTGGATGCCCCAGATAATGGGTTCTATGACGCTTATAATCTAGGGTCAACTGGATGGGGTAATCCTTGGAAGGGTGCGACAAACTTGGCACCTTTTGATCAGGAGTTTTATATTATCCTTAATGTGGCTGTTGGGGGTACGAATTTCTTTTTCCCTGATGACGCCACCAATGCTGACGGGCCAAAACCATGGGGTAATACTCTTCCTCATGCCTCAGGTAATTTCATTAAGGGCATAGACGGTTGGAGAGGCACATGGAATCTTGAAACGGATCAAGCTGCTTTGAAAGTTGATTATGTACGTGTCACGGCACTATAAAATAAAGGGAACAGCTACAATTTATAGTCAACATTTATTTATTAATTAGTTTTTTAAGCTAAAGATTTATCAATTAAGTTATAATTTTCGTTGTCAATTTTGCGAATTGACAGTGAATGACGTAAAGTTATATTTGGTGAGAGTAAATATATGGCAAGATAAACCTTAAATGGTAAATGGTAGGTACAGTCGGGGACAATGAAAAAGCCCACCCCACGGCGACGATTCATTTGGTCGACTGCATCGTTGCGGTTTGATTGACGTTTGCCTGACAGGTTAGCACACATTAGCCGCGTGGCAGCACCAGTCGACCAAGTGATTCGTCGCCGTGGGGTGGGCATTTTCAAAGTCCCCGACTGTACTCGCCATTCATTTTATATTGAAGTGACAGAACGTCACAATTTGAATTTTAGGTTGGTATGAGGATATTTTGCAAGGAATTTTACTAACAGGTGAGTTGATAGAAGCGATTTTAATGCGATACGTCAGAAAACATGACAAATGTCAAAATTTGGAATTGCTCTGAATTGGCCCAAAATGGCCTTTGAGTGCGTGCAGCTTTGAGTAGGTAAAGTGTAAAGAAAAATATTCACAAAAAAGCCTCAGGTACGTTTATCTGTGACACTGCTGCTAACAACAAAAATAAACCGTAAAAGATTTGGGTTATGTAATGTTTTTGGTTTCCCGCTAAATTTCTATCAAATTGTCAAAAGCACAGACCCTTACAAATTAGGGTTGTACAGTTCCAGAAAAATTTTAGTTCTGCTATAGACAATGAACGGATTTTAGACGTATTTTGTGGTTATTTGTCAAACTGTGAGATTAGTTACAATGACAACAAGCGGTCTAAAAATGTTCCGTGTTCGATTGATTGGGTAGGTATGTACTACCACAGTTACTACCTACACGAAAATAAAAGACCCACACGATGCAGAGGTTCCAGCAATTTCCCTGCTGCCAATTTTTCTCATTTGATCATTTCTAGACTATTTCTTATCAACAAACAATTCCTACATGTATACCTATAGGTACAGTCGGGTGCAAAATTCTGTGGAACACGGATTTTCAGTATGCATAAATCAGGCTCACATGAGACATGTCAAAATAATTTAACTGTCATTAACACCTGCAAACGTTTATTAATTAAATTGATATTTTGTCACAAAAAGCCAACGGAAGATGTATGTCAATGCGATGTGTATTCCTGTAGGTGTTTATTCACCGTGGATGATTCATATATCGAGTTGGTGGTTTTGGGTGCAAATGTGATCTGCACCTAGTAGTAGTGCCGAAGCATATGCTCATGATAAAGAATTCGTGAGGGTGCATCAATTGATGAATTTTTTTGCGTTCAATTAGTATCTTCCGGTTGTAAGTACATACAGGTCAAGCATCAAATTTGCACCAAGTCAATTTTTTGTGTTGGGGGTTGAAGGGAGTGCAATTTTTTCCGTTCAATTATTATCCTCAGGGGTTGAAGGGGGTGGGTTTTGGGGGCGCTTACTTGGTACCTATCCTCCAATAACAGTGGTCCAAATCTTAAATTCATTTGGGCTCAATTAGTATCTTCCAGTAACAAGTAGTCTAAGGGTTAAATTTCCACCGAGTCAATTATTTATGTTTGTCAATTTTTCGTATTTGGGGGTTGAAGCGGGTGGTTTTCGGGGTTGCAACTTTTTACGTTCCGTTAGTCTGTTTCGGTTGTAGATAGTCCAAGGGCTCAATTTCATCCAAGTCAATTATTTGTGTTCGAGGGTTGAAGACTGTGGGTTTTGGAGGTACAATTTTTTGCGTTCAAAATAGTATCCTGCGATAATGAGTGGTAAAAGGATTAAATTCCGTCCAAGTAATTTTTTTTGTTTCGGGGTTGAAAGGGGTGAGTTTTAGGGGCGCAGTTTATTGTTCAATTCAACTCTTTCGTTTGTAGGCGGTGCAAGGGTTAAATTTCCTCCAAGTCAAGTTTTTGTGGTTCGGGGTAATATAGGTGTTCCAAGGATTACATTTCCTCTCTAAGGGGTAGATTTTAAAAAGGTTGTAACTTACAATCATGATAACTTAGTTATCATTAATCCCTTGTGGTGGCGCTACCAAACCGATGGTACCAACCATAGCAAAATTAAGCAAAATGACGATTGACGAGATCAGTTTGTCAGTGATCTGTCATTGTATTATTTGCGAAAATTAGAGGATGCATCGAATTTTGCCCTTGTGGCGCAGTGCAACCGCGTTTAGCATGCATTTGAGGCATCATGCATGATTTTTCGACAACGTGCAGTGCGTGAATGATACGAAGAAATCAAGGAAGCAACCACGTTTTCTCATCGGCTGATCGCCTTTGCAGACACAAGATTGGGCAAATTTTGATCTGGTTTTGAAGAAGATTGCCCATAGTATATCTGGAGGTACAATGCACCTGTGATGCAGCTCTCATTGGACTGTTTACATTTTGTGTTAGGTAGGTTAGTTCATGTGTTGGAAGTTGGACTAATCCTCAAATTTTTCAGTGCCTGATTAACTAAATGAAGCACCTCCCATCCCATGTTTGGAAATGTACCTACCAGAGGGGAATGGAAGCTAAATGAGATGCCTTTAAACAATCCCCTCAATTGCAATTGCAGAAAACTACGTAAAGCCTCCCCGTGCACTGAAATAGTTATCGTTTGTTTATCAAATTGGACTCGACAGCTTCGAATCAAGTAAAAGTGATTTTGAGACAATTATTTTTTGTAATTACCTTATTGCCCATAAAATATTTTAAAAAAGTTGACCATTTTTTTTAATTCCAAATAAGGTAGTGAAATTGATTAAAAAAACGAGTGCTTTATGTAGGTAGGTACACACATATTTATTTTCATCAGTTTGAGTATGAGAGAGTGAAACACAGTACACTGCCGGACATTGCTAAAGTACTTATATTCAGGGTGGTCAGACGAAACAGGCCGGTTTTATCACATTTAAGGCTATTTTTCCGAAAAATTCTCAGACATGTCGATTTTTTACTTCGAGGGGGACACATTAATCCGTGATGGCTGCGATTTCACAATCCAGTCCCATGCATGGCTCTCCCCAGTGCGTGAAATGCCTCCTTGACTTGAGGGTACTCTTCCCCAGTAGGAAACTGAATGAATTGTGGAGAAAGTTCTACAAGGGCTTTACTTAGTTCATGAATCGCAAGACTGGCAGCTGACTGCGAACTTCTGGCGCTGGAACCAACCAATCACTGAAAACCACCACTCGCATAAAACTGAGGAACCAGGTATAGCTTGTGCGTAGGTGTTAAACGCATATACCGCCCTTTTCCAGTATAAGGATTCCGCGTCAAATGCGGTGTAATGAGGTCAACGACATAATTGTCCAGTCGAGTTCGCTGGAAGAGTTGTTGCTCCGTTATTTCTTGTAGATTAAAAGGTACTTTTGGTATTCCTCTTTCACGATTGTCATCATCACTTGCACTCGACTGGACAACAAACTGTCAAACAAACCAAATTGGAATGCTGCGACACTCGCGTCGCGTTGTTGAAATTCACTTGTACAGCACAAAAATGAAAGATGATTTCACAAATACTTTGCAGACAACGAAAGACCATATTAAACTGTGATGTTAAATTTAAATGAAAATTACAGCTGATTGACAGCTTGACAGACGACAGCTGAATTATTTCGCTGTAGTGGTGAGGTTGGTACCCTCAGTTTGGTAGCGCCACCACTAGGGATTAATGGTAACTAAGTTATGCCAGTATTAAAGATAAAATCTTTTGAAATCCCACCCTAAGGGTGGGATTTCAAAAGATTTTATCTTTAATACTGGCATAACTTAGTTACCATTAATCCCTAGTGGTGGCGCTACCAAACTGAGGGTACCAACCTCACCACTACAGCGAAATAATTCAGCTGTCGTCTGTCAAGCTGTCAATCAGCTGTAATTCTCATTTAAATTTAACATCACAGTTTAATATGGTCTTTCGTTGTCTGCAAAGTATTTGTGAAATCATCTTTCATTTTTGTGCTGTACAAGTGAATTTCAACAACGCGACGCGAGTGTCGCAGCATTCCAATTTGGTTTGTTTGACAGTTTGTTGTCCAGTCGAGTGCAAGTGATGATGACAATCGTGAAAGAGGAATACCAAAAGTACCTTTTAATCTACAAGAAATAACGGAGCAACAACTCTTCCAGCGAACTCGACTGGACAATTATGTCGTTGACCTCATTACACCGCATTTGACGCGGAATCCTTATACTGGAAAAGGGCGGTATATGCGTTTAACACCTACGCACAAGCTATACCTGGTTCCTCAGTTTTATGCGAGTGGTGGTTTTCAGTGATTGGTTGGTTCCAGCGCCAGAAGTTCGCAGTCAGCTGCCAGTCTTGCGATTCATGAACTAAGTAAAGCCCTTGTAGAACTTTCTCCACAATTCATTCAGTTTCCTACTGGGGAAGAGTACCCTCAAGTCAAGGAGGCATTTCACGCACTGGGGAGAGCCATGCATGGGACTGGATTGTGAAATCGCACCCATCAAGGATTAATGTGTCCCCTGATAAAACTGGCCTGTTTCGTTTGACCACCCTGAATATAAGTACTTTAGCAGTGGTCCCGCAGTGTACTGTGTTTCACTCTCATACTCAAACTGATGAAAATAAATATGTGTGTACCTACCTACATAAAGCACTCGTTTTTTTAATCAATTTCACTACCTTATTTGGAATTTTAAAAAATGGTCAACTTTTTAAAAATATTTTATGGGCAATAAGGTAATTACAAAAAATAATTGTCTCAAAATCACTTTTACTTGATTCGAAGCTGTTGAGTCCAATTCGATAAACAAACGATAACTATCTCAGTGCACGGGGAGGCTTTACGTAGTTTTCTGCAAATGCAATGGAGGGGATTGTTTAAAGGCATCTCATTTAGCTTCCATTCCCCTCTGGTAGGTACATTTCCAAACATGGGATGGGAGGTGCTTCATTTAGTTAATCAGGCACTGAAAAATTTGAGGATTAGTCCAACTTCCAACACATGAACTAACCTACCTAACACAAAATGTAAACAGTCCAATGAGAGCCGCATCACAGGTGCATTGTACCTCCAGATATAGTATGGGCCATCTTCTTCAAAACCAGATCAAAATTTGCCCAATCTTGTGTCTGCAAAGGCGATCAGCCGATGAGGAAACGTGGTTGCTTCCTTGATTTCTTCGTATCATTCACGCACTGCACGTTGTCGAAAAATCATGCATGATGCCTCAAATGCATGCTAAACGCGGTTGCACTGCGCTACAAGGGCAAAATTCGATGCATCCTCTAATTTTCGCAAATAATACAATGACAGATCACTGACAGCTGATCGCGTCAATCGTCATTTTGCTTGATTTTGCTATGGTTGGTACCATCGGTTTGGTAGCGCCACCACAAGGGACTAATGATAACTAAGTTATCATGATTGTAAGTTACAACCTTTTTAAAATCTACCCCTAAGTCAATTTTTTGTTTCAAGGTTGAAGGGGTTGAGTTTTAGAGGTGCAATTTTTTTCTCTTCCTGTCGTAGGAGATCTAAAGGGTTATGAAATTTTCATATTCTTCCTCCGGTTTTGGATTTTGTGTGCGTTGCATAACAGCGCTACCTCGTAGTGCAGGTAACTAATTATACAGTGCTTTTCAAAAGTAAGGAATAAATTCAAGAACTTATTTTTCGAGAGGAATATTTCGGAAATATCATTTTAATGTGCATCAAGTGGGATCGTAAGATATTTTTTTGCACTTCCGGTTTAACCGGAAATTACCCTAATTTTTATTTTTCAAATGGAATTATACTCTTTTCTCAGTTAGAAACATGTACCATGCCTGATCGGAAAGTGGAGTCACAGCCACTCTAGATTTTCAAAAACATCACACACCTCAATTTTCTTTATTTGAGACCAATTGAAATGCGCAATTATATTTCCTAAATTTTTTTTTGCAACTTGGACAGGTTTGAAATAAGTGAAGTTGAAATAAATAAAAGAAATTTAAAAAAAATGTCACCTATTTCTTCGATGTTTTTAAAAATCCAGGGTACATGATATGACACATTTGTCTGACTCAGAAAAAATCGTAGATTCCGAATCCGTTGAGAAAAAAGTATAATTCCATTTGAAAAAATTAATAAATGGCTCTAAGGTTTTCGATCCGGTAACAACAGCAACAACAGCTATCGAATTCGAAAATAATAATTGCTCTTTGGCTAAGAAAAACTCAAAAAGGGGCGTTTTTGTCTCTAAAATGGCAATTTTCCAAAAATGGTACCTACTAAGGTTTTTGATCCGGCAATGCAACAGCTATCGAATCCGATTGCAAGAATACCTATGTTTTTTTGTAAAATAAATTCAGAAAATTGCCCTTTTGCAACTAAAATGACATTTTTCGAAAAAATGTCACTAAGGTTTTCGCCTTGAAAAAAAATCAGCTTTCATATCCGCTAATAAAAATCTACAGTTATACATAGGTTTTTTTCCCGACACAATTTGATTGCCAAAAGGGCTAAATGTGTGAACTGTGAATACATTTTCAGAAGCAGAATTCGAAGAGCTTTCATATGTTGACGCTAAAAATGAGTATTTGCATTTACATTTTTAAAGTTGATGTGCCAAAATGGCACTTCCTGGTTGCCGATTTGGCTCAAAACCTTTTCACGCAATCGTTTCGATATTTCAACTTACCATAGTTACTATAATTAGCGGAAAGTTGACCTTATACTATACGTAAACGGTTTAGTTTCCACAGAAATAAAAAATATCAGTGCCGTTTATGACTCAATAACGGCATATATGTGCGGTAAGTAAAACAAATGAGAATCGTAAATAGCGTCTGAGATGTTAAATAGGTACCACAAAAGTTTTAATTTAATAAAGCTTATGTTTCCACTTTCCTATGATTGCCGACTGCCATTTTGCTTCAAATTTCTTGTCGGGTACCTAGGCTTCAAAAAGTTTGTCCATGTTTGTCATTACTCGTTACCTAATGGTAAAATTCGATTGTGAGAAAAATTATCTACGCTACACGGTTAAGTTAGTTTTAACAGAATCTCAGAAGTTGCAAAAACTCGGGTCCGCCTCGTTTTTGCAAACTATTCCTCGATTCTGTTAACATGCACTTACCAATAACCTATAGTATTGTTAATAACTACCAGAACCATAAGATGTCCACGTACCAAATTTCAGCCAGATCGGCCCAGTAGTTTGGGTTGTAGCGTGCTTACAGACAGACCGACACAAAGCTGTCTTTGTGTCTGCATACACAGACATTTTTTCAAAAACCACTTTTTTGGGTTCCCAGTACCCTAAAACGTAAAGATTTCATGTTTTTGGCGATTCGATTTTTCGATCGATTTTATTAACTTGCTTCGCTAAGCGTAGAAGTTAAAAAAATTGGCAGTCTCGGAGACGGTAGAAACTTCTACTTTTTCACAGAATTTGTAAATGTAGCATTTAACTTTATTTAACCAAATTCGGGCATGCAGAGCGTTTGGGTAGCTGATGCACCCGGCGCGCATTTATACTAAAATCTGAAATACAAATGTTTTTCACTCCTAAAATGGACATTTTTCGAAAAAATGGCACTAAGGTTTTCGATCCGGCCATGCAACAGCTATCGAATTTGATAATGATAATATGCCCTTTTGCTAAGAGAAACTCAAAAAGGGGCTTTTTTGTCCCTAACATGGAAATTTTCGAAAAAATTGTACCAAGGTTTTTGATCCGGCAATATAACAGCTATCGAATCCGATAGTAAGAATATTTTTTTTTTGTAAAGTAAATCGAAACAAAGGCCCTCTTGCCACTAAAATGACAATATACAGTTATGCATAGGTTTTTTTTCATGGCACCATTTTTTGGCCAAAAGGGCATAAGTGTGAATACATTTTTAGAAGCAGAATTCGAAGAGCATTCATATGTTAACGCGAAAAATGGTGGTTTGCATTTAAATTTTTAAAGTTGATGTGCCAAAAAGGCACTTTCCGTGAACCGATGTGGCCCAGATTCTAATCAGCACCTACAAATCTCCCACTAAATATGTGTGCCAAATTTCATCTCGATACGTTCAGTACACAGACAGGCATTTTTTCAAAAATCACTTTTTCGGATTCCCAGGACCCTGAAACGTAAAGATTTCATGTTTTCGGCGATTCGATTTTTCTAAATTTTTCGATCGGTTCCAGTAACTACTCCGCGGAGCGTAGAAGCTAAAAAATAAGGTTGACCTGTCTGATGATATTTCCGAAATATTCCTCTCTTGTTGAATTTATTCCTTACTTTTGAAAAGCACTGTATAAGTTTTAGACCATGGAATGTGTGCCGCTTCGCGCTCAATGGACTGCTAAACATCGATCTTACCGCTTGCAAGGAGAACACACGAACATTAGAACGGTATCCGATTATCTCCGTCCTTTGCGCACACGTAGTAAACGAATATGTTTCCATCCTTAGAGAGGGTCATGCAATATCTTCCATCCTTAGAGAGGGCCATAGCCGAGTATATTTCCATCCTTTACAATGTTTTGGTGCGTATCTGCGACTAGGAAGAGCAGTGCATTTAAGCGCGAAGCGGCTCCATGGTCTAAGGTATGTATAAGTGTATAATTAGTTGCCTGCTCTACGAGGTGGCGATGTTATGGAACGCACCACAAAATCCACAGCCGAAGGAGACGAGAATATGAGAATGCGCATGCGCAAAATTAGAGTTCAAATGACATTTATGGCGGGTGGGCGCATGCGTACTCTTTGGAGACGTTTAATTATTATGTTTACTGTTTAATAATAATAAAAAGATGCCAGATATTATTGTAGTGTTTCAAAACAAAAGTGCATTTAATCTGTGATAAACTGTAGAATTTAAGCCCTATCTAATTTTCCTTCGGTTTATGTGAACATGGATGCTGAAAAATCTGAAAATGACAATGAACTAACCTCAACCATGGACAGTTTAATGTCAACGAACAAGGATGAAAAAGGCGACGCTAGTGATTCCATGCCAACGTCTTCCACTGATGCATTCACCACAGCTTCATCTTCCCAGTTAGGTAATAAACGGCTTTTATCGTTTCAGCGAGATTTTTACGATTTTTTTCAGCCACCGAAGACCAAATTAGCAGCACTTCATCAGACGTGGTGGACTCGAAGAAGAGTGATAAGAGCCCTTTCAGTATTTCAACCAGCAACATGCGTCTTCTGCCGCCTACCAAAACTGTTCATGGCTCATCGTTTGTGTCCGAGAAGGATTTGCTTGTTATGAATATAACTGATACTTCGGCTGAGAAAATTACCGAAGATGTGGAGGATATTGTGCAAGACTTGGAGAACTTACTGGGGGAGCCAACTACATCGTTTGATTTTCCTGTTAGACCAAAACAAGTGAAGTCCCATTTGGAAGGAACCAGCAGCCCGCTAGATTTTGATAAGCTGACAGCTGAGTTTCAAGTAGTTGCAGGTGAGCTTGTTACAGTTTTCATTCTATTTTGAAACACGTGATTGATATAAGGGATGTTTTCTAAGTAGTCAATTCAACAGGAAAATAATTTCAAAGTCGTTTTGGTTGCCACCTGCTTTAATTAAGTTAAGTTATGGAATGTCTACTCTACATACCAAATTTCCGCCAAATCGGTCAAGAGGTTTGGGCTATAGAGTGTTTTTAACGAGGGGTTAACCACATGGTAAATTTGTGTACAAATAATCGCGAATTGTAAGAAAATCGCTAAAAATTGCTCAAACTTGACAAAAATCGCCAAGTTGCTGAAAATTAACAGACCAAGTGGAAATTGCCGCCAAAGTTCCCATAAAAAATAATAAAGTTCGTTGATAATCGTCATAGAATACCTGATATTGCTAAAAAAAACATAAGCTGTTTGATGTGGCTCTTAATTTAATCTTAGCCCTCCCGCGCACTAGGCGGCTGGCAGCGCGACCCAGGTCGCCCGGCGGCTAAAAACAACGTGAATTCCGCGCGCGGCCTGACGGCCAAGTGCGCTGCACCCCTTTAAACCTCGTGGAACTCGACGGCCGCGGGCGGCCAAAGCCGCGCTGCTAGCCGCTTAGTGCGCGGGAGGCCTTAATAGGAAAGAAGGTTTAATTCATACTTTGCAATTTTAATAATCAATAATAATCGGCTATGACGTCATTTATATGGGTCTAAACTGAGTTCCACATATTTTTTGTTCAACATTACGAGGTTCCTTGACTTTTCGAATAAAAGTATTGTTCTTTATATTAAAATGTATTAATCTGTGACTGAACTAATTCCCAAAAAAAAGTGTTAACTATATCTCATTCATTTACTATTGAAATGACAGGTCGTCAAAATTAGAGTTTTTTGGCTGAACAAGCAAACTTTGCAAGAGATTGAACTACAAGTGCCTCGGAGAAGGGGACTGTGGAGAGATTTGTCAGGTAGGTATTGGTCGGGAAAAAACGGCAGATTCAACCCATTTCAATGGTAAATGACTGGGATGTATTTTTAAAATTTGTCCATAATCAGTACAGGGTCTTTGAATCTAAAAAATGAAACATTAAAAACCACAGAAGGAGCTTAAAAATCGCCGAAATTGCTGGAAAATTTCCAAGTCGCCAAAAAAAGTATGCCAAATTCACTCGAAAATCGCCAAATTTGCTGCAAAATCGCTGGAAACTTGCTTGAAAATTGCCAAAATCTCTAGAAAATCACAAAAGTTGCTGAAAAATCGCCAAAATCGCTGGAAAATTGCCAAAATCGCTAAAAATCGACAAAATATTAGAGAACTGTACACCAAAATCGCTAAGTGATTAACTCCTCGGTTTTTAAAGTGCGCTAAAAATCTTCAATTTTTGAACTTTTTGCCAACAGGGCACTAGAGTAAATACATCTTTGGAAGCAGAATTTTAAAACCTTTCTTACAGTGTTGTCCAAAATGGGGGTTTGCAATTAAAATTTGATCGGCCAAAATGGCACTTCCTGTTCCACGATTGGCTCCAAAAGCGTTTTAGATCTAAATTAAGCTATGACATGCCTATGTACCAAACAGCCAAATCTCTTTGAGGCCATTTTTCATGGAAACATTGATCGTAAACATCTTCTCAACCCTAAAATACTCTTAAAACATATTAAAACACAAATTTCAAATTGGGCTGAAAAAAGTCAAATAAACGTCAACATACCACTCGAGTTCCCGAGTTTTACCTGTTAAATTTCGCTAAGGTAAGTTTTCTTAAAATTTTGCTTTTAACCTCGCTTTTAACCAAATGTTGTCGACTTAATAATTCGTGATCGTTAAATTAATAAGTCGACCATTTTAGAAGCAAAATTTTAATAAATATTCTTACGCGAAATTTAACCGGTAAAACTAGGGACTCTCGTGATCTAACGTATGAAAATAAATGGTCTGACTGAAATACTTTCATAAATAGCTATCTAGAAAAAATTAATTCTCTACGAGCAAACTCGAAAATACAGGGTGGTTCCTTTTTCACTGCTCACCATTGGCATCTCCTGAACGGAAAGAGATACGGAGTTGGTTAAATTGGAGAAAAGTTGCGCTATTTCTTTGTGAATAAGAATCGGAAGAGAAATCCCCGATATCTTGATTCGTTCCTGAGTTATTCCGAAATATCTAAAAATTGCGATTTCAAATAAAATTAATATCTCCCTAATAGTTTATGCTATTAAAATTAAATTTAGAACTTTTATATTTTTGACAGCTGTCAATCGAATTGCATCCACAGAAATTTTCTAAGCCTAGATTTAAAGCAATGACAGTTAACTTTTGATGCTCTTATGGCCACCAGATTGAATTTTGACACCATCGGATGCAGAGAAAAATGTAATCAATATGGACTGTTTTCGAAAAATCGTCGAAATTCTAAAATTCGTATGATTAACTTCTTGATTCTGTAATTTGTAACATCGGTGTTAAGCACTATTAAAATGACAAGTGAATTAATATATTCCTAACGATTGATGTTATTTAAATGAAACTTGGATCTTTTATATTTTTGACACCTGCCAATTGAATGGCCTTGACAGAAATTTTCTAGGCCTTTTAGATTTTGAATAGCAACAGTCAACTTCTGATTCTTTTATGGCCGCCATATTTTGACACCATCAAATTCAAAAAAAAATTGACTTTTCGAAAATCATGAATTTTTTTGACAAATTGGCATGAATGATTTCTAAAGTCAGTCTAAACTTAGATGAAAAACAATTGCAAAAAAGTACGCCGACTTCTTCAAACTCTTATGACATGTGAAAACAATTGAATTCAACAGTAATAAAATACGTTTTGAGGTCGTGTGACTCAGGCTTTCACATATTTTTTCAAGAACGTCCATGTTGGTTACATTTTTGAAAAGCTAATTTTTCTGTGTGTCTGGTGGTGTTAAAATTCAACAAGGCGCCCATAAGAAAAAGAGAAGTTCACTGTATGTTTTCAAAATTCAGAAGGCCTAGAAAATTTCTGTCAATGCCATTCAATTGACAGCTGTCAAAAATATAAAATCTCCAAGTTTCATTTAAATAACATTAATAGTTAGGAAGATATTAATTTTTCTTTAAATTGGCAATTTTCAGATTTTTTGTGATAACTCAGGAACGAATCAAAATATCGGTAAGTTCATATTGGCACTGTCGAATAATTTGAAAAACTCTTCAATTTTGCGTACCTCTTTGAAGGGGCGAAACTCCCTTCCGAAGCATTTTTGACTTTTTGACTTAAAATCTATAGGGCAATAGACCATATTCACAAGGTCAACGCCATCTATGAACAATAATGTTAAATGTAAATTGTATTCCGGATAATTTTGGGTTAGCCTAACTGATTGTAAACTGTCACTTGTCAAATGTCACTTTTGCTTCACATGTTTTCACGTTTTACAAGCTATAGTTCTCAGTATGTAATGTAACGTTAATGCAGCAATCCAAAAGGCAACGGAGCACTCAAAACATAAGTGAGAATCGCTTGATTGTCAAAAAGATATAACCAAACAGTTAGTAGCAGTCAGGGAAATATAAGTTTGTTGGTTGGTATCATATGGCATCGCAATACATCTCTCAAAATAGCTCGCGCATGCCCAAAACTGACGTTGAATATTGTCTATAACACCCTGAAACATCTGTACGAGGTTTAGGAACACTCTGTATATGATAAATTACTCGGCAACTAGGCGCTCAAAATTTATTTTCGATAATCCATACTAGCACTTGTTTTATTGCTACCGATAATCAAATCAAATCACACATTTTATGTATTTATTTATATTTATAAGAAAGCAACACTAGTTAAAACCATCCACTTTTTGGGCATTTTTACTAAAATGAAAAGAGAAAGTGATAATTTGAATCATTATATTGTTTTGTTCTTTGAATAGTTATGGTCACATATCCCCGAGGGGTTGACCACTACGGAAATGTCGTGTACATGGCTGCGGAAATGTTGGAAATATGAAATGTGGTGTACAAATTTTCGATGACTGGTCGGCCCCTCGGGCGAAACTGAAGATTTTTACTATTTCACTGCCACTTTGACTACTCACTTTTGGCTCCGCCAAAGCTCGCAAAACTTCGGCTGCGCCTCAGTTTTTACAGTGCTACTTGACTACTCACTTTTGGCTCCACCAAAACTCCGCCTTCGCAATAAAAAACTGAGGCGAAGCCGAAGTGTTGCGAGCTTGGCGGAGCCAGAAGCGAGTAGTCATATGAAGCTGTAAGAAACTGAGGCGAAGCCGAAGTTTTGCGAGCTTTAGCGGAGCCAAAAGCGAACAGTCAATTGAGACTCTAATAAACGGAGGCGAAGCCGAAGTCTTGCGAGCTTTGGCGGAGCCAAGGGCGAATAGTCAATTGAACCTGTAAAAAACTTCGGTTTCGCCCGAGGGGTTGACCACTACGGAAATGTGGTGTACATGGCTGCTGAAATGTCGCGGAAATATGAAATGTGGTGTACAAATATTCGATGACTGGTCGGCCCCTCGCATATCCCGATCAACAAACTTTTGTTTGTTTTCCTTGATTTAACTTGTGAAAGTAAGGGTTGATAGACAGCTGACAGAAGTGAACAAACCCAACCAGTAATAATCAATGATGTATTTTCAAAAATTCAGGGCCCCTCTTGATCGTTTTTTAATTTTAACACTTGGTTGTTCAGCGAACCTACAGCTTGTTTTTTAAATACTCAAATTTGGCATATTTCGAGGTTATGAGAAAATATGGCATTTGCATAAAACCTTTCAAAACTAAAACAACCAAACACTACCTATTTTAATTCTCGTTTCAGAAGAGCCACCGAAGCAAACTATCCAAGAAGAAATTACACCAGAAACAGAGGCTGAACAATTTAATCCAGAAACACCATCAGATCTTACCGAACCCACTAAAGAACCGCCATTAGAATCTCATTTAATTAACTCGAATTCTGACCTCGATGTGAAAAAAGCGGATGAAAAATTAGAGCCAGTTCCTTCTCTTGAGAACGCCGTTGAAACGAATGTCGTTGAACAGGTAGAAACGGAGACAACTTCTAATGAAAAACAGGAATGTGGTGATGTTGCTGAAGAAGTGGCGATTGAACCTGCGATTATTCACCCTGAACGTAATGAAGAACTCACATCTTCAGATATTACATCTACCAATGTCGACGTAAAGATGGCCAAAAGTAATGAATCTTCTGGGAATGATGGTGACGTTTTAGTTGCAGAGGAAGAAACTGAAAATGTAGACCGGACCCCTATGGGAAAAGAAGTAAAGGAACAAGATTTAGATAAAGCAACAGAAGAAAACCTGCAAGAAATTCACCCTCAAGAACCTCGGAATGGGGCTGAACCAGCAGCATCTGAAGTAGTTCCTATGGAAACTGATGGTTTAGAAGTTGATTCAGTCTCTGAAATAAAAACTAAAGATGCTGAAGAGTCTATGGAATGTGAAGAAATTTCGTCTGAAAATCCAACGCCAGTTGTTGAAGTGAATGCAGAAGCAGATCTGCCTGAAACTCCACAAGTTCTTCATGAAAAGATAGCTGAACCGGTTGAAGCTCTTTCTCCACCCAAAGAAGTTGATGAAATAACTGATGAAGCAGTTAATGAAACTTCCGTGGCTCAGGACCAGAATCAGATGGTTTCACCAGTTGAGACTCAATCACTCACTCACGAGCTTGAAAGTGTTTCAATAGAGTCTCAGTCACAATTAGCAATGCCAGTAGCAAGTAAAGGGTTAAAAGCTAGCCCTCAAGGAAGTACGTCAGAGGTCGAGATTAACGTGCAAGAAGTAGAGAACCACTTAGTGAAGGAAGAAGATGCAGAAATGAAGGAGTCTTCAGAAGTGTTAACGGCAGAAGTTCTGTCTGAAGCAAATGTCGAAAAAACAGAAGAATCAGTCAGCATAAAAAAATCCGTGGACATTAACGTTCCAGGAGTAGAGGATGCAGAAATTAAGGAGCCTTTAGAAGTGGAAACGGTAGAAGTTCTGTCTGAAGCAAATGCTGGGAAAATAGAAGAATCAGTCAGCATAGAAAAAGCCGTGGACATTATCGTTCGAGGGGTGGAAGATGCAGAAATGAATGAGGCTCCAGAAGTGGAAACGCTAGAAGTTCTGTCTGAAGCAAATGCCGAAAAAATGGAAGAATCAGTTAGCATAGAAAAATCCGTTGACATTATCGTCCCAGGAGTAGAAGATGCAGAAATTAAGGAGCCTCCAGAAGTGGAAACGGTAGCAGTTCTGCCTGAAGCAAATGCCGAAAAAGTAGAAGAATCAGTCAGCATTGAAAAAGCCGTGGACATTACCGTTCGAGGGGTGGAAGATACAGAAATGAATGAGGCTCTAGAAGTGGAAATGGTAGAAGTTCTGCCTGAAGCAAATGCCAAAAAAATAGAAGAATCAGTTCGCATAGAAAAAGCCGTGGACATTATCGTTCGAGGGGTGGAAGATGCAGAAATGAATGAGCCTCCAGAAGTGGAAACGGCAAAAGTTCTGTCTGAAGCAAATGCCGAAAAAGTAGAAGAATCAGTCAGCATAGAAAAAGCCGTGTACATTAACGTTCGAGGAGTGGAGGATGCAGAAGAAGAGGAAACGGTAGAAGTTCTGCCTGAGAATAAGATTGAAAAAGTAGTAGAAGAATCAAATGGTGCAGATGTTGGCATAGAAAAAGTTGATGTTATTGAAGAACTTCCTATTCATGCAGCTACGAATGTGAAGGAAGTGGCCTTAGAACAGACAGAACTTCCAACAACTACTGAAAGGCAAGCAAAAGATTTGGCTGAAGTTAGTGAGTCGAGAAATAGTGAAATTTCTAAGATACAGCAGGAGGTTATAGACCAAGTCGATGAAATATCAAACGTGCAACATGAAGATGTAACTGAAGAAGAGGTTAAAACCGTCGAATCTTCTGAACCAACTGTGATCGCAGAACAAAAAGAACCTGTAGAAGAAATTGAGAACGAACTTGCAACAAAGACACCTGAAGATGTCGAAGTGTTGAATGCAGTATCAGCCTTGATGAACGAAACAGGCATGGAAAGTGAACCCCTTGTCTTCGACATTCCAGCAACTGAAGAATCCGCACCTTCTGAGATACCACCGCAAGACGATAACATGGAGACGCTTCTGGCAGTGGCCAGTCTTCAAGACGATTACGTGCCTGAACCTGAAATTATAGAAACTGCCGTGGAAGTTACCAAGGAACCAGAATTGAAGAAGGAAGAAACTGGTGACAAACTCACGGAACCTCTCTTGATAAAAATCGACGAGGGTGAGAAAGAACGGCATCATAACAGCCCGAAAATAAAAATCAAGCCAATCAAACCGCCCAAGGAAGAAATCCAGAGCACTAGTAGTGAATCCGACGAAGCCGAATCTACCAAGTGCTCTTTAAAAATGACCATCACGAAACAGTCTGATAACATGCATTCCATTCTCAAGATTTACGATCCATCTGACGATTCCGTTGCAGAAAATCAACAGGAACATACTATACCAAAGCTGATTATCAAATCCATCCAGTCAAGTGAACAACACAGCCCCAAATCTAAAAATAAACAAGTTTTTAGTCCAACCTCTGGGCAAAGATCTTCGAGTCCGCGAATTACCATCAAGCCGATTATTAAACCACCGGAGGAGGCTGTTACTCCTTTGAAGATAACTATTAAACCCGTTCTGAAATCAGAAGAAATTCATAGGCAGAAACATAGCCCAAAACTGACGATAAAACCGGTGGTAAAGCCAGACGAGGAAGGGGTTGAGTGTAAAGTTATTAGTCCAAGAGTGACGATTAAACCAATCAAGCCTCCAGAAGACGTGGAGCAAGCCTCAAGCCCCAGAATTACAATTAAACCAATCGTTAAACCCGTCGAGGAACCTACAACGACAACTCCCAAAGTCACCATTAAACCGATCGTGAAGCCCCAAGAAAAAAACCACGAAGAGCCAGAGAAATCTAGTCCAAAGATCACCATCAAACCAATCGTCAAACCTCAAGAACAGGAACAAGAAGATTTCGAGGAAAGCATAAAAGAGAGAATAGTTCTGAAAATCAACAAGGGAAACATCCCCGTGAAAGAGTGCAGGAAGAGGGAGGCGCCCCCGCACGAGGAAGAAAAACTCGCGAAAATTAAACTGAAGTTTTCCAAGGAGGGCGGTCACGCGCAGATCGTCCAAAACGAGGACTCCCCCAAACGTTCCCTGGAAATTCTGGAGACGGAAAGGCAGCACAAAAGGATAAAGCTGGACGAATGTGCGACCAGTGCCTCGCATTCCAAACTCAAGGAAATGTTGGGTTCGGGGAGTCATTCAAAGTTCAGTGATAGAATAGTGACGATTGAGGACGAAGAGGATGACTCGATGACTGCCGTTGAGAATATAGTGAATAAGGATTCACCGATTGTTATAAGCGAGGAGTCAAACCAAGACAGTATTAGCGTGATCATAGACAGGGATCCGCTTGCAGAAATTCCAGTGTTCGAAATTACGCCGGTTAGTGTGAAGACTTTAAATCTGCAGGAGACGTCTGAAGCTGCGGCTGCTGTTGTTCCGGAGGTGGCTGCGCCAGCTCCTACACCGCCAACACCGCGCAAGCGTGGGAGACCCAGAAAGGTAAATGTACACGGCGAGCCTGAAATAATGACGTGTCATTATTAAAATTTCTGATTAGAGGTGGTTGTGCCTGAAATGACGTGTGTTTAATTTATGGTGCGCTGTAGTAAGGTGTTCTTACGGATGCGACATGTTTCCTGCATAAGCGGCCTTTGGAATAGTAAGCCGTGATAACCAAGGGTGCTCCTAGCGGGCACTAACGAAATGCAATGTTGGGTTTGAATCTGAACTGGATTACAGATTTTTTTAGCGTGCCACATGGGAAAACTGAAGCTTTTAATTGTTTCGCTCGTAGTGTTCTAACTTTAGGGTCTTTAGACGCTCGCTACCAGAGGGCGTTGATTTCACTAGTTATCGCGCCTTTATTGTTGTGAGATGGCCGGTATGAATAAACAAAGCTTTTGCTACTAGTTCTATCCTTTTCTCGTACACGAAAAACTTGTATTTGCATCCTTTGTTAATGTGAGTATGAGCATCTTGTAACACTTTATTCATACCAGCCAGCCATTGACTTCAAATTCAAAGCACGGCGTTTGCTCTCCTAATATCCAGCCTCCATAGTTTAATTAAGTGCAAAGCAGATATCAAAATCTGTCAACTTTTTTGACGTAACCTAACCCACCCCACCGCGATCATTCACCTGATCGACTGTTTCCCTGCACCTTCTATTAGACGACTCCAAACAATTTATGAGACATATGTACAGTGTGTTTCAGTTTGAGTGGAAACACCCAAATATTTCGGTAAATATTAACCAAATCAATCCGTTCTTTTTTTCTGCATGTAGAACCCGAAAAGCTGCACCTGTGTGATATTTAGTTTTTTGATAGGCCGAAGTCGGCCGGCCTACTGCGATTAGAGGGCTTCCAATGAAGTCATTGAAATCATTTATAGTCATTTATTTTTTTAGTAGCCATTAAAGTCATTTTTTTCACATCTAGGTCATTTATTGTCATTTTTTTGGGCCAAAATAGATTTTCTCCTCAAATGATAAGTTAATGATAAAGAGAACATCACGCCACGCCACTGAAAAAACCTGTCAATTGGATTTCTCAATATTCGAAATTAGACAATTCTGTCATAATGTGACGGCTGGTTCGTATTCTGTATGACGACCCATTGACTTTCTCAATTGGATTTATATTCAATTTAACAAGTAATTGAAAATTGGAAGTTTTCAATTTTTGAAAATCCCAATCCAATTGAGAATTCCAAGACAATTGAAAATTCCAATGGCATACAGAATAAGACTGATTGACCTAGGCGGTGTTCAAGTTGTTCAGTGCCTTCTCGCGGGTGCTAATAAGAAAAACTGAATTGGAGAAGAAAATTTAAAAAAAAGTACCTACTTTAATTAATAATTTTCTGGTCAAGAAACAAAAAATTTAGTTTTCAGTTTTAGAAATTGTTTATTTGCAATATGCGCAATAAAATTGTGTTAACTTGTGTGTTACTTTCGAATATTATATCAGTTTTCTTTAATTTCTCGTTATTTTCTTATTTACCGAAGTCATTTTTTTGGAACTAGTTACTCATTTCATTATTATCATTAATTTTTGCAAAGTTGGCGCTGGAAGCCCTGTGATTAAATAAAGAGACCAAAAATCGATAAACCGTATTACGCATTTTTATCGAAAAATTTTATAAGAAATAGTATGGACAAATCCGCAGTTTCAGGCCAAAATAAAAATGTTAAATTTCTTGAGAGAAAATCCTAAAGTTCAATATTTTTGCAAATGATGGAATTAGTGACAAACGTTTGCTTCATTAAAGTGAAACCAATTAATTTCAATAGTTTTTTATGCCACAGCACACTTTTTGTTGCAAAAATATTGAACTTGAGGATTTTCTCCCAAGAAATTTTAACATTTTTCCTATCAAAAAAGTGACATATCTCACAGGTGCAGCTTTTCGAGTTCTACATGCAGAACGGATTGATTTGGTTAATATCAACCGAAATATTTGGATGTTTCCACTCAAACTGAAACACACTGTATATCTACAGGGTGTTTTGCAACCGCGTGTAAGTTTTTTAACCTCAGATTGCCCATCGAAAATGGTTACGATTGGCACAAAATTGTTTAGGTCGAAGTCGTCTCCTAAGGAAGTTATAGGGCTTTAAAGTCAGCCATCGGAAGTTATCTCAGGAACTGATTAACGGATTTGAATGAAATTTGGTGGACACTAGTAGCCAGTAAATATACATCTACTTGGGGAATTTCGTTGGATTATGACCACGGGATCCCCAGAAAACGGAGACACCTTTGATATTTTTCTTCCGGAAAATGTTTGAAGGTCACGCGTTTTATAAATGGTGGTGTCCGTTAGAAAAGGCAATTCAAACTCCAACTTTTACTATACTTGGTATTTTTTGATTTAATGCGTGGTTTTAGAGATATCCGTACCTGAGGTAACAGGAAATTTTTCAAGGTCACGCATTTTAAAAATGGTGGTGCCTGTTGTAAAGAGCAGCTTAAACTGCAACTTTTACTATTCTTGGTATTTTTTTATTTAATGAGTGGTTTTACAGATATCCAAATAAGAAAAACTGCTCCCTATGGTAAAGCCCTAACTTCCTTAGGAGACGACTTCGACCGAAACAATTTTGTACCAATCGTCACCATTTTTGATGGGCAATCTAATGTTAAAAAACTTACACGCGGTTGCAAAACACCCTGTATAAAAGGGTCTCATGCTCTTACTTCAGGTGTGAAATATGAATGTATCGGAATTATAAATTTTACTGACTTTACTACACGTTTCCTAATAGTAGTTCAGAAAGCGTCAATTGAATTTCAGAATCCATCAATTGTAGTTTAGATTAGTCAATTGAATTGAATTGAATTTGATTCAGAGGAACAACTGAAAAAGGTTGCTGATTGGTTCGCTCAGCCACAACCGTCACATCTAACCTTAAAATTTGACGCACTGACGCAATTCAATGTAGGACACAGAGAAACTTATGTGCTCAGGAATGAGATTAAGTGAATTAGAGAGCGCAAACTGCGCGGCCTCCCTGATCTATGCTCGACAATAGACGTTTACAGAGGAAAATGAAATCAAAATGTTAACTGCATACCAAGAGCCGTTTTCTGGCGGTCGCTATATTTTTGAATTCAAACTTGCATTTGAAAATATAAGGCGAACGCCTATTAGTCCGGGAGGCAGCGACAGATTGGCTTGACTTATTTTATTAACTTTCTAGTCATTTTTCCTATTACGTATGTCGTGATTCGAAAAAGTCGAGTCTGCCATGCAACGCTCCAGGGGGGAGGTTCAAGTATGCCAAAAAAAAACTAGTCTCATTGATGAAAATCATCATTTTTTATATGAATTACGGACACCTCGAAGTGTCCAAAAAACCGGTCTGCCACTTCGCCTGCGGGACAAAATGTGTCTGGTAGCCACATTTCCTAAAAATTTGATTAATAAAATTGTCAAACTATACTGTCATATTTAAATTATCTGCCCGTAGCAGGTGTAAAACAGGTAATAGTGTCGTTAGGCACCAATCTGTTTATTCTACGCCTCCTACAGTAGATAATTTGAAGCTGGGAGTAGCTTGACAATTTTATGAATCAAATATCTAGGAAATGTGGCTATCAGACACATTTTGTCCAGTTTTTGGACAGTTCGAGGTGTCTGTAATTCACATAAAGGATTTCAGCGCTAATGATTTCACTCTTTTTTACCATACTTGAAGCCTCATTGCGGGGCCCTGTCCCGCAGGTACCCTGGCAGACCGCCAATTTCTGTGTTTATGAGACGTAAATTAACGAATAATGTGGAAATAGTTATTTTCCGTGTACTGTCCTGAAATGGCATTAACATTTAAAATCAAAAATTATTTGTGCAGGGTCAAATACTTTCTGAAATTTCATTTACATGGTAACGAGAAACAACAAAATAAAAATTAACAAATAATGTCATTGAAAATGTTTGCTGCCGATCAAAAGAATTATTTAGAAAAGCGTTCCTATGTGGAAAAGTGTTGCTATGTAGAAAAGTTTAACTTTTCTAAATGAAAAAACACTTGGAGATTTAATATATTTCAGAATAGTACACGGAAAAGAATGTTAATGAAATCGGCCGAATATTTCTATCGCTGCCTCCCCGACTACTTTTGTATTAAAACAGTGTCAAAATAATGTCAGTTTTGAACACATTTCCGAGATGAATTTGAAACTGACAACAAAGTGACAGTATATTAATTCAAAACAAGAGTTTATCCTATGCTTCCAAATGCAAGTTTGTATTTGAAAACATAGCCAGCGCCAGAAAACGGCTAAGGTTCTTACATTCATTAAGGATTAAGGAACATAAAACACCACAAATATTTCTTGAAATAGCGACGGAATAGCTATTTGAGTAAAATGTTGCTAGCAAATCCTTTTGCACAGTGATTACTGGCACCCTTTGAAACCCTTCTTGTCCGAAATTTCGGCCCTAGGATTCAATATGGCGGCCATTATTTCTTTTAAGATGAGTTGTGACAGAGTTGTGTCAATGATTGTGTGCAAAATGCTCGGTACCTGATTTGGAAGGTAAAAATAAGACAAAGACTACTGGGACTAAAAGCCTTCTTCTGAAGTTTCTACTTTCACCAGGAGAGTGCAATCTCAATTATTCACATATTTTTTCTGTAAGCATTTTTCTCAGAACAAAATATCATTTAGATTTTAGAATATGAAAAACTAATGAGAGCCATTTTATTCGAAAATGGCGCTTAACGATTTTGATAAGAAATCTCTTTTGTGTCTTATGTTCCATTGTGAGAAAAATGCTTTCAGAAATAAATTATGCCAAAAGTGTGTATAGTCCCCTCCAAAAATTGCACGCCCCCTGGTGAAAGTAGACACTTCAGAAGAAAGCTCTTAATCCCAGTAGTCTCTGTTCCCGATTTCACAGCCATATTAATTATAATGGAAACACTAGAACACCTCACTACACCGAAACACTTGATTTTGATTATCAAAGCCGAAGCTAAACAACCTACCTGCCGGAAAACTGAAATATTTATAGGCCCACCCACCTAGCTCCTCCCCTCCGCTGTGAAAGTTAGACCAATCACAGGTCGAGAATTGGTCACGCATGGGTATAAATATAACAAGTCCTCCCTAAAGTAGTGTAAACAGAGATGAATATGCGATCGGGCCTGTATCAGCGTTCATAAGCCTATCTCTTGACTTATAAAATACGATACTTTCCATTGCATCTAGCATCTGCACCTTGTTAACGCTACAAACTAACTTAATATTGTCACTTATTCTATGGTCATTGCGTAAAGCATATATGGCGCATTGGCCATAGAATAAGTGATAATATTAAGTTAGTTTGTAGCGTTAACAAGGTGCAGATGCTAGATGCAATGGTAAGTATCGTAATTTACAAGTCTAGAGATAGGCTTATGAACGCTGATACAGGCCCGATCGCATATTCATCTCTGTTTACCCTACTTTAAGGAGGACTTGTTGTATTTTATAGGTATGTATTCGCCCATGCGTGACTATTTCTCGACCTGTGGTTTTCTAACTTTCACAGCGGAGGGGTGGAGCTTGGCGGGTGGGCCTATAAATATTTCAGTTTTCGGGCAGGTAGGTTGCTTAACACATTGTGCTCGAAACGCGTCAGCAGTGAAAATCAAGTGTTTCGGTGTTTCTAGTGATAGCGTATGAATTATATTTTTCGAATAAATTGAGAAAGACTGAATTTTGAGCGACAAAAACTCAATTCTCTGGTAGAGAAAGAAAGTGTAATTAAAATTTGTTCCTTGTTAGGTGCCGCTGCAAGTCCGCGAGGAGTTCAAAGATCCCAAGGAAGAAGAACCCAAGCCGGTCGTTTATGAGTCAACGAGGCCGAAACGCAGCTGTCGGGGCCCTTCGGTGAGGACGACGCTCGGAATTAAACCGAGGAAGCCCCGAGGCCCCGGACGAGGCAGGGGAGGCAAAAGAGGCATGGGCACTAGATCCACCCCGACGAGAACTCCCACCCCGACACCGCCCTCCCCTCCACCTAGACCGGCAAAGGTGAGCACTTTTTTTTGTTTCGACCGCTTCTGAAATTTGGTTTGTTTTTAGTTAAGAAAAAAAGCTGGATCGTGAGTGTATTTTGAATACTTACTCATAATTTCTGTTTTGACTGTTGATTCGCAATTTTTCAAGTCTGAAAGTTAATTTATTGTTGAGTTTAAAGAAAATTACTTAAGTCAGAAATTTAAATAATGAGAGCTGTCGTTATATATTTTTCATATTGCTTTAATATTTAATAGATTCGTTTGTACTATATTTTGTACTTAAAATTAAATACTTTTCTTGGTCTTCATCTTGATTTAATTTGAGAGATCTTCGAGCCCTTTGTACCGACAGTCCCATCATGATCGTCGTGTCACATGACGTAAGAGCTTCACTCGACTTTGATGGTTCAATTGGAGGTTTTTGTATTGTCTGGGTTAATGGAATGCTTTGGTTCAGCATTAATTATTATATTTTAGTTAAATAGGTCAATTAAGAGCAACATTTTACTTTGTGTCAAAAAATGTGTCATCAGGTAAGTATGAAATCGTTTAAACGCTTCGTACGGTTAGTTCTCATGACGCAACATTTGCAGATACAGGGTGATTCATCCTAGCAAGCGCTGTTGCTATTTTAAATGGAAAGCTTATCTTTTGATTCTAGATTCGGATTGGCCTCTTAATTGTGAGTTAGTCGCACCCACATTTTGCTCACCTAACTGTCACAGTTTTTGACATATGTCAAAATTTGTGTAAAAAAATTGATATAATATACTTGGAGGGTTGAAAGTAGAAGGTTTTAACATTTTCAAAAATTTCGGAATGAATTTGTCCGAAACTCAATTTTATGTCGCCAGAAGATGCAAAACTAAATTTCCTTTATACGACTAATATTAGCATTCCCTATAGACGATATTCAACGTCAGTTATGGACATGCACGAGGCCATTTTGAGAGCTGTATTGCAATATGTCATGTAATGCCCACCAATAAATTTGTATTTCCCTGATTATTACTAACTTTTAGGTTATTTTTTTGGCGACCATTTGATATGATCAGTCTCTCACTTGCGTTTTTGTTGCTCCATTGCCTTTTGGATTGTTTTATTAACGCCACTCGTAAGAACTGACGTGTAAGGCGTGCTAGCGCGTGAAAGAAAAGTGACATTTGACACTTTTGACAGGTATATCCAGTTAGACCAACTGAAACGCTATGCGCTATACAATTTGCATTTAACATTCCTGACCATAGATGGCGCTGACCTTGTGAACATTGTCTAGACCGATTTCTAATATTTTGTTCTGTGTTTTTTTAAAGATTTATAATAAATAATGAAACTTTCCTACCTTTCAAAAATTCGTGTTTCTCCACTTTTGGCATATTTTAGTACAAGTAAGCCTCTCCTGGATAGTGTTGTAGAGCTGAAATATTTCAAATAAATTTCATTTCATTGAAATATTTCACACCCCTTGAAATATTTCATGAAACTTATTTTAAAAAACGCTCGCAAAATGAGTCGACATGACATGTGATTTGGAGATTTGGAGATTTGGAGACCTGCAAAGGCTATTTTATTCAAAGTTTTTTTTCTAATTCTTTTGTTAATATACTGAACATTCTACCAAAGTTAGAATTTCTTTCATAGATTATGAAATATTTCGTGAAACATTTTATGAAATATTTCAAAAAAATAAGTTTCATGAAATTTTTACATCACTACTCCTGGACATCACATACGAGGTGGTGAGTTTTTCGTTACTCACCTTAGGTTAAATTGGGAAAAAGTTGCGGCGATTAAAAATGTGTATACAGGATATCTCAGAACGCTCGCACCACCTTTTAATAGAGTATTCAGAATTCAATTCTGAGTCGATCCGTGTTTTTGAAAATTTCCAGGGTCCAATAGTTCTCGAGTTATAAGAGATTTAAAAGGACCAATCAGATTTCAGCTCTGAATTGCTTCATAAGGTAACTTAGTGTTAGATGCACTGTTTCCTAGGTAACAAGATACAACAATATTAAATTTTTATTGATTAGTATCTTGTTACCTAGGAAATAGTGCATCTAACATTAAATTGCCTATTGAAGCAATTCAGAGCTGAAATCTGATTGGTCCTCTCAAATCCGTTATAACTCGAGAACTATTGGACCCTGGAAATTTTCAAAAACACGAATTCACTCAAAATTTAATTGTGAATACTCCATTAAAATATGGTGCGAGCGTTCGGAGACACCCTGTAGACTTCTCCTTTGTCTTGATTCGTTCCTGAGTTATCCCGAAAATACTGAAAGTCGCGATTGAATATGAAAAATTCATATCTTTGCAACGATTGGTGGTATTCAAATGAAACTTGAAACTGTTGTATTTTTGACAGCATCAACTCAATAGCATTAACACAAATTGTCTAGTCCTAGATTTGGACCAACGAGAGTTAACTTCTCTTTTTCTTGTGGCTGCCGTCTTGGATTTTAACAGACATGGACTTTTTGGACAAATCGTCAAAGTTTTAAAATTGGTATAAATTTTGTAAAATCAGCCTAAACTTTCCGGGATTTTTCGATTTTGCTTTAAATGAAACTGAAATTTAAGTATTTAACATACATTAAGTCTTAGTAAATCATTATTTATTTGGATCACAACAAGAATTAACAAAATGTTTACCAAATTTTACTTATGCAGGGCATTTTTAGGTTGATAAAACTTAAAGTTATCTCTAAAAATAGTACACCGACTTTTTCAATCTCTTATGACATGGGAAAACAATTAAATTCAACTGTAATAAAATGCTTCTTGGCATGATGTGACATATTTTTTCAGAAAAGTTCATATTGATTGTATTTTAGAAAAACAATTTCAATTTTTTTGTATAGGTACGCGGTGAGGCCGAATGTGATGCTAAAATCCAATATGGCTTGTGAAAAGCTGAAAGGCCTACAAAATTTCTGTCAGTGTCATTGAATTAACAGGTGTCAAAAATATACAAGTTC
Source organism: Pycnomerus fuliginosus (assembly GCA_963924575.1). Taxonomy (NCBI): domain Eukaryota; kingdom Metazoa; phylum Arthropoda; class Insecta; order Coleoptera; family Zopheridae; genus Pycnomerus; species Pycnomerus fuliginosus. Next base: position 17,219,260 of record OZ004622.1, read on the forward strand.
CAATTTTCATTTGAATCTCACCAGTCGGTAAAAAGATAAATTATTTAAATTCTCAATTTTAATTTTTTTTCCGGATAACTCAGGAACGAATCAGGATATCGAATAATTCTTTACAGATTTTTAATTACCTCGAAAAAGCGCAACTTTTCTTCCGAGTTTCCAATGGTGGGCAACGAAAAATTCATCAACCAATGCTCTATAAAAAATGGGCAACAGAGAAGCGGCTGGAACCTCCCCATGGCGCAGGGTTGATTTGATTTCGTCCACGTGGACAAAACCGGATGATTTTGTCCGGTTTTGTCCGCCCCGGACAAAACCAAAAAAGTGCCCTTAATGGACAAAACCGGACAAAATAAAAAAAAATATACAGGGTGAGTCAACAAGGCGACGGCGGTCCATAACTTCTGAACCCTTCCAGATAGGAAATTAATTCAAACGCCATTATGTACAACACCGCCAATTCTACATCCTAAAAATACCTTCAACTATACAGGGTGTCCCAAAACGCTTGCAACGCATGGCAACTGGATTTTTTTAAATGGAACACCACCACTTTGATGCCATATTCTGGATCACCTATAACATAGCTTTACATCGCATAAGACATTTGATGTTTTAAGGCTCTGTTCTAAAGAAATTAATTCTTTTTGAAAAATTTCGATCATTGCGAGTGCTACTTAAAACAGTTCCTGAGAACTCAATTTTGTATCTAGAGAGCTGAGATTCGGTAGGAATATGAAGGAATGTCTATTCTATCTATCTAACATGATAACTATCATTATTACTATACAGGGTGTTAAAAATTCTGTGTCAAGTTTGGAAAATTTCAAATATGCAAAACTCCATTTTTTCAAATGGCACCCCCTGTTATTATTGTACCATGGGGTTCGGCTGTTGAATTACTTTATTTTTTATTAAGTTTGTCCTAAACCTAAAGTCAATACTTCAAAAGATATTCTTTGACTTAGTTATTTTATTGAATATTATTACGATCTCAATTAAAGAATGCCATGAACTGTATGACAGTTATGATTAGCATTGTTTATTTACATGGTTACCAGACAGTTTGTCACATTTATTGATATACACAACGAGAAAGAATTCATTGACATGCTTTACTGCTTATGGTTGAAATTATTTGTGTATGTCAATAAATGTGACAAACTGTCTGGTAACCATGTAAATAAACAATGTTAATCATAACTGTCACACAGTCCATGGCATTCTTTAATTGAGATCGTAATAATCTTCAATAAAATAAATAAGACAAAGAATATCTTTTGAAGTATTGACTTTAGGTATAGGACATACCTAATAAAAAATAAAGTAATTCAACAGCCGATCCCCATGGTACAATAATAACAGGGGGGTGCCATTTGAAAAAATGGAGTTTTGCATATTTGAAATTTTCCAAACTTAACACAGAATTTTTAACACCCTGTATAGTAATAATGATAGTTATCATGTTAGATAGATAGAATCGACCTTCCTTCATATTCGTACCGAATTTCAGCTCTCTAGATACAAAATTGAGTTCTCAGGAATTTTTTTAAGAAGCACCCGCAATGATCGAAATTTTTCAAAAAGAATTAATTTCTTTAGAACAGAGCCTTAAAACATCAAATGTCTTATGTCGATGTAAAGCTATGTTATAGGTGATCCAGAATATGGCATCAAAATGGTGGTGTTCCGTTTAAAAAAATCCAGTTGCCATGCGATGCAAGTGTTTTGGAACACCCTCTATAGTTGAAAGGATTTTTAGGATGTAGAATTGGCGGTGTTGTACATAATGGCGTTTGAATTGATTTCCTATCTGGAAGGGTTCAGAAGTTATGGACCGCCGTCGCCTTGTTGACTCACCCTGTATATACAACAAAATGAAATGGGTTTTTACTGCTTGATGAGCTTTTGCGACAGTAATTAATTGATCTTTTATATTCAATGTAATTTTATTTTATTGGATTTATAGCAAGTACAGTGACGCATTTTATTTGTAGTTACTTTTTATTGATTTTGTCCGGTTTCGTCCGGTTTTGTCCGGCGCCCCGGACAAAACCAAAAAAAGCGGACTTTTTCACAACCCTGCCATGGCGTGGGTCTTTGATTTTAAAGTTGATATGCCAAAATGACACTTTCCTTAGACCGATTGCTTCTTTTAGCTCTTCAACGGGTCACATACTCTCCATGTACCAAATTTCAGCCAAATCGATCAAGTAATTTGGGCTGTAGTGTGTTTTTAATGCTCTTACAAAATTTCGATTTTTTTACGCAAGGGGCACTAATTGTGATTGCATTTTGTCTCATTTAAAACTGGAATTTGTGACCTTTCTTTTAGTTTCAATATTTTTCAAACTTGTTTCCGATGGTTAAATGAGAGTATAACTTAAAATTCTGAAAATTAATGTTGCAAAATCTTTTCGTCTCTTCAACGGGTAATAAAGTCCCCTCGTGTAAAATTTCAGGCAAATCGGTCCAGGCATTTGGGCTGTATCGTGTTTTAAAATAAACCCACGTTAACAAATTTCGAATTTTGAGCTTTTTGTCTTATGGTGACGTACAAATGGGAGTTTGTATTGAAAATATCAAAATGTATGTGTCAAAATGACATTTACACTTGTAAGATTGGCTCCAAAAGCTTTTAAGATCTAAGTTAGGTTATGTACAAAATCTCAGCCAGATCGGTCCAGTAGTTTGGGCTGTGGCGTGTTTACAAACATATATACGCACGTATACAAGGACATTCTAAAAACCACTTCTCTAGGTCCCGAGACCTCAAAACGTATACAGGGTGGTTAATTTTTCGATGCTCACCATTGGGATCTCCTAAACGGTAAAAGATACGGGGTCGGTTAAATTAGAGAAAAGTTGCGCTATTTCTTGGCGATTAAGAATTTGAAGAGAATTCCTTGATATTTTGATTCGTTCTCGAGTTATCACAAAAAATCTCAAAATTGCCAATTTAAAGAAAAAATAATATCTTCCTGACGATTGATGTTATTTAAATGGATCTTGGAGTTTTTATATTTTTGGCATTGACGGAAATGTTCTAGGCCTTCTAGATTTTGAATAAAGACAGTCAACTTTTCTTTTTCTTATGGGCGTCATATTGAATTTTTACACCGCCGGATACACAGAAAAATTAGCTTCTCAAAAATGTAACTAACATGGACGTTCTTGAAATAATATGTGAAAGCCTGAGTCACACGACCGTAAGACATATTTTATGACTTGAGTTCATTTGTTTTCACATGTTATAGGAGATTGAAGAAGTATCTTTTTGCAATTAATTTTCATGTAAGTTTAGACTGATTTTACAAATTATTCATACCAATTTTCAGTTACCCACCCTGTATATCCGGTCTTATCTCGAATTCGAAAATTTTAGTGTTTGCAGTAACCTCCCATTTTTTTGAAATTGTGGGGTTGGGGAGGTTAAAAGTGGGGGGCTGATCACTCAAAATAATTGTGTACAATTAATTCCAATCGGGAATTAATTCCAATAATTCCAGTTTAATTCCATTAATTCCATTCTAATTCCATTAATTCCATTAATTCCATTCTAATTCCATTAATTCCATAAATTCCATAATAATTCCAATCAATTCCGCGTCTATTCCATATTAATTCCAAATAATTCCAACTAATTCCTTTAATTCCTTTTAAATGATGTACTTATCAATTCCTTATTAATTCCATATCAATTCCAAATAATTCCAGTTAATTCCAACTAATTCCAACTAATGCCGGCTAATTCCGACTAATTCAATTTCAAAAATGCTGCTTACGACGTTGTAATTCTAAACGAACGAAATGGAGACATTTGATTTGTCAAAAATTACTGCGCAGTAATTTTTAAAAAATTAGTGCGCAGTAATTTTTGACAAATCAAATGTCTCCATTTGACAACGACAGCGCCTTTTATAAATCAGCCTTTATAACAGTTCGCATAGCAATTTCCAGTCTTTAGAGCAAAAAATCTGAAAAATGTTTAATTTCGATTGTGTGGTGGGTAGGTAAGTACTATCGCGGGCAAAAAAACCGGGCCATCACTTGTCATTTCATTGACATAATCTGTGAACGGACCTTTACGTAAAATTTGACAATGAAAGGGCAGCCATCACAAACTTCAATCAATTTTAAACATCAGTCATCATGACAATAAAGCTAGGATTATAGTGCCTTTTTTCAAGCGACAGAAAATTTGATGGCCCGTTTTTTTTTGCCCGCAATAGGACATCTAACAGAATCTCGATTATACAGTATACTGCACTTAACAACGTTATATCGTAATCTAGATATTATTTTGATACAAATTTTGACATGTGTCAAAAGCTGTGACAGGTAGGCAAAATGAGTTTGCTTTGAACTCAAAATTAAAAGTTCCATTCTAGAATCAAAACTAAGGCTTTCCATTTCAAATAATAATAATAAATACTTACAAAACGAACCTTTATGGTCAAACTAGTGCAAAAAAATGCATTGGTACACCCACGAGAAAAAGTTCAAATTCGATCCTGGAAGTTTTGGGAAACACTACATTAAATAATGAATTCTAATGGCTAGGTGCTTTCTTGCTACTATTGCAGTTACGTAATCAATGTTTATATTAATTAGATTCATATTTTTAAAAAACTATGATAAGTAGTATGTTTTCACTTACTATTTTACCAGTCATACAAATTCGATAATAATTCTAGGTATTCGTTATTATTATTCGCTATGTAAATAAATTTATTTGTACTTGAAACTTGTTGACTAAATGAGGTGTACTTTATCTGCATCAATAAATTGTGATTCCTTTATAGTTGACGATTAGGCTTATCAGGAATGTTAATCAAACGTTCACGTGAATCGGAAAGTAAATTAATGTTGAACCAACCCCAATTCATAACGAACTTCACAAAAAATTAATAGTATAAATCGAGGAGTCGTGATGGATCAAATACAACCTCGCAAATGTTCTATTTTTAGTCTAGTTCACCTGCTGTGCTTCGTAAATGTTATTTTGGTCAAGTTTAAGTATCTCAGACACAATATCTCCAGCTTTGATGACAGTATTATTAAACTAATGCATTAACAAAAATTTATTCTTCAATATTGTGACACATGTGTGCTCGTACAGGAACCGAGACTGAGTGCGTCCAAGCTTAGGCAAATGAAAGAGGATTTGTCGACTCTAAGCGGTAGAAGTGATGTGAAAGCTATCGAAATTGACGATGGATTTCCTAAGTCACCGCTAGCACCACCTTGTGAAGTCTCTGATAGGGCTGATATTGTGATGTATGAAGAGGAGACACGTATGAGTGCGGAAACTAACAGTAGAGCTCAAACGCCGGCGAAGCAGGTAAGGTTGATTTTTGTTTTATTGTCATCTCTTATCGGAATTTAAACACCGAAAATTTCTAGACTTTCTATATTTAAACGTGGAAGCCACGCTTCTACATTTAAATTACTGTGACTTGACGAATTTTACTTTATAATGATTCATCATTAGCATCATGATAATTAACGATATAGTTCAAGGTAAAATACGCTTAGATAATAATAACATTTGCAAAAACTATGCACTCATTTTAAATCTGTAGTCTCAGGTCGAAAATTATATTTCAGGCATGCATGTTAAAAGACAACAATCAAAGTGGGAATTAAAAACATCACATTTCAGTCTTTAAAACATGAAAATAGTCAACACAGAAGAATAGGTATATAAAAGTCTAAAAGTTATGGACTTTACCAAATTATTTTTGCCATCTTCATAAAAGAAATATTCTTGGTTTTGAATTACATTAGAAAAAAACTTCCTTATCAGTTAAAGGACGTTGATAAGACCCCTCCACCTTTCAGCATTCAACGAACGTTATTGAAAAACATTAGCTAAAGTCAAAACATTGGAACATTGCGTTTTCTAAAAATTGAGGAAGCTCTACAAGATAATTATGCACTATTTCTTAGGTAACAAGATGCCACAATATAATTTTTCATTGATAGTATCTTACAACCTTATGAAGGAATTCAGAACTGAAATCTGATTAATCCACTTAAATCTTTTATAAATGGAGAATGATTCGAACCTAGAAGTTTTGGAAAAGTCGGGTTGTCTCAGAATTTGTTCCGAATACTTTAGTAAAATAAAGTGCCAGTGTTCTGAGACACTGTATACAGGGTGTCCGGAAATAACATCACCATATTTTGGGAGGTGATTCCAGAGCCAAAAATATATAAACAGGGCCTAGAAGGTGTCTCTCAAAAACAAGTATTTATTATTTTTGAAACCGTTGGAGCTAGAATGACGAAATTTGGGTTCTGAGGTAATTTTGGGGTGACAAATTATCTGGTGGGAACAAGACAGGTGATTGACGACCATAGGCGTGCGAAACTGGGGGGGCTTAGGAAAAAGATTCCCACAACTTTTTTTTCTCTAGCTTTCTTGAATTTTTGACTTCAAGTAACAATGCTCCAAACGATTCTACACAAAAAAGGTACTCTTGATATTAAGTCATAAGATCAACCGTTTTCAAGAAAAACGCGATTAAAGCATGTCGTGACTATGGTAACAAATTTATAAATGCAAAAAAAACAAGTTGGCTTGCTTCACAAATGTCGTTAGTTTGTCACTAACGACTACTACTTGTTATTCTAGCTCCAACCGGTTCAAAAATAATTAATAAATACCTGTTTTTGAGAGACATCTACCTAAAGTCTGTAGCGCCCCCTGGAGGCACTTTCGAACATTTGTTCACATGAACTTTTTTGCGATGTTATTCCCGGACACCCCTCGGGACACCCTGTATTTGATTTTTCCCATATGACCATTTTAGATACCGATCTGAGTTTTTTCCACATGCCGATTCAAAAAAATTGGCATTCTCGGACACGGTAGAAACCTCTACTCACAGAATTTATAAAGATAAAGCAAACTGTAACTAACCATATGATCAGATCGCAGGGTGCGAGTTTTAAATTCAAATAGCGACAAAACCTACAGTTAAAGAGGCTTTTCGCTATTAAAATGACATTTTTCGAAATCGAATTCAATAATAAAAGTGTACACTTATAACGTATTGTTTTTTTTTCCACGACCCTGGAAGAGCCTTCGAATTACGGGCCCGATTTGGCTCAACATTTCATGAACATCCACAAACTGCTCACTGAATATCCGTGTCAAATTTCAGCTCGATATCTTCAGTAACTTGGTCTGTGGCGTGTTTTTTTTTGGTGGTCTCTTGCCAAAAAGGCCCTAAAATAAGATTTTTCGAAAAAATGGCACTAAGACTCTCGATCTGAAAAAAAGTCACCGGAAGATGTACATCAATGCTATGTGTCGGCTATCCGTAGGAGATATTTGCCGACATTTCTTCCTTATACGATTTTAATCCATCTTCAAGCGTTTAGACAGCATTCGCAATAGAAGCGCGAGAATGAGCATTTTTTCCAGGGACCGAAAAGTATTAAATGTAATAACTCGAGAACCAGTAGAGATTTCTTACTGAAACTTGGTATACGCTTTTGAAGTACCTACAAATATGTTGAAGGTGAGCTGGTGTAAATTTTGGGGGATAAAATTTATGGGTTGAAAATCACAAAAATACGAAAACTTCTCAAATATTTTGCACGTGGAGGTCTAAAACCCGACATAACATATTTCGATAATATCTGATAAGGGAGGTTTTTTTCTTCAAGATGAGACAGATGGGGTGGCAATCAAGGGTTGAGACTCGAAATTTCACATAAGTGTTACTTGAAATTCAGAACATTCGACAACTTTCCATCAATGTCCCAAAAAAAGCTTTGAGCATATTTACGCCTTAGACCCAGATCACCTACGACCGGAAGAGAAAAAGCTGCACCTCTAAAACTCAACCCCTTCAACCTTGAAACATAAAAGATTCATTTAGAGGAAATGTAACCCTTGGACCACCTATTACCGGAGGAAAGTAATTGAACTTAAAAAATTGCACCCCCGAAAGCCACCCCTTTCAAACCCCGAACCAAAAAGTTGACATGGAGAAAATTTAGCCATTGCACCACCTCTTACCGGAGGATATTAATTGAACATAAAAAATTGCAGGAAGAAAAATTAATCCTAAAACACCTAACATGTAACTTCCTTACACCAGCCGCAAAGCGCAAAGCAGTGCTGTGGAAAAATTGTTATAACTTTTAAACCACGGACAATAATAGAAGAATAACACACCGTTGTAAAGTAGAAAGACTGTTTGGCTTTATACATGCAAAAAAATCCTAAGAAACTTGATTTTTCTTAGATTGCATCCCACAACTTTTTCTACATGGATGGGTGCAGAATTGTATCCCCTTTTCAACGGTACCCATAGAGTGTCAAAAAAAGAAACGATTAAAATCGTCCTTTTTTCCATTATAAGAAAACAAATCGTTTTTTCAATTTCCAATATTTCAATTTCTTTAAATTGACTTTGAATCAGCTTTCGTATGATTGTTCTAGATTCGTAAGACACCCTGTATATAAACTGACTACGATGCTAAGCCCGTCTGCTTAACTTTAAACCAAAAAGTGACAACACTTAGGTGTAAAAGGCCCTTATTAACTTATTTACAGATAAACAAGTTACAAGTTCATTAGAACATAAAACGCCATCTTCCATAATTATAATAATATTTACTACTAAACATTAATTATCTGCTTCAAATTCATAATTCCCTGTCGATCCCATATTCTAATGGACGTTTTTGGTTTTTGTTCTTCTTCGTCCATTTCTTTTTGATTGAAGAATCGCATTAAAATTAATAAATAAATCACGTTGATGTTACGCGCAGTAGCCTTTGTTTTCCTTTGACAGCTTTCATAATTCGCCGATGGCGCTGCAGACGCCCGCAAAATTTGAAATCCGCTGGGTCCCTATAAGGAAGAAATGTCGGCGACAAATAGATCTACAAAAAATTCCGCGACAGCATATAAATATCTGTTACGGATAGCCGACAATAAGCCACCCAAGGCAATTTTCGTCAAAAAATAAAACAAAAACGATCACGGTGGGCTACCCTCGTAGATAGCTGTATGCCGTCGTGGACTTTTTTGTAGATGTTTTCATTGCCGACAATTCCTCCATCCAATCAAACTTTTGATCAACAGCGTTGAAACAGCGCTCGCGATCAAACGTCGAAAATTGCAATTTATTTCAGTTTTCATCCGTAACTCCGACTCCTACGGTCTGATATGACCCAAAAACAATCCCCATCGAGATTTTCGAGGTATACACACGTGTACAAAATTTCAGTTCGATATCTGCTTTCGATCTCAAGTTATGCAACGGACGAGCCGCCGGCCGAGCGAGCGATAGTGAATGTAACTACAGTGCCTGCGCATATGCTTCTGCATTAAAAAGGTGCTCTTGTTCAACGTCGCTAAGACACTCCGTTTTCGAATAAAATGTGACGAAAGATGTTATTTTATCTGCATAATTAGTGAAAATTACGGTCTAGGACATATAGGCGCGGCCGACTGGGCGCCGGGACAACTGGGCACTGGGAGAACTGGGCGCTGGGACAACTGGGCGCCGCGGTTAAAAATGTTCTTAATTTGTTCTTTACTTGTCAACAAATGCCACAAATATATTACAATAATTTAACGTACTCTCCATCTCCTATGGTTTCCGAGATTTCAATGGTGAGCATCGACAAATTAACCACCCTGTATATTTATTATCACAACATTTTTAAATTTTATTTGAATAGTACTGCCATCAACCAGGAAAAAATGCTTAGCTTGGCGCCCTTTTGGCAAAAAAACAAGAATTTTGAAAAACTCGAAACCCTGAAGGACTGGATTGAAATTATAGGTGGTAGAATTGGAGCACTCACCAAGTGGGGAGGCTGTAGCCGCTTCCGCAGCTGCCCGTTTTGACTACGTCGGTAAAAGTATTATTATAGTAGTCCAAATGCTGTAAGGTTATATGGCAGCAATAAAATTTGTAAATAATCCTAATAGATCATTACCTGGGGTTTTTCCCGCACTGCACGTTTGGTAGCTTCGCAGGACCGGCTTCAAAATTTCTTTCCCCAATGAAATAAAATTAACACCAGAAAAATTAATTAATTTAATTAATAATTCATTAAGACTATACCTACAATTAATACATCAAATAATTACGGAAATAGAACAAGATACGCGCTGGAATCGTATACAGGCTGGTCATTTTATCTTGAGACTGGCAAATATCTCGAAAAGGAAGCATTTAAAAAAAAATGTTTTGTATAAAAGTTTTGTGACTTCGAGGGGGAAAATAGATGGCATTATCACCATTTTGATTGAAGGTCATTTTCAAGGTCAAATGAAGGTTACTTGATTTTTTTTAATGAAAACATATATTTTTTATTACAGATTCTTACTCCCCATAAAAGAACAAACAACTCTCATCTAAACTATTTTTGGATCCGATGGATGTAAATTTTAACCTTTTTCGAAATCCCTAGACATTCCCTAGTAACAGCGGCAAGACAAAACAAATGAACAACCGTTGTAATTTAGCAACGATGAATCCTAGATAAATAAATTTTGTTTTTGCCATGCCGCTGTTGCTAGGGAAGGCAATGGATTTCGAAGAAGATTAAAATTTTCATTTAAATATCTGACAAACTATCCATCATCGGTTCCAAAAATAGTTTAGATGAGAGTTGTTTACGGGAAATAAGAATCTGTAATAAAAAATGTTGGTTTCCATTTAAAAAAATGAAGTTGACCTTCATTTGACGTTAACAATGACCTTGAATCAAAATGGCGTCGATGCCATCTATTTTCCCCCTCGAAGTCATAAAACTTTTATACAAAACATTTTTTTCTAAAATGATTCCTTTCCGAGATATTTGCCAGTCTCAAGATAAAACGACCACCCTGTATAATCGCTGCGGCCTCGACTGGCGCTAAGTTGGAGTCCGGTTCTGGCAGCTTTGTAAAGGTGTCTTGGCTGCTTTAAATGGTTTGTTTACATTATAATCACTGCTGGCCCATTGTTCCCTCAATTAGCTTTCAGACAATGCAAAATTTTTATGAGGGCCATATAACCTTACAGGATTTGGACTACTATACACACGATTGGGTGAAAAATTTGTTTCTTAGGAGTTAGTACAATGATAACAATCCTATCAGCATAGTTGATATAATATTTAGGAAACATTTTGTGACTAGTAAGCACAATTGTTATACAAATTCACCGAAAACATTTTTCATTTTTTCACTCATTTATTAAACTTTAGCCTTAGCCATTTAAACGGAACGAAACATAATAATGCGTGGCGGCAATAAATATGTATAATAGGCAGATTTGTGGCAAGATCTTTATGTTGGCAAGTATGTAAAGAAAAATTTTTAACCGCGGCGCCCAGTTGTCCCGGCGTTCAACCGGCAGTGCCTACTTGTCCGCCTTATGTCCTTGCGAACTTTTTTCCCTCAAATTTCATGTAGATAAAATAGCACGCTTCGCCGAAAGCTCGCGCTAAACTTTCAACAGGCAGAATTTGAGATAAATGTAAAATAAAAAAAAACCTGTGTGCATTATTCGTTGACTTCAAAAAAGTATTTGACTCGGTTCCTCATAATAAATTATGGGAGAAGAACTTTTTTATTTGATCACTTCGAATAATCTTTTTTACTGTCATAACCTAGGAGCAGGGTGAGATGAATAAATAATGAGAAACCAGTAATAGTATATTATTCAATGAGTGTGTAATGAATTTTATTGCTCCCGAGGATGACGATTATGGTACGAGCCGTAAATCATCCGAGGAAGCAATAATCATTACACACGAATAGAACACTATGCTTTATCCACGAGCTTTAAAGAGACAAAATCTCTCAGCCATTGTATAATGAGTCCATTCTGCAACACCCGCGGATAAAAACAATTAATTTTCAAAGTACCTAACTGTAAGTATTTATTTATTTCTATTTGAAAGGTCGTCACAACAGTGCCAACCCAAGTTGATCTGATCGAAGAATCCCAAAGTTCCGTCCAAAGCACCGCAACCACGGAAAGCGCCAAAGCCCGCAAAGGACCACGCCTGGAAGTCCAGGAATCCGAAGGAGCCGTAATCTCAGCCGATCAATTGGCAGAATACTACTGGATGAGCGGGGGTCCCTTCATGTTACAGGAACAAGTCGCCCAATTTCTGGGCATCAAATCTTTCAAGAGGAAATATCCCAACATCCAGAGGCGAGTCGTGGACATGCAGGAGAGGGATTTCATCCGGGAAAGTGGCCTAGCAGGCGAGGCCATGTGCGATTTAGGCTTGACGGCTGTTAACAGTGCGGATATTTTGGACATCATGTACTCGGATTTCCAGGATAAGTACGAGGAGTATTGCAAGCATCAGCGGGATAGACAGGCGAAGGATTTGACCAATAAACAGAAGGCGTTGAGTTTGGCGGCGAGCCAGGAGAAGAATAAGATTGATATTACTCAGCAGGCGGTGCAATCGGCGGCCAGTTGGAACGCGACGTTTAATAAAGTCTGTTTTTTATACACTCCCACGATGTATCCTACAATTTTCTTCGTGTTTTTTAGACGAGAAAGGATCAACGGAAAGCTTGCATGGATTTGCAAACTTTAACAGTCCATTATCCCAAGGGTAAAATGAAGCAACTCAATAAACCGAAGCTTGGAAGTTATCCGGTGGCGTTAGTACCTGGGCAATACACAGATTTCTACAAGGTAAGATACTGCTCAATTATACAGGGTGTCTCGAAATTAGTGGTCAAAACTTTACCAGTAGGTTTTTCTATGAAAAATATGAAAAAAGTCCGTATGAACATATGTCGAAAAATAAGTCCTAAGGGAGCTAAGGCCTCTTTGAACGTTTTTTTTCTAAATATCTTTAAAACGATTAAAGATGGTGACGTGAGATTTGGTGTTTTTACCAAGTCTTTGATGCTGAATTTGCTACTGTGGAGAAAATTTTGATCATAAGCGTCTCGTACAGAAGGGGCTTAGGACGAAATTTACTCAAACATTTTTGTTAGTATTTTTTTCTCAGATTTGATTCCAAAAACTGAAAATTCGAGCTTTTTTAAGTAAAAATGGTACCATTGTTTGACAGATAGAATGCGCCCTTTTCGAAAAAAAATGGCTTTTCATTGGTTCAGGGCTCCAAATTTTGTAACAGAAGAAAAGTTCTTATAGGTATGGGAGCTATACAGGATGTTCCTATATTCATAGTCCTAACTCCGGGACGTTATTCCTTACATCGTTCTAGGAAGAAAAGTTACTATGGACGTATGTCCGGAAATGCTTTATAGGGGAGTTACGCCCCTTCAAAGGGGTACTCAAAAAGTTAAATTTCTCGAAAAATATTAAATAGAATTTTGAAATTTGGAACGATCGTTAGTGTTATAAAGAGCTTTCTCCTCACTTTTTTTTTCAGATTTTTAATAACATCACAGGCGTGCATTCTTGGAGGGCCTTACATATTTTTTTATCTTTTCTTTTGTTGTAGTCGTATCATCAAGTAATAATAAAATCTTAATCGATGGTCGATTCTACCCAGAAAAGGTGCTCTTGTTGAATGTCGCTAAAACGCACCCTTTTCGATTAAAGTGACTTTGATTGGTTTAGAGCGCGAAAACTTCTGTTGTAAGATTTATTTTATCTTCCTAATTAGTGAAAATAAACTCAGAATATGATTTCTTACATCATTTTAGAAAGAAAAGTTCATATGGACATGTAGTGATAAATAATTCCTAAGGCGAATAATATGTTTTCCAAGACTCCATTCGAAGGACCATAGCTCTTTTGGGAAGCATTTTCTGCCGTATCTTAATATGAACTTTTCTTCCTAAAATGATGTAAGGAATTATTCTTCATCTTTATTTTCACTAATTAGGTACAGGCTGATCCAACTGTTTTGTCCCACTTTTAAATTGGAATATCTCCGTTGTCTTACAAGTTAGAAGGTTGAATCAAAAAGTGGATTATAGAGTAGACCTTCAAGTTTTGTTTGGTATATAGAAACAAATTTTTCAAGGTCAAACTTCGTCTGCGGAAAAAAGTTACTTTTTTTTAAATGGAACACCCTGTATATTTTGCATTTTTTGGTTAGATCTGATCATTCTAAACACGTTTTGTATAGCATACTATAGCTTTACTTCTAACCGTTTGGCGGGAATTTTGAAATTTGTAGCGCGAACGTTGGCACTTTGAAGGACTGTACCGGGCTAACTACTTAAGATTTCAAATTGAAATTTACCACATAAATTATCAAAAATACTCTTCATTAACAGGGCATCAATTTTTAAATTTTTTTAGTTTCAAAATTTCCGCCGAACGGTTAGAATTAGAGCTATAGTATGCTATACAAAACTTGTTTAGAATGATCAGATCTAACCAAAAAATGCAAAATATACCGGGTGTTCCATTTAAAAAAATGTAGCTTTTTTCCGCAGAGACGAAGTTTGACCTTGAAAAATTTGTATCTACAGGGTGAGTCTAGTTGGACAAATCAGTCGCTCTAGCGTTCAAGATATTGGAATTGGAAATTCTATTTTTGGATAATGTTGTAGCTGAAATGGTCCCCTACGCATGGGACCCATAAAGAATGCTCCAGTTTTATTCAAATCGAAATTATTAAATAAAAACGAGGGCCTAAAAATGTTTTTTTCGATAGTTTTGCATTTTTTAGGGTTATTTCGTTAGAGAATCATTTTCTCTTTATGGAAACATAATTTTTTGTAGAAGAAAGTTAATAATATCCGAGAGATAAATTATTTAAATAATAAAGATTTTTAATTATTTCCTAAGGAAAACCACGGGTGCCGTGGTCTTAACAACTGAGATGCAGTCTTGCTTATACTGCAGACTGTACCCAGAATGACAATAAGTGTCAGTTGGAAATGTCATTTGGAGTTGTTTGTGGAAAAATAATGCGCGCACTGCGAGTTTTTGCCCTTTTCTTTACAGATAATTAGGTAATTTTTAATGCTTGATGGATTTTGTGATAAATTCGCCGAATACAAGTGTCTTGGGTTGTCACCCGATTAATATTTTTTACATTGCCATTGAAGTCAAATGGCTCGACCAAGAAAAGCTATTCCCGTCAGCCAGAATTGGCAATAGTTACTAACAGGACGATTTAAAACTCAGTATAAACATTTTATTACATCCCATAAAACAGTGACAAAATTTCAAATAAACATTAGGCCTCTGTCGTCACTTTCTAATAAGAATACAAACTTAACGAAACGTGATTTAGATTAAAATGCAGTGGACTACAAGGGAGAGAGGTTTTCATAAATGTTGCAACATCAAATGTACTGATAAATAAATAAATAACAATGTGGTGACAATAGTCTCCGTCCAATTTTAACGTTCACTTGAAATAATAGATGATTGTTGAATTCGATGTTACTCGACATCCTCCTGTGCTCTTTTTCTTCATGTTGTGATTTCTAGATGTTCGCAAGCAAGCATGACCACCGCTCGAAATAACTCCCTAGCCACAATCAAGCCATTTTGCTTCGACATCTACTTGTTCCTAACCTCGATTCATGTGATGTGACTGCTACATACACCTTCGTTGCATCAATTCATATTTCAACTGTACACTGTACACCCTCCGTCTTGAATTTTCTCGGTTTCACTTTGCTCAACGCTTCTTTGTCTTTTTTCATTATATCAACAGTCTCAACATTTGCTACCTACATGGAATATCAATGGACCCCTCGACATCCAATGATGATAAATCTTCTTTTCGTAAGTGTGAAAACTTATCGGCTGAAATAGGATTAACTTTTTAATAAGACAACAAAATCACCTTATTTGACAGCAATGTACTCACTTAGTAAACTGTTAGAAACTATTCCAATTCCCTTCTGGCTGACGAGAACAGCTTTTCTTGGTCGAACCATTCGATTCCAATGGCAATGTAAAAAACATCAATCGGGTGACAATCCGAGACACTTGTATTCGGCGAATTTAGTAAAAAATTCATCAAGCAATAAAAATTACCTAATTATCTGTAAAGAAAAGGGCAAAAACTCGCAGTTTTGCATTACTTTTCCACAAACGACCCCAAATGACATTTCCAACTGATACTTGTCATTCCGGGTACAGTCTGCAGTATAAGCTAGACTGCCTTTCAGTTGTTAAAACCACGGCACCCGTGGTTTTCCTTAGGAAATAATTAAAAATCTTTATTATTTAAATAATTTATCTCTCGGATATTATTAACTTTCTTCTGCAAAAAATTATGTTTCCATAAAGAGAAAATGATTCTCTAACAAAATAACCCTAAAAAATGCAACAATATCGAAAAAAATATTTTTAGGCCTTCGTTTTTATTTAATAATTTCGTTTTGGATAAAACTGGAGCTTTCTTCATGAGTCCCATGCGTAGGGGACCATTTCAGCTACAACATATCCAAAAATAGAATTTCCAATTTCAATATCTTAAACGCTAGAGCGCTGATTTGTCCAACTAGACTCGCCCTGTATATACCAAACAAAACTTGAAGGTCTACTCTATGATCCACTTTTTGATTCAACCTGCTAACTTATAAGACAACGGAGATATTCCAATTTAAAAGTGGGACAAAACGGTTGGATCACCCTGTACATAAAACAAAAGTGCTAGTCACAAATTTTCGCCCCCTAAACCAACTGCAATCATTTTATTCGAAAATGGTGCGCCCTAGCTACATTCAACAAGAGCACCTTTTTTATGTGAAATAGACCAGAGATTACGATTTTGTTATTATTTGGCAAACAAATTTCCACAACAAAAAAAAACGTAAAAAACTATGTAAGGCCCTACAAGAACACACCTCTGATGTTATTAAAAATCTGAAAAAAACTGAAGAGAAAGCACTTTATAGCATTAACCATTGTTCCGAATTTCAAAATCATATATCATCATATTTTTCGAGAAATTTTCAGAAAACTGATTTTTTGAGTACCCCTTTATAGCAGCTCCCTTATAAAGCATTTCCGGGCATATGTCCATAGGAACTTTTCTTCCTAGAATAACGTCCCGGAGTTAGGACTATGAATATAGGAACACCCTGTAGAGTCCTTCAAACAACATGCATGAAAACCCATTTTTTTTCGAAAACGGCGCATTCTATCGATGTCAAACAAGAGTACCATTTTTACTTAAAAAACCTCAAGTTTTCAGATTCTGAAATTAAATTTGAGAAAAAACTAATTACAAAAATGTTTTGAGTAAATTTAGTCCTAAGCACCTCCTAGTACGAGACGCTTATGATCAAAATTTTAAAATTTTCTCCACAGTAGTAAATTCAGCATCGAAGACTTAGTAAAGATACCGAATTTCAAGTTGCTATCTTTAACCGTTTTGAAGATATTTAGAAAAAAACACTTTCAAAATGGCCCCTTTGGCCTTAGCTCCCTTAGGACTTATTTTTCGACATATGTTCATATGGACTTGGACTTTTTTTCATATTTTTCATAGAAGAATCTACTGGTAAAGTATTGACCACTAATTTCGGGACAGCCTGTATGCAAAATAAATTTGTCATAGCGTGCTTTGGAACTGAAACTCATATCTGAGAATTGTTTTTTGTTTTCCTTTGATGTATGTCAATAGGTTTGTTTTGGCAGCAAGTTTCTGATGGTTGGAGTTTGAAGTGCTATGCGCTTGCGCGAACCAAGATCGTTGTAGATTCGTCGGCACTTTTGTCCTTGCAAAAACGCAATTGACCAAATCAAAAACAGAGGCGGCCTCTGGTGGGCTTTTCCGCAGTAAGGACAGCAATCTTGGAAATAGCGTTTATTTTACGTACATAACGTAACAAAGTTTAACAATGGTCAACAATGATTCATTACAGCTTATGTCAGGTAAATTATATTTGGGATTAGTCCAAATACTTTTTAAAAACTAAATTTATTTGCCGATGAACCACGGAACGAAATTACACTTCTTATTTAATTGTTAATTATTGACTTTTACAAATACTTAATAAAGAGATGCAAACGCGTAGCAAGTAATAATTGACAAGCGGTTACAGACTGACTAGTGACAAGCAGCAAGTGGCAAAGAATAATAATGCACTAAAATAAATAAGTTTCTAAAAGCTGAGATTAAAAATATTAAAACAATCGGTTATTCATTATGAACAATGGGGTTGTTCAGCTGAGTTGACGTAACACGTACGTAAAATGATTGTGAGTGAGGTTTAAGGGTTTACATGTTATTCTTACGGGAGATGACGGATTTTTATTTTGAAACGTCGCTGTTAATGGTTGATTTCTAAAGTACAGTTCGTGTTAGTGTTATTATGGTCTGTCCGGGATCCACATGACCGGTATTCACCCTATTTCCATGGTGAATCATTGTTGTCAACAATGAATCGCCATGGAAATCGGGTGAATCTCGGTCATGTGGATCCCGGACAGAGTATAGTTTACTTTTTTAACTGGCTGTTATGGTTTAGGCTTTTTATTATTTATTCACATGAACATCGAGTGTCACTTATGCAACCAGTAGCACGATGTGTTTAGTGTAGGCCACTGATGACGAACATCGATTTTTGTCACAAATATTAGGTTTGTTTTTGCATAATTTGTTACAAACAACTGACTGCGCCTGCGCAATTGTGTATTTTGAATTACTAATACACAATTGCGCAGGCGCAGTCAGTTTACAATCGTTTTGTAACCACTGCAAAAACAAACCTATTGGCTGGTATGAATAAAGTGTTACAAGATGCTCATACTTGCATTAATAAAGGCAAATACAAGTTTTTCTTGCGTAAGACAGGGATAGAACTATGAGCTCGGTTACCGTTTATTCATACCAGTCAATTATCATCGCATCATTATGGTTACACTGAAATATTATCAAATGTCTTGTCGTCTGTCATAAAAGAAGAAACCTGTAAAAGATTAACCTCCCATAATTCCGTGCACTTTTTAATATGGTCAATTTCGTTATACTAAATGTCCCTATATCCTGACTACTGCTTGAGCTTGCTTCAAAATCACCCATCGTACTGAAATCAAGTTTGTTCGAAACCTTTTTGCGACGACCTGTAATTCTTTTCTATATACCTACTTTCACAGCTGCAAAAACTATGTAAAATTAGTGTTTGAGGTTAGGTTGGATGACTGACTTGGTACTTCGTTTTCACTTTCGAACTTTTTGTCCTTTTTATCCGAGTTGCGCATGCGTCAAAGTGAACGGTAGGAGAAGGTCGGAGAGGCTCAGGTCCGACTAAGTCTGATGATCAGAAATTGTTCAAGGCTATTATTATTATTATTGTTCATTCACCAAAAAAGAAAGATAATACATAATATAATAACCCATGAATCGTAGAAAATTAACAATATTTGGTGAATCTTGAGGAGAATGTTCAGATCTCCCATCATACAAGACAGGGTCTGCTCTTCCACATTCTCCGCATACATAACAAAATATTACAAACCGAAACATTATGCAAGCAACACACACATCTAATACCCAAACAAAGTAAACGAATAGAGAAAAAGTAATCTGATTTTAATTGTTCACAAAGACTCGACTCGAAATTCTAACTAATTCAGCTAAACAGTTAATACCTATATGGTCGATAGCTGGGTTTGGAATAGATTTTTAGGAAGTTTTTCTTTAAATTGAAAAGGTGTTAGCAATGCAGTAAGAGAAACATATGTAAACTGCAAGAACATTTTACTGATCAATCAGAATCACAGTGCTGTTATAGAAACGCAAAAGCTTTAATGCGCACGCGCTGACCGGTTGCCAACCATCAGGCTGCCAAAAGAAGCCTATTAATTTTGTGGAACAATGATTTGACAGAATCAAGTTTCTATTCTAAAGCGCCCTGAGGATGAATTTTATTTTGGATCGTTTGTTAGAGCCTTGCATTTCAGGACTTTACGCCCACTGAGATCAACAATCTGCCATTGAACACTTTGTGTTACGACCCAGTTATAAAGGAAGTGCTGGCAGACATGGAATGCGACAGTCAGACGGATGGTTCTGGATCAGATTCTGACACAAGCACTTCTGATTCGGACAGTTCGTATAGTGGATCTTCTGATCCTGAAAATTGTTCGCTGTGTAAGCCTTCATTTAAGAGGGTCACTGCAGCGCAGTAAGATAGAGAGCAGTAGATTAAGGACTTTTTTTATATTCTGTCGCTTGTTTTGTACATAAGGTAAGACAATGAATTGAGTAGGTATCAATAATGTTCAGTACTTTTTTGCCAACCAAAACTTCTCATTTCACGTTCCTGAATCCTAGACTATTTTAGTCAAAAAATGCAAGTTCACCGTTTATGATGGTTATGTAGTTAAGAAGAGAGCTAGCAAAGAGTTCTAATGCGTGTTTGATGGAGACTTCAAATTTGAACTCGACGTATTCGTTTGTAGCCCTTAATTTCTACTTCTATCCTAAAATTCATCAAAGGACCCTAGGTATACGTTAAGGGCGAATTC
This sequence comes from Pycnomerus fuliginosus, assembly GCA_963924575.1. Classification (NCBI taxonomy): domain Eukaryota; kingdom Metazoa; phylum Arthropoda; class Insecta; order Coleoptera; family Zopheridae; genus Pycnomerus; species Pycnomerus fuliginosus. Next base: position 17,239,677 of record OZ004622.1, read on the forward strand.
TCGGCCCAGTCGAAAATGACCAAATTATTTTTTTTTAGTGTAAGTGGGACCAGATGTTTGCTAAAGTAATATTATAAGTCGAGAGTAACAATACAGGGTGCCCCAACACCGATGTGCAACGTATTCATGACCCTTCATTTTGAAGCTATCGTTTTTACAAAAATACAAGCGCGAAGGTATCCCCCTGTACATGCGGAGCTGATCAGCGTTTATTTCATTTCAATATCTTTTTTACGTCCGAAGATATTCAAGAAGCAAAGATTTAAAAAAAAACCTGTATATCTTGAAAAGGAAAAATTAATCGCTTATAATACCACAAGTGCATGCTATTTAATCGGTTAAATTTTGAAAATGATTACGAAAGCTTGTTGCCGGTGGTAAAATAATGAGAACTAAATTGTCATTTATTATCTGATTAAAGCCCGAGAGCTTTAGCTCAAGGGCTTTAATCTTTGATAATAAATGGCAATTTAGTTCGAATTGTTTTACCTATACGGCAACAAAGCTTGAGTAATTATTTCTAAAATTTAACCAATTGCAATAGCGATGCACGAGTGGTATTCGGTAAGATTATTTCACAAATTAAACTCTTGTTTTGATAAAATTATGATTTTTTCAACCGGGGTTGCCTATACTCAAAGCCCAATATGATGTTGCGAACGAGGCTTTATAGCTCACTGATTGACATTAATGACGTTTGAGGTTAGGAAACGTGCAAACAAAATGTTATTTAGTTTTTAGGATTTATCCAGAAGAAATCAGCGTTCTTTATGTCCAAAAACACCTAAAATATGGTTTGTGGAAAGACTTGTGTTTGGTGGTCGTATTTGTGGACCTTTATTTCCCATAATTTTGTTTAAGCGGTGATTTTCAGCAGTGAAAAAATTGTGTTTAAAATCAAGTGCTCATCGGAAACGATTAAATGACTCGTGCAAACTCCGATAAAATGCATTAATCACTCTTAAATGAACTTGATTGGATAGAAATTTAAAAATGAGTCTAATTGATTGGTTTAGAAGGAGATTTGAAAATAATCTTTATTATTTTTTTTTATGGGCTTGAATTATAATCTCCTGAATCGATTAAGACTAAATGCAAAAAAATGGGCCCAAGCAAAATTATGTAATATGAATAGGAATCCAGGATGGGCCTATATTGTTGCTTAAATCAGCTTGTTATGTGTCATATATGAAATAGCATGATGTGAATTATCTGCAAATTCACATTATGGTTATCTGTTCGTACTACACAGCAAGAAATCAGCTTGGTTTTGAACCAAATTGCATAGGATAATATACTTAAAATTACTGATTTTTGAAAATTTATATTTTCTTAACTAAAAATTACTCTTCTTTTATTTTTCAAGGATTCATTAATTGAGCATTCCTCTTTCCAAAACTACAAAAAAAAAGAAAATTCTCCCAAGCAGTCACTAATGACTAGGGCCCTTTGACAAATATTTTACTTATAAAACATCCAGTAACAACCACTTTACGTACGTAACGTAACAAACTTTAACAATGGTCAACAATTATTTATGACAGCTTCTGACTTTTCTAGCTATTGTTGACGATTGTTAAACTCTGTTGTCACGTACGTAAAGTGGTTGTGAATGAGGTTTAAGGCTAAACTTCGTTTCACGAGACTTTGCAGTGATAGTCGCCTTTGGAATATAGTTGACCCATTTAATTTACATGAAGAAAAAAAAATCCAAAGGTGACTACCACTGCAGAACTGTCAAGTTGACCATTTCCCATGAACGACGATTGTCATTTACTCATTTGTTTACTTTTCTTGCCCTGGAAACCGATTTATTAGGTTCCAGTTTTTGCCCATAGCAAAGGGAAACATTCGACTACCTCAACATGAGAAAAGGTGTAAAGTACTTTATTTTTATTTGTCAAAGATACCGACCTTGAGTACTTTCCGCCAAAATTAAATAAACCGTACAGTTTAATACGTTGTTCATTGTCCTTTAATTTGCACTTCATTAATTTCTCTGATCCTGAAAATCATTTTCTTTATTCGCAATCCTCAGCCACCAATAGAGGGGTTAACAATGAAAAATGGCTGCTTCAGACACCATTGTTGTGACATTAAAATGCCAGAAATCCAGAAAACTTACATTTTGTGCGAGTTCTTTTAATAGATTTGTTGAAGATGGGCCTCGATGGGCTTTTAGATGTTCTTGTCAACAAAGCAGCCACTACAAGTCGCAACTTAAAGTAGTTGAAGGTTCGCCACCAGATGTCAGACACTTTGCTGAGGGTCCCGAATTAAAAACTTGACAGGAACAGTGTTGACAGACATTAGTTCTTTAACAGACTGTTGGTAATGAGGGCGTATGTCGTGTGTTTCACCTCTGAAAACGTGAACAGAAAAAGGGCCATAGCAACATCCATGCCATTTTCATGACGTGACGTGACAATATTAGTCCCGCCCCCACTATACCTTTACCAGTAGTAGTTCAGAAAGCGTGAATTGAATTTCAGGATCCGTCCAAGATAGCTCGGCTCGGACTTTCTACTTTAAAACGCTACATGATTCGTTTCTTGATCTTCAACCATTTCGGAGATATTTTTTTTTCGGAACCCCTGCAAATGACCAATGTAGTTATTACAAAATTTCCATTTTTCTACCCAAGGGGTACTAAATGCGAATGAATTTTATGTTATTCAAAACCAGAATTTGAAGACCTTTCTGATGGTGACAATAAATCTTTCAAAAACTTGTTTTGAATAGTTAAATGAGAGAACAATTTTAAATTTGGAAATTGGTGTGCCAAAACGGCACTTTTCGTGGGCCGATTGAATCCAAAATTTGTTCAGTTAATTTCAGCCAAATCGATTCAGGGGCTTGGACTGTACCGCGATTTTAAAGTCCGATAAAAATCTCAGTTTTTTAATTTTTGGTCAAAAGAGCACTGAGGGTGAATAGATGTTTAGAAGCAGAATTTGAAGGCGTTTCCTATGGTGACGTGAAAAATGGGGGTTTGCAATTAAAATTTAAAAGTTGATGTGCCGAAATGGCATTTCCACTTCACGAGTAGCTCCAAAAGCTTTTCAGATCTAAGTTAGGTTATCAGATGCTCACGTGCCAAATTTCAGCCAAATCGGTCGGGTAGATTTGGCTGTGGCGTGTTTAAAAACGTACGTACGTACATACACACAGACACATCTTTAAAACCACTTTTTTGGGTTCCTGAGACCTCAAAATGTGAAGATCTGGTGTTATCTCAAATTCGAAAAATTTTAGTGATTGCAGTAACCTCCCCTTTTTTTTAAATGGTGATCCCCACTCCACAGTGGGAAGGTTAAAATTTCAACATGATTGCCATTTTCACTCGAAATTTCTCGTAGTTCAGGTTTTTTTTCTCTTAAACTGTCAACCCCATATACCAATGAAATCAAAACAAGATTTTCTATTGATCCGTGCAAAAATATACTCGGTGTCCCATTTAACAAAGCAAATTGCATCCACAGCGCTTAAGATCCGAAGGTGATCGCTGAGAGTAAGGCCCAGAACAAAACTTGGGAGAACGGTTTACTATCCTGTTTTTAGTTCAGGCGAATATCTCAAGTAATAGGAGATATTCCAATTATTTCCAAGTGACAATAATTAAACAGACCCTGATGTACATCTGATTGAGTTGCTAGATCTTGGGAATGAATTTCTAACAATTGATAGTGTATGAATAGAGAAGGAAGTGGCATAACATAATAATTTTTCGCTTATAATACCACAAGTGCATGCTATTTAATCGGTTAAATTTTGAAAATGATTACGAAAGCTTGTTGCCGGTGGTAAAATAATGAGAACTAAATTGTCATTTATTATCTCGAGCTAAAGCTCTCGGGCTTTAATCTTTGATAATAAATGGCAATTTAGTTCGAATTGTTTTACCTATACGGCAACAAAGCTTGAGTAATTATTTCTAAAATTTAACCGATTGCAATAGCCATGCACGAGTGGTATTCGGTAAGATTATTTCACAAATTAAACTCTTGTTTTGATAAAATTATGATTTTTTAAACCGGGGTTGCCTATACTCAAAAGCCCAATATGATGTTGCGAACGAACCTTTATAGCTCATTGACATTAATGACGTTTGAGGTTAGGAACCGTGCAAACAAAATGTTATTGAGTTTTTAGGATATATCCAGAAGAAATCAGCGTTCTTTATGTCCAAAAACACCTAAAATATGGTTTGTGGAAAGACTTGTGTTTGGTGGTCGTATTTGTGGACCTTTATTTCCCATAATTTTGTTTAAGTGGTGATTTTCAGCAGTGAACAAATTGTGTTTAAAATCAAGTGGTCATCGGAAACGATTAAATGACTCGTGCAAACACCGATAAAATGCATTAATCACTCTTAAATGAACTTGATTGGATAGAAATTTAAAAATGAGTCTAATTGATTGGTTTAAAAGGAGATTTGAAAATAATCGCTTATAATACCACAAGTGCATGCTAATTAATCGGTTAAATTTTGAAAATGGTTACGAAAGCTTGTTGCCGGTGGTAAAACAATGAGAACTAAATTGCCATTTATTATCTGATTAAAACCCGAGAGCTTTAGCTCAAGGGCTTTAATCTTTGATAATAAATGGCAATTTAGTTCGAATTGTTTTACCTAAACGACAACAAAGGCAAAGCTTGAGTAATTATTTCTAAAATTTAACCGATTACTATATTATTTATAATTCATTGACGTTTGAGGTTAGGAAACGTGCAAACAAAATGTCATTGAATTTTGACATTATATCCAGAAGAAATCAGAGTCCTTTATGTCCAAAAACACTTAAAATATGGTTTGTGGAAGGAAGACTTTAATTGCGTGTAGGATATGTGCCTGGTGGTCATATTTATGGACCTTTATTTCCCTTAACTGATTTTACGTGGTACGTAGTTATTTTCAGCAGTGAAAAAATTGTGTTCAAAATCAAGTAGTCAAGAAAACGATTAAATGACTCGTGCATTAATCACCCTTAAATGAATTCGATTGGATAGAAATTTCAAAATGAGTCTGATTGATTGGTTTAAAAGGTAATTTGGAAATAATCGGGTACAATAGACACGCTTCGGCAGTTTTCGACCCCATGATCAAACCAATTTAGTTTCGGGTTGACATTTGTTCGATTATTCTTAAAATTCGAAAGAATCCTGATTTCTTCAGCATGAATCGTCACATACAGCATCAATGAATCAATTTTCGCAAAATCAAGTCTGTGACTTTGAAAGATTCTTTGGAGTTTTTTCAACCGCCACTACAAATGTTAGCTTAGAGCAGTACTTCAGAGGAGCTGATGAACAAAAAAAAATCTCAAGAGGTACAGGCTAGTCATTGCCTTAAAAAATTATTGACTCATGTCAACGAAATAATTAAACTTTTTGTTTAATTATTGATCAGCTCCACGGGTGTTACAGAATAGACTCATTCCATAAACGGATGAGAGATTAATCGTATATAATATAACGAGTGGTAGGTACTGATTTTTTCCGACAAAATTTGCGAAACAAATAAATGAGTAGCTTTTGCAACGAAAATCGTCACGAGCGCGCGTTAGCGCGAGTGGCGATTTTCCAAAAGCAAGAGCTACGAATGTATTTGTAAGCAAATTTTGCAGAAAAAATCAGACCACGAATCATATTCGGATGATTAAACAACAAAAGAAATTTCAATGGAAACAATAAGGTTGCCATGTTCGTTGTCCTGGTTTTCACCCGTGGTGTTTTTCAGTTCAAAACCGTGGTGGTTGGTCGACTGTCGATAAATTCTGACGTTTGATTGGTTTAAAATTCTTGAGTTGTTTAATCGCTTTAAAACCCGTGGATAAAGCATAGTATTCCATTCGTGTTTAATGAGTATTGCTCCCGAGGATGACGTTTATGGTACGAGCCGTAGGCACAATGGCAGCAGAGAAGCGGCTGGAACCTCTCCATCGTGCTGCTCCTCAGAAGTTACTCCAAAAGTTTTAACGTGTGTGGAGGGTAGTATGGACAAGCCTGTACCTCTTGAAATTTTTTTTGTTCATCTACCCTTAGGTACTTAACAATGATTTTTTGAAAATTGAATTTTAAACAGGGGCTGTAAATTTTTCGGGTAGAATCGACACGCTTCAGCAGTTTTCGACTCCTGGATTAAACCAATTTTGTTTGGTGTTGACATTTTGTTCAATAATTATTCTTAAAATTCGAAAGACTCCTGAATTCTTCAGTAGGAATCGTCATGTACAGCATCAATTAATTGGTGGTACGTACCTAAGATGAACAAATCAATCTCAAGAGGTACGGATTAGCCTATACTAAACTCCACAAGTAAATTCTCGTGGGATTTTTTGAACAAAAAAATTGGTACGCTCTCGAAACTATACAGCAACAATACGGGACAAAGTGCAAGGAACAGGACCGTGGATGACTAAACACACATTAAATAGGTAAAATTTATTAATAACATGCCACGTATAAGTAGACGAATATAATTATGAAAATTTGCTGCATCTTGAAAAGACATTTTTGTTAAGATGGAATGCGAGACACGTTTTTCGGAGAGCAACGCTAGCCATTTTTCAAGATGCTTTCGTTCAAAATAAACTATATATTTACAAAAATAACAATAACAGATTTTGTTGAAATTAATAATTTAAGGCAATAAAGTATTATTGAACAAATATTGAGTTTGAGTGAAAATGAACACTTGTGCAAGAAGCTCTTGCTGGGAACAAGAGTGTCGAAGCTGATTTGTTCAGTCAGTCGCATTATTGACGTTGCGATGGTGGTGATTTTCTTAGCTTTTGTTCCACTTAGACGGCAGCTAGAAGAAACGAATTATTATAAATCATCACTTTTGATGCAAAACGCTAAGCTTCAAGCAAGCTTAAAATGGCATTCCAGTTTAAACTTATTAACATCGTGAGTGGAATGGTGGAATGTTTCATTAACATGCTGCTTTATGCCAAATATTAGTTAGTCTGGAGCACGACCCAGAAAAAATAAAAAAATATTTACTCTGGACAGCTAAAAACACATTTTTTTATCAACAGGTGTTTATTTAAACTGGAATCATTTATTTACCAATCGATATTTGTTTGTCTTTTGGTAATCTGAAGGTTACCGTACAAATAGTGTCATCAAAATTTGCTGTCCGGATAAAAAAGGGGTCAGTGGTCGTCGGGGGTAGGGGTTGGGGTTAGCTTTGGGACTTACCGAACGGCCTGACGGGGTGTTTGTCCCACAGGTACGTCCTCTTGACGGGAGAGAGGTACGAGTCGCGGAGGTAGAACGGGGATTTACCCCAAGGGTTGTAAGTGGAGAAGGGCCTCAACAGAGGTGAATCCCACCAAAATGGGTCTCTCAAAAACGCAGAAATTGGGGAAGAGGGGGAGGGATTTAGGAGTTCACGCCATATTCTCTTACTTGGATATCTTGGATATAATCCGCCTCGGCTATAAATGGGTTGGCCAGCATAGTTGTAGGCCACTTCCCTTGGGCGAGGACCCCATTCTCCAGCCTGAAATTTCACAAAATGACTCCAATTTTTATAAATTTGAAAAAATTACCTTGATTGGAGTTGGGGAATAGGCACTGCCGTATTCGGGCCAGAGAGAAGGATAGAGTTTGTCTATCTCCGACAGACGGTCCAGGTGGTCCAAAAGAGAGCGATGGGGGTCGTATTTTTGACCAGGAGGCGCAGGACGTTTGCTGTAGACCAAGTAGAGAGGGTAACGGCTGAAGGGGTATGTTGTGTGCCAAATGCTGCTGGTTGGTTCGCGTCCTTTGACACGGTCGATATGGTCTTGCCAAGCTTTGTCGGCGTCGAAGGATTTCGGCTTGGTTACGTGATACACTAGAAATGGATAACTGTTAGACCGCACGATCGACCCAAGGCCGAAATCAGGATCATCGATTAGGCCAAATCTATTCTGGGCTTAGACAAAACACTTGGCGACTGATGAAAGGCAAAGCTTTGAGCATTAGATTGCTTTGGTGTTGACAAATAATGGACTAATTTAGAATGCAAAGAAGTTAGTCCATTTTTGATAGAACAAAGACACAAAGGTAACAATAGAAACTGCTGTTAGTTTAGAAGACTATTTTGACGGCTCTAGAAGTACGTGTGCCAAAGGATTCTAGTAAGTTACAAAAAAAAAAGAAGTTCCAAAATCTTCGTTCATATTTCTGGCAGTAGACGTAAACAGTGGCAAATCCAAATCTTTCAAAAGGTGGTATTTCATTAGTACAGTTTTGTTGGTTGCTTAGATTGGCCAGATGAAAAAAGTATGGCAGCTCCACTCCTTTATTGACGAATGTTTCGATTTTTCTTCTTTTCTAGGTACATTTAATAATCGACATACTGGACTATCCAATCCTAATAACTTTTGAGCGGAATAAGATCGATTTACGGTTTTTAAGAACTTCTTTAGCATTGGAAGGAACATGTTTTATTGCATGTTTGACTTTGTCCAGATTTCGCATCTTACTTATTTACTTCAAAATCTTATGCACGATTCCACCGAACTTACTTAACTTTAATAGGGTCTTAAAATGACAATAATGACATTTATACCATAAGACAAACGTCATTCTTAATTTTTAAGTCTAACTCAACTAAAGTGATAAGCATGGTTAGTGGGACCGGCCATAAGTGTCGTCTGTAATGAAAGCTCTTGAAAAATGCAGCAGAGAAGCGGCTGGAACCTCCCCATCGCGTGGATCTTTGTATTCTGTGTAGATAGTAGTCAATTCAACAGAAATTTTGTATGCTTCTCGTCTGTGACTAATGTCGCAATTTTTTGACAAATACGGACATCACCCATCACATTTGAAAACATGTTCCTTTTAAGGTTAATATTTTGCCACTTTTTTGACAATAACTGCCACTTTATGTCATCCACTGTCAGCCCTCCCCCTTTTAAGGAGAAATAATGTTTTCTCTATTTTTCACTGAAATGACGACATAAAAAAGAAGGCCTTGTTTTTAAAATTTTTAGTTGATATGCCTAGTGATGTAAAATTTCGGAAATTTTCGAATGTTGCGAATATTTCCGAAACTTTCGGGAATTTATGGAAATTTAAGAGAACTTTTGTTTTGTATTTTAAGGACGTTTTATTTAGTCAAAGGAACAACATAAACAAGTAAAAAAATATAGTATAGAGGTAATACAGGCTGTTCCTATATTCATAGTCCTAACTCCGGGACGTTATGCCTTACATCATTCTAGGAAGAAAAGTTCCGATGGACATACAGGGTGTCCGGAAATAACGATGAAATATTTCGGGGGGTGATTCTGCAGCTCAAAATATGCAAAGTAATCTAATGTTGCTTATCGATGTCAGATAGTATGCAAAAACTTAGTAATTGACAAAATCAAAATCGAATTTTGAGCGCCCCCTTCAGGGGGCCCTAGCCCCCCTTAGGAGCCATTTCCGGACCCATGTTTATATGAACTTTTTTTCATATTTTGAGCTGCAGAATCACCCCCCGAAATATTTCATCGTTATTTCCGGACAGCCTGTATGTCCGAAAATGCTTTATAGGGGAGTTACGCCCCTTCAAAGGGGTATACTCAAAAAGTTAACGCACATCGATCGGGGCAGGGGGGTTTCCCATAAAATTTCGTGTATGCTCGTGTTGTTGCGCAAATTGTCGACTAAAGGCGAATGTTTCGTGGAATATTCGCGCGAACATTTCATGGAATGTTTCGCGAAAATTCGGAATTTTGCGAATATTCGTTTTCTTTGTGCCGAAAGTTTCCGAAATATTCGCAACTTTCGCAAATATTCGGTTGGAAACTTTCGCCTTTCACATCACTAGATATGCCTAAGTGGGACTTCCCGTGGGCTATAATGTATTTTTAGTGTTATTACAAAATTTCGATTTTTTGACCCAAAGGGCACTAAATGCGAAAGAATTTTCTCTTATTTAAAACCATAATTTGAAGACCTTTCTGATGATGACAATACATTTTGCAAAAACTTGTTTTGGATGGTTAAATTAGAGTATATTTAAATTTGAAAATTGATGTGTAAAAACGGTACTTGCCGTGGGTCGATTACCGTCAAAAATATTTCAGCTCTTCGACGTGTGATACGATTTTCATGTAAAAAATTTCAGCCAAATCTGTTTATCATCGGTATCATGTTTTTAAAGTACATCTTTAGAAGCAGAATTTGAAGGCCTTTCTGATGGTGACGTTAAAAGAGGGGCTTTGCATTTAAAATTTAAAAGTTGATGTGCCAAAATGGCGTTTCCTGTTGCACGATTGGCTCCAAAAGCTTTTCAGATCTAAGTTAGGTTACGAAATGCCTATGTGCCAAATTTCAGCCAAATCGGTCGAGTAGTTTGGGCTGTGGCGTTTTTACAAATGCACGTACGCACATACACACAGACACATTTTAAAAACCTCTTTTTTGGGTTCCTGAGACCCTCAAAACATATAGACCCGGTTTTATCTTGAATTCGAAGATTTTAGAGATTGCAGTAAACTCCCATTTTTTTAAATTATGATGGGGTTGAGGAGGTTAAAATATTAGGTATCGGTATTCATTTTTCTAAATAAATAGTTTGAGAATGTAGTCAGCCGTTTGCATGTTAGAGACAAACGTGATGTATTTGAAATGAATATAAATACAAATAAATTTAATTGTACAGGGTGTTCCAATGAAAAGGAGCCCTCCCAAATATTTCGTAAACCAAATAAAATATGAAAATTCGCTCGGACAGGTCGATTTTTATTTGGAGGGGCACACTTAAATCCATGCTTGGCGAAATTTCAAAACTCACCCCCTAGCCCCCACCTACCCCCACTTCAAAATTTTAAATGGCAACCCCCCACTTGTGATACATCATTCGAAAGCTAATTTAATTGCCAATCTAACGATGTAATAATTTTTGATATTTGTTCAACTCTAGCGCCCTTTATGGTCAAATTTTAAATTATATTGGGGCCCTTTGTGATGCACCATTTGAAAAGGGTTTGAAATTATCTGTAAACTAATGCAAGAATGTTTTAAATCCATCAATTCGTTCAAAAGTTACAGCCTAAATTTGAAGGATTTATAGGCCCAGCTCATGTCTTTCAATGTAACTTTTGAACGAGTAGGTTTATTTCAAAAATTCTTGCATCAGTTTACAGATACTTTCAAACCCTTTCAAATCATGTATCACAATAAAGGGCTATAATGTAATTTAAAATTTGACCATAGAGGGCGCTAGAGTTGCACAAATGTCAAAAACTGTTGCAGCGTTAGATTGGCAATGAAATTAGCTTTCAAATGATGTATCACAAGTGGGGGGTTGCCATTTAAAATTTTGAAGTGGGGGTAGGTGGGAGTTAGGGGGTGAGTTTTGAAATTTCGCCAAGCATGAATTTAAGTATCCGCCTCTAAATAAAAATCGACCTATCCGCGTGAATTTTCATATTTTGTTTGGTTTACGAAATATTTGGGGTGGCTCCTTTTCATTGGAACACCCTGTATTTGTAATTGAATATAAATTAGATATTCTTAGAAAGTTTTGAAAAATGTGTTAATGTACAGACTAAGATGTAATTATTAGAAATCTTGCGGTCTTTATCCCCCATCAACTTTTTCGGGGCTTTTATTGACGAGAGGACCAGCAAAGATTTAAAACACCTGTCCAAAAGAGCCAATAGTGAATAAAACGGCAGATTATATAACAATTTCAACCCCCCAACCCCAAAATTAAAAAAAAAATTCATAGAATTTTCCATCACATTTTTGTCTCTAAGATGACAACTGCTTATTAAATTCTCAAGGAATTTTAATAAATGAATAGCAATTTGTCTTGAGCTTTCATTTGATATAATATGTACCTACTTACTACCATTTTGTCAATAAGGGGTAGGGGTGAGCTGCGCAATCTGAACAAAGTGAACCCTAGTGATGTAGATTGTGAACTGGGCTTACAACTAACAGTAAAATACTTGCAAAAAGTTTAATATAATACTGACCAAATACATAAATGTAAGAATACCTATTAGAAATATTTAGGTCTTTGTCTATCACATATAAATTTTACCAGTGTCACCAGATTGCGCTAATACTTATCAGATTTACATCAGGCTTTTGAAAAATACTGACCCTGAATTCTTTACTGACAAATCAATTAAAATATCTATGCTGACACGATAAATAGTTGTCCCCAAACAAAGAATAGGAACAATTTATGGTTTGCGTGAACTAAAACCAAAAATTTTTTCCCAAGCAGACCTTATCGTTTTGATGTAGGTGGACGAAGGACATTTTGGGTTCGAACCTTATATAATGTTAAATTTCCAATCATTTACAGGGTGTGGTCCAGGGGTTGGTTCCAAAACAATACTTAATTTTTTCGCGCTATAAATATATACATATTTCGGGATTGAACACAATTTCATCACCAGATATCAAAAAATTTTATTAATTAATCTTGGTAATGCCTCAAACAACTAAGACTAAACTCTACGCACCGAGAATAGACGTTAAAAAACAGTTTTTTTCAATGACGTAGGTGGAAGCACGTCGACTCGGCTTTCAAACCTTTCTTTTGAAATTTTATATTGTTCCCTCAACACCCCATCAAAATCCGTAAAAATGAAACTCATTAACCTCCTGTTTAATATTATGTATCTACCTATAATGTTGATTATTATTATTACAGGCAGGGAGCAATGGATACAAACTTTCCTTAGGGAGTAAAGTGACTCAGCTAATTAATGTTCTGCCTCGCTCCCTTGGTATATAAATAACTATTATTCCCTCTTTTGTAAAAAACGGGGATTAAAGTATTTCAATCCCGTTTTTTTGCCATCACAAACAATAAACGACATAGGTAATTTTAATATTGTAGATGACATATTTCAGGTGTACCTATAAATCGGCCGAATTTTAAAAAGACAGTACCTATAAATAATACAGGACTAAACTATTTTTTATTCTCTTAGGTCTTAGGGCTATTTAAGCATTCGATTTTACATATCACTACAGTAAACCACGTTCCATTCAATGCTAACGAACTTGCTGAAAACCGCAAATGATATATTATAATTTAAAAGGTATTAAGACTTATGCTCGGTCTCTAGAAGCAGTTATAGAACCGATAAAGTTATGATGCGATTAGAATTGTAAGAATACTACCTGTAACAGGTAGGTTTGTCATCATTATAATCGCATCATATCTTTATCGGTTCTATAGCTGCTTCTAGAAACTGGGCATTTAATCGTCTTAAATGTAAATTGTAGCTATAGATATGGAGAATGGTTGCCTTATCTCTGACTCGTAAGTAAATTTTTTCCGTTTTCGTTTTTCATGCGAATAAAATTGTCCCAAAAAATATATATTGTGATATTTTGATCTTTTGTCTAGTATGTGTTAGTTTAACGTTATGTGGCCAATTAATTTTTGAAAGACACGGCCAAGACAACCATGGTCAATCGATATACAGTAAATAAAACAACTGGAAGAAAAAGGAAACAGCACAACTGGCATTTTCCAAGAATAAACACACCAGTGGAAAAATTAACACTGCCCACACAATTTTGCATTGAAAAAGTTAAAAAACAAATCAATTGGTTTCGTGTATCAACACCCAAAATAATTCCCACAAAATTGGCACGCCGTCATTTCCAGGGAATAGACAAAAATAACTGTTAAAATAACACTAGAAGGTCCCAGACAAGTCATGCGCAATGATCACTCGAACGAACTATACAGCACGAACGCGCGGTTATTTAGCCGCAAGCGAAAAGAACTCGGTTAATAAGGAGAGGTTCCAGAAGCTTTGCAGTCCAAGTGAAAGCCCAAGTCCACTTACTTGTTGTTGACTTAAGACGCGAACACTAACTGACTGAGACTGCTCTGTGCAGCCCTGAGTTATTCTCTTAGGGTAAGAGTGGGGCAAATTAACCGTTGATGACGTAACAAAAGAAGATTGGGAAGGGATTGTATTGATTATCGGATTCTAAAAAAACATCCTCAAATAATAAATTCTGGCGACGGTTGTTGGTGTGGGCGGGTGACGTTCTTCTGTTGCGTCTGTTGGCACCGGTTTTTGGTAATTCACAAAAGAATAATGGGGTCATGGGCCACCAAACATCTCTTACTATCTTTTTTTATATATCTCTTTGGCCCAAATTGACATAATGCCAGTTAACTCAAGAAGTTAACTGAGACTGAGACAATTGAATTAAAGTAATTAAGAGTGGCATGCGCATCTACCAAGGCTACGTCAAGTCCTGTTAGTCATGCGATTGCTTCACCTGTAAGTCTTTAAAATAACTCTAAAGTTGAAATGAGTTTATCCAACACCCCTAAATAATAGTTATTTATCTGACAAGTAAATATAGCAAGATATTATGCACACCAGCAATAATTCTCGAGTGGTTGGCTTATTTTTGAAAAATTAGAACATACTTGGCAATCGAATTTCACGTGACATTCGAGTGCAATAATCTGCAAAATCCTACCATGTTATCCATAATTTTGCCTTTTTCACACCGAACACGCATTTATAATTGACCGAAGCAAAATTATCGATAACATAGTATGCACTCGTGGTATTACTTATGATAATTTCCTGAGTAAGTAGTTTATTCACGTGTTAAATACGAAAGTTATCCAACACCTCTAAATTTTACGATTTAAGGAAATAGATCGGAAATAGACATTAATATAAAACTTTATTTAGTGATGAGGATGATTTGTGTTACTAAAGTAAAATATTATTAATAAACTTGCTGGCCTGCCGCCCCCCTTTTCGACGTTTTTTCTAATAATTGCCCAATTACAGAAGAAATGGTTGAAATAGTATTTAATTTTTCCCAGAAAATATTTTGGAGGAAATGAAAGCTTCAACATACAAATTGTTACCAGAAAAACCGAAGAATCTTCACGAATTGGAGTACAAATTACTTCGGTTTTTAGACTATAAAATTTTGTTGTTCAAAATCACTAACTATACAGGGGGTGAATTTTTCGTTGCCCACCATTAGGAACCCGCAAACCATAAGAGATCGAGAGTAGGTTATTAGAGAAAAGTTGCGCTTTTTTAGGGTAATTAAGGATCTGTAAAGAATTCCCCAATATCTTGATTCGTTCCTGAGTTATCGCGAAAAAACTGAAAGTGGCGATTTTATTTTAAAGAATAATTTATATCCTTCTAACGATTGGTGGTATTCAAATGAAACTTGGAACTTTTATGTTTTTGACAGCTGTTAATTCAATAGCATCGACAGAAATTTTCTAGGTCATCCAGATTTTGAGCAACGACAGTCAACTTTTCCTTTTCTTATGGTCGCCATATTGGATTTTAACACCGCCGGATGCACAAAAAAAGTAGCTTTTCAAAAATGTAATCAATATGGACTTCCTTGAAAAAATATCTCAAAGTTTGGGTCACACCGTGCGAATTTTATTAGCGTTGGATTCAATTGTTTTCACATGTCATAATCGGTGTACTTTTTTGCAATTGCTTTTAATCTAAGTTAGGCTGATTTTACAAACTATTCATAGCGATTTGCAAAATTTGACGATCTGCCAAAAAAGTCCATGTTGGCTACATTTTTGAAAAGCTAATTTTTTTGTATATTTAATATTATTTTAAAATCTAATATGACGGCTATAAGAAAAAGAAAAGTTGACTATCGTTGCCCAAAATCCAGAAGGCCTAGAAAATTTCTGTCAATGCAGTTGAGATGACAGCTGTCAAAAATATGAAAGCTCGAAGTTTTATTTAATTACCGCCAATTGTTAGAAAGATATGAATTTTTCTTTAAAATCGCGATTTTCAATTTTTTCGGGATAACTCGAGAACGAATCACGATAAAGGAGAATTCTTTACAGATTCTTAATCACCTTGAAAAAACGCAACTTTCCATCTCTTATGGTTTTCGAGCTCCTAATGGTGGGGTAACGAAAAATTTACCACCTATATAGCCTATATTTACCTAAAGTCGTCTTAAAAGGGGGTTTTAACCAATGGGGAGCGGCCATTTTCAGATGTTTAAGCAAAATGTTTAATGGAAGCTTTAATTTTGATTATGAAATCAGGGGTTATTTAGGGGTGTTGGAAAAATACAATTTGAACAACAAAATTTGAGATCAAGAGAGCCATGAGATTTTAATGGCACGTCGAGACTACTGATTATCGCATACTTAGTTACATCGTCTCACTAACTAGTGGAAGCGGTGCAGAATAAAAAACTGTTTGTGTAAAGTTTTGGTAGTGAGATATAACTATACAGGGTGTCCGAAAATTACAATATAATATATTAAGGGCGTATTCTACGATCAAAAAGATAATAAACATGGGTCGAAAATTTTCCCCTAAGGGAGCTAGGGCTCCTTAAATGGGACACTTTGAAAGTGGTTTTTTATAATTTTCTTCAAAACAGTTAAACATAACACCGTGAAATTGCTTATCTTTAGTAAGTCTTTGATGCTGAATTCATTACCGTGGAGAAAATTCTAAAGTTTCAATCATAAGCGTCCCAGTACAGGGGGGCCTTAGGACTTACTTCGCTTAAACATTTTTGTAAATTGTTTTTTCTCAAATCTGACACCAGAATCTGAACATCTGAAGTTTTTTACGTAAAAGTGATGCTCTTGTTTGAAATCGCTAGGACAGTTTTCGAATAAATTGACCCTAGTCGTTTTAGAGCGCATAAATCTGTCGCAGAAGATTTTAGTTTATTTACCAAATTATCAAATACAAGTTCATTCCTTGCGTGATTTTAGGAAAAAAAGTTCGTATGAACATATGGCCGAAAATGCTTCCATATGTCCCTACGAACTTTTTTTCCTAAAATATAACAAGGAATCAACCCCTGAACTCATTTTTGATAATTTGGCAAATAACTAAATAAAATCTATGACTTTTCGTGCTCTACTGAAACCACTAGGGTACTAGGGTACTGCACTAGGGTCAATTTACCCTAGCGATTTCGAACAGGAGCACCATTTTTACGTACAACTTTCAATCATTTAGATTCTGATGCTAAATTTGAGAAATAACAACTTACAAAAATTATTTAGTCCTAAGTACGGGACGCTTATGATCGAAACTTTAAAATTTTTAAGGAAAGGGTAGTTGTGTTACAATCGATCCCACGTATAAAATCGTATATTAACATCGTCAAAATTGGACATTGGTTTCGGCTTAAACCAAAGCCATCTTCAGCAAACAAATAATATTACATGAAACGGGGTTAACAAAACAGTTCATTTTGCCGTTAACACCACACGGTGCCCCTTTTTACCCCACAAAATTTAACTGTTTTGTCCCCCCCCCCCCCCCCCCCGGTTTATGTAATATTATTTGTTTGCTGAAGATGGCTTTGGATTAAGCCGAAACCATGGTCCAATTTTGACGATGTTAATATTATGCGATTTCATATACGTGGGATCGATTATGTGTAAGACAACCCTTTCCTTAATTTAATATTGCCCACTTTAAGATGGACCGCCACCTACATTTAAAATTTTTACCAC
Source organism: Pycnomerus fuliginosus (assembly GCA_963924575.1). Classification (NCBI taxonomy): domain Eukaryota; kingdom Metazoa; phylum Arthropoda; class Insecta; order Coleoptera; family Zopheridae; genus Pycnomerus; species Pycnomerus fuliginosus. Next base: position 17,257,165 of record OZ004622.1, read on the forward strand.
GGTAGTGAAATCAGCTTCAAAAACTTACTAAAGAGGCTCAATTTCACGTTGTTATTTTTAACTGTTTTGAAGAAATTTAGAAAAAAATTCAAAGTAACCGCTTTAAGGGGCCCTAGCTCCCTTAGTAGGCATCTTTCGACCCATGTTTATTAAAAATTTTTTTCATATTTTTGATCGTAGAATACGCCCTTAAGATATTATCCTCTAATTTACGGACACCTTGTATGTGAGTGTCAGTAAAGTCTCGATGACACGCCATTACAATTTCACGGCCGACTTTTTCAAGTTTTGTTGTTTATTTTATAGACCATTACAATCAATTGTAACTAATTTTGAACAACAAAAGTAGATGATCATCCTTTTGTTAACATAATCCACTGGTTACTAGGTGAGTTTTATTGGGGTTTTATTCTATTGTTTAAAAAGTCAAATAATTTGTATTGCAATTAAACAATTTAAATCTTTGCTGAAGTTTTCTCTTCCGTCATAAGTTTTCTGGGACAAATCAATCACTATCTCAACCATTTCTTTTGTAATTGGGCATTATCAGAAAAAAAATGTGAAAAAGGGGGACACGCTAGCAACTTTTGTTTAATAATAATATTTTGCTTACACCAACCTCGTATGAAATTTTGTACTCATATTTATCTCATTAAGTCGTAAAATTCGAAGGTGTCGGATAAAGTTTTGTCTTTAACACGTGAATAAAGCGATGTTAGCCTTACAGGAAATTATATCGCTCGGCCTACGGCCTCGGTATAATCTCTTCCTCTCGTGGATAATATCTTGCGTCACTTATATTACTATCAAATAAACGTTTTACAGTTATTTTAAAGATCTGTATCAAGAGTTTGTTAGTACCTATACTAGGGGAAACTAAAACGGTTCAAATTCAAAATTCTTCTACAGAGTGTTAATATTTGGCCATGCACTACAAGCGGTCATACTCTTACCTCCAAGGCGACCGAGAACTTCCACGTCTCCCTGAACTCAAAAAACGTTGTGGATACGCCACCATAAAAATAGTAGAGGTGCTCAAAAAAGGGAGATTTAAAAAAGAAAGTGGTGGATCGCCCTGGCAAATGCTGGAGCGACAGGAGCGTTAAAAGCCTTCAGCCAGTGGTGATGAAGCTATTAATGACAGTTAATACCCGATGTTCTTGTTGAGCTCAAGCGTTTGCGGGGCGGCACTTTGTCCACTGTACGCTTTATTATCTTTTATTTTGTCCTGGTACATAAAGACATATCAAATATTGTACATAAAATAATTTTACAAGATGTACCGCGTATATCTAGAGAGACGAAACCCAACACAGAGCGCGTGTTATGGCACTTATGGCACTTAAAATTATGAAAAACACAGACGAGTGCATGAGGTCACGGCACTGGGCGCCCCTCAACGCGGTGCTCGGCCTAGTATCTGTACTTACCGGGCCGGTATCTGTCGAGGGAGCCGTAGTTATGGGGAAAGATGGCACGTGGAGAGTAGCCATAGGTGTCCCTGTGCAATGGATCGTATCTGTAACCTGGAACGTGGATGCGTTCACCGGCAGCGCTGGGGTCGTCGTAGATGGATTTGCCGTACGGCCAGCCTGAGCCTAAGTCAGGGATGTCGCTGATGGGGCGGAAGATGCCACGGGGACGAGTGTGGATGGGGTCGGTAGCCCTTAGGTCTTGAGATCCTGAAATAGATAAAGTAAATAGTCAAACTTTTTATGAATAATTGCGTCAAAAAGATCTAATTTGGGGCTTTCTGCACCTCTTTTCTATTGGTGGGAAACATCCACATCCCCATTGCCCCGCTATCATCCAACATCTGTGTTGTTCCCGTAAGTGTCATCGCTGCATTCTTTTTTGATTTAGATCGAGAATGAAATTTGATTTCGGTTTGTTTCCTCTTTTTATAAGGAGTCTTTATAAGCGTAATTTTTGCCTTAAAGGGTTTAAGGCCGATTTCCTAATCAAAATAAATAGGGGAGAGTCGTGTACCTTGGGACGTTTGCAAAAAATTCAATATCTTCTTTTCTAATAAAAATATGGAAACCAGAACGGCATCGTGCGACTAGTGTTTATTAGGGTAACTTAAAGAAAAGAAATTGGTAGTCTCGGAGACGGTAGAAACTTCTACTTCTGTAATTTGTAAATGTAGGGTTTAACTTTATTTAACCATATACTAAAATCTAAAATAAAAATGTTTTTCACTTCTAAAATGGACATTTTTCGAAAAAATGGCACTAAGGTTTTCGATCCGGCAATGCAACAGTTATCGAATTCGATAATGATAATATGCCCTTTTGCTAAGAAAAACTCAAAAACGGGCCCTTTTGTCCCTAAAATGGAAATTTTGGAAAAAATTGCACTAAGGTTTTTGATCCGGCAATATAGCAGCTGTCGAATCCGATAGTAAGAGTATTTTTTTTGTAAAATAAATTGAAACAAGGGCCCTTTTGCCACTAAAATTACATTTTTCGAAAAAATGGCACCAAGGTTTTCGGCTTGAAAAAAAATCAGCTATCAAATCCTGTAATAAAAATATACAGTTATGCATAGGTTTTTTTTTCACGGCACCATTTTTTGGCCAAAAGGGCACAAATGTGAATACATTTTTAGAAGCAGAATTCGAAGTGCATTCATATGGTAACGCGAAAAATGGTGGTTTGCATTTAAATTTTTAAAGTTGATGTGCCAAAAAGGCACTTTACTTGAACCAATGTGGCCCAGATTCTAATCGGCACCTACAAATCTCCCACTGAATATGTGTGCCAAATTTCATCTCGACATGTTCAGTAGTTTGAGCTGCAGCGTGATCACAGACAGACAGACAGACAGACACACAGACATTTTTTCAAAAAACACTTTTTTGGGTTCCCAGGACCCTGAAACGTAAAGATTTCATGTTTTTGGCGACTCGATTTTTTTGAATTTTCCGATCGATTCCAGTAACTGCTTCGCGAGCGTAGAAGTTAATAAAATCAAACAATATTATTGAAATGAAAGAACAACATATTTTTTTCAAACAAGATGCAAAGTGTCCCTAGGTACAAATTAGTAGTGTACCTTGGAACGTACCTTATTGTACCTTGGGACGCTTTTCAGTGTAAACCCATATTATATGTGGAAAACTCTACAGTAAACGCATATTGACCTTGTTTTGTTTAAGCTCCACCGGTTTTACGAATAATAGAAAACGTTGAACATCTAGTAAATTCAAAGAATTTGGCATTTTATTTTGCAATTATAAAGTGATTTAAAATTTACCCCCTCGCCTTTTGCCAGCTATAATAAGTATGACATTCGTAATGAAACAATGGCCAGTAGCCAATCACGAGAAAGCTTGGTGCTGCTTTTTCGAATATTGTCCCATTTACGTATAAAAAGTACGTCCCAAGGTACACACATTTTGCTGTCCCAAGGAACACAAAAACACTAATTTTATAATAAGCGCTGTGACAAGTCAAATGCTTTGGAGTTAGGCGAACTTCAATGTGACAATCGACATTAGAATATAGTTATAGTAATGTTACAAAAGGAATGGACTTATCATAAAAATTTACCGCATTTATAGCACACGATATCTAACTGCGTAAATGAGACCTTTCACTTATAGCAAAACGCTGTAACCATTACTACATATTAACTTTTTAACTTAATTTTTACATTTAGTGGCAACTGTTGGCTGTAATCTAAAATGTTACAGGTTCCTTTAAGACCTGTTAAGTCATTTAAGTACAATTTTTATTCTGTCCCTAGGTACATGCTGTTCCAAAGTAACACCACTCTCCCCTATTTGCTCAGTAATATTTCAAAATGACTGCTCCTGATTGGTCAAAATGCTTGTTAAAGTCGACATTTTAAAGGACTTTCAACTTTTATTATGAAATCGGCCCTAATTAGTCCAGGACCGATCTTATAATCAAAATTAAAAGTGTCCTTTAAATATTTGCCTAGTAACGTTTCAAAAGGGCTGCTCCGGATTGGTCAAAATGACCCTTAAAATTTAAAATCGACATTAACTTTTAAAGGACCTTTCACTTTTATTATGAAATCGGCCCTAAAGGTTTTAGGTGTACATGTTAAAGATTATGATTTGCTTAAAAAAATTCTGACCGGAAGCTGGTAATTTTTGCTAAGAAGGTACATTTTTTCACTTATTGCCCTATAATCTAGAACCAACTACGTACTACAACTACCCCTTTTACTACTACTTACTTACTCTACTAATAATTAAGCGGATTAAATAAATTTTATTTATTTTTCTGAAATCCTGTCAATTTTATTTATTAACAACAGAAGTAAATAAATACGCAAGAAATTATGTAGCGCCCCTAGGAATAAAATCACCCCTATAAATCATAAAGGGGTGAAATCATGAGGGGTTAAAAACATGAACCTCTAAATCGCCGCAATTTTTCAACGAATTTGATTCCTAGTGTGGTGAAGTTGAAAACACAACACAAGTGAGGGTTGGAGTTTTTAGGGGTTGAAACAGTTGATGCTATTCAAATGAAACTTGGAACTTTTGCATTTTTGACAGCTGTCAATTCGATGGCATTGACAGAAGTTTTCTAGGCCTTCTAGTACTTGAGTGACGACAGTCGAGTTTTCTTTTTTTTACACCACTAGACACTCAAAAAAATTGTCATTTCAAGAATGTAGCCGACCTGGGCTTTTTTGAAAAACTTGAGTCACACGATAACAAGATATGTTCTATTACCGTTGAATTCAATTGTTTTTACATGTCGTAAAAAGTTGGAAAAGTCAGTTCTTTTTCGCAATTGTCTTTCCCCTACCATACCAAATTAAAAATTGTGATGATCTATCAAAAAAGTCCATGTCGAGGTCCATGTCGTTACATTTTCGAAAAGTAATTTTTTTCTGTATCCCACGGCATTAAAATAAAATATGGCGGCCATACCAACTACCAACTCTACAAAAAAGTTCACTGTTGTTGCCCAAAATATGGAAGATTTTCCTTAGTGCCATTGAATTGACAGATGTCAAGAATATAGACGTTCTAGGTTTCTTTTGATTCACTCTTAATTCAACTGTTAATCTGTTTAAATCGCGATTTTCAGTTTTTTCTTTATAACTCAGGAACTTATCAAGATATCAGAGAATTCTTTACAAGTTCTTAATCACCCTAAAAAAGCGCTACTTTTTTCTAATTTAACCGTTTTTGTAACTGTAATGGTTGTTTCCAAGATCCCAATGGTGAATGGTGAGCAACGAAACAAGCACCCCTGTATAACCACTAACCAGAGGATTAATATACCTAATAAACTTTATAATTCTTGTTATACTTAATAATATTCTTATCGCACGGTCATGAATCATGATACATGATGTATGTCGATTACCTACCTATCAACACTTCTGCTCAGCCTGAAGGTTGATAAAAATACAGAGAAAAAATTGATCAACCCCCAAGAATCCACGTTTCTGATGAAAATAAAAAAAAACTAAAAATGTCAAGTTAAAGCCCTATTATCCTAGAAGTCGCTGTTCCAAATTTCAGACCCGTATCCCTTATACTTTCAAAATAAATTGAGAAAGGCGGTTTTCAAGTAGCATCTGTATCATTTTGAATGGGCGTAGCTCTCTTAGGGCCGGTTTATCGATGCTCAGTTAAATGAAAATATCTGACAGTTAGCGTTATCTGGCAGTTAAATTGTTTATCAATAGCGAGTTGACTGCAAAGTTTTTGCTAAAGTGCCGGGCAAACTGACTGACAGTTCGAAGTGCCAGCTAGAGCAGAAAACTGACGGCTATCAGTGTTAGCATCGCCCAGAGTCACTTAAACGACGAAGAAGGTGAATTTTTGGTTTTCTTCAACATGAATCTAGCCAATATATATAGAGTTTAGGAATGTGCCTGAAGCAATTTTGAGGAATTTCCCACTACTTAAGATTTCCTCAACTTTCTTTCAGACCTCCTGCTTCTACCATCCGTTTTCTTATCCTCAATTACATCTCCTGCTAGTTACTTTTCAAAGCACGTCTGGATTATAGGCAGAAAAGTTTACTCCTCGTTTCTTATCTGTCACCAATACAAATTTCAACTGCATCAGCACCTGCCACAGTAAACAAAGACCGTAAGGCGTTGCTGTGGAAACAGTTGACTATATTAGCGCGAAATTTAAATCTGTCCAATAGAATTCAACTTCCGCTACCCCAAATGTTGCCAACACAACTCAAACTGTCAGGCACGTAACTGACAGACAAAGTCGATGTCGATAAACGTGAATCGGATTTATCTGTCAGCTATAATAAATTGTCAGATAGATAACAGTCAGTTTTGACTGAGCATCGATAAACCGGCCCTTAGGAGCAATTGAAAAGCAAAATATTACTCTCCACTTTGTTATGTATATTAATAATGAAAGTAATAATTATAATTGACACGGTTTTATTGAATTGTCTGTTTTAATATAACAATTGAAAAGTAATTTTTTGTTTTATTTGGACCCCCAAATCAGCTTCCGTGGGTTTTCACACAATTCTGTTACACCCTGTATTGTTCAAATTCTCCCCCCGCTTGAAAGTCTTCACCGCCAACCACCACTAGGATATTAGTTGATCATCACAACGAATGTGGATAGTCATTTGCTTCAATCATTAAAAGTGCCACGCCATGGAATTAATTGCTCCAGCAAGATAGTAGGTTAAGATTTACGTCAAAAATGCTTTGAACTAAGGACAGGTTTATCGATGCTCAGTTAATGAAATATCTGACAGTTAGTGTTATCCTTCAGTTAAACTGTTTATCAATAGCGGGTTGACTGCAAAGTCCTTGCTAAAGTGCTGGACAAACCCACTGACAGATCGATGTCAGCTAAAGCAGAAAACCGACGGTTAGCATCAGAAAGCCTCGTTTGTGTGATGAAGAAAATTAATATTTTGATTTTCTTCAACATGATTCAAGCCTATATAAAAATTATGAAGTTTGCACATGCGAATTTTTAAAGGAATTAGCCACAATTGACGATTTTCTTAGCCTTCTTTCGAGCCTCCTGCATCAGCCATTCATTTTCTTATTCAAAATTACACCTGCTAAAAAATTACACTTCTAAAAGTACGTGCCGATCGGACACTAAAATTTTCCCATATTTTTCCATTCGTCTCTTTGCTTACACCTTTACAAATTTCAACTGCAGTACCTACCTGGGACGGTGAACAAAGACATCGCAATGCGTTGCTATGAAAACAGTTAAAGATGTCACGCAAAATTTTAATTTGTCCAATAGAATCCAACTCCGCTTTCCCAAATGTTGCCAACACAACTCAAACTGTCAGGCATGTAACTGCCAGACAAAGTCAATAGGCAAATTTTCTCGATTTTGTGGTTCAAACCACAAATGCTTAACTCCTATTGGTTCATTTACCAAAGGGTGATATTGGACTTTGCATCTTTTTGGGCTACTACCTGTAACTTTCTTCGTAAGCATGAGACCACTTAGGTTTTTCACACTAAGATACACGAAGAAATAAGCTACAACATATATCAATTGCAAAGTGGTCTCATGCTTACAACTTTATAAAAAAAAATTATCCCAACGACAGCACATTATTGCATTTTCAGTAAAATTTGTACAAATTATATTATTGACTTCTGACAGAAATCCTCGGTGAGGTCGATTTTACTTTTTTAGCGATAATCTGAGGCGGTACCTGTGATGTTTTTACACTTCCGGTTCAACGGGAAGCGACTTTATATTTTTTTCAAACCCTATTTTTCTCAACCTATTCAGAAATTGGGAATTTTTATATTTTATATTAGATACAATACTTCGTCCTGAATCCACATAACCACGTAACCATGGCGAAACATTGCTGTCAACAATGCTTCAACAATGCTTAGCCATGATTACGTGGTCATGTAGATCCCGGACAGACCTTAGCATGATATCTGTCCACCCCAGATTTTGAGAAAAATTGACGACAAATTGAGATATTTTACACACCCATCAGATCGGCATAAAAAATTAAATTCAACTGTGCTGAGCGGGTATGATGGGGTGTGATTCAGGCTTTTTTTCTGTTTGTTTGTAAACGGGATTTGAATTCTGCCAAAACAAATGTCACTCACTGTCACGTCACGGGCAATAATTAACAACAATAATGATCCCTTTTAACCTCCATTGTTGCTGTTTATCGACACGTGATCGACACTGACAATGAGTGACAGTTGTTTTGGCAGAACTCAAATTCCGTTTGATAAACCAACAGAAAAAAAACCTCAATCACACCCCACCCGCTCACGTTAAATATGCGCGTCTCCAGGTGGCGGATAGGAGGACGGCCAGGCGGGTTTCCTCCTGGTTAGTGGTGACTATAAGTGAAGCCCGCGGTATAAAACCCGCGCGTGCGGAACGAAGATCACTGCCGCGGACCAACTCGTATACCGTAAACCGCTCGCAAGTGCAACGACCCTCGGGTTGTCGGCCCGAGGTAGTACTAGCGAGGGGCACGGGGGCCTTGGCTTAATCGCCCGGGCCACGTGGATGAAGTACCACTATAAAAACTTCCCCAATCCTAAGGTATGGTGCGCGCCGATGGGATGCGTGGCCGGCGGGTAGGCCGGTACCTAGCGACCAACCTTGGAGCACAGGGCGGAACTCCATTGTATGCACGCCTTACCCCCATAACCAGGCTCTGTGGGGGAGGACCGTTTTTCCTAGGTACTCGTGGGAACAGAAATGGACCAGAAAAAAGAAGAAGGGACGAGGGATCAGGAAACTGAGACCTCATCCGTCAAAAAAGCGGCACCGAAGGAACCTGTTTCAGGGGCTTCGGTGACGGAAAAAAAGAAAAAAGAGGGCACCGGGGCGACCAAAAAGCGCCCCAGTGGAGCACAAAGGCGAAAGCTGCGCCAAGCCAAGCGGGCAGTGGACACCCAGGGGGGGGTGGGAGGTACCATACGGTCAGCGACCACCTCAACCGGGGGACCAAGCGGCGCGGTAGGTGCAGGGGCAGGGGGAGTGAAACGGGCCCTGTCATCCACTCCATCACCTGGAGTGCGGCAGGCGAAGAAGGCCAGACAGGAATTCCTGAGGCCCTCCTCATACGCGCAGGCGGCAGCATCGGGGCTGAGGGGCGCTGTGGTGGGGGAGAAATTTCCCGACACACGACTCTCGGACGAGGAGGCCGGGCGCGTGAAGAATTCGCTGGAGACGGCAATTGACAACCTCCCGGAGGGATCAAGAATGCCGCGCTTCAGCGAATTCAAGTGGTCCGAGCAGGGTGCCATCCTGGTAACCTGCGCGGACGAAGAGACAAAGGTCTGGCTGAAAGCCAGCCTCGAGCGGGTGGAGATTGGGACCTCCCTGTCTTGGATAGAGAGGGACCAACTCCCCCGGCTCAAAAAGGTGGGATGCTTATTGCAGACCACAATCGACGGGGTGCCTCTGGCTCTAAAGAGGCTATCTCGTCAAAACCCAGGACTCCACACGGAGAACTGGAAAATCCACGACCAGGCTGCCCTCGGTGATAGGGTCAGACTAGTAGTGGGGGTTGATGAGGGTTCGTACAGGACTCTCTCGTCAGCCGGGTGGATTGCCTACCTGGGGGTGAACATGGCCCGATTCTGGGACATGGGACCTTCCAGTAGTGGGACGTCCACAGCGGCTGTGGGACCACCAGAAGCGGAAGGCGGGGGATCTAAGGTCCGTACGCCGGAGGCATCTGATGGGACCAAATGACGGGCATCGAAATGGCGCGCTCCAATGTAAACGGAGCGGGGCTGCGGTGCCTCCAGATCAATTTGCACCGCAGTTACGAGGCGGCCTCGCTCATGGGCCGTCGCGTGACTGCACTGCAGACAAACACTCATATAGCTCTCATCCAGGAACCCTGGACAAACGGGGGACAGGTGGGAGGTTTTAACTGTAAAAATTTTTGTGTTTTTCAGGGAGAAGCGGAGAGACTGAGAAGTTGCGTACTGGTGAAAACAGGGATACAGGCGCAGGCACTACCGGAGTTCTGCACAAGAGATCTAGTAGCAGTAGGTATCTCCTTCAAAGAGGGGATAGAAACGAGGTACGTGGTGGTATGCTCAGCGTACCTACCGTTCGATTCGCCAACACCCCCTCCGTCACAGGAACTCTGTGACTTAGTGGACTGGTGTAGGAGCAAAGGGTACCCAATCATACTAGGATGTGACGCGAACGCTCACCACATTGTGTGGGGAAGCAGCGACATCAACACTAGGGGAACGGCACTTTTAGAGTACATTACCGCCACGGGGCTGGACATCACTAATCGAGGTTCAGAACCGACCTTCGTGACGAGCGTGCGAAGAGAAGTAATCGACATCACGCTCTGCTCGGCTTTCTGGGCGGAGCACATCAAGGAATGGCGAGTATCGAGTGATCCGTCCTTATCGGACCACCGGTATATCGAGTTCAAAATCGCTGTGGGCCAAAGCGGAACCAGATCCTATAGGAACCCGAGGGCAACGGATTGGGACTCTTATCGAAGGGACCTCTCCGCAAAGTTATCGGGGAACAGGACCAGACCCAGGGATAGAAGGCAGCTGGACCTTGAAGTTGAAAGGCTTCAGCGGAACGTGCTCTCTTCATTCGAAGACCATTGCCCTCTAAGAACTGTCAAAGAGGGCCACAAGACACCTTGGTGGAATGGAGAACTTGAGTCACTGCGGCGGGAAACACGAAAGAGGTTAAACCGAGCAATGCGGCTGAATCAGCACTCCGACTGGGACGCCTATAAAGACGCCCAGAGGAGATTCAAAAGCCTCATCAAGAGGAGGAAGAGAGAGTGCTGGAGGAACTTTTGTGGCAACATAGAAGGTCTACCAGAAGCGGCTCGACTGAAGAAACTGTTGGGCCGGGGTGCGGTCTGTCTGGGAGCTCTTCGGCTACCGGACGGCTCTTTAACGGAGACGTCCGGGCAGGCCCTTGAGTGCCTGATACGGACGCACTTCCCGGGCGCGACAATAGGAGGGGACTTACCCGAGGACAGCCGGACCATCAAGGACTGGAATATGGCCTCGGAAATAGTCAGCTATAAGAAGATTCGTTGGGCAATTTCAACCTTCGAACCATTTAAAGCGGCGGGACCTGATGGAATCTTTCCAGCCCTCCTCCAGGAGGCTGGCGAGTCCATCATAGAACCACTGTTCCATATAGTGCGATGCTCAATCGCGCTGGGGTACATTCCTAAATCCTGGCAGCAAGTGAGAGTCGTCTTCATACCTAAAGCCGGCCGAACAACCCACGACCAGCCAAAGGATTTCCGTCCAATCAGTCTGACATCGTTTCTTCTGAAACTGAGTGAAAGGCTGGTAGAACGACACCTGAAGGAGGGGGTACTAGTCCAACGACCCCTCCATCCGAACCAGCACGCATATAGAGCGTGCAAATCAACGGAGACAGCTCTCCATCAGCTTGTTTCAAGAGCTGAGGACGCTCTCCGGGTGAAAGAATGGGCGCTCGCTGCCTTTCTAGATGTCGATGGGGCTTTCAATAATCCCACCTTCGAAGCGCTGTGCGCCGCTGCGACAGAATACGGCATTGACCGGACCATCGTAAGATGGATACGGGAGATGATTAGTAAGCGTCGTATAACGGTCTCTCTACAGGATACCAAACTGGAGGCAACAGTGTCGAGGGGCTGTCCGCAGGGCGGAGTTCTATCTCCGCTACTGTGGTCGCTACTCGTGGACGGCCTCCTAAGGGACCTGAACGGAGAAGGGTGCTACGCTCAGGCGTACGCTGATGATGTGTGCATTGTAATTAGGGGCAAGTTTCTGGGGACAGTCACAGCCATCATGCAACAGGCTCTGAACAGAGTTAGCAACTGGTGCGAGGGGCGATCCTTGTCGGTAAACCCGAACAAGATGGAGTTGCTCCTCTTCACTAGGAAAAGAAAGTTGGACACCGTAAGATGGCCAAAGCTGCAAGGGGTGACCTTGGGTCTGGCCGAGAGAGTGAAGTATCTGGGAGTAATCCTGGATCCGAAGCTTTCTTGGACAGACCATGTAGTGTCACAAACAAAGAAGGCCTGCGCGTCCTTATGGATGTGTAGGCGTTTCTCCGGCTCCACTTGGGGACTAAAACCGCAGGTGGCGTACTGGTTATACACAACCGTCGTGAGGCCTCTGGTCACGTATGGCGCCCTGGTCTGGTGGCGCTCCACGGAACGCGCTAGTACCAGGAGTGCCCTCGGGCGAGTGCAAAGGCTGGGATGCCTAATGGTGACCGGTGCTATGAGAACAACTCCCTCAGCAGCCTTGGAGGCGATCCTGGCCCTGGAGCCGCTGCACCTCAGAGTGCAGCATTCGGCCCGGGCCTCAGCCTTCAGGTTGCAGGGGATAGGAGAATGGCGAGCGGGAAGTGAGGGACATCGAAGTGCACTCACTCTACCGGGCGCGGATGAGGCTGTCTTGCAAATGCGCAAAGACAGGATAGAGCGTCGGCTGCGCTTTAATGACCCATATACAACCAGGATCCCCTCTAGGGAAGACTGGGGCGAGAAGGGAGAAAAATTGCTCACACCGCGTGGCTTAGTCTGGTACACAGACGGGGCCAAAAACGATCTGAGCACCGGCGCAGGATTCACTGGGGGGATGCCAGAGGGACGAGTAAGCGTACCTCTTGGCAAGTACCCCAGTGTATTCCAGGCGGAAATATACGCAATTCTGGTGTGCGCTGAGGAGAACCTACGTAGGGGCTACTCTGGCAAGTACATCTACATCTGCAGCGACAGTCGGGCGGCGCTCGGGGCTCTGAACTCCGTGGAGGTGAGATCCGGCCTCGTTAACGACTGTCGAGACGCATTAACGAAGTTGGCTGGAAATAACAATTCGGTCAACCTGGTTTGGGTTCCTGGGCACTCAGGAATCGCTGGCAATGAGGTAGCTGACGAACTGGCAAGGGAGGCATCGAACATGCCATACCTGGGACCACAACCAGCACTCGCTGTGACGGAGAGTGCGTTGCGGAAGGAGCTAGGAAACTGGCTCAACAAGCAATTTCACTCACACTGGGAAAATGCACCGGGGATGAGGCAAGCGAGGGCCTTCATTTCTCGGCCCTCCTCGCCAACAGCCCAACGGTGGTTTCTCCAGTTAAGCCGAGAGCGGCTAAGGAAAGTCGTGGGCGTCCTGACAGGGCACTGCGCACTCAAACGACACCTTCATCTAATGGGACGTTCTGAGGAAAGCACTTGTAGAGTGTGCGGAGAAGAGGAAGAAACGCCTCTTCATTTGCTAACCGAATGTGGCCCGCTCGGTCACAAAAGGCTTAGGGAACTGGGGGCTGCATACCCAGCCCCTGCGGAAATATACTCACTCTCTGCAGCGGATGTACTGGCCTTCATGGAAGGGACGGGGCTTCTGTAGAGAAGAGGTTGCAGTGCGGGCATAATGGATCTTAAGGTCTGAATGCAGCGGACCCGTAAGGGAACGCACCGCAGAATCGAAATACGAACCATGGCAAAACATTGTTGTCAACAATGCTTCAACAATGCTTCGCCATGGTTACGTGGTTATGTAGATCCCGAACAGACCTTAGTTTTTGTCACTTGCTTTGGAATATTCTAAGACTACATAGAATATTTACGCAAATGTAGCAGAGATATTAGGTACCTACCTACAAATATAAAGACTCAACCACACTGCAGAGTATGTGGGAGTATATACCTACCTAACGAATAACAATTAGAGAGTAAATATATGAGTATCTAGGCAATGGCTGCTGTGAATAAACGGTGACAAAATAATTGGGTATTGAACCAATTGCAAAGATACCTACAATTCTCGAATCAGGCGAACGGTCCCTTTAGCGGATTCACAAAATTGCTAAGTGCAATCTGATTGGTGCATGGTTGCTTAAAGTCGTTTTCAACTCATAGTGACTAACTAGACTAGTGTCTAGCTAGATTTATGTTGCAATCCTGCGTAGGTATTTTGTTATTTTCACCCTGCAATTGGCGGCCATGGTTGGTTGGCCAACCTACTCTATTTAAATGACTTGACAACAACAACTATCATCTTTCCGCCGGTCACCGTCGCGTCAAAAAAGCTGGAATTCTTTCCAGCAAAACTCTTAAGTAAGCAATAAACATAACCCCTCTAAATTCTACCCTCGGTATCAGTGTCAGTACTGTCCCGGTACTGTCAGTCATGTCAGTACGGCAACCAGATAAAACAAAATGGAGCTGTAGCGATTTGACTGGCGTTGGGGAATAAATCTAACGGATCTAAAATCCCTGTTAGTTAGTCACTATGAGTTGAAAACGACTTTAGTAACATTGCATGCGAAACAAGTTCAAACGATTCGAGAATTATTGCGCCTACACAGTCGATATATTGTGTAAAATCAAATATTATTTTTAGGCCCTGAACTAGCTCATGTTCCTCACTCTAACTTTTGAGTGTGGATGGATCTTAAAAATTCTTGCATCAGTTGACAATTATAATATACACTTTAAAACGATGTACCACAATTCGCGAAGATCAGCAAAGGGTCTGACATCTGGTGGCCTTCCTTTAACTACTCTCATAGAGGTCGGGAAAGACTTTAAACGTCATAATTTGTGCTAACGTCAGGCAATTGTCAGTTGTTCAATTAAAAGTAGGTCTCACTTGCGATTTTGCGAATAATGCCGAGGAATTTACGTCTTGTGTAAGTGCACCACCTTAACTGAAGCATTTTATATGAATTGAGATTATTTATCATCTACCACACGGAAGAGGTCCCATCAGGTTTCGAAATTGACTCCAAGGTGCTTCAAACAAAACAAGATCCGTTATGTGTAAACATTTGGGTCCAAGAAACGCACTTTTCACCGCTTAAACGAAAATTATTTGTCGTCTTTGATAGGCATCAACTGACGTTTAGTTAGAAATGTCAAAGAAAACGCTTCATTTCCGCCATCCCTGTCATCCCCACTCAGGCTACCTCGTTGAGACGGCCATTATTTTTTATTTTAGCAGTGTCATCTATTAGCAGCTGATTTTCGCGAATAGTCTTTAATGACATTTAAGAGGGCGCTGGAGTTTCATAAATGTCAAAATTGTTTAGAACATTGGATTGGTGATGAAATTAGCTTTCAAATGATGTATAACAAGTGGGGGGGTTGCTATGACAATTCGTATGTAAGGTGCGCTGGAGTAGCGATGGTGGCGCCACCTAACGTCTGCCACACAGCGGTCGATGCCCCCCTTCAATTGCTAATCGACCTGTTTTTTTTCAAAAAAATCTGTACAATAGTTCAAAAGTTATTGCCACTTGCAACCCTCAATGGGATGGCGATGGGACACCCTGTATAAGTGTTTACCAGTGTTTTAAACAATTTTCTGAAATACATTTCAGCATTTATTGGATTCTAAATTACGTTTATCCCGCCAATAAAAAATTGATACCCAGCAGGTCTCAGGCCCAATGCTTTTCGCCAAAAGTGCTTAAGAACCACCATGTTGCCACCATGGCAAAGAGTTCCATTATTGCTAATTGCTAATGATAATATATCCGCTACGTCATTAATAAACCATTTGGTAGATTTGTTTTCAAACTCCAGAGTTATTCTGTAAAAATTTGAAAATCCAGGCCCAAAATGTATCGGAAATCGATATGATCCTTTCCTAGAAAGCTTTTTGATAAAATAGTCAAACGTCAAACTACTGTCAGTTTCAAACTCTCCTCCGTCTGTAGGTTTCAAACAGCTAGAATTATGACGCTGTCGTTAGGCAACAGTCTCCATAATGGATGAAAACACCAATAAGAGTTAAGTATTTGCATAGTTCAAACTAATAAAATCGCGAAAATTTACCTAATGTAGATAATCGTAAAACTGACGTAACTGTCAGCTTTAGTAAACCGTCAACCGTCAGATAGATAACAGCAAGTTTTGACTGAGCATCGATAAACGGGCCCTTATTGGCCCCTATTATTCGTTGCATTGGCAACCCATTATAAAAATAGTCTATTGGAGCTTGACGTGACTACAAAACCAATTTTTTTAATAAAAAACGGCCAATTTTTAATTTCGGAGCTGCAATACCCCATTGACGTAATGTTAATTCTGGTGGATGCGCCCGATAGCAAGGTGAAGGTTTCCAAATCCCGCACGAGCAGTTTATTTTAAGCCCTTTTAAATTTAGCTTAAACTGACTCATCCTGCTTTTCCTCTTTAAACTGAATGAACGCCATGTAGGTGGTACGATGCGAGTGGAAATTCTTCTCGACTTATTCACTGTTTTTACTCTTTAAGTTTGTTTGTCACTAGTGCAATTAAAAATATCATTGAGTTAAATTCTGCCAAGTTCAGATTAAAAGTAGGTATGTATGGTTTTACGAGTTGTTTGTAGTGCTATAGGATAGCAATACCTAAAGATAAATGAATATCGTAATATTTATTTGTATTGGATTTCAATTATGGAAGCTGCAAACAGATCTCATTCAAGTGGTGTTCAATTATCAGTGCTTAAGTGGCAATTTACTGCTAATTATAGGGGTGTGATTTCCTTGAAACCTTTTTATCTTTTCAAGCAGAGACAGAACAAGGATAGATTTATGACGGACGGGTGAAGTAAGCTCTGTGCTGTACCTAGCATTTCCAAGATGGGGTCCGTCACGTTCCAATAAATAAAATTTTTGTGAGTGCGAACAAATAGTAGTTTTGATTAAATAACAGTCAGAAACACATCGAGCTATTCAATAAATTTAACTAACGAGAGAAAAAGCCTGCAGAAGATGTATACCAAAACGATGTGTATCCCCTGCAGATGTTTGCCTTGCCAAGCCTATCTTTGAAAATGACAATCTGAATTTTTTTTTGAAAACACTAACAAGTTGGGTATTCGAAATAGAAAAAATTGTATAAAAAACGTGTTTCATAAGGCTCTTATCGCACTCGGATTTTGTAAAGCTCGGGCTTTTCGTTGTAAAAACATCCTCGTGCGATAATAATTTGCCTTGTGAAACGTGTTTTTTAATATACTATTGTAAATCGCATTACAAACTCTATTAACTGGCGTCATTGAATTGTATACATATTTCATGACATGTCAAAATTACGATTTTAAACTTTTTTTCTTCAAATGACATGCTGTACATTTCTAAGTGGATTCTTGTAGACGTATTTCCCCCACATTTAAACATATAACGAAACTTTACACTTTCATTAGGAGAATTCCGAAAAAAAAATTTTAAAGAACAATTTGCCAATTTTTTTGTCAATAAACCATGGAAAAAAGTGAATGATGGTGTTGACTAACGTCTCTGATAGTTTCTCAAAAAATAATAACTTATTTATCCTTTTTTGCGTTAGTAACTATAATGTCCTTTTCGCCTGTTAACTTGTTAGTAGCAATAACGTTACCATCATTACCGATAAGCCTTTCAAGTGGGCGCGACATTAGTCAACACAATAATTCAATTTTTTCCATGACTGTGTATATTGAAAATAAAATTGCCAGATTGCAATTGGCAACACTCGTTTTATATATTTTTCTCTTTAAATAAAAAGGTTACAAGGGGGGGAATAAAGACTGAATCACCCGATATAATGTATACTTAGGTGCAAATTTTACCAATCTGCCTCCGCAATCGCAGAGGTGCGTAACAAAAAAAATCACGCTGCAGCTCAAACTACTGAACGCATCGAGATGAAATTAAGCACACATATTCAGCGGGCAATTTGTAGGTGCTGATTAAATTTTGGGCCACATCGGTCCACGGAAAGTGCCTTTTTGGCACTTCAACTTTAAAAATTTAAATGCAAACCCCCATTTTTCGCGCTACCATATGACTCGTCGAATTCTGCTTCAGAAAATGTATTCACACTTGTGCCCTTTTGGCCAAAAAATGGTGCCGTGAAAAAAACCTATGCATATATAACTATGATTTTTATTACCGGACTTGATAGCTAATTTTTTTTCAAGCCGAAAACCTTAGTTCCATTTTTTCGAAAAATGTCATTTTAGTGGTAAAAGGGCCCTTGTTTCAATTTATTATACTAAAAAGCATATTCTTACGATCGGATTCGACAGCTGTTGTATTGCCGGATCAAAAATCTTAGTGCAATTTTTTGGAAAATTTCCATTTTAAGGGCAAAGAGGCCCCTTTTTGAATTTTTCTTAGCAAAAGAGCATGTTATCATTATCGAATTCGAATTGCCGGATCGAAAACCGTAGTGTCATTTTTTCGAAAAATGTCGGTTTAGAGGTGAAAAACATTGTATTTTAGATTTTAGTGAGCGCTGGGCGCATCAGCCATCGACAACCGCCCGCACGTCCGACCTTGGTTAAATAAAGTTAAATGCTACAATTTACAAATTCTGTGAAAAAGTAGAAGTTTCTACCATGCCAATTTTTTAATTCGAAGGCAGATATGATTTTAGAGGGCATTTTCGCCCAAGCGTTTTTGTCGCTGTTCATATGTCACATTTGTTGTTAATCATAACCGGACGTTATGAAATTTTAAATTATGAAATTTTGAACTGTAATAATGTACAGCAGCGGACATCAATAATAAAATTTTCTGATGAGGCTATGACTTGCCGCTTTAAGATTTCCGGGACTACGACAACGAGTGGGTACATATGACCACTCCTAATCCAGAACTCGAGAAGGTAGATACTTATCAGCGTCTTCATTTTTGTAAGTCCTTATTTAAAAAAAAATCTTAGGGCGAAATTTAAGTTCGAGTTTTTGATTTTGGTGATTTTAAATTTATGCTTGAAATATTCCAAATTGGCTCTGCTGCTGTTCCATCTGATTTGATTTCTTTTGCCAAACATTCACCAATAACTTGAACTTTAAACAACAAACTCATTTACCTTTTAGGGACCCGACGAAAGACTGCCAGAACTTAGCTTTCTTGGAAACCGGTTCGTTCCTGCCGATCATTTCTAAGTGATTCTTGAACATCTTGACTATTGTTTCGTTCCTACCTCAGCTACTGGTAAATCTCGTCGTTCGTCTGCTGCAATACAAGAAAAAAATTAAAAACCCCTCGAAAAATTTCAAGATTCAAAAAAGGATTAAGTTACCTGTCGCGATCGTAAGTGAAGTTATTTGGTTAGTTAATTAGTGTTCCATGCAAGATTCTTTCCGTCTATTTTTAACTGATAACAGCTATATAGACAAAGACTATGACGATTCCGAAAACATAGGTGAAAAGCTCCACCATTTGGTAGGCTTTGGGATCCATAACCCACACCATCTCGTACTAATTTGGCGAGAGGCCCATCGCTGTTCTCCTATCGTGCTGGTTCTATTTTTGACTCGCCGATGCATTCTTAGATGGTGGCCTCATCACCGTTTAAACTTATCCGTTTACCAAAAACTTTGGAACTGTTTTTGCTACAGGTGGCGAGTGAACTCGGGCAAGGTAGCAAGAATTGTTTGGCCCAGTTTTGCGACCTTCACACCTGAGACCTCATTTTGCCCCAAGCTCCCTTTGAAATTACTGCTAAAGACTCAGTTATGTAATATTTTCGCGGTGTAAAATTCGCTCAATGCGTGCCGTTTCTATGTAGGGCATGGCATGTTAAACGCCAGGACCAGAATAGACCTCCAAATTTAGAAGCGTCTCTCGTATATTTTATTTCTGCCGTTCGACGTTACGCACTCGGATATTTTCTTTATTCGTGATTTATTCGTTTATTTCTAATGCATCTGGTTTTTCACTACTTTAAACTCTTGTGAAAATCAAGTTATAAGTTAAGACTTACTCGTGTTAAGCAGAAAAATTATAGTATTAATAAACACTGCAACAATAATAATTACTTCTCACTGTACTAACCTAAGTGGCGCAAAAAATGAGTCGTGGTAAGCGACTGCTGGCGTTCGGCACTGACTGTAGGCTGGTGGTTTGCGCTCGACGACGTCGTCCAACGGAGACGCCAACGTCACGACGGGGGCGTCGGCGTCCTGTGCGCCCCGCTTCGTCTTTAGAACCATTCACGGAGTATTTTGGAAAATCCGCACGTTTTCGTGTTGAGATGTGCTTATTGCGTTGGCCGTACTTGTTTAGCCATACGCAGGAATGTCCTGGAATAGAACTTTCAGCCCACTTTCGAGGCGAAGTGGAAAAATGGGTAAACTCATGATTTGGAACATAAAAGTTGTTTCGATAATGACGATTTTTGTTACACTATTTATTAGCTGTATAGTGACACTAACCTTCGTTTCTTTTTTATTTTTGGAACGGTTCTGAGACGGGTATAGTTGACCTCGGGGAAACGGATATGATATTCGAGTCAAGCTTTTAAAGATAATACAAAAAAACATACAAATTGAAGGACGAAAATGTGGCAGCAAAAAAGAAAAATCCAAGATACTAACGATGAAGATGTAAAAAAATTATGGAAGCTTTTAAAGGAATAAGTAATTGTGTATAAAAAGAACACTTTAAGAAACAAACAGCATGGTGGATAGAAGAATTAAAGTAACAGATAAAAGAGAAAAAGGTTGCGTTTAAGAAGAATCTGTGTAATAGATCAACACCAGTGGCGTGCCGTGCCCTTAGGGGCGGGGGGGGGGCGAGGCATTCTTGGGGCGCAAAATATTGGTAATGCAATTTTTTTTTAATTATTATTATCTACATTTAGGTACCAACACTCTGGGGTGCTAATAGGTACAGCTTAGAAACATGAAGATGCCCACGGTACTACACATTTTAATGAACAATTATTACAAAGCCATTCTTCGCATTTTTAATCCTTTAAAAAGGTCAAAAACCCGTAGATCTTTTGTCGACACAGCAGCAGCTTCCCTCAGCTTTAACCGCTTTTCATTACGAAAAGCGGCACCAGACTTCTTTTTAAATTTTCTATCCATCAATAATTCCAGTAATAAAACACGCAAAAGAATCACAGTCACCTTCTCCTTACACGGGAAGAACACGAAACACGTGCCTACCTAATTCGGGAATCGGAAAATATAATGACTAATGAGTCTAAGAAAATGACCTTTCGAGAAATACCGAGTCAAAAAGCCGAGCAAGTACCTACCCCTAAAAAACGCATTTTAAGGAAGTGGCTAAAAAATTTGGTTGTTGTGTTATTATTATGGGTCTGTATACGAGCGCTTACCGCCGTTCGCCGTTCCATGAACTTCCCATTGTAGCATGAATTATAGCGCACTAAACTTAAAACTTCTTCTGGGAATCACAATCACTGGCACCGTTGAATTTTACTAGGATCAATTCTTTTCCTTACCTAACCATCCTTCATCCTTTTTAAATCATGAGTGACGGACATTGTATCTGTAGGTGAGGACTGTCTTCGTGAAATTATGAGTAACTTGGTTTTGTTTAATATGAAATATCAAATAATAGAAAGGTCTGCGATCTGAGGGCGCTGACAATTTATGGAAAAGGTGCTCCAAATCCCCAATACAGGCAAAATCGATATCGCCGAGGTAGCCACGAGCTGCCGTGTTCAAAATTTATAAACAGTTATTTAGTTTCTTCTCTATTTGGGGCGCCCGCCCCCAAACAACTGTATTATAGTGTAGCTCTTAAATAGCTACATGCTTTGTAGAGAAATAAACCTTTACCTTCAGTTATTTATTACATCAGAATGGCAGAATTCGACCGGCTCTGAGGAACAGCCTTTTTTTGCTTGGGCGGAAAGGGCGGCACAGCCTAAAGGGCGGGGGGGGGCGGTCGCCCCCCCTAGACCCCCTGACGGCACGCCACTGATCAACACCGTATCCGTATACTTATAAAAACCAACGGAAATTAGTTAAAGAGTTGGTCAAGGCGGCAAAAGAGAAATAACTGATCTATATAGAGTCTAAGAAATATAAGAAAGGAAAGAACATAATACAGCAACAGGAATTAAGAGTACTAACAGAAGAAAATCTTATTGTAATGAAATAATTAATTCACTGCATAAGCTGTACATCATTTTTTCACCTTTTCTCATGTTCAGCCGAGCCGAAGGAAATGCCTAACATCAAATTATTGCGTACAAGATGTAGTAAATAGTCAATTAACCTCCCCAAACCCAAAATTTTAAGAAAATGAGAGGCTACTGCAATCACTAAAATTTTCAAATTCGAGTTAAGACCGCATCTATACGTTTTGAGATCTCAGGGACCTAGAAAAGTGGTTTTTAAAATGTGTCTGTGTGTATGTTCGTACGTAAGAATGTGTATGTGCAACCGGAAATGCCATTTTGGCACATCCACTTTGAAATTTGAAATACAAACCCCGCATTTTTGAAGTAACCATAAGAAAAGCCTTAAAACTCTGCTTCCAAAGATGTATTCACTCTCAGTGCCCTTTTGACAAAAGGCTCAAAATTCGAGATTTTTTAAGGAGCTTTTCAAACACGATGCAGCCCAAAACCGATCGATTTGGCTGAAATTTTGAACATGGAGGTGGTATTGCACGTCGAAGAGCTGAAAATTTTTCGGAGGCTATCGACGAACGGCAAGTGTCGTTTTGGCACATCAATTTTCAAATTTAAATTTATACTCTCATTTATAGCTATTACAACAAGTGTTTTATAGACAGTTTAAAAATCGAGGTCGTAGTTTATATTTGAGCGGAGCGAAAATATAATAGGCCGAGATTTTTAAACTATAAAACACGTGTTGTCTTCATCATTTTTTCTAACACTAACCATATAATGCCATATATTAGCAGGATATTTTAATTTTTCTTTAAAATATACGTGCGAATGGTTGTATGTAAAAATAAAGAATGCCATGGTTGCTATGGTTATCATGTAAACAAATTTTGACAATTTTTTAAAAAAGTTTGTAGTTGAAATGTCCGAAATTATTCCGGACGAAATATTGAAGAAAGGTATTGAATTACGTGGAAAATTGTTACGTGCGAAATCTAAAGATGCGTATGAAAAGGTTTACGTGAGTTTTCAAAAATGGAGGACAGAAAAAGGTATTGGTGAAATGACTGAAGACGTGATCTTAACGTATCTTGACATGAGGTCTCAAAAGCTGTGCCCAGCATCTTTGTGGCCAGAATATTCTATGTTAAAAGCGACTCTGAAGTGTAAAGAGAACGTGGATATTGAAAAATTTGGTGCAGTTGTTCCTTATTTGAAGAATTTGAATGTTGGTTATCGTGGTAAAAAGTCCAAGGTGTTGTCGCGAAAAGAGATTGAAACATTTTTACTGCAAGCTGGAAATGAAGACTATTTGTTTATGAAGATCGCTTTACTATTCGGAATTGGAGGAGCGTGTCGTAAAGCAGAATTGTGCAGTATGAATTATGAAGACATAGAGGACTGTGGAGATGTTTTGTACGTTACTATTCCTGATAGTAAAACACATAAGGAAAGAAGATTCAGTATTGTCAGTGAAGGTTTTGGTGTTAACCCTATTGATTTGTTCAGACGTTATGTTGCTTTACGTCCCAAAAATGCACCTTCTAGATTTTTTCTTCAATACTATAAAGGCAAGTGCACTCGACAAGTTGTTGGAATTAATTCTTTCGGACAAATTTCAAAAAAGATTGCGATTTTCCTGAAACTGGAAAATCCAAAAAGTTATAGTGGTCATTCGTTTCGTCGCAGTTCAGCAACTCTCCTTGTTAACGCAGGTGGAGATATTACCTCCTTGAAAAGACATGGCGGGTGGGAATCTTCAAAAGTAGCCGAGTCTTATATAGAAGAATCATTCGGAGAGCGAGTGAAGATTGCAAGAAAGGTTTTTAGCGATGGAATGGTGAATTGTAATGAAATGGATCAAATTAAGAAGGTAGATGTTAGAACCAAGACCATCAATACGATAAACCCCGAAGAACCCAGCACATCCTCTAGATCTGGAATTACTGGAGGACTTGTTTACTACAATAATTGTAATTTCAATTTTTATGTAAAAGATAAATAAATTAATGTTACTTGTAATATTTATAGAAATGTAATTTAGTTATTAGCTATAAAACACGTTGTCATGGACGACGTGTCTTATAGTCAACGGCGTGTTTTATAGCAAACATAAGAAGCAAATTCAAATGCACCATAGAAACAGTAAAAAAGGTTGGTGTTAGAAAAACTAAATAAAACAAGTTTTTGAAAACTTTATTGTCAGTTGTCACCATCAGAAAGCTCTTCATATTCTGGTTTTAAATAAGTCAAAATTCTTTAACTCTTAGGCCCTTTGGGTAAAAAAAACCGAAATGTAATAACACTAAAAAAAAAAGGCAGCAGAGAAGCGGCTGGAACCTCCCCAACGCGTGGGTCTTTGATTTCCGTGACTTGTGTTTAAGATTTTAAAGTTAATATGCCTAAATGGCACTTCCCGTTAACCAATTGCTCCCAAAAGCCTTTCAGTTCTTCAACGGGTCACCTGACCTCCATGTACCAAATTTCAGACAAATCCTTCCAGTAGTTTGGGCTATAACGTGTGGTTTCAGTGTTATTTCAAAATTTCGATTTTTCTACCCAAAGGGTAATAAATGCGAATAAATTTTATCTCATTTAAAACCAGAATTCGAAGACCCTTCTAATGGTGGCAATAAATCTTTCAAAAATTTGTTTTGGATGGGTAAATGAGAGAATAACTTTAAATTTGGAAATTGGTGTGCCAAAACGGCACTTTCCGTGGGTCGATTGAATCCAACATCTGTTCAGCTCTTCCACGTGTACTACAATCCCCATGTGCAAAATTTTAGCCAAATCGGTTCAGGGGCTTGGGCTGTACCGCGATTTTAAAGTCCGATAAAAATCTCGATATTTTTAGTTTTTGGTCAAAAGGGCACTGACAGTGAATACATCTTTGGAAGCAGAATCTGAAGGCCTTTCTTACTGTGACGTGAAAAATGGGGGTTTACATTTAAAATTTAAAAGTTGATGTGCCAAAACGGCATTTCTGGTTGCACGATTGGCTCAGATCTAAGTTGGGTTATCACATGCACACGTACCAAATTTCAGCCAAATCGGTCGAGTAGTTTGGGCTGTGGCGTGTTTACGAACGAACGAACGAACGTACGTACGAACGAACGTACGTACGTACATACATACAGACACATTTTAAAAACCACTTTTTTGGATTCCTGAGACCTCAAAACGTACAGATCCGGTCTTATCTCGAATTCGAAAATTTTAGTGATTGCAGTAACCTCCCTTTTTTTTTAAATGGTGAAGTGGAGTGGGGAGGTTAAAAGTTGCATAAATCCTTACCAACCTTATTTTAAACAAAAAGTTATATAACCAGAATATATACATATTTACAATTTCCCAGCTGGCGGATATTTCCAGCTTATTTTAAATACCCAGTTCACGGTTATTTTCATCGTGAAATAATTAGTTTTTCGATTCACTTAGTTTCACACAAAAATTGCCTAAAGCAAAAAACCTCGACAGTTTTAAAAGCAGAAATTGAATTTAAATTTCTAGTGGAGGTGACCCCATTTTATCAGATTCATATTTTATAATATAGGTGAGATATATTTATTCCATTCCAATTGGGTCAGTTATGATTTTATTTAGCTAGTACAAAGCTTTATTAAAAAAGCACCAAAATGATTATGTTTTGTATACTTAAATGGAATAGAACCCATTCTAGTGGGTGAAAAAGGATTCACAGTAAGTGTCTTCCACAAAGGAATGACATGGACCGAACGCATATTTTTCGTCAGATGTGACGTAGAAATTGTTTTTGTGCCAAGTTAAAATTTCAGTGTTTATGTGAAGATTCATCTGAACCTTCTTTTTGTGTAGCGAAAGCAGATCCTACAATATTGTGCATTTGGAGAAACGATTTTAGAAAAATTATAGTATTGTAGATACTGATTTTGACGCCAAAATCGTAAATCATTTTTACATAGATCAGTTATTTATTTTAAAGGTGCAGAAGTGTAGTCAGCAAAAAATCTCACCATGAATTGTGAAACACAAAAAACCTACAAAGTAATTAAAGCGTAAAGTGGAGTACATAGGTGGAGTATTTTGTGACAAATTAAACATGACATTTACACAAAACTGTAGAATTAAAGAAAGTCAAGGGGGTAAATTTAAATATTTTCTCCGTATACCCACCTGAAGTTACATCGCTGCTTTTCCTCTCGTTTTTCAAACTTTCCTAAAATAGAAATATGTAGTCACTTCTCCGGTTTTAGAAATTGATAAACGATTTTCTGATTTTCCATATCTACAAAAGTTTCCGCTAAACCTCTGCAGCTAATGACCTAGAGATGATATTGTATTAAATTCTAATTTTAAAGGAGGATTGTTTGCAGAACCGTCAGCGTCTGATTTTGCACGACCATCAAAATAAAACACATTGCTGTAGCGAACAATTTTTTATCATCGAACCAAACAGCGATCGCTTAGTCTCAAAATACATTTTATGGCAAATATGAGTGAACATTTATTTTACCACAATTTAATATTTAGATTAACGAAAATCGATGCCAAGTTCACTCAAACTGGTTTTATGAAGTTTATAAACGCGGGTGTAAGAAGTAATTTATTTTTAATTTTGGGATATTTTTCTATTTTAAGAAATTGCAGAATTTGTTTCCATTAGGACAAGATCTTTTTGAATGACCGTGAAGAAATTAAAAATCGGATGTTTACCATTTTCAGTCTGACGTCAGAGCCAAATCTTTGGTATAAAAAGCTCTAATTTTAAACTGTTTCTTGTATTTTCACTTTCAAGTTTTGACTTCATCACTGGGATTTCTATTTATATCGAAATTTATTTGGTCATACGCCCCCAATATTATGCACACGAGTGTGAAAGCAGGTAAAATATGTATGTAGCTATTATTATGACTCAATTTGGTTGATTCACGGTTTATTAATGCAGGTATGAGAAATAACAAATTAAATTGTACTAAAAAGCATTATTTTTGTAATCTGAGCGTGGACAAATTATTTTTATTTAAGTGCTGCTTTAAACATTCCCACAAACGCTTTGGTCGAGATAATATTTTTCGACAATTCTTTCAAACTGGTCCAAGGGACAGGATGTGTCACATCCTGGAATCGTCTTCAGTTCTAATTCTGCGTATGTATGCTGCCTGTGGAAAACCTATGGAAAAACAAAAATGTCTTCAAATCGACTGACATTATTGCACTTTCTTACCCTCACTACATATTCATTTTGTATTTCATAAATTTCAAACACCACGCAAGAACCATAAAAGGGTGGAAGAGGAGGATCGAAAAGCCCGAGAGTGTTTAGCACTGCGGCTACATTAGAATCATGACCAGAATATAAAAATAATTTTCTGTCTTGAGGCGATAGAGTTCCGTTAATTTTCTGTTTAGAGTCTTGAACAATTTTTTGGAAGAATGCTCCTGCGTTGATTTTTTTCAAGGGAGTACTTCCAGTAAAGTCGGCATATCCTATACCTGCTATTGTCGATATTGGTTCAGGGTAGACGGCTTTGGTCCATTCAGGAAGAACAAATCCCCATCCTTCCTAAAATACTGTTATTACCTAAAAGTTATGTAAAATACTTGTTAATTCTACCTCTGAAAACAGGCAGGAATATATCAAAAGAGCTTTAGTAGCATCGGTAACATTCAATCCAGAATGTTCAGTTAAATACTGGAAAATTTCCTTGTACTGTTCGTATTGTTTTTCGCCTTCTGCACTTTGCAAATATTCTTGTTGGTAGAGTGCATTATTTGGGCAAGCAGATGTCCCAAGAAATATCTAAAAATTCTGCTGTAAAAGAAGCAGTTTCTTATCAACTCACAGTATCTTCTTCGGCTGCCAAGTAGTTGAAAGGAATCGGCTGCCACGGTAATTCCTGGTTCCACACTTGTATTCCTACAGGAGGAAAGAGTCCTGCTAGAACTAGTTCCAAAGACGCCTTTGTTCTGTTATAGGATGAACTTCGAGGATCCACAACGTCCAGAGTATAGTAAGGGCCAAGGAATTTGTTATAACGGGAGCGTAAAAATTTCCCCAAAAGATATTCCCGGACTTTACCTTCCTGTAAATCGATTGCTACTATTTATAACTCTGTTATTAAGTATTATTTTTGGCGTTACATTCGTAAGTTCTCCAAGCCCAACAGGATAATATTGCTCGTCTTTGTATGGATCGGTGGGGTAAATGGTTGTCGGATCCACAGTGCGATCACCATGCCGATAAATCTATTAATTTACGATCAAAAATAATATTAAGAATTTTTTGCACTCACGGCATGAACGAGAACTAGTTTCTCATCTTTGGCTCCTGCCACAACATTCGCCAACAAGAGAAACAAAAATCCCGTTTTGATCACAGGGACCAGCATTTTCAAATGGGAATGTAAATGCCTCCATTCGCACTCTTTTATATTTCAAGGAAATTCGGTAATAAAATGATTTGCGGCTCCAAAAATAAAACAATAGATGCCCATAAAACTTCTATCTGTTTGACTTGTCTCTGGATCAAATAAAAGAAGGCCTCGGGCTAATGTAAAAGTATTGTTATATTATCTATTCTTATGGCAGGATTAACAAATCTGGTAGAAAAGCCACATTCAAACAGTAATTCCAACGAGATTAAAATTAACACAAATTGGACCTTAGCTTGGCAGCTATTTTCATATGGTTTGGATATTGTTGTCGGTGGTGAGTAGACAATAGCGGCCCTTATAGGACCAATAATGTTGTCGCTTATATAAATAATTATCTCTACGGATTAATTCTGCTAATGAAATGGATTCAAGAAGTGGTCGAACAGTCGAAAATGGTGGAGGCGCCGGGACAGTGTTTCCTTCATGCACGAGATTTTGTGAATCTACTATTTTTTCTCTATTAAATATTTATGATAATTTTTCTATTTCGACAATTTATTGTTGGCGAGTGTTTTAACATCCCCACTCCACTTCAACACTTAATTTAAAAAAAGGAAGATTACTGCAATACACAGGTATCTTTTAATCCAACTTAGATCTGAAAAGCTTCTGGAGCCAAACGTGCAACTAAAAATGCCTTTTTGGCACATCAACTTTTCAATTTTAAATGCAAACCTCCATTTTTCGCGTCACCGTAAGAAAGCCCTTCAAATTCTGCTTCCAATGCCACTCTCAATGCCCTTTTGTCCAAAAACAAAAAAAATGGAGAATTTTGTCTGACTTTTAAATCGCTGTACAGCCCAAACCCCGCAATCGATTTGGCTGAAATTTTGCACATGGGGATTGTATTATACGTCGAAAACCTGAAATTTTTTTGGATTTAATAGACCCACGGAAAGTGCCGTTTTGTCACACCAATTTCCAAAAATAAAATTATTCTCTCACTTAACCATCCAAAACAAGTTTTTCAAAAAAGGGGGTAAGTAAAATTAGCTTACTCCTGAATTAAATCTATATTTCGTCACTAGCGCTTTCGATCTATAAATTCATCTTCAGGTGTGAACACGTCAAAAAATTTACAACACAAACGTAAAATCGACATTGATTCAAAACCTCCAAAAAAACCTTCAAAATCTTTTAGACAAGGCTAGAATTTCAAAAAACGCTTTCTATATTATGCTAGAAGCAAATCGGATAACATTTTGACGACAAGTGTTTCTAGGCTAATTGGATCCTGCTGAATCCGAAAATCGCTGTCGGCAATTCGAAATCTTAACCGGAAGTCCGTAATTCCAGATGGCGCTCAAGGCAGATCGTCATGTCCAAAATAACATGAAAATTATACAGTTTTCGACCAAAGACGTGGTATACAAAATTAAAGATCGCTTTATTCTCTACAAGAAAGGCCCTAATGATTTTTTTCGTACAGACGACGGTTTACCCCTAGCGCTGGCAAGACTGTTGGGCTCACCGCGCGGCTTAAGCGCTCAACGATTATTTTATCAAAACACTTGTTTCTTAATTTTTATGGAGTTTTTCAATATATTTCACCAATATCCACCTAAATACATGGGATTACTAAGATATTCTCATTTTATTTCCTCTTTTTCAATGTGCAAACGCCGTTTTCTGTCTTTCACTGTTGGTTTCTTTTGAGGTGCGCTACAACAAAGAGCAGATCGGATAACATTTTGACAACAAGCATTATTTGAATAATTGAACCCTGCTGAATCCTTAAATCACTGTTTAAATTTCAAAATCTTAGAGGATGTACCCTAGTTAAGGTGGCTTTCAAGCTCAGAAATGGTTTCTATTTTATTTTCAGGCCTCTGTAGCAAGAACCGTCCGTACGATTGCTTTGTGTCAATGATAACTTTTGATCAGGAAGTCGAGATCTACAACATATCAAAATTTCAGACAAATCGGCTGAAAGCTATTTCCCATTAGGATGGTATTTTGGATGGTGCCATCTTGAATAAAGCATTTCCGGTCAAGATTTCGAAATCAAAACAGTGATTTTCGGACTCAGCAGGGTTCAATTAATCAAAAAATACTTGTTGTCAAAATGTTATCGAATGCGCTCCTTGCAAAAGGCGCACCTCAAAAGCAGCCTATAGTCAAAATTGAAAACGGCGTTTGCACATTGAAAAAAGGGAAGTAAATTGTGAATATCTTACTAATCCCATGTATTTAGGTGGATATTGGTGAAATATATTGAAAAGCTCCATAAAAATTAAGAAACAAGTGTTTTGATTCAATAATCGTGGAGCGCGTAAGCCGGGCGGCGAGCGCAACTTTCTTGCCCGCGCTAGGGGTAAACCATCGTCTGTACGAAAAAAATCATTAGAACCTTTCTTGTAGAGAAACAAGCGATCTTTAATTTTATATACCACGTCTTTGGTCGAAAACTGTGTAATTTTCATGCTATTTTGGATATAACGCTCTGCCTTGAGCGCCATCTAGAATTACGGACTTCCGGTTAAGATTTCGAAGTGCCGACGGTGATTTTCGGATTCAGCAGGATCCAATTAGTCTAGAAACACTTGCCGTCAAATTGTTATTCGATTTGCTCCTAACAAGTCGCGAAACTCAAAACTATCCTGGTCTATTTGTTGAAGTTTCACTTTTCCATATTTAATCTAGTTTAATCCCTTTTCTCGTCAGTAAAACAAATAATTGTCCGATAAGGTTTTGAATCAATGTCGATTCTTGATTATTCCACGTTTGTCTTGGAAGATGACCTTATACGTCGAAAGCGCTAGTGACGAAATAGAGTTAATGCAGGAGTAAGGTAATGTTACCTATACACTCCCCTTTTTTCAAACACAATCAACCTACAAGGTACCTAGATAATGAATAAGTTTTTGAAAGATTTATTGCACCCATCAGAAAAGTCTTCAAATTCTGGTTCTAAACAAAACAAAATTCATTCGCATTTAGTGCCCTTTAGGTAGAAAAATCGATTTTTTTTAATAACACTGAAATCGCGCTATATCTCAAACTACTGAATCGATTTGGCTAAAATTTGGTACATGGAGATTAAGTGACCCGTTGAAGAGCTGAAAGGCTTTTGAGGGCAATTGGTCCACAGGAAATGCCATTTAGGCATATCAACTTTTAAAATTTTAAACACAAGACACGGAAATCAAAGACCCACGCGATGGGGAGGTTCCAGCCGCTTCTTTGCCGTCAATTTTTTACTAATTGTTTTGCTTTTTTTAGAGGACCGACATCATTTTGGATGTGCCCCCAAAATTAAAATGGATAGAGCTGTGTTTTGTTGTCTTTTGACACAATTTTTATTTTATCGCAAAAATTAAACCTTTATCAACGCGTTTTTGTTATATTTCTTATCTCGAATAACACTCCAAATTAACATGTCTTCCTCATCTAACATCTCACAAGATTTAGTTTTTAGTGGTGTAGTGAGGCATTTAACGGAGGGAGGCACTATAGTTACTGACTTTTGGCTCACTCGTTTCCTCTGTCCTTCGATAACTGGAGGAAGGATCGAGATTTCGAAATGTTTGGTATTTTAGTATACAAAAGGATATTAGTTTATTGTACCGCATTTTAGGGAGCATGGGACATGTGACCGAAAATACTTCACAAGGGAGTTACTCCCCTTCAAAGCGGTAGTCCAAATTTTTGTTTTCAAATTATCCAAAAAATGTAAACGATAGGATGTTCTAAGGGTAGATTTTGTTTTATTTGCCTAATTAGTGAAATTATGTACAGAGAATGGTACTTTACATAATTTCTAAGGGAGATATGGCACGTTACTATTTCCAGGACCTCTATCGCAGAGCCATAACTGCCTTAGGAAGGATTTTCCGCCTTATGTCCATGTGAACTTCTCTTCCTAAAATTATATTAAGGAATCATTACACACTGCACTTACTTTCATTAATTTGGTAAAAAAACAAATCTTCCCTTACAAATTTTCGCGTTTTCATCCAATTGGGGTCATTTTATTCGAAAACGGTTTGTCCTAGCAAGATTCAACAAGAGCACCTTTTCGGTGTAGAATCGAATCGATCACGAATAAGACTCATAAAATAAGTAAGCTCGCCCAAGAACGCGCGCCAATGAAATAAGATCTGAAAAAGTCCAAAAGAGAACCCTTTGTGACACTAGCTTTTGATCCAAATTTTAAAATTACATACCTAATTTAAATTTTTTGGATAGTTGGATAGATAGAAAAAAGCTGAACTTTCGATTACCTCTTTGGAGGGGGTGAACTCCTTTGTGAAGCATTTTGGACCATATGTCCATATGAAGCTTTCGTCTTAACACCAACTATCTGGTCGAGGAGTATACTTTTGGGCTCCATTAGTTTGCAGCCCGGCGGAGGTGGAATTTCTGGTGAAACCGTCTCCGAATTATTAATTCCTACTGGTGGCAAACTTGGTGTACTGATACAATCTTACAGTCAATGGCTCTATTCTGTAATTTGTGGACTTTCGTCAATACAGTGTTATTCACAAAATATGTGATAACGGGAGGCTATGTTAGTTCGCACAGTCCCCATACAAAATGACAGATGTAATGTCCTCAAACAAGCTCACGGGAAAATGACCGAGTATTTACATATGTCCAGTACGAATTAACTTTGAACAAACGGCCTTTTGATAAATTGCAAATCATTTATTTCCATCACAGCCACCGGTTATCACATATTTTCTCAGTCACATATTTTTTCAAAAGTCAATTGAACTCAAAGCAAGTTGCTTAAAATATTTATAGACTTAAAAAATATTAATATCTCCAAGACAATAACGTAAGCAATAGTCACATTCGCTCTACCCTGTAGCCTCCTTTAGCACAGCAAGATAATGAAACCGATCGAAAAATTAAATCGCCAAAAACATGAAATCTTTGTTTTAAGGTCCAGAGAATCTGTCTGTCTGTCTGTGATCACGCTGCAGCTCAAACTATTGAACGTGTCGAGATGAAATTTGGCACACATATTCAGTGGGCAATTTGTAGGCGCTGATTAGATTTTGGGCCACACGGTTCACGGAAAGTGCCTTTTTGGCACATCAACTTTGCAAAGTGCAAACTCATATTTTTCGCATTACCGTAAGAAAGCTTGTCAAATTCTGCTCCTAAAAATGTATTGACACTTGGTGCCCTTTTGGCAAGAAATTCGTATGGTTAAAAACATAAAAAAAATACCTATATAATAATTATACATTTCTATTACCGGATTTGACAGCTGATTTTTTTCAGGTCGAAAACCATTTTTTCGAAAAATGCCATTTTAGGGTCTTTTTGGCGAAAGATCGTAAAGGAAAGACGCTACTGCTTAAGTTACTGAAAATATTGAAATATCGGAGTAGGTGCTCATTAAATTTTGAGATAAATAGGGCAAGTAATTCGAAAATTCGAAAAAACGACATGTACCTACCTATAACTACATTTTTATTATTGAATTAGATAGCTGTTATCTTTCAGGGTCGAAAACCTTAAGTGCCATTTCTTCGAAAAATGTTATTTTTAGCGATAACCTGATGATATGGTTAGTAAATTTTGTGAAAAAGCGTTCTTGAGGCGAGTTTCACAGGTAAGCACTGATCCTCGCTAGGAGCGCGCATTGAAAATTGTGGTTTGCACTAAGCACGCCAGGTATTGCCCCCTCATCCGCAAAGTCAATTTTATAGTTTAAATACATCCCCCGTTTATTATATCAGCTACGTATTTGAAAAGCAATCTTTTTATTAACAGACTTTTTATTTAAGAGCTTGGAACATTTCCACAAACGCTTTGAAAGTCGAGATAATATTTTTCAACAATTCTTTCAAATTGATCCAAAGGACAAGATGTGGCACATCCCGGAATCGTCTTCAGTTCTAACGGAGCGTCTGTGTGCTGCTTATGGAAAACCTGTGGAAAAACAAAAACGTCTTCAAATCATCTATCGCATTATAGCACTTTCTTACCCTCACTACATATTCTCTTTTTATTTCCAAAATTTCAAACACCACGGAAGAACCGTAAAAAGGTGGAACCTCAGGTTTGAATAGCCCGAGGGTATTTAGCACCGCAGCCACATTTGAGTCATGGCCGGAATATAAAAACAATTTTCTGTCTTGAGGCGACAAAGTCCCGTTAATTTTCTTTTTAGTGTCTGCAACAATTTTTTGTAAGAATGCTCCGGCGTTGACTATTTTCAAGTTAGTTGTTGCAGTTGATGCAGCAAAGCCTAAGCCTGCAAGGGTTGTTATGGGCTCGGGATATACCTTCTTAGTCCATTCAGGAAGAACAAACCCCCATCCTTCCTAAAATATCACTATTATACCTACAAGCAATGAGAACTATTTGTTAATTGTACCTCTGAGTACAGACAAGAATATATCAAAAGGGCTGAAGTAACATCGGTAACATTCAATCCAGAATGTTTAGTTAAATACTGAAAAACTTCCTTGTTCTCTTCGTATTGTTTTTGAGCCACAGCACTTTGGAAGTATTCTGCTTGATATTGTGCACCATTTGAGCAAGCAGAACCGCCAAAGAATATCTAAAAATTCTACTGTAAAAGAAACCATTTTATTAGTAACTCACTGTGTCTTGCTCGATCGGCAAATAGTTGAAAGGAATCGGTTGCCATGGTAAATCCTGGTTCCACACTTGTATCCCTACAGGAGGAAACAGCCCTGATAGGACTAACTCCAAAGATGCCTTTGTTCTATTATAGGATGAACTTCGAGGATCCACAACGTCCAGAGTATAGTAAGGGCCAATAAATTTGTTATAACGGGAGCGTAAAAATTTTCCTAGAACATATTCCCGAACTTTCCCTTTCTGAAAGATATTTTTACTACAATTTTCTTGTTATTTGGCCTTACATTTGTAAGTTGTCCAACTCCCACTGGATAGTACTGCTCGTTTTTGTATGGATCGGTGGGGTAAACGGTTGTCGGATCCACAGTGCGATCTCCATGCCGATAAATCTATTAATTTAGGATCAAAAATAATATTAAGAATTTTTTGCACTCACGGCATGAACGAGAACTAGTTTCTCATCTTCGGTTCCTGCCGCAACATTCGCCAACAAGAGAAACAAAAATCCCGCCCTGATCGCAAGGACCAGCATTTTGAAATAGGAATGAAAGTAACATTAATTTTCGCTCTTTTATATTCAGCAAATAAAATAATTTGCGGCTTCAGAAATAAAGCCCTAACAATTGTATATCATTACGCGTATATAAAACGTTTAGCATCTATTTGAATTGTCTCCAGATCAAACAAGAGGAGATTTTATAAACAGCCGCGAACTAACGTTAAAAAATTGCTTTTATTGTTATATTGTCTGTCATGACAAGATTAAACAAGCCTAAATATAGAAAAGATACATTGTTGTATATTTATGTATTGAACTCCATTATGTACAGTAATTCCCACCAGATTAAAAATAAATAAATATTAACCCTAATAAACTATTTTTGGCGGATTGCTTGACGACACGTTGAAAATATCGTTATCATCTTACCGTTGGCAATTATTAGAAGGGCATCGGTTGAGGTGGAGGCAAAAGTTGTACGGCCAAATGTTAATAAATCGTTGTCACATAATTAAAAAGTAGGAAATGAACAGAAAAAACAAAAATTTTGAGGGTTGAAAAGTAAAAAAATTGACAATATAGACCAAATGAGTAAATGAAAAGAATTGGGGGAATTAAAACAAAATTTGGCGAATTTTTAAAAATTAACACTCGGGGCCCAAGTAACACGGGCTAGTTAAATAAATCGTTATTATACGTAGAATAGGTATATTCTCTTGGTATAGTATAAATGATATACGTTTACCATCTACCGTTTTTTTCCAATACCTATTTTATGCCTATTATAAAATTTCTTTGCTAAGTTAGTACCAAAACAAGTCTATCATAAACGCATAATAAATGGGTCT
This sequence comes from Pycnomerus fuliginosus, assembly GCA_963924575.1. Lineage (NCBI taxonomy): Eukaryota > Metazoa > Arthropoda > Insecta > Coleoptera > Zopheridae > Pycnomerus > Pycnomerus fuliginosus. The sequence goes on from OZ004622.1 coordinate 17,293,313, forward strand.
ATTTATCTTTTATAATACGTTGGATTTCAACGACTAGTATTTCTTTATACGTATATTATAAATGATTCTGAGACATTAATTATACGCATGAAGAAGTTTCTTAGTAGGTTATATCAAGTTTAAGCGGACCTTTAAGCAGAAGCGTCCATTTATTGTTTATAAAACCTTGCATTTCAACGATTAGAATTTATATATAGGTACGTTTATTACAAATGATACTGAAACGCTGATTACATTAATGGAAAAAACGTTTTTTAATAGGTTATATCACGTTTAAGCGGACCCGAGTACTGTGGACATGCGCGTTGAGGGATTCTTTTCCCTTGACCTTCGAGTGGCCCATACCATTATACGTGCGTACGTGACGTGATTTGGTGATGTAACCCCCCCAAGAATGCACGCCTCTGATGTTACTGACAACCTGAAAAAAATTTGCAATGAAGAACTTTATGCCGCCAAGTTATGCTCCAACTTTCAAACTGATATTAGTCATAATTTTTGAGGAAATTCGGAAAAACTTATTTTAAGGGTGTCTTTTTGGGGGGCATAGCTTCCACATAATCCATTTTAGGACAAAATCTTATTCTTACTTTGTTGTCTTATTTTTACGTTAGGAAGCTGTGATTAGCTGTTGTCCCCATAATTCTGAGACACCCTGTATGTCTAACATTTAAAAAACGTTTTTTAAACCATCCTGTGTTACTTGGGGTGGCTGAAAAATTGCGAAAGGGGATGAAAAATCAAGAGGAATTGAAATTAAGTAATTTTATACCACCGTTTACTTGAAGAAATTTCCAGTTTCAACCCTTAAATTTCATCCCCCTTGTTAGAGTTTCGTGAAGATTTATTCATCCGCCTACAGTGTCACTGGAGATTACCTTACCAAATTCTGCCTTGATACGCTAAGCAGTTTTTGAGTTCTCGTGTCTTTGTGACATTGCATGTTAGGGGTTGTTTAGGGGTTGTAGCGCCTTTAAAGGTAGTTTTTCGCAAAATATATATAACACTTTTTTGAATCATTAACAGAAAGCTATCGAATTACGCTATTTTTGACCAATACTTAGTAAGCGGAATTTTGAGTTACAACTTCTAATTTCCACCCCATCTGTCCGATTTTATTGAAAAGGCATCCACCGTAAGATTTCATCGAAATATGTGTGTATGTTGAGTTTGAAATATCTGCGTGCAACCCTTGCGGAGTTGTCATATTTTTTGTGGTTTTCATCCCCCGAAATTGGCACCCCCTCACTTTCAACAGACTTGAAGGTCGAACGTGCATACCATGTTTCAGTACGATGCCTTCAGTAGTTCTCGAGTTATTGTAATTAATAATTTTTCGGTTTTTCACCCCTAGCTCCCACCCCCTTGGTCCGATATGGCCGAAAATCAATCCCCGGCTTACTTTTCGGGAGACAAAGCCGTATACCAAGTTTCAGCCCGATATCTCGATCCGTTCTCAAGTTATGCGACGGATAGAAATGAGGAGCGATCGATACGTCGAACGAGCGAGCGAACGAATAAGCTAAAACAAGAGTGCCTCGTATACTGCTACGGCATTAAAATGGACAATCTGTCTATCGAACCGGACTAAGCAAATACACAACCATTTAAGAATGGTGGATGCGCCGGGATAGTGTTTGTATCGTGAAAGATATTGATTTCTACCATTTTTCTTCCCACATACAATTATTAATATCTCGAAAAATATGGGCAATTACTTTAAATTTCAAATATACTGCTTGGCAATCTTGCTAATCTTACCTAATAACTAAAGTCAATTCGGTTTAAATGCTATCGGTCATACAGATACAATTTAGCAAACAAAAACTTTCTAAGATAGCATCTATTACATTTTAAACTTTTGCAATATAAGTAAGTGGGGGTTGTATTGATTTTCAGTAAGTTTAAATTTTTTGGCACTTGAAACATATGGAAACATACACGTTTAAGTTCATATTCACTTCAATATTTACTGAAAACTGAATATCCAAAGAGATTCCACAGAAAGTTTATGTGCTGTCTACTGTGTTGAAAGTTTTTGTCCCTATCTTTATCTAGTTACGTAAACGTGAAACAGATTTACCTTTTGAGATCGCTGACATTAACTTTCAGGAAATGTATAAAATGTAACGATTATTATCTAGTTAGGGATTTTACGCCTCGATAATGAATTTAATTAAGGAGAATTATGATTCTAGATTGAACATTCTGCAGGATCCCAACAAAAGAATTTACGAAAACCAGCTCGCCTTGGGTTAAATTTAACATTTGAATTTGGCTTCTGGCGTGATGAATAATTACGAAAATAAATGAAGTTACTCAATAGCCTCTGAACCAAAAAATTGGAAAAACAGCCGAATGGCCCTCTAATTGAATTTCACCGCTAATTACCACCTCAAAGAAAATAAATAATCATCGACGGTCAAACACATGCAACCACACGTGTCCGTCGCGTGGCCACCACCCATTGCGTATAAATTCACCAAAAGCGCACTCTGTGAAAAAGGAGCTTTCACAACGTCATGTCATCACCTACACCCTATCGGCCTCTGCACAAACATGAAACTGCGTTCGTTGTTGATACTGAACATCCCTGTGTCAATAGATCGGGGTTGTGTAGCGGGAGTTAATGTGTGAAAAAGCTACAAGTTAACATGTCAAACAATGCATGGTTTGTTAACCCATTTGCTGCAGTCCGCTTGTCTGTAAATATCGTGGACGTTCCCATAACGATTACTTTTTCGTTTTTTAGTGCTGTATTATTGCACACACTTAACCTAGATTGTGTTATAAATACTCGAATGCAGAGGTCTAGATTCTGGAATATGTCGGGAATATGAATGTGTCCTAATTGGCTTTGCTGTCAAGGTTTTCCAAACTATCAAACTATTACCTACTTATTACAATCATGCATTCATGTAACAATATAGTAGGTACAGCCGAAGTAATTGATAATGAACAGGGGCTGAGCCTAGATCCCTGCCCGGTAACATTCATTTCAATTCAGGTAGAAAACTCCACTCAAATCGCTGCCGAACACTTGACCGCATAGAAATCCGGTATCTTAGAATGTTACCGAGCTGGGATCGAATCTCAGCCCCTGTTCATTTTCAATTACTTCGGCTGTACCTACCTACCGAATGATAACAAACAAAGAGAGGAAGGCGCAAGTCGAAGTCAAAATGTATAGGTAAGTATTTTTCTACGTGTCAACAGACACAATCAGAAGAACAAAAACAGGAAACATTTTTCCATAAATGCAAAATAAACCAACCGCTAGTGTTCCATTTAAATATGTAGTTTAAATTTTATCCCCAAGAAATGCGGTAATACTTTAGTCAAACGAAACTCTTTTAGGCTTAAAAAAAATAATAAATGGCATATCTGGAATAATAAGCTCTGCTGACATCGTATTACAATAAGCTGATAATAAAGTAAACATTATTCATTCAAATTTGAAAGAATGGTATGCGATTTCCGAAAAATATTCTGCAATTTTAAATTACGAATCGTAATAAGAAATAGTAGATGGTATATTTTTGTTGCAGAAATAACAGCACGACCAGAAGTTAATTTTCTAAAAGTAAAACTATTAAACGTCCGTGATCAAGAAATCAGAATAAAATTTTTCGCTGATTGTTATTAAAAGTATACGACTTTATCTATAGGAACCAGAGTTCGGTGTCTGTAAAATTTCACATAGTAGCTTGGCATTATAAAAATGATTACCATGGATACTCATTGATTGTTACATAGCAACCTCTCAACAATGGGGAAACGTCAAGAATTACTGAAAATAATCCCTTTAAAAAATTATGTTTTCGTCGATCGTACTGAAAACGTTACATTCTTGACATGCAATTATTATCCGAAAGCTTACGTTTCCAGAACTGCGTCATTTGCTACGTAACACGAACTAGCTGTACAGGAATAACGCTTTTTCCGGCCTAGGCCGGAAAAATATTTCTGTACTTCTCTTAAAAAATTGTTCCAAATTTCATTATTTCTGTCTAGTTGCGCGATCGACGAAAAAGTAGTATGTGCAACACGAAGGAAAATATATATTCCGGGAGTCTGATGGTTGCTGATGCAATCCCATCCTCGTCCCAGAATATAGTACTTTTCCCTCTAGTTACACAATATACAATTTTAGGCGCTCGACCGGAATTTTAGCCCGGGAAAGTGAAAAATGAATTCTATAACTATTTCCGGTCAATTTTAGGACCGGAAAGGAAACTTTTTTTGCTATCGTGTTAATTTTTACTACGCTCCTCACATTTTTCAGTTTAGATAATTTGAATTAAAATATTTAATTTCACACAGAAAATATGTTGGGAGCACCTACAAAATTTAATACGTAACTCACTGTAAAGTGTCTTTCCATACTCTTTACGTAAATAACTTTTTTAACACGAAGAAAACTATAGATTTGCTGCTTTGTCAGGTTTTATATGCCTCGGCATCTTTTCAACCTAGAACAGTAATTGGTCTTGAAAGATTATTATTTTAGTAACTTTTGCCTATGGCTCTAAAGTGGGTATCAATTTCATTAAAATTCCATTAAAGGGTTGAAAGTTATATTGAAAGGAAAACGGTTTACTTTGTGTAAGGGAAGTACAGATTTAAATCCATTAAAAAGTATCGTGACTTTAATAGTAACAAAAATAATAAGGCATCCGGGGGTAATAGGGCCCGGGTGGTTCATCATAAGGCCCATTACCGTTTTAAAAGAAACCTCGAAAGAAACTAACCTTCTTTAGTAGGCATATGCATTTAATGTACTTGATAATTAGTTCATGAAGAATGCATATAGGGATCACTGCCGAAGACGTAAAAGACATATTGTAGCCCCTAAATCTAATTATGACTTTGGGCCTTATCACGTTATGGTAATAAGGTTCAAATGTACCCACATTTTTTCCATATTTCTTAAAATATTCGAATGAAATTTGGCACGCATACCTATACAGGGTGGGTAATTTTTCGATGCTCACCATTGGGATCTCCTAAACGGTAAAAGATATGGGTTATCACAAAAAATCTGAAAACTGCCAATTTAAAGAAAAATTAATATCTTCCTAACGATTGATGTTGTTTAAATGAAACTTGGAGCTTTTATATTTTTGACAGCTGTCAACTGAATGGCATCGACAGAAATTTTCTAGGCCTTCTAGATTTTGAATAACGACAGTCAACTTTTGATTCTTTTATGGCCGCCATATTGAATTTTGACACCGTCGAATACACAAAAAAAATGGCTTTTCAAAAATGTAGTCAGCATCAACATTTTTGACAGATGTCAGAATTTGAAATTTGGTATGAATAATTTGTAAAATCAGCATAAACTTAGGTGAAAAACAATTGCAAAAAAGTTCGCCAACTTCTTCAATATCTTATAAAATGTGACAACAATTGAATTCAACAATAATAAATTACGTCTTACGGTCGTGTGACTCAGGCTTTCACATATTTTTTCAAAAACATTAATAAGAAAAAGGAAAGTTGACTGTCTTTATTCAAAATCTAGAAGGCCTAGAAAATTTCTGTCAATGCCATTCAATTGACAGCTCTCGAAAATATAAAAGTTCCAAGTTTCATTTAAATAACATCAATGGTTAGGAAGATATTAATTTTTCTTTAAATTGGCAATTTTCAGATTTTTTGTGATAACTCAAGAACGAATCAAAATATAGGGGGATTCTCGTCAGATTCTTAATCGCCAAGAAATAGCGCAACTTTTTTTTACTTTTTTACCTTTTAAAAGATCCCAGTGGTGAGCATCGAAAAATTATCCACCCTGTATAACATGATAAACTGCATGATTTGACATTTAGAAATATTTTGAGTAACTTCTAGTTTCAGCTGAAATGGGCCCTGCATTGAAATTTTAAGTAATAATAATAATAATAATAATAAGGTTTATTATTCCATAAGCCTTTGTATACAAGCTATGAATAAGAGTGACATTCTTAATTAAAACATAATATGTGTAAGACAAAATAAATAAGTGATTCCTTAATTAATATGCGTTATCGAAACGAGTAAGTGTGACATAACAGAAGGGGTGATTTATTCAATCCTCGCGAAGGACCTCAGCCGCATCATAGATGCAAGTACCTTGTGTATTTGAGTTGCCTCACGGGCGCTCGGGCGGGCAGCTAGCTCAGTGAAGTTGCCCTGAAAATTTTGTGGGCGTAAACCTGTGTAAAGAGGACAGTCGAAGAGAATGTGTTCAATATTTTCTCTTTGTTGCATATTGCATACAGAGCATATTTCGTTTGTCTTAATTTTATAAGTATTACCGTTGAGAAACAAGTTAAGTTGAATTTCGTTTCCAGTGCGTAGCTGAGCCATAGTACGCTTGGTGGCTAGATCTGTCCTGGAATCTAAATAACTTTCAAGCAGACCATTTTGGAGCTTATTTGTAAAGGGGGGTTTCAAATTAATAATGAATTTGAAGTTTGGACAGTGTGTGCTTAATAAGATTCTGTCCCAGTCTTTTTCAATCAGTTTTTTGGTACAAATTTTCAGTATTTCTTTTATAGCATTTACATTAACCCCTATCTTAAACTTCTCTAGGCTAATATCAAAGCGATCTTTTAACAGTTGCCGAATTTGTGAAAACCAATTTAATGTTGTGTTATTTACTGGACTATTGTCTAATTCTTGAAACCTAATTAGGGCTCGCTTAATGTAGCGATTTTCAGGGAGTGTAAGTACACGCTGTAACAGCAATAGTGCTCTCTTTATGACTTCCAAACCTAAAGGTTCCAGACCTGTTTCTGCTCTAATTACATATCCCGGGGTTGATCTTTGTAAGTATAAAGCGTTTTTGACGAAAGCATTCTGAACGGTTTCAAAATTATCTATAAATGTGACGCCCCATATTTCACTTGCGTACGCCACTGTTGGCACTAAGACGGATTTGTATAAATTGAAGATAGGGTGCCATTGGGAGATCTGTGATTTGCTAATAGTATTTACTATAGATCCCGAGCAGGATCTCGCTTTTTGCATTTTGTCTTTGCAATTTTCCGCAAATTTTCCATTTGAGCAAAATTTTACACCTAGGTAAGTGAAAGTTTGCACTATTTCTAGCTCATTCCCTTTAAAAAAATATTTTTCCTGGTTAGTGGTATTACCGCGTTTTCCAAAGATTACGATTTTAGATTTTTCTATGTTTACCTCAAGCTCCGAGTTTAAACAGTATTCATCCAATATATTAAGGTTTTTCTGGCAGTTGGCTGGTGAATCTGCGAGCAGAATTAGATCGTCTGCATACAGAAGCATACTGATTTCATCTTTATGAGAAAGTGATACGCCCCGAGCACCTTTCGATGTAAAAAAACTATCCATGTTACTGATAAAAAGTGAGAAAAGGAGAGGGCTTAGCGGGTCGCCCTGCAGCACCCCCTTTGTAATTTTTACATTTACTGGAGTATTTTCGGTATTTCCGATGGTAATATTTGCATTCTCATACAGTAGTTTAATGATTCGCACCATCTTGGGGCTAATTCCCTCCTGCAGCAAGCGCTTCCAGAGCAGGTGGTGTTTTACTGAATCGAACGCTTTTTTAAAGTCGATAAATACTGCATAAATCTTTCTTCCTTTGTGGCGCAGATGGTTGCAAATTAGGGATTGTAAAACAAAGATGTTATCGATACAGCTACGCGACCTCCGGAAGCCCGCTTGGCTTTCCGGTAGTAGCTCTGCACTATTTGAGAAGAGAATTATCCGACTGTATAGAATTTGCGTAAATAATTTCATTATGTGGTTTATCAGCGCAATGCTTCTGTAGTTCTCAGGGTTTTTGGAATCTCCTTTCTTATAGATATGGAGCATTTTGACCTGTCCCCACTCATTTGGGATTACTTCCTGTGAATAGATTTTATTAAACATATTTACTATATACTCAACCCATTCTGTGCTCAAACCTTTATAGAATTCATTACCTATACCATCAATACCGGTTGCTTTTTGATTCTTACTACTTCCTAGGGCCTTTTTTATTTCACACTTTGTGATTGCTTGATCTAGATAGGGATGCAGCACCCCCGGGCAATCAGTAATTTGCTCCGTCTCGCATAAATAGAAATTTTTGTAAAACTTTTCCCAGACATTTACTTCAAGTGATTCATTAGTATGGGTCAGGTTTGTTTCAGGTAGAACATCCTGTATGTCTTAATATTTTCGAGTTCTGTATTAAATTCTACTGAGTATGGCAGATTTTTTTCTCAAACTTCCGCCTTCATGTTTTCGAAAAACTTGATTTTTATTTCTTTGTCTAAAGTGCCATGACTTCTCTTACTAATCACAATTTCCAAATTACTCGTTTTTTGTTGTACAGCTACCTACTACGTTTTTTAAATCAGAAAACCAAGAACTTCATTCCATTTCCATTGGTTACATGTTTCATTTTAAGCAGTCGAATCTTATACCATTTTATTCCTAAGAAAATCTACTTTTCAGAAAACCATATGAGCCACTCTTGATCCATGTGAAAAAATTTGTAATTTGGAGAAAAACTGCTTTGCACCCTTTTAAAACGAAAACTGCATGTCGATATCAAATTATAGTTACGTTCGAAGATGATTACGGCTGGATCGTATTGAATGCACATTGAATGCATTTTGCTACAAAATTTTGCATAATGTTGTACCGTAGGCAATTGTACTAAAGTTTAATCCCACAATGAAATAACAGTCGCAGTTCTGCAGATGATCGTAGTTTTTTACTTCTTCTGTGTGAACGTTAGTGTTGTACGTTAGACAATAATAAATTATGAACTGAAAAATTTGTATGCTGTAATTCATATTTAGCTGCAGTTCTACTTAAAAAATCCTGCCAACCACAATTAATCGTTACGATGACGGATCGAAGATCGAACTGATTCTTTGGAAAGTTTTTTCTACGAACTTCGACGTTCTACGTTAGATTGATAAACAATAGTAAGTTCCACCATTTCTCTCATAAATAGAATTACAGAACCCTATAGCTAACCATAAACTTCTACTATTTACAGATTTGTTGTGAAAAGCATATTTTAAATTGCGTTTTGAAAAGTTGGATTTTACGCAATTAGGTAAAATGTTGTGCTGAATACGTTATGAAAAACTTAAGTTGTTTGACTCGCATAATGTTGCAAAACTCGCTACCGCTCGTATTGGCAAATATTACGACTGGTCAAACAATATAGGACTTTTCATAACTAATTACGTAAATAACTATTACAGCCAATAGTTCATTGTAGTAAACAAGGAGTGACTTCTATAAGGATTAAAAATGCTGTTCGTAGTTTTCGTTAATTCTAAATTTTCGAAATTCGAAGCGCATCGTCTAAGTAAAAATCTGCAATTCTGTTGAGTGCAGTTGCAAACTTTCTAATTGCAGTTGGCCGTGCCCTGGGTAACTCATATCCAAACTTAGTCAGACTTCGATATCTGGATCTGCACTAAATTGAAACTTGCGTCATTCCAGACATAGTCAACTTCCAATCAGAACTTTAGAAAATGTCACGTTAGTAAATTTTCACTTTACTACCTATAATAGTGTTCTTTTCTCCTGGACTCTAAGTCTAGGATCGGTTAAGGAGGCAGTAGAAGAGGGCAAAAAAAGTGTCAAACATTCATTGCTTTATTATCAAACTAAACTATACCACAAGTGAACAGGTAATCTAAAAATGAAGAAGTTTTTCATGTTTGCCACAGATTTTCTAAAATAGTATTTACGTCCATGTTTGCCTCTTCTCCAACTTTATTATCAAGGAAATGAATTCGGAGGACGACACAATACAAATATCGAGCCGTTTCAGCACCGGAATCCAATCATTTTGGAAGCTAAAAGATGGTCCATATCCTGTTCTCGAGACGAAGTTGCTTTCGTCTCTGCAACTCCAAAAACTTATTCCATTTCCGCCGTCCTCATTCCCGACAACAACTCATCAACAATCGAATTCTCCCCCTCTCGAAGATATCTCTTAGCACGCATCACTGCACCCTCCGATGTAATTGAGCTTTTGTCACCTCGTAGCCCACGGGTGGAGTCCTAGGGGCGTCTACATTACCTTCCTTCCTTCCGGTATTCAACCAATGAGGACAGCTCGTCAAGTAGTCATGGCAACGTAACCGGATATTACGACACCGTATATGGATAAGGCGAGCTCCTTGGAGGAGTTCTTATTAAGGCTATGAGCAGAACTTATGGTCGATCGTAAATTTCGGAGGTAATCAGGCTGATATGTCGGCGCGGACTCCAGACGCCTGTTAGCGGATATTGCCTTTTTTATCGGCCTGGCAACAAATTGCCCTTCTACAGTTTCCAACCTGATTATTCACTCGTCCAATACAGAATACTAAGTAATTAATGCCAATATTATAATAAGGCAACGCCATTTATATTTTCCACGAAGATTGATCGACGCGTTCGCCCTATGCAGGTAAATTGAATTTTCGGCCCTTTGCGTGTCTTGCTTATATGGAACGGAAGTGGAAGCGCCGGATTTTACGAGCCAATCTACTATTGAGCCTTACGTGATGTGCTCGCACATTACCGCTTTTATCATATCCATATCACTTTATGGACGTTAATGGACTACGTAGAAAGGACTATCGACACGTGACCACAGTGCTTTTTGTGTCATATTTGAGGATAGTGAACTTATTGTTCTGTTATCGGAACCTAAAATCGAAATATACATTATATTTTACGGTAGGTATTCAGATTTCCTTTTGTCGCAGCTTATTGAATAGTGCTCTTGATCGTAAAGGAACTAAATCGAGAGGATATCAAAATGAGCGCCTTTTTGGTTTATCAAATTTGAAATTAAAAAGATAAACTGAACTCTAATTCGCATCTTGTAATTGAAGCTTTTTCGCTTTTATCAAAAGACTTCCCTAAGCATCATAGAGCGGTAATGATGCCGTCGGTGCAACCACACCGGAGCTAAAACGGGACCGAACAATAGTAAAGAATAGCATAATAAAAAAAATGCAGCAGAGAAGCGGAACCTCCTCATCGCGTGGATCTTTGTATTCTGTGTAGATGGTAGTCAATTCAACAGCATTTTTTTTGTGCTTATCATCTGTGACTAATTTCGCAATTTTTTGACAAATACCGACATCACTTCGGACATCACCCATCACATTTGACAATATGTTCCTTTTAAGGTTAACAGTTTGCCACCCTTTTGACAATAACTGATACTTTATGTCATCCCCTGTCAGCCTGCTCCCTTTTAATGAAAAAGATTATTTTCTCTATTTTCCACTAAAATGGCAGAAACTGTGAATACATTTGTAGAACCAGAATTTGATCGTCTTTCTAATGGCAACATAAAAAAGGAGGCCTTGTATTTAAAATTTAAAGTTGATATGCTTAAATGGCACTTCCTGTGGACCAATTGCTTTCAAAACCCTTTCAGGTCTTCAACGGGTCACCCAATCTCCATGTAGCAAATTTCAGCCAAATCGATTCACTAATTTGGGCTATATAATGTATTTTTAGTGTTATTACAAAATTTCGATTTTTTGACCCAAAGAGCACTAAATGCGAACGAATTTTGTTTTATTTAAAACCAGAATTTGAAGAGCTTTCTGATGGTGACAATAAATCTTTCAAAAACTTGTTTTGCTTGTTCAGCTCTTCGACGCGCAATACAATCCCCACGTGCAAAAATTCAGCCAAATCGGTTCAGGGGCTTGGGCTGTACCGCGATTTGAAAGTCCGATAAAAATCAATTTTTTTTTAATTTTTGGTCAAAAGGGCACTGAGAGTGAATACATTTTTAGAAGCAGAATTTGAAGGCCTTTCCTATAGTGACGTGAAAAATGGGGGTTTGCATTTAAAATTTAAAAGTTGATGTGCCAAAATGGCATTTCTAGTTGCACGATTCGCTCCAAAAGCTTTTCAGATCTAAGTTGGGTTATGAGACGCCTACGCACCAAATTTCAGGCAAATCGGTCTAGTAGTTTTGGCTGTGGCGTGTTTACAAACGTACGCACGTACGTACGTGCGCACATACACACAGACACATTTTTAAAACCACTTTTTTGGGTTCCTGAGACCTCGAAACGTGAAGATCTGGTGCTATCTCAAATTCGAAAATTGCAGTAACCTCCCTTTTTTATAAGTGGTGAAGTGGATTGGGAAGGTTAAAAAATAAGGTTGACCTGTCCGTGGATATTTCCGAAATTTTCCTCTCGAAAAAGTTCTTGAATTTATTACTCACTTTTGAAAAGTTAAGTACTTATTGTGTGGTCGTAGCAAAAGTATCATATACAGGGTGCAAGATTAAAATTCCAAAACGTTATAATTTTGTTAATTGTGATCCGATTTTAGTGAACTTTTAGTGAGAAATCGGTTGATTTTCATTCAGGCCGCTCTGAAAGGCGTATTTTTGTCCAAGTTTAAAAAATATTCAGTTAATAAGGCCGTTTTTGTTATTTTTATGGGAATAAATTTTATTTTCTCAATATGTATGTGCTAGGAATTTGACTGGGCAGTACAGGGTAGTATCGAGCAGTAGGTGGCAGTACTACAGCACAGCAGTATCGAGCAAAACATGTAAAAGCAGGATTGCGCAATTTCAAGCAGTCTTTAGTGTGGTGTGCTGAGATTTTATCGCTTATAATACCACTAGTGCATGCTATTTAACAGATTACAATAGCGATGCAAGTGGTATTATTTCACAAATTACGCTTTCCATTTCATTGTGATAACTGATAACCAAACGATTTTGCTTAACGGGGGTTGTCTATACTCGAATAAGATATGTTTCTGATGCTGAACGATCTTTTACAGTGCATCAACGGTAAATGTCAAGTTAAATAAAAATTAGCGTCTTTTTTATTCTGTAGAAGGAATACATTACGTGCGTCTAAGGGTTTGTGTCTGTTCGTCACATTTATTTTCCATATGAACGACATGCTGGCTGTTTTATCAGTATAAAACGGACCTGATTGGCGGAAGTTGATGTATAAAGAGATTCTTATTAGTCCAATTGCAACAAATAGTTAAATGACAATAGCAATCGCAAAAATTAACAGCAATCGCAAAAATTAACAATTTATTCGTTCACTACGTTATCATTTGTTCATAAAACACTACAAACTCAAAATAGTTTTGATTTTTATCAACTTCAACTTGAATGTCAACTGGATGTCAACTTTTCATTTTCAAATGGACATAACCAATTTTTTTTACTCAGTCTATTAGCTAATTTGTTTCTGCGTCTCCTGATGTAGGTTCAATAAGTTGAGTTTGGTTCATAATAAATTTTGAAAATAATTAAAATTATTGTCCACATTTCAATCTTTTTATGCCAAATTTTCAAGCGTGCCGCGAAAAAAATTCTCGAAATGCATTTACATGTTAGAAAATAACATATTTTAAATGTTTTGTTAAGTTTCTATCAGATCCACCAGCACATTCGAAAATTTTTAGTAAAAAATATTCTAATTTTGACAAAAATTTATAATTATTTTCAGAACTAATTATAAACCAAACATAACATCAGAAGACGCAGAAAAAAGTTAGCTGTTAGACTGAGTAAAAAAAATTGGATATGTCCATTTGAAAATGAAAAGTTGACATCCAGTTGACATTCAAGTTGAAGTTGATAAAAATCAAAACTATCTTGAGTTTGTAGTGTTTTATGAACAATTTCATTTAGTTTTTTGTTCACTAAAATCGGATCACAAATAACAAAGTTATAGCGTTTTGGAGTTTTAACCTCGCACCCTGTATACCAACTCACTCAGTAATATGCTTCTTACAACTCTCGTTACGTAATATACTAATTTAGCAATGCAGTGATAACAATAAGATTATATGTAATAAATTAATAAATTTGAACATAGGTTTGAAGCAAGAGCTATCAAGCTACTACGTGCCGATGCCGATCAGATACTGCTGATAAAATAGCACAAATAACAGAGAGTACAAATCAAATTGTTCTGCTAATGTATTCCAATTGGTACAAATAAAACATAGGGGAGACTTTATTATTTATACAGGGTGTCTCTTTTAAAGTGTCAGTCAGCGATACCTACAGAATCGTTTTGAACAGCTAAACGAAAATTCATACACGGGGGTTTCAATTCATTGCCCATCTAATCAAAATATTTTCAGCTCTGACGCACTTCCGGTTAACCGGAAGTGGCTGCCATCTTTGTTATTTTCAATGGAAAGCCTATGTTTTGACTCTACATTCGGATTGGCCTCTTAATTGTGAGCTTATTGCACCCCCAGTTTGCCTACCTAACTGTCATAGTTTTTGACATATGTCAAAATTTGTGTAAAACAATTGATTTTTGACCGGCAATAGAAACATTTGTATATTTCAGACGGTTGAAGATTAAGGAACCAAATTTAGAGGGCTGGTGCTCTGTTATGAGATGATGAACAGAAAGATATTATTAAACACCTACTTTACCAAATTCGAAAGAACTGATATGGGTCTGTAGTTTTTAATAACAGAATTGTCCTCACTTTTCAGAATGGGACACACTCTACCTTTTTTCCAAATTGTGGGAAACATTGATAATTCAACTATTTTAACCTCCCCAACTCCATCACAATTAAAAAAAAATGGAAGGTTACTGCAATCACTAAACTTTTATTAAATATGAGGTGCAATGGTTCAAGAAACACTTGGGTACAATCCTTGACGAGAAAAGAAGAGATACCATCCGGTCCCTCACAAAAATCTGAGTTTAATTTCTTAAGAGCTATTTTTGGTTTTCAAAATTACATTCTCGGGGATGTTTCGAATATGAATGCAGTCGAGGATATTAGGTATACAGGCACCATCTGTAGGATGAAGGTGAAAAATGCTTTCGAAATAACGAGAAAAGCACACAACAATGTCCTTTGGATTATTAAGCTTAATATCGTCGAAAGACATTTCAACAGGGATCCTTGTGCGACCCTTTCTGTCATTAATATATTTCAAAAAATCCTTTGGTCGTTCAATAAACGAATGTTGCGCATAACTTAAAAAGTTTCTAGTCCCTAGACAATAGATTTTTTGTATCACGTCTTGGAACATTCTGATTTTTATAAAAAATATCTCCAGTTTTCTTATATTTTTTTAAAAAGTAGAACTTGAGTTTAATTTTCGTTTTGACTTCAACTGAGAACCTCTTCAGGTAAAACTGTCTACTCCTATACTGGCTGCAAGGCACGTATTCAGAAAATAAAGCATAGAGTTTATCGTAAAAGGCAGGCACAATTTTATCGATCCCCGTAAAATAATGAAGAAAACTCCAGTCTATAACTTCGGTTTAGAAATTTGGTTTAGTTACCAGGCAGCAGCTAGTCAGGAGGCTTAACTCTGGTTTTTAAACCGGGTTTAGCGATAACCTCGGACTGAACAACTGGCCCAAAGAGGAATAAAACAAACGTAATCAGAAACATAAATCCAGGAGAGTAGAAGTTGCAGTGTAATTTTTTTAATTGAAGACTTTAACTTCAAAAGGGTCTGAGTGTCAAAAACGCTCCGGATGAACAATTAGGTCATTCGATACAGCCCCATCTGCAAAAAATGTAACTTTAGCGACAGGTTTTGGCAATTTAGCTTAGGTACTACCTTACCTAACCTTTTGAAACCGGAATGTAAAAATGAGAAAACGACTGGTTTCTGATTCTACTGGAAAAAATCGGAGGGTAAATAGTTGAGGAAACGTTTGTTATTAGAGAGAGACCTCATCTGACTGTTTGAGACCTAAATGGAAAATTGGGAAATTTTTTGACGATTTTTGACGACCTGAATAAGAATTGGAAAAACGGCTGACTCTGCTGGAAAAAATCATTGAGGAGGAGGGTAAATAGTTGGGAAACGTTTGTTATTAGAGAGAGACTTTACGCGACATTTTGAGACCTGAATTGAAAAGTGATGTGCCATTTCGGCACATCAACGTCACCGTAAGAAAGGCCTTCAAATTCTGCTTCCAAAATTGTATTCACTCTCAGTGCCCTTTAAACCAAAAAATAATCGAAATTTTAAAATCACGGTAAAGCCCAAGCTCGTAAACCGATTTGGCTGAAATTTTGCACATGGAGATTGTATGAAGAGCTGAACAGATTTTGGATTCAATCGACCAACGGAAAGTGCCGTTCTGGTACACCAATCTCCAAATTTAAAACTTTTCCCTCATTTAGTTATCCAAAACAAGTTTTTGAAAGATTTATTGTCAGTATCAGAAAGGTCTTCAACACAAAATTAATTCGCATTTAGTACCCTTTGGGTAGAAAAATCGAAATTTTATAATAGCACTAAAACCACGTTACAGCCCAAACTACTGGATCGATTTGGCTGAAATTTGGTACATGGAGATCAGGTGACCCGTTGAGGAGCTGAAAAGTTTTTGGAAGGAATTGATCCACAGGAAGTGCCATCAACTTTAAAATCTTAAACACAAGACACGGAAATCAAAGACCCACGCGATGGTTAGGCCCCAGCCGCTTCTTTTCATTAAGCAATGTAATTTTTAAGGGAATTCTGAATTGTTTATAAAAATTTTGCCAAGACAACAACTGAGGGATCTAATTAAATTCATATTTCGATAACGTCTAATAGACTGAACGAATGAATATTGAACTTTGAAGGGCTCAACCCTTATTGTTGAAACAATGTGAACAAGCAGATGCTTTAGATTTGTTAAATTGCGAACATACCCCCTTTAATAGATGATAATCGGTGGGCAATCACCAAACTATCAGCAACACGATATCGACCAGCTGATTTTATTTAAATTACCTATTTATTGACTCACCCTTGCACCTGTGCTTCTACCTCAAATTTTAATTGCGCGCAAAGTACGGCAGCGACCAACAAAACGTACACAATGTGGATAATGTGGATAATGTACAACCCTTCGTAATGTTTTCTCACAAATCATCCAAAAACGGAAACAGGAAGCCGTATCCGTAAAACAAAATTTTGGATGTGCATGTCCGCGTAGATTT
This sequence comes from Pycnomerus fuliginosus, assembly GCA_963924575.1. Classification (NCBI taxonomy): domain Eukaryota; kingdom Metazoa; phylum Arthropoda; class Insecta; order Coleoptera; family Zopheridae; genus Pycnomerus; species Pycnomerus fuliginosus. The sequence goes on from OZ004622.1 coordinate 17,310,278, forward strand.
GGCGCCAATTAGCCGCCTGAAAGATGATCGGCTGCGCGAAACTCTACCGCCCCTTTTTCGTGGACGCTCTTTATTCGGACGTCGCTCTGAATTTCCGGTTTCCGGTCGGTCGTCTGTCGGAACAAGACTTTACACTCTACCATTTATGATGCACTGCACCCTCGTTCGGTCAATTAGAGAGCTGCGCGTCATTGATTTTCAATTAACTGCCACCTAAGCATTTTAGATTGCGTGGGTGCAATTTGGCGTGACACTTGAGCCCCATATCGGGTATCAAGTTAAGTCAAAGCAGAAAAACCCAAGAGTAGGCATCTTGCACATTTCCTAATTTCGGTCTGCCACTTCACCTGCGGGACAAAATGTGTCTGCCAACCACATTTCCTAGAAATTTGATTAATAAAATTGACAAAGTATACTGTCATATTTAAATTATCTACCCGTAGCAGGTGTAAAACATGTGCCATAATAGTGTCGTTAGGCAACAATCTGTCTATTCTACACTTCCTACAGTAGATAATTTGCAGCTTGACAATTTTATTACCCAAATATCTAGCAAATGTGGCTGCCAGACACATTTTGTCCCGCAGGCGAAGTGGCAGACCGTTTTTTTTTGGGCACTTCGAGGTGTTTGCAATTCATACCTATAAAGGATTTCAGCGTTAATGATTTCACTCTCTTAGATATTGGAACTTAAGGTATCTGGAAGGATTAAATATATCCCGAACAATCTAACTTCAAAAACAAAATTGATGCAAGATGCCTATTCGAATAGTCCTGGTCGAGTGATCCTGCGAGAAGGTCCTGCGAGGATGTAAGAGACGCAAACAATGGGAATCTATCCGTTCTGCTTTGTGCCCGTAAATAATGGTAAAATATTCGGGAAAGTTGGTCCGGACGTGGAAGCAAGTCGTAGTCATATTTCCGGAGCTGTTTGTGGATGCACACAAATCGGCTGTCGTGCAGAACAGCGACTTGGCATCCCCATCCAAATGGGGAGAATTATGTGCGGGGGCATCCAGCAGCTTGCACGGTGTATCGAACAAACACCGGCACGAATATTATAATATTAAATTATTATGAGAACTAGACAAACCACCACCATCTGCCTCTCAACTAATCAGCGGAAAAACATTCGAGTGAATGTTGGAAATGAAATTAAAATGAGGATAAAGCACAACAAAAAACCTCTATTCTACCAGAATATGTATGATTAACGTCAATCTTCAAGACAAGAGAGTGATAGATAAGTGTAATAATAATAATGCATTTATTTAGCCTCCTCAGCTATACAAGTCACAAAAATGTATTATGTAGGTATACATATTATGCACATTTATCTTATAACTAAAACATTTCATGTTGCATAAGACATAATTAAGAAAAACAAACTGAATAATAAACTTTTCAGTTAGGAGAATGGGGAATGTGCTAGTGCTAGCGCTATTCTTCTAAGTATAATTATTGTTCTAATAACCATTAGGTAGATACTTGTCTTAGGGGATCATTTTCAACTAATTCATTCAAGGCTTTAAATAAAATATGAATAACAAAAAAATGCTTGTTTTGAAAAATGATTACGGGTGAATTTTTTTGGAAGAGAAATTTCTGGCCTACAATTCCATATTACTTGTATTGTACAATTTCTCGTAGCCCTAGGAACCGCTTGTAAGGACTGCACTGCCACAAGTGAAGTAAAACGAATTTTTAAAAAATGGGAAACACTATTTTTTCTTCTTTCCTAGAGCTCCTAAAATTACATTGCTTAAGCATTAAAACGCGTTACTATCTTTGAAAATAGGTTTAGGAAATGCTAATAGCAGTCCAAAGGAATTTTTTTTTGCATCTTTTGCTAAGTACATACTATTGTGATACTCGCATTTGGAAAAATGGAGTTGCGGACAATTTCGTTCCGTCATTTTTGAGTAATCAAAAGAAAACTCAAACCTTCTAGTTTCAACCTTCCCAGTTTGATTCCTTAATCTTCAACCATTATAAACTTTTCTATTGCGGACAGCAGATCAATTTTTTGATACATATTTTGAGATGTCAAAAACGGTATATTTCGGTAGGTAAAAAGTGGATGCGATAAATAGGCCAGTCATTTGGGAAAATCAATTGCAAAAGTCCTGAATTTTTGGGGCATGCTAAAGTTAGCTGTAGGTAGGTACCTAAAGTGCGACAAATCTTATTTTGCATAACCTACTCCAACCTACACAAAAATGCAGAAAATGTTATTTGCTTGTATAGCTCGCAGAAAATAAATACAAAAGAGTTGCAATCTGACGTGAGAACTTCTGCCATTATCACGAAAGTCTGTATAAATTTGCAACCTTTTGTATCAACAGCATCAACATATTTCTTTTATACGTAAAATAGAAATTGCCAAATCCAAATGAAAAGTGGCATTTTTGTCACGTATTCTTTTTTTTAACCGTCAAAACAACTTGTCGCTTTGAAAATTTGTAGAAAAATGTGTCATGCGGTTTAATAGCAAAATTTACGAATCTACACGAATCTACACAGACGGGCAATGGCAGAAGCTATTACGTAAGTTTGTAACTCTTTTGTATTTCTTTTCTGATGGGTGAAGATATTCGTCTTCTGCATTTTTGGTAATGTTGCGGACTTCAGAGAAGGTCGCAAAATGAAATTTGTCATTTTTACACCTATTACCCTAGCATGCTGCAAAAATATAGGACTTTTGCAATTACTTAAAGTTAAATCCGAATCTAAAATCAAAGCGAGGTAAAATCGGAAATGGTGGGGTTGGAAGTATTTTTCAAAACATAAAATGCGATATGATAGGCGGCATTTTGGTCCCGCGGTGTTTTTTTACCGGATAGCACATTTTATTGGCTATCACTCTGTATAGTAGTCCAAAAGCTGTAAGGTTATATGGCAGCAATAAAATTTGTAAATAATCCTAATAGGTCATTACCTGGGGTTTTTCCCGCACTGCACGTTTGGGAGCTTCGCAGGCCCGGCTTCAAAATTTCTTTCCCCAATGAAATAAAATTATCACCAGAAAAATTTATTTATTTGATTACTAATTTATTAAGACTATACCTACAATTAATACATCAAATAATTACGGAAATAGAACAAGATACGCGCTGGAATCGTATATAATCGCTGCGGCCTCGACTGGCGCTAAGTTGGAGTCCGGCTCTGGCAGCTCAGCAAAGGTTTGTTTACATTATCATCACTGCTGGCCCATTGTTCCCTCAATTGGCTTTCCGACAATGCAAAATTTTTATGAGGGCCATATAACCTTACAGGATTTGGACTACTATGCATGTTCTACGTTTTATCCAGACCTTCTTTATTCGTATACAGGGCGTCAGGTTCAGGCACTGCAAACTAGTGGAAGTTTAGACCACTCCCGATTGTAGGAAAAAAATTTTGATTTTTTTTTTGACTGGTTAATCGTTAATAGCGCTATTAACTTTTAACAAATTTTTAATTTGTTGAGGGCATTGTGACCGAAAAGCTTCACTTTATAAGAGTCTGGAGTCGAAATTGACTTGGGACAAATTGCCCCAAAAAGGGGGCCCAATTTTTTTCCGACAATCAATCCGAGTGGTCTATAAACTTTCGCTAGTTTGCAGTACGCCTGGGTCTGACGCCCTGTAAACAAATAAAGGCGGGTCTGGATAAAACGTACCTACAACATACAGTATATGATAGCCAATAACATGTACTATCCGTTAAAAAAAATGCATTTTGAATTCGGATCAAATTTCCGGGTGGACCACTTCAATCGTCGGGCAGTTTATTTCTTTCGACCCAGAAAACATTCACTTTCACGCATGGGTGTAGATAAACTATTATCATAGGACTTATAACGCATAAATTACTATTTTTTTTCAAAATCCTTCATGTGTGTCCGCTAATATGATATGCTTTTATATCAGTCTACTAAAGTTATACCATTGTTATACCTACCCATGCATTCCTACAGTCTTTCACCCTCTTTCATGATGTCTTCTTTCTTGTGCATGTTGTCATTATTATTCCCGTACTTTTAATTACATTTAACATGATGTATAAGTATAACTAGCTACGGGGTGTCATTTAAAAGGGAATCAGGGGCTGAGAGGGCGAATGGCAATTTTTTTTAAATATCTCCTTCAATACTTAATTTGGGTACTTTCTACTCAAATTCTACTTAAAAAAGGGTGGATTCTCTTTCTAAATGAATATGGTACAGGGGTTACGGAAAACAAATTGTTCGAAAGGTAATTGTTCGAAAATCGAAAGTGAAAAAAACCTGACCTGACAGACCTTGAACTGCCCTAGCTTCTCGCACTGCAAGACCGATATTTTGAGGAAGTCGGTAAATAATTCGAAAACAATTATTCGAAAGAGACAATTATTTGAATGAACAATTCTTCGAATTAACAATATTACTCAAAAAACAATTATTATTATAACGAACAATTCTTCGAAAATAGGTATGTCATCCTAATAATAGCCTAAACCAACTCTTAAATTCTGTTAATATTTTTTAATTTCCTTATTTTCAACTTCCATTCAGGTCTATGTCAGGTAAATTTTTTTCTAGTTGAACTATTTCTCATATTCGGTCCTTTCAATTAGCACTCGCACTATTCATTAAATTGTAAATTCGTTGTGGTTGTTCTTTTATGTTTCCTTCTCTTTCTTGCTACTGATGACTGTTTTAAACGCGGCGAGCTTTCGGCTCCGCCGAAAGTGAGCAGCCGTCGGATTGCAGGTCCGTCTTGAGGTACGAATTGTTAATTCGAAGAATTGTTCATTAGAATAATTGTTAATTAGAATAATTGTTCATTCGAATAATTGTATTTCAAATAATTCTCACTTTCGGAGAATTGTTTTCCAATAATTTTCCTATAATTCCATCTTTTGAGGGCTCTGCCAAAAAGTCGCCCTTTCAACGGGCAGAATTTGAGGTACCTAATAAACTTTTTGCCGGCTCCTCGACAGGTAGACAGAACTGCGGAAATGGCACCGCAGCGCAGGTGGAAATGTTAATAATTTCAAGATCACGCATTTTTCATCATGAAAATGAGAAACTGTTTACCGTATTGACGATTATTTTTATAAAAAGAGTATGATTCCTGGGCAAATAAGAGCACATTTAATAAAAAAATTTATCAACAATTAAGTCCCCGGCTTGTCAGGCCGGCTATACAGGGTATATCCCTCGACGAGCGTCAGTTAGCCGTATTTGGAGAACTGTTTCTAGCATCGTCATGAAAATTTGTACACAGGGGTTTCAATTAATTTTGAATCGACCTAAAATATTTTCATCAATGGCGCACTTCCGGTTATACCGGAAATAAGTGCTAACTTCCTTATTTTAAATGAAACACCCCGTATAGTATGATATTTTTGGTTTCTACATTTAATTCTAGGTGAACTTTTACTAAGAATTGCTATTCCTAAAATCAACCGTTTGCGAGAAAATCAAGAATTTGGCTTTTTTATGTCAAGTGCAGGCCTAACTACAAAAAACTGTGACATCCTTACAGTATGAAATGAGAAAACGATATTAATTAGGAAGGAAGTCTAAAGTAAGGTGTATCCGCCCCTGGACTCAAGTTGGGCCAAATATACATATAGGGTGTTCTCAGCAAATTTTGAAACATCAACTTCATTGGTCAAAAAGTCAATTTTTTCAAATAGAATGCCCCAACTATTTCATGGCACATCGATGCAGAATTTAATTGTCTATCATTTTAATCTACATCGATGTGCCATAAAATAGTTGGGCATTCCATTTGAAAAAATTGACTTTTTGACCAATGAAGTTCATGTTGTTTCAAAATTTGCAGACACCCTGTATGTATTTGACCCAATTTGAGTCCAGGGGCGGATACACCCTACAATAGATTTCATTCCTAATTAATATCGTTTTCTCATTTCATACTGTAAGGATGTTACAGCTTTTTGAAGTTAGGCCTGCACTTGACATAAAAAAAGCCAAATTCTTGATTTTCTCGCAAACGGTTGATTTTAGGCATAGCAATTCTTAGTAAAAGTTAACCTAGAATCCAAAAATATCATAATATACAGGCTGTTCCATTTAAAATAAGGTAATTAGTAAGTACCTATTTCCGGTATAACCGTCGATTCAAAATTAATTGAAACGCCTGTATACAAATTTTCATGACGATGCTAGAAACACTTTTCCAGATACGGCTAACTGACGCTCGTCGAGGGATACCCTGTAGAGTATTTTATAAAACTTTGAAGTTCAATTTCGAAAAAATTACAGGCAACTTAAAATTTGTAGTACAAGACGAAAGCTTCAAACAATAAGCGCCCAAAAATTTTGCCGCCTCTGCTAAAAATTTGCCGCCCCTGCAGATGGAACCCTGCAGATGGAGCCGACGTCTCTCCTTAATTTCTAGTTTGATGGACGTGAAACTAAGTGGATCACGAGCTAGGCAGCAACATTTAATCATCGACTCTGCTAAATCCCAGCTATGGTATAAGAAGGGGTTTCCCTTTCACAATCTCCCGGAATTAATTATTTCCTCAATGCTTTGTTTCACATTTTCTAAAATTTCCTACTATTTCACGGGAAGAGATGCAGCGTTTATTGGTTTGCGGCACATGTAATAATTTATTTAGGGTTTTGTATTACAAGCCCCACAGCCATCGTGATTGTGAGTTGATCCTGCTAAATCTCTGTCCCTCGCTTGTCAAGCAATAAAGTCGAGGTGGTGAGATTTAATAAAGGCCATGTAATGCCTCTGTGCAAGCGTTATTACACGACTCTGCTGCTAACTAAATAAGTCATTTAATAATGGTGAGAATTTTGGGGGTGCGGAACATTCTCATTCACCAATGTGTTTAGTGACTAATTGAGGGAACCCTTATTGCGCCTTGCGAACGTGAATAAATACTGAAACTAACTTATAAAGAACAGGATACATTTTGTTCGAACCTTTGATTCCTCAGGTAAATTTAACGATTTCGAAAATGTCTTTTTATACGATTCTAATGCGTAAAGACATATGTTCCTAAAAGGGCCTTTCATGTTCACTTCCGCGGCAACCCGTAAGAAATATCCAAGTTCCACCCCATTATACGATATATTACCTAACATTATGTAAAATTTCGATGTCACGTTGTTGAATGGATGGGCGTTTAACGTGCAAAAGTCAGCCGAAGAATCAATATTTGCGGTCTAGGACACCTGGGGATACACGTGTAATATGCTCTTTGTGGAAAAGAGCCGATTTTATATTTTCGGTTCAAAATAAACGGTATTTTTAGAATTATTTATAGTATATGGATATTAAAACACGCAACACGCAGGTTTCAAAATAATACGTGTATCTGACATAAATAAATTTGAGTGCCAAAAAATGTTTTTTTCCTAATGATGGCATTGTGGAAGTGAGGCTCGATTTTTGTGCCAATTTTATGTATTGACATAATATTATGGCCGTTGTCTATTTTCATGCAGTTCTTGGAATAATAAACTCACTACCCACTGACTTTCGAAAATATACCATCGACTTTTAATGACTTAAGTAATAATTTTGACTGTTTAAGCCCTCGATAAAGCTTGATTTAAAATCGGCATTCCTACGAACATTGTGTTATAAATTATTAATTGATTTGGTGCGCGTAACTTCTTTACGGATAGTTTGGGAAACATGCATTTTTTAAACCCTCAAAAAAGATACCTAACGATATAACTTTGAAACGGATGATGTTATTGAGATGAAATTTTAACCACAAATAGTAGTTATTTGTGTATCAAGGCACTGAAGTTGAACTTTTTATTACGAAAGTGGAATTTAGTTGCAGAGAGGCAAATAAACCACATGAGTAATAAAAAGAAGCTTCAGCACCGAGGTACACATTAGTTTTTTTTATCGAAAAATAGCGAGATTGTTTAAATTTTTGTTCAACAATAAATATTTTGACGTATTTTAATGACGATTTCAAAAAAGACACGTTCTTCGCTAGACTTCGTGTTTGTAGTGATAATCGTTCAAGAGTTATACCTGAAAAACCGATGAACCCTTCATTTTGTTATAAGTAACCAAGATTTAATAAAGTATTATTTATCGACAAGATTATGATTCATACCTAAATGTATACTCACAGATGCAAGAACACGTTTTATTGATTATTAAAAGTTCATTTCGATAACTTCATCATTTCGAAGTTATGTTTGCTACATTTTTCGAGTATTTGTATAATGGCAAAATTTAAAAACTCATGTCCCTCCCTTCGTGGAGCTATGAAAAAGGGAATTAGAAAAATAGGACATAACCACAACGAATTTACAATTGGTTTGGTAGAAAGAATAGTGCGAACGTTATTAATCGTACATTTTCGGGTGAGCGGTGAGCGGACAGAATATGAGAAATAGTTTGACTGAATCTGAAAAAAAAAACTGCCTGACATAGACATAGACCTGAATGGAAGTTCAAAATAAAGAAAATTAAGAAATATTAACCGAATTTAGGAGCTGGTTTTGGCTATTAGGATGAAATATTTTCGAAGAATTCTCCATTCGAAGAATTGTTCATTCGAATAATTGTTAATTCGAAAAATTGTTCATTCGAATAATGGTTTTTCGAATAATTGTTCTTTCGAATAATTGTCTCTTTAGAATAATTGTTTTCGTATAATTTGCCGGCTTCCATGCAAAAAGGGATGAATAAATAGACATAGAATATCCTCTATTTCTACCTATGATAGTAGTAATAATCGTCCAAAAGTTATGACCAAAAAAAAAATTATTCGTTCATTTGGCTACAATCTTTTAAAGTTTCATTTCTTGCCAAGTATTTACTCTAAAGTTAGGATTTATGGCCGAATGCCCCTTCACGAACGTGCGTTTTATTTATGATTAAAATATCATAAAAAAAGGCAGCAGAGAAGCGGCTGGAACCTCCCCAACGCGTGGGTCTTTGATTTCCGTGACTTGTGTTTAAGATTTTAAAGTTAATATGCCTAAATGGCACTTCCCGTTAACCAATTGCTCCCAAAAGCCTTTCAGTTTTTCAACGGGTCACCTGAACTCCATGTACCAAATTTCAGACAAATCCTTCCAGTAGTTTGGGCTATAACGTGGTTTCAGTGTTATTTCAAAATCTCGATTTTTCTACCCAAAGGGTAATAAATGCGAATAAATTTTATCTCATTTAAAACCAGAATTCGAAGACCCTTCTGATGGTGGCAATAAATCTTTCAAAAATTTGTTTTGGATGGGTAAATGAGAGAATACTTTAAATTTGGAAATTGGTGTGCCAAAACGGCACTTTCCGTAGGTCGATTGAATCCAACATTTGTTCAGCTCTTCGACGTGTAATACAATCCCCATGTGCAAAATTTTAGCCAAATCGGTTCAGGGGCTTGGGCTGTACCGCGATTTTAAAGTCCGATAAAAATCTCGATATTTTTAGTTTTTGGTCAAAAGGGCACTCACAGTGAATACATCTTTGGAAGCAGAATCTGAAGGCATTTCTTATTGTGACGTGAAAAATGGGGGTTTACATTTAAAATTTAAAAGTTGATGTGCCAAAACGGCATTTCTGGTTGCACGATTGGCTCCAAAAGCTTTTCAGATCTAAGTTGGGTTATCACATGCACACGTACCAAATTTCAGCCAAATCGGTCGAGTAGTTTGGGCTGTGGCGTGTTTACGAACGAACGAACGTACGTACGAACGTACGTACGTACATACATACAGACACATTTTAAAAACCACTTTTTTGGGTTCCTGAGACCTCAAAACGTACAGATCCGGTCTTATCTCGAATTCGAAAATTTTAGTGATTGCAGTAACCTCCCTTTTTTTTAAAATGGTGAAGTGGAGTGGGGAGGTTAAAATGTCAATTTCATTCGTTTCAAAGTTATGGTTGAATTTACGGCAAAATTTCCCCCATAGGTACCATCCGTCATGGAGTTATGAAATATGGATCGACAAATAGACACGAATATCGTCTATTCACCTAAAATTTCATGTTACAGTGCATCCGTCAAATTGTGACATGAGGGTAAATGTGACTTTTGAGCCTAATTTGCATACGGTTCCGACATCTAGGAGTTGCTACCCTAAGTTCGAAACCTTACCATCCGACCAACCATTACCCCACATGGTAGTCGATTTTGCGGAACAATAGGGGCAAAAAATTTAGAAACTTAGTATTTCTTCTAAATGCGTAGTTGGCACCGATGCTAATAAAGTTTCATAACTATGATGATTTCGTTTCTTTCGAGCCACAATTTTGTATGAGCCTTGTTGAATGTCGTATCAAATGATGCATCAAGGCAACATAAACGTCAATTTTTTAAAACATTGAATATCATGCAGTGTCATAATATGACTAAGAAAGTGCTTGAAGTGGTAATTGTGACTCCTTGCAGAGAGTATTGTGACACGGCGTAATTCTGTATTAAATCACACATGAACTTTGTTTTCACAGCAAGGCAATGGCTAAAAATAAAAAAAAAGAATGTCTTACAACCAGGATTAACTGGAAATGGGGAATCAAAGCTGTTCGAAGTGGTCAATAGACCCAAAAAGTTGCGGCCGTCAATTACAAGATCCCACGATCTAACGTTGATTTTGCACCTGAAAGGTAGAGAAGCAGAAGTAGAATTGACCTGCATATTATAATAGACAATACAATATTGTCTGTCACATTTAAACCCACTTTTCAATGAATAAAAAAACCTAGAAAAAAATAAAATTTCCAAAAACGAATTTCACAAATACCCTCTTCAAGTGTGCCACAATTTGGCAAAATCATTTCCTACGGTGTTTATGGGGTATTTTCTGCTTTGTCACAATTATCTCCTAGATGTGTCACAATATGCCGCTTTGTGTAGGTAATTGTGACACTTGCACTGGTTTAAAAAAAAATACCCCCCGTCAACATTTATAAGAGGATGGCTCTGAATTTAGGTGAATATGTTGCAATTGCATCAGCGAATATGGAGAAAGTATTAAAATTGTTTTATTTTTCTCTTTCTGAAAATGACGTTGAAAAGATTGGAAATTGTAGATTGCTATGTCACAATATGGCGGATGCACTGTAGTAATGATAATCGTTCAAAAGTTTTAAGTTAATGAATTTAAAAATTTTAAATTGCGCATCTTCAAAACTGTTCTTTGCAAAAAAACAAAGCTGGGGTCTCGGCTGGGGTGTACTAATACAAGTTTTCAGTACGAGATCGTAGACATTGCCAAATGCAAACCAAGATCGCACAAGAGTAGACAACGTATTTCGGTACGCGATGCATAGGGTTTTTTATAAATCACAAAAAACTTAGTTGGAACTTTAAGGTAAGTACCTAGTTAGATAATATAAATAATAATTTGTGTTGTAATAATGAATCGAAATGTTAATTACAGTGGGAGAAGTACGCAGTGAAATCTCATTTAAACACTAAAAAATGAGACACCTTTGCCACCTTAGTTCGGCGCCTGTGGAATTGATATTTTTTACTGATTTTCTAAAAAAAATCAATGTGCCCACTTAAAAATAGAATAATTATTAAAAAATATATCTAGAGGAAATCGGGGCAAAGCGGCTCCTGGGGGCAAAGTGGATTTTATCATTATTAACTTTATATACTAGCGACATCTACAACTTCAAGTATACCTAGCCCCTTCCTCCCTCAGGTACGTCTAAATAGTCCACATTAAGCCGCCACCCCGTGTGCATGCAGTTTTCTAGTGTGAAGTCAATTATTTCACCACGTGGGTTGTAATATGTCTCGGTAAATAAGAAAGCAATATACCAATGATCATTTCTAATTTATTATTAATTAACTAGTGCATATGCTTTTCAACTTGTAATAACAGGAAACGTATAAAAGCTCGTCTTTAATTTGTGAATTTTATTATTAAGAATAAATTGCAGGTCGGGGCAAAGTGGATTTTTCAACTTGGGGCAAAGCGGTCAACGTATCGAAGCATAAGCTTTTAGTTAACAAAATTTTTAATAGAATAGAGATTCTCGATTTTCTTTGTCTTTTTTTTCGGGTAGACAATGGTGCGTAACTATAAACACAAAAAGTTTTTTAATGTGTTGAGAGTGAGGTTGAGAGCGAGGTTGAGAGTTTATTGAGAGTTTTCTTTAAAATTCGTTTAGGGGGGAGTGTTTATATGTTGCTTTATAAAATAAATTTGACATAGCCTATTTCAAGCACGTTCCTTACTAAAGCTTGTATCCTGTAAGCACCAATCTGTGCTCTTTTAGTCATATAATAATAATTAAGACCACCATTAAGATTACATGAAGAGTTTCTCAAACAACAGAAGTAAAGCCAATTTTTGTTACCGGGTCCACTTTGCCCCAACTTCCCCTACCTTTTCTCTGAGAGTTACAGCACCAGTTTTATACAATGATAATCAAAACTTATGTTTTCATAGGGTGATGGTTCGTAGCGATTTTGGCTGCATATTAAAAATATGAATCATAATTAGATGGGAGGTTGATGAACCTCCCATCTAATTTGCAAAATGGCGGACGTGACAAATTTAAATATGAATCATAATCTTAGGAGGATTAGGAGGTTTTTCTTTCCTTGATGAGTCTCAGTTTAAGCCTTATTTGGAGAAATTTCACCAGGTGTGTGAAAACGTCAGCCGCCAGTTTCTTACATAAGCATAATTTCATTCACTTAAAATAACTGATAATTTCAAAAATAATTCAATATTAATAGTAAGTATTACAATATTACCTGTTAAGTACTTAAACTATACACTCATGCAATCAGACAATTATTGCTTTGCTGCCAATGATCATCTGGTTAAATAGATATGGACTGAGTTTTGTAAGATCAACATACCTGCAAACTACCAAAACATGAAAAAATGACGAACAAAGAACTGTTTTTCTATTTCTATTTCTGGTAAAAGCAAAAACTGCATGAAAACAGCTCAATAAAGCCCCTCTGTCTGCCCATACGAAGTATACTAAAAATTGGCTATTAATTGATGTCCATGGCGTGTAATCCCTGAAAAAGGAAAAGTGTGTTAAGTTTGTTATTGCAGGATTTAGTCCCCGAATGTATCAATTGAGAGCCACAATGTCACAAAATATTTGGATAAACTCGAATAAAAGCGCCCTGATCCTGATCGACAGACGGCATTGCGAACGATACGCAGGGGTAGGATTATCTAAATAGATTCCCGTGTGTATACAGGGCAAGGACAAATTGCCTTATTCAGGATGGTTTACGGTCTCACACCTCCAACACGTAATGAGGATGTGATTTAGCTTCCAACGGTTTTATGAAAACCGTCACCGTCTGAATCCTGGTCCAGGTACCGAGTATTGACGCGGGCCCTTTTCAGAGGCAATTGAGCGTGAGCTGTCGGTCCGCCCCACGCATTTCACGCAGATTTGGTGACGTTTAGCTCGTCTTTACTCACCACCGGAAATACCGTTTATTAGACGACTTTCGGGCATTCTTCGTGCTTTTCACACCAGTCGCCTTTCCGCTTCTTTTGGTTCATTTATTTGGGGACGTTAGGGGGCTTTACGGGTTAGTGGGTTCTTTAAACGAACCTTGCGCAAAATTGCGATTCCCTCTTTCTTCATTCAAAGAAAGATTGTTTTTTAAACCATAATTTCCTTAAGGTTTAAGTCTACAGTTAAGAAAAAAAAACGGTGCATTCAAACTTCTTGAAAAAGATACCAGGTCTTCGCCTCAATACGTAATTCATTATGTCAAAGTTTGAAAACATTCTGGGATGCAGTTTTTTAGAAAAAAATAAAAAGGGGTTAAAAAGGCGTAGGTATTAATTTTTTTTTTATAAACTGTATACCCGATTTCATTGAAAATTTTTAATTGAGTGCTGGAAGTGCAAGGTTACCTTCACATTTTCCAGTTTTTTGACCCGATTACGGGCGAAGAGAACGGTCTTAAAGGACGATAAAGGCGTTATCAGTAGTTTTTCTTGTGAACAATTGTGACAAAAAACTGAAAAACGGAGTTCTAATTTGCGGCCTCCTGCACCTTTTTTCTATCTTTCAGTTCAGTTTGTTCTCGCAAGTGTCATCGCTGCATTCAGAACGAATAACAGCAGATCAAATAAAATTTTCCTTTCGTTTTTTAGTGCCGTAGCAATATGTGAGGCACTCTTGTTTTAGCTTATTCGCTCGCTCCCTCGCTCGTCGTATCGCTCCTCACTCTGTACGAGCGATAACTTGAGAACGGATTGAGATATCGGGCTGAAGCTTTGCAAACGGCTTTGTCTCCCGAAAAGTAAGACGGGAATTGCTTTTGGGCCATATCGGACCAAGGGGCTGGGAGCTAGGGGTGAAAAACCGAAAAATTATTAACTGCAATAACTCGAGAACTGCTGAAGGTATCCTATTGAAACTTGGTATGCTCACGTTCGACCTTCAAGTCTGTTGAAAGTGAGGGGATGCATTCTCAATAAAAACGGACAGATGGGGTGGAAATTAGGTGTTGTAACACAAAATTCCGCTTAATAGGTATTGGTCTAAAATAGCGTCATTTGAGAGCTTTCCGTTAATAATTCAAAAAAAGTGTTATTCATATTTTGCGAAAAACCACCCTTAAAGGCGCTGCAACTACCTACTAATATGCAGAATCGCAAAACCACGAGAACTCAAAAACTACTTAGCGCATCAAGGCAGAATGTTGTAAGGTAATTTCCAGTGACACTGTAGGCGCATGAACAAATTTTTACTACGAGCTAACAAGAAGGATGAAATTTAAGGGTTGAAACTATAAATTTCTTCAAGTAAATGGTGATACCAACCCCTAGGCTACTAACAACCCCTAAAACTTTGCATTTTATATATTTCTTCTGAAATCCTGTTGATTTATTTATGAACAAACAAAGTAAGTAAATGCACAAAACACCATAGAAATAAAGTTATCCCTTAAATCATAAAGTTGTGAAATTGGTAGGGGTTGAAAACATGAATCTATTAATCGTCGCCATTTTTTAACGAATTGGATTAAGACGGTGAAATTGAAAACACAACTTTTTTTGGAACATGTGGGGGTTGTCAAATAGGGGGTTGGTGTTTAGGGGTCGAAACGTTCATGAAGCCCTGTAATTTGACGCAGAGAAGCAATATCTTCCGTGAAACTGTGAGGTCTTACACATTGCATCTTCGCGAAAGGAGTGAATTATTATCGAATGGGATGAAATTTAAGGGTAGGAACTCGAATTTTCACTGAATAATGTAGGGTTGAAATTAATACAATTCGATAGCTTTCTATTGATGGTACAAAAAAGGTCTTGAAAAACCACCCTTAAAGGCGCTACAACCCCAAACCTGCAGAAACACAAAAATACGAGCACTCAAAAACTACTCAGCGTATCAAGACAGGATTTGGTGTGTCAATTTTCAGTCACAAGTAACAAGGGGGATGAAATTTAAGGGTTGAAACTGGAAATTTCTTCAAATACGCCCTTATGGGTCTTCAATCTAAAACCAACCCCTAACCTAACCCATAGCAAGCGCAGTAAGTACATTTTATTTATTTTCTGGATCTTTTTTGTGATTTTTTCGGTAACTCATGCATCATTAATTTTCATTAATTTTAACCCATCCAAAATTTTTCAACCCCTTTCATGATATGTGAACCATCAAAAAGCAAAATTTACGCAGACCGCTTCTTATTCGTGTAATTTTCGCTAGTTGTACTTAACATACAGCTCATTTTCACCCCTCTTAATTTTGTAAAATCCGCCCAATTTTGCCTTTTACTCATATCTGAAGAATTTGATATTTTCTGTAACAACTTTAAGACTCCTGTAGTAAAAAATCGTTTATGTGTCTTATATGAATCTTAGTTTTCGATGTATAGATTCCGCCATTGTACTTCGCATTTTTTTGTATCCACTATAGGCTTATGCCTGTTGGATGTAATAAATTATTATTATTATTATATTGTGGATTCTGTTTACCTTTTTCATTTTTTCGACACCCTTCGCAAGATTTCAACACCCAAACGGCAAATTTGCATAATTATTGTCTTATTTTCGTGTTATCTTCTGTAATTCTATACTTAATTACGCTTAATTCTCAACCACCTTGACGTTTCATCCCCCTTTACAATTTTTCAGCCCCTGTGTTTATTTTGCAAAATTCGCCTAACTTAGTTGTTCTTCGGTAATATAAATTGCACTCATTTGGATTATGTTTATCTTTTTCACTTTTTCAACCCCCTTCGCAATATTTCAACTCCCCAAAAGCTAAATTTGCATAATTGGCTTATTTTCGTGTTATTTTCTGTAATTCTGCTTAATTAGGATTAATTTTCATCCCCTTTGACTTTTCATCCTCCTTTACGATTTTTTAACCCCCTAAGTGCTAATTTGGCAAAATTTGCATAATTTCGTTTTTCTTCCTTAATAATTTGAACTCATTTGGATGATGTTTACATTTTCCACTTTTTTCATACCCTTTCGCAATATTTCAAGTCTTCAAACGCTAAATGTACATAATTGGGTTATTTTGGTGTTATTTTCCGTAATTTTACTTAACCACGGTTAATCCTCATATCCTTTGACTTTTCATCCACCTTTACGATTCTTCAACCCCCCAAAGTGCTAATTTTGCAAAATTCGCATAATTTCGTTTTTCGTCGGTAATAAAATTGAACTCATTTGGGATCCAGTTTACCTTTTACAATTTTCCAGTTTCGTTCGCAGTAGGTAGGTAAAGTATGTATTTCAATCCCCACAAAAGTTTTAATTGCATAATTTGGTTATTTTCGTGTTATATTTCGTAATTCTACTTAATCACGCTTAATTTTCATTCCTCTTGATTTTTCATCCCCTTTCGCAATTTTTCAGCCTCCCGAGGGTTAAATTTTCAAAATTCGCCTAATTTTGTTTTAATTCCGGCAATTCTTTTCATTTACTCATTTGGTTTACATTGTCATTCTTTTAACTTTTCAACCCTCAAAATGTTTGTGTTTTTTCTGTTAATTTTCTATTATTTTTTAACATTTCGCCTTTTTGACACATCTGTGCGTCTGCGGAGGCACTACTACGAGGTGCAGTAAGACCAGCCGCCCCTATACATACACATTAACGTGATAAACATCTACAGGGATACACATCGCATTGATGTACATCTTCCGGTGGCTTTTGTATTCAACATAAACGAGTTTCCTGGTTTTGTAAAGGGTCCCTCAGAGAATCTCCTTGAAGCAGGTATTGAATGAATCCCTTGTTTTATCGTGATTTGGCATAAGCGGATAATCCGCTGCAAATTTAACATGAACCTTTAAGTTCTTGTTCTTTTTATATAAATTGCACAGGGCTTCGACAGGATTCTTGAGCTACCTCGATATTCGTTTTTTATGTAAAAGGTTCTTACAAGCAAAATAAAAGAAACAAAAAAAAGAAGTTCGGCTTTTCCTTTTTTTAAAAGAAATACAAGTATTTAATTTTTTAAATTTTTGAGCTGTAATACTTTATTGTGTATCAGTATGTAACTAACTACTATGCTAGGCAGCCAACAATGCAGATTACAGTGATTTATTTATATCCGGCTAATTCTACATGAAAAATGGTTTAAAACTTCATTCTTGTAAGTGATACAATTTATCAAAATTTACCTTCCAATATGTTATTTTGTAGCACTGCATACAAATTAAAAGAGGATCATTAATGCAATCAATCATGATTTGGTCGAACAATATGTTTACTTACGGATTTCCTGACGAAGCTTAAACCTCAGGATGCCTCTATTAAATATCACCATTAGGCATCCCTTCAATAAGGACAAAAATTGTTAAGGTAAACCCAGTCTGGAGGTAGTAGTAAACTCTATTTCTGAGTTAAAAAGCATTATTGGTGTAGCTTTTAGTTCCTGGTATGAAGTTTATAGCTGCGCTTTATGAAGCCTCCTCAAGCTCGTTTATTTTCATTACTGTTGTCGTGGCAATCCCAGTTCACCCCCAACCGACTAGTGTGCTGGCATATTACGATACAAAGGGGTGTTACGATGAAAGGAATAAAGTCACGTTACGATATTAGATCATGTATGAAACAATACCGAGCCCTAATTTCCTCTTTATCTGATGAACCTACTATTGTTTTTCGTAATATTTTCTTTATTTTCCACTTGAAATCTGTATTGCGATTTTGGTATTCATGTTTAGGTACTTATCTGGCTGATAAAGCTTGTTTTGATTCACGAAACAAGAATAATCGACTAATGTCTGTTTTTTTTTTTGGAGCGGTCGATGTGATAAAAAAGAAACGCCGAACGAATGTCACAAAACCATGCGAGGAGTTTCTTAAACAAAAATTTAAGGAGACTTTCTTATCTTAGCAAGTTCGGTTGGTTCTGAAATGCGCAAGATTTTAACCTCCCCAATTACACAATTTAAAAAAAAATTAAGTTAGGTACTGCAAATTTTCGAATTCGAGATAAGATCAGATCTACAGGTTTTGAGATCTCAGGAACCCAAAAGAAGGTTTTTAAAATCTGTCGGTATGCGTTTATAAACACGCCACAGCCCAAACTACTTGCCCGATTTGGCTGAAATTTGGTACATGGGTATCTCGTACCCTAACTAAGATCTGAAAAGCTTTTGGAGCAAATCGTGCAACCAGAAAGGCCATTTTGGCACATCAACTTTGAAATTTTAAATACTAACCTCATTTTTGACATCACCGTAGGAAAGGC
The DNA here is from genome assembly GCA_963924575.1 of Pycnomerus fuliginosus. Taxonomy (NCBI): domain Eukaryota; kingdom Metazoa; phylum Arthropoda; class Insecta; order Coleoptera; family Zopheridae; genus Pycnomerus; species Pycnomerus fuliginosus. The sequence goes on from OZ004622.1 coordinate 17,328,934, forward strand.
CTTCAAATTCTGTTCCGAACGATGTGATGTATTCACTCTCAGTGGCACTTTGACAAAAAGCTGAAACACTCGGAATCTTTAACGTATATTAAAATCACCCCTGAACGGATTTGGCTGAAATTTTGTACGTGGAGCCTTGAGACTGGAGATTGTATTACAAGTCGAAATGACGAAAAGATTTTAAGAGCAAAACCCGTTTAACCCGATAATGCGAAAGCGTAGAGCTGCCATGATATTTGCTAACTTTTTTTATTTTGTAATTTACAGAAAAAGTGTAAATTTACAGAAAAAAGTGTAAATTTACAGAAAAAGTGTAAATTTACAGAAAAAAGTGTAAATTTACAGAAAAAGTGTAAATTTACAGAAAAAAGTGTAAATTTACAGAAAAAGTGTAAATTTACAGAAAAAGTGTAAATTTACAGAAAAAGTGTAAATTACAGAAAAAGTGTAAATTTACAGAAAAGAGTGTAAATTTACAGAAAAAGTGTAAATTCACAGAGAAAAAGTGTAAATTACAGAAAAAGTGTACGTTTACAGAAAAAGTGTAAATATGTTTCCATTCTGAGAGCACCATTACCGAGTTGTACAGGGTAGTTCAAATGTATTAATACACGGCACTCATCGATTCAATCGTCCGCGTCTTACCACATGCCTCCCACTAATTGTACACGCCCACTAAAGGATTTTAACGGGGCCTAATTATTAGTTTCTCTACAACAAATGGCGCATTTCATTACAAAGGAAAAAATGTTTCTTCAGAGTGCAGGATTACGAGCCATTTTGCTATATTTTTGATCGGGCTGTTCTTGCATTCTGAAAAAATATTCTTAATAATGAAAATTTAAATTTAAAATTGCTCAATTTATGTAGTTTTTGTTTATTGCTAAATTATACAAGCATTTACCATGGATTTTTTATTCTATTCATCTTAAAATTAATTGGCCGTAAGAGCCGTGTATTAATGCGTTTGGACTACCCTGTACAACTCGGTAACGGTGCTCTCAGAACGAAAACATAAATTTACACTTTTTCTGTAAATTTACACTTTTTCTGTAATTTACACTTTTTCTGTAAATTTACACCTTTTCTGTAAATTTACACTTTTTCTGTAAATTTACACTTTTTTCTGTAAATTTACACTTTTTCTGTTTTACACTTTTTCTGTTTTACACTTTTTCTGTAAATTTACACTTTTTTCTGTAAATTTACACTTTTTCTGTAAATTACAAAATAAAAAAAGTTAGCAAATATCATGCCAGCTCTACGCTTTCGTACGATACAAACAAGTCATGGCGATTACACCTACCCAAGAAAATGCACATATCCATCCAGAACAAGTAGAAACTTCACATATTTAGGAGTCACAATCAACGATCAGGGAGACAGACATAAATCTGAATGAAAGAATAGAGAAAGCTATAATAGAACGTTTTATGAACTGAACAAAAAAAAGTTCATAATCGAGGCGAAGCCGAGTTCTGTAAGCACGCAAGTAGGGAAATGATGCATTTTCCCACAAGATTTTTCATAATCCCGATCTTATTTTATTTTTTTCAATCACCACGATCTGTATGATGACTAACTAAACCTTTCATGATGCAGGTTATGAAAAAACACCAATTCGCGATTCAAATTAACTTTGTGAGGTCACGCATAGGAATATTTTGTTGAAAGCGTCCAATCAAATGTCACCAAAAATGACTGTCATTATATTTCAGCGCTCCTCATTGGTTGGGTTCCCACAATTCCCCATGTGTAACATCACACACCAAAGGGCATTCTCCTTAGCTAGAATCGCGAATATTTTTCAATGCTTAGCCAATTAGAGTTTTTGAATGTTTCGATTGAGATTATGAAAAATTAATTATTTATTTTTCTGCACTAAATTAATTATAGAAGCGTTTAACTCGAAAACAACGCATCTTAGCGAAATCCAATAAAGGTACATTTTGGGATCACAATGAATGTCCATGTCTCACTGTTACTTTGTGAAAAAACGAGCTTATAGAAAAAAAACATGCAGAAAATGTTAAAACCCCGTCGAAGAACGCACGCTTCTGAAAAAAAATCACAATAGAACTGGATATGATAGGAAACTACGTTGCAAATTTCAAAATCGAATCTGCAATAGTTTTTGAGTAAACTTAAAAAAACTGATTTTTGGGGTACCCTTTGCGGGCGGGGGCGTAACTCCCAGAGAATCCATTTTACGTCATTTTAGGACAAAAATTCTATTTAGTTTAAACATCTTTGTTTATAATACTTGAATATAGTAAAGTGGATATGATAAGTAAGGAGATAACAATTAATTATCATTTAGCTGCAATCAATATAATTTCGTGGCCGCAACTCCCACTATACTACCTACGGCTGCGAAAACTAACATCGCAAGCGGAATTGCTTCCGTAATTGATGTCTTTTTGATATGGTTGCCCCAAAAAGGATTTTTAAATTACCTCAAACTCTGTACTCGTATACAATTTAAAAAATTAATAAACCTGAAAGCATCATTTTTATGATTCAGCTAAAAGTAAAACGCTCACCCCACGTCGGTGAATCATTCATTCAAAGTTGATTAATGCTGCAAGACAAAAAGAAGTCGGAATCCCCAAAAGCGGCGAATATGCTTAGAGTCCATCCCATTTGTTAATAAAGAGCGACCTCCGATGTCCGCAGTTATCAGCTCTTCGGGTTGAGTAAATCCGCGCTGTGATGATAGATGGACAGTATATGGAATAGCACCGTCATGTCCACACCATTGACTTGCAGTTCCGGGCCATCCTTATCAACAACCCCCGATAGGATTGACTCGCCGCCAGATAAGCTCCCTGATGTATTTATTATTATTATAACCGGGGAACGACCACTCGGAAGTCATGATCCTGCTGCTGTCTTCCGCCTGGTCGTTATTGAATTGAAAATATGTTTTGCGATCCGGGTCGTAAATACGAGGGGAGACTGTTACATAGAACATATTGATGAGGGGTTCCCTGAACATAAACTAAAAAAATTGGCAGTCTCGGAAACGGTAGAAATTACTACTTTTTCACAGAATTTGTAAACGTACAGATTGCCATTAAAATAACATTTATCGAAAAAATTGTATCTATACATCTAAGGTTTTCGACCCTATTATTCTGCCGTGCAACAGAAGAACGGCGTATGTGAAATTTCCCAACTTTTGAGGAACGAAGATCAAAGTTTTGGCTGCAATCAAATCGCTATAGATTTTTTACCTGAAATGTTTTTCTTCTAGTTTTTTCTAAACATGCATGTTGGACCGTTTGCTTGAAGAAAAAAAAAATATTTTTCTAAAATCACTGTTTTATTGGAATTTAATGTCACTTACGGCATTTTTAACTAGCAAGACGGACATTTTGCATGATATAAACGCAGTATGTAACTAGGATTTGATTTAAACTAGTATTTTTTTATTTAAACAAAACTTACATTGCTTCACAAAAAAGAAACTGTTTTACGGAATTGTGCACTAAAAACATTGCAGAATATAAAAAATATTGGTCTCATAAAGTTAATGAAAATTAGTCTGCAGCAATGTGTTCAATCAGATTTAATTTGACAAATTTGCGACGATCACTTGTAAAACTTTGTTGAAAGAGGCACTGAAGCAAATTAAAAACACCGTATGTGCTCACATAAGAGGTTCATGCTTAGTAAATCGTCGGTTTTCTTAGCACATGCGGCCTTTATTACTATTAACTTGCAGATGCGTTGTTCTTGACTTGCATTATTATGACTTTGACAGTCAAAATACAAACTTGCTATTTTTAAAACAAGATTTTTGCCACTTAAAACTTAAAAAAATTGACAAACATCATATAATTATAAAAGGGAATTTATTGAGGATTTCAAATCTATCAATAACTCAGAATGCCCAAAAATGCACATACGATGTTTTTCCATTGCAGGGCAGTATTGACCTTATCGTAATTATTACAAAGAAATTACATCGCTTTAGTTTTTAGTCACTTTTTGCCACGACTGCATACGTCCGAAACTTAATCACGTCTTGCCCTCTGTTTTGGATTTGAGCCTCAGATTCACTCAGTCAGACCTTTTGACCACACAAGACGAGAACAGTGTTTTGTCACGTTTGTGTTTTAAAGTTTAAAAGTAGCATGGAATTTACCCGAAAAACCACCGGAAGATGTACATCAATGCGATGTGTATCCCTGGTAGATGTTTATCATCTTAATGTGAATATAAGGGCGGTCTGAATTTTCTGGTGGAATCAATCTGCACCTAGTAGTAGTGCCTCCGCAAACGCACAGTGATGTCAAAAATTGAAATGTTAAAAATTGGCCGTACAGAATGAACAAAAAAACATAAAAACTTGCGAATGATGTAGAATTAACATTCAGGGGGATTGAAAAATTATGGAGGCGATGAGAAGTCCAAGGCAAAGGAAATTTACTGCAGTTACAAGAAGTACCAAAAGTAACGTGGAAAATAAGGCAATTTTGCAAAATTATCGGGTTGAAACATTGTAAAGGGGTATGGAAAGATAAGAGGGGTAAAAATTAACCGTGGTTAAGTTGAATTACAGAAAATAACACAACAATAAGCCAATTATGGAAATTTAGCTTTTGGGAGGTTGAAATATGACGAATGGAGTTGAGAAAGTGAAAAAGGTAAACATAAACCATATGAGTTCAACTTACTGCCGAAGAAAAATTGTAAAGGGGGATGCAGAGTCAGAAGGTGGGAAAATTAACCGAAGTTAAGTAGATTTACAGAAAATAATACAAAAAACAGGCACTTTATGCAAATTTAGCCTTTGGAGGGTTGAAATATTGCGAATGGGTTTGAAAAAGTGAAAGAGGTAATCATTATTCAAAAGAGCAAAATTTGTTATTGAAGAAAAACGAAATTGCGCCAATTTGGCCAAATTAGCCCTTGGGCAAAATTGCGAAGGGGGATGAAAAACTAAGGGGGTGAAAAGTGACTGTACTCAAGTAGAACTATCGAAAATTACATGAAAAAGAAGCGGTCTTGCGTAAATTTTGCTTTTTGAGGTTTCACTTATCGAGAAAGGGGTTAAAAAACTGTGAATGGGTTAAAAAAACAATGAAAATGACTTTGAATTACCAAAGAATCACAAAAAAACCCCAAAAAATAAATAAAACGTACTTAATCTACTTAATGGTTGTTAGTACCTAGTCTAGAGATTGGTTTTAATTGAAGGCTTACAAGACTTTTTTTTAAGGGTTTACCGAAATCTATCTAAACTTGTAATTTCATGCCACCATTTTCCTGCAAAAATTCTAGTTTCCGCCCTTAAATTTCATTCCCCTTGATAGAAGGTTGAAATTGGAAATTTTTTCTTGTAAGTGGTGGAATGAAATTATAAAATTATAAAATTATTTTGGGTTCCTAGGACCCTAAAACGTAAAGATTTCATGTTTTTGGCGATTCGATTTTTCTGAATTTCCCGATAGATTCCAGTAAACTGCTTCGCGCTGCGTAGAAGTTAAAACTAAATCAGTGACAGATTTGGAAATCAATCGGAACACTGGGCAGATGAACAAATCTCCGGAAATCAGCGGGGGCGCGATTGTGGCGGACACTCGAACAAATTGGTCAGCTGAAGCTTTAACTCGCACCTGGTCATAGTTACGGCGAGCTTTATAAACAATTTCCATTCTTTTGATTGTATTGTGAGGGGGATGGCGACGATTTATTTGCCACTACTTGTGAAAGCCACAAAAATTCAATCGCACGTATTTACTCTGGAGATGTCACGTGTCACGCCCATAGTCCTAGAATCCTCATTCACGAGTAAATCGAAGAATGGGTTTTGCTTGCGGTTAAGTCCGCTGATTCAAAAAATTCTTCTACCTACGCCCACCCATGAATGAATTCTGCATTTTATTCTTCAAAAGGCTTGCTATAAAAGGACGCATTTAATCAATAAAACATTAGACTTACCATTAAACGAGCGAAGCGTTAATGACATTGCGGATGAGTGGACATAAATATAATTTTTTTCCAGACACCTTCAGGTGTCGACTTTGAGTAGCGCGGTTCAGCAACATCCATTGATGGTCGAAAAAAGTTAAAGAGGAATTAATATCTTAGCCCTATAGAAAGAAAGTTGTCTTTTATTTGCACTTGAGACCCATTGCTATTCATAGTTTGTCACTAATGACCATCTACATGTGTGGCCTGTGCTTACACCAGAAGCTTGATGTATTCAGGGAAAAAAGCCCCGTCTTTGTTGCAAACCGCTTGGAAACTATCAATCAAGACTTGTTCTTACGGTATAATTAAGATTCTCAATGGAATAATAATCTTTGATGAAAGAGGAGATGATTTATTGCATCACGTAATTATTGCAGTCAAAAGCTAAAAAGTGGAATTTCTTTCCTAAACAACAAGGGGAGACTGACCCATCTGATTCTTATTTATTTTTCCGTTTCCCGGACGCTAATCCGGCTTAATTTTCGTCCGGATTGTATTTTTTGTGTCTGGAAGTGAATTGCCAGTAAAACGGGGCGTGAAATCGACCAGCGGGAGACGAAGGGCATCAATCGAGTTTTGTTAGTTTTTACGGTGGAGGGTCAGTGGCATGACCGATTGAACATGGAAATAAATCAGACTGAAGGATGCTTTTTACGTAACATTACGTACATTTATATGCGATCCGGATGCAGAATGGATGGTCCAGAATGTCTGACTCACCGGGACAGACGTAAACTTTTAATGTAATGGGACACTTTAATTTAGTTTTATCGACTGTGCCATCTTCTTTTTTGCGTTTTATCGTTTTGATTCTATAAGTTTTACTATACACTTGTCTTATATCTTTGTACTTAGGTACAATTTGATGCACTCATTAAATCTTTTTAAGGCTTTTCAGCGTCTCTATATCAGATAGTATGTAGCCTTGCAAATTACAACTTACAAGTACAATTCGTTACTAATATGTTTGTAGCTTATTATATGAAACGGGGCCCTGGCAATACCATGATGGAAATGAGACAACCACAACTTACAAGAACCTTTTCATGTATTCATTTTATAATAATTTGAACTTTCTTTGAATAATTTCCATCCATAATTGCATAAACCCTTCTGCTAATCTAATGATGAATAATTTATGAGAAAAAAAGTACCTAACAACCATCTAGAAGCGGCTGCCAATTTATTAGTGAAAATAGCAATGATTTGTTTGAGAAGATACTCGTAATTTGTCAGATAGCTATTCACATTTTTATCAACGGTGAGATTACATTATTATTAGAAAAACACAATACCTAGAATAAGTGATTATCATTCAAGGACAATTTTTTTTTTGAAACGTGCAGGTAGGTAAGTACCTATATAGGTATATCAAAATATTATATTAGGTATTATTGTTCATGGAAAGGTGCACATCAACTTTAGAGGTACCTGGCAAGCTTTACCAAAAGACTGAAAATATTGTATTTGAAAATCTTGTAAGAAATAAAGAAGTAAAAATGATTGACTATATGAAATGTTTACATTTTCTATCTCCTAGCTGATTTTACCCTTTGAGGTTGAAGTAAATAATTTTTCACTACTAGCTTTAAAACGTACCATGATTGACTCATCTTTGAACTGAGAATTCGGTTTTTTAGTAAGTGAAAAAAGTAGTTTATTCACCACGGTAGAGAAGACTATTTTAGCCCTCGCGTCTTGTAACCCTCAGGGTTACAATCTTGCCGCTTGGGCTAAGATAGTTCTTATCTTTTTTTTTACCTTTGCCAATAATATACTATTTCTTACTAGGTACTAGCTTTAAAATGTACCATTATTGACTTTTCTTTGAACTGAGAATTGTTTTTTTTTTGCTAGTAAGTAGGGTTTCGCAAGACCAAGACAAGACGAGAAATGGGGTGGTCTTGGTCTTGGTCTTGCTGTAGTCTTAAATGTATGGTCTTGGTCTTGATCTTGTGGAGTTTTTTTAAGAAATGAAACAAATTTGGTAAATTTTGGCTCAGTTTTGTTTCTAAGATAAGTTAACACAAATCAGTTAATTAGTCATTAGTTGTTGAGTCCTGATTGAGCTCCTGATTGGTCAAAATCCCCTTTAAAGTCGACATTGACTTTATTGGACCTTTAAGGACTGATTTCATAACAACAGTTAAAGGTCCTTTAAAGTTAATGTGGACTTTAAAGGGGATTTTCACCAGTCAGCCCTTTTTTGAAATGTTGCTAAGCAAATATTTAAAGGACACTTTAATTTTGATTATGAAATCGGCCTTAAGTTTTATCATGAAATCGGGTGATTCCAATATTAAGTAATAACATAACAATAACTGAGATTGCAATTAAGGCTATCTCTCCGTCGAATAATTACCAAGACCAAGACTTTCACAAGACTCTTGACTGAAGAGTCTTGGTATTAAGGCCTTAGTCTTGGTCTCGGTCTTGGTTTTCCCCATGTGGTATTGGTCTTGGTCTTGTCTCGAATTCAAGACCAAGACCAAGACAAGGCCAAGACCAGTCTTGGTATTGCGTGAGAAACCCTAATAGTAAGTGAAAAAAGTACTAATATTCACCACGATAGAGAAGACTATTTTAGTCCTCGCGTCTTATAATCTTGCTGCTTGGGCTAAAATAGTTCTTATCTACCTTGGTCAATAATATACTATTTTTTTCACTACTAGCTTTAAAACGTACCATTATTGACTTCTTTGAACTGAGAATTCGGTTTTTTTTGCTAGTAAGTGAAAAAAGTACTATATTGGCTACGGTAGAGAAGGCTATTTTAGCTCTCGCGTCTTGTAAATTGCCGCTTGAACTAAAATAGTTCTTATCTTACTTATCAATAATATACTATTTTTCCCTTGGGGTAGAAATGCGTATTTCCCACCGCAGATTTGACAATCTAGTAGTCACACTTATTCCATCACCAAGGCAACTGTTCTCAAATGAAACTGCTACATCCATGAAAGAATTAATTAATTAATCAATTAAATTTTTAATGTTTCACAGCGGTTATAGAAAAAATATTGTATTATACCCGGGGAAGAAGCCTCTTTTAGCGCTTGATGTGATTTGCAACTTCACATCTCACCCTAAAATCTGTAATCGAAACTGGCCCCTGAACGCCATATACGTATTAGTACGCTCATCAGCGGCCAGTTTCGAAGTAAAAGACTATAATACAGCTTTCCTCTACGTGAAAATAAGACGAAAAGTAAGAATAAGTTTTTGTCCTAAAATGGATTATGTGGGAGCTATGCACCCCCAAAAGGGTACCTCAAAAATTAGTTTATTCGAATTTCCGCAAAAAGTAGAACTAATTATTTTGTTGGGATTTAGAACATACCCTAGTGGGATAAAAGGCTAGGTATGGTTATTTTTCAGATTTCTAGTAACATCAAAGGCGTGCGTTCTTGGGGGGCCTTACACATTTTCTGATATTTTTTTTTGACAAAGTAATAAGAAGAGTATCATCGGCAGTCCACAATTCACCACCAAAAAGTACTCTTGTCGTGGTTAAGAAATAAGAAGCACCGTTTTCGAGTTAAATGCTCCTCATTAATTTACTGCAGGAGAATTAGAAAATAAATCCAACTGAAAACTTTAATTGTTCTACGTGGAATCAACTTTAGATAATGTATAGCATCCTGTTAAATTTTATCATAAAGCTCTGAAAATGCATTGTATCTTTTTGAATTTGAGGATAATTCAATTTTAGCTTATTTTATCAAACCTAAATGCGATTAAATAAGGGTCTTAGAGTGCCGTCATAAATTCTGACCGAGTGTTTGTGGAATCTAAGGTTTGTACATCACATTTAATTTTGATTCCAAGTAAAAAACATGAAAATTACAAAAAAATCAAATTATGAGGACCAGTTAACTGTAGGACCGTACATCCTAGCGATATTTAGCAAGAGTAGGTACTTTTTAGGGTATCGTGGAACGCCGATGACATTATTATTATTGCTTTGTCCGGTTGTAAAATCGGCCCTTACTGTTTTACCCCATGATTTATTTAAGTAATGCTTGACTTTGTACTTTGTTAGTTGCGAAATAGGTACTAGGTAATTGGGTACAACGGTACAACCGTTTTTTGTGAATCTAAGAAAGTCATGATTTTCTATACAGAGTTGTTAGAAATGATTGTAACATCTCACGTGTACGATGTTACAATCATTCGCAACAACCCCCTATTACTTTTAAATTAGAACCTTGAAACTATAGAAAAGTACTGCAAGTTAATGATATGTAATGTTGTATAGAGAAAGGACAGAAAAATTTTAAATAAACATTCTAAAAATAAATTCTTATGGTGTTTCGAAACGATTAACAATTACAATTCCTAATCATTCTTCTGCTATTGGACGATTGCTATCACCTTTATTAATTATTGATACGAATAAGAACAAATAATGTAAATGTTTGGGATAATTTTTTATCTTTCCAGATAAGAACAGGTTGCTAAGGAGAACTAATCTACGTTTACTGAGTCAAAATTATCAATAGGTCAAATTCAATTTTTTTCCTATTGTTTTACAAGATGAAGTGTGAGATAAATGAGTTTTCGTGACTTTCCCTATCGAAGAATTGAATAAAACTCGTCGCATGTAGACGACAATAAATCCGGGGTTGACTTCTTTTTTGGAAACACGAACCAAAAGTTGTTATTTTGTAGTGTACATAGAGACAAACTGTGGGCGTATCAATCGATTAGTCCACCGGAGCTGCAGAGCGCTGGCTCCGGGCCCGGAATTGTAATCATAGCCAACTACCGCAGTTTAACGGCTGTGTTTAACCGCCCAACCGCAATTACCACAGCTATAAGCGACTCAATCAACTTTACACGCCTATTTTGCAGGGCAAACAATCGATATGTGGTGGAAGGAATTAGGAATCTAAAGTTGATTCTGTATGTTTGATATCAGAAAGTAGGGCATTACTCGCTAATTTAGCTTTTTCTGTTGATAGCTAAATCTAGATTTACAGCACAATGACTCACATTACGTATTGTAAAAGCTACTGTTTTATGATTTTATTTTTATAAAAGTTTTCTACGAAAGCGTCCTGGGGTCACAAATTTTTCTTTATTTCCGTAATTACGGGAAAAAATCCGTAATTCCTGGAGGCCCATCAGGGTGCATTTCATCTTCGCAACAATACTATCGTACGTAGAAATGGTTAAAAACAGGTGTTTCAAAAATTCGTAATTACGGAAAACAATCCGTAATCACGGAAAAAACCGTAATTTTTTGTACCAATAGGCTTTTCAAAGGGCTGGGGACACCTGTTCCTGGGGGCCCAACAGGGTGCATTTCATCCCCTCTACAATACCTATCATACGTAGAAATGGTTAAAAACAGGTGTTTAAAAAATCCGTAATTACGGAAAAAAAAACGTAATTACGGATTTTTTAAATGACGCTTGTTTTGAACCAATAGGTTTTTCAAGGTTTTTCAAGGGGCTGGGGATGCCTATTTTTAACTTCTACGCATGAGAGGTATTGTACAGGGAGGGGATGAAATACACCGTGATGGGCACCAGAAACACGTGTTAGTCTCCTCATCTCCTTGAAAGTACTATTGGTCCAAAACAAGCATCTTTTAAAAAATCCGTAATTACGGATTTTTTTTTTCGTAATTACTGATTTTTTTTTGCAATTACGGTTTTTTTCCCTAATTACAAATTTTTTAACCGTTTCTACGTGTGATAGGTATTATAGAGGGGATGAAATGCACCCCGATGGGCTCCCGGCGGAACACCGTGTTGTCCCCTTAAAAAAACTATTGATACAAAATAAGGCGTCTTTTAACAATCCGTAATTACGGATTCTTTCTCGTAATTACGGAAACAAAAAAAAATGTGTGACTCCAGGACGCTTTCCTAGTTTTCCACTCCGATTCTACAGAAATAATTATTCATCCAACACTGTCAGTCCTAGAGCATCTTGTGACAGCTCAGCTTACCTTTATTCTATAAAAAGTTGAATAAATTATGTCAAATACATTACCAAAATAGCCCGTTCCAAATAACAATTTAAGAAAAGAAGGAAACCTAGGTGTAAGGACTTTCCACATCCCGCGCAGTATAGTTTATATGTATATCTAGGTATGAAAGTGAACGTACTTTGTGCGTAAGCGTTACCGTTTATACAGCATTCTTCTTTCTCTACGCCAGCAGCAAAATAACTTGAGAGAGGATTGAGATATCGAGCTGAACCTGGAAATTCTTTCGAGGATTGCTTTTGGGACATATCGGACCAAGGGGGTGAAAGTTAGGGGTGAAAAACCGAAAAACTTTTAATTGCAAGAAGTACCTAGTCAAGGTATCTTGCTGAAACTTGGTACGCACGTTCGACCTTCAAGTTTGTTGAAGATGAAGAAGTGTAATTTTCGGAGGATGAAATTTAGGGGATGAAAATTATAAAAAATATGATAACTCCGCAAGGGTTGCACGTAGCTATTTGAAACTCAAGGTACACACACATTTCGATGTAAATTTGCGGGGCTGCAACTCGAAATTCAGCTTAATAAGTATTAGTAGAAATTGGCGTAATTCGACAGCTTTCCATTAATAGTTCAAAAAAGTTGTTATTCATATTTTGCGAGACACCACCCTTAAAGGCGCTACAACCCAGCTTTTAGATTACAATTCTTATGGGGCGGCCGATATAGGCTTTATAGTCCCTTCAGCCTAAGTAAATGGTATAAAATTACGGCATTCGATAGACTTCTGTGAAGCATTGAAAAAAGGTCTTATGAGTTGTGAACCTAAAACCAATCCCTAGGCTAATAACAACCCCTAACTCTTTGCAAGCAAATAAATATTTTTTTTTATTTTTTCTGAAATCCTGTTGATTTATTTATGAACAACCGTAACCGTAACACCGTAAAAATAAACTCACCCCTGTAGATCATAAGGGGTGAAATAATGAAGGGTTGAAAACAGTAATTTCTAAATGGCAGCAATTTTTCAACGAACTGGATCAGGGTGGTGAAATTGAAAATACAACTTTTTTTAGGGCGGGTGGGGGTGGTGAAACAGGGGTTGTAACACTCATCAAGCCGTATAATTTGACACGGAAAAACAATATCTGCTGTGAAACTGTGAAGTCTTACATATTGTGTCTTCGAAAAAGGAGCAGTGAATTTTAGAAGAAATTTGTCGAAGGGGATGAAATTTAGGGGTGCAAATTCAAATTTTCACTGAATAATGTAGGGTTGAAATTAATACCATTCGATAGCTTTCCATTGATCCTTAAAGGCGCCACAAAGCAGAAATATAAAAATACGAGGAGCTCAACGTATCAACGTTGAATTTGGAGTGTCAATTTATAGCGACACTGTAGGTGGATGGGCAAATTTTCATAATGATCTGACAAGCAGGATAAATTTAAGGGTTGAAAATGGGAATGCTTTCGGACATTTACCTGAAAACATTTGATAGATTTCGGTTAACCATTGAAAAGTCTTATGAATCTACGATTAATTCTCATCCCCTTTGACTTTTCATCCGCCTTTACCATTTTTCAACCCCCTAAGTGTTTATTTTGCTAATTTTGCGTAATTTCGTTTTTCGACTATAATAAATTGAACTCATTTAAATTCAGTTTACCTTTTACAATTTTTCAGCCGTCTTCGCAAAAGGTATAAAATATTTAAACCACCACAAAAGTTGCATAATTATTGGCTTGTTTTCGTGTTATATTTTGTAATTCTACTTAACCACAGATAAGTTTCACCTCTCTTGACTTTTTATCCTCCTTCGCAATTTTTCAACCCACTGAGCGCCATTTTGCAAAATTCGCTGAATTTTGTTTTTTTATCTGGTAATTCTCATCATTTACTTATTTTATTACATTTTCCTTCTTTACAGCTTTTTAACCCTATTCACAATATTTCATGCCCTCCAAAACATAAATTTGCAAAAGTGTCTTATTTTTCGTGTATATCTTTATATTTCTACTTAACTGCAGTAAATTTTCTCCTGCCTTGGTCTTCTCGTCCCCTCCAATATTTTTCAACCCCCTGCAATGCTAATTTTACAGGCTTCTCTAAATTTTTGTGTTTTTTTTTTGTTAATTTTCTACAAACACTGTAAAGGACGATTTCAGGTTCCTCAACCCAATTCACAGTTTTCTAATTCTGCATTTTTCAACAATTCATCTTTTCGACACATCTGTACGTCTGCGGAGGCACTACTACTAGGTGCAGACTGATAAAATCTGCATCCGATTCTACCAGTAAATCCAGTCAATGTGGTAAACACCTACAGGGATACACATCGCTTTGATATACATCTTCCGGTGGCTTTTGACAACACGAATACCTATTTAATATATTTTTATGGTTAATAATAATAACCATGAAAGCTAAACTTTCGTGGCTAACCAGGGAAAAGCAACTTTTATTCCACAGCCTTCTCGAAACGAGACAATTTCGTTTAATGTGAAGAAAAACCATGAGCAAACATTTTAAAAGATTTAGAATTTGAAACAAAACGACAGGGTCCTGATTGGTCGATTTTATAATAAAAGTTGAAGGTCCTTTAAAATTAATGTCGACTTTAAAGGGGATTTTGACCAATCAGAGGCAACCCTTTTGAAATGTTGCTGAGCAAATATTTAAATGACATTTTAATTTTTATTATGAAATCGGGCCTTAAAGTGTCCTCTAAATATTTACTTGGCAACGTTCCAGAAAGGTTGCTCCTGATTGGTCAAAATGCCATTTAAAGTCGACTTTAGCTTTAAAGGACCTTTAAGTTTTATTATGAAATCGGCCTTTAGCCATTGTAATGTATAAGTACACTTACATTACATTCATACGTTACGTAACGAGAACAATTTTAGAGGCTTAACCTGCTTAGGATGATGTTCATCTCCCTGATTAGAATTTGATCCGGAAGAAGATTATTAAATTATAATCTAAAAAACTTATTATCAGAAAAAGGTACTTACTGATCAGCTCTCTAACACGTATCACTAAACGAGGATATATGCTTAGTCAATAGAACAATACAATCGTACGATTTTTTAAATCATCGCCACGTGAACATGTAAAATTATTTCTAGGAACTTGCATGGATTATTGAATGTGTATTTTTAGCAAAGGCTTTCAGAAGATTCAAGCTGTTTTTTTGAAAAAGCTTTAATTCTTTTTACGTTCAGTGCCACTTCAACTGCCGTTAAGTTATTAACTAAAAATACAACTGTAAATAATAATGAGATAATGGTAAATTTAAGTTCTAATGGCTTAACTAAGCTCATGATGAGGATTCGTAAGTCCCAAAGTCACATTTTTTAAAATAGTGAAAAAAGAAACAAACAAAAAGCCAGCGGAAGATGTACATCAAAGCGATGTGTATCCGTGTATTCGTTTTTTACATTGATTGGTATGTAGGGGCCACCTGGATTTACTGGTGCATTTACTGGTAGTAATGCCTCCGCAGACGCACGGAAATGTCAAAAAGGGGAATTGGTGGAAACGTGTTTTAAAGAATTAAAAAACTGTGAATTGGGGTGAAAAGCCTGAGATGGTTCTTGACAGTATTTACAGTAGAAAATGAACAAAAAAATGCAAAAAGCGAAGTCTGTGGAATTACCTAGTACTCCAGGGGGTTGAAAAATATTGGAGGGATGAGAAGACCAAGGCAATGAAAATTTGCTGCAGTTGAACAGAAATACCAAAAGTAACATGAAAAATAAGCCAATTTGTGTTTTGGAGGGGTTGAAATATTGTGAAGAGGGCTAAAAGTTTGAAAAAAGCGAAAATCCTGTTGAGTAAAAAAGTAGTCAGAGGGGGTGAAAATTAGCAGTCCACGCAAAATCGAAGCTCGGGGGTTGACAAATTGTAAAGGTGGATGAAAATTTATGGGGTTCACATATCGCGAAAGAGGTTGAAAATTGCAGAAGGGTTAAAAAACTATGAAAATTACTTTGAATTACCGAAAAATCACAAAAATGCCCAAAAAATAAGTGAAATGTACTTAACCGCTTGCAAGGGAGTTGTTATTAGTAGCCTAGGGGTTAAAGACTCAAGATCTTTTTTCAATGGTTAACCGAAATCTATCGAAACCCGTAATTTTATACCACGAATTTCTTGAAGAAATTTCCAGTTTCAACCTTTAAATTTCACCCCCCTTGTTAGATCATAATGAAAATTTGATAAATTTGTCCATCCGCCTGCAGTGTCACTGTAAATTAACACACCAAATTCTGCCTTGATACGCAGATGTAGCTCCGTTAAGGGCGGGTTTATGCTAAATATGAATGACACCTTTTTTGAATCATTTAATTTAAATTTATCGAATGGCGCCAATTTCGACCAATGCTTATTAAGAGGAATTTCAGTTGCAACCCCTAATTAATTTCCCTTCCGGAGTTTTCATATTTTTTGTGGTTTTCATTTCCGAAATTTCATTCCCCGAAATAAACACCCGCTCACCTTCAACAGATTTGAAGGTTGAACGTGCATACCAAGTTTCAGTAAGATACCTCCACTACTTCTCGAGTTATTGCAATTAGTAATTTTTAGATTTTACACCACTTCACCACTAACTCCCACATATGTCCCAAAGACAAAATCAAAGGCAATTGTGTACCAAGTTTGCGGTCGATATCTCAATCCGTTCTTAAGTTATTCGACGGACAGACTAGCCAGTGATAGAGCGCACGAGCGAATAATCAAAGTGTTCCTTTGCGTTGTGCTACGGCACTAAAAATAATCACTTAAGTATGTAGATAGTTTTGATTAATTTTATTGTTAGTGCATAAAGTAAACTAAAATTGATTCGTTAATATTTTATAGTGTGTAGGTACATAAAGTTCTGGAACTGTACAACCCTAATTTGTAAGGGCCTGTACTTTTGACAAATTGATCGAAATTTAGCGGGAAAGCAGAAACATTACATAACCCAAATCTTTTACGGTTTATTTTTATTGTTAGCAGCAGTGTCACAGATAAACGTACTTGAGGCTTTTCCGTGAATATTTTTCTTTGCACTTTATTCAAAACTAGGGTTTCGCACAGTACCAAGACTGGTCTTGGTCTTGAATTCAAGACCAGGGGGAAAAACCAAGACCGAGACCAAGACTAAGGCCGCAATACCATTCATACCAAGAGTCTTGTAAAAGTCTTGGTCTTGGTAATTTTTCTACGGAGAGATAGCCTAAAACCAATTAGCTTAATTGCAATCTCAGTTGTTGTTATGTTATTAGGTACTTAACATTGGAATCGATCTAAATTTAATTTAGTCAAAAGAGTATTCTCTAGTATTTTAATCTCGAGTTTAAGACTTTATTATTTTATGCTCTTATATGTACTTAATATCTACAAATTTTTTTACAAAATCAGGCAAATAAAAATTAAGTTATATTTAATACGATACGAATAAAATTAATTCCACGATCCACGTCACTGAAAATGAAACCTAATCTATCACTTGCTTCTCCGAAATGCGTTATCTATTCACAAAGCTAGTCTCTCCCGTTCTTCAAAAAATAAACAACCCGTTTAAAGGATGCTTTGGAATGAGTACGTAATGCAGTCAGCACCTAATTTAATTATTTGGGGGAGGTAGGTAATAAAAACGTAAATTTATTGACGCAATAACTAATAACTAATTAGCTAATTTGTGTTAACTTATCTTAGAGACAAACTTGAGCCAAAACTTACCAAATTTGTTTCGTTACTTACCAAAACCAAGACTCCACAAGACCAAGACCAGGCCGGTCTTGTCTTAGTCTTTATTGGGTCTCAAGACCAAGACCAAGATCATACATTCAAGACTACAGCAAGAGCAAGACCAAGACCACCTCATTTCTCGTCTTGTCTTGGTCTTGCGAAACCCTACTCAAAACTGCACGCACACAAAGGCCATTTTGGACCAATTCAGAGCAATTGCAAAATTTTGACATTTGTCATGTTTTCTGACATATCGCATTGAAATCGCTTCTACCAACTCACCTATCAGCAAAATTCCTTGCAAAATTTCCTCGTACCAACCTAAAATTCAAATTTTGTCGTTTCAATAGAAAATGAATGGAGAGTACCTACATACTTACTTACCTCGAATAAAATATAAATATTGAATTCAATAAAATTTTTGATTATGCCTCCTTCTTGTAATGTTACTGACACAATGAAGAGTTGTAAGTTAACATACCTCACCACTAACATATCACAATAAAGGGACTTCCTGCTTTTTCATACCCCTAAAGATACAATATGCATTTAATTTGAAGAAAAATTTTCTATTGCTAGTAGGTTTTAGGATTCAGATTTTACTGCAACTGAACAAAATTCAACTTTGTGATTTGATACGAGTAATCCTCACATTCGAAATACAGAAACTTTGGCGCCCTTTCTAATATTTTTCAAAGCGTGATTCATTCCAATAGAACCTAAATCCTAAATCTAATCTATACAAATTAGGTGGTAAAAGTGGAATTTCGGTCTGGTTATTTTGCAGGGTATAATACCTAATGCCGAACAAAATTATTAGTGCGTGGTTTTCAAATAAATGGGGTTTTCACTCTCGAACTTTCATCAGCAACATAAGGCGAGGACGAGATATTTGCTTTTCTCAATTTTTCATTGTCAAAAATATGATTTTGAAATTAGGCTTTGCTAACTTGCTTGTTTAGAATAGGTACCCAACCTATGGGGCGCCGTTTGTAACATTATTAAATACAATAAAAATAACAAAATAAAATTTAAAAGTACGAAAACACTAATTAGTAATTCTAACAAAAAATGATGATTAACACCGAAAGTGAAACAAAACGACTTTGTATTGTTAATCATCCCTTTTTGGGATAACTAGTGTTTTCGTACTCAGCTTAAGCTTTACTTTGTTATTTTTATTGTATCTAATAATGTTACAAAAGGCGCCCCATACCAACCACACGAAACGGAAAACATAATAGCAGCTATGCGTACTTAATTCAAAGAAAAAAGAGTGAAATTTTCAAAGTGTACAGTCATCACGTAAAAGGTTCCCTCATTATCCTTTTTAAACAGATTTAGCAATTAATCGATAAAGGTGTTAGATAAAACTGTGTTAGTATAAAGTCGAGGGGAGAAAGGGGGTCGCACAAACAGGTAGCTGATAATTAAAGTAAACATTTCAGTTGATAAGAGCCACGATGATTCCTCGTGCCTTATCGATATACTGAAACTAATATATTTATCACACATGTACGTCTGTAAATTATTTTTCATCGATTAATTAATTTTTTAAACAATTCCACCTATCTGGTGTTCCATCGTGACACGGCACAACTTTATCGATTGTTGCTAAGGAGCTGCAAGGGATCCAGAAATTTTGTCAATTTTTGATTAATATTATGGCCCACCATAAAACTACTAAACACAGAAGGTTTTGATCTCAAATCGGAAAAGGTAAGTATACAGGATTAACATGAAGAGGATCATTATCGAAATACATAATCTGATGTAGTACCAAATACTTTACATGAGCACCAATATAATAATAATCATTTGGAGTAGTGGAATTGTAGTCTTTTGAGATGATTATCACAAGTGCCCTATTTGAATGCACTAATAGCCACTGATTTATTTATTTAACCATGTAGGTAGGTATTTGATTACATAATCATACCGGTATGTCTGTCATACGATGGAATGTATCGCTATTTGTCCCTTGCAAACTACATCTCAATTCTGGAAATAGAGAATAAGTAGAGGAATATTATTTTTCATTAAATATTTGTGTTTTGCCTGGAGAACTTTGGTACCATCAATTGCGTTTTTATTTGAATGCAATTTCCAATGAGCTTACCAATAAATAATTAATTAGGATTTACCATTGAATCCATATTCCCATCGGAAATTACACAATAAAAGTGCAGCGTTTGAAGTACCTATACTTTGCGGGTAATATTTTGTAATCTTTGCGAAGGGAAATATTTTTTCTCATGGATATGAGTATATATACTTAGATGCTATTCATAAACGACTCCTCGAAGAGCCACAAAGATTCTTTAGGATTATGTTATCTAGTTCAGCATTCAATAATGGAGTGGTCTTAAGATTTCCGCCAAAATATTGTAGAGTACCCTTTTGACGCAAATGATTCATTAGTTGAGAAGGGTCAAAGTGTCGTAAATTATTTGCACTTAAGTGTCGTAATGTCTCTATTGATAATTGTACAATTGCAGGATTTATTGTCACCTTTTGGCCCACATAATTGTATATTATGCAGTACACACTTAATCTTATCTCTAACTTCCAACAAAAATGTTGTATATAGTCAGAAGTAGGTAGTTCTGACGTTTATTACATAATAAATAAACAATTGAAGTATGAAGATTATTTATGTGAAAAATTGATTTTACTCTTTAACTATGTAACAGTCCCAATAAGAACAAGCATTTGGCTTTCTTCAGTTATTTTTATTAGGGGCACATTTTCTTTACAAGGTAACATTCCGGACTTACGGACGAAGAGAAGAGAAGCAAAAGTCGAACGATTTCTTTGAATTTATAAAATGTTCGGTGATAAGAGCCAAAAAATCTTAAATAGAGAAAAAGCAAAAATGAAGTATTATTGGCGAAAGTTTTTCTAATTCTAATTCTAATTCTAAGTCTATCTATATTATTAGGCTCCGTATGATAGTATATTGAAGTCAGTTGCATGCTGACACTGTAAATTACGAAAGCGTAGAGCTGCCATGATATTTGCTAACTTTTTTTATTTTGTAATTTACAGAAAAAGTGTAAATTTACAGAAAAAAGTGTAAATTTACAGAAAAAGTGTAAATTTACAGAAAAAGTGTAAATTTACAGAAAAAGTGTAAATTTACAGAAAAAAGTGTAAATTTACAGAAAAAGTGTAAATTTACAGAAAAAGTGTAAATTTACAGAAAAAAGTGTAAATTTACAGAAAAAGTGTAAACTTACAGAAAAAGTGTAAATTACATAAAAAGTGTAAATTTACAGAAAAAGTGTAAATTTATGTTACCGTTCTGAGAGCACCGTTACCGAGTTGTACAGGGTAGTCCAAACGCATTAATACACGGCTCTTACCTACGGCCAAATTTTAAGATGAATAGAATAAAAAATCCATGGTAAATGCTTGTATAATTTAGCAATAAACAAAAAGTACATAAATTGAGCAATAATTTTTTAAATTTAAATTTTAATTATTAAGAATATTTTTTCAGAATGCAAGATTTGTTGTTTTTGGTCATTTTATTAATTAACAGCTTGATAACAGCCCGATAAAAAATATAGCAAAATGGCTCGTAATCCTGCACTCTGAAGAAACATTTTTTCCTTTGTAACGAAATGTGCCATTTGTTGTAAAGAAACTTATAATTAGGCCCCGTTAAAATCCTTTAGTGGGCGTGTACAATTAGTGGGAGGCATGTGGTAAGACGAGGACGATTGCATCGGTTGCACATATGATGAAATGCGTTGTTGCCGGATCTCCGCGCGAAATTTGAATTAATGAAAATTTAAAAATTTACTGTTCGATTTATCAAAAAAATTAAATTATCACCATAAAGAAGGACTCACAGGGAATCAAAAAAAATAGAAACATGGGTGGTGCCATTAAAAAAATAAATATTACTCATTGTTTATCGCTAAATTATGCAAATTCCAAATTACGACGAAATGAAGGTAATTTATTCTAATTTACATTGGATTTCTATTTTATTTATTTATCTTATTGCTTGGCCGTGAGTGCCGTGTATTAATACATTTTAACTACCCTGTACAACTCGGTAATGGTGCTCTCAGAATGGATAAAGATTATTATTATTATTATTATTATAAACAAATTTACAGTTTTTCTGTAAATTTACACTTTTTCTGTAACCTTACACTTTTTCCTGTAAATTTACACTTTTTCTGTAAATTTACACTTTTTTCTGTAAATTTACACTTTTTCTGTAAATTTACACTTTTTCTGTAAATTTACACTTTTTTCTGTAAATTTACACTTTTTTCTGTAAATTTACACTTTTTCTGTAAATTTACACTTTTTCTGTAAATTTACACTTTTTTCTGTAAATTTACACTTTTTCTGTAAATTTACACTTTTTCTGTAAATTTACACTTTTTTCTGTAAATTTACACTTTTTCTGTAAATTTACACTTTTTCTGTAAATTTACACTTTTTTCTGTAAATTTACACTTTTTCTGTAAATTTACACTTTTTCTGTAAATTTACACTTTTTTCTGTAAATTTACACTTTTTCTGTAAATTACAAAATAAAAAAAAGTTAGCAAAAGTCATGGCAGCTCTACGCTTTCGTAGTAAATGCATTCCTACCTGTAAACCTACACACAAAACAGGGTAATGAATTTAATAAATTCTTTTTTTATGCTAAGTATATACTCCGTCACATGAAAATCGATATCTATGAGCACTTTTTAAAAGATAACTATTTGTGATTGACGTGATTAGTGGATCTTTGACGCCAATAATAACTATGACGATATTTATTTATCTGTACAAAGGTGAGTTATTAGAAGAAACATGAGAGAAATGTTGATTATATTTAAATCTGAAGGCATGTATAGGGCAGCCTGCATCTTAATCAGTCTTCAACTTTAAGTGTTAAAAGAATTGCAATTAAAAGTGACCAGACACAGAGAATATTGAAGAAATAACATTCAGGTTGATGCCTAAACAGGTATTGATTGACTGGTGGTCACAGAGTAAGAGTTTTCGGACTAGATACTTTCATATAATACTGAAAGGGATAATTTGAACACTGAACAGTAAAAATATTACTTTTGACGGTCTTAGTTTTTCAGAGGACGATCTTCGAAGGTTGATGGGGTTCTTGTTTTTTTACAAACAATCAAATTCTGAAAGGCGACTCATTCTCCCACAGCAAACTCTGGAACACTTTGATAAACACCACGATTCATAAAGTTGAAAGTTTAAAGCCTGCCCTGTTCATCTCAACAATGCAGATTTTTTGTTCCAAACCAGGGTTTGAGGGCTCTGCTCTGATCATTCTGACATTCTGTAGGCAAAGTCATACTTTTTACAGATTGTCGAGAATAAGAAATAAAATACAGGGTGTTTTGCAACCGCGTGTAAGTTTTTTAACATTAGATTGCCCATCAAAAATGGTGACGATTGGCACAAAATTGTTTAGGTCGAAGTCGTCTCCTAAGGAAGTTAGGGCTTTACCATAGGGAGCAGTTTTTCTTATTTGGATATCTCTAAAACCACTCATTAAATAAAAAAATAACAAGAACTGTAAAAGTTGCAGTTTAAGCTGCTCTTTACAACAGGCACCACCACTTTTAAAATGCGTGACCTTGAAAAATTTTCCAGTTAACTCAGGTACGGATATCTCTAAAACCATGCATTAAATCAAAAAATACCAAGTATAGTAAAAGTTGCAGTTTGAATTGCCCTTTCTAACGGACAACACCATTTTTAAAACGCGTGACCTTCAAACATTTTCCGGAAGAAAAATGTCAAAGGTGTCTCCGTTTTCTGGGGATCCCGTGGTCATAATCCAACGAAATTCCCCATGTAGATGTATATTCACTGTCTACTAGTGTCCACCAAATTTCATTCAAATCCGTTAATCCGTTCCTGAGATAACTAAGAAAAACTGCTCCCGATGGCTGACTTTAAAGCCCTATAACTTCCTTAGGAGACGACTTCGACCTAAACAATTTTGTGCCAATCGTTACCATTTTCGATGGGCAATCTGAGGTTAAAAAACTTACACGCGTTTGCAAAACACCGTGTATAGTAAAAAGTTGTTGATTTTAAAATACAATTTCTTGTAGACATTTTGCAATAATTCGGTCTAATCTGCCTAAATATTTGGACTCGTATTTACTACCAAAACCTGTTAGAGAACATGAAGAACAATTTTACCAATAAAGTAATCTCTCTGGTATCTGGACGTTTGCCCGTGAGACAAAAACCCGTTGGCAAAAGCTCCGCGAGTATAAATGCCCGCCTACACAAATATTCCGTGATAGGCCATCTCAATAGTCAACTAAATCTAAATCCAAGCAATTAAAATTAAAAAAAATAAAGGGTAAAACGTCTACTTTATACATAATTAATAATTTACCTATACGAGTTGTTTGTTGCGGGCATTTTGCGGCTTTTTGCCCGACGGGCTTCTTGCGTAGTGGCTTTTTGTCCGACGGGCTTCTGACTTACGGTGTTTCTAGATCAGGGAATTGAGTGGATTTTTGTTAGCGCGCATTTTACTGGTGGGTTTTTGCATCCCGGGCAGCCGGGCTTTTGTCCGACGGGCATATTATGTCCACATGAATTTGTCCTACGGGCTTTTACCCTAAAATTCCTCTACCCTCTATAAATAAATTCATTTGGAATACAAAGTAAGAACAAACGATTTATGCTCAGTTAGTCTACTGTCAAAAAATTGTTACCCAAAACCCTATCACATAGGCAATAAGTTGACGAAAATACAAATTCTCGAACAAAACAACAACAACAAATCGAAATTGATTAATTTCTCAGAAATACCATTATAACTAGGTGCCTACGATCAATTAGGTATTGCTGAAGAACAAAGAGGAGTCCTTGGTGACGATAGTTAGGAGGTATCAGTTTTTAACTTTGAACTCCAGGCAATGACTTCGTAAAACATTATCATAATTCATCTATAATACTTGAGAGATAAGAGGCAAAACAATTTTATAACAAAATCTCGATTTTTTTATTCATATTTTGCTTGATAAGTGATAACGATTCTGTTGCTTTAAGGAATTTCTTGATCGTAGGAATTTCGATAAGCAGGAGCAGTCTTCTATAATATCCTTCAACCAGTGAATGTTAACGGTAATTTCGTAGTTGCAGGAGCAGGATCCATTGCAATGAAATGTAGGGACGAAAGTAATAAAAAGATCCCATTATCAAATTCTTATTAACGTAGAACAACCTAAAATCGTAACGGATGTGGACCCAAAAAAACGGTTACATTTATTTCCCCTGTATTTTCGTAAATTTTAGAGCGATATTTTTGAGTTTTATATAGACGTAGCTCAGAGTTGAGGCTCTCGATACTACCCATTAAATTGTTAAAGAGCACGGTCCTTGTCCTTCCTAAAAAGTCTTATTTAGCTCCATTATTTAGACTAATGGGGTTTCGCTACCCATTGACATACATATGACACTGACGTTTTGACAGGATTGAATGCCCTTTCAAAAATGATCTTCATTATAAAAATTAATTCTGCCCTTAATTTTTTGTGAATTTTCTTATAATATATAATAATAAATTATTCAATCTAAGGTGGTAAACTGCTCAATCTACAATTTAAATCAGACTTTAGAGAGTATAGCCTTACATAATTTGCAACTTAAACAAAAACTCCTAGCGAGTTTCCATCTTCTCTCTGCTTTTAAGTTGCAAATTATGCAATTTATTGTGTTGGGAGACACCACTGTCATATGTCAAAGGGCAACGAAACCCCATTGGAATAAATAAGGGTGTTAAATAAATTTATAAATAAATAAATTAATTAAGTTAGGAAGGACAAGTCAAGGATCGTACGATCTAAAACTCTGAGGGGTGGTATCGAGAGTGCCAACCCTCAGCTGTGTCTTATATCAAACTGAAAAATATCGCATACTTACAAATTAACAGAGATACAGGGAAAATAAAAGTGACCGGTTTTTTGATTTTTCTCGAAGCGGAGCGTCAGATCGACAATCGCACTTTGTTGCACACAAGATTTTTCGGTAATCGCTTTTCAATCAAATAAATTGACTCATTTTTGGTTATTCCACGGAAGCAAAATTAACATTGTTGACTCGTTGCCATGATGGAAAATCATTCATAGAGCCATTGTTGAAAACTTTGCTAGCGAATAAAAAAACCAACTTTCTGTTGCGATTGACAAAAAGAAAGGATTTAATAGATCTCCGATTTAGCTGGCAGAAATATTCTCCTTTCAAATTTAAACGTAAAAAACTTAATAATAAGAAAAGCCATTTAAATGAAGGCCTATACTTTTTATAAAATTATTCACTTATTCACTTAACTTCACTACCTCAAAAGTTACAGCAACAAAAATGGGCAGCAGAGAAGCGGCTGGAACCACACCATCGCGTGTGTCTTCGATTTCCGGGTCTTGTAATTAAAATCTTAAAGTTGATATGACAAAATGACACTTTCCGTGGATCGATTGCTTCCAAAAGTATTTCAGCTCTTCCGCGAGTCACATACTCTTCATGTACCAAATTTCAGATAAATCGATGAAGTATTATAGTTTGCGCTGTGTATTTTCAATGTTGTGACAAAATTTCGTTTTTCTTACCCAAGGGCACTAAATATGAATGCATTTCGTTTTATTTAAAACCGGAATTTGGAGACCTTTGTAATGCTGACAACATTTTTCAAAACCTGTTTCAGATTGTTAGTAAATGAAAGTATAACTTAAAATTTTGAAAATTGATATGCCAAAAAGGCACGTGTCGTGGCCGATTGCTTCCAAAATCTTTTCGGCTCATCAACGGGTAGGTAATATAGTCTCCACGTGCAAAATTTCGGCCAAATCGGTACAGGGATTTGAGCTGTATCGTGTTTTAAAAGTACATACCTACCTTAAAAAATCTCGAATTTTGAGCTTTTTGTCAAAAGGTCACTTGAGAGTGAATACATCTTTGGAAGTAGAATTTGACGGCCTGTCTTATGATGACGTCAAAAAAGGGAGTTTGTACTTAAAATTTCAAAGTTGATGTGTCAAAATGACATTTACAGCTGCACGATTGGCTCCAATAGCTTTTCTGATCGAACTAAGTTAGGTTATGAAATGCCCATGTACCAAACTTCAGCCAAATCGGTCTAATACGTACATACACACAGACACATTTTAAAAAAAACTAGATCCCTAAGACTTCAAAACTTATAGATCCGGCCTTATCTCGAATTCGAAAATTTTAGTGATCGCAGTAACCTCCCATTTTTTTGATATTGTGGGGTCGGGGAGGTTAATAATAATTATTTCTCAGTCCAGAACCAAAACCAATGAACGAATTCATGTGTAACTTTGAGTATGGATTAAAAATTTGCATCAGTTCTCAGAGGATTTCGTACCTTCAGACCAACGTAAGGGGTAGAAATTTATGGAAGGTATTTTACAAATCGAAGTGTTTCACTGCAGCGGAAGGCAGTATTGGTTGACCAAGAGACGCAGCCTCTAGGTTAGCGATAAATCCGACGCTGAAATGAAACGTTTCACCGAGTTTTGTTCCGGGCAGCGCCTTCGAGACAATCTCAGACTTTGCTCAGATTGTGCAACTCACCCCCACCCCTATCATCGAAAAAATTTTAAATGGCAACATACCTCTGGTGTGGTGTGCTATATCAAATCAAAGCTATTGAAAAATGCTAGTAATTTTTTAAAAGCATGAGAATTTAATAATGTAATATATTTGAATTAATTATGAATTAAAAATTTGTGGAAAGCTTTGAAAGATCCTAGGAAAATTTGTTGATATGTAGATTAAAATGTGACATTAGAAAATTTAGCGAGTTTATTCGTTATTAGTTTTGTTTGGACAGGTGTTCTTTTTTGGTCCTTTAGACAGCATAAATAAAAGCTCGAAAAAAACTGATTTCGAGTAAAATTGTCTACACTTCAAATCAATGGCATTTTTAATCCAAATAATTATCAACACATTTTTCATGGAAATTTCCAAAGCCTTCCACGAATCTCTAATTTATAAGTGCTTAGTTCAAATACATTACATTTTTGCCTGAAACTTGAAAACGGTTCATTAAATTGTCAAACTGTTTAAAAAAATTAATACTTAGCATTTAGAGCTTTTATTTGATATGGGACAGTGATACTTTAAATAATCACATAAATTGCACTGGGTTTAGTTTAGACAGTTCAGCTTCCTCGATATTCGTTCTTTGTGTGGAGGGCCTTACAAGAAAGCTTCTAGAAAAGAGAAGGTTAACATTTACCTAGGTTGGTTGGGCAGCCAATCATTGAAATAGTCTATCGGAGGGTCACATGCATGCAAAAAATTCAATTTTTCCTCTTTTAATTTTTTTTTATTTTGAGCTGCAATACCTACTCTATTGAGTAATGACAATTTATTGATAACACATTCTAACTTCTTTGAGTTTTTTGTTCTTAATTCAAAACACTCAAAATTTGTTGTGGCATTCAAACGCAAAAGATGTTTATAATTCTTTTATTCAGTTTAATAAATTAAAATTTGTACACAAAGCTGAGAAATAGTGTTAACTCCGTACATACTAATGGTTTGACAAAAAACCTGTCACTCTAACACACCATTAACTCAACTTAACTACCTCTAACCTACTGTACACAAGTCTACAAGTCTATTTACACATATACAATCATTTACATAGGTACATTTACAACACATGAATTAGGTCATCAAGTTGCTCTCCAAATGGTGAATGCGCCGTTGTCCAAGATGTCAGTCACATCTTTTCCAACGGGAAAATCACCAGCAGAGAGCTTTGTACAGAAAACCGACCTTGCAAAGTGCTCCATTCTCCTGATCGCGTGCTCTGATTCGAAATAGATCACTGTTGACGATACTTCATCGATATTGAATGTTCGCACTGGTTTCGTGACGGAAAGACACTGGGCTACTTGGTAACTTTGAATTGAATTTTAGCAAATCACCACCACGACACTCGGGGTTGACCGTACAACATCGGGTGGGGGCCATGGGAACTCATCAGCATGGGGGCTCCTGCCACTTGTATGCTATGGTTATCGGAGTGCTTGGGGGCCCCGTTGAGACAGGGTTTTCCGTCGCGGACTAAGACTGGCACTGCCACCCTGCGAGGTGACGGCAAAGGGTTGTTGTTTTGATGATCATGGAGGCCCTTTTCGTGTTGGGCGCGTTTCGTCTTGTACCTGAAACAAGAAGACGCATTGTTAAAACTTCTGCCATCAAAAAGTACAGTACATTTGAAGGGAAAGGGTCTCTTGGTTTTCTAGATTTAGATATCAGGCAACTCGTTTAAGTATTATCAGTCATTGTATAACATTTAAAGCAAACACTCCTATACTTTGTTATTTAATATTGCTACCTCATCAATCTAAAGTTTATCTTATCTCCTCTACCTAATAAGTAATAAGTGAGGCTCGGATTTTATGCAAAATGCATAAAGGTTTACTTTGTAAAACAAGGTAGGTGCATGTATATGTCGCAATTTCTCGGAAAAGATTTGCAAGTTTTACCTATTAACTTCTATGTTTTACGCAGTAAGATGCTAAAATCGATCGAAAAATCGAATCGCCAAAAAACATCAAAACTTATTGTTTTAGAGTCCTGATAATCCGAGAAAGTGGTTTTTGAAAAATGTTCTGTGCTTGTCCGTGTGTGTAATCACACTGCAGCTCAAACTATTGAACGTATCGAGATGAAATTTGGCACACATATTTAGTGGGCAATATGTAGACGCTGATTGGATTTTCGACCACATCGGTTCACAGAAATTGCCTGTGGCACATCAACTTTCAAAATTTAAATGCAAACTCCCATTTTTGCGCCACCTCTTCGAATTCTGCTTCAGAAAATGTATTCACGCTTGGTGCCCTTTTGACCAAAAATTGAATTTGATAGCTGATATTTTATCGGGTCGAAAACCTTAGTGCCACTTCTTCAAAAAATGTCATTTTACTGGCAGAATAAGGCCCTTTCTTGAATTTATTTTAGCAAAAGAGCATATTCTTACTATCGAATTCGATAGCTGTTACATTGTCGGATCAAAAACCTTAGTGCCATTTTTTTGAAAAATGCCATTTTACGGGTGAAAATATATATAAATTAAAAAATATATTAATTAGGTAACACGGAACTAAAAAAGTTTTTATTCCCGAGGGGTGTTTAAAGCTCGAGACAAAGTCGATGGCTTTAATATCCCTGAGGGAATAAAAAACAGTTTAGTCCTGTGTTACTTATAGTATTTTTTCCAATATCCTCAGACTTAACTAAATTCAATACTGAAATAATGCCACCTACAACATTATACAGGGTGTAACAGAAACATACGGCAATATTTTAACCACGTATTATCAGCAAAAATACAAGACGAAAATTCCCGATAACGTTTTTCCTAGGGTCATTTATAACGGAGGTAGGGGTGGCCACAGTGGAGGGATATGGATAACGGTTTTAGGGCCTCGCACGTACCACATTGAAGGCGATTTGAAAGGAAAGAACTGCCCAAAGAAAAAAAAATAAGAGACAGAAAAGTTGCTACATACTTGAAAACATTAGCAAATTTAGTGATAATTCAAACGCTGTATCTTTTCTAATTGAATTTAACAGTAGCTGTAGATTTAAAACCATTTTCCTCTTTGTCGTTTTTGGTGAGATTTTTACTTGTTGTGTCTAATAATAAGATAAACGTACAGCCAAAAAATTATTTATTAATTAAAATCAGCCCTACCGCCGTTATTAATGACCTTAGGAAAAACTTTCTCGGGAATTTTTGTCAAGTATTTTTGCGGATAATACGTGGTTAATATATTGCCGTATGTTTCTGTTACACCCTGTATTTATACAATAACCAAAACGCAACCGTTTATAGTAATGGTAACCTTAGTTTAATGCCAAAAAAACCGGGGAATCAAAATTTGTATTCCCTCAAAATCAGAGATTAAAAATTTTTACTACCTCAAAATCAGGGATTAGAAATTTTTAATCCCTGATTTCCACCAATGAGTGATTAAAATTTTTTGCTTCCTGATTTTGGTAGTGGGAGATTAAAATAAAATTTTAGCATACGAAAATCAGGTATGTATTAAAATGAAAGAAAATGGGTCGATATTGGAAAAACATTTTTATTTAAATTTATTCTCGATTTATATTTTTAAATCAATTTTTGTTTATAATTGTTAAAGTTATGTTAATGGTTGATTGTTACATTTACATTTCAATACCCCTCATGTTACTACATACAGAGTGTTCTGAAATTAGGCTGCAATATTTTACCAGTGCCTTCTACGATCAAAAATAGGACTAAAAGTTTCAATCAACATTATTGTCGAAAAATGCTTCCTAAGGGAGCTACAGTTTTAAACGGGTACTCGAAAAGTCAGTTTTCTTAAAATTACTCGAATATTGTAAATGGCAGGATTTTGAAATTTGGAGCATAGGTTAGTGCTATCAAGGGATTTCTTTTAAATTTTTTTTAGATTTTTATTTTAGTCAGAAGCGTGCGTTCTTGGGGGGCAGTACAGATTTTTCTTTATTATTTAGCTGTTAGTATTTATTTCATAAAATAGTTATAAAATCATAATCTCTGGTCTATTCCTCAAAAAAAAGTACTCTTGTTAAACGTAGCTAAATCACAATGTTTTCGAAACAAAATGGCTTTTCAGTTGCTCAAAATTGCATCAAAATACTGTAAAGGAACCGTCCCATGAACTTGTTTATAGTATTTTGACGTCTTCCGTCATAAACTTTGCGGCTCTGAACCAATGAAAAGCCATTTTTTTCGAAAACGGTGTATCCTAGCGACGTTCAGCAAGATTACCTTTTTATGAGGAACAGACCAGAGATTATGTTACTATTTCATGAAATAAACACTAACAGCAAAATAATAAAGAAAAAACGTGTGATAAATAAAAATTTAAAAGAAAGCCCTTGATAACACTAACCTGGCGGGCATTTCACACCCCAAAAATTTGTACACCACTGCCTAATTTTCAGGGCACTGCCGTAAATTTGTACACCACTGCCGACTGTAAAGTCCCCCGACAGCCTAAAAATTCATAGATCACTGTCGAATTTGCTCAGTTTTTGCAACCACTGCCCAACTTTTGCAACCACTGCCTAACATTTCCCACTAACACTGCCGAAAATTTGTACACCACTGCCGACTGTGAAATCCCCCCCACACTAACCTATGCTCCAAATTTCAAAATCCTGCTGTTTCCAATATTGGAGTAATTTTAAGAAAACCGACCTTTAGATTACCTTTTTGAAGGGCTGTAGTTCCCTTAGGCGGCATATTTCCATAAATCTTTACTGAAACTTTTAGCCGTATTTTTGATCGTAGAAGGCACTGGTCAAATATTGCAGCCTAGTTTCAGGACACTCTGTATCTATAGTTTTTCCTCCTCCGCCACCACACTTTACATTTACCTAAATTTACCTAATGCCACTTTTCGATGGATCTGCATTAATTGGCACATGAAATTTGAAATTTTAAATTCTAATCCCCATTTTTTACATTACCACCATTAAAGAGGCGTTGAAATTCTGCTTCTAAGTGCCCTTTTTTCAAAAAGCTCAAGAATTCGGGATTTTTAAAACACTTTAAAAACACGCTACACCTCAAACCCCTGGACCTGGGGCAATGGAGAAAGCTCTTTTGTATTTTTTCTTAATGTGAACTAACGCGAAAACTCTGCCACTGCATTTTATACTATTTTTTGGGGATTAGTAACTGCACTCATCAGTAAGAATTTTAAACTGGAGGTGACTAGTGTTGTAAAATTTCGAAAAATTTTGAGTGTTACGAATATTTGTGAAACGAGGGAACATTATGATATTTAACGATTTTTCATTCATCACAATTATAAATATACAGTCGGGGACTTTCAAAACGCCCACATATCATAGGTATCGCCACGATCTACAATTGATGTTTGACTAGGTCGGCAAACATTAAGCAGGTTGCAGCGTCGACCAAGTCAATCGTCGCGATGAATATGGGCATTTCCAAAGTCCCCGACTATACAATCAACATCTTTAATCAATGGCTTTATAAAAATAATGAAGATTCAAGTCTAAAGTTTTTCTTTTTGCAGTACTGCCAGAAGGGCACGTCGAGACTTTACTAATAGGTACTTATTACATATAGTTTATAATTTATAACGTGCTTAATTTTACTCGATAGAGCTACTTAAAATTTATTATTATACTATTGAAGTGACAGAACGTCAAAATTTGAATTTTAGGTTGGTATGAGGAAATTTTACAAAGAATTTTACTAACAGGTGAGTTGGTAGAAACGATTTTAATATGATACGTCAGAAATTATGACAAATGTCAAAATTTTGCAATTACTCTGAATTAGCCCAAAATGGCGTTTGTGTGCGTGCAGTTTTGAGTAAAGTGCAAAGAAAAAAATATTCACGAAAAAGCCTTAGGCACGTTCATCTGTGACACTGCTGCTAACAATAAAAATAAACCCTAAAAGATTTGGGTTATGCAATGCTTTTGCTTTCCCGCTAAATTTCGATCAAATTGTCAAAAGTACAGGCCCTCACAAATTAGGGTTGTAGAATGAAGAGTTCCAGAAAAATTTTAGTACTGCTATAGAAAATGAACGAACTTTATCTATGTGCTTATCAGTAAAGTATCGACGTGCCATTAAATTTCCTTGATTCCCTAGAAATTTAGTTATTAAACCGGTAGGTTCTTCTTCGGCGACATCGCACCTATAATACCACAATTTTGTGATGTTACGCAAACATCTTAAGCAAAAATTCAAAATTTTTGCGAATTTTTATTTCATTTTGCCAAGTTTGCGACGCATTTGTATTATTTCTCGGTAACCAAATTACGTTTTCTGCATTTTTGTAATGTTGCCGAGGGAGCTGCAAAACTATATTTGTCGCTTTTTCCAAAAAATCAGTACTTTTGCAATTAATGTGAACTGTGCCCAAATGACTGACCTAATTTATATGCAAGCGTGAATTTATATTTCACACTGTTTTGGTGAACATTTGTCTTCGGTATAAGTACTCTGCATATTTTGATACAATATTTAGGTAATCACAACCCCACTAATAAAGAGAAAAGCTCACCTGTGATTCTGAAACCAGATTTTCACTTGCGTCGGCGTTAACCTAATAATTGAAGCTAGGTGTTCCCGTTCCGGCGCCGAAAGGTACCTTTGCTGCCGGAACCTCCTTTCCAATTCGTACGTTTGGGCTTTAGAGAACAAAACTCGTCGTTTGCGCTTCTTGTGGCTCGTGGGTTGGTCATGTTCCGTTAGACTTGGGTCTTTACAATCCTGCGAAGTTTCATCATCCGGATCTCGATCACTCATCGAAGTGTTATTGCCATGTCCGCTGAGTCCATCAGGAGGTCCAGTCGGATCCACACTTGATCTGTCAGATATTGCAGGACTAGTACTATCTGGACTCAATTGCGCTGGATGCTGAGGAATGTTGTGAGAAAGATGTAATCCTGAAAGACAAATTACTTGATAGAGACGTAGTTAAGAGCTGAGCTATTGATTAGTTTTTTTTGTCTATCGTGACTGACGGAAATTAAGGACATCAATTTAGCGATTTAATGGAAGAATGGAGGCGCCGATCCGTTTTACCGCAACAAACATGTTATCTCTTATCTGCGTCGACATTACAAAATCGTTATATACCAGAATTAACCCGCCGTTATATCCGGGTTCCATGTCAGAGAGGGTGGCATCTCCATTGTTGCCAACATTGGGGCACAAAGAACGATTCGCCGAGGTAACGCCATAACTGTATCGAGGGACAGTTTAGCTTTGTAAAGGTGGATAAAACCCTCCGGCTAGCAATTACATAATGTTCAAAGACGCATTAAGTGAAACTAAATGGAAGAGGGGCTGGATAGAATGTGGGGATGATATGTAGTTGGATTGTGGAGCTGGTAGGGTCACGCCTTCCACCAGAAGAAACAGCTGCTGGAAGTTTGCAGCTGCCCACACCCCTTCAGTTTTTTTGATGGAAGTTATGGCCTAAGTACAGATTTTTCTACTGGTAGCGTGATCAAAATCGTATCAATTTGCTTAAAATGACAGTACCTAAGCATAAACTTAATAATATGTTATACGATTTTGACCCAGTTTAGTTGAAATGTCCCCTTAGCTACTTTGAAGAAAAAATCCATTACTTGTTCGTCACTAATCAGCGACGCGACGGTTCAGTATTTTCTGTTTTCGCAAAAAAATATTCGCTTGATTTTTATAAGAGTGACACCAAAATTTCCGGAAATTTTCTTACATTTGCGAAAGATTTTTGCCAAGCGGAAATCATCACAAGTCGAAAGCGAGTGATGATTTCCGCGGTAAAAAATCTGGAGTAATTGTCAAAAATCCGGAAATTTTAGGGATCACGAGTAGTATTCAGCTAGAAAATTTCACTTTAAGTACAAAATCCTGACAGTAGGAACCTGATGACAGAAAAATTTCCGATATAATTTTCTTTTGATTGGTCAGCATCCGTCGTACCTAAAGACTTAAATCCTCGTTCATAATTGGATCAAATTTTTAAAGTGGTATTTTCGCGTCAATAGACTATTTTAATTATCGAAGAATTTGTGCTTGCAAAATGAAACGAAAATATAGTCTTGTAGGTAATACAAAAAATTGAAAGCATAATTATTTTTTTTTGAAAGTGGATAGGTAGTCCAAAGTTATAATTAGTCTTTATTGTAAATAAGGGCGGGCTTTTTCACCAGTGAAACTTATCTAGAAGTCCATTGCCATTACAGTTTCAAAAAAAATTAACTGACAGCTGATTTTATCTGGTTGAGAGACATGGCGCTAGCAGTAAGATTTCTTAAGGTCGCTACAATAGCATGCGCTTTAGAAGTTCTAAATTTTTTAGTACTCTATAGTAAAGAACTTAGAACTGCTACAATACATCCATTAGTATATGACGGATTGTGACAGTTTTGTCACGTTTGGGTTCGAGTTTGGGTTGATGGTATTGCAGGCTCATGATTTACGCGCTAACTTAGTTGGAGTACCGTAAATTTTTATGTCAACACATGAAATGCCACCATACGTTGATAAGTTACAAAAATAACACAATCCAGCAAAAATCTAAAAAGTTGTCAATGTTTCAACTCCAGGCCGCAGTAGGTATTGGAATGGCTATTAACCTACGCAGAAATGTTAAAACTGTCATAATAGACGTACGTATGTCAATTGAAACACGAGCACGAGAGCATATGTTATGATTTGTATTATTATTTGTATATTAAATTAATGAAGTCTTTCATAAATTCGTGTAACTTTGACAATGAAGGTGATTGTATCTGCATGAATTTGTTGTTGTTGTTGAGCCATACGATATGGCTATAATCATTCTGACATGACAAGTAAATCTAAATTAACGGCATCGATTTTTCATTTACTTACCTATAGGTGAGATAACAAAGTTTAAATAAAAATCACAAGCGCTTTTAAGTGGGTCAATTGAAATTAAGTTCAGATAGGTATGCAAGTAACCTTCAAATTTGGTTATCTAGACTATTTTGAAAAAAAATAAATAAAACAACTTCTCGATTGTTTTCTTCGTCAAAATTTTTTCCACGTAGGTTTAGAAATTTATTAAGTTGTTGATAAAATCTGACGGAATGATCTATTCAGAAGAGTCTACAATCATTTAAATTGTCCATTTTTTATCAACTTTTCACAAATGTCACTTGTCACCTGTCTGTCAGATTAATTTAGAAAAAACACACGTATTTTCAGTGCCGTATTTCAAACCCGGCCTGGTCCAAATGAATTTTTTATACTACCTATAACTAACTTCGATGAAATATTTCATTTTTGTAAATCAAAGAACATAAAATCGTAAAATGAATTTATTTGTTAAAAAAATTTCATGGTTTAAAACGTCGAAATTGAATAATAGTAATTTACATTGTAAGTAAAGTTATGAGGGTTTTTATTTTATATCACGAGGGAGTGCGTTTAAAAACGAGCGACGAAGGAGCGAGCTCTTTAAAGCACCTGGATAATGCAGCAACTAAAATAACGCTACGTGTATGGTAAAAGTGGTATTCCATACGCGATTATTCGCAATTTGTTTGCGATATATTCCGATTTCTGAAATATTTTTACAATTTCCCCAGAAATCGCAATATACAGCAAGAAATATTGCGAATAATCGCACATGGGATATCAAATGTCATACCTTTAACATTTCATACGGATGAAAGCAGACAATGGATATGCTCCGCTTTCACGGGCACTTCTTTATTTGCTTTTGTGTTTTTGAAGGAAATTTATGATGGAATAGATAATCAAATATGTCAATTATATGTCAATATATTATTTTGAAGACATACGAATTTTGTTAAAGTTATCTAAACTCCTATCAATTTCTACAATTGCAGATTTTAAGGGTAAAAGTGTTTCGTTTAGAATATGTGAACTTCCAACAAAGAAAAATGTCAGTAGGTACAATAATTTATAATATTTTTGTCTTCACAGATTCTTTACGTAAAAATAAGACAAAAAGGCTGAATCAAAAGTGTTTGCCCAAAAATGGATTCTGTGGGAGCTATGCCCCCCGAAAGGGTATCCCAAAAATATGTTTTTTCGAATTTTTTCAAAAATTTGGAACATAACTTGCGCGGCATAAAGGTCTTCATTCCGATTTTTTTCAGATTTTCAGTAACATCAGATGCGTGCGTTCTTGGTGGGGCGCGCTTTTTTTGCAACGCAGAAATAATAGTGTTATCGGCGTTCCATGATACACTAAAAAGTACTCTTGCTAAATATCGCTAGGATTTACCTTTAAAAACGTTGATAAGTAATAATGTTATTGTTATTAAAAAGTATAAGCAAGAGGGGTATTATTGTTATTAATGAATAAAAGAGCAAATAATAAATATTTTTTGTGAAATTACGGTCCTTATGATGTGTGACGTTAGACTACACAACAATTCACTTTTTTTTCAGGGTTAACTACGTTTATTGACAATAAATTTTAAAATTGTGTCAAGTCAAATTATTTTTTTTCTCAAATTTTTTCTAGTTAAAGTGTAACCTTTTTTTACATAATTGAATGTAGAAAAAATATGTCTACAAGAACCCGCTAAAAAATGTACCGCTTGTCGTTAACAATCGTCATTTTGGCATATGCCATCATAGAGACGATTTAATGTCAAAATTAAATAGAGCTTGTCATGCGATTTACAAATATACAGAGTTAGTACAAAGTCCCGGGACGGTCAGTTATCTCCGTTATTTCTTAAAATTTTACTTTGAAACTTGGTATCCAGGCACAATTAAATACAGGGAATTGAAAACTGTTTTTAAAAATTTTCTTGAACTTCCGGTTAAACCGGAAGTGACCCCAAAAATCGTTTTTTTAAATAGAACCATACTTTTTTCTCAACGGATTCGGAATCTACGAATTTTTTAAAGTCAAACACATGTATCATACTTGACCAGAAGACAAGTCGTGGCCACCCTGGATTGTCAAAAACATCGAAGAAATCTGTCAAAAAGCAACATTTTTCAAAACCGCAAGTACAGGTCAACCCTATTTTTTTAATACAAAGCCAACTGCGCAATTACATTTCCTTTTATTTGTTTTTGCTTTTTTGAAATTTATTAAATGTTCACAATCAGGAAAAAGAATTTTTAAAAATGTAATTGGCCGGTTGAATTTGCTTTAAAAAAATAAGGTTGACGTGTACTTGCGGTTTTGAAAAATCTTACTTTTTGACCGATTTATCCGATGTTTTTGAAAATCCAAGGTGGCCGCGACTTGAGTTCTGGTCAAGTATGATACATGTTTTTAACCTAACAAAATTTATAGATTCCGAATCCGTTGAGAAAAAAGTATGATTCCATTTAAAAAAACGATTTTTGGGGTCACTTCCGGTTTAACCGGAAGTCCAAGAAAATTTTCAAAAACAATTTTGAATTCCCCGTATTTAATTGTGCCTGACTACCAAGTTTGAAAGTAAAATATTAAGAAATAACGGAGATAACTGACCGTCCCGGGACTTTGTACTAACCCTGTATATGGTACTATATATTTGTCTCTTCAAATAAAAAAGTTACAAGGGGGCGAATACTAAACTGAATCACCCGGTATATCTCGTTTGATTTTCTAGGACACACTGTATGTTAGCATTACTATATTGTGTATTGTAAATTAATAAGGACGAATAATCTAAATTTATTAGTAAGAAATAAAACTAATAACAACCGTTTCATCCGCGGTGAGGTGCAGTGTGTGTATTAGAAGATGGTAAAACTGGTGGATGCGCCGGGCGAGTTTCGCCTTCTAACTCTCCGTATACCTAATTCTAATAAAACTGACTTCAATTAAGTAGATTCAAATCCCAACGCCAATGCAAACAATTTTCCTGCTTGTTGAATAAATCGATTTATGTTTTTTGATAAATTGAACAGCTAGAAAATTGAGAAACTGACTCGCGTTAGCGGAAATCCTCCGAGCGATAACTGAAATTTATATGATGGTCAGATTAGTCACTAGTTTAGTGTTTACGGTAATATATTAATCTAAGCCTCATTGATTGAGATAACAATTGGCACTTTCATTCAATCAACAATTTGTGGTTAGCGAACAGGGAGATTAACAATGAGTGTCTAATCCCATGTTCTTCACCTTTCGTTTCCGGAATAATTTCGCGATAAAACTTGCTTTACGACACTACAGGGTGTCTCAGAACTCCTGTATAAGCCGGTAATGGTAGATTCCTGGACTCAATCTAAGAAGAATTTTCTTTTGCAAAAATTGCGAGGATCCAATATGGTTTTTAAATGGGAAGCAATTGAAGTCCGCCAATCAGAATTAATGTCCGAATTAGATGGTAAGGTAAAATAAGGATGTGCAAGACTGCAAGATGTTGCTGAGATACACAAAAAATAATACTGGCACAAAGAATAAGACATCACAATAACTTTTTGTGTATCCAAGCAACACCTTATTTTACCTTACCATTTAATTAAGAAAAATTAGGAAAATATTTGAAAACTTATAAACCCTCTCAATTTTTGCCAAGGGCTTATACGGGCTTATACGGAAGTTCAGAGACACCCTGTATAAGTAGGGTTATTTATGGATTTCTTACCTTCAGGAGGTGCCGTCCAATGTCGTGAAACCGGAACATATCCAGAAATATCATGTGGCGGGTGGGCGTAAAGGGGTGCGTCGGACACGGGAGGTTCTAGCCCTACATTACCCCCTCGGTCCAACTCCAAAATATCACTTATTGCAAATCCGGCACTTTGTCTAGGATTTCCCATAGACCCCGTCATTTTCATGCTGTCCAGTAAACTGAAACGAAAAATTTGCCATTGAAGCGATTTTGTTGTAGCAGTAAAATGTACAAGAAAGGGCTGTGAGAACCCGATAAGGCATCTTTAGGGACACCTGTACAATTGCCGAAACGTGACTTTTGCGAAACATTCAGGATTTACCCCAATTGTCACCTGTGCGAAAGGCAATAAAAGTGAAATAGAGGACCTTTTACCACCCTCACAAGTCACGCTTAGTTAAACAACAAAACGTTTCCAGCAAAACCATAAATTGCTCGTTTCCGGTTTCTCGCCTACGCATATTTCAAGTGGATATTGTCCCTTTTCGGGGAAAAAACAGGGTTGGAAATGTCGCAATATTTGATTTTACATTTATACTATACAAGGTGAGTCTGAAAGACTCCACAGAATCTACTATTCAAATGATGAAACTTGGTGCAAAAATTAGTGATCAATTGTGATTCCTCTTGATGTTATAAGCCGCCAAAGATCTTCATTTTTAAACATTGTTTTTCAATATCTTTCGAAAGGTGTACCTATCGTAGAATTTTGAATTTTTACACAGCATTGTTACAAAAAGCGGATCTCTGTTATACAGTTTGGCCCCGATGTTATTGGTCCTTGAACTTTTTTATGTTTGAAAATATTGCTAGTTTGCCTATGCGGCCGTATTCCCCGTTCCATTCTAAAACTTTTTTGGCTCTTAAAAATTTTCGAAAAAACTAACCACTCACGAGAAAAATTGAGAAAACCGAACACATGATGCAGGTAATCACCTTAAAATGGTTCTGGGCACATAGATGTAGGACACCTTCAATGCAAAAAAACAGTTGAAATGTGATGCGTGTCATTCGTGTCAACATACACTTTGATTTTTATTGAAATTGTAGGTTTATCACGATGATGATCATGTTTTCGGTTTTTTCAATTTTCCTCGTGAGTGGTTAGTTTTCACGAAAAATTTTAAGAGTCAAAAAAGTTTTAGAATTGAACGGGGAATACGGCCGCAACGGCAAATTAGCAATATTTTCAAACATAAAAAAGTTCAAGGGCAAATAACATCGGGGCCACCCTGTATAACAGTGATCCGCTTTTTGGATAATGTCTTAAGTACCATCAGCAGTTGCATCTTGGTCTGTAACAATGCTGTGCAAAAATTCAAAATCCTACGATACACCTTTCGAAAGATATTTAAAAAGAACGTCAAATGAAGATTTTTGGCGGCTTATAACATCAAGACGAATCACAATTGACCAATAATTTTTGCACCAAACTTCATTTGAACAGTAGATTCTGTGGTATAAAGGATGTGGAGTCTTTCAGACTCACCTTGTATTTGTGACATTTACTAGGTCGCAATTGAAATATGTCGCAAAGTGGTCGCAATTGAAATATGTCGCAAATTTTAAACACCTAAATGTCAAAATTTAAAGGTTATGTTTTCGTACAGGGCGCAGAGAAGACAAGTTGTTTTTTGTTGATTTTTGTTGTTAAGGATGTTAGATCGTTCAAACAGCAATTATTAGTGTTTTAAAGTTAATTAAGTGTAAACTAAACTTAAAACAAACAAAGTTATGGTGCGGAGACGAAACCTTTCAGATTTATGTAGCAATTTTGGTACGCAAATTAAATTTTCCACCCTAAAAAAAACTAACCCTGGAAGTGCCGAACGTATCGCCGAGGAGCACCAGGCCCCGGGAAGCAGCGCCGGGGCCCAGGGATGCAACAGCAGGGGCGGCCAGGCGAAGAGAGCGGCCGCCGCCGCCGCCGAGGGCGTCGTCGTGGGGATCGACGCCGGAGGCATGGCGTCGTCTTTGGTCGTCTTAGCTTCTTCGGCCACTTTTGCAGAACACTAACACCACCACTATCACGTCGGTATGGGTTCAAGTGGACCGGCACGCGAGTTGTCGAGAGCTTCTGGAGAGCCACTGAAGAGTGCTGAAGAGGTACCCTTCACTCGATGGGCTCTCCAGACCTCTCGACGGCTCTCACGAGAACCAATGGGGGGGAAGGATTTCAGGGTGGAGTCTTTTCAGACCAATCCGTAACATTGGGGGACGTGTCCTTTTTCAGGAACGTTCAGAATGCGTATGAGGAGCGCACTCGATTCAACAAAGGGTTCCGGGCCTCGGGGATTTGGTTAAGTGTTGAAATTTTGGGCAAGGGTCGTTTCGTTTCCATCGAAATTCGACAAAAACATTACGACTGCGACTATTGTTTGTATTCATAGTAACTAGGTGGATATTTGCTTTGCTTTGTGGGTAAATAGGGATCTCGAAGGATTATTATTATACGGATTCAAATCACTAGCATTAGTCCTGTTCCCGTCCTGTCCTGAAAGGTACGTTGTCGATAATCCGTTTTCTTAAGTAGGTACAGCACCCTCTAAATGAGGTATAGGTTTTCCTTTTTCAATAATTTTTTCTTTTTTAATTCATTTCTAAAGTTTTCTTTTGTATGCCTACCTACCTACATGTAATTGAGCCCTTGCCACCGCGCTGCGAGATGGAGGATGTATACCTAGATTACAGTGAATTAATTAAATTATGTGAACGACACTGTTAGATTTGGTCTTGAGTGATTCCTATAGGTATAATTTAGCGGCCTGCGTCTTACGTCTCTCATGATGGCAATAAGGCAACAGTATAAGACGTTATAAACCTGCACCTAAAATGGTATTTTCTGCATGATTATAAAGAGGAATTAGGAAAATTTTTCGAAAACAATTTTTCGAAAGAGTTTATTCGAAAGAAACAATTATTCAAATGAACAATATTTCTATGAATTAACAATTGTTTGAATGAAAAATCATTATTTAAATGAGAGAAGTTCAAAGCTATTTATGCGTGTAAAGCTCATCCCATCTTAACAACCGACTCATTCAATAAACCATCATTTCGTCCCATCAAATCAAAGGACGCAAACCAAGCTGTCCCAATAACTAATTAAGATTACATTGCAGTGATCAATAATCTGTAAAAAACACATCAAGCTTTGAAAAATCGGAGTAACACTAAGTGAAATGCTATGTAGGTACAGGGTCTTTTTTTATTATTGTCCCACTTTTAAATTGGAATATCTGAACTAAAAATAGGATAGTAGACCGTACTCCTAAATTTTGTTCTGGACCTTATTCTTAGCCATCACCGTCGGATCTTAAGCGCTGTGGATGCAACTTGCTTTTTTTACACGGAACACCCGGTATATTTT
Organism: Pycnomerus fuliginosus; assembly: GCA_963924575.1. NCBI lineage: Eukaryota > Metazoa > Arthropoda > Insecta > Coleoptera > Zopheridae > Pycnomerus > Pycnomerus fuliginosus. The sequence continues at coordinate 17,372,130 of OZ004622.1, forward strand.
TGCACAGATCGATAGAGAATTTTTTCCTGTTTTCATTGATATAGGGTATAGTTGATACCTCGGGTTGATAGTTTTGGAGAAAGAAATCCTAAATTACGAGAAATGTCCGAATGAAAATAGCAATCATGTCAAAATTTTTGATTTGTAATATTTTAAGGTGAATAAATAAGTTAAAACCATAAAATAGTAACAAAGTAAGTAACTTATTTAATAATCTTAAAGCATTACAAATTAAAAATTTCAACATGATTGCCATTTTCATTCTGACATTTCTCGTAGTTCAAGATTTTTTTTCTCCAAAACTATATCAACCCCAGATATCAACTACTCCATATATCAATGAAAACAGAACAAAATTCTCTATCGATTCGTGCAAAAATATACCCGGTGTCCCATTAGAAAAAAGCAAGTTGCATCCACAGCGCTTAAGATCCGACGGTGATCGCTCAGAGTAAGGTCCAGAACAAAACTTGAGAGTACGGTCTACTATCCAGTTTTAAGTTCAGGCGAATATCTCCAGTATAATAAAGGAGATCTTCCAATTTAAAAGTGGGACAATTATAAAAAGACCCTGTACCTACACCTCGACCTACACCGCTTAATTAAATTTTTCAGGAAAACTCCACCAAATGGCAAAAAATTAAACTCGCTTTTTAGCTGATCAGAGTTTTATTTTGCATTTTTGAATCGATATTTTTCGTGGTCCTCCTAAAATCGGACATCCGAAATTAAGCAACCGCGTTTTTTAACATTTTTTTAATCGACTTACAATGTAAATCTAATAGGCATTAAAGTTTGTTCCTTTTTATCTCTTATGCTAAAGATTATAGTCCAGTCAAATTAGACCTCCAGGGGACTGGAGGTTACAATAAATGTTGGAAAGCGGGAGATGATCTTAAACCCTTTAGTAGGCATCTAATAGAAATACCCGAGTTTTGCAACTTCCCAAGATGTGTGCGTATGATAGGGCGTCCAAGAAAACACGAAATTTTCGGACTTTTTTCAGTTTTTCGCTTATAATCTTTAAACGGTGCTTCCTAGCGAAAAGTTCACTATTTTCGAAATTAAAGCGCATTAAATTCTGCGTCGAAGGAGTCCCCCAAACGTTAAGTTCGACCATGTGGTAGGGTCGCAAACCATGGTCAAAAACGACAATTTTGTGAAAAATTAACAAGTAGTGACTTTTCGTCGTCTGTAACGTCCAAGCGGCTACTCTAATTTAAAAAACTTTTAGCTTGAAAGTTGTAGACCATCAATCGCTGATTTCAAAAAGCATCACAAATTGAAATTTTGGTTAAAAGTATTCAAAAAATAATTTATTTATAAATGTAGTTAAGAAATGAGACAATGAATAAAAGATCAATTTCTTCGAAATCTTTTGGACGTGGAGGGACCAGGGTCGTTCGCAGGCTCGATGAGTAGTGTGTCGCCTTCAAATAGTTGAGGCTTTAGATCTAGAAAATCAAAATAGAGCAATCCATAAACAGTCATAAGTCAGTACCTAAGCCTCAACTATTTGAAGGCGACACACTATTCATCGAGCCTGCGAACGACCCTGGCCCCTCCACGTCCAAAGATTTCGAAGAAATTGATTTTTTATTCGTCTCATTTCTTAACTACCTTTATAAATAAATTGTTTTTTGAATACGTTTAACCAAAATTTAAATTTGTGATGCTTTTTGAAATCATGGTCGAAATTAACGTTTGGGGGGCTCATTCGACGCAGAATTTAGTGCGCTTTAATTTCGAAAATAGCGAACTTTCCGCTAGGAAGCACTGTTTAGAAATTATAAGCGAAGAACTGAAAAAAGTCCGAAAATTTCGGGGTTTTTTTGACACCCTATCATACGCACACATCTTGGGAAGTTGCAAAACTAGGATACTTCTATTAGATGCCTACTAAAGCGTTTAAGATCATCTCCGGCTTTCCAACAATTATTGTAACCTCCGGTCCCTATTTGACTGGTCTATTAGGTGATGTGTTTCAAATGTTTCAAATGTTTCAAATCCTGTCCGAAATTAGGCGACCATTTTTACAACCAAAAAAAGTCCTCAAGTTGTTCTAACGTCCTTTGTGCACAGAAAATGATTGTAAACCATGTTTTTTCTAACATACCTCGTTTTCCTAGACTCCGAGGTGTGTTATGAGGCCAACAAAAAATTAATTAAAAAATTTTAAATCAAAAATTTGGGGCATTTTCCAAAATTTTCCGAAAATAGGCGACCTTATTCCTCATTCCTCTACTTACAAAAAATCGTGCGTACCAATTTATATTCGAGTGTTCAGGTGAGCGGCCAGATAATGAGGAATAGTTTAACTAAAAAAAAAACTTTACCTGACATAGACCAGAATATGGAAGTTGAAAATAAAGGAACTTCAAAAACTTATGAGTTGGTTTTGGTTTGGCTATTGGGATAACATGTTTTCCAAGAATTGTTCTTTCGAATCATAGTTTTCGAATAATTGCTCCCGAATAATTGTTCATTCGAATAACTTTCAAAGAGTTATTTTCGAGTACACCCTAAAAATACACCATTTCGATCTATTAGAGGGTCGAATTTTGATCTTTTACTCTAAAACCTTTCGGTCTAATCTAATAGTCATGTGTCATTTCAGAAAAGTTAGACTAGCAATTATACAATATCATTATTTTCATGTGATTTTCATACTGTAGAATACTAAAACGGAAGTCTGATGCCATGAATCTTGTGAAACAGGGACCAATTTTTCAAAAATTGACATTTCGCAAACGGTTAAAGATACAAAATTTTATTAAATTAGAAAGAAGTTGTGTTTGTCGGTGTAAATTGAGAAACTTAAAAGAAATTCAAAAATATAACGAGAAAACTGAAAAATGTCATATTTTAATTTAGAAGGCTTATTAGCTTTCGTCGTCTCACTTTGTCCTTTGTGCAAGGTACCTACCTAATGTAATTGAACCAAATTTCACATAATGATCTGTCAATTAGTAACCAAGTCACAACACTTGCCAATTTTCCGTTTTTTCAGTATATTTCAGTAACCAATCTAGATATCTTGAATTTTTCTTCAGATTCTTAATCTGCACTGAAAAATACTTTTTTTTTTCTAATTTAATATGATCTTTTACGGTTTGCGAGGTGTCAATTTTTGAAAAATTAAAATTGCCGCCAGTAGCTCCTGTCCCACAAGATTTATGGCAAACTTCCGTTTTAGTATTCTCAAGCATCAAAATAACTATAAAATTACTAAACCAAGTTTGCTGAAATGACATGTCAAAAATGTTCATGCCTCCGGACTATAGATTACATAGGTTTTTCAGAAATCATAGGAAAAAAAGTAATTTCTTTTCTTAACCTGCATTATAATTACTTTTCACACTATACTGCGGAAATTACTTTTCCGACTGAAATTAGTGGGTAAAATACCTACCATTTGTCTAACGGGAACATGAAAGAAAAATTTTCGTCGAACGTCCTAGAAAGATCACATTTTTCAACTGACCATGCGATGTAAGTTTATCTTTTTCATATTTGATTTAGCAATAAAAACGTTGTTTTTCCTATGTAGTAATCGAAATAGCCGGAAGGAATAAAAAATTTTGTAATCCGTTCACGGGAGGAGTTAAAAAATGTTCGTCAAAACTGAAGTTTGAAAACTATGAAATAGTCCTTCTACGTGGAGATTAATTTACCTTTTTACCTTTTAAATACTCAATAACACTTTCAACGTTGTATGCATACACACAAAATTGTAACCTGAAATTTTTGGCCTTTTGTCGTCAAGAGATTTTAATTTTTTTCTTAATGTTTTCCACGTTTGAAGAAAAAATAACATATTACCTACATTCGGAGTAAAACGCACCTTTTGTGATTCGCACGGAATTGTTGGCTCACTTCGTTCGCCAAACAAACTTTCCGGTCTCATCACAAAAAGTGTCCATTTTACTCCTACTAAAACAATAAACTTTTTTCCAGCCGGTTAAAAAAGTGGGTGTTTCTCACCTCATTGGAGGTAGCAAAGCGCGTTATTTTCCCCTATAGGTATAGGAAAAGTAAATGATGTGAAAAAATAATATTCGTACTTTGGTAAAAAAATGCTCTTGCAGCCCTTGCTCCGTTTATAAACTTTGCCCGCGGTTTACAAAAGAGCACTTTCTTACCTTGTTTGAAATACACATATCAAATTTAGTAATAAAAAAGGCAATATTACTGTTACCTAAGAAAAATTAGCCACTAAGTACATGTGTGTCGTGTTACAGGCGTTGAAAATCAACATACCTCTGACTGGATTAAATTATCAATTGTTCTACAGCTGGTGCCAATGAAGGTGTAGAGCCTAATAATTGTTTAGTCCCAGCGTATAGCAGAATGCGAGGCATTCTTGATGTTTTTTATTTTACTTTGCGTTGAAGGTATGAAATAAAATTTGAATAAGTTGTTAAGAATCTCATTGTGACCCTATAAGTATACCGAGTACCGAGGCATTTTGCAATTTCTGAATAATTTAATTTTCGAACATTCTAAGGAAAATTGGTATTATTCTAAGGAAGTATTGGTATTAATGATCTCAATGAGATTCTGAACAACTTATTCTTATAATTTGTTTGATATAAAAATAAACAGTACCTAATAGCCCGTTGTAGGTATGTCTATTCGCTGAATATTCGGCTTATCAAGAGCTGTTCTGAAGTCTGTAAAAATATCAAACAAACTATCTCTGCCTTAAAAGTTTCAACAATGCTTCAACGTTGATTTTACACAAATTTTCTTAAAGTAAATGCGAAATTAAATAGTGACGGTACCTAACCCCTGGCAAATAATACACCACACGCTTATTATACCCCTCTGATGCGAGTTTTCTCATGCAAATAAATCAACTGTCGGAATCGCAGTAGATTATTAATTATTAGCCTAGAGAATGACGACCAAAACCCATCCATATTAACACTTTTAAAAAAGGTTTCACAAAATTTTGATGGGTGTGTTAATAAGTCCATCTCATGGTTTTATTCCTGAGAAAAAACCCAATCACAAAGGCAGAGGCTTGAATTTTTGCCCAAACCCCATAAAAGAACTTAAAACGGAAATATCGAGTCAGCTATAAGTGGATTGTAAAACCAGAAAAGCCCGCATTTTAGTCCCTGATGGCCGTTTCGGAACCGTCAAATATTTAAAAGCCGACAAAACAGAATTGCTTTATGGCCTAAATATCGAGGACACCTGTGTCGAAGAAAGGACGAGCAGGTAGATCCACAGCTCTCAGACTGCTCGTCGCCAAAAGACCACCCCTGAAGCCGTAGTAAGATCCGGTTCATTCATGTTTACTCATCCGTCCAACAAAACCTCCCACATACACTTGACCAAATAGTAAGCGTACAAACTAAATTCATTAACAGGTTTGGAATAACTTACGAGTATCGGTATTCTTCGTCCATGTGGATATAATCCGGAGGGATGATGTGCCAGGAATTGTCGTAAGTGGTGCCGCATTCTTCATAGCCGTTAGCTGTCATTTTCGTCGAACAGTTTTTTTTTACAACAGCACCACTCCACTAGCTAAAACCGACTGTAGTGCCTGTTTCATGCAATCGTTTTGATAAGCTTCCCTTATCAATAGGTTGTCAATCTATGATGCCAGGTGGAAGATTCTTATATACACAGAGAATCGAACAAATATGATAACAAAAGTGCCAAACGTATATAAGACCTTAATCCATCAAATGTACAATTAATTAGGCCTGCTTGAATGCTTTGCATGATATGATTATAGTCAACAATATATGTTAAGACTATTAGAAACTAAAACTCCTGACCACTTTGTTGTAATAATTGACAGGTTAATAGGTAATTTTGACTTTTGAGAATAAAACTTTGCCTTAACTTTACTTTTTTATTCGCATTAGGTTCTAACTAGGCTTCTGAACTTTTCTATACTAGGATACTTTCTGAACAATGTATACATAGGTATACCTGCCTATTATTATGGAGGATTTGCTAGTTCGTTAAACTGTGCTTTCAACCTGTATTATTGATTACTTACAGGCACTATCAACATATGGTTATATTTACACTTTCTTGTGTATATTTTTATTAGATTAGATGGAATGTATGATCAAATCGAAACTACAGGTTACATGATTCGACCATTTATTTTGAGGTCGAGATTGTCTCTCGTTCAGCTGCGAATATAATACATACCTAGCATATTGCCTTATTATTCTTATTAACTCTTTTTCAGCATATACATACAGCGGAATAGCCAGGCTATTTTTTTCGTGTAGGGTGTGAAATGCTAAAAATACATAGGTATACTCCAGAGATAAAAGGGGTACCTAGTTAGCTCGGTTAAGTTGGCCCCCCCAATCGAAATATCGTTATTGTATATACCATAGTGTGTTTGCACACGTTTAGCACACTCTAGCACAGTTAAAATCATTTTTTGCACATTAGCCGTTTCGCCGGTAAATAGTTTACAATTTGGGAGGGGCCTACTTGACGCTAGCCCCCCCTATACATAGTTTTGGGCTAATTGTTGTGAAAATGAGAAGCACAGCATCTGCACAGTTACGCACAAGTGGTTTATAATGTTGCACAACGTCGCCTATCTTATTTTTTTTTTGTTAGATGTGGGGGGGCCAACTTAACGATATCGCAAATCAACAAATATCGTTTTTTTTTAAATCTAACTTGGAGTGATGCATTTTGCACAGTAATGCACAATGTAAATGATCATTTGCACACCACCGGCTGGTCTAAAATACTCAATTCGTGACAGTACATATTAGGGAGGGGCTAACTTGACGATCCCTTTAGGGCGCAGATTAATGAAATGTTTTTCTGACAATTTTAAAGACGTAAGTTTGCACAGTTTTGCACACATGAGTTTGTTCCGTTTAATTCATTCAATAATAGGTAGGTATAGGACCACTGCCCTACTTATTTGATACCTTCCGTTATGATGATAGGTACTTATTAGATCAAGAATTTTTAGGATTTTCGGATGAATTTCAACTTTATGGAGTTCAGGCCGTTCTATAATATTGCCTGAAGAGCCTTTAAATAACCATAAACCTTTAAAACGGGATCCTCGAAAATTTTAGGTTAGGTTCCAAAATATAGAAATCAGTGATGTAGAAATATTGAGCGATTCACTCCGTACATTTTACTACGGCTACGTTGTACCTAATTAGAGGACCCATTTTGTCCCCCTTAGGTTATTAGCCCTAATTCTCATTACAATTATGCCCAAAATCGAACGAAAGCAAAAATAGACTTGCTGAGGCCTAAACCGAGAATTTTTGGGATTTTCGGAAGAATTTCAATTTTATGGAGTTGAGGCCGTTCTAAAATATTGTCTGCAGAGCCATTAGTAATCCTAAACCTGTAAAGAGACCCTCGAAAATTTTAGGTTAGGTGCTAAAATATAGAAATATTGAGCGATTCGCTTCGAATCTTATTAATTTTGCTTCGCCTACTTTGTAATTGGAGGACCCATTTTGCCCCCCTTAGGTTATTGGCGCTAATTCTCATTCCATAATTATGCCCGAAATCGATCGAAAGCAAAAATAGACTTGCTGAGGCCTAAATCGAGAATTTCTAAGATTTTCGGATTCATTTCAACTTTATGGAGTTCAGGCCGTTCTAGAATATCATCTGAACAGCCCTTAAGAGTTAAACCTGTAAAGAGGGGCCCTCGAAAATTTTAGAGTTCAAAGACAACATTAGTTTATTTTATTCTCTGTATGGGTTAGGTAGGTTTTAGTGCCGTTGCTGGTAGTAGAATGTGGAGGTACTCTTGCCTTTAATAATTCGCTCGCTCGCTCCTCTAGTCTGTCCGTCGGATAACTTAAGAGCGGATTGAAACTGAAACTTGGTATACAGCTTCGTATCCAAGAAAGTAAGCCGAGGATTGCTTTTGGGCAATATGGGGCCAAGGGGGTGGGAGTTAGGGGTGAAAAACTGAAAACCTATTATTTGCAATAACTCGAGACCCACTGTAGGTATCTCATGAAACTTTGGTATACAGGTTCGAAACTCAAGTCCCCTGAATATGAGGGGGTGTCAACTTTGGGGGATGAAAACTACAAAAATTATTATAGCTTCGCAAAGGTTTCACGCAGCGATTCGAAATGCTACATTCGTACATATTTCGATAAAATTGGACAATTAGGGGTTGCAACTCGAAATTTCGCTTAATCAGTATTGGTCGAAATCACGAAATGTCGAAATTCACGTCATTCGCTGACTTTCGATTAGTGGTTCAAAAGGGGTCTTATTCATTATTTGCGAAAAACTACCCTTAACATGCAGGAAAACGAAAGTACGAAAACCCCAAAAACAAGTCAACGCATCAAGGCAAAATTTGGTGTATGTAGGTACCTATAAATTATTGCACTCGAATTTGCATTAATGTTGTAGAGTGGTGGGCAAATTTTCATTACGATCTAACAAAAGGGTTGAAATTTAAGGGTTAAAACTTGAAATTTCTTCTTCTTAAATGTTGATTATTTATTTATGATTGTAGTACCTACTTCAATACATAAGAAATTATGTAACACCTCAAAAATTAAATTACCCCTGTAAATCACAAAGGGGTCAAATTATGAGGCGTTGAAAACATAAACCTCTAAATAGCCGTAATTTTTCAACGTATTGGACTAGGGTGGTAAAAGTGAAAACAAGTATTGAAAACAACTTTCCTTTAGACATGTGAGGGTATGGTGAATTACTCGGTCGTAAAATCGAAAATGTAACACTAGGTACCAGTGGCGTACCTACCTATCCTACTTTCGGGTAAAAGTAAATACTCCGTTGGTTACACACACCTACGCCTATGGACTTTGTATACTTATATTTTTCAGTTAACATCATAGATTGGCCTTTATGTGGCAGCTTTTCCTTCCATTTTCTCTCTCAGTGGCGTAGCTCATATGTCTAAAAGGGCCGGGGGTGGGTATCAAGATGAATAAGTGGGCGCCTTTAAATCCATGTCTTGTTAATAAATCGTGATTAACTATTTATGGGAAAGCATTTGGCTAAATGTACGTCCCTGATGGAGTTGATCCTATACAGTTGTGGCCTGCTGAAATTTTGTGATTTTTTCTTCTGTAACTCAATTGAGAAGTCGCTCGAACAGGTCGACTTTTATTTACAGGGGGAAACTTAAACCCGTGCTTGGTGAATTTTTTGGACGCACCCCGTTCCTAACCAGAACTTGAAATGATATGAGATTAACCAAAAAGTTATCGTGAAAATTCCATTTTTAATCTTCAACTTCAAGAAGGAATATCTTCGCAAGGGGGGGTTCGGAGGAAATTTTCAATAATAGCATGTCCTATTATTTTTGCGAGTTTTATTCAAATCCTAGAGATTGACTACCAATTCCGGGACAGTCTGTATACAGGGTGTCCCGAAATTAGTGGTCAAAACTTTACCAGTAGATTCTTCTATGAAAAATATGAAAAAAAAGTCCCTATTAACATATGTCGAAAAATAAGTGCTAAGGGAGCTAAGGCCCTTTAAACGGGCCACTTTGAAAGTGTTTTTTTTTCTAAATATACACATTCAAAACGGTTGAAGAGAGCAACGTGAAATTTGATGTCTTTACTAAGCCTTTGATGTTGAATTTAGTACTGTGGAGAAATTTTTAAAATTTTGATCATATAAGCGTCTCGTACAGGAGGTTATTCTTAGGACTAAATTTACTCAAACATTTTTGTAAGTAGTTTATTCTCAAATTTGATTCCAGAATCTGAAAATCTGAAGTTTTTAAAATAAAAATGGTACTCTTGTTTCACATTGATAGAATGCGCCCTTTTTGAAAAAAATCGCTTTTCATTGGTTCAGGGTTCTAAAATTTGTGACAGAAGTTGATGGGACGGTTCCTTACTTCATTCTAGAAAGAAAAGTTTTTTTGGGTATGGGTCGATATAACTCTGGAGCTACTGGACCCTGGAAATTTTCAAAAACATGGATCGACTAAGAATTTAATCCTGAATACTCCGTTAGAATTTATTGCGAGCGTTCTGAATTAGTAGGTATTAGGGGATGGAAGGTATTAGAAGGGCATTAGTATACAGGGTGATCCAAATGTATTAATACAGGGCTCTCACGGCCAAACGGTAAGATAAATGAAATACAATAAGATGGGGAGTTCCAAATTGCGACAAAATAAAGGTATTTAATTCTAATTTACCCTGGATTTTTTATTTTACTCATTTATCTTACCGTTCGCCGTGAGAGCCCTGTATTAATACATTTGGACCACCCTGTATAGGAATTAGCGATACTACAGGAATGCGCGCGCATTCCCCGAACATGACCAATCATGGCGAATGTACCTAAACGTCACACCGACGGAACCTATTGATGCTTTCAATAATTCCGGTGCATAAAGGGAGTCAGTCTATACAGTAGGTAAAACAGTCTGGCTGTATTATCGGCTGCTCTGCCAGTTTTGAGATTGCTGTGACACAAGAGTGACAAAAAACGACTAATAGGAATAACCCTAACTTTATTCTTTAACCGCAAAAATTCAAACATGGGGTTTTATTGCAGGCGTTCACAATGCCAGGCAACAATCTCTTGATTAAGGGCCGGTCATCCCTCCTTGAAGCTATGCTTGGATTGTACACATTTTAACCTCCCCACACCACATTTTTGGCCGAAAAAACGTCAAGATGTCCCCTATAAACTATTATCGCAAAATGTGTGTGCGTCATATTTCGAACCGCTGCGTGCAATTTTTTTTTCAACCCCTAAATTTCATCCCCCGAAATTGACAATACCCTCGCCTTCAACGAATTTGAGCCTAGAAAGTGTCATCGGTTTCAGCAAAATACCTCCACTGGTTCTCGAGTTTTTGCAATTATCAATTTATCTGTCCCTTAACTCTCACGCCCGTGACGCGCATTGTTGAAAAATCCTCGCCGAGATTTTTGGAGTACCTATAAGTCCTGTCGGCGTGACGTTTACACTCGCCATGATTGGGCACGTTCGGGGGTATGCGCGCATTCCTGTGGTATCGCTGCATTATTTTGACACTTGGGTACTAAACTTAGGCAACTCTTTATACACCCCCATCAGTGCCCGACGGGACCTATACACCCGTGCACAAAATTTCAGCTCGATATCGGAAAGAAAGCTCATACGTAAAGGTAGATATTTCCTAAACGACGCTTAATTTATTATAAAGAAGGGGCTCCGTGAAAACTCATCTATTCCAAAAAAAGAGAAAACGGAATGTTTGAAAGGTGGGAAAGACTTCAACATTTCTTCTCTCCAAAATTTCCTAAAGTTACATTGCTTAAACCTTGAAAACACTAATATTTAGGTAATATGGTTGAAAGTTTGGTTTATTTTCAGAGGAACTGATGTTTGATATTTAATATTTAATATTTTCGAAAATATTGGAAATAGATATAGGAATAGCGAATGCTAATACCAGTCTAAAGAAAATTGAGTTTTGTATCTTTTAGCTACATAAAATTATGGTAAGTACCTACTCGCATTTGAAAAATTTAATAGTAGACAATTCCTTTTCGCCATTAAAAAAAATTATTTCCGCCATTTTGTTACGTCAACAACAAGCGAGTCATCAAAAGAAAGCTCAAATCTTCTAGATTTGTCCCTCTAAGTTTCGTTCCTTAACCTTCAACCGTTTGGAAGATACAAATTTTTCTATTGCAGGTTGCAAATTTATTTTTTGATTCAATTTTTGACGACATAATTATGTCAATAACTGACAGTTAGGTAGGCAAAATGTGGATGGGATGAACTCACAATTAAGAGGCCAATACTAATCTAGAATCAAAACGTAGGCTTTCCATTTTAAATAACAAAGATGGCGGCCACTTCCTGTAGAACCGGAAGTGCTGGAAAGTGGGAAATATTTTATTTTTGGTATTCGTGGGCGATTATGCTCTATTACCAAGTTTATCCCCAAAAGTTTCTAAAGAAAGGTCTACGTTAATCACCCTATGTATAATGTTTAAATTAGGTACCTACCTGAGGTATCTTAACGTTTTATTACTGTAGATACATATATACTTACCTACCTGTCCTGTACCATAAATAATTAATCACATGATTTATTAATAAAGAAGGATTTAAAGGCGCCCACTTATTCTTTTTGATATCCACCCACGGGCCCTTTAAGACATAGGACCTACGCCACTGAGAGAGAAAATGGAAGGTATAGCTGCCACATAAGGGCGAATCTATGATATTAACTGAAAAATATAAGTACGCAAAGTCCAGAGGCGTAGGTGTGTTTAACCAACGGAGTACTTACTTTTACGCGAAAGTAGGATAGGTACGCCACTGGTACTGTTACATTTTCGATTTTACGACCGAGTATTGAATGAATTGAATTGAATCAACTCCTTCGGGGTGTGCAAAACTGTGCAAACATGGATCTTCAAGATTGTCAAAAAAACATTTGATTAACTTACGAACTACAGGGATCGTCAAGTTGGCCCCTCCCAAATGTGTACTGTCACGTTTTAAGTATTTTGTAATAGTTGGTGGTGTGCAAAGGATGATTTACACTGTGCAATACTGTGCAAAGTGTATTAACTCCAAGTCAGAATAAAAAAATACGATATTTGTTGATTTTCGATATAGTTAAGTTGGCCCCCCCACATCTAACAAAAAAAAAAAGATAGGCGACGTTGTGCAACGTAATAAACCACTTGTGCGTAACTGTGCAGATGCTGTGCTTCTCATTTTTACAACAATTAGCCCAAAACTATGTATAGGGGGGGCTAGCGTCAAGTAGGCCCCTCCCAAATTGTAAACTATTTACCGGCGAAACGGCTAATGTGCAAAAAATTATTTTAACTGTGCTAGAGTGTGCTAAACGTGTGCAAACACACTATGGTATATACAATAACGATATTTCGATTGGGGGGGCTAACTTAACCGAGCCTACCTAGTTATCGTTGGACAGCTATAATCGTTCCATTAATAGGGTTCTGGTGGGGGTAGCAGACGAAAATTGAAAATTTACTATAAAACTTTGTGGACTTTATTAGACAATTTCGGAAAAAATCGCCAAAAACCAAATTGTCTAATAAAGTCCATATCCCTGTTAGCCGTTATTTATTTATTTACTATAAAATTGTACCTAAATAAAATATTCACTCTTATTCTGGATGACACTGAAAACTTTTCAATATTAATAGTTATTTATGAATGATATACCTAAGTGTTAAAAGTGGTATTTTATTTTGTGAGAAGGGAAGTTTGGGACACGACGCGCAGCGGAGTGGCCCATCTCTTCAAACAAAATAAAATCACTTTTAACACGCATATCATACACTATTTTTTCTACAAACACGACTAAAAGCTAAAGTTTTCATATTAGGTATTACTTGAAAACGTCCATGAAATTCGCTGTAACTAATGTATAGTGACAATATTTGTTGCCGGGGCTTGTTTAATTGTTGTTTCATTGTCACTTTTAACACTGAGTGTTTTAACACTATTGTTAAAAGTAAATGACTTTTAATACTGGTGTCATAAAATGTCATTTTGTAGAAAAAAAATTAAAAAATTGCTAACTAGCCAATCGGATGTCTTATAATTCAATTTCAATGCCATCCAGAATAAGACCAATTGAAACTTTTCAACAAATTAAATCTCTTTTTATTCCAACAATCCAAATTCACAATTGTAGAGGAAAGTGGTCTAAAATGATCCCAGGGGGTCAAAGGATTACCTACTATAAAATACATATGAGTGGTGCTGTCTCACAAAATTGTTGCAACAGTACCTCTACGTCAGTAAAGTAATAATAATAATAATAATAATAATAATATGTTTATTAGCATTAATTGCTACATTGTTGAAAAAAACAAAACAAAAAATATATAAAATATACAGTGTACAGCTTAGAAATATGAACAAATATGAACCCAGAGCTGAATATTTAGTTGGTCGCCTAGCATTCGAATAGCAGTTAGGTAGGGGTAACTAACTTCTGCACGGTCTCTGTCGTGGCCTGGTCCATGCGACCAGGTAAATATTCAGCTCTGGGTGGGCATCTTCATGTTTCTAAGCTGTACATACTTATGAACTAACTAAGTAAGTAACATTAATTTAAGTCTACGTTTAAAAGTTTGAAAAAAGTTAAAAGTTACTTACTAAGTATGACAAAATATGCGTGCAATTGTTCTTGACAGAAGCATTGACGTCTTTCAAAATTGTGAAGGTTAAGCGCTACTTTCAAATGCATTGCTAAACACAGCGAATTTTAAAGTGTTAGCCAGCTTATTAATACTGTATAGGTATGTGTTGTGCACGCACTTGGGGTAAAACGATCCCCAAATATGTATGTGAATAAATATAAGCTGAGAATTTTCTTGCTCTTTATTGTATAATTATATAATTTTAAAGTGTTTACCAGAGCATACCTAGTTACCTAAAGATTCTTTAAGTTTATAATGCATTGTGTAGCTATGTTAATATAATACAGGAATTATTTTACCACAGCCCCGCGTGAGTAAAATGACCCTTTTACACGCTTGGGATAATTATTTTTTAACCTCCCCAACTCCATCACAATTTTAAAAAAATGGGAGGTTACTACAATCACTAAAATTTTCGAATTTGAGATAGCACCAGATCTTCACGTTTTGGGGTCTCAGGAACCCAAAAAAGCGGTTTTCAAAATGTGTCTGTGTGTGTGTACGTACGTACGTATGTACGTATGTAAGTACGTTTGTAAACACGCCACAGCCAAAACTACTGGACCGATTTAGCTGAAATTTGGTGCGTAGGCATCTCATAACCCAACTTAGATCTGAAAAGCTTTTGGAGCCAATCGCGCAACTAGAAATGCCATTTTGGCACATCAACTTTTTAATTTTAAATGCAAACCCCCATTTTTCACGTCACGATAGGAAAGGCCTTCAAATTCTGCTTCTAAAAATATATTCACTCTTAGTGCCCTTTTGACCAAAAATTAGAAAAAAATTGATTTTTATCGGACTTTGAAATCGCGGTACAGCCCAAGCCCCTGAACCGATTTAGCTGAAATTTTGCACATGGGGATTGTATTGCACGTCGAAGAGCTGAACAAATTTTGGATTTAATCGGCCCACGGAAAGTGCCGTTTTGGCACACCAATGTCCAACTTTAAATTATTCACTTATTTAACCATCCAAAACAAGTTTTTGAAAGATTTATTGTCACCATCAGAAAGGTCTTCAAATTCTGGTTTCAAAAAAAATGCAGCAGTGAAGCGGCTGGAACCTCCCCATCGCGTGGATCTTTGACTTGTGTTTCTAGCCCAATTAGCACAGAAATTGTATAAGACTGGTTTCAGCGACGGTTTTAGAACTGCCTAAAAAGGACTTACTTATACCTACTTTTCTCTAATGAATGTTTCAATTTGTTTGTTCTAAAAAAGTTCTAAAACCATCATGGAAACCAGTCATACATTTTCTTTGCTAATTCGACTACACCTTTTCCAGTAGTAGTTCAGAAAGCGTCAATTGAATTTCAGAATAGTCAGTTGAATTTCAGAATCCGTCAATTGTAGTTCAGATTAATGAATTCAAATTCAGAATGCGTCAGTTGTATTTCAGAATAGTCAAATGAATTTCAGAATACGTCAATTGAATTTCAGAAAGCATCAATTGAAATTCAGAATCCGTCAATTACAATAAATTGCATTTGATGCTTTCTGAAATTCAATTGACGTATTCTGAAATTCATTTGACTATTCTGAAATACAATTGACACTCTCTGAATTTGAATTAACTGATCTGAACTACAATTGACGGATTCTGAAATTCAAGTGACAATTCTGAAATTCAACTGACGCTTTCTGAAATTCAATTGACGCTTTCTGAACTACTACTGGAAAAGGTGTAGAAACCCAAGTCAAAGATCCACGCGATGGGGAGGTTCCAGCCGCTTCACTGCTGCATTTTTTTCATATGTTATTTATCAAAATTTAATTCAAATAAGAATCGTATATGTAATCTATCAAAGGTTGTATCTTTCATCTTCCATCTAAAAAATTTAGATTAAAAGAAGCAATTGTTTCGATTTTACAGCGATTTTCCCGTTAGGGGGATCATTTTGCCCTACTCTCCCCTAACCATGAAAGTATGAAATTTTGAAGCCAATGAGATTTAAATAACGGGAATATTTCCAAAGACCCAATATTGAGTGAATATTTTCCTAGATCCGTTATTCAAAATGAATATTTCCCCAGTCCTATTCCTATCACTAGATACTATTGATCACATTAAATGTAAATTTTACTCGGGATTGAATTTTGCTAATGTATTTCGGGAATTTCATTATCCTACAATTTGAGAAAAGCTCTAAAATCTTGGCCACATAATAAACTAAAGCAGGCAAATGTGAAAATCGACGTCCGTGTGTACAATACCAGGCCCAACACTCGTTCTTGTTGCCCCATGAAAGCAGATCTCGCCCGGGAAATTTCCAAAAATACAGGGTGAGTCTGAAGTCTAGTAGTTGCTGAAATGGGTGATAGTCCATCCAAAAATAGAAGCTAAAGTTTCTACGGATGTCCGGAAATGCTTTGTAAGGGAGCTACGACCCTTTAAAAAGGGCTGCTTAAAAATTCGGTTTTATTAAAATTATTCGGAAAGTATTTATACCTAGCATTTATGCTAGGGTTTTGAAAATTGGAACAAAGATTAGTAATATAAAGGGTTTTCTCTTCAATTTTTTTTAGATCATAATTTCAATTGGAAGCGTGTGTCTTTGAGCAGGGGTTATACGCATTTTTTTGTCTGTGCGAATGTGGAAGCACTACAACTAGGTGCAAATTAATAATAATAATAATAATAATATTTATTCATGCTTAATATATACATAATTAAGCTGAATCTCAGGGTCAATGTTCAGTTTTCACCAGATTGGTGCATCAAGCGCCCATCTGGTGACTCTGATCTTCCACAAAGACCCTGTGAACAAAACAAAACAAAACAAAGTGATACTTACAGAATGAGAAATTAATAAACAAATGATCAAAAGAGCACCAGGCCACAATCACTGATTCAAAATGCAGTTAAAAGTAAATAAAAAGTAAATACACTAGATAATAGATACTAATGAACATAAGAGCCACTATGAAGAAATTCTAATTATGAGTCTGTCATAAATTAAACAAGGAGAATTAAATTAAATTAAATTAAATTAAAGCGAGAGTCGTCCCTCGGAAAGAAGTTCAGTAACACCACGTTTGAAAGAATAGTAACGAGAAGATTTCAAGTCCACAGGCAGAGCATTCATTATCTTACTGATGTTATAAGAGAACGAGCGCTTGAACAGCTGTGTATGAAAGCGTGTGATTTCAATTAAATCTTTACGCCTAACATTCAGGCTGTGGACGTCAGTTCTAAATCGAACCTTCTCTAACAGATAAGGTGGTACTCCCGAGGAAATTATTTTCTTAAATAAACATGCGGAATGGAGGATTCGTCTTTGACGCATATCTAGCCACTTAATTTCTCTCAACCGGGCATGAACTGACTGACGACGATTCAAACCAAATGCGATAAAATTGATAAAATTTACACCACCCACCTCTACAGACACATCAACTTGACTTGATAAACATCTGCAGGAATACACATCGCTTTGATGCACATCTTACGTTGGTGCTTATGTAGAATAGATGACAGAGATTAAAATTTTATCATTATTTTCAAAAATTTAAAATTATGCTCTATCAGTTAACCATCCAAAACAAGTTTTTGAAAAATTTGTTGACAGCATCAGAAAGGTCTTCAAATTCTTGTTCTAAATAGGACAAAATTCATTGGCATTTAGTGCCCCTTGGGCAAAAAAATCGAAATTTTTTAATAACACTAAAAACACATTATACTACTGGACCGATTTGATTGAAATTTGGTGGTTGAACGGCTTTTGGAAGCAAGTGGTCCACGGGACGGGAAGTGCCATTTAGGCATTAGAAAGATCATTAAATGCTGGCAGTGTGGCAAGATATTAACCTTAAATGTCCCTATTTGACAGAAAGTGTGAAACTAGTCACAATGGGTGCGTTCACCAGAAGACGAAGGGTTGAAGCGCTCCGCTTCAAAGGTAGCGGTGTTCGAGTACGCTATGTAAAATACGAGGCGCTCTAAATGGAGCGGTTCGATCGAGGGTTCGGTTCTCCAGATTTTACCGCAGCGATACGCGTGGCGATAGATCTGGTGAGCGCTTCCAATGACGAGCGGTCTAAAAAAATTTCCTGTTTAATTGGCTGCTACCTACACGAAAATTAGAGATCCATTTCTGTATTTGAGAACTGATATTTTACCGGCAAAAAGGCCCTTTCTTGAATTCACTTTAGCAGAAGAGCATATTCTTACTATATCGGATTCGATAGCTGTAGCTGTTGCATTGCCGTATCAAAAACGTTACTACCATTTTATCGAAATTTGACATTTTATGGGCAAAAGCGCCCCTTTTTCAATTTAATTTGTTTTGGCAAAATAACATATTATTATTATCGAATTCGATAGCTCATTACCGGATCGAAAACCTGCTTAGTGCCGTTTTTTCAAGAAATTTCTTTTTAGGGGTGAAAAACATTTGTATTTTATATTTTAGTAAATGAGCGCCGGGCGAAATGCGCATGGCAGCATCAGCGATCGACAACTGCCCCGACGCCCGACCCCTGACTCACAGATTCCGCACATTTACAAATTCTGTGAAAAGGTAGAAGTTTCTACCGTCTCCGAGATTGACAATTTTTAACTTCTATAGAAGCGTATACGCTCCGCGGAGCAGTTACTGGAATCTAGCGCAAAATTCAGAAAAATCGAATCACCAAAGACATAAAAAATTTACGTTTTAGCATAGGTACTGGGAACTGAAAACGTGGGTTTTGAAAAAAATACAGCACAAACTACTGGACCGATCTGGCTGAAATTTGGAACGTGGACATCTTATGGACTAAATCGGCCCACGGGAAGTGCCATTTTGGCACGTCAACTTTAAAAATTTATATGCAAACCCCTATTTTTCACGTCCCCATATGAAAGCTCTTCCAATTCTGCTTCTAAAAATGTAGTCACACTTGGTGCTCTTATGACCAAAAATCGGTGCCATGAAATAAACCTATAATGTATATTTTTATCACCGGATTTGATAGCTGATTTTTTTTGTGGCAAAACTGCTCTTTTTTGAATTTTTCTTGGCAAAAAGCATTTTCTTACTATTGGATTCGATAGCTGTTGCATTGACGGATCAAAAACCTTAGTGCCGTTTTTTCGAAAATGGACATTTTAGTGGCAAAAGTCCCCGGTTTTGAATTTTTCTTAGGAAAGTGGCATATTATTATTGTCGAATTCGATAGCTGTTGCATTGCCGGATTGAAAACCAGTGCCATTTTTTCGAAAAATGTCATTTTAGGGGTGAAAACATTTCTATTTTAAATTTTAGAAAATGAACCCCGGGCACAATGCGCAACACAGCATCAGCGATCGACACCCGGTCTTTTTTTATTACTGTCCCACTTTTGAATTAAAATATCTCCTTTATTACTTGAGATATTCGCCTGAAATAAAAACAGGATGGTAAACCGTACTCCCAAGTTTTGTTCTGGACCTTTACTACCCAGTGATCACCGTCGGATTTTAAACGCTGTCGATGCAACTTGCTTTTTTTTAAACGGGACACCCGGTATATTCTTACACGGATCGATAGCGAATTTTCTTCTGATTTAATTTATAAAGGGTAGTTGATATCTGGGGTTGATACTTTTCGAGAAAAAGAATCGTGAAAATAAATTGTTTTTATAACTTATGGCCATCATGTATAGTCTATATTTTTTTGACCTGACTAACTAACTGGGAATTTTAATTTCTTAAATTGGATTCCTGTTTTTTCTTTTCAGTTTAATTTCAGGCCAACTTTACAATGTTGGCAAAATCGTTGACAAAGTGACAAATAAAAGTCAGGTTTGACAACACTTTTCAAAAAAATGCCGTAAGTAAGTTTAAAAGAGATAAAGCAGTCCGTTCATAAATTGTTTTCAGAGATTTTTATAAAAGCAGTGGACCGAAAACAGATAGGTAGTTGAAATGATAGCGGAAATTTTTATTGTTTGTATCGTGTATCGCAATTATTCAAAAACTTGCCAACACATGTTTTTAGATAAAACGAAGTCTTCAAATTTCAACTAACGTATTTTCTCCTTATGTTTCGCACTAAAATTCACAAAACTGTCTATGTTCACAATTACAAAGGTTTTGGGGACCCTCCTTAATTTGATACTCTATTTGATCTTTGTTTATTGTTCAAATTAAATTATTTCTTCATTTGGGTGACAATTCTGTTCGACTTTGGCATTTGCAACGTAACCATAAATTCTAAAGCCTCAATCAAACTAGTGGACAGTGGAAAACACTATCCTTGTTTAATACCAAAGCCAAAATCAAAGCAAAACAGTTACTAAAGTTACCAGATTTAGTTAGTCAGGTCAAAAAAATATCGACTTTAGTGAAGGTTTGAGTAGGTATTCTAAGAAAATTGTAACCTTCTTTAGTTTCATAGTAACAAAGTAGGTAACTGATTTATTCACCTTAAAATATTACAAATTAAAAATTTCAAAATGATCATTTGCATTTAGACATTTAGACAAAAAAAGACGCTGTACATCGGCTTTAAAAGTTAACTACCAATGCCTCATTGAAAAGTCATTAAATTTTGGTTCCAAAATCTATTCACAGTTCGTACCATTTTATTTCGGCGAAAAACAATGAAAATTCAGATTCTCGTAGGTTCCAGCCGCTTCTCTGCTGCCCATTTTTTAATAGCGTTTCCAGTGCGATTAGTTCGGCACTCCGTAAAACACTAGCGTGTATGAAAGATTGCAGAACCCAAACGCGTGGAAATGTGAGCTTCTATCGTTCTGGAACGTACCCTCATTATGCGCATGCGTGGCTCTCTAACGTCATTTGTTTGCGCCATTCCGCCATTTTGTAGAATTTGCAAATGGTTGCATTTTGTTGATAAACGTGTTTTCCTGTTTCTAAGTTCTAAGCAAAAATTTAGTTTGGAATTATTTTCATTTCACATTTTCAAAGTATTTCTTGACATTCCCTTAATCGTGGTCGTTTTTCTGTCAAAGAGTAACACCGAAGGATGGCTGAAAAGGCTCCTTCGAGGGGCCGCGGGGCTGCTTTGAAACAGCTCCTCCAGAAACACAAAGAGGAGGCCGAAAAACCAGTCGAAGAACCTCCGGCGCCAAGGGGGCGCTCGGCTTTGTTGAAGAAGCTCCAGGAGTTGAAAGAGGCCAAGCCTGGTCCGAGCTCATCCAAAGAAGTTTTAGCTTCATCGGAACCACTGCCTGAACGCAAGCCGGTGCAAAGGGTGACTCAACAGATGACAGAATTATCTGTTGAAGCCACTTCTTCAGAGCCGTGCAGTTATCAAGGTGAGTTTCAGGAATCTCTTGCAATGTTAGCATATTTGGGTCGAATCATATCAAGAATTGTGAAATCATGTATTTCAATATTTCCCCATTCTTTGTTTTATTTTCAAATTTGCATTGTTTTAACGATTTTAACCACCGTGTGTTTGTTCTTAAAATCATGCCCTCTAATGTAGCCATCATAGTTTTAACCATATGGATGGCTCGAAACTGGTAATCTTCCTTTAAAATCATTACAAAAAAATGGCAGCAGAGAAGCGGCTGGAACCTCCCCTTCGCGTGGGTCTTTGATTTCCCTGCCTTGTGTTTACAATTTTAAAGTTGATATGCCTAAATGGCACTTCCCGTGGACCAATTGCTCCCAAAAGCTTTTCCGCTCTTCAACGGGTCACCTAATCTCCATGTACCAAATTTCAGCCAAATTGATTCAGTAATTTGGGCTATAATGTATTTTTACTGTTATTATAAAATTTCGATTTTTTGAACCAAACAGCGCTAAATGCGAATTAATTTTGTCTTATTTAAAACCAGAATTTGAAGACCTTTCTGATGGTGACAATAAATCTTTCAAAAACTTGCTTTGGATAGCTAAATCAAAGAATAGTTTTAAATTTGAAAGTTGATGTGCCAAAACGGCACTTTCCGTGGGTTGATTGAATCCAAAATTTGTTCAGCTCTTCGACGTGTAATACAGACGACATGTGCAAAATTTCAGCCAAATCGGTTCAAGGGCTTGGGCTGCACCGCAATTTTAAAGTCCGATTAAAATCTCGATATTTTTAGTCTTTGGTCAAAAGGGCACTGACAGTGAATACATCTTTGGACCCAGAATCTGAAGGCCTTTTCTTATGGAGACGTGAAAAATGGGGGTTTACATTTAGAATTTAAAAGTTGATGTGCCAAAATGGCATTTCAGGTTGCACGATTGGCTCCAAAAGCTTTTCAGATCTAAGTTGGGTTATCACATGCACACGTACCAAATTTTAGCCAAATCGGTCGAGCAGTTTGGGCTGTGGCGTATTTACGAACGAACGAATACGTACGTACATACATACATACAGACACATTTTAAAAACCACTTTTTTTGGGTTCCTGAGACCTCAAAACGTATAGATCCGGTCTTATCTCGAATTCGAAAATTTTAGTGATTGCAGTAACCTCCCTTTTTTTAAATGGTGAAGTGGAGTGGGGAGGTTAAAATGGATTTTCCAGAACAAATTCGTAGGTTTAGGTTCTTATAACACCTGCATCACAGAGTCAAAAAGTGCAATTGAATTGAGCCTCTCGATGTGATCGATATTTTATTAAATGGTGTTATATTTTTGCATGTAGCAGGTTTTGACTTTTAGACAGGTGTACTTTTAACAATTCAATTATTTTCATACAGTCTTATTCTGGATGACATTGAACGCTTTTAAAGGGGGACTTAAGTGAAAATTAAAGTTGTAGAGAATTTTTTTCTAAGAATTATGGCGGAAAAAAATAATGTGCTACTACCAATAATAACCGAGATACAGCAAATTTTACGAGGGGTTAACCACATGGTAAATTTGTGTACACAAAATCGCAAATTGTAAGAAAGTCGCTAGGAAATCGCTAAAATCGCTAGAAAATTGCCAAAATCGATAGAAAATCGCTAAAATTGTATTTGTAAAATTTGTCCAAAATCAGTATAGGGTTTTTGAATCTAAAAAATTAAACATTAAAGACCACAGAAATCGCCGAAATTGCTAGAAAATTTTCAAGTCGCCAAAAAAATATGCGAAAATCGCCAAAATTGCTACAAAATCGCTGGAAACTTGCTTGAAAATTGCCAAAATTGCAGGAAAATCGCCGAAATCGCTGGAAAATTGCCAAAATCGCTAAAAATCGCCAAATTGCTAGAAAATTGCCAACATTCCAGAGAACCGTACACCAAAATCGCTAAGTGGTTAACTCCTCCATGAGTTCGAGGGGTTAACCGCATGATAAATTTTTGTACACAAAATCGCAAATTGTAAGAAAAAAGCCAAAATCGCTAGAAAATCGCCAAAACCGTTAAAATTGCATTTGTAAAATTTGTCCAAAATCAGTACAGGGTTTTTGAATCTAAAAAATGAAACATTAAAGACCGCAGAAGGCGCTTAAAAATCGCCGAAATTGCTAGAAAATTTTCAAGTCGACAAAAAAATATTCGAAAATCGCTACAAAATCGCTGGAAACTTGCTTGAAAATTGTTAAAAAATCGCCAAAATCCCAAAAACTATTTGCAAAATTTGTCCAAAATCAGTACAGGGTTTTTGAATCCAAAAAATTAAACATTAAAGACCACAGAAGGAGCTTAAAAATCGCCGAAATTTGCTAGAAAATTTTCAAGTCGCCAAAATTGCTACAAAATCGCCGGAAACTTGCTTGAAAATTGCCAAAATCGCTAGAAAATCGCTAAAATCGCTAGAAACTCGCTAAAATTGTATTTGTAAAATTTGTCCAAAATCAGTATGTACAGGGTTTTTGAATCTAAAAAATGAAACATTAAAGACCACAGAAGGAGCTTAAAAATCGGCGAAATTGCTAGAAAATTTTCAAGTCGCCAAAAAAATATGCGAAATTCGATCGAAAATCGCCAAAATTGCTACAAAATCGCCGGAAACTTGCTTGAAAATTGCCAAATTCGCTAGAAAATCGCCAGAAAATCGCTAAAATTGTATTTGTAAAATTTGTCCAAAATCGGTATGTACAGGGTTTTTGAATCTAAAAAATGAAACATTAAAGACCACAGAACGAGCTTAAAAATCGCCGAAATTGCTAGAAAATTTTCAAGTCGCCAAAAAAATATGCGAAATTCGCTCGAAAATCGCCAAAATTGCTACAAAATCGCTGGAAACTTGCTTGAAAATCGCCGGAAACTTGCAAAAATCGCCAAAATTGCTAGAAAATTGCCAAAATTCCAGAGAACCGTACACCAAAATCGCTAAGTGGTTAACCCCTCGAAATTTTATGTTTACTCCTACAACGGTGTGACGTCATAGGGGCATAGAAGCACGGACGCCCGGCCGCGCGCTTAGTCTTTACGTGCAGTTTAAATGTGGTTTAAATTCGAACATGGCTTACGGGTTTGAGCCTCCTTTTTTCACTAAGAAAATGGAAAAGTTGGAAGCTGAGAAGAGGAAACAGCTCTTAGATGCTGATTTTGTGAATAGAAGCAACAATACATACTGGTATCTTTTATAACAATTGTTGTAAAACAGCGAATGATTCGGAATGTTTTTGTTGCCAACAAAGCACTCTGAGGGTGGGTTCTATAAAACATTTAATCCTGTCTTAAAGTTAATTTTTCAAATTTCTATAACAAATTATTGACAATTGTTTCTATGGTATCGTAGCGGGCTTAGCGTTAAGTCTAGGAATAAATAACGAGTGGTCAAAAACTTTTCCGATCTAGTAGCCCTTGACTTGAGAGACGTAGGGCGTAGACTGTGGTAATTACATGGAAACGTCACAGTCAGATTTCGCTTTGAATGATAATTTCAGCAGTCTACGCTTTACGTCTATCACGCAAGGGCTACTAGATCGAAAAAGTTTTTGCTCACACGTCATTTTATAAACCCGAAGGGGTGAAAATGACTGCGAACATGATTGTTTATTGTAAGCGGTTGTATTCTCGATTCGGAAAAATATGAAATGTGAAGGAAATTCCCTCCCGTTTTGGTGAGTATTATGGCAGCCGTACAACAGGACACCATACCCGTGAAAAACGCTCGATTAAAGCAACTCGAAATTAACACAAACAAAAGTGATTCATCGAACTAAGTACAGGCAGATTTTTTGAGGCCGAATTTACTATTAAAACGAAGGATAATATGAGGAGCGAAAGACAAAAGCAAAGAATTGTGATAATTACAAAACGTTTCTCATCGTTATAAATAATAAAAAGTAAATTGTAACTGATGGGTTTAAAATTTTTATTCTTACAGAAAAATTGAATTATTTGGTACCACGTTCATGCAAATGTGTTTAAAAAGCTCATCAGTTAAAAGTTAGTAAAATCTGTAACATATTCAAATAAATAATTAAAATACTGTACTTAAGCAATAAAAATAGTCACAGGCCTCCATTCCCTCTAACATTTGAAATGAGTATATTGTTCATCTTCTTTGAGATAGTGCTGACGAATCCTTTCGACAACAAAAGTTGGAATAACTCTTCTTTGATATCGTTCCAGTTTGGTCCATCCATTAATTTAAAAGTTATTGAACAAAATTGATTTTAAATAATGAAAACACATAATGTCTGTAAGCGAGATATGATGACTTTCACTTTATCAACTTTTTTCGAACCGGGTTTCAGATTCCAAGTTACTTAAACTTATCTGTTGGGAGCTAGTTTAGTTATTTGCTTGCAAATCTTTGTAAATGGGCACGAAACTTCCACAAAGTAAAGCGAAAGCGGTTCTCTTCTCTTCTTTCGACAGTTGTCATAAAATCATTGTTAACTGCATTCCTAAGTATTTATCTCGAAAAATAGTGTACCGGAGTGATATACATAATATTAATATCAGAAGAAGAGATACTTTAGAAATTCCACTGCACAATTCACAATTTTTCAAACGCTCATTTTCGTACAGTATCGCTCATATAATGAACAAAATTCCTGCTCCCTTTCGTAACATGTCCATCTCTCTCTTTAAAAAGTACATGTCAGATTATTTACTCTCAGTACAATCTTCAGCTATTTCTATTTAAGTAAAATTAAAATTAATATACTCATAAGTCATTACAGTGTTTTGCTGTTTATTTCTGTAAAGTAGCGGTTCAATTTTTCAAAATTCTTGTAATTTGTGTTCCACTTTGCCAAACGTGTTCTCCCGTCTTGCTATCGTTAGTTATTTATGTTTTGGCAAGGGCTGTGTGGAAGAACAGTCCCCGTCTCGTATGGGAGAACTGAACACAGCCCTTGAGATTTACCAGCAACTTATTTCATCATTTATCTTTCTTTTTTCTTACGTGTTGTATTTTTGTTCTGGTAAATAAAAAATAAAAAAAAAAAAATAATGCGGTGACAGTTGTCACTCGGAGGCCCGCTGTAATTTAAACCACGATAAAGATAAAGTAGTAGGAATTTATTTTTGGCCGATAAAACAGAGAACCGTAAAAACTAAATGGCATTTCCGGCAAAAATGCTGTCATAGAGCCATAATTTTATTTTATTTCTTAAAAAAGGTGAAGCCACAAATATGTTCCCCTCTTGCGGTTAAGAAAATCATGAGCTTTTCAATGATATTACTTTCGAGCCTATTGTTTACAATAATTTTGGACGCTTTTTCTCTGAAGTATCTCTTTAAGGACGGAAATAGGAGGAATGCAGGAAACCACGATAAATTTTAAAACAATCATTTTTAGAAAGCCCATTCAATTTGGAAACTTTTTTGTCTCTTGAAATTGTTTTGTCAAACGCAATGTTTTCGAGAAAAATGGCAAAATATGATCGAATGCATAGCGAGATTCGTATGAAATTGTACGTGTTAATCGTAAAAAAAAAATCTCATCATTTTTTCGAGAAAAACAAAAGATAATAATCTGACAACTGATTAATGATAACTGTCAAAAAATAAATTTGTTTGTTAATTGCGAACGCCAGCCACCTACGATTAACAAGTAGAATTTCGTGCGAATCTATGCATTCGATCACATTTTGCCATTTTTCTCGAAAACATTGCCTTTGACGAAACAATTTCAAGAGACAAAAAAGTTTCTAAATTGAATGGGCTTTCTAACGGGCTGATAATTTTTAAGAAATTCAAATACACGACCAAAGTTTTGTGGCTCCAAAGACAAGGGGACCCACGAAAAAGTGTCTTAAGGGGGTCCCCCGCCAAAAATCGTAGCACTATCAGATTCTACATGTCATAAGACTAGGGCTGGGCGATTATGTCCGAGCATAATCGATTATTGAAAATTATGGATTTTTCCGATTAATCGATTTTACAATAATTAATTTCCCACAATTATTGCCTAATTATTATTGTTTATTAAAAATGCTCTCCAATATTTGCTTCAATTCATTACTTTCCATACTGTTTCCCTTAATTCCTAATCATTGAAAGTTATCATAAATGTTATCTTTGTCAGCTATATCACTGTCAAATCCCTATCACACACTCAAGTAGTTACGTACGTAAAGTACATCTCAACACAAAGAACCATTGGTCCCTAATTATTTCTCCTAATACTACTGGACTAAACCTCATAATCAGATTCTGCGACCCTGAAAATCTCAGGGGACATTGGTTTAATTTGCGAAATAATTAAGGAGCTAGGATTTTCGATAGCGTTTTTCAGATTCTCTGTGATCCGGCCTTGTTTAAATTGACGATATACACGATTTTATTATTTCCTCTGTGACCCTGGGAAAAGCCGAATCCTCTCAACGGTCAGTTGTTTAAAGGGGGACTTAAGCAAAAAAAACAACTTTGCCTAAATAAAAAGTGTAGAAAATTCTAAGAACAATGGTTATGACAATTTTTTTTTATCGCAAATGGTTTTTGAGCTACAGCCGCTTGAACTGTAGATTGTAAATTTAATGACGTCATCTGGTCAATGTAACGCGCGCCTCCCATATAAACAATGCAGTTTTGGCGTTCATTCCGCTTGGTTTATTTATCCCTTCGTGGCCCTTTCCTTAGTTTTAATAGTAAATTCGGCCTCAAAAAATCTGCCTGTGCTTAGTTCGATGAATCACTTTTGTTTGTGTTAATTTCGAGTTGCTTTAATCGAGCGTTTTTCACGGGTATGGTGTCCTGTTGTACGGCTGCCATAATACTCACCAAAATGGGAGGGAATTTCCTTCACATTTCATATTTTTCCGAATCGAGAATACAACAGCTTACAATAAACAATCATGTTCGCAGTCAGTTTCACCCCTTAGGGCGGGTTGTATAAAATAACGTGTGAGCAAAAACTTTTTCGATCTAGTAGCCCTTGCGTGATAGACGTAAAGCGAAGACTGCTGAAATTATCATTCAAAGCGACATCTGACTTTGACGTTTCCATGTAATTACCACAGTCTACGCCCTACGTCTCTCAAGTCAAGGGCTACTAGATCGGAAAAGTTTTTGACCATTCCTAGACTTAACGCTAAGCCCGCTACGATACCATAGAAACAATTGTTGTCAATAATTTGTTGTTATAGAATTTTTGAAGAATTAACTTTAAGACAGGATTAAATGTTTTAATAGAACCCGCCCTCAGAGTGCTTTCTTGGCAACAAAAACATTCCGAATCATTCGCTATTTTACAACAATTGTTAAAAAAAACACCAGTATGTAATTGTTGCCTCTATTCACAAATTTATCAGCATCTAGGAGCTGTTTCCTCTTCTCAGCTTCCAACTTTTCCATTTTCTTAGTGAAAAATGGAGGCTCAAACCCGTAAGCCATGTTCGAATTTAAACTGCACGTAAAGACCAAGCGCGCGGCCGGGCGTCCGTGCTTCTATGCCCCTAAGACGTCACACCGTTGTAGGAATAAACATAAAATTTGCTGTATCTCGGTTACTATTGGTAGTAGCACATTATTTTTTTCGCCATAATTCTTAGAAAAAAATTCTCTACAACTTTTATTTTCACTTAAGTCCCTCTTTAATACATCAGACTTTCACTTTGTATGGTAAAATGACTGGCAGAGTCTCTATTACAGAGCTAAAAATCAGGTTCCTATCAGATTTGAAAGCTTTTCTGCACTACTGTAATATGAATACCGATGATTTTTTCTCTGCAGTATTTTTCACGGCAATTGTAATTTCAGGCGAAAGTGGAAAACCCATAAGAGCCAGCGCCAACTATATTCGACTGGAAATAGAGGAAGACCGCGGAGTGTTCGAATACGACGTCCGTTTCAATCCAGACGTCGACGCAAAATCGGTTCGTTGTAAATTGGTGAATCAGGCCCTGGGCGAATTGGCATACACGAAAGTGTACGACGGTGACGTCTTCCTCTATCTGCCCAGGAAGGAATTCGACGGGAGGACGGAATTTCCGGGTGTGATACCGCACAATAACGAACCCGTAGTCGTAATTTTTACGTACAGAAAAAAACAGAGGATGTCAGAGTGTTTGCATCTCTACAATGTCCTGTTTAAACGAATAATGTACATACTCCTCTACAAACCCATCGGGAGGAATTATTTCGACACTGAGCATAAACACCTCATCCCTCAGCACAAGTTGGAGGTGTACCCTGGGTATGCGATTGCCGTGGACGAAATGGAGGGTGGGTTAATGGTCTGTTTGGACACCCAACATCGCGTCGTTCGATCTCAAACTGCCCTCGAACTGATGTACGATATCAGAGCGGCCAATCCCAGAGGGGAAGCGTTTCGAGAAACTTTGAGAAAGAATTTGATCGGGTGTTGCGTCATGACGAAGTACAACAACAAAACCTACATACTCGACGACATTAATTTTGACTCTAGTCCGAAGGAGACTTTTGAGCTCTCCAAAGGCGGATCTACCAATTATATCGATTACTATAAGAATAATTATAACATAACTGTGACTAATCTCGACCAGCCGTTGCTGATGAGCAAATTGAAATCGAAAAAAGTAGGAACTGAGATTCAGGACAGGATCGTTTGTCTCCTTCCCGAATTGTGCTATTTGACTGGATTAACCGATGCCATGAGGAGCGACTTCAGGGTGAGTTTAAAAAGAATTGTCAAATTGTTTACCAAAGATACGATGTGAATAGAATGAGTGGTGCGGAATAAGGGTTCGACACTAAATTGCAGTTAAGTTGGTGCCGAAAGTTCTCTGGATCAAAGTTTTTTCTGGAACAGGTATTTTTGTCATGCCCTTTTCTTTAGAAAAGGCTTCAAATTTTAACCCAGCTCATAACCAGATAGATACTTTATTACTTTGCCTTTCGGCTTGTAATGAGCCCTGCCCTTTTTACAATTTAATTATACAGGGTGAGTCTAGTTGGACAAATCAGTCGCCTAGCGTTTAAGATATTGAAATTGGAAATTCAATTTTTGGATATGTTGTAGCTGATATGGTCCCCTACACATGGGACCCATAAAGAAAGCTCCAGTTTTATTCAAACCGAAATTATTAAATAAAAACGAAGGCTTAAAAATTTTTTTTTCGATATTGTTGAATTTTTTAAGGTTATTTAGTTAGAGAATCATTTTCTCTTTATAGAAACATAATTTTTTGTAGAAATAAGTTAATAATCTCCGAGAGACAAATTATTTAAATAATAAAGATTTTTAATTATTTCCTAAAGAAAGCCACGCATGCCGTGATTTGAACAACTGAAAGGCAGTCTAGCTTATACTGCAGACTGTACCCAGAACGACAAGTGTCAGTTGGAAATGTCATTTGAGGTCGTTTGTGAAAAAATAATGCAAAACTACGGGTTTTTGCCCTTTTCTTTACAGATAATTAGGTAATTTTTATTGCTTGATTAATGTTTTGCTAAATTCGTCGAATACAAGTGTCTCGGGTTCTCACACTGGAGGGGCCCGATTAGGACAAGTTAAAGTTTACAGCCTTCGAGTTGAATTTTCTTGGTTTCGCTTGGCTCACCGCTTCTTTGTCTTTGTTCATTATATCAACACGTTGAGTGTCTTCAACATTTGCTGGACCCCTCAACATCCGATGATAAATCTTCATTTCGTAAGTGTGAAAAAATTGTCAGCAGAAATATTAAATTTTTAATAAAACAACAAAATCACCATATTTGACAGCATGACAGCAATGTAAACTGTTAGCAACTATTGCCAATTGCTTTCTGGCTGACGAGAATAGCTTTTCTTGGTCGAACCATTCGACTCCAAAAAACATCAATCGGGTGACAACCCGAGACACTTGTATTCGGCGAATTTAGCAAAACATCCATCAAGCAATAAAAATTACCTGATTATCTGTAAAGTAAAGGGCAAAAACTCGTAGTTTTGCATTATTTTTCCTTTGATTTTTCCACAAACGAAAGCAAATGACATTTCCAACTGACGCACTTGTCATTCCGGGTACAGTCTGCAGTATAAGCTAAACTGCCTTTCAGTTGTTCAAATCACGGCATGCGTGGCTTTCTTTAGGACATAATTAAAAATCTTTATTATTTAAATAATTTATCTCTCGGTTATTATTAACTTTTTTCTGCAAAAAGTTATGTTTCCATAAAGAGAAAATGATTCTCTAACGAAATAACCTTAAAAAATTCAACAATATCGAAAAAGAATTTTTTAGGCCTTCGTTTTTATTTAATAATTTCGGTTCGAATAAAACTGGAGCTTTCTTTATGGGTCCCATGCGTAGGGGACCATCTCAGCTACAACATATCCAAAAATTGAATTTCCAATTTGAATATCTTAAGCGCTAGAGCGACTGATTTGTCCAACTAGACTCACCCTGTATTGTATACAGTGCGAGTGTAAAGTATGGAATAAAATTCCTTAAATTTTTGTCCTTGATTTGTGGCAAAAATCCTCGGGCAGGTCGATTTTATTTTGTAATGCGGACTTGATGGAGGGGACAGTTATTTTCTCTCACTTCCGGTTTAACCGGAAATGGTCTTAACTTAGTTTTCTCAAATGGAATGACACTTTTTCGCAACGGATTCGGAATGTACGATTTTTTCTGAGTTAGAAACATGTGTCACACTTTACCGGAAGTACAGTCACGGCCACCTCAGATTTTCAAAAACATCGAAGAAATCGGTCAAAAACCAAGGTTTTGGAAAATCGCAAATACACGTCAACCTTATTTTTTTGATGTAAATTCAACTGCGCAATTTCATTTCCTTTTATTTGTCTGTTTTTTCAAATTTTTTCACTTTTCACAATCTGCCAAAATAGCAAAAAGACTTTTTTAAAAATGTAATCGCGCAGTTGAATTTGTAACAAAAAAATAAGGTTGACGTGTACTTGCGATTTTTAGAAATCTTGGTTTTTGACCGATTTCTTCGATGATTTTGAAAATCTGGGGTGGCCGTGACTATACTTTCGGTAAAGTATGATACATGTTTCTAACTCAGAAAAAATCGTAGATTCCGAATCCGTTGAGAAAAAAGTGTCATTCCATTTGAAAAAAATAAGTTAAGGCCATTTCCGGTTAGACCGGAAGTGCTAGAAATTAACAGTCCCCTACATCAAGTTCGCATTACAAAAATAAAATTGACCTGTCCGAAGATTTTTGCCACAAATCAAGAATAAAAATTTAAGGAATTTTATTCCATACTTTACACTCGCACTGTATATACTAACATTTAAATCAAATTCAGTCTTCTTCTCCAGTCTATCTTCCATTTTTGTCTTCTCTTCTCTCCCTTTCCTCTTCTCTCATCCCCACGCACTCTTTCAGCATATGCTCTTATCGTCTCTCTTGCTTTCCCACATACTCTACACACTCTCTCCTCCTCCTCCAACCAGAATTTATTTTCTCTTTCCTCATTTCCGCATCTAAATCTCGCTATCATTCTTTTATCTTTCTCACTCACTCTGTCCAAGTAACTAGGTAGCTTCGTACATATGATGTCGTTATACTTTGCATTATACCTTGATTATTTTATTCTTGTTCTTCTCTCTTGTTATCTTCCCATGCGTATCCATTTCTCGCAGTATTTTTGTCTTTCCTTCCATTCTTCTTTTTCTCATTTTCTCCTTCCAACACTCTTGCAGTCCAACCTTTCTCCCATTGTGTCCTCAAATTTCACTGCCCTTTTCCCTGTCTCCACTCTCTTTCTCCCCTTTTTTTTATTATATACTCCGGTGTCTCTGTAACCAAGCCCAGCACCCACTTGAAATACTTTTCCTGCACTCTCTCCACCTCCTCTTGTTCTTCCCAGCGCCATATTTCTGCCTCATTCATCAACATACTCTTCACTAAACCACCTTATTTGCTTTTTTAACTAGTCCTCTTACATGCGCTCTCGTTGTGTTTCTTTTATTAAATACATACCCTAAATATTTGAATTCTCTTTCTTGCTCTATTATTCTCCCGTTCCTCTTCCATTCACTTTTCATTTGCCCTCCCTCTTCTTTTCCTGAAAACCATTGTCTTACTTACTTCCAACTTTTTCTCTTCATATATTTCTCTGCAATTCTTATCATTGCTCTCATTTCTCTCATCCCTCTCTCCTCATTCGCTACAATCACCAGGTCATCCGCATACGCCAAACACCACACTTTCTCTTTGGCCACCACAACTCCTGCCTGCCCCTTTTTGAACTCATCATCAATATCACTTATAAAAATTGTAAACAGCGTTAGGCCGAGTGGGCGTCTTACACCTTTTCTCGTCCAGAAACATTCGCTCTCTATTGCGTTCACTCTAACTACAGCTCATAACCATTCATTGGTAAGAAGGTAAATGAGAAGCTGTAGACGATTTAAAGATTAAGATTACTCGTCTTCGACTCGTTTTTGCAAACCTTTCCTCGATTCTGTTATACTATACTTACCAACCTAATATCGTAATATACTATATTTTCATCAACAAAAAGGTTTGGAGGATCAGTAAAAAATACTGGTTTTCACATCCAACCGGGTACAGAAAAATATACATAAAAAACACAAATCTCGAAATCAAAACCCATTAACTTCCTATCTTCTTTGTTTTTCTAATAAATGGATTTTCAGTTTGTTTTAAACCACATCCACTAAATATAGTTTAATACTTGTTGGGTAATTTCGGAGCTACATACATAAAACAACATTCAAATTTTGAGGAACAATGAAAGGGAATATCATATAATTGACTTTTTCTAAATATTAACTTCATGCAGGTCAGAGCCTTTTTGGCAGAAGACAGTACAGGTAATCAGGTTTCTTGGACATGGTGATTTGACGATTTTGACAGGAACATTACGGACCGGTTTTTTCATATCATGTTTTTAACATGAGGTTATTTTCATAGAAACAAATTGTTGTCACAATGGAAACTAAGGTGACAAAGCTCATGTTAAAGTTAACATGAGATGAAAAAACCGGCCCTAAGATTGTCAGCTTACGTCCGAAAGGTTGTCAACTACAAGTCAAAATGGTAGATTTTTTAGGCTGAAAAAATCTACCATTTGACAAGCAGTGCATCCATGAGGACTCAACAAGGCAAGCAAGAGACTACGAATCGTATTTTGCAGATTATTTTATAAATTAAAGTATTGAGTAAGTAGTGTCAAGTTGACGTAGTATTATCACTGTAATCAGGATTTGATTGGTTACTGGTATACTAAATGCTGCTTTGGATTGGTTCAATACTTAATGTATAACATAGTCTGAAAATATGCGCCGGAGGTTGAAGTATAATTATAATTCAGAAGTTAACTTCGAGTCACGACGGAGATATTGCCCGTCACACTGAATATGGCACATCCTGTATTTTAAGAATTAAGTTACTGCTCCACAAAAATAACTTACCAGGACGCGTTTCAGAGTGTTACTACATCTTCAGCTGGAAAAGAAATTACACAAAATACAAAACAGTTCCTTGAAAATTGAAAAAATAACTTTCGGCCAAAGAAAAACAATAGCTTTGGGTCACACATTCTAAATGTTTGAGCGTCCTTGATGAATTTACGGTGCGACCCAAAGCTGTTATTTTTCTTTGATCCAAATTTTTTAAATTATTTTTTGGTAACTGTTCTATATTTTGTGTTAATTCTGGGGTTAATACCTTTTCTAGCTGAAGGTGGAGTAACTCTCAAACGCGCCATAAACAGCAAGTAATTTTTGTGGAACAAAACTTTGAATCTACCCAGTGTAATCAAACGTCGCCTTTGAAACTTTCAAAATACAAGTTATTCTTTCTTAATAATACTTCTTTCATAAATGCTGTAAATTAGCTAGAAACTACTTAGGGCCGGTTTATCGATGCTCAGTAAGTGTCAGCTAACAGCAAACTGACAGTTTGTAGCCAATCAGATCGCTAGTTGCTAGGCAATTGGCTTTCAGTTGATGATGAGTTCAGTTGATGACTGAGCATCGATAAACCGGTCCTTACTTTAAGAATTGACCATGAAAATCAAAATAGTTATTTACCTAATTGTGTCTTGAAAAGTTGGATTTTACGCAATTACGTAAAATGTTGTAAGTAATACGTTATGAAAAGTCCCAGTTGTTTGACTCGCATGATTTTGCAAAACTCGCTATCGCTCGTTTTGGCAAATATTACAGCTTGTCATACGATATAGGGCTTTTCATAACTAATTAGGTAAGTAACTATTACGTAATTAGTCATGAAAAGTCCTATTGACGAGCCGATCGCTCGTTTTGCAAAATTATGCGAGCCAAACAATTTAGGATTTTCATAACGTATTAAGTACAACATTTTTCCTAATAGAGTATTGCAGCTCAAAAATTAAAACATTGGAATAGATACTGTTTTTAAAATGACAAAGGTAAAATTTTTTTGTTTCGCTAAACTTCCGGTGAAAAAGTTGGTTTTAGATGACGTTATACACCGAAGGAAAAAATTCATGATTGGCAGCCAGATGTGAGCAAATCATTTTTGACATAAATAATATAACCTTCTATTTTGCTTCATTCATTAAAAATGCTCTTCTAAGCACAAAAAGCGAACATTAAGGAAGCTAAAAATTCCTGTAGTCACAGCGTGTAGAAACTCCAGTGCAATTTATGTGAAGAGAACTTAAGATTCCCGACGAATTTGCACACACGTTTAAAGTCAAATTGGGGCTCATTCGGTAGCTACATTTCAAGGAGATTAACAAAACACCCCTTTAGAAAAGAAGGAATATGAAGCAGGATAGAAATTCCTTTTTGTTCTTTTCAATCGAAAAAGTCATGGCTGAATGCGGGATGATAATTTGATGACAAAAACTGACACTTGAAAACGAAGCACATGGTGAATGATGCCGAGAATGGTTTATGGATAGTGACGTCACACCAATACAAAAAATGCAAGGAAAGGCAAAATTTTAAACTTGTTTTTCACTTTTTTGCTATAATTAGTCACAGTGAATACTTCTAATAACGTTAGACTATCTACTTTTTATCCTACTTTCCGAAAATTATGGTTTGAAATTTTTTTTTTCTTGGACTGCAATACTCTATTGCTTAAAATCCAACTTTTCAAAACGCAATTAGGTAAACAAACTTTCGGTGATGTCAATCAGCACTCTTCTCGGTTCATTTCAACCAACTGACGTCACTATCTGCGCTTTTGGCCAACCCTCGTTCTTGCATCAACAAACCTTTTCAACCTTCCATTTCAGGTAATGAAAGACGTCGCCGCCTTCACGCGAGTAACCCCCGGCCAACGTATGATGGCCCTACGGACGTACCTGAACAACGTGAGACAAAGTGAGGCCGCCCAGAAGGTTCTGGCCGGTTGGGGTCTGCACATTGCCGGTGGTACAACCAACGTGAACGCGCGCGTTTTACCCCGCGAGACCATCTTCTTCGGATCGGGCAGCTTCGACGGCGGCCAGGACTGGAATCGGGCGGTTTCGGAAAATCGCGTGGTGGGCGCCATTGATTTGCAGAACTGGCTTTTGGTGTACACTCCGAGGGACGAGAAATACGCCTCGAATTTCTCCCAGACGATGGTACGGCTGTCGAAGAATATGGGCTGCATTATACGCGATCCCAGGGTGGTGGTCTTGAAGGATGACAGATCTGAGAGTTACATGTCGGCGTTGCAGGCTAACATTGCCGATACTACTCAGGTAAGCTAGTAATTGACTTGTTTTAAAGGGGGTGTGAACCAAAAAAGCTTTTTTCGTGAAAACCTAATTTTTCTAAGCGTAAAAGTTTCGGAGATCTGAGCGTTTTAAATCAGCAGTCCGAACATTGTGACGTCATACCAACACGGGTATACTGAGCCAACACGTATTAGCCCGGCGTAAGAAGTTAAAAGACGTTCATTACCCAATATTCGGGTATAGAACTAAATGAGTGATACCTCAAATTGTTCGTCTTGCATCCTTCTATACGTGTGACGCTTTTAAACATCTGCTTGGTGGTAGAGACAAAGGTTATTGCAAAAGAAACAAAAAAGAACCCTGATGACGGAAAATTGTACTTAAATATTTCTAATTATTTCTCGGGAACCAATAGGGTTACAGACATCGTTCTTTGACTGTCTTGTAGCCCTTTTCATGTGCTCTTCAATTATGTCAATGAGTTTGGAATTGCAGTGTTTTTCGGTCCCGAAATCTAGGACGGAAACCAATTCTCACCAAATTGTGACTTCCGAAATTGCACTTTTTTCGCGCACAACTTTGTTATACAATCGAATATTAAAAATCGCTACACGTGACGACATGCGGAATTTTATTGGCTGCAGATTATTCGCAGCATGTAGGGACTTATTTTTGTAAATAAAGTCGTACGGGCAGCAGATCTGTAGCAAAATCCGGCACGCTCCACTACTTTTGTCGTATGGCGCTACCTAAGCATGATGCATGTCTGATAAATACAATTAGCTAATAACAATTTTTTTCAATTTTTGTCTCCCTTGATCGACGTAATTTCCTTTTCTGTGCTTTTTGATTCAAATTCGAATGTAAATATGAAAAAATCTCATTGTTTGTTACCGCGCTGCTGAAATTGCAATGCTGCACAGCGAGCCAGCGAGGCCGTGGATATTGTTATGACGTCACACCTGCAATTAGTTTCTTCTATAAATAGCTCTAATTCTAAAACCATTTTAACCAGAAACGCCGGGTTTTAATTTTTGTTCTTAGAATTTTTTCTACTATATTTTTCATTTTTGGTTCACACCCCTTTTAAGTTTGCGGTGAGTGTACTGGGTTATCCCCCTTCGGCGATGTCTGCGTTCATCTCGACAGTGTAAAATATGTAGATTCAGATTGTTAAAAAAAATGGTTATTTTTTAGCACAACACACCAGATGAAGAAGTTTTTCGGCGGTAGTCATTAAAAGTGCATTTTTACTGCCTCTTTTGCGGCAGTAAAAGTCGATTTTTTACTGCCGGCGGCTATGAAACTTCAGCCACGGCAGTGAATCTGCAATTTTTTTGCCTTGTTAAACAAATAACTATTTCCTTCTTGCTGAACTCTGCCGACTATAATAAGTCAGAGGAGCATTTCGTCACTTTGGCACCCGCTGGGCAACACAATAGCAAAAAAAATATGGTTGTCTGTCATGGATCTGTCATTAAAATCGTCAGTTCTTTCGTTTACCAGCAAAGTTCTAAAAAAGACTTCTGTGTTCAGTACGAAAATACTTAAATTCTCTTAATCATTTGAAATCAAGTGCCATGTCACCTTTGACATTTAGCGTCTGCAAATTTTGTTGGTGCCAGAGGAGTTGGGCTCTGATTCTTTCGTTTATTCACAAGAGTCTTAATTAAATCAAAAAGCTGCATTGCTGTCCCCATTGATGGTAAATCGCTGCATGATGCGAAAATGTTATTAGTGAAACGGTGCGCGATGATATTTGTCTAGAGCTCCTCGGCAAATAGTTTTTTAATAAAAAAATCTTTGAAATTCCGGGCCAACATACTTTGTTGTCCCGAAATTAGAGGATATCTTCAGGGCGTATTCTACGATAAAAAATATGAAGAAAAGTTTTGATAAACGTATGGGTTAGTTTTAGACCAATCTCTTCGAGTGGCCCTAGCTCACTTATGAGGCATTTTTCGACCCATGTTTGTTAAAACTTTTTTTCATATTTTTGATCGTAGAATACGCCCTGAAGATATTATCCTCTAATTTCGGGACAGCCTGTATATGACGTCATATCTGTCGGTACGTAAGTGGGCGGAGTTTCCCGCATGTTCTCTGTTCTGATTGGCTGAATTTGATGTTTTAGTTGTGCATCTGATTGGACTTTTCCAAGTTAAAACATACTTACTTTTTGGAGCCTGAAGTCTAGGAGGTTAACGTTTCACTAAAAATACAAATTCCGTTTGCTTTTACATTTTGAGGATTTTCCCAGGATTTTCATGACTACCCAATATGTTTTGTTTCTTTTCTTTCGTGTAATGGCTTTCCTGAAGGTTTTTCTATCCACATTGTCATTTTCTATTTACAGCATAGCCACCTACTTCATCGTCAATATAACAGTCAAAAGAATTACTCTTTTACGCTTCCCGATCGTAAATTTTTATTTTGTTAGGAAATGCCGAGGAAAATACTAAATAAGTGGGTATGACTTTAATTAAAATTGTTTATTTCATTTTGAGATTTAAAAATTAATGATTTTAATAGGGATTTTAACTGGTTTTAATAATTTACATTTTAGCAATAATGGTGACTGATGATGACTAATGAGATGGCTAAGTAGGTATATTAAAGTGGGCCAAGTTCGCGCGTTGAATACTGGATTATGAATTATGATAAACCCAGATAAACCACATCATCACAAAATTTCTGCCCACTGGCAACATTAACAGCTGGGAGTACAATTTGTCTTGTCGTACGATGCTAATCCCCAAATAGGTAGTGTTGTGAATAATTAATATCAGATTCAGAATGCAGTGTCCAGTGTGTAATGGGTCAGAAGGAATAGATATCCAAAAATCAAACTGAACACTGCTTATTTATGAAACAAGTGTTCATTGATTACCTAGACCCTACACTCTACACCCACCTGCAAAAATATTGCTGATTAATCTTACAATGTGCATGTTGTTCTTACTTGCATGATGCTCTTCATTCAGTTGCATGTACAGTTTTAGGGAAGTAGAAGCAGCGTGTCCTGTTATTTTTATAACTCACTGCTCGGAAATACCCTTCTTCGCAAGATTACTCACTGCAGCTGAACTCAAGGAATGATTTCCGAAAATCACGTGAATTATTTTGTGAGCAGGTAGTCTTGTAAAAGTGATTTACTAGTTTCGAGTGCTTTGGATTTTTTAAAATTATGAATCTGAAGCTGTCAAAAGTGACAGGGATTTTTTCACCATATGACAGGGATTTTTTCAATATGACAGGGATTTTTTCACTCATTTGAACTACTCCCTTTGTCAAAACAAATCGGTTGTGATTGGCTAAAATTGAATAATGGATCGTTATCATTGGTCAATAATTCTAAAAAAAAATTGTCAACATTAATATAAGAAGACTTTGATTTTTTATCGGATAAATTTTCCATAGTGACGATAAACTTCCGTTTGATGATTTTGCGAGTTGAATTGGGCATTTATATTCTGATTAGAGCCCGAGAGATTTAGCTCGAGGGCTTTAATCTCCGAATATAAATGTCCAAATTCAACGAGCAAAATTATCTGAAACGGAAGTTTAGAGTCTGACATTTTGGAAAATTTTGCCGATAAAATAAACAATGAATAAATTTTTTTAAATGGCACCATGCTTGTTTCAATTTTTTTTTGGATTCCCTTTGATGCCCTCTTTATGGTAGTGATTTTATTTTTTTGACAAATTAAGCAGTGAACGTAGAAATTTTTGTTGATTCAAATTTCGCGCGGTGATCCGGCAACAATGCGCTTTACCATTACTTCGATGAAACCACCCTCATCTCACCGAATGTCTCCCCACTACAGGGTAGTTGTACTGTGTACACGCCCTCTGGAAGAATCTGATTGGGCCTAATAATAAATAGCCTGTTTACTTCATTGTGTACACAGTACAACTAGTGGGAGTGGGAGACATACGGTGAGATGAGGGTGGTACCATCCAAGGAATGGTGAAGCGCATTGTTGCCGGATCACCGCGCGAAATTTGAATCAACAAAAATTTCTACGTTTACTGTTCAATTTATCAAAAAAATAAAATCACTCCAATAAAGAGAGCATCAAAGGGAATCCAAAAAAAAATAGAAACATGCAAGGTGCCATTTAAAAAAATGTACTTTTATTTATTGCTAAATTATACAATAAGATGGGGAGTTCCAAAATGGCGACAAAATAAAGGTATTTAATTCTAATTTACCCTGGATTTTTTATTTTACTCATTTATCTTACCGTTTGGCCGTGAGAGCCCTGTATTAATACATTTGCACCACCCTGTATAGTTTGATGGTCCGAACCTTTCGACGTTTTGAAGGTGGACGCATTAATAATCGCTTGCCCTGAAATTTCAGTTTAACATTAGGGATATTATTGTTGACGGAATAACTTACAATTTTCACAATGGGTGTAAGGTATATGCAAAAGCGAGCATAATTTGAGGCGTTTTCAGCAAGAGTGGCCTAAGTGACTTTTTTGCAAATTCGTGCTTTTTCGGCCTATCTAAACCTGAAAGGTGTATATTTATTTGCAGCAGTGGCCTATATCAAGTTGGCCGCTACTTCGGTAGATGGCGCAATTCAAGCCACTCTAGCAACATAGAGATTCGGTAATTTCCCTATGCAATAGTGGCTTAAAATTAAGCCCGAAATGGTTGTTATGAACAGTGGCATGCAATAGTGGCCCACTTTTTAACCTCAAATTCTTTTATACAATTCAGTGAGTGTTTATCTTGAGAAAATGGGTTCTAGGGAGGATATAGGTACGTAATAAGCCTTAATTAGACTCAGTCCTTTATTTAAGTTAAAGGGCGTTATTGGCCGCTGAAATCGAGAAGTAATAATTATTTTCTTAAACTAATTAGGCCACATCAATAAACCATCAACTTCAAAAACCGTCCAAGACTCTGAAGAGTCGTCTTCACTCGAAGAAAGTGCAGAAGATCCTTATGCCGATTCCGGATCGAGTTATGTTCAAAGTGAACCGGATAATAACAGCACTGCCTCTAGTAGTGAATCTGACATAGAAGGTAAGTCAAATACTATGTTCAAGCAATGCTCAAGCATTAGGCATTTTTTTTATCAGAAAATAGTGGAGACAATCGAGAAACACTAGAACCGACTCAGCCGAGAAATCGAAAGAGGGGCCCCAGAAGCAAGTTAATGCAACCAGACTTGTGGGAAAGAAATGTAAGGAAAAGATTACGGAATAGTGGACTTGCCTACGTTGGAGTGTCTGGAAAACCCATAGCGGCAAAAACCTTTGATGCTACAGACTGTCAGTGCCTTAGGGAATGCCACAGATTGATAACAATAAAACAACGCGAAAGATTGTTCCACGAATACTACAACCTTGCAAACTTTAACTTAAAAACAGCCTATCTATCAAGCCAGATAAAAATAATTATCAAAAGAAAGAATACTTCAAACTCAGAGAGGAAGCAATATACCCGCATCTATACCTTACCAAATGAAAACGGAGTTGACTTGCCCGTCTGCAAAAGCTTTTTCAAAAAAGTCTTTTTAGTATCTGATGGCCGCTTAACACGCGCATTGAAAGGTAAACAAGCTGGTGGGACCCCCGTGGAAGATAAAAGAGGCAAACACGAACCTTACAACAAGACAAGTCCTGAAAGGGTACAGGAAGTGGTAAACTTTATTTCCTTATTCCCAAAATACCAATCACACTATTCTCGAAAAAAGAATCCGAACCTAATGTATTTGGCACCTACACTAAACATAGCTAAAATGTACAACATGTACAAAGATCAGTCACAAAATCCAGTTTCCCAGCGTGTATTTCGGCACATTTTCAATACAAAATTTAATTTAAAATTCCATGCACCTATTTCCGATAGCTGCAAAACCTGTGATAATCTCCAACAAGGAATTAAATTTGAAACAGACGAAGGTGTCCTTAAAGAATTGACTTCTAAGAGGGAGTTGCACCTCAGGAAAGCCGAAGCTGCGCGGAATGGTATGAAAAATGATTCTGAGTTAGCTAAGGCGCCTGAAAATGATGTAACAACTATTGCCTTCGACCTCATGTCAACTCTTCCAACTCCTCATACCGGGTGGACCAACACTATTGCCCACCTCAAAAATTGCCCTTTATTTTAAAGCTGGGACTTCGAAATTTTTACAGTGTATATGGCTACCAAGGACCCTTCAAATGAGGGCAAAAGTTTATCTGTCATTCAAAAACTGTGACGTCACGAAATTTTGAAATGTCGTTTTTCCAAGAAAAAAAAAATTTTTACCCATAAAATCGTTTTTTGGGCTAATACCTTTATGTTAAGCCCATTTTTTTAAATTTCCGTCATCAGATTAGCCAACTGTAGCAAGCTAAAAATGGTCCATTTTAATTCACAAGTCGGCCACGTAAACAATTGACTACTATGCGAGGGCTTTCTTGGATAACAGCGTACGCTTTTTTCATCTGTCACCAGTTGACAGCGACACGGCGCGGCCATTGAACTGCGAAATTGTTTTTAATTTTAATAAACGTGGATGTTTGTAACGAATAATGTTGAAATATGGGTTTAAACTGGGCATCCACCATTTAATTCGCCCACCCAAGGTGCCAGGAGAGGTTACGAACACGGACATTTAATCAGATGGCGG
Organism: Pycnomerus fuliginosus; assembly: GCA_963924575.1. Classification (NCBI taxonomy): domain Eukaryota; kingdom Metazoa; phylum Arthropoda; class Insecta; order Coleoptera; family Zopheridae; genus Pycnomerus; species Pycnomerus fuliginosus. The sequence goes on from OZ004622.1 coordinate 17,415,813, forward strand.
CGCGGCGTGAAGAGGGGCTCCAGTTTGTGTGAAGGGCTCCGGTTTGTGTGAGGGGGTTTTTTCAAATAGCCATTTCCCTAATTCGCATTATTCCATACTTATGTAATTCCACAGGTAATTATTTTGTTGTTATGGCCTGTTTTTTAGTTGGCATTTTTAGGTTAAGTGAGTCGACTTAGTTTGCCCCGTTGAGACTAATATCGAGGACTAAGATATTCACAGCCCAGAATTTAACAGCAACTCGTGTCAAATAAGGACCAAGGAATCGTTTTGCATAACAAAATTGATATTTACAGCCTCTAAATTTAACATCATCTGATCTAAATAAGGGCAAAGGAATTGTTAAACTATCGTTTCAACTAACATAATTAAAATTCAGAGATAAACTGTAGCCGAAGGTAGAAGAATTATAGCCCGATGCCATTTCTTAACTAGTTGGGTTAAATTGTTTGGTAAATTGTAGGGTGATGTAAAACCAAGTGTTTTTAGCTGGCGAAAGTGTGTTGCTGTAAAGTTGAAGTTGCAATCACAATAATTATAATTTTTCAAGGATATAAATTGAAACTTAAATCCTGTATGATCAAACTAACAACAATAAATTGAATTTGATTGACTGATTGTGTTACATAAACTATGGTCTTTTAGCTGTTTTGGATGTCTCAGAATTGTGGATCCTTCAAATATTGTGAAAGAGCTCTACTAATCATCATAGACAAAATTGTGTACAAGGAACTTACGGCTTGTACTTACCTAAAGTGATGCATTACTCACTACCACAACCCATCACTACACAATCATCACCAAATTCACTGCACTGCAACCACTATAGCACAGATCACTTCACAAAAAGTACTTACCTGATTACAGGTACTGCTCAAAGTGGTGGCCTTCTCTTTCGATGCACATCTGAGCACGTCGCTGAAATGAATTTTGGACTGTAGCTGCTGTATTTCGTTCATTGATTGTCTGGAAGGCATCTACGAGTCGTTGCTGCATGTCTTGTCTCGTGGTTGGCTGTGTTCTGTACACAATTTCTTGCACAACTCCCCATGTGAAAAAATCCATAGGTGTGAGATCGGGAGATCTAGCTGGCCAAGCAATTGGACCACCACGACCAATCCATTTATCTGGAAACTTTTCATCTGCCACACCACGAGCTTCTCGACTGAAATGTGGAGGCGCACCATCTTGCTGAAACCACAAATTTTGGATCACATTTAATGGCACATCTTCTAGTAAGTCATCTAATGAATTTCTTAAGAACTCTGCATACATCGCACCAGTCAGATGGCCTTCAAAAAAGAATGGACCAACTAATCGGTTGTCAATAATTCCTCCCCACACGTTCAGTGACCATATGTCTTGTGTTTTTTCTTCTCTCATCCAATGTGGGTTAACCACCGACCAATAGTGCATATTATGCCTGTTTACGTGCCCATTAGATTTGAATGTGCATTCATCGGTGAAAAGCACAAACTTGAAGAAGTCCTGATTTTCCTGCAGTTTCTCTTGGGCCCACGTGCAAAATCTCACCCTGTTCATAAAATCCTCTCCATGTAGTTCCTGATGCAGTTCGATGTGATATGCATGGAATTTGTGCCTTTTTAATATTCTTAGAATCGATGACTTACTTATGCCGCTTGATTGCTTCATTTCTCGACTGCTGACTTGGGGATTATTTTCAGCTATGTTCAAAACAATAGCTTGATTGATTTCATGAGTCACAGCGGGATTTATCACTGTCTTTTTCTTGGGCTTCAAACTGCCTGTCTCTCTAAGTTTCTCTACAATTCTTTTAAATGTTCGTCTATCTGGTTGAAGTCTGTCTGGGTAACGTTGGGCATACAATTCTGCTGCTTGCATTGCATTTTGCTGGCATTCTCCAAAAATCAAGATCATGTCGACCTTGTCTGAAAAGGAAAGATGTTGCATCGGCATGATAAAAATTAAATGCACTCCACTAAAATAGAATAAAACTATTAATTAACACTAGGTATAGGAAATTCACCAAGATTCACTTCTACACGTAATTATAATTAACACTCACAACACAGAAAAACGCGTGAAAGCTTCCCTGGAGGGAAACCAGGATAAGAGCTGTGAAAACAGCTAACAAGAAGGTATGTAAAACTAAGTTGGAAAACACTTCTCTTCAAGAGGTTGAAGATTTCACAAAATAGCAATTTTTCTCAAAATTAGCAACCTAAACACTGCAACACTATTGTAATTCACACACTAATCACACTAGTGGGTGACTAATGATTAGCTAAAAGGGGTTGGAAGAGTTTGAGCGGGAAATTAACGCGCGTAATGAAATAAATGCGCGAAATTCAAGTAAAAATATGAAAGCCTGATTTATTAAATTTACTTAATAGGCAATTATTGTTTAATAAACGAAAGAATAATCTCAGTATTCTTAGTTCATTCTAATGACAAAAATTGAAACTAAGGCACACACACACGTCTTGTTTATGCACTGGATGGCTTGTCGTGTGATCAATGATTAATTAGTCCTTATTTGCCCACCATGATGATGATTATTAAATTCCACATTGCACCTTTTTGCTTCTGCTGTTCAAATAATAACTTGAGCTTCACCAACTTCAAAGCATCAATTATTAACGTCTTGATTTTGTTTAGGAGGTACCTACGAGGTATTTGCCAATCGAAAACTGACAGTTGCACCACCTTCGATTACAGTTTATCTTTGAATATGAATTATGTTATGCAAAACGATTCCTTGGTGCTTATTTGACACGAGTTGCTGTTAAATTCTGGGCTGTGAATATCTTAGTCCTCGATATTAGTCTCAACGGGGCAAACTAAGTCGACTCACTTAACCTAAAAATGCCAACTACAAAACAGGCCATAACAACAAAATAATTACCTGTGGAATTACATAAGTATGGAATAATGCGAATTATGGAAATGGCTATTTGAAAAAACCCCCTCACACAAACCGGAGCCCTTCACACAAACTGGAGCCCCTCTTCACGCCGCGCCGCCATCTGATTAAATGTCCGTGTTCGTAACCTCTCCTGGCACCTTGGGTGGGCGAATTAAATGGTGGATGCCCAGTTTAAACCCATATTTCAACATTATTCGTTACAAAAATCCACGTTTATTAAAATTAAAAACAATTTCGCAGTTCAATGGCCACGTCGTGTCGCTGTCAACTGGTGACAGATGAAAAAAGCGTACGCTGTTATCCAAGAAAGCCCTCGCATAGTAGTCAATTGTTTACGTGGCCGACTTGTGAATTAAAATGGACCATTTTTAGCTTGCTACAGTTGGCTAATCTGATGACGGAAATTTAAAAAAATGGGCTTAACATAAAGGTATTAGCCCAAAAAACGATTTTATGGGTAAAAATTTTTTTTTTCTTGGAAAAACGATATTTCAAAATTTCGTGACGTCACAGTTTTTGCATGACAGATAAACTTTTGCCCTCATTTGAAGGGTCCTTGGTAGCCATATACACTGTAAAAATTTCGAAGTCCCAGCTTTAAAATAAAGGGCAATTTTTGAGGTGGGCAATAGTGTTGGTCCACCCGGTATTTCAACAGGAATATGTTACTACAAACGACAACTTTGGACTTACTGCCTAGGAATTCACAACCTAGCCACGAATGTAGCTCACATGTACATGTGGAACGAATCTATTGCCTCGAGGGGTCCGCAGGAAATCGGCTCATGTTTGCTACATTACATACAAAATAATGTACATACCTCGAAGTTAATTATGTACAGTGACCAATGCGGTGGACAGAATAGAAATATAAAGATGTCGGTTCTTTGCGATTACATTCTCAAAAGAAAAATTAATAACTTGAAGCTAATTGACCATAAGTTTTTGGTTTCGGGACATTCTTTCCTAGCATGTGACCGTGATTTTGGAGTAATAGAGAAACATAAAAAGACTAGGAGGTTAACGTTTCACTAAAAATACAAATTCCGTTTGCTTTTACATTTTGAGGATTTTCCCAGGATTTTCATGACTACCCAATATGTTTTGTTTCTTTTCTTTCGTGTAATGGCTTTCCTGAAGGTTTTTCTATCCACATTGTCATTTTCTATTTACAGCATAGCCACCTACTTCATCGTCAATATAACAGTCAAAAGAATTACTCTTTTACGCTTCCCGATCGTAAATTTTTATTTTGTTAGGAAATGCCGAGGAAAATACTAAATAAGTGGGTATGACTTTAATTAAAATTGTTTATTTCATTTTGAGATTTAAAAATTAATGATTTTAATAGGGATTTTAACTGGTTTTAATAATTTACATTTTAGCAATAATGGTGACTGATGATGACTAATGAGATGGCTAAGTAGGTATATTAAAGTGGGCCAAGTTCGCGCGTTGAATACTGGATTATGAATTATGATAAACCCAGATAAACCACATCATCACAAAATTTCTGCCCACTGGCAACATTAACAGCTGGGAGTACAATTTGTCTTGTCGTACGATGCTAATCCCCAAATAGGTAGTGTTGTGAATAATTAATATCAGATTCAGAATGCAGTGTCCAGTGTGTAATGGGTCAGAAGGAATAGATATCCAAAAATCAAACTGAACACTGCTTATTTATGAAACAAGTGTTCATTGATTACCTAGACCCTACACTCTACACCCACCTGCAAAAATATTGCTGATTAATCTTACAATGTGCATGTTGTTCTTACTTGCATGATGCTCTTCATTCAGTTGCATGTACAGTTTTAGGGAAGTAGAAGCAGCGTGTCCTGTTATTTTTATAACTCACTGCTCGGAAATACCCTTCTTCGCAAGATTACTCACTGCAGCTGAACTCAAGGAATGATTTCCGAAAATCACGTGAATTATTTTGTGAGCAGGTAGTCTTGTAAAAGTGATTTACTAGTTTCGAGTGCTTTGGATTTTTTAAAATTATGAATCTGAAGCTGTCAAAAGTGACAGGGATTTTTTCACCATATGACAGGGATTTTTTCAATATGACAGGGATTTTTTCACTCATTTGAACTACTCCCTTTGTCAAAACAAATCGGTTGTGATTGGCTAAAATTGAATAATGGATCGTTATCATTGGTCAATAATTCTAAAAAAAAATTGTCAACATTAATATAAGAAGACTTTGATTTTTTATCGGATAAATTTTCCATAGTGACGATAAACTTCCGTTTGATGATTTTGCGAGTTGAATTGGGCATTTATATTCTGATTAGAGCCCGAGAGATTTAGCTCGAGGGCTTTAATCTCCGAATATAAATGTCCAAATTCAACGAGCAAAATTATCTGAAACGGAAGTTTAGAGTCTGACATTTTGGAAAATTTTGCCGATAAAATAAACAATGAATAAATTTTTTTAAATGGCACCATGCTTGTTTCAATTTTTTTTTGGATTCCCTTTGATGCCCTCTTTATGGTAGTGATTTTATTTTTTTGACAAATTAAGCAGTGAACGTAGAAATTTTTGTTGATTCAAATTTCGCGCGGTGATCCGGCAACAATGCGCTTTACCATTACTTCGATGAAACCACCCTCATCTCACCGAATGTCTCCCCACTACAGGGTAGTTGTACTGTGTACACGCCCTCTGGAAGAATCTGATTGGGCCTAATAATAAATAGCCTGTTTACTTCATTGTGTACACAGTACAACTAGTGGGAGTGGGAGACATACGGTGAGATGAGGGTGGTACCATCCAAGGAATGGTGAAGCGCATTGTTGCCGGATCACCGCGCGAAATTTGAATCAACAAAAATTTCTACGTTTACTGTTCAATTTATCAAAAAAATAAAATCACTCCAATAAAGAGAGCATCAAAGGGAATCCAAAAAAAAATAGAAACATGCAAGGTGCCATTTAAAAAAATGTACTTTTATTTATTGCTAAATTATACAATAAGATGGGGAGTTCCAAAATGGCGACAAAATAAAGGTATTTAATTCTAATTTACCCTGGATTTTTTATTTTACTCATTTATCTTACCGTTTGGCCGTGAGAGCCCTGTATTAATACATTTGCACCACCCTGTATAGTTTGATGGTCCGAACCTTTCGACGTTTTGAAGGTGGACGCATTAATAATCGCTTGCCCTGAAATTTCAGTTTAACATTAGGGATATTATTGTTGACGGAATAACTTACAATTTTCACAATGGGTGTAAGGTATATGCAAAAGCGAGCATAATTTGAGGCGTTTTCAGCAAGAGTGGCCTAAGTGACTTTTTTGCAAATTCGTGCTTTTTCGGCCTATCTAAACCTGAAAGGTGTATATTTATTTGCAGCAGTGGCCTATATCAAGTTGGCCGCTACTTCGGTAGATGGCGCAATTCAAGCCACTCTAGCAACATAGAGATTCGGTAATTTCCCTATGCAATAGTGGCTTAAAATTAAGCCCGAAATGGTTGTTATGAACAGTGGCATGCAATAGTGGCCCACTTTTTAACCTCAAATTCTTTTATACAATTCAGTGAGTGTTTATCTTGAGAAAATGGGTTCTAGGGAGGATATAGGTACGTAATAAGCCTTAATTAGACTCAGTCCTTTATTTAAGTTAAAGGGCGTTATTGGCCGCTGAAATCGAGAAGTAATAATTATTTTCTTAAACTAATTAGGCCACATCAATAAACCATCAACTTCAAAAACCGTCCAAGACTCTGAAGAGTCGTCTTCACTCGAAGAAAGTGCAGAAGATCCTTATGCCGATTCCGGATCGAGTTATGTTCAAAGTGAACCGGATAATAACAGCACTGCCTCTAGTAGTGAATCTGACATAGAAGGTAAGTCAAATACTATGTTCAAGCAATGCTCAAGCATTAGGCATTTTTTTTATCAGAAAATAGTGGAGACAATCGAGAAACACTAGAACCGACTCAGCCGAGAAATCGAAAGAGGGGCCCCAGAAGCAAGTTAATGCAACCAGACTTGTGGGAAAGAAATGTAAGGAAAAGATTACGGAATAGTGGACTTGCCTACGTTGGAGTGTCTGGAAAACCCATAGCGGCAAAAACCTTTGATGCTACAGACTGTCAGTGCCTTAGGGAATGCCACAGATTGATAACAATAAAACAACGCGAAAGATTGTTCCACGAATACTACAACCTTGCAAACTTTAACTTAAAAACAGCCTATCTATCAAGCCAGATAAAAATAATTATCAAAAGAAAGAATACTTCAAACTCAGAGAGGAAGCAATATACCCGCATCTATACCTTACCAAATGAAAACGGAGTTGACTTGCCCGTCTGCAAAAGCTTTTTCAAAAAAGTCTTTTTAGTATCTGATGGCCGCTTAACACGCGCATTGAAAGGTAAACAAGCTGGTGGGACCCCCGTGGAAGATAAAAGAGGCAAACACGAACCTTACAACAAGACAAGTCCTGAAAGGGTACAGGAAGTGGTAAACTTTATTTCCTTATTCCCAAAATACCAATCACACTATTCTCGAAAAAAGAATCCGAACCTAATGTATTTGGCACCTACACTAAACATAGCTAAAATGTACAACATGTACAAAGATCAGTCACAAAATCCAGTTTCCCAGCGTGTATTTCGGCACATTTTCAATACAAAATTTAATTTAAAATTCCATGCACCTATTTCCGATAGCTGCAAAACCTGTGATAATCTCCAACAAGGAATTAAATTTGAAACAGACGAAGGTGTCCTTAAAGAATTGACTTCTAAGAGGGAGTTGCACCTCAGGAAAGCCGAAGCTGCGCGGAATGGTATGAAAAATGATTCTGAGTTAGCTAAGGCGCCTGAAAATGATGTAACAACTATTGCCTTCGACCTCATGTCAACTCTTCCAACTCCTCATATTTCAACAGGAATATGTTACTACAAACGACAACTTTGGACTTACTGCCTAGGAATTCACAACCTAGCCACGAATGTAGCTCACATGTACATGTGGAACGAATCTATTGCCTCGAGGGGTCCGCAGGAAATCGGCTCATGTTTGCTACATTACATACAAAATAATGTACATACCTCGAAGTTAATTATGTACAGTGACCAATGCGGTGGACAGAATAGAAATATAAAGATGTCGGTTCTTTGCGATTACATTCTCAAAAGAAAAATTAATAACTTGAAGCTAATTGACCATAAGTTTTTGGTTTCGGGACATTCTTTCCTAGCATGTGACCGTGATTTTGGAGTAATAGAGAAACATAAAAAGACGGTTAACGAGATCTATATTCCCGATGACTGGGTGAAAGTTGTCAAAGAATCAAGAAAGAAAAATCCATTTATTGTCGTCGAGATGAAAGCTGAAGATTTTGTCAGCACTGTCCCTCTGGAAAAAAATGTGACAAACAGGAAACAAACCACAGACAAAGCGCCACTAAACTGGTTAAGAATGCAGTGGTTAAGATATTGTGCGGATAATCCATCTGAATTTTTATTCAAAGAATCAAACAATGATGAAGTACCTTTTCAAGCAATAAACGTAAAAAAACGTAATGCCAGTGCAAGTGTGCCAGAACAACTTCCACTTTTATACCCTGACGGAAGAAAAATCGAAACTAAGAAATTAAAAGACCTAAATGATTTACTTCCATACATACCCCCCATCCGTCATGGGTTTTATAAAAATTTGCAAGAGGCACTTGCTGATGATGAAATCATGGATGATTTGGAAGATGAACCGACATCTGAAGATGAACCGACTACCAAGCAGACCATAAAAAGAAAACCAGGGCGGCCTCCGAAAACTGCTGCAGTAGATACCAAAAAAAATAAGAAAAAGCCTTAAAGAATATTCAATGCCGTTGTCTATTATTTTGTTTGTTTGTTCCGTTCATTTCCAGAGTTTTCTATAATAATTAAATAAAGTTTCGTTTCTAGCAACAAAGCTACTGGTGTTACAATGGCCCAAGTGAACCACTTTTTAAACTTTTTGAGAATTTTCTGTCGTACCACAATGGCCTAACTTTTTTCTTTTTTGAGAGGAAAACTATTAAGAAAAGAGCTTTTCTGCATAAATTATGCCAAGATCAGTCATATACAAAAAAAAAACAACGATACCCATTTAACAAAATTGTAGTTTATGGAGCAGATTCAAAAATCAAAGAATTTTCAACAATTATTAACTCTAATGTACAAGTTTGTCGGTTAGGCTACTCTAGCAGTAAACGCCTCATTTATAGTAATTTACAATAATGTTAAGCTAAAGATGTAAAAATATTGCTTTTTTGCAAAAACTGAAATGCGACATAACCTTTTTTTGCTTTGACAGTCCAGAGGAATGTAAAAATTTAATCAGTGTCGTCCCGTCGCTATGACGTACCCCGGAGGGCAATAAAATTTATTCGAGATAAACATCGTTCATTGGTTGAGAGTTTGCATTTGATTGGTTGTTTTTGTAAATTTAACAGATGATGGAAATAATCATTGATATTATCTTGTTACATAGGCAATAGATTCAGAGGTGAAATTTGACTGGTCCGTTTAGATCTCTTATTATAACTGCAGAACTATTGAACCCTGGAAAATTTCGCCTCAGAATTAAAAGGAAGTGCGAACGTTCTGGGACATCCTGTGTATCTGTATATTTCTATTAGCTAAGGCAACCTACTAAACATTGCTAAAAAAAAATTATCTCCATACGCGACTGTTCTACAACAGTTTCTAAGACGCATTGATACGGAAGTCAAATATAAATCTTGAACGTTTTCCCTGCTTTTCGTATCTTCAAGAATGATTTGCCTACGCCAATTTTTGACATTATTATCGTCGGACCGTTGGGACAGCGACCCTGTTTTCCAAATCCGTAAACAGCTGAATTGTGTTGCTACACAACGTATTCTGTAATGCCAAATAGAGATGGGTTGGCGGAAATTTTCCATTTTTGAAAGAGAATAAACGAGCTTCGGAAAATATTCACTTATAATCTCATAAGAGCATTAATTCTTTCCGGAAATTTTTGGAGTGCATTCCAACAACGTATTAATCGGCCCGAGTGGAACACGAGGGCCCGATTACGTCCAGGAAATGAATGAATGCTCGAATGCAGATTCGGTAAGAAAATAGCAACGATACAGCCACAGAAATTGAATGGAAATGATTTTTGACATTTAATATGACATAAAAATTTCCACTTATTAATTTCGCTTAGGTTGGTCTAGGTAGGTATCAAAAATTTCCAGGGAATCCTCGAGTTGCCATGGTAAACACACGGAAATCAATTTTTCTATTGGCTAATGATTAGTATCGTGCGATTTTCCCGGAAAGTTTCCTATAAAGTCTAAATATTCTCCGGTTTTTGAATTTGGCGGTTTTTGGTCCTAAAAGAGCCCTTCCGTAAATAACCAAAATCGGAAAAACCTTGTTAATTCTTGTTGTGAGCAGCAGCAACAGTGTCAACGCTCTTTTGTTTTCAGGTTTTTATTGTATTACACATTTTTGTCGAAAGAAAATAAATATGATGCATTTGGTATTTTTGAGAAGGTAACTCCGTCTAAAATTCATTCAAAGCAAAATCGAAAAATCGAAGTTACCGGAAATTTTCAATAAATAGGAATTTACCCGCCTCTAATGCCAAATAAAAATGTTCCCACAGGTTTTTTTAAGAATTCTGAACAAATTTGATGACCCTAAATCAACGGTTGCCGAGGCGAACGCAGACTTCCCCGCAGCGCCCTTAAAATTGCACAATTAAAACAATTATTTCACACATTTTTTATGTTTCAGGCGGTGGTAATTATCTTTCCCTCTCTCCGCGCCGACCGGTACTCCGTCGTGAAAAAAGTATGCTGCGTACAAAACCCGATTGCGTCGCAAGTGATCCTATCCAAAACGTTATCGAATCCCAGCAAAGTTAGGACAATCATACATAAAATCGCTATGCAGATAAACTGTAAACTGGGGGGCACCCTGTGGACCGTCAAAATGCCGTTCACGGGCTGGATGGTGTGCGGTATTGACGTGTACCACGGACTGAACCAGCAATCCGTTTGCGGTTTTGTGGCGTCCACGAACGAATCCCTCTCGAAATATTACTCGGAGGTGGTATTTCAGGAGAGGGAAATCGGCGATTTCTTCAAGGTACCGTTCAGAAAGGCCCTCCAAGTTTACAAGACGCAAAACGGAAATTATCCCAGCAAGATTGTGTGTTACAGGGACGGAGTAGGGGATGGACAGTTGGAACATTGCAAGCGCTACGAATTGGCGCAATTTGAAGAAGTGCTTCGAGAAATGAACGTAAACGCAACAGTTACGTTCATTGTTGTGCAAAAGCGGATCAGCACTAGGATTTATGAACTTAAAGGGGATGATGCGGATAATCCACCTGCGGGTACCGTTGTGGATTCCGTTGTAACGCGACGAAATTATAACGATTTCTATTTAATACCACAATCGGTTAGGCAGGGGACAGTAAACCCCGCACATTATATAGTTGTATATGATTCAGCGAATATCAAACCAGATCATGTACAAAGACTGACTTATAAGTTGTGTCATTTGTATTATAATTGGTCGGGCACAATTAGGGTACCAGCCCCGTGCCAGTATGCGCATAAGATTGCGCAACTGGTCGGCATGCATTTGAAAAGGCTTCCCAGCCATACTCTAAGTGACAAACTTTTTTACTTGTAACTTTGTTTTTTTACATTCCTATTCTAATGAAGTACAAATGTTTAATTTGACTATACTTGTGTTCATTCTTAGTGTATTATTTTTTATGTTCTTTTCTTAATATATAGCATATATTTTGTGTGTTTTGAGTTTCCAAGACAAGTTTTTGTCGCTCTTGTAAAACGTTTAAAAATCTTTTCTGACGTTCATACCTCGAATTAACTTCCCGTCATTTTGATCCTATTAACTAGCCCTTATCGTGTAAAGTTGATTAAGTCTTCATAATTATTCATGTTCACATTGTTGAAAGGTATTTTCATTATGTTAGCATTCAGAGCTTACTTTAATTTCTAACCTGCGGATAGCGTTAACCGGCCTTATTTTTAGAGTTTCTTTTGTCCATATTCACATTGTATAATATAACTGGTTAATTACTTATTTTCGTAGTATTAGTGTTACACTGTTCACTTTATTTTTAACTTGTATTGAGTACTTATTGTTGTTGAAACTAATAAAAAAATTTAATGTTGCCCTTTTTTCTTGATTACAACAGATCTTTGGCCAATTATTGAAGTCAACTTGATAATTATAGCGTGTGCCGTGCTTTTGCCTACTTTATTATTAAAATTTAATTGATTAGTCACGTGATAAAAAAGCCAACTCGCATTATAACATTAAATAGCATTAAATTCGGAGTCGATCCGTGTTTTTGAAAATTGCCAGGGTACAATAGTTCTCGAGTTATAAGAGATTTAAAAGGACCAATTAGATTTCAGCTTTAAAAATACGACTTTTGCTGTTCCCTTAGTATTCGTCGCTGAACGTAATACATTTTTGGTGACATTTCCAATATAACATTCCCCTACGTGACGTCACAACTTTTTCTCAATCGCGAACTACTATTGACTACCGGTACAAAAAAGGCAAGTAGATTTCGAAAATTATAATTGAAAACTTATTACATGTCACTAAGATATTTGATTATCCATAAATGAAATGTAAGCTTTTACAACTTCAGTTTGGTTCTACGCCAGTGACGCCTCTTGGCATTATACCTGAAAAAAAAATTAAATTTAGTCTATTAAGTAGGTAGGTACTATAAAATATTGTTTAAATACAAAAGAAAACATTCACCCGCATATTAAATTAGCAATGAATCGTATTTTTTTACGCTGACTATGATGGTAAATTGAAAAAACAAATCAACATATTGGCTATTCGATAAATAATAACAAAAATGATAATTTTTAAATGGAACACCCCGTATATTTTCAGTTCTTTGAATAGGTATTATAATTCTTGACAAAAAAAGTTTATATGCATTATGTAAGTACTTTAAACGTCAAATTTACAATTTGTCATAATTTTTTTATTGGCGGAAGATGGCTTTGGAAGAGATTGTAATTAATATTAGTTTATCTGAAATAGAGATGTGTTTTCATGAAAAACATATTTGTTGAAACTTTTCATTCAAACATTGTTTGAGCGTCTTTCGATCGATTTACAGTGCGACCCAAAAGCTGTTATTTTTCTTTGACCCAAACGTTTTTTCATTTTCCAGGCAACTGTTTTGTATTTTGTGTTAATTTCTTTTATAGCTGAAGATGGAGTAACACTCCGAAACGCGTCCTAAACAGTAAGTAAAAAAAATTTTGTGGAACGAGACTGTGAAACTACCTTGTGTAAGCAATTAATAATGTCCAGTTTCATACCTTATGGTATTTCCTGTTCTCATACGGACCCACTGTGGAATGGGCCTGTTTTGCTTCAACTTCTTGGCCAACTTCCGCTTGATGATGAAAGTTTTGTGAGCAGACTGAAAATATTAACGCAAAATTAAAGTTATAAAATCCACGAATCTATCTGAATTTTTAAAAGTACAAATTACTGATAGATGATTGATATTTTTAAGAATTAACTCACCATTATTGCTGCTCCTTCGACAACTTTGACATAAAAGAAACGTCAAAATGTAATGTCCAGTTATTTAGTTGTTCTTAATTGGCGGCCCTGCAAATAGCATCACCAATTGCAAGGAGCAGAAGTCACTAAATTGGAAGGTAATTGCTTTGTTTTTAAATTGAATACAAAGGAAAACTGTATTATAAACTATGCTTGAATAGTGGTTTAAATGTACTATTAAAGTGATGGTTCAATATTTTTTAAACAGTTTTAATTCCAGATTTATATTGTCATCGGTAACATTTGGACAAGCACTAAACTCCCTAAACAACAGAACTACGCTGTCAATTGGCTGTCATTCTACAATCTACTGTCATTTAATTGTCAAATGTGACAGCAAAATAAACATTTTGGGAAAAATAAAATGCACGAAGCCTATCAAGTCCATTTTATTTCAAATCTGCCCTTTCAAATAGAAGCAATCACCGCTTATGGTAATTAATTTTTGAACTAAATTTTATAACTCCAAAATTTTTAGATGATAACCTTTTACTTGGAACTCGGCAGGGCCAGTTGTACATGTACAATGTTGTACGAAACGATGACAAATACGAAGTACAACTCATGCGACACAACAAGCATTTTAGTAAAAAACCCATACAACAACTCGATGTAATCCCCAAGTACCGCCTTCTAGTTAGTTTAACTGGTAATTACATTATTATTTTTGTAAATAATATTGAATGCTTATAGATAATCTCGTGCAGTTGCATGATATTAACGCCAGCAACTTCACAACGGTTCATCAGGTTCAAAGATCGAAGGGTGCCACGATTTTCACAGTCAATGTTCAGACACAGACCTCGTTAACCGGGGAGACGACAACTTTTGTTCGATTAGCTGTTGCTGTTAAGAGAAAGCTTCAAGTCTACTACTTGAAAAACAACGAATTTTTCCAGCTAATGGAAGATATAAGTTTGAGTGAAATACCAAAGGCGATGGTGTGGTGTGATGAAACCATTTGCGTGGGTTACAGGGGTGAATATGCCCTTATTGAGGTAATTCTTTTACAGTTATACATTATACAGGTCTCAGAATAAGGGGGTAAACTTTTACCACAAATTCCATGAAAATAGCACATTCTTTCTTGTTAAGGGATTTATAATTTTTTTGTTTGTCCCGGGACTTTGTACTAACCCTGTATATGTTCTTCATTGAATGGGCCTTTCCAACAATTTGGAAAATTATAAAATGATAAAGAAAAGAATACACTTTGTCAAGACCTCCTCAGCAAATAATATGTTTCAAAACTTCGTAGTTTTTTAAGAAAAAAGTTTTTAAGATGGCCGACAAACTAGTTAGTGCTACTGGCTGCAACTCTGTCGGTGCATAGTTAGTGCGCGGAGCTTCCCCTAACTGGCCGAATTTGATTTAAACTTTCGCCGCACAAATTACAGTTCCAATCTTTTTTTTTTAAATAATTTAGAAACATTTGCGTTGCAAAATAATTGAACAAATTTTATGGAAATTGGTTAAACTTTGGAAGTATAACAAAAAAAAAGCGTAGTTTTTTTCCATTGGAAAGGCCCATCAGGGCTTAATTCCAAGTGGATCTATGTTCACGATATAAAATGAGCTTAGGGGCACAAATCACGAGATGGCGCTGGCAGGAAGGTTTCTGTAACATTACATCTCACTATCGAGAAGTCTCATAAGAAAACTACTGTCCTTGGTAGATCGTGAGTCGTGACTTTAATCCCTGCGCGTCACAACAGCTGTCACTTAAATCACGGCTTGCGTCACTAAGGACATTCGTTTTCCGATAAAAACTTCTAGAGATGTAATAGTGCAGAAATTCAAAGTCACAGGATATTGATGGTACCGCGAATGTGCCGCCATTTTGACTCCAAATGACATTTGGTGAGAATTTCAAACAGGAAACGTCATTTTTACTATGGTGGTACTAAAATTTTTCCGGAACTGTACAACCTTAATTTGTAAGGGCGTGTATTTTTGACTATTTGATCGAAATTTGGCGGGAACGCTAAAACATTACATAACCCAAATCTTCTAGGATTTATTTTTATTGTTAGCAGCAGTGTCACAGGTAAACGTACCTGAGGCTTTTTCGTGAATATTTTTCTTTGCACTTTACTCAAAACTGCACGCACACAAGGCCATTTTGGGCCAATTCAGAGCAATTGCAGAGCATTGAAATCGCTTCTACCAACTCACCTGTTAGTAAAATTTCCTCATACCAACCTAAAATTCAAATTTTGACGTTCTGTCACTTCAATAGAAAATGAATGGAGAGTATCTATCGAGTATCTATCAGTCTTATTCTGGATGATATTGAAATTGATTGAAATTTTAAATTGCTGGCTTTTGAGCAGATAACCCCACCCCACATCGGTGAATTTTACATAAGCCAGTAGAACCAAAAAATACCTCGTAATTAAGGCATATGATTGGTTAGTTAGCAATCTTTGCAATTGAAATCAATTGCAATCGCTATTTTATTAAGAATCGTTATAGCAACCGAAAAGCTCACCAATCGGATTGATGGCAACAGAAAAGATCACCAATCGGACCTCTTTGCAATGTCATCCAGAATAAAAAACTTATTGGCTTAGCATTAGAGATGCAACGGATAGTGATTTTGGCCGGATACCGGATACCGGATATCCGGCCGAGGCTCTGGCCGGATAGCCGGATATCCGGCCAACTATACGGTTTGAATTAAGCCCGCAAAAATATGTGAACTCCAGGCATGAGTAGGTAGAGTACAGCTGGCGCAGCGCGAGATAACACGATGCAACTCGATCAGGTGAATCGTGTATGGTGAGCGGGTTAAGCGGGTAATCCCAGCCCAACTGTCCCTGAAAAGGAAATGCTAACAGGTGATAAAGAGAGTAATGGTCGTGCGTGGTGGTATACAATACAATTTTATCTAAAAACTCCAGAAAAGTGTGTACAATTGGGCAATGGCATCGCTGAATCATAAAAATTTGAATCGGATGGAAAGGTTGAAATATTAGAATCAGCCCACTTTGAGAAGATGAACCACTCATTATAAAAATTTTATCCATCATAATTTGCTACTATTAAATTTCAAATATTAAACTTGTAAAATTAAAAATAAAAATTTGATTTTGTAACCTTCTTTATTTTTGAAATAGGTATCCGGCTTTGGCCGGATATCAGGTCACTATCCGGTATCCGGCCGGATAGTAAAAAAGGGGCCGGATACCGGATAGTAACCGGATATCCGTTTCATCTCTACTTAGCATCGCAGTACTGCTATCTCTCTCCAGCACACTGACCTAATGGATCTCGGTACTGTCCTTCCTGCAAGCGCCATCTGATGATTTGTACACCTAAGCTCCACTTGGAATTAAATCCTTGCCTTGGGGTGCGAATTGAACTTTTCTGAATACCATTTCTCTAAACTTCTATCGATTATATAAATTGTTAGTAGAATTGCTAGAACGCAGCTCGTGACAGTTTATGGTTTTGTCAAGTTTTGAAAAATGGTATGTAAGGGTGTAATTCCACGTCAGTTTATGTCAGTCACTTGATGGCATAAGTCTAGTTAGGTGCACAACTCAGTAGGGGTCGTTGCTTGCAAATTTTTGCAGTATTGCAATATTACATCTCACTTGCAACTATTTTCACCCTATAACCATCATATATATAAGGTCACACGATTTGTCAAGGAACATGCGTGTAGATATGGTTATAGGATGAAAATGGTTGCCAATGAGATGTAATATTGCGGAAATTTGCAAGCAACGACTCCTGCTGAGTTGTGCACCCAACTAGACTTATGTCATCACGTGACTGACATAAACTGACTTGGAATTACACACTAAGAATCTTCCTGTCTCATGATTCGCACCAAGCCAACTTAGTGACATAAAAATTTATGACAAGACTTGAACTCGCACCCTTACGCGCAGACAAATCTTACCCTTCATGTAAAGTTAATACACCCTCAACTTGTTTCTGTACAGATGAATGGTGAACAAACTGATTTGTTCCCTACCAGCAGTAGCAGATCAAGCGAGCCCTGCATCGTGAAAGCTTCAGATAAAACGTTCGCATTATGCAGAGAATCTCAAACGGTTCTCGTAAACGTAAAAGGAGAAACAGAAAAGACAAAAGCATTAAAATGGTCTGACGTTCCTCTCACTTTAGCATGGGATGAACCTTACGCGATTGGGGTACTCCCCGAATGCATCGAAATTCAGACTTTGGAACCTTGCGGTTTGGTTCAGACCTTGGGGGACTTATCCAAGGTACGATTCGTGGTACCATGCCAACAAGGCTTCTTGTACGCAGCCTCAGTGAGCCACCTCTGGTGCATCACAGCCGTGGATGTGGCACGACAGAGGAAAGTTCTTTTAGATTCGAAACAATTCCAATTGGCTTTAAAACTGACTGTAAGTAATTTACGTGTACTAAGGGTGTAATTCCAAGTCAGTTTATGTCAGTCACGTGATGACATAAGTCTAGTTAGGTGCACAACTCAGCAGGGGTCGTTGCTTGCAAATTTTTGCAGATTTCTGCAATATTACATCTCACTTGACAGATCTTGTGAGCTTATATATATGGGTATAGGATGAAAATAGTTGCCAGTGAGATGTAATATTGCAGAAATCTGCGAAAATTTCAAGCAACGACACCTGCTGAGTTGTGCACCTAACTATAGACTTAAGTTATCACGTGACTGACATAAACTGACTTGGAATTACACCCTAAGTTATCATTGTACTTAAGCTGCTTTCAAAGATAGTGTCCAATGAAAACGAAGAGGATAAAAAGGAGAAGATTCGCCAAATCCAAACCCTTCTCGCTTATGATTTGTTCGCCAACAAAAAGTTTCACGAGAGTATGAAGGAATTTTTGAAACTGGAAACTGATCCTTATGATGTGATTCGATTGTTTCCTAATTTGCTTCCACAACAAAGCGGGGGGTCCGACTATACTGAGGTCACCAAGGATCTGACTGAGAAAGAGCTGGAGACTGGATTGTTGGCCCTTATTGATTATCTCACGGAAATGAGACATCGACTGCAATCAGAGACTCAGGTGTGTACTGGAATTTTGCTGTTGTGACATTTTTTTTTATTTTTGCGCCACAATTTGTGTGGGGAATGATAAAAACCTGCGGGAATCAATTTTTCTGCGAAAGCAGTTTCTCACGGTTGGCCGCGAAAACGTTACTTTCGCTGCTAGCCAAGAAAATAAGTGACTAGTATCGCTATATGTCGCTTTGTCAAAACAGATCATAGTTAATTTTTCTGGTATAAACTATATAGGATGTCTCGAAATTTGTGATCAAACCTTTACCAGTAGATTCTTCTATGAAAAATGTGAAAAAAATAAAAAAAACATACCCATAAGAACTTTTCTTTCTAGAATGAAGTAAGGAACCGTCCCATGAACTTGTTTACGAAAAACAATTTTTTTCGAAAAAGGCGCATTCTATCGCTGTCAAACAAGAGTACCATTTTTGCTTAAAAAACCTCAAATTTTCAGATTCTGGAATCAAATTTGAGAAAAAACTACTTACACACATGTTTGAGTAAATTTAGTCCTAAGCCCCTCCTGTACGAGACGCTTATGATCAAAATTTTAAAATTTTCTCTACAATAGTGAATTTAGCATCAAAAACTTAGTAAATCGTTCTGAAGATATTTAAAAAAAAAAACACTTTAAAAGTGGCCCCTTTAAGGTGCCTTAACTCCTTTAGGACTTATTTTTCGACATACGTTCATAGGGACTTTTTTTCATATTTTTCATAGAGTAATCTACTGGTAAGGTTTTGACCACTAATTTTGAGACACCCTGTATAAAGTCCTGACACTTTCTAACAAACGCGGGGGTTGTGTGAGTTAGACTTTTTTTCTGTTGGTTTGTAAACGAGTCTTCAGCTCGGGCAAAATTCCTGTCGCTGTACAAAAGCAAAAACAATGACAATAAATATTGTCGCATCTGGCCCTTTGGGTCCAGAGCTGGTACCGGGTTGTATGGGGGGAAAATGGGAGAGGACTGAGAGGACATCCTCAAAAGACGAGATAAAAATCAAAACGGTTTAATTAATTCAAGGGAGGAATGGCAAAAGTTCAAAAGGGACAAATAATTATGGACAAATTATTATGAACAAATTATTATGAACAAAAGGACAGAGTACTTACCCTAGAGGGAGATACCCCACGCACAACCGGCCAGTGGCTTGGCAGGCCACCGACTCCCGAGTTGTACGTGATGTACCTCGAAGGAAGCGATGACACATTTATTGTTGAATAAGCACAAAACTCCACTATGTGACATCACCCCCTCGCCGACAAGAACCGGCCCCCGGTTCTAACATTAGAAAAAAAAAATGCAGCAGAGAAGCGGCTGGAACCTCCCCATCGCGTGGGTCTTTGTATTCTGTGTAGATAGTAGTCAATTCAACAAACATTTTTGTATGCTTTTCGTCTGTGGCTATAATTTCGCAATTTTCTGACAAATACCGACATTACCTCGAACAGCACCCATCACATTTGACAATATGTTCCTTTTAAGGTTAACATTTTGCCACATTTTTGACAATAACTGCCACTTTGTCATCCACTGTCAGCCCGCTCCCTTTTAATGAGAAAAATTTTTTTCTCTATTTTCCACTGAAGTGGCAGAAACTGTGAATACATTTTTAGAACCAGAATTTGATCATCTTTCTAATGGCGACGTATAAAAAGAGGTCTTGTATTTAAAATTTTAAGTTGATATGCCTAAATGGCACTTCCGGTTTACCAATTGCTTCCAAAAGCCTTTCAGGTCTTCAACGGGTCACCCAATCTCCATGTACCAAATTTCAGTCAAATCGATTCAGTAGTTTGGGCCATAATGTGTTTTTAGTGTTATTACAAAATTTAAATTTTTTCTACCCAAAGGGCAGTAAATGCGAATGAATGTTGTCTTACTTAGAACAAGTATTTGAAGGCCTTCCTGACGCTGGCAATAAATTTTAAAAAAAGTTGTTTAGGATGGTAAAATGGGAGTATATTTAAAATTGAAAATTGATGTGCCAAAACGGCACTTTCCGTGGGTCGATTGCCTCCAAACTTGTTTCAGCTCTTCGACGTTATAATACAGTCTCCATGTACAGAATTTCAGCCAAATCGACCCAGATGTTTCGGCTGTATCGTGTTTTTAAAGTACCTTAACAATCCCGAATATTTCAATTTTTGTCAAAAAAGCCCTAAGAGTGAATACATTTTTAGAAGCAGAATTTGAAGGCCTTTCTTATAGTGACGTGAAAAGTGGGGGTTTCCATTTAAAATTTAAAAGTTGATGTGCCAAAATGGCATTTCCGGTTGCACGATTGGCTCCAAAAGCTTTTCAGATCTAAGTTGGGTTATGAGATGCCTACGTACCAAATTTCAGCCAAATCGGTCTAGTAGTTTTGGCTGTGGCGTGTTTACAAACGTACGTACGTACGAACATACACACAGACACATTTTAAAAACCACTTTTTTAGGTCCCTAAGACCTCAAAACGTGAAGATCTGGTGTTATTTCGAATTCGAAAACTTTAGTGATTGCAGTAACCTCCCATTTTTTTTAAATTGTGAAGTGGAGTGGGGAGGTTAAAACTAAATTTTGCTTTTTTCCAAACAAAAAGTGGTTAAAGAAAGTGAAAAATTTTTCGGTGGAAAGCAAAATTTGGCCTTACAAATTTGATACAAAATCGGTAAATACAATACATTTTGATTCATGGGCGATCTTATTAAACAGAATAAGGCAGCTACACAAAAAATGGGCAGGTACAGACATTTGGACAGACGTTCAGCTCAAAGTAGGTATAAGGACATCTTAAATATAATAAAATTTTCCATCATCTGGGAAAACCACGGGGGAAACACGGTCCTTTGCAAATTATTGCGCATATCGCAAAAACATCATTATCAGCTCTCCATTTAGCTTGGGAAGATGATCGGAATTATTAACGGCTCCTCTCAATACATTTTGTCTTGGGACATGGGAACCTTTTCTTCAAGGTCGGGGAAGACAAAATTCTACTTGGGACTTGAGGGTGCGGTTTTTTCCAATCACATAATTGAACGTTTCGGCTGATGCTGCGTTTGGATCCAAAGCGAGGATCCAAAATATGATTCTGTCCTGTCCAAAGTGCGTAGCAGGTTTTCCATCCTTACGGTTCGGCCCATGAAACAGCCCAAAAAGGTAACGGCAGTAAAATGAATCAAAATTAAACATGTTTAATATTAAATTTCTTAAGGGTGAAGACTTTAAGGCTTATAAGATAATAATCTTATTGATAATAAATTTGTAAATCGTAGGTTCAAAATACTACATTTTATAAAAATTCACACAAGACACAAGAGTAATCATTTTATGCTGATACAAATATAAGTAAGTTATTAACCTCGTCTTAGGTTCATATAAAAACTGCTTATTTCGCAAAGCAAGCTTCCGTCGACGAATAATTTTTCAATGGGATTTTTTAACCTCGCCCAAAATTTTACAAAAAATCGCGATATAAGTTCATAATAAAACAAGTTAATAAATAGTTATTGGCAAAATTCTACCACGGCGCAAAGAGGATTTATAACAGGAAAAATTAAAAAGTAGGGGTAGGTAGATTATGAGGAATTTACCAGAAAACCAACCGCGGCGCCTCCACCATATGTCGCATCTGGCCCTTTGGGTCCAGAGCTGGTACCGGGTTGTATGGGGGGAAAATGGGAGAGGACTGAGAGGACATCCTCAAAAGACGAGATAAAAATCAAAACGGTTTAATTAATTCAAGGGAGGAATGGCAAAAGTTCAAAAGGGACAAATAATTATGGACAAATTATTATGAACAAAAGGACAGAGTACTTACCCTAGAGGGAGATACCCCACGCACAACCGGCCAGTGGCTTGGCAGGCCACCGACTCCCGAGTTGTACGTGATGTACCTCGAAGGAAGCGATGACACATTTATTGTTGAATAAGCACAAAACTCCACTATGTGACAATATCAACAAAGATTTCTTTCAACCTCCATGTTACTGTTGATTGACAGGAATTTTGACGGAACTGAATGCCCCAAAGCGTGAAAGTAGTTTTCCGCGCCTCTAGAAATGGCCAGTCTCGGCCACCCAAGTAACAGTTTAAACTTTTATTTGAATCTACAGGATGTCCCAGAACTTACTTTTAGTAGAATGTTCAGCATTAAATTCTAAGCCGATCATTGTTTTGGAAAATTTCCATAGTCCAATGGTTCTACTTCTACAGTTATAAGAGATTTAAGAGGACCAATCACATTTCAGCTCTGAATTGCTTCATAAGTAGTATCTTGTTATTACTTGGAAAATAGTGCATCCAACATTAAATTGCCTTATGAAGAGCTGAAATTTGATTGGCCCTCTAAATAGAGATGTTAGTTTTCATGAAAAGTACATTTGTTGAAACTTTCGGTCGTATAAAGTATTCTGGAGAATTAAATAAATCTACAACAGCTCTGAATAGGGAACATAATATAATATTAAATTACAAAAATAGTAAGTGTATAGGTAAACCAGTTATAATAAGTCAAAATAAAAGCATTAAATATTAAAATTCATCGTTGTTTTCATCTTTTAAGTTGTATTTCACTTCATTTCACTGTTTCCAGTTTTAACAACTGAGCCGCGTGAAATACTGAAAAACCGAACCGAGGTTGAGGTTGTCAGTGTGTTACTACGTACACCACGCTTTCGTGCTCAACGCGCAATGGATTCTACTTAGAACGACTAGAATTAGGCGTTTTTTCTCGGTTTTATGTTTTCAATACAAATTAATACAAATGGGCTCTCATGATTGGTCGGCTTACTATTTTTTTTAAAATTCGTATTGAAATACTGTCACTTTTGCCGTCTGTTTCAATTTTTTCTCGTAAGGACGATTCAAATCTGACATTTTTTTGAAGGTATTTCAATACAAAACAAGATTATTTCCTATGTTTTCAAAAGCAAGTTTGTATTTCAGTACATAAAACCGAGAAAAAACTCCTTAATATACACATAGATACCGCATTGATACTTTCAACAACTTTTCAAGAAAAAGTGAAAAGTTTCAACTTTTCAATGAAATGAAAAGTTTTTGAAACTTTTCATGCTCACATCTCTACCTCTAAAATCTCTTATAACTGGAGAAATATTGGAAACGACTCAAAATTTAATGCTAAATACTCCATTAAAAGGAAGTGCGAGCGTTCTGGGACAGCCTGTATAAGGCAGCTATACTGCTTCGAGCTTGAGTACACAAAGCGTTGTAGACTGATATGTTTAAGTATAAATACTAGATTTTGCAAAAAAAGTTAGGGATTTATTTAGTTGCAAATTGAGTACTAAAGCACATATTTTTCTCTCACTCAATAGTGATGAAAGATGAAAATATAACTTTTTTCTTGAGTTTGAAGTTTGATGCGCGAGGCACGACACCGTAGGCGAAGTGCATCATTCAAACGAGTATTCTTTTTCGTACGCGAAAAAGTAAAAAAAGAGAATTTTCCGTAACTAAGGGGAAAGTCTATTTTCAGTGCCTTTTTATCACTGGGTAGTCCTACGCTTTTTTTGATAATGAACCGTAAGGAGATGATGTTTTGCTTTTGTTTATAAAAAAAAGTGATATAATAGTTTTAAAAGCGATATTTTCGTTACTTGCTTTAATTGTCAATATGCAAAAAGTACCTAATTATTTTATAACGAGTTTTATAACATTTTATTTTGAAATTATGCTTTTAATGGTGTTTGTAGAAAAAATAGTGTATGATATGCCTATTAAAAGTGATTTTATTTTGTTCGAAAGGATGGGCCACTCCGCTGCGCGTCGTGTCCCAAACTTCCCTTCTCACAAAATATAAAATATACCACTTTTAACACTTATAAATGTCATAAATAAGTATTAAATGAGGCATTATTAAGTAACAACAATAAAACCACATTAAGAGCTGTCGCGGCGTTGAGAGCATGTAGTTTTAGTTTTATAATTCGTTCTTAGAGATGGAACTTAATTTATAAGACATTTTTGTTTCTCCGTATCAATATACGGTTTACTTATCACAACTTATTATTCTTAAAATTATTATTTAGCCTTAAATATTCATATTTTCTTTCGACCCGGAAAACATTTACTTTCACGCTAGGTACATAAACAACTATTTTCACACACCTTCCCCATAAAGAAAACTTATAGTACTGATTCTTTCGCACTATGCACTATGTATAGATTTATTTAAAAAAAAAGGCTACAGTGGAAACCAGATCTATAAATTTCTTCAACTGTCAGACGATTATTTTGCATGGGAAAATGACCAGACTTTGATAGATTTTTCGATGGAAGAGTCTGTTACAGAGCTAAAAATATGGATATTGTCAGATTTGAAAGGTTTGATGGGTCTGGTTTCTAGTGCAGGAAAAATATTTTGTATACAATACCTACATTTGGTACATTTCCAAGGCCAACGTTAACGCCCGTGGGAATTTGAACGAGAAACCAAGTTACAGCAAATCCACCCAGCAACTTCTACAAATAATCGACACGACTTTACTCAAGTGCTATCTACAAACAAACGACGCGCTTGTAGCCCCCTTGTTGCGGCTCAACCATTGCCATTTGGGTGAAACCGAGAAAATTTTGAAGAAAATGGAAAAACACAACGAGCTCATTATTTTGTACCAGACGAAAGGTCAGCACAGGAAGGCCTTGGAACTGCTACAAACCGAGGCCAGTGTTGAGAGGACGGTTGCTTATTTGCAGCATTTGAGTGTTGACAATATGGGACTTGTTATTGAGTTTTCGGATTGGGTGCTTACTGCGTCCCCTGAAGAAGGACTTAAGGTAGGTGCAGAGTTGTTTCAAAAAAGTACTCACCCCTACCGTCACGATGTGCTTGATGATAATGTTTGCTGAGCTGTCCGACAAACATTAATCGAATACGGTTTGGTCGTTTGAAAAATGGCAACGTCGCATTCCTCTTACCGAGAGAAATAATGTTTAATTTTTAATTAAATAGTTTGCTGCTGATAGTCGAGGCGGTCGATGGTTCGAAAAATCGATAGAGAAATGGAAAAAATTCAACCAAGAACTTTTTTTGTTGGAATGGTTAGATTTTAGGGCCACGAAAAACATACTAAAAACTTTGTTCTAATTTTTTTTCAAATTTTTACTTTCACCGGAGACGTGCATTCTTGGGAGGGCTTTGCATACTTTCCACCTGAATTTTTCTTTAATCGTTTTCCTCAGAAAATAATACGAAAATCATAATTATCTGGCCATGGTACACAAAAAAGGTGCTCTTGGTCAAAGTCGCTAGAGCTCACCGTTTTCGAATAAAACGTCTCTGATTTGTTTGGAGCGCGAAAATTTTTGACGAAAGATTTTATTTTATCCGCTTAATTATTGAAAATAATTATATAGAACGATTCAATGCATCATTCTAAGAAGAAAAGTTCATATGGACAATTGGCGAAAAATGCTTCCTAAGGGAACTGTGGTACCTCAAAAAAAATGTTTTCCTGGGCCTCAGTGAAAGGGCTATCTTTAAACCCTAGGGAAATATCTAGTCGGTCCTCATCTCAAATTAAAAAAAAATTTTAGTATTGTTTTGGTAACCTCTTGGATTATGGACGCTTTTCGAAAAATTCGCTCAATTTTGAGCGACTCCTGTCGCCAAACAAACCGTTGCTCTCAGTTGAAAAGTGCATAGAAACTTTCTTCTAGAGAATTTATTAGTCTTCAATATTATACAGGGTGTCCCAGAATTCGTAGGCAAGCTCTCGAATTCGAAAAAATCTCCACAAAATAAGGCGACAAGTTCATATAAAATTTTTTCCCCCGCGGCCTCCCTGTGGAGATATTCGCCCTTGAAGATGAGTCTTAGAATTCGCCCAGGAGGCCCCTCAGCAGAGCCCCCTTAAAAGTTACATTGAATTCGATTTCACCATTGCCAAGAGCGTCAAAAAAGGCTTAGGAGTTCCGAAAATAGTGAAATAATTTTAAATAATAAAAAAGTTATTGGAAAAAAACGAATTTTAATACTCATCTTCAAGGGTAAATATCTCCACAGGGAGGCCGCGGTGGAAAAATTTTTATATGAACTTGTCGCTTTATTTTGTCGAGATTTTCTCGAATTCGAGAGCTTGCCCACGAATTCTGGGTCACCCTGAATACGTGTATATTTTTGTACGATGATGGAAAAGCGAGTTATGGGGCAAAAACTTGTGCCTTGGGCATAATTTGCAGATTTCCAGGCTGCGGCGGAGGGCGAGTTTTTAGTATGTTTTTCGTGGCCCTGAAATGTAACCATTGTTGGTGGAATTTTTTACATTTCTCTATCGATTTTTCGACCCACCGCCTGGACTATCTCGCGAGCACTAATACTACATACATCAATATTAAGGCGGGTTTACACGGTCGAGTAGACGGGCTAGCTACTAGTACTAGTAGCTAGCCTGGCTACTATGCTATACCGGACGGCATTCTAAATGGCTGGTGGGTTTACACGGTAGAGTAGACGGGCTAGTTACTAGTACTAGTAACTGGCAAGCCAGCTACTAACCCAGTGTCAACCCCGTGGTATAGTGCCAGTACCAGTACTAGTACCAGTAGATGGTATAGCAGAGTAGCTAGCCTGGCAGGCTATTTACTATCCTACTAGCCTCCTTCCACTCCGATTTTCATTATCCCAGTCACTATTTTTGCTATCGAAGGTATGAGTACACGAACCCGAGGACAAGCCACACGAATACACAGTGCGAGTGTAAAGTTTGGAATAAAATTCCAATCTGCCAAAATTTAAAAAAATGTAATTGCGCAGTTGACTTTGTATCCAAAAAATAAGGTTGACGTGTACTTATTCGCCATTTTGAAAATTATTGTTTTTTAACCGATTTCTTCGATGTTTTTGAAAATCTAGGGTGGCCGCGACTTCGCTTTTGGTCAAGTATCATACATGTTCTTGTCTTAGAAAAAATCGTAGATTCCCAATCCGTTGCATGATTCCGTTTGAAAAAACAAAATCAGCATCATTTCCGGTTAAACCGGAAGCAGAAACAAATAATTCACTACACCATCAAATCCGCATTAAAAAAATAAAATCGACCTGTCTGTGGAATTTTGGCAGAAATCAACGGCAAAAATACTTTACACTAGCACTCTATATAATTTGCAGTGGTGATTTTGATTGCCTTTCAATTAGAAGTGAGGTTGTTGAAAAATCCAACTGTTTAAATTAGAGTTTTATAGTCATCACCAATGTCTGTCGAGGATAATTAACACACATAAAACCAAAAAATTGTGGACGTCCCTCTTGTATTCTTGATAAACTAGGCTCTGGTCAAGTAGTCATCTGTCCAAATCTTTGGCATCAGTCACAGTCAGGGTTGAAAGCAGTCTTGATCATGATTCGAGTTCATCGTGCACCTCTTTCAAATATTGCTATTAAGCAATACCGTCAACGAATAAGAAATGTTAATCTTCGTGTTAGTGAAGCTCTGATTGAGGAAATCAATGCTTTAGTAGAAGAAGAAGAAGAATCGGTACCTAAGAGAATATGGGTACGCAACTGGATAGGAAGACGAGACACGAGAGGAGCGTCTGCTCTTCTATTGAAAGAACTAGCTACAGAAGACCCAGAAGAGTATAGGCTTTATCTACGTTTAACAACTGAACAATTTGCAACAATTCTCAATTTGATTTCTCCTGCACTCGTGTTCCCGATATAGTTCGACGAATTTCAGAGTTTCTGTTTCCGACCACCGCTTTTTTAATTTTCAAAATTTGCTGCAAAATTGCCTTGCTTGTCAAATTTCAGATCTGTCCACATTGACAGTATCAAAAAAGCGTGAATTTTAAAATTTTAGGGTGGAAGGGGAAGGCTAGTAGGATAGTAAATAGCCTGCCGGCTAGCTACTCTACTATACCATCTACTGGTACTAGTACTGGTACTGGCACTATACCACGGGGTTTACACAGGGTTAGTAGCTAGCTTGCCAGCTACTAGTACTAGTAGCTAGCCCGTCTACTCGACCGTGTAAACCCGCCATTAGGACTAAAACTTTAATAAACATATTTCGAAAAATCCATCCTAAGGGAGCTATGGCCCCTCAAAGGGAGTAAAAAAATTGTTATTTCTTCAATTTCTGAGCAACAGCTTACGATAGGGTCACGAAATTTTGAACTTTGTCGTAGATTTTTGTGCTGAACAAGATTGATGTAATGGTTTTTGACTAAAGTTTCAGGGACGTGCATGAGTCGAGGGGCCGCGGACATTTTTTATCGAACTTTTTTTGTACGACATCTTGGGTCAATTATGAACACAAATTTTAATTCCTAGTACATTTTTACGTAAAAAAGGTGCTCTAGTTGAAACTCGACAGCTCAGGCCGCTTTTGAGGAAAATCCATTTGAAGTTCTTTTTCCACGCCGAAAATGTGCAAAATTGATGGAATAGAGTCTGGAAAATCCATTTTCTTGTGATTTTCTTTTGAATTTCAAGCATATATGGGATGCAAGTAGGTAAAACTTGTTTGTTTTTTGCTGATCACATAGCATCTGATAATTTTAGGTATTTTGAGTGCTACAGTTACTCACTTCTATACCACGAAATTGAACTTTCAAATCGATTTTCCCCGAAAACGGCTTGAGCTATCGAGTTTCAACTAGAGCACCTTTTTACGTAAAAATGTACGGAGAATTCAAATTGTGCTCAGAATTTACCAAAGGTGTCGTACAAAAAAGTTCGATACAAATGTCCGCGACCCCTCCACTCACGCACGTCCCTGAAGCTTTCGTTAAAAACCATTTCATTAGTCTTGTTCAGCACAAAAATCTAAGACAAAGTTCGAAATTTCGTGACCCTCTCTTAAGGCGTTCCTCAGAACTTGAAGAAATAACAATTTTTTCCACCCCCTTAGGATGGATTTTTCGAAAAATGTTTACTAAACTTTCAGTCCTAATTTTGATAGAACGCACCGGTAAAATATTGCAGCCTAATTACGGGACACCCTGTATAAGTCAAGTACCTACCCATTTTTTACCTCAAATAAGTAGCGAAATTTTAGATTTTCACGGAAGACCTACCCGAAGTGGAGGCCCTCCCCCGTCCCAGAGTCCTGGACTTCCTGCTGCGTTCCCACGCGTCCGTCGTAGTCCCATACTTGGAGCACGTGGTCCACGTGTGGCAAGACACAAATCCTCTGTTTCACAACGCCCTCGTACATCAATACCGAGAAAAAGCTCTGAGCGAAGGCCCAGCAGCTGCTGAACACACAAAGAAAAAATTACTGGAATTTTTGAAAACCAGCCCTCACTACACCGCCGATACAGTCCTCGGCCATTTCCCCGCAGACTCTCTTTTGGAGGAAAGAGCGGTGATTTTGGGCAGGCTGGGAAAACACGAACAAGCTCTAGCGATTTACGTCAGGGCCTTAGGTGATGTCCCTAAATCGATAGAGTACGCGCAGAAAGTGTTCGAAAGTGGGACTCCAGGAAGCCAAACAGTACCATTTTCTTGTTTAATTTTGTTTTTGGAAGACCCTTAAAGGGTTGTAACTGTGACAATGACCCCCCGCTGCGTGTACAAACCCAGACGTTTGGCTTACCTGAGGCTCGTGGGCCGGATTTGCGAATTTTCATTATCTAACAAGCACAAATCGATTGATTATAGATAATGAAATACTACTAAAATCATTGCACAGGCACCCAAGCAACTCATACGAGAATAAAGTTTTGACAAGTCAAGTAATTTGGAATTAGAGTGAGTTTAAAATTGACGAGAGAGATAAAACGTAGCGTGCATTTAAAAAAGTACGCTGTTGGTAGATATGTATGAGTACCTACCTGCCTTCTAGGAAATAAGTTTGTTTCAGAATTCTTGCTATTTCATTTTTTTTTTCGATTATTGTTGGCTAAATCGTTGTCTCTATGCTAATGGCAATGATAATGAGATTTTGCCAGTAGTGGGTCGCCTGCAATTATCGAAATAGCCCCTATTTAAAGGGCGTGTGAATCAAAAATGAAAAATATAGTAGAAAGAATTCTAAGAGCAAAAATGAAAACCCGGTGTTTCTGGTTAAAACGGTTTTAGAATTAGAGCGATTTATAGAAGAAACTAATTGCAGGTGTGACGTCATAACAACATCCACGGCCTCGCTGGCTCGCTGCGCAACATTGCAATTTCAGCAGCGCGGTAACAAACAATGAGATTTTTTCGTATTTACATTCGAATTTGAATCAAAAAGCACAGAAAAGGAAATTACGTCGATCAAGGGAGACAAAAATTGAAAAAAATTGTTATTAGCTAATTGTATTTATCAGACATGCATCATGCTTAGGTAGCGCCATACGACAAAAATAGTGGAGCGCGCCGGATCTTGCTACATATCTCTGCCCGTACGACTTTATTTACAAACATTAACTCCCTACATGCTGCGAATAATCTGCAGCTAATAAAATTCCGCATGTCGTCACGTGTAGCGATTTGTAATATTCGATTGTATAACAAAGTTATGCGCGAAAAAAGTGCAATTTCGGAAGTCACAATTTGGTGAGAATTGGTTTCCGTCCTAGATTTCGGGGCCGAAACACACTGCAATTCCAAACTTATTGGCATAATTGAAGAGCACATGAAAAGGGCTACAAGACAGTCAAAGAACGATGTCTATAGCCCTATTGGTTCCCGAGAAATAATTAGAAATATTTAAGAACAATTTTCCGTCATCAGGTTTTTTTTTGTTTCTTTTTGTAATAATCTTTGTGTCTACCACCAAGCAGATGTTTAAAAGCGTCACACGTATAGAAGGATGCAAGACGAATAATTTGAGGTATCACTCATTTAGTTCTATACCCGAATATTGGGTAATGAACGTTTTTTAACTTCTTACGCCGGGCTAATACGTGTATTGGCTCAGTATACCCGTGTTGGTATGACGTCACAATGTTCGGACTGCTGATTTAAAACGCTCAGATCTCTGAAACTTTTGCGCTTAAATAAATTAAGTTTTCACTACAGCTCTTAGATATTTGTTGACTATTTTTAAACGAAAAAAGTTTTTTTGGTTCACACCCCCTTTAAGGGAGAGTTGATAGATTTACACTTCAGTCTTATCTTACACTGTTTAGTGAATTATTCGTGGCTTTAAAACTAAAATTGTCGAGTACGACCCGTGGGAATAAATTTAAAATACCCACTATTCAGTAGGTACACCAGACACCTGTGTTTGTCCACGCAGCGGGGCATCATTGTCACAGTTACAACCCTCGCAATGAGGCGGCTTTTAAGTTCCCCCAAATATTGTTTCCACCAGCTATAACCGGAGTTTCCAGGTGTACGCGAGTTTAATTCAGCTGGTTTTAAATCCGGACAGTTGCCCATTGGCCCTTCCGGGGGTAACTTTGTCGCCAAAAACTGCCCAACCCGATCTGGAACGGGCTTTGGAACTTCTCAACGACCACGCGTTCAAAATGGACCCAGTTGAAGTTTTGGCTATTTTGCCGGACAATGTTCCGGTTAACAGGATTCGCAGGTTTTTGTTGATCGCGTTGCAAAAGTCGATGAAGGAAAGGAGGCACGTGCAACTTCTGAAGGGGCTTTTGTATGCTGAACATTTGCAGTGCCAGGAAGTTCGTCTTCATCTTCAGAGTAAGCACGTTTTGGTTACTGAGACTAACGTGTGCCCTGTTTGTAAGAAGAGATTTGGTAATCAGAGGTGAGAACTTTTAATAATAAAGTGTAAATTCCAAAACTATTAATGGAAATTGTTTCAGCGCTTTGGTGCGATATCCAAATGGGGATGTTATACATTATTCGTGTCAGGAAAAAAAGAATTTTAGCGACTGAGGAAGATGAAGACGAAAGCTTTAAGATTAATCATTTATTTTTTTGTTTTTTATTGTTGATTATTAACTGAAATATCAAATATATTAATTGTAGGTATGCGTATTTTGATAGTGCACTACTAAAGTGGGAGGTTTTGTTCTTCAAGGTGCCGATCATATCTATAATTTGCTGCTGCAAGAAATTATAGATGGCACCAGCGTCGTAGTAATTACAATCGCAGTGTTGTTAAAGATACATTTTTTGAAGTATCTAGATACAGATACTTTTCGGACGGAGTATCTAGATACTAGGTAGATACATTTTTTCATCCTTATCTAGATACAGATACAGATACTAGCAATAAGTATCTAGATACATATAGATACATTTCAGATACATCTGAATTAAAAAAATAAAAGAACTTTTATGGACATGCTGCGGCAGTACTGCCGATGTGCCGAAGTATATTTATCTCGTATTACGTATTACCTCGCCACAAGAGGAAAAAAAAAATTCGTAAAACAATTTGGTAATTTCGTTGTCAATAAACATAGTTAGCCATGGAAAAGAAATGATCGAATTATGGTATCGACTAACGTCACTCTCATTGTAAGTAAGGACCATAGTTTCTCAAAAAGTAATAATTTATTTACACTTTATATACGTTAATAACAATAACACCCCTTTTGCCTATTGACTCCTTAATAAGAATAATGTTATTACAATGAAAGATAGAAAAGTTAAATGAACTGTACTTTAAGAAAACATTTTCCTAAGAAGTGGTGCGACATTAGTCAACACAATAATTTAATTTTTTCCACCACTGACTACGTTTATTGATAAGAAAATTATTGAATTATATTACGAAATTAATTTTTATCAAGAAAATATAAATTTTCTTTACATACTTGAACGTAAAAACTAAATGTCTACAAGAATCCGTTACATTTGAAAAAAATGTTACCTTATGGATAATTTAATGACGCCATTTAATAGTTTTTGCGATTTACTAATATACTACATAGTTTTATATGTTTATCTGTTGAAATAAAAAAGTTACAGGGGAGGGGAAAACCAAACTAAATCACTCGGTATATTGCTTCACGGTCTATCTTTGAGTTTCTTTATTGACATTTCCTACTCATCTACTGTACTGCTCTATCTCAACCAGCAAAAGGGGTCAAATGTTTTCGTTTTAACTTCTTGAATCTCCAAGTCCATGTGATATCTGCTTGAGAATATAAATATACAATAATAAACGGACAAAAAATATTTCAAACTATATGTATCTACAGGATGTCTCGGAACCTTTGTACTTAATTCTAAGGATCTTATGGTGTATTCGGTAGGTAATAATAGTAAATTGCGATTAATTAAAGGGCCAAAAATAGCGAAATCGTATTAAGTAGGCATTTTTTTATCGAAAAATTTTATTAAGAAAAGTTGCTCAGGATGACCCCAAGTGCGGCGTAAATTGGAAGTTTCAGGCCAAAATAAAAATCATAGAAATGTTGAATTTCTGGAATAAAAAATTGAAAACTTCAATATCTTTACAACAAAAGGGTTGCTGTGTAATAACAAACATTTGAAATGCGTTTGTTTGTCATTTGCTATTAGCTGTGGCTGGGCAAAATTTAAGATTCGCGGAAAAAGTTGAAATTATTAAGATTTTTGGCAATTTCAACTTTTTTTGCGATTGTTAAATTTTTCCCAGCCATAGCTAAGAGCAAATGACAAAAAAAACTTATTTCAATGGTTTTTTGTTACATTACCAACCCTTTCCTTGCAAAAACATGAACTTTTCCATATTTTTGATTTTTTTCTCCAGAAATTCAACATTTTTATTTGGGCCTGAAACTTCGGATTTACCCATTATGCTGAGCAACTGTTCGATAAAAAAATGGCTAATAAGATTTCGCTGTTTTTGGCCTCTTTAATTAATTGGGGTGGGCCAAGATTTCCGGATACACACAAAAGGTGAAGTATCATACAGATTTTGAATCTCTACATGTAGAAAAAAAGCGGATTGATTTTGCTCAATATTGACCGAAACATTTGGGTGCTTCCAGTTAAAATGTCACACATTGTAATATTGCTTCACGGTCTATATTTTGAGTTTCTTTATTGACATTTCCTACTCATCTACTCTTCTGCTCGATCTCAACCAGCAAAAGGGGTCAAATGTCAAATGTTTTTGTTTTAACTTTTTGAATCTCATTTTTATCCTGCATCCAGTACTTACCCATCAATAAGTAGTGAAAGCATTAATTTTAAATCACTAGATTAGAACGAGATAGAAATGATAAAATAGAATAAAAGACGCCGAGCCTGATAGCATTTTTTTTAAGTTCTCCAAGTCTAAATGCTTGATAATATAAATACATACAGGGTGGGCCCGTAAAACTTGGAACAAACTTGGTCTGTTAATAAAATTTTTATTTATAATTCGATTTTAACGAAATTTTGTGAGGTTGTTAACTCAACCTTTCTACGTCGGGGTCACTCATTCAAAGTTGCAGCACTTATTTAGTTTTTGAAATATTCTTCAGTAAATGGAGAGGTGACGTTTAGGGTCGCTGCAAAATTAAATCAACGGTAATGGGCTGCTCTTCTTTCTCTTAGAATCATATTTGAAGTTTTCTGAGCAGAGTAAGACCGAAAAATTAAGACATTTCTTGTCCTCTTACTCAAAAACTAATTTAACTAAAATCTGCAATGTTTCGCGAGAAATCTGAAATTGTAAGTCAAGTTGCCCTTGGAATTTACTTTTGTTACATTGACAAGCAAATTTTAATCAGTTTAAGATGGCTCGATTATCGCTAGAAGATAAATTTTAATCAAACCGCTCCAAGAGCGTAATTTTAGAGCCTTCAGAAAAGTTGCATTAATGCACTATAGATTCTTCTGGCTCCAAAATTACGCTGGTCGAGCTGGTGGAGATTAAAATTTTATCTTCTAGTAATAATCGTATAAATTTTTTTTCAAAGTATGAGTTTTAAATTAATGTCATCCTGTAGTCTGATCCTTCATCTACAAAATGCACTTTCAACCACTTCGTTAGGCCACTCGTAGCCTCCTGTGACTAGGAATTCCTGAGCCGCGAAAATGTTATTTTTAAACGACAGCCTTAAACAGATTAATTTGCTTGACAATGTGACAGAAGTAAATGTCAAAAGGCAACTTGACTTACCATTTCGCGTTTTTCGCATCAAAGATGGCTACCTAGACTAATATGACTGATGAAATGTAATTGTGGACATTGTAAACAGGCAGAGCTTGCTTGATTCCTATTGGCTCAAATTGTGCAACTGGCGCCATCTACTCTAATTCTAATGGATTTTCCCAGTATGAATACAAAGCCAATACAATCTATCAGATTTTAGAAGAAATGGTTTTCTCATTTCTACTGGTATTTCCAAGTAGTTCTACTGGACCATTAGCATCCATTAGAAATCATTATAAAAATGAATTCGTTGGGTATTCCAAGTACATTAGAGTTGTATCGTTCCAATACCAGTATACACATTAAACACCACCACAAACCAGTGGCAGTTCCTAATGGTTTCTATAGGTCATTTGCAACAGGATTATGGCTGATTCTAGTGAGTCCAATGGTGTTATAAGAATTTAAAAATTCTTTACCGTTTTGAAGATACTGGAAATATCCTCAAGATGGCCAAGAAATCGTGGAAAGATGACGTCATCTTTCCCGCTGTTTTTTCTGAATATCTTCAAAACGGTAAAGAATTTTTAAATTCTGATAACACCATTGGACGCTCCTTTCTCACTAGAATCAGCCATAGAATCCTCCTTTAAGTCTTCCACAAGACTAACTCCAACAATTTCTGGCAAAAATTGATCAATTATTGGGATATTTGTAGTTGAATCGTGTACTCTATTCTTACATAACTGATAGTCTAAGAATTCAGTATCCACGACTTATTTATTGATAAATATTAGCACGTTATCTAACTTTAATTGATTATTTTAAGCACATTAACAGATCACAGGGTCGTACATCCATGACTTGCAAAATCATGCGATATTTATAATACTCTCGTAAGCGATCTCTAGAGGACATAATAACCCGAAATTATTTGCGACATAATAATGATCCAGCGTTCGCCAATTGTTGTTTGTTTGTGATAGTAGTCATTCGCAATGAAGTGCTTGATAAGTGTTGTGCTCTTTTATGTAATTGGCCATGGACAATGTGCTAATATTTTGGGAATATTTCCGATGGCTGGGAAAAGCCATTTTATTATGTTTGAGGCACTTCTCAGAGGCCTAGCTGAAAAGGGTCACGATGTAGATGTAGTTACACATTTTCCGTCGAAAGATGCACCTCCAGGGTAACGCAAAAATAAATACTTACAAACAATTTCCAGCCAGTAAATTCAGGTACAACACGATTAGCATAAAAGGAAGTCTGCCAATTTTCGTCAATAACGTATCTGTTGATACTTTTCAAAGCTTGTCAAACAGCGAGATGATCCATTTTGTGACCCACGAGTGCGGAATAGACGTCTGCAAAGCTGTACTGGCAACACCGCAATTGCAAGCTTTGAAGACCACCACGAAAAAATATGATATCTATTTAACGGAATTATTTGGAACGGACTGTGTGTTGGGATTTGGGCATCTATTTCAGATTCCTACAGTGAATCTGATTAGTAGTGTTCCTCTTCCTTGGACCAATGATATTGTGGGGAATCCTGACAATCCTGCATATATCGCAAACTACTTCTTTCGTGGAGGTGTTCCTACGAACGTCTTTGATAGATTCTTAAATACCTTCGATTTGCTAAAGTCTAAGCTCTTGTAAGTAGAAAACGTGAATGTTTTATATCAGATGTTAAATTTTACTTTATTTACATAAGAATATGTTACAACCCTTTAACAGCAAGTGCTAACAAACTTTGAGATCAAAGAGGGCCGTGTTTTAATGGCACTCACATAGTTTCGAAAAAAGGTCAAACTTTACGTCATAACTATCACTATAAACACCCCACTACACCGAAACACTTGATTTTCACTGCTAGTTAGACCAATCACAGGTCGAGAAATGGTCAGCGTAAACAGAGATGAATATGCGATCGGGCCTAGGCGTTCATAAGTCCCTTTAGACTTATAAATGACGATACTTTACATCGCATCTAGCATCTGCACCTTGTTAACGCTACAAACTAACTTAATATTATCACTCATTCTATGGTCATTATGTAAAACACAACACAAAATGGCAAGTTTCCATTTTTGGCACACCGTTTTCTGAATTTTCCCTTAAACAAGGAGAGAGGTCAGAAAGAACTCAAAACAATTGAAGACATAGCGAATTCATACAGCAAGTGAAGAACAAAACAAAACGGAAACCGATATTTGTTTTCTGTTCCGGTTCCATAAGGGTTTCTAATTTAAGAGCCCGTAATTTTTTCGATTCCGATCCCAAAACTAGTAATTTTCCCTTTCAGTGTTTTGCAATTTTGTGATTTGTGCAACATTAATTTTATTAAATATGCATCCAGTCAGTAACCTTATGGGTGAACAACAAACTAGCTAATTAATTTGGTCATAATAATTATACCATCACTGATTATCACACAGCTAATTCTTTGTCATCACGTTATCATCGTGATCGTGCATCCACGTGTGCATCACAAGGAGTGCATCCATGCATCATCATGTGCAAAATTGATGGTGTAGAATATGGAAAATTCATTTTCTTGCGATTTTCTTGAAACTTCAATTGCAAATGGGTTAAATTTGTTTGTTTTCTTGCTGATTATGCAGCATCTGATAATTTCAGGTATTTTAAGTGCCATAGTTTACCCATTTTTCTACCACGAAATTGAACTTTTAAATCAATTTTTTTCGAAAACGATGCATTCTATCGATATAAAACGAGAGTACTTTCTTTGCGTAGATTTTACATTTTGATGTCAGAATGCAAAAGCGATCGCGTGCAAAAAATTAGGGGTTTCTTTAACCCCCACCCCCCCAGGTTAAAACGACCGTCCTGGTAAGGATTTTAAAATTTCATTCGAAACGTTAGAGTGACCATGCACCAGAGGGGGCACTGTGTCAAATTTCACATTTTCATGTGACTCCATTCCGAGGATATTTAGAAAAAAACTAAATAATGGTGCCTCTAGAATGCACCCTTAAAATATTCTCTAATTTTGGGACAACCTGTATATCCCTATTTGTGG
The DNA here is from genome assembly GCA_963924575.1 of Pycnomerus fuliginosus. Classification (NCBI taxonomy): domain Eukaryota; kingdom Metazoa; phylum Arthropoda; class Insecta; order Coleoptera; family Zopheridae; genus Pycnomerus; species Pycnomerus fuliginosus. Next base: position 17,454,343 of record OZ004622.1, read on the forward strand.
ATTGTGGAAATATGTAACCAACTTGTTTGTATTACAAAAAATCTTGATTTACAAATTACAAAGTGATTATAAATTTTCACGGTGTTACATTTTTAAAAAAAATTGAGAAAAATAAATTCTCAAATTTTTTACCTAAATTAATTTTGAACACCCTGAATATATAGAAACAACTGAAACGAAACCAAAACTTCCTAAAAGTCTCTACAACAAAGTCTTTATTTTTCTAGCAATCTAAAGATTCAAGAGCTATACATACAGTGTATCTCATTTTAACTGGAACCACCCAAATATTTCGGTTAATTTTAACCGAATCAATGCGTTCTTTTTTTCTGCATGTAGAGCTCCAAAATCTGCACCAGCGTGATACTTCACTTTTTTTATAGACCGAAATCCCAGCCTACTGCGATTTAATAAAGAGGCCGAAAATGACGAAATCGTATTAGGCATTTTTTATCGAAAAATTTTATAAGGAAAAGTTGCTCAGGATGGCTCCAAATGGCTAAATCCGAAATTTCAGGAAAAAATTTAAATGTTGAATTTCTTGAGGAAGAATCAAAAAAGAACGAATAGTTTAATATTTTTGCAACATAATGGGTACTGTGAAATAAAAAAACAATTGAAATGGATGGATAAAACTTAACATTCGCAGAAAAAGTTGAAATTATTAAGATATAGTATAAGATTTTCGTTTTTCTTAACAATTTCAAGGGACAACCCAACTAATCTGTTTCAATGTGCCACAAACAGCAAACATATGCGCTTCCATTGTTTTTTTATTTCACATCACCCGTTGCAAAAATATTGACGTTTTCGTTATTTTATCATTCTTCCTCAAGAAATTGAACATTTTTATTTTTTTCTGAAACTTCGGATTTAGCCATTTGGAGCGATCCTGAGCAACTTTTCTTTATAAAATTTTTCTATAAAAAAATGCCTAATACGATTTCGTCTCGTCATTTTTGGCCTCTTTATTAAATCGCAGTAGGCTGGGGTTTCGGTTTATTTCGGTGCAGATTTTAGAGCTCTACATGCACAAAAAAAGAACGCATTGATTCGGTTAAAATTAACCGAAATATTTGTGTGGTTCCAGTTAAAATGAGAGACTGTATAATATTTTAGGGATGAGCAAAGGCTTCTAGAGGGATTATAAATATGTCAAAATATACCGCGCATTCCAATTAAAAAAACTCAAGTGTTTGAGAGTGAGTTGGTAACTGTAAAGCGCCCTCGCTTTTCTTGTGCTTATTTGACCATTCTTCCGGTAGAGGGCGTCAAAATCACTTCTTCAACATCTAAAGACATTTTTCTGAAATGCATGAACGAAATTCTTAACTTGGATGGAAACCCGACACGCTTTTGCAGGACCCTGTATAGTTAAATCTCACTAATAATAGTTTAAGCGGTGTAGGAGTAGGACATAACCAGATATTGCGCAAATTGTAGGTATCTATGTATGTGAGTATCAATAAAGTATCGACGTGCCATTAACCTTCACGGGCTTCTTGATCTCAAACTTTATTGTTCACATTGTATTTAACATCTGCTGTAAAATAAAACATCATTGCACAATAAGACAATAAAGGCCTTATGGACTCGCGGATAAACTATCTCTTTACGGTCTTGTAGTCGTGGATATTATAATGAATAACTCCTATTCAGATACAGCGTGTACACTAAACAACAATATGAAGTTTCCAAGGAATTTTTTGGCGCCGATTTGCCCGATTTAAGCGACCTGGCCCGCAACGTTAGCTTAGTTTTAGTCAACAGCCATTTGAGCATGAATCAAGCTAGGGCTACAGTGCCTAATCTTATCGAAGTTGGCGGTATACACTTGCAAAAGCCAAATCCGCTAAACGAGGTAAAATTAACTATTTTAGATTTAAGAATTATTTTTTTCGTAGTACTTTGAGAAACTGGTTGCAACCCCAAAAGGAGTGATTCTCCTAACAATGGGTTCGATGATAATAACCGAAACATTTCCAGACCAGAAGCTTCAAGCCCTCTTTGACGCGCTTGCGGAATTTCCATCCTATACAGTCATTTGGAAAGCAAATAAAGAAAGATTTTCCAAGAATCTGACTTTCCCTGCAAACATCCACTTTGAGCCATGGATTCCACAAATGGATCTTCTTTGTAATTACTAGAAATTCTGTCAATTTGTATTTGTCATGAATTGTAGGTCATCCCTCTGTTAAATTGTTTGTCTCCCATGGTGGTCTTTTGGGGAGTCAGGAGGCTGTTTATTGTGGAGTTCCAAGAATCGGAATTCCACTTTTTGCAGATCAAATTAGTAATCTTCGCATGGCTGAGGCTATGGGCATTGCTACAGTAGTCGATTATGATCAGATCACTAAAGAAACTGTGTTGGATGCTCTAAATAAGTTTTTGAGGGATTCAAAGTAAGAATTAAATTATTATGTGAGCAAATATTTACTATTTTTTAGGTATAAAGAAAGAGCTGAGGAGGTAGCACGACGATTTAAAGATCGTCCTTTGAGTCCTATGGAGACAGCTATTTTTTGGATCGAGTACGTCATAAGACATAAGGGCGCTCCTGAGCTTAGGGTTCTTGGGGCTGATCTGCCTTGGTATCAATACCATCTGCTTGATGTGGCCTTTATATTTGCCGCTCTTGCATTCGTAATCGTGTATATTACAAAGGCTCTTCTAAGAAACATTGTATTGCTAATATTTGACTCTCGAAAAATAAAGAACGATTGAATAAATAATCGTCTGGAATCGTCTAACCGGGAGACAGACAAAATTTTATTGCATCATAGAATTAAGTATTCAATTTTACCTCCAGTGTAGATATTAATGTGTGTGATGTACATTTTGTAATAAGAGACCATCACGCAATCATAATTGCAGTGGACAATCTGTTAGGTAGAGATACTTTTATTGATTTATTGTTTATTGAAGTTTTATCACGGGCTCAGGCCGTGAGATGCTTTTTGTAATATCCATGTAGGGGGTTTTTCTCAGGGTTTTCGTTTTTCAATGAGACCGAAAATAGATCGACGGTGTTACGACTTTAGAGTTCTTTTCTCGAGAACCAATGACAGAGCAGTACATATCACCCCGATATAAAGGTCAATCTGGTCAGTACGTTATCTTAATTACGTAATTTTTTTGCACACTATACTTAAATAGCTAAATCAACAATGACAATGAGGAATCGGCAAAAGAAGAGATAAATATAGGATTACGGAAAGCATAAAACTATAGAGCTGAAACAAAATACATATGAAAAAAAAGAAAAATGCTCTGAAAAATGACCTTGAATCAAAATGGCGATGATGTTGTCTGTTTTCCCCGTCGAAGTCATAAAACTTTCATACAAAACATTTTTTTGTAAAATGCTTCCTTTCAGATTGCCAGTCTTGCCAGCCTCAAGATAAAACGACCACCCGGTATACCTAAATACCAGTTATACCTAGTGTGTGTTATACTTACTGAAATGTAATGGTTTTCCCCGAGGTTTTCCCCTTTCACTCATTAGAAACATCATTAAAACACAGTAAGTGGATATTGTAGATAGATAGTTTCTAGTGTGTTTTCTCATTACAAAAACGGACTTTAACAGATGGCGTTGGATGACGAACGTATAGTCAATGACAACCAAATGCATGCGCCTACATCAACACATTATGAACCCTTCACATTATTTTTACTTCTACGCTTCAGCCGAGGGGCGGTTCACTCACTAAAATATGTATCACCTACTTCGACTTTATTCGAAGTACTTTGATATTTTGATGGGACTTCGAGTACTTCGAGTACTTCGACAAGTACTTCGAGTGCTTCGAATACTTCGAGTTATCTAAATGAATTTCCCGATATTTTGATTCATTCCTGAGTTATCGCGAAAAATCTGAAAATTGCCAATTTAAAGAAAAAATAATACCTTCCTAACGATTGATGTTATTTAAATGAAATTTAGAACTTCTATATTTTTGACACATGTCAATGAATGGCATCGACAGAAATTTTCTAGTCCTTCTAGATTTTGAATTCTTTTATTCTTTTATGACCGCCATATTGAATTTTGACACCATCAAATACCTATACAAAAAATTCTCTTTTCAAAAATGTAGTCAACATGAACTTTTTTGACAGATGTCAGAATTTGAAAATTGGTATAAACAATTTGTAAAATCAGCCTAAATTTAGATGAAAAACAATTGCAAAAAAGTACGCCGACTTCGTTAATCGCTTATAACATGTGAAAACAATTGAATTCAACATTAATAAATTACGTCTTGCGGTCGTGTGACTCAGGCTTTCACATATTTTTTCAAAAACGTCAACAATGTTGGTTACATTTTTGAGAAGCTAATTGTTCTGTGTATCCGGCGGTGTTAAAATTCAATATGGCGCTCATAAGAAAAAGAAAAGTTGACCGTCTTTATTCAAAATCTAGAAGGCCTAGAAAATTTCTGTTAATGCGATTCAATTGACAGCTGTCAAAAATATAAAAGTTCCAAGTTTCATTTAATAACATCAAGCGTTAGGAAGATATTAGTTTCACTTTAAATTTTCAATTTTCCGATTTTCTGTGATAACTCAGGAACGAATCAAAATATTTGGAATTTCTCTTCAGATTCTTAGTCACCAAGAAATAGCGCAAATTTTCTCTAATTTAACCAACCCCGTATTTTTTACCGTTTAGGAGCATCGAAAAATTACCTACCCTGTATATTTATCAATATTAATAAATGTACAAAACTTAGGGCTAAGGAGTTTTAAATTACCGTCATCCGAGGATTCCAGCCAGTTTGCCAAGCATGATAGGTAATGGAGCATGATCAGCTGTTTCAGTAACACAAACGGTTGTAGGCAGGCGCACATATTCTAACGCATGCGCAGTTGCAAACTTCTTAGCTCCACCCTAAAGTACTTCGAATACTTCGACATGTACTTCGAGTACTTCGACATGTACTTCGAGTACTTCCAGTACTTCGAGATGTACTTCGAGTGCTTCGACAGGTATTTCGAGTACTTCGAACTGAAGTGTACAGCTACTTCGAGTAGTGAACCGCCCCTCGGCTTCAGCGCAGCAAGTTAATAAAATCGAATCGCCAGAAACATCAAATCTTTACGTTTCAGGGTCCTGGGAACCCAAAAAATGGTTTTTGAAGAATGTCTGCGTCTCTCTGTCTGTCTGTGATCACGCTGTAGTTCAAACTACTGAACGTATCGAGATGAAATTTGGCACACATATTTAGTGGGCAATTTGTAAGTGCTGGTTAGGTTTTGGGCCACATCGGTTCATGGAAAGTGCCTTTTTGGCGCATCAACTTTAAAATTTTAAATACAAGCCCCTATTTTTAGAATTGACCATAATCAAAGCACTTCGAATTCTGCTTTTGAAAATATATGCCCTTTTGGTCAAAAAACGGTGCCCAGAAAAAACTATGAATAACTATAAATTTCTATTTATGTACCGGATATGTGATTTTTCCTCAAGTCGAAAAGTTTAGTGCCATTTTGTGAAAAAGTAGATGTTTCCACCGTCTCCGAGACTATAGCAATTTCTTTTCTTATTTGACTGAGTAAACGATAACAAAAGTAAGTATGAAATATATATTCTTATAGTAACAGTCATCAGAATCATAGAAAAGAGACCAAGGGATAAACAGCAGATCTCGATTTTTATACAACATAGCCCAGGCAACGAAGTGAAAATAGAAAGAGAAATTACTGCAGGTCTGCAAATTATTGGTCACAGTTCTAACTTAAACCATTCTATTAAACATACTAAAAGTTCCCAAAGATGGGATGTGAGCTCGAGCCACCATCATGGCGAAGAGGTACAGTTTTTGGTAGCTTTGCAAATATCTCATGAAATATTGATTTTACCGAAAAAATAGCCACATAAGAAATTGAAGAGCGTAAAATTCTCTAGAAAAAAGCATTATATACCTACATTTTTTGCTGACACTAAATTTTAATCGCCAAATCGGCGGCTAAAGCAGTCAATTGGTCCAACGGTGTCATTCCTCTGATTCTGAATTTTGGCATGCAACCAATGGATAAGAATCAAATTGTTACGTTATTTGAATTAACCATTAAAGCTTAAATCGTAGTAAGGCCATATGTAAAACAAAAACAATTGCCATCTAATTTAGGTTCTGTGCCATTCGAAAAAAAAGGCGGTCTCGGAGACGGCAGGAACTTCTACGCCGCACTGCATTGGATTAATAACAGCAGCATTTATTAAATTTTTAAATATTTAAAATAAGAAAGTTGCTATGCCAAAAGGGCACTTCGGGTTGACTGATCGGCTTCAAATTCTAATCAGCTCCTCTCCCGCACAGACAATAAAATAAATTGCCACTAAAATGACATTTTTCGAAAAAATGGCACTAAGGTTTTCGGCTTGAAAAAAAATCAGTTATCAAATCCGGTAATAAAAATATACATTTATGCATAGTTTTTTTTTCACGGCACCATTTTTTGGTCAAAAGGGCCCAAGTGTGAATACATTTTTAGAAGCAGAATTTGAAGAGCATTCATATGGTAATGCGAAAAATGGGGGTTTGCATTTAAATTTTTAAAGTTGATGTGCCAAAAAGGCACTTTCCGTGAGCCGGTGTAGCCCAGATTCTAATCAGCACCTACAAATCTCCCACTGAATATGTGTGCCAAATTTCATCAAAATCAGTTCAGTAGTTTCGGCTGTAGCGTGTCCACAGACATACGGACAGACACACATTTTTCAAAAATAGGTTTTTTGGGTTCCTGGGACCCCGAAACGTAAAGATTTGATGTCAGTTCAATTTCGAATTTTTGATCGATTTTATATACTGCTCCGCCTTGAGCGTAGAAGTTAAAAAATGAGTTAATTTGGAAATTATTGTGACTAGTAATACTAGTATGTATGAGAAGTCATAGCACTGTAGATGAAGAAATAAAAATCAAGTTTTTCGAAAACATGAAATCAAAACTTTGAAAAAAACACTAAGTATATCATATTCAGATTTTTTAATACAGAACTTGAAAATATTAAAATATAGAGGTGTCGCGTACCTATTTCAAAATTCAATGGTAGGTCCATTTCCTTTGTAACCGGAAGTGATTCAAAATGTTTCTGTGTCAAAGAGTGCAGTTTATCGTATATTGACTTTGAGTTTGATTTTCATATCAATTTTCTCTTCGATTTCGTATAATAATTGTTTACCAATTTTCGGGGTGAGCCTGGTTTCGTTGACACCCGGTATACCGATTTTTTCAAAAGCCACTTTTTTGGGTTCCCAGTATTCTAAAACGTAAAGGTTTGATGTTTTTGACAATTCGATTTTTCTGAATTTTTCGATCGATTCCAGTAACAGCTCCGCGGAGCGTAGAAGTTAAAAATTCCTAGATTCCAAATTCGCTTCTATCCGAAGGTGACTTAGGCAGCCAGTAATATCAGCCTCTGTGGCGCCATCTAGGCGACAATGGCTGATAAGAATAATTATTGACGTGTGACCTTGACGTACGTTTGGTTTGGTTCTGGATTTGACATCACTTTGACGACTTTGACATTCATCTATTCATTTGGAAGAAAGTGCGGTGCGTTTCCAAAATCTAACGAAAAATCCACATTCCACAAGTTTTTCCAGCATTTTTGGTTATCAGCAGTAAGTAGGTACGTTTCAAATTTTCACTGTTTTTGTTTGCAATAATGGGTACCAACAATTTTTGCTGTGGGTAAATAATTTATTTACGCCGGCAATGCCGTCAGAAGACCTTGTCCTTTGCCCCTCTCCTAGCATTTATTAGTTATCATAAAGCTTCGCCCTTGAGTAAAAAACCACTTGAAGAGTTGAATATCATCATTACTCTTCTTGCTTAGTCATTTTACTGATTTTGTATTTTCGTATATAACCTCTCAGTAAGCGGTCTTTTACGTTTTCTTCCAGAACAAAATGCCCTCCAAAGCCGTCGTCGTTCTCAACGGAGAAACTGTAAAGGGCACACTTTTCTTCACTCAGCAAGACGCAAAGAGCCCCGTCGTAGTCTCTGGTGAAGTTTCCGGGCTTGCCAAAGGTCTTCACGGATTCCATATCCATGAATTTGGTGATAACACAAACGGGTGCATTTCTGCCGGAGCCCATTTCAACCCTCATGGTAAGGATCATGGAGGTCCAACTCATGATCTCCGCCACACTGGGGACTTAGGAAATGTTGAAGCAGGAGGTGATGGTGTTGCCAAGGTGAAAATCACCGATAAACATATTTCCTTGGAAGGGGAGCATAACATTATTGGACGTACTTTGGTGGTTCATGCCGATCCTGATGACTTGGGACAAGGTGGACATGAACTCAGTAAGACGACTGGAAATGCTGGGGCTCGTTTGGCCTGTGGAGTTGTCGGCATTACAAAAGCCTGAGTTATATAATTTAAGAAAAAAAGTGGATCAACGGTTGTTTGTTCGAATTTTTGTTTTGCATAGTTGGTGAATAATAAAATGTTTATGTAATCATGACTTGATTTTTTCAATAATTTTTAGAAAACTAGCGTTTGTCTTTGATTACTTCAGATGGGTGAATTAATGGCCATTTATTGAAATTTGTTGATCAGGCGGTGGCGGTTTTCAATAATTTTTAGAAAACAAGCATTTGTCTTTGATTAGTTCAGTTGGGTGAATTAATGGCCATTTATTGAAATTTGTTGATCAGGCGGTGGCCGTACATTGAATTTTTCAGAATAATTTATGTAGTGGCGCCATCGTTCGGCGAAGTTGTTATTTGCAGTGCAATTAGTATTACAGTTTACACTTTTATCGATACCTGTCAATTGTCATTGTCAATCACTAGTCAAGGTCGTTCGAGACCCAGGCCCCCGAATCCAATTTTTCACCTCAAACAGGAAGAAAAGGCCCCCAAAGATGTCAAAATTGATATCGCAGGCCCCAGTTATAGCCCAAAGTAAGTAATTTTAACTTAAACGGCACCAGCGAAAATGGTAGCCAAAGAATTACGTAACATAACCTTACATAATTTCTTAATTTTTGTTTTATCTGTAAACCACTTAACTAATCACTTATTTTGCCTCAGAATTGGTCGCGGAAGCTCGTCCTAAATTGCAGACTTTCCTGAAATATGCGAAAGTGGAATTGACACCCCCAACTTTAGGTGATATTCCTGAGATCAAAAATGGAATCGGCAGGTTGATTGCTGGGGCCAGGACAGGTCGTTGGAAGCAACTTACTGTGAAGGAGGCGTGGTTGAATACGTTGATTGCTGTGGAAGTTGGATGCTGGTTCTATGTAGGTGAATGTATAGGCAAACGTCACATTATCGGTTATGATGTGTAAAGATTACGTTTCATGAATATTGGTAGTTGATAGCTATTATAATAAATAAAATCCTTAAAATACTGCGTTTTACTCTGGCACTATTGTGAAGTGACAATTTTTTTTCCCAATTTGCATATACAGGGTCATTCAGGAAGAGCGTCGATTAGATGTATCTCGGGAACTGTTATGTTGCAGTCGCGCAAATCTGTATCCGCAGGCTGGATTGCAGGAAAATATTTTCAAAATGGCCACAGTTTCGGTTATACTGAAAGTCAAGAGCTTATCGTAATTTTAAATGGGAGACCCGTTTTTATATTATATTCAGATTCTACATTGAATTACGAGAATTTTGATATAACCCAGGCAGCACGGAATATTTCATAAATACCGGGTGGACCAACACTATTGCCCACCTCAAAAATTGCCCTTTATTTTAAAGCTGGGACTTCGAAATTTTTACAGTGTATATGGCTACCAAGGACCCTTCAAATGAGGGCAAAAGTTTATCTGTCATTCAAAAACTGTGACGTCACGAAATTTTGAAATGTCGTTTTTCCAAGAAAAAAAAAATTTTTACCCATAAAATCGTTTTTTGGGCTAATACCTTTATGTTAAGCCCATTTTTTTAAATTTCCGTCATCAGATTAGCCAACTGTAGCAAGCTAAAAATGGTCCATTTTAATTCACAAGTCGGCCACGTAAACAATTGACTACTATGCGAGGGCTTTCTTGGATAACAGCGTACGCTTTTTTCATCTGTCACCAGTTGACAGCGACACGACGTGGCCATTGAACTGCGAAATTGTTTTTAATTTTAATAAACGTGGATTTTTGTAACGAATAATGTTGAAATATGGGTTTAAACTGGGCATCCACCATTTAATTCGCCCACCCAAGGTGCCAGGAGAGGTTACGAACACGGACATTTAATCAGATGGCGGCGCGGCGTGAAGAGGGGCTCCAGTTTGTGTGAAGGGCTCCGGTTTGTGTGAGGGGGTTTTTTCAAATAGCCATTTCCATAATTCGCATTATTCCATACTTATGTAATTCCACAGGTAATTATTTTGTTGTTATGGCCTGTTTTTTAGTTGGCATTTTTAGGTTAAGTGAGTCGACTTAGTTTGCCCCGTTGAGACTAATATCGAGGACTAAGATATTCACAGCCCAGAATTTAACAGCAACTCGTGTCAAATAAGGACCAAGGAATCGTTTTGCATAACAAAATTGATATTTACAGCCTCTAAATTTAACATCTGATCTAAATAAGGGCAAAGGAATTGTTAAACTATCGTTTCAACTAACATAATTAAAATTCAGAGATAAACTGTAGCCGAAGGTAGAAGAATTATAGCCCGATGCCATTTCTTAACTAGTTGGGTTAAATTGTTTGGTAAATTGTAGGGTGATGTAAAACCAAGTGTTTTTAGCTGGCGAAAGTGTGTTGCTGTAAAGTTGAAGTTGCAATCACAATAATTATAATTTTTCAAGGATATAAATTGAAACTTAAATCCTGTATGATCAAACTAACAACAATAAATTGAATTTGATTGACTGATTGTGTTACATAAACTATGGTCTTTTAGCTGTTTTGGATGTCTCAGAATTGTGGATCCTTCAAATATTGTGAAAGAGCTCTACTAATCATCATAGACAAAATTGTGTACAAGGAACTTACGGCTTGTACTTACCTAAAGTGATGCATTACTCACTACCACAACCCATCACTACACAATCATCACCAAATTCACTGCACTGCAACCACTATAGCACAGATCACTTCACAAAAAGTACTTACCTGATTACAGGTACTGCTCAAAGTGGTGGCCTTCTCTTTCGATGCACATCTGAGCACGTCGCTGAAATGAATTTTGGACTGTAGCTGCTGTATTTCGTTCATTGATTGTCTGGAAGGCATCTACGAGTCGTTGCTGCATGTCTTGTCTCGTGGTTGGCTGTGTTCTGTACACAATTTCTTGCACAACTCCCCATGTGAAAAAATCCATAGGTGTGAGATCGGGAGATCTAGCTGGCCAAGCAATTGGACCACCACGACCAATCCATTTATCTGGAAACTTTTCATCTGCCACACCACGAGCTTCTCGACTGAAATGTGGAGGCGCACCATCTTGCTGAAACCACAAATTTTGGATCACATTTAATGGCACATCTTCTAGTAAGTCATCTAATGAATTTCTTAAGAACTCTGCATACATCGCACCAGTCAGATGGCCTTCAAAAAAGAATGGACCAACTAATCGGTTGTCAATAATTCCTCCCCACACGTTCAGTGACCATATGTCTTGTGTTTTTTCTTCTCTCATCCAATGTGGGTTAACCACCGACCAATAGTGCATATTATGCCTGTTTACGTGCCCATTAGATTTGAATGTGCATTCATCGGTGAAAAGCACAAACTTGAAGAAGTCCTGATTTTCCTGCAGTTTCTCTTGGGCCCACGTGCAAAATCTCACCCTGTTCATAAAATCCTCTCCATGTAGTTCCTGATGCAGTTCGATGTGATATGCATGGAATTTGTGCCTTTTTAATATTCTTAGAATCGATGACTTACTTATGCCGCTTGATTGCTTCATTTCTCGACTGCTGACTTGGGGATTATTTTCAGCTATGTTCAAAACAATAGCTTGATTGATTTCATGAGTCACAGCGGGATTTATCACTGTCTTTTTCTTGGGCTTCAAACTGCCTGTCTCTCTAAGTTTCTCTACAATTCTTTTAAATGTTCGTCTATCTGGTTGAAGTCTGTCTGGGTAACGTTGGGCATACAATTCTGCTGCTTGCATTGCATTTTGCTGGCATTCTCCAAAAATCAAGATCATGTCGACCTTGTCTGAAAAGGAAAGATGTTGCATCGGCATGATAAAAATTAAATGCACTCCACTAAAATAGAATAAAACTATTAATTAACACTAGGTATAGGAAATTCACCAAGATTCACTTCTACACGTAATTATAATTAACACTCACAACACAGAAAAACGCGTGAAAGCTTCCCTGGAGGGAAACCAGGATAAGAGCTGTGAAAACAGCTAACAAGAAGGTATGTAAAACTAAGTTGGAAAACACTTCTCTTCAAGAGGTTGAAGATTTCACAAAATAGCAATTTTTCTCAAAATTAGCAACCTAAACACTGCAACACTATTGTAATTCACACACTAATCACACTAGTGGGTGACTAATGATTAGCTAAAAGGGGTTGGAAGAGTTTGAGCGGGAAATTAACGCGCGTAATGAAATAAATGCGCGAAATTCAAGTAAAAATATGAAAGCCTGATTTATTAAATTTACTTAATAGGCAATTATTGTTTAATAAACGAAAGAATAATCTCAGTATTCTTAGTTCATTCTAATGACAAAAATTGAAACTAAGGCACACACACACGTCTTGTTTATGCACTGGATGGCTTGTCGTGTGATCAATGATTAATTAGTCCTTATTTGCCCACCATGATGATGATTATTAAATTCCACATTGCACCTTTTTGCTTCTGCTGTTCAAATAATAACTTGAGCTTCACCAACTTCAAAGCATCAATTATTAACGTCTTGATTTTGTTTAGGAGGTACCTACGAGGTATTTGCCAATCGAAAACTGACACTTGCACCACCTTCGATTACAGTTTATCTTTGAATATGAATTATGTTATGCAAAACGATTCCTTGGTGCTTATTTGACACGAGTTGCTGTTAAATTCTGGGCTGTGAATATCTTAGTCCTCGATATTAGTCTCAACGGGGCAAACTAAGTCGACTCACTTAACCTAAAAATGCCAACTACAAAACAGGCCATAACAACAAAATAATTACCTGTGGAATTACATAAGTATGGAATAATGCGAATTATGGAAATGGCTATTTGAAAAAACCCCCTCACACAAACCGGAGCCCTTCACACAAACTGGAGCCCCTCTTCACGCCGCGCCGCCATCTGATTAAATGTCCGTGTTCGTAACCTCTCCTGGCACCTTGGGTGGGCGAATTAAATGGTGGATGCCCAGTTTAAACCCATATTTCAACATTATTCGTTACAAAAATCCACGTTTATTAAAATTAAAAACAATTTCGCAGTTCAATGGCCACGTCGTGTCGCTGTCAACTGGTGACAGATGAAAAAAGCGTACGCTGTTATCCAAGAAAGCCCTCGCATAGTAGTCAATTGTTTACGTGGCCGACTTGTGAATTAAAATGGACCATTTTTAGCTTGCTACAGTTGGCTAATCTGATGACGGAAATTTAAAAAAATGGGCTTAACATAAAGGTATTAGCCCAAAAAACGATTTTATGGGTAAAAATTTTTTTTTTCTTGGAAAAACGATATTTCAAAATTTCGTGACGTCACAGTTTTTGCATGACAGATAAACTTTTGCCCTCATTTGAAGGGTCCTTGGTAGCCATATACACTGTAAAAATTTCGAAGTCCCAGCTTTAAAATAAAGGGCAATTTTTGAGGTGGGCAATAGTGTTGGTCCACCCGGTATTTGCCTTATATAAGGGTAATATTCTAATGTTTTCTAATATTTAAAAGATTTGAGAAATATTTGGTATATATGATGAAAATGATATTTGTTCTATAATATTATACAAATAACATTTTTTTATAAAAAATCCAATATTTGTTACATAATATGTTATCTTTACCAGAAATATATTACATGTTTTATATTGCTAATTAAAAGTAAATATGTTTCAAGTAATTTATTGATTAAATATGTTGTCGTTTTATAATTTCTATTTATAAGATTTGTAAAATTATATTTTATGAAAAAAATTTGAATATTTGCTGTACAAGATGTATCCTTTATATGGAATATATTGCAAATATCGGATTAAAGATATATTTGCTGTCATATATTTATTCAATATAGGGTTCCTAATGTTACTTTTCAAACACGTCTCCACGGAGTGCTTCTGCGCCTGCGCTACCAGACGAGCTGATGGCATCATGGCGGCTGTTGCGTTCACGTTTTGTGTTTGTGCACGTTTTGTGATTTGGTGTACTTCCACATATTAATTTTACTGTTCGTGCCGTTCTGATTACTTTTATCCTTGTGCTTTGCGGTGAGCTGCTAATGTTAATTTTTAACTGTTTGCAAAATTTGTAGGTTAGGTCAACATTTCTAAAGATATTTTTGTACGAGTGGGCCTTAAATGATGCATTCCAGCATACCCATAGGTACATCTATTTTGGTAAGCAACACATTAAATTATTGTTTAATGTCGATTTTCAAGAACGCACTGTTCATCAACCTACGACATTTTAGTACCTAGAAGATCTCCGTGATTTCACTCCCCTAGAAGAAACGAGTCCAGAAGAGCGTTTATTTTTCGATTTTCTGTACAGTTATGCGTATACCTACCTAGCTACACCTTTGGTAAGAACACTTCAGTTAAATTATTGATTTAAAATGTTTGTTTTTAGGACCAATTATAACTGCTGGGAAGTGCTGAATGTCAGGCGTTTCACAAGAAACGCATTTGAAGTGGGCTGTGGGGCTATGGCAAAGGACGTCCTTTGCCATAGCCCACAGCCCACTACAAATGAGTTTTTTCTGAAACGCAGGATATTGTTTTATGTAGATTTTTTGATAATAAATAAATATTCCATAAACATCTTCTGCCTATATTTCATTAGCAATATTACCATCATATTCGCAAACAAATATTTGAAATATATTCATAATATACATTTGTCATATATATAAAAATCTGTCGTTTTGGATATTATTTAAATATCTTCTAAAATATGTTTTAAAAATATTTCAATGCTGCCTGGGAATATTACCCCAAAGCCAGGTGTGATAGGTTCCGAGAAAAATGTTCTTTTGATTTTCGGAGACGAAAATCTAAGTAAGTACCTAATGTTTAAAAATTAATATATCTTCGCCAAAGAAATAGATGAAGTAGATAACTATGTACTTATTGAAGTTTTGACAGCAGCCACTGTGCCTTCAAAATCATTAGAATTTGTCTAGGGAGGGTTTACTACGACCAGTGGCGTACATCAGCTTAAGAAAACAATGAAACTAAGGTTTTTTCTTGTTTTAATAATTTATGAAAATGGCACATATTTTTTCAAATTAATATACTTACAGGGCTGTGCAATAACAGTGCGTTGGGCTTTCATAGCGCCTAATCCACACCCAAGTTAGGAATTTATCGTTCAAGTGTATACTTAAAACCTCGCTTAAAACTATTATTGAAGACGGATTTCTGTAAAATATTTTCGATCATACAGGATAGTTCAAAAAATGTTGGCAAGTCAAACCGACTTTTCTTAAATGGAATTCCTGGTATAATTTAGCATATTTACAATCCCTTTAATAGCCCTTATTCGTCCCTAAAATGTTATGGCTCTTGAATCTGGCTGGGAAGAAAAAAATTGCAGTTATTTACATCACTTTTCACTTAAAAATTCGCAATTTACGCGAATGCAGTTTTTGTAAGAAAATAAGACGAGGACCTTGTTGTAGAGGCTCGAAGGAAGCTCTGATTCAATTTTAGTTGTCACCCAATGTACAGGGTGTTCACAATTAATTTTCAAAATTTGAGCAATTTTTCTTCGTCTATCTGAATCTACACTGAAAATTGTCTGTTGCCATCAGCCATTCCACGCTAAGTGTAACCGGGACCGATTTTTTCAAACTTATCATATTATCAAAATAACTGCATCATATTAAACATGAATAATGGAATTCTCAATAAAACGAAAGATTGTCATTGATTTTAAAGAAATGCGAATATTAGAAGCGGTTAAAATCTCGGCTGCATCTCTAAGAAGGCGCAGGGCCAAAATACACCTAAAATCTATATGGCGTAATGACGTTTCTAATTGTTTGGCAAAACAATTACTGTTTTTACTGGTTCAGTAGAAGTATTTTTGAGTTGGTGGCAGTTCCTTTTGAAATAAAAGTAATTGATTATTTGTTTTATACAGAATATGGTTTTCCGTGATGTATGTGTCCCGTCCGTTATTGAAAACATGCTAAAATAAAAGTTTTCTGCAAAAAAGCGATTTTCATAAAATGTGTTGCCTAGGACTTCTCCGACATCATGGCGAACTGTTACTTGATGCAGTCAAAACTTTTGTCTGAATTCACTTAATGCTATTTTCGATACAATTTTACTTGTCCCGTCCGTTAATTATAAATTTTTTGAAATGTGTCAAGGAAGATTTCTAATTTTTAGGCAAATGGAAACCACATAGGGTACAATCTAGAGTCAGTTTGACTATGAAAAAGTATAGGGCCAAAATTAAGTAGATACCTGAATTTTTTTAAATACTATTCTTAAAATTGAAGTGGTTTCTCTCTAAGAAAGGGGTGGAAAACTGGCGACTTTTGCAAAATGTAATGCGTCTCTCCGTCGCCATGTTATATGACGACGAAGACTATATTTTTCAACAGGTCTGCAAATACAAATGTTTATAACAGGTGTATGCAGATGCAGTAACGTTTATTACAGGATAATGCTTCCATCCACAAGGCACGTACACTCAGGAGATAATACAATAATGGCCCTGGACCGCTCACAATGTGGATAGATTCTCACAAACTT
The DNA here is from genome assembly GCA_963924575.1 of Pycnomerus fuliginosus. Taxonomy (NCBI): domain Eukaryota; kingdom Metazoa; phylum Arthropoda; class Insecta; order Coleoptera; family Zopheridae; genus Pycnomerus; species Pycnomerus fuliginosus. The sequence continues at coordinate 17,471,205 of OZ004622.1, forward strand.
TATCAAAAAAATTAAAATTGAACGCGAATATCTCTTTATTAAAACGACTTCACAAACCTATTTTGAGTGCCTTTTCTAAAAATCTATCGACATTGTTCGCGGTCAAGGGCCAATATTTTATCTCCTGACTGTATCTACTATTAGAGAATATTTTGAGGAAGAGGGCCGGCAAAAAGTCCAGACCTGAACATGATAGAGAACGCATAGGGTTATGTGACAAAAAAAATGTATAAAAGGGCTAAGGGTGAAAATTGGAGACCCTTTAATCGCGGTGAATTATTGGAGAAAATTCTGGAAGTTTGGGATAACATTGAGGTGGAGTATGTCCAAACATTGATCAGGAGCATGCCTTCCAGGTTGGAGGAAGTAATTAGGAATAATGGTGGCTGGACGCACTATTACCTAATATTCTTAGAATTGAAGTGGTTTCTCTTTAAGAAAGGGGTGGAAACCTGGCGAATTGTGCGTCGCTGTATTTGAGGTGACACCACGGAGATGCATATTCACATTTTCGTCCATTCAATTAGCCTGAATATGTTTTTAAATCTAATTTAGTTCATAGGTACTTGGGAGGAAATTATTGTCCCGTCCGTTATGTCCCGTCCGTTAGTGATATAAAAATTCTTGAAACCTTTATCTCGTGTAAGATTTTATCTTCCACTATGTAGTTAGCTAACCTACCACTAACTGTCTAGAATTGGTATGCAGATTTGTTCATGTGGCATCAACATTCGCAGAAATTTCGATTTTTACCAAATGACAATCGAATGTCATATTTTTGTTGTCCCGTCCGTTAACACGCTTTGAATTCAGTTCACTAAAATATGAATAAAGTATTTTACTATATCATTGTATTCTAAGATACCCTCTGCAATATCAATTATTTTGATAGCAGTGATACACATTTAAGTTATTATTATGGTGCCTTTTTAAAGGATCAATTCTGAACATTTTTTAAAAAACGTCCCGTCCGTTACTTTGGAATGGCTGCCATTTAAAATGTTACACCTGGTACTTGGTGTCTACTTCCTGTATAACCTGAATTGCCTCATAGCCCCAATAATTTAAATAGATTCCGGATGTCTCAATTTCCGTAAGAATTGTCTATGGTAAGTATAAGAGTCAAATCTTATGACAGTATACCTACCTTGCTTACCTATACAGGGTGTCCCGGTAATGCTTGACACAATTTTAATCTGAGATTCCCCATTGAAAATGGTAATGACTGGTACAAAAATTTGTAGGTCGAAGTGGCTTTATAAGGGAGCCACAGCTCTTCAAAAGTGAGCCATATGTAGATTTTACACGAGGCAACTGGTGCTTATCAACGCAAAACCTCAATTACCTCTAAAACGGCTGCTTAAATAAAAAAATACCACGAATAAAAAAAGTTGCAGTTTGACTTACCCTTTCTAACTAATGCCACCAGATCTAAAATTCGTGACCTTGAAAAAATTTTAGAAACTAAAATATCAAGGTCATTTCGGGTTTCTAAGGATTGCGTTGTCGGAATTCGATAAAATTCACAGTATAGACGTAGGTCCATACAGTGCCAATAACCCCCCCAAATTCATTAAGATCCAACAGTCCATTCCTGAGATATCTGAAAAAATTGCTCCCGATGGCGCACCTTTGAGGAGCTGTGGCTCCCTTAGGAAACGACTTCGACTACAAATTTTTGTAGCAATCATCACCATTTTCAATGGGGAATCTCAGGTTAAAATAGTGTCAAGGATTACCGGAACATTCTGTATATCCAGAGATACCAATTCTGTTTCAGATTCGTAACACACCCTGTAAGTATAGGTATATTTCCTTGTGTATATAAATATAAGTTGTCATGGAAACATCCCCCCTAAAGCAGTACGTACAGCCCCCACATATGATTCGAGGTCACAGAAAGTCGTCACCCTTTAGGTATGTAGGTCAGTAGAAACTTCCGACTAATAATAATAATAAGTATAGGTATTAAAATATCTGTCTTGAAAGAAAATGAATAGGTAGTTATGCATCCTGCGGTTCCTGCCCAATCAAATAATATTCCGCATTGTGTGAGTATACCTATAAGTACCTATACCTAAAGTAGATACCTATTAGTTATTGATGCTATATGTCGGTATTAAAAAAACGATTTCTAACCACGGCGGCACCTTTTAAAACAATTTAAATTTCTGTTTAAAAGGGGGTGGTCCTGCTAAAGAGATTATGCGTCCTGAACATATCAATATAAGCTATTCGAAATAATTGGCAGTCTCGGAGACGATGGTAGAAACTTGTACCGTGCGTTTCAGATTTTGGGGCACATAGGGAAATAACATGGGAAAATTAATTTATTTTTTTCCTCCTCCCCAGAATTTACCCCAAAAGTTGTAGCGTATGTGGACGATCCATGCTAGTAGTCTGTAGCTCTTGAGATTTAGTTCGTTCATTAGCTCCTCTTAGGTATTTAACAATGAATTTTTAAAAATTGAATTTTAAACAGAAGTGGAAATTTTTTAGTACGCACTACACACTTTCCGGTGCCTATGCAGTTTCAGTTTTCGACTCCAGAATCAAACCAATTTTTATGTGTGTTAATATTTGTTCGGTAATTATTCTTAAAATTCTAAGGTATCCTCAATTCCTTCAATAATTGTCACATATAGCATTAATTAATCAATTTTCAAAAAATTATTTTTAAGTGCCTAGGAGGAGCAGAGGAATGAACAGGATCTCAAGGGGCACAGATTAGCATGGACTATCGTCCACATATCCTAAAACTTTTACAGCTAATTCTCGGGAGCAGGAAAAAAATTAAATTAACTTTTCCATGTTATTTCCCTATGCGTCCCAAAATCTGAAACGCACGGTACTTTTTCACAGAATTTCACTGAATATACAATAACAATACAATAACTAGATGGCTGGAAGTCTATAACCTTAACTTCGTTTTTCCAAATAGAATTATAGGTTTTTCTCAACGGATTCGGAACCCACGATTTTTTTTCTTGAGTTAGAAACATTTGTGATACTTAACCGGAAGTGCAGTTTCGGCGGCCACCCTGGATTTTCAAAAATATTGAAGAAATCGGTGAAAAATTGACTTTCTTAAAGAACACAAAAACACGTCAAGTTAGCTTTATTGATGCGAATTCATATGTGCAATTACATTTTCTTTTATGCCTTTATTTCATTAGTTTATAAGAAACGAAATCTACAGGAGGCTTCAATTTCCGGTTTAACCGGAAGCTGAAAATAAATGGGTATCAGATTTTTTAAAATCTCAATTTTTCACTGATTTCTTCAAATTGAAAATCTAGGGTGGCCGTGACTGCACTTCCGGCCAGGCATGATACATGTTTGTAACTCAGAAAAAATGGTACCCAGGTTCCGAATGCGTTGAGAAAAATCTATAATTCCATTTCCGGTTAAACAGGAAGTGACAAAAAAACCCGACATTATACGCGTAGATGTCCCCTTTCGTTCTGGAATGACCAGCATTTGTTTCAATTCAATATCTTTATTTTTACGTCCAAAGATATTCAAGGTGGGGTGGGAGGTTTTAAAAATAACACCCTGTATATATTATACAAGGTGTAAAGTAGGAAGACTACGTTATGCATGCCAAAAAAGTCCTAAGAAAGCTGATCCAAAGTTGATTTATAGAAATTGCAATGCTGGAAATTTGAAACCCGAATAAAATTTTTTTCTTAAATGGGACCCTACAAGTTTTTTTGCATGGATGGGTGCAGAATTGTATCCTCTTTTCAACGGTGCCCATAAAGTGTCAAAAAAGAAACGATTAAAATCGCTCTTTTTTCCATAAGAATAAAATGTTATTCGGGTTTTAAATTTCCAACATTTGAATTTCTTTAAATCGATTTTGAATCAGCTTTCATTTGACTTTTTGGCAAGCATAATGTAGAGCAGACTTTCTACTTTACAATGGTGTGTAATTCTTATCATTATCGCCCGTTGCTCAAAAGTTATAGCCACTTTTCCACAGCACTGCTTTGCGCATTTTTTTTCTAAAAATGTTAATACAACCTAGGCAGTTGGTGTAAGCGATTTACATGTAGGTGTTTTAGGCTTAGTTTTTCTTCCTCTATCCAAATCTGCAATGAAAAATGGGGTTGCTATTTAAAATTTCAAAGTTGGACCCTACTTCCGGTATAACCGGATTCTGGATGTCAGTTTCTGTAACTGCCAAATCTTATAACTGTACTTTGCTTAAGTCCAGAAATATCAATACTGTTCCATATTCGTAAGACACCCTGTATATAGAAAACTTATAGCAAAAAACCGCCAAAATCTTTCGAATTGACCCCACGTACTTATATTTAGGTACATACCTATTTACTGTATTTCAACTGTTTACCAGCCTTACCCAACCTATCGCAATTGGCCTGGTGGAGTAAAATCGACGAAAGCTGATTGGCAGAGCGACATAAGTACACTCAGGAGATAAAGTTATGGCCAGAGACCGCTCATAATGTGGATAGACGACTCGAGTGGGATACAAGCCTTCACAAACCCATCTTGAGTGTCTTTTCTAAGAATCTGTCGACATTGTGAGCAGTCTCTAACCATAACTCTGTCTCCTGAGTGTACCTACCTATTTATTGAAAAAAGTGACCCGAAAATTTATTCGGGATTTGATCTACGAAAGTCTGATCAAAAGATACCAGTAATTTTTAATAAATAGATAACCTAAAACTGTGTCAAAAAAAATGAGTGACACTTTTGTCACATAGCTCAAGATATTTTAACAATCCATATTACCCAACAAAATGGACTCGAAGTTTCAAGACATCTTCCGCAAATGTCGAAGATTCGAACGCAACCCTAACAACACGCCTCTTCTTCAGGAAATCGTCGCCACGACCCTCAGTGAAGATCTAATGGAACGCTACAAGATTCCGGCCAAGAAACGCAAGCAGCTCATGCAATTCAAGTGCGAGTTTTCCAAGAAGGACAAGCAGAAGGATTTCAAACACAAACTCGTCCCCCTCTACCCGGAAATACCCAAACTGAACACCTCACACAAAGACGTCCGAAATTTCGCCGACAATTGCCCAAAGACCACCAAATCGGTCTTCAACGTCGACTGCATAATGTCCCGGCTTCACACTTTAGGTCTGGAAATGAAATTCACGAAACTAGTTGGGGAAATTTTGGAGGAGGCCTGGAAGGAATTCATAGACGTGGTTCACGAAGTCAGCGTTAACACAAAAACCAGGACTTTGGATGGTACAAATGGTCATATTCAACTAGAACCGTTTAAATTTTTCGGGCGATCCAGGCGATTTAAAAACTACTTGAAAACCCGAAGAGAGATTCAAAGAACTTGGAAACTGCACAATCCTCTAATCAGGGCAATCCATAAAGAATGCGTGGTGTTCCTACCAGAGAAACTTTTTGATTTTGGTGTTAAAAGTGGTGAGCCTGTCGATATAAAAATCCTCTACGACAAATTTCGAAGCTTCATAATAGACGGCAAGATTCTCTTCAGAGAGCTTTACAATAAAGTCGTGGAATTGGTGGAAAACGACAGAAGCGTTAACACTGACCATATTGCAGCTGCCTCAGGTTTATTGTCTGTCCATATTTCACAAACTATCATTGAAACCATGAACTACGTCGTTGAAGTCACCGGAAGTGAAGACATGATCCCTTACTTGAAGCTAACTTTAGTCTTCGGCGAAGGCCTGCTCATCAAACCAACCGTTGAAGAAGTTATTCACCTCTACGCGAGATTACTAGAAAATCTCATTTATACCGGATGCGGTTTTGCTACGTTAGAAAATTATCGACTACGGGGCTACGAAAGTAGACTGATTGAACTTAACGTCACCGATGGTTTTATCAACGAATCCGTTCGTAGAATGTCGCAAAATGTGCGGAGGCTCTACGAACCAATTTTCGAGTACATGAGATACGTCGACTACGAATTCGGCGATATTTGCCAAAAGATCGCGATTGAAGCCGAAGAAGGAGCGGCTTCTGAAGACTTGAACGAAATCTTCACCAAAGGCTTCAACCAAATCGTTCATTACAAAAGCTACATTGAGAAAGCTAGCACCACGCTTTCCAACGAATACTTCGCAATCGGTCAACTGATTTTGTCGGAATACGTGCAGAATTTAAAAGAATCTCTTCAGCTAGTCATCGACGATATTTTGAGGAGACTTGGCTGTCAACACATTGAAGAAAATGAAAATATTTGCTGCGGCTTCGAAGAAATCAAAGCGAAGGCTCTTGAAATCCCAACAAACACTGAAGAATTGATAGCTCAAGGCAAATATATGATTTGGGCTAAAACAGTCTACATTAACAATCTCAAGGAACGGATTCAAGACATGCTGAAAAATTTAACTCAACTAATTGAGTTCGGAAGCATTACCAAAGAACATATGTTGCTAAACTCCGTAACTGTGAATTGGTTGAAGGACATCGACCCAATTTTGGACCAAAACTCGATAATGTACGAGCAAGTCAAATTTGAAGCGGAGGAGAAGCTTCAAAAAACCATTCAAGAAATCAACACAGGGCTTCAGGATCTCTTGCCACTCCTAGTATTACTAGACCAAATGGATGACTTACCTAACGTCAGGGAATACGTACACAGATGCGCCCCTTTATTAATGACCATGGCTAACATTCGTAAAAAAATCATTTGGAGCAATCACGAAGAAGCCACTTTAGGTTTCCCCAAATCATTATTCCAGCAATTCGAAGCCATCTCCAACCACCTTTTCCCATTCTATCATTTGCTGAAGTTAGGCTTGGAACTTGAAAGAAAGACCAATGTTTGGCTGGACGGGCAATTTGAATTCCTCAACGCCACAGAAGCCGACAACGTAATGGAGGAACTCCAGAAAGAATTGCTGAAGAATCAGAAAACTTACCGGCTGAAGATAAGGCAGGCTCAAAATGAAGAGGGGGGCTTGAAATTCGACGGGATTGTAGACGATCCGGAAATTGTTAATTGGCCAGCCCCTATAAAACTCACATCAAAAGCTCTTCAGGCTATGAGGGATTTCAGACCAGCCTTGACGATGATGAGGATTATGTGCAACGATGCTTTACTGAAGCGTCACTGGAGGGAAATGTCTGAAATTGCAGGATTCGACATGACGCCGAACGCAGGCACTTCCTTAAGAAAACTGATGAGCTTGGGAATTGATGCTGAAATCGACAAATATGAAGTTATTAGCGCTGGAGCTACTAAAGAACGAGAACTGCTGAAGAACCTACAGAAAATGCAGGGCGAGTGGGTTGACATCAGATTTAAAGTGGGAACTTACAAGGATAGTGGTATTAATATTTTAACCCAACTAGACGACGTGCAGGTGGTACTCGACGATCATATCCTGAAAACTTTAACGATGAGAGGATCAGTTTTCGTCAGACCTTACGAAACTGAAGTTAAAACTTTTTATGATAAACTTACTAGAATTAACAGCACTATAGACGAGTGGGGGAAGGTACAACTTCAGTGGTTGTATCTTTTGCCGATTTTCTCGTCGAAAGACATCGTAGCTCAAATGCCTGAAGAGGGAGTTTTATTTAAAGAAGTCAACGACACTTACAAGCGTTACATGGATGTCGTAGTAAGAGATCCTCGTGTCATGGAAACTGCAGGTGCTGCAGGTGTTTGGGAAGCGATGGTTCACTGCATAGAGCTGTTGGAACAAATCAATGACGGTGTTATTAACTATTTGGAAAGAAAACGTCTATTTTTCCCAAGATTTTTCTTTCTATCCAATGATGAAATGCTGGAGATTCTTTCAGAAACTAAAGATCCTCTACGGGTGCAACCCCACTTAAAGAAATGTTTCGAAGCCATCAATAAACTAAACTTTGACGAGAAATTGCAAATCTTAGCCATGTACAGTCAAGAAGGAGAAGAAATCGATTTCGTGGATATGATAAAGACGAAGGAATTTGGCGGAAGCGTTGAGAAATGGTTGGTTTTGGTGGAAGCCCAAATGGTTAAGTCGGTCCTAGAACAGATTTTGAAGAGTTACAAAAGTTATTTTCATATATCGAGAAACGATTGGGTGCAGAAATGGCCTGGACAAGTCGTTTTGGCAGTCTCGCAAATTCACTGGACAGCAGACGTACATAAAGCGTTGAATAGAGAAGAAGATAGGAGTATAGAAAGTTTTGCTGAGGAACTGCGACTTCAATTGCAAGACATTGTTGGGTTGATACGTGATCCCAAGTTAACAAACTTGTCCAGGATAACCATCAAAGCTTTGATTGTAATCGATGTCCACGCCAAAGATGTCGTCGCAGATCTGAAAGAGAAGAAGGTTAAGAATGATAAAGAATTCAAATGGTTGTCTCAGATGAGGTACTACCTGGAAGATGACAATTGCTGGGTGAGGTTAGTTAACGCAACTGTTAAATACGCTTATGAATATCTTGGAAATACTGATCGTTTAGTAATTACACCTCTCACAGATAGGTGTTATAGAACTTTGATTGGAGCCTATCATTTACATCTTAACGGTGCCCCTGAAGGTCCGGCAGGTACTGGAAAAACTGAAACCACTAAAGATTTAGCTAAAGCTATAGCAGTGCAATGCGTGGTCTTCAACTGTTCCGATGGCTTGGATTATAAAGCAATGGGCAAATTTTTCAAGGGTTTAGCCACGTGCGGTGCCTGGGCCTGCTTTGACGAATTTAACCGAATCGACATCGAAGTATTATCAGTAGTGGCGCAGCAAATCCTCTCAATTGTTATGTCGGTAAGAGCAAATCTTAGCAGATTTATTTTCGAGGGATCAGAAATTGCTTTAAATCCTGCCTGTTACGTTTGCATTACCATGAATCCTGGTTATGCAGGAAGATCGGAATTGCCCGACAACTTGAAGGTACTATTCCGAACGGTTGCCATGATGGTCCCCGATTATGCGATGATTGGTGAAATTTCTCTGTACTCGTACGGATTTATTGATGCCAGAAATTTGTCGGTGAAGATAGTAACTGTGTACAGACTTTGTTCTGAGCAGTTGTCCTCTCAGAACCATTACGATTACGGTATGAGAGCCGTCAAGTCTGTCCTCTCGGCCGCCGGTAACAACAAAAGAAATTTCCCCAATGAACACGAAGACATTTTGCTGCTAAGAGCCATACTAGATGTTAACTTGCCTAAATTTCTCAACCACGATCTTCCTCTCTTCGACGGAATTATATCGGACTTGTTCCCAGGGGTTGTTTTACCAGAAGCTGATTATAATTTGTTAACAAACGCAATGAAGTTGTGCTGTAAGAAACGTAACCTTCAACCGAAGGACTCCTTCCTGCTGAAAATTATTCAAACTTACGAAATGATGATTGTAAGGTGGGGGTTTATGATTGTTGGGGAAACCTTCGCAGGAAAGACTTGTACTTTGAAAATTTTAGCCGATACTTTAACTCATATCAACGAGCAGGGCAAAGGGGAGGCAAAAGTACACTACACTATTTTAAACCCAAAAGCTATAACCATGGGCCAGCTTTACGGTCAATTTGACCCAATTTCTTACGAGTGGTCTGATGGTGTTGTAGCCACTTGCTTCAGAAACTACGCCAACGATCTTAGCAGCGACAGAAAATGGATAATTTTTGATGGACCCGTCGATGCTGTTTGGATCGAAAACATGAACAGCGTCTTGGACGACAATAAGAAACTTTGCCTCATGTCCGGAGAAGTTATGACACTATCCAGTACGATGTCTTTGATCTTTGAAGTGATGGATTTAGAGCAGGCATCTCCAGCTACTGTTTCACGTTGCGGGATGATTTACATGGAAGCTATAACGCTCGGTTGGGAACCCATCGTCAATTCTTGGATCGTCAATTGTAGCGATGAATGGTGCGGAGTGAATAAGCAACTCATCCTCGACATGTTCAACTGGATTGTGCCCCCTTGCCTTTATTTTATTCGCAAATATTGTCATCAATACTGCAACGTGGGAACTATCAGTCTCGTCAAAAACATGACGCAACTTTTGGAGATGACCCTCGATGATGCCATCGCTCGTATGGTGAAGAAGGAAGAGGAAATGAAGAATCTGGCGATTTGGACTCAAGCGGCGTTTCTTCAAGCTGGTCTGTGGGGATTGGGTTCAATTCTAGACACTGATTCTAGAGCAAAATTCGATGCTTTCTACAAAGATCTTTGGCGCAATCAAATCGAAGAACACCCCTATCCGGAATCTATGGAAAAACTGGAGATTGCAATACCACCCGAAGCATTGCTTTACGACTATTCGTACAATTACCGCATGAAAGGGACTTGGAAGTTCTGGCCTGAACTTATAAGAAGCGAAAGGGTGGATGAATGCAAAAATATTCTACAAGCATTGATTCCTACGGTTGACACTGGTAGATACATGGCACTAGTTGAGATGCACATCAAAAACAAGAAGCCAATCTTACTAGTAGGACCAACTGGTACTGGAAAAAGTTTCTATATCCAAGATCTTTTAATGAACAAACTTGACGGTGAACAATATTTACCATCCTTCATCACATTTACCGTCAAAGTGACCTGTAATCAAACCCAGAGCTTAGTAATTTCGAAACTCAACAAACTAAGAAGATCCCATTACGGGGCCCCCAAGGGTAAACAGTGCGTCTTATTCATCGACGATATTAACATGCCGTTTAAAGAAACCTACGGAGCTCAACCCCCCCTAGAATTACTGCGACAATTTTTTGATCACAAAAACTGGTACGATTTGAAGACGACAGAACCGGTTTATCTCCACAACGTGATTTTTTTGGCCGCCATGGGGCTTGTTGGTGGCAGTCGTCAAGAAGTTTACCCAAGATTCCTTCGCCACTTCAGTATCTTCTCCATAAACGAATTTTCGGAAGAAACCATGTCGAAAATTTACGCAAATATTCTTCTTTTGGGATGGAAAAATAACGGTTTTCCTAGCGACATTATTAATGTTGTCAACCAAACCGTTGCGGCCGGATTGGATATCTACAATGCATCCACACAAAATCTCAGACCTACACCTTCAAAGAGCCACTACGTCTTCAATTTGAGAGATTTTTCTCGGCTTATCCAAGGCTGCGCAATGCTTCGTAAGGAATCGGCGGAAAATAGAAGCATCTTTGCTAAGATTTGGGTGCATGAAGTTCTTCGAGTATTCTACGATCGACTTATAGAACAACAGGACAAGGAATGGCTCTTTAACAAAATTAAATCGTGCGTTCGTGATCACTTCAAGGAACATTTCGATACAATTTTTGAAAATTTACCGAAAGGTCCAGATAATACTCTCAATCAAGACTCGTTGAAAAAATTAATGTTCGGTACTTACTTCGATCAAGATTCTGAGGAAGATGAACGAAGATATGAAGAGACTGTTAATATTCAATCTTTTCTGGACGTTGCCAATTTATGCATGGATGAGTACAACGCCACTCATAAAACTAAAATGGACGTTGTTCTTTTCGATTACGCTTTAGAACACTTGTCCAAGATCTGCAGGGTTTTATCAATGTCTTGTGGAAGCTGTTTACTAGTCGGTATAAGTGGTTCTGGAAGACAATCTTTGACTAAATTGGCGAGCGAAATCTACGGACAGGTTTTATTCCAACCTGAAATTACCAATAATTACGGTTTGAATGAATGGAGGGATGATATAAAAAAAATTTTGAAGGAAAGTGGAGGGCGTGGCAGACACTGCGTTTTTCTCATCACCGAAGGACAGATTAAGGAGGAAAGTTTTTTGCAAGACATCGACTGTCTTCTGAATTCTGGAGAAGTGCCGAATATTTACCAGATTGATGAAAGGCAGGAAATTCTGGATATGGTTCGTTTAGCTGCCCAAGGAGGAAATAGAAATCTCGATATCAGCACCCTGTCAATATTTTATTTCTTCACAAAGCGATGCAGAGAGAAGCTCCACATGATTCTGTGTTTCAGCCCTGTAGGATCAACATTTAGAAATCGTCTTCGGTTATTTCCAGCACTAATCAACTGTTGCACCATTGACTGGTTTGATGACTGGCCTGAAAGCGCCTTGGAAGCAGTTGCTAACAGTTGGATGACTGACATCAACATTCCCGAAGAAGACAAACAACACGCAGTAACTGTTTGCAAGTATTTCCACGTTGAAGCTAGAAAAGTATCAGAAGAGTTCTTTAAAGCAGCCGGACGAAAGACTTACGTAACGTCTGCATCTTATTTAGAATTGATTCGATCTTTCACTCTTTTAACCAATTCTAAACAGACAGAAATTCTGACGGCTCAGGGAAGATACTTGGGAGGCTTAACAAAACTTCTATTTGCAGCTGAACAGATAGCGGAGATGCAAAAGAACTTGGCAAATTTAAGACCGCAATTGGAGTTGATGAACAAGCAGGCGATTGAAATGATGAAGCAAATAGAGAGGGAAACTTTAGAAGTGGAAAAAGCTTCTGATTTGGTGAAACAAGATGAAAAGGTTGCCAATAGACAAGCAGCAGCTGCTTCAGCCCTGAAGAAAGAATGTGAAGCTGATTTGGCTGAAGCAATTCCAATCTTAGAAGACGCCCTTTCAGCTTTGGATACTTTGAAACCAGCTGATATAACTTTGGTGAAATCTATGAAGAATCCACCTGGTGTCATTAAATTAGTAATGGCAGCTGTGTGCATCATGAAGGACCAAAAACCTGCGCGAGTACCAGATCCTGCAACTGGAAGAATGAACTTGGACTACTGGGGCCCTAGCTTGAAAGTTTTAGGGGACATGAATTTCCTTCAGGGTTTAAAAGATTACGATAAGGATCACATTAAACCAGAGATAATGGCCAAAATAAGAAAAGAATATATCCCACATCCTGACTTTAAGCCTCAAATTATCGCAAAGGCTTCGAGTGCCGCCGAGGGTCTATGCAAATGGATCATAGCGATGGATAAATATGATGAAGTTAACAAGATCGTGGGGCCTAAGAAAGCGAAACTAGAACAGGCCGAAAGAGAGTTTGCTGAAACAATGGCTATTTTAAGGGAGAAAAAGGAACAAGTGCAACAACTCGAGGCAAAATTGGAGGTTTTAAATGAGAAATTCCAAGAGGCTGTTGCTAAACAGGAAGAACTCCAAGCAGACGTGGATTTATGCAACAATAAGTTGATAAGGGCTCAAAAACTAATCGGTGGACTTGGTGGCGAAAAGACTCGCTGGACTGCTGTTGCTCAGATCCTTCAGATTCAGCACGATTCTTTAGCAGGAGATATCCTAATATCCAGCGGCATAATGGCATATCTATCCCCATTTACCGCCCCCTACAGGCAAAAAGCTGTCTCCGACTGGCACAGATTGGTCCTCGAACTAAAAATACCATGCTCGCAAGTTTATGATATCGCGGTGGTACTAGGGTCAGACGTCAAAGTACAAAACTGGTACATCAGCGGGCTACCGCGTGACAACTTCTCGACGGAAAACGGAATAATTATGGATAATTCAAGAAAATGGTCACTCTACATCGACCCCCAGTATCAGGCCAGTAACTGGATCAAAAAGATGGAGAAGAAAAATTCCCTGTACGTTGTCAAGTTTTCCCATTCGGACTACATGAAGAAAATTGAGAATTGCGTTCAAAATGGGTATCCCGTTCTAGTGGAAAGCATTGGCGAAGTTCTGGAAGCTCCCTTGGATCCGTTGTTGTACAAGAAGACGTTCAAACAAGCGGGGATCGAGGTTATTAGTTTGGGAGAAAACGTTATAATTTACAACAAAAACTTTAGGTAAATATTTTTCTTGCTCACAGATTTTACTATTTCCGAGTCAAGTTTTTCTGACCTTTGCCTATTTTTCCAGACTGTACTTGGTGTCACCTTTAAGAAACCCGCACTACCTTCCGGAAGTCTTCAACCGAGTCACCGTGATCAATTTCGCACTAACCCTGGAAGGCCTTCAGGATCAACTTCTAGGGATTGTAGTTGCAGTCGAGAAGCCCGACCTTCAACGCCTCAAAGAAGAGCTAATTGTTCAAAAAGCCGATAATAAAGCGGCTCTGGATCAAGTCGAAACGAACATTTTAAGAACATTGTCAGAAAGCAAGGGTGATATTCTCGAAGACGAGTCAGCGATCCAGATTCTGGACGAATCGAAAGTCCTCTCAATCACAATTCGCGAAAAACAGGCGAAATCTTTGGAAATCGAAAAAACGATTGAAGAATTTCGCGTGTTGTACCAGGGCGTGGCCGAACACTCTGCCGTTCTATACTACTGCATCTCAGATTTGGGGAATGTCGACCCCATGTATCAATATTCCTTGGATTGGTTCATCAATCTCTACATAGGGTCTATTCAAAGGGCGGAGAAATTCAAAAACACTGAAAGACGTTGCGTGAGTCTCATAACAGCCTTCACGTATGATTTGTATTCGAATATAACGCGATCGTTGTTCGAAAAAGATAAGCTGCTGTTTTCGTTTTTGCTTTGTTCGAAAATTCAAATTTTTCAGAAGAAACTGGACGAGAACGAATTCATGTTTCTGTTGACTGGTGGTGTTAGCGTCGAGAATCCTTTTCAAAATCCGCTTTCTTGGCTACCGATTCAATCTTGGGACGAATTGTGTCGCGTCAGTGATTTTAATTCGTTCCTGGGATTCAAGGATTCGTTTGTGCAGGACGCTCTTAAATGGAAGAAAATCTACGACAGTGGAAACCCACAGGATGAACCACTGCCAGCTCCCTGGGGCGAAAAATTAAACACTTTTCGAAAGCTGATAGTATTGAGAATTTTAAGACCGGATAAACTGATAGTGGGGGCTATAAATTACGTTTCTGCCGAAATGGGAGTCAAATATATAACACCCCCGCAATTTAACATTGCGGTATCTTACAACGAATCTTACAATTTATGTCCTTTGATTTTTATATTAAGTCCTGGCACAGACCCGATGGCAGCTTTAGTAAAGTTTGCTGAAGAAAAGAGCTACACTGAGAAGTTCCAGTCGATTTCTCTCGGACAGGGGCAGGGGCCTAGAGCCCAAGTTTTGATAGAACAAGGCATGATGGAAGGTTTATGGGTTTGTCTGCAAAACTGTCATTTGGCCACTTCCTGGATGCCCAGTTTGGAGAAAATTTTCGAAGACATGGACTACTCGAACACCAGTGATAGCTTTCGTCTGTGGTTGACCAGTTATCCCTCCAACAAATTCCCCGTTTCTATACTGCAAAAAGGAGTGAAGATCACAAACGAGCCTCCCACGGGATTAAAAGATAATTTACTAAAGTCCTACGTGAATGATCCCGTTAAAAATCCTGATTTTTTTGGCGGATGCCCGGGAAAGGGTGAAATATTCGCCAAACTCCTCTATGGGATAGCGTTCTTCCATGCGGTGGTTCAAGAGCGACGAACATTCGGACCATTGGGGTGGAACATTGCCTATGGATTTAACGACTCCGATTTCGATATTTCAATACAACAGTTGCAAATGTTTATTAATGAAAGTAACGACCCCTATGAAGCTCTGTCCTATTTAATAGGGGAGTGCAATTATGGAGGGAGGGTTACCGATGATTGGGATCGAAGATTAATAACCACAATTTTAGACGACTTCTTGAACACAAAAGTGGCGACTTCTAACAATTACATGTTTAGTGATGCATCCAACTGTTATGGGCTTCCAAGCAAATACAACTACGAAGAGTTTATTCATCACATCGAAAATCTACCTCAAATACATCCGCCGCAAGTTTTTGGGCTTAACACCAACGCAGGCATCACAAGAGATTTGCAAAACTCCAATCTACTGCTGAATTCCGTTTTGAAAGCTTACGGTGAAATGCAAGGAGGAGGAGTTGGGGAGACGGACAAATACATTATGATGATGTGCGGAGATATCCTGTCGAAATTACCGAAACAAATCGATCCTGAAGAAGCCAGTCGAAGATTTCCTGTCCAGTATTCAGAATCCATGAATACGGTTTTAGTTCAAGAGATCGCGAGATTTAATAAACTCCTGGGTGCCATAAGAAACTCGCTGGTGACAATGCAAAAGGCGATTCAAGGTCTAGTTGCAATGTCTCCAGCTCTAGAAGCGTTTTCTGCGTCACTCCTCATTGCCCGAATCCCAGCAGCTTGGGCAGGAAGCTCATACCCAAGTTTAAAAAATTTACCCAACTACATAGCAGACTTTCTGGCCAGAATAGAATTTCTTCAAGAGTGGTACGATCACGGAAAACCAAGTGATTATTGGGTGTCCGGGTTTTTCTTCACCCAAGCGTTTTTAACAGGAGTAAAACAGAATTACGCGAGAAAATACACGGTACCGATTGATCAGTTGACGTTCGATTTTGAAATACTGAAAGAGGATAGGAGTAAGAAGGCTCCTAATGATGGGGCTTACATCTATGGACTGTTTTCTGATGGGGCGAGGTGGGATAGAAGCAAGGGACGAATTGCTGAGTTGCTGCCGAAAATTTTGAACGACACCGTGCCCATGATATGGCTAAAACCTTTGAAGAATGCTGAATATGATGAAAGGGGACGGTATAAGTGTCCTGTTTATAAAACTTCTGAAAGGAAAGGAGTTTTGTCGACAACAGGACATTCAACGAATTACGTCTTACCTGTTTTGCTCGACACTGATATTAAGCCTTCCCATTGGATTAAGCGCAGCTTGGCTCTATTATGTCAACTAAACTAGTGCTTATTATAACTGTATTTATTCTTTATAGTAAAGGAGATATTAAAGTGCATAGTAACTTTTTTATTTACTCAGGTCTTTCGCTTATACCTAAGTTGTTCATCCCAGGAGCAAAATACAACGGTATTCACTTTTTGTACCTGGGGATCTTAATTTTAACCTCCCCAACCCCATCACAATTTAAAAAAAATGGGAGGTTACTGCGGTCACTAAAATTTTCGAATTGGAGATAAGACCGGATCTATGCGTTTTGAGGCCTCAGGAACCCAAAAAAGTGGTTTTTAAAATGTGTCTGTGTGTATGTTCGTACGTACGTTTGTAAACACGCCACAGCCAAAACTACTAGACCGATTTGGCTGAAATTTGGTACGTGGGCATCTGATAACCCAGCTTAGATCTGAAAAGCTTTTGGAGCCAACTTAACATTTGAGTGGGTTCAAGAGTGGGTCCCATTTTTGTATCCAATGGAGAATTATTACATAGCTAAGCTATCTAACCGTCTCTTGCAAATAATGGACACACTGTGATGCTAAGGTGAATTTGGTGCAGTGGTTGGAAGCAAATTGAATTAAGAGTTGGTACTTAATTGAATGACTTTTCCAGTAATTGAAGACCTTACTATGAACAAGTGAAGAGGTCAGTACTTTACTACTTAATATTTATTGTAATGAGAATCGATTTTAGCTGGTTAGACTTAACTATACTTAATTTTCATCCCCTGTGACTTTTTTCATGCCCCTTCACAATTTTTTAACCTCGAGTGTTTATTTTGCAAAATTCACGAAATCTCGTGTTTCTTGAGTAATAAATTTCACTTAGGTATTTGAATTGTGTTTGCAAAAAGCTAAAGTTATTTTCTCTAATTCCATTTAAAACTGTACTTAATTTTCACCCCCTTCGACTTTTCATCTACTTTCACAATTTTCAACTTTGTAAGTGTAAATTTTGCAAAACTCGTGTAGGTAAAGGTATTTTAAACATTTCTAACCCTGACGGCGGACCTGGTAAATACGAACATTGACGTCGCATAGACGACTAGAGGTTACGCCGATCAGACGTAGTAAAAAGACATCGATTTGTTGAACGAATCGACGTAATAATGCACGAAATATTTACGTCAAGAACACGTTTCCCTGCTGCCTAGATTTCTTAATCTTTCAGATCTTTTGCAATAGGTTTTTCAACTCCGCCAAGAGTTTTTGAATAATTGGTTTACTTTTGTGTTATATTCTGTAATCCTACTTAACCGCAGTCAATTTTCACCTCCTCAGATTCTTCATCCCCTTCACAATTTTTCATCCCCCGCTTCCTTCGAGCACTTAAAATACTAGCTCAAAGGTTCGAGACAATATGAAGAAATACAACTTGCCGGTCCCAAGGCATTTTCAGACTAAAGGTGGCCCCCTTTCTGCGAATCTGCGATATAGACAACCTAAGTTTTGCACAGAAAATTTTCATCGATTTTACTTTGTGGTTGAATCTGGGAACCAATCTGCGTTGTGAACGATATCCGGTCAAATCTCCTGGTGAAATACCATCGAAGAACAAAAAAATACAAGAAGACAAAAAGAGAGCAGAGGGACCAGGTGCCTGCCTGCTCGCTTAGAACTTTGTGTTCCATTTTAGCATCAAACCGAGGAGCAAATATGGGTGAAATCAGTGTACAAGCTAGGTGAAATCAGGTGAAATCCGGCGAAATCAAGGAAAACTAGGCGAGATGAAGGACAATAAGGTGAAATCACCAGGTGTAATCAGGTGAAATCACGCAGGAAGGCGAAATCAGTGTACAAGATTTTGCTCATAGATTTGCCCCTCGCATCAAACGGATCAGTCAAATTCCATAGTTGCTGTCTGCTGTTGACAGTTTTCAGAAAATCGAAGACAGATCCAGCTACTGCAAGCAAAAAGCAAAGAAAATGCTGTTTAGAATTTCTAACAGACCAATCTTAGTTCTTTGCGTTATATTACTTGGCAGCCAACTTGCTATCTTTACCGTCTTCGATTTGCATCTGTGCCAATTGCGTGGTAGCGCCAAGATTGAAGAGGACATAGCGGAAGTGCATCCTTGGGGTTACTTTAAGAGTAGAAACGTTAGCGATTACATCAACCCCAATTTAGTCGCACACATAATCCCCGAAGATATCTGCGCTTCTGACACCTTTATGATTTTGATGGTTTTCACAGCCGTACGCAATAAAAAAGCTCGCAACGCCATACGAGCCACCTCCCGACGTGCGGTTTTGGGTAAGAAGTTGGATGTGTTTTTTCTACTGGGAGAGACCACAAACGCTTCTCTGCAACACCAAGTGATGTTGGAAAGTCAGGTCCATGGCGATATAATACAGGAACGCTTCATAGACTCTTACTACAATTTGTCCTTAAAGTCCGTGATGATGTTGAAGTCAGCGGTTACGTACTGTGTTAACTCGACGAAGTACATTTTGAAAGTCGACGACGATATGTACGTGAACGTCCAATTACTCGTAGAGACGTTATTGAACAGAAGCTATAATGAGTTTTTACTCATGGGCAGATTGATTAGTGGTGCGAAACCGGTCCGTAGTTTAACAAATAAATGGTATTGTCCTTATTACATGTACGACAAACCACTGTATCCGAATTTCCTCTCTGGGACTGCGTATGTGATGTCAGTGGATGTAGCCACCAAGCTATACAGTGCAACCCAACGCACGCCGATATTTCATTTGGAAGATGTGTATATAACAGGAATCTGTGCCAGAAAAGCTGACATTCATATAGCCCACAACGGCTTGTTCGTCAATGGTCTATTTTCAAAGCGACGCGATCCTTGTGTTTTCAAAAAGCTCCTCGCAGTGCATAATTTCTCTCCACATCGAATACGTGCAATAAACAAGGCCTTGCAAAATCCCAAAAAGAGGAAGAAGTGCTGATTCAAGTCTGCACTATATAATTTTGTCAACATCTAGTATGTAGGAGGAATATGTTTGTGTCAATAAATTGCAGAAATTTATTATTAAATAGAAACTTGCTACTAGTCCAGGAGGTAAATTAAACAGAGAAGTTTTTTTTGGAATGGTTAGATTTCAGAACCACGAAAAATTGACTAAAATTTCGCCCTCCGTTCCAGCCTAGAGCACCTCCGAACCCCCAAAATCTGCGAATTATGCATAAGGATTACCTTTTTGTCCCATAACTCGCTTCTTCTTCATGGTACGAAGACTAATAAATTCTTTACAAGAAAGCTCTTATGCACTTTTCACCTGAGACCAATATCTAGAGCAATAGTTTAGCCACAGCAGTCGCGCATAAAGCTGAGCGGCTCTCCCGAAGCGCAGTTATACTGTTATAGTCCAATAGTTACCACAACAGTACTGTATTTTTTGATAGCTGAGTACCCCTTTGTATCGTGAACCACAGAGAACAATTTGAAACCAAAACCCACTGGAAATTTCCCTTGGGTTTAAAAATGGCCAATGGGGTCCTGGAAAACATATTTTCTTAGGGAGCATTTTTCACCACATGTCCAAATGAACTTTTCCTCGTTAGAATGAGGCAAGAAATTATCCAGAGTACTTATTTTCAGCTCACAAGCATGTAATAAAATCTTCCATCAAAAATTTTGGCGTTCTAAACAAATTAGGATCAAATTAGTCTCTCTGCACACTTTGCACGAATACAAACAAGCCAAGGTTGAAAAAGGGGAAATACGTTACCCCGAAACGTCCCTAATACAAATAAAAGCAAGTAATGTAAATGGAATAGTGAAATTTCTTCAAATTAGGATCGTTTTATTCTCAGTTTTAATCGAAAACGATTCGTGTAGCGACTTTGACCAAGAAGACCTTTTTTGTGTGCCAATGCCAGCTAATTATTACTTTGATATTATTTTGCTAGAAAAATGTTTATAGAGAAGTAAGAAATGCGTTAATCCCCCCACGGGCCTCACACCTCTGATGAAATTAAAGGTTGAAAAAATTAGAAGAAAGCCTTTTACACTACTAGCGTATGCTCTTTTCAGATTCCTATCAATTGTATTTTTTGAATGAACTGAAAAAATACTGAATTCTGATGCGCATCCCCGTGAGGGGGTGTATCTTCCTAAGGAGTTATTTTAATGCAAAACGTTACTTTAATTTCTCATTTCTACCCCAAACTCAACATTCACGGTCTATTCTTATTTCAATGTGCATTTCCGAGTTAATTGCGTTTGGAAATAGTTGCTCAACTTTGCACGACTACTGCAGGGAAACTATTGGTAAATGGTACATAGGAACTTTCTTGTAGAGAATTTATTATTCTTCAATATTGTATACTTCTATGTATATTTTTCGTACCAAGAAGAGGAAACGAGTCTGAGCAAAAACGTATACTTTGCGCATAATTAGCAGATTTTGGGGTGCTGCGCAGGTTGGGGCGGAGGACAAAATTTTAATATCTTTTTCGTGGCTCTGAAATCTAACCATTTCAGCGAGACAACCTCTCTGTTTTTTCGTGCATTGGTTTGATTTACGTTGATTTCCTTGTCCTGTTTGAGTCCACCCCCATCCCCTATCCTATCCTATCAACAAATATAAATATATCGCAAGGGAGCAAATGGTTCCCATTATATGTCCTCCTTCAATTGCTAATTGATCTCTTTTTTTTTCACACAAATCGGTTCAGCAGTTCACGAGTTATTGGAACTCGAAGTCCAATTTAGGCTTTGTCGGTACACCCGGTACCATGAAGTAAATTCCATAATTCATACTTTTTATGAAAGCAAATATACAATTTCTTTGTTGCAAATTTCATGCTTTTTCAGTTTGGGCATGTGAAGAATTTCCGTAGCGTCAACGGTTTTCAAGATATAAAAGAAAAACTTCATGAGGGACCCACGCCCTCCATCATTTTTCCATCATAGTGGCTAACGCACAAGCCGGATTTGTCAGGACTTTTAGTATGTTGAACTGTATGTACATTACAATATCTCAATGCAAAAAACCATTGTCTTCTAAGTCTTCTAATTATTTCCACGTTCGATTAGGTAAAAAAAAAACTGATACTGCTGAAACCTACCTATACTAAAAGGAAAGTCATTGCAACTGCCCACACAATTATTACCAATTGTTGCCAGTAAAGGCTATCCAAGAAGTAATTTTCCAAATTATTTTTGAAGCTATTCATATTGAACTCTCAAAATTCATAGTAGAGCAAAAGTAGGATTATTTCAATATTTGCGTCAGACGAAAGTTTCGTTTCCCAATACTACACCATTCGGAGTATAATTTAAAATTAATTTTACCAACTATAGCCTTGTTTTGTGGCAAATTTTACGCACTCTCAATTTGGTCAAGTGAAGATTAACGATTTTCAAGATATAAAAGGAAAGCTTTGGAGGAAGTCATGTTCCTCGACAATTTTTCAAGATCATGGCTAACGCACACGCCGGATTTGTCAGGACTTTTAGTATGTTGAACAACAGGTAGAATATAAGATCTCAACGCAAATAACCGTTGTCTTCTAATTATTTATACATTTTTTCCTAATACGACTGGACTAAGGAGTTAAACTTGATTGGGCGAAAACAGTATTGACATAATATGTACAAGTTTTCTTAAAAAAGTAACCATATTAATAAATATAAATAAACAAATTTAACAACTCGATAACCAAGCCTGTGTCCACTGGAATTGTCAAATGGCCAATTTTCAAGGATTAAAGCAACACCTCTTTGTCCTATCATAATACTGGGTGCATTAGTGTTACATCCTGGAATAGTTGGCATAATTGAAGCGTCAACAACCCTTAATTTTTCCACCCCATGCACCCTCAGTCTTTCATCAACTACAGCAGTTGGATCAGTCTTTGGCCCCATCTTACAAGTTCCAACTGGATGATATCCTGGAGTCGTGATATGACGAAAATAACAAATCCAGTAATCATCACTATCAAATTGATGGTTGCTACATCCAGGTATTTTAAGATCCACCACCTCTGCATTAAACTTTTTGAAGGTATTAGTTTTTAAGTACCTTTGCAAATATCTAATTCCCTGCAGTAATGTATCAACATCCTGTTGTTCACTAAGAAAATTCGTTACAATTTTTGGTTTATCTGCAGGATCAGTTGAGTTAAGTCTTAAATATCCTCTTGAGACTGGATGTAGAAGAAACATAGTCAAACCAAATAAAGCAGACTCTGTGTTTAATGCAACTAATTTGTTAGCTATAACAGGATCGACACCAAGAGTCAACAGTCCCTGAGCAGTAGAACTGTCGTTAAGGGGGTGAGGGGCGTGGTGTATCTGAATACTTCTGTAAGTAGTGTTGTCCAAATTAATCAAACCCTGAAAGGTAAACAATGGATTGGTAGTGAAATATCCTTTCTGATGTGCGAAAAATTTATAAAGCTCATCGTTGGTGTCGATTGTAGGGGTAAGTTCCTCAGAAATTTTCACGTGGAAGCCAAGGAATGCCAAGTGGTCGTGAAAATTATCGCCCACTCTCAAATTTATTTTAGGTTGGATTGCAATGTCAGTTAAGTGGTCTTCAGGACCTATACCCGACAATAATAGAAGTTGAGCACTACCTATTACACCACCGGACAAGACAATTTCATTTTTAGCAAACAACTCAATAGTGCTTCCTCCAATTGAAACGGTGACTCCTTCAGCTTTGAGGTTGTTTATAATAATATTTTTGGCTAACGTATTTTGGGCTACTTTCAAGTTGGACCGTTGTTGAATTGCTCCTAGGAATTGTTTTCCAGTGTTAGCCCTAAAACCACGATCGACACTTTGTGGAGTCCGAAAAAACCCAATGTCGGCTTCTCCTACAATGTAAGACAAACCCAATTCTGCCCCTGCAGCAATAGCAGCACCAACAATAGGCACGTCAATATCAGCGAAGCTTATAGCTTGAAATCCTTCAGTGCCGTAAGCGGTACCATTCGTTGGTACTTCCGAACGCAGACTTTCTGATTTAAGAAAATAGGGATATACGGAATCCCAATTCCAGCCTTTATTTCCAGCTGCTGCCCACTGGTCATAATCCTGCTTCTGTCCTCTTAAATAAACCATGCCATTTATAGTACTTGAGCCACCCAACGCCTTTCCTCGAGGATATATACATCTGGCTCCAGCAAAACCGAGACAGAAATCAGAAGAAGGTTCAGTTACAAACTGCCAATCTTCCGATGATCTTTTAAGAGCCGAATTCAATAACGGAATCTACGAAAAAAATTAAATCGTAAAAACTTGAAATCCTACAACCTCAGACGATGGAGATGGAGTAGTACCGGCTTCAATTAATAGAACCGTCCATTTGGGATTTTCAGAAAGCCTGTTGGCAACAACGCATCCTGCCGATCCAGCGCCTACTATGATGAAGTCAAATTCATCGCCATCCTTGAGTGAAGGACCAAAATCGTTAGGGTAATTTTGTTCTTGATTGATGTCGCACTTTGTTGAAAAAAGTGTGTTTACCAAGGTCAGAAAAACTTGGGCTGAAGCGCCGGCTAGATTGCCGGAGCAGGAATCTACAACGCCACCAAGGGAAGACATTTGTGTGATTAAACGTGGAAAATGTGTTCTCAAACATAAATATTATGTCTGAAAAAAAGTTGAGGCTTATCTAATCGGAATCGTAATTGTACCTATTTAAAAGTCGACGACCCTGTCCTTAATTAGACAGCTTTTCTTTTATAAGTAAGTAAATATTTCTTGCCAATTTAGCACTTTTGTTGGCAGCTATAAAATCGAATACACACAGGCTGTTCTCCGCAGATTTTTAAACATCAAATTTATTGGTCAAAGTCAATTTTTTCAAATAGAATGCTCCAGCTATTTTATGGCAAACATGTAGATTAAAATGATAGACAATTAAATTCAGCATCGATGTGCCATAAAATAGTTGGGGCATTCCATTTGAAAAAATTGACTTTTTAACCAATGAAGTTGATGATGTTTAAAAATTTGCAGAGAACAACCTGTATGGTATTTGACCCAATTTGAGTCTAGGGGCGGATACACCCTACATTAAACCTTATGTCAAATTAATATCGTTTTCTCATTTCGTACTGTAAGGATGTTACAGCTTTTTGAAGTTAGGCCTGCACTTGACATAAAAAAGCGAAATTCTTGACAAAATTTTAAACAAACACTTACAAAATTTGCACACCCTGTATCTCAGAAACTAAGCACCTTAGGGCATATGTCCATAGGAAGTTTTCGTCTTAGAATAATGTGAGGAATCACCCCCTGTCGGTGAACTTAGGGAACACCTTGAACAATACAACAAAAGGTCACAATGTTGCCGGTAATTTTTGTCACTTTGATGCAACGACCAGGCGTTGGGACGAAAATTATAAAACAACGCCAGCGAGTGTTAATCAAGTGACAAAAATTATCAAGATATTGAGACCATGAGTTGTATTCGGTCAGACAATTCAACGACTTGACGGTTCACTCTTTTGACAACTGTTTGGCAATCACCACACCTACAAATTGCCATATTAATCACGCTGTGATTGGTTCAAGCGGTCAATTCGTCACTTTTGATTAGTTTATAAAGTAACAGTTGAATTGTCGTATATGTAAATGAAATTCCCTTAATAAATTAAATATGAGAATAGCATCATTTTATGTGGCCAAAAGATAGAATTAGCACTCCCTATAGGTACGTATTTTCAATATTTTTGAAAATATTTGGAATATGTACTTAACAAACTTTGGATCAAAAATTAGTAACAAACAGTTCGTCCTATACCTTCAAAAATATGTCGTAGGTTAATTTTGAAAAATTTAATTCGTTGAATAATTTATGAGCGTCGAATCACAGATCGACAACATAAGCTATAATTTGGTTTTCTATTTGTACATGCGTTCAACAACTGTGAAAGGTAAGGCTAAGGTAAGTCCAAAGGGGCTTACTTTTTCTAAAAATTGACAGAAGTGAAGAAAAACCGAAAAAGCTAAGTTTTGAAAGATTTAGGCATATCAAGATTAAAATTTTAAACACACAAGACACGAAAATCAAAGACTCACGCGATGGGGAGGTGCCAGCCGCTTCTCTGCTGCCATTTTAAATATATTTTGAAGATATTGAAAATAGGTGTAGGAAATGCTAATAGCAGTCTAAACAAAATTTTGTTTTGCATCTTTTGGCTGCATAAAATTGTGGTATTCGCATTTGAAAAAATTAAGTTATGGCAATATGGACAATTCCTTGCCGTCATATTTGAAAATTAATTTTCGCCATATTGTTACTTCAACAAGAACAACTGAGCAATCAAAAAAACCTCAAACCTTCTTAGCTTGGTTCCTTAATCCTCAACCGTTCGGAAGATATAAATTTTTCTATTGCGGATTGCAGATTTTTTTGATACATATTTTGACATGTCGTAAACGGTGACAGTTAGGCAGGCAAAAAGGGGGTGCGATAAACTCACAATTAAGAGACGAATCCGAATCTAAAATCAAAACGAGGACTATCCATTTAAAATAACAAATATGGCAGCCACTTCCGGTAAAACCCCCGGAATGACGTGTGTTTTAATTTAGTGCAGATATCAAAGCCTGTCAACTTTTTTTACATAAGTTTCGGCATGAGTCACCCCGGACCCCGCCAACTGCAATAAGAAATTTTAAAAATGTCACGTTACAAGTGGAGCATCAAAAGTTTCTTCGTGAATCATCCTGTATATTCAACTAAGGTAGACTTCATAAGTTGTATGAAAGCATCACTGTCAGATGCCAGATTTCGATTTGAATGATAATTTGAACCGTCTTTTAATAAGAATGAATAATAAATACTCTTACATGTAGCTACTTAGCAATTATTTTGTTCTGAGTGATTTTTTTTAAGAAATCACCTATACAAGAACCGAGGTAATAAAACTTTTAAAAGATTCTATTTTCATAATGAACGGTTGAACAAAACTTTTCTAAATCTTTGCAACGTATGCAGGTGTCAGTTGTTCTTTCCCACAGATCGTCATATAAGTATGCGAAAAAATCAAACAACGCATATAAGCCATAGATTTCTCAAGTTTCAGCTTGTATTCAGAGGCTCTTCGAAACATGGAGAACGGTATAATTTTCAAACGCAATTTTTAATCCTGTTTGAACATTAGAAATTACCACTTTTAGGTCACGGAAGAATTGAAATTATGGAGGCAAGTTTAAGAAACTTGTTCCTATTTGGCATTTGGCCAAAAAAGAACGAGGAACTGTCCCACCGAAGGAAATATTACACCAAGTTCGGGTTTCTTGCCTTCATGTCGTTATTTTTGATTACCTTCTGCTCCGTTCACTTTTTCGCGATCACCCTGAGTAAAATACCTCGAGGGATGTAAATTGGCTAAACTTTTCCTTACAGAAGAGGCAAACACCATAAGAGTGACGGACGATTTGATTTGGATAATGGGCCAATTCGGCGTCATTTACTTTGTAATCGCTTTCGCCGTGAACCAAAAGGGCATAGCAGAAATTTTCTTGGATCTCTCCGATTTTTCGAAATACGGAAAACCTCCACGATTCGAGGAGTACAACAAGCGGCTTAATTTCCAGTTTAAAGTTTTCGATTATTACCTCAACCTGTGCATGCTGGGGATTTCTGGTTGGAACCTGCTGGCAGTTGGAGAATGCAAAAAACTTAACGAAACTCGAAATTTGAAGGACGTGTGTGGCACGGTCGCTCCAACGTACCTGTTTTTCAATTTCGATTATTTTCCCGTGAAGCAAATTGTGTTCCTTTGGGAGGCCTATTGCTCAATTTGGTCGTTTAAATCAGCTTCTGCTATTTCTTTTCTAGTAATGGAGAGTATGGATCATCTTATTTGTCGCATAGATCATCTCAAGGAACTTATTGCCGAGGTCGTGGACGAGGAGGATCCAAATGAGCGCCAGATGAAGCTCGCCAAATGGGTTCAATATCACGAAGATATTTTCAAGTAAGCAACATTTACTTTAATATGTTGATTTTTTGCACCCCTGACTGAAGCATAGCATTTCATTTCAGGGGGATTCATTTTTTTCAAAAATCCCAAGGGATAAATGTAAAAATATTAAATTTTACCATTCATAGTTAATTCATTATTAAAACTCACATTTATTGAAATATTTTATAGGTACATTATTGCAGTTAATGATAAAATTAAATACCAAATCAATTTATCAGCTGATTTAGTTCTCGCTCGGCTCTCTGGCAAAAATTCGATG
Source organism: Pycnomerus fuliginosus (assembly GCA_963924575.1). Lineage (NCBI taxonomy): Eukaryota > Metazoa > Arthropoda > Insecta > Coleoptera > Zopheridae > Pycnomerus > Pycnomerus fuliginosus. Next base: position 17,499,013 of record OZ004622.1, read on the forward strand.
AGAAATCTCGACGGCTTTACAATACAAGAAAAGTCAAATAGTAAGTGAATTAAATTAAATTTGCAAGTAAACTATAAAGGAGTGCAGAAACTAACGTATACATATCACAGGACCTAAATGCCATTTTAATCCCTCTTGTGATTACTGCCTGAGCTAATAAACTTTTACGCTCGGGACTAAATGATTCATTTCAGTTTCTTGATATTGTTGTTGCTTTTCAGCGTCGGTAAAAGTATGAATCGCTTTTATATGGGAAGTCTTTTTCTTCACGTCACAATATCTGGAGTTGTTTTTGGAATAATCACTTATTCCTTTACAGTGGTAAGTGTGATTTAGAAAAGTTTGGTGTAGTGTCCAACTTGCATAGAATAGCTATTTTTCATGTCTTTTTTTAGAAAGTCTCCTTCAATGCAGTAGGAATCCTTACTGGTTGGATTTGTTCTTTGGCGGTGGTGTGTATTGGTGGTCAACGGTTAATGGATGCGGTAGGTATTTAATAATTTCAATTGTGCATTTACCAAAAGGATTTTTATCACAGAGCGAATCTGTTGGGGTGGCAGTTTTTCATACGAATTGGTACAAAAGAGGACCGAGCTTCAGAAAAACCCTGAAAATGATAATTCAGAGGTCTCAAACTCGACCTCTTATCATTAATGCGGGGCCTATAGCTCAAGTCAACCTTGTAATCATGATTGGAGTAAGTATACCTATACCTTTTGGAAAAAAAGTTAAGCTTTCGTTAAGATTTTTAGGACTGCTTATTCATATTTGAACTTGATGAATGCGTCTAATCGCTCGTAACTTGAAAATAGAGATGAACACCTGTGCATTTCGTCCTGCAGATAACTAAAGGATTACGGCGAGGATTACGGCTGCAAAACACAAATAGTCCAGGAACTTATTTATTGCACCTAATTATTGCATCACATAAAGCTTTACTGAAATGACTTCTGTAGTTTTACCCTTATAATCCCTCACGTGCCCCCACTCTACGGTACCTACGTAAACGAAACGGATGCAAATACTTTTAAGAGCTGCTAAAGTCATGGTTTAGTGATATGTAGGTGTATGTAAAAGTACAAATACATGCTAATGAAATTAAAAGCCAACGGAAGATGTATATCAATGCGATGTGTATCCCTGTAGATGTTTATTCACCGTGAATGATTCATATATCGAGTTGGACTTGGTGGTTTTGGGTGCAGATGTAATCTGCACCTAGTAGTAGTGCCGAAGCATATGCTCATGATAAAGAATTCGTGAGGGTGCATCAATTGATGAATTTTTTGCGTTCAATTAGTATCTTCCGGTTGTAAGTACATATAGGTCAAGCATCAAAGTTCCACCAACTCATTTGTTTGTGCTGGGGGTTGAAGGGGGTGCAATTTTTTTCCGCTCAATTATTATCCTCAGGGGTTGAAGGGGGAGGGTTTCGGGCTCGCTTACTTGGTACTTATCCTCCAATAACAGTGGTCCAAATCTTAAATTCATTTGCGCTCAATTAGTATCTTCCAGTAATAAGTAGTCTAAGGGTTAAATTTCCACCGAGTCAATTATTTATGTTTGTCAATTTTTCGTATTTGGAGGTTGAAGAGGGTGGTTTTCGGGGGTGCAACTTTTTGCGTTCAGTCATCCTGTTTCTGTTGTAGATAGTCCAAGGGCTCAATTTCATCCGAACCAATTATTTGTGTTCGAGGGTTGAAGACTGGGTTTTGGGGGTACAATTTTTTGCGTTCAAAATAGTGATAATAAGTGGTAAAAGGATTAAATTCCGTCCGAGTAATTTTTTTGTGTTTCGGGGTTGAAGGGGGTTAGTTTTAGAGGCTTAGTTTTTTGTTCAATTTAACTCTTTCGGTTGTAGGCGGTGCAAGGGTTAAATTTCCTTCAGGTCAAGTTTTTGTGGTGGGGGTTGAAGGGGGCGAGTTTCAGGGGTGCAATTTTTTGTGTTCAATCAGTTTTCTTCCGGTATAATAGGTGGTCCAAGGGTTACATTAAGTGAATTTTTTGTTTCAAGGTTGAAGGGGTTGAGTTTTAGAGGCGCAATTTTTTTCTCTTCCTGTCGTAGGTGATTAAGGGTCTAAGGACTAAATATATGCTCAAAACTTTTTCTGGGCCATTGATTAAAAGTTATCGAATTGCTTGAATTTCAATGCAACACTTATGTGATATTTCGAGTTGCAACCCCTAATTTGCACCCCTTTCTGTTTCATCTTGCAGAAAAGAAACCATCCCTTATCAAATAATGTGTGGTTTCAGACCTCCATGTACCAAATATTTGAGAAGTTTTCGTATTTTTGTCATTTTCAACCCTTAAATTTCATCCCCCAAAGTTGACACCTCCGCACCTTCAACAGACTTGTACGTCAAAAACGCATATCAAGTTTCAGTAAAATATCTCCACTGGTTCTCGAGTTATTACAATTAATAGTTTCTCGGTCCCGAAAAAAACTCACATTCTCGCGCTTCTACTGCGAACGCTGCATAAACGCTTGAAGATGGATTAAAATCGTATAAGGGAGAAATGTCGGCAACGAATAGACCTACAAAAAAGTCCACGACAGTATATAAATATCTGTTACGGATAGCCGACAATAAGCTACTGAAGCTATTTTCGTCAAAAATTAAAACACAAAAACGATCTCGGTGGGCTACCCATCGTAGATAACTATATGCCGTCGCGCACTTTTTTGTAGATCTTTTCATTGCCGACAATTCCTCCTTACAAACTTTTGCGCTAGTTTCAAGCGTTGAGGCAGCGTTCGCGATCAAACGTCGAAAATTGTAATTTCTTTCAGTTTTTCACCCATAAGCTCCCACCCCCCTGGTCCGATATGGCCCAAAAACAATCTCCGCCGAGCTTTTCGGGGTATACACGTGTACAAAATTTCAGCTCGATATCTGCTTTCGTTCTCAAGTTATGCGAGTAGACGGACGGCCGGCCGAGCGAGCGAATTCACTAAAACTACAATGCTTGCGCATATGCTTCGGCACTAAAAACGGCTGTACAAATCCGACCGCGCCCACCTCTAGCTACGTCACTGCACTGATCTATGCTGGAGCCCGTTCAGAAAGTCATCTTGAGCATTTTCTGTCTTCGTTTTACCTTTAGAGAGGCATCTTCTATCCTTTTCTAATTTACTCAGAGCTACGTTTCTGAACGCGCCTCTGCACTGCCACTGCTTACGTCAACACCCTGTCATTATGCTGTCATCTATTAATTAGTACTAACCTAAAAAAGTTATACTCGAATCATAGATCTATTTAAATAAGCCATAAATTCTTTGAAAAATTTATTATGAAAATCTCAGAAATATGTTTAACGAAACGGCAAAAGCGGAAATTGTTGACATACTGTCGGTTTTTGACGACAACAGTGTTTTAGCCCTAGCGAAGACAGTCACTAATGGTTTACTTAAAAATAACGTAAGAACCAGAGAAGGTATAATTTACTATTTATCTACCCCTTTTTACATGTTGCAACAATTTTAGAAGCAATAGAGACCATCATATTGTACTCGATAGATGTAGTCAGCCTCTTGCGTAGGAAAGCTATTACGAGAGAAGTTTTATTCTCCTACTTCCACAGGAAAAAAATCCCAGTGAACCTCCCAGCCACCAAAAATAACCTCATCGAGAGACTTGCCACATTATGGAATGTCGAATATATGGAAGAAGACCAATGTGGTGAAGGAATCACATTGAACCCGATTGCAGCTTTAGCTGAGCAGTTTGTAGATTGGTTTTACTCGTTAATCAACAATGCTGAGTTTATTGGCCCTGAACATTTCTTCCCTGACGCCAAAATAAAAGTAAACACTTCAGTAAATAACGAATTCACTAGTGAATTTATAGAAAATGATCCTCAGGAGATTTGTAAGTTATTGTACATTAAGAAAACGCAACATAATCTCTATTTTAACCCCAACTTAACAAACGAAGGGGTTCAAGGAAGGTTGGATCCGCATGGACTAGTGCTGGTTTTGGCATGTGGTACTCTACATGTGAACAACGTTTGTGTTGGAGTTTTCGAGCAAGTTTTTGCGTTAACCAGAGACCCTTCCTCTGAAAATAACTGGAAAATTAAAAACACAGAACTTAATTTAAAAAGTGAAAGTGTATTTGGCACCCCGAAACTATGTAATAGTAGCTTAACTTCGAACTTACTAACATTACCAGTTTAATTTATTTGAAAATTAGTACTTAACTGATGAAATATAGAAGGAATTATGATTTCAAAAGATGTGTAGGTTTGTTGGTTCTGACAACTGGTGGTGGTCCTAGGATTCTGGTGTGCCTTTTTATGTAAACAGGTATGTAGTCTGCATCTTCATCTTCATCTATGCCTTGCTCAATTAAGGGGATGTCATCTGAACTTTTTTTTCGCCTCAGCTGAAGTTGTTCTTCTTTGGCTGAAATAGATTGGGGGTATAGTCTTGTTTGAGATTAAGTAGACTTACTTAAGTAGATAACCTCATCATAACTGTTAAGTGGGTCAACACCGAAGAAGGTGTACAAGTTTGAGTCAAATTTGTAGTCCACTAAGATGATTGCGGTGGATAAAACCAGGCATGCAACACCTGAAACGTATTTAGGTAGGTACTTAAAAATATTCAGAGGGAGGAACAATGAGGTTCAATTATCTATATTCTGCTGAAAATTGGTTACTTTAGTGGCGTTTTTGATTTGACTGCACTTTCAACAGGAATAGGTACTTTCTCTAGCTCATTTTCATAATTACATCGCCAAAAAAAGAAAAAGGATGCAGATTCTCTGATTTACAAGTTTACAATCGGCGAATAGCTGTTATACAAGATGTTCCTTAAGTAGGTATAACGTCCGTGGTGAATTGAATTGGTTTCAAAATACTCACCACATATAAAAGTCAACCAATAGCTGGCCCCAAATTTAACCCTTATGGCATCGTCCTCGAAAGGAATTACCAGCGGTACAGGATTTCTAATGACTAACCACAAAAGATTAGCTGTTAACTGTAGAGCTCCGCATGCACCCAAACAATACGCTCCATATCTGATTACGGACCTAAATAAGAGAACAGCTAACAGCCAACACGTGAAGGCACACCACAGGGCTATGTGGCAGTACCACCCAGCAATCCTGTAAAATCTTCCAAAGCGAAATCCTTCTCCATCAATTACAAAATAGTCGACTACCCAAATAATAGGTGTTGGAACACCTCTATACTGCGAAGCACGGAATTGTTGCTGAAGATGTCCAGCTTCAATAAATAAATATTTCTTTTGCAAAAAAAAATAGAGATAGATACCGTAAGGTCCAAAACCGAATCGTCCCTGATCCCAGGTCCACTCAAACCTTTCGTTGTAATTGATTTTTTCACCACGAAGTCCCGGATTTGAATCGCTAACCAGAGTTACATTAACGCTTCTTAAGCCAATTTTAACCCCTATAGATGCGTTTATTTCCTGGACCGTCCCCGCTTTGTATGGAGTTTTTGATTTTATATGTCCCACTTCCCATTCTTGCCCAAAATTTCCCACTGAAAACGAGTATAATACTGATTATTTTATTCATTAAGTATTGAACCAATCCAAAGGAGCATTTAGCATACCAGTAATCCTGATTACAGTGATAAGACTACAACGTCAACTTGACACTACTTACTCAATACTTTAATTTATAAAATAATCTGCAAAATACGATTCGTAGTCTCTTGGTTGCCTTGTTACGTCCTCATGGATGCACTACTTGTCAAATGGTAGATTTTTTTCGGCCAAAGAGGACTCGAGCAAGCTCTCGTCCTCTTTTTAGCCTAAAAAAATCTACCATTTTGACTCGTAGTTGACAGCCATTCGGACGTCAAAACCCGCGGCAATCAAGAGACTACTCGTCGTATTACTATTGATTATTTTATACATTAAGTATTGAACCAATCCAAAGCAGCATTCAGTATACTAGTAACCAATCAAATCCTGATTACAGTGATAATACTACAACGTCAACTTGACACTACTTACTCAATACTTTAATTTATAAAATAATCTGCAAAATACGATTCGTAGTCTCTTGGTTGCCTTGTTGAGTCCTCATGGATGCACTACTTGTCAAATGGTAGATTTTTTTCGGCCAAAGAGGAGTCGTTGCTCTCGTCCTCTTTTCAGCCTAAAAAAATCTACCATTTTGACTCGTAGTTGACAACTATTCGTACGTCAAAACCCGCGGCAATCAAGAGACTACTCGTATTACTATTAACAATTTGGTATGTATACTTACAAAGAATAATAAGACCAATAAATAAAGTCACAAAGACTCGAGAATAAACTGCTACGTTCTGAAAGTCCATCAGATTTAAGAATTATTACATTTTGAAAAATAGAAACTTACAATCTTCCATTCTGTTGTTGGTGAAGAAATCAGGAAACAAAGAGCTAAAATTACAAAGGCTGTTATAAGACCTGCCTCTAAAACGTCGGCGGTAACGGCGGTCTGATTCGGAGGATACTGCGTGGGAAAACCCTCGGATCTTCCAAAGCTGAACCACATTTTGTCCGATGCGTGCAAACACTAGAAGAGATTGGTGTAGCTCTGCTAGCGCATCCCGTTTAGCTATCAACAGAGGAAACCGCCGTTTATCCAGAAGATAAGAGAAAAACAAATAATCAACATATACCTAGTATTTAAACTGAGATAGGTATTACAGGGGTATCAAAAAATGCAGTATTTACATAAAGGTAGGTCGTGTCATTCAAAAAAAATGGGCAATGGTTGGAACCTCCCCATTTGGTAAATAATTCAATTCTACTTTGTATTTTGCACCGGTTTCTGTTTCTGACACTTTCCAGTTTTTAAATTGCTTCTCAGTTTTTTCCCAAAAAAGCACTGGGTTGATACGTACCAAATTTCAGATAAATGGATCGTGTAGTTTGGGGTGTAGCGTGTTATTTAACGTTCCTTAAAAAGATCAAATTTTGGGTTCTATGCAAAAAGGGCACTAAGTGCGAATACATTTTTGGAAAAAGAATCTGAAGGTTTTTCTTTTGCTGCTAGAGAAATTTGGTGTCAATCTTTAAAATTTTATAGCTGACATGTCAAAAAGACACTTGTCGTTGGCCGATTGTCATACATACAGGGTCATTCACGAAGAGTGTCCATTAGACGTATCTCGAGAAGTTTTGGCATCATAGTTGCGAAAATCTTTATCTGGGGGTTTTAATGAATTCTGAATAGAATGAAAATATTTTTGAGATGGCCGCACTTCTGGTTATACCGGAAGTCGACCCCAACTTCGTTATTTTAAATGGAACACCCATGTTTTTATGACACATTCTGAATCTACATCAAATTATGAGAATTTCGGTGTAACATTACCCTATGGCTAAATATGATAGTTTCCGAGAAAAAAAATATTTTAGATTTTTAGAGACGAAAATCTCGTAATACTCAAAAATTAATATCTTTGCCAAAAATGAAGATGGAGTATTGAAATTTTGACAGCAACAAAAGAAGCCTCTGAGGCATTAGACTGTAACTTAGAAACCAGAAAATTCTTCTAGGGAGGGTCTATAGCCAGTGGCGTTCGTCAGCATACAAAAAACAATTGAAACTAATTTTTTTCAAATGGAATGCCTAGTTTTTTATTATCCCAATGGATAGCTAATTGAATTCCCTATCAATCCATGTCCAGTTTTACTATACCTATCTTCATTGGTTTTGGAGTTATTTGACATTAATTAATGTTTTACGGAAATTCTTCCCATTTAATTAGTGGGTGGCTTTGATTTTGTTTTTTTTTTGTGGGAGTACGCGAAAGACCAAGTTTTTGGTGTACCACCTACCAGCAAGGACGACATGATTAGACGAGTTAGAAATACTCTGCAAACAATATCTCGAAAAAATTAGTTTCAATTGTTTTTTGTATGCTGACGAACGCCACTGGCTATAGACCCTCCCTAGAAGAATTTTCTGGTTTCTAAGTTACAGTCTAATGCCTCAGAGGCTTCTTTTGTTGCTGTCAAAATTTCAATACTCCATCTTCATTTTTGGCAAAGATATTAATTTTTGAGTATTACGAGATTTTCGTCTCTAAAAATCTAAAATTTTTTTTTCTCGGAAACTATCATATTTAGCCATAGGGTAATGTTACACCGAAATTCTCATAATTTGATGTAATTCAGAATGTGTCATAAAAACATGGGTGTTCCATTTAAAATAACGAAGTTGGGGTCGACTTCCGGCATAACCAGAAGTGCGGCCATCTTAAAAATATTTTCATTCAATTCAGAATTTATTAGAACCCCCGGATACTAATTTTCGCGACTATGATGCCAAAGCTTCTCGAGATACGTCTAATGGACACTCTTCGTGAATGACCCTGTACATGGTGCGAGATTAACTCCAAAACGCTATAACTTTGTTATTTGTGGTCCGATTTCAGTGAACTAAAAACCAAATGAAATTGCTCATAAAACACTACAAACTATAGATGGTTTTGATTTTTATCAACTATGACTTGAATGTCAACTGGATGTCAACTTTTCTTTTTCAAATGGACACACCCAAATTTTTTACTCAGTCTAATAGCTAATTTTTTTCGCGTCTTCTGATGTACAATAAGTTGAGTTTATTTTATAGTAAATTTTGAAAATAATTAGAATTTTTGTCAACATTTCAATCTTTTTATGCTAAATTTTCAAGTATGCCGCGAAAAAAAATCTCGAAATGCATTTTACATTTTAAATGTTTTGTTAAGTTTCTATCAGATCCACAGCACATTCGAAATTTTTTTTGTAAAAAATGTTCTAATTTTAACAAAAATTTATAAATATTTTCAAAACTAATTCTATACCAAAAATAACTGATTGTATATCAGAGGACGCAGAAAAAAATGAGCTATTAGATTGAGCAAAAAAAATGGGGTAGGGGAGAGGGGGGGCACGTTCGGACATGGGGCACATACGGATAATGCGAATTTGCCGCTAATAAGATTTCACCCAGTTTTGAAATTTTGACAGTTAGGGAGTGCCATTATGTCCAGTTTGCCTCGTGAAGTCTGAATCACATAAATGCGAACGTGTTCGATTTTTAAGAAAAAGTGTGTTTTCGTTGTTCGGGTATGTAATTTTTTGTCTTTATGTGTAAGCAGGCTATTGACTTTGTCCAGTCGATGTTTTGTTCTTGTCAATTATGTTACGTTATTGAGATACCATACCCGGGTATTTGCAAAGAGATTGATATGCAGAAGCTTAACCTATAAACTGATCAAAAAATATATGTTCAGAATAATATTGCAGTTCGGGGTACATTCGGACAATCTAAGAGGGGCACTTTCGGACTGGGATTTTTCAATGGTAAAAATTTTTTTTTATTAAATTGCGAAAACTTTCTAAACCCTCATTTTTTAAATTGGCACAACGAGTCGCACAACTTTCAAAAGTGCAGTCCCTATAAAATTTGAAATAAATGTTTATAACTGGAACTACAACTTGTGCCGTGCAGTCATCTTGAAGAATTGTTCAATTTTTTTATTCTTAAGTTTATGCTTATAACGTTTCTAGTGTCTCAATAAATACAGTTTCGTGTTTATTTTATTTATTGTCAATTTTCATTGGTGCATATAATCAGTTTTTTTATGCTGTCCGATTGTGCCCCGCCCCCGTCCGAATGTAGCCCTACCAAGGGCACTTTCGGACGAAGTTCAATTTTTTTTTTGAGATGCGAAAACTGGTATTAAAGCTTCAATTTATAAAACTTTAGAATTTGATATAAAATTTTGCTATTGAAATGGCCTAAGTAGGTACTGCCACAAATAAAATTAAGAAAATCTACAAAATATCAGTAATAGAAAGGCAAAATAAATGAACTGTCCGAATGTGCACCCATCTCCCGTACGTCTATTATTTGAAAACGATTGAATATGTGTGCCAAATTTCATTTCGATACAGACAGACAGACAAAACACATAGACAGGCATTTTTCAAAAACCACTTTTTCCAGCAAAAGAAACACGATTTGATAGTTTATTTATGAATTTATGTTACTAGTTTCGACCGCACCTTAGCTATCCTCAGGCAACCAACCGTCATTTGTCATCTGTGATTTGTCATTTGTCAAGCAGATGTCAAGAATGTCAGGAGGAGTAGTTGTCATTTACGTAATTTACTGTTCCTTTGTATTTATTTAAAAGTGTCTAAATAGTGTAGTTCAGCAGCAATATTGGCAGCCTTTTATCATCCAAAATGCAAGGAGCAAGGTACAAAGAGTAACAAACACCTCCAGTCGAACCCGTCGTAACCTAACCTCAAAACTCGATTTTTATTCCCGAATAATGATAATTGGAAGTATTGGACTGGGACTTTTCATCCTTATTATTGTCTGGATCATAGCCCTCATCATTTTTGTGGTCGGTGTAAAATTTCAGAGCAACATTGCTTGGATTGCCCTGGGCTTGGCTTCAACTTTGACTGCAATTTTCTTCCTAATCCCAGTCCGAGACCAAAAATCAACCCCAACTGAAGAAGAACTGGTACGTTTCACTAACATTTTGCTTGCAATTAAACAATATTCAACTTTTTAGGAAAAGGATTATAAATTCATCTATCGTTCGATATTTCTTCTAGTCATCAACTTATCAGCCGTAATAGCTTTTGTGTTATTCTTCGTACTGCATTGCATTGAGCCAATTCGTGCTAAGTCAGTGAAAAATTTTTACACTCGCACAAAATGAGTCTTCAATCACTTGCGAGAGCAAGGCCGGTATTTAACTATTTAAGATATTTATCAAACTCTCCCAATTTAAATAAATTGATAACAATCAGCAATAACGACGAATTTTTATCAAAAGTGATGAATTCCAATAATCCCGTTATTGTTAATTTCCACGCAGAATGGTGTGAACCTTGCCATATTTTGACTCCGAAAATGAAAGAGCTGATCGAGCATAATGAAAATATAGACTTGGCTATAGTGGATGTGGAAGATCACGCTGAATTGGTTCACACGTTCGAGGTTAAAGCTGTGCCTGCTGTGATTGCAGTCAGGAATGGACTAGTGGTTGATAAATTTATTGGACTTGTGGATGCTAATATGATCGAGAGCCTTATAGATAAGTTAGGTAAAAAATTATAGACTTAAAACGTTTTATTATAATAAAAATGTCAACAAAATTTGAGTTTTAATCTTGGGGGGTGCGTTTCATTTTGGCCTTCTTTTTCACGTGGCTCAGTTTGTCTTCTAGGCTGTCTGTAATGCAGATTATGATTAAATTACCTGTATAGAATTATTTAGGGGCTCAAAAATCACGGAAAATTTCATTTGAGATTTTGAGTTTCTTAATGAGGGCCTATAAATACTTTCAAATGATGAGGATTGGACAAAAAAGGCTTCTCAAGTTTCAAGAAGCGTTAGAGTAGATATACCTTGACAGTTCTGGACCACTTTCAAGGTCATTTCGCCAATTGGTGTACTGCGTTAACTTACCACATAGCGGTCGCTTCATGAGAGGTACATAAGTTTTCGTCTTAACCCCCTTTATCAAGCAATCACTAACACACGTCTCCTCTTTCTGTAAATTAATACTTAGATCTTGCAGCATACTCTTTATCATTGTAGACCTAGAAATTAACCCTCATAATTTGAAAAGTTACCCATTTTCTACTTTATATTGAGAAATGTCCACGTTTCTTGCAATTTTTTAAAAGCTACCTCCAATCCTTCTTTGCTATACCGCCATTCAGTATTTCCAAAATCTGTCTCATATAAATTCAATGGAATTTCATTTGCTAAATTATAATCAGGTTTCCTGAAATGAATTTATTAATGTTGCTCTGATTGACAAAGTTTTTCACCTGGGATTCTTATTTACGTCTAGAAGTTCCAAGATGACGTCAGGGTTCTCATTTTCTTGCCCAATTAAGAATAAAACAGTTATGATGCATCGGATTTGGTGCCAGAGGAATGCTGTACCCTTGATTGTAAAAATATAGATTGCATATTCTGAAAATAGACATTAAAATTAACGTTTCCACGGGTTTTCCCATAAAAGTGGAGAAAACCATTTCAGCAATAATGTCCTAATGGTTTTTCCCATAAAAATAACAGTGACAAATAAACGAGAGACTGTCACCCTGATCCAAACTAAAGGAAGCTGTGAAAGTTTATAGTGAGACTTTAGCTAATCAAAGACACATTTTTTTTTATTTTCATAGCCTACCTGATGCGAAATTCAAATTGCCATGATCAACAAGAAGGCTGTGAAAGTTTACTAAGGGCTTATTCACAACCACTTTACGTACGTAACGTAACAAACTTTAACAATGGTCAACAATTGTTCATGACAGCTTCTGACTTTTCTAGTGATTGTTGACGATTGTTAAACTTTGTTATGTCACGTATGTAAAGTGGTTGTGAATAAGGTTTAACACTAAATTACATTTCACTATGCGTCAAACTATAATTACTGAGAAGTAATTCTATGAGGTGTTAACAGTAAAAACTAGAACTTCCCAATAAAATTTCATAATATATTTTTCGGTAAGCAAATAGTATTTTGTTATTTAAAATGAAATGCAAGTACACAGTATTTAGACCTACCATCATTATCTTTATCTTCAAATCTACTAATGTCCACATAAGAAATATTTCTTATAAACACAGTGACCCCATTATTGACGTCCATTTTACAAAAATTCCTAAAATCATGTGTTCCTACTAAATAATCTGCGGCACTCTTCATCCTGTCAATATTCAAATCACCCCTTGGAAAAAAATATTTATAAGTACGCCCCTTACAATCAAATCTTGCACTAAAATTTGTATCAGCATAGCACCAAGCTACAAACTGTATGTCACTTGGTAAAACTCGGTTTAACATTTTACAGTAGTCAAATTCTTCTGGTTTGTTGGTTTTGCTCCTCAAATCGATTGAAATTACCTTAAATTGTTGTCAATAAAATTCGACGTGTATAATCCGTACCTGAGCAAAGGAACTGACTCCTTTGTCGGTTCTTCCACATCGATGATAATTTGACGAGGCTCGATCTCTGATCAAGCACGTTTTGAGGAGTGCTTCAAATATGTGGTGCTCAATGGTGTTTGTATTATCTTCCTGAACTACATAGCCTTGATAGTTCCACCCCAAGTAATAAAATTTTAGTAAAATGTGACGAAACTCCCACCTGCAATTATTTTTAATCAGTTGGTCAGTTTAGACAAATTTGAACCTTGTGAAGTCGAAGGGTCTTTTCTTTGCTTGTTGCTTGATTTTTGGTTCTTGTGGCTTTGCAATAATGTTTCTTAGTTGGGTGTTGTGTCTTTCTAAAGTTTGAATTCGGAAAATTAACTCCTAAAATGTTTCATTAGTTAAGATTGATAGGAAGCAATTGAATACTTCTTTGGAGAGATTTTTCAAGTCAATACTTTGTTCTGGTGGAGTATCTTTGCTTTGACTTGCCATTTTTCAAATTTTTGGGTTTAAGCACAGTGAGAAGTTGAGGTTATGTAAAAGTGAAACGTCAAACCAACCAGTAGCAACCGTCAACTTTTGCCGTCAACCGAACCGGTCGTTTCTGCTGACGTCAAAAGATGATTTTTGGCGCTGATCAGCTCACGCTTGGTTTTGTTATGGCACAGACAGAGACAGAAACATGGACCATGAATTTCTAGTGTGGGCGAACCGCGAAAAATACTATTGGTCTGCTACTGTGTAATGGTTGAAGTGCGTCAGTGCGTTGATGACATTGATCTAGTATTACTATGGATGGGCCTGGTTCAAGTTACGCTTGGCTCTAAGACAGCTCACGCTTAGTTTTGTTATGGCACAGACAGAGACAGAAACATGGACCATGAATTTCTAGTGTGGGCGAACCGCGAAAAATACTATTGGTCTGCTGCTGTGTAATGGTTGAAGTGCGTCAGTGCGTTGATGACATTGATCTAGTATTACTATGGATGGGCCTGGTTCAAGTTACGCTTGGCTCTAAGATATCACAGACAAGCAGGTATTGCTTTCGCTCTCGTACTTAAAACGCTGCCATCCAATTATCCTTTTCTTTTAGATGTGCCATGCGCTACAATTTAAAAGCTTTAAGCACGAAAATAATTGAAATTGAGCATCAAAGCGTTTTATTAGAGGATTTATGCGTAACCAGAGACAACTGCAAAGCCTCAACGCTTGAGTGATTTAATTTATTAAAAATTTAGAAATAATCACTATATAGGTGAGTCTGAACTACACCACATCCTTCAACCACAATGATCACACATCAATCAAATGATAAGGTTTGGTGCAAAAATGTTTGGGTCAATTGTCATTCCTCTTGATGTTATAAGCCGCCAAAATTCTTCATTTTTAATCGTTTTCATTTAATATCTTCTGAATGGTGTATGGCAGGATTCTGAAATTTTGTACAGTATTGTTGCAGACCAAGAGGCAACTCCTGATGGTACTTTAGACATTATCCAAAAATCGGATCCCTGTTATACAGGCTGGTCCTAATGTTATTTGTCTTAGAAGTTTTTTATGTTTTTAAATGTTGGTAATTTGTCTATACGGTATTATTCTTTGGTCAATTCTAAAACTTTTTTGGCTCTTAAATTTTTTTGAAAAAACTCACCATTTACCAGCAAAATTGTAAAAACCGATTACATGCTTCGAGGAATCACCATAAAACCAATGGTAAAATTTCACTTAAAAAAAGTGAAACTACCACTCAAATCTTTCTTCAGTTATGAACATGAATTCAGGACACCGTTGTCGAAAAACAGCCCCCTTGCATAAAAACAATTGAAATATGACGCGTATCTTTGATTTTTATTGCAATTTAAGGCGTTATCGCGATTGTCATTTCTCCGGTTTTTTCAATTTTGCTTGTGAATGGTGGGTTTTTTCAAAGAAAATGAAGAGCCAAAAAAGCTTTAAAATTGATCGAAGAATAACACCGCATAGCCAAATTAGCAACATTTAAAAACATAAAAAAGTTTAAGAACAAATAACATTAGGACCATCCTGTATAACAGGGATCCAATTTTTGGATAATGGCTAAAGTACCATCAGAAGTTGCCTCCTGATTCGTAGCAATGCTGTGCAAAATTTCAGAATCCTGCGATGCATCGTTCTGAAGATATTAAATAAAAACGGTTAAAAATGAAGAACTTTTGCCACATTTTTCTCGTTTTTTGTTTCCAAATTACCACAGAAAATGTGTAAATTTCGGAAGAAAAAACTGTAAAACACAAAAACTGTCAATTTACACAAAAACTGTAAATTTACACAAAAACTGTCAATTTACACAAAAACTGTCAATTTACACAAAACTGTAAAACACAAAAACTGTAAAACAGAAAAACTCGAGGAAAAACTGTCAATTTACACAAAAACTGTAAATTTACACAAAAACTGTAAATTTACACAAAAACTGTCAATTTACACAAAAACTGTAAATTTATAGAAAAACTGTAAATTTACACAAAAACTGTCAATTTACAGAAAAATTGTAAATTTACACTTGCAGCACCCACTTTAGCCCCGTCCCCCGTCACGTTACGTACCGACCGTAGGTACCCATAGTCCGTTCCGCGCGATGACCGTTATTGTTTGGCGGGAATTTAAAAAAAAATTGTGTCAATTGCGTTTTACAGTTTTTGTGTAAATTTACAGTTTTTCCTCGAGTTTTTTTGTAAATTTACAGTTTTTGCGTAAATTGACAGTTTTTGTGTAAATTGACAGTTTTTGTGTAAATTTACAGTTTTTCTGTAAATTGACAGTTTTTGTGTAAATTTCTTATTTTAAATATTTAAAAATTTAATAAATGCTGCTGTTATTAATCCAATGCAGTGCGGCGTAGAAGTTCCTGCCGTCTCCGAGACCGCCTTTTTTGTGGTAATTTGGAAATAAAAGAAGAGAAAAATGTGGTACTTCTTCGCTTCCGTATTATTTGAACAGTAGATTACGATTATGTGGTATGAAGGATGTGGTGTAGTTCAGACTCACCCTGTATAATTTTGACTAGGGTGTATATTAAATTACTAGCACTTACTTATGGAATGAAACGAAGGAGTTTTCTTCACACAGAGCGTTTCATACACAGAGCACACGTTGACATTTTGTTTTTTATTAAAACGACGAAAACACAAAATCCAGCGAACAGCTGATAAGTCGCGCATGACACACAGCTTAGAGTGAGCTAACCGATCTCTGTTTAGTGTACAAAAGACATCCATAAAGAGTGCATGGCAGGGCCCATCCATAGTAATACTAGATCAATGGTTGATGAGAATGTTGCGAACACGGCGAATCCAGGTATTTCTTGAGAGAAAAGAGTACACATTATGCTCAAATCTGAATGCGTTAAAAAGGATGACAATATGATTCGCGCGCAATTGGAGGCGATCGACAGAGACCGATATTCCTTTCTTTAATGGGCGGGAGAGGGAGAAATATATTTTAAGCCTCCAAATGGCCGTCGCGTGACGTCACCCAAGAAATAGGTCCATTAAAAGAAGATCGAGTATCCCCACTTCCAAGAGAAGACGAAGATAGACATAATCCAAGGAAAATCCGTGTAACATTTTTGAACGTACCTCGTACAATCGAATCGATCACAACTGTCACAAAAGACGTCAAAAGTCAAATAACAAACGTCACTGTTGATAAACAATTTATACAATTTATCAATAATATGATTAATTTAATCACAGCACAACCTCCCTTTTGTTTCAAACAGATACGCAGTTAGAAATAATTATGCAGCTGGTGTACATTGCGTGCGTTTTCCTAAATTTATTCAATTTGGTCCAAAACCAGGTGTTTTGGTATCAACCCGAACAAGTTCATCTTTCCTACGGAGACACTACTTCAGAAATTGTTGTTACCTGGTCGACTTTTAACGACACCAAAGAGTCAGTGGTTGAATATGGCATTGGGGGGTACATCCTTCAAGCTGAAGGCACATCGCGGCTTTTTGTTGACGGAGGCTCAGAAAAACACTTGCAGTACATCCACCGGGTTGTGCTACCTAACTTGACCCCCAATTCCAAGTATGGTAAGTTTTTGAATTTTCAATGCAATTAGATGATAAAACATTTCTTGAAGTTTATCACTGCGGTAGTGATTTGGGGTGGTCCAATCAGTTTTGGTTCAAAACGCCCCCTGACCATGACTGGCAAGTAAGTCTCGCAATTTATGGTGACATGGGAAATGAGAATGCACAGTCTTTGGCCCGGCTACAAGAGGAAACACAGAGAGGGCTTTATGATGCTATTTTGCATGTTGGAGATTTTGCCTATGATATGGATTCGGTATTACTGACTCATTTGTTAATTAAAATTCATTGAAATTGTTTTCAGGAAAATGCGAAGGTTGGTGATGAATTTATGAGGCAGATCGAGACAATAGCAGCTTATGTTCCATATATGACTTGTCCAGGAAATCACGAGGAGAAATAGTAAGATGGGCTATTTTTAAGTTATTTATCTGAGCGTGGCCTTCAGCGCAACTGTGCAGATTACATTGCTTAATGGGATTTCATAATCATTGATTAACAAATAACAAATAAAATTTTCTACATAGCATTGTTAAGCAAGATTTTCTCAAATATAGGAGGCTGGAGGCCTCATTCTAATTGATAACATACGTTTATGTTGGGTGCAAAAAATCATGAGACGGCAATGGCAAGAAGATTCCTTTAACATTACATCTCACTACTGAAAATTTTCATAAGAAAGATATTATTGTTCTACGTGACGTCACGACTCACTATTAACACAAGACAATATTTTTCTTCACTATGGAAACACTGGACAACTTCGGTTGAAAAAATGCACTGTCACTAGAAACACCCCACTACACCGAAACACTTGAATTTCACTGCTGACGCGTTTCGAACACAATGTGCTCAGCCGAAGCTAGCTTTGATAATTAGCACATTGTGTTCGAAACGCATCAGCAGTGAAATTCAAGTGTTTCGGTGTAGTGGGGTGTTTCTAGTGATAGTGACTATTTTTCTTATGAATAGTGAGATGTAATGTTACAGGAATCTAGCAGACAGCGCCATCTCATGATTTGTGTACCCAAACTTATTTTATGTCGAGGCAAATGTTGCTTTCAGGGGCATAATACAGCAGGATTATCACCACTATATCTATCTCATGTTACCGTATTAACTCTACACAAGAGGAAAAAGGATGCGAATGCTGCCGGCCGCACTAGTTTCGCTGCATTTGGCAGTATCCTGTATCTTTTTTCCTCTTGTGCAGAGCTAATACGTAACATGTGCTAAAAACTTATAATAATAATAACAAAATTTATTGTAAATGCAATTAAATAATCACATCACAAAAGAAGCAGATACAGAAAAAAATCTGATTTAAAATCTGCCCTACTGTCCATACAAGAATAATGAAAGAAAATGAAGCAATGCATAGGTATGTTACTTAAATGATGCAACTACATAATTGTGCTTAAATTGAACAAAATGCAAATAAGAAATAAGCGCCAGTACAAAATGACTCGAAAATAAGACTCACGTACGTAACGTAACAAACTTTAACAATGGTCAACAATTATTCATGACAGTTTTTGACTTTTCTAGCAATTATTGACGATTGTTAAACTTTGTCATGTCACGTACGTTAAGTGGTTGTGAATGAGGTTTAAGGGTGCGCACGGATTCAACGAAATGCAACCAATTATACATTCTTCTTTCATTTAATCCTATGTATTTTTAACTTCACACAACTATGCCTTACGAAGGCAAATTAACTTCGGAAAAAAATAACAAATGGAAGAGCAGTCTTTACATTGTTTATTGACTATTCCAAATTTGCCATTTTGCTGAAATAAATTAAAGAAAAAAATTAAGAAATTTTGATATGAAATTTCTTAATTTTTTTTGTTTAATTTATTTCAACAAAATAGCAAATTTTGAATAGTCATTAAATAACTTAATGACTGCTCTTCCATCTGTTAATTTTTTCCGAAGTTAATTTGTCTTCGTAAGGCATATTTGTGTGGAAGTAAAAATACATAGGATTAAATGGAAGAGGAATGTATAATTGGTTGCATTTCGTTGAATCCGTGCGCACCCTTAATAAGGTTCTTCAAACCGGAGGAAGAAAGATCTTTATGCTGACAAATAAAGTGATTGACCAGATAGGAGGCCAAATAAGAAAAAGCAAATTAGCATGAGGCCATGAGAAACTATTTTTATTTTATTTTCTGCTCAAAAAAGAGGAGTTGGAAAGCAAAATATTGTGGGAATCAGGGTGAAAAAGTGGTTTTCCGTGTGTCGGCAAAGACAAGCCTGTCTAGTGTCCAAATTTTGTTTCAACCTCAAAAACATTTTTTACTTGCTTAGCGGGCCGTGCAAGCCGATGATGTAACCCCTGGCGCAAATTGATTAATTTTTGAAACAGTTTGTAAATATACAGGGTGAGTCAACAAGGCGACGGCGGTCCATAACTTCTGAACCTTTCCAGATAGGAAATCAATTCAAATGCCATTATGTACAACACCGCCAATTCTACATCCTAAAAATAACTTCAACTATACAGGGTGTCCCAAAACACTTGCAACGCATGGCAACTTGATTTTTTTAAATGGAACACCACCATTTTGATGACATATTCTGGATCACCTATAACATAGCTTTACATCGACATAAGACATTCGATGTTTTAAGGCTCTGTTCTAAAGTAATTAATTCTTTTTGAAAAATTTCGACCATTGCGGGTGCTTCTTAAAAAAATTCCTGAGAACTCAATTTTGTATCTAGAGAGCTGAGATTCGGTACGAATATGAAGGAAGGTCTATTCTATCTATCTAACATAATAACTATCATTATCACTATACAGGGTGTCAAGAATTCTGTGTCAAGTTTGGAAAATTTCAAATATGCAAAACTCCATTTTTTCAAATGGCACCCCCTGCTATTATTGTGCCATGGGGTTCGGCTGTTGAATTACTTTATTTTTTATTAAGTATGTCCTATACCTAAAGTCAATACTTCAAAAGATATTCTTTGTCTTATTTATTTTATTGAAGATTATTACGATCTCAATTAAAGAATGCCATGGATTGTATGACAGTTATGATTAACCTTGTTTATTTACATAGTTACCAGATAGTTTGTCACATTTATTGACATACACAACCAGAAAGAATTCATTGACATGGTTTATTGCTTATGGTTGAAATTCATTGTGTATGTCAATAAATGTTGCCAATTTCATTGCCCACTATTAGGATCTCGGAAACTATAAGAATTAGCAGATCAGTTAAATCAGATTAAAGTTGCTCTTTTTTAAGGTGATCAAAAATCTCTAAGGATTTCTTCGATATCTTGATTAATTCCTGAGTTGTTCCGAAAAAACTGAAAATTGACATTCTAAAGAAAAATTCATTTAAGCGAAACTTGAAACTTTTATATTTTTGACATCTGTCAACTCAAGCAACGGCATTGGCAAGAATGTTGTAGGCTTTCGAGATTTTGAGTAACGACAGTCAACTTTTCTTCTTCTTATGGCCGCCATATTGGATTTGAACACTCTTAGACACAAAAAAAATCGGCTTTTCAGAAATGTAACCATTCCGGGCTTTTCTAAAAAAATCCCAAAGCCTGAGTCACACGATGCCAGGACGTGTTTTATTATCGTTGAATTCAATTCCTTTCACGTCATGAGAAATTGAGAAGGTCGCTGTACTTTTTTACACTAGTTTTTTCTCCAAGTTTAGGCTGACTATGCAAATTATTCACACCAAATTTGAAATTCTGATGATCTGTGAAAAAAGTACAAGTCGGTTACATTTTTGAAAAGCTAATTTTTTTGTGTATTCAATGGTGTTAAAATACAATATGGCGGTCATAAGAAAAAGAAAAGTTAACTGTCGTTTCTCAAAATCTATTAAGCCTAGAAAATTTCTGTTAATGCCACTGAATTGGCAGCTGTCAAAAAAATATGAAAGTCAAAAGCTTCATTTTTTAGCCTCAACTGTTAAGAAGATATTGATTTTTCTTTAAAATCGCGATTTTCAGTTATTTCAGGATAACACAGTAACGAATTAAGATATCGGAGAATTCTTTACAGATTCTTAATCACCCCCAAAAAGCGCAACTTTTTTCTAATTTAACTGATTTTCTAACTCTAATGGTTTCCGTGATCCCAATAGTGGGCAATGAAATTGGCGACACCCTGTATAATAGCGTTTTCGTTTGGCACAGGTTGTACAATAGGTAGGAACGGCCCTGGTTAAAGTGACAATAATTAAAATTAACTGAGGAGTTCCCTAAAACTGTTTACTAAATAATAAAAACATTTTCAAAGTTTATTTACATAATGTAAATTTCGATTTTCAAGAAAATGGTGAAAATATCCGATTTGCAGAGGAGTACAAAACTGCAGAAGAAGAATATTTCGCGCTATTCTTTATTCAATTCAACCGGGGTTAGTCGCTAGGCAACGAGTCTTCTGATTGGCTCAGACCACGCTCAGACATAGAAACCGTTGTATAAAACGCGATTATCCCCAGGATTATTTTTTATACAACCGGCCCTAAAAGTTTTTGGTTTTTGCATGACAAACAAGTACTTAAATATCTTTCCAATTCAGATAAACTGGACATACCAAACGGGAAAAATTTTTAATTGAGAACTTTGAACCACCAAAAATCGATATTCTTACTCTTTTTTTTCAAAAATGTTCATTATTTATTTAGTCAATATGCACGTTTTATAGAACTCGTGCTAGTTGGGATATTGTTACTTGTTACTAATTAAGAATTGCAAAAATCAAGGCAACTTGATGTTTTATGTTAAGTTACGTCATTTCCGATTAAACCGGAAGCCGTAAAGATATAAATTGGTAAAAATGTGCTTTTTATACATAGCCATACAAACATTTGGGGAGGTGTTGCGTTGGTCTGTGGGACACCCGATCTACAACTTACCTGCTAAGTTGATACAGGTTAAGTTTTAACTTAAATTTTTTAAAGTTTAAAAAAGGATTCACTGGACTTACTGAATAAAAGTGACTTAAGTTAAGGACAACAAAAAAATCCACGTCTGTTGTCCCCGGAGTCGTTTTCTGAACGAGTAATTTTTTTTTTCTTGAGTACGTGTTTGAAACAAAATTTTATGTACATGGTGCAAGTGATCTTCGATTTGAATTGTTTTTTTGCACCCTGAGTGTGGCTGAATTCAAAACAGTTCTAAATTTGCTTCAAGAGACTTAAGTACCCTCATTGTCATTACTCATTAAAGTAAGGAATTGACTCATTTGTTTCGTTGATCGGCTATTTTTGATTGATAACGTTATTTTCACAGTTGTGTTTATAGAAATGCAAATGACTGTAACATCTTTTGTAACCCTGTACAATCATAATAATTACTATAAACACAAGATAATAAGAAATACAATAAACAAAGTTTGAATCGGTTTGAATTGTTACTTGCTTAGGACATTTCATTTTCAATAAACAAATGAGTACCTACTTCCAGTTAAAGGCCTCCAAAGGATAAACACAGAAACAGTGAACTTCACATTAATCATTTTGCCTCTTTTACAGCAACTTCAGTAACTACAAGGAGCGTTTCAGCATGCCAAACGGCATCGATTCCCCCATGTACAGCATAAATATCGGTCCCATTCACCTCATCTCGATCTCCACAGAAGTCTATTACTTCCTCAACTACGGAATTAAACCACTAGTCCTTCAGTACGAGTGGCTAGAACAAGATCTGATCAAAGCCAACTTGCCCGAATCACGTGCAAAACAACCCTGGATAATCGTGATGGGACACCGACCAATGTACTGCAGTGATTTGGACGGAGATGATTGCACCCATCACGAAACCCTCACCAGGGTGGGACTGCCATTCCTCCATTTCTTCGGATTGGAGAATTTATTGTACAATTACGGAGTCGATTTGGAGATCTGGGCTCATGAACATTCTTATGAAAGAATATGGCCGATTTATGACTACAAAGTGTACAACGGCAGTTACGAAGAACCGTACAGAAATCCGGGGGCTCCGATTCATCTAGTTACCGGGTCAGCCGGTTGTAAAGAAGGGACCGATAATTTCAATAAAACCAGAGCTTACTGGTCGGCTTTTGTTAGCGGGGATTATGGATACACCAGATTTAAGGCGTATAATCGAAGCCATTTGTATTTGGAGCAAGTCTCGGATGATTTGGAAGGGGCTGTGATTGACTCTTTCTGGGTCGTCAAAGACCATCATGGGCCCTATAAATATTCCAAGATCGACTGGGCGAAATTTGACTCTTTTCGTTTGAGGAATTTAGACGAGAATTAAGTTGCACTAGTGTGAAGTGTTACCACATTCCTGATTTTTATTCTGTGATATAAGTAACCAAATTTCATGTTAATAAAAACCGTATTGCGGAAGTTGTGTTTTATTGGCGATAATCTGCGTTTAACGAATGTCTGGATGTCTTGGTTTCGAGGCAAATAGCAATAAAGTGGTGCGTCATGCTCGATTAATAGGTCACGGGAGCATTTCGTCACTTTGGCATCCGCTATGGCAAAAAATGTGGCAACAGCAAGTTGTCTGACATTAAAATTGTCAGTTCTTTCGTTTCCCAACAATCCATCATGTTTCCAGGCAAATTGACGATAAGTAAAGGTGTAAAAAGCATTTGCCAGAGAAGTGCAATTTTGTGTGTTCAGTGTTCATTACGAAAATAAATAATTTCTTTGTAATCATTTGAAATCAAGTTCCATGTCGCCTTTGATAACTTTTCGCCTGCGAATTTTGTTGTTGTCGTTTATTCACGAGAATCTTAATTAAATCAAAAACCTGCATACAGATACAAATATCTGTACATTCACCTATTGTGTACTTTAATCTACCGGTGGGAACAGGGGTGATTTAGTAAACAATCATTAGGTACTTTTAGCAACCGCTCCGCTCTGTGGCGGTTTATCGACTGCCTCCTCCTCCTGATTTCCCGGCGGTCATCGGTAATCGACTCGTCCGTTATGCATTTACATAATAATATCAAACAAGTACCTATATGTAATACACTACTACAGGCCTCATTGACGTTAAATCACTTCATTACGCGAATATTTGATTAGGGAAACGTTTGAGATGATATTTGTGGATAACGTGCAATCGATATTCCCATCTCAAATACGCCCTTTTGGGTTTCCGCGGCCTATAGAACGCGGGGATTGTGTGTGTCAAGCTTTTTTTCTGTTGGTTTGTAAGCGGCCTTTTAGATATCCGTAAAATTCCTGTCAATGTCAATTAAAAGTAATAATAAAGAGGTTGGAAGGGTCCATTAATTATTGTCCGTTTTCAATAATGTTCGTCCTTCGAATGGTTGAACTGCGAGTCAAAATAATGTAGGTAGATCTTTTTTAGGTTAAAAAGAAGTCGTCTTTGACCGAAAAAGAATCTACCATTGCCGGGTAGTAAATCCATGAGGACTCAACAAGGCAATCAAGAGACGACGAATCATATTTTACAGATTATTTTGTAAATTAAAAGTACCTATTGTAATAGTGGTTCCAAAGTTATAGTTTTATGTCGCCGCTGTCAGTTGTAAACTGTCACGTCACAAAATTGAATTGAATTATCTCTGATTTTGTAAGGTTTAACTATATGGTCAAGTTCTAACATTCACTCCATTTTCAGTTGTAATTCAGAAAGTACCTATAAAGTGTAATTCAGATTATAAGTAGTTGAATGTATTTTTCTACAAACACTCTTAAAAACAGTTGCTTTAACGTTTGTTGACAATTGTTGAAAATTACATTTTCTGACACCAATATTAAAAGTCATTTATTTTTAACACTGGATGGTGAAAAAGTGATTTACTTTTTACACTCAGTGTTAAAAATGACAATGCAACAACAATTAAACAAGCCATGGCTACAAAATTGTCACTCTCTACTTTACTTACAGCTTTTAAGGACGTTTTCAATTAATAATTTGAAGAAATTTTGCTTTTAATAGTGTTTGTAGAAAAAATTGTGTACCTGTTATATGCGTGTTAAAAAAAACACTTTTAACACTTATATGTATCATAAATAACAACCTCGTAAATAACTATTTCAGAAATCGTAATTTGTAATTCAGTTTAGTAAAGTGTATTTCAGAAAGCGTAATTTGTTTCAGAATAATACAATGATTATCAGAAATAATGAATTGTATGTAATTCAGAAAACACCATTTTGATTGTTGTTGCATTGTTGTCGTCAGCGAGAAAATACTATGTAAAATCAATCAATCTAATTTGGAATTACAATTTAAGATTTCTGAAAATCAAATTACGCTTTCACAATTATATTTGACGGTATTTCTGCCTAACAATTTACTATTCCGAATTACAAGTAACGATTTCTGAAATTCAACTTACAATTCTAATTTACAATAAGTTACGTTTTCTGAGTATCAACTCGTTATTCCGAATTACATTTTACGTTTTCCGAATTTCAAATTATTATTCTGAATTTCATTTGACTGTTTCTGAAATTAATGTTATACTTTCCGAATTACAACTGAAAATCCTGTAGACATGCGTATGGCTATAATAACGATGGTTGAATTTTCTTTCAACCATATTTTATCGTTATCCTGGTCTGAAAATTGGTAGATATAGTACCTAAAGCAAGAAAAACTAATCCACCCATCCCCACGTAGATAATATAATATAACCCTTTGTGGAGCATTTATTTTAGGTTAACTGTATTAGGTTTATCGCTAGGACGGTAGGTCGGGGGCATCTGCTACTACGAAACGAAACTGGTACGAGAAACTGGAGGCGAAGACATAAAGCGCGACATAGAAAGACTGAAGGACACGTGTGAGAGTTTATTAGAACGGCTTTGCATTTCATAAGTTGATAAATCGAAAAAGTAAATTACCCACTAATAGTTGAAGAACTAACAGGGCCTCTAGCGTATATTTTCAGTTTTGCAATTAATAGTCGGATAATTAGCAATTTTCTTATGGCCAATTGCACCGAACGTTGATGAACCGTAATCCACAGTTAAAATGATAAGAATGACATAATCCTATTTTTTAAACGTCGTTTTTGTCACTTTAACTGTCGATTAAATTTAACTAAGTGGTGGTGCACTAGGGCAGTGGTCGGAACATTACTTTTAAAAAGTAATTCATTACCATTACACATTACTTCGTCGAAATTGTAATGCATTACAATTACTCATTACTTTTTTCAAAAAGTAATGCATTACAATTACAATTACTTAATAAATGTAATGCATTACTTTATACATTACTTTTAACGTGACATTTCTTAAATTTCTAATTGTAGCTGACAGATTTTGAGATGTGCAGTAAATTGAGACATACGTCATTCCAGACACGGCCAACTCTAATTGGAATTTTAAAAAATGCCACGTTATAAAAAAACTATAGGTGTATTATTTTAAAACAGTAAATTTATTATTTAATTTTAATTTAATTTGAGTAACAATTGCGTTTCAAAATTTACCACTGCTTGAGATGGCTAAAGTTAGTTTAATTTTCTTCAGCTAGGAAATTATTTCAATTCTGTAGAAATATTTAATCCGGAGTAATTGCCGAGAATATCGATACTTAAAAATAGCAGGAAAACCTCTTCAGAATGCATCAATGTTTGCTTGGAGGCGGTAGGTAAACAGAACCCCGCTGGGTTAGGGTTAACTCTGATACCAGTAGTACCTAGCTACTTCCTGTGGTGGTTGTTTCATTTCACAGAATTACATTTTTCATAAAAGTTTTATTTTCGCGTTTATCAATTAAGGGTAAAAAAAGTAATGGTTTTCCATTACAATTACTAAAAAAATGTAATGCATTACAATTATTCATTACTATTTAAAAAAAGTAATGCATTACAATTACTCATTACCAGCTAAAGTAATGTCATTACAGTAATGCATTACTTCCGACCACTGCACTAGGGTATTAGTAGTCTTACCAGAGTTGATTTGAACTATAATCGTTGGCTCACCACTAGATTTGATTGGTTACCATAAACAAAATGTAGCTTTGGATTGGATCAATATTTAAATATGTAAAAGAATCATTTTAAGTATTTAGTTAAAACACTTTTCATTTTAAAAATATTCATGAGTCGTATTTTTTTCGATTTTGCCCCGGCACCTTGTCTTAGATTTATACTGACATCAGCAGTTGCCGCTGAGGTCGGTGACAATGCTGTGCAAAAATTCAAAATCCTGCGATACACGATTCGGAAGATATTAAATAAGAATGTTTTAAAATGAAGATTTTTGGCAGCTTATAACATCAAGAGGAATCACAATTATTGACCAATAATTTTTGCACCAAACTCATCATTTGAACAGTAGGATCTGAGGTGTAAAGGATGCGGTGTCTTTCAGACTCAGCCTGTATATCTTTAAGTGAAACCGATTCTAAAGGAAGGCAACACAGAAAAAATCACTTTATTTTGCTTCTAGCTTCATCTATAAACTGAATGTAAATAGAAACGTTCGTGAACAGTCCAAAATTTTCGCTAGAACACCCACTCTCACTTGGCGGTGCAAGACTGACCAACCCCTTCAAGTAATACCTTCCATTGATCCGGTGCCTGAACACCAAACCGCCGCCACTATCACCCTTGCAAACAGATTTACCTGAAACAGAAATTCATTTTCCGACAAAAATTCTTCGATTTTACTTTGATTGAAGTATCCAACGCACATTTTGTCGTGCGTCAGGTAATTATTGGTAAATGACGCAGAACTGGCGCAATGTTTTTGTTCCAATAACGGTACTTTTAAGACTTTCAAGACTTCAGATAAACTGCCATCGTCAGTAATACCCCACCCAGGAACCTGCAAACGCTTCATAGGTAATTTGGAAAACATTTCTCTCATCTTACCCATCCTTCTGTTGCTGGAAGATCTTTGTCAATATCAGGCGAGGAACTGATACAAACAGGTTGTACTTTTAAAGAGAGTTGAAACGTAATTTCTGTGATCATTAGTGCGATATCTGCGACGTAATGCTGAAGAAATCCTCGGTAGGAATCGTGAATCACTATTTCTTTAACCTACGGTACTTGTATCATTTAACGAACACGTAATTTTGGCTATTCGCGAAAATCAGCAAAGTGTCTGACATCTGGTGGCAATAATTTAACTACTCTGAAAGAGGAAACCGGATACGGAAATACTTTTAAACCTCCGTCATCATAATTTCGGCTTACGTCAGTCAGTTGTCAGTTGCTAGGTTAGGTAAAGTTCCGTCGCAGATTGTGTTGTGTGTCTCAGGCTTTTTTTCTGTTGGTTTGTAAACGGGATTTCACTTCCGTCAAAACTCCCGTTACTCACTGTAAGTGTCAATAAACAGTAACAATGGAGCTTGACAGCGATCTTTGTTGTTCATGACAGGAATTTTGACAGAACTGAAATCCCGTTTACAAACCAACAGAAAAAAAGCCTGAGACACACAACCCCCGCGTTCGTTAATATGCGACGAGACATACTTTAGTTGTTTTGTTCGGAGACATTCTCTCGATGACTCGGGATTTTGGAAATAATTCTGTGGAATTTTACGTTTTGTGTAAGTGAAACATTGTAAATCCAGGAAAATTTGGGTTTTTAAAAAATCCACGTAGCGATGTCACTGATGACACGTACCAACAAACACTGTCAGGCACGTCACGCTAAAATTCCCTTCTCCGGTTCCCCGGCCTCGTTGAGACGGCCATTTTGTGGTTTAGCAATGCCATTTATTAGCAGCTGATTTTCGCGAATTGTTCATAAGGATGAAGTTTTAGACACGAGTCATAGGCAACTCTTGCAATCATCCGAATTAATAATAACTTTCATTTTGACTTACGTTGGAGTACTGGACGTCAGATCCCTCAGTAGTACCTCGGTACTCTCTATAGTACTTTCCTACAGCCACTTCGTAATCTTCTGCAGGAAAAACTGCTCCGTCAAATGACGAAGTTACACAATGAGCAGCTAAATAGAATTTGAGATTAGAAAAATATTTCACAGATCAATTACCAGTTAAAACCATGTTTTGGCTGATCAAAGAACCACCACAACTTAATATTTTGTTTTTGCCGTAGATAGCGACTTGCCAGGGAAAGTTTTGAATTGTAGTTTCCTCTCCGCCATAAACTAACAACTGGGCATTCGTACCGTTTCTATTTCCGCAAACTGAAAAAATAAATAATTATAGGAGACGACCTACTATCACTACAAACACCCCACTGACTGCACCGAAACACTTTATTTTCACTGCTGACGCGTTTCGAACACAATGTGCTCATTATCAAAGCCGAAGCTAAACAACCCTACTTGCCGGAAAACTGAAATATTTATAGGCCCACACGCGTAGCTCCACCCCTCGGCTGTGAAAGTTAGGCCAATCACAGGTCGAGAAATAGTCACGCGTGGTTGTACACGTATAAATATAACAAGTCCTCCATATATCTCTAGACTTATAAATGACGATACTTTCCATCGCATCTAGCATCTGCACCTTGTTAACGCTACAAACTAACGTAGTATTATCACTTATTCTATGGTCATTGTGTAAAGCATGTAGGTGTTGAGAGATCTTCGTGTCTGACCTACATACTTTAGATCACAATTTTGACAATTGATTTCGTATATGCCAGATTTTTCGCTATTCCCTACTTTATCTTTCGGGTTGCCTAAAAGGTTTTTCAGTTTGTTTTCAGATCTGAAACTGTCCTTAAATTTTGTTGGGCAAAAAACCTTGTCAAACCTCTTGTCAATCGAGGTTCAAAAGGTAATGCGACAAAGTCCTGTTTTTGTTCTTCGGAGCGAAAAGTCGTGGCGTTTAACACTTGTTGTTTGAATTTTAACTTCCTAATTATGTTGTCTATTATGATAGGTTCAAATCCGTTACATATCGCTATGTCTTTGATTTTTTTGAGTTATTTCTGATATCTTTCCTTGTTAGAAAGAAAATTCAGAAAACGGTGTGCGAATTAAAAAATGGAAACTTGCCATCTTGTGTTGTGCACAATGATGGGAGTCTGCCGAGATCTGCAGAATCCATAAATATTCAGTTTTCCGGCATGTGGGGTTGTTCAGCTTCGGCTTCGATAATGATCACATTGTGTTCGAAACGCGTCAGCAGTGAAAATCAAGTGTTTCGGTGTAGTGGGGTGTTTCTAGTGATAGTGCATTTTTCCACCGAAGTTGTCCAGTGTTCCCATTGTGAATGCTTACCTAATCTACAATCGGGAAGTTCCTGCAGCCAAACCCCGTCCTTGCAAACCCGATTTCCAGTTTTAAACAAATTGTAATCCTGGTAGTATTCTTTGCATTTAAAAGTAGCCACAGTAAAGCTCGGGACGTCTGTGCAATTTTCGGTTTCAATATTGTTGAATTTGCATTTAACTTCAATTTTGGATGTGCTAAAAAGCGGAGGGCATTTGGCTAAACATTTACCAATTGCCGAGCTCCACTTTCCGTCTTCACAGGTGAGAAAGTCCTTTGCGTCCAAGAGGTACTCGCGATGACAGAATACATTTATAACGGTGCTAGAGGTGGCATTATCACCCGGAAAAACGGTAGCGTTACCGAAGACGGTCCAGTAACCGTTTCTTGGATACTTGGGCAAAACGCAATCGGCGAAATTTTTTGTTTCTCCTTTACAACCCTCAAAACATTCATTTTCTCTAAAAAACACATTAATCAAAAATCTGATCAGTATGGCAGAAGTTGCAGTCAATACGGATCCAATTTTTTTTCAGATCCGGATCCAAAATCTGATGTTTGTTGGGTCTATTTTATAAGTAAAAACGTCAAATTACTACTCAATAGGCACAGGACCCTATTTCCATGGCGAAGTATTGTTGTCAACAATATTTCGCCATGGAAATAGGGTTACGGGGATCCCGGACAGAGTATAGGTCTTATGAAGAGGTGAAGTTCGACCGAAATTATAACAATGCTCTATCTACCTTCGTCTTTGTATAATTATTTTATTAAACCTAGCATTTCTAGGTGGGTTTATAAACTGACTGGTCGACTTTAGATTAAAATTTCCAATCAGATGGCAGATTGAATCAAAACTGGATCGCGAATCCGGATCGCAAAAACTGGATCCGCGGATCCGGATCACAAACTGGATCCGGATAAGATCCAGATAATTTTTTTTATGAATCCGGATCCGATCCGGTCGACCCGCACAGCCCTAGCATCAGTCAATATGCCGAAGGTAGCGAGAAAAATGAATTCATCGAGTATCATCGGAAACATTCAGCTTTTTGACTGCCACTTTCATACAAAACAAGCAATACTTACATTCTGTTTTTTGCGTCGATTATAAAGTCCTTATAAATAGAAACATCTGTGAAGTAGGTGTAGGTCTCTAACCCGCAGTCCTCAACACTCATAAACACAATGCCTACTACATAAAATTTATCATCGGTTTTATTCTTGACAAGCACTCCTGCTCCGTCATCGCCTCTACACGTATTTATGCCCTTCTGAAGATCCCCCCCGCAAAATTTATCGAAGAGCTCGTACGTTTTCGTTCTTTCGCAAAAAGTGCGATTTAACAGCGGGATCTTTACTTCCATCAGAGTTTCAGAATCTTGAGTTCCATTGAGGGTGGACGCACCCCACCCAGCAACCCACCCTTCAGAGAAATCCGATTGCTCGAAACTCAGGCAGGCCGGCTGCACCAATGCTGATATCCTGAACGGTTTTTCTGGCACTAAAATCGCGATGTCTGCGTCGTACCTATACCTATTTCCTCGATATCTTTCGTGAATAAAAATGTATTTCAAAGATGCATACTGGGCATCAGGGTATGCGGTTGAGTTATATATTGTATCGTACTTGCCAACCGTAACCCTATATTGGTCGGTTGGTAAATTAGGCGAGGTTGAATTGGCCATGCAATGCGCCCCTGCAAAATTTTTGCTAAAAAAATTCCTAGTTTTTGATTTTTACCGGTTAAAATCATGCGGGGGGTTAAAAGTGTCCCTGAGCATATATTTACAAATCCTTGTCTCTTTTTCGAAAATGAGTAAATTCCCACTTGCCAAGGCACGGATTTTGCCTCTGTTCCACCCAGGATTAATGGCATGATATCCGTTCCTTTGTTGCCACACACTAAAATGGCAGCGTATCAATCATGGCGTCGGTGACGTAACGTCGGCTAACCTGGTTTACACTCAGGAGGCGCGTGCTCACTCCAGACGCCGTCTAGACATTCTGCAGTTGATCCATGATCTCCATAATTATGATCTGTACAACTGAAGGTCACCACTGTAAATTCTGGTGGGTTTACGCAATCCTCCAATTGGCGGCCTTGAAAAGTACATTTTGCCGTCACTTCTGGGGTATTAGAAATAGATGGACACTTCCCTAAAATTTTCGTGAATTATTTATCTTATAAAAGAGTTTTTTATTGATTGTTATTAATATTATTGATTATAATTCAATCCAAACACAGAAATGCAATTAAAGACGTTCGAAACTATAGGGGAGCAGATGCGAACACAAGCCAGTTTTTTTGTGAACTGGTACAGGAATTACCGAATCATAAAAACACCAAGAAAGCAAAGAACAAAAGTTTAAAAAAATTCAACACATCAAGAATCCAAGAAAGAAGCGTAGCGGATAACCTAGAAAAGATAATAGCGACGGACCTGAATCAGAGAGAACCGGAGGGAATGGACGAAGAGTGAAGTTTGATAGAAACAGTAATAATAAGCAATAAAACCTAGGTTTGGCAAAAAAGCAAGCGGATAAAGGTTGGTTCTATTAGGAGTGCAAAAGGCGAGAAAAAAGTAGCCAAGAAGAAAAAAAAGCCAACGGAAGATGTATATCATTGCGATGTGTATCCCTGTAGATGTTTATTCATCGTGAATGATTCATATATTCAGGTGGACTTGGTAGTAGTCTGCACCTAGTAGTAGTACCGGGAGCATATGCTTCCTGATAAAGACTCGTGAGGTGTCAATTTCAGTGATGAAATCGGTAGATAAGTCGAGGGTTAAATTTCCTCCAAGTCAATTTTTGTGTTTTGGGGTTGAAGGGAGGTGAGTTTCAGGGATGCAATCTTTTCTGTTCTATTAGTATCCTCCGGTAAGATATAGTCCAAAGGTTAAATTTTCTCCATGTAAATTTTTTGTGTTTGGGGGTTGAAGGGTGTAGGTTTTGGATTTGCAGTTTTTTTCTCTTCCGGTCGTAGGTGGTCTAAGGGTCTAAAGGCACAAAATACGCTCAAAACTTTTTTTGGACCATTGCATTAATGGAAAGTTATCGAATTCAAAGGGGATGAAAATTAACCTTAGTTATCAGAAAATAGTACGAAAATAAGCCAATAATTGTTAGGGCTGGGTAAAAGCCGAGGTAAAAGCATTTTTGCATGTTTTCTGTTTATGGGCATATTTTGTTAAAACACGATGTGTTTTACGCAAATTTTTACGCCTAAAAAACGTCACTTTATTTTGCATATGGTGCCTATTACCTATAGTTTAGCTGCATATTTGCATATGTGCTCCATATTTTGGCATGATACAGCATAATTGTGCATATTTTGAAACCTTCAAACACGGTTTTTAAAAATTTTTCCCATTTAAAACCCATATTCGTCGAGAGCACTTGGAAATCCCATAATTATGGTCTTCCAAGCCCCTCGGGGTTTTAGTTTTTGTTTTTATGTTTCCTGCTTAAAGTCCGGCCATCGAGAACAGGTGCCCGCAATTAAGGTCTTCCAAGAAGTTTGCCCCTTTGCATTTTATTTACCTCACACACAAGACACAAAACCAACAGTGTTTTCTTTCGTAATATTTTTAAAAGTTCTTCAAAATGGCGAAAAATGGTACTTCAAGAATCTTTCAAAA
Source organism: Pycnomerus fuliginosus (assembly GCA_963924575.1). Taxonomy (NCBI): domain Eukaryota; kingdom Metazoa; phylum Arthropoda; class Insecta; order Coleoptera; family Zopheridae; genus Pycnomerus; species Pycnomerus fuliginosus. The sequence continues at coordinate 17,532,829 of OZ004622.1, forward strand.
ACTTGTTTCTAATGGGAGAGAATAATTTTAAATTTGGAAATTGGTGTGCAAAAATGGCACTTTCTTTATGTCGATTGAATCAAAAAAAATTTCAGCTCTTCGAAGTGTAATACAATCCCCATGTGCAAAATTTCAGCCAAATCGGTTCAGGGGCTTGGGCTGTACCGCGATTTTAAAGTCGGATAAAAATCTTGATTTTTTTAGTTTTCGGTCAAAATGGTACTGACAGCGAATACATCATTGTAAGCAGAATCTGAAGGCCTTTCTTATGGTGACGTGAAAAATGGGGGTTTGCATTTAAAATTTAAAAGTTGTTGTGCCAAAATGGCATTTCTGGTTGCACCATTGGCTCCAAAATCTGTTCAGATCTAAGTTTCAGCCAAATTTCAGCCAAATCGGTCTAGTAGTTTGGGATGTGGCGTGTTTACGAACGAACGAACGTACGTACATACACACAGACGTTTTAAAAAACACTTTTTTGGGTTCCTGAGACCTCAAAACGTATAGATCCGGTCTTATCTCGAATTCGAAAATTCTAGTGATTTTTTTAAATGGTGAATTGGAGTGGGGAGGTTAAAAAGTGTTCTTTGGACAGTTAAAATTACCTCTACGGAGGGTGATTTTTAACAGCTTTGAGGGGTTGTAACCCAAAAAAAAAGAAAAGATGGACCAAAAACCGTGCAATTTTATAGGTCACCCTTAATTATTGAAAAAACTTCCTATACCTAAAGGGGCTAAATTCGCCCTTAAGAAGATATTGGACACACAATCGGAGCGTTAGCATAGTTAAGTCGTTACTATGATTTTCTCAAGACTACGATGCCACGTTTTCGCAATGAATAATTAGAAAACGAAACATTTATTGACTAATAAATTAATATCTCGAGAACGAGTTCAGTAACCTTTGAAGCAAATTATGCCAAATTGTTCCTCAGTATTTATTCGAAACACATAAGAATTAACAAAGCAATGGTACCATTTTTTCTAAACCTTTTTTGCCAATATAATCGAAATTGTTTCCATAAGTTTCCATAAGATCGTTAGTGAATCAGTTCCAAAAAACGCGAGCTTTAGAACAATGATAAGAATATTCTGTGAAATTTTCATTAATAATTAGATACAAAAAAGATTTTTGTACAAAACGAGTGCGGGTTCAGACAGGCAATTCAACAGAGGGTGATTTTTATTGGCTTTAAAATATGGAGGTTGAAGTTAGAGGTTGAAACTTACCATTAGCCCTAAGGCATCTACAACCCGAGTTCCCGTAAGATAGTTCGCCCCTTAAATGAACTGCACCTAATAAATTCAATAAATTTTTTACCTGTTTTTTGTTGATAAACATCTTTCGAATATGTAGGTACACATAGTATAATGGGAGCCACTACCACTAGGTGCAGATCTGTACCTACCCGAACCAATAGTTTAATTCAAACGATCTTTATGTGCACCCATAACAATATAAACATCTACGGGGACAATGGTGAAATCTTGATCCAAATCTGTCGTTTAAATGATTTTCCAGATTTCTTCGTTTACACCGTCTCCAATACGTTTACATAGCGCGCCTCGATTATATAAATTTAATTGTGGCGAACGTGTTTATTTCTTCAAATTCTGTCTATAAAAATTTACCCACATTTAGAAGTACCCTTTATTTTATGAACTTTATTCTTTGTATTTCTGAAATTATTGAGATTTTTGGTTGAAAAGTTATACAGAAGAATTGATGGCAATGAAAAGGTCAACTGCTCGCCATTGGCATCTCCTAAACGGTAAATGATTCGATTAAACTCGATTAAACTAGAGAAAAGTTGCGGAATTTCTTGACTAAAGAGTCTGAATAGAATTCCCAGATATCTTGATTCTTGCCATGCGGCCGCACAGGAAAAATGGATTTTCGTTAATTTAAGTATAGGTAGTCACGAAAATATGTTTTCGGAGAGGTATAATGAAAATGTTACTATCGATATTTTGGGAGTCTTACTTAAGCACGAGCCGACTTCTGAACCCCATGTTCCGTTTTTGCACTGAAGAAACTCGTCGCCTTTGAAGTAAAAATTCTCTGCACAAAATATCTGCACTGTTGTTCCCTCTGATAGACTGTCGCTGTGAATTATGGCGTCGTCGTTATTTGGAATCCGCCAAAATCCGTGTTTTGGAACTTTCGGTGGCTTACATACATTTTCTGAATTCTGGATAGCAACTGCTGCAAGATTGTTGATTCAAATAAAATACTTATTTAACGAAACACTGCTTACATGCAAGCACGAGATAGGTTATCCATGAATCCATGGGAAACTACTGCAGGTCATCTCGTGAAAACATAAAGTGCAAGTAGTCTCAAACTCGTTTGCGTACAGGGAAATATCTCGCGGCTTCGACCTTGGTTCCTTTTGAGCAGAAATTATTTATTTGAAATTGTTTTTGTACGTCCGGTTAAAAAATGCAGTTTTGGAGAAGTCATTTGAATGACGGAATATAAACATTTTTGTACGTCGGGCAAAAAAAGGCAGCTTTTGGTCACGTCATTTGATGGACAGAAATTAAATAATTCGAATTAAAATTCTCAGCCTTGCCATCAGGTTATGTATTAAAAATATTTAACAGCTATACATGTTTCAAAAGCAGAGGCTTCCATCTTCAGGCTTAGGTTAAAGGTCAAAAGTTGCAATTGAAGGTTACATCGAAATTTTGAAGTAAGGGAAAAAGAATAATGTGTGTGGAATGATGGCAAATTGAAAAGTTCATTTTCTATATTGAAGTGACAGAACGTCAAAATTTCAATTTTAGGTTAGTATGAGGAAATTTTGCAAGGAATTTTACTAACAGGTGAGTTGGTAGAAGCGATTTCAATACGATACGTCAGAAAATATGACAAATGTCAAAATTTTGCAATTGCTCTGAATTGGCCCAAAATGGTCTTTGTTTGGATGTAGCACATTATAATATGTATATGAAGGTCATTAATCATTATTCACACGGTTGAGCTTAGAATCTGAGCGTAACGAGAATTGCAAACAACCAAGTGAATAATGGCCATAATGTGCGAGTTAATTTAAAAATATTTGTCCAAGATTATTGAAATTTTTGAAATGTTTTTATGGCATAAACAGCCAACAGGTGCTGTGTAATAATGTGACAGAAGCGTAACTTATGACTATAATGGCGTATTCGTTTGGTAGAAACTAACTGCTACAGCATTTCTATGGCCAATCAAATCGCACCTATAATTTGAAGAACCTTAATACGCATGTCTGTTGAGTTTCGTTGTACTTTGTAATGAAACGAAAACGCCATAAGTCACGCTGCATGAACATATAATTATGTATCCATAGTTACACACCTACATAACGATGACATTATTTAATAATCGTGGATGAAATTATTAAATACCTAATTGTTGGTCCGTACAAGAAATGTTGTGTACACCTCTGTTTGAAAGTATGTTTGCAGACCTTAAGGTCAATTTTCCTTTAACCTTTAGCCATCCGCATCCAAACTTCCCTTCTCACAAAATAAAAAACCACTTTTAATACTTATATCATAATTCATAATAGTTATTTCTTTATAAAATGGGCGATTTTTTATTAATGAATATCAATCTACTACATTAAAAATATTAATTCCGATAATTTTCTATTTTGAAATATTCCCCAGTATACCTCTAAAAAATGTTGAAGGTTTCAAAAATTCGAAGAGATCTGGTTCCTACTGTATGTTTTCTATCTCTGATTGAACGCTCATTAGTGATTTAACCGATTCAATCTTAATTACATGATTATTTAGGACAAATTTTTGAAGTTGTCGAGAGGACAATTACAAATTTTTGATCAAAAGCTGGGGGTTAATTTTTTGACGTGTCAAAGTCTGTGACAGTTAGGTAGGAATTTCTGGAACAAGACTTTGAAGACACCCTGTGTAATCAAACATCGCAGTTCCTCTTTGAAAACGGACCAAGCTTTCAACAAAACCGGAAGTGTCGGGAGGTTGGGGATATTTTATTTTTGGTGTACGTAAGTTGTTATGGTCAATTATTGAAGTAATAAGTACCTATGCATTGTACGGGGTTATTACAAAATGATTGCAACATCCAATGCTGGTTATAAAGAGTGGTCGAAAACTTTTCCGATCTAGTAACCCTTGACGCGAGGGACGTAGGGCGTAGACTGTGGAAATTATACAGGGTGTCCCAATTGTCTGTATTCGGTCGATATCTCCATTGGTAACAGAGATAGCGAAAAATTGTTTAATACAAAGTTGCAGAGGACCAAACAAGGCACATTTTAAAAATATTTTCATGTATACAGGGTGTTTCACTAAGGAGTAACGACACAAACATAGTTTTTTTAAATGGCACAACCTGTATTTCAATTTTTTTTTGGATTCTACGATAAATTCCAAGTGACATTTATTAATCATGTTTTCATCTGAAGGAAATCGTTTAGAAGATATTCTCGATTTTGTGGAAAAAATTTCTTTTCCAGTCCTACTTGTTTTAAAAAATCACCAAACAAACTATTTTGAAGCATTAGTGTCATTAAGGAAGGTTTGGTCTACCTTTTGAGCGTTAGAAAACAGTCTTACCTTGTTAAGTTCATCACCAATGAAATTATGAACTTTGGAATATTTGACCGTTAAAATCTCGATATTTTCAAATGGCACTACTATGAAATGTTCTAGCCATCAGTTGTAAAATTAAATTTGCCTTCATCTGATATAACAATCTCTATATCTACGTTTTGTACTTTTCGTTTTATTGAGTAAAATGTCATTTTATAGGCACTTACGGCTTAGTGCCTTGGTGACGTTTTTATAAGACGTATCTGACTACATGTCATTGCAGACGACAAAAATGTTATTGGACGCAATTGCCAGCCATTGGCAGTCAGAATTTGAAATAAAAAAAGACACCTGTAGGCACCAATATTTTTGAAGCTTGTAAATAGAAAAAAAATAAGAAGAATAATGCGGCATAGAACGGGATGCCAATATAATATTTCTATGGCATTCTCACAAGACGAAAACTATATCCTATCATCTCTTATTCTCTTAATATGACAGGTTCATGCCCACTTGATATTTTTAAAAACTCAATACTGCAACTTATAAAATTTCTGACACTTAGTCAGAGCCGCCTTTTAAGAAACGGTCTAAGCCATCAATGAAAAATTACGAAAACGACATTTTACGGAATAAAACGAAAAGTACGAAACGTAGATATAGGTATATTTATATCAGATGAAAGCAAATTTAATTCTACAACCGATGGCTAGAACATTTCATAGTAGTGCCATTTGAAAATATCGAGATTTTAACAGTTAAATATTACAAAGTTAATAATTTTACTGGAGGCGAACTTAACAAGGTGAAGACTGTTTTCTAAAGCTTAAGGGGTAGACGAAACCTTCCTTAATGCCACCAGAAATTTTCAAAACTAAAGGTTGAAAATTGTTTGTAGGGTGATTTTTTAAAACAAGTACTGCAAACGTAATTTTTTCCACAAAATTGACAATATCTTCTAAACCATTCACTTCAGATGAAAACATTATTAATAAATGTAACTTGGAATTTATCGTAGAATTCAAGAAAAAATTGAAATAGAGGTGTGCCATTTAAAAAAATCTATGTTTGTGTCGTTACTCTTTAGTGTATACATGAAGATATTTTAGTGTTTAAAATGTGCCTTGTTTGGTCCTCTGCAACTTTATATTCAACAATTTTTTGCTATCTCTGTTACTAATGGAGATATCGACCGAATACAGACAATTGGGACACCCTGTATGTGATAACGTCTCTGTCAGATTTCGCTTTGAATGACAATAATTTCAGCATTCTACGCCCTACGTCCCTCACGGCAACGGCTACTAGATCGGAAAAGTTTTTGTTCACACGTTATCATTCATCAACCTTCCTAAAATTTTTTAAGTAATTTTTTATTTGTATAAGTGATTTAAAAATTCTACAGTGTTACAATGGCGATTGAGAAGAATATCTCTTATAATGCTAATATTGACAATCCTTTAATGAGTGAAGCTGCTTATTTCTTAACGACTAATTTACTGGCTGGATTCCTGAAAATTCTGGCTCTTGCATTCTGCAACTCGTCACTGAACTGAGGCGGAGGCGCTAATACTGCTTCATCGTTGTGTTGAAGTGCATTATTAGCCCCCTCAAATTCCGGTGGTGGGGGCAAACAAAATTCGGTTTTTTCTTCATTTCCGTCTTCGATCGGAGGCGGCAGTTGAGCTAAAGAGACTGCGTAGCGTGTTAGCAATCCTGGAAGGAATTTTTAACTATTTTGTTCGTTGATCCATAATTCGAACCTATATGCTGCTGGGGCTTGGATTGGTTAGCACTGATGTGTGTCGGCCTCTCGTCATTGGTGTTGGTCAAAATTTCTTGGTCAGAGCTAACTCCGGACGAACTGTTATCACAATCTTCAACAGAAGTCTTTCCTTCATTGCCTCTCCTCAAGAAGTCTTCGGGATATGATTTCGAGGTTCGTAGCCGCGATCTACCTCTACGGATCTCTTCCACGCTGTAGCCTAGTTGAATCGAACTACTCTCAGAGCTACTACCGCTGAAAATTTGGGATTAAAAAGAAAACTTGGAAAGGAATGCAAACCTCGTATTGCTGTTTCCACTGTTTTCCAATTGAGCTGTGGAAGAAGCGGATAAGAGAGCAGAATCGACGGAAATTCTAGGCCGATCTTCCATCTGTTCAGCGATCACTTCTACAAAACACGTTATTATTTATAATTGGAAACAATTTATTTCACCTCTATTGACGTAAATCTTCGACATTTTCACTGGTTGAGCATACTGGTTCGAATCTATGGCTTTAACTGGTCGCGAGATCGTATTCTTCTCAGCACGCGACTTCCACGTGTTCTGCGTTTTGGTAACTTTAACAGTGGCGCATTTGGACTTATAACCGACAGTCTTTATCTCTTCTGGGGGTGCATACAATTTGGCACTAGACGTAGGCTTAAAAGATGATGCAACATTTACAACTGAAACTTCTTGATCTGATTGGGAGCGTTCCGACGATCTTCTCTTCAATAATTCGACTTTTGTGTATTGGAAAGAGGAGGGTGGAGGTGGGGGAGGGTGTGCAGGTGGTGGAAGTCTGGCAACGTCTTCTTGGCTTCTGTGATTTTTAGATCTTTCCAATCCCGCTTCTAGTGCTATGTCGGGAGTGCTGTGAAAGTTTTTGTGAAGATCGCCGCCTTCTTTAATCGTGGGTGCTAAAATAGTTAATTTATGATAGTTATTTCTTTGACAAGTGTATTAAGCAAGATACTATGAGAGGAAAAGATAATCTCACGAAGCCGTAGCCCGGGTTAAGAAATAAACAAAAGTTGCTAGCGTGTCCACAATTTTTCTAATAATTCAAATAAGTACAGGAGAAATTGCGAAAATAGTGATTTTTGACCCAGAAAATATTTTGGCGGAAGGATTAACTTTTATTTTAAACAACAAGCAGAACTGAGAAATCCAGTGTTGCCCTACATGATTTACACAATGACCATAGAATAAGTGATAATATTAAGTTAGTTTGTAGCGTGTAAGGTGCAGATGCGATGGAAAATATCGTAATTTATAAGGCTAGAGGTAGGCTAATGAGCGGCGATACAGGCCCGATATTTATACGTGTTCACCCACGCGTGACCATTTCTCGACCTGCTATTGGTTTAACTTTCACAGCCGAGGAGTGGAGCTACGCGGGTGGGCCTATAAACATTTCAGTTTTCTAGCAGGTAGGGTTGTATAGCTTCGGCTTTGATAATGAGTTCGAAAACATGTATCGTACTTGACCGGAAGTACAGTCACAGCCACCCTAGATTTGCAAAAACATCGAATAAATCGGTGAAAAATTGAGGTTTTCTAAAAACGCAAAAACACGTCTACTTTATTTTTTTTGAGGGAAATTCAGCTGGAATTAATTTTCTTTTGCCTGTCTGCTGTTTTCAAACTTCTTAATTTTCACAATGGAAAGGGTCCAATGCTAAAACTGGCTATGTCCATATTATGTAGTTTCTCAGGAAGCGAAGAAATGTTTCATGCTCACTTAAGCAATGTATAGGGGTTTTGAAATTTACATACGCTTTCTTTGTCTCTATTTTCGCATATTTATGCAAATTATTTTACAGGACGATGCAGACATTTATTGGACGTAGCTGCAGGAATAACTCATTCTCGCAAAAAAAGTGGACATAGCCAGTTTTAGCATTGGACCCTCGAATTGAAGACCTTGCTGCAAAAAGGAGGTAAGTCCATTTTTTGGTGAAAATGGCCTTTACGTTTTGTAATATTAAGCATACGAATGTGCATGTGCAACTTTATAAAATTGGTAAAATAACAAACAAAGAATCTGGGACAAATGAAAATGAGTCACTATTATTTGGGCATTTGGGCAGTTATAAGAAAATTTGTAGCAAAAGCTTGCAACGTTTGTTCATTAATAATATTTAATTTTAGTAGCGCAAATCGCCGTCATCGCCAACCCCGACTGAAATTTCTTTGAAACGTAAAAATCGACTTACGGCCTCTATAATCTTTTTTCTCTCATGTATAGTATCTTGCTTTATTCACTTGTCTAATAAACAACTATTGTTGTTCAAAATCACTTGGATAAAAATATTTACCTCCATATATTCGACTTTCAACTGAATTATTCTTTCGACGAAGGGTTGCCTGAAACCTCGAACTACTCATAAGCGAATTAAACTTGGAATTTCTTTGCGCCTGAAACAGTTCCTCCAGTTCCGAAGAAGTGACTCTTCCAGAAACCGGCCTTTGCCTAATTGACGCGGTTCTTGGCTGGGCGGAATTATTAATTGCTGCTAAACTAGATTCAGGTAAATTGGTTTCCTTCTCAGATCCTAAAACTATTTTTTATTAAAGAAAGAAATCGAAAGGTACTCGTACCTAATCCTCCCATCATACTTTTCGCTCGAGCTCTACCAATACTCAGAGTAGTGCGAGGGTCTCGTTTGGGTGGCAGAGGTGCTTGAACTGACTTTCCAGCGGTCTCGTAAGAACCCGTGTTTCTTGGTAAAGTGGCATACTGTCGGTTGTTGTTGTTCGTTTGGTATTTCTCCGTGGACAAAAAAGTTGATTTGCTGAACGTTATCCCGGAACGAGGTAATCCTAGTCTTGTAACAGTCATTTGGACCAAGTCTCCAGATTTTTTAATCAAATTGACAACGTGCTCGTGCGAAGCTGAGGAAACGTCTTCATTGTTGATTTCTATTAAAAAATCCCCTTTTGTGAGTCCGGCCATGTCTGCAACGCCACCAGGATCTACGTCGTCGAGATATTGGAGGGCTGGACATTTGTCTGAAGGGGTCAACTCCATCAGGGGTGATGTCGCTTTAGCTCCTCTTAAAATAAAACCGAAACCTTTTTTTCCTCGATGTAGGACCACCGTTCTGGTTTCGTTATTATCATAACTGGAATTTTTTTTATATTAGCTAGAAGGGCAAAATTTTGCTTGTTGGACTTACAATTTTCTCTGCCTTGGAGCTGTAGCGAAGTGGTTGGACGTTTTTTCTTTGGTGACTGGAGATCTTGTAGTTTCAGTTGAGTTAAAGCGACCTCCAATTCGGTGGGCTGCTACGTTTTGCACATATTTGACCTCTTTACCATAATCTGTGATTTAATGTCTGATTATCTTGACTGACAAACAGACAATGGATAAGGACATGATGAAAGGTAAACAGAAAGGGAATTACAAAGAAAAATATTGAAAAGGAAAAGCGGTCATGGTCAATGGATTAGAAAAATTACAGAATGCAAGAAAAAACTATATGAAACCGTTCCAAACTACGTGAAGACTAATGAAATTGCAGCTTTAGATGCTTTTTCTCGTTAAAATTCAAACAGCAAGTGTTAAGTGCCACGACTTTTCGCTCTGAAGAACAAAAACAGGACTGAAAATTTGTCGCATTACCTTTTGAACTCAGTTGACAAGAGGTTTGTCAAGGTTTTTTGCCCAACAAAATTTAAGGACAGTTTTCAGATCTGAAAACAAACTGAAAAACCTTTTAGGCAACCCGAGAGATAAAGTAGGGAATAGCGAAAAATCTGGCATATACGAAATCAATTGTCAAAATTGTCATGCAAAGTATGTAGGTCAAACACGAAGGTCTCTCAACACCAGATTTAAGGAGCACTTAGCCCACCTTAAATATGGCAGAACTGAGAAATCCAGTGTTGCCCTACATGCTTTACACAATGACCATAGAATAAGAGATAATATTAGTTTGTAGCGTTAACAAGGTGCAGATGCTAGATGCGATGGAAAGTATCGTAATTTACAAGTCTAGAGATAGGCTTATGAACCGGCCCGATCGCATATTCATCTCTGTTCACGCTACTTTAGCGAGTACTTGTTATATTTATGCGTGTTCACCCACGCGTGACCATTTCTCGACCTGTGATTGGTCTAACTTTTATAGCCGAGGGGTGGAGCTACGCGGGTGGGCCTATAAATATTTCAGTTCTCCGGCAGGTAGGGTTGTTTAGCTTTCGGTGCAGTGGGGTGTTTCTAGTGATAGTACAATTATTATACTTGCCATTATTTTCCAGTTGATAACTTTGCAACAACTCCACCAGATCCATATTTCCAGCAATAACGGCAACTTGAGCCGGCGTCTGATTCGAATAATTCAGTGCTTGCCTATCCGCCCCCTTGGCCAGCAACTGCCTTGCACAGTTGTGTTGGTTATTAACAGCACAAACGTGCAACGGAGTATTTCCAGAAGCATTTCTGGCATTAAGATCAGCCCCATGAAGAAGTAAATGTTGCAAGTGCAACAACAGTCCAATCTTGCAAGCCTGGTGCACTTCTTGCCACCCCTGAAGATCCTGAGCCCCTGTGGTTGCGTGGTCATGCAACAATACTTCTGTGAACTGTGGCGGGACGTTGGTGGTTACGGTTAGGTATAATGCTGTTAAGCCTTTGCCATCTTTGTAATTCGGTGAAGCTCCAAGTTCTAACAGGGTTCTTAACGCTTCCAGGTTTTTGTTTTCAACAGCACGGTGTAAGGCAGTCGAGCCGTCTTTGGTACGGTAATCAAGAAGAGCGCCACCGTTCACGAGCGCAATTAGCACATTTTCGGGAGTTTTAATCCCTGTTGCAATAGTGAGCGGAGTTTCTGGAAATTAATATTATACAGGGTGTCTCAGAACGCTCGCACCATATTTTAATGAAGTATTCAGGATTAAATTATGAGTCGATTCGTGTTTTTGAAAATTTCCAGGGTTCAATAGTTCACAAGCTACAACAGATTTGGGAGGACCAATCAAACTTCAGCTCTGAATTGCTTCATACAGTAATTTAATGTTAGATGCACTATTTCCTAGGTAACAAGATTATCAATGAAAATTTAATATTGTTGTATCTTGTTACCTAGGAAACAGTGCATCTAACACAAAGTTACCTTATGAAGCAATTCAGAGCTGAAATCTGATTGGTCCTCTCAAATCTGTTATAACTCGAGAACTATTGGACCCTGAAAATTTTCAAAAACACGAATCGACTCAAAATTTAATCCTGAATAATCCATAAGAATTTGGTGCGAGCGTTCTGAGACACCCTGTATTATTAAAGAAGCACATTATGAAGGCCATTATCCACGCGGTTGAGTTTAGGAGCCGAGCGTAGCGAGGGTTGTAAACTATCAAGTGAATAATGGCCCATAGGGTGTGAGTTAAATACGACGTTTTATCCACGATTATTGAAATAATTTATCCAAGAAGCGTCACTTATGACCATAAGTCACGCTGTATTTTATGAACAGGATTATGTATCCCTAGTTACGTACATGACAATGACATTATTTAATAATCGTGGATAAAATTAATAGTTTAACCATAAAGTGTGAACTTACCACCTGAGTCTTGGCAGTGATAATTAGGATCAAGCCCTTTTGAGCACATTTTACTAATCTTTTCAACTTGACCATTGTGGACATAATCGAGAAATCGCTTCAAATTGGCTCTTGTATGCAAACTTTTAATTTGTTTCTCATCGCAAGGAACCGTTTTATAAACCCGTCTCTTGTATTTCAACTGGAAAAAATCATTAACAAATTATTGACGTACCTACCGAATCTTACTTCTAAATAGCCCACAGGACCATTAAAAGGATAGTCTCCAAGTCTTCTCTCCTCGTCTAAAAATTTCCCGGCCCTTCCGTTCTCAGGCGGAATGTATAAACCGTAATTAAAACTCTCTTTTAGCTCCTAAAAATTACAAAATAAGATTGAGAAAAATTTGCGTGAACCAACCTTTGGTATGGACGACAAACACTGTTGCTTAATGTCCCAAATTAATTGGTCCCTCGGAAATTGGAGGCACTTCTGAATGTTTAAATCTGGAATGTGAATCCTAACTAAAAGGTATCCTTCTGGAAGGCTCTGTTCGTCTCTTTCCATACTTCTTTGCACCTGGAAGAGAGTTGGTATTATTTTTGTGCGTGTTTTTGTTGGAAAATTATTATTTTCCTGTGACCTTAAAATCATTACACTTTTGTGCAATCATGCTATAGAATAGCCCGAGTCCATTTGTTACGGTATTTGGTTGCAAATTATAGGAATAACTAGCAAAATGTGATAAACAAAAGAGACAACATAACATGTGCCGTGATCAACAAAATTTGAGTTCAAAAGGGTCGTGTAAGTTTAATGGCATCTCACTAATAATAATTTAAGCTTCGTAAAAATTTAACTAGGTAGGTCGTGTAAATCATTGTTAGTGAGATGCAACTATGAGCATTCGTTACAGGCCACTAAATTTTCACAGCTTTCTTGATCACAAATTTTGTTGTCCTCATTGTAGAGGTAAATTTTACTTAAAACTTCATATTATTCAACATTATCTTATTATTCAACAAGTTTGTATTGATTTTGAGAATGATTGTCTCGATTTATTATGCAAGAACATATATCGTCACAGAAATAACTGAAAGCGGAGGTGTTCATCTATCATAAACTATTCATAGCTACAATAAATTCAGCGGAAATGGACTAACGCAAACTGGGGTGACAGTTTTGCAAAGCTCTATTGGGAATAGGTTTGAAGGTTTGTAATGAAGTATGAAATATTAAAGTGATGTTGTGAGTTAGGTGCCTATTCAGGAATGCGGTCAAAACGGTTGGCATTAACAAAGCTGAAACGTTCGAGTTTTAAACGCGAAAAAAACATCTTTATAATGTAGGCCATATCGTGCTATAGCTACATCTGAAACATGAGTCTTAGGGCCGATTTCACAATAAAAATTAAAGGTACATTAAAGTTAAAGTCTAGGTCAAAGTCAACTTTAAAAGACATTTTGACCTATCAGGAAAAGCCATTTTGAAATGTTGCTATGCAAATATTAAAAGGACACTTTAATTTTCATTATGAGATTGCATAGATTTAGTAAAAGAGGATCTAAGTACTACTATAATTATTTTAAATTTATTCCTGAATCGGTCAGTTATAAGTTATTCTCAAACTCGTTTTCAATTACTTAATTAAAATTAGATTTCATCAGTTTATCGTAGACAAAAAATGGATCAGATTGAATAATGGTTTCGCCACTGTCTAGCGAAAGAAAGCTGCTGAAAATTATTGTAATTTGTAACAATGAATTGTAATTTCTCACGAAAACTTCGGTAAATTAGGTAACACACATAACATTTGGATAGGCATCTAACTGTAAAAGCCAACGGAAGATGTATATCAATGCGATGTGTAATGTGTATCCCTATAGATGTTTATTCATATGTGTCTTGAGGTGGGCTTGGTGGTTTTGGGTGCAATTAGTATCTTCCGGTTGTAGATATATGTCAAGCATCAAATTTCCACCAAGTCAATTTTTTGTGTTTGGGGGTTGAGAGAGGTGAGTTTCGGGGGTGCAATTTTTTCCATTCAAATACCTGTTAACGAGTGGTCTAAGGGTTAAATTTCCTCATAGTCAATTATTTATGTTGAAGGGTGTGAGTTTCGGGGGTGCCATTTCTTTCCGTTCAATTAGTGTTATACGGTAATAGGTGCTCCAAAAGCTAAATTTCCTCTATGCCAATTTTTCGTATTTTGATGCTGAAGGGGGTGGTTTTCGAAAGTGCAGCTTTTTGCGTTCAGTTAGTCTGTTTCTATTGTAGATAGTTCCTCCAAGTCAACTATTTGTGTTTGGGTGCAATTTTTTGCTTTCAAATAGTCTCCTGCGATAGGGTCCAATAGACCAGGCTAGTTTTGAGATTCGCGACTTGTTAGAAGCAAATCGGATAACATTTTGACGACAAGTGTTTCTAGACTAATTGGACCCTGCCGAATCCGAAAATCACTGTCGGCACTTCGAAATCTCAACCGGAAGTCCATATTTCTAGATGGCGCTCAAGACTGAACGTTATATCCAAAATAGCATGAAAATTACACAGTTTTCGACCAAAGACGTGGTGTACAAAATTAAACGTCGCTTCATTCTCTACAAGAAGGACCTTAATGATTTTTTTCGTACATACACCACGTCTTTGGTCGAAAACTGTGTAATTTTCATGCTATTTTGGATATAACGTTCAGCGTTGAGCGCCATCTAGAATTACGGACTTCCGGTTGAGATTTCGAAGTGCCGACAGTGATTTTCGGATTCAGCAGGGTCCAATTAGTCTGGAAAAACTTGTCGTCAAAATGTTATCCGATTTGCTTCTAGCATAATATAGAAAGCTTTTTTTGAAATTCTAGCCTAGTCTACAAGGGTTAAATTCCGTCGAAGTAATTTTTTTTTGTTTCGGGGGTGAGTTTTAGAGGCGCAATTTTTTCGTGGAATTCAACTCTTTCGGTTGTAGGCGGTGCAAGGGTTAATTTCCTCCAAGTCAAGTTTTTGTGGTTGGGTGTTGAAGGGGGCGAGTTTCAGGGATGCAATTTTTTGTGTTCAATTAGTATCCATGGCCCAATGGTTAAATTTTCTCCATGTCAACTTTTTGTGTGCGGGGGTTGAGGGGGGGTGGTTTTCGGAGGTGCAATTTTTTGTATTCAATTAGTTTCCTCCGGTAATATGTGGTCCAAGGGTTACATTTCCTCTAAGTGAATCTTTTATGTATCAATTTTGAAGAGGTTGTTTTAGAGGTGCAATTTTTTTCTTTTTCGGTCGTAGGTGGTCTAAGGATCTGACATCTGTCCCTTTCTACAATATTTTGAACTCATGGATACAAATACAAATGGTATTTAAGTACTTGTACTTTTAATAAAGTAACGTATTTACTAGGTACATACTACAATAAAAAAAATTGAAACCATAATTTTTTGAAAGTACGATTGATACTTTTAGACGAAAGCGTTATAGAATTCTGTAAGTAGATATAATTTTTCTTTACGTTCTTTACGTTTTAGGGTCTTGAGAATCCGAAAAAGTGGTTTTTGAAAAATGTTTGTGTTGAATTGAACGTATCGAGATGAAACAGAGCTGGGAAAGTTACTTTGAAAAAGTAACTAGATACTTTTCGAGTTACTTTTCATAAAAGTAACTTAAGTTACTAAAGTAACTAGATACTTTACTGAAAAAAGAACTTAGTTACAAGTTACTTATGAAAAGTAACTAGATATAGTATCTTAGTTACTTTTGAAGTAACTTAGTTACTTTTGGTATCTAGATACTTTTAAAAAGTAACTAAATACTTCTGTAAGTAACTAGATACAGTATTTTAGTTACTTTTGGCGTAATTTAGTTACTTTCATTAATGTTATAGAAACGGTTGGGATTGAGTTTAAATTTAATTAAATACCTCGACAATTTCGGAGGATAATTTTTTTAAATCTGTAGCTAGCTAATAGCTACTCATTTTGCGCTTTGTATGTTGTACCATTAAAATTCTTTTGTACCAATAGGTGCATCTAGATTTATGATAAATTAGAGCAAGCCAGTTTCATTGCGTTGCGTTACTAACCAAAGAATAAAGATCATGGTCCACTAAAGTTATTGATGATCATGGTATGTACATACAGCCCATACAGGGTTTTTTAAAACTTCCCATCTCTTGAATATCTTTGGATGTAATAAAGAAAGTTAAATATTGAATTGAAATAAAAGCTGGCCAATCCCGCACGGAGGGGGACACTTGCGCGTATATTAAGGGAATTTTTTCCACTTCCGGTTCAACCGGAAATGATCTTAACTTTGTTTTTTCAAATGGAATGACACCTTTTTCTCAACGGATTCGGAATGTACAATTTTTTTCTGAGTTAGAAACATGTATCATACATACTTGATCGGAAGTGCAGTCACGGCCACCCTAGATTTTCAAAAATATCGAAGAAATCGGTGAAATATTGAGATTTTCGAAAAACGCAAAAACACCACAAAAGTTAGTTGTTTTGATGCAAATTTACCTGAGCAATTTCATTTTTTGATTTCTCATTTCTATCAAATTTTCTCTTACCTCACAATCTGTCAAAATCTCAAAAGTAAATAAAAAGAAAATGTCAATGGGCAGATGAATTATGGCATCAAAAAATTCTGTTTTACCCAGCCTATAGAAATACAACTTTTCTGAAAATTGTTGATATTATTGCAAAAGTATCTTATTGCATAAAAAGTAACTAGTTACGTTGGAAAGTAACTAAATACATGAAAAGTAACTAGTTACTTTTTTATGTCTTTAGATACTTACCAAAAGTAACTAGTTACAAGTTACTTCAGTAAAGTAACTAGATATAGTTACTTTTCGCAGGGAGAAAAAAAGTAACTAGTTACTAAGTAACTTAGTTACTTTTTGTAACTAGTTACATAAAAGTAACTTTTTTCTAAAGTTACTCCCAGCTCTGAGATGAAAGTTGGCACGCATATTCAGCGGACAATTTGTAGGTGCTGATTAGATATTGGGCCATTGGGTTTATGGTAAGTGCCTTTTTTCACAAAAAATTAAATGCAAGACGTGACCATATGAAAGCTCTTCGAATTCTGCTTCTGAAAATGCATTTACACATGGTGCCCTTTCTGCCAAAAAAAGGGCCCTGAAAAAACCTATGTTTAACTGTAAGTATATTTTTATTACCAGATTTGATAGCTGATTTTTTTCAAGTCGAAAACTTTAGTGCCATTTTTTCGAAAAATATCATTTAAGTGGTAAAAAGCTCTTTGTTGAATTTTTCTTAGCAAAATTGTATTTTTTTACTATCGAATTTGATAGCTATTGCATTGGCGGATCAAAATCATCAGCGCCGTTTTTTCGAAAATTGCCATTTTAGGGGCAAAGAGGCAGCTTTTTGAATTTTTCTTTCCGAAAGAGCATATTACTATTATCGAATTCAATAGCTGTTGCATTGCCGGATTGAAAACCTTAGTGAAATTAAAAAAAAAATGTAATTTTATTGGTGAAAAACATTTTTATTTAAATTTTTTTTGTAAATGAGCGCCGGCCGGACGTGTTGACTCACAGATTCTGAGACTTGGTTAAAGTTAATTTATTGCTACTGCTACACTTACAAATTCTGTGAAAAAGTAGAAGTTTCTACCGTCTCCGAGACTGCTAATTTTTTTACTGAAAGTAAGTTATGTTGAGCATTATTTTTTAACCTCCCCAACCCCATCACAATTAAAAAAAAATGGGAGGTTACTGCAATCACTAAAATTTTCGAATTTGAGATAGCACCAGATCTTCACGTTTTGAGGTCTCAGGAACCCAGAAAAGGGGTTTTTAAAATGTGTCTGTGTGTATGTACGTACGTTTGTACGTTCGTTTGTAATCACTCCACAGCCAAAACTACTAGACCGATTTGGCTGAAATTTGGAGCATAGGCATCTCGTAACCTAACTTAGATCTGAAAAGCTTTTGGAGCCAATCGTGCAACCGGAAATGCCATTTTGGCACATCAACTTTTAAATTTTAATTGCAAACCCCCATTTTTTACATCACCATAAGGAAGACCTTCAAATTCTGCTTCTAAAAGTGTATTCATTCTTAGTGCCCTTTTGACCAAAAATAAAAAAAAAATGATTTTTATCGGACTTTAAAATCGCGGTACAGCCCAAGCCCCTGAACCGATTTGGCTGAAATTTTGCACATAGGGATTGTATTACACGTCGAAGAGCTGAACAAATTTTGAATTCAATCGACTCACGGAAAGTGCCGTTTTGGCACACCAATTTCCAAATTTAAAATTATTCTCTCATTTGACCATTAAAAACAAGTTTTTGAAAGATTTATTGTCACCATCAGAAAGGTCTTCAAATTCTGATTTTAAATAGGGCAAAATTAATTCGCATTTAGCGCTGTTTGGTTCAAAAAATCGAAATTTATTAATAACAGTAAAAATACATTATAGCCCAAATTTCTGAATCGATTTTGCTGAAATATGGTACATGGAGATTGGGTGACCCGTTGAAGACCTGAAAGGCTTTTGAAAGCAATTGGCCAACGGGAAGTCCCATTTAAGCATATCAACTTAAAATTTTAAATACAAGACCTCCTTTTTTATGTCGCCATTAGAAAGGCGATCAAATTCTGGTTCTAAAAATGTGTTCATAGTTTCTGCCATTTCAGTGGAAAATACAGAAAAAATTCTTTCTCATTAAAAGGGTGCGGGCTGACAGTGGATGACATAAAGTGGCAGTTATTGTCAAAAAGGTGGCAAAAGATTAACCTTAAAAGAAACATATTATCAAACGTGACGGGTGATGTCCGAGGTGACGTCGGTATTTGTCAGAAAATTGCGAAATTAGTCAAGGATTAAAAAAATTCTGTTGAATTAACTACTATCTACACAGAATACAAAGATCCACGCGATGGGGAGGTTCCAGCCGCTTCTCTGCTGCATTTTTTTGATACAAATTTTGACATATCAAACACAGTGACAGATAGGCAAAGTGGGGTGCGATAAATTCACAATTAAGAGCCAATCCGAATCTAAAATCAAAACGTAGGCTTTCCATTTAAAGTTGGCGGCACTTCCGACTGAACCGATTATGGCTTAGTTAGTTTTCTAAATTTTACTACAAAATTCTTTTGATTTTTGGGATCCTTAAAGTACAGCCGAATCATCAATAACATAAAAAGTAGATAGTCCAACGTTACCTATTGGTAGTTTTTATTGTGAATAATTGTGGCAAAAAAATTAAAAACGAGTTTCAATTTGGGGTTTTCTGCAGTTTTTTCTGTTGGCGTGGAATTGAGCCGTCATTTCCCGAGAAACATCTAAATACATCTCCATAGTTTTGTTATCATCCACCATCTGTTTCAATGTCAGTGGTATGATCCTCAAAAAGATAACCTAAAAGTTGGTACTAGTACTAGTACCTACGTCAAGTCTTTTCAGTTCGTTTTGTGTGCTTCGGGATTTTTTAGGTCTTTTGGAGAATCCTCTTGAAGCAGGTACCGAATTAATCCATGTTTTATAGTGACTTAAGATAACCTAATAATTCTGTTCAAATTCAGCCAGAATTGTTAAGTACTCTTCGCATAAATTGTACTGGATTTAGAGAGGATTCTTGAGCCTCTTCAATAGTCGTTTTTTGTGGTCGGAAGATATTTAGATCTTTAAGATTTCTGTCAAAAATGCTTTGGTTGGCTTCGCAGCCAATCATAAGTGTGACGTCATCACAAAACCAACTTTTGGCATGACATTTTTTTAATAGTAGGTAGTCCGGGAGGCAGTGAACATTTTTGGTATGTTATTTCAGCGAACTTGATTTAACAATTTTCTAGTTATTTTCATGCTGTAGGTTACTAAAACAGAAGTCTGCCGTAAATCTTGCGGGATACCGTAAAACATACGAAATTTTATTAAATTAGAAAAAAGTTGTGTTTTTCAGTGTAGATTAAGAATCTGGAAAGAAATTGAAGATATTTGGTTTGGTTCCTGAAATATACTGAAAAACTGAAAAATGTCATATTTTAATCTAGAAGCTTAGAAAAGTTTTCGTCGCCTCATTTTATTCCCCGTGCTAGGTAATGTAATTGAACCAAATTTCATAATGATCTGCCGATTAGTAACCAAGTTATAACACTTTGTCAATTTTCAGTCTTTTCAGTATATTTCAGTAGCCAATGTAGACATCTTAGATTTCTTTTCAGATTCTTAATCTACACTGAAAAATACAATTTTTTTCTAATTTAATAAAATTGCGTATCTGTTGCCGTTTTCGAGATGTCAATTTTTTAAAAATTAAAATGGCCACCATTAGTCCCTGTCCCACAAGTTTTATGGCAGACTTCCGTTTTAGCAATCTCCCGCATGAAAATAACTATAAAAGTGCTAAACCAAATTCGCTGAAATGACATACCAGAAATGTTCACTGCCTCGCGGACTTATCAACTTTTTTAATTTTTGAATTGCGATACTCTATAAATTCTAATTGTCACTTGAAGTTTTATTGGTTGAATCGAATATGACCTCGGCGTCTAGTTTAATTTCCAAATATTGATTTCTTTGTTTTGGAATTAACTCGTGAAACTTTTTAATCGGGTGGGTACTATTTCCAATTCACGTGAATTAAAAAACGAACTGACCCCAATTATTTCGTTCAATTCAACCCAGATCCGGTACAACAATAAATCAATTGTAAACAAATACTGCATAATTGCAAGTTGTAAATAAATAGTCCGTAGCCAGAAGCAGCTGCGGATTAACACGTTAGTAAATATTTAATTTAAAAACCAAACCTCTGTTTTGCCTCAAAACAATTAATCGTTTCTGCTCTCTCGAAGTGTTTGTTTACTATTATGCAAAAAGTGTTCGGTTCATTGATATTATCTTGCTCTTGAGGTGAAAGCCAATGAGTGAAAGTAATTATTATACAATGAGTAGACAGGTATTGATACTCACTTATTTTGCTTAAAAAATAAGTATTCGCTATTGATCCCACATCCCGGTCACAAAAGCATTTACTTTTTTCCTTAAAACTCCAGTTTTACCACAAACAACATTGAAACATAAACACTTTAAGCCACGCACGGACACAATGTATCTCAAGGTATCGCAACATTTTACATCTGCGGATATAATATCGCGGTATTAGAAAGGTGCCGAATACATTAATGGTAATTATTTCACGTACCACGCACTCGAGTAGGTAACTAATGACAACGGCATTGGGCCTTACGTGGGGTGATGAGGGTGGAAAAGCCGAATAAATCCTGCGAGTTGCAGGAGGACGGGTCTGAAAACTCGGTATTATGTGTGGATTCTCAGACTGGTGGCAACTTCGACGCCGGGGACGCAGGCGCCCACCCCCGGAACGTTGACGGCTCACCCCCTGTAGCGCAGGAAACAGCAACCACCTCCACATTCGATATGGAAGAATGTTTTTCGGCTTGTCTGCAACGGCAGACGACAGAAGTGAATCGGAAGGTTTCGGGGGATCATGCACGGGCCGTGAAAATCAATACTTTTATTTTGGGAACATTGGGGTGGCATTATTGGGCTGTGCAGAATATTCGGTTTTCACTGATTGTAATTATTCCTAGACGAACCCTTAATTAATTAGTAGCCTCAATAAAATTACATGAAAGCCACTCACAATTTGTGGTAATAAAATAACAATAGTTAATTATTAATTACCTTTTGAGATTCGTCCACGGACAATTCCGCTCTAAAAAGTTACGTGGAGGACGACACTCCGTCTTATCGAAATAGTATTTTAGAGATTTCTAAATGATTTATTTTAACGACCTTATGGTAGGACGTACGAATAATGGAAAAATGGTGACTTTAGTTTTTCGTCAAACTATTTTTATTCCAAGGGAGCGGGCATATTCAGAGGTACCCAATGGCCAAAATTGTAAGTTATTGCATTAAAATTCAATTGCAGTAATCTGTGACGTCAATGAGATCAGTACATTGTCATCACGTTGTCATTTTAAAAGTGCAAATACAAAAATTCAATATTTATTAGTTACTACGTTACATAAAAGCTCTCGGAAGATGTATATCAATGCGATGTGTATCCCTGTAGATGTTTATGAATGTTGATGTGTATGTAGGGGAGGCTGGTCTTACTGGTGAAATCGGGTGCAAATTTTATCAAACTGCACCTAGTAGTAGTGCCTCCGCAGACGCACATGTGTCAAAAAGGCGAAATGTTAAAAAATTGTTGTTATAGAATTAAAAAGTAGAAAATGAACAGAAAATTTTGAGAGTTGGAAAGTAAAAAGAATGACAATATAAACCAAATGAATAAATGAAAAGAATTGCCAGAATTAAAACAAAATTTGACGAATTTTGAAAAATTAACACTCGGGGGCTGAAAAATTACGAAAGGGGATGAAAAATAAAGAAGAATGAAAATTAAGTGTGATTAAGTAGAATTACGAAATATAACAATAAAATAACCAAATTATGCAATTAAAACTTTTGTGGGGGTTGAAATACATGAAATTTACTTCTTAGAACCATTATTTTATAGCGTGTATGCAGTACTTATGCAATACTTAGGTACATTGTTTTCAAGGTAAAAATAAATGTACTTAACTATTTATTATTGGTCTTATTACTCTTATTGGTATTATTATTCTGTTATTGGAAGATAGAATGGGGTTTTGAGTTTAAAATTTTAAAGTATATGTGCCAAAAAGCACTTTCCGGGAACCGATGTCCCAAAATCTAATCAGCACCTACTGCCCACTGAATATGTGTGCCAAGTTTCATCTTGATATATACGTTCAATAGTTTAAGCTGCAGCGTGATTACAGACAGACACACAGACATTTTTCAAGAACCACTTTTTCGGATTCCCAGGACCCTAAAACGTAGATTTGATTTTTTTGGCGATTCCATTTTTCGATCGGTTTTGCTGCGCTAAAGCGTAGAAGTTAAAAATTGGCAAGAAAATAAAACGTAAAAGATTTGATGTTTTTGGTGATTCGATTTTTCGACCGACTGCTCCGCGAAGCGTAAGTACCTAGAAGGTAAACATCTGAAGTCATTGAAATCTGTGCAAAATTAGAAATTGAGGTACCTACTTAACAACCGATCTTTACGTTTTCTTAGAAATGATATAGGTACTTATCGAGATACTTGGGAACAGTCTGTATCTTTAGCTTAAAGCGTAATGGGAATGTGGAATATTGAAGCTTGAAGGCGCCTGATGTATTGAAAAATAAATAACCAGATTATCATTCCAAGATAAAATGCCTACTCATACCACTACTACTAACTGTTGTTATTGTTTTTTTTTATTACTTATTTTGTGTTATGATGATTATTGATGTAAAAAGTATAGATTAGGTAATAGGTATTTACGTTATAAGTCCGGTAAATCAAATTTTATAGTACGAGTTTTGAATTTCGAGACGAGTAGTTTTAAGGATTTTGACGACTGTAGATCTAGTCGTCATGTAGTGGCAGATTCTGTAAAATAACGTCAATAATCCTTGTCATCGCCTTATTGTTTCGTTTCGAATTTCGATCGCGACGATTGACTAATTGTATTTATTTTCACAGATTGTTATATAGCAACCGTTTCACCGGACTGAGTACTGTAATCTACCATTTACCAGACTGAAACGAGTCCGGAAAATAAGCAAATGCGACACTGTATGAAGTAAAGATGGTTTAATAAACATTATTTCACTGAAATCAATATTTTTACCTACACGCCACCAGTAAGCACAAGAAGATTCTTAGTCCTAAGTAATCTATCTTTAACTTACATAGGTAAGTAATTCAGACCCAAAGATGTAATAAAACTAGATGGCTATAACTAACCTCAAACGTCTTCCCGCATGGGAGATAATACGCGCTTTCCTTTTACACATTTATCTGAGGCGCCTCAGTTAATCTCATCAATTTGATTGGTTCATTTGAATATTGACCAATCAAATTGCTGGGATTAACTGAGGTTCCTCAGATAAACGTGTAAAAGGAAAACGCATTTTCTTGCCTTGCCTGTGCCTTGATAATCTCATAATTATGGTGGAAAAGTGTGACAGAGCACAAGCGAAATCCTTTCCTTTTCTCACACAGGACACACATAATGAATTGCTCTCAGTATGGGGACCAGTTGTCATGTAGTACTTTATAGACTTCCTCGTAGACTTTCAGCCATTAGTTATACAGGATTAGTCAAATGTATGGAAACAGCCGATTATTTCTCAAACTATTCACTGTATAAAAAAATTCTTCAAATAAGAGTAGAATGGTACCTAAATTTAGGCGCACGTTTTGGGTTTTGCTTTAATCCGAGGTTTAATCATTTTTTTTCTATATTGACATTGCCAGGTAATGACGTCATCGATTTTTTTTTAATGAGAATATATATCGAGGTCCAATATGCTAAAACTGGTTATGTCCGTTTTTTTGCGAAAATGAGTTATTCCTGCAGATACGTCTAATAAATGCCTCTGAATCGTCCTGTAGAATAATTTTCATAAATATGTGGAAATAGAGACAAAGAAAGCGTATGTAAATTTAAGACAGCATGAAACATTTCTTCGCCTCCTGAGAAACTATATAATATGGACTTAGCCAGTTTTAGCCTTAGACCCTTCATGTCAAGTGCAGTATCATTGGAATAGCTATTTATGTAACAAGTGGGAAAAGTACATCATTTCCTTACGCGGGTGTTTATTGCAGAACGAGGCGAAGCCGAGTTCTGTAAGCACGCAAGTAAGGAAATGAGGCATTTTCCCACGTGTTACATACAACATTTTTCATAATCCCGTGCGAAAAATGTTATTTTTCCCACTAATTTCAGTTAGGAAATGCATCATATTTCCGCACTAGTGCGAAAAGTGAATTACAATTCGAAAAGTGAATTCATTTCCGCACTAGTGCGAAAAGTAATTACGGTAATGTAATTTCTTTAATTTGTTTCAATCAGCACCCACATGATCACTAAACATTTCATGCAAGTTATGAAAAAACAGCAAATATTTTTCAGTGCTTCGCCAATTATAGTTTTTGAATGTCTCGATGGGGATTATGAAAAGGTAATTTTTTCTCTTTGCAACGGTGTGAAAAAATCATGCTGTTACATAATGGAAATTTCGAGAAAATTTTATTGAATGTGATTCCACAAATATGGATTTGGCCGTACTATGCACTTTATCAAAAAAATGTTCTAATAAAAGTTGAAAAGCTATAATTCAGGTGCATCGTTTTTCTAATGAAAGGGCATGTCGAGTGAATCCCATCAAAAGATGCGCCCTCGGATGCGCGTAAGGTTGCCTTTTAACTTTTATTGGAACAATTTTTTGTTAAAGTGCATATGTATACCTAATGCCAACTAAACTGCTCAACAATTCAATTGGTCCACCCGGAAATTTGAGTCGAATTCAAAATGCCGTAACTCCTCAAGCAGTTGATCGATTTGAATGAACCTTTTTTCCACGGATAGCCCATTTCATTGGCTTTTTTTTGTACATGGCATGTTCCACGTTTTATTCCAGGTCCCCTTTATTTGAGATACAGGGTGTCAGAGCCGGGTACTGCAATATAGCGAAAATTTAAACCACCCCCGATTCTGAAAGAAATTTTTCTCATTTTTTTTGCTTGGTTGAGAAGACGTCTCGGGTCCATACCTCCAGACGTTTTTTTGAAACTTGCTCCATCTCCTCTAATTAGGGTGCAGGGCTAAAAAAACTGTTTTTTCACCCGTCGTTAATAGCGCCTTTACTTGTACACGAATTTTAATTTCCTGGGGGCCCTTGAAACGCAAGAACTTCACTCTAAATTGTCATAAATTTAAAATTATCCGGATATAAAATGTCACAGAAAAGGGGGCCCACTGAACTGAACCCAAAATTATTCTGCGTCTGAAATGATCTTGATTAAAGACGGACCAAAATTGAAACGATGCCGTCATAGAGCCATTCATCCTGAACATTTTAAGATGCTCTTCGTCTGAATTGGATCACATTTGGGGTTGCTGATACCAGTACTTTGACTGACGAGTTTCGGACAAAAAACAGGTATTTCGCACATCTGCAATTTCGTGAAACCAAGGCGACAAAAATTTTGACAAAGCCTGAAGGATCGTTACCTTGTCAACAAGGTATGGCTCTTTGTTTTAATTTTTGTCACCTTGGTTTCACGAATTTAGGGGGCTGTATTTTGTCTGAAAACAGTCAGTTGAAAAGTTGGTTTGAGCACCGGTGATTGTGATCCAATTCAGACGAAGAGCATCTTAAAATGTGCGGGATAAATGGCTCTATGAAAACATCGTTTCAAATTTAGTCCGCCTTTACTTAAAGATCACTTCGGAAGCAGAATAAAATTGGGTCCATTTCAAAGGGCCTCCTTTTCTGGGTCGTCTTATTTTAGATTAATTTTGACCTCATGGTGTCCTAGAGTAAAGTTTTTACGACACAATGAACCCAAGAAATTAAAAATGAAGTAGAAGTTAAAGAGGCTATTAACTACCAGTGAAAAAACAGTTTTCTTGGGCCAGCACCCTAATTAGAGGAGATGGAGCAAATTTCAAAAAAACGTCTGGGGGTATGGTCCTAAGACGTCTTCTCAACCAGGCAAAAAAAATTAGAAAAATTTCTTTCAGAATCGGGGGTGGTTTAAATTTTCGCCATTTTGCAGTAACCGGCTCTCACACCCTGTATATCAAATAAGGGGGACCTGCATAAAACGCGGAACACGTCATGTGGAAGCCAATGAAATAGGCTATCCGTGGAAAAAAGGTTCATTCAAATCGACTCAAATTTTCGGGTGGACCAATTGAATTGTTGAGCAGTTTACTTATTGTATTTCATTGACGGTACAAATTCAACGGCTGTAGAGGTTCCATTGCGATCATCCTACTCATAAAATTGCATAAAGAAGCTACAGAAAGTCTCTACAAGGTCACATGAAGTCAAGGAAGTCGCAGAAAGTCTCACAAAAAGTCAGGAAGTCACAAAAAGTCTTAGAAAGTCACAGGAAGCCTCAAGAAGTCTCAGAAAGTCCAGCAGAAGTCAGGAAGTCCTGGAAAATCTCGGAAGTCAGTGTGCAGATTTTCGACTGCGAATTGCCCCTCGGGATTGACTTATTTATCAAGTGGGTAGGTTCCAGCCGCTTCCGTATCTGCCCAATTTTTTTTTCGGTAAGTCTACTCATTACGTTTATACGTTTGCCTTCAAGCACAAAATTCATTCTCATATTATAATCTCAACACAAATAAGAACCAGACATAAGTAATCTACTTAAAACTATTGTTAATGCGAA
Organism: Pycnomerus fuliginosus; assembly: GCA_963924575.1. NCBI lineage: Eukaryota > Metazoa > Arthropoda > Insecta > Coleoptera > Zopheridae > Pycnomerus > Pycnomerus fuliginosus. Next base: position 17,559,967 of record OZ004622.1, read on the forward strand.
TCTTTAGAACACATGAAGCGAAACAATGAAAATTTAAATGAACAACATACCAAAAGTTCCACCTGATGGTAGTTAACTGCTTCATTTCCGGTTGTGTCATAATCCACGCGGGGCACACCCCTAACATAACTTCTCTGAACATGTTTTCTAGAGCTCATCAAGATAACTGACTAAAAAATTAAGAATACCATCTTTCATCTGATAAACGTAATAGTAGTTATAGATTAGATAAAGCGTTAGGTATAAATTGTTTTTCGCAAACAATAGTACAATGGAATTTATTTAAATGGACACTATCTGGCTATTTACAGCTTTTTCTGAGGCTTTTTCCTTGTAATAAATGACGACACGGGGATTGTGTCAGAAATTAAATACTTTAAGTTACTTATATTCCAGGTAAGTTATCTCATATTGACTAGGAAGGTATTTTTTCGATTGCAACGCGTTTGCAATTGGTTATACCTATGTACTCATGCATTGTGCAATTGTGCATACCCCAATAATTGTAAACTAATGTGATATCATGACGAGATCGTCATTGTTTTTATCTTTCATTATTGCATTTTTACTCATTTTTGTAAACACCGTCGCTAAAGTTAGTAGGTAGGTAGGTAGGAGGTATACCTTATCTGTCAAGTTTTATAATCAAATATTCTTTTTGATTTATTTATTGAACTGCACAAGAACAACAAAATAACTGGTGACAGTAGTAGCAAGCATTGCAAAACTCTTTTTGTTAATATCAAAGAAACCAGCAGCTGAAAATTGCACCAAATTGGCAGAAATTTGTTGTCCCAAAAGAAAGAGTTCTCGTCTTTCATCTGAATTGTACGACAAATTTTCTTGCAATTTGTAACACAGAAACAATGTTCTTCCACTTTCTTCCGACGCTGAGTCACAAGCAAATATTAAAAGAACCAAGGGGCCCTTAAACACGATTTGAAAATATATTTTAACAATTTTTCATTTTTAACTTACCAGTGCCATAGAAAGAGATAATACGTTTGTGATGTACATTTGACCCTTGAAGTAATCATCAGTAATTTTTGAGCTATCTAGAATGAAGTTGAAACACAACAGGACGTGCAGAACGTTTATGCATATGAGGTTCATCATAATGCAACCAAAAATTTTATTAAAAATTATGATGCTGTCAGCGAGCCTCCTCGACAAGAGGCCAATTTCCCGAATCAGACTTACAGAAATTATTTTAACTTTGAAGATACCGTCAAGACTTAGAAGCTTATTCAAATCTTCATATCTCACTAGAAAGGCGTTTACCAGATTCGTGACTATAATGTAGACGAAAAATTGGAAAAAATGACAGACTGTGTGAATTCCGTAATATTTTAAAAACATCACCAAACCAAATGCTTCAATCCAAATCACTGCAATGTATGAAGTACCAAAAGCAATGACAATAAAATACAAGACACATTTTGTGTACATGTTCTTGATGAGTGAGTGCTGTCTTACTCCCCTGTTGTTTAATCTCTTGTCGATCAATTGCAAATTGTTGTTAAACTCTTCCCACATTTGTTCTTTGAAGGAAAATACTCGCCAGCACATTGTAATTGGTAGAAGAACCAAAAACCATTCGTGGAAAAAATCCAAAATGCTTTGTACGGGAGAAAATGTCGTTGATATAAATTCTCTTCGTTCAAAAACTGCAAATACTGTTCCAAAAAAAACTATTGATAAACAGATTGCCGCTTGAATTTTTTGAAACGTTGAAAATCCACTTTGCGAAGGTACGATTAAGAAAATATCGCCAATTTTAAACAATAGCCTAAAGCTGTTTATATCTCTTATAGATAACTTCAAACAGCTCATGATTTATCAAATACCTAACGTAGTGTTTGTAGTAGGTATGTGCCTATACTGATTGTTTTTATATATTTCGTGCCCACAATTTTTGCTGCTAAACTGCTATTATCCTACAAACATCAATCAGCTTATCATGATAATAATAATTTCTTTCACCTTTGTTCGATGCTCTAATTATGGCTTTTAAATTTACCTGTCAATTTCATATTGACACAAAACTATAAAACAAACTGTAAAACGCTAACAAACACATTATTGGTATATGCATAAATTATTTTAATATCCCTTTTAGAAGGTGACGAGTTTTCAGTGTTAACCTTTGAACGAAATATGTATGTGGTAGTATCGGTACCTACCTATTATATTATAGCATAAAGTTGGCTTGCAATGCACACCGTTGACTATAGTCCTCGCATTCCTGCAACATGGCAGGTTTGATTCAGTGCTCGCCATGTGCTGGCTAAGCTGTACCTACTGATGACGCCTAATAGGGCAGAAATGTATTTCGAGACGGCCATGAAAGTTGAACGGCACGTCGAGACTTTACTGATACGCACATAATTACATCTCAGCATCTCACTAATAAAATAGTAGTGTCCCCATCCGCGCAAGTGTCCCCATCCGTGCGGGATTGGTCAGCGTTTGTTTCAATTCAGTATCCCTTTTACATCCAAAGATATTCAAGGTGGGAAGTTTTAAAAATAACACCCTGTATATTCAAGTGGACAATTCGTAGGTGCTGATTATATTTTGGGTCTCATCGTTCAAGTTTTAATCACAAAACCTCATTTTTCGCATCACCATAGGAAAGCTCTTTTAGCAAAAAATCTGTGCCGTGAAGAAACATAATAAATTATGTATTTTTGTTACAATTTGATAACTGTTTTTTCTTCAGGTCGAAATATTTCGTGCCATTTTTTCGAACAATGTCATTTTAGGGAGTTTTTGGCAAGAGATCTTAAAAGAAAAGCGCTACAGCCCAAGTTGCTGAAGATACTGAAATTAAATTTGGCATAGGCACCTATATAAGATTCAGTGGGCACTTTGTAAAATTGATCCACGGGACGTGCCATTTAAGCATATCAACTTTAAAATTTTAAACAAAAGACACGGAAATCAAAGCCCACACTATGGGGAGGTTCCAGCCTCTGCTGCCAATTTTTTTATTCTTAAAAAATTGTTGGCTTGAAAAAACTGTTAAAAGTTTTTGACTGCCAAAAAATTATGGAAACTTAGTAGATTGTGTTTCAAACGTTATCAAAATTAGGTACGATGGTAACTGGTACCTGATAACAGTTCGGCGCAAGAAATTTCATATTGTTACGCCCCCAAAATTCATGAAATTAAATATTTGTTTAAACCTCCACTTTGTTCAGTTTTCGGGTTATATTCATTATGAATGGGTGATTACTATTTACGAACATTTTTTAGACTTTTTCTGTAATTATTTGAAGAGTGCGTCTTGCAATGTGGTTCTGGATCTTGCTCTTGCTATTATGTGAGACTAAAGGCTCTCAGCTTCCTCAGTAAGTTTAAACGTCTTCTAATTAATTATTATTATTACTGTTTTTTTCTACATATTCCAAACTAGAAGGCAATAGGTAATATCGTAATAAATGATCAATGATCAATGATGATGATAAAACCAATTCAATTAGGTACTCAAGTTGAAATGTTATTGTTTACTGTGTCCGTAGTTTATTAACTGCGTCTTTTTTTGGTGACAAAATGAATGTTACACTTAGTAACTCTAACGTAATATTTAAACTAATTTACCAAGTTAGCAGCATTTTTTGCATTACCCCATTGTTTAGTTTTAAACATTTCAAACGGGCCTACAAAATTCCCAATACAATTTATGCCACCCTCTTATCGCTGTTTGTTTTATCAACTACTTTTTGGGGATTTACTCGAGAACAGGTTATATATGAGACATCATCCAGTTACACAAAATTGCTGCGCTCTCTTCTTGGATTCCTCATGGTTTCGTTGGTTTTATTTCTGATAAACAATTTTTCTTCTTGGTGTTTTCTATTAAACAAATTTCAAACGATCGAAAGTTTTATGCAAACTAAACGTTCAGTGCCGTTTTTTAAAAACCCCAACTGCTTCATCTGTGCCGCGGTTTCAGTCTTTTTTTTCTTTCAGACCTACATGCTTACTATGGGAATATACGCACTCAAAGGTTTGACTGGTTTGAATTTTTTCCTTTTCGAATATTTTTTAGTTTATATGTTCGTCCTACATGTTTTGATCTTTTACATTCTCATTTCTTTGAGGTTCCAGTATTCTCAGTTAAATTTTATACTACGGCAGGAAAATTGGAGAAACTGTTTCATACTGAATAATTTTCGAAATGTTTCGAGGCTTTTGAAAGAATGTGTAGATTTATTCAACAAAATTTTTGGGTGGCCCATTTTAGCAATAACAGCAATGAGTATCATCAGAATTTTAATTTCTCTTTCAAGAACCGCTTGCTACATTAACGGGGAGATTGACAAAGAGATTATAGGGTCATTTCTCTATGCTGTGTATAATTTTGTAAGTTAAATTGTTTTTAATGGTATCTAGACAGTAATTTGCAGACTTTGATAAGTGTTCTGATGCTGCTGTGCGGAGAGGTAGCATCTGAAAGTCGAAAGACGAAATTTTTGTGTTACAAAATACAGGAAAGATTTCCAGAAGGGTCGACTGATAGAAGGGAATTTTTTGAAGTGGCTACTTTGGTGAAGGAAAACGAAGCCAAGTTTATGGCTGCGGATTTCTTTGAAGTCGATAGATCCACGATTATGGCTGTATTGAGTACTACAACTACGTATTATATCGTATTCCTACAATTAAAATAGTTATTTTTAACAATAAAAAAAATATGTGGGGACCATGGAACGTTTTGGTTTCATTTAACATAACAAAAAGCACGAAAATTATAAGGACAATAAACATTGTTGGTTTAGAAAAAGGCGAGGATAAAGGTATCCAAAATATGGACCCTACTCTCCAAGGTGTCCATAAGGATGTACATACGTGGGGAATTCGATTTTATTTTTTTGCTGCTTCCCTAAGGGCCGATTTCATCCCTCTTTACAATTTTTCAACCCCCTAGGTGTTAATTTTGCCAAATTCTGGTAATTTCGTTTTTGTTCGTTAATAAATTGAACTCATTTGGATGATGTTTACATTTTTCAGGTTTTTCATCCCCCTTCGCAATATTTCAACTCTTCAAACGCAAAATTTGTATAATTGGGTTATTTTGGTGTTATTTTTCGCAATTTTACTTAACCACGGTTATGCAATTTCGAAGTAAATTGCGTTAATCACTCCGCCTCCGCTCTCTCGTACATAAACTTTTGCTTCGGGATTAAAATTGTACTTTACTCCCTTGGGGCATTGTTCCGTACCATATTGTCGCATCTGGCCCTTTGCGTCCAGAGCTGGTACCGGGTTGTATGGGGGGAAAATGGGAGAGTATTAAGAGGACATCCTCAAAAGACGAGATAAAAATCAAAACGGTTTAATTAATTCAAGGGAGGGCTGGCAAAAGTTTAAAAGGGGCAAATCATTATTGACAAATTATTATTAACAACAGGACAGAGTACTTACCCTAAGGGGAGATACCCCACGCACAACCGGCCAGTGGCTTGGCAGGCCACCGACTCTCGAGTTGTACGTGATGTACCTCGAAGGAAGCGATGACACATTTATTGTTGAATAAGCACAAAACTCCACTATGTGACATCACCCCCTCGCCGACAAGAACCGGCCCCCGGTTCTAACATTAGAAAAAAAAACTAAATTTTGCTTTCTTCCAAACAAAAAGTGGTTAAAGAAAGTGAAAAATTTTTCGGTGGAAAGCAAAATTTGGCCTTACAAATTTGACACAAAATCGGTAAATACAATACATTTTGATTCATGGGCGATCTTATTAAACAGAATAAGGCAGCTACACAAAAAATGGGCAGGTACAGACATTTGGACAGACGTTCAGCTCAAAGTAGGTATAAGGACATCTTAAATATAATACAATTTTCCATCATCTGGGAAAACCACGGGGGAAGACACGGTCCTTTGCAAATTATTGCGCATATCGCAAAAAACCATCAATATCAGCTCTCCATTTAGCTTGGGAAGATGATTGGAATTATTAACGGCTCCTCTCAATACATTTTGTCTTGGGACATGGGAACCTCTTGTTCAAGGTCGGGGAAGACAAAATTCTACTTGGGACTTGGGGGTGCGGTTTTTTCCAATCACATAATGGAGCGTTTCGGATGATGTGGTGTTTGGATCCAAAGCGAGGATCCAAAGTAATACAATAAGTCTGTCCTGTCCAAAGTGCGTAGCAGGTAGCAGATTTTCCATCCTTACGGTCCGGCCCATGAAACAGTCCAAAAAGGTAGCGGCAGTAAAATGAATCAAAATTAAACAGGTTAATATTAAATTTCTTAAGGGTGAAGACTTTAAGGCTTATAAGATAATAATCTTATTGATAATAAATTTGTAAATCGTAGGTTCAAAATACTACATTTTATAAAAATTCACACAAGACACAAGAGTAATCATTTTATGCTGATACGAATAAGTAAGTTATTAACCTCGTCTTAGGTTCATATAAAAACTGCTTATTTCGCATAGCAAGCTTCCGTCGACGAATAATTTTTCAATGGGATTTTTTAACCTCGCCCAAAATTTTACAAAAAATCTCGATATAAGCCATAATAACATAGGATAATAAATTAATATTGGTGAAATTCGACCAAGGGTGTATAAAAGGGAAAATGAAAAGCTAGGAGTGGGTAAATTATGCGGAATTTACCAGAGAAACAACCGCGGCGCCTCCACCATATGTCGCATCTGGCCCTTTGGGTCCAGAGCTGGTACCGGGTTGTATGGGGGGAAAATGGGAGAGTATTAAGAGGACATCCTCAAAAGACGAGATAAAAATCAAAACGGTTTAATTAATTCAAGGGAGGGCTGGCAAAAGTTTAAAAGGGGCAAATCATTATTGACAAATTATTATTAACAACAGGACAGAGTACTTACCCTAAGGGGAGATACCCCACGCACAACCGGCCAGTGGCTTGGCAGGCCACCGACTCTCGAGTTGTACGTGATGTACCTCGAAGGAAGCGATGACACATTTATTGTTGAATAAGCACAAAACTCCACTATGTGACAATATGTTTAAGCTTCTTTTCGGTTTACACATTCTCGGATTGACTCTCAACCGAGACACATTTGTAATGTAACGCCAGACTCAATAAACATAACATAAAACATACATAAATAGCTATTATTTTAATTTTCTGTACCACCTGCTTACATCTTGTAAGATTTTATACAACATATACCTAAAGGAAATGAAACTTTCGTCTTACGCACAGACGAAAATATTCCCCTGTTGTCGTATTTTGAATTTTGAGTTCAATGTGAATATCTACAAAAATAGTTTGTTTTAACGAGATGACCTCCAAAATTGATGAATCAATAAAAAAAAGTTAATTACGTTAAAAGGGGCTTATCCGAATAGTAAGTCTATCAACAATGTTATTTTTCTCATAACTATTTGTTGCTATCATTGAATAATAGGTATGCATAACTAGCAACAGAAAATATATTCAATTACTTAGTAAGTACCTACTTTATTTGTCTCAATTTAATGAAAACAAGTATGGATGTTACACTGACTAATTCCAACCTGGTCTTTAAATGTATTTACATTGTCGGAAACATTTTCGGGATAACTCCATGGCTTAATCTTAAAACCTTCAAAATGATTTACACCATTCCAAATAAAATTTATGTGGCCCTCCAAGTAATTTTTATGATATCGTGCGGAATTTGGGAAGTTAATCAAAACAATCACTATCAACGTTCTGTCCTACACATATTTTTAGGCACCTTTCTCACCATATTCCTTTTTGTGACATATTTATCCACTTTAATTAATTTGTCTTCTTGGCCTGTTCTTTTAAATAAACTTCAAACTATTGGTAACTTCCTCGTGGATAATCATAAAGTCCCACTTTTTCGAAACTCAAACTTTGTTGTCTGTGCTGGATTTTTGATTCTTCTTTTTGTACATTCTTACATTATGATCACTGGAAAATTCTCCGCAGTGACTATTAGCCTCCCATTGGCGTTAATTTACGAATTCTTCTTTTTCTACATGATTGCTTTACATTTGGTCCTAATTTACGCACTTGTTTCCATAAAATTTCATTATTCCCAGTTAAATACCGCTCTTCGGATTGGTTCCTGGAAAAAATATTCTCTAGTTCACAATTTCAGGAAAGCTTCAACAGTTCTGAAAGAAGTCGTAGATTTATTCAACAAAATCTTCGGCTGGCCCATATTGATTACTACTGGAATTAGTGTGACGAGAATTTTAATTGCTTTAACCACCACTGCATATTATTTTAAGCAACAAGTGCGCAAGGACGACCCCTTAAATAGTAATAGAGAAATAGCATCAATGCTTTACGCAGCGTATAACTTCGTAAGTGAAAATACTTTTTGACCGTTTCTAGTAGAGATATTGTAGACGTTAACAAGTATTTTAATGCTGATGTGCTCTGAAGTCGTTGGTGAAAGCCAAAAAACGAAGCATTTGTGTTTCAAAATGCAGGAAAGTTTTTCTGAAGGCTCGACGGAACGAAGGGAATTATTTGAAATGGCTGTTTTGATGAAAGACAACGAGGCGAGTTTTACAGCCGCGAAATTCTTTGCAGTTGATCGATCTACAATTGTGGCTATTCTGGGCACCACAACAACGTATTATATTGTATTTCTGCAGTTTATCTAATCTTTAGTTGTAATCTTTTTGGAGGATTAAAAAGTTGTCTTGATGCACCAAACTTTATAGACGCTCTGTATATGCGGTGGCAACCAAAAGAAAAAAAAATGTACAATTTGAAACAGAAAGTTGATTTTTTCTTTCCAACCAATCAAATTGCTGAAATGAGGCTTTGCATGGAGTTGAGTTGTCCTCGACCGATATTTTCCATATTATGTCTCTCCATACATTCCTATTTTGATCAGCTATTCCAACACTTCCCATTTCACGTCTTTTACTCTTCTATCTCTGCTATATTTTGAACTCTTTCCCTTGGTGGTCTACCCCCTGCCTCTCTTGCAGCTTTTTGCCTTATATACTTTTCTGGTTAAGATTGCTCCTTCCATCCTCTGCTATTTCCTTCTACTATCTTAGTTCTCCTTCTTCCATTTTATTACTTATTGCTTGTACATTTACCTTGTCTGTGTATTGTGTTTCTAAGTTTTTCTATTCTTGTTTTACTATCAATTTTCCTAAAGTATGGACCTTCATTTTCTTCTTTCTGCTAGCCCCCAGAGCCCTGCCCTTTTACATACTAATTTAATATTTACATATTTACATATTTTGGTCTAGTTTTCTTTGTTCCTTCTTCTTCGGCTACTTCTTTTTCTCTCGGTTGTCTTCTATTTTGTCTTTTCCCCCCATTCTTTCTCTCGCTCTCTCGACCTCCTTCATCCATTCTATTCCCTCCCCCCATCCGTTTAGAATACCATTTCTCTCCCTTTCCTCCTCTCTCATTCCCTCACCCTCTTTCATCAGGTGTTCTACTGTCTTTCTCTCCTCTCCACATACTCTGCACTTTCTCTTTTCCTCCTTCAGCCAGAATTAGTTTTCTCTCTCCTCATTCCCGCATTTGAATCTCGCTATCTTGTTTTTTTCTTTCACATTGTCCCTCTCCAAGTAACTTGGTAACCCTTCACTTATTTTATTATATTGTCATATTTTGCGCTATATCTTGATTCTCTGATTTTTGTTCTTTTTTCCTTTACATCTATGTCTCCATCTCTTTCCCACATCGCTCCATTCATCCATTTCCCCTGTGCCCTGCGTCTTTCTATATCTTCCCTTGCGTATCCGTCCTCTCGAAATAGCTTTGTCTTTCCTTTCCTTTTTCTTTCTCTTTCCAGGCCTCCTGTAATATCTTACGCTCTCCTCTTTCTCCCATTCTGTCCTCATATTTTCCTGTCTTCACTCTTAACTTACTCCTTTTCGTTTCTTTCTTTATTATGTATCCGGGTGTCTCCCTATCTACTCACAGCAGCCATTTTATAAACTTATTCTGCACTTTCTCCACCTCCTCTTGTTCTTCCCACCCCTAGATTTCCGCTCCGTTCATTAGTATTCTCTTCACCAAACTGTCAAACCTCATTCCTCTTCTCTTAAAATCACGATCAAACTTTCTCTCTCCATTTACCCACATCATCCGTATTTATTCTCTACAAGATAAAGAATATACATTTTTGTTGTGCGACCAAAATTTTTGGCCCTACAGTCGGAAGAAATTTAAGACTCAACTTTTAGTTCGATTAATTTTCTATTGTTATATGACTTTCCACAGTCGAAAACAACTCGGAACGTCCCAATCTAGATTTTTTTCAGCTGCAATTTTCTTCAGCCTTCTCTGCGTTTACAGAAAGTCTTCTGCAGAAGATAGTACGGAAGGCTTCCTTCATTAAGGGAACTGAAAGTATACCATTTTTCGTATTATTCCACACGCAGTGTACGGAAAAAATACGAAAAACGCTCTATTTGCAGTTGCCTCAAGAAGGGAGCCTTCCGCAAAGATGTTCTGCAGAACATCTTCTCAGTTTACTATCTTAGCAATTCCGCAGGTTTCTTCTGCGGCTGCCAATATTGTTCTCTTAAACCTATTCAGTCTACCCCCATTTTCCAACCCCACATTAGCCCTGTTGAATATTTCTTCGAAGTTAAGTGATTGTTCTCTATTTCTGGCTCCTCAAATAATTGCGCAAAAAGAAAGCGCCTTTAGAATAGTTTCCTCTGCAACAACTTTGATTTCGTTTTTCGTTAGATTAAAAAAGTGAGAGCATTCTGGGACAGCCTGTACATGACAAAACCCTAAAAAATAAGTTTGGAAGGTATTAAGTTGTGAAATGTGAAAGAGAGCCCAAAAGCAGGCTCTAACATAATTTTTGTTGAAGCAGACCAATTGGGTCAAAGGTCAAGCATTTAACTGACCACCGTCACAAAACAAATTGATGTTAAAATTGTGTTGTGAGTCGTTTTTTCAGCAGGGTGTCTCTGCGTCCACTTTGAGAAACTACATTAATTGTAGCCATTCGCCCCCTTGTAAACTAAACTATTGACTAATGTCCAAATTGAAACGATTCTCAAAAAGATTCCTATATGCATATAATTTTCCATTTTCAGGCCAAGAATAGTATCGCAAAATGGACATCTAACATTCATGGCAGCAGACCACAAGAACATTAGCTTTCAGACTCAAGGAAACGGACGAGTTCACGTAAATGGTATCGATCTCACACAAGCCGCTGAAACTGTGAGCAAACAACAAAATTAACATTTACTTGGAATAACAATTTTCAGACTCAAAATGCCATAAATGCAATGGCGAAGTACGAGACGAATTTCGACAGCGTCTTTGAGAAGATGTCCAGATTTGAACAACTTTACCAGGGTCTTCCTAATACTGTTCCTCAGCAAGGAAGTGCAGACAATTCATCTTATGTAAGATTACGAAAATTTTACGATGATAGAGCTGATTTTGCAGACATCAAGACGAACGTTGAGAGACCTAAACAGAAGGGTTACAAGCCTGTCTAAGCAGGTTAGAAGGATGGGTGCTTTGCTCGCCACCGACGAATGCGTTAGTAACCCTTGCAAAAACGGTGGTACTTGCCAGGATCAATTCAATTCCTTCTATTGCCACTGCCCTGCTGAATGGGAAGGACCATTATGTGATAAAGACGTGAACGAATGCGCCCGATTTGCTGGTACGGATTTAGGTTGCCAGAATGGAGCCACTTGCGTAAATCGAAAGGGATCATATGAGTAAGTAATTAAAACTTGAGTGGATTTCTGATTTTATGTTGCAGCTGTCTTTGTCCTCATGGATATTTTGGCCTTCACTGTATTAGGCGCTCTGCTGACTGCAGTACTGGTTCTGGGGAGCTTTGTGGGCATGGTACTTGTGTCCCTCAGAATAATGACGTGGGATATAAATGTCTTTGCGACGAAGTAAGTCACAACCTTTGGATTCAAAAAACAAAGACGATTTTAGGGATGGACCACTGATGGAAACACCCCGGCCTGTAGAATAGACGTTAACGAGTGCAACATGAACAGACCTCCGTGCTCGATAAATCCTCACGTGGAATGTGTTAATACTCCTGGATCCTTTGTTTGTGCACACTGTCCTGCAGGTATTTCCTTGATAAAAACAAGTCGCTTTTATTTCTCCTCTATTTTTGGTCTTCGATATTCTTCAATCTTGTACAGCCCCCACCTTGCGGTTCAAGATTGAAGAATATCATACAGTAACCAGCTAAGATGTAGAGGAAATAATAGCGATCGTTTAAGGTTACAGCGGAAACGGATATTACTGTACCGATATCGATGAATGTCAGTCGTTAAATGGTGGATGTAGCGTGAACCCAATGGTTCAATGCATCAATACTTTGGTAATAATTATCAGAAAATTTTCAGTTCACTGCAATGCTGAATATTGTAGGGCTCCAGGTTATGTGGTGCTTGTCCCCCTGGTTACATGGGGGACGGTGTTACTTGCAATTATCAAGGAGGAGCTTGTAGTGTCAATAACGGCGGTTGCCACCCCCTGGCTACTTGCAGAGATAATAACAGTAAAATTGCAATAATTTGAATATCTAAATAACTTAAGAATAATTTCAGGAATAGGTTCGTCTTATGTCCAGTGCACATGTCCGTTGGGTTTCGTGGGAAATGGTTTAGGATACAATGGGTGTACTCGCTCGTTAATTACCATTGATGCTTGTTCATCGAACCCTTGTGTGCATGGTTCCTGTGTGGCTAATAGCAGCGTAGACTATATTTGCGTATGCCCATTTCGATATTCAGGTACCTATATTACCTTTTAAAAATAAAATTTAACCAATAAGTTTTAGGTCGGAACTGTGAAGTGTTCAGAGATCTATGCAGCTCCAACCCTTGCCTCAACGGAGGCACTTGTACCACTGTTATGGGTCTTATCTTGAGATGCACCTGCGCTAATGGGTTCACGGGTTCTCGCTGTGAACAAGAAAAACAAGGTTTGTAGGTTATTCTTACTTCTTCTTTCCGTATTCTTCTAGGTTGTCCTCTCTTCATTTTCCTATTTTCTCTTTTTTCATACATTCCCTTTCGACATTTTTTATTTTGTCTTGATTTTCTCCTACTACTTCTAGTGCTCCTAAGATTTCATGGAAGTGTTTCTTTTCCTGTTTCTCTTCGCATCTTTAACCTACCTACTTTTACTTTTCTGCAGAGCGTTCCAATGAAAAGGAGGCACCCCAAATATCTCGTTAATTAAATAAAATATCAAAATTCGCTCAGAGAGGTGGATTTTGATTTCGAGAAGACAGTTATTACATCCGTGCTTGGCGTAATTTTTCAACTTACCCCCTACCTGCTACCAACCCCCAGTTCAAAATTTCAAACGGCAACCCGCCACTTGCGATACATCATTTGAAAGCTAATTTCGTTATTTTAAATTACATTAGGGCCCTTCCTGATACCTCATTTGAAAGGAGATATAATTCTATGTAAAGTAAAGAGAACGAATATCAAAATTTTTTACAAAGTTGAATTCCAACGAAATTAGCTTTCAAATGATGAATCACAAGTGGAGGGTTGCCATAGATGAAATTTTAAAGTGGGGGTTGTTGGGGGAGTAGGGGGAAAGTTGCAAGTTTTCGCCACGGATTATAAGTATCCTCCACGAATTCAAAATCGACCTGTCCATGTCCGAGCAAATTTTCATTTTCATTTATTCTTTTCATTGGAGCGCTCTGTACGTTTACCATAAAATACCTAGTCGAATAAATAAGTAAATGCTGTTAATTTTCTATTTACTGAACTATCATTTTTCTTAGACTGTATAGGAGTTGAGTCTGTCCTTTTTTTTCTGACAAGCGCCCAACAAATCTCTCCACGATCCCTTTCTCCAGCTCACGTGTAAAATTCTCTTATTCAGCAAAAGTCCAGTCGTATTAGGAAAAAATGTGAAAATAATTAGAAGACAATGGTTTTTTGCGTTGAAATGTTCTATTTTATGTGCTGTTTAACAACGTGTGTTGTTTTATCCAGCGGAGATTCATTAATGTTTAATCGTGACGTAACAGGGAGATGAAAACGATGACCGTTGCGGAAAACAACAGAATCGATGCGGTTGCGGTGACATTTATTGACATTTTGAAGGTTATAATCACAAATTGTATTCTCTCCTGCTCAGACTCTGGCTATTATCATATTGCTCAGTACAGCTTGTATGAGATTATTATATTCTGTCTCCGTGATAGCAACATTAAATGTAACCCCATTGTGCCCAAGTTGCAAGACAACTTTCTCCTGCTCTTCTTCGCATGACCCGCCGTTCATTTTGTAGCTCAAAAAACAACAAAAATTTTCCAACAATTTCAACTTGTGATTCCAACCAGTAACCTCTGCCAATAATAACCACACTTTCTCAACGTTTATCCTGATTTTGCCGCCATTGCCGTTAACCCCACCACCATCCATCCAATCCATCGGCTCGTAGAGTCGATGGACCGATGCAGAATCATGATTGAGTGTCGATGAATATAACAACAATTCAGATTAAACATCGCTAGAAACATTGATTAATTTAACAACAGTTTCGATTGATTCGATGAAGCATCGGGTGAATAAAACAACACACGTATACTAAAAGGCCTGATAGAACCTGTGTGTGCGTTAACCGCAATCTTCAAAAACTGGAGGAGGACACCCCCGTCCTCCGAAGTTTTTCCTTTATAATCTCAAAAAACAGAAGAAGCTATGAATGCAGGTATACTCATTCTGTTGCAAATTTTATTATCTTTCAGTTTAGTCACAAGAGAAATTCACGTAGGATCAACGGTTTTCGAGAGATAAAAGAAAAACGTCGGAAGCAACCATGTCCTCCACCATTTTTTGAAGATTGCGGGTAACGCATACGCAGGATTTGTCACGATTTTTAGTATGTTAAACAGTACATAAAGTAGAACATTTGAACGCAAAAAACTATTGTCTTCTAATTATTTCCACATTTGCATAAAAGAAATTCTAATGCGACTGGACTATTCTTGTGTTTGCCCATTCTATGTGTTATATCTTATCAATTTCCCTATGGATTATCTCTCTTTCCTTGCGCTCATGTTCGTTCTTCAAATCCTCTTGTTTTGTATTTTCTCTGGTCTTTTATTTGTGATTCGCTCGCTCGTCGACTCCGTCCAAACGATAGCTTGAGAATGAATAGGGATATCATGCTGAAATCTGGCATACGTTCCCTGCATTTCGGTTCAAGGAGGTGGAAGATAAGGGTGAAACAAAAATTAATGAAAAATATTTAATAAGTTGCGTACAGGGATGAAGATACGAAGCTGCAACTTTTTGTACAGCGTCCTCTAATAATGTGTAAACTGTGTATGACTTTCAACCAAATACCTACGTATTCAATGTTTGCTTCTTATATTTTTCGCCTTGTTTGTATTAATATTCATTCCTTGGTTGCTAAGTTCTTCTCGCCAAATGTTTAGGTTGTTATGTTGCAGACCCCTTTCACTATTTTCCATTATTATCACAACATCGTCTGCAATCGCACATTCAGGTAGGTACTGTAACGTGTTGTAATAATTTTCTATAGCCTCACTTGTATCTTCTTCATTTCTGGTTTGGACTCTTTAATTATGTCCTTTGCCCTTTGTTTCAAATCTTTCGGATGTTCCTATTCTTGCTGTTTACATAGTTCGTTTTGCTTTTGTATATAAGTACTTCATACGGCTAGAATGAAGTCAATGTTTACTTCTTTTTTTGGTTAAGTAATGTGTTCCCTATTGTTTTCCTTTTTAACTGGTATGCAGGACGCTACGCTTGAATCACCTACAACTTGAAGAAACTAATTGAAGATCAGAAATTTCACCCACAAAATTTACACCACACCCCTCTGAACATAAAAAAAATTGGAATGGAGGACATGAAACCATTTAATCGCCTACAACCTAAAAAAACTAATTGTCCTTCAGCAATTTCACGCCAACTCTTACAACACCCTAAATTCTGAAAAATGGCAACCCTTGAATCATCTACAATCTGAAAAGAATAAATTACCAACAAAAATTTCACCACCTCTAAACTTTTTAAATATATTTTGAAAAATTTTAGCTTGTGGTGGCAAATTTACCCAGGAAAACGGCACCATAGCATATCCCTCTGGTACTTTCACAACTTATAATCACAGGGTCAGCTGCGCGTGGATAATCGAAACAAATGTGACAAAAGTACTGAACATTACATTCACTAAATTTGACTTGGAAACAGGGAGTAGGTGTCAGTTTGATTGGCTTGAAGTGAGTGCGCAGGTTTTGTTATGAACACCTACTAAGCTACACTCTCTTTAGATCCACGATGGCAGGGATACAATGGCCACATCCTTTGGAAGGTTCTGTGGAAAAACTTTACCAAATGGCGGAAATATAGTTTCAACGCATAATACTGTTTATTTTTGGTTTAGAAGTGACTCGACTGTTGTGTCCAGTGGGTTCGAGTTGAGTTGGACTTCAGTAAATCCAGGTAAATTGTATTTTCGCTTGAACTATGTAAGAAACGCAATTTTTTTTTCAGTTTGTGGTGAACTATCAGTAGTGTCTTCTCATGGCACAATTCAGTCACCTGGTTCACCTGGAAATTATCCCAACAATCGGTATTATATGAAACCCTGATGAACATTCAGCGAGTCTGTAGGACGAGCTGAATGTTCTGCGTCGGTTTAGCGATTATTATTTTCGAGAAAATTTTGTATATTCAATGAAAATTCTTGCAGGGACTGCTACTGGCTTTTGATAGCAACTACTGGAAAACGCCTTCTCTTTCACTTCTTCACGCTAATGATAGGAAATGACTCCGACTGCAATCACGACTACCTCGAAGTAACATTTTTAACAACAAACTCATTGAAATTTATTAAAATGCTTTCAGTTTATTTCCGGAGTGGAAACGGACGATCCAATTTTCGCTAAGTACTGTAACACAACTCGACCCGCTCCTCTATTTTCAGTTGGTTCCGAAGTTTTGGTTCATTTCCATTCAGACTCATCGATAACGTATCCAGGTTTCCAGGTAACATACTCAGAAGTTGAGGGAATTCCGGGATGTGGTGGAGTCTTCACCCAGGACCACGGTCAAATCCGCTCCCCTTCTTACAACGGACATTACCCTCCCGACATGTTGTGCGAGTACAAAATCCAGCTGCCGGCAAAATCCAGAATAAAATTAACATTCCTGTCGTTTTCTGTGGAAGACTCCGACGAGTGCAAATTCGATTCCGTTTCGGTAAACCTTTCGTGCGTCTTTATTAAATTTAAGAATTTATTTCGTAGATTCGTGCAGGTGCGAATGTCGATGCGCCGTTAATAGGAAGGTATTGCGGAAATACTATCCCGCCTTCGTACGTTTCGGAAGATAACAATCTTCTGATTGTTTTTAAGACTGATTGGGCGACGGACAATGAAGGATTTGTGTTAGAATATGAATTACGTCAGTTTTGCCGAGTTTAAAACAAGTTAATAGCTGTGATTTTAGTTTGTGGGGGTCAATTCCGAGAATCCTCAGGAATTATCGAGTCTCCTGGATATCCGAAACATTATCCGTCTTCCGCAAATTGTGTTTATGAGATAATTCAGCCTTTGGGGACTGCCATTGAGCTGAGGATTTTGGTTCTGGATATAGAGGCAAACTCCTTTCCACAATGTAGTTTTGACTATTTGGAGGTAAGATGTCACCTTTGCTTAAGGGTATGCTTGGCCTTTGAAGGTGTACTGAAGATTAAAAATTATGTTCAGCAGTACGAAGGTAATGTCAGTGGAAAGCTGATTAATAAAATTATTATTATTATTATTATTATTTTTTGGGGTTTTACTCACTTTTTTTAAGAAACGAAATAAAATTGCAGCACTCCGACAGTATTTTGTTTGTACAATTTTGTATTTTACGGCAAAGAATGTTACTAAAGATTGATTGACAACTGTCAAATTGTTTGGTGATTTTCGTTGATGTCGCTTTATTCCAGAGTTTATTCTTTCAACAATTTAATTCCACCTCTCTTTGGGTCTCCCCCTACCTCACCTCTTGTACTCTGTATTTTCACTTCCCACATCTCTGCTTGACCATTCTTCCATTGTTCATCCAATCTAGTGCGTTGGCTCAGTTCTCACATCCAGGGCCGTTTCTAGGGGTTCGGCCGCCTGCGTGCCAACTTCTGAAATGCCGCCCCTAGTCATCTGTAGTGAGCGGGGGGGGGGGGGGCGAATTTTTTTTTCCAACGATTTTTTAGCGAGAGGGGGGCGATATTTTTTTAAACATTTTTACAATTTAAAAAAAAAAACGGCAAGCAATTTATGAACGCACATTTATTTAAGTCAAATAATTAACAAAAACAATACATAATCAAATTAAATGTTATAATAGGGAGGGGTCATTCTTTAATAAATATGAAGCTTAAAATTAAGTTTACAATAAATTAACTTTTCTAGCCTTTACTTCAGCAAAATCATTTATCAGATCTGTCATGTCCAAACTTTCGCTTAACTCAATTTCGATGGATATTAAAGCAAGGTCAGATAATCGATCTTGGGTCATACACGATCTCATGTAATTTTTTATTATTTTCATTTTCGAAAAAGATCTCTCTCCAGATGCCACTGAGACAGGTAAAGTCAGCAAAATACGTAGGGCTATTGACAAATTTGGAAAAGTGATAGATAAATTTTCAGAAATAATGTATTGGAGCATATCCTTAGGGGATAATTTTTTGTTTAAAATATATTTAAATGCCGTTATTTCTTCAAAGAGTTCCTTTCCAATAATATCTCTTTCGTCTCGTGAGTCATCCCTTAATTTAAGATCTAAATCCACACAACACTTCCTTATATCTTCATTGTCCATTTCATCAAATTTGTATAGAAAGCTAAATGAATCACTATGCTCCCTTAGTAAAGAAAATCTCTTACGGAAACCAGTACGCTGTCCAACATTGCAAAATAAAAATTTATTTTGAAATTCTCTTTGGCGTCTTGAATAACCTCATCTACACTTTCGTAATCAAATTGACGTTTCTTTTTTCGAGGTCTAAGAGAAACAGTTTCTGGAAAAACAGTAAAGTAGGTAAGTTATCGTCTCGACGGCTCGTCATAATATACGACTAGAGCGGCCACCCATTCATAGGTATTGTTTACAATACAATGGTTTTGTATGTGTGGTATATGGTATTGCTATGAACTACGATTGTTTACATCTTTTAAAGTCTAACAGGGCAGCCATAAATTACTAAATTAGATAAAGGCACCTGCAACGTGTCAACGTGTTCGCTTTGTTGACAATTTTGCGCTGGCCGCCTGCGGCCTGCGGCGGGCGGCCGCCCCCAGCCCCGGCCGCCTGCGTGTTTTACACGCAATCCCCGCTCGGTAAAAACGGCCCTGCTCACATCCTGCTTTCTTATTCTAACCCTCCGTGTTATTCTTTTGACCCTTCGTAAATACTTTATGTCGATTGCCTTTTATATCTTACTTTTTTCTGTCACGCTAAGGACCCAAGATTCAGATCTGTAGGTATGTACGTTAATATTGCTCTAATACTCTATTTATTAGCTTGATCTTCCTGGACACCATTTTATTATTGATGGAGCTTTTATTTAGCGTTGACTTCCATTTCTTGTTTCCCTGTTTCTTCTATTATTTTAGTCATTCCATATTTTTATGAACCTAAATCATTTTCGCTTTTCTTTTGGTATGTAATGGACCTATACAATGTTATGAACAGTTTCGCACAATCAAAATTATACGTTTTTCGTGAACCATTAAACAAATCCTGTTTGACAGATCGCCGAGTTTCCCAAATGCGTCTCGACACCTTTGACAGTTCAGTTGTTTTACTTACCGTCCATGCTCTGGCTAAATGCGTGCTGTTATGAAATCATAATATAGTACCTATTACGGTACGATACACTTCGTATTATCTTTTTTCACCGATGTGCCGTTAAAGTCCCCTGCTTGTAATTTTCCCTTAGCTTCCTCAGTAGCCTTTGCACGATTTTTTCTTCCGCCCTTTCGTCGTTTGGTCCATATGAATCACCTACAACCTGAAGAAACTAATAATTGCAACATCCTAGACACGAAAAATTTACCACTAGGAAATTGAAAAAGTCAAATGACCGTCAAAAATTTCTCACAACTCACCCCCTTCAACCACCTAACACAAAGAAATTGCCATATAGCGGAACTGCATCCTTGAATAATAGTGGTAAATTTTTTTCACCTGTTCTCGGTGATAAACTTCTTTAGGGTTCAGGGTATTAAAATACTAGAGCAGAATGCGAGGCACTATCAGATTGCAAAAATTTGCACATTCTTTGTGTGAAAAAAACAATGTTGCTTAGAACAGCGATGTGGGAAAGTGCATAAAGTGCGTAGGGAAGGACTTCAAATGCGTTTTTATTTATTTCAGGTGAGGGATGGCGACAACGAAAATTCCACCCTAATTGGCAGATACTGCAGAAAGCCACCGCCATTCATACTGTCGTCCTTTAATATTCTCTACCTCAAATTCGTTACTGATACAAGTGTTGCGATAGGCAAGGGTTTCCAAGCTAATTACACAACAATCAAAACAGGTACTCGTCCCTGCTTTTTGACCACATAACCGAATCAACTCTTGCAGGCTGTGGCGGAATACTCAAAGAACCAGGTGGCACAATCACCTCCCCAAATCACCCAACTGCATACCAATCAAATCTGCACTGTTTGTGGGTGATTTCCGCTCCCCCGGGCAATGTAGTGCAATTAATTTGGTTGAGCTTCCGGCTTGAATCAGGTCACAAATGTGCCCATGATTACGTGGAAATTTTTGACAATAATACGGAAACTGGGCGAGGGGGTTCGATGGGTAGATTTTGCGGGAACAAAAATCCTCCGATTGTTATAAGCACCTCTAATATCATCAGTCTCGTTTTTCATACCGACCATTCGATAACATCAGATGGATTTTTAGCTACGTACTCGTTTGTTGACGAAAGAACTGGTGAGTTGATGTTAAATTTTCTGGTTTTTAATGTTTTTTCAGCCTGTGGAGGCAATTACTACACCTCAACTGGTTACATTCGAACCCCTAATTATCCGGAAACTTATCCACTAAATATCGAATGTTCTTGGACGA
This sequence comes from Pycnomerus fuliginosus, assembly GCA_963924575.1. Taxonomy (NCBI): domain Eukaryota; kingdom Metazoa; phylum Arthropoda; class Insecta; order Coleoptera; family Zopheridae; genus Pycnomerus; species Pycnomerus fuliginosus. Next base: position 17,581,049 of record OZ004622.1, read on the forward strand.
TTAATGTTGAGCCTGGTCATCAAATAATGCTCAATGTTACTGATTTCGAACTCGAGTCTGCATCGAATTGTAAATACGATTATCTAGAAATTCGGTAGATATTAAATGATTGAAAATAAAATATCACTGTGATTTTAGCAATGGTGCCAGCACTTCATCTCCACTTCTTGGCAAATATTGCGGAAAAGACATTCCAAAATTGATTCCCTCCCACACTAACAAATTACATTTATACTTTAAATCTGATTTAACCAAGTCAAGTAAGGGATTTAAAATTTTTTGGGATGGTACTTCAACTGGTTGCGGTGGATCTTTAACAGCACCATCAGGCTCAATTATATCTCCACATTACCCAGAACCTTACAACAGTAATGCTGAATGTATGTGGAAAATTTCTGTAAGCGCCGGATCTCTAATCCAACTTATCTTCGCCGACTTGGAACTTGAGGTTGCTATGAATTGTACTTTGGATTATGTCCAGGTAAATGTTCCTTGGAAAACGGCTTTTAATTCTGTTAGATTTTCGATGGACCCACGATAAATTCCAACTCGCTTGGGAGGTTTTGCGTGAATTCGGCACCCCCGTTGAAGTCAAGTTCCAATCACGTCGTGGTTAAATTCAGGTCGGATATTAGTCAGTCAGGTCGAGGATTTCAGCTGCAATACTCTACTGGTAAGCCTGAAGATTTTTTAAAAGTGGGATTAAAATATCCTTGCAGCTTGTAACAACACGCTGAGAGGATTTGGGGGAGTTATTGAAAGTCCGAACTTTCCATCGCCGTATTTTGGGAATTTAAATTGCAACTGGGACATTGAAGTTTCTGGGCAAAATAAAATTAATATAACTTTTTCGCACTTTCAACTTGAACGGATCAACTACTTTTACAACGATACAGAGAAAACGTGCGCTTATGATTTTGTGGAGGTAAGTTAAAAGGACAATTTAAGTTTCCTTTACAGATGGAGGTTTCTTCCGCTACTCCGCTGACATTCCTGTTCTGTACAAATTCTTCTGTCTTTTGCGGTTTGCTGGTCCTTTGGTTGAGTTCCAGCCTATATTTCTGCTTCTTTGAGTTTTCCAGCAATTGTACTGTTCTACGTTCTTCGCGGCCCACTCACAATCTGAAAACACTAATAATCCCTTAATTATAGGTACACACCGGACAGTGATTATGGATCATAACCTACAAAAAAAAAAATCTGAAAACACTAATTGAACTTCAAAATCTTCACTCCGCAAAGCAAAAATGATTCTCTAAATATCGGTAATTGACACTTTAAAAGAGGTACGCTGTATTGTTCTTACTTCCAATACTATTTTGTGATATGTAGGTGTGTGATGTGTGATGTAGGTATCCTATGTCCTGCAACAATGCGTCGGCTTTCCATAGCGCCTAAACCATTTCAGTTAGAAATCTCTTTCAAGTGCATACTTAAAGACATTAAGTTTACCCAGAAAACTGCACCTACGAAACCCACCCCCTTCAGATTTAATCTGCACCCAAAACCACCAAGCCCACCTCAATATATGAATCATTCGCAGTGAATAAACATATACAGGGATACACATCGCATTGATATACATCTTCCGTTGGCTTTTTACTATGTGCTGCTCCATTGTACCCACATACTTCTGATGCCTGGTGCCTTCAGAAATGTTTCTTTGAATCTCTTCCACTTCTCAAGCTTTCTCAATTTATGGCTGATGATTTTCTCCTTTTCGCCTTATTCTATTGTATTAGCTATTTAAGTTTTCATTATTTCTGTAAGTACAGAAAAGTACACATTCCGTTAACTTTACTCTTATTATTTATTGTAAATTCAGGTCCAGTACAAAAAAAAAGATGAAACACTAGACTCAGAATCAAGACCTTTCGAAAAATTTGCCACTTACTGCGGTGACGAGAAACCACCCCTTATCCACATTAATTCAGATGTAGCACGAGTCCGATTTGTGACAGACAATTTGGTAAACGGAAACGGATTTCGACTGGAATGGGTGATTGACGGTTGTGGAGGGATCCTCACCCATCCAAACGGTTCAATCCAGTCGCCAAATTATCCCCGGGCGTACCCTCCATCCATAGAATGCAACTGGAAAATCCAGGTGGAATTCGGGAATAGTATAGAGATAACCTTCGGCAAAGTTAACATAGAGAAAGACAGTTTCTGTAACTACGATTCCATCACAATCTACAACGGTGAAGATGAAACTTTTCTGCCAATAGCAAAATTCTGTCGCCAGGACAAACCGGTTACTGTGACGAGCACGGGAAACTTTATGTACGTCAAGTTTCAGGCAGATTCTTCCTATCAGGGCACAGGTTTTTATGCAAACTATTCAACAAAACCGACAAGTAAGTAATTAAGTACCCATTTACCAATGGAAAGTATTTTTGTGAATTTAGAATGTGGTGGCAAATATGTTCACGACAAGGGCAGCATCATGTCCCCGAACTACCCCTTAAACTATGATATGCACGACACTTGTGGATATGAAATAGAAGTTACCGACGGACATTTAATTGCTTTACAGTTTAGTGATGTGGATTTACTTCTTCCTCGAAATGTGAGCTGCTCTCTAAATAATGTTTCGTATATTAAGGTTTACGATGGTCCAACTGCGGCTTATCCTGTTTTAACGAAGATTTGTGGCAAGGATACTCCAAACACAACCTTCATGTCCACGTACAATCATATGTATGTTGAAATGGTTGACAATTCAGATTTTCCTTGGAAGGGTTTCCTGGCCAACTACCACAAGGTAAGGACTTAACTCATGACTCACGGTCAAATTGCGAGACATATATCTAACCTTTTTCGATAAATCAACTCCAGAAAACTTCTACATATTTTCCAGTTGTAATTCAGTAACTTGACCAGAATTTCCGGTCAACGTGAAAAAACATTTATTCAAAATATTCATATTGTATAATACTATTAGTAAGTACTGAATTGTCCACAATTCCGTGATGCTTACCTGGATACGACTGCTTACTGCGACGAGAATTGGACTCGACCTACGGTCTCGTCCAATTCTCTAATCAGTATGCAGGAGTATTCAGGCATCACGGAAGTCGACAATTCTGTACTTACGAATAGTATTCGGAGGACAATTCGCCGAATTAATATAAAAATTGCAACATTTCATGGAAATTGTGACAGCTATCAAAATAAATTTCAGCGGATATTTGGACTAGTACAAAATTGTCGCTGAAATACAGGTGCCAATTATTGTGGTTGGTCAGAAATGCGTCATTTGCTCTCTGTCATTGGTCAATTTCAAATGAGTCGAATTGTCAGGTAAATTTCTTCGTTAATTTCGGAATACGTCAGTTCAAATTAGTCGAATGTACATGAACAATTTCTTTATTAAGGGCAAACAAAGCAGACACCAAAATTCTCATACGAGTTTAATTCTTGATTTTGCCATTTTCTTCTGTTTCTTCTGTTAGTCGGGCTTATACGGTGAATCTCATTCATTGGAAAACTTATAATCATTGAAAAATTCCTATGAGTATAATTGTTGCAACAATGTGGTGTGTAATAAGCCCGATTTATAGAGACCTGCGCACTATCTGTCATCTGCCACTTTTATTGATTATTTTCTCCAAAATAAAGAATAAAACCTTGCGTATTTTGGTGGCTCAAAAGCGGACATTTTTCATAATTTTTCATAATTTCATAATTCTGACTGCAACTTCTGGTAATATTTCGATTTGATGGTAACCAGAAGTCAAATCCCAGGTTGTTTTTAAATATCTTTTGTTCATATATTTGATGTGCGCCTCGATAAGATAGGAGCATTTTTGTTCATTCAAAATTTTTGAGGTCAGGGCAAAACGTAAATTTTTTTGGAATTTTCAATTTGAGATACCGTTTAAGTCGTTGTCCTAGAGAAAGTTTTATTTTCCCATAAAATGGAGAAAAATTAAGAATTTCATGTTCACAAAAAAACTAAGGAAACATTTTCAAACATTGGAGTTTTAGAACAAAGTTGTTAGAAAAAAATCGTTAGTTCAACGCACGGCACAAGTTCTATTGATACCTACATGAAATGTTCGTTAAAGTTACCTAATTGTCAAATCTTTTGTAATTTTCAAACGGACATAACTTTTTTTGAAAAATTGTATACTCTAAGTTTTTGTAGACTAAAGTCAAAACGTTGAAAAGTTTTTTCATTCAAGCGACTGCAATTTTAAACGACGTTTGGTTACTTATGAAAATAATTAAACTGATACAGAAAAGAAACAGAACGTTTTTTAAAATTTTTTATTCCCCGTATTGATAAATATTAAGTGGCTCACGTACAAGCCTTATAGTTCTGGATTTTTGGAATAGGTACACCAATTGCGTGCTTTATAAGTTAACTGTCATAAAGTAAAGAACAGCTTGTCCAGTTCACAAAAAAGTTATTAACGTTAGACAGTCTTGAGTTCCATTTATTTTTAATCGTACAAAATACAATTTTGCAGTTTCTTTGGAAGAGAGATGTATCAGCTTAACTCTACTCTGTTTCCATTTTGTTCGGTACAAAACTGGGCAAAATCCTTCCAATAATAATAAAGTTATTACCAAAAATAAATCGTTCGGTTTTTTTACCACTGAGAATTTTGTTGAGGATGATGATTAAGGTCGTCTTTTGTGTTTGCCGTACTTTTATTCAAAAAAAATTACCAACAACATTTTTGCGTCCATTGCTTGCAGGCCTGTGGGGCCCGGATCGAGACCAGCAGCACGGGTTTTATAAAACGCGACCCCCACGACACGGACGATAACGACAATTGCACTTGGACCATCGTAGCAAACGACCCGACCAAACACGTTTCTTTGACAATTTCACAATTCAGCAGTTTTTATACGTTTTGTGAGGACACCACAGACTTCCCCCACACCCCCCCTTTAATAGTGTACAACGGAGAAACGGCGGATGCCCCAATTCTCGGTCAATATTGTGAATCCAAACTTCCTCCAATGCTTACCACCGATGGATCGGCAATGCATATCGTGTCCAGTTCCTACGTGCTATTGTTTGCAACTTATTCCGTTTATGATTCTGGTAAAACAATACTTCAAAAGAAACATATTAAGGTCAAGAATTATTTTAAGCTTGCGGTGGTACACTTCTTGGTAACGACGGTTATTTCTCTTCACCGGGATATCCAAAGAACTACCCGATGAACACTGAATGCGAATGGAATATTAAGATCCCGGAAGGTATAATACAACAAATTCATGAGAATTCGATTCCATTTGAGATTATTTTATTTCAGGGAACTCCGTAGCTTTGACTTTCAGTTATTTTCAGCTGTTAACACCTGATAATTCTTGTAACACCGATTATTTGGAAATAAGAAGGAATAGTAGCAATGGCAAACTTCTTGGTGTTTTCTGTGGTGACAATATTCCTACAAATATAACCAACGAGGGTAGCCTATGGATTTTTTTAAAGACCAGCAGCGTTGAAGGAGACCTTTCGGATATTACCGCAAAAGGATTTTACGGCGAGTACAACCTAATGCATGATAACGAACTTTTTGGGCCCAGTGGAGTAATTGTCTCTCCTATTAATTTGGACCAATACTCGATTTCCGGAGATTATTCGTGGAGAATAACAGTTGACTTTGGGAAACGTGTCCTCATCACCTTCAAGGAAATGAGCATTGACCAGATATCAGAGGGATTATGTTCCTCGTCGATATCTGTAAGTATTGTAGTAACAAACTCATCAGTAATAAAACGTTGTTTAAGGTTTATGGCGGTCCTGATGCTACAGGTCAAAATTTGGGGAGTTTTTGCGGCACAAATTTACCAGAACCTATCAAAACCACTTCCAACGAGGCATTCATTTTAGCCAACTTCTATGTTTCGACGAGAAATGAAAACCAGTTCAAGTTAGAGTGGTTGCAAGTGGACACTAGTCTCGTCAATGATCGTTTACTACCAATAACTTGTAAGTCCAGTCATATTAGCTCTAAAAAAGGCGAATCGAAGAAATAATTTACATATTTTTAAAATTTCGAATTTCGATCTCCTAATAAAAGCTGAAATAAAGGATCGAAAAGTTTCCGCCCTCCAAGTGTAAGCCTTACATTTTATACTTGGCGAAAACCCACCCACAAACCTAACATATGTTGCTAGTTTTTAGTTTTAGCATTTTCTCTGTGTTGCGTTCCTTATCCTATCTCATCTCTTCTTTCCTTATGTATTTTCCTTCCTTCTGATTTTCGGTTGTTCTCCACACCTCTGATTAAGATTAGCTTTGCTACTTTTTCGGTAGGTATTTCTTTCTTTGTTAGAATAGTATATTAATACACAAGTTACAGAAGGCAACCTGTTCAAGCACGAGTTTAAAATTCGGGCATACGAGACGTCAAGCGGCCATTGACCGAAGGAACGAGTGCTTGAATAGCCTTATGTAACGAGTGGTGTTTTACGCTATTTTCTATGTTTTGGCTTTCATTTACATTTTTTCGACCATTTTTTGCTTACATTTTTGCAAAAAAGTTTGACAGGTCACATTTAGGGAAATTGTAGTGAAATAGTTACTTTGGTAACATCAACAATTTTGCCTATGTTTGGATTTGTGTTTGACAGTCATCTAATGTAATTAACTCAGGCATACAATTACTGAAAACAAAATGTCACCAAAAATCGTGTTAAAATTAAGCACATTCTAGCATTATGGATGGTGACATTCAAATGCCAAAAGGGAAAAGGATGCAGATACTGCCAGCCACAGTAATTTCGCTAGCATCTGTATAATTTTTCCTCTTGTGACCAGGTAATGCGTAACACAAGATAGATATACTCCTTCAGTACTGCCAGGTCGAAAAAACACCCCCTAAAAGACCCTTTATTTCAGGCCCTAATTAGGAGTCCATAGCCGAAATCTATCTTGTCTATACTAATTAAATTACACATACTTAATAAACCTCCTTTTAGCTCGCGGTAACTGCAGTTACGACAGTATCGATATGAGTTTACGCAAGAATTCAACGTATATAACATCCCCGGGATATCCAAACGGATATAGCAATGACTTAAACTGCGAATGGATAATTACGACGATTCCCATGAACCATTTGGAGTTATCGTTCACGGATTTGGATCTTGACAGCACTTTTTATTCGCCATTGTGTTATCTGGATTACGTGGAACTATTCAAAAGAACAGATACTAGCAATGATTGGGAATCGATTAATACATTCTGCCGTTATAACCAAACTGACAAATTAATAATTGGGACGAATTTGATGAAGGTTGTGTTCAAGTCCAACGGGAATCAGAACGGGACTGGGTTTAAGGCCCAGATTTTTGAAGGTAAGTCGATGATTGTTTTGTTCGGCATAAGTACCTAATATTTATTTATGTATCAAGGTAGTAAAGTACAATTTTAATCCCGAAGCTAAAGTAAATTAACCGAAGCATTAACGAACTTTCCTAAGTTGCATACAATGTTTTATTCACGATCGGGAGTAAAATGAAACATGTTAACCTCATTGTGATTTGTTTTGTTTTGTTATGTTGATTATTAGTGCCGAGCAAAAGTGAAAATTCCACTGGGACGTTGAAAGTTAAGGGATAATCATTTAAGGAAAAAAGTTTTCTTTGTATAAAACGAGTATGAAATGAGATAGACGGTTAGAAATTAAGTATACAGTTACCTTTACGGAGGGTGATTTTTGACAGCTTTGAGTCAAGGGTGTTGAAATTAGGGGTTGAAATCCAGAAAAATGTCAAAAGATGGGCCAAAACCCCTGCCATTTTATAGAACACAGCCTTAGTTATTGAAAAAACTTTCTATACCTGAAGCGACTAAAGCCCTTGAGGTATCTCTACAAACCTTTAAAGTAATCAATCTACATTGTTTGTATAATTTGAGTTCGGACGTCAAAAATTTTACCGTTAATTTGCCTATAACAGTTATTACTTGAATGGGCTAATTGACCGTCAAAAATTTCTTCCCCAGAAAATCACGCCCCTTGATACATAAATGACTACTATTCACGCGACCAATAGAAAAACATAATTTGATATTACACACTCTAGTAATTACAGTAATTGGTTGTTTCAGGGAATGGGACGGGAAAACACAAATAAAAAAACCCTTTCTTTATGGCCAATGTTTCGGCGATTTAATTTTCGCCTTCTTCCGAATTAAATTAAATAGAAAAAACGTTGGCCATAAAAGAAGAGTTTTTTATTTGTGTTTTCCTGTCCCCTTCCCTGAGATGACGAAGATTTATTAATTACATACACTTGCGTTGTGTTCCTTCAAAACGTCTTGTTAATCGAATGTTTAATGCAAATAATTGCTAAAATGACAGCAGCTGTCTATTAAATATTGTCATAAGGTCATCTCACTTTTCTACCTAGGGAAAGTTCCCTGCCGGTAATAGTAACCATAATCAACATTTATTAAAAATGAGGTTAATAAGTCTAATTTTACTTCCGATCGTGAATAATAAATAATATTTCCACCTTTTTCAGATTGCGGAGGTTCACTAACTGATCCATCCGGCTTCATTACCTTCGATAAAACTCTGAAGAATAAGGCAATGCGACAGTTTAGGTTTTTCAAAACGGTAAGTTATTTCCTATAGATTTTGCTATAAGCACAACCCTTTAATTTATCAGTGCCAATGGAACGTAACCGTACGATCTGGAAAAACTATCAAAGTAGAAATAATAAAGCTAAAAATCGCAGCAGCACAAAACGGAGCTTGCGGAAGTTATTTAATGGTAAGACTCAATTTTCAAAACCGAAGTTTTTAAATAATTATTGTAGCTGCGAAACGGACAATTTCCGGATTCTCCATTGCTCGGTAATGGTAAATACTGTGGGGATCAAAATTCCATCATACTGCAGACCACTGCCAATCACTTGTATGTTAAATATTCGGGTGCAGTGGCCACTGGGGTATGTTTACGAATTTACAAATGAAATAAACTACTACTCTTTCATAGGAATTTACAATAAAATATCAGGAACAAAGTTACGATTGTGGTGGTGATATAGCTCTGTCTCAATTCGAAAACTCTGCGGAATTCAGTTCGCCACATTATCCGAACGTGCCGCAGCCGCACATAGAATGCACGTGGATAATTTTGGCACCACCGGCGGAGACGATTAGAATTGATTTCGTAGACAGGTTTGACTTGACGTCGTTGAAAGAGTAAGTTGCCTTAAAATATAAAAATGTAAATAAGTCCAATTTTTGTAGTTGTCCCAAAGAGTACGTCGAAGTAAGAGATGGGGGCACTGTTCTTTCGCGGTCTTTAGGCACATTTTGCTCTTCCGCACCAAATTCACTGTTTACTTCCGACAATTTGATGTTTGTGAAATTTTTCACTGATGTTGACGATCCGGGAAATGGTTTTAAGGCTAAAGTATCGATAGGTAAATATTCAGAAAATCCTACAATAGTTTATGACTCGGCTTCTGCTCATATTTATTTATAACGTAAATATAGTAGAGTGGGGTGAATAAATTTTATCTTTTCCCCGCTTCACCTTATACATTGCGTGTATGTCAGTTTATTTTAGTTCGTTATCGTTCGTACATACTACCGTGCGTACCTTAAAAAACTATTCATGTCAGACTGTGTAACTTTTATAGTTCAGAAACCCATGGGGGTTTTTAAAATCATTGAGAAACGTCAATATATGGAAACACTGGACAACTTCGGTTGAAAAATGCACTATCACTAGAAACACGCCACTGCACCGAAACACTTGAAGAAACACTCAAGAAATGACAAATGGCTCTCCAAAATTTTCTAATTGAACCTAATGGACCATATAGTAAGGCTAGCAACATTAAAGTCACATCAAAAATTTGACTTACGAGGATATTAAGGGGTAGTCTCGAGAAAATAGCAACTTCGACCAAGTTCCCCCCGAATCTGAAAACAAAGAAAGTAAAACCGCAAACGAATACCCGTCTTACGAATAGTTTCGGCCCTATAGCTGAACATAGTGTTTGCCATATTTTCTCGAGTGTATAAGGCCGGTTTTTCAAATTGATGTTAACTTGAACTGCAGACTCACTGCGCATGCTGTCACTTTTAATTTGAACATTGTGGCTAAGCGACCGGTAACGGTTGGATACGTCCAGCCGGTAAGTTCCATCACGTGTCAAATCCTGACGTAGATGTATCTCATCGTTGAAGTAGCCATTTCCCATGCATAAGCATACAAGCGAAAGCTCAAAGGTCTGGACGAGGTCTGGACGAAGCGCATTTGTTAACATTTTTTTCTCAAGGTTTCTTTCTCAAATTCTGTTCATTTTGAGAGCTTTATTTTTCAACCGCCATTTCAGTCTATGTCAGATAAGGTCTGTTTTTGATTTAAACTATATTTCTTAGCTTCTGTAAGGCGAAGAGACTCGTCATATTTAATTTACCGGTTGGCTAGCCAGCCGTTGCCGGTCAACTAGCCAAAGTGAAACTGGATACCCGAATTGGACCAATGCATATCGGAAATTAGACACAGAAGAATTTGCGAATCAAATGAATAACTTTTGCAACGAAAATTGACACGAGCGCTTTAGACAATCCAACTTAAGAATTTGTAAGCTTAGAGGAAACAATTAAGTTGCCAAAACATTTCATTTGCCATTTGGGGGAAAACCGTCCTACTTTTCACTAGTGGTGTTTCTCAGTTCAAAACCAAGGTGATAAGCCGACTGTATAAATTCTGACGTCTTATATAGGTTTAAAATTCTTGCGTTGGATTTGGACTGTCACCCTATACATACAAATATTGAAAAATGTAAACGAAATAGTATCTTCAGAGAATCATTGGCCTATGTCACACTTGATGGTCTATGGGCGCTTTTGAAATGATCACTAATTTACACCGACATTGACGATACGTAGGTATCGTGCGTTTCAGATTTTGGGACGCATAGTTAAATAACATGGAAAAATTAATTTAATTTTTTTCCTGCTCCCGAGAATACACTCTTCCTAGGCAAATTCATTTTCCCTATGCGTGGCGTCCCAAAATCTGAAACGCACGGTACATCTAATCGCTTGATGAGTGTGTGATGTGATGCTAGACCTGACCTTTTATCCACGAGTTGTTTGCAGAAAAATGCGGGGGAACGCTTCGAGTTACCAGAGTTACTGGAGTTGTAACCTCGCCTTTCTTCAATCAACTCGACAAATACCCAGTTGACTTCAACTGCACTTGGCACCTAAAAGGACCTCCCGACCTAAACATGGAGATCAAGTTCAACAAAATCGATTTACCGGACGCCCAGAACTGCACAGGTGTAGACTTTGTTGAAATATCGGAAGTAGACCAGGAAGGAATCTTACCTGAAACCTCTAAAACATCATTATTAAGTAAGTAATTAAGCATATGAAGAAAACACTAACATTTATTTAGCTTCACCCGTTTCTTACAAATTCTGCGGAAAAAATCTACCAAAGCCATTTACAACAAGCGGCAGCGAAGCCCTCGTTCATTTCCAGAGTGGAAAAGAAAAGCAGCGTTTTGCGGGATTCTCTTTGACTTTCGTGTCAACAATCGAAAGTAAATATTCTAGATCGATTGGTAAATTAGTGAAATGTAATTTTGTAAGGATGTGGAGGCGTTTTGGAAGTATCCAATGCAATTTTCACTTCGTCCGGGTATCCACGTCCTCTTCACGGCTTCAGGACTTGTACATGGTCGATTAAAGTTCCTGATGGTCGTCGAGTAAAACTGGAGTTCATCGATTTAGATATCGATGCGGGGACGTTATACCGAGCTGGAATAACAATTTACCAAGAACAGTATCAGGGAATTATCGGGATGATTAGGTCCAACAATGCGTCCAAAGTCTATTATTCCTCTGGGAACACAATGTTTGTTCGGTTTTGGAGCCACAGCAACAACAGACGTGGGTTTAAGGCTGCGGTATCTTCGAATGAACCCAGTTGTTAGTATTTCATAGATTTTATTTCTTGTCTTTTATATTTTTATCCTCAAAGTATGTCAAGCGAATCTGGAAGCTTTTGAAGGAAGTATATCCCAACCAATTCCATTACAACGTTCCTACTATTGCTCATATGGACTTACTAGCAATTCTTTTTCAATAGCATTCACTGTAACATTTGCTACTAACAATAGCGAATTGGTGGGAAGATCGAGCAACTGTAGGTACACTTACGTCGGTTCCATTAGGATCAAAGGGGGTACCTCGAATGGTATGTATAGTACAATTATTTTAATCCAAAACCATTTGGTCAGCTAACAAAGCAATAGTCCGGAAAATTTGATTGTGCTATTCTTGCAATTTATAGGAACGAGGTAAAACTTAATAATTGATACAAAAAAAATCCCGTTTACAAACCAATAAAAGAAAAGCCTGGGACACAACCCCCTCGTTCGTTAATATGCGGAGGGACTTTAGACTACTCGGTGGCCAATGGCCACCCCATAGTACATAGGCAAAGTCCTTTCATTTTCTATGGCCGAACTAAAATTTTTCTGAAACTGTACAACCCTAATTTGTAAGGGCCTGTACTTTTGACAGTTTGATTGAAAAGCGGGAAAGCAAAAACATTACATAACCCAAATCTTCTAAGGTTTATTTTTATTGTTAGCAGTAATGGCACAGATAAACGTACCTTAGGCTTTTTCGTGAATATTTTTCTTTGCACTTTACTCAAAACTGCACGCCCACAAAGGCCATTTTGGGCCAATTCACAGCAATTGCAAAATTTTGAAATTTGTCATGTTCTCTGACGTCTCGCATTACCGTACTACTAAAATTCCTTACAAAATTTCCTCATACCAACCTAAAACTCAAATTTTGACGTTCTGTCACTTCAATAGAAAATGAATGGAGAATACCTACGTAATAATTTGTATACCTATGCTGTTCGTGATGCTGTCTAGGTATACGACTACCGTTCTGAAATACAGCTAGGTATTAAGGTAATGAAACTGATAGTAGTTTATAACCCAAAGCGTGAAAGTGATGCTTTACGCGGCGAAGGAAAATATGGACTATTTCCTGGGACGCGTAAAACCACTTTCTCGCTGTGGTTTATACATTTTTCTTCCTACACCAGTTAAAAATAAATAATTAATTAATTTTCAAATCTGAGAACCCAAGTGACAGATCGAGAAGATCTCGCGCGTGCTTCTTCTGTCATATGCCGTCGCCGTCGCCATATTGTCCATTTTACACGCCTAGCCGTTACTATAATTTTTACACGGCTAGCCGTGAGAAGCGGTACTTTCCTAGCCCTTCTGAATTCCGAAAATCGCACTTTTAGTTAGAGTAGGAAGAAAAATACAGTTTTCCGAGATCGTGATATGGTACAGCCCATCTTGAAGTTTTGCTCGTGCGGCATAATTTAAGTAAAACTATATGAACAAAAAATAATCCTAAATTTTCAGACAATAAAGACCTGTACACTATTTGTTCTCCCAAAAAGGACGTCGTATTGAGAAGTCCTTACCGATTTCACAGAATTATAGTAAGCAATTACTGGATATTTTCGAAAAAATAGGTAATTTTTTTTATTAGACGATGCAACATACTTCTCGCACTAGTATCAACTACACCATTGACTATAAAACGTATCCTTGCGGTGGAATAATTTCTTCAGAAAGCGGAGTAATCAGCAGTCCAAACTATCCCAATAGATCTTCGTCTAATTTAGAATGTAGCTGGTTGTTGAAACTGCCCGAAGAGCAGAGCATCTCCTTGACGTTCACTGGTTTAAATTTGGGTAGCGATTGCGAGAAAAGCTTTTTAGACATTTACAATGGACCCACTCCCGACAGTCCAATGTTGGGAAAATATTGCCAGAACAACATGCCGTCGGTTTCTATTACCTCACAAACTAATAGTCTCTGGATTGAATATTCATTCAACGATGATTCTGACGGAGTCGGATTCAGTTTGAAGTACGATCCAGTGATTCAAGGTAGATATCTGTTTTAGGGCTTCGCGCCTATTTCAGTTTTTTCAGGTTGCGGGGGTGTGTTTCATGATCGTAGTAGGGTTATTCAGACGCCCTTGTACCCGAAGGAGTATCCCAATAATGCAGAGTGTCTGTGGGAGCTGCAGAGTGAAAGGGGTTATCGTCTTGGTTTGCACTTCACCTCCAGAGTCCAATTGGAGCAAAGCGATAATTGCCAAAACGATTTCTTGGAGATTTGGGATTGGCAGGATGAGGAATGGGTTTCTCTTGGTCGGAAGTGTGGGAGGGAAATACCGCAGTTTGTTAATTCAACCAGCAACAGGATGAAGATCCTTTTTAGAAGCAACGACAAGATCACCGGCGCAGGATTTAGGGTATGTCGCAAATTCTTCTCTTTTATTCATTTTGCATCCGCCCTAGTTTTCAGTTGCTTCACCTCTTTTGCTTCTGATCTTTTCTATTCTTTTAATCATTATTTATTATTTCATGCTTTCCAAGACCCCGGTATTTCATTTAAAAAACCCAACATTGACACATTGTTTGGACCATCTTATTCATTTAAAAATATTTTCCTTCATTTTGTAGTTTACATATGCATCACTTGCACGAAATTCGTAATTTGGTTGGTTTAGGCGCTATGGAAGCCCGACACAGTACACTACTGTCTACTAATTCTAAACTGATTTTCGTCTTTTTAGGCACAATGGGAGTGGAACTGCGGTGGAACGTTCACAGCCCACGAAAAAATAGGCTACATCGTCAGTCCGGGCTATCCAAAAGCGTACAAGCCTAACATTAACTGTCAATACATCATTACTTCTTCACGATCAGACTACATTGTAATAAGTTTCTTGGAGTTTAAACTGGAGGGACGTGCGTATCTATTCCTTTCATCTACACGCTAATTTGGAATTTTAGGACCTCCCTCCTGCAGATATGACAATGTCTCCATAGAAAATGGATATTCCAGGTACTCCCCAAAGAGTGTTTATTGCGGCAGTGTTTTGCCGCCAGACGTTCGATTAGCTGCACAGGTTTCTATTACTTTCAGAACTGACTCTATGACTCAAGCGCCAGGATTCTTATTTTCCTACCAAATCGATAGTAGCTTATAAATACCGGTTTTTAAGATACTAATTTTATTTTTCAGAATGTGGAGGAAATGTTAACGCGTCGGGAGTGATAAGATCACCCTCGCTGAATAATAAAAAATCTTCATCCTACATGGGTTATACTGTCTGTGTTTGGAATATAACAGCGCCTCCGCACAAACAGGTTGTCCTTCAATTTGAACACTTTAACTTACCGATGAGGACAGGCTGTTATTACGACAACGTTGAAATCTATGAAGGACTAAACGCCCGAGCTGAAAATCTTTTGGCAAATCTCTGCGGGGACTTGGAGGCGAATCCTCCTCACTTAAGATCAACCGGAAATTCACTTTCAGTCAAGTTAAAAGCCGATCGTTCTTCAAATGTTAGTGGATTTGAGGTGACAATTTTCTTTGCCGACGGTCCCGAGTCTGGTTGTGGTGGTTCTTTGAATATAACTACAGAAACTGAACTGAGCTCACCAAACTTGAATGATATGGACTGTACCTGGACTGTATACTCTCCCCCCGACACCTTTGTAAACATTCATTTCATTGGAATTAATTTACCAGGCTCTTGCGGGTCAAAGAACCACACACTCACTGGATGTAAATGTGGTTCATTGGAGATTAAAGACGGAGCCTCGTCTTTGTCGGACAATATCGAAAAACTGTGTGGGGTTATTAGTGTTCCAAGGGATATTGTAACATCAACTAGAACGTCTTATATAAGATTGGTTACTAGAGGGGTTAATAGGAATGCCTTCCGAATTCAATTAACACCATTACCATGTAAGTATTGAGCCGTAGATTAGGGGTAAGAAAACGATGTTTTAGCGGCATGTGGACCGTATCTTTTAAATGTTACAAACACAATTCAAACGCTCCAGTCTCCGAATTATCCAAGCACTTATCCTCCGAATATGAGGTGCACGTGGCGGTTGAAGGGGAGTGGAAAATTCGTAGTGCATTTTGAAGATTTCGATTTGCTGGAGGATGATAATTTGCTTAGTGTACCTGCCTGCGACTGGGATAAGTTTGAGATTGTTGACGATGCGGTAAGAGAAATCACATTTAGTATTATTTTCTTGATTCCATATCGCAATGGTTTTAGTTTTACAAATTAACTTTCTCCATATTGCAGAAAACTAGAACATATTAATGTTTGTTGGTAATTTTGGACGTTTGTTGGAACCATTTTCTATGGAAATGAACCTTCAAGGTTATAAAACGAGGTTTATTTCCAGAACATATTAAACATACCTAATTAATAAGATCATAAATGTGTTGGGTCCTTTATCTTTGCAATATTTTATGGGGATTTACGGGGGAACTTCGACTTAATTTTTTCTTCCATCTCTAATAGAAAGGACCCCGCACTTTTCTTATGGAAATTGGGTTTGGGTCAGATTTTTTTCAAAAAAATATATGTTGTAGAGCACGACTCCCTGAGTAATTGTTACCATTGCGCCAACTTTGTGGACCTCACCGTTTCTTAGATATAGAGGTTTGAAAATGAGAGGGTGGTAATGCATAAAGTTAAAACGAATGTGAAGGCCGCTGTGTTCGCCATGGTCAACGTTACATATTGTCGTAACATTAAGCGGGGCATCATTTAAAACTCATTGAAGATGGCCATTGTTGGCATTTCTTCAGTATATTCAATGTTATTTTAACACCTTCTGGGCTGTAGTTAATTTGGGTCAGATTTCTTTTATTTTTTAATATATCATGCCTGTATACATCTCTAGTTTCTGGAGAATTTTTCAAAAGTTTTGTCGTCCTTACCTCTTCAAGTAATTAAGGCGTAGAGTGAAGGTATGACCTACATACAAAGTGTGGGATTTTTTTAGTGATACGCGTATTGAAATTAAGAAAGGAAATATTTTTGAAATTGCTATCATAATATATTACTTCTTATTAAACCATGTCCAAGCATAGAAGTGTTTGAAAACGGTGAAACTTTGCTTAGTTGAAGATTTTCTCCAGGCACAACAAATGTAGAATTTGCACCCTACTCCTTCGAAGAGGTAAGGGCGAAGTAACTTTTGAAAAATCATCGAGAGACTACATGCATTGAGGTGTCATATAATAAAAAATAAAAGAAATCTGACCCAAATTAACGACAGCCCAGAAGGTGTTAAAATAGCATTGAATATACTCAAGAAATAACAAGAATGACGATCTTCAATGACTTTCAAAAGATGTCCTGCTTATTGTTCTGGCAATATGCAGCGTTGACCATGGCGAAAACAGCGGATTTCACATTCGTTTTAACTCTGTGCCTTACCACCCTCTCATCTTCAACCCTCCATATGTAAGAAACGGTGAGGTCCACAAAGTTGGCGCAATGGTAACAATTACTCAAGGAGTCGTGCTCTACAACATATATTTTTTTGAAAAAAATCTGACCCAAACCCAATTTCCATAAGAAAAGTGCGGGGTCCTTTGAAAGGTCCAGGCTGTAGTATCAGCTAGGTGTCTACCTATGAAAAAAGTAACAAATAATAGGCAAGTGATGTCAGGACTAGGAGCATAGGGCGGGGACGACTTTCCTTTATTCACTTTTACCCTTTGCTTCGGCTTTCAGATCTGACCACAGTGTTGTTTTTTTCCAGCTGTTTCGTGACATTTCTTTTCCGTGTTTCCGTTGGACGTCCCTGCTTTATTTTCACGACTGGGTTGTATTCTAAAGCTTGTATTTTGCAATATATGCTTCCGGTTTGCGTATAGAGTATGTCTAATCCACTTCAGTTTCTTCCTCTTTATACTCTCGATCTTGTATTTGTTCTCGGTTTCTTTTACTCCATAGCTCTTTATTAATTAACATTAACATTGACAAATGTCTGGATGTTTTGTATTATTTCTTTGCGCTTTTCCATGTTACTGTTTCGTACGAGGGGCAAATCTATGAGCAAAACTTGTACACTTGATTTCACCTTTCTGTGTGCTTTCACCATGATTACACTTGGTTATTTCACCTTATTTCCCTTGATCTCACTTGGTTTTATTTGATTTCGCCCGATTTCACCACCATGATTTTCCCTACCTTGTACAGTCGAAAAACTAAAT
Source organism: Pycnomerus fuliginosus (assembly GCA_963924575.1). Classification (NCBI taxonomy): domain Eukaryota; kingdom Metazoa; phylum Arthropoda; class Insecta; order Coleoptera; family Zopheridae; genus Pycnomerus; species Pycnomerus fuliginosus. Next base: position 17,599,142 of record OZ004622.1, read on the forward strand.
AATGCACTTTATACCAAATTCTTGAGCGAATAATTCTTAACTGGCTTATAGTCCTAGGTTTTTTGGCCCAGCAATACAACCCCTAATTGGTGCCGGTTCTAATGACATGGAAATGCACCACTATCGAAGGCTGGTTTTCTAAATTCTGAGCGTAACGCTCAAGAGTTGGGTGCATGACTTACTTTGTCGACTGTACACTGATGATTTCACACATGGATTTGCCCCTCGGTTTCGTATAATACTACTATAATTTTAACGTTTGTGTTGAATATACGTGTTATTCTCCATTGACCTTTCCTTAGACCTCCAAACTCTGCGTAACATTTTTTTTATTCTTCGGTTACTCCACTAGTGTCTATTTCTTCCTAATCTATAAATACTCCTAATTGTCTGGGGCTGTCAATTTTTATCACTAAACTACACGGAATCTGAATAAAATCTAATCAAAAAAAAAAGTTGGACTATTAATTGTAGAGCAGCACAATTTTTACAACCACACGCGTAAAAAAGCAAAAAAAATAACGAGGAGTGCACTTGCAATGTTTTTCTCAGACAGTGTTCCAAGGTCACGTACCTACTTACATTTCTACAACGTTTCGGCGTTACATTTATTGTCATACTCAGAACAACTTTATCTCATGTCATTTCATATGTCATATCTCACATGTTACCACATGCATGTTTGATCTCGCGATTGATGCGATTCAGGTGGTTGAAATACAAAATCCAATTCAATTCCAATGCAATCACCAGCTGTCTAAATAATAAATCAGGGATGCAGGGATGCTAATATTCCCATCCAGCAAAGGCTGAATTACTTTTATTTGTGACACGAAACCATTTTCAGGAGAGATTAATAATTGACGAAGGATTGGGCAACAGGGTGGTGCTAATGGGCCAACGAAAGAATTATACGGATTTTAATGTAGGTTACTTAACATTTTTCTAGGCATTACCTAAGATCTAATACTGTAGAGATATAATACAATCAATGGAGTTCACCAATTCTGTGGAAGAAGCAACAAGCCCTTCGATTATTACACCCAGAAGGAACAAATAGTGATCACATTTTCCAGTGGAGAATTTGGGCAGACGCGTGGAAGGGGTTTTAAACTACAATACCAACTTGCAGGTTAGAAGTTGCAGATGTGATCGATTCCTATTGATTATTTCCATTTTTCCAGGGTGCAGTAGAAATTATTCTTCTATAAGTGGAAGAGTTGTAAGCACAGACACAAACAACTGTTATTCCACCATTTCTGTGCCTGAAAATCGAACAATCTCAGTTTTCTTTCTCCATTTTGTCATGTATAATTTTGGAACCGACTGCGCAGACATGGGGATTGAGGTAATAATTCCAGGGGCAATTTATTAGTCTTAATTTTATCTCACACTACTACTAATTTTTACAAAAACGTTTTTGAGCTTATTGTTGCTTCTTGAAGATAAGGGATGGAAAGGACAGTTCCGGAAAATTGCTACTAAAAGCTTGCGGCTACAATTTACCAAACCCAATTTTTTCGTCTACCAATAACTTGTGGTTACATTCATGGGGCAATCACACTTACACAGGATCCTACGATTTAACCTACACTTCGACAGATCAAGGCAAAGGATGTGGAGGCCCTTTATACAACTACAAAGGAAGATTTTCCAGCCCCCTATACCCTTTGACATACAAATCAGACCAAGAATGTCGGTGGTCAGTTCGTGTTCCAGTCGGAATGAGGGTGGCTATTAACTTTATTGGTAAACCATTACTACATTTATAGCCGCATTCAACGATGAAATTTTTTAGATTTTGACATTCAAGGGACATGTGATTCAAATTATGTAAAAGTAGCAACTTATAGTGCTACAGATGGCGAGACGTTCCATACAGTTTTCTGTAAAGGCGTAAGTATCGTATTTTTTGAAACTGGGGCGGTAGAATGAAAATTTTAGGATAACCCTGCGCCGATATATTCTGAGACCTCTGGGCTAGAGGTTACTTATCACTCATCGTACCAAAATGAGGGGACTGGGTGGCTGATTGCGTTTGAGGCTGTAAATAAGTAATAAGTGACTTGCCTGTTGAAAATGTAAAATATGAATAATAATAAATAAATAAATGTTTATTGTATTTAAAGGCTCTGTGGCCTTGTTCGGTAGAGTATAAAACAACAAAAATAGTTTCCAATAAAAATCCATCCTACTTCTATAAATGTGGTTAATAATATACTTGGGGGAGGGGGTTTTATAAAAAAGCAGGCTCCCAATTTGTTTGTGATCAAACTGACAGTTTTTTAGTCCTTTCTTACATGTAATTTAATCGGAAATAGTATTTAGCGATCCAAAAGAAAAGCTGATCAGTCATCCTTAGTGGACTTTGGAATTAAAACTCATGTCTTTGGCCTTGAGAGCTTATTTATTTTTCTATACTTTTTGTTTCAATAGTTTTGTAAAACACTTGGAACGTCACTCTGAGTTGAAGCAAAATGTCATAATGGGCCTTTTCAACATTTTTTGGAAGCTATAAAATAATAAAATTAGTATATTAAAAAACACATTCCATAAGGTCAATTATTATCGCACGAGGATGTTTAAACAAGGGAGAAAAGCCCGAATTTTACAAAATCCGAGTGCGATAAGAGCCTTTGAAACACGTTTTTTATGCAATTTTTGGTTTCTGGTACCTCAAGACGCATAGATCTGATGTTATCTCAAATTCTAAAATTTTAGTGATTGCAGTAGATACCTAACCTCCCTTTTTTTTAATGATGAAATTTAGTCGGGAGGTTAAAATAACTATTTTCATCGAACGTCATAGAAACATGACATTTTTCAATAAGGGTTTTTAGTATAAGAGGGTCCTTTTCTAATTGTGACGTCAAGCCAATCAAGCGGCAGCGCACTATGCGCAGATGGTATACTGTTTATGGCGGCGCATAGGGGGTCTGACATGGCACATCTTCCATCCTTTTATGCTGAAAACCCTTATCATGCGATGTAAAAGCTTATTGTTGTCATATTTGGCAAGAAAAACTTTGTCCAGCAACAGAAATAGCCGGGCGGAGCATAAAGATTTTGTGATCCGCTGATCAAAAATACATTAAATAAAAATTTAGTAGAAGCAATAACTCTACGTTTGTGTAGGGACGGTAAATTAAATCTGGAAAGAAGAATTGAGTTAGGAGTGCCTCTAGGAGGATAGCAACTATCACACCTAAGACAAAGATACTTAAGGAAACGCCTCCTCTGTATCGATTCTAGCGAAGAAATATGGTAAATAGGGTTCCAAATTAAAGAGGCATACCTACTTTAGTTTGCAACGGACGTAAGTGTAAAACAAAATTTCAAGTACTTTAATGTTTGATAAATCTTTTACGTTCCGTATAATTTAACCCGAACATTCTGAAAGATGACTGGACTATTTTTTCAACATGTCTAGTGAAAGATAGTACGCTTACAGAGCACACCCCAAGGTCATTAACAACATCAAAACGTGAAAGCGAAATATTATATGTATAACTGAATTGTATCGGATTTTTCCTGCTAGTGTACGACATAACGTGGCATTTGCCAATATTTAGCTACAAATTGTTTTCGATACACCAAGAATTAATTGCTTCCAAAATCATCTCGCAACTTTTGACAATCGTCATAATAATAATAATAATAATAATAAAGTTTATTTATCCAACAGACAAGTTGTCTATGGTGGACACATGAGTAGCAACAGAATATAAATAAATGAGTGTTAGTAACAGTAACAAAAGCAAATGATATAACAAGCATAGTGTAAGTATCAAATATTAATATATATTAGTACTAAGCCTAAGCATGGGTTTCATAATGTTCCATTAATTTCCTTTTTACGGACGGGGACCAAAATATGTGATAAAATATATCAAAATCCAGATGACAGAGGCAGTTATACAAACGAAGGCAATGAAACAGCGGACAATTAAGGTGATGGTATGTATTAGGCACTGTATAAAAGAACGTCAGTGGAGATCTGCAGGTGACCCGAGGGACAATTATTTTCACGTCGTCCAGAAGCGAAGTGGTGATATTACCTAATAGGATTTTTTGAAGAAATATTAAACAAGCTACCTGGCGTCGTGTATCAAGAGAATATTCATTAACAATTCTAAGAAGCCCTCTGTTATCACAGTGCCTATCTGGAAAACAGTTATACATTTTAAAATATAGATATTTACAACATTTTCTCCACACAGTTTCGAGCAGGTCTATATAATATTTATGATAAGGTACCCAGACCACACAGCAGTATTCTAGCTTAGATCTAATTAATGCGTAGAACAGTTGTTTAATACAGAACACATTTGAAAAGTCCCTAGTAAACTGCTCAGCAAACGAAGTGGAACACCTGAAAATTTTTTCATTTTTCAAATTGTTGTAACTCTTGAACGAATTGTTTGATTTTGATGCGGTTTTCGACGTTCGATAGATTGTTTCGTTGGCTAGAGGCGGTGTATCAGACAGCGAGGGTGCGTGGTCCTCGTGGCATGCAGAAAAAAAACCATGAGCCTCCTGCAGAAGTGGTTAAAACTTAGTCCGCCCCCAAACCCGAGACAATTTTTTTAGAATTTTTTTATCCCATGGAACAGATGGACGAAGTCACCATCTCGAGACGTTTTTGCCATTTTTTGCCAACAACACTTCTTCGTCCCGTGGTCGCAGAAAAGCAGTTTTTCTCTTTGCTTGATGAGGACGGTTTTGCTTTTAGCTCGAATTTAATCCATTGAGGTTTCTTAAACCCCTAAAGGATGGAGTTAAACAACGACATTAAAATGATCGACGCCATCACAAAATGGCGGGGTCGTCTAGGGGGCTGAACTTTGTGCATTTCTTTTTCACCTTGGAATTTCGCGACTAAAGGCGAGACTTTTAATTGGCGAACAAAATTTCAAAAGCTTGAACTTAACGAACATCTTTCTATGTTTTGTTGGCGAGGAAAACTTGAAATCAGTCACTTCTTTCAAAAAATTGCGCTTGTTACGGTTCCTACAAAACTGCAAACTACTGCATTAATGATAAGGTTTCATGGCCAAACTTTTATACCCAGACGTACGTAAAGAAAATCAGATTTTGTCGAAACAAGCAAAAATCGTATTTCTTCGATTTTAAAAACTTCGCCAAACTGGATGCAGAAGAGGAATGGCCTCACTTTTTATCAATACGGCCCCCGGCATGGTTTCCATGAAAACGGTTTACTTGACAGTTGTCACATTGAACTATCGAGATGTCAGTATGGGGTAAATCGTTTTCATGGAAACCATGCCGGGGGCCGTATTGATAAAAAGTGGGGCCATTCCTCTTCTGCATCCAGTTTGGCGAAGTTTTTAAAGTCGAAGAAATACGATTTTTGCTTGTTTCGACAAAATCTGATTTTCTTTACGTACGTCTGGGTATAAAAGTTTCGACATGAAACCTTATCATTAATGCAGCAGTTTGCAATTTTGTAGGAACCGTAACAAGCGCAATTTTTTGAAAAAAGTGACTGATTTCAAGTTTTCCTCGCCAACAAAACATAGGAAGATGTTCGTTAAGTTCAAGCTTTTGAAATTTTGTTCGCCAATTAAAAATCTCGCCCTTAGTCGCGAAATTCCAAGATGAAAAAGAAATGCACAAAGTTCAGCCCCCTAGACGACCCCGCCATTTTGTGATGGCGTCGATCATTTTAATGTCGTTGTTTAACTCCATCCTTTAGGGGTTTAAGAAACCTCACTGGATTAAATTCGAGCTGAAAGCAAAATCGCCCTCATCAAGCAAAGAGAAAAACTGCTTTTCTGCGACCACGGGACGAAGAAGTGTTGTTGGCAAAAAATGGCAAAAACGTCTCGAGATGGTGACTTCGTCCATCTGTGCCATGGGATAAAAAAATTCTAAAAAAATTGTCTCGGGTTTGGGGGCGGACTAAGTTTTAACCTCTTCTGCAAGAGGCTATGGTTTTTTTTCTGCAGGCCACGAGGACTACGAGCCCTCGCTGTTTGATACACTTCCTATAGCCAACGAAACAATCTATCGAACGTCGAAAACTGCATGAAAATCTAACAATTCGTTCAAGAGTTACAACAATTTGAAAAATGAAAAAAATTCCAGGTGTTCCACTTCGTTTGCTGAGCAGTTTATATCATATATCATATAATGATACTTCTGAAGTTCCGACTTCTTTTAAATGTAGGAGTAGGTATTCGGCCTGACTCAGTCATTTGTTGACAACTGGCTAACATTGAAATGAATTGACAAAATTGAAGAATATTTGCGTATACGTCTTGGAGATATCAATATTTTCGTGCAGTGTATAAACAATTAGTATATAAACAATTTAAACAAGTGATGGTACTTATTTAAACGATTTGTAGAAAATTGGACATCGCAAAGCAACTGATGTTTTTCAAAGCGCCCTTGGGCCCTAATATCGTTTATTTTGAATCCTACTACGTTATTTTCCAGGGCACAACGTAAACAATAATGCTTGAGCGCTCCAATCCAATCGATTCAATCAATAATTGATTTCAATATTATTAACTAACTAACATCAAGAAACTACAGAAAAAGGTCTATTACCTATTCATACCTATCTAGCTCTTAAAACTAAGATTACTCGATTACAAATATGATACCACAGTAACGATATCGATACAATAGTATAAGTACCGATAAGGCGATATATCGATAAATCAGTATATTTAGTTATCGGTATATCGGTATATCGATATATCGATAAATCGGTGTATCGATACATCGGTATATCGATATATCGGTATATCGATTAAATTTTAAATATCGATATTCGATATTCAAATTCCGATATCGCACAGCCCTATATCTTACAAGCAACTGTTTCGCATTTTGCGTCAATTTCTTTTAGCTCAGCTAAAGATGGTCTAACACCTGGAAACATGTCCTAAAAATTAAAGTAATTTTTGTGGAGCACGGCCTTTATGTTTGCTTTTTGTCTATTGCACAAGTTTTAAAATTTTGTCAAACTACCTACCCCACCAATCGGCAATCGTCCAATATAATTTTTATTCGCTGTGCATTCTAAGGAAAGTTTAATTCGACGAGCGCAAAAATTATTGCCTGTTTAAATGTTACCTATTATTATTCTCAAAAATTTGTTGGTCTGAAAAAACTGTTAAAAGTCTTTGACTGCCAAAAAATTATGAAAACTTGGTAGATTGTGATTCAAACGTTATCAAAATCACGATGGTAACTGGTACCTGATAACAGTTCGGCGCAAGAAATTTCATATTGTTACGCCCCCAAAATTCATGAAATCAAATATCTGTTTAAACCTCCACTTTGTTCAGTTTTCGGGTTATATTCATTATGAATGGGTGATTACTATTTACGAAAATTTTTTAGACTTTTTCTGTAATTATTTGAGGAGTGCCTCTTGAAATGTGGTTCTGGATCGTGCTCTTGCTATTGTGTGAGACTAAAGGCTCTCAGCTTCCACAGTAAGTTTAAACGTCTTCTAATTATTATTATTATCGTTTTCTACATACTTATTCCAAACTATGTAGAAGGCAATAGGTAATATCGTAATAAATGATCAATGATCAATGATGATAGAACCAATTCAATTAGGTACTCAAGTTGAAATGTTATTGTTTACTGTGTCCGTAGTGTAATAACTGCGTCTTTTTTGGTGACAAAATCAGTGTTACACTTATTAACTCTAACGTAATATTCAAACTAATTTACCAAGTCAGCAGCATTTTTTGCGCTCCGCTACAGCCGTTAACACCAGGGTGGACCGCTTCACGGTGCCCCTTTTTACCCCACAAATTTAATTGTTTTGTCCCCCCGTTTAATGTAATATTCTTTGTTTGCTGAAGATGGTTTTGCATTAAGCCGAAACCATGAAACTTTGAAGATTTTATACGTGGGATCTATTTTGTGTAACACAACCCTTTCCTTTAGATCTATATTATGTTTTGAGGTCTCAGGATTGCAAAAAAGTGGTTTTAAAATAAGTCTGTCTATATGTCCGTTCGTTTGTAAACCCGCTACAGTGCAAACTACTTAGCTGCAAATAGGTTTATAGGCATTTCATGACCCACAAAGGATTTGAAGCACGTTGAGCAACAGGAAGTGGGATTTTCGCACATCAACTTTGAGATTTTAATTATGCACCTCCCTTTTTGACGTCACCATAAGAAAGGCCTTGAAATTCTGCTTCCAAAAATATATTCACTATTAGTGCCCTTTTGCCAAAAATCTCAAAAATTCGAAATTTTCAACGCACTTTAAAAACACGCTACATGCCCAACTCCCTGGACCGACTTATCTGAAAATTGGTAGGTACGTGGAGATTACCTGTTGAAGAGCTGAAAGGTTATTGGAGGCATTCGGACAACAATCACAAGTGCTATTTTGGCGCTTCACTTTTTTACTGACTTTTCACTCATTTGTAACTGCTCTCGGCGAGAAAAAACCGAAATTTTGTAAGAAAATTAAAAACAAGGGATCCCAAAAGCAGGCTTTAACAGAATTTTTATTGAAGCAGGCCAATTGTGTCAAAAGTCAAGCACTTAACTGACCACCATCGCAAAACAAATTGAATATAAGTTTTTTTTGAGTCGTTTTTTTCAGCTGGGTGTCTCCGCGTCCACTTTGGGAAACTAAATTAATTGTAGGGTTACAACTGTAGCCATTCGACCCCCTTGTAAACTAAACTATTGTCTAATGTCTAAATTGAAAGGATTCTCAAAAATATTCCTAGATGCATATTATTTTCCATTTTCAGGCCAAAAATAACATCGCAAGATGGACATCTAACATTTATGGCAGCAGACCACAAGAACATTAGTTTTCAGACTCAAGGAAACGGACGAGTTCACGTGAATGGTATCGATCTCACACAGGCCGCTGAAACTGTGAGCAAGTAACAAAATTAACACTTACTTGGAATAACAATTTTCAGACTCAAAACGCCATAAATGCAATGGCGAAGTACGAGACGAATTTCGACAGCGTCTTTGAGAAGATGTCCAGATTTGAACAACTTTACCATAGTCTTTCTCACGTTATTCCTCAGCAAAGAGATGCAGACAATTCATCTTATGTAAGATTACGAAAATTTTACGATGATAGAACTGATTTTGCAGATATCGAGACGAAAGTTGAGAAACCTAAACAAAAGGGTTACAAGCCTGTCGGTGCGGGTTAGAAGGATTCAAGTCTTGCTCGTCACCGACGAATGCGTTAGTAACCCTTGCAAAAATGGTGGTACTTGCCAAGATCAATACAATTCCTTCTATTGCCACTGCCCTCCTGAATGGGAAGGACCATTATGTGATAAAGACGTGAACGAATGCGGTCGATTTGCTGGTACGGATTTAGGTTGCCAGAATGGAGCCACTTGCATAAATCGAAAGGGATCATATGAGTAAGTAATTAAAACTTGAGTGGATTTATCTGATTCTATGTTGTAGTTGTCTTTGTCCTCATGGATATTTTGGCCTTCACTGTATTAGGCGCTCTGCTGACTGCAGTACTGGTTCTGGGGAGCTTTGTGGGCATGGTACTTGTGTCCCTCAGAATAATGACGTGGGATATAAATGTCTTTGCGACGAAGTAAGTCACAAACTTTAGATTGAAAAAACCAAGACGATTTTAGGGATGGACCACTGATGGAAACACCCCGGCCTGTAGAATAGATGTTAACGAGTGCAACATGAGCAGACCTCCGTGCTCGATAAATCCTCTTGTGGAATGTGTTAATACTCCCGGATCCTTTGTTTGTGCACACTGTCCTGCAGGTATTTTTTTATAAAAACAAGTCAATTTTATTTCGTCTCTGTTTTTGGTTTTTAAGCGATATTCTTCAATCTTGTACAGCCCCCCCACCTTGCGGTCAATATTGAAGAATATCGTACAATAATCAGCTAAGATCTGCAGGAAATAATATCGACCGTTTAAGGTTACAGCGGGAACGGATATTATTGTACCGATATCGATGAATGTCAGTCGTCAAACGGTGGATGTAGCGTAAACCCAATGGTTCAATGCATCAATACTTTGGTAATTATTATCAGACAATTTTCAGTACACTGCATTGCTGAATATTGTAGGGTTCTAGGTTATGTGGTGCTTGTCCTCCTGGTTACGTGGGGGACGGTGTTACTTGCAATTATCAAGGAGGAGCTTGTAGTGTCAATAACGGCGGTTGCCACCCCCTGGCTACTTGCAGAGATAATAACAGTAAAATTGAAATAATTTGAATATCTAAATAACTTAAGAATAATTTCAGGAATAAGTTCATCGTATGTCCAGTGCACATGTCCGTTGGGTTTCGTGGGAAATGGTTTAGGATACAATGGGTGTACCCGCTCGTTAGTTACCATTGATGCTTGTTCATCGAACCCTTGTGTGCATGGTTCCTGTGTAGCTAATAGCAGCTCAGACTATATTTGCTTATGCCTATATCGATATTCAGGTACCTATATTACCTTTAAAAAATAAAATTTAACCAATAAGTTTTAGGTCGGAACTGTGAGGTGTTCAGAGATCTATGCAGCTCCAACCCTTGTCTCAACGGAGGCACTTGTACCACTGTTATGGGTCTTAGGTTGAGATGCATCTGCGCTAATGGGTTCATGGGTGTTCGCTGTGAACAACAAAAACAAGGTTTGTAGGTTATTCTTACTTCTTCTTTCCGTAATCTTCCTTTTCCTATTTTCTCTGGTTTCATACTTTCCCTTGCGACATTTTCTTTATTTTGTCTTGCTTTTCTACTACTACTTCCACTTCATGGTATTGTTTCTTTTCTTGTTTCTCTTCGCACCTACCGAGCGAGTGTTCTATTGAAAAGGACCCCAAATATCTCGTAAACTATATAACATATGAAAGTTTGCTCGGACAGGTCGATTTTCATTTTGAGGGGAGCACTTAAATCCCTATCAACCCCTAATTCAAAATTTAAAATGGTAACCCTCTATACTTGGGATACATAAATTGAAAGCTAATTTCGTTACGAATTCAGCTTTGTAAAAATTTTTGATATTCGTTCTCCCCCAGCATCCTCTTTGGATCAAATTTTAAATTACATTAGGACCCTTACTGATACCTCATTTGAAAGGAAATAAAGTTATGTGTAAGCTGATTCAAGAATTTTTGAAATGCGTTTACTCGTTCACCGAAGCCGCGCCGCAAGGAAGAAAATCTTTCGTACCTAAGTCTGTTTTTTCAGCGTAGTCGCGATTTTTAACTTCTGTGCTCGCGGAGAATTTACTGGAATCGATTAAAAAGTCGAATGGATAAAAACATCAGATCTTTACGTTTTAAGGTCCTGATGGGAACCCAAAAAAGTGGTTTTTCAAAAATGTCGGCCTGTCTGTCTGTGTCTGTAAACACGCTACAGCCCAAACTACTGGGCCGATCTGGCCGAAATTTGGTTTGTGCGCATTGTATGATCCAAAGAAGAACTGATTATACTTTGGGCCAAATCGACCCACGGAAACTGCCATTTTGGCACATCAACTTCAAAATTTTAAACGCAAATTCTGCTTTCAAAAATGTATTAACCCTTAGGTAGTGCCCTTTGGCAAAAAAATCATCCAAAGGCACGCTACAGCCGAAACTACTGAAGATATCGAAATGAAATTTACCTACGCACACGTTCCGAAGGGACACTTTGTAGGTGATGATGCGATTTTGGGCCAAATCGGTAGATTACATTATATCCAGATTTATACGTTTATATGGCGTCTCCCATACGTTTACATAGGGAGAGCCTCTTTTGGAGGGAGTACGAGGGAGTACATGAAACCATTTAATTGCCTACAAACTAAAAAAATTAACTGTCCTTCAGCAATTTCACCCCAGCCCCTACAACCCACAGTGGGCCGGGAACGCCAGAAAGCGGCCAAAAATCGATATTTATAAAAGTCATCATATTGTTGCGAAAATTTGATGGCACTTCAAGGAATAGATGATCTTTACAGATCCAAAACCCCATCAGGCAGGTATGAGGAACTTTAATCCATCTACCGACCCCCCAAAGTCAACTAATTAAATAGCACCCGAACGACACTTGTCATCGTTAATTTCTTCATCGAATTTCAAGAAGTCAGTGTGTGCTTAAAACGTTTAACAGAAGATTGAAATTTTTCAACAAACTTCTTCAAGGCATGTACTTTTAGGCAATATAAAGTTTGGGGGCAAACATTGATGGACTTACATAAATAAATTGACCGATTATGTTAGTGACCACAGACGAACATTTTTTTTAATGGGTTATATTTGTGTTGAGATACAAAAAGTACGCCACGAGATCCCGCTTTGGAAAAAATTGCAAAAAATAGCCTAAACATTCCTTTATAACATAGTTGAATTTCATTTGCGCGTTCAAGTGCCTTTTCGAGATTTTTTTGTTTTTCTGCGGCGATGCGCGCAGCGAGACCAGCATTCCTGGACGGTTCGGTAGCTCGTTACTGCAGAAGCGAATAATACTCGCTATTAAAACTGTTTATTTTTTATTCAAAGTTATGTAAGCATAATTTGGAGTACACCTAGTATGAATATAAGACATTTTAGTTTCGCTTACTAGACAAATTATTTCTTTATTTATTTCTTTTTGTAATAATAGAATATTTTCCTATGGATGCCTATGGGTAAAATGTTTACGAGAAGGTAGCTTTTCGACGTTTTATACGAAAAGTAGGGTATAGGGCGAACCAGCAGGACAGAGAATCTTGTTGAATATTTCCAAATTGAAAAAATGCCGAGCATATGCGATATCGCATTTAAAGAAGACTGTCTTCCAGTTCTGTAGTGGTATTTACTCAAGACTAATTTAATTAGTAATATAATTACCTGCGTTTTGTCAACAATATTATTACCTAAAATGATTCCCAGCTCCACCCCCCCCCCACACCTTTGAACTAATTCATGAAGTCGTGTATTTTTTTTTATTTTCTCAGAATATGCGAGGTAATGTGTGATGCAAACTCAGCATTGCACAAAAATTTTGGATTTTTTGTAGAAAAAATAATTTTCCCACCCCTATAATTCAACCCCTATGACGATAAATTTCTGTTTCAAGTATTTTTCGGTAATATGTGAAGCAAATTAGAGATTATGCAAAATTATTAATTTTTTTTGGCTAAAAAATAATTTTTCTTCCCCTATAATTCAACCCCTATGACAAAATTTTTTTTTGTATTTTTTTGGTAATCTGTGAAGCAAACTGAACACTATACGAAATTTCTGAATTTTTTGGGGAACAAAGAGTTTTTCATCCCCTACAATTCAACCCTTGCGACGATAACATTTTTTTACTATTTTTTCCATGATCAGCTACCTAGTGGCAGTTCATTTAAAAAGTTTCAGATTTTTGGCCAAGTTTGAACAATTTTGGCCCACTGTGCAACCCTCTAAACTATGAAAAGTGGCATGAACAATATTGAACAGTAACAAAAATTTCAGCTTGTGGTGGCCAATTTACCGAGGAAAACGGCACCATAGCATATCCCTCTGGTACTTTCACAACTTATAACCACAGGGTCAGCTGCGTGTGGACAATCGAAACAAATTTGTCAAAAGTACTAAACATTACATTCACTAAATTTGACTTGGAAGCAGGGAGTAGGTGTCAGTTTGATTGGCTTCAAGTGAGTGCGCAGGTCTTGTTACATCTACTAAGCTACACCCTCTTAGATCCACGATGGCATGAATACCGCGGCTACATCCATTGGAAGATTCTGTGGAAAAGCTTTACCAAATGGCGGGAATATAGTTTCAACGCATAATTCCATTTACTTATGGTTTAGAAGTGACTCGACTGTTGTGTCCAGTGGGTTCGAGTTGAGTTGGACTTCAGTAAATCCTGGTAAATTGTATTTTCGATTGAACTAGGTAAGAAGCGGATTTTTTTTTCAGTTTGTGGCGAACAATCATTTGTGTCTTCCCATGGCACAATTCAGTCACCTGGTTCACCCGGAAATTATCCCAACAATCGGTATTATATGAAACCTAGCAGAACATTCATCGAGTTTATAGGACGAGCTGAATGTTCTGCGTCGGTTTAGCGATAATTATTTTCGGGAAAATTTTGTATATTCAATGAGAAATTTGTGCAGGGACTGCTACTGGCTTTTGATGGCAACTAGTGGAAAACGGCTTCTCTTTCACTTCTTCACTCTAATGATAGGAAATGACTCCGACTGCAATCACGACTACCTCGAAGTAACATTTTTAACAACAAACTCATTGAAATTTATTTAAATGCTTTCAGTTTATTTCCGGAGCGGAAACGAACGATCCAATTTTTGCTAAGTACTGTAACACAACTCGACCCGCTCCTCTATTTTCAGTGGGTTCCGAAGTTTTGGTTCATTTCCATTCGGACTCATCGATAACGTATCCAGGTTTCCAGGTAACATACTCAGAAGTTGAGGGAATTCCGGGATGTGGTGGAGTCTTCACCCAGGACCACGGTCAAATCCGCTCCCCTTCTTACAACGGACATTATCCTCCCGACATGTTGTGCGAGTACAAAATCCAGCTGCCGGCAAAATCCAGAATAAAATTAACATTCCTGTCGTTTTCTGTGGAAGACTCCGACGAGTGCAAATTCGATTCCGTTTCTGTAAACCTTTCGTGCGTTTTTATTAAATTTAAGAATTTTTATTTCGTAGATTCATGCAGGTTCGAATGTCGACGCGCCGTTAATAGGACGGTATTGCGGAAATACTATCCCGCCTTCGTACGTTTCGGACGATAACAACCTTCTGATTGTTTTTAAGACTGATTGGGCGACGGGCAGGGAAGGATTTGTGTTAGAATATGAATTACGTCAGTTTTGCTGAGTCTAAAACAAGTTAATAACTGTGATTTTAGTTTGTGGGGGTCAATTCCGGGAATCCTCAGGAATTATCGAATCTCCTGGATATCCGAAACTTTATCCGTCTTCCACAAATTGTGGTTATGAGATAATTCAGCCTTTGGGGACTGCCATCGAGCTCAGGATTTTGGTTCTGGATATAGAAGCAAACTACTACCCAAATTGTAGTTATGCCTATTTGGAGGTAAGAAGTCACCTTTGCTAATAATAACTTGAGAACGAAAACAGATCTCGAGGCCACTCATTTAATACACTGACACTCATTTAGTTTCTGAAATATTCTTCAGTAAAGGAAGAGGTAACATTTAGGGTCGCTGCAAAATTAAATCAACGGAGATGGTCTGCTCCTCTTTATCTTAGAATCATATTTGTAGTTTTCTGAACAGAGTAACACCGAAAAATTAAGACATTTTCTGTTCTTTCACTCATTCACACTTGTTCTTTATATTCATCATATCTTTCTGTCGCCTTGCTATTTATTCCTATAGTGTATTCACTACCTTGTTTTCTTAATCCTTACAACACACATCCGGCTGCATGTATTCTAGTCTGCTAGCGAAAGTTGCTTTCAGTTCTTTTGTCCTTCTAGTATCTATTTCTACTAGAATACAGTCAATTTGGTTGTCTCTAGGTATGCTCGCTAAACGAGTTTGTGGCAACTAAATTGTTTACATATAGGCAATAATCTAACAACCTTATGCCATTGTTGCTTCGTTTGTCTTCTCCTTGCGCATAGTTTTCCCCAAGCTTCCTCAGTAGCCTTTGGACGAATATTTCTTCCGTCCTTTCGTCGTTGTTTGGTTCATATGAATCACTTACAACCTGAACAAACTAATAATTGACATCAAAAATTTCATCTTCCCTTGCAACATCTTAAACACAAAAAATTGACCCGGAAGAAATTGAACCCATGAATCGAATACGACTTGAAAATGCCAAATGACCTTCAAACATTTCACCCCCTGCGTCTTTGAATCAGCTACTAATTCGACCTAATAGTGCATTTAATATGTGCGTAGGGAAGGACTTCAAAAAATTTGGATTTTTATTTATTTTAGGTGAGGGATGGCGACAACGAAAATTCCACCCTAATTGGCAGATACTGCAGAAAGCCACCGCCACTCATACTGTCGTCCTTCAATATTCTCTACCTCAGATTCTCTATTTATACAAACTTCGCGATGGGCAAGGGTTTCCAAGCTAATTACACAACAATCAAAACAGGTACTCCTCCCTGTCTTTTAGGCCACATAACCCAAACAACTATTGTAGGTTGTGGCGGAATACTTAAAGAATCGGGTGGCACAATCACCCCTCCAAATCACCCAACTCTATACCAATCAAATCTGCACTGTTTGTGGATGATTTCCGCTCCCCCAGGCAATGTAGTCCAACTAATTTGGTTGAACTTCGGACTTGAATCAAGTCACAATTGTGCCTATGATTACGTGGAAATTTTTGACAATAATACTGAAACTGGTCGAGGGGGTTCGATGGGTAGATTTTGCGGGCAGAAAAAGCCTCCGATTGTTATAAGCACCTCTAATATCATCAGTGTCGTTTTTCATACCGACAGTTCGATAACATCAGAGGGATTTTTAGCAACGTACTCGTTTGTTGACGAAAGGACTGGTGAGTTGATGTTAAATTTTCTGGTTTTTAATGTTTTTTCAGCCTGTGGAGGCAATTACTACACCTCAACTGGTTACATTCGAACCCCTAATTATCCGGAAACTTATCCACTAAATATCGAATGTTCTTGGACGATTAATGTTGAGCCTGGTCATCAAATAATGCTTAATGTTACTGATTTCGAGCTCGAGTCCTCATCGAACTGTAGATACGATTATCTAGAAATTCGGTGAATATTAAATGATTGAAAATAAAATATCACTGCGATTTTAGCAATGGTGCCACCACTGCATCTCCACTTCTTGGCAAATATTGTGGAAAAGACATTCCAAAATTGATTCCCTCCCACACCAACAAATTACATTTATATCTTAAATCTGATTTGACCAAGTCAAGTAAGGGCTTTAAAATTTTTTGGGACGGTACTTCAACTGGTTGCGGCGGATCTTTAACAGCACCATCAGGCTCAATTACATCACCACATTACCCAGAACCTTACAACAGTAATGCTGAATGTTTGTGGAAAATTTCTGTAAGCGCCGGATCTCTAATCCAACTTATCTTCGCCGACTTGGAACTTGAGGTTGCTATGAATTGTACTTTGGATTATGTCCAGGTAAGTGTTCTTTGCAAAACGGTTTTTAATTTTGTTAGATTTTCGATGGACCCACGATAAGTTCCAACTCGCTTGGGAGGTTTTGCGTGAATTCGGCACCACCGTTGAAGTCAAGTTCCAATCACGTCGTGGTTAAATTCAGGTCGGATATTAGTCAGTCAGGTCGAGGATTTCAGCTGCAATACTCTACTGGTAAGCCTAAAGATTTTTTAAAAGTGGGATTAAAATATCCTTGCAGCTTGTAACAACACGCTGAGAGGATTTGGGGGAGTTATTGAAAGTCCGAACTTTCCATCGCCGTATTTGGGGAATTTAAATTGCAACTGGGACATTGAAGTTGCTCGGCAAAATAAAATTAATATAACTTTTTCGCACTTTCAACTTGAATTTGAACGGCCTAACTTCTTTTACAACGATACTGAGAACATGTGCGCTTATGATTTTGTGGAGGTAAGTACAAATTTAAGTTCCTTTACAGGTGGAAGTTTCTTCCGCTACTTCACTTACATTCCTGTTCTGTACAAATTCTTCTGTCTTTTGCCGGTCCTTTGGTTGATTTCAGTCTATATTTCTGCTTCTTTGAGTTTTTCATCAATTGCACTGTTCTACGTTTTTCTCGGCCCACTTACAACCTGAAGAGACTAATTAATTGAACTTCAAAAATCTCACTCCGCATAGCAAAAACTTGATAAGGTCGAAATTTAACGCTTAAATAACCTGCAACCTAAATAGACTGCTTGAAAATCTGTGTAACGATTTGGCCTCACAATCCTCACATATTAATTATGTTTCTCCCGTTCTTACTAAATGTTCGCAGCACATCTAGTTCTTTGCTTGTGTCTCTTTTATATTGTTCTTTCTTACTCCCAATACTGTTTTATGATACCTACCTACTTCATTTCTGCCGCTTGTATTCTACGTTCTTGTCTTTCTGTCATTACCAAGTTTTCACCCCCATGCATGCAGTGATTCCGAGTGATTCCCTCATATGTTGACTTATCCACTTATCTGTTATCAAGGGATTTATATACTTTTTATTTTCTGCTGATATTTTATTGTTTATTTCTTCATCTATATTTCCTTGGTTGTCAATTACACTTCCGAGTTATTTACATGTAGCTGTTTACTTGTTCTATTCCTTCGTTATCTAGTGCCACTCTAACCCCCTTAGTCTGATAGTACCTGCCATAATTTTAGTTTTCTCTGTAATCCGAAATAAATTCCGGGCTTCTAGCAGTGCTGCTTTCCTTATTGTCAAGTTTATTACTAGATTCTTTTCGAATTGATAAATAGGATAATATTCTTCTTTCCCTTTCGAGGATCTCTTGATAATATTATCTGCGTAGGCACACGATCCTAACTGGCTCTAGGGGCAAACCCTATTACGAATTTCTTAATTTTTCCTGACATTCCGTCATAGCTTTATCAATTACAAATGAACAGTAATGGGCTTAACGGAATTCCTAATTAAACTGCACAACATGGATTTATATCGTGAAATCCAGGTGTAGGTACAGAACGCGTAAACTACACGAAAATTCGAATAAAAAATTTGAAAATCCACAAACTACACGGAAATAAGTTAAATTAATCGGAATTCCTGATACATCAATTGAACGCGTCCAGTGAAAACGAAATTGAACACGCCATTCGTTTTCATTGTACCAGTTTCTTTATTTAACGGTAGGTAACGATCATTTCAAATAATCTGCAAAGTACGTATTATCTGCTAGAGCTAGACAAATTTCTTTTGCGTTCTCTGAGTTTTGTTTAATTATTTGAGAGACAGAGGAAAATTTTGAAAGCACAGCTTTTAAGTTTAGGTGAATGTTACCTAATGGTTATCCGTCTCATGTTCAAAAGTTAAGGATATTTCCGGAAAACCAAACCATAACCTGACATTGCGGTTATGACTTATTTCACATTATTCTCGACTTTTGAACAGGAGTTTAGTTCAATATCGTTCCGGATTAAAGCCGATCAAACCGATAAAGACCTATTAAATCAAATATGTTTTCAAAACGGTTTTAATCGTAATACAATCCGGCATTTTTGCTAGAAATAGATTTTTAATTGCTCCTAGTAGTTGTACGTTCAGTTTTTTATTAGAGTTACCCAGATTCTATTTCTTTATTGAAGCGAATGCTTTCTTCATATCAACTTCTTCCGTATTGTTTCTTGCACTGTGACTTTGTGTACCTATCAGCAATCTATACTTCCAATGACTTTCCTCAATTCATTCTCCAGCTCCAGTATTCTTTCCTACCTACATTTTGACTGTCGTGTATAGTAAAGTGATTTTTCTATTTCTTCTTACACTTTACTGCTTCTTTAGAATTATCGTTCCACCAAAGTCTCATCTTTTTACTAACTATGTGCTGCTCTATTGTATCCACACACTTCTGGTGCCTGATGCCTTCAGAAATGTTTCTTTGAATCTTTTCCACTTCTCATTTATGTATGTATTTCAAGTTTTCTCAATTTATGGTTAATGATTTTCTCCTTTTCACTTATTTTATTTTATTAGCTACCTATTTAAGTTTTTACTATTTCTGTAAGTACAGAAAGATACACATTCCGTTAACTTTACCCCTACTATTTATTATAAATTCAGGTCCAGTATAAAAATGGAGAAGAAACAGTGGACTCAGAATCAAGATCTTTCGAAAAATTTGCCACTTACTGCGGTGACGAGAAACCACCCCCAATCCACATTAATTCAGATGTAGCACAAGTCCGATTCGTGACAGACAATTTGGTAAACGGAAACGGGTTTCGACTGGAATGGGTGATTGACGGTTGTGGAGGGATCCTAACTCATCCCGAGGGTTCAATCCAGTCGCCAAATTATCCCCGGGCGTACCCTCCATCCATAGAATGCAATTGGAAAATTCAGGTGGAATTCGGGAATAGTATAGAGATAACCTTCGGCATAGTTAACATAGAGAAAGACAGTTTCTGTCACTACGATTCCATCACAATCTACAACGGTGAAGATGAAACTTTCCTGCCAATAGCAAAATTCTGTCGCCAGGACAAACCAGTTACTGTGACGAGCACGGGAAACTTTATGTACGTCAAGTTTGAGGCAGATTCTTCCTATCAGGGCACAGGTTTTTATGCAAACTATTCAACACAAGCGACAAGTAAGTAATTAATTACAAATTTATCGATGGAATGCTTATTACTTTTGTGAATTTAGAGTGTGGTGGCAAATATGTTCACGACAAGGGCAGCATCATGTCCCCGAACTACCCCTTAAACAATGATATAAACGGCACTTGTGGATATGAAATAGAAGTTAAAGACGGACATTTAGTTGCTTTACAGTTTAGTGATGTGGATTTACTTCTTCCTCGAAATGTGAGCTGCTCGCTAAATAATGTTTCGTATATTAAGGTTTACGATGGTCCAACTGCGGCTTATCCTGTTTTAACGAAGATTTGTGGTAAGGATACTCCAAACACAACCTTCATTTCCACGAACAATTATATGTATGTTGAAATTGTTAACAACGGAAATTGGGCTTGGAAAGGTTTCTTGGCGAACTACCACAAGGTAAGTAAAAATTTTGGTTAAATTTTTCATATTCTTGCTATGCATAGCATGCATACCGGGTGTTGCGAATTTAATTGTCACACTATTGGCATCTCGGACTATAAGAGATGGAGGTCGGTTAAATTAGATAAAAGTAGCGTTATTATGAGTTCATTACGGATCATTTCAATCGTGACGGAAATTCCTTGTAGGTACTTCGAAAGATAATCTAGAAAAACAGAAAGGTATCTATTTTTAAGTTATTCAATAATTTCTGAACTGTCTAGCCGATTGAGCTTAAACTTGTTGGGTTACTATACTAGATGTAGTGGGGATTCCAAAAATGGCTCCCACTAGATTTTTACTTATATCTCTGGACCTCAGAACTATCATACAATATTAAGTCACAATTTTATTTTCTTAATAAAACCGTTGTTAAAATTTGTCAAGCTTTATTAAGCACTAAAGCAGCCACATCAGCGACTGTACGCAGAGGATTATACATATTTGATTGACCAGTTACGTCATCTATGACGTGTATTGGTTGTTTCGCTGCCTCGACATCGTTCTGGATCTTTAGAATATGTCTTGGGCTCCATTAATTTTTACCATTTTGTGACTTAGGTATAGAAAAATCCGTGTTTTAGGGCATCACAAATAAGTTCGTTTTTCGCCGGCAGTCATTAAAAGTACATTTTTTTTACTGCCTCTTTTGCGGCAGTAAAATGCTTTTTACTTTTACTTTACTTTTACTGCCTAGGCTCAAGCAGGACGTACAAAATAAAATTTTCTAAAGTTCCTTTGGAAGAGAGAAGCTTCAGTTTAACTCTGCTCTGTTTCAGTTTTGATCTGTACAAAATTTATACAGTTTTGGGACACCTGTACAACTGAAAATTTTGTTGAGGATACCGATTAAGGTTGTCTTTTGTTTGTCCTACTTTTAGTCAAAAAATTACCAACAACATTTTTGCATGCATTGCTTGCAGGCCTGTGGGGCCCGGATCGAGACCAACAGCACAGGTTTTATAAAACGCGACCCGCACGACACGGACGATAACGACAATTGCACTTGGACCATCGTTGCAAGCGACCCGACCAAACATGTTTCTTTGACAATTTCACAATTCAGCAGTTTTTATACATTTTGTGAGGACAGCACAAGCCTCGCCCCTTTAATAGTGTACAACGGAGGAACGGCGGATGCCCCAATTCTCGGTCAATATTGTGAATCCAAACTTCCTCCAATGCTTACCACCGATGGATCGACAATGCATATCGTGTCCACTTCCTCCATGCTATTGTTCGCAACTTATTCCGTTTATGATTCTGGTAAAACAATACTTCAAAAGAAACATAATAAGGACAAGAATTATTTTTAAGCTTGCGGCGGTACACTTCTTGGTAACGACGGTTATTTCTCTTCACCGGGATATCCAAAGAAATACCCGATGAACAGTGAATGCGAATGGAATATTAAGATCCCGGAAGGTATAATACAATAAATTCATGAGAATTCGATTCCATTTCAGATTATTTTATTTCAGGGAACTCCGCAGCCTTGACTTTCAGTTATTTTCAGCTGTTAAAACCCGACAATTCTTGTAACACCGATTATTTGGAAATAAGAAGGAATAGTAGCAATGGTAAACTTCTTGGTGTTTTCTGTGGTGACAATGTTCCTACAAATATAACCAACGAGGGTAGCCTATGGATTTTTTTAAAGACCAGCAGCGTTGAAGGAGACCTTTCGGATATTACCGCAAAAGGATTTTACGGCGAGTACACCCTAATGCATCAGAACGAATTTTTTGGACCCAGTGGAGTAATTGTCTCTCCTATTACTTTGGACCAATACTCGGATTATGGAGATTATTCGTGGAAAATAACAGTTGACTTTGGCAAACGTGTCCTCATTACTTTCAAGGAAATGAGCATTGACCATATATCAGAAGGATTATGTTCCTCTTCGATACATGTGGGTATTGTAGTCATAACTCGTCAGTAACTAGACGCTGTTTAAGATTTATGATGGTCCTGATGGTACAGGTCAAAATTTGGGGAGCTTTTGTGGCACAAATTTACCAGATCCTGTCAAAACCACTTCCAACGTGGCTTTCATTCTAGCTAACTTCTATATGTCGACGAGAAATGAAAACCAGTTCAAGTTGGAGTGGTTGCAAGTGGACAGCAGTCTCGTCAATGATCGTTTACGCTTACCAACAAAATGTAAGTCCGATCATATTAGCTCGAAAAAAGGCGAATCGAAGAAATTATTTATTGGTATATATTTTATAAAATTTCGAATACGGACTCCTGATAATAAGAGCTGAAACTGTCTATCAGTTAAAAAAATTATCGTAATTACCCTTCTTCTATTGTTTTGATCTGTTTTGTTTTCAGATTGTCTCTCATAGTCTCTCTATTTGCTTTTCTTCTGATTTTCCGTTGTTGTCCACACCTCTGAACCCTTAGACTAAGATTGGCTTTGCTACTTTTTCAAAGATTTGTATTTTTGTTTGTTTCAGTAGGTACTTCTTTATTTGTTAGGAAGGGGTTTTTTTACATCATTGAAGAGTCTCCCTGCTGCTCCCTTTCTTTACATTATCTGCTTTTATTTCATGCTCGTTTTCTGTGTTACTTATTATCATCGATTCACTATTCCGTCTTGTTCATTTACAAAATGGCGAACGTTAGGCTAGTTACGAATCAACTTCGTGTTTATCTTCATATTTCTGTTATTTAAAATTAGGATAAGTATATTTTGTTATGTTTTAGTTTACTGTTATCTTCATATCATCGGAGTAGCATTTTTCTGATATAGGTATTTACTTCTTAAACATGCCCCAGAATGGTACTGAACAGAATGTACTTTCGCTTCTTTAATTATTGCTTATTTTCCGATCTAGTAACCCTTGACGTGAGAGGCGTAGGGCGCAGACTACGGAAACAATATGATAACGCCACTGTCAGATTTCATTTACGGCAAGGGCAACTTGATCGGAAGATCGAGAGAGAAAAACTCACGATACACAGGACATTCAAAGACTAGGAATTTGGTGTTTAGTTTTTATTTGTTGCACAAGGAACAATAATTTTGCGTCAAGTCGATGGTGGAAGTATGGAGTTGTTAATGTAGACTTTTAAAGTTGGGTATCCAGTGGACCGCAGTTGGGCCATTAGACGTTTCCAGAGTATGGATAAATCTGAATTGTACAATTCTATTAGTTTTGTCATGTCTGTCCTATACAGGGTGTTTTGCAACCGCGTGTAAGTTTTTCAACCTCAGATTGCCCATCGAAAATGGTAACGATTGGCACAAAATTGTTTAGGTCGAAGTCGTCTCCTAAGGAAGTTATAGGGCTTTAAAGTCAGCCATCGGGAGCAATTTTGCTTAGTTATCTCAGGAACGGATTAACGGATTTGAATGAAATTTGGTGGACACTAGTAGCCAGTGAATATACATCTACATGGGGAATTTCGTTGGATTATGACCACGGGATCACCAGAAAACGGAGGCACCTTAGACATTTTTCTTCCGGAATATGTTTGAAGGTCACGCGTGTTAAAAATGGTGGTGTCCATTAGAAAGGGCAATTCAAACTGCAAGTTTTACTATACTTGGTATTTTTTTATTTAATGCGTGGTTTTAGAGATATCCGTAGCTGAGGTAACTGGAAATTTTTTCAAGGTCACGCATTTTAAAAACGGTGGTGTTGTAAAGAGCAGCTTAACTGCAACTTTTACTATTCTTGGTATTTTTTTATTTAATGAGTGGTCTTAGAGATATCCAAATAAGAAAAACTGCTCCCTATGGTAAAGCCCTAACTTCCTTAGGAAACGACTTCGACCTAAACAATTTTGTGCCAATCGTCACCATTTTTGATGGGCAATCTAATGTTAAAAAACTTACACGCGGTTGCAAAACACCCTGTATTTGTATTTAGAGCTGTTTGTCCCAGTCTTCTTTTGAATGCATTGTTTTTACTTTTTCTAACATAGTATCCATAGTTTTTTGAGATAGTTCATTTATGTCTAGGGTTATTTCGACTTTATTGAGGGTGTTGTGAGTACCAATTGAAGTTTAGGTCGTTTTTAT
The DNA here is from genome assembly GCA_963924575.1 of Pycnomerus fuliginosus. Lineage (NCBI taxonomy): Eukaryota > Metazoa > Arthropoda > Insecta > Coleoptera > Zopheridae > Pycnomerus > Pycnomerus fuliginosus. The sequence goes on from OZ004622.1 coordinate 17,623,886, forward strand.
AGGAGTGCAGTTCTAGTGTAGGTACTCGTTTTTTATTTTCCGGCGTTACCATTAAGATCTCCCATAATAATTGGCACTGTTCTGTTTGTGTCGTCTATTTCTTTTTGTAATTTCTAGAAGGAGTTAACTTTTAAGCCTTTTCCTGCATTCTCGTATGGTTGGCATTTGACCAACATTTTTTATTTTTTCTGCACTTTCGTTAGTTTTTGTACGATATTTTTCAATGCACTATCACTAGAAACACCCCACTACACCGAAACACTTGATTTACACTGCTGACGCGTTTCGAACACAATGTGCTCATTATCAAAGCCGTAGCTCCGCCCCTCGCCTGATCTCGGTAGACCAATCACAGGTCGAGAAATGGTCACGCAAGGGTGAACACGTATAAATACGACAAGTCCTACTTAAAGTAGCGTAAACAAAGATGAATATGCGATCGGGCCTGTATCAGCGTTCATAAGCCTATCTCTAGACTTATGAATTACGATACTCTCCCAAGCGTCGAGCATCTGCATCTTGTTAACGCTACAAACTAACTTAATATTATCACTTATTCTATGGTCATTGTGTAAAGCATGTAGGGCAACACTGGATTTCTCAGTTCTGCCATATTTAAGGTGGGCTAAGTGCTCCTTAAATCTGGTGCTGATAGACCTTCGTGTTTGACCTACATACTTTAGATCACAATTTTGACAATTGATTTCGTATATACCAGATTTTTCGCTATTCCCTACTTTATCTTTCGGGTTGCCTAAAAGGTTTTTCAGTTTGTTTTCTGATCTGAAAACTGTCCTTAAATTTTGTTGGGCAAAAAACCTTGTCAAACCTCTTGTCAACTGAGGTTCAAAAGGTAGTGCGACAAATTTTAAGTCCTGTTTTTGTTCTTCGAAGCGAAAAGTCGTGGCGTTTAACACTTGTTGTTTGAATTTTAACTTCCTAATGATGTTGTCTATTATGATAGGTTCGAACCCGTTACATCCAACTGTCCCAAAATTGTATTGCCTACCAAAAATCCACAAACCTGGGAAAAGTGTAAGACCAATCGTTTCAGCAATAGGTTCACCAACTTATTTGCTGTCAAAATGGTTGGTCAAAGAATTTAGTAAGTTATCTGTTAAACAACCCAGTTTCTCGGTCAAGAACTCGTTGGAGTTTATCAACAAAATTAAACATGTAGAGTTAAAAACAGATGAAATACTGGTTTCTTTCGATGTTAGTTCTCTTTTTCCGAGTGTTCCTGTCCCACAAACACTCGACTACTTAAGGAACTTACTTGAGTCTAACGATCTCTCGCGAGAGGTCGTTGACGAGTATATTCGACTTGCAGAACTCTGCATGAGGCAAAACTGCTTCCAGATCAATGGTTGCTTTTTTGAGCAAAAGGATGGTACTGCCATGGGGAACCCCCTTTCCCCATTCTTGGCAGAATTATTCATGAGCGTCCTCGAGACGGAGTTGCAAGCCGAGTCTGGCCAGTATTTTCCGAGGGTTTGGTTTAGATATGTGGATGACATTTTTGCTGTTTTCGATCCTAGTCAGTCCAGTTTAGAGGACTTCATTTCAAAATTAAACTCAATTTTTCCGAGTATTAAATTCACTCACGAAGTTGAAGAAGAGAAAAAACTCCCTTTTCTAGACACTCTAGTGATTAGAAATAATAATAAGTTAGAATTTGACGTTTATAGGAAAGAATCTGGCACATACCGCTATATCTCGGCAGACTCCCATCATTGTGCACAACACAAGATGGCAAGTTTCCATTTTTTGGCACACCGTCTTCTGAATTTTCCTTTAAACAAGGAAAGATATCAGAAAGAACTCAAAACAATCAAAGACATAGCGAGATGTAACGGGTTCGAACCTATCATAATAGACAACATCATTAGGAAGTTAAAATTCAAACAACAAGTGTTAAACGCCACGACTTTTCGCTTCGAAGAACAAAAACAGGACTTAAAATTTGTCGCACTACCTTTTGAACCTCAGTTGACAAGAGGTTTGACAAGGTTTTTTGCCCAACAAAATTTAAGGACAGTTTACAGATCAGAAAACAAACTGAAAAACCTTTTAGGCAACCCGAAAGATAAAGTAGGGAATAGCGAAAAATCTGGTATATACGAAATCAATTGTCAAAATTGTGATCTAAAGTATGTAGGTCAAACACGAAGGTCTATCAGCACCAGATTTAAGGAGCACTTAGCCCACCTTAAATATGGCAGAACTGAGAAATCCAGTGTTGCCCTACATGCTTTACACAATGACCATAGAATAAGTGATAATATTAAGTTAGTTTGTAGCGTTAACAAGATGCAGATGCTCGACGCTTGGGAGAGTATCGTAATTCATAAGTCTAGAGATAGGCTTATGAACGCTGATACAGGCCCGATCGCATATTCATCTTTGTTTACGCTACTTTAAGTAGGACTTGTTGTATTTATACGTGTTCACCCTTGCGTGACCATTTCTCGACCTGTGATTGGTCTACCGAGATCAGGCGAGGGGCGGAGCTACGCGGGTGGGCCTATAAATATTTCAGTTTCTAGACAGGCAGGTTGTTTTAGCTTCGGCTTTGATAATGAGCACATTGTGTTCGAAACGCGTCAGCAGTGTAAATCAAGTGTTTCGGTGTAGTGGGGTGTTTCTAGTGATAGTGCATTTTTCCACCGAAGTTGTCCAGTGTTTCCATAGTGATATTTTTCAATGTTTTATTCGACGTAGCTGAAAGTTAGGATTGTCGAAGACACCTGTCAAATTTGAATTCGTCTAACTTATTAAGTACCATTATTTAGGCCATTGTGAAGGGGCTACAATTTGACGTATGACAGAGCTTTGGACAGAGACATTCACATTTTATTCCAGTCTTCAAGCCCGTCTTTTTCTTTATCCAAAAAGGTTTTCTGGATTGAAATTTCAGTTTTTTAACTTCTACGCTTCAGCGCAGCAACTTAATAAAATCGATCGAAATATCGAATCGCCAAAAACATCAAATCTTTACGTTTCAGGGTCCTGGGAACCCAAAAAGTGGTTTTTGAAACCTATGTACCTATAACCCTATATTACCAGATTTGATAGCTATTTCTTTTTCAAGCCGAAAACCCTCGCGAAAACCTTAATGAAATTTTTTCGAATAATGCCATTTTAGTGGCAAAGGGGCCCTTTTTTGAATTTTTCTTAGCAAATAACATTTTCTTTACTATTGGATTCGATAACTGTTGCATTGATGGATCAAAAACCTTGGTGCCATTTTTTCGAAAATTTACATTTTAGGGGCAAAAATTCCCGTTTTTGAATTTCTCTTAGCAAAAGGGCATATTATTACTAACATCTTAAACTAAAGAATCCGGCAATTTTTCACGGCCTGGGATCCAAACCCAGTTTAGTAGGCTAAACACCAGCATTCAATCGACCGTAACAGTGTTAACTACAAGACGATTTATAAAAAATCATTTATGAACGCCTCTGACATACCGTGTTACGTGTTGTCTCATCATAAAAGGGAAAATAATGCAGATACTACTGCCATCCGCGGTAATTTCGCTGCGCCCGGCAGGTCCTCTTGCGACGAGGTAATGCGCAACACGAGCAGTAACTACTGCCCTTTATTTCAGGCCCTATCAGGAGTTCATAGCCGAAATTTTAGAAAAATGTAAATTGTTTCCTCTAAAAAATTTGCCTAATTACTCACTTAATAAACCTCGCTTTAGCTCCCAGTCCCCACTCTTACGACCCTATCGATATGAGTGCAAGCAAGAATGCAACGTATATAACATCCCCGGGATATCCAAACGGATATGGCAATGACCTAGACCACGCGTGGGTATTTACGACGATTTCCATGAACCATTTGGAGTTATGGTTCACGGATTTGGATCTTGAAAGCAATATTCATTCGCCATTGTGTTATCTGGATTACGTGGAACTGTTCAAAAAAACAGATACTAGCAAAGATTGGGAATCGATTAATAAATTCTGCCATTACAACGAAACTTACAAGCTCATAGTTGGGACGAATTTGATGAAGGTTGTGTTCAAGACCAACCGGTACCTGAATGGGACTGGGTTTAAGGCCCAGATTTTTGAAGGTAAGTTTACGATTGTTCGCCATAAGTAATATCTATTTATGTATCAAGGGAGTAAATTACAGTTTTAATCCCGAAGCTGAAGTTCATTTGCCGAGGCATTAACTTTACTGAGTTGCATACAATACTTTATTAACGACCAATATAAAAACATCTAATTTGATATTGCACATTTTAAGGGGGTATTTTTGAAACTACGAGCTTATTTTTATTAGTTTTTTGCCACAGAATTTTTACATCACCAAAAATAGGCAATGTTTACGTGTCAATATCTCAAGAACCATAACAGTTATTCCAAAAAGTCGCATTAGTGTGGGAAAAAATTTATAACAAAAAACTGAAAAGCAAAGATTGGTTTTACTTGCAGAGGTAAAACCTCCCCTTCTTGACAACAGCTCTGCGTATTAAATATTGTAAAGGTCAACTCACTTTTTTCTCTAGGGAAAATTTTGATCCGTTACTCGCTGCCGGTAATAAAAAATGTTTAATTTGACTCCCGCATCTCAATCGTGAATAATAGAATATTTTCACATTTTTCAGATTGCGGAGGTTCACTAACTGATCCATCCGGCTTCATTATCTTCGATAAAACTCCGAAGGCAAACCAACCGCTTAGGTTTTTAAAAACGGTAAGTCATTCCCTATAGATTTTGCTACAAGTACAACCCTTCAATTATCAGTGCCAATGGAACGTAACCGTACGATCTGGAAAAACAATCAAAGTAGAAATAATAAAGTTAAAAATCACAACAGAACAAAACGGAGCTTGCAAAAGTTATTTAATGGTAGGACTCTCAATTTTCAAAACAGTTCTTAAATAATTATTGTAGCTGCGAAACGGACAATTTCCGGATTCTCCATTGCTCGGTAATGGTAAATACTGTGGGGATCAAAAATCCATCATACTGCAAACCACTGGTAATCATTTGTATGTTAAATATTCGGGTGCAGTTGCCACTGGGGTATGTTTACGAATTTACAAATGAAATAAACCACTACTCTTTCATAGGAATTTACAATAAAATATCAGGAACAAAGTTACGATTGTGGTGGTGATATAGCTCTGTCTCAATTCGAAAACTCCGCAGAACTCAGTTCGCCACATTATCCGAACGTGCCGCAGTCTCACATAGAATGTACGTGGATAATTTTGGCACCAGCGGCGGAGACGATTAGAATTGATTTCGTGGACAGATTTGACTTGACGTCGTCGAAAGAGTAAGTTGCGTTAAAATATGAAAATTAAAAATAGTCCAATTTTTGCAGTTGTACCAAAGAGTACGTCGAAATAAGAGATGGAGGCACTGTTCTTTCGCCGTCTTTAGGCACATTTTGCAGGTCTGCACCAAATTCACTGTTTACCTCCGACAATTTTATGTTTGTGAAATTTTTCACTGATGTTGACGATCCCGGAAATGGTTTTAAAGCTAAAGTATCGATAGGTAAATATGCAGAAAATCCCAAAAAGATTTATGATTCGTCTTTTGCTCATATTTATAACATATTTTGTTCGTTATCGTTCGTAGGTGCATACTATTTCTTGATAATTAGGCTGTGGTACTTTTTTTTTCTTTATTTATCACCAAATATATTTAATCCCAGAGCAGATACCTAGCTATTTTATGGTGAATTGAATTGGGTGAGAAGGTGAAGCAGTGTACATTTTACGTCACAAAATAATACCACAACACTAAATATAAATATAAAGTAAAGTAGAAAAATAAACCTTCACAACGTAAATATTGAAAGGTTTGCAAAATTTTTAATAAGTGATTCATCTTCTCAAAGTGGGCTGATTCTAATAATCGGAAATTCTTACTTGTTTTACTCAAAAAATGACAAACTGCTCTCCAAAATTTTCTGATGATCCTTCTTATTATTCTAATCGATCATAATAACGCTAGCAACATTAAAGTCACATAAGAAACATTAAATTTTTGACTTATTCTTTAAATTTGAACATTGTGGGTAAACGACCGTCGACCGGTAACGGTTGGCTATATCCAGCTATATCCAGTATCTCATCGTTGAAATCTGAACGAAGCGCATTTGTTAAAATTGTTGAAAAACGGTAGAAACCCCTACGAAAAACCTAAAAAATATATACAGAACGTACAAAAATAAAAAAAAATAAGCTTCTATGACATGGTAACATGTAAAATATCGAGATTGTTTTCAAACCTGATTTTGAAGCAACAAAATATTTTTTTAAGGTTTTTGAGCTCACACTGATAGCTTCCTCTTCTTAAAAATACTAGCTGGGACAGCAGAGCAATAATTTCACTAACTGATGTCGGGTATTTGTCGGTGTACCCACATATGCATTTTCGATTTTCCGATTTCTTTTCAGAAATGAACATTGTATTCGGTCAGTTTAAATGATTTTTACCTCAAACCACATTTTTTTTTGCTTTCATAGAACTCAATTCCATAACACAATAACTGCAACTCACCCAAAAACTACAAGCAAAAGTGGTCAGAGAAAATTTTGGGGAGGGCTGTCTGTGGTTCACTAATGTCCTGGTTACAAATAAAAAAATATTGCATATGTATTCGAACAATAGTTTCCAACTTACAGCAAGAAGTAAGCAAGGTACAAAAATAGTGTTATTTTTACCTTAAATAATTAATTTTCTGAATTTTTGCGAAGCTACAAATGTAAATGCCATTTTTCAAACTCAACGAAGCGAATGATCGATATTACAGATGCCAGCCTGATTTTTTTCTTGGTTCTTTTACTCACCGTTAAGGTGCAGTACAGCTTTTTCAGCAGGGCGCAGTACCGTTTCAAATCACCCAGCGATTTCAAGACAATTTCACGGTACTCACCTTAATACAAACGCACCCTCCCCCACGATGTACGTACACACAGACACATTTTTAAAACTACTTTTTTGACTTCCTGAGACCACAAAATGTATAGATCCGGTCTTATTTCGAAATTGACAATTTTAGTGATTGTAGTAACGTTACTCCCATTATCAAAGTAAAACCAATTACAAGTATTCGGACTTTATTATTTACCAACTTGATCACTAAGCCGACGTTTCGGGGACAACTCGCCCCTTTATCAAGGCTCCTAAATCTCAAAATGCGTACGGTAATATCTAATTTCTTCCTTCATCTACAATTGTGTCATAACCAGGGAAGTAAATTCACAAGAAATCTATTAGACGTGGCATGACATGCATGACGTGGCATGACGAATACTTGTAATTGGTTTTACTTTGATAAATTGAATATGGATGTTAATGGTGAACAGAAGTTACTCCCATTTTTTTATTGTGGGGTTGGAGAGGTTAAAACACATGCGAGACCTTTTAGCCACGAGTTATTTGCAGAAAAATGCGGAGGAACTCTTCGAGATCATACTGGAGTTCTAACTTCACCTTTCTTCAATCAACTGGACAAATACCCAATTGACTTCAACTGCACTTGGCACTTAAAAGTAGCTGATGACTACGAAAACATGAAGATCAAGTTCAACAAAATCGATTTACCGGACGCAGAGAACTGCACAGGAGTAGACTTTGTTGAAATATCGGAAGTAGACAAGGAAGGAATCTTACCTGAAACCTCTAAAACATCATTATCAAGTAAGTAATTAACCGCATGAAGAAAATACTAACATTTATTTAGCTACACCCGTTTCTTACAAATTCTGCGGAAAAAGTCTCCCAACGCCGTTTACAACAAGCGGCAATGAAGCCGTCGTTCATTTCCAGAGTGGAAAAAAAAAGCATTTAGCGGGATTCTCTTTGACTTTCGAGTCAAACACAGAAAGTAAATATTCTAGATCGATTGGTAAATTAGTGAGTTGTAATTTTGTAAGGCTGTGGAGGCGCTTTGGAAGTATCCAATGCAATTTTCACTTCGCCCGGGTATCCACGTCCTCAGCAAGGCTACAGGAGTTGTCCATGGATGATTAAAGTTCCTGCTGGCCGTCGAGTAAGACTGGAGTTCATCGATATAGATATCGATGACTTTGACGGATCGTCATTCCGAACTGGACTATCAATTTACCAAAAAGGGTACCAGGGAGTCATCGGGACGATTAGGTCCAACAATGCGCCAAAAGTCTATTATTCCTCTGGGAATACGATGCTTGTTCAATTTTGGAGCCATAGCAACAATAGACGTGGGTTTAAGGCTGCGGTGTCTTCGAATGAACCCACTTGTTAGTATTCCATTGATTTTATTTTTTATCTTTTATATTTTTATGCTCAAAGTATGTCAAGCGAATCTGGAAAATCTTGAAGGAAGCATGTCCCAACCAATTCCATTACAAAGTTCCTACTATTGCTCGTATGAACTTCCGTGGCTTTTGTTCGAAAATCTATCAACAGCATTCTCTGTAACATTTGCCACTAACAATAGCGAATTGGGAAAATATAGCAATTGTAGGTACTCTTCCGTCGGTTCCGTAAGGATCAGACGTGCTGGCTCGGGTGGTACGTATAGTGCAGTTACCTTAATCGACAACTATTTGGTCAACTAACAAAGCAATAGTCCGGAAAAATATTTTTATAACTTACCGACGTTACTATAACAAAGGCAAGTCCAGTTGCCCTGACAGTAGGGACCCAAGTAACAATTTAGCTTTCACAAATTACCTATATAATTTGTAAGGTAGCTGTAAAATTCTGACAAAATTTCCTTGAAAATCGCACTATACTAAGCATTAGCCAATAGAAAAATTGATTTCTGTGTGTTTACCATGGCAACTCGAGGATTTCCTGGAAATTTTTGATACCTACCTAAACCAACCTAAACGAAATTAATAAGTGGAAATTTTTATGTCAAATTAAATGTCAAATCATTTCTATTCAGCTTCTGCGGCTGTATCGTTGCTATTTTCTTACCGAATCTGCATTCGAGCATTAATTCATTTCCTGGAAATTTTAGTCGTGCATCCCAACAACGTAATCGAGCCCTCGTGTTCCACTCGGGCCGATTAATACTTTGTTGGGATGCACTCCAAAAATTTCCGGAAAGAATTAATGCTCTTATGAGATTATAAGTGAAAAGAATGCTGAAGACCATAATAAAGAAGGAGAAGTTTAAGAGGACCTGCCAGTGTTGTTTTTAAAAACTTGTTAAAACCTCTCTATCTTATTGCACAAGTGTTTTCTTTAATAAAGCCTTCAAAATACTGAAAAGAGTAAAAGGTTTTGTCTAGTACCAAATTTATTTGGTACTACTTGTATTTATCAAATACAAATCCCACTTTCTCAGATAAATGTGACCGTTCCTCAAATACATTTTTTCTCCATTGTTGCCAAACGAGTCAGATCAATAAATCAAAATAACTGTCAGTAGATAGAATGTTTTTCTTCATTTATTTTGTTTTAGTGCCGAACATAAGCGATGGCACTATTCATTTTGATTTGTCGCTTTTTGACCCGCTCGTCCGTCAGCTCGCTCGTCGCGCATGTCCGATTTTTAAATGGAGAACGGCTTGAGATATCCAGCTGAAATTTCGTGTATAGTTTGTCAAGAAATAATTGAACAGCCATAAAGACAAACCTTTTAACTTAAGCCGACCGCCCGTTGAGGTTGACAATGCAGGGGAATTCCCTCCATAAATCTTTCTACACAGCCCAAGTGTTTAACTACGAGAGCGCCGTACAAGATTTTATGAGGGAATTCCCCTGCATTGTCAACCTCAACGGGCGGTCGACTTAAGTTAAAAGGTTTGTCTTTATGGCTGTTCAATTATTTCTTGGCAAAGTATACACCCTGGCTTACCGAAAATCTCGGGGGGACTGCTTTCGGGCCATATCCGACCACGGGTGAAAGTTAGGGGCGAAAAAACAAAATTAAATATTATTTAATAACTTGCCTATTTCAAGATATGAAGCTACAACTTGGTGCATGGATACAGCCCCATAACTATGGCCGAGGTTCAAGGAAATTCCACATATAGTTAAGGGACGATAATTGAAGGAAGAAACGTTTTCTTCGTACGAGTACGGAATCAGATAGACGGTTAAAAATGAAGCGTACAGATACATAATTGAATTACCTACCTCTCCGTAACAACACATGGACTAAAAACCACACCATTTTATAGACCACCTTATTGATTATTGCAAAAACTTGCTATACTTACATGAATAGGCTAAATTTACCCTTAAGACATCTGCAACCCTTTGAAATAATCAGTCTACATTTTCTGTATAATTTGATCGAGTTCGGACACAAAGAATTACAGATAAATTGCCCATAATAGTTATAAAATTGAAGAGACTAATTGACCGTCAAAAATTTCATCCCCAGAAAGTCACCCTCCCCTGCAGCGCTCTAAACACCAAAAATTGACATGGAGTACATTGAACCCATGAATCACCTATACCTGAAGAAACTAATCGACCATCACAAATTTCGCCTCCAAAAATTCACCCCCCCCCCCCCTGCAACCCTCTAAATACCAAAAATTGGTATTGAGGAAATTGAAGCCTTGAATAATGTAGAACCTGGAGAGACTCAATGCCTGTCAAAATTTTCACCCCCAAAAATTCAACCCCCACCCCCTGCAACCCTCTGAACACCAAAAATTTGCATGGAGTAAATTGAACCCTTGAGTCTCTTACAGCCTGAAGAAACAAATCGACCATTACAAATTTCACCCCCTAAAATTTACCCCCACCCCCTGCAACCCTCCAAGTACGACAAATTGGTATTGGGGAATTTGAACTCTTGAAGCATGTACATACACCCTGGAGAGACTCAAAGACTCAAAATTTTCACCCCCACCCCCTGCAGCTTTCTAAATAGGTACGAGGAATTACCATTGGGGAATTTGAGCTCTTGAATCATGTACATGTACAACCTGGAAAATTCACCACCCACCCCCTGCAACCCTCTAGACACGAAAAATTGGCATTGGCACCTGGAGAGGCTCAATGCCCCGAAAATTGGTTTTGGGAAATTTAAGCTCTTAAATCATGTACAACCTGGAGAGACTCAATGACTGTCAAAATTCCCCCCGCCCCCAAATTCGCCACCCACTCTCTGCAACCCTCTAAACACGCAAAATTGTCGCATTGGAGAATTTGAGCTCTCGAATCAAGTACAACCTGGAGAGAGTCAATGATTGTCAAAATTATCACCCACGAAAATTCACCTCCAACCCCCTGCAACCCTCTGAATAAAAAAAAAATTAATTGGCATTGAGGAATTTGAGGCCTTTAGTCATGTACAAGTGTACAACCGTGAGATTGTCAAAATTTTCGCCCCCAAAAATTTACCCCGAACCATCTGCAGCTCTCTAAACACCAATCATGTACAACCTGGAGCGACTAATTCACTATTCTATTCTATTCACCCCCAGAAGCTCACTTCCCACCCTGTTGAATATCGAGTCCGTTCAGCCAAGTTAACTGAGTGTCTGGCCCACTCTAATTTGTTTACTATTAGATGTCATTCAATAAAATTTCTTCTGTTGTCAAAAATAAACTATTACAGGAATACACTACCTACTGCATCGCAGTATAAGTTCCAAATTTTAATGGCCAATTCCGCCCTATGATGAAATTTTATGAAAAATTGCTACTAAGCTTATCTGTTTATTACGACGATCCCCAACAAATCCATTCATGAAAATATAAGGTTACTAGGCCATCAAAATTCAAGTGCCCTTTTCACCCCTTTCCCGTGGGCCAATTTGGACCACATTCCAAGCTTCAAGTCAATATCTTAAAGTTTCGAAAGTTTTCGCGTCCAAAAGAAACAAGGAGTTGGTATAAGCCACCGTCGCCCCCGCCCCCGCTCTGTATGTACTCTCGCAACATACCTACATACCTACAAGATAGTCAATATATTTTGAAAAAATGACGACTCTATGACCATCCAGCGAATTCAAATTTCAAGGCGTCAAAATTAAAATGCTTTTTTCATCCCTCAAATTTCCGCCAGTGCCGCCCCCGCTGACCGGAAGCTGCCGTAACTTCCGCAGGCATGCGGTATTGCCATTTTGCTAAACAATTACAACGATACTGTCAAGGGCTGATGAGGTATATCTTATATGGCGATAAGGTTTTCGATCTTGTAGGATAAGGGCTAGCGAATACTGCAATAAAAATGTGGGGTTGTGTGTACGTTTTCTTTCAGCGGTACTGTTCAGATGCCCTTTTGACCTTCTTCCGATGGACCAATTATGCCCATCTTACATTCTTACTCGATACTTCAACGATTTCGCAAGTTATCATGTCCGGAAAAAATCTGGGTAGCATAACGGAAAGCCAACTAGAACTAACGAGCGAGCCAGTTGACCTTGAGGGTACAAAGCAACAGTCCCGAGGCAAGGCTCGGGCCTAAAAACTTAAGCAAGACTGATTATTCTTAAAATTGTTGCTTGGGTGTACTGAATGATTACAAAGACAACTTGTCTTCAAGTTTTGCTCGAGCGTCATAATTTTAGTAAAATGACTACACATGAACAAAAAATAATCCTAAATTTTCAGACAATAAAGACCTGTACTCTATTTGTACTCCCAAAAAGAACGTCATATTGAGAAGTCCTTACCTGGCTCACGAAATTATAGTAAGCAATTACAGGATTATTTCGAAAAAATAGCTGTTTTTTTATTAGACGTTGCAACATCATTTTCTCGCTACTATCAACTACACCATTTCCTATAAAGTGTATTTTTGCGGTGGAATAATATCTTCAGAAAGCGGGGTGATCACCAGTCCAGACTATCCCAAAAAATCTTCGAAGTCTTTTGAATGTTGCTGGTTGTTGAAACTGCCCGAAGAGCAGAGCATCTCCTTGACGTTCATAGGTTTAAATTTGAGTAGCGATTGCGAGAAAAACTTTATAGACATTTACAATGGACCCACTCCCGACAGTCCAATGTTGGGAAAATATTGCCACAACAACATGCCGTCGGCTTCTATTACCTCACAAACGAATAGTCTCTGGATTGAATATTCATTCGACAAAGATTCTGACGGAATTGGATTCAGCTTGAAGTACGATCCAGTGATTCACGGTAAATATATGTTTTAGGGCTTCGCCTATTTCAATTTTTCAGGTTGTGGGGGTGTGTTTCATGATCGCAGTAGGGTTATTCAGACGCCCACGTACCCCAAGGAGTATCCCAATAATGCAGAGTGTCTGTGGGAGCTACAAAGTGAAAGGGGTTATAGCATTGGTTTGCATTTCAACGCCAGATTTCAATTGGAGCAAAGCGATAATTGCCAAAATGATTTCTTGGAGATTTGGGATTGGCAGGATGAGGAATGGGTTTCTCTTGGTCGGAAGTGCGGGAGGGAAATACCGCAGTTTGTGAACTCAACCAGCAACAAGATGAAGATCCTTTTTAGAAGCAACGACAAGATCACCGGCGCAGGATTTAGGGTATGTCGCAAATTCTTGTCTTTTATTCATTTTCACTTCTTTTACTTGTGATCTTTTCTGTTCTTTTAGTCATTGTTTCCGTGATTCTTCATCTTAAGTGTCATGCAACTGTGCATTGGCATTGCGCCTAACCCTGCAAGGCGTATCTCAGGAAAATATTTTGTAATGTTACAGAATGGTCCAAACAAATTTGACAGTCAAAGTTTAAAACCCTTTTAGGCGCCTTCGTTGATCCTTAAAATATTGTGGCTATGGACAGGGTGTTTAATTAGTTATTTACATAACAAGCATGTAAGTTGCTCTTTACAGTCGAGTCGGAGACAATGTAATGCGGAGCTTGCAAGCGAATGTGATAAGCCGACGAGACAAGTAAAGACAAGTTGCATGCGTGTTGCGTACAAAATTTTATTAGTGCCGAAGCAAATGCGCCTCCATTTTTTAGTTTGGAAAGGGGAGGTTAAAATTCAAGAGCCGTGATATTTTAAGAATGAACAAAGGCTCCTAGAGGAGTCATAAATATGCTAAAATATACCCGGTATTCCATTTAAAAAAGCCAACATTGTCATTGGCTTTTCAAAATTGTTTGGATCAACTTGTGTAACTATGAATATCTCACTGTTTACTAATTCTAAACAGTAAATGACTCAAGCCCATCTCCTTGTTTAAGGCCCTGTTTAAATTAAAATTATTTTCATCTTTTTAGGCACAATGGGAGTGGAACTGTGGTGGAACGTTCGCAGCCCACGAAAAAATAGGCTACATCGCGAGTCCGGGCTATCCAGGAGAGTACAAGCCTAACATGAATTGTCAATACAACATTACTTCTTCACGGTCAGAATACATTGTAATAAATTTCTTGGAGTTCGAACTGGAGGACCGTCCGTATCTATTCCTTTCATCTACACACTAATTTGGAATTTTAGGGCATCCCACCTGCAAATATGACAATGTCACCGTAAATGGATTTTTGCATACCCATTATTACGCCCCAAAGAATGTTTATTGCGGCAATGTTTCGCCGCCAGACGTTCGATTACCTGGAAAGGTTGTGGTTACTTTCAGAACTGACTCTATGACTCAAGCGTCAGGATTCTTATTTTCCTATCAAATCGATGGTAGCTTATAAATACCGGTTTTTGAGATACTAATTTTATTTTTCAGAATGTGGAGGAAATGTTAACGCGCCGGGAGTGATAAAGTCACCCTCGCTGAATAATAAAAGATCTTCAACCTACTTAGGTTATACTGTCTGTGTTTGGAATATAACAGCGCCTCCGAACAAACAGGTTGTCCTTCAATTTGAACACTTTAACCTAACGATGAGGAGAGGCTGCTATTTTCACAACGTCGAAATCTATGAAGGACTAAACGCCCGAGCTGCCAATCTTTTGGCAAATCTCTGCGGGGACTTGGACGCGAATCCTCCTCACTTAAGATCGACCGGAAATTCACTTTCAGTTAGGTTAAAAACTGATCGTACTTCAAATGTTGGTGGATTTGAGGCTACAATTTTCTTTGCCGACGGTCCCGAGTCTGGTTGCGGTGGTACTTTGAATATAACTACAGAAACTGAACTGAGCTCACCAAACTTGAATGATATGGATTGTACCTGGACTGTGTACACTCCCCCTGACACCTCGGTAAAGATTCATTTCGTTGGAATTAATTTACCAGGCTCTTGCGGGTCAAAGAACCACACACTGACTGGATGTAAATGTGGTTCCTTGGAGATTAAAGACGGAGCCTCGTCTTTGTCGGACAATATCGAAAAACTGTGCGGGGTTAATAGTGTTCCAAGGGATATTGTAACATCAACTAGAACGTCTTATATAAGATTGGTTACTAGAGGGGTTAACAGGGATGCCCTTCGAATTCATTTAACACCATTACCATGTAAGTATTGAGCCGTAGATTAGGGGTAAGAAGACGATGTTTTAGCGGCATGTGGACCGTATCTTTTAAATGTTACAAACGCAATTCAAACGCTTCAGTCTCCGAATTACCCAAACACTTACCCTCCGAATTTGGGGTGCACATGGCGGTTGAAGGGGAGTGGAAAATTCGTAGTGCATTTTGAAGATTTTGATTTGCTGGAGAAGGATGATGATTTGCTTAGTGTACCTGCCTGCAACTGGGATAAGTTTGAGATTGTTGACGATGCGGTAAGATCGAGAAATCACATTTAGTATTATTTTCTTTTTCTACTCCTATGGGGTAATATTGGGATTATTATAGCTTGTTGAAATAATAATATTAAGTACTCATGATTCCCGACAGTGAATGGATCCATAATTCACTGCTCTCAGCCAATCATACAATCGAAACCCATAATTCACTCTTGTTTTGGCCAATGAAATTTCAAATGGTCCTCATCACTACTTTTGCGGCGGACATTTGATTTGACACGAGTTGACTGAGTTGTTAAAGTGACAAGTGTTCTAATGTAGAAAAATAAGTTGCAAATTTTTATTTAGAGCAGAAAAAGCATAGTGTTACACTCGTGATTATGGCCAATATTCATTTCGACGACTTCCGCAATTGCGCCACTCGGCAAGCCTCGTGGGCTCAAAACGCCATCCTCGTGAATAATGGCTATCATAATCGCTTATATAATAATATACTATTATTCCATCTCGCAATGGTTTTAGGTTTACAAATGAACTTTCTCGATATTGCAGAAAAATTGAACATATTAAACTTAATTGATAAGATCATAAATATAAATGGAAGAGGGGGGCTCCCCCCACAAGAATTTTAACCCCCCCCCCCCCACTTCGGATCACATTTTGCACTTCGAGTTTGAACTTTACACATGAGACGGGAAACCCTCAATAAAACCCCCTCCTTTCTGGCCCACGTTTCGGCGATTTAATTTACGTTTAGTGTGTCTCAATCAGAACAATTTTATCTCCTATGTCCCTGCGTCCGTTAGAACATGTATTACTACATTTTGTATGCAACAAGCGCATCAGCCTAAAAACGTGTCTTTTACACAATTGGTACATAAACCCCCAACCCTGTGACATAAAATTATACAAAACGCGATTCAGGTGGCTGAAATACCTACAAATATAATCAAATTCCAAAGCAATTACCAGCTGTCTAAATAATAAATCAGGGATGCTAATTTCCCCTCCAGCACTGACTGAAGTACCTAGGTACTTTTAATTTATAAAGCGAAACCATTTTCAGGAGAGATTAATAATTGACCAAGGATTGGGCAACAGGGTGGTGCTAATGGGCCAACGAAGGAATTATACGGATTTTAATGTAGGTTACTTAACATTTTTCTAGGCATTACCTAAGATCTAACACTGTAGAATTATAATACAATCAATGGAATTCATCAATTCTGTGGAAGAAGCAACAAGCCCTTCGATTATTACACCCAGAAGGAACAAATAGCGATCAAATTTTCCAGTGGAGAATTTGGGCAGACGCGTGGAAGGGGTTTTAAACTGCAATACCACCTTGCATCAGGTTCGAAATTGCCGATGTGATCGATTCCTATTGATTATTTCCATTTTTGTAGGGTGCAGTAGAAATTATTCTTCTATAAGTGGAAGAGTTGTAAGCACAGGGACAAAGAACTGTTATTCCACCATTTCGGTGGCTGAAAATCGAACAATCTCAGTTTTCTTTCTCCATTTTGTCAGTTTTGCTATTAGAGCCAACTGCGCAGACATGGGGATTGAGGTAATAATTCCAGCGGCAATTTATTATGGTCTGTCCGGGATCCACATGACCGGGATTCACCCTATTTCCATGGTGAATAATTGTTGTCAACAATGAATCGCCATATAAATCGGGTGAAACTCGGTCATGTGGATCCCGGACAGAGTATAGTCTTATAATTTTGTCACACTACTACTAATTTTTACAAAAATGTTTCTGAATTTATTGTTGAATCTTGAAGATAAGGGATGGAAAGGACAGTTCCGGAAAATTGCTGCTAAAAGCTTGCGGCTTCAATTTACCAAGCCCAATTTTTTCGTCTACCAATAACTTGTGGTTACATTCATGGAGCAATAACACTTACACAGGATCCTACGATTTTACCTACACATCGACAGATCAAGGCAAAGGATGTGGAGGTCCTTTATACAACTACAGAGGAAGATTTTCCAGCCCCCTATATCCTTTGACATACAAATCAGACCAAGAATGTCGATGGTCAGTTCGTGTTCCAGTCGGAATGAGGGTGGCTATTAACTTTCTTAGTAAACCATTACGTTTATACATAGCCGCATTTAACGAAGAAATTTTTTAGATTTTGACATTCAAGGGACATGTGGTTCAAACTTTGTAAAAGTAACAACTTATAGTGCTACAGCTGGTAAGACGTTCCATACAGTTTTCTGTAAAGACGTAAGTATCGTATTTTTTGAAACTGGGGCTGTAGAATGAAAATTTTAGGATAACCCTGCGCCGATATATTCTGAGACCTCTGGGCTAGAGGTTACTTATCACTCATCGCACCAAAATGAGGGAACTGGGTGGCTGATTGCGTTTGAGGCTGTAAATAAGTAAATAATATGACTTGTCTGTTAAAAATGTAAAATATATAAAAATGTGACGGTCGTTGTTGTTTTTTTTTGGGGGGGGAGGGGGCAACTTGATAAACATCTACAGGGATACACATCGTATTGATGTACATCTTCCGTTGGCTTTTCATTCAAACATGAAAATTGCCTATTTTGTGTTAAAATTCGTACTTTTTATAGTTTCCACAAGAATACTGTTGTAAAAATGGTGGTTGTAGTGTCGGGCGCCTAGTCAAGACAATTGAGTCCTGTCTGTCATCATTTAATATTTTGACAAGACCACTCAAAAATTTTCGGTTAAAAAATCACTATAACGAACACATTGTGGTTTCACTAGCTGGTTCCTCCACAACATGAATCCGGACGTAAGTTAAACACAACCTCCCCAGTAATTGACTATTTCTAAAACCAGCGACCCAGAAGGCCTCCATGTTCACCTTCACCCAAACAAAATCGAACTGTGGAGTCCATCAGCTCCGCTAGAAATCCAGTATATCTGGACGATGAAACCCTCCAAAGGATGATAGACACTTTCGGCCCCCTAGAATATTCACAGGTAATCAGTAATCGCATTTTTTCTTTTAATAATTTATTTATTCCCAGTTTGCTGCTACTTTAAATCCACAATGTTTCGTCGATCAAGACTTTGGGGGAGCTGCAAGTTGGCAGGGAGAAGTTGACTGGCCTCCACAACAGGTGGGTAATAATTTTTAGCACTTTCAGTCGCGGATGTTCCTTTTTTTCTGTTTCCTGAAATTTCCGTAAATATTAGGAAATAGTTAGAAGGAAGAGTAAGTCACCTCGCGTAGAACGTCCGACCAGTCCTGATGGTAGATATGTTCTTCCACAGTGTCAGGCTGAGGAGGAATCGTCCAATCCCAAATCGGCCGAAGCGAAAAAGGAAAGCATCATAGAATGGTAAAAAAAGATCGTTTTGTTTAATAGTTGACTCATTTCACTAACTTTCTAAAGTCATTTTTCCTATTACGTATGTCGTTGTGATTCGAAAAAGTCGAGTCTGCCATGCAAGTAGCGGGACAACGCCACACGGGGGCGGCTCAAGTATGCCAAAAAAACTAGTCTCATTGATGGAAATCATTAACGCTATCATTTTTTATATGAATTATGGACACCTCGAAGAGTGTGCAAAAAAAAACGGTCTGCCACTACGCCTGCGGGACAAAATGTGTCTGCCAACCACATTTCCTAGAAATTTGATTAATAAAGTTGTCAAACTATACTGTCATATTTAAATTATCTACCCGTAGCAGGTGTAAAACAGTGTCGTTAGGCAACAATCTGTCTATTCTACACCTCCTACAGTAGATAATTTGAAGCTGGGAGTAGCTTGACAATTTTATTAATTAAATACCTAGGAAATGTGGCTGCCAGACACATTTTGTCCCGCAGGCGAAGTGGCAGACCGGTTTTTTCGGACACTTCGAGGTGCCCGTAATTCATATAAAGGATTTCAGCGTTAATGATTTCACTCTTTTTTACCATACTTGAAGGCCCATTGGGGGGCCCTGTCCCGCAGGTACTCTGGCAGACCGCCAATTTCTGTATTTATGACACGTAAATTAACGAATAATGTGGAAAAGAATGTTAATGAAATCAGCCGAATATTTCTGTCGCTGGCTCCCCGACTATAATGACTAAAAGGTGAATTAAGGTTCGATCGCTCCGTCGAAATGGAGTTGAAGAAGAGACGTGAACCAATAAGCCCCACCACCGCTGTTGATCCGGCCTTAGCCCCATTGACAGCTATGCACGCGTTGAATCTTTCCAAAGGTGCAGCTGAACGCATTGCGGAAACTAGTGCTAGCCGGGTAGAAATTGGAGCAAGATTGGAAACGGACTTTACAACGGAACTTACGGATGCTGTGGAGAAGCTTGCAAAGGCCGAAAATATCAGCTATTATGCAGATGCTCTGCAAGCTGCTGAAGAGGCTGCACAAAATGCTCCACCGGAAGATATGGAACGCGCCGCTGCTCAAGGCGCTAGAAGAATCGAAGTGGATTTGACTAAAGTGGACGAGACTATCGAAGCGATTCGGCCTATCGAAGTTTTGGGATATGTGGGCGTCACCAGGCCTCATTACCCAAAGAAGACCAGTTGAGGATGCAAAAAAAATAGATATATGTATTTTATCAGAATTGTGAAAATAAATTTCAATTTTACCTATTAAGGAATCTTTTCTTGAAAACTCGTTCTAAAATGAGGGTTTTTTATGACTTTCTCTTCCACTTTAGATAATTATTAACCCTCTCTCCCTTTCCTTTATTCTTTTTACTTCTATTACTTATTTTTTTGTGCCTGATCGCTTCTTTGGGTTGCCATGATTGGCTGATCTCATTTCTAATCCTATCCCATTTAGTCACTCCTGTAATTTTCCAAAATAGTATCCATAGCAGTTCTGTTTCTGCTGAGTGTGGCTATAGTCCAGGCAAAATATGTAGTTCCAAAAAGTTTCAGGATTGAGTAGGGGTAGGTTAACTGAACGACGTAATATAAAGTCCCGTCGATTTTTTGTCCACGGGGGGTGGGGGGAGGTTTAAAGGTTTCTTTTGTCAGTTTTTCGCTGATAACTCGAAAACGGTGCGTCGCACAGAAAATTTATGCGAGAGCAAAATCAAAGAGGATTATATTCCCTACAAAATGGTGTATACAGTGTGTCTCATTTTAAGTGGAACCACCCAAATATTTCGGTTAATATTGAGCAAACGAATTCGTTTTTTTTCTACATGTAGAGCTTCAAAATTTGCATCTGTGTGATTTTCACCTTTTTTTTATCCCGAAATCTTAGCCCACTGCGATTAATTAAAGAGGGCGAAAACAGCGAAATCCTATTAGGGCCGATTTCATAATAAAAGTTAAAGGTCCTTTAAAGTTACTGTCGACTTTAAGGGGCCTTTTGACCAATCAGGAGCAACCCTTTTGAAATATTGCTAGGCAAATATTTAAAGGACATTTAAATTTTGATTATGAAATCGGCCCTTAGGCATTTTTTTATCGAAAAATGTTATTAAGAAAAATTGCTCAAGATGACCCCAAATGGATAAGTACGGAGTTGCAGGCCAAAATAAAAATATTTAATTTCTGGAGGAAAAAATATCGAAAACTTCATTATTTTTACAACAAAAGGGTTGCTGTGTAATTAAAAACAATTGAAATGAGTGTTTGACAGTTGCTGTTAGTCATGGCTGGGCAAGATTTAACAATCGCAGAAAAAATTGGAATTATTAAGATTATTATTTTATTAGCTTATAAATTCAACTTTTTCTGCGATTGTTAAATTTTACCCTGCTATAGCTAACAACAAATGTCAAACAAACCCATTTTAATTGTTTTTTTATTACACAGCAACCCTTTTGTTGTAAAAATAATGAGGTTCTCCAGATTTTTTTTTCCTATCTGTTTTAGTTTCCAAGCTATCCGCCGGCGGCAAAAATAGACAATATTTGAAAAAATAAGTTGTTTGACGAGAAGTATTTTTGGATAATTATGTAGGTACCTACATGTACCTATGGTGGACATCGCTTATTCGGGTCACATCAAGCGGTACCCTTCATTTCCATATCACCTACTTTATACACATACCCGCTGAACCGAACAAAAATTATCCATTTTTGCCGGCGGATATCTCGGAAACTAAAACAGATAGGAAAAACTTCTATGCTGCTCTTTTGTAGGGAGTTTAATCCTCTTTCATTTTTCTCTCGGATAAATTTTCTGTGCGAAGCACCATTTTCGAGTTATCAGTGAAAAACTAAAAAAAGCTAAAGTCCCGTCGCATATTAACGAAAGCGGGTGTTGTGTGTCTCAGGCTTTTTTTCTGTTGGTTTGTAAACGGGATTTCACATCCGTCAAAACTCCCGTCACTCACTGTCAGTGTCAATAAACAGTAACAATGGAGATTGAAAAGGGTCTTTGTTGATAATTATTGTCCATGTCAGGAATTTTGAAAGAACTAAAATCCCGTTTACAAACCAACAAAAAAAAAGCCTGAGACACACAACCCCCGCTTTCGTTAATATGCGACGGGACTTTACATTGAAACCTCCCCCCCACCCCCCGCGGATTCGGAAATCGATGGCAATTTATTTTGCGTTGTTCAGGGGACCTACCCCTACATATTCTGAAATTTTTGGAACTACATGTTTTAATTCCTCTATTTCGACTTTTTTGGTCTATTTTGCATGGACTCCTATCGAATAGAGTATTGCAGCTCAAATATTAAAAAAAGAACGAACTAGAAACTATACTTAGGTAGGTACTCTTAAAAAACAAAGGTTATATTTTTTTGTTTCGCTGAATTCCGCACAAACAAAATTACGCCAAGGGGGGACGAAAAGTCAAAGGGGATGAGAAGTAATCGTAGTTAAGTAGAATTACAGAAAATAACACGAGAATAAGTCAATTCTGCAAATTGGGTTGGTAGATGAGTTAAAGATTGAAAATGTCTTTGAATTACCGAGAAATCACAAAAAAAGCCGGAAAAAATAAATAAAATGCATGTACTCCGCTTGCTAGGGGTTAGGAGTTGCTCGAGGAGTTGTTAGTAGCTTTGAGGTTGCTTTTAGGTTGAAGCTCATAAAACTCTTTTTTAATAGTTGACCGAAATCTACCGACCCCTTTAATTTGACTCCACTATTTATTTGAAAAAAATTCCAGTTTCTACCCTTTTTCATCCCCCTCGTTAGATCATAATGAAAATTTGCCCATCCACTTAAAGTTTCACTGTAAATTGACGCACCAAATTCAGTCTTGATACGTTGAGCATTTTTTCAGTTTTCGCATTTTTGTGTTTCTGCATGTTGGGGTTGTGACGCTTTAAGGGTGGTTTTTCTAGAATGAAGACCTTTTTTACCATTAGGTAATAGAAAGTTATCGAATGGTCTTAATTTCATTCCTACATTATCCCTCTTTAGAAATGTAGATATTGCAAAATCGATTAAAGGATATAATAAATCTTTGACAAAAGAATTTTTTTGACTGGGAAAAGTACCTTTATTTCACCGGCGGGTTTCTATGACAAAAATGCATAACGCAACAATGCACATATTTTTCTGACAGTCTTCCCTTCGCCCTATAAATTAATTTGTGAATACCACCACAATGGCACAACAAGAGAGGACTATGCCAAAATACATCAAATTCGTCTTCGGAGGATCAGCAGGGTAACTATTCCCTTATTTCACGATTTCTCAGACCTGAATTTTAGAATGCTGGGAACTCTTTTCGTCCAACCCTTGGATTTAATTAAGAACAGAATGCAGCTAAGTGGAATGGGGGGCGCAAAACGCGAATACCAAACCTCGTTCCATGCCTTCCGTGGAATAATAGCCAAAGAGGGAGTTTTAGCTTTGTACACCGGACTTTCCGCTGGACTTTTAAGGCAAGCCACTTACACCACGACACGGTTAGGGGTTTACACGTGGCTGTTTGAGAGCTTCTCAGAAGATGGCAAAGTGCCAGGTTTCCTCACCAAAGCTGCCATAGGGATGCTTGCTGGATGCTGTGGAGCCTTTGTAGGTACCTGAATAATGTCTTCCGTTAAATGCATTTTAAAAATTATCGTTTCAGGAACCCCTGCAGAGGTGTCGTTGATCAGAATGACCGCGGATGGTCGACTACCGCCATCGGAACGTAGAAATTATAAAAATGTCGTAGACGCAATCATGCGAATTATAAAGGAGGAAGGTTTGTTTACTTTATGGCGAGGAGCTATTCCGACTATGGGTAGGGCCATGGTAGTTAATGCGGCTCAGTTAGCCACATATTCCCAGGCTAAGGAAATGCTGATGGCCACAGGATACTTTGCTGATGGGGTTGTTTTGTATTTTTGGTCTTCTATGATTTCCGGTTTGGTGACTACAGCCGCTTCGATGCCAGTTGATATTGCCAAAACTAGGTATATTCTATACATATTCAGTAAAATGGAAATGCAATTAATATTTTGTTTCAGAATTCAGAGCATGAAAACCGTGGCTGGAAAACCAGAGTATAGTGGAGCTATTGATGTTTTGGCAAAAATTGTTAAGAGGGAGGGACTGTTCGCTCTGTGGAAAGGATTTACACCTTATTATGCTAGATTAGGGCCGCACACAGTTTTAACATTGATTTTCTTAGAGCAAATGACTAGTGCCTATAATAAGCATGTTCTGGGTAAAACGGGAAAAACTGGAGGTCTTTAATGAAAGAATACTCCTGCTTTTCTTTCTTTTCGTCTCATTCCCATTCGTCCCCCCTCTCCAGCGCTTTTTGTAGCTGCGCTTGCGATTTTACATAGATATCTACAGGCGTTTCATTTAAAACGAAACACTTTAAATAACTACTGCAACGGTGGTACATCATTTTAAAAGGAATTAAACTGTGCCAAAATTTTTGAAAATTATTCACTCCTTAAAAAGTTACATTGAGGAACATGAACTGGTTCTCGGCCTAGAAATAATTATGGATTTTAGTGCGATAACTTGACAACGGATTGAGATATCGAGCTGCATGTTCGACCTTCAAGTCTGTTAAAGGTGTCAATTTCGGGTGATGAAATTTAGGGGAAGAAAACCATAAAAAACATGATAACTCCTCAAGGGTTGCATGCGGCTATTTGAAACCTAACGTGCACAGATAGTAATGAAATCTTGCCTTTTCCGGGCAGCTGGGGTGGAAATTAAGGGTTGCAACACGAAATTCCGCTTAATAAGTATTGGTTCTATTGTTTTATAATTAATTGCAATTTACTCACCGATTTAAGATAAACAGTGAAGTGAACCAATAACTAAAAGCTGAAAGATTGAGAAGAAAGCAGGGTTGAACTTGGAGCACCCAATCTTGAATCCTTTTGCTGCTTCAAAAAATGGCTGAGTGATGGTTGATAGCCTGAAACAGTAGCAAATTATTGATAGCTTATGCAAAATAGAACTTTACTTATTGGTTGATGAAATATCACCAAACAGATTCCGATTAAAAACTGGAAATGTATGTTTCTCCTGAATTCTCCATTCGATTCCAATATGCTTCTTTGCAATTTTAACTTTGGACAAACTTTTTTGACGGTCCGAGGCTCCTCAGGGGAAGGTTGGATCTCTTGTGTTGCCCAAAGTGGAAGGTAGATTCCAAATAAAAACTGGAAATATAACGTTTCAGTTGACCATAAATAAAATCTTGTGTTACCTTTTAAACCGAAGTTTTACCTAAGTAGTATTCATCGACATCTCATTCTGTTAAAACACAAAATATGAAGAACATCCAAATTTGAAATTAATAGAGCCTTTAGCTTATGCTCCCAAGATTTCCAGGTTGGATATTCAGATACCTGATGGGTTGCTAAAAGTCTCCACTACACTACACTACAATACACTAATGCACTAATACACACCGAACCGGTAAAAAATCCTATGCAGAGTGAAAAAAATAAAAATCCAACACCAACCCTAGGTACTACTTACCAAGGCCAGACTATTAACTGCTCAAACCTGAAACAATGAAATACTCCTTGAAATTTGGAAAAAATTAATTAAGACTTCTGATCAGCAAGAAATTAGGGGTTCCAAATGTAATTTTTAGTGCCGTAGCAGAATGCGGAGGTACTGTAGTGTTAGTGAAATCGCTCGCTCGGCCGTCTACTCTGTCCGCGGCATAACTTGAGAACGAAAGCAGATCTCGAGTTGAAATTTTGTACACAGGTGTATACCCCGAAAATCTCGGCGGGGATTGTTTTTGGACCATATCGCACCATAGTTGTCGAAGTTACGGATGAAAAACCGAAAGAAATCGCAATTTTCGACGTTTGATCGCGAACGCTGCTTCAACGCTTGAAGATACATCAAAAGTTTGAAAGGAGGAATTATCGGCATTGAAAAGATCTACAAAAAAGTCCGCGACAGCCTATAGCTATCTACGATGGGTAGCCCACCGTGATCGTTTTTGTGTTTTAATTTTTGACGAAAATGGCTTCGGTAGCTTATTGTCGACTAGCCGTAACAGATATTTATATGCTGTCGCGGACTTTTTTTTAGGTCTATTCCTTGTCGACATTTTTTCCTTATACGACTTTAATCCATCTTCAAGCGTTTAGGCAGCGTTCGCAGTAGAAGCGCGAGTGCGAGATTTTTTTTCCGGGAGCGAAAAATTATTAATTGTATGTATAACTCGAGAGCGAGTGGAGGTATCTTACTGAAACTTGGTTTTCGAGTTCTACCATCAAGTCTGTTGAAGGTGAAGGGGTGTCAATTTTGGGGTATGAAATTTAGGGGTTGAAAATCACAAAAATACGAAAACCACTCAAATATGCTGCACGTTGAGGTCTGGAACCCGACACACAAGTTAGAAATAAACCACTGTAATCATAAAGTAATAGTAAAAAGGCGCTACAACCCCGAACATGCAGAAACACAAAAATACGAGAAAACAAAAACTACTCAACGTATGCAGGCTGAATTTGGTGTGTCAATTTACAGTGACACTGTAGGCGGCTGGGCAAATTTTCATTATGATCTCACAAGGGAGATAAAGTTTAAGGGTTGAAACTGGGAAATTTTTCAGTTAAATGGTAAAATAAAATTATGGGGTTTGATAGATTTCCGTCAACCATTGAAAAAAGTCTTACGAGTCTTCAATCTAATACCAACACTTAGGCTACTGACAACCCCTACCCTTGGCAAGCGGAGTAATTACATTTTATTTATCTTTTCTCGGGTTTTTATGTGCTTCCTCTGTAGATAATTCAGTCATTTTAATTAACTTCACCCTCAAAACCCTCAAAAAGCTAAATTTAGGCAGACCGCTTCTTTTTCGTGTAATTTTCGCTAGTTCTACTTAACTACAGGTAATTTTCACCCCCTTTCACAATTTTTCAAACCCGCGAGCGTTAATTTTGTAAAATTAGCGCAATTTTGTCCTTCCGGGGTAATAAATTTTACTCATTCAGTTTATATTTTTTTACTTTCACTTTTTCGACCCCCTTCGCAATATTTCGACCCCCCAAAACCCTAAATTTGCATAGTTGGGTTATTTTCGTGCTATTTTCTGTAATTCTACTTATTATCTACAGTTAATTTTTATACCCTTTGACTTTTCATCCCCCTTTGCGATTTTAGAACCCCCTATGTGTTAATTTTGCAAAATTCGCGTAATTTCGTTTTTCGTCGGTAATAAATTGAACTCATTTGGAATGCAGCATACCTTTTTCAATTTTCAAGTTTCCTTCGCAATAGGTAGGTATTTCAACCCACACAAAAGCTTTTAAATGTATAATTGGATTAATTGGATGATTTTCAACAAGAAATTTTTAACATTTCGCCTTTTTGACACATCTGTGCATCTGCGGAGGCACTACTACTAGGTGCAGATTGATAAAATCTGCACCCGATTCCACCAGTAAGACCAGCCGCCCCTACATACACATTAACTTGATAAACGTCTACAGGTATATACGTCGCATTGATATACATCTTCCGTTGGCTTTTAAGATTTTAGCTAAGTATTCTTTATCTAATCTATTAATCTTTTTAACAAGTAAGCCTTATCCCCCATAATGCAATTATTGTTTTATGGGGGATAAGAATTTCGGACGCAGCAGAATATAAAACTCCTCACAACTGCACATCATCTTGCAATACCCATTGGGTATTGACATCCCAAAATGAATAAGAAATTAGTAAAATAAACAAAACATTTACCTCCTAATCTGGTAAAAGTTGCCCGAAGCCTCCAGGCCTGCTATCCAGACTGCTCCAATAACATTCGTCACATAAACACAATTTCGAACACTTTTCAGAGTTACTATGAAATTTTATGAAGGCACACGCGAACCGACACTTGCACTTCACTTTTGCACAAACCTGTCAAGACATGAAGACTTCATTATGTAATTCATGTAATACTTACATTAGTTTACGATCTCTTTCCAACACTAAACACACAAATGCTCTGCATAGGATTCCATCACCAAAAGTAACCCTAAAGAGGTACTTACCAGGCCAGCTCGTTCATCAATAATTGCTCCCTGGAAAATTAAAACAATATTTTAAAATTGAAGTAGACGAACAATGATAATGTCTTACGAGTGAGCTGGCAAATCCCTGCAATCGTCAACTTTGAATTATTAGCTGCAGACTGGAGAGTGGATGATGTCTAAAAGAAATCTGGAATTGTGAAGCTTCCAATCAGGTAGTAAAATTAGCCCTTACCCCAAATGACTACAAGTAATATCCAATTGCTTAAATTCTTCACGTAGTTTTGAGGACGAAGCCGAACTTTTGAAGAGTTAAGTCGTCGAAGGGAAATAACACAAAATGTGTTAGCCTGAAACGACACCAAGATAATAGTGACTGATTGACGATTCAAAACTATGTACTTTTACCACAATTTTTGCTACGACGATGATTTGCCAAGTGAACTGCCATTCAGCTCCCAAATAAAAACTGAAGATATCTTCGATCAAACTGCAACAGATAATGTCAAAAATACCAGCAACTAAACAGAATACTCACGAATGAATTTTTACGATGACGATAGAGGCAATCACGGTCGAGGATTCCTGTCCTGGAATCTGGATGAAGAGGATATGACATCGCGGTAGGTATTCTAATAATTTTTCGAGCAAAAGGCACCCATGGCCATGGTCTGAAAAAAAAAACTGCTTATCCTGTGGCTCTTCCACAAAAGATTCTATAACTATCCAAAAGGGGGGGGGACACAGAAATCCATGCATGGCGAAATTTCAAAACTCACCCCCTAACCCCCACCTACCCCCACTTCAAAATTTTAAATGGCCTTGAAACTTGAAACATCATTTGAAAGCTAATTTCATTGCCAATCTAACGCTGTAACAGTTTTTGATATTTGTTCAACTCTAGCGGCCTTTATGGTCAAATTTTAAATTACATTAGGGCCCTTTGTGATACATCATTTGAAAGGGTTTGAAATTATCTGTCAACCTGTACAAGAATTTTTGAAATCCACCCACTCGTTCAAAAGTTACATTGAAAGACATGAGCTGCTTCTGGGCCTAGAAATCCTTCAAGTTTTTAGGCTGTAAGTTTTGAACGATTGGATGGATTTAAAAAATTCTTGTATAAGTTGACAGATAATTTCAAACCCTTTCAAATGATGTATCACAAAGGGCCCTAATGTAATTTAAAATTTGACCGTAGAGGGCGCAGGAGTTGAACAAATATCAACAATTATTGTTACAGCGTTAGATTGGCAATGAAATTAGTTTTCACATGATGTATTTATCACAAGGGAGGGGGTTGCCATTTAAAATTTTGACGTGGGGGTAGGTGGGGGTTAGGGGGTGAGTTTAGAAATTTCGAAAAGCATGGATTCCAAATTAAAATCGACATGTCCAAGCGAATTTTCATATTATATTTATTCTATTAAAAATTTACGCCAATATTGCCACAATGATAAGAATTGTTCACCTCATCGAGACGCGTATTTTGATTTAAAAAAATAATAATTTGAGAGTAGTCCCCCGATTTACATTCAAGTATGCGATCTCCTTAGCAAATTTTTAATTTGTTATTTGTGATTTTTTTCTCCCTTTAAATTGAAGAAAATTTTGATATCGCCTTTTTTTACGCTTTTGAAGCAAAATACTGGGGCTGTCAATTTTTCGCATTTTATTACACCTTTGCTCTATTCGCAGACAACCATTTTGAATCCTCATTACTTAAGTACGTGTGCTGTAAAGGCTTGAAGTTCCAGTGGGATCCAAAATGGCAGCACAATAATATTCGAACTCGTCTCTGCTCGAATGAAACACAAGTAAACCGATCTGCTTCAAAATTTTTTTTGTTCGGTTGATACTAATATTGGGCTCCAAGATGGAGGCCAAATTACGTGTAACACGGCCATCATCATCATGTAAAATATTTAAATTGACAACAAGGAAGTATATAGTCGTTACGATAACATTTAATTAAGACAAATCGCCATCTTGGATCCCATTGATAGATTTCTAGATCTGACATAAAACTATAGACAAGTAGAAAAAATTTCACTAAATAGGTTTTGGTTTGGTGGCCATTTTGGAGCCCTGTAAATCGCGGATGAACAGTAAACCTGCAACAATAAAGCGTTGGAATTTACAACCGATTGAGTCTAAATGAAAATACAGATTTATGCATTCGCCAACCGCCATTTTGGATCCCAAAGTAGACTTTATTCTGAATTTTTACAAGAAGGTACTTTCACCTACATAAGTATAAGCGGCTAGAATTTAATACAATTTTTTGTTACCGAAGCGGTCGAAATGTCAAAGATGGGCTCCAAGATGGCTGATAAATTACGCCTATCATGCTCCTGTGAAATGTTTACTGACAACAAAGTAAATATAAAACCAGTTGTCATGGTTATGCGGAAAGTTGGCCATCTTGGATCCCATTGAAAGAACGGAATTTTCAATGTGGGCCCCAAAACGGGGCACATTCCTTGCGAAAGGAGCACAGAAGCTTGTTGGTTCTCTTTAAAACTAGACATAAGCAGAAATATATTTTTCTAAAAATAGGTTTTGTCGAGGATTTTGTTTTGGCAGCCATTTTGGAGCCCTACAAACGTTTTCGGCAGGCAAAAAATTATCCGTGAATCACCCTTATCAGCCTTAACTTTATGACCTCCACGACAAATTATTTACATATAAGAAGTTCGATAGCCCTGAAGAAGATGGCAAAAATAATAAAACCACCGAAACGTTGATAAGCGAATAGACGTCATTTAACATCGTATATTCTTACATTGACATTAATGACATTGAGATGGAGCTGGCAAAGACCTGAACTGCACTGTCACCGTCGAAAACTCAATCTGGCAACACCGCATTTCCCGGCTATGAAAGACGCAGCCTGACATTTAAGATGGAGCACTTTGTACATCGGTATCATTATGGTATCCAACATTTGAAAGAAGTTTGAAAAAATAAAGTTATATGCAAAAACCGTTTGGCATTATTAGTGACGTAGACATGAATAGAATTTATCGCGCACTTGGGACACCTTGTATGTCTTATCAAATTGAAAACTGCACAATTTCCGCGAAATTTTTTTTTGTATCTACCCAGCTGCAGCACTCTTCATAAATTCGTCTCAAAAACGAATTTTAATTTAAAAAACAGAAAATTCCTGCTAGATAAAACTCACTTTTGATGACCTTATCCCACACAGCCTCCTCTGATCTAGTAAAAAGACGCCATCAATTACTTATTAATAAAATTAAATTGTTAAATTTTCTAATAATTACTAATTTACTAATTAAGGGCAAAACTAGATTGCCCTCAATTAACTATATCAAACTGAAAACTGCACGAATGATTAACAGCCGAGACGCGACCAACATGCAAAATTTTTAAGAAAATTAGTCCCTGTTAACTGAATAATTATTAGTACCTACTCACTCTTATTTGCATCTCACTTATGCTGCACTTTCTATTTTTGCACTTTTTATTTCAAAAAACTTAAAGACAAATTATCACACACTAAAATTTGCAATGATGGCGCCGCTGTGAAATTTGGTTCGTAGAAGACCAATCAGGAATCAGAATCCAGTCACAGCCTTCTAATACAAAATCTCAGGAAGAATTTAATGTCACTTTTTACAATAAAACAAATTAAACTTCAAACGAGGGGGTTATATAACTATTAGTTCAAAGATTATTCCATTAGGATTGGAAAATTAACCGTGACTTACCTAAAATTTTATTAATTTTATTCCATCAGCCACTATCACTGATGTACGAAAGCGTAGAACCGCCACGCAAAATCCATTTTTTTTAAAGTATTGCGACTTTAAATACGCAATAAATATTTCATTGCGACTTTAAGCTCGCAATAGATTAATTCATTGCGTCTTTAAACTCGCAATAGATGAATTTATTGCGACTTTGAACTCGCAATAAATATTTCATTGTGACTTTAAACTCGCAATAAATATTTCATTGCGACTTTAAACTCGCAATAGATTAATTCATTGCGACTTTGAACTCGCAATAAATACTTTATTGCGACTTTAAACTAGCAATAATTTGATAAACTGTCAATTTCCAGTTTGAACTGAACATGTTACGTCATGTGGCTAAGTGACTGCTTGCTACTGCTGGTTCGTCACGCTGCTGTGTGCTGTGCTGTTGCTGTGTGGGTAGTTCCTACAGCCACGTGCAAGGTCAAGTTAGTTTAAACTTGCAATGAATTAATCTATTGCGAGTTTAAAGTCGCAATGAAATATTCATTGCGAGTTTAAAGTCGCAATAAAATATTTATTGCGAGTTCAAAGTCGCAATGAATTAATCTATTGCGAGTTTAAAGTCGCAATGAAATATTCAATGCGTGTTTAAAGTCGCAATGAAATATTTATTGCGAGTTCAAAGTTGCAATGAAATATTCAATGCGAGTTTAAAGTTGCAATGAATTAATCTATTGCGAGTTTAAAGTCGCAATGAAAGATTTATTGCGAGTTCAAAGTAGCAATGAAATATTTATTGCGAGTTCAAAGTAGCAATGAATTCATCTATTGCGAGTTTAAAGTCGCAATGAAATATTCAATGCGTGTTTAAAGTCGCAATGAAATATTTATTGCGAGTTCAAAGTTGCAATGAAATATTCAATGCGAGTTTAAAGTTGCAATGAAATATTCAATGCGAGTTTAAAGTTGCAATGAATTAATCTATTGCGAGTTTAAAGTCGCAATGAAAGATTTATTGCGAGTTCAAAGTAGCAATGAAATATTTATTGCAAGTTCAAAGTCGCAATGAATTAATTTATTGCGAGTTTAAAGTCGCAATGAAATATTTATTGCGTTTAAAGTCGCAGTACTTTAAAAAAAAATAATTTTGCGTGGCGGTTCTACGCTTTCGTACTGATGGTCCACTTATTAAAATAAAATATAACCACTGTTTTGGAATTAACTGACACTAAATATGAATCACTATTAACGGATATTATTCTTATGAATAATTATTACGCAGTGGTTAATTACTGCATTTGTCTTCTTGCCGTCACAGACAGCCCTCTACTAGTTATGAAGTTCGCGGTAAAATTTGACAGCTGAGGTCAATGCCCTGCCGTCTAGATTTCAAACCCTTTTGTGTACACCCCAGGCACGGCATAAGGCCCCGACAAGTAGGTACCTACCTAGTATTAGTAGTAAACTTTATTATTGCGTTTTGGCGTTCACAAGCCCTGCCATTCTTACACCCTAACTATTTTAATTATACAGATTATGCCAGAACGCAAGCACTTCCATTTAATTGAGCAATCAGCATTAAATTCTAAGATTTTTTTTATTTGCAGAGTTCAATAGTTAGTTAAGCCTTAGTCACTACACCAAATTTCGTTAAAATACGTGCAGTCATAAATACAGGTGTGACGTCATATATTTCGGTTTATTTAGGATAACTCGAGAACGGATAGAGATATTTTAGATTTTCCTTCACACGATTCCATCGGGCGAAAATATACGTCTTTCGGATATTTTTTGAATAAGTGTTTTTGCGAAGATTACAAAGTTAAATATAAGTGTTACCTTTGAACGATATGTGATTATAAGTAGATATGTAGGCGCAAAATTCGATTTCAAGGACAAATGGCACGGTGCAGCAGCTGCAGCACGAAAGCGCCATAAATTATGCAGGAATTTCTTAACCCTCGTGTGGCAATACTGTCAACTGACAACTTACCCGTCAACCCGACGTTCTTAAATGAGGTTATACTGTCAGTAAGTGACATTTTGCTGATAGATCTTAAAAAACAAACAAAAAATGTTTTTAATCTGATTGCCTTCTCCAATTCCATTTCTAATGACAGAATTCGTAACCCACAAAATAGAAAGAGGTAATAATTAAGGAAGAACGCAAAGAAGAATGGAGCGAAACAGAACCGGACAATGCGAACGGCCTCAATGAAGATGTGAAGATGAAAGTGGAAGAAGAGGTGAAGAAAGAACTTGAAACTGACCGTCTTAGTTTTGCGTCATTCCTGCCAAATTTCTGTTCCATATGTCCGGCATGTTATTTATTTCTGCACGAAGACTTATAAAAAAATATCCAAAAGATGAACATTTTCTCACGATTCAATTCACGGAAAACTAATTTGAGATATCTGATATCTTTATCCGTTGTCAAGTTTCTTCATCACTGTATTTATTTTAACTAAAGCTTACACGTAGGATTGGAATTCTTCTAGAGGTTCTATTTTATCGGTTGTGCATGTCAGACCATTGTTTCCTATATCCGCCATGTTACCTAATAATGTTAGCAAAAACACTAATTCAAAAAATATCCGAAAGACGTATATTTTCGTCCGATGCAATTGTGTGAAGGAAAATCTAAAATATCTCTATCAGTTCTCGAGTTATCCTGGATAAACCGAAATATAACGTCACACCTGTATTTATGACCACGCATTTTAACGAATAATAAAGTTTACTACTAATACTAGGTAGGTACATACTTGTCGGGGCCTTATGCCGTGCCTGGGGTGTACACAAAAGGGTTTGAAATCTAGACGGCAGGGCATTGACCTCAGCTGTCAAATTTTCCCGCGAACTTCATAACTAGTAGAGGGCTGTCTGTCACGGCAAGAAGACAAATGCAGTAATTAACCACTGCGTAATAATTGTTCATAAAAATAATATCCGTTAAGGGTGATTCAAATTTAGTGTTAGTTAATTCCAAAACAGTGGTTATTTTTTATTTTAATAAGTGGACCATCAGCGATAGTGGTTGATGGAATAAAGTTAATAAAATTTTAGGTAAGTCACCGTTAATTTTCCAATCCTAAACAGAATAATCTTTGAACTAATAGTTATATAACCCCCTCGCTTGTAGTTTAATTTGTTTTATTGTAAAAAGTGACATTAAATTCTTCCTGAGATTTTGTATTAGAAGGCTGTGACTGGATTCTGAATCCTGATTGGTCTTCCACGAACCAAATTTCACAGCGACGCCATCATTGCAAATTTTAGTGTGTAATAATTAGTTTTTAAGTTTTTTGAAATAAAAAGTGCAAATTTAATAGAAAGTGCAGCATAAGTGCGATGCAAATAAGAGTGAATACCTACTATTAATTATTCTGTTAACAGGGACTAATTTTCTTACAAATTTTGCATTTTGGTCGCGTCTCGTCTGTTAATCATCCGAGCAGCTTTCAATTTGATATAGTTAGTTGAGGGTAATCTAGTTTTGCCCCTAATTAGTAAATTAGTAATTAGAAAATTTCACACTTTAATTTTATTATTATAGTAATTGATGGCGTCTTTGTACTAGATCAGAGGAGGCTGTGTGGGGTGAGGCCATCAAAAGTGAGTTTTATCTAGCAGGAATTTTCTGTTTTTTAAATTAAAATTCGTTTTTGAGACGAATTTATGAAGAGTGCTGCAGCTGGGTATATACATAAAAAAATAAAAGACATACAGGGTGCCGGGAAATGCGGTGTTGCCAGATTGAGTTTTTGACGGTGAAAGTGCAGTTTAGGTCTTTGCCAGCTCCATCTCAATGTCATTAATGTCATGTAAGAATATACGATGTTAAATGAAATCTATTCGCTTATCAACGTTTCGGTGGTTTTATTATTTTTGCCACCTTCTTCAGGGCTACTGAACTTCTTATATGTAAATAATTTGTCGTGGAGGTCATAAATTCTCTAAAAGTTTAACCTGATGATTCATACATACAGGGTGATTCACGAAGAACAAGAACGTCGAGAAGAACGTTCGCTAGAAACTTTTGGGGATCCACTCGGGGATCCACTTAGAGCTGAATTTTGAAAGGGCCCTAGTCATTAGTGACTGCTTGGGAGAATTTTCTTCTTTTTTGTAGTTTTGGAAAGAGGAATGCTCAATTAATGAATCCTTGAAAAATAAAAGAAGAGTAATTTTTAGTTAAGAAAATATAAATTTTCAAAAATCAGTAATTTTAAGTATATTATCCTATGCAATTTGGTTCAAAACCAAGCTGATTTCTTGCCGTGTAGTACGAACAGATAACCATAATGTGAATTTGCAGATAATTCACATCATGCTATTTCATATATGACACATAACAACCTGATTTAAGCAACAATATAGGCCCATCCTGGATTCCTATTCATATTACATAATTTTGACATCGCCATCTTGAAATGCAGGTTCAATTTAAAGTGTGACTGCTTGGGCCAATTTTTTTGCATTTAGTCTTAATCGATTGAGGAGATTATAATTCATGCCCATAAAAAAAATTAATAAAGAGTAATTTTTCGTTTTCAAGATATACAGGTTTTTTTTTTAAATCTTTGCTTCTTGAATATCTTCGGACGTAAAAAAGATATTGAAATGAAATAAACGCTGATCAGCTCCGCATGTACAGGGGGATACCTTCGCGCTTGTATTTTTGTAAAAACGATAGCTTCAAAATGAAGGGTCATGAATACGTTGCACATCGGTGTTGGGGCACCCTGTATTGTTACTCTCGACTTATAATATTACTTTAGCAAACATCTGGTCCCACTTACACTAAAAAAAAATAATTTGGTCATTTTCGACTGGACCGAGAATTCGCCCTTAACGTATAGGGTCCTTTGCCAAATTTTGAAAACACCATAATCACACCCATTTTTTGCTTGCCTGAAACGTTTGTAGGGCTCCAAAATGGCTACCAAAACAAAACCCTTGACAAAACCAAGTTTTAGTAAAGGGTGAGTCAACAGGGCGACGGCGGTCCATAACTTCTGAACCCTTCCAGATGGGAAATCAATTCAAACGCCATTATGTACAACACCGCCAATTCTACATCCTAAAAATACTTTCAACTATACAGGTGGTCCCAAAACACTTGCAACGCATGGCAACTTGATTTTTTAAAATGGTGTTCCAGCATTTTGTTGCCATACTCTGGATCACCTATAACATAGCTTTACATCGACATAAGACATTCGATGTTTTAAGGCTCTGTTCTAAAGTAATTAATTCTTTTTGAAAAATTTCGATCATTGCGAGTGCTTATTAAAAAAATTCCTGAGAACTCAATTTTGTATCTAGAGAGCTGAGATTCGGTACGAATATGAAGGAAGGTCTATTCTATCTATCTGACAGGATAACTATAACTATCACTATACAGGGTGTTAAAAATTCTGTGTCAAGTTTGGAAAATTTCAAATATGCAAAACTCCATTTTTTCAAATAACACCCCCTGTTATTATTGTGCCATGGAGTTCGGCTGTTGAATTACTTTATTTTTTATTAAGTATGTCCTATACCTAAAGTCAATACTTCAAAAGATATTCTTTGTCTTATTTATTTTATTGAAGATTATTACGATCTCAATTAAAGAATCCCATGGACTGTATGACAGTTATGATATGATTAACATTGTTTATTTACATGGTTACCAGACAGTTTGTCACATTTATTGACATACACAACCAGGTAGAATTCATTGTTATGGTTTACTGCTTATGGTTGAAATTAATTGTGTATGTCAATAAATGTGACAAACTGTCTGGTAACCATGTAAATAAACAATGTTAATCATAACTGTCATACAGTCCATGGCATTCTTTAATTGAGATCGTAATAATCTTCAATAAAATAAATAAGACAAAGAATATCTTTTGAAGTATTGACTTTAGGTATAGGACATACTTAATAAAAAATAAAGTAATTCAATAATAACAGGGGGTGCCACTTGAAAAAATGGAATTTTGCATAAACTGGCGGCCAAATGAACCTTTCAGTCTAAAATTCTCGCGTCTGTTCAAATGACTCTAACTTTTCACACAGCGCCGCAATTGTGAATCGCTTTCTTCCGTTAGAAAGATCATTTTATTGGCTTCATTCCAGTGTTACCATGAGAGTGTTGGTGTTTTCATCCATGACTCGACATGGTTGTTTCTAAACAACTTGCAAAAATGTGAAGTTTTAGACCATCCCCAATTCCAAGAAAAATTTTTTTGAATGCCCAGGATCAATATCTCGAGACCCTTTTGTCGTTTTTTGCTGATAACACTTCTTCCCCCAGGAATTAAAAAATAACTTTTTTTTCATTAACTCCCTGATATCTTCTTCATTCATCAACCAATCTTCAAGGTCGTGGGCTCCTTGTAACCATAAAGGATTGGCTAAACAGAAAACCGGCAAAGAAGCCTCCTAACACAAAAAAGCAAAATGGTAGGAGGTAAAGAAATCACCAAAAAATTTTAAACACGTTTTATGTGGAACATTTACAAGGAATCTGCATTCTCCCGCTTACAGCTAGAAAGGGCTTTCTCGAGGAGTATTTTGATGCGTCATTTGAGAATGTTACGTTAACACTTGGTCAAAAAGAACAAGAATTTTGATTCCCGTTCTGAAGGATAAAGCCAACGGTCTTAAATTAATGAAGTCCGACCCTTCCATTAGTTTCTATGACGATATACAGCGACAATGTAAGGATGTGATAACTAAAGTGTCACTATTGCATTATCGTTTTTGAATCGAATCATGGCCGTCTCTAGTTCCAGGCCATGTCCTAACCATTTGGCAACGTGGCGAGAGGAGATTTACCGTCAATTTGACAAATTGTCTCTGATTGTCAATAAAGTGAAACTTTTGCGAAAAAAGACCAAAAATATTGGAATCTTTACCAATTTCAAATGATTAACATACTGAAAATGAATATTTTGAATAAAGTATGTAAGATATCTGGTATTTAGTAAATTTATAGTGATAAATTTTGATTACAGACCTATTTTAAATACTGTGGACAAGAGAGGGCTTTGTAAAATTGATTTCACCGTGTTTAAATTAAACATTCACTGGAATTGAGCTTTTATCATTAGGAAGTTTAAATAAATAGCAGAAAACCATTTGGACTTGATGGATAAATCGCATTTCAAAACAAGATTTATTTCATCGTTACAGCGATGGCAAAAGGCAGGAATTAGACCATTCTCATCTGTAGAATTTTGTGTAAAGTCGACACGATGGCGTAGGTACCCTGCTAAACGAAGATCAATTGAAATTGATACCTAGTCATCGCTATTTTGTGTATCTAGTTAAAAAATTTATTTCTCAGTCTAACCTGTTACTTACTCATTATTAGAACCGTTACACATTGCTACACCCTAATTACAGGTGCCCAAGCGCCCAAAAATTATATTGTATTTATTTCTACACAAACTATATGCTCTCAATAAACAAGTAATTCTGTGTAAAAGTGTTAAGTTTCAATAATGATCTCGAAATTATAAAACGTGGAGGACTCGCAGTGGCTTCCAAGGGAGTTGTTTGAGGCCCAGATGCTTAGAAATCATGCAAGCTGATGTAATCTCGATTGAATTTGAAAAGGATTTGTAAAAAATCTTTTTCTCTGGCTCTAGAAGCAGAATTTGTTACTTAAAACTTACTTAATAGGGCACATCTTACAGGCTTTCTTAAAGTATTGAATTTCAATTGGTTAATCATTTGAAATTGATAAAAATATAAAATTGTTTGGTAATTTTTGCAATGTTTCACTTCAATGACAATCTATGACAATTTGTCAAACTGACGCTAAATCTCCTCCGGCAGCGTTGCCAAATGGTTAAGGACAGGGCCTGGAACTAGAGATGGCCATGATCGAATACACACTATCATAATGTCGCTATGGAAACTTAATGGCAGGGTCGCACTGCATTAATTTAAGACCATTGGTTTTCTCTTGCTCTTTAAGGAAGTTAAAAAAAACTTGCACGAGCAGTATTATTGAGATTTAAAATTCTCTTAGGGTAGACTTCAGATGATTTTCAACAGCATTTGGCTTCAATTTTAAATCAGATTCATGTGAAAACTTGTGTTTTATCTGTCAGAACGGGAATCTAAACTTTTGTTCTTTTTGAGCAAGTCTTAACGTAAAATTCTCAAATGACGCATCAAAATACTCCTCGAGAAAGCCCTTTCTAGCTGTAGACGAGAGAATGAAGATTCGTTGTAAATGTTCCACATAAAATGTGTTTAAAATTTTATGGTGATTTCTTTACCTCCTACCATTTTGCATTTTTGTGCTAGGAGACTTCTTTAGGGGTTTTCTGTTTAGCCAATCCTTTATGGTTAGAAAGAGCTCACGAGCTTGAAAATTGGTTGATGAATGAAGAAGTTATCAGGGAGTTAATGAAACAAAGTTATTTTTTTAATTCCTGGGGGAAGAAGTGTTATCGGCAAAAAACGACAAAAGGGTCTCGAGATATTGATCCTGGGCACCTGTTCCACTCATTAAAAAAATTCAAAAAATATTTTCTTGTAATTGGGGATGGGGTAAAACTTCACATTTTTGCAAGTTGTTTGGAAACAACCATGTCGAGCCGTGGATGAAAACACCAACACTCTCATGGTAACACTGGAATTAAGCCAACAAAATGATCTTTCTAACGTAAGAAAGCGATTCACAATTGCGGCGCTGTGTGAAAAGTTATTGTGATTTGAACAGACGGGAGAATTTTAGCCTGAAAGGTTCATTTGGCCGCCAGTTTATTTGAAATTTTCCAAACTTGACACAGAATTTTTAACACCCTGTATAGTGATAATGATAGTTATCGTGCTAGATAGATAGAAAAGACCTTCCTTCATATTCGTACGAAATCTCAGCTCTCTAGATACAAAATTGGGTTCTCAAGAATTTTTTTAAGAAGCACCCGCAATGATCGAAATTTTTCAAAAAGAATTAATTAGGTACTTTGGAACAGAGCCTTAAAACATCGAATGTCTTATGTCGATGTAAAGCTATGTTATAGGTGATCCAGAATATGGCATCAAGATGCTGGTGTTCCATTTAAAAAAATCAAGTTGACATGCGTTGCAAGCGTTTTGGGACACCCTGTATAGTTGAAAGTATTTTTAGGATGTAGAATTGGCGGTGTTGTACATAATGGCGTTTGAATTGATGTCCCATCTGGAAGGGTTCAGAAGTTATGGACCGCCGTCGCCTTGTTGACTCACCCTGTATATTTCTGCTTATGTCTAGCTCCTTTCGCAAGAAATGTGCCCCATTTTGGGGCCCACACTCGCAATTCTGTTCTTTCAATGGGATCCAAGATGGTCAACTTTCCGCATAACCATGGACAACTGGTTTTATATTTCCTTTGTTGTCAGTAAACATTTCACAGGAGCATGATAGGCATGCTCTAGGCGTAATTTATCCGCCATCTTGAAGCCCATCTTTGACAGTTCAACCGCTTCGGGAACAAAAAATTGTGTTAAATTCTAACCGCTTATAATTATGTAGGTGAAAGTACCTTCTTGTAAAAATTCAGAATAAAGTCTTCTTTGGGATCCAAAATGGCGGTTGGCGATTGCGTAAATCTGTATTTTCATTTTGACTCAATCTGTTGTAAATTTCAACGCTTTATTGTTGCAGGTCTACTCTCTTCGTGAATCACCCTGTATACTCTGGTGAGGTTTTACTTTCAAAAATTGTCCACTTGTGAAATGGCTAAGGGATATTCAAAAATCCTTAAAAAAATGTCTAAATTTAGATAGTTTATAGAATCTTTTGTGGAAGAGCCACAGAATAAGAAGTTTTTTTTTTAGACCCACCGCGATGTCATCCTATTCATCCAGATTTCAGGATAGAATTCCTCGACGTAATTGCCTCTATCGTAAAAATTCATTCGTGAGTATTCAGTTTAGTTGCTG
The DNA here is from genome assembly GCA_963924575.1 of Pycnomerus fuliginosus. Classification (NCBI taxonomy): domain Eukaryota; kingdom Metazoa; phylum Arthropoda; class Insecta; order Coleoptera; family Zopheridae; genus Pycnomerus; species Pycnomerus fuliginosus. The sequence continues at coordinate 17,665,496 of OZ004622.1, forward strand.
GTATTTTTGACATTATCTGTTGCAGTTTGATCGAAGATATCTTCACTTTTTATTCTGGAACTGAACGGCTTTAAGTATGGCAGTTCACTTGGCAAATCATCGTCGTAGCAAAAATTGTGGTAAAAGTACATAGTTTGAATCGTCAATCAGTCACTATTATCTTGGTGTTGTTTCAGGCTATCACATTTTGTGTTATTTCCCTTCGACGACTTAACTCTTCAAAAGTTCGGCTTCGTCCTCAAAACTACGTGAAGGATTCAAGCAACTGGATATTGCTTGCAGTTATTTGGGGTAAGTGCAAATTTTACTACCTGATTGGAAGCTTCACAATTCCAGATTTCTTTTAGACATCATCCACTCTCCAGTCTGCAGCTAATAATTCAAAGTTGACGATTGCAGGGATTTGCTAGCTCACTCGTAAGACATTATCATTGTTCGTCTACTTTAATTTTAAAATATTGTTTTAATTATCCAGGGAGCAATTATTGATGAACGAGCTGGCCTGGTAAGTACCTCTTTAGGGTTACTTTTGGTGATGGAATCCTATGCAGAGCATTTGTGTGTTTAGTGTTTCAAAGAGATCGTAAACTAATGTAAGTATTACATGAATTACATAATGAAGTCTTCATGTCTTGACAGGTTTGTGCAAAAGTAAAGTGCAAGTGTCGGTTCGCGTGTGCCTTCATAAAATTTCATAGTAACACTGAAAAGGTTCGAAATTGTGTTTATGTGACGAATGCTATTGGAGCAGTCTGGATAGCAGGCCTTGGAGGCTTCGGGCAAATTTTGCCAGATTAGGAGGTAAACGTTTTGTTTATTTTACTAATTTCTATACCCAATGAGTGTTGCAAGAAGATTTGCAGTTGTGAGGAGTTTTGTATCCTGCTTCGTCCGAAATTCTTATCCCCCAGAAAGCAATAATTGCATTTGTAGCACCTGATTCTCTAGTGCACTACTTTCTAGGTCGGAGCATCGGCGAATTCGTCAACAATTATTACTTATCACGTCCGCTCTCTGCCACGATGCGATACCAACTGACTCCTTCATACATTTACATAATAACACCAACAACCGTGCAGATGTAATACAATACAGCATTATGGGGGATAAGGCTTAATTGTTAAAAAGTTTAGTAGGTTGGATAAAGAATACTTAGCTAAAATCTTTAAATTACATTTGAAACGCTTAATTTCTTGCTGATCAGAAAAGTCTTAATTTATTTTTTCCAAATTTTAACGAGTTATTTATTGTTTCAGGTTTGAGCAGTTAATAGTCTGGCCTTGGTAAGTAGTTCCTTAGGGTTGGTGTTGGAATTTTATTTCTTTCACTCTGCATAGGATTTTTGACCGGTTCGGTGGGTATTAGTGCATTAGTGTATTAGTGTATTGAGTGTAGTGTGGTGGAGACTTTTACCTGCAAATCTTGGAAGCATAAGGTAAAGGTTCTATTAATTTTAAAAAATTTCGATGTTCTTAATATTTTGTGTATTATTAATATGTTTTGTGTTTTAACAGAATGAGATATCGATGAATACTTCAAGCTGGCAGGTGGCAAGAAATTATTTTAATTAACTCTTCGATTTAAAGGTAGGTACCACCAGATTTAATTTATGGTCAACTGAAACATTGTTTCCAGTTTTTATTTGGAATCTGCCTTCCACTTTGCGCAACACAGGAAGTCTAACCTTCCCCTCAGGAGCCTCGGACCGTCAAAAAAGTTTGTCCAAAGTTAAAATTGCAAAGAAGTATATATTGGAATCGAATGGAGAATTCAGGAGGAACATACATTTCCAGTATTTAATCGGAATCTGTTTGGTGATATTTCAATCAACCAATAAGTAAAGTTCTATTTTGCATAAGCTATCAATAATTCGCTACTGTTTCAGGCTATCAACCATCACTCAGCCATTTTTGGAAGCAGCAAAAGGATTCAAGATTGGGTGCTCCAAGTTCAACCCTGCTTTCTTCTCAATCTCTCAGCTCTTAGTTATCGGTTCACTTCACTGTTTATCTTAAATGGGTGAGTAAATTGCAATTAATTATAAAACAATAGAACCTCGAAAAAACGAGAAAAAAGATCAAGTACCTAGGCTTAGACGTCACTCAAAATTATAGAAGACCCCAAGTGTGACGTATCGTTTGTAACTAAATCGAGGCTAACTAAGCGATTGGTAGTATTTTCGTTAAAATTTGACCAATACCAACCTAGAAAAATTAAAAAATCAGGAAAAATTGTGAATATTTTGGCCAAAAACGGTAGTAAACATTTTTGGTATGTCATTTCAGCAAACTTAGTTTAGCAATTTTATTGTTATTTTCGTGCTGGAGAATACTAAAACGGAAGTCTACCATAAATCTTGTGAACAGGGGCTAATGGTGGTCATTTTAATTTTTCAAAAATTGACATCTCACAAACGGTAAAAGATACGAAGCTTTATGGATTTTGGAAAAACTTGTGTCTGTCAGTGCAGATTAAGATACCGAAAAGAAATTCAAGATATCTGGCTTAATTCCAGAAATATGCCGAAAAAACTGGAAAATGTCATATTTTAATCTAGAAGGCTTAGAAAAGTTTTCGTCGTTCCATTTTGTCCTCTGTAAAGTAATATAATTGAGCCAAATTTCGTAATGATCTGCCGATTAGTAGCCTAGTTACAATGCGTTGTCAATTTTCAGTCTTCTCAGAATATTTCAGTAACCAATCTAGATATGTTGGATTTCTCTTCTTAATCTACACTGAAAAATACAACATTTTTCTAATTTAATAAAATTTCCTATCTTTTACCGTTTGCGGGACGTCAATTTTTGAAAAATTAAATGTCTGCCATTAGCCCCCAGCCCACAAGATTTATGGCAGACCTCGGATTTAGTATCCTCCAGCATGAAAATAACTATAAAATTGCTAAACTAAGTTTGCTGAAAAGATATGTTTTTTGAAACAAATTAATTATACCTACTATTGAGGCAGTCAAAAGAATAAAAATCACTTAGCACTCATTCAAAATAATAGTTGACCCCAAATGTGACGTATCTTTTGTAGCTAAATCGAGGTTATCTAAGCGACTGGTGGTACTTCCGTCAAAATTTGACCAATACCAACCGAGAAGAATTAAAAATTTCAGGAAAAGTTGTTAGAATTTTGACGTAAAAAAAGCGTCTAAAGGACGCAAGATATGTTTTTTAACGAAAATTTTAGAACTATCAAAGGAACGTGTGTAAAAAGATTCAGCCCTCTCATAATTTTTCTGAAGTAAAATTCTATAATGAACTGGACTATTGAAATCAAGCTTAGATGAGGTGAGATACTCTTTGGTACCATAAACTGTCAGTCAGAATTTATTACGATGCTTCAGATCCAAACAACTTAACAGTTTTTAAGTTTGTTAAAATTAAGCTAAAGTTGAGTTATTCCTGACTCCATAAGAAGTTATTATAATGACTTGATAATAAACTTTAAGATGTTACTACATTATCTAAAATAATTATCAACGTGGACAAATAAGAATCATTAGGTAATTCCATTTATTTTCAAATTTCCTACACTAAACTGAACAAAAGTTAACTCGAAAATATCTTAGCAAAATTCAACACGAATAAGTAACTTTTTTTTATTTTGTAAAAACGCCTGCTTGCAAAAAAAATAGGTGGAAAATATCTAATCCCCCAAGACTCTGATGTGAAAAATCAGAAAAAAATACAAAATGAAGACGGTGACGTAAGTAAGATATGTTCCAAATTTCAAGTCAAAGTGGTAGTAAATTTTTAAAAACTGATTTTTGGGGTACACTTTCATGGGGGCGAAGGGCGAAGCTCTCGTAGAATCCTGTTTAGGGCAGAAAGTTATACTTACTTTTCCTATTATTTTCACCTAAGGGACCTGTGGTTAAGTGTTTTTGCAACGACCTGGATGTACATCTATACCACCAATATCAACAAAACTTTAGCAACTGTTCTTTTTTCGCAGAAGTGTGAAAAAATTAACTGTTGTGGCATGTTTTTTCACGTTTTCCCCTCGTTAAAAAAACACACACTTTAAGGCCGGAATTTCAAGTTACTTTGCGTCCGTCAAACGGAAATTGGCCGAACGTGTTTTCAAGGGAAAGCGCAATTTTCTAACGAAGGTAAAAAAATAATTAAAATCTACATTTATTGATAGAAATAGTTGAATTTACAAATCAGTAGTTAAAAATATATTTGAGGGGAAACCAGCCACCCTTCGACGCCTTCGTAGGCATTCTTTCAAACTTGTACACCTGAGATATGGGCTCGCAGATTTGGTTCAGTTCGTTTTGGCAGCTCTTAAGCGCCTCCTCATCTCCAACTTCCATCTTCTCAACTGCAACCTGAATCTCTCTACACCTTTCATAGATATCACTGTAGCGCTCCACGAGATTCTTATTCTCAAAATTATAAACAGCCCTAATGCAGAATCTAATAACAAAAGCTTTTTCTTCAGAAAACTCGGAGAAAATTTTATCTTCTTCTTCGTTAATTTGGGCGTTGGAGAGAAGATCGCTGATTTCTTGGTCACTTCTGCGGCCTCTGGCATGCCCTATCTTCAACTCTTTTATGTAACCCGTCGATTTTTCCTTGGCAGTAACTGTTAAGATTCCGTTTTGGTCTATGGTCATCTTCAGTCGAATTTCGCAAGCACCTGGAGGTGCCGGAGTCAAATCGTCAATGGTGAATTCTCCAATGCAGTAATTTTTTCTCACATCTGATCTCTCACCTTCGTAAATTTCAAGCGTCGTGCTAGGCTGGTTTTCATCCACAGTGCACAGAGAAATTTTCTCGCTAACTGGAAGCGGGGTGTTTCTTTTGATGACGAAAGTCATTCTATTAACAAAATCGCCAATTCCCAGTGACAATGCAAGAGCGTCAGTTATTTTGATTTTTTGCAAATACTGAGTGGCGTTTTTAGACAACATTGCAGCCTGCAACGCTGCGCCTTCAGCCACGCACTCATCGGGATTCACAAAATGATTTAGGCTTCTCCCGAAAAATTTCGTGATAGCTTCTTGGACTTTCGGAATTCTACTTGAACCTCCACACAAAATCAGTTCTTTGATATCTTTAGTTTCAAGTTCACTTCTTTTGAGACAACGACCTAGAATGTTAATGGTTTTGTCAATTAAATCTTGAGTTATTTCCTCAAAAATCTTTCTGGAGATCGGAACGGCGGCTTTATGAAACCCTGGAATAAATCCCATCAAATTAATTGTCGTCTCTTCAGCTTCGGAAAGAATAAATTTTGCTTCTTCGCATTCGCTCTTAAGCCTTTTCATGTTAATTCTATCATTTTTGGGGTAATAATTGTACGTTTCTGCTAGGTATTTGCAGACGTAGTCTATTAAACGATTGTCAAAATCATGACCACCAAGGTGAGAATCTCCATCAACCCCCACTATTTGAATGTCGGAATAGTTTTTGTAAAGAATGGCCACGTCAAAAGTACCACCACCTAAATCATAAACCATCGCGTGAAATTTATTATTGAAATTATTTTGGTAGAAGTAACTTAAAGCAGCTGCAGTTGGTTCGTTTAATAATTTCAAAACAGTGAATCCCGCCATATTGGCTGATTTTAACGTAGCTTCACGTTGCGAGATGTTAAAATACGCGGGTACCGTAATCACGGCTTTATCAACAATCTCACCTAGTTTTTGATCAATATCAAACCTGATTTTCTCTAAAATTAAAGTGCAAAACTCTTCGGGGGTTCGCAATTGATTGTTGTTGAGGATAATCGGGTGTTTGTCGACTTCGTCGACTTGGAAAGAAAGATAAGAGATGTTTTTTTGGACGTTGCCGTCGCTGAACTTTCGACCAAGAAGACGTTTGACTTCTGAAAGTTTTTGGTAGAATTTTAGGGCAAATAGAATTTCTTACCGTAGATTCCATGGGCAGGTTTCATATCCGCCATACGTTTGCCGATTTTTCCCACGATCGCGGAGTTGTTTTCGGTGATGTAGACGAAAGAGGGGGTGACTCTTCCACCCTCTCGGTTTTCTAGGATTCGGATTTGATTGTGTTGGAAAATGGCCGCACAAGAATTAGTGGTGCCTAAATCTATGCCTACCACGAGGTCACTCATCTCGGAAGATCACTTGAAGAAAAAGAAGTCAAAATATTAAATTGAGTGGCTTTTACACACCTATTTTCGGGGTAAAACAACACTTAGAAACATTCAAGCAATAATTACAAATCGTATCTTCACAGCAGTCACGTAGGGTTTGAAAAAGTTGTTTTCAGTTTTTTGACCATTGATTAGAATTTGTATTGCTGGTTGTAGACATTTTCGAATCATTTGCTCAAAAATTTATCACTTGATCACCAACCATAGCGGGAATTCGTCTGTCGTGCAAGTTGAGAATGAAAGCAGATATTGAGCTGAAATTTTGCACACTGATGCAGGTATAACCGGAAAATCTGGGCGGGGATTGTTTTTGGGCCACATCGGACCAGGGGGGTGGGAGTTAGGGGTGAAAAACCGAAAAACTAGTAATTGCAATTAATATACCTAGCTCAAGAGCCAGTGGAGGTATCTGTCTGAAACTTGGTATACAAGCTGATGCTTATTTCGTTGCCTACCATTAGGATCCCGCAAACCATAATAGTTAGAAAATCGGAAATTAGAAAAAAATTATGCCTTTTGAAGGTGATTAAGAATCTGTAAAAATTTTTTCGATATCTTGATTCGTTGCAGAGTTATTCAGAAAAATATGAAAATTTACATTTTAAACAAAAATTCCTAGCTTCCTAAAAATCGATGCTGAGGTCGATGCTGCTCAAATGAAACTTTAAACTTTTATATTTTTGTTTATTGTTTGTGGCACGACTGACTGAAATTTTCTAAGTCTTCTAGATCTTGAATGACGACAGTCAACTTTTCTTTTTTTATGGCTGCCATATTGTATTTTAAGACCATCTGACCCACAAAAAAATTAGCTATTCAAAAATGTGACCGCTTTTTAAGAAAAACATTCCAAAGCTTGAGTCACACGATGTCAAGACGTGTTTTATTACCGGTGAATTCAATTGTTATCACATGTCATAAGAAATTGGCTAATTATGAAAATTATTTATACCAAATTTTAAATTTTGACGATCTGTCAAAAAAGTTAATTTAAAAGCTATTTTGTCTATGTATCGCATGGTATAAAGCAAAATATGGCGGCCATAACAAAAAGAAGAGTTAACTTAGAAAATTTCTCTTAATGCCATTGAGCTGATAATTGTCAAAAATATAAGTTCCAAATTTTATTTGATTAGCATCAACTGACTGTTAGGAAGATATTTTTAACCTCCCCACTCCACTTCACCATTTAAAAAAAAGGGAGGTTACTGCAATTACTAAAATTTTCGAATTCGAGATAAGACCGGATCTGTACGTTTTGAGGTCTCAGGAACCCAAAAAAGTGGTTTTTAAAATGTGTCTGTATGTATGTACGTACGTACGTACGTTCGTACGTTCGTTCGTAAACGCGCCACAGCCCAAACTACTCGACCGATTTGGCTGAAATTTGGCACGTGTGCAGGTGATAACCCAACTTAGATCTGAAAAGCTTTTGGAGCCAATCGTGCAAAAAGAAATGCCGTTTTGGCACATCAACTTTTAAATTTTAAATGTAAACCCCCATTTTTCACGTCACAATAAGGAAGGCCTTCAGATTCTGCTTCCAAAGATGTATTCACTGTCAGTGCCCTTTTGACCAAAAATTAAAAATATCGAGATTTTTATCGGACTTTAAAATCGCGGTACAGCCCAAGCCCCTGAACCGATTTGGCTAAAATTTTGCACATGGGGATTGTATTACACGTCGAAGAGCTGAACAAATGTTGGATTCAATCGACCCACGGAAAGTGCGGTTTTGGCACACCAATTTCCAAATTTAAAGTTATTCTCTCATTTACCCGAGCATTTACCCATCCAAAACAAATTCTTGAAAGATTTATTGTCACCATCAGAAGGGTCTTCAAATTCTGGTTCTAAATGAGATAAAATTTATTCGCATTTATTACCCTTTGGGTAGAAAAATCGAAATTTTGTAATAACACTGAAACCACGTTATAGCCCAAACTACTGGATGGATTTGTCTGAAATTTGGTACATGGAGGTCAGGTGACCCGTTGAAGAGCTGAAAGGCTTTTGGGAGCAAATGGGTGCCATTTAGGCATATTAACTTTAAAATCTTAAACACAAGTCACGGAAATCAAAGACCCACGCGTTGGGGAGGTTCCAGCCGCTTCTCTGCTGCCTTTTTTTTTAATCGCGATTTTCAGATTTTTTAGGATAAATCAGGAACGAATCAAGATAGCGGGGAACTATTTTAAGATTCTTAATGACTCTCAAAAAGCGAAACTTTTTTCTTATAATTTAACAGATTTTCTAACTCTAATGGTTTTCGACGAAAATTTCCGAGAAAGATTTTCCTAATAAGTTTTTCATTAATAATGGAGGTAGGGCTGGCTGAAGTAATGTTAAAGTGGAGGGATGGATAACGGTTTTTTTAGAATAACTCCGCAACCGGATTTCATTAATAAATTTATTTTTTGGCTATACGTTTATCTTATTATTAGACATAAGAAGTAAAAATTTCATCAAAATTTGTTAAATTTATATAGAAAAACTACGTATAATAAGAGACGTCACTAAAGCTAATGTTCTCGGGTAACACATTTCATTTGGAAACTTTTTTGTCTTTTAACTTACATACTTACCTACTTACTCGTTTGCTTTCAAATCGCCTTCAATGTGGTAAGTACGTGAGGGGTCCTAATTTTGCATTTCTTTTAATCGAAGCACGAATCAAAGCAATCTTTAATGTGGCTGAAAACCACAGAAACAATAATTTATGACAATTTTTTTTGACTGTGGGGGTGGTGAAATAAGGTTGTAACTTAGGGGTTGAAAATTGTAAATGTACGAAGTATGTAATTGTAATTAATTGTATCAAATTTCCTTTTTCCGACCCCCTAAAAGATAAAGGGAGGATCCACATTTTTAACTTCTACGAATCGATCGAACAATTCAGAAAAATCGAATGGCCAAAAACATCAAATCTTTACGTTTAGTGTCAGTTTGAAATTTGGAACTTGGACATCTTCTGGATTTCGGAGGAGCTGAAAAGACTTTGGGCTAAATCGGCCCACCGGAAGTGCCATTTTGACACATCAACTTTAAAAATTTAAATGCAAACCCCTATTTTTCGCGTCCCCATATGAAAGCTCTTCCAATTCTTCTTCTAAAAATGGATTCACACTTGGTGCCCTTTTGACCAAATATCGGTGCCGTTAAAAAAACCTATGTATAACTGTATATTTTTATCCCCGGATTTGATAGCTGATTCTTTTTCAAGGCTTAATGCCATTTTTTGTCGAAGATTTTAATTTTAGTGACAAAGGACCCTTCTTTGAATTTTTCTTAGTAAAAAACATTTTTAACCACCCCACTCCACTTCATCATTTAAAAAACGTTTTGAGGTCTCAGGAACCCAAAAAAGTGGTTTTTAAAATGGGTCTGTGTACATACGTACGTACGTTCGTTCGTTCATAAACACGTCACAGCCCAAACTGCTCGACTGATTTGGCTGAAATTTGGTATGTGTGCATGTGATAACCCAAATACCATTTTGGCGCATCAACTTTTAAATTTTAAATGTACCTAAACCCCTATTTTTCACGTCACCATAAAAACTAAAAAAATCGAAATTTTTATCGCACATCAAAATCGCGGTATAGCCCAAGCCCCTGAACCGATTTGGTTGAAATTTTGCACATGGACATTGTAAGTTTTTGAAAGATTTATTGTCACCATCAGAAAGGTCTTCAAATTCTGTTTTTAATAAGACAAAATTTATTTGCAATTAGAACCCTTTGGGTGGAAAAGTTTTGCAATAACACTAAAACCTCGTTATAGCCCAAACTACTGAATCGATTTGGCTGAAGCTTGGTAGATGGTGACCCGTTGAAGAGCGGAAAGGCTTTTGGAAGCAAAAAGGTCCACGGGAAGTGCCATTTAGGTATATCAACTTTAAAATTTTAATCACAAGACACGGAAATCAAAGACCCACGCGATAGAGAGGTTCCATCGCTTCTCTGCTGCCAATTTTTAAAAGCTTGTTTATTAAAATGTATCGATTTTTTTTTATTTGAAGCTGCTCAAAATAAAGAATAAAACATAGGTAATAAATACTAGAGATAAATTAAAAATCAGTCTTGAAAACGGTGCAGAAAGAATCCTCTCCTCGAGCACTCCTCCTCGATCCACTTTCTGAAAATTGGAAGGTTGGTGTAAGCCCCCGGAGCCCCATTTTCTCCACATCCAACCCCCCACGACGCCAATCCCACGATTTTCATTCTGTCCTCCTCTTCCATTGGACACATCAAAGCACTACCCCCATCCATGCACTTCCCCTCCTCCCCACTCGCACAAATGAAGCTCCTATGAAGTTTGAACTTCTTCCCCAACTTGGTCTTCTTCAACATCCCTTGACAGGTTCTTCTATCAACCAAAGGAAAATCAGCTTGAAACTTTTCTTGACCATGAGTTCCATTTCTCCATCCAGCGGAAAAACATTCCTCTTGTCCCATTTGGACATTAAAGGAGGGTAGACAAGCAACCCCTAAATTAGGGGATAACTCCATGGGGCTTTCGAGGAATAACAAAGCAACGTCGTTGTGTAATCCGGGCGCGAAATAATAAGGGTGCATTTTAGAGTAGGTCACGGATTTTTCTTGGCCATTTTCAGCGTGAATTGCGAGGTCGTTGTTTTTTCTATGAACGCAATGAGCGGTGGTTAACACTACTTGGGGGTGGATTAAAGATCCTGGACATAAATATTCAGATCTCGATTGAACTGTGACAATCCAAGGAAACTCCTCCTGATATGTGTAACCGCATTTTTTGGGGGTGGCATCTTCACGTTTTACCCTTTTGTGGCAGCAAACTTCTCGGCTGCTTTCACAACCAGAATCGCCGCTAAAATTTGTTTAATTATTAGTATTATTAACATTAATTGCTATTTCCGTTACCTGGACTTGAATATTCCTGTAGTTGAATTATTATTGCACAAGTAGTAAGGAGTGCATTGGCACGGTTCTTCTTTTGATTGAATTAAAATCGCGGCTGTTAATAGGATCAAAACTTTTAACATGTTTAGAGCAGCTTTGCAAAACTAGAACTGAAATGAAGATGAAATCGTTTGAACAAGCGAGGGAGATTAAAAAGCAATCAGGGGGAAAGTTGATTATTGTCGAAAAATATCATTAAGACAGCAGTTGACTGATGTTGGAATTATGAGACTATCTGAAAAACGATAGCCATTATTTACCACTTAGATAAATGTTATTCGAAGTTAATAGAATTCTGGAAAGATCTTATTACGTACCTAATTTATCTCTTCTATTTGCGTGGGGCATTCGATTCTATTTTTTCTGCTTCATCATTTTGGGGGTTCACATGTAAAGGAGGTTGAAAAATGGCGTTAAAATATTGAAAATGAGTTTGAATTACGACCAAAAAATCACAAAAATGTGCGTATGAAAATTTTCATTCGAAAAAAATTCTGTGCAATGTTTTCTAATATCTATATGATCTAATAATTTGAAGGGCTCAGTGCAAAATCGTTAAGTCATGAATTTTATAGTATAACTTGAATTAAGTTTTTTCGATTCTCATTACAATAAATATTTAAGCAGTAAAGTACCAACAGCGAATATATCAAAAATATGAAAATGTACATACTTACACCCTTTTGAAGCAAAGTCTTCAATTAGGTACTGGAAAAGTAATTCAATTAAGTACCAACCCTTAATTTGATTTGCTTCCAACCACTGCACCAAATTCACCTGAGCACAGTAGCTCCATTATTTGCAAGAGACGGTTAGATAGCTTACCTGTAATAGTTCTCCATTGGATGCAAAAATTGGGTCACACTCTTGTACCTACTCAAATGTTAAGTTGGGACTAAAGAAAACTAAGTATCAAAAATTTTATTTCTTTTGCAACGAACATTTACTTATCACTAATTTTCCAGTCTTCAAGGATTAAAGCAGCCCCTCTTTGGCCCACCATAATACTGGGTGCATTAGTGTTACATCCCGGTAAAGTTGGCATAATTGAAGCGTCCACAACCCTTAATTTTTCCACCCCGTGCACCCTCAGTCTTTCATCAACTACAGCAGTTGGATCAGTTTTTGGCCCCATCTTACAAGTTCCAACTGGATGATATCCTGGAGTCGTTAAATAGCGAAGGTAACATATCCAGTAGTCATCACTGTCAAATTGATAGTTACTACATCCAGGAATTTTAAGATCCACTACTTCTGCTTTAAACTTTCTAAAGGTATTAGTCTCTAAATACCTTTGCAAATACCTAATTCCCTGCAGCAAGGTATCAACATCCTGTTTTTCACTAAGAAACCCAGTTGTTATTTTCGGTTTATCTGTAGGATCGGTTGAGTTTAATCTCAAAAATCCTCGAGAAACTGGATGTAGAAGAAATGTAGTCAAAGTGACTAGCGCTGATTCTGAATTTATTGCCTTCAATCTGTTGGCTATACTAGGATCAACACCGAGAGTCAACAATCCCTGTGCAGCAGTGTTGTCATTAATCGAATGAGGAAAGTGGTGTATCTGAATATCCCTGTGGGTGCTTTTATCTAAATTAATTAAACCTTGGAAGGTGTATAACGGATTGGAAGTAAAATATCCCTCTCGGTGTGCCAAAAATCGATACAACTCATCATTTAAGTTGATTTTAGGAGCGAGCTCCTCAGAAATTTTCACCTGCAATCCTAAGAAGGCGAGGTGGTCCTGGAAATTATTACCTACGTGCAAATCTAATTTAGTTGGTATTCCTAGATCAGTCAAGTGCTTTTGCGGCCCAATACCTGACAATAGCAGAAGTTGAGGACTATTTATTGCACCACCGGAGAGGATAACTTCATTTTTCGCAAATATCCGAATAGTTCTTTCTCCAGTCGAGACTGTGACTCCTTGAGCCTTTAGGTCGTTTATAATAATATTTGTGGCTAATGTATATTTGGCCACTTTCAAATTCGACCTTTGTTGAATTGTTCCTAGGAATTCCTTGGCAGTGTTAGCTCTAAGGCCATGATAAACAGTTTGTGGAACGTGGAAAAGGCCAATATCGGCTTCTCCTACAACGTAAGGCAAACCCAATTCGGCTCCTGCAGCTATAGCAGCTTTAACAAAAGGCACGTCGATATCAGCAAAGCTTATTGCTTGAAATCCTTCAGTACCGTAAGCGGTACCATTCGTTGGTACTTCCGAACGCAGACTTTCTGATTTAAGAAAATAGGGATATACGGAATCCCAATCCCAACCCTTATTTCCAGCTGCTGCCCACTGGTCGTAATCCTGCCTCTGTCCTCTTATGTAAACCATGCCATTTAAAGTGCTTGAGCCACCCAAAACTTTTCCTCTTGGGTAGAGGCATCTAGCATTGACAAAACCGAGACAAGAATCAGAAGCAGGTTCAGTTACATACTGCCAATCTTCTGCTGTTTTTTTCAGAGCTGAATTCAATAGTGGAATCTAAGAAGAAAATTAATTTGAAAAAAGTTTGAAGTTGTACAACCTCAGATGTTGACGATGGGGTGGTTCCAGCTTCAATCAATAACACCCTCCAGTTAGAATTTTCAGAAAGCCTATTTGCGACCACGCATCCTGCTGAGCCAGCACCAACTATGATGAAGTCAAATTCATCACCATCATTGAGTGAAGAACTAAAGTCGCTGGGATATTCATTTGGTTCATTTATAGTACACTTTGAAGCGAAAAGTGTGTTAATCAAAGCTAGAAAAACTTGAGCGGAAGCTCCCCCCAAGTTACCCGAACAAGAATCAACAACACCGACAGGAGTAGTCATTGTGTAGTTAATTGAAAAACTGTTTTTAACTGCTTTTATACACGAATATGCCTGAAAAGTAGGTTAGTTAATGTGTGTTATCTGGCGATTTTAAAGGCAATTATTTGTGTAAAAATTGTAGATTCTAGTCGCTTAAACTTACCTACTTATTTATTTCAACGTCATCGTTTTATAGAGTCGAATCGCATACGAATTTTCGAACTGTAAAACAGGCAAAAAATTTATGAAACAATGGATCGGTACGCTGCCTCAAATCGCAGAAGTTATCAAGAAAAAACTAATGAGGTCAAAAAAAATAAGTAATAAAAACATAATTAATTTATTGTCTGTTCTGTGTATTATCTTATTATCGCTTTATTTTTGCATTCAGTTTTACAAGTCATTGTAGAATTTATAACCTAAGGTACTTATGCGACCATTCTTCTGTGATTTGCCAATGCGTTGGGTGAAGGCATTAGATATGAAGAATATTTCACAATACTACAGGTAAATATGAGATTTGGATGGGAAAACAAATAAAACTGTAGACTTCAACAAATTACACACTCTAAATAGTAAGGAGCAATATATCCTAAAGAATAAATATTAAGAATGTTGAAGACACATTAAATAATTTTGCCCGTCCATCTCTTTCATATTTCTTTGCTGCCTTTCCCTGTTTCGCTATTCGTCCCTTGCTCTACCTTTTCCCTCCTTCCTTGTAGTTTCTTGGGCTCATACACTTTCCTGTTTAGTGTCGTTTCTTCACAATGCTACGAGGGGTTAATCTTTTGTCTCTCAGTTGAAGTTATACGAGGTATCCGAGACTATCTGGGGTGTTTTGAAGATATCTAAGGATATCAGGAATAGATTGAAGTTACCAATCTTGGGGTAATCTGAGGTTCTTTCGAAGTAATCCGAGGTTAATTGAAGACATTCTTGAGGTTATCTTGAGACAAACCATGAAAATTTCCTTCATTTTTTTCGCCTATAGTGTGTTAGGTTATCCCCAGGATATCCAAGGAAATCCAGAGGATATCTGAGATCATCCAGAGAAAATCTGGCTACATCAAACTTCATCTAAAGATCGAGGTTATCCTGAGGAACCCGAGAATATCCGACAGGTACCTAATCTGAGCTTGCATACTTACATATTATATGACTGGACCAATTTTTGTTTCATTGACTATTTCTCTATTTTATTTTCCATTTCTTCTTTCTGAGATTTTTTAAATAAATGCGTAAATGTATTGTTAAATAGGTATATGCCCAGTCATATTAAAATTTTAGCCGAAAGTAAGTCGTAAGACGCTTCAACTACAATAGATCGGCCATAAATAGGCTCTAATGCTCTAATATCTGGGAAAACCTTTGAACCAATTTGTACCTTTTTTGGACAAGAACATTTATTAGTAATTTGGAGAACGAAGACCAAACGATCGACTTTTGCCGGCCTTAGTTGTTGAGACCATAGTCCTGTAGAGAATTGAACCTTGTTGAATCTTGGTTTTCGAAATATTTGCGAAAAAGAGGAAAAAACTATTCATTCGGTCTTTAAATTTACAATAGCTTTTCATGCACAGGCGCACAAACTGGTGCAAAATTTTTCCCAGGTACGAGAATCTAACGTTTGTGGGCATCTAGTGTGTTTTCAGCTTTTAGGACTTAGTCCCGGGTCATGCGCTTCTTGTCTAATAAGTAATAGGTAATTGTAACTGGCTTACAAATAGAATAGGTAGACTGGATCAATTTTTGTTTCATTGGCCATCCATTGCTCTAATTAAGGTATCCCATTTATTCTCCACTTCTCTTTTCTGAGATTCATTTAACAAATGTTAATGTAGATATTTCCTTGATAATAGTCTTTTTCATTCTTTGACGAAAGGTGACGAAAGTAAAAATTCAAGATTGAAGAAGAATACTTGGATGGAGTTTTTAATTAAAAATGTAATTATTTACCTAGTATGGTTTTCCATAGGTTCGTGGGAGCAAACATTATTTAGATATCTAATGTATTAGTCTTTTTGTTGGCATAAAACTAATACATTACTTATGCCCTAGAGAATGAAAATAGAATAGTTGTTTTCCATTAACGAACAATAATGTTGCATAAGAACGAGGTCACCTCAAAACTCAGAATTAATACGATTTTATTGACCAAATTGGGCCTCTTCTCGCTCGCCTACAAAGATAATTTTTTCACGAAGTCCCAAAAATGGAAAAGTGCAAAAATTTTATTCGCTTTAAGCAATCTGTTTCTGTTCACGGTTTGGAGCTACGTTTTAGTTTTCCGAACATTTTCCGACAAAATTTTTATAGTGAAAACTACAACCCTGGTTTACTATTTGCTAGAATCTTGCTTTGTCTACACAGCTGCATTTAACGGCTACAAATATCAAAATATCATCGCTGAAACGTATAACGAATTGTTTCGATTTCAGATAACGTCGAAAGGGGTTGTCCCTAAAAAAACATTGTCTGAAAATCTTCTAGTGTTACATACGATTGCTTCATGCCTCTTCATTCTGATTGAAACCATCTACTACACGTTCATTGATCTAGAATCTAGATTAACTCTGCAACAAATGTTCACGAACAGTTACATCTATTCGTTCTCTTTAGAAGTTTTGATCGAAAATGAATATATACTATTGCAATATGTGTTTGTGAAATATTTGGCTGAACTAAATTCAGATTTTCTGCACTGCACTTCAGTCTACCAGTGTACGAGAATTATAAAAAAATATGATAAACTCTATAATTTGTATCAAAATTCCAACAAGGTTTTTTCGAAAATTATTTTGTTTTTCGTGGGGCAAACCCTTTGTCAAACTGTTACCTTTATTACTTGGATTTATCATTCTATAAGCTTTGCACATTCATTATCGATAGATTATTTTGAATTGGCTTTTACTGTTCTGAAATTTGCGAAATTTCTGTTTATGGTTGTGGCTTCGCAAAGATGCATTACTAAAGTAAGTATAGGACATAAATGTATTATTTATAATGGAAACATAAGAAACGATAGAAAATAAAACGGTTGTTTTTTAGGCTAAAGAACTAGGAAGATCAATTTCTCATTGTATTATCACACAACGTAAACGTAATTTAATAAAGGAGGTAAGTCCCCCTTGTAATAAATTATTTCTACAATTAATATTATACAGTTACATCATTGCTTACTTCAACTGTTGCACCAGGAATTTAAGTCCACTGCAGGAGGCTTCTTCACCATGGATCTAAGTGTATTATTTACGGTAATTAATTATTTATGTATCAAGGGAGTAAAGTACAATTTTAATAAGTTTACACACGAGCGATTGGAGCGAGTTACATGCAATATTTTATTCACGACCAATGCAAAAACTTCAAAGTTATTTGATATTACATACCTACTTTAATTAAACGCACTTTCGTTGTGCTCCTTCAATCGCTAATCGAATGTTTAATGCAAATAATTTGCACTTAGAGTAAATTTGCAATTTACAGTAAATATTTTACTCTTGATTTCAGATGATTAGCTCTTGCAGTACCTACACCATTATAGTTGTGCAATTTCTGAGTTATTACAAGCAACGCAATGAATATGTGGAGGTATGGGATGGATGAATTTTCACAAGTAAATAAAATCTTACAATAATAGAGGTTTTTTTAATCCTTTCTTCATGTAATATCAAAGGGGTCGTTTACCCCTTTAAGCCCGGCCCAAAACGTTTAAATTCTCTGAAAATCAACAAACAATCCGTCCAACGGCAAAGCTAATATGCTCATTGGAGTGAACCTAAATGGTAATTTCGTCTTTTCACTTGGTGCAATCTTAAAATTCTTCACTATGTAAGCTATCCCAGCTTTAACTTGAAGCTCTCCAAAGCGTCTTCCTATTAAAATAATTAAGTAACTTTCTAAAATCATTCGCATTCTCTTACCGATGCATATACGAGGTCCATCTCCAAATGGCAAGTAAGCATATTTTGGGATCTTTTCTTTATTTTCCCCTAGAAATCTTTCAGGGTTGAAGCTTTGGGGGTCTTCAAAATACTGGGAATCGTGATGAAGGGCGTAAACAGGAATAAAAACTGAAGTTCCTTCTTCGATAGTCACACGCTTTTCTACATTATTTATTTTCGCGTTGTAGGTGAAGGTTTTGGTGCACACTTTGCCTAGTACTTGAAGTGGGGGATGGAGCCTCAAAGTTTCTTAAAAGAAAAGAATGTGCCTTTATATTTCGTAGCTTATTTTTGATGAGAACAAAGGGGTTAATATAGACGACCGGTAATGGCTGGCTCACGTGACAAATCGGGACATATTTCGTTGTTTCGTGGTTCGCGAGACTTAGCCCCATCGTACCCGGTCATAATACACGTACGCGTATGTAGTTTGTTCAAGGGATGAAATTTAGGGGGTGAAAACCACAAAAAAACTCCGCAGGGGTTGCACGCAGCTATTTAACACCCGAGGTGTGCATACATATTTTAACAAAATCTAGCGGGGGATGCCTTTTCTGGCCTTTTCAGCAAAATCGCACAAAAGGGGTACAAATTAGGGGATACAAATTGCATTATTCGAAATTCACGTCAATTATACGACAAAACCACCCTTAAAGGCGCTAATACAACCCCTAACATGTAGAAACAAAAAACTACGAGAACTAACTACTCAACGTTTCAAGGCAGAATTTGGTGTGTTAATTTTCATTATGATCTAATAAGGAGTATGAAATTTAAGAGTTGGAACTGGAAATTTCGCCTAAATACATTTCAATTATTTTTCTGAAATCTTGTTAATTTATTTGTGAATAACAGACGTCCCTAATTACGCAAAATATTATATTTCATCACAAATAAAATCGTTCCTGTAAAACATAAAGGAATGAAGTCATAAGAGGCTGAAGATATTAACTTCTAAATAGCCGCAATTTTTCAACGAATTGGAGTAGGGTGGTAAAACTTTCTCTAAATAGAACATGGTGGTGTTGGTGGAATAAGGGGTTGGAATTTAGGGGTTGTAAATATCACCAAAAGGTTTTCAGCTCATCAGGGGCCGCCACTATGCCTTCTGTCCAAATTTCAGACAAATCGGTTCGGTAGTTTCGGCGGAATCGTGTTTACTTACGACGACGACAACGATGTCAACACACGGACATTTTTTAAAATCTATTTTTTCGCATTCTCCATAACCGAAGACGTAAAGATCTGCCTTTTTCCTCCCTTTTTTAGTTTGGAAGGGGGAGGTTAACACGTAATGAAGAGTAACAAACTATTATTTAAGATGTTCTGGTAGAATTTAGGGGTAACTTAATGTATAGTTTAAACAAATTTTTTTCAAGTATGGTCCAAAAAGGGGAGGAATTTTAAGGGCTAAAACTGATTTTTTTTTCAAATAAATAATAAAGGTTTCAAAGTTGTAGGTCTCTTTCTATTTCGTTACGTATTATAGAGGCAAAATTTGACAATATGACAGACTTTTACATGCCGGGCTTTGTCAAATTTTTCCTCATTATTGCCCATCTCTTTTAATTGGAAACCCTAATTGTTGCAGTGTAATTTTATAAATTTCGTACATTTTTGTGATTTTTCTCAGATCGCTTATTTTCCGTGTTATTTTCGCTATAGTTCTACTCGGCTCTACTTAACTACGGTTTAGTTTTCACCTCCCTTGACCTTTCATCCCCTTTTACAATTTTCAACTCCCCGAGCGTTAATTAAGTTAAAAGATTTACTAATTTGGATTATGTATATCTTTTTTCAACCCTCCAAAAACTAAATTCGGTTAATTGCCTTATCTTGGTCTTTTCATCCCCAATTCGTCACCAATTTTTGCGCTATTTATTAATTTTCTAATGTAAACGTTATAAAGGTTTTACATCCCAATTCACACCTTTTTAATACTGTAACAGCTTTTTAACAATTCTCCTTTTTGACACATCTCTGCGTCTGCGGAGGCATTACTACTAGGTGCAGTGCAGATTGATAAAACCTGCACCAGATTCCACCAGTAAATCCAGCCGGCCCCTACATACAAATCAATGATAAACATCTACAGGGATACACATCGCTTTGATGTACACTCGAGTGCAAGTGAATGTTGACGTTTGACAAAACTAATAGGCAATGACGTACAATGACATGTCATACCTCTAGCCAGCCGTTACCGGTCGGCTAGCAACCCCGAACATATTTACCGTTAAAAACGGCATCTAAATATGGCATATTTTGCAAATCTTCAAAAGAGATATTTCCATTTTCCTCAAATCTGTCATTGACCTCTTCGCGCAACTTTTTTTGGACTTCATCGTTTTTCCCCAATTCGTAGAGGAAATAGGCCATAGCGAGAGAGCTCGTTTCCGTACCATCGAGGTAAAACCCAGTACAATGACTAGCAATGTCTTCATCGGTAAACTGATATTCCTTGGACGTTTCCTTAAGCTGTATTAGCATGTCCAGGTAATCGTTACGGACAATACCGTTCTCACGTCTATATTTCACGGAAGCTGCAACGATTTCTCGAACTTTACTCTCGATTTTTTTAGACATCAACCTGAAGGAAATTTTGGTATTCCAAAAATCATTATTCAAAATCATTATTTTAGTCCAGGCGGTGGGTAATTTTGAATGGAAATCAAAAGTAGTTATTGTTTTGGTAACCTCTTGGATTAGGGTTGCGTTTCCAAAAATTCGCTCAATTTTGAGCGACTCCTGCGGCCAAACTGTTGCTCTCAGGTGAAAAGTGCATAGAAACTTTCTTCTGGAGAATTTATTAATCTTCAATATTGTATACGTGTATATTTTTGTACGATGAAAAAAAAGCGAGTTATGGGGCAAAAACTTGCGCCTTGCGCATAATTTGCAGATTTTAGGGGGGTTCCAGGCTGGGGCGGAGGGCGAGTTTTTAGTATGTTTTTCGTCGCCCTTAATTCTAACCACTCCATAAAAAAAATTCTTGGTTGAATTTTTTCCATTTCTCTATCGATGTTTCGACCCACCGCCTGGACTATTCTGAGATGTTGAAATTTTGTACCTACCTTAGGGAAAAAAATTTCTTTGTAACCGGAAACATTGTGGTCAAGTAAGACGAGAAACTGTCGGGCTGAAAAAAATCCTTCGGTATCTGATTAAAATCAGAATTGGGGTCCTCAAAACACCGTCCATCGACACCAAATGCACAGCTCGCCACATTATTTACCGTAAATTTTGTGCACAGATCCTTGGCATCAAACGAACCTTCGTCAATAAATTGCACCAATTTTTGACTAGTGTCTTGAATTAATGGATAAAGAGTTTTCACCTGCAAGCGTAATTATTTTAATTCCAATGAAAGTCGTACCTTTAAGTTTGTAAAACCGGGGGTGAGTTGTGTCCGGACGATTTTCCATTTTTTCCCTGTTAAGAAAAACAAGTTCTTCCCAGGAAATGGGTCAGTCTTTTCGTCTACGTAAATATAAAAATCGTTGTCGTGGAAGTTGCTGAAGTCTTTTATCAACACGTCTCTAATCAGTTCAGGGTCAATTGTGATAACTGCAGGATCGGTTCCAATAAATATTCCAACCAGAGGCAAGGCTCTGTATTTGTTGTAGATTTCGGCAAAAACCTCCCCGAAAGATTTTTGATAAAAGAAACAGGGTTTGGTGTTTCCGAACAGGAATTGAGGGGTTGGACCCGGAATTCCTCCTCTTTTCCAATAGTCATAGTGACGTTTTAAGTAAATGTAGATTAAAAGGGCCGAAAACGCAAATAGCAAAAGCAGCATCACTCACTGAACAGTGCACTGACAGATATAAATCTAAAATAAGCAACAACAAGCCGAAAATTCAGAGGTGGGGATTAACTGGAATGTTTGTATTCTACTTTATCTGATAATGATTTACTTGCGCTAAATTATTAATATTATATGTATTAAAAAATCGTTCTAAAATACTTAACAGTCCAGGTGGGTCGAAAAATCGATATAGGAACATGGAAAAAATTAAACAGAGAAGTTTTTTGTTGGAATTTGAGACCAAAACCTACTCGAAATTTCCCTTGGGTTTAAAGTGGCCCTTTCATTGTGGCCCTGGAAAACATATTTTCTTTGTGGTACCACAGCTCAGCTAGGAAGCATTTTTCGCCACACGTCCATATGAACGTTTCTTCTTAAAATGATGCAAGGAATCGTCCTGTGTAAGCGGATAAGATAAAATCTTTGGTCAAAAATTTTCGCGCACCAAACAAATCAGAAACGTTTTTTTTTCGAAAACGGCGAGTCCTAGCGACTTTGACCAAGAGCACCGTTTTTGTGTATCATGACCAGATAATTATGTTTTTCATGTTATTTTCCGCGATTACGGAAAAATTCATATAAAAATATGCAAAGCCCTCCCTCCCAAGAATGCACGTCTCTGGTGAAAGTAAAAATTTGAAAAAAATGAAAAGAAAGCCCTTTTCCATTACTAGACTATGTTGTAAATTGGAGATTCCTACTTTTTGAATAAATAGAAAAAAACAAATGCATGGGGAACATGAATGATTTATTTTCTTACGCATAAAAAAGAGGACACCAAAATACCTAGAGTTTAATTCATGACTGCGTTTTTCTTCACTGTTTCGGAGAAAATAACTAATGAAAATCCGCGATCACGTCATTTATCCGGGGCTAATGCATTGTGAAACGCCTATGGTGACGTCACTTAACCCGATTTTAAAAAAATGCTTGTTTATTGAAATGTATCGACTTTTTTGCCCAATTTCTCTTCGTAATAGCACTTGTGTGTATTGGTGAACTAAAAAATATATTTAGTTCTTAATATCAGAATTCATTCATGTACCCCAATATCGGTGGGTAGGCATTTTTGAATAGAAAAAATTAAACAAACGTTTTTGTGGGAATGGAATGGTTAGATTTCAGGACCACGAAAAACATAATAAAATTTCGCCCTCCGGCCCAGCCGGGAACACCCCCAAAATCTCGGATTATGCGCGAGGATTAGGTTTTTGCCCCATAATTCACTTCCTCTTCATGGTACGGAAAATATAAAGGTATACAATATTGAAGACTGGTAAATTTTCTACAAGACAGTTTCTATGCACTTTTCACCTGCTGAGGTCAAAAATCTTGCCACAGCATTCGTGCATTTAAAAAAAATATTATTTTAGTGATTATTTAACGAATACGATGTTGACTTGTTCTAACGGTACCTGTATCTGCCAAATTTGAGCCAAAAGGATACAGTAATTTGGGCTGTAGCGTGGTGCCGTTTTGTCCCCCTTGAATAGGGCATTCGTTGGTATGAAGGCCGTGTGGAACATCTTTCTAGAAGGGGTTCAAATTAAATAATTCCTGTAATTTTCAATGTTTTCCCTTAATTTCAGGGGTCGTCCCATGTTTTTTGGTATTATTTTTATCAGTATATGGATCGCCCTTGTATCGCCGAAAGTAAGTTAAGTCTATATTTCTTTGAAAAGGTGTAAAAACCTAAATTATATTAACATAACGTCAACAGGTTTGCCACATTGTCAAATCTAGGGAAGTCGCCGGGCGCTGGAGAAGGCGCTAACTTAACACACATTTTTTAAATTGGTTGTAGGGAAGTTAAAATGCTTTCTTTCATTGCACGTGTCACATGGATTTTCTGTAACCTCCTTTTGCTTGATTTTTTCGTTATTGTTTACCGTAAAAACTGGAATGGAAAATTTTTAATCAAAATTCAGAACCGAAACAATTACCCATTCAAGAAGGGTTCATTATCATTTACTTAATCATAGGACCGAAACCTATATTTCGAATCGGTATACCAGTCCCTGAGTTAAATGGACTTAAACGGAAGAAGTGGTTCAGGAAATTAATGCAGGAAATAGTATATTATTATTTAATGAGTGTATAATGTATGAAGTTTATAAAACCAGCCAAAGGCGGGTGTAATAGGTAATCTGTGACAAAGCAAATTTGTCATCAGTCATCATCATCCACCTGGAAACCACCCCCGATTTTTCATGACTAATTTTCCGCCATCAATATCGTCCAATTTGGCTCGGACTAGGCACCGTTAAATGCACCGTATTTTTGTCGATGCTTTCCTGCAGTGGAAGGGGCATGGGCCCTTAATAAATCGTCCCTGAATATTTCATTGAAGTCCGTTACATACATTTTTTTATCTCTCTTGATATATCTTATAGCTGAAGATAAGGTGAGTGTACCTGCGACCTCTAACTTTATTGATTTTAGAGGATTATGTATTATACTAAGACAAAAAAATTTACAAAAAACGGTGGAATCCATTTTGTCCCACTTTTAAATTGGAACATCTCCGCTGTCTTACAAGTTAGAAATTTGATTCAAAAAGTGGGTTATTTGTAATTTTAATAATTCCAGTGCATAATATGCTAATTCAGTCTAAACAGAGGCAAAACAGTCTGACTGTATTATATCGGCTGTCAATGTTGACACTGCTGTGTCAAATAAAGAGGTTCAAACTAACCACTTACCACTAAAACCACTAACTAATCTGTCACAAAATGTCAAATGTAAGCGCCCAAAACCATCAGAGTTAGTGCATTAAGCACTAATTTGGCATCCCTTAGACTGAAGACCGTTTATTTGAATAAGTATTTATAAAAGGTGGCCCATAAAACACCGGACAGTTTTCTTTTTTGTATACCTTCGTTAGGTTTTGGGCAATGTTTTTTAGTTTTATACTCGACGCAGCTGGAGGTTGAGGTCGTCGATACCACTCATTGGATTTAATTCGCACCATCAGTGTCCTTCCTAAGGACTTTAAATTAACACCATTATTTAGGCCAATGGGGTTTCGTTACCCATTGACATATGAGAATGGCGTTTATACAGGATTGAAGGTCGTTCTTTCCTCTTTTCAAAATGTCCTTCAAAATGAAAATTAATCCATCCCTAATTTTTTTGTGAATTTTCTTCCAAGGCATAATTTGCAACAAAAAGTACAGAGACGATGAAAACTATCGGTAGCCATATTGCTATGCAAACCACAAAAACTAAAGTAAAACCTCATAGCCCTAGGCACAAAAATGGGGCTTTCATCTTACTTAGGAAGAAAAACCAACCTTAGCTTAACGTTTTATTGGCGGCGAAAACTGTTCAATTTTTATAGAGGGAATCGGAACATAATACTGCTGGCCTCTCTGGATTGTCCCCCTCTCTGTTTCGTTGTCTTCAGAACAATCCATCCTCGACGTTGACGCACAAATTGCCGAATTTCTTTGACTTTCCAGCGAATCCGACACGGAGGGAGAATTCCACCCCGCGAGTTGCCTTAAAAGTTGAATATTTGTGCCAGGATCGGATTTTCGGTCGGCCGAGGCCCTCCGAAAACAGCGTCCCGTGTAAGAGGAATGGTTGGGCAATTTTAAATACTCGGCCACTTTGGCCGGCATGAGTCCAAACGTATTTTTTCCAACGGGTTGTGTCGAACACTTTCCGTTTTTGTAGCACACGAAGAACCGTTTGTGGTCGATGTGCCTGGGGCGGAGGGCCAAATACTTTCGGTAGATCCCCAAAAAGTCGTCTTTGTTGTTTAAAACTGTGAACGTCCTCGACGTTGATTCTCGCAGTTGGACGATTAGGGCTGAGCCCAGATCTTCGATGTCGTCGACTGTTAGTTTTGTTAGTTCGTCTCGACGGCAGCCCCCGGTTATACCGATGATTAAAGCCACCTAAAAAGCACATTCAATCTAAGTAACTAACCGTAATAGAAGTGCTGTGAGAGTTCTGGGCCAATTTCAAGGCCACATGCATCTACATAAGCTCCCCTCCAATTGATTCTTAATATACTATATGAACAGAGTGGTTAAAGGGGGGTGTGAACCAAAAAAACTTTTTTCGTTTAAAAATAGTTAACAAATATCTAAGAGCTGTAGTGAAAACCTAATTTTTCTAAGCGCAAAAGTTTCAGAGATCTGAACGTTTTAAATCAGCAGTCCGAACATTGTGACGTCATACCAACACGGGTATACTGAGCCAACACACGTATTAGCCCGGCGTAAGAAGTTAAAAAACGTTCATTACCCAATATTCGGGTATAGAACTAAATGAGTGATACCTCAAATTGTTCGTCTTGCATCCTTCTATACGTGTGACGCTTTTAAACATCTGCTTGGTGGCAGAGACAAAGGTTATTGCCAAAAGAAACAAAAAAAAACTCTGATGACGGAAAATTGTACTTAAATATTTCTAATTATTTCTCGGGAACCAATAGGGCTACAGACATCGTTCTTTGACTGTCTTGTAGCCCTTTTCATGTGCTCTTCAATTTTGTCAATAAGTTTGGAATTGCAGTGTGTTTCGGTCCCGAAATTTAGGACGGAAACCAATTCTCACCAAATTGTGACTTCCGAAATTGCACTTTTTTCGCGCATAACTTTGCTATACAATCGTATATTAAAAATCGCTACACCTGACGACATGCGGAATTTTATAAGCTGCTGATTATTCACAGCATGTAAGGACTTATTTTGGTAAATAAAGTCGTACGAGCAGCACATCTGTAGCAAAATCCGGCGCGCTCCACTACTTCTGTCGTATGGCGCTACCTAAGCATGATGCATGTCTGATAAATGCAATTAGCTAATAACAATTTTTTAAAATTTTTGTCTCCCTTGATCGACGTAATTTCCTTTTCTGCGCTTTTTGATTCAAATTCGAATGCAAATATGAAAAAATCTCATTGTTTGTTACTGCGCTGCTGAAATTGCAATGCTGCGCAGCGAGCCAGCGAGACCGTGGATGTTGTTATGACGTCACACCTGCAATTAGTTTCTTCTATAAATCGCTCTAATTCTAAAACCGTTTTAACCAGAAACGCCGGGTTTTAATTTTTGTTCTTAGAATTTTTTCTACTATATTTTTCATTTTTGGTTCACACCCTCTTTAAAATATGTAAACGAAACATGACGGCTTCTCACATTTAATGTAACTTAAAAGTTTCGAATAACCCCCACAGTTTCGAATAACCCCCACTCCCCATTTACCGAGGAGTCAACCGTTGGTGTATTACGGTGTACACTTGCTCGGCATTACAGTGGAATTAGTGTGTATTAGGGCGGTATTACAATGTATTACTAGGAATTAGAGTGCATTACGGTGGAATAAGGGTTTTTAGTATAAGAGGGTCCTTTTCTAACTGTGACGTCAAGCCAATCAAGCGGCAGCGCACTATGCGCAGATGGTATACTGTTTATGGCGGCGCATAGGGGGTCTGACATGGCACATCTTCCATCCTTTTATGCTGAAAACCCTTATTAGAATGTATTACGGTGGAATTAGAGTGTATTACAGTGGAATTAGAGCACTCTAGATAGGCAACCAAATATACAAAAATTACAGTAAAGTTGACAACTGTCTCGCTCTCTAACTGTTACACAGTAGTTATTAAAAGTTTTGTTACAATACCTGCCCGAGGGGCGGTTCACTGTTCGAAGTAGGTGTACACTTCAGTTCGAAGTACCTCGAAATACCTACTCGAAGAACGTGTCGAAGTACTCGAAGTACTTACTAGAGATGTTAGTTTTCATGAAAAGTACATTTCTTGAAACTTTTCATGAAATTTTGAAGTTTAAAAGAAAAATAAAAAGTTGTTCTGCGGTATAAAGTATTCTGGAGAATTAAATAACAACAGCTGAATAGGGAACATATAATATAATATTAAATGACAAAAATAGTAAGTGTATAGATAAACAAATTAATAAGTCAAAATAAAAGCAATAAACATTAAAATTCATCGTTGTTTTCATCTTTTAAGTAGTATTTCACTGTTTCCAGTGCTGATACTACTTAAAACGACTAGAATTGGCGGCGCTGTCGGTGGGAGTTTATTATTACCGCATTGATACTTTCAACAACTTTTCAAGAAAAAGTGAAAAGTTTCAACATAGGCTGAAACTTTTCAATGAAATGAAAAGTTTTTGAAACTTCTCAAAGGCTGAAACTTTTCAATGAAAAGAAAAGTTTTTGAAACTTTTCAACTGAAACTTTTCAAGCTCACATCTCTAGTACTTACTTAACCCAGCATTCGAAGTACTCGAAGTAGGTGTACACATTTTAGTGAGTGAACCGCCCCTCGTACCTGCCTTAACGAAGAATGTCATCAGATAAGAGGTGAGCACTGGTTGATGCCTTGACTATAGGGTGTCCCAAACAAAGCTGATTAAAATATTTTACAGAATAAGTCAGCGATTTCTTAACGAATTTGGATGAGCGCGGTCTTGAATTAAAGCCAAAGAATCAGACTTTCGATCTGAGTATGAAACTACGACAGATGGCGCTGCTGTAGTAGCCCTATTCCCCTATTGATACTTGATTTGAAAGGTTATTTTAGGTGCATGGGGATTGGTCAGACAACATCCAATCGTTATGATACACAAATAGTCTTCAAGATCGTTCTTTTTTCTTTAAAATGCCCTTTTCAGACGTCAACTTCGTTCCAGCATTAATTGTCTGTGATTTTTTAAAAATGTATGTTTTTGCGCCTTTACCTATGACTTATGACTTAAGTAGGTATGTTTAAAGCTAGTAATAACGAAACCAGAATGGTTAAACCAAATTGACATCTGAAAAAGGATTTTTAAGCCAAAAATAACGATCTTGAAGGCGGTTTAACCGGAAATGCTCTTAACTGTGTTTTCTGAACGGATTCGGAATCTACGATTTTTTTCTAGTTAAAAAAATGCATCATACTTGACCGGAAGTGCAGTCACGGCCATTCTAGATTTTCAAAAACGTCGAAGAAATCGGTCAAAAATCAAGATTTTTTGAAACTCGCAAATACACGTCAACCTTAGATATTTTTCTGATGCAAATTCAACTGCGTGATTACATTTTTAAAAACTTCTTTTTGCTGTTTTGGCAGATTGTGAAAAGTGAAAATTAAAAAAAGCAAAGACAAATAAAAGGAAATACATTATATGTATTAATACTCCCAATAACAGGAGTTTGTTAAATAATCGCGCATAATAATTTTTTCCCTTCGCAAATACCTATCAGAACTGAAGTCCGGAACCACTCAAACAAATTTATGTGCAAAACCGCCAAGAAAAACATTATAGAAAAATTTGGACTAGTGAAATAAACGAAATTTACGTTTAAGAATATCCTCGCACTTTTGGAATTTCTTTTCACCATTCCATTGTTAAATGCTTCCAGTGAGAAATCATTTTTGGCCCTTAAAAGCAACGAAAATTAGGAGTAAAAATTATCGTAGACCCCACGTGTGACCCCTCTTTCCTAAATAAATCGCACCCAACTAAGCGACTGGTGAAACTTTTGTAAAAATCTATCTATTACCGACTAGAAAATTGAATTTTGTATGTAAGAATTATTGACGAAAATCTTGCTTAAAAGCTAAATTTACATAAAATTATCAAAAATATGTAATTTGGAGGGTTCAGAATGAGAAAAGACCAATTCGGTTACAAAATTATGGAAAAATCAATAAATCAAGTTGGCCACAACCTCAGTAGAAATTGTCGTAGACTCCACGTGTTACCCGTTACCCCTCTTGCCTTACTAAATCGCACGCAACTAAGCGATTGGTGAAGGTTTTTTCCCATATCCGTCCATTACCGACTGAGATAATTGAATTTTTGTTGTAAAAATTAACGAAAATCTTGCTTTAAAGCTATATTTACTTCAAATTATCAAAAATATGTAATTTGGACGGTTCAGGATGATAAAAAACTGACTCGGTGCAAAACTATAAGAAAATAAAAAAAACAAGGTGGCCATGTCTGGAGCAAAAAATATTGTAGACCCCAGTGTTACGCATCTTTTCTTACTTCTTACTTTAATTTTTTATGTAAGAATTGACGAAAATCTTGTTTAAAAGCTGAATTTACATAAAATTATCAAAAATATATTAATTTAGAGGGATCGGAATGAGGAAAGACCGATTCGATTACAAAATTATTGAAAAACGATAAATAAGTTGGCCATGACCTTACTACAAATTATCGTAGACTCCACGTGTTACCCCTCTTTTCTTACTAAATCACACCCAACTAAGCGATTGGTGAAGGGTTTTTCCAGATCCGTCCATTAGCGACTGAGATAATTGATTTTTTTCTGAGAAATTGACGAAACCTTTTCTTAAAAGCTATATTTACTTCAAATTATCAAAAATATGTAATTTGCAGGGTTCGGAATGAGATAAGACCGATTCGGTCACAAAATTATGGAAAAATCAATAAACCAAGTTGGCCACAACCTCAGTAGAAATTATCGTAGACTCCACGTGTTACCCCTCTTTTCTTACTAAATCGCACCCAACTAAGCGGTTGGTGAAGGTTTTTTCCAGATCCGTTCATTACTAGAGATGTGAGTTTTCATGAAAAGTATATTTGTTGAAACTTTTCATGAAACGTTTCATGAAATTTTGAAAAGTTTCAGAAAAAAATGAAAAGTTGTCCTACGGTAGTATAAAGTTATTCTGGAGAATTAAATAAATCTACAACAGCTGAATAGGGAACATAATATAATATAAAATGACAAAAATAGTAAGTGTTAGGTAAACAAGTTAATAAGTCAAAATAAAAGCATTAAACATTAAAATTCATCGTTGTTTCCATCTTTTAAGTAGTATTTCACTTCATTTCACTGTTTCCAGTGCTCAATGGGTACTGATACTACTTAGAACGACTAGAATTAGCGGCGCTGTCGGTGGAAGTTTATTATTACCGCATTGATACTTTCAACAACTTTTCAAGAAAAAGTGAAAAATTTCAACATAGGCTGAAACTTTTCAATGAAATGAAAAGTTTTTGAAACTTGTCAACTGAAACTTTTCAAGCTCACATCTCTATTCATTACCGACTGAGATAATTGAATTTTTTCTGTAAAACTTGACGAAAACCTTGCTTAAAAGCTATATTTAGTTCAAATTATCAAAAACATGTAATTTGCAGGGTTCGGAATGAGATAAGACCCATTCGGTTGCAAAATTATGGAAAAATCAATAAATCAAGTTGAATTTGTATTAAGAAGATAAGGTTGATGTGTATTTGCGATTTTCAAAAATCTTGATTTTTGACCGACTGTACTTCCGGTCAAGTTCTAACTGAAAAAAAAATCGTATATTCGTTGAGAAAAGTTTCATTCCATTTGAGAAAACAAAGTTAAGGTCATTTCCGGTTAAACCGGAAGTGGGAAAATAACTGATTGCAGAATCAGATCCGCATTAAAAAAATTAAATCGACCGGTCCGAGGATTTTAGCAGCAGATGACCCAAGAAATTTCTATTTGGAATATTCCACAGCCAACTGTATAACATTATACATACCTACATCCTACATCGGTTTGTTTCAATAATTTCTGTGTTGTTGCTTCTCGTAAAATACTGAGATAACAGTTTCCCGGGGTTAGTTCTAATAAAGTGGTAATAAAGTAGTTTTTGTAAAGCACTTAGTATTACTGACATTACAGGTATTGGTATTACTAATGTATTATAGGTATTACTAGTGCATTACCGGTATTATTAGTGTATTACAGGTGAATTACGGGTCTATTTGTGGGATTACTGCCATTAGTGTACAAATTTTAGCCTGCGGTTGGCCCCTCGATTTGAAGGCATAGGAAATAATCTAGTTTTCAAAATAATGTCATATGAATCGTTCTTTCGAGAAAAATTTGAAGATGTCGGCAAATTTTTAAAATAGTAAACTGACCAATCATGTTAGCCCATTTGTATTAAGACGGATTAATTGGTATTGTCCAGAAAAAATGCCTATCCAATAAGCCTACTATGATTATGAACTGGGATTAGGTATGTACTTGAACTTGACAGTGAATTGAATAAAATAGAAAGCTGATAGCAGTTGTTTATGTAGTTTAAAATGGAGGGGTTAACCACTAGGCAAATTTGTGTACAATCAATGCTGAGGGAGTCAATCAGAGCGCTCTGGTTGCTAGACAACTGGGAAAATTCACGAAAAATCGTCAAGTTGCTGAAAATAGATAACACTTTCTGGAACCCAAAACCGGTAAATGGTTAAGACTTGCCCTTGAAAATGCTCCAGAACTCTCATAGCAGATATATCAACTAACCTTAATCATTAAGTAGGAGTTGTTTGGTGCTTCTCGAATGAAAGTCTCGATTTGATTGCGATTCAAAACTTTGGACTCCTTAGGCGTGTGACTTTCCGATTTTGACTTGAGAAACGCAATTAGTTTGCTAAATTTAGAGATATCGATATTGTGTTTTAACATAATTGTGGCCTTTAACATTGAATAGTAACTCCACAATGACGATGCCTTGGATCTTCCCGACTTATCCAGGAAGTAATCCAGAAGAACATTCT
Organism: Pycnomerus fuliginosus; assembly: GCA_963924575.1. Taxonomy (NCBI): domain Eukaryota; kingdom Metazoa; phylum Arthropoda; class Insecta; order Coleoptera; family Zopheridae; genus Pycnomerus; species Pycnomerus fuliginosus. Next base: position 17,697,659 of record OZ004622.1, read on the forward strand.
CCGAGAAGTTCACAACTTCTTTCCCTGAACACCATTTTGTGAAACACGTATATTCCTTTTCGTATAAATTTCTGGATTTTTCCGGTAATGCACCCGAGGTTGCTGGCTTTGCCGGTTTAACAACCTCAGGTTGAATATCATTCTCTTCCATATAATCATTACTGCTGTCATCCACCAATAATGGATTGTCGTCCTCTTTCGAGTCCTCTTTTTTTAAGAAAATCAATTCCTCAACTTCCCGTGTTGATTCATTTTCTACCCTTGTCTCTACTTTGACATGAACAATTTCATTGTTAGTCTGTTCAATTGGCTTATTTGTTGCGATATGTCTTAGAGTCTGCTCGGACTTTCTGCATTGATTTATAAAAAACCACGTCGTTTGAAACCGTTCACTGCAACTGTTGCAGATGTGTTTCGGCAAGTCATCATTTTGTAGAATCTAAAAATTATCGAATCATCCCCAAGTTAAGATAAGGACCCACTTACCTTAAGCTGGGCCAGATCGTTGACTATCTGGTGGAGGTTCATGTAAAAAAGGCTTTTCAGGTCTGTTCTGGCGAAACAAAATCGACAAATTTTGTCAAAGTCTGCGATTGTGAGGTCGCAGTCTGGTGTTGACATTATTTTTTGAGGAATTTCCACGTAAAATTGATTGGAAATTCTAAAGTGAGGTTACGTTACGGTTTGACAAGTGAAACGTCAAAACAATAACAAAAGGCTGCTTTTGGCGACACGATACGACCGACTACCATGGTTGTTGCGTGCCGTCATCTTGTCGAGAGGTGGTGTTGAGGAATAGGACCGAGGCGTTGTACCTTTGTTGGGAGAATGTTGTACCATTTTTTGAGGATTTGTTGAACGCGTTCAAATTCAAAATAATGAAAAATTTAATTATGATAAAGTAAAAAGTAGCCAAAACTCAAATTTTCAACATTTTAACACATAAAAGCGATTTTTGAAAATTGGTAATTAATTCACTTCGATTCGCATTATTTTGCCCTTAAGAATTCCATATCTCACTGTCACTCCCAAAAACATGAATAATATGAAATCGCTTTTATAGGTTCCTGGCATAGGGTTCCCGTGCGCGCTTGAAGTTATCCTGTGGGAGCAGAGGCGTGCTGCTCCCTACATACATAAATCGGCTGACAACCATCAGTCTCGACATATTGTAACTAAACTGAGCAACAATTTTCGAAATTTTCGCAAATCTTCGTATATAATTTATAGCAATCTAGGTATTAGGAGAATGTTGCAATTTTCGGAAATTTTTTCGACCTGCCTCGAATACTTTTTTAACCTCCCCAATCTCACAATTTAAGAAATGGGAGGTTACTGCAATCACTAAAATTTTCGAATTCGAGATAAGACCGGATCTATACGTTTTGAGGACTCAGGAATCCAAAAATGTGGTTTTTAAAATGTGTCTGTGTGTATATACGTACATACGTACCTAGGTAAACATGCCACAGCCAAAACTACTGGACCGATCTGGCTGAAATTTGATACGTGGCATGTCTGATAACCTAACTTAAATCTGGAGAGAATCGTGCAAACTGAAATGCCATTTCAGCACGTCAACTTATAAATTTTAAAGGCACGTCACCATAAGAAAGGCCTTCAAATTCTGCTTCTAAAGATGTATTCACTCTTAGTGCCTTTTTGACAAAAACCTAAATATACAATTCAAGATTTTTAAAGTACTTTAAAACCACGTTACTTACAGCTCAAACCTATGGACCGATTTGGCTGAAAATTTGCACATGGAGATTGTATTCCACGGCGAAGAGCTGACATTTCTTTTGAGGCAATCGACCCACGGCAAGTGCCGTTTTGGCACCATCAATTTTCAAAAATAAATATGCTCTCATTTAACAATCCAAAAAAAGTTATTGAAAAAATATTCTCACCATCAGAAAGGTCTTCAAATTCTGGTTTTAAATAAGACAAAAATTAGCCGTATTTAGTACCCTTTGCGTAGAAAAATCGAAATTTTTGTAATAACACTAAACCTCGTTATAGCCCAAACTACTGGATTGATTTGGCTGAAATTTGGTACATGGAGATTAGGTGACCCGTTGAAGAGCTGAAAGGCTTTTGGGAGCAATTGGTCCACGGGAAGTGCCATTTAGGCATATTAACTTTAAAATTTTAAACACAAAGACACGGAAATCAAAAACCCAGGACGCGATGTAGAGACTCGAGCCGCTTCTCTGCTGCCTTTTTTTGATAGGACTCTCGAGTTTTCTTATACGAGGAACGTTTAACCTCTTTATTGAGGGTGCAAAGTATAATTATGCACTATACATCAGACTGCTAGCGTGGCGCGGCCTCGTCCTTTACACCGAAATAATATAGACTTTTTTCCCGGTCAGTTCAAAAGTGGGCATTGCTCATTTGAGGTAGCAAAGTATGTGTTATTTTCCCCTAGGTTGGAGTGATTTTTGAGAAAAAAGTGTACTGACGAGTAAATATTTAAAGAAAATTTACAAAAATGACACCTCTGATCGACAGTTTAAACGGTTTCAAAACAAACAGTTATACAGGGTGTTTTGCAACCGCGTGTAAGTTTTTTAACATTAGATTGCCCATCAAAAATGGTGACGATTGGCACAAAATTGTTTAGGTCGAAGTCGTCTCCTAAGGAAGTTAGGGCTTTATCATAGGGAGCAGTTTTTCTTATTTGGATATCTCTAAAACCACTCATTAAATAAAAAAATACCAAGAATAGTAAAAGTTGCAGTCTAAGCTACTCTTTACAATAGGCACCACCATTTTTAAAATGCGTGACCTTGAAAAATTTTCCAGTTACCTCAGTTACGGATATTTCTAAAACCACACATTAAATCAAAAAATATCAAGTATAGTAAAAGTTGCAGTTTGAATTGCCCTTTCTAACGGACACCACCATTTTTAAAACGCGTGACCTTCAAATATTTTCCGGAAGAAAAATTTCAAAGGTGTCTCCGTTTTCTGGGGATCCCGTGGTCATAATCCAACGAAATTCCCCATGTAGATGTATATTCACTGGCTACTAGTGTCCACCAAATTTCATTCAAATCCGTTAATCCGTTCCTGACATAACTAAGAAAAACTGCTCCCGATGGCTGACTTTAAAGCCCTATAACTTCCTTAGGAGACGACTTCGATCTAAAGAATTTTGTGCCAATCGTTACCATTTTCGATGGGCAATCTGAGGTTAAAAAACTTACACGCGGTTGCAAAACACCCTGTATATTTTTTATTTTTAATGATTTGTAATTATTTTGAAAGTGTTAAAGTTAAATTATGTTTTAAGGGTTAAATTATGACGTAATGGGGCTGGCTGGGAAAAAATGGTACGTATTCATACCTTGATAAAAAAAGTGCTCTTGCAGACCGTGATGCGCAGTTATAAACTTCGTCCGCGGTCTACATCAAGAGAGCACTGTCTTACCTTGGTTTGAAATATATACTATTTATTCCACTATTGTGATTGTTTATGTAAAATAAATGTATTTATTTTATGTAGGTACGTAAAAAGTCACATTTTTAGTGGAATAAACAACAATTATTATTCCGGGGTAAAGGAACAAGGCCGCCGAGGAGGCCGCGCAACGTGGCGCCTGATGTGGTGCATAATTAACTTTGCACCCTAAGTAAGGAGGTTAAAGCTTCTTTGTGTCAAATAAAAAATTAAGAGTCCTTTTTTATTGCAAATTAAGTAATTGATGCGATGTAATTGATCAAATTAGCGTCAAGTGAATTGTAAGATTTTAAACAACAATGGAAGTTGACCCAAGAAAAGTTTTTAATTTTCCTGTTCAAGTAGGGTATCTACCGAGGCATCTAACAAGTAAACAAAAATGGTTTGAAACGTTAATTGACTCATGAAAACCATTCTTGGAGGTCTTTAGATGGTGGTACGTTTTTTTTCAAATTTTTAGTGCTGAATGGCCGAAAAACGAACTGTTAAAGAGGCATTGTAAAACCAGCGAAATTTGACGTTTCCATGTTCCGAAGTGCTTTGTGTTCCGATGTCAAGCTTAATGGCTCGTAGAGACCAATGTAGAGACCAAACCGCTGACTTCTGGACATACGTAGGCTCCTTAAACCAGTCTCGTACAGAATTTAATGATGCTCTAAAAAAAAGATAAGCATACTTACCATGTCATGTCATATAATATCAGAATATCACTCTTAGTCTTTGAGATATTTGCGAAAAAAATGTGAAAGTGAGTTCTTCGTTGCCAAATTGCGAATAACTTTTCATGCCCGTGGTGGAATAAGGATGTTGCTGGTATAGGTACACAAAAAGTTGTCGAGATGCCTTATTCTTTGTGCCATTATTATTTTTTTGTATATCTCGGCAACATCTTGCACATCCTTATTTTACCTTTTTATTTAATTTAGAGATTCATTCTAATTGGTGGACTACAATTGCTTCCGATTTGAAAAGTATTGGACCCTCGAAATGTTTGCAAAGAACCATTCGTATTAGATTGAGTCCAGGAATCTGCCATTACCGGGACCGGCTTATACGGCAGTTCTCAGACAACCTATGTATGCATAAGATTATTTGAGAGTTTTACGTACGTCCCCAACCCCACAATTTCAAAAATAGTTATTTACGTAAAGAGTATGGAAAGGCACTTTAAATGTGAGTTACGTATTCAATTTTTTAGGTGCTCGCAACATATGTTTTCTGGTGTGAAATTAAATATTTTAATGCAAATTATCCAAACCGAAAAATGTGAGGAGCCTAGTTAGTAAAAATTAACAAAATCCATAATACTCCGATGAAATTTCACTTTCCAGAATATTCCGGTGAAATTTCCCTTTCCCGGACTTCGACTTTCCCGAACTAGTCCGGGAAAGTTGACTTTCCGGTCCTAAAATTGACCGGAAAAAGTAATTTTCCACTTTCCCGGACTAGTCCGCGAAAGGCTACTTTCCGGTCCTAAAATTGAGCGCCTAAAAAGGGAATTTACTGATGCAATCATTAAAATTTTCGAGTTTTTGAGATTACACCAGATCTTTGTGTGTTGAAGACTTTGCTACCCAAGAAAGTGGTTTTTAAAATCTGTCTGCATGTGATGTACCTACGTACGTTGAAGTCAATTTTAGGAGTTTGTCTGATATTGAATATGACGTCCTGATTTGAAGGGGGTGGTGGGTTTTCGCGAAATCTGTTTTCCTGCTTTTCGACGACTTTGTTGGTTCGCATTGCATTGCCCAATGACAATAGATGGAGACATTACCTTACCGTCGAGATTTCATGATAAATCGCTGATTGTGGTTGCAAAAGATAAAATTCCATTTCAACTCAACCACACAATAATTACGAAATGACTGCAGTTTGTGAGGTTGCCATTAAAACTTGTGCAATCTTCTCGAGATATTTCTTACAGCGATTTCCTTCATCAAAACGCTTCATCTGATCTTCCTACCTGCCACCGAGCCTGATTAGGAAAGTTTTTCCGTTAAGGTAAATTACAATTACAAGACAAAGGAAATCAGTTTTATTTAACGAAAAATACAAAATATTGTTACTTCAGGAATTCTGCGTGTTCTGAACACCGATTCGTCCACTTAGTCTCCATGTTCATTTCGCTCCCGTTCAAAACGAAATTCCGGCTCTCCTTGTAACTTTTCAAACACTTGAACACACTTAAAAAGGACTTTCTGAATGCGCAGTTCATAAAACAGTAAGTTATTGGATTGCAGCAGCTCGAGCAGTAAGCTAACAACTGGAAAAATGTGATTGTTTTATACCCCAAATTGTTGTAAACTATTGAAGGATCAAACAGTACTATCGTGTTGATGATGTACAACGGAGTCCAGCAAATGAAAAATTCGAGAACGACAGCAAAGAGCATTTTAATCACTCGTTTTTTATTGAGAAGACTGCGTTCTGCGTTTGTTCTTCTTAGGGCCGTTGGAGGACGCTGGGAGCCGTCCATGGGGGAGGAGGAGGAGTCGTGGGAGTAGTTGTGACGCAATTGACGCCACGTTCTCTGGTTTCTGGATGATTTACATCTCCATCTTGCTGTGGGGTTGGATGAAGTAGAGGGGGGGATTCCTCGAAGACTGATGTAGACTTCAACTGTGCCGTTAACTAAAGACGAAAAAATGCTTCATACCACTTTAGCCCAGTCAAATTAGACAAATCTAGTGAAAAAAATCCGGGAGTTTTGAAATTTGGCATGGTTGTTCGCTATGGTCTGTCCGGGATCCACACGACCAAGATTCACCCTATTTCCATGGCATTGTTGTCAACAATGAGTCGCCATGGAAATTGGGTGAATCTTGGTCGTGTGGATCCCGGACAGACCATCATCTACAGAACATCATACTAAAAGTACCCGAGGGTGGGGGGTGAGCGCGAGGGGGGGGAGCTGATTGAATGTGCGTTTTCTGCGTTTTTCCTATATATCTCCGTAACTACCAATCCTAGCGAAAATTATTCTATATACAAAATTAAAGCAGACTAAATTTCCTATCAAAACGGTCCTATTCGTTTTTGTCGTAGAATTCATACTTTAAATGTTAGAAGTTTGACAAATTCTCATATTTACTTGGGATGGATCCAGGCCAAGGAGTTTAAGGTTTTGACCCGCACAAAAATAATGTAGTGCTGAAAATTGGCACTTATGCTCTACTGGCAGTCCTGAATGACGTGTCAAAAGTTCCGGAGCCTGCGGTGCCGGTGTCCTATTTTTCTTGGTACCGGAAGGCCTTAAGTGATAGTCATACATTATTTTCCGCTTAACATGATTATTTATAAACCGATTTGATCGGGATTGGTCTCAAAATGACCACAACGACCTAATCAATACTGATACTACTGATAGACTCCTGAAATTTTGAGATGAAGCATCCTTTTCTTTTCTTGGAGAAATCGTGCTCCAGAATCGCCTTCGTGTTGCTTTTTTGAGATTATTTCTGCAACGGCTTATCGGACGACAAAAATGCATAGGACCTTTTCGTTGCAAATTTTATCCTGAACATTTCAGTTCCTACACATTTTTGTCGTTAGATAAACCATTGAGGAGATAATCGGAAAAAAGCAGCGCGAAGTCCTTTTTCGGAGAAATTGTACTTCAATACCGACTTCGCACTGTTTTTTTCCGATTATCTCCTCAATGGTTTATCTAACGATCAAAATGTGTAGGAGCTGAAATGTTCAGGATAAAATTTGCAACGAAAAGATCCTATACATAAGCCGTTGCAGAAATAATCTCAAAAAAGCAACACGAAGCCGATTCTGGAGCACGATTTCTCCAAGAAAAAAAAAAGGATGTTCCATCTAAAAATTTCAGGAGTCTATCAGTAGTATCAGTATTGATTAGACCGTTGTGGTCATTTTGAGACCAATCCCGATCAAATCGGTTCATAAATAATCATGTTATGCGAAAAATAATGTGTGACTATCACTTAAGGCCTTCCGGTACCAAAAAAAATAGGACGCCGGCACAGCAGGCTCCGGAACTTTTGACATGTCATTCAGGACTGCCAGTAGAGCATAAGTGTCAATTTTCAGCACTACTTTATTTTTGTGCGGGTCAAAACCTTAAACTCCTTGGCTGGAGCGATCCCAAGTAAATATGGGAATTTTTCAAGCTTCTAACACTTAAAGTATGAATCCTACGACAAAAACGAATAGGACCGTTTTGATAGGAAATTTAGTCTGCTTTAATTTTGTATATAAAATAATTTTCGCTAGGATTGGTAGTTACGGAGATATATATGAAAAACTCAGAAAACGCACCATTCAATCAGCTCCCCCCCCTCGCGCTCACCCCCCACCCTCGGGTACTTTTAGTATGATGTTCTGTAGATACTAGCGAACAACCATGCCAAATTTCAAAACTCCGGGATTTTTTTCACTCGATCGCCACTTTTTTGTCTAATTTGACTGGGCTACTCTACTTTGTAGAGGAGCCGAAAGCGAGTAGTCTTCGACCTACCGTTATGATCCCGCAAAGCCCTTTCTGTCTTCATCCCTCTGCAGAGAGTTCGTGTTATCAGCGAATAAGTAACAGCCAGGACCACTAACGGAATTACTAAAAGTATAACGTCCAGGAACAGATTGTACGCTTTTTCGTAATCCAGAGATGGCCAAGCTTCACGACACTTGAAGTTGCCTGAAAAAAATTTGCACAAATAATTATCAAAAACGTAATTATTTCAAGATGCAAATAATTTATGCATGAATTCCAATTCCCGAGAGTTTTCTGTTTCAAATGACGAGGGTATTACGGCCTTAATTGATGTTCCGTCCCCCGAAATGAAAAATGCAAACAGACTTCGATTTTCTTTACCTTGTTTGGTGGGTTTTAGTTGACTGAGGGCGGCTATTGGTGCCATGCAAATCAGGCTGCCGGTCCATATTGCGACGATCATCTTGTAAGCGTGGTTAATAGTCTGCCATCTGAGAGATCGCAGAGGGTGACAGATGGCGTAATATCGTTCCACGGAGATGGCAACAAGCGTCCAGACGCCGACGCTTACGGAGATGGCTGTAACGGAAACAGACGCCTGATGAAGTGAATAAATCATTAGCGCCGGTGCTGCATCATTAACGGATTGGATCGAGCTTTTTTAGGCGATATGAATTTCATTTTAGTGCCGTAGCTGAAAGCGGATATACTCTTGTCTTGTCTCTAATAGGCATCTTGCTTCAATTTTGTTTTTGATGTTAAATTGAACTTCGGGATATATTTAATCCTTCCATCAGATAGCTTAAGTTTCAATATCTTGTCCGTGGAGCTCAAGAAAAAATGAGAAAGTAGCATTTTCAAACTTCGCGCCAAAAAAACCCCTCCAGCCATTCGAACTCAATTTTCTTACATGTGGCAACGTCGCATTTTACCGTATTTTTAAACGTTAGAGGTTACTTTTGACCTGTCTTATTCTCAACTGTCAAGCTCGACTTTTCAAATTAATTTTTAAACGTCACACTCAAATGAACTTTTGCCAGATCGCATCGGCTGTACGATCTATGACGTCACAGGTCGCACAACGGCGTTTCCGAATTATTTATTTATTTACAAATAAGCAAACGTTTTAACCTCCCCACTCCACTTCACCATTTAAAAAAAAGGGAGGTTACTGCAATCACTAAAATTTTCGAATTCGAGACAACACCAGATCTTCACGTTTTGAGGTCTCAGGAACCTAAAAAAGTGGTTTTTAAAATGTGTCTGTGTGTATGTTCGTACGTACGTTCGTACGTTCGTACGTTTGTAAACACGCCACAGCCAAAACTACTAGACCGATTTGGCTGAAATTTGGTACGTAGGCATCTCATAACCCAACTTAGATCTGAAAAGCTTTTGGAGCCAATCGTGCAACCGGAAATGCCATTTTGGCACATCAACTTTTAAATTTTAAATGCAAACCCCCATTTTTCACGTTACCATAGGAAAGGCCTTCAAATTCTGCTTCTAAAAATGTGTTCACTCTCAGTGCCTTTTTGGCCAAAAATTCAAAATTTTTACATTTTTGTCGGATTTTAAAATCGCTGTACAGCCCAAAGCCCTGAACCGATTTGGCTCAAATTTTGCACATGGGAATTGAATTGCATGTCGAAGAGCTGAACAAATTTTGGATTCAATCGGTCTACGGAAAGTGCCGTTTTGGCACACCAATTTCCAAAGCTAAAATTACTCACTCATTTAACCATCCAAAACAAATTTTTGATAGATTTATTGTCACCATCAGAAAGGTCTTCAAATTCTGGTTTTAAATAAGACAAACTTCGTTCGCATTTAGTGCTCTTTGGGTCAAAAAATCGAAATTTTGTAATAACGCTAAAAATACATTATAGGTAGCCCAAATTAGTGAATCGATTTGGCTAAAATTTGGTACATGGAGATTGGGTGACCCGTTGAAGACCTGAAAGGCTTTTGGAAGCAATTGGTCCACGGCAAGTGCCATTCAAGCATATCAACTTAAAATTTTAAATATAAGGCCTCCTTTTTTATGCCGCCAATAGAAAGACGATCAAATTCTGGTTCTAAAAATGTATTCACAGTTTCTGCCATTTCAGTGGAAAATAGAGAAAGAATTATTTTTCAATAAAAGGGAGCGGGCTGACAGTGGATGACATAAAGTATCCAGTTATTGTCAAAAGGGTGGCAAACTGTTAACCTTAAAAGGAACAAATTGTCAAATGTAACGGGTGATGTACGAGGTGATGTCGGTATTTGTCAGAAAATTAGTCACAGACGATAAGCATAAAAAAAAATTTGTTGAATTGCCTACTATCTACACAGAATACAAAGATCCACGCGATGGGGAGGTTCCAGCCGCTTCTCTGCTGCATTTTTTAGAATGACTGTTTCAATTCGGGCTACAAGCGAAGTCGCCTCTGAAGTATTCCAGATAACTTTGTCTTGTTTTGAAAAAGTTGAGGATACGGAGTTGAGAAAGACAAAACTTCGTAACATGACACAACCACAGTACACAACATTGAGATTTTGGGGCATTTTAACCTCCCCACTCCACTTCACAATTTTAAAAAAATGCAGCAGTGAAGCGGCTGGAACCTCCCCATCGCGTGGATCTTTGACTTGGGTTTCTAGTCGAATTAGCAAAGAAAATGTATGACTGGTTTCCATGATGGTTTTAGAACTTTTTTAGAACACACAAATTGAAACATTCATTAGAGAAAAGTAGGTATAAGTAAGTCCTTTTTAGGCAGTTCTAAAACCGTCGTTGAAACCAGTCTTATACAATTTCTGTGCTAATTCGGCTAGAAACACAAGTCAAAGATCCACGATCCACGCGATGGGGAGGTTCCAGCCGCTTCACTGCTGCATTTTTTTTAAATAAAATTGATGTTCGCGGACAATTCCTTGTATTGTATTGATTGTATTGATGCATTTACAATAAAATAACCCGAAATTAGGAAATGTGTAAGATGCCTATTGTTAGCTCGCTAGCTCTATCGTTCGCTCCTCTATACTCTGCCCGTCGGATAACTTAAGTACGAATTGAGATATCGAGCTGAAACTTGGTATCCAGCTTTGCATACCGAAAAGTACGGCCCGGCGTGGCGGAGATGCCTTTGGGCTGTTATATCGGATCAATGGGGTGGGAGCTAGGGTGAAAAACAGAAAAAATACTAATTGTGATAACTCGAAAACAAGTGGAGGTCAGCGTTATGTTAAATTACCGTAATTATTTTGGTTATTTACGCGGTAAATTACAACTGGTGGTGGTATATCTTACTCAAACTTAGTATAAACGTTTCAACTTAAAGTTTATTGAAGATTATATTTCGGGGGATTTGCAGGGCTAATTTAACCTAATTTTAATTTTATTCAAACACGTTTTCGTTTTTTTCCCCATTTTCACTTTCACAATATTAATACGATAATATCTCTGAACCCCCCAAATAGGTAAATTTGCACAGCTGAGCTGACTTATTTTCAATAGTAATACGACGAGTAGTCTCTTGATTACCGCGGATTTTGACGTCCGAATGGTTGTCAACTACGAGTCAAAATGGTAGATTTTTTCAGGTTAAAAAGAGGACGAGAGCTTGCTCGAGTCTTCTTTGGCCGAAAAAAATCTACCATTTGAGAAGTAGTGCATCCATGAGGACTCAACAAGGCAACCAAGAGACGACGAATCGTATTTTGCAGACTATTTTATAAATTAAAGTATTGAGAAGTAGTGTCAAGTTGACGTTGTAGTATTATCAGTATCACTGTAATCAGGATTTGATTGGTTACTGATATACTAAATCCTCCTTTGGATTGGTTCAATACTTAATGTATAAAATAATCCGTGGTATTTTCGGTAATTCTACCTAACTAGGAGCAGGGTCGGTTGTAACAATTTTTGCCTTAATCCATGCCTTGTTTTTATTTATTTTTATGTTTGCGACATTAATTTTTTTATGAAGTAAATAAGTTGTTTCAATTTAACTCGCATTTAACTCAGTGGAGAAATTTAAATAAAGCAATATGCTCAGATACAAAAATACCGGGTGTCAACGGACCCATGTAACACCTCCCGATCTAATAATTTTTTGGAATATCAACTTGAAATTTTTATGGTTTTATAAAGTACGCATAAAAAACGTAATGTTCACATCATTTAAAATATTTTGTAGCTTTCGGATTAACTTTGTTAATTTAAATAGCAAAGCAACGATTTCTTTTACTCATTTTGTTACAGGTAATTTTTTTGCAAATTGCACCAGAAAATGCCCTACGAGGTATTAAGAAAGTGTTTCCCCAAATGATAATTATTCAGAACGATGAATCTCGAAGGTTTCTGTGGAGAACCAACAAGAAAAGTAGAAGTTTATAAATTTATTAATAATAGTTTCAATGATGTTCGGTACTAAATATAAAAGTATCCGTAGATTCCATGGAAACTGCAGCGTTTCCAAGGTATATCAAAGGCCCACACGATGGCGGATGGGGAGGTTCCAGCTGATTCTCTGCTGTCTTTTTTATGGAAGAAAGGGCCCTAGTCATTAGTGACTGCTTGGGAAATTTTTCTTTTTTTGTGGTTTTGGAAAGAGGAAAGCTCAGTTAATGAGTAGGTAGTTAAAAAATCAATGAAGAGCAATTTTTAGTTTTTTAAGTTTTTTTAAGTTTTACTCCACCAAACTTAAGGTGTTTTCTGTGATTTTTCTAAATATTACAATTTTTTGCCAAAAGAGCACTAAGCTTGAATACAATTTTGAAAACAAAATTTGAAGACGTTTCATGTGTTGATAGAGAAAATGGGAGTTTCAAAGTTGATATGCCAAAATGGCACTTGCCGTTCGCCGATCGCCACCAAAATTAAACCATCTCTTCGGTGGGTATAACGGTATCTCTAATTCTCTACCTACTAAATTTCAGCCAAATCGATCCTGCAGTTTTGGCGTGTTATTTAATGTTTCCTTGAAACTTCGAATTTTTCGATTTTATGCCAAAAAAGGCGCTAGTGGGAATACAGAATTTCAAGACCTTTCATATGCTGATAAGAAAAATTAGTGTTCATCAGTCAAATTTCATAATTTATATGTCAAAAAAAAGGCGGTCTCGGAGACGGCAGGAACTTCTACGCCGCACTGCATTGGATTAATAACAGCAGCATTTATTAAATTTTTAAATATTTAAAATAAGAAAGTTGCTATGCCAAAAGGGCACTTCGGGTTGACTGATCGGCTTCAAAATCTAATCAGCTCCTCTCCCGCACAGACAATAAAATAAATTGCCACGAAAATGACATTTTTCGAAAAAATGGCACTAAGGTTTTCGGCTTGAAAAAAAATCAGTTATCAAATCCGGTAATAAAAATATACATTTATGCATAGTTTTTTTTTCACGGCACCATTTTTTGGTCAAAAAAGCCCAAGTGTGAATACATTTTTAGAAGCAGAATTTGAAGAGCATTCATATGGTAATGCGAAAAATGGGGGTTTGCATTTAAATTTTTAAAGTTGATGTGCCAAAAAGGCACTTTCCGTGAGCCGGTGTAGCCCAGATTCTAATCAGCACCTACAAATCTCCCACTGAATATGTGTGCCAAATTTCATCAAAATCAGTTCAGTAGTTTCGGCTGTAGCGTGTCCACAGACACACGGACAGACACACAAACAGACACACCCACACACATTTTTCAAAAATAGGTTTTTTGGGTTCCTGGGACCCCGAAACGTAAAGATTTGATGTCAGTTTCGAATTTTTGATCGATTTTATATACTGCTCCGCCTTGAGCGTAGAAGTTAAAAGGCACTTGGCGTCTGCGGATTGGCATCAAAATTAACCGGGCTCACCAGTCAAATATTACAAATTATAGGTAGTCGTAACAATTGCCTTAACTTAACTAGAGTTAATTTCCATCCCTCTTGATTTTTCGTCCCCCATCACAATGTTTCAACTCAACTGACGCGTTAATTCTACAAAAAGCGCCCAATTTCGTTTTCTCTCAGTAGGTACCAATTCTACTCATTTACTCATTTCGATCATATTTACACCTTTTCCAATTTTTCAACCCTCTGCCCCAATATTTTACTTCCTCTAATACATAAATAAACATCGCTTTGATATACCTACATCTTCCGCTGGCTTTTCTACTATTTAGTTCCAGACTAGGCTCGACGAATTTTTATTTTTCGTAGTTAAAATTCAGAATTAGATTGTTTAATTTTAATGACTTATTAGATTAACTGAGAAACTACCCGCTTCCGGCTCTGCCGAAAATTCGCTTTAGAAGTTTGAAAAAACAAAAAAGATATTAATTTGTAATTCACCCAAAGTCAACTACTAACTCCGAGGATTACGAGCTGGTAGTCTACGAAGAGCATCCGCAAATTCCAAGGGGAAGATTGAAGGATAATTGGAACTGTTTTGAAACGCGTTAATGGGTTTCATTCCTGTGAAAACCCGCATTTGAATATTCATTAAGCCCTCGCTTAACCCCTTTGAATCAAACTCACGTGCATTGAGCTGCATCTAAAACTGGAAAAATTAAATTGCGTTGATCCACAAGTGGCCTTCGCAGGCGTCGTGCCATCAATCATCCGGGATGGTGTAATAATTTACATGTTGTACTGTTCCGGTCTGCTACTCTTCTCTCTGGAAACGTTTACTCTCGCTCACCCTCGTTCTTCGTGGATAAATAGGACTTGCCAGATTTTTCCCGAATATTTTATCGCTTTGTCCAAGGAAAATATTTCAGCACTTAGGAACGAAATATGGTTCGATGGAACTCAATCAATATGGTTTCGGGTGATTAATTGTGACCTGACAGAAAATATAAGGCTTTTAATTATGATTAACGAGAAAACTACAAAAGACAGGAGCAGAAACGAGAAAAAAATCAACCCAATCAAGGGGAATTGTAGAAATAAGCCGATTTTCCCATGTAGACGCATAATTCCCTCATATTTATGTTGATTCAGGCATAATCCGCAATTTATGATAAAAAATCTTTGATACGGAATTTATTCTGGCAGTTTCATGTTTGCGGTAGCCCTCCAATTTATGTAGATTGTCGGAGTTAAAATATATTGTACTCCGTGCATTATTTATGCTTCTTCAGAAATTTATCATGCTTGTATTTTTTTTAAAGTTAATTTGCTGTTTTAAAGAATTACGCAGCTCTCAAGGAAATCCGTTCAATTTATGTTTTCAATTTGGTTTTACCTCTCCAATTAAAATCTCGGATTGGTTATTGGAAAAGAAAGGGTAAATTATTTGAAGTGGTTGAATTTGTTCAACGAGGTCCAAGAAGTTCTTAAAAAATATTAAAATGTTTTGCAATACAAAAAATTGTCAATCTAAGAGACGGTGGAAACTTCCTTTGTCTTTTCCGTAATTGAATCCTTGAAAGGACTTTTGAATTACGGGCACCATTTGGCTCAAAAAACACCTAGAAAGTGCCCACTGAATATGTGTACCATACATCTCGATATCTTCAGTAGCTGGGACTGTAGCGCCTTTCTTTTATGATTGCTTGTCAAAAAGACCTGCAAAATGACTTTTTTCGATAAAATTTGACCCTTGGGTTTTCGACCGGGAAAACATCAACTATCAAAAATCTAATAATAAAACTATAGTTAGGTATACAGGTGGGTAATTTTTCGATGCTCACCATTGGGATCTGCTAAACGATGAAAGATACGGGGTCGGTTAAATTACAGAAAATTTGCGTTATTTCTTGGCGATTAAGAATCTGAAAAGAAATCCCCGATATGATTCGTTCACGAGTTATCACAAAAAAACTGAAAATTTGAAGAAAAATTAATATCTTCCTAAACGACTGATGTTATTTAAATGAAACTTGGAACTTTTATATTTTTGATAGCTGTCAATTGAATGGCGTTGACCGAAATTTTCTAGGCCTTCTAGATTTTGAATAAAGACAGTCAACTTTTCTTTTTCTTATGGGCGCCATATTGAATTTTAACACAGCCGGATACACAAAAAAAGTAGCTTCTCAAAAATGTAAGCAACATTAATGTTTTTGAAAAAATATGTGAAAGCCTGAGTCACACGACCGCAAGACGTAATTTATGACTGTTGAATTCAATTGCTATCACATTTTATAAGAAATTGAAGAAGTTGGCGAACTTTTTTGCAATTGTTTTTCACCTAAGTTTAGGCTCATTTTACAAATTATTCATACCAGATTTGAAATTCTGACATCTGTCAAAAAAGTTGATGTTGACGTCTTTAAAAAAATATGTGAAAGCCCGAGTCACACGACCGCAAGACGTATTTTATAAGAGATTGACGAAGACGGCCTACTTTTTTGCAATTGTTTTTCATCTAAGTTTAGGCTGATTTTGCAAATTCTTCCTACCAATTTTCAAATTCTGTCATCTGTCCAAACATTGAGTAAATCGTCCAAAAAAATTTCTGTCAATGCCATTCAATTAATAGCTATCAAAAATATAAAAGTTCCAAGTTTCATTTAAATAACATCAGTCGTTAGGAAGATATTAATTTTTCTTCAAATTGGCAATTTTCAGATTTTTTGTGATAACTCAGAAGCGGATCAAAATTTCGAGAAATTTTCTTCAGAATTTTAATAACCAAGAAATAGCGCAACTTTTCTCCAATTTAAACTACTCTGCCACCTATTATATTATAGTTTCCGAGATACTAATGGTGACCATCGAAAAATTACCCACCCTGTATACAGGTTGTTTCCTTTTCACTACTCACCATTGGCATCTCCTAAATGGTAAGAGTTATGGAGTAAATTAGAAAAAAGTTGCGCTATTTTTTGGTGATTAAGAATCTGAATAGAATTCCACAGTATCTTGATTCGTTCCTGAGTTATTCCGAAAAATCAGAAAATTGCGATTTTAAATTAAAATGAATATCTCCCTAAGATTGTTGCTATTTAAATTAAACTTGAAACTGTGATAATTTTGACAACTGTCAACTGAACAACTGTCAATGAAATGGCATCGACAGAAATTTACTGTGCCTTCTAGATGCCATCAACTTTTGATTTTCCTATGGCCGCCATGTTGAATTTTGGCACCATCCGACATATTATTGACTTTTCAATTCAATTCTACCTACTAAACATCAAAAGAGATTAAAAATTTAAAAAACTGGTGTACCTACTATTTTATACATATTTTATTTCAAATGGTTTTCTATTTCTACTGGCTGTCCGCTCTAAGCTGAAGCACTAAAGTGTAGGTATTTTGTTGTTTTCCCTAGATTATGACAGTATCAGTGGCGTGCTGTGCAAAATAGAACCACAAATTATATTGATAGAAATCTGAAATGTCTTACTGACACACGCCGCCACTGAAATTTAGTGCTCCAGCTTAGAGCGGACGGGCTGTACTTACTGATTTTATAAATTCGAAGTTTTCATATATTTTTAAAATGGAAAATAGAAGTCCTTAGAAAGCCTTCTAGAACCAACTATAGAAGGCTAAAAATACATTAATTTCCTAAAAAATTCAATTTCACTTGTAAGCAGGGTAAATTCAGGGGCTGAAAATTCAAAAATCCACTCTTAACTCGGAAACGGCTTAAGATAACGCACTGAGATTTGAAAGCTGGCTATTGTATTGAGTGTGATAAGAGCAAAACAGCTTCGCGGCTTCAACGATTGTCTGAAAATAATCCTATCCCGAAACAGATTTTTTTTTAATTGTTGTCTAATATCGCGCCATTCTGTCTATCGATTTGAAACTAATTGAATTTCTATCACAAACGCGAGTAAACGATCCCCGGTTCAGAGTTGCTCGCAAAAAAACTCGCGTCAAACAGAATTAACAGATAAAAAGTCGAAACCACAGAAAGTCAAACGAAACTTTTAAATTATCGGGGATTTAAAACATTACTGGCGGTCCTTCGAGCCCCAGTCAAACCACAATGCCCATTTTTTCTCGGGTAAGCGAACTTCTTTGCATAAAATCATTTCGAGACCGTACACAATAGCGATCCTTCAATAGATGAAGCAGCCTCTAGGGAATCCCGATAAATTCTGTTGATATTTAACTTTCAACATTTATTATTCAAGTCGTTCAAAGGTTTCACTCGCAGATATTTTCCGCAAAACAGAAACGTTTCCTGCATAGCAATTGCTGCGAAAAATCTCTAGTTTTATCAATTTTCCCTTCACCATTTATCATAATTCAAAAGTTTTCCGTTTAAAAAGCAGAAATGAAGAGAAACGGCCTCGTTTTTTGTCAGTGAGGATTTTCTTTAAAAACCGAAAGTTTCAATAGCTTATTTTGGGGATAACATGACACTTCATTAATCTCTCAGAAGAGGTTGTGACTTATAAATATTCTGAAAAACTTGAATTACAAGAAATGTTAGGGGAATTCTCTTTGATCATGGAGTGCTTTACCCTAGTTAATGTTCCATTATGCGATAAAATAACTACATTTTGAGAAGTAATTGTCTTTGCTCCCCTTAAGGGGAGGCACGAAACGGTTTTAGGCAACTTTACATACACTTTTTACGGAAACTTGACTACAGGCTTTATTGTTTTACGATACGATCTGAAATTTTTGTGGCATATCCAGAATTACATTCTGCGCAACATGAGGTCAATTGCTTTATAAAGAAACACCAACTTACCAAGACAAAAATTAATTTAATGTTCTGACATTGGAATCCATTTGTAAATTATGCTGCCTACACTCAGAAATTTGGCATTTAAATTTTGTCCGTTAGTTCAGCCTCTGCAATGCAGATGACAGTGCCCAAATTGTAGTTTATTTGATTTATCTTGAAATATAAATGTCAACTCAACATTTAATTAGATTTCCGCTTAATAAATATCTTGGAAGAAATAATTTGAGGTGCACGTCTTCGAAATTTTGTTGTTGCTGTTTCTTGAGATCAACATCTGTATACAATGAAAGATATAAACCATAGCTGAGCGGCAAATTTGTTTTTCTCCCATTCTTCGACTTTCGTACATGGGTTCAAATCTTGAAAATTGACCTATAATTTTTTTGTTTTTTTTTATTCTCCAAATCATTATTGATTATTGACGAGAATTATAGCACTTAAATTAAAGATAAAGGCATATTATTAAACAATGGCGATAAATAACTGCAATATATTTTATTTTCTCAAGGGGTGCGGCGCGTCGATGCAGTGGCGGCTTTCCTCAGGCGGCACGTAAGAATAAGATCAAACAGTAAGACTATTATGCCACATCATAATGTGATACCGGGTGTATCACAGACCCCGCCGTATAGGGAATTAACATGGGAAAATGAATTTTATTTTTTTCCTGCTCCGGAGGATTTTCTCGAAAAGTTTTATCGTGTTTGGAGGATAGTCCATACTATATATACTATATATAGTCTGATACCTCTTGAGATTTTTTTCGTTCGTCAGCTCCTGTTAGGTACTTAACAATGATTTTTTGAAAATTGAAATTTCGACGAAAACGAAAAAATTTTTCGTGCCCAATCGACCCGCTTCGAATGTTTACTTAGTTTGCTGTCTTTGTGGATAGCAACACAATACGAAATAAATGGATGCTTCGAAACGGGTCGATTGTGCACGAAAAAATGTTCCGTAGAAGCAAGACGCAACATTTTTTCGTGCACAATCGACCCGTTTCGAAGTATCCATTTATTTTGCGTTGTGTTGCAATCCACAAAGGCAGCAAACTAAGTAAACATTCGAAGCGGGTCGATTGGGCACGAAAAATTTTTTCGTTTTCGTCGAAAATTCAATTTTCAAAAAATCATTGTTAAGTACCTAAGAGGAGCTGACGAACGAAAAAAAAATCTCAAGAGGTACAGACTAGTATGGACTATGGACTATCCTCCAAACACGATAAAACTTTTCGAGAAAATCCTCCGGAGCAGGAAAAAAATAAAATTCATTTTCCCATGTTAATTCCCTATACGGCGGGGTCTGTGATACACCCGGTGTATGCCATAAATAATTTTTCGTCTAATGATGGCCGGGAGGGAGGCAGAAGGGGTGGTTCAAAATGTGATTTTAGGCGAACTTGAGCAACCAAAAAAATTTAGAAATTTTTTCTTAAGAATCGGGGGTGCACTGTCTCAATCACTAGTGATAGTGCATTTTTCCACCGAAGTTGTCCAGTGTTTTTATAGTGAATCGGGGGTGGTTTAAATTTTCGCCACTTTGCAGTACCCGACTCTGACCCTGTATATCAAATAAGGGGGACCTGCTTAAAACGCCAATGAAATGGGCTTTCCGTGGAAAAAAGGCTCCTTCAAATCGATCAACTCTTTGAGGAGTTACGGCATTTTAAATTCGACTCAAATTTCCGGGTGGACCAATTAAATTGTTGGGCAGTTTATTTGTATTCAATCTTGTAAGAACACTTTATTAAATACATACCTCCACGCTAAAAATCAAAGTTTAGTGTCGCCTAGATCCTGATTTTCAATTTATTTCCTGGGCCACTATCGTATAGGATCCTTTAGTGTTTGAATCTAAATGATTTCAAATTATTATAACGAAGAAAAACAAAATTACGCAAATTGTGCCAAATTAACACTTAGGGGGTTAAAAGATCGTAAAGGGGGACGAAAAATCCAAGGGAATGAAAATTTATCGTAATTAAGCAGAATTACAGTAAATGACACGAAATAAGCCAATTATGCAAATTTGGCTTTTGGGGGTGTTAAATTACAGGGCTTCATGAAAGTTTCAACCCCTAAACTCCAACCCCCTATTTCGCCACCCCCACATGCTTTAAAGAGACTTGTGTTTTCAATTTGACCACCCAGATCCATTTCGTTAAAAAATTGCGGCGATTTATTTATTATGGTTTACAGGGATGAGTTTATTTCTCCGGTGTTATATAAATAAGTCCTTGCTGATTTACTGACTTCGGTTGTTCATAGATAAATCAATAGGATCTCAGAAAAAATAAAAATAAAATGTATGTATTTATCCGCTAGCTAACGGTTAGGGGTTATTAGTGGCCTAGGTTTTGGTTTTAAATTGAAGACTCATAAGACTTTTTTTAATGGTTTACCGAAACCTATCGAACCCCCGTAGTTTTATGCCACCATTTAGGTACTTGAAGAAATTTCCAATTTCAACCCTTAAATTTCATCCCCTTTGTGAAATCTCAGCGAAATTTTGTCCATCCGTCTACAATGTCACTGAAAATTACCACACCAAATTCTGCCTTGATATGTTGAGTAGTTTTTGAGTTCTTGTATTTTTGTGCTTCTACATGTTAAGGGTTGTAGCGCCTTTAAGGGTGGCTTTTCGCAAAATATGAATGACCCCTTTATAATGGAAAGCTAGCGAACGACGCCAATATCGACTAGTACTTATTAAGAGGAATTTCGAGTTGCAACCCCTAATTTTCATCCCATAATTCCCATATGTCCGAGTTTGGAGAAAATGCATACCCCATACAAGACTTCATCGAAATATGTGTGAGTTGGGTTTCAAATAGCTGCGTGCAACCCTTGCGGAGTTATTATATTTTTTGTTGATTTCATCCCCCGAAATTGACACCGCTTCATCTTCAACAGACTTGAAAGTCGAACGTACATAGGTACCAAGTTTCAGAAGGATGCCTCCACTTGTTCTCGAGTTATTGCAATTAATAGTTTTTCGGTTTTTCCCCCCAACTCCCACCCCCTGGGTCCGATATGGCCCAAGAGCAATCCCCGCCTTTCTTTTCGGGAGCCAAAGCTGCATTCCAAATTTTAGCTCGATATCTCAATGCGTTCTCAAATTATGCGACGGACAGACTCGACGAGCGAGTGAATAATCAAAGACAAATCAGGTTGCGTATTAATAAAGAGCGACTCCATACTCTAATTTTTGTGGATTTATGTTACGCCACCCTTATTAACTATTTATTATCCGACTCGCCTTTACGGAACGAAATTTCGTCAGAAAATCTCGGACCTCCCTCTTTCCGATCAATTCTATTTTTAGAAAGCCCGGCGCGGCATCATTGCTAATCGCAACCCCATCCTGTGCCCCATCTATAACTAAGGTGCAAAATTAAGATCAGTTTTGTTCGCAACCTGCTGCAAGCGAATCTTATGTTTCAAAACCGACTTTTATGCCTCGCCTTAATGGATCCACGTTAAAATCATCACAATTACATTAATAACAGGCAAAAATTTTATATCCTCGGGCAGTGCAAGCTAAATTGGGGATCATAAATCCTTTCGTTTTATTAATGATTCAATTAATATTCGTGTTTCTTTGTTTGCGCTAAAAATTCCGCGTCACGGTCTGAGTGTATGTGCGTGGGAGGCTTTAAAATTAGAGCAATGTACATTTCCTCACCCGTGAACATCCAACTACTTATAATATAAAACCGAAACTACCTAAATTAGGAATTTTAAATCCTATTAGTTTTATTAATTAATGATTCGATTAATATTCTTTGAAGTAAGGTTTCAGCTGCACGATCCTAATGCAGATTCGTGGGAAGGCTTAAAACTGAAGCAAAGCAGATTTCCTGAACTGTAAACACCTTACGAGCCCTGAATAACGATGAACTATAAAATAAGATTGCAACTACATTTCAATTAGCTATTCGCGATAAATTACAGTCTGGAATTTTAGAATCAAACTGCAGAGTGGTTTCTGATGACTCGAAATTGTCCGCTATAGATCCACGTTCATAACTGGCGAGAAATTCATTTGCTTTGAAGTGCCTGGCTCCATTCTTTCATAAAAAATCTGCGTTTGATGGCGTACCTATTTTTTCGGCGTCTTAATTTTCATGGAAATACGGTTCTCGCGGGCCGGTATTATACCAATTTACTTCTGAATTGGTTAAAAAAGCTGTAAAAGGCTGGGCGCGGTATTTCCCGAAGATTGGTTTTTATTTACCTGAAATATTCCATCCTAAATGAAATTAGTTAGCAGGTGCTCCACTATCATTGGGGTATTATTGGAGTTTGGCAACAATAACAGAGAACATGGCCCGTTTTATACGAGTCCCAAAACAACAATTCATAATGAGTTCGATCCCTTATTAAATTCCGGTTTGAGATTTCCAATTAGTCGAATTAGAATAGAAAAACACTCGAGTCGAGTTTCCAGAAAAATGATTTCCAAGTCCTTGAGGAATTCCCGACAAAGTGTAGTGACGTGACTTATATGCCGGGTAATGGTGCTAGATGGCTTCAGACTTGCACAAGAACAAATCACTTATCGCCTTTTAACATCTCTGTTCAAGAAATTGCTTTACATCGCCGATTTCGGGCTCCACCGGGAAAGCTTTTAGAAGATCTTAAACAAACTCGATTTTTTCCCACAAAGACGCTTCCTCTAAATAGTATTCCTGTCACGGGAGCGGTCATCTATCATTGACCTTTCCCGTATTCAGGCGGGGCCCGAATTTGAATTTAACGACGAGCTTTTTCGAGACATTTCAACATTTTTCGAGAGCGCAGGTGCCATTAATCTCCACTAATTGTGTTTTCTGCTTGTGCACGAAATTGTGAATAGTTTATTGTTTCAGGCTGTTCAATGCTTTTGAGCCACTCTTGAGGTAATTGATGTAAAACACGATCAGTGTGGGTGTGGGATGAACATGTGTCCCCTTCACTCGAACACTAATCAAACTTAGAAATTGTCTGTCGAGGGATTAATGCAACTCGACCCTTTTATTTTTGCCTTGGAACAATTTGTCGATAGTTTCAGTTCGTTTTATTTTTCAATTGTGACAAAAAATAATATTTATTTTTGCACTCCAGGGAATGAAGTGGCACTTTTAGGCACTCTTTTGAAGGACTGAAGTGGGTCATTCTCTCTCATGGGGCTGAAGTGCCGTTGCTAGGTATTTTATAAAGAAACCATTGTTTCTTGCATTATATTGATTAAGCTACGTCAAAGTGACACTTTAACATTTTTCGATTATTTTGGGTTCAAATTGCATGAGAGTGCAAAAAATAGCGCATATACCACAGGACTGAAGTGACATTTAATCCCTCTCGTGATTAAACTTTCACGCTCGGGTTTAAATGATGCACTTCAGTCCTTTGGTATATAATATACTATCATGATATAGGTACTTAAGTGGTATTCTATTTTGTGAGAAGGGAAGTTTGGACAGGACGCGCAGCGGAGAACGTATTGATATCGCGCTTCACTTTTTTCAACCCCTTTCGCAATATTTCAACTCACCAAACGCAAAATTTGGGTTATTTTCTGTAATTTTACTTAACAGCGGTTAATTCTCATACCCATTGACTTTTCATCCCGAGTTTTCAACCCCCTAGGTGCTAATTTTGCTAAATTCGCGCGTAATTTCGTTTTTCGTCGGTAATTAGTTGAACTCATTTGGGATTCAGTTTACGTTTTACAATTTTCCACTTTTACTCGCAATAGGTCGATATAAGTAGGTATTTCAACCCCCACAAAAGTTTTAATTTCATAACAGGGTGATTTTGACCAAAATTTTTTTAACATTTCGCGTTTTTGACACATCTGTGCATCTGCGGAAGCACTAACTACTAGGTGCAGATTGATTAAATCTGCACCCGATTTCAACTGTAAGACCAGGCGCCTCTACATACACATCAACGTGATAAACATCTACAGGGATACACATCGCATTGATATACATCTTCCGGGGGCTTTTGAAGAGGTCACTACGAAAAAAATTTCCTTTGACAGATGTTGTGAATGTTAACTTACTTTATTCCCTATAGGAAAAGTTTAAATCCATTACTAAAATACCTACCTTCTGATGCGGGTAAGGAAAATCAACATTACATATTTATTAAAAACAAGTCACTTTACTCCCTAGGGAAAGTTTGAATCCATTATGCCCTGTCATGAATAATAATCCACATTATTATGAAAAATGAGGTTAATTTTCTTTCATTTTACTCCTGGTCGTGAATTAAAAAAAAATTATTTCTATGGAGTATATGATTCGGGAATTGAGAAATCGATGCCAGCACAGGTGGGAATTTCAGGACAGTGGTGCGTCTATAATAAAACGATTCTTTACGGAGATATACTTAGAAACTTTGTGCTTTTTGCGTCTCATATTTATTTATAAATTTTCTTGTCTCAGAGTTATTAAATTGCGAAAACGGCAGATGTCTTACCCACGCAGCGACATAATTTTCACGGCAGGTGACGCAAATTTTTTTCGAGGTACAAATTAACGCCGAAATAATTATTATTCGCTTCGTGAAATGAATAGGGGGATGATGAATGTCAATCCCAGAAGCTGAAATCAGCGACTATAAAGTGTAGCATTAAGGGGTGTTCCAGCTAAATCAATCACAATGGCAGCTGGCTAACAATAACAATCCTTGTTTATTTCCATTATTTCGTCGAATTAGCAAATTTCGATTAGGTACTTTATTAAATGGTTTATTTATTTTTGTATTATTTGTTCTTTCCAGTGTACGGACAAATAATCAAATATGAATTATTGATTGCGTTCCGTGTAAAATTGGTGGAGGCGCCTCGACGATCGTACATCTTTCTCACTGAGACCACGAACATATTATTTAAAGCGACAGTAAAACAGAAAGTTCTCGAGTATCCTTGTAAATAATGAAGTTTTAATTTAAAGACTTCCTAGGAGTAACTTAAGAATTTTATTTTTACAAGTTTTTTATGTTTATTCAAGTTCTGTTAATTTTCTCCAGTTGCACCGACCGGATTTTTGAAATTGAAAATTTTTTTTTTATTAAATTCGGGTTGTTTTCTGTAATTCTGCTTAGTTAGGATTAATTTTCATCCCCTTTGACTCGTCATCCCACTTTACGATTTGCGTAATTTCGTTTTTCTTCGGTAATAATTTGAACTCATTTGGATAATGTTTACATTTTTCATTTTTTTCATCCCCCTTCGCAATATTTCAACTCTTTAAACGCTAAATTTACGTAATTGGGTTATTTTGGTGTTATTTTCCGTAATTTTACTTAATCACGGTGAATCGTCATATCCTTTGACTTTTCATCCACCTTTACGGTTTTTCAACCCCCTAAGTGCTAATTTTGCAAAATTCGCATAATTTCGTTTTTCGTCAGTAATAAAATTGAACTCACTTGGGATCCAGTTTACCTTTTACAATTTTCCAGTTTCGTTAGCAATAAGTAGGTATTTCAACCCCCACAAAAGTTTTAATTGCATAATTTGGTTATTTTCGTGTTATATTTCGTAAATCTACTTAATCACACTTAAGTGATTTTCATTCCTTTTGATTTTTCATCCCCTTTCGCAATTTTTCAGCCCCTTGAGTGTTAATTTTTCAAAATTCGCCAAATTTTGTTTTAATCCCTTCAATTCTTTTCATTTGCTCATTTGGTTTATATTGTCATCCTTTTTATTTTTCAACCGTCAAAATTTTTGTTTTTTCTGTTTATTTTCTACTTTTTAATTCTGTAACAACAATTTTTTAACATTTCGCCTTTTTGACACATCTGTGCGTCTGCGGAGGCACTACTACTAGATGCACATCGGATTGATGTACATCTTCCAAGGGCTTTTTTTTTAAACCGTACGGAAGAGGTCAGAAAAAAATCACAAACAGCACCAAAAATAGGCAATGTTAACGTGCCAATATCGCAGGAACCATAACAGTTATTCCAAAAAGGCACATTGGCTAAGTGTGGGACAAATTTTATAACAAAAAAACTGAAAAACAAAACTTTAGTTTCGAAAATACGACGAGCGTGATATCCTATAGAAACCTTATGGGACGATCGGTTTTACTTGCGGAGGTAAAACCTCCCCTTAAGGCTCAAATTGTCCACCCTAATTTATTAGAAGGGCGTTCATCCAAGCATCGGGTAGCGATTTTTTCTGCAACTTTTCAGCCGTGAATAAATCTAATAATAATGAAGCAGAACCTGCCCGGGTCTTATGGTAACTTCTTCTCGAGAGGTGGTAATGGTAAAATCGATGGTGATTTACCGAATAAGATTTAAACAGTTCTTCGAACAAACGGAAATGACTCCGGATCGATGAAAAGGCGAACTTTAATATTTATAAAATACATAGCAGGAATTCACCGGTCTTTGAAGAATCTCTAATAAAATGTCGATATGTAACAGATATTATAAGTGAAATCCATGAATATTGAACCTCGCAGGAAGAATACCTTAAGGGCGAAGTCGCGACAGACCAATTTACCAGTCTAATAATTTTATTTGGAAGAAAAAAATAGCAGTGAAATGGATTTCAAGGCGTCAGCAATATCAATTTCGCTTACTGAATGCGTCGGTTTTCCACTATTATTCGTCCGTTGTGGTCATTATCTTTTTCCGCTTCATTTCCACCTAATTGCGTGATAAACTTTCTTCGTGTTGGAAATTTTTACAAAAACGAATGACGGCTTCGCTAATGAGGCTGCCGTACAATTGGGACTTAATTCATTAATGTCAACATTAAAACCCGAATTAGAAGATTTACGTTGATACAAGCATCTCTCAGGTTTTCAGCGAAAATTCTGCGAAATTAAAGTTCCAGCTTCGATCCAATTATCAAAACACTTTTAGGTAAATCCGGGATTGCGTTTTTTCAAGGACTCGTCTGCTTTTTCGCTGCGGTCTCAAAGTAACAAAAGTGCTGGGTACAATGGCCGATTCCACCCACATTTCGCTTTTAAGTTTCGTCTTAATTAGGCACGTTTTAAATAAAGTGGAATTATTTTAATTAAAATGACCGGTTCCCCGGGAGCAAATAGTCGATAAGGGAAGAAAATTTTTTCAAACTTTCCCTATAGTTAGTGTAAGTGACTTGCTTTTAATATGCAATGTTAATTATTAGGCAGATAGTAACCGACTTAAACTTTCCCTAGGGAGTAAAGTGAGTGCACCTTCACAATATCTAATAGACAATCGTCATTTTACAAATTACTTGCATTTCATTAACGAAACGGTTTCAAGGAACACAGCGCAGGTGTGTTTAATTATTAAAGTGTGATACCTTATAAAGTATTGCATACAACTCAGGACTTAAAGTTAATTAACGCCTTCGCCCGCTCCGCTCGCCTAAATTTTAGCCTCAGGTTTAACATTGTTCTTTACTCCCTTGATGCATAAATGACAATTATTCACATCCTGCGAATAGTTTCGTCATTATTCTAATCAATGCTTTCCACCCTTTCCGGTTTCCTGGACACACATCTACCCCTGCGGAAAGGTGGCGCCCCTCAGCAGGAAATAGGCCTCGAAAGAGGCATTTAGATCAATGTCAACTTAGATGTGCTTGACCTGGATGTTCACAATTTTTGCCACTATCGTGGTCAGCTCATCACAAGGTCGAATTGTTTTGTAAATTAATTCACAGTAAAGTCATTGTTGATCGTTGCAAATCTAGTTTTTAAGTCAGCGTCATTACAATAAATTAATAATAAGGGAAAATCATCAGATAATTCAGGTATCCGGGCGAAAGTTGCCGTTTACTTTATGATGAAAAATGAAACTGAATATTAAATAATATTAATTTATTAAAACGCATTGGCTCCCAAATAAATAAATAATAAATAAACGGTTCAATATTCAGTAGTAGATTTATGGAAGCGTAAATACAAATACAGATTTCTACAGCGTTGCCTCTCATTATCGAAGACTTTCATGCTGAAACCGATTGTCCTCGGTACGCATTGGCTGCAGAAATCTGCAAAATATTATTATCAGCGCCATCTCATGACTTATGTCATGACGTCATGATATAAATCAACTTAGAATCAGCCCCTTGGGTCGTTTGCAGCAACGTTACTTATCGCTTAAGTCCAAGTTAACAATTAAAAGTGAAAGTTTTCTTATAAGACAAATCGCATTAGTGTCATATTAAGCTCCTCTTAAAATTAAGCAACGTTGGTTTTACAGCTTATGGCAAAATTTATGCAAAAATGCGCCGCAGGCGAATGTTTGTGCAAGGACGAAATTTTTTAAAAACTTAACTCCCATGAAGAGAATTTTTTATCTGAATAATTATTGTAATAAATGCTCCTGTGACGCCCCAAAAGTTTTTTGGAAAACCCAAACTGCCGCCATGAAATTTTGCCGCCCCAGGCGGCCGCCTACACTTTCCAACGTGTAGAGCGGCTCCTGAGTGATCCTTAAAGTCCTTGAAAACCATTGTTTCAACAATCGTATCTACGAAGTTTCACTTTTCTGTAAGGAACCCCTTAAAATTACGGCTATTAGTTTAGGCTCGCTACGTTAACGTGGATCCACACTATGTAACAAAATACGTTATACAGGGTGGTAGTTTTATCTTGAGACTGGCAAATATCTCGAAAAGGAAGCATTTTAGAAAAAAATGTTTTGTATAAAAGTTTTATGACTTCGAGGGGGAAAATAGATGGCATCATCGCCATTTTGATTCAAGGTCGTTTTCAAGGTCAAATGAAGGTCAACTTGATTTTTTTTAATGGAAACCTATATTTTTTATTACAGATTCTTATTCCCCATAAAAGAACAAACAACTCTCATCTAAACTATTTTTGGATCCGATGGATGTAAATTTTAACCTTTTTCGAAATCCATTGCCTTCTCCAGTAACCGCGGCAAGACAAAACAAATGAACAACCGTTGTAACTCTTAGCAACGATTAATTCTAGATAAATAAACCACAAAAATTGTTGTAGATTTTGTTTTTGCCATGCCACTGTTGCCAGGGAAGGCAATGGATTTCGAAGAAGATTAAAATTTTTATTCAGATATCTGACAAACTATCCATTGGATCCAAAAATAGTTTAGATGAGAGTTGTTTGTTCTTTTACGGGGAATAAGAATCTGTAATAAAAAATGTAGGTTTCCATTTAAAAAAATTAAGTTGACCTTCGCCTGACCTTGAAAATGACCTTGAATCAAAATAGCGTCAATGCCATCTATTTTCCCCCTCGAAGTCATAAAACTTTTATACAAAACATTTTTTTCTAAAATGCTTCCTTTCCGAGATATTTGCCAGTCTGTATAACCACCCTGTATAACAATGTTTTATAAAATCTATTGAAGAAAGAGAAGAAAAACCGTCATTTCCTCGACAGTATATCCTCTTTCGTATAAAACTTCCTGCAGGAAGAGCAGAAAAATAGTTATTTCTATAGCGGTTTTAGTTCTTTTGCTGTAAGAACATTTGTAAGTTTGCCATATTATAAGCTGTTTTGTTACATATTGTGAATTCAGCTTTACTCCCTTGATACATAACAGAATATTAATTATAGTGAATCATTTTATCCCAAACCTGAAAGTTTATTGCCTGCGCGAATAATCGAGTGAATATTCATACGAGAGAGATTAGGTGGCATTTATTCAGACCTGGTGTGGTGTATACTTACGTTATGTTTCGCATCCACTTATGATTTTTTTGCAAATTAATAGTATATTATTAAACAAGCACATTATGAAGGCCATTATTCACGCGGCTGAGTTTAGAACCCGAGCGTAGCGAGATGTGCAAGTTTATTGAAATTCTTCAAAAAATTTTATGACTTTATATTTATTGTAAACACAAACCAACAACAACAAAATGTTGACAAATGATATTAAAACGTCATGATATTCATTGGACAGGCAAGCAACATTACAGGTGATGTGAAATAATGTGACAGAAACGTGACTTATGACCATTATTACAGTGCTAAACTGCATTCCGCAACCACAAAAATTCCTTGGTACGTAAATACGTAATATACTATTAATTTTGTAGATGAAAAGGTTCGAAATCCATTCTTTTAGATTGGCAAACGAATATGTGGAATGTGTTGAGGTTGGACCTTATAGTCTACTACCAATCAAAATCGATGAGTTTAAAATTGTATATTATAAGATGCTACACATAATTATGTGTTTCGGTCAATACGAATTCACAAGACCATCTTCAGGCTAAAAAAGAAAAGACTCCTGAATAATTCAACAAAATTCAGCGACAGAGTGAATTATACAAAATTGATTAAACAATTATACAAAGTGAATAACATTTTTGAGGTTATGACAATTAAAATGACATTACATTATAAAACCCCAAAAAAAAAAAAAGGAAAAAATTTGTAAAGGGACGCTCTTACCGGGAGGGTGGGGGTTGAAAGCAAGTCTAGTCAAAGACGAATATCGAAAATTCACATGATTAAATGTTAACAATAAAGCAGTTAAAAAATTAAAACAATCACGAGGCGAGGAGGCGAGACAGAAACACTGAGTCGGCATAGAAGGAAATCACCGTGACAGCTGACATTGACACCCGACGAAGGAGCAGCAAGGGAGAGTGGAACGAGCCGGAGACATGGGAGAGTGGAAATGATTGGATACCAAAGAACAATATTGGAGCCCAACTAACGAGTTAGAATAGAAAAATAATCGTGAACGTAGGTCCAACCTCAACACATTCCACATATTAATTTTGTCATCATCAGCTGCAATAATGTACCTACAATAATGTGTTTCAATAAATGTGTATTTAATAATAAATAAATTTTAGTAATTACATATTTCATATTTTTACATTAATCTATTGGAATTTTGGAAAAAATTTAGTCACCCTGTGATTAAATGCTACACTTCCGTCAGTAAAAAAAGGCACTAAAGTAGTAATTTATAATGTCAGGAGTTCAAAGGTGAGCAGAAAATCATATCAGGATATAAAAAAAGCATAGTACATCCTATACCTACCTTTTCAGTTGTATATAGTAAACGGAATGAAAACATTCAACTGACTTTAAGAAAATCCCTTGACCCCCAAAATCCTAAATAGTTCAATATTCAGTAGTAGTATAGAATACATAATGTGAAAACATGAACTGAGCGTAGGTATTCGAATTTAGTTAATCATTTCTTAATCATTAATATTAATGCCCTTACCTTTAAGTTTCTAGTGTTGAATAAAATATAACTTCCGCTCCCAAACAAATTGGGGGCAACAGGTTGGCGGTATTTCATTCATCCAAACAAACTTCTTGCCACAATTTTTTCAGAAACGAGAAATTAAGTTAATCATCTTAAACATCTGAAACAGCTGAAGGCCTCGTGGCGTTTTGGTGCCTGTTTGATTTCTTTAAGAATTTTGTGAAAGCTTTATTCCTTATTATAAAAAGTGCTTCTTTATTGGATTACAATTTGCGTGAACAGGAAAAAAATCGGTAGTCTGGAAATCGATAGAAAGCAAGAATACCTAGTTATTTATTTGACAAGTGAATAAGTAAAGCAAGATTGCGCGAATCTTTCGAAATTAACGCTCGGGGGGTTGAAAAATTGTGAAGGAGGTGAAAATTAACTGTAGTTAAATAGAACTAGCGAAAAAGGAGCGATCTGCGTAAATTAGCTTTTTGAGGATTCGCAATTCGTGGGTACGGGGGGTTGAAAAATTGTGAAGTGGATGAAAATTAACTGAAGTTCAGTAGACCTAGCAAAAAAGAAGCGGTCTGCGTAAATTAGCTTTTTGAGGATTCACCATTAGGCGGTCCAATGCTAAAACTGGCTATGTCCACTTTTTTGCGAAAATGAGTTATTCCTGCAGATACGTCCAATAAATGTATCTGCATCGTCCTGTAAAATAATTTGCATAAATTAATATGTGAAAATAAGAGACAAAGAAAGCGTATGTAAATTTGAAAACCCCTATACAGTGCCCAACTCAGCATGAAACATTTCTTCGCCTCCTAAGAAACTATAAAATATGGACTTAGCCAGAGTTTTAGCATTGGACTCTTCAATTCGTGAAAGGGGTTAAGAAATTGTAGGTGAGGTTAAAAATTAATGAAATTGACTTCGAAATACCGAGAAATTACAAAAATGTCCGAAAAATACATAAAACATAGTTACTCGAATTGCTGGGTGTTAGGGGTTGTTAGTAGCCAAGGGGTTGGTTTTAGGTCGAAGACTTTTCTCACTGAAATCTATCGAACCCCGTGATTTTATTTCACCATTTATTTGAAGTTTCCAGTGTCAACCCTTAAATTTCATCCTCCTTGTTAGATTGTATAGTAATGAAAATTGACCCATCCGCCTACAGTGAAAATTAACTAAAGTAAATTAACACAACAAATTGAATTTTGAGTTCCCGTATGTCTGATATGCTTCTGTACTTTTGGGGTTGTAGGTATATCGTCTTTAAGGGTGGTTCTTCGCGAATGATGTTTAAGACCTTTTTTGTAACATCAGCAGAAAGCTATCGAATGGTATTCATTTCAACTGCACATTATTCAGTAAAAATTGGATTTTCCACCCCCTCGATCAATTTTTCCTAAAACTCACTCCTCCTTTCTCGAAGATTTAATGTGTAAGACCCCACAGTTTCACAGAAGATATTGCTGCTCTGTGTCAAATTACAGGGCTTCATGAATGTTTCAACCCCTAAACTCCAACCCCCACATGCTCTAAAGGCAGTCGTGTTTCCAATTTCACGACACTAAACCAATTCGTTGAAAAATTGCGGCTATTTGAAGATTCATGTTTTGAACCTCTTATGATTTCACCCCTTTATGATTTATAGAGGGGAGTTTATTTTTTCTATGGTGTTACATAACTTGTTGCGTATTTACTCACTTCGGTAGTCCATAAATAATAGTATATTATATACCAAAAGAATGAATTTCATCATTTAATCCCGACCGAAGCAAAGGCAGTAATCACGAGAGGGATTAAATGTCACTTCAGTCCTGTGGTATATACGCTATTTATTGCAGTTACCTTTAAATTGGAACCCAAAATAGTTGAAAAATGTTAAAATGTCACTTTGACGAAATTTAATCAGTCAGTGCAAGAAAAAATGGATTTTCTATAAAATTACCTAGTATAGTATATTATGCACCGCTGGACTGAAGTTCATATTTTAATACTGAAGGTGAAATTTATGACACGACGCGCAGCGGAGGGTCATACCTACACTCATAATTATTCACCTGAAGGCGAAATAGCTAATGAATATAAGTAGCAGTACGAGACTTTTCGGAAGCGGTGCAGCGAAAAAAAGGTAGAAAAATGTACAGAAAATGCCTAAGGTACTGGTTTACTTATCCATAACAAATCAAAAGTGGTTTGTGCTTCAGCTCTCTGGGCACACTACTCAATGCTGAAATCGATGATTAATATCAGAGAAAATATCGATATAAGTAAATTTCCGAAATTATTGGCTTTTTTGAAGAGAAAAAAACGAAGGATTTAAGCCGAAGAAGTCGAAAATTCTCACAGGGGAGCAGGTGGATCAGTATGTCTACGGGAGACTCCGGATGATCAATATTTAATGATTAAAGTATAAGTATAAGTCAATTTGTGTTATATATCCATAAGAATTAATTATGCGACTTTTTTGTAGGTTGCGCTCATTGCGGGTGTAGCGGGAGCTTGCCGTGGAAAAGAGCTGGTGGATTTAGAAATCAATGATGTAACAGATTTGGGCAATTCATTCCTAATTACAGTTATGGAAAAAATATGTTTGGCAAATTTCCACAACAGATAGCAGCTTTCTTAAAATTACAAAATGCGACATCTTATACATCAGGACATTGTTTCAGACGCACATCTGCGTCTTTATTAGCAATAATGTGCTAAAGAGACATGGGGGCTGGAGACCCTCAAGCGTGGCTAAGGGATATGTTGAATGCTCGATTAAAAATAAACAGAATATATCAGATATATTTGGCCAAGCCGCCGATTTATCTACCTTGGTTACGAAGCCATCGTTTTCATTGTCGACTCCTGTTTCTGCAACGTCGTCAGAACAAACACCATAGTTCAATATAAAAAGGACCTATCCATTACACGTCACAAGCATCTTTGTGTCTGCTGCATCAACTGATCAAAAAAGATTAGTGCATATAACAAATTGCAGTAATTTTAATCTGAAATTCGACGTAAATTTCTCCAATTGATTTTTTTAGTAAAATACCAAATAAAAAAAATTATTTGCAATTTAATCCTTCCGGAATTTTGGTCTATATTTTATCCTGGAGGGACAAAAAGTGACACTTCAGTCCCTTTTTTGAATAATTAATGGAGAGTTATCGAATGACGCCAATTCCCACTTATTAAGCGGAATTTCGAGTTGCAACCCCTAATTTCCACCTCATTCGTTTTATTATTCAGAAAAAGCAACCCCCGCGAGATTCCATTGAAATGTCTGTTACATCGGGTTTCAAATAGCTGCGTGCAAACCCTGCGGAATTATCATCTTTTTTGTAGTCTTCATTCCCAAAATTTCATCCCACAAAATTAACACCCCCTCAACTTCAACAGACTTCTTGAAGGTCGCACGTGCAAACCAAGTTTCAGCAATATATCTCCACTAGCTCCCGAGTTATTGACATTAATAATTTTTCAGCTTTTCACCCCTAACTACCACCCCCTTGGTCTGATATGGCCCAAAAGGAGTCCCCGTCTAGTATTTGGTGATCCACATCTGTGTACTAAGTTTCAGATCGATATCTGAAACCGTTCTAAAGTTATCCGAACGACAGACTAGACGAGCGAGCGAATAATCAAAGACAAGCATTCCACAACCGCACCATAATATCATGAAAATAATAGGGTTCACGTAATGACAGACGATCCTATGGGCGGAGCTTGATGGGCATTTGCCCGTGGCGGCAATCCCGTGACAGGCATATCGCCCGTTGCGACCACTCTACCATTTTGCGTTTGTGTGTTCCCTAGCCTAATTTCAGATAATTTCAGCACATTCATTGCAAGCTCGTCTAAACTGATCGTTTTAGTAAGCTTCGAGGATTAATTTGTCTGGATTATTATTAGATATATTTGCAATTTCCAGACTTGCATAATTGAATTTGGGGCTTTAGCAGATGCAAACTGCGACCGGCGGCCAGAATTTCAGCGAATCTGAAGCTTTTATTTTTCAACATTTTCGATTTTGCCAGAAAAGCTGTTTTTACGGCCGGCAGCTTAACGAGAAAGCTCATTAAACGGATAAATGGAAAGTGATTTGAAAATGTTTGTTGCGGCCCTCTGGGCTGATGATTCTCGACGAAATTACCTGTCATGGACTTTATAAAAACTGGTAACACGGGGAGGAGTTTTTGGAACTTGGAGTAGGTAGGTATTTCAACTATACAGCATTTAACTTACCTTGCAAGAACGGAAGCAGCTTACACATGACTTCCCCGAAAACAAAGTGTCGGAGTAGCGACCCGATTAAAGTGAAGGGTATGCAGAACACCCCCAACAGCAGGTCAGAAACTGCCAAATTCAACAAGAACAGATTCGTTATCGTCCTCATCCTTTGATTTTTTGCCTGAAATAAAAGATTCGAAGTAATTAAAACCGTCGACGGGCTAATTTGGGCAATTACACAGGCGCTAATTTTTAAATTAAATCCGTTCACCTGAAGGGTCCTTGATTTCGTGTTATTTCAATTAATTTTTTAGAAAGTTAGTCGTAGGACGCATTTATTCAACTGTTCAGTTACTTAGAATTCTGGAGAGCTGATTTTATAGAAACGATCCGAGATCTATCCGCAAGAAAGAAGGATCAACTGGAAATTGTTTCCGCCGCCGCAGGATAGAATAGTTTTGAAACAATGCCGTATTTATAGTTCTGTTGGCAGAATATTCAATTTAGATTTAATTTTCTCAACCGCTACCAGCACGTGTGGCATCGAGAGAATATTGGAAGCTATTTGTCAACGACTTAGCATGGAGAATAATTGAGAAACTGTGAAGTATTAATTCTCTAACAACTAGTCCTATCGGGCGAGACACCTCGAGATCAAAGCGGACGAGATATAATTTCTGCTGCATTATCGCCTGACAACGATAGTATGCAACGATAAATTTTGATTAACCCGCGAAGACACGCTTAATTCATGGAATAGGAGCCGTTCTGGTTATGACACAATTTGTGCGACAACTTCCTAACTTCGGTTAACGAGAAGTTGAATGAACAAACACTCTGAGAGGTTTTGGTATTTGTCAAATTTGCACGAAGCGTTCGTGACAGAGATTTAATACGATACGATAGAATTTTGGACAATACATAGTACAGAGTACCTACACTTGGGCCAATCGTGTTAGAATTTTAGCCAAGACCTGCAAAGACTATACACGATAGGTGGGCCACAGTAAGCTCTAATATCTGGGAAAAACCTTGTATCGGTTTGTAATTCCAGTCCAGACATGTAAAGTTATTGGCAATTGAGAACGAAGAACGATGATTTTCCACTTTTTTGCAAACATCTCAAAAACCGAGCAAAATAAGCTAACAAAGAAAACGGTAAACTCTAAAAAATTAATTTTTCAAAAATTATTCTAATTGATAGATTATAGCATTTTATAAATGTTGCTGTAAATAAAATTGCCCCAAAGAACTTCAATTCATTGCTAGGATAGGTTTGAGTGAGGCGCGTGACGTCACCGGTGATACGGTTGCCCGCTTGTGCTTGCCCGCTGCAGTGATCTTATGGATCTCTCGCCGTAGAAATAATTATTGTTTCTTGTGTAACTTTTGAACGAGTGGATGGATTTCAAAAATTGCTGCAAGGGTTTATAGAGGATTTCATACTCTTTAAAATGATGTATCACAAAAGATCCAAATGTAATGTTGATCGGGCTAGAAGGTAGTCGCCGGATATTAAAATTATTTACAGCATTGGATTGGTACTGAAATTAGCTTTCAAATGATGTATTGCACGTGAGGGGTTGAAATTGGGAAATGCTTTAATGTAGCGACAATGCTTTCCCAGTGCAAGCACACGCGGTTTGTCACAGATGACGTCATGATGGATCTTTGCAGCGCCTGATTGGAGTTGAAAATCAATTATTTTCTTTTTGCGGGCATGTTAGCGCTCGTTTCCATTAATATTCTGTTCTTTTATGCAATAAAAAATACATGGGTTTTTAGTTTACTGTGCCTTTTTAAAAAACCGAACGCCACTTTTCGATTCGCTAGAGTCAGAGAGTAGCTAGAGTGCAATAATTTGTGTATGAAGGGACCGATCAAAGTGAAAATAGTGTAGGATGAAAGCGAATATACTTTCAGGGAGAGACATCAAAAATTATTTAATAATTCTAACAATCACCAACCTTAAAATTGTGTTATAATTACAAACATACATAAATATCGAGCTATAGTCGGGGCAGCGAAACAGCCACTGCACTTCATCGACGAGGTGAATAGAAAATTACGATTTTCTTCTCACTCTCCTTACAAAAAAATCGTCATCAGCTACATACTAGGTATCTATGATAGTAGGTTATCTGGTTAATAATTCAGAAACTTCTTTAGTCTTAAAATCTTCCATTGTTTTTTATACCGACAATTTAAGCATTACGTCACGGTTCCTTGATGACGTTGGCTGTGTAGCTGCCCCGACTATATAAATATTCATCAATAATGTTCTAACCAGAAATTTTACGCGTTGTTATATTCTGGAGGCTATAATTTGTTTAAATATATTCAGAAATCTGATAAATTTTACTGCTATTGCCTTGGTGAATATACATAGTGGCCCACTGAAAAGGGGCCATCCAGATTTTCACCTCTCTGACTTAAGTGAGTAAAAATCACTCGAACAGGTCGATTTTTGTTTGGAGGGGGACACTTAAATCTGTGATTGGCGAAATTTTACAACTCACCCCCTGACTATGACATATCATTTGAAAGCTATTTTCATTGCTGCAAATATTTCTTATATCCTTTCACCCTTTCGCCCTCTATGGCCAGATTTAAAATTACATTAAGGCCCTTTATGACACCTTTTTGAAGGGAATTAAATTCTCTGAAAGTTGATTTAAGAATTTTTTAAATCCGGAGATGGTAGAAAATTCTACTTTTTCACAGAATTTGTAAATATAGAAATGCAAGAAAATAAAACGTAAAGATTTTATGTTTTTGGCGATTCAATTTTTCTATCAATTTCGCTACCTATCTGTTCAGTTAATATTTAAACTCGTATCAAAAACACACCGTTTCCCTTGAACACGCAGAATACGTCCTTATGCGTAAAGTTTCATCTCGATGTCTTCAGTAGTTTCGGCTGTAGCGTGCCTTTGATTATTTTTTTGCCAAAGGGCATTAAGTGTTAATACATTTTTGGACGCAGAATTCGAAGAACTTTCCTATACAGGGTGTCCGGAAATTAGAGGATAATGTCTTAAGGGCGTATTCTACGATCAAAAACATGAAGAAAATGTTTAATAAACATGGGTCGAAAAATAGCTACTAAGGGAGCTAGGGCCCCTTGAAGGGGTCACTTTGAAAGTGTTTCGTTCTAAATTTCTTCAAAATGGTTAAAAATAACAACGTGAAATTGACCATCTTTAGTAAGTTTTTGATGCTGAATTCACTACTGTGGTAAAAATTTTAAAGTTTCGATCATAAGCGTCCCGTACAGGGAGGTTTAGGACTAAATTTGCTCAAATAATTTTTGTAAGTTGTTTTTTCTCAAATGTAGCATCAGAATCTGAATGATTGAAGTATTGTACTTTAAAATGGCGCTCTTGCTCGAAATCGCTAGGGCGCACCGTTTTCGAATAAATTGACCCTAGTGGTTTTAGAGCACAAAAATTTGTCACAGATTTTATTTAGTTATTTACCAAATTATCAAAGATGAGTTCAGGGGTTGATTCTTTGTGTTATTTTAGGAAAAAAACTTCGTACGGACATATGGCGGAAAACGCTTCCTAAGGGAGGTATGGGATACCGAAAAACGTCAGCTTTCCAGGACCCCATAAGTCCCGTAGGAACCATTTTCCGCCATATGTCCATACGAACCTTTTTCCTAAAATCACGCAAGGAATTAGACCCTGAACTCGTTTTTGATTAATTTGGTAAATAAACTAAAATCTTCTGCGACAAATCTTCGCGCTCTAAAACGACTAGGGTCAATTTTTTCGAAAACGGTACGTTCTAGCGATTTCAAACAAGAGCATCATTCTTAAGTAAAAAACTTCAGATGTTCAAATTCTGGTGTCAGATTATGATTAAAACTTTAGAATTTTCTCCACGGTAATGAATTCAGCATCAAAGACTTACTGAGGATACCCAATTTCACAATGTTATCTTTAACCGTCTTGAAGAAATTTAGAAAAAAAACACTTTCAAAGTCTCGCCTTTAAGGGGCCCTAGCTCCCTTAGGGGGCATTTTTCCACCCATGTTTATGAAGACTTTTCTTCGTCTTTTTGATCGTAGAAT
The DNA here is from genome assembly GCA_963924575.1 of Pycnomerus fuliginosus. Lineage (NCBI taxonomy): Eukaryota > Metazoa > Arthropoda > Insecta > Coleoptera > Zopheridae > Pycnomerus > Pycnomerus fuliginosus. Next base: position 17,737,675 of record OZ004622.1, read on the forward strand.
ACGCCCTTAAGATATTATCCTCTAATTTCCGGACACCCTGTATAGTGATATGAAAGATGGGGGTTTGCCTTTAAGGTTTGCCAAAATGGCACTTTCCGCGTGTCGATTTGGCTCAAAGTCTACTAATCAGTTTTTACTTGAATCATACAAGGTGCATCACATACCAAATTTCGGCCAGATCGGTTCAGTAGTTTGGAGGCGTGTTCACAGGCACAAAGACAGACATTTTTTCAAAAACCACTTTTTGGCAATTCGATTTTTCTGAATTTTTCGGTCGATTCCAGTAACTGGCTCCGCGGAGCGCAGATGTTAAAAATAGTTATTTCTTGGCTCAGAACCAATTCGTGTCCTTCAATGTAACTTGAACGAGTGGATGAATTTGAAAAACTTTTACTCCAATTTTTAGAGGATTTTACCAATGAAAACTCAAAAAGGAGCCTTTTTGCCTCTAAAATGGGAGTTTTCGACGAAATGGCACCTAAGGTTTTTGATCTGGCAATGCAACATCCGATGGTAAAAATACATATGCTTTTTTGTAAAATTAATTTTAAAAAGGGCCCTTTTGCCCCTAAAATGAAATTTTTCGGAAAAATTACAATAAAGTTTTCAACTCTAAAAAAAATCAGCTATCAAATCTGGTAATAAAAATATACAGTTATACGTAGCTTTTTTTCACGACACCGTTTTTTGGCCAAAAGGACACAAGTGTGAAAACATTTTTAGAAGCGGAATTCAAAGAGCTTTCATATGGTAACGCCAAAATTTGAGGTTTGTATTTAAATTATCAAAGTTGATGCGCCAAAAAGGAACTTTCCGGGAACCGATGTGGCCCAAAATCTAATCAAAATTGCTCACTGAAAGTGTGCCAAATTTCATCTCGGTACGTCCAGTAGCGTGATCACAGACAGACACACTGACAGACATTTTTCAAAAACCACTTTTTCGGATTTAGGACCCTAAAACGCAAAGATTTGATGTTTTTGGCGTAGAAGTTAAAATATTTATAGCACTGCATTGGATTGGTATTGATAATGAAATTAACGTCCAAACGATGCATGTATGTGGGGGGTTACCATTTGAAATTTCGTGTTGGAGTTGCAAAATTTCACCAATCCTCACCTCCAAATAAAAATCGACCTGTTCGAGCTATTTTCCCTCACAGTCTGTATACATAAAAATGCAGCAGAGAAGCGGCTGGAACCTCCCCATCGCGTGGATCTTTGTATTCTGTGTAGACAGTAGTCAATTCAACAAAAAAATCTTTATGCTTATCGTCTGTGACTAATTTCGCAATTTTCTGACAAATACCGACATCACCCATCACATTTGACAATATGTTCCTTTTAAGGTTAACAGTTTGCCACCCTTTTGACAATAACTGATACTTTATGTCATCCACTGTCAGCATGCTCCCTTTTAATGAAAAATATTTTTTTCTCTTTTCCACTGAAATGGCAGAAACTGTGAATACATTTTTAGAACGAGAATTTGATCGTCTTTCTAATGGCGACATAAAAAGGGAGACCTTTGTATTTAAAATTTAAAGTTGATATGCCTAAATGGCACTTCCCGTGGACCAATTGCTTCCAAAAGCCTTTCAGGTCTTCAACGGGTCACCCAATCTCCATGTACCAAATTTCAGCCAAATCGATTCGCTAATTTGGGCTATAATGTATTTTTAGTGTTATTATGAAATTTCGATTTTTTGACCCAAAGAGCACTAAATGCGAACTAATTTTGTCTTACTTAAAACCAGAATTTGAAGACCTTTTCTGATGGTGAGAATAAATCTTTCAAAAACTTGTTTTGGATGGTTAAATGAGTGAATAATTTTAAAGTTACAAATTGGTGTGTCAAAACGGCAGTTTCTGTGGGCCGATTGAATCCAAAATTTGTTCAGCTCTTCGACGTGTAATACAATCCCCGTGTGCAAAATTTGAGCCAAATCGGTTCAGGGACTTGGGCTGTACCGCGATTTTATAGTCGGATAAAAATCTTTTTTTTTTAAATTTTTGATCAAAAGGGCACTAAGAATGAATACATTTTTAGAAGCAGAATTTGAAGGCCTTTTCTATCGTGAGGTGAAAAATGGGGGTTTGCATTTGAAATTTAAAAGTTGATGTGCCAAAATGGCATTTCTAGTTGAACGATTGGCTCCAAAAGCTTTTCAGATCTAAGTTGGGTTATCACATGCACACGTACCAAATTTCAGCCAAATCGGTCTAGTAGTTTTGGCTGTGGCGTGTTTACAAACGTACGTACGCACGTACGTACGCACGTACGTACGCACATACACACAGACACATTTTAAAAACCACTTTTTTGGGCTCCTGAGACCCCAAAACGTATAGATCCGGTCTTATCTCGAATTCGAAAATTTTAGTGATTGCAGTAACCTCCCTTTTTTTTTAAATGGTGAAGTGGAGTGGGGAGGTTAAAAGGGCCAACATCCGCATTCCGCGATTTTAGAGAAAATTCCACTTTTTTCTAGTCCTGCCACAGAACAAATGCGTCCTTTGCCGTATTAATTAAAATCTTGACAGGCTTTCAAATTACGAGAAAATCTAATTTAGGAATTCAGGACCCGTTTTGTTCCGGAAATATCAGAGGCTATAAGAATCGCAACTCCCCGGGGCAAAAATCGAAACTAAAAATTTAATAATGACTTCCATCAAACTTCGACTTACCAAGGTGAGTATGACAAGGGTATTTCCAATTACCGCCAGCATGAAGATAACAGCGTAGAGGGGTATCGTGACGCGGCCACTTTCATACCACTGGTTTCCGGTCTTTGAGGGCGTTTCCGGTGTCGAAGCTTTGTCCAGCGGATCTCGGACAGTGGAAATGTTGTCAAAGATCACACTCGAGTTAACCTCCGTCCAGTCCATTCTGTTGGGAGGATTGTTAAATAACGGAGCGTTTCCGCCGACACATAATTCACTTCACTTCGATCCCTGAAAAACGAACAATAAGCAGTCTCGCAACTCATTCTCGACATCAAAGGGTTATTTACCTTGGCCAATTAATTAAAGCGAACAAAGGGACAACTTCGATAACTGTTAAATATTGTGAACCGAATTGAGACGCTTGGGAGTTTTTTACCAACTTTAGGGAGTTTTATGTGCGGTCGCATGCCCATTTTAGTATCACTACAATGCACCGAGTTGTTCAGGGATGAGCAGGAGTACACACAAATTCATGACATAATAAACAATATTGGAGAAAAGTTATGCAATTTTGCTGTGGCATTAAACAGGAAGATAAGCAGTACAAAGTACAAACATAAAATATAGTACCTAAATACACACACGACGTAACATGAATGACGCCTGGGAAAAGCACAGGAAGGCAAATTGACCATTTCGGAGTTAAAACGGAACATATAAGCAGTTTATAAACGATGTACTACGGTCATACAGAGGAGTATTTTCTACTAAGCAATAGTCAAAAGCGCAAAATTAAAGCAAAAGGGAAAGAAAGAGAAAACAGTTTAAAAGTGAAACTTAAGAAAACTTTGAAGAAATAAGTGAAACAAGAAAAATATAGAGAAGCAATAAGTAAAGGAATGCAGTTTGAAGATCAAGGTAAGAAATGGCTGCCTGCTAAATATTTGGTCCTTTTTTTGGGACACACATACCTTGAAGAGAAGAGAGATGGTGGAAGACTTAAGAAACAACGAAATAATTGATACTGGAAAGGAAGTGACAGAGAAAATCCAAGAAAATTCAAATCAGATAACAGCATACGCAGACGATGTAGTATTTGTGATGCGTGGCACGGGACAAAAGAGATTTACATAGAAAAGAAAATGCAATTGACAGGAATGGAAAGTAATGGATATGTTTTTGAGTACTCATATGTAGAAGTGTACCAGCAGAACAAAGGAAAGAAAAGATCGCAAGCAGAGAATACAAGTAGGAAATAGAGCCTTCTGCAGAAACAGAAAACTGATTTTAGATAAGAAGCTCAGCAGAAATACGAAGATGATGAAGATTTACGGAACAGCGGTAAAGCCTGCCAGAATGTAAGTATGCAGATGCATCAGAAACAGAAGAAGAAGGACTGAAATTTTTCGAGCAGGTCCGAAAACTGAAAATAGGAATTAAAGAAGGAGATGGATCCTGGATAAACCATAAAATGGAAGAATGAATGAAGATCGAAAATATAGTGAGAGCATTAAAGGTTCCATGGTTAAGATGGTTCAAGCATATAAGAAGGAAAGGCACGAGGAGAGGCGAGGCAAATCCAATAAGAGTTATAACAGAATGAATTTTTTTCAATAATTTATATTCATTTTTCCTTTTTTACAGCTCACCATTGGCATCTCCTAAACGGGAAAAGATACGAAGTCGGTTACATTAGAGTTTAAAAGGTGCATTATTTCTTGGTGGTTAATAAAAATCTGAAGGGAATTTCCCGATGTCTTGATTCGTTCTTGAGTTATCCCGATCTGATAATTCCAATTTTAAAGAAAAAAAATTCATATCTTTGTTATGATCGATCGTATTCGAATGAAATTTTGAACTTTTATATTTTTGACAAGACATTTTTTAATTCTCTTATGGCCGCCATATTGGATTTTAATAGCATCGGATTCTCAAAAAAAATTAGCTTTAAAAAATGCAGCCAACATTGACTTTTCTGGAAGATCGTCAGAATTTGAAAATTGGAATCAATAATTTGTCAAATCAACCTAAACTTAGATGTTAATTAATTGCAAAAAAAAATACGAATTCTTCAATCTCTTATGACTATAGTGGAAACAATTGAATTCAACGGAGATAAAATATGTCCTACCATCGTGTAACTCAAGCATTCACATATTTCCTATTCAAAAAAGTCTTGTTTTTTACATTTTTGAAAAGCTAATTTTTTTGTGAATCCGATGGTGTTGAATATGGCGGCCATGCTGTAAGAAAACCAAAAGTTGACAGTCGTTACTCAAAACATAGAAGGTCTTGAAAATTTCTGTTAATGTCGATTCGATTGACAGCTGTCAAAAGATAAAAAAAGCAAAATTTACCCAGACCGCTTCTTTTTCGTGTGATTTTGGCTAGTTCTACTTAACTACAGTTCATTTTCACCCCCCTTCACAATTATTCAACCCCCCGGGCGCTAATTTTGTAAAATCCGCGCAGTTTTGCCTTTTTTCGGTAATAAATTTTACTCATATGGATTGTTATTGCATTTTCCACTTTTTCGACCCCCTCGTAATATTTCAACCCTAAAAGGCCAAATTTGCATATGTAGGTAATTGGCTTATTTTCGTGTTATTTTCTGTAATTCTGCTTAATTACGATTAATTTTCATCCCTTTTGACTTTCATCCTCCTTTACGATTTTTCAACCCTCCGAGTGCTAATTTGGCAAAATTTGCGTAATTTCGTTTTTCTTCGGTTTCGGTAGGTAATAATTTGAACTCATTTGGATGATGTTTACATTTTTCACTTTTTTAATCTGCCTTCCCAATATTTCAACTCTTCAAACGTAAAATTTACATAATTGGGTTATTTTGGTGATATTTTCCGTAATTTTACTTAAGCACGGTTAATCCTCATACGGGGGGGAATTTCACAGTCGGCAGTGGTGTACAAATTTTCGGCAGTGTTATTGGGAAATGTTAGGCAGTGGTTGAAAAAATTGAGCAAATTCGACAGTGGTCTATGAATTTTTGGGCTGTCGGGGGACTTTACAGCCGGCAGTGGTGTACAAATTTACGGCAGTGCCCTGAAAATTCGGCAGTGGTGTACAAATTTTTGGGGTGTGAAATGACCCCCACCTCATTCCCTTTGACTTTTCATCTACCTTGCTAATTTTGCAAAATTCGCATAATTTCGTTTTTCGTCGGTAATAAAATTGAACTCATTTGGGATTCAGTTTACCTTTTACAATTTCCCAGTTTCCTTCGCAATAAATAGGTAGGTATAAGTATGTATTTCAACTATCACGAAATTTTAATTGCATAATTTGGTTATTTTCGTGTTGTTACTCTGTAATTCTACTTAATCACACTTAATTTTAATTTTTTCGGCAATTCTTTTCATTTAGGTACTCATTTGGTTTATATTGTCACTCTTTTTACTTTTCAACCCTCAAAATTGTTGTGTTTTTTCTGTTAATTTTCTACTTTTTAATTCTGTAAAAACAATTTTTTAACATTTCGCCTTTTTGACACATCTGTGCGTTTGCGGAGGCACTACTAATAGGTGCAGATTGATAAAATCTACACCCGATTCCACCAATAAGACCAACCGCCCCTACATACACATTAACGTGATAACCGCCGAGGGGCAAATCTATGAGCAAAGTTTTGTACACTGATTTCACCTGATTTCACCGTGATTACACCCGGTGATTTCACTTTATTTCCCTTGATCTCACCTGGTTTTCCCTGACTTTGCCCGATTTCACCTGATTTCACCACCATGATTTCATACAGATCGCATTGATGTAGGTACATCTTCCGGGGGCTTTTTTATACTTCAAAGAAATAGCCACAACAATTTTATAATATCGCGGGGTCAAATAGCAGAGGCCTAAATCCACCACGGGTAACACCTGCCGCGTCCGAGCTTTCATCGCAATCTCTTAAAATTCTCAGCAAACATATCATCCTCTATATTCCCAAAGTTATTGAGCATCCTCAAAACCACCTCAAATGCTTTTAGGTTTTGTTTGTTTCTGTTTTTGTCCCCCGCGTTAAAAGAATTGATCCTTTCGACATATGCGTTCTTCCGCCCATCTCACGACAATGGATTAAATCACGCAACTTTAACTAGCCCTCGCGAACTTAATTGTACAAAACTCGAGAAAGTTTCTGGCGTAGGTATTAACTTCCCCGAGTCCACTAAACAAATCAAACTTGCTCCATTTTTGAATAACTGCCCACGCTCTTATGATGAATGGCCACCTCCGCTGTTTTTGTGCCGCTTTTATTCCCCAGATTACTCAACAAAAAGCCGTTTCAACAGAAACGAAGAATTGACGTCGATGTTTCATGCTCGGAGTTCTCAAAGGAAACGCCCGAGCGGAAAAATAACCAAAAAAGTAATCACCGTAATTTTTAAATAATTACTAGTCTTACCTTTGGGAGTGATTTTAGGAGGAAAAAACTGTTTAAAAGTTGAAGCGCGCAACTTCGGCGATCGAGCAAGACGACCGCCTGAAATCGCAGCAAATACTGAAACACTTCAGCTTCAGAACAGACAGGACGACGCCAGCGCTCCATTCATTTAGTGATAACGCAACCTGACGGCCTTTGAGGACGAAAACTAATCATCGATTATTGTCTTAGGTCATGGGATAAGATTTAAGTGAATGGAAATCGATGGGGTTGTCCGGACGAGCCATCGGAAACCGTTCATTTCCATACAGGAAAGACTTGGCCTCCAAGATTTTGGGTTGATTCAATCAGCATAAATTTTCGAATTTACCCCCATTCATTTGGATATAATTTATTTATCTGCTGATGAACGTGAAAAGTTTTTTTTTCCGGAACTTATTTTCTTGTAAGACAAGCTTCGATCATGAAGACCAAACGGAAGATGATAATCAACTACAATACAACGAGTGCAATCGTGATTATTGATAATCAACCACACGAAACATGTTGCCAAACATTAATTGTGTGATTCTCATTAGTCACAATTTCACGAGCCGTATTTGTTAGATTATACTACGAAACGAATTGAACAAATATTATACCAAGAATGTAACTTGACATTTTAAAATACAAACTGGCAAGGGCCTGGTTTCTAATTGTTTACGCAGCACAACGGTTGGTTATTGGTCCAAATCAGATGGAGAATCAACAAATTTCATTTCCACTTTATTAATTAAATGCAAGGTTCTCACTTATCACTTATTAATCGACCATTTTCATAGGGGCTTATTACATTATTATGAGTGGTGTAATCAGTTATAATATCACGAGTGTGTTCATTATTATCGATACTGTATTGGACACGAAACGTATTATTTCGGAATACCACGAGTCCGTAGGACGAGTGGTGTTCTGAAATAATATGTTGAGTGTATATCAATACAGTATATTCTGATAATAATGAAAACAAGAGTGGTATTCGTTACGATTATATAATGAATTCCAAAAAATGCTTCCAAATATAAGCTTATTGCGTTCCTACCGTGTTTGCAGGTTTAGACTTTCTATTTTCCGACTAATTTCTTCTCCACTAATATTGCCAAAGCGTTCCATTTCGTTAAATCTCAAAAATTCACACTTTTTAGACATTTGTTGATAATCAATAAAACTAAAGTTGCTATGACTTTTCTAAAAAAATATGAGGCTAGATTGAATTGTGCATTGTTATTTTGTATTGTTGGACCATCGAGAATACGGAAACGGTTATATCACGTCGCCAAGGGTATATTCGCTTATTAAAATGTCTGGTAACTACGTATCAATTATTGTGATTAGCTAATTTAATAATGAACTATATAATCAATGCAATGTGTGTACCTTCAGGTGTTTATCAGTTTATCACCGTAAATGTTTATGCAGTGATGGTCCGGATTCATTAGAGTTGTATGGGGTGCGGACAATCCGCACCTAAAATTGAGGCCCTCACTTCCGCACAGAAAACCCTTGTATTTGGGGGTTGAGGGGGGTGAGTTTCTGGGGTGAAATTTTGTACATTCATTTAGTATCTTCTGGTAATAGTCTGTCCAAGGGTTAAATTTCCTCCATGGTAATTTTTTGTATTTGGGGGTTGAAGCGGTGAAATGTTTTAAGTTACGAACCTTATTTTCTTTAAGTTGTAGGCGTTTCAATAGTAAAATTTCCGCCATGTGAATTTACTGTATATTTGGGGTTGCATGAAAGTGGTGGAAATCTTTTAAAGCCTCTAAATCCATTCAATTTTAGTGCCGTAGCAGTATGCCAGGCACTCTTGTTTTAGCTTATTCGCTCACTCGCTCGCTCCTCACTCTGCCCGTCGGATAACTTGAGAACGGATAGAGATATCGGGCTGAAACTTGGTACCTATACAACTTTATCTCCCGAAAAGTCAGGCGGGGTTGCTTTTGGGCCATATCGAACCAAGGAAGTGGGCGAAAAATTATTAATTACAATAACTCCAGAACTAGTGGAGGTATCTTGCTGTGGGTAAGGGGTTGCCAATTTCGGGGACGAAAACCACAAAAAATATGATAACTCCGCAAGGGTTGCACGCAGCTATTTGAAACTCAACGTACACACATACAGGGTCATTCACGAAAAACATCCGTTAGATGTATCTCGAGAAGTTTTACCATAATAGTGGCGAAAATTTGTATTCGTGGGTTTCAATGGATTTTGAAGTCGACATAAATTTCGTTATTTTAAATGGGACATCCATATTTTCATAGCACACTCCGATTCTACATCAAATTATGAGAATTTTGTTGTAACATTACCCTATGGCTAAATATGATAGGTTCCGAGAAAAAAATTATTTTTCATTTTTAGAGATGGAAAATCTCGTAATACTTAAAAATTGATATCTGTGCCAAAAAAATAGGTAAAGTATTGAAATTTTGACAGCAGTAAAAGATGTCTTTAAGACAACTGACTGTGGTTTAAAAAGCAGAAAGTTTTTCTAGGGAGGGTCTTCAACCAGTGGTGTTCGTCAATTTAGAAAAAGCAATTGAAATTCAAATAGAATGCCTGGTTTTTTATGATCCCAGAATAGCAAATTTAATTACCTATCAATCCATTCAAATATTCCTATACCGATCTTCATTAGTTTTGGAGTTACATATTTATTATTTATCATTAATTTATGAGTTATGAACGTTTGCACCGACGTGGCTTAAGTTTAAGCGAAACTTAAATTGACAGGAATGACTGGAATGTTTAAACGTCATTCTTGTCGATTTAAGTTCCTCTTAAAGTTAAGCAACGTCGGTGCAAACGGTCATAAATTAATGTTAAATACCTAACTCCAAAGTTAATGAAGATAGGTATAGGAATATTTGAATGGATTGATAGAGAATTAAATTTTCTATCCACTAGGATCATGAAAAACCAGGCATTCCATTTGAAAAAATTGAGTTTCAATTGTTTTTTCTAAACTGACGAACGCCAATGATGGTTGTAGACCCTCCCTGGAGGAATCTTCTGCTTTTTAAGCCACAGTCTGATGTTCCAAAGACATCTTCTACTGCCGTCAAAATTTCAATACTCTATCTCTTTTTTTGGCACACGCATTAAATTTTAAGTATTACGAGATTTTCGTCTCTAAAAATGAAAAATGTTTTTTTTCAGGGAAACTATCATATTTAGCCATCTGCCATAGGGTAATGTTATACCAGAATTCTCATAATTTGATATAGAATCGGAGGGTGGTATGAAAAGATGGGTGTCCCATTTAAAATAACGAAGTTGATGTCGACTTCCGGTACAACCGGAAGTGGGGACATCTTTAAAATATTTTCCTTCAATTAATTCAAAATCCATTGAAACCCCTGGATACAAATTTCCTCGACTTTATAATGCCAAAACTTCTCGAGATACGTCTAACGGAGGCTCTTCGTGAATGACCCTGTATGTATATTGGAGACATTTTGCAACTCGAAATTCCCCTTAATAAGCAGCCTCGGTCGAAATTGCCATCATTCGATAGCTCTCCATTAATGATTAAAAAAAGGTATTATTCATATTTTGCGAAAAACCGCCCTTAAAGGCGCTACAACTCCTAACTAACAGAGATACTATAAAAATACGGGAACTCAAACACTACTCGAGGTATCAAGGCAGAATTTTGTGAGTTAATTTTCAGTGACACTGTAGGCGGATGAACAAATTTTCACTAAGATCTAACAAGGGGGATGAAATTTAAGGGTTGAAACTGGAAATTTCTTTAAGTAAATAGTGGTATAAAGTTACGGGGTTCCATAGATTTCAGTCAACTTTAAAAAAAGGTCTTGTGAGTTTTTAACCTAAAAGCAACCCCTAGGCTATTATTACCAACCCCGAACTCTTTGCAAGCGGATAAACACATTTTATATTTTTTTTCTGAAATCCTATATTGATTTATTTAACAACAAGTCAGTAAATCCGCAAGGAGTTATGTAAATGTGATTGTTTTTAGTCCATTCATTCCATTCACTGCCCCAAGTTTTATTTAATTTTCGGAAATCTAGTTGGAAGATAATTCTTTGACGTTTCTAAGGGAAGTCTTCTAAGATTCTCTTGCCTATGAGACACATGTGACAGAATGCTTAAAATGAACTATGGTCTGTCCGGGATCCACACGACCGGGATTCACCCTATTTCCATGGCGAATCATTGTTGTCAACAATGAATCGCCATGGAAATCGGGTGAATCTCGGTCGTGTGGATCCCGGACAGATTATAGGTATGTATTTGAAATTCGAATCCGTCCTTGGACTTTAAAAAACAGAATACAAAGTGTACTTAAATCGGAAATGGTCATCTGGAAAATTCCACACCAATACACAATAATAATGGAATTAAACATCATCATTTTTATATTTCATTGTGAATCAGGTTAACGTCTGTTGGAAAAATATTGCGGCCTTCATTGATTGATAAATAAAACCGTCTACCTAGTCAACCGAAAAATTATAATTTTACAGCAGAAAAAAACCATTAATATTGTTTGCAACGATTCAATTATTATTCACAAGTAGTGGGTAATTTTAATCCAAGTCCCTTAGGGACTACTTGACTTGGAAATAGCTGACCTCTGTTTATTAATTGACCCCAGACACCGGAATACCTACGCCAAAATCCAGGAAAAACCAATTTCGAGATTTAAATAAATAAAGACTACGTTATTAAAAGTGGGGTCGACAGACTAATGAAAACAGATTAATTGACTCGTCTCTAATTAAACGTTTTTATTACGTGCAGCTTGGAAACATAATTAGGCGGCGAAACAATATTAAATAATAATTAAAGGAATGGCAGCTCTGACACGAAAGGATTGTTCCCGGGAGGTTCACATAATTGTCGTGATGTAAAGCAATTTTTTTTTATTTTTCTCGTGTTTTAAATTGAAATTACTGATGGAAACTACAAATAGATTAGTTTATTCGCATCCAGTTAAGAATTTGAAGTAAATAGAATAGAACATCATCCATCAATCTTGCCTGAAACTTCCGGTCCGACGTCGGAAAGTTGAATAGCTGATCGATTGTGTTTAGTTAAAAATTTAATTGGACGTGAAACACAGGAAAATTGCGATTGATGTATCGAAAGTTTTACAAAAAATTGTGGGAATGACTTGAATCTTATTTAATTTAATTTTGGTGGATGCGCTGGGCAGAAAACTTCTCTATTATCTGTTATGTCTTATTGCGACAAAAGTAATCAGGCAGTAGGGAAGGGAGCAACCCCCCACTACCTTCTCAACTGCTCCTCCCATCAACCAGCACCAATCACGTCTCGTCATGCCTTCTTGATTGCACTACTACTAATTTTTAACCACATGTAACGAGCGCAGCTTGGAGGGAGGTTGCTGCTTGCTGCGGCATGATTGGTCGCAAGCTGGGAAGCGCCAGATGGAAAAGTGGTGGAAGGTCCGTTGGCCCATCTTTCCCATTGTTACCCTACTTTAAGTCAAACAATTAAATATTAGCAACTTGAGTCGAACGTGTCGTAATGCAAAATGACACTTTCCCCACGAGCTATATTATCCTAAAACCAGTTTCAACCTTCCGAAACAATCCTCACCACCAACAAATAAATTAATAGCGAAATGGAAATTTATGCGCATTTGCGATTCAAGCATGAAAAATTGTGCTATGGTATTATGCAAACATTCCAACGTTGCTTTGTTGTGAATTTTGAGCTCAATTGTGTGGGCCATATCAATAACTTTTGTCATGAAAGACGAAAGTTTCATTTCCTTTTAGTATATTAGGTACATACCAAGGAATGTAAGTGTAATTTTTGTGGTCGAGGAATGCAGTTTAGCATTCGAGATCACAAAAATAAACTACATTCCGACTTGCGTACAGTATTTTTAGCAATACCTGAGGTAGGAAGAAAAAATACTGATGCACAAACCTTGCAAGTAATACTTACAGCCCATGGACCGTAAGTAAATATTACAACCCTTAAAAACCAGCCAAGCTTGGAGGGAGGTTGCTGCAACATGATTCGTCGCAGGTTGTAGGAGGGATCAAGTGGAAAAAGGTGGGAGTTCCATCGGCCCATCTTTCCCATACCTACCCTCCAACAATAAAATATTTGCAACTTGAGACGAACTACGACTCAAAATGACACTTTACTCACGAGCTAAACTATCCTAAAACCAGTTTCGATCGTCCATTTTTCCCAGACAAAATTCTTAATTCCACCGGTAAATAAATTAATCGCAAATTGCTTTTTTCGTCGAACATAATGGAAAGTTATGTCCAGAAAAAATTTCTCCACCTGAAAGCGCTGACGCCCAAACTTTTCCGCGGAGCTTTAAGCCTCACTCAGGAAAGCTCATAAATAAAATATTTCGCATTGTGTGATAATTCGGATTTACGTTAGTTAAATGTCGAATAAAATCTCTGTGTTTACTCCAGTCCACCTATTTATACTCCAGCGATGACAATCATAATATTATTCTTCTTTTGTGTTTGAATACAATAGCCGCATATTAACTGTAATTATCCACGTTTTTCTATAAATTCTTTGGTGTGATTGATTTGTAAAAGAGTGGCCGGTACGAAATGGCGGTTACGGAGGTGCTTCTAAAATCGTTCTATATTGGGTCTTATTTGACTTATTTTCTGTTGGGGGTGGCTTTTGTGATTACTATTTACCATTATTGGTTCTCATCGCTACGATATGTTAAAATGGGAAATAAGTTACCGGGGGTTACCCCAATATTACCGGTTATTGGCAACGCCCATTTGGCCTACAACAAATCTCCAGTGGAGTTCATGGATCTCATTGTGGCAGTTGCTAGAAAAACTGGAAAAGTAGTGAGGGTGTGGGCCCTGAATCGGCTATACGTGGGTCTACTAGATCCGAGGGATATTGAGGTAATTTGAAAAACCTGAAGTTAGGTACCTACTTGAAGTTTTTATTTAGCTTATATTAGGAAGCCAAGTCCATTTAGAAAAAAGCGAGGAATATGACTTCTTCCAACCATGGCTAGGGGATGGCTTACTAATCAACAAAGGTAAAATTTCTCTTTTAAATTGATCTCACCAAAATTCTAGGAGAAAAATGGCGATCCCACAGAAAAATGATCGCTCCAACTTTCCACCAATCCATCTTAAAAACCTTCGTCCCAATTTTCAACAAAAATTCGAGAGATGTCGTCCAACAGTTGCGAAGAGAAGTACTTGGAAAAGTTTGCGACGTCCACGATTACATGAGCGAAGCTACCGTGAACATCCTTCTCGAAACCGTAATGGGGGTGAAACGCACTCACGAAGACCGCAGTAGCTTCAAATACGCCAAAGCTGTCATGGAGTAAATATTTTAAATTAAAAAATTAAAATTTTTTGCTCAAAAATTATTTACAGTATGTGCAACATCTTGCATTTGAGACACACGAAGTTTTGGCTCCGTCCCAACATAATCTTCCGCTTCACCAAATGGTTTAAAGAGCAAAAGGGATTCTTAGACACGATACATTCCCTGACAAACAACGTTATTAAATTAAAAAAGAACGATTATTTCGAGAGGGTGCAAAAAGGAGAATACAGTTTGTACGACCACGCTGTTCAAGAAACGGAAAGTGAAGCGAGGAGTTCCATGAACGGACATAATTTTGGTACGGGATTAAGGGATGATTTGGACGATAATGACGAGAGTATTGGGGAGAAGAAGCGGTTGGCTTTTCTGGATTTTATGATAGAGGCGAGTCAAGTCAAAGGGAATAATTTGAGCGACGAGGAGATTAAGGATGAAGTCAACACGATTATGTTTGAAGGGCACGATACTACAGCTGCTGCTTCCAGTTTTTTCCTGTGCATGTTAGGGGTTCACCAGGAAATTCAAGAAAGAGTTTACCAAGAAATCAAAGATATTTTCCAAGAAACAAACAGGACTATCACTTTCAACGATACTTTGGAAATGAAATACTTGACAAGAGTTCTTCTGGAGACCCTGAGATTGTACCCACCAGTTCCTGTAATAACACGAGTCGTGCACGAAGACGTAAAATTAGCTTCTTCTGGTGCGATTATACCAGCTGGAGCCACTGTTGGTATTGGAACCTATTTGGTACATCGTGATGCCGATTATTTCTCAAATCCTGAAAAATTCGATCCTGACAATTTCCTACCGGAGCGTTGCCAAAAGAGGCATTATTACAGCTTCATTCCTTTCAGTGCTGGTCCCAGAAGTTGCGTTGGTAAGTTCCTGATTTATTTTGAGGAATCAATTCAAGCTTTTTAACCCTAGGGCGGAAATATGCGATGCTAAAATTGAAGATTCTCCTGGCCGATCTCGTAAGAAATTTTAGGATTACATCAGTCGTGGGGGAGGAAGATTTCAAGTTGCAAGGCGATATCATTTTGAAGCGATCCGATGGATTCAGAATTATTCTCGAAGAAAGAGGAAAATGATAATTTATGCACGAATTTAAGATTAATGTATTATTATTTATTGAAATATAACAATAAGTTGTTAGTATGAATATTATATTTCAATATTCTTGGTTGAACCTAAACCAACATAACAGGATGCGGCAGTATAGTTTTTCAACAAAACTTCCGTTGTCCGTCATCAATAGAATTTTCCATTTGCACATTTATCTGAGGAGCCTCACTCAACCACCCCACAATTATAAAATATAAATTTTTTGCTAAAACTCAAAATATGAATAGGTAGGTAGTCATAATTAAGTACGTACTTAATTTGAAACAAGTTTACCAAAAAACAATTGAATTTAGCTGTTGAAACAAGAGAGAATCGAAAAATATACAGTTGACATTAGTAGGTTTACCCAAGGGAATGTTTTTTGGACGAAATCTGATACGTGGTGGGTGGGGTATATCTATAAATTAAGGGTTGCAGCTCAGAATTTCGCTTAACAAGTATTGATCGAAAATGCCATTATTGCCATTTGATATAGGTTTGCATCAATAGTTCAAAAAAGGTCTTAAGGCTGGAACATAATGCTTTAGTTTAAATCTTAAGAAAACAAGTCGCAATTAGACCTACGTACGGGTGAAAAACTGAAAGAAATTGGAATTTTCGACGTTTGATCGCGAACGCTTCAATGCTTGTAGATAGATCAAAAGTATGAATAAAGGAATTGTCGGCAATAAAAAAATCTACAAAAAAGTCCGTGACGGCATATAGCTCTCTACAATGGTTAGTCCACAACTGATCGTTTTTGTGTTTTAATTTTTGACGAACATCGCTTCGGTCGTTTATTGTCGGCTATCTGTAACAGACATTTACATGCTGTCGCGGACGCGGACTTTTTTGTATCTGTTCGTTGCCGACATTATTCTTTCCTATAGGTACGATTTTAATCCACTTTCACCCATCAATCATGGTTTTAAGTGTCCTCCTCCAAATAAAAAATCGACCTGTCCGAGCGAATTTTCATATTTTATTTGGTTAAAGATATATCTGGAGTGGCTCCTTTTCATTGGAACGCTCTGTATACAGTGCGAGTGTAAAGTATGGAATAAAAATCATAAACTTTTTACCGAGCTTTTCTGTCGATTTTATTTTTTCGATGCGGAACTAACGGTGCACTCAAGATTTTTTTTCTCTTTCGGTTTAACCGGAAATGACCCCAATTTCAAATGAAATCATACTTTTTTCAACGGATTCGGAATCCACGAATTTTTTTGAGACGAGAACATGTTTGATGCTTGCCCAAAAGTAAAGCAACGGCCACGCTAGATTTTCAAAAATATCGAAGAAATCGGTCAAAAAACAATAATTTTCAAAATCGCTAATACACGGCAACCTTATTTTTTTGATACACATTCAACTGCGCAAATACATTTTCTTAAATTCTTTTTGCTACTTTATTGGCAGATTGGAATTTTATTCCATACTTTACACTCGCAGTGTACCTAGTTATAGGTAGTTAGTGCCTAAAGCAAATATATGCTTCATAATAAAAAGGATAAGCCCCATGGTGCGCCGCCACCCTAGTCACCAACTGGTTCACGTACATCTTATATACAGGGTGGGTAATTTTTCGATGCTCACCATTGGGATCTCCTAAACGGTAAAAGATACGGGGTCGGTTAAATTGGAGAAAAGTTGCGCTATTTCTTGGCGATTAAGAATCCGAAGAGAATTTCCCGATATGTTGATTTATTTCTGAGTTATCACAAAGAAATCTGAAAATTGCCAATTTAGAGAAAAATTAATATCTTCGTAACGGTTGATCTCATTTAAATGAAACTTGGAACTTTTAAATTTTTGACAGCTGTCAATTGAATGGCATTGACGGAAATTTTCTACGCCTTCTAGATTTTGAATAAAGACAGTCAACTTTTCTTTTTCTCCTGGGCGCCATATTGAATTTTAACACCGCCGGATACAAAGAAAAATTATCTTGTCAAAAATGTAACCAACATTAACGTTTTTGAAAAAATATGTGAAAGCCTGAGTCACACGACCGCAAGACGTAATTTATTTACTGTTGAATTCAATAATTCACATTTTGTAAGAGATTGAATAAGAAGTCGGCGTACTTTTTTGCAATTGTTTTTCACTCAGTTTTTCATCTAAGTTTAAGGTTGATTTTACAAAATTATTCGTACCAATTTTCAAATTCTGACATCTCTGTCCAAAAAGTTCATGTTGACTACATTTTTGAAAAGGCAATTTTGTTGTGTACTTGATGGTGTCAAAATTCAATATGGTGGCCATAAAAGAATCAAAAGTTGATTGTATCGTTATTATTCAAAATTCAGCAGACAAATATCTTAGTAGGGTTATGAGCTATCTCTGAGTGTGCCGGAATGTAAAACTCACGAGCCAACAACAGGAACTTAACATTATTTTAAACACTATATATGAGCAGGTCCTCCTCTTTTTGAGCTATTAGTTATTTTTTCAATTTATCAACTTTTGAAATGCAAATCTCTTCTAATAAACTCTCCCCGGTGTCCTTCGGTCTTCCTGTGTCGCGTCTAATTGGTCTTCGCTTCCTATATGCTTCATACCAGTTTTGTTTCGTCCATTCTTTTCATAGTAGGCAGATGCCCCCGAACAAGAGTTCACCTATAGTAAGTACTCCATTGTAAAGTTTTAGGTATTCTACCAAATTTCATACCAAGAATGTTATAATGCGGTTAAAATAAAATTCAATCGCCGAAATCTGCCGTAGGTTTACATAAATGTTTAAATCTTGTTGAAAATAAATAATTCACTTCTATTTTGAGACGTGACACTCAGTTGACAAGTGACTGACAACGATGATCCAACATTTTTACACTACCTAGATTCGAACGTACTTTGGAACTACTTCAATACTTTTAATTCATAAAATAATCTGTAAAATATGATTCGTCGTCTCTTGATTGCCTTGTTGAGTCCTCATGGATTCACTACTCGTCAATAGTAATTTTTTTTCGGCCAAAGACCTAAAAAAAATCTACCATTTTGACTCGTAGTTCAACCATTCGGACGTCAAACCCGCGGCAATCAAGAGACGACTTATCATATTACTAATGATTATTATACCTACGTCTTCAAAGCCCATATCTAGCAATAAATCCATATTTTCACTTCCATTTCACACATTCAGAATTAATAAACTCACACGAATTATAAAATTTTGAAAGTTATCAAAAAAATGAAATGTCATCCATTTTTTTCCAAAGCAATAATTGAGGTAATAACAGAGAAACAGGGCTGTTAAACCGTAACCAAGTCTGTAAAGCGTTGCTAGAGGCCTTTACAAGGGTGTTTTGGAGGCGCATGATGTAAATATCAGCTTGAAGTATAAGCAACGGTAAACAGCGTTTTACATAGTACCTATAAATTACAATAAAAAGGATTAGAGAACAAAATAAATATATTTTAATTAATATGTATAAAACAGACTAGAAACTCGAACTTAACAAAAACTTAAACCTGGTGATTGACAAGAGGAGCATTGAGCCTACTCTTAACTGAAGAACATGGAAGAAGCCACATCAAGGGATGTTCCCGCCCAAAAACCTCAATCAGCAACGCCATTTTAGGTCTGTGCGGTCGATAGGGCCCCTGTTTCTGCACCTGTTCCACCGCAGTCTCATCGGAGACTATTGCCTGAATTTGGTCCACGAGTATTGCAGATACAAACATTCCAAACAGAGCACTTATTAACAAAAGAATAACGCAGTGCATTCTGGAAAGACATTGTTAAAATTGGAAATTGTAGCGCAGCTGTTTTGGAACGCAGACCGGGACGGGCTGCCTGATCTCACATTGGGCGCCAATTTTGTCATTTTTCACACCCCACCCAGTTTTGTTGCCTCAGGTGCGTTCCAAAACTGCTGCACCATAAAATAATAATAATAATATTACATTCTCGCCTGCTTGATTGGAATTTCCTTGTTGCATTCCTTACACTCTGACAGCCATGATATGCAGATTAAAGCAATGGCGTATGCTGACAACGCTCCGACATAGATGAGGAATTGCAGGAAGTATTTTTGATTTCTCTCTCCGACACAATTGTTGATCCAGGGACAGTGGTGGTCCATTCGACGGATGCACCTTCGACAAATCCTACAATGGTGGGCTCTAGGGGGGCGATAAATCTCACAACGAGTGCACACCGTCCAATCGACGTAATCACAGTCTAAAAAACTGCATAACTAAACCTAGCAATGACCTGAACCTGAACTTACCAGTATCAGGCGGGGAATGTATATCAGAAAAGTCAAGTTTGCCAGGAAACAGCGGGAGCACCCCTGGATCAGTAATAACAGCCCTAATGTGGGCCATACATAGCAAGAGGCTCATCGTATTAAACATGACGACGTTGAAGGCGCCCCACAGGCTGAAACAAAATTACTAGTGAATCTCAATTATCGAAAAGAGAAAAATCTCACCTGTTTACCATTGTCTGAAGTACTATCCAGTTGATGACGACATAATCGGCGTAAAAGACAGCCAAATATGTGATGAAGATGCAGCAAATGCCACAAGGATCAGTGACAAACATTTTCTAACCTAAAGCAGGAAGTTTGTTTGTCTTGTTCTTAATATCATCTTGGGACTGTGATATGATGAGTTTCGATGAATTTTTAGGAAAAAATTGATTATTTACATGGTTTTAAGGGCACGGAATCGATCCATGAAAACACCAGATAAACCGTCAAAACTTCGTGACGTCACTAATGTCATATGTCAATGCGATTTTCTTTGTTTGGCAACGTGTAATGCTCCGCTGTATTGTGGGTGGACTATAACAAGCCATGCGGAAAACAAACTCAGCTACCGACAGCCAGTGGCGGTTTTCGCCAAACGTGACATCTTTGAAAATGCAACAAGGGGGAAACAAGAAACCTGTGGACAGGCTAGAGATTTGATGAAAAATAAACATTTGTTCATTTAGAAATGATTATTTTATATACATTAAGTATTGAACCAATCCAAAGCAGCATTTAGTATACCAGTGACCAATCAAATCCTGATTACAGTGATAATACTACAACGTCAACTTGAGTCCTCATGGATGCACTACTTGTCAAATGGTAGATTTTTTTATGCTAAAAAGAGGACGAGAGCTTGCATAAAAAAATCTACCATTTTGACTCGTAGTTGACAATCATTCGGACGTCAAAACCCGCGGCAATCAAGAGACTATACTCGTACTCGATGTATTACTATTGAAAATAGTATGAAATAGTTAGTACCAGTTCATTAAAAAGTACACCCCCGTCCGCTCTAAGCTAAAACGTGAAGCACTAAAGTCTAAAGTGTAGGTATTTTGCTGTTTTCCCTAGGTTATGACAGTACCAGTGGCGTTCTGTACAAAATTTGTATTGATAGACATCTGAAATTCTGAAATGTCTTACTGTGGCACACGCCGCCACTGAAATTTAGTGCTCCAGCTTAGAGCAGACGGGTTGTAGTTTTTTGCATAAGGTGAAGTGGGGTAAATATGATGTATCGGGTGTCCCCAAAAAAAACGGACAAAATAATCTTTGAAATAAGTCAGCCATTTCTTAACCGATTTGGATAGACTTGGTCTTAAATTAAAGCTAAAGAATCAGGCTTTCGAGCGTTGCAAGAAACGTCGACAGATGGCGCTGCTGTAGTAGCCTTATTGATACTTGTCTTTAATGCTTATATTAGGTGCGTGGGGATTGGTTATGGGCAACAACCAATGGTTATGAGACCCAAATAGCCTTGAAGATCTTTCTTTTTTCTTCAAAAATCTTTTTTCAGAAGTCCATTTGGCGTAAGCATTAATTTTCTGTGATTTTTCTAAAAAAAGTGTTTTTGCGTATTTTCATGCTTCCATAACCATGACTAAAGTAACATTGATGTACATAGGGCTTAATTTTCAATTATTACTGTTCAGTTGCCCCCCACTGGCATCCGCGCCACTGTTTTCATCATATTCGTTCATTTATAACTGAAAATTAAGATTTATATGCATTACTGTTCTTTGGTCATGGCCATTAATACGTGAAAATACTCAAAAACACATTTTTTTTTAAAATTATAGAAAATTAATGCTTAAGCCAAATCGACTTCTGAAAAAAGATTTTTAAACAAGAAAGAAAGATCTTCAAGGCTATTCGAGTGTCATACCGATTGGTCGTTGACTGGCCAATTCCCATGCAGCTAAAATAAACCTTTAAAGCAAGCATCAATAGGACTACTACGGCAGCGCCATCTGTCGTAGTTTCTCATACAGTCGAAAGCCTGATTCTTTAGCTTTAATTTAAGACCACGCTCATCCAAATCGGTTAAGAAATGGCAGACTTATTCCCAAAAATATTTTGTCCGGTTTTTTTTGGGACACCCGATAGTTTGGAATAGTTGAAATTTGAAGTATCAAAAAAAGTGCAATATCGCAATGAAAAATTTGAAATAATTGCTATAGGTTCTTCAAAAACTTACAAATTGATTATAGATTTTGTATTCTGAAACATGTCGATTATTCATCGATTTTTTTCTAAATTTGCATCTCTAGGTCACATTTGCCCCACGATTTTTCCTCTGGTACAAACAGCACTAATTTTCTATCTGGGCAAATGTACAAAATTTAAACATAAATCTTTCATTTGGTTTTTAATTCATCGCAACCTCCCCACTGCTATAAATCACCTATAAATTTCAATCCACACGTCTCTAACTGTTTCGGCAGTTTTTCAAAATTTTTATTATTTATTGCCAAAAGGGTGCCACGCATTGCATTTTTGTAAATAGAATTTAAAGACAGTTCATATGCTGATAAAACAAAAGTGGTGGTCAAATTTCATAGATGCCATGCCAAAAAGGCGATTGCCACCAAAATTGGGTAAAGGACCCTATAGGTACCTACGTTAAGGGCGAATTCTCGGTCCAGTCGAAAATGACCAAATTATTTTTTTTTAGTGTAAGTGGGACCAGATGTTTGCTAAAGTAATATTATAAGTCGAGAGTAACAATACAGGGTGCCCCAACACCGACGTGCAACGTATTCATGACCCTTCATTTTGAAGCTATCGTTTTTACAAAAATACAAGCGCGAAGGTATCCCCCTGTACATGCGTAGCTGATCAGCGTTTATTTCATTTCAATATGTTTTTTACGTCCGAAGATATTCAAGAAGCAAAGATTTAAAAAAAAACCTGTATATCTTGAAAACGAAATATTACTCTTTATTAATTTTTTTTATGGGCATGAATTATAATCTCCTGAATCGATTAAGACTAAATGCAAAAAAATTGGCCCAAGCAGTCACACTTTAAATTGAACCTGCATTTCAAGATGGCGATGTCAAAATTATGTACTTAATATGAATAGGAATCCAGGATGGGCCTATATATTGTTGATTAAATCAGGTTGTTATGTGTCATATATGAAATAGCATAATGTGAATTATCTGCAAATTCACATTATGGTTATCTGTTCGTACTACACGGCAAGAAATCAGATTGGTTTTGAACCAAATTGCATAGGATAATATACTTAAAATTACTGATTTTTGAAAATTTATATTTTCTTAACTAAAAATTACTCTTCTTTTATTTTTCAAGGATTCATTCGAGGATTCATTAATTGAGCATTCCTCTTTCCAAAACTACAAAGAAAAAGAAAATTCTCCCAAGCAGTCACTAATGACTAGGGCCCTTTTCCTACTTATTGCTATACCTAAATCTTAGGTACTCCATCGTTTTCTGGAATTTTTCAAAATTTTACGATTTATTGATGTGTTGAGGAAAACAAATGGTGGTCATTTTTCAAATTTCCGCAGTTGATATTTCAATAGGCCATTTGTCATTCGCAGATTACCATAAGAAATCAAGTAAGTTGTCCTATTTTAACGTCTACGCTTCGCGAAGCAATAAGTTAATAAAATCCTCGATAAAATCGATCGAAAAATCGAATCGCCAAAATCTTTACGCTTCAGGGTCCTGGGAATCCGAAAAAGTGGTTTTTGAAAAATGTCTGTCTGGTCTGTATGTCAGTGTGTCTGTCTGTCTTTGATCACGCTGCAGCTCAAACGACTGAATGCATCGAGATGAAATTTGGCACACATATTCAGTGGGATATTTGGAGGTGCCGATTAGAATTTGGGCCCAATTTGGGCCACATCGGTTCACGGAAAGTACCTTTTTGACACATCAACTTTAAAAATTTTAATGTAAACCCCCATTTTTCGCGTTACCATATGAATGCTCTTCGAATTCTGCTTCTAAAAATGTATTCACACTTGTGTCCTTTTGGCCAAAAAATGGTGCGGTGAAATAAACCTATACATAACTGTATATTTTTATTATTACCGCATTTGATAGCTGATTTTTTTTCAAGCCGAAAACCTTAGTGCCATTTTTTCGAAAAATGTCATTTTAGTGGCAAAAGGGCGCTTGTTTCAATTTATTTCACAAAAAAGCATATTCTTACTATAGGATTCGACAGCTGTTGTATTGCCGGATCAAAAACCTTAATGCAATTTTTTAGAAAATTTCCATTTTAGGGACAAAAAGGCCATTTTTTGAGTTTTTCTTAGCAAAAGGGCATATTATCATTATCGAATTCGATAGCTGTTATTACATTGTCGGATCTAAAACCTTATATTAGTGCCATTTGTTCGAAAAATGTCGATTTTAGGGGTGAAAAACATTTGTATTTTAAATTTTAGTAAATGAGCGCCGAGTGCATCAGCCATTGACAACTACCCGCACGTCCGACCTTGGTTAAATAAAGTTAAATGCTACATTTACAAATTCTGTGGAAAAGTAGAGGTTTCTACCGCCTCCGAGACTGCCAATTTTTTATACCTAAATTGTATTCCATAAACCTTAAATTGTGTTCTCTAGGATTTTTACCCAAAGAGCACTAAGTTTGAATAGGTACATTTTAAAAAATGGGAGTTTACCATACTGCAATCACTAAAATTCTCGAACTCGAGGTAAGACCGAAGACCGGATCTATACGTTTTGTTGTTTCACGAACCTAGAAAAGTGGTTTTTAGAATGTGTATGTGCGTACGTGCGTAAGTTTTTGCAAACACGCCACAGCTCAAACTACTGTACCGATTTTGCTGAAATTTGATACATAGGCATTTAATAGCCTAACTTAAATCTGCAAATCTTTTTGAGCAAATTGTGCGACTGTACTGTAAATGGCATTGTGACACATCAACTTTGAAATTATAAATACAAACTCCCATTTTTAACGGAACCATAAGCCATAAGACTGATTCCAAAGGTGTGTTCACTCTTAGTGCCCTTTTGACAAAAAGCTCAAAATTCAAAATTTTTTCAAGTACATTATTTTTCAAACACAATACAGCAATCCTTGGACCGCTGTAGTTGAAATTTTGCAAGTGAAGATTGTAATATCCGTTGAACTGTCGAAAAGATTTTGGAAGCGATCGACCTACGACAAGTGCCTTTTTGGCACATCAATTTTCAAAATTTGCAGTAACCTCCCGTTTCTATATTGGCTGTGGGGAGGTAACAATGTATGTACCTATTGACAGTTTCTACAATTTCGGCGGAAAATAGTGAGAATTTTCATTCCCATTAAAGATGAGCGCACTGACAGTGAATTACGTAAAGTTACAGATCTGGGGGCCCATTCCACAAAAAAATTACAAGCTTACAAGTTCACAAGGGTTACTAGGTACCTAATAGCCAATAAGATAATTGGTGAAAATGATCCAATTGGTTGTTACTTGGCAACACTTACTTGTGAACTTGTAGGCTTGTGGATCCAAAAAGTTGGACAATAAGGCTTGTTCGTAGAGCAGCAGCGGACGAAGTCTCAAGAAGTCTCAGAAAGTTCGGAAGAAGTCAGAAAGTCCTGGAAAATCTCGGAAGTCAACGTACAGATTTTCGACCGCGCATTGCGGTTGTCATCAATTCCTTTGGAAGAGGTCATCGGACAAGTGGGTAAAGCATTTGCTTTTTATTTAATATGTGGTTGTTCCGGAAGGTTCAAGGAAGGCAATGATTGTATTCATAACCTTGTCAAGTCTGTGTAGAATTAGTAAATAAATTCTAAATGTGCGCTATTTTTACCGTATATTTACAATTTATTTACTAATCCAACATAGTCGTGAAGAATTTATCAATATAACCATTACCTTCTTTGAACCTTCCGTAACAAGCACATATCGATATCGAATTAAAACCAATTGCTTTAACCATTTACCCGATGACCTGTTATAAAGGAATTGATGACAACAATGCGATGCAACAACAATCAAAATGTCTAATGAGCATATCAATTTCACGAGTTGAGCTTTAACCAATATTTTCGCTTTCCCCCGTTTTCATCCTTGTAAAAAGAAGAATCGTTGCAATCTTCCTGTTTGTTTACCCGACCTTATCAACTCGAGAAGGTCAGTCCAGTTTATTTAATTTTATCACTCGAGAGTTCAAATGACGGACCCGTTTCATATCAATGTTTGCGGTTTCGAGTGACCAGAAAACAAAGCCTTTATCAGTTTTACATTGTCTGATGCTATAATCTAAACAACAGCCACTTGTTGGTTGTACTCAGCGCAATGTCGCTCTCGTACTTTTTATTAATAATTTCTTTAGGAAACTGTTTAGCGGCTGTGATCAGGGAAGGAAATACCACAAACTGCGGATATTCTGTAAGTAATTATTTTCGTTCTTTAGCTTTAACGGTGAAATTTCAGTCGTGCCATCCGATTAAGGAAGGATTTATTAACGTTCACTTGGTGCCTCACACCCACGACGATGTAGGTTGGTTAAAAACCGTCGATCAATATTTTTACGGAGCCAACAATACGATTCAGAACGCAGGAGTTCAATATATCCTCGATTCCGTAATTGAGGAACTAAAAAAAGATAAAAATCGAAGATTTATCTACGTTGAAACTGCCTTTTTCTGGAAATGGTGGATCCACCAGCACGATTTTGTCAAGCACCAAGTCAAGAAATTTGTCAATAACGGACAACTTGAATTCATTGGAGGGGCTTGGAGCATGAACGATGAAGCCACCACGCATTACCAATCAATAATCGACCAGTTCACTTGGGGGTTGAGGTAAAAAAAGTCTCATCTCGTCTTCTCTGAGATATTTTTTTTAGAAAACTAAATGACACTTTCCAAGAATGCGGCAGACCGAAGGTTGGTTGGCAGATTGATCCTTTCGGGCACAGCAGAGAGATGGCGAGTCTTTTTGCCCAAATGGGCTTCGACGGTCTACTTCTTGGCAGGATAGATTTCGAGGATAAACGCCGACGATTTAATAACAAAACTGCTGAAATCATTTGGCAGGCTAGTGATAACATAGAATCCAATATCTTCACGGGGGTTATGTACAACACCTACGGACCTCCTCCAGGATTCTGCTGGGATATAATGTGCGACGACACTCCTCTAATCGACGACAAAAAGAGTCCTCTCTATAATATCGACCAAAAAATCGACGATTTCTTCGAGTACCTCGCAAACGCTTCCAAAGTCTACGACACCAACAATTTGATCATTACGATGGGCGAGGATTTTCACTACCAAAACGCTAATACTTGGTTCAAAAATTTAGACAAATTAATCTAGTAACTATCACTTGCAAATTCAAAAACTCTAACTAACTTTTTCAGTTATGCCAACCAACGTCAAGCAACCGGTTCTAAATATAACCTAATCTACTCCACGCCTTCCTGTTACGTGAAAGCGATCCAGGAATCCAAAAAGAAGTTTTCTGTAAAAACCGACGACTTCTTCCCCTACGCCTCTGATCAAAACTCCTTTTGGACCGGTTATTTCACCTCCAGACCTACAGTGAAACGATTTGAAAGAGAAGGAAATAATTTTTTGCAAATATGCAAGCAACTTTACGCTTTAACAGACTTGGGTCCTGAGGATAGGGTCGATTTGAACGCCTTGAGGGAGGCTATGGGAGTAATGCAGCATCACGACGCTATCACTGGCACTGAAAAACAGCACGTGGCCGAAGATTACGCCAGAATTTTGCAAACCGGGATTGATGAATGCCAGATTATCGTAAATACAGCTTTAAGCCAAATTATAACTGGCGATAATTCGACAAGAGATGAGCCAAAGATCGTTATTAAACCTTGCCTGTTAACTAACACAAGTTCCTGTTCTTTTAGCGAAGACGAGGATCAGTTTATAGTCACAGTTTATAATCCTTTAAATCGTCCTGTGAAGCACTACGTTCGTCTTCCAGTCATAGCTCAAGCTTACCAAGTTTTATCTCCAAATGGAAGTAGTGTTTCTGTTCAAATTCTGCCCATTTCTGAGCCTGTCTTGAATATTCCCGGACGTCAGGGGCAAGCTAAAAACGAACTGATATTTATAGCTGAGCTTCCAAGTTTAGGGTTTTCTTCTTATCACGTGAGCAAAAAATCCGGTGATATTGTTGGCAAACCTGAGGAAGACATCACAGAGATTCTAACTAGCACACTTAGAATAGTAATTGATCAAAATTCTGGACTATTATCTCACGTGGAAATGAATGGTAAATCCGTAGATATAGTTCAAGAATTTCTTTACTACGAGGGATTTATTGGAGATAACAGAGAACCGGAAAACCGATCATCTGGAGCCTATATTTTTAGACCCTTGCCCGGAAAAGACGCAATAAAACTACCCAACCCGAAATTTGAAATTTTCAGAGGTGATTTGGTATCGGAAGTCAGGCAGGTCTTCACCGACTGGGCCAGCCAAACGATCAGAATTTACAACGAAGAGAATTTCGTAGAGTTCGATTGGCTTGTAGGTCCAATCCCTAACAGTGGTCCAAATGGAAAAGAAGTGATCTCGAGATTTACAACGAAGCTTCAAAGTCGTTCCACTTTCTACACAGACTCAAATGGACGAGAAGTTTTGAAGAGGATTCGCAGACAGAATCTGCCAGAACCAGTAGCTGGAAATTACTACCCAGTCACGTCTAAAATTTTAATCGAAGACGAAGACGTCGAGCTGGCTGTATTAACAGATCGAGCCCAAGGAGGCAGCAGTTTGGATGATGGCGAGGTCGAAGTGATGATTCACAGGAATTGTCTTCACGACGACGCTTTTGGCGTCGGGGAGGCTCTTAACGAAACTGCTTTTGGCCAAGGACTTGTAGCCCGAGGATCCCTCTTTTTGATTCTAGGACCCAGCCAAAAGACAAAAGGTAAATACTAGAGTAAGCAAAATTTTCAATCATATTTTTAGATCTAAGCACTGCGACGCAGGAAAGACAATTGGCTCAAAGAAAAATTCTGTCTCCTTGGGCGTTTATTACTCCCACAAACCAATCGTTTGAAGAATATGCAGCTGCATACATCACAACGTATTCTGGGTTGAAGAAAGCGATTCCTGACAACGTTCAAATATTGACGCTTGAGCCCTGGCAAGGATTCTCCCTGTTGCTGAGGCTCGAGCATATTTTTGAAAAGGACGAAGACGAGGTTTTGTCGCAGGACGCTGTGGTCGATTTGCAAGGATTGTTTGCTCCTTTTGAGATTGTGAGGCTCAGAGAAACAACTTTGGCTGCGAATCAATGGTTGGAAGACAATGATCGTCTACAGTTTGAAGCTGAAGAAAGTGAAACGTACTCGAAGAATGACGTGAAGAGAGCTGTTGTTATCACTGCGCACGATTTGGATGATCTTACAATTAATTTGAAACCTATGCAAATCCGAACTTTTGTTGTAGATATTAAAAGAAACTAACCTCTGATCTTCTGTGAGAAATAAATTTATCTATATATCTATTTGATCTAACTTTAATTTTGCATTAGACATTTCTAGACAAACCCTTGACCATTCTCCAAATTGAATCCAAAGTAGACCTAGCCTGTCTTAATTGTATTTTCCTCTTTAGGGTAGGATTCAGGACAATTATGATTCTATTCTATTTCAAATGGAAGCCGGTTTTTAGTGGCAAAGTCTGTGATTTTGGAGCCAATTCCTTACAATTGGAGCACATTTCCTTTTTAAATAGGTAGGTACAATACAAGGTATAATCAGGTGAGCAAAAAATCCAGCGATACCGTTAGCAAACCTAAGGAAGAGATTCTTACTACAAGTTCACTTAAAATTGTAATCGATCAAAATTTAAGACAATTATCTCAAGTGGAAATAATTGGCAAATCCGTGGAATTCAAGAACGAATTTTTCAAAAAAATCTGAAAAGACGCAATAAAACTACATACCCAAACCGAAGTTTGAGTTTTCAGAGGGAATTTGGTGCTGGAAGTCTGATAGGTGTTCCCCGGCACAATTTTATGAGGGGCTGACGTCCCCTGGGGCACTATCCTTCCATTTTTCCCTTCACACCACCAATTTTTATGTTTTTCAAAATTTTTGCCCCCCTCCTGCCGACTGGAATCCTGGCTACGCCCGAGTTCGTTATTTTTATGTCCGCTATGGCAATAGTGTACAAAAATTATACGGTCATCTGTCACTGGCTAGTGCCAAAGAAAATGAGCAGATTTTCAAAAATCAGGGTTAATATCATCTCATCCCAATTACCTACCAATTCATCCCAGGTCAAAACTCATCCTAGGCGACAAAATAATCATCCCAATAACCAACTCATCCCGCGTAACATTTCATCGCAATTCACATTTCATCCCAAAAGACAGCTCATCCCAAACCAAGTCATCCCAAAAGACAACCCCTAAAATAATCGACCAATCAACTCATCATAAAACTCAACTCGTCCCAGACCAACTTATCCCAACAGACAATTCATCCCAACTGACAATTAATCGCAAAAGGCAGCTGCTCATCCCAGGCGACAACTCATCTCAGACCGAGTCATCCCAAGAACCAACTAAGATTACATTACGGTGATCAATAATCTGTACATTACATTGCAAATTACAATTACAAAATTACTATTTTAAACCCATTAATTAGTTTGTTGCTTCCGATTAGATCTGATAAGAACAAAGATTTTGATAGAACATCCGAAAGTAAACAACTCGCAGCGACCAAACTGCTACTTAATAATCTGATCATGATGAAGGTCATTTTATTTCGCTTTATTCAGTTGATTGGTGAGTCCGCTCCGCTTCGGTAAGATTCCCTCATCTCTCGAATTATAATTTAAAATTTTCAGCCGCGATGACTTTTTTTAGTGAAGATCTTTTCGTGAACCTCGTGGGGGTTATTCTCTTGATTCTAGCCTCGACAGTAGCATTCTTTAATTGGCGATTTAATTATTGGGCGAAGCGAGGTCTCCCTTCTTTAAATCCAACGTTCCCCTTCGGCGATGCCAAAGACATGTTCAGTGGTAAAATCACGTTTGGTATCCAATTTGCACAAATTTACAACAAATTAAAATCTAGAGGATACAAACACGGTGGGGTATTCCTGGGCACCAATCCTGTGTACGTACCAATAGATCCTGAGATCATCAAACATATAATGCAAACTGATTTTAATCATTTTGTTAATCGTGGAACGTATTTAAACGAAAAAGACGATCCCCTCTCGGGACATCTCTTCAATTTAGAAGACGCAAAGTGGAAGAACATGAGAAATAAATTGACCCCAACTTTCACTTCTGGGAAAATGAAGATGATGTTCCAAACCTTAGCCGATTGCACCAAAGGCCTGAAGGAGATCATGGACGATTCTGCAAAAAGCAGAACTTCGATCGACATCAAAGACGTTTTGGGGAGATTCACCACTGATATTATAGGATCCGTGGCTTTTGGTCTCGACTGTAACACATTGAAAGAACCGGACGCTTTGCTCAGGGAGTACGGCAAAAAAGTTTTCCTAGCTGAGGGTTGGTTTAGGGTGAAAATTATGATACAGTTTGTGTTTCCACATAATTTTCTACGAGCGATTGGATTCAAGTTGACTCAAAGCGATGTTGAAGCCTTCTTCATGCAAGTGATCAAAGACACTGTCAACTACCGCGAAAAAAATAATCTCCATAGAAAGGACTTCATGCATCTGCTGTTGCAATTGAAGAATCGAGGGGAAATTAGCGACGATGGGAAGATCAGCGAAAACGGGCAATTAGGGGAGAAGGCTTTGACGATTAACGAATTGGCTGCTCAGGCTTTTGTGTTTTTTGTTGCTGGTTTTGAAACCTCGTCCACGACGATGACTTTTGCACTTTATGAAATCGCTGTAAATAACGAAGTTCAGGCAAAGCTTAGACAGGAAGTTCAAGAAGTTTTGAAGAAATACGACGGGAAACTAACCTACGAAGGAGTGATGGAAATGCATTACATGGACAAGGTAATCAGTGAAACGCTTAGAAAGTATCCGCCAGTTCCAATGTTGCCAAGGGTTTGCACCAAAGACTACACAATTCCTGGAACTGATATCGTCATCGAAAGAGGGACTGATGTGGCAATTGCAGCGATGGGGATCCAAAATGATCCAGAATTCTACCCTGAACCAGAAAAATTCGACCCTGAAAGGTTCTCGGAAGAAAATAAAAAGACTAGACCGGCCATAACTTGGATCCCTTTTGGAGAAGGGCCAAGAATCTGTATTGGGCTTCGCTTTGGAATCATGCAAAGTAAGGTTGGATTAGCTGCTTTGTTGTGCAACTACAAGATTAAGTTGAGCCAGAAAACGCAGCTTCCGATAAAGTTCGACAGGAAAATTTTCATTACTTCTGTGGAAGGAGGAGTTTGGATTGATGTCGAGACAATATAATTCTGATAGAGTATGGAATAAAATTCCTTACATTTTTGCCCTCGATTTCTAGTAAAAATCCTCAGACAGGGCAATTTTATTTTTTTAATTGCGGATTTGATGGATTGGTCATTTATTTTTTTCATTTCCGGTTTGACCAAAAGTGGCCTTAACTTTGTTTTCTCAAGTCGAATTACACTTTTTTCTCAACAGATTCGGAATCTACGATTTTTTTTGAGTTAAAACCAAGTATCATGTTTGACCGGAAGTGCAGTCCCGGCCACGCTAGATTTTTATTTGTCTTTGCTTTTTACAAATTTTTTCACTTTTCACAATCTGCCAAAATAGCAAAAAGAATATTTTAAAAATATATTTGCGCAGTTAATAAAAAAAATTAAGTTGGTGTGTATTTGCATCAATTAGATAATTTTTATTACTTCCGGTTTCACCGGAACTGCCTTGGAATAAGAATTGTAAATGGGGCGCCCTGTAGTGTATATGATTATATTTTTGGAATCTTAATAAAATTCTGAATTTAATGCTACCACATTTTAGCCGTTTTGATAACCTTAAAAATTAAAAAAAAATAAAAAATATCCCTGAGTTCTGCGACCCCACCAAAATCATTTCATTGTGATATCAGGAAATATAAAAATACGATTTACAATTGCGAGTGAATAGGAGAATGAAAATGCGGAGTAAAGTCCTTCGAACATTTAATTTTGCAGTGTTGGCTTCTAAATGGGAGATTCGGCATCGAGGTTGCCAATTCCTATATACCTAATCCATCAAAATTCAACTAATAGACTAATAGTAAGTATTCAATCATTGGAAACCTAATTCTCTCAAAGTACGACAAAATGTAGCTCAGTCCAATGTTGTTAGTAGGTATTTTTTAACCTCCCCACTCCACTTCACCATTTAAAAAAAAGGGAGGTTACTGCAATCACTAAAATTTTCGAATTCGAGATAAGACCGGATCTATACGTTTTGAGGTCTCAGGAACCCAGAAAAGTGTTTTTTTAAATGTGTCTGTATGTATGTACGTACGTTCGTATACGTACGTTTGTACGTTCGTACGTTCGTAAACACGCCACAGCCCAAACTACTCGTCCGATTTGGCTGAAATTTGGTACGTGTGCATGTGATAACCCAACTTTGATCTGAAAAGCTTTTGGAGCCAATCGTGCCACCAGAAATGCCATTTTGGCACATCAACTTTAAAATTTTAAATGTAAACCCCCATTTTTCACGTCACAATAAGAAAGGCCTTCAGATTCTGCTTCCAAAGATGTATTCACTGTCAGTGCCCTTTTGACCAAAAACTAAAAATATCGAGATTTTTATCGGACTTTAAAATCGCGGTACAGCCCAAGCCCCTGAACCAATTTGGCTGAAATTGTGCACATGGGGATTGTATTACACGTCGAAGAGCTGAACAAAATTTGGATTCAATCGACCCACGAAAAGTGCCGTTTTGGCACACCAATTTCCAAATTTAAAGTTATTCTCTCATTTACCCATCCAAAACTAATTTTTTAAACATTTATTGTCACCATCAGAAAGGTCTTCAAATTCTGGTTTTAAATGAGATACAATTTATTCGCATTTAGTACCCTTTGGGTAGAAAAATCGAAATTTTGTAATAACACTGAAACCACGTTATCGCCCAACCTACTGGATCGATTTGTCCGAAATTTGGTACATGGAGGTTAGGTGACCAGTTGAAGAGCTGAAAGGCTTTTGGGAGCAATTGGTCCACCGGAAGTGTAATTTAGGCATATCAACTTTAAAATCTTAAACACAAGTCACGAAAATCAAAGACCCACGCGTTGGGGAGGTTCCAGCCGCTTCTCTGCTGCCTTTTTTTTATTTAGTGAATATTTGTCGCAAAAAAAGAGAAAATAAGCTCAAATTTTGATCTTCCTGCACCCTTTTTCTACTGGTATGAGGATTGAGGCGACATTATTTTCCAGAGAAACATCCACATGCGATCCACATCCTCATATTGCCTATCGTCCACCATCTGTCGTTGTCAGTGTCAGTTTGCTCTCGCACGTGTCATGGCTGCATTAAGTCTAAGCTTTTTTCGAACGAGTTCAGCAAATTAAATAAATAAATTATTCATTTTGTTTTTATTCGGAACACAGACGATGTTTCTTGGTTCTGGAAGGGGTCGTTTAGAGAACCTCCTTGAAGCAGGTACCGAATGAATTTCCACGTTTTATCGTGCGGATAATGCCGTACAAACTCACTAATCTGATATCTGAACTACAATTCTGAATGCCACCAATATTATGGACCATTATACCATGGAAGCTGCCAGCATCAGCGTGGTCGCTAATGCTGATGACCTATTCAGAGCATAAAAAACCTAAAAGTCAATTTATTTAAGCAAAACTAAAGCTAACTGAATTTGCAACTTTCAAAAAAATCAGACTTCTTGATGTTTTGCCATAAAACCTCCCTCTTGCTGTGGCAAAACCTCCTCATCACATTTATCCACAGGAACCACCAAAACGCTAAAACAATTTTTTCTTTAGCATGACTAAAACGCGGTAGGTACACTCACCAACAAAACCAATGTTGAAAGCGTTTTGCCAAAACGTTTGTGTAACTACAGTGCGTACGGTATAGTACGTGGCTAGGGTAAAAACAGGAAATGAAGCCAAAAGCCACGGTAGGAGCATCAAAGGTATTCTCTGCAAGAACTTAAAAAACAAAAATTCGATTTTTTTTATTTTTACTTGAACGATTCCAAAAACCAGAAAACACAGGAGGAATGAATGTGCGACGTAAAGAAGAGTAATAATGGTTAAGTCGTACAGAGGACCATCCTCGTAGAAGAGCATGTCGCGGAGGGTACTATACAGACCCCAAATCATGTACAGCTGAAAGGATAGGTACTAGTATCTTATTCAGTCCTACGTACCTTGGTTGACTTCAGTCAACATTGAAACGAATTGAGAGACTGGATTGGGGAATGTGACCTTTGTTTACGTTATTGTCTTGGAGATATCAGGAAATATCAATGTTTTCTTGAAAGTCAACATTTTGAGCAAGTGATGGTTGGGACTTGCTTTCATGTCAATTGACTTGCGAAAAATATTGACATTAAAATTGATAGCTCAAAGGGAACAACGTAAACAAAGGTCACGTTCTCTGAATTCATTTCAACATTATGACTAAAGTCCACCAAATAGGACTGAATATCAGGATCTATGACTCACCAAATGCACGCCTCCGACTAACAACACTTTATCACGCAAACACAATTTGCAAAAGAGACTCAGTTTGAGCAGCGTTTTCATATTTTGACAATTATTATTAATGAGGCAGTCGGCACGTAGCAACCAACAACAGAAACATGAGATGTTAAGTGAATATGAATATGAGCTTATTGCTCTCGCCAAGGTTTCCTGTATTTAAACAACAATTCGTTCCACGATTTTTTATTAACATTGAGATTGTAGCGGCTTGTACCGGGCAAGTGCCAGGCCCTTTCTTGGTTTCAGTCTAAATTCTTCCTCTTGAACTGGAAACCCGTAATAGCAACTTTTGAAATACTTGAAGACCATGATCCAGATCCACCACAACAAAACTGAAAAAATATAATAACCGAAGAAGAACCAAAATCGATCTTACCTGTAAATCCAATATTTACCAAAAATTGTGGAATTTTCTCCAAGTTCGAGAGAGCGATTGTATAGTAAGACAGGAGGATGAAGACTGGACAAGTCACCAGCAACCAAGGCAATAGCAAATAGGCGTTTTGCTGAAAAAATAATTATTATTCTCTAGGAAATTGAACTATATCACTTCCACAGATTTCGTTCCGTAACACAACATAGAAATTAAGGAAAACTGGAAAAGTACGTGAAAAACGAACACGGTTACATCCCCTGCCTTGGCGGGCAATCCATGTGAAATGTAGTAATCAATCTCGGCTTGCACCACGAAAAATATGCAGATCTAAAAACAATGACCTTGAAATGACCTTGGAGATAACTCACCACGTGCAAAATCGCGGTGAGATAGTTCACCATTCCGCTCAACATTTTTTTATCTAATTTAAAATAGTCCATGTCTTTTATTTGACACTCAATTTGACGTTTTAAAGGCAAGCACAAAGCTGATGAAAAGTAAGAATGATTTTTTTGTCTCTGGATTTTTCACGGAATGGTGTTAAATCTCGCCTACTTGCAATAGGTGTAGGTGTTGTTTATTGTGTTGTGAGAGTGCAAACAGTTTACGTTTAATTAGCGTACGGGCTCCAAGTTTTGTTAATTTAAAAAAGGAAACAAACAGAAAGAAAAAGTGAAAGTTTTTAAATACAAGAAAAAAAATTGGCAGTCTCGGAGACGGTAGAAACTTCTACTTTTTCACAGAATTTGTATACGTACAGATCGTGAACCAACCATATGAGGTTATCACTAAAGATAGGTTCTATCGATTAAAGGCGCCAATTTATCGCAACAAAATAACTTACAAGGTCAAGGAAGCTTCGTCATTAAAATAACATTTTTCGAAAAAATGGTATCAACATCTAAGTTTTTCGACCCTATTATTGACCTTATCGCCATTATTACAAAGAAATTAAATTGCTTTAGTTTTTAATCACTTTTTGCCAACACTGTATACCTACGTCCGGAACTTACTCACGTCTTGCTCTCTCTTTTGGCCTAGAGCCTCAGACTTACTCAGTCAGACCTCTTGACTACACAAGACGAGAACAGTGTTTTGTCACGTTTGTGTTTTAAAGTTTAAAGTATATTAAAAGGAAATTAAACTTTCGCCTTTCATCACAACTAAAGTCATTGCTACTACCCACACAATTATGACGAATTGCTGCCAGTAAAGGCTATCAGAGCAGTAATTTTTCAAACTATTTTTACAGGTATTCATATTGAACCCAAAATTCACAATAAAGCAGCGTTGGAATTTTTCAATCTTTGCGTAAGACGAAAGTTTCGTTTCCCAATAACAATTGTTCTACTTATATAAGATTTTGTTCCATCTTTAAACGTTTAGGCAGCGTTCGCAAAAGAAGCGCACTTTGTCGAATTTGTCGGATGCGCTCCCTATGTAAACGTAGGCGAGGCGCCATATAGACGTATAAATCTGGATATAATGTAATCAACCGATTTGTCCCAAAATCTACAGGGTGCTCACTGAACGTGTGGGTAGTTTCATCTCGATGTCTTCAGTAGTTTCGGCTGCAGCGTGTCTTTGATGATTTTTTTGCCAAAGGGCACTAAGTGTTGATACATTTTTGGAAGCAAAATCCGAAGAGCATTCATATGGTAACGCGAAAAATCGGGGTTTGCATTTAAATTTTTTAAAGTTCATGTGCCAAAAAGGCACTTTCCGTGAACCGATGTGACCCGAAGTCTAATCAGCACCTACAAGTTGCCCACTGAGTATGAGTGCCAAATTTCGTCTCGATACGTTCATTATTCTAAATGCAAATGATTTTTTCTTCTTTTACTGTTGAAGCGGCCACTGAATTGTGAGTTCATTCGACCTAGGTTATGTCAAGCAAATTGTCATATTTTTTGACTTATGTCAAAAAGTTTACAGGAAAATCGTATAACCGGAAGTGATAGGGAGATGAAAGTATTTTCTTCAAACAAGCATTTCAAAAAAATTTAATAAAGTGACGTCACCATAGGCGTTTCAATGCGTTAGACCCGGACAAATGACGTCATCACCGATTTTTATTAATATATTTTTTCAAAACAGTGAAGAAAATGGCAAAGTGATTAATTAAACCCTAAGCATTTTGGTGTCCTCTTTCTTTATGCGTAATAAAAAAAATAATTATTGTTCCCCATTATGCAAATTAAACTTTTCAGGGGGTTGAAATACTTGTACCTATTGCGAAGGGCAAGGGGGCCGAAAAACTGTAAAAGGTAAACCGAATCCAAACAAGTTGTAAAGGGGGATGAAAAGTTAGGTCAGTTAGAGAGGGTGAAAATCAATCGTAGTTAAGTCAGATTACAGAAAATAACACGAAAATAAGGCAATTATGCAAATTTCGCTTTCGGGGGGTTGAAATATTTTGCGAAGGGGGTTGACAAAATGAAAATAGTAAACCTAATCCAAATGAGTAGATTACATCAAACCTAGGTTGGAAATGTTTCATAATGTTTCATAGCGGAGGGCAAGATTGGTCGACCGATGGGCGCAGTTCCAAGGTCAGCCTGCACTGTCAGAGGGCACCATGAATAATGGCAATTTTGTAAGCAGAATTTGAAGACATGCAAAAAAGGCGCTTGTTATTGGCCCATTGACACCAAAATTAGGTAAATTTTCCTACTTGCTATACCTAAATTTTACTCCACCAACCTTAAAACGTTTTCTGGAATTTTTCAAAATTTTACAATTTTTTTCCCGAAAAGGCACTAAGTTTGAGGAATATCTCTACCTATCAAATTTCAGCCAAATCGATCCAG
Organism: Pycnomerus fuliginosus; assembly: GCA_963924575.1. Taxonomy (NCBI): domain Eukaryota; kingdom Metazoa; phylum Arthropoda; class Insecta; order Coleoptera; family Zopheridae; genus Pycnomerus; species Pycnomerus fuliginosus. Next base: position 17,776,328 of record OZ004622.1, read on the forward strand.
TAGTTTGGGCTGTAGCATGTTATTTAATGTTTCTTCGAAATTTCGAATTTTTTGATGATATTGTGCCAAAAAGGCGCTTAGTGTGAATACATTTCTATAAAGCTACGTTAAAGTCGACTTTATTGGGGAATTTGACCAATCAGGAGCGGTCGTTTTGGCAAATATCGAGGCACTACAAACGGCCATTAAACGTAAAAATAATAATTGACTTATTTTTATATCACGGTCCATTTTATCCCCCATTTAGCCCAGGAGTACAAGGTTTTGACCCGCACAAAAATAAGGTAGGGCTGAAAATTGCAAAAGATGCTCTACTGGCAAGGACATGTCAAAACTCCCGGAGCATGTTATTTATGAAACGATTTGGTTGGAAAATGTCAAATTAGATTTTATAGGGGAATTAATTAAGTATAAAGTTTTGATACACGGTATATTTACTCCTCAAAGGCTACAAAATAAGAATACTTATAAAAAATTCTCGACTTTTCAGATGGAACATCTTTTTTCAAGGAGAAAACGTGTGCTTCCATTTGAAAGATAAAAATTAGGGTCACTTCCGATTAAACACAAGTGCACAGAAGATTTTCATCGAATTTAGTTTGTGGTTGAATGAACTGCAAATTTTGTCCCGGAAGAGGAGTCGATATTTTTGAAAAATATTCCAATTAATAGGGGGAGAATTAATTTAACAAAAATGAGTGAAAAATAACATTTGAGAACTGTGCGATTTCCACTCGTCGTAGAGAAAATGTATTACCGAAGAAACACAAAATTAACGCTCGGGGGGTTAAAAAATTATGAAGGGGGATGAAAAGTCAAGGGGGTGAAAATTAAATGTAGTGAAGTAAAACAAGCAAAAATGACACGGAAAAACCTATCTACGCAAATTTAGCTATTTGAAGATTCACATATTGTGAAAGAGGGGTTGAAAAATTTAAGATGGATGAAAGATGAATTACCGAAAAATCACAAAAATGTGCGAAATTTACTTATAAAATTGGTAATGCAACTATTATTTATTTGCAAAATTTTCAGTTATACCTACACCCTTATAGTTCATCCCCTTGTTGGATCATGCTTCAAATCATAATAAAAAACTAAATATTCTGTTATAGCATCTGAAACCAAGTTTCAGCTCGTTATCTCAATTCGTTCTCCGACGGACAGAGCTGAGGAGCGAGCGAGCGAATAAATCAGGAAAAAGAGTACCTCTGACTTTCATTCCTCAACGCCTTGCCGTAAGTGAAAGAAGGATTGTAACTAACTTTACCTGCTTACATTGAAAATTCCCAGGAAGAATGTTGCAACAATTATCAAATGAATAACATAATATCCAATGGTGCGGCAAACCTCCATTTCTGTCACAGGCTCCTCCTCCACTACCATGTCATCTATAGTTCCATACACTCCCTCCAAAATCAAACCCTAAAATCAAACTTTTTCGTGCCGTTCTACCCACGTTTCCCCTACAAGTCCGCAGGGGAAATACTCACGAAATGGACCAAACCGATTAGAAGCACCCTACATTTCAAATCACTGACCACCTTCACAAAAAAAAATCGCCTCATTTTTCATATTTACAGAACTAAAAGCCTCGTTATCCATATAGTGAACTAATTCTTCCTTATCTCCCCCTTATCGTGTTTGATAAATCGACAATCGGAGTTAAAATTTCGACGTTTTTATCTACGTTAAACCAAAACCTAGGTATATCATTCCTCATTCTTTGTCCAATAAAAAAACAAAACAATTTAAAACTGGCGCAGTTATCGATTGTTTATTTACTTATCGCACATGCTTCAACCCAGTCGTTGTAAATAATCGAGAAGTGGCGTGTTAAAATGGTCGTGGCTGAGAAAAGTGCTGAAAACGGGGCTGAAAATTTCCCGTGGAAGTCGAAAATTCTAGAAACGTAAGAGAAATTCGAATAATTAGAATTTCACCGATTTTTAGATCTTTATACATTACCGAACTTTACAAGGAACATTTTCCTACGGATCGATTCACGTCCAATTTTCAAGTTCCCATAATTGGATTTGTAATAATAAAGCATAAATTATTAAAATAATTCTGTCGGTTTCAGGTGCTATCGCTGTGTACTTTCGATGTCACCGACAGGATTTTAATTCGCAACTATGGAATTTTGTCCAAAGGATTTTTCAGTTTTGCAGTTTTTTCCCTGGCTGTGTCATATGGGCTACATTATGGACTGAAAATTGCACGTTTTTAAATTGTCTGGAAAAAAATAATCTTATAGTTTTTTAGGGCGATAGGAAACAATACTCTACGTGGATTTTGCTGAAAATTGTGGAAATGTTGTTAAATTTTGCCGTTATTATCGTCGGATGTACTGACAGGAGGTTAAAATACGAATTTCAATATTATGGGGGATATATCGCTTACGCATTTATTATTTTCTGTAAGTGATAATTTATGACCTAATACTGAATGAATCAACCGGAATGTTCATGCAATCATGGAGTAACCTATTGTTTCTTAATTTCCATAAAAAACGACAATCAATTAGCAGCTTTAAGGTCAAAAAATTAATAATCTACTTTTTAGTTTTTGCCTCTAAACAAGAAAGAAGCTTCTTTTTATCATTGTAATTTTTCAGACAAGATCGCCTAATCTAATCTTACTTGTCAGTTCTCGGAAATATGTAGGTAGGTACTTGGGTCTATCACCATAAAATTAAAATTGGTGTAAGAATAACGAAAACGAGGTTTTCACATTTTGATTGGTAAAAACGATTTTGTTGCAGGAACAATCACCTCTCCATTTGACGATGTATAGAAAAATTTTGTAGAACCTTCTCGAAATATAAAAAATTCATTTTAAACCATTTACAAAATGAAAAATCTTAGTGGCACCGAAATTGAAAACAGATTTCCTTTTATTTCCAGTTCTAAACGCAGGGATCACTTTCATCGTCATTCGAAGATCTGTGAATCAGTTTCTAAGCCCCAAACCAGGCAATCATCCCCCCGACGACGAAATTATTTACGACGATGTCTAATCGTTTGTGTACCACCTGTAAATTGTACCTGGATAAAGGCTGCCAATATTCCTTTAAATTTACCAGTAAAGCAGTTTTTAAGCGGATTTTCGTTTGATTTATTCCCACAGAAGATGTTTAAGAAAACTTTTGAGGTACTGCTATCAGCGACCTCTGTTGAAAGTAGGAAGATATCTGTACTTTGACGCCATCTTTTGGTGGAAATAGCGGCAAAATCAAATCTCGCCTAGCTACTTGCTAGGTAGTTTTACTTAAGAACACGCATCCATTGTTTGCAGGCCTTAAATTGTGAGAATGTAAACAGATTAGATATAATTATAGGTTTGAAAAAAAAAGAAAAAGTCTGAGAGATAAGAAAACAGAAATGACGAATAAAAACTATGATGAACCCATGAAGAAGTTGTAGGTACCAGAATCATCTCCTTTCTCAACGTCAAGTCACGAATGAAAAAAATGGGCAGCTGTGGAAGCGGGTGAAACCTACCCTCTTGGTGAGCAATCCACTCCTGCCTCCTAGAAATTTCAATCAACCGCGATTAGTCTTTAAATGTGTTTCTGGGGTTTTTCAATTTTTTTTGTCAAAAGGGCACTAAGTTTGAATGCATTCTCGGAAACAGGTTTGAAAACCTTTCATGTGCTGATTAAAACAATAATTGGTGGTCAGCTTTCACATTTCAAAGTTGATAGGCCAAAAAGGCAATTGTCAGCCGATTGCTTCCAAAATTAATTCAGCTCTTCAGCATGTTATAACACGTCTACCTATCAAATTTCAGCGAAATCGATCATGTATGTGGTTTGGATTGAAGCAACCTTCCTTCCTTCGTAATTTTGTATTATTGGATCTTATGCCATAAAGACGCTTAGTGTGAATACATATTTGGATACAGAATTTGAAAACCTTTCATGTGCTGGTAAGAAAAATTTGAGTTTGAGTCAAATTTCATACGTGATGTGCCAAAAAGGCACTTCACGATTGCAGAATGGCAACAAAATTAAACTGGCCTCACGAGAAGGCCAACACTAACCTCCATACCAAATTTCATTGAAATCCGTTCCCGAGACCGCTCACAATGTGGACTGATTCTCACATCAAGCTTTATTATTATTGTTATTGTTTATTTATTTGTATTTATTGTTCTCAAAAAAAATTGAATTGAATGTGAGAACCTCTTTATTAAAACTACTCGAGTGGAATACAAGCCTTCACAAACCTATATTTTGAAACGAAAAGATCTTCTGATGTTCTCTCAATTTCGAATTTTGGAGTGATTGCAGAATCCTCACATTTTTTATATTGGTTGTGAAGAAGTTAAGAAGGATAATGATTATACAGGGTGTCTCAGAACACTCGCAATACCTTCTAATGGAGTATTCACGATTAAATTCTGAGTCGATCTTTGTTTTTGAAAATTTCCAGGGTCCAATAGTTCTCGAGGTATAAGAGATTTAAGTGGACCAATATTTCTGCTCTGAACTGCTTCATATGGTAACTTAATGTTACATGCCCTATTTCCTTGGTAAAAAGATACAACAATATAAATTTTCATTGATAGTATCTTGTTACCTGAGGCTGAAATCTGATTGGTCCTCTTAAATCTCTTATAACTCGATAATGAACGAAGACCGTTCATTAGAAACTTTTGGGGATCCACTTGTAGCAAACTTTTGAAATTTGGCTCTATACCATAATCGCCCACGTACACCAAAAATAAAATCTTTGTTATTTTAAACGGAAAGCTCTCGTTTTGATTTTAAATGAACATGATCAAGTGAAACATCAAAAGAAAGCCCAAAGTTTCTAGTTTCAACCCTCCAAGTTTGGATCCTTAACCTTCAATCGTTTTTAAGATACAAGCTTTTCCATTACGTATTGCAAATCTATTTTTGGATACAAATTTTGACATATGTCAAAAACGGTGACAGTTAGGCAGGCAAAACGTGGGTGCTATAAACCCACAATTAAGAAACGAATCTGAATCTAATATTAAAACGAGGGCTTTCCATTTAAAATAACAAAGATGGCGGCCACTTCCGGTAAAACCGGATGTGCTGGGTGCTTGGAAATATTTTACTTTTGGTGTGTGTAGGCGAATATGGTATAGTACCAAATTTCTAATTTCTGTTACAAGTGGACCCCCAAAAGCTTCTTCGTGAATCACCTTGTATTCATTTCAGGATTAAACCCTGAAATCAAATTTTTCCATGCTACCCACGTCTCCCCTACAAGACAGGAGAAATACCGATATGGACAGAATCCATTAAAAACACATATTTCAAGTCACTCACTACTTTTTTTCAATTTACGTATTACATTAGGTTAAAAGCCTCGTTAGGCCATACTAAACAAATTCTTCCCTTATCGTGTTAAAATTTCGATGTTTTTATCCGCATTAAACCATAAAATATAATCTTCATTCCTCGAGATTATCTCGTCCAATAAACCAATTGAAACTGGCGCTCATTATAGATTGTTTATTTATCGCACCCACTTCAACGCAGTCGTTGTAAACAATCGTGAAGTGCGCGTCAAAATGGTCGTGGCGGAAAAGAGTGCAGAAACTTCCTCGGAAAATTCGAAAATTCAAGAAACGTAAGGTAAATTCGGTTAATTTGGGATTCACGAATTTTTAGGTTTTTAAACGTCACCGAGGGCTACAACAAACACCTTCCTACGGATCGATTCACGTTCAATTTTCGAGTGCCCGTCATCGGATTTGTAATGTAAATTATGATTTTAAAAAAATTATTTTATCGGTTTCAGGTGCTATCGCTGTGTACTTTCGATGTCGTTGACACGATTTTATTCGAGAATTTCACAAGCTTGTCCAAAGGGTTTTACATTTTTGGATTCTTCTCCCTCGCTGCGGCCTATTTACTACATTATGGACTAAAAATTGTCAGTTTATCATTTTGTATGCTATAAAAGAATAATTATGTTTTTAGGGAGATAGGAAACAATATTCTCCGTGGATTTTGCTGAAAATTGTGGAAGTTCCGTTAATTTTTGCCACGGTTATTGTCGGATGTACCAAATACAGGTTCCATATTTATTGGGGCTACCTCTTTTATGGATTTATTATTCTCTGTAAGTGATAATTAGTTAGTGAGTAATACCTACCTACCTGAGAATGAATCAAACGAAATGTTTATGTAATTGCGGTGTAACCTTGCGGTTTCGCAATATCGTCTCATAATTTCCATTAAATACGACATTCGCCAAACAATAGTCTTAAGGTCGAAGAACTATATTAATCCACTTTATTTAAATTGTACTCGAAAAGAGAAAGAAGCCTCTCAATACCTCTGCGAATTTTTCAGACAAAATTGCGTAATCTCATCTTACTTGTCAGTCGTTGTCAGTTCTCGGAAATATGTATAGATAGGTACTTGGGTTTATCCAGGTTTATCACCATAAAATTAAAATTGGTTTAAAATATGTAACAAAAACGAAGTTTCGAATTTGATCTAACATTGCAGATGTATCTAATAGGTATTTTAATATATACCTCAATATTTTATACATTATCAGTATGACGCACTTAAGATGCAGTCACATATTACTTTTAAAAGTAGTCATAAGTTTTTGCACCGTCGTAGATCTTTATGAAATGCATGTTTTGAGGTACTTACTCAACTTGAATGTAACTTGCAAACCGATGTCTACCTCACTTCGCCAATAGGGCCATTTTTCAATATCTTGCTTCGAGATCAAAACATTGAAAAAAAAATGCAGCAGAGAAGCGGCTGGAACCTCCCCATCGCGTGGATCTTTGTATTCTGTGTAGATAGTAGTCAATTCAACAGAATTTTTTTCATCCTTGACTAATTTCGCAATTTTCTGACAAATACCGACGTGACCTCGGACATCACCCATCACATTTGACAATATGTTCCTTTTGAGGTTAATCTTTTGCCACCTTTTTGACAATAACTGCCACTTTATGTCATCCACTGTCAGCCCGCTCCCTTTTAATGAGAAAGAATTTTTTCTCTATTTTCCACTGAAATGGCAGAAACTGTGAACACATTTTTAGAACCAGAATTTGATCGCCTTTCTAATGGCGACATAAAAAAGGAGGTCTTGTATTTAAAATTTTAAGTTGATATGCATAAATGGGATTTCCGTGGGCCAATTGCTTTTAAAAGCCTTTCAGGTCTTCAACGGGTCACCCAATCTCCATGTACCAAATTTCAGCCAGATCGATTCAGTAATTTGGGCTATAATGTATTTTTACTGTTATTATAAAATTTCGATTTTTTGAACCAATCAGCGCTAAATGCGAATTAATTTTGTCCTATTTAAAACCAGAATTTGAAGACCTTTCTGATGGTGACAATAAATCTTTCAAACTTGTTTTTAATGGTCAAATGAGAGAATAATTTTAAATTTGGAAATTGGTGTGCCAAAACGGCACTTTCCGTGAGTCGATTGAATTCAAAATTTGTTCAGCTCTTCGACGTGTAATACAATCCCCATATGCAAAATTTCAGCCAAATCGGTTCAGGGGCTTGGACTGTACCGCGATTTTAAAGACCGATAAAAATCAATTTTTTTTTAATTTTTGGTCAAAAGGGCACTAAGAATGAATACACTTTTAGAAGCAGAATTTGAAGGTCTTCCCAATGGTGACGTGAAAAATGGGGGTTTGCATTTAAAATTTAAAAGTTGATGTGCGAAAATGGCATTTCCGGTTGCACGATTGGCTCCAAAAGCTTTTCAGATCTAAGTTAGGTTACGAGATGCCTATGTTCCAAATTTCAGCCAAATCGGTCTAGTAGTTTTGGCTGTGGCGTGATTACAAACGAACGTACGAACATACGTACGTACGAACGTACAAACGTACGTACGTACATACACACAGACACATTTTAAAAACCTCTTTTTTGGGTTCCTGAGACCTCAAAACGTATAAAGATCTGGTGGTATCTCAAATTCGAAAATTTTAGTGATTGCAGTAACCTCCCATTTTTTTTAAATTGTGATGGGGTTGGGGAGGTTAAAATGTATAAAAATACTAAAGTTAAGAACAAACACAGTTGGCGAATAAATAAGACACATTCTTAAACATCATACTGTATAAGAATAAATTGCTCAGAATCCAATAATTGAGACTCCTTATGCCAAGTTTCAATTAAAAATTTTGCATTTTTACAAAGAATTTCTCTCTGCGGTGAAGATATCGATAAAAATTGTAACGATAATTCCACAAGAGCCTTTGATTATATTGATAATTCGACAAGAGCTTTTGATTATATTGAAAACACATCCCAAAGTGTCATAACATGACATTTATTTGACAGATGCGTGCTTGCTATATTCAAAATGAACTACTTGGGTGCCTAATAAATAAATTATTACTTACTGCAAAAATCAAGGCTCTTGTGGAATTATCTGCCGAATATAACTCGAAGGTGTTAGATTATCAATTTGTTAAACTCTCGAATTTTCTACTCCCGAAATAGTCGAAATGTTTTTAGCCAAAGACAACTCGACTTCGTCTCGTTGTCTTTAGAGCTACAAAACATTTAGACTATTCCGGTCGTAGTTCAATTCTCGAGTCAAACAAATGGATAATCAAACACCTTCTTGTTATATTATATATGAAAATTTGTTCAGAATACAATTTTGACGTCACGTAACCGCTTTAACCTCGGCTTTAACGTAAAATTCGAACATACATTATTTTGAAAATTAAATTTTCCGGATTTCTCTAAAGTAAAGATTCGAGTTTTGAAGTGAAGCTTCATATCAATCAAAACAAGATTGCAATCAATTTATTCTCATGATTTTTTTTCCATATCTTCATCTCAAGTGGGACATACAGAATATACGGGATGCTTCAGAAGGAATTTACGTACTCGAATGGATTTAATTCAAATGACCCATAATTCTTCACATAAAGCATTACTTACATCTCTTTCATTTACTAATGAAGTGACAGGTCATCAATATTTGAGTTTGAGATTGTAGAGAGCTTTGTCAGGTATTAGTCAGAAGAAAACGTCAGATTCAACTTTTCTACACTCCAAGAAAAGTGACAGTTCAGTTCAGTAAATGAATGAGATTATATGTTTATACCCATGATAAAATTAATCTATTATTTTCAAATGAAAAAAATGCAATTTTTTTACAAAGGCCTAAAATGACGCTTATGCCTTGCCATTTCTTACAAGTAACTGTTATACAGGCTGGTCAAACGGAACCGAAACAGGCCGGATTTTTCACCTTTAAAGCCATTTTTGCAAAAAATGCTCCAAAAAGTCGATTCTTTTTCCGAGAGGGACACACACATTAATCCGTGGTTGGTGCTATTTCAAAACATACCCCGTAATCCCCCATCAACCCTAATTTTAAAATTTCAAATGGCAAACCCCCCACTTTTGATACATCATTTGAAATTTATTTTCACTACGATACAGCATATGAACGCTCATTTGAAAGGGCAACTAAAAAACATGAACTGGTTCTAGACATAGAAATAACCTTCTAAAATGAAATCTGACGGGTTTTTGCATTTTTGGATAAAACCCGTAGGTACTAAGGCCATAAAATGAAATATTAATTTTGATGACGCATGAGCTCACGAAAAGTACGAGCGAACCTGTTCGTTTCATTCCTGTTTAATTTTTGTCAATGTCAATTTTAATTTTCTAATGGAAACAATAAGTGACAGAACTGTCAACTATTTGTCATCATCAGTGTTCTAACACCAAGAAATTGTAGAGTAAGGTGAACTCGCTAGCACATATACGTCATCAATTTTTTAAAATTGCTTTTTGAAGTGGAATACTTAATAAAACCTGAAACAAAAATGATGGAGCTCAATCAAATTTGATTGTTTTTCGAATAATACAAATAATAAAGAAATTTGTGACATACCGAAATGCATGACCTATTATTGTTTTTGCTGTATGTAGGTAACTTTTGAAGGACTTAATGGATTTCAAAAATATTTGCATCGGCTGATATGTCACAATGGGCCTAATGTACTTTTAAATTCGACTAGGTAGAGCCCTAGCGGTGGCCGGTGAACGAATATCAAAAAGTTTTACATTGGATTCGTAATAAAATTAGCTTTCAAATGATGTATGAAAAGTGGTGGGCTGCTATTTGAAATTGTAAAATTGAGGCTGATGCATGAAGGGGGATAGGAGTGTATTCTGAAATTGCACCCACCACGGATTAATATGTGTCCCCTCGACTATTTTTCTGAAAAATGGCTTTAAATGTGAAAAAACCGACCTGCTTCGTTTTCGTTTTCAAAATAAAAACGATTTTGTTGCAGCCTTTGACAACGAAACAAGTTTTGCAGACGTTCTCGAAATAGAGCTATCTTTGAAGTTTACTGATCTCTTTATCATCAGATATAATGAGGTTTAAATAAAAATTAATGAAAGGGATTTTGTTCAAGAAAAAATAGAGTTCGAAGCACATTATGTGATTTGCAATATGAAATAAAATTGGAGTTTCTCATTTTTTCGCATTTTTTAAAATTTTACTTTCTAAAATATTAGAATACATAGGACATAGGTATCTATAAATCAGAGTATCCCTGTTCCATGTTGATGTTGGGGGTGCCGAAATTGACAAAACTAATTTTGTTCTATTTTCAGTTCTAAACGCAGGAGTCACCTACTACATCATTCAAAAATCGGTGAGGCAGTTCCGAAGCCCCAAACCACTCAGTCATCCAGACGACGAGGCTATTTACGATAACGCCTAATCGTAAATTAATCGTTCGATTAATCACAAGCTTATGTACCACCTGTAAAATGTACCTGCATAAAGATCGGAAATTTTCATTAATTAACAATAAAATATTTTTCCGTGAATTGTTCATTTATGGGTTTCGTTAATGTATACAAAATCGTGTATTAATAGACCCTATTAATGCACGATTTTCTATTAATCAACGATTTTAGTATACGCAATCAACTATACATGTTCTGACATTAAACAAGAATTGCCATCTGTCAAATTTTCAAAATCTGCAAATTTAAGTAAAAGTCCCTTCAATGGATACTCAGGATTTTAATTTAACACCACCTGAAGTGTTGAATTATGCCGATTTCATTTCATGGTGCGAGTAGAAAAATGCACAGCGACACTCAGAATCAGTGATTTTCGCTTACTTTGGCAAGGCAATTGACATTAAATATCTCATGTTTTGTTCATAGACCTTCGGCACTTTTTAAATTGGATGCATGTTTGGTTGCATAACCGTTTATCAAACGCAATTTTGAAAAACTAATTTCGCCAATTTTATGATAATACAATCCACGGAAAAACATTGTAACTGACTCGAGTGTTAATAGGCGATTAATAATCTCTATCATTAACGCGTTCGCTGCGCTTACGCGTTAAAATCTCTCGATTATTAATCGCTCTCATTAACACTCTTGTTCGTTAAATAACTATTTTCCGTGAATTGTTCATTTATGGGTTTCGTTAATGTATACAAAATCGTGCATTAATAGGCTCTGTTAATGCACGATTTTCTATTAATCAACGATTTTAGTATAGGCAATCAACTATACATGTCCTGACAATAAACAAGAATTTAAGTGACATCTGTCAAATTTTCAAAATCTACAAATTTAAATAAAAGTCCCATCAATAGATACTCAGAATCTTAACTTAACACCACCTGAAGTGCTAGTAAGTGCAAATCTTGCGAGCTTAAGTTTGTTTCCAGAAAAAAGCTGTAAAATTTATGAAAAAACTTATGCCAATTTCATTTCATGGTGCGAGAAGAAAAATGCACTGCGACACTCAGAATCTGTGCTTTTGGCAAGGCAATTGACATTTAATTTCTCACGTTTTGTTCAGCGAGCTCCGGCACTTTTTAAATTGGACGCATGTTTGGTTGCATAACCGTTTATCAAACGCAATTTTGAAAAACAAATTTCGCCAATTTAATGATAATACAATCCACGGAAAAATATTGTAACTAACTCGAGTGTTAATAGGCGATTAATAATCTCTATCATTAACGCGTTCGCTGCGCTCACGCGTTAAAATCTCTCGATTATTAATCGCACTCATTAACACTCTTGTTCGTTAAATAACTATTATTTTCAAACGTCACATAACAATTATTTAAATGACTGTGTTGACAAGGTATAACCGTCATTTCTATGACACCATCATTTTTAGCGGAGTGTTAAACTACGGAGGAGTTTAAATTCATCATTATTTGCAATTCTGCAAACTGTCAAAGTGACGCGCAACAGACGTGAGTAGAAAATTTTCGATTTTTTCGTTTGAAAATAAAATATTGTATTTTATTCAGAGTTTAAGCGACATTATGTGACTCGTACGGATTTAATTTACTTCCATACTCCGTCACATAATGTCTTCCTTAAACTCCTAATAAAATAAATATATATTAGACTGATTCTCATTTGATTTATTACCATAGAAGTAGAGATAAGATAACTTTCGAAATAGTGCCATCAGTGACCTCTACTGTAAGCAGTTCAAGACGAGGAGAAGATTCCAGGAATTAATGCGACATCTCTTGACGAAAAGCACAACGCGCCCTACCAAGAAACGCATTGATGCAGATTCTAAATATTGATGTATAATAATATAAACAATTTATGAATAAACCGGCTGTTTCCGACGAAAAAACCAACAAAATCAAGAAGATGTCCCTAAGAAAATGTCTATTTCAAGTTTTTCTCAATTCTTTAGGTTGCTGAACAGGAAAACTTCTACGAAAATCATATTCTTCGTCCTCTTCGGATCACCCACTCCATAATTTCGAATTTCTTGTAATTGTAAAATTGCAATCGCAGATTATATTATCAAGTGACTGAGAAAAAATCGTCCTCTGTGCGCTTTGGAATTGAAAGTCTGAGACTGAGGAGACTTTTTTTGATCACTTGTTCGGTACCTCTCGTGATTACATATACAGGGTGTTATTTTTAAAACTTCCCACCTTGAATATCTTTAGATGTAATAAAGATATTGAATTGAAATAGACGCTGACCAATCCCCCATGGAGGGGGACACTTGCGCGAATATAGAGGAAATTTTTTCCACTTCCGGTTTAACCGGAAATGACCTTAACTTTGTTTTTTCAAATGGAATAATACCTTTTTCTCAACGAATTCAGAATCTACGATTTTTTCTGAGTTATAAACATGTATCATACTTGACCGGAAGTGCAGTCACGGCCACCCTAGATTTTCAGAAACATCGAAGAAATCGGTGAAAAATTGAGTTTTTCGAAAAACGCAAAAACACGTCTACTTTAATTTTTTGATGCAAATTCATCTGCCCATTGACATTTTCTTTTTATTTACTTTTGAGATTTTGACAGATTGTGAGGTAAGAGAAAATTTGATAGAAATAAGAGAAATCAAAAAATGAAATTGCTCAGGTAAATTTGCATCAAAAAAACTAACTTGACGTGTTTTTGCGTTTTTCTAAAATCTCAATATTTCACCGATTTCTTCGATGTTTTTGAAAATCTAGGGTGGCCGTGACTGCACTTCCGGTCAAGTATGATACGTGTTTCTAACTCAGAAAAAATCGTAGATTCCGAATCCGTTGAGAAAAAGGTGCCATTCCATTTGAAAAAACAAAGTTAGGGTCATTTCCGGTTAAACCGGAAGTGGAAAAAATTCCCTGAATATGCGCGCAAGTGTCCCCCTCCGTGCGGGATTGTCCAGTTTTTATTTCAATTCAAAATCTTTATTACCTCCAAAGATATTCAAGGTGGGAAGTTTTAAAAATAGCACCCTGTATAATAATTTTAGATACTCTCACTTTAATATTTGACGCTCTCCGATGTCTTTTCTGGTGGAACGAACGGCCCTCTTATCCGGCAAATTTGTGGCCCTCTCATTTTTAGCCCTATTGAGTATTATTAGTATAATAACAGATTAACCTCCTAAGATCGATCTCTCTAAGTTCACTGGGTCGTGTTGAAAGGTGCTGAAACGTTTGTAGTTTACAATTTATATTACCAATTTATATTACTCCTATGTATGTGAACAGTGTCATTTACATATTAATTGAGACTATGATGGGTAAGTTCGAAACGTCAAGAATGAAAGTCGGAATCAAAATCGGTTGTTGCAGCTTTAAATATAGGAGTCACTTGCTGCGTTGCTTGCAGGTCTACAAAATACATCCAAAAGTTACCTACTTCAAGATTCATCAAGGGTTTAAAGTAAAAGCAAATAAAGTCCGTTCACTTAATACCTATAGCAGAATTAAAATTTTTCTGGAATTGTACATCCCTAATTTATGAGGGAGTGTATTTTTGACAATTTGATCGGAATTTTGCGGGAAAGCAAAAACATGACATAAACCAAATCTTCTAGGGTTTATTTATATTGTTAGCAGCTCAGTGTCAGAGATAAACGTACCTGAGGTTTTTTCGCGAATATTTTTCTCTGTACCGCGCTCAAAACTGAACGCACACAAAGGCTATTTTGGGCCAATTCAGAGCAATTTCATAATTTTGACATTTGTCAAGTTGTCTGACGTATCGCATTCAAATCGCTTCTACCAATTCACCTGTTAGTAAAATATCTTGAAAAATTTCCTCATACCAACATAAAATTCAAATTTTGAGGTTCTGTCATGTCTATAGTAAATGAATAGACTTTACCTACCTAATTATGAGGAGGACTACTATACCTTAAAACTGTTATTTTATGATTCGTTTTGTTTCATAATTTATATTATACGGGTGTTTCTTAAAAAAATTCCTGAGAACTTAATTTTGTATCTAGAGAGCTGAGATTCGGTACGAATATGAAGGAAGGTATATTCTATTTATCTAACATGATAACTATCATTATCACTATACAGGGTGTTAAAAATTCTGTGTCAAGTTTGGAAGATTTCAAATAAGCTAAACTCCATTTTTTTCAAATGGGAAGTGCCATTTAGACATATCAACTTTAAAATTTCAACTACAAGGCTACATCTTTTATGTCATCATTGAAAAATCATTAAATTCTGGTTCTAAAAATATGGTTACAGTTATGGTAAGCCACTAGAAGGGCGGGTATTAACGTCGCGGCCTTATTACCCGGTTATTTACCATTTTACTACACCAACCTAAAAGCGTTTTCAGTGATTTTTCAAAATTTTACAATTTTTTGCCGAAAAGGCACTAAGTTGTGAATACATTTTTGATTTTTGGAAATGACATTCGTGTTAATAATGAAAATTTAGAGTTAATTTTTCAAATTTCAGAGTTGATGTAACAGAATGGCACTTGCCGTTGGCTATATGCTGATAAAGAAAATGGGAGTTTATTATTAAAGTTTCAAGGTTAATATGCCAAAATGACACTTGCCGTTCGCCGCGATTGCCATAAAAATTAAATCCGCTCTTTGGCCGGTAAGGATATCTACCAAATTTCGCTTAAATCGATTCAGCAGTTTGGGCTCCAGCGTGTTATTTAATGCTTCTTCGAAATTTCGATTTTTTTGATTTTATGCCATAAAAAGGCGCTAAGTACGAATACACTTTTAGACACAGAATTTTAAAACCTTCCATGTGCAGATATGAAAAATTTGTGTTCATCGGTCAAATTTCATAGTTGTAATGCCAAAATGGCACTTGTCGTTTGCGGGTAGCCAAGAAAATGAACTGGGCTCACCAGAAGGCCAACACCAACCTCCATTCTAAATTTCATTAAAATGCGTTCGGCAGTTTTCGAGAAATCTTGCTCATTTACGTACATACACACACACGCAGACATTTTCTAAAAATCTCTTTTTCGTGATCCTGGGACCTCAAAACGTAAAGATTTGATGTTATCTCAATTTCGAATTTTGGATTGATTGCAGTAACCTCCCATTTTTAAATTGGTTGTATGGAGGCTTCGTTTTGGTTGTTGTTTAATTATTATAATGTTGATGTTGATTCCCTACCCGGACGAAAAATGCCCCAAAACAGGGTAGCGGTAGCGGTTAAGACTTTCCTTACCTCTGTACCTACCCCACATTCGTAGGTACGTGAGAAAATGTAGATATTAGGTGATGACTCACATGTGAGAACTGGGAACGGGAAATAATATGCCATTAGCCCTTATTATTTTGAACACAAGAAAAATACAACAAATAACGTATATAAGAAATAGTCCGTCCCGATCGATCGTCGTGACCTCTGTCGAGAATTTGTAATTTTAGAAATTGCAGCTCCACCTTTTTGTAGAAAGCAGAACGATAAAGTGCACGATCAGGAAACACGGCGCAGTTGGCGTATGTTTGTTATCACATAATTCATATAAACAATTAATGAACAAAATGGTTGCTGCCCAGAAATTCGCCCAAATTAAGGAAATGTAAGAAAATATTAAATTTTAATTAATTCTTATTTTTCAGGTCCTTTAAATGGAAAAATTTCTACAACAATCATTCGTCGTCTTCGGATCAGCCACTGAATAACCTTCGAATTCCTTTACTCGTTTCATTTGTAAGTGATTAAAAATGCATCCTCAGCGAACTTTGGAACTGAAACTACATGCCAAAGAGAAACAATCAAAGATATAACGATTTTCAATTCCAACGCCCATTGAGGATAATTTTTTTTTTTGATACCTTAAGTGATTATCATAATTTTAGGTGCTTTCGCTATTTACTGTTGATGTTTTTGAATATCTTATTTGGTGGCGCGGTCAAGAGAGCGGAAGTTTAAGCGCCCATTTTGTCGCCTTCTTATTTTTATCCCTTGGGCTTACCCATGAGTTTTACAGCGGACTGGCCACCCTGAACCTGTCCTATTGCGTGCCGTGGGCTGTATTGAAAAGCGTTGAAATTTTTACAATACTGCTTGTAAGTGTTTTTCAACTGGGAAGTGGCTGGTTTGTAGAAGCAACGATCTATGGATTTGTGATTTTCGGTAAGCTTTAATCAAAGCGTCAAATAGTCCGGGAGGCAGTGAACATTTTAGCAAATTAAAATCTTGTGGGACAGGGGCTAATGGCGGTCATTTACATTTTTCAAAGATTGTCATCTCACAAACGGTAAAAGATACGAAATTTCATTGAATTAGAAAAAAACTGTCAACATTGTAAAGATTAAGAATCTGAAGAGAAATCCGAGCTATCTAGATTGGTTACCTACTGAAATAGGTATACTGAAAAGACTGAAAATTGACAACATGACAATATAGTATATTACGATATTAGGTTGGTAAGTACAGTATAACAGAATCGAGGAAAGGTTTGCAAAAACGAGTCGAAGACGAGTTTTTGCAATTTCCAAGATTCTGTTAGATGTACTTAACAACCGTGTATCGTATATGATTTTTCGCGCAATCGAAATTAGCTTATTGAACATTTTTCGTCAGCCATTAAAAAAATCCTGTTTGACATATCGCCGAATTTTCGAAATGCTCTCGATACCTTTGGCAGTTCAATTGTTTCACTTACCATGCCTGTGTCAGATATGCGTGCTGTTATGAATTCATAACAGCACTGTTATTTTTCGTTGCCTGGGAAACCAAACCGCGCTTGGTAAGTTGAACTTACACCTTACTTTAACTACGTCGGTAAGAGAGTTATAACATACGATTGTGCGAAAACGTATTGTAACCTGGTTACTTATGAAATTTGGTTCTAGTATAATTACATAACGAACTAAGAAAGTGGCTTATATCACACGCGTGGGGAATTTCTCACACGAGGCGCCAGCCGAGTGTGAAATGAAAACCCCACAAGTGCACTGTATAAACACTTTCGTGTGAGTTGTGTACAGTATTTTTCCTATTATACGAACAACAACAAAAAATCATTTCTTCATAAATTTGTCTTTTTTTATCATCGTTGTCAACAAAACAGCAAGTGTCAAAATTTATTAAATTTTGAAATCCAACCTGCTATCTTATCTTGATGTGCGTTGCCACGCAACGTGGGCGGAACTGTGCGATATTATATCGCACAGCACTAACACACGCGTGTGTTAGTGTCAACTTTCGCGCCTACTTAATTGTGCGATATTTACAACTTTCTTAAGTGGTCGTAGGAAATAGTATATTACCTTATGCACCATAGTGCAAAGTGAAACGACGAAAACTTTTCTTTAAATTAAAATATAACATTTTTCAGTTTTTTCCGCGTAATTGTCAACACACAACTTTTTTCTCATTTCATAAAATTTTGCATCTTTTACCGTTTGCGATGTCAATTTTTGAAAAATTCAAATGGCCGCCATTAGCCCCTGTCCCACAAGATTATAGCAGACTTCCCCGTTTAGTAGGTATTCTCCAGCATGAAAATAACTATAAAATTGCTAAAACTTTGCTGAAATGACATACCAAAAATGTTCACTGCCTCCCGGACTAAAAAAGTAGAAGCGTGGTTAAAACTTTTTGTTTCAGTTTTAAATGCGTTAATCACTTTTCGCATTGCTCGGGCGTCTATAAAATACTTCCAAGGAGTTGACGTTGAAGCTAGTGGTGCAAAGAAGGGTCTCGCAGATGATGACAGCCCAAAAACTCCTATATTATTAATGTCACGTGAATAACTTGATTTTATGTACCTACATACCGATATTTTTATCAATTTTATCTGCTTTATATGACAAATTTTAATAATTTTGAATTGCCTCCACAAGTTCCTGTATATTTATGAGGGGAATCTCTTTAGGACTTCACGTTTTTTTATTATTGTACCAACTCATGGGTATTTGTATAAAATATAAATAATGGACAAGAATTGTTTTTATAGCCCATGGATCAAATATCCTACATCCTACATCATATAGAGGGAAAAGAGTTCCACTTCAGGCCCATCAGGTAACACTACTGCGGTTTTTAGACGTCTAAAAGTACTTTTTCACAGAATTTGTAAATGTAGCATTTAGTTTTAACCAAGTCAGAATCTGTGAATCCGAAGTCGGGCGCGGCGCTCATTTACTAAAATCTAAAATACAAATGTTTTTCACCCCTAAAATGACATTTTTTGAAAAACTCAAAAAGGGGCCTTCTTGTCTCTAATATTACATTAAGGTTTTTGATCCGGCCATGCAACAGCTGTCGAATCCAATAGGAAGAATATGCTTATTTGTAAAATTAATTCAAAAGGATCTTTTCGCCAAAAAAATTAAATTTTTCCAAAAAATGGCACCAGCGTTTTCGACTCGAAAAAAAATCAGCTATCACATCAGGTAATAAAAATATACAGTTATACATAGATTTTTTTCCCGGCACCGTTTTATGGCCAAAAGGGTACCATATGTGAATACATTTTCAGAAGCAGAATTCGGGGAGCTTTCATACGGTGACGTTAAAAATGGGGGGGGTTTGCAATTAAAATTTTAAAGTTAATGTCCCAAAATGGCACTTCCTGTGACAGATTTAGCCCAAGACAATTCCGCTCTTCCGAAATCCATAAGATGTCCATGCTCCAAATTTTGGCCAGATCGGTCCAGTAGTTTGGGTTGTAGCGTGTTCACAGACAGACACACAGACATTTTTCAAAAACCTCTTTTTTGGATTCCCAGGACCCTAAAACGTTTTTAAAATGTTTTTATCGATTCGATTTTATTAACTTGCTGCGCTGAAGCGTAGAAATTAAAAAACTCTCAGCACATATGCAAAAAATTGGAGAAATTGCGTTGAATCCGGTTAAATGTATAAGTATCAACTAGAAAAAGGGGGTTGATTTTCAGTTTGGAGAACGGTTTTGAGGTCAATAATTCAATAATTTGCACATGATAAAATAAAGAGCTCTGATTTTGAATCATTTTCCACTTAGTGTACTGTCAAAGTTACTTTTTTAAACCTAGGCTTTAAGTATTTATTTTCGAAGGCATTTTCCAAAATAGACAACCATATCTATTTTTTTTTTATTTCACTTGGCAATAGTTACCAGAATGCATCAATTTCTTACAAAAAAAATTAATAAAAATAGAAAATTAAGCCAAAAAGAAATACTTAGATTAATTCGGTGCATAAACCTAATAAATAGCACGCCATTTTGCTAGGAAGTGGGGTAAATCCCCGAATAGCTATGAAGTGCATTTGCAATTCAAAACTAACGACACCCAAGAGTCTAGTTCCATTTACCTCGGCAAAGACTTGTCGCAAAATAATTTTAAGAAAAACGACTCCTCCAAAGCATTTCCTTTCGAAAACTGAACAAACGACCATCCTAATGCATCGATTGCAATTCGAGCGCTTGCGTCTGCGATTTTCTTCCTGAAACAAACAGATGTCGCTACAGGACACCTGTTTTATGTCCACTAACCGGTTTTATTAAGCGCCTGAAATGGGGGCATTCATAAAAAAAGATTAAACGTCTTCATTCCGAGGTCGTAAACGGCGCTATATCAATTTTTTGAGGGCGCGTTACGACCCCACAACCTCATTAATTGGTTAATTTCGGAGATTATGTCATAGATGCTGGTAGGTATATTATGGCGAGCTTTTGTAATAATATAAAAAATCTCCGTCAGGTCATGATTATGATTAATATTTCTCACGGTTTTTCTAAAATCAGTGAATTATATGGAATGAGTGCGATTTGGGTCCCAACTAATTTGCTGACGGATATAAAAGGATTTCGCGCTCGGTGATTCCTCGCAGAGAAAGAATTATTAATGAGACCTATTTATGAAATAAATGGGCCTGAAAGAAGTTTTTCGTGACGAACGGCTCGGAATTTATATTGGAACTAAAATTATTTTTCACTCTCACGGAATATCAACTGTGTTCTGTCCACTTTTCCGGCAATTTTTGTCGGGCGTATATTTCTCTGTTGTCATTTGTGTTTTTTGTAAGTAGTAAGCCGCATTTTTCATTCTTCCATTTCGTTTTCTTATGAATAATAACAATCATGCCAGTACATTATTAAGTTTTAATTTCCATACCTATTTCTGTATTTCTATACCTACCTATTCATGTAATATAACTATTTACACTTAACTAGCTTAAGTATATTATGTGGAGTAGACCTCAGAGCCTTACAGTATTAAGGCACGATTTTAAAAATATTATCTGGAAAATCGCACTATACTAAGCATTATAGCCAATAGAAAAATTAATTTCTGTGTGTTTACCACGGCAACTCGAGGATTTCCTGGAAATTTTTGATACCTATACCTAAACCAACCTAAACGAAATTAATAAGTGGAAATTTTTATGTCAAATTAAATGTCAAAAATCATTTCTATTCAGCTCCTGCGGCTGTATCGTTGCTATTTTCTTACCGAATCTGCATTCGAGCATTAATTCATTTCCTGGAAATTTTAGTCGTGCATCACAACAACGTAATCGGGCCCTCGTGTTCCACTCGGGCCGATTAATACGTTGTTGGGATGCACTCCAAAAATTTCCGGAAAGAATTAATGCTCTTATGAGATTATAAGTGAATATTATGTACATAGACATTTTTAGACTTTTGTAGATTCATCAAAATTTCTATCTGTCAACCATATACAGGTTGTCCGGAAATTAATGCAACAGAATTCTGTCTCAGATTCTTAAGACAAAATTAGGGGAACGTTATTTTTAAGGTTGGTTGAAAGTTTAGTCCATTTTTCAAAGAGGAACTGATATTTGATTACTCGAGGTAGTTTCAAAGTCTTGTTCCACAAAATTTACTTACTGTTTAGCTAACTAAACTAAACAGTAAGTGAATTTTGTGGAACAAGACTTTGAAACTACCTCGTGTAATCGTTATTTTTTATTTTTGCGGAGTTACAGCCCCCTGAAATTCGCTCCTAGTCCTCCTAGGAATAGTCTTTTGTTATATCTCAGAACCCTGTCGTACGAGATTCACTAAATTTGGTACACAGGGGTCTTATGACATGTAAAATCTGATAGTACTACGCTTTTTGGCGGGGAACCCCCTTAAGATATACTTTTCCGTAGCCCCCCTTGTCTTTGGACCCACAAAACCTTGGTCGCGTATTTGATTTTCTTAAAAATTATCAGCTCGTTAGAAAGCCCATTTAATTTAGCAACTTTTTTGTCTCTTGAAATTGTTTCGTCAAACGCAACCTTTTCGAGAAAAATGACAAAATGTGATCGAATGCATAGCGAGATTCGTATGAAATTCTAAGGTTAGCTGGGGTAAGTGGGTCATGATTTTAAATCGTGTGTATGGAGTTATGACTTTTAAGCAGTCAGAAAACTATATCCGTCCTGAGACCTGAGATATAGTTTCAATTGATGTAACAGAGTCATACTTTATTAGATAGAACATTTAAAAATTGAGATTGGGCCGTTTGTTGAAAAAAAAATGCATGTCTGTGCATTCGATCACATTTTGCCATTTTTCTCGAAAACATTTTGTTTGACGAAACAATTTCAAGAGACAAAAAAGTTTTTAAATTGAATGCGCTTTCTAACGGCTAATAACTTTTAAGAAATTCAAATACACGACTAAAGTTTTGTGGCTCCAAAGAGGGGGTCCCGTGCTAAAAAACGAAACACTGTCAGGTTCTACATGTCATAAGAATCATGTGTACCAAATTTAGTGATTCTCGTACAACAGAGTTCTGAGATATAAAAAAAGACTATTCTTAGGAGTGAATTTCAGGGGGTTGTAACTCCGAAAGAGGGGGCGGGGCCACTTAGCAAAAATAAAAAATACGGGTCCCCTAATTTTGTCTTAAGAATCTGTGACCAAATTTTGTTGCATTAATTTCCGGACACCTGTATTTTAGGTAAGTACGGAAGGTCTGTTGTCATTTTGCTGCTGACAGGTTTTAACCACCGTTTTATTAAGAAAATGATTAATTCTGTAAGGTCGCTCCAGATGTGCTTTCATTAACTTTAAAAGAAAAATCCGAAAAAAGCCAATTTTTCCGGTGCTTCGGAAATAGTATATTGTGTAACTAGTAGGAAAAATATTATATTCCGGGACGATGATGGAAGATTGAGGGACGAGGCGCAGCCGAGTCCAGCAACCATCAGAGTCCTGGAATGTATATTTTCCTTCGTGTTGCACATACTATTTTTTCGTCGATCACGCAACTAGACAGAAATAATGAAAGGAACAATTTTTTACGAGTACAGGAATAACGTTATTCCTGTACAGCTAGTGCATGTTGCCTAGCAAATGACGCAGTCCTGGAAACGTAAGCTTTCGGATGATAATTGCATGTCAAGAATGTGACGTTTCCAGTACGATCGACGAAAAAAACATATTTTTCCTAATTTCCCGATATTTGTCCTACCGCTTGAAACTCTGGTCCTATTAAAAAGCGCAATAATTATGAGCGAAGCTGACGCTAAAATAGTCTATTTGGAGACCTATATATGTATATTGATTTGACGCTGCGTTCACTGCCTTTTTGAAAAATAGACTTCATTTTCATGTGACCCCAATTTTGTTCATGTTGACTAGATACATTTTTGAAAAGTTACTTTAAATATAAAACTTCCTTTCATTAAAATAGCATCAGTCGCAAGAAAGATTAGTATTAATTTTTCATTCAAATCTCAATTTTAAGGATAATTCAGGAACGAATCGGACAATTCTCTTCGATTCTTAATCGCCAAGAAATAGCGCAACTTTTTTCTAATTTAACTGGAACCATATGCCTTCTATACCTCGAAGGAAAGTAGGTACCAGGAAAGCTGCATCCGTTTCAAAGGAATAGTAACCGGGTCCCGAAATCGGGTCAAGGCAGCGAAACTGTATTGTAAAACTATCGGATCGATCAAGTAGAAATTCTTGTAGACCGGAGGCCTCCTTTATCTTGTAACCGGATTATTCCCTCTTTACTGGCAGTCCTCGCTTGTTAACACCCTTTAATGAAATCCTTCGATAAATATTAGCACGCCCATTATCTCGACTAATGGCCGAATGCGAAACGTATTGTCATTCCGTCCATGCGAGACTTTTAAACGAACTTTCCTGGGGTAATTCCGGACCATTTTTTATTCCCGGTGTATTCCATCGGCATCCTAGATCCAGCATCGAATTTGATAAAGTACCCAATCGGCTCCCGTATTTCGGACACGTCTTCGCCTCCTCAACATCACTCTTTATTACCGTTTCAGCGCCTTCGTAAATATCTAATTAAATATTGACTCAGTAGCTGGGGAAACTTGAAACTATAATCCTGAAATGGGCTCAAGTTTCTTGTACATATTTATGAGAGGCGCGAACGTGTCAAACGGGGTTGCAGTTAGATTGTTCCGGGCACGTTTCTAAATTTCTCTGCTGAAATTGAGGGCGACATCTGCCTCAAATTATAACGGAACGAGATAAATCCTGCCACGGTTATGATCATCAAAATTAAGGACTGCACCAATCGGGCAATGAATCAGAAAATGCAGTAAAAAGTAGATAGTCCACCATTATTGATGGTTTTAATGTGAATAATTAGCGCAAAGAAATTAAAAACCTGTTCTAATTTGAGCCCTATTGTACCTTTTTTTAACTTCTAAATCGAATTGCCGAAAACATCAAATCTTTACGTTTCAGGGTCCTGGGACCTGAAAAAATGTCTGTCCGTGTGTCTGTCTCTGATCACGCTGCAGCTCAAACTACTGAACGTATCGAGATGAAATTTGGCACACATATTCAGTGGGAGATTTGTAGGTGCTGATTAGAATTTGGGCCACATCGGTTCACGGAAAGTGCATTTTTGGAACATCAACTTTAAAAATTAAATGCAAACCCCCATTTCTCGCGTTACCATATGAGTGCTCCTTGAATTCTGCTTCTAAAAATATACTCACACTTGTGTCCTTTTGGCCAAAAAATGGTGCTGTGAAAAAAAACCTATGCATAACTGTATATTTTTATTACCGGATTCGATAGCTGATTTTTTTCAAGCTGAAAACCTTTGTGCCATTCTTTCGAAAAATGTCATTTTAGTGGCAAAAATGCCCTTCTTTCAATTTATTTTACAAAAAAGCATATTCTTACTATCGAATTCGACAACTGTTGTCTTGCCGGATCAAAAACCTTAATGCAATTTTTTAGAAAGTTTCCATTTTAGGCACCAAAAGGCCCCTTTTTGAATTTTTCTTAGCAAAAGGGCATATTATCATTATCGAATTCGATAGTTGTTGCATAGCCGGATCGAAAACCTTTTTTTAGGGGTGAAAAACATTTGTATTTTAGATTTTAGTAAATGAGCGCCGGGCGCAACCGCCCGCACGCCCGACCTTGGTTAAATAAAGTTAAATGCTACATTTACAAATTCTGTGAAAAAGTAGAAGTTTCTACCGTCTCCGAGACTGCCAATAACTTACATTTTTCTCTGTAACTTAAGTTTTTTATGTAATTTGTGCCACTTACGCAGTTAAGTTTATATTCTTTTGTAAATTACAGTAATTTTCATTTACCAATGGTTTTACAATGACGTGTATTAGAAATGTATTGTAGTTATAAACTGCTACTCGCCACTATCGTTAAAGAAAAATACCATAAAATACATAAATAACGCATAAGAAGCATAAATAATAAGTAAAAAGCGTAAATTATTGTAAAGTTACATGTTAATTTATATATCAGGTGTCCCAAAAAAAAAGCGAACAAAATATTTTTGGGAATAAGTCGACCATTTTTTAACCGATTTCAATGAACCTGGTCGTAAATTAAGGCTAAAGAATCAGGCTTTCGATCCTCATAAGAAACTACGACAGATGGCGCTACCGTAGTATTCATATGGGTGTTTGTTTGTAAGGCATACCTACATTAAGTGCGTGGGGATTGGGCAGATAACAATAAATCGTTATGAAACTCAAGCGGCCTTGAAAATCTATCTTTTTTCAGAAGTCGATTTGGTTTACCCATTAATTTTCTGTGATATTTAAAAAATGTATAGTTTTATGCCTTAATGACTCATAGGTAAGGTTTGCGATGCACAAAGAGCCTAATTTTTGGTAATAAATTATTGAATTTAATGAAAACATAGGTGTGAATTCTAATGAGGAAGAAATTGGGGTTATTACTGAAACTTAGGCTGTTTGTGCCTCACAAATTTTACTTATACGACATTAAGTTGCAAGAAGATACGTTTTTAAAAAATCACAGAAAATTAATGGGTAACCCAAATCGACTTCTGAAAAAAGATTTTTGGAGCGAACAGAACGGTTTTCAAGGCCCCTTGAGTTCCATAACGATTGATTGTTATCTGACCAACCCCCACGCGCCTAAAGTAAGCCTTAAAAACAAGTAGCAATAGGAATACTGCGGTAGCGCCATCTGTCGTAGTTTCTTGTAAGGTTCGAAAGTCTGATTCTTTAGCTTTCATTTAAGACCACGCTCATCCAAATCGGTTAAGAAGTGGTTAACCTATTCCTCAAAATATTTTGTCCGGTCTTTTATGGGACGTGTTTCATAAAAAAAAACATAAATAGCGCATAAAAACATAAATTACTGTAAAGTTACATATTAAATTACATACAGGGTGTTTTATTTAAAACTTTCCACCTTGAGTATCTTTGGACGTAAAACAGATATTAAATTGAAATAAACCCTGGTCGTCCCAGCATGGAGGGGGACGTCTGCCCATATATTAAGGGAAGTTTTTCCACTTCCGGTTTAACCGGAAATGACCTTAACTTAGTTTTTTCAAATGGAATTATAGTTTTTTCTCAACGGATTCGGAAGCTACAAGTTTTTCTGAGTTAGAAAATAGTTATTCACGTAATTAGTTATGAAAAGTCCTATATTGTTTGACGAGCCGTAATATTTGCCAAACCGAGCGATAGCGAGTTTTGCAAAATTATGCAAGTCAAACAATGTAGGTTTTTCGTAACGTATTAAGTACAACATTTTACCTAATTGCGTAAAATCCAACTTTTCAAAACGCAATTAGGTAAAAGTATCATACATGACCGGAAGTACAGTCACGGCCACCCTAGATTTTCAAAAATATCGAAGAAATCGGTGAAAATTGCGAAAACAGGCCTACTCTACTTTTTAGAAATGTATCTGATGGTATAGTCTGATATTTTGTTTTCAGCTTCCGGTTTAACCGGAAATTGAAGCCTCCCATAGATTTAAAAAGTAATTGCACAAATGAATTCACTTCAAAAAAATATAACTTGATGTATTTTTTTTGGGTTTCTCGAAAATCTCAGTTTTTCACCGATTTCTTCGATGTTTTTGAAAATATGTTTTTGAAACTCTATGGTCTTCAGACAAATCTTCCGGACGAATACAGAAATTAAATTTTCATTTAGTTTTGTATTCAGAACACAGACAATTTTTTCTTTTTGTAAAGGGTCCTTCTGAGAATCTCCTTGAAACAGATACCGAATCAATACCTTGCATTTTTATGTTTTATTGTCATTTCATTTCATAGGAAAATAATGCCGTGCATATTCAGCTTGAAACATTACGTTCTCTTAACATAAATTGCACTAGGTTTACACAGGAACTTGAGCTCCCTGGATATTTGTTTTTTGTGTGGAGGGTAACTACAAGAAGACTTCTAATGACAGCAGGAAAATAAAAGGTTAAGATTTACTTATGTCAAAAATGCTTTGAACTACCTATTAGAATATTGATTATTGGTTGATAGTTGCTTTGGGAGAAAATTATAAAAATAGTCCATCGGAATGTAACGTCATCACATCACATAACCAACTTTTTGAATGAAAGTTCACCATTATTCATTGTTTTGTCAAGAACGGACGAACGGTGTGGAATTAGCGATAAAGAAAAACAGGACTTTTCTTCAATTTTTTTAATCTTTGACCAGATTATATTTCTCAGTCCGATCCTTGATTCCAGTTTTTAACTTTTACAACAGGTAGACGACTAAAACACCCACGCCCCACACTAAACTTTACGACAAAAAATAATAAAAGACGCCTCGCCCGAGAATATTTTACAGGCGAGAATTAACGAGTAAAGAACCGTCAAAGGTGAGCCCAATTGCATGGAGCAATCAATATTTGATTAGGAATTCAGGATACGGAACTCCAGAGCCACCATTCAACGTGCTTTAGACAGACGTATCAGACGCTTCTATTATGATTTAATTTGTTTGAAATTGAAACGTCGTGAATTTTATAAGATAAGTTATTTTAACCGGAACGCCTTTGTTGGACTTTTAATCAGAATATGGAGATGGAGCGGTTTATATGAAATTCTAATTTTGGCCATTAGATCGGGAGTCGCATATTTACATAGACAAGCAGTCCTCCAGATAGATAGTTGAAGGGGCGTCGTCTGTTTGAGGAATTATTAAATAAAATTATTAAAAATGTAAATTGAACGAATTTTCGGGCACGGAATTTCATTTCCGGCGTACGTTTTATTTTTGGTGGAAAGTGAAGGCGCTCGGCTGTGTCTCTGGGAAAAAGCTTTTATAGATACCACTCTGGCTTGGAAAATCAAATTAGGAGTTCGATTTGTAGCGTCTTTGCCCAAACTAGAGCTCTGACATACAAATTATGCATTAATCAAGCCACAAACTTCCCCTAAATTTTATCTCGTCGACTACCTACTAACAGCAATATAGTAATTTTACTATGAACTTTTGATACGAATTTTTCGATCAAGATTCAAAGAGAAAGGCGTTCGACGAAGCCTGAGATAAAATATAATAACACCGACAATCACGACGGATGGGGAATAACAGAAACGAAAACATCTGTGGGCGCTTTATTGACTATTGCTTTCATTTTTGCTGAATGGTTCGCGAAAAGCCCGCGGACGCCGATGGAATTTTGTTTTTCAGTAAATTACGTGAGCAAACATGATTTCCGAACAGGGAATTTGCTATATTTGACATGTCGGACGCTGGTTCTATTTTCATTATTTAACAAAATGGAAGGGATTTATTTTAATATCAGTTTATTCTGCCGTAAAAACAGCACTCTTTTGCCTTTCGCCTGCGCAAGCAGGGTAGAAGGATCCGACTGCACGCCTGAGTAAGCCAAACCGTTTTCAATAACAATTTTATTTTCGTATTTACAGTGATATCTTCTCATCGATGAAAAATTTACTTCTGTTGCTGTTAAAATTTATAAAATTGAAACTTTAATCAGATGAATCATATTAACTACGAGATTTGTAACAAAAAAAATTGCATACCTGAATAAGGAGGTTTAACGTTCGTTGTAGGACAAAAATGCAAGAGTTTCTTTTGTTGCAAATTTCGTAGGCAATAGGATGGACTTGATTAAATTCGTTCAAAGTTAAAGCTTAACTTTAAGCCGCACTTAAAATGACAAGAATGGCGTTGGTCTTAAAAGAAAAATTTAATTCTTAATTTTTAGATCATATCTACTTAAGCAATAAGTAGCGCAGGAGCAAAAATGCCCTAAAACTAAAACATTAATTGCGCCATGAAAAATATTTAGAGGCATGGTAAAATCAACGAAATTTTGAAGTTTTCGAGCCGCAGACGTCAAATTTTAGTTGTTGAGACCGTTCTTGTAGAGAATTTAATGCTCTATAGAAAAGATAAGTATACCTTGTTAGCCTATCTTGCTTAGTTTCCGAGATATTTACGACAAAGTGGAAAAAGCCATCAGTTTTTTTTAAATTGTCCTGTTATTGGTAATAATTATTACTGTTGGGCAATAAAAGTATTATTATTATTATCAGTTCTTCGTTCTTAAAATTGCCAATAGGTTTTTCATGTCTAGAGGAACAAAATATTACAAAGCTTTTCCCAGATATCAGAGCCCATTTGTAGCCCATCTAGCGTGGTTTCTGGGAGCCTATTACTAGTCTCGGGTCAAGCCATTTTTTTGTCTTTGCCTGGGCATAAAAATTTCTTATTTTATTTTTCAATAAAATGTAGGTAATGTAGTATACTTAATTGGCCTAGAATTAAAGTATCCTAAAATTTTAATTTTAGTTTTAGGGCCGTTTGCACCGATATTGCTTAACTTTAAGCCAGGCATAAAATGACAATAAGAATAAGAATCACGCTTGGTCTGTAAGAAAAATGTCGAAGAGCCTAGCCAGGAATCCATTTAGGGGAGGACAAAAATGTGGAAAATAGTAAAAATTGAGGATGCTATGGAAAAAACGGAAATTTCAAAATTTCAAATGGCAAGCCCCCACTGTGAAACATTATTTGAAAGCAAATTTTATTGTGCATTCAATTTTACGATAATAAACTTCGTCAAGACCCCCTCAGCAAATAAAATGTTTCAGATTCCTGGCTTGTTAACAAAAAAACTTTGAAAATTTTGAGTTTCCCGCTTGACTTAAACTTCTGGCGTACAAAAAATTTTTTTTTTAATTTCGAGTTTTCCGCTTGATTTAAACTTCTGGCGCACAAATTACAGTTAGGTATAATCTGTTTTTATTTTTTGAAATAATGTGGAAGCGTTTACGTTGCAAACTAATTGAACAAACATAACAGAAATTAGATTTGAAATTGGTTAACTTTGCAAGTACGGTATAACCAAAAAAGCAGTATTTTTTCGTTGAAAAGGCTCATTACGTTAAAGCGCTTTGTGTAAAGTGTAAACCTAGGCAAACATTTTTGAAGTCAGTTCACTCTTGCAAACGTTACAGTAAAAACAATAATAAAGGGTGTCCCAGAAAAAACCGAACGTTTTATTTTTGGCTATAACTTTGTTATTATTGAACCGATTTTGTCCAATTTTCTACCGGACGTAGTCAAAAGATGAGGCAAATTTTTTGTTGGTATTTATTACAAGGCCATTTTGATTGGCTGGAGTTGAAGCATCTGTGAACCGTTCAAAATAAAAATAGTGTAAGGTTAAAGCTGATGCTTCTCTCTTCCAAAGCAACTTTACAAAATTTTATTCTGAAACGTTCTTGATTAATTTCCAATTTTTTTTAATGCTCTGAAACATGGATTTTTAAAATTTATTATTTATTTCTCTACCGATCTTGGCAAAATTTTCCGGATCTTTAGTAATACTATAAATCTTTCACAAAATAACGTTGCTTTACAGGCATTCAACTCAAGTGTCGTAGAACTACGGCACTAAAAATTACTTTTTTCCAAGATTGGTAGCAACATAAAAAATAGACCATGAAAAGTCCGTGTTTAACAGTACCGCAAAAAAAATGTAAAAAAATAAAGTACGCCCAGAATAAGATTTTATAAAGTTCTTTTGGAAGAAGAAAGCATTGGCTTTCATCCTACACAAATTTCATTTTGATCGGTACACAAATGATTGAACTCCAGCCAATCAAAAAATGCTTTGTAAAAAATCGCAATTTTTTTTATTAGTGGCGCGATCTGGAAAATGATTGTCAACTCTGAAAGCCTTATCTGTTGGCTACTTTCTATGCAAAATTTGGAAAAATCGGTAAAATAATAATAAAGTTATAACCAAAAATAAATCGTTCGGTTTTTTTGAGACACGCATTATAATTATTTCTAAGCCCAGAAACATCAGTTCATATCCTCCTTGAAGGAGTGGATGAATTTTAAAAATTTTTGCGTAGGTTTACAGAGAATTTCATGCCCTTTAAAATGAAGCCTCACAAAGGGCCTTAATTTAAGTTGAAATTTGACCACAAAGGACGGTGAGGGTGAACGAATCTCAATAAATTTTACAAAATTGAATTTACAACAAAGTTAAAAGGTTGCTATTTTTTAAATTTTAAAGTGGGGATTGGTGCCGTCAGGGGGTCCTTTGTAAAATTTCACCAAACAACCAACCAGTTTCATCGACCTGTCCGAGCAAATTCTCATATTTTATTTGGTTTTCGGAGTGGTCCCTTTTTTTAACGAACTAAAAATTCGGTCTCTAATTATAAGTAACGTTATGGCGGCTGTTATTATTATACGGAAATACGTTTGAAGAACGAGCGACGAGTAGTGAGGGAGTTTTTTAAAATTCCTGAGCAATAGTTTAGAAACCCAATAACTTTAAGTGTATTGATATTGATATTTCGAAAAATGTGAAAAATGAGGTATTCGGGCACTTTGGTTTATTTACTTTAGTTTCGAAAAAAGTTATGCTCGAATTGATTATCAAATTGACGTCTCTGTTATGTTATGGGAATGCTGTTAAATGTGCCTTATTAATACAACTCGTTACTAATCATATAACATGATATGATGAGTGATGACACATAATATAATTAGTTATTTACTGCACAAGTGAATAGTGGTATACGTATTAGAGTTATTTAAAAGGAGGTTTATTACTGAATTCTCATTCTTTTGAACATACACCTATCATTTATAAAGTTCACTTCCCTAAACAATTTTATACTATGAAAAATAATGCAGAAACATTTGTAAGTAATAAATCTTGGCAAGATTGTCATCAATATCGTTTATCTTTCTGTGGTCGACTCAAAATACTACGTTTTGACATCATTTCCTCTTATTTCCCAAACAGAACGTATTAATCTCAAACTGGGCAAGCAACTGTGAGAAAAAGATATTAAAATGCGGTGGATATGAAAGTTTATTTAGCAAAGCCACAAGGGAAAAGTTGCCACCGTGCTAGCTACGCTACAAATAGTACTGGAACGGAAGGAAGCAGATCGTTGTAAGTCGCAAAGCCCTAATGTCCCGGCAAAGAGTCGTAACGAAGAAAAACTCGACGTCGAATATCCTGGAAAAACATATTTGGAGCTAAATCGGAATATATTGAGAAAAGCAAACAAATCAATATTGAACCTCATTGCGGGTGCATATACCGCAGCTTGGACAATATTAAGGGGTCGATCCTAAATTAACGACTATTAATTATTCCTCCTGGAATTAAAGAACACCTTATGTCGGAGGATGTTCAGTGCGCTGGCGTCAAAGAAAGCATCACGAATCCTGTGCGACGCCTATCAGTTGGTCGGGCGTCCCGGCGCTAATACGTCGCACCCTTCCGGAAAATCGCGTCCGATAAGTTCGCACGTGATCGCTTATCAGTCGATGAAATCGGAGATATTTTCGTCTCGACAGCGGGGGAAATCTTAATGTACGTCCACGAGATTTCCTCGAAAATTCTCGGAGGGGGTATTAAAAAGCGTTTGGCAGAAATTAGCGATGAAATTTAAATGAGACCCGGAAAAGTCATGGCTTCGTGTCCTTTCCGACGGACCTCGTCACATGCAATCTCCAACGGTGCTCTAAAGAGATCGTTCACTTCGAGACAATCCTCCATTCAAATCC
This sequence comes from Pycnomerus fuliginosus, assembly GCA_963924575.1. NCBI lineage: Eukaryota > Metazoa > Arthropoda > Insecta > Coleoptera > Zopheridae > Pycnomerus > Pycnomerus fuliginosus. The sequence continues at coordinate 17,809,359 of OZ004622.1, forward strand.
CCGACGACCAAGAAGACGAGGATAAGAACACCCTCAACTTGAAACATCTCAATGACGCCATCTTAATGCTGACGGCACCACCAGTGAGTAGCAAAAATTTTGCATTAGAAATAATCCTCTTTATTAAATTACGTCGGATGGAAATTTTAATCAGCAAAATGCGCTTTGACCTGAATAATCATTGACAACAGAGCGAAGTTCTAAGGTCCTTTAGGAATCTTAGCTCACTACCTTCTACACGTCTTCAAAATAAATTAAGCTTGCAGGTATTAAATTAGCGATTGAAAGTTCCTACACGAACAGAACATTCACGTTAAGCCGTGTTGGAGCCGCGACAGAAAGCTGCAGGAAAAATTGCAGCAGCAATTTACTGAAGTGTCATCCTTTTGCACGACATACCTCACCGTAATTAAGTCTGTCGAAAAAAAAACATAAACATTATTCTAAACATCAACAACAAGTTTATCGCAGATAAGATTATGACCGAAAGAATAATGAAGTTCGGGAATGACACAACGAATCAATACGGAGCGCTATTAAGGTCTCTATCGATTAAGTTTTTTTATATCGTTGCATCAGAAGACACGAGTCGCTTTATGACGGCTTATATTTTGAATGGTTTTATTGAGATCGAGGTTTTTTACTTGTTGGAATGGGGCTCCTCGCTGAGGATATTCGCATTACCTTTATCCAAACGTTATAAGCTGTCACGGACTTTTTGCTTTTTTTTCTTGTAACAATTCTTCTATTTACAGTCCGGGAGGCAGCGAACATTTTTGGCATGCCATTTGAGCGAACTTGGTTTAGCAATTTTATAATTATTTACATGGTGGAGATTACAAAAACGGAAGTCTGCCATAAATCTTGTGGGATAGTGGCTCATGGCTACCTATTTAATTTCTCAAAAATTGACGTTTTTCAAAAATCCAAGATGTCTAGTTTGGTTTCTGAAATATACCGAAAATACTGAGAATTGACAAGGTATTCTAACTTGAGAAATTAAATTGATTGCTATTAACCCCTGTCCCGTAAGATTTATCGTTATATATTGTAACTAGACGACCGGTGAGGGCTGGCTATACAGGGTGTATTATTTTATCTCGGCACCATTGCTATAACTTGGTTAATACTGAAGATACTAAATCGATTAAATTAGCAAATAATTGTATTTTTTACGCTGATTACGCTGGTGAATTCTAAAAACAAATCAACATCGTATTCGTTAATTAATCACTAAAATTATATATTTTAAAATGGAACATCCGTATATTTCGAGTTCCTTGAAAAGTTATTATACTTCTTAACAAAAAAGTTTATATGCATTATGTACTTTTAACGTCAAAACAATTTGTCATAAATTTTTACTAGTAGTAAGTAATTTCTTATTTTAGTTTTACGGGTGTCCTTTCTTTGTAATAAATAAATAAATAAATAAAATAAATGTCTTTATTCTCCTTTGTAGTGCACCAGTGAGGTATGGAGTCGTCACATTACAAATTTACAATACATATTACAATATTTACAGTAAGGTATAGCTTTAGCTCGACAATAAGTATTCATTTAGATTATAAAAACTATTTTCCACAAGGTATCTCTTAACTTTATTTTTAAATATATTCCTACTATTTGAGCACCTAATGTCATCAGGAAGAGTATTGAAAAGCTTAGGTCCCATGTACATAATAAAATTTTTGCTTACATTTAGTCTCTTGTATTCAATACAGAACTCCTCGCATTTTCTAGTTTCATACGAATGGTAATTTCTATTTCTAGGAAACAATGATTTGTTATCATAAACAAAGCAGCAAGCGTCTAAAATATATAAACATGTTACAGTTAAAATTCCAAATTTTTTGAAAAGAGGTCTACAAGACGTGTGTATTCAGGGTTATTAATTAAAACTTACGCACCTTCTTACCCTGTTAAATAGTTTACTTTTGTTTTTAGGTACGTACATAATTACATATAAACTTTTTTGTTAAGAATTATAATATCTTTTCAAGGAACTCAAAATATACGGGGTGTTTCATTTAAAAAAATTTAATTTGAGTGATTATTTAACAAATATGATATTGATTTTTTTTTCGAATACACCATCGCAATAAGCGTAAAAAATACAAATTTTTGCCAATTTAAACGATTTTGTATCTTCAGTAATAACAATAAAGTTAGCAATTGTGCCGAGATAAAATAATACATATACCCTGTATACTGTATAGCATATCTAGCTGATGGTAAATTCGGATAAATTTCATAACGTGCATGCATTCCATCGAAGGCTGGGTGGTTGTGTAGAGTGTACTGTTTTGGACGGGGCTCATTAAAAAAATTCTTGATATGCTGTTGCATTTTTTAGAAATTCTATGAAAAAGTAGAAATTTCTACAAATTTTTTTGTGCTTAGTTTTGTGCTTAATACGTTTTTCTCTGCTTTCTTCATTTTTTTTTACACTTTTTTGTCCTTTTTGTGTTTTTTAAGGTTACAACTTTTTAACGTTATTTGGTGAAATTCGGTAACATTTTTCTCAAACTATTTCATTTCTGTAGCACAATAAGAGCATCTGCCCATTCTACCATGTGGGGTCCAATTTGTGAATGAAATTGAATTATTCAATATGTATACTTTTGAGGGAGTGGATACCTAATGGAAGGATTTAAAATAATGGGATTCTTTTACAGTTGAGTGAACGAATGTCGAAAACTTTTACAGCATTGAATTCGTAATGAAATTTGCTTTAAAACAAGGTATCACAAGTGGGGATTACTATACATATAAAATTTTGTGCTATTTTTGAACTTTTTCTGTTTTTTTGAGTTACTTTAGAGCTTTTCTTGTGCTGTTTTTATGCTTTTTAAAGCACTTAAAACAACTTTTTTTGTGCTTATAAAGAGAGTTTTATTTTATTGCGCAAATAATTGGCACTAATCCGTAAAGTTTTCTGGATTTTTCTGGTAACATCACTTATAATCTCATAAGAGCATTAATTCTTTCCGGAAATTTTTGGAGTGCATCCCCACAACGTATTAATCGGCCCGAGTGGAACACGAGGGCCCGATTACGTTGTTGGGATGCACGACTAAAATTTCCAGGAAATGAATTAATGCTCGAATGCAGATTCGGTAAGAAAATAGCAACGATACAGCCACAGGAATTGAATAGAAATGATTTTTGACATTTAATTTGACATAAAAATTTCCACTTATTAATTTCGTTTAGGTTGGTCTAGGTAGGTATCAAAAATTTCCAGGAAATCCTCGAGTTGCCATGGTAAACACACAGAAATCAGTTTTTCTATTGGCTAATGATTAGTATCGTGCGATTTTCAACTGAACAAATGAATGACTATAATTCAACCGTTATTTCTTTTGTAATTCAGCAATTATTAGAAAAATTGTGTAAAAGGGAAACACGCTCTCAAATTTTGTTTATCTATATTTTACTTTAAAAATCGTCGTCATCGTCGCAACCTCGAATGAAATTTTGTATGAAAATTCATTTTTTAAATCGTTAAATTTATACATGTATAAAATTTAGCATTTAATAACACCGTTTGAATAAAGCGAATATACCGGGTGATTCAGTTTGGTATTCGCCCCTTTGGAACTTTTTCATTTGAATAGAAAAATATATGAAACCATAAAAAATATTTGCAAATCGCATGACAAACTATTAAATGGCGATATTAAATCGTGTCTATGATGACATAATGATGTCAAAATGACGATATTCAACTTTTTTTTTCGAATGACAAGCTGTACATTTTTTAACGGATTCTTGTAGACATATTTTTTCTACATTCAATTATGTAATAGTTATTTACCTAATTGCGTTTTGAAAAGTTGGATTTTACACAATTAGGTAAAATGTTGTACGGAATACGTTATGAAAAACCTAAATTGTTTGACTCGCATAATGTTGCAAAACTCGCTATCGCTCGTTTTGGCAAATATTATGACTCGTCAAACAATATAGGACTTTTCATAACTAATTACGTAAATAACTATTACGTAATTAGTTATGAAAAGTCCTATATTGTCCGACGAGTCATAATATTTGCCAAAACGAGCGATAGCGAGTTTTGTAACATTATGCGTATTGTGTAAAATCCAACTTTTCAAAACGCAAAGTTAACACTTTCATTAGAAAAATTTCGAGAAAAAAATTAATTTTGAGAAATCATTTTGGTAGTTTTGTTGTCAATAAACGCAGTTAGCCATGGAAAAAGTCGGTTTGTGGTGTTGATTAATGTCGCCCTCACTCTAAGGGTCGTGTTTTTTAAAAATTGTAATTCATTTACCTTTAAAAACGTTGATAAGTAATAATGTTATTGTTATTAAAAGGTAAATGGGGTATTATTGCTAGCTATTAATGAATAAAAGGGCAAATAATAATTATTTTTTATGAAACTTCGGTCCTTATGATGTGACATTAGACTACACAACAATTCCTTTTTTTTCAGGGCTAGCTAAGTTTATTGACAAGAAATTTTAAAATTATGTCTAGTCAAATTATTTTTTTTCTCAAATTTTTTCTAGTGAAAGTGTAAACTTTTTTTACATAATTGAATGTAGAAAAAATATGTTTACAAGAATCCGCTAAAAAATGTACAGCTTGCCATTTAAAAAAAACAGTTGACAATCGTCATTTTGACATATGTCATCATAGAGACGACTTAATGTCGCCATTTAATAGAGCTTGTCAAGCGATTTACAAATATATATGGTTTTATATGCTTGTCTCTTCAAATAAAAAAGTTACAAGGGGGCTAATGCCAAACTGAATCACCCGGTATAATCGGAAAATTATCTCGCTCGACCTACGGCCTCTTGTAATAATCTTGTTCTCTTGTGGTTATCTTGCTTTATTCACCTGCCAAATAAATGATAATTCCGTAGTATTTCTATTTTGCTCCCGAATTTGGTTTCCCGTAATCGAAGCAATTATCGGAGAAATGGTCAGAGATAAATCATCTTGTATTCCGTTTTGAAGATATGTCAAGTGCAGAAGTTCTGCTAGTTGGGGTGAAATTATGTCTATCCTTGCGCTACACATCAGGAGTCCCCTTAATAAATAACGTCGAGATTATGTCGAAGTGAAAAGCTGCTGTGGAGATAAATTATTTGTCTTAACAACGTCGTGTTTGTTTTGCTCGCCTTTTGATTAATGAAGCGACCGGAAGTTCACAAAAATTCTCTTAATTACAACCCTTAAATTTCAGGGGTGGGATTTCGCGGATCAACAGTCAGGTGTGTGCTCAAAATCAATAGCTTATGCAAATTGGCGAGATCTGAAATGTCTGAAGAGGTTCATCAAATAATTTTTTTTTGATCTCGAGGGAATTGCACGGCTCCGTAAACGAAGCCCCTGAAATGCTAAGAACTGCTTAATTCGTTTCGGAAAATATACGAACGACTAACTTTTTTAAGGATTCGCCTTTACTTCTTTAATATTTATGGAGTCACCTGAGAATAAATCGATATCCACTGGATTTTAGAGCTTTTTAATCTCGACTGTGAGAAAGACGACGAATAATAAGAAACTAGAAATGTGTTTCCGAGATTTAATTATAACTAATACATTGGATGCTCTCGTCACAAAATTCACCAGAATTTCAAATTATTATCACTGCAACAGCCGAATGCAACCGCATTTCATAATCAACAAATATTTCAGTTTGGAGCGCTGAAAACTTTTAATGCTGAAACATTATATCGGAGTCCTCGTTATGCATCGCTTCATATTTCCAAAGCCTGGAAATATCATTGGAAACAATCTTTTGTAGGTGTGGAACTGTATGTTATCTAATCTGCACTGCTTTTTTGCTTAGTGCATTATTTTTAAAGGTTTTTATCTCTAGTCGTGTGTATAACAAGCGTAATCTCACTCCGATGCGTTTTGAAAAATGGCTCATATCAAAGTTGTGATCGAGCTCATTCGGTGGAAGTTAAGAGAGAGGGCTGCTGTATAAATCGCTGTCGCCCCCGTGGTTATTCGGGGTTATAAAAACACGCCACGTAATCTCCAGAACACTATAACACGATTAATTCTACCAGATGAAATGTTAACTCAACTGTTAAACTATAATCTTATATGGCTCCTAGCAACCACCTACGTTATCATTCCGAAACGTAATTTAAATCCCCGCAAAAGTCTATCACCGAAATTTCGTATGCGAGCTGCCTCATAAAAAATTTTTTAATACTTAATAATAAAACATCTTATACTGTTTCAATGTGCATTTGAATTAGCTTCTTATGTTTGCTATAAAACAAGCCATTATATAAAAGCACGTCGCCCATGACAACGTGTTTTAAGGCTAACAAATCAAAAAATTTTTCTATTTCGGTTTAATAATGAACACTATATAGCACCCAAACGTGTTCTCTAATGTGCTCTTCTAGAGCACGGCTTTTATTTACATCGTAACCTATAGACAACTATTGTGTCTAACAATCGAATTAACTGCCAAACCTGTCTTTGAAAATGACAATCTGAATTTTTCTTCAAAATATTAACAAGGTGGGCAGCCGAAATAGAAAAAATTGTACAAAAATCGTATTTTATAAGGTTCTTAGCGCACTCGGATTTTGTAAAACTCGGACTTCTCGCCCTCGTTGTCCAAACATGCTCGTGCGATAATAATTAGCCTTATGAAACGTGTTTTTTAATATAGTATTTTGATATTTATCACTTGAATAATGAATTGACAAGAAAATTCCTCGTGGATCCTGTTAATATGGTTAATATTAGAAAAAATTGCAGCAGAGAAGCGGCTGGAACCTCCCCATCGCGTGGATCTTTCTATTCTGTGTAGATAGTAGTCAATTCAACAGAATTTTTTTAATCCTTGACTAATTTCCCAATTTTCTGACAAATACCGACGTCACCTCGGACATCGCCCATCACGTTTGACAATATGTTCCTTTTAAGGTTAATCTTTTGCCACCTTTTTGACAATAACTGCCACTTTATGTCATCCACTGTCAGCAGAGACATAATTTTGCACTAAAAATGCGTTAATTTCCATAAGCACGATTTTTGTGTTAAATGGTTTATTTAGGTGTACATTTTAAGAATTATGTTTTGCACAAAAAAATTCCTACCGGAAGTTGGTAATTTTTGCTCAGAAAGGTACATTTTTTCACTTATTGAACTATATAGGCAAAACTGTTGAGAAACTGGTCCAAATGAAAGACACCTTTAATTTTGTATAGTCTATGACAAACGCGTCAACCGCGCAACCGCGCAACTCTCTATGCATATAATAGTTTCGGATTTCAAAATTAGAGCAAAAATTTCGAAAATCGCCCGAAAATGGGTACTTTTTAAATCTTGACTTTCTACTTCTAATACTTCCGGAGTTTTAGCGGTCGAAAGTTATGTCTGAAACGTCAAAAATCGCTTGAAAATGACCATTTTTTGTATTTTATTTTACCAAACATTTGCACATTTGTACGTGGAAAATGTATAAAACGTTTTCTAATCTAGAGTCTACGAAGAAGAGGATCTCTCTACCTCCAATAATTTCGTAGATATAGCATTTTAAAAATGTATAGGTTTCAAGTAAAATATTTTTCGCAAATTATTATTATAGGAAAACGCATAGAATCTTTTTTAAGCTAGACGCTATAACGAAAAAGTTGCCCCTAAATAATAAAGGTCTCTATATGGTATTAGTTGAAACAGTTGATTATGTTTGTTTTTATTTGAGAAAGAATTTTGTTGTAACATTACCCTACGGCTAAATATGATAGGTTCCGAGAAAAAAAGAATTTAATTTTTAAAAAATCTTGTAGGTAATACTTAAAAATAGATATCTGTGCCAAAAAAAGAGATAAAGTACTGAAATTTTGACAGCCGTAAAAGATGTCTTTGAGACAACGGACTGTGATTTAAAAAGCAGAAAATTCCTCTAGGGAGGGTCTACAACCAGTGGCGTTCGTCAGTTTAGAAAAAACAATTGAAACTCAATTTTTTCAAATAGAATATGATCCCAGTGGATAGCAAATTTAATTCTCTATCAATTCACTCAAATATTCCTATACCTATCTTCATTAGTTTTGGAGTTACCTACATATTTATTATTTAACATTAATGTATGAGTTATGAACGTTTGCACCGACGTTGCTTAACTTTAAGTGGCACTTAAAAATGACAAGAATGACGTTTAAACAATCCAGTCATTCCTGTAAGCAACGTCGGTGCAAACGGTCATAAATTAATGTTAAATAACTTCAAAGCTAATGAAGATAGATTACACAAGGTAGTTTCACAGTCTCGTTCCACAAAATTTACTTACTGTTTAGGACGCGTTTCGGAGTGTTACTCCATCTTCAGCTATAAAAGAAATTAACACAAAATACAAAACAGTTGCCTGGAAAATGAAAAAACGTTTGGGTCAAAGAATGAAGATAATGAAGATAGGTATAGGAATATTGGAATGGATTGATAGAAAATTAAATTTGCTATTCACTGGGATCATAAAAAACTAGGTGTTCCTTTTGAAAAAATTGAGTTTCAATTGTTTTTTCTAAACTGACGAACGCGCCTGGTTGTAGACCCCCCTGGAGGAATCTTCTGCGTTTTAAGCCACAGTCCGATGTTCCAAAGACATCTTTTACAGTTTACTGCTGTCAAAAATTCAATACTCTATCTCTGTTTTTGGCACAGATATTAATTTTTAAGTATTTCGAGATTTTCGTCTCTAAAAATGAAAAATACTTTTTTTCTCGGAAACTATCATATTTAGCCATAGGGTAATGTTACACCAAAATTCTCATAATTTGATGTAGAATCGGAGTGTGGTATGAAAATATAGGTGCTCTATTTAAAATAACGAAGTTGATGTCGACTTCCTGTACAACCGGAAGTGTGGTCATCTTTAAAATATTTTCATTAGATTCAGAATCCCTGGATACAAATTTTCGTGACGATGATGCCAAAACTTCTCGAGATACGTCTAACGGATGCTCTTCGTGAATGACCCTGTATAGTCCAATAAGTGAAAAAATGTACCTTTCTGTGCAAAAATTACCAACTTCCGGTAGGAATTTTTTTGTGCAAAACACAATCCTTAAAGTGTACAACTAAATAAACCATTTAACACAAAAATCGCGCTTATGGGAATTAACGCTCTTTTGATTTCTCTGTCGACTGGCTTAATAAAACATTTGTTGTCTTAGTAGCTAGAACATGAATGTGTCAATAATTGTAAAATAATTTAGTGTTCGGTAATCAAAAACGTTCTAAAATAATAGTCCTCAAAATAGTTTCTATTGTTGCACGGGCCCCCAAGTGTCCAAAGCCGTAGCAATACCCATGGGCGTAGCTCTAATCTGTGAACTTGCCACTTAAACCCCGATGATTAATTAATTTTATAGTGCATTTATCTAAAGTCGATTAAATTCAAGGTCTAATAGGTGTACGCTCGGCCATAAACCCGGAGTTGATTAAAAGCTGGCGAAGGGCGAAGAATATTTGAAAATTTACGAGGCTCGTGTTTGTTCAGCTCCATACGATGCCTGGATTAATTGCTAGGATACTTGTTGAGTCTCCGTTCGTCATCTTTGGTAGTCCCTCAGAATAAAAGCAGGAAACGGTTCAGTCGTGCAATTCCATGAATACCACGTCCATAACAAGGGCGATTCTCCATCCCTCGTCCATCTATATTTATTTATTGAAACGCTGAGCATAAGTTAGCTCTTTTCTGGGGTGTAGAAATGTCACGCTCGGATGCTCCAAAATCGGAAATAGCAGCCCATATAGGTCTGAAGGCGGCCGTTTGATTTCTCTTTATTTCCTACAAATAGCCTCCGCCAGGATTCTTTTTACCGGCTAAATATAGATGAGCATATGAGAAACACACGAAATGAGATTCAAACGCGGATAAAGGAAATTTTATATTGAAATTTTACAGGCGAATGCACAAAAGCTAATATTGCCGAGGAAGTGGGCGAAATTCACTTGTGCCCGCCAATATAAACCCTCAAACTTAAACACAACGACTTCCTTAATATTTTATTTCTCATTCTGATTCGAGACGATTTATCGCCCCATTCAATAATACGAAGACAATAAATCCTGGGAGAGCTCGATGGGAATTTCATTGGAGCTCGGACCTGTCATTTTACATAATTTCCATTGGCAATCCTTTCCGTTCTTTGAATTAGAGTGGCACTTTGCGAGAACAATATTTGAATATTTTTTCAAACACCATTTTCTTTGATTTTAATACCTGATTCTGTATGTTAAAATTTAATTTTAATCGCACTACTAAAATCATGGAGTAACAGTTATTTATTATATAAGGGGAGAATACAGATTTACGCTAAAACAGACTTCTCCCCCGTGTATAATAAGTACAGTATTTTTTTTTATAATCCCTGTGAAACATTAAGCATTGTATTAATTTGTATACATATATTAAACAGCAGGTTCCGTTCCGCCATATTTTAACAGTTTAATTTGAGAACCGTTGCCTTGGTGATAAAATAAGAGTAACTACAGGACAGGGTGAGTAATTTTTCGATGCTCACCATTGGGATCTCATAGACGGTAAAAGTTACGGGGTCGGTTAAATTACAGAAAAGTTGCGCTATTTCTTGGCGATTAAGAATCTGAAGCGATTTCCGCGATATTGAGATTCGTTCCTGAGTTATCACAAAAAATCTGAAAATTGCCAATGTAAAGAAAAATTTATATCTTCCTAACGACTGATATTATTTACATGAAACTTGGAACTTTTATATTTTTAACAGCTGTCAATTGAATGGCATTGACAGAAATTTTCTAGGCCTTCTACATTTTGAATAAAGGCAGTCAACTTTTCTTTTTCTTATTGCCGCCATATTGAATTTTAACCCCGCCGAATACACAGCAAAATTAACTGCTCAAACATGTAACCAACAAGGACGTTTTTAAAAAAATATGTGATAGCCCGAGTCACACGACCGCAAGACGTATTTTATTACTGTTGAATTCAATTGTTTTTACAATCATGTTATAAGAGATTGAAGAAGTCGGCGTACTTTTTTGCAATTGTTTTTCATCTAAATTTAGGGTGATTTTGCAAATTATTCCTACCAATTTTCAATTTTCTGACATCTGTCAAAAAGTTCATGTTGAGTACATTTTTAAAAAGCCAATTTTTGTCAAAATTCAAGATGGCGGCCATAAAAGAATCAAAAGTTGACTGTCGTCATTCAAAATCTAGAGGTCCTAAAAAATTTCTGTCGATGCTATTCAATTGACAGCTGTCAAAAATATAAAAGTTCCAGGTTTCATTTAAACAACATCAATCGCTAGGAAGATATTAATTTTTCTTTAAATCGCCAATTTTCAGATTTTTTGTAATAACTCGGGAACGAATCAAAATGTCGGGCAATTCTCTTCAGATTCTTAATCATCAATAAATAGCGCAACTTTTCTGTAATTTAACCGACCCCGTATCTTTTACCATTTAGGAGATTCCAATGGTGAGCATCGAAAAATTACCCACCCTGTATACTGTTACTAGATTGTCAAATCTGCGGGGGAAACATACTCATTTCTACCCCACGGGAAATAATAATTTACTTCAAGCGCAAAGGGTAAAATGTGATGTTTCAGCAACTGTCAAGAGGTAGAAAATGTCAACATTTCATATAGGTACGCTATAAACAAAAAATTTATTTTAGCAGATGTTAAACTGTACTTTTCTCAACTCAAAATGTGTTGCTAAAATAGCACTTTAACCGTAAAAATAGATAGTAGGGTGCTCGCTAGACTTTATCTTTCAACCAAGGGGCACTTACGAGTGAAAATGTATGGAGTATAAATTTTGGTTTCTAATGCCCTCGGTATGCTACTGTCAAATTCGTCCAAGGGTCGTCCTGTGACAAAGGGCACAAATCAAAATTTTCCAACTAACGCCGCCACGTGAAAGTTCGTGTAGAGAAGTACCTTTCCTGAAAGATTCATGGTGATGTCTGTGCGGATTGTATTTTTTATTAATTTTGAAAGGAAAATATCTCCATTGATCCATACGGGGCCACGGACCTTTGGAGGCGATTATCTCGGTTCGAGCATCGGCAAAAACGCATCATTTTTAGGGGTATATTTCCTTTCCAACACGATTACTCCAAATCGGGGCGGTTAATCGAAACTAATTATTCTTAATAAAAGATGTGCTATTTTATTTTGTTGACGATCGTCTTTACAGAATATTTTTAGCGCAATCAATAAAGGAGTTAATTGTCTAAATCTGAGAGGAAGTAAAAAATTCATGCCACTGTAACGCTTGGGTTTCCGTGCCCCCACCACTACTTTCGCTGCGTCCCGCCACTCCGCAACCCCCTGAGACGTCCACATCTACAATCTTAGAGAATATCCTGTATTCCTGAAAATAATGGAAATAAGACTTGGAACTCTTGAAAAGCACTTTTTATTTCATGTAGGTAAGAAAAACAATAATTTTTAATTTGAAAATTCTTCGTCGTCCTTCTCGTTGATCGGGGAACCTCCGTGATCGGGGGTCTTCCCTCATTTGAATTTCCTTCATGTTATTTTTACAGGATCGGTTTTCCCATACCGTGGCATGAAAAAATGCAGGAAACCTTATTTTTATTGCAAATGCAACTCTTGCTTATGCAGTCTTTAAAAATAATTTTTGGACAAATTAGGACAATAATATCTGAAATGGTTTTTTGGGACGGCGGGCTATGTTTGAAGAGCTGGCCCAAGACTGTCACCCACGTCGTTTTTCCCATCTATAACCCTCAGGTGACGGAAAATTAGGTCGAGAATTTAATTAATTCAACCAAATTTTGGTCTGAAAGAATAGAACTCTCAAGCAATGCCGCTTCAAACTGTCTTCGGTTGGAGGCAGTTTTTCTAGCGACTTAGTTAACGCAAGTAGGGCCCGTTAAATCGTTGATAGATATTATTACTTCATCGTTGTTGGTTCAACACAAAAGTTTCCATATTTTTGAACGAGTTTTTGAATTTAATGTTGTCCAACTCTTGGTCTAACTTTTCGTCAAATCCTACATCGCCAAGTAATTCACATAAGTTTTTGTAAATTTTCCATCAATTTAGCGTCCCAACACCTCTGAACTAGCTTGTAGCATCAAATTCTGTTAGGGCATGAAATATACATTTTTTGGAAGTTTTGCTTCCGGAATGTTTCTTTACTATTTCCAGTTCTCATCCAAATCTCTGTATATAAATTCTCTGTCGACTCGAGATACTGATACAGACTTGCCAGTTATTCTCGTGCATTTTAAAGAATATCTCCAGAATACTCCAGAGGTTTGAATAAGAACTGGAAATAGTATAAAGATACATTCCCGTTCAACCCACAGTCCATCAAATTAATTTGAAAGAAAAACTACTAAGCGGTTTTGGAAAGTTAACTTGCTGGGCTGGAAAATTTACCAATAGGTACTTCCGGGAGTTGGTGGGATTTGAGGAAACATAAAACCGTTTCAGATACATCTATTATTGTATTAATTTGTCCACCAGATTATTTTTAAAGACTGCATAAGCAAGCATGCAATAAAAATAATGTTTCCTGCATTTTTTCATGCCACGGTATGGGAAAACCGATCCTGTAAAAATAACATGAAGGAAATTCAAATGAGGGAAGACCCCCGATCACGGAGGTTCCCCGATCAACGAGAAGGACGACGAAGAATTTTCAAATTAAAAATTATTGTTTTTCTTACCTACATGAAATAAAAAGTGCTTTTCAAGAGTTCCAAGTCTTATTTCTATTATTTTCAGGAATACAGGATATTCTCTAAGATTGTAGATGTGGACGTCTCAGGGGGTTGCGGAGTGGCGGGACGCAGCGAAAGTAGTGGTGGGGGCACGGAAACCCGAGCGTTACAGCGGCATGAATTTTTTACTTCCTCTCAGATTTAGACAATTAACTCCTTTATTGATTGCGCTAAAAATATTCTGTAAAGACGATCGTCAACAAAATAAAATAGCACATCTTTTATTAAGAATAATTAATTTCGATTAACCGCCCCGATTTGGAGTAATCGTGTTGGAAAGAAAATATGCCCCTAAAAATGATGCGTTTTTGCCGATGCTCGAACCGAGATAATCGCCTCCAAAGGTCCGTGGCCCCGTATGGATCAATGGAGATATTTTTCTTTCAAAATTAATAAAAAATACAATCCGCACAGACATCACCATGAATTTTTCAGGAAAGGTACTTCTCCACATGAACTTTCACGTGGCGGCGTTAGTTGGAAAATTTAGATTTGTGCCCTTTGTCACTGGACGACCCTTGGACGAATTTGACAGTAGCATACCGAGGGCATTAGAAACCAAAATTTATACTCCATACATTTTCACTCGTAAGTGCCCCATAATTCCTAAACTAAGCGACTTTTCTCCTCGCGAGCACCCTACTAAGATAGAAGCTTCAGTGCCAAGGTATGCATTAGGTTTTTTTTTAAATGGAGAAATAGCGAAATTATGCTTTAATTTTTGTTCAACTTGGCTTGGCTTGTCATCGAAACTCATCAAACAGCGTGCTTTAGGTATACTTACGACTTATTGAAGTTAATAACAATTGCCATCACCGTTGAACTAAATTTGAAAATTTGGGCAAAGGACCCCGCACTTTTCTTATGGAAATTGGGTTTGGGTCAAATTTTTTTCAAAAAAATATATGTTGTAGAGCACGACTCCCTGAGTAATTGTTACCATTGCGCCAACTTTGTGGACCTCACCGTTTCTTACATATGGAGGGTTGAAGATGAGAGGGTGGTAAGGCACAGAGTTAAAACGAATGTGAAATCCGCTGTTTTCGCCATGGTCAACGCTGCATATTGTCAGAACAATAAGCAGGACATCTTTTGAAAGTCATTGAAGATCGTCATTCTTGTTATTTCTTGAGTATATTCAATGCTGTTTTAACACCTTCTGGGCTGTCGTTAATTTGGGTCAGATTTCTTTTATTTTTTATTATATGACACCTCAATGCATGTAGTCTCTCGATGATTTTTCAAAAGTTACTTCGCCCTTACCTCTTCGAAGGAGTAGGGTGCAAATCGAGGGGTGATCCGCAGACTAAAAAACGTACACTGATTCTGGGAATACCCAAGTATTCCCAGTATTCCGATGTATTCCGAAGTATTCCGGTGTATTCCGAAGCTATTCCGGTGTATTCCGAAGGTATTCCGAAACTTGACTTAAAGCTATTCCGGTATTCCGATGTAGATAATCGGCAATATTCTCCATCAATATTCCGGAGTATTCCGGTGTATTCATAGTATTCCCATGTATTCCGATGTATTCCCGTGTATTCCGGTGTATTCCCATGTATTCCGGTGTATTCCCAAGTCGAGTCCCAAGTATTCCGAGATTTCCTAAACTTAACAGGCGCAGGCGCATCAGGCGCTTCCGAAGCTACCCCGCGTTATTCTGATGTATTCAGGATAATTCTACCTATTCCTACAAATTATTCCCCGATTGTTTTGATTTATTTTAAAGTACACGCATCCAATCAATAAATTTTAATATTTCACTGGGAAATTTTCGATTATTCCCAACTATTCCGGAGTATTCCGGGTATTCCCATCTATTCCGACGTATTCCGATCTATTCCCGCTGTATTCCCGAAAAATGTACACTGATTCCGGCCTGCGGATCACCCCTCGGTGCAAATTCTACATTTGTTGTGCCTGGAGAAAATCTTCAACTAAGCAAAGTTTCACCGTTTTCAAACACTTCTATGCTTGGACATGGTTTAATAAGAAGTAATACCTATATTATGATAGCAATTTCAAAAATATTTCCTTTCTTAATTTCAATACGCCTACCACTAAAAAAGTCCCACACTTTGTATGTAGGTCATACCTTCACTCTACGCCTTAATTACTTGAAGAGGTAAGGACGACAAAACTTTTGAAAAATTCTCCAGAAACTAGATGTATACAGGCATGATATATTAAAAAATAAAAGAAATCTGACCCAAATTAACTACAGCCCAGAAGGTGTTAAAATAGCATTGAATATACTGAAGAAATACCAACAATGGCCATCTTCAATGAGTTTTAAATGATGCCCCGCTTAATGCTACGACAATATGTAACGTTGACCATGGAACACAGCGGCCTTCACATTCGTTTTAACTTTATGCATTACCACCCTCTCATTTTCAAACCTCTATATCTAAGAAACGGTGAGGTCCACAAAGTTGGCGCAATGGTAACAATTACTCAGGGAGTCGTGCTCTACAACATATATTTTTTTGAAAAAAATCTGACCCAAACCCAATTTCCATAAGAAAAGTGCGGGGTCCTTTTTAGCAAACCCGAAAGTTTTTATCTGACGGAAAATAATGAAATAATACCTAAATAATTCAACATATAATTCAACTTTGCATTGAGTGCCTTCCTCAAAGTAATTTTCTTCCTTTAATTTACGCATAAAAGCTTATGATAATCTAAACTTTAATCTAAACTATCGGGTGTCCCAAAAAAAAAACCGGACAAAATAGTCTTTGAAATAAGTCAGCCATTTCTTAACCGATTTCGATAGACTTGGTCTTAAATTAAAGCTAAAGAATCAGGCTTTCGAACTTTGTAAGAAACGTCGACAGATGGCGCTGCTGTAGTAGCCTTATTGATACTTGTCTTTAAGGCTTATTTTAGGTGCGTGGGGATTGGTCAGGCAACAACCAATGCTTATGAGACCCAAATAGCCTTGAAGATCTTTCTTTTTTCTTCAAAAATCTTTTTTTAGAAGTCCATTTGGCGTAAGCATTAATTTTCTGTGATTTTTCTTAAAAAAGTGTTTTTGCGTATTTCCATGCTTCCATAACCATGACTAAAGTAACATTGATGCACATAGGGCTTCATTTTCAATGATAACTGTTCAGTTGCCCTCCACTGGCATCCGCGCCACTGTTTTCACCATATTCGTTCATTTATAACTGAAAATTAAGATTTATTTGCATTACCGTTCTTTGGTCATGGCCATTAATGCGTGAAAATACTCAAAAACACATTTTTTTTTAAATTACAGAAAATTAATGCTTAAGCCAAATCGACTTCTGAAAAAGGATTTTTGAACAAGAAAGAAAGATCTTCAAGGCTATTTGAGTGTCATACCGATTGGTCGTTGACTGACCAATCCCCATGCAGCTAAAATAAACCTTTAAAGCAAGTATCAATAGGACTGCTACGGCAGCGCCATCTGCCGTAGTTTCTCATACGGTCGAAAGCTTGATTTTTTGGCTTTCATTTAAGACCACGCTCATCCAAATCGGTTAAGAAATGGCAGACTTATTCCCAAAAATATTTTGTCCGGTTTTTTTTGGGACACCCGGTAGATGCCTGTAATTTGGAAATTTTGAATTTTTAGATAATTCGAAAAATAGAGATTTTCTAAAAATTATAATGCTACCATTAGATTCGGAAGACTGAAATTAATCAGAAACTGTGGTAAGTCAAAAGTCAAGTTCTTGAGTTAAATCCTCCTTTGCCTAAATCCGTGCTTGTTGAATTTTTCCACCAACCTCCACTTCAAAATTTCAAACAGAAATCTCCCACCATCATTTAATTTAAAAGCTAATTTGAAAGGGTATGAAATTCTCTGTAAGCTGATGCAAACATTTTTGAAATCCATCTGCTCCTTCACAAGTTACAGTAAAAATAATTATTATTTCTAGACCCAGGACCAGTTCATCTACTCTGAAGTAGCATCAGCTTACAGCGAATTGTACCTATGTATACCCTTTCAGATGATGTATCATAGGCCATTTTAAATTTTAAAGTGGGGTTGGTGGGGGCTTGAAATGTTTTTCCAAGCATGGATTTAAGTGCCAAGTGTCCCCCTCCAAATAAACATCGACCTATTTCAGCGTTCCGGGAGTTATTGATGGTGTTTCGTTTTAAATGGAACAGCAGGTATAATACTGGCGCTATTTTGGGGCACGCACAACCCTGCTTATTTTGCAGAAATTTTGCTGATTGCATGCAAGTGCAAGTGCGCTATTTCATAGTAATCAATAAAAAAGGTTGATTTTTTTTTGAGAATATGATTAATAAAGGTAAACTTTCATTCAAAAAATTGGTTTTGTGATCACGTCACACTGGTAACTCAAAGCATTTTTGACATAAATCTTAATCTTCTATTTCGCTGGAGTCATTAGAAGCCTTCTTGTGAGAATTCTGTCTAAGCTCAGTGCAATTTATATGGAATATCAAATAAGATAAAGCTTGGGACTCATTCGATAGCTATTCACGGAGATTCTTAGAAAGACCTTACAAAACCAGGAAACATCGTCTGGGTGTACTCATTCCAAAAGGCTTGATTTAATGCAGTGATTGCATTTACGAGAATAAATTGACGTTGACAATGAAACAGATAATGGATGATAGCCGGGCAATGGGGGTGTGGATGTTTCTCAAGAAATGACATTATACAATCCTTACACCAAAAGAAAAAAAATAGCTACAGGAAGCTCCAGATTAGACCTATTTTTTCACCTTTTTACCACAATTATGTAACAAAATTGATCTCAAATTTTGTAGTATGGTTTACTTAAATATTTTTTATTGCCAATAGGTACTAATTGGAAATCATGAATGTATCCTATCCTACCCAATTTTTCGACTGCTTAATTTCATAAAATCAATTCAATTCACAAATTCTGCAGAATATTCAATGACGCAACTCAAAGGCCAATTAAATTCCAATAAATCCCAAGAGCAGCTCCTCCAACCTGTTTCGCATTGATTCTCCAATGAATAAAAATTTTTTCAATCACCAAAAATGCACGACTGAACCCCCAGACGTCTCAATAAAAAATTACTTCAAAAGCCCATTCCCGCAAATTAGAGGGATGGTAAAATGCGTGAAGGCCATAATTGATTTTGAAATTTTTATTCGCCACCATCCGTAGAAATCAATAGTGGCAGCTATTGTTACGTCTAAGCCGTGTCGGGAGCTTTCAGCTTTAAGGAAATATTATTTTCACCCGAGGCTCTTCATTATCATTATGGAGTCGAGTTAGCAACGCCCTTAACCTAATTTGTGTTTTTCATATTACTATTATTCCTTAATCTAATTACGGCAGTTAAATAATTATTAACAATGTTGGAATTGTAAGTGGCGAAAATAGAGAAAGGGTGGTGCGATGAGTTACGAACTTTGATACTGAATTCGCAAATCTGATTAAAGAGGGTAATTAAAGCGTCCTCGAGCACAATGGCAAGGTTTTGTTGTTAATGGCAACACAACGTCCCTCTGTCAGTTCGGGACGATTTTTACGTTAAACGAATAATAGAATAATTTGCGAGATCTTAAGATGCGAGAGTAGTTATTTACGCTGCTTAAAACTACCACAACGGCGCCACTAGTATTGGCTAGAGGCGAGGGGAATAGCTGCAGTTTAGTGGATCGCTCCATATCTTAAGGTTAAGGTTAAGCCAAATATTTTCCAACAATTTTTGTAAACTGAGGCCCTTTATCCATATTTGTTTAGTTCCTCTCCTTCCTTTGACCGTTTTTGTTCGCCAATTTGTGTAAACCCAATACCGGCATTCCTTAATTTCTCCATTAATAAATCATTTTGACAGTTGCGGTAATGATCCGTGACGAGCGTGTAATTGTACCTAGCGCGAAAAGGAATCCTTAGCGGTATTTTCAGGGCACGTTAATAAAATTTCCCCTGGAAAAACTCGGTGTAAATCGAGCACGACGGGCACGTCCAAGTTGATGCATGAGTGTCATATCATCCTATTTCAACCTTAGCATCCCTTTTATCGACGTATGACAGCCCCTAAGATGGATCGCACGACGACTACCACATATTAAGCACCTATCGACACATCCTCCAGTCAGATATAATCCGCGTTGAATTAAAACGTCTCGATAATGCAATCGCGTGGCAGATGTCGAGCAGCAAATCAAATTCCGCAGAATCCAATTTCCGGGGAATATTATGCACGAGGTTGAAATATAAACACGATTTTTATGCAATGCGAATTTTTATATCATATGTAAAAAAATTAATGTAGTAGATTAGGTACTAATAATTCTGGTTTCCAATTAAAAGAGATAAACGATTTTTAGGCAAAATTTGACAAAGCCCGGTATGCAAAAGCAATGCAAAAGTATGTCGTTGTCAAAAATGACGCCACAAAATAAAGAGAGACCTTCATTGGAATTAAAGGAAGAAAATGCATAAGTAGCTGAAAGAAGAAAAGGAAAAAACGATTTGAAGAATTGACGTACTGGAAAATGTACAGGGTGATCCAACCGTTTTGTCCCACTTTTAAATTGGTATATCTCCGTTGTCTTATAAGTTAGTAGGTTGAATCAAAAAGTGGATCATAGAGTAGACCTTCAAGTTTTGTTTGGTATATAGATATAGATAGATACAGATTTTTCAAGGTCAAACTGCGTCTCTGCGGAAAAAAGCTACATTTTTTTAAATGGAACACCCGGTATATTTTGCATGTTTTGGTTAGATCTGATCATTCTAAACAAGTTTTGTATAGCATACTATAGCTCTAATTCTAACCGTTCGGCGGAAATTTTGAAATTTGTAGCGCGAACGTTGGCATTTTGAAAATCTCGAGAAAAAAAATAAAACTAAAAAAATTTAAAAATTGATGCCCTGTTAATGAAGAGTATTTTAGATAATTGATGTGGTAAATTTCATTTTGAAATCTTGAGTGGTTAGCCCGGTACAGTCCCTCAAAGTGTCAACGTTCGCGCTACAAATTTCAAAATTCCCGCCAAACGGTTAGAAGTAAAGCTATAGTATGTTATACAAAACTTGTTTAGAATGATCAGACCTAACCAAAAAATGCAAAATATACTGGGTGTTCCATTTAAAAAAATTTAACTTTATTCCGCAGGGACGAAGTTTGACCTTGAAAAATTTGTTTCTATATACCAAACAAAACTTGAAGGTCTACTCTATAATCCACTTTTTGATTCAACTTTCTAACTTGTAAGACAACGGAGATATTCCAATTTAAAAGTGGGACAAAACGGTTGGATCACCCTGTACATAGAAGTTAAATAGAGAAGACAAGCAAAAAAAATTATATAATTGTAGGTTGTCTTTCTCTCTCTGATTTTCGAGAAATGATTTTATTGCTCAGTCCTAATTTTAATTTTAAGTTTGTAGCGTTAGGGGAAAAATGAAACCAAAATGAGGACAATGAAGAACAAAAGGACACTATGACATGCAAACAACGACCATCTAACTATAAGAAAGAATTAGACATTCAAAAAACATTGAGAGATAGCGTAAGAACCTATAGCGAAAAGCAGGAACACAAAAATGTCAAAGTTGTATATTAATCAGTTCATTATCGTATCGTATTCGGACAAACATTAACGGAGAACATCTAAATAGAAGCGAAATATCGATAAATAATAAATCATTTCCTATAGTTGGAGGAAAAGGCAGAAAAGCGGTGAATGTGGTATATGACAACGCAAATAAAACAATAACAAAAAGGCAACAATAGTGACTAGCGAAGAAACAAAACAGTATAGAATACCAACTAATAAAAACACACAAGCTAAAAAAGAAGGAAGTTCAAATCAAACATGAAGAAAGCACAAATCGCAAAATCGAAAAAACAAAGATGAATGAAGAAACAACAGTCGAGCAAAGTATATGGAGTATACAAGGCAAAAAACAGGAGAAAGCAAACTTCATGCTAGAGAGTAAGCAGGAAATACAAAAACTAATCAAATTAAAAAAAGATAAAGTGGAAAAAATATGACGCATATAAAGAACAGACAATAAAAGTAAAAGATACGGTAAAAGAAGTACAAACAAAATCATGGGAAGAATTAAGAATATAGATGGATTCGTGATGGCAGCCAAAAGCTCTTTTTTAAAGTGATAGAAACTCTTAGAAGTGAAAACCAAGACAATACCATTGTATTGTAATGTAATTAAGACAAAACGAGGAGAAGCAAAAATATTTGGAAAATAGAAGGAGAATTTTTAAGAACTGTTAAACGTGGTGCAAGCAATCTCAAATAAATGACAGAACCCGGAAGAGAGCGAAACAATAAATAGTACAGGCGGTTGAATCAGAATAGGGGAAAGATATAGCTATTAATGATACAGGCAAGATATCAGTTTATGATATGTATTTATACAACTTTTGGTCCGTGGTTCAAATATCGAATCTGTTGTGGGGGTGGTTACCGGAGGGCGTCTTAACACTTATACAGGGTGATCTTATGAGTACACCGACAAAGGTTAGGAGATGGTTCTTCACGATATTCTGGGCCGAAAATTTCCTATGGATATAATTATGTCCTAAAGTGCTTAGTTTCCAAGTTACAGGATGTGCAAATTCCAAAAAAATTGTTTTTTGTTAATATTTCAAAAACGCCTCAAAATATTTTGATTCGTATACCTACTTTTATACAACATAAGGAGAAATCCGCAAAGTATATTGAAAATATTGTACCAGGCGTAGGTTTAGGTTACCAGGTGCAAACTTTCCCCGTCCAGTGGAGTGGCCGGCTGGTTTTTCGCAAATATGTATGAATCGTATTTATTAGTGACTGATCAAAATCACACAAAATCGTTTTTGAGAAAAAGAGGGGAAAAACCAATGTACAGGTGGCTGGTGATGTCTACATAAACATTTTGGGAGATTTCAAGGTTGTTAGTAGAGATTTCGTATATTTGAAAGTGGACAGTTTTCTTTTTTGTATATCTTCATTAGTTTTTGTGCGATATTTTTTAGTTTTATACTCGACGTAGCTGAAGGTTGAGGTCCATCTATCAATGTCGTTCCCAAGAATTTTCATTTAACACCATTATTTAGGCCAATGGGGTTTCGTTACCCTTTGACACATGACAGTGGCGTCCAGACAGGATTGAAAGTCGTTCTTTCCTCTTTATAAAATGTCCTTCAAAATGAAAATTAATCCATCCCTAAATTTCTTGTGAATTTTCTTCCAAAGCTCTAAATCGCAAAATTTGCAAGAAAAAGTACAGAGACGATGAAAACTCTGCAGGCATTCTTGATTTAAGATGTAAATTGAGCAGATTAATCTGCATTTTCAATTTAAGTCGTAAATTAAGCTAATAATCTGCATAATTTGCAACTTAAACAAAAATGGCTACCGAGTTTTCATCGTCTCTGTAGGTACTTTTTGTTGCAAATTATGCAAATTATGTCCGATTTTTTATGGGCCACTCTTTATAACCAAACCAGAGATAGAAGAAAACTTTCAAAGGACTGGGAAATAGGTACTTCTAAATGCTTATAAAAGGAGAAAATGAGGATTACAACAATTAGAGGAATCATTACCTACGTTATTAACTACAGTAATGACTAATAATGATCTGTAAGAGGATACTGGGTACATAAGAAAAATGAAAGGACGAAGGCCATTTTAACATGATCGATTTTTACCTTTTTGTTAAAAATGAAAGACAGTAATAACAAGAAGGGACAAAATAAGGAACCAACAAGTGAGAGAGGATATAAAGAGCATAGGTAATAATTATCCGTACTTGATTTTATCGAACAAAAGCAGAGTTAGTGAAGATATTTTCAAAAATTGAGGGATTCGATTATTAATGAAAGTATGGGAATCAAAGAAGCAAAGTAAGAGAGGTAGTTCAGAAACCCGGGATGGTATGTATGATAAGCAAGAAAGGAAAAGATATACTAGGTTAGATAGTCCAGTCAAATTAGACCTCCAGGGGACCGGAGGTTACAATAAATGTTGGAAAGCGGGAGATGATCTTAAACCCTTTAGTAGGCATCTAATAGAAATACCCTAGTTTTGCAACTTCCCAAGACGTGTGCGTATGATAGGGCGTCCAAAAAAACACGAAATTTTCGGACTTTTTTCAGTTTTTCGCTTATAATTTTTAAACGGTGCTTCCTAGCGAAAAGTTCACTATTTTCGATATTAAAGCGCATTAAATTCTGCGTCGAAGGAGCCCCCAAACGTTAAGTTCGACCATGTGGTAGGGTCGCAAACCATGATCAAAAACGACACTTTTGTGAAAAATTATAACAAGTAGTGACTTTTCGTCGTCTGTAACGTCTAAACGGCTACTTTAATTTAAAAAACTTATAGCTTGAAAGTTGTAGACCATCAATCGCTGATTTCAAAAAGCATCACAAATTTAAATTTTGGTTAAAAGTATTCAAAAAATAATTTATCTATAAATGTAGTTAAGAAATGAGACAATGAACAAAAGATCAATTTCTTCGAAATCTTTTGGACGTGGAAGGGCCAGGGTCGTTCGCAGGCTCGATGAATAGTGTGTCGCCTTCAAGTAGTTGAGGCTTTAGATCTAGAAAATCAAAATAGAGCGATCCATAAACAGTCATAAGTCAGTACCTAAGCCTCAACTATTTGAAGGCGACACACTATTCATCGAGCCTGCGAACGACCCTGGCCCCTCCACGTCCAAAAGATTTCGAAGAAATAGATTTTTTATTCGTCTCATTTCTTAACTACCTTTATAAATAAATTGTTTTTTGAATACGTTTAACCAAAATTTAAATTTGTGATGCTTTTTGAAATCATGGTCGAAATTAACGTTTGGGGGGCTCATTCGACGCAGAATTTAGTGCGCTTTAATTTCGAAAATAGCGAACTTTCCGCTAGGAAGCACTGTTTAGAAATTATAAGCGAAAAACTGAAAAAAGTCCGAAAATTTCGGGGTTTTTTGGACACCCTATCATACGCACACATCCTGGGAAGTTGCAAAACTAGGATACTTCTATTAGATGCCTACTAAAGCGTTTAAGACCATCTCCGGCTTTCCAACAATTATTGTAACCTCCGGTCCCTATTTGACTGGTCTAAGAGTTATAAACTTGAATTTAATGTAGAAACAAAACCTGCTTTAAATTGTATTATGTGCTGATAATTGTTAAAATTACGAGTAGCTTCGTGTTATCCATAAAAAGTCTACCTCTTACGTATTTATCCCCGATAAATGCACGCACTTTATTATTAGCCATCAACTTGTCGTAAAAATTTATTTTCGTTCAGCCCTCTATCGCAAGAAGTTATGAGTAAAATTCCGGTTCGGGATGAGCTATAAAAGGTGCTCATTGAATGAAATTATTTACATAGAATTACCCCTGTTTCTGCATAACAGCCAGCGCTATGACAAGGCATTTAGCATGTCACAGAACACCACCATCAGGTACATTGTCCGCCGCTTGCAGCACTATAATTAATTTATACAAAAAAAATTAACTAGAATCCCCCGCAACACAATTATTATTGCAAAATGTTATCATGTTATTATTTCATCAACAGTTGAGAATTTCCAGACTTGGCATATCTCGGAAAATAGATACATAAATTCCGTTGGAAGAGGGATTATCTCGGCAGTTCGAGCAACGCATTGTTATTCATTGATATGCGATTTTTCGAGAGATCGGTTTTTCCAGCAGCTTCAGCGAAACCCTCATTTATCGTGTGTCGAACGCGAAAAGACTTAATTGATGCGGAATGCAAAGTTTCCGCTGTATAGTAACGAATCCGTATCCATCTAAAGCAAGCCGCCCTGACCGAGCTCTATTCATATGCAAATATTGGCAGGAAAAACAGCACTGCTGTCTTCCACAATCACTTCCACATCTCCGAGCTTATGCGCGCCATTGTTTACATAGAATGGTCTTATCGCAACAAGAAATTATGTTCTGCTGAAATGGAATGATCACCCCGAACTGTATTATGCAAAGGGGTGGTCGTTAAAACGCCACTTTTCAAATTACTTCCGGAATTTATGACACCACCTGGCAAATAGTCCTAACAATTTGGATTATTGCTTTTCGCTTCTACTTTGTAGCTGATGTTTCCATAATTCAAAAATTATGTCGTGAAATTGCACAACTTATAGAATTTTAAAAGTTTAATTGGATATTCTCTTGCGTTTAATGAGCAGACTTATTCGCTGCTTGAAATGCAGCCGTCGTGTTCGTGTCGCTTCATATCTTCATTTCGCGTATCTCGTGACAGGCGATTTTGTCGTTCCCGGGAGTTTATATTAAAGTTTATTTCTATTTTGTTTATTTATTCAAACATGTTGATTGTCACTGAATACAAATGGAAAGGAGATCTAAAGTCCTAGCACCTGAATGATGGCCATTCGGATAAACTTTTTGAGTCGGTTTATGTCCATTGTCCGTTTTACTTAAGGGGAGGTTTTACCACCGTATAAGTACAACCGATCGTCCCATAAGGTTTCTCAGCTCGTCGTATTTTCGAAACTAAAGCTTAGTTTTTCAGTTTTTTGTTATAAAATTTGCCCCACAGTTAGACAAGATATCCGTGATTCTGCGTTAATGCACCTTTTTGGAATTACTGTTATGGTTCCTGAGATAATGGGTCATATTAATAAAATATAGCATATGCTAATACTACCAATTTTATAAGCATATGCTAGTAGATATCGTTGAACCGGCCAATAAGATCTCAGGATTTGGTAGCATTTGCTTACAAACTTGTAGCATCAGCACATGCTAGCGTTTTATTAATACCACCCATTGGCAAGTAAGCTTTGCCCATTTTTGATAATGTTTGTGATTTTTTTCTCACCTCTTCCAAACGTTTTTTAAAAAAATCGCTATTTACACATTGTTTGCCATCTTTTGCCTATATACCTACATATGTGGGTAAAAATTTTGTGTCAAAAAATTACAAACAAACCCGCAGTTTTAAAAAGGCACGCTGCAGCGGAAACTACTGAAGATATGGAAATGAAACTTTACGCACAACGTTCACTTTGGGCCAAACCGGTCGATTACATTACGCCCAGATTTATACGTCTATATGGCGCCTACCGTACGTTTACATGGGGAACGCCTCCAATAAATCCTGAGCGGCTGAAACCTCCCCAACGGTGAATCTTCTAAACGCAAAATCATTTGATTCAATTCCTGTTTTAATAATTATTATGCATTAACAGTTGGCATTATTTATTATAAAATTTTGAAGACCTTTCATGTGCGGATAAAGAAAATTAATGTTCATCTTACGAATTTCATAGTTTATATGCCAAAAAGGCAGTTGCGGTTCGCCGATTGCCATCAAAATTAAATCAGCTCTTCGGCGAGTTATGACATCTCTACGTACCAAATTTCAGCCAAATTGGCCCAGTGGTTTGGGTCGTAGCGTGTTATTTAACGTTCTTTTGAAAATTCGAATTTCTCGATTTTATGCCAAAAAGGCATTAAGTGTGAATATATTTTTGGAAACAGAATTTCAAAACCTTTCATGTGCCGATAAGAAAAATTGGTGTTTATCTATCAAATTTCAAAGTTGACGTGCCAAAAAGGCACTTGGCATTTGCGGATTGGCAGCAAAATTGACTGGGCTCACCAGAAGGCCAATACTAACCTCCATACCAAATTTCATGAAAATCTGCTAGGTAGTTTTCGAGGAAATTTTTTGTGCTTATTTTGCTTTTTTCCGAGTTTGTGTGCTTTCTTAATTTTTTTGCGCTTTTTTTGTGATTTTTGTGCTTTTCAAGGTTCTATTTTACAACTTTGTTACGTTATTTAGTGAAATTGGTTAACATGTTTCTCAAACTATTACATTTCTTTAGCACAATATGGAGTCCAATTTTCGTTTCGAATCTCTCGAACTGTTTTTGCATGCGGTGTTACTAGGCAACCGGCCGCAAATGAGATTGCATCTACCGTAGTGATACCACATACAAAACTGTTTATGATATTCTCTGCAGACCGATGAAAACAATATTTAAATTCATCTTCTATAGTTGAGTATAAAGAGCGCCATGGGTGAGCGAATATCTAAAACTTTTACGGCATTGAATTCGTAATGATAATGAAATTTGCTTTAAAACAAGGTATCACATCATGTGGATTACTATATAAAATTTTGTACTATTTTTGAGCTTTTTTTGATTTTTTGAGTTACGTACTTTAGAGCTTTTTTTTCTGCGGTTTTCATGCTATTTGAAGTACTTAAAAACAACATTTTTTGTGCTTATATGTTCGGAATTTTTTGTAGCAAAAACTGTCCATGTCAGGGGGTTGGCGCAATGATAACTTTTGTTCAGAATCATGAAAACTACAACATATTAAAAATTCAGAGAATTTCACCGAAAGCCACTTTCCATAAGAATGGTGCGGGGTCCTTTGTAAGAAATAGAAATGGATTAATCACCAAGTGGAGAGGTTCCAGCTGCTTCCGTACTATTCCCAATACCGAACTTTCTGTGTAAATACTACAATAAACTTCAAAATGTTTAATCGATGTTCTTATTGGGTTATCGGACTATTGAATACAATAAAACTATAACTCGAAGAGTTTTATTGTATTCAATAGTCCGATAACCCAATAAGAACATCGATTAAACTACAATAAACTATTTATTTAAGTATTTATTTATTTATTTATTTCACTCAGATGCTGGCTGATCATCCGTCTTTGCACGTTCGACTTCTGTTTAGTTTTGTGGTCGCATTTTTCGCATATACCATCTGAGCTGGCCTGCATTAATATGTCTGCGAGTTATGTGCGATCGCAAGTTGCTCTTCTGTTTAGACTTGTAGTCGCAT
Source organism: Pycnomerus fuliginosus (assembly GCA_963924575.1). Taxonomy (NCBI): domain Eukaryota; kingdom Metazoa; phylum Arthropoda; class Insecta; order Coleoptera; family Zopheridae; genus Pycnomerus; species Pycnomerus fuliginosus. Next base: position 17,837,915 of record OZ004622.1, read on the forward strand.
TTTGCGCACTGAAACCATTTGATTTCTCCCACATCAAGATGTCGAATCATATGGCTTTGCAGGCTCGAGTTTAGTTTAGCTTTGTACTCGCACTTTTCGCACTGAAACCTTCTGCTCTGGGCTACATCAAGATGTCTGTTAGTTATGTGCACTCGCAGGCTCGACTTCCATTTAGTTTTGAAACCGCACCTATCGCATTCGAACCATTTGATCTCGCCTGCATCAAGATGTCTGTGAGTTATGTGCACTCGCAAGTTGCCCTTCTGTTTAGCCTTGTAGTCGCATTTTTCGCATTTAAACCATTGAATTTCGTCTTTATTTTTATGTTTAGCAATCATGTGCTGTTTTAGATTATGCTTTCGTTTATCTTTGTAGTCGCATATTTCGCATTTAAACCATGAGCTCTCGTTTGCATCAAAATTTTTCCTCATTAAATGCTTTGTTCTAGCTCTGTAGCAACATTTTGCGCATTTTGTTTCATTTTCATGGTGAGACGTCCCATCACATTCGACCCCTGAAATGGACCGATTATTATTGTAATTATTGTTGAACATTGTTCTTCAAAAGTTGATATGCCAATGTTTTTAAAAGTCAATACAGTTTCTGTTTTCAGAATTTTAAACCGCTCCTTCATTTTTATAGAAACAAATATCGATAGCAAAACCTCCAACCACCTTTTAAGGTTTTCCGGGCGTTTTTCAATTCACCTGCGAAAACTTTTCTTTCTTACCCCACGCGGTGAGCCTTAATTGTTGGTGTTCTTCTTGGTCCAAGTCGGGATTTTTCTCAGCGCTTATTTGACGCCCCCCGGATTCATCTTCTCGCAAAATTTCTTCTGCGTCAAGATTATCTTCTACCTTAATAAGATGATGCTCCACGATTTCAATTTTCTCCTCAATAACTTCAATCATTTCTTCTTCATTGCCTTTCACATCTGTGTCGCTAAGATCTTCTCTGGGTTCTGATGGCTTTGGTTCTGGTTCAATGTCAATGTCCTCCACCTCCTCCTCGACTTCATCATAGAAATCCACCACGAAAGCAGACGCCATTATTTCTGGAGAAATTAATTTTTGACAGTCGATTGAGTAAGCAGTTGAGCCACGAATACTTTTCTATGACTACCTTCTACCTACTAGATAGTTTTGTTTTAGAGGGGAAAGTCCGCACCTCACTCTACAGGTGCTTCCTAAACATCATGCAGATATTTCAGGATTATATTGCCCAGTCAAAAAGTTCCTATGGACAATTTTGTCCGAAAATGTTTCGTAACAAAGCTACGCCCCTTAAAAAGGGTACAGTATGCTTGAAATTACTCGAAAAGTATATGAATGATGGGATCTTGGAATTTGGACCAGTGGTTAGTGAATGGGCTTTCCCTTAAATATTTTTCACATTTTTTCTAACACCAGAGGCTTACCTACATTCTTGGAGGGGGTCTACACCGCATTTGTCGTAATTTTCTGCAGTTGCTGGCATTTCCTAAAAAAATACACTAAATACCAAACTAAATGGTAACAAAATCGTAATCTTCGGTCTTCATCATTTTAGGAAGAAAAATTCAGATTGATATATGGTCGTTCAAATGTTATTAGTTATTACAATAGCTATTTATGTAACAAGTGGGAAAAGTACATCATTTTCTTACGCGGGTGCTTATTGCAGAACGAGGCGAAGCCAAGTTCTGTAAGCACGCAAGTAAGGAAATGATGCATTTTCCCACGTGTGACATACAAGATTTTACCTAATTGCGTTTTGAAAAGTTGGATTTTACACAATTAGGTAAAATGTTGTACGGAATACCTTATGAAAATCCTAAATTGTTTGACTCGCTCGTTTTGGCAAATATTACGACTCGTTAAACAATATAGGACTTTTCATCACTACTTACGTAAATAACTATTTCATAATTCCGATCGAGAAATTCAAAAACTATAATTGGCGAAGCACTGAAAAAGATTTGGTGTTTTTTCATAACTTGCATGAAATGTTTAGTGATCACGTGGATCGCGCTGATTGAATTAAAGAAATTATATTAACATAATTACTTTTCGCACTACTGCGGAAATGAGTTCACTTTTCGCACTGTAATTCACTTTTCGCACTAGTGCGGAAATATGATGCATTTCCTAACTGAAATTAGTGGGAAAAATAACATTTTTCGCACGGGATTATGAAAAGACCATAATAGCTCCCTTAGAATGCATTTTCTGCCATATGCTGCCAATATGAACTTGCCCTCTTAAAATGATGTAAGGAATAATCATCTGCCTTTATTCACTAATTTGGTCGATCAGATCAGATTTTCCGTCAGAAATTTTCTCGCTTGAACCATTGAAAATTATTTTATTCGAAAACGAAAGCACCTTTTTTATACAGAATAGACCAAGGTTTGCAATTTTGTTACTATTTAGTGTGGGAAATGTAAATTATGACATTCACCATTGGTACAAATTTCAAAATCCTAGGATTTATACGTTTACAGAAATTTGAAGAAAACTGAATTTTGAATACCCCTTTGAAGAAGCGAAGCTCTCTAATTATCCAACATAAATGATAAGGGCAAGGTAGGTACTACCTAATGAAAACAATAATTCAAATGTGCACAAAATCATACAGAAATCACACCTAAGGCGGTACTAAAAGCTCAATTGTTTCTCTCTCGTGCATTTTTAACAAATTAATTATTTTGTTAAAGTGCTGGCGGAATTTTACAATTCTAGCTCAATAGCACCCTAGAATATAATAAAATACCTCGTGTACAATTTTTTTAACTTCTACGCTCGCGAAGCAGTTACTGGAATCGATCGGAAATTTCAAAAAAATCGAATCGCCAAAAACATGAAATCTTTATGTTTCAGGGTCCTGGGAACCCAAAAAAGTGGTTTTTGAAAAAATGTCTGTCTGTGATCACGCTGCAGCTCAAACTACTGAACGTATCGAGATGAAATTTGGCACACATATTCAGTGGGGGATTTGTACGTGCTGATTAGAATCTGGGCCACATCGGTTGACTAAAAGTGCCTTTTTGGCACATCAACTTTAAAAATTTAAATACAAACCACCAGTTGCCATATGAATGCTCTTCGAATTCTGCTTCTAAAAATGTATTCACACTTGTGCCCTTTTGACCAAAAAATGGTGCCGTGAAAAAAACCTATGCATATATAACTATGATTTTTATTACCGGACTTGATAGCTAATTTTTTTTCAAGCCGAAAACCTTAGTTCCATTTTTTCGAAAAATGTCATTTTAGTGGTAAAAGGGCCCTTGTTTCAATTTATTATACTAAAAAGCATATTCCGTGAAAAATAACCTATGCATAACTGTATATTTTTATTAGCGGATTTCATAGCTGATTTTTTTTCAAGCCGAAAACCTTAGTGCCATTTTTTCGAAAAATGTCATTTTAGTGGCAAAAGGATCCTTGTCTCAATTTACTTTACAAAAAAAAATATTCTTACTATCGGATTCGACAGCTGCTATATTGCCGGATCAAAAACCTTAGTGCAATTTTTTCGAAAATTTCCATTTTAGGGACAAAAAGGCCCCTTCTTGAGTTTTTCTTAGCAAAAGGGCGTATTATCATTATCGAATTCGATAGCTGTTTTATTGCCGGATCGAAAACCTTAGTGCCATTTTTTCGAAAAATGTCCATTTTAGGAGTGAAAAACATTTGTATTTAAGATTTTAGTATAAATGAGCGCCGGATGCATCAGCTATCCAAACGCTCTGCATGCCCGACCTTGGTTAAATAAAGTTAAATGCTACATTTACAAATTCTGTGAAAAAGTAGAAGTTTCTACCGTCTCCGAGACTGCCAATTTTTTTAGAATATGACCATATTTGATTCCAGGATTTCTATTGAGCGTATTTTGAGAGAGAACTATGGATATATTAAAAAAAAGAATGATCTACACGACTACACAACATATCTCTTTGTATTCTAGGGTGCCATTGAGCTAGAATTATTGAATTCAGTCAGGGCTTTAAGAAAACAAGAAAATGTCTATTAAATTCGACCATCACAATAAAGACCATTGCCACTTTAATGAATTTCTGTCTCTGATGAATAAGCACAAAAATCCGTATCTTTGCAGATATTGAGCCATTATCAAACCAACAAGAAATCATGAAATTTTAATATTTTCGTATGGTTTATTGTGGAGTTTGATGAAACCTTTGAAGATTCATGTATTTTGATGGGAATTTTCGTTTGTAGTAATGATTATTTACTTATTTCCACCACAAATCCAAGTTAAAGAAAAATTATTATTGATGGGATTTCCCACCAGATCTTCCATGTCGCCTTTTTTTAAGCGCCCCCTTAAGAGGGCCGTGGCGAAGCCGACGTGCCGTGGTCCCTTTTTCCTTTTTTTTTTCTCATAATTTTCAATGCAGAATCGTTGCTGAAAATTAATGACTGCATACCTGTAACACCCTGGATATGACAATGAACTCAATTTTGAACTGCTATAAAGGGACCAAAACATATTAATAAAACTGAAAAACGTGATGCGTTCATTACGATTTTTTGATAAAAAAGTTGTATGTGCTTTCATCACGATTTATCATTTGTCTTTTCAGTATGCAAGCAATAGTTTGTGGGGCCGAGGCAAATAAAGTATAAACCACATGAGTAATAAAAAGAAGCTTCAGTGCCTAGGTACACGTTAGGTTTTTTTTTTGAAATGAGGAAATAGCGAAATTGCTTGAATATTTGTTCAACAAAATCAAACCAATTTTCTGTCAGACGCACACGTTGACGTTTATTACAACTACATTTTCAGTTGTAATTCGGAAAGTTAAATATTAATTTCAGAAACAGTCAAATGAAATTCAGAATAATAAATTGAAATTCCGAAAACGTAATACGCAATTCGCACTAGCGAGTTGATATTCAGAGTTCGTAAAGTGTAAATTAGAATTGTCGGTTGAATTTCAGAAATCGTTAGGAACTTGTAATTCGGATTAATAAATTGTTAACCAGAAACCGTCAAATGCAATTCAGAAAACGTAATTAGATTTTCGTAAATTGTAATTCACAATTACACCATTTTCAGTCGTAATTCGGAAAGTATGATATAAATTTCAGAAACTGTCAAATGAAATTCAAAATTATAAATTGAAATTCAGAAAACGTAAAATGTAATTCGGAATGGCGAATTGATATTCAGAAAACGTAAACTGTAAATTAAATTTGTAAGTTGAATTTCAGAAATCGTTACTTTATTCGGAATAGTATATCGTTAGCCAGAAACAGTCAAAATGCAATTCAGAATTAGATTCATTGATTTTACATAGTATCTTATCGCTGACGATAACAATGCAACAACAATCAAAATGCATATACGTGAAAACGCCAGCCTTAAGCCCACACATCTTTCTTATTCCAAAATTCAAGTTATTATTCTGAATTATAATTTATTCCTGCTGAACTGAATTTCAATTAATGTTTTCTGATTTCGTTACAGGAAAGGCTCTTTGAACTGCTACAGTTGTCCCACGAAGTTCAATAAACTTTTCTTGCGGGAAAGATTATCTGACAAACAGAAAACAGGTAGTTAAATGTAATAATATTGTATCAAGAGAAAGACAAGTAGATCATGGGGTCCCGCAAGGCAGTATCTTAGGACCTCTGCTTTTCATTATATATTATTATATGAATGATATCGAAAGTATATTTAAGTATTGCAAGTTTCATTTATTTGCTGATGATTTAGTGATGTACTTATCTGGAACCAACGAAGAGGATGTGAATACTAAAATAAACTTTGACTTGGAACAAGTTTCAAATTGGCTGCAGGTAAATAAATTGAAACTAAATGTATAGAAGAGTAAATATATGTTGGTGGGAAAGAAAAAAAGAACAAACAAATGGATTGAAAACGGGTTTAATATTTATTTGAAGGGAGAATCATTAGAGAAAGTAAACACATTTAAATATTTGGGGATAATAGTTGATGAAAGTTTAAACTTTACTGACCATGTAAATTATGTATGCAAAAAAATGTCAAAAAAGTTGGGAGTCTTATATACAGGGTGTCTTACGAATATGGAGCAGTATCGGTATCTCTGGGCTTAAGGAAGGTACAGTTGTAAGATTTGGCATTTACAGAAACTGACACATTCGGAATCTATTGAAATTATTGGCGACCATGGGGCACTTCCGGTTATACCGGAAGTAGGGTCCTACTTTTAGATTTTAAATAGCAACCCCCATTTTTCATTGCAGATTCGGATAGAGGAAGAAAAATTAAGCTTAAAACACCTACATGTAACTTGTTTGCGCCAGCCGCCTAGGTTTTATTAACGTTTTTAGAGAAAAGTTCCGCAAAACAGTGCTATGTAAAAATGGTCATAACTTGTAAACCGCGGGCGATAAAAATAAAAATGACACACCGTTGTAAAGCGCAAGGACTGTTTTACATTATGATTGCCAAAAATCCTTATTGCCAAAAATCCTAAGAAAACTAATTGAAAGTTGATTTCGAGAAACTGATGCGATACTGGAAATTTCAAACCCGAATAACATTTTTTTCTTAAATGGCAGCATACAAGTTTTTCTGCATGGATGGGTGCAGAATTTTATTCTCTTTTCAACGGTACCCATAAAGTGCCAAAAAATGGAAACGATTAAAATCGCTGTTTTTTCCATAAGAAGAAAATGTTATTCGGCTTTTTTTGCAACATTTCAATTTCTTTAAATCGACTTTGAATCAGCTTTCATATGACTTTTTGGCAAGCATAATGTAAAACAGTCTTTCTACTTTACAATGGTGTGTCATTTTTATTTTTATCGCCCGCGGTTTACAGTTTATGACCATTTTTACATAGCACTGTTTTGCGGAACTTTTCTAACTAATTTCAATAGACTCCGAATGTGTCAATTTCTGTAAATGCCAAATCTTACAACTGTACCTTGCTTATGTCCAGAGATATCGATACTGCTCCATATTCGTAAGACACCGGTGTAGGTGTAGCAACTATTTAACAATGTCCGCAAGGAAAACTACTTCCACACATCCAATTTGGATCTACCAGTGTTACATTTGGCAAATAAAGGTAATATAGGCTCCAAAAAATTCAGAATAGAGCAATGCGCATTGTATTGGGATGCAGTAGATACACAAAAATAGAAACGACGTTAAATAAGTTAAATTGGTGCAGAGTGGAAGAAATACTAGAAATGAATGCCATTAGCTTTTGTACATAAAATTAAGTGTAACAAAACTCAATCTTTTTCAAAACTGTTATTTTGCACAATAATCTACCAAAGATCCTAAAGGAATGCAATACTATAAGTAGTTTTAAGTTGAGATTAAAGCAGTATTATCTCAATAGAAATAAGTCTAGTTTTTAAAGGTGTTCCTATTGTTTTTTTTCTTTGTATTGTTGATAGCAAATTGTGCTAAATAAACATATATTATTATTATTATTAAAATAGTCAAGAATTCTCAAAACCTGCCGGATGTGTTTAGTATGAAGTAACCTACTTATATTGAATTGTAAAGAAATTTTGATAATTGCCAAATAGCCGAATTCCCAAAAGCCGCAGGATGGGTTTATAACTTTTTTGTGATCAGTTTGCTTTCATTACATGTTGAACACGTCATCTTTTGTATGCGAAAAAGAGAATTTTTGAGTTTCCGGTGAAATTTCTATTTGTAATGACTGGCAACACTGAGTGACTTCCTTTGATGATGAACCCCAAAGTTTAATCAAACAGGTAAAGAAAAGTGTTAGTTTCATTGCGAATTTTTGTTAATATTTATAATATAATATGCAAAAAAGAAATGTATTGATTTTGACCATTTTTCAAAATATTGCGAATAAAAAGAATATTCGACTTCTTTTTCAGTGGTCCTGCAGACTAATAAAAATTAAGTGCCCCTCTATTTTACTCGCTGATGGAGAGCAGGCAATCGAGCCCGAAACAACGGTTTGCAATGCAATCGAGCAGACAACACTTGAAGTTGTTCACACGCAAGAAAAATCATTGAAAGCGTCCATAAAGAGTCTGCAGAAAAAATTACAATTAAATGGGGACGTTATTGATATTCCCCCGAATGAAAGAAATTGATAAATGGCCGTGACGGCAGTATCAATCTCTCCTCTAATCAATGCCGGGACAGCTCTCATCAATGGAGCTAAATCTTTTCCACGCTTTTTCCATCAGGTGTTTCACCCTTTTTATCCGGTGATTAATTTTATCCTTGGAATTTCCTCGGGATGGATCCTGCGATAAATAATGCACCGCGCGCTTTTTACGCAAAACTGTCACTTCTTCGAGGTGATACACTCTGAATTTTTTATAACTTAATGTAATGTCCTGGGAAATTAACCAAATACGATCCTTATAATCGCGTTAAAATCGGGGGAATTTGAAAAACTGTATTAGAGTCATGCAGATATCTCGACCCAAAAATTAATTATGCCAGTCAGGCACTTCTGTGCATTAAAATTTCGCGAATTATTAAGTCAATATAACGGCGGAGTTGTATTAAACCTGAAACTTTGGGTAAAATATGTTTAATATGCAAACTCTATAAACCGTAATGTCTCGAAAACGTCTCGTTCGGTTACTGTAGGAGACTTCGGTTGAATGGCGATAAAAATTAGATTCGAGGCAAAGTTTGGCTTTAGTTTTGCGAGATTGTAAAACGGCCCGAAAATCTCGTTTGCCTTAATCAAATCGTCGTAACAATTAAATCTCGCCCTCTCGGACAACGTGGAATTTATTTGTTCTTTCTTGATTGCTTTGCGACCGTAAACTTAATTTGAGACAATTTCCGGACGTCTGCATTAATTCGGTTGTTCGCCGGAATCAAATGGTGCTCATCCTGTTCAACATGCTCGTAAAAAATATTACATCCGACTGAAAGCTTTTTGCGGGATTAAATCGTTTTGCATATAGCTACACGGAAAGGTTTGTCGAGATAAATTATGTCAGATGATCGCCCCATGGCCCTTCGAACAACGACCAAGAGGGATTTTGGAGCTTGAGTTCTGCAGTTCTAAGCTGATTCTGCAAATGTGGAGGGTTCTGAAGAAAGCTGAAGTCCTGCACTCCTGGATCAAGGACTTTAAGCTTCGAAATAAATCATGGAACGGGATTTTGTGTCAATATTCCAAGCAGGTAACTGATCAAAAACTGATCAGAGTTGTGGGCAGCAGAGAATCAGCTGGAAGTTGGAACCTCCCCACAGGGGGTCAACTAACAAATCTAGCAGGTCAAAATTCTGAAAACACAATTCTCAAATTACTATTCGCTAACCCTCTAGAATCCATGTAAACGAACCTAAATAAATGTTTGAAAAGTATCACATTAAAGATCCTTTGCATTTTTGATTTTATCAAATGTCAAAATGTTGTTTTCTATGTAATTCGAATAGTTTTCTTTTTAATGAACTGCCACAAATTTTGTTCGCGTTTGTGTATTATCGCATTTTGTTTTCTGAGACTGTGTGAACTTGCGAGCTTTCATAATGCACTCTTTATTTCAGATCGTCTATATACAATTTGAGGACGATAAATAGTGGCGCATTGTGAAAACCGCAAGTTATCGCATATAAAACTACAGCCAATGTAATCCTAAGTTCAGACTAGTCTCAGAAAAAAATATAATGCGATGTACAAACGTGAACAAAATCTGTGACAGTCCGTTTAAAACAACCCATTCAAATTACAGACAAATGCGACAGCTAACAACGTTTTGACGTTCGATTAAATCAAAAATGCAATGGACCTTTGATGTGATACTTATCAGGCATTTATTTTAGTTCGTTTACATGGATTCTAGAGGGTTAGCGAATAGTAATTCGTAAATTGTTTTTTTGGATTTTGACCCACTAGATTTGTTCATTGTCCCACTGTGGCACCGTGTGGATCTTTGATTTTCGTGTGATTCTCAATTTAACATTAAAATTATAAAAATGGCACTTCCGGTGACACGATAGGCCCTATTTCCGATTATGATTAAATTTTCGCAAAATCTCGGCTTGGACTGGACACCGTTTTTTGGTGTTTTTTTGGTGTTTCTTGAGAATGTCCGATTTTTGTTTCTCTGACAAAAGACTAACTACCAATAAATCGGTACCTAAAGATCGTTAATCTAATGGGTACTCAAAGTTGCAAGCATTCATTGTGGAAAGAATTGGAAAATACAATTACACTGAAATAGCTAATGCGAATTTGTAACTGCTGTGATTAATTTTTTTGTGCGTATTAACAAAAAATTTCCAATTATTACTCATACTTTTCCTACTAAATAAATGTATGAGCTTACATACATAGTTACTTTTTAAAAGTTGCAAATTGATTTTTCTCTCGAACCTCTCGAAGATGATACATCTTTTAAAAGCTAATTCCATTAGCTAAAAATTCTTTGTCTTTATTATTTATTCAACTGCAGCACCCTCTGTGGTCAAATTTTATATTACATTAGGACCCTTTGTGATACATCATTTTAAAGGCTATGAAATGCTCTATAAGCCTATGCAAGAACTTTTGTAGTTCATCCTGGCTCTGGGCCTCTGTAGAAGTCCTTTAAGTGTAGGTATGCTTTAATTTTTGGAAGAGTGGATGGATTACGAAAATTTTTGCATAGACTTACAGAACATTTCATACCCTTTAAAATGATGGTATCATAAAGCGCCCTAATGTAATATAAAATTGAACCTTTGAGTGCCTTTTTGGTATATCAACTATGAAATATGACTGATGAATACCAATTTTTCTTATCAGCACATGAAAGGCCTTTAAATTCTATATTTAAAATTGTATTAACACTTGTTGGCAGAAAATCAAAAAAATCGAAAATTTCTTAGGAACATTAAATAACACGCTACATGAAAAACTACTGGATCGATTTGGCTGAAATTTGGTAGGTAGAAAAACCATATCCCGACGAAGGGCTAACTTAATTTTGGTGGCATTCGGCGAACGGCAAGTGCCATTTTGGGATTTCAACTTTAAAAATTTGTGTAATAAAGTACCATTTTCCTTATCAACATACGAAAAGTCTTCAAATTTAGTTTCCTTTTTGCCCTTTTGGCAAAAATTAAAAATTTAGGTATAAGAAGCAGCAAAATTGACTTGACTTTGGTGGCAATCGGAGGCCAACGGCAAGTGCCTTTTTAGCATAATTGTCAACTGTGAAATTTAAAAGGTGACCGCCAATTGTTTTATCAGCATATGACAGGTCTTCAAATTCTGTTTTTAAAAATGCAATCAATCTCAGTGCCCTTTTGACAAAAAGACTGAAAATTTTGAAATGTTCCTGGAACACTTAGACACAACATAGTGGATTTATATTTATATCTATAGGATCGAGGATAGAATTGGATCATTCGCCAAGTGGGGAGGTTCCAGCCGCTTCCGTAGCTGCCCATTTTTTTTTTGACGAAAATTGATTCGGTACTGTCTATCCACATGCGAAATTTCAGCTCGCCACCTCATCGGGAAGTCCGATTTCTTTTGCGGACACGCCAAAAATCTCGACCTGGCTTTTCGTCCCAAAAATGACACTTAAAAAAATGGTACTAAAGCTTTCGACCAGGCAAAACATCAGTCAACAAATCCAATAATAAAAATTATGCGGTTACATACTGTGCTTTTCAAAAGTAAAGAATAAATTGCAAGAATTTTTTCGAGAAGAATATTTCAGGAATATCCTCGGACAGGTCAACCTTAATTTTTTGAAGGCGCATCCGATGGTCTATTCTGATATGTTATGGCGCTTCCGGTTTAACCGGAAATACCGGTGATAGGATAGGGAGGGTGATAGGGAGATGAAAATATTTTCCTCTCAGTCTACGTGGTAAATAATGGAAATGCTCCAAATCACAACATTCTCGTAAAACTGGAAAGACAGTTATGGACCAATCCCGCACTGTTGATTCACCCTGTATATGTATGTGTCACCGATTTTTTGCCAGGACACTAAATGTGAATACATTTTCAGAAGCAGAATTTGAAGGAATTTTCGATGGTGACGTGAAAAATGGAGGTTTGCGTTTACAATTTTAAACTTGATGTGCCAAAAAGGAAGTTCCTGTAGACCGATTTGGCCCAAATCCTAACCATCTTTTCCGAAGGCCACATGATGTTCATGAGTTCATGTTCTAAATTTCAGCCAGATCATTCCAGTGGTTTGGGCTGTAGCGTGTTAACAGACGAACAGACACTCGCAGACAGATATTTTTGAAAAAACACATTTTGGGTTCCCAGGACCATAAAACGTAAAGATTTGATGTTTTTGGCGACTCGATTTTTCGATCTATTTTAGTAGGTAACTGCCCTGTAGCTGCTCCGCGAGCGTAGAACTTGCTCTGGTCAATTTTTAACTTCTACGGAAAATTCGGAAAAATCGAGTCGCCAAAAACATCAAATCTTTACGTTTTGGGGTCCTTGGAACCCAAAAAAGTGTTTTTTGAAAAAACGTCTGTCTGTCTGTATGTCCGTAAACACGCTACATCCCAAATTATTGAACCGATTGCGATCTGGCCGAAATTTGGTATGTGCAGCTTGCATTGGAAAAAGGAAAACTGATTAGATTTTGGGACAAATCGGTCCACAGAAAGTGCCATTTTGGCACATCAACCTCAAAATGTTTACTGCAAACACCCATTTTTCACACCACCATAGGAAAACTCTTTGAATTCTGCTTCCAAAAATATATTAACACTTAGTACCCTTTGGCAAAAAATCATCAAAGACTCGCTACAGCCGAAACTACTGAAGATATCGGGAGCACCCTGTAAGTGAAAATGCGATTTTGTAAAAAATCGGTTGATTACATTACATTATATCCAGATTTATACATCTATATGGTGCCTCGCCTACGTTTACATAGTGAAAAAGTGCGCTTCTTTTGCGAACGCTGCCTAAACATTTGGAGATCTTATACATAAAAATTGTTGGCAACAAATAGATCTACGAAAAAGTCCACGACAGTGCATACCCGCTTTAAATAGGGTCAATGGTTGACTTTTATTCAATTTTTATTTAAATTTAACATTGTGGTTAGACGATCGATAAAACCCAGCTAGTAAATTCGAGTAAATTCCATGAAGGAAGTAGGACATATTCAAGTAGCTCTCTCACCAAAGCGCCTCACTAAAGGTCGCTAACCGTGTTTGTCGAAGCGCGGTAACTGGGAAGAATGGTGTACTTTTGGCCCGAGTTCAAATCTGGAAGAGGCTTTTTTTTAATTGAACAGATAGGTTCCTACTGAAATGCCAAAAATATCAAATCCTTACATTTTATTTTCTTGCATTTCTATATTTACAAATTGTGTGCAATTCTGTGCAATAACCATTACACACGAATAGAATCCTATGCCTTATCCACGGGTTTTACAGCGAAAAAATCTCTCATCCATTGTGTAATGAGTCCATTCTGCAACACCCGTGTACAAAAATTGTTATTACTTTTGTATAATAAGGTTGACTGCTTGACTAAAGCCTTTTCTTCATCTAGAGATTAATTTGAGGTAAGTTTACTTGTATGATGACGTAAGTTATGGTCATAATCAGCCTACCTCTAAAGACTGAATGTGGGAAGGCCTAGGCTCCACTGAATTGAATAATTTAAAATCAATCTTCAAACCTCACATTTACTTCTCTTTCAATTTATTCCAGTTTTAGGCCCAAATAACTTTTCATATCAAACCCGCATCCCCTTCCTTCGTGACAGATTGAGCACCTGATCCCTCTCTAGAAGAATAGAATTCCCTGTTCTCTACTTAAATGGCAGTTACCGTTAACCCACAGTTTTTAACATGGAACAGCTTTTAATAAAGGCAAATTTTCTTATCCCACAATGCGAAAGGCCACATGTACAAATCCGAAAACCGGGATTTGAGGAAAACGCGCAGTCGATAAAAGACAAATCCGGCACGTCCGGAAGCCGCACCGGAGTGGCGAAATCCCAACGACACACTCGAACTAGCAAATCAATCCGGCGTCACTTTGCATACATTTCAACTTCATCGCAGGATTTTTTCGTGGCATCAGAAACAGGCAATTAAATCGTCAATAGCCGAAAATTAATAAAATCGATGGCAAAATGTGGCGGTTTATTTCGAGATCCTTTGTTGAATAAATCAGATATACACTTTTCGTGGACAAAGGCGCAAAGTCCGCCGATTAATCACGTTGTTTACTCGCTGCCCCGTCAAATTCATGAATTTTTAAAAAATGCTTCCGGAAATTACAGCTTCCGTTTGAGGTGACTTCTGATGTCGGGGTGAAATATTATTTCCACGGTTTCGGCTGTATATTCCGCGTTCTACCCATATGATCAGCAAAATTAAACGTCAAGACATCAGTCGGAACAATGAACAACGGTTATTTATTACTAATAATAATTAATCACTTATTTCGCTTTCTTATAGTATTTATCCACGAGTATTAAATAATGCCATTGTTATGTACCTACGTAACTATGGATACATAATCCTGTTCATACAATACAGCGTGACTTATGGTCATAAGTCACGCTTCTGTCACATTATTCCACAGCACCTGTAATGTTGACTGCCTATCCAATAAACATCCTGACGTTTCAAAATCAAGCGAAAGTGTGCCAAAGTAGATCAAGTATCAAGCTGTTCCTATCATTTGTCAACATTTTGTATTTGTTGGTTGTGTTTACGACAAATATAGTGTGATAAAAGATTTTCAATAATCTTGGATACATATATTTCAATAATCGTGGACAAAACGTCGTATTTAACTCGCACATTATTAGCCATTATTCACTTGGTTGTTTACCACCCTCGCTACGCTCAGATTCTAAACTCAATCGCGTGAATAATGGCCTTCATAATGTGCTCGTTTAATAATATACTATTAAGATCAGAAATTAGAAAAATACACATGGGGAGACACAAAAACATAATAATTTACTGTTGAGATTGATCAATGAAACAAGGAAATTGTTACTTGTGCAAATATTACTTCAACGCCTAATAAGGCCGTGATTCGGATAGACCCCGAAGAATTCGTTGAAACGTGGAAAAAGGCAGCATTCCAGATTCTATGAATCCTGAAATAAAATGCCCCGAGGAGCTTTTCATCATCCGTTTGCAAACCTCCCTGATATATCGACTAGGGTCGAGTTTCAACAATCCGAAAAAAATGAAATTGGCTGGAATGTATTTAAATAATATTCAAACGGAGCGTAAGTCCGGCGGCTGGACTTGAAAGATAAAGAAAATACTCCTTCGGCGCGGAGCTTGATTGACGCTTAAAAATTGTTTTTCATAAAATTAATGGGCTGTATTAAAGGCAAATATTCGGCCCCACGCGCGGATATTTATTGGGTAAACATCATCTAATGAAAGAGTACTTTTCGATTATGATATAGGCCGCAATAAAAATTGTGGACATTATTGGGCTTATAAAAATCGTTATTTGAAGATGAAATTGCGTCGGCAAAATTAAATCAGCTACTAAGACCTCAATTACGTGTTACTGGAGGGATGCACGAAATTATTTTTCCTGGTCGGTTATACTGGCATCTCCACCATTTTAACCTCCCCATGACCAACATAAAAATGGGAGGTTAGTGCAATCAGTCCACAATTCAAAATAGAGATAACATCAGATCTTTACGTTTCAAGGTTCCACGATCACGAAAATGTATTAAAACACTAAATAAAATTACGAAAACCAGCGCAAAAATATTTTAGGGAACGAAGGAATGTACAAAAAGGGCAGCAACAATGTCAATGTCAATGAAAAGGACATGAGAAATAATCTGGAAGAAATAGTAAAGCAAC
Organism: Pycnomerus fuliginosus; assembly: GCA_963924575.1. Classification (NCBI taxonomy): domain Eukaryota; kingdom Metazoa; phylum Arthropoda; class Insecta; order Coleoptera; family Zopheridae; genus Pycnomerus; species Pycnomerus fuliginosus. Next base: position 17,853,700 of record OZ004622.1, read on the forward strand.
AAAAAATTTAAGAGAGAAGAGAGAAACAAGGGAAAAGGGAACAACGTAACAATAACAGAGGAAGACAGAGAAACGAAAGGAGAAAAAGGAAAGAAAACATAGAACTTCCTGTTTTAGAATATATCGGGAATTAGAAATTAGAGGAAGTAAGGAATTATATAAAAAAATTTGAAATGGTAGAACTGATGGAGACATGGGCGGAGGAAGAGGGTTGGGAGAATACACAAAGGAGATTACGGAGCGTCAAGACAAAAAAGGAGGGAAAGAGCGAAAGGAAGAATTCTGACGGGGAATAAAAAGAGGGATCAAAGAAACAAAAGAGAAAGAAAGAACAAGGAAAGAATTTATAATGGACAAAAATGTGATAGTAGACAATAAGCAGCGGATAATAATGACGGTGTACAGCAGGGACATGAAAACAACGCAAAACAAAATAGAAGAGGGAATAAGAGAAAGGAAAGGGGAATGCATTCTCATAGTGGGGGGGGGGGACTTCAATGTAAGGCTGGGAGAGAGGGGAGCAAGAACTTAGAGAATAAAGCGGGAAGAATCCTAGAAGAACAGGGGCGGGTAGTATTAAACGGAAATAGGGAAGGAGATGAAAAGCGGGAGTTTACTTATTACGTAACAGTAAATGAAGAAGCGTGGGAAAAAGTAGAGAAGTTCATCAGAATAGGGGAAAGATTTGAATCAGACCATATGCCGTTAGAAGAGGTATTGAAGAAAGAGGAGGGAGAAAAAAATGAAGTATAAACAATAAAGAAAAATGGGACGAAAGAGCAATCAAGGAGTACAGGCAGGAACTGGCAAAAGCTAAATTTTAGGCAAACGGAGTGGAAGAAGAAAATTAAGGAACCGGAGGAAGTTATAAGGCGGTCAGTAAGAAGTGAAGAAATAATATTGAGAGAAGAGAACCTAGGAAAGGGAGGGGATGGTTTGATAAAGAATGCAAAAAAGCGAAAAGAGAAACGAGAAGAGAGTTACGAAAATGGAACAAAGGAAAAACGAAAAGGGAAGATTACATTAAGGCAAAAGAAAAATACAAGAACAAATGCTTGGAAAGGAAGAAACGAATGAAAGAAAAAGAAGAACAAAAATAAGGAATATCTAAACAGAAAAGGAAGCGTGGGAATATATAAACCTAGAGAGACAAAAAGGGAAAGAAGTTACCGAGAGAAAAATAGAAATAAGGGAATCGAGAAGCTACTAGAGGGAAAAGATGGGAGGGAAAATGAAGGCGAAGGGAACGAAAGAAGGGAGCAGCTACAAATGGAAAGTACGAAAATAACAAAGCAGGACCGCAAGGTAGCGTTTGATAATGTGGACAGATGAAGATTATGGGAGTACCTACATGAGAGAAATAAGGTTCATGGAGAGTCTGGTAACAAGAAAGAGAGTGGAAGTGGAATGAAAGGAGAATAAAGCAAGAAAAGGAATTCAAGTATCTAGGTTATGTATTGGCCAAAAAAGCAAATAAGGTTTGGGCATGATTAGTGAAGAATTATGTTGATAAATTGAGCGGAAAAATAGGGATGGAGAGAACAAGAGGAGGTGGAGAGAGTACAGGACAAGTATACAAAGTGGCTGCTGGGAGTAGAGAGAGAGACACCGGGATATAATAAGGGAAGAAACGAAAAAGAGTACCTAAGTTGGGAGTAGATGCTGGAAAAAGGCTAGTGAAATATGAGAAAATGATGGGGGAAAGAGAAGGTAAGATGTTTCAAGAATGCTGGAAAGAGAAAATGAGAGAGAAAGAGGAAATGGGAGACAAAGATATTAGGTACGAGAGGAACGGATACGCATCAAGGGAAGATATAGAAAGGAGCAGGGAACAAGGGAGATGGATAAATGGAGAGATTTGGGAAAGAGACAGAGACTAGTTGTTACTTGGAGAGAGATAATGGGAAAAAAATGAGAATGATACCGAGATTTAGATGCGGAAATAAAGAGAGAGAGAATAAGTTCTGGTTGGAGGAGGAAGAGAGGAGATGCAGGGTGTGTGGACAGGCGAGACGAGAGAGACAGTCTGCTGAGAGAGTGTGAGGGAATGAAAGAAGAGGAAATAAAATGGACGAAGGAAGTGGAGAGGGCTAGAAGTGGAAGGAGCAGAAGAGAAGACCGAAACAAAAGATAGAAGGAATAGAAAGAATTCAGCTATATGATTTAGTGGTGTGTTTATTTATATGTATTGGACATAGGGATGTAGGGACGGCAGGGCCCATTGCAAGCCGTAAAGGCAATAATAAAGTTTACACCTAGTGTCCTTTTTGGCAATATAACCAAAAATTAGGCGCGTAAAGATGTCATAACCCGCCGAAGAGCTGATTTTATTTCGACAAATTTCTTGTCGTAGGTGCCCTTCTCAATTTATTGAAGAACGGCAAGCAGGTATCCTATTTCATATTGTTGGATTGCTTCTTGTCGAAAATGAGTATGTGGGTTATAGGGTATCATAAAGGGTGTCACGTCCAGGGCCCCAAAAGCTAAATCTGCTCACCGTGGTGGGGAGGTTCCAGCCGCTTCTCCTCCACCCATTTTTTCTCAATTCAGCGAAACCAAGAATTTCCACCCTTCTTTTTAACCTCCCCACTCCACTTCATAATTTAAAAAAAAAGGGAGGTTACTGCAATCACTAAAATTTTCGAATTCGAGATAAGACCGGATCTGTACGTTTTGAGGTCTCAGGAACTCAAAAAAGTGGTTTTCAAAATGTGTCTGTATGTATGTACGTACGTTCGTTCGTTCGTACGTACGTTCGTTCGTTCGTTCGTTCGTTCGTTCGTTCGTAAACACGCCACAGCCCCAACTACTCGACTGATTTGGCTGAAATTTGGTGCGTGTGCATGTGATAACCCAACTTAGATCTGAAAAGCTTTTGGAGCCAATCGTGCAACTAGAAATGCCACTTTGGCACATCAACTTTTAAATTTTAAATGCAAACCCCCATTTTTCACGTCACGATAGGAAAGGCCTTCAAATTCTGCTTCTAAAAATGCATTCATTCTTAGTGCCCTTTTGACCAAAAATAAAAAAAAAATTGATTTTTATCGGACTTTAAAATCACGGTACAGCCCAAGCCCCTGAACCGATTTGGCTGAAATTTTGCACATGGGGATTGTATTGCACGTCGAAGAGCTGAACAAATTTTGGATTCAATCGGCCCACGGAAAGTGCCGTTTTGGCACACCAATTTCTAACTATGAAATTATTCACTCATTTAACCATCCAAAACAAGATTTTGAAAGATTTATTGTCACCATCAGAAAGGTCTTCAAATTCTGGTTTTAAATAAGGCAAAATTCGTTCGCATTTAGTGCTCTTTGGGTCAAAAAATCGAAATTTTTGAATAACACTAAAAATACATTATAGCCCAAATTAGTGAATCGATTTGGCTGAAATTTGGTACGTGTGCATGTGATAACCCAACTTAGATCTGAAAAGCTTTTGGAGCCAATCGTGCAATCAGAAATGCCATTTTGGCAAATCAACTTTTAAATTTCAAATGCAAATCCCCATTTTTCACGTCACCATATGAAAGGCTTTCAGATTCTGCTTCCAAAGATATATTCACTGTCAGTGCCCTTTTGACCAGAAACTAAAAAATGCAGCAGTGAAGCGGCTGGAACCTCCCCATCGCGTGGATCTTTGACTTGTGTTTCTAGCCGAATTAGCACAGAAATTGTATAAGACTGGTTTCAACGACGGTTTTAGAACTTTGGGGGTCCTGCCTAAAAAGGACTTACTTATACCTACTCTTCTCTGATGAATGTTTCAATTTGTGTGTTCTAAAAAAGTTCTAAAACCATCATGGAAACCAGTCATACATTTTCTATGCTAATTCGACTAGAAACCCAAGTCAAAGATCCACGCCGATGGGGAGGTTCCAGCCGCTTCACTGCTGCATTTTTTTAAAAGTTTTTAGGTAGTGTATATTTTACAGTTTTTTAACTTTTGACCTGCAAGACTCTAAAATATTGCATGCAGAAAATTAGTAGACGTAAAATGTTCTAACACACCCTCACTCACATTTCGGTGACAGCAGCGATAAGGGGTGATGAAACACCCACAAACAGCGCTTAATAAGTTTATATTTACAACATCTAATCTCTGCTCCGTCATGCAGCCACGCATCTACGGAAGGTTTGGGTTTTCATTTCTTTAGAAATGGTGGGTGTTCTTGCGAGCATCAATATTCCAAAGGGAATGCAGCGCGACCGGAGAAGCTCTCCAACATCCTCGCGCCATCAAGAAATTGCTTAAAAATTCCACACATTCCTCCCTGTAATAAAAATGTAAGAGATACGACCTATTCGTTGGCAATTTTAAAATTCATTCAGTCATTCTCCAGTTAGACTATTACTGGGCGAATTTGCGAAGATTTGGGTTAATGCCGCGCACAAAGAAACCGCTGGAGTCTGCTTCGTCCAGATTGGCGATTACTTTATTGAAATTCGAGGGTCAGTACAAAGAAAGAGGAAAAGCTACATTTATGCAACTGGCACGTCTAAATATTGCTGACGAATGATGATGATATTTAGTCAGGTCTTGGGAATGAAAATGACCTGCTCAATGCTCATCCCTCATACATCTCGCCTTTGCCTCCCTTCGTGGAAGTTGCTCATAAGCAAATCCTTTTCCCCTAAACCTCCAAAGGGTTAACACTGAACGAATGATTAAAAATTCGGGGATGTGCTTAATAATGAAACTCAATTTCTATCTGACTGCGGTTTATAAATAAAGTAACATAAAATTTGTTCCAGAATGAAGCCCTTCAAGTCGCGTTGGAGTCACTGCTGCGCAAGGAACCGGACCCCAGCAGGTACTCCTGTCTGTAAGTACATTCATTATTTGAATTCCTCGCCTTTAAAGGCTCGCCAGCGTGAGCCGTCGTCCTTAAATTCGAGATTAATGGATCGGTTAAGGGGTCCAGATGCCGCATTAAATTTCAATAAGAATACGTGTAGGCACACCGGAACGAACAAGTGTCGAAACTCGAGATTCGACTCGGCCGTCACAATTTCCCATCGAACCTTTGCGACCAATTAAATTGATTCGTCGGAATTTCAATTTTCCAGATAATTGCTTTGGCAGTTTGTCGACCACGTGGCTTCATCCTGCGCTTTGTTAATGAATAATTGCGGAAATGGTGGATGCGCCTGTTTGGATAGACGTAACTTCTGAGCCCTCAGGAAAAATCGAGTTTAATTAACGAACAAATCAATGTAAGCCGATAGTTAAATTCGAAATTTAAGTACACTTCCTTTGAACTCCTCGGCAGCGATATTAACTTTCTTTGGTTAAACTTTCATCGCGAAACCGCCTCATCTGATATTACAATTTACATTGTGCTTTTATTAAAAAAAAAAAAACGAAAATGTAGCTGCGAACTCACTCAAACTTTACTTGACTGTTGACGCGAATGGATCGGTTGAACCACGGAAGGGTTTTGTGTCGATGGAAAAACTTAAAAGCTTTGAAACAATCCGCTCTGTCCAAAATCAGATTAAATCTCAGCGTGTGCTTTGGTGACCGTCCTAAAATAACAAATTTACATTTCCGATGCAAATTGGAGGCGGTTTAATGTTTTTTATGTTCATTGTTGTATGGCTCGCAATTATGATCGCGATGCGAAAGAGCCTCTTAAAATGCTCATGAAAGCTCATGGAAGCTAGTGACAAAAATATTTAAAAATAAGATTTTGAACCACGTCTGTCAGCCTCTTCGAAATTACTTTAAAAAAGTGAGTCTATTCAGGGTGGCCAAACAAAAACGAAACAGACCGTTCTTTCCACATGTTATAGACGTTTTTCCGAAAATTGCTCGAATAGGTCGATTTTTATTTCGAGAGGGATACATTAATTTATTAGTAGTGGATAGTCAATGCGATTTCACAACCCCCCAAACACCATTAGCCCCAGGCCCCAGCTACACATGTGATCGTCATTTGAAAGTTTATTTAACTACCTATCAGTGCTCCCAATTCAATGGTGCAAAACTTTTTAATATCCGTTCATCCCCCAGAGCCCTGGATAGGCAAATTTTTAATTATGGAGAGAGAGGATTGAAATATTGCAAATCCCATTGTGTAAGGCCAACATAACCCAAAAGCTACACGTTTTGTTTGCAAAAATTAATTAATTATAGAAAACGTCACCTGGAATAGTTTGTGCCTGTCTGTACCTTTTGAGGCAGTTTAGTCAGGTCTAAATTTTTCCATAACTCTTTTTTTATAGGGTAGTGCAACGAAAAGTTTTCACCTCGAATATCTCGTGAACGGAACGAAATATAAAAATTTGCTCGAACAGGTTGATTTTTATTCCGAGGGGACACCTAAATTCGTGCTTGGTGAATTTTTTTAAGACATCCCCCAACCCCCACCAACACCAACTTCAAAATCTCAAATGACAACCCCCCACTTGTGATACATCATCTTCAGCACCGTCTATGGTCAAATTTTAAATTACCTCAGAGCCCTGTGATACATTATTTGAAAGGGCTTGAAATTCTCCGTACTGATGCACTGAGCTATAGTTCTGGGCCTAGAAATCCTTCAAATTTACGCTTGAACGAATGAATGGATTTTAAAAATGGTTGCATCGGTTTACAGATAATTTCAAACCCTTTCAAATGATGTATCGCGAAGGGCCCTAATGTAACTTAAAATTTCACCCGCTGGAGTTGCACAAATGTCAAAAATGCATGCAGCCATGAATTGGCAATGAAATTAGCTTTCAAAAAAAGTTTGGTGTTACCATTTGAAATTTTGAAGTTGGGGTTAGTGTAGGTTAGGGGTTGGGTTGTGGAATTTCACCAAGCGTAGATTTAAGTGTCCCCCTCGAAACAAAAATCGACCTGTTCGAGCAATTTACCAACGGAAAACCCAAAGGGCTTTAATATTGTAAGCTGGCACCATTCAATCAAACAGTCTGTAGACGACGTAGGCTCCGTGATCAAAAATTTATTATTAGGTATTAAATTATTGCTAAAATATGGCTACACCGAATAAGCAAATGGTTTTAGCGAATCGGAAATGAACTTTTTGAAGAAAATCATCTAGAAATACTTTTAATTACTTAAATTTTTTAGTAGGCAAACTGTTTATTTTCAACGATTGTCATCTATCATATAACAAGTGGTATGATTATTACCGCGATGATATTGAGAGTCAAATTTCAAGCTTCGGTTTCAACGAGAAATATCCTCAATTATTAATCATACCACGATATTGTATCTAACGAGACAACATAATGAATATCAGTATTTACTTACTGTTTAGCTAAGGCACTTATTTGGCTGTTGAACAACAAAGGCCTCGAACGATTGGTACTCGTTGTGATAGTCTTCTACTGCCCCGTTTAAGTCAATGAAATTTATCGAAAATGGGTCAAGTAACATTTCAAAAATTATATGCTAAAGTCCGTTCATTTTCTATAGCAGAACTAAAATTTTTCTGGAACTCTACAATTCTGCATAATAATCTAAAAATTGTGGCGTGTATACAGGGTGTCCCACTTAGTAACTATAAACCAAACTTGCATCTTTAAACTCAAACACTCGGTATATTTTGCATTTTTGGGTCTGATCATTCTAAACAAGTTTTGTATAGCATACCAGGGGCCCAATTTTTGAACCAAGTGAAAGCAATTCCCATGGGAAATGACGATTGCACGCCATACAATCGTGGTAATTGGTTGTCGAAAATCGGTGGAGATCGGTTCTCACATGCTCGGCACCACGTGAAATCGTAGCCTTTCGCCACCACTACGAAAAATGAATGGAGGGGGAGCGCCATTTGAGAGCCTACGGTTGTATTCTCCCCGGGGAGAAGCTCCTATGTTTCAAAAATACAGACCCATAGCTTTAGTTCTAACCGTTTGACGGGAATTTTGAACGTTGTAACGCGGACGTTGCCATTTTGAAGGGCTGGTACGGGCTAAGTTTTATTTTTCTCGAGATTTTCAAATGGAACACACTGTATATTTTCGTGGCGTTAAATAACAAATATTACGCGCTTTTCAGCAGGTTCAATTTTTTGGGTCTAGAGCTTGCCATTTTGACAAGAATTTTTTCAATATAACTTTTTGAATAAAATCCCAAAGAGATCTCGGAAACTAGCATTTTCTTATTTAGCTTTCCATTCTTTTTTATTTATTCTATTTTTGGTGTCTTTCCTTCTTCTTTTGTTGCGTTCGTGTAAAATCTCTGTCATTTTATACAAAAAGCTACATTCAAAAAATATTCTACAGCCAAAATGACAAGTTCTAGACCCATAAAAGTCTAACCTGCTGAAAAGCATGTAATATTTGTTATTTAACGCCACCAAAATATTCAGGATGTTCCATTTGAAAATCTCCAGAAAAGTAAAACTTCGCAAAACGCTTTGACCCTGTATATTATTTATCGAAAAAAAATTGATGATGCGCTGTTAAAGAAGAAGAATTTAGATTATTTATGACGCGAATTTCATGTTGTAATCTCAAGCGATTAGCCCGCGCGAGCCCTGCAAAGTGGGACTGTTCGCGTTACAAAATTCAAAATTACCGCCCAACGGTTAGATTTAGACCTATAGTATGCAATACAAAACTTGTTTAGAATGATCAGATCTAACCAAACACTGCAAAATATACCGGGTGTTTTTTTAAAAAAAAGGTTAGTTTGGCTTATGGTTACTAAGTAGGACACCCTGTATACACGCCACTATTTATAGATTATGGAGATTTATAACCTCTACCATACAGCGAAAACCGCACTTCAATTTGATCTTTGTTAGTAGTGGAGCAATCTTACGTCCACGCACCCCTGGGACACCCTGTATATAGTTGTTTACCGCTGTTTAAACCATTTTCTGTAATACATTTCAGCGTTTATTGGATCCTAAAATTAGTTTATCCCGCGGATAAAAAATTCATACTCAACAGGTTCTAGGCCCATTGCTTTTCCCCAAAAGTGCTTAAGAACTATCATGTGGCAACCATAGCAAAAAGTTGCATTATTGCTAATTGCTAATGATATTATATTAGCTATGTCTTAAATAAGCCATTTGGTAGATTTGTTTTAAAAGTCCAGAGATATTTTGTAAAAATTTCAAAATCCAGGCCCAAAATGTATCGGAAATCGATATGATCCTTTGATATACTCATAAACCTCCCGTCACCCATAAACCTCCCTTAGGTTCTCGAGTTATTAATCTATCCGCAATCAATATAAAAAGAGGAGGTTTACGGAAAATCGACCAAAATTAGAAATTGAAATAATACCAAATCTTTTATGTTTCGAGGTCCCAGGATCACGAGAAATGGTTTTTTAAAATTGGATGGCTGTATTAATTACTGCGAAAGTCGCTCCAATTTGAGCGAGTAAAGTGTGTAAAGTCCCGACCTTTTTCTATCGAACGCCCGGGGATTGTGTGAGTTAAGTTTCTTTTCTGTTTTCAGTTCCGTCAAGATTCCTATCAGTGTCGTACTTAATAAAGTAGCAACATACTGTAATGAACTTTCAACTTAGTTGGGTAGTCTGAAATCTGAATATCGTCATGGTATTTCCTCTTAGTCCTAGGAAGTGTATATTCTCTCGATGACCCCATACTTTATAACTTTGGTATTACAATAAACTTGGATCATTTCCTAGCTATTATGTGATGCAAACTGGATGCGTTGATATTTGTGTCACAGTACTTATTTTAGTTTGCTAAAAAACCAAAATAGACTAACAATAATAGGCCATTGCGGTATATATTGCGATCTCACCTTTCTGTACAGTTCCTTGGTGTAAGAGCACAGATGACAAATAGATGATAGTTCTGACGACTGATGTTCTGATGAAATGGACAAGTTGGCTCATAGCTCATACGTCAACAAATTTAATATTTCATTTTATGGCCTTATTACTGGTTATATTCGAAAATGCAAAAACATGTCAGAGCTAATTTTAAAAGGTCCTTCCATCAGAACATTAATTCAAATGTACCGTAATCCCCCATTGTAAAAATATTGTACCTATTGGAGGCGTGATAATACTAAATAATAAAATAAATAACTAATTGTCCGACAGCTGCAATACATTATTTGAAAATCGACCGAAAACGAACATTAAGCATTTGATAATACAAAATACAGATAATGAAATGAAAATGTTGGCTCGTTCGGTTAATTGTGTTAGCATAAACGTACCGGTTGTTTCCCGTACAAATATTTTTAAGGATTAAGCCGAGAGGCACATAAAACATAACCCTCGTTAAAGCCAACCCCTCGCACTGACACAATTTAAATTAAAAATAATAATGCAGCTTCATTTGCCTTTTGGATTGTTCGTAGAAGTCAAGTTTTCGTATTTTTTTTAATTGCCTTGTTGATGAAGACGATAAATTCGCGTGATTTATGATCGCATGCGCAGGATTCATAAATAGCGATCTCCTTTCACACGGCGAGAAATTAACACCAACTTAATTGGATCCGCGAGACTGAAGCAAAGAAATTAAATTCTTAAGGGCGAATCGATTAATCAGCCGAGTATGAATTTCACAAAGAGTGGTTCTTTTTGTAATTAATTGCGTTTTAAATTAAACACGTTAATTAATTTCGACTGTTATTTTATTGATGATTTTGCTGTTTCAGGAATCGATTGCCTAGCAATGTCAGTCGGTGTACTCACTACGCCTACCTGGAGGATCTGTACGATCTCATTGTTTCGCAGGACGGTGAGTATTTGACATTTTGAAAATGAGAATCTTGGTTTTTGACGATTTTTCGAGTTTGCTTAAAACATTTCGAACATGCAATTTGATTGACACTTTTTCAAAAATATTACTATAAAAAGTATTTAGTCCAACATTATTGGTAATTTTTATAGTAAATAATTATGGCAAAAAAGTGAAAAACAAGTTCCAATTTGGGGCTCTCTGCACCTTTTTTCTCATTTCTCGAGGCGAAACATCCACATCTAATCCACTTCCCCATTGCCCCTATATCATCCACCGTCTGTTTCATTGTCACTGTCAGTTTGTTCTCGTAAGTGTCATCGCTGCATAGTAAATTAAAGACATTTTCATTTAGTTTTAGAACACAGGCGAATGAATCACATGTTTATCGTCATTTGACAAAGGCATAATGTCGTGCAAATTCAACCTAAATCGTTAAGTTCTCTTTACATAAATCGCACACAGACATGATTGTTGAGCTTTCTCGAAAATCGTTTTTTGTCTGGCAGGTAGTTACACGTCATCACAAAACCGAGCACAAAACCAACTTGTTCAATGAAAGTTCAGCTTTATTATTAACCTCCCCAACCCCATCACAATTTTAAAAAAATGGGAGGTTACTGCAATCACTAAAATTTTTTTTTAGAAAACGGTGCGGAATTCAGCGAAACAAGAAAAAAAATTTAAGTAAATTTTTTTGAGATTCTCCTAGAAGCTTTTCAAATTCTTTCTTCAAGTTTCTTCAGTTACTTTTTACAGTATTTTAGAAATTTAGTCTTCGATGCACTTTGAATGGATCATAAATTTCAATTATAGAGCAATTTAGTTCAGAAGGGGTTGTTTACAAGTTGCTAAGTGTTTTCCAGACGACGACAATAATAATTAGTTCGAGAGTTGCACTGCAAGATCGTGAGGGTTAACCTTAATAGCTTGTGTTCTCATATTGCGTCGGTTGTCCTCGACAAAGCAGAATGGCAATATAGCTCGTGATTTAAAGACCTTGCAGCTCCAGTATTTTATCTCGCCTGCTGGCTCCGTAACATGAAATTGAGTTAGACATAACTCGAGAATTAATTGAGCTGTATGAGTGAATTTGGAATACTAACTCAAATCGGTTTCACAATGGGTTGGAACTTATGGACCCTAACTAAAATTTGTATTCAATATTGCAGAACATACCTATTTCTTTTACCTACAAAATTGAACTATTGCTGTTAAAATCAATAAGGTTGAATGCCAGTTTGATATTTGTACATTGGACAATATTATTAACCTACATTTATCAATAATGGATCCGCTATGATTAACCTGAGGTTAGAGAAAAACGATTTCTCAGTTTAAAAAGCCACCGGAAGATGTACATCAATGCGATGTGTATCCCTGTAGAAGTTTATCATCTTAATGTGAATGTAAGGGCGGTCTGAATTTACTGATGGAAACGGGTGCAGATTTTATCAATCTGCACATTTTATCAATCTGCACATAGTACACGCACAGTGATGTCAAAAAGGCAAAATGTTGAAAATTGGCCGTACATAATTAAACAGTAGAAAATGACCAAAAAACATAAAAACCTGCGAAATATGTAGAATTAGCACTCGTTGATTGAAAAATTATGGAGCCGATGAGAAGTCCAAGGCAATGAAAATTTACTGCAGTTACAAAAAGTACCAAAAGTAACGTGAAAAATAAGACAATTTTGCAAAATTATCGCTCAGAGTGTTGAAAAATTGTAAAGGGATATGAAAAGATAGGAGTGGTAAAAATTAACCGTGGTTAAGTCGAATTACAGAAAATAACCCAAAAATAAGCTAATTATGCCAATTTAGCATTTGGGGAGTTGAAATACTGCGAATGGGGTGGAAAATATTAAAAAGGTAAACATAAGCCATATGAGTTCAACTTATTGCCGAAGAAAAACGCAATTAGGCGAATTTAGTAAAATAAGTGCTTAGGATGTTGAAAAATTGTAAAGGGGGATGAAGAGTCAAAGGGGGGGGGGGTTAAAATATTGCGAGTGGGGTTGAAAAAGTGAAAAAGGTAGGTAATCATTAACGCTTGGGGGGTTGCAAAATTGTGAAGAGGGATGAAAAATTAAGGGGGGTGAAAAGTGACTGTAGTCAAGTAGAACTATCGAAAATTACATGAAAAAGAAGCGGTCTTGCGTAAATTTCGCTTTTTCAGGGTTCACATATCGAGTAAGGGGTTGAAAAACTGTGGGTGGGTTAACAAATTATGAAAATGACTTTGAATTACCAAATAATCACAAAAATAATCTGCTTGCTAGGGTTTAGGGATTGTTAGTAGTCTAGGGGTTGGTTTTAATTGAAGGCTTATAATACTTTTTTTTAAGGGTTGACCGAAATCTATCGAACTTTGTAATTTCATGCCACCATTTTCCCGAAAAAATTCTAGTTTCAACCTTTAAATTTCAACCCCCTTGTTAGATCATAATGAAAAATTTACCATCCCTCCACTCCTGTGACTTCAAATTGACACACCAAATTCGGCCTTAATACGTTGACCAGTTTTTAAGTTATCCTATTATTGTGTTTCTGTACGTTGGGGGTTGTAGCGCCTTTAAGGGTGGTTTTTCGCGAATGATGATTAAGACCATTTTTGTAGCATCAATAGAAAGCTATGGAATGGCATTAATGTTAACCCTACATTATTAAGTGAAAATTCGAGTTTCCACCCCTAAATTTCATCTCCTTCGATAAATTTCTCCTAAAATTCACTCAGGGTTTTATGGAGGTTTCAATTCCTAAACTCCAACCCCCTATTTCATCACCTCCACATACTCTAAAGAAAGTTGTTCTTGCAATTTCACCACCGTTTATTTCTAAAGTGTTACATAACTTCTGGCATATACATATTTACTTGCTTTGGTTGTTCATAAATAAATCAATAGGATTTCAGAAAAAATAAATAAAATATATTTATCGACTTGTAAACGTTAGGGATTGTTAGTAGCCTAGGCTTTAGGTTGAAGCCTTTTTTCAACGGTTAACCGAAGTCCATCGAACGCCTTAATTTTATACCACCGTTTACTTGAAGAAATTTCGAGATTCAACCCTTAAATTTCTCATCCCCATTTTTACATTTTAGTGAAAATTTGCCCATCCACCTGCTCTAAATTGGCACACCAAATTCAGCCCTGATACGTGGAGTAATTTTGTAGTTCTCGTATTTTTGTGTTTCTGCATATTAGGGGTTGTAGCGCGATTAAGGGTCGTTTTTCACAAAATGTGAATAACGCCTTTTTTGAATCCCACCCCATCTGTCCGATTATCGGGAAATGCGTACACAGCAAGATTCCGTCGTAGTATGTATGTACGTCAGGTTTCAAATAGCTGCGGGCAATTCTTGGGGAGTTATCATATTTTTTGTGGTTTCCATCCCCTAAATTTCATTCCTCGAAATTGACACCAACTCACATTCAACAGACTTCTTCAAGTTTCACCCAAGTTTCAGTAAGATACCCCCACTACTTCCCGAGTTTTTGCAATTCATAATTTTTCGGTTTTTCACCCCTTGATCCGATATGGCCCAAAAGCAGCCCCCGCCTTACTTTTCGGGAGGCAAACCCGTATACCAAGTTTCAGTCCGATATCCCAATCTGTTCTCCAGTTATCGCTCGGACAGAGTGAGGAGCGATACGACGAGCGAGCGAGCGGACGAATAAGCTAAAACAAGAGTGCCTCGCATTTTCTTACGGCACTAATATTGCAGAACATACCTATTTTTTTACTAACAACATTGAACTATTGTTAAAATCAATAAGGTTAAATATGAGAATATAATAAGTGAAGGGTTACCAAGTTACTTGAAGAGGGAGAGTGGGAAAGAAAAAAGAATGATAGCGAGATTCAGATGCGGGAATGAGGAGAGGGAAAACAAGTTCTGGCTGAAGGAGGAAGAGAGAAAGTGCAGAGTATGTGAAGAAGAGAGAGAGAGGGACAGTAGAACACCTGTTAAAAGAGTGTGAGGGAATGAGAGAGGAGGAAAGGGAGAGAAAGAGTATTCTGAACGAATGGGGAGAGGGAATAGAATGGATGAAGGAAGTCGCGAGAGCGAGGGAAAGAAGGGGGGGAGAAGAGAAAGCAGAAGACAACCGAGAGAAAGAAGTAGCCGAAGAAGAAGGAACAAAAAAAAACTAGACCAAAATATGTAAATATGTAAATATTAAATTATAATGTAAAAGGGCAGGGCTCATTACAAACCGAAAGGGGGTAATAAAGTTTTCTAATCAATAAGGTCAAATGCCAGTTTGATATTTGTACATTGGACAATATTACTAACTAACCTATAATGGATCCATTATCCATTATGATTAATTGATTAACCTCAGGTTGCAGAAAATGATTTCCCAGTTTAAAAATAAGTCAATGGTACGTTTTACGGCTATTAGACCAAATTAATGAAACGTCCACGTAAATAAATATCGGCGAGTTTTTATGTTTACTCGGTCTGTTCTGTTCTGGTTGCAGACATTGACGAATCGAGTTTCCTCGCCAAATTGGGTCAAGAATTGATATCGACGTCGTGCTCGGGCCGTCTGGAGCGCGCCTTCATGTGCCTGGGCGGCGATCTCGAAGAGTTTTTGACAACTTTGGACGGGGTCCACGACGTGCTCAAGTACCAAAACGACGCCCAAGAAGTGGACCACGAGGCCGAAGCGTTCATTTGTACGACCAACGAGGAGGAGTTGCGACTGGACTTTACGACGGAACGGCCAGCGGTGGCCTACCTCCTGGTGGGGAGTCTCAAGGCCATCGCGGGGATCCTCTACAACACCGTGGCGGACGTCCACGTGACCCAGAGCCAGCAGGATCCCCGCAACTTCAGCTTTACAATAAAAAGGATTGATGGGACCATAACTCAGAGGAGTTCGTGGAGTCGCTCGCTCGTGACCGACCGCCAAATGGGGGTCGCGACCTTCTGCAAAGCTTTCCCGTGGCATTTCGTTATGGACAGACGGTTGGAACTCGTCCAGCTGGGGTCCGGATTTATGCGACTGTTCGGGAGGATGCTAACAAGTTGCGGCACCTCCGTGCCCACCTACTTCGAGTTTCACAGGTAGAGATGTTAGTTTTTATGAAAAGTACATTTTTTGAAACTTTCATGAAATTCTGAAAAGTTTAAAAAAAATGAAAAGTTGTCCTATGGTAGTACACGAAGTATACTATTTAAGATAGGAGTGTGCACGGTACATCTCTCGCTACGCGAGAACGTGTCCCGTATAACGTTCGCCTGTGCGAGAGAGAGGTCCGAGACAAAGACCATGCGTTGGGGCCTACCGCTGGCCGGTTTCAATGTGGATTTAAATACAAACACAGGCAGAATAAGTTTGTCTCCATTTCAGTGGGCCCCCTTTTCTGGGACATCCTGACTTAGGTCAATTTCGAATCCATGGTATTCAAGAGTCAAGTTTTTGGGTTACAATGCCTCCAACAAATTTAAAATTTGCAAAAAATAAAGAGCGTTACTAGCGATCCAAGGAAAAACTAATTTTTTGGCACTGCGCCCCAATTAAAGAGAATAGAGGAGAATTGAAAAAGACGTTCTGTAAACCAGTAAAAAAAAATCTGATTTTTTTTTCCAAGAACTGGGGGTGGTCTAAACTTCCGCCAGTTTTTAGTGCCTGGATCTGACGCCCTGTATATCACATAAAGGGGGTTTGGGTAAACCGTCCAACATACTGGGTAATAGCCAATGAAATGATGGATTTGAATCTATCAACTCCTTAGGGAGTTATGGCATTTTCAATTCGACTCAAATTTTCGGGTGCACCACTTCAACTGATCGGCAGTGTATTAGTATGTAGAACATCACGGAAATTTTATAGGAATCGCATCTTTTGCCAGTCTGTTTTTTAAGTGGAATCTTTTAAACAATAGAAAGTTATAATCTTCATCTTGTAAGAAATAACCTACGCGAGTACCTACATAAATAATTTGTATGATTGATCCTCCAAGTCACGGCATCGTTTTGCCTCTGTGACAATAATAATACACTTTTTCTCAAAATATTTTGCACACACGGCAATGGGGCAATATTTTGTCTTTCGCGGAATTCTTTTTATCCATCTCGTTAGGAAGTGTAAACGTGGACAAACGTGGAAATACGGTAATGGAATAATTGGAGAACAATTATTTGACGAAGCGGAAACTGCATCGAACACCGTGTGTTAGTCCTGTGCCGCCGGCCCCATCGAGTAGTCTTCGTCTCGGATGTCTCTCTCGCACGCCCGAACATCTTGCGGACCACCAATCTGACTCTGTGCACACTCCCATTTTAATATTAGGTATACTTCGTGCGGTAGTATAAAGTATTCTAGAGAATTAGATAAATCTACACAGCTGAATAGGGAACATAATATAATATTAAATGACAAAAATAGTAAGTGGTTAAGTAAACAAGTTAATAAGTCAAAATAAAAGCATTAAACATTAAAATTCATCGTTGTTTTCTTCTTTTAAGTTGTATTTCACTTCATTTCACTGTTTCCAGTTTTAACAGTTGAGCCGCGTGAAATACTGAAGAACCGAACCGAGGTTGTCAGTGTTGTTACTACGCACGATCAGGCTTGTAGCCAAAGTGGGGCAACGTAGGGCAATGACCTACCTTAAAAGTTTGCTGCCCTACCTTAAACCTCCAAATTTAGATATAAATAGTGTACTATGCCCTACTTAAAAATTTCATTGCCCTACCAAGCATTCATTTCTGGCTACGGGCCTGATACTACTTAGAACGACTAGAATTCGTGAATTCCATATCCCCACCACAAGATGGCGATGACAGCTGTCATTTAGCTTCAGAGGATAAACAAACACAAACCGCTTTTGAATGAATGAGATTTTTTGGACTTTTGGCTGCAATTTTCAAGCTGTGTGGAGGTGTTAATAACATTTTCAGTGCCTTTTAGCATTACTTGCCTTTTTGGGATGTTGTGAGGAATATTATTATTACTGCCATTTGGAGTGTTTTCAAATCAGGTGAAATTAGTTGCTAAAGTAAGCCATGCAGAAAAATTATGCTATCATCATCACAAACTGAAAAAATCTTTTACAATTAATGAAGGAAAAAGATTCCTCAACTCAAACCAAAATTTATTATCTCAAGTTCATAATTTGATACGTTAACACTCGTCTTCATCAATAACTGGCTCAACTAATCTGTTAGTTCTTGAACACTTTACAATTCCAAATTTTAAGAATCTGGATTTTAAAAAAGGGTCCAATTGAATTATCTATCATGTTTTTCTTAAGTTTCCATCTTCGTAAACCCTGTCTTTGTATTTAGTTGGTTTGGTAATTGCCGTTTTCGTCACTTGCACTTTGCACTTCATTCAAGCTTGCAGAAAAATCTCAATCTGAATTATCGTGATCTGAATTCTGAATGCAAGTAGACATCCACCGTCAATGTCCTTGATCTGGATTCTAGTGCTTTTATGCAGTTCCATTAAGTTCACTAACATTTTGGACAAGATTATGTTGGTCCATGATGTTTTAAAATAGAAAATATCGATTTAATATTGAAAAAACCCCTGATGGGTAGTTAACTTCGGTTAAGTTCGTATTCCATGTTCCAACAATTTTTTGGCGACTTATCGCGATTTCTGGGCATTTTTCATGAATTTGTTTGTGGAATTCATCAATATGTACTGGAATCCGCCAGAAGTCGCGGAATACCGCAAAAGAATTGCGAATAATCGCAACATGGAATGGCACCTTAAAAAACAAGTTTTCTGCAAAATTGCTGGTAAAAATAACATTTACTTACTATAAATATAATTGGAAAGAGCCAAAGAATGATCCTGAGCACTTCCAACACTTAAAATCCGCCTTCAATCTTAGAAAAACTCTAAATAGGCACAAAATTGCATTAATCCCTTGAGGAGTTATGTTTGTTTATCCTCTGAAGCTAAATGGCAGCTGTCATCGCCAACTTGGAGTGGGGATATATGGAAGTCACCTATTGGCGGCGCTGTCGGTGGAAGTTTTATTATTACCGCATTGATACTTTCAACAACTTTTCAAGAAAAAGTGAAAAGTTTCAACATAGGCTGAATCTTTTCAAAATGAAAAGTTTTTGAAATTTTTCACACTCACATCTCTATTCACAGGCCGAGGAGCATCACGTTGTCCTTCGAAGAGATCGTCAAGAGGGCCAATACGCCCTTCGTGCTCGCGATCCGAAACCTGCCCGGAGTCGAATCCTTTCCGACTGAAGTAAGTCGCCTTTAATTTATCGCCCTCGCGCTGTTTACATCTCCCACCGTTATTTATTTACAACGCGTTTATCTCTCGTCTGATCCTCCATTACTTCTGCAAACACGGATTTGCACGGTTCACCTTCAAACATTTTTAACGAAAGCTTTCACGACGATTTTGATTGTTTTGTCGGCGTGAAAAAAGTTGGCTGAAATGATTTTCTATAGACTCTACTCCGCTTTAACACAGCACCACACAGTTTAGATAAATTATCTGAATAACTATAGGTAAATTTTAATAATGAACCATTTACGGTAAATTGTTGTTCTGTAAGTATTTCAAACTAGTGTCCTTCAAAACTTTAATAAAAATAAATTAAAACGAACTTTTTAGGCGCTCGACCGGAAAGTTAACCTTTCCGGTGAATTTTAGGACCGGAAAGTAGCCTTTACCGGACTAGTCCGGTAAAGTGAAAAATTAATTTTTCAGGTCAATTTTAGGACCGGAAAGTCAACTTTCCCGGACAAGTCCGAAAAAGTCGAAGTCCGGGAAAGTGAAATTTCACCGGAATATTCTGGAAAGTGAAATTTCACCGGAATATTATGGATTTTGTTATCGTGTTAATTTTTACTAGGCTTCTCACATTTTTCAGTTTAGATAATTTGAATTAAAATATTTAATTTCACACAGAAAATATGTTGCGAGCACCTAAAAAATTTAATACGTAACTCACATGTAAAGTGTCATTCCTGGGACTCTCGCAGGCTTTCCGCCTACGGCGTCAGCCTGAAATCTGCCCACTCGTCCAGGAAATATCACTTTCCATACTCTTTACGTAAATAACTATTACTTCATACTGTGCTTATTTTCCGGACTCGTTTCAGTCCAATAAAATGGTTGCTATAACAATCTGTGAAAATAAATACAATTAGTCAATCGTTGACGCCATTTTATAGACTCAGACTATACAACTTTTGTAAAACTAGCAAATTAAAATATTCCATTTCCCTTGGATTCTACAAATTACAGAGGAAATTTCAGTAACAAAGCGTATTTTCAAAGCGAAACACCGAACCTTGCATGTTTCGCTTTGGGATGACAGATGCCAAATATTTATAATAATTGCGTTTTTAATTTTTATATTAAATAATACATCGTTTGGTTTTTTCTAATCTGCATTAAATTGCCAATGTATGTATTGTATATTCGTTGTATACATCAGGGTATATGTGGAGAATCGTTTCTAGCATTGTCATGAAAATTTGTACACAGGGGTTTCAATTAATTTTGAATCGACGTAAAATATTTTCATCAATGGCGCACTTCCGGTTATACCGGATATAGGTACTAATTTCCTTATTTTAAATAGAACACCCTATATACAGGGTGAGTCTGAAAGACTCCACATCCTTTATACTACAGAATCTACTGTTCAAATGATGAAGCTTGGTGCAAAAATTATTGGTCAATTGTGATTCCTCTTGATGTTATAAGCCGCCAAAGATCTTCATTTTTAAACATTCTTTATAAATATCTTTCAAAAGGTGTATCGTAGGATTTTGAATTTTTGCACAGCATTGTTACAGACCAAGAAGCAACTGCTGATGGTACTTAATACATTATCCAAAAAACGGATCCCTGTTATACAGGGTGGCCCCGATGTTATTTGCCCTTGAACTTTTTTATGTTTGAAAATATTGCTAATTTGCCTATGCGGCCGTATTCCCCGTTCAATTCTAAAACTTTTTTGGCTCTTAAAATTTTTCGGAAAAATTAACCACTCACGAGAAAAATTGAAAAAACCGAAAACATGATGCAGGTAATCACCTTAAAACCAATGATGAGTCTACCTCATAAAAAAGTGAAATTACCATCAATGTTTTTTCTTCAGTTGTGAGCAATGGTTCTGCATGCAAAAAAACAGTTGAAATGTGATGCGTGTCAACGTACACTTTGATTTTTATTGAAGTTGTAGGTTTATCACGATGATCATGTTTTCGGTTTTTTCAATTTTCCTCGTGAGTGGTCAGTTTTTTCGAAAAATTTTAAGAGCCAAAAAAGTTTTAGAATCAAACGGGGAATACGGCCGCATAGGCAAATTAGCAATATTTTCAAACATAAGAAAGTTCAAGGGCAAATAACATCGGGGCCACCCTGTATAACAAAGATCCGCTTTTTGGATAATGTCTTAAGTACCATCAGTAGTTGCATCTTGGTCTGTAAGAATGCTGTGCAAAAATTCAAAATCCTGCGATACACCCAGATATTTAAGACGAACGTTTAAAAATGAAGATCTTTGGCGGCTTATAACATCAAGAGGCATCACAATTGACCAATAATTTTTACACCAAGCTTCATCATCTGAACAGTAGATTCTGTGGTATAAAAGATGTGGAGTCTTTCAGACTCACCCTGTATTATGATATTTTAGGATTCTACGTTTAATTCTAGGTGAACTTTTACTAAGAATCGCTATGTTAAAAATCAACCGTTTTTGAGAAAATCAAGAATTTCGCTTTTTTATGTCAAGTGCAGGCCTAACTTCGAAAGGCTGTAACATCCTTACAGTGTGAAATGAGAAAACGATATTAATTTTGCATGAAGTCTAATGTAGGGTGTTTCCGCCCCTGGACTCAAATCGGGTCAAATACATACAGGGTGTTCTCTGCAAATTTTTGAACATCATCAACTTCATTGGTTAAAAAGTTAATTTTTTCAAATGGAATGCCCCAACTATTTTATGGCACATCGATGCAGAATTTAATTGTTTTCATCTACATGTTTGCCATAAAAAAGTTATACCTGTATGATGTAAGAAATTAAATAGAACGCCATGGGATGTGACAGTTAACTTGAAAATGGGCCAGAGATAATGGGCCAGAGAACGTTAGGATACTTTTGTTTATGTGAAAATGTTTTTGTTCGATATTCCATTTCAATTATCGGTGCTGTAACAGAATCCTGAAGACAATTTAGGCCTTCTTTTAAGGATGTAAGCGAGGGAAGCAAAAATGGTACCAAGTTAATGAAAATTTCACAGATTATTCTCATCAATGTTCTAAAGCCCTCGTTTTTTGGAATTGATTCACTAGCGATCTTATGGAAACCACAATTTCGGTTTCATTGGCAAAAAAAGTTTAGAAAAACTAGTACCATTGCTTTGTCAATTTTTGTGTGTATAGAATGAATACTCAGGAAAAATTTGGTATATGACTTTCATCAAAAGTTACTGAACTCGTTCTCGAGATGTTAATTTATTAGTCAATAAATGTTTTGTTTTCTAATTATTCATTGCGAAAACGTGGCATCAGTGGCAACAGTCACATTCGCCAATCCAGTTCAATGTTGATTAAAGTCAACAAATGGGAGAATAGGGTAGATTATTGCGATTTGACTACTAACAGCTTTAATATACAGGGTCTTTTTTTATTATTGCCCCACTTTTAAATCGAAATATCTCCTTTATTACTTGAGATATTCGCCTGAACTAAAAACAGGATAGTAGACCGTACTCCCAAGTTTTGTCCTGGACCTTACTCTTAGCTTTTTTTAAATGGGACACCCGGTATATTTTTGCACGGATCGATAGAGATTTCATTGATATAGGGTAGTTAATACCTGGGGTTGATAGTTTTCGAGAAAAAAAACCTAATTTACGAGAAATGTCCGAATGAAAATGGCAATCATGTTGAAATTTTTTATTTGTAATGTTTTAAGGTGAATAAATAAGTTAAAACTGTCAATAGTAACAAAGTAAGTAACTTATTTATTCACCTTAAAGCATTACAAATTAAAAATTTCAACATGATTGCCATTTTAATTTCTCGTAGTTCAGGTTTTCTTCCAAAACTATCAACCCCAGATATCAACTACTCTATATCAAAGAAAAAAATATACCCGGTGTCCCATTTAAAAAAAAGCAAGTTGCATCCACAGCGCTTAAGATCCGACGGTGATCGCCGAACAAAACTTGGGAGTACGGTCTACTATCTTGTTTTTAGTTCGGGCGAATATCTCCAATTTAAAAGTGGGACAATAATAAAAAAGACCCTGCACCTACGTCTTTTGTTTTGGTAAATCTAGTTTTTGAAAACTTCGCACAAAGTGTGGCAAGTTTTGGTGCAAATATTTTCCTCTCGCAATGTTTATTTCTGGGTGATTCAGTCCCCAGTCGCGGCCATAATAAATAGTGAATATGGTGGATGCGCCAGGGACTAGTAAATCCGTATTGCTAAAACTGGCGGATGCGCCGAAATAAATCTACCAACCTGGCAAAAATAATCCCTCCACCGACACTTTCACAAGCCGCGCGAGTTTTATGATCGAAATTATTGCCATAGCCGCCCTCCCACAAACGCCGGAGAAATATTTGTTAGCAAGTTTCCACTTGAAACAAGAATCCACAAACGTATCTAGTCAAAGAGAGCGTCGCTAGCGGCAGCTCGAATTTCCCGGACTCTTTGAAGGGTTGTGGATCAATTAAAACATTACAGGGCTAATGCACACCCTCTCAATATCACTTTTAACAGCCATCCCGGGGGCTGTTTAAATAAATCAATTTGTTTACGAACGTTTCATATTTGCGTGTTCTTCGGTTATTTGCATGTAAATTAACCCCTTTAAAATCTCGGCGAGATCCTTGGATTAAGTGTTGTTAAGAGAGCAGCGGAGCGATAATTCAATAAAAAAACTTGAAGGCTTTAACCCCCCGTTTTTATCGCCAGGGCTTGGAATTGAAAGGGCAAATGGTCTACTGTCCAGAATCGGATTCGATATTGTTTATCGGATCGCCTTTTTTGGACGGATTGGACGGCCTTACCGGAAGCGGCCTCTTCATCTCGGATATTCCACTCCACGACGCTACGAGAGACGTCATCCTCGTGGGAGAACAGGCCAGAGCTCAGGTAATTTCGAAAATATTACTCCCGCAAACAGCGAAAATAAATCTTGTTTGTTTTGGAACTATCCGCATCGTAACGAGATAATGATTGCCGGCAAACACAATTATGAATCTGGCAAGAACCGCTAGTTGCAATATTGGGCGAATTAGTACGAGTTTCTCTGGCTGCCAGACCGTGAAATTGTTCAGTTCGCTATTTTTAGTTCAAAGTGGTTGAAAAATTTAATTTTTCACCAGTGGAGAAATGTCCAATTTGTGCAGAGAAATGCAGCGAATTTATTGTGGAAATGATGGGATTAATAATCATAACTTGGACTATAAAGCCAAGTCATATTCCCCTTTTAATATCTGTGAATTATCGCCCGGTGCGAAAATAAAAATTGCTGATGGATATAAAGCACGATATGAATATACTTACGTCTTTTGCCCTGATTTATTTTTAATTTCCCTGTTTTATAAGTAGAATTCTCCAGTTCAAAGAAACAGAGTCTACAATCGTTTGCATATTATGTAAGAGTTAAATCAAGTTCTTATGATTCATATTTACTTTGGCGGCGTTTACAAGAGTATTTTTCCATGAAAGATTCGTTACTTCCGACTTTCATTTTCTTTAGGCGTTTCCGATGTACACATTGATCTGAGGATTTGTTTGATTGGTTCATTTAAATGTTGACCAATCAAATTGATGAGATTAAATGAACCCCTCAGATAAATGTGCACATCGAAAGCGCCTCACATGCCGGGTTTCTAGAAGCAGCTGTTAAGGAACCGATAAAGTTATGATGCATTTATCGGTTCCATAACAGCTGCTTGTAGAAACCAGGCATTATTTAGCTTCAGTTACAACCTTTCGGACAGCATGTGAATACTTATTTGAGACAATAAAGACAATGGAAACCAGGAACAAATTTGTAGGACAATAAAATTGGCAACACCCTGTATAGTATAGTGGCTCGTGACCGTAAATCCATTCGGCAGTTTGTTCCAAGGAAGAATTTTCTCGATTTTCGTGCTTGAACCTCTGATGCTTGCGGTTTTTACTCATTCTGTACATTGTTGCCAAACGACGACGTCAAACCTTCTCACGAAGATAGGTTTGAAACTGGCAAAAATTGGTCAATTTTATTAGACAGATTTCTAGGAAATTTAGTAAATGAACCAACAGCTTAACATTTGTGGTTCAAACTGCAAAATACTTAACAATGATACTTCCCTCAATATTTCGAACTTGCGGTTTGGTAGTTTTGATTTCAGTTTGCGATTTTGACCATTTCGGAAATTCCTTGTACATACCTAAAGTCCAGTGACTCCTACGGTAAGAGGATATTTAACAATTTTGAGTTTATTTGGTTTGCCAATTAAAACCTGTAAAAATGCGACTTTTCCGTCTTCTTTGCCTGTGTGGGAGCTACTGCATTTTACTCTCCTTTAATCAGCGAACTTTATTTCCATTTTAATTTACGAGACTACACAATCGCTTAATTATGTCTTACGACAATAAACAGCTAATTAAAGGGAACGTCTCGGGAAGTTCGCTTAAAATGTGATCACAAAGTTTGTAGCGATGTCATAAAACGCGTGCAATTGAATCCGCAATAACTCATCGTTAGAGAAATATTAGTCCATAAATACAAAGCCCTGGTGAATTACGAGTTTGGAAAGATAAATAGGACGATCAGAAATTAACAAATAGTCCCTTGGGATGGTCCGCGCTGTCCAGAGATAGCTTAGCAGGCAAACCATTAAATTTCAAAGATAGATATTATGTACTTACTTTAAACTACCTAAGCAAAATTTTATAAAAACAATTAATTGCAGTTGCCTAGATCAAACGGGAGCGGCCACCCCTTATAACTTCTTTTGTTTCCAACATATCAAAACCATTTTCGGGGAAGTCAAATGGCTTTCTATGGATTACATTTCGACAATGTCAGTGGTCCTAAAATGTTTTTATGTCATGAGCTAACGGTATGTCGCTTTGTTATTTTAAATGGCACCCTGTATACAGGGCTGTCCCAGAACCCTCGCACCACCTCTTATGGAGCATTCAGTCTTAAATTCTGTGTTGATCGGTGTTATTGAAAATTTCCATGGTTCAATAGTTCTCAAGTCAAGATGCTGTTAATCTGATTGGTCCTCTTAAATCTGATGTTATAACTGGAGAACTATACTGAACCAAACACCATCGACTCAGATTTTAATGCTGAATGCTCCATTAGAAGTAGTGCGAGCGTTCTGGGACACCCTGTATTTCTTTATTGTATCCCCCTATTAGCATTTCAGAATTTAACTTCTAGCCACGACGGAGATATTGCCCGTCACATTGAATCCACTTCTTATTGTCTATTATCACTTTTTTATCCATTATACCTTCTTCCTCCCTTCTTTTATTTCCTTGATTCCCTCTTTTATTCCCAACAGAATTTCCCCATTCGCTCTTTCCCTTCTCATTTCATTCCCATTCTGTATTCCCAACTGTAGTCGTTCGGTAATTTTTTTTGTGTGTTCTTCCAACCCTCTTCCTCTCCCATATCTCCGTCAGCCCTACTATGTCAAATTCTTTTATATAATTCCATACTTCATACGAAGAAAATTATAGGGGGTGGCCCCTCCCGTTTGACTCACCCTATGTACTTACTGAAAAAAACACCGCGAAGTTTGCGCTGTACTAATTGTACCCAACATTCACAGTTTACACCTCACTTACTTTAAAACAATGTTCACCGAAACAACTAGTAAGTACTGGAGAATAAGTAGTTACCTACTCAGACAGGGAAATAATAAAATTTGAAAGTTTCAAACGAAACCTGACTATCTTAAGCTTAGCAGATTTTTACAAAAACTTAGGTATATGTAATTTTATAACAAGTCGAACATCATCAAGGGCGTAGCTTCAAACTACATCTAGAATAGGAATTCATAAGTCATTTTCATAAACAGTGAAATATGTAGTTTCAAATTTAGAAATATACCTAATGGAAATGAAACTTTCGTCTTACGCACAGATGAAAAAATTGCCCCGTTGTCGTATTTTGAATTTTGAGTTCAATGTGAATATCTACAAAAATAGTTTGAAAAATTACCTTTCGGATAGCCTTTACTGGTAACAGCTGGTATTAATAAATTGTATTAGTGGTAGCAATTATTTTACTCGTGATGTACGACGAAAGTTTCATTTCCTAAATAGTAGAACTTTAAAATCCATTGACAAATACTGATCTGAAATCACAACCAAGGAAATTTTTATAGAATCATTTATTAAAACAGCTTAAAACCTCTTAGGACGGCCTGCGCCGCCGGATGGACAAGCTGAAGAGCTCCATCGAGGAGGGTAACCGCGCCGTCGACAAGGAACGCGAAAAGAACGTCAGTTTATTGCATTTAATATTTCCACCTGGCATCGCAAAGCGGCTTTGGCTCGGTAAGTCCTATTTTGTCAACCAACCGCACGCGATATCTGCGGATTTTCCAGGCGAGACGATCGAAGCCAAGACGCACGAGGACGTCACGATGCTCTTCAGCGATATCGTGGGATTCACTTCGATCTGCTCGACGACCACTCCAATGATGGTCATCAACATGCTGCAAGACCTCTACGAGCAATTCGACGTGTTCTGCGGACAGCTCGACGTGTACAAAGTGAGTTTCCGAATGGAAAACAAACACGGGTCTATGGGTCTAATGAATATTTTCCTTTTTGGTCACGTATCTTCTAAAGTGCCTGTCGACCGACGAAAGGCGTTTTATTCAAAATCGAATCGCTTTAAGGGAATGTAGAGCATAAAGATAGCACTAGCTGCGTTTTCATTTTTTCTAAAAGCCGACTTTTAGTTGAAAAAGAGAGTTTGCATTTTTTGTTATTGCCCCGAATTTCGCACCGTTTTTGAGAAAAAAATTAGTAAAAGGGCACTTTCCGGGGAACTTTAATTGTATAAGTTGGTCTTGTCACCACAATTCTTACACCAAATAGTACGAAGGCGTAGAGGGGCCACAACAAAGTTTTTAAAATATTCAAAAAAAACTTTGTTGCAATAGCAAATTGAGTGACAATTGTCAGTGGTAAGTGGCAATTGTCGCTTGTAACTGACAATTGTCACTTATAACTGACAATTGTCGCTTGTAACTGACAGTTGTCACTTATAAGTAACAGACAATTGTCATTTATAGGGGACAATTGTCACTTGTAACCGACAATTGTCACTTATAACTGACAATTGTCGCTTGCAACTGACAAGTGTCACTTATAAGTGACAATTGTCATTTGTAGGTGACAATTGTCACTTGTAATCGACAATTGTCACATGTAACTGACAATTGAAGGGTCCATACTAAAGCTGGCTAAGTCCAATGTTTCATGCTGACTTGCCCAATTTATTTGGGTTCTGAAGCTTACATACGCTTTCTTTGTCTCTATTTTCACATATTTTACAGAACGATGCAGAGACATTTATTAGAAGACGTATCTGCAGGAATAACTCATTTTCGCAAAAAAAGTTTACATATATTAAATTCAGACTTATTTTACACGCTGGTAGGCCATGAAAATCTGGTGATATGGTGGCAACAAGATAGTTGCAGCAAAATATCCCTGGCATCTATTGATGAATTTAAGTTTTAGGTTAAAGTTCTTGTCAAAAGAAGATTTTTTTCTGTTAAAAAGGGAAGGAACGCCACACCAAATCGACGCAAATCAAAGGCAGACTTACCCCAATTGGATTTTATTAAAGTAACTGGAACATCATAGATCTTCTAGCACAGCGTAATGAATTCAACTGACATCACTAGCATGTCAGATAAAAAAAATTTCTCCCGTCAGTTTGACAAATAAATACTGCCAATAGAGAAAAAAAGTTTCATGGCCTACTGGCGTGGGGAATAAACTCGAATAGAATATAGCCAGTTTTAGCACTGGACCATGGCCGTCTCCAGTTCCAGGCCCTGTCCTTAACCATTTGGCAACGCTGCCGGAGGAGATTTACCGTCAGTTTGACAAATTGTCATAGATTGTCATTGAAGTGAAACATTGCAAAAATTACCAAAAATATTATATTTTTATCAATTTCAAATGATTAACGAATTGAAATTCAATACTTTAAGAAAGCCTGTAAGATGTGCCCTATTAAGTAAGTTTTAAGTAACAAATTCTGCTTTTAGAGCCAGAGAAAAAGATTTTTTACAAATCCTTTTCAAATTCAATCGAGATTACATCAGCTTGCATGATTTCTAAGCATCTGGGCCTCAAATAACTCCCTTCGAAGCCACTGCGAGTCCTCCACGTTTTATAATTTCGAGATCATTATTGAAACTTGATACTTTTACACAGAATTACTTGTTTATTGAGAGCATGTAGTTTGTGTAGAAATACAATACAATATAACGTTAAATGTTAATTTTTGGGCGCTTGGGCACCTATAATTAAGGTGTAGCAATGTGTAACGGTTCTAATAATGAGTAGGTAACAGGTGGTTGGACTGAGAAATAAATTTTTTAACTAGATACACAAAATAGGGATGACTAGGTATCAATTTCAATTGATCTTGTTTAGCATTGTGTCGACTTTACACAAAATTCTACAGATGAGAATGGTCTAATCCCTGCCTTTTACCATCGCTGCAATGATGAAATAAATCTTGTCTTGAAATGCCATTTATCCATCAAGTCCAAATGGTTTTCGCCTATTTATTTAAACTTCCTAATGATAAAAGCTCAATTCCAGTGAATGTTTAATTAAAACACTGTGAAATCAATTTTACAAAACCCTCTTGTCCACTTAGTATTTAAAATGGGTCTGTAATCAAAATTTATCACTATAAATTTACTAAATACCACATATCTTACATACTTTTTTCAAAATATTCATTTTTAGTACGTTAATCATTTGAAATTGGTAAAGATTCCAATATTTTTGGTCTTTTTTCGCAAAAGTTTCACTTTAATGACAATCAATGACAACCAGAAACAATTTGTCAAATTGGCGGTAAATCTCCTCTCGCCACGTTGCCAAATGGTTAGGACATGGCCTGGAACTAGAGACGGCCATGACTGGACCCTCGAATTGTCATTTGTCACTTGTAGCTAGTAATAATTCATTAATTGAATCAGACCAATGGCGTACGCCGAAGGGGGTTAGGGGGGTACGACTTCTGTGATTCCAGAAATTTTTGTTTTTTTTCAGTTTTTAGAAAATAACGAAAATGTACAGATTTATACTCTTTTAGTTCTTTTTGCACACCTTATTCTTTTAACACACTCCCCCCCCTTCATGACTAATTTCTGCGCACGTCACTGAGGCAGTTCGAAGCGCCTGCCAGTTACAAGTGACAAATTGTCGGCTACAAGTGACAATTGTCGGTTGCAAATGACAATTGTCATTTGCAAGTGACAATTGTCAGTTACAAGTGGCAATTGTCACTTGAAAGCGACAATAAGTGACAATTTGCTGATGCGTAAAAAATTTTTTTTCAGAACATTTTAAAAACTTTTTTGTGCCCGCTCTACGCCCTCTTAAAATGATGGAAAGAAGGTGCAGGAAGCCCACTTTTTATCTTACTTTCGGAAAATTTTGATTTAGAAAACAAACTTTTTGCACTCCGCCGTTAACCGTTTACAACAATTAGTACAATTTCGTTTTCGAACTTTTCTTTCAAGGTGGAAACAATAGGCGACGCTTACTGCGTGGCGGGAGGGCTACACAAAGAAACCGACACTCACGCCCTGCAAATAGCCTGGATGGCGCTGAAAATGATCGACACTTGTTCGCATCATCTGACGCATCAAGGGCAGCCGATAAGGGTAAGTGTGTCCTTATTTCTCGACAGCTTTTTCTTCATCTAATTGGACTCGAACTCGAAGGACTATTACTACAATTATTTTTGTGGGTTCTGACTCAATTGGCTGTCTCTTCGTTAGTGGAATCTGATTAAAATCAAATCAAGCGACGTCTGCTCTTAATTCTTCCATTAAAAGAGCTTGGAACAGTAGGAGATAGTTCATTTAAAGCTTAAAGTAGGCAACTTCCAAAATTTTATAAGTAGGTACCTACTTCTAACTAGCTTAAAATCCTGGCCCAGAAGTAACTGTAGCTTATTTTTCAGGAAATTGAGATTGCTTAAAGCTACAACATAGAAACTCAAGGCTTAGCTTAAAGCTAGAACTAAGTAGGTACCTAACCGTAACCTTCAGAATTATTTAGACAAAGACAGCTGCAACCCGGGATAGCTGAAGTTATCGCAAGTTATAGGCAGTGGCGTGCCCAGGGAGGAGCGAAAGTGTAGTGCAGCATACCGTAAAGGGAAAGAAATTAGGTTAAGGGCAGCAGCTTCAACAAATACGGATATTTTATGGGCAGCAATCCAAAAAATGGGCAAATGCACCAATGACATTTAAACATTTGCAGTTCAAAACCCATCTAAATCGGCAAAAAACGGCTTTTTTTATTTAAAGACTTACTTTAGGTGCATGACGATTGATGATTGGTCAGTCAAGAACCAATCGTTATGAGACAGGAATAACCTTAGAGCATGTTCACTTTTCTTTCAGAAGTTTTGGTTCACGCATTATTATGCGAAAACACTTTTTAAACACTCACAGAAAATGAATACAAACCAAATTAATTAAAAGGGTTTTTTTTGGACCTGTATTAATTTATTTTAAGTGCACTTAAAATAAATTAATATCAGTTTGAGATTGCTGGCTTTGAGCAGTTAACCCCACCCCGCATCGCTGAAACCAAATTAACTTCTGAAAAAATATTCTTAAAGAAAAATGAACGTAGGTACTTCAAAGTTATGAGTTTCATGTCCATTGGTTAACTGGCCAAGGTCTCAAGTCACCTAAAATAAATCTTTGAAACAAGTGTCACTAAGAAGGCTACTACGGTAACGCCATCTGTCGTAGTTTTCTGGACAGTTCGAAAAGCTGGATTCCTTATCTTTCATCCAAATTGAATAAAAAATGCACGGATCATTCCCAAAAATATTCCTTGCGGTTTTTTTAGGATACCTTTCAGTTTCCGCGATAAGCGTGAAAGACAGCTTATGGACTCCCATATTCCCATCAAATTGGGGCAGTAGCGCAACTACGATTTTGAAGGACTACGACTACACGTAAACCAAATCCCTTGCCTGGAGAGATTTCTGTAACTAATTTTCATAAAATGGCTGAACTAACTTGACTGATGGCTAATATCATATACATCGAATCACGGAAGGGCCGGCCTGCAGGATTCTCCACGAAAGTGAACACGACTGATTTGGCTGAACTCTGCAAATATCGATCGCAGCTTAATAAAGATCAGCATTCTCTAATTATAGCTTTCTCTAATCAAATCTGAACTCTAATCCAATTTCACGCTTCCTATACATCGCCTTGGAAGCTATTTACAATAATTAGACCGGAAAGTGAGCCCTCAGAGCCCTGAAAAAAATCCAGAAACGAGTTATAACTTGCTAATCCCGCATCTCTCATTGTCTCCAGCAGCTGAAAGAAGCTCGAACAAGTTGAAAAAGTTTTTCGATTCGCAGCGAGATTTTAACGCAATCTCCCCGCCATCCATTATTCAGGTTCTTTGGGGTTTTTGCGCCTGGATTGACAAATATTTAAATCTGGTTAAGAGCGTAATTGTTGCAGATGCGGATAGGGCTTCACACTGGATCAGTGCTGGCGGGCGTCGTGGGAGTGAAAATGCCACGTTATTGCATGTTCGGGCACAACGTGACCATTGCCAATAAATTTGAATCGGGCAGCGAGCCTCTGCGGATAAACGTCAGTCCCACTACGAACGAGTAAGTCTTTTGTGACTGCAGGTACATTCGGAATGTTTATTAATGTTCGCTTTTTCGCAATTTATGACATAAACCAGTGTATTATAAATAGGTAGGGGAGACAGGGGCAAACAGGACCACCGGGGCAAGAAGAAACATCAACATTGTTTATAATGGTTTATACAATATCTGAAGTTTCCGCTAAATTTTGTATTGTGCAGGTCGGTAAAGTGCGTTGTAGTTGACTGAAGATTTGTTTGATGTCATTTCCTTCATTTGCAGATTTTGTGGTCAACATTTATAAGTTCAAGGTAAGTTCGTCTATCTAAATGCCAATTTGAGTCGTTATTCTAAACAGTTGGTGAAGTTTTCAATTGTAGCTCTTTCTATTAGCGTCGTACTACGTACAATCAGCTATCATTCTCTCATAAAATCGTCGAGGCGTTTCATGGTTAAAGTTTTTTTTCTAAATCATGTACCATCGGGGCAAACGGGATCAAATATTGTACTGGTCCTCCTTACCCCATTCATGGGGCACAAAGGACCAATGACAGAAGTTGATTTACGATTTTTTTAAAAAGAAATCCGTAATTTTTTCTCTAGTTTAATTATGCCGATTATTAAAATACACTTTTTCCTACGACCACTTAAGAAAGTAGTAGTTAGATTTTTTAAAAGAAATAATTTATATGTTCTTGAAAGTTCGGCTACTTACGCCTGAAAGGGTCTGAAATTAAGTGTGCCGAAAAGTTTCCACCCCTAAAATGTAAACTTCATCCCTTATTTGCCAAAGACCACCCCAAAACGTGACATGGCACTAGTTTCTAGCATTTTTCGGCTAAACTATCAAACCGACAGAAAACATTCTACCAATCAAAAATATTCCAAATGAAATTCTTAAAAAGTCCTTATGATTATTTCCCTTATTTCCACATAATTCTTACAAACGACGTCCGAACAAAAATCAACCTAGCGGGACTTTACGCTGCGAATAAGTACACCAAAAACGGTTCGTGCTACGATAACAATTATTTTATTATTTAAATTATTTTACTCAAATATATCAACTGAACCGGAATGGATCTCACTAAGATAACAATTAAGCAAAATATTTTTATTGGTTTTCATATTTTTTATATTTTAAGTGTACGCATTCTTACGAAAGCATCCTGATGGGGTCAGGAAGATATATATTTTTTTTCGTAATTACGAATTACCCCGATTAACGGACTTATATGGACACAGCTTACGTTCAGAAAATTTCGTAATTACGAAAAAAGTTTCATAATTATAAATTTCTAAGACACGCTCACTTCCCATCATCATAGACCCCTGCAATTGCTTTTAAGGACAAAATGTCAACTTTTTGCGACCCAAAATGAATAAATTGGTCTCACCCTCAACCCCCTCTTGCCACCTTGAAGGTGTTATTTGAGATTAGTTGACTTAACCTGGACACAGCGCACGTTCAGAAAATTCCCTGTGTCCAGGTAAGTCCTTTATTAATCTCGAATTACACCTTCGAGGTGGCAAGAGAGGGTTGAGGGTGGGACCAATTGTTCATTTTGGACCGCAAAAGATGGTATTTTACCTCGTATTTTGCCCTTAAAATTTAGGACGGGAAGTGAGTGTGTCCTAAAAATTTCGTAATTACAAAACTTTTTTTCCTATTTTTGTGCAAAAAAGACTGTTTTCGGCACTAAAATGTGTGCCGAAAGTAGGCAATTTCCACTCACGGGTGGGAAAATAACATAAAGGTGCGGAAAAATTAAAAGCGTGCGGAAATTCATTTTTCCGCACACTTTATGAAAACAATTTATTTTAATTTTAAAATATGCAAACTATTTAAGAACAATATTTAAAGTAATACAAGAATTTGTACAGTTGCTAATACTAATTCCAGATGGTAAGGAAATATTAGCACAATTATTAGTTAGAGTGTTATTTAAATTGGTCAACACTGAAATGTCCTGATTCCCAGACAATATTGGAGCTTTAGGTGCTGCAGTGGCTTCTGGGATGGTTGCTGTTTCCTGTTTGCTCGAAGAAGGAACTACCGCCGTTTCAGGAGCACCCTTGTAAAGAATCTGGTTGGAAATTCTCTTCTTATTTTCAATAGAATCGGCTAGATAACCTTCGGCCACCGCTGATGACTTCCACCCCCCATGTCGCTTCAAACTCAATAAATCTCCTCCATTATTCACCAACAGTGTTGCCGAAGATCGGCGGAAACAATGACCCGTATAGCTGGCTGCCTCTGGTAATTGGAGAAAAGCGGCAATTTGACTTGGAATTTTCCCAATGGTATTTATCCCAACAACTTGGCAGGTGCATTTTCCCTCTCGAAAATTAATGAAAAAGCTGCGATCATTCATTTTGGATGGACGAAGAGAAGCATATTTCCTGTAAATTTCTAACATATTTATGTCGGCCTGAGAATTTTGCGTAATCGTGAATGTGCGTTGAATTTTTGTTTTAGTTTCTGGAATTTTCACTATTAAAAGGGCCCCCAGGTCTTCAATGTCGTCTACTCTCATTTTTTTCAATTCGTCTCGGCGAAGAGCCCCGGCAATTCCCATAATAAAAATAACCTTAAATTAATAAAATTAATGAATATTTCTTTAAAAATGGTGTTGCCCTCACCTTCATCATAAGATACTGCTCATCTGGGGCATCTTTAAGAAATGTGTCCAAATCTTCTTTGGAAAAAATCTTCGACTTCATTGGTCTGTAACCATCGCTTTGACGTTTCAAAAATGCGATTAACCTATTATATTTGCTAATATCGCAGTTTTCTTTCACGTTTAAAGTTGCCTTCAACATTGAGTAGGTGCACCAAAGTGTGGAAGACTTCTTGGTTTTTGACTTTTCGGAAAAATATGCCAAAAATACCTTTTCGTTGAGGATCATAACCTTCTTCGCTCTGCACCATTCACTGAACTGGGTGTACGCCAGTTCGTACCTTTCCCGCGACTTAACTGGCAATAAATCCATGGTTGCTGCTGCAGCTTCTTCTTCTATTTCAGATGGGCAGGCCATTTCTTCCAAAGTTTCATTCATATTTGAGCGCAAAAATTAAATTTTGCAAAAAGTTGACGTTTTTGTTTATCTTACAATTACGTTACCATGCCATCATCAGATTGCACAGCAAGCTGATTCCTTCTGAATTAATGCAGATTCATTCAAAATAAGACTACAAGAGCCTCTATTATGGCTTTTTTGCACAAAAATAGGAAAAATAGTATGTATATTTCGCAAATACGAAATTTTCTGAACGTGCTGTGTCCCAGGTATGGACAGTTTAAAATCGAGGCCATAGGCCTATAGAACACGTGTTGTCTTAATGATTTTTTCTAATACTAACTATACATATTAACATGACCTTCTAAAGCTTCTTTTGAATGTTCTTGTCGATCCAAGTGGCAAATGAAATTTTTTTTTGATTTATTAGCCTTAAAACAGGCGTGTTTTATATCAAACTTAAGAAGCTAATTCAAATGCACCATTTATGGCCGTTTGCACCGACGTTGCTTAATCTTAAGCGACACTAAAAGGGCCGGTTTTTCCATCTCATGTCAATTTTAACATGAGGTTATTTACATACAAACGATTGTTGTCACAATGAAAATTAGGGTGGTAAACCTCATGTTAAAGTTAACATGAGATGGAAAAACCGGCCGTTAAAATGACAAGAGTGACATATTTCTAGGGTTTTCAATCCCGGACCGGGATTGGCCTAACGGGATTTTCGGGATTACAACATTTCAATCCCGGGATTTTCGGGATCCCGGGATTAGATTACGAATTATAAAAATTCAGCCGCAATATACTTTTTTTTAGATTTAGTTTGGATAAATATCTATTATCTATTTATATTGCATGAAAAAAAGGATGAACAGTGTCAGTGATAAACAAAGTAATATTAAAAAAAAGGAAGTAAACCTATTTTCGAGTTGCCTTCTCCTGGAAAAGGACCTTAAAAACGACAATGTGTCCAAAATGTCGTCCCCCAGCCAGATTCAATTTTTGTGCACAGACTGCCAGCGTTCGAAAAAGCACGTTCCGAATCTACACTGCAAATTTTTCCCTAAAGTAGCTCTATTTTCGAATAAGGTCATTTCCTTTTTGATAATAGACTCTAACTGAAGGAACTTGGCTTCCGTTAATAAATAAAAAAGAAATAATACTATAATGCTATATTTACAGGTGCGTGTATTGCAGAAAGGCCGAAATTTGATACTAAATAAACACGCTAAAAGCTTGCAGCTGGTTTTGTGCTTGTTCATCTAATCCCGAAAATCCCGAAAATCTCGAAAATCCCGGTTCTAAAATGGCGGGATTTTCGGGATCGAAAATTGTCCGGGATCCCGGGATTGAAAACCCTACATATTTCCCATTGTTTAAACGTCATCCTTGTCATTTTAAGTGTCGCTTAAAATTAAGCAACGTTGGTGCAAACGGCCATTAGAAACAGTATAAGATGTTAGTAAAAAATTAAAATATATGAAAACCTTATCAAAACCAATAAAAATATTTTCTTTGAAAAATGATGATCGCATTTATTTTGTGGGAATTCTGCTCTTGTATTTCACATTATAGCATTGTCCTCGTAACACGAACCGTTTTTGGTGTACCTATTCGCAGCGTGGTCGCGCTATGTTGATTTTCGGCCGCGAGCGAAAACCACCCTCAACTTCGGACGTAGTTTGTAAGAAATATGTAGAAATCAGCGAAATAATCATAAGGACTTTTTAACTCAGAATTTTATTGGGAATATTTTTGATTCGAATAATGTTTTCTGTCAGATTGATAGTTTCGCCGAAATAAGGGACTTTAGGGGTGGGAAGTTTTCGGCACTTCATTTCAGGCCCTTTCAGGAATCAGTGGCCGAAATCTCAACAATATATAAAATAATTATTTCTTCTATTCGCCCTTTTTAGATCTAATATGGCTGGACTATAGTGAATATCGCACAATTAAGTAGGTGCAAAAGTTGACGCTAACGCACTGACACTAACGCACTGACTCTAACACACGTTGTGCGTTAGTGCTGTGTGATATAATATCGCACAGTCGCGTTCACGTCGTGTGACGATCGCGGCAGCGCGCATCAATTACATTAATTAACATATCAGGCTTTGCTGCTTTGTTGACAATTATGATAAAAAAAAGAACTTTATGAAGAAATGGTTTTTTGTTGTGGTTGGTAGGGAAATAGTGTAGGTACACAACTCGCACGAAAGTGTCTATACAATGCACTCGTGGGGTTTTCACACTCGGCTGGCGCCTCTTGGGATATATGCCACTTTCGTAGCTCGTTATACTAAAATAATTTTTTGGCATTTTTTTAGTTTAAAAAAGATATTTGAATTCCAAGCTTAAGCGGATCCCTCTGCCCCGGTTTCCCCTACCTACTGAAAAGTCAAGGTTAACAGGCGAGCGTCACCGAGCGGGCAAAATTTTCTCTTATGACATACAGGGTGTCTCAGAACGCTTGCACCACCTTTTAATGGAGTATTCAGAATTAAATTCAGAGTCGATTCGTGTTTTTGAAATTTTCCAGGGTCCAATCGTTCTCGAGTTATAAGACATTTAAGAAGTCCAATCAAATTTCATCTCTGAATTGCTTCATAAAGTAACTTAATGTTAGATACACTATTTCCTAGGTAACAATATTAAATTTTCATTGTTGTATCTTGTTACCTAGAAAATAGTGCATCTAACATTAAATTAGCTTATGAAGCAATTCAGAGCTGAAATATCTAATTGGTTCTCTTAAATCTCTTATAACTCGAGAACTATTGTACCCTGCAAATTTTCAAAAACACGAATAGACTCAGAATTTATTTCTGAATACTCCGTTAAAAGATGGTGCGAGCGTTCTGAGACACCCTGTATATTCAGTACCTACGTACACACGTAGATATTTCATATATCCAACACAGTCATATATGGCACATTTTTAACTGATACGCGGCAAATGAATATTTAAAGACTCTTTGAGTTTTAACTTGATGAACCGGATTTTATAAACTCGCTGTACAATTGCTATTCTCAGGCGATTGGTGATGAGCGAAGGGTTCAGTCTGGAAGCGAGAAGCCGCGATTGTCTCCCGAAGGATTTCCCGACTAGCATCCCGGGAACATGTCACTTCCTTCAGGGATACAGGCATCCGAGCCTGCCAGAAGACATCCCGCTGACTCAGCACATCGAGGCCGGCATGCACGATATCGGACTTCTCTCGGAACTGTCCTAAAAGACTGGCGATCTTAGCAATAATTTTTATTTTTGTACACTATGATCTCTTGTAAATAGCAGCCTTAAGAATCTTCAGCTTTGGAATTGTGGATTAAAAACGGACGTCGGCCGATATTTCCAAACTGTTGACGGCGGTAGTTTACATTATCGATCCCACTATATTTGGATTTGCTCGGGAAGGGGGAAATGTGTTCGTACTTAGTGCTGTAATGCAATCATCCGATTAAATTGATTGTGACGTGGGCAAAGTCGCGAAATCAGATTCGAGTTAATGTCTGGAACATTTGCGTTTCTTGTCCTTTCACTAAAAACAACATAATGAGATTGTTCAGAAATGACTAACTTGATAGTTCAAAAATCGGACGAAACATTTTAGCTTTAAAGCGTTTTTTCTCGGTTTTATGTATTGAAATACAAACTTGCATTTGAAAGAATAGGAATAATCTTGTTTTGTATTGAAATACCTTCAAGATAATGTCAGATTTGAGTCGTCCTTTCGAGAGAAATTGGAAACTGACGGCAAAAGTGCGGCATATTTCAATACAAATTTTAAAAAATAGTAAGCTGACCAATCACGAGAGCCCATTTGTATTAATTTGTATTGAAAAACATAAAATCAAGAAAAAACTATTTTACTTTCAGTTTGCTGAGGTGCCTTAGGGGTGGATTAGACATTTATGAGGCCATACAGTATACATTTTTTCTTTTAAGTAATAACTATCTAAAATTGGTTACTTCCGTATTTTGTGGACATCTGTTCCGGTCATTCAGTTTATGCATTATTTCTTTGTTCCAAAAGTTTGTTGCTGACTATTTACATCGTTCAGAACATTTTATAATTAATTGCTCATTTGTGTAATGAGGTTTTTGACAGTCTTTGTGTAAAATTCTAGAACAAATAAAAATGATCCTTCAGTGTTCAGATTTATTCAAATTAAAACAACTAATATATATACATATAGGGTAGGTAATTTTTCGATGTTCATCATTGGGATCTTCAAAGCGGTAAAAGGTCCGGGGTCGGTTAAATTAGAGAAAATTTGTGCTATTTCTTGGCGATTAAGAAACTGAAGAGAATTTCCCGATATTTTGATTCGCTCCTGAGTTATCACAAAAAATCTGAAAATAGCAAAGAAAAATTAATATCTTCCTAACGATTGAATTTTTTTCTCAACGGATTCGGAGTTAGAAACAAGTATCATACTTGACCGGAAGTGGACTCACGGACACCCTAGATTTTCAAAAACATCGAAGAAATCGGTGAAAAACTGGGATTTTCCGAAAACGCAAAAACACGTCAAGTTAGTTTTTTTGAAGCGAATTCATCTGGGCAATTGCATTTTCTTTTAAGTCTTTATTTCATTAGTTTATAAGAAACGAGATATGTGGGAGGCTTCAACTTCCGGTTAAAATAGAGTAGACCTGTTTTGGAAAAATCAAAGTTCCGCGATCTTCACCAAATTTACATATTGCCCTAATTTGGGGACGAGAAAGCGAATGGTGAAGACCGCGATATCTCTATCCGTTTCCACGATACGGACAATCAAAAGTCAAAAAAACAGAAAAAAATTCGTAAAAAATTGAGGGGGCGTCGCAGGTCTATTCCGAGGACAGTTTCGTGTTCGGGAGGGTCCATTTACCAAGTACTGAAAGTTTCAATCGATTAGGAGGAAAAACACTTTTCCGGTCATTATTTTGACGAATGTAGAATTATGGAAAAATCAAAGTTCCCCGATCTTCACCAAATTTACATATTGCCCTAATTTGGGGACGAGAAAGCGAATGGTGAAGACCGCGATTCTATATCTCTATTCGTTTCCAAATTTTCAAAAATCTTAATTTTTCACCGATTTCTTGATATTTTTGAAAATATAGGGTGGCCGTGACTATGTACTTCCGGCTAAGTATGACACCTGTTTCTAACTCAGAAAAAATTGTAGCTTCCGAATTCGTTGAGAAAAAACTATAATTGCATTTGAAAAAACAAAGTTAAGGTCATTTCCGGTTAAACCGAAAGTGGAAAAAATTCCCTCAATATACGCGCAGGTGTCTCCCTCCGTGCTGTGACGACTAGAGTCTTTTTTACGTCCAAACATATTCAAGATGGGAAGTTTAAAAAAAACATCCTGTATATTGAAGTCACTGAAATTGAATAACGTGGAAATCGGTGTAAAAGAGTATCTCTAACTACCGGAAAACACGAACATAAAATACTCTTTGAATATTGTTTCGGAACATAAAATTGACAATGTGGCTTTCAGAAAATGTCTAATTCACTTATAGGCACCTCAAAACAGCTAATGGCAAATGCTTTTGTCTGCCCCACTACAGGAAATTGCCGCAAAAAAATGAAAAAGTACTCATTTACTACCCTATTTACTTTTTTCAAATTTTTGTTGTTGAGGGAAACAGAAGAAGATCAACAGTCGGAGTTACGCAGGTGCAACAATGACACACTTTTAAATTTTGAAGAACATTAATTCAGAAATTTCCAAAATATACTTATAGTGAATTCTGGGGGTTTGAAAAATTAAGTTTTCATCAAAAACTACCGCCGTTACGGAGAAAACAATCACGTGATAATGTAAATATGTAAAAACTGTAACCTTCTGATGCTTTTATTACCTTTGCTATCACTAATTCGTGTAAAATGAATGTAAAATTCACGTATTCAAATGTGAAACTGGGCTCTCTGAATAATTCCGCTGTATTATAAAAAAGTATTATCAAGGAATTGTTCGCCAAAATGATTTGAATTTGTGTATAAAAAAATAATTTCTATTTACCTGAAAGTATAAAGCGTTTGTTCTAAACTTTGGAGTTAGGAATTTGTAACACTAAACTTATTCTTCGAAAAATATTCCTGATATTAAGCTTTATACAGGTAATGGAGTCTAAATGTAAGTTAATCCTAAAGGAATTTCGAAATGTTGATTTGCTTTGAGTTGAATAAATCGTCATTCTTTACTTTTCGCTGTTCCCCCATCAGTCGCAGCTTGGTTTAGTTTCCCTCGTTCGATAAAACGGTAAAACTTTTGAAAATTTATTATATTTACGAGAGCTTTAAAATCTTAGAAAGAAAATACCGCTTTATTTTCTATTAGTTAACAGCATTATTGCTTGAGTGTTTATTTCCAAAATTTTACATTTTTACAATAGCGATACATAAGTGGTCTTTGGTAAGATTATTTCGTAAATTAGACCAAAACACAGGATGTCCCGAAATTACTGGTCAAAACTTTACCAGTAGATTCTTCTGTGAAAAATATGAAAAAAAGTCCCTATGAACATATCTCGAAAAATAAGTCCAAAGGGAGCTAAGGTGCCTTAAAGGGGTAACTTTGAAAGTGTTTTTTTCTAAATATCTTCAAAGCGATTACAGATAGCAACGTGAAATTCTCTATCTTTACTAAGTCTTTGATGCTGAATTTACTAGTGTGGAGAAAATTTTAAAATTTTGATCATAAGCGTATAGTACAAGAGGGGCTTAGGACTTTTACTCAAACATTTTTGTAAGTAGT
This sequence comes from Pycnomerus fuliginosus, assembly GCA_963924575.1. NCBI lineage: Eukaryota > Metazoa > Arthropoda > Insecta > Coleoptera > Zopheridae > Pycnomerus > Pycnomerus fuliginosus. Next base: position 17,896,054 of record OZ004622.1, read on the forward strand.
TTTTTCTCAAATTTGATTCCAGAATCTGATAACTTGAGGTTTTTTAAAAAAAATGGTACTCTTGTTTAGCATCGATAGAATGCGCCCTTTTCGAAAAAAATGGCTTTTCATTGGTTCAGGGCTCCAAAATTTGTGACAGAAAACATCAAAATATCGTAAACAAGTTCATGTGACGGTTCCTTACTTCATTCTAGAAAGAAAAGTTCTCATGGGTATGGGTCGAAAAATGCTTCCTAAAGGAGCTATATGGTCTTTCAATTGGGGTATTGAAAAGCATGTTGCTTGAAGGACTTTAGCTCCCTTAGGAAGCATTTTTCGACCCATACCCATAAGAACTTTTCTTTCTAGAATGAAGTAAGGAACTGTCCCGTGAACTTGTTTACGATATTTTGATGTCTTTTGCACAAATTTTGGGCCCTGAACCTATGAAAAGCCATTTTCTTCGAAAAGGGCGCATTCTATCGATGCCAAACAAGAGTACCATTTTTACTTAAAAACAATAAGAATAAAAATTTACTTAAAAACTTCAAATTTGCAGATTCTGGAATCAAATTTGAGAAAAAACTACTTACAAAAATGTTTGAGTAAATTTAGTCCTAAGCCCCTACGTGACGCTTATGAACAAAATTTTAAAATTTTCTCCACAGTAGCAAATTCTGTATCAAAAACTTAGTAAAGATACCAAATTTCTCGTTGCCATCTTTAACCGTTTTGAAAATATTTAGAAAAAACATTTTCAAAGTTAGCTCCCTTAGGACTTACTTTTCGACAAATGTTCATAGGTAGGACTTTTTTTCATATTTTTCACAGAAGAATCTACTGGTAAAGTTTTGACCACTAATTTCGGGACACCTGTATATCAGTCATTGGTGTAAAAATCAAGTACCCCTCCTCGTCGATTACTTGGCGCGAAAAAACGAGCCAATCACGAGGCGGTTTCAAAAGTGGCCGTATCCGGCCAGCCAGGGGTGGATATTCCCTTAACAACCGCGCGTTGCCGTATCAACTGTTCGTGTTTTGTTTATCCGTTCTCAGGCAGGCCTTCATCTTTCAATTTTGTTGACGTAAAAATGTTAAATTTCCTACTAACAACGGAAAAGGACCGCCGCGAAGCGGCCTCCATCGAAAAACGAAGAGCCCGAGAAGAAGAACGGAAGAAGAGAATATTTAACGCCCGAGAGCGATTAATTGGGGTGAGTAAACCTATAAATACTTCAATCAACTAAAATGTTGGCTAGATCGATTATGAGACTCTGGAAAAGCAAATCGTGGAGAAACGTAAACGAGATGGGGAGGAGGCGGAGATACAGAAAATATTTGATGAACAGCGTAAAAAGGACGACGAGCTGGCCCTGGCTTTGGAGAAGAAGGAGAAACAGGTAGGTGATAAATTGGACTGATTGGGCTTTAAGACAAACTTTAAGGAGAGGCTGAAAATCGAACAAGAAATAAGCCATTTCCGGATGTGCTGCCAGCGGAAGGAGGATCGTCGGGAGTTTGATTTGAACGATCCGGATTGGATAAAAAAAGGGATTCCGATGAGGGCCAGCGATGATGACAGCAGATGCGGGCCCTCTTCTGCGCAAAAGTGAGAGATTTCAATGAACTTAAAAAAACGAAAAAAATTATAACAGTACATACAGTGTGGTGTGTCTCATTTTAACTGGAACCACCCAAATATTTCGGTTAATGAGCAAATTAATTCGCTTTTTTTTCTACATGTAGAATTACAAAATTTGCGTCTGTGTGATGCTTCACCTTTTTTTTATCCTGAAATCTTAGCCCACGGCGAAGAGGACAAAAACCTCGAAATCGTATTAGGCATTTTTTTATAGAAAAATGTTATTAAGAAAAGTTGCTCAGGACCAAAATAAAACTGTTGAATTTCTGGAGGTAAAAATAAAAAATATCGAAAACTTCATTATTTTTACAACAAAAGGGTTGCTGTGTAATTAAAAACAATTGAAATGAGTGTTTCACAGTTGCTGTTAGCTATGGCTGGGCAAAATTTAACAATCGCAGAAAAAGTTGGAATTATTAAGATTATTATTTATTAGCCGTTTTGTTGCAAAAATATTGAAGTTTTCGATATTTCTGATTCTTTCTTCCAGAAATTGAACAATTTTATTTTGGCCTGAAAGTTCGGATTTATCCATTCGGAGTCATCCTGAGCAACTTTTCTTAATAAACTTTTTCGGGAAGAAAAGGCCTAATACGATTTTGCTATTTTTGGCGTTTTGAATTAATCGCAGTGGGCTAAGATTTCGGGATAACAAAAAGCCCCCGAAAGATGTCTATCAATGAGATGTGTATCCCTGTAGATGTTTATCCCGTTAATGTGTATGTAGGGGTGGCTATCTTACTGGTCGAATCGGGTGCAGATTTTATCAATCTGCACCTAGTAGTAGGGCCTCCACAGACGCACAGATGTGTCACAAAGGCGAAATATTAAAAAAATATTGTTACAGAATTAAAAAGTAGAAAATGAACAGAAAAAACAAAAATTTTGAGGGTTGAAAAGTAAAAAGAATGACAATATAAACCAATTGAGTAAATGAAAAGAATTGCCAGAATTAAAACAAAACTTGGCGAATTTTGAAAAATTAACACTCAGGTGGCTGGCTGAAAAATTGCGAAAGGGGATGAAAAATCAAGTGGAATGAAAATTAAGTGTGATTAAGTAGAATTACGAAATATAACATGAAAATAACCAAATTATGCAATTAAAACTTTTGTATGGGTTGAAATACATACTTTATACCTACATATTTTGAACAAAACTGGAAAATTGTAAAAGATAAACTGGATCCCAAATGAATTCAATTTTATTACCGACGAAAAACGAAATTATGCGAATTTTGCAAAATTAGCACTTAGGGGGTTGAAAGATCGTAAAGGTGATGAATGAAAGCTCAAAGTGTATGAGAATTAAGCGTGGATAAGTAAAATTACGGAAAATAACACCAAAATAAGCCAATTATGTAAATTTAGCGTTTGAAGAGTTAAAATATTGCGAAGGGGAAAGAAAAAAGTGAAAAATGTAAACATCATCCAAATGAGTTCAAATTATTACCGAAGAGAAATTACGCAAATTTTGCCAAATTATCACATTTTTTGTGGTTTTCATCCTCTAAATTTCGTCCCCGGAAATTAGCACCCCTTCACATTCAACAGACTTGAGGGTCGAACGAGCATACCAAGTTTCAGCAAGATACCTCCACTAGTTCTCGAGTTATTGCAATTAATAGTTTTTCGGTTTTTCACCCCTAACTCCCACCCCCTTGGTCCGACATGGCCCAAAAGCAATCCCTGCCGAGTTTTTAGGGAAACACAACTGCACACCAAGTTTCAGCTCGTTATCTCAATCCGTTCTCAAGTTATCCGACGATCAGGCTAGACGAGCGAGCGAATATTCAAAGACAAGAGTGCCTACGCATATATGCTTCGGCACTAAAACGAAAAATTGACAGTCTCGGAGACGGTAGAAACTTCTACTTTTTCACAGAATTTGTAAATGTAGCATTTAACTTTATTTAACCAAGGTCGAATGGACATTTTTCGAAAAAATGGCACAAAGGTTTTCGATCCAGCAATGCAACAGCTATCGAATTCGATAATGATAATATGCCCTTTTGCTAAGAAAAACTCAAAAAGGGGCCTTTTGTCCCTAAAATGGAAATTTTCGAAAAAATGTCACTAAGGTTTTTGATCCGGCAATATAACAGCTGTCGAATCCGATAGTAAGAATATTTTTTTTTGTAAAGTAAATTGAAATAAGGGCCCTTTTGCCACTAAAATGACATTTTTCGAAAAAATGGCACTAAGGTTTTCGGCTTCAAAAAAAATCAGCTATCAAGTCCGGTAATAAAAATATACAGTTATGCAAAGGTTTTTTTTAACTGCACCATTTTTTGGCCAAAAGAGCACAAGTGTGAATACATTTTTAGAAGTAGAATTCGAAGAGCTTTCATATGGTAACGCGAAAAATGGTGGTTTGCATTTAAATTTTTAAAGTTGATGTGCCAAAAAGGCACTTTCCGTGAACCGATATTGCCCAGATTCTAATCAGCACCTACAAATCCCCCACTGAATATGTGTGCCAAATTTCATCACGATACGTTCAGTAGTTTGAGCTGCAGCGTGATCACAGACACACAGACAGACAGACACACACAGACAGACTTTTTGGGTTCCCAGGGCCCTGAAACGTAAAGATTTCATGTTTTTGGCGATTCGATTTTTTTGAATTTTCCGATCGATTCCAGTAACTGCTTCGCGAGGGTAGAAGTTAAAAAAATTATAATAGTACATAGATAATAAATAATATTCTTAGGTTTGAGGGCGAGGATTTGACGAGTCAAGAACGGGGCCAGCTGCAGAAAGAACAGATGCGAGCCTGGCTGGATCAGCAAATGAAGGAAAGAGAAGCCGGCGATAAAGAGAGAAAGGCCGCGGAAGAAGCGTTCAGGTTGGCCGTGCTGGCGCGTGATCAAAGAGCTATCCAGCTGGATAATATGGAAAAGGAATGCCGGAAACGGCTGGAAGAGGCCTGCCTTAGGTTCAACAAAGCTCTGGTAAGCTTCATCACCTTTCCGATAAAAGTAATTTAAAATTTCAGGCCGACGAACGGAAAACGGAGGAAATGAGGCGGCTAAAGCGCGACCACGAAGACAGCTTGGCAGAAATGTACAATTTTATGACCAGCGATATGCTCACGGAAAATCCCGAAGTGTCTCAAAGTAATTTAGGGCCCAGCCGACAGATCGGATACCTCTACAAGGGGATGACGGAGCAACAAAAGGCGGACGTCAGAAAGTATCAACTGGCGCAAATCGAGGAAGCCAAAGTTCGATGGACGAGTTGGAATTGAATTAAAATTTTTTTTCGTTTCAGAAAAGGAAGGAGATGGAAGCGCGGATGAACAGGGAATTTGACGATTACTTTAACGGAACGCAGCGCACGATTTCGCTAATGGACAGGGAGCAGGAGAGGAAGCAAAGGTAAAATCGAACGAAAATCTGAGGTGATGATCGTTTTCAGGGAGACACTCAAACGGATCGCGGAGGAGAACAGAAAATTGGCCGAGGAGCAGAAACTTCGGAAACAGTTTCTCGAGAAAATTGTTTATACCAACAAGCTTTCGCCCGAATACTACGATCAATTTAATAAATCAACACGATGAAGTTTTTGGCCTTTTATTTCATTCCGAACCAATTCTTTCATATTTTTCTGGGACGTTGCTCTGATATGATAATCAATTCTGAAATTGAATCAATGTAGCAGCCCTAAGATTTGTCTAATTTTTTTTTTGACGAGACTTCGATTTTGTTGAAATTTTAAATTAGGTACTGGGCAAGAAATTATATATACCTACATCTGATGTCAGTAATAATAGTAATGGAATGGGACAACGTTCCATCCGCAACGAATTAAATCTAGGGACAGTTACATTTGAAAATCTTTGCTGAACAATAATGAGAATTCTACGAAGGCGTAGAGGGGCCACATTTTCAACATTTGCTTTTAATCCAAAATTGTTGATTAGCACTCGACAATTGTCCATCGGGGTGACAGTAATTGTCAGTAATTGTCGAGTGCAAGTCGACAATTTTGGATTAAAAAGCTATGTTAAAAATGTGGCACTATTCAGACTAAAAATAAAAAAGTGCAAAACTGATAAAGCGGAATAAATAACGTGCGACAAACAAACAAAAATATGCACAATCTTGCTTATGAACAAAATTTCTTCAAAATATGCACCGTATATCAAAAACCTCTTCTAATCAAAATTTTCTTACAATTTCCCCCAATTATTTGTACTTTTGAAAATTGATTGACCGAATCTGTTCCGTAAAGTTTTGTCCTAACTCAAAGTTTGAGGGGCGGGGTAACGTCTACTTTGTTTTTTCGACGCCAATTACATTTACTCACTTTTTTTTTCAACTTTCACAAGTTTGAACCGAGGTTCGTGTTTGGAGAAAAAATAGTGTATGGATATGCGCTGCTCGTCGTGTCCCAAACTTCCCTTCTCACAAAATAAAATACCACTTTTAACACTTATATCATAAATAACTATTTTTAAGGAATTGCGCGGTTGAATTTATATCGAACAAGCAAAGTTGACGTGTTTTTGCCTTGTTCAAAAATCTCAATTTTTCACCGATTAAACCGGAAGTGCTAAAAAATACCTGACTGTACCTACTGGATTCACAACAAAAAAAAAGATTGACTTGCCCGAGGAAATATTCCTCTCGAAAAAGGTCTTGAATTTATCCCTTACTTTTGAAAATCTCTGTATACAGGGTGTCTAACGAAAATCGAAGAGTATTGATCTCTGGACTTAAGCAAATTAGAGTTTTAAGATTTTCCCAGTTAGTGTAAACTGACACATCCAGAATCTGTTAAAACTATTGGCGACTATGGGGCACTTCCTGTTATGCCGGAAGTAGGGTCCAACTTTGAAATTTTAAATAACAACCCCCATTTTTCATTAGGTACAGATTTGGATAGAGGAAGAAAAAGTAAGCCTAAGACACCTAACATGTAACTCGCTTACACCAGCCGCCTAGGTTTTACATTTTCAGAAAAAAGGATGCTGTAGAAAAGTTGCTATAACTTTTAAGCCACCGGTGATACGAATAGCTCATCATTGTAAAGTAGAAATGCTGTTCTACATTATGCTTGCCAAAAAGTCATAAAAACTGATTTTATATAAGTTGATTTATAGTAGTTTATAACCCAAAGCGTGAAAGTGATGTTTTACGCGGCGAAGGAAAATATGGACAGTCGAGGCGTAGGCGAGACTGGCCATTTCCTGAGACGCGTAAAACCACTTTTTCGCTGTGGTTTATACAACCTTTTTCTTCCTACACCAGTTAAAAATAAATAAATAATTAATTTTGAAATTTGAGAACCCAAGTGACAGATCAAGAAAATCTAGACGTCAAGTCCTACAATTTAAATTTGGCAAAGTCGCGCGTGCTGTGTTCCTTCATACGCCAATCGCCGTCGCCATATTGTCCATTTTACACGCCTAGCCGTTAGTATAATTTTTACACGACTAGCCGTGAGAAGCGGTCCTTTCACAGCCCTCCTGAGTCCCGAAAATCTCATTTTCAGTTAGTCTGGGAAGAAAAAGAAATTACAATATGTTGAAAATTTAAAACCCGAATAAAATTTTTTTGTTATGGAAAAATGTGCGATTTTAATCGTTTCTTTTTTTAACGCTTTATGGGCACCTATCGTTGAAAAGAGGATACAATTCTTGTAGGGTGTTACTCGTGTTTCAAATTTGTAGTATTGCAATTTCTATAAATCAATTTTGTATCAACTTTCTTAGGACTTTTTGGCAAGAATAATGTAGAACAATCTTTCTACTTTACAACGGTGTATTCTTCTTTTTATTACCTGAGGTTTAAAAGTTATACACAGTTATACACACAAAAATTAACTTTTCAAAAATGTAACCAACTAAAATCCGTTCATTTTCTATAGCAGAACTAAAATTTTACTGGAACTGTACAACTCTAATTTGTAAGGGCCTATACTTTTGACAATTTGATCGAAATTTGGCGGGAAAGCAAAAACATGACAACCCTAGTGTTTATTTTTACTGTTAGCAGCAGTGCCACAGATAAACGTACCTGAGGCTTTTTCGTGAATATTTTTTTTTTGCACTTCACTCAAAACTGCACGCACACAAAGGCCATTTTGGACTAATTCAGAGCAATTGCAAAATTTTGACATTTATCATGTTTTCTGGCGTATTGCATTGAAATCGCTTCTATCAGCTCACCTGCTAGTAAAATTCCTTGCAAAAATTTCCTCATACCAACCTAAAATTCAGATTTTGACGTTCTGTCACTTCAATAGAAAATGAATGGAGAGTAGGTATGGCTTTTTTGACCGGTTAGTTGTAATCAATAACAATATACGAAGGCCTGTAAAAATTTTGAGCTCTCTTGTTATTTTTCCGAAGTGAAATCCTATAAAGTTCCTGGACTACTGATGATTTTAATAAAAGAGGGACATCTTCGTCAGTCTAAGGGTTGCCAATTTTGGTGATTAATGCACTACCTACATCTGATGCTTTTGGGCGCTTTCATCTCATGACATTTTGTGACAAATTATTTATTTCTTAGTCATTATTTGTCATCGTTGTGTCACAACAATCTTAAAACTGGCAGAGCCGATAATACAGCCGGCCTGTTTTACCTACTGCGTAGACTGACTCTCTTCATGCACTGGATTTGTTGAAATCATCAATACCACCGGTTGTCCCAATTTGTTATATGATACCTAACGTCAGAGACAACTTCCTAACGTCATTGTCAGATTTCATTTTGAATGATAATTTCAGAAGTCTACGCCCTGCGTATCGCCCGGCAAGAGCTACTAAATCCGAAGAGATTTTGATTTCACGGTATTTCTTGAGAGAAAAGAGTACACATTATGCTCAAATCTGAATGCGTTAAAAAAGGATGACAATATAATTCGCGCGCAATTGGAGGCGATCGACAGAGACCGATATTCCTTTCTTTAATGGGCGGGAGAGGGAGAAATATGTTTTGACCCGCCAAATGGTCGTCGCGTGACGTCACTTAAGAAATAGGTCCATTACCTAAAGTCCCGTCGCATATTAACGAAAGCGGGAGTTGTGTGTCTCAGGCTTTTTTTCTGCTGGTTTGTAAACGGGATTTCTCATCCGTCAAAACTCCCGTCACTCACTGTCAGTGTCAATAAACAATAACAATGGAGATTGAAAGGGGTCTTTGTTGTTAATTATTGTCCATGACAGGAATTTTGACAGAACTGAAATCCCGTTTACAAACCAACAGAAAAAATCCTGAGACACACAACCCCCGCTTTCGTTAATATGCGACGGGACTTTATGTTGTTTTCATGAAAAACCATGACTGGTGATATATGCAACCAAACTTACAGAATCATGGGAAATAAGAATCTACCACTTGTAAGTCTGGTTGCATAAATCTCCAGTCAGAACTAGACAATAAAATTCCGCTTTCGTTCTTGGGCCCTTTCCATAAAGCCTCACAAAAATGTTGCCAAGTAACAACCAATAGGATCATTTTCAACAATTATCTTATTGGCTCTTACCTGGCAACACTTGTGAACTTGTATGTAAGTATGAATCCTGTTTTAAATGGTTTAAAGTCCAATGCCAATGCCAATGAGTGGGTAGCGAAACCCCGTTCCCCGTTGGTCTAAAAATTGGTGTTAAATAAAAGTTCTTATAAGGACAAGGATGGTGCTATCTAAAATCTAATTGGTAGTATCGACTATCGAGAGGTATACGAGATGAATTTGAAACCAACACCAAAGTGACAGTATATTAATCCAAAACAATATGCTTCCAAATGCAAGTTTGTATTTGAAAACACAGCCACAGCCAGAAAACGGGTTAAGACTTTGATATGCGTGGCTGTGTAAATAATTCAAATTCGATGTTGAGGGTGCATGACATTTTCCTTTCGAACTTGACGTGAAGGTATTCGTCGTTTTAATTTTAATTTAATGTGATTGCATGGGTTAATTTTAATCCCGATTTGAATTTAATTTCAATATACACCTGTATGATGTCATTTTAACTCCGTTCGATGTGATAAAGGCAGGTCATTTTGATTTTGAATTTGATTTTTCATGTGTAGGTACGTTAAATCCAATTTCAATCCGATGTTTGGGTCCATGACATTTTAATTCCATTTCGATGTGCATGGATACGTCGCATTTCTATTTTAATGTGATATGTGTGTCTGCGTTAATTTTAATTTAAATTCGACTTGTAGAGCTGAGTAGCGAAATTCATTTTTAACCTCCCCAACCCCATCACAATTTAAAAAAAATGGGAGGTTACTGCAATCACTAAAATTTTCGAATTTGAGATAGCACCAGATCTTTATGTTTTGAGGTCTCAGGAACCCAAAAAAGGGGTTTTTAAAACGTGTCTGTGTGTATGTACGTACGTACGTACGTACGTTCGTACGTTCGTTTGTAATCACGCCACAGCCAAAACTACTAGACCGATTTAGTTGAAATTTGGAACATAGGCATCTCGTAACCTAACTTAGATCTGAAAAGCTTTTGGAGCCAATCGTGCAACCGGAAATGCCATTTTGGCACATCAACTTTTAAATTTTAAATGCAAACCCCCATTTTTCACTTCACCATAAGGAAGACCTTCAAATTCTGCTTCTAAAAGTGTATTCATTCTTAGTGCCCTTTTGACCAAAAATAAAAAAAAAATTGATTTTTATCGGACTTTAAAATCGCGGTACAGCCCAAGCCCCTGAACCGTTTTGGCTGAAATTTTGCACATGGGGATTGTATTACACGTCGAAGAGCTGAACAAATTTTGAATTCAATCGACTTACGGAAAGTGCCGTTTTGGCACACCAATTTCCAAATTTAAAATTATTTTTTCATTTGACCATTAAAAACAAGTTTTTGAAAGATTTATTGTCACTATCAGAAAGGTCTTCAAATTCTGGTTTTAAGTAGGACAAAATTAATTCGCATTTAGCGCTGTTTGGTTCAAAAAAGCAAAATTTTATAATAACAGTAAAAAAACATTATAGCCAAAATTACTGAATCGATTTGGCTGAAATTTGGTACATGGAGATCGGGTGACCCATTGAAGACCTGAAAGGCTTTTGAAAGCAATTGGCCCACGGGAAGTCCCATTTAAGCATATCAACTTAAAATTTTAAATACAAGACCTCATTTTTTATGTCGCCATTAGAAAGGCGATCAAATTCTGGTTCTAAAAATGTGTTCACAGTTTCTGCCATTTCAGTGGAAAATAGAGAAAAAATTCTTTCTCAATAAAAGGGAGCGGGCTGACAGTGGATGACATAAAGTGGCAGTTATTGTCAAAAAGGTGGCAAAAGATTAACCTTAAAAGGAACATATTGTCAAATGTGATGGGTGATGTCCGAGGTGATGTCGGCATTTGTCAGAAAATTGCGAAATTAGGCAAGGATTAAAAAAATTCTGTTGAATTGACTACTATCTACACAGAATACAAAGATCCACGCGATGGGGAGGTTCCAGCCGCTTCTCTGCTGCATTTTTTTAAATTTAAAAGCTTCAGTCAGGCTTTCCGTTGCAACTCAACCTAACTCAAAATTAAATGATAATTAGACGGTTTTATAGAAACCCGTATGAAAAAACTAAAACGATATGAAAATGCATGAGAACTAAATGGATTTTTATGCTAAATTATAATCAGAATTTACGTAGCATATAAATAAATTGAAATGAAAACGAGTATGTACCTACATGCAATGTCGTATGGAAATAAAAAGCCATTTAAATGGCACTTGGCCACATATGCTTAATAAAAACTAAAACGGCTTGCCATTACTAATCTTAAAACTAGCATAACGATACAGGGAAAATAATAATGACCGGCTTTTTTTACCCCTCCCCTTAGCAAGTAGTGGATCCCTACTCATCAATCATCATTTATTTATTATACTACTACTACTCATCATTTATTTATTATACCTACTTAGATAGAAAGATAGGTAAGTAAGGGTGATAGATCTGTAAATATAAAAAAAGAATTTCTTAGTTTCTGTTTTTATTAAGCTCTTAATTTAAAACTTAAAGCAACATTTCGAATCTTAAAGTTAAAACCTGGGTTGCGGCCCGTGGATGAGCCTCATCTCGCGCAAGTTCATAATAGAACTCGCTATTATTTTGGCACTTCTTTTCAGATACCCCCCGCTGGTCAACATAACAATCGGAATATCCCTCGCCCGCACTTTCGTAAACACCAATTCATCCCTCTCGATGATTCCCTGCAAAATAAAACTCCCAAAAAGTTCTTTAACAAACAAACGAACCTGCGGCGACACCCACAAACACCCCAAGGCGTCCCCTCGCAATACATCCGTGCCCGCGTTATAAACTACGAGTTGCGGGGAAAACTCCCTTAATGCCTCATCCAGGTTCCAGGAAACTTTCTCCAAGTATTCCTCGTCTTCCGTGAAATGTTTCAGCTCGACTCTCCTGTTTATGGAACGTTTTTATTGCCAAGATTAATCTTTTCAATTTTTTTTTCTTTCTTTTCAAATTTCCCGCCAGTCGAAGTCGTTGGTGGGAAAATTTGAAACGATCAATGTTCAATATTGATTTATGAACTAACCCCGAGGAGTTATTAGCCCACTATTTTTTCTCATGAGTACCTAAAACCTGTCTGCTTAAATTTTCTGAATTAATTGGAAAAACGGTAGAAAAATAAAATTGAACATTAAAACGAAGACGCGGCATTTATCTAACTATACCTGTTGATGTACTCCTTGGCACGCTTGTCGAAGGGATAAATGCCCTTGTTATACACGTCCATGACGTACACGTTGGGATTATCTTTAAAGTCTCTTTGGTAGCCGTTGCCCTGGTGGGCGTCCAAGTCCACGATCATTACGTTGACTACCTTTTTAGGGTAATAATTGAACACGAAATTAATCAAAAGAGTTATGTCGGCGTAGACGCAAAAGCCACCACCTTTGTCGGCGCTGCAGTGGTGGAAACCTCCGCCGAGGTTTATGGCCCATCCTCGGTCTAGGGCGAGTTTTCCCGCCAAAATTGAACCGCCGGTTTGGTACCTCATGGGCTTGAGGTAGCCCTTTTGGACGAGGTAGTTTGGCACCACGCATAAGGGGAAGACTTCGGCTATGGCGGCCACGTTAAAGCTGCACTGAAAAGAGAGAAAAGGGTATCTTTAGTTCCTACACTGAGAAAAAGTGATCTTAACTGCCCCTGCCATGCGAGACATAAAGGGTAGATTGCTGAAATTATCACTCAAGACGAAAGAACTATTACGCAAACGAAAAATACAATCGCCAAAAACTTCATATCTTTACGACTTTAGGGCCCTGGTTTTTGAAAAAAGTCTGTCCGTGTGTCAGTTTGTGGACACGCTGCGTCTCACACTACTGGACCGATTTGGCCGCAATTTGGTACCTATGTGCACACAACTGGTCCACAATAAGTGCCTTTTGGCACATCAAATTTAACATTTTAAATGCAAACCCCTATTTTTCACATTACCATCATAGGAAAGCTCGACAAATTGTGCTTCTAAATATGTATTCACACTTAGTGCCCTTTTGGCAAAAAATCGGTGCAATTAAACAACATACAGGATGATTCACGAATAGCGTTCATTAGAAACCTTTGGGGATCCACTTGCAGTAGAATTTTGAAAGGTACTATATCGTAATCGCACACGCATACCAAAAATAAAATATTCCCAATCTCCCAGCACTTCCGGTTTTACCGCCATTTTTGTTATTTTAATTGTGAGTTTAACGCATCCAACTTTGCCTACCTAAATGTCACTGTTTTTGTTGACATATACAGGATGTCACAGGATCATGGTGCAGCCCCCTTTTTTCCATATGTTCTGGACTTCTGGAATACATTTTTGAAACTTGGAACATCGAATGTACTTATCAAACGCCACTTTCTGACATTAACTGTATATCAATACATTTTTGGAATTTACTTAATTTTCTGAATCCAATGATGATATACCACATAAGTGACATTTCAAGTGTCAAAATCATTTTTGGGACCATTTTATCTTTCTATATAGAGGGTTGTTTTGTTACCCCTCCATTGTTATTCTAATGGACCACAGTAACCCTGGAAAAATTTTAGTCACACAAAAAACCTTACATTTTTTGACTTATGAGGTGCTTAAGTTTGACAAAACAGTTTTTTAATGAAACCTACATTTTAACCTACCCACTCCACCTCACCATTTAAAAAAAAGGGAGGTTACTGCAATCACTAAAATTTTCGAATTCGAGATAAGACCGGATCTATACGTTTTGAGGTCTCAGGAACCCAAAAAAGTGGGTTTTAAAATTTGTCTGTATGTATGTACGTACGTACGTACGTTCGTAAACATGCCACAGCCCAAACTACTCTACCGATTTGGCTGAAATTTGGTACGTGTGCATGTGCCAACCCAACTTAGATCTGAAAAGCTTTTGGAGCCAATCGTGCAACCAGAAATGCCATTTTGGCACATCAACTTTTAAATTTTAAATGTAAACCCCCATTTTTCACGGCACAATAAGAAAGGCCTTCAGATTCTGCTTCCAAAGATGTATTACACTGTCAGTGCCCTTCTGACCAAAAACTAAAAATATCGAAATTTATATCGGACTTTAAAATCGCGGTACAGCCCAAGCCCCTGAACCGATTTGGCTGAAATTTTGCACATGTTGATTGTATTACACGTCGAAGAGCTGAACAAATTTTGGATTCAATCGACCAACGGAAAGTGCCGTTTTGGCACACCAATTTCCAAATTTAAAGTTATTCTCACATTTACTCCTCCAAAACAAATTTTTGAAAGATTTATTCTCACCATCAGAAAGGTCTTCAAATTCTGGTTTTAAGTGAGATAAAATTTATTCGCATTTAGTACCCTTTGGGTAGAAAAATCGAAATTTTGTAATAACACTGAAACCACTACTGGACCGATTTGGCTGACGTTTGGTACATGGAGATTAGGTGTCCCGTTGAAGAGCTGAAAGGCTTTTGGAAGCAATTGGCCCACGGGAAGTCCCATTTAGGCATATCAACTTTAAAATCTTAAACACAAGTCACGGAAATCAAAGACGCACGCGTTGGGGAGGTTCCAGCCGCTTCTCTGCTGCCTTTTTTTTCAAATGGTACCATAGTGGTACTTACCGATATGCCATTGGAAAGTACAACCAATAAGGAATCTATCCATGTGTTTATTTTGAAATAGGGTGGTCCCTATTTCAAAATAAATGAGAAAAATTCGAGACAAAAAAATCGGTTTTATTATAATTTACCAGGCATAGGTAAAGGGCAGCCATGAAAAACAACAAAAAGAGTTTTACGTTTGCACTTTGCAGCATTTGTGGTGACTAAAATTTTTCCAGGGTTACCATGGGTCATTAGAATGACAATGGAGGCGTCACAACTCTATAAAGATAAAATGGGTCCCAAAAATGATTTTGACACTTGAAATGTCACTTATATGGTATCATTGGATTCAGAAAATTAAGTGGATTTCAAAATGTATTGATATACGAGATGTTCCATTTGAAAATAAAAAGTTTATGTCACTTCCGATAAAACTGGAAATGGAAATTTTTTTATTATCATCACAAACATGGTTATTTTCATCCGTTTTCGAGTTATTTGCAAACATTATAAATTTCTTGCCTGAAGATAATGTTTAATACTAAAGTTATAACAAAAAAAAACAAATCGTAACAAAATAAATGTTCAAAATGTTAAAATTGAATAACCAAACTCCTTAGCCTTCTGACAATATCGGATTGCCAATTAGCAAAATTTAGAATTTCGCCTTCAATGTTAAGAAAAGTGCAGAGATCCCTTGAACACAGTCGTGTTAATGTGCTGATCAAAATGGAAGATATTTTGAGCATTTGTTGTAGCTATAATTTGCTCTTTTGTTAACTTCAGGCAAGAAATTCAAATAACTCGAGAACGGCTGAAAATACTAATACATATGTTTGTAGGACAAAAAATGTTTATCTATAAATTCTACATTACACTAGCTAAAAATATACAGGCTGATCTGTTTGAAAAAGTTGAGAAAAACAACTTAAAAGTTCTCAAATTTTGAAAACTAATTTTAAAATTGGATCAGAGCTTCCTTCGAGACTCTACAACAAGGTCCTCATCTTACTTTCTTACAAAAACTGCATCCGCGTAAATGGCGATTTTTTAAGTGGAGTGATGTAAACTACAATTTTTTTGTTAATAATTTTTTTCTTCCCAACCAAAAATTCAAGAACCGTAACATTTTAGAGACGAACAAGGGATTGTAAACATGCTAAAATACAACGCTGTTCTTTTTCTGTGAGTAAATGTGGAAAATATCCATAGTAACTTGCACTATTACAACAATGGATTGCTATGGATTTTTTGCACCTTCAGTCACATAGAAAAAGAACAGGGTGTATATCTGGCATTTTATTTAAAAAAATCACCTTCGACTTGTCAAATTTTTTTGAACCACCCTGTATGATCACAAATATTCGACTGAAATGTATCTTCATTTATAGTTTAAGTATACTTATTCACATGAACGAAATTCCTAACTTGGATGGTTTAGGCTTTATGGAAGCCCGACGCACTGTTGCATTACCCTGTATATGTTAAAAATACATAGATAAAAGTATCCAAATATGTATTTACAAGCCGTAATGGAAAATTTTGTATCTTCCAGACGGTTGAAGATTAAGGAACCAAACTTGGAAGGTTGAAATTGGAAGGTTTGAGCTTCCTTTTGATGGTTCACTCTTGGCCTTGTTTCAACAATACGGCGGAAAATAATTTTTCGAAATGGCAAAGAGAAATTTATTTAGCGTAACGTAAATTTTTTTTCTACCTGGAAAGAATACGATTTTGACGGTCCATGACGATGCTTGATTATATTTAAGCGAAGGTGCATATACAGTGTGGTGTGGTGAATACGACGGCCACAAAAAAAAAAGAAAAGTTGACTGTCGTTGCTCAAAATCTAAAAGGCCTAGAAAATTTATGTCAAAGCCATTGGGTTGGCAGCTGTCAACAGAGATGCTGTCAAAATATAAAACTTGCAAGTTTCATTAATAACCCCCAGTCGTTAGAAAGATATGAAATTTTCTTTAAAATCGCGACTTTCAATTTTTTCGGGATAACTCAGGAACGAATAAGATAAAGGCTTCCGAGTCGCAATGGTGGGCAACGAAAAATTCACCACCCTGCATATAACTGGAGAACTATATTGGAAACTGGAAATTTTCAAAAATATACGAATCGACTCGAAATTATGCTGGGTAGGTAGGTAGTTATAATGTGACATACTGTAAAGTGAGGGGGGTGACCCTACCTTCAAACTTTTCAAATATTTTTTCGAATGGACCACCAACAAATCTTCTTTCGTAGCTTCCTTCGGCGCCACAACGTTTTCCTCATTAACCATCCCCGCCGTTTTCAGGAATTTAAAAATATTCCCCCACTTCCCGGCATCAAACGGATGCATCTTCTCCAAGCCCAAAAATCTCACATTATACTCCTTCCTGTACACAATGGGCCACTTTTCCTCTCCAACATCGAAATACAAACCACTCCTGCAAGAAATTTTCAAATTAAATAAAACCCGACCGGGTCACGCAAAACGCTCACTCCATTGAACTTCCCGCCAGAAATTATCGATTCCGGGCGTCAACAGCTCGGAAACAGCTGAATCCAATTCAAACACAAACAAACACTTCTTCCCTTCCTTTTCACCCAAAATCTTTGAAAAATTTCAGGTTGTTCCTCAAATTTTTCGAATAAATGTGCACAGATGGCATTTCTGCCACAGCAGCTTGAGGTGACCGCAGCAGATGGCGCGTTGAATTTTTTCAAATTGTCATTATGACATCATTTTTTCAATTATGACGAGCAATTCCACCGATTTTGATTTGCAGTAAGTACAACAGAATCGTTTTTATTTATTTTTTAGAAATTTTCAGTCCTTGGTCGAGAATTACGAGAGCGCAGTTAGGGATATCACCAGTGAAATCGACGGTGTTCTGGTTGGTATCACAATTTTAAACTTCTATTTAAATCTATTTCACAGAGCGAACAAAATGCTATTACCAACAATATAAGGGAGGTTTTAAACGAAAATTCCAAGTTAAGTTCGCAACTCGACAAAGTCTACTCCCAGAAAGCGGCCCTCTGCAGTGAGACTCGCACGGAAAGTGACTTAATAGAAAATTTAAACCGGCAGCTGAAATCCGTTTTGATCGAGAAGGAAAACGCGGTTAAATTATGGCAGAATGCTGTAAGAACTATTGATTATCTCGAAAGTGAACTGAAAATTTACCAAAGCGGCACAGACGGTTTGGTTCCCAAAGCCAAACTTTTGCAGGTAACCAAAGCAGCTTGATCCCTGACTTGCGTTGATAGTAATGACAATCAGGGGTCAAGCTATTTTTGTTGCGTTTTAGTTAAAATCCTCTTATGAAGAAAAGCTGAATGGTTTGGAGCAGACCCTGTCTTCCACAAAGAAAACTCTCGAAGATACAATAAACTCTACTTCTAGACAGCTCCAATTTAAAGAGAAAGAAATTGGAGACACAATCAAGAATCAAAATAACACGATAGAAATTATAAAAAATCTAGAAGGGGAAATTTTGAAATTGCAGCAAAGGATCGAAACCGGCGACAAAATGCGAAGCAAGCTCGAGAAAATTAATAAAATTAGAACTGAACAAATGGCGAAATTGAAAACAAAAGCCGCCGAGTGTAGAACAAAAGTCGAGGAAGCCTTGCAAGTCGCAGAAGCGGCACTTAAAGATAAAGACGCTGCTGTAAAACGTGAAACCAGAGCCAAAGGTATAATTTTATTTATTTAAAAATTTTGTTTAAAACATTTCTTCAGAAGAGATTCTACGGCTGTCCAGAATGATTTCAGATGTAGTCGAAAACTCGGAACGGAAGATTAAAGAAGAGACGGACTCGATTCGGGCCAGTTACGAGTCGAAACTGAACGAAAATTTTTTGGATCTGAAAACGAGTCGGGAGGAAATGAAAGTGAGGAGCTTGGAACTGGAGAATATTTGCAGAAAGTGCGAGATTTTGGAGAAGGAGTTGGAGAAATTCAGGAACGGGTCATACCTGACTGATAGCAACACCACCAAGTTGCTGATGTTGGAAAAAAATTTGGAGGAAACCTTTCAGAAATTGGTAAAAAATTTGCAATATATTTTTTTTCTGTTTCGGTCTCTTAGCAAAACTTTATAGCCCCCAACTGAGTTCTCTAATGTGGTCTTTAGCGCACCGCTTTTTGCTTACATCGTAACCTAGGCAACGATTGTCACAAATCCCACTAACTGTCAGTCCAAATTTTTTCTGAAAATATGAACGAGTTGAGCATCCGAAACAGAAAAAAGTATTAAAAACGTGTTTCGTAAGGTTCTTCGGCCTTCGGCTGATAATAATTGACATTCTCAAAAGTGTTTTTAATACACTGTTTTAAGTAGGAGAGTTACATACAGGGTGTTTCTTTTAAAGTGTCAGTTAGCGATATTTAGAGACTCGTTTTGAGCAGCTGAATGAAAATTCACATTTCATTGTCCATCCAGTGCAAATATTTTCAGCTCTGACGCACTTCCGGTTATATCGGAAGTGGCCGCCATCTTGTGTTATTTTAAGTGGGAAGCCTATTTTTTACTCTAGATTCGGATTAGCCTCTTAATTGTGAGCTTATTGCACCCCACTTTGCCTACCTGTCATAGTTTTTGACACGTGTCAAAATTTGTGTAAAAAAAATTGATTTTTAACCGGCAATAGAAAATTTTGTATCTTCCAGACGGTTGAAGATTAAGAAACCAAAATTGGAGAGTTGAAAGGAAAAGGTTTGAGCTTTATTTTGATGTTTCAATTGATGATGTTGATTTAACAATATGGCGGAAAATAATTTTTAAAAATGGCGTAACGAAATTGTCCACAACTCAATTTTTTCAAATGCGAGTACCATAATTTTATGTATCCAGAAGATGCAAAATTAAATTCTCTTTAAGCTGGTATTAGCATTCCCTATACCTATTTTCAATATTTTTGAAAATATTTAAAATAAATTTATTTGTGCAAATTAAAAAAATTGATCCCAGCAACCTTTAAGTCAAATTTTTGAAGAAGTAGAATCAACTATTACTAATTTTTGATCTAAAGCTTGCTGTGGTGATCAATTTTCCTAATTCGCACATATATACATTTACCTATTTCAAATATTTTCAAAAATATTGAAAATAGGTATAGGGAATGCTAATACCAGCCTAAAGAGAATTTAATTTTGCATCTTTTGGATACATAAAATTATGGTAGGACTCGCATTTGAAAAAATTGAGTTGTGGACAATTTCGTTACGCCATTTAAAAGAATTAATATCTGCCCTATTGTTATGGCAACAAGAACGTGTGAACCATCAACCGAAAGCTCAAACCTTGTACTTTCAACCCCCCAGGCTTGAATTCTGTATCTTCACCCGTCTGGAAGATACAAATTTTTCTATTGCCGGATAAAAATTAATTTTTTACAAAAATTTTGACTTATGTCAAAAACTGTGACAGTTAGATAGGCAAAGTTGGGGGTGCAATAAACTGACAATTAAGAGGCCAATTCGAATCTAGAGTCACAACATAGGCTTCCCATTTAAAATAACAAAGATGGCGCCCACTTCCTGTATACATAACCGGAAGTGTGTCAGAGCTGAAAATATTTTCACTCGATGGGCAGTAAATTGTGTGAATTTTCGTTCAGCTGCTCAAAATGATTCTCTAAATATCTCTAACTGACACGTTAAAAGAGACACCCTGTATATGTTATGTAGGTACATACTAATAATAATAATTAACAACGCAATAACATCTAAATGATTTTGTTACAAAAAATACCAAAGATACTTCGGGTTTTCAAAAAAATATCTTAGTAGAGGGGCTATGGGGATTCTGGCCCACATGAAAATATAACAAAATTTGGATAAACGGATTTTAGTTATTTTCAGAGAGGCAAAACATTCAGATCAGGGCTGAAAAAGAGAGCATTAAAAGCGATTTGGACCAAATGTCCACGTATTACGAGAGGGACATCAACAACAGAATTACCGACAAGGCCAATTTGCAGAAAGAAGTTGGTCAACTCAAAATGGAATTGGAGGAGACAAAATTGAAGTTGGAAGAAAGAGGGAGAATTATTGAAAGTTTGAACGATAAAATCGCCACGATGGACCACGGTTTTAAAATAAAAATAAAAGAAACCAATAGGTGAAGATGCTCCCCTCATGTCCCACCCTATAATTTTCGCATTTTAGCGCCTTCGAGCAAACCTGCAAGGAAAGGGAAGAAGTCGAGTCAATCCACAAGCAAATGCAGAGTGAAATGCAAGCTCAACTTAGTTCACAAATAGAAATCAACAGAAAATGGAGGACGGAAACGAAGAATATAACTGAAAAACTAGAAGTGAGGATAAAAGAACTAAAAAGTGAAATGGGGAAGATCAAAGCGGAAAATAGAGCACTTATGGAAAGGTTGAGGGGGTCGAACGTAAAGATAATGGAGTACAAGAAGTTTCTCGAGCTGATTTCGATGGATGTAACTAGAATATCTCATATTGCTTTACCACCTGATACAAGCGAATCAGATAATAATAAGTGTACCTGTTAACAGTTCTTTATTGAAATTGCTAATTAAGTTGTAAAAAGTTAATATAAAGTGACTAATTGAGGTTTAAGTTTGATTTAAAGTGTCATCGCAGTAGAGTAGCTAAGGGGATTCTGCGCCATTAAATATCCAAATTGAACAAAAATATAATTTATTAAAATCTAAATATAAAGACTTAAAGCAATGTTTACAAATAAACGGGCAGTGACTTAATTTAAGCAAATCACTAACTACTCGAATTAATGCAAGCAGCAAATAAACTGGGAAAATAATACAATTTTTCCCGGAGATCCTGCGTGTCAATCCAAGCCAATCCCTGGTCCACCATATGCTCTAGGGCTTTCTTAGCCCTATCATTCTCCCACCCCAATTCCCTTTTCAAATAAGACACCGAGACAAAGGCCTGACTTGAACTCGTGACCTGCTGCAGCACAGCCGTATCATCCATACTCAATTCACCCGGAATAGACTGCACCATATACTTCCCCTTTCCCACAGGAACCACCCCAAATCCACTCCCGAAAATCTTCAATTTCTGCGCCGCTCTCATCAAATCGTCTTTGGTGATTTCCTGGTGCTGCTTACCTTTGCCCCTGGCACGGATTAAGCGACTTCTCAACTCGTCCAAACTGATTAACCCCCCGGTTTTATAATTCGTGGCCAAACACACTTCCACGATTTGAACGGCCAATTCGTAGTAGAAATCCCCAATTCCCAGTACTGACCAGAAACCCTTACCCGAGGAAAGGGGGTCCACCCCAATGCTGGCGCACATTTCCTGGAATTGTCTGCGAAATTCGGGGTTTTTTCTTATTTCGGTTTTGTGCTTGGTGGCGAAGTCTTCGAGGTTCACTTTGAAGACTTCGAGTTGTTTGCTCATTTGTTCGATTTGGGACTCCTGCAGTTCATTGCCCTTGTCTTTGTATTTTTCTTGTTCGAGTTTGTGCTTTTGAATAGCCCCCAGGCCCGCCCTTCGCCGCATTTTGTGGGATAATTAAACTTAAAACGACAGCTGTCAATTTGACGGATAGCTGACATCTGACGTGCTCCTGTCAACTTGACAGATTCGTGACAATTTATCTCTGGTTCTGGACGCTTATCTTTGAAACGGTGAGATGGTCTCACCGGGGAGATACAACTTATCTCAGCACAGTCTCCCCGACTCCCCGAACCTATTTTTGAACATAAATGAGATTTTGGCGCATGACAAGAATTGAACGTTGACAATTGAAGCGAATATCAAAAATAACTATTCGCGAAAATCAGCTGCTAATAGATGGCTTTGCTAAACCACAAAATGGCGATCTCACCCCACTAGGGAGTCGGAGGTGAGAATTCTAGCGTGACGTGCCTGACAATGTCAGTTGGTGACATCAGTGACATCGCTACGTGGATTTTTTAAAAGCCAAGTTTTCCTGGATTTACAATGTTTCACTTAAGTACACAAAACGTAAAATTCCACAGAATTATTCCCAAAATTTCGAGTCAGCGAGAGGATGTCTCCGAATAAAACTGCTACCTAACCTCGCAACTGACAACTGACTGACGTAAGCCGAAATTATGATGACGGACGTTTAAAAGCATTTCCGTATCCTGTCTCTCAGTGTAATTAAAGTATTGCCACCAGATGTCAGACACTTTGCTGATTTTCGCGAATAAAATAAACACGAATTTTTGAGGTTTGTGATAGTTTATTCTTTATTTAAAGTTATAATGTTTGAAAAATCATTTAATTTGTCGGTTTTTGATTTAACTTTCTTGTTTGTTTTTTATTAGTTATAGGTTTATCTCATATTCGAGTTAAAATGCCAAATTAAATAGTTTGTTTTTTTTTCAAATTGAATTTTTAAAATTTTTGTGTACCTATGTACTTACATTTTAGTACATAATACCAAAGATACGTACCTCCCTATTCTAGGAATGTTTCTTGTTAATTTTTTTGCGTATTTATAAATGCTCAAATTTTGATCAGTTTCGTCTTTGTTTAAAGTTAATAATGTTTCAAAAGTTATTTAATTTGTGATATTTTTAATTTAACTTTCATATTTCTTATTCAAAATTTCATCAGTTTGTAGGTTTGTCATGCAATGATCCTAAAAAAGTTATGTTCTTATTATTCAGTCTTATAATTACTTATGCAGTAATTTACATACATATAAAGACTGAACTGTTTCTATTTAGGTACAACAATATAAATGAACACTTACAAACTGCACTTTTTTCTTTTTACGCCTCATTTTTCCTATCAAGTGTGAAAAATACAAACATTTCTGCGATTAAAATGAATATCAATAAATTTATTTGCTAATCTTATGCAAAATAATGTTGTATGTACAATATTTTGTTTAAAGGCTCTCCCCGCCAATAAATCTACATTACCTCTTCCGACATATTGATTTGCAATAGAATTATGCCCTGCTCTTCATTTTCATCGAAATACCACTGGCATTTTGTTGCACACGCATGCGCATTCTAACCTGGGAACTGGGAGACGATCTCGCTTGGTTTGACCAAGGGAGATTGAATCTCATAGGTTTTCCGTAGCTCTATATGCAGCTAAGAGCGGCGTGTTGCCTAAATCTCACCGGTGAGATGATCTCCCCATTTCAAAGATAAGCGTCCTGACAAAATTCCCTAATCTGTAAATCAGGTCAAGGGTCAAGAATGCTCGTAAAGACAATTACCATTAATTATTGTTAATTTTTAATTAATTTATTGAGCCGATTTTGGTGAAAGTTATTAGTTTACAATGTTTGACAGAACAGATGATGATAATGACGTTTGGAAAAAGCTGGCAATCCATAGACAAATTCCCTAAATTAAAAGTCGATAAAATACCACTAATTAAAGTCCAATTATGATTAAATGCTTTATCTTAATCACTAAATAAATGAGATTTATTCAAAAGTTCGAGCACAAAGCTGGTATTATCGAAATTGAGTTAATCAAAAAGTGATATTTTGATTTGTTGTAATGGCGGCCGTGAAAATGGAAAATGTCATTAAAATGAAAGTAGCCCTCTTGATGTCTGCGTGAATTGGGGGTGGCAGCATGAAATTGCGAAAAAATGGCAAAAAACGGGCAAGAAGTGGTGTATGAGGGGTGGTTAACGAAGTCGCCCCCCAGCCGACGCATTTTCTGGAGGGCGGCGGTATGTGAGGAATTTAAATTTTATTATCAGCTGTTGTACACAAATGAATGATTCATCCCATTAGTAATTACGATGTTAACTTTTTAGAGGTGGCGACGGCGATGGTTTTCTTTGACACACTCCGGAGAGATCCCAAATCAGTTTATTTTGACCTACTACGCTGACAGGAACTGCAGGAAAGTGAAAGGATTCATCAATTTGGATGACTGCGAGCAGGTGGATTTGGGGCTCAAGTTGGATGTTAGGAAGCTAAAATTCGATCATGTCTTTGACATTAAGACCCCGTATCGTACGTATTACTTAGCCGCTGATACTGAGAGTGAAATGAAGTCTTGGGTGACCTGCATTTGTAAAGTCTGTGGGCTGAAGGCTACAAGCGATGAGGAAGATTGTAAAGTGATGTTTTTAAGTGACAAAATTTTAAGTATGGTTTTTTAGTGCATATGGGGGATAATGGGGATGTCACTTACCAGGAAGAGGAGGAAAAAGAAGAAAGAGATGTGCCTAATTCAATTGAAACACCACCCATATCACCTGTTAGCACTAGTCCTTATATACCAATTTCCGAATGTATTACCGGGAGGACCCCCATATTGAATGATGAAGTAAGTAAGATAATTCAGATCTAGAGCGGCTGTGGAAAACAGATAATGTCAATATGTCAATTCTTGCTGATGACAGCTGACTTTCGGTTTTCAAGGTCGTTCAAATCTAAGGGAAAATTTTTCAATCTGGATCAGCCGGAGAAAACTAAAGTAATGTTTTTGATCAATTGAGTTGTCACCACAGTGACAGAAGCAGCACCTGAACTAATGAAAGCCGTTCCTTTTGTTTTTCATTGCCACAGTGGGAATCCCCTGGTCTAGTGATTCATGAAAATAAACAGCTGCATTTACTGTCCTAATCAAACAGCTTGTGATATCATGCTAAGTGATAAGAAGTAAAAAAAGATTAGGGATCAAACACAATGGAAGGCCTTGAAAGTTGTAAATCAAGTGACCTCTGAACATTCCTGAAACATTTATACTGGAAGTTTCCAAAGTCTACTTCATGTTTAAAAAAAAAACGTTTGTGTTTGAAGTTTCCAGAGTCTACTTCATGTTTTTTTATGACAAAAATTTTGGATGCTTTTACATATACAGTGTGTTTCTCTTAAAATGCACACAAACTCATGTTTTCTTTACTTTGGACATACTCTACTTGAATGTGTAAGTTGCAAACCCAGTCTACTACGACTTGGCGACTAGGGCCAATTTTTAATATTTTGCATTGCCATCAAAATATAATTGTATAAATGACAATAAATTGCTCAGATTCCAATTTTGATTCCAGATGCTGCATAACCTTACTTTAAAAAACTGTACTTCGAACAAATAATAATGATCCTCTAATGTTCAAAATTACTCAAATTAATAACTACAAATATACAGGGTAGTTCCTTTTTCACTGCTCACCATTGGCATCTTCCAGACTGTAAGAGATACGGAGTCGGTTAAATTAGAAATAAGTTGCACTATTTCTTTGTGATAAGAATCTGAGGAGAACTCCGCGATATCTTAATTCGTTCTTGAGTTATTCCGAATGGCATCCACAGAAATTTTCTAAGTATTCTAGATTTTGAGCGATGACAGCCAGCTTTTGATTCTCTTATGGCCGCCATATTGAATTTTGACACCATGGGATGCAGAAAAAAATTGACTTTTCAAAAATGTTATCGTAAAAATTATAAATTTGTATGAATAATCTGTAAAATTAGTATAAAAATTTTGAAAATTGAAAAAAGTATAAAATAGTACACTAACTTTTTTAATCCCCTTTGACGTTTGAAACAATTAAATTGATAAAATAGATTTTGAAGTCGTGGACTCAAACTTTAACATGTTTTTTCAAAGTTCTTGCTGATTACATTTTGGAAAAGCAATTTTTTTGTGTCGGACGGTGCCAAAATTGAAAATGACGGCCATAAGAACAAAAACGCTCATATCTCTGAAACTATTGCGCTTAGAAAAATGAGGCACTACAGCTCTTAGATATTTTAACCTCCCCACTCCACTTCACCATTTAAAAAAAAAGGGAGGTTACTGCAATCACTAAAATTTTCGAATTCGAGATAAGACCGGATCTATACGTTTTGAGGTCTCAGGAGCCCAAAAAAGTGGTTTTTAAAATGTATCTGTATGTATGTACGTACGTTCGTACGTTCGTAAACACGCCACAGCCCAAACTACTCGACAGATTTAGCTGAAATTTGGTACGTGTGATTGTGATAACCCAACTTAGATCTGAAAAGCTTTTGGAGCCAATCGTGCAACTAGAAATGCCATTTTGGCACATCAACTTTTAAATTTTAAATGCAAACCCCCATTTTTCACCTCACGATAGAAAAGGCCTTCAAATTCTGCTTCTAAAAATGTATTCACTCTCAGTGCCCTTTTGACCAAAAATTAAAAAAAAATTGATTTTTATCGGACTTTAAAATCGCGGTACAGCCCAAGCCCCTGAACCGATTTAGCTGAAATTTTGCACATGGGGATTGTATTGCACGTCGAAGAGCTGAACAAATTTTGGATTCAATCGGCCCACGGAAACTGCCGTTTTGGCACACCAATTTGTAACTTTAAAATTATTCACTCATTTAACCATCCAAAACAAGTTTTTGAAAGATTTATTGTCACCATCAGAAAGGTCTTCAAATTCTGGTTTTAAGTAAGACAAAATTCGTTCGCATTTAGTGCTCTTTGGGTCAAAAAATCGAAATTTCATAATAACACTAAAAGTACATTATAGCCCAAATTAGCGAATCGATTTGGCTGAAATTTGGTACATGGAGATTGGGTGACCCGTTGAAGACCTGAAAGGCTTTTGGAAGCAGTTGGTCCACGGGAAGTGCCATTTAGGCAAATCAACTTTAAATTTTAAATACAAAGGTCTCCTTTTTTATGTCGCCATTAGAAAGACGATGAAATTCTCGTTCTAAAAATGTATTCACAGTTTCTGCCATTTCAGTGGAAAATAGAGAAAAAAATATTTTTCATTAAAAAGGAACAGGCTGACAGTGGATGACATAAAGTATCAATTATTGTCAAAAGGGTGGCAAACTGTTAACCTTAAGGAACATATTGTCAAATGTGATGGGTGATGTCGGTATTTGTCAGAAAATTGCGAAATTAGTCACAGACAATAAGCATAGAAAAAAATCTGTCGAATTGACTACTATCTACACAGACTACAAAGATCCACGCGATGGGGAGGTTCCAGCCGCTTCTCTGCTGCATTTTTTTAACTTTTTTTAAACGAAACAAATTTTTTTGCTTCACACCCCCTTTAATTTGACCGACTACGTAACTCTTACCATTTTGGAGATGCCAATGGTGAGCAGTGTAAAAGGAACCATCCTGTGTACATACAGTGTGTCTCACTTAAGATGAAGACAGTCAAATATTTTGGTTACTTTTAGGACTAGAGATATAAACTTTTGCACCGTCGTAGACCCTTATGAGATGCATCTTTCCAGGTACTCAACTCCAATGTAGGTTGTTAAACCAGCCTACTACGACCTCGCGAATAGGGCCATTTTTCAATATTTTGCTTCGCGAACAAGATATCGAAAAAAATCATAAGAATTAATTGTTCGCAATTTTGTTTTGATCACATATGCCAAGTTTAAATTAAAAATTCGAATTTTTAATTTTAGACAAATCGGGAAAAATTCTAATTAAAAAAAAATGATTGCGAATTTTGCGCTTAAGCTGTTACGTAAGGTCAAAATTGAGTTTTGAACAACTTTTCCTTAATATTTTTTTTCGATACCTTTAACGCAAACGGACAAACAAGCTAAAAGATTTTTTTGGAAAATTTTAAATCCAAATTTTGACTTGAAATTCGGCCCAGGGCGTCAAAATGGAATTCTGAACAACTTTTTCTAATAACTTTTTTCGATATATTGATCGCGAAGGAAAATATTGAAACATGGTCCTATTCGCGAGGTCGCAGTAGGCTGGGTTTACAACTTACATTCGAGTTGACCACTTCAAAAGATGAGCCATATAAAATTCTATGAGTGTTCAAAAATTGAAGTCTCTACCTACAAAATATCTGGGTCTCTTCGTCTTAAGTGAGACACACTGTATACAGGCTGGGTAATTTTTCGATGCTCACCATTGGGATCTCCTAAACGGTAAAATATACGGGGTCGGTTAAATTACATAAAAGTTGCGCTATTTGTTGATGATTAAGAATCTGAAGAGAATTCCCCGATATTTTGATTCGTTCCCGAGTTATCACAAAAAATCTGAAAATTGCCAATTTAAAGAAAAATTATTATCTTCCTAAGATTGATGTTGTTTAAATGAAACTTGGAACTTTTATATTTTTGACAGCTGTCAATTGAATAGCATCGACAGAAATTTTCTAGGCCCTCTAGATTTTGAATAACGACAGTCAACTTTTGATTCTTTTATGGCCGCCATATTGAATTTTGACACCATCAAATGAACAAAAAAATTGGCTTTTCAAAAATGTACTTAGCATGAACTTTTTTGACAGATGTCAGAATTTGAAAATTGGTAGGTATAATTTGCAAGATCAGCCTAAACTTAGATGATAAATAATAATTGCAAAAAAGTACGCCGACTTCTTCAATCTCTTATAACATGTGAAAACAATTGAATTCAACAGTAATAAAATACGTCTTGTGGTCGTGTGACTCGGACTTTCACATATTTTTTGAAAAACGTCCATGTTGGTTACATTTTTGAGAAGCTAATTTTTCTGTGTATCCGGCGGTGTTAAAATTCAATATGGCGCCCATAAGAAAAAGAAAAGTTGACTGTCTTTATTCAAAATCTAGAAGACCTAGAAAATTTCTGTCAATACCATTCAATTGACAGCTGTCAAAAATATAAAGGTTCCAAGTTTCATTTAAATAACATCAATCGTTAGGAAGATATTAATGTTTCTTTAAATTGGCAATTTTCAGATTTTGTGTGATAACTCTGAAACGAATCACAATATCGGGAAATTCTCTTCAGATTCTTAATCGCCAATAAATAGCGCAACTTTTCTCTAATTTAACCGACCCTGAATCTTTTACCGTTTAGGAGATCCCAATGGTGAGCATCGAAAAATTACCCACCCTGTATAGGGAACAGTGGAATTATCAGTATTTGGTGGAATTTCTAGTTACACTGATTGGCAACACAGGGTAGCCCTTGACTTCCTTTGATAATGAACCCCAAGTTGATGAGATCTTGTTCTTGGTTACAAAAAATTTTAATAAAATCGTGTAAAAAAAGTGTTACTTTACTTTCATTACGATTTTTCCTCGGATTTTTCATTAAAAATAGTGCTACTTTCACGATTTTTCAATAATAATTTGTCAATATTGCAAGAAAAATGAGTCGGTGACATACAGAGCAATCGAATAAAAATGTTCGTTATGGTTTTGACGTCTCGCAGTTTCTGACGTCTCGCAGTTTCTGACATTTGTCTTCCAGGATATGAGGGCGCTCCTCCAAGAAAACCGCAAAAATTCAGTATTCAAAAACAAAATGAACGAAATCCACTCCAACCAGACGTACGTGGCCTTGCAGTACGTCAACGATTGCCAAGACCCCCGATTCTACGACTGCCCCCGAGCCCTTTGGCCCAACAACGAACGCGATTGGATCCTGCAGAGCTTCACCGAGACAGAGAGCGTGTGCTGTGATGACATGGCAGAACTGGATCTCTACGCCGCCCAAAAATTCACCAAAGTGAAAAAGCCGCAGGAGACGCCCCCTCCGCGCCCCCCCAAATCCGCCCACGCCAACTACATGAACCTGGGGTCAAACCCGCCCACCCCCAACAAGAGCGAGTAAGATTTTTTTTTAATAAAAATACTCGTCACGGCTCTCATCAGTGTGACAGATTCGTATGGCAAGTCGTTTTTTAGTTTTTTTATTAAGTAGAGTGACATTTAAATCGCTTTCAATCTCGTTCAAATTTTGGTTCTAATTTAGCAAAAAATCGGTATCTACAGTTCATTCGCGAGACTTAGCCCGATGAGCGAGCGGCTGCAGTTATCAACGCCATGACCGTCGTCTGTAACAATCGATGCTTGGTATTTCCACCAAGGCTGGCGGAACCAGGCGGAGAAGCCTCTACAAAATTCAACTTTCATTTATGTATTAGGGGTACCCCAGATTAATCCACAACAAAATTCCTTTTTTTAACTTAAGATTGACTTACCCCAATGATGCATTAATTAACATAAAAGCCAACAAAAAAAACCATTTAACCGCCTTACACCTATAATTGTGTAGTGGAGAGTACAACCGTGCCACAATGACGCTTCAACGAACGTCGAACGTCCACTTTACTTTCTCCCTCAGATAAACGAGTCGGAGTGAGACATAGCGTGCGACAAGATTAGGGCGCTACGCTCAAACTTTGTCGGTCTACGTGCAACAATGCGGACAGAGACGGCTTTCAAGACGTATGTGTTTTATAACCAGTTACGATCGGGCTAAGTCTCGCGAATGAACTGTACGGCTATTGAACAATATACGCATAATGTATGCAACACTAAATACATAACTCTAGGAATTTTGTACCCGTTGAAAAATGGCTTGAAACTTTTGAAAAAATAATATATTATTATAGTATAAGCGATTATGAATGATAGCCATTATTCACGAGGCTTGCCGAGTGGCGCAAGTCATCCGAGTGAATAATGGCCATAATCGCGAATATATGCTTTTTCTACTCCTATCAATAATTATTGCAAAATGAATCAGTTGGTACTTAATCTAGAAAATATAAATAATGGTGTTTGCAGATCGTCGGAACGTCCACTGTACATTTCTGACCTGTAGTATGGAGATATAAAAAGTGGTAATTTGTTTTCCCATTACCGAAAAACTTATAATTTAATTTTTTGATTAGCACATACACTTGCCATTTTGACAATTCAGTCAACACGTCAATTGTCCGCCGCAAAATGAGTGATGTGGGACGTTGGGTACTATAAAGGGTTCATACCATAAGAGATGAAAAGTAGCTTAAATTAGAAAAAAGTTGCGTTTTTTCAAGGTGATTAAGAATCCTTAAAGAATTCTCCTTTATCTTGATTCGTTCCCGAGTTATCCCGAAAAAATTGAAACTCGCGATTTTAAAGAAAAATTCATATCTTTCTAACGATTGGCGGTAATTAAATGAAACTTTGAGCTTTTATGTTTTTGACAACTATCATCTCAACAGCATTTACTGAAATTTTCTAGGCGTTCGAGATTTTGAGCAACGACAGTCAACCTTTCTTTTTCTTGCGCCCACCATATTACATTTTAAATGCACAAAAAAATTAACTTTTCAAAAATGTAGCCAACATGGACTTTTTTGACAAATCGTTAAATTTTGCAAATCGCTATGAATGGTTTGTAAAATCAGCCTAACTTAGATGAAAAACAATTGCAAAAAATTACACCGATTTTTTCAATCTCTTATGTATGACATGTGAAAACAATTGAATCCAACGGTAATAAAATACGCCTTGGCATGGTGTGATCCAAACTTTGAGATATTTTTTCAAGGAAGTCCATATTGATTACATTTTTGAAAAGCTAATTTTTTTTGTGCATCCGGCGATGTTACAATCCAATATGGCGACCATAAGAAAAAGAAAAGTTGAAAATTTCTGTCAATGCCATTGAATTGACAGCTGTCAAAAATATAAAAGTTCCAAGTTTCATTTGCATACCGCACCAATCGTTAGAAAGTTAAATTTTTCTTTAAAATCGACATTTTCAGTTTTTTCGCGATAACTCAGGAACGAATCAAGATATTGGGGAATTCTTTACAGATTCTTAATTAGCCTAACAAACCGCAACTTTTCCTGATGGTGGGCGTGGAATAAGAATCTGTAATAAAAAATATAAGTTTCCATAAAAAAAATCAAGTTGACCTTCATTTGACCTTGAAAATTACCTTGACTGAAAATGGCGATGATGCCATCTATTTTCCCCCTCGAAGTCATAAAACTTTTATACAAAACATTTTCTTCTAAAATGCTTCCTTTACGAGATATTTGCCAGCCTCAAGTAAAACGACCACCCTGTATACTTCCTTAAGTCAACGCTATAAAAAGTATGAAAACAAGAAAAAATTGTATAAAAAACGTGTTTCATAGTAGTACAGTGCAATCGTATTGTTGACAACAATGAATCGCCATGGAAATAGGGTGAATCCCGGTCGTGTGGATCCCGGACAGACTTTTTTTCATAGAAAAGATTTCATATTTTTTTATGCCGGGGTCAAATGCTAATTGCTCTGTTCAATAATAAGGCTTTTCGCCCTCGTTGTCCAAACATCCTCGTGCGATAATAATTCGCCTTATGACACGAGTTTTTTAATATACTATTTCAGAATTTTAAAATGAGTATCTTGTGGGTTATTGAACAATGAAATCTGTAAAAAGTGCCCTTTTGTAGGAATGGTTCTATCTAAAAAACCTATATCTTTTGAACTATTGAAGGATTGAAGCCCTTAATACGAAAATACGAAAAATACAAAATAATCCCAAAAATTCACATATCATTTTTTTCTGACAAACAAAGTTACAATTCACTGTTTTTAAATACCCATAAAAAATTTGAATAAAATACAGAGGGTTAATTAGTTAATTAATAATTTCATTTTTATAAATAGCGGGAAGAAACTGTCCACAACTCAATTTTTACAAATGCGAGTACCTACTACAATTTTATGCAGTCAAAAGATGTAAAATAAAATTTCCTTTAGCCTATTTTCAATATTTTCAAAGACATTAAAAATTAACGCGTTTTTAAAACAAATTGTTGATGAATTAGGGTCACTAGATTTTTGCTATTGCATGGGTAAGTAAATCGAGAAAAATAAATAGAGGTACTCCTTTTTAAAAGCCGAAGAAATTGACAGTGTATCTCACTTGCACTCATTGAAATTTATCTCCATCCTTTTCAAATTGGGGATGCCGTTTCCGGGAGGTGTCCTTACCTTCCTAAATAATATGTATACAGGGTGTTCGGAAATAACGTTCGTACATTCCGGGGGGTTATTCTACATCAAAAAATAGGAGCAAAAGTTCCTATTAACGGTGGTCCGGAAATACGTCCTAAGGAAGCTACGACCCCTTGAATTTGACCCCCTAAACATTATTTTAATTTTTTAATTTACAAACGACTAGAAGCAGAAGCATCAAATTTGACACTTGGGGTAATTTGAATAAGGGAAATCGATTGGTGGTAACGAAAAAGATGAGCAAGTACCAGAGCCGTGCGAAATAGAGCCAATAGACGTTTTTGCACATTTATCTCAGAAATTTAGCTTAATCTCAGCAATTTGATTGATTAATTTGAATTTTGACCAATCAGATCGCTGAAATTAGCTCAGGCTCCTCAGATAAATGTGTAAAGGTTAGTTTATAGACGAAGATAAAGAGTAAGAGCTAACGCCTAAGGAATATTGTCTAAAGCATAACTATTAATTGTATGTGTGTATAAAGCAGAATAAATTTTAAATGTAGCCAATGAAATTGCAAAGTTCTGCCTTGGCACGCATGTGCAAATGGTTGACAGATTTTCAGTTGTCAGTTAAAAGTGTCATTTTTGCTGGTTTTTGTAGGTTATCTACTTAGATAATTTTAATAAAAACTGCTCAAATAAACTATCACTACATTTGAAAGATTAAGAGGTAAGTAAATATTTTATGGACCTCTGTTTTTGTCGTTTCACCAATTGCGCGTGCGCGCGTTAAATGTTAAGCAACTTTTGTTATATTAGGCCTTTCGCCTTATTTGTTATTCCATGCATAAAACGATTATGCTGAATTTATAAATACGAACTTTTGTCTTAATCGTTATGTCTTAGCCTTTATTCTTTATTCTTCGTGTATAAACCAGTCATAAAAGGAAAGCGCCTATTATTCGTAACCAACAAACCCCATTTCTAGGTCGGAGCAGAAAGTCATCGGGATGACAGATGACATGTACGACTTTCCAAGGTCGCACAACGTCGAGGTCGACCCCGTCCGAAGGTTACTGCAAGGACGCCATTGCTACGACAACGCGGCCCCCGGCAAAGTGGAGGGGCAGGTGTTTCGATATGACATTTCACCGAAGCCCAGCACGAGTCAGATCTTCAGGTATGACCTTGAAGATTTGCAGGACGAACCGGCGAGTCCACTGTCGCAAAGCTCCTCCACCACCGGTTATTCGAATCTTCCTAGCCCACTGTTGCCAGATGGGCAGCTCATGCCACCGCCAGCTGTCAATCGGGGGTTGAAACCCAAGAGGAAGCTGTCGGATTCGTTGTCTTCGGAGCCTGCGTCGCCGAGAGGGGCGCCATCTGTTGACAGGAAGCTAAAACCGACCACTCCGTTACTGGTAAGTGAAAACAGTACTCACACAGGGGCAGATGAACATTAAAAAGCCTGACTTACACTGTCCCCATGACGCCATGTTTGATAAAACGTCAAAACTTTGACAGGAGGGTCACACGAGGAACTCGTCGTACGAAAACGCCCACAAAGTGATAGCAAGTCCCACTTTGTCCCTAACGAGAAAAACCCTAAGCATCGATGAGGATTCCCGCAGGAGGAGCAACCGGAGCCCTATAAGGGCAGCCCCCAGCCCCAAACCCCCCAGCATAGCCCGTTCTTACGAAAGTTTGCTGTGGCAAAACAACGAAGAAGAACAAATCTACCACCATTTACCCACAACAATGGAATATTTAGACTTAGATTTCGTTCCGACTCACGACTCGACTTTCTCGAGCAACACCGCTCCCAGGAACACGGTGTATAAAAAGGTTGACTTTGAAAAAACGGAGGCGTTCAATATCACTCGACATAATCTGGAAAAGGAACGAAAGGAAACCGTTACCTTTTTGAAAAAGTGATATCTTGCAATTTTTATGATTCTCTAAAGTGTTCCATTTTTATACTTTTTTAACGTTGTGATGTTGAAATTTTAAACTTGTGGCCATTCACTGATTATATCATAGACTAATATTTTTTATTGTATGTTATAGGGTATTATAAGACAACTGAAAATTTTAATGGTGTTAATTCTCATACAATATACATTTTACTTCAGGAGTTTCATTTGTAGCAGTCATGTTGCGTTCTGCTTTCAGTTACACTTGGATAAGCTAATTTTTCTTTGTTTCGCAATGTTTAGTCATCAGAAACCGAAGGTTTGGTAGCAAATCCTATTTGAATAGGATAAGATCGTTAACGATCTTAATATTGGATAGGTTGTCTCATAACTTCTAACTAATCACAGCGCACGTGCAATATCACTCAGTGTACAAATTTGAAGTATGAATGAATAATTAATAGCACAAAAGAAGCAAATAGAAAACGAAATGACTAAATATCTGATTGACCCTACCACTATCCGGCAGTCCGCTGGATGACGGCACGTGCTTCGAAAATGGCAACGTCGCAATTCTTTCTAGTGGGACAAACATTCGGGATAAGACTACCTACTGGTAAATAATGCATTATTTATGAAGGCCACAATAGAATTTTATCTACAAAACACTATGTAAAACTGGTATATTTCCATAATTCCATATTTTGTGGTCATTGGGTGCTATTTGCCTAGTGACATTATTTTGTGTAAAGTTGTGGTGTTACTTTAGGAAAAATTGAAGATTAATAGCAAAATAAAAGATATTTAAATCTTTAAAAAATCCATATACAGTGCGAGTGTAAAGTATGGAATAAAATTCCTTAAATTTTTGTCCTTGATTTGTGGCAAAAATCCTCGAATAGGTCGATTTTATTTTTGTAATGCGGACTTGATGGAGGGGACGGTTATTTTCTCACACTTCCGGTTTAACCGGAAATGGCTTTAACTTAGTTTTCTCAAATGGAATAACACTTTTTTCTCAACGGATTCGGAATCTACGATTTTTTCTGAGTTAGAAACATGTATCACACTTTACCGGAAGTACAGTCACGGCCACCCCAGATTTTCAAAAACATCGAAGAAATCGGTCAAAAACCAAGATTTTTCAAAATCGCAAGTACATGTCTACCTTATTTTTTTGTTACAAATTCAACTGCACGATTACATTTTTAAAAAATTCTTTTCACTATTTTGGTAGATTGTGAACAGTGAAAAAATTTGAGAAAACAAAGACGAATAAAAGGAAATTAAATTGCGCGGTTGAATTTGTATCAAAAAAATAAGGTTGACGTGTATTTGCGATTTTCAAAAATCTTGGTTTTTGACCGATTTCTTCGATGTTTTTGAAAATCTGGGGTGGCCGTGACTGTACTTTCGTGTGATACATGTTTATAACTCAAAAAAAATCGTAGATTCCGAATCCGTTGAGAAAAAAGTCACTCCATTTGAGAAAACTAAGTTAAGGCAATTTCCGGTTAAACCGGAAGTGTGAGAAAATAACTGTCCATTCCATCAAGTCCGCATTACAAAAATAAAATCGACCTGTCCGAGGATTTTTGCCACAAATCAATGACAAAAATTTAAGGAATTTTATTCCATACTTTACACTCGCACTGTATTTAGCAGCACCATACAAAAATGTAAAAAACAAATAAAGAACATTTAGATTACCTATTCTAGATGTTCTTTATTTATTTTCATTTTCATTTATTTCATTCGCAATAACGAAATTAAGTTATGTTGCATTTAATTTCGTAATTATATACGTTAATTTCGCCATTGCGAATGAACCCTTAGATTTTGGAATTAGCTAATTTTATTTTTATCGGTACCTACACAAATGGTTGAACTCTAGCCATTCAAAAAATGACCTGGAAAAACATTGCCATAAAAAAGTTATTAGTCGTGGCGCCATCTGACTTTAGACTTTCACTTTAATTAACTTTTAGAAATACTGTCCTTACTATGCACAAAACTGTAGAACTAGGTTTAGATGGTACAGTCGTTTGCAAAATTGCGTGGGACGTATAACTTTTTATATACTTATAGTGGAGCCAAATTACCATTCTGAGGCATTATGTTCCAATAGCCAGGGTAGTCTACCACCCTCAGACAATGCTTTTGACCAGCAAATTGGCCTCTTCATTCTTTAAACTTAATTTATAAAAAGTTAGACGTCCCACGCAATTTTGCAACCGACTGTACCATCAAAATCAAGCCAAGAAGGACACGGCAAATACAAAACAACACAACAGAGTTTTAAATGTTTTTCACCCCTAAAATGACATTGTCTGGAAAAATGGCACAAAGGTTTTCGATCCGGTAATGCAACAGTTATTGAATTCGATAATAATAATTCGAGGGTCCAATGCTAAAACTGGTTATGTCCACTTTTTTGCGAAAATGAATTATTCTATCCTGCAGATACGTCTAAATGTCTCTGCATCGTCCTGTAAAATAATTTGCATAAATATGTGAAAATAGAAACAAAGAAAGGGTATGTAAATTTCAAAATCCCTATACATTGCCCAAGTCAGCATGAAACATTTCTTCCCCTCCTGAGAAACTAATATGGACTTTGTTTTAGCATTGGACACTTCAATTGCCCTTTTGCTAAGAAAAACTCAGGAAGAGGCCTTTTTGCCAGTAAAATGGCAATTTACACAAAAATGGCACTAAGGTGTTTGATCCGGCAATGCAATAGCCATCGAATCCGATAGTAAAAAATGGCAGCAGAGAAGCGGCTGGAACCTCCCCAACGCGTGGGTCTTTGATTTCAGGGACTTCTGTTTAAGATTCTAAAGTTGATATGCCTAAATGGCACGTCCCGTTGACCAATTGCTCCCAAAAGCCTTTCAGCTCTTCAACGGGTCACCTCACCTCCATTTACCAAATTTCGGGCAAATCGATCCACTAGTTTGGGCTATAAAGTGGTTTCAGTGTTATTACAAAATTTCGATTTTTCTACCCAAAGGGTTCTAAATGCGAATCAATTTTGTCTCATTTAAAACCAGAAATTGAAGACCTTTATGATGGTGACCTCGATAGTGACAATAAATCTTTCAAAAACTTGTTTTGGATGGGTAAATTAGAGAATAATTTTGAATTTCAAAATTGGTGTGCCAAAACGGCACTTTCCGTGGGCCGATTGAATCCAAAATTTGTTCACCTCTTCGACGTGTAATACAATCCCCTTGTGCAAAATTTCAGCCAAATCGGTTCAGGGGCTTGGGCTGTACCGCGATTTTAAAGTCCGATAAAAATCAATTTTTTTTTTATTTTTGGTCAAAAAGGCACTAAGAATGAATGCATTTTTAGAAGCAGAATTTGAAGGCCTTTCCTATCGTGACGTGAAAAATTGGGGTTTGCATTTAAAATTTAAAAGTTGATGTGCCAAAATGGCATTTCTGGTTGCACGATTGGCTCCAAAAGCTTTTCAGATCTAAGTTGGGTTATCACATGCACACGTACCAAATTTCAGCTAAATCTGTCGAGTAGTTTGGGCTGTGGCGTGTTTACGAACGTACGTACGTACGAACGTACGAACGTACGTACATACATACAGACACATTTTAAAAACCACTTTTTTGGGCTCCTGAGACCTCAAAACGTATAGATCCGGTCTTATCTCGAATTCGAAAATTTTAGTGATTGCAGTAACCTCCCTTTTTTTTAAATGGTGGAGTGGAGTGGGGAGGTTAAAATATACTCATTTGCTAAATAAATTTAAAAAAGAGCCTTTTGCCACTAAAATGGAATTTTTCGAAAAACTAGGACCAAGGTTTTCGACTTGAAAAAAAATCAGTTGATGTACCAAAAAGGCGCTTTCCGTGAACCAATGTGGCCCAAATTCTAATCAGCATCTACAAATTGCCCACTGAATATCTGTGCCAAATTTCATCTCGATACGTACACTAGTTTCAGCTGCAGCGTGCAGATATTTTACAAAAACCACTTTTTCGGATTCCGAGGACCATAAAACGTAGATTTGACGTTTTTGGCGAATCTATTTTATTAATTCGTTCCGCGAAACGTAGAAATTAAAAATAGTAGTAGGTAACAATTTTTTTTCATAAATCAGCAAACGAATTTTGAACAACAATGTATTTACGCTTTTATTAAAACAACTTTAAACGTGCTATCTCCTACATAATATACATATAGATATACTGTACAATTAGGCATCTTTTGACAAACGGTTAAAAATATACAACGAATGCAACTCCAAATAATACTGGAAACATACTGAAAACACGAAAAAATGGAATGACGGGACTTATTCACCCTGAATTCTACTCTAAACCAATAAAGACGGGCAGATGTTGAACCCTAAACTAAGTGATATTTATTGTAAACACCGTAATGTACATTAATA
Organism: Pycnomerus fuliginosus; assembly: GCA_963924575.1. Classification (NCBI taxonomy): domain Eukaryota; kingdom Metazoa; phylum Arthropoda; class Insecta; order Coleoptera; family Zopheridae; genus Pycnomerus; species Pycnomerus fuliginosus. Next base: position 17,935,740 of record OZ004622.1, read on the forward strand.
TCGAAACTTGGCCACTAATTATCCTAAACTCCCTAATCCTCCAGATTCCTGAAGGCCTGCTGAATATCCTCGTAGAGTTGGTCAAAGTCGGCTTTGATCTTAGCCTCGCCGTCCTTGACCGGATCTTTGAATTTCATGCTGCTCAGTTGGTACAAAATGGTGCTCATGGAATCCCTGATGACGTTCCACGTGATCTTGTTCTCTGATTGGGCGGTGCTTTCCACTGCGTGTCTGGACATGTCGTATAGACCAATCATGTTCTTGAGCATGCCCACGGTCTTGTAGAAGGGGCAGAATCTGTCATAGGCAGAATATGAATTTTGCTGCAAGAAGTCTTCCTTCAGCAGTTTGGCGATTTCAAGGGTAATTTTGTCCGTTTCGGCAAGGGAGGCTTTGCCTACCAGTTGCACGATTTCTGACAAGTCTTCTTCTTCCTACAAAAAAGTGAGCTTAGGTTTTCACAGCAATCAAAAAGTGATTATACAAGGTAGTTTCAAAGTCTTCTTCCACAAAATTTACTTACTGTTTAGGACGCGTTTCGGAGTGTTACTCCATCTTCAGCTAGAAACGAAATTAACACAAAATACAAAACAGTTGACAAAATTTTTCACAAGTATAGTGACCAAAAAGTTACTAAATCGTGAAAAAAAGTACTAAATGGTACAAAATTTTCGCCTGCGGCGCAATTTTTCCATACTTTTAGTACCTTTCTTCTTGTACTCCTAGTACTTTCAATTTTTTTCTACTGGCAATACTGACGTGAAGAAGGGAATACGTGATATTAGCGATGACGTGAACCGCCATCTTTGTTGTGTATGGTTATAGTCAACGCCTCCCACTGAAGCCAAACAAAACAATGTGCAAATTCCAGAAAACTGCATTTTTCGTCAAATTTTTTATTTACAGTTACTGTGTTGCGTTTTAAAACCTTAATATTGACAAACTGAAGAATTGCTATCGATTAAATCGTTACATTATGTCCACAATGAGCTTTGTGCTGAAATAATTGAATCTAGACAAGGAAATTCTCGCTTTGTTTAAGCTTTATTGCGAGCTTTATTGCCATGGTAACAACCTTAACCTAGCCCAACAAAGATGGCGGATCTACGTCACGCTAATAGTCTGTATTGCTTTCATACGGTTCAAAAATTGGGCCCCAGGTTGTTGTTTGACAAGTGACAAGTCACGGCTCCAGTTTCGAGCGATTTTTCGCGCTTGCCGGGATCGATGGTCGGGTCGGCATCTGTGTCGCGCTGACCGTCTTCTTCTGGTTGTCGCGCAGAAACTGCTTTTGACTTTAGTGTGATTCTAACTTTTCCCACCACCCACCAAATTTCCCCAAATTTTTCGCGCCTTTCTTCAATGTTTGAGCGTCTTTCGATGAATTTACAGTGTGACTCAAAAGCTGTTATTTTTCTTCGACCCAAACGTTTTTTCGTTTTCCAGGCAACTGTTTTGTATTGTGTGTTAATTTCTTTTCTAGCTGAAGATGGAGTAACACTCCGAAACGCGTCCTAAACAGTAAGTAAATTTTGTGGAACAAGACTTTGAAAACGGACCAAGCTTTCAACCAATCAAAAAGTCTCACCTGCAAGATCTCCTTGACTTTGGTTCTAAGCGAAACGAACTCCTGGAAGTTCTTGTCGTAGAAATCGTCCAAGGCTCGAGTATATTTAGAGTAGGAAATGAGCCAATTGATGGAAGGAAAATGTTTACGTTGCGCGAGCTTCTTATCCAACCCCCAGAACACTTGCACGATACCCAAAGTAGCAGAGGTGACGGGATCGGAGAAATCACCACCAGGTGGCGACACCGCCCCCACGATGGAAACCGAACCCTCCCGATCGGGATTCCCCAGACACTTGACCCTGCCGGCCCTTTCGTAGAACGAGGCCAACCTGGCACCCAAGTAGGCGGGATAACCCGAATCGGCGGGCATTTCGGCGAGACGACCCGAAATCTCCCTCAGGGCTTCGGCCCAACGCGAAGTGGAATCGGCCATCATCGACACGTTGTAGCCCATGTCCCGGAAGTACTCGGAGAGGGTGATTCCGGTGTAGATGGAGGCCTCACGGGCCGCCACTGGCATGTTGGAGGTGTTGGCGACCAGTGCGGTACGTTTCATGATGGATTCGGTGTGGCCGTCGATTTCGACGGAGAGTTCCGGGAAGTCCCGAAGTACTTCCGACATTTCGTTGCCGCGTTCCCCGCAACCGACGTAGACGATGACGTCAGAGTTGGAATATTTGGAGAGGGATTGGGAAATTACGGTTTTTCCGCAGCCGAAGGCGCCGGGGATGGCTGTCGTGCCCCCTTGGACGCATCTAAACAATTTTTTATTTAAAATTAAATAAAACTTTTTGACACCTGTCTTCCTCAAATTAATAAACAATGACACCGGTATTACATATTTGAAAATAGTGATGTAAAATAGCGTGCTATTTATTTTCTGGTGATGGTATAGCAAGGCAAGATATATATCCTGCTATATCAGCAGGAAATTGCTAAAAAAATATTTAGATATAACCACCATCAACTACACTTTTGTCACTTTCCGAGTTATTGATACCAAATACGTGAATATTAATTCTATATTTTTTATTTAAGTTTTTTAGTAATTTTCACTCTATTTTACAACTTTTCGGTAGAAGCGGCTGGAAGACAACATCAAAAAGTGTTCTAAATTATTTTGGACTGCATTTGCATTCCGTTAAATTATATTTTTCCATTTGCTTTGGATTACCCAAGTGAAAGATTTCTTGTGTGTTTCTTATATTTTCTGAAATGCTTAAGTCCAAAATCAAAAAAGGTGTTAATTTGAAAGACATTTCTCATGATACTAATCAAAATTTACAACTTTCTCTTTACTTGTTAGGTTATGCTACTCCAACTAATAGTGAAATGCTAAATATCTGTTATAAATGATAAATATATAGCAGATAAATATCAAAATGTAATATATATCATTTTGCTAAATATAATCATTCACAGCACTATTTGAAAATGTTACGAGCACTGTTTTATGTGCCTACTTACTACTCTTATTTGTAACCATAGCAATCAAGCCATCACAATAGCAGGTCCGGATTAGGGGGGCTGCAGCCGCCGGGCCCCCAACTTGTAGGGGGCCCCGCAATTTTGTAATTCAGTAATTATTGCAAAAAATATTCCTAACAACAAAACAACTAAGTACTATGATGCATTATCCACACTATTAAACATATGTTCTCAAAGTGTTTCGAGTCCTAGAAATTTTAAATTTGCAAGAAACGATTCTCCTTCAAATTTGAAGAAATAAAATTATGCTTTCTAGTGAAGTTCGCGTTTTAAAGTTTTTATCAGGAAAATTGCTGGCAATTCGTTTCACTAGAGCCTTTAATAATACAAAATGCAATTTTGATTAAAACTTGCCACTTGTTTTGTTCTACTTTGGAACTTTAAATTAAAGAAAAACTACTTTCTCGAAGGGTCTGAGCCCAAAAAGTTTCAAATTTGCACCGATCGATTCTCCTTCAAATTTGAGGAAATAAGATGGGTCACACTTGCGGTCGCAAAAAACTTTTACAAAATTTATGCTTGCTAGTGAATTTTGCGTTTTAAAGTTTTTATCAGGAAAATTGCTGACAATTCGTTTCACTAGAGCCTTTGATAATACAAAATGTAATTTTAATTCAAACTTGCCGATATTTATTAGTTGTGTTATTATTACATTTTGGTACTTTAAATTAAAGAAACGCTACTTTTCACGAAGTGTGTGAGCCCTAGAAGTTTCAAATTTGCACCGATCGATTCTCCTTCAAATTTGAGGAAATAAGATAGGTCACACTTCCGGTCGCAAAAAACTTTTACAAAATGTATGCTTTCTGATATATTTTGCGTTTGAAAATTTTTATCGGGAAAATTACTGGCAATTGGTTTCACTAGACTCTTTGATAATACAAAATGTGATTTTAATTAAAACTTGCCAATATTTATTAGTTTTATTGCATTTTGGAATTTTAGATTAAAGAAAAGCTACTTTTCGCGACGTGTGAGCCCTAGAAATTTTAATTTGCACCAATCGATTCCCCTTCAAATTGGAGGAAATCAGATGGGTCACACTTGCGGTCGCAAAAAACTTTTACAAAAGTGTTCTTTCTAGTGAATTTCGCATTTTAAAGCTTTTATCAGGAAAACTGCTGGAAATTGATCTCACTAGAGCCTTTGATAATACAAAATGCAATTTCTATTAGTTTTACTTACTCTATTTTGGAATTTTAAATGAAAGAAAACCTACTTTTCTCGAAGTACGTGAGTCCTAGAAACTTGAAATTTGCACCAATCGATTCTCCTTCAAATTTGAGGAAATAAGATGGGTCACACTTGCGGTCGCAAAAAATTTTAGAAAACGTAAAAATGTGTAGTTTAAGGTTTTTTCTTAGAAAAACTGGTGGCAGTGGTTTCACTAGAATTTCTATTAATACAAACTCCGGTTTTAATTAAAACTTGCTATGATTTATTGATTTTATTGAATTTTGAAGTTTTAAACCAATGAAAATCTACTTTTCTCGAAGTGGGTGGCTCTTAGAAGTTCAAAATTTACGCCAATTGATTCGCCCTCAAATTTGAGGAAGCAAGATGGGTCACACTTTAGGTCGCTAACGGTTTTTAAAAAATCACCTTCCAGTGTATACCTCTTGCTGAAATTGGCATTTTCGGTTTTTCACGTGAAAAATTAATGGTAGCTAGTCTTTTTAGAGTCTCCTGACAGTAGGAAATACGCACCCTAGCTGGCCCCCCCATATTGGTCAGCACCCGAGCCCCACTATTGCTTAATCCGGCCCTGCACAATACAGATTGTCCCGAAATTAGGTAGCAATATTTTACATACCAGCGCGTTCTAAGCTCAAAAATAGGACTAACTAAACTAAGTTAAGAAAAATGAGCTGCTACATACAGGCTGTCCACATTGTCTGTATGGGGTCAACATCTCCATTACTAACAGACATAGCGAAAATTGTTAAATACGAATTTGCAGAGGATCAAACAAGGAATATTTTAAAAATACAATCATGTATACAGACTGTCCCATTAAGGAATAAAGACACAAACATAGCTTTTTTAAATGGTATATCTTGTACTTTTGGATATTTCGATGTATTCCAAGCGACATTCATTATCAATTTGGTATTTTTTTTATTCTTTACACTACTTGTTTCAAAAAATCACCGCACTACTAATTTTCAACATTTAGTTTTGAAGATTTGGCATGTCATTAAGGAAAGCCTAAGTTATTCTTCAAGCTCTTCAAAACAATCTTAGCCTGTTCGGTTGGGATATTATTACCTAATTAAATTTGGTTTCACATGATATAAGATATCTCTATATCCAAGCTTTGCATTTATTATCTTATTCAACAAAATAAATTAGTATACAGAGTGTACCATTAAAAAGCGTATAAATGGTATATCTTGTACTTTTGGATATTTCGATGTATTCCAAGCGACATTCATTATCAATTTGGTATTTTTTTTATTTTTTACACTACTTGTTTCAAAAAATCACCGCACTACTAATTTTCAACATTTAGTTTTGAAGATTTGGCATGTCATTAAGGAAGGCCTAAGTTATTCTTCAAGCTCTTCAAAACAATCTTAGCCTGTTCGGTTGGGATATTATTACCTAATTAAATTTGGTTTCACATGATATAAGATATCTCTATATCCAAGCTTTGCATTTATTATCTTATTCAACAAAATAAATTAGTATACAGAGTGTACCATTAAAAAGCGTATGTTTGTGTCGTTACCCCTTAGTGGGAGAGCCTGTATACATGATTGTACTTTTAAAATGTTCCTTGTTTGATCCCCTACAACTTTATAACGTGACATTTTTAAAATTTCAAATTTTTCCTTGCTCGGAATGACGTACAGGGTGCTCCAACGGAGCGTCAAAGTCCATTTATGTCCACGTCGTTAATAATATCGAAAATCTCTGTAAGTCAACCGTTATTGACTGAAAATGTGCATAATCTAAAATTACAATGAACTCACATGGGCGGCTCGCGTAGGGGGGGGCAGCACAAAATTACATTTTGTTAAATGGAACACCCCGTATATGAATGTATTTTTGGATTCTACGTGTTATCCTCTGCAACTTTTGTCAGGTGTGCCCCATACTTGAATTCAATCGTTTTTGAGTTATTTAATAAAATGTGTATAATTTGGCGAAAACAAGATTTGAGTTAAAAATTTATATTTTCGAAGTCTTGAGATTTTTCTCTTCCAAACTTGTCTCGCATTTTAAAGTAAGGTCAGGACTACCTGATGACACACTTGCGATGTCAAATTTCATGCATAGGGTGTTAAAAACACAAAATCTCTAAAAATTCAAATTGAATGACCTTGAAATTTTTCCGCCGTCTACTAGAGAAGAAAATTGTATATCTATATTCTTGACAAATCCCTATACCTAAATTGTATCTTTTTCAAATTATCACCAATTTTAGGTTTGCGTTGCAATTTTATTCGTTTTCGAGTTACTGATGAGAATGACAGAATAAGTGAATGTGTCCAAAGCGACAAATTCTACAGTGTATAATCACTTATAATTCAAAATAACACGGTTTATGGAAGTCGCAAAATATTTTTAACAAAAATCGGGTGAAGCAATTCAGAGCAGAGAAAAAATTGATTAATTCGGCAATATTCAACAACAGTTTTAATAGCAAAAGTCGATTAACAAATACATTTCTAACCGTGATAATGACAATAAGATCGATATTTGAATTAAATGAGCTGATTAACTCCAGGCGGATTAAGCTATAAACCCAAAAATTTTACCTAACTTAGAAAGGATGCCATTTAGGTATAGGGGTTTGTTAAGAAAGTTGACCTAAAATTTAAGTCTCTATTCAGGGCTTCCACCCGCTTTCGGCTCTGCAAAAAGTGACTAAGTGACCCCCCAATTCAAAAAAAGTGACCAAAAGTGACATATTGTGTCTAAAAAGTGACTTCAAGTGACCCATATATAAAGGATTTTTAACGCTATTTTTTCTTCGATCGTGCTAGAAACATACCTATATTGTTGACATGCAATTATCTTTCCAAAGCTTGCGTTTCTAAAACTATGTCACTGCATGACATTTTGCTATGCATCACATGTATGTACCTACTAGCTGTACCTACATCCGGAAAAATTGTTCTAGTCGGTAGCTTTTCTCTTTCATCTTAAATGCATTGCGCAATAGAAGAAAAAATAGTATGTGCACAACACGTAGGAAAATATACATTCCGGGACTCTGATGGTTACTGGACTCGGCTGTGCCTCGTCCATCAATCTTCCATCATTGTCCCGGAATATAATATTTTTCCTACTAGTTACACAATATACTATTAATTTTTAGTAAATATAGACTTTATTTGCAAAAAAATAAAATGAACTTTTACCTTGCATTTCTTTCCCATAGCTAGAAATACGGATTTTCACTTTATTATCAAAACAAGTTAAAAACTACTGGGTAACTTACTGGTGTAAATGTCTAATTCGAAAGAAGTCATTAACATTCGATTAATAAACACCATAACCACGAGGAATAATTAAATTTGCTCGGTTCCACAACAGCAGAGAACAGCATAAATAAACAAAAACGCAGAACTTCTTTTGTTTCAGGCAAGCATGCTTAATAAATTTTAAAAACTACTTCCATCCTAATTTGTATTTTGTACCTATTTGTTAGTAAAAAGTGACTAAAAGTGACCTATTTCAAGAAAAAGTGATTAAAAGTGACCTTTCAGTGGAAAAGTGACCCCAAGTGATCTAAGTGACCCCGCTGGAAGCCCTGCTATTAGATGGCGAAAACATCTCAAGGTCATTCCATGGGGACACCATGTGTAGCCCTGATTTTACCTTAAGATGCGAGACAAGTTTGGAAGAGAAAAACTTCAAAGGCTTCGAAAATATTAATTTTTAACTGAAGTCTTGTTTTCGCCAAGTTCTACACATTTTATTAAAAAACTCAAAAATTGCGATTTTTGAAAAACGCAAAAAAGCCAAGTTAGTTTTTTTGTTGCAAAATAAGATTTTCGTTAAACATTTCATACAAAAAAAATTGGCTTTTCAAAAATATAGTCAACAGATACGTTATATCAAGGCATTAATCAAGGGGCCCTTAAAATATTTTATTTCTATTTTTCTCTAACACGGCAGAACGGCTTGAACAAAAGTAACAAAAGTAATGTCTTTGATTAGTTGAAATGTTGACAGCTGAATTAATCAAATACTACTTTTGTTCTGTCTGCGCAAAAATACGTACGGGAAAAGCGAATCCAAAACTCTTTGTCCAGTGAGAAGGGGATGGTTGGCCGGCAATTTCTCACTCACAGGTCTCGGTTGACGTACGGGCCACACTTGCAACATAGTGTATTTTGTTTTCTCCCCATCAAACTCAGTTTCCAAAACGACTTCCTGCAAAATTTCGCTAAAAATCAAGATCAATCTCTGAACAAACTCACATCGACGGTGTAATTTCCAGGAGCAGCTATGTAAGTCACCGTACCTTTAGCCCTAGGGGGCAAAATGGTTTTATGCTTGACCAAAGTATTTTCATGGACGATACCGTAAATGTCGCCACCGGTCAAATGCGATCCCAACTAAAAAAAATCGGAATAAAATTATCTATAAAAAGGTCCCCAACTTTCAGAATTAGCTTGGCTTATCAAATTAATTGAATTCTACCTTTATGTTGAGGGGGGCAAAGTCCCATTGTATTGTCCGTGAAAGAGCAGGAACGTTCACACCCTTTGGGATATAAATACTTTGAGTCAAATCGTTAATGTCTTTCAATGGACGTTGGATACCATCAAAAATGGAACCCATAATTCCGGGGCCCAATTCCACGGATAAAGGTTTGCCAGTGCGGAGCACAGGATCCCCAACTGTTACCCCCGAAGTTTCTTCGTACACTTGAATAGTCGCCATGTCACCTTCAAGACGGATAATTTCTCCCACCAGCTCGAAGTAACCCACCCTAACCAGCTCGTACATAGCACTTCCACTCATTTTTTCGGCGGTAACCACTAAAATTGGGTTTTATTAAAAAAAAAAGATAGAATAATGAGCTTACCAGGCCCCGAGACTGCATGGACGTACCCATACTGGGTTTCGTGTTCTTCATCCCCCAATTTCGGTAGTTTCGACATTTTAGCTGAAATCACGTGAAAACATTTGTAGTCCGCACCCGAATTACTATAGAGCGCAAGTGATTTTTGACAAGGATCACGTGAAACCTCATTGGCCGCCTCGCACAAATACCGACCGGTTTTTAGCATTCGGCTACGCCTAAACTTGTGAAAATTTCCAGAAAATCAAGAAAGATGGACTTATTTCAAGGGTTTGTTCGAAAAGTTCGATTTTATAAGCAATTTTAAGCACCTGTTCGGCGTATTTTGCTCGCCATGGTAAAAATCGATAGCCATTGTTTAAATTTTTAAAGCAGGATTTTCGATTTTTATGATTGATTTTGTTGAAAATTGACTGAAAATTGTTAATAATTGAAAAGAAACTCACTTCTTATCTCAAAAACCTCACAAACCGAACTACAAAATCGCCCACAAACTTACGAATTGTCACAATCTAGTGTCACAAGACAGTCAGCTGACAGATGAGAGACAGGTAGTCAAAGTAGCTTCCTTCAAGTTTTTATTTCGCAAATCAACCGGAAAAATTAAATGTAAATGAAATTCAAGAATCACAATTAGATTTTAATATTTTAGTGTCGTTGCCAATCGTAAACATGCCCCAGAATGTAAAAGATTTGATTATTTCAGGGTCTGATTTGATTAATCTGTTTCAAGCTATACGAGCTACACTGCGCAACAAAATAAATGCGTAGGCAAAATTTGACAATGACAGACTTTTGCATTGTCCGGGCTTTGTCAAATTTTGCCTCCATATTGTCTATCTCTTTTAATTGGAATCCCTAATTAGACGCGAATAGAAATTTCTCTTGCAGAGGAACAGAATAAGCTTTAAACCTCATAACCTATATGACTAGGTGCTGGTATTTTCTACGGTTAAGCAGCCGGTTTTTCTGCGAAAATTGAATTTTGGTTTAAAATATGAATATATTGGTACTTAAATCTAAATGACTTTAAGCGTTTTAGCGAAGCGAAGCTACTTGACCGATTTGGCTGAAACTTACCACGTGGGCGTGTAGTAGCCTAACTTAGATCTGAAAAGCTTTTGGAGCCAATCGTGCAACCGGAAATGCCATTTTGGCACATCAAGTTTTAAATTTTAAATGTAAACCCCCATTTTTCTCTTCACCATCAGAAAGGCCTTCAAATTTTGCTTCCAAAGATGTATTCAGTATTCACTCTTAGTGTCCTTTTGACCAAGAACTAAAAAATTCTAGATTTTTATCGGACTTTAAAATCACGGTACAGTCCAAGCCCCTGAACCAATTTGGCTGAAATTTTGCACATGGGGATTGTATTACACGTTGAAGAACTGAAAAATGTTTGGATTCAATCAAGTGCCATTTTGGCACACCAATTTTCAAATTTAAAATTATTCTCTCATTTAACCATCTAAAATAAGTTTTTGAAAGATTTATTGTCACCATCAGAAAGGCCTTCAAATAAAACAAAATTCATTCGCATTTAGTACCGTTTGGGTGGAAAAATTGAAATTTTGTAATAACACAGAAGCCACGTTATAGCCCAAACTACTGGATCAATTTGTCCGAAATTTGGTAAATGGAGATTAGGTGACCCGTTGACGAGCTGAAAGGCTTTTGGGAGAAATTGGTCCACGGGAAGTGCCATTTAAGCATATCAACTATAAAATATTAAACACAAAACACTGAAATCAAGGACCCACGTGATGGGGAGGTTCCAGCCGCTTCTCTGCTGCCAATCGGAATTTACGAACTTTTTAAAGTTAAAAACATGTATCATACTTGATCAGAAGTCAAGTCGCGGCCACCCTAGATTTTCAAAAACATCGAAGAAATCGGTCAAAAAGCAAGACGTCACGCGGCCTCCAATCATATTGTCATCCTTTTTCAACGCATTCAGATTTGAGCATAATGTGTACTCTTTTCTCTCAAGAAATACTGGCTAATTGTGAATATTTGATAAATTTTGGCAAACGTTCAAAGATTTTTAAAACTTGATAAACCACATACCGTTCTGCCAGTGCACAATCAGCGGCATGGGGACTACACTTAACTGCAAATGGGCACAGTGCATAGTTGATTAATCTTGGAGAGCAGTGTATTAACCGCATAGTCAGCTGTCAACTGTCAAACAATGACAAGACAGACACGTGTCAAAATTCACAAAGTGAGGTTAACTTTGTAATTTCCAATTTTTATTATTTTAAACGCCCCAAAAATGGAAGACAAACGTTTTTCTCACATCAAAACCGACCCGAAGTTCCGCAGAATCCCAAAGGCGGAACAGAAAGTAAAAATCGACAAAAGGTTCCAATCGATGTTCAAAGATGAGAAGTTTCAAGTAAAGTACACGGTGGACAAGAGAGGGAGGCCTGTAAGTCACACCACTAATGAAGATTTAAAACGTTATTACCACCTGAGTTCAGAAAGTGAAGATGAAGAAGAACCGGGCAAATATGTGAAAGCCCCGAAAGAAGAAGGCGATTTGAAATCGACTGATAACAGTGACAAGGGAATTCCTAAAGTTGTTAAAAAGAAGCTGAAGGATTTAAAGATTGATTATGCTCGAGGAGAATCAAATCTGTTTTCAGAAAGCTCCTCGGATGAGGAGGCAAGCGAAGAGGAAGAATCCGACAGTGAACTAATCGATCATAAATGGGGGGAACTCGACAATGATGCGGATCAAACAGAAGAACCTACTTATAGGCTTGCCGCATGCAATATGGATTGGGATAGAATCCGAGCTCTTGATTTAATGGTTTTATTCAACTCGTTTGTACACTCAGGTGGGGCTATTAAATCCGTTAATATTTACCCATCTGAATTTGGAAAAGTAAGACTTGAAGAAGAGGAAGTTAAGGGTCCAATAGAACTTGTTGATTCTATAAAAGAAGATGAAGAAACTGAAGAAGGGGCAAAATATCACATGGAAAGGTTGCGGCAATATCAATTAAACCGACTAAAATATTATTACGCTGTTATAACATGCGATAGTCCAGTAACTGCTAACAAAATATACTCTGAATGTGATGGAATGGAGTACGAATCGAGTGCCACAAAAATAGACCTTCGTTTTATCCCCGACGACATGACTTTCGAAGAACCGAAAGAAACCTGCGAGAAACTACCAGAACTCGATAAATACCAACCGAGGTTTTTCACCACGACTGCCTTGCAACAGGCTAAAGTGGAGTTGACTTGGGACGAAACTGATCCCGAAAGACTCGAGATCACACAAAAACTGAGCAGTGGGAAAATCGATGAAGTCTCCGAGAACGATCTGCAGAATTACTTGGCTTTAACGAGTGACGAAAGTGAGAATGAAGGAATTGAAGATGATTCAAGTGCAAATCCGATTGATAAATACAAAATTTTGCTGCAAGAAATCGAGGATAAAGAGCTGGAGAAAAAGAGCAGAGATGTGGAAATGGAGGTGACTTTTGGTATTGACCTGAAGGAAAAAACTCAGAAACTTGTTAAAAAGAGAATTGAGGATGAAAAAACTCCCTTTGAGAAGTACTTGGACAAGAGAAAAGAGAAGAGGAAGGAGAAACGAAAGAAAAAGAAGGATCAGGATTCCGATGATATTCCTTCGGATGTTGATTTAAATGACCCGTATTTTGCTGAAGAATTAAAAGAGTTTAAGAAGAAAAACGAGAAAAAAGAAGAGAGAAGTGAGGATAATGCTGAATTGGAGTTGCTTGTGATGGATGAAGATGATGGGAAATCGCATTTTAGTTTAAAGAAGATACAGGAACAGGAGAAGCAAGGAAAAAAGAAGAAAAAGAAGGTGGAGAATGAAAAAGATGAATTCCAACTTGATGTTAATGATGACAGGTTTTCGGCTTTGTTCACTAGTCATCTTTATAATATTGATCCAACTGATCCACACTATAAGAAGACGAAGGGAATGGACTTGCTGATAGGCGAGAAGATCAAGAGAAGGAGAGATGATGATGAGCCTAACGTGAAGAAAGTGAAAACAGAGGATAAAAGTGCAGAATTAAGTGTGTTGGTTAAGTCAGTTAAGAGGAAGACTGAGGCTCTAACAGGAAAAAAAAGTTGAATCTGTCATTTCCATTTAGACCATTAGGAAACTTGAGGCTTTGATGGAAAGTCATTCCTTTCCCTGTTCAATCTTTCAAACATTAAATCATTAAAAAAAGGATCGTTTTTCTTACCAATCCATTAGGAACCTTCTTAAAAACCATTAGAAATAGTTTTTGGGCGTTTGTAAAAGAAATTCCGTTTTTTTTTTTGTAAAATTTTGCTGTATTTTTCCAGTGACGACACATCTCACAGTAAAATTATATACAGAAATGTACATATGAACATCCATGAAAGCACACGCGATAACTCTTTACATGTTTTAGCTTAAAGAAAAACGAAGGCTCAGAAAAAGAAAAAACCGAATTTGACAGGCTAGAAAAGAAAAAAATCTTTGGAAGACGAAAATAATATTAATTTGGCCACGGAACTTAAGACAACAAACAACAAGAATAAAATTCTGAAAATTTAACTAATTTTAACAAACTCCTGCCCCTGAGCGTATGGCAAAGTAAATCCCCGTTCTCATCTCAGCCATAGTTTTAGTCTCAGAGCGTCAACACCGTTTAAATAGTATCTGAACAGTCGCTTGTCTCTGACAAAGCCGAGAGCTTCGTATAGTTGCAGAGCCGGTTTATTGGTCACTTCTGTTTCTAACACCACCTCGTCTGCGTCCCCCACAATCATTTCCTGGATTGCCATTCGTACGAGGGTCGAACCAATCCCCAGTTTCCTGTAGTTTTGGTCGACAGCCAACATGGCGATGTAGCCTCGTTTTATCACTTTTCGATGGAGATCCAGTTTGCATACGATAGCTCCTACACAATTATCCTCGGACATTGCCTGAAAATTTTCACAATTAGTTATTGTTTTATCAAAGAACTTTTACCAAAAAACAAAGTTTCGGCCAATTGTGGATAAAGTACCGATAAGTGTAGATAGAATAAGGTTCCGATAAGTCTTTCTGTATGATTTTCATTATCATCGGCATCTGTACTTCCGACTCATACTGCACGTATTTAATAGAATCCGGTTTACTCTCCAGTTCGATTTTCTTCAAGTCTTGACTTAATTCGGTTACTTTATTACTAACGTTACTACAGCAGGCTATCGAATCCTCAATTGTACTATTGCTTAAAGTCTTGTGACTCGATATATTATCATTAGAATCTAGTTTGGTTAGTTTCGCAGCAGCATTCTCGTGATTGTTTAAATGTTCGTGATGGTGACTTTCATTTGGTATTTTTAAGTTTTCCCTGCTTCCTTTGGTAGTCTCTTGTGCGTTATTCACATAGCCGTTCACTAAACCGTTCAAAATTTCCTTTTTCTTATCTTCTTTCGCTTTCTCATCATTGGGTTCACACTTAGCTACCGAACACTTTTTCACCTTTTTTATCTTACTACTGGTCTTGTTCATTGTCCCATTTACTAGTATTTAAGTAAATAACTGCACGAATTATTGGCATAATCCAAATTATTTTAGTTAATTTAAAATAAGATCCCAGAAGCGGACATTTTGACAGAGGCCGCAGGGATTTTAGGTTAGAACTGTCAGTATTTTTCACTTCCTAATTTTCACCTAAAAACAGATTAATCGCAAAATTAATTGATCGGACTGCATAAAAACAGGTAAATTATCGTTTCTATTCTAAAATAAACTAATTATATTTACCAAATTTCTAACTAAAACGGTTTGAATCACGAACGTTTCTAACCTCACTTTCCGTATTCTAGGTTTTTGGCAGACCTGATTTTCGTAATGGCGGGAAAGTTTTTTAATTCAAAATTGTTATGACACATCCCTCTGCTATTTTTAGCCCCAAAAACTAATTTATTATAAAATTCACGTAAATCTGTTTATTTTTGGCAAATTATTTTAATATGATTTTTATATTCAGTCATGTCGTTTCCTTCGAAGGAAGAGCGCAGTAAGTGTTGGGGTGCTCGGGATCGCTACTGGGAGTGTCTGGATAAAAGTAAAGTTGATGGAAAAGACACCGACGGGGCTTGCCTGGAGATTAGAAAGTTGTTTGAAAATTCGTGCTCCCCACAGTGGGTCAAGCACTTCGACAGGAAGCGGAACTATTTATATTTCAAGGAGAGAATCGAGAAACACGGGTACGAACCGCTTAAAGAAGAAAATTAAGTTTTGTTAAATAATTTTAGTGAATAAAGTGTTAAATAGTATGCGTTTTATTGCAGAATTCCCAGCAAAACTTCGGAGGATATGAAAATCTTTCAAAAGAGGAGGGTTTACCACGAAATCGCCGTCCTGTAAATTGTGATATTTCTATAAATAAATTTTTATGTAACTTCCTCCTCGTCTACTTCTTTGCATTGGTTTTGATCGATGGATACGCTTTGAACATGCTTTCCAGGCACCATTACTAGCCCCAGCATTCTAGGCTCCTCAGTACTGGGCTCACCTGGGAGATATTCCGTGCATGAGCCTAGAATTATGTTCGAATCTCTGTCAGTGCACAAAAACACTCCTACTAGGACTCGTCCGTCGAACATTAGGATCCGGAGGGATTTGTTGAGCCAGCTTCGCAGTTTAACGGCCCCCGGCTTACTCTAAAATGTTAATCAGGGGGGCTACTTTTTTATCTAGAAAATTACGTTAAGGGGCTTGTCTTCATGCTCGGGTTCTTCAGGATCCTGTTCTGGGTTTAAAACGGGGGATTCGCTCATTGTGGGGGCTATTTTCACATTTTTAACGAAAAATATCAAATTTTGACAGATGGTTGACAAATGACATCTGAACTGAAGAAGTCAAGTGTCAGCGCTGGCAACAAAGGAATCTGTAATCTCAAACGGGAAAACTTGGTAAACTATATAAACTCAGAATACCATCCGATCAAAAAAATCAGGAATTTTCTATATACATGTATTAATAATAAAATAAAATGTACAAATTTAAGGAAAATCACATAAAAGAAACCACACTGTATAACCTGAGCTTGGCAATAAGGGGGCATCAAATAAAAAACCAAGCCAGAAATTGAATAACATCATTGCACGGTCACTGAATTAAAACTGTATACAAATAAAAATAAACAAATCCCTCGAAATCAAATTTTGGTGACACCATTTAAGATGAATTTTTTATCGACGTTTTGTCCCAACCCCACTTGAATGTGTTTCATGTGAATTTCGACAGAATTCTGAAAAACCTGCTGGTTGCTAGGGACCAATTTCCGTTTTATTTGTTCCATTGTGCCTTGTAGCACCTGTAATTCATAGGCGTTTTGATCAGAATCCGCCAAGCTTTTCACTTGTAGCATTAATGCAGTTAGATCAGTGATTAAATCTAAGATTGATTCATTTTTAACCGGATCCTTATCAGCAGCTATTATCGTATTCTGTCTTTGCACTATCTCGGAAGCTTCTTCTCTACATTTTTCCCTCAAATGACTAGGAGCCAACATGGCAGCTACACTAGGTTCAGGTGCAATTTCTTGGCAAAGCGCTTGCATATCATCGAGATAATTTTGAAGGTCATAATTTAATTTCTCGAGATCAATTAGGATCCCCGCATAACTTCTTTCGAATTCTTCAGGAATTTCCTTATTAAATGAATTGTATTTCTCAGCTTTAGCATTCATGGACTTTAATTCGCTGATTTTTATTTTCTTCACTGTTAAAATTTTAGTAACCAAAACCATTTTTTCCAGTAGTTTTGCAGGGTACCCCCCTATTTTCCCTTCTTGGATAAAAGTGGGTTTGTTTAGCATCGATCCCGATAAAAGTGGATCTTTTTTCACCTTTAAATTGCCGTAAGGAGACGCTTTACTATAAGACAAACCGTTTCTTGGTCGAAATTTGTTTTGAAAAGTAGAAATTGAGATTGTTTCCGGAGGCTCGTTCGATAGAACTTCATAATCGGGCACTGAGTGAGTTCCTAAACCTTGTCTTTCAAACGTTATTCTATAAGTATTGTTTGAAGTGTCAACAGCGTCGATACTGCCCGTAAACAAACCATCTTGCGGTTTTCTTAACCTCGCAGTAACTTTTGTACCAATTACTAGTTGCATCGGGACTTCAGCCGGCAAATCTTTAAAGTTGGACATTTCAGTACCTTTTCTTTGTTGAAGTGCTCGAATTTTCTTTCGTTTCTTTTCTAGTTCCAAACGTTCTTCGTGAAAGAATGCTTGGGAGCACCTCCGTGGTTTTCCCATCATTCTCCGGATTTTTGTCCACTGCACTCGTGACAATTCCCTCGTTTTCAGTTCAGGAAACGATTCTTTTAAACAAATGCTAAAATCATTTTCTCCCGAGAACAAACAATGATCAATATCACTATAAAACCATTCGTAACACACCCATTTATGCGCTTTGGGTAATTTTAGAACATTTCTTAACCGAAGGCCAATTTTTTGCCCGATTTTTCTGTCAGGAGTTTGCAGGGGTGGGGGTGAACTACTTCTGGGGGTTCTTGCAGTATATTTTTTGGGTGTGTCTTTCCGGCTAGGGGTTGTGATTTTGTTTTTTTTCGTGGGAGTGTGTTTCATTTTCTTGGCTGAAGGTACCCTGTGATGAGGTGTGTTGACTATGTCATCATCAAAAAACAATTTGTTCTTTTTCCTGATCCGGGCAGGCATTCCACGGGCATTCAACACTTGAGTTGGTTGAGTCGGGGGTGGTTTAGGGGCAACTGGAGCCCCCACTCTTTGCAAGCCCAGAGCAGCTGGCCCCAAAGTGGGGACTTCATCTTCACCTTCGATCATACTGTCATCCTCCTCTTCCTCAAACACCTCCTGCTTCACCGTCATCTCGTTCGTCATTTCGACCTGCAAAGAATTTCGCACTAAAATTTGAATTTAGTTCAGTAAAATTTTCAAATTCAAAACATGGTTCCCCCCAAAACTTTGGCGGATTTTCCTCGCAAAACCCCCAAAGAATCGACTCAAAATACCACCACTTACGTTGCTAGTGTCCAGATTATCGAAATCCCTCGATTTTAATAATAAAAACACCCGTTTTTACGTGAATTTTGATAAATTAGACGCCTCTTCATCGACTTTCAAGTTGATCCGCCATCTTGACGTAAATTTTAGGGAATTCTGGGAGCTTCACTGATTTTGCGCAAGACACCATTTATCACCATTCCAACGTTTCCTGCAACTCTAATTAACACAATTAAATTAAAATTTCGCTATTTAATTACGTTAATTTTTGAAAATTGCGATTAATCATGTACAATCAAGCTAGCACCGCAAATTCATGCAATTTTCAATTTGAAGCGTCGCCAGGACTGGCAACCTATAAACTACAAAACTCCCCAACATTTCTTTGCAAGTTCTCAAAATAAATATTTCAAACGTTGAAAATTTGTTTATTATCACCAATTAATTGCGATAAGCAACTGATTGATCGATAAATATAAACAACGATAATGATTGTTAAGATTATTGCGCAGGTCACAAAAACCTACCTACAAAACTAAAATGAATGAAACATTTCAAAACTAAAATGTCATTTATGTTGTTTATTTTAATTGTAATTAATTTAAAAGAAAATCAAGGAATTGATAGTAAATGCCGCGAGAGAAACCGTTTAATTGAAAGTAACAACAGCGACCTTTATACTTTAATTGACGCAACTTTGGGGGAAAAAGTAATTCTTCAATGTCACTATTGGTAAGTGAAATTCCGGTCAATCAATCCTGAATTTGTTTAAACAGTAAAGAAAACGACGACGGGAGGCCTAAAATATGGTACAAAGTCGACAATTTTGCTTCCTCGAGCCCACATGAGGTAGAGTTGGGGATGAACAATGACCCAGATAGAAATACAATTATAGTGAATAGCAGGCACGATTTGATAATTCGCAATTTTAGCAGCAGGGGGGACACAGGGCTGTATTACTGTAAAAGGCTTGGGGAGGATCTGGAGGAGGAAAAATTCCACTATTTAATCGACCGTGAGCTTTAGAGATTTTGCACGATTTAAAATGCACGAAACTTACCAAAAAGGGGTTTAAATCAAGATCCAAGGATATTTTGGCGATTTTAAATTAAATTCAAACGTCACTGGCGATTTTTTCCGCGCATAACCTCAAAAATTTGGGGTGAAACTTGTTGGTGAAATTCCCCAGTGAGCGCGCTAAATTTGAATCTCACTATACAGGTGGTTCTTAAATTACATCACAAGAACGGTAAAACAGGAAATCGATTAACTTATTAAAAATGTGCTCTTGAGTGTGAATTAAGAATCTAAAATGAAATACAGAATAAATTCACGTCACTGGAAATTTTTAAATATTTGAATTTCAGTTGTCTGGAAGGAAAACGTGTCCGATTTCGAAACCGGCGATCTCGTTCAATGGAAAAAATATGACGAAGAGTATTTTACCCCAATCAACGCTCTGTTTAGTACCTCTCAAGGGTCCGAATTTAAATATATTCGAGAGAGACTGAACTTGGAGATGATTTTGGTAACTAGATGGCAGTCGTGGGGTATCTGCGAGGTTTGTGGGCACCCGAAAAATGAAAGTACTCGAAGAAAAATCGGTTTATGCAGGATAAAGCTCACGCATAAGGTTTATTATTATTTGGATGTTAAGAATAATTGACTGAGTTTAAGATTTAGGGTCATAATTTTACAGAAAAGGAATTGTCGGATCCTGATTTCAGTTTTTTGATGAATGCCAATATGATTGCCTGTCGATCTGAAATCTTGAGTAGGAAACTGCCGGAATTGAGTAACAGGACGCAAGTTATTCCAAATTTTATTCTGATTGAGCGGTGCGAGGGAACCTGCAATCCTGGTAGGGGTACTTACCTATAATTTAATTTAAAGTGATATATGCGGTAGGTACTCGGGTTGGTACCTATATTTTTCATAGTCAATTAACGATTACAGTAGGATACCCAACGATATTTATTTCGAAGAGGGGACACCTAAATCCGTGCATGGTGAAATTTTTCAACGGCCCCCGTAACCCCCGCCAACCCCAACTTCAAAATGTACATTCGGCAACCCCCCACTTGTGGTACATCATTTGAAAGCTAATTTCATTGCCAATCCAACGCTGTAAGAATTTTTGATATATGTTAAAATTCAATTTTAAACCTTTTCAAATGATGTATCACAAAGGGCCCTAATGTTATTTACAATTTGACCGTAACCTCGACTCTGTAACTGAACAAATATCGAGAATTTTTGCGTTGAGAAATTTCACCATGCCCGGATTTAGGTGACCTCGAAATAAACATCTGTTCTAGCGATTTTTTATATGTATCTTTGGAGGTTCGAGAGAAAAATCAAATTGCAACTTTTAAAAAGTCACTATAGGTATATGTACCTATGTAATGTAGCTTATACTTTTGTAGTTCCAGAGAAAAGTCAATTTTTCGGAAATATACTTGGACAAGTTTAACTTTCATATCCGATAGTATACTCTACTGATTTTTTTGCACTTCCGGTTTAACCGGAATTTTGATTTTTCAAATTGCATCTTGCCTTTTCTCAGCGGATTCAGAATGTACGATTTTAGAAACATGATTGTGTCGTACATAACTGATGATGGGAGTGGAGTCACTGCCACCCAATATTTTCAAAAAGCATCGGTGAAAAACGAGGTGAAAAATGAGTTTTTGAGAAACGCAAAAACATGCCAACTTTATTGTTTTTTGATATAAATCCGCAGTTACTTTTTTAAATCCTTTTATTTGTTTTAAATTTCTTCGATGTTCAAACCTCTGTCAAAATAGATTTTAAGTAAATGTAAATTGGGCAGTTGAATCGAAAAAGACAAAATCGATGTTTATTTTCGTTTTTCGAAAATTTCAATTTTGCATGATGGTTTTTAAAATCTAGGGTGGCCGCCGTGACTTAACTTAGAAAAAATCGTAGATTCCGAATCCATGCAGAAAAAAGATGATTCCCTTTGAAAAATCAAAATTAGCGCAATTTCCGGTTAAATCGGAAGTGCAAAAAAATATCAGAGTGTCTACATACAGGGTGCGAGATTGAAACTCCAAAATGCTATAACTTTGTTATTTGTAGTCCGATTTAAGTAAACAAAAAACCAGATGAAATGGCTCATAAAACGCTACAAACTCAGAGTAGCTTTGATTTTTATCAACTTCAACTTGAATGTTAACTGGTTGTCAACTTTTCATTTTCAAATGGACATACCCAGTTCTTTTTGCTCAATCTTAAAGCTAATTTTTTTCTGCGTCTTTTGATGTGCAATAAGTCGACTTTGGTTTATAATAATTTTTGAAAATAATTAAAATTATTGTCATCTTTTTATGCTAAATTTTCAAGTGTGCTGCGAAAAAAATTCTCGAAATGCATTTTACACGTTAGAATATAACATATTTTAAATTTTTTGTTAAGTTTCTAACAGATCCACACCACATTCTAAAATTTTGAGTAAAAAATATTCAAATTTTAACAAAAAGTTACAATTATTTTCAGAACAAATTGTAAACCAAACCTCGCTTTATTTCACATCAGAGATGCAGAAAAAATTAGCTTTCAGACTGAGCAAAAAAAACTGGGTATGTCCATTTGAAAATGAAAAGTTGACAACCAGTTGACAATCAAGTTGAAGCTGATAAAAATCAAAGCTACTCTGAGTTTGTAGCGTTTTATGAGCCATTTCATCTGGTTTTTCGTTTACTTAAATCAAATCGGACTACAAATAAGAAAGTTATTATAGCATTTTGGAGTTTCAATCTCGCACCCAGTATACCATTGGATGCATCTCAAAAAAATTAAGTTGACCTGTCCAAGTATACAGGGCTGTCCCGAAATTAGAGGATAATATCTTGAGGACGTATTCTACGATCCTCTAATTTCTGGAGATCCTGTATTTCTGAAATACTCCTCTCGAAAAAGTTCTTGAATATATTCCTTACTTTTGAAAAGCACTGTATCTACTTCAGTAAAATCAAATGTTTTTTAGACGCGGAAGGCTTAGGCAAAGGGTGGAAAACAGGCAAGACCCTAGGATTCAAATATAGGAAAACATACGTCCTTGCAGAAAATGCCCACCTCACTCTCATATGTCCTGAGTAGTGCTATTTTTTAAACGACAAATTTTGAAAAATGTCTTTCAGATCAACTATGGACAACGCGGTGGTCTGGAAAAAAAACGGTAAGCCTCTAAAACGAGGTGCTAACTTTGCAAAACCCGATGAAGAGCCAAGAATAATGATCGACACTTTTAACACCCTGTACCTTTTCGACGTGCAACAGTCAGAAGAAGGCAACTACACTTGCGAGGTAGACAAAATCAGAATGCAGCAAATCAAAATTTTTATCGTATCAAAATCGCGTCTCTTAACCCAAGGTGCTTACCACAGCCGCTACCTTTTGCTATAAAAATTAAAATTGTAGCTTTCGTGCGTCACATGATATACTTGGGGTTGATTTTATCCCTCACGACTTCTTGTTATTGCGGGGGGTTGGTAATTGCGTGGACTAGAAGACGCAAATTTAAAAACTACGAAGAACTAAAAGAAATCGAAGAGGATAGACGCAAAGGTAGATTTGGCGCGCTGGTCTAGACTACCCACAATACACACCAAAGGTTACTCACTCTTCTGCCAACGCATTCAAGGATATAAAAGAGAAAGTTTAAACAAAATGAGAACCGGAGAAATTCTTTGTGTAATTTTCTTAATTTGCAAAACTGATGGTGAGTTTTTTCGTAAAAAAAAGCACGTAGAATTGCGTTTCAGCTATATTGAGGAGATGTTTTGTGTGTCGCTCGCGGGGGGAGTTAGGAAGTTGCAAAGATCCTTTTACGATAAATGCCACTCTAGTTGATACAGTTAGAGGGGTTGAAACCGTTCCCTGCGCCTCAGGCTGGTGTGGAAAAATTTTAGAAACAGAAAATGCTCTCAAAGAAGGTACGTACGAATTTTTCTTATTATTTTTTGAAAATTTTTTGCTAGAGTATGGAGTGGCTACCCAGAGAATGTGCCTGCAAAGAGGACCCTCTGATAGTGAAGACCGATGTGCATACACTAAATGGAATTATAGAAAAGTTTTGATGTGTTTTTGCAAAGGGGATTTGTGCAATTCTTCAACCAGATTTACAGCTAATTTTACCATAATTATTCCTGTAATAATTGCATTTCTGAACCAAATCATTAAAAGTTAAGAAAGGTTTTAAGGTCCAAGTTTACAATGGGAAATAAAAACGGTACATTCAAATCGCATGAAAAAATACCACACCTTCGTCTCAATATCAAAATTATTATGGCAAAGTATAAAAAAATCCTGGTATGCAGTTTTTGAGAAAAAAAAATAAAAAGTAACTAAAAAGGGGTATTTCTGGGTATTTATTTTTTTTCTCGACAACTACATATCAGATTTTGTTTAAATTTTTTCTGTAGCAACTTGAGGTGAACAACTTTGTCTGTGATTTTTCTTAATGCAATTGAATGTACAGTTTTTTGTATAAAAAATCATGAAAACTAAAAATGGGAAAATCTCCAAGATATAATTTTAAATATTGAAGGTTCACTACTTTAAAGATGCTACCATTATTTGTGTTTTGTTCTGTGGAAAAAAAACTGGGCTGGCAGGTCATCTTACTAAAAAATGAATAATTTATTGAATCAAAATTTGAACATTCGTATTTGTCTAGATAGTGCTGCCCTCGGTGCTGACCCTCGGTATCTTAGTAAACTAGGAAAGTATCCATCTGTGGACCAATTGCTAAATCTGCTGAAGTCTAGTCGCAAACCCACTACAGTGTAACCATTTGGTTGCGGTGTTGTCACATTTACTACGAACCATTTCCGGTTATTACATATGTTATTATGTTACCACCATGTTAGTCATCTGACAATAAGCGCCAGCTACTTACCCTGTTGTTTACAAGTATTTCGGTTTAGAGTCTAGAGAATAGAGATACATTATTACATTATTTTTATAAAAACCCCCTTTAAAGTGGTTTTTGAAAAATGACTGTGTGTCTGTCTGTCCGTCTGTCTGTAAGCACGCTGCCGCTCAAACTACTGAACGTATCGAGATGAAATTTGGCATACATATTCAATGGGAGATTTGTAGGTGCTGATTAGAATTTGTGAAAGTGCCTTTTTGACACATCAACTTTAAAAATTTAAATGCGAATCCCCAATTTTCGTGTTTCCATATGAATGCTCTCTTCGAATTCTGCTTCTAAAAATGTATTCACACTATTGTGCACTTTTGGCTAAAAAAATGTGCCGTGAAAAAACCTATAGGTACATAACTGTATGTTTTTAATACCGGATTTAATAGCTGATTTTTTTCAAATCGAAAACCTTAGTGCCATTTCTTCGAAAAATGTGATTTTAGTAGCAAAAGGGCCCTTGCTTGAATTTATTTTACTATCGAATTCGATAGCTGTTGTATTGCTGGATCAAAAAACTTTGTGCAATTTTTTCGAAAATTTCCATTTTAGGGGCAAAAAGGCCCCTTTTTGAATTTCTCTTAGCAAAAGGGCATGTTATTATTATCGATTTGGATGGCTGTTGCATTGCGGTATCAAAAACTTTAGTGTCATTTTTTCGAACGTCATTTTAGGGGTGAAAAACATTTGTATTTTAAATTTTAATAAACGAACGCTGGGCACAATGCGCAACACAGCATCGGCGGGCGACACCCGGCCCACTCGCCGATGCCGACTCATTGATCCTGACTTGGTACAAATTCTGTGAAAAAGTAGAACTT
Source organism: Pycnomerus fuliginosus (assembly GCA_963924575.1). Classification (NCBI taxonomy): domain Eukaryota; kingdom Metazoa; phylum Arthropoda; class Insecta; order Coleoptera; family Zopheridae; genus Pycnomerus; species Pycnomerus fuliginosus. Next base: position 17,960,622 of record OZ004622.1, read on the forward strand.
TCTACCGTCTCCGATACTGCCAATTTTTTACTTATGGAAAGCTCTAAAATTTCGCAAAATCAACATCTTTTCGGGTACTTTTATACACGAAATATTCTCGATTGTATTCTGCTAATAGTGTTAACTGTTAAATAAGAAAATTAATTGTTTTATATATAACCCAAATTATTGAAAATATCAATGTAAGGGCAAAAATCGAGCGGCATTTCCAAACTAACAGAGGACTAGTAAAATGTGAATATTTTACTATATAACATTAATATAATATTGTGTTAATAATGCTTGCCGAGCAAAGGCAGTTGTGACTACATAATTTGTATTTCTTTGTGTTCAAATTTTGTTGTCACATCACCTACTACAAGTGGGGTTTTCCCAAAGGTTCCTGCGGTCTTCTCTAATTACCTTTTTCCTGTCAATCTTTCTGGGGGTAATTCTTTGCGAATGTTGCAAATAAAGTTTACCTGTTTAAAAGTTTAAGATTTAGAAGACCGAGATTCAGAATCCAAAGCAGGTCTAATATTATGGAGGTGCTGACACGCAAAATTGAAAACGTGCATTTTTTTTATTTTTTTCCCTATGGTTTTCTCGAAGGTTTTTCTAAGTTAGGTTTTGTTTCTCAAATAAACACAATATAGTATATTATTGACCAAGGTAGATAAGAACTATTTTACCCCAAGCGGCAAGATTGTTACAAGCCGCTAGGGCTAAAATACTCTTCTCTACCGTGGTGAATATAGTACTTTTTTCACTTACTAGCAAAAAAAACCAAATTCTCAGTACAAAGGTAAGTCAATAATGGTACGTTTTAAAGCTTGATTTTTTATCAATTAGTTTGTTTTGCATTTCAACCGACAATATGCGGCAGTAATATTGCATGTCCCGCCAGTTCAATATTGAATCGTACTAGACATCTGTTTGTCTTGTTAGGGGAATAGTCTGATGTAGTTAAATAACAGCAACAGCGCACATCGAAGCGGTCGGCCGTTGAGGCAAGGTCCTAGCGGCGAGTAGCGACACTTACTGAGCCTAGAATGGTCGATACATAAGGTATCTTTTCATCATGCAAAGTCGGCATCAACCCTGCAACCCACAATACAACAAAACCTGTATGAAGGCGCCATCTCTCGGAGTTAGAATCGAATTAATTTGCTATAAACTTGGACCTTAAGGTTTAAATGAATATCAAGCGCCCAAATCAAATGAAATTCAGAGATTTTTATTAAGAATTATTATGATTAGCATGGATAGCATAAAAAATTCCCGCCATTTTTTCTTCACCAATCAGGAGTTTTCAAAGAAACGTGACGAACCAATCAAATGAGGAAAATTTTAAACTAGGGTAGCCTTGGAAAACTAACACTGTTTTCCATGGCTGCTCTAGATCTACCATTCTCATGACATAATAAAAACATATTAAGCATTTTTGGCACGTTTCCATAACAAAAGACTAGAATTAATGGCATATTAAACGAGTAATAAAAACTTAAAAGTAAAACTATTCCGCCATTTGGAGCAAAGAATTAATCGTGCCATCTTTATTACCCCGGTTGGCTTCAAAAACCGTTTTGATGACCTCCTTGTCGATGTTGGGGAACATTTCCTCAATTTGCTTCAGCTCAGACTCACTCAAAACCGGACTTTCCGTGTTGGGGGGCGCTGTGTAAACTTTCAGGGGCTTTACACTGCTGCCTCCAACATTGGAGACTACCATAACAGGAGGTGGGGCAGCATATCGGTATGAAGGAAAAGTTACATAGCTTAAAACTAAATTAACCATTCCCTCCACCCCCTCCCCTTGTTTTCCATTCAGGGGGTACCAATCTTCATGTGTTTCTCCAGTTAATACTTGTTGGGGAATCGAAATTTGAGCCCATGCTATCAATTCGTCCATCGTGAAAGACCGCTCGTCGAAAATTTCAAGTGTGATTGTGTTAATTCCGTGGGGTAACAAGCAGTGCACCACTTTATTCCATCGAGGAGTCTTGCCCCCGTTTGGATCAGTGTGAGTTTCGTAAACGCAATGACCAACTCTGATTCGAGCATAGGGATCCATTCGAGTCATGCCGTAATTCTTGGCCAGCTTGGCTTGAGCCACCGTGATGCTGAGTCTTCCTACGGCGTTCATATAGGGCTGGCCCCCACTGAGTTGCTGATGCAAAGCAATCGCGGTTTGTCGATCTGCTGCTTCCTGCTGTTGCTGGGCGGATTCGTTTATCCGGAGGAAGTCCTCCGAAAGGGGCCCCAACAGAACCTGGAAAATTGTTATGATTTTCGAACATAGAAAAAAACTTACCCGACTTCGTCGCTCCAGGACTTTATCTGTCAGTGCCGCAGCCATATTTTCGCATTAATTGAGCGGATTTAATAAAATAATCAAAATATTTTCTTCATCAGCTGATATACGTCAACGTCAGAGTGACAGCTGACAGCGCTAAACCTTGTGATAGTTTAGTGAAAAACTAAAAGCACTAAATCATTCAAGTTTTTGTCCAGTTATCTATCTAACTCGTGAATATAACCATGAAAAGCTTTTTAAATCCTGTTTTATTGTGCTAAAAACAGTTCGGATTTCGCTTTAAGCCCTCTAACTCGCAAAAATGCAAAAACGAAGACTAAATCGTGGTACCCCTGGTGGATAAAAAATCCCTGAATTGTTACTGTGGCGTCATACAACATGGCGTCGCGTTTGTTAAATTTTTCTCAGAATTTCCTAAAATAAGCTTAAACTTATTAAAATAAGAGTATTTTAAACGAATAATAATGGTTGTGTGTCCAGCTGATCACGGGCTTCAAGCCGACATAATTTTCGTAATTGAAGCCACTGCAGTAAATGGGGCCTACATGATGGACCTCAAGACAAACTACATCATTCCTTCGTTAGAGTAAGTCCGTTTGATAATTATTTGCTTTGTGCCTCAGATGATGAATAATGAACGGATAATTGAGTGGGGTTTGAGGTACCGAACTTTTGGTGCAACCTTGCCTCACATTGATGAAAGTTTCTTGCTGAGGTCGCAGCGTTTTATAAAGTTTAATGAACTGCCAGCAAGTGTTATTACTGTGAATTTGTTTCAGGTATTTCAGTCAAGGGAATATTGAGGAAAATAATTATTTAGCTGAAGGTGTGAATTGTTTTTATGGAATTGTGATATATCAAGCAGCTGATTGTTTGCCGCAGTCTAGCAGTGACACAATTGGACCTTTTACTAACCCTAATAAAGTTCTGGGGGCCATTGATAAACTCGAGTAAGTTTTAGTTTATAATACACTACTAAAGTTAGGTTAAGTTTGTTGTTATGCGATTCTTATGGGAAGCAAAGACCAAATACAGGCTATCCTTATTATGCTTTATTTTTATTCTCAGACTGTTTTACGTAGAAAAGGTGTTTTTGGTAAAAAGTGGCTTGTAGCCAGCTGACTTATCAGCAAATAGCTACACAGGGTAACATTTGAAAAATGTTTGTTTCAGGTTGTGGTCATTAATTGTGCCATTTTGATTTTTTGAGTGCGCTCCTGAACAATTATTAGCGTTGCAATATTAAATAAAATTTCGTTTTTCTCGAAAACGGTGTATTCTATTACGTTTTACCAAAAACACCTTTTCTACGTAAAACAGCCTGAGAAGTCATATTCTGTAATCTAAGTTGGTAGAAAATTAAAAATAAAGCATAGTAAGGGCATGTCTGCACAAACCTCCCCATGTTTCTGAAGCCCCTGCTTTTTGAGAATAAAATTTGATGCCACCACTAGATTTCTCATGTATCATTTAGCCTACATTGGCTTCAGAAGTTTTGAAGATAATTAGAAAAAACTAAAAAACTGCACTTTGGAAGCCATACTCAAAGAGCCGCCTATCTCCCTTAGCAAGAATTTTAGGACCCTCAGCCATAGGAACATTTTTTCGTAATTATAGCCACAGAATCACGTGGAGGAGTTTCGAAACGCAATTTCCGGACACCTTGTATTTGATGGATATAACAATTTTTGGGGTAATTTGTTGACTGGTTCTTGCATGGGGCTTGAAAATATAAAGAAAGGGTAAAAAAAGGAGGGTGAGTTTTGGAAGTGAAATCCTTGTCAATTTAGTTGTAGGTTGTAGGTGGTTCAAGGGTTAAATTTTCCTCATGTAAATTTTTTGCCTTGTGAGGATTAAACAAGGACGTAAGTTGGCGGGGAGGGGGATTTGTTATGTTCAATTAGTTTCTTCACATGCGTAGATATTTGAGGTTCTGATCGCCCTCGGGTTATACTAATTACGACGTACATAATGGCCGGTATAAGCGGTCACAAAGCTTTTGTTTATAGTTCTATCCTTTTCTCGTGCACGAAAAACTTGTATTTGCATCCTTTATTAATACAAGTATGAGCATCTTGTTACACTTTATCCATACCAGCCAATGGGCGGAATGAATAGTGTTACAAGATGCTCATACTTGCAATAATGAAGGACGCAAATATAAGTTTTCCTTGCATGAGAAAAGGATAGAACTATAAGCAAAAGCTTCGTTACCGTTTATTCATACCGACCATTATATCTGCTTGTGCGTTGCCATAGTTATAGCGTCACTAGAAGCTTAACCAAATTCACTAGCGCCTTTTATTTCAATCATTTTTTTTTGTAAACGTTTTGTTGGAATATGTTTATTGCAACTGAAAACTAAATGTTCACCCCGAGGGGTAGGTCTCCCTAAAATTTGGTACCAACTAAAACATGCGCGAGTCTCTTCTGTAATGGTTCAGCTTCTCTGTGCTGTAGGGGTCGGTCGTTTGAAACTGGCAACGTCGCAATTCCGTCTAATTGGACAAGCAAAGACATTCGCCGTAAAAGTGTATGTTAACATTTTGATGCAGTTTCAATAATTGTTTGCGGTGTTTTGAGGTGCTTTCAAGTGGATTAGACAGTTATGAAGGTCATAATCTAAATTTTATCTTTGAAACTATGTTTAAAGTTTATAATTATACTCTATCCGGGATCCACGGGACCCTATTTTCATGTCGAATCATAGTATTTTGTGTTCGTGTTTTCTGGCAGTTAGCAAGACTTTAGCTTCTACGCTTTAGCGCAGCAAGTTACTAAAATCGATCGAAACATGACATCTACGTTTCAGGGTCCTGGGAACCCAAAAAAGTGTTTTTTGAAAAATGTCTGTCTGTAAACGCGCTACAGTCCAAACTACCCGACCGATCTGGGTGAAATTTCAGAGGAGCAGAAAAATTTTGGGCCAAATCGGCCCACAGGAAGTGCCATTTTGGCAAGGGGTATTCAATGCGTGCAATGTTGCGACACACGCGTGTGCAATGGTGTGCAATAATGTGCAATGGTATGTAATATTGTGCAGTCAAGTGTACAATGCTCTGCAGTTATGTGCAATGCTGTGCAGTCTTGTGCCCATTCTGTGTTGTGAGCGCTAGGTTGAGCATGCTGAAATATTCTTTCCCCTTTCCTTGCGAAGCTCAGTACAGTCGGGGACTATGAAAATGCCCACCACGAATGATGTTTGTCTGATAGGTCAGCAGACATTAAACACGATACAGTCGACCAAGTGAATCGTCAGGGTGGGGTGGGCAATTTCAAATTCTCCGACTGTACCTAATAAATAACTAATTTCACTTTTTGCAGTAAGTGTATTGTTGTGACTAAGTCTGACCTGCATCAATATACCTAACAATTTTTTGTCAAAGTACCTCTACTGGTAACTCGTATCTATAGGCATACAAAAAATTTTCGAAAAAGTTGAAAAAGGAAAAATTTTAGGAAAATACCGAAGCACATACATATTTTCTAGTGTTATTGGCAGTTTTTCAGGAACAGTGCAAAAACGAGTTGCTGACGTTTTCTAAGCACAAACTATGCATTTTCAGTTTAGAACAGAAAAGTTAGGCCACACGTCGTGTAATTTGAAAAAAAAAGTTGATCACTTACAAAGTTTTCACTGACGATAACATTATTGTGTTTAGAACGCGTTTAGTACGCCAGAAAATATTTCTTTCCTCTCTAAATCAAAGGTCTGTATGCTTCAAAATTTTACAGTAGGGGAGACCGGTGACAATTGTAACGTGGGTCAATTGTAACACGGCGTTTTTCACTGCCAATTGAAATGCTTGAAGCACAGTAAAATAGTATTTTGTTTCTCTCCCAAGGGTGGTACATAGTTTATTTATATTTTGCAGATAATCCATGGGTGTTTTTTATGTCGATATGTTGGATTTTACCCTCTAAAGTAAGTTTTTTCTGTCAGATTCTTTTAGTAACAGTGAAGTTATCATAAGCCACTTAAATTTTTCTCTCGTTGTACTTTAATATGCATGGATTAATGTTTACTTTTCATTTAATGATGTCACATAAAGTTGAGGTTAAGTTTCTTATATTAATACTAAAAGAACACATGGCCGGGTGGTGTCAATTGTAACAACGGAAAAGGTGTCGATTACAACATGTTAATACTTAGGCCAATAAGTAATAAATGCACGGAGGAATGGATTCAATGCAGCGACGCACTATCTCTTAGTAATAATTATTTACATTTTTGCTATAATGATGATTGCGATTCTGATTAAGAATTTAATTGAGTAAACTATTTTTTTTGTATGGACCTTCTTTTCTTAATATATCTACAATTTTAAGTTACTTATCACTTTCATCTAGTAATATTGGTTGGACTTTCTTACGTTTGTTCTATTATTATGATAATAAATGAAAACAAATTGAGTTTTTACTTGTTTTCTGCTTATGTTACAATTGACACATTGGGTGTTACTACGCTTTGTCTTTGACGACATTTAATTGTTTTCTGCAAAAATGTTTGAACATGCATTAATGTGTTTTTGTTCCTTTAATTGTCAAATATTGACGGGCTCAAGGTACATTTTTAATTAAGAATTAGATGTTTGCTTGCATAGTTAAAACTAAAAGATTAAAATCTGTTACAATTGATCCGGGTCTCCCCTACTACATGCAGATTTTTGAAAGTTTTTTTCAACAAATCAGGTTTGAACTGCGAAGTAGTGCGACGTACGATTGTTGTGCAATGTGTGTAATAATAGTGTACTGTGTGCAATAATTGTGTAATGTGTGCAATGACTGCACAATGTGCGAAATACGAGCCAAATTGTTGAAAATTGCGCAATATTGCACAGATTGTGCAATGTGGGACACCAAATCGTCTAATGAATGTCCCTTGCATTTTGGCACATCAACTTTAAACATTTAAATGTAAACCCCCTCTTTTTTACGTCGAGTTTGATCTATTTTCACTGTTTTCGGTATGTAGATTCGGATTTCGAACTTTTTTTTTTTCTTCGAAATACAGTTTATGAAAGTAAGGTTATGTTCTACAATTTTACATAAAAAACTGTTATAATCACTGAAAACCCCACCACATGAATATTGAAAAACGAATTAAACAGTAAGCTACATACTATGTATTTAAACAAAGAAATAATGCATAAACCTGACTGGAACAGATAGCCACAAATTGCGGAAGTAACCGTTTTTAAATATTATTACAATTCACATTATGGCCTTCATAACTATCTAATCTACTTGTAGGCACTTCAAGACACCGTACAATCACTGAAACTGTTTTGAACGATCAAAATATTAAAACACATACTCTTATGGCGAATGCCATTTTCAAACGACCGACCCCCATTTAACAAACATTAATTTTTTAGGTTAATAGGAGGGAAAGGGGAATCTCACGCAAACATAGCCGAAGGACTGGCGACAGCTCTGCAATGCTTCGAGGAATTACAACAAAAACGCGATAATGCTAACGTGCAAAAGCACTGCATACTCGTGTGTAATTCCCCCCCTTATTTATTGCCTGTCTTTGAAACCAACGCGTACTCTGGGAAAACCGCCGAGCAACTAGCGGGAATTCTGCAAGAAGTAACGATTACCCTTAAAAACCCTTCTGTAAATAGTATTTTTAGAAAAACATAAACCTATCGGTAATTTCCTCGAGAAAAATTCCGTCACTTTATAAACTATTCGAGAAAGCCGGTGGAGATTTAAGTACTTCACAGACGAAGAACTACGCGAAGGATCCTCGTCATTTGGTTCTGTTGAGGGGGTTCAGCCTTAAGGAGCGCCCCTTGAGCCCTACTCCGAGTCAATCTCAGTTGAACAGTGCTACGATTCCGATAACTTCGTTGCCAAGCCCGTTACCTGGAAACGACAGTCCTATTCCGGGATCTAACCAGATGGGGACTTCCCCAGGGAGCAGTGGGGTTGCTCCTGGTCCCAGTCCTGTTTACAGGCCCCCTAGTAGTCAGGGTATGAACCAGATGCCTCAGTCTTTAGTGGGACAAGGAATGGTTGGCATGGTCAGGGGGAGTATGATTGGCACCCCTGACAATATGAATCAACTGCCAGCGCCCCCTGGATACCACCAAACTAATAGGCCGAGATGGCAAATGCTGCCACCACAAAACCAACCGAGACCATACCAAGCGAGCAATACTACTCAGAGTAGTGCGTTGATAGCCCAGTTGACTCAACCGCCGACTGGAGTCAACCAGTTTGGACAAATGAACACGAACTCTCCGATTGGTCAGCAGCAGCAGCAGCAGCAGCAGATGAAAATGAATTTGATCAATCCTCAGACTACGAATGCGCCATCGCAGCCTAATCAAGTGGCCACTTCTCAAGCGAGTTCAAGTCAACAGCAGCAGCAGCAGCAGCAACAACAACAACAACAACAACAACAGCAACAGCAGCAGCAACAACAACAGCAGCAGCAGCAACAACAACAACAACAGCAGCAGCAGTTGCCAACTGGGCGGGAGAGGCATTCGATTTGGCAGGGACTACTGGAATGGATCGAAAAGCCCAAAAACCCTACTGATCAGCAGAAGATCACCAAACATGTCCCCTGTCAGGTGTCAGCCAATGCCAAGGATGGGGAGCCTGAGCTGTAAGTGATTGATATACTTTTTAAACAGTGAATTTCCCGAGGGGGTTGCCACGGTCCGATTTGAGGGACAAAAAATTGCCACAAAATGTCAAAATTCCACGAAAAATTCTTCAAAGTTCATCAAAAATTCCTCAAAAATGCCAAAAAATTCTTCGAAAATGCCCAAAAATTCCTTGAAAATACCACAAAATTCCTCAGAAATGCTTTGAAATTCCTCATAAACAAAAAACCTTCGTGCTTAGATTTTTGATACCCGAATTAGACCAATTAGAGTCGATTGACGTTAATTAATTTTCGCATTTTTTGCATATTTGAAAGATTTTGGCATATTTTGCGGTATTGTACATATCTAAGCATGTTTTGTGGTTATTCCCAAACGACCAAGTCACAAACAAAAATTGTTCAAATTATAAGTAATTTAGCCTTCTTAGAAAGAAAGAGATAGAAAAGAAAAATAATCCATTAGGATCAGGTACAGCCTAACTGCTCCTTTTTACGTGGTCAATTTATGTTTAATATTTTCACATTGTATTGATTGTTATTATTGGGGATGTTATTAGGGGAGGGGTAAATATAAAAGTAAAATTTTGATAAATTGTTGCTCATTTTGAAAGCCATCTGTTGAAGATATACTTACTCAAGCGCGCGTGCGATTTTGCAGCGTTTTTCAAAATAGAAAATGCCGAAGGTGAAAAACTATTTGGTGTCTTCGTGGATAAAAGATGTACTCGAACCTATCTTAGGTTATATTTATATAGTGTATACAGGGTGGGTAATTTTTCGATGCTCTCCATTGGGATCTCCTAAACAGTAAAATATCCGGGGTCGATTAAATTACAAAAAAGTTGCGCTGTTTGTTGCTGGTTAAGAATCTGAAGAAAGTTCCCCGATATTTTGATTCGTTCCTGAGTTATCACAAAAAATCTGAAAATTACCAATTTAACGAAATATTTGATGCTATTAACCTCCCCAACCCCATCACAATTTAAAAAAAATGGGAGGTTACTGCAATCACTAAAATTTTTTTTCAATAAGAAAAAGAAAAATTGACTGTCTTTATTCAAAATCCAGAAGGTCTAGAAAATTTCTGACAATGCCATTGAATTGACAGCTGTCAAAAATGTAAAAATTTCAAGTTTCATTTAAATAACAGCAATCGATAGGAAGATATTAATTTTTCTTTAAATTGCCAATTTTCAGATTTTTTGTGATAACTCAAGAACGGAATCAAAATATCGGGGAATTCTCTTCAGATTCTTAATCACAAAGAAGTAGCCCAACTTTTCTGTAATTTAACCGACCCTGTATCTTTTATCGTTTAGGAGATCCCAATGGTGAACCACATGTACAGGGTTGTTACAAAATATTGTACTATCGTAGGTGGCTGTGATGCTTTGTTTTTAAACAGCCATAAATGCGTTAATGTCAATTCTTTTGTTTTTAAAGCCACCTACGATAGCACAATATTTTCTAACTAGCTATTATGATTGTGTAAAAAATTTAGGTTTGAAAAGTTTTTCAAACGCCCCCCTGCATATAATATATGTCGTGCATATTTTAACGAATTTCTGTGCATATACATGCGCATATTTTGGTGAAATTTGACGCATATAATTCCGCTCTCTATTTGCTATGTATTAGATATTAGGTAAATATGTACATACTTTTTTTTACATGTACAGGGTATTATTTTTTAAACTTCCCATCTTAAATATCTTCAGACGTAAAAAAGATATTGAAATTAAATAAACGCTGGTCAGTCCTGTACGGAGGACACTTGCCCGTGTATTCAGGTATTTTTTTTTCACAAACCGGAAATGACCCTAATTTTGTTTTTTCAAATGGGATTATACTTTTCTCTCAACGTATTTTGAATCTACGATTTTTTCTGAGTTAGAAGCGTGTATCATACTTAACCGGAAGTACAGTCACGGCCACCCTACATTTTCAAAATCTTCGAAGAAATCGGTGAAAAATTGAGATAAAAAAACGCAAAAACGCATCCTGTGCAATTACATTTTCTTTTATGTCTTTATTTCATTAATTTATAAGAAATGAGACCTATCGGAGGTTTTAATTTCCGGTTAAAACGGAAGCCGAGAAGAAATGTCAGACTATACCATCAGATACAAAAAATAAAATTGACCTGTTATTGTGATTTTCAACAATCTTAATTTTTCACCGATTTCTTCGATGTTCTTGAAAATCTAGGGTGGCCGTGACCGTACTTCCGGTTAAATAGGTATAATACATGCTAACGCGAACATAAAAAAGGTTAGCAAACACGCGAGAACAAAAGAGGATTACGAAGAATTTTTAAATTTTTGTTTGGCTTCTCGATCTGTCAATCAGAGCGTGGTTGCAAATTCCTCGCAAAATCCACACAAATTCCATTAAATTCCCCTAAATTCCTCACATTACCTTGCAAATTCCACAATTTCCTCAAAAAGGCATTCAAATTCTTCTGTGATGGACAACAAATTCCTCGCGTGGCAACCCCCTCGGAATTTCCATAAAATTGTTACTGGCGCCCCACGTTGGGCGCCAATAATGTAATGGAAATTCCCATGACTTTCGGGAAATTAATTTTCTACGCAATTTTTTAAGGAAAGCCGACGGTTGGCCCCCTAAACTAATAATGCAGCTGATGCCCAAGCAGCTGATCGGAAGCATCGGAGGCGCTTATTTGAAGAACTCAAAATCGGTGCTGTTTCACCCTCAGCCCTGCGAAGCCCTGGAGTCCCTCACAAAAGTGATGACAGCCGGATTCGTAAGACTCCTTCACGTAAATTTTTTTCCTTTTTCATACTTTTTTTTGCAGGCCGGTTGTGTTCACTTCACGAGCGTCACAAATCCAGCCGCCTGTGACATCAAAGTTCTGATCCTGTTGTACACTTCGGAGAAGAGGGCCTACCTGGGATTCATTCCCAACGATCAGGCGGCCTTCGTGGATCGCTTGAGGAAAGTGATTCAGCAGCAGAAGTCCTCGCAGATCATGAGACAGTCGCAGGGGGGACCAGGGACCCCCCTGAATCCGCAGGGGGGCCCCATCACGATGGGGACGTCACCGCAGGTTAGAGATGTGAGCTTGAAAAGTTTCAGTTGAAAAGTTTCAAAAACATTTCATTTCATTGAAAAGTTTCAGCCTATGTTAAAACTTTTCACTTTTTCTTGAAAAGTTCTTCAATGCGGTAATAATAAACTCCCACCGACTGCGCCGCCAATTCTAGTCGTTTTAAGTAGTATCAGTACCCATTGAGCACTAGAAACAGTGAAATGAAGTGAAATACTACTTAAAAGATGAAAGCAACGATGAATTTTAATATTTAATGCTTTTATTTTGACTTATTAACTTGTTTACCTAACACTTACTATTTTTGTCATTTAATATTATATTATGTTCAATATTCAGCTGTTGTAGATTTATTTAGTTCTCCAGAATACTTTATACTACCGTAGGACAACTTTTCATTTTTTTTGAAACTTTAAAAAATTTCATGACAAGTTTCAAGAAATGTACTTTTCATGAAAACTAACATCTCTACCGCAGATGGGCAGCTCCAATCCGTCAACGTCGCAAACTAACCAGGGGATGATGATTTCGCAGACGAACACGATGGCCATGGGAGGGGGGCAGATCACGCAGAACGTGGTGACGTCGAGTGGCCAGCAGGGGATTTTGGGGCAGAATGTTCCAGGTGGCGCCATGCAGCCGAGGATGAGACTGCCGGTAATACAGGGGTCTGTCTTTAAAAGATTTAGATTTATGTAGAAAACTTTATTACCACCTTTCGGTCTGTAATGAGCCCTGCCCTTTTACATTCTAATTTAATATTTACATATTTTGGTCTAGTTCTTTTTGTTCCTTCTTCTTCGGCTACTTCTTTCTCTCTCGGTTGTCTTCTGCTTTCTTTTCTCCCCCCCCTTTCTTTCTCTCGCTCTCGTGACTTCCTTCATCCCTTCTATTCCCTCTCCCCATCCGTTCAGAATATTCTTTCTCTCTCTTTCCTCCTCTCTCATTCCCTCACACTGTTTCAACAGGCGTTCTACTGTCTCTCTCTCTCCTCTCCACATACTCTGCACTTTCTCTCTTCCTCCTTCAGCCAGAACTTGTTTTCCCTCTCCTCATTCCCGCATCTGAATCTCGCTATCATTCTTTTTTCTTTCCCCACTCTCTTTCTCTTCAAGTAACTTGGTAAACCTTCACTTATTATATTCTCATATTTTGGGTTATATCTTGATTGAGGATGAGACTACCGGTAATACAGGGTTCTGTCTTTAAAATATCTGTCCAAACAGTAGACCTGAGCATTATCCAGGGTGTATACGCTTCTGGAAAACCTGGAATTGTCAGGGAATTCCTATGGGCTGGAAAAGTCAGTCAATTTCGGGATTTTCAGTGTTTTTCTGGAATGTTTTATACGTACCCTCAATCAAAATTCTCAAAGAAAAATATATCTTTCTTACACAAAAATTGCTTTCAACACCCCTCGAAATCATGTTTCGCTGCCCCACCATACGAGGTGTCCCTGAACATCCACGAAACAAAACAAAATGAAAGTGAAACATGGTTGGTTAACGTAGAAATCGCCGTGCGTGCTTTTGTTGGGGTTAATTTTATTGTTTACGATTGAATTGGCATTAATAAACAATAAGAACATAGACGTCAACCCAATGGGGGATTACGGTACCTTTGAATAATAATTGTTCTGATTGAAAGATCTTTTAAAATGAGCTCTGAAGTGTTTTTGCATTTTCAAATATAACCAGTACTAAGGCTACGTTCTCAACTCAAGAAAAGTACGAGCCAGCCTGTCCATTTCATTCTTGTTTTAATTTTGTAATAATGTCAAATCTAATTTTGTAATGGAAACAAAGTCGATTTTTGGCGAAGGCAAAAGTTAAAACATGACGTTTCCTGAGGTTAAAACTTGAAAGAATGTTTGACGTTTCCCAAGTATAAAGTTGACATAATTGCCTTTGTCGCGAAAACGTCTATTTAAGGGAAAGAAAAATTGGAAAGTTCCCCACTAACGATAAGCTCAATCAATTAGGAAAACTGCTCATAAATCTTGACAATGAAAACATCATTATACTTATCATTCAAAATAATAGAGGTTATATCGGGAGAGGTAAATATTGTGTATTCTTCTCCGTTGTGAAACACATTGAATTTTATTGATTCATGATTGTTTATTGCGCCTACCACTTTAGAACAAATACTTCAATAATAGTGAATGCCTGCTAGTGACAGCCAAATTAAACAACTGTCAAGTTTCAACGTAGCTCGTGACCTGTGTTATAACATGACAGCTAAAGTTATAACTTTAAATATGGCGGAGCTTCCGGTAAAGTTAATACTAGACATCGCGAAAATGTCAACAACTGTCAAAGTTTTCCATCGCCAAAAATCGGCTCAAGTGACATAACTGTCATCTATTTGTCATCGGTGTTCTTGCACCAAGAAATTGTGGAGAGAGGTGAGATCGCTAGCACATACATCATCAATTTTTTTGAATTGCTTTTTGAAGTGGAATACTTAATAAAATTTAAAGCAAAAACTATGGATCTCAATTAAATTTGATTATTTTTCGAATTATAATACTGATAAAGAAATTTGTGACATAGGTACCGTACTGGCCTATTTGCGAAATTTTATCCAAAATTAATATCGTTAAATAAACTAAAAATTCTCACTTTCAGTAGAGAATTATGAATTAACGTAACAGATTGTAGGTACTGGGAAATTTTGCAAGACGGTCTGGAAAACCTGGAAAAGTAAGGGAATTTTGTCCAGAAAATTCCGTATACACCCTGTTATCATTTCTCATAAAAGGGATACTAAAGAGAAACGAGTGAGTTTGATCGATTAAAACGGTGAAATAAAAAAAATTGTTCCGACTTTATCACCAATCTTCGTAAAATACAGGGTGATTCATTACAAACTTTTGGGGATCCACCTGCAGTAGAATTTTGAAATTTGGTACTATACCATAATCGCTCAGGCACACCAAAAATACCGGAAGTGGCCCCCATCTTTATTATTTTAATTGGAAAGTTCTCGTTTTTATTTCAAGTTCGGATTCGTCTCTAAATTGTGAGTTTATCGCACTCACGTTTTGCCTACCTAACTGTCACCATTTTTGACATAATATGAAAAACTTGTATCTTTCAAACGATTCAAGATTAAGGAACTAAACTTGGAGGGTTGAAACTAGAAACTTTGAGCTTTCTTTTGATGTCCCACTTGATCGTGTTGATTTAACAATATGGCGGAAAATAATTTTTAAAAATGGCAATGAGAAATTGTCCGCAACTTAATTTTTTAAAATAGGAATATCATAATTTTATGTGGCCAAAAGATGCAAAATTAAATTGCCTTTAGACTAGAATTAGCATTCCCTATACCTATTTTCAATATTTTTGAAAATATTTAGAATAAATTTATTTGTGTGATTTAAAGACAATAATCCCAGCAAGTTTTGGATCAACAATTAGAAGCAGTTCGTTCTACACCTTTAAAAATGTGTCATAAGCTAATTTTGAAAAATTAAAAACGTTGAATAATTCGAGGAATAATTAACGAACGTCGAACGATGCGTTCAGCCGCTGTGAAATAATCAGGTGTCCAACGGGGCTTATCTTTCCTAAAAATTGCCTGAAGTGGAGAAAAACGAATTTTTGAAAGATGGGAAAGTTTTTTTTGAACATTTCTTCTTTTCAAGAGCTCCTAATTAGATCTTAAAAACTCGTTAATTTTTAAATCGTTGAAAATATTCAAAATAGGTATAGGGAATGTTCATAGCTAACAGTCCAAGGGAAATTTAATTTTGCATCTTACGACTGCATATGGAAAAATGGAGTTATGGACAATTTCTTTCCGCCATGTTTGAAAATTAATTTCCGCCATATTGTTACGTCAACAAGAACAACTGAGTAATCAAAACAAAGCTCAAACCGTCTAGTTTCAACCCTCTCAGTTTGGTTACTTAATCTGCAACCGTTCGGAAAATATACATTTTTCTATTGCCGGATTGCAAATTAATTTTCTGATACATATTTTGACATTATGTCAAAAACGGTGACAGTTAGGTAGGCACAAAATGGGTGCGATAGACTTTAAAATAGCAAATATGGCGGCCACTTCCGGTAAAACCGGAAGTGCTGAGGGGTTGGAGATATTTTATTTTTGGTGTGCGTGGGCGGGCGATTATGTTATGGTACCAAATTTCACAATCCTACTACATGTCGATACTCAAAAGTTTCTAATGAACGGTCTTCGTGAATCACCCTGTATACAAGAAACTTGATTAAAAAACTGTACAAATGTCTGCCTTTTGCTGAATATAATTTTCTTTGGTACCCCTTTAAATAACATTGGATCAATTTTTTTTTAAGAGAATGACATTTTTTTCAAGAATATGCAACTGAATATGGGTCCACAACCGAATCAGCCTGGAAATGGTCAAAATCCCATGACACCAGGAATGATGGGGGCTCCGCCCCAACGGGCCCCTTTCGAGAGTCAGCTGCAGGTGGAACGTCAGCAAAATTTGGACAAAATAAATCAGCTAAAGCAGACTTTAGAAGCCGCTCAGCAACAGGAACAGCAGTATAAGAGCCAGTTAGAGAGGATAAGTCATATGAAGACATCGCAAATTCAAGAAGCCCTCCAGGTTGCCCAACAGACTGAACTGAAATTCAAAATTTTAGATGTAACTCAGCTTGATAATAACTTCAGCATTTTTTTTATTAAATGAATTTTAGCAACAACGAATGGCTAGTCAGAATAATCAACAGGTTGTTAACAATCAGCAGCAACAGCAGAGGATGATGAGGCCTGTCATGGGGGGAAATCCGGGCCTTAGGCATCTGTTGCAACAGGTATGAGTTAAAATGAAGATTTTGTCTTCATTGTTATGTTCATAAAACAGTTGACATAAATAAAATAGTTGTTAACACTTACTGCTTCACTGCTGTTCCTGGAGGCCATCACTGCGAGATAATTTAACAGGTTATGGGCCCAGGACGCCGCCAGCCTTCCATAATAAAGCAGTAAAAGTGTTAACAACTATTTTATTTGTAAAGTACATATTCAATAAACAACAATGAAGACAAAATCTTCATTCTTAACAATGATCCATGGTGCGTTGGTACCAGTGCAGTAAACCCTCCCACAACAAATACTTCACTGTCCGTTGTAGAGCGGTTTGACTGTATTACAAAAATTGCTGGGAATTAAAATTGTTTCCTGATTTCAGCAACCGCAATATCGTCAACAATTAATCGGAATGCCGCAAATGGGGGGTAGTGGCCCCAGACCTCAAATGAACCAACAAATGCCGAATCCTGGAGGCGCCCCTCAGCAAGGATTCGACGATTCCTTCGACTATATGTAATTATTTTATTTACAATATATATTTTTTGTTATAAATATAGCTTTAATTTCTAACAATTATCCAAGCTTTTAAGTGTATAAAAACAATATTGAAGCGTTACAGCACTTATTCTCGGCGTAAGTTATCCAGCCGTGCTTGTAAATCTGCGTCAATATCTGAGACTCCTTCGGCAGCAGCTGCAGCTGCTGGTTGTTTCTGGCCGGTTGCCAAAGCTCCGTTTGTAGTTGGTAATCCTGACAATTGGTCATTCAGCTGTAGTCCTAACTCGTCCAGGACTTGATTTACAACAGCATCGCTAAAAATTTTTGTTAAAGTATTGGTCATGGAAAAAAGTTGATTTGCCGCTTCATAAAAATAATGAACCATACTAAATTACTCGGTGCCTATCTCTACAAAGCGGCAAAATTTGATGATATTCCAAAGCCAACATGATAATTTATAACAAATACCTCTCTTCTTCGTCATCATCACCCATTGCGTCATCAATAGCGTCATTCATCACCTCCTCCTTCATATCCATAATCTCGGACTGCTTTTCAAACTCCTGCAATATCCTCTGGATCTGAGGCAAATTTAACTGTCGATTCATGCTCTGCATGGCCTTCGTGACCCCCTTCATCGCCTGAGCCATAGCATTTTGCGACTTCAGCGTCATAATCTTTAGAGACACTGCCTGAATGTTGGCCTTCATCAACATAAACTTCTTGACGTATCTTCGAGTCCTCACTAGGTCTCGAGCCATGATTTTAACGGCGTCCTTTGGGAAATTTGTTAAAACGTTAAAATTGCTAAATTCTCACCATTTGTCCCTCTTTGGCCAGTTTTTTTATGTCGTTAATCACCTTCTTCTCTTGCTGTTCCATCTTCATTTTTTCTCTGTCCAAATCTCGCATGGCTTTGTTGAGGGCTCGCTGGTTCTTACGCAGCATTTCCTCGGGGGTTAAACGCTTTCCAAATAGCCACTCCATTTCGAATTTTTGTCTGATTTTACCTGAGAACTTACAAAAACAAATTATGACTCATTTAACTTGACAGGTGTCATTGTTGACATGACATTGACAACCCCTGTCAGCTGTCAGATTCGCGGAAGCGCCCCTTCTTGACAACAAGGCGAACTACAATTCGTGTTGCAAACTCTTTGTAGATTTGGCTAGTTCTTGCTGTCTCCACTAGGTGGCGCAAGGTGAGTTGGTTTTGAATTTTATGAACGGTTTGCAATATTGAAAAATCCACCGGAAGATGTATATCAAAGCGATGTGTATCCCTGTAGATGTTTATCACACGTGTCAGCACGAGATAACGTGTCAGCGTCATGGGTTTTTGTGTATTTATTGTTATCATTTTGACAGTTTTGACACTTTTAATCTGTAATGACATCACTATGGAAACACTGGACAACTTCGGTGGAAAAATGCACTATCACTAGAAACACCCCACTACACCGAAACACTTGATTTACACTACGTTTTTAGCTTCGGCTTTGATAATGAGCACATTGTGTTCGAAACGCGTCAGCACTCAGCAGTGTAAATCAAGTGTTTCGGTGTAGTGGGGTGTTTCTAGTGATACCTACTGTAATGACATGTTTGACACACCAAACACCTAACCTAACCCTATTTACTAATTTTGTCTGTGCGAGGGTTTTTGTGTTTTGGGGTCTGGGTTTTTGTGTCAAATTAACCGGAAAGGTTAAAAAAATAGTTATTTACGTAAAGAGTATGAAAAGTTATCTTTTCTGGTCGAGTAGGCAGATTTCAGGCTAACGCCGTAGGCGGAAGCCTGAAAGCCCGCGAGTCCAGGAAAGACACTTTACATGTGAGTTACCTACGTATTAAATTTTTTAGGTGCTCGCAACATATTTTCTGTGTGAAATTAAATATTTTAATTCAAATTATCTAAAGTGAAAAATGTGAGGAACGTAGTAAAAATTAACACAATAACAAAATCCATATAATATTCCGGTGAAATTTCAATTTCCAGAATATTCCGGTGAAATTTCAGTTTCCTGGATTAGTCCGGGAAAGTTGACTTTCCTGTCCTAAAATTGACCGGAAAAATTAATTTTTCACTTTCCCAGACTAGTCCGGGAAAGGCTTTCTGGTCCTAAAATTGACCGGAAAGGTTAACTTTCCGGTCGAGCGCCATAAAAACGCTTTTTCTGAAAGAGACGCTCTAAATTCGATTTTATTTAGTCAATTATCAAGTTTTTGTATTCTATCTGACATCTAAGTAACATTATATTACTTTAGTTACTCATTTTTAGAATCTGTTCAGTTTTGTAATTTAATAAAAATGAATTGACCTAGGAAATGCAAATGGATTTTTAAATCTAATTTTATCGAAAACGGTTGATCGTACGATGTTATAACAAGAGAGGCTTTTTAATGTAATTTTAGTCAGAGAACCATATTCTGGTGCGAAATTGTCAAAAAAATGGGGTGGAGAAAGCGGAAGCCCCCTTAATTTTCCACGCCCCTGGTTGAATCTGCTTTTGGTAGATACCATACTCTGATGACCCTTACTGATGTTAGATAAGGTGCAAAAAGTCGTCGCTGTAGCTTAAGCGGTTCCTGATTTATTCAATAAAATCAGAATTTTAGGCGCCCCACCAGAATTCCGTAGCACCCTTAAGAACGATTTCCGGAAACATATTTATATGAACTTTTTTTCATATTTTGAGCTGCAAAATCACCCCCGCAATATTTCATCGTAATTTCCGGACACCCTGCAGAAAAATGCAAACAATCCCTAAAAATTTATAAAAAAAAGGCAGCAGAGAAGCGGCTGGAACCTCCCCAACGCGTGGGTCTTTGATTTCAGGGACTTCTGTTTAAGATTCTAAAGTTGATATGCCTAAATGGCACTTCCCGTTGACTAATTGCTCCCAAAAGCCTTTCAGCTCTTCAACGGGTCACCTCACCTCCATTTACCAAATTTCGGGCAAATCGATCCACTAGTTTGGGCTATAAAGTGGTTTCAGTGTTATTACAAAATTTCGATTTTTCTACCCAAAGGGTTCTAAATGCGAATAAATTTTGTCTCATTTAAAACCAGAAATTGAAGACCTTTCTGATGGTGACCTCGATAGTGACAATAAATCTTTCAAAAACTTGTTTTGGATGGGTAAATTAGAGAATAATTTTAAATTTCGAAATTGGTGTGCCAAAACGGCACTTTCCGTGGGCCGATTGAATCCAAAATTTGTTCACCTCTTCGACGTGTAATACAATCCCCTTGTGCAAGATTTCAGCCAAATCGGTTCAGGGGCTTGGGCTGTACCGCGATTTTAAAGTCCGATAAAAATCAATTTTTTTTTATTTTTGGTCAAAAGGGCACTAAGAATGAATGCATTTTTAGAAGCAGAATTTGAAGGCCTTTCCTATCGTGACGTGAAAAATGGGGGTTTGCATTTAAAATTTAAAAGTTGATGTGCCAAAATGGCATTTCTGGTTGCACGATTGGCTCCAAAAGCTTTTCAGATCTAAGTTGGGTTATCACATGCACACGTACCAAATTTCAGCTAAATCTGTCGAGTAGTTTGGGCTGTGGCGTGTTTACGAACGTACGTACGTACGAACGTACGTACAAACGTACAAACGTACGAACGTACGTACATACATACAGACACATTTTAAAAACCACTTTTTTGGGCTCCTCAGACCTCAAAACGTATAGATCCGGTCTTATCTCAAATTCGAAAATTTTAGTGATTGCAGTAACCTCCCTTTTTTTTTAAATGGTGAAGTGGAGTGGGGAGGTTAAAAGATGATAGGTCGACGTCAAAGCGGTGAAATAGCATAAACAACAATCGATGTTTAACATTTTTTTAAATTTTCTAGAAAATGATTGACTCAAACAATGTTATCTTTTTCTATAACCGAATCAAAAATCTTGTTATCCGTTATTATTATTATATTAGATAAATATCAAGTTCACAGATTTAACCGTGAAATAACAGGTGTTTGAGGATAAGATGCATATTAATGGTTGCCAATTACCTAGTGTTTTTGAGTGTCTAAATAATACAGGTGTTCCGAAAATGCTTGGCACTATTTTAACATGAGATTCCCCATTGAAAAATGGTGACGATTGGTAGGTACAAAAATTTGTAGGTCGAAGTTGCTTCCTAATTTTTGACACCAATAAGATATACTTATTAGATTTCACATAAAGGTGCTTATTAACGCAAAAGCTCAATTATCTCTAAAACAACCGCTTAAATAAAAAAAAAGGCAGCAGAGAAGCAGCTGGAACCTCCCCAAAGCATGGGTCTTTGATTTCCGTGACTTGTGTTTAAGATTTTAAAGTTGATATGCCTAAATGACACTTCCCGTGGACCAATTGCTCCCAAAAATCTTTCAGCTCTTCAATGGGTTACCTAACCTCCATGTACCAAATTTCGGACAAATCGCTCCAGTAGTTTGGGGCTACAACGTGGTTTCAGTGTTATTACAAAATTTCGATTTTTCTACCCAAAGGGTACTAAATGCGAATAAATTTTATCTCATTTAAAACCAGAATTTGAAGACCTTTCTGATGATAACAATAAATCTTTCAAAAAGTTGTTTTTGATGGGTGAATGAGAGAATAATTTTAAGTTTCGAAATTGGTGTGCCAAAACGGCACTTTCCGTGGGCCGATTGAATCCAAAATTTGTTCAACTCTTCGACGTGTAATACAATCTCCATGTGCAAAATTTCAGACCAATCGGTTGCGGGGCTTGGGCTGTACCGCGATTTTAAAGTCCAAAAATAATCAATTTTTTTTTAATTTTTAGTCAAAAGGGCACTAAGAATGAATACATTTTTAGACGCAGAATTTGAAGGTCTTTCTTATGATGACGTGAAAAATGGGGGTTTACATTTAAAATTTAAAAGTTGATGTGCCAAAATGGCACTTCTGGTTGCACGATTGGCTCCAAAAGCTTTTCAGATGTAAGTTGGGTTATCACATGCACACGTACCAAATTTCAGCCAAATCGGTCGAGTAGTTTGGGCTGTGGCGTGTGTACGAACGTACGAACGTACGTACGTACGAACGTACGTACATACATACAGACACATTTTAAAAACCACTTTTTTGGGCTCCTGAGACCTCAAAACGTATAGATCCGGTCTTATCTCGAATTCGAAAATTTTAGTGATTGCAGTAACCTCCCTTTTTTTTAAATGTTGAAGTGGAGTGGGGAGGTTAAAAAGTTGCAACTTCAATTATTGCTTTTTCCATTTAATACCACCAGATGGCCTTGAACCATGTTTAAACTGCTCTCAAAATTCATTAAGCCCGACAGTCGGTTCCTGAGGCATGTGAAAAAAAACTTCTCCCGATGGCGCACTTTCAGAAGCCATAGCTCCCTTAGGAAGTGACTTCGACCCACATATTTTTGCACCCATCGTCACAATTTTCAATGGTGAATCTTCAGGTGAATCTCAGGTTAAAATGGGATTAAAATGAGATCAAAGGTTGAAGTTTTTATTTTCATTACGCCCTTCGATTTCAAGTAGGTATAATCTTTTCACCACAGAAAAAATCAGATTTTTTGTTTGTGTGGTTAAAAAGTCCAAAAGCATTGCGGTTTCATTCTTTTTTACCATATATTTTTTTAACTAAGTAACTACCATTAGGTAAGGTACCTTGGCACTGAAGTACCTGGGCACGTCTTGAAAATGCTGCCTAAAAAAATTCCTACTTAATTTTAGGCAGCATTTTCAAGCAGCAGAGAAGCGGCTGGAACCTCCCCAACGCATGGGTCTTTGATTTCCGTGACTTGTGTTTAAGATTTTAAAGTTGATATGCCTAAATGGCACTTCCCGTGGACCAATTGCTCCCAAAAGCCTTTCAGCTCTTCAATGGGTTACCTAACCTCCATGTACCAAATTTCGGACAAATCGCTCCAGTAGTTTGGGGCTATAACGTGGTTTCAGTGTTATTACAAAATTTCGATTTTTCTACCCAAAGGGTACTAAATGCGAATAAATTTTATCTCATTTAAAACCAGAATTTGAAGACCTTTCTGATGATAACAATAAATCTTTCAAAAAGTTGTTTTTGATGGGTGAATGAGAGAATAATTTTATGAAGCCGTCGATAATTCCCTGAAAACCTTGAGACTCGCGAACTTAGCTTGAAAATGAAGACAAAATACCTCGCAAAAGGCGTGGTGGTTTTAATTTCTCGTACAAGAAGAAAAAGGGCACTTACCTATATGGCTTTCGGTTTAAGTTGTCAATTCATGTCATGCTTTCACGAGTCACCAGTTCTTTACACCTGCGGACTTTCCGAAGAATACCTAAAGACTACCCATAAATTCCCGAGGGTTACCTAACAATTCCCAAAGACTAAAATACCTAAGAACACCGAAGAATTCCTGCAGACTAGTAAGAAAGGAGCGTTCTGGTGTTATCAGAATTTAAAAATTCTTGACCGTTTTGAAGACATAAAAAAAAACAGCGGGAAAGATGACGTCATCTTTCCACGATTTCTTGGCCATTTCGAGAATATTTCCAGACGTCGGCTCCTAACTCCATAAGAAACACGTAGGAGTTAGGACAAACCAATACTCAGCCAACGTCTGGAAATATCCTCAAGATGGACAAGAAATCGTGGAAAGATGACGTCATCTTTCCCTTTGTTTTTTCTGAATATTTTCAAAACGGTAAAAAATTTTTAAATTCTGATAACACCATCATACGCTCCTTTCTCACTAGAATCAGCCATAACCTCAACATCGATTTCTTGATAGTTGAATCCTCCTTTAAAGACAGGTGTAACCTTCTTTTTGTTTTGTGTTAATTAATATGATAAAGCTCTCATCTTAATCAACGCTATCAATCCACATCTCCTTTATCGAAAAATCGTGAGTAACGAAATTGTTTACACCATCATAGGTATATTAAGGAGAAGATTTTCAAAATCGCTCATTCTCTAGCAATGTTGCGAATTACTTTAATCCTTTCACTTATTTTTTGCTCCACCTTTTCTGCCGTTCTAGAACACAAGTTAAAAGAAGTTGAAGGAATTTCTCCCTCACTTTTAGAAGATGCCTCTCTTTCTGTGCCTGACCTAATCGAAAAATACGGTTATCCCTGTGAAGTCCACACAGTTGTAACCCCCGACGGTTACATTTTACGCATGCATAGAATTCCTCACGGGCGCAATAATGACAAAGTATCGAAAAATGTGGTGTTCCTTCAGCATGGTCTCCTGTCGTCTTCGGCGGATTGGGTTGTGACTGGAGTTGGACAGGCTTTAGGTAAAGCAAGAATTATTTTGAAGCTCAATTTATTTTTATGAATCAATGCAGCTTACATTTTGGCCGATGCTGGTTACGACGTTTGGATGGGCAACGCAAGAGGCAATTCTCAATCTCGAAACCATACATACCTCGATCCTGACCACGATTCAGAATTTTGGCAATTCAGTTGGCACGAGATTGGCGTCTACGATCTTCCAACCATGATCGATTATGTCTTGCAAAATACTACTCAAGAGGATCTGTTACACATTGGTCACTCCCAAGGAACTACTTCTTTCTACGTCATGGCTTCAATGAAACCAGAATACAATGCCAAAATCAAAGCTCATTTCAGTTTGGCTCCGATAGCATTCATGAACCATTTAACTAGTCCTCTGTTGCAAATTTTGGCCTTCTGGGATGGACCTCTGAGCATCCTCATGGATTTAATTGGAATCAACGAATTTCTACCCAACAACGATTTCATTGCAACCGTCGGAGATGATTTATGCAGCGATGACGATATCACTCAACCTCTTTGCAGTGACGTACTGTTTGTCCTCTGCGGGTTCAGTCCAGAAGAGATGAACGCGACAATCCTTCCAGTAATAACAGGTCATACACCGGCCGGATCATCAACCAAACAAATTTTACATTACGGACAGGAAGTCAACTCTGGATATTTCAGGAGATATGACTTTGGATTGTTGGACAACATTGTTAAATACGGCACGCTAGCACCGCCTGATTACGATTTGAAGAAAATCACGGCGCCTATTTACATGTTTTACAGTCATAATGATTGGATGGCTGCTGAAGTTGACGTGGAGAAGCTTTACGAAAATTTGCCGAATGCAAGGGGGAAGTTTTTGGTGTCTGACGGGAGTTTCAATCATTTGGATTTCATATTTGGCATCCATGCGCCGGAATTCGTTTACAATAAAGTTATAAGTCTGATGAATAAATATAAAGTTTAACATATTTTGTTGTTTATTGCAATATTCCCCTATCTATACTGGCCGCGGTGCATTTTACGGGAAACCAGAGTGACATGAGGCGTATTTTCAACCTTCAGTGCATTATACAGAGTTTGGCATTGATATGTCGGTCGACACGATTAAAAATCAAGAATACACAACTGTTGCAACACGTTAGAATGTAGCAAAGTAAGTAAATGCTGTAATAAACATAACTTAGAACATTTAACATTCTAAGTTATGCTTTGCAAATGACCAATCAGAACGAGAACATTTAACATTCTAAGTTATGCTTTGCAAATGACCAATCAGAACGCGTTATTTCTACTGCACTGCACAGCGCAAATTCAGAACGAAAACGGCATTACTTGAAATCCAAAGTAAATTCCTGTTTCTCAGATCAAGACACGATAACTGACTAGTGAGCAGTGAGTGAATGACGACACAACTTAAATTTTTCCCTGTAGAAAGCCTCAGCATTTTGCTTTGTATATTTATAATGAATATAGATTCACATTAAGGTCCTCACGGGTGCAATACTGACAAAGTATCGAAAAATGTAGTGTTCCTTCAGCATGGTCTTCTGTCGTCTTCGGCGGATTGGGTTGTGACTGGAGTTGGACAGGCTTTAGGTAAAGCAAGAATTATTTTGAAGCTCAA
Source organism: Pycnomerus fuliginosus (assembly GCA_963924575.1). Lineage (NCBI taxonomy): Eukaryota > Metazoa > Arthropoda > Insecta > Coleoptera > Zopheridae > Pycnomerus > Pycnomerus fuliginosus. Next base: position 17,986,810 of record OZ004622.1, read on the forward strand.
TTTATTTTTATGAATCAATGCAGCTTACATTTTGGCCGATGCTGGTTACGACGTTTGGATGGGCAACGCAAGAGGCAATTCTCAATCTCGAAACCATACATACCTCGATCCTGACCACGACTCAGAATTTTGGCAATTCAGTTGGAACGAGATTGGTATTTATGATCTTCCAACCATGATCGATTATGTTTTGCAAAATACTACTCAAGAGGATCTCTTACACATTGGTCAGTCCCAAGGAACTACTTCTTTCTACGTTATGACTTCAATGAAACCAGAATACAATGCTAAAATCAAAGCTCATTTCAGTTTGGCTCCGATAGCATTCATGAACCATTTAACTAGTCCTCTGTTGCAAAATTTGGCCTTCTGGGATGGACCTCTGAGCATCCTGATGGATTTAATTGGAATCAACGAATTTCTACCCAACAACGATTTCATTGCAACCGTAGGGGATGATTTATGCAGCAATGACGATATCACTCAACCTCTGTGCAGTGACGTACTGTTTATCCTCTGCGGATTCAGTCCGGAAGAGATGAACGCGACAATCCTTCCAGTAATAACAGGTCATACACCGGCCGGATCATCAACCAAACAAATTTTACATTACGGACAGGAAGTCAACTCTGGATATTTCAGGAGATATGACTTTGGATTGTTGGACAACATTGTTAAATACGGCACGCTAGCACCGCCTGATTACGATTTGAAGAAAATCACGGCGCCTATTTACATGTTTTACAGTCATAATGATTGGATGGCTGCTGAAGTTGACGTGGAGAAGCTTTACGACAATTTGCCGAATGCAAGGGGGAAGTTTTTGGTGTCTGACGGGAGTTTCAATCATTTGGATTTCATATTTGGCATCCATGCGCCGGAATTCGTTTACAATAAAGTTATAAGTCTGATGAATAAATATAAAGTTTAACATATTTTGTTGTTTAATGCAATATATTGTCGTATCTATACTGGTCGGCGCATTTTACGGGAAACCAGAGTGACATGAGGCGTATTTTGAACCTTCGGTGCATTATACAGAATTTGGCATTGATATGTTTCGGTCGACACGATTAAAAATCAAGAATACACAACTGTTACAACACGTTAGAATGTAGTAAGAGCAGTAAGTAAATGCTGCTGTCTGTGATAAACATAACTTAGAACATTTAACATTCTAAGTTATACTTTGCAAATGACCAATCAGAATGGGTTATTTCTACTGCACTGCACAGCACCAATTCAAAACGAAAACGACATTTCTTGAAATCCAAAGTAAATTCATGTTTCTCAGATCAAGACACGATGACTGACTAGTGAGCAGTGAGTGAAGACGACATAACTTAAATTTTTCCCTGTAGAAAGCCTCAGCATTTTGCTTTGCATATTTGTAATGAATATAGATTCACATTAAGGTCTGTCAGACTCAATATTATAAAACAAAAACTTAGCAGTCTCGGAGACGGTAGAAACTTCTACTTTTTCACAGAATTTGTAAAATGTAGCAATCAACTTTAACAAAGTCAGAATCGGTGAGCCGAGCGCGTCGGCTGAGTGGACCGTGGGCCAGATATCGATCGCTGATGCTGTGTTGCGCATTGTGCCCCGGCATTCATTTACTAAAATTTAAAATACAATTGTTTTTCACCCCTAAAATAAAATTTTTCGAAAAAATTCGATAATAATATACCCTTTTTCCTATAAAACATTCAAAAACGAGAACTTTTGCCCCTTAACGGTCAGTTTTCGAAAAAATGCCATTAAGGTTTATGATCCGTCAATGCAACAGTATCCAATAGTAAAAAAATGCTTTTTACTAAGAAAAATTCAAAAAGGGCTTTTTTTGCCACTAAAATTACATTTCTCGAAAAAATGGCACCAAGGTTTTCGGCTTGAAAGAAAATCATCTATCAATCCGGTGATAAAAATATTCAGTTAGACAAAGGTCTTTTTCACGGCGACGGCACCGATTTTTGGTCAAAAGGGCACCAAGTGTGAATACATTTTTAGAAGCAGGATTGGAAGAGCTTTCACATGGGGACGTGAAAAATAGGGGTTTGCATTTAAATTTCTAAAGTTGATGTGCCAAAATGGCACTTTGTGTGGACATTTTCAGTTTTTCCGAAATGCATAAGATGTCCATGTTCTAAATTTCAGCAAGATCGGTCCAGTAGTTTAGGCTGTAGCGTGTTTACAGACACACAAACATTTTTTCGAAAACCGCTTTTTTGGGTTTCCAGTATCCTAAAACGTAAAGATTTGGTGTTTTTGGCGATACGTTTCTTCTGAATTTTTCGATCGATTCTAGCAACTGCTCTGCGGAGCGTAGAAGTTAAAGACGCCTGATTCACACTACCCCTTGTGTGCCCGTTAGAATACGATTTTATTTTACATTATGAGTTAAGCAACTAAAAATATGTAAATTTTAATGCAGTAGGTACCCTATTAAATATTTTTTAAACTATAACTGGAACTGCCTTAACAACGCCTGACTCACATTACCCCTGTGTCCGTTTGAATATGATTTTTTACTTCGCATTCTGACGCAGGCAATTAAAAATATGTAAATTTTAATGGCGTACGCTATCTAGAATTGTTTTTGAGGCTATTCCTGAACTGCTTGAAAAAGCCTTACTCACAGTGCCCCTGTGTCGTAGAATATGGTTTTACTTTACATTCTGACGTAGGCAATTAAAAATATGTGCTTAAATTTTAATAGCGTACCTACACCGTTTATATTAAATTTTTTTGAAACTACACCTGAACTTTTTGAAAAAGCCCGATTCACACTGCCCCTGTGTCTATTAAAGTATGATTTTACTTTATATTCTTACTTGACAATTAAAAATGTGTGAATTTTAAAGGCTTACCTACCCTATCTATTTTTTTTTTATTTTCTACGTGAACTGCCTGAAAATTCCACTCACACTGCCCCTGTGTTGGTTAGAATACGATTTCATTTTACATTGGAGATGTTGCTATTGAGAGATGCTCTTCAGTCAAAATCTTAGGTATTCACTATGACCATCACCTAATCTGCAAAAAATCTTTCTTGTCTATGAAGCTAATATCTCCATTTCGATCTTTGCTTGACCGAGGCTCAAGAAAGCTTCTAACAGATATGTTAGTGCATTGTCACATCTAAATTATGCTGATGCAGCCTATGCTCCATGTTTAACATATCAGTTAAAGAATCGACTTCAGATGATACAAAATTGTTGCGTTAGATTCATTATTCACGTCCCTTTTGCTGCCCATGTGACTCCCTTTTTAAGGGAACTATGCTGGCTTAAAATGGAGGAAAGACGCTTCCTTCACTTTGTCTCGTTAGTCTTAAATGTCATGAGAACTGGCCGTCCGGAATACCTAAAAAATAAAATTCAACTGAGATCTGATGTGCATGATCGTTCACTTAGACTTTGTGACCTCACGGTTAGCGTGCCCCAACATTCACTTTCCTCTTTCAAGGCTTCTTTTTCATATCTGGCAGCTCATATTTTGAATTTTTTAAACTATATACCTAACGAGGGGCGGTTCACTCACTAAAATGTGTACACCTACTTCGAGTACTTCGAATGCTGCGTTAAGTAAGTACTTCGAGTACTTCGACAAGTACTTCGAGTTCTTCGAGCAGGTATTCCGAGGTACTTCGACCTGAAGTGTACACCTACTTCGAGTAGTGAACCGCCCCTCGATACCTGACCTGCTTGAAAGAGTCACACTGACGCCCCGTGTCTGTTAGAATATGATTTAGCTTTACATTTTGACCTCGATTTTGACTTAAAAGCAATTAAAAACATATACATTTAATTTAAATGACGTATACTATTTAGATTATCTTTTTTTTTAAATCTATGCCTGAAATAGGTACTTTCTTGAATTTTAAATATTATAAAGGTATTAGCTTGGTTTAGTATAGACATGGTTAGACATTCCCAGTGACCAACCCTAAGCAAAAACATTTTGAAGACTTCTAACATGTCAAAAAAGGATGCATCCCCATGTAATATTGGACAGCGTGACGTCATTTTGACGTATACAGTGACTACCAAAATGTGCGGAATGACTAACCATGTCTATACTCAGCCAAGTACTTAAAAAAATCCTCCTGCGCACGTGTTGACTGCTGAGTGATTCAGTAAAGTCATCTGTTACAGTTTTTTTATTTAGTTTGGGGCATTGTCCACTTCGAAAATGTGCTCCAGCATCGTAATTTAATGCCAATTGCGATGCAGTACTGTAGGGGTATATTTATTTCGTGTTAACTACGTATTACCTCGTCATAAGAGGAAAAAGGATGTAGATCTGCATCCTTTTCCCTCTTATGACGTTGTAGTACATAACACGAGACAGAATACTGCAGCTGCAGGACAACTCGAACGTGCTATAAGTTGCAACGAAAAAGTTACTTTTACGTATGACAAATGTAAAAAAATTAGCAAAACAGTTAGTCAAGTACATTCAATTACGATATCTCAAGTACCTACACATGACGATTTTTGTTATGTTAAAATAATTTATCTTGAATAAACCTATTATTAGTCCTATCGCATCGCATCTTAACATCCACCGCAGTTTTGATAAAGGTCATGAGGACACTGCAAAAGCATTAAAAGCGATTAAATTTTGATAAATTTGATTTGCTATTTAAGCTCGACATTTTTCGAACAAATCGAGTTTCTGCTATGTTCAGGCAGGTGATAATTCTAGCCCTGTTAGGGGCTGCCTATACCTCCACAGACCTAGACCAAGACGCCACTCTTCCCGTGGTATTATTTTTTTAGCTTTTCCTAGAAAATATAAATACTTTTCTCCAGCCTGACTGGATCAGGGAGAACGGTTATCCCTGTGAAGTCCACGAAGTGGTAACTCCTGATGGCTACATTTTGACAATGCACCGCATCCCTTACGGCAAAAAATCCTATGAAGTTTCGAAGGATGTAGTTTTTCTTCAACACGGACTGCTCTCATCGTCAGCTGATTGGATCATGTCCGGAGTTGATAAAGCTTTAGGTACTTATCTTGAGTTAAAATTTAAAATATTTTTTTTCGTAGCTTATTTGCTAGTTGAGGAAGGATATGACGTCTGGATGGGCAATGCCAGAGGTAACTCTCAATCCAGAAATCATACCGAACTAAATCCTGACCATGACTCTGAATTCTGGCAATTCAGCTGGCACGAAATTGGAATTTACGATCTTCCAACAATGATTGACTACGTTTTGGAAAACACAACTCAAAAGGATTTGCTATACGTTGGTCACTCACAAGGAACTACTTCGTTCTACGTTATGACGTCAATGAAACCAGAATACAACGATAAAATCAGAGCTCATTTCAGTTTGGCTCCAATAGCCTTCATGAATCATATGACCAGTCCATTATTGAAATTTGTAGCATTTTGGGATGAGCCTTTATCAGTTCTTACAGACCTAATCGGCCTTAACGAATTCCTCCCGAATTCAGAATTCATGGCCCTGCTTGGAGACGATTTATGCAACGATAACGACGTCACTCAACCACTTTGCAGTGATCTTCTTTTCGTTATTTGCGGATTTAGCCCCTCCGAAATGAACGCTACAATGTTTCCTGTATTAACAGGTCACACCCCTGCTGGGTCTTCCACTAAACAAATGTTACATTACGGCCAAGAAATCAATTCAGGGTATTTCAGGCAATATGACTGGGGAATCCTAGACAATTTGGGAAGATACGGCAGTTTGTCGCCTCCTGACTATGACTTGAGCAAAATAACAGCTCCGATTTACCTCTTTTACAGTCATAATGACTGGTTGTCTGCGGAGGTTGACGTACAGAAACTGTACGAGGCTTTGCCTAATGTGAAGGGTAAGTTTTTGGTTGCTGATAGTGAGTTCAATCACTTGGACTACATGTATGGAATACACGCACCGGAGTATGTTTATGAGAAGGTTGTGAGTCTTATGACTAGGTATAAAAGCGCTTCGTGAATATACGTTCATGTATATGTATGCCATATTGGTACTTTCTCTGAAAATAAAATGAAAAGTTTCTTATAATCTTGTTTGTAGAGTTCCGTATAATGAACCGAAGCGTACAGTTGGGATTGCCATGTAAGGTCCCGTATCATAATGCGCTGATCTCTTTTGGTAAATGAAAATAAAGCGAAGTTTTACTACTGTAATCTCGTTTGCAAATCTGCAAAATGATTGCATGAAAAATTGTTGTTAAGTTGATATTAATAATTTTTATAATTATTATCTTCAATTGTGGTGTCTGTCAAAAATTGAAGTGTGCAAGCTCTTTCAAAGATCAAAGTATGCATGACATAGAGATATCAACAGATAATTTTCGAATGGAAGTATGTGCAGAAGCAGTATTATTTTAAGCTTTTCGCACAATAGCTCGTATGATTACTATGTCCGTTATAGCTTAAGTACGAAATATTGATGTTTCCTCTATCACATTTTATTGAAATCTAAAGCGCAAAAAACATCGAAAAAACTGTTAACAATAGTCGACTTCCATATAACGCACCGAACAGACCTGAACCTGAACATATATCAATGTCAAGTTTTGCACAATACACCGAGGAATCCAAATGATCATAGATAACTAACTAAGAACGAATGCTGTTGTTTCATTTTAAAATGTTGCAGTTGTGTTGCATGCTCACTATTTTGATACTGTTTTAAACTCCACAACCCCACAATAAAAAAAAATGAGAGGTTACTGCAAAACTTCAATCACTATAATTTTAGAATTCGAGATAATACCAGATGTATACGTTTTGAGGTCCCAGAAACCCAAAAATGTGGGTTTTTAAATCTGTCCGTATGTATGTACGTATACTCAGGAAATAAAGTACCTAATGACCCTATAACGCTCACAATGTGAATAGATTCTCGCAAGCCTTGTCAAAAAAATTTAAATTGAACGTGAAAACCTTTTTATCAAAACGACTCGAGTGGGATACAAGCCTTCACAAACCTATTTTGAGCGTCTTTTCCAAGAATTTGTCGACATTGTTCGCGGTGGAGGGCCAAGACTTTATCTCCAGACTAATTGATTAAAATTTGGTAGATAGGCATTTCACAACTCGGCCGAAAGTGCCATTTTGGCACATCAACTTTGAAATTTGAAATACAAACCCTTATTTTTGACATTTTTGTGCCCTTTTTCAAAAAAAGTGAAAAATTGGGGATTCTAAACGCACTTTAGAAACACGCTAGAGCTCAAACCAGGGTTGGCAAAAATTAAAACCCACTTGGGTTTTTGGGTGGGTTTTTGCTGACCACCTCAAAACACAAAAACCCACCCACACAAAAACCCATAGGCAAAAACCCAACTCTTTTTAATGAAAATTGGGCATACTCAGACCTTCTAAATTTACTTGCGGGCACTGAGAATACTAAGGCAAATTGTTTCACTAGCAGACATATGCTGTATTTTAATGTATGCTGAAAAATATAATAATTTTAAAAAAATCTCTTTAAACGATTCCACTAGAGACCATTAATGAATGAATATAATGATTACAAGAATTATAATAGCAAACTTATTCTTTTCTAACCGAATTATAGGTTAGGTAGTGCCGTGCACTTGTCAAAAGCGTCAAAAACCCATTTACCCACACAAAAACCCATACACAAAAACACAAAAACCCATGGGGCTGACACAAAAACCCGGGTTTTTGCCAACCCTGGCTCAAACTCCTGGAGCAATTTGGTTCTGGTACATCAATTTTCACATTAAAAGTTATACTTACTCTCTTTTGCCATCCAAAACAAGTTTTTGAAAAATTTATCTTCAAATTCTGGTTTTAAATAAGAAAAAATGCATTCATATTTAGTGTCTTTCGAATAAAAATAAATCAAAATTTTGTGATAACACTAAAAACACATTACAGCCCAAACTTTAAAATTTTAAATATAAAGCCTCATTTTAACCTCCCCAACCCCATCACAATTTAAAAAAAATGGGAGGTTATTGCAATCACTAAAATTTTCGAATTTGAGATAGCACCAGATCTTCACGTTTTGAGGTCTCAGGAACCCAAAAAAGGGGTTTTTAAAATGTGTCTGTGTGTATGTACGTACGTACGTTCGTACGTTCGTTTGTAATCACGTCACAGGCAAAACTACTGGACCGATTTAGTTGAAATTTGGAACATAGGCATCTCGTAACCTAACTTAGATCTGAAAAGCTTTTGGAGCCAATCATGCAACCGGAAATGCCATTTTGGCACATCAACTTTTAAATTTTAAATGCAAACCCCCATTTTTCACTTCACCATAAGGAAGACCTTCAAATTCTGCTTCTAAAAATGTATTCATTCTTAGTGCCCTTTTGACCAAAAATACAAAAAAAATTGATTTTTATCCTACTTTAAAATCGCGGTACAGCCCAAGCCCCTGAACCGATTTGGCTTAAATTTTGCACATGGGGATTGTATTACACGTCGAGGAGCTGAACTAATTTTGAACTCAATCGACTCACGGAAAGTGCCGTTTTGGCACACCAATTTCCAAATTTAAAATTATTTTTTTATTTGTCCATTAAAAACAAGTTTTTGAAAGATTTATTGTCACTATCAGAAAGGTCTTCAAATTCTGGTTTTAAATAGGAGAAAATTAATTCGCATTTAGCGCTGTTTGGTTCAAAAAAGCGAAATTTTATAATAACAGTAATAATACATTATAACCCAAATTACTGAATCGATTTGGCTGAAAATTGGTACATGCAGATCGGGTGACCCGCTGAAGACCTGAAAGGCTTTTGAAAGCAATTGGCCCACGGGAAGTCCCATTTAAGCATATCAACTTAAAATTTTAAATACAAGACCTCATTTTTTATGTCGCCATTAGAAAGGCGATCAAATTCTGGTTCTAAAAATGTGTTCACAGTTTCGGCCATTTCAGTAGAAAATAGAGAAAAAATTCTTTCTCAATAAAAGGGAGCGGGCTGACAGTGGATGACATAAAGTGGCAGTTACTGTCAAAAAGGTGGCAAAAGATTAACCTTAAAAGGAACGTATTGTCAAATGTGATGGGTGATGTTCGAGGTGATGTCGGTATTTGTCAGAAAATTGCGAAATCAGTCAAGGATTAAAAAAATTCTGTTGAATTGACTACTATCTACACAGAATACAAAGATCCACGCGATGGGGAGGTTCCAGCCGCTTCTCTGCTGCATTTTTTTTTATGTCATCATATGAAGATCATTAAATTCCCTTTATTTTCACAGTTAATGTTATTTCGGCGCAAAATAATGAAAATTCTCATTCTCTCTTGCCGAATGGCAGGATATTAACCTTAAAATAAAAGGTAAAGTGTTAGGCAAATGTAATAAATGATGTCGCTATCAGAAAGTGTGAAATTAGTCACATGAAGAGCGGTCTAAAAATTCTCGTGTTCATTTGGCTGGTACTGATACACGGAAATCAAGGTCCCATGCGATGGAGAGGTTCCAGCCGCTTCTCTGCTGTCCATTTTTTTCCTTACTAAGGCTAAATACTACGTAACGCACTTCCCTGACGGCTGACGCATAGTTTACCTATGTGAATGCACCGAAGGCGTTATGTCAAGCATGCCAATGTTAAGTTCCGTAAAATGCACCGCAGAAAAATTTTGTTTTGAACGGGGTTTTGAATATAACTTATTTCTTTAATTTATGTAAAATCTTGTAGAACGGAGAATTATCAGTATGATGACTAAACACTGATTACCTACGTACGCAATTACATATATTACTTTCCAGAGAGGCTTACATTGTTTCAAAAAATAAGTTTCATGAAATTTTTAGAACACTTAAGTAATGTCAAGTTTTGCACGAGACAATCATAATTCTCATTTTAAAATGTTGCTCTTCTGTTGTCTGCACATTATTTTGATAAGTAGATACTGTTTCTCCTCTACTGAAGCTACTACGTCACGCGTAACTTAGATAAGGTACCTGTGTAACGTGATATTTTTAAAATTTATAATTGCAGTTGGCTGCGCGTGGGGTGACTCATGTTGGAACTTAGGCTGGAATTCTAATTTATGCCGTAAAAATTTACGTTACCATAAAATAGTTAGACGCGTAACTTTAAGATGTCGCTGGCGGTCAAAAAAAGTAGATTTCTTTAATTATGACTAGCAAAATTAAAGAAATCTACTTGTTTTGACCGCTAGCGAATTTACGTTATCATAAAATAGTTAGACGCGTAACTTTAAGATGTCGCTGGCGGTCAAAAGTAGATTTCTTTAATTATGACTAGTAAAATTACAGAAATCTACGTATTTTGGTGGTAACGTAAATTTTACGGTATCAATTAGAATTCCAGCCTAGGTTAGGTTACGTAAAAAAAGCTGACAGGCTTTGATATCTGCACTAAATTGAAACATATGTCGTTCCGGTCATGGTCAACCCTTTACGTTTCGAGGTCCCAGGATCACGAAAAAGTGGTTTTTAGAAAATGTATGTAATTTCCCGGAAACTGCCGAACGGATTTAAATGAAATTTGGAGTGAAGGTTAGTGTTCGCCGTCTGGTGAGTCCATAGCTAATTTTCTTGCCGATCCGCAAACGCAAACCAAAAGTGCCTTTTCGGCGCATCAGCTATGAAATTTGACTGTGAACACTAATTTTTCTTATCAGCGCATGAAAGGTCTTCAAATTCTGTACCTAGAAATGTATTTACTTAGCGCCTTTTTGGCACAAAATCAAAAAATCCGAAATTTCGAAGAAACATTAAATAACACGCTACAGTCCAAACTCGATTTGGCTAAAATTTGATACCATTACTAGCCGAAGAGCTGATTTGATTTTGGTGGCTATCGACGAACGGTAAATGCCATTTTGGCATATCAACTTTGCAATTTGAATAGTAAACTCCCATTTTTTTTTAATAGTCTTTTTCTTCTGAGGTTATTGAATGACGCGTAGAGCTTTACTTACCTCCTATACGTAGGTATAATGCCGAAACCTTATGACCAGGGGATTGGCCGGTGTAAAATTGTCAGGGTCTCTTAGGAGAAATGGTGATAAAAGAATAATATGTGTTAGTAAAAAAGTAGTAATTAAGAATCCCAGGGTGTCTTTGATTGAAAAGTATGGGTGAAAGGGAATTTTATCAATGTTTCTGTTTAATCCTAGAGGATTATTAGATCCTGTTTGATGCAGAAATAGAAGATGGATTATGATTAGAGCGGTGATAATGAAGGGGAGGAGAAAGTGCAGGGTAAAGAATCGGTTAAGGGTCGCGTTTTCAATAGCAAATCCACCTCAAATTCATTGTACGATTGATGTTCCGAGGTATGGGATGGCTGAAAGAAGGTTGGTGATTACTGTTGCTCCTCAGAAGGATATTTGTCCTCATGGTAGGACGTAGCCTAAGAATGCCGTTGCTATAGTGGTGAATAGAATAAGGATTCCTGTGATTCAAGTACTTTTTAGTTTATATGAATTAAAGTAAATTCCTCGTGCAATGTGTATATATATACATATGAAGAAGAGAGAAGCTCCATTAGCGTGTAGGTTTCGAAGTATTCAACCTAAGTTTACGTCTCGTGTAATGTGAATAATTCTTCTGAATGCTGAATTGATGTTAGGGCAATAGTGTATTGCCAGAAAGATTCCTGTGATTAATTGAATTGTTATACAAAGTCCTAAAAGAGATCCGAAGTTTCATATTAAGTTAATATTTGATGGTGTTGGCAGATCAATTAGTGCGTTGTTAATGATTTTTAATTGATGATTAAAAGTTATTTCTTTGATTTCTTTTAATTCTTGTTGAATGGAGAATTGTAAATTTGATGACTAAACACTGATTACATATTACTTTCCGGTGTCTTTCAGATAACCTCATTGAGAAATAAAATAACCAAAACTGCAAAATCGATCCACAAATACAAAATTCAGCAATTTTTCTATATAAAAACATTTCAACTGCAATTCCAATGTCCAGTCTTTAATCTCGCGAAAAATGAAACTAATCGTGCTTTTCGCTTTAGTAACGATATGTTCATCCACGAGCTCCATTGATCAACTTGTAAGATTTTTCAAATTTTCTCTAGAAGAATAATTTTGAGCTCAATCCTAAATCTCAGGTGGGACTCATCACCAAATATGGATATCCAGCACAATCCAGTTCTGTGACAACTGAAGACGGCTATATTTTACAACTGGTCCGCATCCCTAACGGCAGGTCTTTAGTGAGCAAAAATCTCAAACAAAATGCTAAACCCGCTGTTCTTTTAATGCACGGATTGATGTCAAATGCTGAGGATTTCGTTTACGGAGGACCAACGCAAGGATTAGCGTTTTACCTCGCTGACAAAGGCTTCGATGTCTATTTAGGAAACTTCCGGGGAAGCCTATATGGCCAAAAACATACGAAACTTGATCCGTCCAAGGACGAAGCATTCTGGAAATTCTGGTAAAAAAAATTTCGCAGAATTCTAAATAGATTTCAAACAGTTGGCAGGAAATGGGCGTTAAAGATCTTCCAGCTATTATCGACCAAATCATGGAGACAAGTGGGCAGCGAAAAATTAATTTCGTGGGGCACATGGAAGGAGCCACCGCTTTTTACGTAATGGCGTCAGAACGGCCGAATTATAACGAAAAAATCGGGAAAATGGTAGCGTTGGGACCAATCGCTTTCCTGAAGAATTCACAGCATCCTCTTCTCAAAAAAATAGTGGAAAACGACAATTTCAGATCAAAATCGGTGAGGCCACGTTCCGTAAAATGCGCCGCATAGAAATCATTTTTTTCACAATTTTATTTTCAGTGGGTGATGAAAAATTTAGGGCGAAGCATCTTTACTCCATCAAGCGATGTTCTTAGCACCACCCAAACCGCATGTACAGCCGCAGAAAATCAGCAGGAGATTTGTAACAATAAATACTTCCTCTTGAACGGCTACAATTCAAAGCATTTCAATCAAGTAATTAACAATTTTATTTTCATCTCTCAATATTTTGTTTCAGACAACAATCAGGCAAGTCCAGCAGAGAATTACCACAGGTGGTAGCGTTAGAGAGGTGCTCCACTTCGCACAAATTATGTCCAACGGCCGTTTTGGCACTTTTGCTGAGCTTGGAGAAATCCGCGACTACGATTTATCCAAAATAAATGTTCCTGTAGCAGTGTTTTACACCCAAGACGATCAATTATCGACAACTGCAGATATTGAAACCTTAATCTCGAAACTGCCGAATGTATTCAAAAAGAAGCTCGTGAGTGGGCTAAGTAACAATTTGGACTTGTTATACGCAAATGATGTGGCGGAAATTTTGTACTACGATGTGGCGGAGTCCATCAACTAATTGAAGAGGTAAGTGGATAAAGATGTTACGCAACAAAAAGTTTCGAGATATTAAGCTTTAAAGTTAAAACTTTGTTTGGATTATGACACCTTCCTTTTGTTATATTGACCAAAATAGTCGCAGAAGTTTGGAGACTACACATTTTCGTTTATCGAAATATCTCGAATTTTCGAAATGTTACATAACTCCTTTATCCACTTATGTCATTGTTTTAAAAAATAAATAATTATTTGCGTGTTTTAGTTACTTTATCCTGCACTTGCTAGTTTTCTTTATTTTCAAAGCAAAACTTGCAGATTGCACCAAAACATGAGATGGCTATGTTCCGTAAAATGCACCGATGCTTCACTATTTTCATTGAGTTATTAAAAGACAAATAGACTAAACTAAACGCAGTTACAAATTTTGATGATTTCCTATGTAATAAATGTCTGGATGTTTAATTATTTATTGTCTATTGTTTACTGTATACCTATTTTGAGATTGACGTGCCACATGTACCCAGTGTATCGAATGGCAAAATAAATTATTATAAATTCAGTCATTTAATGAAGGTCACAGTAATTTTCTATTAGATTTAGGAAATAGCACATTAAGATTAGAATCGCTTTTTGTCTATAAAAATCGGAACAGTGGACGTAAAGGATCCATTACAATGCTCAATTTTTTCATAATCAACTTGATATGTGCAACAGCATCTCTAGCTTTTAACCCAAACTCGTCCAATGTTCACCCTGATGCTGGACTGAATATTGTAAGTTTTACTTGAAATTATTTCTACAAAAAACAGTTAACAGCACAGTTTCACCAAAAAATATGGATATCCTCTTGAAAATCACACCGTTAAAACCGAGGACGGCTATCTCCTAACAATGCACAGAATTCCTCACGGTCGAACCAAAAACATTGCAAAAACAATACCAGTTTTGCTAATGCATGGATTGCTCAGTAGTTCAATCGACTATATAAACATGGGCCCTGGAAAAGGTCTGGGTCTTATGTTAGCGGATCAAGGTTACGACGTTTGGCTGGGAAACCAAAGAGGCAATACTTGGTCAAGAAATCATTTAACTTTAAACCCAGAAAAAGACGGAAAAAAATTCTTCGACTTTAGCTTTCACGAAATTGGATTTTACGATCTACCTGCAAAAATCGACTACATTTTGAATAAAACCAAGAGCGATCAGTTGTTCTACATTGGACATTCACAGGGTACAACCACTTTCTTCGTAATGTGCGCAGAAAGGCCCGAATATAACGAAAAAATTAAACTGATGATAGCCCTAGCCCCCGTGGCTTACATGACAAATTTCCCAAATCCCTTTCTGAAGCTTTTGAACACACATTTAGATTTTCTGACCGTAAGGTGAAATTTTATGGTTTTTAAAGTGTTTAGTTTGCTTCTGATAGGCTCCAAATGTATGAGTTGATGCCTCATCTGGATGTCGTCACGGACTTTGCTAAAATTCTCTGCAACAACGAATCAGAATACCAAGAAACTTGCGTGTATGTCCTAAATATTTTGGGTGGTTTTGATGATCAAATCGATCCGGTGAGATAATTACAATGAGATTATGGGTTCAAATTTTCATTTTCTAGGATTTTACGGCGGTAATAGGAAGCAATGATCCTGCAGGTGCTTCAGTAAAGCAAGTCCTACATTACATGCAGGAGATAAGCTCCAGAAAGTTCTGTCAATTCGATTATGGAAGTGCGGGAAACCTGGAGAAATATGGAGGTGAACCTCCTTCCTACAATATTTCAAAAATTGTAGCTCCGATTAATTCCTATTACGCAGAGAATGATTGGTTAACAGCAGTGGAGGTTATTATGCAAATTTTGGCTGGTTAATACTAAAGTGAAAAGTTTTTAGGATATCCAACAACTGGAAAAAGAATTGCCGAACCTGAGAAAGTCCAAGAAAATTCCCTTTGAACAGTTTAACCATTTGGACTTCTTGTGGGCAAAAGATGTTGACGAGTTATTGAATAACGATGTATTGGAAGATTTGCAAGGCGCGAAATAGAATGTTCAGTGAACTTTGTTCTGAAATGTCAACATCAATTTTATCAATAAAGATAACGAAGCAGGAAACAAAACATTGAAAGCAGACGTAAAAAAAAATTTACATGTGTCCTCGCGTGGACAAAAAGGACAATAAATCAATAAATTGTTAGGTGAATACTGCAGTCAGCCTTCAAGAATATATTTTAACTCAGATGTCATTTTTAAAAAAATACAAAAGTTTTCAAAAGTGGTGATAAATACATATTAAAGTGCAATCAAAGACTCTTGCGATCTAGTTATAATATGATAGTGCGAGTGATAGTGCCACTGTCAGATTTCGTGTTGAGTGATAACTAGGCAGTCTACGCCCTACGTCTCGCAAGAGTTTTTGATCACACGTTATTTGTTGATCGCATATTCGATATTAAGACAAGAACAACTCGTTTAAACAGATTTGTTGGAAAAAACAGAAGAAAAAAGGATAGAGCCCAAAATATACCTAAACGTGAAAGTGAATGTTTGCCAGATCGAAAGAAAATTTGGGCAATTGAGGTATACTTAGCCATTTCTTGAGTTGAGACTCGGAACACTATACAGGGTGGTCGTTTTATCTTGAGACTGGCAAATATCTCGGAAAGGAAGCATTTTAGAAAAAAATGTTTTGTATAAAAGTTTTATGACTTTAAGGGGGAAAATAGATGGCATCGACGCCATTTTGATTCAAGGTCGTTTTCAAGGTCAAATGAATATCAACTTAATTTTTTTAAATGGAAACCTACATTTTTTGTTACAGATTCTTATTCCCCGTAAAAGAACAAACAACTCTCATCTAAACTATTTTTGGATCCGATGGATAGTTTGTCAGATATTTAAATCAAAATTTTAATCTTCTTCGAAATCCATTGCCTTTCCTAGCAACAGCGTCATGGCAAAAACAAAATCTACAACAATTTTTGTGGTTTATTTATCTAGAATTCATCGTTGCTAAGTTACAACGGTTGTTCATTTGTTTTGTTTTGCCGCTGTTACTAGAGAATGTCTAGGGATTTCGAAAAAGGTTAAAATTTACATCCATCGGATCCAAAAATAGTTTAGATGAAAGTTGTTTGTTCTTTTATGGGGAATAAGAATCTGTAATAAAAAATATCGGTTTCCATTTAAAAAAATTAAGTTGACCTTCATTTGACCTTGAAAATGACCTTGAATCAAAATGGCGATGATGCCATCTATTTTTCCCCTCGAAGCCATAAAACTTTTATACAAAATATTTTTTTCTAAAATGCGTCCTTTTCGAGATATTTGCCAGTCTCAAGATAAAACGACCACCCTGTATAACAGAAAAATATATATTCAAGCTAAAAAATCAATTATGAACTGACAAACTTATTTTCTTGGCTAGCTGCGAAAGTAAAATTTTGGCGGCAAGCCGGAATTTTGTATTACCTACTGTTTGCTTATTTCCGCGGTTAACCGGGTAAAATTATTTTATTCATACCTAGCTGAGAAATTGTACTTTCACAGCCTTCGTGGAGGCCCGAAAATCTCATTTCTTCCTACACTAACTGAAAATATGAAAATAGCATTTTTTTTTCCTACACTAACGGTGGGTCGAGAAATCACTAGGAAAGTGCAAAAAAAGTAAACGGAGAGACTTTTTTGTCGGAATGATTAGATTTCCGATTTCCGTGCCACGAAAAACATACATATACCTACTAAAACCTCGTCCTAAACCCCAACCGGGAACGTGCCAAAAAGTCTGCGAATTAGGAAGCACAAAAAAAATGTAGTATGTTTTTCATGGCTCCGAAAGCTAACCATTTCAACAAAAAAAACTCTAATTTTTCCCATTCCATTTTACCCACCGCCTGGACTATAATTGAAAATGAGATTTTTCGGCCTCACGAGGGCTGTGAACAACAGAAATTCCGGCTAGAGCCGTAAAAATTTTACTTTGTCATATAGCGTCCCCGCGTCGCGAATATATACAGGGTGTTCCAATGAAAAGTATCCACCCCAAATATTTCGTAAACCAAATAAAATATGAAAATTCTCTCGGACAGGTCGATTTTTATTTGGAGGGGGACACTTAAATCCATGCTTAGCGAAATTTCAAAACTCACCCCTTAACCCCCACCTACACTCACTTCAAAATTTTAAATAGCAACCCCCGACTTGTGATAGGACATCATTTGAAAGTTTATTTCATTGCCAATCTAACGCTGTAACAATTTTTTATATTTGTTCAACTCTAGCGCCCTCTTTGGTCAAATTTTATATTACATTAGGGCCGTTTGTGATACATCATTTGAAAGGGATTGAAATTATCTGTAAACTAGTGCAAGAATTTTTTAAATCTATCCATTCGTTCAAAAGTTACAGCCTAATCTTGAAGGATTCCTAGGCCCAGAACCAGTTCATGTCTTTCAATGTAATTTTTGAACGAGTGGGTGGATTTCAAAAATTCTTGCATTCCTTTCAAATGATGTATCACAAAGGGCCCTAATGTAATTTAAAATTTGACCACACAGGGCGCTAAGAATTGAACAAATATCAAAAATTGCTGCAACGTTAGATTGGCAATGAAATTAGCTTTCAAATGATGTATCACAAGTGGGGGGTTGCCATTTAAAATTTTGAAGTGGGGGTAGGTGGGGGTTAGGGAGTGAGTTTTGAAATTTCGCCAAGCATGGATTTAAGTGTCCCCCTCCAAATAAAAATCGACCTGTCCGAGCGAATTTTCATATTTTATTTGGTTTACGAAATATTTGGGGTGGATACTTTTCATTGGAACACCCTGTATACATATATATTTTTTCTGGTGTAGTAAGAATTATTTTGTATGAACCACAGCGTGAAAGTAGTTGCGCCCCCTCAAAAGGGTACATCAAAACTCAGCCTTTTCCAATTTATTCAAAATCTATATAATATTGATACATCACAAGTGAAATCTGGGGCAGAGACTACCTACTACATCTGCCTACTGCCTTTTGTATTAACCTCCCCAACCCCCTCAATTTCAAAAAAATGGGAGGTTACACTAAAATTTTCGAATTCGAGATAACACCAGATGTATACGTTTTGAGGTCCCCCCTGTATGTACATGTGCGTACGTTTGTAAACACGCTACAGCCCAAACTGCTGGACTGATTTGATTGAAATTTGTTATAAAGGCATTTCATAACCCGGAATAGTGCTGAAAAGCTTTTGGCGCGAATCGTGCAAGCGGAAGTGCCATTTTGGCACATAAACTTTGAAATTTTAAATACAAACCCCTATTTTTGCCATGACCATTAGAGAGGCCTTGAAAATTTGGTTCCAAAGATGTACCTATTCACTTTTAGTATCCTTTTTGCAAAATAATTAAAAATTTGGAATTTCTAACCCACTTTAAAAAAACGCTAGAGCTCAAACCCCTGGATTTGGCTGAGCACATGTACTACACGTTGAAAAGCTGACATTTTTTGGAGGCAACCGACTCACGGCAAGTGCCGTTTCGGCACATCAATTTTCAAATTTAAAATTATACTCTCATTTAACCATCCAAAAATTTATTGCCACCATCAGAGAGGTCTTCAAATTCTGGTTTTAAATAACGCAAAATTCATTAGTATTTAGTGCCCTTTGGGTAAAAATATCTAAATTTTGTAATAACACTAAAAACACATTGTAGTCCAAATTACTGGATCGATTTGGCTGAAATTTGGTACAGTTGCGGACATGGAATTTGTTACGACGCTGACATTTCATTGTCAAAAGCTGTCAAACAGGCCTTATAGGTACTGGCAACAATTTCAAGCATAACATAATAATTAAAATAAAGTCCCGTCGCATATTAATAAGGAACGCGGGGGTTGTGTCTCAGACTTTTTTTTCTGTTGGTTTGTAAACGGGATTTCACAGCCGTCAAAACTCCCGTCACTCACTGTCAATGTTTGACAGAACTCTGCATGAAATCCCGTTTACAAACCAACAGAAAAAAAAGCATGAGACTAGTGTTGTAAAGCTGAAATATTTCAAATAAATTTCAGTACATTGTAAAATTTCACACCCCTTGAAATATTTCATGAAACTTATTTAAAAAACGAGCGCAAAATGAGTCGACATGACATGTGAATGACATTCCACCCACCACCGAGGTTCCTATAACTTCAAAAATGGGGAAATTTTCCAGAAAATTCAATAATACTGTGCTTTCGCAGATGGGCACATACCTAAAGATTTGGAGATCTGCAAAGTTCTTTTTATTTCTTTTGTTAAAATGCCTAACATTGTTCTAAATTTTGACGAATTTTTTATATAATTAAAAAGTAGTGTTGAAACTTGTGGATTGTACTGAGGGTTGTACCTAGTTAAATTTGTAACTAAAAAATATTAATTTTTATAAATTTTTAAACTGGACTAAAGTTAGAATATCTTTCATATTTAATGAAACACTTCAAAAAAATAAGTTTTATGAAATTTTTACGACACTACATGCCATGAGACACACAACCCCTACGTTCGTTAATATGCGACGGGACTTTATATGTAATATGTAATAGAAAACGTCAGTCATGACAATATTTACATCAAAAAATAGAGTATGAAGTATGAAGTATTCGTCTTTATTTTGCGCTCCCAAATCAGCTGAAGAGTTTTTTGTACACAATTCTGTTGCAACCTGTATTAAAACAGAGAATGGCAACATAAATGAAGAGTTTCGTGAAAAAATTACTTCACCGTAAAATGGGATGAGGAATAATTATACATATTGGTTATTGTTGGATAAATAAATATATCTACCTAACGTAAAATGGAAGGAAACAAGAGAGCAGATTTCAATACCGTAAAACTGAGTAACTTGATATAGTTGCGTAGATACCTTGTAATCTTGCTTGATGTACTTAATCATCAAATGTCATCATATTTTCGTTAAATTCTTGAACTTATGTTTCGAAGATTCACAGAGTCTTTAACGCTTCAAAATGGAATCAATTTGAAATCTTTCTCATTTTGAAGTTATGGCAGCGTTTATCAATTTTATAAGCAATGATTACTAATGCCAACACTTTAGTTTCGTCGGTGCAATAAAATCCTCAAAGGTTGATTATTGATCCCTTCCCCAAAATGCCTTGCCTATGACCAATCAGAGCGTGTCATTTCTATTTCACTGCATTGTGCATCAGCAGCAGCACGAAAACGGCATACATTCTTAAATGTTATTCATGTTATTGTACCTAAAAACAATGATATTTAATACTTATTAGGGGAGAGGGGGGCACGTTCGGACAGGAGGCACATACGGACAATGCGAATTTGCCGCTAATAGAATTTCACCCAGTTTTGAAATTTTCACAGTTAAGGAGTGCCATAAGTCCAGTTTGCCTCGTGAAGACTGAATCACATCAATGCGAACGTGTTCGATTTTTAAGAAAAAGGGTGTTTTCGTTGTTCAGGTATGTAATTTTTTGTCTTTATGTATGTAAGGCTATTGATTTTGTCCAGTCGATGTTTTGTTCTTGGCAATTATGTTTGAAATAAATGTTTTTATTCTTAAGTTTACTTTATGCTTATAACGTTTCTAATGTCTCAATAAATAGAGTTTCGTGTTTATTTTATTTATTGGCAATTTTCATTGGTGCATACAATCAGTTTCTTATGCTGTTCGATTTGCCCCGCCCCTGTCCGAATGTACCCCTGCCAAGGGCACTTTCGGACGAAGTTCAATTTTTTTTTGAGGTGCGAAAACTGGTATTAAAGCTTCAATTTATAAAACATTAGAGATTGATATAAATTGCTATTGAAATGGCCTAAGTACTGCCACAAATAAAATTAAGAAAACCTACAAAATATCACTACCCGTGCGGTTGGGTGCCCATCGGGCGCGTCCCCGGGTGGTGAATAGGGGAATGGCCGGTCCGCTGGTTAGTTACGGCCATACGTGCAGACCTGGGGCTTAAAACCCTCACGTGTCTGTACCGCGAACCAACCCCTCTGAGACACCGGGCGCCCTCTCAGAGTAATAGCCTTACCCTCATGCGCCGGGCTCCATGAGGGCGGACCGAATTCCCGGGGTTAACTGGGAATTTCAGACCAGATTTAGGAGGATACTGGAGGCCTCAATGCGGCAAATGGGGTCGAAAGACACCCATAGCTGCTCTGAGACTTCGGGACCTAGCAGTCTGAACAGAGGGACTGGAAGACTGATACTTCTGTTGTCTGTACGGAGGGTGAAAAAAAAAAATACCTCGCGGTTGCGATAGGGACAGGTTGATAACTGGACCTATCAGACTTTTGTGACTAGGGACTAATTGTGACTGATGGGACTGAAAAAGACACCGCAGTTGCACAGGTACCGAGACACTGGCAGACCCTCAGGGACTGTGGCACCAACAACCAGTTGTGGCTGATGGGGCTGTCCATCAGGAACCATCGGCCACACGGGGGGAAGATGTCTGCAGTCTGTACGGAAGGGTAGTTATAGTGCTGCGGAGGACGCTAGGGACTAGTTGTGACTGATGGGACTGAAAAAGATACCACAGTTGCACAGGTACCGTGACACTGGCAGACCCTCAGGGACTATGGCACCAACAACCAGTTGGCTGTCCACCAAGAACCGTCGGCCACACTGGGGGAAGATGTCTGCAGTTTGTAACATAGAGGGACATAAATTGATACCTCAATTGAACCCTTTAAGGGTACACTTTAAGCTGCCTTCGACACCAAGAAACCAGGTGTATCCGGCAGGGCTGAAAAGACCTGCCGGTTATAGTGGGTTCGCGGGACGAAGCATCAACAAACTCCCTAGAGAGCAGAAGTACCCGCCGTGGTATAGCAAAGCGGGGTGGCTTTTCTAGCACCCGATTAACGCTATTCAGTTTCTACAGCAGAAGTACTGGGTCTTTGCAGAACCGGGGTTCCTGTAGGAAATGGATAACTGTCACAGTGCGGGCATAATGGACCATAAGGTCTGAATGCAGCGGACCCGTCAGGGAAACGCACCGCAGAACGAAATACGAAATATCAGTAATAGAAGGGAAAATAAATGAACTGTGCGAATGTGCCACCCTCTCCCCTACTACTTAAGTAAAGTAAAGTATTAAGTAAAATTGACCACCATTTGGATAGGTATGCAACTGATGAAACTTGATAGGTAAAATTAAATGGATTGTTTGCTGTAAGGGGGAAAGTGGGTTACAGAATATTCAAAAATCAAGAAATCAATCTTGGATACAGTTACAGATACCACCTATAAACTGCAGCACCGCCCACAGATGGCGCTCTTTATAAATTTGACGTTTTCAATGCTTGACGTTTAATTAACCTTAAAAATTTTCATTCCAGAAAAGAAATAAAACAGATACCTAGAGAAAGATATAAGAAGGATGAAAACAGTGGAAGCATACTGAAACCGTTAGTGCTCCTTTTTTTACAAAAACACAACACGTTTATTTTAACTTTGTTACTCACTCTGCTTCTGCACACCAATTTCACTCTATTGGGCCCAAAGGAAGCTCTCTGCCTTGTTTTTTTAACACCAAACCAGAGATAAGGTTCTTAACACTCCTGGAGGTTAATCATCTTCCTCATCGTCACGTTGCTGTCTCAATAACTTCCTTTATTATATGCACTTATTCCGATCACGTTCTCAAATTTGTTTCAATAGAATTTCTGGAACCTGTTGCTATTTTCTACTAATTTCCATAAGATCACGCGTTTCGACGCGTTCTATTCAACTGTCATACCATCATCACGCGTATGTTTTCGTACATTACGCATTATTTTAGATGCGGTGCATTGTATCAATCTTCATAACATCATGTTGCATCATCACTTGATTTTCAGTGCATCGTGTTAATCTTCAGACCATCATGTCGATTGAATTCATTATTTATATAGCACTGGAATCGTTTAAAACCTTTGAAGGTCCTTTAATGTTTTCCCTTATTGAACCTTGTTTCCTTGCAGAAAGAAAACCTTTTCCCGCCCCAAATTATTGTGTAACCGTTTATGTAAATGCCTTAAAATAATTTTAATTTGTCTAAAGACCTTGATAACAACACGCAAATTGACTTAAATTCAGGAATAAAGGTCAACGTGCACTTGTTTATGCCGTCCTTTTATCTCGTCTAGCAGCAATGTGAAAATGTATAAACATTCGAAATGATTAATACAAAAATTGTAGCAGTTTCAATTGGTGTACTGTTAATTGCTCTGGTTTTTCGTGAAATCCGGAAACACAACTTCTCACATCCGGACACTGGCCTCAATGTGGTAAGTACCGTATCCTAAACTTTTTCGATTTTATCAAAATCTTCAGACGGAACTTATTAGAAAATATGGTTATTCGATGGAAGTACACGAGGTGGTTACAGAAGATGGGTACATTTTGACTCTTCATCGGATTCTGCCTAAAGGCAATAATAGAAGAGGCCCAGTTTTGTTGGTGCACGGAGTTTTGCAAAGTTCCACAGATTACGTGAATCTAGGACCCGGAAAAGCTTTGAGTTTAATTTTGGCAGACCAAGGCTACGATGTTTGGCTCGGAAATGTGCGAGGAAATACTTGGTCCAGAAATCACAAAACCTTCAATCCAGACGTAGACGTGCAATTTTGGAACTTTACTATGCACGAAGTCGGAATTTACGATGTTCCAGCCGTGACTGATTATATTTTGGAAACTACACAAGAACTACAAGTACAATACGTCGGATATTCGCAAGGAAATTTAATCCTGTTCATACTCCTATCAGAAAAACCGGAGTATGCGGAAAAATTTAAATTTATATCCGCTTTAGCACCCGCTATTTATTTCAATAATTCTCCAAGTCCCATAATGAAGCTGCTAATTGCAGCAAGGACTTTCCTTGAAGTGAGTGACTTATAGAAAGTTTGTATATTTTTTTTTAGTTTTTAGCTGAACAACTGCAGGTTGGTGAAGTATTTTCTCACAATGGGCCAACCTCCCTTTATCTCAAACAAATCTGCCATGAGCACTCATTTTTCATCAATTTTTGTCTGCATCACTTTTTTCTCTTACAAGGCTACAACGAGGACCAAGTGGATAAGGTAAAATCGAACTTAAATCTAAACTAATTTTTTCGCCTAATCGTGCTTAATCATTCCCTTACTATAACTATAACTCTTAACTGTAACTCTAATAACTAACACTATAATCTGTCCGGGATCCACACGACCGAGATTCACCCTATTTCCATGGCGAATCATTGTTGTCAACAATGAATCGCCATGGAAATCGGGTGAATCTCGGTCGTGTGGATCCCGGACAGACCATAGCCATAACTCTACCTCTAGCACTAACTCTAGCTCTACCTCTAACTCTACCTCGTAACTCTATACCTCTACCTGTATCTCTAGCTTCACCTTTAGCTCTAACTCTAAGACCTCTATCTCTTCCTTTAGCTCTAACTCTGACTCTACTTTTACCTCTAGCTCTAACTGTAGCTCTAGCTTTAGCGCTACTAATAGTTCTAGCTCTAGCTGTAACTCTAGCTTTAAGTCTACTTCTAGCTCCACCAAAGTTATAGTAGAGCTAGAGAATAGAACTAGAGCTAGAGCTAAATGTAGAGTTAAAGCAAGAGGTAGAATTAGAGCTAGTGGTAGAGGTAGAGCTAGAGCTAGACTTTCCTTACTAACCTTCGGCTTCGTCTCAATCATTAATAATGCTATATTTCAGACGCTACTGTCATTAACAATGACGAATTTGCCAGCGGGTGTTTCAGTGGGACAAGTTTTTCACATCCTCCAATTTGCGGCTTCTGGTAAGTGGCAGTAAATTAAATTATTTTAAATAACCTATTAACTACATTTTTAAAAATTTTAGGCGAATTTAATAGATACGATTATGGTCGTGCGGTTAATTTGCAAAAATACAATCAGGAAGTACCGCCTAAATATAATCTCGCTAACGTAAAAGTCCCGGTGGCGCTGTATTTTGGACAAAATGATTGGATCATTCAAGTGAAGGTAAAAGTTCGTTTTCTTAAAATAACAATTAACGCAATTTATTTCTAGAATATAAAACGAGTAATTGATAGCCTTCCCAACATCGTCAAGGCTTATTTAGTGCCT
Source organism: Pycnomerus fuliginosus (assembly GCA_963924575.1). Lineage (NCBI taxonomy): Eukaryota > Metazoa > Arthropoda > Insecta > Coleoptera > Zopheridae > Pycnomerus > Pycnomerus fuliginosus. The sequence goes on from OZ004622.1 coordinate 18,012,182, forward strand.
TTGAAGGAATTTAATCATAACGATTTCCTTTTAGGTAAAGATGCTGATAAGCTTTTGTACAAATCTGTTGTAGAGGAAATGAATAAATATTGATTGTTATTTAATTTCGATCGGTGCATTGTACGGAACTCCATATTGACATGTTTATTTGCATTTTAGTGCCGAAGCATATGCGTAGGCACTGTAGTTTTAGTGAATTCGCTCGCTCGGCCGGCCGTCCGACTACTTTTGAAGCGTGTATACCCCGAAAATCTCGGCGGGGATTGTTTTTGGGCCATATCGGACCAGGGGGTGGAAGTTAGGGGTGAAAAACTGAAAGAAATTACAATTTTCGACGTTTGATCGCGAACGCTGCCTCAACGCTTGCAGCTAGAGCAAAAGTTTGTAAGCAGGAATTGTCGGCAATGAAAAGATCTACAAAAAAGTCCGCGACGGCATATAGCTATCTACGATGGGTAGCCCACCGAGATCGTTTTTGTGTTTTAATTTTTGACGAAAATAGCTTCAGTGGCTTATTGTCGGCTATCCGTAACATATTTATATGCTGTCGCGGACTTTTTTGTAGGTCTATTATATATATTTCTCCCTTATACGATTTTAATCCACCTTCAAGCGTTTAGGCAGCGTTCGCAGTAAAAGCGCGAAAATGCGAGGTTTTTTTGGGACCGAAAAATTATTAATTGTAATAACTCGAGAACCAGTGGAGATACTTCACTGAAACTTGATATACGTTTTTGACGGACAAGTCTGTTGAAGGTGAGGGGGTGTCAATTTTGGGGGATGAAATTTAGGGGTTGAAAATCACAAAAATACGAAAACTTCTCAAATATTTTGCACATGGAGGTCTGAAACCACATATATTTTGACATTATTTGATAAGGGATGATCTTTTTTCTGCAAGATGAAACAAAAAGGGGTGCAAATTAGGGGCTGAAACTAGAAATTGCACATAAGTGTTGCTTGAAATTCAAGCAATTCGATAACTTTTAATCAATGGCCCAGAAAAAGTTTTGAGCATATATTTAGTCCTTAGACCCTTAGATCACCTACGACAGGAAGAGAAAAAAATTGCACCTCTAAAACTCAACCCCTTCAACCTTCAAACAAAAAATTCACTTAGAGGAAATGTAACCCTTGGACCACCTATTACCGGAGGAAACTAATTGAACACAAAAAATTGCACCCCTGAAACTCGCCCCCTTCAACCTCTAACCACAAAAACTTGACTTGGAGGAAATTTAACCCTTGCACCGCCTACAACCGAAAGAGTTGAATTGAACAAAAAAACTACGCCCCTAAAACTCACCCCCTTCAACCCCGAAACACAAAAAAATGATTTGGACGGAATTTAATCCTTTTACCACTGATTATCGCAGGAGACAATTTTGAACGCAAAAAATTGTACCCCCAAAACCCAGTCTTCAACCCTCGAACACAAATAATTGACTTGGATGAAATTGAGCCCTTGGACTATCTACAATAGAAACAGACTAACTGAACGCAAAAAGTTGCAACCACCCCCTTCAACCTCCAGATACGAAAAATTGACAAACTCGGTGGAAATTTAACCCTTAGATTACTTGTTACTGGAAGATATACTAATTGAGCGCAAATGAATTGAAGATTTGGACCACGTTCACGGTGAATAAACATCTACAGGGATACACATCGCATTGATAGACATCTTCCGTTGGCTTTTGAAATAGGAGAGTAAAAACTAAAGCAGAAATGCAGAAAATTATGAGTAACAAGTAGGTACGTGATATTAGTTATTTTGATGCAAGAATTTAGAATTTGCCAATCCACAAAGAAAGATAATGGACATGAGGTCAATGATCAAAATTTATTAATCTCTGCTAAATATTTCACGTCTGACCTGTGATCGCCGTTACACGCGCAATTTCGGTGTATTATACTGAACGGTGTAGGTACTGCGCGAAACTTCACATCGACGTGTTCGGTGCATTATACAGAAATCAATGCAATAATTCTTCCTGCGTTGGTACAAGTACAAGTAACTTTCCTAATTATAATTATTGAAAAGCAAAGGTCGTTGCCTACGGTAGCTTTAATCGCATTCACATGTTGCACTATGAAACACTTTTGTCTAATTGCTTACATAGTCATGATCGGCAAGAAAAGTGTAATAACTTCGTTTGCTCTTTTGGTTGTTGCTTTAATATTTCGAGAATGTAGAAAACATAACTTTTCACATCCAAACGCGGGCCTTAACGTGGTAAGTGCACTTTTGAAGACAGGTTTGTTGACGAAATTTCAGACACAGTTAATAAGAAAATATGGATATTCGGTTGAAACTCACAAAGTGGTAACCGAAGACGGCTACGTTTTAGCCCTCCACCGTGCTCTTCCCAAAAGCAAATATAGAAAAGGTCCAGTATTGCTGATGCACGGAATGTTGCAGAGTTCTGCCAGTTTTGTGACTTCAGGACCTGGAAAGGCTTTAGGGTTAATTTTGGCTGACGAAGGGTACGATGTTTGGTTAGGAAATTCCCGGGGAACCACTTGGTCGAGGGATCATAAAACTTTCAATCCTGACGTGGACAATGAGTTTTGGAACTTTACAATGCACGAAATAGGAATTTACGATGTTCCTGCTCTTACAGATTATATTTTGAAACGTACAGGAGAGAAGCGATTGCAATATGTTGGGTACTCCCAAGGAAGTTTCGTATTTTTTGTATTGTTGTCAGAGAAACCGGAGTACGTAGAAAAAATCAAATTTATGACAGCGCTAGCGCCAGCTATCTACTTCCAGAATTCTCCAAGCGCTTTCCTTAAGTTTCTGCTTCGATCCAGGAAACTCCTCGAGGTTTATAAATTTTTTCACAAACTCATTTCTTTTCTAGTTTTTAGCAGAACAATTCAATGTTCGCGAAATATTTTCTCAAAAAGGTCCTCTTTCCTTCTACTTAAAACAAATCTGCCATGAACACTCCATTTTCATAGATTTCTGTTTGCACCATTTCTTTGCGATGCAAGGTTACAACGAAGAACAATTCAACAAGGAAGAATTATCGCTGACAATGTTTAATTTTCCAGCAGGAATTTGCATTCGTCAGGTTTTTCACGTCCTACAACTTGCGGAAGCAGGTGAGCCAAGACCGTCAGTAATTGTTTTAATCCACAATTTTAGGAGAATTTCGTCAATACGATTACGGACGAGAGATCAATCTGAAAAAATATGGCCAAGAGGAAGTGCCAAAATATAACCTGTCCAACGTGAAGGCTCCTGTAGCGTTGTACTTTTCAGAAAACGATTGGGTAATCGATATAAAGGTACCTAGGTAAAAGGAAGAAAAGAAAATAATTTAAGATATTTTCCCAGAACATAAAACGGGTCAAGGAAGTCCTCCCGAATGTTGTGAAAGAGTATTTGGTTCCTTTGGTGAAATTTAACCACAACGATTTTCTATTGGGGAAGGATGCTGACAAACTTCTTTATAAATCCGTTGTAGAGGAAATGAATAAACACTAAATTAGAAAACTGAAACAGTTTTTAAAAGTATTTTGTTATTGTCGATCGGTGCATTATACAGAACATCACCTCGATATGGTTATTTATATTCTTCGGCGTATTATACAAAGCTTTACATTATTGACACGCTCATCAGCACAATTAGGTACCTACATACTTAGCAACAAACATTCATTTCACAATGACAGTGGTTGGAAAGTTGGCAATAAGCGATCGATGCATTATGCATAACGCCAGATTGACGTGGACTGGTCATTTCTACCTTTTGGTGAACTCAACATCGATATGGGTGCATTATACGGACCTCGAAATAAACATTTAATTAACAAATTCAAACCGTCTGATAAACTTGTTGCATAATTCAGAATACCACATCTACATAGTTAGGTACATACCTCTATTCTTCGGTGGATTATAAATAAGTTGTTGACATTGATATGCTGATGCTCATCAGCTGAATAATTACCGGTAAGTATATAACTTCAAGCAACAAAAATGCAACGTTTCAAGGTGTACTTTAGTGTACCTACTACAAAACTTTACATTATTGATAGGCTCAACAGCGCAATTACATACTTATAACTTAGAGCAACACAAATGCAACATTTCACAATGGTCAGATTAATTTGACAGCGGTAAAGCAGTTGGTAAACTGGTCATTTGTATCTTTCGGTGAATTATACACAATTCAACATCGATATGTTATGTTCTGATAAAAAAAGCTTCAACAAAGATAACTTTGAATTTCGATCGGCGTATTATACAGAATCTTAGACGACCATGTCGATGCTTCGGTGCGGTATACGGATTCTTAATTCGTAATTTGATTATTCAAAATGACTATTAAATTAGCACATTCAAGAGTTTTTCAAAGTGTATTGTAAACTTATACCGTATGTGTTTTAAAAACCGGACGAAACTACAGCGCGGTTATAGAAAGACCTATTAGTAAAGAATGATACGTCAATCTAATTAAAAATACTACAATTTGGTGAGCCAGATGAGTTTTTTCAGGGGCACCCAGTGTCTTAATTTTACCCCAATTTTGTGTTTTCAAATTTAGACCTACCTTTTCCGCAACGGATTCAGAATCTACGATTTTTTCTGAGCAAGAAGATTTTCACACTAGAAGATACCAAACTTTCATTTTTCTACCAAACATTCACCTATCCCTCGCTTGCCAAAATTTAAAATTTGGTAGAGATGGGCCCAGGCAGTCGCTTATTGTATTTTTTTTTCGCAACTGATTCAGAATCTACGATTTTTGCTGAGTTATAAACATGTATATCACTTAACCCGAATTACAGTCACGACCACCCTAGCTTTTCAAAAACATCGAAAAAATCGGTGAAAAATTGTGATTTTTGAAAAACGCAAAAACACGATAACTTCATTTTTTTGAGACAAATTCAACTGCGCAATTACATTTTCCTAAATTTATTGTTTTTGAAATGTTGGCAATTGTGGAAATTAAGAAATTTGAAAACAACAAAGACAAAAACTAAAGCAGACGTGTTTTTGCGTTTTTAGAAAATCTCAATTTTTCACCGATTTTTTCGATGTTTTTGAAAATCTAGGGTGGTCGTGACTGTAATTCGGGTTAAGTGCAAATACACACGGTATATCGGGTGGTCATAAATGATTGACCACTAAATGGCATCTCTGCAAAAGACAAAAGGGGCAGCTACGGAAGCGGCTGGAACCTCCCCACTTGGTGAATGATCCAATGCTATCACCAATATCAAGTAAATTTTACTGTTTACTATACCTAAATTTTACTCCACCAAACCTAAGGTGTTTTCTGTGATTTTTCTAAATTTTACGATCTTTTGCCAAAAGGGCACTAAGATTGAATTCAATTTTGAAAACAAAATTTGAAGACTTTTCATGTGCTGATAGAGAAAATAGCAGTTCATTATTCAAATTTCAAAGTTGATATGCCAAAATGGCACTTGCTGTTCGCCGATTGCCACCAAAATTAAATCAGCTCTTCGGCGGGTAACGGTACCTCTACCTACCAAATTTCAGCCAAATCGATCCAGCATTTTAGGCTGTAGCGTGTTATTTAATGTTTCCCCAAAACTTTGAATTTTTCGATTTTATGCAAAAAACGCGCTAAGAGTGAATACACTTTCAGATACAGAATTTCAAGACCTTTGATGTGCTGATAAGAAAAATTAGTGTTCATCAGTCAAATTTCATGGTTGGTGTGCCAAGAAGGCACTTGGCGTCTGCGGATTCGCAACAAAATTAACTGGGCTCACCGGAAGGCCAACGCTAACCTCCATACCAAATTTCATTTAAATCGGTTCGGTAGTTTCCGAGAAATCGTGCTCACATACATACATACATACATACGTACATACACACAGACATTTTTTAAAAACCACTTTTTTGTGATCCTGGGACCTTGAAGCGTAAAGATCTGGTGTTATCTCAATTTCGAATTTTGGAGTGATTGCAGTAACCTCCCATTTTTATATGGTTGTGGGGAGGTTAACAAGAAACAACCAATCAACTGACACTGACGTTTTGTCCTGAATTAAAAGAATTTCAAAAAGTAGTGTCGTCCATCAGTGTCATTGTCATTGTGCGTATTGAAAACAACGTTGCATTTAGCGGTCAATCATTGATGACCACCCGATAGCTAGGCAAACGGTGCATTATACGGAACATCACATCGACATGTGCATGGTTCCTTCTTTTATTCAAAGTATTATGCCCTGTATTATACAAAACATGATTACATCGGTTTGCTCGTTAGCTTGACATTTACGTGCTATACAGAAAGTAAGAGTAGATTTTACCTCTGAGAAAAACGTCTATCAAGCTTTTTTGTATTTTTGACATAATTTTTTTACCCACATCACATGTAGGCACAAGATGGCTGATATTGCGTAAATAGCGATTTAAAAAACTATTCGCAAAGTGTCAGAAAAAATCACAGCATCGGACGGTCGCTTTTACTTGCAGAGGTAAAACCTCCCCTTCTTTAAAACAACAAACATTGTACGTACGGCAGTTCGGAAGAAATCGGTGTATTGTATAGAACTGGACATCGATATGTTCGGCGCAATGTTTCTGTGCATTATACGGAACTCAAACTCCACAAAACATAAAAATCACTTATTATAAAAACTTTTGATAAAGATAATTTTGTAAGTTGATTTAAAAGTAGAGGTCATTGCTAACGGAAGGTTTTATCGAGCAACATATTTGCACTCTTAGCATTTTCTTTAATTGTTCATAACACGTAAGAAATGATTGGCAACAAAACGGTCATACTTTCCGTTTTGGTTATTGCTGTAATCTTTCGAGAATATCGAAAACATAACTTTTCACATCCAAATGCGGGCCTTAATGTGGTACGTAGCTTTTAATAAATCCTTTTTGAACTTATCATAGAACTTATTAGAAAATACGGTTATTCGGTGGAGGTTCATGAGGTGGTTACAGAAGACGGTTACATTTTAACCCTTCATCGGATTTTTCATAAAAGTGACCTAAAAGGTCCCGTATTGTTGATGCACAGTCTGTTCCAAAGCGCTGCCTGTTTTGTAACCTTGGGACCTCGAAAGACTTTAAGTTTAATTTTGGCTGATGAAGGGTACGATGTTTGGTTGGGAAATTCCCGGGGAACCACCTGGTCGAGGAGTCACAAAACCTTGAATCCTGACGTTGATAATGAATTTTGGAACTTTACAATGCACGAAATTGGGATTTACGATGTTCCTGCTTTTACTGATTATATTTTGAAGCTTACAGGCGAGAAAACAATACAATACATAGGGCATTCGCAAGGAACTTTGGTATTTTTTGTATTTTTTTCAAAGAAACCGGAATATGCAGACAAAATTAAACTGATGCCACCATCAGCTATACCTATGGTTTAACGGCCGGAATGAATAAACGGTAACAAAGCTTTTGTTTCTAGTTCTATTCTTTTCTCGTACACGAAAAACTTGTATTTGCATCCTTTGTTAATGTGAGTATGAGCATCTTGTAACACTTTATTCATACCAGCCAATATGTACACCTTGTGTATGGTACCTCTCCCCATTCTGAAACCTGCCTGGCCATCTGGTAAGCTCATCCTTCTTTCTAATTCCCCTTTCCCCTAGTATCATTAACTATTAACTATGTCCTCTCACAAATTTTTTCTTGGTCCATATATTTCTTTTAACATTTTTCTTTCGAATTTTCTCAATTTTTCTCGCCAAACACATCACTTCTGCACCTTACATTACTAAAAATGTTTACACATCAAAACTGAGTAAAGATGTATGCAAATCTGATCTCGCCTCTTTAACTTTCACCGGTCGGTTTATTATACAGAGCTTGACATGCACATGCATATGCTAATCTCAGTCGGCGTATTATACTGAACTCCTTGATATAATCATCGTATTCTATGCAACTCAGCAGCATTCAAAAACCCAAGGAAATTTTGCTTATCTGCCACACGTGCATTGTTTTATTAATAAAACAAAAAAAATAACACTTGTTCAAAGGTAAAGTATAAACCGTCGCGTTTAGGCGAAAAATCACAAAAATCGCAGCAAGTGCCTCTTGACAGATGATTTTAGATTAGATCTGTGTCTAATATACCTAACAATTGTGCAGCGAATGATAAAACAACATTCAAGATGTTACCCTCAGTACCCCTTTTCCAAGTTGCTTTAATTTTCTTTTATTTTAAAACCAATGCAGCAGCTTCTGACGTCGGTCTTGATACAGTGAGTCCCTCTTTTTATTTTCCATCTAAAACCGTTACATTAAGGTGCAAATCATTACAAATCACGGATATGACTGCCAAACCCACCCCATCACGACCGAAGATGGATATATCTTAACCTACCACCGGATTCCTCGTGGTATTAACGACGATGACGATGGCAGCAGCAGACCTGTTGTCTTGCTGATGCACGGACTTCTATCATCTTCTGCTGATTACGTGAATATGGGTCCTGATAGAAGTCTGGCCTATATCTTGGCTGATTCAGGATATGACGTCTGGATAGGCAATGCCAGAGGAAACTTGTATTCCCGAAACCACACAACGTTGGACATCCAAACTGATAAGGCTCAATTTTTCAACTTCAGCTGGCACGAGATTGGATACTACGATTTAGCAGCTGCCATAGACCACATTTTAGTGACAACCCAAGAGGATGGTTTGTACTACGTGGGCCATTCTCAAGGCACCACGACTTTCTTCGTGTTAACATCCAGTAGACCCGAATATAACGATAAAATCCGATTGGCTTCTTTGCTAGCCCCCGTGGCTATAATGGAAAATGAACCTGAAGGTTTTTTGGTGGATGCTGCTCGAGATATAGAAGAAATTGAGTACGTCTTTGACCGTTTAGGTATTTACGAAGTCCCCTTCCTTGATTTAGTGAGAGAGTACGCGGTAGAAAATTGTGGCTTGCCTGAAAGTCGACAGATTTGTGCAGCTGCTTTGTTTGCGATTGGAGGAGCTCCGGATGAAGATCAACTCGATTGGGTAATGAAAATTCTGTAATTTTTCAAAAATTGTTATTTTAGGATTTACTGCCTGTTATTGGCAGTAACGCTCCCGCCTCAGCTTCAATCAAACAGTTTATACATTACGGCCAACAAATTAAAGCGGGAGGATTTTCTCGGTTCGATTATGGTGCTGAGGGTAACTTGGAGGTTTATAACCGTCCCACGCCACCCCCGTACGACTTTTCAAAAATTACCGCCCCGGTAGCTATATACTACGGGAAAAATGATGACGTAGCAATTCCTGAGGTTCGTACGCTGTTGGACTGTTCGTTTTTTGACTTTTATTGTTTCAGGATATTTTAACCACCGCTAAATTAATCCCAAATTTGGTCAAGAATTACACGGTTTCCTTCGATTTATTCAATCACGTAGATTTCATATATGCGAAGGATGTTGTTGATTTGGTTTATAACGAAGTGTTGACTGTTATGAAAAATTATTGAAAGCTCATTAAATGGTCAAAATATTCTTTCTGCAGGTTTTGTACACTCGAATTTCGATCGGCGCATTTTGCGGAACTTTCGAAGACCAAGTCCATGCTTCGACGCCTTAAACGGAACGCGTTATCGATGATTTAAGAATCATCAACGCGTTTCGTTAATAATTCATTCTGCTGTTTTTGTACACTTGAATTTCGATCGGCGCATTATACGGAACTTTAGATGACCATGACGATGCTTCGGTGCATTATACGGAGCGCATTATCGATGATTCTTAATTCGAAATTTGATGAACGTTTTATTCTATGAACATTTTATTTGAAAAGTGCAAAAGGGAAACTAAAATATTGAAAAAAAAAAGTTGATTAAATAGTCGAAATCTTCATTCTGTCGTCTTTATTCACTTGAATTTCGATCGGCTTATTATACTGAACTTTAGATAGCGGCCAATTGGCAATTTGATCATTAAAATTCTGCCATGTTATTTGAAAACAGCAATGTTGAAAGAAAGTTCATTAAATGGTCAAAATATTCTTTCTGCAGGTTTTGTACACTCGAATTTCGATCGGCGCATTTTAGGGAACTTTCGAAGACCAAGTCCATGCTTCGACGCCTTAAACGGAACGCGTTATCGATGATTTAAGAATCATCAACGCGTTTCGTTAATAATTCATTCTGCTGTTTTTGTACACTTGAATTTCGATCGGCGCATTATACGGAACTTTAGATGACCATGACGATGCTTCGGTGCATTATACGGAGCGCATTATCGATGATTCTTAATTCGAAATTTGATGAACGTTTTATTCTATGAACATTTTATTTGAAAAGTGCAAAAGGGAAACTAAAATATTGAAAAAAAAGTTGATTAAATAGCCGAAATTTTCATGCTGTCGTCTTTGTTCACCTGAATTTCGATCGCCTTATTACACTGAAATTTAGATAGCGGCCAATTCTCAATTTAATCATTAAAAATTCTGCCATGTTATTTGAAAACAGCAATGTTGAAAGAAAGTTCATTAAATGGTTGAAATATTCATTGTTTTTTCGTACACTTGAATTTCGGTGGGTGTATTATATGGAACTGTGGATGACTAAGTCGATGTTTTGGAGCATTATACAAAACGCATTATCGATGATTTGATCATTCTAAATGTAGGTAAATACGAGTTTTAATTCGCAATTTGATCATTTTTAATTGTAGGTACGTTATTTGAAAAAAGCAAAAGAGCAATTTCATTAAATGTGGAATATTCGTTCTGCCGTCTGCGTACACTTGAATTTCGATCGGCGCATTATACGGAACTTTAGATGACCAGTCGAAACTTCGGATAAAGAGCGATTTATCGTAGATTTTTAATTCAAAATCCTATTTACATTTTACTTGAAATGAAAAGAGCCGATTAAAATATTTCACAACTTTAAAATTATTTATCATATGATAACAAACTGAAGGCAATTTTTGAAAAATGATTGATATAAAGTTCGTTTAAGTGGTTCAAATATTCATTCTGCCGTTTTTGTACATTTGAATTTTGAAAGGCGCATCATACGGAACTTTGGAAGACTATGTCGACGCTTCGGTGCATTGTATGGAGCGCAATATGGATGACTCTTCACTGGCAATTTGATCAATCAAAATTATATGTACACGTAATTTGAAGAGCGAAGGAGCAATCAATTTGAAAAAAAGTTAATTAAATTGTTGAAATATTCATTCCGCCGTTTTTGTACACTTGAACTTCGATCGGAACTTTACGAAATGCATTATCGAGGATTCTTAATTCGCAATTTGATCATACAAAATTCTAGGTACATGCTGTTTGGGAAGAGCAAAAGAGCAACCAAATATTGAAAGAAGTCATTAAACAGTTTAAATCTTCGTTCTACTGTCTGCGTACACTTAAATTTCTATCGGCGCATCATACGGAACTTTGGATGACCATGTCGAAGCTTCGGTACATTATACAGAGCGCATCATCGTTGATTGAAAATCCTATGTACATTTTATATGAAAAGAGTAATCAAAATATTTCTCAACACTATTATTTATTACATTTAAATAATAACGAACTGATCGCTGTTATTATTGAATGAAAGTTCACTAAATTGTTGAAACATTCATTATACCATTTTTGTACAATTTCGATCGGCGTATTATTCGGAACTTTATATCACCATCTCCACATGGACCATTGACATAATGGTAGCGTATTATTGATGATTCTTCATTCTTAAATTGATCACTCAAAATCCTGGTACGTTATTTGAAAAATGACAAAAGAGCAACCAAAATATTGTACATCAAAATTTCGATCAGCGCATTAACTTTAGGTGACTAGAAGATTAAGCTACATTATAACGGAGCGCATTACCGATGATCCTTAATTCGCAATTTGATCAATCAAAATTGTATGTAGACGTTATTTGAAAAGAGCAATCAAATTGAACGAAACTTGATTAAATGGTTGAAATATCCATTCCGCTGTTATTGTACCACGAGGATTGTACACTTGAAATTCGACCGGCGGATTATACGGAACTTTAGATGACCATGTCGATGCTTCGGTGCATTATACGGAGCACAGTATCAATGATTCTTGATTCAAAATCCTATGTACATTTTATTTGAAAAGAGCAATCAAAATATTTCACAACTCTTATATTATTTATTACATTTAAATGACATGAAACGATGCATGGCGAGGTAGTTCCGGCGCTGTGGAATGTCTTCAATCTTGATGAATGTTGAACAGTTTGGCCACCTCGTTAAGATCGTCGTACTTCCTTTCATCTTTTAAAACTTGCCTAGCAATCGACATTCGGTTAAAAACATTCCACAGCACTATCCCCACCACGATATCGTTTCTGAGATAAAACACGATCCCTTTACCGTAATCTTCAGACCCTTCACCTTTCTTCGGTTGGCCCTTATTCTGAGCATTGTTGGTGTCCGGGTTGTTGTTTGCCTCCATTTTGGAGCGAATACCTTCGTCGGATTCCGTGACGACGGCTTTTGGACTGTCTTTGTCCGTTGCCTTGGCAAACACCCCCACTGTCGGCAAAGAGGCGTCTATGATCCCGATCGCTTCATAGCCCACGTCTGGACCTAAATCGGACCAGAACATACTCTGATGCAAGTAGGGTTTCGTTCCTCCAGTCATATTTTCTCCCGCCAGACGACCAGTCACTACGGCGTGATCGTGATGTTCGATCCTTCTCCTGCCGAGCTTCACGTCGTAGAAACACGCACAGTCGCCAGCCTAAAATTTCAAATAAGTTTAAATCCATTCAAACTGTGTTTTCTTAACCTTAATAGACATCGTTTATGTACTTACTAGTGTTTTACATATATGAAAATCAATAACTCACACATCCCCTGCAATATAGAAAAATAAAAAATAGCTCTTCTAGTTTGAGCTCTCCAAATTTAGCTTCTTAATATTAAATCGTTTGGTAGATATGAATTATGAATATCTTGGAAAATAGCGAAGATGGATATAAAGAATGCTCGACTCGAAATTAAAGTTTCATTTAAATAGGATAATAGTTGGAGAGATACACGGAATATTAATTTAAATTAACAAAGATATGTATATCACAATTTTCAGATTTCTCGGGATAACTCAGGAACAAATCAAGATATCGGGGAGTTCTCTTGAGATTCTTAATCACGAACAAATAGCGCAAGTTTTCTATAATTTAACCGACTCCGTATCTCTTACTGTTTAGGGGATGCCCATGGTGAGCAGTGGAAAAGAAACCACCCTATATAACTTCAAAAAATGGAAAAAAGGCAATATCTTGAGAAAATAAAGAAGATATGGATTGGTAATATAGCTCAAATGGGAACGTAACTTCCTACTCATTGGCGTTGCTTTTTAGAAGTAGGCGGCAGGCATTCTTTTACATAGAAGAATGAACAAACGGCCAAAATGTAGCTCAGTTCTTCTAGTTTGAGCCTTCCAAATTTAGTTTCCTAACAGCAAATTACTTTAAGAGAATATGAATCTCTCTATAGCTCAAGCAGAAAATAACGTCAGAAAACTAAAAAGGCAAATATCATGAAAACTACTGCTGATTTCGTTGCCCACCATTGGGATCTCAGAAACCATGAGAGTTGTAAGATCGGTTAAATCTTGTAGTTAAATTACATAAAGTTGCGTTTTTTGAAGGTGATATCTGTAAAGAATTCTCCGATATGTTGAATCGTTACCGAGTTATTCCGAAAAGACGAAAAATCGCGATTTTAAAGAAAAATTCACAGCATTCTAACAGTTGATTATATTTAAATGAAGCGTAGAACATCTATATTTTTGACAGCTGTCCATTCAACGGCTTTGACAGAAATTTTTTATGCCTTCTAGATTTTGAGCAACGACAATCTACTTTTCTGTTCCTTATGGCCGCCATATTGAATTTTAACAACGCACACACAAAAAATTAGCTTTTCAAAAATGTAACCAACATGGACTTTTTGACAGATCGTCAAACAATTTAAAAAAAGTACACCAACTGTTTCTTTCAATCTCTTATGACATTTGAGTTAAAACGTAATAAAATACGTCTTGGCGTCATGTAGCACAGGCTTGACACATTTTTTAAAGTTGCAAGTTTCATTTAAATAACATCAATCGCTTTTTCTTTAAAATCGCTATATTCAGTTTTTTCGAGATAGCTCAGGAACGAATCTTTGCCGATTCTTAAACACTTTCAAAAAGCACAACTTTTTTCTAATTTAACCGATCTTTAACTCATTTGGTTTCAAAATAAGCACCACCTGTATGTGAACTGCTAATATGACTCGAAATTAAATTTCCTACTTATTGGCGGAGTTGCTTTTTAAAATAAGGCTTTTTAGAAGTAGACGTCGAGTTTACATATTTGAAAATCAATAACTTTCCCATTATACATATACAAGAATAGAGAAATGGCCAAAATGCACTTGAGTCTATTGGTACAGTCGGGGAAAATGCTCACCGCACCACGACGACTTACTTGGTCGACTGTATCGCAACGTGTTAAACGTTTGCCAATCTGTCAGGCAAACATCAAACGAATTTCAGCGACGCGGTCGACCAAGTGAACCGTCGCGGTGGGGTGGGCATTTTCAAAGTTCCCGACTGTACATAGTCAAAGTACAATGAAGGCCTAGGAAATTTCTGTCCACGCCATTCAATTAACAGCTGCCAAAACCATAAATGTTCCAAGTTTCATTTAAATAGCATCAAAGGTAAGAAAGATATTTTTTTTGAAAAAACGCGATTTTCAATTGTTTCAGAATAAATCAGGAACGAATCAAGATATTGGAGAACACTTTACAGATACTTAATCATCCCAAAAAAGTGCAACATTTTTCTAATTTAACCGATTCTCTAATTCTTATGGTTTCCGAGACCCCAATAGTGGGGAACGAAAAAAGCGCCACCCTGTATACTTTATGCAGGGATTTATAACCTCAAAAAATCAGGAAAGGTTGGGGAATAGCAAAAGATTAAACATGTACAGAGTGTTCCAGTCAAAACTATCCACCCCGAATCGCTCGGACAGGTCGATTTTTATTAGGAGGGGGACACTCAAATCCGTGCTATTTAAAATTTCAAGCCCCGCCCACCCCAACTTCAAGATTTCAAATGGCAATTCCCCACTTATGATACACTATTTGACAAATAATTTCATTAGGAATTCAACGGTATTCGCGAAAATCAGCAAAGTGTCTGACATCTGGTGGCAATACTTTAACTACACTGAGAGACAGGATACGGAAATACTTTTAAACGTCCGTCATCATAATTTCGGCTTACGTCAGTCAGTTGTCAGTTACGAGGTTAGGTAGTAGTTTTGTTAGGAGACATCCTCTCGCTGACTCGAAATTTTGTGAATAATTCTGTGGAATTTTACGTTTTGTGTACTTAAGTGGAACATTGTAAATCCAGGAAAACTTGGCTTTTAAAAAATCCACGTATCGATGTCACTGATGTCACCAACTGACACTGTCAGGCACGTCACGCTAGAATTCTCACCTCCGGCTCCCCAATGGGATGAGACCGCCATTTTGTGGTTTAGCAATGCCATCTATTAGCAGCTGATTTTCACGAATAAGTTAATTTTTTCTTCAAACGCCAAAAAAACTTCACTTCAATGACATTTTTGACAACGTTAAAGTGACATTTCTATGCCATGACAATGAAGTACATTATTTTAATTATAAGTATATTATTTTACTCCGTCCGCGATGAAGTACATTATTTTTACTCCGACGGCGGAATTTTTTTTTTTCAAAGCAAACTAAGCTTAAGTGTTCTTAAAGATTGAAGAAATAAATATCCATTTTTAATGAATTTTCTGCGTTTGAAGAAAAAATAGCATGTGTTATTCGGAGTAAAAGTTTCTTTGAGTGGCTCAGCTGGAACATCCAGTTTTGCCACACAAAGAATCACTTTTACTCCTAATAACATAATAACTATTATTCGTTCACTCGCAAGTATAAATTACATTTAAGGTGGGATTTTACCTCTGCGAAAAACGTCGAAAATGCGCTCTCGTATTTTTGAAACTCCGAGCTGATTTATAAATTTTTTGACAGAAAATTTTTACCCATACAGGGTGTCCCGTAATTAGGCTGCAATATTTTACCAGTGCGTTCTACGATCAAAATTAGGACTAAAAGTTTAGTGAACATTTATAGAAAAATCGATCCTAAGGGAGCTAGGGCCCCTCAAAGGGAGTCAAAAAAATAGTTAATTCTTCAATTTCTGAGGAAACAGCTTACGATAAGGTCACGAAATTTCGAACTTTGTCGTAAGTTTTTGTGCTGAAGAACAAAACTGATGTAATGGTTTTTGGCAAAAGTTTCAGGGACGTGCGTGAATGGAGGGGCCGCGGACATTTTTTTATCGAACTTTTTTGTACGACATCTTGTGTCATTTATGAACACAAATTTGAACTCCTTATACATTTTTACGTAAAAAAGGTGCTCTAGTTGAAACTCGATAGCTCAGGCCGTTTTTGAGGAAAATCGATTTGAAGAATTCTTTTTCCACGCCGAAAATGTGCAAAATTGATGATAGAAAAAAAAAAAAAAAAAAAAAAAAAACCAATTTTCTTCTGATTTTCTTTGGAATTTCAAGCAATTTCAAGAATTTCAAGTAGGTTAAACTTGTTTGTTTTTTGCTGATCACGCAGCATCTGAAAATTTTAGGTATTTTGAGTGCTACATTTACCCACTTTAATACCACGAAATTGAACTTTCAAATCGATTTTCCCCGAAAACGGCTTGAGCTATCGAGTTTCAACTAGAGCACCTTTTTTACGTAAAAATGTACGGAGAATTCGAATTTGTGCTCACAATTGACCCAAGGTGTCGTACAAAAAATTTCGATACAAAAATGTCCGTGGCCCCTCCACTCACGCACGTCCCTGAAGCTTTTGCCAAAAACCATTACATTAGTCTTGTTCAGCAGTAAAATCTACGACAAAGTTCAAAATTTCGTGACCCTATCGTAAGCCGTTCCTCAGAAATTGAAGAAATAAGTATTTTTTTTACCCGCTTTAAGGGGCCCTAGCTCCCTTAGGATGGATTTTTCGAAAAATGTTTACATCGCGGATATCTTGGCTAAGTGTGGGACAAATTTTATAACAAAAAACTGAAAAACAAAGCTTTAGCTTCGAAAATACGACGAGCGTGATATCGACGAGTTCCTATAGAAACCTTATGGGCCAATCGGTTTTACTTGCGGAGGTAAAACCTCCCTTTAAGCCCCTTCGTGAGATAACAATCAATTGAAAGGGCCTGAAATTGTCTGTAAACCGGTACAACGACTTTTAAAATCCATCCACTCGTACAAAAGTTATACTGAAGAGCATGAACTGGTTCTGGACCCAGAAATAATAATTGTTCTCGCTGTAACATTCGAAGGAGTGCATAAATTTCAAAAATTCTTGCATAGGATTACACATCCTTTTAAATGAGGTATCACAAAGGACTTTTATATAATTTAAAATTTGACCGTAGAGGGCGCTCGGGAATGAACGCAAAGCATTATGAGATTAGCTATCAAATGATGTATCATAAGTGGAGAGTTGCCATTTGAAATTATGAAGTTGGGGTGGAGGCACGGATTTAAATTTACCAGAAATTCGGGGTGGATAGTTTTCATTGGAATACCCTGCAGCGGCCAAAATATTGTAAGTTGACCTGACTTCAGACTGTTAACTTCACAGCTGGTTCCCATTAATTTTGTTTACCATCCCTTGCGAAGCATTTTTATTAAAAATAATCTCCTACGGGAGGTACTATGAGCTACCCACTCGTAAGGAGGTATTTCCTCAACATTTTCTTCACTAGTCCATCAAAATCATGTCAATAATAAATTATTACTTCGTATAGTGCCAGCGGGATGCTAACTACCGTTGCCTGAGGCCCTTATTATATCTTGGCCCCCATTTTATACTCACTGGCGCCGTTGCTTTTTAAAATACGTATTTTTAGAAATGTTACTATTTTACAATCAATAACTCTCACATACAATGTAGAAAAATTAAAATTATACGAAACTTTCTATGCCAAAAATTGAAAATGGTAAACTAGCGATACATTTTGAAACGAAATTAAATCTCCTACTTACAATGTACAAGTTAGACCGCGCCATAAGTTCGGTATTGACAAGGTATCCTCCTAGTTCCGGATCAACTTCCAGGCCCGACTTTTCGGCAAGCTCCGTGTTCGGTTCAACCCCCACGGCCACTATCGCCTGATCCACCTGAATAACTTTTCCATCGCTCAACGTCAACAGCAGTTTTTCCTTTTCCGCCTTCACCCCAATCACGTCGGAATTACTCAAAACGTTGACTCCCTCCGCTTTCACTTTGTTCGTCGTCCAGCTGCTCAAATACTCGGGCAAGATTTTCCCCATATTACCCGATTCCCTAAAGATCTGATACACTTTCTTCTTCTTCTTCTTACCCCTCCTGGAGAGGGCGCAGGCCAATTCGCTGCCCAGAAACCCACCCCCCACCACCGCCACAGTTTCAGTCTCCTCGAACGTCTCATAAACGTCCTCAAAGTCGTAAATGTTGCGAAAAAGTTTCACCCTGTCCCTGACGCAATGATCCTTGGAGGCGACTTCGAAAACCCCCAGGGATTTGGGGGTGGCCCCCGTGGCTATCAGGCACTTGTCGTAATGTATTTCGTAGCCGTTTTCCAAATACGCCACTTTTTCGATGACGTCCAGATCGGTGACGGTCCATCCTTTGGCGACCGCCACCCCACCGTTCGGGCTTTGGTCCAACTCTTTGCATTTCGTGTAAAAGTCCTCGGGTTCGTAATAAAGACTGAAAATTTTGGAATAAAAAAAAAATTGTTCGAAAAATAAAATAAAACTTACTTGCGCTCCGATCCGTTCCATTGTTTAAAAATTAATTTCCTGACGGCGTCTTCGTCGTCGTTGAACCACATTTCCTTGGACAGGGGTGGTCGCATGTAGGGGTTAAAGGATTCATTCGTGACCACTAAAACCTATCGTTCGATTAGAATCGGTTTAAAGATCGATCAGTTTCGGTTGTTCACGTTCATCACCGGAAATGATCGGCATTGTTCGACTCGTAACCTCGTATAAACTTTAGGTTGGTGGAAGAAAGATGAGTATAGCACGGCTATCTCTGTCTAGATTGTATTGTACTATACAAATCCATTTTGGAAACATTCAGTCGAATGTAGAACAACGTTTTACTTTAACCAATTTAGTATCAAATTTACAGGGTGAGTCATCTTAGAAATATTTTGAGACATTCAGAAGAAATGATTAATTCATAACTATGGTCTGTCCGGAATCCACATGACCAGGATTCACCCTATTTCCATGGCGAATCATTGTTGTCAACAATGAGTCGCCATGGAAATTGGGTGAATCTTGGTCATGTGGATCCCGGACAGAGTATAGTAAAAGTTAAAAATTATCGTCATTGTTCGACACCTACAAATATCCTCATCTCTCTTTTCCTATCAACTTCACGTTGGTGGAAGAAAGATAGGTTTGAACTGTAGCTCCCTCTTTCTGTATTGATGTGTTGTAATACCGAGTGATCAAACATCAAAACGATCAAGGGTGACTATGGGATTTAAATTATCTTCGATAATAATCCCAGAATCCTCCCCCTGTTGCGTTTGTTTGCCTTGATGGCACTTAACTAACAGTAGCAGTACCAGTAATAATAAGAAACGTATTTTTAATATTTTTTTAATTTTATCACTCCGCACGAAAATGGAGCGAAAGATAACAGTCGAATACGCTACAAAGTTCTACTTTAGCCACTTTTGTTTTTTTTTTACAGGGTAAGTCATTTTTAAAATATTTTGAAACACACAAGACTAAAAACTTTTGGTTTCTAAAACCTTATTGCTATACAGGGTGGCTCTTTTAAAGTGTCAGTTAGCGATATTTAGACAATCGCAGCTAAACGAAAATTCACACACGAGGGTTTCAATTCATTGCCCATCGAATGAAAATATTTCAGCACTGACGCACTTCAGGTTACACAGGAAGTGACCACCATCTTTGTCATTTTAAATGGGAAGCCGATGTTTTGACTGCAGATTCAGATTGGTCTCTTCATTGTAAGTTTATTGCACCCCTACTTTGGCTCCATAACTGTCATAGTTTTTGACATATGTCAAAATTTGTGTAAAAAGAATAAAATTTGTATCTTCCAGACGGTTGAAGATTAAGAAATCAAACTTGGAGGGTTGAAAGTACAAGATTTGAGCTTTCGGCTGATGGCTCACTCGTTCTTGTCGACATAACAATATGGATACAGCGGAAATTAATTTTTACAACGAAATTGTGCAAAGCTCGATTGTTTCAAATGCGAGTACCATAATTTTATGTATCCAAAACATGCAAAATGAAATTCTCTTTTGCGCTAGCATTAGCATTCCCTATATCTATTTTCAATATTTTTGAAAATATTTCAAATACAATAAATGTATTTATTTTTTACACAAATTTTGACGACTGTCAAAAACTATGACAGTCAGGCAGGCAAAGAGGGGGTGTAACAATCGGTAAATCGGTGGCTAAAGCAGTCTATTGGTCCAACGATGTCATCCCCCTGAATTTGGGCAGGTTTATGCCAAAACCGAAATTAAAAATATATTAATATTTAGTCAAGTGGTGACTAATTAAACTCAAAAAAATTTGAAAAAAATCTCTCTACAACAGAACTATACAGTGCTAACCTAAAGTAGGGAACGGGTAGTTTATTTGACATACTATTGACATTATCGTCAGGCGCATCTTTTGACGTTAATGTTTTTTTTTACTTTACGTCACGGAGTGATATGATTTCATCAACATTTTTCTTATTAACGAAATAGTTTTAGTTTGTGTCATTGGAAAGTGGATTTTTTTTCTCTATCATGCGCAAAATATTGGAGACTTTTTTAACTGATAATAACTTTTTTCTTTTTTTGCATATACTTATTTCGTAAAATAATGATTTTATCAAAAAAGCGGTTAAGTGATGAATTGAACAGTATAAAATTCTCTATAAGAAGGGTCTATTCATTTTTATCCTAACACCAATATTTATATACCGGTGAGTGTCAACGAAACCAGGCCCAATCCCCTTTTTTCCGCACTTATCAAAATACTTCAATTAAATTTGGCAAAGAAATAATATATGATAAACTACACCCTTTGACATTTAGAGGCATTTTGAATCACTTCCGGTTACAGCAAGAAATAGGCAAAAATGGAAAGAGATTGTAGATTCCTAAATTCTTGACCCTTCGCAAATTATCGAATACTCGCAGTTGCTATGGTACGAGTTCTGTTTTTGGTTATGTCCTAACAACTGCGAACGTTCGCTAATAAGCGAAGGGTCAAGCGTTCCCCTCCTGTTCTTAGAGCCCTTAGAGACTTTTTCGATCGAAAAGAACTTTAAACTAAATTTCTATCTTGTTTCATATACCTTCTTTTCTAAAGGGGTGTTTTGTTAATCTACTTGAAATTTAGCTATCGAACGAGCCCCAATTTGACTTTAAACGTGTGTGGTTTAGAGTTGTACAGTTGTCTGGGTAGAATCGGCCACCGATTAAGATTTTATTATTATTTGATGACAAAAATGACTACAACAAAAGAAAATGTAAGAAAACGTGTAAAGCCCTCCAAGAACGCAAACCTGTGATGCTATTAAAAATCTGAAAAAAAGTGAGGAGAAAGCTCTTTATAACACTAACGATTGTTCCAAATTTCAAGATTCTATTCTTAATATTTTTCGAGAAATTTTAAAAAAATTGACTTTTTGAGTACCCCTTTGAAGGGGCGTAACTCCCCTATAAAGCATTTCCGGACATACGTCCATAGGAACTTTTCTTCCTAGAATGATGTAAGACATAACGTCCCTGAGTTAGGACTATGAATATAGGAACATCCTGTATACACGCAAGTTCCTTGACAGATCGTGTGAGCTTATATACAGGGTGTCCGGAAATAACGATGAAATATTTCGGGGGGTGATTCTGCAGCTCAAAATATGAAAAAAAGTTCCTATAAACATTGGTCCGGAAATCGCTCCTAAGGGGGCTAGGGCCCCATGAAGGGGGCGCTCAAAATTCGATTTTGATTTTGTCAATCATTAAGTTTTTGCATACTATCTGACATCGATAAGCAACATTAAATTACTTTAGATACTAATTTTTAAAATCCGTTCAGTTTTGCAATTTAATAAAAATCGTTTGATAAAGCCTAGGAAATGCAAATGGATCTTCAAATCTAATTTTTTCGAAAACGGTTGATCCTACGGTGTTATAACAAGAGAGGCTTTTTTATGTAATTTTAGTCAGGAAACCATATTCCGGTGAGAAATTGTCTAAAAAATAACACGTAAAAAAATTTGAGTGGGGAAAGCTGAAGCCCCCCCCCCTATTTTCCGCGCCCCTAGTTGAATCTGCTTTTGGTAGATACCATAATCTGATGGCGCTTACTGATGTTAGATAATGTGCAAAAAGTCGTCACTGTATCTTAAGCGGTTCCTGATTTATTCAATAAAAACCGAATTTGAGGCGCCCCCTTCAGAAGGCCGTAGCCCCCTTAGGAACGATTTCCGGATACATGTTTATAGGAACTTTTTTGCATATTTTGAGCTGCAGAATCACCCCCCGAAATATTTCATCGTTATTTCCGGACGTCCTGTATATGGTTATAGAGTGAAAATAGTTGCAAGCGAGATGTAATATTGCAGAAATCTGCAAAAATTTGCAGGCAACGACGCCTGCTGAGTTGTGCACCTAACTAGACTTATGTCATCACGTGACTGACATAAACTGACTTGGAATTACACCCTTTGTCAATGTGACAAAACAAAAAATCGCGAAACTGTCAGTCGCTGTAGGAACTTTTCGATGTAAATGTTTTACCAAAATATCACTAGACTTCCGTGGCCAACTGACGATTAAAACAACTGTAAATGCTCTGTGGTATGTACAGTCAACCACAATAATAAGCTGGCCTATAGAAACAGACATAGCAGCCACGCATTGTAATCCTATTTTCCTCTCGTTTTTACCCACTTATTATTACTGCAGTTGACTGTACATATCGAAAATTAGATCTAGAGTGGGCATAGAAAGCAAATGACATTTCTGTCCTATATTTGAAACTTATGGTGAGCTTTTTTGAGATGATTGTAACGAGAATTAAAATGTTTTTCGAATCGCTTAAAAAAACCGCCACCTTGCTATTTAAAATAACAAAATCAACAAACCGGAAGTAACAAAAAGTTTATAAACGTGTTAAAATCAGCCCGTTCTTATAGTATACCTATAGAATTTTCGAACTGATATTCCAAAAAATAAGGAGTGTTACATGGGTTCGTTGACACCCGGTATATCTCACTAATAATAATTTGTGGGAAATTGTGCGAAAACTATTGTTAGTGAGATGTAAAATATATACATGTTCAACTTTCAACTTATTAATGTTAAACTTTGTTGACCATATTTGCAATTCTAGGAAACTTTGGAGGAATGTTGAAATGTAATGACAAGACATTTTCGGTGACATTTCCAACAGAACGTGACGTCACAAAAATTAAAATGTGAGCTAATGACGTAGGCAATCAACTTACTTTGGCAGTAGGCTCAGCCGACTTAATTGCCCTAAAAGCAGCGAAGGAAGCAGTGCCTCCTCCGATGAGCAAATACGGCACTTGTTTAGGAATTTCCGATGGATTTTTCGGATCTTTAACAACCAATCTCTTCTTTTTTTTCTTCTTGACTTGTTGTACCTCAACTTTTTGCTTCTTGTCAAAGGCCCCTACTGCATATAACTGCAAAAATAATCGTAAATTATCTTTGTAAACATTAAAAAAATTAAAACCAACCGCTCCTAAAGTAGCTGCCGTCAGCAACAGTCCTATCCAAGCGGCATTCTTATAATTATCCCACTTGTTTTCTTCCTCGTATGGGCAAACAGGCTCGGGTTCTGGTTTTAGAGGCTCACATTCCGGTTCGAGTCTTTTGGGACACTCATTAATGTATGGAATTTTCTAAAAAAACAATAATTAAAATTTGTTTGTCGGAAGTAAAAGCACCGAGTCTTGTTCAGGAGGAGGAGGTTGGCAGGGACGAATGGAAACAGGTTTACACTCTCTAAGAATAACTTTTTTTTCTTTGGGTTTGCAAGCCTTATCTTTAATTTCCTCTACCTTTCGTTTGTCTTGATCCCGTTTATCTTTGGAATCTTTAGAATAAAACCTGCTTGGAGCCAAAGCAACCCTTTGCAAGCCTGAAAATTGGGGGAAGATATGTTTTAACGAAACCACGCACTGGGACTTACCTAAGTACTTATGTTCAGCAGTCCTCGTTAAAATTTTTGCAGTCGCATTAGTAAGTTTCAGCAAATGGTTTACCCTCAACATCTTCTGTTACATGAGATATGGAAATGAACTCGAGTGTTACAAAAAATAGGAGAACATAGCAGAAAAGTACTCGAAGTTGACAGGTGAATTTTGAAATCGTTTTGCTTGTCACTTGCAGCACTGTAACTAGGAGTTTTGTGTTAAAATTGGGTCAATAATTGACTCACCTGTTACTTACAAAAAAATATTGTTTCATGAGGTTCCTCACGTTTCCCACAAGGACATAACCTCAATTTATGGGCTGAAATTTTTGCAATCAATTTATATTTCAGGATGTTGCTTTATAAACTGGCGAGGTAGAACGTGACCGATTATGCCAAGAACGTGAAGATTTTTGTGTTTTTTTTAATGTTTAAAGCTTTCTTAATTTCTTAACACATTTGGGGGAAACCATGTAAAGTTAGTTGCCTATGTTAAATGAATAACATGGCGGATTTTTTGTGTATAATACTGGTTGCCTGACATCAGATCATAGCAAAAACATATCTACCGGTTGTCCAATAAAAAACCCGCCAAAATATTTTTAGGAATAATTAACAATGGTGTGTCTTCTTGGCAATTTCAGAAGTAGGCAATAGATGGCAGCAGGGCTTAACGCGGTGAACCATGAAAAGCGCGATTATTTCAAGAAGTCATTCAAACATTAAACATTCAAAGTTTGACAGGCGCAGCTGTCGTGGAACCAGGACAGATTACCCATTAAAAGAGAGAAAAATGAACCCGTAGAAAAGTATGACGGAAAAGTGCTTATTACGGAAGCGTGGAAGTGCCAAATTTTTCTATTTTTTTTTACAAATTATAAAAAACAGAAATTTCAGAATTAAAAACTGTAAAGTGTAAATTGGCAGTTTTTCTGTAATTTACAGTTTTGTGTAAATTTACAGATTTTGAGTATTGACAGATTTTGTGTAAATTTACAGTTTTTGTGTAAATTTAAATTTTTTGTGTAAATTACTAAATTTACACATTTTTGTGATTGTACCCGAAAAATTTCCAGCCTCTGTAAAATTCAATTTTCAAAAAATCATTTTAAGTATAAGAAGGAGCTGATCGATGAGCAAAAAGTTGTTCATTTTCGGTTAAACCGGAAGTGAAAAAAATACTTCAATACACACACAGGACACAGGCACCTACCTCATTTAAAGCCCATTTGGAGTAGGTACCTACCTATATGATATGAAGTTTATTGACATTATCTCGCCAATAGAAGAGACATTCGTTTGGTGTCACTGTCACAAGTAAGAAACCTGTATAATAATATTAGGTACCTATACCTACTTACTTAATTGATTGATGACCTAATTCAAAATTAAGCAGCCTAAAATTGCGTTTTTGTAACCTAGGTATACACTTATTGATAGGTGATAGGTTTTCACGACCTATTTTAGGCACGTACTTTGAATTTTTAATGTCCTAAAAATCCGGTCTCAACATATTAGTATCTATAGGAGAAAACTTGCGCTATTTTTTGGTTATTAAGAATCTAAAGAGAATTTGCCCGATATTTTGATTCGCTCCTGAGTTAAATTATCACAAAAAAATTGGCAGTCTCGGAGACGGTAGAAACTTCTACTTTTTTACAGAATTTGTAAATGTAGCATTTAACTTTATTTAACCAAGGTCGGGCATGCAGAGCGGTTGGATAGCTGACGCACCCGGCGCTCATTTATGCTAAAATCTTAAATACAAATCTTTTTCACTCCTAAATGGACATTTTTCGAAAAAATGGCACTAAGGTTTTCGATCCGGCAATGCAACAGCTATCGAATTCGATAATGATAATATGCCCTTTTGCTAAGAAAAATTCAAAAAGGGGCCTTTTTGTCCCTAAAATGGAAATTTTCGAAAAAATTGCACTAAGGTTTTCGATCCGGCAATATAACAGCTGTCGAATCCGATAGCAAGAATATTTTTTCTTGTAAAGTAAATTGAAACAAGGGCCCTTTTGTCACTAAAATGACATTTTTTGAAAAAATGGCACTAAGGTTTTTGGCTTGAAAAAAAATCAGCTATCAAATCCGGTAATAAAAATATACAGCTATGCATAGGTTTTTTTTCACGGCACCATTTTTTGGCCAAAAGGGCACAAGTGTGAATACATTTGTAGAAACAGAATTCGAAGAGCATTCATATGGTAACGCGAAAAATGGTGGTTTGCATTTCAATTTTTAAAGTTGATGTGCCAAAAAGGCACTTTCCGTGAAGCGATGTGGCCCAGATTCTAATCAGCACCTATAAATCCCCCACTGAATATGTGTGCCAAATTTCATCTCGATACGTTCAGTAGTTTAAGCTGCAGCGTGATCACAGACAGACAGACACACAGACAGACATTTTTTCAAAAACCCCTTTTTTGGGTTCCCAGGACCCTGAAACGTAAAGATTTCATGTTTTTTTCGCTTCGATTTTTTTGAATTTTCCGATCGATTCCAGTAGGTAACTGCTTCGCGAGCGTAGAAGTTAAAATCGCCAATTTATAGAAAAATATATCTTTTCCTGATGATGTTATTTAAATGAAACTTTATTCGCGATTCTAGCTAAGGAGAACGCCCTCTGGTGTGTGACGTCACACATGGGGAATTGTGGGAACCCAACCAATGAGGAGCGATGAAATATAATGACAGTCATTTCTGGTGAACTTGATTGGACGCTTTCAACAAAATATTCCTATGTGTGACGTCACAAAGTTAATTTGAATCGCGAATATTGGAACTTTTAAATTTTTGACCGCTATATTGAATAACGTTAACAGAAATTTTCGAGGATTTCTAGATTTTGAATAACAACGAATAACAGCGAACAAATCAAATACACAAAAAAATTGGCTTTTTCAAACATGTAAAGTCCCGTCGCATATTAACGAAGGCGGGGGTTGTGTGTCTCAGGCTTTTTTCTGTTGGCTTTGTAAACGGGATTTCACATCCTTCAAAACTCCCATCACTCACTGTCAGTGTCACTAAACAGTAACAATGGAGGTTGAAAGGGGTCTATTTGTTCCATATGACAGGAATTTTGACAGAACTGAAATCCCGTTTACAAACCAACAGAAAAAAAACCGAGACACACAACCCCCGCTTTCGTTAATATGCGACGGGACTTTAGTCAACATGAACTTTTTTGGCAGATGTCAGAATTTGAAAATTGGTATGAATAATGAAAAACAATAATTGCAAAAAGTACGCCGGTGTTAAAATTTAATGATGGCGCCCATAAGAAAAAAGAAATAAAGTTATTGACTATCTTTATTCAAAATCTAGAAGACTTAAAAAATTTCTATCAATGCCATCCAATAACCAGAGCTGTCAAAAATATAAAAGTTCCAAAGTTTCATTTAAATAAGTTCAATCCGAGCATCAAATGCTCTTAGGCCCGGTTTTTCCATGTTCGATAACCTACGGTTTACTTAACCAACAGTTTGTCGCATAGCAACGAGTTGTCTGATTGGCTGTATCCTAGCAACTAACCGCTGATGGTTAAGTAAACTGGAGGTTATCGAAGATGGAAAAACCGGGCCTTAGGAAGATATTAATTTTTCTTTATAAATTGCCAATTTTCAGATTTTTTTGTGATAACTCAGGAATGAATCAAAAATAGGTACTTATCGCGGAATTTTCGTCAACCAAGAAATAGCGCAACTTTTTCTAATTTAACCGATCCGACTTGATGGCTGCTGTTTTAATTGATACCTGATGGTCCAGAACCTTAATGCCATTTTTTTTGAAAAATTTCATTTTAGCGGCAAAAAGGCCCTTTTTTGAATTTATTCCTCGACTTATTCATTTTAATAAAAGGAGCGTATATGTATAGGTATTGTAGGTATTATAGGTATCGGATTGGCTGCTATCTCTATTGCATTTGCCGAATCGAAAACAGTGCAATTTTTTTGAAAAGTGTCATTTTAGGGACGAAAAGCTGATCCACATTTTTCATTATATTGAATTCTATAGGTGTGTTACCTTTCCGAGGGTCGAAAACCTTATTTTATTATAGTTCAATTTTTTCTAGAAATGGCATTTTTGCGATTTGAATTTGTTTTGTGACTACAATAATATAAACTTTTAAAAAAGATCGATATTTTTAGTTCCTGCATGAGTCACTTCTAGGCTCTACGCCTCTAGGTCAGCCGGTTTGCCGCTTTCTTTTGTTTTCATCAGTTTTCATCAACCTGTTTGGTTGCCAAGGTGATTCATACTACCATATCGGGAAAGTTGAATTCCCCCAACCACCATGTCATCCCGACCTGTCATTGTCCATTATTATTTTATTGTTGGTAAACAGTAAACAGCTGAGTGCCAGACGTTTAGGAAAGTTTTCGAAATTTTTGTTTTGCGCAAAATTTTCGAAATTTTTGTGTTTTCCGCAAAATTTTCCGTAAGTTAATTACTCCCAAATTCTTACTATAAACCATTAAACCCTGCCATGCTCTGTTAACCTTCAATCGACATTTCCTGGTTTTATTACTCAACCCATCTTTTAATAGCTGACCTCTTTCCACCAGCCTCCAATATTCTTGTAATGAGCAGCCAAAACAAAGGCAACGATGAAAAATTTTCCGGCCCATCTGAGCCGAAAGACACTGGAACTGGTCCGAGGGTTCGCACACAGAGCGAGTGTTCCATTAGCAGTGAAGATGGGGCCCAAACGAGTGCTGGCAAACGGTGAATAATTCCTTTGAGGATTTTCGTTAATCTTTTATTTGCAGCCAAAGGACCACTTCAGCTCAGTTTATGGTTTCCTCGGGTTTAACCGCGGCATCTCCTCCTAAATTTGTGTCTCTTGAGGAAATTATGCAGGCAGCCAACAGCATGAAAGACATGGCTTTAGTGCACCAAATTGTGGTTGATGAAGACTTCAAACTCCAAAAAGTCGAGTTGGAGCCAAACACGATACATCAGATGGTCAATGATACGATGAAGAAAGCATTTTGGGATATTCTCAGGAATGAGCTGGCTGAGGACCCACCAAATTACGCTCAGGTGAGGTCATTGGCCCTTGTTTTTTTTAGTTTAAGGGTTGATTTACAGGCACTTATTTTGCTCGATGACATTAGGAAAGGGTTGTTTGCTGTTCTTTTGCCTCAACACACAAAAATCAAGCAACAGATTTCTGAAATTTTGGACACTGAGTTGATCAAACAACAAGTTGAGAAGGGTACCTTGGATTTCCAGGTAAGCCAGTGGATGACGTCACAACCTTTTGACAGAGTCACAGATGTGACGTCACTGGACGTGCTTTAATTTTCTGTTATAATGATGTCAAAGTGTCAATCATAGGTTGCTAGTAGAACAAGGAGGGCGGCCCAGCTCTCTCTCTCTCTCTCTCTCTCTCTCATTTCAGACGGGCTATTAACGTGACGTAGATCCGCCATCTTTGTTGGGCGGGGTTAAGGATGTTACCATAGCAATGAAGCTAAACAAATCGAGAATTTCCTTGTGTAGATTCAATTATTTCAACACAAAGCTCATTGCGGACATGATGTAACGATTTAATCGATAGCAATTCTTCAATTTGTCAATATTAAGGTCTTAAAACGCAAAACAGTCACTGCAAATAAAGAATTAGAAGAAAAAATGCAGTTTTCTGGAATTTGCACATTGAAATCTCGCTTTGTTTGGCTTCAGTCGGAGGCGTTGACTCTGACTATACACAACAAAGATGGCGGTTCTACGTCATCGCTAATATCGCGTAGGCTAGGCCCAGTCTTTTGTTCTCTAGTTCGTAACACAATGACACTGAAAGCCCTGAGTGCCTAGGCAGTAGGCACTTCTACTTGGCAAAAAATCGTTGCCGTGAAAAAAAAGTACAGCCTGGTATTTTTTTCGTTTCCCACTACAGGGTGTCTCTTTTAAAGTGTCAGTTAGCGATATTTAGAGAATCGTTTATACCGGTTATATCGGTTATACCGGAAGTGGCCGCCATCTTTGTTATTTTAAATGGGAAGCCTATGTTTTTGACTCTAGATTTGGATTGGCCTTTTAATTGTGATTTTATTACACTTTGCCTACCTAACTGTCATAGTTTTTGACATATGTCAAAATTTGTGTAAAAAAATTGATTTTTAACCGGCAACAGAAAAATGTGTATCTTCCAGACGGTTGAAGATTAAGAAACCAAACTTGGAGTATTGAAAGTACAAGGTTTGAGCTTTCTTTTGATGTCTCAATTGATCATGTTGATTTAACAATATGGCGCAAAATAGTTTTTAAAAAAAAATAGCTTAACGAAATTGTCCACAACTCAATTTTTTCAAATACGAGTACTGTAATTTTATGTACCCAAAAGATGCAAAATTAAATCCACTTTAGGCTGGTTCCCTGATTCCCTATACCTTTTTCGATATTTTTGAAAATATTTGAAATAAATGTATTTGTGCAAATTAAAAAAATTGATCCCAGCAAGCTTTAAGTCAAATTTTTGAAAAAGTAGAATAAACTATTACTAATTTTTGATCCAAAGCTTGCTGTGATCAATTTTTTTAATTCGCACAAATACAATTTTTTCAAATGTTTTCAAAAATATTGAAAATAGGTATAGGGAAATTTAATTTTGCATCTTTTGGATACATAAAATTGTCCCCCGTGTGTGAATTTTCGTTTAGCTGCTCAAAATGATTCTCTAAATATCGCTAACTGACACTTTAAAAGAGACACACTGTATTAGGATTTCGGAAACCATAAGATGAGTTAGAAAATCAGTTAAACTAGAAGTGTAATATTCCAATGAAATTTCCCATAATTATATTACATGATAAACTTCATTTTTTAACATTTAGAGAGATTTTGAATCACTTCCGGTTTCAAAGGAAATGTACCTGTCATTGAATTTTTAAATGGGACATCCTGTATATCTTAATATAATAATTTTTTTCAAAGTTTTAACTCTTCATCTAGAGTGCGTATGACCCGTCAAAAACCTAATCTAGGGTCATCGATCAAACACCTCGTCAAAATTTATTTTAGGCTTCTGCTCCTATCTATCACTTCGTTTTGAAAAACGAGTAATTTGAAAATTGTTTTACTAGATTATAGTTCATAAGGGGTCATAGCACTCTAGATAAAGAAATAAATATCAAGTTCTTCGAAAATTTGAATAAATATCCTGTCATGCTTAGAATTTAATACAGAAAATATTAAGATATACAGGCTGTTCCATTTAAAATTTAAATGTAGGGCCCGTTTCCGCTGAAACCGGAAGTGACTCAAAACCTCTCTAAATGACAAATAATGCAGTTCATCATTGTGTTATATGTGTGCTAAATTTCGTAAGAATATTTTAATAAATACGGAAAAAAGGGGGGTGAGTCTGGTTTCCTTGACACCCGGTAGAAGGAATCCTTCGATATTTTGATTCGTTACTGCCTTATCCCGAAAAAACGAAAAATCGCGTTTTTCTTAAAAAAGTCATATCTTTTTATGATTAATGCCATTTTAATGAAACTCAGAACGTTTATATTTTTGACAGCTGGCAGTTGAATGGCCTTGACAGAAATTTTGTAGGCCTTCTATAGGTATTTTGTGCAACGACACTCAATTTTTCTTCTTCTTATGGCCGCCAAATTGGGTTTTAACGCCATTGGATACCTACACAAAAATTAACTTTTCACAAAAATGTAGCCAACATGAAGTTTCTTTAAGGCAAAATTTGAAAATTGGATAATTTGTAAAATTACCTTAAGGTTATATAAAAAAAATTGGCAGTTTCGGAGACGGTAGAAACTTCTAGTTTTTCACAGAATTAGTAAATGTAGCATTTAACTTCAACCAAGTCAGAATCTGTCACTCATAGGTCGTGCGTGCGGGCGGTGATCGAGCGCTGATGCTGTCGTGCGCATTGCGCCCGGCGCTCATTTAATAAAATCTAAAATACGATGTCTTTCACCCCTGAAATTACATTTTTTGAAAAAATGGCACTAAGGTTTTCGATCTCGTAATGCAACAGCTATCGAATTCGATAATAATAATTGGTCCTAAAATGACATTTTTCGAAAAAACGGCACTAAGGTGCTCGACTTGAAAAAAAAATCAGCAATCACATCCGGTAACAAAAATATACAGTTTTTTTCCCAAGTGTGAATCCATTTTCGGAAGCAGAATTCGCAAAGCTTCCATATGGTGACGCCAAAGATGGGGGTTTGCATTTATTTTTTTAAAGTTGATATGCCAAAAAGGCACTTTCTATGAACCGATGTGGCCGAAAATTTCTAATCTAATCTAATCAGCACCTACAAATTGCCCACTGAATATGTGTGCCAAATTTCATCTTGCATACGATGGATTGGCCAAACCGGTGCAACAAATGTGAAGAGAATTTATACACACACTAAGAAGTAAAAAGACAACGGAAAAATTTTAAAGAATCATGCTGAAACTTGCGTAGAAAGCAAAAATTAGGTTTTATTTTTGAACGTGGGAAATGATAGTTTGCCATTTAAACGAAATTTGGTTCATAATGTGGGCTACACAATAAGAAAAAGAGCGTTTGAACAATTCAGAACTATGTGCTGGTATATGCAAAGCATCCCGTCTCCTGATATTAATATTGTGTACATCACTTTCTAGGTATTTGTAATTTTCCTCGAAAGATAAACTGGAGTACACAAGGTTATGATTTTATTGTATAAACATAATGATGCGTGCAGCAACTGGCGATTTTTCACATTAAACCAAGAAATTTCACTTAATCTTCGGGAAACATGTTTCAATTTGGAAAGCAATTATTAATCATATTGGCATCTCTTAAATTAGCAGGAAGTTCTTCACGATGCTCTTTGCATGCGATATCAAGCCTCTTTCATTTTTTCCACACATCACTCTGTGAGCTAGTTTTCTGCTTGTGTCTTAAATAGGCTTTTTTTTCTTTGTCCACAGCAGTAGTCTTAAAATTTCTAAACTGCTTGTAATATTCAAAATGTGCTGGATTTTTAGACTTTTTAAAACGCTTCAGAGCCTCTTCGCCTTTTCAATATTTTGCTTCGCGATCAAGATATCAAAGGAAGCTATTAAAAAAAGAGGTGCAGCCGAGTTTCAATTAAAAATTTGCATTTTGAATTAAAAAAAAATCTTTCAAAGTTATCGAAGAACATTATGAAGTAAAAGTAGTTCGAAATTCAATTTTGACATAACGACGATGGGAGGTTCTAGCCGCTTCCGTAGCTGCCCTTTTTCTTATTGATACGATTTTTCTTAAAAGTAAACGAGCATCGAGTGCGATAAAATAACAATGAGAGCTCTGTAACTATAAACATTTCTGCCATTAGATATAAAAACTTAATAATAGTCTGTTCAGTGTAAGAAGGGTATATTATGTTTTCTTTGAAATAAGGCAGCTAAAGTTAAGAGATTCACTTTATTCTTCGCAAGATTATTGCTCTATATACAGTCTATACAGATCACATGGGAGAAATTAGAACATGCTGAAGAGAATTCAGAGCGAATGTCATAAAAACAGACTTGAAATAAAACAACTGCGAGGGTATAAATGAAGGGAATGAAGAAAAATAAGAGCTAACCAAGAAACTACAACAAGCGGAAACGAGAATTCGAGAATAAAAAGATTGTAGAGAGAGAATAAGATAAAGAAACAACTTCGTAATGACACAAATAAATGCTGACGAAATAAGGGGACATAGAAAAAATGATAAAACAAGGAGTTGAAGCTAAAATAACGCAGGTCTACAAAATAGGTGAAAAGCGATGCATCGTAGGCGGAATTGAGGAGAAAAAGCAATCTAAAAAGAAAAACAGTCTAGATATGACCTGGAAGAGACGTAAAATCCATCAGAAAGTAATAAGGAAAAGCCAAGGAGGAGAAGAAAAAAGGCAAAGAAGTAAAAATAGGATTCCAGACAATAAATGGTAAAGTGATGAAGTGGAATTATGTAGTTATAGGTTAACATATGACCCTGACCCGTTAATTATTATATTGCTGCCTGTAGAAGACACATTCAGATCTTGTTCCAAGCTACAAACTGGTGGATTTCCGTGACAGTCCAATTTATTTCCAGGGTTTTTGAAAGGACGTGAGGCGAAGAATTGATATTTCACCTTCGTGGCAACGCTAGCACACATCTTATTGAAATCCGCCACTGTCATTAGCAAAGTCGGTTTGCCGTCGGAGCTGTCGCAACGAATAACGCCGTTAACGAATGCAACGGATATTCCGGTAGAAGCCACGCAAATCCGATCATTGACTATTGCTTTGCTGCTTTTGAAGCAAAAGCTCTCGTTTCCGGTGAAATCCTTTTCCCGCAAAGTACCAGAACAACCCCCGTCTTGCTCAGAAATCGTTCCCGAGCACTCGTAGAAAATATTTTCGCGTATAATAAGAACTTGTCCTGAAATTTCAAGACTGTTAGTTGTACATCAAAGCTAGTAACAAATTAGTACCAGAGGGTGAAAAAGTAGCCACTGTTGTCCCTCCATTTCCATGCTTGATTCTTTCTTGTGCTTCGAGCACTCGCACTGGTTCTAGACCCTGGTAGACTTGCTGCTCGATTCTTGCACCAAGACCATCCAAAGACTTCAAAGAGTTATGAACGTTCTCATTAATTCGGCTGTCCAAATCTTGCAGGGGTTCCAAAGAACGCTGAACTTGCCGAGAGATTTCATCCCCCAAATTTTCCAAATGAAGCTGACCTTTTTTAGAATATACTACAATTCACGAATTATTCAACACTGATTCTTACCTGACGAAAACGTTATCTGAAAGTTAGACGATTAAAATAGGAGTTTAAAAAAAACGCTACGTACCCCCGAGAAAAACAGAAGGGTGACTGCGATAGTGTTCTGTGCGATCGCCATGATGTTATTGAATCAATGGATTGTTTGCAATTCGCTTTTTATTGTTAGATGTTATCGTAAGCAAGGTCATGGCTTCATGAGTAATACGTACTTCCACAAACTCTTGGGCGTTTAAAGCATGAAATCCGTGAAATCGTTTAATTGTTATCGTATGGAAATAACATTGAATTAAGAAAAAAGAAAAAATCGCAGTAGGTTGGTACTGGTTTAACTTTATTCTACGCGCCTCCGATTATGTTTTTCTTTTTTCTCGAAAGCGCATAGAGATAAAGGAAAAACGAAGAAAGAACGATTTTGTGTATAATCTGTCCGGGATTCACGTAACCCTTGCCATGGAAATAGGGTCATGTGGATCCCGGACAGAGTATAGTTTTAGCAGCTACTGTAACTTTACGTCATCACTGTCAGTCCGCTCTTTTTTAATGAGAATGAAAGTTTTCATTATTTTCATCCGAAATGGTAGAAACTGTGAATACATTTTTAGAACCAGAATTTGATCGTGACATAAGAAAGGAGACCTTGAATTTTAAAGTTGATATGCTGAAGTGGCACTTGCAGTTGACAGATTGCATCCAAAAGACTTTCAGCTTTTCAGCAGGTTTAAAGTGCACTAAGTGTAAATGCATTTTGTCCTATTTAAAACCAGAATTACAAATGCAAATAAAAATAAATTTGTTGTTCTATCGATATGACATCATGAACACGGGTGAGAAAGAACAAACAACTTTATATTAGTAGAGTTCTCAGCGCTGAAAAAGCTCTCTAAAAAGTGATTCTGTGGGCCTTTTAATTCTAAAAGCTGAAACTTTGAGAAATGAAAGCTTAAGGCCTTAGAACCTATATTCCCAAAGTCGTCAAAAAATCTTGCCTCTCATCAAGCTAAACATCCTTCGTAAATTTCAGAACGTTATCTGTAGCCGTTTAGTCACAAAAAAAATAATCCATTTTCCAAATGCATTGGGCTTATTTATAATGAAGGTTCGCTACGTTGCGAGGTCGATATCTCCGTTGACACCGTATTTTTCCGTTTCTCAACGACTTTCTCCTAAAGTACGAATCCGATCGGAAAAATTCTTGTATAGGATGTTGCCCCATTCTTTGTGATTACGACGGCCAATTTTCACAATCTTAAATCCATAAATGAATTAATTAAAAATGTATACAGAGACTCATGCAAGTCCGCCCCCGCTCGAAAATGTCGGGCCCTCGCTTCACCTCCCTTTACGTTTTCCGCGTCTGGCCCACAGCCGCTATAGGTTCTCGATACGGGTACAATAAATATTTTTGCTTTATATGGTTTCAAAACACTTTTTTCCCAAAGAAGTTTTCATAATAATTCCCGAAAACTATTGCAAGGCAATATTCTGAAGTTTACTGCATTTTAAAATTCGTGTTTTAAGGGCAAGTTTTACCTCTGCAAGTAAAACAGATTGCCCCACAAGGTTTCTATAGGAACTCAGCGATATCACGCTCGTCACATTTTCGAAACTAAATCTTAGTTTTTCGGTTTCTTGTTATAAAATTTTTCCCACACTTCGCCAAGATATAATGCGATTTTTTGGAATAACTGTTATGGTTCCTGAGATATTGGCACGTAAACATTGCCAGGGAGCAGGATATCTTAAAAATTTTGGCTAGTGCCCTTTTGGGCTGGACGATTTTTTTCCGACTTTGGGAATAAGGTTCTAGGGCCTTAAGCTTTCATTGCCCAAAGTTTCAGCTTTTAGAATTAAAAGGCCCACAGGGTGACATATTTCCTCCCAGAAACTCTACTATTTAAAAAGAAATCAAAATCGGTCAGTTAAAATGTAAAAAATGGTGATGGCAACATGTTTCTGGGTTAGGCGGCGAATACAAGTGCAAAACTTTTTTCTCAAAATTATTCATTCAAGATGAAAGAACGAATTTTCATTGCATCTTTCAAATATTTATGAACAGCAAGGACCAAAGACCAAGGGGTGAGAAACCGAAAAATTATTAATTGCAATAACTCACGAAGTAGTTGAGGTATGTATCTTTCTGGCCCTTGAAATTTAAGGGTTGAAAACTATAAAAAATATGATAACTCAGCAAGAGTTGCACGCAGCTATTTGGAAGCCAACGTACATACATATTTCGATGAAATCTTGCAGATCTTGCAACCTAAAACTGACCCCTAAGGCTACTAACAACCCCTAACGCTTTGCAAGCGGATCAATACATTTTATTTATTTCTTCAGAAATCCTGTTGATTTATTTATGAACAACCGAAGTAAGTAAATACGCAAGAAGCTGTGCAAGAAGTTATGTAACAGCATAGAAATAAACGCGCCCCTGTAAATCATTAAGGAGTGAAATCATGAGGATTGAAAACATGACTCTCTGCAATTTTTCAACGAATTGGATTATGGTAGTAAAATTGAAAACGCAACTTTCTTTAGAGCATGTGGGGGTCGTGAAATAGAGGGTTGGGGTTTAGGGGTTGAAACGTTCATGAAGTCCTGTAATTTGACGCAGGGAAGCAATATTTTCCATGAAACTGTGAGATCTTACACATTGCATCTTCGAGAAAAGAGAGGAGTGAATTTTAGGAAAAATTTATCGAAAGGGATGAAATTTAGTGGTGGAAACTCGAATTTTTACTGAGTAAAGTAGGGTTGAAATTAATACCATTCGATAGATTTCTATTGATCGTATAGAAAAAAAACCTTCGCGAAAAACCACCCTTTTAAAGGCGCTACAGCCCCTAACATGCAGAAACACAAAAATACGAGAACTCAAAAACTGCTAATCGTATCAAGCCAGAATTTGGTGTTAATCTGCAGTGACGCTGTAGACAGATGGGCAAATTCTCATTATGATCTATCATGGAAAAACTGGAAATCAAGATCTAAACGATTCCAAACTTTGATTTTTGGTGTGGAGGTAACGCGTGTATTTTTGGTTATAACTTTATTATTTGTTGCCCAAATTTTGCACAGGACGACGTAGCCAA
The DNA here is from genome assembly GCA_963924575.1 of Pycnomerus fuliginosus. NCBI lineage: Eukaryota > Metazoa > Arthropoda > Insecta > Coleoptera > Zopheridae > Pycnomerus > Pycnomerus fuliginosus. Next base: position 18,050,339 of record OZ004622.1, read on the forward strand.
AAGATGAGGTTTTTAAAATTTACCATCATTTTCCAGATGGCGCCACTAATAAATTTTTTTCCGATTTTTTACAAAGCCATTTTTTTATCGGCTGGAGTTCAGTCATTTGTGTACACTTACTCCCAAAAAAATCGGGACACCAAATCAGTGCCCGCAACCCAACATACACCAAGGGCAACCCCTTGGACGAGGCTAGACTATAATTTTCAGGCTGAAGGAACCTTTTTACAGAAAAAAAATCTCATTCTAAATTCCACCTTGAGTTCTAGTGTGCATAAAAGGCAGAGAATGCCTCACCACACTGCTGATCACCCTATAGATAATGACGTTTGATAATAATCTAATTAAGGCCCAAGTTTAAACAAACAAATATGTAATAGAAAACGCTAAATGTCCGCTACGGGCTTGAAAATTTATATATTGGTCTGGTCATCGTATCTAGAGTTTGCAGGTCGGTAGACTTTTACTGGGCCATCATATGTAGACTGGAAAACTTTTTCGTCGGAAAAAATGACTTTTTCCCAAAAATCCGGGGGTCTTCTTAAGTAAGTTTGGGTAAACTCTATGCGTCGTGCCCGATGTATTGGAAGCAGAACTTCTTTCTTCGCAGCCGACCTTCTTTTTATCGCCACTTCCTGCAACCTTCTGGATGCAGTATTGGCAGATCCTGGGAATTGCACACGTGCCACCGCATTATTTAACGTGCTGAAAGGATGTTGCTGAACATAGTTCACAAGCTCCCCGTCTTCCAATTGTGAGGACTTGCGAGGCGCACCACTTCCAGCTCTTCTCTGCACAGTCTCGTCCTGCTCCCATTTTTTTTTAAATTCGGCCCACCGCACTTTTCGCAATATCCAATTGAATGGCTACATTTCGAACGGATAGACCGCTTTCCAGAAGAGCCACACCTCTGTATCTGGTATCAGTAGCGTGGTGAGGCATGAAGGTGGATTTTCGAATTTTTTTTCCGTAACTATGACAGACTCCTTCAACCTGACAATCATAGTCTAGCCGCGTTCACGGGGTGTTCCTTGGTGTATGTTGGGTTGCGGGCACTAATTTAGTGTCCCGATTTTTTTGGGAGTAAGTGTGCAGCCGAAGTAATTGAAAATGAACAGGGGCTGAGCTGGGATAGGTGCACGGTAACATTCTAAGATACCGGATTTACGGCCAGGTGTTCAGTAGCGGTTTGGGTAGACTGTTCTACCTGAATTGAATACCTATCCACTCACCTAACAAAATAATGTAATCTTGCTTATTGAAATCAACTAATGGAAAGGATGGCTACATTTTTGAAACGTAATCGGAAACATTGCTGGATTTGATTGAAACAAATTAGCCGTATTTTATTATTGCTAGTTTCATTAATTAATTAAGGATTAAATAAGGGTAACATCCAAACAGCAAGACTCAGAAGTCGAAAATGAATTAGTGGAAACTTTTTCTTTTCTTATAAAAAATATAAACAATCAGAAACTTCCTACACTAGCAACAACAGCGGTCGTTATTTAACCATACAGGGTGTCCCGTCTCAGAGTACAATAATTTCAGCCACAAATTCCTTGCATGGAAATAAAAGACCCGTATTTTTTTTTCACTAGATGGGCCCCCATTTCGTCAATAGGGCTCTTCAAAAGTGAGCCCCAAAAATCGAAAATTAATTCCCACGTCTTAACCATTCAACCGATTTTGCTGAAATTTTCCACAAGACCATTACGAACGATGAAGATTTCAATAATGTAGCTGATGATTTCGTGGTGCCCAACACAGGCGCCCCCTGGGCCGCCCTCGACATTTTCGGCCCAATATCTTTGTTAACGTAATTAAATTTTCGATTTACTTACACACGATCCGATGGTCGATTGAATTCAGAAACTACACTACCTCTTGCACTTTTTCTATAAAATGCACCATTTCCGATTAAAATAAGGAATGTGGAGCCATACACGTGCTTATTGACAGACTTATCAAGATAGCTATTTAGCGCGATTAATGTCAGGGCTTTGTTAAAGTTTTAAATTATTGTCAGTTTTGCACCACTGTGGCACTGGGTTTGTTTTTTTTTGTAAATATTATAATGGCAGCCAATTTTGCAAATTCGGAGTATGCAGATATGCATTTAATTTATGGTGTATGGCTCCACATTTCTTAATTTTTGGGGCTCACTTTTGAGGAGCCCTATGGATGAAGCGGAGGCCAATCTAGCAAAGCAATAACAAATTTCACAATGATTCAAATTGACCAATCAAAAGAGATAGTCCGGGAGTCAGTAAATATTTTTGCTATGAACTAAGAGTGTTGTGTCGAAAGCCGCGACCTCTGTGAGACGTGGGGACACAACACTCTTAGTTCGTCGCATTTTCTGTTTAAAGGTTGGCTGGTTTGAGTTCGTGGTTTCATTGGGGGTGCACGACACTGATGAGATCCAAGAGATCGAAACAGCTGTCTGTCGTTCCCTGTTTGAGACCATGAGCTCAAACCAGCCGCTTTCGTTTTGATTGTGGCAGTGAAGAATTTTTAATTTTTCATTGTCATAATCAAATCATTGCATTTTTGCTATGTTAGTTCAGCAAGCTTGTTTTCGAGATATCTGATGGTTTATTTTCTGAAATATACTGAAAAAACTGAAATATTTCGAATTTTAATCTAGAAAGCGTATAAGTTTTCGTCGTCCCACTTTGCTCATCGAGCAAGGGAATGTAATTGAACCAAATTTCATAATGAGATGCCGATTAATAACCAAGTTATAACACGTAAATTTTTAGACTTTTTGTTAATCTACACTGAAAAACTACTTTTTTCTAATTTAACAAAATTTCGCATCTATTACCGTTTGTGAGATGTCAATTTTTGAAAAATTAAAATGGCCGCCATTAGCCCCTATCCCGTAAGATTTGAGTAATCTTTAAGTAGTAAGACTTTAATTATCTCCAGTATGAAAATTACTACAGTGAAACCTCCCTTAACGGACACCTCTTAACACCGGACACCTCTTTGTAGCGGACAAATTTCAGGGTCCCGAAACTTCTTCATAGGAAATGTTCAATCAATAACCCCTTAACAACGGACACTCTTCATAACGGACGCGGACAGTACAATTTCTGTTATTTTAGAAAAATTACCCGTCATTTTACCTCTCAACAACGGACGTGAAGGGTTGTTAGATTTACATTCATCCCCCAAGGGGTGGTTTGCTCCCTGATCGCATCTATACAATGAACCATTTTTGAATCTCTACTACAGGACCGTAATTAGGGGTGTAAAGGGGACAATTCAAATTCCTAAACAGTGTTAGTTTTCATTTTCAAGCGAAATACTACGGCGTCAGTTTCCTTTAAACATTAAAGAAAAAATGTATAAAATGAAGCAATTTTTTTCCCAACAGCGGACACCTCCCATCAACGGACACTTTCGTCGCTTTCATCGGTGTCCGTTAGAGAGAGGTTTCACTGTATAAAGTTACTAAACCGAAGCTGTTCATTGCTACCCGGACTAGAATATTTAGCATTTTATCAGCGATTAATGGATTTAGAAAATGGGCCTTTACACCAAGTTTTTAAAATGATAGAATTATAAAGAATACACTTCGTCAAGACCTTCTCAGCAAATAAAATGTTTCAAAGCTTCGTAGTCTTTTTTTAAAATTCCGGGTAAGCATATATGACGTCATAGTGGGTGTGTTGTGTAGTTAGTCTGCGGAGTGTCCCGCATATCCTCGTGTAGCTGGCTGAATTTGATTTAAACTTTTACCGCACAAATCACATTTACAATCTGTTTTTATTTTTTTAAATAATGTAGAAACATTTACGTTGCAGACTAATTAAACAAATAACATCGAAATTGGTCGAACTTTGCAAGTATAACAAAAAAAGCGATTTTTTTTTCATTGGAGCGATATAATTTTAATTTAAATAAAAAGGACATTAAAATAAGTCTTAAAAATCCTCAATTAGTTAATGAAACTAACGACTAATGAACAACGAATTCGCACATTAATAACGATTACGGTTGATTTGTTTCATTGAAATGTTTCCGCGTATGTTTCATAAATGTGCAGCCACCCTTTCCATTAGTTCATTTCAATTCAGGTAGAAAGCTCCACTCAAACCGCTGCCGAACACTCGGCCGCAAAAAATCCGGTATCTTAGAATGTTACCGTGCAGGGTTGGAATGTCAGCAACTGTTCATTTTCAATTACTTCGGCTGTACCAATCCAAATGAAATTTGCGTAGGATGAAAGCTAATGCTTTCCTCTTCCAAAAGAACTTTATAAAATCTTATTCTTAGCGTTCTTTATTTTTTTACTATTTATTTTGCGGTACTGTTAAACATGGATTTTTTAAAGTCTATTTTTTATGTTGCTACCAATCTTGGAAAAAAGTTATTTTTAATACTTGGTTACTACAGCACTTGAGTTAAATACCTGTAAAGCAACATTATTTTGTGAAAGATTTATAGTATCACTAAAGATCCGGAAAATTTTGCCAAGATCACTAGAGTAATAAAAAATCTTAACAAAAACTGTAAATTAATCAAGAACGTTCAGAATAAAATTTTGTAAAGTTGCTTTGAAAGAGAAAAGTATCAGCTTTAACCTTACACTATTTTTTTATTTTGAACGGTTCACAGATGCTTCAACTTCAGCCAATCAAAAAATTAATTTGTAATAAATACCAACAAAAAATTTGTTGGTGGCGCCATCTGGAAAATGATGGCTGACTCTAAAGGCTTCATCTTTCGACTACGTCCGGTACAAAATTGGGCAAAATCGGCTCAATAATAACAAATCTATAACCAAAAATAAATCGTTCGGTTTTTTCTGGGACATCCTTTATAATAAAGTGTACTTACTTCATTGAATACAAAAATTTATAAATTCTTTCAGGTGGTTACATTTTCATGTAGCTCTAAACAAGTTTTTGCCTCGAAAATGAGAATTATTTTCTCACAAACTAGAAGATACACACTATCATTTTTCGATAAAATATTCATCTATCTCTCGCTTACCAAAATCTAAAATTTAGTAAAAATTGGCCTTTCTTAAGGTAAATGGCGGAATAAAATTATGGGGTTAGATAAAAATCGGTCAACCATTGCAAAAAGTCTTACAGAGTTTTCAACCTAAAACCAACCCCTAGGCTACCATCAACCCCTAACCCCTGGCAGGCGGAGTAAATACATTTTATTCGTGTCTGTAAATTTTGCAGCATATTCAAATTGCTATTCACGATTCACACAATTTTTTTCTGTTACGGCAGATAGCGGAATCGAGAATCTTTTGTTTTAAGTGTCAGTGATAACCATTTGTCACGTCACGCGGTCAGTTTCCTCAGTTAACAGCAGATGGCGCTTTTTAGCTAGAATCGCGAATTCCATGGAGCAACAAAACATTTCGAAATCTCATGACGTCACATCTTTCGAGCTGCCAAAAAAGTTATGACATCTTCTGAGATTTCTTATCCTTATTCGCGCGATTCTATTATGCATGTGTAGCTAAGTTCGTGACGTCACAGAGGGGAAAGGACATGCATTTTTCTTGACATTAGATCAGTGACATTTCCAACAAAACATTCCCTCATGTGACGTCACAAAAATTAGTTTGAATCGCGAACAGACAAATAAAATTACATTTTATCTTGCAGCAATACGCCCAGTATGTGATATCAGTAATGGCCAAACTCTGCGCTCCAGTAAGGGACGAGAAAATCCAGGAATTAACACAGATGACCGACGTCATCGATACTTTCAAGGGCATTCTCGAGACCCTGGACCTGATGAAGCTCGACATGGCCAACTTTACACTGCAAATGGCTCGGCCTGACATCATTGCGCACAGTGTCGAACTGGAGAGAAAAAAATTTGCTGATTTTCTGGCGATTCAATCTGACGGTTTGGAGCATACCAGGAAGTGGCTGTTGAAGCATATTGACACTTCTGAGCCTCCCCCTTCCAACGTTGCTTCCTATGAGGCTTACATCCGCAATATTGTGAAGAAGGCTTCGTGGCAGGCGTGTATAGACTTGTTGGACTGGGAGGAGAATGTTCCTTATCCTGAGGTAAAATTCTTGCATGGAAATCGAGAGGTAGACCACCTAGGTAAATGAGTGTACACGTGGTGGTAAATGGCGAGTAAATGGATGGTAAATGAGTAAATGAATGGTAAATGGAAGGTAAATGGGTAAATGACCAGTAAATGAATAATGAATAGTAAATGGTAATTGAGGAAATAACGAGTAAATGAGCAAATGGCGTATAAATCAATCAATGAGGAGTAAATTAGCAAATCGCGTAAATGAGCTGATGAATGGTAAATATACCTCGTGAACGCCCGACTAAATCAGAATATTTAGCCAGGTATGTACATTAGGGTGTATCGAAAAGAAAGAATTTTGGAATTTCGTTTTGTAATAGTCGCCAAAACTTACCTTTTGCTATCCTAAGAAGAACGTTTATTTAAGGTTTTGTTATAGTTCAACATCTTTAGCCCTCTACCGCCCCTCAAATATTGGTTATTTTGAAATTCCAAGTCTACAACGAATAATTTTTTTAAATTCATTATTTATTGTTTTTCTATCACTAGTAAGTTCGGAGTAGATTTTAAAGACCACTAAAGGCCGTTTTTTTTTCATCTCTAGTTAAATTTAGCTACCTGCTGCCATGTAGTTTCAACGACAATTAACTCTAATTAATCAAGTTACTGGTGCATGCATGACAGAACTTATGACACTACTGGTTGACGTCTAAAGTTCAGACGTTATATTTTCGTGCGTTTTTTATTCGAATTTCTGTGCTTCCCTTTCGAGTTAATAAGAATATTTCAAAGGCAATTTACACTAGAAATAGTCTCGAGTAGCCTATATTTGGTGGGCCTTGGCCTTCCAAGACTAAAAAACGCACAAAAATTTAACGTTTGAACTTTAGACGTCAACCAGTACCTGTCATACATAAGTTCTGTCATGCATGCACCAGCAACTTGATTGATGAGTTAATAATTGTCTTTGAAACTATAATGCAATGGCCATCTAGTAGGTAGCTAAATTTAACTAGAGATGCAAAAACGGCTGTTAGTGATCTTTAAAATATACTCCGAGCCTACTAGTTACAGAAAAACAATAATTGTTGCATTTCAAAAAAATTTTCATTGTAAACTTGAGATTTCAAAATAACATAATATTTGAGGGGCGGTAGAGGGCTGAAAACGTTGAACTATAGCAAAACCTTAAGTAAACTTTCTTTTCAGGATAGTAAAAGGCAACTTTTGGCGACTATTACAAAACGAAATTCCAAAATTCTTTTTTTTCGATACACCGTAATGTACATGTACGTACTTCTTGTTAATTTATGTATTCTAACATAAGGGAAACAAAATTTCAAAGGTCATTAGCCGGAAAACCGCTGCAGTTTTGTGGAATGCGGTATAGTGTACGGATTTTTCTCGATATTTTCCTTAGTTAACAAGTGATTTGGAGTTAACATTACGACCAGAAGTATTATTTTTGGGAGATATTTATTTTTGGTCATTTTATAGTCGGAATTTACAATTTTTTGGGAAGTTAAAAAACCTCCCCTTACGAGAAATGACGGGCAAAGGCCAGAGATGTAAAGCCGTAATTTACGGCGTACGTTACGGTTTTTATTTCCGTAATTTACGAAAAATTAATCTCTAAAATTTCCATTCAAATACGGTAATTTACGAAAAATAAGTTCTCTGTAAATTACGGTAATTTACCGAAACAACGCTGCAGTTTGGAAATTAAGAATTTTTGTATCCAAGAAGTTTTAGTTTTGCGCTAAGTTTTCCGTACAACAACAAATATTCCTTATTAATTCATAAAAAAAGAAAGGAGATACCTAGGTAATTATACCTTACAGTAAGTCATTACTATGTGCAACCATTTTAACAAACAGACAGGGTGGTTAATTTTTCGAGATTCACCGTTAGTATCTCGGAACTCGGAAGCCATAATAGATGGAGAGTAGTTTAAATTGGAGAAAATTTGCGCTATTTCTTGTTGATTAAGAATCTGAAGAGAATTTCCCGATATTTTGATTCGTTCCAGAGTTATCACAAAAAAATTGGATAGAAGTCAATGACGTGAATCAAACATGTGATGTAAAGTTTTTAAAAGAAAATGTTAACAATTTTCTGTGGCCAATAACCCCAGATACAGTGTGTCTCATTTTAACTGGAACCACCCAAATATTTCGGTTAATATTGAGTAAATTAATTCGCTTTTTTTCTACATGTTGAATTTAAAAATTTGCATCTGTGTGATCCTTCACCTTTTTTCTATCCCGAAATCTTAGCCCACTGCGATTAATTAAAGAGGACAAAAACAGCGAAATCGTATTAGGCATTTTTTTATCGAAAAATTCTATTAAGAAAAGTTGCTCGGGATGACCCCAAATGGGTAAGTGCCGAGTTTCAAACCAAAATAAAAATGTTGAATTTCTGGAGGAAAAAATGAAAAATATCGAAAACTTCATTATTTTTACAACAAAAGGGTTGCTGTGTAATTAAAAACAATTGAAATGAGTGTTCCACACTTGCTGTTAGCTATGGCTGGGCAAAATTTAACAATAGCAGAAAAAGTTGAAATTATTAAAATTATTATTTTTTAGCTTATAATTTCAACTTTTACTGCTATTGTTCAATTTTGCCCAGATATAGCTAACAACAAATGTCAAACAAACCTATTTCAATTGTTTTTTATTACACAGCAACCCTTTTGTTGCAAAAATATTGAAGTTTTCGATATTTTTGATTTTTTCCTCCAGAATTTCAACATTTATATTTTGGCCTGAAAGTTCGGTTTTACCCATTTGGACTCATCCTGAGCAACTTTTTAATAAACTTTTTCGATAAAAAAATGCCTAATACGATTTCGCTATTTTTGGCGTCTTTAATTAATCGCAGTGGGCTGAGATTTCGGAATAACAAAAAGGTGAAGTATTACGCAGATGCAGATTCTGGAGCTCTACATGTGCAAAAAAAGAGCGAGTTGATTTGCTCAATATTAACCGAAATATTTGGGTGGTTCCAATTAAAATGAGACACACTGTATAACGAACGTCCAATTGGAATATTTATTTCACGGACGCATAGTCATGCCAAGAGCCTAGCCCTATGGCAATATCCAGAAGACGAACGGGGCATAATTTAAAACAAATACAAAGTCTTTAAAATAATTTTTTTCAATGTTTTTGTGTTTTTTATAAATGTTTTGTAATGCTTTGGTTTTCTTTATTCAAAAGAATTGTCTAATTTTCAATAAACAGTTACTAGAAAGTAAATGTAGTTTTTACGCCGCCTCCTATTTTCTACAGGGTAACGTTTGCTAGATGATACACGGAGAATATGAAATATGTCTGAAGGGCTGTGGCTAGTCACTTAAAGAACTGGGCCACGAATTAAAGTTTTCCAGAGAGTATTTATCGAAATTTCACAACAACCCGTAAATGGGAAAATGAAAAGTAAATGGGTAAATGAAGGGTAAATGAGTAAATGGATGGTAAATGAGTAAATGGCTGGTAAATGAGTAAATGGATGGTAAATGTGTAAATGAACAGTAAATGTGGTAACCGGTAAATGGGTGTACACCAAAATCATAGGTGGTCTACCCCTCGATGGAAATAGTAGAATGTGGCAAGAAATATGTTTCGGAGACTACTCGCCTTCTGCTCGCGTTCAAGATTTGCAGCAGAAATGCATCTTAAGCCATATTCTACTGTTTCCATCTAGAAATCATACAGGGTGGGTAATTTTTTGATGCTCACCATCGGGATCTCCTCAACGGTAAAAGATACGGGGTCGGTCAAATTACAGAAAAGTTGCGCTATTTCTTAGCGATTAAGAATCTGAAGAGAATTCCCCGATATTTTGATTCGTTCTTGAGTTATCACAAAAAATCTGAAAATTGCCAATTTAAAAAAAAATTAATGTCTGCCTAACGATTGCTGTTATTTAAATGAACCTTGGAACTTTCATATTTTGGACCGCTGTCAATTGAATGTCATTGACAGAAATTTTCTAGGCCTTCTAGATTTTGAATAAAGACAGTCAACTTTTCTTTTTCTTATGGGCGCCATATTGGATTTTAACACCGACGGATACACAGAAAAATTAGCTTTTCAAAAATGTAACCAACATGGACGTTTTTCAAAAAATATGTGAAAGCCCGAGTCAAACGACCGCAAGACGTATTTTATTACTGTTGAATTCAATTGTTTTCACATGTTATAAGAGATTGAAGAAGGCTGCGTACTTTTTTGCAAATGTTTTTCATCTAAGTTGAGGCTAATTTTGCAAATTATTCCTACCAATTTTCAAATTCTGACATCTGTCAAAAAAGTTCATGTTGAGTACATTTTTGAAAAGTCAATTTTTTTGTGCATTTGATGGTGTTAAAATTCAATATGGCGGCCATAAAAGAATCAAAAGCTGACTGTCGTTATTCAAAATCTAGAGGGCCTGGAAAATTTATGTCGATGCTATTCAATTGACAGCTGTCAAAAATATAAAAGTTTCAAGTTTCATTTAAACAACATCAGTCGTTAGGAAGATATTAATTTTTCTTTAAATAGGCAATTTTCATATTATTTGTAATAACTCGGGAACGAATCAAAATATCGGGGAATTCTCTTTAGATTCTTAATCATCAACAAATAGCGCAACTTTTCTGTAATTTAACCGACCCTATATCTTTTACCGTTTAGGAGATCCCAATGGTGAGCATCGAAAAATTACCCACCCTTGAATTTCAATCAATGAGTGATGTTTTTAGACGTTCATTATTGACGAATTGCGATTAAGAGACTTACAAATGAAAACCAATAGACTGACAGCCATAGCCACAATTCTGCTGGTGACCTTGACGAACGCCGGCCCCGATCTACAGTCGATTTCACAATTTAAAGCCTCACTCAAGGACCACATTTCCATTCTACTTCAAGCAATGAACACGGAAAAGTATTTCAACATTTTTCTCCTGCAAAAAAATAAATATAAATTTTTAGAGAATTGACGGAATTACTGCCAAATATCGCGGAACAAGTCATAAACGACGTGAAAGAAGCCCAACGCCAGTACCACATAACCGAGTTAAGCGAAACAAACGAGAATCTCCTGCGTCAACAAATCCTCCAAATCAGTTCTCCGGAGCACAAAATTCGCTCGTTGGTCCGTCAGAGGGTGAAAGAGTTTTTCTTGGATATAATTGAATCGTCAACGGCGGCTCCGCAGAAAGTTCCGACTGGTTTGACAGCTTTACAGAGGGAGCTGGCAGCTATTGCTGGGCAGTACCTGCGCATCGTCTCCCATAACAATACAGTATTTGGTATTTATTATTATGATATAGTGTCGGCTGCACTGCCCAAGCCAGCCTAGAGAATTTAACTCGATTTAATTTATTGAATGTATCGTGATATTTCCACTCATTAAAATTTCTGAAATAGGTGGCAGGTGACTAACCGTAGTTTAGCAGTTGTGATACTTACCCAAATTTTTTATTAATTCAACAACTTAACAAGTACGTATTATGTAAGTATCTAAGATACGTTATGTACACGCAGATAGTGAATAAAGTTTCCATTGAAGATGGATTTATGGCTCGAGTTTTACTGGGGTGCATTGTGAACGGGTTTCCCATACGAGGATGATTCATTATGCGAGGGTCTCCCTTACATACCTTAGTCATTATAATTAAATAGCTTGTCATATTTTCCCAGGAGATCGATTATGAAAGGGTCTACTACCCATCATAATACTGCCTTACCATTTTAATTTATACAGTGTGTCCGGGAATAACGTCGCCATATTTTGGGAGGTGATTTCGGAGCTAAAAATATGAAAAAAAGTTCATATGAACAAATGTCCGAAAGTGCCTCCAGGGGTAGGCGTCTATCAAAAACAGGTATTTATTAATTATTTTTGAAACGGTTGGAGCTAGAATGACGAAATTAGGGTTCTGAGGTAATTTTGAGGTGACAAATGATCTAGTGGGAACAAGACAGGTGATTGACGACGATAGGCTTGCGAAACAGGGGCTTAGGGAAAAAATTTCCACAACTTTTTTTTCTCTAGCTTTCTTGAATTTCTGACTTCAGATAACAATTCTCCAAACGATTCTACATAAAAAAGGTACTCTTGATACTAAGTCATAGGATTAACCGTTTTCAAGAAAAACCCGATTAAAGCATGTCATGCCTATGCTATGGTAACAAATTTATAAATGCAAAAAAACTAGTTGGCTTGCTTCACAAATGTCGTTAGTTTGTCACTAACTACTACAACTTGTTATTCTAGCTCCAAAAATTTCAACAATAATTAATAGATACCTGTTTTTGAGAGACGCCTACCCAAAGTCTGTAGCGCCCCCTGGAGGTACTTTCGGACATTTGTTCATATGGACTTTTTTTCCTATTTTTAGGTGTAGAATCAACCCACAAAATATGGCGACGTTATTCCCGGACAGCCTGTATAGGTGCACATCAATAATTGGTTCTGGGCACAGTAACTTTTGAAATAGTATATACAATATACCCAAAAGTTTTAATTTGGAAAATATGGAAAAATTCGATTTTTTATAATTAATACATAATTTTCCGAAAAAAATTATTTATTGATATTCCCACTTATTTTGGTAATTAAAATTTTTAAATAGGTGGCTGGTGACGCAACTACAGTTTTGAAGTTATGATACTTACCCAAACCTTTTATTAATTCAAACAATAAGTACATAATTATGCAAGTATTTAACATAAGTTAATAGTGAATAAAATTTCCGTTAAAAATGGATTTATGACCTAACGTTTTTCCTGGGGAACATTTTGGAAAGGTTTCCCATATACGACCATTAAACCTCATTCACAACCAGTTTACGTAGGTACGTGACTTAACAAAGTTTAACAATCGTCAACAATAGCTAGAAAAGTCAGAAGCTGTCATGAATAATTGTTGACAATCATTGTTAAATTTTGTTACGTTACGTACACTCGAGTGCAAGTGAATGTTAACGATTTGTTAAAATTAGTAGGCAATGGCAATGTATGTCCATACGCCATTGCCTACTTGTTTTGACAAATCGTTAAACAGTGGTTGTGAATAATCTCTTATGGCCAATTATGGGAGGGTCTCCCATACATATTTTGGGCAAAAAATAACAATTAGGTATATTTAAAACTATCTAATCAATTCAATTTATATACAGTTTGTCCCACTTCAGATGAAAGCATGTAGACTCAGATTTTCGTTGCTTTTACGAGTAGGGGTATAAATTTGTGCACCTTTTGAGTATAAATTGCAAATCCAGTTTTCAGTTGCATTTTGAATTTTCTAGATTTCCTTAAAGCTCGATACGTCAGGTTGTGCTGAAGATATCGGAATAGAATATAAGAAAATGTTGTTAAAAATTAAATTTTGACCTCATGTAAACTGCCTTAACGCAAGATTCCTTTAAATTTTTTGAAAATGAAAATTTTTCTAAAATTAAAAATGCGGATTTTGAATTGAAACTTCGTCTATGGGGTCAAAACAAGATTTCGAACAATTTATTCTTATACTTTTTTTTGTATATCTTGATCGCGGAACCAAATAGAGTGGAAACTAGTAAATCGCAAATCTGTGGAAAGGACGCTTGTCTAAAGTTAGTTCGCACAGTCATCAGATGAAATGACAGGTGTCATTTCCCCAAACTAGTTCACGATAAAATGACAGGCGACATATCGACACAATTATTAATAAGCTGTACGAACTTACTTTGGACAAACGTCCTTTCGACAGTTTGCGATTTATTTTCTTCCATATTAGCCACCCATTATCACATATTTTCTGTATAGGATTTTTCAATATAAGTACAGGATGGTGCTTATTTCGTTGCTCACCATTGGGATCTCCGAAACCATTAGAGTTAGAGAATCAGTTAAATTAGAAAAAAGCTGCGCTTTTTGATAGTGATTAAGAATCTGTAGAGAATTCTACGATATCTTGATCGTTCCGCAGTTATCTTGAAAAAACTGAAAATCTTTATTTTTTTCCAAAAAAGCCCGAGTTGGTCACATTTTCGGAAAGTCAATTTTTTGTGTATAGGTGTTAAAATCCAATAATAATAATTTATTAAAGTTTCATTTACATAATTAAATAAGATAATAACTGATAATAATAAAATAAGAATGTCACTTTTCAGTTTTTTCGGAATAACTCAGGAACGAATCAAGATATCGAAGAATTCTTTACAGATTCTTAATCACCTTCAGAAAGCGCACTTTTTTCTAATTTAATAGATCTTCTAACTCATGGTTTCGGAGATCCAATGGTGAGTAACGAAATAAGCAACATATTGTATATTGAAAAGTGGCCTTAGAAGAAAGGTCTCGGTAGACTAGGTTAACAGCTTGTACTCGATTTGAGTAGGGGAGACTTCATTTGTCTTATTTTATATTATTTGTGACCAAAAGCTTTTGCTGGGGAACATTGTGAAAGGTTTCCCATGGTCCATTATGGGAGGGTCTCCCATACATATCTTAGTAATGCCTACCGTTTGATCAATTAAATTTATAATGAGAATAGGCTGCCTTTCTTGTATCAGGAAATGAATAATTATAAAAGGGTTTCCCATACATACCAAGGATGAGAGTTCAAATACTGTGTGATTTCAGTTTATACAGGGTGGCCAACTGAACAAGGTCCGTCTCCGTCCAGATTTGATCCTCTTTGACTCAAGTGGGGAAAAATCGCTCGAACAGGTTGATTTTTATTTGGAGGTGACACTCTTAAATCCGCGCTTGGTTAAAGGTGTAAAATTTTATTAAGGACGAATTTAATTTAATTTTTCCTCAATTCCGAGAACAAAAAATTTGGATGGCCCCTTTTCAGTGGGCCACCAACAGATGTGGTAAATCGAGTAAATAAAGCTAAATTATACCCAAAATATAATATATAATTTTATTTTGGAAAATATGGCGATATACAAAACATCACTTTTTTATAATAAATTCATTGTAGGTAACAGAAAAACTTACAAGTATGTAGATTAAACCGGACAATAAAATGTATCTATAAAATCATTTCCATGTATTAGCACCCTTCAACCAATTGGTTATGTACTGAAGCTATACTCTGAAACAAAAAAAGTGTTCATCACTCATTGTACATCGAGTTCAAGTCATGACTCAAATTTTTATGTTGCGTTAATTAAGCTTCGTGCGCAAATGGCGAGATGGTGCTGGCAGTAAGATTCCTGCCGGTATTGCAGGAATTGCCAGCGCAATCTCATGATATATGCGCACGAAACCTAATTACGTAACAAAAATTTATATCATGACTTTAACTAGCACCTTAAGTACATTTAAGTAGTTTTTGTTATTACTAAGTCTTTGGTAAGTACCTATAACTATAAAAACAACAGTGTTACCTTTTAAAACACAAGCAAAATTAATGTATAGTCCTCATTTGATCAAAGGAAACATCCTCCTCAATAAGCTTGTGGTGAACATTGCTCAGTGCCTGAATTACAAAAAATTGTTAGAACTAACACAGAACAAAAGCAATTAAGAATAAACCACCACCACTAACTAAAAATAAGTTAGATACATTAAACAGAAAATGGTATAAGCTAGGTACCTTGAAGTATTTAACCGTTTTAACCCTCAATTCTAAAGTGGCATCTTCATCACAAATCATTAAAGTATGTGGATGTTGTTGGAAAGCAGACACGGTCCACATATGGTTAACACCTTCTTCTATTGCTTTATAAAGGGCGAAGGATTTATGAGTTCCTGTGATTAAGATCATGACCTGCAAAATAGTTTAAATCGTGCTATTTCACCAAGGTTCTTATATTCATAGGTTGCCTGGCAACTTTGAAGGTCACGTCACAAGTGACGTCATCAAGGGGACCGCCGCCATTTTATTGTTATTTCGAGCAGATTTTAAGGTGTATATGTTCGTTAATTGTTCATTCGCGCTTCAAATGGGTACCACTGTGATTGGTTAAGTTATCAGGCACCCTATATGAATATCTCCATTCATTTTCTATTGAAGTGACAGAACGTCAAAATTTGAATTTTAGGTTGGTATAAGGAAATTTTGCAAGGAATTTTACTAACAGGTGAGTTGGTAGAACCGATTTCAATGCGATACGTCAGAAAACATAACAGATGTCAAAATTTTGCAATTGCTCTGAATAAGTCCAAAATGGCCTTTGTGCGTGCAGTTTTGAGTAAAGTGCAAAGAAAAATATTCACGAAAAAGCCTCAGGTACGTTTATCTGTGACAGTGCTGCTAACAATACAAATAATCCCTAGAAGATTTAGGTTATGTAATGTTTCTGCTTTCCCGCTAAATTTCGATCAAATTGTTCCCCAAAAAAATGTAGTTCTACTGCAATAGAAAATGAACGAACTTTAAGTACCTTGCTCTTTTACCTCTTTAGCGTCCATTACTGTCCCCACCCCCACAGTAAGTGCTTGTTTAGGAACTTTATTAATATCATTTCCAAAAAACCGCGCATTTGCTTCCAAAGTGTCTTGCGCGAGAGACTTAACTCTTGTTCTAGACACCAACGAGGAGCCAGGCTCGTTAAAAGCGATGTGTCCATCAGGACCAATACCTCCTACGAATAATTCTACACCCCCAGCCTCAGTTATTTTTTTCTCATAACTGTTGCAGGCCTCGGCCAGATCTGAGGCATTACCGTCGAGGATGTGCGCGTTCTCAGGCTTAATATCTATGTGTTTGAAGAAGTTATTCCACATGTAATAGTGGTAACTTTCAGGGTGGTCTCTGGCCAGGTTCACATATTCGTCCATATTGAACGTTTTAACATATTTGAAGGACACTTTTCCAGCCTTGTAGTATTCAATCAGTTTCTGGTACATTCCATAAGGGGTGCTTCCTGCAGACAAATATTGACATGATCTATCAATGGATTACAGTTATCTATTTACATCGAGTGTTATTCATTAATTCCTTATCTCCCGCCTTTGATTGTTACGATCAATTAATATTATTAGTATATTAGGTCAATTGTCTTTTTTCGAAATTAGTGACGTATTATACTTTCCATTCATTTTCTATTGAAGTGACAGAACGTCAAAATTTGAATTTTAGGTTGGTATGAGGAAATTTTGCAATTTTACTAACAGGTGAGTTGGTAGAAACGATTTCAATGCGATACGTCAGAAAACATGACAAATGTCAAAATTATGCAATTGCTCTGAATTGGCCCAAAATGGCCTTTGTGTGCGTGCAGTTTTGAGTAAAGTGCAAAGAAAAATATTCACGAAAAGCCTCAAGTACGTTTATCTGTGACACTGCTGCTAACAGTAAAAATAAACCCTAGAAGATTTGGGTTATGTAGTTTTTGCTTCACCGCTAAATTTCGATCAAATTGTCAAAAGTAAGGCCCTTACAAATTAGGGTTGTACAGTTCCAGAAAAAATTTACTTCTGCGATAGAAAATGAACGGACTTTACGTACAGAGCCTACCTTTCTGTAATAACTCTTGGAGAAAACACTTGTCAAGGCCAATGTAATGATAAAAAGGTGCGCTTATAAGCGCGACCTATTTTTTTCAAAGCTATTTTCGGATAAAAACTAAATACGTACCCGTGGGAAGACCAAGTACGAAGTATTTATCAGGTCCTGGGTTAAAATCATTGATTCTCTTCATTACGTATTTGGCAGCCCATTCGGAAACCGAGCCAGCAGTGTCCAAAATGATCAAACGCATTTTTTGGGTTCCAATATATTTTTTCTTGATTAAATTATGGGTGTAATGACCTGTTTATAAATATTATTATTTATGAATACGAAAAAAATTGGGGTTTTGATTAAGTTAACCTCAATCAACGGTATGAGTTAAGAATGGCGATTTTAGTAATGAAATGATAGAATTTCGTACATTACCTTTTTAGAATGGTGTCAAGCTGTTGTAAACGTGTAAAATGATACGAAATGTGGTTTTATTTGATTGATAAGACCTGTTTTCCTGAGATCGTGTATTACTGGCTGCCTATTTAGAGATGCTTGTCAATTTGTCGACAAATTGAAATCCTTAGTACCGGCTGATCAACAAAATTTTGAAGCTTGAAGCAGATCTATAAAACCTCCCAATTGTGACAATAGCTCCTAATTTTCTTTCAAATTTGACAATGTCAAATAATGTGTCTGCAAACGTTTTGCTTTTCGTTTTCAATTATTACACAGAGCAGAGTAATGGCATTCGTCATAAAGACTCGAGACTGCGAGTTAATATTTTTTCTGGTTTTATGTATTGAAACACAAACTTGCATTTGAAAGCATAGGAAATAATCTTGTTTTGTATATTAAAACACCTTCAAAATATAATGTCAGATTACAAATTTAAAAAATGATAGGTACCTACCTAGGTAGGTATGCATTATTTCTTTGTTTAAGTTAGGTTTAGGCACCTAAGTAGTTTGTTACTGACCAATTAACACTGTTTTTGAACATTTTATAATTAAGTATACTTAATTGAACATTTCTGCAGTAGGTACTCTGAAGTTTTTAATGTAGAATTGTAGAACATAACCTTCGGTCAGAAACTGTACTTTGAACAAATAAAAATATTCCTTTACTTATTATAATCAACAATAATACACATACTTACCGAAAACAGGAAAATAGGCTGAATAACATTCAACTCTATGTAAAACACTCTCGATCTAAACTGCTTGAAAACACGAACAAATATTGTTTCGAAATTTCGAATTGTGGCCTTCATGTGTTTAATCCATTTGTAGGCTTATCAAGACACAGCAAACATTTACTGATACCGTTAGACTTCCCACTAGAGGATATTGCGACGTTGCCATTTTCAAACGACCGACCCCTATTTGCGATTCAAACTAATTTTTGTGACGGCCACCCGGCACGAAGTTTTGTTGAGAATGTCGACCTAATGCATTCACCATCCAGGAGTAATGTACAGCCGAGGACTTTAAAAATGTCCACCCCACCGCTACAATTCACTTGCTCAACTGAAACGCGCTCATTTTCGAAGTCCCAGACTGTATTAATCAAAAATGTAATTTCAGCTTCTTTCACCTGTGACGTCACGCAATCTGAAAACCCATGTAAAATTAAAGCTCACCGCCGAGAAGATTTATACATCTAATTTCTACTGTACTTGTTTTTATTAGTTAACAAGCAATTTTCGAGTACTTTTAAAATAAATTATTAGCAAACATCATTAGTCGAATAAATTAACAGAAGACTTCAGGATTTTACTGCCACTAGAAACTACCCCACTACACCGAATCAAGTGTTTCGCTGTAGTGGAGTGTTTTAGTGACAGTGCATTTTTCCACCAAAGTTGTCCAAGGTTTCCAATTGTAAAACTTGGTAGAAAAATTTAATTTTCATCATTGTGTAAATACGTCGTCAAGTTCTGTTTCAGCTTGACAAGTCGCTCCCTCTCCCTCTTTTCTTTCAAATCTTCAAAAGGATCACTGGGCTCCTCGTCTGGCGAAGGAAAGTTACTAACGTTTTCATATGGACCGTGATGGGAAAACCCATCAAAAAAATCATGATCACTGCTTTTGGCCTCCGGAATAACAATCGTAGGAGACTTTTTAAAAATGTCCCTCACACTGGGACGGGCGGGTTCATCCCGCCTTGACATCACAGTCAACTGTTCATCCACTTCTTCCATAATATCTTCAATAACGTGTTTTGGGACCTCCCTCAACATTTCGTGCGTACTTTCAGGGCCTGTACTGTCACTTCTCATTAATTTTTTGAATAGATTGGTAACACTGCGGCTTTTATTTCTGTTGTTCACGGAATGTTGAGATCCAAGCCTTGGTCTAGCTGTGAATATAAAAGGATTGCTTCCAAGATAATCATCGAATTTGGGAGGAGAATGGCCGAGTTGCATTCGATAAGTGTTGGCTATGTTTGCGGTGGAGGGTAGTGGATGAGATTCTTTAAGGGAACCGGGGGTGTAGGGTAATTCTTCTGGAAGGATGGTATCCCAGTACTGATCTTTTATTAACTCAGGATGCTCGTGGTGCATCTCGTCAACGATCAAATAAGACATCTAAAAATAAATAAAAAGTTTGTAAGGATAAGGGTGTCATTTCGATGCTGTAACGTAAAATTTGTGGCACCATAAATAAGCTATAGTCATATCAACAAAACTTCCGTTGCACGTCATCAATAAACGTCTACGATTTGCACACTTATTCTTAGTAATTTTATGCCTAAAAGTTAAATGAATCACTACTATAGCTACCTACACACCATGTATAATAATGGTTTATAACAGTTTTGTCATGTTTTATAAAGATGGTATTACAGGAATCTTACTGCCAGCGCCATCTCATGATTTACGCGCTAACTTATTTATGGTGCCGTAAAATTTAAGTTAGCCGACCCATTATTCACCTGCAAATGTCTGTCGATCATCCAATTCAATTCGAAATCGTCATCGTCATCCCCGAAGGGGTTGATTAGCGTTTCCGCCACCTTCAACCACCCCATGTAAAAGAAGAATTGTAAAAGCGTAAAAATGGGGAAATAAAGCTCAAATTTATATTTATGCCCGTCCACCCACTGGTGACCTAATATAGTAGTCAAAAAATAACTGTAAACAGCCAAAGTCACGACCTAAAAAAAATGATCTTTAAACTCTTCGATGTCGAAACTGTGCGACCTACTTGAGTGTACACTAACGGAATACTGATGCGGTCATAGTTTATCAAACTTCCACATTTACCTCGAAAGATATTAATTTCGTCCAGCATTGTCTTTACGGCGAAATCGTCCCTAATTCGTCCTTCCTTGCGAGCTCTCGTTATGATACTGGAAGCCCAAACTAAAGAAATCCTGAAAATTTCTATGAGCCAGGGAAAAATTTCCAAGAAAATACCAATGCTTAGAGTATGTCGGAAATTTTTTGTTGAGACGATCTATGACTCCTTTTTCATTTTCGAGGAGTAGTCCGGCTTTTACTAAATGATCTAATGTGGGAAAGCGTCTTTTTACTCTGGGTGAAATGTTTATGAACAGCATTGTGAAGCATAGGCAGACGTAGCGCATGATTGTGCGTCTCATTAGGCGACCACGTTCATCCTATGTGAAAAAAATCTCTGTAGTATTTTATTTTTAAGTGGTG
The DNA here is from genome assembly GCA_963924575.1 of Pycnomerus fuliginosus. Taxonomy (NCBI): domain Eukaryota; kingdom Metazoa; phylum Arthropoda; class Insecta; order Coleoptera; family Zopheridae; genus Pycnomerus; species Pycnomerus fuliginosus. Next base: position 18,071,476 of record OZ004622.1, read on the forward strand.
ATTGACATTTCCGAAAGTTTGCTATTGTATACAGTGTGATTTAACTTTTATTTCTTCAACAGAAAAATATAACGGGTGGGACAAAAAAAACGGTCACTTTTATTTTATCTTCGCTAGTTTTTGAGCGATATTTTTCAGACGTAGCTGAGGGTTGGGCGTCTCGATACCTCCAATCGAATTTTAGATAGTACCATCTCAAATCGGTTAAAAATAAAGATCTTTGAAAATAATACACCCCAACCTTATTTTCTAGATACAAATTCAACTCTCCGCCAAAACAGCAAAAAGATTTAAAAATGTAATCGAGCAGTTGAATTTGTATCAGAAAACTAAGGTTGACGTGTATTTGCGACTTTCAAAAATCTTGATTTTTGACCGATTTTTTCGACGTTTTTGAAAATCTAGGGTGGCCGTGACCGCAGTTCCGTTCAAGTATGAAGCATTTTTTGGACTCAAAAAAAATCGTAAATTCCGAATCCGTTGAGAAAATAAAGTTCGGGGCATTTCCGGTTAAACCGGAAGTGGAAAAAAGGCAACTGAGAAGCGGCTGGAATCTCCCCAACAATGGCTGTTTGTCAAAATCAACAATTATATGAAAATGTGACAACACGGCTAAAAGATTGCGTGAGACAGCAGTTCAGTTACTAAATAGTGACCGACTTTAAAAAACTAAACCACAGCCTACTGCCGTCCGCTTTGGTCGCGAATGGAGTATACAGGGTGGGTAATTTTTCGATGCTCACCATTGGGAGCTCGGAAACCCTAAGAGATAGAGAGTAAGTTAAATTAAAGAAAACTTGCACCATTTCTTGGCGATTAAGAATCTGAAGAAAAATTTCCGATAACTTGATTCGTTCCCGAGTTATCCCGAAAAAACTGAAAATTGCGATTTCAAAGAAAAATTCAAATCTTTTTTACGATTGATGTTATTTTAATGACAGTTGGCACTTTTATATTTTTGACAGCTGTCAATTGAATAGCATTGTCAGAAATTTTCTAGGCCTTCTAGATTTTTAGTAACGGTAGTCAACTTTTGATTCTCTTATGGCGCCATATGAATTTTAACAACATCGGACACGCAAAAAAATTAGCTTTTCAAAAATGTAATCAAAATGGACTTTTTTGATAGACCGTCAAAATTTGAAAATTGATATGAGTAAGTTGTAAAATGAGACTCAACTTATGAAAAAAATTTCAAGAGAGTACACCAACTTTTTTCATCTCTTATGACGTCAAAAACAATTGAATTTTGAACGATAATAAAATAGATCTAGACGTGGTGTAACGCGAACTTTGACATGTCTTTTCAAAAACGTTCATGCTGGTTACATTTTTGAAAAGCTAATTTTTTTACGTATTTAATGGCGTTAAAATCCAATATGGCGGCCATAAGAAATAAGAAAGTTGACTGTCGCAACTCAAAATCTAGAATGTAAAAAAAATTTTTAATTGTGCCGTCAAATGCCCCATACTGAATAATACAAACGTGGCAAGTTTCGTTGAAATCATTCCATTAATGGCGACGAAATTAAATTTTAATATCTTAAATGCAATGTTTCAGTTTTCCGCCAATATCTTACAAAGTAGTCAAGATATTAAAGATATCTCTTCAGATTATTATTCAGCATAAAATCGCGCAACTTTTCGCTAATTTAACTTACTCTCTATCTCTTATGGTTTCCGAGTTGCCAATGGTGAGCATCGAAAAATTACCCACTCTGTATATTTAGCTTAATTTTCAGCAGTAACTGAAACAGATTTTTAGAGAAAAAAGAGCGATCTTCAAGACTATTTGGGTATCATAACGATTGGATGTTGTCTGACCAATCCTCATGCACCTAAAATAACCTTTCAAAACAAGAATCAATAAGGCTACTACAGTAGCGCCATCTGTCCTAGTTTCATACTCAGATCGAAAGTCTGATTCTTTGGCTTTAATTCAAGACCGTGCTCATCCAAATCGGTTAAGAAATCGCTGACGTATCACCTAAATTATATTGACCGGCTTTTTTTGGGACACCCTATAGTAAGGTATCAACAAGTGCTCATCTCTTATTTGATGACATTCTTCGTTAAAGCGGGTATTATAGGCGCTTTCTTTTCACGCATTTATCTGAGCAGCCTCAGTTAATCTCAGCAATTTGATTGGTTTATGTGAATATTGAATTAAATTTGATTGGTTTATTTGAATATTGAATCAAATTGCTGAGATTAGCTGACGCTCCTCAGATAAATGTGTAAAAGGAAGGCGACTGTTATAACAAACTTTTATTAACCACTGCAGAGAGAGACAGTTGTCAACTGTCATTTTTGTACATTTGGTTGCCTATCTTATCTAGAGTGCTCTAATACCATTATAATACTCTCTAATTCCACCGTAATACATTCTAATTTCCACCGTAATGCACTCTAATTCCTAATAATACATTGCAATACCGCCCTAATACACACCAATTCCACCGTAATACACTCTAATTTCACCGTAATACATTCTAATTCCACCGTAATGCACTCTAATTCCTAGTAATACATTGAAATACCGCCCTAATACACCCTAATTCCACCGTAATACACTCTAATTCCACTGTAATACCGAGCAAGTGTACACCGGAATACACCAGCGGTTGGCCCCTCAGTTTTTCTTCACGACCCTGGACGGGCCTTCGAATTAGGGGCCCGATTTTGACTCAAAATGTAATGAGCACCTACGAAGTGCCTTGCCCACTGAATATGTGTACCAAATTTCTTCTCGATATCTTCAATAACTTGGGCGTAGCCAAAAAGGCCCTAAAATGACATTTTTCGAAATGACGGCATTAAGGTATTCGACCTGAAAGAAAATTAGCTATCAAATCCATGTTTTCTTAACGGTACCGAGTTTTTGCCAAAAAGTCACCAAGTGTGAATACATTCCTAGAAGCAGAATTTGAAGAGCTTTCCTACGGTGTGGTGCAAAAAATTGGAGTGTGCATTTCAAATTTTATGTGCAAAAAGGCACTTTGCGCGTGCTAAGAGGAAGGGAACGTGTGTCACTGAATCACCCGGTATCTACATTTTAGTAACGTTCGCCACTGCAAATTGGTTTTATGCTTTTATAAGAGAAAAAGTACATAACGTTTTTGCTAACGACATACCTATAATTAAACCATAGAAACCAATAAGAAACTTTCGGTAATGTCAATCACCAAGATTCTCTCGTGTTTTTTTTAACGAGAACTATTACCTACATCACCCCATTGACTTGCGGAACAAATACATGTTACCTAACGAAAATACCTAATAAACAAGTGTTGAAAGTAATTAATTTCAATTTCCACTGATAGTATAATAACATGTTACATTTTTCATCTCCATAATCATGTACGTAAACAACAACTGTGTAGGTACTTAATAATATTTTCGCAATTACTTAACACTCTCAACAAAAGCATCAAAGTCAAGAATCGTCAGTAATATTTATTTATTGTTTCGCATAGATAACGATATCACTCTGCGCAGGTAACATTCGACATGATTGACTTAACCCACAAATCGGACCCGATAATTAAATATTTATGTGTGCAGTAGACATTTCAATAGACTATTATCTGCATTGTTTTATCGCTGAGGTCAATAAATATTCTTAAAAATCGTGACTAAGTCGGCATCTGTTTCATTCGCACTTAATCACTATTGACATTGAGATCACGCCATGCGTAATTTCTTTACCTGTCCATGGACGGTGGCGCTAACATAGACCGCAATGGGATCCGGAAACGGAATGGCCGAATACTGACCCCACCATCGGGTCATTACCAAGGAAACGTAAAACCCAAGAACGAAAGAGAGCGGTATGTAGTTATTACTAACGCCGCAGTATTCTACAATGCTTTCGAATAATCTAAACAGAAATCAAAACGACTTTACTTAAGTCACTTACTCTTTTCCACTAGCTGTCAAAATGAACCTGTAAGTTAAGTTGAGGGTGTAGTATAATACTAAGAATATGACAAGATCCAAATATACGAGCTTGTAAACGCTTCCTCTCCATCTAAAAGTTAATTGTTATTATTTATCGGTAATTTATTGAATACCTTGCTAGTAATTTTAAAAAACAGGACAGCCCTCGCGATGTGGCAACCTCACTCGTATAAGTCACTGTCATTTTAAGCAAACTCTTTAAATCACTGCTGACTTATCTTTCCCGGACTTTTTTTATCACTGTTGCATAATCGCTTCGGTATTTCGCTAAAGACGCGGTAATTTGTTGGTTAAAACAACGATAAATGTAAAATTTGTTTATTAACACTCTTAGAAATAAAAATAGATCAATACTGTCGAGACTTAAGTTATGTGGAAATTACTTAACAGATCTTTAAGTGTTTGAGTATGAGTATCACAAGGCTTGCGATTGTAACTTAACTATTTAAATAAATGACAATCGCACTATTCTATAAATGGTGGTTTTAAACTACCGAGGAGGGGTATATACGTGGAGTCGGTGGATTTGAGGAATGTCTTCCGAGAAGTGGATCGGACTCTTCGTCTGTTCCTACGCTGATTGATCTTCGGATTACGTTATTTAGCCTGGAGAAAAAATTATTACTTATTTTGCCTAGCTTTGCCTAAGTATGGCTTAAAAACCATATGACAAATGTCATTCTAGGCACTACTTAAAATATTTCAGGTTAGGTTAAGCCACGCCCATGTTCATCTGCAACTACTACAAGTCTATCGAGGCCTTTCCTACTAGTTTTCAGGTGAACGTACGACAAATGGTTAATAGTGACTTATACAGGGCGATCCACAAAAACAGTCCATTTCTAAACTATACTATTTTGTTATTGATCTGACACGAAAATTCACTGACCCATGTTACCTTGAATAATGACGTCATCTGTAACTGCAGTCTTCATTTGTTACCTGCTTGCAGCTATTACCGAGAAGAAAATACTGTTTTCATTATTCTACATTTTGATTGGCATGTTTGAATTTCGACCAATCAGATTGGTGGAATAAGTGAGCATTCTGTTATGACGTCACATTGGCGCTCCGAGCTGTCACTAAAGCTCATGAGTTTTGCGAATATAATAATATACAATATAAATATACCGACTGGTATACAGGGTGGTTCATTTTTGGATGCTCACCATTAGCACCTCTTAAGTCGGAAATCAGAGACAAGTTGCACTTTTTCAAGGTAATTAAGAATCTGAGAAAAATTCTCCGATTTGTTCCCTTAGAGAAAAATAAATATCTTCCTAACGATCGATGAAGGCGTTTTTTCTCGATCTTATGTCTTCGAATACAAATTAACACAAACGGGCTCAACTCACTATTTTTTAAAATCTGTATTGAAATACTGTCACTTTTGCCGCCAGTTTAAATTTTTTCTCGGGAGTACGGTTCAAATCTGATATTAGGGGAATAACTAACAGATTGTTACTCGCAGAAAAGTCGAAATTTGATACTAAATGCACGCGGAAAAAGCTTGCAAATGGTTTTGTACTTGTGCATCTAATCCCGAAAATCTCGGATCTAAAACGGTGGGATTTAGGATTTTCTTTATCTCATAAGACATGATGTGCAAAACAATTGAATTTAACGATTATAAAATGAGTCATGAAAGTCCATAGGGGTAGGTCGTTGAAAAAATAACTTACCATTCCTTCTAGTGGGACAACCAAATCCATTCGCCATAAGAGTGCGTGTTAATATTTTAATTGTTTATTTAAACAGTTTCAGTAATTGTTTGCCGTCTTTTCAGGTGCCTAAGATTGGATTAAAGATTTATGATATTTTGTGGCCATTTGTTCCGGTCGGTCAGGTTTATGCATTATTTCTTTGTTTAAATAGTTTGTTGTTCACTATTCACATTTTTTGAACATTTTATAATCAACTGGACACTAGTGCAGTGGGGTTTTTAGTAATTATCAGTTTTTATGCAGAATTGTGGAACATAACCACTATATTATCAACACTACAATACAAATACATATACACAGGAGGTTAGAAGCGGCAAAATTACCCTCTACCTTTTCAATACTATTATTTCACCGCCGTTAAACTGTTTTCGTGTTCGCGAACTTGCAATATTGCAAACATCAATAATTATCCCGAAAGTGCTTCATTTGCGGCTAGAACCCACCAAAAACGCAGTCACCCGGAACTGAAACTATTAAGTCTTTGCATTGCAAATTAGCGAGTACAATTTTTAATAGGTAGGTACCTTGTTTTGATTACGAAATAATCTATACCTAACATTAATCACGTTTAATTAAAATCCTAAGTACGTAATAGTTATCTCTAATATCCGAATCCGTACCAAAATACGATACAAATATCGATATTTCAGATTGCAGAAGATGAAGGAGGCACTCGAAATAGGTATGTAAGATGAGAGTATTAATCTATTTTTATACAATTTTATAAAGTTAAAATATGGGTATTATATGTTCTCTGTATAGCATCTTTGGTAAATAAAGCCCAATCTGTTTGTGTACTTCACCCGATATTTTGTTTAATAAGTTTAGTTAAAAAAATAGTTATTTTAAAATTTATCGTAGGATGTAATTCCAAGTCAGTTTATGTCAGTCACGTGATGACATAAGTCTAGTTACGTGCACAACTCAGCAGGGGTCGTTGCTTGCAAATTTTTGCAGATTTCTGCAATATTACATCTCACTGGCAGCTATTTTCATCCTATAACCATATACAGGTGTCCCGTCTCAGAGTGCAAAAATTTCAGCACCAGATTCCTTGCATGAAAATAAAAGACCCGTATTTTTTTGTTTCGCTAGATGGGCCCCCATTTCGTCACTAGGGCTCCTCAAAAGTGAGCCCCAAAAATCGAAAATTAATTCCCACGTCTAAACCATTCAACCGATTTTCCTGAAATTTTCCACAAGACCATTACGAACGATGAAGATTTCAATAAAGTAGCTGATGATGTCGTGGTGCCTACCACAAGCGCCCCCTGGGCCGCCCTCGACATTTTCGGCCCATTATCTTTGTTAACGTAATTAAATTTGGTAATTAATTACACAGCATCCGATGGTCGATTGAATTTAGAAACTGCGCTGCCTCTTACACTTTTTCTGTAAAATGCACCATTTCCGAGTAAAAATAAGGAAGGTGGAGCCATACACGTGCTTATTGACAGACTTATCAAGATAGCTATAGCGCGATTAATGTCAGGGCTTGGTTAAACTTTTGAATTATTGTCAGTTTTGCACCACTGTGGCACTGTGTTTGTTTTTTTTTGTAAATATTATAATTCCAGCCAGTTTTATAAATTCGGAGTATACAGATATGCATTTAATTTATGGTGCATGGCTCCACATTTCTTAATTTTACTTGGAAATGGTGCATTTTACAGAAAAAGTGCAAGAGGTAGCGTAGTTTCTAAATTCAATGGAGCATCGGATGGTGTGTAATTAAATAGGAAATTTAATTACGTTAACAAAGATATTGGGCCGAAAATGTCGAGGGCGGCCCCGGGGGCGCCTATGGTGGGTACCACGAAATCATCAGCTACATCATTGAAATCTTCATCGCTCGTAGTGGTCTTGTGTAAAATTTCAGCAAAATCAGTTGAATGGTTAGGACGTGGGAATTAATTTTCGATTTTTGGGGCTCACTTTTGAGGGGCCCTAGTGACGAAATGGGGCTCATCTAGCGAAACAAAAAAATACGGGTCTTTTATTTTCATGCAAGGAATCTGTGGCTGAAATTTTTGCACTCTGAGACGGGACACCCTGTATACGCGCTGGTTCCCTGACAGATCGTGTGAGCTTATATATATGGTATCACGTGACTGACATAAACTGACTAGGAATTACAACCTACTGTCCTGCTTTTCCCGTATTTTCGTATTTACGTTTTTAAAAGTACTGTAAGCCAATCAAATGGATGGATTCAGAATCGAAACTTTTTATTTATTCACTCAACAGGCTTTCCACAAGAAAGTGTCGTAGACAGACAGTGAATTGACAGTAAAATGACGGCTGACAGACATTTGACAGAGTCCGCCATGGGCGCCATGACAGTTTTCTCCTATAAACGTACAGAATAACTATAAATTATATTATTTTATTAAGTTAGCGATATTATTTTATTAATAAAGTATTTAAAAAAAATCCCTTTAAATTGGAAATCTAAATTGACAGCTGCCAAAAATATAAAAGATCCAATTTCATTTAAACAGCATCAATCGTTAGGAAGATATTACTTTTTCTATAAAATCGTAAGATTCAGTTTTTTTAGGATAAAACAAAAACGAATGTGATTAAGAATCTGGAAATAATTTTTCGATTTCCTTAAGATTTTTCTTTAAAAAACGGACTAAAAGGAAAATTCTTGTTAGTCCAGTAGTTTGAAAAGATAGTCTTATGAGTCCCAAAAGTGTAGTCCCTCTTATTTTACAAACAAAAGAACTAAATTGCTAGATTTTTGGTAGATTAAGTAGAACTTTTTAATGATCTACCAAAACTACAGTTTAACAAGTGTTTTCATAACCAAAAATTCGCTAGAAACTTCACTTTTTCACAGAATTTTGAAATATAGCAACTAATAGGTTAAAAGTGTAAGTAACAATTACACGTAATCAAAAAAATAAGAAGTTAAAATGGATAAAACTTATAGGGGGTGGTGAATTTTTCGTTGTCCATCATTGGCAACTTGAAAACCGTAAGAGATGAGGATAGGTTAAATTAGAAAAAAACTGCGCCTTTTCAAGGTGATGAGAATCTGTAAAGAACTCTCCCTTAACTTGTCTCGTTCATTAGTTATCCCGAAAAAATTGAAAATTGACAGCTTCCTAACAGATGATGCTATTGAAATGAAACTTGGAGCTTTTATATTTTTGACAGCTGTCAATACAATAGCATTGAAAAAAAATTTCTAGCCATTCTAGATCTTGAGTGAGGACAGTCCACTTTTCCTTTTCTTATGGCCGCCATATTGGATTTTAACACCATTACACAAACAAAAAAGATTGTCTTCAAAAATATGCCTTACCTGTTCTTTTTGAAAAAAAAAAACATTTAGGTAAGTCGCACGATTTTTATTACCGTTGAATTCAATTATTGTCTTCAAATGTCAAATAAGAAAAAGAAATTGAAAAAGACGGTGTACTTTTTTGCAATCATTTTTCACCTAAGTTTAGGCGGATTATACAAATTATTCACACCAAATTTCAAATTTCGACTATCTGTCATAAAAGTCCGTGTTGGTTACATTTTTGAAAAGTTAACTTTTTTGTGTATCCCATATAGGTACATATTAGGTTTGTTTTTGCAGAGGTTACAAACCGATTGTAAAATGACTGCGCCTGCGCAATTGTGTTTTAGTAATACAAAATACATAATTGCGCGGGCGTAGTCAGTTTACAATCGGTTTGTAACCACTGCAAAAACAAGCCTATTAAAATAAAATATGGCTGTCATAAGAAAAAGAAAAGCTGACTGTCATTTTTCAAACTTCAAAATCTAGAAGGCCTAGAAAATTTCTGTTAATGTCATTGAATTGACAGCAGTCAAAAATATTAAAGTTCCAGGTTTCATTTGATTAGCATTAACTCAGGAACGGATCAAGATATCGGAGAATTCTTTAGACTCTTAAAAAAAAAACTTTTTTCAAATTTAACCGATTTTGTAACTCTAATGGTTTCCGAGATTCCAATGGTGAGCAACGAAATAAACACCAGGATGCATACATAGTATATCTTTGCTTAGTTCTTTTTGATCTGAAATAAATTTATCTTCAAGAAAGCCGTGAACCTTTAGTGGCTACAAGATTTAAATTTTTAACAAATTGTTACAATTTTGATAATCTTGTGTAATATCGTTGTTGTTAGGTTTGAATTATCGTCCACCCTAATTCGACTTCAAATTAGCGAAAAATATAATTTTTAGGCAAAAAAAGTTATCCTGTATCCTATGAAAATCTAAAATTTTCTATTGCAAAAATACCAACCTTCCGAGTCTTTCCTCCTCCCGTTTCTTCCTCAAATCTTCAAAATCGTCTTTGTCTGAATCTGAACTGCCAATACTGACGTTGTCTGCACTAATTTTAAAATCTTCCTGGGCAATGGGAGGGGACGATGATGACGTAGGAGGATAAGGATCATAAACACTCCTGCATCAACAATTCCCATTATAGAATGGCGCCCAACGTGGGGCAAAATAATAATGATAATCACCTTTGGCCAGTCCCTGGAACAGTAATAGGCTGCGAGGGTGGCGGTGGCCCAAAAAGACCCAAAACACTAGGCCTCGTCTCTCGAGCATCCTTCTGTGACGTAATCGTGAGCTGTTCATCAACTTCTTCGATGGGCTCGGGCGCCAGCTTTCTGACACTCGGTGCTTTCTTCACTGAGACTTGAGTGAGTTCTTGGCTTTCCTCCCCCTTGTCTTTTTTATCATCCCTACTTAAAAGCCTTTTAAGAACGTTCGTTACAGAATTCGTCCTTGATATCGAATCCGGTACTGAATTTCCCAAGGACGACTGCGAATTCGCCTTAGATCTAGAATTGACGGTGAAAGTGATAGGGCCGCTATTCATATCGTTCACTGCATTTAAAAAATCGTCTGTTTTTAAGGAACCTGGTGCTAATATGTCTGACTCTATATTGTTGCGACCTTGAATATTTGCTGTTGATGGAAGGGGGTGACTTTCTTTTGCCGCAGCTATGGTGTAGGGTAGTTCTGAAGGGAAAACTTCATCCCAGTACTGATCTTTCACTAATTCCGGATGATTGTGATGCATTTCATCAACAATCAAGTAGGAGACTTGCAAATTTCGATCGACCATCCAATTGACCTCGAAGTCGTCGTCGTCATCCCCAAAGGGATTTATTAAAGATTCGGCCACTTTCAGCCATCCCACGTAGAAAAAAAATTGAAGGGTTGTAAAAACCGGAAAATAAAGATCAAACTTGTAGTCGTTGCCTTCGACCCATTGCTGGCCCATTAAAGTGGTGAAAAAGTAGCTGTATACTGCTAATGTCACCACCTGAAAATAAATTTCCTCGTTTTATTAATATTTTGGAACAAAGAAAGAGGAGAGACGCGCAGTATTCTCCTTGGCCAATTCCCAAATGTTAGTAGTTACGAAAATAATCCGTCAAAATAGTCCAAGAAATTTGTATAATGAATGATAATGCGTGCATGACACCCCTTCCACTCAAGCGAAGAAATATTCTAACCAGTTAGTTTAATTGAAATAAAATGTTTTGTTAATCATTTTACGGGCACATAATTGGTTATGTCACGCGATTCCAATTATAGGCATGCATCCTGATGCATGTGATGCAAAAGGAAAATTCTACGAAGTCCCCCACAGGCACGGAAAATCGATTACTAGGTATTCCAAGGCAAAAAGGCTGAATAATTGTGAGACAGATCATTAATTTCAATTCTATTTGCTTAAATTTTAACTTTTTTTTAAATCCGCCACAACCACCTCTGTCCTTGTTACCTTGTTACCTCACAGAAGTGCAGTTAACCAATGACGTAAGAGCAGTACCTAGGACAAGCCAAGGAGTACCATAAAAGGGGGGACTACACATCTATGTACAGTGTGTTTCAGTTTGAGTGGAAATGCTAAAATATTTCGGTTAATATTAATCAAATCAATCCATTCTATTTTCTGCATGTAGAACTCGAAAAGCAGCACCCGGCCTACTGCGATTAAATAAAGATGCCAAAAATCTAGAAATCGTATCAGGCATTTTTTTATCGAAATATTTTATAAGAAATAGTTGTTCAGGATGACCCCAAATGGGCAAATCCTAAGTTTCAGGCTAAAATAAAAATGTTAAATTTCTTGTGACAAAATCCTCAAGTTCAATATTTTTGCAACAAAAAGTGTGCTGTGCATTAAAAACAATTGGTTTGACTTTAATCATGCAAACGTTCGTCACTAATTAAGGATTTTAATTAGGATTTTCTCAAGAAATTTAACATTTTAGTGCCGAAGCATATGCGCAGGCACTGTAGTTTTAGTGAATTCGCTCGCTCGCTCGACCGTCCACTCGCTCGCTCGGCCGGCCGTCCGTCTACTCTGTCCATCGCATAACTTGAGAACGAAGGCAGATATCAAGCTGAAATTTTGTACACATGTGTATACCCCGAAAATCTCGGCGGCGATTGTTTTTGGGCCATATCGGGCCAGGGGGGTGGAAGTTAGGGGTGAAAAACTTAAAGAAATTACGATTTTCGATGTTTGATCGCGAACGCTGCCTCAACGGTTGAAGCTAGAGCAAAAGTTTGTAAGAAGGAATTGTCGAAAATGAAAAGATCTACAAAAAAGTCCGCGACGGTATATAGCTATCTACGATGGGTAGCCCACCGAGATCGTTTTTGTGTTTTAATTTTTGACGAAAATAGCTTCAGTGGCTTATTGTCGGCTATCCGTAACAGATATTTATATGCTGCCGCGGACTCTTTTGTAGGTCTATTCGTTGCCGACATTTCTCCCTTATACGATTTTAATCCATCTTCAAGCGTTTAGGCAGCGTTCGCAGTAAAAGCGCGAGAATGCGAGGTTTTTTTCGGGACCGAAAAGCTATTAATTGTAATAACTCGAGAATCAGTGGAGATATTTTACTGAAACTCGATATGTGTTTTTGACGTACAAGTATGTTGAAGGAGAGGGGGTGTCAATTTTGGGGGATGAAATTTAGGGGTTGAAAATCCCAAAAATACTAAATCTTCTCAAATATTTTGCACATGGAGGTCTGAAACCACATTTATTTCGACATTATTTGATAAGGGATGGTTTTTTCTCTGCAAGATGAAACAGAAAGGGGGGCAAATTAGGAGCTGAAACTCGAAATTTCACATAAGTGTTGCTTGAAATTCAAGCAATTCGATAACTTTTAATCAATGGCCCAGGAAGAGAAAAAAATTGCACCTCTAACTCAACCCCTTCAACCTTGAAACAAAAAATTCACTTAGAGGAAATGTAACCCTTGGAGTACCTAAACTAATTCAACACAAGTCAACCCCTGAAACTCGCCTCCTTCAGCCGCCCAACCACAAAAACTTGACTTGGAGGAAATTTAACCCTTGCACCGCCTACAAAGAGTTGAATTGAATAAAGAAACTACGCCCTTAAAACTCACCCCCTTCAACTCCGAAACACAAAAAAATGACTTGGACGGAATTTAATCCTTTTACCACTCATTATCACAGGAGAATATTTTGAACGCAAAAAATTGTACCCCCAAAACCCACAGTCTTCAACCCTCGAACACAAATAATTGACGTGGATGAAATTGAGCCCTTGGACTATCTACAAGAGAAACCCCCAAAGCCACCAAGTCCAACTCGATATATGAATCATTCACGGTGAATAAATATCTACAGGGATACACATCGCATTGATATACATCTTCCGTTGGCTTTTTATTTTGTCCTGAAACTTCGGATTTGCCCATATCGAGTCATCCTGAACAACTATTTCGTATAAAATTTTTCGATAAAAAAATGCCTAATACGATTTGTAGATTTCTTGCCTCTTTATTTAATCGCAGTAGGCCGGCATTTCGGTCTATCAAAAAAATGAAATATCAAACAAGTGCAGCTTTTTGAGTTCTACATGCAGAAAAGAAGAACAGATTGATTTGGTCAATATCAACCGCAATATTTGGGTGTTTCCACTCAAACCGAAACACACTGTATACTAAAAGGAAATGAAACTTTCATATTTCCTCACAACTAAAATTATTACGAATTGCTCATAGTAAAGGCTATCCGAGAAGTAATTTTTCAAACTATTTTTGCAGATATTCATATTAAGCTCAAAATTCACAATAAAGCAAAGTTGGAATTTTTAAATCTTTGCGTAAGACGAAAGTTTGATTTCCCAATATGTATCGCGTGTCCCAAAAAAAAACCGGGCAAAATATTTTTGGGAATAAGTCAGCCATTTCTTCATTTCAATTAAAGTTAAGGACTCAGAAATCCTTGAAGATCGTTCTTTTGTCTTCAAAAACTTTTTTTCAGAAGTTGATTTGGTTTAAGCATTACTTTTAAGTGATTTTTTGAAATAAGTTTTTTTTTTGTATTTTTACGCTTTTATGATATGACTAAATATGACTAAGGTAACAGTGATGCAAAAACAGCTTAATTTTCAGTAATAGCTCTCCAATTTGTCTCTCATTGGCAGTCACCTCTGTTTTTATCAAACTCGATAATTTATAACTAAAAATTATTAGGGCGAAAAAAAAATATTTATAAAAAATCGCAGATAATGTATGAGTAAACCAAATCGACTTTTGAAAAAAGATTTTTGCAGAAAAAAGAAAGATCTTCAAGGCCATTTGAGTCACAAAACGATTGGTTCTTGTCTGACCAATCCCCTAGCACCTAAAAAAGCCTTAAAAATAAATATAAATAGGGTCGCTACGGCAGCGCCATCTGTCATAGTTTCTTGCACGATTCGAAAGCTGGTTCTTTAGCTCTCATTTAAGACGAGGTTCATCCAAATCGGTTGAGAAATGGCTGACTGATTCCTAAAATGTTCGGTCCGGTTTTTTTGGGACACCCGATACTATAAATGCTATGACAATATCAATTATTAAAATGCATTTTGTATAAGAATCAAATTTTTACATATTTATTCTGCTATTAAAGCAGACTTTTAGTTATTTTAACCTCCCCACCCCACAACCAATTTAAAAATGGGAGGTTACTGTAATCACTCCAAAATTTGAATTTGAGATAACACCAGATCTTTACCTTTTGAGGTCCCAGGATCACGAAAAAGTGGTTTTTGGAAATGTGTCTCTGTGTGTACGTACGTATGTGAGCAAGATTTCTCGGAAACTGCCGAACGGATTTTAATGAAATTTGGAATGGGGGTTAGTGTTGGCCTTCTGGCAAGCCCAGTTAATTTGCCAAGTGCCTTTTTGGCGCGTCAGCTATTAAATTTGACTGTGAACACCAATTTAAAAATATCTTTCGAAATTTTTTGCACTTCCGGTTTAGCCGGAAATGAGTAAAAATTAGTTTTTTCAAACGGAATTCTTAATCTTCGTATTTTTCTAGGATCAGAACATGCATCATACTCAACCGAAAGTTTAGATTTTCGAAAAAAGCTAAATTAATTAAAGAAAATTTAATTACATTATTTTCCGACAATGCGGTCATAAAAAAAGAAAAGTTGACTGTCGTCGCTCAAAATCTAGAAGGCCTAAGAAATTTCTGTCAACGCCACTCAATTCACTTTTTTCGGGATAACTCGGGAACGAAACTTGATAAAGGGGAATTCTTTACAAATTTTCAATCACCTTGAAAAAGCGCAACTTTTTTCTAATTTGACCTATCTCATCTCTTACGGTTTTCGGGTTGCCAATGATGGACAACCAAAAATTCACCACCCCCTATAAGTTTTATACATTTTAACTTCTATTTTTTTGTTTTTGTGTAATTATTGTTACTTACTTTTAACGTTCCTCATTTACAAATTCTGTGAAGAAGTGTAAGTTTCTAGCGTCTTCGAAATTGCGAATATTGGTTATGAAAACACTTGTTAAATTGTGGTTCTGATACTTAGACCATTAAAATTTTCTAATTAATCTACCAAAAACCTAGCAATTTAGTTCTTTTGTCTGTAAAATGAGAGTGACCACACTTTTAGGCATCTTTTCAATCCACTGGGCTAGCAAGATTTTTCCTTTTAGCCCGCTTTTTAAGAAAAAATCTAGTTTTTGGTTCTGAAAAGAATGTCAAACTGTAATTTTCGTAAATCATCAAAAGTTTCGATTTTCTGCTAAAAGACCAGGAATTTCGTTATTTTGAATGTAAAAATTACAATTCCCTTGTTTGATACTATTTACCGAAGAAATAAGCGTCACGGTCAGCAGCGACCATATACAGGTGGTCTCAAAATTAGTGGTCAAAACTTTACCAGTAGATTATTCTATGAAAAATATGAAAAAAAGTCCCTATGAATATATGTCGAAAAAAAGTCCTAAGGGAGCTAAGGCCCCTTTGAAAATGTTTTTTTCAAAATATCTGTGCAGAAAATTTTAAAATTTTCTCCACAGTAGTAAATTCAGCATCAAAAACTTAGTAAAGATACCAAATTTCACGTTGCTATCTTTAACCGTCTTGAAGATATTTAGAAAAGAACAGTTTCAAAGTGGTCCCTTTAAAGGGCCTTAGCTCCCTTAGGACTTATTTTTCAACATATGTTCATAGGGCCTTTTTTTCATATTTCTCATAGAAGAATCTACTGGTAAACTTTTGACTACTAATTTCGGGACACCCTGTATGCTTATCTCAGATAAGACAAAGGTAGGCTTAGGAAAACTGGTGTTTGACAGTAATGACACTTGAACTGCCACTATTGTCAAGCTTGTTTTCCAAAGCCTCCCTTTACCTGTTACTTTAGTAATCAAAACAAGCTGTTAACCTGTAATTTTGCTAAATTATAAATAATTTTTTGTTTCAGTCCGATTTAAAGAGAGCTGATGAAGTAGTAAAGCAGAACGTGAACAGAGTGTTATGAAAAGAATTTTGAAAAACATTTCCCTACCTGAGTGTACATGAGGGGCACGCTAAGGTTGTGATAGCCAGAGTGAGCGACCTTTAAACACTTCAAAGCGTTAAACAAAATAACAAACAACCTGACATATTTATTTGTGGATTGGCTAATTACCTGCGTATACACAAGAGGCACACTAATATTGTCGTAGCTGAGGAGAAGGCCACATTGTCCTCTAAATTTATTGAGCTCATCAATCATAGTTTTCACAGCAAAATCATCCCTGATGCGTCCTTCTTTACGGGCTCTTGTTATAATGCTGGCAGCCCATACAATTGGTAACCTAGAAACAAAATTAGTTAAAAAAATGTGTAATAGGCTTTTCTTTTATGATTTAGTTACAATGGAAGGGTGGATTATACAATTTGATCATTTACCTGATGTCAAATTTAAATGATCAAACTGTAGTTTTAGTCAAAAACATTGAAAATTCTCATCCCCACTCTTCAGTGGGCTTTGGAATTAAAAGTCCAAAGCACGCAGCCCATTTAAATTTATTTGTTTTTGAATTTGCAGTAGGCTTTTGCTTTATAAATTTATTAAAAAATAATGAGTAAATAAAGGGAAGTTGTTTTGTAAAATAAAGGTGACAGATTGCTAAATTAGAACTAATCTTTCATTGTTATAGCTCTCTTACCGATGTCAAAATTAAATGATCAAACTGTAGTTACAGGGAAAAAAAGTATTAAAAAAGCTCATCCTCACTCGTCAGTGAGCCTTGGAAAGAAACTCAAATAAAAACTGACATTCGAACTTTAAAGCCCACTGGAACCAATTTTTTTTTATTA
Organism: Pycnomerus fuliginosus; assembly: GCA_963924575.1. Taxonomy (NCBI): domain Eukaryota; kingdom Metazoa; phylum Arthropoda; class Insecta; order Coleoptera; family Zopheridae; genus Pycnomerus; species Pycnomerus fuliginosus. Next base: position 18,088,797 of record OZ004622.1, read on the forward strand.
CAGTAGGCCCTTTTTTGTTTTTATTTGAAAAGAAGAGTAAATTAAACAATTTGATAATTCAAATTTGACACCAAGAAGGCCATGAAAGTTGTTTTGTAAAAGATTATGACTTAAAGGTGACAGATTGCTCCCTAACTAATGACAGACATGCTTTTTTGTTGTCACAGCACACCTGACGTCAAATTTAAATGATCAAGCTGCAGTTTTCGCAAAAAAGGTAAGTAAATTGAAAAACTCATCCTCACATCTCAGTGGGCTTTGACAATTAACATCGATATATCGGTATACAGGGTGGGTAATTTTTCGATGCTCACCATTGGGATCTCCTAAACGGTAAAAGATGCGGGGTCGGTTAAATTACAGAAAAGTTGCGCTATTTGTTGATGATTAAGAAACTGAAGAGAATTCCCCGATATCTTGATTCGTTCCCGAGTTATGACAAAAAATATGAAAATTGCCTTTTTAAAGAAAAATTAATATCTTCCTAACGACTGATGTTGTTTAAATGAAACTTGGAACTTTTATATTTTTGACAGCTGTCAATTGAATAGCATCGACAGAAATTTTCTAGGCCCTCTAGATTTTGAATAACAACGGTCAGCTTTTGATTCTTTTATGGCCGCCATATTGAATTTTAACACCATCAAATGCACAAAAAAATTGGCTTTTTAAAAATGTACTCAACATAAACTTTTTTGACAGATGTCAGAATTTGAAAATTGGTAGGAATAATTTGCAGAATTAGCCTAAACTTAGATGAAAAATATTTGCAAAAAAGTACGCAGACTTCTTCAATCTCTTATATGTGAAAACAATTGAATTCAACAGTAATAAAATACGTCTTGCGGTCGTGTGACTCGGGCTTTCACTTATTTTTTGAAAAACGTCCATGTTGGTTACATTTTTGAGAAGCTAATTTTTCTGTGTATCCGGCGGTGTTATAATTCAATATGGCGCCCATAAGAAAAAGAAAAGTTGACTGTCTTTATTCAAAATCTAGAAGGCCTAGAAAATTTCTTTGACCGCTGTCCAAAATATGAAAGTTCCAAGTTTCATTTAAATAACAGCAATCGTTAGGCAGATATTAATTTTTCTTTAAATTGTCAATTTTCAGTTTTTTTGTGATAACTCAAGAACGAATCAAAATATCGGGGAATTCTCTTCAGATTCTAAATCGCCAAGAAATAGCGCAACTTTTCTATAATTTAACCGACCCGGTATCTTTTACCGTTTAGAAGATCCCAATGGTGAGCATCGAAAAATTACCCACCCTGTATACCGGGTGACAACGAGACCATGCACACCCCAATAACTTTTTCAATTATTAAGATAAAAATCTGAAAAAATTCACAGTGAACACGCTCACAGAACATCACTTTTTGACATTCATTCACTTCCGGTTACGCCGGAAATGGCTTTAATTTTGAATTTTTAAATGGGACACCAGGTATATTTTTATATTTTTGGAATCTAGGGACCATCCTGAGTATTTTAGTGTCATTTTCGTGAATTTTTTCTTGTTTTGGCAAAATTTTGTTGTGGATCTAGAGTGCTGCGATACACTTTTTTTGTCTTTTATGGACGTCAGTATTCTCATAAAATTAATAACATTTCGTTTCGGCTCATTTAAGCTTTATTCGGATGGCTTTAAAATATGGTGAAACTTTTTTCGCGGATAACTAAATTTTTTCAAATGGTACCATATAAACAGATATTTTTTTCTGCGTACTATGATACCACCAACTTGCCATTTTTATCCACAAAAAATTAGTACCACCGCCCTCTAGATCCACAACCAAGTTTCCCAAAACAAAAGAAGACTTTATAAAATGGCACTACAATACTCAGAATGACTCCTAGATTCCAAAAATATAAAAATGTACCCGGTGCCCCATTTAAAAATTCAAAATTAAAGCCATTTCCGGCGAAACCGGAAGTGATAGAAAGTTCTAATGTATGTCAAAAGACGACGTTTGGTGGATATTATCACTGTGATTTTTTTCAGATTTATTCATTATAATTAAAAAAGTTAATGGAGCGTACATGGTCTCGTTGTCACCCCGTATATCGATATTTTTGTATCCATATTTTGCGAATTTATCGGCAATTATGTGTAACGATAACCATGCCGATACCTCATATCGCTAATTTATTGAAATATCGACTAAGTGATATATCGATAACACATTTTTATTTTATTATCAGTAAAAAGCCGCGGGCCTAACCAAGACAATAGAAACTGACATTTGAATTTTGGTTTCCAATTAAGAGATGGACGATTTTTAGGCAAAATTTGATAAAGCCCGGTATGCAAAAGTATGTCATTGTCAAAAATGACGTAACGAAATGAGAGAGACCTACAAGATTGGAAACCTTCAGTTGAAAAACCCACTGGAACCTTTTTTTATTAATTGCAGTAGGTTTTTTTATGATTTGACTAGAAAAGAAGAATAAATTAAACAATTTTGATAAATTAAATTTCACGTCAAGTAGGTGATGAGATGAAAGTTGTTTTGTAAATGATTATGATTTAAAGCTGACAGATTGCTAACCCAAACTAATCAAAGACATGCTTTTTTTGTTGTCATAGCTCACCAGCAAAAAAAATGTATTAAGCTCATCCTCACTGTTCTTCAGAAATGAGTCACGTGATTGCTGTTAAAAAAATAAAGTGACATTTTGAATTCTAAAGCTCACTAGAACCATTTTTTTTGTTTGTAGTAGGCTTTTTCTTCACGACTTTATTAGAACAGAAGAGTAAATTAAACAATTTGATAATTCAAATTTCACATCAAGTAGGCCATGAAATTTGTTTTGTAAATTATTATGATTTAAAGTTGACAGATTGGTAACCCAACTAATCAAAGACATGCTTTTTTGTTGTCATAGCTCACCTACCTGATGTCAAATGATCAAACTGTAGTTTCAGCAAAAGAAAGTATTAAGCTCATCCCTTACTCATCAGTGGGCTTTGGAAATGAAAGTCACGTCATTGTCATTGTTGCCAACAAAATAAACTGACATTTGATTTACAAAGCCCACTAGGAATAAAATTCATTCTAAAATAACAAAATTATGTACCAATGCTTGGCATAATTTGGAAATTTCTTGTTAAGATCTGCAATAACCTCCTTCTCGCTCTGCTGAAGCAACCCAGCTTCGATGAAATGATCCAATGTTGGAAACCTCGTCTTGACTCTAGGCGAAATCATAGTGAAAACGAGAGTAACACTCAGACAAACGTATCTCATAATAGTACGTCTCATAACTCTCCCTCTTTCATCCTGCCCGTGAATTGTGGTACTCACGAAGACCGCAAGAGGGTCCGGAAAAGGGATTGCCGTGTACTGATTCCACCATCTGGTCATCACTATCGAGACATAGAAGCCGAGGACAAAAGACAGGGGAATTAAATTGCTGTACTCGTTGCAGTATCTAACCACTTGTTCGAATAATATCTTCCCGTTTTCATCCAGAAGGAATCGGTACGTAAAATTGAGGGAATAGTATAAAAGCAGGAAGATTAAAAGGTCGATCCAGACCAGCTTGTAAATGCTGCCTTTCCATCTGCAAAAAAATAAACAAATCAAGATTTAAATCGTCCAATCGCGGGCATGTGGTTGTCAATGGCAACCAATCAGGTGTGATTTTTTTAATTCGATTGTTCTCAGAGCCCACTTTCGTTTTCACGGAATTTACAATTACATCATCGCGGGATTAACATAAAATATTAACATTTAAATCCCACGAACTTCAAGGCCACTGTTTTATTTTAAGTAATGAACTTCAAACTTGTTTGAGGATAATTACATGTAATCAAAGCGGCAATGAGTTGTCAAGGCAACTGATAAGCCAACTGCAATGCCACCGACAGGAAGTGCACTTAGTAACTCACCTTTTCAGTAATTTTAAAAAACATCCAAGTCCTCTAACGGTGGCTACTTCCGCAGTGTACGTCACGGTCATTATTGCAGATTTTTGGCTCAAAATTGATGTCACCTAACTAACATCTCCGAGTGTACTAATAACACAACAGCTTATGCCAACATTGTAATTATGTTTGCTGATGTCCGATCGTAAAACATTTTAGGAACATTAAATGAATCACCGATATTAACGGATTTAGGTTAAGAACTGTCATAACAATTAACAAGAAAACAAACGAAACAACAAAGAAAACAAGACAACCCACGACCGTTTGACGTTTGCACTACCCGCCGGCGCCGCGCACCAATCACACTCGCGCAGCTGACGGAACGGCTTTGAAGAATGGAGGGAAAACGCGGATAAAGTTAAAAGAGGAAGGATGTCGTTTTTCCTGGTTTTCAATGCCAAAGAAAAATGCGCAGACTCGAACCATTATTGTTTTGTTAATTTTGTTGTTTATTCTAAAGAAACCAATAAATAGAATAATATACACTTCTATCATAATTAAATGATAAAGGATTTAATTATTTTCTTCCATTTCTTGAAGTTTCCAAATACAATTAAGTAATACTTACTAATGACTATCGATAACGTGCCAAAAAAACATATTTCGAAATTATTATTATTAACTTATGATAGATCCTCTTTCCGTTACTGTCAGTGTAGTAACAATGTAGATTGCTGTGGAAATAGCAATAATAGTAAAAACCACAAAATCTAATAAAGTCCTGTCACTTTCTAACGAATACGGGGGTTGTGTGAGTCAGGCTTTTTTAACTTCTATGCCCCGCGCAGGGCCGGATTAAACAATAGTGAGGCCCGGGGGGGCTGATCAATAAGAAGGGGGCCAGCTAGGGTGTGGTGCGTATTTCGTACTGTCAGGAGACTCTAAAAAGACTAACTCCCATCAATTTTTCTCGTAAAAAACCAAAAATGCCAATTTCAGCAAGAGGCATACACTGGAAGGTGTTTTTTTTAAAACCGTTATCGACCTAAAGTGTGACATCTTGCTCCCTCAAATTTGAGGGAGAATCAATTGGCGTAAAACTTCAAAATTCAATAAAATCAGTAAATCGCGGCAAGTTTTAATCAGAACAGGATTTTGTATTATAAGAGATGCTAGTCAAACCATTGCCACCAGTTTTTCTAAGAAAAAACGCCGAAATTCAGTAGAAACTACACATTTTTACATTTTCTAAGTTTTTTGCGACCGCATGTGTGAACCATCTTATATCCTCAAATTTGAAGGAGAATCGATTGGTGCAAATTTAGAACTTCTAGGACTCACGCACTTCGAAATAAGTAGGTTTTCTTTCATTTATTATTCCCAAATAGAATAAAACTAATAAAAATTGCATTTTGTATTATCAAAGGCTCCAACGAAACCAATTTCCAGGAATTTTCCTCATAAAAACTTTAAGAAGAAAGCAAAATTTTGTAAACGTTTTTTGCGACCGCAAGTGTGACCCATCTTATTTCCTCAAATTTGAAGGGGAATCGATTGGGGCAAATTTAAAACTTCCAGGGCTCCCACTTCGCGAAAAGTAGCTTTTCTTTAATTTAAAATTCCAAAATGCAATAAAACTAATAAATATCGGCAAGTTTTACTAAAAATTATATTTCGTATTATTAAAGAGTCTAGTGAAGCCAATTGCCAGTAATTTTCCCAATAAAAACTTTAAAAACGCGAAATTCACTAGAAAGCGTACATTTTGTAAAAGTTTTTTGCGACCGCAAGTGTGACCTATCTTATTATTTCCCCAAATTTGAAAGAGAATCGATCGGTGCAAATTTGAAACTTCTAGGGCTCAGACACTTCGAGAAAAGTAGCTTTTCCTTAATGTAAAGTTCCAAAATAGAACAAAACTAATAAATATTGGCAAGTTTTAATCAAAATTGCATATTGTATTATCAAAGGCTCTAGTGAAACCAATTGCCAGCAATTTTCCCGATATAAACCTTAAAATGCGAAATTCATTAGAAAGCGTATATTTTGTAAAAGTTTTTTGCGATCACAAGTGTGACCTATCTTATTTTCTCAAATTTGAAGGAGAATCGTTTCTTGCAAAATTCAAATTTCTAGGACTCGAAACACTTTAAGAAAAGGTGGTAGCGGTATAATAGCATATAATGCATCATAATACACAACAGTAAGTACTTCTTAGTTGTTTTGTTGCTAGGAATATGTTTTGCAATAATTACTGAATTACAAAATTGCGGGGCTCTTACTACTCTTACTACTCATCAACTTTAAAAATGTAGGTAAATGCGAACCCCCATTTTTCGCGTTACCATATGAAAGCTCTTCGAATTCTGCTTCTAAAAATGTAGAGGTCACACTTGGTGCCAATTTGGCCAAAAGATGGTTCCGCGAAAAAAACCTATGTACTGTCATGGTACTGTATGTATACTTTTATTGTACCTACCGGATTTGATAGCTGATTTTTTTTTTCGAGTCGAAAACCTTAGCACCATTTTTTCGAAAAATGTCATTTTAGTGGTAAAAGGGCCCTTTTTAAAATTTATTTTGCAAACAATATTCTTACTATCGGATTCGATAGCTGTTGCATATTGCTATATCAAAAAACTTGGTGCCATTTTTTCGAAAATTGTCATTTTATTATTACCGGATTACAAATTTTGTGAAAAAGTAGAAGTTTCTACCGTCTCCGAGAGTGCCAATTTTCTCTGCTGGTTTCCATCACGACATGTCCGATCCTGCTGCAAGCCGCGGGATGTAATTTTTCACATATGCTATACAGGGTGACTGGGAATAACGTCGCCATATTTTGGGAGGTGATTCCAGAGCTAAAAATATGAAGAAAAATTCATATCTGTCCGAAGGGGCCTCCTGGGGGTGGTACAGGGCTTAGAAGGTGTCAAAAACAGGTATTTATTAATTATTTTTGAAACGGTTGGAACTAGAATGACGAAATTTGGGTTCTGAGGGGTACATGGTACAACTAACGAAAATTTTGGATTTTTTTTAAAGAGATGGGCATACGACGTGAAAGAGGATTGAAAATTATTTAAAATGGCGCAAACCGTAGGTACTTCTTTAAGACGCTCCATTCGTCTTTTATGGCCAATTGAATAAGTTTTAGAGAACTTTAAATTTTAACGATTTGCGTTGTAACTTGAGAACGAATCGTCAGAAATGAGCTTTTGAGGTAATTTTTGGAAAGAAAATTTAATTTTCTACAAAATGAGACAATTTTCAAATTCCGGACGGCTTAAATAAACTCCTCAGCTTTATGGAATTAGAAAACATAAGTATGTACATGGTACAACTAACGAAGCTTAAGTTTGCTTCCAGAAAAAAGCCGTAAGAGTTATGAAAAAACTTATGCCGATTTCATTTCATGGTGCGAGAAGAAAAATGCACTGCGCACTTTTTAAATTGGATGCATGTTTGGTTGCATAACCGTTTATCAAACGCAATTTAGAAAAACATATTTCGCCAATTTAATGATAATACAATCCACAGAAAAATATTGTAACTGACTCGAGTGTTAATACGGTTAATCCTCATACCTTTTGACTTTTCATCCACCTTTACGATTTTTCAACCCCCTAAGTGCTAATTTTGCAAAATTCGCATAATTTCGTTTTTCGTCGGTAATAAAATTGAACGCATTTGGGATTCAGTTTACCTTTTACAATTTTTCAGTTTCCTTCGCAATTGGTATAGGTATAAGTGCGTATTTCAACCCCCACAAAAGTTTTAATTGCATAATTTGGTTATTTTCGTGTTTTATTTCGTAATTCTACTTAATCACACTTAATTTTCATTCATCTTGACTTTTCATCCCCTTTCACAATTTTTCAGCCCCGAGTGTTAATTTTTCAAAATTGGCGAAATTTTTTTTTTATTCCGGTAATTCTTTTCATTTACTCATTCCTGCTCATTTTCTATTTTTAAATTTTGTAACAAAAATTTTTTAATATTTCGCCTTTTTGACACATCTGTGCGTTTTTGCGGAGGCACTACTACTAGGTGCAGATTGATAAAATCTGCACCCGATTCCACCAGTAAGACCAGCCGCACCTACATACACATTAACTTGATAAACGTCTACCGAGATATACATCGCATTGATATACATCTTCCGTTGGCTTTTTAATCGTGTTTGTAGAAAAAAGATCTTATATATTCAACTTATGCTTTATTATTCACACATAAAACTATTGGCATAATGAGGTAAATATTTTTGACTTAAACAACGATAATCTTTTGCTGAAAGTGTAGAACTATGGAAGAGGAAGATTACGAGACAACTACCCACTCACGCTTAATAAACTCATCTACGACAAAATAGAACCTGTCCTTAAACTCCTTGGAAAACTCATAATTCTGATGCACCATCGCATCCATATCCAGATCCTCGACCTCCTTCGCATCTTTCTGATCGGTAAAAATGACTTTCAACATGAACAAAACATGAAAAAATGACCCATTCTTAGCTGCAAATTCAAAACTCTCCGTAAAGGCCTCAAAAGTAAACTTTGCGGTATCACAATGCAAACTTCTCATTTGGTCCATCAAACAATCGTAGTAGTAGATTATGAGATCTTCAAAGCTTTGTTGAATTATTTCTGGCCTCACACTGCTGTACAGGAAAAAAATTAAATCCCTCGCGAGCGTGGAATATTCGAAGAGTTGAAAATCCACAAATTTAACGTCTACAACCCGATTCTCTTCTATTTTCACCATAATATTATTAACCCACAAATCCATATGAACTATAGTCACGAAGGGGTCTTGATGCAATTTTGACGTATTCTTTGGTAAGTTGAAGTTGTTTCCATTCAGTTCCAAAGTTTTTTGAAGTTGCGTTAAATTTGCAGTATATTTTTTATTCTCCTCTATCAATTTAATAAGATCTCCAGTTGGCTCGACTGTGTTATCACTGAAAATACGGAATTCTTTAAAAAACGGTTTCAGCAATTTTTGAAAAATTTCCGGTTTCTTTAACTTGAGTGCAATGGTAATTCCATGTAGCTGCGATAGTTTTTTCAATACCATTTTAGCTCCTTGCAAATCGAAATCTGTCGTTTTTGGCAACGTTTTGAATCCTTCAGGTTTTAAATTCTGCAGCAATACAATCGCATTTTCGTCTATAATCTCACTGCATGTGTCTAAACTATGTCTAGTTCCGTAGCAAGCAGGAAATGCATTGAATAAATGTTTGTCTTTTTCCTCTATTTGGAATTCTCGAAGTGCTGGAGCAATAGTTTTGTAGAATCCAATTTCATTGTGAAAGGTTACAGGAGTGTTGAATAGTTTTTGAATCAATTGATTTGGTGGACACATTTTTGCAACGCAATGAACTGTTTCTTCATTTTGACCTTTTTTCGTTTTTATATCAACAGATAGCATCAAGCTGCCGTAATTTTCTCCTGGACCTGTGAGCCTTGATATTTTGGACTTTCCTAATTGTTGGCCTTCGGCGAGGAGAGGAGCAACCAAACGGTCCAGATCTTTAATTTGAAGTGCCATATTTGCTGTAATTTTGCAAAAAACTTAGCTATTATAGCAAAATCGCTTGCTGAAAGATGCAGGTAGAAATCAACAGAAAATCTGAGTTACGAAAGTACTTACATAAATATTTGTATATATTTTTATAAAATCTGTCTTGCTATAGAACGTTGATAATGTTGATATGAGGTATGGGAAAAGTAGGTACCGTGCGCAGCGCAGCCTTCACTTCTCCCTCTTTGCAGAGATTATACGAATATCATGTGATTATATCATTACATTACATTATATTATTACTGTCATTCAAGGTTGAATGCGGCCAGAGAACTTGAACAAACAATGACCCTTCAAAATATTGTGTTGTCTAATTTTTACTTCAAGACTAATATTGAATCAACATTTCTCTGATATTGGCGCCAAAGTGGAATAACAATGATTTAAAGAAAAAAACATTTCCGGAAGAAATGTGAAGATAAAAAGGGGTTGTGGAGGCAATGTATCTACTGTGAGGCAGTAAAAAAACGCTTGGAAATAACGGGAATATTTCAGGAGCTAGGTATATGTATAACAATTAAGTATTATGCACTTAAATTTGGCACGAAAACAGTTCGGACACGCCCAGCTAATTTCCGTTAGCTCCCCATGATGATGGAGATTATACACATATTGCGAATTTGATCAAATTGCTGCTTATTTTCGCTTTAGAAGGTTGGTAACAATGCCAGACGAGTTTTTCATTTACTTATTAGAAATCACCGAGGAAATCACCAAAGAAGTACCTATAAGTAGAACCAGTAATCGATTAAGTACTTTCTAGTAGGGGATGTTAATGTGAGGAGGGAGCCAGCAATAGGTATAGAAGCGATTATTTGGTAATTATGAAATTAAGGATGGAGACAGCCAAAGCAGAAGACAAAAACAAAAAAAAAATAGGCAATAAAAAGATATAAAAAAGTAAACATAGAGTGAACCGTAGAAGAAACGTGGAAGAACTGAAAAACAACTACATATTATAGGTGACAACGGAGAAGTTCGGAGAGATGGTGGCAATATTTCAAAACACTACTAGAAGGGAATGAAATATGTAGAAACTGCAAATGAGAAGACAGAGGTGGAAAATGCTGCAGAAGAGGAGGAGCAAAAGAAGTTCAGGCAAAGCCCACTAAAAGTTGAAACAGACGAAGCTTTAGAAATACTTAAATAAAGTAGGTACTACTTATTAACAGGAAAAGCACCAGAAGGTTGGTTAATAGAAATAATAGTGGGTAGGTATGTAGGTATACCTATTCACAGGAAAGGAGACATAAAAGGACTAATAATGACAGCACAGCACAGGGCGAAAGATTAGAAGAAGAGATAATAGGAAGAAGGGAAGCAGTATTGGGATTCTTAAATGGTGTAAAAAAACTCCTTTCTGGCAAACAAATAGCCTCGCAAATAGCGAAACAAACAAAAGTAAAAATCTTTGAAACAGTAGTAAAACCAATATTAATGTATACCCACTAAGAAAATTTATGTTGATACAATGTAGCAGCAACGTATTTTTGAACCATGCAACGTTGGATTTTTCCTTGATATATTATTGTGTTAATGTTGTCATAATAACGCTCTATGTACCTTGCACGATATCCCACTGCAACAACCTTCAAACCGCGTCAACGTTATGGAAACAATGCTGCAATGTTGCACATACAACCTTGCCTCAATATCATATAGGAATCATAAAGCAATATCTGTTGATTTACTTGTTTGCAATGTTGCCGCAATGTTCTCATTTACTAACTTGGAATAGGGGTTCTAATATTCTGTATTTTTTAATAGAAATAGTAATTTATTATATTATATGAGCCAAATGCTGACTTGCGTCGCTTGCTCGATGTTCGCTAGCTACATATTATGACAGTTAGCGATTGCGCAGTTAGAATGTTGTCTTGGGAGATTAAAGCAACGAGCCGGGGAGGTTGCCAAAGCGTCGCACGTGCAGGTTGTGCAGGGGTTGTCAGTCAACTTTAAAGCAATGTTGCAGATTTGAAATATATCGTCGAAACCTTTATGGAACGTTGATGGTATGTTGCACGACAACATTAAATTCTTCCTGTATTTATTAATATTGCATCAATGTTGCTTCTGGGACGGCAAGGTTTATTCGACTGGGTGTGGTTCAGACAACATCGGAAAATCAGAAAAACAGAGTACAAAGCATGCAAATGAGATATTTAAGGAAAATAGAGCAACACCAACAGAAAAAAATTCTGATAACAAAACTGATTGAAACAACAATAAAAGAAGGGCAATTAAGATGGCATTAGCGACTGAACGAAAACAGAGGAAAGTATTCGAAGCGTGAACGGGAAGGAGAGGGAAGACTAAGAAAATAACATGGACAGGAGAAATTTGAAGTGGAGTGGTTACAAAAATATATAGTGGGGTGAATTTAGACGAACTCTTGAATGCTTTATTGATATTTGACTTACGTTAAGATTAACATAGCTTATGAGACAAGCGTGATTACAACCTTATTTGAAAATATATGTACATGTCACATGATCCAAAAAAGTTAAGAAAGAGAAAGTGCTTCATAACTTTCATTAGTTGTCGATTCTCACCCTTAAAGATATGAATATTTTTGGATCTACCAACAACGATACGATACGAGAAAGATTATGAGGAAACTACCCAGTTCCGTTTAATAAACTCATCCACGATAAAATAGAACCTTTCCTTGAACTCCTTGGAAAATTCAAAATTCACATGCATCATCGTGTCCATATCCAGGTCTTCGACCAATTTATCATTTTTCTGACTTGCGTATATTACTTTCAACATGAACAGAACCTGAAATAATGCCGCGTTTTTGGCTGCAAATTCTAAACTATCCTCAAAAGCTGCAAAAGTAAACTTAGCGGTATCACAATGTAAACTTTTCAATTGGCCTATCAAGCAATCGTAGTAGTAGATAATGAGATCATTAAAACTTTGTCGAATGACTTCGGGTTGAACAGTGGTGTACAAGAAAAAAATTAAGTCCCTCGCCAGCGAGGAATACTCGAAAAGCTGAAAGTCTACAAATTTCACGTCCACAACTGCATCCTCTACTATTTTCACCATAATGTTACTGCACCACAAATCAAGATGAACTAACGACACAAACGGGTCTTTATGTAATTTTGTGGAGTTTTTTGGCAATTTGGTGGTATTTCCGTGTTCCAAGGTTTTTTGAAGTCGATGTAAATATGGAGAAAACTTTTTATTTTCTTTTATCGACTCCATAAGATCGTGCACAGGATCGGTCATAGGGTTGTTTTCGTCTGGATTACTGAAAATCTTAAACTCTTTAAAAAACGGTTTCAGCAATTTTTGAAATTTTTCCGGTTTCTTTAACTTAAGTGCAATGGTAATTCCATGTAGCTGGGATAGTTTCCTTAATACCACTTTAGCTCCTTGCAAATCAAAATTAGACTTCTTTGGCAGCGTTTTGAATCCTTCAGGTTTTAAATTCTGCAGCAGTAGAATGGCGTTTTCGTCTATTATCTCACTGGAAGGATCCAAACTATGTCTACTTCCGTAGCAAGCAGGATAGGCATCGAATAAATCGTTGTTATTTTCTTCTATTTGGAATTCTCGGAGTGCTGGAGCTATAGTTTTGTAGAATCCAATTTCATTGTGAAAAGTTACAGGAGTGTTGAATAGTTTTTGAATCAAATCATTTGTTGGACACATTTTTGCAACGCAATGAATTGTTTCTTCGTTTTGCCCTTCTTTGGTTTTTATGTCGACAGATAAAATCAAGCTGCCGTAATTTTCTCCTGGACCTGTGAGCCTGGATATTTCGGATTTTGTTAATTGTTGGCCTTCGGCGAGAAGCGGAGCTATCAGATGGTCCAGATCCTTAATTTGAAGCTTCATTTTTCCTATAGTTTAATAAAAAATTACAGAGCTGTTGTGCTTATAGCGGTGATTTTACAACTTGCTGCAAGCCACCTCGCAGATTTGGTATATTTTTTCCATAAATACTAAGTACACTTTTTCCAAATGCGTGTTTGAGAAATATTTGTCACTAGTATCTGAGAATACTGTACCTACGTATTTAATTCATATTAATCAATTAGGTACATTTAGGAAAGCAATAATACCTATTACCTATCTACTTGAAATTCAGAATAACAAATTGCATTTAAGAAAGCCTCAATTAGGTACCTACCTATTGTTTCCATGAGTATAACAAATGTGTTCGTTTGTCAAATACAATTCATGACCTCAGAACCATAGACTAAGTACTTAAGTCCCTAGATATAATTATTATAGGCACAATGTGAATTTTTATTTTCAGCCAAATCGGTACAGAGGTTTGGGCTGTAGGTAGTAGGTATCATGTTTTTAAAGTAGGTACGTTAAAAAATCTCTAATATTTGAATTTTCGTCAAAAAGGCACATCTTTAGAAGCAAAATTTGAAGGCCTTTATGATGGTGCCGTTAAAAATGGGGGTTTGCATTTAAAATTTAAAAGTTAATGTGCCAAAACGACATTTCTGGTTGCCCGATTGGCTTCAAAAGCTTTTCAGATCTAGGTTTGGTTACGAGATGCATATCTGCCAATTTTCAGCCAAATCGGTCAAGTAGTTTAGGCTGTGGAGTGTATACAATTGGGAAAAGGTGTAGAGGGGCCAATTATACCTATTTAGGTACCCGTACCTAACTGAAAAGTGGCCCATATAGTTTTGGTGGTTATATGGGTGAACTTATCTGTAGAATAAACTTCAATGTCTAATAGGCAGAGCTAGTAGGTACCTATATTCTTCCACATTTCGATTTTTTGACCCAAAGAGCACTAAATGCGAACCAGAATTTGAAGACCTTTCTGATAGTGACAATAAATCTTTCAAAAACTTGTTTTGGGTGGGTCAAATGAGTGAATAATTTTAAAGTTGGAAATTGGTGTGCCAAAACGGCACTTTCCGTAGGCCGATTGAATCCAAAATTTGTTCAGCTCTTCGACGTGTAATACAATCCCCATGTACGAAATTTCAGCCAAATCGGTTCAGGGGCTTGGGCTGTAGCACGATTTGAAAGTCCGATAAAAATAAATTTCTTTTTTATTTTTGGTCAAAAGGGCACTAAGAATTAATGCATTTTTAGAAGCAGAATTTGAAGGCCTTTCCTATCGTGACGTGAAAAATGGGGGTTTGCATTTAAAGTTTAAAAGTTGGTGTGCCAAAATGGAATTTCTAGTTGCACGATTGGCTCCAAAAGCTTTTCAGATCTAAGTTGGGTTATCACATGCACACGTACCAAATTTCAGCCAAATCGGTCGAGTACTTTGGGCTGTGGCGTGTTTACGAACGTACGTACGAACGAACGTACATACATACATACAGACACATTTTAAAAACCACTTTTTTGGGTTCGTGAGACCTCAAAACGTATAGATCCGGTCTTATCTCGAATTCGAAAATTTTAGTGATTGCAGTAACCTCCCTTTTTTTTAAATGGTGAAGTGGAGTGGGGAGGTTAAAAATTCTGAACTGCGAGAAATGTCTGAATGAAAATGGCAATCATGTTGAAATTTTTAATTTGTAATGTTTTAAGGTGAACAAATAACTTACTTTGTTACTGTTGATAGTTTTAACTTATTTATTCCCCTTAAAACATTACAAATTAAAAATTTCAGCATGGACGTCATTTTCATTCGGACATTTCTCGTAGATTAGGATTTTTTTCTCGAAAACTATGAACCCCAGTCGGTACTGAAATACGATTTCTCCGAAAAAGGACTTCGCGTTGCTTTTTTCCGATTATCTCCTCAATGGTTTATCTAACGAGAAAAATGTGTAGCAACTGAAATGTTCAGGATAAAATTTGCAACGAAAAGATCCTATACATTTTTGTCGTCCGATAAGACTTTGGAGAAAAATCGCAAAAAAGCAACACGAAGCCGATTCTAGAGCACGATTTCTCCAAGAAAACATCTCAAAATTTCAGGAGTCTATCAGTAGTATCAGTATTGATTAGGTCGTTGTGGTCATTTTGAGACCAATCCCGATCAAATCGGTTCATAAATAATCATGTTATGCGGAGAGTAATGTATGACTAAGTATCACTTAAGACCTTCCGGTACCAAAAAAATTGGACGCCGGCACCGCAGGCTTCAGAACTTTTGACACGTCATTCAGGACTGCCAGTAGAGCATAATTGCCAATTTTCAGCACTACTTTATTTTTGTGCGGGTCAAAACCTTAAACTCCTTGGCTGGAGCCATCCCAAGTAAATATGAGAACTTGTCAAGCTTATAACATTTAAAGTATGAATCTTGCGACAAAAACGAATAGGACTGTTTTGATAGGAAATTTAGTCTGCTTTAATTTTGTATATAAAATAATTTTCGCTAGGATTGGTAGTTACGGAGACATATACGAGAAACGCAGAAAACGGACATTCAATCAGCTCCCCACAATCCGATACTTTTAGTATGATGTTCTGTAGATACTAGCGAACAACCATGCCAAATTTCAAAGCTCCGGGATTTTTTTCACTCGATATGTCTAATTTGACTGAGCTAAAAGGAGATATTCCAATTTAAAAGTGGGACAATAATAAAAAAAACCTTGTACATAAACATACAGATTATATAAGAGATCTGTTATTAGGCAAAAATGTTTTCATTTACATTTTCCAGTAAAAATTATACCTGCGTTCATCTTAGGGGTGGTTTGCAGAAACTGTAAAAACACCAAACACATTATCATTAGCCGATTTATAGAGATGCAAATACGCTCTTATGTAGAGTTTTCTGAAACTAGGTACTATAGTCCCGCACTACTTATTCGAAGTTAAAGATTTTTTTTAAATGCAGAAAAAGCAATGGGTTTTCAAAATAAATAGGCCTACTTACCTAGATACTGTGTGAAGGAGATGTGGAGAAATTCTGCAAAACCGAAACCTTATCGTTTCTTGCTTTTTTTATCTGTGGATATTTTTAATAAGTACTTTATTACCTCTGTTAAATCGTAATTTAATAACTTACTGATATGATAGAATTACGTGTTCAACTTGTGCAAATAATGATACGCCTTGGTATTAATTGTTATCTAACTTTTGATTTAAGCTGTATGTAGGTATAAATAGGTACTTTTAAGAGCTGCATCAATAAAGAGGCCTAACTGTATTGTAAGTAGGATTGTTAACAAATAACAATAAAAGTGTTTTAAGACAAAAAAGAAGCTTTAAATGTTAAATGTGACGCGAAAGCATTTCAGGCACTTTCGATCGATTTCGGTGAACTCCATTCCATTCCAAACTCTAATTAAGACTTGCAAAAAAATGTTGCAAAGATAATTAGTTATTTTTCCCAGTCGGTTAAAAAAGTGCGTTATTTTCCCCTAGGTAGAAAAAGTAAATGATGATGTGATTTTTAAGGTAAAGCTGAACTGACGAGTGAATATTTAAAGAAAATTTACAGAAATGACATTTGGTTATTGGTTATTAATTATTTAGTAAAGCAGTATAAATTATTATCGAATTGGATAGTCATTTCAGGGACGAAAAGTCTCTTTTCAAATTTATTTTAAGGCGGCCCCGGCAATAATGCAATAAATTCCACAGCCGGCGCGGCCCGGCAGTCGGTTTTGTTTTAAACATCAGTTTTTAACTTCTACCCTCGTTGTTATTTTTTCATTTACCTACGTAGTACGTAGTATTAAATTAAAAGACCACATTTTTGATTTCTATGCTCGCGGAACAGTTAGGTACTTACAATTTTATAGCGTTTTCACTTTTTATTGTTGAATTCACTAGCTGTTATCTTTCACTTTTTAACTTCCACGCAGCGCGAAGCAGTTACTGGAATCGATCGAAAAATTCAGAAAAATCGAATTGCCAAAAACATGAAATCTTTACGTTTTAGGGTCCTGGGAATCCAAAATAGTGGTTTTTGAAAAAATGTCTGTCTGTGTGTCTGTCTGTAAGCACGCTGCAGCTCAAACTACTGAACGTATCGTGATGAAATTTGGCATACATACTCAGTGGGCAACTTATAGGTGCTGATTAGACTTTGGGGCACATCGGTTCAGGGAAAGTGCCTTTTTGGCACATGAACTTTAAAAATTTAAATGCAAACCCCATTTTCGCATTACCATATGAATGCTCTTCGAATTCTGCTTCCAAAAATGTATCAACACTTAGTGCCCTTTGGCAAAAACATCATCAGAGACACGCTGCACCCTGTAAATCGGTTGATTACATTATAACCAGATTTATACGTTTATATGGCGCCTCGCCTACGTTTACATGGGGAGCGCTTCCTATAAATCCAGGGAAAAAGTGCGCTTCTTTTGCGAACGCTGCCTAAACGTTTGGAGATGGAACAAAATCTTATATAGAAGAATTGTTGGCAACAAATAGATCTACATAAAAGTCCGCGACAGCATATAAGTATCTATGATAGGTAGCCTACAATAATTGTTTTTGTGTTTTAATTTCTTGTAAAAATCGGTTTGACTGTTTGCTGTGGGCTATTCTTCATAGATACCCATACGCTGTCGCGGACTTTTTGGTCGATCTTTTCGTAGCCAACAATTCTTCTATTTATGATTTTGTTATATCTTCAACCGTTTACTCAGCGTTCAAGTTTTAAATTGTTAATTAATAAAGCGGGGTTTTTTCGAGGACTTGCACGCAACGAATAGGTAACTGAAACGTTTTAAATAGGGTCAGTGGTTGACTTTTATTCTATTTTTATTTAAATTTAACATTTTGGTTAAAATCCAGCTAGTAAGGGGTAAATTCCACGCTAATTTAAACTTTAAAATACAAATATAGTCAAGAGGTCTGACTGAGCGAGTCTGAGGCTCAAGGCCAAAAGAGAGGGCAAGACGTGAGGAAGTTTCGGACATATACAGTCGTGGCAAAATGTGACTAAAAACTGAAGCGACTTAATTTCTTTGTAATAATGGCGATAAAGTCAATAGGGTCGAAAACCTTAGATATAGATACCATTTTTTTGAAAAATGTTACTTTAATAGCGATAAGCTTCCTTGACCTTGTAGGTAATGCTGTTGCGATAAATTGGCGCCTTCAATCAATAGAACTTACCTTTATCATATGGTTTACGTTTACAAATTCTGTGAAAAAGTAGAAGTTTTTGCCGTCTCCGAGACTGCCAATTTTTTTCTTAGTATTTTATAATTTTTATAGTCGACCCTGACGTTTGAAAACTATGAAACATCATTTTATTTGGAGGGTCTTAGCATGTTTATTTTCTGTTATCAAACGGACGCCTCCAAAGCTGCCTTTTTTACCGGACATACAAAAACAAAATTGCTACATATTTAGGTATTTTTTATATCCACTTATGTTTATAAAATTCAGTGAGAATAAACGCAACTCGTCTTTTAATCCTTTCTGTGGGGGGTTTAAAGCTCTTCATTTCTTCCTCACTCAACGTATTCGCATGCTTGACATCCTCATTCTCGGCCAACACTACATCCAAAATCCTCAAACAATGGTATAATGAGCCTTGTTGCACGCCCAATTTCAATTCCTCCTGCAACGCTTGGAACGAGAAAGCAGCTAAATTACAATCAAACTTCTTCAAAATATCTGCAAATGTTTTGTAATATGTTTGGATCAAATCTTCATAATATCGTTGGACGACAGGGATTTGAACACTCGTGAAAAAGAATAGTAGAAGATCTCTGGTGGGGGAGCCATACTCGTATAATTGCAAGTCTAAAATTTTGCAGTCCGTGGGTTTACCATTTTCCATTTTGAACATAAAATTGGTGACCCAGGAATCAGTATGGATAACAGTTGCGAAAGGCTCGCGAATGCGATTGGGGGAGTTCTTCGGTTGTCGAAGCCATACGCGATTCGTTTCTAGCACTTCTCGGATTCTTGGTACTAAAAATTGGCATTCCTCAACACATTGCACCAACCTGGCAAAATTATCTAAAACAATGTTCCCGGAAGTCTCGTCAATTTGGAAAGTTCTGTACTCCTGGAAATGGATTTTGATTTTATTTTTAAAATTTTCAGGTTGGCGAAGCTTCATAGCCAAAGGAATCGCATGCAATTTCGCCAAAGCCACCAAAGCGATTTTTGCCCTATCAAAATCAAACCCTTGAAGCCTATCAACAGTTTCATACCCATCGACTTTTAAATTCTTCAATAAGAGGACGGCATTTTTGTCCACAACGTCTTCGTTTTTCAACGTCAGTCTTGCACCCAAAAATTCCGGGAAGCAGTCAAAATCTTCTTCAAGCTTACAACTTCCAATAAATTTTTTAACGGTTGGAATGATATTTTTGTAAAAGGAAATTTCATTGCGAAATGTTACTGGAGTATTGAACATTTTTAGCAGGAATTCAGTTTCGGGTGGCAACTTGGCGACTGCTTGCAAGACTTCGTCATGACCAGAATCATCTCGAAGATGGATTTTCAGGTCCAAGATTAAGCTACCGTAGTTGTCACCAGCGGCGGTAAGATTTTTTGTTTCATAACTGATGATACTTTTGGTTGAGTTTAGAAGTTCGGCCAAGTTTTCAATATCTTTCATTGTTATGTTTGTTTTCTTTTGGGGACGTTTAGATATCAAATATACCTACAATAATGTTGATGTATAATGTATTAATGTTAAAACCGGTGACAATTTTTTAAAAAGTAACTAATTACTATAATAGGTAGGAACTTACTCACTGCCAGAAGTGAAAAATAAAACTAAACGTTTAATATACAGGCTGTTCCTTAAATACACGGACAAACTTCAGGGAGTGATTCCTCACATTATTCTAAGACGAAAACTTCCTATGGACATATGCCCTAAGATGCTTAGTTTCCAAGATACAGGGTGTGCAAATTTTTAAGTGTTTACGTTTTGATTTTCTTCTTCTTTCATTTTTCAATAAAAGTCCCTTAAACTAATAAAGCTTTTCAGCTGATATTTAAAATGTAGATTAATTAACGCATATACAGGATCCTGCAACAGTGCGTCGGCCTTCCATAGCGCCTAAACCATTTCAGTTAGCAATTTCTTAAACTATAAATGAGGGTGCATTTCAGGAAAATATTTTGAAATGTACAGGATGGCCTAAAAATTTTTAACAGGTCGAAGTTGCCTTTTTTTAAATGGAACGTCCGATATATTTTAGCAACTACACAACCCCTTTAGGACCCTTTATTCATCCGTAAAATATTACCACTCTTGAATGAAGTTTGGGAGCAAAAAATTATTTTTCAAAAAAATTCGAGTTTACATCGCTCTACTTAAAAATTCGCCATTTACGCGGGTGCAGTTTTTATAAGAAAATAAGATGAGGACCTTGTTGTCCAGGTTTTTAGGAAGCTCTGGCCTTGTTTTCGTTATTTCCCTGCTTACAGGGTGTTCAAAATTAATTTTCAAAATTTGAGAATTTTGAAGTTATTTTTCTCAACTTTTTCAATGGAACGCCCTTTATATTTTCAGCTAGTGCAATGTAGAATTAACAAGCGAACATTTTTTGTAATACAAACATGTTGGTTATTTTCATCCGTTTTCGAGTTATTGGGAACTATTACTAATTCTCTTGTTTGCAAACAATATTATTACTTATAAAATTATAAAATAAGCTCCCAAACTAAGATGCAAATGCTCAAAATGTTCTCTATTTTGGTTTATGAACAATTTAATTGGTTCTTCAAAAGACATTTCTACTACCTTTAACATTTAGAATAAAAAATATGTGAGAAAGAAGGGCAGTGAAAATGTTAAAAGTCGTAATATTTTAGGGATGGATAAAGGCTCCTAAAGGGGTTGCAAATATGCTAAAATATGCCGGGTATTCCATTTTTAAAAAGTCAACTTCGAGCTGTTAAAAATTTTTAGGCCACCTGTACATTTAAAAATATTTTCCTGAAATCCCACTCTCATTTATAGTTTAAAATGCACTTGAAAGAAATTGCTAACTGAAATGGTTTAAGCCGCTAAAGAAAGCCGACGCACTGTTGCAGGACCCTGCACAATTTTTTATACACACAGGGTGTTATTTTTAAAACTTCCCACCTTGAATATCTTTGGATGTAACAAAGATATTGAATTGAAATAAAAGCTGGCAAATCCCGCCCGGAGGGGGACAGTTGCACGTACACTGAAGTAATTTTTTCCACTTCCGATTTAACCGGAAATGACGTTAACTTTGTTTTCTTAATTGGAATGACACCTTTTTCTCTACGGATTCGAAATCTATTATTTTTTCTGAGTTAGAAACATGTATCATACTTGATCGGAAGTGCAGTCACGGCCGCCCTAGATTTCAAAAACCTCGAAGAAATCGGTGAAATATTGTGATTTTCGAAATAAGCAAAAACACGTCAAGTTAGTTTTTTTGATGCAAATTTACCTGAGCAATTTCATTTTTTGATTTCTCTTATTTCTATCAAAATTTCTCTTATCTCAGAATCTGTCAAAATCTCAAAAGTAAACAACCGGAAAATGTCAATGGGCAGATGATTTTGCAACAAGAAATTAAAGTAGAAGTGTTTTTGCGTTTTTCGAAAATTTCAATTTTTCACCGATTTCTTCGATGTTTTTGAAAATCTAGGGTGGCCGTGATTGCACTTCCGGTCAAATATGATACATGTTTCTTACTCAGAAAAAATCGTAGATTCCGAATCCGTTGAGAAAAAGGTGTCATTCCATTTGAAAAAACAAAGTTAAGGCCATTTCCGTTTAAACCGGAAGTGGAAAAAATTTCCTCTATATACGCGCAAGTGTCCCCCTCCGTTCGGGATTGGTCAGCGTTTATTTCCATTCAATATCTTTATTACATCCAAAGATATTCAAGGTGGGAAGTTTTAAAAATAACACCCTGTATAGCCTTGGCTTTTTCGAATTTAAAAAACGGCTCATATTATAGAAAAAATTAAAGAGGACCCTTGTATGCAGCTTTAACCAGTAAAAAATGCGACTCATATCTGCGCCTGATTACCTACACCTACGCCACTGGACTTGATACAAAATTTTCAGTTTACGCCGCAGGATGCTCTTTATGTGGTAGAAACGTATACCAAGTTTCAATAAAATATTTCAACGAGTTTTAGTAGGTAATATTAGCAAATTTGCACACCCTGCATCTTGGAAACTAAGCACTTTTAGGACATAATGTCCATAGGAAGTTTTCGTCTTAGAATAATGTGAGGAATAACACCCTGAAGTTTGTCGGTGTACCTAGGGAACACCTTGTATGTGGTCTGTTTCCGAGGACAGTGAGATAACAGTAAATTATTAAAAAGTAAAATAATAAGGGTCTTATCATATATTGCGTACTTCCTTGGTAATAAATTAAATCCAATTTCTTTTTGCAAACTCCTCAACTACAAACGAAAATTTTTCTTTGTATAAATCGCTGGGAGCTAATTTGCTCAAATCATCGGGTGACATTTCATCAATCTCTTTAACACTACCACGAGGTGCAAAAATTGGTACTAACATACAAGTAATGTGAAAAAATTCGGTGTTCCTAGCAGCATACCCTAATTCTTCTGTAAACACTTTAAAATTATAATCGCTAGCATTGCATTGAAACTGTTTCAAAATACTGATAAAGATATCGTAATAAAATTGTACTAAGTAATCATAATTGCTCCTAAAAACTTCGTTTTGAACACTGGAGAAAAGGAAGAAAATTAAGTCTCTAGTTGTTGATCCATAGTCGCAAACTTGGAAATCCAGGAGCTTAATATTCTGGTTATTTTCTTGTACCATGATGTTATTAACCCAGCAATCGTTGTGAACAATAGCTGAAAAAAGCTCTCCACAAGGCTTGTACGGGTTTATCTCGTAAACTTTCTTGATTCTTTCCATGAAAGGTTTGCAGGCTTCAATTGCGTCAGCATTCCTGATCAAATTCTGAGTCGCTGTTTCTAACATTTCCTCGTTAAATTTGTTCTTATACAAATAAGGTCTTACATTTTTAGAAAAAGTCTCTGGCTCCTTTATTTTCAAAGCCAAAGAGACTCCGTGCAAGTAAGCCAATTCTTTGAGAAATTTCTTTGAAACATTTAAATCGAACCCTTCAGTTCGTTCTAAATTCACGAAATTCTTCTCCTTCAAGTTTTCTAGAAGCAGAACTGCACCACTATCCACCACTGTCTTGCCAGGATCCAAACTTAAGCGACCACCGAAAAATTTCGGAGCAAAATCTATCACTTCCTTCACTCCGTGTTTCCGTTGGAACGCTTGCAAAGTTGGTATTACTGTTTTGTAGAAGAAAATCTCGTTGGGAAACGTTATTGGGGTGTTAAACACTTGTTGCATGAGAGAACTTGGAGGGATTAGTTTCGCTACGGTTTTAACCACTTTGGAGGTATCGCCGGTTTTTATGGTAACGACCAGGGACAACATGAGGCTTCCATAGTTGTCTCCAGGAGCTGTAAGTCGGCTGATTTTTTGATCGGTAATAGTGGCACCATCTTCAAGAGGGAAAACCTCTTCCAAATTTTGTATTTTTTGCACATTCATGCCGCAGGTACGTTTCATTCACCGGCGCAGAGGAAACTGAGAACGATTTACTATTTGCTGCGCAGTCATGTGGAATGATTGTTGCGACCTTGTTCATAGATAATTCAAATGAAAATTTCTCTCTGCGATGACGATGCAGTTTCGCACGATGAATTACTTGTGGAGAGTTTTCTATCTTTTGCTTCGATACCTATCCTATGATACTAAGATATGATGGGGACCATATAATTTGCAGACCGTTGCAGACTGCAGACCACCCTGATTTTGCAGACCGGCCGTTTGCAGACGACCGTGACGACCTGAAGCGTTCAAACTTCGTGTCTTACACCTACTAAGGTCCCTCTAGCTATCCATCCCAACTTCCGCCCTGCAGACCCTTTTTTAAGGGCACTTCCCTCTTGGCGTAATTCACGTAATTTTGCAGACGGGCTATTTCCAGATCACCTGAGGCACTGAAATATCGTATTTTACACCTACTAAAGTCTTTCTAATCACCTATCCTAACGTACACCATGTAGGCCCTTTTTAAAGGGCACTTCGCTCTTGGCTTAATAATTCACATATTTTGCAGACCGGCCCTTTGCGGACGACCGTGACGTGTGACGACCTAAAGCGTTCAAACTTCGTTTCCTACACCTACTAAGGTCCCTCTAGCCATCCATCCCAACTTCTGCCCTGGAGACCCTTTTTTAAGGGCACTTCCCTCTTGGCGTAATTCACGTAATTTTGCAGACGGGCTATTTCCAGATCACCTGAGGCACTGAAATATCGTATCTTACACCTTCTAAAGTCCTTCTAATCACCTATCCTAACGTACACCATGTAGGCCCTTTTTAAAGGGCACTTCGCTCTTGGCTTAATAATTCGCATATTTTGCAGACCGGCCCTTTGCGGACGACCGTGACGACCTGAAGCGTTCAAACTTCGTTTCCTACACCTACTAAGGTCCCTCTAGCCATCCACCCCAACTTCCGCCCTGCAGACCCTTTTTTAAGGGCACTTCCCTCTTGGCGTAATTCACGTAATTTTGCAGACGGGGTATTTCCAGACCACCTGAGGCACTGAAATATCGTATTTTACACCTCCTGAAGTCCTTCTAATCACCTAACCTTGCGTACACCTTGTAGACCCTTTTTAAAGGGCACTTCCCTCTTGGTTTAATAATTCGCATATTTTGCAGACCGGCCCTTTGCGGACGACGAATAAAATTATGGGGTTCGATAGGTTTCGGTCAATTATTGAAAAAAAGTCTTATGAGTCTTCAACCTAAAACCAACCCCTACGCTACTAACAACCTCCCTAAAAGTCCTAGCAAGCGGAGTAAATGCATTTTACATTTTATTATTTTTTTGGGCTTTCTTCTGATTTTTGGATAAGTCAAAGTCATTTTAATTAATTTTTAACTCATTCACAATTTTTCAACCCCTTTTATGATACCTATGCTATGTGATGAACCCTCAAAAAGTAAAATTTACCCAAACCGCTTCTTTTTCGTGTGATTTTCGCTAGTTCTACTTAACTGCAGTTGATTTCCGCCCCTCTTGACTTTTCATCCCCCTTGTCAATTTGTCAACCCCCCGAGCGTTAATTGTGTAAAATTCGCGCAGTTTTGCCTTTTTTCGTTAATAAATTTTACTCGAATACATTGTTCTTTCCTTTTTCATTTTTTCAACCCCCTTCGCAATATTTCAACCCCCAAAAGCCAAATTTCCATAATTGGCTTATTTTCGTGTTATTTTCTGTCCCGTTTTCTGTAATTTTGTTTAATTACGGTTAATTATCACATCGCATTGATATACATCTTCCGTTGTCTTTTCTTGAAGAATCTTCGCTCGGAAGTCCATTTGGTTTACGCATTGATTTTTTGTGATTATTTAAAAATACAGGGTTAGTACAAAGTCCCGGGACGGTCAGTTATCGGCATTGTTTCTTAAGATCTTACTTTGAAACTTGGTAATCGGGCACAATTAAATACGGGGAATTCAAAACTGTTTTTAAAAATTTTCTCGGACTTCCGGTTAAACCGGAAGTGAGCCTAAAAGTCGTTTTTTTTTTTAATGGAATCATACTTTTTTCTCAACGGATTCGGAATCTACGAATTTTTTTAAGTAAAAAACATATACCTATCATACTTGACCAGAACTCAAGTCGCGGCCACCCAGGATTTTCAAAAACATCGAAGAAATCGGTCGAAAAGCAAGATTTTTCAAAACCGCAAATGCACGTCAACCTTATTTTTTTAATACAAATTCAGCTGCGCAATGACATTTCCTTTCATTTGTTTTTACTTTTTTGAAATTTATTAAATGTTCACAATAATCAGCCAAAATAGAAAAAATCGGCCGGTTGAATTTACTTTAAAAAAATAAGGTTGATGTGTACCTGCGGTTTTGAAAAATCTTAACGGGAAGTCCAAGAAAATTTTTAAAAACAGTTTTGAATTCCCCGTTTTTAATTGTACCTGAGTACCAAGTTTCAAAATAAAATCTTAAGAAATAGCGGAGATAACTGCCCGTGCCGGGACTTTATACTAACCCTGTATATGTTTTGGCATTTTTTCACGCAGAATAACCATGACTAAAGTAACAATGAACCACAAAGAGCTTAATTTTCAGTAATAAATAACCATTCAGTTGCCGCCAATTCGCACCGCCCTGTGTTTTTCATTCAATTAGATCTTAAATTACTGAAAATTAAGCTGAATGCATCATTGTTACTTCCGGTATGACCACTGGGCGTGAAAATTAGGTACGCGAAGTCGTAGACATAGTTATCAAAAAATCACAGAAAATTAATGAGTGGATCAAATTAACTTCTGAAAGAAGATTTTTGAAGAAAAGTGAACGTGCTTCTTTTAGGGCCATTACAAAGGATATACTTGATCTATTTATAATATAATTTCCCGAAATCCATAATAGTAAGCTTCCTTGATACACCGCCCGTTTGCAGTAACATGTCAATTAATTTCGGGGCTGATTTTCTTCGAATACATAATTGCATTGTTGCTTCGGAAAACGATGCTGAATCTGCGATATTGCTGATATTGCTTCACATTCTGCCTCTGTTCTGTGTGAAAATTTCAACCTAATATATACCTAATACATATTAATTCCTGCATAATAATTGTTTGTATAGGTATACTCATGATGTGATGATTTTTGCTTATTACCATCTTATCCCGTTTATGACAAACAAAAAAGGTAGGTTATTTTTTATATAAATTAATTGGGGGGCATCTCACACTCCAACAACTTGTACACCACTGCCGAATTTTCATGGCACTGCCGTAAATTTGTACACCACTGCCGACTGTGAAATGCTCCCCAAAATTAATATTAAAATACGGAAGTTGGGATGGATGGCTAGAGGGACCTTAGTAGGTGTAGGAAACGAAGTTTGAACGCTTTAGGTCGTCACGGTCGTCCGCAAAGGGCCGGTCTGCAAAATATGTGAATTATTAAGCCAAGAGCGAAGTGCCCTTTAAAAAGGGCCTACATGGTGTACGCAAGGTTAGGTGATTAGAAGGACTTTAGTAGGTGTAAAATACGATATTTCAGTACCGCAGGTGATCTGGAAATAGCCCGTCTGCAAAATTACGTGAATTACGCCAAGAGGGAAGTGCCCTTAAAAAAGGGTCTGCAAGGCGGAAGTTGGGATGGATGGCTAGAGGGACCTTAGTAGGTGTAGGAAACGAAGTTTGAACGCTTCAGGTCGTCACGGTCGTCTGCAAACGGCCGGTCTGCAAAATCAGGGTGGTCTGCAGTCTGCAACGGTCTGCAAATTATTTTGTCCCGATATGATGCAACTTCACATTTCCTTCTCTAGCTCTCGAAGAGATTTTATGCTTCTTATTTCCTTGCTCATTAGATAGATAATTCTTAGTAATAATATTTCCCTATTAGCTACATTTGTTTGATAATACCTACCCTTGAATTTTAATAGTATATCTAATCTTGAGTAACCTAAATGATTTTACGTTTTAATTAATTTGTATGTTAAGGAAGTTTCTATATGCGGCGGGGGCGCGGAAAGAAAAAAAAGGTGCGGGGTATTTTCTACTTGTGTGTGATTGCCCGTATAGTAGAAATAAGTGGGTTTGTTAATTAGCAGGGTTTAAGAAAACTTGAATTAATAGGTGTTTGGATTTTTTTTTGAATATTTAAAATTTAGGCTAACTTTGGGCCTGGGGGATAAAGCTTATAAAGAAGGGCTTAAATTGTGTAATGCTTTTAAGTTCTTTCCGTGGAGCGTAGAAGTTAAAACTTTGGTGCAATAGCAAATTGTCACTTGTAACTGATAACAAAAAACTTAGAATGAAATTGGGCTAAAAAAAAAAAAAAATAAGCTAGCAAAATTTTCACAGAATCGTTTCGATATTTCAATTTACCATAGTTACTATACTGAGCGGAAAGTTGACCTTACTACAAACGGTTATTTAGTTTCCATAGAGAAACACAAAATAACAGTGCCGTTATGAACCATTACAGTACTATTACCGTAAAATGCTTAGGTTACAGGACTAGTTCCATAAAGTGCCCGTATATTTTTCACTTTACCATACTAGTAGGTACCGTAAAATAGGTATATATTATCTAATTCCCTTATACCTTTCGGTGTAACAGGGTTGTTTACACTTATTTACAATTTGATTGTTTCGTACACAAAATCTACGCCATAAATTCTTGTTCTTGGCCATAACTTTTGCTTCGTTCCATGTTTTTCCTTTCTTCTTCAAAATTTTGTTCATCATACTGTCCCAAGTTTCAGAAGGTCGTCCTCTACTTCTTTTGCTCTGCTTTTTTGACTCCCATACTTTCTTTACTAGTCTATTTTCTGTCAATCTTTGTAAATGCCCCCACCAGCTTAGCTGTCTTTGTTCAATGAAATCTGGCACGGACATGGTGTTTAGTTCCTCTCTCACCTGCTGGTTTCTAACTCTATCTCTTCTTGTTATACCTTTTACTTTCCTCAGATATTTCATTTCCATTGCTTGGATTCTACTCTTCATTCGTGTTGTTAGTATCCAGGATTCACATCCGTAGGTAAGTATGGGTCTGTACACAGTGTTGAATACGTTCATTTTCGTTTTCGGTGTAATTTCTTTGTTGCCTATAAACTGTTTGCTCAGAGCATAAAACGTTCGGTTTGCCTTCTCTATCCTTTCATTTAGGTCTAAATCCTGGTCGCCTTGATCGCTGATTATTACTCCCAAATATTTAAAGTTAGACACTTGTTCTATTGACGTTCCTTCCACTTGAATATGTATATTTTCCTCACTGGGTGTCACTGCCGTAAAATAGGTACTAGTACTAAAATAGGTACTAGTACTATAAACTAATTACTTTACGGTAGTAGTAGGTACCATAAAGTTCGACTTTCTATTCATCTCCTAGTTACCAAAAAATAAACTTTATGATGTGATTTACAAAAATACTATTGTGTATTTTTAAAATGTTGTAGACATATCAGTATTGCAGAGCAAAGTCGAGGAACATCGAAGAAATGAAGCATTTTAGATTTGAGTAATACAAAATGGATTCAGAAGAAGGAAAGAAGGAAAGATTTGTTTCGGCTTTTGTTGTTAAACACCCCATTTGCAAAGAGACTTTAAGTAAAAAGGGCCTTTTGCCCCGAAAATAACATTTTGGAAAAAATGGCACTAAGGTTTTCGACTCAACAAAAATTCGGCTATCAAATCCTCTAATAAAAATATAGAGTTATACATAGTTTTTTTTCACGGCACCGTTTTTTGGCCAAAAGGGCACCATGTATGAATACATTTTCAGAAGCAAAATTCGAAGGGATTTCATATGGTAACGCTGTATTTAAAGTTTAAAAGTTGATGTGCCAAAAAGGCACTTTCTGCGCAGCGTGATCACAGGCACACAAACAGAATTTTTTTCAAAAACCACTTTTTTGGGTTCCCAGTACCCTAAAACTTAAAGAATTTATGTTTTTGGCGATTCGATTTTTTGAATTTTCGATCGATTCCAGTAAATGCTCCGCGGAGCATAGTAATTAAAAAATGGGGGGTTACTGCAATCACTAAAATTTTCGAATTCGAGATAAGACCGGATCTATACGTTTCAAGGTCTCAGGAATCCAAAATAGTGGTTTAAAAAATCTGTCTGTATATGTATGTATGTACGTTTGTTCGTTCGTTCGTACTACGTTTGTAAACGCTCTACAGCCCAAACTACTCGACCGATTTGGCTGAAATTTGGTACCTAGGCATCTCAGCACCTAACTTAGATCGTGCAATCGGAAATGACATTTTGGCACATCAACTTTTAAATTTTAAATGCAAACCCTCATTTTTCATGTCACCACTCCTTTTGACCAAAAAAATTCGAGATTTTTATCGGACTTAATTTAAAATCGCGGTACAGCCCAAGTCCCTGAACCGATTTGGCTGAAATTTTGCACATAGGGATTGTATTACACGTCGAAGAGCTGAAATTTTTTTGGATTCAATAGACCCACGGAAAGTGCCGTTTTGGCACACCAATTTCCAAATTTTAAATTATTCTCTCATTTAACCATCCAAAACAAGTTTTTGAAAGATTTACATATTGTCACCATCAGGAAGGTCTTCAAATCCTGGTTTGAAATAAGACAAAATTTATTTGTAATTAGTTCCCTTTGGGTAGAAAAATCGAAATTTTGTAATAACACTGAAACCACGCTATAGCTTATACTACTGGATCGATTTGTCCGAAATTTGGTACAT
Source organism: Pycnomerus fuliginosus (assembly GCA_963924575.1). Classification (NCBI taxonomy): domain Eukaryota; kingdom Metazoa; phylum Arthropoda; class Insecta; order Coleoptera; family Zopheridae; genus Pycnomerus; species Pycnomerus fuliginosus. The sequence goes on from OZ004622.1 coordinate 18,119,421, forward strand.
GGAGGTTAGGTGATCCGTAGAAGAGCTGAAAGGCTTTTGGAAGCAATTGGTCCACGGTAATTGCCATTTAGGCATATCAACTTTAAAATTTTAAACAAGTCACGGAAATGAAAGACCCACGCGTTGGGGAGGTTCCAGCCGCTTCACTGCTGCCATTTTTTTATTACAGAAGAGAATTGATGTAACTTTACTAAATAAATAACACGATTTCGCTAAAATTTCTAATCACGGCAAAAAAAGAATAGACCAAATGCCACTCCAAATATTTTGTCAGTTATCCAAACACCTTTATCAACGAAACACGAAATTCTAATGGATTAATACACAATACGGTTATCACTAAATCTATACGATTAGATTTTGACGAATCCAATAACCCAGTAGCTACAAAGATGACCGTGACTTACACTGGCGAAGTCAGTACTTGCACTGGATTCTCCCCTTTTATCAAATTACTAGCAAGGTAATTACATATTTCTTTCAAATTTTCTAAACAAATGTTTCTAGATGGCGTGGGAGTATTTACAAAATAGTTTGGGCCGACTTACTCTTCTTCCTAGGTTTCTACTACTTTTTAAAGATAATTTACGTTTTCCTTCTTGAGGGTAGCTCCAAAGGGTAAGTGAAACCTCAAAAACAAAAACCAGAAATTTTTTTTTAGCACTTTCGAGAAAATTGTGCGATACTGCGACAAATATGCGAGTTTGATTCCGCTAAGCTTTGTTCTCGGGTTCTACGTCAGTTTGGTAATGACTCGATGGTGGAATCAGTACTCCTCCATTCCCTTTCCAGACAATTTGGCGATTTTAGTAGGCGCGAATCTTAAGGGACAAGACGACAGGACGAGGATCGTTCGTCGCACGATCATGAGATACGTTTGTCTAACGTTTACGATTACCCTGACGATGGTTTCGTCTAAAGTCAAGAAACGTTTTCCAACGCACGTGCATTTCATTGAAGCTGGCTTGATGACGAGAGACGAGAAGAAAATTATTCAGGATTTGGACAATGAGTTTCCTAGTTATTCCAAGTACTGGTTGCCGCTGGCTTGGGCTGCAAATGTTGTCACTAGGGCTCGACACGAGGGTTTGATAAGGGATGATGAGGCTGTTAAAATGATTCTAGACGAAATCAATCATTTTCGTGCAAAATGTGGCACTATGCTGGATTATGATTGGATCAGCGTTCCTTTGGTCTACACCCAAGTTGTCACTTTAGCTGTATATGCCTACTTTATAGTTTCAGCTTTTGGCAAACAGTACATTGGCAACGCGGTCGCTGGAGAAGAAATTGAGCTTTATTTCCCATTTCTCTCAGTGTTTGAATACTTTTTCTACGTGGGATGGCTGAAAGTTGCAGAAACGTTAATCAACCCCTACGGAGACGATGACGATGATTTCGAGGTCGTCTGGATGATTGATAGACACCTTCAAGTACCGTTTTTATCACAAATCTCACAAATTCACTACTGCTTTTAGGTTTGCTATCTGATCGTCGATAAGATCCATCAGGAGCATCCGAGGTTGATGAAGGACCGGTACTGGGCTGAGACTGCGCCCAATTCCCTCCCCTACACTTTAGCGTCTCAAGATTATATGAAGGAGTATCCAATGTCTTCAACCCTGAACGTTAACGTGAAGAAAAATGATCAGGATCTAATAATGTTGCAAGATCCTTCACAGGTAGTACATGGGGTTCAAATAATTTTTGCAAAATAATTTATAGCCAGATGGTGGCTCACGATCGTCTGGTGCGCACATTTTGTGGAAAGGTTTGCAGACGGGGACGAAGAAGAGAAAAGGAAGTAAGAAGTTGAATGAAATGCCCTTGAAGAAAGTTGTGTCGTTTCCTCCTTCCCAAGATGTGGATGGAATGGAGGAGGTACGTTTTAATAGGATTTTATAGAGGGTCCGTAGTTTATACAGTCGGGGACTTTGAAAATGCCCATGCACCAGCACCATTCAAACTAATTACACAGGTGTTGCATTTGTCTGTATCAAATCATGTACCTACATATCATCTATACAGTCTGTCCCACAGGAGTATAACGACACAAACATAGGTTTTAAAAATATATATATTTTTTCGATCTACCATGAGTTAGTGCATAGTCACACTTGGACGATAGTGGCGCAACTTAGAAATACATATATTGGTTGAGGCGCAGCTCTAGTCTGAATGCTTTATACAGGGCGTCCGAAAATTAGAGGATAATTTCTTAATTTTTAATGAACATGGGTCGAAAAATGCCCCCTAAGGGAGCTAGGGCCCCTTGGGGGGTCACTTTGAAAGTGGTTTTTTCAAAATTTCTTCAAACGGTTAAAAATAACAACGTGAAATTGAGCATCTTTAGTAACACTTTGATGCTGAATGATACGGTGGAGAAAATTCTAAAGTTTCAATCATAAGCGTCCTGTACAGGGGAGCTTAGGACTAAATTTGTTCACATAATTTTTGTAAGTTCCTTTTTCTCAAATTTAGCATCAGAATGTGAACGATTGAAGTTTTGTACGTAAAAATGGTGCTCTTGTTCGAAATCGCTAGGCGCACCGTTTTCGAGTAAACTGACCCAAGTTGTTTTAGAGCACGAAAATTTGTCCCAGATTTTATTTAGTTATTTACCAAATTATCAAAAATGAGTTCAGGGGTTGATTTCTTGTGTTATTTTAGGAAGAAAAGTTTGTATGGACATATGGCGGAAAACGCTTCCTAAGGGATGTATGGGGCCCTGGAAGAACGTCAGGTTTCCAGGACCCCATAGGTCCCATAGGAAGCATTTTCCGCCATATGTCTATACGAACTTTTTTTCCTAAAATCACGCAAGGAATCAGACCCTGAACTCGTTTTTGATTAATTTGGTAAATAAACTAAAATCTTCTACGACAGATTTTCGTGCTCTAAAACGACTATGGTCAATTTATTCGAAAACGGTGCGTCCTAGCGATTTCAAACAAGAGCATCACTTCTACGTAAAAAACTTCAAATGTTCAGATTCTGGTATCAGATTTGAGAAAAAACGATTTACAAAAATGTTTGAGCGAAGTTAGTCCTAAGCCCCCCCTGTATGGGACGCTAATGATCGAAACTTTAGAATATTCTCCACTGAAACTAATTCAGCATCAAAGACTTACTAAACCTATTCAATTTCACTGTGTTATCTTTAACCGTTTTGAAGAAATTTAGAAAAAAACAATTTCAAAGTGTCCCCTTTAAGGGGTCCTAGCTCCCTTAGGGGGCATTTTTCGACCCATGTTTATTAAAACTTTTCTTCGTCTTTTTGATCGAAGAATACGCTCTTAAGGTATTATCCTCTAATTTCCGGACCAATGTTATTTCTAAAGTTGCTCCACAAGAAGTAGTGACCCAAGTGTGAATGTACACTCACACGTGAATTCAATATAATTATGTTTTTGTCTAAAGTGAATCGCTTAGAAGAGATTAGCAATTTTATGGGAAAAATTTCTTTTAATGTATATACCTACTTGTTTTAAAAAATCACCGTATCCTACAACCATTTTCAACCCTGTTGCAAATGACCATTAAAATATACATTAAAAACATAATGTAATGAGTTATAATGGGTTGAGGTAGGTATTTGTCCGGGGAATTCCCAGATCAACCCATTACAAACACAAAAGTTGGTTCCTAATGCAATCTAATGTAGAATCGCAGGCTTCCTATTACAAATGCATTAGCAACTGTGTTGATATTATGGGAATTCCCAGATCAAAAACAAAAACATTAGCTGATTTCTAACGTAATGTAGAATATTTGGGCCAAATATCAGGTTAAATGAAATATTATATCTCTTTACACTGGCAAAGTCATATTAACAAAAAAAAGGATGAAAATAGGGTACAATGAAGAAGAAAACCCATAGAGGGTATTGAAGTTTATAGGGTTACTGCACTTGCGTCAAGTTGAAAATAAAGTTCAATTAAGCATAAATATTCAATTTTGTCTTATTTTCAACAGTGTTTTCAAAATACCGCACACGTGATTTTATGTGTTCTAGAGTATCATATGCCAAAATGGCATGTGCGGTATTTTGAGAACTGGGTGGCCCATATCCAGGATCTAATTCATACACCGCTTTCTCATTAGGTTTCATTAGAAACTGTAATAGGTTTTCAATAGAGCACATTACAAATTTTAAACAATGATCGGTGTTCCTGATGATTACTGACGCCGCATAACGTTTATCTCAAAATCCGCTACTTTCTCGTTTTTCAATCCTAAAACTTGGCAACTGCAAAATTATGGCTTTAGGTACCAAAACATACGCAATAACAAAACATAACTTTACACTTCTTCAACGACTCACCCATTACCGAGCTTCATCTAAAGGGATGGGCATCTTGAATTCACTAAACGCATTAGAAATATAATGTAACCCATACGATACCTTAAACTATTGATGTGACATGTTAGTACTACTGACTTAGCTAATTATTTCACTGAATGAAATGAACACAAAACACAAACAGCAGCAAACAACAATAATTCGCAATTCAAATTAACTTTGTGACGTCACACATAGGAATATTTTGTTGAAAGCGTCCAATCAAATGTCACCAAAAATGACACTCATTATATTTCAGCGATCCTCATTGGTTGGGTTCCCACAATTCCCCATGACGTCACACACCAGAGGGCGTTCTCCTTAGCCAGAATCGCGAATGGCGTCTAACAGCCACTTGACACAATAATGCGCATTGTTATGCATCGTCATCCAGCGCCATCTGTTATAAGTCTATTTTTGTAATGGGAAAACACTTTAGAAATCGTCTGCACTGTATTCTCATGGGGTGACCATTATTGCATTTCAGAACAATACATTTAATTCAGTTGGGCTTTTCCATTACAAAATTGGTCTCAATTTCCCTTTCGATTCATTAGGCTCATTAGGTACCATTACAATACACTACAAATCCCTAATGTTTTCTATACAAATTCTAATAATGGTCATTTGCAACAGGGAACCCTTGGGCTTATAAATTTCCCTTGGGTTTATATAAATTTGGCATGTCATTAAGGAAGGTTTGGTCTACCTTTCAAACTCCTGAAAACTGTTTTAGCTGGTTAAGTTCGTCTTCAGTAACAGTAACATTATCAACTTAAAATCTCCAAATTTTGAAGTGGCACCATTACCAATGTTATATACCTAACCACTTTGCCAAATTTTGCTTTAATTTTGATATGATTTAACATATTCCTATATCCAAGTTTCCTGACATGGCAAGTAAAATTAAAGAAATCTGCTTTTAACGACGCTAGAATCATCTCGAGTTACGCGCTAATTATTTTATGGTAAGTACTAGGTACCTATACCGTAAATTTTTATGTCGTCAATTGAAATTCCAGCCTTATTTCTTACTTTTGAAAACCACAGTATAGGTCACCCTGTATAAAGAAACATTTTTTTTGACACGCAGGTAAATGAATACGAAACTGCCCTTTCGCAGCCAAAGAAAACCGTGACTGCCATCATGTACTGTGAAGAATTCGAAAACCTGCGACACCAAAGAATGGAAGAACACAAAAGGAGAATACAAGCAATCATAGAGCTCATGAAGAAATAATTTTAATGACACTTAAAATAAATTATTTAGTTTTAACAAATTCTGTTTCATATCCCGCGTTCTCAAGAACTTCAAGAACCTCTTCAGAAGACAACGTTGCTTTAACTTCAACGCATTGATTTGCTAAATCAATTTTAACTTCTTCAACACCTTTGCCTGTTAATTTCCTCAATTATTTGCTTTCCAAAAAAAACTGTACCTTTGTAATTTCCAAGTACTTTAGCTATAGATTTTGAAGCTCCTTCACAGGGCATTTGCACTTTGTACAAGTAAATCTTCACAGAAACATTTGGCATTGTGACAAATTCAATGACGAAACAACAATAAAACTGAATATTTTAATTGTTACAAATAAGATAGGAATTTAACATGATTCATTCATAATGGACAAAGAGATATAGCTGCAGTGATAAGGAATTTATCAATTTATAATGTTTTAACGTATTCTGTCTCTTTGCCAGTCTTTTTAATAACTTCCAAGATTTCATCCGAAGACAGGGTAGTTTTTACCCTGACAATTTTTGATGGCAAATCAATGTTCACGTCTTGGACTCCCTTGTCTTTGTATCTGCCAAGAACTTTTTGCACAGCCCCCGAACATCCTTCGCAGGTCATTTGGACTTTGAACAGATGAACCTTTACCTATTAATGACAAATGACAAAAACAGTGCACAAATGTTGCAATAATTTACTTACTTCTTCTGACATTGTTAATTTAGTAAATAAAAGCAATTTTAAATCGAAAACAAAACAGCTTTCGATGACAGCCGATGACGTTTGACTGGTGGGATGGAACTACACCCGTAGGTGAACAGTCGCAGCTCAACAACTAAACTACCTGTCACTGTTTATTGTTGCTACTCAGAGACATTGCTACTGCAGATTAAAATGACTTATTTATTATTAATTTTAGTAGAAACGTTTTTGTTCCTTCTATTTATTAATTACAATAAACGAAAGGCGATATTTACTTTTACCTTACTTTTAGGGGTAGAGCCAGTTCAGTAGGCAATGTAAACCAAGGATATTATACGGTGCGATCAAATACTTTCAGGAATTACTAACTGGTTAAAATAAAACAAACAAAATATAGACATAACTACAAGCGGCATTACTAATTAAAAAAATGTGCTGCAACAACAATCGTATGTAGTAAATTAATAATGATTCAATTTCCCTATTTAAACAGGTTTGGGACATTAAACGGCGTCACGGTACAAACAATATTCAATTGGTGATTTCTATATCTAGAGGTTGGTGTTAGGTCACCTGCAGAATTTGAATTTAAGCGGGTAGCGCACCAGCTCTGCATTTTCCATCAGAATTTCTTAGTAACCGATTCGAATTTCCTCAAAATTTCCAGTTAAAAGCTACATTTTATCGCGTTTTATCTAAAAATCGTTTGTGGTTCAAATTAATCCAATTTTAATGTGCGTCGTGTAGTGCGCATGCGCAGTGCATAATAGTAAATAAACGTCAGCTGATTTGTTGATAGTTATTTTTTCCTCCTAGGACAAACTTTTATTATTGTTATGATTACGACGTAGATTTGTTTTTTTAACAAAGCATTCCTAAATAATAATTAATAACCATGGAACAGGTGATGGTGAAAACCAAGGTTAAGGTTAGAACTTCTCTCCTTTTCATTTTTTTATTTGCGGAATTTTCAGAAAAAGAAAAGAGGGGAAGTACCCAAAAGCCAAGTTGATGAAGTTAGAAATGAAGAAATTGATAGTTGCGAAGAACCGGTGGTGGAAGAAGCTGCTTCGGTTGAAGTAAAAGAAGTTCCAGAGGTGACCGATGAGGTCCAGAAATTGTTTTTGGAAAATAAAAACCTGGCCGCAGAGATTCAAATGAGTCAAATGTTAGAAGATAAGGTACCCCAGAAGAAGGAGAAGATACAGTATAGTATGAAACCATATACCGAAGCTCAACTGGCTGCGTTGTATACTAACAGTGAGCTGGAAATGCTCGACCAGTTTTGCTCGCAGTTTGTCGAGTCAGAATTAAAGGGGTTGGCTGTGAAGCAGCACCCTCTGTATGAGTTGTTATCGAGTTATTTGCAAGTTCGGTCGAAAATTACAGGTATGTAAAATATTATTTACTTATTTACTTTTTATCTTAAGTCTTGGTGGGCTGTGGAAATCTAATGATATTGTTGGTAGTAACAGTCATATACAGGGTGTTTCCAATGAAAAGGAGCCACCCCAATTATTTCATAAACCAAATAAATTATGAAAAATCGCTCGTACAGGTCGATTTTTGGAGCTACATTGAAAGACAGAACTGGTTCTAGGCCTAGAAATCCTTAAAGTTTAGACTGTAACTTTTGAACGAGGGGATGGATTTAAAAAATTCTTGCTTTAGTTTACAGATAATTTCAAACCCTTTCAAATGATGTATCACAAAGGGCCCTAATGTTATTTAAAATGTGACCATAGAGGGCGCAAGAGTTGCCCGAATATCAAAAATTGTTACAGTGTTAGATTGGTAATGAAATTAGCTTTCAAATGATGTATCACAAGTGAGGGGTTGCCATTTAAAATTTTGAAGTGGGGGTAGGTGGGGGTTAGGGGCTGAGTTTTGAAATTTCGCCAAGCATGAATTTAAGTGTCCCCCTCCAAAGCAAAATCGACCTGTTCGAGCAAATTTTCATATTTGGGGTGGCTCCTTTTCATTGGAACACCTGTATGTATGTAACAGTCATGGGTGAATAATCCCTCCCTATCATGATTAATTTTTTGAGGTTCTTTGATAAAATTGGCCAATTTAGCATATTGCCCTTAAAATGATGAAAGTGAATGCAAAGCGTTTTTTCTGTTGGCTTTGAGATATGCTGAAATTTTGCCATTTCATTGTTATTGTGAACACGATTATTACAAAGTCTGTACAGCTCAGGTTGTTGAGGTGAATCATTAGGTACCTATTTATGAGCAACTTATCTTTCAAAATTACAACCTTGTAAAAAAAACCTCATGGTGTTTGTGAGAAGAAAATTATATTTTATGAGAAAATTGATAGGAAATTAAAATTTGGATACATAAAATCTCGGCACTTTCTAACGAACGCGGGGTTGAATCGCAAATTTTCTGCAAAAATCGAGGCAAAAATCCTTGCATTCTCCGTCCGATGGTGACTGTCAATTTTTTTGGTCCATACGTTTTTGACATAATGACGTAATCTCTCAACTAAGGTCTGTCCGGGATTCACCCGATTTCCATGGCGAAGCATTGGATTCACGTGTATCCAGCACAGACCTTAATTCGGTATTGGCTAATTTTTTTGAAATACGTACATGGTGTCTACTAATGGACGAAAAATGTTTTTGAAACAAATTCTACTTCACGCGTACATACATATTGTGTAAATTATTTTCAAAAATATTGATTTTTCATCCATTCCTTGGATGTTTGTGAAAATACATATAGGGTGGCTGTGACTGCACTTCTGGTCGAGTATGACACATGATTGAATATGAAAAAATTCGTAGGTTCCGAATTAGTCGAGAAAAATGTGGGTTTCCATTTAAAAGAACAATAATGACGTCATTTATGTCTAAAACGACAACAAACAAAAATATTTGTCAGTTACAGCATCGGACGTAGAATGCAAAAAACCATGTACCCCTTCGAGGAATTTTGCAGAACATTTACGATTCAAGAATTAGGAGCATTATTCCATACTTTTACCCAACCCTGTATAGTAAATATAATATCAAAAGCGAGCAATTAAAAGCTACACAGTTTCGTACGAAATCATGTAAAAGAAATCTTACATATTAAACACAATATTGCATTCTGCTACTGCACCAACACATGCTTACTATTCCAAAGATTGCTTATACAGGCAACATGTCATAAATGTAGCTATAGTAAGGTGTTTACTATAGCTATATACTCAGTAGTAGTCAGGGAAATATGATTTTCTTGGTTGGTAATAAACCAAAGTGTTTAGTATCCCTGGACGTGATAAACGTAAGGCGTAGACTGATGAATTTATCATTCAAGACGAAATCGGACAGTACGTCTCCACCGGGAAAGGGTACAAGTTAGTACTTGATCGGAAAAGTTCTTGTTCACTTTTTATATTACATACAGTTCTCGATGTGACTCGCAAATGCCCATAACTGACTTTTAATATCGACTATTTATGTTCAATGCATATTTCGATATCAGAAAAACTCAGTTCTTAAGCGAAAAATGGTGAAAACTGTTGAATAACAAAATAGGGAATATATTTTAATTTTCAGGAAATACACTGGAATTGGATCAGTTACGAAAAGACTACAGCGAGTTACAGGATATGTTGTGGACAACTGATACGGCTATGGTTAATGGAAGGGGCGAGTGCCACGATGGCAGCACTGTAACTGCGTCCCATTCTTACCAAAAAGCCACTTTTCATCGATCCGTATTTCAAAGTGTTGTGCGAGTGCTTGGACTTATAAGAAAATTGACGTATGAGAATCACGTGTTGTATTCTTACACAGCTGAAGATTGTCGGTTACAGGTAAATATTTTATCCACTATCCACTATCCTTTGAAAAGGAAGACACTCAAAAACAATAGAAACGATAATGATCTGTTTTTCTTTCCAGATAGATCTGTTCATACAAACCGCAATTTCAAACTGCATAAACGTGTCGAGATTGGACAAAAACGCTCCCGTCATCCTATCACTAGAGAGCGAACCTCTACACTTCAAACCGTACCTGATCGAAATCCGCCTCTGCATTTCCGTTCTCTTCGCTTTCCAACGTAAACTAATCCGAGACCCCCAATTCTCGAAAGAAACACGAGAATGGTTGAATCGCCTAGTGGCTGTTCTGCTGCGGCTGGCAACCTACCAAGACCATCTTTTTCTTTTACATCATATACTGCGGTGTCCTGCAGGGGTGGGTTCTTGGACCGCTCCTTATATTCAAACCCCCTTAGAGGACCAAATCGAATCTCCGTTTTCTTCATACAACATCAATCACGTCTTGGCCATTCTTGCAACGATTTTAACTCCCGTTAAGGAGCGAGATCGATTTTTAGAAGACATAGCCCAGTCCAGAGAAGATTCTGCAGGAGATTCGTTGTGGATTGTGGTTGATTCTGAGGGGGAAGAAGATGAAGAGCTTGGAAGTTCACTGCGAGAAAATGATTTAGTAGCTTTACTGACGCAGTTACCTTTCGAGAATTTGTTCAAAGCTGTTTTGCTAGCCGACAATAGAAATCTCGAAACTCACTACGATCCCTCCAGAATAACCCAACACCATATTCTGAGATTTCTAGCTTTCGGAACTGTTTTTCTAAAAATAATTCACAGAGGATTGCAAACTTACAGCCAATCACGTTATAACCAATTCTCGAAGCGTTTAAGTCGATTGATACGTCACATCGTTCAGTACGCTACCGACCAATGGGAGCAGTTTAAAGCCAACCCGTCGCTGGACGACCCTGCGATGATGCTTCGGCTTGAAGTAGAATACGACAGTTTTTTCCTACGAGGAATTTATTACTTGTACACGTCGCAGAAATTCGGGGCATGGCAATTTCTAGCCGTCGTACCGTATAACCTAATTTCCATCGACACCGCTTGGAAAATTTTCTGTTTCTTGCACGATTCAGATGCTAGCGCTCACGAAATTCTCAATCCTATTGACAAAGATGGTTATAAAAGTAGACTCTGGGGAGAGGCTTTTCGACAACAATTTGAGGAAAAAGTTTCTGCTTTAGCGGACGACGAATTGTACTATCTCTTAAACACTTTTGCCAACATGGCACTGGCGAGAAGTGATTCCGAAATGGATTTTATCGAAGCTGCTACTAAAGATTTACTGCAGCTGGGATTCATAAGTCAAAACACTCAGGATTTATGCTCGAAAACCGCCAGAACTCTACTGACGCACATAACCTCAAAACATGCGCATCTTCTTTCGATGGTTTTGAGAGAAGTTAAAGCGAATATGGCCACGATTGGCTCGTTGGCTTTATATCTGTACGAGGAGCTTCCTGTAACTGTATGGAATGTCTCCGAAGATGATTTACAGATAATTTCGGGGTTACTGTTCAACAATATGAATACAGTTGAGAGTAAATTGGCGAGAATGATTTTGTCGAGGCTAAACTGGGATACGTTGTCGTACGATTTGCACTGTGAAGTTGCTTTGTTGGTGCTGAAAGGGGTGGAGCACGAGCCTGGATATCTTAACTGGGCTTGGCAGACTGTTCTTCGTTTGAAACTTCACATCAGTGATAAAGGGTTTAGTAATTTAAATCGCGTACTAGATCCTAACAACTTTGACGTTGTTCAACGAGGAATTAACCAGCAGCAACCTTTAGCTAGTTTTATTGCGGTTTTAATGACAACGTGGGGACATCTTGTGCCGAAAATATGTGAAAGTGGTTTAGCTCAATTGTTGTTTTTGCAAACGCACCAAAAACACGAAGCTGTTCTCTTCGCACTATATTTAATAACTCCACTATTTGTTACTTCTCAAGAATGGTTGATCAACAACGAAAAGTTTCAAGAAATCATCTCAAACTTGATTAATGCCGATCGGGGGTACGTTTCAATGGCAAAAAGTTTGATTAGCGTTCAAAACACGGTACTTCAACAATTCGGGAATATGATCGAAACTCAGATAGTCAACTTTACTGGTTACGGTATGGAGAATCCACGAGTTTTGGTTAGACTGTGGTTTAATACTTTACTGTCAATTCCTAACTGGAATCGCGACAGTGGCATTTTATACCTGATGGACGTGGTAGTGCGAGCTGCGTTTTTTCATCGCGAGGCTCTCGAAGTCATTCAAGCTATATTGAGGGATTTGATGCAAGAAAATTCGTCGCCTAGTCAAAGTGGAGCTTTGGGTTCCTTCTTTAAATGGGTGTCGAGTTCGAGTAATTGTGGAAGTTTGATAGAAACTTCAATGGCGAGTTACAATTGGTTGGCTTATGTTGTTGTCGATTTGGAGTATGAGAATCGCGAGTTGAGGACAGGATTGTGGCATAAAGTGCTTCAGTTGCTGCATGAACGGAAGGGGAAAGTCAACGTGGATGCGACAATAAAGGTATGTCATAGAGAGGAAAATGATGCACGTTGAATTCCGTATAATGAACCGCAGGTCATGTCACCGAACAAAATTTTATACGATCTTACATAATTATGTTGAGTTCTGTATAATGCACCGATCAGACCCTACATGTTCTAGTTTCTTCCATAGTACCTTTCATGATTGCTAGGCTATACAGCATGGTTAATTTCTCGATGCTCACCATTGGAATCTCGGAAAACATAAAGAGATAGAAGATTGGTTAAATTAGAAATAAGTTGCGCTTTTTCAAAGTGATTAAGGCCGGTTTTTCCATCTTCGATAACCTCCGGTTTACCTAACCAATAGTTTGTTGCACAGCAACGAGTGTTCTGATTGGCTGTATCCTAGCAACTAACTGCTGGTTTGGCAAACTGGAGGTTATCGAAGATGGAAAAACCGAACCTAAGAGCCTAAAAAATTTCTCGGTATCTTTCTCGATGTCAAATGAGTGGCATTGAGACAATTTTTCTAGGCCTTCTAGATTTTGAGCAACGACACTAACGACAGTCCATTTTTCTTTTTCTTATGGCTGCCATAATGAATTTTAACATCGGATACCCAAAAAATTGGGTTTTCAAGAAGTAATCAACTTGGGTTTTTTCGAAAAATCATTCATATTTCAAAATTTGCGTGATTGTATAATATATCAAATTAGGTTAAACTTGTGGAAAAAACTACAACGAAGTACACCAATTTTCGTTTAATCGAGAAGAAATTAACACAAAATACAAAACAGTTGCCTGGAAAACGAAAAAACGTTTGGAGCAAAGAAAAATAACAGCTTTTGAGTCACACTGCAAATTCATCAAACTCTCTTAATCGTTTATGACGTGAAAAACAATTGAATTAAACAATCATAAAATAGGTCTTGCACACCCGATTGTGTTGAAATCCAACATGGCGACCATAAGACCAAGAAAATTTGACTATCGTTGTTCAAAATCTGCGACAATTTTCAGATTTTTCGAGATAACACAGAAACTAGTCGAGATGTTAAAGAATCTTACGGTTTCCGAGATGCCAATGGTGATCATCCTGGTCTTGTATACCAAAATGAACCATCAACGAATGATATTGCACGATTGTGTTGAGTTCTGTTTAATAAACCGCAGGACATGTTCTGCTTTTAGTTTTTTAAGTTTTTCCATGGTACCTTTTATAATTTACTGGGTATTTCTGCCTTCATAACAGCCATTAATTTGAACTGGAATAATTCAACAATATTTTAATAATATGTTCTCCATCCATTTCTGCTTATTGGCTATACAGGGTGGGAGCTATTTCAATGCTCACTATTGGGATCTCGGAAACAATAAGAGATAGAAGTTCGGTTAAATTACAAAAATGTTGCTCTTTTTAAAGGCGATTAAGAATCTGTAAAGAATTCTTCGATATCTTGATTCGTTCCAAAGTTATTCCGAAAAAACGGAAAATTGTTATTCTAGAGAAAAAATCATATCTTTTCAACAGTTGATGTTATTTAAATGAAACTTGGAACTTTTATATTTTTGACAGCTGTCACAATTTCCTAGGCCTTCTCGATTTTGAGTAACGACAGTCGACTTTTCTTTTTCTTATGGCCGCCATATTGGATTTTAACACCATTAGACACACAAAAAAATTTGCTTTTCAAAAAGGTGACCAACCAGGGCTTTTTTCAAAAATCTAGAAGGCCTAGGAAATTTCTGAAAATACCATTAACTTGATATCTGTCAAAAATATAAAAGTTCCAAGTTTCATTTTATCAAATAACTCAGGAACGAATCAAGATATCGAAGAATTATTTACACTTTTTTTATTTAGACTTTTAATCACTTTCAGAAAGAGCAATTTTTTAACCTCCCCACTCCACTTCACCATTTAAAAAAAAGGGAGGTTACTGCAATCACTAAAATTTTCGAATTCGAAATAAGACCGGATCTATACGTTTTGAGGTCTCAGGAACCCAAAAAAGTGGTTTTTAAAATGTGTCTGTATGTATGTACGTACGTTCGTAAACACGCCACAGCCCAAACTACTCGACCGATTTGACTGAAATTTGGTATGTGTGCATGTGATAACCCAACTTAGATCTGAAAAGCTTTTGGAGCCAATCGTTCAACTAGAAATGCCATTTTGGCACATCAACTTTTAAATTTTAAATGTAAACCCCCATTTTTCAGGTCATCATAAGAAAGGCTTTCAGATTCTGCTTCCAAAGATGTATTCACTGTCAGTGCCCTTTTGACTAAAACTAAAAAAAAAAAATCGAGATTTTTATCGGATTTCAAAATCGCGGTACAGCCCAACCCCCTGAACCGATTTGGCCGAAATTTTGCACATGGGGATTGTATTGCACGTCGAAGAGGTGAACAAATTTTGGATTCAATCGGCCCACGGAAAGTGCCGTTTTGGCACACCAATTTCGAAACTTTAAATTATTCTCTCGTCCACCCATCAAAAACAACTTTTTGAAAGATTTATTGTTATCATCAGAAAGGTCTTCAAATTCTGGTTTTAAATGAGATAAAATTTATTCGCATTTAGTACCCTTTGGGTAGAAAAATCGAAATTTTGTAATAACACTGAAACCACGTTATAGCCCAAACTACTGGATCGATTTGTCCGAAATTTGGTACATGGAGGTTAGGTAACCCATTGAAGAGCTGAAAGGCTTTTGGGAGCAATTGGTCCACGGGAAGTGCCATTTAGGCATATCAACTTTAAAATCTTAAACACAAGTCACGGAAATCAAAGACCCATGCGTTGGGGAGGTTCCAGCCGCTTCTCTGCTGCCTTTTTTTTTTAATTTAACCGAACTTCTATCTCTTATAGTTTCCGAGATCCCAATTGATGATTTTAATAGGACATCTATAATAATTACTTATTACCCGAATTTACGTGATTGAATGGTCGTCAGTCTAAGGGTTGCCAATTTTGGTGATGAATGCACTACATCTGGTGCTCGATCTGGTGCTTTTAGGTGCTTTCATCTCTTGACATTTTGTGACAAATTATTTATTTGTTAGTCATTATTTGTCATTCTTGTGTCAGAGCAATCTTAAAACTAGTACTACTGGCAGAGCCGATAATATAGTCGGACTGTACTGCGTAGACTGATTCCCTCCATGCATTGGAATTATTGAAATCATCAATAGTGAGCATTGAAATAGTCCCTACCCTGAATATGGATTGGCACAGCAAGCATATATCATGCACGATTGTGTTGAGTTCTGTATAATAAACCGCACAACATATGAACATGTCAATCTGAAGTCTTGCATAGTGCACCAATGAAAGCTTCGTTCGATTACGCATAATGCACCTATCAAAACCTGCATGTTCTGCTTTTTACTTTTAACAGTTTTTCCACAGTCGTAATATACAGGCCGTCTATGGTCTCATAGCAGCCGTTGATTTAAACTGAAACCATCTAATAATATTTTATTATCTACTTCATTCACTTCTAATTACCTACTTGGCTGTATGCCGATGGGAACAGCAAGCATAATACTCATTCATTATTATTGACATGACATCGTCGAGATTTTAATTTGTAGACTCAACAAGGAAATGCAAATGCGGTGGAAAAGATTGTGGAGAGATCTGTCAGTTGTTGATCAGAAAAAAACGAAGACTCAATCCAAGAAATGTGACATTTCCGGCTGTAGAAACTGAAGGGAATGTAGATTATGCGCAATTGTGTTGAGTTTTCGATTGAAACCATGTATTATGCATAATTATGTTGAGTTCTGTATAATGCACCGATCAAAACATGCATGTTCTGGCTTTAACTTTTTTTAACACTGATGTTTTTCCCTTGTGTTTTGTCTTTGTCATAATGTGGTGCCTATGGTCTCATAACAGCTATAGCTGTTGATTGGAGCTGAAATAAACCAACAATACTTTAATACTTTAATACTTTGGTGGCAAGACTTAGAGTTCTCATTCCAAATAAACTTTTGATGCCACTTTGAGACGATGGATTATTACCCAATACTTTAATGTCTACTCCATTCACTTCTGATTACTTGATTATAAACCGATGGGCGCAGTAGCGTAAGCATTAATGCACTATTGTGTTGAGTTCTGTATAATGAGCCGCATGATAGTTCAAGGGTTGTTGAGTTACCAGGTATGCTGAGGCTTATGCAGCTGTCAAACCGAACATGCCGATCATTTTTGACGTAGCTGGTGAAAACAATGCAACAGAAGAGGAGGGTAAATCAAGCCTGCGCCCAAAAAAAAAATTGTACAATTCAACTTTGGCATACCCCTTTAACCTCCAAATGCATTGGAACAGATGATTCTGTCGATATGAAGTTCTGTATAGTGCGTTGCTCTTACTCTTTACGATCGTGCATGATTATGTTGAGTTCCGTATAATGCACAGATCAAAACCTGCATTCGTACCTTCGTAACGAAAGAAGTTATTATAATGGGCTCGCTTCTGTTTGACTCAACCTGTACATAACTGTTGCTTAGCCCAACAATAAATACTTCAATATCCAATGAAATGAAATGAAATCTGATCCACAACCCTTTTTTATTAAAAATTAAAACTTAAAACACGTGGGGGGACCAGTTTCAAGCTGTTAACAACTCATCTTTGGCCCAAGGATAAATGCAACTTAAACGAGTATATCAACCGCTTTGACCACCAAGAACTATTGAGGATAAAATTGACAAAACTATTCTTGGATTGTGGAGCAGACTTCATTTCATCTCATTAAAAATCACTCTATAGAGTACATACAGTTACTTCAATATCTATTTCTTTTTAGGCAGCTGCATCAGCAACACACGTACCTCCGTTTACTTCTGATTACTTGGCCATATACCGATGGGCACAGCAAGCAATGGACGCCCCCCTCAATCACCCCTTAGCCCCCTTACTTTGGCAAAAATTCTTCACTCTATATCTGACCCGAATCCCACTAAACGATCCAACCGATGTGGGTTGTGTGGGCGATAAATTTTTCAGCGGTTTGGTCAATTTTGCTTTCTTGAAGAGGATAAAGAGGAAATTGCAAGACACACTTGGATTTTACGAGGAAGAACTGGCAGAAGTCGATGCGGAGGATAGAACACGGAAAGTTTTTTGCGAGAATTGCGTCGGGTGGGATTGTGATTAGAATTTTGTGGTTTTAATTTTTTTTTTCAGTTTGTTTAAGGCGTACACTGCGTGGTTGGAGGAACCCAAATTGCAGAAAGCCAACTTGTTGTTGCCTGCACTGCCTGCTCTATACCAACCGAAATTGCTGGCGTTTATAATTCAAGGAAGTTACGTAAGTGTTTTTTTTTGCATATTAACAATGAAAGTTGTCTTTTTTCTATTTTATAATAATTTCTTGTTAACTGGGTATTTTATTGATATTTTTTGTAAACAAAAACACAATTACGTGGTACATGAAAGTATCTTCTTTTTCACCAATGTTTCATGTTTGAGTACTAATTATACAAATAACTATTGGCCATATTGTTTCATATTTATAACATATTTTTCTATAAAAACCATATTTAGGGAGCTTTGTGAATCAAGTGTTTAACACTAATGACAGTTAAAGCATGCATTAACAATCATTGTCTAACACTTGTTTATCTTATTTTGACTGCTGATGACGCTTGCGTGACGTCACAATCGTCAAAGGTTCATGATTGGTGCATTTCAGACGCCCTGGTTCGAATACATCGACTACGATAGAATAAAAAAAGAGCAGTCAGAGTGCGTTCGAGTCTGGCAGGCCGCAAATTTCCGCCTAAAATCCAACATAAACAGGCCCTTATCAGATCCTGGCAAATCAATGGAAAGCAGTGATCCCTGTGAAAGAATCCTGAGAAGACTGAACGTTTATGAAGTTCCTAAGGCAGCTCCAGAAATAAAAAATTTCGCCCCCGTCGTTCCTGTTATCGATTTTAGTAACAAAGAAACGTTCTTCGGTTCCCTGGATCCCTGCTTCAAGTCGCTGAAACAATTTGCGCAGTAAGAACGATTTTCGTGATAATTTCAGCTTGACAGTGTTTTTTTCAGCAATCAAACTTTGAAAGTTTCGGAGCACAAAGCTCTCGACTGTTCTTATCAGGAGTTGGTTCCTCAACTGTACCGTTCGGTTCTTCATAAAGTCACGAAAAGGGTGCCTTGTAAGGGTCGTAATGATACTGTGAATTGTTCTGGGGCGGCGGTGATTGTTCTGGAAATGCAGGAGGCGAGGGTTAATGAGCGAATTGATCATCAAATTCAGAGCAATCGGAATGCGTTCCAGTCTCTGTTGACGAAATCTTTGCAATCTCCGGCGACGGCCCTTTGTATAGCCTCTGTTACTATCCAGCAAGCTATCAAGTAAGTGGTTACAGTTACATAATCGTATATTGTATAACAAGTGCGAGCAACAAACTTTTTGTTGAACCGTGCGAGTGTAAAAAAAAGGCTTCACGCACTTGGTGCACACTGTACTTTTTCTATTACCTTCCATTTAAAGATGGATAAAAAAACGTTTTTCAAATGACAGAATTATTGTTGCTGCAACCAATTCAAAAACAATAAAATTAATGCACATGTCTTTTATAATGTGTCATTTAGAATAAACGACGTCTAGGGTGCTTTGTGCTTTGTGAAACAAATGTTTGACACTAATGACAGTTGAAACTTGCATCAACTTTCGATCTGTCATTCGTATCAAACACTTGTACAAAGCATCCTTGATGCTTGAAGAATGAAGAGGTTACTGGAATCACTAAAATTTTCGAATTTGAGATAACAGCAGATCTTCACGTTTTGAGGTCTCAAGAACCCAAAAAAGTGGTTTTAACTTTTTTAGATCTGTCTGTGTGTGTGTGTGTGTGTACGCGCGAACGTTCGTACGTACGACCCCGGTTTAAAAACTCGTACTTTAAACAAAATAAAGAGTTTAGTTTGCGAAATAATCTTACCGAATACCACTCGTGCATCGCTATTGTAATCGGTTAAATTTTAGAAATAATTACTCAAGCTTTGTTGACGTTTAGGTTAAACGATGAGAACTAAATTGCCATTTATTATCTGATTTGATAATAAATGGCAATTTAGTTCGAATTGTTTTACCACCGGCAACGAGCTTTCGTAACCATTCTCAAAATTTAACCGATTAAATAGCCTGCACTTGTGGTATTATAAGCGAATATTTCCAAATCTCCTTTTAAACCAATCAATTAGACTCAGTTTTAAATTTCTATCCAATCAAATTCATTTGTTTGCACGAGTCATAAATAAATAAAGGTCCACAGATGCGACGACCAGACACAAATTATATGGATGTATCCTAAAAATAGGCATCTTGCACATTTCCTAATTTCGGGCTATTTTAATGTAAATGCATCAATAAAGATACAAGGAATCGTCAGCGAACATCAATTTTATTTAAAAAACGTTTGTTTATTTGTAAATAAATAAATAATTCAGAAACGCCGTTGTACGACTTGTGACGTCATAAATCGTACAGCGGATGCAATCTGACAACAGTTTATTTGAGGGTGACGTTTAATAATTAATTTTAAAAGTCAGCCTTGGCAGTTGACAATAAGAGGGATCAAAAGTAACCTCTAACGTTGTAAAAGGAGGTAAGTACAATGTTATTAGTTGCTTGGGTTGGCATCTTGTACCTTTGTACCCACTGGCGAAGAGTACTGGTGACTACTATAAAATATTTAAGATTTATGAATGAAAGACGTCGGGTCAGGTTTGACAGCGACGTTGTCACATGTAAGAAAATTATGTTCGAATGGCTGGGCTGGTCTTTTGGCGGGAAGTTTGGAAATGCTACTTTCTCATTTTTTTTTGAGCTCCACGGACAAGATATTGGAATTTAAGGTATCTGGAAGGATTAAATATATCCCGAACTTCAATTTAACATCAAAAACAAAATTGATGCAAGATGCCTATTCAATAACATTTTAGCTGCTTTCCATTTACACATTTATCTGAGAAGGCTCACTTAACTCAACAGTGACTGGTCAATATTCAAATAAACCAATCAAATTGCTGAGGTTAACTGAGGCTCCTCAGATAAATGTGTAAAAGAAAAGCGTCTTTTGTTTGCAAGTTGCCTAACCTCAAACGTCATTAGCATCAATATTGGGTTTTTAAGTATAGGCAACCCCGGTTTAAATAATCATAATTTTATCAAAATAAAGAGTTTAATTTCTGAAATAATCTTACCGAATACCACTCGTGCATCGCTATTGCAATCGGTTAAATAGAAATAATTACTCAAGCTTTGTTGCCGTATATGTAAAACAATTCGAACTAAATTGCTATTTATTATCAAAGATTAAAGCCCGAGAGCTTTTAATCAGGTAATCATTATTTTACCACCGGGCAACAAGCTTTCGTAATCAGTTTCAAAATTTAACCGATTGAATAGCATGCACTAGTTGTATTACCTATAAGTGATTATTGCATTTATTCTATGTTGTCAGACAGTGGCGTACACAAGGAAATCTTATGACTCCTTTTATGTTTTTATTTTATACTCAAGTTTTACATTTTTTTAGGGTGTTGCAGGCGCAGGTTAGATGCAATCCTGCAGCTGGCGAACTCGGCTCGGAGCTATTTTACTACATCCTCTCGCTCATAAACGAGGAAATGAGTGCCTACCTGCCGACAAAAACACTTTTCTCCACTTGCATCGAGAAGTTGGGCCAGTCTCACATCTGCGGCGTTGAATTCGAAATGCCACGACTGCTGGAAAAAATTCTCAAAGAACCAAATCTGGGCAGTTACCTAGCGCCGCATTTTTCTCCCGGCAATGTAGGAACGGCCAATCTCCTGTTCATGTATTCGACAATCAATCATGAAATCGGAAGCAGTCACGATGTTGCGTTTGCCCTTTTGTCAAAGGTTGGAACTGTGCTAAAAGTATCTACGATATGACAGCGTCGCACTGATTTTACACCATCACTTGAAACACTTGATTTTCACTGCTGACGCGTTTCGAACACAATGTGCTCATTGTCAAAGCCGAAGCTAAACAATCTACCTGCCCGAAAACTGAAATATTTATAGGCCCACCCGCGTAGCTCCACCCCTCGGCTGTGAAAGTTAGACCAATCACAGGTCGAGAACTGGTCACGCATGAGTGAACACGTAACAAGTTCTCCCTAAAGTAGCGTAAACAGAGATGAATATGCGATCGGGCCTGTATCAGCGTTCATAAGCCTATCTCTAGATTTAGAAATGACGATACTTTCCATTGCATCTAGCATCTGCACCTTGTTAACGCTACAAACTAACTCTATGGTGATAAGTGATAATATTATTATTTTTGTGCAACATTGTCATATCTTGGTACAATCATTCGCGACCACCCGATATTTAAGTATCATTATAAATCATTTTACAGTTTGAAATAGAAAAATGGTTGAGAAACAAGGAACCAAAGCTGCACCAAAGATCGGAGCTTATCCAACACGTGATTAAGGCTCTGACAGTTTTGGGGTTTGAGCCCCCAATTGAAGCCCTAATGCTTCACGGATTGTACCGAAAACATTTGTTGACAATTTTCGAGTTTCAATTCCCGGAGCACTACGGAGAGATTTTGGTGCAATTGTTGAAAGCCAGCAATGGAAATTCGGACAGTTGTTTGATGGCGAAAACCGTTTGGTTGGACGTTTTGAACTCGTTATCGAGGCCCGTTCAAATAAATCTCAAGGCGGCTTTGAGAGAGCAATTGAGGCACTACGCTCAGCTTCAGCAGGTGCTCCAACATCAAGAATTTCTCGAAACCGCCGAACTGTTTCACAACCACTTCACCAAAGAGCGATTGCAGTACGGTTTGTACGGTTTATACCCGAAGTGTCGGAATTACGTGGACGTTTTTGCAATGTTGCTGGGAATGACGGGGCACGGACTCATTATAAGTACGATTAAAACGCATCAGGGGTTGTTGGGTGATAAGTTGGTGCAGAAGATTTGGCCGTATTTGATTAATATTTTTGCACCCTGGTTGGTGCCGTATTCGATGCAGAATCTGAAGGAAAATATGGCTTCGTGGATACAGCAGTTGGCCGATGATCGATCCACTTTGCTGCCTTGGATCGCGTCGGATGGGCCTTTGGCGCAGAAAGTCATAGCTGTGTTTTTTGAGTGTGTTCAGTTCCTCATTCATACTCTTCCAGGTACGTACTTTTTCTGTTTGCTTTGAGGGTGGTACATAACCTAAAAGTTGTTATATTGAAAAGGGAAATAAGGCAGTCAAAAATAAAGCATGCGTGTTGTTTTATGTTTCTGACATCTCGGTCTCTTCTTGATAAAATCGTTCTCCTTCAAACTTTTTTAAACGTACAAGATTCTGTCTTCCTATATTTTTTGCACGGTGCTGTCTGTGTATTTTGGAACTTACCGAGTGCTTACCGACATTGCTATGTCAACGTGATGAAATCAAAATAACGGACGTCAGTCTAAAGGGTTGCCAATTTTGGTGCTTAATGCACTAGGTATGCCGCTTTTGGGCGCTTTCATTTCCTGACATCTTGTGACGTATTAGTCATTTGTTAGTCATTGGCTGCATTCAGCAGACGGATCTAAAACGGTTGTCGCTCAAACCGTTGTGACGCACAACTGTTGCACAACAGTTGTATCGGCTTTTCCATCGAAAGTGGAATGTAAGTCCTTACTGGTTGTCCTTTGTCTCTAGTTTTTTGGCATTAACGGGAATTTTGACTGAAATTTGTAATTTAAAAGTTGACCATAGAGGGCGCTGGAGTTGAACAAATATCAAAAATACAAGACTGTTTACACTACATGCTTTTTCATATTATGATTTTCTGTACGACTTGAAATCACCATGGCGAATGATTGTTAATAACAATTTGGAGTCATGGTGATTTCAAGTCAAACAGAAAATCATATGAAAAATCATGTAGTGTAAACAGCCTTTTACAGTGTTGGATTGGCAATGAAATTAACTTTCAAATGTCCTATCACAAGTGGGAGGTTGCCATTGGCGATTTTAAAGTGGAGGTTGATGGGAGCTAAGGAGTGCATCGGAAAATATCGCCAAGCACGGATTTAAGTTCTAATGAATTTTTTCGATATGTTAATCGCGAAGCAAAATATTGAAAAACGACCCTATTCGCAAGGTTTTTACCAATTACATTCGAGTTGAGTACCTCAAATCTCATAAAGGTCTACAAAGGTGCGATTTACTGAGAAAGTTAAAGGTCTTGTCACAAAATAGTAATGTAGGTGTGGGGGGGTAGTAGCCTGTACCTCTTGAAATTTTTTTTGTTCATCAGCTCCTCTTAGGCACTTTGGCACTTATCAGTGATTTATTGAAAATTTATTGATTGATGCTGTATGTGACGATTCCTACCGAAGAAATTAGAGGCGTTTTTTCTCGATTTTATGTTTTTCAATACAAATTAATACAAATTAATGGGCTCTCATGATTGGCCAAATTACTATTTTTTTTTTAATTTGTATTGAAATACTGCCACTTTTGCCATCAGTTTCAAATTTTTCTCGGAAGGACGATTCAAATCTGACATTATTTTGAAGGTATTTCAATACAAAACAAGACTATTTCCTATGCTTTCAAATGCAAATTTGTATTTCAATACATAAAACCGAGAAATAACGCCTTAGGATTCATTCGAATTTTAAGAATAATTATCGAACAAGTGTCGTCAGCGCGAAACAAAATTGGTTTGATCCTGCAGTCGAAAAATTTCCAGCCTCTGTTTAAAATTCAATTTTCAAAAAATCATTCAAGAGGTACAGGCTAGTTCATACTACCCTCCACATAGGCTAAAACTTTTGGAGTAAATTCTCGGGAGCAGGAAAAAAATATAATTCATTTTTCCATGTTATTTGCCTATGGTCGCGGTTCGGTTAAAGGCACAGTAAACTAAAAACTCATGTATTTTTTATTGCATAAAAGAACAGAAGATTACTGGAAACCAGCGCTAACATTCCCGCAAAACGAAAATTATATTATTTTCAACTCCAAACAGCGCCGCAAAAATCAGTCATGACGTCATCTGTGATAAACCGCGTGTGCTTGCACTTGGAAAGCATTGTCGCTGCATCAAAGCATTTCCTAATTTCAAGCGGCAACCCCTCACTTGCAATACACCATTGAAAGCTAATTTCAGTACTAATCCAATGCTGTAAATATTTTCTTCTACAAACACTATTAAAAACAGTTGTTTTAACGTTTGTGGACAATTGCTAAAAATGACATTTTATGACACCAGTATTCAAAGTCATTTACTTTTAACATTTATGTTAAGAGTGATCTACTTTTAACACTCAGTGTTAAAAGTGACAATGCAACAACAAGCCCCGGCAACAAATTGTCACTATACCTTAGTTACAGCGAATTTCATGGACGTTTTCAACTAATAATAAGAAAATTTTTGCTTTTAATCGTGTTGTAGAAAAAATAGTGTATGATATGCGTGTTAAATGTGATTTTATTTTGTTCGAAGGGATGGGCTACTCCGCTGCGCGTCGTGTCCCAAACTTCCCTTCTCACAAAATAAAATACCACTTTTAACACTTATATCATAAATAACTATTAATGTCCGTCTACCTTCCAGCCCGATCAACAGTAAAATTTAAAATTATATTTGGACCTCTTGTGATACATCATTTTAAAGGGTATGAAATCCTCTGTTTTTTGAAATCCATTCACTCGTTCAAAAGTTACAGAAGAAACAATAATTATTTCTAGGGCGAGAGATCCATAAGATCACTGCAGGTTGGCAAGCACGAGCGGGCAACGGTATCACAGATGACGTCACACGCCTCACTCAAACCGATCCTACTAGCAACGAATTGAAGTTCTTCGGTGCAATTTTATTTACGGCAACATTTATAAAATACTATAACTTATCAATTAGACTAATTTTTGAAAAATTAATATTTTTGGGTTTACTGTTCCTTTAAACGCCTGGTATTAAAAATATTAAAAATTTGTGCTGCATGTTTCGACTAAACCATCTTCAAGCTTGAAATTTTTTATAGGTTACACGAATTGAAATCATTACATTAAAAGGCTGAAGTGTTTATTACATAATTTTGAAGTTAAAGGACGCTATACAATAAGCGACTGCCTGGGTCCATCTCTACCAAATTTTAAATTTTGGTAAGCGAATTTTGGTGAATGTTTGGTAGAAAAATTAAAGTGTGGTACTTTCTAGTTTCCGAGAAAAAAATTCGTGAAAATGCCATTTTCGCGACCCAAATTAGTTTAGAGCCACATAAAAATAGGACTGCCTGGGAATTTTTCTATATTTTTGTATTCAATGTTGTAAGAACACTTTATTATACCTCCACAGCAAAAATCAAGTTTTGGAATCGTCTAGATCTTCCTGGGTCCTTTCAAATTGTTTTATTAAACTAAAATTTGTAATTTTTGCAAATAAGCAATTTTCACTTATAATCTCATAAGAGCATTAATTCTTTCCGGAAATTTTTGGAGTGCATTCTAACAACGTATTAATCGGCCCGAGTGGAACACGAGGGCCCGATTACGTTGTTGGGATGCACGACTAAAATTTCCAGGACATGAATTAATGCTCGAATGCAGATTCGGTAAGAAAATAGCAACGATACAGACACAAAAATTGAATAGAAATGATTTTTGACATTTAATTTGACATAAAAATTTCCACTTATTAATTTCGTTTAGGTTGGTCTAGATAGGTATCAAAAATTTCCAGGAAATCCTCGAGTTGCCGTGGTAAACACACAGAAATCAATTTTTCTATTGGCTAATGATTAGTATCGTGCGATTTTCTTGTCAATTCAAGTCATAAATGTCAAAAATTTTTGATTTATTAGCCTTAAAACACGTTGTCATGGGCGACGTGCTTTCTTATACGTAAATAGAATGGTGTGTTTTATAGCAAACATAAGAAGTTAATTCAAGTGCGCCGTAGAAGCTGTATAAGATGTTGGTATTTGAAAATTTTGATAAAACATTTGGAATTTAACTTCAAAATTGTGCAACAATATCAATTTTTAACCAGTCCATGTAACCTACAAAATAAAATCTCAAGCCTGAAGATGGTCCAGTCTACCGGAACATGTAGCACCTACAGGGTGGGCCCGTAAAAGTTGGAACAAACTTTGGCTGCTAATAAAATTTTTATTTATAATGCGATTTCAATGAAGATTTGTAAGGTTGTTAACTTGACCTTTCTACGTGGAGGCCACTCATTTAATATACCAACACTCATTTAGTTTCTGAAATATTCTTCAGTAAATGAAGAGGTAACATTTAGGGTCGCTGCAAAATTAAATCAACGGTGATGGTCTGCTTCTCTTTATCTTAGAATCATATTTGAAGTTTTGTGAGCAGAGTAACAACAAAAAATTAAGACATTTTTTGTTCTTTTACTCAAAAATTAATTAATTAACATCTGCAGTTTCGCGAAAAACTCGAAATTGTAAGTCAAGTTGCCTTTTGGAATTCACTTCTGTTACATTGTCAAGCAAATTAATCTGTTTAACATGGCTCGATTATTACTAGAAGATAAAATTTTAATCTCCTCCAGTTCCACGAGCGTAATTTTGGAGCCAGAAGAATCTAGTGCATTACTGCAACTTTTCTGAAGGCTCTAGAATTACGCTCTTGGAGCGTTTTGATTAAAATTTCTCTTCTAGCGATAATCGCGCCATCTTAAACTGATTAAAATTTGCTTGTCCATGTGACAAAAGTAAATTCCAAGGACAACTTGACTTGCAATTTCAGGTTTTTCTCGCGAAACATTGCAGATTTTAGTTAAATTAGTTTTTGAGTAAAGGAACAAAAAATATCTTAATTTTTCGGTGTTACTCCGCTGAGAAAACTCCAAATATGATTCTAAGATAAAGAAGAGCAGCCCATCACCGTTGATTTAATTTTGCAGCGACCCTAAACGTCACCTCTCCATTTACTGAAGAATATTTCAGGAACTAAATGTGTGTTGGTGTATTAAATGAGTGGCCTCGACGTAGAAAGGTTGAATTAACAACCTTACGAAATTTCATTAAAATCGGATTTTGAATAAAAATTTTATTAACAAAGTTTGTTCCAACTTTTACAGGCTTTTAGGATCTCCTCTAACTTTCCCAATTTTCACACGACGCCACTTCGAGAGAAAATTGAACTATATTGCAAAAAATGATATTGTTACTCCTTAAAGTAAACAGAATATCATCTTAAGTGGGACACACTGTACACTGCACTCACCTAACCAATATCGTAATATACTGTTTTGTAAACGTTATTTCAGCCTCCCCCACTATCCTTAGCTTCATATGGCAATGGTACGTGAGCTGCTTTGCCTACAACTCCGTCAAGGATTACATCCTGGGACCAGTCCACCACGCGTTCGTGGCCTTCCCCTGGGAGAATTTTTGGCCCTCAGTGACCGATTTGGAATACATGTCGAGAACCATCGACCAGTACTTACCGGAATGCCACGTTTTCCTAGGCCACGTTTTCATGTCGATATCGTGGTCCAATTGGTTACGCAACTTTAAAAGTTTGAAAGAAATTCCACCGCAAACAAAACCGCGAGTGTACCATTGTTTCGTCAATTTGTTGGTGAAATTGTCGGTCGAACCAAAAGTGCGCGACAAAAACAGCCAGAAACTGAAGGCTCTCCTGGTGGAAATGGAGAATTTCGAGTGGAATCTCCTGGAGCCTTCCGCGTTTCAAACCGTAATGGATTGGTACGTTTTGAGCTGTGATCCCGGTGTGATTTTCAAAAGCGATCCTTTGGATGTCGACTTTAGGCTTTTGCAGTAAGTTACAGAAACGAATTTTCTCGATCATTAGTTTTTGGTTTAGGTTTTTGCAAGTCCTCTCTGGTTATCACAAACCAGCGGACACGCCGACGACTGATTTGACACTCAAAAGGTTGATTTTCGTTAGGAGTTACGTGAAGTTAATTTCGGTTTACGTAAGCAAGCACAAATCGATTGTGTCAGCCAAAGAAAAAGATTTTGAGACTGTGGTAAATCAACAACTGAATTGTTTTGACAATGTCGTGAAGACGCAGGACGAGGCCAGTTTAACCCTTCGTGAACTGCTGGGGATCGTCAATCAGAGCAGTATTAACCGTTTGACACGAAAATGCTTCGAGGGTTGGATAGCGAGGAAATGTAGTGACGGAATTGTGGTTAGAGGATTGATGGAGGTGTTGAGTCAGTCGGTTGGTGATGTCGAGACGATTTCGGTCCTAGCCGAGGCAACGGTGATGGCGTATTTTCATAATGTTGGCGAGGGATTCAGTCCGACTTGGAAAGAGGTTTCCGAGATTTTAATTTTTCATGTTTCCAAACAGACTGAAATTGAGAAAGCTATGATTGATTCTGGAAGTGTTTTGGCGTTGAACACTTTTTTCATGCAAAAAATGAGTAAAACGACGGATACCGAGAGGCTGCTGCACCAGTCTGTTGACTGGGTTTCGCAAATTAAAGTCAAGTAAGTATTAATTAGTTGAACGCGACGGGAAGGGTGGGCGAGAATTAAAGGAGGGTTGCAACTTGCGTCAGGTCGAAAAAAAAACGAATTTTGGAAGTTCGTTTTGGAATAGTCGCCAAAACTTACCTTTTTATTATTCTAACATCTTTCAAGTTTACAACGAAATATTTGTTTAAATGCAATATTGATTGTTTTTCTATCACTAGTACGCTCGGAGTAGATTTTAAAGATCACTAAGAGCCGTTTTTCCACTTCCAGATAAATTTAGCCACTTACTAGATGTCCATTGTGACGTAGGTCCGCCATCTTTGTTGGGTTAGGTTAAAGTTGTTACCATGGCAATGAAGCTAAGCAAAGCGAGAACTTCCTTGTGTAGATTCAATTATTTCAGCACAAAGCTCATTGTGGACATAATGTAACGATTTTATCGATAGCAATTCTTCAATTTGTCAATGTTAAGGTCTTAAAACGCAACACTGTAACTGTAAATAAAGAATTTAACGAAAAATGCAGTTTTCTGGACTTTGCACATTGAAATCTTGCTTTGTTTGGCTTCAGGGGGAGGCGTTGACTACGACCATACACAACAAAGATGGCGGTTCCACATCATCGCTAATATGACGCACGTCACACTAATTAAACCATTTTTCGCGAGTATGGTCCGGTTAACCTCGGTAACTAGAAGCCTCTATGCTCTGATTTTTTCCTTTGGTAAGCCGTGGTCACAAAAAAGTAGCAACTGTCTGTCATTGCATTAAACCTAACCAAAAAATATTTTGACCCTAGCGTTAACTTCAAACTATTACATGAATCCTCTCAATACAATACCCGCTCAATTTTAGAAAACCTTGAAATTTTCAAAATTTTACATAATCCAAATTCCATCTGCCTTAACTCGTAAAAAGAAGTGCTCGAAGGTACCGATCTCTTTAACATAGTTCACCCTCTTTTATATCAAGGAACTTAGCCAATCATCTTTTTTAGCACCTCGTTCATATTTGAATTTCGCGCCAACGTCAACATTCGCTCTTGTGTTCTTAAAAATTAATTCCCTATCACTCACAATCCACCATGTGAGGGCATGCAATAAATTCCAAATTTTACCCATCGCTGTTATAAATTCACATCTTTCGATCCAAGCGTAAGTTAAAATTGTTAATATTAATAATATTTATAATATTGATCAATGTTGATAATTTTTAACCTCCCCACTCCACTTCACCATTTAAAAAAAAGGGAGGTTACTGCAATCACTAAAATTTTCGAATTCGAGATAAGACCGGATCTATACGTTTTGAGGGCTCACGAACCCAAAAAAGTGGTTTTTAAAATGTGTCTGTGTGTATGTACGTATGTACGTACGTACGTTCGTTCGTACGTTCGTTCGTAAACACGCCACAGCCCAAAGTACTCGACCGATTTGGCTGAAATTTGGTACGTGTGCATGTGATAACCCAACTTAGATCTGAAAAGCTTTTGGAGCCAATCGTGCAACTAGAAATGCCATTTTGGCACATCAACTTTTAAACTTTAAATGCAAACCCCCATTTTTCACGTCACGATAGGAAAGGCCTTCAAATTCTGCTTCTAAAAATGCATTAATTCTTAGTGCCCTTTTGACCAAAAATAAAAAAAAAATTGATTTTTATCGGACTTTAAAATCGTGCTACAGCCCAAGCCCCTGAACCGATTTGGCTGAAATTTTGCACATGGTGATTGTATTACACGTCGAAGAGGTGGACAAATTTTGGATTCAATCGGCCCACGGAAAAGTGCCATTTAGGCATATCAACTTTAAAATCTTAAACACAAGTCACGGAAATCAAAGACCTACGCGTTGGGGAGGTTCCAGCCGCTTCTCTGCTGCATTTTTTCAGATGTCTTAATAGACGATATTCAAAATTATAATGCGCATGTGCGTAGCAGCGCCCGAACGGCTCTGGTGTTTCACGAAATTGGCGTCCATAAGAAACGCTTACATTACAGTGGTCGTAAAATATGAAATCATTTGAAAGCTGTGGCACCTACCTTCGTGTAAACTAGCAGCATGGAGACAATGAACCTTTAGTATTGCAACTAGTACCTCAAACTGCTAATTTTCCTAATGCAATAATTATAAAACTATTAAAATAGTAGCAGTTTAATGCAGAACTAAACCATGCTGAACCGAGTGGGAACAGAAATTGACAAGAATGACAAGTGACAGGAGTGACAGCCTCACTTGGGAAATCATCGTAAATAATTAATTTGATGCGTTAAAGGACCAAAAGTTACTGCCAAAGTTCGTTTCTAGGCCATTAGTTAATGCCACTACCGCGGTAGGATTCATTACCATAAAATTAATTACAACAAGCAACGCTAGTTATTGACAGATATAGGTTAATTTTTGGCGGCAGATTTGAAATTTTACAGCCTGAAACACCATCTGAGGTTCGTACAACATCCGATAGATGGCTCTTTAATTTAGAATAAGGTCTCACTTATAGTCACATGCCTTAAACAAGGATATGTGTTTTTAAATGTAAGTTATTATTAATTGTATCTCTCAACCTCATGTTTTACACGCATTTCAGTCCCCTTCGTTTTGTACCTGATGATGGCTCAACGGCCGAAACATGTTGTAAATTAGAAAACATTAAAAGTTTTAATATTGGTGGCAAGACTTGGAGCTAATTAATTTCCCAAACAATTTAATGCCACTTCGAGAGATGGACCTCTACTCTTTAAAAATATTAGTTCCTGTTCAACATGTTCCGTTCTTTATTTCTTAAGGTACATGTAGAATTTAAAATCATTATACCTTTTTATGATGTACAAAGAATCTTGCTTTAATAATGCAGAACAGCAGATCATACACTACCTACTTCATGGCAAACCCATTATAAGCAAAATATAGAAATCCGAGAGAAAGCCGGAAAACTTGGTCAAATATTTTAGTTATTTACAAATGGGAATAATTAATTTAATTTACCTACTACTATACCCATTTTGACGCCCAACCTGGAGCACAAGTAATGACGTAAGTTCGTGACGTCATAGTATCCTCTCTTCACGTAGTGTATGCATGACAGCACTTATGACAGTACTGGTTGACGTCTAAGGTTCAAACGTTATATTTTCGTGCGTTTTTTGTGCTTCCCTTTAGAGTTAATAAAAGTTTTAAAGGCAATTTACACTAGAATTAATAGTCTCGAGTGACCTATACTTGGTGCGCATTCGAAGACTAAAAAACGCACAAAAATATAACGTTTGAACTTTAGACGTAGTACTGTCATGCATGCACCAGTAACTTGATTGATTAGAGTTAATTGTCTTTAAAACTATATAGCAATGGGCTTCTAGTATGTAGCTAAATTTGACTAGAGATAAAAAGAAACTGCTCTTAGTGATCTTTAAAATCTACTCCGAGCATACTAGTACCTACTAAAGCCTACTAAAAACAATACATATTGCATTCATACTTGAAGTTTTTACCTTATTTTTATCGTCCAGTATTGTTTTTTTAAAATGTTACGCTGGTATCGGGTTGGTGGACGAAAGAGAAATCGTTAAAAACTTAAGCTATTTTGGCCAACGTTTCGACCACTTCACGTGGTCTTCTTCACAGGCTAACTTAATTTTTAAATATAATTAAAATTATTTAAATAACACATCCGCCTTTATCAGGATTCAGGACCCATGACATGTGAAGTGGTCGATACGTTGGCCAAAATAGCTTAAGTTTTTAAAGATTTCTCGTTCGTCCACCAACCCGATACCAGCGTAACATTTTTAAAATACATGTTGCATTTAAAAAAAAAATTATTGGGAACTTGAGATTTCAAAATAAGCTAATATTTGAGGGGCGATAGAGGGCTGGAGACGTTGAACTATAGCAAAACCTTAAATAAACATTCTTTTTAAGTTAGTGGAAGGTAAGTTTTGGCCACTATTCCAAAACGAAATTCAAAAATTAGTTTTTTTTGACCCACACCTTATTATATACAATATTCACAAGGTCAACGACATCTATGATAGGGTTAGGTTAAGTGTAAATTGTATTCTGCATAGACTTGGGTTGGCTTAACTGAATGTAATCTGTCACCTGTCAAATGTCACTTTTGTTCACGTATTTTACTCGCTTTGTAACGGATTAACCTCGGTTTATCCTAAACTTGGTTTGGTTGCCAAGCGAGCGCCACACAGAACGCTTAAGAGGCTTCTTCCGCTGTTGTC
The DNA here is from genome assembly GCA_963924575.1 of Pycnomerus fuliginosus. Lineage (NCBI taxonomy): Eukaryota > Metazoa > Arthropoda > Insecta > Coleoptera > Zopheridae > Pycnomerus > Pycnomerus fuliginosus. The sequence goes on from OZ004622.1 coordinate 18,152,732, forward strand.
TTTCTCTTTCTTTGTGTGGATTTGTTTAATTACTCTTCAATTTGTCTTCAAATTTAAATTATGACCACTTTCCACCAAATAAACTAAATAAAGAAATCATGTTTCTTTTAGTCCCATACAATTTAATGGGATTTGGAGGCACAGTTCGAAAAATGCCGTTTATATTGGTATTCTACAAATAGTGACTTATAAACAAAGTGATATTGGAACAAAAAGAATTGAACAAGGCGTATTTTATCACATTCTATGGTGGAAAGTCGTAGAAATTTAAATTTGAAATAGGATTTCCAAGAAATTAAATAAATACAAAATAATCTGAGAGAGAAAAACGATAGCGTGAAGAAGTCTGACCTTTAAATCAGGTTTAAAGAACAATCAGCCCTAAAAGCGCTCTGTTTGAGGTTCTTAATTTTTGCCGCAACTGAAGTGAGTAAAGTATGTTCCTTTTAAAGACAAAACTGAGGTGAGAATCTCCTGGACGCTTATCTTTGAAACGGGGAGATCATCTCACCGGTGAGATTTAGGCCACACGCCTCTCTCAGCTGCATATAGAGCTACGGAAAACCTATGAGATTCAATCTCCCTTGGTCAAACCAAGCGAGATCGTCTCCCAGTTCCCAGGGTCTGTATTTTTGAAACGTGGGAGCTTCTCCCCGGGGAGAATACAACCGTAGGTTCTCAAATAGCGCTCCCCCTCCATTCGTTTTTCGTAGTGGTGGCGAAGGGCTACGATTTCACGTGGTGCCGTACATGTGAGAATCGACCTCCACCGATTTTCGACAACCAATTACCACGATTGTATGGCGTGTAATCGTCATTTCCCATGGGAATTGCTTTCACATGGTTCAAAAATAGGGCCCCTGGTTAGAATGCGCATGGGTGTGCAACAAGTTGCAACGAAATGCCAGTGGTATTTCGATGAAAATGAAGGACAGGGCATGATTCTATTGCAAATCAATATGGCGGAAGAGGAAATGTAGATTTATTGACGGGGAGAGCCTTTAAACAAAATATTGTCCAAAATTATTTTGCGTAAGATTAGCAAATTTTATTGATATTCATTTTAATCGCAGAAATGTTTGTATTTTTCACACTTAATTGGGAAAATAAGGTGTAAAAAGAAAAAAATACAGTTTTGTAAGTGTTCATTTATATTGTTGTACCTAAATAGAAAAAGTTCAGTCTTTATATGTATGTAAATTACTACATACGTAATTATAAGACTGAATAATAAGTAACATAACTTTTTTAGGATCATTGTATAAAAGCATGACAAAGGCTACAAACTGATGAAGTTTTGAATAGAAAATATGAAAGTTAAATTAAAAATATCACAAATTAAATAACTTTTGAAACATTATTAACTTTAAACAAAGACGAAACTGATCAAAATTTGAGTACCAATAAAAGAATTCCCATTTATAAATACGCAAAAAAAATTAACAAGAAACATTCCTAGATTAGGTAGGTACGTATTATGTAATATGTAAGTACAGTGTAGGTACACAAAAATTTCAAAAATTTAATTTGAAAAAAACAAACTAATTTGACACTTTAACTATACAAACTAATGAAAAACAAACAAGAAAGCTAAATCAAACACCGACAAATTAAATAATTTTTCAAACATTATAACTTTAAATAAAGAATAAACTATCACAAACCTCAAAAATTGGTGTTTATTCTATAGTTATTTTTGATTTTCGCTTCAATTGTCAACGTTCAATTCTTGTCATGCGGCAAAATCTCACTTATGTTCAAAAATAGGTTCGGGGAGACTCTGCGCTGAGATAAGTTGCATCTCCCCAGTGAGACCATCTCCCCGCTTCAAAAATAAGTGTCTAAGAAACAATTTACATTTTAAAATGTCGAGAAGAGCAAAAATGGCAATGACTGCAATTAAAGCGATCTACTTTCGATAGAGAAGAAACAGGAATTTACGTTCCAGAACAAAGACATCGCCCCTGGAGATTTGTACCTACCTTGGTAGTATGTATCAGCCCCAAGAGAATTTTTCTATTTAATTATTTGCGTTGCTTAAGTAATAAAAACTGTTCTGTAAATCGCTGATACGTGTTACAAAAAAGGCCATATCGACTATTTTCTCGCCTCTATTCGAATTATTTCGTATAATTGGTTGTTATATTATTAGAACAACCTTTTTTGATTTAGAAAATATTTCGCATTTACGTGTTGTTGTCATTCGACCACAAGAAACTGTTGAGCAAGGTTCTTATATTCGCAGGTTGTCTGGTAACTTTGCAGGTCACGTCAGAAGCTACAGAAAGTTATTTTTCGTCGTTATTTGCCGGATATTCGTTATTTCAAGCAAATTTTGTGGTATTTTATGTTCGCTAATTTATTGGTTCCTGAAATATACTGGAAAAAACTGAAAAATGTCATATTTTAATCTAGAAGGCTTGGAAAAGTTTTCGTCGCCTCATTTTATTCTTCGTGCAAGGTAATGTAATTGAAGCAAATTTCATAATGATCTGCCGATTAGTTACCAAGTTATAAGTCGTTTCACTATATTTCAGTAACCAATCTATAGATATCTTAAGCCAGATCCCAGATATCTTGAATTTCTTTTCAGATTGTTAATATACACTGACAGACACAACTTTTTTCTCATTTCATAAAATTTTGTATCTTTTACCGTTTGCGATGTCAATTTTTGAAAAATTAAAATGGCCGCCATTAGCCCCTGTCCCACTAGATTTATGGCAGACTTTCGTTTTAATATTCTCCAGCATGAAAATAACTATAAAAGTGCTAAGCCAAACTCGCTGAAATGACTAGGGCGCGGACTTTATGCAAAATGCATATTGGAAACGGATATAGATTCAAGAAAAATCTTCGAGAAGTGTACGAATCTCACTAAAAGGAGACATTTGACGCAATTTAAAATTTGCATAATTCGAAATCTGAAGCATATTTTAGGGTACGGAGCATATTTTCTTAAATAGTAGATATTGTTGCATATTTTATTAAATTCCTATATTTCCAATTTCTTTTTTCGAATAGCTTGCTTGGCTAAATAAAAAAAGTATTCCAAAATCCATACCTGTGAGTGCAGACCGTGTTTCGTACTTGCTTGTTAATCCCAATTCCTTGAATTTTCAACCTCTCATCAGTCTTTAATTTCACCTACTTTTGCAGGTGATTGATCGCGTTTGGAGGTTCAAAACATTATTATTTCTCTCTCTCCCGCTCTTTACAGAAAGGAATATCGGTCTCTGTCAGTCGCCTCCAAGTGCGCGCCAATCGAATTGTCATCTTTTTTTAACGCGTTCAGATTTAAGTATAAATGTGTACTCTTTTCTTTCAAAAAACACCTGGATTTGCAGAAACCGACCTGCCAGGTTCGAACTGAAGGGGTAGATTAACTTTTTGGCCACAATTTTGATTCCGCTTATATAGCTACTGTTTATTCATTCAGTTTTTCCCCTTTTGTGTATAGTATTGTGAAGATTTCTTTACATTTATAAGCCACAACATATTGTAATACTGCAATTCACATTTTGTGAAAAAATGTTTTTGGTTCTTAAATATTGAAACTTTTCCAATTACCACAAAAATACAGGCTGGTCCAACACTAGTGTCCAGCGGCAAAACGACCTTTTGCTTTGAGGCTAGAGTTTTGAATTTTTTACAGAGTGTATGGGTACTAAAAACCCTTCAGATGGCGTTAACATTTTTTTCATTGGACCAAAAATGTGACGTCACGAGATTTCAAATTGAGCTATTTTCATGGAATAAATCATTTTTGTCCATAGGTTGATTATTGTCGGCCTAAAGATTATGTTGACCAGATTTTTAATTTTTTTTAACGTCAGGTTAGCAAACTGCAGAAGGCAAAATAATCGTCATTTTATTTCATAAGGAGGCCGTGAAACAATATCGAAACGATGCGCCGTGTGTCCAACTTCAGTTCATCGGAGATTTACAACTGTCAGTTGCTTGTTATGTTTTGACAGCGGCCATTGAGCCCCAGAATTATTAATTGATTGATTTATTCGAATAATCTAATATTTTTACAAAAAAATCATGTGAAAATCATCGAGTCTGCCCCGCGAAGTTTTAAACACGCGCGCAGACGCAGAGCGTGTTGTTTACATCCTCGACTCTCAGCAGTTGATACCTGGAAGATGTGAAGATTAATGAACCTTTTAGCAGTTTATTTTCTTGCAAACGCTCTCCAGAGGTTTACCTCATTTAATTATCGGTGAATTGAGTAAGTTTTTCAATTTTCTTTGTATTATTATAAGCAATACTGGTTAATTTAAGGTGTGAAGATTTGGACGACAGGATCACAATCTACAAGAAGCAGTTATTTACTACAATTACAAGATAAAGGACTAACGAAGGCAAGACTAGCAGAATTATTCGTCAGTGTTAGTAATGAGAACGAGAAACCGAAACCCTGTCTGTCGAAGTGCCCGAACTTTGGTGAAATGCAATGCGAATGAATCTGGGACTGGTTTCAAAATCATACGTTTTGTCTTTGTAAAACAATCGGCAAAACAATAACAATTTCTGTTGGATTAAATTATGAATAAAGCACCACTAAACTTATTTATTTTAAGTAAGGTACACACGCATCTTTATGAAATGGTCTGAATATTCACTTAGAACAAAATGCCCCAAATTCCTAGCTAGTATATTTCACATTATTAATTCAACAATGTAGTTTATTTAGTTAAACGTAGTAAGATTTCACTGCAATCTTGACAATAATCATCGCAGTCACTACACGAGTTCCTCAAACCGACACTGGTGCACAATATCCACACTTTTCCCTTGTAAAATGTAAAGTCTTGGATCAGAACGTGATAATCATCAACAATTATTTGTAGTAGATGCCATAACCTTGTCGTTTAAATCCGAGTCCAAATCTTCAACATCACCTTCAATTAAACAGGGTTGTTTTTACAGATACAATGAAAATTGAAAAACTTACCCAATTCACAGATAATTAAATGGGGTAAACCTCTGTACGAGTTTGCAAGGAATAAACTGCTAGAAAGGTTATTAATCGTGTCGGACTACCGGCATCAGATGACAGCTGTCGAGATGTAAACACGCATTGCGATTGCGCCTGCGCGTTCACACACTTCGCGGTGAATATTCATGACTTTCGCATAATTTTTTTGTAAAAATATCAGATTATTTCAATAAATCAATCAATTAATAATTGTGGAGTTCAATCACCCGTGTCAAAACATGACAAGCAACTGACAGTTCTAAATCTCCGATGAACTCAAGTTGGACACACGGCGCATCGTTTCGATATTGTTTCACGGCCTCCTTATGAAATAAAATGACGATTATTTTGCCTTCTGCAGTTTGCTAACCTGACGTTCAAAAAAATTAAAAATCTGGTCAACATAATCTTACGGCCCAAAATAATCAACCTATGGACAAAAATTATTTATTCCATGAAAATAGCTCAATTTGAAATCTCGTGACGTCACATTTTTGGTCCAATCAAAAAAAATTTAAGGCCATCTGGAGGGTTTTTAGTACCCATACACCCTGTAAAAAATTCAAAACTCTAGCTTCAAAGGAAAAGGTCGTTTTGCCGCTGGACACTAGTGTTGGACCAGCCTGTATACCTGGATATATGTTATTCCTTGGAAAAATGGTTGAATGTATCTTCTGAGTTATCGGCGTATATCATATTTTGTGCATATTACATGCATTTTTAGACATATTTTGTGCCTATTTTGTTTGTGTTCGATGTATGCGCATATTTTGTTAGTTTTCTGTGCATACGAATCCGCGCCCTAGAAATGACATACCAAAAATGTGCACTGCCTCCCGGACTAGAAACTTCAGTTAAATTATTAAACAAACTATGGGGATGAAAATTACTGTTTGGAGTGTATGGGATAAACCACTGTTTTGGGCCAAATATCAGGTTAAATAAAATATTATATCTCTTTACACCGAACAAAGTCATATTAATAAAAAAAAGAATGAAAATAGGGTACAATGAAGAAGAAAACCCATAGAGGGTATTGAAGTCTATAGGGTTACTGCACTTAAATAAAGTTCAATTAAGAATAAAATGTTCAATTTTGTCTTATTTCCAACAGTGTTTTCAAAATACCGCACACGTGATTTTTTGTGCATAGTTTCCTTATGTGTTCTAGAGTATCATATGCCAAAATGGCATGTGCGGTATTTTGGGAACTGGGTGGCCCATATTCAAGCTCTAATCCATACACCCCTTTGAAAGTTTTCCAAATGGAGTCTCGTTCTATAACCCTCGTTATTTTTTTCTGCATTCCTAGAGCCCGAAGTCTAAAAATTATTATTAGTAGCAAACTCCATTAAAACTGGATTAAAGACGACGAATGTTTGTTAAAAAAATTAGTAGGAATCCTAATGGGTATCTTAACCATATAAGGTAAAGTGTTAATTAATACACCTGTATCAATCATTAATTAGGCGCGTTATCATTTTCTAATTGGTTATGAATGTTTATAATGACGTTAAGGTGTTTTTATGGTCAATTATTTTTCTAAAAATAAGTCGTATTTAAAATCGTAATATGACGGGCAGAATGTAGAAGCGTTGTAGATATTTGTGTAACGTAAAAAATGCGAAAAATTTTCAGCGAAAACACGGAAGCGAAGATACCGTTGCTGTGGTTCGGTATCCTTCAGCTGTCTCTCCTCCACTGCGAAAAAGATGAACCGGCCTCCGGTGCGATTCTGTACAGATTCGCAAAGGTCCTCCTGCAGACGTCCGAAGAGAAGAGCAATTCTCGACTAGGCGGTTTGTTAAGTGCCATCGGGATAAGTAAACAAGATTCGTCTCTCTTCAAGTAATTTATGAAAGGCGAAAAATCGTAATTTAATTTTTTTCAGTTTCAGATTTCTGTGTCGCGCGCTGGGGGGCTATATTTTGGCCCAACTGCCAGATATGAAAGGTGAACCTCAGGTAGTTAGACGGCGGGCCAACGCACCGGCAAAAGTGGGCCAAGCGGGGGGCAATACTGAATGCACCAAAGTTTTGATGAGTCTCGATTTCGGCCCGTCTCAAGGCAAAGTCAAAGAATGCGAGGAACTAGCCCTGAATCAGATACAGAACGCCGAGAATTCCATGCATAATGCGGCCAGATTTTTGGGGTTGTTGGTTAAACAATTTTATATTAAACCTTATCTAACGGATCTTTGTTAAGATTTGCTGGGTTTACATGCAGCAATGTATTTTTTTACTCTCCACGAACGTATTTAGAATACCAAATAAATTATATTTTATCGTTGATTATTCGTAGTTTGGCATTTTTCCTCTAAAATACTCCTGTTTAAGGGTTCGCTTATTATGTTTTTCTATTTCGGTTTCCTAATGAATACTTTATGACACCCAAACGCGTTCTCTAATGTGCTCTATTAGAGCACGGCTTTTGTTTACATCGTAACCTAGACAACGATTGTGTCCAACAATCGCCAACTGTCAATCGAACATTGACCTCTGTCTTTGAAAATGGAAAACCAATTTTTTTTTAACAACTTGGATATCCGAAATTGAAAAAATTGTATAAAAAACGTGTTTCATAAGGCTCTTATCGCACTCGGATTTTGTAAAACTCGGGCTTTTCGCCCTCGTTGTCCAAACATCCTCGTGCTATAATATTTGGCCTTATGAAACGTGTTTTTTAATATACTATTTTCTATTTCGGTTTCCTAATGAACACTTTATAGCACCCAAACGCGTTCTCTAATGAGCTCTATTAGAGCACGGCTTTTGTTTACATCGTAACCTAGACAACGATTGTGTCGAACAATCGCCAACTGTCAAGCGAACATTGACCTGTCTTTGAAAATGGAAAACCAATTTGGGTATCCGAAATAGAAAAAATTGTATAAAAAACGTGTTTCATAAAGGTGCAGTTTCGTTCAGGCGTTTGACGGTCGCGTCTGGCGGCCGGCCGCCAGACGCGTGACACTGCTTATACCTGACAACGTAATGTGCGGTTTCGTAGGAGCTGCTGAAAATTCGGACGCGTACCATGATAAATTTTAAGGCGTCTGACGGCGGCTGCCAGACGCGACCGTCAAACGCCTGAACGAAACCGTACCTTAAGGCTCTTATCGCACTCGTATTTTGTAAAACTCGGGCTTTTCGCCCTCGTTGTCCAAACATCCTCGTGCGATAATAATTGGCCTTATGAAACGTGTTTTTTAATATACTATATTTCCAGATCCTACACTTATTTTATTATTGATAAATATTAGAGAACGATTTATTTTCCGCAATTTTGTACAGGACGTAGTCAAAATATCAGGCTTTTAGATTTAAAAACCAGTTTCCAGATGGCGCACAATGGTACAGAATCCCGGAAAAATGGTCAAAAATTAGAAACTTCCAATGTTGAACGGAAGCATATTGGCAGGGTAAAATATTTAAAAAATTAAATCGATTAGGGGGCGTGAAAACATTTTTGTCTCCTAAAATTACGAAACTTGGAAGTTTTGACAATTAGATGACGACATAAACGGGAAAAATATTGAAAAAACTTAGGTCGATCTGGGGCGAAAAACTTTTTGTCTCTTAAAATTATGAAAATTGGAATGTTTGTCAATTACGTTACGAGACCGGAAAAAATATCGAAAAAATCAAATCGGTCCGGGGGGTGCATTCTAAGAAGGGGTGTAAAAACCATGTGTCTCCTAAAATCATGAAAATTGGATATTTTGTCAGATGACAAAAACGTAAAAAACATTGAAAAAAATCAAGTCGGCCTGGGGGATGTTAAGGGGAGGGAGTAAAACTTTGCGTCTCCTGAAATTGTTCGTTCTTGTTTGTTTTAATATAGTCTATCGGGCTTAGGGGCAAAAGGGGGCACCAAATCTCAACTCTGGATTCAAGTACTCAATTAGGGCTATCATCGGAGCCTAAAATTTTCGTGCGGAAACCATGCGCACTTGGTGAAAAGTCAAGGTTAAAGTTGCTTTCATAACAAAACGTTAATTTTGATGTACGGGGAGCAAATCAATATTTATTAATGTTCAAAAATATAATTAAGTTACAGATAAAGGTGCACAAAATTGATATTTGAAAGAATTTACGCTGCAGTAACTCTTCGATTTGAAAAAATCATTATTATTGTTTGCAGTCTAAAACTAATGACTTTTTTAAGGACATAAGTGGCGTGGCGCCACTAATAAATTTGCTGATTTCATGTGTGTAACGATCAAAATTAAATTAGTGTAGGATGACAGCTAAACGTTCATTCGCAATGTTAAAATTAATGTTGAATTAAGAAATTATGGGCAGAGTGCTTTGGGATACTTTTGGATAATTTCTTAATTCTACTTTAATTTTATCACTGCTAAGTGCTAATGAAGCTCAATGCGTGTCCCACTTAGTCACCTTGAAACTTGCATTTTTTTTTTAAATTGATCACCCGGTATATTTTGCATTTTTTGGTTAGATGTGATTATTCTGAATAAGCTCTAATTCTAACCGTTTGACGGGAATTTTGAAATTTGTAGAGCGAACGTTGCCATTTTGAAGGGTTGGTACTCGAGATTTCAAAATTAAATTTGTGCTATAAATTAACTTAAATCTTCTTCTTGAACAGCGCATCATCAATTTTTTAATTTTTGATAAATAAAAATAATATACAGGGTCAATTCGAGAAAAATTAAATTTCGCAAAACGCTTTGACCTGTATTATTTATTTATTATTATTTATTATTTACCAAAATTATTAAATAATGCGCTCTTAAAGAAGAGGATTTGAGGTAATTTATGGCGAGATTCTATTTTGAAATCCCAAGTGGTTAGCCCGTAAGTACCAGCCCAGCCCTTCAAAGTGGCACCGTTTGCGCTACAAATTTCAAGATTTCCGCCAAAGTGGAGCTATAGTATGCTATACAAAACTTGTTTAGAATGATTACACAAGGTAGTTTCACAGTTTCGTTCCACAAAATTTTACTTACTGTGTAGGAATGTTTGAGCGTCTTTCGATCGATTTACAGTGCGACCCAAAAGCTGTTATTTTTCTTTGACCCAAACGTTTTTTCATTTTCCAGGCAACTGTTTTGTATTTTGTGTTAATTTCTTTTATAGCTGAAGATGGAGTAACACTCCGAAACGCGTCCTAAACAGTAAGTAAAATTTTGTGGAACGAGACTGTGAAACTACCTTGTGTAATCAAACATCAGTTCCTCTTTGAAAAATGGACCAAGCTTTCAACCAACTTGTTTAGAATGATTAGATCTAACAAAAAATGCAACATATACGTGGGCATCTGATAACCTAACTTAAATCTGAAAAGCTTTTGGAGCCGATCGTGCAACCAAAAATGCCATTTTGGCACATCAATTTTTAAATTTTAAGTGCAAAACCCACATTTTTCACGTCACCATTGGAAAGGCATTCAAATTCTGTTTCCAAAAATGTATTCACTCTCGGTGCCCTTTTGACCAAAAACCAAAAAGTTCGATATTTTTGTCGGACTTTAACCATCTAAAAGAAGTTTTTGAAAGATTTATTGTCACCATCAGAAAGGTCTTCAAATTCTGGTTTTAAATAAGACGAAATTTATTCGCATTTAGTACACTCACGAGATAAAATAATGGCCCTGGACCGCACACAATGTGGATAGATTTTGACAAGTTTTACTCAAAAAATTCAAATTGTACGTGAAAACCTCTATCAAAACGACTCGAGTGGGATACAAGCCTTCACAGCACAAACCTATTTTGAGCGTCTTTTCTAAGAATCTGTCGACATAGTTCGCGGCCGAGGGCCAATATTTTGTCTCCTGACTGTACTCCCTTAGGGTAGAAAAATCGAAATTTTGTAATAACACTAACCACTTGGCCCGTTGAAGAGCTGAAAGGCTTTTGGGAGCAATTGGTACAAGAGAAATGCCATTTAGGCACAACCATAAGATTTGAAACCAAGACACGGATATCGCGTGGGTCTTTACCCACGCGATGGGGAGGTTCCAGCCGCTTCTCGTCCGCCAATTTTCAATTGAATTTGAGAAACGGCGGTAACATTATTCCAGAAAGTGCCATTTGAGAATGAAGCACATGTAATTCAGAGGAATCAATTATATTTAGGAAAAAAATAACTGTAATTCAGAATAGTGAATTGTATTTAAGAAAGCACCAATAATGAAATTCTGAAAATTCTTTTGACTCTACGTAGGTACGTAGGTACGTACCTACTAAAGTAACCTTAAGAATAGTATCTCCTATTAATAACTTTTTCTTCCTACACTAATTTACGTGGGCTGTGAAATTACAACTTCTCACGGCTAGCCGTGTAAAGTCACTTTTCACGGCTAGCCGCTGAAATAACTAAGCAGTAGATACAAATTTTTTTCGTGTAGCCACGAAAACTGTTTTCGCGACTAACCAAGAAAATAAGGCGGCAGTTGCCATAGCTTCACCCGTATTGTGAGAATAGTTGAATTCCTGTTTTAGGTAAGAAAATATTTTTTTTAGCGTGAAAGTAGTTCTCCGGGTTTCAAGAAATATTTTTTTTCAACCCGGAAAACATTTATTTTCTTGCCTAGGTACATAAGCTACTATTAGGTACAGACGGATTTTTCCACTTCCAGTTAAAAGGAAACCCTGACAAATTCTTCGTAGGTAACTTTTTGTTGAGGGGCATTTGTTTTCCAATCCTGAAATTTTCTGAAATACAATTATTTCTTAAATATAATTGACTGTTGTCAATTACAATTACGGCTGAAATACATAGGTATCTACCTACTACATTCTCGAATAAAAGTGAAATGTATCAAATACCAACGACCGTTTCCGAATTACAATTTATTGATGCTTTCTTAAATACCATTTGGTATTCTGAATTCCAATTATTGTTTTCTTGAATATACCGGGTGATTCAGTTTGGTATTCGCCCCCCTGTAACTTTTTATTTCAACAGAAAAATTTATGAAACCATATATATTTGTTAATCGCATGACAAACTCTATTAAATGACGTAATTAAATCTTCAATATGATGACATATGTCAAAATGACGATAGTCAATTTTTTTTCTCCAAATGACATGCTGTATATTTCTTAGCGGATTCTTGTAGACATTTGTTTTCTACATTCAATTATGTAAAAAAAGTCTACACTTTTACTAGAAAAATTCCGAAAAAAAAATTGATTTGATTAGGCATAATTTGAAAGTATCTTGTCAATAAAAGTAGTTAGCCATGGAAAAGATTGAATTATAGTGTAGTCTAAGTCACTCACATCGCAAGGACCGTAGTTTCTCAAAGAATTATTATTACTTACCCTTTTAATAACAATAATACCCCATTTACCTTATAACTAGTGAATAACAATAACATTATTGCTATTAACGATCTAACAGGTAAATCAATTATAATTTTTGAAAAATAGGACCCTTCGTGTGAGGGCGACATTAGGCAACACCATAATTCAATTTTTTCCACGGCTCACTACGTTTATTGACAAGAAACTTTCAAATTATGCCTAATAAAATAAATTTTTTTTCGGAATTTTTCTAGTGAAACTGTGAACTTTTTTTACATAATTAAATGTAGAAAAAAAACGTCTACAAGAATCCGCTAAGAAATATACAGCATGTCATTTGAAGAAAAAAAGTTGACAATCGTCATTTTGACATAATGTCATCATATTGACGATTTATTGACGTCACTTCATGGAGTTTGTCATGCAATTTACAAATATATATGGTTTTATATATTTTCCTGTTGCAATAAAATAGTTACGGGGGGGGCGAATACCAAATTGAATCACCCGGTATAGTTGATTAATCTAAATTTCATTTAATACATTCTCAATTACAAGTGACAAATTACAAATACAAAAGGGCCACTTTCGCAAATAAATGTGACTGTTTCTTAAATACAATTGGAAAAGGTGTAGATGCTAGTATTTGGGTACAGAAAGCTGCGATCCTAGTCGAAGAGGTTATGTATGCTGATGATTCAATCGTTTGGGCTCCAATGAAAAACATGAAAAAAATTAAGTGAGGATGAGTATACGAAAACTGCTGGAAAAGAACCACAGAAGGGAACGGAAAATTGGACATGGAGATTAACAATGGAATAACAATAGCTAATTAGTTATACTACGCTTTGCTGAGATATCCTTTATTAACAGAAAAGAAGTTGACAGGAAAACGTAAGTTTTAAGTGCACAAAACGATATTTGTTCTGGCTTTAATACGTGAAAGAGAATCCTGAAATCTAACGGATAGGCACAAGAGTATGATCCCAGAAAATGAAATAAGGTTTGTTTTTCCAAAAAATCTATAAGAGAAATATTGGGGGTGGAATCGGCGGCACAAATGATAAAGAGGCAGAGGAATTGGTAGGGACATGATAATAATGACAGAGGAAAGAGAAACACGCAGGAAAAATAACTTGCTTCGCGAAGCGTAGAAGTTAAAAAGGAGGATGAAGGACTGGCGTAGACCTTCGCGTGCAAACTGCAAAGGCGAGTCCTGAAAAAGTGCGACTTAGATAGCCGAAGGTATTATGAAAAAAAAACACTGTAAACTGTAAGTAACAAAAACGAAATTAGCAAATTATAAAGATAGGTAGAGAACCCGGCAGGGCTCTGGACCCATTTCAAAAAGGGGTTCCGGTACGGTTCCGGTTCTCGATCGAAAAAAATTATAGGTTCCGGTACGGTTCCGGTTCTGGGTAAAAATAAATTTTCGGTTCCGGTACGGTTCCGGTTCCTTGCCCGCATTGCAAAAAGGGTTCCGGTACGGTTCCGGTCCACGAAATAAAAAGGGTTTCGGTACAGTTCCGGGTTCCAAAAAGGTTCCAATAGAGAAATCTACATGTTATCCAGAAGTCAAGCTTATTTATAAAAAAAAATTACATTATGACTGGAAATATTTCCACTTGTACCTGCTTGTAACAAACCCGACAAAGTTAAAAGTAGTGATGGATAAATGACCGGTCATTTATTTTTGGTCAAAGTTGGCGGGTCAGTGACCGGTCAATGACCGGTCATTTGGTCATTATTCGTGAAAAATGTAACGTTACTTACACACACGGTACTCACTTACAATTTTTTTTCATTTTTAAACTTAAAAGGCATGAAAGCAAGGTAAAGTATTTTCATTTTACATATTTTTTAGTTAAGGTTAGGTGATAGGTGATAGCATGAAATGTCAAGTCGAGTTCAAAATGTCAACATAGAGCGCGGGAAATTTAAATTGGTCAAATGACCGGTCAGATACGTAAAGTCATTGACCAATAAATGACCGGTCAAATAGGTCATTGACCACGTCAATGACCGCACCTCACAACACTAGTTAAAAGTGGTTGATGGAACCCCGAAAATTGAAAGAGTTCCGGTTCGGTTCCGGTTCCATGCCTGCATTTCAAAAAGGGTTCCGGTACGGTTCCGATTCCTTGCCCGCACTGCAAAATGGGTTCCGGTACGGTTCCGGTCCACAAAATAATAAGGGTTCCGGTACGGTTCCGGGTTCCAAAAGGTTCCGGTCCAGATCCCTGGAACCCGGGACATGGAGGTCCGTTTAAGCTTGGAATTCAAATAGGTAGGTATCTCTTTTAAATTAGAAAAACGTGAGAAAATAATTTTGTTAAATGAAAATATAAAGTAAAGAAAACCATTGCAATATCAACTTCTGTCAGTGGTCCTTTATGCTTTAAGTGTTGGGGTAACCTACTTATTGGCTGCAAAAATCACAAATACTAAATACTTACCTACTTAATTTGTGGTATGAATCATCAAGCATCAACGCCTGCAGGATATTTCCTTAACAATAAATTACTAATTTCAACCATTTCTTCTGTAATTGGGCAATTATTTAAAAAAATGTGGGAAAGAGGGTATTTGTGGTAGGTAGTTACTTATTAACGTTAATTAAAGTTTTGTGTTTAACACGTGAATAAGGCCTGGTGGTTTTATTCACTTGTTAAATAAATAACTATTAATGTTTTAAGATTTTCACAATTAAACTTAAATTGAGCAACAAGTCAATATGAAGCGTCTGGAGCTAGCAATAACACGTGTAGCTACAATTAAAAACATTAAATATGAGGGAGCCAGCGATTTTATTTTTGTTTGCTCACTCGGAACGGGTTTGTTGAAAAAATGAATAAAAATATCAATTCGATATCAGCTTATTAGTACATGCCTGAAAACAACAGCCATTCATTTATTCCAGGGCAGATATATATTTTAAGTTAAAAGGAGCATGAACCGACCGCGTATAAATAATTAAAATAAAATAACAACGTACGCGTTCTCCTTCGTTAGACATTGTGATTTATAGATTTGTCGCATGAGCTGAAGGTCTGCCGGTATTAAAAAATGTAATTTTCACACAAATAATGGGGGCAGCCCTCCGGTGCCCACCTCATTGATGTAGCATTAAAGCGTGGACTGTACGCAGCAACGCAGAGCTAGTAATTAACGCCACATAAAGCTCTCATTGGAATATCGACAATACATAATCAAGTCTGGATTTGCTGGAATTTCGTTGTAAAATGCACCGAAAACAGCAACAGAAAAGGAAAAAACGCGTTGGACAATACGATTAAAAGCTAGCAGAGTCGTTAAAAATTGAATGCGCCGAGCTGGCATCTATATTGTGGCCAATTACCTGATCAAGGTGCTCCTTCTTCGTCTATCGTGTTGTTGGTGTTCGTTAGCGGGCATCTTCCACCGTATTGTGGCAGCCTCTTTATAGTAAAACGTCTGAAGGAATGATTGAAGCTAGAAAACCCGGACTATTGTTGAGAGAAGAAGGGCTTTGAATTGCCCCCGGGGGGCTCTCAAGAGCTAACCCGTCAACGTCTTCTCCAGGACCGGACTTTTATCGCGCAAAATGATAAAATATTTTATTAGCGTTTAGATTCTTAATTCCTATTATGGAGACCGTTTTACGGGCTGAAATTTATGTACCGTACTCTTTGAGAAATGAGAGACTATCTACATTCTTGTAAGCGCAACAAATAAAGTTTTACACTGTTTGTTTTGTGACAAGCTTCATAATTCTCATTCTATTTTCCTTAAATTAACTCCGACTATATTTTGTACACAAGGATTGTGACGTCTTTAGGGCTCTTACGAACTCCGATGTGGACTTTCTAACAAAACAAGTTATTTTATTAGTACGAGGAGAATGTTGGAAACAAATTTTCAGAAATAAGAAAATATTAAAAGTATCTACGATATAGTGACTACTCGCTTCGTTTCCCACGCGTGCATTACCTACATGTTCTTTTCTTATGTTATGTACAACTACGAGCACCCCAAATGTTCTGTAAAAGTGCAGTTTAGATAAATTTTGTCGCTTTTTTCAGGAGTGGGATATATTACCTATAGCCGAGGGGTAGATCGCGACTTAAATTTTGTACCTACACTACTGCCCCGTATCAGCAAGTATTATCCAGTATTACCCTGTATTACCCTGTATTACCCAGTATTACCTCGTATTACCCAGTATTACCTCGTATTACCCAGTATTACCTCGTATTTCCCAGTATTACCCAGTATTACCTCGGTATTACCCAGTATTACCTCGGTATTATCCCGGTATTGCCATTTTCGCTAGTACTTAATCGTGAAAGCCACTAATATTAGTGTTGTAAAGCTGAAATATTTCAAATAAATTTAACTTCATTAAAATATTTCGATCACACCCCTTGAAATATTTCATGAAACTTATTTTAAAAAACGCGCGCAAAATGAGTCGACATGACATGTGAATGACATTCCACCCACCACCGGGGTTCGTATAACTTCAAAAATGGGGAAATTTTCCAGAAAATTTAATAATACTGTGCTTCGCAGATGAGCACATACCTAAAGATTTGGAGATCTGCAAAGTGTTTTTTATTTATTTTGTTAAAATGACCAACATTGTTCTAAATTTTGACGAATTTCTTATATGTATAATTAAAAAGTAGTGTTGAAACTTGTGGGTTGTACCTACTTTTTGAAACTAAAAAATATTAAGTAATTTTTATAAATTTTTAAACTAGACCAAAGTTAGAATATCTTTCGTGAAACATTTAATGAAATATTTCAAAAAAATAAGTTTCATGAAATTCTTACAACACTATACAATATACATCAGGGTGTTATTTTTAAAACTTCCCACCTTGAATATCTTTGGATGTAATAAAGCTATTGAATCGAAATGAAAGCTGGCCAATCTCGCACGGAGGGGGACATCTGCGCGTATATTGAGGGAATTTTTTCCACTTCCGGTTTAACCGAAAATGGCCTCAACTTTGTTTTTTCAAATGGGATGGCACCTTTTTCTCAACGTATTCGGAATCTACGATTTTTTCTGAGTCAGACACATGTATCATACTTGACCGGAAGTGCAATCACGGCCACCCTAGATTTTCAAAAACATCGAAGAAATCGATGAAATATTGAGATTTTCGAAAAACACAAAAACACGTCGAGTTAGTTTTTTTGATGCAAATTTACCTGAGCAATTTCATTTCTTGATTTCCCTTATTGCTATCAAATTTTCTCTTACCTCACAATCTGTCAAAATCTCAAAAGTAAATAAAAAGAAAATGTCAATGGGCAGATGAATTTGCATCAAAAAATTAAAGTATACGTTTTTTTGCGTTTTTCGAAAATCTCAATATTTCACCAATTTCTTCGATGTTTTTGAAAATCTAGGGTGGCGGTGACTGCACTTCCAGTCAAGTATGATACATACCTAACTCAGAAAATATCGTATATTCCGAATCCGTTGAGAAAAAGGTGTGATTCCATTTGAAAAAACTAAGTTAAGGTCATTTTCGGTTAAACCGGAAGTGGAAAAAATTCCCTATATACAGGTTGCCCCGGAATTCGTGGTCAACACTTTACCAGTAGATTCTTCTATGAAAAATAAGGAAAAAAGTCCCTATGAACATATTGTCGAAAAACTTATTTTTCGAGTTATTTTTAGCTCCTAAAGGAGCTAAGGCCCTTTTAAAGGGACCACTTTGGAAGTGTTTGAAAGTTTGAACACCAGACATCCTCTGAAATCCTCGGACTTCCCCCTGAAATCCCCGGCGGACTTCCCCCTAAATTGTACACCTAACATCCCCAGCGGTTTGCCCCCCCATGTAGTACTTACCATGAATTGTCGCTGTCAAATTGCAGCCATAAACACTTTTGAGGTTAGAATATTTTGTCAACAATCACTGCGCATGCGTAAGACACATTGATGACTCATATTAATACACGATATTGCCTAGTAATACCCAGTATTACCTAGTACTACCCCAATATTTCCCAGTATTACCCGGTATTACTCAGTATTACCTAGTATTACCCAGTATTACCCATGTCTTGTACACCAAATTACCTGCGCGGTTGGCCCCTCGCCTAAAGCATATCCGCAGCACGTTTGGTGCATATCTTTGCACGTCACTAGCCTGTATTATGTCGACGATTTAGGTAATACAAACAAAAATTCATTTTCATAACAATAAACTAAATAATACACTAATAAATAATATACCTACCATATACATATTTCTATATTTTAAATATTTTTCAAAAATTCGATTGACTTAAACACAGTCTCTACTTGATCTTATGCATTCAGGTAAGGTGTGTTCGTCTTATTTACTCTTAACACTAAAATTTTCACTAATTCTAGTATCGTAGGAACGAAGTTTACTGAAATATAAGGATATTTTGTTATTAACAATTTTCGCCCTTAAAGGGGCCACTTTGAAAGGGGTCCACATCTCCACATGAACTTTTCTTTCTAGAATGCAGTCTCATGAACTTGTTTACAGTATTTTGATGTCTCCCATCACAAATTTTGAAGCCCTGAACCAATGAGAAGCAATTTTTTTCGAAAACGGTGCATCCTATGGACGCAGACAACAGTAGGTAACATTTTTACGTAAAAAACTTCAAATTTTCAGATTCTGATGTCAAATTTGAGAAAAAACGACTTACAAAAATGTTTGAGCAAATTTGGTCCTATAAGCTCCCACCCTGTACGGGACGCTTATTATCAAACGTTTTCAGCATCAAAGACTTACTAAAGGTACCCAATTTCACGTTGCCATCTTTAGCGGTTTTGAAGATATTTTGAAAAAAACACTTTCAAAGTGGCCCCTTTAAGGGGCCCTAGCTCCCTTAGAAGGCAATTTTCAACACACGTTCATAGGAACTATTTTAATATTTCGCATAGAAAAATATACTGGTAAAGTTTAGCCGTCTAATTTCGGGACGCCCTGTATACCTAGACTTGGGGGATATACAGAGTGTCTCTTTTAAAGTGTCAATTAGCGATATTTAGAGAATCTTTTTGAGTAGCTAAACGAAAATTCACACACGGATGTTTTAATTTACTGCCCATAGAATGAAAATATTTTCAGCTCTGACGCACTTCCGGTTATACCGGAAGTGGCCGCCATATTTTCAATGAGAAAGCTATGTTTTGACTCTAGATTCGGATTGGCCTCTTAATTGTCAGCTTATTGCACCCCCACTTTGCCTACCTAACTGTCATAGTTTTTGACATAAGTCAAAATTTGTGTAAAAAAATTGATTTTTATCCGGCAATAGAAAAATGTGTATTTTCCAGACGGTTGAAGATAAAGAAATCAAAATTGGAGGGTTGAAAGTACAAAGTTTGAGATTTCGGCTGATGGCTTACTCGTTCTTGTTGACATAACGATTATGGCGGAAATTCATTTTTAAAAATGGCGTAGCGACCTTGTCCACAACTCAATTTTTCCAAATGCGAGTACCATAATTGTATGTATCCAAAAGATGCAAAATTAAATTGTAATTGTAATTGTGCCTCGATTTTTACTTAAAATGTCATTTATGTGGTATCATTGGATTCAGAAAATTAAGTAGATTCCAAAAATGTATTGATATACAGGGTGAATCAACAAGGCGACGGCGGTCCATAACTTCTGAACCCTTCCAGATAGGAAATCAATTCAAACTCCATTATGTACAACACCGCCAATTCTACATCCTAAAAATACTTTCAACTATATAGGGTGTCCCAAAACATTTGCAACGCATGGCAACTTGATTTTTAAAAATGGAACACCACCATTTTGATGCCATATTCTGGATCACCTATAACATAGCTTTACATCGACATAAGACATTCGATGTTTTAAGGCTCTGTTCTAAAGTAATTAATTCTTTTTGAAAGATTTCGATCATTGCGGGTGCTTCTTGAAAAAATTCCTGAGAACTCAATTTTGTATCTAGAGAGCTGAGATTCAGTACGAATATGAAGGAAGGTCTATTCTATCTATCTAACATGATAACTATCATTATCACCATACAGGGTGTTAAAAATTCTGTGTCAAGTTTGGAAAATTTCAAATATGCAAAACTCCATTTTTTCAAATGGCACCCCCTGTTATTATTGGGCCATGGGGTTCGGCTGTTGAATTACTTTATTTTTTATTAAGTATGTCCTATACCTAAAGTCAATACTTCAAAAGATTTTCTTTGTCTTATTTATTTTATTGAAGATTATTACGATCTTAATGAAAGAATGCCATGGACTGTATGACAGTTATTGACATATAGTGCGTGGGTGTATTATGCGTTATGCATATTCATAGTAAGTTCTGTGAATGTGCAACATAGAATATTCGACAAATCTTCGAGTAGGTATAAACATAAAAATAGTGTGCTTTTCATACTTAGACGATCTATACTAAGGCTCGGAATTGTTTGCTTTTGTGTATACGAATACTCGGTTGATGCTTGATTCGAATTTGAATTTATTCGAATATCATGAATATTCGAATATTAGCGACTATTCGTAACAAATAGATATTCAGGTGTTTACTTTGGAGCGTTACCTACTATTTCTTAAATTTAAAATTGAATGTAGATAAAATAATTCCCATATTGATAATCTATACCTAGGTACACTCAGGAGATAAAGTAATGGCCCTAGACCCCTCACATTGTGGACAGATTCTCACAAGCCATTGTTTGCGGTCGAGGGCCAAGACTTTATCTCATGACTGTACCACATATTGTTTTGGAATGTTCTTTAAAAATATGCATCTCATTCAAGATGCTTGCACATGACATTCGTGACGAAGGTACCTAATTGAAACAAATACCGAATAATCTTCGTTGAAAATCTTGTGCTGTGTGGGTTAGATTCAATTTAATTTTATCTAATGTCATCAAGGAGGAACAATGTAGATAGAAGACAAATAAATAGATATGTAGATCAGAAAAACGACAACAGATAGGAAGTGTTCAAAATTTCATATAAATATAAAGAACAATATTTTTCGAAAGAATTCTATTTTCGTCTTCAAAGTGTGGTCATATTCAACTTCCATATTTTTTCTAAACTTGAAAAGTTCAGAACTGTTTCTTTATGGATCAAAACGGACGCCAGAGCAATGTATGGTTTTGGTAATTCATCCAGGCACCTAAGGGCGTTACAATTATAGTCGGATCAGTAGAATGCTAATATATTTCCATGCAATAAGCTTCTGTGCGTCGTGTAGAAAGAACTTCAGCCTTGTTAAACGCATGAGACATTAAATACAACTCACACGTTTTATTATTGCACGGTGCTGCCATCAGGAGCTGTTTCAGGCCGGTCCTGTCACGCAGGAAAAGATTAAAATAAATCATGCAGGAGGGTTCGATGAGGCTGTTCGAGAGCATAAAAACGATGAATAATATTTTTGAATGCGAGAGAGACAGAAGAATTCGGTGGTAAAAGGCGTGGGTAGATGAGGTGTAGACACCTCGTAGCAGTCAAGCACCCTCACATCTTTGCATAAATTAGTCGGCGAAAATATTTTCGTTATTTATTAATTTTTTTAGCTATCCATTACCGTTGACAAAAATGTACAGTGACGTTCTCTCAAATCATTAGGAGGTTTTGATGCTTAGTGTATCCAATTCCTATTAATATTCAGTCAAGATGTAAGATTATACGCATAACTCGTAATAGACTGTTTGGATCTTGTTACTAGCGATAAAAAATCACCGGATATTCCCCTTTTTATACACGTAATCAATTACGATATTTGTAACTAATTCGTTTTATTGCCTTTTTGGTGAAATTTTGAATTCCAAATTCAAGGTGGTCTAAAATTATGCGGTATTTTCTCCAACGGTTCTCTCTAAAAACAACCATTTCTTATAATTTACATCGCTAATTCTCAGTCATCATAATTACGGTAATTCTGAATATTTGACAACTGAGGAAATTCCAGGTAGAATTCTCACTAGACCTCGATAAATCTGTGACATTTTCTAGGAAAAAAAAAACGAGCTTGTGCTCTACCGTAATATCTTAATAATAAAAGCGTATCATATTTGAAGATTGCTGGAGGTATAAGAGAGAAGTTGAAAAGCATGCGAACGATACGTAATGGTTCTGTAATGTTGAATTAATAACGGCGTACCTACGAGTATTCTCAGTTAATGATGAGGTAACTATTCTGTGCGAGTTTTCCGTTTGCCATCCATACCGAGACAGGTCAAAGTCGTTTTCCTAGCCGTGCAGTCAAGTGTGAAATCGGTCGTTACTTTTTATAGCTTTGAATTAAGTCAATATTGTTATATTGGCAAAACCTAGGCAATCAATTGGGACTTTGTCTATGTCTTAATGTTTTATTGTCTTTTTCTACGCAATATTTTGGGGGGTGCTCGATCGATCGAGATGAAGAGAAATATGAAATATTATCAGGAATAAATAATACTTGCATTACACAGCAGATTCATGCATCGATTGACTTTGCCCATAGTTCAGGTCAGGTACAAGGTACTGAAACATCGAAATAAGTCCGGAAGTTTTGAAATTTGGTTTAGGGGTGCCTTGGCATTTATTTCAGTTTTGGTGCATCCTGCGACAAAAGTTATTATGAAAAAGAAAGAACATACATTTTTCTCTAGGTTTAGTCAGATTGCACCAGTTTTACCATCATCATCAGGAAAAGTATTACATATGTACTTATTTTGTTATTTTTAATCGTTTCGTAATCGTTACCGTAGTACCTATATGTACTATACCGGGTGCATGTCAACGAAACCAGGCTCCCTCACTTCTTTCCTTTATCGAAATTTTCGAATGAAATTTTGCACACATAATATACAGGATGATTCACGAAGAACGTTCATTAGAAACTTTTGGAGGTTCACTTGTAGTAAAATTTTGAAATTTTGTACTAAGTATACCATAATAGCCCACGCACACCAAAAGTAAAATATTTCCAACCCCCCAGCACTTCCGGTTTTACCGGAAGTGGCCGCCATCTTTGTTATTTTAAATGGAAGATCCTCGTTTTGATTTTGGATTCGTATTCGTCTCTCAATTGCGAGTTTATCGCACCCAACTTTTGCGTACCTAACTGTCACCGTTTTTGTCATATGTCAAAATATGTATCAAGAAATTATTTTGCAATCCGCAATAGAAAAATTTATATCTTCCGAACGGTTGAAGATTAAGGAACCAAGCTGAGAGGGTTGAAACTAAAAGGTTTGAGCTTTCTTTTGATTACTCAGTTGTTCTTGTTGTCGAAACAATATGGCAGAAATTAATTTTTAAAATGTCGGAAAAAATTTGTCTACAACTCTATTTTTCCAAATGCGAGTAGGTAGTTTATGTAGTCAAAAGATGCAAAATTAAATTTACTATATATATACATTTTTTATTTCAATATTTTCAAGGATATTAAAAATTAAGGCATTTTTCAGGTTAAACAATGTAACTTTAGGAACCCTGGAAAAGATGAAATGTTCAAAAAGTGTTTCCCATCCTTCAAAAATTCGTTTTTCACTTCTGGCAATTTTTAGGAAAGGTAAGCCCCCTAGGACACCTAATTCTGCTGAACAAATTATGTCATTCTGTAATTCGACGCTCGTAAATTATTCAACCAATTTAATTTTTCAAAATTAGCTTAAGACCAATTTTTGAATGGTAGAACGAACTGTTTGTTGATCCAAAGCTTGACGGGAATATATTTTTTAAGTCGCGCAAATAAATTTACTTCAAATATTTTCAAAAACATTGAAAATAGTTATAGGAATGCTAATACTAGTCTAAAGGAAATTTATTTTTGCATCTTTTGTCCACATAAAATTATGGTATTCCTATTGTTAAATTAACATGATCAAGTGAGACATCAAAAGAAATCTCAAAGCTTCTACTTTCAACCCTCCAAGTTTAGTTCCTTAATCTTCAATTATTTGGAAGATACAAGTTTTTCTATTACGTATTGCAAATCAATTGAGAGGCGAATCCGAAAAGTTTATTGCTCACTTCTTTAGGGTTCTATAAAAAAGAAACATTTTACAGAAATTACTACTACAATTAAAAGTAACACATTTTATTTAAACGCATCTTTTCTTTCCTAAACAATTCTGACATTTAAAGTAGTAGAGCCTACTCCGCTAAAAAACTCACCATTGACTCAAGCTGGAGTGTGAGTTGAATGATTTGTGTGTGAGTGGAGAAAGTGAGGCTAGAACAATTTTTAATGTTAAATGTCAGAATTGTTTAGGAAATAAAATGTGTTTAAATAAAATGTGTTACTTTTAATTGTAGTAGTAAGTATTATGGCCAATTTCTGTAAAATGCTTCTTTTTTTACTTTTTTATAGAACCCTGAAGAAGTGAGCAACATCAATAAACTCACGAAACGTTGATGATTTGATAACAGTAAATTTTTTTGTGTGATCCCATCCCAATAACCGTTTTCTTCAATTTATATAAAAATGGATCAAGATACGATGAATTTAAAATAACGTAGATGGCGGCCACTTCCGGTAAAACCGGATGTACTAGAGGCTGGGGAATATTTTATTTTTGGTGTGCGTGGACGATTATGGTATATTTAGTACCAAGTTTCAAAATTCTAGTACAAGTGGATGCCCAAAAGTTTGTAATGAACGTTTTTCGTAAATCACCCTGTATAAGATGATAAACTGCATTACTTGACGTTTAGAGAGATATGACGTCACTTCCGGTTTTACCGGAAACGAGCCCAACGTTGAAATTTTAAAGGAAACACCCGGTATTTTTAAACATTTTCGAATTTTGCATCGAATTCTGAATAACGTATTATAAATTCTTTTCAAATTCTGACGTCATGCTTTTAAAAAACTTAATTCTTATTTCTTCATCTAGAGCGCTATGACTTCTCAAAAACTAATTTAGGAACGTCGGGTACCACTCAAAAACTTATTATCTGCTCCTGCATGTTTCTTAGCGTTAAAATGTTATCAAATCAAAGTTCAATTGTTGTAATTTTCAATGGACTACCACATTTTTCGCCGACATGGTTAATTCAGAAATACCTGATTTTCTACAAAACCATTTCATTTTAACCAATCGAAATTTATATCATTTTATTCCTAAGAAATTTTACCCTAAAAAAATCTGCGTTTCAGAAAACCATATGAGCCACCCTTGATCCATTTGAAAAAATTGAGTAATTTAGAAAAAACTGTCTAGGTACTTTTGATTTTAAAATTTATCAAGATAAGTGACAGATAAAAGCAGAGACTTAAAATAAATTTTTAGGTAGTATTTGAGGTCTCCAGATTAGTTTTTGGGAGGCCACACCTCTCCAGATGCATAAATAAAAAAAATCAAGTTTTTTGAAAAATTATCAGAAAATTAGAAAAATTTTGTTATAAAAATTATTGTTGTCACAGGCACAGTATGTACAAAAATAATTTAAATAAAATGCACAATACTGATTTTCATCCCCATCGCGCCGGCAAAGCTGCGAGGTTGCATGATGAGAGAAAGATAAGAAGTTTTGTGGAAGCGAAAAAGCGATATATTTTTCTCTTTCACCGTTGATTTGAGGGAGACAGAAATTGGTTGTAGCCAGCACATTATTAAGGCAATAATTTAGTTTTCGCGTTTTACAGTTTTTGTGTACATTTACAGTTTTTATTGTATATCAAACTACGTTTTTTGCGTAAATAAAACCTCAAAACGTAAAAATCTGGTGTTACCTCAAATTTGAAAATTTTAATAACTGCTATTTTTAAATTGTGGCGTGGGGAATCAAAAAGAAAAATGTAGAAGCTCCTCGTTTTTGTAATTTTCTTTTCTGAAAGTACTTACGATAAAAGTAGATAGTCCACCTAGTAGGAAAAAGTGAAAAACATGCGTACTAATTTGAGTTTTTCTGCTTTGCACGTTTCTTCTACGTCATTACCTGAGAAATATTCATAAATCTCCATTTCCCGCTATCATCCACCATCTGTTTCGTTATCAGTTTGTTCTCGTATAGGTCAATCTTTTTGGAACGAGTACAGCAAATTAAATGACATTTTTTTGTTGTTTTATATTCAGAACGCAGATTATGTTTCCTGGCTTTGTAAGGGGTTCTTCTAAAAATTTACTTGCAGCAGGTTAGCAGATACCTCGGCAGATACCGAATGAATCCAATGTTTGGTCAAGATTTGACATAAGCGAATATGTCGTGCCTCCAAAATAAGTTCTCTTCACAATTCACATAAATTGCACTGGGGTTTAGACAGAATTTTTAAGCATCCTCGACATTCCAGCAAAATACTTTGAGCTACCTATTAATGCTTAGTTATTAGCAGTCAGTCATAAAAATAAATATTGTATAGGTAGAGAAATAAAAATCCATGTTTACTATTTGAATCATAAAAATAGTCTCTCGGAGTGAGACGTCGCGTCGTCACAAAACTAACTTTTTAAATGATAATTTACTTTTATTATTTTTTTCTTAAAAACCATTCGAAATTCAGCGAAAGAAAAAGACAGAACCTTTTTTTTTAAAAAGTAGTGTCTATTGAGATTTTTAATTTTCCTACCAACAAATTTCAACCTTAAAAATCTTTCTTGAAACATTTATAATAAAAGAAATACCTAATAATTGTGGCGTAGAACTTTCCTCAATGCGGAAAAGCCATTCTCTTGTGGATCCGCTCGATTTTTTCCAAAACTTTAAACTATAATTTAACCGCATCTTGACTTTAGCGTACACCGCATCACATTTGAATTAATTCCACAAGCCGTAAGAAACTACACTATCGCTCGCAGAATTCTTATACAATAAATAGAAAATGTATACCTAAAGTCAGGTGATTTCAATGGGATAATTCAGTGGATCTCGTTAAACGACACTCTATTTTATTACGTTGTATATTTGTACAACTAGTAATGAATGTCCTGGTAAGACAAAGGTTAGCGTAATTTATGCAGTGCTTACAATGCAATCATTGTTTGCAATTCGCGCTTTATATATAAACGATCTATTTGACTATCGAGTGCACAAATTGGCGATCCTGAATAAACGGAGAAAATATTAGATACGTAACGTGGTAGCCGCAAAATCCACCGCTCCAATTTAGGATCACGGACTCGAATCCTAAAGTAATAAGTTATCTGAAATGATCATCATAATCAAACACAAGTTCATTTATTTTCTTCGAGATAGTGTATTAGATAGTTATCCCAAAAGAAAAAAAAGGTCTGAAAAAATACCGCAATAGATTTACGAGCTAAACTCGGTCCATCTGACACACTCATAAATATTGTTTATGTTTAGGTTGGATATCTGAAGTACAGGTGAGTTGGCAACACCGACAGGTTACTATTGGCCGCGGTCCACAACTCCTCCCAGGTATAGGTACCGCGAGTTGATCAGTCGAGCTTCGCGCGCGGTACGGTCAGTACGGGTGGCACCTTCTTTACTTCTTCGGAACTCGAGTGGATTAACCCGCCGCGACGCAAAACTTTTCCGGGACTCTTAAAAGAGCTTTAGCGCAAGAGTTTAATTCATCGAAACAGAATTCAGTGATTTTTGAAGATTTGAGTGAGGTTTCTTGTGGGGTTAGTGGATGATCGTCAAATCGATTAGGGAAAAAATTGTCATTGTGGATGTGAAGTGTTCCCGGTTTGTTTTCGTCGGATTGTCCGAGAACGAATCCCCGTTGATCTCGTCTGAGCCGGCCATATTGCATACCAGTCCGAGCGAGAGGCTTTTACCTCTTCTGGTTGTGGTGAAGAGAGAGCGCGGACATTCTCTTGAGACCGGCGGTGAACAAGTTCGTGGACGGGGCAAGGGACTGTGGAATGTTAGAGCAGCGCAGCATCTAACACAGACACACGTGTCGGCCGCACTCTTTACAAACGGAACCGAAATGTTGCACTAAAAGATTTTAATCAACGAACTGGCCATGCGATAGTGACTTTTCGACTGGAAAAAATGTGGCTAGCACACAGCTGGCTCTTGGCCGTCTTCCTGGTAAGTGCCCAGAAGCCTCCCGGGCCAGGTCCTGGACCCACGGAATCGCCTTTCGGGAATTCAGCTCAAATGCAATCCAGAGCTGTGGATACTAGAATCACGCTCGAAATTAAGGAAGGACAAGCTAAAGGTACCACCGTCGGAAAAATTCCAACCAAACCCGGTTTCACCTATCGATTCAACGAGCCTCCCCGAGAATTTACTCTAGATTCAAAATCAGGTGAAATCAAAACTAATGCCATTCTTGACCGGGAAAGCCTAAAAAACGATAGGTACGATCTGGTGGTGCTTTCAAGTCAACCAACTTATCCGATAGAAGTCAGGATTGTTGTCATCGACGTTAATGATAATCCCCCCGAATTTCCGGAATCTTCAATTGCCGTGTCCTTCTCTGAAAGCGCTTCGGCAGGAACACGTCTCTTACTCGACGCAGCTACTGATAAAGACATCGGAAGTAATAGCGTCTCCGATGATTATCGAATAATAGCCGGAAACAAAGAAGAAAAATTTCGATTAGCCGTCACGACAAATCCAGTAGGTGAAACCTCGTACCTGCATTTGGAAACAACGGGAAAATTAGATCGCGAAACCCAAGGAATTTACGTTTTGAATATATCGGCCCGCGATGGAGGTACACCCCCCAAATTCGGTTATTTGCAAGTTAACGTGACGATTCTAGATGTAAATGACAATCCTCCGATTTTCGATCACAGTGATTATATCGTGTCTCTGAACGAAAGCGTACCACCGGGCACACCCGTCTTGCAGGTGATGGCGACAGACAATGATCTCGGCGATAACGCCAAAATAACATACTATCTGGCAGACACAGAGAGACAATTTACGGTCGACCCAGAAACTGGTGTCATCTCAACGACGGAAACTCTGGAATGTCCTCAGCAGAATTGCCCGCAAACCACTAAATCCTGCCCTAAAAGCTGCGTTTTCACTGTGTTCGCTCGAGACCACGGATCGCCTAGACAAGACGGAAGGACTTACGTCACAGTTAATTTAGTGGACGCCAATGATCATCACCCCGTCATTAAATTTCGATATTTTCCCTCCACGGCTCTTTACGCGACCGTAGATGAAAATGCAGGAAACGGTTCGGTAGTTGCAGCAGTTTCAGTGATAGACCTCGACGAGGGATTAAATGGAGAAACCACGGTCCGGATAGTTTCCGGCAATGAATTGAACCATTTCAGATTGGATTACACCCCGAGCTTCGATATAGTGAGAGTGAATGGTGTGTTGGACCGTGAAGAGATAAGCAAATATAACTTGACGGTAGTAGCCACGGACAAGGGTACTCCTCCGCGTACCGCCACCGCTTTTCTGATAATTCACGTGAACGACGTCAACGATCACGAACCCGTTTTTGAAAAGAGCGAATATTTGGCGACTTTGAGCGAATTGGCACCTCCTGGAACTTACGTCGCGGGAATCACTGCAACAGATGAAGATACCGGAGTTAACGCCCAGATTTACTACGCTTTCGTGTCTGGTAATGAACAACAGTGGTTTGCCATCAATTCCGATTCAGGACTGATAACGACACGTGAAGCTTTGGATCGTGAAATTCAAGGTACGGTTGAATTGAATATTTCAGCGAGAGACGGAGGTCCAAATCCGAAATGGGCGTATACTCAACTGAAAGTAACAATTTTAGACGAGAATGATGAATCCCCTGAATTTTCTCAATCGAAATTCAACGTTAGTCTATCAGAAAATGCGCCTCCAGGAACTTTAGTTGCTATGTTGACGGCGGCTGATCACGATCAAGGTACTAATGGCAGTGTAGCCTATTCACTACATTCCGCCACTAAACAAAGATACGATAACACTTTCGCTTTAGATTCCTTAACTGGACAATTAACAACGCGAAAAAAGTTAGATCGTGAAGAAATTTCACGTTATGAAATTCACGTGATCGCTAAAGATCAGGGGTTACCACCACAATCCTCGACAGCTACCGTTTATTTAACTGTTTTAGACATCAATGATAACAACCCTGAATTTTATCCGCAAAAATATTTTTTATCGGTGCCTGAAGACACGAAGCTCGGGAGTTCATTACTGAAAGTTACGGCCACTGATCGCGATGAAGGTGAAAATTCTATGATTACTTTTAAATTAGAAAGCGGTGGAGATGGATTGTTTACAGTGGATGAATGGAGTGGGGTAGTAACTCTGAGGGGAAACTTAAGAAGTTCATCGAAGCCAATCCATCGTTTGAAAATTTCAGCCAAGGATCATGGGGATAAAAAAGCGGTCGAGGATGCTACCGTGGAAATAATTAAGGACAGCGAAATGAGGGAATTGTTGTTCGATAATTACAACGGCTACGAATTTAAAATAACCGAAGATCATGGAGATTCGTTTGGAAATAAGGGTCGTGAAGTTGGCACGATTCGCGTGAGAAGCAGTGATGCGACCTACTCGATAGTGTACGGTGATCCTAAAAAGAATTTTAATATCGATGAAAGGACTGGCAGGATAACAACCGGTAGGAAAATCGATCGTGAACAAACTCTAGTGTATAGTTTAACAATAGTGGCGAGGAGTGGTCTATCGTTTGGCAAGACGTCGGTGAATATCGTGGTTTTGGACTTGAATGACAATAAGCCCGTCTTTTTACGAGATAGGGACGAAGTGAAGCTCGCTGAAAACGCGGCTGTCGGACAAGAAGTGTACCTCGCGCGTGCTCGAGATCTTGACGCCGGTATAAACAGTAGAGTGACATATAACCTGAATTACAATCCCGATGATCAGTTTAGGATTTCTGAAGCCACCGGAGTGATTTATTTGAATAGACCGATAAGAGCTGAACCTGGAACGACTTTGCATCTTGAAGTAACGGCGACCGACGGAGGTGAACCTTCACTTTCCTCCAAGCACTCGGTCGTGATCACTATTGAAGACGTCAACGATCACACACCAGTCTTCGATCATACTTCGTACGAAACTTCTTTGCTGGAATCGACTCCTGTTAACGAGAGATTTTTTGCTTTGGCAGCTAGTGATGTGGATCTTGGGGCAAACGGACGAATTTCTTACGCAATTACTGAGGGCAACAACGAGGGGAAATTCGGGGTATTTCCCGACGGATTTTTGTACGTCAGACAATCGTTAGATCGAGAAGACAAAGACTATTATTCCCTTGCAGTTACTGCGAGAGACTCGGGGGAACCATCCAGGTTTTCGGTAGTTCCTTTAGTGATTCACGTAATAGACGAGAACGACAATAGCCCACAATTTACGAATACCACATTTTCTTTTGGAATTAAAGAAAATGAGCCTCCGGATTCTTTCGTGGGAAAACTAACAGCGACCGATCATGACATAGGACGTAACGCAGAACTGATCTTCTCCTTGTCTAACTCACAGAACGACTTTGCGATTGATCCGAAGAACGGTTTTATAAAAACTCTACGTGTTTTCGATCGTGAAGAACTCACCCAGAATTTTATAACAATGGAAGCTATCGTAAGCGACAATGGTAGTCCCCGGCTTCGCGATAAAGTAAAAGTTAACGTGTTTATAACGGATGTTAACGATAATCCTCCGAAATTCTTAAGAACTCCTTATAAAGTTCAAGTTTCTGAGGGATCACCGCGTGGAACTCAAGTGATTCGACTTTATACTTCCGACGCTGATGAAGGGCTCAACGGGGATGTTTTTTATTCGATTGCGAAAGGGAATGAGGATGGTTGTTTCGAGATTGAGGAAGCTACTGGGCAGATTATGTTGACTCGTTCGTTGGATCGAGAAAATGTTTCGAAATATTTTCTGACGGTTGTAGCTCGTGATGCAGGGCTTTCCAATCAACTTAGCTCGACTTCAACGGTAACTGTTGAAGTAATGGATGAAAATGATAATTCGCCTGAATTTACCCAAACGAATTCCAGGATTAGCGTAATTGAAACCTCGGTGGTTAATACGGAATTGACGCAATTCAGGGCTAGTGATGCTGATTTGGGGATGAATAGTGAAGTTGTGTTTTCAATAACAGCCGGAAACAGGAAGGATACTTTTCACGTCGATCCATCGACGGGTGTGTTGTATTTGCATAAACCGTTAGACTACGAAGAATTGAGTGCCTATCAGTTGAACATAACAGCATCGGATAATGGCAACCCGAGATTATCGACCACAATTTTATTTTCCATCGCTGTCGAAGATGCTAACGATAATCCGCCATCTTTTCCTAGCACGGCGATCGTTAGACAGATCCGCGAAGGAATTTCTGTTCACACCCCCATAGTAACGGTAACGGCTGATGACCCCGACTATGGTATCAACGGCAAAGTTACTTACGCAATTTCTCAACAAGAACCTGAAGATGACAAGCGATATTTCGGCATCAATCCTGTTACGGGAGTCATTCACACTCTCCTCCCAATTGACAGGGAAACGATCGATACCTTTCGTTTGACCGTCGTGGCCACCGACCAAGCAGAACCACCATCGGCAAGACTGTCTGCGGACAAATTAGTGACTGTGATTGTGGAAGATGTGAACGATAACGCCCCCATCTTCGTGTCTATGAACGCTGCGATCTTGCCTCAGATAAAAATTCCCAAAGACGGGGCTTTAATCATGAACGTGTTTGCGAGGGATTTAGATTCTGCCACTAACGGATTAGTGACTTATGAGTTGGCGAGCGGAAACGCGGACTTGTTTAAACTGGACCAAAGTACAGGTGCTCTGAGATTGAAAAAACACATTCAAAATCCCGAACCCAACTACAGGCTGTCGGTGAAAGCCACGGATGAAGCTGTACAAAACGAAAGGAAGTCCAGTGAGGCTTACTTGACGATAATAACCGCCAATTTCCAAGACCGAGGTCCGAACTTCGAAAGTGACCTCTTTAGCGGCAGCGTCTACGAAAACGAACCTCCGGGTACGAGTATCCTAACGGTTTCGGCAAACTTTGACTCCGGTGAAGTGGAATACTACGTGACGAACGTGACCGGTGATGGTGCACAAGTTGACAGATTGTTCGACATTGACACCAAGCTGGGAGTGCTTTCAACTGCCACGCAACTGGACCGAGAGGTCGGCGTTGATGTCTACGAAGTGGAAGTTTACGCAATCGTCAGTGAAGGATCGCCCAAAACCACCAGAACCAAGGTGAGTCTTGTTAACGCGATTTATAACAAGAGGCTCTGGGACCAGACCTATAAAATATTCAACCCGGATTATTTATAATACCTGTTTGTTCAGTGCTAATCCTCTCATTAAAACGTTGGGATCACTAGCACAATCATAATGACATAATTGAAATTGTATATGGCCCCACACGTTATAGGACAAAAGTGGTTTCCCCTATATTATGGCGGTCAATTTACATGTTATGCACAGCAACGATATAATCTTCAAGTATTAACTGGCCTAAAAGTAAAAGGGCCCACCATCATACTACTAAAACATAAATTAGCGAAAGTACCTACTACTTTGCGGCCGGTTATCTTAATTAGCTTTTACTAGAAGATGTTATTAATGCGCATGTTGGATTCACTCATCAAAATCGACAACCTGTTTCTGCA
Organism: Pycnomerus fuliginosus; assembly: GCA_963924575.1. Lineage (NCBI taxonomy): Eukaryota > Metazoa > Arthropoda > Insecta > Coleoptera > Zopheridae > Pycnomerus > Pycnomerus fuliginosus. The sequence continues at coordinate 18,186,522 of OZ004622.1, forward strand.
ATACGAATCGCCTAATTAATCGCCGCTTTGATCGCGTGTTTATTCCATTGGGACTCTCGTTCTAACCCAAAGAAACGGCAATTTTATCGTGGTTGCAACTAAATTAAAAGAACTGGTAAACACTAATTAAATATCTAAAGTGGTTGAAACACCGACAAAAAGCGTCCCCGCAATCACCGACTGTAAATAATTTGATAATAATCCGTCTATTGTGTACACCGAGATGATTGAAGTGGTTTAAAGGCAACGTTCGAGAATAGATCCCGTGTTATTATCCTCCGCAGGATATTATTAAATTGGTGGATGGTACTCGTCCAGGTCAAAAATCGTGTATAACCACGCAAAAAACATAATTGGATGCCGCACTGGAGGAAATGTAAATAATGATAAATTGATAAACTCGTTTCTGATGTTTAACTACAAACACATAAAACCAAGAGCCGTGCATAATCCCCTGAATCGGCTCACTTCGCAACAAAATATTAATGAAATCGGTCGTGTGATTCTGTAATCACGATTTCAATTCACGATGGCGAAGCAAGTACCGTAGGACGCGGAGAAATCCGTAATTTTTCATCAAGCGGCCATGTGACTTGTTCTTATAGATTGCTAGTTCTCGTTTCATTAATTAGGTTTACTTTCAGCGATAATTTTACTTTCCAGGATCATTTGCGTTAAACAGGACGAAATGCTTGCTTTAATTGGCCAGGAAATGAAAGATTGCTTATTTTATTGTGTTGCAGTATGGAAGTAAAGACACAATTTTATTACGCTTTAACAAGGTTATATTTTAGAACAGTCACAAGTTCCCTCGTCCTGTTATATTTTTTAGTTAATCTTATCATTAATAATGTACTAACGCACAGTTGTTATAAAATACTATTTAATTAAGGGATGCATGTATTTTGATTGATGGAATTTAATTACTTCCCATTTAAAATCTATTGAGCTCTCGCAATTTTCGCCAAGGAAAACCTTTGATAGCTCTTACACGAGTTCTGGGACATCCTTTATACCTACTAAATAATCAAACCTTCGTAGAGTAGATATTGCCCGAGAGGTTAACCACTTTGCAATTTTGGTGTACAGTTGTTTGGAATTTTTAAAAATTTGGTGTACACAAATGTGCCTTTTGCTATTAAAGTATTTCTTAAATAGATAAAAGTAGCTGAGCGATTAGCAAAATTTCAAAGAATTGTACACCAAAATCGCTACATAGTTAACTCATCAGGATTTACGATTAGATTAAGGAGGGCCTAAAATCATAAATTTTTCATCAGGTCATCAAGACTCCTACTAACATCATAAATAAAAAAATTGGTAACTACTGAAGCGGCTGGAGCTTTCCCACTTGTTAAATAATCTGGAGTTTTTCAAAATTTTTAAATATTTTTCCAAAAGGGCACTAAGTTTGATCCTCGGTTTGATCGCATTTTTGGAAACAGACTTCATGCGCTGAGAAAAATATATAGTGGTCATCTTTCTAATTTCACAGTTAACATGCGAAAGACGCCCTTGTCGCCGAATTTGAGGCTTTTCCGCGACAAATAACGACATCTCGTCACACATACTGTCACCAACTGTAACCTTACGTAATTCACTGTCATTCCGCTAATTTTGAATAAAAATGAGAATTAATTTTCTGTTAAAATGGTAGAAATGGTAAAAAAAATCAATTATCTTTCTAATGTTGATATAAAAGGGAGACTTTTGTACAGGGTCTTTATTTATTATTGTCCACATTTTAAATTGTATTTTCTCCTTTATTACTTGAGATCTTCGCCTGAACTAAAAAAAAGATCGTAGACCGTACTCCCAAGTCTTAGTCTGGACCTTACTCTCAGCGATGACCATCGGATCTTAAGCGCTGTGGATGAAATTAGCTTTTTTTAAATGGGACACCTGGTATATTTTTGCACGGATCGATGTAAAGACTATTTTTCTTATTTCACTGTTATAGGGTAGTTGATTCCTGAGGTTGATAGTTTTCGAGAAAAAAATGAAAGAAATAATTCCGAACTTAACGAGAAATGCCGGAATGAAAATGGCAATCATGTTGTAATTTTTAAATTGTAATGTTTTAAGGTGAATAAATAAGTTACTATTATACTAAAAAGGTTACAATTTTCTTAGAATACTCAGACATTCACTACATAGCCATACAAACAATGCAAAAATATACCGCTGAAGATAAGGTCCAAAACAAAACTTGGGAGTATGGTCTGTTGTGTTTTTAATCTTGTTACATAACTTCGATTTTTTGCCTAAAAGGCAGTTGTTATGTAGGTATACATTTTAGAACTAGATTTTGAAGACCTTTGTAATGCTGACATTAAAATTTTTGAAAAACTCGTTTTCAGGGATGATCAAATAACGATTTGTTTTATTTCACTTGTGGTTGCACGATTTGCGCCAAAAGTTTTCAGGGCTCTTCCGTGTCATGAAATGCCTATATCTATAAAATACACAAACAGATTCTAAAAACACTTTTTTGGATTCCTGGGACCAAGAGACATAAAGATCAGCGTTATCTCAAATTCGAAAATTTTTGTGATTGCATTAACTAGTGGTTCATGAGATCAAGAAGTTGTCAAGAACTTGTCTTCATGTTTTCTTGAATTCGAGTATTGATTCGAGACAAGATCAAGACAAGAGAAAATGTCCAAAATTCTTGACAAGAGCAAAACTCTCAAGAATTAAGATTTATTGAATTTTCTTGGTGCTTTTATTGAGTTGAAGTTTTAAAGATAGCAGAGAGCAATAAAAATCAGAAATCTGGAGACTTTATTTTAACGCAGAACACTAAAGTTTCATATTTTATCTCATATTACTAGATCCAAGAATTTAAGCAAAGCTGACTCCTGATGGCATCGTCATTTAGGTAGCTTTTGGCTGACAAGGTTCCCTCGTCCTTGTTGTTAACACTTAGTCAAACGAAAACTGAGTAAATTTTTGAAGAATAATAATATTAATATACATATTTTTAGCAGAAGATATTCACAAATCTGGGACAGTTTCCCCGGTCAACGGCGAAGGATTCAACATCAAGAAATTTCAAGAATCTTGAAATAAATTGTCTAGACGAGTGAATTTCAATCTTGATATTAAATTCAAGACAAGGCAAGAAATGGCCCTCAAGACAAGATTTCTTAATTTTTGTAGATTGTGATCAATCACTGTCCGGTGTGTTTCTTGTGTTCGGTGAAACACTAGCAGTAACCTCAATTATTTTAAAAGTGGGGTGTGGGAATGTTAAGAACTCACACAAACAGTGGCACAAAATGAAGTTTTCCTTATTTTTTGACATTTTTACTGTCACTGTCAATTGAGAAAAATCGAATCGCCAAAAACATAAATTCTTTACTTTTTAGGGTCCTGGGAACCCAAAAAAGTGGTTTTTGAGAAAATGTCTGTTTGTCTGTCTGTCTGTAAGCAAACCCCCATTTTTCGCGTTACCGTATGAATGTTCTTCGAATTCTGCTTCCAAAATTGTATCAACACTTAGTGCCCTTTGGCAAATAAATCATCAAAGACACGCTGCAAACAAAACTACTGAAGGCATCCAGATGAAATTTTATGCACATGTTCAATGAGCACCCTGTAGATGATGATGCGATTTTGCGGCAAATCGGTTGATTACATTAGATTCAGATTTATACGTCTGCAATACTCGCCTACGTTTACATAGGGAGCGCTTCCGATAAATCCGGAGAAAAGTGCGGTTTTTTTGCGAACACTGCCTAAACATTTGGAGTTGGAACAAAATCGTATATAGAAGAACTGTTGGCAATAAATAGATCTACAAAAAAGTCCACGACAGCATATAAGTATCTATGTTAGATATAGCCTACAATAATTGCTTTAGTGTTTTAATTTTTTGTAAAAATCGGTTTGACTGTTTGTTGTGGGCTATTCTTCATAGATACCTATATGCTGTTGCGGACTTTTTGGTAGATCTTTTCTATTTATTAGTGATAACCTGATCATATGGTTGGTTCACGATCCGTACGTTTACAAATTCTGTGAAAAAGTATCATCTCGGACCACCGTGATCGTAATAAAGTAAATGCGTCAAAAATGGTGGAGGCGCCGATCTGCAGTAGTTGACCTGAAGGCAACAAAAATTGCTCCCGATCTTGCTATCAAAATAGAGCAACTGAGACTAACGCTCGGCGTTCGTTTTTTTTTGATATTTTTGAAAAAAAAAGAACCGACGAAGAAAAATGCAAATAGCAGTAGGTATCCCGAGTGGACAGTCAAGCTAAATGAATATGTCTATGTAAATGCAAATGCGTATAGTGTTGGCCGTGGCGTAAATCGCGTATATCGTAAAGTATGCAAGCAGGCAGTCTAGCAATCCCATTCTGCCCTAATAATAATTTCTCTCGGGTATGTCGCACAGTAGGCGCGCACAAAAGGCGAGTTCGATTCCTGGCGCAGAGTCAACCGTAGCGTACAAAAAGCCATTTGTCATCCAGGAATGAAAACCGCGCGTATAAATCTGTCCCATAACTTACAGGATGCCAAAACAACACGACACATACAAAAATCTGCCTAAGTTATTGCTTATTATAAAGCCACACGGCACACTTTGGAGGAGAAGGTCGGTCGGTGGATGGTTCCGTTTCGCTCAAAGGCGCCGCACCGTTCGTTAATCGTTCTTGCATATATATCGAAGTGACAATCTTCCGTTTGTGAATAATTTGCGGAGCGGAGGACTTTGCATTCTTGCCGGCCAATTAAAGCGTGGATTAATACGTCCGAATGTGTGACAGAAGGCTGGAAATTTGGAAAAAATTGGCCAGGAGGAGCTCCCGTGCACGAGGGCTATAAAGTCCGCCGGTTTGAGCTTCATAACTAGATTCCGCACCGATATCTGTATCTGAAGATAGCAGGACAGCGAAAGCGCATTAAGCTGCATTCCCCGACGACAAGCGCGAGCAAGCCCGATCCACCGTTTAACCTCCGATGAAGTGCACCGAACCGGCCCCATTCATGCCTCCAATTTCCACCATTTGCATAAACTGCTCCCTTTTAGTGCAGTGCAGAATGTGTCTTTGATTATTCGCTCGCTCGCCAATACCTACTCTGGCCCTCGGATAATTTGAGGACGGATTGAGATATCGAGCTGAAAGGACCCTGCGCATCATCCTTGTAAAATTTTCTTCATAAGGATATTATACAGGGTGTTATTCCTTACATCATTCTAGGAAGCGAAGTTCCTATGGACATACAGGGTGTCCCGTAATTAGGCTGCAGTATTTTACCAGTGCGATCTACGATCAAAATTACGACTAAAACTTCAGTAAACTTTTTTCGAAAAATCCATCCTAAGGGAGCTAGGGCCCCCCAAAGTGGGTAAAAAAAAAGTTATTTCCGAAGTTATTTCTTCAATTTTTGAGGAACGGCTTACGATAGGGTCACGAAATTTTGAACTTTGTCGTAGATTTTTGTACTGAACAAGACTAATGTAATGGTTTTTGGCAAAATCTTCAGGGACGTGCGTGAGTGGAGGGGCCGCGGACATTTTTATGCGACACCTTGGGTCAATTGTGAGTACAAATTTGAATTCCCCGTACATTTTTACGTAAAAAAGGTGCTCTAGTTGAAACTCGATAGCACAAGCCGTTTTCGGGGAAAATCGATTTGAAAGTTCAATTTTGTGGTATAAAAGTGGGTAACTGTGGCATTCAAAATACCTAAAATTATCAGATGCTGCGTGATCAGCAAAAAACAAACAAGTTTAACCTACTTGCATCTCATATGCTTGAAATTCCAAAGAAAATCACAAGAAAATGGATTTTCCATATTGTATCCCATCAATTTTGCACATTTTCGGCGTGGAAAAAGAACTTCAAATCGATTTTCCTCAAAAACGGCCTGAGCTATCGAGTTTCAACTAGAGCACCTTTTTTACGTAAAAATGTACAAGGAATTCAAATTTGTGTTCATAATTGACCCACGATGTAGTACAAAAAAGTTCGATAAAAAAATGTCCGCGGCCCCTCCACTCACGCACGTCCCTGAAACTTTTGCCAAAAACCATTACATCAGTCTTGTTCAGCACAAAAATCTACGACAAAGTTCACAATTTCGTGACCCTATCGTAAGCCGTTCCTCAGAAATTGAAGAAATAACAATTTTTTTACTCCCTTTGAGGGGCCCTAGCTCCCTTAGGATGGATTTTTCAAAAAATTTGTACTAAACTTTTAGTCCTAATTTTGATCGTGGAACGCACTGGTAGAATATTGCAGCCTAATTACGGGACACCTTGTATGTATGACAAGGGTTACTAGATCGGGAGAGTTTTTGAACATATTTTACTTACAAGCTTTTGGGACTGCCGTGCTACACTCCCCCATCCCCCCTAAATACAAGAATAAGATGCATAAGATGTTTTACCGCGATACCACTAGGAATTTGTTACGAAATCCTGCTAAAGTTCTACATAATGATTTGAGGGAAATTTTAAAAATGAGGTCTTCCTTATTGATACGATACGGTATAAATGAAGGAACAATAATGTGCTTAAAAAGTGATGAAGAAATAACTAGTCAACCTAGACCGTCTCATGTTATGCGTCACGTACAAGGTGGGGAAAAACAGTTGGATATATTTTCACAAAAAACTAAAACAAAAAAAACTATATTATTGTAGTCTATAGGTACCTATAACGGCCGTGGACTTTTTCGTAGATCTTTTTATTGCTTGATCCACCTCCAAGAGTTTAGGCAGCAATGCACTTTTTGTCCGGAAAACTGTATATTTTCAGCAATGTAATCGTGTAATAATAGCTATTAAGATAACAAGTGTTTTACAGAAGTAAAGGCAGTTTAAAAATCGAGGTCGTAGTTTATATTTGAGCGACGTCAGGAGCGAAAATATAATAGGCCGCTCCTAACGTCGCGTCGTTCAAATGCATAAACCACGGCCTCGATTTTTTAAATTATAAAACACGTGTTATCTTCATGATTTTTAACTTCTACGCTCCGCGGAGGAGTTACTGGAATCGATCGAAAAATTCAGAAAAATCTAATCGCCAAAAACATAAAATCTTTACGTTTTAGGGTACTTCGGGAACCCAAAAAGTGGTTTTTGAAAAAATGTCTGTGTCTGTCTGTAAACACGCTCAGTGATGTGAGGTGGTAATTTACCGCGTAAATTACCAAATTAATTACGGTAATTTACCAAAAGTAAATTACCGTAAATTACCAAATTAATTACGGTAATTTTTCGGTAAATTACCAGCATAAATTACCATTAATTCTCGTTGAGAAAAAATGAAAATTTTAAATTACGGAGTTCCATATCCCCACCACAATTATAACAGCTGTCAACTGTCGGGCGCCCCGAGGACAAGCAAACAAACGTCGTCCATAAGATTTACATTGTAACATTGTAACAACTTTTTCATCCACTTTGCATGCAATTCACTTCAATCAATGCTTTAATAATGCATGTAAGAAGAGGAGGTGGACGTGGAAGACGCAGAAAATGAAGCAGGAGATGAAGCAGGAGAAGAGAATGAGCCTAATGAAGAACAAGACTCTACTGAATAGAAATATCTTTTTTTCGTTAATTTTCAAAATATGTTTGTATTTACCTTATAGTTCACCTATATAATTATTGTTTAAGTATTTACGAGAAATTGTGATTTTCCTTTCATTCAATCCAAAATTTGAAAACTTCTTAATTACGATGGTAAAAAAAATGGTAAATTATGGCGGTAAATTACCACGGTAAATTACCATAAAAATAAATTACCCGAGAATTTAAATTGGTAAATTACCACGGTAATTTACCAAAAAAATAAATTACGGTAAACTCACATCACTGAACACGCTACAGCCCAAACACTGGACCGATCTGGCTGAAATTTGGCGATCTTATGGATCTGGGAAGAGCTGAAAAGGTTTTAAGCCAAATCGGCCCACAGGAAAGCACTTCGAATTCTGCTTCTGAAAAAATATTCACACATAAAACGGTGCCAGGAAAAAAACCTATGTATACCTGTATATTTTTATTACCGAATTTGATAGCTGATTTTTTTTCAAGTCGAAAACCTTAGTGCCAGTTTTCGAAAAATGCCATTTTAGTTGCAAAAGGACCCTTTTTGATTTTGTTAAAAAAGCATATTCTAGCAATCCGATTCGATAGCTGTTGCATCAAAAACCTTGGTGCCATTTTCGAGGCAAGAAGGCCCCTTTTTGAGTTTTTCTTAACAAAAGACCAATTATTATTATCGAATTCGATAGCTGCTGCATTACCAGATCAAAAACCTAAGAGCCATTTTTTCAAAAAATTGAATTTTATTGGTAAAAAACATTTGTATTTTAGATTTTAGTAAATGAGCCCCGGCACAACCGCCCACACGCCCGACCTCTTGACTCACAGATTCTGACAGGGTTAAAGTTAACTGCTACATTTACAAATTCTGTGAAAAAGTAGAAGTTTCTACGAGACGTGTCTCCGAGACTGCAAATTTTTTTCTAATATACTAACCATTAGGGTTGGGCAAGTATGCCGTAAAGATGAAGCATACACTTAAATATTCCGTTAAAATCCTTAAATATATTCTCTAAACATGCTGTAGCCTTCAAGTATATACCCCTCGATATACCCTAATATATGCTGTAAAAAAAATATCTAATTTTTTTTCTCTTAGGGGTTTCTTTATAATATGTTAATGAAATAACATTGACTTTCAATACTCACATTTTATTACTAAATTATGTACATATGCAATCAAAATTTGCTTATTCATTGGCCCAACAATGTTAGAATTAAAAATTGTTTTTATGTAAATCCCTTTCGAAGAAAACGCGATAATAGGGTTCAGTCTAATCCGAGTTGTTTTGTTAATGAGGGTAACATAATAGTTTCCGGCTTAACAGGGGTACCCGCGCTGCCAGTGTAATCTTTAAAACAATTTTATTATGTAATTTAAATTTTCTAGAAATATTCCGGAGAGCAACCTTAAACAGCCGAAAATAATAAATAAAAAATGAAAACATCACATGCTACATAACGTGGGCTTAATATGAGCCTTTAGGAAAAACATGCAAATATGCTTTTGTCTAACCCTTCTAATCATATTAACATGATAACATGACCTTTTCTTTTCAATTTTCTTGTCAATTCCAATGATAAATGTAAACATTTTTTGATTTATTAGCCTTAAAACAAGTCATGGGCGACGCGCTTTTATAGAAAGGTATGTTTTATAGCAAACATAAGAAGCTAATTCAAATGCACCATATAAGATGTTAGTAAAATGTTAGAAAAATTGTTATTTATGGTAAGGGCATTTTAGACGTTTTATCTACAACCTGTCTACTTAGGGCATAAATAGATTAGAAATTATACATAACAGTGACAATTTATTGTAATGTCGACATCCCAGAAGTAGGTGGTCATGAGATACCGATTTGCTACCGTAGCAATCTGTTGAGTGTTTCATGAAAAGTAAAACACTAGTGTTTTATAGCATAGATTATAATAAGTAGCAATGACTGTGTTATGAAAAATACAACACTAGTGATTTAAAGCATAGATTATAGATATGCTAATGGCAAACAATGATTTTATACCTTATTAATAGACAGGTTGTTGATAAATAATAAATGGCACTAGGAAGTAAAAATTGGCAGCAAAGAAGTGGAACCTTCCCATCGCGTGGGTCTATGATTTCCGTTTCTTGTATTTAAAATTTTCAAGTTGGTATGCCTAAATGGCACTTCCCGTAGATTAATTGCTCCCAAAAGCCATTCAGCTCTTCAATGGGCCACCTAATCTCCATGTAACAAATTTCAGCCAAATCGATCCAGTAGTTTGGGCTACAACGTGGTTTTAGTGTTATTACAAAGTTTCGATTTTTCTACCCAAAAGGTAATAAATGCGAATAAATTTTGTCTTATTTAAAACCAGAATTTGAAGACCTTTCTGATGGTAACAATAAATCTTTCAAAAACTTGTTTTGGATGGTTCAATGAAAGAATAATTTTAAATTTGGAAATTGGTGTGCCAAAACGGCACTTTCCATTGGTCGATTGTATCCAAAAAAAATTCCACCTCTTCGACGTGTAATACATATAATCCCCATGTGCAAAATTTCAGCTAAATCGGTTCAGGGGCTTGGGCTGTAACGCGATTTTAAATTCCGATAAAAATCTCGGAATTTTTTAGTTTTGATCAAAATGACACTGAAGTGAATACATCTTTGGAAGCAGAATTTGAAGGCCTTTCTTATGGTGGCGTGAAAAATGAGGGTTTGCATTTAAAATTTAAAAGTTGATGTGCCAAAATGGCATTTCTTTTTGCACGATTGGCTCCAAAAGCTTTCCAGATCTATGTTGGGGCCTACGTACCAAATTCAACTAAATCGGTCTAGTAGTTTTGGCTGCGTGTTTACAATCGTACGTACCTACATACACACAGACACATTTTTAAAACCACTTTTTTGGGTTTGTGAGACCAGTGAGACCCCAAAACGTGAAGATCTGGTGTTAACTCAAATTCGAAAATTTTAGTGATTTCGGTAACCTCCCTTTTTTTTAAGTGGTGAAGTGGAGTGAGGGGTTAAAAATGGAACAACTTTTTATGGTATTGATGGTAATATAAACACGTTTTCGACTAATAAATGCTATGTAAGCGCAATAAATATAGCGTGACCACAGGCGGACCCCCAAACAGACCCACAGGTAGACATTTTCCAAGACCAATTTTTTGGATTATCCTAGAACTTAAAGATTTTTTTGGGCAATCAGATTTTTCGATCGATTGTAGTCAATTGAAAGAATAAGTCAAATTGGATCATCCCTTCCATTTTCCAAATACGGTAATAATGAAGAAAGATAAAAGGTTAAAATAATTTTTATCTGTGCTACAGTGATATACATCGCATTGATAAAAAAGTAGAGTAATTTGCTCGACCGCGCGCGGATAAAATCCCGAAATAATGGCACTCCGAGGACGACCCCCTGCGAATCCTCAAAGACATTGATGTAAATTTATTGCGGCCATTTCCAGGCCGGCCACGCGAATTTGCATATAATAAATCGGATCCAAGTTGCTTCAGCCCAATCAAACCGAACCGAATCGGGTGGGCGCAATGGCCCCTCGGCAACACCTCAAACATCCAGTAATTAAAACAACAACGAATGCTCTGTTCTCATATTATTCTTCAACATTCCGACGTAGCTGAATGCACTTAACACTCATTACCACCTCGTCACCGTTTCGCACGCATATTTTCACAAATGCCTATTCCTTTTTCAACGACACACTCCCAAACAAGAAGTTTTTATTTTATTATTGCATTATTTCAACTTTCAAATTAAAAATTTTACCGTAAATAGTACCGACTGGCGGTCGGGCCTCTTTTGCTACATAAAATACTATGTTAATTAGACTGACATGGATTTTTTCAATTCAAAACTTACTCCAGGCTAATTAAATAGTTTATTTATTTGGCAGGCTTGTTCTAAAAGAACTTTTACAGTACCTATACCTGTCTTGACCAAAATTTATTGTAGAAAACACCACGCTCTACTTTTATTTATTTAGAAAGATATTTATTTTCTTGAACACGGTTAAGTTAAAACATCAAGTTTCTGTTGTCTGCAATTAAAATGATAATTAGGATGTAGTGTTCTGATTTCTCAAAATTACACAAAGCCATTCATTAGTTAACATATGTTGTCATTAAACTGAATGCGTAAGTATGTTTAAATTATAAAAAATATTGACCACCACATGTTTGTCATAGTTATTCGGTAATAGTATATTACGTAACGAGAGTTGTAAGAAGCATATTACGCACGTGTGGAAGAAGTTGTACACGAGCCGCGTAGCGGCGAGTGTATAATTCCACAGTGCGTAATTGCCTTACAACTCGAGTTGCGTACGATACTTTTTCTACGACCACACAATAGGTACTTAACTTTTCTCAATAGTAGGTTTAATAAATTGAAGAACTTCTTCGAGAGGAATACTTCGGAAATATCCTCGGATAACTCAAGCTTATTTATTTGATGTGAATCCAGTGGTATAGTCACAAATTTTTGGGCACTTCCGGTTCAACCGGAAATTACCATAATTTTTATTTTTCAAAGGAATCATAGGTACTTTTTCTTAACGGATTCGGAATCTACGATTTGCGTGCATCTCCCACAAAAGATGTTATGCAAATTTACTCTGCATTATTTTGGTTTCTGAAACTTTTTTCCAGCATAAATAATTGATTCGTGCAATCAATGGAAGTATTTTTCTTAAAGTCAACTAATTTACCGGTTTATTGTTCCTGGTACCAAAAACCTGCCGGTATTCTATATTATGTGAATTTCTTTAAAATACCTGCTCGAAGGTTCAAGAAAATATGAAAAAATACAACTTACCGGTCCCAAGGCATTTTCGGAGAAAAAGGTCCTGCGATATAACTTAACTTTTGCACAGAAGATTTTCATTGTCTTTACCTCGGATTTTACTTTGCGGTTGGACTGCTTTTATCCTGGAAGAGGAGTAGTCGATAGGTTTTTAAAAAATGTCCTAATAAATAAGGGGAGAATAATGAATTTAACAATAAAATTGAGTGAAAAATGACATTTGACAAATGACAATTGAGAACTGTGCGATTTTCTCTCTTTACGCACAGTTTTAGATTTGCGTGCGTAAGGAACAGCTTACTTAGTTTGTACATTGTACAAAATTGGCTATTTACAATAGTGGTTGTAGAAAATAGTATATTACGTAACGAGAGTTGTAAGAAGCATATTACGCACGTGTGGAAGAAGTTGTACACGAGCCGCGTAGCGGCGAGTGTATAATTCCACAGTGCGTAATTGCCTTACAACTCGAGTTGCGTACGATACTTTTTCTACGACCACACAATATTTCTTAACTTTTCTCAATAGTAGGTTTAATAAATTGAAGAACTTCTTCGAGAGGAATATTTCGGAAAAATCCTGAGACAAGTCAACCTTATTTTTTTGATGTGAATCCAGTGGCATAGTCAGATATTTTTAGCACTTCCGGTTCAACCGGAAATGACCATAATTTTTATTTTTCAAATGGAATCATACTTTTTCTCACATGCATTTCTCACAAAAGATGTTATGCAAATTTACTCTGCATTATTTTGGATCCTCAAACGTTTTTTTCCAGCATAAATAATTGATTCGTGCTTACAATGGAATTACTTGAATTAAAGTCAACTAAATTAACGGTGGATTGTTCCTGGGTACCAAAAACCTGCCAGTATTCTATATTATGACAATGTCTTTAAAATACCTGCTCAAAGGTTCAAGATAATACGAATAAATACAACTTACCGGTCCCAAGGCATTTTCAGACGAAAAGATCCTGCGATATAACCTAACTTTTGCACAGATGATTTTTATTGATTTTACCTCGGATTTTACTTTGCAGTTGAACTGCTTTTATCCTGGAAGAGGAGTAGTCGATATGTTTTTAAAATGTCCTAATAAATAAGGGGAGAATAATGAATTTAACAATAAAATTGAGTGAAAAATGACATTTGACAAATGACAATTGAAAACTGTGCGATTTTCACTCTTTACGCACAGTTTTAGGTTTGTGTGCGTAAGGAACGGCTTACTTAGTTTGTACGTTGTACAAAATTGGCTATTTACAATAGTGGTCGTAGAAAAATATAATTACACTAGCACAGCATATATAAATAATTTATTAAATAAATTTTTTGTACGACTATCTCATAGGTAAAGTAGCCATTCAAGATACCATTGGAACAACAAAACTGTAGATCAAGAGAGCCTGCTTTATATACTTACTTCACCGGTTCCACCTAGTATTAATTCATCTCAAATTTTGTTGTTCAGATGGTCTCAATTTCAATTTGTACCGAATAGAAACTCATTTTCAGTGGTTCATTTTTAAAATTAATTTTGTCGTACCTATAGGTATGTTTGATGCAGAGCTGCGCCAAATAATAAATTGTGGTTACTTCATTATCCATCGTTGGTTTATTTTAGGTGGAAATTCACGGGAATTTGGATGTTAATTGTTTAACAATTAGTTAGTAAATTTGTATTAAAATTAAATTTAAATAAAAATTAGGAAGGGGCCGTCCATTTAGTCTTGCATTGAAATGTCCTATTTATGTCTTTTTATATCACATCCAAATGCCCGTGAATTTCAACAAAGTAATAAACACAATTATTTTAAGCAGTATTTATTAATATTTGGGTGCTGGAAAGAATGTAAGTAATAAATACAAATACTTCTCTTTATCAAACAAGTAAAGATTTTGGTGCTTAAAATAATGGTATTTAAGTAAGTTCTTTCAAAATGCGGTTCTGATAATGGGTACTTGAAGTGCTTTCTAAAAAGTAGGCAGGTACTGGTTCATAGAATATTCATGTGTGAAAAAGGCGAAATGTTAACAAATTTTTGCTACAGAATTAAAAAGTAGAAAATGAACAAAAAAATTTTGAGGTTGAGAAATAAAAAGAATGACAATATAAACCAAATGTGTAAATGAAAAGAATTGCCGGAATTAAGACAAATTTTGCCGAATTTTGAAAAATTAACACTCGGGGCTGAAAAATTGCGAAAGGGGATGAAAAATCAAGAGGAATGAGAATTAAGTGTAGAATTACGAAATATAACACGAAAATAACCAAATTATGAAATTAAAACTTTTGTAAAAGGTAAACTGAATCCCAAATGAGTTCAATTTTATTACCGACGAAAAACGAAATTATGCGAATTTTGCAAAATTAGCACTTAGGGGGTTGAAAAATCATAAAGGTGGATGAGGATTAACCGTGGTTAAGTAAAATTACGGAAAATAACACCAACATAACCCAAGTATGTAAATTTTGCGTTTGAAAGAGTTGAAATATTGCGAAGGGGGAAGAAAAGTGAAAAATGTAAACATCATCCAAATGAGTTCAATTTATTACCGAAGAAAAACGAAATTACGTAAATATTTGCCAAATTAGCACTTAGGGGGTTGAAAAATCGTAAAGGGGGATTAAAAGTCAAAGGGGATGAAAATTAATCTTAATTAAACAGAATTACAGAAAATAACACGAAAATAGGCCAACTATGTAAATTTGGCTTTAGGGGGTTGAAATATTGCGAAGGGGGTCGAAAAAGTGAAATTTATTACCGAAAAAAGGCAAAACTGCGCGAATTTTACAAAATTAACGCTCGGGGGTTGAAAAATTGTTAAGGGGGATAAAAAGTCAAGAGGGGTGAAAATGAACTGTAGTTAAGTAGAACTTCGCGAGAATCACACGAAAAAGAAGCGGTCTGGGTAAATTTTGATTTTTGAGGGTTCACAAATCATGAAAATGAAAATGACTTTGAATTATCGAAAAATCAGAAGAAAGCCCGAAAAAATAAAATGTATTTATTCTGCTTGCTAGGGCTTAGGAGTTGTTAGTAGCGTAGGGGTTGGTTTTAGGTTGAAGACTCATAAGACTTTTTTTCAATGGTTTACCGAAATCTATCGAACCCCATGATTTTATTCCACCACTTGCATGAAAAAATTTCCAGTTTCAACTCTTAAATTTCATCCCCCTTGTTAAATCATAATGAAAATTTGCCCATCCGCCAACAGTGTAGTTGTAAATTACCACACCAAATCCAGCCCTGATAATGTTGAGTAGTTTTAGAGGGTTGTACCGCCGCCTTTAAGGGTTGTTTTTCCGCGAATGATGAATAAGACCTTTTTTGTACCATCAATAGAAAGCTATCGAATGGTATTAATTTCAACCCGACATTATTTCTCCTAAAATTCACTTTTCCTTTCTCGAAGATGCAATGTGTAAAATGTCACAGTTCCGCAGAAGATATTGCTTCTCTTGTGTCAAATTACAGGGCTTCATGGACGTTTCAAACCCTAATCCCCAACCCCCTATTTCACCACCCCCACATGCTCTAAAGGAAGTTGTGTTTTCAATTTCACCACCCTAATCCAATTCGTTGAAAAATTGCGGTGATTTATAGATTCAAGCTTTCAACCCCTCATGATTTCACTCCTTTATGATTCACAGTTGTGACTTTATTTTTCCGCTGTTACATAACTCCTTGCGTATTTACTGACTTCACATATTCATTCATTCATAAATAAATCAATAGGGTTTCAGAAGAAATAAATAAATAACTATTATCCGCTTATCGCATTCTGCTACGGCGCTAAAAATGAACAACTGAAGATGAGCTTCTATTCGGTTTCGGTACAAAATAAAATTGATACCATCTGAACAACAAGGAATTTTTTGACACTTGCGGAGGCATTTGACTGCTTTTTGATGAAATTTGTATGATAGTGTGAGGAATTTTCAAGGAATTTCAGGAAATTTTGTGTCAGTCGCCCGAGGAATTTGTTGTGCTTCACAGAGGAATTTTTGGTTATTTCAGGAATTTTATTGTCTTTGAAGAAATTTCAAGAATTTTTAAAGTAGGTAATGCGTGGAATTTTGCGGAACTTGTGGGTAATTTGAGGAAGCTTTGTGTGAGGAAATTTTTGACACCATAGACGATTTTTGTGGAATTTCAGAGGAATTCTATTCCCTTGAGGAAATTTCAAGAATTTGTAAGGTGATGCGAGGTAATTTGCGAGGAATTTTGGACAATTTGTGAGGAATTTCGGGAAATTTTGTGTCAGTCACCCTAGGAATTTTTGGGATTTTGAGGAATTTTATTGTCATTTTGAATAAATTTCAAAAATTTGCAAGGTAATTCGGGAAATTGGAGAAATTTTGTGACATGCGCCATATGTGCCATGTGCAGAAGTACATGTTTCATGTAAACTTTTCGTGAAATCTTAGTATTTTGTTGTAATTGAGAGAATTTTTGCAAATAAGAAGTAGATAGGTATTATTCTGTGGCATTTTTGCTAGGAGAAATTTTTTTGTCTCTCTACTTGGACCATGGCCCAACCTCTCGATAGTTCTATTCAATTTTGGCTATTTTCTTAGGGAATTAGGCATTTTTTTACGATTTCTTAAAGTGGTCTTTCGTTTTTCTTATCATTAATTCTACAACCATCAACTTCTTACAATTCGCGATTTAGTGTAGATACCCACACATTGTCTTGGCATGATATCGGTTTACCCTCTGCATTAATGTAGCACCTTTTTTTCTCGAATGTAGAAATATTGCTGATGGTACCTATCAATGAGGGTATAATTACAATGTCTTTGATCCATTATAAATTATGGTATCATATTATCCAAGATCTTAATATGCCACTATGTCACTCATGCCGTCGGTCAAATGTAAAGGGCAAAGGCGAAGAGGTGGACCTCGCCTGCGATATAAATCACCTGGAATTACTCAGAGATGCGTTTTTTCGCACACACCTTTCCAGTATTTAATCCATCGCTGCAAGATCATTCACAATTAGATTTGATGTCGTGCAGTCACGCTTTATCGTATTTATTGGGCATTGTCTTCCTATAACGACCTACAAATAGACCAAGTATTCCTCCGTGAAATACGGACGCCATATCCTCTACTACAATGGCGTAGTGATTGCGCAAAATTGATGCCTCCATGATTTTCACTAATGAGCTCGGAAATTTGGGCCCATTGTTCTGCCCACAGGAACGGACTTAGGGTCACTGGATAGTTATTTATCACGGTCGGAGTAGTTCTACATGTGTATGAGTGTCATTCTGGGTTAGGCCGTAATATGATATATGGTTGTTGAGGCTTTATATGTAGGCTCGGCCCTCACTTTAAGGAGTGGTTGGCATTTGAAAAATAAGACGTTTTCCGAATACGCCCCTGCGATTTTCGTTCACATTCGTGAAAATTGTTCGATGATTTCTTGATAAATGGCAAAACTAATCGCGAGAAAGGCCACAATTGTATATTTTAATGAAATATTGCTGTAAAGGATGGATTTATTCTGAGGCTTTTCAACGCTAATTGGATATTATGGAGTGCTAACGCCGTCTAACAATTAATATACCTAGCTATAACTTGCAACAATTAATAGTATGACCTTAATAGCTTGATTAATGATTTTAGTTGCGAATAATTTCGTGCGTGGGGATGGGTGGTAAAAGCATTAATGTTATGGCAGTAAAAAGTCAATTAATTTAATCGATTCAATTTCGGGGGACCGATTGCCATTAGGTTACAAAGTTGCAGTAAAACTTTTACAATCGAACATTTCTTGCATTTCCCGTATTAATTAGTCTAATTTTAAAACTCGTTTTATTATGCTGTTCGAACAGCGAATATCTCCTATCGTTTTATATTCATTTTATGGATTTCTTGAGTGGTTCATGTTAACTTATACCGCATTGAATATAGGCAGCATTCCGCAAAGTTCTATTTTAGAGTTTACGTGGCACTCGGACATAAATATTTACGCCAATCATAATGTGGGATGATTACAATTTATAATGAGTTATACACGGAGATTTTCAATCTTTCTGAATTAAGTTATACCATGAAAATCATAAATCTTTGTTTGATCGTTAATCTCTTGATTAATCTCTCTTAAATATTTCAATATTTATAAGCGAACTACGGCCCATGTTAACCACGAATTTACATAAAAATATTTGTAAGAAGCTTCAACCATTAAATTTACCTAATGCCACTTACGTAACGTACAGGATTTATCGCCGCATGCAGACAATTCCATGTATTTAAATAAATAATCGATGATTCACAAAAAATAAATATTGAATTAATTAGCCAAACTAAGGCTTTCTGGAGCTGAAGAAGACATTGATTTATCTAAATAAATCGGCACAAAAAACATGACCAGGACACTAAGGGTTCGAAGTAAAGCGCTTACTGCCTTAACATATGAACATGACAGCTTACCAGAGTAGTCCAGCGGACCAAAACGACCATTTAGCCCCAGCATGAGCCTCCAATATCATTCAATAAGTGACTCGGCATACCTCGCAATTCTTATTATAATGTACTTTAATATAGTTACAAAGTTGGTGTGAGGATTGGAACGTTTAATATTTTTCGATTTTGAGATGATCTAAAATATTCACCTGTCGCCCATTTATCATCGATGTTCGTTGTGGAGGACAAGAGTTTTGTTTTTATTTTATTTTCATGTAAACAACTGATGCTTTATAAAATACAGTTTTGCAATGACTCGAACTCTTGGAGTTTTGTAAAGTGCAGTATTGTTGTCTCGAGGTCTTCATCCAAGGTACCTACTTGGAACAAGTACTGACCGAGGTAGTGACTTCTTGAGTAAAAATACCACTGATCGATAAATAGAAGTAGGTTTTTTAGTCATTTTTTTAGCCCTTTGACAAAATCGGTCTTTGAACAATGTATTGGCTTATTTCTTTCAAGAACTACGAGGCCAGTCATATTAGAGATTTACCTCAATAGCCTGGAACCACGAAACATGAGGCCACAAATAGGCTGTCTGGGAAAAATTGTGCCAGTTTGTACCTCTTGGCACGAAGTTATAATGTATACGATTTTTTTCACATTTTTAGTGCTACTACAAATGGCTGAAAACGAATTGTTAAGGAGGATTGTAAAATCAGCGAAATTTGCGGTTTTCATGTCCCGGATGTCAAAACCGCTCTTGTAGAGAAAAAAAATGCAGCAGAGAAGCGGCTGGAACCTCCCCATCGCGTGGATCTTTGTATTCTGTGTAGATAGTAGTCAATTCAACAGAATTTGTCATCCACTGTCAGCCCGCTCCCTTTTAATGAGAAAGAATTTTTTCTCTATTTTCCGCTGAAATGGCAGAAACTGTGAATACATTTTTAGAACCAGAATTTGATCGTCTTTCTAATGGCGACATAAAAAAGGAGGCCTTGCTTTAAAATTTAAAGTTGATATGCTTAAATGGCACTTCCCGTGGACCAATTGCTTCCAAAAGCCTTTCAGGTCTTCAACGGGTCACCCAATTTCAGCCAAATCGATTCATTAATCTGGGCTATAATGTATTTTTAGTGGTACTACAAAATTTCGATTTTTTGACCCAAAAAGCACTAAATGCGAACGAATTTTGTCTTATTTAAAACCAGAATTTGAAGACCTTTCTGATTGTGACAATAAATCTTTCAAAAACTTGTTTTGGATGGTTAAATGAGTGAATAATTTTAAAGTTGGAAATTGGTGTGCCAAAACGGCACTTTCCGTGGGCCGATTGAATCCAAAATTTGTTCAGCTCTTCGCCGTGCAATACAATGCCCATGTGCAAAATTTCAGCCAAATCGGTTCAGGGGCTTGGGCTGTACCGCGATTTAAAAGTCCGATAAAAATCATTTTTTTTTAAATTTTTGGTCAAAAGGGCACTAAGAATGACTGCATTTTTAGAAGCAGAATTTGAAGGCCTTTCCTATCGTGACGTGAAAAATGGGGGTTTGCATTTAAAATTTAAAAGTTGATGTGCCAAAATGGCATTTCTAGTTGCACGATTGGCTCCAAAAGCTTTTCAGATCTAAGTTGGGTTATGAGACGCCAACGCACCAAATTTCAGACAAATCGGTCTAGTAGTTTTGGCTGTGGCGTGTTTACAAACGTACGTACGTACGTACGTACACACACACAGACACATTTTGAAAACCGCTTTTTTGGGTTCCTGAGACCTCAAAACGTGAAGATCTGGTGCTATCTCGAATTCGAAAATTTTAGTGATTGCAGTAACCTCCCATTTTTTTAAAATTTTGTTGGAGTTGGGGAGGTTAAAAAAGGTAAACCACACGTTTCGAGATATTTGCAAAAAAGTGGAAAAAGCGAGTCCTCTGTTAAAATTTCCAATAACTTCATGCCCAGAACGTCAAATTGGTCCAAAGTTTTTCCCAGTCCCAGATATTGGAGCCTATTTCGACCGATTTGTAGCCCATCTAGCGTGATGATTGCATGGAGCCCGAGGGGTGAGTCGCAGGGGAAAATTTTGTTTACTAGATTTCCTTTTAGAAAGATTTTGCCAAGATTTCCCCAAGATTTCCTCGGATTTCCCCAAGATTTCCTCTGATTTCCGGGATTTTTTTTTCGCAAGATTTCTCCAAACTTCCCAAGATTTCCCCGAGATTACCTCAGATTTCCCAATATTTCCCCGAGATTTCCTCAGATTTCCTCAGAATTCCCCAGATTTCCCCCAGATTTCCTGAGATTTCCTAAGATTTCCTCGGATTTCCCCAAGATCTTCGGGAATTTTTTTCGCAAGATTTCCCCAGATGTCCTAAGATTTCCCCGACATTTATGACAAAAATAATTAACAAAAAAAGTGCAATAAACAAAAAATAAGATTAGCCTTACATTCAGTTTAATGAATAATTGAAATGTTAATCGGAGTAGAAAATGTTATTTTTTCCGGTAAATTTTCAATTCGTGGCTAAGGGGGCACTGCCCCCCTTGCAAATTTCAAGGGGACGAGCGCCCCCTTGACCCCCTGGTTCCCGCGCCTATGACTGCTTCCCAGACGCAACCCAACTTAAAATTGGGCCCTTATTATTAGTTCTGGGTGAAGCCCTTTTCTTATAATATGACTGGCCTGTACGAAAATGTTAAAATTTTCATAAATTTGGTCAAACTTGGTATCAAGTTACTTTTTTGCATTATCATATGAAAGCTTTTCGTATTCTGCTTGTAAAAATGTATTCATACTTGGTGTCCTTTTGGCCAAAAAACGGTGCCGTGAAAAGAAACCTATGTATAACTGTAGTGTATATTTGTTAGCTCTTTTTTTTTTTCAAGTCGAAAACCTTAGTACCATTTTTTTTTAAACTGCCATTTTAGTGGCGAAAAGGCCCTTTTTGAATTTATTTTAGTAAGAGAGCATATTCTTACTATCGGATTCGATAGCTGTGGCATTGCCGGACCAATAACCTTGGTGTAATTTTTTTGAAAATTGCCACTTTTTGAATTTTTCTTATCAAAAGGACATATTATTATTATCTAATTCGATAGCTCTTGCATTGCCGGATCGAAAACCTTAGTGCTTTTTCCAGAAAAATGTCATGTTAGGGGTGAAGAACATTTTTATTTAAATTTGTTTGTGCTCGTCCGCATGGTTCGGACAACTCGATTTACAAATTCTGTGAAAAAGATTCTACCATCTCCGAAATTGGCAATTTTTTTTTCCTTTTTTAAAATACATTATGCAAGATGGAAGTAACATTTGAAAATCTTCCTCTCTATTGATAATTTTCTTCAATTTATTGGCGAATTTTAACACAAAACGTGACTGAATTAAACCCGAAATAACCTTTTAATCTCTTTGACGTAGATTTTCGACTTTGGCTCTGATCCATCCTTGATCCAGCTATCGGTGAAAGTAAGACCAAATATAATTACTGTATTTACCTCTCAACGATAGATATCGAAAACAAAGATTGATCGCCACGGAGATCGGTCCATTGTGTTCGCACGGTGAAATTTACTTTCAAAGGTAGCGTGGGATATTACAGATTTAATTTATTCTAAAGCGGGCCAAAAAACTCTTCATTATTATTGTAGAAAATAATCATGTTTTACTAGGAAACGCAATAAAACGTGCGATTATGTTAATAATCTGAGAATCGTGATTTTCCGGAAACTTCCCCTCGCTATAGAAACGCCACTTTTTAAATGAAGTCGCTGGAATCGAAACGGATTAGATTATTTTATCAGATTGCCGTCTCTCATCTTGTTAGATAATATCAGCGCCATCTGAAACCCTCGTCGATCTGATTAGGAACAGATACTGCCATTTCTTTGACTTAGTGATGCGTAACTATGTCCGACGAGGGAAAAATCTTGTACCTATTCTGAGTACATAAATCTCACTTTTTCATCAAAACACAGTGTGGTCCAGATAATTTTACTACAAAACTGTGAGCATTCTGTGAGCTAACTAAAGAATTGCGTAGGATATTTTCACATTTTTATGTCGGCTCTATTTTCATTCACCAACGAGCAATTGGTTTAATCGAACAAATTATGGCTTTCCAACAAAATGGACTTTCAAACAATTGGTTTTAGAACAATTGACCTTTCTGACAATTTGGCTTTCGAACAATTGGTTTCGGACAATTAGATTTCGAGAAATTGACCAGATACCAAAATAGCGAGAACGGAGGTCAAACAAATACTTAATAAAAAAAATGCAGCAGAGAAGCGGCTGGAACCTCCCCATCGCGTGGATCTTTGTATTCTGTGTAGATAGTAGTCAATTCAACAGAATTTGTCATCCACTGTCAGCCCGCTCCCTTTTAATGAGAAAGAATTTTTTCTCTATTTTCCACTGAAATGGCAGAAACTGTGAATACATTTTTAGAACCAGAATTTGATCGTCTTTCTAATGGCGACATAAAAAAGGAGGCCTTGCCTTAAAATTTAAAGTTGATATGCTTAAATGGCACTTCCCGTGGACCAATTGCTTCCAAAAGCCTTTCAGGTCTTTAACGGGTCACCCAATCTCCATGTAGCAAATTTCAGCCAAATCGATTCACTAATCTGGGCTATAATGTATCTTTAGTGGTACTACAAAATTTCGATTTTTTGACCCAAAGAGCACTAAATGCGAACGAATTTTGTCTTATTTAAAACCAGAATTTGAAGACCTTTCTGATTGTGACAATAAATCTTTCAAAAACTTGTTTTGGATGGTTAAATGAGTGAATAATTTTAAAGTTGGAAATTGGTGTGCCAAAACGGCACTTTCCGTGGGCCGATTGAATCCAAAATTTGTTCAGCTCTTCGACGTGCAATACAATGTCTATGTGCAAAATTTCAGCCAAATCGGTTCAGGGGCTTGGGCTGTACCGCGATTTAAAAGTCCGCTAAAAATCATTTTTTTTTAAATTTTTGGTCAAAAGGGCACTAAGAATGAATGCATTTTTAGAAGCAGAATTTGAAGGCCTTTCCTATCGTGACGTGAAAAATGGGGGTTTGCATTTAAAATTTAAAAGTTGATGTGCCAAAATGGCATTTCTAGTTGCACGATTGGCTCCAAAAGCTTTTCAGATCTAAGTTGGGTTATGAGATGCCTACGCACCAAATTTCAGACAAATCGGTCTAGTAGTTTTGGCTGTGGCGTGTTTACAAACGTACGTACGTACGTACGTACACACACACAGACACATTTTGAAAACCGCTTTTTTGGGTTCCTGAGACCTCAAAACGTGAAGATCTGGTGCTATCTCGAATTCGAAAATTTTAGTGATTGCAGTAACCTCCCATTTTTTTAAAATTTTGTTGGAGTTGGGGAGGTTAAAATGCTAAGCAACAATCGTGTAAAGAGTTTGGGCACAAAAGGAAAGATAACCAAAAACGTTTCTTTGGTACTTATATTAAAGCAATTGAGGAGACAAAAGAAAACACCAAGGTTGAAGAATATAAAAGTAAGAATAGTAAGACAGAAAACATATTGAAGAGAAATGCATAAGAATGCAAATTTAGAAACAATATTTCAAAAAGATCACGCCTATGACGAGTTTACCCACAATAGGAGGAAAATGGCCAAGATGACATTACAGCAGAATTGATAAAATTCATGGAATACTAAGTTCTTGGAACTTCTTAATTGCTTACAGCCTAAAGAAGACAGAAATACCGAAAGGTTAGACAGGCGTAATGTGGAGGATGAGGGTAATATTGCCAATATCAATATATAAAAAAGGTGTCATGTAAAAATGTGCAGATTGTTGATGATTTAGTAATGAAAAATCCGTGCTTGACGAAATTTTGCAATACACCCCCGTACTCTAACTTTAAAATTTCAAACAGCAACCCCCACTTTATGACATATCGCTTGGAAGCTAATTCAGTTACCTACCAATCCAGTGCTGTAAATATTTTTTTAAATCCGTTCACCTCCTAGCGCCCTCTGTGGGCCAATTTTAAATCACATGTAGGCCCCTTGTGATACATTATTTTGAAGAGTATGAGTATGAGATCCGCTAAAACCTGGTGCAAGAATTTTTCAAATCTATCCACTCGTTTAAAAGTTACACTGAAGAACATGCATTGGATCTGAGCCAAGAAATAATTATTTGTTTTTTTTTTCAAAAATTCTTGCATTAGCTTTCAGAGGATTTCATTCCCTTCAAAATGATGTGTCACAATGTGCCTTAATGTAATTTTAAATTTGACCATAGAGGGCACTACAAGGAGAAAGGACATAAAGAAAATTTTGAGCATTGAATTGGTAATGAAATTAGCTTTCAAATGATGTATCACAAGTGGGGGGTTGCTTTGCCATTTGAAATTTTAAAGACGGGGTTGGCGGGGGTTAGGGGGTGCGTTGTAAAATTTCACCAAGCACGAATTCAAGTGTCCCCCTCAAAATAATAATCGACCTGTTCGAGGAATTTTTCCTCGATTGAGTCAGAGAGGATAAAATTTAGATGGTCCCTCTTCAGTGGACCATCCTGTATAGCTTTTACCAGCATACCAGGAAAATACTAAATAAATACTATCTTTAAACGTTTTGAAGATATTTAGAAAAAAAAAACACTTTCAAAGTGCGACCCCTTTAAGGGGCTTTAGCTCCCTTAGGACTTATTTTCATGTTCATAGGGACTTTTTTTTATATTGTATTTCATGGAAGAATCTACTGGTAAAGTTTTGACCACAAATTTCGGGATACCTTGTATTTGCTTCGACCACGAAATTTATGGCCATATTCTCCGGTCAAAAATGAAATTAAAAACACCTAGAAATCTTTTTCGATTTCCGCTTCCTAAGGGAGCTGCAGCCCCCTAAAGTAGGGGCTATGTTTGAGTTATTTGCGGATAACTCTTGAACGGTTTAAGTTACGATAACCAAATTTGTGTATTTATTTAGCTTATTGGGCTACATAATTCCCTCTAATTTTATCAATACGAACTACGTGAACCCGGATAGGCAATACCATGTTGGTAATTTCTTTCAAACTTTTTGTTAGCTTATTGGAAAAATTACTTGATTCGATTTTCAATAATCTTGCTTAAAAAGAGGTTTTTTGGCTCTTTCATTTTTTTCATGCAGGGCTTAGTTTTTGAGAAAAATGAAACCTAATGCAAGCATGTACCCCTTTCCGGCAAAATTCATAGCTTCGATATCATAAAGGTGGTTACATACTATGGTTAAAAACCATTTCCAATCAATAAAACCCTTGAAAATAAGCTAGTGTATTATTGTATTACTGTGTATTACTGAAACCACGACGACCCTCTTTGTTTTAATAATTGAAGCTATGGCGATTTTGCTGATTTTCCTAAAAATTGGTAGTGCATGCTTGCATTTAATTTAATTTTTCTCCAAAACGAAGTTCCGTATCAAAAAAATTAAAGAGCCGGAAAAGTTCGCTTTTAAAACAGGATTTATGAAAATCGTATCAACTAATTTTTTTGGAACGTTAGCAGAAAGTTTGGTAAAATTACAGGAGATTATGTAGTCTAGTAAGCTAAATAAGTGACCCAAATATGGTTCTCGTAGCTTAAACGGTTCAGAAGTTATCCGCAAATAACTCAAACATAGCCCCAACTTTAGGGGGCTGCAGCTCCCTAGGGAAGCGGAAATCGAAAAATTCTTGTAGGTGTTTTTAATTTTATTTTTGACCAGAGAATATGCTCATACATTCGTGGTCGAATTCGAGGACATCCTGTAGAAGACAATAATGGTACGATATAGATAGAGAAATAAATGTGAGAATAGAGAAAACTGGAAGAATATATTTTGCATTAGAACGTCATTTATAAAAAAGGAGGTGCTGAAAAAGATTAGACAGAAGTATATGAGAAAGTAATAAGACCATCTATGGTGTGGTAAATTTTTCATGGCGCATGTGTTGGTAACTCCTAAACCATAAGAGATACAGACACGGTTAAATCAGGCAAAAGCTGTGGAATTTGATGCCGATCAAGAATCTGTAAGAAACTTGATAAGTGTTTGCTCGTTCAAAAGTTACAGGGAAAAACGAAAATAGTCGATTTAACCTCCCCAACCCCATCACAATTTAAAAAAAATGGGAGGTTACTGCAATCACTAAAATTTTCGAATTTGAGATAGCACCAGATCTCCACGTTTTGAGGTCTCAGGAACCCAGAAAAGTGGTTTTTAAAATGTGTCTGTGTGTATGTTCGTACGTTCGTACGTTTGTAAACACGCCACAGCCAAAACTACTGGGCCGATTTGGCTGCAATTTGGTACGTAGGTATCTCATAACCCAACTTAGATCTGAAAAGCTTTTGGAGCCAATTGTGCAACCGGAAATGCCATTTTGGCACATCAACTTTTAAATTTTAAATGCAAACCCCCATTTTTCACGTCACCATAAGAAAGACCTTCAAATTCTGCTTCTAAAAGTGTATTCATTCTTAGCGCCCTTTTGACCAGAAATAAAAAAAAAAATTGATATTTATCAGACTTTAAAATCGCGGTACAGCCCAAGCCCCTGAATCGATTTGGCTGAAATTTTGCACATGGGGATTGTATTGCACGTCGAAGAGCTGAACAAATTTTGGATTCAATCGGCCCACGGAAAGTGCCGTTTTGGCACACCAATTTCCAACTTTAAATTATTCACTCATTTAACCATCCAAAACAAGTTTTTGAAAGATTTTTGTCACCATCAGAAAGGTCTTCAAATTCTGGTTTTAAATAAGACCAAATTCGTTCGCATTTAGTGCTCTTTGGGTCAAAAAATCGAAATTTTGTAATAACACTAAAAATCCATTATAGCCCAAATTAGTGAATCGATTTGGCTGAAATTTGGTACATGGAGATTGGGTGACCCGTTGAAGACCTGAAAGGCTTTTGGAAGCAATTGGTCCACGGGAAGTGCCATTTAAGCATATCAACTTTAAATTTTAATTACAAGGCCTCCTTTTTTATGTCGCCATTAGAAAGACGATCAAATTCTGGTTCTAAAAATGTATTCACAGTTTCTGCCATTTCAGTGGAAAAAATGCAGCAGTGAAGCGGCGGGAACCTCCCCATCGCGTGGATCTTTGACTTGGGTTTCTAGTCGAATTAGCAAAGAAAATGTATGACTGGTTTCCATGATGGTTTTAGAACTTTTTTAGAACACACAAATTGAAACATTCATTAGAGAAAAGTAGGTATAAATAAGTCCTTTTTAGGCAGTTCTAAAACCGTCGTTGAAACCAGTCTTATACAATTTCTGTGCTAATTCGTCTAGAAACACAAGTCAAAGATCCACGCGATGGGGAGGTTCCAGCCGCTTCACTGCTGCATTTTTTTTTAACTAAGATAGCTTTACGAAACTTTGTTTGATATGGTGCATCTATTGACATTGGCATAACCGTGTCTGTATCTCGAGGGGCAAATCTATGAGCAAAATTTTGTACACTGATTTCACCTGATTTCACCATGATTTCATCTGATGATTTCACCTTATTTCCCTTGATCTCACCTGGTTTTCCTTGATTTCGCCCGATTTGACGTGATTTCACCACCATCATGATTTCACCTACCTTGTACACTGATTTCACCCATAGATTTACCCCTCCCTGTATCTCTTATGGTTTAAGAGTTACCAACAAATGCACCCTGAAAAATTTACCACCTGTATGTATAAAAATCATAGCGACATAAATTGGATTCATAAGAAGAATAAAAGGAATAAGAAGGGGTAAGAACACGATAGTCGTAAGTCAACTGCATGGATATAAAATCAGACGAGAGGATAATAGAAGAGGGACAATAGGATATGTCCATAGAATGATGGAAGATGATAGACTAACAAAAAGAATTCATGAAGCTGGAGTCCACTGTAGAAAAGAAATAGAAGAGGACATTTACGGAAACCGAGGGAAAACCAGCAGAGGTTATAGAAGACTGTGGAAAACGAAAATAACAGAAGAACAATATACTTGAAATATATCTACAAAATCTGTAAAGCATTGTCCGACAGACACCCAAAAAGGGTAAATGGACGAAACGATTAAATAAAAGTAAAATAGAAGCTACAACTTAAAAATAATACCCGTAAATGGCTGGCAATGTAGGAAAGAAAATCCTGCGTTTTACGTTTTAGTAACAGTTTCGTCTCTCATTTTTCGGAGGATCAGCTCGGTAATTTATTTGTCCAATCCGGTAACTATTTGTCATAATATAAGACACGGTTCGGAATTTCATTTTGTGGGCGGTGCACGATATTATAATCACCTGGAAAATATTCTATTAATTATTCCAAGTGATAAATGCGTGTGATTTTTAACTGTCCCCGTAATCTCTTCACCAATCTACCGTGGAGATTGCGCAACGTCCAAGGATTGATAAATGGGCGACCTGAAATACCGGAAAAACTTGCATTTTTTGGAACGGGCTGCATGTTGCGAGGAAATGAAAAGATTTCCAGAATAAATCTTGGCGTGTATCTCTTAACACCGTTGCTGCATTTCGAGTAACGATTCAGTGGATAAACTAATCAATTAAGGCTAGTTTATATGCAAGAGAGGCCGCTTCTGCAGAACTAGATATTCCACTGCTTCTCTATTTGGACTGTTCTGAAATGAATTTCAGCAATAATTCTTGTTTCTCCTTTTGAAAATGAAGCAGTCATGTGAGGATGAATTATTTGAAGAGATATGGCCGAATAAAAAAGAGGTTCTCTGTGCTTACAAATGTTCGCGTCGCCGTATCTCAGTGGTAATATTTTAATAAGTCGCCGATTGACAATTCGCGTAGGTCGTGGCAAAAATGAGCAATGTTGTTGTAGTTGGTTGTTACAGCAGCGCCACAGCGGCATAGCTGATAAACACTGGAGGCCCTCCTGCTGGGTCCGAACCTGCCGAGCCAGGCGCAAATTACAATAGTTTGCACACGTCACTCACATACGAAGAAGTTATCGCTTCGCAAATTTTCCAAAGTTTTCTATCCTTTGGACGAAACGCTTTTATTAGCCGTGTTTAATATGAGGGAACGGTGCCGGTTTCTTGCTAGACGATGATCTCGGACATGCAATCCGGTAAATATTATAATGCGCAACGCCCGAGGGTCTTCCTTCACGACAACGCCCGATAGATTGCCCCTTTAATAATAGTTTTACGAAAAATTCTTGCAATCTCTTAAAAACTGGTCAACTCATAAAAAACCGGTAATTAAGATAATCACTGCATCGGATTAATTTATTATTGTTCGATATTGTCAAACCCAACCCGGAGGCCAAACCTCGGTGGCTTTGTTGGGCCGACCCTCCACCACCACAAATCAGGCGCCCATTGTGAGTCTACCTACTTTTAATTCCGACTTTCAATGATTTGTTGTTTAATTGTATATTATTTTATATCGTATTTTGCTTTTATTGCTACTTTAAACGATTTAATTGGTGTTTGTGAGTCGGTGTGATCTCTGAAACAATAACCAAATCGCGCATTTATCATTCGGGGCA
This sequence comes from Pycnomerus fuliginosus, assembly GCA_963924575.1. Taxonomy (NCBI): domain Eukaryota; kingdom Metazoa; phylum Arthropoda; class Insecta; order Coleoptera; family Zopheridae; genus Pycnomerus; species Pycnomerus fuliginosus. Next base: position 18,216,838 of record OZ004622.1, read on the forward strand.
AGTTGGCTAGAAGCTGATTTATTTACCGAACCGACGTCAGCAGCAGTAATTGGGGGTGGCCTTCGAAGTGCCCCAAATCAGGTTAGTAATCTGTTGCATTGTTGTAGCTTTCATGAATGGGCCTTTCCAATTTAAAAAAAATTCAGATTGTTTTGTTATACTTGCAAAGTTGAAGAAATTTCTATGATATTTGTTCAATTAGTTTGCAAGGTAATTGCTTCTACATTAGGTATTTAAAAAAATAAAAACAGATTGTTACTGTAATTTGCGCGCCAGAAGTTTAAATCAAGTTCAGCCAATTAGAACGTCCCGATAGAGGTTCACCCAATAACACTGAGAAGTTTGTCGGCCACTTGTCAGCATATATGACGTCATATATGCCGACTTCGAATTTTCAAGATTTTTTAATTAAAAAACTACGAAGTTTTGAAACATTTTATTTACCGAGGCCTTGACCAAGTATATCCTTTGTTATTTTATAATTTTTAAAAATTCTTGGAAAGGCCCAATTGCGGTCTTCTAATGCCCGCCGCCGATATTTTCAATGATTTTATATTATTAACCTTGATTTTGTACATTTAGTGTTATGTAGGAAACAGCTGTGTTATAATATTTTTCTAATACTAACATCTTATACTGTTTCTATGGAAATTAACTTTTTATGTTTGCTGTAAAACACGCCATTCTATATAAAAGCACGTCGCCCATGACAACGTGTTTTAAGGCTAATAAATCAAAAATTTTTGACATTTATCACTTGAATTGACAAGAAAATTCAAAAGAAAAGGTTGTGTTAACATGGTTAGTATTAGAAAAAATCATGAAGACAAAACGTGTGTTTTGCAATTAAAAAATCTGGGCATATTATATTTTCGCTCCTAACGTTGCTCAAATATAAACTACGGCCTTGATTTTTAAACTGCCTATAAAACACTTGTTGTCTTATAGCTATAAATGATAGAAAATACTTACATTATACATTTGTCGTTAATGCTACATACGGTAGAAATCCGACCTATAAATCCTCTCAACGCTCAAAATGTGCTATACCGACTACATTCATTTTGATTAGACATTCGTCGTAAGATCGTAAAATTTTGAAAAATTCTAGAAAACGCTTTAAAATTGATGGAGAAAAAATGTACGTATACAAGTAAGAGGAAAAATTTACTTGATTTTGGTGGCAATCGGCCAACGACAAATGCCCCTTTGGCATGTCAATTGTGAAATTTGAAAGATGACAACCATTTGTTTTTATCGGCACTCTTCAAATTCTGTTTCCAAAAATGCAATCAAATTTAGTGCCCTTTTGGCAAAAAATTTTGAAAATTTTAAATCTATAGAAACGTTTATTATAGGACAAGTTTACTTTTTAATTATTTTTGAAACGTTTCTCTTGGCGCCTAGTCCCTTGAAGATCTTCATCCGCTTTACGTTTAAGTATACTGAAAATTGCAAACTATATTTTATTATACAGGGTGGTTCCTTTTTCACTGCTCACCATCGTTGGCATCTCCTAAGGGGTGAGAGGTACGGAGTTGGTTAAATTAGAGAAAAGTTGCGCTATTTCTTTGTAATTATGAATCGGAAGAGAATTTCCCGATATCTTGATTCGTTCCGGAGTTATTCCGAAAAATCTGAAAATAGCTATTTCAAATAAAATTTAATATCTCTCTCCCTAACGATTGATGCTGTTTAAATGAAACTTGGAACTTTTATATTTTTGACAGCTGTCAGATCGAATGACACTCACAGAAATTTTCTAGGCCTTCTAGATTTAGAGCAACTTTTGATTCTCTTATGGCCATCATATTGAATCTTGACACCTTGGGATGCAGAAAAAAATTATCTTTTCAAAAATGTAATCAATATGAACTTTTTCAAAAAATCGTAAAAATTCTAAAATTTGTATGATTAATTTACCTGATTGCGTTTTGAAAAGTTGGATTTTACGCAATTAGGTAAAATGTACGTTATGAAAAGCCCCAATTGTTTGACTCGCATAATTTTGCAAAACTCGCTATCGCTCGTTTTGGCAAATATTACGGCTCGTCCAACAATATAGATCTTTTCATAACTAATTACGTAAATAACTATTATAAAACTTTTTGAAATAAATTAGAAAATAGTACACCAACTTGTTTAATATCTTTTGACGTTTGGTAGGTACTTTAACATGTTTTTTCCAAAAAAGTTCTTCCTAGTTTATTTTTTTATGTCGGATGGTGCCAAAATTCAACATGGCGGTCATAAGAAAATCTAAAATTGACCATTATTGCTCAAAATCTGGAAGGCCTAGAAAATTCATATCGATGCCATTTGATTGACAGTTGCCAAAAATATAAAACTTCTAAGTTTCATTTAAATAGGATCAATCGTTAGGGAGATATTAATTTACATTTAAAATCGCAATTTTCAGATTTTTCGGAATAACTCATGAACGAATCAAAATATAGGGGAATTCTCTTCAGATTCTTAATCACCAAAAAATAGCGCAACATTTTTCTAATTTAACCGACTCGATAACTTTTACCATTTAGGAGATGCCAATGGTGAGCAGTGAAAAACTAGCCACCCTGTATAATTCTTGTTTATTATAGTAATAAATAAGTAATTACCTTATCTCAAAAAGCTTGTTTGTCCGCCCGAAGCCAATGGATTTTGAGGTGGTATTAATAATTATTATTAGATAAATAGTTAATAATAATAGCTATTAAGACAACAAGTGTTTTATAGACAGTTTAAAAATCGAGGTCGTAGTTTATATTTGAGCGGAGCGAAAATATAATAGGCCGAGATTTTTAAACTATAAAACACGTGTTGTCTTCATCATTTTTTCTAACACTAACCATATAATGCCATATATTAGCAGGATATTTTAATTTTTCTTTAAAATATACGTGCGAATGGTTGCATGTAAAAATAAAGAATGCCATGGTTGCTATGGTTATCATGTAAACAAATTTTGACAAATTTTGAAAAAAGTTTGTAGTTGAAATGACCGAAAATATTCCGGACGAAATATTGAAGAAAGGTATTGAATTACGTGGAAAATTGTTACCTGCGAAATCTAAAGATGCGTATGAAAAGGTTTACGTGAGTTTTCAAAAATGGAGGACAGAAAAAGGTATTGGTGAAATGATTGAAGACGTGATCTTAACGTATCTTGACATGAGGTCACAAAAGCTGTGCCCAACATCTTTGTGGCCAGAATATTCTATGTTAAAAGCGACTCTGAAGTGTAAAGAGAACGTGGATATTGAAAAATTTGGTGCAGTTGTTCCTTATTTGAAGAATTTGAATGTTGGTTATCGTGGTAAAAAGTCCAAGGTGTTGTCGCGAAAAGAGATTGAAACATTTTTACTGCAAGCTGGAAATGAAGACTATTTGTTTATGAAGATCGCTTTACTATTCGGAATTGGAGGAGCGTGTCGTAAAGCAGAATTGTGCAGTATGAATTATGAAGACATAGAGGACTGTGGAGATGTTTTGAACGTTACTATTCCTGATAGTAAAACACATAAGGAAAGAAGATTCAGTATTGTCAGTGAAGGTTTTGGTGTTAACCCTATTGATTTGTTCAGACGTTATGTTGCTTTACGTCCCAAAAATGCACCTTCTCGATTTTTTCTTCAATACCATAAAGGCAAGTGCACTCGACAAGTTGTTGGAATTAATTCTTTCGGACAAATTCCAAAAAAGATTGCGATTTTCCTGAAACTGGAAAATCCAAAAAGTTATAGTGGTCATTCGTTTCGTCGCAGTTCAGCAACTCTTCTTGTTAACGCAGGTGGAGATATTACCTCCTTGAAAAGACATGGCGGGTGGGAATCTTCAAAAGTAGCCGAGTCTTATATAGAAGAATCATTCGGAGAGCGGGTGAAGATTGCAAGAAAGGTTTTTAGCGATGGAATGGTGAATTGTAATGAAATGGATCAAATTAAGAAGGTAGATGTTAGAACCAAGACCATCAATACGATAAACCCCGAAGAACCCAGCACATCCTCTAGATCTGGAATTACTGGAGGACTTGTTTACTACAATAATTGTAATTTCAATTTTTATGTAAAAGATAAATAAATTAATGTTACTTGTAACATTTATAGAAATGTAATTTAGTTATTAGCTATAAAACACGTTGTCATGGACGACATGTCTTATAGTCAACGGCGTGTTTTATAGCAAACATAAGAAGCAAATTCAAATGCACCATAGAAACAGTATAAAATGTTGGTGTTAGAAAATAAATATTGTAGCATCAAATGAGTATAAAATTAATTTTTGATAACTTATTGGAACCGAAAACCAAAAAAATTTCGCTTTCGGTTCTGCTGTATTATATTAAATGGCCAGAAATAGATGTTTCAGTATCGGTTCCAAATCTTTATGTGGTTCCGGTTTCGGTTCCGGTTCTTTTCTGTTTCGGTACCAGTCCCGGTTCTGTAGTCACCAAACAAAGTTTGGGGTAGAAGTTAACTTTATGTATAGAACTCCCGCGAACATAATTGCGTGAGCGTGAGAGTACTTTGAAGAATATGAAGCGAATTGCTTAGAAAATTATAAATTACGTTAATGCAGGATACACTTGCAACGTATCGTGTGTTATCGCACTTGAAGGTAATTATTCAAGCGCGTTGATGATGGGTAGCTTTTGCTTTAATAAAATAATGAAGACACTTGTAAACGTTGTTGCAAAATAAAATCCAGTAGCGCTAGAACGTGTAAGTGAAACTTGTAATTATTTTTATGCGTTATTAAGCACACAGGAATTTCCTCGGTGGTTTAATAATTAATAAAACCAACTCGTTTCGGGCATTTTTTAAAAATGTTTCGGTAGCTACAATAATTTAGGGATTAAACAGACCGTGCGAAATGTTAACATGTTAATATGGAACTCGATCTGTGAATAAATAGTTTTTTTTATCTGATCCCTTTGTTCACACGAACACGTATGGGAAAACTACGTTTAATTAAAATTCCGGCAGAAATGAACCCGAAGGGTGAAATAATTCGTTTGTTCTGAACATAATCGGGTGATGTTATGAATGTCCGCGCCAATCAGGTGTGTAATTATGTCGTGATTGCAGCTTGTAGGACGCTGTGTAGTTTTATTGTGCGGACGGCTTTGCGTTATCGGATTACCGGAGTATTCCGGGAAGACCAAATAAAGAGAGTCCGGGCGTACTATTTGCATGATGGCCTCCGCAAGGCCGACCGGATTTTTGGCCAAATGCCAGATTCCGAGCAAAAACAATGGATAATTTATTGCCCGATCCAAATCATAAAGCCCCCGGAAGATGTATATCAATGCGATGTGCCGATGTATATTCTTGTAGATGTTTATCACGTTAATGTGTATGTAGGGGCGGCTGGTCTTACTGTTGGAATCGGGTGCAGATTTTATCAATCTGCACCTAGTAGTAGTGCCTCCGCAAACGCACAGATCTGTCAAAAAGGCGAAATGTTAAAAAATTGTTGTTACAGAATTTAAAAATAGAAAATGAACAGGAATGAGTAAATGAAAAGAATTACCGGAATTAAAACAAAATTTAACGAATTTGGAAAAATTAACACTCGGGGCTGAAAAATTGCGAATGGGTATGAAAAATCAAGAGGAATGAAAATTAAGTCCCAAGCAACACAGCTGGTTATATTTTTCCAACATTTACGTTATCTTTGGTTATGAAAATTTGGTTAGATTTTTGTTCGACGAAATTTTACGTAAGCATTACGTTAAATTGAAGTAAATCTTACCATTTGAAAAATTATATTAAGTTGAAATTTGGTAAGGTTAACGTTACCACAAGTCAAATTTACGTAGAGGTTATATAACTAATGAGTTAATTATACTTCATTATGGTAATAACTAGCTAAAGATAAAGTTGATTTTACCTAAAATGTAGTTAAAATTTACCATAAATATTACCTCGCTCAGTACAGCACAGCTACAAGAGCTTGCGGGCATCATAAAGTAAAAGTTTGGTAAATCATGGTGACATTAAACCTCTGATTAACTTTTTAACTTTACAAGATGTCCGATAATTTCAACTATTGAAAAACGTATATTATAATATAATAAAGGGGGTGTTTAATGATGCTGAAACGAAAATTTCGCTACGAATCTTACTTTACTGATGAAAGTTGCAATTGTAGGATGAAAAATTACATCGCCCCCCGACAATAACGTCTTATTTAAAAATAGAATTGAAAATAACCAAATTATGCAATTAAAACTTTTGTGGGGGTTGAAATACGCACTTATACCTACCTATTGCGAAGGAAACTGGAAAATTGTAAAAGGTAAACTGAGTCACAAAGGCGTTCAATTTTATTACCGACGAAAAACGAAATTATGCGAATTTTGCAAAATTAGCACTTAGGGTGTTGAAAAATCGTAAAGATGGATGATAAGTAAAATTACGGAAAATAACACCAAAATAACCCAATTATGTAAGTTTAGCGTTTGAAGAGTTGAAACATTGCGAAGAGGGATGAAAAAAGTGAAAAATGTAAACATCATCCAAATGAGTTCGTTTATTACGGAAGAAAGATGAAATTACCCAAGTTTTGCCAAATTAGCACTTAGGGGGTTGAAAAATCGTAAAGGGGGATGAAAAGTTAACAGACTTGAGGGTCGAACGTGTATACCAAGTTTCAGCAAGATACCTCCACTACACGTTTTCCAATTGTATTTGAGAACCCGTCAGTTGTATTTGAGATTAATGAGTTTTATTTGAGAAATCTTTAATTGCAATTCAGAAAAATCAATTAAATTTGAAGCAGATAACAGTTGTAATTCAGAATGTTAATTTTTGTTTGAGAAAACGTGTGTTGTAATAAATTAAGAATTGATCAATTAATTGAGAAAACGTGTGTTGTAATAAATTAAGAATTGATCAATTAATTGAGAAACTATCATTTGTATTTCATTGAGAAACTATCATTTGTAATTCAGAAAATATCACCTCTGCATCTTTTCCAATTGTTATTTTAGGAACGGAGACATTTATTCCAGAAAGTGCAATTTGTAATTAATATTAGCTAATTACATTTGAGAATGTAGCATATCTAATCGTATACCTACTTAAGTAACCTTAAAGAATGGTATCTCTTGTAAATAACTTTTTCGGACGAATTTTTTTGAAAAACCATCGAACAGGTTCTTACTTTATTTTTGTGATATGGATTTGATGACAGGTATTTCAGTATAAACGGAAACCGTGAAAAATTCTTTGTAGGTAACTTCGTTGTTGAGGCATATTTGTTTTCCAAGCATCAATCCTTGAGATATTCTGCATAACAATTTATTAATTCTTGCTTAAATACAATTGACCATTCTCAATTACAATTACGGCTTTCTTAAATGTAATTGATAATCTGAAATACATATACTTCTCAAGTACAAGTGAGAGGTAGCAAATACAAATGACCGTTTCTGAATTACAATTGATGCTTTCTTATATACAATTTGCTATTCTGAATTCCAATTATTGCTTTCTTGTATATTTAATTGATTAATCTGAATTACATCTACTACATTCTCAATTACAAGTGACAAATATCAAATACAAATGGTACTTTCTCAAATAAATGTGACCGTTTTTTCTCAAATACAATTGGAAAAGGTGTAGTTCTCGAGTTATTGCAATTAATAATTTTTCGGTTTTTCACCCCTAACTATCACCCTCTTGGTCCGATATGGCCCAAAACCAATCCCCGCCTTACTTTTCGGGAGACGAACCGCCTACCAAGTGTCAGCTTAATATCTCAATCCGTTCTCAAGTTATGCGACGGATAGACTGAGGAGCGAGCGAGCGAATAAGCTAAAACAGGAGTGCTTCGCATTTTGCTACGGCACTAAAACAGATCTGCCACCAATAAATTAGCCCTAAATTCGAAACATTTGTCCCCGATTCCGCTCGAAAGTGAGAGTTCTCATTTGCATATTTTGTGTTGTCGCAACTGTGGGTGGCTCGAGTCTGAAAATGGGGCGACCGATTTCATTTCTTCTCGAGAGAAATGGCCGAGGTTGTTGCACGCTGAGAATTCCGCAAATAATGTTGCCATTCGATGAAGTGATTTCCATTAAGTTCACGTCTCGCAATCAAAATACTATGGCCTTATAAGCGGACGTCAAGAAAGCACACGAGTTACATGGAAATAATAGTAATTCCAGCAATTAATTGGTAACCGAAAATTATACCGCCATAGATTCGTACCAGCTGGAGCTGGTATGCAATAATTACGGACCGTTTTGGCAACAATTAAAAAGAGAATAAGAGCGCGCCTGCGGCCCGCAGATGAACGAACGGACGCTCCAGTCCAATTAATTTTCAACAGTTTTCTTCACTCACCCGGAACATAGCGCTAAATCACCGGAATTTCACAACGCCCCTGCTGAATTAATTTATTTCACCTTTCTGGGATTTGTTTTTTTGCGGACTCGTGACACCGATTGTGTAACTTTGATGACCAAAAATAGACGTACTCATAATCACAATAGGCTGTTTTATTGTGTCATTGTGACAGACTTATTGTGCTGACCAGAGTTGACGCCGCTGTATCTACAAGGATAATCTTTGCACAATAATTATTCAACTACCATAAATCAAATCTTTCGTTATGTTTTGGTTACATTAACGCGAACAACATAGAAAATTTTGGTTGTCGGGTTTAGGCAGATCTGTTGCGATTCGTATAATTTGGAGAATAACCTTCCTGATGTAAAAACTGCTGGAAATAGAGCTCAAGTTGTACATTAAGTGACGGTTTTAGCCTTCGCACACCATCACAATGTAGAAAGAATGGGAGGTTATTGCAATCACTAAAATTTTCGAATTTGAGATAACACCAAATCTTTAGGTTTTGAGCACCTAGGTACAGTATGCGTCAGATGTTTTGCTCGATCGTTTGTTACGCAAATGATAATTGATAACTTAAAGGAACAGATTTGGTCACGACAATTACTTTGAACGAGATGACAATGATGGCATTTCAGCTGACTATGGTTTTTAGGCTAGGTTTTCAGTTGCGAAACAAACGATCGACGCATACTGTACCTATGAAAGTGATTTTTAAAATCTGTCTGTATGATGTGTGTACGTGCGTTTGTAAAAACACCACAGACCAAACTATTTATCCGATTTGACTGAAATTTGGTATGTGGACTAAGGACATTTCGTAACCTGACCTAGAGCTGAGAAGCTTTTGGATTCAATCGTGTCACCGCAAGTACCATTTTGACACATTAGTTTTAGTTCTGAAATTTTAAAAGAGCAAACCCCCAAATTTCACATTACCGGAAGAAAGGTCTTCAAATTCTGGTTCTAAAAATATATTCAGAGTTAGTGCCGTTTTGTCAACAAAAAAAATTCGAAATTTTCAGGAAACATTTTAAAAACGCGCCCAAACCACTGATCCGATTTGGCTGACAATCGGTATGTAGAAATTCATAATGCATCACAAAAGGCCTTAAAAAGGCGCTCAGAATGAAATTAGCTTTAAAATGACATATAGGACAGGCGATGGTAATTTTTTCGTCGCTCACCATTATACTCGAAACGAAAACCGTAAGGGCTGATTAATCATCGATTGTAAGAACAGACCTAAGAGATTGAGAGTAGGTTAAATTAGGGCAAAGTTACACTTTTTCAATGTGAATAAAAATCTGTATCTTCATCCGTTTTTGAGTTATCGCGTAAAATCTGAAAATTGCGATTTTAAATTGTCGTTCTAACAATTTGTGGTATTCAAATGAAACTGTTAAGTATATTTTTAGTATTCGACTCTCGTCCATTGTTATATGTAAATCTGACTGTTCTTGAATGTCTACTTTCCCTAAGAACAGTCACTTCTACATTTTTGACAACTTTTAATTCAATGGCTGACAAATTTTCTAGCGGTTCCAGATTTTAAGCAATGACAGCCAACTTTTCTTTTTATTTTGGCCACCACATTGGATTTCAACACCATCAAACACAAAAGAATTAGCTTTTCAAAAATGTAATCAATCTGGACGTTTTTGAAAAAATATGTCAAAACTGAAAACACGTAAGCCACGTGTCATAAATGAGTGAAAAAGTCGGTGTACTTTACAACAGTTTTTCATACAAGTTTAGGCTGATTTTAAAAATTATACATATAAAGTCCGTTCATTTTCTATAGCAGAACTAAAATTTTTCTGGAACTGTACAACCCTAATTTGTAAGGGCTTGTACTTTTGACAATTTGATCGAAATTTAGCGGGAAAGCAAAAACATTACATAACCCAAATCTCTTCTAGGGTTTATTTTCATTGTTAGAAGTAGTGTCACATATAAACGTACCTGAGGCTTTTTCGTGAATATTTTTCTTTGCACTTTACTCAAAACTGCACGCACACAAAGGCCGTTTTGGGCCAATTCAGAGCAATTGCAAAATTTTGACATTTGTCATGTTTTCTGACGTATCGCATTGAAATCGCTTCTATCAACTCACCTGTTAGTAAAATTCCTTGCAAAATTTCCTCATACCAACATAAAATTCAAATTTTGACGTTCCGTCACTTCAATAGAAAATGAATGAAGAGTACCTACCAATTTTCAAATTTTGTTGATCTATCAAAAAAGTCCATATTGGCTACATTTTTGAAGACCAAATTTTTTTGTAAGTCTTTCCAATGGTGTTGAAATCCATCCTGTTTATTATATTATACAGGGTGAGTCAAACAGGAGGGGCCATCCTCCATAACTTCGGTAGTTGCCGATGGATCGGAACCATTTTTGTCAACGTGATATGACTGCCGCTGAACTACATTTCAACCTCATCTGTGGTCCCAAAATGTTTTTATTTCATTGTTATTTTAAATGGCACCCTGTACGTTTTTTTATTGTTTCAAGTAGCATTTTTGATTTTCTTTACAACGGTGTAATAAAATTATACTCGTACATAAGGTAAATTTAGAGAAAATGTCAATTGAAAATAAAAGTATGGATCTGGCCCTTTATTTTAGAAACTATTCATTTTATCAAAAAAATGTTCCAGTAAAAGTTGAAAGGAAAATTTAGGTGCATCTTTTGATGCGATTCACTTTATCTTGATATCTTCTTCACCGAGTCTCACTGAGCAATTATTTCATGCACATTTTTGGTATTACAAGATTATGTCGAGTTATTCAGTTATTTACCTTTCGACTTTTATTGGAACAATTCTTTGATAAAGTGAATAGTTTGTAAAATGAAGGGCTTGATCCATACTTTTAGGAATACGTTCAATTGACATTTTCTCTAAATTTACATTATGTAAGAGTATGATTTTATTACACCGTTGTAAAGAGAATCAAAAATGCTACTTGAAATAAAAACGTTTTGGGACTTCTGATGCTGTCGAAATATAGTTAAGAGTCAGTCATCATATTACGTTACCAAAAATGGTTCGAATCGATCGAAAACGAACCAAGTTATGGAGGGTGGCCCGTCCCGTTTGACTCGCCCTGTATAACTATACTATATTGACTGTGAAACTACCTTGTGTAATTATACTATATTGCTATACGTATTATAACTACGTTGATGTGTGAGGTTCTTTGCCGGTTTATCCGTTAACGTTAAAACAACGTAGCGTCACGTGTTTGTTTGACAATACACCTGAAATTAATGATGCATACCTGTACCTCAACGTTTAAATTCAACTACATAATAGTATTAAAATCGGTTGACCGATTGAGTTGAATCCGCGCAGTAAAACAACTTAACATTTCCGTTAAGTACATAGTTTATAAGTTAAATATTTCCTTACCGTTAAAAAATATACCGCTTAAAATCCACCATGATGCATCACAAGCCGGTTTCTGTTAAATTGGTTAACCAAGTGGTATTTCAACGAAGCTGACGTTAAAATAACGTTTAATTAACGTGTGTGTACTGCTAGCCGGGGTATAGTTTGGCAAGAAATAATTGAACAGCCATAAAGACAAACCTTTTAACTTAAGCCGACCGCCCGTTGAGATTGACAATGCAGGGGAATTCCCTCCATAAATCTTTCTACACAGCCAAGTGTTCAACTACGAGAGCGCCGTACAAGATTTTATGAGGGAATTCCCCTACATTGTCAACCTCAACGGGCGGTCGACTTAAGTTAAAAGGTTTGTCTTTATGGCTGTTCAATTATTTCTTGACAAACTATATATTCCTGCTTAAGCACAAAATAGAAAAATTATCGAAAATTATTAAGTTTAGGAGTTTTTATCGTTCTATATGCGAGGGGAGGGGGCTTTTTAAAACAAAAGTGAAAGTAATTTTTTCAAATGTTAATAGTCGTTTAAAAAGCAAACAATGTACACGTTTTGCACATTAGAAGAGAGACATGATGAATTAGGCAACACAGATATGCTAATGCGCATAAAAGTGCTAATAGTTTATGCGTTTAGATCCTATTGTTGATAATTAAATCATTGTTTAGCACAAAGCTCAACTTGTCGTTTCTTTTACAACAAATTACAGTTGTTAGCATATCCTGTGGCAAAATAGCAAAGTTACCATTAATTTGCAGTGATAATGGTACATTTTCAAATTCCTGAGACCCGCATACGATTGCACAATTCCCCTAAACGCAGGGGCGTGACAAAAAAAATAGCATAAAATATTGCTTTTTATTGTAATTAATATTTGTCCGGAGCTTACACGCACATTAGTGAACTTGTCCTTATAAGGCTTGCACTGCCAATTAATTTTTTCCCCGATGCAGCGACAGTAAATAATGCCATTATATAAATATTTGTTCTCTTATTAATGGTAATCTGGCAGCGTAGGTGTCGCAAAAAGTTTTTTGGAATGGAAAAAATCTCTTCACCAAATGAAGGTTATCTGAACGTTTCTTTAATTCGACATGGTTTTAATGGTTTCTAATCAGAAGACTAATGCTTTCAGATATGCAATTCTTGTCTAAGATGAATATTCAATTTGAGGCAACGGTGTCCCGTCAAAATTTGTGATAGAATGCATTAGGAATGTCGTAGAATGATAAATTTCGGAGCGGTTCAAGAATTTCGTTAGAAAAAAATAATTGGCAGTCTCGGAGCCGGCGCTCAATTACTAAAATCTAAAATACAAATGTTTTTCACCCCTAAATGACATTTTTCGAAAAAATGGCACGAAGGTTTTCGATCCGGCAATGCAACAGCTATCGAATTCGATAATGATAATATGCCCTTTTGCTAAAAAAAACTCAAAAAGGGGCCTTTTTGTCCATGAAATGGAAATTTTCTAAAAAATTGCACTAAGGTTTTTGATCCGGCAATACAACAGCTGTCGAATACGATAGTAAGAATTTTTTTTTAAAATAAATTGAAACAAGTGCCCTTTGTCACTAAAATGACATTTTTCGAAAAAATGGCACTAAGGTTTTCGGCTTGAAAAAAAATCAGCTATCAAATCCGGTAATAAAAATATACAGTTATGCATAGGTTTTTTTTCACGGCACCATTTTTTGGCCAAAAGGGCACATGTGTAAATACATTTTTAGAAGCGGAATTCGAAGAGCATTCATGTGGTAACGCGAAAAATGGGGGTTTGTATTTAAATTTTTGAAGTTGATGTGTCAAAAAGACACTTTCCGTGAACCGATGTTGCCCAAATTCTAATCAGCACCCACAGAACTCCCACTGAATATGTGTGCCAAATTTCATCTCGTACGTTCAGTAGTTTGAGCTGCAGCGTGATCACAGACAGACAGACACAGACAGACACACCAAACAGACATTTTTCAAAAACCACTTTTTCGGACTCCCAGGACCCTGAAACGTAAAGATTTGATGTTTTTGGCGATTCGATTTTTCGATCAATTTTATTAGCTTGCTTCGCGAAGCGTAGAAGTTAAAAAGACAATGGTAATGGTAGGGCGTGGAAAATGCTCAGGTGCAAAAATTGGCAAACATTATAAAATTATTGGTACGACCCGTAGTTTATACCGGAGAGTATACGACTAATCAAATACTGCAACACTTATTATGGTTTGGTCTTTTTCTGGTTCGGGTCAGCCGAATAAATCCTTCTTCCTTGGTTTCGCTACTGTCTGCCCGCCCCTTATTAAAGTGGAAGCGGTGGTTTAATTCAGGTCCCAAACAATTATTATCTGCCATCCTCGTCGGACATGCGAATTTTATCGGGGACTTACCGAGAATCTCCAAGCGGGTAATTATCGTGAGATCGGGCACCTGTTATTTTGTGTGGGCTTTGTCGCCGGTGCCACACGAAGATCCCGAAATTTTCTTTCGCCACCCGGAACATCGCGATGGATGTCTAAAAATAATTGTCGGTTGTTAAACAATATGCTGTCAGAAATAATTGCCGATGTGAGTTCGGACTGAAAAAATAATTTCCCACCTGTGCAAAAAACTGTCTGGATAGGCTATAACTATATGCGATTATCGAACTCGATTCGGAATTTATAATAAAGAACTTGGTTATAAATCGGCACCAATCCAAAACTAAATAAGTGCATATCATGCAGGCATTCTTCTAAAATTATATCCAAGCTTAACCTTTCGAGGTTTAGGGGCATAATGCTTTATTTGCAAGAAGAAATCAACTTGAATGAATCAAAATTGAGCTAAAACGGATTTTTTAGCAAGAGAAGCCAGTTTTGAGCGTCAAGGGATAAAAGGTTCAAAATATTCTAGAAATTCGTCGTAGATCTCAAGTATTTCAAAGTAAAGTGAACTAACTGAAAATTTTACACGCTTTTTTCGAAAGTCATTTCATTTTTGACTCCACCTTAAGTAACATTTTTATTTTTAAACCGAGCATGAAACAATAATTGCCTTTTGGTCAGGAAAATTAAGAATAGAGCTCAATTCCGCGCTGCTTCTGACTATCGGTTTAAAAAAAAAAAAAAAAATTATGAAGATGAACTTTAATTCAAAAAGTTGGTTTTGTGATGAATCACCCTAACCTGATGGAGCTTTCTTGTTTGAACCTTCCACACAGTGCAATTTATGTCACGAGAACTTAACGATTCAAGATGAATTTGCACAACACTAAGCTGTTGCATTGTTGCATAATATTCACTTCTTACCTGCTTCAGGGAGATTCTTAGAAGAACCCCTTGCATTACCAGGAAAAGTCGTGTTCTGATTACAAAACGAAATGAAAATTTCACCTAATTTGCTGTAGAAACACAGAAAGCCTTTAATCCTGAAACATTAGTTTACCCTCGGTTCCGTAAAAAAAACTTAAAAAAGTTATAGTCGACTTTGAAGGGCTTTAACCAATCGGGAACAGTCATTTTCAAATGTTGCTAAGTAAAATATTTAAAGGAAGCTTTAATTTTCAATATGCAATATTAAATTAAATTAAATTAAATAATTAGGAACTAATGGCTCTTTGTAGTTAGGATCTTGTCGAGGGGGAATTCACTACCCGAATTGGTGTACATTTCACCCGAAATACTCGTATTACTTTTCGAATTACTCGTATTACTTTTCGAATTACTCGTATTACTTAACGAATTACTCGAATTACTCGAATTACATTCCGAATTACTCGTATTACTTCCCGAATTACTCGTATTACTTCTCGAATTACTCGTATTACCATAACATGTTCGGACTTATTCGGCAGTGATCGTTATGTTCCGGTAACAACGCATGCGTAGAATGAACCGTCGCTCCAAGCCACATGGCTGCAGAGCATGGTTACACCGCAAGGTCATCGTCGTTTTGCAGGGTGAATCCCAAATCTACTTGTTCTGACATTAATGATTGCTTTGTTTGGACAAATTTTAACCAAGGATTTTAATCATGATTAGCATTAATTTACGGCGGTCAGGGCCGTAGTTCAGGGGGGGGGCAGGGGGGGGTGTCACCCCCCCTAAAGTCTTGCCAGTTGGTAAATTTTAGACGTCGTCCTGGTGCCAGTTGGCAAAATAGAACCGGGCGGCATGTTTTTTCGAAGCTGAACCTCAGAGTTTTATAAAATACCTGCTCGATAGTAGACCTGGTAGGCCATGGACCTACCTAATTGTTGATAAAAATCTGTAACTGTGACCTTGTTTATCCGGGAATCACTCTTTTTATTTAAATAATCGTCAAATCGGTGAAAATCTGCCTTACTAAAGTTAAGTTTTTAATTTTCTTCCTTATTTTGAAGTGCTGGGAAAATGCGTGACCTTGAAATTTTCAAATTTTCGCCTGCGGCGCTCCATTGCCTTTTCGGTTGGAATATTCGATGATTTTGAGTTGGCAAATTTTTATGCACACCCCCCCAAAGACATATACGGAGCTACGGCCCTGACGGCGGTGCCATCTAGACAGCGGGCTAGTGACAATTTCGGTATATGATTTGCTCAACCACATATAGGTATATAGTTTTATTACTTTTAGTTAATATAAACCTGCAAATTCAGGAATCATGCTCAGGTGTGGTTGCGTTTTCAATTGAGGGGGCTCCAAAAAATGGGGGCTCTCAATATCATTTGCTCCCGTCTGCCTGTCAATTATACTGAGCGAACAGCTGACCGGTTAGTTCATAACTGAAGGCAAAAATAGTTCGTTATTTAAATTTCCCGCGAATTTGAAAGAGCACGATCGCCACTTCGTGGTATTCGCGGGAAATTTGAACAACGAACTTTTGGCCCTCATTTATGAGCTAACCCAGGGGAGCTGTTCGCTCGGTATTTTTCCACGGTTATATGCTATCGGTATCTAAAGCCTGACAGCATAAAATTTCCATTAAATTAATTAGGGAAGCAGGAAAAATAAAATCGAATTCCCCACGTAAATTCCTATATACGCGGAGATTGGGCATACCTCGGGACATACTATATATGTACCTATATGTACCTGCTACTTAAGAGGCTATTCCAAGCTATTGTCTTTCTCTCTCTCAACTTGTGCGAATTAATTTAATTTCTGGAAAATCCGTTGTCAAATTTAAATTGTGCCTAGTTACCACCAAAGAAAATTAACAAATAAGCCGTACTGCCTTCAGCTTCTCTCGATATAATTAGATTCGAAGTTGCTATTTGAAAAATACGAATTTTATTCGCATTTTACAAATAGTGATCTATAAACAAAATTGAAATTGAAATTAAAAATTATACATGGTGAAAAGTAGTCACAATTTAGATTTGACAATGGATTTCTATTAAATAAATTCGCACAGTTAAGAGAGCGAGATGGGCAATGAGATTGGTCACGTGATGGATATGCCTCTTAATAAAAAAGCGCTGTTTGGATGGCAAAGCTGATTCATAAAATCCCCCGTCGAACTTTAGGGCAGTGTGCCGTCACGCTCCTGCCATGTATTGCCGGAAATATTTGATAGCTATCGACAACTGCGCATGCGCAAATTACTCGTATTACTTCTCGAATTACTCGTATTACTTCTCGAATTACTCGTATTACTTCTCGAATTACCCGTATTACTTCTCGAATTACTCGTATTACTTCTCGAATTACTCGTATTACAGTAGAATTACTCGTATTACCCGTATTCCTCTCGTATTACTTATCCGAATTACTTCAGTAATTCGAATTGGTGTACAAAATTTAATGAGTGAATTCCCCCTCGGATCTTGTACTTTACGTCTACTACACAACATATACTAAAACTCCTGATAAATCCGGCGTGTGCGTTAGCCGTTATCTTGAAAAAATTGTGGACATATCGAATAAAGTCTCTCTGATATTGTTCGTTATATCTTGAAAATCGTTAATCCTACGAAAACTGTTCACATAACTAAATTGAAAGAGCATAAAATTCGCAACAAAATGAGCATATAGTTGCAAACATCTTAATATCAAAACAATTTTAAAATACCTTCCGAATTGTTAGTCCAACAATTAAAGACAAAAATTAAGCGTATTATGTAGAAATAATTTGAAGTCAGATCCATCGTGTGCGTTAGCCGCTATCTTGAAAAATGGTGCAGGACGTGGGTCTATCTTGAAAACCGTTGATCCTACGGAAATAGTTCACAAAAAGTATACAATTTGCAACAAAATGAGAATATGCGTGCTGCGTGAATGAATCAGCGCTATTTCTATTATTTCATTGCGCTATATCTTACAAAATTGTTGCAACGATTTAGATAATATAGAGATCCGACAATTACGTGATAAGAAACATAAGTGACGATTTTTGTAATAGCGTACCTACAAACAAGATTAACTTTTCAAATATTATTTTTTTACAGCAAAACAATTTTTTTATGAAAGCATGTATATTCTCGTTTTGTTGCAAATTGTATCTTTCAGTTTGATTTCAAGATAGTTTCGAAAAACATCTATCAAGAGATCCATCATCACGTTATTTGCCATTTTTTCAAGATAGCGGCTTTGTCAGAGCTTTTAGTATGTTGAACAGATCGTAAAGTATACAACATCTGTAGGCACAAAACTGTTGGTTCCTAATTACCTATTTCCACATTCGCGTAAAAAATTCTAATATGACTGGACCTTCTACACTTCCAACATATGAAATAAATTAACTTTTTGATCCTGAAATATGCAGTTAAAACTTGGAGACTTCAACAGGTGTACAAGCCACATTTTATTGGATTATTATTTTTTTAATAAGTATGATGTCTCAGAATGCTCGCACTTAATTTTTACTTAATCTAGGCGCCTATACACACGCTTTCAGGAAGGAAAGAAATATCAAATGACATAAGAATGCAAGTCTTCAACAAAGCAGTAACCCCCGTTACTTTTCGCCGATTTCTTCGATGTTTTTGAAAATATGGGGTGGCTCTACTTCCGGCCAGGTATGACACATGTTTCTAACTCAGAACCAATCGTAGATTTCGAATCTGTTGAGAAAAATTGAAAAATTAAAATAGGGATCATTTCCGGTTAAACCGGAAGTGCAAAAAAATAACAGATTATACCATAGGATGCACCTTAAAAAATTAAGATTGATCGGTTTATTTCCGACATATTTCTCTCGAAAAATTTATTCCTTACTTTTATTGAAAGGAACTGTCACTGTATAGTTTTCCTACGACAGCATCTTAAAGAACAGGGGCGCTGTTCGACTATACTTTCCTCCCTAGAGAAGGAAATGGCCATCTTCCTCCCCGGAAAAGGGGTGGGAACGTTCACTATCTGTTAGGGTTGTTTAGAAAAAAATTATTACCTTATGGATACCTATCACCATCAGGTACATCCTTCGACAACGAAAAACTTGATTTGTATATAAAGCTAAAGCGTTTCGAACACCAAATTATTAAATAGGAGAATAGGTAGGTCTCAATTAAAATTAAGAGGGAGCATTTTCTAAGACACATGGTATAGGTAGGTAGGTACTTCTTAATAATTAAAT
Source organism: Pycnomerus fuliginosus (assembly GCA_963924575.1). Lineage (NCBI taxonomy): Eukaryota > Metazoa > Arthropoda > Insecta > Coleoptera > Zopheridae > Pycnomerus > Pycnomerus fuliginosus. The sequence goes on from OZ004622.1 coordinate 18,236,136, forward strand.
AAAATGTGGCTTGTGCGCCTGTTGGTGTCTCCAAGTTTTTTGCACTTTCATAATCAAAAGATTAGTTTCTAACAAAAAAAAAATATTCCAGTTCAGTTGAAATGTTTGGAAATATGAAATTTAAAAGGAGATTTCTTTTAAAGGTATATATTTCATAATTTTTCTAATGGGACTAACTGGGATTTTTTGCAGCCACGTTAATCAGCCTATTTTTCTTTGAATATGCATTTTTGGTTTAAAATATGAATATTGGCAAACCTTGCAATATCATCGCCATCGCTTTTTCAAATTTTAACAAAATGACTATTTGAATTTCCAAAGTTAATACAAGAAAACTTAAACTCAAACCGACAAAGTAACTCACTTTTCTGGTTTCAGCAATAAATTATAGGTACCCATTTACTCGTGTCACAGTGCCATAAAAGACTTCACTTCCTTATAGTCTCATACCCAGACAGAATACTCGAAATCTTCTAAATACCATAACCAAACTCAGAACACAACTTTTCGCTGTCAACATGATTCTGACCATCATCAGCCGATTGCAATCAGGTGCAACATGACCTACTGTAATAAAAATTTCAAGTCAGACAAACAAATTGGAATACTTAATATTACACATCCTTCCATTGTAAAATAGAAAGTTCATTATTCTGAAAACCGAAAAGTGTCCTCAAAAGAGTCCTCAAAGTACTTCATTTTGTATGCTTTCCATAAGGTCTCCAAAAAGGCTACAGTTTTATAAACCCCACTTTATTTATACTTATGCACTTAACCAACCAGGGTGCGTCGAGGCCCCATTAATTTCTAGCGATTTTTACCTAAAAATTTAAAAAATAGTCAGATTTTACTAAGAATTGTGTTCTCCTCGGGTGTGCAATAAAATCGCAGGCTGATGTTTGCGTTTTAGTGCCTAGCGTTCATGTTCAGTTACGGTGAGCTAATTATGTTATTAAAAAAACAATTAAACATTAACTGGCATGAAAGCGATTCGTTTTTCTGCACATATTAAATTAGGTGATTTCAATGCTAAATAACACTACAAACTTGCACGGGAGGAGGTAAAAACTCAGCAATTGTCTTTGTCCTGAGCCTGCGGACGGAATAAGAAATATCAGAATCAAAGTAGAACAAGTTTCGCTTATGGACAAGTACCTTGTAAATTTAATTGGTTGTAAATAAGCCATAAACAAGTTAGAAATTATGAATTCATTTATTAAGTAAATAAGTATTCGTTGATATTCTAAACAACGTTTTGCACGAGAATTTAAAATGGAACGGGTTTACGTGGGCGTCGCCCATTATATTCGGAGGCGATTAATCTGGAATTTGGCGCCTATCACAATAATCACTCAAATGACTAGTTTTACGGATCCATTTTACGCATTATCTTAATAGAATGGCCAATAAACAAGCAATCGAACTTATAAATTCCGTATCAAGGTTGAGACAGAGCGTGGGCGCTTGTAATGCTGGCCAAGCGGCGCCTGTATTACGTTATGTAACATCTGTCGCGTAAACATTAAAGTAGGTGAGCATCGCGACGCCGTTTCCTTTCCCTCCAACAAAGGATTTGATTTTTTTTATATGATGGCCGAGCGGCCTGCTTTGTTGTGTAATTGATGACAACAACAAACAACGCAGAGCGTTGTTGTAGTTCTAAACAAGGGGCTATTTATTTTTTAACGTATCGATAGTTACCGGCCGAGTTACCAGTTCGCCTGCTGGGCAGCCCCCCTCGGTGTTCGGACGGTGTACGTTAATCATGACCGAAACTCGGACTCTTTAACTAAAGGTCATCATCAGAGACTACACGAGTTAGATTCCGTTCAGACAGAGAAAAATATCCGAATTTTTCAGTGTCTCTCCAAGTGTTGTTTGGTCGCAGGGATCCATCGATAATCGTTATGAAATTCAAAACGTACGCTCCTTCATATTTTATTTTTCAAGGTTGCCAACACTCGGAATAAATATTCAGTCGCGCCAGTTTTATAATAGATTTAAATTTCATTTTGTTTGAACAGGCGCAACTTCATTTGAATAAAAAAGCTGACAATTATTTATGTCGCTTGACAGAATTTTGGAATGACTACCAATTCAATTCCCATCATGTTGTGAAACTTGAATCGTTATTGAATATGCAAATGGGACGCAAGATTCCCTCAAGCTTCCAAATGATGGGTCGCCGTTATTACATGATTTCGGTCCCTTGTTCCTTGCAGTCCAAATTTCATTTTTATACCGGCTTGTTTTGAGGCGATCTTGTTGTTTTTTCAAAAATCAAATTGACAAGGGAGTCAAAAATTTTCGAAAAATGCCTAATTAGCTCATTTTACACCTTGTTGACTTCCATTTTTATTCAAGTTTTCCTCAAAGTTTTTATTAGAATTTAGAATATTGCGATCAAAACAGCAATAAGTACTAAGTAGGTTCCTAGAGAGTAATTTTATTTTTATTGAGAATAGGTACCCAAAACGTGGCAAATTTTTTCTGGTAATGTCTTTGTTCTGCTTTTATTATCTAATGGTAGATACTTCCGTGTCTTTTTTGCCAACTATTAGATAATAGAGGCAGAAAGAACAAAGAAATTACCAGAAAGAATTTCAACAGTTAAAACGAGAAAATGAACAACTAAAAGAAGAAAATAAACCGAGTAAAAAGGAAATGACAGAATTTAAACTTTATAGACATATTCCACAAATGGGAAAAACACCACAAAGAATAACGTAGAACGTAGGTAGTTGTACCAGGACTGACAATGAATATGGAAAGTAGACGGGACCTAAAAAATGAGGTGGATAATTTTGTAAAGCAGGAAGTAGGTGTGCAGGTCAAAGATGCAATAAAGATAAGAACGAAAACCTGTAAAATATAGAGCTCTCATTTCTCTTATAAAGAAATGACCCTGGAAAGTTTCCAAAACACAGATTGACTTTAATGTTGAATACTTCATTGTTTCCAAAACACAGATTGACTTTAATGTTGAATACTTCATTAAAAGGAAGCGCGAGTTTTCTGGGACAGTCTGTATTTGCTGCATTTAGTAGGGAGATTCCTCCATAGGTACATTCCACGTGAACTCGGGCACTTTTTGGTAGCCAATTTTATTTTCTCTCCGATTGTGATCAGCATGACATATGCGTTTTGGAATGACCAAATGACATATTTTCACCCTTCAATCTTCATAACTTAATTGGTGGATTTTTTTTGAAACATTGGCTACGAAATAGTATATTGTGTAACTAGAAGGAATATACATTTTCCTTCGTGTTGCACATACTATTTTTTCGTCGATCGCGCAACTAGACAGAAATAATGAAATTTGGAATTACTTTTTAAGAGAAGTAGGAATACTTTTCCGGCCTAGGCCAGATAAAGCGTTATTCCTGTACAGCTAGTGCGTGTTGCCTAGCAAATGACGCAGTCCTGGAAACGTAAGTTTTCGGATGATAAGTGCATGTCAAGAATGTGACGTTTCCAGCACGATCGACGAAAAAAATTTTTCAAAAATTTTCAAAATAAAGGAAAGATCTTTTAAGTGATTCATATAAAAGAATGGATGCTATTTTCGACTAGTGTAAGCATTTTTTGGAAACTATTTGAATAATACTTGAAGTACGTCTATTTTTATTCCAATTAAAAATTACTCAAAATGAAGCTTATTTTATCTAAATTTAACCCTCTATTGCTTTACGTTGGACAAACATTTCATAAGAGAGCTGCAATTTTTTTCTATTGTCATGTTTGACCGATTTTTAAGGAGATCGAGAAACAACAATTTTCCAAAAGTCCAAGTTGTTTGAATCAAATTTTACTTCAGATTATGAAAAATTACAACTACATTGTTGTTATTTCTCGATCTTCTTAAAAATCAGTATAACATGACAATAGAAAAAAAATTGCAGCTCTCTTATGAATTGTTTGCCCAACGTAAAGCAATAGAGGGTTAAATTTACATAAAATAAGCTTCATTTTTAGTAATTTTTAAATCGAATAGAAAACGTCGAACTTTGTGAAAACATCACTCAAAAGATTTTTCCTTTATTTTGAAATTTTTTTCGTTACCAATGTTTCAAAAAAATTCACCCTGTTTATTACTATTAATTAAATTATGAATGGTGAAAATATGTCATTTGGTCCTATGTACGTATAGTTAAAACATCTCATCATGTAGTCGCCTTTCTTAGGAACTGAGTTTTCTGCATTCTTTGGACATTACTTCTTTTTTCCGTATTCTGAGTAATCAGGATGTATTTTTTTTTCAGTTCATTCTCTTCATCTTCTCATTGTATTGACAATAATATGTTGTCAGGACTTGCTTTTTTCTTCGTTTTTTTTCAGATTGTTTAGAAACTCGACAAATTGTTCCTCCGTTGCACTATTTTCTTCTTCTCTCCTATCTCTTCCTCATTCTGCTTTTCCTCTAAAATCAATTAAATGTTCGCCTAATACCGAAAACAGAATCCACTGGTTTGACCACGAATTAGTGATAATGCGCAATAACTTAAACAATTTGTATGAGCTGGACAAAATCTTCAGTAGTAATGACACAAAACGAACCAAAAATGAATATAAGAAGTTATATCGTGAGAAAATTAAACTAAAAAAGGTTCAATACAACGAAAAGACTATTTTATTGTCTAGTAATAGGATTAAGGCTATGTGGAAAGTCATAAATCAGTATCGAACGAATAATAGTTATGTAACTAAAAAGGGACCCGACTGTGATCAACTTAACTGTGATATTTTTAACAAACATTTTGTTAATGTAGCTTCTCAAATATTAGAAGAGAATAACTGTGATAAGCCAAATCAGGATTTACTATTTGTACCTGACTGCCCTGCTAATGTTACATTTAAATTTTGCGATGTATCCTCTGTTAGGGTGAGGGAGGCAATCGACTGCTTAAGGGGCAGTAGTTCGGATGACATTTATAATATTAGCATCAAAATCATTAAGAGTGTTAAAAGCACAATTATCGAGCCACTAACAAAGCTAATTAACTACTGTATTAAGGATTCAGTTTTTCCCGACTGTTTAAAGTCTGCTGTGGTTGTACCGGTCTTCAAAAAAGGTGACATCAACAACCCCTCCAATTATCGGCCAATAGCTCTCCTGCCTGTATTCGGTAAAATATTCGAAAAAATTCTGTATAACCAACTATCTTTCTACTTGGAATCAAATCATTTAATAACTGATTCGCAATTTGGGTTTAGGAGGCGACGTTCCACCTGTACTGCTGTGCAGGAACTTGTCGAATACGTCTCTTCATGCTTTGAAGAAAAACAACTGGGGACTGCGTCTTTCCTTGATCTCTCTAAGGCCTTCGACTGCGTGTCCCATTCTATCCTACTCAATAAACTTGCTAAGTACAACTTGGAAACATCAAGTATAACGTTATTAAACTCTTATCTTGCCGGCCGGACTCAAGTGGTGAAATTGAACAGAGAATTATCTCAGAGCCTCCCAATCAATAACGGAGTGCCACAAGGCTCTATACTTGGTCCGTTGCTATTCGTACTATTTATAAATGATCTACCTTCCTGGATAGGTACAAAATCAATTCTCTATGCTGACGACACTACCTTGGTCAGCAAGGCTGGTACTTTAAGTCATGCTGTTGAGGAGAATGGACGGGCGCAGTCGAGGGCCTTGGAGTGGTTCGGCCGAAATGAGCTCTGTCTGAATGCTGGGAAAACCGTAAATGTCCTATTCACATTAAAACCAGTTGACCCACCTCCAGATTTTGCCAGCTCTGTAAAATTTTTAGGAATCCATGTCGACTCCAAACTCACATGGCATGTGCACGGCGATGAAATAGCGAACAAACTATGTAAAAATATATTTCTACTGAGAAATCTCAAAAATAACGTATCAGGCAAGGTACTGCGCACAGCATATTTTGCACTTTGCGAATCACACTTAGCTTACGGTTTACTAACCTGGGGCCACTCAAGCATTATATATCGTTTATTTAGACTGCAGCGACGGGCTGTTAGAATTCTAGCCAATGCCGGGTACAGGGAGGAGTGCAGGCCACATTTCGTTGCCTTGCGAGTACTAACTCTACCCTGCCTATATATACTCGGTTGCCTACTTCACCTGAAGGAGAATCTTGGCAAATATTTGTGCCATAGGGATGTGCATAGCTACAGTACGCGCAAAAACGACACGCTATGTCCTAGGGCTATAAGACTAAAAAAAGATCAAAATGGCTCAAATTTCTATTGTATTAAATTTTTTAACAAACTACAACCTTCTGTGAAGGCACTGGATATTGAAATGTTTAAACGTACTGTAAGAAACTATTTGCTAGGTAAAGCTTATTATAGCCTTGACGAATACCTTAATGACAGAGACACAGATTTAATGATGTAAACATGTACTATTTTTTAAATTAATACTCTGACCTGTACAACACCATTTTTCCATTGGTATTATGTATTAATAAATTATTATTATTATTATTATTATTATCATACATATTCTAGTTCGCCTCTTTTTAAAATAATCCTTCAAAGTGCTTCTCCCACTTTTTGCCTATTAATGATGAACAAAATCACAGGAAAAGCCAAATATGCGCATATTCCAGAATATATGAGAGGGACATTAAAGAAACAATCGGGAAAACCAAACGACAAAAAGTACCTACCTGAAAAAAATAATAATGTAACGGCATATTTGTTGAAAGCACTTCCAGACACAGCATTGCATGAAATGAGAGCAATCATGAACGAAGTAGTAATGAAAGGCATGGCCCCAGAAGAATGGCAAATGGGAATCATTAAGGATGTATTGGACATACAATCGCAGCAAAAAGCACCCAGAATTTAAAATAAATTAATATCTGCCCTCCAGACGTTGCGATAATAGCTAGAAGCCAATTGAAAATTTACGGCCTTTTTATAGCACACGATATCTAACTGCGTAAATTTTGAGACCTTCTACTTATAGCAACACGCTGTAACAATGGCTACATGTTAACTGTTTTGACTTAATTTTTACATTTAGTGGCATCTGTTGACGGTAATATAAAATGCTACAGATTCCTTTAAGACCAGTTAAGTCATCTAAGTATAATTTTTACTCTGTCCCGAGGTACATGCTGTCCCAAGGTACACGACTCTCCCCTACCTATGTGGAACCACTTCACGAACTGTATAGGATCCCCTTCGGATCGGATTACACCAAATGGTGCGGCAACAATACCTTCTTATCATTCTTTTTATCAAATAAGTTTCTGCTTCTTTTATGAGAAGATTTGTGGGTAAAAACATTACTACAATGTCTGTGTTTAATAATTAATTATCTTTGCTCGGACTCTGAAACCAGTAAAATTAATATTCCTGCATCACAACGAAAAAAGGAATAAAATGTCAGCGCCAGTATAGCACTCCGATATAAATACCAAGGTTAAGATATTCACAATATTTAGAATTCGCTGAATTTTCTTTGCGCTTATTTAGTTGTGCACAAAACGTACAAAACCGTTCTCGCTGTGCTTTAGATTTTTGCTGAAAGAGGCAAGACGGATCGGATCGCTGCATTTTATATACGAAAATCGTAGCGTGAGTGTCGATTATGCGTTTGGCAGATAATTGCGGGGCAATTACCTCGGCCATAACTTAGGTAGTTTGGGGCGCTGGATCCGATAAAAGACGTCGATAATTTCCGGGATTTATCGCGCAGTGTCAACCGGAGCCCCCGAAGGGAAGATTCGATTAAGCCAAAATCCGGCGAAATTGGGCGCATGTAAATGATAGCGCGGCATGCACCGGGTATAATTCATGCAAAAATTGCAACATTATCGATGCAGGAGACTGAAGGCACTTCAGACCGCCACCAAATGAGTTTATCTGACAAGCTATCTGCCGTACACAGCTGCAATTACTCTAACTCTGCCCGAAGGTGGGAAAGAGGGAATTACGCGCTGCATTCGCGGCCAAGAGGGATACAAACTCCGCTTCATGGTCTATAAAACGTATGGGCGTTGCTGCAATTTTTAAAACGTTTCGGAAAAAATCGATCTCGCATTACGATTCGGTCGAAGATCGAAATTTGCATCGATTAATGCACCCGAGTGGCATCATCCGAAGAAAGTGTTCCAAAGGTCAATCTCTTGGGTACTCCTAATTATTTTCATCTTAGTCTTCTTTAATTTCTAATATATAAGTAGATTAGAAAACTTTTTTAGAAAACTTTATTGCTACTTTTCGGTTTGTATACCTAATAGTCCAGGGGCTCATAACAGAATTTTCGGGTATCATAGTATTCTGCTGCAGACCCCTATTACTTTACATTTCCAGTCTTGGAGATAGCATAGGACCAATTGGCATGCATGTACAGTGGATGTACTTGTTAGGAGGAATTTTTAAAATCATCATTTTTGACAACAAAAAAATATTACAGTATTCTGTCTGAAAGTTGTACCGATCTTTGAATAAGAAGAAATCATCCGACAGATTTAATTGGCATTAACTTCGAGTGGATGGAAGGGGTCGGCAGCGTGGCGTGAAATGAGCTCATTTAAAGCATAGTGGGGTATCATAGTATTCCTGCTGCCATTTGGCAAACAACCTTATTTTAGCCTACATTAATAGAATATAATATTGGCATTCACCTAGGGTGGATGAAAAGCTCGCTAACTTGATTTAAAAATAGGCGTCACCACGATGACTTGGGTATAATAGTATTTCGCATGCCCTTTGATTTTTAGGTTATATAGTCTGTGTACAACACAAAAATATAATTGGCATGCAAATTCATAGCATGCATACGCTGGCATGCTCGAAAAAAATTCCTTTTATTGAAGTAAGTTTTAAGGCGGATTGTATAAAAAATTGACAATTTGTGCGTCGAATCCAAGCATCAAATCACTTCGCTACGGTTTTGTGCCGTTTGTACACCGTCCATACGGTACACGGTACACGAGGCGCCGTCATTATTTAACTTAAAAAATGTTTTTCATCCCTAAAATGACATTTTTTGAAAAAATGCACTAAGGTTTTCGATCCGGCAATGCAACACCTATCAAATTCGATAATAATAATAATAAGTATGCTAATAATAAGTTTGCTAATAAAAATTCAAAAAGTGAAACGTAAATTTCCAAGAAATGGCATTTAGGTTTTTGATGCGTCAAAGCAACAGCTACAGAATCTAGTAGTAAGAAAATGCTCTCTTGCTGAGAAAAATTCAAAAACTGGGGCCTTTTGCCACTAAAAGACATTTTTCGAAAAAAATGGCACAAAGGTTTTCCACCCGATAAATTATTAGCTATCAAATTCAATACTAAAAAAATGGCAGCAGAGAAGCTTCTGGAACCTCCCCAACGCGTGGGTCTGATTTCCGTGACTTGTGCTTAAGATTTTAAAGTTGATATGCCCAAATGGCACTTCCCGTGGACCAGTTGCTCCCAAAAGCCTTTCTGCTCTTCAATCTAACCTCCATGTACCAAATTTCGGGTAAATCGATCCAGTTAGTTTGGGCTATAACGTGGTTTCAGTGTTAATACAAAATTTCGATTTTTTTCGATAAATTTTGTCTTATTTAAAACCAGAATTTAAAGACCTTTCTGATGATGGTGACAATAAATGTTTCAAAATCTTGTTTTAGGTGGTTAAATGAGAGAATAATTTTAAATTTGGAAATTGGTGTGCCAAAACGGAACTTTCCGTGGGCCGATTGAATCCAAAATTCGTTCAGCTCTTCGACGTGTAATACAATCCCCATGTGCAAAATTTCAGCGAAATCGGTTCAGGGGCTTGGGCTGTACCGCGATTGTAAAGGTCGATAAGAATTTCGATATTTCAGATATGATAAAAATGCATAAAAGGTACAGTAGCTCGGCGGCGTACCCCAAGGGGAGGGGGGTCCGGCCCCCCAAACCTCCTTCGTATTCCAGATATTTTTATTTGCGCGCCTTAATGCACGCGATGCAAGAGTGTGTTGCCTGTGATTACTTACTTTAATTTATTTTACGCAAAAAAGCGTAAAACGGCAAGTTCCTTTTAAAATCAATTTCCAGCAAGAAAAAAATTATTTTAACTTACATTTTTTTAGAATCAATTTTCTTCAAACTTTCCCATCGTATGCAGATTAAATTACCTTTCTAGTGAGCGATCATATGACCTCTCGTGCCATATACATTTTTGACCTTTATGTCATAACTTCGAAATTTCAAGGTCACAGCGCATTATGTCAACGGAAATCGGTTTAGTTTCTCGACTAATGCTCCCGTTTCAAATTTGAAAGCTCTAACTTAAGTGGTTCCAGAGATGCAGGGTGTTGGGGGCGGACTTTTGGTCCTCACTGTATATCGGGTTACATCCACTCCATTTGACTGCCAATGTCATAATCACTTCTAATGCTACCATATCTACTTATTCTCAAAACCTGAGCTGGAATACTATTATACCCAAGTCATCGTGGTGACGCCTATCTTTAAATCAAGTTAGCGAGCTTTTCATCCACCCTAGGTGAATGCCAATATTATATTCTATTAATGTAGGCTAAAATAAGGTTGTTTGCCAAATGGCAGCAGGAATACTATGATACCCCACTATGCTTTAAATGAGCTCATTTCACCCCACGCTGCCGACCCCTTCCATCCACTCGAAGTTAATGCCAATTAAATCTGTCGGATGATTTCTTCTTATTCAAAGATCGGTACAACTTTCAGACAGAATACTGTAATATTTTTTTGTTGTCAAAAATGATGATTTTAAAAATTCCTCCTAACAAGTACATCCACTGTACATGCATGCCAATTGGTCCTATGCTATCTCCAAGACTGGAAATGTAAAGTAATAGGGGTCGCCAGCAGAATACTATGATACCCGAAAATTCTGTTATGAGCCCCTGGACTATAATGAGCCGCCCTTTTACATTCTAATTTAATATTTACATATTTACATATTTTGGTCTAGTTTTTTTTTGTTCCTTCTTCTTCGGCTGCTTCTTTCTCTCTCGGTTGTCTTCTGTTTTCTCTTCTTCCCCGCTTCTTTCCCTCGCTCTCTCGACTTCCTTCATCCATTCTATTCCCTCTCCCCATTCGTTCAGAATACTCTTTCTCTCCCTTTCCTCCTCTCTCATTCCCTCACACTCTTTCAACAGGTGTTCTACTGTCTCTCTCTCCTCTCCATATACTCTGCACTTTCTCTCTTCCTTCTTTAGCCAGAACTCTCCTTCTTCAAGTAACTTGGTAACCCTTCATACTTATTATATTCTCATATTTTGCGTTATATCTTGATTCTCTGATTTTTGTTCTTCTTTCCTGTACATCTATGTCTCTATCTCTTCCCCACATCGCTCCATTCATCCATCTCCCCTGTTCCCTGCGTCTTTCAGTATCTTCCTCTGCATATCCGTTCCTCACGTAATGTCTTTGTCTTTCCTTCCCTTTTTCTTTCTCTCTCTTTTTCTCTTTCCAGCACTCCTATAATATCTTACACTCTCCTCTTTCTCCCATTTTGTCCTCATATTTAGGTATTTAGGAGGGTAATCCCGCATTACGATTCGGTCGCAGATCGAAATTTGCATCGATTAATGCACCCGAGTGCCATCATCCGAAGGAAGTGTTCCAAAGGTCAATCTCTCGTGAACCCCTAATTATTTTCATCTTAGTCTTCTTTAATTTCTAATATAAAGTAATGCTTCCATTAAGATTGGAATCTCACGCCGACGAAACAATTATTATTTACTACAAAAGGCGCGACTAGATACTTGGAATTCCTGCCGTTAATACTAATCTCGCTTTGCGAAATCTAAACGAACCCACACAATGCAACACAATAACGAAGTTTCGTAACAGCCTTTGGGGGCATAACCGGAAGAAAAATCACTGATTAAATCCGGCGCTTTATTGCATGCGCTGGTGTAAATAATTTGTAATTATAAACTACTGGCCGAAGTGACGTAAGTCCAGACATACCCAGTGCAGAGCTTTTTACGCCAATTAATCTTTCCACTTCCAATATTTGCAATCATTTAATTGATGTAAACCATTAACGCGGATTTTTCTCGAAACGTTGCATGTTGCTTCTCGCAAAAATCAGACGTAATAATATACACATTACGGTAATAAAAGCAAAGAGTACACTTAGTGACATGTTCACTCTCACCACGTTAATTGGTTGCAACAAGCATGTCGTTAACTTACTAAGAATTTGCCGTGTTAGATACTTCTCCGGCTTATTATCTGGTTTCCGTTTCACCGGCAAAACTTCGTGTCAAATTCAATTACAGTATTAATTTTGTCCTTTCATTTATACTTGAAATTGAAAAGATATCTAGCTGAGTAGATAACTGACATTTTACTAAATACAAACCGGGGGTTTGTGTGTTGTGCGCCTGTTGAAGTCTCCAAGTAACTGCAGCATATTTCAGGTTAATTTCTAACAAAGAATGATTTCAGTTGATTTAAAATAATTATAGGTAGGTACCTACTATTTTCCCATCTGACGAAGGAAGAGCGCATACATACCTACATATGTATATACTTAACTTAGTTATACAAGCTGGTTCCTTTTTTACTGTTCACAATAGCATCCCCTAAACAGTAAAAGATGTTGAGTCAGTTAAATTAAAGAAGAGCTGCGTTGTTTTTGGCGATTAAGAATCTGAAGACAATTCTCAAATATCCTGATTCGTTCCTGAGTTATTCCAAGAGATCTGAAAATTGCGATTTTAAAGAAAAATTAATATCTTTCTTAAGACAGATGCTAACGTATTATCGTTTAAAATTACATTGTTTTTCAGGTCAAAAGGGGCAAAAATAGTTGGTGTACTTTTTTTACGCTTGATGATTTTCATACCAATTTTGAAATGAAAAAGTCATGTTGATTACATTTTTGAAAAGCTATTTTCTTTGTGCATCTGATGGCCTTAAAATTCAATATGGTCGCCATAAGAGAATCAAATGTTGAATGTCGCTGCTCAAAATCTAAAAGGACTAGAAAATTTCTGTCAATGTCATTCAATTGGCAGCTGTCAAACTTAAAAATATAAAGACCTGTCATTAACTTTCATTAAAGTGGCATAAGCATAAGAAAGATATGAATTTTGACTTTCTCGGGATAACGCAAGAACGAATTAAGATATTGGGGAATTTCTCTTCAGATTCTTGATTCTTAATCATCAAGAAATAGGTAGTGCAACTATTTTAAATTAATAAGCCAATATAAGCCAGAGCTTTGTTGTCGTTTATTCATACCAGTCGATACAATATATTTTTTCCACATATTTTTAAATTTGACTAAATAGATCGAACACAGAAAATAAGGAAATTTTATAGGTTTAAATTAATGAGATGTGGAAAAATGCAAAAATCACATTTTTAATTAATTTTACAGCATGGAAATAGCGCTAGTATAGGTAAACATTACAATAGAATTAATTTTTCCAATCGTCTTCGACTCGTTTTTGCAAACCTTTCCTCGATTCTGTTATACTGTACTTACCAACCTAATATCGTAATATACTATAACTGTCATACTGTCAGCAAATTTAAGGTCTGGCTTCTCACACTATTTTGGGAAGAAAAATTCCTGAAAAATGTTTCATGCTTTTAAACGACCAAAGGGTAGTTTCATTAAAATTACTCGAATAATATAATTTGGAGCATGGGTTAGCGTTATAAATAGCTTTCTTTTGGGTTTGTTTCAGATTTTTACATTGATCAGAGCTCGCGTTGTTGTGGGAGCATCACAATTTTTTTACGCTTCTTCCTAAAATAGTGTGAGGAATCACCCCTTGAATTTTGTGATCCTGTTTAAGAATCAGCCTGTATATATCGTTCAGAATCCCATTAAACTGTTGAGCTCACTGTTTAAGTTAGTTAAAGTTATCGAGAAAAGGTTTGTGAATACATCAACGTCGGAATGGTGCAAATAAAATCAGTGGCCGTATCAGAGTCCTGAATGGAGCATTGAATTTGAAATATCCTTTTTTGTGCATCATTTGTATCAGTAATTGTTAAATAAACTGCCGGCCCATAACCAGTTTTCGTTCATCGAAAGTCCGCGAATGTATGAATTATGGAACATTTTCGTGTAATGATTCATTTCATTTTGTGATATTGGTGTAGTACGATTAGCCCGAGTAGGCATGGCGAGAGTATGTCCCTCCGAACGGCCTGCTCCCAACGGGGGGCTCACTGTTTTAGCTTAAATTTATATGACAAATAAATTCGACTCATTTACATTCGAATTTTAGCCCATAAAATTTATATTAAACGAGGAGAATCACACGTGTTTTAACAACGATTTTGTCTGTTAGACAATAACGACCCCGGGAAGTAATTAAATTCGAGAGTTTCGTCGTCGGTATTATGCAATTTTTATTATAAATGTCGACTATAAAATAGATATTTTAACAATGTGTCATATTTATAAAGCTCACTCGGCATACTCAAAAAAACATCAATGTGCCCACGCTTCAAGTTCAATGTTCGAGAAAAACCTGTAACGTTTATTTGTTTTCTCACTACCGCGGCTAAATGATTTTTATAACAAATCAAACATCACATTGATAGATTGATATATATTGCGCTGTCAATTATATTTGTTCGTGACCGCGGGCCATCAATCACCAGCACCGGGGGTGCTCCCCTAGACGCTATAATCGTTGCTATTTTAATTGTTCTGACTATGAAATCCAAAGAAACAAATTTCTACTTTGATTACTAGTTTGGGCTGAAAGATATCAGACACACAGACGTTTTATAAAAAACATTTTTTGAGTCGATTTTAGAAACCTCCAAGCATCAATAAAATAATGTTGTTGCTAATAAAAACGACCGGTAGATCAAGATTTCGCGCTTCGAAAATATGACGTCTCAATAAAAAAAGACAAAGATCCGCAGACGATGATAGCGATCGAAACATCGATACTTCTGCAGGTCGTAAAGAGTTGCACACTGAGAGATTATTTGATGAGTGAACCCGGAACATCCTCTTTGATATTCTAGAAATTCTTCTTTGCCAACATAAACTCGATTTTATTGCTTGTTAATTTACCTAAGTAGTCGCGTTCCTCAACATATTACCTACTTGGCAAACCCATTCCAAACTTTAGATTATACACATTATGTTATGTTTGCGAACATTTTCTACGTCCCATTTGTTTCGATAAATGCAAATTATACTACTTATAATTTAGTTTATCAGCTTTTTCATTGCCTTAACAACGTTAACGAGATAAGAGAAGAACCGTACTTAGAACCCACATGCTTTTGACTTGAGCATCATCTTGTAAGTCGGAGGCCACCAAGGCCTCCAAGAATAGAAATTTAATTTATTATTCAACAAATTAAAAACTATTTTTCATATTCAACGCACGTCCAAACCCCTAATCCCTAATCGCCTACACTTCATGACAGGTGGTAAGACAACGTCCACTATCCAATTGAAAGACAATTGCGTCTTAAGTACAAACGAGGTGTTATTTTTATGTCAGTCTCGTTTGCAGTCCGGTGTGTGGATAAGATCCATTAGAAGAAATTGCTTTAATAATTGTTTCCAGGAAACCTAACCACTGTTTAAGGATTGCGAACTTAATCTTTGCACTGAAATAACGCCAGCAGCTCTGTGAGGTCCCGTGAGGTCATTGGCTAATCAGAAATTCGTCGGATTCGCAATTCCGGCCTCGCATTAAACATAAATAATAATTAATTTGTCGTTTTTGCCTAGTCGTTAGCACACAATACTAAGAGCTATAAATTAATTGATGATTCGAGGGCCGAATTTTATTATCATTAATAATTGGCTAAATGAGGCCGCTTTTTCTCGTCTGGTGTTCAACGTGAGGAGATCGCGAGATGAGAGAGCCCCGAATGAAATCGCGCTTCCCACAATAAATTAGTGATGCACCAAACTCCCAAGTGACAATTTTAAGTATAATATCGGTCTTGATTCGGTTTTATAACGTTTTAAAAGTTGGAATAGATACTAATAGTTAGTACCTATACTTCTTTTGAAATGAGAGAGGTCGCATTTTTTTTGTTTCGCTGAATTTGGTCTTAAAAAGCTCTTCTATGAAAAAAATAGTCAAAATACACTTGTTAAATTCATAAGTAAGAGCCGCTTGCAGTCTTGCACCCGTAACTTATCGCTTAAATCCAACTTAAAAATTAAACGTGACAGTTTTCTTATATAGGACAAACGTCGTTCTTGACATTTTAAGTTCCTCTTAAAACTAAGAGGAATTTAAGGCCGTTTGCACCAACGGTATACTTATCGCTTAAGTCCAACTTAAAAATTAAGAGTGACAGTTTTCTTATGGGAAAAATATCATTCTTGTCATTTTAAGCTCCTCTTAAGATTAAGTAAGGTTGGTGAATTTGCGGCTTAGGAAAATTACCTATTGCAAAACAATTCTTCAAAAACAATAATTTGAAAGACAATTATTCGAAAGAACAATTTAAAACAGTAGCAATAAAGAGAAGGAAACATAAAAGGACAACCACAACGAATTGGTAGAACCGTGTTCACGTTCAAGTGAGCGGACAGAATATACTTAAAAAAAACTTTACCTAACATAGACCTGAATGGAACTTGAAAATAAAGAAAATTAAGAAATATTAGGATGACACATTTTCGAAAAATTGTCCATTCGAAAAATTGTTCATTCGAATAATTGTTAATTCGAAAAATTGTTCATTCGAATAATTATTGTCTCTTTCAAATAATTGTTTTCGAAGAATATTGTTTTCGAATAATTTACCGGCTTCCAAATTAAGTAACGTTTGTTTAATTTATGACCTAACGAAGACAGTGGCCTGGAAATAATAAAAACGAGTTAGATTGTCAGATGGAATCATACTTTACAGATTATTTTATAAATTAAAAGTATTATTGAGAGAATAGTTCCAAGTTACGTTTGTACCTAGTAATTTAAAAATGTCATCGCTGATAAGTCACTTGTCAGACAGTTGTCTACTGTCATGTCACATGATTGAAGCGAATTATCCAGAATAAATTATTTCAAAATTTAAGTGATTTAACATTTAAGCATACTTACGCGGTGGCTGAATTTTATGTCAACATATTTTAACATTTTCCTTGTATGAAATTAGGTAGAATATATAGAACCTATGGAGCCCTTATTTTAGGTGGACCGATGGGTAGTAGGCACCTCTATAAGGACGAACCAAATAAAACTGGTATGAAGAGTATGGGGGAGGGGGGCGAAGACACCAATTGAACGCGACACATCAAGAAGACCTAAGAATCTTTGCATTTCATATGTTGATAAATTGGAAAAATAACAATACCTATTTGAAAAAGAGGTCCTGATTATTATATCCATTGTTTGAAATAATGTTGAGTTCCTTTTGTTTGCTCATGATTTTTAGTGAAATATTTAAGTGTTACAAAAATTGCATCCCGAAAGTTGATCATCAAGTGATTTGTCATTTTAGTAGCAAAAGGGCCCTTGTTTGAATTTATTTTGCAAAAAGCACCTTCTTACTATTTGCATTTTAGGGGCAAAAGGCCCCTTTTTGAATTTTTCTTAGCAAAAGAGCATGTTATTATTATCGAATTCTATAGCTGTTGCATTGCGGGATCGAAAACTTTAGTGCCATTTTTTCGAAAAACGACATTTTAGGGGTGAAAAACATTAGTATTTTAAATTTTAATAAATGAACACTGGGCACAATGCGCAACACAGCATCAGCGGTCTACACCCGGCCCACGCGCCGATTAACTGATTCTGACTTGGTACAAAATCTGTGGAAAAGTAGAAGTTTCTACCGTGTCCGAGACTGCCAATTTTTTACTTATGAAAAGCTCTAAAATTACGCAAAATCAACAACTTTTCGGGTACTTTTATACCCGAAATATTCTCGATAATATTCTGGTAATATAGTGATGTTAGATAATAAAATTAATTGTTTTATTTATAACCCAAATTATTGAAAATTTCAATGTAAGGGCAAATATCGAGCGGCATTTTCAAATTAACCAAGGACTAGTAAAATGTGTTAATAATGCTTGCCGAGCAAAGGCACGTCTGATTACATAATTTGTATTTCTTTGGGTTCAAATTTTGTTGTTACCTACAAGTGGGGTTTTCCCAAAGGTTTTTTCTGTCAATCTTTCTGGGGGTAATTTTTTGCGGATGTTGCAAATAAAGTTTACCTGTTTAAAAGTTTAGGATCTAGGAGACCGAGATTCAGAATCCAAAGCAGAAGGTCTAATATTATGTAGGTACTGGTACTGGCACGCAATATCGAAAATGTGCATTCTTTTTTTTCCTATGGTTTTCTCGACGGTTTTTCTAAGTTAGGTTTTGTTTCTCAAATAAACACAATAAATCTATTAATATCGTACTATTGTAGTGCAAAAACATTAAACAGTTACTTTATCAAATTATTAATCAAATACGTGGTTTGGATTTTTTCAAATTAAAATTATTTTAATTTTTTGTCAATTACTTTGTTTTGCATTTCAACCGACGATATGCGTCAGCGTCAGTAATGTTGCATGTCTCGCCAGTTCACTATTGAATCGTACTAGACATCTGTTTGCCTTGTTAGGGGAATGGTCTGATGTAGTTAAATAACGGCAACAGCGCAAGTTGAAGCTGTCGGCTGTTGACACAAAGCCCTAGCGGCGAGTAGCGACACTTACTGAATCTAGAATGGTCGATACATAAAGTATCTTTTCATCATGCAAAGTCGCCATCAACCCTGCAACTCATTATACCGTCCGTTTCATTCCAGGCGCCGTATAGGGAAATAACACGGGAAAAGTGTTTTTATTTTTTGTTTGCTCCTGAAACTGGTTCCGGCCAAATCTGAGTAATACGGTCAATGGGCCTCAGTGTCCTCTACGCATGAAAAAAAAAATGGACCTGAAATGCCCCCTTCTTAAAACGGGAGGACCTGTTGAAAATTGGAATTTTAAATTTCGCGGGCGTCAATTCAGCGCTGTTTGACATCTCCGAAAACTAAACTTCCAGTGGCGGCTTTCACAATTTCTTGAGTTTTCGCTAACGTCATTTAGTTACTTTTTTGGAATTTCTACAAATTATTGGGTGAATTCTGAGACGAAATAAACCGGCGCATTTTTGGAATAGTCCCAGAGAGTCTTGGTGTCAGAAACTTTACTAAAGAAAAGACACTATGAAGGTAACCTCACAAAAATTTGTCTTTCTTCGCTACAACCAGGCCGCATTTATTAACATTTTAATTCTCGAGGTAAGTCTCTGTTTATAGTTAAAACTGTCTTAATCGTTGTTTTGCTTCAGTTATGAATATTTTCACTGGAATATCACAGACTACGAGAAGGGTTGGTTGAATGAGGAAATGGCCAATATTCAGTTACCATGAACCTGGTACCAAATTCTGTTAAAGAATAACAATATGGAGAGCCACTAAAGGCTAGGTAGCACAGAAGGTAAGGCGAAGGTCTTGCTTAAAAATTGGTGTGTCGATAGACCTTACGAGTCACAGCGAAGACAAGGATGGTTCTGATATTTAGGGTGGATACGCCTTACCAAGCACCTGTAAGGCTGATGGAAAAGGCACCTGCAGTCTCCATTCCAAGGCCTGGAAGCTGGTGGTGATGGCCTTGCCTAGACTAGTGGCTTCGGCTGTGCCGAGGAATCTGTTGCAGGAGTTACCATGCCCTGCTTGTCCCCTGGGACAAGATGTGCCTTTGCCCCAACAGTTATTTAACCGCGGAGTGCGTGTTTGGAGTGTGGACGAAGATATGTAACTGGCTTGCCAAATTTTAATTGTTTTATTCTAAAAATGTTAATAATTAATAAAATAGCATACCTAGGTCTTATGGGCCTTATTTTCTAGATATTTTAGTTGATAATTCACAATTTAATGTTGAAATTTTGAATAAATTCTTGAATAATCAAATTAGCGATTTTATGACCGCTATATGCTGTACCGACTGCTCATATAAATGAAACAATATAACTTAGATAATTATTGTCACTACAATATCTCTTGAAGTTAAACACATCAAAAATATAAGCAGCAAAAATTTTATTATTTACTTACTATTTATTTTATTTGTTATTAAACTGGACTGTAAGGTGAGAAAGTAATAAAGTTCCTCGCGAGGATTCAATTTACAAAACAAATATAGCAAAACATAATTAAGGGGACGGTGGTAGGTTGCAAAATGTTCATAAATATTGGCCATTTCCTCATTCGACCAACCCTTCTCGTAGTCTGTGCTTCCAGTGAAAATATTCATAACTGAAGCAAAACAACGATTAAGACAGATTTAACTATAAACAGAGACTTGCCTCGAGAATTAAAATGTTAATAAATCCGGTCTGGTTCTAGCGAAGGAACTAAAGACAAAATTTTTGTGAGGTTACCCTCATAGTGTCTTTTCTTTAGTAAAGTTTCTGACACCAAGACTCTCTGGGACTATTGCAAAAATGCGCCGGTTTATTTCGTCTCAGAATTCACTCAATAATTTGTAGAAATTCCAAAAAAGTAAGTAAATGACGTTAGCGAAAACTCAAGAAATTGTGGAAGCCGCCCCTGGAAGTTTAGTTTTCGGAGATGTCAAACAGCGCTGAATTGACGCCCGCGAAATTTAAAATTCCAATTTTCAACCGGTCTTCCCGTTTTAACAAGGGGGCATTTCAGGGCCATTTTTTTTTCATGCGTACAGGACACTGAGGCCCATTGACCGTATTACTCAGATTTGGCCGGAACCAGTTTCAGGAGCAAACAAAAAATAAAAACACTTTTCTCGTGTTATTTCCCTATACGGCGCCTGGAATGAAACGAACGGTACAACGAAATCTGTGTGAAGGCGCCATTTCTCGTTAGTTAGAATCGAATTAATTTGCTATAAACTTGCACCTTAAGATATACCCAGTCTAAAATTACCCAACATTATTTCCTGTACAAATCTGGCAACCATATCCTTTTTAAAACCTGATTAAATATATATTTTTATGCTTGCAATTTTTTAATGTCAGTTTCATTAAATGTCAGTTCTTTTTTACCTTACCAGAGTTGATTTGAACTATCGTAGTCTCATCAATTAATAATACGACGAGTAGTCTCTTAATTGCCGCGGGTTTTGACGTCCGAATGGTCGTCAACTACGAGCGAAAATGGTAGATTTTTTTAGGCTAAAAAAAGGACGCTCGAGTCCTTTTTGGCCGAAAAAAATCTACCATTTGACAAGTAGTGCATCCATGAGGACTCAACAAGGCAACCAAGAGACTACGAATAGTATTTTACAGATTATTTTATAAATTAAAGTATTGAGTAAGTAGTGTCAAGTTGACGTTGTAGTATTATCACTGTAATCAGGATTTGATTGGTTACTGGTATACTAAATGCTGCTTTGGAGTGGCTGAATACTTAATGTATAACATAATCAATTAATAATACGACGAGAAGTCTCTTGATTGCCGCAGGTTTTGACATCCGATCCGAATGGTTGTCAACTACGAGTCAAAATGGTAGATTTTTTTAGGCAAAAAAGAAGACGAGTGTTTGCTTGAGTCCTCTTTGGACGAAAAAAATCTACCATTTGACAAGTAGTGCGTCCATGAGGACTCGACAAGGCAACCAAGAGACTACGAATCGTATTTTGCAGATTATTTTATAAATTAAAGTATTGAGTAAGTAGTGTCAAGTTGACGTTGTAGTATTATCACTGTAATCAGGATTTGATTGGTTACTGGTATACTAAACGCTGCTTTGTATTGGTTCAATACTTACTGTATGAAATAATCATCACTCTTATCAGTTTGTATTTTAAGCGATAAGAATTTAGGGTTGTAGGTCGAGGTAGGGAATTAAACTCTCGAATAAATTCAACAATATATAATTAAAGTATTGGAATGAATGGCGTGGTCAGCATAAGCAAAGCAGGCACATGTTTCTGCAGTAGTGCTAACTTAAGACTACTTTCTACCATCTATGTACATTCTCTCCCGTACTGGATGTGGGGTAGTTACCGACGTAACGTAACATAAGTTTTTAACCGTTGCCGCCACAAGAATATTATTGCATTAAGATGAAAAGGTTTTAAAAAGTTCTGTAAATCAGCTTGCCGGAAAGTTTTGCAGCTGCCTTGCGGATTAAAATAGAACTTAAACTGCGTTGCTTGTGATGTGATGATATCAGTTTATGTGACAAGACGTTAGTACACGGCCGGGACAAATCGGCATGATGATGATGATGATGTCAACGGGGACCTGAAAAGTGACTTTTTGACGATTAAAGGGGGCCATCACTAGACCGCATTCTTAAGCCCGGTGATGATGATAAATGACGCGCGCCGTGACGTCACGCGTAATGTGAAAATTGCACTAATTTTCTTGTATTATAAATACCGTAATGATTCGATGTGTATCGAAGGGGCCATTGTTACACCAGGCCACACTAACGCTGTAATGACCGCGCTACCGGTCGTATTTCGACTAATTTATCAAAAACATGACAGCAACCAGGACTTTTTTCGATCGTAATCAGCGGCATTGTTGCCGTGTTCGTACACTCTTTACACAAACCGGCTCCGGAAAAATTCACCGAATAAAAACTTTTCTGGATTCGAGGTGGCACAATTTGCATTAAAAGACCATAAAGAGATTGTTAACTCAATGAAATCGGTAAAGTGAATAATTGACTTTGAAAATTTCGAAGGACTTTTTCTAACGAGCCGATTGATTAATTGATTAACCTGAACAGTATCGGGATTATTTCCAAGATGTATTTTAATTGTAGTTCATTCGTAGCCTGTAAACTGGTGTCGACCAGTGCAGGTTTCAAAGCCGTTTCAACATACCAATGAGTTTTTATCGATGTCCAACTGGAGCTAAACGTATTCAAATGAATAATGTATTTCATATTTCTGGAAGTATTAACCCCCGCGGGCGAATTTGCCGTGCATTAATATATGATAAATAGGAGAATAATTGATTGTTCCAAAGTCCTTCGTCTCCTCGCTAATTTTCTGGAAATTCCTCCTCCTACATCAAGATTGTCTCGACCGCCTATAATTTCGATAAACAAAAATTAACAAGAAATATTTAGCCAACAAGCTCTATCATTACATAATTTGCATAAATTAAATGATTCGGTATGTAGATAGCGTATTTTTGAATGAATTTTTGTAACACCGTATAATTGTTAAAGTTTAGCTATGTCACCGCCGTCTAAAGTGCGGGTGGTCATCATCATTTTTATCTCGACAATAATTGTGGGCTCTCCGCACGTGGGAACTCTCCTGTTATAAGATAATTGCACCTTCGTAACGTTATTTTGAGGAGATCGGTTATGAAAGTTGCTTTTTAGAAAAATTCTAGTCGATCTAGTTGAAAGAACCAGCTTTTGAAGTGCGGTTGGAAAGCGGTGAGATGGTTGTACTGTTCGTTTCTAATTCCTACACCCGCGTTTCTCTCCTTTCTCGAGCAGTTGCGGAGACATTAATGCCCGAGTAAGACACGTGATATCAATGCCCGAGTAAGACACGTCTTCAGAATATTATTGTGAAACAGAGCGAAAGCTTGAAATAAATCGTGGATGATGGATGAAGGATGAAGGGTATCCCTGTAATATGTCATAAAATTATGAAAAAAAGTTTTTACCAGAAGATTCCGCAATTGAACTCATTGCACAATAAATTGTGCCTATACTTACCTACTTATTTAATAGTTTTTATGTTTATAACTTATAATAATTAAATGCTACAAGCTTTCTATGCTTCTAACTGATTTTACAGCAATATAAAAACACATACGATACACCCCTTAGTAAATTTGGCGATGAAATGTAAACACACACGTTCTAGACCGGCGCATCCACCATTTTTCTCGAAAATCTTCTGTGTCGTCAATATTTTGGAATACAAAACAATTCCTGACAATTTGTCAATAGGTACATGAAGGTGCACAATTTCACAATATGGTTGACCCCTCGGGTAACTGTAGTTATATAAATGTGTTCAACGGTTCTCAAATTAAACTGCTAAAACATGGCGTTATACAAATTAATGAAATTTTTAATGTTTCACACGGGGGAGAAGTCTCTTTTCGCTTTCGGTGTGATTGTCTACCTCCGCTGCGCGTCGGGAGTCAACTTCACACCTCACGCTAAAATCTGTAACTTCTCTCCCTTATTATAATAAATAACTATTACCTAATTGTGTTTTGAAAAGTTGGATTTTATGCAATTATAGGTAAAATGTTGTACCTACGCAATACGTTATGAAAAGCCTCAGTTGTTTGTCTCGCATGATTTTGAAAAACTCGCTATCGCTCGTTTTGGCAAATATTACGGCTCGTTAAACAATATAGGGCTTTTCATAAGTAATTACGTAAATAACTAAAAGTTTACAAAAGGGAAGAAATTTTGAGGTCTGAATAAAATTAAGTGTCATTCGATCGGGATAGATTGCAACACTTGTGCATGGACTATGTTGCAATTAGCCTTAGCACACGAACAATAGGACAGAAACAAAGGAAGACCGTTAATTCAATAGACATGACATGACCGAGAGCAAACAGTGAAAGTTAAAAAAATTTGAAATATGAAAAAAAAATTATATAACTTTGCAATCAAAAAAAGGTAAAAAGTGAGTTTTATACGTAAGAAAACGATCTGAATTTCGAAAGCTAACGTGTGGACTAAAAAACCGGACACTTATTTTCCTTGTAGGTATATACTTTCCTTAGTTTTTTTTTTAAACAGGACGTAGCTCCATTATTTTAGTCCAATGGGGTTTCGTTACTTATAGTGATTATGACAGTGGGGTTTAGGCAGGAGTCCAGCCTGTCCTTTTCTCTTTCCAAAATGTCCTTCAAAATGGAAATTAATCAATCTCTTATTTTTTTGCGAATTTTCTTCGGACACCATAGATTGCATAATTTACAACTTAACAAAAATGTCCACTTTAATCAACATTAATCTAACAAGACCTTTTTTTTATCGGATAAATTTTCCAAAGTGACGAATAACTTCCGTTTGAGCTTTAGCTCGAGGGCTTTAATCTCCGAATATTCAACGAGCAAAATTATCTAAAACGGAAGTTTAGAGTTTGACTTTGGAAAATTTTGCCTATAAAAAATCAATGGTCGCGTTATATTTGCTAAGATTATTTCTAGAATCCCGTTTGTTTTTTTCTTCAATATGCATAATATAATCCTATAGTTACCTATACTTTCATAATTTTTAACGGTTTGAGTTTATTTATATTTTGCTAAGGGTCTAGATTTCCATGCACTTAGCCAGATGGATGATCCATAGGTAAGTAAATATCGAAAGTTTATCGCTTGAACTCAAAATCTATAAACCTATCCACATATACAGGGTGAGTCTGAAAGACTCCACATCCTTTATACCACAGAATCTACTGTTCAAATGATGAAGCTTGGTGCAAAAATGGTCAATTGTGATTCCTCTTGAAGTTATAAGCCGCCAAAGATCTTCATTTTTAAACATTCTTTTTAAATATCTTTCGAAAAACTAACCACTCACGAGAAAAATTGAAAAAAACGAAAACATGATGCAGGTAATCACCTTAAAACCAATGATGAGTCTACCTCATAAAAAAGGGAAATTATACCACCAATGTTTTTTCTTCAGTTGTGAGCAATGGTTCTGGGCACAGATGTAGGACAACACCTTCAATGCAAAAATACAGTTGAAATGTGATGCGTGTCAACGTTCACTTTGATTTTTATTGAAATTGTAGGTTTATCACGATGATCATGTTTTCGGTTTTTTCAATTTTCCTCGTGAGTGGTTAGTTTTCTCGAAAAAATTTAAGAGCCAAAAAAGTTTTAGAATTGAACGGAGAATACGGCCGCATAGGCAAATTAGCAATATTTTCAAACATAAAAAAGTTCAAGGGCAAATAACATTGGGGCCACCCTATATAACAGGGATCCGCTTTTTGGATAATATCTTAAGTACCATCAGTAGTTGCATCTTGGTCTGTAACAATGCTGTGCAAAAATTCAAAATCCTACGATACACCTTTCGAAAGATATTTAAAAAGAACGTTTAAAAATGAAAATCTTTGCCGGGCTTATAACATCAAGAGGAATAACAATTGACCAATAATTTTTGCACCAAGCTTCATCATTTGAACAGTAGATTTCGTCGTATAAAGGATGTGGAGTCTTTCAGACTCACCCTATGTAGTTTGATGGTCTGAACCTTTCGACGTTTTGAAAGAGGACGCATTAATAATCGCTTGCCCTGAAATTTCAGTTTTACATTAGGGATGTTATTGTTGACGGAATAATTTTCAATTTTCATAATGGATGTAAGGCAAAAGCGAGCATAATTTCGAGTAATTTACAAATGTTAAGCTAAAGATGTAAAAATATTGCTTTTTTGCAAAAACTGAAATGTGACATACCCTTTTTTTTTGCTATAACAGTCAAGAGAAACGTCAAAATTTAATCAGCGTCGTCTTTAATAATATGTCATTATAACTAGGTACTTTTAAAAGGTCCTTACAGTACTGTGAAAGGTTTACTGGGCGCATAACGTACAACGTCTATTTCATATGTGTCGTATTAATTATATGTATAAATCTAGTCAAGCAGTGACATCGCCTTATTATATTATTTATCGATAGCAACTATTTACGATTTATATTTTCTTTCCGCTGATTGTTGTGGCAACCATTTTGCCGGACTTAACCGGACTGAAAATGACCCCAGTAAATAAGCAAATGCGGCACAGTATGAAGCAATCGGAATAAGAACGCTCTCCTAACTTTATTAGGAACATTGACTATGTTCTGTAAATTATATGAATTTTTCGTTTTCGTTCGAAAAGTGCGCCACTGAACCCGGGTTACACCCACACAGCTTTCACTCGCCAGCTGCGAGAAGTCGAGGAGAATCGCAGGGGTAAAAATAAAGAAACCATTGTTGTGAAATTTGCAATTAATTGGCAAGGAGTTAACATCGAATTTTCTCTTCGGAACAAAGACCACCTGTTCCGTATCGTAACCGGTCAATTATCGTTTCCGAGCACATCATCAGGAATGCTCAAGAATCGGTGTTAATTTTAAACCAAACAGATCTGGAGTTGACGAATGATTGTCAAAAGCTTGGCCAAACAAAGAATACTGTTGATTTAGTATATTTTATTGCCTTGTCTCGGAGTGGACGTTTAAAATCAGGGTAGAATTTATTTTTGAAGAATCGTGCGTGGGGAGCGTAACCAAATAAATGAATTACCGTTTAATAAGCAATAACATCGAATGGAATGTGTGTCACATATCAAGCACCGAGACAAATTGCAGTGGGTTTGCATGCGGTGAGGCAGTAAATAAAGCTCATTTGGGTGATTGCATAAATGCATCATATTGGAGTCGAAAGTAATTTTTTTAGAAGCAAATCCAGGATTTTGTGTCGCTTCAGCCACCTGTTTTGGCCGGTCATTCGGTTAATAAGTCATAATTAAGAACGAGTATTTGTACGGAAACCAGGAATTAATCAAGGACTTAACGCGTAAGAGCAGCAGCTTTAGCTTATTAGAATCACTTGCGGGTTTAATTGTACCCCGTGGTGAGCGCTAAGCATTCTAACGGCAAAAATAGATATAAAATATCACAGAAACACGTTATAATTCCTGTGCTTAAGTTTTATCGTCTTGATCTTGATTTTTTTTTCTGTTTCAGGTAAGAACGTAAACAAGTCGTCCGAAGTCAAAGTGTGACCAGGTGAACCCCATCCAATTATTCGCGAGTAATTGACGTGCCAGGTTAGTCGTAAAGCTTCATAACCTCACAAACTGCGGGACACCCACTGCGCATGCCCGCCATGCACACGTCACCGACAGAATGCCAAAATGGCGTGAACTCGGCTACTTAACCTCGACTTTGCGTGCAGGCGCTTTAATAAGATGTTAAGTTATCACTTATACGTGTAATATACATGCTTATATATTTATTAGACTCGAAACCACCATTCCGGCGACTGCAACTATAACTTTGAAGCAGCATGATGACCGCTATAAATAAGGCGCTTATTTATTTTACGTGGTTATTGCTTGTTCGTTAAAAGAAACACAAGTTTTTAATAGCCGTTGCGAGAAACTGTTATTGGATTTTACTGGAAAGTGAATCTGGAACCGTTTAACGCGGATTTCGTCTCTTGCGTATTCTTTAAACAAAGAGAATAAGTACGAGACAAACGGTCAATTTCAGAATCTAAAACTTGAATGCTCATGTGGTTCCATTATTGTCGAGCCGTATAGTGAATGTACTATATTAACTTTGATTAGTCAACCTCTCACTCGACCTACGCCCTCGGTAACTTTGAAACCTAAGACAACGGACAATAATTTACTGCAATATACACTGTTCAAAGAAATTTGTTGACCACCATTATCCGAGCAGTGTAATATAGAGAAGTTTGTGTATTTGTTTGTTTGTCAGGGTAAAACAACTACTTGTATTCCAATAGTTAATTAAGTAATTGTAAAATATTTTGACAAACCTTCACTTGCGACTGCCCATACGTATTTTCTTGGCTAGTCGGGAAAATATTTCTTTCTTAGTCCTGTATAGAACAAATATTCCCCAGGATACTGGAAGACTCTTTTTTTGACTTTTTTCAATATTCAAAAAAATTACGTGTGCAACACGTATCTTTTTTCACTCGCCTACGGCGTCGTGCATCAATCTTCAAACTCGTCAAAGAAAGTAGGTATTGCTTTCATCACTAGTTGTACAAATACCTATCTATTCATTGTCAATATGTAAAAAATAACTATTGTACAGCTAGTGAGGAAAGTAATACTTTTTTCACGACGTTTTCAGGCGGAGTGGGCTGTAGGATGCTTTTCAGTATTCTTTATTTTATTTAGTGTTCTTTATTTTCTCGTATTTTTGTCTTTTTTGCAATAAGTCCGATTACATTTTTAGAAACAGAACAGCCTTTCTGCATGACAGTAATGCGAAATGTGGAAATTTGCATTTTAAAAAATGGCACTTTAGGAAGTTGGCTCCAAAAGCTTTTCAGATCTAAGTTCTGCTAACTGTCTACATACCAAATTTTAGCGAAATTGAATCAGTAAGTTGAGCTGGAAGGTGTTTAAAGTATACGCACGAACACTGGACATACGTAGGCATAATAAACACGCATTAGTCCATTTTCGTTCGGCAAGTGTTACTAAAGAGTAATTTTTTGATTGTTAATTATATCGGCAATCACTTGGAAGGAGATGAGTACCTAGGCTGTTTTAATTGTAATTCTAGAAGCGTCAAAAATGCTAATTTCAAAATGTAAATAAAACTCAGAAAATGACAATTTGGATAGAAAAACCCTCCGAAAAGCCGTTATACTAAAGAAACGTAGCAAGAAATATTTAGGGCAATAATTACGAAAATCATTGGGAAATGGTCAAAATGAAAAACAAACGGATGTCAGAAACATTACCTCCGACTGTTCCGAGACGAGAAAGCAAGTTTGATTTTACTTGAGTCCGAACAAGAATCGGTTACCACAGTGAAAATAAAAAAAAAATGAAATGTAGTACCTAACTTTTTCCACGGGTAAACGGACAATAAAAGCTGATTTTGAAATCTACTTTTATCTTAAGTAACTCCGCACAGCCCGCGTATACAGGGTGCGAGATTGAAACTCCAAAATGCTATAGCTTTTTTATTTGTAGTCCGATTTAAGTAAACGAAAAACCAGATGAAATGGCACATAAAACGCTATAAACTCAGGGTAGCTGTGATTTTTATCAACTTCAACTTGAATGTCAACTGGTTGTCAACTTTTCATTTTCAAATGGACATACCCAGTTTTCTTTGACCAGTCTGAAAGCTAATTTTTTCTGCATCTTTTGATGTGCAATTAGGCGAGTTTGGTTTATAATTAGTTCTGAAAATAATTAAAATTATTGTCGACATTTCAATCTTTAAATTCTAAATTTTCGAGTGTGCCGTGAAAAAAATTCTTGAAATGCATTTTGCGTGTTAGAAAATAACATATTTTAATTGTTTTGCTAAGTTTCTACCAGATCCACATCACGTTCGAAAATTTTTAATAAAAAATATTCAAGTTTTGACAAAAAGTTATAATAATTTTCACAACTAATTATACACCAAAGTCGACTTATTGCACATCAAAAGACGCAGAAAAAAATAAGCTTTCAGACTGAGCAAAAAGAACTGGGTATGTCCATTTGAAAATGAAAAGTTGAACACCAGTTGACATTCAAGTTGAAGTTGATAAAAATCAAAGCTACTCTGAGTTTGTAGCGTTTCATGAGTCATTGCTTCTGGTTTTTTGTTTACTTAAATCGGACTACAAATAACAAAGTTGTAGCACTTTGGAGTTTCAATCTCGCACCCTGTATGTGTAAAATACATATTACAGATCTGTGCTGAATCTGAAGCATATTGAAACGATTAGTAGGTATACATTGTAAGCTTAACCTTAATGCTGTAACTGTAAAATTATGTCTGAAATAATTTGCCATCAAATAAAATAGAATGATAGAGTGACTCAGAATTATAGGGACAACAGCTAACCACAGGTTCCTTACCTTAAAATAAGACAAAAAGTAAGAATAAGTTTTTGTCCTAAAATGGATTATGTGAGAGCTATGCATGCCCCCCAGTGATGTGAGGTGGTAATTTACCGCGTAAATTACCAAATTAATTACGGTAATTTACCGGTAATTTACCAAAAGTAAATTACCGTAAATTACCAAATTAATTACGGTAATTTTTCGGTAAATTACCAGCATAAATTACCATTAATTCTCGTTGAGAAAAAATGAAAATTTTAAATTACGGAGTTCCATATCCCCACCACAATTATGACAGCTGTCAACTGTCGGGCGCCCTGAGGACAAGCAAACAAACGTCGTCCATAAGATTTACATTGTAACATTGTAACAACTTTTTCATCCACTTTGCATGCAATTCACTTCAATCAATGCTTTAATAATGCATGTAAGCTTTTGTGTGCCCGAGTTTCTGTTAAATGTTAAGGGTCCGTGGATTAACTCGATATCACAGATAAATTTGTAACCGTGTTCTGTAACAAGCTTTTAATTTCTCTAAAATCTCCGCCGAAGTCCCATTCTATTTATATGGCGTCATATTGCAGAAGCTAACACGAAATCGATTTGAAAAAAAATTATTTTCACTACTCACTACAAATTAGAGAATGAACGGATACAGATTAACAAACAATTGATCACCTATATAATTATTGTTTAAGTATTTACGAGAAATTGTGATTTTCCTTTCATTCAATCCAAAATTTGAAAACTTCTTAATTACGATGGTAAAAAAAAATGGTAAATTACGGCGGTAAATTACCATAAAAATAAATTACCCGAGAATTTAAATTGGTAAATTACCATGGTAAATTACCACGGTAATTTACCAAAAAAATAAATTACGGTAAACTCACATCACTGATGCCCCCTCAAGTGGGGACCCTAAAAATCAATTTTTTTCAATTTACTTAAACATCAAATGCGTGCGTTATTGGGGAGGGCTTACACATTTTCAGTTTTATTTTTCTGTAAGCATTTTTTTTGACAAAGTAATAAGAAGCTATCATCGTCATCGGCATTCCACAATTCATCAAAAAGTATTCTTGCTGCATGTGGCTTCGAGTTAAATGCTCCTTCCTCATTAATTTACTACAGGAAAATTATAAAATAAATCCGACTAAAAACTTTAATTTTGTTGAAAGCGTGGTCCATTTTCAAAGAGGAACTGATGTTAATCAAAAACTTTAATTGTTCTACATACCTGGAATCAACTTTATATCATGTAGCATCCTCTTAAATTTTATTATAAATCGCTGAGAATGCATTGCATCTTTTTGAACTTCGATTTTTGAATTTGGGGATAATTCAATTTTAGCTTTATTTTGTCAAACCTAAATGCCGTAAGGATCTAGAGTGTCGTCATAAATTGTGTTTGTAATATCTAAGGGTTGGACACCTCTTCTAAGTTTGATTCCACGTAAAAAGAAATAATAATTACAAAAAAATATCTTTCTTTGTGCCCCAAGTCTATCTTAATCTTATACCTATCTTAACTGTGAAACCCTGCATCCTAGCGATATTTAACAAAAGTACTTTTTAGTGTGTCGTGGATGGCCGATGACGCTATTATTGTTGCTTTGCAAAAAAAAAGCGCGTGCAGAAACAATAAGTACTGCAAAAAAATGTGTAAGACCCCACCAAGAACGCACGCCTCTGACGTTACTAAACTTCTGAAAAATAATCAGAATGAAGCCCTTTATACTAGGCTATGTTTTAAATTGCAACATTGGATTAATTAAAATTTTTGAGTAAATTAGAAAAAACTGATTTTTGGGGTACCTAGCTTCCACAAAATTCTTATAATTCTGAGTCACCCTGTATTATACACGGCGATTTTGTTATTTTAGTCACTGCACTGTTGACAATTTATGGCACTGGGCTTTTCGTTATATCTAGTCGTAAATTTTATATCATTAGAAGGGTAAGACTCACATCAGGTATTCAGAATCTGATGTGTGATGTGTGTAATTTTTTCGAAAATGTGTGCGCATGCCGATTTCAGCTTATATAGTCATCACGGCACCTCATATATACTTTTCATTATAATTTCTTAAAATTTCCATAATTCACAAATTAATATTTTAAGGTTTGGGTCGAGTTTGGCTAGTATGGTCCTGATGGAGGCACTAGCATCCTTCTGTTTATTGGTCAAAATTAGGGTTTCATTGTTCACGAATTGAAGGCACTTAACCGCAGAGTTGTCAAATTTACGACTAGATACAACGAAAAGTCCAAAAGGACAATTTAGTTCTTCATGGTATGAGATATAGTTTGTATTAAATATTTTATTTCAGATGCTTCCACAATAAGTTTCGTAAACGAAGTTTCGAGTTTCCCTTTCGGAAAGTATTACTTTTAGGAAGACCTTCACAATTAGACGCATATTGTTGGTTTTGAAACTTTGAACCGTTTTTCTTCAGAATGCTTAAAAAGTCGAGACCCTGTTAGTTCCAGTATTGTCTAGCCAGGTAGAAAATCACCCCCGTGGTTATTTATGAAGGGTGTCAGATTTTCAAAGCAGGTACACCAACCCCTCGCAACAGGGCGCCCGATTCTTCCAAACATTCCTCTTCCAGCCCGTACAGGTGTTACTTAGAAATAAAAACTCGTACGTCCCTATAATGGTTTCCAGGTACAAAATTATTGCCTATTATGTCATCTCCACAATTGTACGGTGGTTGACACGCAATTTCGACGACAAGTAATTGCTTCATTTTGGCCACTCTATTTTTTGTCGAATTTCGACTTCGTTTTTCAATTAATTAACAGGCCAATCTGTTGGGGATAATTTCGTGATAGACACGAAACCCTCCTTCCTCTTTGGTCGAGTGGACTCTACATTTATGTTTCTACGAATTGTTGTAAAGTGTGACATGTAAACCTGCTGCGAACTGAATTATTTATGTGTGTCTTGGAAATTAGTGCCTTACAGGCATGTGAGACAAAAGGAATTTCTGTGTACGTAATTAAAACGTTACACTTGGCTGCACCAATTAAAGAGTCGGATGGGTCCCAAAATAGAACTTTTTTATATTTTTACCACAACTCAAGTTTCGGGTGTTTATAAATTCCGGTTCATCAAGTTCTCCCAAGTCATGGAGGAAATTACGAGCTAATATTAATGAAGAAATGTTTCAGAATAACTAATCATTGATTAAAATGTGTTATTAGTAAATAATTTTCCATTCATTACTGAAAGCGAGCAACTGCGGTAATTAACAAGCGGCCCAGTTTCAATCGTGGCAAGAGTAAGTTTGCAAAATTATACCGAAACCTAGTTCTTAGTCGCGGCAGGAAGGCACTTGCACAACTTGAAGGATCAGCAACCTGACATATTTTACAAGCTATGGGACGCACTATCACATAATGCATTTATCATAAACATGCAAAGTTCCGCTTGCATTCACGCACTACAAATTCTCTGCTTATGGATTCCTGTGTCAAATCATAAATTACCTTGCTTCCAACAATTGATGAGTTTTTCTTTACACCTACTTCGCTATTACCTCGAGATATATTGCGGGGTGTTCCACTCTCATGTTGGCGATAATATTTCAATTGGCGTTGTCGGTTTATTAGGAGATTTGTGCGACGCCAGTATGAGGCGCGTTAAGTTAGCCCCCCTTACTAAACTAATTTATAAAGACAATGTCAACTAAAATGCGCTAATAATGCGCTGTTATGCACCATAATTGTTTTTTTGCGCCACCCCCCGTTGGTAACTTATAGGCATTTTATTGTTTTCTGAATCAGACAAAATTCGATTTTTTTTCAGCTCCACAAAAAGTTTCGCTTGCTCCCCTCCCCCCATTTCTTGAAAGACCTCCCCAAACCTTTACTCTCAGCCCCCCCCCCCAGTTCACAAAATTCGATTTTTCTTTGAGTCTTTGAGCTCTTCAGCGGGTCACATATTGTCCATGTACTTACTAAATTTCAGTCAAATCGATCCAGTAGCTTTGTGTTTTTTGTTATTAAAAACAAAATTTACCATAACGACACTTGCCGTTTTTTGATTGCTTCCAAAAAATTTTTCAGCTCTCGACATATAAAACAATCTCCATGTGCAAAATTTCAGCCAAATCGGTCCAGAGATATGGGCTGCATCGTGTTTTTAAAGTACGTTCAAAATTCTCGAATATTTGAGTTTTTCTCAAGAAGACATTAAGAGTGAATACATCTCTAGAAGCAGAACTTGGCACACATATACATATACAGAGCGTTTCAATAAAAAGAAGCCACCCCGAATATCTAGTAAACTGAATAAAATTTGAAAATTCGCTCGGACAGGTCGATTTTTATTTCAAGGGGGACACTTAAATCTGTGCTTGTTGAAATTTCAAAACGACCCCCCTAACCCCCACCTACTCCCACTTAAAAATTTCAAATGACAATCCCCGACTTATAATACATCGTGTACAGCTAATTTTCTAGTTAAATTTTGTAAAATCTTTTAATATTTGTTCACCCTCAGGGCCCTCTATGCTCAAATTTTAATTTGCACTAGGACCCTTGTGTGACACATAATTTTAAAAGATACGAAATCATCTGTAAACCTATGCAAAAATTTTTGAATTTCATCCACTCCTTCAAAACTTACCCTGAAGAACATTTATTGACCCTGCATGGGCCTAGAAATGATTATTATTTTTACTGTAACTTTTGAAAGAGTAAATAGGTTTCGAAATTTTTTGCATAGGTTTTACTTTCACCTTTGCCATTTAAAATGATCTGTCACAAAGGGCCCTAGTGCAATTTAAAATTTGAGCATAGAGTGCGCTGAAGGTAAACAAATATCAAAAACATTTGCAAAATTGAATTTGGTTACAACTATATGAGCCACCTTTGATCCATTTGAAAAAAATGAGTAATTTGAAAAAAACTGCTTTTCATCCTTTTAAACGAACCTGGATAAGTGATAGCTAGAAGTGTAGGGATGGCAATCCCGGACGGGATTGGACTTTTCGGGATTTCGGGACTAGAATCCCGCACGGGATTGGAACTTTCGGGATTCGATAAATTCAATCCCGGGATTGCTCACGGCAAAATTATTGAGCGGTGGATTCTGTTTTCAAATTATGCTAATACAAATAAAATGGAAATGCGGTAATAGAAAATTTTATATAATTAGAATAATGAATATAAATGATTCAAAAATACAAGCAATCTGCTTGAATGCCTAAATAGCCCAGTCAAATTAGACAAATCGAGTGAAAAAAAAAATGCAGCAGTGAAGCGGCTGGAACCTCCCCATCGCGTGGATCTTTGACTTGTGTTTCTAGCCGAATTAGCACAGAAATTGTATAAGACTGGTTTTAGAACTGCCTAAAAAGGACTTACTTATACCTACTTTTCTCTAATGAATGTTTCAATTTGTTTGTTCTAAAAAAGTTCTAAAACCATCATGGAAACCAGTCATACATTTTCTTTGCTAATTCGACTAGAAACCCAAGTCAAAGATCCACGCGATGGGGAGGTTCCAGCCGCTTCACTGCTGCATTTTTTTTCTTGGAGAAATCGTACTTCAGTACCGACTTCGCTCTGCTATTTACGATTATCTCCCCAATGGTTTATCTATCTTATACATTTTTGTCGTCCGATAAACCGTTGGAGACATAATCGCAAAAAAACAGCGCGAAGTCGATGTACGGATACGATTTCTATAAGAAAAAGGACTTTTCGTCTCAAAATTTCAAGAGAACTATTTATATTCTTCTTTTGCAGCAGTAAGTATTCTGCGTATCAAAACATTACGATTGTTTCCTCTATAAAATCTAATTTGACTGCATGAACTAGGTACGAAATGCTTCGCAGCGAACAAAACAAAGGACTTTCATTGGTATTACGCTCGGACTATTGCTGATTATGTCGTTGTGGTCATTTTAAGACCAATCTCGACAAAATCAGTTCTTAAATAAGGGAAAATAATGGGGTTGCCTCTTAAAGCCCTCCGGTACCAAAAAAATAGGATGCCGGCACCGCAGGCTCCGGAACTTTCGACACGTCATTGCAATTAAATTCACTAAGTAAATGACTAATTTTCTGAGAATAAAGACAAAAGGAATCCCTGCATTTAAAATTTTAAAGTTGATATGCCAAAATGGCACTTCCCGTGGACCGATCGCTTTCAAAAGCGTTCCAGCTCTTCAGCGGGGCACACAATCTCCATGTATCAAATTTAAGCCAAATCGATTTAGTAGTTTGGACTGTAGTGTGTTTTTAATGTTTTTAAAAAATTTCCATTTTTTTGCCTGAAGGACACTAAGTGTAAATGCATTTTGCTTTACTTGAACCAGAATTTACAGGTCTTTTTGATGGCGACAACGAATTTTTCAAAAACTTGATTTTAATTGTTAAATGAATACAATTTTAAGAATTCAAAATTCATGTGCCAAAATGGCACTCGCTGTGGGTTGATTGTCTAAAAAAACTTTTAGGCTCTTCGAAGGATAATACAAACTTCATGTACAAAATTTGAGCCAAATCGGTTTAATGGTTTGGACTGTACCGTGATTTTAAAGGTACGTTCAAATCTCGATTTTTTCGGCTTTTTGTCAAAAGGGCACTAGGGGTGAATACTTCTTTGAAAGCAGAATTTGAAGGCATTTCTTATGGTGACGTCAAAAATGGGGGTTTACATTTAAAATTTAAAAGTTGATGTGCCAGAATGGCATTTTCAGTTGCACGATTGGCTCCAAAAGCTTTTCAGATCTAAGCTGGGTTGTCGGATGACCACGTACCAAATTTCAGCCAAATCGGTCTGGTGGTTTTGGCTGTGGCGTGTTTACAAACGTACGTACGAACATACACACAGACACATTTTTAAAACCGCTTTTTTGGGTTCCTGAGACCTCAAAACGTGAAGATCTGGTGTTATCTCAAATTCGAAAATTTTAGTGATTGCAGTAACCTCCCTTTTTTTTAAGTGGTGAAGTTGAGTGGGGAGGTTAAAATCCCGGAGTTTTGAAATTTGGCATGGTTGTTCGCTAGTATCTACAGAACATCATACTAAAGGTACTTTTGACACGTCATTCAGGACTGCCAGTAGAGCATAAATGCCAATTTTCAGCACTACTTTATTTTTGTGCGGGTCAAAACCTTAAACTCCTTGGCTGAAGCCATCCCAAGTTAATGTGAGAAATTGTCAAGCTTATAACATTTAAAGTATGAATCCTACGACGAAAATGAATAGGACCGTTTTGATAGCAAATTTAGTCTGCTTTAATTTTGTATATAGAATAATTTTCGCTAGGATTGGTAGTTACGGAGATATATACGAAAAATGCAGAAAACGCACATTCAATCAGCTCCCCCCCGTCGCGCTCACCCCTCACCCTCGGGTACTTTTAGTATGATGTTCTGTAGATACTAGCGAACAACCATGTTAAATTTCAAAACTCCGGGATTTTTTTCACTCGGACGCCACTTTTTTGTCTAATTTGACCGGGCTAAAATTGTATACATGGTGTCTCAGAACGCTCGCACCATATTTTAATGAAGTACTCAGGATTAAATTTTGAGTCGATTCGTGTTTTTGAAAATTTCCAGGTTCCAATAGTTCACGAGTTATAACAGATTTGCGAGGGCCAATCAGATTTCAGCTCTGAATTGCTTCATAAGCTAATTTATTGTTAGATGCACTATTTCCTAGGTAACAAGATTCTATCAATGAAAATTTAATATTGTTGCATCTTGTTACCAGAAAACAGTGCATCTAACATTAAGTTACCTTATGAATCAATTCAGAGGTGAAATCTGATTGGTCCTCTCAAATCTGTTATAACTCGAGAACTATTGGATCCTGAAAATTTTCGAAAACACAAATCGACTCAAAATTTAATCCTGAATACGCCATAAGAATTTGGTGCGAGCGTTCTGAGACACCCTGTAAATGCCAAATGGATAAGTTTAGTATTATTGCCCTTGCACAAAATGCGATGCAAAACCCTATAAATTCTTTACCAGGAACTATTATTTTTGTGTAGAATATAGGAAAAATGAAGCCCAATAGTTTGTTATGGCTAACGCGCACTCATTAGCGTGACTCAATGGCCCGAAAATGGTTCCACAAATATCAATTTACACCAATGTGTTTTATTAACTATTTCCTGTCAGGATTTTGCAGTTATTGCAGCAGCTGACTTTTGCTCCGAAATCCCGAAAATCCCTGGATTGACTTATCGGGATTTTCGGGACTGCGAAAATTCTGGGATTTGACTTTTCGGGATTTTCGGGATTGAATTTAGTCCGGGATCCCGGGATCCCGGGGTTATTGCCATCCCTAAGTAGAAGCCTGAAATAAATTTTGATGAGGTGTTTGATAACTATACAGGGTTAGTACAAAGTCCCGGGACGGTCAATTATCTCCGTCATTTCGGAAAATTTTACCTTGAAACGTCGTACCCAGGCACAATTAAATAAAGGGAACTGAAAACTGTTTTTAAAAATTTTCTTGGACTTCCGGTTAAACCGGAAGTGACCCTAAAAATTGCTTTTTTAAATGGAATCATACTTTTTTCTAAACGGATTCGGAATCTACGAATTTTTTGAAGTTAAAAACATGTATCATATTTGACCAAAAGTCAAGTCGCGGCCACCCTAGATTTTCAAAAACATCGAAGAAATCGTTCAAAAAGTAAGATTTTTCAAAACCGCAAGTACACGTCAACCTTATTTTTTTAATACAAATTCAACTGCGCAATTACATTTCCTTTTATTTGTTTTTGCTTTTTTGAAATTTATTAAATGTTCACAATCAGCGAAAATAGAAAAAACAATTTAAAAAAATGTAATTGGCCGGTTGAATTTGCTTTGAAAAAATAAAGTTGACGTGTACTTGCGGTTTTGAAAAATC
Source organism: Pycnomerus fuliginosus (assembly GCA_963924575.1). Taxonomy (NCBI): domain Eukaryota; kingdom Metazoa; phylum Arthropoda; class Insecta; order Coleoptera; family Zopheridae; genus Pycnomerus; species Pycnomerus fuliginosus. The sequence continues at coordinate 18,275,526 of OZ004622.1, forward strand.
GTGCTTTTTGACAGATTTCTTCCATGTTTTTGAAAATCCAGGGTGGCCGCGACTTGAGTTCTGGTCGAGTATGATACATGTTTTTGACCTAAAAAAAATCTTAGATTCCGAATCCGTTGAGAAAAAAGTATGATTCCATTTAAAAATACGATTTTTAGGGTCACTTCCGGTTTAACCGGAAGTCCAAGAATAATTATAAAAACAGTTTTGAATTCCACGTATTTAATTGTGCCCGAGTACCAAGTTGCAAAGCAAAATCTTAAGAAATAACGGAGATAACTGACCGTCCCGGGACTTTGTACTAACCCTGTAGATTAGTTTTTGAGGGGTCATAGCACTCTAGATAAAGAGTTAAAAATCAAATTTTTGGGGTTGGGGAAGCTAAAAAGATACGAACTGTTTTGACAAAGCAAATTTTTGGTAGCTCCAAAAACATTTTTTTTGTAATGTCCCCTAGTATACTGCCGTGCTAAGCCCAAAAGGCGTATCTACAGTTTTGGCGGAAAACGAGTTAACACATGAAAACATTTTTTGTTGACATCCAATCACTATTTTAGTTAAAATTCGCAAATGAATTGAGCCAATATCCATTGGATCTTTTTTTTTGTTTTAAAATATAAAATCGTCAAAATCTCGTTTCCATCGAAACTGTAGATACGCTTTTTGGGCTTAGCACGGCAGTATAGGTGAACCTGAATATGCTGTGATTTACTTAACGGAAAAGGACCCCATTTATTTGCTTGTCACGCGATTTTCAAGGATTATATAGGTAGTCTTTTTTATGAGGTAGGTACCTCAAGTCGCAAACCAAATTTTTGTGCCTATTTCCCCAGAGAGAAGGTTGGAACGAAAGCCACACCTTTTCCGGTATGGGAAATTTAAATTAAAACCAAAAGTCTAGACAGCCACACTACAACTAGGGTTTTTCTTGTTGCTTAGTAACTTGTCTGTCAAATTGACATTTTCCAAAACTCTCGCCTAAACTATAACCAATCCTCGGGCACCGGATGCATGAGACACACGTGCGCGCGCACGCAAGTCGGAGTGGGAGGTCTCAGAAAATAGGTCAATTGATTGCTGAAATAAAAGTGGAATTTTGTTAACTGGGGGGGATGAGAGTAAAGGTTTGCTGGGGTCTTTGAAGAAGAGGGGGGGGGGCGCAAGTGAAACTTTTTGCAGAGCAAAGGGGCGCATTTAATTACTGAAAGAAAAATCGAGTTTTGTCAACTGAGCCCAGGGGGCTGAGAGTAGAGATGTGAGCTTGAAAAGTTTCAAAAAGTTTTCATTTCATTGAACAGTTTCAGCCTATGTTGAAACTTTTCACTTTTTCTTGAAAAGTTGTTGAAAGTATCATTCAATCAATCAAATTTCCACTGACAGCCTCCGCCAATTATAGTCGTTCTAAGTAGTATCAGTACCCATTGAGCACTGGAAACAGTGAAATGAAGTGAAATAATACTTAAATGATGAAAACAACGATGAATTTTAATGTTTAATGCCTTTATTTTGACTTATTAACTTGTTTACCTATACACTTACTATTTTTGTCATTTAATATTATATTATGTTCCCTAGTCAGCTGTTGTAGATTTATTTAATTCTCCAGAATACTTTATACTACCGTAGGACAACTTTTCATTTTTTTTGAAACTTTTCAGAATTTCGTGAAACATCGTGAAACATCTCTAGCTGAGAGTAAAAGTTTGGTGGGGTCTTTCAAGAAATGGGGAGCGGCGCAATCGAAACTTTTTGTGGAGCAAAGGAGCGCATTAAGAGCGCATTTCATTGCTTAAAGAAAAAACGATTTTTGTCAACTTGGGGGGGCTGGTGCAGAAAACAAAAAAATGCCTATAAGTTACCAATGGGGGTGGCGCAAAAGAAAACAATTGTGGTGCATAACAGCGCATTATTTAACTTACTTTACGAGTTTACGCACCCGCCAGTATGCCAAATATCATCTCTCCATCATCACACATATTTTTCCCGAAACGCAAGGATTCCATGTATTTGTCAATTCGATTTTAGAAAAAGGATCTGAAAGGCTAGTGCGCTACGGCTGGTAGGATGACAAATTGACAAAGCAGTTCGAAGCTTGCTGACTCCAAACTCGTTTCATTATCGTCCGATTGAACAGAATCTATTAGTCTTTGTGGACAGATCGTATGCGCCTTCGTTTTTGGTTAATTGGAGACACTATCACTTTCGAGTTCTCCGAAATGCACTATCTGCTAATTATTGTTTGTGCATTAGGCTCCGAAGTGTAGATTTTTTCTAGCAAGGCGTTGGAGCAAGTCTGGCCGAGCTGACAATCAATACATTATAAGGAGCAAAAGTGAATATTAATCTTCATTATTCTGCTTGTGGTGCGGTAATGAACACCAAGCTGTTCGCCGCCTACAACCTGAAAAGCCGGTGATTGCCGCCGGGTGTGGCTGATTCACAATCGCACAGATGCACTGTCACTTTTACACTCAATCCCATACCGGGAAGTTTTGCTCCCTATCCGAGTAATATGGCAACTTTCTAAACCTAGAACGCAGATAATTTAGACGCCGTAGACTTATTTATGGAGCAATGTCAACAAACTCTTACAATAATATTTCTTACTTACGCTTTTTGATTTATACGGCTTGTTATTAAGCAATTCGATAAATCACAGTTCCTGACCCCACTTTGTGACAAATACACGTAACCATTCTTCATACACCCGAATCGCCTCAAAATATTTATCCTGAAATCCTTGGATTTTTATGCTGGGAATTTAATTTACGGCTCTGTGACTAGGCAGCCGAGACTAATGGAGATTGACTCTAATCCTGTTAAATAATACGGCATTACGTCTTTCAAGTCGTATTCCTTCAATTATTCCATTTGACGGATCTGCCCGAATCCTCCAAATTATCGCGTGTTAAATGCTTCTGCAGGAATGTGAGGACAAACACCTCACTGACCCGACCATGTTTTTTACTTTAAAAAACTGTAATTACATGACGAATCAAATTTTACTTTTTGTACTATCAAAAATATTGAAATTATTTAAAATGCTAATTTCCAGAGCCTTCGGGCATGTAAGTACTGAGACATGACTGAATACTTGACGGATTTTTTGCTGCTCCTTAGGTGTCTTTCACAACTTATCTTGCTACTATGTATGGGTTGTTAAATACTTAGTTAATTTTTGCATATTGCCATGAAAGTCGTTTTTCATAATGAAAATTCGTAATGAACATCCCCACACCACATTAAAAAAAAATACTTTTCGCCAGATTTTGAGGTTCCAGGAAGGCAACATTATTTATTTAATCCTTCCACAATCAATTTAAAAATGGGAGGTTACTACTGCAATCACTCCAAAATTAGAATTTGAGCTAGCACGAGATCTTTCAAGATCCGAGGATCACTAAAAACTAGTTTTTTTTAAATGTCTAAAATTGCCTACATTAGGGTCTATTCCCTAATTTTAACGTTTTCTGCTAAAATTCGATAGCACCATTGGCCATTTTTTTCGTTTCCTTGGTAGCACTAAAGTTAAATCGCATTTGAGGTGGTTAAACGTTCATAAATTAAAGGCATTAGGAGGCGTTAAAAAATACTGTTTTAATACCCTTGCTTTGACGTTGCCATAACAGCGAAAATACAAAACCAATCACAGCTTGCATATTGTTCATTTAACGGCACGCTAACATTTTTAGCGCATAAATTACAGAATAGACCCTAACCTACTACGTTGTACTCGAGCGTACCTACTATGTATTTGGGCAAGATTTTGATGAAATTTGGTATGTGGGTTAATGTTGGCCTTCTGGTGGGCCCAGTTAATTTTATTGCCAATCCGAGAAGCCAAGTGCCTTTTTGGCACATCAACTATGAAATTTGATTGGTGAACACCAACTTTTTTTATCAGCATGTGCTGAAAGGTCTTCAAATTTTGTAACTAAAATGTTAAAATGTTAAAATGTTCAACACCATATGTTACTGGATCGATTTAGCTGAAATTTGGTACGTAATGATGCCACTACCTGCTGAAGAACTGAATTAATTTATGGTGATCGGCCAACGACAAGTGTCTTTTTGGCATGTCGACTTTGAAATTTAAAAGCTGACCACCATTCGTCTTTAACAACACATAAAATGTCTTCAAATTCTGTTTTCAAACTTAGTGCTCTTTTCACTTATAATCTCATAAGAGCATTGATTCTTTCCGGAAATTTTTGGAGTGCATCCTAACAACGTATTAATCGGCCCGAGTGGAACACGAGGGCCCGATTACGTTGTTGGGATGCACGACTAAAATTTCCAGGATATGAATTAATGCTCGAATGCAGATTCGGTAAGAAAATAGCAACGATACAGCCACAGAAATTGAATAGAAATGTTTTTTGACGTTTAATTGGACATAAAAATTTCCACTTATTAATTTCGTTTAGGTTGGTCCGGGAAGATATCAAAAATTTCCAGGAAATTTTCGAGTTGCCATGGTAAACACACAGAAATCCATTTTTCTATTGGCTAATGATTAGTATCGCGCGATTTTCGTATATATACAACAAGTGGTCTCAATATTGCCGGCAATTTTTGTCACTTTGATGCAACGAACAGGCGTTGGGACGAAAATTATCACGAGCGCTCGCGCGAGTGATAATTTTCCAAAAACAACGCCTGCGAGTCTAAATCAAAGTGACAAAAATTACCAAGATATTGAGACCACGAGGGGTATTTCGCAGAAAATATTTTTGTACACTAATTCCCAAATTGTTGAAAATTCCTCTAATTCCCCTACTAATTCCTCTAATCCCCTGGTAATTCCCCTAATTCCTCTAATTCCCCTGCTAATTCCTCTAATTCCCCTACTAATTCCTCTAATTCCCCTACTAATTCCTCTAATTCCCCTACTAATTCCTCTAATTCCCCTACTAATTCTGCTAATTCCTCTAATTCCCTAATTCTCTCGCTAATTCCAATAAGTATGTCCGAGAGTATGTCCCTGATATTCTCAGTTTCCCGAAATTTCTAAATTTTTTAACAGCGGACTGCTGAATGCCCGATAATTCGGACGAAAATATAGTAACGAGTTATGAAAACTCGGAGTTAGTTGTCACGACAATGACGTTTTCATTGGTTGTGGTATAGCAACAAACCCCGAGTTTCCATAACTCGGACATGGTTTTTAAAGACGTAAGAATAAAAATGTGCATATTTATTTGAGCTTTGAAGTTAAAAATCTGTAAAAAACGCAAACATTTTATCAACAAACCGCAAAAAATAAGAAAATAATTGAATAGAAATTATACAAATGCAATTCTTAGCATAACTCGAGACATAATATCTCCTTGAATATACGTTAAGTAAAATGGTTATTGTAATTAGGGCCGATTTCATAATCAAAAAAATTGAAGTGTCCATTAAATAATTGCCTAGCAACATTTCAAAAGATCTGCTTCTGATTGGCCAAAATCCACATTAAAATCAACATTTTTGTCCTAATGTGGAGAATGTCAGTTATTTCTGGCAAATGGCCCACTTCCGATGAGATTAACGGACCTTAAAAAATAAAATCCTTATGTATTATTATACTCGGTATTATATCTGTATCTTCTGGGGGATAATGTAGGGGTAAATACCACTTATCACTTATTCCCTCGCTTATTCCATTCACCATTCCTAAGTTCTTCGTAACATCAAATCTTTACTGCGAACCCAAAAAAGTCGTTTTTAAGGTCATCTTATGGCTTTCGGAAAAGCTGGGCTAAATCGGCCCGCAGTAAGTTCCATTTTGGGACATGAACTTTAAAAATTTAAAGGCAAACCCCTATTTTTCACTTCCCCCCCCCCCATTCGAAAACTCTTCTAGTTCTGCTTCTGAAAATTTATTCACACTTGGTGACCTTTTGGCCAAATATCCGTGCAGTGAAAAAAAACATATGTATAACTGTATATTTTTATCACCGGATTTAATAGCTGTTTTTTTTAAGCAGAAATCCTCAGTGACATTTTTTCGAAAAATGTAATTTTAGCCGCAAATGCTCCCTTTTAACCTCCCCACTCCACTTCATCACTTAAAAAAAGGGAGATTACTGCAATCACTAAAATTTTCGAAATTGAGATAACACCAGATCTTCACGTATTGATAGGGTCTCAAGAACCCCAAAATGGCATTTCTGGTTGCACGATTGGCTCCAAAAGCTTTTCAGATCTAAGTTAGGTTATCACATGCACACATACCAAATTTCAGCCAAATCGGTTGAGTAGTTTGGGATGTGGCGTGTTTACGAACGTACGTACGTACGTACATACATATACCTAATGGAAATGAAACTTTTGTCTTACGTACAGATGAAAAAATTCCCCCGTTGTCGTATTTTGAATTCTGAATTCAATGTGAATACCTACAAAAATAGTTTGAAAAATTACCTTTCGGGTAGCCTTTACTGGTAACAGCTGGTATTAATTGTATTAGCGGTAGCAATTATTTTAGTTGTGACGTAGGACAAAAGTTTCATTTCCATTAGGTATACATACAGACACATTTTAAAAACCATTTTTTTGGGTTCCTGAGACCTCAAAACGTATAGATCCTGATTGCACGCGTCGTCGATAGTCGTCGTGCGCAGTTTGAGGGTTCACCCCGAGGCAGTGTTGCCAGTTTGGTGATTTATTTATTGTGATTTAGTTATTTTATTATACCGGAATTGTTCACGCTGCTTGTACACAATAATTCTTCTTGTAATTCCTCGCTAATTGCCTACCAATTTCTATTAATTTTCCACTAATTCCTTGTAATTCCCCACTAATTCCTACTAATTCCCCACTAATTCCTCTAATTCCTCACTAATTCCCCTAATTCCCCACTAATTCCTCTAATTCCCCACTAATTCCCAAAGCTTGTACACCAAAATTCCCCTGCGAAATACCCCTCGTGAGACCATGAGTTGTATTCGGCAAGACAATTCAACGACTTGACGTTTCTCGTTTTTGACAACTGCCTGGCAATCACCACATGTACAAATTGCCAAATTAGTCACGCTGAGATTGGCTGAAGCAGTTAATTCGTATTGGTTTATAAAGTAAAAGTTGAATTGTCACAAAAAATAAAAATTTTAAGAAGAAACTCCAGAGACACTTTTAAAGACTGTGGGGTGGATTGAAATTTATGAGGCAGGATTGGATTATTTACCAAGTGGAGAGGTTTCAGCCGTTTTCGTAGCTGCCCATTTTTTTATGGGTTCAATTTAGAGTTCGTTTCCTTTTCTACATACTTGAATAAATTGTTAGTTTAATGATTGTTGGCTGGCGATTACATATTTCAATAATTATTGTATATTTTCTAATGTATTTCGGTGGGCTTGTTAATTCAAGTTAGGCACTTTATCTACTTTTAATTCTAAAAGGTTATTTTACAGGGTGGTGATAAAGTATGGAATATTCGCAATAACTTTGCAACCAGCAATTTTTGAGAAAATCTGATGGACAGGTCAAATTGACTTAAATCCTTGCGGAACTTTTGACATCATTTTTAAGTCTCTGACGGCACTCACGTCAAACATTGCGTTATCGATGATTATGAAATATTCGCAATTATTTTGCAACCGGCAATTTTTGAGAAAATCTGTTGGCTAGGTCAAATTGATTTAAATTCCTTGCAAAACTTTTGATGTCATTTTTAAGTCTCTGACGTCAGCCATGTCAAATATATTACGTCACCGGTGGTTTTTTAGAAGACAACCTATACATTTCTCCACCAATCTTGATACATGATTGAATTTTCTTTTCAGCGACATAAAAAATTTACCATGCATGGCGTAGTACATTTGACATGTGCCGTGGGTGACCTCAGAGACTTAAAAATTACATCAAAAGTTCTGCAAGATGATGACTTGTTCAATAGATTTTTTGTAAATTACTCTTGGTTGTAAAATTATTGCGAATTATTACATGCTATATCAATAATTTTTTTTACATAATAATTTTAGTGAAATTTTGATATAGCTGAATAGAAAATTCCACCAAGTATCTAAATCAGTCGAGAAAAGTATATAGGCCGCCTTCTAAAAAAACACCAATGATATAATACGGTTCGCCGTAGGTCACGTCAGAGACATAAAAATGAAATTAAAAGTGTCGCAAGAATTTAAATCGCCGGTTACAGAGTAATTGCGAATATTTTGTAATCTACAAGATTTTTTTCACGTTATGATTTTGGTAAAATTCTTATATGTTTGAAAAGAGAATTCAATAATGTATCGATACCAGTCATTAAAAAAAACATCAATGCCGTAATATGACTAATATGTTTGACATGGATGACGTCAGAGAGTTAAAATTGCTGGTTGCAAAGTTATTGCGAATATTCCATACTTTTTCACCACCCTGTATTTTAACTATCCTTATACTGTTAAGGTATTGTCTTAGCAACACGTTTTGATATCTGTTGATATGACAAAAGTGCAGTTTAAGAATTATCTGCTATGAAATTAAAACTATTTCTTTCTTTTTTAACCCCTGGTCAAAGGGTAAACAACCCTTTTTCAAGCAGTGAATAGGTCATGGCCATAGTCATAAGTCATAATAGGTTTTTTTTTGAGTAAAAGTAGTCGCTTTGGAGGCAGTAATAGTGAAAGTGTGGTGGAGATACAGGTTGAGTCTAAAAGACTCCACATCCTTTATACCACAGAATCTACTGTTCAAATGATGAAGCTTGGTGCAAAAATTATTGGTCAATTGTGATTCCTCTTGATGTTATAAGTCGCCAAAGATTTTCATTTTTAAACATTCCTTTTAAAATATCTTTCGAAAGGTGTATCGTAGGATTTTGAATTTTTGCACAGCATTGTTACAGACCAAGTAGCAACTGCTGATGGTACGTAAGACATTATCCAAAAAGCGAATTTCTGTTATACAGGGTGGCTCCGATATTATTTGCCCTTGAACTTTTTTATGTTTGAAAATATTGCTAATTTGCCTATGCGGCCGTATTCCCCGTTCCATTCTAAAACTTTTTTGGCTCTTGAAATGTTTCGAAGAAACTAACCACTCACGAGAAAAATTGAAAAAACCGAAAACATGATGCAGGTAATCACCTCAAAACCAATGATGAGTCTACCTCATAAAAAAGTGAAATTACTATCAATGTTTTTTCTTCAGTTGTGAGCAATGGTTCTGGGCACAGATGTAGGACAACACCTTCGATGCAAAAAAACAGTTGAAATGTGATGCGTGTCAACGTACACTTTGATTTTTATTGAAATTGTAGGTTTATCACGATGATCATGTTTTCGGTTTTTTCAATTTTTCTCGTGAGTGGTTAGTTTTTTCGAAAAATTTGAAGAGCCAAAAAAGTTTTAGAAGTGAACGGGGAATACGGCCGCATAGGCAAATTAGTAATATTTTCAAACGTAAAAAAGTTCAAGGGCAAAAAACATCGGGCCACCCTGTATAACTGGGATCCGCTCTTTGCATAATGTCTTAAGTACCATCAGTAGTTGCATCTTGGTCTGTAACAATGCTGTGCAAAAATTCAAAATCCTACGATACACCTTTCGAAAGATATTTAAAAAGAACGTTTAAAAATGAAGATTTTTGGCGGCTTATAACATCAAGAGGAATCACAATTGACCAATATTTTTTGCACCAAGCTTCATCATTTGAACAGTAGATTCTGTGGTATAAAGGATGTGGAGTCTTTCAGACTCACCCTGTATAGTAGTAAGTGTAGTTGATTTTTTAGGATAGTTTTTCTGTTTTATAGTTTTTATTTTTGAAATTTACTGGTTTTTTTAATACTTTTGAAATAAAAAAAGGAAAATGTGTCAGCTCTCCGCTTCCGTAGTACACCTGCGTAAATTAAGGATTTGTCATAAGCGTCTTACAACAGTAGATACGTTTAATAAACGTTTTTTATAATCGTTTTTTTAAACATTTTTTCACTTGGAGGTTTTCCATCAACAACTTTAGAGGCACCTTAAAGAAAAATGAATTATTAATTTTTGTTTTTGATTTACTCGTCAGTCTCATGTTTGGATAGCGGAGAAATAACGTTCATGCATATGAAGTAAGAGCGCCTAAAATAACATCTAAATTAAGGAGTGAGCGACATTCTAGCTGACTCATCTTGTACCTTACTGTTCTAACGATCAAAATTATGTTCAATAAAAATACCTAGAACCTTAAATTAATTGTAATGAAGCAAACATTTCATTTATGAAAAATATGAAAATGGGCCAAGCCGGATTGCGTGAGTGAAATTTTGGGGCAGTATCGGCGCTCTTTCTTGTGTACTTCTGTTGCGTGGCCTAAACGCTACATATGTAGGTAAGGAACTTGATACCAATCCATTCTCCTTATACCTACGTCTAACGTACCATGAATTTAGTCAAAAATCCGGTTTCAGCTCATTTAATTTGCTGCGAAGCAGGCAAGTTTGAGCTTTAAATCTCGTTTAAGTAGAGTTTACGTTCACTTACTAGAAATGATTTTTGTTCAGGTATATAGCCGTCCGTTCGCAACACACGCGTTTAAATCAAGCGAAGAATGCTGTATATCCTTTGATTATTTGATTTGATTGTGGAAGAGAAGCGGCCGTAAGAAATGTTCTCTATGGTTATTAGATTTTTGATGGAACAGTTTCCGTCACAGATAAATTATTTTCCGGTACCCGGCGCTATTTTAATGGTCCGGGTAATTGGGCAAGTATCGGATATCGTATGTAATTAAAATCTTTTAAAATAAGTTATGGGTAAGTAATGTGTCTGATTTACGACGATATAATTCTTAGAGATTGACGATAAAATTTCAGAATGATGTTTAAACTTGTTCTGTGAGTTTTATTGGTCTCGTTGTCAGAGCTTATATTTTTTAATAATTCCGTCGGAGAAATATGCAAATTTTTAGCTGGGGAACGGTCCGCGACTACCGCGTAAATAAATTAAAAAATTTAATTGAAAAGCGTGAAGAGTACGGCGTAAAAACGCAGCCCCAGAGTTTAATTTCGGTTTTACTGCCGGACGCACAATAAACATGAGTACATGTCACTCCCAGCAAGATTTAAGACAATGAACTGGCTGTAAATCTCCCGGATCACGCGTTTGAGCGAATTCAGTACGTCTCTGAAACTAGATTTGAATACAATTAATTGTTGAAAATATATAGAAAGTTTTAAACACTTCAATGGCAAATCTCAGATCGGGATCGGAGATAACCTGCATAAATCTCATTGCAAACACCTTGTTTATATACGTGCGACAATAAAAACACCAACATGTGTGACACAGGTTTGTGGGACAACTCGCAAATTTTTTCCTCCTCGTTTTCTTCTTGTTTCTTCGCGGCTGTGTTCAAGAACAAAGGTCAATATTTTAATTCTGATTAGTGTAACATTAATTGCGGATTTAATTGTACGCTTTCCGTTCTTTGTTGCAACTATATAACTGTTTTCCACATCGGTGCGTTCACTACCAACAATTTTTATATTTGTATCTCACGGCTTAATAGCAATGTTTAAAAATTGCTCGTATCCATTTAAAAACACCTACGTACTTTCATATTACTTACAGTTATGTGCACACATGATTGCACCCTTTTTTGATGAAAGTTGTCTTCCTGTGCATATATTGACAATCAAGAACATAATATTAATCGACTAGAATTGAAGGAAATTGCTTCTGGAGAAATGCTATAATCTCTTTCAATAAAATTCTCGTTACAAAGTTGATGGGATTCGGGTGCTCGCTCGCCCGGCGCATCCACCATTTTTCAATCTAATAATTTGTGAAATGCGTATCTCCAGTTCTGAAAGGCCAAATTCTGTTAAATATCCTTATACCGTTATGTATCACAAACTTGAAAAAACCAATATTTCATTCGAAAGTGCGAAAGATTAATTTTTTTCAATCTTCAAATCCGCTCAAATGTTCTCATACACTTTATAAAATAGTGTCTTCATACTACCTAACTTTTGTTGAAGATTTGACAATCTGAATTTTCATTTTTCAAAGATATCTCCAATCTTTGTTTATTTCTATTTAGGATGAACATTTGGTTATGAATATACCTTAAAAGATTAAATCGTGTGGCACATTTAGTAACCATTCAACGGAATTCGCGAAAATCAGCAAAGTGTCTGACATCTGGTGGCAATATTTTAACTACACTGAGAGACAGGATACGGAAATACTTTTAAACGTCCGTCATCATAATTTCGGCTTACGTCAGTCAGTTGTCAGTTGCGAGGTTAGGTAGTAGTTTTGTTAGGAGACATCCTCTCGCTGGCTCGAAATTTTGGGAATAATTCTGTGGAATTTTACGTTTTGTGTACTTAAGTGGAACATTGTAAATCCAGGAAAACTTGGCTTTTAAAAAATTCACGTATCGATGTCACTGATGTCACCAACTGACACTGTCAGGCACGTCACGCTAGAATTCTCACTTCCGGCTCCCCAATGGGGTGAGACCGCCATTTTGTGGTGTACCAATGCCATCTATTAGCAGCTGATTTTCGCGAATAACGGAATGACATATCGATTTGACGTTTTCGACAACTTCCTTAGCATTGGACACACACAGCTCACCCCTAATTCATATTAATGTCAAAATCTTAAATGGCAACCACAGCTGAAACCTTAAAGGAAATTTAACTTTTTTGTGATTTAAATCGTTTCCTCTATTTATAGCTATTAAAACAAGAGTTTTATAAATAGGCATAAATCGAGGGCGTAGATTTGAGCGACGTTAGGAGCGAAAATATAATAGGCCGAAATTTCTTACTATAAAACACGAAAACACGTGTTGTCTTCATGATTTTTTCTAATACTAACCATATTAACACTAGTTTTTCTTTTGGTTTTTCTTGTCAATTCAAGTGATAAATGTCAACAATTTTTGATTATATACAGGGCGTCTCAGAACGCCCGTATAAGCCGGTAATGGTAGAATCTTGGACTCAATCTAGGGCGAATTTTACTTTGCAAAAATTGCGGGGGTCCAATAGTTTGCAAATGGGAGGCAATTGAAGTCCGTCAAATCAGAATCTGAATTAGATAATAAAGTAAAACAATAAGGATGTGCAAGATGTTGCTGAGAATAAGGCATCATAAGAACTTTTTGTGTATCTCAACAACAGCTTGCACAACCTTATTTTACACTATGGAAAAACTGGACAAACAATTTTTAGTTTTAGCTTCGGCTTTGATAATGAGCACATTGTGTTCGAAACGCGTCAGCAATGTAAATTAAGTGTTTCGGTGTAGTGGGGTGTTTCTAGTGATAGAACCTTATTTTACCTTACCATTTAATTAAGATAATTTTGTTGAATTCGGTGAGTATGCACTTATGGATACAGATGAGTATTAATTTTAGTGGTTGTAGTGCATAAAATTGTGGTTTTTTCATTAATCTTTATTCGATTCCGACATGTTTCGCCGTTAAGGCATCATCAGGGAACAGATTCCAACTCAAGAATTAAATTGTAATGATTAATTAATAAGTAATGACTAATTAATGGACACAACCATTTGTTAAAACTTAATTTATGTTAAAATGAATGTGAGATTTATTCATATTAACATAAATTAAGTTTTAACAAATGGTTGTGACCATTAATTAGTCATTACAATTTAATTCTTTTGTTGGAATCTGTTCCCTGATGATGCCTTAACGGCAAAACATGTCGGAATCGAATAAAGATTAATAAAAAAACGACAAGTTTATGCACTACAACCACTAAAATTATTACTCATCTGTATTTAATTAAGGGGTGCACTCTGATTAATTGGTTAATTTGAACTGCTTCTCATTTGAAAACTATTGCATCCTCGCAATTTTTGCAAAGGACAAATCTTCTTAGATTGAGTCCAAGAATCTACCATTACTTACCGACTTATCCGGGAGTTCTGAGACAGCCTGTATATTAGCCTTAAAACAAGTTGTCATCGGCGACGTGCTTTTATAGAAAGGCGTGTTTTATAGCAAATATAAGAAGCTAATTCAAATGCACCATAAAAACAGTAGGTATACCTAAAGGAAATGAAACTTTCGTCTTACGCACAGATGAAAAAATTCCCCCGTTGTAGTATTTTGAATTTTGAGTTCAATCTGAATATCTACAAAAATAGTTTGAAAGATTACCTTTCGGATAGCCCTTAGGTACTGGTAACAGCTGGTATTAATTGTATTAGCGGTAGCAATCATTTTAATTGTGATGTGGGACGAAAGTTTCATTTCCTTTACGTATATAGAAAAAATCTTTTAATTTTAGATTCTTTTTACGGTTAAGGATTTTTGATTTAGGGCGGGTTGTACCAAACATTTAATTCTAGAGTTAACGCTAACTCGATTACGAAACCATAGAAACAATTGTTGTCAACAATTTGTTGCTAAAAAATTTTCGAAGGATTATTTCCAAATTACCTTTTAAACCAATAAATCAAACTCATTTCAAAATTTCTATCCAATCAAATTCATTTAAGAGTGATTAATGCACGAGTCATTTAATCGTTTCCTTGACTAGTTGATTTTGAACACAATTTTTTCACTGCAGAAAATAACTACCTACCACGTAAACTAAATTAAGGGAAATGAAGGTCCATACATCCTACAGGCAAATTTCTTCTGGATATAAATAATCACAAAATTCAGTGACATTTTGTTTGGACGTTTGCTAACCTCAAACTTCAATGAATTTTGAAGGCTCGTTCACAACATCTTCTTGGGCTCTTGAGTATAGGCAACCCCGGTTTAAAAACTCGTACTTTTAGCAAAATATCGAGTTTAATTTGCCAAATAATCTTACCGAATACCACTCGTGTATCGCTATTATAATCGATTAAATTTAAGAAATAATTATTCAAGCTTTGTTGACGTTTAGGTAAAACAATTCTAACTAAATTGCCATATATTATCAAAGATTAAGGCAGCTCTGGGGGGCATTTCACACCCCAAAAATTTGTACACGACTGCCGAATTTCCAGGGCACTGCCGTAAATTTGTACACCACTGCCGACTGTGAAGTTTCCGACAGCCTAAAAATTCATGACCACTGCCGAATTTGCTCAATTTTTGCAACCACTGCCTAACATTTTCCTGGGGGGCATTTCACACCCCAAAAATTTGAACACCACTGCCGAATTTTCAGGGCACTGCCGTAAATTTGTACACCACTGCCGACTGTGAAGTCCCCTGACAGCCTAAAAATTCATAGACCACTGCCGAATTTGCTCAATTTTTGCAACCACTGCCTAACATTTCCCACTAACACCCTAAAATTTGTACACCACTGCCGACTGTGAAATCCCCCCCACATTTTCCACTAACACTGCCGAAAATTTGTACACCATTGCCGACTGTGAAATCTCCCCCAGGCAGCTCAGAATATGGCAAAGACGCGTTTTTGACGCTATTTAGGTTCAAATCGTGCTTTTCAGCTCAGAATAGTACAAAAACGCGTTTTTGACGCTATTTAGGTTCAATTCGTGCTTTACAGCTCAGAATAGCTCTCGGGCTTTAATCAGATAATAAATGGCAATTTAGTTCTCATTGTTTTACCACCGGCAACAAGCTTTCGTAACCATTTTCAAAATTTAACCGATTAAATAGCATGCACTTGTGGTATTATAAGCGATTATATATTTGGTAAAGAGATTAGTAAATGGGAGGTTTCTCAAATCAGTTCAAAATTCGAAACTGACAAACGGATTTTCACGAAATGTGGCAAGGGGTTAGGGCGTTTGCACAAAGTGCGATTGCAGAAAGCTGAAAATATCTCATAAAATCCCATATATTTTGCCAGTTCACGATATCGTTGCGATATGCCTGATTTTGGTACCAATATAGGCGAATGTATAAAATGTATTCACACTTAGTGCTTTTGACAAAAAAATACAACAATTTGAAGGAGGCACATTAAATAACGTGCTACAACCTAAACTACTTGGCCAATTTGACTGAAATTTGGTAGGTACATAAAGATGCTATAACCGCCGAAGAGCTCATTTAATTTTGGGGATGGTAAGCGGGCGAACGGCAAGAGTGCCATTTTGGCTTACCATCAATTTTGAAATTCGAATGATGAGCTCCCGTTTTTTTTATCATCAGCTCATGAAAAGTCTTCTAAGTCTGTTTTCAAAAATGTATCCCAACTTAATGCTCTTTTGGCAAAAAATCGTAAAATTTTGAAAAACCCCAGTGCGGAATAAAATTTATAAATAAGTTGAAACCAAAATGGCCACGCAAATATTTAAATTGAACATAAATTAGAAGTTCGATGAAAAATGTGTTAATTGTAAGGCTAACGATATGACTGTTTAAAAATGTTGCAGTTTTTCTTCATTATCAGCTTATTTTTTGGAGCTTCTATTTTAGCTATTTTAACTGCTGCGCAGAGATCAATGAGTGGGCCAATGAAGAAACACCTGTCCAAAAAAAACTAACGACGAATAAAACTAGCTAAATCTCTAATCAGGCAAATGTCCCTTAGAGTAAAACGTGTACCCCACAATGAAAAGGAACTTGCCGAAAATCGCAAATCCGTAGCTTCTTCCTTTCAAAAGTTATTAAGAATCTTCGAATCTTCATATTTTTTAACTGAATATAAAACGAGCTTTAGAAGGAGGTCACTGTATAAGGCCATAATGTAAGTATTTACTTAAAGAGCTCTTTTAGCTGCCTTAAAAGAATTCGCCAGTTTAACAATAGGATCATCAACATATAAAAAGCGTTTGAATTCCCTCTGGCTTGGATAGCAAGAATTCTTGCATAGTTCATTATACGTCTTATGAACATTAAATTAAGAAATAGCCGAGCACGAAAAAGGAAATCCCCACGATTAAAATATTACCCAGAATAGATTCATCGAAAACAATTAAGAAGAACATGAAAGAGAACGAGGGAGCCAGCAAGGATTTTCTCGCCATTTCCCGGCAATTCCTATTTGTGACCGCCAAGGCAATAAGTTTTTACGATCCCATAAAGAAGACAGATAAGGCTGGCAAGCTTTATGTAATAATCTACAACACATTATCATTGTCATATAATAATGTCAATACTATCATTTTATGGACATTTTAATCAGGTATTAAAGGTAAATTAGGAGAGAGTACAAGCTGCGTCCTTTTACACGAATTTATTTGGGTTATTGAGGGTAATGTATGTACCTGGCGTTAAAATCTCCAGACTCGTAAAGAATGCAGCTAGATTTCCAATGCAAATCAGACATCGTCAAGTACTCGTAAATTTTACCTTATTGCGGCTATTCTTGCTGCATAATTATTATAATTTCAACGTTTTATTTTGTTTCTGCTTGGAAATTATTTATACTAATTGTTCGTGTTGTGATAATTTATGTGTCGATGCACAATGGGTGTTTGTTTTACACGTTTTACGTGTTTTATTTCTTGAAACAAACGTTTGTCGATGCTGTTATACATTTCCACTTTTATTGTTCTATTGTTGTCGATGTTTCTATCGTTGGGGCAAAAAGACTACAGAAACGATGCACGCTGGCTCACTCTCCCAAATTTCAAAGTGGATCTGTGTCGAATTTGGCCCAGACTGGCGCGGCCACAATACCAAGGCCAACATCATAATGAAAAGATTCGCTGTCAGTCATTGTGAAAAGGGAAGACTTTAATCTTAGTCCATCTCACCTTGAGAATGAGGTCCCACGCTATCGGTCTCTCTCGAAATATACTATTCAACAAAACTTTGAACAGATATATATTCATAGTTGTTGTAAGGGTGTTTGCATTCTTCAATCGCAGTGCACGATAAAATCGACCGATTTTATCGCCTTGCCGCTTGTTTTTACCTATCGCAATCGTTTTCAACTTGATTTTGATTTGTTATCCTCCGGACAGACCGTGACTATAAATTTCACATTCTATGATTTACGAGGGACGATCAACACATTTTCTCTCTCGCCAAAGTGCATTATCCTCGACATTTCCACCAGGAGGAAGAGGGAATTTAAATGACACGCGTGAAACGTACAATTTCATTACGATTCCCTCACAACCTGTTTCACAAAGAAACCGGGAAATTGATACCACAGTAAAGTATATCAAAAGCAGGCCGTCATAAATTCTACAGGAATTTAAATTCTCTCCAGTAACAAAGGTAAAAATGTAAGAACCTGCAATGGAAACTGGTCGGCATGATTAAGTTCCTATGGTTTATTTCACAAAGGATACTTGATCAAACCACTAAATTCGAAAGAATTTTAAACGAAGGTTTTCTGGAAATCTTCATAGGATAGATATAATTGTGGATTTCTTATTGTAGTACTTGATTCTCTAGTGCACTACTAGTGCACTACGGAGCATCGGCGAATTCGTCAACAATTATTACTTATCACGTCCGCTCTCTGCCACGATGCGTTACCGACTGATTCCTTTATTCATTTACATAATAACACTACCAACAGTGCAGATGTAAAACACTACACTTATTTATTATTATTCTGTATGCCAATTGGATTGCTCAATATTGGAATCCAGGCAATTCTGTCAAAATATGGCAGCTGACTCGTATTCTGTATGACTATTCTCAATCGGATTCGTATTGTTTTCAATTGAAAATTTCAATCCAATTTAGGTATAAGACCTATATTGTACACGAAAATCTAAGGCATGTGAATAACCCTAATTTTATTCTAACCGTAAAAATTCAAATATAGGGTTTTAGTGCAGTCTTTCACAAACAAAAACATCAAGTCTTTCCGTTTTGGGATCCTGAGAACCCAAAAAAGTGATTTTTTTTTGTGTGTCTGTGTGTCTGTGAACACGCTGCAGCCCAAAGTACTGAACCGATCTGGCTGAAATTTGGTATGTGCACATTGTATGATTCAAGTAAGAACTGATTAGACTTTGGGCCAAATGGGCCCTCGGAAGGTGCCACTTTGGCACCTCTATTTCAAAATTTGAAATGCAAACCCCCATTTTTCACATCATTGTGCTTTAACGCATGCAGCAATATGTACAAAATGGGCAGCAGAGAAGCGGCTGGAGCCTCCCCATCGCGTAGATCCAGACATAAATAAAAGCTGATGCGCTAAAATGGCACTCCAAAAGCTTTTCTGCTCTTAGTTCAGTCACGAAATGCCTACATACCAAATTTCAGCCAAATCGGTCAAGGAGTTTGGGCTATATCGTGTTTTTAAAGTGCTTTAAAAATTTAGAGTTTTTGACCTTTTTGCCAAAAGGGCACTAAGAGTAAATACATCTTTGGAAGCAGAATTTCAAAACTTTTCTTACGGTTTTGTCAAAAATGAGGGTTTAGTTACCTTTGTAATGGTAGTCTAAAATGGGGGTTTGTATTTAAAATTTTAAAGTTGATGGACCAGAATGGCACTTCCCGTGAATTGCAAAAACTTTTCAGCTCTACAGCGGGTTCCAATCACTACGTGCTTACCAATTTTCAACCTGATCTTGCTGGTAGTTTCGGTTGTGTAATTGTTTTTAATTTTCTTACAAAATTTCGGTTTCTTACGCCGAAAGGACACTAATGGCCGATCCCACGGACCAAACTTATCACTTAAGTTATACTTAAAAATGAAGAATGACGTTTGTCTTATGGTATAAATGTCATAATTGTCATTTTAAGGCTCTCTTAAAGTTAAGTAAGGTCGGTGGAATCGTGCATTTGTGTCCATTCAACGGGTAATGCTATCTCCACGTACCAATTTTCAGCCAAATTGGTCTAGGGGTTTGGGCTGTAGCGTGTTCTTAAAGTGCGTTGAAAAGTTCGAATGTTAGAAATTTTTGACCAAAGTGCATCAATATTGAATACATTATTCTTGAAAGCAGAATTTCAAGGGTTCGTACTTAAAATTTCAAAGTTAATGTGCGAAAATGACACTTCCTGTTGCACAATATGCTTCAAAAACTATTCAGCATAATTGTGGGTAATGAAATACCTATTTACCAATTTTCAGCGTGTTTGCAAACGAACGAATGAACAAACGTACGTACGTACGCACGTGTGTAGTGTACTGTACGTACATACAGTTCATTTCAAGGGTTTAGTCCGTTAGATCGTAAAATGCAAATGAGTTCCGCTCATCCTCGACCTGACCGTCGTAAGTAACAGTGAAACCTGGTTATTCCACCACAGTCAACACAAAGTACCTACTTTTAAAAAGAATTGTGTTTCTACGGAGTTTATGAGTGGTGGAATAGTTTCGCGCCCCGATCGAGTCCTAGAGAATACTTTAACGGGTGATATATCCGTCTCTTCCATTTATATGTGTTAAACAGAGACGCGATAGTAGACACTCTTAGGACTGTACGTTACAACGTGGGTGAATTGCCAGACGTTGTGTAGAAAAAGACGGAGCTAACCTAGAGCGTTGTACCTGAACCGGACTGACCGGACTAAACCCTTGAAATGAACTGTACAGACAGACAGATTTTAAAAACCATTTTTTTGGACTCCTGGGACCTCAAAACATAGATTAGGTATCTCAAATTCGAAAATTTTTGTGATTGCAATAACCTCCCTTGTTTTAAATGTGGTGTGGGGGGTTAAGAACATCCACCGTTTAAGGATCATAAGAATTAATTTTAAATCTTTCTATGCTTATTAAACGTCTCCAATAATTGTAGACCTTATTTTTATAAAATTCCTTCTGTCCCTAATTACCTACATATCCTCATTTCTGTGTAAGTCAGTTATTCTTGCTTAATTTCTCAGTTGTCGAAACTGCATTTTTCACCGACATTTCCTTTACCGTTACAATAGACAGCTTCGGGGCTAAGTGACATGGTTGCCGGCAAAGTGAAAGACACGCTGTTAAATGGTAACGCTTCACGTTGCTTCATTTGAAGATAATCTCTGAAGCAAATTCGTTTTTTTTTTAATAGAAATGCAATCGATGTGTAATGTTAGAAACCGTTATAAAAATTAAACGGCGTTCAGAGAAGAGTAATCAAGTCATCTCAAAGTAGCAACCGCCTTTTGCTAGATTAAACGGTGAAGTAATTAAAGCAGCACGTAAATGAATAATTGCCGTTAATGTGATGAGTTGAGACACGGAATACAATGACGAATAGTTGCTCCTTGCGGCGGGTAATAATTGTCAACCGTACAACGACACGGTTTTTAATTAAAAGGCATGCAGAGAACTATCGACCTTTCATAGCGACATTTTGATTTGTGATAAACTTGGAGAAAGTCAATAAATATCTCTGCGTGGAACCTTCGGCGGGAGGTTCGAGGAGGTCCAGGATGTAGGGCTTTGCATCATTTTCACCGAACACGATCTGCACTACTTTCTCGTTGCAGTTTCACTCTCGTCACCCACTCACCAGGATCTTTTAGTTTTATTGCATGTGACTGAAATAGACTGGACCTCATTGCAATTTCATGGCATGAAGGAGCCATCGTTGACGAGTAGGGAGCTGTGAGAATCATTTTTGGTCCTTCGTAAGAATATGCCATGTGATTACACAAGGTAGTTTAGAACGCGTTTCGGAGTGTTACTCCATCTCCAGGTATAAAAGAAATTAACACAAAATACAAAACAGTTGCCTGGAAAACGAGAAAACGTTTAGGTCAAAGAAAAATAACAGCTTCTGAGTCACACTGTAAATGCATCGAAAGACGCTCAAACATTGAAGAAAGGCGCGAAAAATTTGGGGAAATTTGGTGGGTGGCGGGAAACGTTAGAGTCACACTAAAGTCAAAAGCAGTTTCTGCGCGCCAACCAGAAGAAGACGGTCAGGTTCAGCGCAAGTGTACCCGTCTCTATCTATGCCATAGCAAAGAAAGGAGCGCGACGCAGGTGCCAACCCGACCATCAATCCCTGCAAGCGCGAAAAACCGCCCGAGAGCAGGAGCCGTGACCTGTCAAAGAAAAAAGAAAACAACCTGTAACAACCTGTAAGAAAAAAATAGGGTTTCGCAAGACCAAGACAAGACGAGAAATGGGGTGGTCTTGGTCTTGGTCTTGCTGTAGTCTTGAATGTATGGTCTTGGTCTTGGTATTGAGACCCCAAGACCAAGACAAGACCGGCCTGTCTTGGTCTTGGTCTTGTGGAATCTTGGTTTTGGTAAGTAATGAAACAAATTTGGTAAATATTGGCTCAAATTTGTCTCATAAGTTAACACAAATTAGTTAATTAGTCAAATAAATATTAAGCTTTTATTGAGTTCCTAGCTACCCCAAATAATGAAATTAGGTGCTGACTGCATTACTTACCTAGAATAATATTGCATTCCAAAGCATTCTTTAAAAACGGGTAGTTAATAATTTTTTGAAAGCCGGGCGAGACTAGTTTTGTGAATGGATATATGGCAGTTCGGAGAAGCAAGTAATAGATTAGGTTTATAGTTTTCAGTGTGACGTGGAACATGTAGCAGATCTACGTTGGAATTCGGGTCAAAAGAATGTCCGGTTTGTAGGATGTGATCAGAGAAGGCAGTTTGGGTGACAACCTCTGGACGATCAAGGTTGGAAGTGTTTTGTTTATGGTGTTCCTTGACTCTCTGTTGAAGACATCTCCCAGTTTGACCAATGTAAACTTTGGGGCAGTTCTGACAAGAAAGTTTGTAAACACCAGTTTTAAGAGTAGGAGGAACAGAATCTTTGGATGGACAATGTGTTGTGAAACTTTGTTGGTGGACCTGAAAGCAATGTTGATCTTGTGTTTCTTGAAGATGTTTGAAATGGTTGTTGTGGGTGCACCATTGAAGGAAAGAGCGAAGAACTAGAAAAATTTAGAATAAAGTTTACTAATAAGATCACGAGGAAATCCATTTAATTGGGCTATCTGGAAAATAATGTCCTTCTCTTGGTTGAAACCTTCCTTGGAAACTGGAACTGTGAAAAGTCTATGGAATAAGGAATTGAAGGAGGCTAGTTTGTGACTGAGGGGTTGGCAGAAGTTGAAAGGAATAATAGTGTGTGTGGTTGTAGGTTTGCGATAAATTTCAAGGGAAATGTTGTGATTTCTGGTAATTAGGAGGTCTAGGAATGGTAGTTTGTCACTTTTCTCTAGTTCACATGTGAAATTAATGTTTGTGTGTAGGGAATTGAGGCAATCAAGGAAGATCTCTAACTCAGAAGACGAACCTTGGAATAAAGCTATCACATCATCAACATATCTGTGCCAAAAGAGAATTTTGCTGGAAGATTGGTGTGCAAAGATTCTTTTGACTCGAATTCCAACGTAGATCTGCTACATGTTTGTCCAAAAAGCCGTCCTCTTAATAATCTAGAAATTCTGGAAATTAAAAATGTGCCACAATCTCCTCTAGATTCACCAATTCCCTTCTTCACTTTCTTAATTTTATCGACCCATCAGGACTCATCAATTTTTTCTTACAGGTTGTTACAGGTTATGTTTTCTTGTCTTTGACAGGTCACGGCTCCTGCTCTCGGGCGGTTTTTCGCGCTTGCCGGGATTGATGGTCGGGTTGGCACCTGTGTCGCGCTCCTTTCTTTGCTACGGCATAGACAGAGACGGGTACAGTTGCGCTGAACCTGACCGTCTTCTTCTGGTTGGCGCGTAGAAACTGCTTTTGACTTTAGTGTGACTATAACTTTTCCCGCCACCCACCAAATTTCCCCAAATTTTTCGCGTCTTTCTTCAATGTTTGAGCGTCTTTCGATGAATTTACAGTGTGACTCAAAAGCTGTTATTTTTCTTTGACCCAAACGTTTTTTCGTTTTCCAGGCAACTATTTTGTATTTTGTGTTTATTTCTTTTATAGCTGAAGATGGAGTAACACTCCGAAACGCATCCTAAACAGTAAGTAAATTTTGTGGAACAAGACGTGTAATCAAACATCAGTTCCTCTTTGAAAATGGACCAAGCTTTCAACTAACTTAGATATGTTATGTGATGGTGTAAGAAAGAGCATCAGGCGTTGGCGTTGGAATGTTTAAGTGTTCTCTGTTTAGCATACTTATTACTATTCGCCGACAGAGGGCGCCACAATAGATGCGCTAGCTATGTAAATGCGTATTTTCATCAGAATGGAAATGAGTCTGTTTAAATATCTTGAGGGAAATGAAATGCAAGTAAAATGGGACAAATTTGAGACGGATCGAAGTCAAAATTGACAAGGAGCATCGACGAACACACGTCCTCCACCGGTAAACGCCGACCAATTCGTCTCGGGACATTAATCAACAGATCCAAAAGTTAAAGCGTATTTCTGTCAACGCCAAAAAAACAAATTACTCCACATCTCAGTTCGCAGCTGAGACGTCTCTGTCAGCCATCTTGAATTCGTTTCGTCAACAATGGGCTTTTTTCCTCGCCGTTTCCATGGTTACCGGTCGGAATTCGGTTTTTCTTGCCCCATCGCACTGGTCCAGGTCCAGGCTTTTAATTTATTCGGCCCGAAACCTTACATTGTATTTATGTTAAACGTTGTCTGATGGACATTTTTGCGTACGTCCACGAAAAACTTGGACCGTTGATGAGGCCGAGTTCAATAAATTAATCCACAATCGATTTTATCAATGTTTTTACGACCCACCACCGAATTTTAATGGAAACGAATATAAATCAGGCTGGAATTTGATGGTGGTTTAAGGCCTCGTTCTTTATGAAATATCAAAATACATATCTCGGGTCGTTAACGATCTGAAAGAAACGATACGAATCACTACACGGAGTCCGTCGAATGCAAGTCATCTTCGTGGTTCGCCTACATCTGGTTTCGTTTTAATTTTGCACAACGTCATCAAAAATTCCAATAAATTAGACATGTTAATGCAGATACAGACGTGCGGTCAAAATAAAGAATATATTTTAATTGTCAGTCGACAGTCATTCGAGTTAATTGACCTTTTTCTTTGTGATTTTTTTATGACTCTTCATATTAATTCGTGTAATAAGATTTAGTAAAGACTCTGATTAACTTTGCTTTTAAAATGGAACCAGAACCAAAATTTAAATTTAAAAATGCCATTCAAAAACTTATTCGACCATACCAGTTTGTATGTTTCACGGAATCTTTCGGCATACCTTAGATACGTCTCAAAATTGGTTCTGCTGTATCTCCTTTCAATAGATTCCATCTACTACGTCAATTCTTTATTATTTAAATTATACATACAATCACGATGATACAATAACCTTCATTTTGCCATCAATAGTTTCAGTTCCTGTAAAAATTCTCCATCTAAAGAGCAATTTATTTCTTTTTCTAACAGGTCATTCATCTTTTACTGACCTTTGACCGATAACATGAGAAAATTGATTTTTGATCATTGGGACTCCCTATCTATAGTACAGGGTTGTTACAAATTATTGTACCGTGATTCAAAATGTTTGTAATTAGGGTTGGCTTTGGAACCAAAAATTTCGAAAAACGTTTGTCCAAAATTAATCGCGTACTGTCCCCAACGAAAATTACTAAACTATGATAAAATGACAGATGTGATTTTTTTGCATTTATTAATGTGACTTATTTCGAAAAAATAAGGACCTCTCCACTTACAGCATCAAATTTGGAGCTCCCGGTGCCAGTGCAACCCACAATAGTTATTTGTATACCAAGGTTTGAAAGAAGATGTTTGCAGACCGCAACCAGAATTAAGGTTAAGGATGATTAAGGTCTGCAAACATACTTTCAAACACAACGCTTTTTGTACGGACCAACAATTATTTAATAATTTATTAATAATTTGCCATCGTTCCACAAACATTATTCTTTAACCCTTGTAACATTCACCTCTTGTGTGCTTTAATCTATCGGTGGGAGTACGAATGATTTAGATTTATTATTAACAACCGCTCCGCTGTGCGGCGGTTTATCGACTGACTCATCATCCTGGCTTCCCGGCGGTCATTGGTAATCGACTCGTCCGTTATACATTTACATCAAACAAATACCTATGTAATACTAATGCAACACTACACCCATTAATTTAAAATTGTGTTGCAAACATAAATATTCATCAGTAATGTTTTTGTACGGACGTACGGACCAACAATTACTTAGTTAATAATTATTTAACAATTTGCCATCGTTCCAAAAAAATTATTCTTTTTCCTTACTTTAGAATTGTGTTACAGACATTTATTCATCAATAATGTTTTAAAAAAGACTACATTTTGGTGTTCAACATGAAATTATTCCGTATGTTGGAATTTTTTTCCTAAAAGCTACATGCCTTATTGTTTCTTGCTAGAGGCCTGCACGGGCCGATTTTTAGGGGCCCGGCCCGGCCCGTTACTCAGAAGTCACAGCCCGGTATGACCCGATCTGAATTACGTACATATTGTGTCAGGCCCGGCCCGGCCCGGCCCGACTGATATATGGGCCCGGCAATGACCCGGCCCGGCCCGGTTGTATGTATGCAGAAAAATTAGGCGTTCCTTAAAAGTGTTTAAGATATTCATGATAACTTCAGTTTCAGAATCCAGAATATATTTTTTACATTACAATATTTCAAAATCTGAAAGCTGAATCCAGAGTCAAAACTGATTAAAGCGTAACGTAATATAATTTAGGATTTATTGTTGTTATCTAGAAACCTGAAACCTGCCGAGCCGACATCAGTAAATGCAACGCTGCGAAATCTCAGATCGACGTTTTTGATCAACAATTTGCCGTTTAAATGATCGTATATTTTAACCAAATATATTATTTTGAAAACGAGATTTGATTCGAATAATTTGCAATCGCAATAATTTTGGGCCCGGACCGGCCCGTTTCGATTCGTATGCAGGCCCGGCCCGGCCCATATCCACGATATTAATCGACAATATTAGACCCGGCCCGACCCGGCCCGTATGCGGGCCCGGGCCGGGCCGGGCTTTTTCCAGGCCGGCCCGGCCCGTGCAGGCCTCTATTTCTTGCAAGTGTTTCATGTAAAATCATTATGAATTTCTACGATTCTCCGGTTTTTCTTTGATTTTCTGATTTTATAGTTGACCCTGACGTTTAACATTTGACGTTGGGACGCTGGAAAACGTCATTATTTAAATGGAACCAGGGCCTTAGCAACGGCCTGCAAAGTAAACTGGCTTGCAAATGTTTATTTTCTGTCATCAAATGACGTCTCCAAAGTTGCATTTTTCAGCCTGACGTACAAAAATCTTTTTAGAAAAAGTTAAGTTATGTTGGTGATCCCGATAAACGTTTAAAAAGCTTTTATTTCTTCATAAATCTTGAATTTTGGATAAAACGTTTTTCGAAACTTTAGTTTTCAAAGCCAAAGCTAATTACAATTATTTTCAATCTCACTGTACCATCGAAGATGGCTTAAAGACAAAAGAATTGACGTTTAACGCATTTATGGCTGTGGAAATAAAACGTCAAAACAAAGCATCAAGGTCGTCTACGATGGTACAATCATTTGTAACAACCCTGTATAAAGAGCACTTATTCAAATATTTGGTCAGTCATACTAGATTAGACAAAAAAGACCCACAAGGGATATATTACTTTTTTATAGAGAATTAAATTCTTTTTTAATAAAAGAAAAAAATCGTAGGTACATCATCCGAAGACCTTGAAGAATGTTTGTCATGACGCAATTATAATATTTCAAACGATTTTTCTCTATTTTACAGTAAAAATTAAGAATTTTTCTTGGGTTAAGTTACATTGCTTGCAAGGTTGTCGTTTTTTGCGCCGCACTTCAATAACAAAGTTTATGTTGGATGCACGAAAGAAGTACGACTTCTTTTTGTTGCAAATTTTGTACCTAATTAATACGATTCATTTGATTAAATTTGTTTCACGTAAATCTGCAAAGGAAAGAAAAAAACGTTTGAAATATTAATTGAGCCATATACGATTTTTTTCCAATTTTCGCTACTCTATAAATGACTGAAAATCAGCGAAATTTGACGTTTCCGTACCCCGAATGTCAAAACTTCAATGGTTTGTACAGTATGCGTCATATTTTTGTTCGATCATGTATTTACGTTACTCAAACAGACTCGGTCATGACGCCTAAAAACGATAGAGCAAAATATATGACGCAGACTGTACAGACCAAACGTCTGATTTGACGGCTTTTTGCCGAAACCACTCTTGAGAATTGGATGCTCAAAAAGAAGGTAAATATGTATACCGGGTGTCAACGAACCCATGTAACACCTCGCCATTTCTTTATTTTTAGGAATATCAACTTCAAATTTTTATGGGTTCAAGTACCTATAAAAACGTTAATTTTGACACATTTACAAACTTTTTCTTACTTCCGGTAACACCGGAAGTGACGTCAACTTTGTTATTTTATATAGCAGGGTGACAGTTTCTTTACGCAGTTCGAAAGACATTTTAATTCTCTTCTCAATCATATCAAAAATGTTACCATAAGTTTCAAAAATGTTTTACTCAAGTTGGCTGTGATTTCTCCCATCTTAAGTTAAAGTCCGCTTAAATGCACATTCTGTTTAAATAATAAACATTTTTTTAAATTTTTTATTCCAAAGTTCGTTTTTTAGCTTTGTTAACGCTTCATTTTCGCTGAAACGTAGATTTTCTAAGCCAAATTTTACGTTAATTTTAAACGAAAATGTACATTTTTTTACGCTAAAACAAAAATTTGGTTCTTCTTTTCTCTAATGGACGTCAATAAACAGGATATACCAAACAGGACGCATTCTTAATTGAGAATTTTGAGAACCTCTGAAAACCCGGTATTTTTACACTTTTTCCAAAAAACGAACAACTTTGCTTTGGAAAATTTATGAAAATGTTTATTATTTAAACAATACGCGCATTTTAGAGGACTCCTGTATTAATCTGAATAGTCACTTTAATTTAAAATGGCAGAAATCAGAGCCAAATTGATTAAATATATTTCGGCAATCTGGCAGCCATCTTTGAAACTTATGGTGACATTTTTTGATATGATTGTACAGAGAATTAAAATGTCTTTCAAATAGCGTAAAAAGACCGTTACGTTGCTATTTAAAATTAACAAAATTATAAACAAAATAATAAAAAGTCTGTAATTATGTCAAAATTAGCGCTTCTTTTAATTGGTATATGAACCCATGAAAGTTTCAAGTTGATATTTCAAAAAATAAATAATAATGTGTTACGTGGGTTCGTTGACACCCGGTATATACCTTGTTGGCCTATCTTGCTTGGTTTTCGAAATATTTGCAAAAAAGAACAATGAAGCGAGTTCTTCGTTTTTAAAACTGCCAATAATTTTTCGTCCCGAGAGGAACAAACAATAAAGTTTTTCCCATCAGGTATTAGAAGCTATTATACACGAAAAATTGCAGCCTGCTAGGATTTAGTCTCGGTTAGAATTCTAAAATTATGATTGCTTCAGTCTGTCTGTAGCACTGCTGATGGCTCCTTATTAAAGTTGGTATTCAGGTATTGGGAAATTTCTTTATTCAAAGTTGGGGTTTAAAATAGTTGACACGGGCAGTTAAGTTAGTTAAGTTCTCACTGACATACTTAGGGAAATAAAAAGATTTTTATTTCAGCCTTAAGTTCTTGGAGGATATGGCGGACCATCTGTGCCTCCCGAGTGTCAGTTTTAATGTGTCTGATATTTATACGCACCAAAAAACAAAGTCGTAAAAGATACGAAAATTTCGCATGAACTTTTATGAATCTTGTTAGAGGAGAGAGAGCCGAATCAACAATAAATTCAACGAAATTGCTGGGCCAACCGACCGCCCAATAAATATGTAAGATAATACAGCTAAAGCTCGACCGAATCCGGAGGGACCGGAGTCCGCCATTATCGGCAACATTGACAGTTACTAATACTTGTCGAGATATCACGGTGGTCAACCGGCCGAGAAGAAAGACAATAACTAACGAACTAACGGTTAGAATCTGATAAAAGGCGCATTGCGGACATTCCTCATCCGAAAGGCCGAATTGAGATAATTGGAGTGTAAATAATCTTCAGCGGCCGCCAATTAAAAGCCAATTAATAATTACGTCTTCGAGTACCCACCGAAATTCGTTAATTACAATTACTTATCATCGTCGCCGTGATATGTAATTATTAAACAAGGTCATGATGAACCGTTGAACTCGCAACCACAACATTTCACCCAAACATCAAATTTTTAATTTTTAATTGCCCCCATCAACCGGTTCTGTCACAAATTTTTCATAATCTGATAGATTTAATTGCACAAAACTATTTCATCTAAAGTCCTGTAAATTTTTTTCCTGACGTTAACTTTATTAACATCATGTTTTACGACCGCCGTTATTAATTAGCACCACATAACTTACTCATCTTCGATTAAATTTACGACCAATGAATTAAATTCCGATTGAATTTTCATCGCGAAAACGCTTTCCGGGTAACTCCGGGTCGCATCCAGTAGCGTAGGAGGCCGGCGTTAAGATTACAAACCGTGACAAGAACGCCTACGGGCGGTCCTGTGCTCAAATTAACATTGCCTTCGGTTCCGACACTGTCAAAATTCTGTAAATCTATAAATCATTTCGAATAAAATTGTTGCGTCGGTTCTCTTTGTGGTTTCGATAAAAAAAATATTAGAAATAATATTAGGACCCCCCGCTGGTGCGTACCATTTTCATAATATTTCCTCTGATTCACCTCGCCAGTTTCAATATTCTTCTGAAAACAACCAATTAAAATGTGGCCTTGCGTCAATCGATTCCATCGAAAATCGGATTATGAACTTAATTACCAATTTGATACAGGTCTGCCGGACTAATAGGCCAATTTGCAAGTTATAGTGACCTCGTCTGTGCGCTTTATATAAATAATGAAGCCACGCATTATTTGAAAACAACCATCAGCTTGTGCGCTTTTG
This sequence comes from Pycnomerus fuliginosus, assembly GCA_963924575.1. Taxonomy (NCBI): domain Eukaryota; kingdom Metazoa; phylum Arthropoda; class Insecta; order Coleoptera; family Zopheridae; genus Pycnomerus; species Pycnomerus fuliginosus. Next base: position 18,306,248 of record OZ004622.1, read on the forward strand.
TCGGAATATAAAATTTCTTGCTCCATTCTTACGTTTAACACCCACAATTAATGGGATTTTTCATCTCGCCTTGGACTAAGAAATAAAGCAAGAAAAGGGCAAAATGCTTCTACAAGGATCTTTTGAAACTTATCCCTGTTGTCAAGTCTGGTTTACGTGCTGAGTCAAAGGCCATTCAGTAAGTAGTGTTTCATAGAAGAAGAAAGAACAGAAAGGATACCGTAGAACCGGGTGAATAGTGACCCTTTTCGCCCTTTCACTAAACAGTGTGAGATCAACTTGTAAATTGTCAGCAGTTTTTTTGCAGGAAAACTACTATCTGTATGTGTACTTTAAGCGTGGAAAATTGCAGTAAATTAAAAAAAAATGAAATATTAATTTTTGAAAAAAATATGCAGTGTCCCTATTTACCTGCCATTCGGGTCAATAGGGACACCAATGTTAATACGTATTATTAAATAAAAATTAAAGAATGAATTTTTGTAGTGCTAAATAGTAAAAAACCATAAAAAACATCGAAATAAGACAAAAATAAAAGATTTATTTTCGAAAAACAAACAAAACTCTTATAAAGCAACAAAAGAACCAAGGATGATTTCACAAAAACTACACCACATTCCTTTACCGGAATTATTACTCTACCATCACGCCAAATTTGAAGGAAGGCTACTTACTTTTTCTACTAAATCCACACGAAGTTTTGCAGGGTACAAAATTTTCATCATTTTGACAGTTCGGTGTGAACCTGGCTGCAAAGTAAATTTTGACAGTGACATTGACTGCGATATTGCCAGATGAAAATTTACAGTTTGTGAAATACTTTGGTCTTTGAATGGTGAGAATATCACAATTTTTGTTCTTGCAATGATTTTTTTAAATATATTCCGAACTTTCGTTCCTATTCACCCGCTAGTCTCTATTCACCCGGTTCTACGGTACTTTGTAAATTACTGGTGTTAGATTTATAGTGTGGATCCTAGAACGAATCCCTGAGGGACGCCAGTCGCTGCTCCTACTTCAGCAACTTTATAGACATCAAGTAATGAGACCGCCGCGCATAAGTAGGCACAGTTTTCTGTTCAATTATGAAATAAAAATATGTAATATTAACGTTAGAACAAATCTTCCATCCTTATAAAGGCCAGTGGTAGAGGAAAAAATCCCGTTAGCTCTCGATAAAGATCTCGTTAAAATAAATGTCGCCGCGACGCTCCATGTAAAATTAAGTGGGCATTGTGTGGAAATAACAATAATTATTGAACAATAACTTCGCATAAAACGTTCCGATAATCAAATTATCTAAAAACAATCTGCATCTGAATAGAATAGCTAGTCAAAAACCCACGATTAAATTAATAAATAATAAAAGTTCATTGCCTCGAGATAAAGGTGAAATATTATAGGCATTTAGTTTGTTCGCGGGCAACTTTACAACATGACGTTTAATCAAACATCGGCCGAACAAAACGGGAGTTAGATATTCGATTTAGGACGGATTATACATAGAAATAAATTAGAGATCTTATCGGATTTCTGATTTAAATTGCAATCAAGTCGAAAGCGGTGCGCGGGCCAAATCCGAGGACCAATAATCTAAACGGCCACGTTTACTTAGAATAATCGGCAGTAAACGTTAAATTAAGGGCCGATAATTTAGCGGGACGCATGTGGAAATTGGATTTAATAAAAAACGGCCGGTAGTAAATCTAAAGTAGCCTTTCTTGTACATTCATAAAACCTTCAAAATCGCAGATTAAAATAATGTATTCGATAAACAGATTCCAATAAATATTTGATAAGCACCCTGATACATGAAATGCTACTTAAAATTACTCCAGTAGATTATCGCAACAGGCCAGACCTAAGAATTCTTTGTGATTACATGCATCATCCGCTCACCCAGCCATTCGCGATTCTGTTGCGAATTATTTTTATAATTAACGAATTTTATTTTTCTTGTCCGACACACGTTTACACGTTTTACTGTTCGTCCGCTTCTATCAAATTACTTTCACCACCGTCTAAATTATTTCTATATAATTAATTCTAAAATATTTTGTATTAATTAAATTTTCAATTAATACTAATAAAAATTAACAACCTTCCCTATCTCAGTTCGTAACCTCTGCACGCGATCTGACCCTACTTCTTGACTCTACTTTCAAGTTATATTTTCATTAACCGATTTTTGTTTTTTCTTTTTACCTTTATTTTTCGACGGTAAGTCGTTCCTATAAAATAATCAATAAAAATAATTGAAATAAATGTGACAATTGTCTATACCTAGGCAGCCGATATGAAGTGAGAATTGCAACATTTTTCAAAATATAGAGTTTTTTCCATCGGAACATATTTGTGTAGGTAATTAAAGAGTAGGCAGTCAAAAATTCATCTTAATCTCAAGCAAGACCAAGACAAGACGAGACTTTGGCGAGTCTCGGTATTGGTCTTGCCTTTCGTAGTCTTGCCAATACTGTAGATTTTTGGTCTTGTTTTGGTATTGAAAGGCAAGGCCAAGGCAAGATTTAGGGTAGTCGTGGTTTTGGTCTTGGCCAGTCTTGGTATTGGTCATGTTCAGGATTCTATAACAAGAGAAGTAATCTGCAATCAGCAACTCAGTAAAAAAGAATATGCTTATAGACAGTTTTATCCGTGTCTCTAACATAAGGAAGACTTGTATTTTGATCTTTTATTGATTCAAGTTTAATCATCTTGTAACACTTTCTTAATTACTCCCATTTGATCAAATTGAAGTATTCGTATTACAAGATGCTTTTAAATTCCAATTGATAAAAGATAAAAATTCAAGTTTTCTTACTAGAGAAAAGGATAAAACTATAAGCATAAGTTTTGTTGCTGTTTATTAATGCTAGGGATTATTATAATGGTAAAGGGGCACAGTAGATAAAGAACAATTTTAGCTTTCAGTTAGTGGATTGAATGAAGATTTGACTGCTTGAAGCCAGTGTAATCGTCAGTCTGGAAGATAAGATGTGCAAATGACGAAACGCCTGATGCCAAAAGCGAACAAACTTCCAGTTCTTAGAAATCAAAGAAACAAGTAATTAATTCTCAGAAGCGAAAAAAACTGCGTTATAATAATGAGTATTTAATACGGTAATGGAGATAACTCAATTAAATATCTATATTCGTTTTCCAATACAAAAAATGTACCACATGCATATCCATTATTCATTCAATTAAAACAAAGCGACTGGGATTACCTATAAATATGTAAATAAGAATTTTCATGTTTTTAAGAATTTATTCCTTTGATGCGTGGCATTTCTTTGAGGGCGAAAAACTGGAATATAATGAATTATGATAACTCGCAAACTTTTGGATACATCAAGTTGAAACTGTACTTTTAGGTGATTTAAGAACATTCAAGGAATAAACTGAACTGGTCCCAAGAAACGCCACTTTAAATTAAAGTCGCGCCTAAACGATCTCTTATGTCTTAAAATTAAATCTATGATCTGGGGCCCAATTCTCGAATCGTTCGAATCTGTTTCGTATGCGATGTTGCTAAGCAGCCGCCAATCAGATTGCGCGTACCTTAGTGATTCCGTATACGAAACAGTTCGTACTATTCAAGAATTGGACCCCTGTGGAGAAGTAGGTACTTTATTTTTTCTTTCTAGGGGAATTAAAAATTTAAGCACCCCTGTCAATAAAGCATCGCATTAGTATCGTTCTCAAGAGATAAACCAAACAAAACCATAATTTTTTCACAGACGAAATCATTGTCCTATTATTGTGTGATTTAAGCCGCAATAAAGCTGGTTTGATGGAGTGAATAATGAGTTATTTATTTGCATGGTGGTACAGTCATATTGCTTGGCCGCATTGTTACCAACAAGTTATATCCTTGACCCGTATAGCCCGTCTGGGCACCTGAAGCGAGGTGGATGACAATATGGGCGATCCTTAAGACAAATTCCACCCCACAAGTTTTCAACAGGATCGACAGTTAACCCAAATTTGGGCACCCTCGCTTTGGCAATTAGCATAAATCTTGATTGCAATTTAAAAAATGCGAAAATAAATGTCTTTTTACAAGGAAGTGAAGAATTTTCGGCCAAACAGGTTGAAACTTTCTATTTTTCTTATGATGACTAAATTAAAGAAAGGATTCTTATCTACCTGTTGGATTGTTTGTTTGTGTTAATAAATTAGAGCAACTTTCAAAAATATTCTCGATAGAATATTAAACAGGGACGTGTTGTGTAATTAATGATATTCTTCGATATCCTTGTATTGAGAATCTATTATACAAATTGACTGAGACCGACGTGGATTTATTGTTGACAGTAATAAACAAATTAACGGACCGATTTGCATTTTTGTAAACGGAGTTTTTCCTCGATCTGTGTCAATCTGACAATAAAATAACGAATTGGAATGTTTTAGAAATAGGAAGGCAAAGCTAGTTTACAAAAGTAGGACTTTTTCTGATATTTATAAGTTACATACAGAGTGTTTTTTTTTAACTTCCCATCTTGAATATTTGTGGACGTAAAAAAGATAGTGAATCGAAATAAACGCACAGGCACACCTGCGCATATATTGGTGGATTTAACAGGAAATGACCTACTTAATTTTTTTTGAGTTAGAAACATGTATCATACTTGACCGGAAGTGCATTCACGGCCACCCTAGATTTTCAAAAATATCGAAGAAATCGGTTAAAAATTGAGATTCTGGCTTTATTTCATTGGTTTATAAGGAATGAGATCTATCGGAGGCTTCAATTTCCGGTTAAACCGGAAGCTGAAAACAAATATCAGATATATCTCTAAAAAGTAAAGTGTACTTGTTTTTGTAATTTTCGAAAATCTCAATTTTTCACCGATTTATTCGATGTTTTTGAAAATCTAGGGAGGCCGTGACTGGACTTCCGGTCATGTTTCTGACTCAGAAGAAATCGTAGGTTCCGAATCCGTTGAGAAAAAACTACAAGTCCATTTAAGAAAACAAAGTTAAGGTCATTTCCGGTTAAACCGGTTAAACCAGTGCTGGGACGACGATATTCAAGGTGGGAAGTTTTAAAAAAACATCCTGTATATGATATAAATGATTTTTTTCACTACTAGCCTTAAAACGTACAATTATTGACTTAGCTCTGAACTGATAATTCGGTTTTTTTTTGCTAGTAAGTGAAAAAAGTACTATATTCACCACGGTAGATGACTATTTTAGCCCTCGCGTCTTGTAATCCTCGGTGTTTCGCACCTCGGGGTTACAATCTCGCCGCTTGGGCTAAAGTAGTTCTTATCTACCTTGGTCAAAAATATACCATTTTTAAGGTCTTATAGTATAATGGAAAGTCAACAAAATCCTATACTTTTTTGATAGGCTTTAAAGCTCACTGAATTTTCTTCCTTTTAATAGACACTTCTCCTTTTTTGAGCCATGTCCTGAGCTGTATAATACCTCATTTTTCAATATCCTTTTATCGACTGACACCTTGGTGGATTTATGGTTGACAAATAAACAAGCTTTTATTAATAGAACGTTTTGCATTTGTAGATGACTTTTTTCCTCGATTTCTGTCAATGGTCTGACGATACAATAACGAATGAAATATCTCGGAAATTAGCACTGAATGATAGTGTTAAAAGCCAATTAATTTCCGTAACTGCTGGTTACACATTGAATATCTAACCTTATCTTAATTTAATTCGATTTATGATTTATTGAACTACTTCAAGGATTAATGCATGTTTTGGTCATTAGCAGATTGTAAAAAATTGTTAACAGGTGTACTGTTATCATAGGCGAGTCCGCCCCTGTCCGCATTCCCCGTTGGATGTTTATGGGTCTCGTCCGTTCGGTCGAGCAGTTTTTCAGTACGATTTTGAAATATTTGCAGCGCTGGTTGACGTCGTTTAGCGGCTGAAATGAGCTGAGTCGGAATGTACGCCGGTGAATGCTGTCGGTGTCTTTTGCCGTTCTGTTTTTGGATTAATTCGCGGAGAATACTAATGAAGGATCCGAGTATTAACTAAACGTATTCTTGTTTTCGTCACTTTGGGACTCGGCCTTCTCGGAAAGTCCCATTCTTCGGCTGCGTGACGAGACGCAGACACTATGGAATGATGGACGGCTTCTGTGGGATCCAATTTGGACCAGCAATTAGAGAGATACCGAATACCCAACATCAAAGAAAGAATTATTGTCTGGAAAAAGCCTCGAGTTTCTACAAAATTTTTCATAAATCTTGCCAAATTATGACGGGCTTCGCAATTTTGGGCCAGTGCATATTATAATATATGCAGTAGACTAAAACTGCTCCAAACTAGCAATTTCATGAATAAAACATCGCCCTGCAGTCTTGATTGTGTAATTCTGAGGAACAAGGATGATTTAAGCGGTTAGCTTTTTTTATGTTGCATGGGTTATATGTTTAAGTCGGCGGTTAAAAGAACAACCAATTATCGCTGATCCCTCCCAGAATCACACGGGTTTAAGTCGGGTGGAAGTGCTGGCCACGTGGAAAAAATGCCTACGCCAATCGTTTGTAAGTGGTTAGTAAGTATTTGTAATAGCAATTTGATCGTTTGTAAGTCACTGTGAGACCCAAAATTCATATTACAAAAATCCACTGCCAACTTTCGGTAGCAGTGGATTTTTTACAAATCAAGTTAAAATTGTTATAGGACGTTTGTAAGTAGTTTGTAAATGTTTGTAAGCCCAACAAGAAGATTTGTAAGCGTTTACAAACCGTCTTAAATTTTTTAACAATTACACCACCGCACCAGCAGTAGGTTACTCCTCGATCAATTTCTAATTACGCTCAACTAATTCCAAATTGTTCGTAAGCGTTTGTAAGTCAATCCACGGAATTTGTAAGTGCAACAGAATTAATTTATCAGGATGTGATCATTGAAAAGTTTGGCATTGGCAAATCTGAATAGGGTCAAATCCTGCCAAACTACCCTCAAACGTTTAGCAATCGTTTGTAAATGTTTGTAAGTATGGTTTTATCGTTTGTAACACAACGAGAAGGGTATAAATCCAATAGATATTTTGTATAATACATTAATCCAAAAGAGTAAAGTGAGATTTCTGGAATTATTTGCAAAAAGAGGTACTTGCAATTCAGTTTTTGTGGAGCGAATGAAACTTTTAAAGAATGACTTCACTACCGAAAGACTTACAATGACGAATATGATGAACATAAAATGTGAAGGTAATTAATTTGTTTAATGGGTTTCAGTAATTTGTTTATTGAAAAGTCAAGTTGGTAGATAAATATTTACTTATGTGTTTTTATAACTAAAAACGCGCATCGCGTGGGTCTTTGATTTCCGTGTAGGTAGTAGCCAACACGATAATTTTTAGACCGCTCGTGGACCAATTGCTTCCAAAAGCCATTCAGTTCTTGAACATGTCACTCAATTTCCATCATGTACCAAATTTCAGCCAAATCGACCCAGTAGTTTGGGATATAATGTGTTTTCAGTGTTATTACAAAATTCGATTTTCTTACCCAAAGGGCTAAAAACGACATGTGCCGTGGCTCGATTGAATAAAAAAAAATTTCAGCTTTTCGACGTTTAAATTCTGGGTTGGCAGAAGTTAAAACCCACTTGGGTTTTTGGGTGACACAAAAACTCAGACCTCAAAACGCAAAAACCCACAGACAAAAACCAAATGTTTTAAAATGAAAATCACAATTATTGGCCTGGCGCAGTAAAATCAAGAGAGGAATGCTCAGTACAATGCACAAAAGTCCTACTATCATTTACCGTCTCGTCTCTACAATTAATTTCTCTTCGTTTTCTTCCACTAGAGCCCTTATTTACAGAGTGAATAATGATTACTAAATTATAATAGAGCCCCTTAAGTACTTACTTTATTCTTAATTAATTCTAAATAGCCAGTAAATAGGGGTAGGTTAGATGTTAGGTGTGTCAAACAGGTGATTACAGATTAAAAGCGTCAAAACTGTCAAAATGATAACAAATACCCAAAAACCCACGCGAAAACCCAAAAACCCATGAAGCTGACACAAAAACTCGGGGTTTTGCCAACCCCTGCGTTTAATACAATCTCCATGTTCAAAATTTCAAAAAAATCGGGTCAGGGGCTGGAGCTGTACCGTGATTTTAAAGCCCGTTAAAAACCTCGAATTCTTTTGGTCAAAAGGGCACTGAGAGTGAATACATCTTTGAAAGCAGAATTTAACAATAATAATAATACGAACGGTTTATTGTCCAACAGATAATAATCCAATTACAGGACAATGTGTGTTAGTATAGCAATAAGTACATATAGTAGTAATATAGAAGTAAATAATAACCATAATATATGAATCGTGACTACAATTATTTAGAAAGGCGGACCTACACAACTCCGTTGAAGACCTTTCTTATAGGTCCTTTAAGGCACTGGTGGGGGTTTATTGCGCTTGGCCCCGTATGATGCGCATGCGTTTATCTTGTGTCATTTCTAGTGCATTTATACGTCATCTGTCACTACTGTCAACAGAATCTGGGACCTTTCACGTTTACCACTTGCTATTTTAACCTACAATGATGATAAATGACACATAACTGACAGTAGACATTCAAGTAAGTTCTGTCAGCGGTCAAAAAATGACTGCGCATACGGCCATACATGGCGTCATGACGTCACGCTTACAGGACCTATGGTCACGTCAAAAATGGGGGTTTGCATTCAAAAGGACCCTATACAATAAGGCAACCGCTTGGGCCAATCTTTACCAAATTTTAGATTATGGTAAGCGAGGGACAGATGAATGTTTTATCGAGAAATGAAAGTGCAGTATCTTCTAGTTTTTGTGAAAAAAATTCGTGAAAATTGCATTCTCTATATTTTTGTATTCAATGATGTAAGTACACTCCACTCTATTATACTTCCACACCAGAAATCAAAGTTCAGTATAGTCTAGATCCTGATTGTCAATTTTTTTTTTCCTTTTTCCAAAAGCTTTTCAATTCCAAGTTAAGTTACGTAAGTACCAAATTTCAGCCAAATCGGTCTATTAGTTTGGGCTGTGGCGTACTTACAAACGTACACACAGACACATTTTAAAAACCACTTTTTGGGTTGTTGAGATCTCAAAACGTATAGATCTGATCTTATCCCGAATTCGAAAATTTTAGTTATTGCAGACTTACCTAACCTACCATTTTTTTTTAAATTTTGACGTTGGAGAGGTTAATAATAATTCATGTTCTTTAAAAGGGTGCTGGAAGTGAGCGGAAACAAAGAGGCTTAACGGCATTGGATTGGTACTGTGATCTTTAAAAAAATGTAGAGGGTGCCATTTGAAATTTTGAAGGTGAGGTTGGCGGAGGTTAAAGGTTGCGTTGTAAAATTTCACCAAGCACGGATATTAGTGTTCCCCTTCCCCCTGGAAATAAAATATCGTCATGTTCCAGCGATTTCTCCCCAAATCAGTCGTAGAGGATAGAATTTGGTTGGTAACTCTGGTGGCCGTTTTTAATGGGACACCCTGTAGGTATGTACCTATGTACAACGCTGTAAGAAGCTTAGTGCTCTATTGGATTTATACCATTTTTGTTGCGTTACAAACGATAAAACCATCACATTTACAATCATTTGCAAACGATTGCTAAACGTTTGAGGTTATAGTTTGGATAGAAGCCAAACTTTTCGATGCTCACATCGTGATAAATGCATTCTGTTGCACTTACAAATACCGTGGATTGACTTACAAACACTTACGAACAATTTGGAATTAATTGAGCATAATTAGAAATCGATCGAGGGGTAACCTACTGCTGGTGGTATAATTGTTAAAAAATTGTGAGACGGTTTGTAAACGCTTACAAATTTTCTTGTTGGGCTTACAAACATTTACAAACGACTTACAAACATCCTATAACAATTTTAACTTGATTTGTAAAAAACCCACTGCATGCTACCGCAAGTTGGCAGTGGATTCTTATAATATGAATTTTGGGTCTCACACTGACAAACGATCAAATTGCTATTACAAATACTTACTAACCACTTACAAACAATTGACGTAACCTTTTTTCGAAAGTACAAAAAGCTACTGCCATCCTTACGGAGCCCTTCACCAGTCATTTTCCTCCCTGTTATAGAAACAACCAAATGAACTAGGGCGTTTCTATAAATAGACCAAAGCAACGATCTTATTATAAATCAATCGAACAAATTAATTCCATCCGATAGATTGCGATCGAATTAAAATGAGTACAGGATCATGTAGGTATTTATCGTCAACGTAATTACGCATAAACACGATGTAAGTGCTTGCCTTTATTAACACGCATTAAATTTTTTGCAGGTCCAGATAACCGTCCTTGATAAAAACGACAGTCCTCCCTCGTTCAAGGACACACCCTTGCACTATTCTGTATCAGAAGATTTGGCACCAGGACAGATCGTAGCGACCATAAAAGCCGAAGATCCGGACACAATCGGAGAACTGGAGTACACACTGATCAAAGGGGATGACGGCCATTTCGTCCTGGACAGAAAAACGGGAATGTTGAGTCTTGTGGAATCTCTGGACAGGGAGACGAAGGATATTTACAAGCTGACAGTGAGGGCTGACGATGGGAACCAACACACCGACACCGTTTTGATTGTCGAGGTTAGTAGGAAAAAGATAACCGTTAAATGGCGTAATTATTCATAAATATAAGAGATGCAATTAATTTGCTTTTATGGGCTATTATTGGCGTGTTTGATCGTCTTTTGCCGGCCGGTTAGCTCGAAACAGAGTGGAACGACGACTGTACTTACGGTTTCATCGATAACCGGGAAAAATGCAGGAACAAATCAAAGAATAACAGTGTTTATCTTGCTTGTGTTCAATTCAATAACTGCTGAGAACTTGGCCTGAAGTGGTTAAATAAATTGTTGTTCGTTTAACGATGATGTCGGTAATTGTACCAGCGGATAAACCTTATTAAAAAATCAAAATCGAATCAAACTGAAGCACGAACCGATGGAAAAGAACAAATCCAATAATAATTAGATTTATTCACAGAGGTTAATTATATACTGTTTAACAATTTTTGATGCTTTGCTTACATTTATAAGTGCTACCAACTACATGCCCTAAAAAAGATAAGGAACAGGAAGTTTCATATTTTGCACATTTAATTAGCTCTTGAGTACTTATGTTTTGGTACATGTTGTTTATTTATCAGTAAACGACACTCTTGAGATTTCCTCGAAAACGGTCGCGTACGGGAAAAAATGTCTGAAACTTTTTCCAATAGGCAGGAAGGTACCCTAAATGTGAAACTTGGCGACGATAATTTGATTTTTTCTTGAAAAGGGTCGCGTAATCACAAAAATCTCAAAAGTGGAAAAGTTTTGTTTTAATTTGTTTACTGTTCACGTCCATCGCAATTCAAGTGGATCAGAAAATGCAGTATGGTTTTGGTGGCTCTGAAATATAACCATAGCAAAAAAAAAACTCTGTTTAATCTTTTTCATTCAAAAATACCCACTTTCCTGACTTTCTTTAAGCTGGCGATTATTTATTTTGAAATTCACTGACATTTTAGGGCCACCAATTTGTACAGTATTAATAGTCAACTTACTTCCACAGAAGGAAAAATCTGATCATAAGAGCAGTCAGTATAGAAATAGCGGGTGACCATAAAAAAATTATTTTAGATCTGTGTCGTCAGTAGTGACAATGCCGGTATGAATAAACGGTAACAAAGCTTTTGCTTATAGTTCTATCTTTTGCTCGTACACAAAGAACTTACATTTGCATCCTTTATTAATGCAAGTATGCGCATCTTGTAACATTTTATTCATTCCATCCAATGAGATGATACTGATGGTAATAGCTGAAGCCGTCAGAATCAAAATGTTGTCTATCATAGGCCAACTAAGTATTAGGTATACGCAAAGTTTGCAACTAAAGAGTACTAAATTAAATTCTTCCGGAGATTTACAACCAGACAATATTTGTCGTTATTCACCGTTATGCCATTACGGCAATATTGCCACTTAAGATAAGCGTTAAATAAAATTTAGAATTTAACCTTGCAACCCAGCAACGTTGCAAGAAATGATCTGAAGAAGGGATTAAACGTTTCATTAGGGGATCAATATAGGAAGACCATTGTGTGGTAATGAAAAAAAGACAATAACCGTCTCTAATGGGATCGCACAAAAAGGGTAACCGCGCTCGTCTAATTTAAGAATATAATAAGCAGTTTTGTAAGTGTTGGCGCTTCCTCGTTTTGCCGTGATCCAAAGAGGTAGGTCATCGTCAAAAGGTTTGTGTCTCGTCTGGGAAGATGCCATCTGTTGGCTCCTTAATTGTAGTAGTGCAGAATAATCGAGCAGTGCCATCGACAATTACAGTTCGTTGCTCCCTCGCAGCAGTGGCGTCCCCAGGGGGGAGCTCAAGCAGTGCCGCCCCAACGCCCCAAACCACTTTTTCAATTAAAAAACTTGCTTTATTTTTTGTTTATTGTTAGATGATTCTATATTATTTTATCATTATGTTATATTTTTTGGTTTAAATGTTTACAGTTAAAGGAACAGTAAACTTAAAAATATTAATTTTTCAAAAATTAGTCTAATTGGTAGCTTATAGCATTTTATAAATGTTGCCGTAAATAAAATTGCCCCAAAGAACTTCAATTCGTTGCTAGAATCGGTTTGAGTGAGGCGCGTGACGTCATTTGTGATACAGTTGCCCGCTCGTGCTTGCCAGCCTGCAGTGATCTTATGGATCTCGCGCCGTAGAAATAATTATTGTTTCTTCTGTAACTTTTGAACAAGTGGATGGATTTCAAAAATTGTTGCATTGCTTTACAGAGGATTTCATACTCTTTAAAATGATGCATCACAAAAGGTCCAAATGTAATTTAAAATTTTAGTGTCGATCGGGTTGGAAGGTAGACGGATATTAAAAATATTTACAGCGTTGGACTGGTACTGAAACTAGATTTCAAATGATGTATTGCAAGTGATGGGTTGCCGCTTGAAATTAGTAAATGCTTTAATGCAGCGCAACGCGGCTTATCACATATGACGTCATGACGGATCTTTGCGGCGCTGTTTGGAGTTGAAAATAAAATAATTTTCTTTTTTCCAGTAATCTTCTGTTCTTTTATGCAATAAAAAATACATGGGTTTTTTAGTTTACTGTGCCTTTAAAAATCCTGACCCCCCGCCCCTAGAGGCTCGGCACGCCACTGCCTCGCAGTTAGTATGAAATCTGTCGGATCTGCATCTGCGGTGGCAACTATGATAAACTGCAGTTACTCTCTCGCTAAATGCATAATGGTGGAGAACCGCCTCCTTCGCCCAAAACGAGTTCCGCATTTCTACCTGCGTTTTTTATTCACAGATCACCGACACGAACGACAATCCTCCGGTATTTTCGGAGAGCGCCTACTCCTTCGACATTCCGGAAAACGCTCCGCGTGGCTCAAAAGTCGGCCACATCAGAGCCACCGATCCGGATCTCGCCACGAACGCCCATTTGACCTACACGGTGATCAGCGACTGGGCCAACGACGTCTTCTCCCTCAACCCCCAAACCGGGGTTTTCACCCTCACGTCCAGGCTCGACTACGAAGAAGTGAGTACATATTTTCATTCCGGTCAAGTTCGAATCGATAAAAAAGCGAGCGCCAGCAAGTTCACGGTTTGTTTGTGTTATTTTAGAAAGTGACTTTGCCACTTTTAATGGCACCTTTTCACTGCTAAATGAGTTTTACGGTTTCAATTTCGACCGGACCGAAGGTCTTCCCGGTTACAATGCGTCAATGATGAGCGTTTGGGAAATTGGTTCGATTCAGCTCCTGAGGATTTTATTTGTTGGGCTTGGGCACGCCAAAAGACCGTTTCGCAACTGCCGTGATTTATTTCTATGGCCTATGGCATGTTATTTTGAGGTTTTTAAAAATAGAACCACTTATTTTGCGTTGGTACAATAAAAAAAACGTGAAATCAAATTAAATGCGTTCCACATTTCAAACTTGAAAAATTTGAATTTGGTTGAAAATGCATGTACAGGCTGATTCACGAAAACCGTTCATTAGAAACCATGCAGAAACTTACTCCTGCTAGACCATAATCCAAGACACACTGACACACAGCACACACCAAAAACAAAGTATATTCCCAACCTCTAAGCACTTCCATATAGTTCTACCGGAAGTGGCCACCATTTTTGTAGTTTTGAATGGGAAGCCTACACTTTGCCTACCCAACTGTCAGTTTTTGAAGTAAGTTAAAATTTCTGTCAAAAACTGATTTGAGATTTTTTGCAACCATAGAGCAGTTACAAATGGATGAAAGTCAGTAAAAGCCAAAAGATGAAAATTAAACTTACTTGACTGGTATTAGCTTTCCCCATCCTATTTTCAATATTTTCGAAGATTTTTACTTCTACGGTCCGCGAAGCAGTTACTGGAATCGAACGAAAAATTCAAAAAAATCAAATCGCCAAAAACATCAAATGTTTACATTTTGGGATATTGGAAACCCAAAAAAGTGATTTTTGAAAAAATGTCTGTCTGTGTGTCTGTCTGTGAACATGCTATAGCCAGAACTACTGGGCCGATCTGGCTGAAATTTGAAACGTGGACAGCTTATGGATCTGAGAAGACCTGAAAAGGTTTTGAGCCAAATCAGCCCAAAGGAAGCACCATTTTGGCACATCTATACTTTAAAAATTTAGATGCAAACCTCCATTTTTCGTGTTACCATTATGAAGGCTCTTCAAATTCTGCTTCTAAAAATGTATTCACACTTGGTCCCTTTTGGCCAAAAAACGGTGCCGTTAAAAAAACCTATGCATAACTGTATATTTTTATTAGCCCTTTTTTGAATTTATTTTACAAAAAACCATACTCGGACTATCAGATTCGATAGCTGTTGTATTGCTAGATCAAAAACCTTTGTGCAATTTTTTCGAAAATTTCCATTTTATGGGCAAAAAGGCCCCCTTTTTGAATTTTTCTTAGCAAAAGGGCATATTATTATTATTATCGAATTCGATAGCTGATTGCATTATCGGATCGAAAACCTTAGTACAATTTTTTTCGAAAAATGTGATTTTAGGGGTGGAAAACATTTGTATTTTTAGAGTTTAGTAAATGAGCACCGGGCGCAATGTGCACGACAGCATCAGCGATCGACAACCGCCCGCACGCCCCACCTTAGTTAAAGTTAAATGCTACATTTACAAATTCTGTGAAAAAGTAGAAGTTTCTGCCGTCTCCGAGACTGACAATTTTTTTATATAATAGTATGTATAAGGTTTAAACGATATAACTTTAGCTGTTCAAAAACTGGAAACCCTCTTTTAAATTTTTAAAAATATTACATGAATTTTCTCAATACCATTTGCATTCGAATTTTGAAATCTTAAAAATTTTTAAAGCTTTAAATACCCAAATGCATAATTTGCCTTAATTCACAAAAAGAAATCCTGAAAGACATACCCCTTTTTAAAATGTGACCACTCTTTTACCGGAGTACCGTTGGATACGTATTTTAGCAATGATTTAAGTCTTGCCAACTCGAGTTAAGTTAGCGAACTTTTCGCTGATCGCTAACAGTGATTAAAAGAAATTACAAAAAATATCAAATTGTATTATTCGATATTAAACATAGGTATTTAAAAAAAGTTAAAAATATTGTATTTAAAGAAACGCATTTACAGTCAAAATCCGTGCTATAAAACCTCTCAAATGTGACAAGCTGCTAATTTTCACCTGCGTAATATAAAATGTATGCGTCTGCCAGACGTTTTTCATGATGAGAAATAGAGAGAAATTTGAATTCGTTTCATTAGAATAATGGTGTAAGAACGTTTTGCTAGTGATTTGATTAAGGCAAGATTGTAAAAAGATGCAAATTATGTTTTTTGACCTTACAAAATTATTAGGCGACAAACCTTTTGACAAACATTTGACGGATTTCTAACCTAAATGAAAGTCGCTAATACACAGATGAGCGTTTGGAGGTTTTAAAGGTTGAGTTTTACAACTGTATTTTGGCCCATTCTGCATACCATTTGTATTGAACGAAAAGGAGCACTCGTTTTATGGGAGATTTATTTGGGAACAAGGCAAAATTTTTGCTGATCCATGAGTAAGTCTTATCCACGTCTTGTCTATTGTCAATTTTGACAATACAACTTTGCAAAATTCTACCATAGATTGCAATTAAATTTCTTTAAACATTACATGTTGCACGGCATGTATTCAAGGAATTCCATTAATTCCAAACAATTCCAACCAATTCCAACTAATTCCAACTAATTCCAGCTAATTTCAAGTAATTCCTTTAATTCCTTTTAAATGATGTACTTATCAATTCCAAATAATTCCTTATCAATTCCATAATAATTCCAGTTAATTCCAAATAATTCCAGCTAATTCCAACTAATTCCAACTAATTCCAGCTAATTCCAACTAATTCCGGCTAATTCCAACTAACTCCATTAATTCCTTTTAAATTCCATCAATTCCAGAATAATTCCATAATAATTCCATAATTCCGGAATTAATTCCAAGCCGGATGTACAACTAATTCCACTAGTGATCAGCCCCCCACGTCAAACAGTGTCCCATTTATGACGAATACGTGTTTTAAGAAAAATTGTGGTCAAAAATCAGTCTGTTCACTGTTTCGTAAACACATAAAGGCTCAAAGTTTGGAAGACTTATCATGTAATTAAATGTAAACGAAAAGATTTTTTGTAACTTTTAGGTGGTCAAAAGCTGGATGAGAAAATGTCAACCCTTACAAAATACTTCTAGACCGCTGTTGTTTTATGCGGGTTAGAAGGGTAACTTTTGTACTGTTACCTTCTAATGTCTGTAGTAGCAACTTCTCGATTATTGCAAAAATTAAGAAAATTATTTTGTCCCATTCATGGCTTATCCCTTTCGAGGCACCTCTCCCCTACTCGTACAAATTAAGTTTCACAAGTACCTACAATCCTACATCCATTTCAAATAATGTAAATAGGTGTAGGGAATGCGCTAACGCTAAACTAAAGGAAAACTTTGGATTTTCTGCAGAAAAAACTATAATTCTAATTTATCTTCACCATTTTTGAAAAATAATTTCCCACCATATTGTTATGTTAACACGAATAATTGAGCCATCAGAAGAAAGAACAAACCTTTTGTTTTCAATCTTCCGAATTTGGTAATTTAATCTTCAACCGTTTGGAAGATAAAGATACTAATTTTTTCTATTGTCGGTTGCAGGTCAATTGTTTGTTGCAAATTTTGACATATATGTCAATGACAGGTAGGCTAAGTGTGGGTGCGATGAATTCACAAGAAAGCGGCCAATCCGAATCTAGAATCAAAACGTAGACTTTCCATTTGAAATAATAAAGATACCGGCCACTTTTGGTAGAACCAGAAGTGCTGCGAGATAGGGAAGTTTTTATTTTTGGTGTGTAGTCGGCAATTTCTCTGAAAATCGCACTATACTAAGCATTAGCCAATAGAAAAATTGATTTCTGTGTGTTTACCATAGCAACTCGAGGATTTCCTGGAAATTTTTGATACCTACCTAAACCAACCTAAACGAAATTAATAAGTGGAAATTTTTATGTCAAATTAAATGTCAAATCATTTCTATTCAGCTTCTGCGGCTGTATCGTTGCTATTTTCTTACCGAATCTGCATTCGAGCATTAATTCATTTCTTGGAAATTTTAGTCGTGCATCCCAACAACGTAATCGGGCCCTCGTGTTCCACTCGGGCCGATTAATACGTTGTTGGGATGCACTCCAAAAATTTCCGGAAAGAATTAATGCTCTTATGAGATTATAAGTGAAAGTTTCTAATTAACGGTTTTCGTGAATCCCCCGGTAGGTATAGGCATTTCATAATACCTAATAGATTTGAATCATGCCACCGGAAGTTACCGAATTAATGCGACTACCACAAACAAAACAAAGATACATTGCATTGTGTCCATTTTTTTTTGTTATGTTATCAAGTCTCCCGATTATGCACTTTGCAGTCTATGATGCAAATTAGAACTTTCCTTTCCTGTTTGCATCAGGACACTATTCCGATCAAGGGTAGGTTTTTGCATCGGTTTCAATAGTGTATAGGCTCTCTGTGTGGCGATACATATAATTAGTATTCCGGTCTCACTTTGACGTATGGTAGCAGCGATTACCGTTTTTCAGCATTAATTACGCGTTTTTTTCGCCGTGCCGCACGCAGCGAGGCTCATCCTGCCGAGCTTTATTATAAAATGAAACGCTGAAATGCTGAAAACGAGCCCCATGGACGGAGCTTTATAACTTAGTTTACCTGCGTAAAAAATTTACCGAGTCGCTTCATGTATACTACATAGCGTCCTTGCGGCAGGACGTCTTCCAGCCACGTTCGGGCATCCTCTTCGCTCTCGCATACCTTCGCGAATGCCTCGTATGCGTGTTGAAACCCACCTCGAAACCGATTACAAGAACAAAAAGGTAAACTATTGTCAACGCAACGTCGTGGTTATTTTTAAGTGAAACGCCGGTAAACCGCTCTGACTTATGATGGTCGGTCGTTTTGTGAAAACAAGACCACCTATGAAATGATTGTGACAGTTTTCGGATTCCTTTGTTTCGATATATTTGCCTCATCTAACAATTTTTTAGAGAATTTTTGTTCAAACAAAAAGGCACTGATTTCCTTATCCTTTTCCTTTCTCTCCACGAGCCAGATTTCTATAATATTTAATTGAGCCCGAAGGGTTTTGATGGAGCGTAAATTTCTTTTATCTGACACGAGATAAGGGATTGTGCATTGAGAAATTGTAGCACAAACAACAGTTTCTAATATTGGAGAAATAATGATTAATGACAGTCTTTTTGGGTCGGCGATAATTAATGAACCGAAACAGATTTTCTCGACTTACATTTTTGGACGTTTAGAAAGCCCCCGTATGTCATAATAGTAAGTGGCAGTCATGGGAACTTCTGTTTCCTGTTTAACCATATATGCAGAATTTGCAAAAATTTCGACCGTTGCAGTTTTTAAAACTGATGCAAACTGCTATAATGGGAAGCAATTATCGAAGATCTTACCGAGAAGTCTGTGTATGCCTGAATGCACCTCTCTTTTTTAAAAAATAAGTCCTTCAAACGGAAATGTTATTTCAATATTTATTATTACAACTGGTGTTCATTACTGACTAGGGTCCATCCAGATTTTCTCCTCTCTGACTCAATTAATTAAAAATCGCTGGATCACGTCGATTTTTCTTTCTAGGGGAACAACTTTAAAATTTCAATTGCAACCATCCACTTGTGATGCGTCATTTGAAAGCTAATTTCATTGCCAATCTAATGATGGAAACCTTTTTTATATCCTTTCATTTTTGAGCGCTCTCTATGGACAAATTTTAAATCACATTAAAGTCCTTTTGAAGGGTATAAAATCCTCTGAAAATTAAGGCAAACATTTTAACCTCCCCACAAATCAGCCCATGAAAGGCCTTCGACTTCTGTTTCCAAAAATGTATTTACGATTAGCGGTTTTTGACATAAAATCCAAAAATTTCAAATTTCGAAGGAAGATTAAATAACACGCTACAACCCAAATTACTGGAACGATTTACCTGAAATTTGGTAAGTAGAGATGTCATAAAATAAACTGCAGAAGAGCTTACATGATTTTGGTGACAATCGACCTACGACAATACATTTTAACCTCCCCAACCCCATCACAATTTAAAAAAAATGGGAGGTTACTGCAATCACTAAAATTTTCGAAATTGAGATACCACCAGATCTTTACGTTTTGAGGTCTCAGGAACCCAAAAAAGGGGTTTTTAAAATGTGTCTGTGTGTATGTACGTTCGTACGTACGTTTGTACGTTCGTTTGTAATCACGCCACAACCAAAACTACTAGACCGATTTGGCTGAAATTTGGAACATAGGCATCTCGTAACCTAACTTAGATCTGAGAAGCTTTTGGAGCCAATCGTGCAACCGGAAATGCCATTTTGGCACATCAACTTTTGAATTTTAAATGCAAACCCCCATTTTTCACGTCACCATTAGGAAGACCTTCAAATTCTGCTTCTAAAAGTGTATTCATTCTTAGTGCCCTTTTGACAAAAAATTTAAAAAAAATTGATTTTTATCGGACTTTAAAATCGCGGTACAGCCCAAGCCCCTGAACCGATTTGGATGAAATTTTGCACATGGGGATTGTATTGCACGTCAAAGAGCTGAACAAATTTTAAATTTAATCGACTCACGGGAAGTGCCGTTTTGGCACACCAATTTCCAAATTTAAAATTATTCTCTCATTTGACCATTAAAAACAAGTTTTTGAAAGATTTATTGTCACCATCAGAAAGGTCTTCAAATTCTGGTTTTAAATAGGACAAAATTAATTCGCATTTAGCGCTGTTTGGTTCAAAAAATCGAAATTTTATAAAACGTGGAACATGTCATGTAGTAGCCAATGAAATGGGCTATCCGTGGAAAAAGGGTTCATTCAAATCGATCTACTGCTTGAGGAGTTACGGCATTTTGAATTCGACTCAAATTTCCGGGTGGACCAATTGAATTGTTGAGCAGTTTATTATAATAACACTAAAAATACATTATAGCCCAAATTACTGAATCGATTTGGCTGAAATTTGGTACATGGAGATTGGGTGACCCGTTGAAGACCTGAAAGGCTTTTGAAAGCAATTGGCCCACGGGAAGTCCCATTTAAGCATATCAACTTAAAATTTTAAATACAAGACCTCCTTTTTTATGTCGCCATTAGAAAGGCGATCAAATTCTGGTTCTAAAAATGTGTTCACAGTTTCTGCCATTTCAGTGGAAAATAGAGAAAAAATTCTTTCTCATTAAAAGGGAGCGGGCTGACAGTGGATGACATAAAGTGGCAGTTATTGTCAAAAAGGTGGCAAAAGATTAACCTTAAAAGGAACATATTGTCAAACGTGATGGGTGATGTCCGAGGTCACGTCGGTATTTGTCAGAAAATTGCGAAATTAGTCAAGGATTAAAAAAATTCTGATGAATTGACTACTATCTACACAGAATACAAAGATCCACGCGATGGGGAGGTTCCAGCTGCTTCTCTGCTGCATTTTTTGAAGTGGAAGCGAATTATGGGACATAAACGTAAGCGTTGCGCATAATGTGCAAAATTTGGGGGTATTCCAGGCTTTTATTACGTTTTTCTTGGCCCTGAAATCTAACCATTCCAACCTCTCTGTTTTATTTTTTGACATGTCAACGATGAAATTTCAAAGATATGAATACTATTATTGTTTTTATCAGCAAATTCCGTTTCCAGAAGTGAATTGTATTTTTAGGCAAAAAATTGAAAAACGGGAAAGCCTCAGTAAACCCTTTAAAGGCAGGTGGACTGAAATTTAAAGAAGTAGAATTGGATATAAGTGGGGAGGGTAATTTTTTTTAAAATCATCCACTCCTTCAAAAGATACGCCGAAGAACATGAATTGGCTCTGGTCCGAGAAATAATTATTGTTTTTGTTGTAACGTTTGAAGTAGTTGATTGATTTTAAATCTAACCTGGCTCTTAGCCGGTATATTAGAATAAAAATTATGTATGTATGTGTAGGATTTCAAATTTTTTTGCATGAGTCTTGAAAGGATTCTAAATCACTAAACCCTTCAAAATAGTGAATCACGAACGGCCTTAGTGTGATTGAAGATTTGCCCATAGAGGGCGCTCGGGAATCTGGTACAGTCGGGGACTTTGAAAATGCCCGCCCGACCGCGACGACTCACCTGGTCGACTGTATCGCAACGTGTTAAAAGTTTGACAATCTGTCAGGCAAACATCAAACGAATTTCAGCGATGCAGTCGAGCAAGTGAATCGTTGCGGTGGGGTGGGCATTTTCAAAGTTCCTAACTGTAGTAGTATGTAATAACCCAACCATTTGGTTAGACTGTGATAAAATCGCGAACGATATGACACGCCCCATGTTACAATGTTTACAGTCCCTACAGATGTTAACATAAATTTTAAAAATCTACCAAACTTTTATAATTCGTCTATTGTTAAGATTATTTAGCCACATAGCCACATTCTACAATTTACATCTACTCACTGGAATTGAAAATAATTGTGGAATATGTAGGTACAGTAGAAAGTTGCAGTTTTAGTTCTGAAAACAGACAAAATCGTCTTGTTCCGGGATACAACTTTTAAGTGCAGATTATCCGGTTGTGTCAGTTTCAAAATAGAACGTAAATATATTCTGCATACATTCCTTCTATAGTAAGCACCTTAAAATTCTCATAATGAATGCATTAGGCATTTGTGTTGTCATATTTTTTGAAAGTCAGGAACTGTTTTTACCATAAACAGAGTGACTTAGGTACTTAAGATGAAGACAGACTCATACGTTCGTTACTTTTAGGAATAACGCTATAAATTTTTGGACCGTCATAAATCTTTTGAAGAACTCAAGTTGAATGAAAGTTTGCAAACTCAACCAAATGCGACTTCGCGATTGAAATATTGAAAAAAATCATAAGAATAAATTGTTCCAATTTTGACCCCTATGCCGAGATTCAATTTAAAATTGAAATTTCAATTTTGGAAAACATTTCTTTAAATCTCGATACGTCCGGGTGCACTGAAGATGCCGAACAGAATTGAAAGAAGAAGTTGTTCAGAATTAAATTTTGGACTTCAAATAACCACTTTAACGAGCAAAATCAGCACTTTTCTTTCTGGAAAATTGAAAATGCTAATTTTTCATTGAAACTCCGTAAAAGGGGTAAAAATATATATCTTGATCGCTAAGCAAACTATTGAAAAATGGTTCTAATTGCTAGGGCAGGTAAGCGACTCGAACCTTCCTATCGCGTGAGTCTTTCATTTCCGTTTAACCTCCCCAACCCCATCAAAATTTAAGAAAATGGGAGGTTACTGCAGTCACTAAAATTTTCGAAATCGAGATAAGACCGAATCTATACGTTTTGAGGTCTCAGGAACCCAGAAAAGTAGTTTTTAAAATCTGTCTGTACGTACGTACGTGCGTTTGTAAACGCTCTACAGCCCAAAATACTGGAGCGATTTGGCTGCAATTTGGTACATAGGTATCTCATAGCCTAACTTAGGTCTGAAAAGCTTTTGGAGTCAATCGTGCAACCGGAAATGCCATTTTGGCACATCAACTTTTAAATTTTAAATGCAAACCCTCATTTTTCACGTCACCATAAGAAAGACCTTCAAATTCTGCTTCTAAAAAATGTATTCATTCTTAGTGCCCTTTTGACCAAAAACTAAAAAAATTTACATTTTTGTCGAACTTTAAAATCGCGGTACAGCCCAAGCCCCTGAACCGATTTGGCTGAAATTTTGCACATGGGGATTGTATTATACGTCGAAGAGCTGAACAAATTTTGAATTCAATCGGCCCACGGAAAGTGCCGTTTTGGCACATTAATTGCTAAAATTAAAATTATTCCCTCATTTAACCATTAAAAACAAGTTTTTTAAAGATTTACTGTCACCATCAGAAAGGTCTTCAAATTCTGGTTTTAAATAATACAAAATTAATTCGCATTTAGTAGTGTTTGGTTCAAAAAATTTAAATTTTATAATAACTCTGAATCGATTTGGCTGAAATTTGGTACATGGAGATTGGGTGACCCGTAAGACCTGAAAGGCTTTTGGAAGCAATTCGTCCAAAGGAAGTGCCATTTAAGCATATCAACTTAAAATTTTAAATACATGGCCTCCAGTTTTTTATGTCGCCATTAGAAAGATCATCAAATTCTGGTTCTAAAAATGTATTTACAGTTTCTGCCATTTCAGTGGGAAATAGAGAAAGAATTATTTCTCATTAAAAGGGAGCGGGCTGAAAGTGGATGACATAAAGTGGCAGTTATTGTCAAAAAGGTGGCAAAAGATTAACCTTAAAAGGAACATATTGTCAAATGTGATGAGTGATGTCGGTATTTGTCAGAAAATTGCGAAATTTGTCACAGACGATAAGGATAAAAAAAATTCTGTTGAATTGCCTATACTATCTGCACAGAATACAAAGATCCACGCGTTGGGGAGGTTCCAGCCGCTTCTTTTCAAGAGCTTTCATTTGATGTATGACTCGAGGTATGTTGCCATTTAAAATTTTGATGTTGATTGGGGTGGGGGTGAAATAAGTGTTCGTTGATACGTATCACATTTCAACTGTTTTTTTGCATTGAAGGTGTACATCTGTGCCCAGAACCATTGCTCACAACTGAAAAAAAAACATTGATGGTAATTTCACTTTTTTATGAGGTAGACTCATCATTAGTTTTAAGGTGATTACCTGCATCATGTTTTCGGTTTTTTCAATTTTTCTTGTGAGTGTTTAGTTTTTTCGAAAAATTTTAAGAGCCAAAAAAGTAAAAAGATATCTATAAATATTTAAAAAAAACGTTTAAAAATGAAGATCTTTGGCGGCTTATAACATCAAGAGGAATCACAATTGACCAATATTTTTTGCACCAAGCTTCATCATTTGAACAGTAGATTCTGTGGTATAAAGGATGTGTAGTCTTTCAGACTCACCCTGTATAAATAATATAATAATAATATAAATATATTCTCAACAATTGATGCTAAAAGCAATAAATGATACTTGGGTCTTTTATATTTTTGAAAGCTGCCAATTCAATGGCATTTACAGAAATTTTCTAGGGCTCCTAGATTTTGAGTAACGACAGTCGACTTTTCTTTTTCTTATGGACGCCATATTGGAGTTTAACACCATTGGATACACAAAAAAATTAGCTTTTCAATAATGGATTTTTTTGACAGATCGTGAAAATTTGAGATTTGGTGTGAATAATTTGTGCCTATAATCAGCCTAAACTTGGGGAAAAATTAACTGTAAAAAATGCAGCAGAGAAGCGGCTGGAACCTCCCCATCGCGTAGATCTTTGTATTCTGTGTAGATAGTAGTCAATTCAACAGAAATTTTTTTAAGCTTATCGTCTGTGACTAATTTCGCAATTTTAGTGCCGTTGCAAAATGCGAGGCACTCTTGGTTTAGCTTATTCGCTCGCTAGCTCGTCGTATCGATCGCTCCTCAAATCTGTCCGTCGCATAACTTGAGAACGGAGCTGAAACTTGGTAGGCAGCTTCGTCTCCCGAAAAGTAAGGCGGGGATTGCTTTTGGGCCATGGGCTTTAGAGTCAATTGTGCAACCGGAAATGCCATTTTGGCACATCAACTTTTAAATTTTAAGTGCAAACCCCCATTTTTCACGTCACCATAGGAAAGGCCTTCAAATTCTGCTTCTAAAAATGTGTTCACTCTCAGTGCCCTTTTGACCAAAAATTAAGAAATTTTACATTTTTGTCGGACTTTAAAATCGCTGTACAGCCCAAGCCCCTGACCCGATTTGGCTCAAATTTTGCACCTCGAAGAGCTGAACAAATTTTGGATTCAATCGGCCCACGGAAAGTGCCGTTGTGGCACACCAATTTCCAAAGTTAAAATTACTCACTCATTTAACCATCCAAAACAAGTTTTTGATAGATTTATTGTCACCATCAGAAAGGTCTTCAAATTCTGGTTTTAAATAAGACAAAATTCGTTCGCATTTAGTGCTCTTTGGGTCAAAAAATCGAAATTTTGTAATAACACAAAATACATTATAGCCCAAATTAGTGAATCGATTTGGCCTGAAAGGCTTTTGGAAGCAATTGGTCCACGGAAAGTGCTATTTAAGCATATCAACTTAAAATTTTAAATACAGGGCCTCCTTTTTTATGCCGCCAATAGAAAGACGATCAAATTCTGGTTCTAAAAATGTACCTATTCACAGTTTCTGCCATTTCAGTGGAAAATAGACAAATTATTTTCCAATAAAAGGGAGCGGGCTGACAGTGGATGACGTAAAGTAGGTGTCAGTTATTGTCAAAAGGGTGGCAAACTGTTAACCTTAAAAGGAACATATTGTCAAATCTGATGGGTGATGTACGAGGTGATGTCGGTATTTGTCACAAAATTGCGAAATTAGTCACAGACGATAAGCATAAAAAAAAATTTGTTGAATTTACTATCTACACAGAATACAAAGATCCACGCGATGGGGAGGTTCCAGCCGCTTCTCTGCTGCATTTTTTTTGACAAATATAATCATCTATCACATTTGACAAAATTTTCCTTTTAAGATTAATATCCAGCCACATTTACTGCCACTAACTGTAATTGTACGTCATTCACTGTTAGTCCGCTTATTTTTAATGAGAACGAAAATTTTCTTATTTTACGCCGAAATAAATAGTAGAAAATGTGAGTAGGTAAATTTTTACAATCAGAATTTAATCATCTTTCTAATGGTAACATAAAAAAGGAAGCTATTTAAAATTTTCAAATTGATAGTTGATTTTGATATGTCAAAATTGCAGTTTCCGTGGACCGATTGCAGCAAAATCGATCTAGTAGTTTGGATTATAAGTGTGTTTTTAATATTCTTACAATATTTAAATTATTTTTGTCTAAAGGGCAATGCATTTTGTCTAATCTAAAACTAGAATATGAAGACCTTTCTGATAGTAACAATAAATTTTTTACCTAATCGAGTTTTGAAAAGTTGGATTTTACCCATCAATTAGGTGAAATGTACTTAATACGTCATGAAAAGCCTAAATTGTTTGACTCGCATAATTTTGCAAAGGCAAATATTACGGCTCGTCAGACAATATAGGACTTTTCATAACTAATTACGTAAATAACTAAAACCTTATTGTTTTGAATGGTAAAATGAGAGTAAGTATAATTTTAAAATTTCAAGCTTGATGTGCTAAAATGACACTCTTGCCGTGGGACGATTGCCTCCAAAAACTTTTAGTCTTTTCGACGGGTAATGCAATATTCACAAACAAAATTTCAATGAAATCGGTCCAAGGCTTTGGGCTGTATTTACCGTGTTTCTAAAGTGGTACTTACACTAAAAAATCTCGAATTTTTGAGCTTTTTGTCAAAATGGCACTAAGAGTGAATACATTTTTGGAAGCAGAATTTGATGGCTTTTCTTATGGTGACGCCAAAAATGGAGGTTTGTATTTATGTACCAAAATGGCATTTCCGGTTGCACGCCTTGCTCGAAAAGCTTTTCAAATCTAAGTTAGGTTATGAGATGCTTATTTACTAAATTTCAACCAAATCGGTCCAGTATTTGGATTGTAGCGTGTTTACAAACGCACACCTTCAGACAATCTCGAATTCGAAAATTTGAGTGATTGGAGTAGCTAACATCCCCTTTTTTAATTCTGGGGTTGTTGAGGAGGTTAATAGTTTTCACCAATAAATGCAACCACATTTTAAGGAATAAGACGAACTCTGTTTGTTACGATTTTTTAAATCAAATAAGCAGGGTATTAAGTGCGAATTGCCGTAGTTTCCTGCCGTCCAATTCGGCGGTTAAAACTGTCACAGCCTCGCAATATTTTAGGTGTAATGTGAATAGCTAATGACACTACGTGCGCAAAACAATTCCAGGGTGCTATTTCAATGAGTTATTGTGATAAACACGGCGTTGCAGTCCTGCAAGTGCCATTGTTACCATAATTACATATGTTTTAACATAATAGAGGGTTCACTAGACTCCGTTACGGAAACTTATTTAAATAATTGCACATTGGAATGCAGGAACGTCGGCAATTAACAACAGTGTTCAGCGATTTGAATGGGAGTTGTATGACAATTTCTAGGCTCGATCTCGGATGTCGAATGCGATTCGATAACAAAAACTAGAAACTGCAACTTCACCAACGGGTTCCGGTAACCGTTGCATTACAGTCGGTCGGGTTTTTGTTTAGTTATGGGGATGATGCGTCGTCTAGAAGGACGATTTCGTCGTGTCATCATAGAGGATTCTGAAAAAGGTAAAATCAAGAAATTGAACATAAATTTCAGAGAACAATCCCACGGATGTATTCTATAATATTAATAGAATATAGATTGATTCGTTGACGAGTTTTTCAACGTTTTTGTCACTTATGGATGCTCGCTCTCGATATGTTCTAAGGCGTTCGGTTTATTACTGCGACACTATCCCCGTTCTCCGGAATTTATTTCAAGTTTTTGCAAGTTATTCAGAATGGTCAGGCCTTGGACATTTTTAAATTAAATATACATTACTTAGCGACCGGCTTCTTGAATTAGAAGCAATTTATCATGAAATTAATAATACGTCCTTGTCAAATAGTTTTGTTGAAAGAGACTTAAAATAGTCAGTGAGCTAGTGACAAAAATTTTGAATAATCTGCTTGTCTGGCAATAATGACCAAGGTCTTCAAACTACTCAGGTCTGCCTTTCCTGAAAATATTTTATGGGCTTTAGGGCTTAAAGACATCAGGCCTCTTTTTGGCTTGGTGCGTTTTTAAAATCCTGATGAGCGCTGATCTTGTAATGGCAGTATTTTGTGTACTGAATAAAAGTTCTCTACCTCGAATAAGTCGAATATCACGGAAAGGAGATAAAATATGAAAATTCGTTCGAGAACAGGTCGATTATTATATTTCAGGGGGGGCATTTCAATATACGTCCTTGATGGACAAATTTTACCATGTACCCCAAAAGTAACCATCCACCTAACTTTAACATTTTAAAGGATACTTCCCATTTTCTATAGTATTTTGTACTCCTTGATTTTGGAGCCTTATGATTTCTATGAACCCTCCCATCAATTTGGTCTAATAGGTCAACAATGTTAAGAAGGAATGCTATATTTTTCGTACGGCGACGATGAGAAACCGAGTTATTGCATTGTAATGCAAAAGGCTTATCTTTGTACATATTTTGCATATTTAGGGGGTGATCCCGCCCTGGTGTAGGGGGAAATTATAATATGTTTTTCACAGTTCCAAAATCTTAAAGGGGTACTGAAGAGAAACGAGCAAGTTCCACCGTGGCTCCGAACCGGATATGGCTGTTAGGGAATTGTTTTCGTTGCTCGATTTTTACGTGACTAAAGTTTCCAAAAGTTTCATCGAATTGATAATTGACATGACATTTTCATAATTTTTAATCAGTTTTCTTTAAAAATGTAGAAAAGTAAATAATAGCAGTTGGACTTTTATATCAGTATTATAATGAAATGAAGATTATTTGCTTGAAAATCTTTGTAAATGGGCACGAAGCTTCCACAAAGTAACGCGGAAGCGGTTCTCTTCTCTTCTTTCGACAGTTGTCAGATCGAAATGATGTAGGAATTTATTTTTGATCGATAAAACAAAGAACCGTAAAAACAACAAAATGACATTTCCGGCAAAAATGCTGTCAAAGAGCCTTAATTTTATTTTATTTCTTAAAAAAGGTAAGTGAAGCCATAAATATGTTCCCCTCTTACGGTTAAGAAAATCACGAGCTTTTCAATGATACTACTTTCGAGCCTATTGTTTGCAATAATTTTTGACGCTTTTTCTCTTCAATATCCCTTTCTATTACAAAAAAAATCTGCTTTTTACATTCAAAACAAAATATCATGGAAAACAAAATACCAGCCAGATATGCGCCTGATGCCTTTGGTAGTTTGGCAACATTCAACAGAATAAACTTGGTCTTAAGTTGAACAAATGAATTAGTAAGTATATAGATTCATTTATGTTTACAAAACTACCCTCACCGATAACGCAGCGCTCTGGACTTCTATAAAATGCTTTTTTTTGTTATAATTATGTGCCATCTTATTAACACGATAACCTGTTATCTAAAATATGAACAATTGAAAGTTAAAAAGAAAATACACGGCCATACTATTTTTCAGCGTCTTTATGGTGTGGAGTTTGCAAGCCCTTGAAAGTAATCCTTAATTTTTTACATTTTTTTTGTATTTTGCGTTTCTGCAAGTTCAGTTATTTTTATTGAACATACATTTCTTCAAGATCGGCTACTTGAATTGGAATTACAGGAGCAATAAATTTTCGTACTATCCACAGACCATTAATTATCTTCTTCAAATTAATAATCTGTTGATACTTGTAAATAATTTTGTAAAATTCGTGTCTGTCAAATAAATCTCGCCGAAAGTTTAACGAACGCACTAATTAAGGTAATTTCAAATTACCATCTCGTAAAACTCTTATCGAGATCGGCTTCCGTCGTTGTACCATCCATAATGAGCCAATAAAATCACCAAATGTCACAAGAAATCATTTTTATTGCTTTGTGGGTTCAACACTAGATTTTGGGTGTTGCAAGTCTAGGACCTGCATTTTTGGAATTTTTTAAACCGATGCAATATCGAATAGATTTTTTTCTTGATCTATAAGGAGAAAATTCCTAAAGTTTCACGATCAGTCACTAAAAATTTTATTTTTTATGAACAAGTAGGTCGAATCACCTCCATATTTAAAAAAGTGGGAACAGAGAACCATATATCGGGTGTCTCAAAAAAAACCGGAGAATATTTTTACGAATAAGTTAACCGACTTGGATGACCGTGATCTTAAATGAAAGCTAAAGAATCAGACTATCGAACCTCTTGAGAAACTACGACAGATGGCGCTGCCATAGTATTTTTATTGATACTTGTTTTTAAGGGTTACTTTAGATGCGTGGGGATTGGTGAGAAAACAACCAAACGTTATGAGACTCAAATAGCCTTGAAGATCGTTCTTTTGTCTTCAAAAATCTTTTCTCAGGAGATTATTTGGCTCAAGTATTAATTTTCTGTGATTTTTTAATAAAATGTGTTTTAGCATATTTTCACGTTTTCTTGACTAAATTAAGAGTGATGCACAAACAGCCTCATTTTCAGCAATATCACTAGCAATCACCTAGCAATCACTAGCAATCACCTATGTTTTCATCAAATTCGATAATTTATAACTGAAAATTACGCCGTTTGTGCATCACAAACTTTACTCATAAGTCATTAAGGCGTAAGAAGATACATTTGTAAAAAATCACATAAAATTAATGCGAAAACCAAATCGACTTCTGAAAGAAGATTTTTAAAGAAAAAGGAACGATCTTCAAAGCCATTCGAGTTTCATAACGATTAATTGTTGTTTGACCAATCCCCGCGCACCTAAAATAAGCCTTACAAACAAGTATCTATAGGAATACTACCGTAGCGCCATCTGTCGTAGTTTCTTGCACAGCTCGAAAGTTTGATTCTTTAGCTTTAATGTAAGGCCAGGTTTGTTCAAGTCGGTTAAGAAATGACCGACTTATTACCAAAAACATTTTGTCTGGTTTTTTTTGGGACACCGATAACTTATCAAGAGGGTTTAACTATTTTTCAAATAAATTTGGGGGCACCTAGAAAATTGCGGTTTTGACTATTTAATACCCCACATTTTATTCTATAACAGATAAAATTGGCCAATTTTTACATTTTTTTCTTTTTTGCAGGTTCAGCATTATATTCTGGTGGTGCAAGCTCAGGATGCCGGAGTGCCTGCGCTTTCCAGTACTTTGACCGTTTACTGCAACGTTCTGGACCTTAACGACAACGCCCCCCTTTTCGACCCCATGTCTTACAGCAACGAGATCTTCGAGAACGTCTCCTTGGCCACCCCCGTGGTCACAGTCAGTGCCACGGACTTGGACTCGGGTGAGTCGGCGAGTAGATTATAGGATTGCGTCTAATGACACGACATTACACAAACAATAGTTGCGACCTCGGGGTCACACTTCTACAAAAGGTAAAAATTACACCGCGAATAAATAAATAAATAAAAAATCGTAAATTGGAGGTCTCAGCCCTATTTGTTTTGACAACGGTTATCGCTAAATGAATTTCGAGAGATATCAACGACAGGGACACCATTAAGAAATATCCCAATTACATTTGCCTTCCAGATAACGTAATGAGCCGTTCTGGACACCCCGAATATTCATTAGCTGGCATCAAACACAACGTACATGCTTTTCCTATAATTATCGCTGATGACTACAACAAAATCCAATTCTTGTTTGGTATGCGATGTGGCCCAGTGGTTTTACGCTGGCACGAATATTTTTATAAGTCGGTTTTATTGCACCGTTTGCTAATGATCCGGATTAGGCACAAAAAATTTCTTTAATGGAATACGGAATACGCTGCCGGTCGAATGCTTTATCTTTATCTCTTTTTTATTACGGTATGAGTGCATGGGAGGGTTGGAATGCCTTGCTTAAAACGATTCTCAAAAATAGATAAAGCCATTTTGTCGCAATAATAATGATAATAATAAAAGCCAGAAAAATGTATAGTTCTTCAAGTAGTCCTTCTAGGAACATTATAGTTATTTATACATCAAGTGAGTGGGGTTTATACCTCGGTTTATACAATATTTTACTCAATTTTCACGAAATAAATGTTTGAGTGAGAAAATTTCATTTTTGCAAGTCAAAGAGACGTGAAGTGCGTTAACATGCATTAAAGGAAAGACTCAGTAGTTGTGTGGGGTGGGCCGCGCTAAATTTAGTCCGAGTCGACGGGGCTCATTTCTTTTTAAATTTTTCTTCAACTTCCGTTCAACTC
This sequence comes from Pycnomerus fuliginosus, assembly GCA_963924575.1. Classification (NCBI taxonomy): domain Eukaryota; kingdom Metazoa; phylum Arthropoda; class Insecta; order Coleoptera; family Zopheridae; genus Pycnomerus; species Pycnomerus fuliginosus. The sequence goes on from OZ004622.1 coordinate 18,338,708, forward strand.
TAAGTAAGGAAAAGTCTGTAATTTTAAAGAATTTCTCAACTGTTAAGTAATTTCCCAACGGGCACAGACACGTCAAAAACACGTTGACAAAAAACCAAAACTGAACTCAACGTCGAGGTGTCACGAAAATCAACCACATTTTCGACGTGTTATTGTTGAATCAATGTCATTTCCCAACGTATTTTTGACATTTAACGCCACACTTAAAAAAGACGTTATATTTTACACGTAATTTTTCTAAGATTGCGTCTAAAATTCGACGTGTTCCTCGGTACCAGGAGTACGCGTTTATAAGAGACGATACCAACTTCTTCTCAATGTCATTTTGACGTTTAACGCCACACTTTAAAAGGACGTTATTTTCACGGCATTTTTCTAAGACTACGTTTAAAACTCGACGTGTTTTTAACGTGTTCCTTGGCACCGGAAATACGCGATTATAGACGTCTTTTCAATGTCATTTTGACGTTGATGATTTAACTAAACTTGAACGTGTTGAGGTCGAGGACAATCACTCCTTGCCCAACATTTAGTTGTACTACCCGCAAAATTCAGCAACGGTTATAAAGAGAGGAGCTGTAATTTAACAACAAACATCACAGAAGTTATCCTGTAGGTTATGTGTTGATTTGCTTTACAAATGTCGCATGAAGTTCTTATACAGAGTTTGTTAAGCAGTAACAGCTTATTATAGACATCAGCGCCACCTGTACTACTTCAACGCAACTGCACAAGAAAGACGTCTATATAAAAACTGGTACATAACGTTACAAATACGACGTTTATTCAACGTGCCTATAACGTGAAAAATTATTATTTAATGTTGGACGTCATGACCATTTCAATACGTGTTTTAAGACGTCCATATTAAAACTCAAATAGAACGTTATAAATGTAACGTTTGTTCAACGTGCAAGTCTCTGTTGGTTATGCATAAGTCATGATTTTGGAAGTCATTTTAGCCACGACTAAAACATGTTCATATTGTAACGTGCCTATAACGTCAAAAATTACACATTTATTTAATGTTGAACGTCATGACCACCTCAATACGTTTTTAAGACGACTATATAAAAACTCAAATATAACGTTATTAATGCAACGTTTGTTCAACGTGCAAAAGTCGCCGTTGATTATACATAAGTCGTGATTTGGACGTCATTTTAGCCGCGACTAAAACACGTTCATATTGTAACGTGTCTATAACGTCAAAAATTATACATTTATTTAATGTTGAACGTCATAACCATTTCAGCACGTCATTAAGACGGCCATGTAAAAACTCACATTGCACGTTATAAATGCAACGTTTGTTGAACGTGCAAGATCCTTCGTTGGTTATAAATAAGTCGTGATTTGGATGCCATTTTGGTCACCATTAAAACACTTTTATATTGTAACGTGTCTATAACGTCAAAAATTACACTTTTATTACTGTTGAACGTCATGACCATTTCAACACTTCTTTAAGACGTCTATGTAAAAACTCAAATATATAGTTAATTACGTAATTAGTTATGAAAAGCCCTATATTGCTGGACGAGTCGTAATACTTGCCAAAACGAGCGACAGCGAGTTTTGCAAAATTATGCGAGTCAAGCAATTTAGGCTTTTCATAACGTGTTCAGTACAGCATTTTACCTAATTGTGTAAAATCGAACTTTTCAAAACGCAATTAGGTAATAATTATTTACGGAATACGTTATGAAAAGCCTAAATTGTTTGACTCGCATAATGTTGTGTAAAATCCAACTTTTCAAAACGCAATTAGGTAAAAGTTATAAAAGCAACGTTTGTTCAAAGTGCAAAAGTATCCGTTGGTTACACATAGTCGTCATTTGGACGTCATTTTAGTCACGACTGAAACACATTTATATTATAACGTTTATGCAACGTCCAAAATTACCCTGACCTACAGTTGTTAACGCATTATCAACGTGTTTTGTATTTTATTATATCGACGTTATTTTAACGAATAAGTTTCAACTTCCAAAAAACGTCATATTTACGTAGCCGTTTCAAAATGTACCAAAAGTAAACGTAATCTTCTCATCGAGTGAATGTCGTGTCAAAAATCACCAAAAATTCAACGTGATTTTTTCAACCAGTAACGTGAAATCAACCGCCTATGTGATTTCGACGTTAAAAAAACGTGTGAGTGTCCGTTGGGTTAAATTAGTTTGTGTGTAATTGTTATAGGTACACTGACTCTTAACGTTAGTAATTGCTAGATTTACAAATTCTGTGAAAAAGTAAAAGTTTTTGCCGTCTCCGAGATTGCCAACTTTTTATAAATAAAAATCTCTTCCAGGAGAAAACGGTAGAATCGAGTACACGATAAGCGCAGGCGACGAAAACGAAGACTTTGAGGTGGCCCCAAACGGAACTATCTTCACAAAGAAAAGCTTAGACCGGGAAAGACAAGGAATTTACAATCTGGTAGTAACAGCCACTGATCAGGCTGCACCTCCGGAACAACGGCTATCATCCACCGTACAGGTAAGAATGAAAACAAAACAAATAATTTCGAATTGCGCTTTATGCAAATACAGGAAAGTCCTCAGGGCGGCAATTTCAAGCAATTTGATGCAAAAGGAAATGAATCCTTCATTGCATGAAAGAAATATTTTTCCAGTCGTGATGAAGACGTGATAAAAATATGTACGGCAAGGGTGTTAACACGTAAAGTACGTTATTGACTTAGTAAACATTCCATCATCAGTAAATCAACTCGCTTAATGACCTGGCACCTCTGCTGTTTACCAAAAGCTTAATTGTGAGCGACAGTGCACTTTAGTAACAGTACTAAGCAGTGACCATATGCTGGAAAAAATTTCGAGTGGTTCTTCAGTTTTTGTGCCAATACAAATAATTTAGAAATTCCACGTTTTACGACTGATGAATAATCTTTTTTAAAAACAATTATTCTTTCTTGAGCAATTAGAAAATCCGACATAATTGGGGAATCAATGGGCTATAAAAATTCCAGGGGTCAAAGTTTTCTGCCCAGACGTATTAAAATCTCGCAACACTGTTGTCGGCTTTTGTAATTTTTGACTCGCGGACACCAATCCGACTGACATTTACGACTAAGTAAATCGCGACATTATTCCCCGTAAAATGATACATTGTGTCTTTCGAAGGTTACCATTATCATGAAGGATGTTAACGATATGTCGCCGGAGTTTATAACGCCCAACGAAACTTCAGTCGCTGAGAATATTCCGGTTAACACCGTCATCATGGCCGTAAAGGCGGTGGACAAAGACGAAGGGAGGAACGGTTACATCGAATATTCGTTAGTCAACGATCCGACAACGAATGGACTTTTCTCTTTGGGACCAGTCGATGGTTTGCTGCGTGTGTCCGGAAGGATCGATAGAGAAATCAAAAATAACTACACTTTAACGGTTGCGGCAAGAGATCGAGGGGATCCACCGAGATATACTCAAACGCAAATTTTCGTTAAAGTTTTGGACGAGAATGACAATAGCCCCGTTTTTGATCCGAAGCAGTACAGCGCGTCCATAGCGGAAAACGCCTCGATTGGTGCGAGCGTTTTGCAGGTAATGCTGAATTAATTATTTTCGAAGCGAAACTTCTACGGGCTAGAGTACGAAAGAGCCTAGGGGTCACGCCAGTCTTTTACTTATCTCAATATAATGAGATAAATATCTCGATATATTGAGATATTATGTCAATATAATGAGATGTTATCTCAATATAATGAAATGTCATCTCAATATAATGAGATGTCATCTCAATATAATGAGATGAATAGGGTGTTATTCAAAGGACCGTTGCTGCCTTGGGAAGCCTTTACTACAGAAAAGCCTAGGGGTCACGCCACTCTTTTATTTATCTCAATATAATGAGATAATTATCTCAATATATTGACATATTATTTCAATATAATGAGATGTTATCTCAATATAATGAGATAAATATCTCATTATATTGGGATAACATCTCATTATATTGTGATAACATCTCATTATATTGAAATAATATCTCATTTCTTCATTCGTACTAGATTGATTCGAAGTGACACAATTTTTTTTCGTTTAGGTTTCAGCGACTGACATTGACGACGGCCTCAACGGCCGCGTTCGCTACTCCATCAGTTCCGGTGACACCAACCGCGACTTCAGCATCGCCGAAGACACCGGAGTGGTCCGCGTCGCTAAAAATCTCAATTACGAGCGTAAATCTCGGTATGTGTTAACAGTGCGTGCAGAAGATTGCGCCGGGGACATAAACGGCGATGTGGTTAGATTCGATACCGCGGAAATATCCATCGCCGTATCGGACATCAACGATAATCCACCCACTTTCCTGGATTCTCCGTATATAGCTTACGTTATGGAGAACATAATTCCTCCGAATGGGGGCTACGTCGTTACCGTCCGAGCCTACGACGCCGACACGCCACCCTTCAATTCGCTGGTTCGTTACTTCATCAAAGAGGGGGACACGGATATTTTTCGGATCAATGCTTCTTCTGGAGAGATTTCTCTTCTGAGGGCGTTGGATCGAGAGATTCAAGCGGAGTACACCTTGTCGTTAGTTGCAATGGATACCGGTAAGTCGTATACCTACTGCCTTTGAAGTTTCAAAAATACTACTGTCTGTATCTTAATTGTATTGTGCTTGTGCAATGTGCAATACACCATTTCCAGTAGTAGGTCAGAAAGCATCAATTGAATTTCAGAAAGGATGTCAATTGTCGTATACCTACTGTCTTTGAAGTTTCAAAAATACTACTGTCTGTATCTTAATTGTATTGTGCTTGTGCAATGTGCAATACACCTTTTCCAGTAGTAGGCCAGAAAGCGTCAATTGAATTTCAGAAAGGATGCCAATTGAATTTCAGAATCCGTCAATTGTAGTTCAGATTAGTCAATTCAAATTCAGAAAGCGTCAATTGTATTTCAGAATAGTCAAATTAATTTCAGAATGCGTCAATTGAATTTCAGACTGATGGTCTTTCCCAAAGCATCAATTGAAATTCTGAATCCGTCAATTGTAGTTCAGAATGCGTTATATTAATTCAGTTGCCCCGGCATTAATTACGTTCTGAACTACAATTGACGGTTTCTGAATCTCAGTTGATAATTTCTGAAAATCAACTGACAAATCTCAACTGCAATAATTGACGCTTTCTGAATTTAATTTGACTATAATCTGAACTACAACTGACGGATTCCGAAATTCAGTTGACGGATTCTGAAATTCAATTGGCGCTTTCTGAACTAGGTATAACTGGAAAAGTGTAGAAACCAGATCTATAAAACCTTTCAAATGTGACAAGTTCCTTATTTTTAGCTCAGTAATGCAGACGCTTACCTGGATTAAGTTGTCAAATCTTTCAATTTCCGTCATTTTGTCATGCAACACAACTGACTGTTGAGAGGATTTATTGATCTGGTTTCTGCTGTATTTTGTCTTTGAAGTATAAAAGATTTTGAAAAATTAGAACATCCTATAGTATAATCAATCGTTAGAGTGATATATTCTGAAACTCCTCTTTACTTCTTATTACGCCGGCATCCTTTATTACTTTTTTGAGGGCTACATTAAATAGGAGCTGGGGCCCAGGATCAGCCCGAGCCGTCCGTCGTGGCGCTGCGGCCAACATGGGCCAACTAAGTAAAAAATGAACAGAAAGACAAAATGCGCGACCTTTTATGAAATATTTAGATTTATGGATAAGGGTGAGTTGGGGGTCTCGCAAAGATTCCCGCTTCAGGACGTGGGGGCCAATCTTGTCTTAATGGGTCTTTCAGTCTGAATTTTGTCGACAATCGTCTTCCTCTTGTACTAATTCATGCACTCTTGTTGCTAACTCAGCCTCCCTGCCATCTTCAGCATTTTACCATGGAATTAGGAAAATTATTCGAAAAAGACAATTATTCGAATGAAGAATTCTTTGAATTAACAATTCGTACCTCAAGACGGACTTGCATTTCGGTGGCTGCTCGCTTTCGGCTCCGCCGAAAGCTCGTTGCGTTTAAAACAGTAGCAAGAATGAGAAGGCAACATAAAACCACAACCACAACGAATTCACAAATAATTTTTATAAAGAATAGTGCGAGCGCTAATCGTACACCCGCAGCTATGTGTAATGTCAATGTGTACACGTTCGAGCGGACAGAAAATGAGAAATAGTTTATCTAAAAAAAACTTTACTTGACATAGACCTGAATGGAAGTTGAAAATAAAGGAAATTAAGATATATTAACCGAATTTATGACTTGGATTTGGTTATTAGGATGATATATTTTTGAAGAATTGTCTATTCGAAGAATTGTTCATTTCGAATAATTGTTATTTCGAAAAATTTTTCATCCGAATACCTAATTGTTAATTCGAACAATAGTTCATTCAAATGATTGTCTCTTTCGAATAATTGTTTTCGAAGAAGTGTTTTCGAATAATTTACCGGCTTCCTTTCATCATGGACCTCGTCTTCTCCGGGACTTTAGTTGTTCTTCATTTTTTCTATTTGTCTCTTTAACGGTTCCTCTGCTTCTCCTTCCTGAATTGTTCTTCCTAAGCAGTTTCCATCTTATCTTCAATAAATTTGGTTTGTCCTTGATAAACATTACTAAGTTTTTGTTCTTGTTAGGTTCCTCGATCTTCTTTTCTCTGCATAGTTTCTTTCACAATCCTGTTTGATCCAAATATGTTGCTATGCCTTCTGTCGTTTCTTCTTGTAACATTTTCTTTTTGCTCGATTTATTTCCTCCAATTTGCTATAACACACTCTCCGTCAAATCAGCTTGTTTATTTACTCAATATTGTATTACCTGAGTCTATAGCTTCACTAGCGCTTGTCACTGCCTTTCTTATTTCATCCCTTTTTCCTTCCACATCTGTTGCCCCTTCTTTCTGTCCTAAGCACCTTCTTATAATTATCTTGCTCATCTTTTTGGTTTAAATTCTCAATTTTTCTTCTTTCTTGTTTGGTCTTCCCTTTTCTGCACCTTTGGAATCTTTTACCCTAGTTTTACTCCAACCATCGGAGCCTTTGTCTCACAAATAAAGCCGACGCGCGTATTTAACTAAAGAGCTGCAAACAGCGCCTCCTAGTGAATGGGAGAAGAAACGTAATTTACTTTCTGATTCTGATACAGTATAGTTGTGGCCGCAAAAGTCCAAAATTTTTAAATACCGTACCTATCTATTTTTCTTCATTGGTGGTGGTACAGCCGGGGACTCTGAAAATGCCCACCCCACTGCGACAAATTACCTGGTCGACTGTATCACTGCAAAGTGCTTGAAGTTTTCCGACCTTTTCAGACAAAGATCATTCAAATTGCAGCCTTGCAGTCGACCAAGTGCATTGTCGCGGTCGTGTGGGCATTTTCAAAGTTCCCGACTGTACAGAATTCTTTAATATGGAGATGCATGCGACATCTCTTATTTAGGAGCTCAACCAATAAGATGTCACGTGATCGGTTTGAGTTCTTTCCATTTGCGTAAAATCTCTATATACAGATACGTACTTTTAGCATGCCATCTAGTGCTTGGCCCTGCCCACTTTTAATCCTCATATTTTTATCGCTCAGGAATAGAATTTCGTCTTGACATTCTAGGCCAATCATATTAGAATTTTACCCGAGACTAAGTCCAAGCGGCACGATAAATGGGTCACAAATAGGCTTTAATAGGTCCTGTAACCGTGACGTCATGCCGCCATGTATGGCCGTATGCGCAGTCATTTTTTGACCGCCGACAGAATTTACTTGAACGTCTACTGTCGGTTATGTGTCATTTATCTTCATTGTAGGTTAAAATAGCACATGGTAAACGTGAAAGGTCCCAGATTCTGTTGACAGTCCAGGCGCAACAAACCCCCACCAGTGCCTTCAAGGCCCTCTAGGCAAATTTTCTCGATTTTGTGGTTCAAACCACAAATGCTTATTTGCTATTGGTTCATTTATGAAATTTCCTCGAAAGTTGTATGATAAAATAGTCAAACCACTGTCAGTTTCAAACCCTCCTCCGTCTGTAGGTTTGAAACAGGCAGAATTATGAGGCTGTCGTTGGGCAACAGTCTCGATAATGGATGAAAACACCAATAAGAGTTAAGTATTTGTGGTTCAAACTATAAAATCGCGAAAATTTACCTTATATCTGGAAAATACTTTGTACCAATTATTGGCCATTTTAAAAACGAAGAACTCGTTTTTCCTGCTTTTACATAAATATCTCGAAAATTAAGCAGAATTGGCCAACAAGTTATACTTACCTTTTTTAGAGACCATGAGATTCTCTACAAGAATCATCTCGGCAACTAAAGCCGTCCAATCAATGGTTTGGCCTGTACGAGCCATTAAAGTTGACATCCGGGACAAGGAGACGTGAAATTTCGTTGATTCTACAATGCCTCGACAAGTAATAGCAGTCAAAATTTGAAAAAAAAACGTACACAATCTAAGGACCCTGAAGAAAGTTTAATATCGAAATACTGACGATTTTCGTTGCTTTTAAGACGTTTAGGCTAAATCTACTTATTGTGGACCTATATATATATTTCTTCTCTTTCTACGTGTGCATTGAAGTCTCCTAGGACTATTTTCAGGGTGTATGTTGGTAATCAGGTGCTCTATTTCCTCCTTTGTTTCCAACTCCGCTTAAAATTTTAAGTATTATTAGTCATGAAAAGTGTCCAGAAATTTTTTTTCAATTTATGTATTCTCTAAAGAATTAACTGAAGTTACGACATAGGGACTCATGAAGAGGTAAAGAAGTGCATTATTCGGCTGTTATTTACTTTTCATACCTTAAATCGTTCCAAAGTTATGATTAATTTCATCGTTGAAAGCGTTCAAACATGACGGAAGGGGATGGACCAACCACTGGTAGAAGCCAGAAAATCAGCAAGTTAACTAGTAGGTACATGGCACATGCATGTCTTCGGGCCTTTAAGCACCGTTTGAAAAAAAACAAAAAATCGAGATGTAGCTCGGATGACTAATGACCTGATTGATAGACTGGAATGCCGGCAATGATGCACACCTACAAGACATAGCATAAAAGTAGTCGGCCTACGTGTTCGAATTATTTCTTGCATTATTGTGAAACGCTCTCGTGTGACTCTCGGATGCGTGTGTGTACTTTAAGGCATCCGATGTCAAACTGTCGGATAAACGTTATAATGAAATGTTTAATTCGCTATGTGCAGTGTAGTTTAGTAGCCGGAAGGATAATTTGGAGTCTCCAACACGTAAAGGCAATTAGAGGGATTCACCGATAGGATCGTTTTATGAAGAAGTAGAGTGCGGTTGCATCGATGGCACAGTTGCGTGTATAATATAACGTAACGGTGCCATATTGCAGGTACATTCTATGGTCCCCATTTATCTAAGATATGACGACGGAGTCAGCAATTTGAGGCCGCAGGGCGAACAGGCTTACAACTAGGTTTGCGCCTTGAAATTCATTCGCGGGTCAGCTAGGGTCATCCGCCCCTACAGCCAATGCAAATACGCTAACTACCAACTATTCGTTAGGATCTAGATTAATGTTAGATATTGTCGACCGGAAGATAGTTAAATTTTGGCGGTAGAGTTCTTTGCGATTATAAAGGTGTCCCAGAAAAAACTGAACGATTTATTTTTGGCTTGGTTATTATTAAACCGATTTTGCCCAATTTTGTACCGGACGTAGCCAAAAGATGAGGGTTTTAGAATCAACCATCATTTTCCAGATGGTGCCGCCAATAAATTTTTCGTTGGTATTTATTGCAAGGCCATTTTTTGATTGGCTGGAGTTGAAGCATCTGTGAACCGTTCAAAATAAAAATAGTGTAAGGTTAAAGCCGATGCTTTTCTCTTCCAAAGCAACTTTACAAAATTTTATTCTGAAGGTTCTTGAGTAATTTACAATTTTTATTGTGATGCTCTAAAACATGGATTTTTAAAATTTATTATTTATTTCTCTACCGATCTTGGCAAAATTTTTCGAATCTTTAGTGACACTATAGATCTTTCACAAAGTAACGTTGCTTTGCAGGTATTTAACTCAAGCGCTGTAGTTCGAAGTATTACAAATAGCTTTTTTTCAAAATTTGTAGCAACATAAAAAATTGACCTTAAAAATCCGTGTTTAACAGAATCGCAAAAAAATTGTAAAAAAAATTAGTCCAGTCATATTAGAATTTTACCCGGGACTAAGTCCTAACAGGCTGCAACCACGATAGATATATCACAAATAGGCTCCAGTATCTGGGAAAACTTTGTACCCGTTTGTACCTCCGGGCATGAAAAGTTATTGGTAATTTTAAGAATGAAGAACTCGTTTTTTTCCGTTTTTTCGTAAATATCTCGAAAACTAAGCAAGATAGGCTAATAAAGTATACTTACCTTTTCTGAAGAGCACTAAATTCTCTACAAGAGCTGTCTCAACAACTATAGCCGCCAAGTCAGTCGTTTAGGTTGTACGCGCCATCAAAGTCTGACATCCGGGACTCGAAAATGTCAAATTTCGTAGATTTTACAACGCCTCTTAAAAATGCGTGTACAGCCATTTGTAGTAGCACTAAAATTTTGAAAAAAATCACATCATCTGAGGACATTGAAGAATATTTTTCATGACTTAATTAATATCCCAAACGTTTTTAGTTTATTTTGCAGATACGCGAATAGCAAAATTAAAAATTTTTCTTGGGTCAACTTCCATTGCTGTTTAAGGGTGTTAGAATTCACTTGACACAATTTCAATCAATTGCATCATATTATATTCGAAATTTACAACAAAGAAGGACACTTTCAGTTTTTTGTACAACGAACGCATACTTCCTTATTGAGGGAGCAAGTTAATTAGGCAACTCTAGCGCGCCGCGGGACTCGAGGCAGTTTTTCTTATGCCGAAATAATTATTTTTTATTCCCTTATGTGATTGTTTATGTACAAACTATACATTCATGTGACTCATACAACATTGATTTTTTTTAACATGTTCTTAATTTTTATTTACGTGTTGTTGAGGTTTACTGTTTATATCCAAATGTTGAATAGGAAGAAGAAGCCTGTAAAATACAATAATGCGTTCGTTGTACAAAAAAATGAAAGAGTCCTTTTTTGTTGTAAATTTCGAATATAATATGATACATTTGATTAAAATTGTCTCAAGTGAATTCTAACACCCTTGAACAGCAATGGAAATTGACCTAAGAAAAATTTTTAATTTTGCTATTCGCGAATCTGCAAAATAAACTAAAAACGTTTGGGATAATTGCGTCATGAAAAACATTCTTCAATGTTCTAAGATGATATGTGATTTTATTCAAAATTTTAGTGCTACTATAAATGGCTGTAGGTACACGCATTTTTAAGAGGCGTTGTAAAATCTACGGCTATAATTGTTGAGACAGCTCTTGTAGAGAATTTAGTGCTTTACAGAAAAGGTAAGTATACTTTATTAGCCTATCTTGCTTAGTTTTCGAGATATTTACGAAGAAAACGAAAAAAAAACGATTTCTTCATTCTTAAAATTACCAATAACTTTTCATGCCCGGAGGTACAAACGGGTACAAAGTTTTCCCAGATACTGGAGCCTATATTTGTGATCTATCTATCGTGGTTGCAGCCTGTTAGGACTTAGTCCCGGGTCAAGCCCTTTTTTTTGTCTAATATGACTGGACTAAATAGAGAACATCCAGAATAAGATTTTATAAAGCTTTTTTGGAAGAGGAAAGCATTAGCTTTCATCCTACACAAATTTCAGCAGCAAAAACAAAATTATTGGTGGCGCCATTTGGGAAATGATTGTCAATTCTAAAAGCCTCATCTTTTGGCTAAGTCCTCTGCAAAATTTGGGAAAATCGGTGAAATACTAATAAAGTAATAGTCGGGAGAGACAGCGACAGAAATATTCGGCTGATTTCATTATCATTCTTTTCCACAATTCGTTAGTTTACGTGTCATAAATACAGAAATTGGCGGTCTGCCAGGGTACCTGCGGGACAGGGCCCCGCAATGGCTTCAAGTATGGTAAAAAAGAGAAATCATTAGCGCTGAAATCCTTTATATGAATTACAGACACCTCGAAGTGTCCAAAAAAACCGGTCTGCCACTTCGCCTGCGGGACAAAATGTGTCTGGCAGCCACATTTCCTAGATATTTGATTAATGAAATTATCAAACTACTCCCAGCTTCAAATTATCTACTGTAGGAGGTGTAGAATAGACAGATTGTTGCCTAACGACACTATTATGCCACCTTTTTTACACCTGCTACGGGTAGATAATTTAAATATGACAGTACATTGAAGGTGGTGTGATAATTTAAATATGACAGTACAGTTTGACAATTTTGTTAATCAAATTTGAGGAAATGTGGTTGGCAGACACATTTTATCCCGCAGGCGAAGTGGCAGACCGTTTTTTTTTGGACACTTCATATAAAAAATGGTAGCGTTAATGATTTCCATCAATGAAACTAGCTTTTTTGGCACACTTGAGCCGCCCCCGTGGAGCGTTGTCCCGCTACTTGCATGGCAGACTCGACTTTTTCGAATCACAACGACATACGTAATAGGAAAAATGACTTTAGAAAGTTAAGGAAATGAGTCAAGCCAATCTGTCGCTGCCTCCCGGACTATTATGACCAAAAATAAATCGTTTTTTTTTGGGACACCCGTTAGATTCGAGTCGACCGCTTTGTCTCTCCTCTTCACTTCTTCGTTACGATCGGTAATGTAGATGCTAATCGCGGCATCGTGAGAACTCCGCTTCGTGACAATTCATGTTAGTTTAAGTGACGGCCGCCGGGGTACGTGCACGGACGCCAAGGAGATGCCGTCCAACACACACCCACCTGGCTCTTCCTGACTCGGGATTTTTCCTGCAACCGCAACATCCAGAATTTCCTGCAGCCTCGCAGAAATCTTATTGCTCCTGCTCATGCATGCATGTCGCTCACATGCCTACGCAATAAATGCCACGGAGCGACTCACTTTACTGAATTATCTTTTTCTGAGGGAATAATTACTTTGAAAAAGCGAGTCTGCAACATATGGCGGAGTTCCGAGTAACATTTCTATGTAAAGACGTGCACAGTTAGAAAATCTTGGAAATTCTTTACGACGGAATTCTTCAACGAAATCCTGATAAGAGTAACTTTTTTAACTTCTACGCTCGTTTCTTTTTTATTTCTCCAAAAAATGAGCTTTATTCTGTACGTGTTTCTTGGCTGAATCCTCATAAAACATACATTAATCGGTTAAAACGAATCATCATTTTCAGGCATTTTAATCTACTTTCTTCAAAATACCCGTTCTTGCAGTTGGAGGTACACTCGAGTGTGCAATGGCGTATGAAAATACATTGACATTGCCTAAAATGCCTACTAATTTTGACAAATCGTTAGCATTCACTTGCACTCGACTATATCTACCAATATGGTCGAACTTGGCGTGAGGTTGATAATATAGTATTGCAATAAAAAGAATCATATTTCTGTTAATTCGGTTTCTTAAAGGGGTTTCTAAAGAGAAATTACGTCAAAAACTATGTTCAGAAATAGGAGCAAAAGCAGTATCATATTGAAAAGCTCATGATTTTCTTAATTTTAGTAAGACGAGAATACATCTGCGGTTTTACTTACCTTTCCTTGAAAATAAGAAAATTGTGGGGCTTTAACACTATTGCAGGAAATGACGATTTTGTTTGTACTGCTCCATTTTATTGGCGAAGTGCGGCAATAACAGGTTCCTAAACATTTGTCAAATCGATTAATATTTAAAAGTTGAAACGTTAGCCACATAAAATTAAAAATCAGGCAGAAGCGAAATTTCATAACAACCAAATCGGGTTTGGATCCGGGATGAAACTTGGTCGAACTTGCTCGTTTCTCTTTAGTACCCCTTTGAGCAACCGCACACCGCTTTTGTTTACATCGCAACCTAGACCTCGATTGTCAGCAACAATCCACCTGTCAAATGGAAATGGAACTGTCTTTGAAAATGTTAATCCAAATTTTTCCTGAAAATATTAGCAAGGTGGGCATCCAAAATAGAAAAAATGATAAAACACTAAAAACAAGTTTCATCGCACACGGGCTTTTTAATATAAATACTACTTTATACCACATGTTCTGAGGAGAATTCGCTAAAGTACCTAGTTAGTATAGTGTTAACGAGAGTGTTACACACCAGAGGAATTATATGAAATTGTGAAGAATTATGAAGAAAATACGATGTATGTTATTTAATTACTATTACTATTACTATTATTTTATTACAAATTTCTTTTATTTTTGAGCTGAAATACTCTATTTTGAAAATAACATAGCTTTTATGCATCGATGTTGATTTCAAATTGTTCCTCGCAAGTCTCTATTAATTTGCTGAAAGATTGAATAATAGCTATATTAAGAAACACGTATCATAGGGCCAATTATTATCTCACGAGTTTTACAAAGCCGAAGTGCGATTAGAGCCTTATGAAACGTTAGAAGTTAGAAGTTGATCATTCTCAAAGTGGCCTTCGTGTTATCAATAAATTGAAAGGCACCAATGTCTTATTGGCACGTAATAGTATATACTATATTCGATGTAATTAAAATTTGCTACATGTTTCAAGGACAGTGGCACTCATCTTCAGGCTCTAAAAAAAACTTAAAAGTTAAGAGGGAACAATACTGGATAATTACCAAATTTGACGGAAAAATAAGTTTTGAAGGTTAGGTACATTTTGACTGTTGAGGTTATGAGACAAAAATTTTAAAATTTACACTGAAACATTGAATTCTAAATCAGAAACAAATTAGGTCGATCCTTGAACTCATCAAGACAAATTTTATTCCATTGTAAAATAATTAAAACATTAGTATTTATTTATCAGTATTTATTGTTTCAGCCATGTAAACCGAAAAATTTTTAACTCAATAACCTCAACAGTCAAAATGTGACCTTAAAAACTTATTTTTCCGTCATATTATTGGTAATTATCCAGTATTGTTTCCTCTTAATTTTTAAGATTTTTTAGAGCCTGGAGACAAGTGTCCTTGAATTTGAGCACGAAAATTTATGGGCATATTCTTTCGTCAAAACTAAAATTAAAAACGCGTATATTAACCTCCCCACAACCATATAAAAATGGGAGGTTATTGCAATCACTCCAAAATTCGAAATTGAGATAACACCAGATCTTTACGTTTCAAGGTCCCAGGATCACAAAAAAGTGGCTTTTAAAAAATGTCTGTGTATGTACGTATGTGAGCAAGATTCCTCGAAAACTACCGAACAGATTTTCATGAAATTTGGTATGAAGGTTAGTGTTGGCCTTCTGGTGAGCCCAGTTAATTTTGTTGCCAATCTACAAACGCCATGTACCTTTTTGGCGTATCAACTTTGAAATTTGACTGATGAACACCGATTTTTCTTATCAGCATAAGAAATGTCTTTAAATTCTGTGTCTAGAAATGTATTCACACTTAGCGCCTTTTTGGCATAAAATCAAAAAATTCGAAATTTCGAAGCAACATTAGATAATAGGCTACAGTCCAAACTACTTACTCGATTTGGCTGAAATTTGGTAGGTAGGGATACCAGTACCCGCCTTAGAGTTGATTTAATTTTGGTGGCCATCGGCTAACGGCAAGTGCCATTTTGGCATATCAACTTTGAAATTTAACTAATAAACTCCCATTTTCTTTATCAGAACATGAAATGTCTTCAAATATCGTTTCCAAAAATATCCTTAAACTTAGTGCCTTTTTGTTAAAAAATCATATAATTGTGAAAAATCCCAGTAGAAGAATTTAGGTGTAGCAAGTAGAAAAATTACTTAATTTTGGTGGCTAACGACCAATAACAAGTGCCTTTTTGGCATTGAAACATGACCACCATTTGTTTTATCAGCACATGAAAAGTCTTCGAATTTTGTTTTTAAAAATGCAACTAAATTTAGTGCCATTTTGGCAATATGTAATAGAAATTTTGAAAAACTACCAAAACATTTAGGTGGAGACTGGATTGAAATTTATTGGTCATAGGATTGGATCATTCACCAAGTGGGGAGGTTCTAGCCGCTTCCGTAGCTGCCCATTTTTTTTTTGATTTCTTCCCCTAAGGGAGCTAAGCTTATTTTTATGGGTTTCAATGATTGGAAATGGTTTTTAACCATGGTAACCACCAAAATAATCGAAGCTATGGACTTTGCCGGAAACTTGGAGTACACGCTTGCATTTGGTTTCACTTTTCTCAAAAGTTACGCATGAAAAAAATTAAAGGGCCAAAAAATTTCGCTACAGGCTCATTGAAAATCGAACCAAACAATTTTTCCAATGAATTAACAAAAAGTTTGGAAGAAATTAACCTCATGTTAGGCAAGAATATCCGGGTTCTCGTTCTCATCGTTCTATTTTGGTAAAATTACAGGAGATTATGTAGTTAAATAAGTTAAATAAGTGACCCAAACTTGGTTGTCGTAGCTTAAATGGTTCAGAAGTTATCCGCAAATAACTCAAACGTAGCCCCTACTTTAGGGGGCTGCAGCTCCCTTAGGAAGCGGAAATTGTAAAATTTTTGTAGGTGTTTTAGCCTCCCCACTTCGCTTCACCAGGAAAAAAAACCTACTAAACCGATTTAGCCAATCGTGCAACCGGAAGTGCCATTTTGGCACATCAACTTTGAAATTTTAAATACAAACCCCTAATTTTGGCGTCACCATAAGAGAGGTCTTCAAATTCTGCTTCTAAAGATGTATTCACTCTTAATGCTTTTTTGACAAAAACTCAAATATATTCAAGATTTTTAACGCATTTTAAAAACGTGGTGCAGCCCAAACCTCTGGATCGATTTGCCTGAAATTTTGCACATATGGTATTGCACTTTGAAGAGCAGAAATTTTCAAATTTAAAATTATACTCATTTAACCATCTAAAACAAGTTTGTGAAAAAATTGGCACCATTAGAAAGGTCTTGAAATTCTGGTTTTAAATAAGACGAAATCCATTCACACTTATTCCCTTTGGGTAAAAAAATCAAAATTTTGTAATAACACTAAAAGCACATTATAGCCCAAACTACCGGATCGATTTGGCTGAAATTTGGTACATGGAGAATGGGTGGACAGTTGCAGAGCTGAAAGGCTTTTAGAAGCAATTGGTGAACGGGAAGTGCCATTTCATTTAGGCATATCGAATTTAAAATTTGAATAGAAGACACGGAAATCAAAGACCCACGCGATGGGGAGGTTCCAGCCGCTTCTCTGTTGCATTTTTTAATTAAATTTTTGACCAGAGAATATGCCCATAAATTTTCGTGGTCAAATTCCCTGTATATTACGTGGCTAGACATTGTTGCTCTTGAATTTACTAAAAACACGTTTTTTTAATACAATTTTTTTCTATTTCGGAATGTCTTTTCAAAAGCATAATGAAAGTTTTTGAATATAATTGAGAAGACTATACTAACGCGATAACGGTTTCTGGTAGGAAAATTGAAGAGAACAATTTTTTTCAGTTTACGTCATCGATGACATGCATCGGTTGATTCCTTGCATTGCCTATATTTTCAGAAAAAAATTGAATTAACATTTTCTGGGGGGTCAACCGCTAGCCGTATTTTGTACACCAGACATCCTCTGGAATCCCCGGACGTCCTCCTAAATTGTACACCTGACATCCCAGCCCCTCCAACATTTTCAACAGTTCATTGCCGGCATGACAGTTAATGGGATTATTGCTGGCAATCGTTGTCTGGGTTACAATGTAAACAAAAGCAGTGCGCTAAAATAGCACATTAGAGAGTGATTAGATAACTGATTTGAGTGCCATAAAGAGTTGCTTAAGAAATCGAAATAGAATAAAGTGCTTTGGATTCATTGGAACTAAAAATAGTCTCATAATGGAACTGGTTTTGGAAGACTTGAACAAAATTTTAAAGTTCCGAGTCCCGAAGAAGCCTACATCGTCAATAAGGCCGAAACGTTGACATCAGAGTCAGTTCGTCAAAAAATGACCGCACAACCAGTGACGGGTCATTCGACGATAAATAATATCGATAGCAATCGGAGTCGGCGGTCTCCAAAGAAGAAAAAATACTCGAGCACTTGACCCGAGTTCAAATCTATAATAACTTGGGGCCAGTATAACAATACGCGCAGTGCACGAACTGTCTTGTCTCCATTTAATGTAATCTTCTTGGTTTATAGATATTGTTGATTGAGGTCCTCGATTTAGTCAGATAGCGAGTCGGCCATGGGACTTGCTTCCTGGTACTAATGCACAGCCCCCCGCTGTTAGTAATAGCGACAAATTGCAATATTTTATCGTCCGATCTGAGTGTATTATTTTACTGTTTCGCATGTTTATATTCATTATTTGGCTATTAGGTTTTACTGCTTATTGCCGTAAGTCAGGTTGATTTACGAGTGCGATTCGATATTCAAAGTGGCGCGCTGGACGAAATGGAAAAATTCTTTTACGTGAGGCGAGGAGAGAAATTCGAGTTATACACTTTGATGAATATTTTCATTAAATCAAACGCAGCAGTGTTGACAAGAAAATGACTTTTCATGAGACAAATGCCGACAACATGCAGCCTGCTTATTACTTACCATTCTCGCAAATATATGCGTACTTATAATAATAAATTGCCCGGCGGAATAAAACCACCGAGCGAAAAAGTTATTCGTAGCCGAGCTACTGCATTTCTCAAATACTCATTTCTGTTATTGGCAATATGTTTTATGGGCTCTGCCACGATTCCACAAATATCTACATAATACGTGAACACCATAATCAATTTTGACTGGAATCTTTCACCGATTTTCAGTATCATAATCAATTAGAACATCACAAGTGCGGAGAATGAATTTTCCGCACGTTTGAATGGGGCATTTTACAGTGACTCGAACACAATCCAATGGTCTGTCCGTTATTGCTATATGGGAAATGTTACTTTCACAGATCAGGTCAGACCGGTACTGCAGATGGATTGCATAATTACGTTACAGCATACAATTTTTTAAACCGAACACCCTGTATACAGGGTGTAACCGAAACCTTTAGCCAAACTTTACCAGTAGATTCTTCTATGAAAAATTTGAAAAAAGTTCCTGTGAACATATGTCGAAAAATGCCTCCTAAGGGAGCTAGAGCCCCTTAAAGGGCCACTTTGTAAGTACTGTTTTCTCAATATCTTCAAAATGGTTAAAGATAGTACCGTGAAATTGGGAAGTCTTTGATGCTGAATTTATTGCTGTGGAGAGAATTTTAAAATTTTGATCTTAAGCATCTCGTACAGCGGGGCTTAGGAAAACATGGTATTCTTGTTGACATCGTTAGAATGCGCCCTTTTCGAAAAAAAAATACGTTTCGTTGGTTCAGGGATACAAAATTTGTGATCGAAGACATCAAAATGCCGTAAACAAGTCCATAGGAGGGTTCCTTATTTCATTGTAGAAAGAAAAATTTTTATGGACATGGGTTGAAAAATGCCAAGTAAGGAACCCTCCCATGAAGTTGTTTACGGTATTTTGATATCTTCCATCACAAATCTTATGGGAGCCCTACTAGACCAATGAAGAGCCGTTTTTTTCGAAAAGGGTGCATCCAATAGATGTCACACAAGAGTAGGTACGGTTTTTACGTAAAAAGCTTTAGATTTTCACAAATTTTGTCAAATTTGAGGAAAAACGACTTACAAAAATGTTTGAGTAAATTTTCTCCACAGCAATAAATTCAGCACCAAAGACTTGGCTAAATTTCACGTTACTATCTTTAACTGTTTTCAAGAAATTGAGAAAACACCAATTTCAAAGTGGCCCCTTTATTTTCTTTAAACTGATAAATTGAATTTTTAAGAAGAAATGATCTTTTAAAATTTTCTAATTTGTGATTAATCTAATAAAAGAAGAAGTACATCTACAGAGAAATTACGTCAAAAATTCTGATCTCAGCATAGATAGGGTCGAAAGTAGTATCATTGGAAAGCTGATTTGCGGTTTTACTTATCTTTGTTATAAGAAATAAAATAAAATAAGAACACTTGCAGAATTTTTGCAGGAAACAGGCTTTTTTGTACATGATGGTGATCAACCGATTTTATAACCCCTTTAGATTTGAATATCTCCGAGGTCTTGTAAGATAGAGACTTGAACCAAAAAATGTCTGTATTGTTGAGGTGAACTCCAGACCATGCCCTACAATTCGGTTTTTGGTTCAAGTCTCTATCTTAAAAGACCTCGGAGAAATTCAAATTTAAAAGAGTTAGAAAATCGATTGTTCACCCTCTACAACTTTCTATTTTACCGGCAAACTAAGGTTGTATCTATTGATAACAAGTGATAACACTGTTTTAGATAGAAATTATAAAATGAACGTTATGTAACATTAACCAAATGAAAATCGGCCAAAAATTATACTCTCCGGGGTGCAACTTGTCGAACTTGCTCGTGCTAATTTCTCTATCTACCCCTTTAATCGTCTTGGAAACTAACGTAAATAAAATAATAACGTAA
This sequence comes from Pycnomerus fuliginosus, assembly GCA_963924575.1. Lineage (NCBI taxonomy): Eukaryota > Metazoa > Arthropoda > Insecta > Coleoptera > Zopheridae > Pycnomerus > Pycnomerus fuliginosus. The sequence continues at coordinate 18,359,184 of OZ004622.1, forward strand.
TACATATTAGGGTTTCGCAAGATGAAGACAAGACGAGAAATGGGGTGGTCTTAGTCTTGGTCTTGCTGTAGTCTTGAATATATGGTCTTGGTCTTGATCTTGAGATCTCAAGACCAAGATAAAACCGGTCTGGGCTTGGTCTTGTGGAGTCTTGGTTTTATTAAGTAATGAAACAAATTTGGTAAATTTTGGCTCAAGTTTGTCCCTACGATAAGTTAACACAAATTACTTAGTTAATTAGGGTGGGATTTCAAAAGATTTTATCTTTAATACTGGCATAACTTAGTTACCATTAATCCCTAGTGGTGGCGCTACCAAACTGAGGGTACCAACCTCACAACTCCAGCGAAATAATTCAGCCAAATTCAGCTGTCGTCTGTCGAGCTGTCAATCAGCTGTAATTCTCGTTTAAATTTAACATCACAGTTTAATATGGCCTTTCGTTGTCTGCAAAGTATTTGTGAAATCATGTTTCATTTTTGTGCTGTACAAGTGAATTTTAACAACGCGACGCGAGTGTCGCAGCATTCCAATTTGGTCCAGTGCAAGTGATGATGACAATCGTGAAAAGGAATACCAAAAGTACCTTTTAATCCACAGGAAATAACGGAGCAACAACTCTTCCAGCGAACTCGACTGGAATCCTTATACTGGAAAAGGGCGGTATATGCGTTTAACACCTACGCACAAGCTATACCTGGTTCTTCAGTTTTATGCGAGTGGTGGTTTTCAGTGCTTGGTTGGTTCCAGCGCCAGAAGTTCGCAGTTAGCTGCCAGTCTTGTGATTCATGAACTAAGTAAAGCCCTTGTAGAACTTTCTCCACAATTCATTCAGTTTCCTACTGGGGAAGAGTACCCTCAAGTCAAGGAGGCATTTCACGCACTGGGGAGAGCCATGCATGGGACTGGATTGTGAAATCGCAGCCATCACGGATTAATGTGTCCCCCTCGAAGTAAAAAATCGACATGTCTGAGAATTTTTCGGAAAAATAGCCTTAAATGTGATAAAACCGGCCTGTTTCGTCTGACCACCCTGAATATAAGTACTTTAGCAATGTCCGGCAGTGTACTGTGTTTCACTCTCTCATACTCAAACTGATGAAAATAAATATGTGTGTACCTACCTACATAAAGCACTCGTTTTTTTAATCAATTTCACTACCTTATTTGGAATTAAAAAAAATGGTCAACTTTTTTAAAATATTTTATGGGCAATAAGGTAATTACAAAAAATAATTGTATCAAAATCACTTTTACTTGATTCGAAGCTGTCGAGTCCAATTTGATAAACAAACGATAACTATTTCAGTGCACGGGGAGGCTTTACGTAGTTTTCTGCAATTGCAATTGAGGGGATTGTTTAAAGGCATCTCATTTAGCTTCCATTCCCCTCTGGTAGGTACATTTCCAAACATGGGATGGGAGGTGCTTCATTTAGTTAATCAGGCACTGAAAAATTTGAGGATTAGTCCAACTTCCAACACATGAACTAACCTACCTAACACAAAATGTAAACAGTCCAATGAGAGCTGCATCACAGGTGCATTGTACCTCCAGATATACTATGGGCAATCTTCTTCAAAACCAGATCAAAATTTGCCCAATCTTGTGTCTGCAAAGGCGATCAGCCGATGAGAAAACGTGGTTGCTTCCTTGATTTCTTCGTATCATTCACGCACTGCACGTTGTCGAAAAATCATGCATGATGCCTCAAATGCATGCTAAACGCGGTTGCACTGCGCCACAAGGGCAAAATTCGATGCATCCTCTAATTTTCGCAAATAATACAATGACAGATCACTGACAAACTGATCTCGTCAATCGTCATTTTGCTTAATTTTGCTATAGTTGGTACCATCGGTTTGGTAGCGCCACCACAAGGGACTAATGATAACTAAGTTATCATGATTGTAAGTTACAACCTTTTTAAAATCTACCCCTTAGTCATTAGTTATTGCGTCAAGGGCCGCAAAATTAAAGTGTCCTTTAAATATTTGCCTAGCAACATTTCAAAACAGCTGCTCCTGATTAGTCAAAATCCCCTTTAAAGTCCACATTAACTTTAAAGGACCTTTAACTCTTATTATGAACCTTTACGGACCTTTAAGGGCCGACTTCATAATAAGAGTTAAACGTCCTTTAAAGTTAATGTGGATTTTATAGGGGATTTTGACCAATCAGCCCTATTGAAATGTTGCTAAGCAAATATTTAAAGGACACTTTAATTTTGATTATGAAATCGGCCCTAAGTTTTATTATGAAATCGGCCAATTCCAATATTAAGTAATAACATAACAATACCTGAGATTGCAATTAAGCTAATTGGATTAAGGCTATCTCTCCGTACAAAAATTACCAAAACCAAGACTTTCAGAAGATTCTTGACTCAAGAGTCTTGGTATTGAGGCCTTAGTCATGGTCTCGAATTCAAGACCAAGACCAGTCTTGGCATTGTGCGAAACCCTAATACATATTTAGATTAATCAATTATTTAGAAAGCGTCTATTGTAATTATTCATAGTCAAATGAATTTCAGAATACCTACGCCAATATGAATAATTACGGTAGGTACCTTTGAATTATTGTTCTGATTGAAAAACCTTTTAAAATGAGCTCTGACGTGTTTTTGCATTTTCGAATATAAGCAATCCTAGGGTCATAAAATGAAATATTAATTTTAATGACGTATGAGCTACGTTCTCACGAAAAGTACGAGCCAACCTGTCCATTTCATTCCTGTTTAATTTCGGAAACAAATGACACAACTGTCATCTATTAATTTGTCATTTGTGTTCTTCACCAAGAAATTGTGCAAAAAGGTGATATCGCTAGCAAATACGTCATCAACTTTTTAAAATTGCTTTTTGAAATGAAATACTTAATAAAATCTAAAACAAAAACGATTGATCTCAATCAAATTCTCTTTAAGATTAAGCAAGAAAACATTAAAATTAATTTTATGCTTATTGAAAACCTCGGCGGGCGCGATAATGATTAATTGTATAATGAAAGAAATTTATTGTTTAAAACGTCAAGCGATTCATTGACTTATAAAAGAGAACTAGCGGAATTACTGTTGGAATTACTAGGATTACTTTTAGAATTACTACTGATGGAGTACCAAATTACTTGAGGATAATATTGGTTACTTTTAACATTAACAGGATTACTTGCGAGTGTGGAATTACTAGGACGAAGTAATTGAGATTTGGTGTACAAATTTTAGTGAGTGACTTTCCCCTCGCTCTGAGTTTCCATTCCTTCTGCCCTTTTTTCCTGAAAAATGTTTCCCATAAAATATCAAAGTTGTGTGTACGTTGGGTTTGTGATCGCTAAGTATTACTTGGTATAATCGAATTTATGATGATTTACGGGATTTTCTGTGGACTTGTGAGATTATATTTGAATTTGCAATGATTTAACTGGGATTTCTAAAGGCCGTCTGACACGGTTTGGGATGTAAAATTTTGTTGTCTTATTATAACGTATTTTTGCAGAAAATTTGCTGGTATAAATCTTTGCTACTATCAATTTTAGAACATTTTCTGTATTGATAGTCCAAATTTTCAAGGTTTGCTAGAAGAAACACGAGAGTACAATTCCCGTCATCCCATTCATCCCAAAAATTTTCCTAGCATAAATGCTGGTTGTTGACCGCTCGTCCGATCTCGATACCCATCAATCCCATCATTTCAATTGATGTTTTCTGAAGAATTATACAATTGACTGAATCTGCAATTCAATTGACTCTTTCCGAAATGCAACTGGAAAAGGTGTAATCGAATAGTTTTAGAAGAGAATTGATATTTCATATGGTGATCCATCTCGTTATCCCTTATATGAAATGTTGTATATCAGTCCTAGTTCTACTAATGTTGGCAATTTAGCTTCGAATTTGACAAACGGAAGATTAGTAAAACTGCAGAACGAACATTTTCAGAAATATTACTCTTAAGAAATAGACTACGATTACGAATCAATCGCCTTGACTCAGAAACGGATGTTATTTTCAGTAAATTTTTGGCACAGACAAATAACTATCTTAGTATGTAAATGAACTTGAACTTGTAATCTCAAAAAAGCAATTTCGTTATGATCCACCATAACTTTGAAGCTGGTAGTGCTAATAATATTCTTAGAAATATGCAGTTTAGATATCTCCATATGATTATGGAGAGAATGCAGAGCCGCAGCAAACGATCTTAAGACTTAACGTCTCAGGACTCAGGCCGCATTAGTTTTTGCGTCCATTTGTTAACATTAATCGCCGCTAATGAAGAAATTGAAATGTTTTGAAATCTGCACTTGCTTCCCTGTCGTTAGACGTCCAATCGTTCATCCAACTGGGAACATGGCGTCACAGGACAGGTTCGAACGATCATCTCGAAACTCCGCCCCAGCGGCCACCATCCGTCTTAATTCAAACCGGGAATTAAACTGCATTTATATTTGACGTTGATGTCTCGTCGTCGACCGAACAAAACAAAAACCCATGCATATCCTCCAATAAGACTCATTACTCATGTCTCGCCTTTTCGCGCAACTCTTTCAATTTATTCCATTTGTCGTGCGATACAAATTATTATTATTAATTGCCGGCCGGTAAAGTTACACCATCAATATTCGTGGATTTTTGTCTTGGAAACGATTATCATTCGAGCGGCTGCCGATGAAGGCCGTGGGATCCGAAGAACGCACAAGTCCGGCATTTTAAACATAATATTTACATTCACACCGATTTGTAATTCTTAGTATTAGCATTGGCGGAATTACAATGTTTTCCGAGAGCGTACATGGTGTTATTTAATAAACAGGCAGAAAATAATATTAGAAACAAAAGTAACATTCTTCGTACCTTATTTTTATATATTTTTCATAATTTGTTGCAGGTTCTCCACCCCTGACAGGAACGGGAACCGTTCGAGTCATAGTCCAAGACATAAACGACCACAGTCCAGAATTCAAACGTCAGTCCTACCACGCAACAGTTTCTGAAAATTCTCCGGTTTCAACCTGGGTGCTAACCCCAATAGCCATCGATAAAGACGTCGGATTAAACGCAAAAATCCGTTACAGTCTTCTAGGAGACAAAGTCGATCGTTTTAAAATCGATCACGAAACTGGAATCATCACCACTGCCACTCCCTTGGACAGAGAAGAAATTGACACCTATTACTTCACTCTAATGGCTCAAGACTGTTCTGCGACAGAACCCCGAGCCACTGCCGTTAATTTAACTGTAATTATCACCGACGAAAATGACAATTCCCCAACGTTTTCATCCTCAAGATACGAAGTCTACATTTCCGACAAAACCAAATCTGGACAGTTTGTGTTTGGGGCAAGGGCTACAGATGAAGATGTTGGGACCAACAGCAAAATTATTTACTCCCTCTCCGGGGAGCACGCCAAAAACTTCAGTATTAACCCCGAAACAGGTGTTATCAAAGCCGTTAATGATTTAACAAAAACAGGGTATAACTTGGAAGTCGAAGCAAAAGACAACGGAAAAATTCCTCGAAAAACCAGCATGGAATTGAAGGTCTTCCTAAAACCCGGTCATCTCTTTCCCGTTTTCACCTCCCCTCCCAAAACGCGATTCATCCTCGCCGAAAACGTGGAAGCTGGAAAAATTGTGGAGCGGTTCCTAGCTACGTCTCCTAAGAAAGGATCTGCAGGCAGTATAAAGTTTGCTATAGCTGGAGGCAACGTGGGAGAAGCCTTGACTATGGATAGAACAACTGGAGAAGTTCAGGTGGCTGGAAAGGGACTGGATTACGAAACTTCTCCACAGTATGAAGTCTGGATCGAAGCTAGAGACTCCGATGAACCTTCCTTACGAACGGTTTTGCAATTAATCATCAACGTGACTGATGCCAACGACAATGCTCCAGTCATGAACAACCTTTTATACAACGCGTCGATTTTAGAAGAAGAAGCTCCCCCTCAACTGGTCGTGAAAGTGTCAGCAACAGACGAGGATTCAGGAGAGAACGGACAAGTAACCTACAAATTGTCGAACGATTTCGAGGGAGCGTTTGAAATCGATACTGAAACAGGAGAGATTTACACCAATACCAGACTGGATCGTGAAGAAACCTCGAACTACGAACTAACAGTAGAAGCTTTAGACCAGGGAGTTCCACAACTAACAGGAACAGCGACAATTCTAGTTACTGTCCTGGACAAAAACGATAATCCCCCAAGATTCACGAGATTATTCAGCGTGAATGTAACTGAAAACGCTGAGGTTGGATCCTTCGTGATTAGAGTGACTAGCTCGGATCAGGATATCGGAGAAAACGCTAATGCTACTTACAGCTTCACGGAGAATCCTGGAGAAAAGTTTAAGATCGATTCCATCAGTGGTAATGTTACTGTCGTTGGACATTTGGATCGCGAACAACAAGACGAATATATTTTGAAAGTAGCCGCGGTGGATGGCGCATGGAGAGCGGAAACTCCTCTCACTATCACGATTCAAGACCAAAACGATAACGCACCAGAATTTGAACACTCTTTCTACAGTTTTAACTTTCCGGAACTCCAACGGGAAGTGGTGTTCGTTGGACAAGTAACAGCCACTGATCGAGATAAACAAGGACCAAATTCCGTGATCAGTTACTCTTTGCAACAACCTTCAGATCTGTTTACGGTTGATCCAGCCTCAGGAGAGATCTTTAGCAAACGTACTATGAGGTACAGATACACTCTCGAGTCGTCGCCTGAAAATATGTACTCTTTAACTGTTCTTGCGACAGACAATGGCAAGCCTCCAATGTCTTCCGAGTGTTTAATAACGATCAACGTCGTAGATGCTAATAACAACGCGCCTAAATTTGAACAACGGCAGTACTTATCGCCGGTTCCAGAAGAAGCACACGAAGGGGAAGCCCTCCTTCAAGTCAAAGCAAACGATGACCAAGACTTCGGAGTTAACGCTGAAATTACTTACTCGATAATTGCGGGAAATGGTTCCAAGAATTTCGCGATTGACAAGGATTCAGGATGGATTAGTTTAACCAACGCAGTTTCTGGAATTGGAAAAATTTTCGATCTCAAAATCCGAGCGATCGACAAAGGGGTACCTCCGTTACAAGACGAAATCGTAGCAATCCTAATAGTCACGGGCGAAAATAAATTCGCGCCTGTCTTCACCGCGTTAAGCTATCAAGTGATCGTACCAGAAAACGAGCCTTTAGGATCCACGATTCTGACAGTAACAGCTTCTGACACGGACCAAGGCCCGAACGGAATGATTCGTTATCAAATCTCGGGGGGAAACGAGCGAAAAGAATTCACGGTGGACCCTAGTTCTGGCGCTATAACTATCCTTCAACCCCTCGACTACGACACGATTCAGGAATATCACTTGAATATAACCGCGAAGGATTTAGGATTCAATCCTAGAAGTACCACAGCGATGCTGACTATAACACTGACGGATATTAACGACAACTCTCCGACGTTCAACCAATCGATTTACGAAGCCTTCATTTTAGAGAACCTCCCTCCAAACAGCTTCGTCTATCAAGTCAAAGCAACTGACATTGATTCCCCGAAGAACGCAATCGTTCAATATTCGATCACGGAAGGCGACAAAGACATGTTTGAGATAAACCAAAAAACTGGAGAGATTTTTGCGAGATTCAGTTTTGATTACGAAGAGAACGATTTGTTTACTATTAATCTCATGGCGAGTAACCCTGATTCTCCGATGTACGGCACGGCGCAAGTAAAGATTCACGTTAAGGGAGTCAACGAGTATTATCCTCGTTTCATTCAACCAGTGTTTCATTTTGAAGTTTCCGAATCAACAGAAGTCGGTACTAGAATCGGCACGATTCAAGCTTCGGATCAGGATTCAGGCGAAGACGGAAAAGTTTATTACCTCTTCGTGGGTTCTAGCAACGACCGTGGATTTCTCATAAACCCTGAAAGTGGAGTTATAAGCGTGTCTCGAAACCTCGACCGAGAAACTCAAAGCAGAATCGTGTTAACAGTAATGGCGAAAAACGCGGGAGGTATTCGAGGCAACGACACGGATGAGGCACAAGTAATAGTTACGGTTCAAGACGGAAACGATCCTCCTGAATTCCTTCAAAGTATTTACGAAGTGGAAATTTCTGAGGGAGCAAGCGTTGGGAGTAAAGTAACAATAGTTAAGGCTGTAGACAAAGACGTTCGACCTCAAAACAATCAATTTAGTTACTCGATAATCGGGGGGAATGTCGAGCAAGCTTTTAAGATAGACCCTCAAACTGGCGAGATTCAAACAGCGAAATTGATTGACAGAGAAACGATTCCTGTTTATTCTATAATCGTTGGAGGAATCGATACTGGAGTACCTCCTCAAACCGGAACAGCTACTGTAAAGATTCACGTGACTGACATAAATGATAATGGACCCGTTTTCGATTCCGAGGAAATCATGGGGCGCGTGCTTGAAAACGAACCCCCAAACACTAAAGTGATGACTTTGTCAGCCAAGGACCCTGATTTACCCCCCAACGGAGCTCCGTTTACTTACAAATTAGTTGGAGGAAAACATCGAGACTATGTGAAGATCGACAAACATTCCGGCGTTGTGCATACCACGAAAATGATTGACAGGGAGATAATTCCCGAGTTGGAAATTGTGGTAGAAGTGGAGGACAGTGGAAGTCCAAAAATGAAATCGCAAAACACTGTCAAGATCGAAGTTTTGGACCAGAACGACAGTCCCTCGAACTCGAGATCAGTTCACGTGTTGGTTTACGCATTTAACGGAGCTTTCCCCGTTGGAAAAATCGCAGATGTTCATCCTAACGATCCTGACATTACCGGGGATTACAAATGTAAAATACTTCAAGCTCCAACTATTCCAGGAGTGTTGTCAATAGCTTCGGGGTGTAACTTGGATGCTGCGAGAATTACTCCGGGGCAAGGATACTCCCTGTCAGTTTTGGGAAACGACGGCAAGCATGCCGATGTCGTTTCGACTGTAACTATAGAGTTCGTTTCGTTTAGCAACGAAACTGTTGAAAATTCGATTACGATTTTAATCAGCAACATAACGAGTCAACAGTTTTTGATGTACAGCTACAGGGGAATTTTGGACGTCCTAAAATCCGCGGTGAATCCAGGAGAAACATTGTTACTGTACAGCTTGCACGATACTGAAGATGGACTACAGTTAACGACAGCAATTAAAACAGAAATCGGTTACAGAGGGCGAGAATACATCAAAGAAAAATTGTTGAAAAAACGAGACGCAATCAGTAATCTCTTCCAGACGAACGATATTAAAATTGGGTATTCCCCGTGCAGGGAGAATACTTGCGAAAACGGAGGAATCTGCACGGAAGAAATCGCGGTGAAAAGAACCACGAAGATCACCGACAGTCAGAATATAGTTTTCACTTCGCCTCTAGTCGTTCACGAGTACAAATGCCAATGCGGTGAGAGTTTCACCGGGCCTAGTTGCAAAAAACGCCAAGATCCTTGCCAGCCAAATCCTTGTAAATCCGGTGGACAATGTCGTCGTCAAGGGTTCAACTTTCATTGCATTTGTCCACCCTCCAAAGACGGACGATTTTGCGAACTGGAACGTGGAGATGCCTGCTCGGAGAATCCTTGCCAAAACGGGGGATCCTGTCGTGAGAGTCCTGACGGGTCCTCGTTCTTTTGTTTGTGCCGTCCGGGGTACAGGGGCAACCAATGCGAAGCCCTGGCCGATTCTTGCCGACCCAATCCTTGCCTCCATGGAGGCCTCTGCGTGAGTACGAAACCGGGCTACAAGTGCAGTTGTACTGATGGAAGATATGGAAGGCATTGCGAGAAGAGCACGTTCAGTTTCCAGGAGCTCTCGTATATGACTTTTCCATCTTTGGATGCAGCGACTAACGATATCACTTTTATATTCGCAACGACAAAGCCGGACGCATTACTTGTTTATAATTATGGAATTCAGACTGGAGGACGCAGTGATTTTGTCGCCGTCGAGCTGGTGAATGGGAGGGCGGTTTTCTCTTTCGGAGGTGCCAGGACTGCTGTTACTTCCGTTGGCGTTGGAGGGAAAAATAACAATCTCGCTGATGGTAGTTGGTACAAAATTATTGCGACGAGAAATGGGAGGGTGGTTTCGCTTAGCGTGGCCTCTTGTACCGAACATGGAGATGTCTGTGAAGAGTGCCGGCCAGGGGATAGCACCTGTTACGCTGACGATATTGGTCCTTCGGGGTAATTATGCACTTTCTACTTTTGCGTAACGTTCTTATATTTTTTCTACAACTTCTTTTGCTAATCTAGATATACTCTGGATCTGATTTCAGATTGACAGCTCAAAATCTGTTGATCAATGGAAGTCAAACTTGAGACTAGTGTTTAATCCTCTTTCACTTTTCTTGTCATATTTAACCAAACTTAATTGCAGGACACTGAATTTCAACAACCAACTTCTACTAATCGGCGGCCTGAACAGCGCGGATCCAGTCCTGGAACGACCGGGCCAAATCCACTCCGACGATTTGATTGGCTGCGTCCACAGCGTCTCAGTCAACGGGCGACAACTCAACTTAAGTCATCCCCTCCAATCGGAGGGCATCCACAACACCTGCACCCGAAGAGGTTCCTGCAGTGCCATCTCCTCGGACCCTTGCCTGGGCTTCGGTACTTGCTTGGACCGCTGGAGTACCGTGAGCTGCTTTTGCGGGACCAGTCTGCTAGCCCCAAACTGTCACTCAGCCCTTGAAGCGATCAGCTTTACCGACGGAGGCTTCGTCGAAATCGCCATATCGAAAAAACACAAACGAATGCAACTCCTCGAATCCCTCTACAAAGGTTCTACGTTGTGGAACCGCAAGAAACGTGCCTCGAACTCTCCCGCCAAAAGCGTCAGTTTGTTGTTCAGAACTGTACAGCAAAACGGCGTTATTTTTTACGCCACAAGCAATAAACAGTATACCTCAGTCGAAGTAATTAGCGGACAAATCGTGTACATTAGTAAACTGTCGAGTAGTGTAAACATGACTGATTCTCATGCCAGCGTGACGGATGGCCAGTGGCATAACCTAACCCTTCATTCACACAGTCGAGGTCTTGAAATTCTAGTAGATGGGGCTAGGCTCGGGGAGGAACTCGACTCGGCCGGCGTTCACGATTTCCTCGACCCCTACCTTACTTATTTATCGATCGGAGGGGCGCAAAGAAATTTCTATTACGCTCGAGACTCAGTGCCGGAAAGCCTAGAGGGATGTTTTGTAAACTTCACGGTTAATAACGAAATTCAACCGTTTAATGGATCCGGAAGTATTTTCCCCAAAATAATTTTCAACGGGAAAGTCAACAGGGGATGCGGTAGTCTCCTCGGAGTTGGTACAGCAGCCGCGCCTGATCCTTTAAGCATCGGGATTACTCTCGTCATTGTTTTCTTTGTGGTGCTGCTCGTTGCCATATTAGTTTCATTCGTAGTTTTTAGACTCAGAAAGCAACACAAAGAAAAAGGGGGAGCTCCTGGTAGTCCCTCAGGATTGCACAGCAAGCAAAACGGTGGTACTTTAATGAACAGCAATGGTTTAAACAGCGTGGCTGATAATCTAGGACGAAGTATTCACGTTAACGATACTTACCACGCGGAAAACGGGGATGTTATCAGAGGAATTGGTGGTCATCCTTTGGTGGCGCCTGAACTTTTATCCAAAAAGTACAAGGAACGTGATATAATTCAAAACGAAGTGCCACGACCCCAAAGACCGGATATAATAGAACGAGAAGTGAACAAAAATATTCCGTTGAGAGAACCACCCCATCACGATCATGGTCCAAATGATTTGAACTCTGAAGTCCCTGAGCATTATGATTTGGAAAACGCTAGTTCTATAGCACCTTCGGATATTGATATAGTTTACCATTATAAAGGGTATCGAGAAGCTGGAGGGGTTAGAAAATATAAAGCGACTCCTCCACCGGTCGGGAGTTACCACCACAAGCATGCACAAGCCCAAGCCCAGCATAGACACTCTCCCCATCATCCCACGGGGTACCCCCCAAGGGCTCCGCCTGTTACAAGCCCCGGGTCAAGACCCCACCAAAGTACCCCCTTGGCTCGTTTGAGTCCAAGCAGTGAAATGAGCGCCCAACAGCCGAGAATACTAACTTTGCACGATATAAGTGGCAAGCCCTTGCAAAGTGCCCTTCTGGCGACCACTTCAAGCTCAGGAGGAGTAGGAAAAGACGCTCTTCACAGTAACAGTGAAAGAAGTTTAAACAGTCCGGTGATGTCACAGCTAAGTGGCCAGAGTTCTGGGAGTAGAAAAGCGACGGCTCCTCCCCCTACTTTAACAGCCGAAGAAATAGAGAGGTTAAACGCCAGACCGAGAACCTCAAGTCTAGTCTCAACCCTCGACGCTGTTTCCAGCTCGAGCGAAGCCCCCAGAGTTGTGGGGAATAACCACTTAAACCATTTAAGACACTCCCCCGTCCCTGAAACACACCACAGCTCCACTACGACTGACGAGAGTGGAAACGATAGTTTTACTTGCTCGGAAATAGAGTACGACAATGCTAGTTTAGGGGGAGAAAAACAAGATTCTAGAAGAAACGATTCTAGCTCTGGGAGTAAAAGTAACATCCCTTTACCATCGTACGACGGTTTCGATTCGTCGTACAGGGGTTCCATGAGCACTTTAGTGGCCTCTGATGACGAGCTCGGAGGACCGCTTTATAGACCATCGGACTCGGGGGGGTTAGGATGGGACTATCTGTTGAACTGGGGGCCGAATTTTGAAAGTTTAGCGGGTGTCTTTAAAGACATTGCCGAGTTACCTGACTCTGTGAATGGAAGGGTGCCTTCCTCGTTAAGGCTGGCGAACGCTCCCAAGCCTTCCGAGGAATATGTATAAATTTCTAGTGCCGTAAAAGACTTAAATCAATTGAAATGGAAACCTTGTATCAAGGATTTTGTAATTTCTTGCCATATTTTTTGTAATTTTGTAAAGTTATTTAAGTTCACGTCTTCCTATCAATAAGACTTTTGTACATATTTTATTGTAATGACGACTTGTAGAAACAAATATTTAATTAATAAAACTAACTGTAAAAATTGAAAACATCTTGTTTGTCTGGGTTTTATTTTCATTTATTTTGAGTCCATTTGCCTCCAAAGTTTCTTTCCATCTGTTTAGATTGCTATACTGACTTTCTGTAAGTTCTTATGGCCCACTTCTAGTTTCGTAACCTTGGCAGCATTTTGTTTGATGTCATCAATTAGTATTATAAACAATATTGGACTTAATACCCCTCCTTGCCGTAAACCATCTTAGTGGAAAACTGTTCACTCTGCATGTTATGTGTTCTAACGTAGTTCGTATTCTCTCTATATAGACTTTTTATTGCTTCGATTAGTTGTCTGCTAACCCCTCGTTGTTGTAGGCTCTTTCATATTAGTTTCCTTTTCCCTTCTTATATGTAACAAAAGGCAGCAGAGAAGCGGCTGGAACCTCCCCAACGCGTGGGTCTCTGATTTCCGTGACGTGTTTTTAAAGTTGATATGCCTAATATGGCGCTTCCCGTTGACCAATTGCTCCCAAAAGCCTTTCAGCTCTTCAACGGGTCACCTCACCTCCATGTACCAAATTTCGGACAAACCGATCCAGTAGTTTGGGCTATAACGTGGTTTCAGTGTTATTACAAAATTTCGATTTTTCCACCCAAAGGGTACTAAATGAAAATAAATTTTGCTTTATTTAAAACCAGAATTTGAAGACCTTTCTGCTGGTGACAATAAATTTTTCAAAAACTTGTTTTGAATGGGTAAATGAGAGAAATAATTTTAAATTTCGAAATTGGTGTGCCAAAACGGCACTTTCCGTGGGCCGATTGAATCCAAAATTAGTTCACCTCTTCGACGTGTAATATACAATCCCGATGTGCAAAATTTCAGCCAAATCGGTTCAGGGGCTTCGACTGTACCGCGATTTTGAAGTCCGATACACATTTAGTTTTTTTTAGTTTTTGATCAAAAGGGCACTGACAGTGAATACGTCGTTGGAAGCAGAATCTGAAAGCGTTTCTTATGGTGACCTGAAAAATGAGGGTTTACATTTAAAATTTAAAAGTTGATGTGCCAAAATGGCGCTTCTGGTTGCACGATTGGCTCCAAAAGCTTTTCAGATCTAAGTTGGGCTATCACATGTACATTGGGCTGTGGCGTGTTTACGAACGTACGTACATACATACATACATACAGACTGGGGGGGATTTCACAGTCGGCAGTGGTGTACAAATTTTCGGCAGTGTTAGTGGGAAATGTTAGGCAGTGGTTGCAAAAATTGAGCAAATTCGACAGTCGGGGGACTTCACAGTCGGCAGTGGTGTACAAATTTACGGCAGTGCCCTGAAAATTCGGCAGTGGTGTACAAATTTTTATGGTGTAAAATACCCCCCAATACAGACACATTTTAAAAACCACTTTTTTGGGTTCCTGAGACCTCAAAACGTATAGATCCGGTCTTATTTCGAATTCGAAAATTTTAGTGATTGCAGTAACCTCCCTTTTTTTTAAATGGAGTGGGGAGGTTAATATGTAATTAGTTGTAATGGATTGATGTAGGTATTTGTCCGCCGAACTCCCCGATCAACCCATTACAGATACAAAAACTGGTTTCTAATATAACATAATGTAAAATCCCAGACTTCCCATTACATTTCATTCGAAAATGTAATAGGATTTACCAGTAGAACACATTACAACTCAATTGCCAAAATTGTAATGTGCTTTTCCATTACAGATTTTAAGCATTAAGATTGGTGTTCCTAGTGACGTGACGACTGATTAGTGTTCCTGAAAATGTCGACGCCGAACGCGTACCTATAGTTTATCTCAAAATCTTTCTCTTATTCAATACTAAAGTTTTAGACTCTTCAACTGCTCCAGACTCATGGCGTTAGATGACATACAAAGAGCACGCAATAACGTGGATCTGAAACAAAACAAAAGTATGCTACACAATCAGCAATCAGCGCCTGACTTCCTCAACGAGCTTCATATAAAACGACATCGGGAATTCACCTAACCTATTAAAAATAATGCAGAAAACAATAATAACATACTGACAATAAGACCCCCACATACCTCCACACATCTACAATAATGATGATACCATAACATTCCTACCTAATAATCAAAGATTTAATAACAATAACACAATTAACACGTATTACACGTACTTACCGGCTTGATACCTAAAGCAGGAAACAACAGTAATGGCGTCTAGTTGCCTTTTGACTAAACAAAACCTACGCTATGTCGCATGTGGCTAATTTCTTCATACAGCGCCATCTGCTTTAAATCTATTTTTGTAATGGGAAAACACATTAGAAACGCAACACTGTGTTATAATGATGGTTTCTACAGTGAGTGCAAGGGACGACCATTAGATTTCAGTACAATACATTAGAAGTTTGGTCAGTTGGGCTTTTCCATTACAAAATTAGTCTTTGTTTCCCTTAGGCTCATTAGTTGGCATAACAACAGATTACAAATCTCTAATGTTTTCTAAAGAAATTCTAATGTCCATTTGCAACAGGGATATCGCCCTTTGCGATGTAACAGTTATGTGCGTTTGTGTTTCTTTATTGGGCGTTTATCTCACAAATTATTCACTTTATCAAAAAATTGTTCCAATACAAGTTGAAAGGCGCATCTTTTGATGTGATTCACTTTCCCTTGACATCTTCTTCACTGAGTCTCGCTGATGAGTAATTAGGTACGTCATACACATTTTTTTTATTGCATCAACAGATGCGCCTAAATTTACCTTTCAACTTTCATTTGAACAATTTTTTGATAAAGTATGATAATATGTTGTAAAATAAAGGGCCGGATACACAGTTTTGGGAGAATGTTCAACTGACATTTTCTCGAAATTTCCATCATGTAAGAGTATGATTTTTTCACATCGTTGTAAAGAGAATCGAAAATGCTAATAGATACAGTCCCGTCGCATATTAACGAAAGCGGGGGTTGTGTGTCTCAGGCTTTTTTTCTGTTGGTTTGTAAACGGGACTTCACATCCGTCAAAACTCCCGTCACTCACTGTCAGTGTCAATAAACATCAATAACAATGGAGGTTGACAGGAATTTTGACAGAACTGAAATCCCGTTTACAAACCAACAGAAAAAAAGCCTGAAACACATAACCCCCGCTTTCGTTAATATGCGACGGGACTTTAGGTGCTTTAAATATATAAGATATAGGGTGCCATTTAAAATAACAAGTGACATGGCGCTAGCCAATGAAATAAAAACATTTTGAAACCACTGATATTGTCGAAATGTAGTCTATAAATAACCATTTGACTTCCCCAAAAATGGTTCTGATATGTTGAAAACGAAAGAAGTTATAAGGGGAGGCACCTCCCATTTGACTCACCCTGTATAATGCGCGGTCTGTATATTCTTATCGCCCCGTAGCGACGTGCCCTTGACCTCATTTACCATGGCTGCGTTCGGAATTGAGCGTCTGAGCAGTTGGAGCAGAATGAAAAAGGACGTAAGATGACCCTTATTAATGTGAAACAAGGAGAAAATCTGCTCGGAGTGGACCGGATCTAGAAACAGAACGTGGCTCATGTTGGTAATGCAGGCAGCTTCCCTTCCACAACAGGTACCGGTTGACGTTTGGGAATTCTTAACCTCAAATATTCTCAGGGAGTTACGAACTGAATAAAAAGTCGTGAAAATGAACGTAACAATTCCTCCAGGAACCGGCCTTGAAAATATCGACAATGAGCAAGTTAAAACTGTGAGTATTTCAATTATTTCAGTTTTTTAACTGACAAAAACCAGTTTAAGGACTTCCTGATCTCGTACAATAAACTGGCCGAGCTCTGCTTCACCGATTGTGTCTCGGATTTCACTTCGAGAAACATAAAGGGCAGTGAAGTAAGTTACATTTATTTGCTTACTTTACAGACAATCTTTACAGGATAAATGTGCGTTGAATTGCTTAGAAAAGTTCCTTAAAGTAAACCAAAGAATCTCGCAGCGATTCCAAGAGTTCCAGATGCTAGCCAATGAGAATGCCCTCGCCGCAGTCCAAAAGTTAAAGCAAGGACCCAGTTAAGGGCTGTTTGCCATTTTGTTAATCGTTGGTTAATATATTTCATCTTTGACAGCAATATCCATTGTGGTTTTCACTCGTTTGAGGCTCTTCCGACTCTATTTTAACTATATCCTCATCTTCTACTTGTGGAAATTGCAGATTTTCGTGATTCTCAACCGCAGCATTGACTAGGGTGTACATAGCTTCATCTGCATCATAACTTCAGTTTAAAATAATTGCAAACTCTTCTTACCTATGTGAACATTATCCTTGGCCGAAGTTATAAACCAGGCCAGTATGTTATATTTTTCACAGAAATGTACAATGTGTGGTGGAAGTGTTTCTATTGTGATATCACCTTTGTTTGCTAGTATTACTACTGGTACGGATTGTCCAGCAGGTAGACGTACTTTTTTTCTCAGGTCAAACAGCCACTGAAATTTGTTTTTGTTTTTTTAAGTGAAAAAAAGTTAAGCAGTTACCTTTTCAACAGACTGAAATGTCTCAGGTCTGGTTAAATCGAAAACTATTGCGGCAGCAACGCTGAAAGAACCAAAAACATTGTCTTAATTTTGGCTATTCTTACAGAAAGCTTCAAAAAAATTGGCAGTCTCAGAGACGGTAGAAACTTTTTCACAGAATTTCACACCTAAAATGACATTTTCTGAAAAAATGGCATTAAGGTTTTTGATCCGACACTGCAACAGCTATCGAACGCAATAACAATGATATGCCCTTTTGCTAAGAAAAATTTAAAAAGGGGCAGCTTTGCTCCCAAAATGTCAATTTTCAAAAAATAGTACTAAGGTTTTTGATCCGTCAATGCAATAACCATCAAATCCTGTAGTAAGAAAATTCAAAGCTAAGAGTAATTCAAAACAGAGCCTTTTTGCCACTAAACTGACATTTTTCGAAAAAATGGGACTATGGTTTTCGACTTGAAAAAAAATCAGCTATCCTGTCCGGTAATAAAAATATACAGTCATACACAGGTTTTTTTCACGGCACCGATGTTTGGCCAAAGATTGAATACATTTTTAGAAGCAGAATTCGAAGAGTTTTCGTATGGTAATGCGAAAAATGGAGGTTTGCATTTAATTTTTTAAAGTTGATGTGCCAAAAAGGCACTTTTCATGAACCGTTGTGACCCAAAATCTAATCAGGACCTACAAATTGCCCACAGAATGTGTGCCAAATTTCATCTCGATACGTTCAGTAGCGTGATCACAGACAGACATTTTTCAAAAACCACTTTTTCGGATTCCCAGACGTAAAGATTTGATGTTTTTGGCGATTCGATTTTATTAACTTGCTGCGCTGAAGCCTAGAAGTTAAAAAGCAAGAAAATGGCCTTGTTCAATTCAAAAGGAGTAAAAATAAAATTAATTTGAAATAATCAGCTTTGAAGCAAAAAATAAGGACTTGGGCAAAGAGTGCAATATAAAATCTAAAATCCTTAAGTAAGTCCTATTTAAGGTTAACTTGCCCAATTCTAGCAATGTTGCAATTCATTCCTAACTTTGACTGGAAGACTGGAAAAAACCGAAAACTAAAAAATTGTCCCAAAATCAAGAAAAACTCTGTTCAAAACCAATATAAGTATGAGATTTTGAAGCAGAATGTTCGATTTTGAACACCAAGCTTTCAAGACTTCGAAAAAATATAGTGATGCGAGTCGACAATTTTGGATTAAAAGCAAATGTTAAAAATGCGGCCCCTCTACGCCTTCGTAATTTTGCAAATTTCCCACAAAATAATTTTTTTAACTGTTACTTCAAACAATATATTTCTTTGAATATTTTTCCCGTGTTGTGGGCGGGTTGTTGCATTAGAGCAGGTAGGTATATGTTTTAATTTTTTAGTAGCAAAAATCCTTAAGCAGTTTTAACGCCAGATTTTTATGTAAAGTTCGTTTGGGGCTACCTAATAGATCCCTTGATGAAACTATAACTGCATTTGACAGGGAGGAAGTCAAAACTACTGCCAAATTTTGAAAAACACAAGTCTTAGCCCCAGCTCGTTAGACGTTTTTATTTTGCGTATTTATGCATTTTTGCTTAAAAATTGCTTAATAATTGGGCCTACTAAGGCGCTAAAGCCAAATTTCAAAATAAATAATAAGTCCACTTGGTGCAATTTATGACTGAAAACTATCAAAATATTGTCACAAAATCAGGAAAAACGAATAAATTTGAGATGCAAAATGTTCCGATTTTGAAAAAATAGTGGCCTAAAGAAAAATTTTAAAATTGCCGTTGTAGACATATCATTTAAGTCTAAAATTGTCCAACTATAGAGTCGGTGCAATATACAGGGTGTTTTGCAACCGCGTGTAAGTTTCTTAACCTCAGATTGCCCATCGAAAATGGTAACGATTGGCACAAAATTGTTTAGGTCGAAGTCGTCTCCTAAGGAAGTTATAAGGCTTTAAAGTCAGCCATCGGGAGCAGTTTTTCTTAGTTACCTCAGGAACGGATTAGCGGATTTGAATGAAATTTGGTGGACACTAGTAGCCAGTGAATATAGATCTACATGGTGAATTTCGTTGGATTATGACTATGGGATCACCAGGAAACAGAGAAACCCTTGACATTTTTCTTCCGGAAAATGTTTTAAGGTCACGCGTTTTAAAAATGGTGGTGTCTGTTATAAAGAGCAGCTCAAACTACAACTTTTACTATACTTGGTATTTTTTTGATTTAATAAGTGGTTTTAGAGATATCCGTTCGAGATAACTGGAAAAAATTTCAAGGTCACACATTTTAAAAATGATGGTGCGTGTTGTAAAGAGCAGCTTAAACTGTAACTTTTACTATTCTTGGTATTTTTTTATTTAATGAGTGGTTTTAGAGATATCCAAATAAGAAAAACTGCTTCCTATGGTAAAGCCCTAACTTCCTTAGGAGACGACTTCGACCTAAACAATTTTGTTCCAATCGTCACCATTTTTGATGGGCAATCTAATGTTATAAAACTTACACGCGGTTGCAAAACACCCTGTATAACTTTTGACTAAAGGCCCCTTTCTTTTACACATTTATCTGAGTCGCCTCAGTTAATCTCGGCAATTTGACTGGTTCATTTGAAAATTGACCAATCAAATTGCTGAGTTAAGTGAGCCTTCTCAGATAAATGTTTAAAGGGAAAGCAGTTTAAATTTGGTTGACAGAAACCTAAGAACTATTAAAATATTGTCAGAAAATCAAAAAAACTGTTCAGAGCGAAATGTGAAATTTAGGTACAAAATGTTTATTTTGAACACGGCCTTTGAAAAAGTACAGGGCGTTCCCTAAGTACGCTGACATATGGACATAATGTTCTAATAAGTTACAATTAATACAAGGTGTGCAAACTCCAAAAAAAATAGTTTTTAGCTAAAATTTAAAAAACGCTTCAAGATATTTTGATGAAATTTGCTATACATAAGGATCAATCTGCAATAAATTACAGGTACCTACTGAAAATTTTGTACCAAGTTCAGGGGCGTAGGTAGGTAACCCGGTGCATAATTTTCCTGTCAAGTAGGGCACCCCACCAATAACAAATCGGATGCAAATAAATTCGAAAAAAAAAACAGTTAAGTGACTATGCTTTATTCGGTAATCCACATTTTACGCCAAAAGCCTTAATTAGTTCGAGAGTTGCCAAAAATACAAAAAAAGCCTAAATTTGAAGGGGAAATGTTCAAAAACTTGCACTTCAAAGACGTAGGTATGTATGTCCATAGGAACTTTTCGTCTTAGAATACGGCAAAGAGCCACCCTCTATAGAATTTGTCAGGGTTCTTAGGGAATACCCTATAGTAAAGTAGGCTAAGACCAAAATTTCAAAATCGTTGTACACCTATCAGTTAAAGCTAAAATGGTCGCATGTGTGCGAATGTTCCTATTGTTATTGCTAACTTTAACTAAATTTTATTGAAAGTTGAAAGAAAATTAATAAATGTGAGATTTACATAAGTAAATGCAAAATGTTCGATTTTGAACACGGCGCCAAGACGTTCATCATTTCATGCATCATTCATGCAATTCTGAAAACTGTCCAACTAATTTGATTGACAAAAGGCTCGAAAACTATCGAAATATTGGTAGGTATACAAACTCAAGAAAAACCAATAAGAATATTAGAGTTCGGTAATTTGTGTAAAATATTCGATTTTGAACACAAGCAAAAATTCGAAAAATATAGGTAGGTACCTAGTGGTCTAAAGAGAAACTTACGCATATCTGTAATAGACTCCAGTTAAGTGTCCGAACCGTTCATGTCCAGCTATGTCCCACAACTGTAAGTTAATTCGTGTATTTGAGTCCCAATCTATGGTTTTTATGGCGAAATCTGCTCCTATTGTTATTCTGTATGATGTGCTGAATGTGCCTTAAACAGAAAAACGTTTTTTTTATTTTCGGTTTCAAGGAAGACAAATAATAAAATCGATCCTCTACCTAACAGTTTAATAAATCGACAATTTTGTTTACGTCTGGTAAAAATAAGTAGCTGCAAACTTCAGAAATATTATCCTCCGGTTAATGATGTAGACGAGACAATAATCTCAGGCACTTTTAAGGAATTCTCGGTCATTATCGTTTTGCTGAATTCCAAGATCGAGCGACAAATATAAAATATATTGCATTTTCTTGGTAAAAGATATTATCTGTCAGTTGTTTTGCGATAACAACTATTATTTTCAATTTTTAATAATTTTAACAATTTAATTGCGTAACGTGGGAATTCTTAAAATTCTTGATTGATTTGTTTAGGACAAGTCTACCCGACGCTTCGGTCACCCACCGTAACGATATTGATTACAAAAGAATGCCAGGAATGCTCATTATACCTATCGATTATTACTGGAATTCGCGGCTTCTCCGAAACACGGAAGGACTTGTCAGTTAATTAAATCACTTACCGTCTGAAAATCTCCTAATTATCGAAGTTTTTCCTTAAAAACAATATTTTAGTAACTATCAAAGACTAAAGGCAAAAAGACTTACCAACTCCGAAGTCTCCAATAACTAATACTTTAAATAATAATTCTCTTTTCGAGAATTTTTGGACGAGGCGGTTTTCCTCCAGAAATGTAGTTTTCAGAACTTCTGTTGCTAGATTCTTTTCTTCGTTGTTTTCTATCATTTTTGATGCTCACGTACGTAAGTGTTACAACACAGTTTTGTTTACTTATTTGCACGCGTGCAAGTGAAAAATCACTAATTTTATCTCCCTCTGTTATCTGCTATTGTTTGGCCAAGTGGAATTGGCGCTAAACTCGGCAAAAGGAGATAAGGTAAAGTTTTAAATGAAACGCCACCTTGCGGGGACCTCCGCGATGTTCGATCGATATACCTACCACGTAAAGTTGCTTCAAAAATTGTTAATTCTTTATTTTTCGGGATATTTTTACTATTTTATGCCTGGTTTCTAGGTAGTAGCAGTTATGGAACCGATAAAGTTACAGGTACAGGTAGAACTCTCACCATTCTAATCACATAACTTTATCAGTTCCGTAATAATTATGTTCTAAAAACCGGGCATTAGACATGTAACTAGAAATGAGGCAAAAAGTTTAGTTTTTAATTTACAAACAGGGGTAAGTACCCCTACATAACATACCTACCAATTTTTCCGAATGTGGACAATCGATCTTATTATTTTGAAGGGCAGGTTCTTCAATGATAGCTGATAAAATTTTTCGGTACTTTGAAGAAAATAAGTTGTCTAAATTTATTTTTCTGAGCTTACATTTAACGTTACAGGTGTTCCCTAATAGTAGGGTGCTCGCTAGACTTTATCTTTCAACCAAGGGGCACTTACGAGTGAAAATGTATGGAGTATAAATTTTGGTTTCTAATGCCCTCGGTATGCTACTGTTAAATTCGTCCAAGGGTCGTCCTGTGACAAAGGGCACAAATCAAAATTTTCCAACTAACGCCGCCACGTGAAAGTTCATGTGGAGAAGTACCTTTCCTGAAAAATTCATGGTGATGTCTGTGCGGATTGTATTTTTTATTAATTTTGAAAGAAAAATATCACCATTGAACCATACGGGGCCACGGACCTTTGGAGGCGATTATCTCGGTTCGAGCATCGGCAAAAACGCATCATTTTTAGGGGCATATTTCCCTTCCAACACGATTACTCCAAATCGGGGCGGTTAATCGAAATTAATTATTCTTAATAAAAGATGTGCTATTTTATTTTGTTGACGATCGTCTTTACAGAATATTTTTAGAGCAATCAATAAAGGAGATAATTGTTTAAATCTGAGAGGAAGTAAAGAATTCATGCCATTGTAACGCTCGGATCTCCGCGCCCCCACCACGACTTTCGCTGCGTCCCGCCACTCCGCAACCCCTTGAGACGTCCACATCTACAATCTTAGAGAATATCCTGTATTCCTGAAAATAATGGAAATAAGACTTGGAACTCTTGAAAAGCACTTTTTATTTCATGTAGGTAAGAAAAACAATAATTTTTAATTTGAAAATTCTTCGTCGTCCTTCTCGTTGATCGGGGAACCTCCGTGATCGGGGGTCTTCCCTCATTTGAATTTCCTTCATGTTATTTTTACAAGATCGGTTTTCCCATACCGTGGCATGAAAAAATGCAGGAAACCTTATTTTTATTGCAAATGTAACTCTTGCTTATGCAGTCTTTAAAAATAATTTTTGGACAAATTAGGACAATAATATCTGAAATGGTTTTATGGGACGGCGGGTTATGTTTGAAGAGCTGGCCCAAGACTGTCACCCACGTCGTTTTTCCCATCTATAACCTTCAGGTGACGGAAAATTAGGTCGAGAATTTAATTAATTCCACCAAATTTTGGTCTGAAAGAATAGAACTCTCAAGCAATGCTGCTTCAAACTGCCTTCGGTTGGAGGCAGTTTTTCTAGCGACTTAGTTAACGCAAGTAGGGCCCGTTAAATCGTTGATACATATAATTACTTCATCGTTGTTGGTTCAACACAAAAGTTTCCATATTTTTGAACGAGTTTTTGAATTTAATGTTGTCCAACTCTTGGTCTAACTTTTCGTCAAATCCTACATCGCCAAGTAATTCACATAAGTTTTTGTAAATTTTCCATCAATTTAGCGTCCCAACACCGCTGAACTAGCTTGTAGCATCAAATTCTGTTAGGGCATGAAATATACATTTTTTGGAAGTTTTGCTTCCGGAATGTTTCTTTACTATTTCCAGTTCTCATCCAAATCTCTGTATATAAATTCTCTGTCGACTCGAGATACTGATACAGACTTGCCAGTTATTCTCGTGCATTTTAAAGAATATCTCCAGAATACTCCAGAGGTTTGAATAAGAACTGGAAATAGTAAAGATACATTCCCGTTTAACCCACAGTCCATCAAATTAATTTGAAAGAAAAACTACTAAGCGGTTTTGGAAAGTTAACTTGCTGGGCTGGAAAATTTACCAATAGGTACTTCCGTGAATTACCTACTTAACAGTCGGTGGTGGGATTTGAGGAAACATAAAACCGTTTCAGATACATCTATTATTGTATTAATTTGTTCATAGATTATTTTTAAAGACTGCATAAGCAAGAGTTGAACTTGCATGCAGTTTGAAGCAGCATTGCTTGAGAGTTCTATTCTTTCAGACCAAAATTTGGTTGAATTAATTAAATTCTCGACGTAATTTTCCGTCACCTGAAGGTTATAGATGGGAAAAACGACGTGGGTGACAGTCTTGGGCCAGCTCTTCAAACATAACCCGCTGTCCCATAAAACCATTTCAGATATTATTGTCCTAATTCGTCCAAAAATTATTTTTAAAGACTGCATAAGCAAGAGTTACATTTGCAATAAAAATAAGGTTTCCTGCATTTTTTCATGCCACGGTATGGGAAAACCGATCCTGTAAAAATAACATGAAGGAAATTCAAATGAGGGAAGACCCCCGATCACGGAGGTTCCCCGATCAACGAGAAGGACGACGAAGAATTTTCATATTAAAAATTATTGTTTTTCTTACCTACATGAAATAAAAAGCGCTTTTCAAGAGTTCCAAGTCTTATTTCCATTATTTTCAGGAATACAGGATATTCTCTAAGATTGTAGATGTGGACGTCTCAAGGGGTTGCGGAGTGGCGGGACGCAGCGAAAGTCGTGGTGGGGGCGCGGAGATCCGAGCGTTACAATGGCATGAATTCTTTACTTCCTCTCAGATTTAAACAATTATCTCCTTTATTGATTGCGCTAAAAATATTCTGTAAAGACGATCGTCAACAAAATAAAATAGCACATCTTTTATTAAGAATAATTAATTTCGATTAACCGCCCCGATTTGGAGTAATCGTGTTGGAAAGGAAATATGCCCCTAAAAATGATGCGTTTTTGCCGATGCTCGAACCGAGATAATCGCCTCCAAAGGTCCGTGGCCCCGTATGGTTCAATGGAGATATTTTTCTTTCAAAATTAATAAAAAATACAATCCGCACAGACATCACCATGAATTTTTCAGGAAAGGTACTTCTCCACATGAACTTTCACGTGGCGGCGTTAGTTGGAAAATTTTGATTTGTGCCCTTTGTCACAGGACGACCCTTGGACGAATTTGACAGTAGCATACCGAGGGCATTAGAAACCAAAATTTATACTCCATACATTTTCACTCGCAAGTGCCCCATAATTCCTAAACTAAGCGACTTTTCTCCTCGCGAGCACCGTACTATAAGTAAACCGACGAACTTCGGGGGGTAATATTTTTCACCTTACCTCTCGCCTTACCTATTAAGGTGACAACATCCTTTGGATATAAATGACCTAAAAGTGCTTAATATCCAAGTTTGGATAAAAAAATGGACGGCTACGGAAGCGATTGGTAAACAATATAATCCTACTTTTCTTTAAATTTCATTCCACCAGTCTTTTCTAAAGTGTTTTCTGAGAATTTCCAGTTTTTCAAACTTTTTTGTCAACAGGTTAGAATACCGGTTTGAAAACATAATTTGAAGGCCTTTCCTGTGCTGAAAAAAGAATTGGTGTTCATCTTTCAAATTTCATAGATTACATGCCAAAAAGTCACTTATTGTTCGTCGAATATGCCACTAAAATCAAATGAGCTCTTCCGCGGGTTGTGAAACGTTTACTTGCCAAATTTCAGCCAAAAATCGACTTAGTAGTTTGGGTTGTAGCGCGTTATTTAGCGATGCTTCGGAATATCGAATTTTTGAATCCTACGCCAAAAGGGCACTAAGTGCGAATTATTTTTTAACCTCCCCACTCCACTTCACCATTTAAAAAAAAAGGGAGGTTACTGCAATCACTAAAATTTTCGAATTTGAGATAAGACCGGATCTATACGTTTTGAGGTCTGAGGAGCCCAAAAAAGTGGTTTTTAAAATGTGTCTGTATGTATGTACGTACGTTCGTACGTACGTTCGTACGTTTGTACGTACGTACGTACGTTCGTAAACACGCCACAGCCCAAACTACTCGACAGATTTAGCTGAAATTTGGTACGTGTGCATGTGATAACCCAACTTAGATCTGAAAAGCTTTTGGAGCCAATCGTGCAACCAGAAATGCCATTTTGGCACATCAACTTTTAAATTTTAAATGCAAACCCCCATTTTTCACGTCACGATAGGAAAGGCCTTCAGATTCTGCTTCTAAAAATGCATTCATTCTTAGTGCCCTTTTGACCAAAAATAAAAAAAAATTGATTTTTATCGGACTTTAAAATCGCGGTACAGCCCAAGCCCCTGAACCGATTTGGCTGAAATTTTGCACAAGGGGATTGTATTACACGTCGAAGAGGTGAACAAATTTTGGATTCAATCGGCCCACGGAAAGTGCCGTTTTGGCACACCAATTTCGAAATTTAAAATTATTCTCTAATTTACCCATCCAAAACAAGTTTTTGAAAGATTTATTGTCACTATCGAGGTCACCATCAGAAAGGTCTTCAATTTCTGGTTTTAAATGAGACAAAATTTATTCGCATTTAGAACCCTTTGGGTAGAAAAATCGAAATTTTGTAATAACACTGAAACCACTTTATAGCCCAAACTAGTGGATCGATTTGCCCGAAATTTGGTAAATGGAGGTGAGGTGACCCGTTGAAGAGCTGAAAGGCTTTTGGGAGCAATTAGTCAACGGGAAGTGCCATTTAGGCATATCAACTTTAGAATCTTAAACAGAAGTCCCTGAAATCAAAGACCCACGCGTTGGGGAGGTTCCAGCCGCTTCTCTGCTGCCTTTTTTAAAACAGAATTTGAAGGGCGAATTTCACTTACTGATAGAAAAAATTGCTGTTAAATCTTTCAAATTTCAGAGTTGACATGCCAAAAAGGCCGACTGTCACCAAAATCTAATCAGACCACGTACGGGCCAAACTTAACCCCTAAGCCAAGACCAAGCCCAGGGGCGTAGGTGTGAATGAAGTAGGTGAAGCTACTATGATTGATTTGATTCGCGTTTTACATGTCAAAATGACCAAGAAGCTGAAAACTTTAATTAGCTCTAAGAATTGCGAAAAAAAAACAACTTTGTCAAAATTCACCATCATTGCCATCAAAAAACATCAAATTTATTTACGGAAATGCGAGAATTCCCACAAGAATCCACCAAAATCCATCAAAAACCCTACAATTTTATTTGACTAAAATTATGTTGCGAAGTGAACTTGAAGCGAATGCTAAAAATGGTGGAACTGGAAAGGTTAATTTTGTAAAGTTTGACGAAGCTTTGAGTCAATCTTGTTTTTCGATCCAATGGAGTCACAAATACAAAGTTTTACCATTCATCATCCGCATCCTTGACTAAATAGTTGGCAATTTGGTCTAATTGTTAAAAAAATGATTGTCAATAATGTACTTATACACCTACTCTAGCCATGTTCGGTGGATAAGTTCAATTGCAACCCATATATCATCGAATGCCACGAAAAATTATCGTTACCAAATCGTAAATTAGTTGTAAAGGGTTTCCTAATAACTTACTTTTTAAATAGCCTACAACGAGCACGAAACACAACAACTGAAAGTCACTCACTAACATACCAGCGTGCTATTGGTACACGTGACGTTTTGCGACATGGAAATTGGTGGGAAATCCCATCAATAATATATTTCTTTAATTATATGGGTTTTTGGTGGAAATAATCATCAAACATTTTTGAATACTATTTCCGATCAAATCTTGAATTTTGGGTTTTCCAACCAAAAACCGTCAAT
This sequence comes from Pycnomerus fuliginosus, assembly GCA_963924575.1. Lineage (NCBI taxonomy): Eukaryota > Metazoa > Arthropoda > Insecta > Coleoptera > Zopheridae > Pycnomerus > Pycnomerus fuliginosus. Next base: position 18,387,460 of record OZ004622.1, read on the forward strand.
TAACAATCACAAATGGAAATTACCATCAAAATACATAAACCATCAACAATGGTTCCGTCAAATTCCTCAACAAACAATACGAAAACATCTAAATTACGTGATTTTTTTGATGGTTTGTAATGGTTCTGAATGGTGTTTTTTACAGGGAATTAAATTTTGAAAATGTAGCATACCTACACACCCTGTATCTTGGAAACTATGACCTTTAAGACGGATGTCCATAGGAAGTTTTAGTCTTATAATACGTCGAGGAACCGCTCCTGAAACTCTATTGGTGTATATACTTAAGAATACCTTATGCAAAATAAGACTATTTCGTTAGTGAAAAGTTTGTGCTATAAGTGTCACAAAATCCAAGGGGCGATTTTTCACACTATTTTAGGAAGAAAAGTTCCTAGGGGCTGCTCGAAAAGTTACTTTTACACCCCACTGCACCCCCACTACACCGAAACACTTGATTTTTACAGCAGTGCATTTTTCCACCGAAGTTGTCCAGTGTTTTCATTACTTTTAAAAGAAAGCTCCATCAAAATCGTGTAATTTTAAGAAGACGACTTTTCGAGTACTCTTTCGTAGGGGTGTAGCTCTGTTATAAACAATTACCTACGTCGATAGGAACTTTTTCTTCCTAAAATAGTGTAAGGAATCCCTTGAATTTTGTGACACTATTTAAAGGTATAGGTATTGAACCTATTACTGAAATTAAAATCTAATTTTGGCAAAGAAACCATTAATTACGACTCAGTTAGGAAATAATCATATTTGGGTACTACAAATGTGAAAATAAATTAATACAAAGAAAATTTCGTTATTCTTTTGAATCACCACGATATCCGAATGACGACTAAACCTTTCATGTAAGTTATGAAAAAGGACAAAACCTGTTCGGTGATCCGCCAAATGTAGTAGGTAGTTTATGAATTTTTCGATAGGGATTATGAAAAATCTTGTGTGTAACAAGTAAGAAAATGCACTATTATCTGTGTATACTTACAGAACTCGGTTATGCCTCGTTCTGCAATAAGCACACGCGAAAGAAAATAATTTCCCATTTCGTACAAAAATACCAAGCTATTTTCGCAAGTGATTATGAAAGTAGCTATTTACCCACTAATTTCAGTTATGATTGTTAGGAAAGTAACATTTTTGAATGGCATTATGAAATACTTAGTTATATTTACACAATAATTGACGTACGCATTGGGAGATGTGAATAAAGTGTTATAAGATGCTTAAGCTTGAATTAATAAAAGATAAAAATACAAGTTTTTCCTGCAGAAGAAAAAGATCACACTATAAGCAAAAGCTTTGTTACTGTTTATTCACACCGGCCAATATTATCGCACGCATCTGAAATTTGCACAACGAGGCCGTACGCCGAGTTTATCTAATATCGCATATGAGATAAGACAAAATATGTATTTAGTTCATAACGGTGCATAAAATGTACATAGAACAAATCAAAAATAAATACAATACAAAGACAATAAATTAACAAAATTTTAAATTTTCGTCGATCTCACAGAAGCACTTGGACCTTGACTTGGACTATCAGAATTTTTTAAAATTTCATTTTAAACCTATTTACATGTGTCTGATGGTTCATTATTTCTCCAGAATAGGTAATTTGTTATACAATGTATAAGTGTAGTAAGGTGACTTTTCATATAATGTGCGATATATTATTGTATCTCAAGTATTGTGTAGAATGTAGAAAGTTTTATCTACATTCCCTAAAATTTATTATGCAGATTAGAATTTTGTGAGCATTCTGAGCAGAGTGCGGTAATGACTACACTTTACTGCACGCTCTGAATAAGATAATAATGAAAAAATTCCATCCTTACACGTCCAGGGTCTGCATTTTTGCATGGACCAGGCGATAACGGATACCGTGCAGGAATTAAATACCCCTACCTACCTGCTGTTTGAAGCTAGGCGGCCAACAAAATATTCAGCTCTGGGTGGGCATATTCATATTTCTAAGCTGTACATACCTACATACAGTGAGAACCCCCCTCGTATCTTTTAAACCGAGCTAGCTACAGCTTTGAAATTTGGAATAGACCTATTAGTTGAGAAATGATGCCGATTGCCGATTAGACAATGTGCCGTGACCTTAAAATGTCAAAGTTATGATAACCCCTCATTTGAAAGCTAGTTTAACTCTCTATACGATGGCGAAAGTTTCAAAGAAATTGGTTGGCTCAAAAAAAAATCATTGAAAATTTTTATTTTAATTTATTTTACCCAAGAAAATCTTCAAAATTTTTTTTGAGCCAACCAATTTCTTCCAGGTTCCAGCCGCTTCTCTGCTGCATTTTTTTTTCTTTAAAACCGCAATTTTTAGATTTTTCGGGATAACTCTGGAACTAATCGTGATATCGCGAAATTCTCTTCAGATTATTCTAGATCACCAAGAAATAACGCCACCTTTCTCTAATTTAACTGGCTTCGTATCTTTTATCGTTTTGAAGATGCGAATGGTGAGCAGTGAAAAAGGAACCCCTGTATAATAAAATTGGAATTAAACGGGGAAGGTAATGCGTAAATAACACTAATAATAATTGGGTAAATAATTATTTCAGAATTTTGGTAAAGGAACCTTGATTTGGACCGGCGAACATTTATTTTTCACACAAAATTCGCCAAAATTTTGAAAATCGCATTTCAGCCTTTCAGGTAAAAAATAGCTAAAGATAAGGCAAGTTAAATAAACTGTCGCAGAAATATTTAATCAATTATTAAGATTAGTATCAGGAAGATGCATAAATTAGCAATTATGATCATGTTTTGTATTAATTAGTAATTGCAAAAGAATAAACATCAGAGACTGTCAGTGACCCCTTTGCGACGAAAATAAGTGAATTTCTGCTATTAATACGCGCAAAAACTTAAAATAACGCCAAATCTGTGCATTATTGATTTGAAAACCGTAATAAAGAAAATAGCGAAGTAAAAGTGGCATCCACATGATTTATTACTGTTTGATGTACTGTTCCACATATTCGAGTGTATCTCTGATGATGCGTTTCTCCGTTGCCCTCATTCGAATCGCGAGAAGTCCATTGGGTGATCTCTTCGATTCTTTAATTAATTTCTCGTCTTCCTCCAAAGTCGTCTTGTAAGATGCCAAAAGTAATTTAAGCCTCGTCTGAAGAAAGATCCAAGACTTCTTTTCTAAAGCAGTATCTAGGGCGCATTCGATATATTGCAGATCACTGCTCTTTTCGCTATTGATCCAATGTTCCAGTTGCTCTACAAAAAATTAATAAACACAATAAAATTTACTGAAGAAAAAACAGTACCCTCGTTCATGTTGAATATCCGCAAAAATGCCAACAACTCCCCTTCGATGGGTTTAGGCCCGTTTTTGATGCAGAAATCGCTGGTGCTCGGCAGCGACAATTTATTCAATAATTCGTTGCGTTTGTCTTGAAGAGGATCCGAGCGGCTGATGCCCAACCGAATCCAATAACTGTCGTAATTGTTTTCCTCGTAAACGAAACTGTCGATAAAAAAACGTCACATTTTGGTAAATTATGGAAATGTTACCCGTTGTGAATGAAAAGATCAGCGTTGCTCCTGCCACCGTAAAAGATAAATAATTGTTCGCCGGCTTTGAAATCCTTGAGCGCTAAGCACTCGCTGCGGTCTAGAACCGGATTGTAGGCGGTTGAAATCTGTAAATTTTTAGATATGTATTTTACACAATTCTGGGACAAGCCAATAATAGTTATTTATATCCCGAGGGCGTAAAAGTCGAACAGAAGCCGTAGAATGAAAAACTTACTGGTCTGACAACTGAAGAAGTAGTCATATTAGATCTAAAAAAGACGAATAGAAGAAATAATTAAGCTTCATCCCTTATTTGGCGAAAACCACCCCCAAACGTGACATGGGCGCTAGTTTTTAGCATTTTTCGGCGAAACTATACATCTGACAAATAATTTGTTCTCATCAAAAGTATTTCTTATGAAATTCTGCATTAAAAAGGTCCTTTTGATTATTTTGCTTATCCCCACCTAATTCTCGCAAACGACGTCCGAAGTTGTAGAACAGTCAAATTAGATTTTTTAGTAGAACCTATTTATATATGTATTTATGAAATTTTTGCCACGGACTGTTGATGGGCCCTGAAATGAAGGACCGCAAACTTAACACCTACCAAGTGTAAGCTTCATCCCTCTTTTGGCGAAAACCTACTCCCAGACGTGGACATGGCGCTAGTTTTTAGCATTTTTCGGCTTAACTATCAAATGGATCAAAAATTACTTTAATCAGGAATATTCCTCGTGAAATTCTGCATTAAAAAGTCCTTTTCATCATTTTGCTTATCCCCACCTAATTCTTGCAAACGACGTCCGAAGTTGAGGGCACCGCTAGATTGATTTTCGGTGCGAGCGAAAAACAACCCTCAACTTCGGACGTCGTTTGCAACAATTAGGTGAGGATAAGCAAAATGATGAAAAGAACTTTTTAATGCAGAATTTCACGAGGAATATTCTTAATTAGAGTGATTTCTTGTCCGTTTGATAGTTTAGCCGAAAAATGCTAAAAACTAGCGCCGTGTCCACGTCTGAGAGTAGGTTTTCGCCAAAAAAAAAGGGATGACTTGGGGGGTTTTAAGTTTTCGGCCCTTCATTTCAGGGCCCATCAGCAGTCCGTAGCCAAAATTTCATAAATATATAAATAAGTTCTACACAAAAATCAATTTTGACTGTTCTACAACTTCGGACGTCGTTTGCGAGAATTAGGTGGGGATAAGCAAAATAATCAAAAGGACTTTTTTAATACAGAATTTCAAATTGAATGTTTTTGATTAGAATAATTTTTTTGTCAGATGGATAGTTTCGCTGAAAAATGCTAAAAACTAGCGCCATGTCCCGTTTGGAGGCTGTTTCCGCCAAATAAAGGATGAAGCGCACACTTGGGGGGTGGGAACTTTTCGTCATTTCATTTCAGGTGCCATCAGGAGTCCGTAGCCAAAATTTCAAAAACATAAATTATTTCTTCTAAAAAACCTAACTTGACTGGATTAAAGCTAAATTCTTCCAGAACATTTTGGGAAGCAGGAAAGAATTGTTATTTAAATATTGGAGGTACTTACAGTGCCATTAGTGTGATTGCACAGGTCCCACAAGGGTATTAAGGCGTGGTAGTTCTCCTGAAACGGTATCGTATTTTGACGCGTCATAATTGTCGAAACTGCCCAGCTAAAAAAAAGACAAAACATTTACCATTACGTCTAATACCATCGCTCTGATTATTCCTTATTATATTAATTCTCATACTTTCATGTTCTGCATGAAAAAGCGTCATAGAAAAAATACACGCAGGTCTCATCACTTTCGCCGTTTTAATAATCAACAATTAACAATCCACAATTTCCCTCTCATCGCAGTGGTAGGAATTTTCGTGTGAAAATTTAAACCTGGAAATCTATAATTTAGCCACGTTCGAGCCGAAGAAAGTGTACGATAGTAATTTCGGATTTGCGAGGTCCGATAGTCAATTTTGTGCTTTCTCTGAAGCTGCTTGGAATTCGAATTTTTTTGAAAACAACTAAAAATCACCAAATCCCCATTCCCAAACTTTCCATCTACTTGTGTGCATAAAATTAAAAGAAATTACCTTGCATTTTCGAGTGCAACCAGCGTGAAATCACTGCCCATTATCGAATTAGTAAAATTGTCGAATTTATGCAACAAGGTCAGGAAGATAGTAAAAGTAAGTTTTATTTACTGCCACCGCTTCCAGTGCTAGAATATTGTAATTTTAACCTCCATCAATGAAAATCTTGGTACATCACGGTCAAGAGCTCCGTATCTCACTGTGGAAAATAGGATGGAAAAGAAATCGAAGTGGCGATCGCGCCAGGTGGTTTACGTAAAAACAATCTGTTTGAAATTTCCTTTTTGATCAATGGTTTTGTTTGCAGAATAAAAGGTGAAAGTGTTGATTGTGGAAATTTAATTGTTTACAGGAAGCATTGTCGAAATTTTAACCTCTAATAATATTGTCGAATTGTTTCAAATTATGCTGAAATAGGAACATACCTACATATTATACAAAGTCCTGATGCAACAGTGCGTCGGGCTTCCATGCCTAAACCGTCCATAAGTTAGGAACTTCATTCATTTTCATGCTTAAACTTGAAATTAAGGCATATTTCAGGAAAATATTTTTGAATGAACAGGGTGGTTCAAACATTTTTGAAATGTCTTAGTTGACTTGATATATTTTAGCATATTTACATCAACCTCTTTAGAAGCCTTTGTTCATCCTTAAAAGATTGCGGTTCTTGAATCTTGGGCTTGTTAGTAAAAATTATATTTTTTATTTTACGAGAGAGTAAGGTGAAGGCCTTGTTGTAGAGGCTCTTAGGTACCTCTGATAGGATTTTAGTTGTTTCCCTATGCACAGACTACATCAGAGTGTTCAAACATGTTGGTTATTTTCTTCCGTTTTCGAGTTATTTTCAAATATTAAAAACTTTCTTGTTTGCAGACAATTTTTACTTGCGAAATTATCAAACAAGCATACCCAAACAAAATTGTAAATGTTCAAATTGTTGTTTATTTTGGTAGATGAACGATTTAATTTGTTCTTGAAAAGACATTTCCGCTGTCTTTGACTTTTAGTATTTACAAAAAATATTAGGTATGTCTACTAACAAAAATAATCAGTATAAAACAGAGTGATTGGTTCAATTTTGAAAAATCCAACAACGTTATTTGTTTAATAAGTATCATGTGATAAGGGGGTAAATAATCACTAATAATTGTATACGACGATACAGTAAATATTCAAAATGTCAACCGTTTTCGAATATGCACAAATTGAAAAGACTTTCACTTTGTTAACATGGATTTTAGCGATTTTAGGATGTGGTAGGTACCTGTTCGAAGGCCTTCTACGTTTTTATGTAAGTAATGAATGTGTTCGATATTTCAAATGAAATGTGAAAATATCCTCATGAACAAATTAAATTTATCACAAACCAAAATAGAAGATATTTTATTGTATTACTATTAGGTACACAATGTTAGTCTGAATGCTTATGATACAATTTTTAGAAGTTAAAATTGTCTGCAAACAAGAAAAATTATAATACGTGTCTATATTACAAAAAATCTTCGCTTATTACATTAACCTGAACGGTGTTGCATTTGAAAAAAAAAAAAAAAAAAAATTGCTTTAAAATTCCTGAAGCCTCTATAATAAGGTATTATTCTTACTTTTTCATAAAAACTGCACTCGAGTACATTTGGAATTTTTAAATAGAATGATGTAAACTTCAATTTTTTGCTTGCAAACCACAGATTCAAGAGCCGCAATAGTTTAGGGATGAGCAAAGGCTTCCAAAGGGGTTGTAAATATACTAAAATATACCAGGCATTCCACTAAAAAAAAGTCAACTTGGGAATTTAAAATTTTTTAACCACCCTGATGTACATTTACATTTTACATGAACGAAATTCCTAACTTGGATGGCTTAGGCGCTAGCGAAGCCCGCCGCACTGTTGCAGGACGTATACATATGTACCGATACCCGTTATTACATATTTTCTGAATATTACTGTAGGTACCTCTTATAAAAAAAGGAAGGTTCTAATGTTTTTCGGCTGAATTTCACACCGTTTTGAGAAAAAATAAATAAAGGCGAATTTCCATTCCAAAATTTGGTTTCATACTGACGTCACACTCCCATAATTATTTTTATGATTGGTTGCAAACCGAACCAACCAATAATGGGTAGCTATCAAAGCATTTTTGCCAATTCTTAACCTTCTATTTTGCTGGAATCATTAGAAGGCTTATTGCAAGATCCTTCCGCACAGGAAGCTCAAGAATCCTGTGTAAATCCAAGGAGTGTTAAAAAAATATTTTCAACAAATCCCAAGTAACACAAACGTATTTATAAAAGCTGCAAGAACATCTACACAGGTAATTTATAAAGGTTTAGGTTTTATAAGAAAGCTGTAAGAGCAATTATTCAATACTTATAAGGCACTTATACACCCAAAATAGGGGCAGCTTAGCTTTATAATAGTTGCACCTTCAACACGTAAACAACTAAACACTCGGTGGTTATACCTTTTTACAGCATGTATACAGATGTTACAAGGTATTTATATTATAGAGTAGAATACCTGTATTATAGCGAACTTTAATACAGCAAAAATGTGTTAATTGGATACTAATATAAAAATTTTTAGTTGTAGGTATATCTACTGTACAAGGACAACAATTCTAAAAGCTAATTTTTGTCTGCATCCCTTAATGTGCAATAAGGCGGATTTGGTTTATAATTAGTTCTGAAAATAACTTTTTGTTAAAATTTTAATATTTTGTACTCAAAATTTGAATGTGCTGTGAATGAATTTCAACAATTTTTTTCACGGTACACCCGAAAATTTAGCATTAAAAGATTGAAATGTTGACAATAATTTTACTTATTTTCAAAATTTATTATAAACCAAACTCAAAATATTGCAAATCAAAAGACGCTGAAAAAAATTAGCTGAGTAAAAAAACTGGGTATGTCTATTTGAAAATGAAAAGTTGACATCCAGTTGATATTCAAGTTGAAGTTGGTAAAAATCAAGACTACTTTGAGTTGGTAGTATTTTACGAGCAATTTCATTTGCTTTTTGGTTCACTAAAATCGGAAAACAAGTAACAAAGTTATAGCGTTGTGAAGTTTTAATCTCGCACCCTATACATATAATAGATATAAAATCCGTGCGCTCCGAGACACCCTGTATTATAACAGGATGACTGAAAGATTCAAAAATATGAAATGAACGCATTAAGAAAACAAATCATGTAGTCCAAGAGATTTTAATAACCTGACAATTCGCAAAGAAAAAATTATGAAATTTTTCAAAAAACCTAAATTCGAGGATCCAATGCGCGATGATGACCACTTTTTGCGAAAATGCAGGTATGTCTAATAAATATCTGACGCATCGTCCTGTAAAAAATTTGCTCAAATAGGTGAAAATAGAGACAGAGAAAGCGTACGTAAAGTTCAAGACCCATCATATATTGCTCAAGTCAGCACGAAACTCTTCTTCCTCTTGAAAAATTATGTAATGTGGACTTAGGGGCCAATTTTAGCATTGGATCCTTGAATTATATTACTGATCACATGGTCCCACAGCAAGAATAGGCATAAAAAATCCATTTTTTGTACCAATGTTACAACGGCCAACAGGATATTTCGTCGAAGCTGCAATTATCGCGAAAAGCATTTGGAAAAGAGGCACAAGGCACCCCTTGAAGTCCTGACGCCACATTATCTCTAAAGTAAAAGTTAATAAGGAAGAGTTTCATAGTTTCATGACATGAATCCGACACGAATCAAAGAGGAAAATAAAATTCTTTATTCATTAGCATAACGCATACTAAAATATTTATAAACTGTCTGCAGTAAATAAAGGAATAAAAGAGAAAGTCATTCCATCGCTTGATTTAGCAATTTATCATTGCCCGGTGTCATCCTCTTATTTTCCTATAATTCAAAAATTTCGTAACGAGTATCAAAAAACATGGTACAAACCACGCTGTTTTGAAACACACCGAGGAAGCTACACTGGTCTGCAATGAAGCAATTACGTGATTTCTTCATCGACTTTCCAGGAGAGAGTTTTATCAAATATTTAAAATATTTAATTAGCGATTAGGGTTCCCTAATGATAATTTTAGAGACGCTCACCCCACCCTTCTAAAATTATCTCTCGCCCTTGGGAGAAAGCATAAAGCACCCAAGAATTTGCTAAAATCCTCTTTGCTTCGGTTCGGTCCCCACTATCGGTGAAAGGCTTGAAGGAAACGCACTGAGCACATGGCTGATTATCACTCATAACTAATTCAAACTTAATCGAGAAAAGGTTGAATAAGGTGTCTCAAGATGTCAGAGTAGATCGAAGATGTTGGTGAAAAGTTTCTGTGCGCTTTTCCTGATTTGTGTGAGTTTAGCGGAAGATGCAGAGGATCGACCCCCCGGAAGCGAGTTAACCCTTCGAAACTTCGAACAGGTAAAATCCTTGAAGATTGACTCATCCAATTATTATATCGGAAAAATGCAACCTTCGGAATACATTAATAAATGCAAATGGTGTAAACAACTTGACGATAAAATCAAAAGTTACGACTTTCCGGTAAAAGTAAAAATATCGACTTTCTCCATAATTTTTGTAAAATTATTATTACCGAGTTATTAGGTCATGATTCGAAATTAAAGTTAACCTTAACACATTGCATTGATAAGGCTATTAATTTATGCTTCAAAACAATAATAAGAAAACCCTTGACACTTCGAGGCTGGACGACATTGCATTCAAACTGAACCAGACGCAATTTTTATTATTTTTTGCACTAGTGCATTTTGGATCACTTTGTCCTATGCCAAACGTCGTTTTACTGCACCGGATGTTTCCCAATTAACTTCAGGGGGTGCTATTATTACAGAAACGTGGTGCCAATAGAAAACTTTGATTGCAATAAAACTGAAAAAAACATATAGTTTTTAGATTTTTGCATTTCGCTTTTTGCATTTTGGATCACTGTGTATTTGCCAAATCTCGTTGTCGGATGTTTCCTAATACCGGCCTATACTTATATGTATGAGGTATATTATGAGTTAAAATGACATTATTTCTTTAATAAAAGTAGTCTCAAATAATGTAATTTTTAATGTTAAAAGTGCGCAGTGCCTTTCAAAAATATGATTGATATAAATGCACATATACACGGTGTAAAAAAAATGCTACTGACAAACTGCCCAGCAAAAATTTTAATAAACGGCTGGTGGTAGTCCTAATAGCGTAATGCCAATTAAAAGATTTTGGTTCATTTTTAGTTTACGCAGTCAGAAAAAAATCTTGAAAGCGTTAATAGACCTGCTATGTGAGTTCTGGAGTACTTTTACAAAACAATAATAAGAAAACCCTTGGCACTTCTAGGCTGGACGACATTCCAATTGCATTAAAACTGAAACCAATGCAGTTTTTGAATTTCTTTGGATTTTGGATCACTCTGTATATTATAGCACACCTAGTTTACCATACACACGGATGTCTCCTAATTAAGTTCACGGATTGATCCATCATTCTAATATCGTGTGGTGCCAACAGAAAACAAAATTCAGTTGGTAGCCCTGATTTACAGATCTGTCATATCTGTACAACAAAAATCTTAAAGAAAGTGCTTGCTTTTTGGATTCTAAGGTCAACACCAAGACAATAAAATAATGTAATTTTTAATTTTAATTCAGACAGTTGGTATAGCCACTGTTTATAGATTGCAACCGAGCAACAAAAAATCTCCCAAAAATGTGGCACCAGGAAAAATTTTCATAAACAGCGGTCGTAGCGTGATGCCAACAGAGAATTGTACTTAATTTTTCGGTTGTTCCACGAACATAAATACAGCTTGCTTTCAATTCCGAGTTGAGTTGGTAGCCTTTATTTAGCAACAGAAATTTTCGAGGGGTTAACCACATGGTAAATTTGTGTACAAAATGACGCGAATTGTAAAGAAAATCGCCAAAATCGCTAAAAATTGCTCAAAGTCGCCAAAAATCGCCAAGTTGCTAAAAATTAACAGTGCAAGCGGAAATCGCCACCAAAGTTCCCATAAAAAATAATAAAGTTCGATGATAATTGTCATAGAATACCTGATATTGCTAAAAAGAGAACATAAGCTGTTTGATGTGGCTCTTAATTTAATCTTAATAAGAAAGAGGATTTAATTCATGACTTGCAATTTTTTTCTCTTTTTTGGAAAAAATAATTAATAATAATCAGCTATGACGTCATTTATATGGGTCTAAATTGAGTTCCACATATTTTTTGTTCAACATTGCGAAGTTCCTTCAGTTTTCGCATAAAAGTATTTTTTTTTATATTAAAATGTATTAATCTGTGACTCTGAACTAATTTCCGAAAAAAGTGTTAACTATATCTCATTCATTTACTATTGAAGTGACAGGTCATCAAAATTTGAGTCTTTTAGCTGAACAAGCAAACTTTGCAAGAGATTGAACTACAAGTGCCTCGGAGAAGGGGATTGTGGAGAGATTTGTCAGTTAGGTATTGGTCGGAAAAAAACGGCAGAATCAACCCTTTTTCAGTCGAAGAAAAGTAATAGTCTATGAGTGGGATGTATTTTTTAAATTTGTCCGAAATCAGTACAGGGTCTTTGAATCTAAAAATGAAACATTAAGAACCACAGCAGCTGAAAAATCGGCGAAATTGCTGGAAAATTTCCAAGTGGCCAAAAAAATATGATAAATTCGCTCGAAAACCGCCAAAATTGCTGCAAAATCGCCGGAAATTTGCTTGATGATTGCCAAAATCGCTAGAAAATCGCCAAAATTGCTGGAAAATCGTCAACATCGCTGGAAAATTGCCAAAATCGCTAAAAATCGTCAAAACTGCTAGAAAATTGCCAAAATTCCAGAGAACTGTACATCAAGTGGTCAACCCCTTGGAAATTTTGTTATTACCAGGGCGGTAACTGCAGGGTTGTTACAAACTATTGTACCACCGTAGGTGACTTCAAAATAAAACAATTGTCGTTTAACGCATTTACTGCTGTGGAAATAAAATGTCAAAACAAGGCATTAAATCCACCTACGATAGTACAATTATTTGTAACAACCCTGTATATCTTTCAATTCATTCAGTTGTGTATTACAAGTTTGCAAAGTTAGAAAAAATTCCTAAAAACGTTAGAAGATCTGCTATGGGAGTCCTGGAGCACTTTTAAGTAAGGTCTTCTATCTCACATCTTTATCTTTCTCTTACACTATTTTTGTCTCTAGCGACTGTTGAAAAATTCGACATTTTAGGATTTTTCCCTCTCAGAGAGAACCGTGTGTGAGAAACAAGGAATTCTCAAACAGGTATTTTGAATGACAGAATGTGCGCTAGAAGATATGACCTTGAAAGTGATCCATAACTTCCATAGTATACAATAAACTAATGTTTCACCTTATAATATCTACCTGATACGATCGATACAAATATTTAGTCAGCAACTAAGGAATAGAAATTCCAATAAAAATGTAAAACTAACAATAGTATATTATGTTATTAGGAGTACCTAAAAGTGAAACTTTGCATGTTTGCCTGACGAGCGAAGCGAAGCTGAGCCACACAAAAGCACTTTTACTCCGAATAACATATGCTATTTTTTCTTCAAACGCAAAAAATTCATTAAAAGTGGATATTTTTGATTAAATTCTTACTCAAATCTTTAAGAATAAGCTTACTTTACTATGATGGGATACGGTTACCGAAGATTCACAATGTGGTGTGAAAAGAAAAAAAAAAAATTCCGCCGCCGGAGTAAAAATAATGTACTTCATTGCCACGGCATAGAAATGTCACTTTAGCATTGTCAAAAATGTCACTGAAGTGCAGTTTTTTTGACGTTTGAAGAAAAAATAGTATTTTGTGGAATTATAGAATCCGCAAACAATTCGTCATTAATGCAGCAGAATTTTTTCCAGCAACCAATCGTCGATTTGTTACCACCATACCCAGACCAGGATGGCCCAAATCCCCAAGATGCGCCCAAAAGACGACGAATCCGTAAAAGGAAACGTCGACCTGTACGCATCCACAGCTTAGAGGAAGCAAATCAACCCTGGGATTTGTTACCAGAAGAAGTCAACCAAAAAACCCACAACAGACGTCGTCTTATTCCCGTTTACGAAGAAGAAACAATTCTTGAGCCTTCAATCAAACAGAAAAAACAAACAGCTCCTCCACAATTCAATCCCTCCGATCTAAAGAACCTTTTGAAGCAAACCGGGGGTAGTTTGAGTTTAAGCGAAATTCTTCAGCAGAAAAATTTGTCCCTCTCCGAGCTGTTGAACGGAAACCAACAAGCGATTCTAGCATTAAAAACCACAACGGAAACACCACCCACACCGATGGTATTGCACATTGACCGTAACTTTGAACGAAGTCAAGAATCTGTGGAGGAACCGAAGGAGAGAATTTTCGTTCCTCCCTCAAAACTGTACACGTCAATGGACTACGACCGACCGGAGATAATTTTGAATGACGACCCGAGGACTTTGTTGCCCAAACGACTTCCTGTTACAAGCGCGAAATTGAATAAACTGCCAAAGGATCGTGTCGAAACCGTAACCAAACTGCCGGAAAGTGCTTTCACGATCAGTGTTAATGAGGTAATCGGATATCGGAAGAATTCAACCGAAAGTCCTTTGCGAATAGATCTAATGGAAAATATTGAAACCACGACTGAAGCGACTACCATTCCTAGTGCTAAAGCTGAGAAGGTTAAAATTGTGACCGCAAAGGAGGAAATCATGGAAATTCTGAACGATCCCAAGGAACGGGAGAATTTATCGAAGATTTTGCAGACGAGGAATATGACAGTGGATGAACTGGTCGAGCAACGAGAAAGGGGTTCCAGTCAACGTCATCTTGCCGATATTTTCCATAATAAAACCAAAGAACCTGAAGCTAAGGAAGAACCAACAGTTGGCCACGTAACCATTAACAAACCTTTGCGTCAGCAGAAGAGCAAAATTATAGAAGAATCAAAACCTGAAGACTATTCAATAACGAGTTTTCCCACGTTTAAAATCGAATCCAACAAAAATCCTGACGAGATCTTCCCGTGGAAACTTGAAGTTTTCCCGGAAATCTACCACGAAACAGAGAATTACAAAGACGTCGACAATAGTTTATTAACCGAAGAAGTGAACGACAAAATCGATGTCAACCTTTACGAAGACGACGACGACTTTATAACGTTACCTTCCGGGGTCAAATCTGCGATTTTCGCGAGCTTAGCTATCATCGGACTATCCCTGGTCGTATTTTTAACGATATTCGTTATTTTCAAATGGACGCAAAGGCACAAGAGGCGCATGAACTATTGCGGCAGTTTCTCCAAAATCAAATCGCCAATTTTGGAAAGCGAACAGAAGAGATCCTCCTTCAAGACTTTCATGACTGAAACTTTGGGTCGGAGGAAGAATTTCTACAGATCGCAAAGTATTTCCGATAATATTTGGGAGAATGAGAAGAAGTCTTATTTTTAATTTATTGTTTTTGTGATTTTAGTGCAATATTTATTTTTATTAGAAAGTGGCGTTTTTGTTGCTTCGTTTTAAGTAATTGACATTGATTGCGGAGAAAGTGTTCATCGTTTTATAATAAAATTTTAAGGTAATTAGTGGCCGTCGTTAGCGTGCAGAGATGAATGTGGGTTGTGGATTCGAACCAGGCTTGTGAAAAGCTGTTTTCACTAATCAATTCCATACGTGCCGCGATTCCATTTTTACACTCTTCAACTGGTTACAGATATTCTCTAGACGGAAATAGCAGTTGTGGTTGAAGTTTATCGGGTTTTAAAGGGAACGTGCCGATCATTTTTAACGGTGTCTTGAAAATGAAATAGTCTAATTTTTCTTTTTATGAGAAACAACAGACAAATTATTTATTTTCATTGCTTGAAGTAACAATTTTTTGGATTCACCCTGTGTTAAATATTTTGTGCTTTTATAAATGGAGGACCACTGTATCCCATATGCAAGGCCTGGTTTTAGGTGCAGCCTGCATACAGGGGGGGTTTCTTTTTCGATGCTCACCTTTCGAGGTGCTGCGAGAACTTGGAAATTTTGGTGTAAACTCCATTCATTTTCTATTGAAGATCTAAAATTTTTCTCGAACTGTACAACCCTAATTTGTAAGGGCCTGTACTTTTGACAATTTGATAGAAATTTGGCGGGAAAGCAAAAACGTTGCATAACCCAAATCTAGGATTTATTTTTATTGTTAGAAGCAGTGTCACAGATAAACGTACCTGAGGCTTTTTCATGAATATTTTTCTCTGCACTTTACTCAAAACTGCACGCACACAAAAGCCATTTTGGGCCAATTCAGAGCAATTGCAAAATTTTGACATTTGTCATGTTTTCTGACGTATCGCATTGAAATGGCTTCTATCAACTCACCTGTTAGTCAAATTCCTTGCAAAATTTCCTCATACCAACATAAAATTCAAATTTTGACGTTCTGTCACTTCAATAGAAAATAAATGGAGTTTAGGTACCATCGTGATCAGAAAAAACGAGTATGTACAGCGAATGACTTTAGCGAGGACTTTAGACACAAGCATTTTCTAACATTTTA
Source organism: Pycnomerus fuliginosus (assembly GCA_963924575.1). NCBI lineage: Eukaryota > Metazoa > Arthropoda > Insecta > Coleoptera > Zopheridae > Pycnomerus > Pycnomerus fuliginosus. The sequence goes on from OZ004622.1 coordinate 18,403,647, forward strand.
GATAAAAACGAGTGTCCTAAAGTCACGCCACTGTACTCGTTTTTTCTGATCACGATGGTACGTACAGAATTTTTACCAAGTTGTCAACCCCTCGATACCACTGGCATCACCTAAAGGGTAAAAAATACGAAGTCGGTTAAATTGGAGAAGGGTTGCCCTATTTCTTAGATATTATAAGAATCTGAAGAGAATTCCCCAATATCTTAATTCGTTCCTGAGTTATCCCGAAAAATTTCTTTCTCGCGATTGATACTTCGATTGATAGTAGGGTTCTCCGCGCTGAAAAAGCTCTCTAAAAAGTGATTCTGTGGGCCTTTTAATTCTAAAAGCTGAAACTTTGGGAAATGAAGGCTTAAGGCCCTAGTACCTTATTCCCAAAGTCGTCAAAAATTCGTCCTGTGCAAAAGGGCACTATCCAAAATTTTTGAGATATTGCGCCCCCTTTATAGCTCTTATCAAGCTAAACATTTTGCGCAAATTTCAGAAAGACATCTGTAGCCGTTTAGTCACAAAAAAATATTTTCATTTTCAAAATGCATTGGGCTTAATGGAGCTTCGCTGCCTTCCGAGGTCGATATCTCCGTTAGACACCTCGAAAAAATCCAGTCATTTCACCGCCTTTTTCCGTTTCTCAACGATTTTCTCCCAAAGTACGAATCCGATCGGAAAAATTCTTGGACAAGATGTTGCCCCATTCTTTGTGATTACGACGGCCAATTTTCATAATTTTAATTCCTTAAATAAATAAATTACAAATTTTTAAAGAGACTCACGCAAGCCCGTCCCTGCTCGGAATTGTCGGTCCCTCGCTTCCCCTCCCTTTACGTCTCCCGCCCCTGGCCATCGGCAACCGCTTAGGTTCTCGATGCGGATGCAATACACTTTTTGCTTTATATGGTTTCAAAACACCTTTTCCCAAATAATTAATAATTATTAATTCCCGAAAACTATTGCAAGGCAAAATTCTGAAGTTTACTGCAATTTAAAATTCGTATTTTAAGCTCTGCAAGTAAAACAGATCGCCCCACAACATTTATAGGAACTCAGCGATATCACGCTCGTAGCATTTTCGAAATTAAATTTTTGTTTTTCAGTTTTGTGTTATAAAATTTTTCCCACTCTTAGCAAAGATATCCTGGCTTCTGCGCTAATGCGATTTTTTGGAATAACTGTTATGGTTGCTGAGATATTGGCCCGCAAGCATTGCCTATTGTTTATGATGTTTGTGATTTTCTTTCTATCCTCTTCCGAATATATTTTTTTAAATCCAGAGTTAAATCGCTATTTAATACGCATTATCTGCTACATGTCTTTTGCTTTCATGCACGCAAAAAATAAGCTCGCAGTTTAAAAAAATACGAGAGCGCTTTTTCGACGTTTTTCGCAGAGGTCAAATCCCCCCTTAAATGTAAAAAAGATTTATGCTTGTTGGCCGAATGCACCGTAATTTTTGAGTGTTCCTTAAAGTCCTTAGAAACCACTGTTTCAATAAACGTATCTACGGAATTTAAAACTTACTTATCTTTAAGGAACCCCTTAAAATTACGATGCAAACGGCAAAGAATCATTTTTGACTGTTTCTTAAAGATAAGTCATCCTCAAAGCCCTTAGAAACCATTGTCTCAACAAACGCATCTATAGAATTGAACGAGTTGAAGACATTAATTTGAAATATGTAAATCAAACGTCAAGTATGATATGTCCGGGAAAGCTTTCAATGTTTGAAAAATCGTGATTACTTTGGACATTTGCCATTAGGTACCAGTGTCATTTTGGCTTAATGCACTAAAAACTGAACCCAATCCAAAGTCTTCCAAGCTGCTTCGAGTATGGTTGAAAATTATATTTGAGTCCAAAATCCTTACATCCTTACATCCTTACTTGACAAGATGCATCAGGTGGGTGTACAAAAGGTAGGTAACCTAAGTCTTGATTTATTTTAAATTAATCTCTTCAACTGTTTTTTCAGACTGTAAATCTAAAATATGTAAACAGAACACAAAATTTACTTGAGGAAGGCGACGAAACGATAGCGATTAATTTAATCAACGTAACGATTTAAAATACAACATGAATAAATTTTTCGTCATTTTTTTTGCACATGTGTCTGTGCTTATTTATTAGTTTTTTAACACAAAATTTTTACCTGAATGAAGGCAAAAGATATATAGCAGATAATGCATATTAAATAGGGACTTAAAAAAATTTTTCGGAAGACGAAAAAAAATAACAAACATCATAAAAAATATGCAATATTTGCGGGCCAATATCTCAGCAACCATAACAGTTATTCCAAAAAATCGCATTAGCGCAGAAGCCGGGATATCTTGGCTAAGGGTGAGAAAAATTTTATAACAAAAAACTGAAAAACAAAAATTTAGTTTCGAAAATGCGACGAGCGTGATATCGCTGAGTTCTTATAAATGTTGTGGGGCGATCTGTTTTACTTGCAGAGCCTAAAATACGAATTTTAAATTGCAGTAAACTTCAGAATACTGCCTTGCAATAGTTTTAGGGAAATATTAATTATTAATTATTTGGTAAAAAGGTGATTTGAAACCATATAAAGCAAAAAGTGTATTGTATCCGCATCGAGAACCTAAGCGGCTGCCGATGGCCAGGGGCGGGAGACGTAAAGGGAGCGGAAGCGAGGGACCGACAATTCCGAGCGGGGACGGGCTTGCGTGAGTCTCTTTAAAAATTTGTAATTAATTTATTTATGGAATTAAAATTATGAAAATTGGCCGTCGTAATCACAAAGAATGGCGCAACATCCTGTCCAAGAATTTTTCCGATCGGATTCGTACTTTGGGAGAAAATCGTTGAGAAACGGAAAAAGGCGGTGAAATGACTGGATTTTTTCGTGGTGTCTAACGGAGATATCGACCTCGGAAGGCAGCGAAGCTCCATTACGCCCAATGCATTTTGAAAATGAAAATATTTTTTTGTGACTAAACGGCTACAGATAACTTTCTGAAATTTGCGCAGGACGTTTAGCTTGATGAGAGCTGTCAGGGTGCAAAATATCTCAAAAATTTTGGATAGTGCCCTTTTGCACTGGACGACTTTTTGACGACTTTGGAAATAAGGTTCTAGGGCCTTAAGCTTTCATTTCCCAAAGTTTCAGCTTTTAGAATTAAAAGGCCCACAGGGTGACACATTTCCTCCCATTCGGAACTCTACTATGATACCATTTACTACAATTCTAATGAAAATGTGAACTTCTATATTGTTGACAGATGTCAACTGAATGGCTTTGACAGAAATTTTCTAAACCTTCTATATTTTGATTTTAGGTTCTCTTACGGCCGCCATATTGAATTTTACTACTATCGGATGTACAAAAAAATTCGCTTTTCAAAAACGTTAACAATAACAATTTGACGTGAAAAATAGCTGAGGTTTAAAGTTTAGCTATTTTTCACGTCAAAAAAATTTGAAAAAGTTGGTGTAATTACTTTTTGCACATATTCTTTTTTTAAAATTTGACTATCTTTACTCAAAATCTAGAGGGCCTAGAAAATTTCTGTCAATGTCATTCGGTTAGCGGCTGTCAAAAATACATAGAAAAGGTCAAACTTTCATTAAAATAGCATCAATAACAAAAAAGATCTAAAGTTCCTTTATAATCGCATCAATTTTCAGAATTTTCGGAATAACTTAGAAACGAATCACGACAAGATATCGTGAAATTCTCTTCAGATTCTTGATCACCATTAAGGAAAAGCGCAAATTTTCTTTAATTTGGCAAACATATCTTAGGTAGGTAGTAGGTGATCAGAAAAAAAAAGTACAGTGACGTGACTTTAGACATAGGTTTTCCAATTACAATTTTGGAAAATGCTTGTCTAAAGCCACTTCGCTGTAGGTACTTTTACCGTTTAGGGAATGCCAATGGTGAGCAGTAACAAAGGAAACACCCTGTATAGGGTGGTGTATACACGGTGGCTCCTTTCATCGCTCGATCACCAGAGCGATGACTATATACAGTGAGTCTCATTTTAACTGGAACCACCGGGAACCACCCAAATAGTGTAGAACAAATCAATTCGCTCTTTTTTTTAACATGTAGAGCTTTAAAATTTGTATCTGTGTGATTCTTAGCCTTTTTTTTATCCCGAAATCCTCGCCGAAATCTCAGCCCACTGCGATTAATTAAGGAGACCAAAAATAGCGAAATCGTATTAGGCATTTTTTTACCGAAAAAGTTTATTAAGAAAAGTTGCTCAGGATGACTCCAAATGGGTAAATCCGAACTTTCAGGCCAAAATAAAAATGTTAAATTTCTGGAGGAAAGAATCAAAAATATCGAAAATTTCAATATTTTTGCAACAAAAGGGTTGCTGTGTGATAAAAAAACAAATGAAATAGGTTTGTTTGACATTTGTTGTTATCTATAGTTGGGCAAAATTTAACAATCGCGAAAAAAGTTTAAATTATAAGCTAATAAATAATAATTTTATAAATTCATAGCTAACAGCAACTGTCAAACACTCATTTCAATTGTTCTTAATTAGGGGAAGTTAGGGAAATGGTGGCCCCCTAAGCATTTCTACTCATTGAATTACTATTTTTGAATAAATCTTTTCGGGATAACGCACAGAGTTTCAAAAACAGGCACTTTTTGATATAGTTTAATAAAATCTCATGAGAAAACAGAATATTAATTTATAATAATTCGAGAAAAAACAATGGGGTGGCTCCCGATTACCCCACTGCAATGGGGTAGGTAATATTAACTGAAATATTTGGGTGGTTTCAGTTAAAATGAGACACACTGTAGATGGCGTTGATCTTGTGAATATCGTCTATTATACAATAAATACTTAATAAGTTACTAGATAACCAGTAGTAGACGATATTCACAAGGTCAACGCCATATATGACCTTGGGTTGGCTTTTTGTTATTTTAAATGGCACCCTGTATATTTTCCTCAATATTTTCTTATTGCATCAAGAAGCATTTTTGATTCTCTTTACAATGGTGTAATAAAATTATACTCTTACATATTGTAAATTTAGAGAAAATGTCACTTGAACGTGTTCCTAAAAGTATGCATCTGGTCTTTTATTTTACAAACTATTCACTTTATCAAAAAATTGTTCCAATTAAAATCGAAAGGTAAAAGACGCATCTGTTGAAGTGAGTAACTCGACATAATCTTGTAATAAAAAAATGTGTAGGTATGACGTAATTACTCAGTGTACGAGACTCGGCGAAGAAGCTATCAAGATAAATCGAATCGAATCAATATATTAATTTATCCGAGGGGTAGGGGGCAGGTCTCCCTAAAATTTGGTGTACCCAAGAATTCCAAGGGAAGGACAATTCCGAGGAATTCCACAGACTTCCAGGGAACTCCAAAGATTTCCAGGAAGTTTTACGGTCATTTCATTTAAAGAGTGCCTAATTTTTATTAATTTTCTGCCGCTGCCCTTATTCCAGATACTCCCACAAAATTCTAGCGACTTTATTCCAGAGACTTCCAAAGAATTCTAGACCTCGTTTTAGACACTCCCAAGAAATTCCAGAGACTTTATAAGAATTTGAGACATTTCAAATTAATTCCCTGAACGTCCAAGCAATTTCAGTGATTTCCAAAGAATTCCTCAGACTTTCAATGAATTCCACAGAATCCAGTGAATTCTAAAGATTTTCAAATGTTTAGAATTCCCCTGGACTTGCAAGCAATTCCCAATGATTTCCATCAAAGAATTCCTGAGACTTCCAATAAATTCCCGAGAATTCTAAAGAATTCCAAAGATTTACTAAGTTTTGTAAGTAAGTACGCCAGAATTCCATGGAGATTCCACCCTCGAATTTATCATTAAGATTCAGGTCCTTAAGTAAGTAGGTATAATGGCCGATTGCACTGTAATTTTTGAGTGTCCCTTAAAAGTAAGTGACCCTTAAAGTCCTTGGAAACCATTGTTTCAACAAACGTATCTACGGTATTTAAACGTCACTTATCTTTAATAAGGAAACCCTTAGCCCCGATTGCACCGCTCTCCCTTAACTTTAAGTGACCCCTTAAAAGCCTTGGAAACAATTGTTGAGAGAGTTCCCCTGGACTTCCAAGGAATTCCCAATGATTTCCATCAAAGAATTCCTGAGACTTCCAATAAATTCCCGAGAATTCTAAAGAATTCCAAAGATTTACTAAGTCTTGTAAGTAAGTACGCCAGAATTCCATGGAGATCCCACCCTCGAATTTATCATTAAGATTTAGGTCCTTAAGTAAGTATAATGGCAGGTTGCACAGTAATTCTTGAGTGTCCCTTAAAGACAAGTGACGCTTAAAGTCCTTGGAATCCATTATTATTTTAACAAACGTATCTACGGTATTTAAACGTCACTTATATTTAATAAGGAACCCCTTAGCCCCGATTTCACCGCTCTCCCTTAACTTTAAGTGACCCTTAAAAGCCCTGGAAACAATTGTTGAGAGAATCGTTTCCACATCACAGTTTTTAAGGGTCACTCAAAGTTAAGGGAAAACGGTGCAATTGGGCGGCTTAAAATTACTATGCAATCGGCTATAATAGGGTGTATCGAAAAAAAAATTTTTTTTTAAATGCAACATTTATTGTTTTTCTGTCACTAGTAGGCTCGGAGTAGATTTTAAAGATCACTAACAGCCGTTTTTTCATCTCTAGTTAAATTTAGCTACCTACTAGATGGCCATTGCATTATAGTTTCAAAGACAATTAACTCTCAATCAGAGCTGGGAGTAACTTTAGAAAAAAGTTACTTTTATGTAACTAGTTACAAAAAGTAACTAAGTTACTTAGTAACTAGTTACTTTTTTTCTCCCTGCGAAAAGTAACTATATCTAGTTACTTTACTGAAGTAACTTGTAACTAGTTACTTTTGGTAAGTATCTAAAGACATAAAAAAGTAACTAGTTACTTTTCATGTATCTAGTTACTTTTCATGTATTTAGTTACTTTCCAACGTAACTAGTTACTTTTTATGCAATAAGATACTTTTACAATAATATCAACAATTTTCAGAAAAGTTATATTTCTATAGGCTGGGTAAAACAGAATTTTTTTATGCCATAATTCATCTGCCCATTGACATTTTCTTTTTATTTACTTTTGAGATTTTGACAGATTGTGAGGTAAGAGAAAATTTGATAGAAATGAGAAATCAAAAAATAAAATTGCTCAGGTAAATTTGCATCAAAACAACTAACTTTTGTGGTGTTTTTGCGTTTTTCGAAAATCTAAACATTTCACCGATTTCTTCGATATTTTTGAAAATCTAGGGTGGCCGTGACTGCACTTCCGGTCAAGTATGATACATGTTTCTAACTCAGAAAAAAATTGTACATTCCGAATCCGTTGAGAAAAAGGTGTCATTCTATTTGAAAAAACAAAGTTAAGATCATTTCCGGTTGAACCGGAAGTGGAAAAAATTCCCTTAATATACGCGCAAGTGTCCCCCTCCGTGCGGGATTGGCCAGCTTTTATTTCAATTCAATATTTAACTTTCTTTATTACATCCAAAGATATTAAAGAGGTGGGAAGTTTTAAAAAACCCTGTATGGGCTGTATGTACATACCATGATCATAAGATTTATAATTTTAGTGGACCATGATCTTTATTCTTTGGTTAGTAACGCAACGCAATGAAACTGGCTTGCTCTAATTTATCATAAATCTAGATGCACCTATTGGTACAAAAGAATTTTAATGGTACAACATACAGAGCGCAAAATGAGTAGCTATTAGCTAGCTACAGATTTTAAAAAATTATCCTCCTCCGAAATTGTCGAGGTATTTAATTAAATTTAAACTCAATCCCAACCGTTTCTATAACATTAATGAAAGTAACTAAATTACGCCAAAAGTAACTAAAATACTGTATCTAGTTACTTACAGAAGTATTTAGTTACTTTTTAAAAGTATCTAGATACCAAAAGTAACTAAGTTACTTCAAAAGTAACTAAGATACTATATCTAGTTACTTTTCATAAGTAACTTGTAACTAAGTTCTTTTTTCAGTAAAGTATCTAGTTACTTCAGTAACTTAAGTTACTTTTATGAAAAGTAACTTGAAAAGTATCTAGTTACTTTTTCAAAGTAACTTTCCCAGCTCTGCTCTCAATCAAGTTGCTGGTGCATGCATGACAGAACTTATGTATGACAGTACTGGTTGACGTCTAAAGTTCAAACGTTAAATTTTTGTGCGTTTTTCAGTCTTCGAAGGCCCACCAAATATAGGCTACTCGAGACTATTTCTAGTGTAAATTGCCTTTAAAATATTCTTATTAACTCGAAAGGTATGCACAGAAATTCGAATAAAAAACGCAGGAAAATATAACGTCTGAACTTTAGACGTCAATCAGTAGTGTCATAAGTTCTGTCATGCATGCACCAGCAACTTGATTAATTAGAGTTAATTGTCGTTGAAACTATATGGCAGTAGTTAGCTAAATTTAACTAGAGATGAAAAAAAACGGCCTTTAGTGGTCTTTAAAATCTACTCCGAGCCTACTAGTGATAGAAAAACAATAAATAATGAATTTAAAAAAATTATTCGTTGTAGACTTGGAATTTCAAAATAACCAATATTTGAGGGGCGGTAGAGGGCTAAAGATGTTGAACTATAGCAAAACCTTAAATAAACCTTCTTCTTAGGACAGTAAAAGGCAAGTTTTGGCGACTATTACAAAGCGAAATTAGAAAATTCTTTTTTTTCGATACACCCTAGGCTATAAGTAGGTACATCAAAAGCAAAAAATTACCAATATTCAGTGAAGGTGAAACGGTCCCTCATGAGCCTGCTGACGGGATCATCTGACGTCGAAAACAATTTGTGGAAATACGCATACTGCCTGGCAATACTTTTGATTTGTCTCAAAGCAATCTCCAGAGTGGGACTCCCCTTCAGCTCCTCTAATTCCTCCAAATTAAAATACAATACTGTCGTGTAATTCTTTGGTAAAATATCGATATAAGGCTTCCAGAAGGAATCCTCCTTAAACTTTTCAACCAGCAACAAAATCGCCAAAGTCACATTGGGCATGCTGCTTAATATTTTATCTTTTTCGATGAGCCCCTTTAGAATACTCTGATTGGCCGTTTCTATACTCAGCATTAATTTTCTAGGAACAGCAATAACCAGAGTTGATTGGACTATATCGACATCAGCCTGTAGCCCTAAATCGTAGCCATCAAACTCCCGGATGCTGCAGCCGTTCAATTTCGCGCCATTTTCAAGGCACCACTTCAAAAAATTGTCAACGATGGCGCCAGCTGCGCGGTTATCGACTGAGTTCTTTGCGTCTTTACTGATTTCCAATGTTTTCACTTTTTCGGTTATGTTGAAGATTTCCCGTTGGTTTTCCAGTGATTTTTGAATGTTTTGGTGTTGGGGGATGGTGCTAATTCGGAGTAATTTGTCGACGAATTCGTCGAGTTCTTTTCGCATTTGGTTGAGGTTACGTTGGTTTCTGGCCTTTGGCGGAGGCGGATTTTTGGTGGTTTTGCTTTTCCGACCCATTTTCACTGCACTGTTTTCAATGATTTCCCATACACTGCAAAACCTCCCACATAAACTAAAAACTATCGAATTACAGGTTTATTTATAGAGGGCCAGACACGTGTCAACACCAGATGACGCTCGCGGCGCAGCGGTTTAATGCGCTCCGACGTTTTCTATGGCGCCGTCGCCAGTTGATTATTTTGAAAATATTCTTGGATGTATATTTTTCGACAAAATAATATGCTTAAAATAGGATTAATAAGCCAGTTTGACTACATTGTGCTCCTTTATCGTAGATAATAACTTTTTCGTAAGGACTGACAGTAGCCTGTTATTCACCGATCTGTGTAATTAGTTGCCTATACTAGTGAATTGAATGAGGAGCTTAAGGTCCGTCAAAACTCGTCAGTGTAAATCGAACTGAGAAATCGTTTACGAACCAACTGAAAAAGGCTTAACTCACAAACCCCCGCGTTCATTAGAAAGTTTCCGGCTTTACTTGATCCTGGTACAGTCGAGAAAGTAAGTCATGCACCCAATTCTTGAGAAAACCAGCCTTCGATAGTGGTGCATTTCCATGTCATTAGAACCGGCAGCAATTAGGGGTTGTAATACTGGGTCAAAAAGCTTAGGACTGTAAGCCAGTTAAGAATTATTCGCTCAAGAATTTGGCATAAAGTGCATTATTTAGTTTTTCGACTGTACCAACTCAAAGATTTAGCTCATTCACTTTCACAGAAGTGTGTATAACTGGTTGCCTGTATTACATAAATAATGTTTGGATTTCTCAAGATATTCCATATGCGCAAAATCTGGACGAATCAGAAAATATTGTGAAGTATTGCATACAAAACATAACGTCAGATTTTAGTTGTCTTGGTTGTCTTAGAACTTTTGGGCCAGTAAACTTTAGCAAGAGAAGAGACGTAGGTATATGGATGTGGAAGTGAAAACAGAAAACACATTGGAAAGACACAAAAATGGAATTGCGTGAAAAAGCTCCTCTAGGACTAGGAATTTTTTGAAGCCCCTGAATCCAGTAATTTACGATTAACAGCATCGTATTTAAGAGGACCTATGTGGGAGAAACACGCCACAGCCGATACTACTCGACCGATTTGGCTGAAATTTTGCACATGGGAATTGTATTACAGTTTACACGTCGAAGAGCTGAACATATTTTGGTTTCAATCGCCCCACGGAAAGTGCCATTTTGTCACACCAATTTCCAAATTTAAAGTTATTATTCTCTTATTTACCCATCCAAAACAAGTTTTTGAAAGATTTATAGTCACCATCAGAAAGGTCTTCAAATTCTGGTTTTGAATGAGAGAAAATTTATTCGCATTTAGTATCCTTTGAATAGAAAAATCGAAATTTTGTGATATTACTGAAACCATTTTATAGCCCAAACTACTGGATCGATTTGTCCGAAAGGACCCCGCACCATCCTTATGGAAAATGGCTTTCTGTCGGATTGGCTGAAATTTTAGTATGTTGTAGATTTTGACCTCCTGATCAAAAGTCATCATTGCCACCAAGCAATCGTACGGACAGTTTTTGCTCCAGAGGGTGCGGAAGATAAAATTTTCCCTATAAGGACATACACATTTTTCGGACCGTCGTAAAAATAATTTTTTCAGCATAATAAGCAAACACACCCATAAGACTCCTGTATAAAAGTATGTTAATAATATACGTAAGAAAAGTGCCCCTGGACTTATCATGTGCTAATTATGATGGTAGAAATGTAAATTAGTTTTCTTTGCATGTAATTCTTATGGGAAAATTTTATCTTCGCCAGCCTGAGGAGCAAAAACTGTCCGTACGATTGCTTTGTGGCAACAGGGCCGTGCGGTGCTATGAGGCGAAGAGGCGGCCGCATCAGGCGCCACTCTAAGGGGGCGCCATTTCACCATTTTCAAAAAGCAGTAAATTAAAAAATTAAAAAATAATAATAATAACAATAAGTATGAAAGTACGATTCGTTTCTGTACACAAAATTTTCTCTTTTTTCTCGTAGGTTTTGTCAGTCAAAATTTTGCTGGATGTCAAATTTACTTCGGTCGGGTGCGAGTTGGCACAGTCAAAAATGGGCGCATGTTTTTTCTAAGTTGAACTCGGTGGACTTAACCTTCTTTGACTAGGAATCACTCTTTTTATATAAATAAGCGCCAAATCGGTAAAAAAATCTGCCTTACTAAAGTTAAGTTTTTCCTTTTATTATTCTGAAGTGCTGCAAAAATGCGTGACCTTGAAATTATCAAAAAATTTTGCCTGCGGCGCTACATTGACTTTTCCTTTTCAGCTGGAAAATTCGATTGTTTTCAGTTAAAAAATGTTTGTGCACCTCCTACAGGGAGGGAGCTACGGCCCTGCCTGGAAGGGCGCCATTTCGGAGAGTCGCATCACCTGAAAAAAATCTACCGCACGGCCCTGTGTGGCAATGATAACTTTTGATCAGGAGGTCAAAATCTACAACATACTAAAATTTCAGCCAATCCGACAGAAAGCCATTTTCCCATAAGGATGGTGCGGGTCCTTTGGTACATGGAGGTAAGGTGAGCCGTTGAAGAGCTGAAAGGCTATGGGAAACAATTGATCCAACTTTAAAATCTTAAACACAAGTCACGGAAATCAAAGACCCACGCTTTGGGGAGGTTTCAACCGCTTCTCTGCTGCCATTTTTAATTTGGAAGTGGAAGGTTAATAAATAAAACAATCGTGAGATTTCCGAAAATTGCAAATTGGTTGCCAACTAACTACGATATACCAAATCTAATTTGCCAACTGATCTGATAGTAGGGGGGAAGAGTACCCCCCATCCCCCCATGAAAGCGCCCCTAAGTAGGTAAAGTAGGTACTTTATAAGTTTCTACCCTATTGCTGAACAAATTTTTTTGACTTAATTTATCTCTATATTTAAGGGAGGTTTCTCCTATGTTTTACATTATACCTACCTCTGCAAGTATATAATGCCGATTTCTTGCTACAGTTGCACTGTGCAGTGCGCAGTACAGAAATAACTTGCTCTGATTGTAAGCTCTCGATCGTTGATCGTTTGTAACGTATTTCATAACGCATATCAGTTAAATTGAAGGCAAAGATGTTATAACTAGATGGCTGGAAGTCTATAAAACACTACATGACAACTGGTCCCCATATCTGAGAAGTGTGATTGAGAGCGATTCATTGTGTCTGTGCTGTGTGAGAAAAGGAAAGCTGTCCTGCAGCTGCAGTATACGAATCTCGAGTTACGTGTTACAACGTCATGTCATAAGAGGGAAAAGGATGCAGATCTGCTTCCTTTTTCCTCTTGTGGCGAAGTAATACGTAACACGAGATAGATATCCCGGCAGTACTGCGGCAGCTTATGGCAGGTCGAAATCGGCATCAGAGAACTTATTGGACTGTGTGCCAATATAGAATACCTACTCCGATCGAGAAATCAACACAAAGTGCATTACTTAGTTTCTCGACTGTATACCTACCTACTGTACTTTTCAAAAAAAATTACCACGTAAGAAGCCATCGGTATATTGTCGCATCTGGCCCTTTCGGTCCAGAGCTGGTACCGGGTTGTATGGGGGGAAAATGGGAGAGGACTAAAAGGACATCCCCAAAAAACGAGATAAAAATCAAAACGGTTTAATTCCTTCAAGGGAGGAATGGCAAAAGTTTAAAAGGGACAAATAATTATTGACAAATTATTATTATCAAAAGGACAGAGTACTTACCCTAAGGGTAGATACCCCACGCACAACCGGCCAGTGGCTTGGCAGGCCACCGACTCCCCGAGTTGTACGTGATGTACCTCGAAGGAAGCGATGACACATTTATTGCTGAATAAGCACAAAAACTCCACTATTCCACCGAAAATTTTTTCACTTTTTTCAAGTAGTTTTTGTTTGGAAAAAAGCAAAATTTAGTTTTTTTCTAATGTTAGAACCGGGGGCCGGTTCTTGTCGGCGAGGGGGTGATGTCACATAGTGGAGTTTTGTGCTTATTCAACAATAAATGTGTCATCGCTTCCTTCGAGGTACATCACGAACAACTCGGGAGTCGGTGGCCTGCCAAGCCACTGGCCGGTTGTGCGTGGAGTATCTCCCCTTAGGGTAAGTACTCTGTCCTTTTGATAATAATAATTTGTCAATAATTATTTGTCCCTTTTAAACTTTTGCCATTCCTCCCTTGAACTAATTAAACCGTTTTGATTTTTATCTCGTCTTTTGAGGATGTCCTCTCAGTCCTCTCCCATTTTCCCCCCATACAACCCGGTACCAGCTCTGGACCCAAAGGGCCAGATGCGACAATATCGTATATATATCAAAGCGATTTGTATCCCTGTACCTGTAGATGTTGCTGGCTTTACTAGTGGGATCGGGTGCAGATTTTATTAATCTGCACCTACTAAGTAGTGTCCCGTGCAAATACCTTTGTGTAATTTTTCTAATTTTTTGAATTTTCCGAGGAATTTTGAAAATTTGACCGTTCCATTAAGTACCACCATTTAGGGATGTAACTTGGTTTGGAGACAACTTATGGCACAACATCGTATAAGGTTTTTTTAACCTCCGCAACTCCCATCACAATTAAAAAAGAATGGGAATTTACTGCAATCAGTAAAATTTTCGAATTTGAAATAACATTAGAACGTTTGGAGGTCCCAGGAATAGAGATGTGAGCTTGAAAAGTTTCAGTTGAAAAGTTTCAAAAACTTTTCATTTCATTGAAAAGTTTCAGCCTATGTTGAAACTTTTCACTTTTTTTTGAAAAGTTGTTGAAAGTATCAATGCGGTAATAATAAACTTTCACCGACAGCGCCACCAATTCTAGTCGTATAGTATCAGTACCCATTGAGCACTGGAAACAGTGAAATAAAGTGAAATACTACTTAAAAAATGGAAACAATGATGAATTTTATTGTTTAATGCTTTTATTTTGACTTATTAACTTGTTTACCTATACACTTACTATTTTTGTCATTTAATATTATATTATGTTCCCTATTCAGCTGTTGTAGATTTATTTAATTCTCCAGAATACCTTATACTACCGTAGGATAACTTTTCATTTTTTTTTGAAACTTTTCAAAATTTCATGAAAAGTTTCATGAAAAGTTTCAACAAATGTACTTTTCATGAAAACTCACATCTCTACCCAGGAACCCAAAAAAGAGGTTTCTAAAATCTGTCTGTATGTACGTACGTTCATTTGTAAACCCTCTACAGTCCAAACTACTGGAGCGATTTGTATGAAATTTGGTACATAGGCATCTCATAGCCTAACTTAGATCTGAAAAGCTTTTGGAGCCAATCGTGCAACCGAAAGGGCCTTTTTGGCACATTAACTTTTAAATTTTAAATACAAACCCCTATTTTTGACGTCACCATAAGAAAAGCCTTCAAATTCTGCTTCTGTATTCTGTATTCTGTTTTCTGTATTCACTCTTAATGCCTTTTTGCCAAAAACTCAAATATTCTAGATTTTTAACGCACTTTAAAAACATGATACAGCCCAAACCTCTGGATCGATTTGTATTAGTTTGTATTTAAAATTCCAAAGTTGAAATGCCACAATGGCACTTTCGGTTGCATGTTTGGCTTCAAAAGCTTTTCAGATCTAAGTTAGGCTATGAGATGCCTATGTACCAAATTTCAGCGAAATCGCTCCAGTAGTTTGGGCTGGTGGAGCGTTTACAAAGGCACATACGTACGTACATACAGACATAATTTAGAAACCTCTTTTTTGGGTTTCTGGGACCTCAAAACGTATAGATCTGATGTTATCTTAAATTCGAAAGTTTTTGTGATTGCAGTAACCTCCCATGTTTTTTAATTTTGATGGGAATGGGGGAGGTTATGGGCAGTGGCGACAAATTCCTCGTTAGGTATACTTATTGTGAAGGGGCTGAAAAATTTTAAATGGCAAACTGGATCCAAATGAGTTCAAACCGATCACAATTTGCCGTTTTTTGTGTGTATCGCTCGGACTATATCACGACTATCACCCATTTATTATTGTTTGAGGACTTATTCCTTATAAAATATTTAGTAAAGTAGCCCAAGTAACTACTTTTATTTACTACACTGTTGCACTATTTTGAAAATTCCTCTGTCGGATCGAAGTGAAAAAGAGAAGAAAACAAACTGGAAGTGTAGTGTAGTGTAATAGGTATCTCCTATTACAAACTAATATTTTTAAGTTTTTTGAAAGCTTGGTCCATTTTTCAAAGAGGAACTGATGTTTGATTACACAAGGTAGTTTCACAGTCTCGTTCCACAAAATTTACATTGAATGTTTGAGCGTCTTTCGATCGATTTACAGTGCGACCCAAAAGCTGTTATTTTTCTTTGACCCAAACGTTTTTTCATTTTCCAGGCAACTGTTTTGTATTTTGTGTTAATTTCTTTTATAGCTGAAGATGGAGTAACACTCCGAAACGCGTCCTAAACAGTAAGTAAATTTTGTGGAACGAGACTGTGAAACTATACCTTGTGTAATTAATATTTTTAAGGTAACAAAACTGTGGTACATATCTGCATACCATTATAAAAGAAGGATGAGAAGTTTTACCTTGTTATTTTTAGAACAATTAAAACTAAATAACGACTAGTTTTTAACTAAAATATTTTTTAGATGCTGGTTTATAATCTTGAGCTACAGTTTAGAAATTAAAATGTATGTTTATTCCGTTCTTTTTCTCCATGTTCAATAGTATGATGTTTGTGTGCAGCATGCACTTTTCTATGCAGCTTGTGGTGAAGATGACGAGCTTTCTTTTTTGACTTTTCTTCGTCCGAAAGAATAGTGATGTTACCTGAAAATAATTTTACAGCTTTTGCCATCAAATATGTACTTACCTACCGGTAATAGCAAAGTTAGGAAATGGAAGAACTGTACTAAAGCCGCCCCCGCCTGGCAATAATAATTCTGCAACTAAATTTGGTATAACCAAACTAGACTGTACGATTTGCTGCCATCCAGCAGTTAGAAGACTCAGAAAATCCAAAGAACCGTTACTAGCATTACCCAAAGATTGAGATATCAACTGGTAGATTTGCCCAATGCCAGGAATTTGCGATATTGCGTCTTGATTTTGCAACAATTCCTCTAAGTTACCGCTTTGCAGGAATTGCTGGATTTGACCAATATCGATTCCTGGTAATAAATTGGGGAAATCTTGTAAGCCTCTCGACGAGTTCAGCAGCCTCAATAAGAATCCAAAAAAACGAGGAATTGATTGTGCGGGGTTGAAAATATTATTCAAGAGGACTAGAAAACGTACCACTAGGTCTATAGCTCCTCTGCTATTACCTGTTCTGAGCAACTGAAGGAAGGTAGAGAAATTTATACTGTTCAGAAATAAATTGTTTGCATTTAAATCTCGCAAAAACTGAATAAAGACTCGGAAAGTTCCTGAATTTTCACCCTCTGCCAATTTTAGAAACTCATCGATGATTTGGGATAAATCAGAACCGTTTATTGCAATTCCTCCATTTTGACCAATTTCTAGTAAGACTTGGAACAGATTATCGAAATATTCACGTCCTCTCGATATCGCGACGATATAATAAATAACTTTGAAGAGATTGTCAATGCTGTTGTCGTTTCCTCCAAGCTCTACAATAATTCTCAAGAACCTTTCTGGATCTGTGAAAATTCTGCCAGCAATTTGCCCCCAGTTCAAATTCCTAGTGCTTTGAAGGATTCTTAGCAAAGCTTGAAGACCATTCGAGGCATTAATTATGGATTGCAAATCCAGGTGGGCACCTGCTAGCGTTCCAGCTGGAGCATCGTGGAACAAATCCGTTATTCCCAAGAGAACATTAACAAAATGTGTTATTCCTCCATGGATTCGATAGTGGCCTTCTCCGGAAATTAGGGCGTTTATTGTTCCTCTTAAAAGGTACAAAGCTTGGGAGACGTCAGCTAAATTTCCTTCTTGTACTCCCAACTGACCTGGAGCTTCATGGAAGAGGTCGGTATGACGCTCAACACTTTGTCCTGCAGAAATTAAGCTTTGAAGAGAGGAAAGAGATTGGAAATAAGCTTCAAAGCTTTCGCGATTTTCTGACCAAGAACTGTTAAGCTTGACGGTCGATTGCGTCCTTGTATCGACCCCTAATCCATCTCCATTTTTCCCGTCTAAAATCAGGAATAAGGTTGAGGAATAATTGAAAATAGCGGCGTATCCTGAAGTTGAATTTAAAAATCCCAGCAAAGACCTGTTCGAGCTATAGTAAAAGTCTAGTCCATTCGGGTCAGAGGAACCGTTTAAATTGTCTCTACGATGCAAATGTTGTCTTTGATGAATGTTGTGAACATTGTGACGAGCACTTTTGATTTGGTGGTGATGTTTAGGGTCTTCTGCAATGAAGGTGGTAATTTTTTTCAAAATAGGTAACGCAAATCTTACCGTGATGAACCAAAGCACCACAGCAAATCACCAAACATGCTAAAATCGCTCCTTTTCGAAGCATATTTACGACTAGCTAAGTTGCAATTGCGTCTTGGCTTAAATAAAAATCGGGAAATGTCAGGAATTTGGAGGTAACTTTACATAGGTATTTCGTGTGCAAAAGATTATCTGACAATCTAACCGTTGACTGTGTAATTTAATATTTCTGGAAATTTACAATGGCTCAGGTGAACAATTTGCGAACAATTTTAATTGCTCATGAATAAGTAATAGTTGTTTTGCAACATTTCTGTCTTTTTGACGACAAAAGTCTTTATAGTTCTTTATCTTCTTCCTTCATTATTCTATTAGTTTATATTTTTAATTTGGTGATTCATGGCAATAATTTCAGAAAACTCTGGAACATTTACATTACATGGTGTAATCGTGTTCTTTATCAATGTTATTTTCTTATCTTTACGTTCAAAATGCGACTGTCCCTTGAAACGCATTTAATTTGGACGATTTTGTGTCCTGTACATTATTTTTGGTTTAACGTTGCATTTTTCTAAGTAGAGGTATTCTCAAAACTTTGCTGTGGAAGATAAGATGTTCACCTATAACACCATAAAGATTAGTAAGGCCCTCTATACAGTGAGGTTTAAAAGTTGGGCACTAAATGTGAATGAATTCTTATTTAAAACCGGAATTTGAAGACCTTTCTGATGGTTACAGTATGTTTCAAAAACTTGTTTCCGATGGTTAAAGGAGAGCATAGGTACGTTATAAGTCAAAATTTTGAAAATTGCTTTGCCAAAAAGGCACTTATCGTGGGTCGATTGCTTCCAAAATCTTTTCGGCTCTGCAACGGATAATACAATCTCCACTTTCAAATCTTCAGCCAAATCGGTCCAGGGATTTCGACTGTATCGTGTTTTAAAAGTAGGTACTTTAAAAAATCTTGAACTACGAGCTTTACTATGTCAAAAGGGCACTATGAGTGAATACATCTTTGGAAGCAGAATTTGAAAGTCTGTCTTATGTTGACGTCAAAATGGGAATTTGTATTTAAAATTTAAATAGTTGATGTGTCAAAATGACATTTACAGTTGCACGATTGGCTCCAAAAGCTTATCGGATCTAAGCAAGGATCTAAGTTAGGTTATGAAGTGCCTATGTATCAAGTTTCAACCAAATCGGTCTAGTAGCTTCGGCTCTGGCGTTTTTACGAACGTACGTACGCACGTACACACAGACACATTCTAAAAACCATTTTTCTAGGTCCCTGAGACCTCAAAACGTATAGATCCGGTCTTACGACGAATTCGAAAATTTAAGTGATTGCAGTGTATACATAACCTCTTATTTATTTGAAACTGTGGGGTTGGTTGGGGAGGTTAAAAAAATGTACAGTTGTGTCGCTTATACTTATTGTTTTTCACGACCCATTTTGTAAATTAATTAATTAATTCTTTCTTTACTTAAGAAAATTTGAATATTGTAAACTGAGGATTGAGACAGTAAAGGCGTTTTTTCGTTTGAAGCTTGACTCAACCCTGAATAATTATTTCTCTTTCCAGAGTCCAGAGTCAATTGATGTATATTAAAGCGATGTTTATTCCTGTATGAAACTAGCTTTCAATTTATGTATTACATTATGTACCAATTATTTAACACCAGAATCAAAACTGGGGCCACCTTCTTTCTAAAGAATTAACGATCTGAAATTTTGCGCCCCAAGATTTTTGCGGCCTAGGCGGTCGCCTCACCAATTCGGCCATAACACGGCCCTGTTCTTAATCCACACTTTAGTGCATACAGGGTGTCTTACGAATATGAAACAGTATTGGTACCTCTGAACATAAGTAAGGTACAATTATAAGATTTGGCATTTCCAGAAATTGCTACATCCTGAATCCAATAAAAATATATGCCACTATGGGACACTTCCGGTTATACCGGAAGTAGAGTTCAACTTTGAAATCTTAAATGGCAATCCCCATTTTTCATTGCAGATTCGACTAGAGGGGGTAAAAGTAAACTTAACACATTTATATTGAGAGAGGGTGAAGTCAGAATTTCTACAAAATTATTAAAATTGTATATAATAATCCAAACTAGTTTCGAAGAGGTGCTGTCTTCATCTTCAGTGGACAAAAGTTTTTCTTAAGAAAGAAAGAATAAAATTAACGACAAAATGGGGGCATTATAAAAAACTTACCCTACCTAATTGTAGATTATAGTAGATTATTGTAGAATGTAAGAATTAGTAAAACAGTGTCCCCAATAAGGGGGAGCACCGAGAAGAAATTAAATTCGAAACCTGGTTACATATTAAATTTTGATAAAACTAGTTTGGATTATTGTACAGTTTTAATAATTTTGTGGGAATTCTGACTTCACCCTCTCTCAATTTGAATAACAACTCCCACTTCACCCTTTACAACAAATTAAAACATTTAACATGCAACTCGCCGGCCCTAGCCGCCTAGGTTTCATTAACGTTTTTAGGAAAAAAATGTGCAAAAGTGCAAAACAGTAATATGGAAAAATTGTTATATGTAACTTTAAAACCATGGGCGATAAAAATTAGAGTGATACACCGTTGGAAAGTAGAAATACCATTCTACTTTATGCTTGCCAAAAAATTCAAGAAAGTTAATTCAGAGTTGATTTAAAGAAATTGAAATATTAGAAACATAAAACACAAATAACATTTTTTTTCCTATGGAAAAAGGGGAGATTTTAATTTTTCCTTTTTTGGGTACTTTATAGGTATCGTTGGAAAGGGAATAAGATTCTGTATTCATCCATGTAGAAAAACTTGTAGGATGCCATTCAAGAAAGAGATGTTATTCGGGTTTTAAATTTCCAGTATTGAAATTTCTATAAATCGACTTTGAGACAACTTTCTGACAATTTTTATCAAGCATAATGTACAGCAATCTTTCTACTTTACAACGGTGTGTCTCCTTTTTTTTCATCGCTCACGGTTTAAAAGTCATAGTCAATTTTCCACAGCACTGCTTTGTACATTTTTTTCTGTAAACGTTAATAAAATGTAGGTGGCTGGTACAAGCGGGTTGCGCGTTATGTGTTTTGGGTTAAATTTTTCCTCCTCTATCCGAATCTTTAGTGAAAAATTTGAAATTATAAAATTAGTCCCTACTTCCGGCATAAGCGGAAGTGCTCCATAGTCGCCAATAATGTTAATAGATTCAGAATGTGGCAATTTCTGAAAATGCAAAATCTTACAGGATTACAGGAACTGTGCCTGGCTTATGTCCAGAGATATCAATACTGTTGTATATTCGTAAGACACCCTGTATCGAGATCGAGACGAGATCAAACATGGCGAGATTTTTCAAAATCGAGACGAGATTTAAGTTAATTGAGATTTTTCGGGACGAGACGAGATTTTGTCTCGTCTGAAGCTCTACTTAGTCCAGTCAAGTTAGGTTTTTTAAAAGAAATAATTTATATGATTTACTCAATGTTTATATATTTTTGAAATTTTGGCTACGGGCTCCTGATGGCACCTGAAATGAAATGCCGAAAAGTTCCCACCTCCCAAGGACTTTTTAATGCAGAATTTCACGAGGAATATTCTCGATTAGAGTAATTTTTTGTCCGTTTGATAGTTTAGCCGAATAATGCTAAAAACTAACGCCATGTCCCATACTTCTGGGAGTAGGTTTTTGCCAAAAGAGGGATGAAGCTTACACTTGGGAGGTGTTAAGTTTGCGGCCCTGCATTTCAGGGCCCATCAGCAATCCGTAGCCAACATTTCATAAATATATAAATATGTTTTACTAAAAAATCTAATTTGACTGTTCTACAACTTCGGACGTTGTTTGCCAGCAAAATAATCAAAACGACTTTTTTAATACAGAATTTCATCAGGAATGTTTTATTAAGGATAGTTTTGCGGAAAATGCTAAAAACTAGCGCCATGTCACGTTTGGGGGTGGTTTTCGCCAAATAAGGGATGAAGCGTACACTTGGGGGGTGGGAATTTTTGGGCATTTCATTTCAGGTGCCCTCAGGAGCCCGTAGCCAAAATTTCAAAAATATATATACTTTATTTCTTCTATTCGTCTTTTTTAGATCTAACCGGACAATGGACATACTACCGCAAAATTTCAAAATGCAATGATTTCATGTCATCATGTTATGATTTATTTACACACAATAAAAAGGAATCTCATAAAAACAATTATAAATTACTAAACTAATATTCACATAAAAATATGTATTTATACAAAATCACATGCACGTTATGTTCCTATGCAAAACGAAATTCCGATATACTCACTCAGGATATGTCGTGATAAACAATAATTTTTTAGTAAGTCTGAAATGATCGTTTTAGAATCTTTTTACAATGCTGATCACATATACACAAAGAATGTTTTGGGATGAAAAGGGTATTCAACTATGCGTTTTTAGTAAAATCGAACTTTGGAAACGAAACAACATTGATGCCAATTGTTTAGGTCCACCAAGGTCACTGTATACGAGGCCAGTATTGGGACGTCATGTCATTTTGGCCTGGCACTGCTATAGGAACGGAGACTCCAGGGGATATCAGTCCTAAAATTTTAACAATTAAACTTTGAATTTCTTTCTAAATGTTAACCTGTGGATGATGCTCCATTTGTGTTGTACTGATGGCCGTTCATTTGGTATGGTTGTGTAGGGCTACAGGGCGAAGGTCGGGAGCCATAACCTATACCTAAATCATAACTAGGTGGACGACCCATGCAGTAGCTGCTCATCGCTCCGCCCATTCCAGGACTTTCTCTTTGTTGAAGACAAGCACCCGGTGAGGGACCCATTGAACTGCTAAGTCCCCCGTGACTAAACGACGACATTGATGACATCGAGCTAAAAATGAATTTTTTATTTATTTTTATTTTCATTGAACAGGGTCCTAACTCTGGGACGTTATTCCTTACATGATTCTAGAAAGAAAAGTTCCGATTGACATATGTCCGGAAATGCTTTGTAGGGAAGTTACGCCCCTTCAAAAGGGTACTCAAAAAGTCCAATTCTTTTAAATTTCTCGAAAAATATTAAGAATAGAATTTGGAAATTTGGAACAATCGTTAGTGTATAAAGAGCTTTCTCCTCACTTTTTTCAGATTTTTAATAATATCACAGGTGCGCGTTTTTGGAGGGGCTTACTTATTTTTTTAAATTTTCTTTTGTTGTAGTCATTTTTCTCCCCAAATAATAATAAAATCTTAATCGTTGGTCGATTCTACCCAGAAAAGAGGCTCTTGTTGAATGTCGATAAAATGCACCCTTTTCGATTAAAGTGACTATGATTGGTTTAGAGCGCAACCTAACGTATGTCCCTAAAGTTTTCGGAAAAATTTCAAACACCCATATTTTATTTTCAGTCATTTAATTTTTGATTTTACTTCAGAAGGTCATTTCTACATCCATATTGGTTGTTATAGACCATTCAAGCAACATCCACTTTTGAGCAGAAAGACATATCTACAATGATGACTGGGAACGAGAAAAAACTGTTCCAAAGTGTGGGGGGTCGTCAAGTTTCGATAAAATCAAAAAATTTGAGAAATCGGCGGGATAGTCGTCCAAACAATGATCGCGCAAGGGTTATAGTAGTTTATAACCCAAAGCGTGAAAGTGATGTTTTACGCGGCGAAGGAAAATATGGACAGTCGAGGCGTAGGCGAGACTGGCCATTTCCTGAGGCGTAAAACCACTTTTTCGCTGTGGTTTATACAACATTTTTCTTCCTACACCAATTAAAAATAAATAAATAATTAATTTTGAAATTTGAGAACCCAAGTGACAGATCAAGAAAATCTAGACGTCAAGTACTACAACTTAAATTTGGCAAAACCGCGCGTGTTGTGTTCCTTCATACGCCAATCGCCGTCGCCATATTGTCCATTTTACACGCCTAGCCGTTAGTATAATTTTTACACGACTAACCGTGAGAAGCGGTCCTTTCACAGCCCACCTGAGTCCCGAAAATGTCATTTCAGTTAGTGTAGGAAAAAAACTAAATTATTGCTTACAGAAAAGTCTGATCTACTAGATGTTGTTTGAATGGTCTATCACATTAAATATAAATGTAGAACTGACCTTGTAAAATAAAATCAAAAATTAAACAACTTTCAAAATAAAATATTGGTGTTCAAAATTTTTCCGAAAACTTTAGGGACATACGTTAATTAGTAAAAATAAACTCAGAATATGATTTCTTGCATCATTTTAGAAAGAAAAGTTCAAATGGACATGTGGCGGTAAATAATTCCTAAGGGGGCTATGGTCCTTCGAATAATATGTTTTCCGAGACTCCATTAAAATGACCCTAGCTCTTTTAGGAAACATTTTCTGCCATATCTTAATGTGAACTTTTCTTCCTAAAATGATGTAAGGAATCATCTTCCATCTTTATTTTCACTAATTAGGTAGAAAGAACAAAGTGCTAGTCACAACTTTTCGCCCCCTAAACCAACTGGAATCATTTTATTTGAAAATGGTGCGCCCCAGCTACATTCAACAAGAGCACCTTTTTTATGTGGAATAGACCAGAGAATACGATTTTATTATTACTTGGCAAAAAAATGGCCCACAACAGAAGAAAATGTAACAAAATGTGTAAGGCCCCCCAAGAACGCACACCTCTGATTATTAAAAATCTGAAAAAAATTGAAGGGAAAGCTCTTTATAGCACTAACCATTGCTCTGAATTTCAAAATCCTATTATTCATATTCCTCGAGAAATTTTCAGAAAACTGATTTTTTGAGTTCCCCTTTGAAGGGGTGCAGCTCCCTTATAAAGCATTGCCGGACATAGGAACTTTTCTAAGAAAAGTTTTCTTCCTGGAATGATGTAAGGAATAACGTCTCGTAGTTAGGACTATGAATATAGGAACACCCTGTATAGATAAATACCTATATGTGTCAGCTATCGACATTGGTGGAGGTATGGGAGAGTACATCGACGTATTGTTGAAGCCCTGTAGCCGTGGCGGCGAGGCCGCCGGCCCAGGGTGCTCTGCAGTAGCCGGTGCTCCCCTACGTTGATTCCTCAGCTTTTCCTCCCGTCTCCATTTGGCCCTTCTGTTTGAGAACCAAACTTGGATTCGGGCTTCCGGAAGTCCAATTTTAGCTGCTAACCTTTCCCTTGCAAACACGTCAGGATAATGCGTCCTTTCGAACTCTAAAATCCATAAATTAGTAAAAATAGAACAGTGAGAATCATATGGTACCTTTCTCGAGGCTATCTATTTGATCGTTTGTAAAAGAAGTCCTGTTCCTTTGCAACTTCCTTTTGAGCCTGAGCCTCGCCTGGTCGTCGTCGGGCCCCACGCTGGAGCCGGCGTTTGAGTTGTCCCCGGAGTTGGTTTCGTCGGAGTGGATGCCGTCCAGGTCGGTCACTGGAATAACAATATCTTTTAAGAAATGTTCTTTATTTACCGGTCAAATCAAGGTAGAGAACGGCCTACGTTTAGCAACATGTTCAACAGTATACCTATAGAGGTACGTAAGAAATTCGATTTTATTTTTTCGTGCTTCCCTAATTAATTTTATAAAAATGTTAGTCCATCGTTTTAGATACCGATAACTTGTGTGAAAATTTCTTATCCGCAATCCGCATGTTATGAAAATCCGAGGGGCAAATGTATGGGTGAAATCACCAGGTGTAACATTGTAAAATTAGATGAAATCACGCAGAAAGGTGAAATCAGTGTACAAAAATCTAAGAGTCTAATAAGGGTGCCATTGCAGCGTCGGATTAAAGTGAGTTCGGCTAGGGCCCTGGAGTGCAAAAAAATTACGGGCCCTTTTTAGTATAACAAGTTTTTTTTGCCCCAGCAATAAGTATTATTGATAGGATGATAGGGACAGGTACACTCGAATGCAAGTGAATGCTGACAATTTGTGAAAACTAATAAGCAATCATTCCAGTAGTGTATTTCCATACGTCATTCCTTACTAATTTTGATAAATTATTAACATTCACTTGCACTCGAGTGTACCTAGTATAAAGAAAGGCAGCAAAGAAGCGGCTGGTACCTCCCCATCGCGTCGCTCTTTGATTTTCGTGTCTTGTGTTAAAATTTTAAAGTTGATATGCCTAAATGGCACTTCCCGTGGACCAGTTGCTTCAACTCTTCAATGGATCACCTAATCTTCATGTACCAAATTTGAGCCAAATCTATCCAGTAGTTTGGGTTATAACGTGGTTTTAGTAGCCTTCAAATTCTGTTTGCAGAAATGTATTCACACTTAGTGCTCTTGTAGCATAAAATCCAAAAATTTTAAATTTCGAAGAAATATTAAACATCAGCCTTCAGCACTATACCAGGGCGATTCGGCTCAAATTTGTTAAGCAAAGGTATCATAATTCTCCGAAGAATTTGATTTTCGTGGCAATCGGCGAACGGCACGTGCAATTTTGGCATAATATCTACTTTGAGATTTGTATAATAAAGTCTCATTTTCTTTAAATTTTGTTTTCAAAAATGTATTCAAACTTTTTATCAAAAGATCGTAAAATCTAGAAAAATCACAGAGAAATGCCTTAGGTCATTAACCAAATGGGGAGGTCCCAGCCACTTCCGTAGCTGCCCATTTTTTTTATTAAGAAAGGCAAGTTTTGTATATGAACCGGAAAACATTCATTTTCACCCGCGTAAAGCATAGGTATTTGAAGAATTCATGAGTAGAACGGAGCGGCTCCAGATAATCCACGCTTCACTGTCGGGCGCAGCAAGTTTTCTAAGAGATTTGCCGCAACATTGAACCTTGTGGTTTGAATTAGACACGCCCGGTATCGCCCACTCATCCCCAAAAGTCATCGAGAAATACTATAGATGCTATTACTACTGCATGTTGGAAGAATACAGGGTCGTTCCTTTTTCACTGCTCACCATTGGCATCTCCTAAATGGTAGGAGTTACGGAGTCGATTAAATCAAAGAAAAATAGCGCTATTTTTTTGAAGATTAATGCACGATTCTACCGACCTTACTTAACTTTAAGAGCCTTAAAATGACAATTAAGACGTTTATACCATAAGGCAAACGTCATTCTTCATTTTTAAATGTAACTTAAGTGATAAGTTTGGTCCGTGGGATCGGCCATAAGAATCATAAGAAAATTTCCTCATATCTTTATTCGTTCCTGAGTTATTCCGAAAAATCAGAATCGCGAGTTTTAAAATAAAAATCAGTGTCCACAAAAAACGATTGATGTTATTTAAATGAAACTTTTAACTTTTTATATTTTTGGCAGCAGTCAATCAAATGGCATCAACAAAAAATTTCTAGGCCTTCTAAAGATTTTGAGCAATGACAATCAACTTTTGATTCTCTTATGGCCGCCATGTTGTATTCAAAAATGTAACCAACAAGAACTTTTTTGAAAAAAACATGTTAAAGCTTGAGTCACACGACTTCAAAATCAATTTTATTAAATTTTCAATTTAAAGAAAACATTTTCAATTTAAATGTCAAATAAAGGGATTCAAAAATTGTTTTTCAAAAAGTTTAATACTAATTTAATATAATTAATTATTAATACCTACCTAGAATGATGTAAGGAATAACGTCCCGGAGTTAGGACTATATGAATTTAGGAACACCCTATATTTTAGAATTTGGCAATTTTTCAAAAAAGCCCGTATTGCTTAAACTCCATTCATTTTCTATTGAAGTGATAGAACGTCAAAATTTGAATTTTATGTTGGTATGAGGAAATTTTGCAAGGAATTTTACTAGCAGGTGAGTTGATAGAAGCGATACGTCAGAAAACATGACAGATGTCAAAATTTTGCAACTGCTCTGAATTGGCCCAAAATGGCCTTAGTGTGCGTGCAGTTTTGAGTAAAGTGCAAAGAAAAATATTCACGAAAAAGCCTCAGGTACATTTATCTGTGACACTGCTGCTAACAATAAAAATAAACCCTAGAAGATTTGGTTTATGTCATGTTTTTGCTTTCCCCTTAAAATTTCGATCAAATTGTCAAAAGTACAGGCCCTTACAAATTAGGGTTGTACAGTTCCAGAAAAATTTTAGTTCTGCTATAGAAAATGAACGGATTTTACCTACATTTTTGAAAATCTAATTTTGTCCTGTAGGCCACGGCGCGGCGGTGTCAAAATTCAATATAGAGACCATAAGGGAATTAAAAGAAAAAAAAATTCTGTGGATGCCATTTGATTGACACTAGTCCAAGCTGCCTTTAAATAGCATCAATCACGAGGGAGATATTATTTATTAATTTTTATTTGAAATCGAAATCTTCAGATTTTTCGGAATAACTCGGGAACAAATCAAGAAATTGCAACCGACTTCATATCATCGTATCTGTTACCGTTTAGAAAATGCCAATGGTGAGCAGTGAAAAAGGAACCAGCCTGTATAGAGGAATATAGAAAGTAGAAGTGTAGGGTAGGAGTTGATGTAAAGTGTCCGTAGGAAGTTTGCTATAATTAAAGTAATAATCTTCAAGGGTGGTGACAAACCGATAATTCCCTTTAATAAGCCGTCTTCACGTTAATGAGTTACAGACAAAGCCATCTTTGGAACTAGTTTATCTTGAAAGATGTTTACGTGCTCTAAAACTGATTTAGGTAAATTCACACGCCAGCAAATATGATTTGTTTAAGTAATTATTCTGCTATCGCGCCGGCTGTAAACACATCCACGTTTACGTCTTGTTTGCGGGGATTAAACGAGCAAAAGTGAGGGTATAGGGGGGCCGCGAGGGGGCCATCGGGGGCGGCGGTGGTTCCTCTCGCTTAGTTTGGGTGGGCGTCCGTAAGATAAGACACCCCGATCTGCGTTACGGTGGAGGCAGCCATCCAGAAACTGGCGATAAGGACCAAAGGAAAGAGTCGCGGATGCAGGGGCGGCGGCAACATACTGTCTCTGAATTGTGGCGGTTTCAGCTGAAAACCGCCTCGGTTTTCTCAATGACTGATGGAGCGTTTTATTTCGAAAATTTTTCGTTTAAGCCATGTGTGAAACCGTTTTGATCTCTTCATTACTAATCTATTAAAATTTGTTACTATTAAATCTTTAATTTATTAAAAATGTTTTTTGTTCTTGTTTGTCGTTAATTTAACTTCAGACATAAAAATGATACTCGAGTTTGGAGCTGCGAACGCCGGTGGCCTACGGAACTATGATGACATATGTGCTGTGTAAGCGGAGCTTGTCGTGAGACCGTCATTGTGACTGGGTCGTTATTGGCTAATTTAAAGTCAGCCTGAATTACACTAAACTTTAACAAATATTTAAAAGTCTCTTGTGTAGGGGTAATAGGTGACTTCCATATCCCCACCCCAAGTTGGCGATGACAGCTGTCATTTAGCTTCAGAGGATAAACAAACATTTTGTGCCTATTTAGAAGGGTTTTTCTAAGATTATAGGCGGATTTTAAGTGTTTTTGACTTAATTTGAAAGCACTCCAACTGGCAGTAATAATATTCCTCACAATGCTCTCACCGAACAGCTTTTAACAAATTCTTGCAATTAACAACTTCCCAAAAGGGCAAGTAATCCTAAAAGTCATTGAAAATGTTATTGACACCTCCACATAGCTTGAAACTTGCAGCCAAAAGGCCAAAAAATCTCATTCATCCATAAGCGGTTTGGGTTTGTTTATCCTCTGAAGCGAAATGACAGCTGTCATCGCCATCTTGTGGTGGGGATATGGAATTCAGGAATTAAACATTTCAAATAAAACAGATTAAAATGTTTCTCGATACTTTTTTAAATCTATTTTGCGATAAAAACCTAAACGGCTTGACATAGAAATCTGTAAAGGCCTCGCCTGGGCATTTGTGTAATTCGATACCGTTAATGTTGACGTATATCATACATCAACCGACTCTTGAAGTCAGAAAGAGTGGAAAAGGGGCGGTCCACGCCACCCTTTTATAAAATGTATCATGTAATTCCGAGCCCCGGTTAAGTATCAGTTATGAAATATGGCAACCCTCATAATAATAGATTATATTCGTGCACACCAAATTAGTATTGTCGTTGACAACTGGCCGTGAATGCACGTCTAATAAAGCGGCACTAAACGACGGCACAAGGGCCTTATATACAATTACAAACAGAAGCAATTGACATTGAGAACTTGGGTTTCAAGTCTACTTTTACTGTTCTGTTAATTTTTTTCGGCCTTGCGAAACTATTTCGGTGTTTTCTGTAATCCTGCGGGCTTCTATAGAAGAACATGTAAACATACCCAAATTTCACAGAGAATTCGTTATTAATACCATAACAAGGGAAAATATTCCGAATTGTATGTACGTTCGGCAGTGAACACATGTCCCTTTAAGTCGGCAGAAAAACTGTTTTAGGTTTGGGCAGTGAAGCGAGAGCGGCTAGATTGTGAATATAATTGAAAAAGGTGCCCGTTTAATAGGGGATTTTCAAATAAATTATTGTGCATTGACGCGTACGTTAAAAAATGTACTTATCCCGCGTCTGCTTTGTGATTACTGCCAGTTGTCTATCCTGGTAAATTATGTTTTCATTGAACCACAATCTGATAATTTGAATAACAATTTTTCGCTCGTGGAACTGCGTTTCGGGGTTAAATCAAAAAACGTGGGCTTCGACAAAAAACGACATTGCATTGATGCTTTTTAAAAAAATGTTCTCTGAATTCAATCAATAATCACTCCCCTACCGCGACATTGTTGTAACAGCGGCACTGCAATCACTAAAATTTTCGAATTTGAGATAACACCAGACACGTTTTGAGGTATGAGGAAACACGCCACAGCCAAAACTACTAGGCCGATTTGGCTGAAAGGTACTTGGGCATCTGATAACCTAACTTAGATCTGAAAAGCTTTTGGAGCCAATCGTGCAACCAGAAATGCCATCTTCGCACGTCAACTTTTAAATTTTAAATGCAAACCCCCATTTTTCACGTCACCATAAGAAATGCCTTCAAATTCTGTTTCCAAAGATGTATTCCCTCTCAGTGCCCTTTTGACCAAAAACTAAAAGATTCCAAATTTTTATCGGACTTCAATATCGCAGAACAGCCCAAGCCCCTGAACTGGTTTGGCTGAAATTTTGCACATGGGAATTGTATTGCATGTCGAAGAGCTGATTTTTTTTTTGGGTTCAATCGACCCACGGAAACTAATTCCCAAATTTAAACTTATTCTTTCATTTAACTATCCAAAACAAATTATTTAAATATTTATTGTCACCATCAGAAAGGTCTTCAAATTCTGGTTTTAAATAAGACAAAATTCATTCGCATTTAGTACCTTTTGTGTAGAAACATCGAAATATTTTAATAATACTAAAACCAGGTTATATCCCAAATTACTGGAGCGATTTAGCTGAAATTTGGTTGAAGCGCTGAAAGGCTTTTAGGAGCAGTGGGTCCACGGGAAGTGCGATTTAGGCATATCAACTTTAAAATTTTAAATACTAGACACGGAAATCAAAGATCCACGCTATGGAGAGGTTCCAGCCGCTTCTCTGCTGCCTTTTTTTCTGTAAACAATTTTCTCACAGAGCAATTTCGAAATCGCGATTAGCACTCCATTAAACATAAAATGGTGATGCTCTTTGCTCTTTGCTGTGTCACATACCATACCAGCAAAAGAAGAAAACTGCTATGAGAATAACGGTTTTTCTTCTCTTTATGCAACAAATTTTATAGAGTGCTTTTCAAAACTAAGGAAATTCAACAACTTTTTCTAGAGAAATACATATTTCGGAAATATCCTCGGACAGGTCAACCTTATTTGTTTAACCGGTTTAACCGGAAATGATCCTAATTCTGATTTTTCAAATAGATTATACTTTTTTCTCAACAGATTCGGGATCTACGGTTTAGAAACATGGGTCATACTTGGCCGGAAGTGGAGTCACGGCCGGGCCACCCTAGATTTTCAAAAACATCGAAGAAATCGGTGAAAAATTGAGATTTTTTTAAAACGCAAAAACAAGTCAACATTGTTTTTTCAATGTAAATTCAATTGCCCAATCACTTTTTTAAAAATTCTTTTTATCTATTTTAAATTTATGAGTGTTCTAAACCAGTCATAGTTGCAAAAAAATTTAAGTAAATGTAACTGGGCATTTGGATTGGCATTAAAAAATTAAGTTAATGTGTATTTTCGATAATCAAAAATCTCTATTTTTCACCCATTTCTTCCATGTTTTTGAAAATCTAGGGTGACCGTGACTTCAATTCCGGTCAGGTATGACATGTTTCTGACTCAGAAAAATGGTTGAGAAAAACGTATGATCCCTTTTGATAAATCAAAATTTGTCAGAGGATATTTCCGAAATGTTCCTCTCGAAAAAGTTCTTGAATTTATTCTTTACTTTTAAAAAGCACTGTATAACATTGTTATTGTATAACGTGTTCTGTTTTCTGTTACATAGTATGGATCTAGCTTTATGTTTTTGGGTACTTCGCTTTCGTTTTTAACAAATATTACAATATTTTTCTACTCTGCCTCACTTCATTAAACTCTGCTCAAAATCTAGAATACTTAGAAAATTTCTATCAATGTCATTCAATTGACAGCTGCCAAACATATAAAAGTTTAAACTTTCATAAAAACATCACAGAAGATATGATTTTTTTTTAAATCGCAATTTTCAGAATCTTCGGGTTAACTCAGAGACGAATGAAGATATCAGAGAATTTTCTTCAGATTCCTAATAACCAAGAAATAGCGCAACTTTTCTCTAATTTAACCGACTATTATAGGTATGCGTGAGCCATTTTGAGAGTTCTATTGCAATGTCATGTCATGTATTGCCAACCATTAAACTCGAATTTCCGTGATTATTTCTAATTTGAAATTATTTTTTTTTGGGGATCATATGATATAATAATTACTTGCGTTTTGGGTGCGCCATTGCCTTTCGGATTGTTTCATTAACGCTACACTGAGAACTGACGTGTAAGGCCGAAATGTAAAGCCAAAACTTTTACGAAAATGAGAAAAATAAGAAGTCGGCGTTTTAAGAGGAACGTTTTTTCCTTTTCTTTGAAATCTTCAAATTGTCTCCAGAATCCAGATTTTTTTAAGAATACCAACATTGTTATTGCTGAGTACTTGAGTAGATAAATTGTTTAAACGTCATTTAGGTTATTTTAAAGGTCGCTTAAAGTTAATCAACTGCAATGCAAACGGCCATAAGAGGCTTCTGGATGGGACTTAGAAGAATCAAAAGTTTGTTGAGTTGGACCTTCAGATAAATCAGGCTAGAGTTCATTAGTATGATCACTCGAAGTGTTATTAGTATTGTGGATTGGTAATAAATTTTATGGCAGACACATGTAAACACGAAGATTAGGAAATGAAAAAGTGAAATCGATTTGTGTAATTTCCACAACAATGCAATTCAAATCAGAGACGCTGGATTATTAGTCAAACTTCAAAATGCGATCCTCACTATTATGCAGACGTGTTTGTTATTTGTGGAAGAAGTCCCCGTTAGTAATAAGTTGTCAGGTTCTAGGAAGCGAGCAGTAGGGTACGGTAACGGCACACAACCAAAGCAAATTATTTACACTCAAATGATTCCATTTCAATATCGGGACAAAAGAAGGGCTGCCGCTACACAGCCACCATCAGAGAGTAACATGCATGTATCTGATACGAGAAAGAGAAAACAATCAAGTCTTATCAAACTGCAAATATTTATCGAAACGCCCCCGTTTTTTACCATCAATAAAACGCGAGTATCAGAAGAGAATTTATGGTGATCCCCATGTAATGGCCCTATAATGAACTTCTGGGTCTCTTGGGTTAGGTTCCAGAGGGTGAACCGCTAACAAGCCTTGACCTACAGTGTTTATTTGCTCAACGTCCCTTGCACGTTCGCGCCACGCAATTATACGTGACGTCCTTATTATTCCTGACAGGTAGAGCATCTTCCAAGTGCATTCCAGCCGTTAAATTGTCATTTTACGGCATTACTCTCGCTTTTTTCTGCAATTTTCAAGGCACAATGCAACTAGTTTCTAGTTTAGTTATTGCCCACGGCGCAGCTTTGCGGAAAGCTCGCAGAAAGCTCGGCTCATGATCCACAAAGAAATCTTGTTTAAATGCGGATTACAATTATCTATTTGCTTTTGGACGCCGACAGACAGGAAACGGATACCGAACTATTGTCAAATTGGATTAGTTATTTCCCTTGACTTAGCATCTCTTCTGCGGAAGATTTTTAAAATTTATGTAGAACGTGCAAAAGAAGCAAACAATTTCTTTTTGACTGTTTTTTTGAACAGAAGATAAATTCAACTAGTAATTGATAATTATTCCTGCCGCACAATGCAGGTCAATGCCGCGTCTTCTTGGCATACGAAATGGTTTAGATTGGATTCGATACTTCATTCAAGAATATCTCCATTCTATTCCTGTCCACGTAATTTGATTGCAGATCGATATAAATACGATGAAATTCAGTCGGAAAACAGCAGTTTGTAATTGTCCAAATAGCTCACCATAACAATGAAGGTAAGTCATATTTGAAGGTGGTGGGTGATAACTTTATAAGAGCCATGACGCGAATTGCGAAATATTAGTATCGGTGCATGATGGACAGTAAGTCTAATGTTTTGCTACAAAATGATGCGTGGAGTGTATACACCGTTGCTGATGTAAGTATTTCTTAGAATTTTCGAACTTCAACTGTTATTGTATGGAAAAATGATATACAGGGTGGGTAATTTTTCGATGCTCACCATTGGGATCTCCTAAACGGTAAAAGATACGAGGTCGGCTAAATTAGAGAAAAGTTGCGCTATTTCTTGGTGATTAAGAATCTGAAGAGAATTCCTCGAAATTTTGATCCGTTCCTGAGTTATCCCAAAAAATATGAAAATTGTCAATTTAAAGAAAAATTAATATCTTCCTAACGATTGATGCTATTTAAATGAAACTCGGAACTTTTATATTTTTGACAGCTGTCAATTGAATGTCATTGACAAAAAATTTCTAGGACTTTTAGATTTTGAATAACGACAGTCTTTTGATTCTTTTATGGCCGCCATATTGAATTTTGACACAATTAAATTCACAAAAAAATTGGCATTTCAAAAATGTACTCAACATGAACTTTTTTGACAGATGTCAGATGTTGAAAATTGGTAGGAATAATTTGCAAAATTAGCCTAAACTTAGATGAAAAACAATTGCAAAAAAGTAGGCCGACTTCTTCAATATCTTATAACATGTGAAAACAATTGTATTCAACAGTAATAAATTACGTCTTGCTGTCGTGTGACTCAGGCTTTCACACATTTTTTCAAAAACGTCAATGTTGGTTACATTTTTGAGAAGCTAATTTTTCTGTGTGTCCGACGGTGTTAAAATTCAATATGGCGCCCATAAGAAAAAGAAAAGTTGACTGTCTTTATTCAAAATCTAGAAGGCCTAGAAAATTTCTGTCAATGCCATTCAATGGACAGCTGTCAAAAATATAATAGTTTCAAGTTTCATTTAAATAACATCAATCGTTTCAGATTTTTTGTGATAACTCAGGAACGAATCACAATATCGGGGAATTCTCTTCAGATTCTTAATCGCCAAAAAATAGCGCAACTTTTCTGTAATTTAACCGACCCCGTATCTTTTACCGTTTAGGAGATCCCAATAGTGAGCATCGAAAAGTTACCCACCCTGTATACCTAACTCACGTGTAAAGTATGTTTTTTGAACTCATGACTCATAGACTTTTTGGTTTCATTCACTATCCGCTCGTGAAGTACTTAAACTTTCTACTCTCGTTAAAAAAATCAGTTTACGAAATAATTATTAAGGCACTACTAAAGGGTGGCCCATTAAAAACAGCAAAAATTCTCTTTTCAATATTTTCGTTAGTTTTCATACGACACTTTTCATTTCTATACCTCACATGAAGAAGTTACTACTAAAGAAATTACTATTTCCTTCCTACTATCAGTGTCTTTTTAGGGCTAAATGACGTTTGTTTAATATATGACAGTGGTGTTCGTCGAGTCCGTATTTTTCTTTTTCTGTAATGGCTTAATTTTTTATGATTCTCTTGTAATGCTTTATTGCATTATTTACAAAAATCAAGGGGACGATGGAAAATTGATGAGCTCTTCTTTACGTTGTGAATTATGCATTTTAAAGTGTGATTTAAGTCGTTAGTTATGTAATAACACCAATGGCGGGGTTGCATAAAGCATTAAAACATGCCTTAGAGTTAATATTTGAAAAATTTTATAGCAACAAATTGTCGACAATAATTCTTTTTGTTTAACAAGGCAAAAAAATTGCAGATTTACTGCCGCCGCTGAAGGTTCAAAGGAATCCAACCAAGGCAGTAAATCTGTTTTTTTGCCGTGTTGAACACATAATTTTTTCGCCGATTGTCATTAAAAACGTGCATTGTTACTGCAGCAAAAGGGGCAGTAAAAATGCACTTTTAATGACTATCGGCAAAAATAAAATTAATTATGCCTATAAAAATTTTTCGTACTGCGCTGAAGGTTTCGGCTATTTTGTAATCTTTCCCAGATACCTCTGTACCATGTAGTCCACGACAACCTAATTTGGGATTGGGCTATAAATAATATAGCCTAATGTCATTTTATCAAAGTCAAACGATGTTGTAGATTCCAGAAATTCTTCACTACCGTGAAGTTTTCCTAAATTTTTTTTTGGGACATCGAAAAAGTTGTTGCGCTAGATTTTTGTAAGGCTTGTTTAAGAAGTAAACTTTTTGCGTTTTAACCTCGGCACTCCACTTCACCAATTAAAAAAAGCGATAAAGCGATGTGGCCCAAAATTTGATCAGCATACGTACAAATTGTCCACTGATTATGTGTGCAGAACTTCTTCTCGGTACGTTCAAAAGTTTGGACCCTAAAACGTAAAGATTTTATGTTTTTGGCGATTCCATTTTTCAACCGATTTTAGTAACTTGTTGGGCTAAAGCGTAGAGGTTAAAATTTCGCAGGTTTTGACAGAATTAAAATATTTAACGGAATTTTCCCACTTGTTTAATGCACAGAAAATGGTTAGGCAGCAAGTTGAAACTTATTTAACGTAAAGTGCATGTTAATTTGTGGGGAAAGTCGCTTTGAAAATTTTGATTTTGTCAAAATCTGCGAAATTCGCGCCTTTGAAAACGAGTCTTTATGCAGGTATGTATTTTGACAGATTTCGAAAATTGAAGAAATCTGAAAAAGCAGAAACGAATACAGAGATTTTGAAGTCTTAATTTTTGTTGGATTACTTCAATGTTTTTGAAAATCTAGGGTAGCCGTGACTCCACTTTAGGTTAAGTGTGGTACAAGTCTTTATGCCAAAAACAAATCGCAGATTTTGAATCCGCTGAAAACAATGTTTGATTCCATTTGAAAAAACCAAATTAGGGTAATATCCGGTTAAAGCGGAAGTGGAAAAAATAACTGACAACTCCGCATTCAAAAATGAAATTGACCTGACCGAGGATTTTTGTAAGAAATCAAGGGTAACAATTTAAATAATTTCTTCCAGACTTTAATTAATAAAAATCCATCTTTTTTTAATCCGAAGTAATTATGTTTGTAGAAAAAGTGTCGAACGCAACTCGAGTTGTAAATCCCAGTTACGCATTGGGGAAATACACGTGCGTAGGTATAATGCTTCATACAACTCTCGTTACTAATAGCAATAGGTATACTACAACAAAAGGTGAATTTGCAGCAAACGATATTTTTTTGAAACAGAAATATGTAGTACCCTAAACTTATTGAATGTACAAAATTATTAAGTTATGAAAAGTATTCTTTATAGTTTGCAGCAGCTGTTGTTCTTGTGGTTGTGTCAATGGTGTCGGCGGAAATTCCAAGACAAAGAGTTCAACCTGCACGACAAACAGCACCTTACACAGCGAGAGGATGGAGGCCTTCCGGACCAGAATTTAATCTTCCGCAAAAATCTCAGCAGCAACAAACTTTCACCTCTCCACCTCCATCGTATGGACCACCACCAGAAGAGGAATTAACAACGGAACAACCGGCTGCAGAAACTTCCACCGTTCATCTACAGGTTAGTTTCAAAATTTTCACAATTTGTTTCGTACTGAACTATTTTTTAGGCCGAGTTTTTGAAAAGCCAACCATCAGTGAAAGAAAACCTCAAGGAAGATGCGGAAAAACCCAGTGAAAAACTAGAAAAACTAGAAAAACTAGAAAACGTGGACGAACCTAAGAAACAATATTTTGTCGTTGTGCCACGAGCTCAAAATTTGCTCTACGCCGTGCCTCAAAGTGCCAATTTCATTGGAGCTCCAAATCCGGCTCGTTTGCAGATTCAACCCTATTCGGCGTTTGCATCTTCAGTCCAATACACTCCGTTTAGTGGATC
This sequence comes from Pycnomerus fuliginosus, assembly GCA_963924575.1. Taxonomy (NCBI): domain Eukaryota; kingdom Metazoa; phylum Arthropoda; class Insecta; order Coleoptera; family Zopheridae; genus Pycnomerus; species Pycnomerus fuliginosus. Next base: position 18,441,921 of record OZ004622.1, read on the forward strand.
TTACGTACAAATTTTGCAGTAAAGATTGTTGTTATTAATATAAACACTTGTTTTTGTTGTTTTAATGTGAGTTTTATCTTCATCACTAGAGCGCGAATTTAAAAGCGCAAAAATAGTTGTTTTAAGTGCTTTAAATAGCATAAGAACTGCACAAAGAAACTCTAAGTAGGTAACTCAAAAAAACAAAAAAAGCTCAAAAATAGCACAAAATTTTATATATACCTTGTTTTAAAGCTAATTTCATTGCGAATTCAATGAATGCTGTAAAAATTTTCGATATTCACTCAAGCATGACGCTCTTTATACGCAACTATAGAAATATCCATTTTTTTAAATCCTTCCATTATCCACTCCTTCAAAACTATCGGGTGTCCCAATAAAAACCGGACAAAATATTTTAGGGAATAAGTCTGCCATTTCTTAACCGATTTGGATGAGCGTGGCCTTAAATTAAAACCAAAGAGTCAGGCTTTCGACTGTATGAGAAACTACGGCAGATGGCGTTGCCGTAGCAGTCCTATTAATACTTGCTTTAAAGGTTTATTTTAGCTGCATGGGGATTGGTCAGTCAACGACCAATCGGTATGACACTCCAATAGCCTTGAAGATCTGTCTTTCTTGTTCAAAAATTCTTTTTCAGAAGTCGATTTGGCTTAAGCATTAATTTTCTGTAATTTTTTTATAAAATGTGTTTTTGCGTATTTTCACGCATTAATGGCCATGACCAAAATACAGTAATGCATATAAATCTTAATTTTCAGTTATAAATGAACGAACATGGTGAAAACAGTGGCGCGGATGCCAGTGGGGGGCAACTGAACAGTATTCATTGAAAATTAAGCCCTATGTGTATCAATGTTAGTTTAGTAATTGTTATGGAAGTATGAAAATACGCAAAAACACTTTTTTTAAAAAAATCACAGAAAATTAATGCTTACGCCAAATGGACTTCTGAAAAAGGATTTTTAAAGAAAAAGGAAAGATCTTCAAGACTATTTGGGTCTCATAACCATTGGTTGTTGCCCGACCAATCCCCACGCACCTAAAATAAGCCTTAAAGAAAAGTATCAATAAGGCTACTACAACAACGCCATCTGTCGACGTTTCTTACAAGGTTCGAAAGCCTGATTCTTTAGCTTTAATTTAAGACCAAGTCTATCCAAATCGGTTAAGAAATGGCTGACTTATTTCAAAGAATATTTTGTCCGGTTTTCTTTGTGACACCCGATATAATTGAATAATACAATTTCATGTAGGTAAGTGTTTACTGCAATTTTGAAGTACTTAATGAATTTAAATTTTCTTTTCATCGATCTGCAGAGAATATCATACAAACAGTTTCGTATTTGGAATCACTACGGTAGATGCAATCTCATTGGCGGTTGCCTACTAACACCGCATGCAAAACAGTTCGAGAGATTCAAAATTGGACCCCATTTGGTAGAATAGGCAGATGCTCTTATTGTGCTAAAGAAATGAAATAGTTTGAGAAAAATGTTACCGAATTTCACCAAATATCGTGAAAAAATTGTAAAATAGAACCTTAAAAAGCACAAAATGGACAAAAAAGCTCAAAAAAAATGAAAAAAGCACAGAAAAATGTAATAAGCACAAAACTCGGAAAAAAGCAAAATAAGCACAAAAAATTTGGCTCAATTAATGCATTCGTTATAATTCGGGCTTCCTAAAGGTTATTTTTGATCTGCTACCAAATAGCATAATAGCTAGAAATCCGTGCTCTATAATGATCACAAACGCAGAAAGAGGCACAAAATTTAGGGTCGCTATTTAACGCATAGAAAGCGGGTCAGCCCAAAGTACAGATATTAAATTTGTGGAATTTTGCGGTGTTCTAAATCCGCTGTAGACGGAGAATAATCGGTTCAGACGGCAGCATTCCGTGAGTGCCTCATCCTAACACAATCAATTCCTTCAAAGCTAAAACAAAATCCGTTTCACAGGCCGATTTCTTCTGGATTTAATTAAAGTAAAAATGAATCATAAACGGAAATTCCAGTGCTCCCAAATTGGCATCCCATGGCGTTATTATGTCTCAAATCGTATAATGGTGGCTTGAGAGTTATCTGCGACGTATAAACGGGCTGAGTTCTCAAGTGGAGTTGAATCGGTTGACAAAAGGGATCCGGCTGCTTAAACGTGGGAGCCTCTTTTGTGAGGACTTAGCCCGTTGATCTCGATGCTGTTAAGATATTTATCAAGAAACCGACAAACAACTAAACCACCGACTGATGTAGAAATTCATGAAATTACAAATGCACCCCCTTATGACGTAAAAAAGCGGAGGAACCGGAACCGACGCCCTACTGCGACGCCTTTGACGCCCCGAATCAAAGTGTCAACAAACAAACGACATTAGGAGACGGGACAGCGAGGGAAGATTGCACAATCAATACCCCAGACACACTCAACCGTGACGTCATGTCCGATTCTTCTGCACGATCCGAACTTGATACTTGAAAATGCCATTTCTCGCATTTTGGGGCTTCGTATTTAATTTTAGTGCCGTAGCAGTCTTGTTTTAGCTTAATCGTTAGTTCGATCGATCAATCGCTCCTCAAGTCTGTCCGTCGAATAATTTGAGAACGAAAGCAGATATCGAGCTGAAATTTAGTACACGCTTTTAGGCCATATCGGACCAAGGGGGTGGGAGTTATGGGTGAAAAACCGAAAAACTGGGAAGTTTCAGTGACACTGTGCCCTACTGTGGTGGGTTGGACAAATTTTCACTAACATCCAACAAGGGAAATTAATTTAAGGGTGATGGAAACTTGAAATTTCTTCAAGTAAATAAATGGTGGTATAAAATTAAGGGTAAATAATATTTTATAAATTTTTTCGGGCTTTCTTGTGATTTTTCGGTAATTCAAAATCAATTTCATTAATTTTTAACCCATTCACAATTTTTCAACCCTTTTCATGATAATGTGAACACTCAAAAAGCTAAATTTACACAGACTGCTTCTCTTTCGTGTAAAGTTGTACTTAACTACAGTTCATCTTCACCCCTCTTGAGTTTTCATTCCCCTTCGACCTCCCGAGCGTTAATCTTTTAAAATTCGTGCAATTTTACCTTTTTTCGGTAATTTATTTTACTCATATGGATTGTTTACCTTTTTCACTTTTTCGACCCCCTTCGCAACATTTCAACCCCCAAAACCAAATTTGCATAATTGGCTTATTTTCGTGTTATTTCTGTAATTCTACTTAATTACGATTAATTCTCACCCCCGTTTACTTTTCATCCCCCTTTACAATTTTTCACCCTAAGCAGTAAGCAAGGAAAGCAACAACTTTAGCTCTTGCCACTGATACAAAACAAATTTTTTGCAGATTTCCTTTCATCCCTCACCTGGCAACCTCGCTAAGCAATTTCTTCAAACAATTCAGAATTAATCTAGCCTTTTATTCTGACACCAGTATTAAATGAACCCTTGCCAGAAAAATTGATAAACCAATTAAATTAGATAATAGCGGTGTTTATAAGCTAACTTGTTCTTGTAAGTCATTTTACATTGGTAAAACTGTTCGCTCCATTATCACCTTGTCAAAGAAGCACTTTAAAGAAATTGAGAAAAGGCCAGACACCCACCCTTACTTCGAATTTTGCAGTCCACATATGTAATAAAATACCTAACTCTCACACCTCAAATAGAGAACCTATTGCTCTTCATATATTAAATTACAATTACCTAATCGATTTTATAGAACAAATCTACATTTCCGCCATGAATCACATTACTTATTGAATATTGATCCATGAAAATTTTCTAAATTTTTTTAAACAAAAAACCTTTTTGCAACGTAACGCAAGTTTTCGTTCAATCAATGTAACCCAATTTTGGTATGGAACCTTTTGTATAATTCGCCTTTCAACTTAACCTTAAATTCTAATATGTGTTTTTGCGTATAATTATTCTACCTCAAATTTTCTTATTACAGCCTGAACAGGGTCCTTATTTTGATAAGAGCCGAAACATGTAGCGCCCCCTAAATTTGAATATACTTTACACATTGCAACCTTTGTTTGGCATTCGACTACCTGAATAATCATCGTTTAAGTTGAGACGTTAAATTTTTGACAAACTTCAAGCCATGGACAACTTTCCCAATTTCAAGTAACTTTTACTGTTGAATTCAATTGTTTTCACATGTCATAAGAGATTGAAGAAGGGCGTACTTTTTTGCAATTGTTTTTCGTCTAAGTTTAGGCTGATTTTACAAATTATTCATACCAATTTTCAAATTCTGACTTCTGTCAAAAAAGTTCATGTTGACTACATTTGTGAAAAGCTAATTTTTTTGTGTATTTGATGGTGTCAAAATTCAATATGGCGGCCATAAAAGAATCAAAAGTTGACTGTCGCTATTCAAAATCTAGAAGGCCTAGAAAATTTCTGTCAAGGCCATCCAATTGACAGCTATCAAAAATATAAAAATTCCAAGTTGCATTTAAGGCTGGCCCTCGAATCGTTTAAAAATGATTTTTTCAAAATATGAGTTTTAAATTAATGTCATCCTGTAGTCTGATCCTTCATCTACAAAATGCACTTTCAACCACTTCGTTAGGCCACTCGTAGCCTCCTGTGACTAGGAATTCCCGAGCCGCGAAAATGTCATTTTTAAACGATTCGAGGGCCAGCCTTAAATAACATCAATCGTTAAGAAGATATTAATTTTTATTTAAATTGGAAATTTTCAGATTTTTTGTGATAACTCAGGAACGAATAAAAATATCGGGAAACTCTCTTCAAAATCTTAATCACCAAGAAATAGCGCAACTTCTCTCCAATTTAAATTTTAAACTACTTTCCATCTATTATGGTTTCCGAGATACTAATGGTAAGCCTCGAAAAATTACCCACCCTGTATGTCAAAAACGGTGACAGGTAGGTACGCAAAACGGAGTGCGATAAACTCACAATTAAGGGGCGAAACCGAATCTAAAGTCAAAACGAGGACTTTCCATTTAAAATAACAAAGATGGTGGCCACAAGTTAGTGCTGGGGGGTTGAAAGTATTTTATTTTCGGTGTGCTTGGGCGATTATGGTATGATACCTAATTTCAAAATTCTACTATAAGTAGAAACCCAAAAGTTTCTAATAAAGTGTCTTCGTGAATTACCCTGTATATTTTAACCCCCACAAAATTCTACTTAATGACAGGTAATCTTCACCCGTCTCGATTTCATCCCCCTTCGCAATTTTTCCACCCACTGAGCACCATTTTACAAAATTCGCCGAATTTTGTCTTTTTTCCGATAACTACTCATCATTTACTCATTTGGATTATATTTTCACTCTTTACAGCTTTACCACCCTCTTCAAAATATTTCATCCCCTCCAAAACATAAATTTGCAAAATTGTCTTAGTTTCCGTGTTACTTTTGGTATTTCCACTTAACTGCAGTAATTTTTTTCTTGCCTGCAGTCTGCAGTGTTAATTCTATGAGCTCCGCATAATTTTTGGGTTTTTTGTTCATTTTCTGCTGCAAATACTGTAAAGGACTATTTGAAGTTTCTCATCCCTAATGCACAGTTTTTTAATACTGTATTTTTCAACAATTCGCATTTTTGACACATCTGTGCGTCTGCGGAGGCACTACTACTAGGTGCAGACTGTTAAAATCTGTACCCGATTCCACTAGTAAATTCAGGCGGCCGGCCCCTACATAGCATTAACGTGATAAAAAATGTACATCAGGTGGCTTTTTGAAAGTTAGAAGCATATTTTGAATTTCTGAATGTTTTTATCTTCAGTTTCAATTTACATTCAGTTGCATATAGCGCACATTTTGTTCGTGGTAGTCTACAACTAGAACTGTTTAGAGTACATACAATCTGCGGCCTGGTTAGGAATCAAAGGATCCACCAACTTTGTGGGGGCTGACTAATCTGCCCTCGGGGAACCTTTCGCAACAGTATCAGCCGAGCTGATGGTAGCTGCAAGTGACACATTTGTTAAAAATGCAAACATATCCAACCCCTGGTGGCGTGGCAAAGGGAAGTTGTGCCTCGGGACATACGCTAATTGAAATTTTAACATTCAGCGTTTAACCAATTTAATGCAATTCAATTTTAATCGCAACCTCAAACGGTCGCTAATGAAATTATTTCGCATTAATTAAAATTTGTTCAATTCGCTTTGTGCGCTTTTTCTCTGTGCACGTTTAACAATTGTTGTGTTTGTGACTTTTTGTCGGCGGTCATTCGTAAATGAATTTCATTTTTACAGTTGATGGCCGCGTTATTAAATCGAGCGAGAACCTGTTTTACCTTTTTTGGTGTTGATGTCCTCGGCCAGGATTGTTGGGGGTGGGCTTAAGGGCTGCAATGGGAATGATGTGTTGCCCGGCGAATACCACGGCGTCGGTCTCCAACTTCCTTGATTTCCGTTTAGTAGCCTGAGTTTATCGTATACGCTGTCACTTCCGGTCGAAACCGGGGGATTCTGGGAGGATTGTTCTTTTTGCGCTGCCAGATTTCGTAAGACCCTGTTTATCGATGAGACCTAAAATAGAGCAAATTTGTTATTGGTTTCGTTCATAAAATTTAATGTTTTAAGTTCTACGATTCAGTTAATAAAATCGATCGAAAAATCGAATTGCAAAAAAAATCAAATCTTTACGTCCGAAAAAGTGGTTTTTGAAAAATATCTGCCTGTCTGTGATCACGCTGCGGCTCAAACTACTGAACGTATCGAGATGAAATTTGGCACACATATTCAGTAGGAGATTTGTAGTCAAATTTGAAATTTTAAATACAAACTACAATTTTTTAACGTCACCATAAGAAAGGCGCTCAAAATTCGACTTCCAAAGATGTATCCACTCTCAATACCCCTTTAACGAAAAGATAAAAAATTCTAGATTTTTAACGGACTTTCAAATCACAGAGTATACGGTCCAAGCCCATAAATCGATTGGGCTGAAATTTAGTACGTGGAGATTGTATTTACTCGTAGAGAATCAAGAAGTTTTTGAAGGCAATTCCATCTTAGCACATCAATTTTGTTTAAAATAATACTCTTGTTTGAGCATCCAAAACGCAAAACAAGCTTAAAAATTATACTCTTGTTTGAGTATCCAAAACGCAAAACAGGCTTATCAAAAATCAGAAAGGCCTTCAAATTCTAGTTTTAAATAAGACAAAATGCATTCAAAGTTAGTGTTCTTTAGGCAAAAAAAATCGAAATTTTGTAATAACACTAAAAACACAAGTATGGCCCAAACAGCTTTATCGATTTGGCTGAAATTTGATACATAGAGATGTGTGACCCGTTGAAGGGCTAAAAGGCTTTTGGAAGTGCCATTTTACCAGATCAACTTTAAAATGTTAAATTCAATGCCTCATTTATTGTGACAAAATCAAAAAGATGATTAAATGCTGGTTTAAAAAACGCAAAGTTCTGTTTGGTGGCCGTAAAGACGACAGTATATTAACCTTAATGGAAGATGTTAAATGTGTCGTTATTTGTCAGAAAGTGTGAAATTAGTCACAATTGTTCAATTGCCTACTACTTTCTCGGAAATCAAAAATCCACGCGATGAAGAGGTTCCAGCCGCTTCTCTGCTACCCATTTTTTTACCCATTGCATTGTCGTCATTAAGGAAATGCATCATATTTCCGCACTAGTGAGAAAGTTGATAAGTTTACTTTTTGCACTAGTGGGAAAATTAGTTAATTAGCATAGCTATACGACGTGGGCAGGGATCTGCATAACATTACATACATGATGATTAGGGCGCGGATTCGTGTGCACAGAAAACTGACAAAATATGCGCATCGAAAACTAACAAAATAGGCACAAAATATGCACTTATATGTCTAAAATGCACGTAATATGCACAAAATATAAAATATGCCGATAATTAAGAAAGATACATTGAACCATTTGAACCATCTAGGTATATTTAGTGGTAATTTTTTTACAAAATGTGAATTGCAGTATTACAATATGTTGTGGCTTATAAATGTAAAGAAATCTTCACAATACCATACACAAATGGGAAACACTGAAGATGTAACCAATGCGAGGACCCGTATGAATAAACAGCTATATAAACGGAATCAAAATTGTGGCCAAAAAGTTAATCCACCCCTTGAATTCGACCCTGGCATGTAGGTGTTTGCAAATCAAGGTATCTTTTGAGAGAACAGAGTACACATTATACTTAAATCTGAACGCGTTAGAAAAGGATGACAATGCGATTCGCGCGCGCTTGAACGCGACCGACAAAGACCGATATTCCTTTCTTTAATGAGCGGGAGAAGGAGAAATAATAATGTTTTGAACCTATAAATGGCCGTCGTGTGACGTCACTCAAGAAATAAGCGAATTGTCGCAATCAATCACCTACAAGTAGGGGAAATTAAAGATTGATGAGGGGTTGAAAATTCAAGGAATTTGATACGAAACACGGTCGTGCACTCACAGGTATCGATTTTGGAATACTTCTTTCATTTGGCTATTCGAAAAAAGAAATTAGAAATATAGGAATTTAATAAAATATGCAAAAATATTCGCTTTTTTAAAATAATATGCTTCAGATTTCAAAATATGCAAAATATGCGAATTTTAAGTTACGTCAAATGACTCCTTTTAGTGAGATTCGTACACATCTCGAAGATTTTCCTTGAATCTTTATCCGTTTCCAATATGCATTTTGCATAAAATCCGCGCCCTAATGATGATGATTAAACCTTTCGCGCAGGTCTAATAAAACATTTTTTCCGTGCACTATTCTGAAATATATTAAATTTCCAAGTATTTTTTCATTTAGAAAAGTTAAACTTTTCTACATAGCAACACTTTTCCACATAGCAACGCTTTTCTAAATAATTCTTTTCATCGGCAGCAAACATTTTCAATGACATTATTTGTTAATTCTTATTTTGTTGTTTCCCGTTATACCATGGTAAACGAACTTTCAGAAAGTATTTGATCCGGCACAAATAATTTTTGATTTTAAATGTTAACGCCATTTCAGGGTAGTACACGGAAAAATAATGTGTACAACTCGTGGAAAAAATTCTTTTCCATGCTCCTTCAAATTAATACACTCGGCTTCGCCTCGTGCATTAAACACTCACTCGCATGGAAAAGTAATACTTTTCCTTACTTGTTGTACAAATAACTATTGTCACTCGAAAAATGAATACTTTTTGAATTATGTACTTTTCTCCCTTGCTAAATTAATAATAGTATATATTACGTACCAAGGAATGTAAGTGTAATTTTTGTGGTCGAGGAATGTAGTTTAGGAAATCGAGGCCCATAGGGCCGAGGTTTCCTAAGCATTCGAGATCACAAAAATGAACTATATTTCGAAGGGCGTACAGTATTTTTTGCAATACCTGAGACAGGAAGAGATAAATACTGCACACACCTTGCATACTGTAAGTACACTTACTGTGAGTGAATTTTGACACTAATTAAAGGAGAACTTACAGTGCAGGTATAGCTAAAAATATTTTTAACTGCATTCCACGAGCACAAAAATTATACTTACATTCCTCGGAATATACGTAATTTACTATTTTGTAATAAAGAGGGAATATGGTAGGGTGTCTCTTATCCTTTATTCCTTCAAAATCCACAAATGCTTGTTTTAACTAAAAAAAATACTGTTGGGGAAGTGAAATGTGGAGAGAAGTATGGGTTCCAGTAGATTTGAATGGAGGCTTCCACGAGTCAAATTGATTGTTTGATTTCGGATTCCGGATGGGTACCGTGCGTCAAATGATTTAGTCTTACCGACGTTTCGTACACTGTTGCAGGTGACATCTTCAGGGTTATCCATCCGGAATCCAAAATCAAACAACCATGGGTTCCAGTGTTCCTCCTAGTTATAAAAATGTTTGTCTTAAAAATTCGCCCCTATTGCGGGCGAAGAGAACGGCCTTAAATCAATGATGCCATTACAAATAATAATCACTAATCATTGATGCCACAAGAGGTATACGTACAGCTTAGAACTATGAAAATGTGCACCCATAGATGATGAATATTTAGCTACAGTGGAATGACTCAGGCAACGGCAGAGACCGTGCGGAAGTAGGTAAATTTCCGCTGCCCACTGCGTCTAAATGTTGTGGGTGGGCATTTTCATATTTCTAAGCTGTACTTTTATTGGGAGAGGCGGAGAGGTGAAAGATTAAAATTACCAACCTCTTGCACTGCGATATGTTTTCCTTACCCATCAGAAAAACGTGCTTATACGTATACGTTTCCAGATTTAATTATACATACTAAGATGGTACGCCACTCACAAAAGGAGTCTACTACTGTTCGTAAAATTTGCTAGTGTATTAGAGGTATACCCATGAAACAAATTTCTTTATCACCGATGACTAAAATCAACAACCTCTTGCACTGCGACATGTTTCACTAGCCCAAAAAAAACTTGTTTATACGTTTTTAGGCAAAAACTTAAGTTTGTTTCTTGTCAGTTTTAAGTCTGATACGCCACTCATAAGAGGAGTCTTCTAAAATTTCACGGCGCTATTGTTGGATAAGGCGAGGGTGTTCAGAATCGAATCCGTCGGTGTGGCTCCGAATTATGCTGTGTAATGTAAGGCAGCGAGAGGGTGATACGCAGTAAACCGTAAAGACGAGCGTACAGTCACGAGAGGGTGCATAGATTTACCGGCTGTTTGCCAAGAAAACGGGATGAAGTTACTGCCTTTCCTCTTATCGAGCGTTCTTTTAGTCTGGTCTGGACTACCTCTCATTTTCATTTTTTATTATGCCGAATTATTAAAAAACCTACAATGTAATAAATTTTTTCCACGATTTGAAGCATAGGGGGTGCACAAATAAATTTCGTCGCTTTAAATGTGTAATAATGTAAAACGGCGCGTGTCCGGCACGTGTGAGCAGTGCTGGTGCTCTCAACCAAAAAACTTATTATGTTATCAACGGATAGATTATACGGCTACATTTTAATATAAATCCCCCATCAATGGCCTGATCGTGTAATTACTCCTTACAAGGGTTCATTATAAAAATTTCTGCGACCCTAAACTTTCTCATCGAGATTTCATCGGTATTCTTGAAATTAAAATCTAAACAATCGTCTGGTACCCTTGATTGCCAAGAGTGTAATTCATCGCGCTGTCGATGCCATCAATGGGTCGCACAAAGCCCAGCATGGTGTCCTCTATTGGCACTCTATTCTGCATAACCCCACGACACCCCATTATATGACCTTTTTTACTTCGATCCTTTGTAAGGCTGCAAAAAGGACCGGCTAGAACAATTTTTTAAATGAGAACTTAGATGTCGATTGTTTTATCGTCTCGGATTGACATGTGGAGGTGCTTTTTGGTATTTTTCCTTTATTCCCAAGCAAGGTGGTCTTGTTTGATGACTGTCACATTGCCGAAGTCGATTGTATAAGTTCCACCTTGTCGAACAATTATGTGGCGGGAAATAAAATCTTTGTTGTCGAAACCACTCCCGAGCCACTTGTTTCTTTGGTCTGCTTTTCATGATAATAATACTTGAAATTAACGTACGGCGGACGGGGCCAAACTGCAATCGATACCAATGCGCTGAGGAGGTATCACTTCCGCCGTTATAAATAACGATAAATTTCTTTCGGAAATTAAAAAAATATATATAATAAAATTTTCTAGGTTTTAAAATATATACTTAAGATAGAAATAAATACTTAAGAGCTCCTCTTCCTAATCACTTTCTATGTCAAACCCTTTTTTAACGGACACAGAGGTGCAGTGTAAGTCAGGATTATTTATGTCGTAGGCTTCTATCTATACCTCACAATACCTCACAATTCATGGCGATGTAAGAAAAGAAACAATAGACAAAATATAATTATCCTATTAGGCCAGTCGGCAGAGACATAATTTTGCCCTAAAAATGTGTTAATTCCCATAAGCGCGATTTTTATGTTAAATGGTTTATTTAGGTGTACATTCTAAGGATTATGTTTTGCACAAAAGAATTCCGACCGGAAGTTGGTAATCTCTGCTCAGAAAGTTAAATCTTTTCACTTATTGGACTGTATAGGCGAAACTGTGGAGAAACTCGTCAAAATAAAGGACACCTTTAATTTTCTATAGTCTCTGACAAAGACAATGGCGTCAACCGCAACTCTCTACATCTAATAGTTTCGGAGGCACATCGGTTAACATTTAGAGCAAAAAAATGCAGCAGTGAAGCGGCTGGAACCTCCCCATCGCGTGGATCTTTGACTTGGGTTTCTAGTCGAATTAGCAAAGAAAATGTATGACTGGTTTCCATGATGGTTTTAGAACTTTTTTAGAACAAACAAATTGAAACATTCATTAGAGAAAAGTAGGTATAAGTAAGTCCTTTTTAGGCAGTTCTAAAACCGTCGCTGAAACCAGTCTTATACAATTTCTGTGCTAATTCGGCTAGAAACACAAGTCAAAGATCCACGCGATGGGGAGGTTCCAGCCGCTTCACTGCTGCATTTTTTTTTAAACCAGAATTTGAAGGCCTTTCTGATGGTGACAATAAATCTTTCAAAAACTTGTTTTGGATGGTTAAATAAGTGAATAATTTAAAGTTGGACATTGGTGTGCCAAAACGGCACTTTCCGTGGGCCGATTAAATCCAAAATTTGTTCAGCTCTTCGACGTGCAATACAATCCCCATGTGCAAAATTTCAGCTAAATCGGTTCAGGGGCTTGGGCTGTACCGCGATTTTAAAGTCCGATAAAAATCAATTTTTTTCTAATTTTTGGTCAAAAGGGCACTGAGAGTGAATATATTTTTAGAAGCAGAATTTGAAGGCCTTTCCTATCGTGACGTGAAAAATGGGGGTTTGCATTTAAAATTAAAAAGTTGATGTGCCAAAATGGCATTTCTAGTTGCGCGATTGGCTCCAAAAGCTTTTCAGATCTAAGTTGGGTTATGAGATGCCTACGCACCAAATTTCAGCTAAATCGGTCCAGTAGTTTTGGCTGTGGCGTGTTTACAAACGTACATACGTACGTACGTACACACACAGACACATTTTGAAAACCGCTTTTTTGGGTTCCTGAGACCCCAAAACGTGAAGATCTGGTGCTATCTCAAATTCGAAAATTTTAGTAACCTCCCATTTTTTTAAAATTGTGATGGAGTTCGGGAGGTTAAAATTTCGAAAATCGCCAGAAAATGGCTATTTTTTAAATCTTGACCCGTCAAACAATTGTAAGACAAAGTACGTGAAAAATGCATATTGGGTTTTTTTGATCTAAACTATATTGTGAATAAGTCGCCGCCAACCGGAACTCTACTTTTCTAATACTTCCGGAGTTTTAGGTCGAAAGTTAGATCTGAAACGTCAAAAATTGCTTGAAAATTACCATTTTTTGTATTTTGTTTTACAAAACATTTGCAAAGCCCCGCACGTGAAAAATGTATAAAACATTTTCTAATTTAGAGTCTACGAAGAAGAGGATTCTGCCAACCGGATCTCTCTACCTCCAATAGTTTCAGAGATATAGCACTTTAAAAATGTATATATCAAGTCAAAAATGTTTTCAGTAATTGTAGCATAGGAAAACGCAGGGAATCTTATGTTTTATACATTTTCCGCGTACGGGGCTTTGCAAATGTTTGGCGAAACAAAATACAGAAAATGGTGGTTTTCAAGCGGTTTTTGACGTTTCAGACCTAACTTTCGACCGCTAAAACTCCGGAAGTATTAGAAGTAGAAAAAGTAGAAAAGGCTAATATGCATTTTTCACGTATACGGTCCCTTGTAACTGTTTGAGGAGTTAAGATTTAAAAAGTAGCCATTTTCGGGCGATTTTCGAAATTTTTGCTCTAAATTTGAACCGCTGTATCCAGTGGCGGATTTAGGGGGGGGGGCGAGGGGGCGATCGCCCCCCCCCGAGATCCGTACCTAATCATAAACTTCGTACATAGTGGGCTGTGTAGGCGGCCGCCTGGGGCGGCAAAATTTTAGGGCGGCAGTTTGGGTTTTCCAAAAAGTTTTTGGGGCGTCACAGTTACACAGTGTCTGTACCTACCAATTTGATTGAGCATTTCTTATAATAATTATTCAGACATGAGGTTTTAAAATAAAATGTAGGTTTACTTAAGCAAGGGCGGGACCTAGGACGTCCTAGGGGGAGTAGAGTTAGTCGCTATGATTCAAAAATTTCATGCAGAAATGTCCTATTTTACTCTTTTTGTAAGAAATGCGATCTCGATAAAAAATTCTCCTTATGGGACTTAAGTTTTTCAAATAATGTCACTAACATTCTGAAGTGCTTAGAAAATGCGTGACCTTGAAATTTTGTAAAATTTTCGCCTGCGGCGCATTTTCAACACCCCCTGCCATTACTGTCTAACAAATTGTTCCCCCATTCAACGAGCCCCACTATTAGAGCGGCATAATTCTACTTCGCCTAGGGCGGCAAAACTTTCTAAGTGGCCCCTGCGTCCACTGGTTTAAAATTATGGTTTCCCATCAATTCGCCCCCCCCGAGATTGTCTTCTGGATCCGCCACTGGCTGTATCTCCGAAACTATTAGAAGTAGAGAGTTCCAATAAGTGAAAAAATGTACCTTTCTGAGCAAAAATTACCAACCTACGGTAGGATTTTTTTTGTGCAAAACACAATCCTTAAAACGTACACCTAAATAAACCATATTTAACAGAATAATCGCGCTTATGGGAATTAACGCACTTTTGATTTCTCTGGCGACTCACCTATACAGGGCGTCTCAGAACGCTCGCACCAAATTCTAATGGAGCATTCAGGATTAAATTCTGAGTCGATCGGCGTTTTCCAGGGTGCAATAGTTCTCAAGTTATAAGAGACTTAAGAGGACCAATCAGATTTCTGCTTTGCGTTGCTTCATAAGGTAATTTAATGCTAGATGCACTATTTCCTAGGTAACAAGATACTATCAATGAAAATTTATACTGTTGTATCTTGTTACCTAGGAAACAGTGCATCTAACATTAAGTTACCTTATGAAGCAATTCAGAGCTGAAATCTGATTGGTTCTCTTAAATCTCTTAGAACTCGAGAACTATTGGACCCTAGAAATTTTCAAAAACACGAATCAACTCAGAATTTAATCCTGAATATTCCATTAGAATTTGGTGCGAGCGTTCTGAGACACCCTGTATGGTTACTATTTTATCTCTCTTGCTCACATTCTCATTTTTTTGTAAAAAAAATATCTCTACTTCATGTTCAAAAACAGATTCGGCTAAATAATTATACAGAATATCTACTGTGTATTAGGATATTCCTTTCCAAAGATCAATGTGTGGATATCCTTGACACATCAGTAATGTTCTGAGAATATCCCAGATATCCCATCATCATGGACGTTTTGTGCACCTTGAAAAATTTTGGTTTTCGGATGCTTATACATATAATGAGATTTCTAATGAATATCCACTGCATGTTCATTTATCATGTGTAAAATATGTAACTTCTGTTGTTCTGTGTTGTGCCAAGGGCATGCATTTCAGCATTTCCCAGTTTCTTTAAAAATTTTGAAATTTACATTCTGGGGTCTGTCCATAGCCCATGCAAATTTCGTGTCTCCTGTAACCCCTTCAGGGAAAATATATGGCTTTCTATGCTATAGAATAGATGCATACCGCAGTGATTTATTTCCGAGCTTTGAAAGTGTTTACATAATTTAAAATATAGGAAGCTCGTCGCATTCATTCCAATATCGATTGGTAGTCGAAAGGGGAGAACAAGTAGCGTTTAAGCAGAAGCATAAGCTTGGGATAACAGCATCAGATTTAATCAGTTTGTAATCATCGGTTTAACCTGCGTGACGAGCCTCTTACGTAACTTCACTCTTCTGCACATTAGACAGATACCCCTCCGGCACCCCTTCGCACCCCTTTCAAAAGAAAATTTTAAATGGGTTTTGTTTTAAAAACCAGACCTGCTTTTGCCTGACCCTAAGAGAAAAATCTTCCGTCTATCGTTTATTGGATGCATGCAAATCGCCATGGCAACCTTTCACTCCTCGCTTTGAAATGTCTCTACGCCTCAAAACAAAAACGTTATGGATTTTCTTTTTAAAACCTGCTCCCCCGTCTAGCCATTATAACAATTCCTCAAATGATAATAATTCCGTAAAAAGTTTCCCAGTAGTTTTAAAAGCATTTTTAAGTTGGTCGAAAGTTTGGCGAGCAGCTGCGTATCATCCCTGTATTAATGGACAGATAAAGTTATTTCATGAGGCGCGTTTCTAGACGGGGGCGAGGACGGGCCGCATTGATTGGAGCATCTCCCAACCAGTCAAGCGAGAGGAATCAACTTTAAAACGGCACTGAAACAGCAACCCCTGACGTTACCCTCCGAACATTTTCAGAAACGTAGCATTGGGTGAAACCATCACGATAACGACTTTTAATTATATTTCCTCCACGCTACGGTTTAATCGGATGAAAAAGGATTTTGACCCGCAGTTATCGACATTATTAAAAAATTTATCTCGACTGGAACGTTTTAATTTTTGTGGAAAATCATTAAACGGCTGCGTGTTAAATTACCTTTCAAACAAAGTAGCTGAAGTAATTTGTTAATTGCTAATAATTATTTTAATTAATTATATTTAAATAAGAAGAGAATGACATGCAGAAATGATCTAATTTCATTTCGTTGCGATCAGTTATCATCAGTTATTCCGATCAATTTGGGTGGATGCGCCGGGACAGACAAAGCGAGCTTTTTGGAAATGATTGTAATGATGCTAATTATTTTAATCGAGTTATTTTCATGAACGTTAGAATTTAGGTAATACGCGAAATGCCTATAAGTAATCTGCGAACTGCTCAAACAGCCAATCCGCAGATTGTCGGCAACGTTGGGCATTTCGCAGAATCACCGGAAATTTTCAGGCAGTTCGTGAAGTATGCCTGATGGTTGATCAGACAAAGTGGAGACTAATAACACTAGTCAACAGCGTATCGCTAACTTTTGCAAAATTAGCTAAATGTTATTTTTGTTTGTGATAAAGTAACTAAGAAAATCATGTGACTGATTTCACACTCTGACAAATAGGTAATAAGGTGACGACAGCATTTCGTCATTTTGGCACCCGCTATGTCAACGCAGTAGTAAAAAAGGCAGCAGAGAAGCGGCTGGAACCTCCCCAACGCATGGGTCTTTGATTTCCGTGACTTGTGTTTAAGATTTTAAAGTTGATATGCCTAAATGGCACTTCCCGTTGACCAATTGCTCCCAAAAGCCTTTCAGCTCTTCAATGGGTTACCTAATCTCCATGTACCAAATTTCGGACAAATCGCTTCAGTAGTTTGGGGCTATAACGTGGTTTCAGTGTTATTACAAAATTCGATTTTTCTACCCAAAGGGTACTAAATGCGAATAAATTTTATCTCATTTAAAACCAGAATTTGAAGACCTTTCTGATGATAACAATTAACCTTTCAAAAAGTTGTTTTTGATGGGTGAATGAGAGAATAATTTTAAATTTGGCAATTGGTGTGCCAAAACGGCACTTTCCGTGGGCCGATTGAATCCAAAATTTGTTCAACTCTTCGACGTGTAATACAATCCCCATGTGCAAAATTTCAGACCAATCGGTTAAGGGGCTTGGGCTGTACCGCGATTTTAAAGTCCGAAAAAAATAATTTTTTTTTAAATTTTTGGTCAAAAGGGCACTAAGAATGAATACATTTTTAGACGCAGAATTTGAAGGTCTTTCTTATGGTGACGTGAAAAATGGGGGTTTACATTTAAAGTTTAAAAGTTGATGTGCCAAAATGGCACTTCTGGTTGCACGATTGGCTCCAAAAGCTTTTCAGATCTAAGTTGGGTTATCACATGCACACGCACCAAATTTCAGCCAAATCGGCCGAGTAGTTTGGGCTGTGGCGTGTTTACGAACGTACGTACGTACGTACGTACATACATACAGACACATTTTAAAAACCAGTTTTCTGGGTTCCTGAGACCTCAAAACGTATAGATCCGGTCTTATCTCGAATTCGAAAATTTTAGTGATTGCAGTAACCTCCCTTTTTTTTAAATGGTGAAGTGGAGTGGGGAGGTTAAAAAATATGGCAACATCGACAAACTGTCTGTCATGGATCTGTCATTAAAATCGTCAGTTCTTTCGTTTACCATCCATCTATCGTGTTTTCAGGAAAATTAACAAAGTTCTAAAAAGAACTCGCCAAAGAAGCGTAATTCTGTGTCTTCAGTGTTAATTACGAAAATACTTAAATTCTCTTAAGGCGTTTTTTCTCGGTTTTATGTATTGAAATGCAAACTTCCTTCAGAGAAAAATTTGAAATTGAAACTGACTGCAAAAGTGACATCAGTAGGTATTTCAATACTTTAAAAAAATAGTAAGCTATTACCAATCACGAGAGCCCATTTGTATTAATTTGTATTGAAAAACATAAAATCGAGAAAAAACGCCTTTAATCATTTAAAATCAAGTATCATATCATATCACATTTGACATAAGTTGGCGTCTACGAATTTTAAGCGCTTTCTTTTGCTGCCAATTTTTTTGCGTCAACATGATTAAAAGGTGATAATTTGGAACAATTTGGAACATAAATAATTGATTTTATTACTCATAAAGAAAGAGGGCACCAAAATACCCAGGGTTTCATTCATGACTTTGGGCGATTTTCTTCACTGTTTTGGAGAAAATAATGAATAAAAACGGAGATGACGTTATCTTTATTTATCCGAGTCTAAGGGTGGAATTCTAAGTTAGTTTACGTTATGACTCATAACGTATCTTAGTGCGGATCGTAACTCAGCAGTGGGCGCCACTAGTACAATTTTGCAGAGTTCTTTAATGCCGCCGGTTGCTCGGTCGAGGTCGAATAGCAAGTGAAGTGACAATCGTGTCGTGACATTTGACATTTGAAACACCGGTCGCAAAGATGGCTGCTGCACGAAATTTTATCCTTGATTTCGCAAATGATTTATTCGAAGAAATTAGTTCTGATTCGACTGATGAGAACAACGAAGATGTTTTATTACCCCCCGGAGTGCCCTGAACAATTAACGAGATCAGCGAGCAGGAATTGTTTCAACGAACCCTTGGTTTAGTATAGACATGGTTAGTCACTCCGCACATTTTGGTAGCCACTCGATATGTCATGTGACGTCACGCTGTGCCCAATATTTGGCGCGAAATTTAAATCGCTGTGCTCGGAAAATTCACGGTAAAAATTTTTCTTTGTATAGGTATAATTAGAGAATCAATTGTGCAAGAGGCGTTTGCTCGATATATTACATAATTATTAACGTAAGTAGTAATTAATTAGCTATTAACAATACCGTTTTGAATCACCCTGATGAACCACAAGGCCGTTTTCATAATGATAAGATTACAAAATGCATTCTTAGGCCACGGTGGCACACCCTGTGCTGAATCGGATAATACCTATAATTAAAACAACTACCTATTATAATTATTTATTTACAATACAAGCATACGCACGTAATAAATACACTGCTAAAGGAGAATTTATTATCGAACCACCTAGAGGTACCTACACACAACAGGCTTACTTCACTTCAAGCACAGAGTCCACATGCTTTAATCCACTTGAATAACATTTCGCCAGATTTTGGAAAACTGAAGAATTTCACTCCTAAAGCCTTGCTTTTAGCGTTGGAACTTTTGCAACCTACTACAGAACACCTCATGTTACTATTTCATATATTTCACGAAATAGTTTTAATAAAAATTACCAAACCCAATCCATAAACGAAATTTTCTACTCAAGATTCACGAGATAGACACCAAATTACCAGTTTATTTAGTTTTTGGACTTGAATTCCCGCTTGTATTTGAATTTTGATTTGAATTTGTTGTTTGGCTGACATTGACGCGTGCGTGTCAGCCGAGGTGTCAGCAGTCCTGAATATGTTTTGGCACAGCATGACGAAAGCTGGTCCACGGGAATGACAAACCATGTCTATACTAAACCAAGAACGAACCCAATGTTTATTATGTCCTGAACATCATCGCCGAAAGATTAAGAAAAACCCAAGACAAAGGGAAGGGAGGTATCCACACATTACGCCGATGTACAAGTTATATGAGTGGTCTGGCCTCGCAATTTTATGCTAGTCGTGGGTTGCAATGGCTTGTTGGTATGTAGCAGTTGGCAGTGGTCGAATCTCACAACCCGCAGCCTGCAGAGGAATCGATGAAGTAACTCAAGCCCTTGTGGATATACCACCACCAGATTTCCCATGGCAGATAAATATCCTCAAGTGGTTTAGGACATGCTAATCTGGGAAAATATGTTGTTTTCTTGATAAATGCAACTATTAGTAATTTGATTACTACCTCGGGTAATCAAGCATCAGTTCCTCTTTGAAGAATGGACGAAGCTTTCAACCAACTATTAGTAATTTGTTATAATTTTTATATTATTATACAATTTCTTGAGTTGATTTTAGTTTTATTAATTTTGGTAAGTAGGTACATACATACCACTGTCTTGGGGTTGCAGAATGCAGATTGGTTCAGAGAAGTCAGGCAGATTTAGAACTGTTAGTAAGGGGAATGTTAATAATAATTCAATTGTCTACATAAAATTTAGTTTATTTGTAGCTGTAATATCATTCGTAATATGTATTGTGAGTTTCAAAATGGGAGGAAGGATCTGAGCCTACCACAAATTGAGAGTTAATAGAGTTGTTCAGGTGTCGATCGAGGTACTGTGCTCTGGAAGGTCAGTGGGGGTTCTCAATGCTGTGTGTGCAATCGATCGCTCCAAGAACTAATTGTAATCCAGCTCCGCATTTTGTCATTCCGAATGCCCTGTTTAACTTGAGGATATTCATCTGCGCTGCGAATAAACTCTGGTGGTGGTATATCCACAAGAGCATGAGTTACTTCATCGATTCCTCTGCAGGCTGCGGGTTTTAAGATTTGACCACTGGTACCAAAAAGTACTGCAACCCACCACTGGCATAAAATTCCGAGACCAACGTATAACTTGAACATCGACGTAATGTGTGGATACCTCCCTTCCCATTGTCTCGGGTTTTTTGCTAATCTTTCGGGCGATGGACCGATGCTCTTGGTCTTGCGGACATAAATAAACACACATTGCTGCTCGCGGATCTCATCAATTGTCCAGGCACTCTGGGGGGTAAAACAACGTCTTCCTCGTTCTCATCACTCGAATCAGAACCAATTTCTTCGAAGAAATCAACTACTTAATCAGGCATAAAATTTCATGCAGCAGCCATCTTTGCGTCCGGTGTTTGAATTGTCACTTGTCACTCGACCTCGACCCGACCGAGCGACCGGCGGCATTAAAGAACTCTGCAAAATTGTACTAGTGGCGCCCTCTGCTGAGTTACGATCCGCACTAAGATACGTTATGAGTCATAACGTAAACTAACTTAGAATTCCACCCTAATGCATTGAAATGCCTATTGTGACGTCACAGATTTTTTTTATTGATTGTTTATTAATATGTATCGACTTTTTTGTATCAATTCTCTTCGTATCGTAATAGCACTTGTTTGTATTGGTGACCCAGAAAATATATTTAGTTCTTCATTTCAGAATTCATTCATGTAGGTACTCCAAGAAATAATGAAAAACATAATTTTTCTCTATTTTTATTTCGCCAAGCAATGTTATTATTATTACTTTATTTAAATGTAAGAATTGATATTTGAAACAAGAATTTAAAAAAATATCAAAACACAGCAGGCACGCCGCATGCATTTATAAGTCAAAATTTAACTCTAATAAAACAGGCGAATGGGTAATATGATTCTTTAAAAACGTACGTGTTAATTGTTTTTATATTGAGTATACAGACTATAAGGTACAGGGTCTTTTGTTATTATTGGCCCACTTTTAAATTGTCATATCTCCTTTATTACTTGAGATATTCGCCTGAAATAAAAACATCAGGATGGGTAGATCGGATACTCCCAAGTTTTGTTCTGGGCCTTACCCCCAGCGATCGTCGATCGTCGGACCTTAAGAGCTGTGGATGCAACTTGCTTTTTTTTAAACGGGACACCCGATATATTCTTACACGGATCGATAGAGAATTTTCTTCTGATTTAATTTATATGGGGTAGTTGATATCTGGGGTTGATAGTTTTTTTTATCAATGAAATCAGAAGAAAATTTACTATCGATCCGTGCAAGAATATACCGGGTATTCCATTAAAAAAAAAGCAAGTTGCATCCACAGCGCTTAAGATCCGACGGTGATCGCTGAGAGTAAACTCCAGAACCAAACTTGGGAGATCGGTCTACCAATCTGTTTTTATTTCAGGCGACTAGCTCAAGTAATAAAGGAGATATTCCAATTTCAAAGTGGAACAATAATAAAAAAAATCCCTGTACCTATTTTCCTCAGTTTGGCGGCATTCGCCTCAGCAGAAGAAAGAAGCCCAAATAAACTTCTTTCTTATCTTGTGATCCCGCTAGAGATATCCCGAATTTCATACGAATAATTTACGAATAATTGTTACAGAGAATTTTATTCTGATTCTGAAGAAAGTAAATAATAGTTCTTGTATAAATTCATTAATAATTTAAATGAACTTGGCAGTGGCAGTCAAGCGGCCAAGATGATTCGAGAAGCATCTGCTAGGAACAATTTTTGATCCTTTCAACTTCAAGGATAATCTCGAACAGTTCTGAGAGCCATATTACAATATTAACTATCGGTCGCTCTAGTCAATTTTGGTGGATGCGCTGGGGTAAATTCCTTTAATTCGACTAATGCTTCTTAGGTACTTAAAATGAATCATAGTCCACGGAAATTTAGCATTTGACGCTATAAAAGTGCGTTTACACTAGGTACATGATTTGTCAAATGATTTTGCAAATGAGAAGTTACAAGTAATATTTTTGTGTTTACACTGCACTATTGTGCTATTACTCCAGTCATAAGTAAATCAAAGGATCGATAGTAGCAAAATATTATGAAAATTAGGGAATAGGATGGTGTCTATTTCGCCATGATAATTCATACGATTTTCTTGAATCGCCTGCCATTTATCGCAAATTTGTTTCCCCTTGTGTACAGAAGTAACCCTGTTATGACTTTTTTTCTTATTTTTTCATTGAAGCGTGTTGTGTGCTTATAGCGCATCCGTGTTTGAGTATATAAAAAATTTAGCCACATTAACAAACGAGCTACGTTCGTTATAAAAAAGTGCATTTGAAATAAATAACTAATAATAATACCTTTATTGATGCTTAAAAATGAACATGTTCATGGCATAGGTCAATGAGTCTTTAGAACAGACAAGAAAAAATAGAAAACAAATATACAATAACATAGACAATAGCAAAAATAAACGAATACATTAGAAAAAGCACGATTTACAATTTACAACCCCACATCATTTATTTACTCCTCAAAGGAATAAAAAGCCTTTTGCAATAAATATTGTTTAAACTTTATTTTAAAGTTTTTATCAGGTAAAGATTTAGTCATTTGGGATATTTTGTTGTAAAATTTAATTCCAAAATAGCTTACAGAATCTGGCGATAACTTCAGGCGTATGTTTTTTCAACATAGTTGGTCGTTATAGCGAGTAGCATCGTTGTGTTTGTCTTTGTGACATATATAATCTGATAAGTGAGATTTTACATGCAGGACACACAAATAAATATAGAGGCAAGGCAATGTGAAGATACGAAGCTCGATGAAGGCATTTCTACAGTCCTCTCTATAGGCCAAACTAGCAACTATCCGAACTGCCCGGCGCTGAAGTTTAAAAAAATAAATTGACTAGAGCTGGAGTGTCCCCAAATAATTAAGTTATAATTTAAATGACAATGACACAAAGAATAATAAGCAACTTTAAGTGTGTCTTTACTACTAACCTTGACTCCATCAGAAATTCGCACTGTACTGCATGTTAGCTGATTTTAGGTCGCTTTTAGGTTATGTAGGATGCACATTTGCCAGTAGAGTCAACTGCAAAATCATAAGCCAGTCACAGCAGTTGTAAACAAATTTATGCAAACCGCATGATTTTTCGCATTTTGTATTATTACCAAATGATTTCTCAAAGCGAAAATCATATGACAAATCAGGTAGTGTAAACACAGTTAAGGGGGAATTTTCTTTGCGAAGAACGTCGAAAAAGTGTTGTATTTTTGGGACACAAAATTTGTACCCACATGTAACAAAAAATGGCAGAAACTGTTCACATCACAAGCTCAGAAAAAAATTGGCAATCTCGGAGACGGTAGAAACTTCTACTTTTTCACAAACAACAAAGTCAAGGAGGCTTTAAATTCAAATCGCAACAGAACCAACAGGGTCAAGGAGACTTTTTGCCAATAGAATGACATTTTTCGAAAAAAAGGTACCTACCTACAAAGCTTTTCGACCTTGAAATATAACGGCTATCGAATTCAATAATAACAATAATAATAAAAGTGTAGTTATACGTATTGTGTTTTTAACAACACTGGAAGGGCTTTAGAATAATTACGGACCCTATTTGGCTAAAAATTTAATGAACATCTAGAAAGTGCAAACGGAATATGTCTATCCAATTTCATCTCAATATCTTTAATGATTTGGGCTGTAGCGACTTTCGTTTACGATCTCTTGCCAAAAAGGCTCTAAAATGACATTCTTCTAAAAAATGTGCCAAAGGTTTTTGACCTTGGGAAGTTTTATTTCTATTTTATGTTATTATTGATAAGTGATTGAACTAATTACCTATGTTAATGTTAACACGAGACCAAATACAAGACAGAATTTTTCTCTGTTTAATTTTGCCGAGTGATATTGCATACCCGGTCGGCAATTCCGATCAATTTTGGTGGATACTCAGCCCTTTCATTGGAGTAAAGCAAATCATAAACTACGAAAATTTGGGTGTCGTATCATCTCATCCCAATAACCAACTCATCCCAGGTGAAAACTCATCCCAGACCAACTCATCCCAAACCAACTCATCCCAGACCAACTCATCCCAGACAAATTCATCCCAAACCAAGTCATCCCAAAAGACAACTCATCCCAGAACGCAACTCATCCCAGACCAAGTCATCCCAACGGACAACTCATCCCAACAGACAACTCATCCCAGCAGACAACTCATCCAACAACAACTCAACCACGTCCAAAGTTCCACGCGAGCAAAGCGTCAAAATATCGGTTTGCAGTGCGAGAAGCTAGGGCAGTTCAGGTCTATGTCAGGTCAGGTTTTTTTTTTAATAACATTTTCTCTCAAATTCTGCCCGTCCAAAGTTCCACGCGAGCAAAGCGTCAAAATATCGGTTTGCAGTGTGAGAAGCTAGGGCAGTTCAGGTCTGTGTCAGGTCAGGTTTTTTTTTTAATAACATTTTCTCTCAAATATTGCCCGTCCAAAGTTCCACGCTTGCAAAGCTTTAAAATATCGGTTTGGAGTGCAAAAAGCTAGGGCAGTTCAGGTCTATGTCAGGTCAGGT
This sequence comes from Pycnomerus fuliginosus, assembly GCA_963924575.1. Lineage (NCBI taxonomy): Eukaryota > Metazoa > Arthropoda > Insecta > Coleoptera > Zopheridae > Pycnomerus > Pycnomerus fuliginosus. The sequence continues at coordinate 18,467,361 of OZ004622.1, forward strand.
TTTTTTTTAATAACATTTTCTCTCAAATTCTGCCCGCCCCAAGGTTCACGCGAGCAAAGCGAGTAGGTACTCGTCGAAATATCGGTCTTGCAATGGTGCGAGAAGCTAGGGCAGTTCAGGTCTATGTCAGGTCAGGTTTTTTAATAACATTTTTTTTAAATTCTGCCCGTGGAAAGTTCGACGCGAGCTTTCGGCGGAGCCGAAAGCGAGTACTCTTCGAAATATCGGTATTGCAGTGCAAGAAGCTAGGGCAGTTCAGGTCTGGTCAGGTTTTTGACCTAGGTTGTAGTGTCATTTGGGATGAGTTGTCTCCTGGGATGAATTGGAAAATTGTATGAGATGATATTAGCCCGCGGCTACCTTAAAGCGAACAGCCCAAACAATAGCAAGCAAGAGTTGGTCTGGGATGAGTTGGTTTGGGATGAGTTGTCTGTTGGGATGAGTTGTCGGTTGGGATGAGTTGTCTGTTGGGATGACTTGGTCTGGGATGAGTTGCGTTCTGGGATGAGTTGTCTTTTGGGATGACTTGGTTTGGGATGAGTTCGTCTGGGATGAGTTGGTCTGGGATGAGTTAGTTTGGGATGAGTTGATCTGGGATGAGTTGGTCTGGGATGAGTTGTCAGATGGGATGAGTTGGTCATTGGGATGAGATGATACTAACCCGAAAATTTGAACTCGGACCTAACAGCACTGTAGCATGTTGCTTGGGAAAAGCATCCCTTGCGTAAACACTTCCTATGCTTTTAAATCAAACAGTGCATTCTTTCTTGATATTTTCTTACAAAGATAACCTTTTAATTTAATCGACCCTGTCTCCGCGTACAAAGAAACTGGATTTACATTTTTCTCGCCAGACTTTTATTATCGACGTGTGCTGTAGAAATATTTTTTGTCCCCGACATTCAATCATTTCCTTGCATATTAAACCCCTTAATTATATCTATCTAATGCCGCATCTTTGTTGAAGTTGTCGAGTTCTCATGCATGTCTCCGTTTCCACGTCACCAAGTATAACATCACCACTACTAGACACGTCAGTGTGTATTACTCACGCTCGGTATGTTATCGTTGGTGCAGACTCCCTCTTGAAGCAGTCGATCTCTGATCTCCCAAGCAAATATCGAAGGACACTCTCGCTTATAAGATGATATTTTCGATACCACTTCGGCCGTGGCGACTCGAGGCTTTGAACCGCCTATGGCTCTTGGACGGATCGAGCCCGTCTCGTAGTATCTGGGAAAAGAGGCGAAACTGCTTTAGCGAAACTCACACCTGAAATGATACTAACGCATTTTTTAAATAAAAGGCAATTTTGTCGAGCCAATTGTGCCGAAACTAAATAAAATTCAGAGAAAAAAATTAAACGTTTTTGGCCATTCTTGCCTGGGGGTAAATCGTTAGGAAAATTTTGCATAATATACGAATATTTTGTTTGATTTAACTCACAACAGGTCAATTGATCTGGTGTTTTAAATAATTTTGCGTTTTATTAGTAAAGAAGTTCGCAAAGAACGGGGGTTAACTTTATGGTAACGGAAACCTTGTACGTACTGAAAGTGAATAGCTTCTCGTTGAGAATGATGAGCTGAGCCCAACGGTACCTGATTTTTCTTGCGTGACGTATAACAACGACTCCGCTGGCCCAGCGGTGTGAGGGGGGCCACAGCCTTAAGTAGTCTCGAAGCCCTTGCCTTATTGATATTTTTCAATAGTCCTGTATGATAGGTACCAAAGAATCTTTTTAACATTTATTTCGCAAATAGGGCCCATTTTATGGTCTTGCGGTGGAGCCCCCAAATATAGTTCGTGAGTGACACAAAAGTACCTACTGTTGCCAAGTTACAGGCACTACGGGATTTCGTTAAATTAAAGTACAGAAAGACTTTTTTCTACTTCTAAGATAGAATATTACGTTTCATAAACTGTTTTCGTTGAAAGTGTCTGTTTTTAACACACAACACAGATTAAATTTTTGTAGATTACCATAGCGAGCAATCACTTTCAGTGCATGCTATGCCTATTTTCAGTGCATGGTGTTTTTTATTTCACGACAATGACAATTTTTGTAACATTTATCGATATTGTTACTGTCTATAGTTATTTTAAGAATCTGGCGCATTTAATCACAAAAGTCGTAAAAAGCATGTTTGCAGACCTTGCTTAGTTTCTAAAGGGCCAATTTCAAGTTGGGTTGCGTCTTTGCGAAATTGTGGCACAACTCAAGTCGTCTGTTTTGATTGGCCATTACCATAGCAACCACGCAAATCGTCAAGACAACTGCACTGCTTCCTTGACGCAACTCAACTTGAAATTGACCCCTAAGCCTCGTTCTGCAGACATGTACTTTCAAACCTTGTTATACAGATAAATATACTTTAGCACACGTAGACGCACCTCAGAAGTAGCTGAAATACAGTCTCGAGATTTTGATTTCTTCAATGTTTTTGGAAGTCTACATATAGGGTGGCCGTGGGGATACTTAAATGTCATGTACAATACATGTCTTTAAATTCGTAGATTTCGAATCAGTTCGAAAGAAGTAAGCGGAAAAATTGCCATATTAACTTCCCTAAATCGATTCTTCTGAACCGTAGACAATTTGAAAACACATTCATATACTTTTCAATATAACGGAAATCTGCCCTCAATTTTGCAAGATGGGGACATGTGGAAAAATGGTCGAATGGCAGCCATTTTATTTTATCAAAAATTGACATCTCGCAAGTGGTAAAACACACCTACGAAATTTTGCGTTTTTCAGTGTAGATTAAGAATCTGAAAGGAAATCCAAGATATCTGGATCGGTTCCTGAGATATACCTACTGAAAAGACTGAAAATTGTCATTTTATATATTAAACGTATTATAACCTAAGTCGGTTACTATTCAACAACAGATCATTAATCATTAGAAGTTTTTTCGCGTTGACCACGTTGCCTTTTGTCGCGCTCCTTCCTTTGTTATAATAATATAGACAGAGACAAACACAGATGAACGCGTTAAGGCGGTATTTTTGTCGACAAAGTGAAATAAAACTAACGGAAGAATCGATGTTAAAAAATAGACGGCTGCATTTATGAAAAAACCCATACCTTATCCCCAAAAAATAGCTGCAATAGGTTTCTCTGCTCTTCTCAACGATTTATTATAGTATCGAATGCGCTTGGTAAATAAAGTTTACCAAAATATGTCCAGCGGAAGCGTCCAAGACAGCTCTTTAAAGTATTAAGAAAACGGTTCCTCAATTATATCTCCCTTTCTAGTTTCTACTGAGTTTGCGACTTATACAGGGTGTACCGTTTAAGGCGAAACACCTTAAATAACTCCTGGAGCGGCAATTTCAGGGAAGAACGCTCAAAGAGGTCGATTTCTAGTTGGAGGAAGGCACTTAAATCCGTGCTTTGCGAAATCTTCCAACCCACCCCCCTACCCTCCACCCCTACTTCAAAATTTCAAATGGCAACCTCATTATCTGAAAGCTAATTTTGGTGCGAATTCAATTTTGCAAAAAAGTTTGATATTCGTTGACCTCGGGGAGGGCACCTGAGACAGGGCATATGGTCGAATTTGAAAATTGCATTTGGGCCATTTGTACCATTTGAAAGGTTATGAAATTCTCTTTAAACTGATGATGCAAAGATTTTTCAAATCCATCCACTCTTTTAAAATTTACAGCATAAACTAGAAGGATTTCTAGGTTCAAAGCCACTTCATATTCTTCAATGTAAAAATTTGTATCATTTCCGGCTAAACCGGAAGTGCAAAAAATATCAGAGTACACCATATGATGCACCTCAAAAAAATAAAGTTGACCTGTCCGAGGATATTTCTGAAATATTCCTCTAAAAAAAGTTCTTGACTTTATTCCTTACTTTTGAAAAGCACTGTATAATATTCGCCAGTTTCAACAGTAATCGATCATATTTTCCGTATTTTCGTATAGTCGTATAGGGATCTACAAGAGCAAAAAAAAGTGCCTCGACAATCTTTTTGCTGAATTTTTCACATAAACAGTGAACAACCTATATCATAAGGTATGTGTTCGATTGTTGTGTCACAAAACATACCGCAAAGTAAATTTTTCATAAGTTTCTTTCTAAACTTTGAAATTCTCCATTATTTGTACCATATTGTGTTCAGAATCCAAAGGAGACCAACATATCAAAATTTCATTAAATTTGACCGGGGGCTACTTTCCTGCAAAAGTGTGCGGGGTTCTTTGTTTCAATTACATTACTTTGCACAAAGAACAATGCTAGGCGACGAAGGCATCTTCTATGTGTAAGTAAAAAGATGACATTTTCTGTATCTTCAAGAACCAAACCAGATATCTTTGATTTATTTTCAGATTCATAATCTGTACTGGCTGAAAATCAATCTTTTTCCAATCTAATGAAATTTCGTATCGTGTAACCGTTTGCGACACTCTTCGGCAAAGATTTATGGCAGACTTTCGTTTTAATAATCTCCCCACAAAAATAACTATATAAAATTACGAAACCAAGTTTACTATTTTTTTTTTACTATTTTATCTAAAATCCGGACCCTTACAAATAAGGTGTCGTTAGATTCAGCTCGGTAACCTGAACGGGAATACTTATACAGGGTGGCGCTTTTTTCGTTTCCCATTATTGGGATCTCAGAAACAATAAGAATTAGAAAATCGCTAAAATTAGAAAAAAGTTGCACTTTTTTGGTGTGGTTAAAAATCCGAAAAGAGTTCTTCGATATCTTGATTCGTTCCTGATTAATCCCAAAAAAACTGAAAATCGCGTTTTTGGGGAAAAATTAGTATCTTCCTTGCAGTTGATGCTATTTAAATGAAGCTTGGAACTTTTATATTTTTGACAGAAGTCAAGTGAATGGCGTTGACAGAAATTCTCTAGGCCTTCTCGATTTTGAGCAACGACAGTCAACTTTTCTTTTTGTTAAGGTCGCCATATTTGATTTTATTACCATTACATATAGAAAAAAAATTGACTTTTCAAAAATGTTTACAATGTGGACTTTTTTCAAAAAATATTTCAAAGTTTAAGTCACACGACTTCAAGACCTACTTTTTTATCATTTAATTCAGTTGTTTTTCACATGTCATGAGCAATTTAAAAAGTTGGTGCGTTTTCTTTGCAATTGTTTTTCAGAAGTTTGCTCTGATCTTATTTTGTTTTACCAAATTTCAAATTTTGACGCTCTGTCAAAAAAGCCCGTGTTGGCTACATTTTTGAAAAGACTATTTTTTTTCAAGAAACGCGATTTTTAGTTTTTTCAGAATAAATCAGAAACGACTCAAGATACCGGAGAACTCTTTACAGATCCTTAATCATAAAAAAGTGCAGCTTTTTTCTCTAATTTAACCGGATCTCTAACTCTTAGTTCCGGAATTTCAATCGAAGGTTAACCATCAGATCTGTTAGTTATCCAATCAAATAAGTCCATTTCAAAACGTTCTGATGATCTGATTGGATAACCAACCGATCTGTATAATTATGTTCAGTTTTAAAAAAGTGAAAACCTGCAACTTGGCTAGAGTGCATTTGGTCAAGAAAAGTCAAGTACGGGTTGGACTCAGCTATCATCATTATTCTGAACGGGAATACAGGGTGGTTCATTTTTGGATTAGGTATACTTAGTATCTCGGAAACCATAATAGATGGAGAGTAGTTTAAATTGGAGAAAAGTTGCGCTATTTCTTGGTGATTAAGAATCTGAAGAGAATACCCCGATATTTTGATTCGTACCTGAGTTATTTATAACAAAAAATCTGAAAATCGCCAATTTCTAACGATTATTTAAATGAAACTTGGAACTTTTATATTTTTGACAGCTGTCAGTTGAACATCAATCGTTACTCGAATCGTTACGAAGGTGTTATTTTTTTTTAATTGGCAATTTTCAGATTTTTTGTGATGATAACTCAGGCACTAATCAAGATATCGGGGAATTCTCTTCAGATTCTTAATCGCCAAGAAATAGCGCAACTTTTCTCGAATTTACCCGACCCGGTATCTTCTGCCGTTTAGGAGATCCCAATGATAATTATGCTAAAAAAGTGTAGACCGTTTAGGAGATCCCAATATTGAGCATCGACAAATTAACCACCCTGTATATAGTTTTAGTGCGTACAACGTTTCCGTTAAAGTAAAGTTGATCCTAAAGCTTGATTGACACAAGGGTAATTGTGTTAAAAAAGTGTAGATGGCGCTGACAGTTGTAATGGACCGTCAATGGCTTGCAAACTCAAGAAGATCAACGATCGTACAGTAAAAAATATCTGCTCGGCTGCTCCTGACAGTTTTTCTTAATGCTTGCCGATCTTTTTAAACAATTAACACGAGTAGATATTATGATGCACTTTTTTAAAGTCACTGCCTTATTTATTATAAGTAAAACTGGGCTGACGTGTTTTAGCGTTTGAGACACAAAATTTTTCCGATTCAAACAACAATTTAGAACAGTTCAAGGAGTCAAAAGTTTTGGATGCAAGGAAGATTTGCATGATTACCTGCCGAGTATCTTGGAGACGCATCCGTTGGAAACTTGAAGTATCCTCGAGATGTCGCAGGGCCGGGCTCCAGAATGAGCCAGTTCGACGATCTTCTGTCTGGTGGAATCCGGCAAGGGACGCCCGCTGACGAACACCCCCCCTAGCTGGTTCACACCGCTATGACCTGCCCACAGTTGTGCCACAGTTAGTGTAGGATAATTTTTCCTTTCATTTTTATACACATCAAGACAAGTGTGCACATCATACGGTGTGATCAACGAGCTAAAGAATGATCTCGTCAACTGACTGACCACCTTGCACAGGACGAGGACACAATCAAGAGACACTCAATTGGGTCCTCGTTTAAAACACCTGCATCTTGTTTACCTGCAAAGGAGAAACTGATTGCAAAAAAAATGTTAAACACCCCGAAGTTTCTCTTGCAATTTATCCAAGGATACGTGCAAGGACTCGAGAGTTGTTCGTCTGTCGATGGAGAGTAAAGGAACTGACAAGTGTGAGGGAATTCTTAAAGAAATCAAGGAAACGGAGGAAAGCTCCTAAAAATGTCAATCACCCGAAATTCCAATTCTGATCTGAATTTTAATCAAAGTACGTTTGCGATGTAGTGTTTTATTCGCTTAATTCATGTTTTATTTCTAACTCCCTTCTATTTTCTTGTTGAACTGTTGGAACTAATAAATACAAATACCAGGCTGCCTTGGACAATAGGCTCAATGGTTACATAGCCGGCAGACATCAATCGACGAGGGATGAATGGGCTAATCCTGGACCGTGTCCGACAACATTTATGCCTTCACCGCATGGGAAGCTGTTCATTCCACTAAAGTTAAAGCTATAATTAATGGTGGTGACACTTATGCACTTTGTTATGAGGAATGAATGACCTCCACCCTTCACCTTAGAACCTTATTAATGAAGTTGCAGAATTTCTGCTTTCGAATCGTTTATTTTTTTTGAAAATTTAGAAAGGGCAATTTCCTAGTCTATACAGGGTGTTAGGTAATGGTAACGTGTAATTTTAAGGGGGGCTATACCATGAGCAATGTAGTCGAAAAGTCCTTTACCATTTTGGGCTGAGAAGCATTTTTCCTTCAGGGTATGATTTTCAAATATTTTCCTCAAAGTTTAGGAACTGTTGGGATATTTCTTTCAATAATAGCTGTATAAGATATCTAGTAGGTACCATGACAACAGAAAATTAATTTGGTATATTATAAATTGCTGTGGTTGTCATTCTCGCGTTTTTTGGCAACACGTTAAAGGAAATCGTTATTCCTACTTTTTTTTGTATTGTTTTACCAAAACACTCGCCACGTATGTACGAAATGCATGTCTGCATGTTCTTGCATTCAAGATCTTATCCTGAAGAAAAAATGCCTTTTAGGCTCAAATGGTAAAGGGCTTTTCAGCTACATTTCTCTTGGTATGGCCGCCCTTAAAGCTACGTGGTACCATTCCTTAACACCCTGTATTTTGAAATAGTACAGTCGGGGACTTTGAAAATGCCCACCCCACCGCGACACTTCACTTGGTCGACTGCATCGCTGAAATTCGTTTGATGTTTGTCTGACAGATTGGCAAACATTTAGCAATTTGCGATACAGTCGACCAAGTGAGTCGTCGCGGTGGGGTGGGCATTTTCAAAGTCCCCGACTGTACCTGTAGGGATTGTTTGGGAAATAAGGGGCGAGAAGCCCGAGTGCGATAATAAGAACCTAATGAAACACGTTTTTAATAGGTAGGTCCCATTTTTTGTATTTCGGATGTCCATCTGTTAAAATTTTCTGAAAAAATTGGATTGACATTTTCAAAGACCGCTCGAGGCTTTTGACAGTCAATGGGATTGCTGCTGACAATCGTTGTCTAGGTGACGAAGTAAAGAAAAGCGAGGTGCTAAAAGAGCACATTATTAGAGAAATATTTTGAATGCTATAAAGTGTGGCTTATGGCGCATTCCACGTCAAATCGATAAAATTTTGTTGTCCACCGAAAAATTGCTTATAGGTCTTCGAGCGTATCGCTGTCTAATGTCTATTTGTTAAAATACCGCCGCTTTAATTTTTGCAGTCTCTGTGCGGGCTCCCAATTAATCAATCATTAATAACTCCTGAAATGATAGTCCCATTAGCATGATTTTTTTTAATTACTCCGGAGGAATTGCTGTCTACGGGCAAAGTATTAGGTATGTTGTTAAAATCATTAAACAGTTTTGAAAAGTAATCGTGAACTTTTCAAGGTCAAGAAAAGATCCTTGGGCACGATTTTAAAAATCTGAAAAAATTTTCAGGTCATGTCTAGGGTGTGCGTTATGAGCTGTAGAAATTTAAAGATGGACGTTTAATAAATGAGGAAACAGCGATTTTTTTCCTACCCTGCTATGCGCGCTACGTTAGGTAATTTGCAAGAGTAGACTTAAAATTGAATTTTGTTTACGATAGAATCATTATTTCGAAAATATAAGAAAAAATATTCTGTAAATTTGAAAGATGACCACCATTTCTTTTGTCAGTAGGTACCTGTATGATGAATGATCTTCAAATTCTGTTTCCAAAAATTCAATCAAACTTTAGCGCCCTCTTCTTGCCAATAACAACTAAAAATTTTGAAAAAAATCTCAAACTTGGAGACTAAGATTGAGATTTATAGGTGTAGGAGTGGTAGGTTTGGATCATTTTATTCAAAATATGAAAAAAAGTCTCTATGAGCATATGTCGAAAAAAATAAGTCCTAAAGGAGCTAAGGCCCCTTAATGGTGCCAATTTGAAAGTGTTTTTTTCAAAATATGTATCTTCAAAAATGGTAAAAGATAGCAACGTGAAATTTGGCATCTTTACTAAGTATTTGATGCTGAATTTACTACTGTGGAGAAAATTTTAACATTTTGATCATAAGCTTTTCGTACAGGAGGGGGGCTTAGGACAAAAACTCAACAATTTTGTAAGTAGTTTTTTCTCAAATTTGCTTCCAGAATCGGAAAATTTGAGTTTTTTAACCTCCCCAACCCCATCACAATTTTAAAAAAATGGGAGGTTACTGCAATCACTAAAATTTTCGAATTTGAGATACCACCAGATCTTTACGTCTTGAGGTCTCAGGAACCCAAAAAAGGGGTTTTTAAAATGTGTCTGTGTGTATGTACGTACGTACGTTCGTACGTACGTTCGTTTGTAATCACGCCACAGCCAAAACTACTACACCGATTTGGCTGAAATTTGGAACATAGGCATCTCGTAACCTAACTTAGATCTGAAAAGCTTTTGGAGCCAATCGTGCAACCGGAAATGCCATTTTGGCACATCAACTTTTAAATTTTAAATGCAAACCCCCATTTTTCACGTCACCATTAGGAAGACCTTCAAATTCTGCTTCTAAAAGTGTATTCACTCTTAGTGCCCTTTTGACCAAAAATTAAAAAAAAATTGATTTTTATCGGACTTTAAAATCGCGGTACAGCCCAAGCCCCTGAACCGATTTAGCTGAAATTTTGCATATGGGGATTATATTACACGTCGAAGAGCTGAACAAATTTTGAATTCAATCGACTCACGGAAAGTGCCGTTTTGGCACACCAATTTCCAAATTTAAAATTATTCTCTCATTTGATCATTAAAAACAAGTTTTTGAAAGATTTATTGTCACCATCAGAAAGGTCTTCAAATTCTGGTTTTAAATAGGACAAAATTAATTCGCATTTAGCGCTGTTTGGTTCAAGAAATCGAAATTTTATAATAACAGTAAAAATACATTATAGCCCAAATTACTGAATCGATTTGGCTGTTTGGTGCATGGAGATTGGGTGACCCGTTGAAGACCTGAAAGGCTTTTGAAAGCAATTGGCCCACGGGAAGTCCCATTTAAGCATATCAACTTAAAATTTTAAATACAAGACCTCCTTTTTTATGTCGCCATTAGAAAGGCGATCAAATTCTGGTTCTAAAAATGTGTTCACAGTTTCTGCCATTTCAGTGGAAAATAGAGAAAAAATTCTTTCTCATTAAAAGGGAGCAGGCTGACAGTGGATGACATAAAGTGGCAGTTATTGTCAAAAAGGTGTCAAAAGATTAACCTTAAAAGGAACATATTGTCAAACGTGATGGGTGATGTGAGGTCACGTCGGTATTTGTCAGAAAATTGCGAAATTAGTCAAGGATTAAAAAAATTCTGTTGAATTGACTACTACTGTTTCCTAATTTTTTGCTCACAAACTCAGGAAGAACGAAGCTTTCGGTTGAGGGACCTTTTTTGAATCAGTCATGCCAGTTACTATTGTTCTTTAAGCCTTTAACGTATCCATTTATTACATAACCATTTTTCTTAAATTATGCCAAAACTTAAAACATCATATATTTTGCGATTCTCACCTAACACTATGGTTACATTAATTCATGAGACTATTTCATATGTACCCACTAGTGTTTGAAACACTCGTTTATGAAAAAAGTTAAGGCTGCTAGCTAAAAGGGGCCCAAAAACCGGGCATATCAGATAGGGTCCTTTGTGACATAAGACATCAAAATATCGTAAACATGTTCATGGGACGGTTCCTTACTTCATTCTAGAAAGAAAAGTTCTTCTGGGTGTGGGTCGACTTATGGTCTTTCAAATTGGGTCTTGGAAAGCATGTTTTGAAGATATTTAGAAAAAGAACACTTTCAAAGCCCTTTAAGGGGCCTTAACTCCATTAGAACTTATTTTTCGACATATATCCATAAGGACTTTTTTTCATATTTTTCATAGAAGAATAATCTACTGGTAAAGTTTTGACCACTGATTTCGGGACAACCAGTATATGGACGGATGCAGATTTCTATTCCCTTTTGAACGACCTATTAATTAAGTAGGTATCCAAAGAAGAAACTATTATCAGCTTTGATCAACTTTCTTATGACTTTTTGGCAAGCATAATGTAAAATAGTATTTCTGTTTTCTTTGCAATGGTGCGTTATTTTTATTTTTATCGCTCACGGTTTAAAAGATTATAGCCATTTTTCCAGGACTTTTTTTACCCCCAAAATGACTAATAAAATATAAGCTGCTGCAAACAATAACATCTTAGGTGTATTATCTTTCTCTACCCGAATCTGCAATTAAAAAAAGGGGATTGTCATTCAAAATTTCAAAGATGGTTGCCAATAGTTTTAATTTATTTCGGATGTATATTACTTTCTGTAATCCCAAATATTGAAACTGTTCCATATTCATAAAACACCCCGTGTGCCTCCTATCCTAAACATTGATAGTGTTTATAATACGTAACTAGGTTAGGTAGATGCGAGTATTAATGTATTTTTAAGCAATTTTGTAAAATTGAAATATGTACAAGTATTATAATTATGTTTCTGTGTATAGCATATTTGCTAAATAAAGCTTATTATTATTATTATTATTATTACATTTTATACCTAATTATGTAGGTATCCATTCTATGACTTCTGTTGACTTTTGCGATAAACACATAGGTACAAAATATACTATGTAGATCACTGTCAATCAATTGAATTTTGTATAAAATTCAGCGTTTACCTACTTAAAAGACAAACGATTTGACTAGTGGTGGAATAGTTCAGTGCGGATAAACACACCCCACAAACCAAACTGTAACTAATACAAGCTTACAAATATCCAACAAAAGTAAAAGGCCTAATCAGAATTTGCGATGCCTTTCACCGAACCGACAAGGGCTTATTTGACGTTTCAATTTAGCATTTTTCTGCAAACAAATTTGCGAACGATCGATGCAACGAGATAATGTGTGTCAATCGACTCTACTACGGTCTGTTTGATAAAAATTCCGCATAAATATAAAGAAGGTTCTAACAAAAGCCCATAAATCAGTAAAATCAGTCTTCGGATGGCACAAAAGGCTTTTATTCGCATCTCCACGTGACAAATGGAATCTGGTAGTGAAAGGTGAACAGTCCTCAATTTTTATATATCCAGAACACGCATGAAGGATTCCTACGTATCTTGCAGGGGTGGGCCGACGTCTCAGATCCCCATTCACAGGGTAGAAGTCGCTTTTCAAGCACAAAGACACCCCTCACTGAGTGTATTATCATAGGAAGTCTCACTTGTCACCGCCACTGCTTCTTTATGTTTCATTGATATTTATTATTGTTAGTTTACTGATTTATAACGCCACTACAAATTGCCAACTATTTTTTAGTTAAATTAAACAGAACCGAAGGGAATCGACCAAGCGCTCGACTGTAAAATTTTCATCTTGAAAGAGAATATCGATTCTAGTTCTTTATGATAACCTTTGTGGAAGCTCTCTTTTTATTTTTTGCAGCCGCTCTCCGAGTGGACGTGGGCATATATTGTTAGAGGAAAGAAAGGGGCGATTCATGCATTTTAACGTTATCTCCACCAACACATTTTCTTTGTTATTTATTTTATTACATCTATCCACTCTATAAAATACAATTATGTGCGGACACTTTTTCCAAGGGAAATATTAGTCGACTTTACCAAGAGAATTTCACCATTTCACTAAAAATCTGGGACCGGGTAAGTGCAATTTATAAGGGAGCCGGATCTAGTTTTTTGGTCCGTAAATATTCTTAAGTACCGGACGCGACGCTTGGGCTGTTCGAGAGGAAAGCGGTTGGTCACCCTCGAATAAAATCACTTTTACATCAAATAGTAACGTCTTCACAATAGATGCTGATGGAGTCGATGCCGCCTTTACATTTAAAGGTTCACAATAAGGACATGGAAGTTACTACTGTTACCATTATGTTTGGCTTTTAAAACTTCTAAATGTGTCTCCTCTTTGGTCTTAGTAAACATACAAATGTTTAAGCCCTAAATACCTACTCCAAACAAAATCATTTTCTAGAGGAATAGGAACATCAAAGAAATTTTCTTGCAAATACTTATGCATAATATCCTAAGCACATTATTTTCCATTATTTAGATTTCGTTGTAGTACTTCCAGTTTTCACAGATTTCAAAATAACCTTCAACTAATATGATTTAGAAAAACATCAAACCGAGGGCCGTTTTCTTCACCCCCGGACTGAAGTTAAATTTCTCCAAAAGTCCATCGTTACACAGCTTCAATGAGTTATGGCAGTTAACCTTATTTGAAGCTAAAAAGAATGGCCCATGCTGTAAATGTTTCAAGACGTTTTAACTTTTAATTGATGTAGGTACATTTAAGCCTTAAAAAGCCAATTAATAGTTATTTGTTTAATTATAGGTATAAAATTAAAAAAAGATAGATTTACTAAAAACTGCCGTGTAAGTGAGGCCATGAAACCTGCCGTGCTGAACGCACTTACTTTTTTCGCCGGTCGTTTAAATTAACATTTAAAATCATTATTTCCAATCATTTTTGACGTTGTCCTCATCATGCTATGATGCGGTTTCAACAACCTGTAACTTCAACAATTGCTATGTAAAAACAGATTAGTAATCCTTTTCACTGATGCCTGTGCAGTAAAAGTGACATTTTACTGACGCAAATGAGACAGTAAAAATGCACTTTTAATGAGTACCGGCGAAATTTTTTTTTAGTGTGGTCCATTTTCTTTGATTTTAATATAGTAGAAACTCGATCTATAAAACCTCTAAATGTGATAAGCTCCTGAATTTCACCTCTGTAGTTAAGTTATAGATTTCAGGCCTACTCAAATTTGAAAAATGATTCGCCTGCCAAACGTTTTGCCTTTAAAGTTTTTAATGAGAAATTAAGAGAAATTTCAATTCGTTTCATTTATCAGAATAATATTGTAAGAGCATTTTGCTAGTGATTTGATTAAGGAAATATTGTAAAATGTAGCCAATTATCTTGTTTGACTTTACCTGAAAATTACGTGACAAACCTTTAGAACACACCTACCTATTTAACTGATTTCTAACCAAAATAAAAGTCCACATTACACAGCTGAGCGCCCAGGGGATTTATGGGTCTGGTTTCAACTTTACCTGCTTTTTTGTATCGATACATACACAGGACGGTGAATTTTTCGTTGCCCACCATTGGAAACTCGGAAATCATAAGAGATGGAGAGCTGGTTAAATTAAAGAAAAGTTGCGTTTTTTCAAGTAGATTATTGATAAAGAATCTGTAAAGAACTCCCCGAAATCTTGATTCGTTCTTGAGTTATCCAGAAAAAACTGAACATTGCGATTTTAAAGAAAAATTCAGATCTTTCTAACGATTGGCGATTGAAACTTAGAGCCTGGATACATAAAAAAGTAGCTTTTAAAAAATGTTGCCAAGATGAACTTTCTTGACAGATCGTGATTCGTGAGAATTTGAAAATTGCTATGAATAATTTGCAAACTCAGCTTAAACTTAGGTGAAAAACAATTGGAAGAAGGTAGGAGTAGACGGATTTTTTCGATCTCTTATGACATGTGAAAACAATTGAATTCAACGGTAATAAAATACCCACATCTTGGCATAGTGTGACTCACTCTGACATATTTTTTCAAGAAACTTCATACTGATTACATTTTTGAAGAGTTATTTGTTTGTGAATGGGGTGGCGTTAAAATTCAATATGGCGGCCATAGGAAAAAGAAGAATTGGCTGTCGTTGCCCAAAATCTATACTATATGACCTAGAAAATTTCTCTTACCTAACTGTTAATGCCATTGAATTGATAGATATCAAAAATATCAAAGCTTTAAGTTTTGAATACCATCAATCGTTAGAAAGGCATAAATTTGTCTTTAATATCGAAGTTTTTTCTGAATCACTAATCGGATAATTCCGAGAGCGAATCAAGATATAGGGGAGATATTTCTCTAATTTAACTTACTCTCCATCTCTTATGATGCTTTTCCGAGTTTCCAATGTTGGGCAACGAAAAATTCATCCTGTACACAGGGTAGTTCAAACAACAAAAATTCCCCTTTTAAAACTTAAAGAAAAGCAGTTTATCCATGCAGTTGAAAGTTAAATAAAAATTAGAAAATATCTTTCCATTTCTTTTCACTTTCGGTTTAGCCGGAAATGACCATAATTCTGTTCTTTCATATGAAAATTTACCTTTGTTAGTAAAATGCTATACAGTTAGGTTACGGCCAGCACCCTAGGTTATCTGATATATCTTGGATGATTTTGAAAAACTAACGTGGTTTGTGCCTTAACTTGCGGTTGAGAATTCTGAAGAAACAAAGTTGTGGCAACTTCCGGCTGGCGGCTGTGTAAACCAGAAGCGTAAAAAAAATTTAATAGTACATTGTGTATTAAAAGCGGAAAGTGCAACTTTTGTGCTCGGAACAAGTAAATTGCTGCTCGAGCCTTTAGGCGAGAGCAGCAAACTTGTGAGAGCACAAAAGGCACTTTACGCTTTCAATACACATACTATTTTTTCTACGCCCCTTATAAATAAGGCAAGAAGAAGCATATTTTTCTCAATTTTTAAAAAACAGCATGTCGTCAATCAGTACATGAATTTTTTGTAGTTATCTGTGGACGTTCCTATGACACTGCTTTTGTTATTTTTCAAAATACGTCAAAAATTTTTCAAAGCGACTGTAAACTAGAGATTTCGTTGTTCTCTTGGTCAGAATGGCAGACATTGATAGTAGTGACGAGAGTGTAGTGGATCTGGAATGCACCCCGCCACACATAAAGGAAGCCGCGAAAAACGTAATCTTGAATTTGTTACCTGACAAATCGAAGACCAGGTACGAGAGAGAATACACGTTGTTCGTGCAATGGTGCAAAACCAATCAAGTTAAATCATCCTACTCTGAAGATATATTGCTGGCTTATTTGTCGGAAATTTCGAGAACGAAGAAATCATCTACTATATGGTCAGTGTATTCAATGTTGAAGAGCACTCAGTCTTCCAAACATAACGTAGATATCTCAAAATATAGCAGATTGATAGCATTTCTAAAGAAGCAGTCAGTGGGATACAGGGCCAAGAAATCAAAGGTGCTGAGAAGGGAAGAGATTAACAGGTTCCTATCAGATGCTCCGGATGAGTGTTATTTGATGTTGAAGGTAAATTATGGCGCTAAATTATTTTTTAATAATGATGACATTGTAGGTTGCTTTAATATTCGGTATTTTCGGGGCCTGTCGTCGCGACGAGCTGACCAAAATGCTGATTCACGACATAGAAGATAATGGGACAATCATGGTTGTAAAAATTCCCAATACCAAAACTGGAGTTCAGCGTACTTTTATTGTGTCTAAAGGAGGAGAACACGAAGTGGATTATTTGGGCTTTTGCCGTAAATATGTGGCACTCCGTCCATCCCATGCAACGACGCAGAGATTATTTTTGAGGTATGAGAATGGAAAGTGCACGAACAGAGTCGTGGGGATGAACACATTTGGCAATATGCCGAAGCGTATAGCGGAATTTTTGAATTTACCTGGTTGCGCTTCCTACACTGGTCACTGTTTTCGAAGAACTTCCGCAACGTTACTGGCAGATGCTGGAGCGGATATTACCAGTTTAAAACGCCACGGAGGTTGGAAGTCCACCTCTGTGGCAGAGGGCTATATAGAGGAATCACTAGAAAACAAGATTGCAGTGTCTCACAAGATTCTCGGACAAAACCCTGAGCCTGCGGTAGTCAACAACAACGTAACATCTGCAAAACTTCATGAACTGGGCTCTGGTATACAAGTTCAGAATTGTGAAAATTGTACTATAAATTTTAAAATTGTTCATAACAGTAGTAACGATAAATCCATGTCCCCATCCGTAATGACAAGAGATCACTATAACAGTAGTATAAGTAGAAATCATTGAATTATCATTGGAACATCTGGTTTAATTTATTATTGTTCAATAGGCACCTAATCTAATTGTTTAATAAAGTTTCCTTAAAATAGTTATTAATCTCTATCCTATCAGAAAAACTAACTTTCGGCTTGGTAAGCGGCAATAATTTTTCCGCTCGCTCAGCCGCAAACGCCAACTTTCTATTCTCTACTGACAAATAGAAAAGCGTACTTTCAATAAAGGGCGTAGAAAAAGAAATTTTTGAATTCTTTACTTTCAACTGCGCGTAGATCTCAGTTTGGAAGAACCGTTTATCTTTTAGTTTTGAAATAAGGAGAAGTTTCACTTCGTTGAACCACCCTGCATGCTAATATTTTATTTCAATTAAAAAGTTTTTCATCCATGTATTTTCTTTACATTAAACTAAACTTTCGTTACCATCATAACACACAAGCACAATACACGGCCTTCTATTGGTTTTTGTTCAGGGTTGTTACAAATTGTTGTATGCGATAGTAGGTGGCTTGGATGCTTTGTTTTAACATTTTATTTCTACAGCCGTAAATGCATTAAACGTTAGGTGCGTCAATTATTTTGTTTTTAAAGCTACCGCGATGGTACAATCATTTGTAACAACCCTGTATACTTATATGTTGCAGGTGACATATTTAGAACAAAATTTAGTGAATCTGTGGATATTAGAAAAAATAACATGCGTAACACCAGGACTAAACTGTTTGTTATTCCCTTAGGGCGTTTGCACATGGTGCGATTGTTATGCGATTTACCGTTTGCGTTATATCGCAACGATATCGTAAGGTGGCAAAATATATGGGATCTTATGAGTATTTTCACACGATGCGGCCGCGACAAAAAAAGACGCAAGCCGCTTGCGGCACTATATCGTACCGCTGCACAGTGCGATGGTCGGTCAGATATCGTCCGATATCGTCCGATATTTTTCCGCACGATATTAAGCCAACAATGAACATATATGCACATTTTCAGACGTGTCGTTTCTTGTTGCGAGATTTTTGGGCGATTAGAATTCCAGGGTTGCAATATTCACTTTCCGGCATTCATTTTGTCATGAGCTTCTAGGCTGTACGACGTACATGTCTCGGAATGTCTTCAAAATTGAAATTTAAATATGAAATTATCGACTTAATTGAAGCCGTGGAAAGTAAGCCTGATGTCCATGTTTACACCACAATAATCTACACTCAACTGACTATGAAGATATATACTGGGAATGGCAACACCGCGCACTACGTTTTTATTCTTCATCGCTTGAAATTAAATTTGATCGCTCCGTGTGAAAGCTTACTGCGAATGCGACGCGATATGCCGCAAACGGAAAATCGCATCGCAATCGCACAGTGTGCAAACGCCCTTAGGGATATTAAGAAAAACATTTAGTCCCTGTCTTTTGTTTGCATTTTACATTAAACTAACGTTGGCTAACATAACACACAATTACAATAAGGCTTCCCTTTGCTTTTCTGATAAGTATTATTATACATGTAATGTTGTAGCGACATGCATCTTTTATGCAGAATAGATCAAGGATAACGATTTTGTCATTATTTGGGTGTGTACAAATCGAGTAAAGATTTTTTGATTATTAAAGCCGGAACTTCAATTGAAGGTTATCCATCAAATCTGTTAGTTATCCAATCAAATAAATTCATTTCAAAACTTTCTGATGATTTGATAGGATAACCATTAAGTCGGTAAGGTAACCTTATATTGAAATTCCGGCCCTAAGCGTTTATATTATTTAGATTAATATAGACAAAATGATCAAATTTCAAGTTTCTTGGTTAGAGTTTTATAGTTTTGAAATTTGTGTTCAGGGATTTGGAAGAAAGGCCTTCAAACAAGAATTAGCAAACTGCGATTTTTTAAAATTTATTATCAGTTGGGGTCTGGGAGGAAAGTGGGTTTAGGATCTTCACAAAATGTCTACATTATGAACGAACACAAGAATGACGTGATGACATTAAATGTGCCATTAGCTTTACCTTTGTGTGCCATATCGTCGATGGAGGTGATAGCGGATGGCCATGGTGCCACCGCCCCCAGCTGCTGTGCCGGGAGAATGATGGTGCAATATCACTGTACAACCCACAACACACTGTAACAAAAGAGAGCATTTTGAGAAATAATTCGAACGATAAACATCTCTATAACATTTCATACTGTTTACAAAAGGATAATTATTTGTTTTTTAGTCGAACGTGTGATGCAGATTAGAGACTGTTTAAGGGCATATCTATAAAGTCTCATTTCTCCAGCACGAAATAGCGACGGAAGGCCGGACTTAATTTCATTAACTTTATCAATAACAGAATCGGCAATGGAAACTAAGAGGCAGTTAAACTCCCCCCGTTTCAGAGGTTCCTGTTTTATACAGTCACATTCAATACAAAAGCGTCTCGACGTCGATAGACGCTCGTCCACATTCACACAGACTTTCTCCCTACTCTCGAGGTGTTTATTACAGGGGTACTAAATGACATTTACCACTCCACCGTGATACCCAAATGAATTAAATAAGCCCTTGGAATGATGAAAAGAAAGTAGAAAAATGTTATCATTAGCGTAAGAAATCAATAATCGCGTAAACAAGCACCCTTATCGTGTAATAAATAACCGTTTAGCTACTTGCGTAACCTGGGAACGTGTCCCGGCGTTTACTCTCTTTATTAACGGTTATTAGGTTAGAGAAGGTTTATTTACTTTTGGAATTACAAAGGGATGGAGAAAGAAAATTCCCCGGATACACTTCAGCTTAGTTGTATTAGGAAGTGTTGTAATTCAACATTACAAATTTAATTTGGAACTTCATTAAACTTTATCACCAGAGATATAAGCCGGTTTGTTTCTAACTTACCTCTGGCATTTTCATTCAACGATAAAAAAGCGCGAAAGTCGCTTGAGGGTCGTTAGCTCCGATGCCATCAGAAGAATTAAAAATTAGAGGGTATGGCTTATTCACAATAGCGAAATTAACCTAGAATTAAGAAGTTAAAGGCAAAATACCTTGGAGACGGTATAGGTTCGTCATTTCGAATGTAAAGTCGATATTTTTTTGACCTGACTAACTAAATCTGGTAACTTTAGTAACTGTTTTACTTTGATTTTGGCTTTGGTATTAAAAAAGAATAGTGTTTTCCACTGTCGACTAGTTTGATTGAGGCTTTTGAATTTATGGTTACGTTGCAATTGCCAAAGTCGAACAGAATTGTCACCCAAATGACGGGATAATTTAATTTGAAAGAAAATCAAAGACTAAATTGAGGAGGGTCTGCAAAACATTTGTAATTGTGAACATAGAGGTACTCATACAGTTTTGTGAATTTTAGTGCGAAACATTAGGGGAAAAAAATTGTCTGCAGAGAAGCGGCTGGAACCTCCCCATCGTGTGGGTCTTTAATTTCCGCGTCTTGCGTTTAAAATTTTAAAGTTGATATGGCTAAATGGCCCTTCCCTTGGACCAATTGCTCCCCATATCCTTTCAGCACGTCAACGGGTCACCACATAACAAATTTCAGCCAAATCGGTCCAGTAGTTTGGGCTATAACGTGGTCTTAGTGTCATTACAAAATTTCAATTTTTCTACCGAAAGGGTACTATGGTCTGTCCGGGATCCACACGACCGGGATTCACCCTGTTTCCATGGTGAATCATTGTTGTCAACAATGAATCACCATGGAAATCGGGTGAATCTCGGTCGTGTGGATCCCGGACAGATTATAAATGCGTATAAGTTTTGTCTTATTTAAAACCAGAATTTGAAGACCTTTCTGATGGTGACAGTAAATCTTTCAAAAACTTGTTGTGGATGGTTAAATGAGAGAATAATTTTAAATTTGGAAAATGGTGTGCCAAAACGGCACTTTCCGTGGGCCGATTGAATCCAAAATTTGTTCAGTTCGTCAACGTGTACTTAATAAAATCCCCATGTGCAAAATTTCAGTCAAATCGGATGAGGGGCTTGGGTTGTACCGCGATTTTAAAGTCCGATCAAAATGTCAAATTTTGTAATTTTTGATCAAAAGGACACTGAGAGTGAATACATTTTTAGAAGCAAAATTTGAAGACCTTTCTTATGGTGACGTGAAAAATGGGGGTTTGCATCTTTTTAAAAATTGATGTGCCAAAATGGCATTTCTGGTTGCACGATTGGCTCCAAAAGCTTTTCAGATCTAAGCTGGGTTATGAGATGCCTACGTACCAAATTTCAGCCAAATCGATGTAGTCTAGAAAACATAGTAGTTTAACTTTTGTATCACTAAATAATTTAATTTCTTATTACCAATTTGACAATATATGAGTCGCAGAAAAGTATTAAGTATAATTATGTTAAAAATGCCCATCCTTGCAGAGTGGTTGCCTATAGATAATTATTAACTTCTGGTGCATGTCGTCGCCTCTTGCCCGCGCGGATCCAGATACCTACGACCAGGTAAATATTCTGCTCTAGGTGGATATTTTCATATTTCTAAGCTGTACATCGACGCTGCAAAGGAAGTGGGCAAATTTCCAATATGATCAAGGGGGATGTTATTTATGGGTTGAAACCAGACAATTAAATTTTTAGGAGAAAATTACGGGAGTAGATAGATTATTTTCTAGACTTTTTCAACCCATCAATATAATCCCAATACCTACGTACAAGAGATCTTATCATGTCGGTTTAAACTAATTAGTCATAATTATCAGCTAAGTTCAAAAAATGCTTTGAGTACTTAGCGCCTAAATAAGTTTTACTTTATCCTGTTTTGTTATAATATCAATAACGCCTTATAAATTATAGTAGATGACGCGTTTTGTTAAGACATAGGTACATTTAACATCATTAGTTGTGTTAAAAATCTCATAACATAAATATAGGTATATACCTAATGGAAATGAAACTTTTGTCCTACGACACAACTAAAATAATTGCTACCGCTAATACAATTAATACCAGCTGTTACCAGTAAAGGCTATCAGAAAGGTAATTTTTCAAACTATTTTTGTAGGTATTCACATTGAACTCAAAATTCAAAATACGACAACGTGGGAATTTTTTCATCTGTGCGTAAGACAAAAGTTTCATTTCCATTAGGTATAGGTAGGCGCAGAATTTTTTTTTTTTGAAGTTCATAGTTTTTAAAGCTTCTATATTATGTAAACATTGCCAATTGTTTTATTTTGGTGGAAATGAGAACCAGTAGGTATTGTACTGAATTTCCTATACCCTTAGGATGTTGTAACTTTGACGGCTCCGCCTCAATAAATTAAAAATGTTTTTAAATTTGTATGTTATAGCTTATTTCGATTCGAGTTTCGATTAGATATTTTACGAAATTAGCTTTTCACTTTTCCTGGTGGACTTTCAATTCAGAACCACCATTTCAGCCCCATCATAAGCGAATTTTTGCTAAGGCTCGAAATTATTTGCTTTTTTGTATTCGAATACTCGGTCGATGCTTGATTCGAATATTTGAATTTATTCGAATATCATGAATATTCGACTATGTATTTAAAAATTCGAATATTCATGAATATTAGAATATTTGTGATTATTCCACTATTTAAAAATTCGAATATTCGAATATTTGAGTACTTACTCCAATAACAGATATAGGTATTCAGGTGTTTGCTTTTGAGCGTTACTATTTTTAAAATTTTAAATTTATCGAATGCAGATAAAATAATGCTTATATTGTGAATAAATGTTCAAATATTGCATATTAGAATATTCGAATAATTCTGCTGAGAAATTAATTCGAATTTTGAATATTCGAATATTCACTATTTCAGATATTCGAATAATTCGAATACAGCTCCTATAGCCTTAATTTTTGCATGGGCACCGTCAATTCATGATTTTGCGAATTTTTATGGGTTTTGTGAGGACGGGAGTTAAATCACGCCAACCACGAATTTTCGAAAAAATTACTTAATTGTGAGAACAGAAAACTCTCCCTTTTCGTTTTTGTTGGATTATCTTGTACCTACCGATACCTATATGATAACAAAAGATTGTAACATGAGAAAATGAAATAAATTGATAATTATACCTACCCAGGCGCAGTGATGTGAGTTGTAATTCACCGTGTACCTAAATTACCAAATTAATTACGGTAATTTACAAATAAAAATGTACCGGTAAAATACCAACCATAAATTACCAATAATTCATAACTGGAATGGGACCAATGGTAAAATATTGTGGTAACTGATAAAATTACCGAAAAAATCTATTAATGTCAATTAACATATCACTGCAGACTTTGAAATAATCGGGTAAGATATACATATTTTGCAATCGCAATAGCCCTAAGTTTTAAATATCAAGCGATTAGCGATTCAAAAAAAATCCCAAGTTGGTATACATATACCTAATCCTAATAATAAAGAAAATGTTTTTTTCTCAGAAACAATTATGTCTTTAATTCCAAAGCCCACTGCACTGATAATGAGTTTTTATTGCAGTTTGATATGACATAGGTATTTGCAAAAAAAGGTCTATTAGAATTTCTATAGGTAAATCAGTCTAGGTATAAATAATTTCAATTTATTTTCAAGTCAGTCAAAGTAAATAGTGAATTTGTGAAATTCGACAGATTGTAATAGGTATACTTAATTAATATTACCAATATTAATATAATAATATAACTATAATAATTGACTATTTTTATCATTCTTAATAAACTTAAATTCCAAGCTGTAGTAGGTATGTGCGTGACGTTGTCACACTCATCTTATAAGCTTCCGCCGGAAGCTTTCTGACTCCGTTTGTATAAAATATGCCTATACCTATCTATTGAAAAGTACAGAGTTAAATATTCAGTTATAGCCATAATAAAAATATTTATTTGTCGTAGAATTACAAATTTAATTCCCTTTTTATAAAAATGAAGTATACCTATACCAAGAGATAAAAAGTTCATTATAAGTAACATTAAATTGTGTTTTTTTTTGCAACATCTATACCAATTATTGCTTTCACTTAATAATATAAAACAAATTAATTAGTAAAGTTAAAAAAGTATAATTTAATATTAAAGAAAATATAAAGTACCTACACCTACTTACATTAATTTAAACGAGAACGTCGCTAAAAGTTCAGTTTCACCACAACAGTCACCGAAACATGTTAAAATCCGGCAAAAACAACCACCAATCGATCAGTTGTAAAAAATTCGCGAACTCGACTGCAATCGAAATTATTTTTAGACAATTAACCAATTTCGAAATACTTGATTAGAACTGTTTAGAGTCAATGGGTTGTTAAAGACACGTTCAATTCCATCCGGTCAGGCAACAACTCTACTGTGTATAGAGCCCGAGAACAACTGATACTTCAAATCTATCATATGCCTAAAGCTCTACACCTATCTAGGTGTGTACAACTGACAAAGCTCCCTGCGTCCGTCCAATGAAAGAGCGGAGCTTACACTTACCTCCAATAACATTCCAGTAGGCCGAGACTAAATCATCGATCGTGCTCAGAAAATTGCTCATTCGCGCGTGATGGTTTTTCCCCGCTAAGAGGGCGCCACTAGTGCGAGCTTTCGTGGTGAGTGACAGCCTCGCTTGGGGGAGCTCGCGTCGACGGGGGACAGCGCCATTTCTGAACCGGTAATCTGATCATCCGGTTTATTTATAGGCATTTAAGTTGCGTGTTGTATTTTTGATGCAGGTAGAACGGGAATGTGGTGACTTGTATACAAAAAGTCGAAACCAATTACCGGGAATCGAGTTTCAGGATTTTTTCTACTTAGAAGGAAGAGGAATTAATTGCTATCAACGTTTTTTGTTTGACTGAGGGGCACACTGGTATAGTGTAAATTCAGTCTTATTGAACATTAAAGAAGAATAATGTTTGCTGTCATTTTTTCCTCCTTGGTTGTATTAAGGTGTTTGTAGATTAATCTCGAGGATTAATCTCCTACAGTCTGTAGGAGTTTTTCTTGCTCACTCCGTCCTCTTCCTCGAGATTAATCTACAAACACTTTATTAAAGAAGAATTTCAATTTAAAACTACTCTATTAATTGATTTAGCAAGCCTAAAATCTATAACACCAGAAATAGAACGTATTCGGATCTATCCCGGCGCCTCCACCTCCACACTATTTGAAAACGTTTCCACATTACTTTATTAGCCTTATTAAGCCCCACTGTTAGGCGCATCCACCAGCTTTGTATTCCTGTTCGATTACCTACTTATTCACATTTACGGACAATAATAATTTTGCTCTCTACTGTTTTGGTGATGCATGAAGACTGAATACGCACGACTTAATAAAAGATTGCCCCCGAAACATATAACTATTTTTACTTGATTGATTTGTGAATTGTGAACCTGTACCAACTTAGGAACCTACACCAATTTCATAACAGTTGAACGAAAATTTAAAAAAACCGTGACAACTTGAAAATAATTAGACAAAACAAACACAAACAGTTTCGCGATACTTCTCTTGTCAAATTTGTGTCAAACTCATCAACTCATTTCGCATATTTTTGTCGCTAAAAGGCAAATTTTCTGGATTTTGTAGTTTAAACCATAGCTTCATTTACCTTTCCTAGAAATTTGATTGATAAAATAATCAAACCGCACGGCTCTTTTTGAAAGTGCACTAGAAAGGCTTTATTGGCGAAAATCTAGAAGTGGAGCGCTTAGATGTTTAGATACACAGGGTTGTTACAAATTATTGTACCATCTAGCAAGCAATAAAATGTAACAATGCCTGTCTGGTACACTTTCAAAGAGCCATAGCGGCTGCAAAGTGTTGCCCCATGCAAACATTTTGCATGATAATATTAGGAGGTTACATGATAAGGTTATATTATAAAGTGTAACAAGTGAAGATGTAAGGAAAAAGTGGCAGCAGAGAAGCGGCTGGAACCTCCCCTTCGCGTGGGTCTTTGATTTCCCTGCCTTGTGTTTACAATTTTAAAGTTGATATGCCTAAATGGCACTTCCCGTGGACCAATTGCTTCCAAAAGCTCTTCCGCTCTTCAACGGGTCACCCAATCTCCATGTACCAAATTTCAGCCAAGTCGATTCAGTAATTTGGGCTATAATGTATTTTTACTGTTATTATAAAATTTCGATTTTCTGAACCAAACAGCGCCAAATGCGAAGACCTTTCTGATGGTGACAATAAATCTTTCAAAAACTTGCTTTGGATGGCTAAATCAAAGAATAGTTTTAAATTTGAAAGTTGATGTGCCAAAACGGCACTTTCCGTGGGTTGATTGAATCCAAAATGTTGTTCAGCTCTTCGATGTATAATACAGACGACATGTGCAAAATTTCAGCCAAATCGGTTCAGGGGCTTGGGCTGTACCGCAATTTTAAAGTCCGATTAAAATCTCGATATTTTTAGTCTTTGGTCAAAAGGGCACTGACAGTGAATACATCTTTAGACGCAGAATCTGAAGGCCTTTCTTATGGAGACGTGAAAAATGGGGGTTTACATTTAAAATTTAAAAGTTGATGTGCCAAAATGGCATTTCAGGTTGCACGATTGTCTCCAAAAGCTTTTCAGATCTAAGTTGGGTTATCACATGCACACGTACCAAATTTCAGCCAAATCGGTCGAGTAGTTTGGGCTGTGGCGTGTTTACGTACGTACATACATACAGACACATTTTAAAAACCGCTTTTTTGGGTTCCTGAAACCTCAAAACGTATAGATCCGGTCTTTTCTCGAATTCGAAAATTTTAGTGATTGCAGTAACCTCCCTTTTTTTTTAAATGGTGAAGTGGAGTGGGGAGGTTAAAATATAAGTACATACATCAATTACGTTGATACCTAGGTATTCTTTGTTCGTTTCTAACCAAACCAAACCGCGGGTGTTATGGTGTCCTGTGCCATCATCAGAAAAAGCCTCCATGATTTATCTGAAATTTTTACCGATGTAAAGGATATTATAGAATTTAACATATTTAACACAGGAGAAAATTGAACAAAGTCGAGAACCAAAATAAAACACGTGCTCCAGGACCAGGAGTCCCTCGACAAAACAATAACGAATGGCATGATGTGGTCAAGTGATTAGTCCCTGGTTTCCTATTGCTTAAAATTTGCAAATATTCTGTGATTTTACACTTCACACGTAATTTTTTGTTGAGTATTGTTGATTGGTATTACGTTTAAGAAGTGTGAATTCACATGCGCATTTATACATTCGTTTTGTAATTTTCCTTTTTACAATATGAATTTACAAACTCTGCCTAAAAATAACATGTAATATTACTTTTAACCTCCCCACTCCACTTCACCATTTAAAAAAAAGGGAGGTTACTGCAATCACTAAAATTTTCGAATTCGAGATAAGACCGGATCTATACGTTTTGAGGTCTCAGGAGCCCAAAAAAGTGGTTTTTAAAATGTGTCTGTATGTATGTACGTACGTTCGTACGTTCGTACGTACGTTCGTAAACACGCCACAGCCCAAACTACTCGACAGATTTAGCTGAAATTTGGTACGTGTGCATGTGATAACCCAACTTAGATCTGAAAATCTTTTGGAGCCAATCGTGAAACTGGAAATGCCATTTTGGCACATCAACTTTTAAATTTTAAATGCAAACCCCCATTTTTCACCTCACGATAGAAAAGGCCTTCAAATTCTGCTTCTAAAAATGTATTCATTTTTAGTGCCCTTTTGATCAAAAATTGAAAAAAAAATTATTTTTATCCGACTTTAAAATCGCGCCCAAGCCCCTGAACCGATTTGGCTGAAATTTTGCACACGGGGATTGTATTGCACGTCGAAGAGCTGAACAAAGGACCCTATCGGTTTTCAGAGATTTTCGTAGAGCAATGAACCAACCTCAATTTTTTGCACACATGCTTAGTAGGGCCTAAGATATACACAACCCCAATTTCAAGTCAGTACCACCATGGGATCATTGTTGAAAAAATTCTTTATAGGCTTAGCTCACAACGAATTAATGCACTACCTTTAGGAGCATGAACCATTCACAATATTTTGCCCACACGTTTAATAGGTCCTAAAATGCTCACAACCCCAATTTCAAGGCAGTACCACCATGGGATCAGTGTTGAAAAAGTTCATTTAAGTGCCTCTGGACAGTTCATGAGTTACTTTTAGGAGCATGAACCATTCACAGTATTTTGCCCACACGTTTAGTAGGTCCTAAAATGCTCACCACCCCAATTTCAAGGCAGTACCACCATGGGATCAGTGTTGAAAAAGTTCATTTAAGTGCCTCTGGACAGTTCATGAGTTACTTTTAGGAGCATGAACCATTCACAGTATTTTGCCCACACGTTTAGTAGGTCCTAAAATGCTCACCACCCCAATTTCAAGGCAGTACCACCATGGGATCAGTGTTGAAAAAGTTCATTTAAGTGCCTCTGGACAGTTCATGAGTTACTTTTAAAAGCATGAACCATTCACAGTATTTTGCCCACACGTTTAGTAGGTCCTAAAATGCTCACCACCCCAATTTCAAGGCAGTACCACCATGGGATCAGTGTTGAAAAAGTTCATTTAAGTGCCTCTGGACAGTTCATGAGTTACTTTTAGGAGCATGAACCATTCACAGTATTTTGCCCACACGTTTAGTAGGTCCTAAAATGCTCACCACCCCAATTTCAAGGCAGTACCACCATGGGATCAGTGTTGAAAAAGTTCATTTAAGTGCCTCTGGACAGTTCATGAGTTACTTTTAGGAGCATGAACCATTCACAGTATTTTGCCCACACGTTTAGTAGGTCCTAAAATGCTCACCACCCCAATTTCAAGGCAGTACCACCATGGGATCAGTGTTGAAAAAGTTCATTTAAGTGCCTCTGGACAGTTCATGAGTTACTTTTAAAAGCATGAACCATTCACAGTATTTTGCCCACACGTTTAGTAGGTCCTAAAATGCTCACCACCCCAATTTCAAGGCAGTACCACCATGGGATCAGTGTTGAAAAAGTTCATTTAAGTGCCTCTGGACAGTTCATAAGTTACTTTTAGGAGCATGAACCATTCACAGTATTTTGCCCACACGTTTAGTAGGTCCTAAAATGCTCACCACCCCAATTTCAAGGCAGTACCACCATGGGATCAGTGTTGAAAAAGTTCATTTAAGTGCCTCTGGACAGTTCATGAGTTACTTTTAGGAGCATGAACCATTCACAGTATTTTGCCCACACGTTTAGTAGGTCCTAAAATGCTCACCACCCCAATTTCAAGGCAGTACCACCATGGGATCAGTGTTGAAAAAGTTCATTTAAGTGCCTCTGGACAGTTCATGAGTTACTTTTAAAAGCATGAACCATTCACAGTATTTTGCCCACACGTTTAGTAGGTCCTAAAATGCTCACCACCCCAATTTCAAGGCAGTACCACCATGGGATCAGTGTTGAAAAAGTTCATTTAAGTGCCTCTGGACAGTTCATGAGTTACTTTTAAAAGCATGAACCATTCACAGTATTTTGCCCACACGTTTAGTAGGTCCTAAAATGCTCACCACCCCAATTTCAACGCAGTACCACCATGGGATCAGTGTTGAAAATGTTCATTTAAGTGCCTCTGGACAGTTCATGAGTTACTTTTAAAAGCATGAACCATTCACAGTATTTTGCCCACACGTTTAGTAGGTCCTAAAATGCTCACCACCCCAATTTCAACGCAGACCACCATGGGATCAGTGCTGAAAAAGTTCATTTAAGTGCCTCTGGCGTGAGTGCTTGCGCATGGCCGTCTCTAGTTCCAGGCCCTGTCCTTAACCATTTGGCAACGCTGCCGGAGGAGATTTAGCGTCAGTTTGACAAATTGTCATATATTGTCATTAAAGTGAAACATTTGCAAAAATTACCAAAAATAATTTTATTTTTATCAATTTCGAATGATTAAGGAACTGAAATTCAATACTTTGAGAAAGACTGTAAGTTGTGCCCTGTAATAAGTTTAAAATGACAAATTCTGCTTATAGGTCCAGAGAAAGACATTAACCCTTTTCAAATTTTATCGAGATTACAGCTTGGGTTATTTCTGAGCATCTGGGTCTCAAACAACTCCCTTGGAAGCAACTGCGAGTCCTCCACGTTTTAGTCCCGACGCATAATGTGGAGACACTTTAGTTTTTGACCTAGAAAAAGAAATTTTTTACAAAATCCTTTTCAACACAAAGCAAATTCAATCGAGATTGCAGCTTGCATGATTTCTAAGCTTCTGATGGGCCTTAAACAACTACCATTCGAAGCAACTGCTAGTCCTCCACGTTTTTATAATTTAGAGATCATTGAAACTTGACATTTACGCAGAATTATTTGTTTATTGAGAATATACGTAGTTTGTATAGAAATAAAGACAACATAATGTTAAATTTTTATTTTTTAACGCTTGGGCGCCTAATTAGAGTCTAGCAAAGTCTTACGGTTCTATTAATAAGCAACGTAAAGTTGGACTGAGGAATAGATTTTACAACTGCACAAAATAATAATGATTAGGTATCAATTTCAACTGATAATCTTCGTTTAGCAGTTTGATTGCGGCAGAGTACGATATTGTGTCAACTTTACACAAAATTCTACAGATGAAAATGGTCCAATTCCTGCCTTTTACCATCGCTGCAAGGATGAAATAAGTCTTGTTTTAAATCTTAAACGTGGTTCATCCATCCAGTCAAAGTGGTTTTCAGGTCTTTAAACTTCCTAATGATAAAAGCTCAATTCCAGTGAGTGTTTACATTCAAACACGGCAAAATCTTTTTTTGCAAAACCCTCTTGTCCGCCGCATAGTATTTAAATGGGTCTGTAAACGAGATTTGTTACTATTAAACTTACTAAATACTACACATCTTACATACTTTCATCAAAATATTCATTTCCAGTACGTTAACCATTTGAAATTGTTAAAGATTCAAATATTTTTTGCAAGCATTTCACTTTAATGACAATCTGTGACAATTTGTCAAATTGACGGTAAATCTCCTCTCGCCATGTTGCCAAATGGTTAGGACATGGCCTGGAGCTAGAGACAGCGACAGACGCGGCGGCCGTCAAGTAATTCAACAAAAGGGCGGTCTCACCACATTGGGGAGCCGGAGGTGAGAATTCTAGCGTGACGTGCCTGACAGTGTCAGTTGGTGACATCAGTGACATCGATACGTGGATTTTTTAAAAGCCAAGTTTTCCTGGATTTACAATGTTTCACTTAAGTAGGTACACAAAACGTAAAATTCCACAGAATTATTCCCAAAATTTCGAGTCAGCGAGAGGATGTCTCCTAACAAAACTACTAAATAACCTCGCAACTGACAACTGACTGACGTAAGTCGAAATTATGATGACGGACTTTTAAGTGTATTTCCGTATCCTGTCTCTCAGTGTAGTTAAAGTATTGCCACCAGATGTCAGACACTTTGCTGATTTTCGCGAATAGATTCGATGACTCGAATTCGACGAAAAAGTCAACTTTTTGCTGGGGAAAATGGATTTCTGAGAAGGCGCAGGAAAATCAGAAAAAGGCGCCCATCAGATCGTTTCTTTCTAGAACGGCAGTTTTGCAACAGACTAATAACATTTTGTTCAAAGTGCCTCCCATTGTGTCCATTTTTTAAAAACTTTGACATTTCAAAATGACTGCCGCTCGCGTCCGTCAAAAAATCAAACCCGCTCGCCACGCCGCCTCTGCCGCTTCCACCGCTTGCAACGCTCACGCAAGACACCTGTATTTGTCGGGCATGGTTTGATTTCGTCACCGCCCACGTAAGACAACGCATTACATAATGCACTTGGACAACAAATAAACGAGCGACTTTTGTCCTGACATGACAATTGACAACCAAGTTCGATTGTCATAAAATAACTTTAAGTATAACACCGAAACCTTCTGGAGTTGTCGACAACACTGCCAAGGTTCAACCGTAAAACGCGTCTCGACATAAAAGTCGATGAAACACCAACAATCGCTGCAGAAAACAGTTGGTGCAAGAAGTATAACACCGAAATCTTCTGGAGTCGTCGACAACACTACCGAGGTTCAACCATAAAAGGCATCTCGACGTAAAACTCGATTAAATGCCAACATTCGCTGAAGAAAAGCAGTTGGTGCAAGAAGTATAACACCGAAACCTTCTGGAGTTGTCGGCAACACCACCGAGGTTCAACCGTAATAAGACGTATCTCTACGTAAAACTCGATTAAATGCCAACATTCGCTGAAGAAAAGCAGTTGGTGCAGGAAGTATAACACCGAAACCTTCTGGAGTTGTCGACAACACCACCGAGGTTCAACCGTAAAACGCGTCTCGACATAAAAGTCGATGAAACACCAACAATCGCTGCAGAAAACAGTTGGTGCAAGAAGTATAACACCGAAATCTTCTGGAGTTGTCGACAACACTACCGAGGTTCAACCGTAAAACGCATCTCGACCAACAAGAAAAGCAGTTGGTGCAAGAAGTAAGACACTGAAACCTTCTGGAGTTGTCGACAACACCACCGAGGTTCAACCGTAAAACGCGTCTCGACATAAAAGTCGATGAAACACCAACAATCGCTGCAGAAAACAGTTGGTGCAAGAAGTATAACACCGAAATCTTCTGGAGTTGTCGACAACACTACCGAGGTTCAACCGTAAAACGCATCTCGACGTAAAACTCGATTAAATGCCAACATTCGCTGAAGAAAAGCACTTGGTGCAAGAAGTATAACACCGAAACCTTCTGGAGTTGTCGACAACACCACCGAGGTTCAACCGTAAGACGTATCTCTACGTAAAACTCGATTAAATGCCAACATTCGCTGAACAAAAGCAGTTGGTGCAGGAAGTATAACACCGAAACCTTCTGGAGTTGTCGACAACACCACCGAGGTTCAACCGTAAAACGCGTCTCGACATAAAAGTCGATGAAACACCAACAATCGCTGCAGAAAACAGTTGGTGCAAGAAGTATAACACCGAAATCTTCTGGAGTCGTCGACAACACTACCGAGGTTCAACCGTAAAACGCATCTCGACGTAAAACTCGATTAAATGCCAACATTCGCTGAAGAAAAGCAGTTGGTGCAAGAAGTATAACACCGAAACCTTCTGGAGTTGTCGGCAACACCACCGAGGTTCAACCGTAAGACGTATCTCTACGTAAAACTCGATTAAATGCCAACATTCGCTGAAGAAAAGCAGTTGGTGCAGGAAGTATAACACCGAAACCTTCTGGAGTTGTCGACAACACCACCGAGGTTCAACCGTGAGACGTATCTCGACGTAAAACTCGATTAAATGCCAACATTCGCTGAAGAAAAGCAGTTGGTGCAAGAAGTACTTATAACATCGAAACCTTCTGGGGTTGTCGACAACACCACCGAGGTTCAACCGTAAGACGTGTCTCGACGTAAAAGTCGATGAAACACCAACAATCGCTGAAGAAAAGCAGTTGGTGCAAGAAGTATGACACTGGAACCTTCTGGAGTTGTCGACAACACCACCGAGGTTCAACCGTAAAACGCGTCTCGGCATAAAAGTCGATGAAACACCAACAATCGCTGCAGAAAACAGTTGGTGCAAGAAGTATAACACCGAAATCTTCTGGAGTTGTCGACAACACTACCGAGGTTCAACCGTAAAACGCATCTCGACCAACAAGAAAAGCAGTTGGTGCAAGAAGTATGACACTGAAACCTTCTGGAGTTGTCGACAACACCACCGAGGTTCAACCGTAAAACGCGTCTCGACATAAAAGTCGATGAAACACCAACAATCGCTGCAGAAAACAGTTGGTGCAAGAAGTATAACACGGAAATCTTCTGGAGTTGTCGACAACACTACCGAGGTTCAACCGTCAAACGCATCTCGACCAACAAGAAAAGCAGTTGGTGCAAGAAGTAAGACACTGAAACCTTCTGGAGTTGTCGACAACACCACCGAGGTTCAACCGTAAAACGCGTCTCGACATAA
Source organism: Pycnomerus fuliginosus (assembly GCA_963924575.1). NCBI lineage: Eukaryota > Metazoa > Arthropoda > Insecta > Coleoptera > Zopheridae > Pycnomerus > Pycnomerus fuliginosus. Next base: position 18,501,502 of record OZ004622.1, read on the forward strand.
AAGTCGATGAAACACCAACAATCGCTGCAGAAAACAGTTGGTGCAAGAAGTATAACACCGAAATCTTCTGGAGTTGTCGACAACACTACCGAGGTTCAACCGTCAAACGCATCTCGACGTAAAACTCGATTAAATGCCAACATTCGCTGAAGAAAAGCAGTTGGTGCAAGAAGTATAACAACGAAACCTTCTGGAGTTGTCGACAACACCACCGAGGTTCAACCGTAAGACGTATCTCGACGTAAAACTCGATTAAATACCAACATTCGCTGAAGAAAAGCAGTTGTTGTAGGAAGTATAACACCGAAACCTTCTGGAGTTGTCGACAACACTACCGAGGTTCAACCGTAAAACGCATCTCGACGTAAATCTCGATTAAATGCCAACATTCGCTGAAGAAAAGCAGTTGGTGCAAGAAGTATAACACCGAAACCTTGTGGAGTTGTCGACAACACCACCGAGGTTCAACCGTAAGACGTGTCTCGACGTAAAAGTCGATGAAATACCAACAATCGCTGCAGAAAACAGTTGGTGCAGGAAGTATAACACCGAAACCTTCTGGAGTTGTCGACAACACCACCGAGGTTCAACCGTAAAACGCGTCTCGACATAAAAGTCGATGAAACACCAACAATCGCTGCAGAAAACAGTTGGTGCAAGAAGTATAACACCGACATCTTCTGGAGTTGTCGACAACACTACCGAGGTTCAACCGTAAGACGTATCTCGACGTAAAACTCGATTAAATGCCAACATTCGCTGAAGAAAAGCAGTTGGTGCAAGAAGTATAACACCGAAACCTTCTGGAGTTGTCGACAACACCACCGAGGTTCAACCGTAAGACGTGTCTCGACGTAAAAGTCGATGAAACACCAACAATCGCTGAAGAAAAGCAGTTGGTGCAAGAAGTATGACACTGAAACCTTCTGGAGTTGTCGACAACACCACCGAGGTTCAACTGTAGAACACCTCTCAACATAAAACTCGATGAAATGCCAACAACCGCTGAAAAAAGGAGTTGGTGCAAGAAGTAGAAGGCTGAGTGAGACCTTCTGAGGTTTTCGACACCTCTTGCACCACCGCACTGGGGTTCAACTGCAGATTACTTAATTATACTTAATATACAATTCGACAGAATCACAAATACTGCGAAAAATGACAATGATGGTCCAAGAATGGCCTTCCGACGTCTAACATCAGACTTCTTATACAGATCAGTGAAAGTGTTGTCTGAGTACTTCCAAAAGAGTATCGGCGGTCTAAAGAACTTGATGGTCGTAAAAACAATCTATGTCTAAGAATTACGAATCGACGAACTTGAGGATTCGGGCGGTTCCATCATTGGAATAATATGGTCATTAGGAAGGCACATGGATCTGATGTTCGTACTGGAAGAATTTTTGCGCCACACCTCTTGGCTCACACTTAAAATCGGAAAAATTATACCGCACCGCGGCCCAAAAACAGCCCAAAGCCGATAGGGTCCAATTTTGGAATCAATCGGCCCACGGAAACTGCCGTTTTGGAACACCAATTTGTAACTTTAAAATTATTCACTCATTTAACCATCCAAAACAAGTTTTTGAAACATTTATTGTCACCATCAGAAAGGTCTTCAAATTCTGGTTTTAAGTAAGACAAAATTCGTTCGCATTTAGTGCTCTTTGGGTCAAAAAATCGAAATTTCATAATAACACTAAAAATACATTATAGCCCAAATTAGCGAATCGATTTAGCTGAAATTTGGTACATTGGGTGACCCGTTGAAGACCTGAAAGGCTTTTGGAAGCAATTGGTCCACGGGAAGTGCCATTTAGGCATATCAACTTAATATTTTAAATACAAAGGTCTCCTTTTTTGTGTCGCCATTAGAAAGACGATCAAATTCTCGTTCTAAAAATGTATTCACAGTTTCTGCCATTTCAGTGGAAAATAGAGAAAAAATTCTTTCTCATTAAAAGGGAGCGAGCTGACAGTGGATGACATAAAGTGGCAGTTGTTGTCAAAAAGATGGCAAAAGATTAACCTTAAAAGGAACATATTGTCAAATGTGATGGGTGATGTCCGAGGTGGTGTCGGTATTTGTCAGAAAATTGCAAAATTAGTCACAGTCGATAAGGGTAAAAAATTTCTGTTGAATTGACCACTATCTACACAGAATACAAAGATCCACGCGATGGGGAGGTTCCAGCCGCTTCTCTGCTGCATTTTTTTTTTAAATTTTAATATGTTATTCCTTATTCTCCCTTTTAAAACAAAATTGCAGGGCATCAGAATTGCCCGCACGGCTCTTTGAAAGTGCATTAGAAAAGCTTTATTGGCGAAATTGAAAGAGGCGGAGCGCTTAGATGTTAGATACAGGGTTGTTACAAATTATTGTACCATCGTAGGTGGCTTTAAAAACAAAACAATTAAGGTTTAACGTATTTACTGATGTGGAAATAAAATGTTAAAACAAGGCATCATAGCCACCTACTATATGGTACAATTATTTGTATAACAACCCCTGCCTGAAGAAACGGTTATACAAGCACAAGCACAACTAGATTTCCGCAATAAAATGTGCAAACAATGCCTTTCTGGTACACTTTCAAAGAGCCATAGTGGCCGATCCTGATGATATCCTGCAGTGTTGCTGCCCATTATAGAGAGTTGCTTCTTTTTAAGTAAATTTCCCAGCAACGCGTACATTTTACTATTGGAGTGTGAATTAGTTTTACGTTCAAACGTGATATTCGCATTGAAAATTAGCATTAAACTGTAAAATCTTTACTGTTTAATTGTAAAATGACATAGTAAATCATAAAATATGGGATACCCACAGAAGCGTTCATTTATTAATATAGGTAGGTACCTATACAATGCAATAATATAGGAGGTATACATGATAAGGTTATTATAAAGTGTATAAGTGAAGAAAGAAGAAAAAATATAAGTATACATCAATTACCTTTATACCTAGGTGTTCTTTGTCCGTTTCTAACCCAACCGCGGCTGTTGTGGTGTCCGAAGTCGTACCAGAAACCTGTGTCATCATCAGAAAAAAAACTTCATGAATTATCTGAAATTTTAACCGATGTAATGGATATCATTTAAGCCTTATTCGTAGGGCATCAAAATATAAAAAAACGGTTTCCGAGGATAACTATACATTTTTCCAAATAGTGGCATGCCTGTATACACATATGATCCATGTAAACATATATTTTTTTCTGCGTATGGAATGATACAACCAACTTGGCATTTTTGTCCACAAAAAATGAGTACCACCCAAGATCCACAACCAAATTTCGCAAAACAAAAGAAATACTTAATTAAATAACACTACAATACCCAGAATGACTCCTAGATTCAAAAATATAAAAACGTACCGGGGTGCCCCATTTAAAAATTCAAAATTAAAGCCATTTCCGGCGTAACCAGAAGTGCTAGAAAGTTCTAAATATGTGTGTCAAAAAAATGACGCTTCATGAATATGATCACTGTTTTTTCAGATTTATATCCTGATAATTAAAAAAGTTATTGATGTAGCGTACCTGGTCTCTTTGTCACCATCAGGTAGATGTTTCATCCGATTGTTGTTTATTCAGAAAAAATCGTAAATGATGTTATACAAAATGTAGTGAAGCAGAAAATCTTCGAAGAAAGTAGGTACCTATAAATAACGTAGTTTGCCCTTTAAGAAAAATCTACACCAGCACGACCTTAGAATTTTCTCATGATTATGACTAGCTTCTGTAAGTAACATAGCAATAAGGAACGTTTTTTAAAAGTGTCTCAGGACGTAGTAAAAATTATTGTTGCCGTCCTAGAACCGTGCCTATAGAGCGATTTTGCAGCGATCTACCGTGTGTGTTTTAATTATTGTAATTTTTTTTCTAGTCCTATTTTTTTGCACATTTTGCATTTGACTTGGTTTTCGTCTTGATCGTTAGTACCACTTCTACTTCATTCTCTTATAGCAAGTTTGGCATTTACACATATAGGTACATCAACTCCTCCATATTTCTCCTTTTCCTCCTGTTTGTATTCCTTATAGTCCACCAATCGCCAATGAAGGGAATGATTCTGTAACATTTAACATCGATGTTAGACACTGTTAAAATGTTAAATAACTGAAAATGCATTGTCTATTAGTCAATTGACATTATAACAATGCTTAACATCGATGTACCTTCGATGTAAAGTCAAGGTAGAATGTAGAATCAAGGGGATAATTTCTTCATATTAGTTACCGTATTCATGTATGATATTTTAGTTATTTCTATGCACAACTCTCTTTTGAAGCAATAATTATCATGGGCGTCGCTACACATTTTTTTAGGGGTTGGAAAATATTATATTATGAAACAATTAATATATTACAAGACACTGATTACTGATTTAAAAAATTATGATAAGTAGTTTCCGTGTTCTCCACCACCACCCCAAACGACGCCCATGATAAAAAAAGTAAACTGTTTTTGTTCTTGATGATTTTCACAAATTCTTTGTCAGTCGGCGCAGCGAAACAGCCAATGCAAATAGTTGAAGACGGCTTTTTTCCAAAGAAAATGTGAAGAATATCGTTTCTTTTTCTCTTTACGTCATCGATGACGTACCAAATTTCAGCCAATGTACAAGTGTTTGGAGTTTGGACTATACCGTGGTTTTATTAGTACGTTAAAAATCTGGGATTTTTGAGATTTTTGTCAAAAAGTCACTAAGAGTGCCTTTTTGACAAGAGTGCATTTTTTGAAGCAGAATTTGAAGGCCTTTATTCTTAGGGTGACGTCAAAAATTGGAGTTTGCATTTAAAATTTCAAAGCTGATGTGTCAAAATGGTATCTCCGGTTTTACGATTGGCTCCAAAAGCTTTTCAGATCTTACAATTCGAGTATCTACGTCACTTTTTCTACGACCACACAATATGTACTTAACTTTTCAAAAGTAGGTAATAAATTCAAGAGCTTTTTCGAGAGGAATATTTCTGAAATATACAGTGGTACAGTCAGATATTTTTTAGCACCTCTGGTTCAACCGGAAATGACCATAAGTTTGATTTTTCAAATGGAATCGTACTTTTTCTCAACGGAATCGGAATCTACGATTTTTTTTTGAGTGCATCTCCATCTCTCACAAAGAATGTTATGCTTTACTCTGCATTATTTGGTTCCTGAAAGGTTTTTTCCAGCATAAATAGTTGGTTCATTCTTACAATGGAATTACTTTTTTTAAAGTCAACTAAATGAGCAGTTTATTGTTCCTGGGTACCAAAAACCTGCCAGTATTCTACAGGGTATCCCTCGACGAGCGTCAGTCAGCCGTATCTGGAGAACTGTTTCTAGCATCGTCTTGAAAATTTGTACGCTGGGGTTTCAATTAATTTTGAATCAACGTAAAATATTTTTATCAATAGGGCACTTCCGGTTATACCGGAAATAGGTACTAATTTCCTTATTTTAAATGGAACACCCGTATATTGTGATATTTTTGTATTCTACGTTTAATTCTAGGTGAACCTTTAGTAAGAATTGCTATGCTGAAAATCAACCGTTTTTGAGAAAATCAAGAATTTCGCTTTTTTATGCCAAGTGCAGGCCTAACCTCAAAAAGCTGTAACATCCTTACAGTATGAAATAAAAAAACAATATTAATTGGGCATGAAGTCTAATGTAGGGTTTATCCGATATCCGCCCTTGGACTCAAATTGGGTCAAGTACATACAGGATGTTCTCTGCGAATTTTTAAACATCATCAGATTCATTGGTCAAAAAGTCAATTTTTTCAAATGGAATGCCCTAACTATTTTATGGTAAACATGTCGGCAGATTAAAATAATAGACAATTAAATTCTGCATCAATGTGCCATAAAATAGTTAGGGTCATCAATTTGAAAATAAACGTTGCGAGAGGCGGTGATCCATTTTACTCAACTTTGAGTTTGAATTTTCATTCCTCTTCGATTTAATTTGAAAATATTTACTTTTTGACCAATAAAGTTGATGTTTAAAAATTTGCAGAGCACACCCTGTATGTTTTGACCCAATTTGAGTCCAGGGGCGGATATACCCTAAATTTACCTGAGCAATTTAATTTTTTGATTTCATTTATTTCTATCAAATTTTCTCTTACCTCACAATCTGTCAAAATCTCAAAAGTAAATAAAAAGAAAATGTCAATGAGCAGATGACTTTGTATCAAAAAATTAAAGTAGACGTGTTTTTGCGTTTATCGAAAATCTCAATTTTTCACCGACTTATTCGAAGATTTTGTAAATCTAGGATGGCCGTGGATGCACTTTCGGTCAAGTATGATACATGTTTCTAACTAAGAAAAAATCGTAGATTCTGAATCCGATGAAAAAAAGGTATCATTTCATTTGAAAAAACAAAGGTAAGGTCATTTCCGGTTAAACCGGAAGTGTAAAAAATTCCCTCTATATACGCGCAAGTGTCCCCCTCCGTGCGGGATTGGTCAACGGTTATTTTAATTCAATATCTTTATTACATCCAAAGATATGGGAAGTTTTAAAAATAACACCATGTATATTTTTTAAAGATGAACCTTGGGGCATTCTCAATATTTTTTTCGTGCTATTTTTTCATTTAAATATATACTTAAGTATTTGAATGAAACCATAAAATACCATAATTCTAGAATCGCATCAGCAATATAATACCTACACCCATCGAACATTTTCTGGCCAACAATAAGTACTAAACGAACAAGTGGAGCTTTGCACAGTTTCTGAAGGCAACAATGCGCCAAGCTAAACCCAAAGCTGCAGATTTTTCGTCGGTGGCATTTGGTAAGCGGCGTGAGTTTTCTCAGAGCCCGTCGACCAAGGGATTTGTTACGATTCGGTGCGGGTTTAGGCGGTCTAATCATATCGGAAATAGGGTAAGACATGCGGAATGATTGCACACGATGGTTCCACGTACAAAATCATTCCTTTGATCTTTAAAACCGTCATTCAAAGATATAGATAATAAGTATGGACGACTGGAAATGAGCGTAAAAGTTGTGAAAAGGCACCAACCCTACCGAACATTAATATAACGGAGATAAGGAAACAGAATACATATTTTATGAAATTATCGCATTCCCTGCAAGGGCACAAATAATTTTAATGAAAATTCTGCCGCTGAATTTAGGGGAAAGAGTGACATCAGCTGTTACGTCCAGTCCAATGCGTCGCTCCCCAGTTGACGCTCAGCGCACACATTACGGTACGGCGTCGCCGTCGCCGTATCTGCAGACACATGCACGCCGTCCTATGATTCACTGCTTTTTGGGGGTGCTGTTCAAATCACCGTAAGCCTTAATCCCAATTTGTTTCGATTTTAAATCTGGGTCATAAACGTATCTCCCGAGCAAAGCTGCGTTGAGAAATTTCACGTGTTCCTTTATGCTCGCCCTTATTCTGCACAATCTGAATATTATCCGACGTAACATTACTAATTCTCTGACGAGAATTAACGGCAAGTAAACAATCGCGCGATATGTTCGTGTATATTGCGAATTTATGTAAACTGAGCTCTCGGATCATAATCTTGTTTGTTTATCCTCTGTTATAGAAAATTTAGTTAGATAAATATCTTGCTTTATGATGTGCACCTCCACCTATAAAAAAATTAGCAACTACAGAAGCTCACTTGATTAATAATCCAATCCTGTCTGGGTTTTTTAATTTTTTTTTTAATTTTGGAAACATGTAGAGCTTCCACGTAGAGCTTCCATGTAGAGCTTCCATGTAGTACTCATCCTTCAAATTTTATAGTTAATATATGCAATTCAAAATCAGAATTCAGACCATAGCTTCACAAGAAATTCCGAATTTTTGGACTTTTTGCAGAGAGGGCTCTAAGTGTGAATACATTCTTGGAAGCAGAATTTAGAGACGTTTCATAATGAAAAGAGTTAATGATTACACGAGGTAGTTTCAAAGTCTTGTTTCACAAAATTTATTGACACTACCTCGTGTAATCAAACATCAGTTCCTCTTTGAAAAATGGACAAAGCTTTCAACCAAAAGAATTAATGTTTATCTTTCTTTCAAAGTTGAAATGCCAAAAAGGTTGAATACTTGCCACTTGCCGCGGATTTGCCAGCAAAATTAACTGGGCTTATCTACAGGATCAGGCTAACGCTGTCCTTAATATCAAATTTTACTAGTTTTCGAATAATCTTGCTCAGATACATAATATGCACACAGAAACATTTTTTAACAACCATTCTCTCTTTTCTAACTTGCAGTAACCTCCCATTGTTGATTGTTATATGGGTAGTTAAATACAGGTTAGTTAATTTTTCCTCAAAGAATTTCAGCTTTATCTTAATTCGTCCCTGAGTTATCCCAAAAAATTTAAAATCAGAGAAGCGGCTGGAACCTCCCCAACGCATGGGTCTTTGATTTCCGTGACTTATTGTGTTTAAGATTTTAAAGTTGATATGCCTAAATGGCACTTCTCGTGGACCAATTGCTCCCAAAAGCCTTTCAGCTCTTCAATGGGTTACCTAACCTCCATGTACCAAATTTCGGACAAATTGATCCAGTAGTTTGGGCTATAACGTAGTTTCAGTGTTATTACAAAATTTCGATTTTTCTACCCGAAGGGTACTAAATGCGAATAAATTTTATCTCATTTAAAACCAGAATTTGAAGACCTTTCTGATGATAACAATAAATCTTTCAAAAAGTTGTTTTTGATGGGTGAATGAGAGAATAATTTTAAGTTTCGAAATTGGTGTGCCAAAACGGCACTTTCCGTGGGTCGATTGAATCCAAAATTTGTTCAGCTCTTCGACGTGTAATACAATCCCCATGTGCAAAATTTCAGCCAAATCGGTTGAGGGGCTCGGGCTGTACCGCGATTTTAAAGTCCGATAAAAATCAATTTTTTTTAAATTGTTGGTCAAAAGGGCACTAAGAATGAATACATTTTTAGATGCAGAATTTGAACGTCTTTCTTATGGTGACGTGAAAAATGGGGGTTTGCATTTAAAATTTAAAAGTTGATGTGCCAAAATGGCACTTCTGGTTGCACGATTGGCTCCAAAAGCTTTTCAGATCTAAGTTGGGTTTTCACATGCACACGTACCAAATTTCAGCCAAATCGGTCGAGTAGTTTGGGCTGTGGCGTGTTTACGAACGTACGTACGTACGTACGTACGTACGTACGTACGTACGCACGAACGTACGTTCATACATACAGACACATTTTAAAAACCACTTTTTTGGGTTCCTGAGACCTCAAAACGTATAGATCCGGTCTTATCTCGAATTCGAAAATTTTAGTGATTGCAGTAACCTCCCTTTTTTTTAAATGGTGAAGTGGAGTGGGGAGGTTAATTTATATACCCTGTTCTGTGTTAACATCCATTGCAATTGATAATGAAAGTTGCTATCAGGTAGATGGACTATTTTATTTGCAATTATAACTTTGCCAACGTTTCGGAACTAAATTCGTTCCTTTGTCAAGGCTATAATAAAACTCATTATTGCTACAAGAACACAAACACATTAACAAACCTCGTTGTCACTCAACCTAAACCGATCCACTTCATCATAAAACGGGCTCTCTTAAAATTCGGCTTAAATACATTCTAATATCTTAGTTTGAAAATCCAAAAATCTTAAAAATTCCAAATTGACGAAACGTGGTAAGAAATATAGGTTAAGGCCACGCACACTGACAGAAACAAAACGCCACCTGACAAGTGACATGTAGCAACTTCAAATCACAGTAATAAAACTAAAAAAAACTAAAAGAAACGTTGGCAAAGTTATAATTGCAAATAAAATAGTCCATCTACCTGATAGCAACTTTCATTAATTTATATACCCTTCTAACGATTGACGGTATTCAAATGAAACTTGGAACTTTTATAATTTTGTCAACTATCAATTCAATGGCATTGCCAGAAATTTTCTAAGCCTTCTAGATTTTGAACGACAGTGAACTTTTCGTTTTCTTATGGCTGCCATGTATGATTTTAACACCACCACATCACGAAAAATTGCTTTTCAAAAATGTATGTAATCAATATGGACCTTTTTGATAAAATATGTCAAAGCTTGTAGCTTGAATCACACCATGCCAAAACGCATTTTATTACCGTTGAACTCAATTGTTTTCACAAGTCATAGAGATTGAAAAAGCCGGTGTACTTTATTCTTGCAATTGTTTTTTTTAACTTGGTGAATGATACAATCCTATCACTTATAAATTTCAATCCACAGTCTCCAAGTGTTTTTGTAGTTTTTCAGAATTTTTAATTCTTTTGCCATAAGGGCACTAAGTTTGATTGCATTTTTGGAAACTTGAAACTTGAAGACTTTTCACGTGCTGATAAAAATAGGTGGTAGTCATCCTCCAAATTTCACAGTTGACATGCCAAAAAGGCACTGGTGGTTAGCCGATTATCACCAAAATTTTACTCCAAGAACCATAAGGCGTTTTTTGGAATTTTTCAATATTTTGAAAGAAGGGCACTAAGTTTGAATGTATTTTTGGAAACAAAATTTGAAGAGTTTTCATGTGCTGATAAAAGAAAATTTGTTATTCTAATTTCAAAGTCGATGGGCCAAAATGGCACTTGCCGTTCATCGAATGCTACCAAAAGTAACTCTGCCCTTCGGCGGACTATGGTATCTCTACCTACCAAATTCCAGCCAAATCAAAAAGTAGTTCGGACTGTATATCGTGTTATTTAATGTTCCTTTAGACATTTCCGATTTTATGCCAAAAAGGCGCTAAGTGTGAATAAATTTCTAAATACAGAATTTAGAGACCCTTAATGTGCTGATAAGAAAATTTCGTGTTCTGTCAAATTTCATGGTTGATATTCCAAAAAGGCACTTGTCGTTTGCGGATTGGGAAAAAAATGAACTGGGCTCACCAGAAGGCTAACACTGAACTCTGCACCGCATTTCATTAAAATCCGTTCGGTAGTTTTCGAGAAATCGTGCTTAAATTACATACATACAGGCATTAAAAAAAACACTTTTTCTTGCTCCTGGGATCTCGAAACCTAAAGATCCGGTGTTATCTTAGTTTAAAATTTTGGAGTGATTGCAGAAACCTCCTCCCATTCTTAAATTGGGGGTGGGGAGGTTAAAATGTAACCTAAACGTAGACGAGTTTTTTCACATTATGTAACATTAATAAAGGCTATCAGATTATGTTGTCTACCAAAATTAGATTCAAAAAGGGGCTTAGGGGGCTGTCGCTTTCGCCACCCAAATTTGTTTATGTGCCATTTTTCTGTCATTTTGGCAACGGAACATGGTTCCCTGACTAAAGTTTCATTAGAAAGCCTTTCTTGTTGTATCAGTGTGGGGGCAACCGTTTTCGAGAAAATTATATTTAACTGTTCATCTGCATTTCCCATCATGCTTATCTAAAAGGTACAATTGTTATTATTTTTATTAAATTACAAAACTGAACGGACTCTAAGGATCACTAAGGTAATCTGATAATGCTTTTGCTTACTAATGTCAATTAGTGTGCGAAAACTAATTAACTCAATAATAATCGAGTTTTAACAGTCGCCTTCAAGGGCTCGTAACCCCTTAGGAACGATTTCCGAAGACTGTTTATAGGAACTTTTTTTCATATTTTTTGATGTAGGATACCTGCTCGTGAAAATTAATGACTGCATACCTGAAACACCCCATATAGACGACTATGCATGTCTTTTATTGAGTTGTATTGAATATAAATTCTGGGTACAGTTCAGACAACAGCTCCTTCACAAGAAAACAGTTTAAATATGAGCCGTATGTCAGTGCACATTGATTTTTATTGAAATTCAAGGCTTTTGGTAATCTTAGGTTTATTGAATTTTACGGGCGAATGCTGAGTTTTTTCAAAATAAGAGCCAAAAAAGTTTTATAATTGATTGAAGAATAACACCCCATAGGGAAATTAGCAATGTTTACAAACATAACAGAGTTCAAGGACAAATGATATGAGGGCTAGCCTGTACTTATAACAAAGTTGAGATTTTTTAATAATAGCTAAAGTACCACCATAAGCAGTTGCCCCTAAATTTGTGTCAATCAATTTGGCTCAGCTACGTATATCTGCGGCAAATACTGCTCAAGATAAGGTTGTTCGTATATTTATGTTTTCTTTTTTCTGGTTGCTTAAAATCATAATCTGATGGCAATTATTTATTGCAATCCTAAGCTCTTATTTTGATATCGCTCGCTGCCTTAAAACCAAATATGTTGTTTCTTATTTAGGTACTTATTTTTAAAAAGTAGGTATGGTAGGTATACACTATAGACTTCATCAATAGTGACAGACCACTCATCAAGATGCAGATTTTGTATAACTGCTCAAAACTACAAAAAAACATCTAAAAGTGCACTAAACATTCTCCAGTACCTAAGTAAATTATACAGCATAGGTACACGTAATATTCTGACGTTGTCTTGAATTTATTTTAGCTTTCATCGTTAAAATGCTAAAAGGTTTGCAATTTTTAATACCACAACCACACCCATTTACATTCATGTTTTCTTAGGTATTAGGTATATTTTGAGATCTACAGTAGAAAAATAAAACAAATAATCTCACAGATTTTATCGTTTTTTTAAAGCAATTCAAACAATTTCAGCAAAAAGAAGAGTCATTTATTTTCAAATGCATTAATTAACTGACCTATTAATCGAAGTAAGTCCATTCTACTTCATGTCACCTTAGTTTACATTGTGACAACAATTGGTTTCCATGTAAATAACCTCAATTTAAATTTAACATGAGATGGAAAAAGCAGCCCTTAAGGAGCGAAAATAGCTCTCTAAAATAAAAGTTTTATGCACCCAATTCAAAAATTTTCTTTTAATAATTTCGGTCTTCCCCTTTTTGACAATGAAGGACCACAATTTATCTATAGAAACTAACATTTTTGATTTTGATGATTATTATCATTTTAGCCAATTGAAACAGACCCACTCTATAATTCGTTTTTATGTGATCTCATGGTAATTATGGCAGTTATAGTATATGTGCCTTAAGTTATTGATTTTTGAAGAAATGAAGGATAATACATAATTATAATGTAGAAAATTAAGTTCATATCATTGAAAAAGCGAGCTACTAAAATCACTCCTTTTTATCGATTATGGAACGAAGCATTAAATTTTGCCGGAGTTTTCCACAAATTTCAATCGCTGTTAGATCAATTTCTGCGCTTACTCAGGCCCTTGATCCCACAAGAAGAAATTTAACATAATGAGGAGCACCTATAAGCAGGTCATTTATGGAATAATGGAAACATCAAACATCATGTTATACAGTGTGTCTCATTTTAACTGGAACCACCCAAATATTTCGGTTAATTTTAACCGAATCAATGCGGTTTTTTTTCTGCATGTAGAGCTCCAAAATCTGCACCTGCGTGATACTTCACTTGTTTTATAGACCGAAATCCCAGCCTACTGCAATTTAATAAAGAAGCCAAAAATGACGAAATCGTATTAGGCATTTTTTTATCGAAAAATTTTATAAGGAAAAGTTGCTCAGGATGGCTCCAAATGGCTAAATCCGCAATTTCAGGAAAAAATGAAAATGTTGAATTTCTTGAGGGAGAATCACAAAATAACGAAAAGTTCAATATTTTTGCAACATAATGGGTGCTGTGAAATAAAAAAACAATTGAAATGAATTGATTTGACATTTGCTATCGGCTATGGATGGATAAAACTTAACAATCGCAGAAAAAGTTGAAATTATTAAGATAGTGTAAGATTTTCGTTTTTCTTAACAATTTCAAGGGACACCCCAACTAATCTGTTGCAATGTGCCACAAACAGCAAGCATATGCGATTCCATTGTTTTTTTGTTTCACATCACCCGTTATGTTGCAAAAATATTGACGTTTTCGTTATTTTATGATTCTTCCTCAAGAAACTCAACATTTTTATCTTTTCCTGAAACTTCGGATTTTGCCATTTGGAGCGATCCTGAGGAACTTTTCTTCATAAAATGTTTCGTTAAAAAAATGCCTAATACGATTTCGTCATTTTTGGCGTTTTTATTAAATCACAGTAGGCTGGGGTTTCGGTTTATAAAAAAAGTTGAGTATTACACAGGTGCAGATTTTGGAGCTCTACATGCAGCAAAAAAGAACGCATTGTTTCGGTTACAATTAACCGAAATATTTGGGTGGTTCCAGTTAAAATGAGACACACTGTAGATAAATGTTAAAAGATCGATTCGTCTGATGAGCAAACGATCAAACGACGTATTTAGTTGATTAAATCCAATAAAAAATCCATCTCAAATTTGTGAAAATTAGATATACTTCTTTTATATCAACTGCATTCAATAAGAGTCTGGTTTGCTGCGGTAGTGATTTTCTGAATTTTGTTTCCTCATTGAAATTCAATAGGAAAACTATATTCCAAAAGCGAGTACCTATACTGCTGCAAAGTCTCAGGGAACACAGCTTAGATAGGTTATAATAAAAATAGTGGAATACTTTCTTCACGAAGCATTTGGCGTTGACTCAGTTCATTATCTTCGCTGTTTTGCGTCATTTCTCAACAACCAATTAATTGAAGTTCAATTGGAAAATTAAAAAGAATTAATTTCATCGATCATGGAGTTTTACCCAGCATGTGAGAGGCGCAATACAATCGGTAAATGGGTGGAGTTATCCTTAATCTAGCCTGTTAGGGCGGAACTGACAAAGACCACGCCTGATAAAACACGTGTGTTCTTACATAAACTGGCTCTCCAGGATACTCTCATTGCAAAATACTAAATATCAGTAAAAAATATAATAATATTGCAATAAAAACAAAGCCATAATTCAATTCAATAGATCATCTCATTATTCATTTACAAAACGCCATAAACCATGCTAGGACATGAATTTATTTACATAATGTTTGCGAAACAGGCTGTTCATTTAAACGCAAGATATGACTTCAGAAAAAATTCTGCGAACTCATTTATTTTCCTGTTGGTTCTAATTGAGCATCTAATGAAGTGTGTAAACTTGTTATGAGTAGGTAGCAGTTTTTTCTTACAAAGTGAGCACGTTAATAAGTGAGTAAAACAGGTAAAACATTCAGAGGGAGAAAAGTGAACACCGTCAATGGTTTGTTGAGTGTGCAGTGGATCACTGGTCACCAAATGGAGCGCACCCAAATAAATGAACACCTAATCGAATCATTCACTACTTCACGGTCCCTTTTCGAATTCACCTGTTTCCGGTATTCACTTTATCTTCGGCTGGAATCCGTCTTATATTTCACACCAAACGTATCAGATTATTATAAGGTTCTTGAGGAAATTCTAAATAGGAGGGATCGGGCTCGCCCGGCGCCTCCACCATTTTTAACAATGCACCGTTCATTCGCATTGAATAGGTAAGGTTTGAGTAGTTGCGGTATTACAATTTTGGAAATCATAACATCAGACTGACGATCAACACAGTATTTATGCAATAAGTGCTGCCAACTATTTAAAAATACCTACTTATGTGTTATTTATTCATGCAAATATTGGCAAAACAAGCAAACAAACTATGGAATGATTTATAGTTAAAGTTCCGACACTTTATAACGAACGTGTAGTTGTGTGAGTCAGACTTTTTTTCTGGTGGTTTGTAAGCGGCTTTTCAGTCCCCTCAAAATCCCTTGTTAGTGTCAAAAAGTAAAAACAATGGACAATAATTAACAACAGTGATCCCTTTCATTATTGTTAATTTGATTCAAACTGACAGGAATTTTGACGGAACTGAAAACCTGTGTGTGTACAAACCAACAGAAAAAAGCCTGACATTGTTATTATCAACATATCAACTGAAAAGTTAAATTAAGATTTGAGAATTTGTTTATACCTAAGTGCGATCAAAAATTCTTCCGATCTCTATAGGGGCCTCTGCCGTGCGAGACGTATAATATAGGTACCTATAGGGCCTAAAATGGGGAAATTAGTTACTGTTATATTTCTTTCGTCTTGAGTGATACTTTCAGTAGTTTATACGCCGTAAGTCTCGCACGGCAAGGGGTACTAGTACTGGATCGGAAGAGTTTTTGATCTCACACGTTAGAATTGAATACAAGGTCCGGCAATATAGGTAGATTGTGGTCGTTTTGAGGCGACTCGGACTAAAAACAAAGTATGCAATTGACTAAATCTCCAAAGTATGTTATTTCATTCTGAAAGTTATGCAATTTTGTTCAGTGTTATGCCGTTTAGGCCTGGTTTCTTTAGACTCTTGGCTTGTCTTATCTTGATTGTCAAGACAAGAGCTAGGCAAGTCTTGTCTATAGAAAATTTCTAGACAAGACAAGAGTTTATGATCAACATCAAGAGACTTATTGATGCAACTCTATCAAACTTTTTTTAAATGTTTGTATTTTGTATTTTAATGAACCAGAAAATATATTTAGGTACTGGTATACTAAATGCTGCTTTGGATTGGTTCAATACTGAATGAATAAAATAATCACATTAATTTCAGAATGCGTCGATTGAATTTCAGGCTGGTCAACTGATTTTCCGAAAACATCAATTATTGAAATTCAGAATTCGTCAATTGTATTTCAGAAAACATCATTTGTATTTCATAATGCCTTATTAATTCAGTCGCTTCGGCATTCTGAACCACAATTGACGGATTCTGAACTACAATTGACGTATTCTGAAATTGATTTGACTATTCTGAAACACAACTGACGCATTCTGAAATTCATTTGAGTAATCTGAACTACATTTGACGGCTTTCTGAATTTCAATTGATTAATCTAAACTACATTTGTCATATTCTGAAAAATTGACGCTTTCTGAACTACATCTGGAAAAGGTGTAGTGAAGTCTTGTCTAAAAAGTCTAAAAAGTCTTTGTCTAAAAAGTCTTGTCTAAAAAGACAAGATTTTAACATTTCTTTTCTTGTCTGATTAGACATTGCAAACTTTCTTTTTATATTAGTCAACGTCTGCTTTGTGTAGAGGAGTTTAGTCCAACAAGTATAGGTAGCAAGGATAAAGGAATTTCTCATTGGAATTTCAAGTTAGGTTCAGAAAGATTTAAAATAGGAACATGCAGAATTCTACTTTTACTAAGTACACATTTTAAAATCGTGTCCCTCTTGGGAGTCTTTCCTAACCTAGGAGAAATTTCCTCTGAAACTTCGTTATGCTATGCTTCATACTACTTGTTGGAATAAACCTGCCACGTCTAATAAAAATGCATTACTTTGAAAATGAAATGAGTGAAATTACGCGTGCCTTTGACATTTGCTGTGTATTAAGTAGGAGTGTAAGTAATGTGTGATCAAAAAGTCTTCCGATCTAGGATAAAGTCTTGCCGGGCGAGTCGTAGGTCGTAGACTGCTGAAATTATCATATTCAAGACAAAATCTGACGATGACGTTATCTTATAATTTCCGGAGTCTACGCCCTATGTCTTCCACGGCAAGGGCTTACTAGATAGGAAGAGTTTTTGATCGCAATATTTATATGAAATTATATAGTATTGGGAAACGAAACTTTCGTCTTTCGCAAAGATTGAAAAGCTCCAACGTTGCTCTATTGTCAACTTTGAGTTTAATATGAATACCTGCAAAAATAGTTCAAAAAATCACTTCTCGGATAGCCTTTAGTGGCAGCAATTCGCAATAATTGTGTGGACAGTAGCAATTATTTTAGTTGTGAAGAAAGACGTAAGTTTCATTTTCTTTTAGTAAATGTAGGTATATGTATATGTACAGGGTGCGAGATTAAAATTCTACAACGCTGTAACTTTGTTATTTGTGGTCCGATTTTAGTGAACCAAAAACCAAATTAAATTGCTCGTAAAACACTACCAACTCAATTTTAACTTGAATGATGTCAACTTTTCATTTTCAAATGGGCGTACCCAGTTTTTTTTACTCATACTAATAATTAATTTCTTTCTGCGTCTTTTAGGGAGGATTGCACCGAGATTTTAACCTGGATTATGTTTAAACCAGGATTTGTTGCTATAGAGCGAGCAATGGCATTGCCATCAGTTGCCTAGAAGTGAAACCCATATTAAATATAAACCAGATTTAAAAGTTTAATGCAATCCGGCCTTAATGTGCAATAAGTTGATGAGTTTTACCAACCGACTGAAAGTTCTGTCAATTTTTATTAATAAAGAATTTCCTTTAAAATAGCGACATTTGACAACACTTATACATTTTAAGTTTTAAACGAGAATGAGAATTTTCATTATTTTCCGCCGAAATGGTAGAACCAATTAGAACCAGAATTTAATGATCTTTCTACTGATGACATAAAAGATGAGGCCTTGTGTTTAAATTTTTTAAGTTGATATTCCTGGCACTTTCCGCGGAGCACTCTTGTTTCCAAAAGCTTTTCAGCTCTTCAACGTCTTCATGTACCAAATTTCAGCCAAATCGATCCAGCAGTTTGGGCAATAATGTGTTTATGTAGTGTTATTAGCAAAAACTTCTATTTTTTTTATCCAAAAGACACTAATTTCAACTTCGCACCATGAATCTAACACCTACCTCTAGCCATAACCTGACAATATAGTTAGTTGCTGTAGTGTACATTTAGGAAAATAGCGGTCCTTTCGCAGCCCTTCTGAATCCCGAAAATTTCATTTTCAGTTAGTGTAGGAAGAAAAACCTTGTTTACAACTTTTATGAGCGCTACTGAATAAAATAAACAACCTGTTAGAGCTGTTACATTTATTTATTTATTTATTTATTTTATTTAATTCCACATACAAGATAACAAAATCCAAGTTGTGGCATTTAAGACCACGCAGTCTTTATAACAGTTTTAAAACTCTAAAAAGCACTCATATTCTAATGCAATTTGGAATTTATTATTTTTATTTTAAGGTGAGCGTGCACGGTGAGATTTTTCGTGAGATTTTCGTTTCGTGAAAGAAAAATTTTAACAATAATTCAGGTTTTAAAGTGAAAATAACAAAGTATTGGTTCAAATTTAGGTCATTCGATAGCTTTCCAACAATGGTAACAGGGTAACAGGGTAGCCGATAAATGTGAACAAGAATTAAAGCAATAACGCTATATTTCCCGATTTCACATCGGCACTGAAGCTTCTTTTTATTACTCATGTGATTTATAGCACTAAAATCTACATTTGTAACAAAAATTTATGATTTAAGCGCTAACTATACTTATTTACCGTATATACCGTCAATTTTATATTCTATTCTAAAATAGGGAGATAGAAAACACATCGGTAATAAGGTGGCATTTTTTAAAAAGTGCTAATTTAGTTTTCAGCGAACGTTATAAATTATGTTCGTTAAGTATATCTACTTAGGTAGAAGATGTGTAATTTTGTTGAAATACTATTGGTAATAGATAGTGAGGCAGGTCCTAGGAAAATAGAAAAAAAACAGTTTTTGAAAAATACCTGTATGGGTGCGTATATCTGCGGTCATGCTATAAGATATCGAGATGATATTATATTGCAAGAAAATATTCTGTGGGCATCATTTTATAACTAGTTATTGAGGATTCAATTTTCAAATAGATATACTCTTGGGGCTCTTGGGGCTTTATAATATTATCATCCGAAAAAGAAAATAAATTATGTGCAAGTGCAATGCAAGCACGTAATCCATTCTCAAAACGGGACGGAAACACAAAGTGCATTGAACGATCCCTCATACATTTTTGCTACTTGATAAGGGTGTTAGTCCGCGATATGCCACCAGCGCAGGTCGTTATTTACCAGGAAGGGTCCATCGACTACTAGATTACCATGATACATGATGGTGTAAATCAGAGGTGTAGACGGTGGTTGTGCTGCGCAAGTGAGTATAAATCAAGAGGTGCATTATCAGCCCTGTTCAGCATTGGGCGTGGGTGTAAAGCGACGACGTTCTGATTACCGATGATGGATGATCCACGTCCACACTGACCGAATCACGTTCTACATTCTGCTACCTGAAATCCTGATTAATTCAATTTAACCAATTCCAAGCTATTATGATTAAATTGTGCCTATTAACCCTTCGACACAAAAACCGTTTGTACCATCAAAAAACATAATTCGTGCTAATTTATGAGAGTCGAGTGTGTCAGGCACCCTATTACCAATCGCTAACAAAGCCGTACCCTCTCTTTGACATTTTGTCGTTTTACCTAAGCAGCTGGGAAAGCTCGAGGACCACATCACACATATTACCATTGTGCTTTGTTGGGGAGAGGCGATCAAGGGTCAACATCCCTCAAATTCCTAATAAAACATAATCACCACTATGTTTTCGACGACATTTATCATAAAAACATCGATTTTTCGAAAACTGCATGAATGATACTGCTATACATAAAAATCAAATAAATAACCCAGCTTTGGAGTACTATAGAAAACATGTTCATTGACCAACTGTCTGAATAGAATTCTACCTGGTTGTTATTAATTTTGAGACCTCTGCCAGATTTTGAAGAGTTTGTGAGTGTTTGTGCTCTTTATAAATACACTAATAACACTAATACCCTATTATTTGGGATATAAAAGAAACAAATCTCGCAAATATGGTTCTCGATTTGCCAAATACTTCCGTTCGATTGATAATAATATTTTTCGAAATAAATCCGACCGCAAGAGTCGGTGAAATCCAATATATCGATATATGATATGCGCTTGTTGCAGCGCCAAGGCATGCATGCAGATGCATAGATAACTAGATACTTTATAAAAACCACCTGTTAATTTAGTCGAGGAAAGGCGATATGACAGGCCGACCACCTTGAAGAAAATAAATAAAAAATGTGGGGCCAGTCATGTCGGATCTAGTTCAGATGGTGCCAAATTAAGCGAATCGAATAAGATCTTATCTCTCTGAGGATCGTATAACGGAGGTGTATACTTTAGAAAAATTTGTTTGGTTGGATGGAAGCAAAACGACGAGCGCACTTTCGGTTATTTTACGAATTTCATGACAATTCTGGAGTGAAGGTGTAAGAACGAGTGTTTTTTATACAGGAATTCTGCAAAAGCTTTCCTGCTTTTTTCATGTTTTTTTGGACAGGAGTTAAGCATACGAGACGATGAAGAAGATAAAAAATTGAGAGAGAGACGATGCTAAAATGCAATTTCTTATGAACACCGTTGTATAAAGTAAAAATCTGCAGAGCAAAGACTTATCCGACATCTTGACTCGTTCTTAAGTTGTCTCAAAAAATCTGAAAATTGCTATTTTAAAAGAAAAATTATAATCTTAACAATTGATGCTGTTTACATGAAACTTGGGACTTTTATATTTTTGACAGCTATAAATTGAGCGATTTTGAAAAAAATTTTCTAGGTCTTCTAAATTTTGAGCTTTTTTTTCTTATGGCCGCGCCAATTTTAACATGCACCATCGAATACACAGAAAAAATAGCTTTTCAAAAACGCAAGTACTTAATCAACGTGGACTTTTTTGATAGAACGTTCAATTTTTAAAATTTCTATTTACAGGGTCTTTTTCTATTATGGTCCGCATTTTAAATTGTGAAGATGGTAGACCGTACTCCCAAGTTTTACTCTGGAGCTTACTCTCAACGATCACCGTCGGATCTTAAGCGCGGTAGATGCAACTTGCTTTTTTTTAAATGGGACACCTAATATATTTTTGTATGGATCGATAGAAAGTGTTTATCTGATTTCACTGACATAGGATAGTCCTGGAGGTTAACAGTTTTCAAGAAAAAAATTATTTTTCAATAACGAATATATGGGTGAAGATAATACTTAACTATTTATGTAGCAAGTGGGAAAAGTACATCATTTCCTTACGCGCAAGCACGCAAGTAAGGAAATGATGCATTTTCCCACGTGTTACATACAAGATTTTTCATAATCCCCATCGAGACATTCAAAAACTATAATTGGCGAAGCCACCGAAAAGAAAAAGATTTGGTGTTTTTTCATAACTTGCATGAAATGTTTAGTGATCATGTGGATCGTGCTGATTGAAACAAATTAAAGAAATTATATTAACATAATTACTTTTCACACTAGTGCGGAAATATGATGCATTTCCTAACTGGAATTAGTATGAAAAATAACATTTTTCGCACGGGATTATAAAAATTGTTTTTATGACTATATGCTATATGTAGGTATAGTGAAGGCATTCTAAGAAAATTGTAACCTTTTTAATATAATAGTAACTTATTATTTATTCGCCTTAAAACATTCCAAATTTAAAATTTAACATGACTGACATTTTCATTACTGACATTTTCATTCTAACATTCACCTAGGCTCGGAATTATTTCTTTATTTTCTCGAAAACTATCAACCCCAGATAGCAACTACCCCTATATCAGTGAAATCAGAAAAAAAATCTTTATCGATCCGTGTAAAAATATACCGTGTGTCCCAAAAGCAAGTTGCATCTACAAAGCCCGACGGTGATCGGTGAGAGTAAGGTCCAGAATAAAGCTTGGGAGTACGGTCTACCATAACGCTTTTAGTTCATGCGAATATCTCACGTAATAAAGGAGATATTACATTTTAAAATGTGGACAATAATAAAAAAGGTACATATACATACAGGGTGGTTGATTTTTCGATGCTCACCATTCGTATCTCGGAAACCGTAATAGATGGAAAGTAGTCTAAATAGGAAAAAAGTTGCGCTTTTTCTGGTGGTTAAGAATCTGAAGAGAATTCCCCGATATTTTGATTCGTTCCTGAGTTACCACAAAATATCAGAAAATTGCTAATTTAAAGCAAAATTAACACAGCCGTCAATTGAATGGCATTGACGCCCTCTACATTTTAAATAACGACAGTCAACTTTTGACTCTTTTATAGCTGCCATTGAATTTTGACACCATCAAATACACCAAAAAATTGGCTTTTTAAAAACGTAGTTAGTATGATCTTTTTTGACAGATGTCAGAATTTCAAAATTGGTAGAAAGATTTGTAAAATCAACCTAAACTTAGAAAAAGTACGTCTCTTATAACATGTGAAAGCAATTGAATTCAACAGTAATAAAATACGTCGTCTTGCGGTCGTGTGACTCAGGCTTTCACATATTTTTTCAAAAACGTCCATGTTGGTTACATTTTTGAGAAGTTAATTTTTTTGTGTAACTATGTATCCGGCGGTGTTAAAGTTCATTATGGCGCCCATAAGAAAAAGAAAAATTTACTGTCTTTATGCAAAATCTCGAAGGCTTAGAAAATTTCGATCATTGTCATTCAATTGACAACTGTCAAAAATATAAAAGTTTCAAGTTTCATTTATAGCGAATTCGTTTCATTACAAATTTGTACAAGGAAACTTAACAGACATGCGCATTAAAGTCTTGCGAGATTTGATTGGCCATAGATATGTCGTAGCAGTTAGTTGCTATACCTATACCAAACGAATACGCCATTAAATAACATCAATCGTTAGGAAGATATTAATTTTTCTTTAAATTGTCAATTTTCACATTTCTTGTGATAACTCAGGAACGAATCAAAATATCGGAGAATTCTCTTCAGATTAAAAAATTAACGACCCAGTATACCTAATTTATGAAATTAAGGAAAAATTATGAAAAAAACTGCTAGTTTATGGCATGAAAAACCATTGCATTAAGCGACAATAAAATAAGTTCTTGTAGACCTGTGAGTCGTACTTTGACGGGTTTTTGTAAAATTTTTGAAAAGCTATTTTCTTGTGTCAAAATAGTTAAAATTTGTTAAAATGGTTGGTGGAAAAATTAAATGTGGCGGCCATAAGAAGAAGAAGACTCGACTGTCGTTGCTCAAAACGGAGATGTAAAAGTTCCATGCATTTCATAATTTTTCGGGATAACTCAGGAACGAGTCGAGATATCGGAGAAATCTTCACAGATTCTT
The DNA here is from genome assembly GCA_963924575.1 of Pycnomerus fuliginosus. NCBI lineage: Eukaryota > Metazoa > Arthropoda > Insecta > Coleoptera > Zopheridae > Pycnomerus > Pycnomerus fuliginosus. The sequence continues at coordinate 18,525,328 of OZ004622.1, forward strand.
AATCACTTATGGCTTCCGAGACCCCTGTATTCACAGCATAATGTATAAAGAAAGGATCAGCAGATTCAAAAATCGGGCAATTCTGACAGTTTTTGCCTCTTGCATTCTGCTAATCAACTGAATTAGTCATAAAGTCGCATTATATTCTTTGTTGTAGTAATCAAATTCAAAAATAAAAATTAATTTAACCTAAAAATAGGCTTGTGGCTTGACTTGTTTTTACACCAAGCAAGGTCTTCAATTAAGATTCAGAATTTTGCAATACCCGTATTACCCGTTTGTGACGTCTTTGGCTACATCTTATACAAGTATACTGCTTATTTAGATTTTTAACTTCTACGCTCAAGGCGGAGCAGTATATAAAATCGATCAAAAATTCGAAATTGAACTGACATCAAATCTTTACGTTTCGGGGTCCCAGGAACCCAAAAAACCTATTTTTGAAAAATGTGTGTCTGTCCGTGTGTCTGTGGACACGCTACAGCCGAAACTACTGAACTGATTTTGATGAAATTTGGCACACATATTCAGTGGGAGATTTGTAGGTGCTGATTAGAATCTGGGCTACACCGGCTCACGGAAAGTGCCTTTTTGGCACATCAACTTTAAAAATTTAAATGCAAACCCCCATTTTTCGCATTACCATATGAATGCTCTTCAAATTCTGCTTCTAAAAATGTATTCACACTTGGGCCCTTTTGACCAAAAAATGGTGCCGTGAAAAAAAAACTATGCATAAATGTATATTTTTATTACCGGATTTGATAACTGATTTTTTTTCAAGCCGAAAACCTTAGTGCCATTTTTTCGAGAAATGTCATTTTAGTGGCAATTTATTTTATTGTCTGTGCGGGAGAGGAGCTGATTAGATTTTGAAGCCGATCAGTCAACCCGAAGTGCCCTTTTGGCATAGCAACTTTCTTATTTTAAATATTTAAAAATTTAATAAATGCTGCTGTTATTAATCCAATGCAGTGCGGCGTAGAAGTTCCTGCCGTCTCCGAGACCGCCTTTTTTTAATTGTAAGTAAAAAGATTGATTACTAAACTTTAAGCACAACATTGTTGAAAATATAAATTTCAAAAACTAAGGACGCTGTTAATATTTATAACACCGTCCTTAGTTTATTTACATCGTAAGGTAGATAGCTAATTAGGTACAGGACGATGTGCCGCTCAACTTTCACGGCCTGCCCGTTGTTAAATTTTGTTAATCAAATAGTACACGTCCATCAAATATGTATATAATAAATAAACTATTAGCTATAACTTCCATTAAATGCACAAAAAGAAAAACACATTCATTTGGCAAAATAAATCAGTTTCGGTCTTAAAAATCGAATTCTCCTGCCTTGATTTTGTGCATGTACTGGCTTAATGCAAATAGCTACATCTCCATAATTTCCCAATCGACAAATATTGGATTCTGATATACCGCGAGTTGAAAAACAATAATCCCCATCTCTAGCGAACTGATGATAACAAGTTTATACAACGGCAGAAAGTCAGAAAGGGGAAAGAGAGAAAACGGGCTCTTGGTAATTCACGAAAACATACCTCAAGCATAGTGAAATATACATGACATAAATACCTAGGAAACGACCGGGTGATTAAACAAACTTATACAAACAGGCAAAGAAGAGCGGAATGAAGTGCTCGCTTCGCTTGCGACCCAAACAAGTGGAAAATGAATTTCCTTCATCGAATCCATCCCAGTTAATTTACGAGAAGCCTGTTTATAGACAGATATAAGGCCACATATACAGGATCAATCAGTCTGCTGGAGGCAGTCTTGCAAGACGGCGATAAGATTTATACAAGCGAAGAGGCTACGGCACTCAAAACGGGGGTTTAAAAACGGACGCCACGCCCGTGGCGACATAAATAACCGGGAATTAGCGTCGTGACGCTCAGGTGGCGTCTCTTCCCACTATACTCGAAGAGGATTTCCAGCGAATTGGACCATCTATTTAATTTGCTCCGGTTGTCATTCTTTCATACAACTTCAAATGCTGAAACTAACAGCATTAACCGTGGATTTATGTCTCAATCTCACAATGGGACATAACAGCTGTAAATGTGCGTACAACTACCACTTAAATTGTGAATTGTAGCGTCAATAAAAAGTGTAATTGCTTTAAAATCGATGGTTTTAGTAACAGGTTAGACAGCAAACATCGATGTAGTTTCGGATCATTAAGCGCTTAAAATGCACCACTGTTAAATAAAGAAGGCAATGAAAGGTGTAATTGATAACAGATGAGCGTCTGCACTCGGCCAGTTTTCCACAATGTTGGATACTCGGATTTTATTCGTCAAATATCTGTCGTTAACTCAATTAAACAAGGACTAAGATTCGATTTGTTCCGCCTCTTGCCCTTTAGCTATAACGCCACAACTAAGATATTGGACGTGAAATCTCCAAGTTACCTTAGAATTTTTTACAAAAAAAATACTCTATTAAAACCCTACTTATTACAATCTGGTAATAGGTATAATTTGATAATCGAAGAATCAAAAAGAGCTTTTAACCAGATTTCTTTGTCAAATTAAGCTCGGCTTTATGGCAGTTTTCAAAAAACTCATCATTCATTCTTACTTATTATTCTGAGAATTTGAAACCAGAATCAAGATCCTGACTAATTGAATATATTTTCGACTTATATATTCAGTTATTCGACTTGTTTGTAGTTTGTACAACTATAGTTATAAAAAATGTATTCTTTTTCTTCATTATAAGCGTGTGAAAATAGCTATTTCTGTAGTAAGCAGGATTGGGAAAGCACTTCAAAATAATTTTTTTTCATAATCTGCATGATGCATGAAAATGCATGCAAATCGTGGTGATTAAAAAAAAATGACGAAACTATCTTTAGGTTAATTACTTACTTTTCCAACTAGAATGCAAAAATAATAGCTATTTATGTAACAAGTGGGAAAAGTACATCATTTCCTTACGCGGGTGCTTATTGCGGAACGAGGCGAAGCCGAGTTCTGTAAGCACGCAAGTAAGGAAATGATGCATTTTCCCACGTGTTACATACAAGATTTTTCATAATCCCCATCGAGACATTCAAAAAGTAAGTAAGTAAGTAACTTTATTGTATTCGGGTCTAGCCCATTACAAGGAGAAACAAAACAGAATTCAAAGTACAAATGGAAACTAGATAGTTATCATTCCGCAAAAAGAAAGAGAATAAGTAAGATAAAAAAAAAGAAATTGAGAAAACAAGTACAACCGGGACACTGCTTTGAGCTTATTCGTTCATGCTGAAAGATCTCAGTTGCAACATCATTGAGACATATGAGGAAGTATCATGCAGTTGTTGTAAATTGCTGATATTAAAAAGAAATTGGAAGAAGTTCTGAATATTTATAGACGTCGATGCAAGCAAGTACCTTCTTAGATAGCATTCCCGGGGGCCACGGTAGGTATATGGGGCACTCCAACATGAGATGCCAGAGTGATTCTTCTTTTTGGAGGTTACATATTGTGCAAGTCGCGTTTGGGTTGATCTTATAGCTGTTCCCATTAGCATAAAATGATAAAATTCTTTTATTAATCGTTCTTGCTTGGTGTATAAGTCTTACTCTTTCTATGCGTATATGAACATTCAGTAAATAAGTTTGGTCAAGATTTAAAGTGCAATAAAAAGGAGTGTAGGAAGACTCTCTTAAGCGTTCCCTGTCTGATCTTCTATACATTGCTTGTAGTTTATGTGTTAACACCATGTTTTTTTTCTTTAATAATCTTCTTTAATAATTCAAAAAGTATAATTGGCGAAGCACTGAAAAAGATTTGGTGTTTTTTCATAACTTGCATGAAATGTTTAGTGATCATGTGGATCGTGCTGATTCAAACAAATTAAAGAAATTATGTTAGCATAATTACTTTTCACACTAGTGCGGAAATGAATTCACTTTTCGCACTAGTGCGGAAATATGATGCATTTCGTAACTGAAATTAGTGGGAAAAATAAAATTTTTCGCACGGGATTATGAAAATTAACTTTTCGCACTAATGGGGAAATATGATGCATTTCCGAACTGAACTTAGTGGAAAAATAGCATTTTTCTCACGGGATTATGAAAAAGATACTTTCATAACGTGTTGTACCTATAGAATTGCGCGAAAAAGTGAAAAAGAGAAACTTTCTGTATCTGCTGGGGGAAGTTCCCTTTGTAATGATTGGCAACACTGGGTAGTGGGTGTAGTCCTTAACGTCCTTGATGTAGCCCTCTATAAGAAGATGAAATTTCGTTGTTGTTTTCTGTTTCTGCTTTTGTGTTGGCGGTCCTCAGCAAAGCAATAATAGGTAGCAGAAAGCATTTTTGACACAAATGTTGACCTTTTATTTTGCTGAAATCAATAGAAGATCACATTGAAAGGGCAGCCATCATAAACTTCAATTAAGGACCAACATATTCCTATATGAAATTCAAATAACGAGTCGTTTTACCTTCGTTTATGAAATAACATCAGCGGGAAACTGTTCGCTCAGTATTTTGGCAGGAACTTCTGCTATCGGTATGTAAAACCTGATAGCCTAAAATTTCCATTAAATTAATTAAAGAAGCAGGAAACGACTAAAACCTAAATCCATATGGACACCTTGGAGAGTAGGGATACTGTAGATACTTATTATTAATCAAAGTATTAAACATTATCACTAAAAACACCCCATTATGCTAACGCGTTTCGAATACAAAATGCTCATTATAAAAGCGAAACTAGGGGGGAGGGTTACTAGCACGTATCTAGTGACAGAGCACTTTTCCACCGAAGCTGTAGGTACATTACTTTTCCATTGCGAAGCATTAAAGAGAACTTTTTTAAAACATTTCATTAGGGGTAGGTAAGTACATACCTATACCAATTAAGCTGAATTTTAAGACCGTTTTTTAATTTTGAACTTATTATTCTGGAAATTTTAAAAACACAATGGAATGCGTATAAAAAACTTTTTTCCTGTAACCACTTTACAGTACTTTGACACTTCTTTGCAATTTAGCAATTTCGCGATTGAGAGCGATCAATAATCAGGAGATTTTAATTATAATGATCGAGAATACATGGCGAGTTCGATTTCAGAACAATATTCATTGAACGTATTCTAATTACACAGGAGAAAATTTTTTAAATTTCAACCTGAAAAATGCGTTCCGCAATCAAGAATGCAACCGCCATTATTGTCAAGTTCATGACGTTTAATAATGAATTGACATTTGGAGTTGACCAATGAACACAGTCGAAATTGTATTTGTTGGTTGCCTATACTAAAATCATTCGTTAATGAAGAAATTGGTAACTAAAATCATTCGGTAATGAAGAAATTGGTAGTAAAACTGGCTATTAAATGCATGATTTACGTCTTCTCTTTCACAGTGAAACTGCCCTTTGACAGTAACAAAATAAATGCATTGTTCTCCGATTGAAGAAATAGGGGTCACAGAAAACAATCGAACCTTTGCCTAGAGCAGTCACAAGCTCAAGTGGGCACCAATACTGCACTCTTTAATTCTTGTTTAACAACAATGGCAGATAGCCATGGGCAAGTCCTAATTCCCGGTGCACACATAACGTGATTGTGGTTAATCGTATAACGGAAATCAGTGGATGCACCCAATGTCAAAATCCATCGACAGTAATAATGTACCTCCTGTACAGATCCTGAGTTATTATCAGCCCGTCTGACGCACCCAGGGGGTCATTATTTATCCTAAACTGAGTCCTTTTACAAGTACCACTGGACTAATACTAATACACTTATATGTGCTCATTCAAGCCAGTTTTATTGTCATCATCACCTTTATTGTAAAACATTCGTTGCTGGGGAGAAAATCATTTCCTATCCCATGCAGGATAACGAGCGTTTTTTTAATTTCAGGTAAATTTGCGGCGACAGCAAAGAGGGCGAGGTTGTCCTCGCTGCTCCCTCGTTGTATCATGTCAACAGCTAACGAAGTAATTGGCGTAAAGGATAATCCATTTGACAGTATCGTATAAATTCAAATATGTCAGGCTGGAGCTTTATGTGAAGTTTAATTCAGGTAGCAATAAACCGAGTATGCACCTAATGCTTCCGGGTTCCTATAAATCGAAAGCTTTTTCGAGATTTCTTGTCTTTTTATGGTAACGTAATAGAATTTTTCAGCTCGGCAATATGCTAAAATCAAATTTCTAACTTAAGATATTCTGGGTGAAACGTATGTCGAATTTCCAATAAGCAATTGCCAACGAGTTTTCTTTTTTGTGTGACCTAAAAAGGAAAATCAAAAATTCTATAGGTACTAATGTCAACAAAGCTATACCTATATTCAGTATAAAGAAATATTATGCACGTGATGCCATTCTATTATCTACTGTTAGCAAAATTTAGCGGGTACCATTCATGGACTTTTGCACAATGGTTCACGAAATCACTGCATTAGTTCGCTGACTTAGGTATACAGGGTGTCCCGAAATTAGTGGTCAAAACTTTACCAGTACATTCTTCTATGAAAAATATGAAAAAAAGTCCCTATGAACATATGTTAAAAAATCAATCCTAAGGGAGCTAAGGCCCCTTAAAGGGACCACTTTGAAAGTGTTTTTTTTCTAAATATCTTCAAAACGGTTAAAGATAGCAACGTGAAATTTGGTATCTTTACTAAGTTTTTGGTGCTGAATTTACTACTGTGTCGTATAGGAGGGGCTTAGGACTAAATTTACTCAAACATTTTTGTAAGTAGTTTTTTCTCAAAGATTGCAGAATCTGAAAATTAGAGGTTTCTTAAGTAAAAATGGTAGGTAGTTTTGTTTGACATCGATAGAATGCGCCCTTTTCGAAAAAATGGCTTTTCATTGGTTCAGGGCTCCAAAATTTGTGACAGAAGACATTAAAATATCGTAAACAAGTTCATGGGATGGTTCTAGAAAGACAAGTTCTTATGGGTATGGGTCGAAAAATGTTATGGTCTTTCAAATGAGGTCTTGGAAAGCATTTATATCTATGGCAAACAAAAGTACCATTTTTACTTAAGAAACCTCAAATTTTCAGATTCTGCAATCAAATTTGAGAAATAACTACTTACAAAAATGTTTGAGTAAATTTAGTCCTAAGCCCCTCCTGTACGACATGCTTATGAGTAAAATTTTAAAATTTTCTCCAAAGTAGAAGATTCAGCATCAAAGACTTAAAGTGTGTTTACACTACAAGATTTTTTATATGATATTTGCTTTGATAAATCATTTGGTAATAATACAAAATGCGAAAAGTTATGCGGTTTGTCTTTTTGCTACTTTGGCAGATTGGAATTTTATTCCAAACTTTACACTCACACTGTATGTATAGTTTTTTGAAGATAATTTAATTAATGCTCTACAACTTTCTTTCCGACGTTATTTCTGTAAAACGAAAGAGTGAAGAGCTAGAAGGGCAAGTCTGAAGAAAAACGTGAGGCGACACAACTTTTTTCAAAAATTACCCATTTTTGCTAGCGGATATCTCCGAAACCAAAACAGATAGGACCAAACTTTTGTAGGGAATTTAATACTCTTTCATTTTGCTCTCGCATAAATTTCCTGTGCGACGCACTGTTTTCCAGTTATCAGCGAGAAATTGAAAAAAGGGACCTTTAAACCCCCCCCCCCCCACACCCCCCGCGGAGCCGAAAATCGATCGGACTTTATTTTACGTTGTTCAGGAGATCCACCCCTACATATTCCTGAAACTTTTGGAACTACTTACATGATTTAGTTCCTCTATTTTTCCTATTTTGCCTGGACTATTTACACTGCTATGACTGGCTTCTGATTTTGCACTTGACTCTACTGTCAAATGTGCGTGTACATAACCTAAAAGCGACGTAAAATCACCTAAACTGCAGTACAGTGTTAATTTCTGTGGTCAAGGTTAGTTATTTATCTCAAATGCAGTTTTTTGTAACAACGTTAGGATAGGTCGTTTGTTAATGTGCTAAATTTTTTATATAGTCAAAAAATAATGCGCTATAAGCATAGAACACGCTTCAATGAAAAAATAAGTAAATAAAGTCACAACAGGGTTGCCTCTGCACACCAGGGCAAATAAATTCGCGAGAAATCGCAGGCGATTCAAGAAAATCATATGAATTATCATGACGAAATAGACACCGTCCTATTCCCTAGTTTTCATAATATTTTGTTATTATTGATGCTTTGACTTACTTATTATGAGATAGCAAAAATAATGCAGTGTAAACACAAAAATATTACCTTATAACTTTTCATTTGCAAAATCAATTGACAAATCATGTAGTGTAAACACACTTTTAGTAAAGATACCAAATTTCACGTTGCTGTCTTTAACCGTTTTGAAGATATTTAGAATAAAACTGTTTCAAAGTGGTCACTTTAAAGGTCCCTTAGGATGTATTTTTCGACATATGCTCACAGGGTTTTTTTTTCATATTTTTCATAGAAGAATCTACTGGTAAAGTTTTGACCACTAATTTCGGGACACTCTATATACAGGGTGTCCTCGAATTCCACCACGAAAATTTATGGGCATATTCTCTGGTCAAAAATAAAATTAAAAACACCTATAAAAATCTTTGGATTTCCGCTTCCCAAGGAGTCAAGGACCAAAATCGAAAAATGACAACCCTGATATTCTTGCCTACCATTATCTTCATTTCTTCCAAACTTTTTGTTAATTCACTAGAAAAATTATGTGGTCCGTTTTTCAGTAAGCCTGTAAAACTTAAAAAGCGAACTTTTTGCCTCTTTCATTTTTGTAATGCGGAGCTTAGTTTATGAGAAAAACGAAATAAAGCAAGGATGTACTCCAAATTTCCGGCAAAATCCATAGCCTGGTTATCATAAAAGTGGTTACTGTGGTTAAAATCCATTTCCAACAATGAAACCCATGAAAATAAGCTTAGTGTTATTATTTATTACTGAAACCACGACGATCCTCTTTGCTCTAACAATCGAAGCTATGGCGATTTGGCTGATTTTCCCGAAAATCCGTTGTGCATGCTTGCATTTGTTCTAATTTTCTTCCAAAATGAAGCTCCGTATCGAAAAAATGAAAGTTTGCTTTTTAAACAAGCTTTATGAAAGTGGCAGCAATTATTTTTTTCAATGTTTTACAAAAAAGTTTGAAATAATTTAACATCATGGTAGGCAAGAATATGCGGGTTCTCTCCGTTCGATTTTGGTAAAATTATAGGAAATTCTATAGTCCAATAAACTAAATAAGTAGCCAAAATTTGGATGTGCTACCTTAAACGGTTCAAAAGTTATCCGCAAATAACTCAAACATTTATAACCCTATTTTTAGGGGGCTGCAGTTCCTTTTTGAAGCAGAAATCGAAAAAAATTTATAGGTGTTTTTAATTTTATTTTTAGCCAAGACATATGCCCCTAAATTTTCGTGGCCGAATTCGAGGACACCATGTAGAACCCTGAAGATGTTCCGGGTGAAACGCACGTCCAATTTCCTTGCAGTTATCGACCAGTTTTCTTTTTTGCGTGACTAATTGGAGAAACACAAACGGCAAACGGGTTTAATTAACTCAGAATGTCCAGTGAATATAATGACACAAAGCTCGTCCCCGAGTAAGAATACCGATTGATCAGTCGAACGAGCGAGTGCAGTCCGCGGAATAATTTAACGATGCGCCCCTTGGATTTGCTGCCTGGCCCCCTACCTGTCCGTTATTGCAATATTTACGATATTATAACCGTCGAAATTATCGACAGGGTACACGTGTTCAAAAACCCTTCAGACGAAAATAAACTTCAGCAGCTGCCATTTTGGTCGAGTCTGCGGCCTAATTTAGGTTTTTTGAATTGAGTAAATCTCATCAAAGGCGGTTTGTCTTTAATATTTATACACACAACACGTATTAACAGAGGAAAGAGGTGCGTTTGAGGGATTCCCTGCTTGGTGTCGTTGTATCGGAACTAATAGGTGCTGAACACGGCTCGCCACGTGGTCATTTCACCGGAAAACTGTTTGGTGTCGACAAATCAGGCGTACTTTACACTCGTATCATCGTACTCACCTAACTGAACATTACTGCATTACATGGGTCCAACTACCTGTTTGAGCTGGGTTGTTTTTTGGAAAAACGCAATATGTATTATATTTATTTACTCGAGCAGTAATTGATAAATTAATGTTCATTTAATGTAAACAAAATCGCACCTTTCCCCTGGTCCTCCTCAGGTTTAACTCTTTCTATTCATGTAAATTTCTGTTTATGTATACTTAAAACAGTATTCGAAAGAATTTGCAGCTTCGGCAGTGACTGGAACCTCCTTACTGGGTGAATAATCCAAGCAGCCTTTTGTGTTTCTAGTTTTTCAAAATTTTTCAATTTTTTGCCAAAAAGGCATCAGAAAGTTTGAATGCATATTTGCAAACAGAATTTGAGGACCTCTCAAGTGCTGGTCATCTTTTCAAGTTTCACAGTTGACTTGCCAAAAAGCCAAAAAGGCACTTGTCGTTGGCTGATTGCTGCAGGATATAGGGTGCCATAGGATGTGTTAATTTCTTTAAATGCCAAATCCTCCTATAACTGTTTGTACCTACCTTAACTGTTTCATATTCGTAAAACACAGAGCGCTGGTTGAAAGGTTATAGACGATTGAAAAACCGGACCTAGGTGTTGATGACAAGAGCTGTACTAGCACACTGATCGTTGTTACTGTAAAGGCTTATAGACAGATATTCTGGAATTCTGGAAGAAAATGACAAAAATACTCAGAAACTAACAATTTTTTCCAAATATGTGAAAATAAACTTATAAGTGAGAATATAAATGAGAAACAGTGCCGAAGAAATGCAAGAGAAAAGTATCTAACAAACGTCTTAAGTTACAGGATGGTTTATGAAGACTTCCCATTAGATGCATACAGGGTGTTATTTTTAAAACTTCCCACCTTGAATATCTTTGGATGTAATAAAGATATTGAATTGATATAAACGCTGACCAATTCCGCACGAAGGGGGACACTTGCACGTATATAGAGGCAACTCTTTCCACTTCCGGTTTAACCGGAAATAACCTTAACTTTTATATATTCGATGAATCGATGTTGATAGTAAGGTCCTTTAGGAATCCCAAAATATTAAAGAAGAATTTTTCCTGCTATATATACTATATATTTCGACTACATTAATAAGTATGTCATCTTCAGGCAGGTACTGCAAAAATACATCTAGGAGTTAGGTTGACGGTCTGCCTGTCCACCTTGTCCTACCAGATTTGTACATTCTAAAAGATAATCTAATTTCTCTCGCAACAGTGTCATTTTCTTTTTACGAATTCTATCTTGCATGATTTTAATATTATTGAAATGGAAATTATAAGTTTGAAAGGTTGATTTCCTTAAAATTAAATTGTATAAAATGTTCAATGTACAGTAAGTTTGATCTAGTTTACTATATAATTTTCTAATTTCTCGTTTAATCAGTTTTTTTCTGTGAAACGTTAAGCGATGGTTACGAAATGATTTGTCTATGTTAACAATATACTTGGGTGCTACTCTATTGTTTAAACATTGATGGTTAAACCAAATTGAAGAAAGCAAAATTGTCACCTTGATCGAAAAACTCCTGTATGTCCGAAGTAATTTCGCTGGACTTGCTCGTTCCATTCCTGGGTATTGTTCTTCGGGTTTGCTCGTGGGAACCAATATTATATATTCGATGAATCGATGTTGATAGTAAGGTCCTTTAGGAATCCCAAAATATTAAAGAAGAATTTTTCCTGCTATATATACATACTATATATTTCGACTACATTAATAAGTATGTCATCTTCAGGCAGGTACTGCAAAAATACATCTAGGAGTTAGGTTGACGGTCTGCCTGTCCAAATTAGATTATCTTTTAGAATGTACAAATCTGGTAGGACAAGGTGGACAGGCAGACCGTCAACCTAACTCCTAGATGTATTTTTGCAGTACCTGCCTGAAGATGACATACTTATTAATGTAGTCGAAATATATAGTATATATAGCAGGAAAAATTCTTCTTTAATATTTTGGGATTCCTAAAGGACCTTACTATCAACATCGATTCATCGAATATATAATATTGGTTCCCACGAGCAAACCCGAAGAACAATACCCAGGAACCTTAACTTTGTTTCTTCAAATGGAATGACACCTTTTTCTCAACAGATTCGGAATCTACGATTTTTTCTGAGTTAGAAGCATATATCACGCTTGACCGGAAGTGCAGTCACGGCCACCTTAGATTTTCAAAAACATCGAAGAAAGCGGTGAAAAACTGAGATTTTCGAAAAACGCAAAAACACGTCTACTTTAATTTTTTGATGCAAATTCATCGGCCCATTGGCATTTTCTTTTTATTTACTTTTGAGATTTTGACAGATTGTGAGATAAGAGAAAATTTGATAGAAATAAGAGAAATCAAAAAATGAAATTGCTCCGGTAAATTTGCATAAAAAAAAACTAAATTGACGTGTTTCTGCGTTTTTCGAGAATCTCAATATTTCACCGATTTCTTCGATGTTTTTGAAAATGTAGAGTGGCCGTGACTGCACTTCCGGTCAAGTATGATCCATGTTTCTAACTCAGAAAAAATCGTAGATTTCGAATCCGTTGAGAAAAAGGTGTCATTCCATTTGAAGAAACAAAGTTAAGGTCATTTCCGGTTAAACCGGAAGTGGAACAAATTCCCTCAATATACGCGCAAGTGTCCCCCTCCATGCGATATTGGCCAGCTTGTATTTCAATTCAATATCTTTATTACATCCAAAGATATTCAAGGTGGGAAGTTTTAAAAATAACACCCTGTATAGGACAGATTTGATATGTCTAGATTAGATATGTCTCGGGTCGCCCAAAAACTTCGCCGTAGCTACATATTACTTAACAATAATTAATATCATCATTTAAATAAAAAATTCATTCATAAGGGGTTTACAAGCAGTGAGCTTCGCCAGCTTAACAAAAAAACATCGAAAATATAATTTTTCAAACGTAGCAGTTACTTTCTTACTGATGGCCAAGCCGTCGCGTCGATAGCAAATTTATTTCCCTATCAATCCATATTTTCCACATACATAAAGACCGAATGTCATCGAAACCCGGAGATACATTTTTTATCACTATTTTTATACAAATTCAAGAGAAATAGTAATTGAATCACCCTATACAGGGTGTTCTCTAACTACACCGACAAACTTCAGTGGGTGATTCACCACATTATTCTAAGACAAAAGCTTCATATGGGCATAATGTCCTAAAGTGGTTAGTTTTCAAGGATACAGGATGTGTAATTTTTTAAATATTTTCAGTTTCATTTTTTTAATAATCAGGTCTTAAAATAGTGGCGGTGCATAAATTTCTTTATTTTATAGCAGTTAAGCTGTATCTTTATCGACTAAAAATGTGTTGCTAAAATAACGCTTTAACCCTTTAACCGTAAGGATAGATAAAACATTTCCTCTGACGCCAGTAGTAGTAGTAGTAGTTTAGTAGTAGACAGATAAAAAATAGTTTAACAGTAGAGGTAGGTAAAATAGTACGAAAGCGTAGAGCTGCCATGACTTTTGCTAACTTTTTTTTATTTTGTAATTTACAGAAAAAGTGTAAATTTACAGAAAAAAGTGTAAATTTACAGAAAAAGTGTAAATTTACAGAAAAAAGTGTAAATTTACAGAAAAAGTGTAAATTTACAGAAAAAAGTGTAAGTTTACAGAAAAAGTGTAAATTTACAGAAACTGTAAATTTGTTTCCATTCTGAGAGCACCATTACCGAGTTGTACCGGGTAGTTCAAATGTATTAATACACGGCACTCACGGCCAAGCAATAAGATAAATAAATAAAATAAAAATCCAATGTAAATTAGAATAAATTACCTTCATTTCGTCGCAATTTGGAATTTGCATAATTTAGCGATAAACAATGAGTAATATTAATTTTTTTAATGGCACCACCCATGTTTCAATTTTTTTTGATTCCCTGTGAGTCCTTCTTTATGGTGATAATTTAATTTTTTTGATAAATCGAACAGTAAATTTTTAAATTTTCATTAATTCAAATTTCGCGCGGAGATCCGGCAACAACGCATTTCATCATAATTATGTGCAACCGATGCAATCGTCCTCGTCTTACCACATGCCTCCCACTAATTGTACACGCCCACTAAAGGATTTTAACGTGGCCTAATTATAAGTTTCTTTACAACAAATGGCGCATTTCGTTACAAAGGAAAAAATGTTTCTTCAGAGTGCAGGATTACGAGCCATTTTGCTATATTTTTTATCGGGCTGTTATCAAGCTGTTAATTAATAAAATGACCAAAAACAACAAATCTTGCATTCTGAAAAAATATTCTTAATAATGAAAATTTAAATTTAAAAATTTATTGCTCAATTTATGTACTTTTTGTTTATTGCTAAATTATACAAGCATTTACCATGGATTTTTTATTCTATTCATCTTAAAATTTGGCCGTAGGTAAGAGCCGTGTATTAATGCGTTTGGACTACCCTGTACAACTCGGTAACGGTGCTCTCAGAACGAAAACATAAATTTACACTTTTTCTGTAAATTTACACTTTTTCTGTAATTTACACTTTTTCTGTTTTACACTTTTTCTGTAAATTTACACTTTTTCTGTAAATTTACACTTTTTTCTGTAAATTTACACTTTTTCTGTAAATTTACACTTTTTTCTGTAAATTTACACTTTTCCTGTAAATTACAAAATAAAAAAGGTTAGCAAATATCATGGCAGCTCTACGCTTTCGTAAAATAGGCATTTTACAATAAGGGTAGATAAAATCAACGCACTTTAGCAGCAACTATAAAGAGAAACTAATTCAAGTATGAAGCTGGTAACAGTTAAAATTAGTCGCCAACAATAACCATTAGTCAAAATATGGCCAAAATCTCTCTTAATAACAACTAATACCTAATGTTAAATTGATTTTGTTTATTTTTAACCTTGGCTATAAAATAAAATAGAATATTATATACACGACGAAAAAGATGCTTTATAAACTCGTGAAAGATAGCCCACTCGCTCGTGATCTAACACCTTTCACTCGTCGATAAAGCATCTCTTTATTGCCTTGTATAATAAATAACTATTAATGGTATTTGATTATGATTGTTTCGCACGATCCAATCAATAATGTTAAAATTAAGACTTCAAACTATTTAATTCAGGGTGAGTCTGAAATTCATAGTAGTTACTCAAATCGGTGATAGTCCAAATCCAAAAATAAAAGCAAATACTTCGTAAGAGGGCAATGCCCCCTTAAAGTCAGTGTTCTTAAAAGTATTCGGAATGTAAAAATGCTATAGTGTTTTGAAATTTGGAGCAAAGATTGCGCTGCTATAGTCCTTTTCTCTTCAATTTTAATCAGAACTATGTTTTTGAGGGGCCATATTACACGTACACATTCCTTCCAAATTTTTTGATGCGTTGATTTCTCAAGCAAAACAACTATAAAATCTTAATCTGTGATCTATTCTATATAAAGAAAGGTGCTCTTGTTAAACGTCACGAATAAAATGACTTTGAACGGAAGACGTTAATTTATCTACCTAATTAGTGAATATTAGATCATGGGACCTTACATCATTTTAGGAAAAAAAGTTCGGGAGAACATATGGCGAAACATGCTTCACAATGGAGTTATATGCCCTTTCAATAATACCGTCCTTTTCTTCTCCAAATTAAGCAAGGAATCGTTGCATGAACTTATTTTCACTAAAGCATTAAAATAACATTTTCCGTCACAAATTTTCGAAGTCTAAGCCATTCAAAGTCAGTTTATGCGAAAACACCGGTGTTCCAGCGACATGCAACAAGAGCACTTTTTTTATGCAGAATAAATCTCAGATCTAAGATTTTATTATACTAGTTTGGTGCTGGAAATTAATGCAACAAAAATTTTTGAAAGAAATTAAAATCTGAAAAAAATTGCAGAAAAAGCCCTTATCTTTTTGAGGAGCACTGTATATTTTATCACAGGCATCTTTCTGTCTCCAGGCGGTATTTTACAGCCATGTTCGTTATTCGTTATTATTATGCAGTGTGTGCAGTGCGAACGTTGGCTGTGGAATATTCCAAATAAAATTTTCTTGGGTCATCTGCTGCTGAAATCCTCGGACTGTCGATTTAATTTTTTTAATGCGGATCTGATTCTTCAGTCGGATTTTTTCCCATTTTCGGTTTAACCGGAAATTACCTTAACTTTGTTTTCTCAAATAGAAAGACACCTTTTTCTCAACGGATTCGGAATCTACGCTTTTTTTGAGTTAAAAATATGTATCATACTTCGCAGAAATCGGTCAAAAATCAAGATTTTTGCAAATCGCAAATACACGTCAATCTTATTTTTTTGATGCAAATTCAACTGCGCAGTTAGATTTTCTTTTCTTTGCCTTTGTTTTTTAAATACCTTTCACTTTTCACCTCACAATCCGTAAAAATTACAAAAATATTTTTTAAAAAATGTAATCGTGCAGTTGAATTTGTATCGAAAAAATAAGGTTGACGTGTATTTGCAGTTTTCAAAATCTTGATTTTTGACCGATTTCGATGTTTTTGAAAATCTAAGGTGGCCGTAAAGTAAAGGTCATTTCCGGTTAAACTGTAAGTGGGAAAAAAATTAGACTGCAGAATCAGATCCGTATTTAAAAAATAAAATCGACCGGTCCGAGAATTTTAGCAGCAGATGACCCAAGAAATTTTTATTTGGAATATTCCACAGCCAACGTTCGAACTGGTATATCGTTATATTATACCGAACATGATGGATATGAAATATCGCCAGATGTAAAAATCTTTGTGATAGATATTAAATAAATAAACTTTTAAGTTTTAATTTTAATAAATTTTAACGTTATCGATTGGATTGTATTTCTCTGATAATGCTGTAATTGTAATTGGCGAAACATGTTGAATAATTAAAAACCAATAAAGAAGCTTATGCACCGTCACTACTTTAAAATGTAACCCTTCATCAAACGCAATTTTAGAAAAAAAATTTCTCCAATTTAATGAATGTACAGGGTGATCCAACCGTTTTGCCCCACTTTTAAATTGAAATATCTCCGTTGTCTTACAAGCTAGAAGGTTGAATCAAAAAGTGGATTATAGAGTAGACCTTCAAGTTTCGTTTGGTATATAGAAACAAATTTTTCAAGGTCAAACTTCGTCTCTGCGGAAGAATGTTACATTTTTTTAAATGGAACACCCGGTATATTTTGCATTTTTTGGTTAGATCAGATTATTCTAAACAAGTTTTGTATAGCATACTATATAGCTTTACTTCCAACCGTTTGGCAATTAGAGTTATAGTATGCTATACAAAACTTGTTTAGAATGATCAGATCTAACCAAAACATGCAAAATATACCGGGTGTTCCATTTAAAAAAATTTAGCTTTTTTCCGCAGAGACGAAGTTTGACCTTGATTTGTATCTATATACCAAACAAAACTTGAATGTCTAATCTATGATCCACTTTTTGATTCAACCTGCTAACTTATAAGACAACGGAGATATTCCAATTTAAAAGTGGGACAAAACGGTTGGATCACCCTGTACAATCCACGGAAAAATATTGTAACTGACTCGAGTGTTAATAGGCGATTAATAAACTCTATCTCTATCATCTCTCGATTATTAAACGCTCTTATTAACACTCTTGTTCCTTAAATAAACTATAAATTTTCTTCTCTTTTTATTTTTTCAACGTATTGGTTATTCTGATATTTTTTGCACTATCTATCATTCTCATCGCTTACCGACGATGTTTTCAGGTTGGTATGGTAATACCGCCCTAGGTTTTTTTGCGATTTACAAGCTTTGGCGACCAAAAATCGGGCGGTAAGTATACCATTTGCCATCTGTCGTTATTCAAAATCTAGAGGGCCGTTTAGGAAATCCCAATGGTGAGCATCGAAAAATTACCCATCCTGTATATACGGTCTTATCTTATCTCGAATTCGAAAATTTTAGTGATTGCAGTAACCTCCCATTTTTTCAAATTGTAGGGTTGGTGAGGTTAAAATAAGGTTGAGGTGCATTTGGGGAAATATTTCAAATAAATTCAACTTGCATACATAAATATGTATATCATGAAAACGTTTTTGTAGAAATGGTTTTATATAAAATTTAAAAAGAATTTGTGTTTTAACAGTTATTCTAGATAGGTACTGCTGCGGAATTTCGTGCATTTATTCTTTCATTTGCTATTAAAACGAAATCAAAACAGGAATCTGATGCTTTGTGTAATACAAGACATTGGTTTTCTCCCTGAAATTGGTATTTAATGGCAACATATTGCAAATCTCTGGAGATAAAGCCCCTCATTACGGCACTTGCTCTCCTGAGACATTAGCCGCCGATAATACGATAGTAAACAGCGATAGCGGTTTGAGATAAATAGGATGAGATACGGCGAGTCAGATAACATCCCCTATCTAACACCACCCCCGTGACAATAATAGTCGGCCGCCTGACATGTTCATTACATACAGTGTGATGTGTATTAATGCGACTCGAATTGCTTATCTCGTTAATATGACAGACTTTGATGAGTTTTTAAATCACTCTATTGTTAATATACGAGCAACGAGCCGAAAAAAATCACATATGGATGGACCCCATCAAACTTGGATGATTTCCGAACAAAATCCGAATTGATGGACGCAATGACGGCGAAGAAGTAATTAAACGGGTTAATAATTTGTTTTCGAATTATTTTTTCCACCGAAAGTTATTATCATAACAATCATTAAATTTACATAAATAAAATGTAGCTACAGGTTTCTTGAGGGTAAGTGAGTTAATGATGTGTAATTCCATTGAAGGGAGTCAATAGGACCCCATCGTGGAAATCACAAATAACTGTACAGGGCCCGACAATAGCCCGAGGACGTGTGTTGGCAATTCCCTGGAAGCGTTTCCGCGCCCCTAAACTCTTAAGCAAAGACTTGCAGAATGCTTTGGGTGTTCCGTGTGAACCAAGCATGCAATTACTGTAACGGAGGCTGCAATCACGCAGAGTCTTCCTGCTGATGAGAACTCATTGCTCCCATTCATTATGGACCTGTCGATTTTCTTTAATTTCTGTCCTCCCTATTTTTATTGAGGCTTTTGTCTGCGCCAAGAAACATTTAAATTTGGGGAGTTTTCTGAAAAGATTGAGCTTTCGTGGTCTTTTGTTAGACCTTCCGGATGGGGACGGTTCCGATTATTTGGCACTTTATTTTTAAAGCTTTTGTCGAGCTTTTAACGAACTTACTAGTGCGATACGCACATTTATTAATTTGTTCATCCACTTTGAAAAAAAAATTAAAAATCCGCTTTGCTTATTAGGCGTGTCGATTTAACCAAGGGGTTTTGTGTTTTGTAAGCCTCCGCTTTGTGTAACTTCATTTACACTGATTTGGATCGACTCATTGAACCAAAAGCATGTGTAGGGATTACACGAGAAGATCCTGTAATCTGTTTTATACATGATCATCAAACCATAACCGTTTTTCAAACAGATATTCCTAATAAATCCCTTAAACTGTTGTCTCTGAAAAACGCACAAAAATCGATTTAAATAAAAAGGGTCCTTTCATACAGGGTGTCTCAGAACTGTAGGGACAACGGTCAATCACAGGTTCCCTGCGTGAAAATAAGGCCCCCCCAAAAGGGTACTATAAAAATCAGTTTTTTCGTTATTTCCTCAAAAATTATAACTAATACCAGTTTGAAATTTGGAGCATAACTTGGCGGCATAAAATAACTTCATTCTGAATTTTTTTCAGGTTTTCAGTAACATCAGAGACCTGCGTTCTTGGTGGGCCCTTATACATTTTTTGCATAATTTTTTTCTGTGCTCGCTTTTTTGCAAAGCAACAATAATAATGTCATAGGCGTTTCACAATACACTGAAAAAGTACTCTTGCTAGATATCACTAGAATGCGCGGTCTTACAGTTAACTGGCTTTCATTAATTTGGGGCAAAAAAAATTTAAAAGAATTTTTTTGCAATTTTCATTTTTTTTACTTGGAATCAAACTTAAATGGGATATCCAACCCTTAGATACAAGAAACACTCGGTCGGAATTCATGACGGCACTCTAGACCCTTACGTTTGATCGCATTTAGGTTTGATAAAATAAGGCTAAAATTGAATTATCCCCAAATTCAAAAATTGGAGTTCAAAAAAATGCAATGCATTCTCATGGCTTTATTATAGGACTTAAGAGGATGCTACATTATCTAAAGTTGATTCCATGTAGAACAGATAAAGTTTTCAGTTGGATTTATTTTGTAATTCTGCTGCAGTAAATTAATGAAGAGCATTTAACTTGTGTTGTAGACTGGCGATGATAGTCTTCTTATCGCATTGTCAAAAAAAAGCTTAAAGAAAAAAATTTAAAAAACGGGTAGCTTCGGAAGCGGCTGGAACCGCCCCATTTGTTGAATGATCCAATCCTATCACCAATATCAAATAAATTTTACTTTTATTATACCTAAAGTTTTACTCCACCATGATTTTTCTCAATTTTACGATCTTTTGCCGAAAGGGCACTAAGCTCGAATACAATTTTGAAAACAAAATTTGAGGACTTTTCTTGTGCTGATAGAAAAAAGCCCCCGGAAGATGTAGGTACATCAACGCGATGTGTATCCCTGTAGATGTTTATCAAGTTAACGTGTATATAAGGGCGGCTGGTCTTACTGGCGGAATCGGGTGCAGATTTTATCAATCTGCACCTAGTACACAGATATGTCAAAAAGGCGAAATGTCAAAAAATTGTTGTTAAACATAAACATAAACATACTTTATTCACCTTTCAATTTACAATGAGTGAAATTATCAGGTTTGTCACAATATTACAATACATGTTAAAATGAGTGGGACAAAAATTCAGCAACACTATAGAACGCATTGTCCAGGAGAAGCTTTGAAACAGTCCTTTTGAACGACGTAGTCTGCTTAGATCTTATATCAGCTGGCAATTTATTATATAACATAGCACACTGGTAGTATGGGTTGTTTTGGGAAACTGATAGTCTAGAAAATGGTTGGTAAATATCAGGGTTATTTCTGAGGTCACGGTCGTGTATATCCCGGTTAGTTGTGAACTTCGTTAAATTGTTTCGAGCAAAAGTCAGAACTTCAAATATATACAGTGAGGGTACAGTCATGATACCAAGTTGAATAAATAACGGCTTGCAATGTGCGTCTTGTCGAACATTTGCCATAATTCTTATGGCACGCTTCTGAATTTTAAATATCTCGACCGCCGACCCCAGCATGCCCCAGAAAATGATGCTGTAGGACAAGTGGCACTGGAACACCGAGAAGTACACTGATCGTAGCACATGATCCGAAACTGTGCCTCTAAGAGATCGGATTACGAAGCAGGTGGAGCTGAGCTTACTTGCAAGGTAGGTAGTTTATTTGGTCATGCCACGTCAGTTTTTTATCTAGCCAGGTCCCTAGAAACTTAGTGCTGGAGGCTTCCAAGATACTGTTATGGTTTAGTTTGATAAGCAGACTGCTATCTAACAATTTGTTCTTTGGTATAAATCTCATTTGAACTGTTTTTGATGAGTTTAGAAGAAGTCCATTTGCGGAGGACCATGCATGCATCTGCTGAGATAGTTCGTTACACTTTAGGAACAGTTCGTGTTCTGAGTGCCCAGTTAATATTGCATTCGTGTCATCAGCATAATTAATTAATTTGTCGGCTGCACTGCAGTTGCACGGTAGATCGTTTGCCATTATTAAAAATAATAGTGGCCCCAAAATTGAGCCCTGTGGGACTCCACAAGGAACGTCACGGGGTCGGGACGATTTCGTACCGAATACCACAGACTGGGTACGGTTCGAGAGATAGGACCGAATCCACTTCGCAGGTGTTCCTCTTACGCCAAGGGAAGCAAGTTTGGATAATAGCAAATTGTGGTCAATTGAGTCAAAGGCACTGCTGAAGTCGAAGAATATTGCCGAGACTAGCCTTTTATTGTTCAAGTCATTGTATACATGGTCTAAAAACTCTGTTAGGGCCGTTTTTGTTGAGCATCCGGGCATAAACCCATGTTGCGATTTTGGAATAAGGTCAAACTTGAGAACGAACTTACAAAGTCTTTGTTGAAAGGATGTTTCAAAGATTTTCGAAAACTGGCTCAGCAGTGAAATAGGCCGGTAAGAACTGAGCGACTTCTTATCTTCTTTTCCTTTGTATATACACAAAGTTTTGGAATGCTTCAGGGCTGCTGGGAAACAGCCGATCACAAAAGATTCATTTATGAGATAAGACAGTGGAACGGACAAACACTTTGCGACCAGCTTAATGATGTCTCCACCAACGTCGTCATGGCCAGCGCTGACTTTCCTACAGGCTTTCTTAATAATTGCCTCAACCTCAGTCTCATCTATTGGTGCCAGAAAAAATGTGTGCTCGAGGAAATTTGTACGAGAGTGAATCATCGTATTGGGTTTTGTGAAGTTAGTAGCCTTATCACAGAAGTAGTCATTAAACAGGTTACTAATTTTCTCCTCATTGTCTGTGAGATTTCCAGTTTGATCCACAAATTGCTTCTCTTGGTATCCACTATTCGGTCTCATTTGCTTAATAATTTTCCAGCACTCTTTTGCTTTATCCTGGGCGTGGACTATTCTTGAGTCATTCCAGCAGCGCTTAGCCCGCTGGACCTCCCGTTTGTAAAAACTTTTCAGTTCCAAGTAGCGAGCAGTATAGAGCGGGTTATTTATCTGTTTACTTAGTTTACACATATCAGTAATCATCGAGTGTAACTCCTTCAATTGGGGTGTCAGCCAATCTTTATTATTGCGCCGAGGGGTCTTCATCATTTAAAAAGGGAATGCCTGATTGAAAGCAGTTAAAAACGTACTATAAAAACCCTCAAATTTTTGGTCAAAAGTCAAATTATTTTCTCTAATGAAATTCCAGTCCTGCTCAGACAACAGTACCTGAAAAAGCCGTTTTCTGGCATGGCTAAAGTTCCTTTTCCTGGTCTCACACTTTACATTTTTCTGAATTGGGAGTAGGAAACGACAAACTTGATAGGTGTGATCCGAAAGACAAGATTCCATCACAGTGATACTCTCGGCTTGGGACATGGTGAAAATATTGTCAATGCAGGTTGCACTTGTCGGTGTAATTCTCGTGGGTTGAGATATGTTAGGAGCCATACCAAATTCCTGGAACAAGTTTATTAGTTCTCTGGTTTCCGCAGTATTTTTCAAAATATCTATATTGAAATCACCGCACACTATTACTTCAGTGGCGTTACTGAAACATGAGGTTAATGTTTCTCTCAACCTGGCGTAAAAGATTTCAAGGTCAGAGTCCGGAGTACGATATTACAGAATTAAAAAGTAGAAAAGTAACAGAAATAAGTAAATCAAAAGAATTGCCGGAATTAAAACAAAATTTGGCGCATTTAAAAAAATTAGTACATGCTCAGGGGGCCGAAAAATTGCGAAAAGGGGATGAAAAATCAAGAGGAATGAAAATTAGGGGTGATGAAATATAGAATCGGGAAATATAACGAGAAAATAATCAAATTATGCAATTAAAACTTTTGTTGGAGTTGAAATGCATACCTACTTAATACCTCTATTGCGAACAAAACTGGAAAATTGTGAAAGATAACTGGATCCCAAATGTGTTCAATTTTATTACCGACGAAAAACGAAATTATGCAAATTTTGTAAAATTAGCACTTAGGAGGTTGAAAAATCGCAAAGGTGGATGAAAAGTCAAAGAATTAACCGTGGTTAAATAAATTAAGGACAATAACACCAAAATAACCCAGTTATGCAAATTTTGCGTTTGAAGAGTTGAAATATTGCGAAGGGAGATGAAAAGAGTGAAAAATGTAAACATCATCCAAATGAGTTCAATTTATTACCGAAGAAAAACAAAATTACCCGAATTTGGCATTAGGGGGTTGAAAAATTGTAAAGGGGGATGAAAAGTTAAAGGGGTTGAGAATTAATTGTAATTAAGTAAAATTACAGAAAATAACACGAAAATAAGCCAATTATAATTATGCAAATTTGCCTTTTGGGGGTTTTGAAATCTTGCGAGAGAGTCGTAAAAGTGAAAAAGTCAAGTAGAATCCAAATGAGTAAAATGTTTTCCCGAAAAAAGGTAAAATTGGGCGAATTTTACAAAATTAACGCTCGGGGGTTGAAAAATTATGAAGGTAAATGAAAAGCCAAGAGGGGTGAAAATGAACTGTAGTAAGTATATAAGCAGCGAGAATTACACGAAAAACAAGCGTTCTGCGTAAATTTTGAAATTTAGCTGTTTGAGGGTTCACATATCATGAAAGAGGTTAAAAAATTGGAGATGGGTTAAAGTTAATGAAAATGACTTCGAGTTATCGAAAAAATCACAAAAAAGCCCGAGAAAATAAATAAAATGTGTTTACTGCGCTTGCTATGGGTTAGGGGTTGTTAGCAGCCTAGCGGTTTGGTTTTATGTTGAAGATTCATAAGGCGTTTTTTCAATGGTTGACTAGTAATGGTTAATTAGTATTGTTTTTCACCCCTAGCTCCCACCCCCTTGGTCCGATATGGCCCAAATGCAATCCCCGCCTTACTTTTTAGGAGACAAGGCCGTATACCAAGTTTCAGCCGGATATCTCAATCCGTTCTCATTTCTCAAGTTATGCGAATAAGCGAATAAGCTGAAACAAGAGCGCCTCGCATACTGCTACGGCACTAAAATGGGAATTCATTATTCAAGTTTCAAAGTTGAAATGCCAAAATGGCCCTTGCCTTTCGCCGATTGCCACCAAAATTAAATCAGCTTTTCGGCGGGTAACGGTATCTCTACTTACCAAATTTCAGCTAAATCGATCAAGCCGTTTGGGCTGTAGCGTGTTATTTAATGTTTCCTCGGAACTTCGAATTTTTCGATTTTATGCCAAAAAGGCGCTAACTGGGAATACAGTTTCAGATGCAGAATTTCAAGACCTTTCATGTGCCGATAAGAAAAATTAGTGTTCATCAGTCAAATTTCATAGTTTACATGCCAAAAAGGCACTTGGCGTTTGCGGATTCGCAACAAAATTAACTGGGCTCACCAGAAGGCCAACGCTAACCTCCATACCAATTTTCATTAAAATCCGTTCGGTGGTTTCCGAGAAATCGTGCTCACATACGTACGTACATACGTACATACACAGACATTTTTTAAAAGCCACTTTTTCGAGATACTGAGACCTTGAAACGTAAGAATGTGGCGTTATCTCAATTTCGAATTTTAGAGTGATTGCAGTAACGCACGCCTCTGATGGTACTGAAAATCTGAAAAAAAATTCGCAATGAAGAACTTTATGCCGCCAAGTTATTCTCAAAATTTCAGACTGATATTAGTTTTTGAGGAAATTCGAAAAAACTGATTTTTGAGGTGTCCTTTTGAGGGGGATAGCTTCCACAGTCCATTTTAGGACAAAAACTTATTCTCTCTTTTTGTCTTATTTTTACGTAAGGAAGCCGTGATTAGCTGTTGTCTCCATAATTCTGAGACACCCTGTGTATGCATTGATTTTTATGAAATAAAAACATTTTTACCTCTAAAACAAGAACATTTTAAGAGTGATTCCTCAATTTGTAACTACAGATGGAACCTTTTAAAAGACATAAAAAGGTAAATCAGCCATCAACAGCCCCCGTAAACAAAGTTTCGCATGTCTAGGTTAGCGTTTATGCGAAACAACATATTACTCTTATCTGTGACTCTTACACGACGAGCAGAATAACTAGTTAGCTTTATCGCTTCACACTTCATCCTTAGCGAACTGAAAATGGCAAAAGTTTAGTGGCAATGTTATATGCTCGGTGGCCCCCGCTATCTTGAAAAGTTTTAGCTCTCGAGCTAACTGGTAACTGCATCATCTCCCCCAAATCTCCCTGCACGCTCCCTCATTACATCCAGCCCGATGATTCCGTGATTTTATTAAAATGTCAACGTTTTTCTTGTTGATTCTTCCATCTTCCTTGTTCTAATTAAAATAAAGTTTAATAGCGTCTTTAGTTGCTAGGAAAAAATAGATGCCAAAGTTTTCTGCTGCTTCATTTCCATCGGCCAACATTAAATTAGTTTTCCAGGAAATCCGAATTGTTATTGTGGACTTGGAAGTCTTAAAATTAACTCTCGACTCCGGACTGGGGACGAGGTGTATCTTATTAGTTGCCGAGACCGTATTTTCTCTTGTAATTATCTTTCTCAGTTCGTTTCTCTCATTATAAAGGCCTGAATTAAATAATCAAGAAGCGGAAAGACAAACGAACTGAAATAACATTCCAAATAGGTACGTTGCGGGGGCGACCCAAATAATTAACATCTCCAGCGGCCCCAAGTACAGCCCTTGGAAAATCCCAAGAAACAAGAAGAGTTTAACGAGTATGCTAATTTATTCCAATTCCAAGATAGGTGTATGCGCATCCTTAAACATTTTGCCAGAAATAAACAAGTTCATGTACAGTGGCGAGCAGTAAACAGTACCCAAAAATAAGGTACCTAATACTGAAAATTGATGAATTGGAAAGGCGTAAGTGTGAGTTGTATTTATTTTCCGTCGGTGATGTTGGAGTATCTTTTCTGAAAGAAAAGAGATGTTCTGTCTCAAAGTTTGAGGAAAGCTTTTTATATTCTTGTACAGGGTGTCCGGAAATATCATTGAAATATTTCGGGGGGTGATTCTACATCGAAAAATATGAAAAAAAAATTCCTATAAAGATATGTCTGGAAATCGCCCCTACATAAGGGGGCTACGGTCCTCTGAAGGGGGCACTTAAAAGTAGATTGTTATTTAGTAAATTAGGAAGTTTTCGCAGACTATCTGACATCATTAAGCATCATCAGAGTAATAAATTTGAAAATCCGTTCAGTTTCGTAATTTAATAAAAATAAATTGTCCTATTTTCAAAAGCCTGAGAAAGCAACTGGATCTTTAATAGTAGTTTATAACCCAAAGCGTGAAACCACTTTTTCGCTGTGGTTTATACAACATTTTTCTTCCTACACCAGTTAAAAATAAATAATAAATCAATTTTGAAATTTGAGAACCCAAGTGACAGATCAAGAAGATGTAGACGTCAAGCCCTACAATTTAAATTTGGCAAAATCGCGCGTGCTGTCTTCCGTCATACGCCAATCGCCGTCGCCATATTGTCCATTTTACACGCCTAGCCGTTAGTATAATTTTTACACGACTAGCCGTGAGAAGCGGTCCTTTCTGAATCCCGAAAATCTCATTTTCAGTTATAGACAAGGCTAAAATTTCAAAAAACGCTCTCTTTATTATGCTAGAAGCAAATCGGATAACATTTTGACGACAAGTGTTTCTAGACTAATTGGACCCTGCTGAATCCGAAAATCACTACACAAAATTAAAGATAGCTTTATTCTCTACAAGAAAGGTCCTAATGATTTTTTTCGTACAGACGACGGTTTACCCCTAGCGCTGGCAAGAAACTTGCGCTCGCCGCGCGGCTTACGCGATCCACAATTATCTAATCAAAAAACTTGTTTCTTAAATTTTAGGGAGTTTTTCAATATATTTCACCAATGTCCACCTAAATACATGGAATTAGTAAGATATTCTCTATTTATTTCCCCTTTTTCAATGTGCAAACGCCGTTTTCTGTCTTTCACTGTTGGTTTCTTTTGAGGTGCGCTACAACAAAGAGCAGATCGGATAACATTTTGACAGCAAGCATTATTTGAATAATTGAACCCTGCCGAATCCTTAAATCTCTGTTTAAATTTCAAAATCTTGAGAGGATGTACGCTAGTCAAGGTGGCTTTCAAGCTCAGTTATAGTTTCTATTTTACTTTCAGGCCTCTGTAGCAAGAACCGTCCATACGATTGCTTTGTGTCAATGATAACTTTTGATCAGGAAGCCGAGATCTACAACTTTTCAAAATTTCAGCCAAATCGGCTTCAGCTATTTTCCCATTAGTGTGGTATTTTGGATGGTGCCATCTTGAATAAAACATTTCCGGTCAAGATTTCGAAATCAAAACAGTGATTTTCGGACTCAGCAGGGTTCAATTAATCAAAAAATACTTGTTGTCAAAATGTTATCCGATGCGCCCCTTGCAAAAAACGCACCTCAAAAGCAGCCTAGAGTCAAAATAGGAAACGGCGTTTGCACATTGAAAAAAGGGAAGTAAATTGTGAATATCTTACTAATCCCAAGTATTTAGGTGGATATTAGTGAAATATATTGGAAAAGTCCATAAAAATTAAGAAACAAGTGTTTTGATTAAATAATCGTTGAGCGCGTAAGCCGCACGGCGAGCGCAACTTTCTTGCCCGCGCTAGGGGTAAACTGTCGCCTGTACGAAAAAAATCATTAGAGCCTTTCTTGTAGAGA
The DNA here is from genome assembly GCA_963924575.1 of Pycnomerus fuliginosus. Taxonomy (NCBI): domain Eukaryota; kingdom Metazoa; phylum Arthropoda; class Insecta; order Coleoptera; family Zopheridae; genus Pycnomerus; species Pycnomerus fuliginosus. Next base: position 18,553,722 of record OZ004622.1, read on the forward strand.
ATGAAGATATCTTTAATTTTGTATACCACGTCTTTGGTCGAAAACTGTGTAATTTTTCTGCTATTTTGGATATAACGATCTGCCATGAGCGCCATCTAGAATTACGGACTTCCGGTTAAGATTTCGAATTGCCGACAGTGATTTTCGGATTCAGCAGGGTCCAATTAGTCTAGAAACACTTGTCGTCAAAATGTTATCCGATTTGCTTCTAACAATTCGCGAAACTCAAAACTAGCCTGGTCTATTAGTGTAGGAAGAAAATCTAATTTTCTCGAAAAGGGTTGGTTCTACAGGGTTACAACAAGAGAAGCTTTTTTACGTAATTTTAGTTAGGGGACCATATTCAAGTGAGGAAATGACAAAAATGTCAAGTAAAAAAAAATGGGCAGCTACGGAAGCGGCTAAAACCTCCCCACTGGGTGAATGATCCAATCCTGTTTTCGTAGTTTTTCAAAAATTTTATGAGTTATTGCCAAAAGGGCACTAAGTATAATTGAATTCTTGGAACTAACATTTGAAGACTTTTCATGTGCTGTTAAAACAAATGGTGGTCGTCTTTCAAATGTCATAAACGACGTGCCAAAAAGGCACTTGTTATTGGTAGTTTGACACCAAAATTAAGTAAGCGTTTTCCGATATTTTTCAAAATTTTACAATTTTTTGACAAAAGGGCACTAAGTTTGAGGACATTTGAAGACATTTCATGTGCTGATAAAGAAAATGGCAGTTTATTAGTCAAATTTCAAAGTTGATATGCCAAAATGGCACTTGCCATTTGCCGATTCCCACCAAAATTAAATCAGCTCTTCGGCTGGCAATGGTATCACTACCTGTCAAATTTCAGCCAGATCGATTCAGTAGTTTTGGCTGTAATGTGTAATTTAAAGTTTCTTCGAAATTGCGATTTTTCTGATTTTGTTCGAAAAAGGCGTTAAGTGTAAATACATTTCTAGTTACAGAATTTGAAAACCTTTTATTTGCTGATAAGAAAAATTGGCGTTAACAGTCAAATTTCATAGTTGATGCGCCAAAAAGGCACACGCAGACATTTTTTTAAAACCACTTTTTCGTGACCCTGAGAGCTTGAAAAGTAGAGGTCTGGTGTTATCTCAATTTCGAATTTGAGTGATTGCAGTACCTCCCATTTTTAAATTGGTTATGGGGAGGTTAAAATTTTGAGTTAAGAAAGCTGAAAGGCCCAACTATTTCGCACGCTTCTGGTTGAATCTGCTTTTGGTAGATAACATAATCTGATGGCCCCTATTGATGTTAGATAAAGTGCAAAAATTCGTCGCTGTAACTCAAACGGTCCCTAATTTATTCAATAAATATCGAAGCGCCGCCCCATTCATTGAGCCACTGTCCCCTCCGGAAAAATTTTCTAGGGACTTTTTCATATTTTGAGCTGTAGAATCAGCCACCGAAATATTTCAACGTTATTTCCGCACACCCTGTATATTTTATAGCTCTTAGGGAGTAAGAATACTAAGTAACAAAATTTTATAATTATTTCCCCTAAATCTAATTTGATGAGCTAAGTCGAAAATGCTTCGTAGCGAACAAAAGAACGATCTATCAGTGGTCACACGTTCGCATTATTATTAATTATGTCGGTGTGGCCATTTTAAGAGCAATCCCGACCAAATCAGCCCATTAAGTAAGCGTTGTATGAGAAAAATAAAGAAACTTAATACCTTCGATCCGCCGCCGAAAAAAATGGGGCACCGGCACCGCAGACTCCGGGACTTTTGACACGTCATTTGTGACTGACAGTCATTATATGTCGTACCAATTTGCAGCTCTACCTTATTTTTGTGAAGGCTTAGCTATTTTTAACTTCTATGCTCACGGAGTTAGGTACTATCGATTGAAAAATCGAATCGAAAAAAACATCAAATCTTTAAAAAGGTTCTGGGAAAACAAAAAAGTTGTTTTTGAAAAATGTCTGTGTGCCTGTCTGTCCCAACTAACAATTTAAGTTTTATTTTAATCTACGAGACAGCTATAAAACTTACTAACAAGAGTTTCTTTAAAGCTACTTTCCCTTAAAGGACTAGGTATTGAACTTGAACGCTGCAATAAATCAGTTATAAGGTGAAAAGGGAGAACTTTATGAGGTTCTTTCTCATTTGCAATTTTTAAAGCTTCTTAAAAACCTTTCCATCTTAATTCAATAGTGTTGATAACATTGTCAAGTTATCACCCATATAACTTTATGTTAAAATGTCGGAATAAAACCTTTTCTTCTCGTAAAAATTCGTTTTTTTAATACTGACTAGTTTAGAGGCAGTAAAGCCCCATCTTCAGAGATTGGTTAATCAAATTAAAACATTATCAACACACATATGTAATTAAATTCCAAATTTTACCTACTAAAACATTTTAAAAACTTTAAAAACTGCTTAACATCCTTTGCAGTGCCAGGATGGAAAAGGAGTCAAATGGCATTTGAACCGCTATAAATACTAAATAGTCGCCCCACCCAGCACTGCAAAGGATGTGTTAAGCAGTATTTAAATTTTAGGCTGATTTTACAAACGATTCATAGCAATTTTCAAAATTTGACGATCTGTCAAAAAACTCCATGTTGGCTGCGTTTTCGAAAAGCTAATTTTCTTGTGCATTTAATGCTGTTAAAATCTAATATGGCGGCCATAAGATAAAGAAAAGTTGAATGTCGTTGCTCAAAATCTAGAAGGCCTAGAAAATTTCTGTCAATGTTTTTGAGTTGACAGGTATCAAAAATATAAAAGTTCCAAATTTCATTTAATTACCACCAATCGTTAGAAAGATAAGAATTTTTCTTTAAAATCGCGATTTTCAATTTATTCGAGATAACTCAGGAACGAATCAAGATAAAGGAGAATTCTTTACAGATACTTGTTCACCTTGAAAAAACGCAAATTTTTTCTAATTTAAGCTGCTCTCCATCTCTTATGGTTTCCGAGTTCCCAATGGTGGGCAACGAAAAATTCACCACCCTGTATACAAATCAACGACTTTCTAACAGTTTAACAACCGACAAAATTTGAAAAAACGGCAAAATTCTGATTCTTAATAATTGAAAATTGTAAAATAATTGTAGAAACCCTGTCAAGTCCATTGTTGCAAAAATCTCTGGAAAGAATAGTAACCCTGTTATAACCAGTACATGTTCATTTGAAAAAGTTATCAAGTTGAAGTTGACGATTATTAATATTACTTTGACTAATTACAACAAAGATTCAGTTAAGCAGAAGACATATTTGGGAAGAAAAAGTCAGACAGGTCCGATTTTTTTATCTGACGTTTTTTTATACAGGGTGTCTCAAAACTCCCGCACTTCGGGCCCGAGGCGTTGTGCAGGATCATAAATACCTAAAGATAAGAAAGAAAACATGTTACATCTTTTACCTTGATATTTACTTACACCAAAAACCAAGGTATAACAAATAATATTCGAAATAGCATTAAGCTGTTGCAATATGGTTTTTGTTTAATTTGCACAGATTGGACAATAATTCGAAAAATTACACGAATTTTATTAGTAATTATGTATGATTCACGTTCATGCACTCTGCTTCATATACACTGATAAACAAATCAATTGGATAACTCATTTTAGAGAAATTTACCTGTAAATTTTAACCTTCAGGGGGGTTGTACCAGGTAATGGGAGTTCAAATAAAATAATCTCACAGTTCAAATAAAATAATCTCACAAACAGTTTATTTCTTCCCTTAAGCTACTATACAGCGCCTCAGGCCGGAATTGCGCGAGTTTTGAAACACCCTGTATGGGGTATGGGGTAGTTATATTTTCTAAAACACTGTACCCATATTTGTTTTCTTTCAATTATTATTAACAAACGTTGTACTAAACAGATTTATTAAGAATGATCCTGTATGAGATAACAAATTGTTTTTGGCTGCAATAAGAATAAGACAAGTCCGTATTTTCAATTATAATTTTTATTTGATTTATTTACTTCCAGGAACAACTTCGAAAATCGATACTTGACAGGTTCTTGTTCTTACACCAAAGTCTTCAAATACATGCCTCAGTAAGTCAGTGTGCTTTAGGAATTAAAATGTTTTCCCCTAGACTGTGACAGCCCAAAGACAACTAATTTATTTCCATCAGTGGCGTGCTGTTTAAAATAACTACAAATTTATTACAAAATAGTGCATTAAGAAACGACAAATTTTTCAAACGGCACATTCAAAAACGTATACCTACTTTCGAACCTGGTTCAGTATGCATTCTCAGAACCAACCCTGTACAATTGAAGACTACTGACCTGTCAAAAAAGGATATCTCGCGCCATGTAATGACTAATAAAATGTGCTGACAGACTGACATTTCTACCATGAAATTTGCTTCCAGAAGCATTACATTCCGGCATATAATATCGCCTGCTTGAATAAGTTCTTCTTTAATAAATTGTCCAAAACAACCTAAAAGCTAATAAAACTTACAAGGGCAGATAATTAATACATAGAAGAAATGAGCTGAATTTGACACAAATTTTACAAGGGAAGTACATCGTCTTAAGAGGCCTGAATAAAATACGAGCGTTCTGAGACACCAGACACCCTGTATCTACCTATACTTTTCATTGAAGTTTTGTCAGCGGTTTCAACATTGGAAAATTAGAGGGTTTCTTTGAATAAAATTGTTTAATTTATTTCCTAATTTCTTATTACTATATTAGATAGACATTAGCCTTAGTCGAGCAAATACAACAAGAGCAACAGTGAAAAATTTTTAATTTCCGTTTTCCGAAAATAATAACATCCGTTTGAGGTATGTTAAGAATTTATATTCGGTTAGCGTTTGCCCCTGTTATTGTACATTTTGATGATCGCTCTTCCAGAATGTGACTCCTCGAACTCGAGGATTCCCGCACACCAAACTTTTATCTATAGTCATATCGACCAGAGGTTTTGTCTTATGATCCACTCGAGTGGTTACCTACCACTTTTTAATACCTAATCATATCCATCGATTTATGTGTGTTTTGAAATCTTCACTGATGCTCAATCATCCACACTCGAGTTGTTCCTAGACCTTTGCTTTTAATTCTGCGGACCCCCCTAATTCAAAACGACATAAAAGCGAAGTTGTGGATTCTGCTTAAAATTCATGTAAAGTCGGTAGAATTTACGAGGTAACTTTATAGGAATGGCCACAAAATATTACCTTAGGAGCTCTGATATTAAACGTGACTTTACTTTGGAATTGGCGTTCGGCCAGCCGGTCCAACTTTATATACGAAAAGACGGACTTAAATGGAAAATAAGGGCGAGATACCGAATATTTAAGGAGATATATGGACCCATAAACCATCTTTCTATTATGAAAAAGTTTATTGCGATATTTATATGCTGAATTTTTTAAATCATTTTCTGAATAGGTACCTACTTGCTGAATAAAATTTTGCTTTTATATCTGTACTAAAATGTTAAATCGATTAATCCAAAATGACTTATTTGCAAAAAATAGATAAGTCCGATTTGTTGAAGGGTTGCACCAAATACCTATACTTGGTTCAAATAAATATAAGGAGTCAACCCTGCAGTGGAAAGGTTGTAGATTTAATTCTTAATTAAGAATGGGGTGGCGACTGCGTTTGACACGGAGTTATAATCATCTTTGTTGACATTTTCGGCTTTGTTTGTTAAGGGAGGACCCTTTAGCTCCTCGTTACCCTAAAATTTTTGTTAATTTGTGTCCAAATGGAAACCACATTGCAACGTAAAAAACAGTATCAGTATATCAAGGCGCATTATACATCATGTATATGAATGTATTATCCTTGCAGGATCATAAATACGAAGCGACATATCGGGTCGTGGTTTTCCTGTCGGCAAACCGTCCAGGAAGCGTGCTAACAAATGGCTTTGTGACATCATATTTACACCCTCCGCTACAAAAATAATATATGTCCGCTCGAATCATTGAGCACAGTGCCGACGTCCCGCCGAGACACAAAAATATCACCACACCCGCATTTCCAGATACTAAAACTCATTATCAACAGCCAAAAAATGCTCCACATTCTGCGATGTTTATTAAAATTAAATATTTTCCGCCCGTAAATACTTTAGACCTTTATTCCTTTATACCAAGACATCATTCTGATGCAAGAGCTGCCTTCAAAGACTGTTCATCATAAACCTTTGTATAAATTTCTTCAAAAACTATTATGTCTAGATACGAGTCTTATTCGAGGTTGTTATTGATATAATTTGACAAGTATACTTAAATAAAGTAAAGTCCCGACATTTACCATCGAACACGGGGGTTGTGTGAGTCAGGCTTTTTTTCTGTTAGTTTGTAAACTTGATTTCAGTTCTGTCAAAATTCTTGTTAGTGTCAAAAAGTAGAATCAATGTTAACAACATATAACAACAATGAACCCTTCCAACCTCCATATATTTTTACTATTGATTGATACTGACAGGAATTTTGACGGAAATGAAATCGCGTTTACAAATCAACAGAAAAAAAGCCTGACGCACACAATCCCCGCGTTCGTTATATAGAGTGCCGCGACTTTATAGATATGCTGAAAATGCACTTGGCGTTTGCGGATTGGCAACAAAATGAACTGATCCCATCGGATTTTCATAAAATTTAGTATGGAGGTTTTGTGTTGACCTGTAGATGAGCGACGCTCCTTACCAAATTTCATGAAAATTAGTTCGGTAGTTCTCGAGAAATCTTGTTCACATACTTATACGTGCATCCGTATACCTACCTACATACACATTAACATAGCCACTTTTTTAAAACACTTTTTCGTGAGTCTGGTGATCTGGTGATCTGGTGTTTTCTCAAATTCAAATTTTGGATTGATTGCAGTAACTTGCCATGGAAATGGGAAGTTACTGCAATCAATCCAAAATTTGAAATTGTAAAATATATTGTGACCCTCAGAAAGGTCTTCGAATTATGGTTTTAAGTAAGATAAAATTCATTCGCATTTATTGTAGTGCTCCTTGGGTCAAAAAAGCGAAATTTTGTACTAACACTAAAAAGACATTAGGTACCTATAGCCCAAATTACTGAATCGATTTGGCTGAAATTTGGCTCATGGTGACCGGTTGAAGACCTAAAAGGCCTTTGGAAGCAATTGGTCCACGTGAAGTGCCATTTAAGCATATCAACTTTAAATTTTAAATTTTATGTCGCCATTAGAAAGACGACCAAATTCTAAAAATTTATTCACAGTTGCTGCCATTTCAGTGGAAAATAGAGAAAAAATTCTTTTCAGTGTACTATTCCGAAATATATTAAATTTCCAGGTATTCTTTCATTTAGAAAAGTTAAACTTTTCTACATAGCAACACTTTTTCACATACCAACGCTTTTCTAAATAATTTTAAACATTTTTAACGACATTATTTGTTAATTTTTATTTTGTTGTTTTCCGTTACCATTACCATGTAAATGAAGTTTCAGAAAGTATTTGACCCTGGACCTGCACAAATAATTTTCGATTTCTCATTTTTGATTTTCAATGTTAACGCCATTTCAGCATAGTACACGGAAAAATAATGTGTACAATTCGTGGAAAAAAATCTTTTCCATGCTCGTTTCAATTAATACACTCGGCTTCGCTTCGTGCATTAAACACTCATTCGCATGAAAAAGTAATACTTTTCCTTACTTGTTGTACAAATAACTATTCTCATTCAAAGGGAACGGGCTGACAGTGGATGACATAAATTGGCAGTTATTGTCAAAAAGGTGGCAAAATATTGATCTTGAAAGTTGAAAGGAACATATTGCCAAATGTGATGGGTGATGTCGGTATTTGTGAGAAAATTGCGAAATTAGTCACAGACGAAAAGTGAAAAAAAAATCTGTTGAATTGACTAAGTATTGTCTGCACAGAATACAATGATTCACGCGATGGGGAGGTTCCAGCCGCTTCTCTGCTGGATTTTTTTTAAATCGAAATTTTCAGTTTTTCGGTATGACTTGGAAACGAATCAAGATAAAATTGAATTGTTTACATATTCTTGATAACGCAAAAAAGCCCAACTTTTTTTTTTTAACCAACCCTCCACCTCTTATAGTTTCCGAGATCCCAATAGTGAGACAGTAAATTTGACGACACCCTGAATAGGGCCATTCAGACGTTGTATACCAGGCGAATTTCTCATCTATTGGTAAGATAATGCCAATAAACTTTATAAGTATAGGTATTCCAAATCGGCTTTAGATATGTGCGTGTATTCAAGAATTTTTTTTACTTCCGGTTTAATCGGAATTACCCTAACTTTGTTTTTAACTTCTACGCTCCGCGGAGCAGTTACTGGAATAGACCGAAAAATTCAGAAAAATCGAATCGCCAAAAACATCAAATCTTTACGTTTTAGGATACTGGGAACCCAAAGAAGTGATTTTTGGAAAAAATATCTGTCTGTGTGTCTGTAAACACGCTACAACCCAAACTACTGGACCGATCTGGCTAAAATTTGGAACGTGGACATTTTATGGATTTCGGTTCGGAAGAGCTGAAAAGGTTATGGGCTAAATCGGCCCACACGAAATGCCATTTTGGCACATCAACTTTAAAAATTTTAATGCAAACCCCTATTTTTTACGTCTTCCAATTCGTGCCGTGAAAAACCTATGTAAGTGCCTTTTTAAGAAAAATGCCATTTTAGTGTCCCTTCTTAAATTTTTCTTAGAAAAAAACTTTTTCTTACTATTAGATTCGATAGCTGCTGTATTGACGGACCAAAAACCTTGGTGCAATTTTTTGAAAAATTGACATTTTATGGACAAAAGTTAACGTTTTTGAATATTCTTAGGAAAAGATCATATCTTTATTATTATCTATCGAATTCGATAGCTGTTGCATTGCCGAATCGAAAACCTTAGTGTCATTTTTTTGAAAAATATCATTTTAGCGATGAAAAACATTTCTATTTTCAAAGGTATTTTAAATTTTAGTAAATAAACGCCGCGCCGGGCACAATGCGCAACACAGCATCAGCGATAGACACCCGGCCCACGGTTCACCCAGCCGACGCGATAGACTCACCGATTTTGACTTGGTTCAAGTTAATTTCTATAGTCTCCGAAATCGCCAATTTCTTTTAACGTAGAATCATATCTACTGCTTTCTCAACGGATTCGGGATCTATGATTTTTTCCGAGTTAGAAACATGCAACTGGAAATGCAGTCACGGTTACCCTAAATTTTCAAAAACATCAGATAAATCAGTGAAAAATTGAGATTTTCGAAACGCGCTGATCTTTGCCCGCGGTAGAAAAAACCTTACTTATATCAATTTTTTCGAAAAATGTCATTTTATGGCCTTTCGGCAAGAAATCAAAAAAGAAAGACCCTGCAGCTCAAGCTACTGAAGATTTCAATATGAAATTTGGCACTTTGAAGGTAGCTCATTGAGTTTTGAACCAAGCTAGACATGTGTTTTGGTAAGCACCGGAATATTTTTTTTTCTGTTCCAGATCATGCCAATAATGAGTTCCCAAAACCGTTCCCGTGCAAATTAATGTTTGTGATTTGTCTAATTTTGTGAATTTTTAAAATCGTGCTATTTTGTGGATATTGAGTACCTATAAGACAGTAAATAAGTATACAGGGTGTCTTACGAATATGGAACAGTACTGATATCTCTGGACTTAAGCAAAGTACAGTTATAAGATTTGGCAGTTACAGCAACTGACACATCCAGAATCTATTAAAATTGTTGGCGACTATGGCGCACTTCCGGTTATACCGGAAGTAGGGTCCAACTTTGAAATTCTAAATTAGCAACCCCCATTTTTCATCGCAGATTTGGATAGAGGAAGAGAAATTAAGCCTAAACCACCTAACATGTACCTCGCTTACACCAGCCGCCTGGGTTTTATTAACATTAAAAAAATGCGAAAAGCAGTGCTGTAATGGAAAAGTGGCTATAACTTTTAAGCCACGGGCGATAATGATAAGAAGAAGAGGATACAATTCTGCACCCATCCATGTAGAAAAACTTGCAGGGTACCATTTAAGAAAAAAATATTATTCGGGTTTCAAATTTACAGTAATTACAGTATTGCAATTCCTATAAATCAACTTTCTTCGGATTTTTTGGCATGCATATAGTAGAACAGTCTTTCTACTTTACAATAGTCTCAATAGTCAATAATTCTTATCTTTATCGCCCGCGGTTTAAAAGTTATAGCCATTTTTCCACAGCACTGCTTTGCGTATATATTTTTTGAAAATGTTAATAAAACTTAGGCGGCTGGTGTAAGCGAGTTACATGTTAGGTGTTTTAGGCTTCATTTTTCTTCCTCTATCCGAATCTGCAATGAAAATGAAGGTTGCTATTTAAAATTTCAAAGTTGCACTCTATTACCGGTATAACCTGAAGTGCTCCATAGTCGTCAATAATTTTGATAGATTCCTGATGCACCAGTTTCTGTAGTAGCCAAATTTAATAACTGTACCTCGCTTAAGTCCAGAAATACCAATACTGTTCCATATTCGTAAGACAGCCTGTATAAGTATTAACGCAAATCCGATAGAAACGCATTTTCAATTTGACTTCTGATGAATCTTAAAATTTATTAAATGTACCTTAGTGCATTCTATTGTTCTTTTATACTTTCCAGAAAAATTGGTGGGTGGTACAAAAAAACTGAACGCTTATTTGGAAAATGTGAGCCAGAAAGAAGAGGAATCCACCGATTTTAATGCCCTGTGCAGTGAATTGTCGATCTACAGGGTGTCTCAGAACGCCCGCACCAAACTCTAATGGGGTAGTCAGGATTAAATTATAAATCGATTCGTGTTTTTGAAGATTTCCTGGGTCCAATAGTTCTCGAGTGTTAAGAGATTTAAGATCGAGCTCTGAATTGCTTCCCGTGGGTCGATTGAATCCAAAAATTTTTCACCTCTTCGACGTGAAATATTAATCCCCATGTGCAAAATTTCAGCCAAATGGATTCGGGGGCTTGGGCTGTAGGTACCGCGATTTTAAAGTTCGATAAAATCTCGATTTTTTTAGTTTTTGGTCAAAAGGGCATTGAGCAGAGTGAATACATCTTTGGAAGCAGAATTTGAAGCCCTTTCTTAAGGTGACGTGAAAAATGGAGATTTGCATTTAAAATTCAAAACTTCATGTTCCAAAATGACTTTTCTGATTGCACGATTGGCTCCAAAAGCTTTTCAGATCTAAGTTGGCTGCCTACGTACCAAATTTCAGCCAAATCGGTCCAGTAGTTTTGGCTATGCCGTGTTTACAAACGAACGTTCGTACTTACATACACACCCACATACACCCAGAACACACACATTTTTAAAACCACTTTTTTGGATTCCTGAGACCTCAAAACGTGAAAATCTGGTGTTATCTCATATTCGAAAATTTTACTGATTACAGTACCTAACCCGAGCAGTAACCTCAACATAGAATTTTGACGATTTTTCGAAATAGCCCATAGTTATGATTAGAATTTTGAAAAGATATTTTTTTTCTGTATCCCATGGTATCAAAATTCAATATGGCGGCCATAAGAGAATCAAAAGCTGATTGTCATAGTTCTAAATCTAGAAGGCCGCCTAGAAAATTTCTGTAGATGATGCCATTTAATTGACAGTTGTCAAAAATATAAAAGTTAAAAGTTTCATTTAAATAGCATGAATGGTTAGGGAGATATAAATTTTTATTTGAAATCGCTATTTCACATTTTTCGGAATATCTGAAGAACCAATCAAGATATCGGGGAATTCTCTACAGATTCTTAATCACAAAGAAATAGCGCAACTTTTCCCTAATTTAACCAATTCCGTATCTCTTACGTTTAGGAAATGCAACCACCCTGTATATCAAGGGACTTGATCCCGCATTGTTCAAAAGGTACTTTAGTCCAGTGTTATATACCTTCGCTATTTTTTGCACTACCGAAAGCCGTTAATCTTAAAACTCCTTACAAAACCATGATAAAACACAGATAGCAAGTTTAAAAGTTTAGCTGTAACCTAGACAATTTATAAATAAGTCAACTTTTTCTTCCTAAAATTTGAGGGCGAGTAAAAGTAACGTTTTAGTCCCCCTTTTGAGTATCTAAGTAAAATGGCGCTTTTTTAGTAAATCTGGGGGGGATTTCACAGTCGGCAGTGGTGTACAAATTCTCGGCAGTGTTAGTGGGAAATGTTAGGCAGTGGTTGCAAAAATTGAGCAAATTCGACAGTCGGGGGACTTCACAGTCGGCAGTGGTGTACAAATTTACGGCAGTGACCTGAAAATTCGGCAGTGGTGTACAAATTTTTGGGGTGTGAAATGCCCCCCAAGTAAATCGTTCAAAAAATAAGTTTTTCGCCGGTAGTCGCCTCTTTTGTGGCAGTGAAGTCGAATTTTACTGCCTAGGCATGTAAAGGCGATTTTTTACTGCCGGCCGCACATGCGGCAGTAAAAATGCACTTTTTTAATGACAGTTGGCGAAAAAATTCTGTGTTTAACGCGACAAAAAAATAGATTTACTGCCTTTCTTGGCTGGATTCCTAGCCTCGGCTATGAAACTTCAGCCGTGGCAGTAAATCTGCAATTTTTTTACCTTAATGAACAAATAACTATTATGTGACTTTCTTTTTCATAAAAGGTAAAAATAAGAGAATACCCGATATTTAAAGTAATTCAGCTAATTTCTTCCCTATATTTTGAACGTATTAATTAAATATTGCTCACTGTAAGTAAATATTTAGTTACAAATAAGCAAACACTTTTTAAATAAAATTGATGTTCGCGGACGATTCCTTGTGTCTTTTTATTAATTTATTGTTTATTGATGCATTTGCGTTGTGCATTTGCATTAAAATAGTGGGAAATTAGAAAATGTTCAAAATGTCTATTAATGGTTATGCCGCCCTCTATACAGCTCTGAGTAACATTAATTGCGGATATCCAGTGAAAATCTCACATCAGCATATTAAATTATCGCACAACTTAACGAGAGTAAAAAAACTCTTATAATATCGCAAGACTGCGTCGTAATGTCAATAAAATGGTGCCATATCTAATTTGATAATATTTCCCTTTTCGAAGAAATCCCAATCTGGGTGGTTATGCAGCCCTCTGTGCAGCGTCGAGTACCACTAGCTGCGGATATTCAGCGACAAACGAAACGACAAACCTGACAAACCGAAAAACCCCAAACTGTTACGTCAAATTATCCTATCACCACAACACAAATGTCAAAAATGTTGCTGCCTTTGTCGCACTTCCAATAACCTAAATATTGCGCTTATAAATCTCGTGACACACAACAATAAAAAATCCGTTTATAATATCGCGCCGTAAGGTTAATAAGATGGTGCTATATTTAGCGTAACCCTTTTCCAAAAAATACGACACCAAAAAGGCAAAGTTCAAATCGCAGTGAGTATCTAGGTGATCGCTTTTTAATAATAGCCAAATTTTATTGTGTATTTGTTTAACTAATCATGTTTCTTCGTCCGTCACCGAAATTACGGGAGCCCAGCTATCCGAAACGCAGATTCGCATTGAATTTCTTCAGCAGGAAATCCTCAAACTCTAATTCTTACAGGTGCATAATGGGGCAGACGTTGTCAGAGCCGGTGACTGACAAAAACACGGTATGCTGTCAAAATTCCAACTACCAAGTGGGCTCCAGTTCCATGCAGGGCTGGAGGATCAACATGGAGGACTCCCACACGCACATCTTGTCCCTCCCGGATGACCCGGATGCCAGCTTCTTCGCAGTCTATGATGGACACGGAGGCTCAAAGATCGCGGAGTATGCTGGCAAGCATCTCCACAAATTTGTAACAAACCGAGAAGAGTATCAAAAGGGAGACATTGAGGAGGGCATGAAACAAGCATTTCTGGAAATTGACAGAGTCATGCTCGAGGAGGAGTCCTTGAAACACGAACAGTCGGGATCTACAGCAGTTGCCGTCATCATCAAAGAGGATAAGCTGTACTGTGCGAATGTTGGTGACTCGAGAGCTGTCGCAAGTGTTGCTGGGAAAGCTGTACCATTATCAATCGACCACAAACCCTACAACCCCGAAGAATATGATAGAATTGTCGCTGCAGGTGGTTGGGTCGACTGCAACAGAGTGAATGGAAATTTGGCCCTGTCCAGGGCTTTAGGTGATTTTATTTTTAAGAGGAATGAAGAAAAGAGCGCCGAGGAGCAGATTGTAACAGGTAAAGAATTCAAGGTCAGATTATAATTATCGCAAATTACGTTTGATTCATATCACACTACCAATTTATAAAAAATCAATATTTGATTCGAGATTAAGTTGTAAAACAACTTCAAGATTTATCAAATAGCGAATTATCAGCAAATTGGTACATACATAATAATTTATCATGGACGTTGCTAATTGTCAGAGCAGATTGTGTTGTAAAAAAAAAGACGTCATCAATGAGGTCATCAAAGTCTGTGTGGGTCCCAGAATGGATGAAATTACACTGAAAAACGTGTGTAATAAGTTTGTCGGTTTCAAATGTATGAACATAATCTTCAAAATAATTATGTGTGTCACAACATCAACAGTTTTCTTTGAAATTTGTTTCCAAATATACAGGGTGTCTCGGACTGTTCGCAATAGAATTTTAGTTTTAATAGAATATTTGCGCCCGTTTCCACCAATAGTGCTTAAGTTTAAGCCACAATTAAAATGACAAGATGACGTTTGTCCTATAAGCCGCAGGAGTATTACGTCAAAAATATGGCAACAGCGACGAGTTTTTGTCATGGATATGTCATTAAAATCGTCAGTTCTGACGTTTGGAATATGTCCCTCATGTTTTCAGGCTAATTAACAAAGCAAAGGCCTAAAAGCGTGCTAAAGAAGCCTAATTATGTTGTGTTCAGTGTTCATTACTTAAATTCTCTGTTGGGGGTGTATAAAGAGTTGCCTAAGTTTGGTGTCTAAAGTGCGCAAAGTTATTGTTTGAAATGTTAAAACAGCGATACGACGGAATACACTCAAACATGGCGAATGTGACGGCAGACGGGACCAATAATAATTTGAAATCAAGTGTCACGTTACCTTTGATGTAATTTGACGTCTGCGTATATTATCGCACTCCGCTGCGCGTCGTGCCCAAACATCGCCCTCGTGCGATATGGGCATTATATCCATTCTCGTTGTACAGTCGGGGACTTTGAAAATGCCCATCCCACCGCAACGATTCACTTGGCCGACTGTATCGCTGCAATGTACTTGGTTATACCGATCTGTCAGTCAAAGATCATTCAAATTTGATACAATCGACCGAGTGAATCGTCGCTCTGGGGTGGGTATTTTCATAGTCCCCCTCTGTACAAACTATTCTGTATAGGTTGATCCAAACTCGACGGTTGGACGTACTTTCAAAATTTTCTTTTCATGTTGTAGCTATCAATGTAAGCTTTAAGTTTAAACGAAGGTGCATACATAATATTTCGTACAACGACGGTCGGCGTCGTGACGCCGGGAATAATATTTTTTCCACCAACACCCCACTTGCGATACGCCTATTAAAAAATGTCAGTGCCAAAATTTCATAATTTGAACCGTTTTCATTTTATTTACTAAAAAATTGGCAGTCTTGGAAAACGATAGAAACTTCTACTTTTTCAAAGAATTTGTAAATGTAGCAATTAAATTGAACCAAGCCAGAATCGGTGAATGGAGCGCGTCAGCTGGGTGAACCGTGGGTCGGGTGTTCATTTACTAAGAAGATACGAATGTTTTTCATCCCTAAAATGTTAATTTTAAAATGGTACTAAAGTTTTTGATCGATCAATGCAACTCAGCTATCGAATCCATGAAAAAGTATCAGCTATCAAATATGATGATAAAAAACGGCACCGATTTTTGGCCAATACGGCACCAATTGTGAATACATTTTTAGAAGCAGAATTGGAAGAGCTTTCATATGAGGACTTTCATATGAGAACTTTCATGCTGTAACATAATATCCTCGATAAGGCGTAATACGTGACTTTAAACACCGCGGGTAGGCGTGAACACGTTTCATTGTACAGGGTGCCTCGAACGATTCACGAAATTAGCTAACAGCTGTTTCAAGGAAATTAGATGACGCTATACCAGTATTTATTTATGTATTAAAATTGATCTCCGAGGAATTAACAAAAACCACACATTACACACACTGGTCCGCTGTAATTAAAGTTACGCTTGAATCCTTACCGAGGACAGGGCGTTTTAGCATGAAAGTCCTCGAAGGTGAGATGGCAATAATGCAGAATCTGCAAGAATCTCATGATTTTTCGACAAATAATGTTAATTAATATCGTTACTGACATGGCTTAAGTACTGACATTTTCCTTTGTTTGATGACTGATGCATATATTTAATGTTACCTTAACTATTTTAAGCAACAAACACAAGTTAATCTCGTAATGACGTCAACATAGGGAGCAAGAGTGAATGAAACTGTTTATTATAAATATCGTTTCATCATACAAGTACGCCGTTGTTGTTTTCTTGCAGATGCTTGAAGCAATTATGTCATGTCATGACAACAATTTTCACAAGAATTGTATTGTCCTGGTCTGGTCACCATGCAGTAATCTCCACACAAATTGCAATTCGCAAAGAAAGATTTTTAAAACTTCATTTTATATGCACATTTTCCATTTGAAAAATATGCTCAAAAATGGATATAAATCGCGATTTTCTCGTCGAATCTAATTCGTGATAGCTTTGTATTGCACGACTGAAAGCACACTCTACAGGAAATTACCCTAACATCGCGTTTTTTTAATTATCCCTACATTTTTCTCAACTATTTCGGAATATAATACATGCAACATACTTAACTAGAAGTATAGTCACGGCCACCCTAAATTTTCAAAAACATCGAAGAAATCGATGTAAAATTAAGATCCTCAAAAATCAAATCGTAAAAACACAGCTTAATTTTTTTGGTGCGAATGCGACTGCCCAAATTTCATTTTAAAGTTTGCAAAAATTAGGTAATTAACAAAAAACAAAAAGAAGTACAGAAGGAAGGACCCCGCACGATTTAAATTAAAAAGTGGTCTCGGTGGATGTGGCTGACTTTTTGATATGTGGAACTCCTCACGATTCTGAAGTCTGAACAAAAGTTATCATTGCACCAACCTCCATAAATGGACAGTTTTTGCTACAGAGCGTCCCGAAGATAACATTTTCTACGATTTTTGAGGACGCCGTTGTTAAACCCCATTCACAACCACTTTACATGCGTGACTTAACAAACGTCAACAATAGCTAGAGAAGTCAAAAGCTGTTGACCATTGTTCAAGTTTGTTACGTACGTAAAGTGGTTGTGAATAAGCTCCTGACATAATATTCAAACACACCCAAAAAACTTCCATATATCCGTATGTTAGCAATATGTGCAAGAAAGGTACCCTTGGGCTGGGCTTATCATGTGGAATTGTGATGGGAAAATGGCCAATTATTAACCTCCTCACTCCACTTCACCACTTAAAATAAAGGGAGGTTACTGCAATCACTAAAAATTTTTTTGGCTACACTTAGTTCTTATGGGCAAAATTCTATCTTCGAGACGCTTTGTAGCAGAAACTGTCCTTTTTTGGAGGTTAGCGCAGTGATAGCTTTTGTTCAGAATCGTGAGGAGTACAACATATCAAAAATTCAGCTACATCCCCACTTTTCCATTCAAAACGTGCAGAGGTCCTTTGATTGCAATTTCTTCAATGTTTTTGAAAATCTAGGTTGAGTGTGACTGTTTAACTTGGAAACCGGAAACGAAAAAAATATTTGATAACACCTCCCATATTCGTTTTTGTCATAACTGCCATGACGCCGTAACTCAAAAGTCATAGCTGGTTCCTTTGCAGATATTTTTTAACCTCCCCAACCCCTCAATTTCAAAAAAAATAAAAATAATATGTTATAAAAAATGTGATAGGTGATGTCGTATTTGTCTGAAAAGTGTGTCACAACGACGAGCGGTCTAAACATTTTCGTGTTCAATGGACTACCTACACGGAAATCTAAGCTCCACGCGATGGGGAGGTTCTAGCCGATTTCTTGATTGCCCATTTTTCATAATCACAGTTATAAAACATGATCGCTAACTTGCACTCAAAGGTAATTAAATCTAAATACATGTTCACACGAAACGCAAGACTAATAATAATAATAATAACTGCATTTTATTCTAGACTAGAGGTATACCTTCTAAGATATGACAAACCTTACATTAAGATGATAAAGCGAAAAATACTTGAAATTGGTGATGAAGAAAATGATCTATTCCAGTTGACGTTATTTTAACCGCAATGGTCGATAAGTCATCAAGGAAATGAACAAATGAACACTTAATTATTCACTACCTCAACTGTACATTACTTAAAAATAGCTCTGAAATAATTCGTGACGGTGCAATGCATAAAAGAAACACTCGAGTCTGCAAAGAATAATCACTCAACGAAATACAAGGTGTTTATGAAATGTTTGTTCATACAATTGGCCATGCAAAAACTGTCAGAACCTTATATTCCAAGTGAGCTTAAAATTCCAGGGCAGGATTTTGCCACTAAGCAATAAATTTTGTCATATACTTAAAAGTTTTAAAATGTCCATTTTACTGCAAACGCGTTACTTGTTTTCTAAAATATGTACAATATTTCCTATTTTCCAGTTACCTAGGAAATAGTGCATCTCATATTAAATGTACAATATTATTCTAAGGGGTCAATTTTAAGTTTGGTTGCGTTGGTGCAGCATTGTGGCGCAACTCAAATCTCCTGCTTTGATTGGCCATTACCTTAGCAACAGCGCTAATCGTCATAAACAACAACAACAACAACGCAACTCAACTTGAAATTGTCTCCTAAGGTCACTGGATTTCTCTCTTTGGAGAGGTACGGCAAACGGTATGAAGATATAACAGGAAACATATTATATCTCATTCTCTTTTAAGTTTGTACGAAAATGACGTTAGATGTCAGAAAAATTACCTAAAGTTGACAGTTGTTTGTAAAATAGCTGCTTAGTGCTTACAAAGTCTATTTTTGCTTATTTTGCTGTATATTTCCCATATTGTAATGTTATCGTTTGATAGTGGATCCCTTTAGTAACCGTTCCGTGTTCATTTTTTGTGATTTTGGGTTTCCCAAAGACTAAATCAAAATTAAGTTGATTTCGTTTCATTGTTTAAATATACAGCAGCAGTGCAGCAACAACAATATGCTTGAATTTAGCGGTCAAGTTAGTGCACTTTATTTGCGGACAAAGTCACCATCGAACTGAACTTCATTTCTACTTGGAAGACCACTGAGTTTTAAGGGCTGCAAGCCGCACGTTTTCCTTCGTCAAAAACACAGGCAATCAGGCGTACAGTCGTCCTTAATTTATCTATAAACACCACAAAACACGTTGGCCATTAAGTGGCACTTCGTTTTGCTTCCCCAATTAAGAAAAATACAATTACTAATAAACGATAAATCAACAAATTTTTGTCTTTAGTGTTGATGACAACTGCAAACTGACAAATAATGCCATTGTCAGTGTCAAAAAATAACAATGAAAGCAAGTCATAAGCGTATGTTCCCTGTCTTTTTTATATTTGTCCACACTTCCGGTTGATTGAATCCAGTGACCTTAGAATATTGTCTATAATAATGAATGCATTTCCATCGAAACATGTAACCAAAAAAAAGTGAAGGTACAGTTTTGGTACAGTAACGAACATAGATAGAGGCAGCTGTTGTACAGTCAAGTGAAACCTTTATGATTGCAGCCTATCCGGAAGTCCAAGTTCATACGATAACCCCCGATTGGGAGTTCGTGGTGGTGGCCTGCGATGGAATCTGGGATGTAATGAGCAACGAAGAAGTGATAACGTTCATAAGAGAAAGAATAGCGGCAGGGGTGGAGCCCGAGGAAATATGCGAAAATCTAATGATGATCTGCTTGGCGCCGGATTGTCAAATGGCCGGTTTAGGTTGTGATAACATGACTGTTGTTATTGTTGGACTTTTACAAGGAAATAGCTACGAAGAACTGTCGAAAAAATGTGCTAGAACTTACCTACCGGACGAGAAAGACGAACAAGAAATCAAAGTGGAAAATCCTAACGTGTAGTTGTAACGATAATAATTTTAAAAAGTGTACATATTGTATTGTAAAAGATATAAATAAAACTAAATAACTGTTGAATTAGCGGGACTAAAGAGTTTTTGATTAGAAAATGTTTTGTGATAGATTAAATGTAGAGATATTTTTAAACAAACTATTCTTATAGAAGACTGTTTTTATGTAGGGTTGTATGAAAATAGTCTGCGGTGATGATGTTCGCTTTATAGGTTTTAGCACTGAATTTATACACTTCTCCAATAATTATTTTATATCGATTTCACTTTCTTCTGCATAAGTTACATGTTTTCGATAATTTTAGACTTAAAACATTTGAATATATTGCAAATCTCAGCTTCATTAATCATTATCATTTTTGCGCCTACAGACTTAATGCTATTTATTATATTTTGTACAATACAAACTGTAAATAAATGTGTTTTTTGAAGAGGATTACGTTTTCTATTGCAATTATTGTAAGAATGACAGTAAATTTTCGGGGTTTGAAGTATTTTACGTTCTAAAGTTCTAACTTCCTAAGCACAGAAGCTTTTCCAATTTGAAGGGTCCAATGCTAAAACTGGCTAAGTCCATATTATATAATTTCTCAGGAGGCGAAGAAATGTTTCATGCTGACAATGGCAATGTATGGGGGTTTTGAAATTTACATACGCTTTCTTTGTCTCTATTTTCACAGGAGTGTATGGGGTAAACCACTGTTTTGGGCTAAATATCAGGTTAAATGAAATATTATATCTCTTTACACCGAACAAAGTCATATTAACAAAAAAAACAATGAAAATAGGGTACAATGAAGAAGAAAACCCATAGAGGGTACTGAAGTTTATAAGGTTACTGCACTTAAATAAAGTTCAATTAAGAATAAATGTTCAATTTTGTCTTATTTCCAACAGTGTTTTCAATATACCGCACACGTGATTTTTGGGTGGCCCATATTCAAGCTTTAATCCATACACCCCTTTGTGCAAAGTATTTTACAGGACGATGCAGAGACATTTATTAGACGTATCTGCAGGAATAACTCATTTTCGCAAAAAAGTGGACATAGCCAGTTTTAGCATTGGACCCTCGAATTGTATTTGAGATTAAGACTCTGGAAAAAGTCATATTTATTTGAGAAAGTGCCATTTGTATTTGATATTTGTCATTTGTAATTGAGAATGTAATGTCCTAATTTAGATCAATCAATTATAATTATTCAAGAAAGCAATAATTGAGATTCAGAATAACAAATTGTATTTAATTGTAATTCGGAAATGGTCATTTGTATTTGATGCGTTTCACTTGCATTTGAGAATGTAGTAGGTAGATGTACGTATTTCAGATTATCAATTAAGTACATTTTAATTCAGAAAATCTCAGGGATTGGTGCTTGGAAAACAAATGCCCCTCAACAAAAAAGTTACTTACCTACCAAGAATTTGACACGGTTTCCGTTTAAACTGGAAGTGGAAAAATACATTACATGACATTCTCAAATGTAGTTAGCTAATATTAATTCCAAATGGCACTTTCTGGAATATGTGTGTCCGTTTAGAAAATGGAGAGCTCATAAGTCCTACTTTCTCCATTTAGTCCAGTCATATTAGATCTCGAAAAGACGAATAGAAGAAATAATTTATATATTTTTGAAATTTTGGCTACGGACTCCTGTTGGCACCCGAAATGAACGGCCGAAAAGTTCCCACCCCCGAACTGTGCGCTTCATTCTTATTTGGCGAAAACCACCCCCATACGTCGGACGTCGTTTGCAAAAATTATCAAAATGATAAAATGGACTTTTTAATGCAGAATTTCACGAGGAATATTCTTGATTAGAGTAATTTTTTGCGCGAAGTCCTTTTTCGGTGAAATCGTACTTCAGTACCGACTTCCCGCTGTTTCTTTCCGATTATCTCCTCAATGGTTTATCTAACGACAAAAATGTGTAGGAGCTGAAATGTTCAGGATAAAATTTGCAACGAAAAGATCCTATACATTTTTGTAGTCCGATAAGCCGTTGGAGAAATAATCGCAAAAAAGCAACACGAAGCTGATTCTGGAGCACGATTTCTCCAAGAAAAAAAAAGGATGTTTCATCTCAAAATTTCAGGAGTCTATTAGTAGTATCAGTATTGGTTAGGTCGTTGTGGTCATTTTGAGACCAATCCCGATCAAATCGGTTCATGAATAATCGTGTTATGCGAAAAATAATGTATGACTATCACTTAAGGCCTTCCGGTACCAAAAAAATAGGACACCCGCACCGCAGACTCCGGAACTTTTGACATGTCATTCAGGACTGCCAGTAGAGCATAAGTGCCAATTTACAGCACTACTTTATTTTTGTGCGAGTCAAAACCTTAAACTCCTTGGCTGGAGCCATCCCAAGTAAATATGAGGACTTATACCTAATGGAAATGAAACTTTTGTCTTACGCACAGATGAAAAAATTCCCCCGTTGTCGTATGTTGAATTTTGAGTTCAATGTGAATACCTACAAAAATAGTTTGAAAAATTACCTTTCGGATAGCCTTTACTGGTAACAGCTGGTATTAATTGTATTAGCGGTAGCAATTATTTTAGTTGTGACGTAGGACAAAAGTTTCATTTCCATTGGGTATATCAAGCTTATAACGTTTAAAGTATGAATCCTACGACAAAAACGAATAGGACCGTTTTGATGGGAAATTTAGTCTGCTTTAATTTTGTATATAGAATAATTTTCGCTAGGATTGGTAGTTAGGGAGATATATACGAAAAACGCAGAGAGCCCACATTCAATCAGCTCCACCCCCCTCGCGCTCACCCCCCACCCTCGGGTACTTTTAGTATGATGTTCTGTAGATACTAGCGAACAACCATGCCAAATTTCAAAACTCCGGGATTTTTTTCACTCGGTCGCCACTTTCTTGTCTAATTTGACTGGGCTCTATAGGATTAAGTCAAATGGATTTATTGAAGATAGCTGATGACGGTTTCATAGTAGCTAAAATAAATTTGGGGGAACTATACGTAGTCTTCTTTAGTGGAATGCATTAATATTTAGATGAATTCCCTATAGAGAAATCGGGATATATCGCAAAAAAATGCGAATAATCGCACATGGAAAATCACATTTTATGAGAAAATTTTAGAAATATAAGTTTTTGAGTTTTCTCGTTTGGTTTTTACTAGTCTTTTCGTGTTAAACGGCGTAAATCTTTGATATCTACCGTTCACCTCCAGCGCCCTTTTTTCCCCAGTTTCTTCGGGATAACTCAAAAACGAATCAAGGTATCGGGAAATTCTCCTCAGATTCTTAATCGACAAGAAATAGTGCAACTTTTTTTTAGTTTAACCGACCTCCTACCTCTTACGTTTAGGACATGTCAATGGTGAGCACTGAGCAGTGAAAAAGGAACCACCCTTTATTGGAAAAGAATTAAATTAGCTAATGGAATTAATATGGAATTAATCGGGAATTGACTTAATTATCGGAACTAAATCGGAATTAATGGAATTAATGGAATTTACCGGTTTCAGGCGATTAAAGCGTTCTTAACATGCATAAAAATAGGCTGGTAAGCAGATCATAACGTTATCTAATGGTTTCTAGACAACAAGCCCATTAACCATTCATGACAACAATGACCCCATTCAAATGCTGTCATCTCGATTGTCGAAATGACGCGAATTCACGCAACATTTTTTTAATTTTGGCTTTAATCGCTTTAAACCGATAAACTATTGAACAAACCTCGGATGTTATGAATCATAACAGACTTAGATGTCTTAAAATCCTCGCTCTCCGAGCTCGGATTTCAATTGACATCTGCGTCTGTTATGATAGTCATAACATTCCTGTGATTCCTAGGTAGGTATGTTAATAGCTATAAACTGTACACAATTTTTTTGAGTGATCAGCCCCCCAGTATTGTAGTTGTAGATGACTTTAAAAACAAAATAATAGACACGCAAATCATTGAGGTGAATATAGGTTAAGGTAATTCCAATAAGAATAACCATAAGTGCAGATTAGATACCTACCCCATACTTATCTACTTATAAGCGATCTATAAGTACAAACAAAAGCAATTCATCTTTTAGGTTCACTGATAATAATTGATAATTTCTAGGTGCCTTTTCCAAATTGAAGCGCTGCAGAACACTGCAAGGAAGCAGGACAAAACCGCCTGTGAATGTGGGTGCCTGCAGTTCAGTTTGCGGCAATTCTCAATTCGTCGCTAGGTGTCCGATCGAGCAGCTATTCCATCTATTCAAATTATCTGATTAAGCACTTTGAAGAAGTAATACAAACCATCCCAAGGCCGCCTGAAGTAATTTAATAAAAGCACTCGGTCGACGGCGGCCGTAAATTTTAATGAAAGTTGTTGTTGGAGTTCTTATATAGCAATGGAAAGTGGAAAAGCGGTCTGTTCGGTCATTACATATCCATGGTATTGCGTTTCGAGCCCCAGCGGTAACATATGTTAGTGAAGTCATTTCTTTTTATTGACTGCCGTAGATCGCGTACCTACACCCCCGTTGTTCTAGATGAAATATCTGCGGCTTGTGTTCTTATTCGGATGATTCTCGACGGAAAAACTATACCGTACAACAACCGGGTGAATAGGAACGAAAGTTAGGAATATATTTAAAAAATCATTATAAGAGCAAAAATTGTGATATCCTCACCATTCAAAGGCCAAAGTATTCCACCTATTCCACAAATTGCAAATTTTCATCTGGCAACAACGCTGTCAAAATTTACTTTGCAACCAGGTTATTCACACCAAACTGTCAAAATGATGAAAATTTTGTACCCTGCAAAACTTCGTCTGGATTTTGTAGAGAAAAAAAGTAGCCATCCTTCAAATTCGGTATGATGGACGGTAATAATTCCGGTAAAGGAATGTGAAGTAGTTTTTGTGAAATCATGCTTGGTTCTTTTGCGAATTTTTTTATTGGATGTTGCAAAATGTTAGGTTATTTCGGGTGAATACGCGCGATCTTAGTGATGACGTGAAACCGCCATCTTTGTTGTGTGTTGCCATAGTCAACGCCTCCCACTGAAGCCAAACAAATCGAGATTTCAATGTGCAAGCTGAAATAATTGAATCTAACCAATGAAATTCTCACTTTGTTTAGCTTCATTGACATGGTAACAATCTCAACCTAGTCCGTATAGGGACATGATCACCATCAAGGCATGCCATCTAGATATAAGCCCAAAAGCTCAGAAATTTACAGGAAGCATGGCCCAGATTTGATTAGGGAGGCATTGGAGGATATTAGAGCAAATGGTATATCACTAGAGATGCTTCGAGAAAGT
Organism: Pycnomerus fuliginosus; assembly: GCA_963924575.1. Classification (NCBI taxonomy): domain Eukaryota; kingdom Metazoa; phylum Arthropoda; class Insecta; order Coleoptera; family Zopheridae; genus Pycnomerus; species Pycnomerus fuliginosus. The sequence goes on from OZ004622.1 coordinate 18,579,119, forward strand.
CAAAAATTCCAAAAAATGTCTTATTCCGGCATTTGAAAGGAAATAGTACTTACCTACCAATTGTTCCTCTATGTTCAAAGTTCCTTAATTTGTTTTGTTACTTTAAAGAGTTTTGTTTAGAAAATAAATCATTTATTTTTGCCGATCATTGCCTTATTTCGATGGGTTTTTATGGTTTTCTACTACTGGCCCTACAAAAATGCATTCTTTAAGTCCTTTATCTGTCCCTATTCACCCATATACCATCTAGATAGGTCCATAATACGTATTAACATTTGGTGTCCCTATTGATCCGAATAGTAAATTGCATATTTTTTTTAAAAATGTAGGTCTCTGTGGGACACTGCATATTTTTAAAAAATTGGCAGTCTCGGAGACGGTAGAAACTTCTACTTTTTCACAGAATTTGTAAATGTAGCATTTAACTTTATTTAACCAAGGTCGGGGCGTGCGGAGCGGTTGGATGACTGATGCACCCGGCGCTCATTTACTAAAATCTAAAATACAAATGTTTTTCACTTCTAAAATGGACATTTTTCGAAAAAATGGCACAAAGGTTTTCGATCCGACAATGCAACAGCTATCGAATTCGATAATGATAATATGCCCTTTTGCTAAGAAAAACTCAAAAAGGGGCCTTTTGGTCCCTAAAATGGAAATTTTCTAAAAAATTGCACTAAGGTTTTTGATCCGGCAATATAACAGCTGTCGAATTCGATAGTAAGAATATTTTTTTTTGTGAAGTAAATTGAAACAAGGGTCCTTTTTGCCACTAAAATTACATTTTTCGAAAAAATGGCACTAGGGTTTTTGGCTTGAAAAAAAAATCAGCTATCAAGAGCATTCATATGGTAACGCGAAAAATGGTGGTTTGCATTTAAATTTGTAAAGTTGATGTGCCAAAAAGGCACTTTCTGTGAACCGATGTGGCCCAGATTCTAATCAGCACCTACAAATCCCCCACTGAATATGTATGCCAAATTTCATCTTGATACGTTCAGTAGTTTGAGCTGCAGCGTGATCACAGACAAACACACAGACAGACAGACACACAGACAGACATTTTTTCGAAAACACGTTTCTGGGTTCCCAGGACCCTGAAACGTAAAGATTTCATGTTTTTGGCGATTCGAATTTTTTGAATTTTCCGATCGATTCCAGTAACTGCTTCGCGAACGTAGAAGTTAAAAAAATAAATATTTCAAATGTTTTTAAGTTACTGCAATTTTCCACACTTAAAAAGTACACACACAGACAGTACTTTTCCTACAAAAAAGTGCTGACAATTTACAAGTTGCTCTCACACTATTTGGTAAAAGGGTGAAAAGTGTCCCTATTCACCCGGTTCTACGGTACCTACCTGCAATCTTATTTTTCCGATTTTTTTACCGAATCTGCTTGGTGCGTCCATTATATCAATTAATACCTAACATTATTGGAAAATACTTTATAACTTCAGATTCTACTCTTTCCGTAATGGTAGTGCGATGTGTAGAAAATGCAGTAAGAAGCCGGTTCGACGCTGCTAATGGATTCCTCACTTCTCGCGTTCCCAACACCCCCCACGTCACGTCACACATCCTCCCTAAAAGCCCAGTCAGTGTTAAGACCTTAGCTTTTGAAAGAAATCCCCCCTCCCCCTCTTGATACTTGAATCTTGTAAGTTTCTGTCCGTTTTAACATCGAATATATCTCTGCGAGCTTTTGCTTTTACGCCAACTTCATGTATATTTGCATCTTCCACACTTAAGCCGATATATTTTCGTGTTTGAGTTGCTGAAACTTTCGGAATAACAAAAAGGTTGTCGAAGATGAAATTATAATCAATTATCGCGAGACGATTTTCACATTAAGGGCGAGCGGAAGTTCCGAAGACTTTCCAGATGCTGTTTGGTAAATGTTCTTAGATTACGCTACGAAATTGCTCTTCCGTTGCTGCTGCACATAATCCTGAAAATTAGATACCTTAAGAAAATTGGTATTGCATAATCGAAACGTAACGATTTTACAGGACATTGAACATTTATGTCAGCCTGCACTGTGTAAACTTCTTTAATTAATTTCAGGACTTTAAGATACGGGCAACAGGATTTAGGAGCTTGGCGAACTAGAACTTTGGGTTCAGCTTTGTTTTGACGAGCGATTTATTTATTTTTCGGTTTCAAATAATTAGCAACCCCTTTCCACTCATGTTTTAGTGAATTCGCTGAAAATTAAAGTTAAACAACTACCTATAAGATGATATACATAGTTTGCAATTTCGAAATAGTAATTTTTGCACCCCGACATTAAAAGCACTACTTTATTGACTTTTTTTAGGGACTGAAATATAACAGTTAATCCCCGCGGGACTATTTTTTTCAGAAATTCCAAGGGATTAAAATAATGTAAAATTATTAAATGCTACCATCATACCTAGGAAAATTTATTTATTATTAAAATTATCAAATTACACTTAATATAACAACCTCAATTGTGAGAGAACTATCGACTCACTGCAGTTTCTTGACCTGGTTAATGGAGAAACAGCAACTTCTGGCTATCAAATTTTATTAAGTTAAGGGCAAAAAAATAAGAAAAACAAACCTTTTGGTTGCCGCGATTGACGCTTCCTTGTCAATTTTTGAATGACTTTATTGTCGTCGACAACACAACAATCCGACCATCGCGTGGACCCTCGATGTTTTGCGAATTTTATCATATACGAAGAATCCTTAACCACTTCTAATGAGAATTCTCTTAATAGTCCAGTCGGTAGATATTTTTGAATGGAAGAAATTAATAGTAGTTTATAACCCAAAGCGTGAAAGTGATGTTTTACGCGGCGAAGGAAAATATGGACAGTCGAGGCGTAGGCGAGACTGGCCATTTCCTGAGACGCGTAAAGCCACTTTTTCGCTGTGGTTTATACAATATTTTTCTTCCTACACCAGTTAAAAATAAATAATTAATTAATTTTGAAATTTGAGAACCCAAGTGACAGATCAAGAAAATCTAGACGTCAAGTCCTACAATTTAAATTTGACAAAATCGCGCGTGCTGTGTTCCGCCATACGCCAATCGCCGTCGCCATATAGTCCATTTTACACGCCTAGCCGTTAGTATAATTTTTACACGACTAGCCGTGAGAAGCGGTCCTCTCACAGCCCTCCTGAATCCCGAAAATCGCATTTTCAGTTAGTGTAGGAAGAAAACAGAATTTTTTTTGTTGGAATGGTTAGATTTCAGAGTCACGAAAGCATACTAAAATGTCGCCCTCGCCCCCAGCCTGGAACACCTCCAAAATCTGTGAATTATGCACAAGGGTTAAGTTTTTGCTCCATAACTCGCTTCCTCATCATGATACGAAAAATATGAAGGTATACAAAATTGAAGACTAATAAATTCTCTACGAGACAATTCCTATGCACTTTTCACCTGAGACCAATAGTTTAGTTGAGTGACTCTCCCGAGCGCAGTTATAGTCCAAGATCGCTTTGTACCATGATAGCATAAACCATAGAGAACAATTTGAGACCAAAACCGATTCGAAATTTCCCTTGGTTTTAAAGATGGCCCTTTCAATGTGGTCCGGGAAAACATATTTTCTATGAGTTAGGTTACCACAGCTCCCTCAGGAAAAATTTTTCGCCACATCTCCAAATAAACTTTTCTTCTCAGAATCATGCAAGAAAACATATTTTGTTCTTACTTTTAGCAGACAGATATGATAAAATCTTCAATCAAAAATTTTGGGTTCCTAAACTTTGGATCGTTTTATTCGAAAACGGGGCGTATAGCGACTTTGACCAACAGGATATTTTTTGTGTGCCAGCTAATTATGATTGATATTATTTTATGAGAAAAATGTTTATACAGTATGGGTCCCCCTTAATATGAAGAGAGTGTCATATTTTGTTTAATTTTGAGAGTAGGGATATAAATGCCCTTTTGAGTGTGTGCTTATATATTTTTTTTTATTTTCGTTGTACTTAGAGTTTATTGTTTTGTTAAAGCACATTTCTCAATAAATTGAATTATTATTATTATTATTATTAAATCTTTGCACTGTCGTAGATGCATCGTCTGAGGTACTCAAACCGAACTGAGTTAAAATTATGGTCAACCACTGGCAAACTGATGGTCAACAACTGGGTATGCTTTGGTCAATTTCTGTCAAATTGTGGTTATGAATACTCATAATTTTTTTGGCTGTGCAAAAACGTAGTTATTTCGAATCTAAGATATTCACGACAACAATCGTACTTTATAGTCTCCAGCTTGATGTACAAAAAGAAGACGATTAAGTTCTAATTTTAGAAATTATAAAATGTTAAAATTGAAATTGTCCTTAACTGGTCAACTACTGGGCAGGTGACCCTACTTTTGAATAAATTGAAAAAAACTTAATTCTACGTACTCCGGTGAGGGGGCGGATGTCCCTAACGCAAAACGTTGCTCTCCTTTTTTTGTCTTATTTTGACCTCATTTCTACCCTAAACTTCCCATTTGTGGTCTATTCGAATTTCTAGTGGGGTTACGGGTTAATTGCGTTTGGAGAGAGTTGCTCAATTTTGTACGACGGCTGCGGCGAAATTATTGGAATAGTATATGTATAGGAACTTTCTTCTAGAGAATTTATTAGACTGTAATATTGTATACCTCTACATTTTTCGTACCACGCAGAGGAAGCGAGCTATGGAGCAAAAACATATTCCTAGCGCATAATTCGCAGATTTTGGGGGTGTTCCAGGCTAGGGCGGAGGGCGAAATTTTAGTATGTTTTTCGTGGCGCCGAAATCTAACTATTGAAGCAAAAAAACTTCTGTTTAATTTTTTCCATTTTCCTAGCGATTTTTAGACCTGCCGCCTGGGTTATAAGGCTAGAAGGTGTGTGAGCGGGTTTTTGCAAAGAATTGTAGGTAGGTATGTCATCATAAATACAATACCCACTGAATTCTGTCACCCCAACACAGCCTATACTGTCGTTTTTAAACGGAGAATACTAGGTAGGTACATAGAGTATGTTTAAAGCATTTTGATCGATAATGAGGACTCCTAACAGAGTGCGACAAGAGTGCCATTTTTGTGTAGAAAAATCAAAAGTTTAATCAAACAATTGCAAAAAAAAACAACACACTAAAAGTTGAAGTAGATTTTTTCTGGACTTCCCCCCAGACGACGAAGCCTTTGAGAAGAATTCTTAATTTTTCTTCTAGCAAAAGTTACAGCTTCCAATCCACACTTCCAGGGTCCCCCATTTAGGTAGTTGTAGCTCCCTTAGGACGTATTTTTGGGCCCATATGTTTATTGAAGCTTTTAGTCCTATTTTTGATCGTAGAACCCACCGGCTTGGTCCAAATTTTCAATGGTTTTTATTAAATTTATTAAATTAACATACAGGGCTGTCCCAATTGTCTGTACTCGGTCGATATCTCCATTGCTGTTAGAGATAGCGAAAAATTATTAAATACAAAGTTGCAGAGGGTCAAACAAGGCACACTTTAAAAATACAATCCTGTATACAGGCTGTCCCACTAAGGAGTAAGAACACAAATATAGGTTTTTTTAAATGGAACACCCTGTATTTCAATTTTTTATTGGATTCTATGAAGCGAATGGTTTAGAAGATATTGGTAATTTTGTGGGAAAAATTACTTTTGCAGTACTTATTTTGAAAAATCACCCCACAACCAATTTTCAACCTTTGGTTTTGGAAATTTAGCATGTCATTAAGGAAGGTTTGGGCTATACTTAAAGCTCTTGAAAACGGTCTTAGCTTCTCAAGTTCGTCTCCAGTAACATTATGAACCTTCAAAAATGTAGAGGCTAATATTTCGAAATTTTTAAATGGCACCACTATCAAATGTTAAAGCCATAGGTTGTAAAATTAAATTTGCTTTCGTTTAATATGAAATGTTCCTATATCCAGGTTTAGTATTTTTCGTTTTATTCAGTAAAACGCAATTTTCATCTTTTTCTTCCTGATGTTTTTAGACGGTTGGCCCTGACTGCATTTCATTATAGGTGTAAAACGTGTTATCAGTCGAACTACAACTTCTATAGATTTAATATTTAAAGTTGCGTTTGATAATTTGCTCAATTGCCTTTGGGCTACAAACAGGACCTGCAATAAATTCTGTGTCTGTAAAAACAAAGCGTAATTATTATAACAATCACCAGAAACGCCCACTATACCGTTTATTTCAACAACTAACGTGTTTCGAACACAAACTGCTCATCATCAAAGCCAAATCAATGGCATTATAATCACTTTATTTTAACAGAGTACCTATCTGTTGTTTTTTAAATGACCCAAAAAATTAAGTCGGTAAGTAAGTAATTAAAAAAGTACCTACCTATTCTAAAAGTGCATTTTTTATCTATTTATTTCACTTTGGTAAGTACCTAAGGGCTGAAAATGCTGCAACTTTTTTGTGTAGGTACAGTCTTGCGTTCCATAAATGAACATTAAAAAAAACACTTGATCACAATTTATGGTTAATTAACGCAGGATTCCGGCTGACAGAATTTGTGACACCTATTGTAACATGTGTCCGAGCAGCCTTTCAAAAACATTATTGTAAGCTGAAAATGGAAATTCCTAAAAATCATAATTTACTGAATAAAACGAGAAACTCGAGACTTTAATATAGGGACATTTTATATCAAACGAAAGCAAATTTAATGTTACAGCTTATGGCTATAACATTTGATAGTGGTGCTATTTAAAAATTTCGAAATTTAAACCTCTACATTTTTGAAGGTTCATAATGTTACTGGAGACGAACTTAAGAAGCTAAGACCGTTTTCAAGCGCTTGAAAGATAGCCCAAATCTACCTTAATGACATGCTAAATTTACAAAACCAAAGGTTGAAAATTGGTTGTGGGGTGATTTTTTAAAACAAGTACTGCAAAAGTAATTTTTCCCACAAAATTACCAATATCTTCTAAACCATTCGCTTCAGATGAACACATGATTAAAGAATGTTACTTGGAATTCATCATAGAATCCAATGAAAAATTAAAATACAGGGGTGTTCCATTTAAAAAAACCTATGTTTGTGTTCCTACTCCTTAGTGGGACAGCCTGTATACAGGATTATATTTTTAAAATGTGCCTTTTTTGACCATCTGCAACTTTTTATTTAACAATTTTTCGCTATCTCTAACAGCAATGGAGATATCGACCGAATACAGACAACTGGGACACCCTGTGTAAATTAAAGAATCAAGGACACATAATCTTAGTAACGATGTAGCTTCCATGGCATTTCCATAATGAATGTTAATTTAAGTAACTCATTGTTGCAACAATGGATTGCCATGGATTTTTTGCACCTTTAGTCAAAAAGAACAGGGTGTATCTCGAGGGGCGGTTCACTGCTCGAAGTAGGTGTACACTTCAGTTCGAAGTACTCGAAGTACTTGTCGAAGTACCTCGAAATTCCTGCTTGAAGTACGTGTCGAGGTACTCGAAGTACTCGAAGTCTTTACTTATCGCAGCATTCGAAGTACTCGAAGTAGGTGTACACATTTTAGTGAGTGAACCGCCCCTCGGTGTATCTATAAGGAGTTTGGCACTATTAGCAATATAATACACATGTGAGTTCTGGCTCTAACCTTAAAAAAAATACCCACCAATAATTTTTAGTAATATTAGTAAGCTATACGCTATACCTAAATACTTATTGACAGAAATTTTCTATCCTATCCTTCTTTGCCAAGTTGAAGTAGAGGTTTTTCCAAAATTACCTGATCTTTTTCTGATGTACCTAATCCATCAATTATCTTATTTTACCTACATTGTGCACGTAATTTTGTAATCTAGACGTTTTGGACCATAATATTCCATGGAACATTCTTACAATAAATTAGAACTACAAGTGATCATTAAGGAAATCGATAACACGAAATAGGTCAAAAAAAAAACTGTGGATATCGTCGAATGGTGGAATTAATTCTGAATATCGGTCTTTTACGCCCCAGAGCAACATCCTTTCAAGATTTAATCAAGGTAATAGAACCTTAACTGCGCCCGAGGTATATCCACATTACAAATTGATTCTTCGGAAAAGTACAATTTTGTTAATGGCCACGCTACGAATAAGTCTTTCTCCGACAGTATACACTAGATAACTTGTGGTGGGTGGCGTTAGATCCGCAACTTTTCCATTACATTATGAAATTCCGAAAATAAACAAGAACGGAGGGCTTCCAGACACAATCTTCGCTAATGAGTTGGACCTAATCGCAATAATTTCTTTCAGTTTCGATGAGAAAGAGACGGAAGTCGGCGTCGGCAAAGGCGTAGCAGAAGCGAGAAGTAACGTCCATTACCTTAATGCACTGTTCTAGTCCCTCTCTAGGCTGATTAATATTGCATTTCTTAGTGTTGGGGCACTCGGCGTCCATCTACCCCCAAGGGAGTGGCCCGTTCGCATTCAGAAAGCTCCGAAACTCAAAAGCCATCGTCGTCTTACACCTTCAAATTCCACACGACCGACGTGACATCTCTTTGCGGCACCACTCTTTCCACCTTAAATTTTAAAACCTATCTACAAATTGCCTCTGCGATGGTAAAGTGGACTGATGTATAATGCACAAGTTTTCGCATTTTACGCGATCCATAACGATGAGCCGTAACGGTATTGTCTGGAGGCGTTAGATATGCTTTTTCCTCTTTTTTCCACATGAGCTTAAATCAACGCGTGATAATTGCCATTACTACGGACAAAAAGCCGGTTTTCATGTCCAAACAAGACGTATAACCAATGTTCCTTTGAATAATGGAGAGGAGTGGTGCAAATTGCCTTCTCCTGTGAGTTGCCTCCCTTCCGGACAACATGTTACCTAAATTATTTTATTGCGATTCCACGCCGGAGTAAATTTAATTTAATTAACGTTTTCAGCTAATTAGTTTGAGGTGCTTATGCTTATTCAAAATAGGAACTTCACAACTCCAGCGAAGACATAACATGGAAAGTTGGTGAAGAAGATTACCTGTTTGAGATATCAAAAATCATCGTCTTGCCTAGTCTTACCTTTAACTAACAGTCTAACAATAAGTATAAAGTCAACGCATAGAAGGAGAAAATCTAATTTACTATGGGGGGTAAACCGCTAACCGTATTTTGTAGACCAGACATCCTCTGACATCCTCGGACTTCCCCCTGAAATCCCCGGCGGACTTCCTCCTAAATTGTACACCTGACATCTCCAGCGGTTTGCCCCCCAATTTATTATTGTTACCTTGAAACACTAAGGGCCGGAATTTCAATCGAAGGTTAACCTATATAGATCTGTTGGTTATCCAATCAGATAATCAGAAAGTTTTGAAGTGGACTTATTTGATTGAATAACTAACAGATCTGATGGTTAACCTTCGATTGAAATTCCGGCCCTAAGGGCCAATTTTACAATCGATGGTTAACCAGCGGTTATGTTAGGTATCCAACCAGATACATCCATTTTAAAATTTCGGATGATTCTATTGGATATCAAACGTAACCGCTGGTTAGCCATCGATTGTAAAATCGGTCCTAAGGGCCGGAATTTCAATCCAAAGGTTAACCTATAGATCTATTGGTTATCCAAGCAGATTATCAGAAAGTTTTTAAATGAACTTATTTAATTGGAGAACTAACAGACCTGATGTTTATCCAATCAGACCATCAGAAAGTTTTGAAATGGGCTTATTTGATTGGATATTACTAGCATAGATCTGACGGTTCACCTTCAATTGAAATTCCAGCCCTAACAATGTACCATACGAAAGTAATTAACCTAAAAACTTCGGATGACCTTTAAAATTAACGAAGAACGTTGAGGATACAGCAATTATTTAATGTTATTCCCTTCCAGAAAAAATGTACCACACGCTATTCGCCTTCGTACCGATGAAAGCCCTATCAAGCGGCATAAAATGGCACCAAAGTCATCTACATAAAAGCGTCGGACGACCCCTAAAATTAAGGGATCGAAACGTTGAGAATTGCATATTTCATTTAATTTGAACCCCTTCCCGAAAAATGTACCTCATCTCTTTCATATCAATGAGCAAACAGCACCAAAGTCACTCACTTAAAAACATCGGACGACCCCTAAAATTAAGGTAAAACGTTGAGAATTGCTTATTTTATTTAATTTGAACCCCTTCCAGTTAAATGTACCACATCCCCTTCATACTGATGAAAGCCCTATTCAAACGGGACAAAACGGCACCAAAGTCAGAGCGATATCAGGAGTTCAAATCAAATAAAATATGCAATTCTCAAAGTTTTTCCCTAATTCTAGGGGTCGACCGATCTTTTTATGTGGATGACTGGTGCAATTTTGTTCCGCTTGAATAGGGCTTTCTCGGTATGAAGGGGGTACGGTACACTTTTCTGGAAAGAGTTGAAATGAAATAAGAATACTCTACGTTTTCCCTTAATTTTAAGGATCGTTCGACGTTTTAATGTAGATGACTTTGATGGAATTTTGTACCGCTTGAATAGGACTTTCATTGGTACGAAGGGCGTGTGGTACATTTTTCTGGAACTGAATCACATTAAAGAATTTCTGTAATTCTCAACGTTTTTACTTAATTTTAGAGGTCCTCCGAAGTTTTTAGGTGAATGACTTTGGTGTCGTTTTGGTTTGAATAGGACTTTCATCGGTAGGAGGGAAATGTGGTACATTTTTCTGAAAGGATTCAAATTAAATGAAATGTGCAATTCTCAACGTTTACCCTTAATTTTAGGGGTCGTCCGATATTTTTAAGTGGTTGATTTTGGTGGCGTTTTGTCCCGCCTGAAATAGGGGCTTTCATCGGTACGAAGGGGATGTGGTAAATTTTTCTGGAAGGGGTTCAAATTAAATGAAATATGATGCAATTCTCAACGTTTTCCCTTAACACTGCAACTGTAAATTTACTTGGATAGTGGACTTTGTAATTCACTTGTAAATTTTGCAACTCAAGTGTAAAATTTACAGCTCAAGTAAAATTTTTACATAAACTGATGCAGGTTTACAGTTTACTTCAAGTGTAAATTTTACAATTGAACTGTAGAAACAACTCAAGTGTAGGTACATTTACCTATACTTGAACTATTTATTTCGCGCAATAAGTGTAAATTTTACTGTTGACCTGTAAATTTACTTGAACTGTAAATTCTACAGTTAAAGTACAATTTTTACAGTTCAAATGCAAATTTTACAGTCCATTGTCCACGCAATTTTTGGCCCATCTGCACCGTCGTAGTTTACTCTGTAGTTGTAATCCCTGCATTCATTTAGGGAATGATTTTACTGAATTTCCGTGTGGTCCAACGAACAGTTTCCACCGCAAATATCTCGTAACGAAAATAAAAAATAAAAATTCGCTTGGAATGTCGAAAGAAACGCTTAAATCCGCGCTTGATGAAATTTTACAACGCACCTCCTAACTCCTATCAACCCCAAGTTCAACATTTCAAATGGCAACCCGCCGCTTGTGATAGGTACATCATTCGAAAGCTAATTGCATTAGCAATCCAATGCTCTAAAGCGTTTTATATCCACCTCCAGTGCTCTCTGCTCTGTGGTTAAATTCCAAACTGCATAAAGGCCCTTTGTGATGTATAATTTTAAAATGTAAGAAATCCTCTGTAAACCGTTGCAAAACTTTTTGAAATTCGTCCATTCCTTCGGAAGTTATGCCGAAGAACATAAGTACGCTGATTCTTGGCCTATTTATGGAAATAATAATAATTTTTATTTTTTTTTAAATAATTATGAGAGGAATGGATGCACGGGAAGAAATAGCATGATGCAGAGAGCAAGGGAGATGGACGAGTATAGTTATGAGGGACAGAGATAGAGACATAGATGTACGTACAAGAGAGAAAGAGCAAAGATCGGAGAATGAATATACAAACGCAAAATATGAGAACATAATAAGTGAATGGTTAAGTTACCTGGAGAGGGGAAAGTGAGAACGAAAAAAGAATTATAGCGAGATTCAGAAGCGGGAAAGTGGAGGGGGAAAACAGGCTCGAGGAGAAAGATAGAAGATGCAGAGTGTGTGGGGAGGCGAGAGAGACAATAGAACATCTGCTGAAAGAGTGCGAGGGAATGAGAGAAAAAGACAGAATGAAAGGGGAGGATTAGTAGAGTGGATAAAGGAGGTGGAGCTAGGGCGAGAGGAGGAAGAAGGAGGAGGAAGAGAAGATAGAAAAAGAAGGAAGAATTCAGTTAAAATGACAGTTAAGTAGAAGAATGAGGAATTCAAATATGTAACTCGGAGTGATACCATCAGACAACAGAAACTAGAAAACGAGTGACAGAACAAGCAAGAAAATAAGCAGGAAAACCAAGATTATATTTATTATTATTGATTTGTTAATTTACTTAGGTAGGTATATGTATCTCTATTTTTTTATCCTTGAAAAATTGCGGTAGACAAATGTTACCTACTAAACATCTGCCAAACTTTCAAATCGATTAGTGTTTTAAATAAAAAATAAAAACGAAACTTTAATCATATAAAATCAGGGAAAAAATATGAAATTCCGGTTCGAATCTGGGGGGAACTTGATCGAATTTGCTATTTTCTCGAGACTACCCCTCTTGTAAAGCACTATTTTCTCCCAGAAAGTGAACGTGACTAGAATTTCAGCATATTTGTTCGTTAAAGATGGCTCCAAACCGCATAACTTATCAACTGATTGTCTTCTTAAGTAACGATGAATCTCTCGGTGTAACAAAATACTGTATTTTCCTGAAATTAATTACAATAATTGACCCTAAACCTAAACCCGTCCGTGATTAATTCAAATACTTATTTAATGGCGCTTGCGCAAATTACTCAGCTTATAAAATAAAGCCGCCTAGAGTAAAACCCCGACAAGCCCGAAATTAAAATTTAATTAAGCGTCATAAATTTCGCACGACTGGCGAAATTAAGATTCACTATATGACATTGTTTAGACCGCTCGAATAAAGTGGTATTAGATTAATTAAAAGTGAAAAACTGTGTTATATTACTGACTCTCTGCGTTCCTTGGATGCATTAAGCGGAGATTTCTTAAGTGAACTGCCGACTACGGCTATTATTTCACATTAATACGGCCGCTTTTAATGCTTCGCCATAATGCGAATTTACTGTTTGCTCAAATTCAAGATTGATTGCTAATTTGAAAGCTTTGCCATTTTTTTACGAGCGTGCGGCCGCCATCATTTTTGTGGCTGGGATGGAATTATTTTCTGAGATTTAATTCTACATTTAGGCGGGTTTTCCTAAGCGCCTACATAAATATAATACATTTATTTGTGTACATTTACACACAGAAGATAAACATAATACTTTATTGTAAACAATAAAATAATTGGACAAAATAAGGTTAATCTTAAAAAAAAAAGTATGATGAGTTTCAACTTTCAATAACACGAATAATGTTTCGAAGTTAATCCACAAATTTATTTACGATTTTCTTCTCCGAGTTAGGTAAAAACTAATTTTTTTTAGTTTATAAGTTTAACGTGAAATAATTTACTTTTCGCACAATCGTATGTTATAACTCTCTTACCGACGTAGTTAAAATAAGGTGTAAGTTCAACTTACCAAGCGCGGTTTGGTTTCCCAGGCAACGAAAAATAACAGTGCTGTTATGAATTCATAACAGCACGCATATCTGACACAGGCATGGTAAGTAAAACAATTGAACTAGCAAAGCTATCGAGAGCATTTGGAAAATTCGGCGATCTGTCAAACAGGATTTGTTTAATGGCTGACGAAAAATGTTCAATAATTTAATTTCGATTGTGCGAAAAATCATATACGATACACGGTTGTTAAGTACATCTAACATAATCTCGGAAATTGCAAAAACTCGTCTTCGACTCGTTTTTGCAAACCTTTCCTCGATTCTGTTATACTGTACTTACCAACCTAATATCGTAATATACTATATATCACGTGAAATAGTATATTACGATATTAGGTTGGTAAGTACAGTATAACAGAATCGAGGAAAGGTTTGCAAAAACGAGTCGAAGACGAGTTTTTGCAATTTCCGAGATTATGTTAGATGTACTTAACAACCGTGTATCGTATATGATTTTTCGCACAATTGAAATTAACTTTGCGTTTTCCACCCCCCCCCAAGGCCTGAATGTCTACGACGTAAAGAATCGCTCTGGGGGGGTTGAAAATGAAATGCAACGATTTTTTTTTACTTAAATAAAAGGCTTATATTTCCTTTTAGCAACTTTTTGGCGGTCAGGCATTTTCAATTTCCAAAAAAAAGAGAATATCATAGGAAAATTTTGTAATATGCATGTAAGTATTTTTGTGTTGTAACTTAATAGGGAACATAAATTTCTCGTTTAGGTACAGTAAAAAATATTAGATTCGATGAGAAACTGCTAGAACTTTTCGTAGACAATATTGATCAATATTAACAGCATCAAAAGCACATCTATGATGCAGGATGCAGTTATGCACCGCCAAACTGACCAACTTGAAACAAGCGCACTATTTCAGTTCAAAAAGCATTAATAACGCGTTGTTAAACTCAAAACACACAATCTGATTCTAATCACCGTCAAAGCGCGCGATCTGAACTTAAGCAGAGGAAAAGAGACATTTCTCTCAATGATGGGATCTGAAAACGCATGATTTCAAATTAAACTATGCCAAAAGACAATTTTGAGCTCAGGATACACGATTTGCGGTAAAACGGTGTGAAAAATACCATTTTGCCATGTTATAAGCTCAAAATGCACGATTTCAGCTTAAGCAGTGTCAAAAACATGTGTTTGCCCTATTCTGACTTCAAGTGGCACCATTCGAGCTTAAAGCGACGTCAAGAGAACGATTCTACCCTGTCATGAAATCAAAACTAGCTTACGCAATCAAAAACGCGATTTTGCACTGTTATGAGATCAAAATGCACGCTTTGAGCGGTTAAACACTTAATCATAGTCGTAAATACGTTTTTGCACTGTCAACAGCTTCAAAAACTCGATTTTGCATTGTTGTAAACCTAAAACGCACGATTTGATCTTAAGCATAGACTCAGGACCAACAATGCCAAAATTTTAAGCCACGAAAAGTTTCAATTCATTAACAATACATCTTCCTCCACAGATAAAAATATTTTACTGTTTAACGCCTTTTTTATGTCTGCTGTAAAATTTTTAATTCTTATACATGAAATAATTAATAATTTTTTAAATAAAAACAGACAGTTGCCACATATGCAGTCCTAAAATAAAATACGTAAGATTTTGTTGGTTAGTGTATTTGCTTCATTTCTTTTTTTTTATCAAAATGAAAAGTGTTTTTATAATAAAGTAATGTGTTTCACAAAAAAATTAAGTAAATATAACTTTTTTACATCATGAAGCATTTTTTTACTTTTTTTGAATTTGCAAATTTTTGAAGGCTTTGGGGGGGGGTGGAAGGGGTTTGCGAAAAATTTCAAAAAAAATACAGTTGACTTCTCTTATTGAGAGACAACTTTTATGCGCACAGGCGTTTTCATTTTTGCAAAAGAAAAACCTCCACCTATAGCGACGCTCCACCCTAACCTTAATACCTACACAGTGCGGTTCAAAAATTGTTTCCCCCTTTTCCCCTTTCTAACTCTGGAGTGCAGTGCAGGCGAATTTCGGAAAAACCCTCCTCTAACAGTTACTTTTATTAAATATTTGTTTGATGCAGGTTGAGGGTGATGTAAAATATTCTTTCCACTTATTGAATAGAAAATGTCAAAGTTACGTATCCGAGTTCTGAGTATTTTTCGAACTGCTCTTCCATAGAGTTAAATGGGGGGGGAAACAACTTTTGAACCTCACTGTATACAGAACTCCACTTTGAGAAAGATGAATTTTCAAAATTATGTAATAATGCATAAATATATTATCCGAAGGACTTTTTCCAGAGGGGGCTGAAAATTTTCTAGGGGCGGCTAAGCCGCCCTGCTCCCCCCTGGCTACGCCCTGCGCTGGCGACGAAAAACATTCGTATTATTGAACTAGGTATACTCTAATCCACTTTGAGAATGGATCATTTTATTAGAAGAGAAAAGTGAGTTTAATATGCAGGTCTTAAAAATAATACATTATACCTACAGGGTATCCCTCGACTGTTTTTGAGAAAATCAGGAATTTCGCTTTTTTCTGTCAAGTGCAGCCCTAACTTCAAAAAGCTGTAACATCCTTACAGTATAAAATGAAAAAACGATCTTTATTTGACTTGAAGTCTAATGTAGGGTGTATCCGCCCCTGGACTCAAATTGGGTCAAATACGTAGAGGGTGTTCTCTGCAAATTTTTAAACATCATCAACTTACGAAGGCGTAGAGGGGCCACATTTTAACCTCCCCACAACCATATAAAAATGGGAGGTTATTGCAATCACTCCAAAATTCGAAATTGAGATAACACCAGATCTTTACGTTTCAAGGTCCCAGGATCACGAAAAAGTGGTTTTTAAAAAATGTCTGTGTGTATGTACGTATGTACGTATGTGAGCACGATTTCTCGGAAACTACCGAACGGATTTTAATGAAATTTGGTATGTATGTTAGGGTTAGCCTTCCGGTGAGCCCAGTTAATTTTCTTGCGAATCCACAGACGCTAAGTGCCTTTTTGGCATGTAAACTATGAAATTTGACAGATGAACACTAATCTTTCTTATCAGCGCATGAAAGGCCTTGAAATTATGTATCTGAAACTGTATTCCCACTTAGTGCCTTTTTGGCACAAAATCTAAAAAATCGAAATTTAGAGGAAACATTAAATAACACGCTACAGCCTAAACTGCTGGATCGATTTGGCTGAAATTTGGTAGGTAGAGATACCGCTACCCGCCGTAGAGCTGATTTAATTTTGGTGACAATCGGCAAACGGCAAGTGCCATTTTGACATATAAACTTTGAAACTTGAATAATGAACTCCCATTTTCTCTACCAGCACATGAAAAGTCTTCAAATTTTGTTTTCAAAATTGTATTCAAGCTTAGTGCCCTTTTGGCAAAAGATCGTAAAATTTAGAAAGATCACAGAGAACACCTTAGGTTTGGTGGAGTAAAACTTAGGTATAGTAAACAGTAAAATTTACTTGATATTGGTGATAAGATTGGATCATTCACCGAAGTGGGGAGGTTCCAGAAGCTTCCGTAGCTGCCCATTTTTTTAACATAGCTTTTTAATCCAAAATTGTCGATTTGCACTCAACAATTGTCGACCGGATGGAAAATTGTCGACTCGCACTCGACAATTGGTGACCCGATCGACAATTGACCACTCGACAATTGTCGCTCGGGTCGTCAATTGTCGATCGGGTCATCAATTGTCGATCGGTACGTCAATTGTCGATCGGGTCGACAATTGTCGAGTGTGGGTCGACAATTGTCGATTGCGAGTCGACAATTGTCGATGGCGAGTCTACAATTGTCGATTGCGAGTCGACAATTGTCGATCGGGGCGACAATTGTCGGGTGTGAGTCGACAATTGTCAATCGGGTCAACAATTGTAGATTGCGAGTCGACAATTGTCGATCGGGGCGATAATTGTCGAGTGCGAGGCGACAATTTTGTATTAAGAAGCGAATGTTAAAAATGTGGCCCCTCTACGCCTTCGTATCATTCTGCATCAATGTGCCATAAAATAGTTGGGGCATTCCATTTGAAAAAATTGACTTTTTGACCCAATGAAGTTGATGTTTAAAAATTTGCAGAGAACACCCTGAATGTATTTTTACCCAATTTGAGTCCAGGGGCGGATACACCCTCATACTGTAAGGACGTTACAGCTTTTTGAAGTTAGGCCTGCACTTGACATAAAAAAGCGAAATTCTTGATTTTCTCAAAAACGGTTGATTTTTGGCATAGCAATTCTTAGTAAAAGTTCACCTAGAATTAAACGTAGAATCCAAAAATATCATAATAAACAGAGTGTTCCATTTAAAATAAGGAAATTCGTACTTACCTATTTCCGGTATAACCGGAAGTACGCCATCGATTCAGAATTAATTGAAACCCCTGTGTACAAATTTTCATGACGATGCTAGAAACAGTTCTCCAGTTAGGGCAAACTGACGCTCGTCGAGGGATACCCTGTATATATTATATCCAGCATGCATGTAGCGTCCAAATTGAAAAACTTTCAAAAAAGGAGGATTATTGTAGCACATTAGTTATAGTGCAGAATGTTACCGAAAATTTAATCTGTGGTTCGTTCGTTAACCTCTCCTCTCCCATACGATAACTTGAGAATGGATAGAGATATGAAGCCGAAATCTGATACATACAGATTGTCCTCGAATTCGAATTCGAAAATTTAATTGGTAGGTAAACATATTCTTTGCTCAAAAAAATGAACAGCAAAGAAGCGGCTGGAACTTCCTCATCGCGTGGATCTTTCAATGTTGATGTGCCAAAATGGCGCTTTGGGTGCAACGATTGGCTTCAAAAGCTATTCTGCTCTAAATTCAGTTACGGAATGCCTACATATGTTGCCATTTTAGGGGCAAGAAGGCCCCTTTCAGAATTTTTCTTGGCAAAAAAACATATTATTATTATTGTCGAATTCGATAGCTGCGGATCGAAAACCTTAGTGGCATTTTTGAGGGTGAAAAACATTTTTTAAGTAAAATAAATCACGGCGCCTCGTGTACAGTACCTATGGATGGCGTACAGTCCCAGTACGCAGAAGACCGTAGCAAAGTGTTTTTTTTTTACTTTATTTACCAGAACAAAAATACAATACGTGAGAAAAAAGAAAGAAAAATGATGAAATAAGTTGCTGGTAAATCTCAAGGGCTGTTGATGCTTGGATTCGACGCGCAGGACTCGAGTTCAATTTCCTTTCGCGGGTAGTACTTTTTTTCATCCTAACATTTACAACTTTTACTTTGAACCCAGTGGCAACGTTTACAGCTTCTGCGAAAAAGTAGAAGTTTCTATCATCTCCGGGATTGCCAATTTTTTTAATGTGGTCTGGGGAGGGTAATACAATTAGAGACAACTATGTATAAAAAAATTTCGATTTCAGCAAAAAGTTTCAAAGTAATTAACATTATGGTCGCCAAGAATTTCCTGGTTCCCGTCGATCGATTTTGGTAATGGGATTATGTAGTCCAATAAGTTAGATAAAAATCCATAAATTTTCGTGGTCGAATTCGCGGACACTCTGTATATATTTTAATCTTTGCACGTCGAAGCTCTTGACAGGGGTCATATCGGATCAAGGGGGTTGAATCTATAGATTTTTTTGCCTTTTCACTTTTTAATAACCTCCCGCCCTTCGATGTGCCTCAAGCAGTCAATGCTTATTTTTATCATTTTCTTACTTTTGTGCTTCGCTAGTTTTCCATGCCTTTTTCCAGTTCTTTTTGTTCTTCAAATTGTAGGTAATGCCACTCGCTACCAGTTTTACGACCAGTATAATTGGAATGGAATAATTCGGAATTACCAGGAAAAAACTTTCACCATTTTCATTCAATATGTGAATCCTGTATAGAGGAAATGACGGTGACCGCATTTGAATTAAACACACGAGACCCTAATTAAATTATGTCAGCTACCTGTATCGGGCGAAGAGTTACGGCGGCGTCGCGACGCTAAGAGCCGACGCAAAAACCCATTGCAATTTAGGTACGCGCGTTCGCCGTTCAGTTTGTCTTGAGACTTGTACGCGAGTGGATGTTGTTCCAACGTGGTCGCTCTTAAAGCAACGTGCTCTTCTGTGTTTTGGAAAATTTAACGATAATCATCTCACCGTGGTGTTAACTGAAGACCACTGAAAATAGAGCCGCCACAATTTGCGAGGCAAAGGACAAAAGGCAAGTCGTTTTCCGTTTTTGCACGTCTTTCAAATTTTTACCCAGAACAAAATCAACTGTGGCAATAATTGCAGAGGTGAACGCAACTAAACACTGACGTTAACATAATTGCATAATTTCACGCCCCTGTTTAATAATATTGTTATTATTGCTTGAATTAATAATTTAATTGTATGTTGAAGTCTTCAATTAATTCCGCAACAATAGAACTAAACATAATTTCACATTTTTCAAGCACAAACGCACAACGCTAGTTACAGATTCAATTAATGTAATTAGCATTGAGCTAAGAGCGTTTCAAAACACGCTGAGTTTACTTTGAAGATTTGCGTTAATTGCTCGGAATTAATAAGTAATCTAATTAAAAATCCGCAATATTTGCACTTTTCAAACATTTATATGGAAATACACACGTAAATTACTATCGATGGAAGTTATACCCATTACGATTGAACAGGCTCATAATTATAGGTATTGCGACTCTTTACAATCGACAGTAACAATATGTTGTTAAAATTATTATTATCGTTCGAGAGCGTTTTTTTTTGAATGGCGCTTGGAATTGATTAAATTACCCTGATTATGGGTTAAGTTTGGCCAAGTTGTGAGAACTTGACGACTATCCTGATTATATGAACTTGGCTCGTACTCCTCTGATTGGCACAAATCCTGCCGCGTCCCGCTGGGGGATGTTTTAATCAGTCTTGCACCCCGTGCTGTTGATTGCCCTGCACGCCACCGAAGATTAATCTTATGCGACATGTGCCTGTACAAAGAGGCTTTTTTTTACAGTGTCCATGTGATAATAAATTGTAATTAAACGAAAATAATGGCTGGGTAAGGTACAGCGATGACCGATTGACCTAGAAGAAAACCTCATCCACCGTTGGGGGCTCAGAGAGCAGCTTTAACGAGAGGCAAACCAAATCCACGCCTATTGACTCCTCCCGAGGACAACTCGGCGCTTAAACCATTTTAATGAGATATGAGATGTTCTGTAACTTGCGAGGGGTTATCCACGCGGATTTTTCGCGTACAAGGTACTGCTCTAGTGTCATACTGCTTCGTACTGCTCGATACTGCGCAATATGTTGCTCGGGACTGTCCGGTGTACTACGCAGAATACTGCTAGGTACCATCGTGATCAGAAAAAACGAGTACAGTGACGTAAGTTTAGACACACGTTTTTTCATCTAAAATGTTAGAAAATGCTTGTGTCTAAAGTCATTCGCTGTACTCGTTTTTTTCTGATCACGATGGTACTGCGCAATACTGTTCGTACTGCGCGATACTGGTCGTACTGCGGGAGGGGTAATGTTGTACAAAATACTGCGCATGTGGCCAACCCCTCGGTAGCTTGTGAGCAAGTCGCTCACGCTAGCAATGTCGTTGTTGCTATGGTGGGACCAATCAGGACAGTCCGACCGTAACTACGCAACAACAATAGCGCCGAATATAAGTACATTTTAACCTCCCCTCCCCACCCACCGCACTTAAAAAATGGGAGGTTACTGCAATCGCTACAATCACTAAAATTATCGAATTTGAGATTACACCACGTTTCGAGGTCTCCAGTAATCCAAAAAGTGGTTTTGAAAATCTGTCTGTATGTACATGTACGTTTGTAAACACACTACTGGACCGATTTGACTGAAATTTAGTACATACAGGGTGTTTCATAATAACGTTCCAGTATTTCAGGGTGTGATTCGACATAAAAAAAATAGGAAGAAAAGTTCCTATTAACATGGGTCCGGAAATACTTCTTAAGAGAGCTGGAGCACCTTGAAGGGGGCACCATTATTTCGATTTTTTCTAAATATCTCCGGAATGGATCCATATGGAAACGTGAAATTTGGTACAGTGCACCTCTGACGCATGGCCATTCTAAAGCTTCGGATAAAATTTTAAAATTCTTATAAGTAGCGTCTTAACCTGGAGGGATGGGGGGTAAATGTACCCCTTACTTTTTGCACGCAATCTTTTTTTGCACTTTGTCGTAAAAATGTAAAATTTGATAGTTTTTACATTAAAATGGTACTCCTGTATCGATAGAATGCACCTTTTCCGAGAAAAAAAATCGATCATAGGAAGCATTTCCAGACCCATGTTTATAGGAACTTTTCTTTTAATTTTTTTATGTAGAAGCACCCCTAGTCCAGTAGCCAGAGCGAGAAAATGGGCATTATAAAAAAAAAGTCCGGAAGTTTTGAAATTTGGTGATCTTGTAGGTTTGGGGGTGCCTTAAAACATACTCATTTTGCAACCTCGTAGGTAGTCGGCTAGGGCCCCCATACTGACTCAATGGGGGCGCGAATCAGTTTTTTGCATTTATTTCAGTTCTGGTGCATCCTCGATAAAAATGCTTATTATGAAAAAGAAAGAGCACACAATTTTCAACAGATTTGGTCCTATACGTTTTTCGCATAAATTGAGTGGTTTCGGCCTAGTGGGTAGGGTTAGTTGGTTTGAATGTGGTTGATAATAAAAATTTTTCAACACCGATTTTTCAAACTTCCCGTTTCTTAATTTTTGGTTTTCGTGGCTTTTCGATTACTTCAATCACCAATCGTCAATTTAATATGCACCTGAAGACGATTGGACATCGAGCTCTCGAAACGTCGGGAAGACCAAACATCGAGACAGTGGAGGCCCCCGCACAGCATTGGGGCCCCTTAGATTGTTCAGCATCGTCCAGTCTTATCAAGAGAAGTATTGTCTTGTTATTTTAAATCGTTTCGTAGTTCTTACCCTCATAGTTACAGCGGGGCGGGGAAATATCTTGAACGGTGCAAGGAAAAATTTCAGTTTTGCGGCATATCTTGGTATCAGGTATAAGTGTAATAAATAGCATAAGGTACATACATACGTCATACATACATACTATACCCCATGGTGGTGTGGAAATGAGTATTTCAGCTTATGCATGTGCCTTATGGTATTTATTTCACTTATACCTGATACCAAGATATGCCGCAAAACTGAAATTTTTCCTTGCACTTATCAAGATATTTCCCCGCGCCGCTGTAACTATGAGGGTAAGAACCACGAAACGATTTAAAATAACAAGGCAATACTTCTCTTGATAAGACTGAACGATGCTGAACATTCTAAGGGGCCCCAATAATGCTATGTGGGGGCCTCCAATGTCTCGATGTTTGGTCTTCCCGGCGTTTCGAAAGTTCAATGTCCAATCGTCTTCAGGTGCATATTAAATTGACGATTGGTGATTGAAGTAATCGAAAAGCCACGAAAACCAAAAATTAAGAAACGGGAAGTTTGAAAAATCGGTGTTGAAAAAATTGTATTATCAACCACATTCAAACCAACTAACTGTACCCACTAGGCCGAAACCATTCAATTTATGCGAAAAACGTATAGGACCAAATCTGTTGAAAATTGTGTGCTCTTTCTTTTTCATAATAAGTATTTTTGTCGCAGGATGCACCAGAACTGAAATAAATGCAAAAAACTGATTCGCGCCCCCATTGAGCCAGTATGGGGGCCCTAGCCGACTACCTACGAGGTTGCAAAATGAGTATGTTTTAAGGCACCCCCAAACCTACAAGATCACCAAATTTCAAAACTTCCGGACTTTTTTCGATGTCTAAGTATCCTGCGCCTGGGCTACCCCTGATATATTGGAACCGAGACTGGAATGTTATTATTATGAAACTCAGAATTACGTTCTCAAATTTCACTGCCAGATTCCTTGCCTTGAAATAGATCAAATTTGTTAATAAACCGTGGCCTCCAAATGCTTCATAAGGGAGCTATGCCCCTCCAAAGGGGCACTAGAAAAATTGGTTTTCTTAAAATTATTCGAAATTGGTAAATGATAGGATCTTGAAATTTGGAACTTAGGTTAGTATTGTGAGGGGCCTTCGTTCCAGGGGGGGCCTTTCACATTTTTTGCAGATTTTTTTTGTTGCCATTCTTTGCACCAAGTAATAAAAAAATCGTAATCTGTAGCCTGTCTTAGGAAAAATCCTCGGAAAAATCGAAAAGTTTTTCGAAGAACCGTAGCTCATTTTTCAGTTTTTGCCGTATGTCCATATGAACGTTTCTTCCTAAAATGATATAAGGATACATTCCCTGTACTTATTTTCACTAATTACGTAGATAAAATAACACCTTCCTTGACATATCTTTTCGCTCAAAATCAATTAGAGCCATTTTATTCGAAAACGGTGTATCTAAGCGACATTTAACAACAGCCTTTTTTCGTGTGAAACAGGCTACAGATTACGATTTTTTTATTACTTGGTACGAAAAATACGCATAACAAAGAACATTTGCAAAAAATGTGAAAGGCCCCCCAGGAGCGAACGCCTATGATGCTGCTAAGAATCTGAAAAAAATCGAAAAGAAATCCCCTAACCTAAGTTCCAAATTTCAAGATCCTATAATTTACTAATTTCGAATAATTTTAAGAAAACCTATTTTTCTAGTGCCCCTTTGGAGGGGCGTAGCCCTCTGAAGCATTTGGGGGCCACGGTTAATTAACAACTTTGAATCTAATTTGAGGTATGGAATCTCACAATGAAGTTTGAGAACATAATTCAGGATTCAGGGACACTCTGTATAAAATTTTATAGTCTGGAATAGTGCCGAAAGGCTTTTGGCGCAAAGTGTGCAAACGGAAGTGCCATTTTGGCACGTCAACTTTTCAAATCTTAAGTTTAAACTCCAATTTTTGACATCACCTTAAAATTGACAGGCCTTAAAGTTCTGCTTCCAAAGATGTATTTACCCTTAGTGCCTTTTTGGCAAAAAAACAAAAAAATCGGGATTTTAAAAACAGTTTAAAAGCTCGCTAGAGCTCAATCTCCTGGACCGGTTTGGTTGAAATTTGATATGTGGAGACTTCAGTATTCCACGGAGGGTCAAAGAGTTTTTGGAGGCAATCGGCCCACAGAAAGGGTCATTTTGGCACATAAATTTTGAAATTTTAAATATAAACAGTTATCTTATCCCCCAAAACGAGTTTTGCAAAATTTAATGCCACCACTAGAAAGGTTTCCCAAATTTTGGTTCAGGGTCACTCTGTATAAAATTTTATAGTCTGGAATAGTGCCGAAAGGCTTTTGGCGCAAAGTGTGCAAACGGAAGTGTCATTTTGGCACGTCAACTTTTGAAATTTTAAGTTAAAACTCCAATTTTTGACATCACCATTAGACAGGCCGAGAGACAGGCCTCAAAATTCTGCTTCCAAAGAGGTGTTTACCCTTAGTGCCTTTTTGGCAAAAAAAACAAAAAATTCGGGATTTTAAAAACAGTTTAAAAGCTCGCTACAGCTCAATCTCCTGGACCGATTTGGTTGAAATTTGATATGTGGAGACTTCATTATTCCACGGAGGGTCAAAGAGTTTTTTTAAGCAATCGGCCCACGGAAAGGGTAATTTTGGCACATCAATTTTGAAATTTTAAATATAAACAGTTATTTAATCTCCCAAAACGAGTTTTGGAAAATTTAATGCCACCACTAGAAAGTTTTCCCAAATTTTGGTTCTAAATAAAGAAAATTTATTCACAATTTAAATTGAAATTGAACAAAAATGAGGCAATTTGTTTTTCGAATATAAAAATACTTACGTTATGTTGTGCTTTATTTGACTTTTTTTAAGTAGGTAGGTACCTAAAGATCGTAGACCGCATATTAAATTAATAATTATAGCATGTAAACCGTGTTCTAAACCGAAATTAAACATGTAGACCGGATACTCATAACGTCTTATTAAAAAACTACGAAGTTTTGAAACATTTTGTTTGCTGATGAACCGACTATATTATTTTATAGTTTGAAAAAATTGTTGGATAGGTTCATTTAAAACATTTCTTAAAAAACCTAATACTTTTTTGGCACTGTGTACAGGCTATTTTATTGAATTTTCAATTTCAATTTCAAAAGAGATTAAAAAAGTTGGTGTACTATTTTATACTTTATTTTTACTTAAACTGATTTTATAAATTAGTCATACTTTTAGAATTTTGACGATTTTTCAAAAAAGTCTATATTGATTACGTTTTTGAAAAGAAAATTTTTTTCTGTATCCCATGGTGTCAAAATTCAATACAACGGCCATAAGAGAATCAAAAGTTGACCGTTATTGCTCTAAATCTAGAAGTCCTAGAAAATTTCTGTGGATGCCATTCGATTGACAGTTGTCAAAAATATAAAAGTTCCAAGTTTCATTTAAATAGCATCAATCGTTAGGGAGATATGAATTTTTATTTGAAATCGCAATTTTCAGATTTTTCGGAATAACTCAGGAACGAATCGAGACATCTGGGAATTCTCTTCAGATGCTTAATCACTAGTCTCACTACAAATAGCGCAACTTTTCTCTAATTTAATCAACTCTGTATCTCTTACCGTTTACGAGATTAATAAAAGTTGAAGAACATAACTTATTTATTTATTTTACATCACAATGTCAAAAGACATTAAAACTAGAAAGGCTCCTTGTCAAAATGATTTGAATGGGACAACATTTCACAACCTATCTTGACTCTGGAGAATCCATCCGCAATGTGAGCGGCCTCCGGTGGGCCTACACATTTTTTGCAAATTCTTCAGTTGCGGGCATTTCCCACGCTAAATAGTATCCGATTTAATTGTCGAACATGCGTAAGTCGATATTATAGGAACTTTTTATCTTAGAACCAACCGGAGTATAAAGGTTAATGCTGCTGCTCGTGCTAATGCTAATGTAGGATGGAAGCCGACTAACCGCGTTAATAATTACCTACACACTTATTTTAATGGATCCGAATGTCTTCATCAATGTTATAATGACAATAAGGAGCAATTAAAGTCAACGAAACGAAAGGTTAAAGCGACCGTCGACACAAAAAGAATGTAAACAGAAAAAGAAGTAAGTGGTATGTATTCACATGAAAAGTGGTTATTATTTTGTTGTCTTATGGTAAAGAGAGCCAGGGAATTTATCCGTTTGTAAAGAGTCTTTAATTGGAGAAAATGTCTAAATACGATAGCCATTCCGTAAGACAATTACCTTAATGGGCCGTAAAAGAACAATAAATTTCAATAATTGGCAGTAGTGATAATAACAAGGTAACAATTGTAGTTCGATGTACGAGTGGTAAAAAAGGCCGCATTGAATTAAAACGGAGCTTAATGGTTATTTGTCGTCTTAATGGGGTTTCGCTGGAAGCACGTCGATAACGCTGCTCCGTATCGGAAACATAAGCAAACCGACACGCATGATGAGTTATTTTTTTGCGGCCGACTCTTCTCCACTATGGTATTAATTAAAGTCGGATGACCCTAGGAGTTAATCAGCCGCTTGTTAACATTAACGAACCCTCCATTGTCACGCCACTGAAAATGTCATTCACGGCCGATAACGAAGCTTTTCATTGTCGGTGCGTGTGCATTGAAAAAGTTGGGACGTGAGGCCGCCCCAACAATGCCGCTTAATTTAAGTCGCGAGATTTTCATACTCGAAAAAATATTCCTTCTCATTTGTAGCTCTTGATTAGAACCGTCATCGTCTTCATTACCGACCCTATTCGACCGCTTCCATACTTCAATTTCCTGCAGCCCGGTCCGAACGTGGTCCACCCACCCATTCTGGTCACGTTTTCCATCAAAACCGACGTTTAGCCCTACCTGAAAGTGTTTTGTTTCGATGGCTTTTTTTCAGGAAATACGAAAATTTTCGCGCAATTATCGTCAAAGACGCCCAGTGAGTGTATCATTGGGCTGTCCCAGCCTTGTTAGCACTAATGAAATGGCATGTGGCTTCGTCCGTCTGTGCTAACGAGCGAATGGCCCTGTTACACTAATGAGAAAAGCTCGGACGTGAAAAGCTCATTACTACTAAAGTGTTACGGACAGTCCAAAGCCTTGCATGCGCTAATGGTCGATGCCATGTATTGTTTCGGTAACCGCAACCTCATCAAGGCGATTCTAATACGGACTCAGTTGACGTTTCTGGTGGTTACTTATATGCACATATTGGATTGCGTCTAATTTATCCTTGAAGATATACTTTGTCAATATTTATGAGAAATCTCTGTCTCATTGAAACAAACAAATCATAGTTCTAGTTGTAAAGTATAGTATTTATATGATTCGTGTATCACTCGAATTATTAGGTACACACGCCTTGGGCTCATATTATAAACTTTCATCTTATGACCTCATGTAATAATAGTCTACATCAGTGAGGTTCATAAATTGTTTTCTCCCTTGTAACTTTTGAACGGATCGGTTTAGAAAAGCGAAATTTGGTACACACATAGTACTTTCAAATTGACGAAGATCGAAGACCTGTGGACAAACTGTTGTTGATGAGCTTGAAATTTCGACGAAACGATCATTTTTAAATTTTTTTTAAGTAAGTTGCTTATTACATGCATAAAAAATATTAATTTCGCAACAATTGGATGATCTATCTGAAATTGTGGGTTAAATGTTACCATCATGGAAATATTCGTGGTTCCAAGCGCCTTACTTCAAAGAAAATTTTTTCGATTGACAGCTATCAAAAATATCAAAGTACCAAGTTTCATTTAAATAGCATCAATATGAAAGAAGTTATGGAAAGAGAACAAATCAAATTGCCAAGACAATGACACGGATTCATTGTAATTAAACATGCTGTTCTGTTGAAACTATAATAAATAAAAGTTGGATTGGCGGAAATTTTAACATACCTACAGTGTGGTGATAAAAGTATGGAACATTCGCAATAACTTTGCAACCAGCAATTTTTGAGAAAACCTATTGAACACGTCAAATTGACTTAGATTCTTGCGAAACTTTTGACATCATTTTTAAATCTGTGGTGTCATTAATTTTTTAAATGGCAGAGCTTATACTTTTCTCGACTGCATGATTTTGATACATGTCTTTTCATTCATGTAAAAATTTTACCAAAATCATAATGTAAAAAAAACTTATAAAGTATGGAATGCTTATTAGCAATAACCTGATTCTTTAGCTTTCACTTAAGCCTACATTGGGCCAAATCGGTCAAAAAATGAAAAAGATATTGCAAAAATTATTTTTTCCGGCTTTTTTTGAGCCACACGTTAGGTATCTTAAAATTCTACCAAAACCATAAAGATCTGGTAAAGTATGGAATAATTCGCAACAAAATCAGAAATTTTTGAAAGAATGTGTTGGACAGGTCAAATTGATTTAAGTTCTTGCGGATCGTCATTTAAGTCTCTGATGTCACTCTCGCCAAAATGGATGCTTTCTTTTATATTTTGATTTTGGTAAAAATTTTATATGCCATTGATGATGTTTGACTTAAAGATGACGTCAAAAGTTGGCAAAAATTTGAATTAATTTGACCTGTCCAACAGATTTTCTGAAAAATTGCTGGTTGCAAAGTTATTGCTAATGTTCTTTGCCTTATCACCATACTCTGTATAAGGTTCCTTATCGGTCGAGTGGTAACAAATGCAAATAGTCGCTAAAAAACTGTAGTGTTATTCACTATAGTAGGTATAATACTAGGTGCGTTCCTTTTACACCTTTATCCGAGGAGCCTCAGTTAATCTCAGCAATTTGATTGGTTCTTTTGAATATTGACCAATCAAATTGCTGAGATTAATTGAGGCTCCTCAGATAAATGTGTAAAAGGAATGCACCTACTGTTTCTCAGTTAAAAAAAATTTAAATACTGACGTTTAATTGGTTTAAAATTCTTGTGTTGGATATAGTCATTTCAAAAACCAAAAATCATTACCTAGCTGATTATCAATAAACAGCGTTATCATTGGTTAAAAAAAAATCGGTGAAAAGTCGACGTACAGCATGTGATTCTTATATGTATGTATAGTTTGTAGTCTTAACCAAATACCTACGTATTTTTTCTGCAACGGTAAATAAGAAAAGTGTGCAATTTGCTTTCATGTGTAAATTAGAAAAGTTGTTTTAAATAATTGTCGCTGATGTCAGTACCTATTGTTGTCAGCAAGTAATTTCGACTTGGCGCTAATTAATGATAATAACAGAGGATAACAAACCCAGTCAAGGGCTCACTCGTGACTGAGAAATTAATAATATCTCTATTCCTAACGAACCTCAAAACAATATTTATCCTCGTGTTCGCTTTTTCGCCTGATGCTTAATACGTATATAATATGTACAGGGTGTCACGAATATAAAACAGCATTTCTACTTTCCAATTATCTCTCAAAAATTATAGCCATTTTTGCATAGCACTGTTTTATGCATTTTTATCCAGGAACGTTAATATTACAGGCTTCATTTTTCTTCCTTTATCCAAATTTACAATTAGAAATGGGGGTTGTCATTTATAATTCAAAGTCTGTCGGGGAATTCTTTACAGATTCTTAATAATCACCAAGTAACATGTATCTGTCAGGGCGTCAAACAAGGTCTGCGCTACCTTTTAATTTCCTGATTTAATTTGATTAAGCTGATTTAAGATGATAAAAAATGGAATCGGATGGAAGTATTCAACCCCCAAGACTGTAATAAATAATGATTCATTTATTGTAGTTAGTAGATTTGGTATATTGAACCTTTTTGGAAATCGAAGTGGTGCCCACAGCAATGAAGTTCTTGAAACCGTAGGACGGCGATATTAATAAAAAGCAGAGCAGAGGGCCGCACTTATTGCACATTATATGAAGAACATAAGCATATTGAAAATGCCAAGACTCGCCTTATCTGTCTGCGGTCCAAAGGCGAGGCAATATAACAACGGGGGGGCCCTCGCCTATATCGATTGCCGAGGATCCATTGCAATCCGGTTGTAAACACTTATTAAAATTATGACGTTTTTGGTATTCAAACAACCTATTTACCATACATGGACGCGAATAACGAGAGATTGTTTCGCCAGAAGTGGATCTTAATTGAACGCAGAAGGAAGGCAGGAATCCTCTGTATGTGGCGTAATTAAATTTTTAAAGGACAATCCGCGATGGCGACACAATCGCCCCGATAGTGATTTAATTAAAAAAGAGTGGAGTTCGAATCGAGCTTTTTATTTTGAGTGGATCAATGGGGCAAATCATTGCAGATCGTAATAATTGCACCGACAGCTCGTTTTTGTCGACCGGATGATCGGAATGTTGGCAATTTTGTTTAAAATTTTAAAAGGGCCGTCGATAATCATCATCATTACGGTAGAGTTGATGGAATGCCGGGCAATATTCGGCCGTTATGTCGCTGGGGAGCGTCATGTCGACGATAAAATCCACTTTGTAGTTTCTTGGCGCGGCATTCTCGTCCTTGTATTTCCAATCTAGGAGCTGTCACAAGGATCCGAACGCGATCTGTCGTCGGGGCGGTCAGCGACACCTTTTTCAATTAGAGACGGGACTGTGAGTGACACCTCTGCGGCCTTGCAGGGCCGTAATGCAGAAAACAGGTGCGGCCTTCTCCTTCCTTCATTACTACTGATGGACGAGTCAGATAAGACCCGATCGACCTACCGAATCGAAATTGAATAAGCGAGAGAGAGCCCGCCAGGGAAGCGAATAAGAGAAATATCGCCTGGACAGGACGTAAAATATTGAAAAATTCCACAGCACTCCTAATGCAATTTCACGGATGTTACGCGTCCTACCTACGGGGGGATTAAGTATCTTAACTAAATTAAAAATATCGATTACGGGCGACGCCCCCGTGTTTTTATCAACTTCGGATTAATATCGTCCGGTCTGGGTTCTCCTCCGTGATGACATTTTAGGGGCTTCAATACACTGCAGTGCATCTTTACTTGGTTAAATACTTAATATTGTCAACCCCAATGCAGTTCTTCCTTGAAGGGATCGTGTGTTGAACGTGTCTATCTACATTCTCCAAATTGTTTACGGTTTATAGTTCGTTGTAGAATGTGGAGGGTGATTAAGAAAGAAATTGGCAATCTCAAAGACGGTAGAAACTTTTTCACAAAATTTGCAAATATAGTAACCAACGTTAACAGTGTAACAATTACACAGATTTGAATTTAAAAATAGAAGTTGAAGTACAGGGTGGCCCACTGAAAAGGGACCGTCCAGATTTTCTCCAAAATTCAGAACTCAATTAAATAAAAATGTGGCTAGAAGAGGTCGATTCTTATTTCTAGGTTTATTTAAATGCGTCCCTGGTAAAATTTTGCAACGCAGCCCTTAACCTCCGCGAACCCCGACTTTAAAATGACTACCTCCCCAGTTGTGGTGCATCATTTGAAGGCTAATTTCATTTCCAATCTAATGATGTAAACCTTTATTACATTTTTTCATTTCACGATAGCGCCCTCTGTGTGTGTGATACATCGTTTTTAAGGGTACGAAGTCCTCTGAAAACTGAAGTAATAAATTTTTTAGTCTATCCTCTTCTTCAAAAGATACACCGAAGAACATAATTGCTTCTGATGGCTAGATTATAGGTATAGTTAGCGTCCCTAGGCCAACTATCATGTAAGTAATCTCGTTAATAATCCAAAAACTTTCGTTACCCTTTTGAAAACACAGTATACCTGCATCGTTCTTTTTCTCGAAAATTTTCACGTCACTGATTATTGATGACGTACATTGCATGTTTCCCTGTCCCGCCTATTACATCTCCCAATCCCATTGTACCTGGTTTTCAGTGTTTTCACTAATAAGTAGATAGACACTTGCGTAAAAATCGACTCCGAAATGCGCCATCTTGAACTTCGGCGCCCTAGGCCATGGCCTTTTTAGCCTAATGGGTAATCCGACCCTGGGTTCTGGGTCGAGAAATTATTATTATTTTTGCTGTAACTTTTGAAGCAGTGGATGTATTTTCAAAATGTTTGTATCGGTTGTCAGAGGATTCCATACTACGAAGGCGTAGAGGGGCCACAACAAAATTTTTTAAATTTGCCAAAAAAAAACTTTGTTGCATCGGCAAATCCTCACTTTCAAGTGACAATTGTCACTTGTAACTTTGGCAGGTGCTTCCAACTGTTTGAGTGACGTGCGCAGAAATTAGTCACGAAAAGAGGGGGGGGTGTCAAAAGAATAAAGTGTGCAAAAAGTACTAAAAGTGCGTAAATCCGTACTTTGATAATTCACGAGGATTTCGGATGACTGAATAATATTGGATTAAGCTTTACTTTTCGACTTTAATTAAGTCTTCATCAGAAGCTAATCATTTAAAAATGGCTGTGTAAGTTCGTACGTACGACTCGTCACCATACCTTAAAGTCGAAACGTAAAGCTTAATCCAATATTATTTATTCATCCGAAATACTCGTGAATTACCAAAGTAAACATAATAATGGCGGATGTGAATAACCACAATAAATCCGTACATTTGCGTTATTTTCTAAAAACTGAAAAAAAAACGAAACATTTCTGGAATCACAGAAGTTGTAACCCCCCTAACCTCCGGCGTAAGCCATTGGTCTATTTCAATTAATAAGTTATCCCCAGCTAAGTACAAGTACAAGTGACAATTTGCTATTGCAACAAAGTTTTTTTTTCTGAAAATTTTAAAAACTTTGTGGTGGCCCCTTTTGCCTTCGTACCATACCCTTTAAAATAACGTATGACAAAGGGCCTTAAAGTGATTTAAAGTTTACTCGGAGATGAACAGATATAAGGAAAGTTTATACGATTGGTTTGGTGTAATAAAATGATGTATCAAAAGTGGGGGTTGGCATTTGAAATTTTTGACTGCGCTGTAAAATTTTACCAAGCACCAATTTAAGTGTACCCTCGAAATAGAAATCGACCTGCTCGAGCGATTTTTCCTCAATTGAGCCAGAGAGGAGAAAACTGGATGGCCCCTTTTCAGTATAGGCCACACTGTACATAAAAAAAAATGCAGCAGAGAAGCGGCTGGAACCTCCCCATCGCGTGGATCTTTGTATTCTGTGTAGATAGTAGTCAATTCAACATAATTTTTTTAATCCTTGACTAATTTCGCAATTTTCTGACAAATACCGACGTCACCTCGGACATCACCCATCACGTTTGACAATATGTTCCTTTTAAGGTTAATGTTTTGCCACCTTTTTGACAATAACTGCCACTTTATGTCATCCACTGTCAGCCCGCTCCCTTTTAATGAGAAAGAATTTTTTCTCTATTTTCCACTGAATTGGCAGAAACTATGGACACATTTTTAGAACCAGAATTTGATCGCCTTTCTAATGGCAACATAAAAAAGGAGGCCTTGTATTTAAAATTTTAAGTTGATATGCTTAAATGACACTTCCTTTGGACGAATTGCTTCCAAAAGCCCTTCAGGTCTTTAACGGGTCACCCAATCTTTATGTACCAAATTTCAGCCAAATCGATTCATTAATTTGGGCTATAATGTATTTTTAGTGTTATTATAAAATTTCGATTTTTTGAACCAAACAGCACTAAATGCGAATTAATTTTGTCTTATTTAAAACCAGAATTTGAAGACCTTTCTGATGGTGACAGTAAATGTTTCAAAAACTTGTTTTTAATGGTTAAACGAGAGAACAATTTTAAATTTGGAAATTGGTGTGCCAAAACGGCACTTCCCGTGGGCCGATTGAATCCAAAATTTGTTCAGCTCTTCGACGTGTAATACAATCCCCATGTGCAAAATTTTAGACAAATCGGTTGAGGGGCTTGGGCTGTACCGCGATTTTAAAGTCCGATAAAAATCAATTCTTTTTTAATTTTTGGTCAAAAGGGCACTAAGAATGAATACATTTTTATACGCAGAATTTGAAGGTCTTTCTTATGGTGACGTGAAAAATGGGGGTTTGCATTTAAAATTTAAAAGTTGATGTGCCAAAATGGCATTTCCGGTTGCACGATTGGCTCCAAAAGCTTTTCAGATCTAAGTTAGGCTATGAGATGCCTATGTACCAAATTTCAGCCAAATCGCTGTAGTAGTTTGGGCTGTAGAGCGTTTACAAACGCACGTACGTACGCACGTGCGCACGTACATACATATACGGACAGATTTTAAAAACTATTTTTCTGGGTTCCTGAGACCTCAAAACGTATAGATCCGGTCTTATCTCGATTTCGAAAATTATAGTGATTGCAGTAACCTCCCGTTTTTTTAAATTTTGATGGGGTTGGGGAGGTTAATAACTTGCGGCAATATTAGCCCCGACGTTTTACCGCTGAACCACTCTGCTTTTATTACAAAGCCTGTTAAAATTCTACATAATTGCAAAAACAGTGGCTTCAATTATTTAAGAAACATTGAAAAAAGGCCTTTTCTGCTATTACCTACGACGGTATAAATGAAGGAATAATGTGTTTAAAATAAAATAAAAAATGACAAGAAAGTACTATAAAGATCACCCACCCTTTCTGTACCATCTAAAGATCCCATTTTCCCGCTTTAAAACGCGAATGATGCCTAAACGGTTGAAGATATGAGAAACCCAGGAATAAAAGAATTTTTAAATAAGAAGAAATCTACCAAAAAGTCCTCGAATGTATCTATGAAGGATAGCCCCGGTAAGCGTAAAACCGATTTTCACAAAGAAATAAGACACAAACGATTACCTATCATATTATACAGTGTTTTTCAAAAGTAAGGAATAAATTCAGGAACTTTTTCGAGAGGAATATTTTGGAAATATCCTCCAACGGCATAGTGAGATATTTTTTAGTACTTCCGGTTTAACCGGAGATGAGCCTAAGTTTTACTTTTCAAATGTATTCATAGTTATTTCTCAATGGATTGGGAATCTACGATTTTTTTTGAGTTAGAAACATTTTCAAAAACATCGAAGAAATCGACGAAAAATTGAGATTCTGGAAAAACGCAAAAACACGTCAACTTTGCTTTTTTTTTTAAAATCTAGGACAGACACATGAAAAACCGTTGTTTTGGGTTCCCATCAGTAGGACCCTAAAACGTAAAGATTTGATGTTTTTAGCGATTGGATCGAAGCGGAGAAAGAAGTTAAAATGAATGATAATCCAATACCTAATTTTGATAAAGAATGTAGATCAAATAGCATAAAGCATAACTGAACAGGAAAAGTTTTACCATTTTTTACGGTTCTTTTAGTTTCTTCCCTTTGAAATTTTCTGCTTACTGCTATTTTTTTTACATTAAAATGCCTTTGCAGACAGAAAATCGCAATACCAAATAACAGGTTTTCAAACTGAACGGCTTTCATTTGCGCTAGTTATGCTTAAGCGCTTTTAATTAAAACTGTCGTGATCAGCAGTTAAGAATCATGCAACCTTATTAATTACAATGCTAATAGATGAGTGTTATTACCTGATGACATCATTATTCGTGGGATGATGAAATCACAATACTACTATTTATTATTGCAATGGTGACTACTTAACATTTTAATCTAAGAATTTATCTATTGAGATGCTAACATGACTAAGAGACCAAGCAAATGTTGACTTGCATAGTTTGAATAATAGGAATACACAATACGTATAGTGGGCTATAGTTCACCATTGCTTTATATGCAAACTGGGGTCAACCATGTATTGTTACGTCTGGGTCGTTAACTTGTCGAAATTGTCGTGATATTGCGTTAGGAGCTTTATTTCATTCGGCTCGTGTTTTTTCCACTGACATGACACGAGGCTCTTCGCGTGTGAAAGATAATTAAGCAAACACAGCAAGAGTCTCTAATTTAATTAGGAGTAGTCGAAAATGCAGTAGTCGTTCGTTAACAACATTAAATTGCCTCGTCAGAGAATACGCTGTCGTGATTTTTATGAAAGGGATAGTGTGTGATTAGCAATTACTTGATAAAATCGAACGAAACAAGAATGGAAATATTTACCAAATACGAGAACATAAACGATTACATGATACACCATGCTCGACTGAATATTAATAACGAAGCAATAATGTGATTAGATTCGTCAAATAAACTACCACAAATCCGATATGATTGTATCGCGTGGCTTCACGTATTTCATTACAATTTACGTGGTAATGTCGGGAAAAGTAATCTTAACTAGGTGCATTGGAAGAATAGGCTTATTTGAATAATGGCCCGCGAGATCACCGGATCTCACTCCACTTGATTTCTTTGAAAATATATTTTATATATTTTATTACAATTTACGTGGTAACGATAACTAGGTGCATTGGAAGAAGAGGTTTATTAGAACAATGGCCCGCGAGATTTCCGGATCCCACTCCACTTGAATTCTTTGAAAACGTTATAATTACACCAGAAATATTTAGAAGACTTCCATTTAAACTTTAAAGCCTCCAAACTGTATATATCCTGAAGACTGGAATATTAAGGATGTCGTTGATGTGGTGTAATTATAATTGGAGAGGGTGTGTTGACGTACCATCTACCGCAGGCAGCTAAGTAACGTCATTCATTACGCGATTCAGCCTCACATTATCCAACATTAAGCTTAATCGCGCCAAGTATTCCAAGTGCGCCAGTAATTAATGCAGTATACATGTCGTTAACATTCTTAGGTCAGCTTCGGTGGGCTCGTTATTTGCGAATGAGTGTCGGGAAGCCTATTCATATCGTCCTGTCCAAGTTTTACATTTAATTAACGTGTAACACGCGCGCATTCAAATCGAGAACGAAAAATCCGTAATTAAACCGTTGCCTGTTCTTTTCCTATCTGCAGAATGTAATTCACCTCACCTTCTCGACGATTCGGACAGCTGAAAGATTTCCAATAAACGCGCTCTAGCCAATTTCCTCGTGCCGGCGATATCCTCCACCATCACACGTTTGTTGCCCAGTTAAATTCTGCCTTCAATTTCAGATGACTTCCACGATAAATGCGATTTAATTGTTTCTCGGGGATCGTTAAGGCGCTCTCACAAGTCCGATACAACGGATATAATGAGCAATGAGATTTGCTTCGTCTACTTCCAGCTTATTCTACGACCTCCACTATACATAAAACTTTCCGACACTTCCTTCCACTGGCTTCTTTATGAACAATGCGAATTTCATTACTATCGGAGAGGTCTCTCAATTCGCATTTGGCCACAAATACGTTAGTTTGTGGTCTAAATTTGGTACTTTTTGTACGGTTAAATCTTATAACCAAAGGTAAGCATTATAGTGTTTGCGAGCTTTTTAAGAATTAGTTGGAATAGAATCTTGGCCCAAGAGTTGACGAAGAAACTCACTATCACGACACCGAAGCACTTGATATTCACTGCTGACGCGTTTCGAACACAATGTTCCGAAGCTATACAACCCTACCTGCCAGAAAACTGAAATATTTATAGGCCCACCAGCGTAAATCCACCCCTCGGCTGTGAAAGTTAGACCAATCACAGGCTGACAAATGGTCACGCGTGGGTGAACACGTACAAATATAACGGGTCCTCCCTAAAGTAGCGTAAACAGAGATGAATATGCGATCGGGCCTGTAGCGGCTATCAGAAGCCTATCTCTAGACTTATAAATGAGGATACTTTCCATCGCATCTAGCATCTGCACCTTGTTAATGCTACAAACTAACTTAAGATTATCACTTATTCTATGGTCATTGTGTAAAGCATGTAGGGCAACACTGGATTTCTCAGTTCTGCCATATTTAAGGCGGGCTAAGTGCTGCTTAAATCTGGTGTTGAGAGACTTTCGTGTTTGACCTACAATCCTACATACTTTAGATCACAATTTTGACAATCGATTTCGTATTATGCCAGATTTTTCGCTATTCCCTACTTTATCTTTCGGGTTGCCTAAAAGGTTTTTCAGTTTGTTTCCAGATCAGAAGACTGTCCTTAAATTTTGTTTTTGTTAGCTAAAAAAACTGCCATTTGTGTTAAACTGTGTATTTACCACACCAGATCATGCCCATTTTTATAAACGATATGTCGAAATTATGGTTGTAATATAATAATGTGTCTTCGATAACATCTCAAATATTGTTTTCTTCAGTTGAGTTGTTCCAGCAAGGAGGAGTAATGTGATTGCGTGTGAATAATTCAAACGTATTTTCTTCGTGTTAAAAGGTAAATTTATAGGTAATCGGCGATCAACATACGGAGGATTCAAATTATCCTAAGATAGCATCGGAATTAATTATGTAAAAAATTGAAATGCAGTTATTAACGAGTCGAAGAGTGGTTAGTTTGTAATGGACTTGTCAGTATATAATTAGAACAAATGTTAACATTAAAATTTATTTTAATAAGCTTGACTATCGATAACGTCTTATAATTACTAAAAATGAACTACACAATAACAAATTAAACTGGTAATAATGGTGGAAAAAATTAAATATCGTTTACTAAAGTGCAATTAGTGCAGCAGGAGATTAATTATTATCTGAATTACTCAGCAATTTTTCCTTTAATGACAGCCAATAATTTATGGTCCTTATAGCAACTGAGCATGTTCTAAATATACAGGATGACCCACTGAAAAGGGGGCCATCCATCAGACCAGATGTTATTCTCTCTAACTCAATTGAGGAAAAATCACTCGAACAATTCTTATTTCATTCCGAATCTAATATTGTCAATTTCTTCGCTGTTCGTTAATTACTGTGGTTTAATTTAAAATTTACTTAGGCCCTTTGCCATATACATTTTAAAGGGTATGAAATTCGCTGGAAGTCGATGTAAGAATTTTTTAAATCCATCGATTCCTTCAAAGTTGCAGCAGAAACAATAATTATATTTAGTCTGAAAATCAATTATTACTTATGTTCTTGATTGTAACTTTTGAAGGAGTCGATGAATTTCAAAAATGTTTGCATCGGTTTACTGAGGATTTCTTACCCTTTAAAACGATGTAATTTAATTTGACCATGGAAGGTATTGAGAGGTGGACTGGAATAAAAAGCTATACATCATTAGAATTGTAATGAAATTAGCTTTTAAATTATGTTGAAACTTTGAAGTTTAGTGCGTTGCAAAATTTCACCAAGCTTTGAAATTGAAATCGACTTGTTGGAGCGATTTTTCCACTGGAGGAGAAAATTTGAATGACCACTTTTTAGTGGGCCATCCTGTATATGTAACTAAGCGAGAGAATGAATGTATTTCTGGTTGAAGTAGAATATGGATAGGTAGGCGAAGCTTACAATTTCTCCAAACGCAAAAACAACTTTTCTCGCTATGGTTTATGCCGTGTGGTTTTGTGGCTTATACAATATTTTCCTTACTACGGCTAAAAAAATACATATAATAACGGTTATTTAACAAACAAGAGTGTTAATAAGAGCGATTAATAATCTCGATCATTAGTCGCTTAACACACGAGTTAATTACAATATTTCTTATATTCTAATTAAATTGGAGCTTAATTAATTTATGAAGTTTTGAAACTGGTGAAATAGGTACTCGCTGGGGTGCTAGGTAAAGAGTACCAAAAGTTCCCCATTCTAGGATGTAAGCTTCCCCCGAGGCCACCTTGAAATATTGCTCCATACGTAGTGCTATTATGCGATTTCACGCTAAACGGAAAAATATTCCTTATAAAATTCTGTACAAAAAAGGTCTGTGCATGTTTCTGCTATGCTATGAGCAGCCGATATTTCGTAACGGATGCCGAAATTCGAAAATTGCACGAAAGTTAATAGTCAGGGGGGCTAAGAGCCAATGGACTTTTTTTTGTACAACTTTTTATTACATAGTACGTATATGTACTCCGCAGACGTATAGAAGTAGATTTAGCGCCGGAGCCCATGCAGCAAAATTT
The DNA here is from genome assembly GCA_963924575.1 of Pycnomerus fuliginosus. Lineage (NCBI taxonomy): Eukaryota > Metazoa > Arthropoda > Insecta > Coleoptera > Zopheridae > Pycnomerus > Pycnomerus fuliginosus. The sequence goes on from OZ004622.1 coordinate 18,619,502, forward strand.
CCCTATACTATAGGGAGTGGAGCTTCCGCTCCAGAAGTTCCCACTTTTAAAAATTCCATTTTAACCTCCCCAACCCTACAATAAAAATAAATGGGAGACAGTCACTAAAATTTTCGAATTTCAGATAAGATCTGATCTATACGTTTTGAGGTCCCACAAACCAAAAAAAAAATGGTTTTAAAAATCTGTCTGCATGTATTTACGTGTACGAATGTACGTACGTTTGTAAACAACTCTACGGCCCAAACTACTAGACCGATTTGGCTCAAATCTGATATATAGATATCTCATAACCTAAATTAGATTTGAAAAGCTTCTGGAGCCAATCGTGCAACCGGAAATGACACATAATTTTGAAAATCTAAATATAAACCCCTATTTTTCGCGTCACTACTAAACTACCATTTTCGCACCAATCGATCAATTTTACGCACCTAGAATAGGTTTTTTTTGCATTTTTTGCCTCTATTGACGCATTCCTCCCTCAAAGAAAATGGAAATTCTTTTTGGGCCGAGAAAAACCGCAAAATCGGAAATAAAAAATCAAAATAAGGCCCTCCATAACATTACCTAATTTTTGCTCGAAATTTCAAAATCGGACCATTTGTTTTTTTTATAATTTGAGAAAAGATATCTTTCAATAGAATATAATATAAATACCTAAATGATCTAATTCGAAATCACGCATCCTAAATTTGTGTTTATTTCACCTATTTCACGTTTGAACTGCCTAGGGCTATTTTAAGTTTTTAACAACAGAAAAATCCGGTCTCTATACTTATTATAAGGAATATTATGAATCGATTCAGATTATTCTTTATGATAAGCACTCGTTTTATTGTCACATATTGAACAACTGAACAATGTTGTCCAAAGATTTGGAAAATTCCTTAGCAGCCTTCTAGAATTCTAGAAACAAGAAAACAAGAAAAAAGATAAGTGACGTTCAAGTCCATATACGTTTGTTGAGACAATAGTTTCTAAGGGTTTTAAGGATGACTTATCTTTAAGGAACAGTCAAAAATGATGGTGCATTCAGGCATAGTCGCCGGAAACGATTATTTGCACAATTTAGGCGAGAACTGTCACTTAATTTTAAACGAAACCGCTGCAGATGGAGATTAGTGTAGTGAAGGAAGGATATATGATGCCTTTTTTATCAAACAGCCGCGAAATGCACTATAAAATCAATATTGTTAGGTTTACATTAAGAATCTGAATTATGACTTTGAGGGAAAGGCCGGGTGTTTGAAATCCTTCGCGAAAGTATTTAGCAATTCCGAGTCGTGAATAAATCCGATATAATTTATATCTGGTAATCTGGCACCCTGGGGTTGGCGTAACGAACTTAATCGCTCCAAGTATGAATATAAATAAATCTCGTCTTGTGTATTGACAGCGACGACACCATCAGACCGTCGAGCAGGGTTGGCTCGACGGCAAGCTATTACTGCGCTCCGTCTTATCTTAATTAGATCGCTTGCAGAATGAAAAGAATCCATATTTTCGATTTAATTTGAACTAATTTACATCCTTAAATTGAAAACTGTATCTCGCCAAAGAAGACTCTATATACCGGTCTGAGATTTTTCAACTTCTTATACAAACTTAGTCGAGTGAAAAAAGTAATTTTAGACTATATTCAATTGTGACGAGAAGTGGTGGATCGAATCGAATATTGTTCCCGTCGTTAATTCGGAAATTTCCCCCCGGAAGCGGACACGGGAGGTCCCCGTGGACGGCCACCATCTTAATTGAACTGGACCGGTCCGGCTGACCGCCGCCAGATCGGATGGAGATGGCATGAAAAATGATCGGCCTAAAGAGAATGAAAAAGGGAAATATAAAAGATTTTCTCAATTTCCTCCCAGAAATTATACTCAAAGAAAAAGCTATTTGCTGTTCACTCGGTTATATGTCGTACTGGCTTACAGTCTGCTTCGAGGTTATCCTCTTCCTGATTATTGGACCGCTGACCGGCCGCAGATCTATTTATTTTGTCCTTAGTGTACAACCTCCGCATTTTTCAACATAAACTGATCTTCAAAGCGCAATGTTCCGAGCTTTATAATGGAATGCATTCTCTATACTGAACTATTCACTAGGTTAACCAAATATTACTCCAAGACATTAAAACAGTTGGCTGACGAACATTCTGCTATATTAGATATGCTCGGTTTTGCCAACTTTCAGCTATAAAAAGTCTTGTCCTAATTTAACGTTCCGGTTAATTTAATTTTCTCAAAAGTGGTTTTCCTGGTTGTCTGTAATGATTCTCAACCTTTATTTTCAATTTCAAACCATACGTCAGAACTTGATCACAAGTTGCAATTATAGCTTTTTGCGCTCAGGCTTTTAAGACTGGAAAGGAACGAATTTATACATATTGAGTAGGAATTTAATACATATTTGTTTTCGCCCAATCGTGTTTAATTACTGCCTTACCTACCGACGTTGTTGTAACAACGTGTAAGTTCGATTTACCATAGAAACAAACAATAATAGTGCTGTTATGAATTCATAACAGCATCCAGAGCCGGTAAGCAAAACATCGGACAATATACGTCGAGTATAGTCAACTGAAAGTTTGAATGCTGAGGCGAAGTTGAAGGCAAGTAGTGAATCTAAAAAACAGCTGAAGCGAAGCCAAAGTTTTGGCGGAGCCGAAAGCAAGCAGTCAACTGAAACTGAAAGCGAGAATTGAGTTTAATGACTGAGACCAAGCCGAAACTTTTGTGAAATTTGCTAACATCAGGGTTCTTGAATGAATCTAACAGAACCTCGTTTTTACAAACCATTCCTCGATTATGTTGTACTGAACTTACCAACCTTATACAGGGTGATTCTCGGCGAGCGGCAGTTAGCCATATCTTGGGAAGCTTAGCCATATCGGCCGCGAAAATTTGTGGAGACGGATTACAGCAAATCCTGAATTGAAGGGAAATGTTTTCATAATGGTGGCACTTCCGGTTATACCGGAAGTCGATATCATCTTTGTTATTTTAAATAGGACACTACGATTTTTAATTTACATACTGAATCCTCATCTAACTCAGAGAATTTTGATGTAACTTACTCTACAGCTACATGTTACGGTTTTCCGCCAAAAAAATATTTTTCATTTTTTAAGAGGAAAAAGTCTGCGACATCCTGACATCTGAGTCTGAGTGTACCATCTGCGTCGGGGGGACCTAAAGTCAATGGCGTTCGTCACCTCAGAAAGAACGGTTGAAACTTTATTTACCCAAATGGAATAACTAGTTTTGTAAATGGGTGTACCTATACCAAAATCTCGTAGTTTTTAAGTTATACTGACATTCAGGGACGCCGGATATTCAGTATATGTGTTAGAAGTTTTGCTGGATCGTTTGTTACACAACTGAAAACTTCACGGAACAGATTCTGTAATGACAATTACTTTGAACGATGTGACAATTTCAGGTACCTAACTATGGTTTTTAGGCGTCATGACCGAGTATGTTCTGACTAGGGTTGCACCGAATAGTGATTTTTGGATATTCGGCCGAATCGAATATTCGGCTGAATTCTATAGCCGAATACCGAATATCATACCGAATAGTAAAAATTCGGCCTAAGGCCGAATATAATACCGAATAGTGAATATTCGGCCTGATCGAATAGTAAATATTCGGCCTTTTCCGCCGAATAGTTGTGCAGTGCGCGATGCGCATCAACCGGCGTAACCTTGGGGCTTTGTGCTTTTGTAGTTTCATACAAAACAGTCTGAACCAGAATGTGAATTATGTATTTTGTTAACCAAAGTATTTTGTAGTTTTAAGTTCTTGTTTTTGTTTTGTATTGTTTCATTATTACAATTTTGTTTTATTTTTATTAAACTTGCAATTTTTGGCCGAATGGCCGAATATTAGACTTGCTATTCGGCCGAATCGAATATTCGGCCGAATAGGCCGAATACGCCGAATAACCGAACAATTCCGAACATTCGGTGCAACACTAGTTCTGACGCATACTGTACTACTGTCCCATTAGAAATTTGGAAAATTCACAATGAAACAATGCAAATGCACAATGAACTCTACAACAGTGGACACAATGAAAGTCAACAAACATGAAACCAAAATGCTTTCGCTTAAATTAGTAAGGGACAAAATTGTAAATATTTGTAAAAACAGGATAGCCTACTTTGTTTATTTAGACGACCAGTCACGAAAGAAGTTAACAAAAACTGATAACTACAAAACTACGAGATTTAAAGTTGGTTGAAAGCTTGGTCCATTTTCAAAGAGGAACTCATGTTTGAAGCTACCTTGTGTTACGAGATTTAAGTACTTTTATAGGAAGACCATACATGATTGCGGATATATAGAGAATCGGATTTGCTAACTACTCGGACAGTAAGAAATTAGTTGTTCCATTTGAAAAAGATTGGCAGCAGAGAAGCGGCTGGAACCTCCCCATCGCGTGGGTTTTTGTTTTCCGTGTTTTGTATTTAAAAAAAAATTTAATTTGATATGCCTCAATGGCACTTTCCGTGGACCAATTGCTCCCAATCACCTAATCTCCACGTACCAAATTTCAGCCACATCGAGCCAGTAGTCTGGGCTATAACGTGGTTTTAGTGTTATTACAAAATTTCGATTTTTCTACCAGAAAGGTGCTAAATGCGAATGAATTTTGTCTTATTTAGAACGAGAATTTGAAGACCTTTCTGATATGTTGACAACAAATCTTTCAAAAACTTGTTTTGGATGGTTAAATCTTTGTTAAATAAAAGAATAATTTTAAATTTGGAAATTGCGATTTGAAAGTCCCATAAAAATCTGGAATTTTTTAGTTTTTAGTCAAAACGGCACTGAGAGTGAGTACATCTTTGGAATCAGAATTTGAAGGCCTCTTCTTATGGTGACGTGAAAAATGTGGGTTTGCATTTAAAATTTAAAAGTTGATATGTCAAAATGGCATTTCTGGTTGCACGATTGGCTCCAAAAGCTTTTCAGATCTAGGTTGAGTTACAAACGTACGTACGTACGTACATTCACACAGGCATTTTTTTAAAACAACTTTTTTGGGTTCCTGACACCTCAAAACGTGAAGATCTAGTGTTATCTCAAATTCGAAAATTTTAGTGATTGCAGTAACCTCCCTTTTTTAAGTGGTGAAGTAGAGTGGGGGGGTTAGAATTTAGTTTCAATAATTTCAATTATGTTTCTAAACTAACAAACGCCACTGGTTGTAAATCTCCCCAAGGGAATTTTCTGATTTTGATGCCGAACGCAGATGTCCCAAAACGATCTCTTACTGCGGATAAAACTTCAAAGTTCCACCCACCAAGACAAGAATCCTTGTTTTGAGGGTCATCTCTTGTCTGGTCTTGAAAATCAAGATTGAAATGCACCCTTGTTTAATTTAAGTATAGTGCTCAAGATTCTTGAAATTACTGGATCTTTAAATTTTCGCCGTTGATCGCTGGAACTATTCAAGATTTGTGAAAATCTTATCCTCCCAACGAAGTCAACATCTCTAATCTCTACAGCTAAAAATACGTAAATGTTCGGAGTTTCACCCTGAATATTTAGGTATTTTGACGCCTCTAATGAATGATGTATAACTAAGTGCCTCCAACAAAAAAAATTACTCAGTTTTCCTTTGACAGCTAAGTAGGTAGTAACAATATGACCGAGGGAACCTTGTTGTTATAACACGGCCACAAGTTATTTACCTACCTATAAATAACGATGATGCCATCATGAGTCAGTTTTGCCTAAATGCTTAAATGCAGTATGTAATATGAAGTAAAATATGAAATTTTGGTTGTTCTCCGTTAAAATAAATTCTCGCGATTTTTGTTGCCCTCTGTCATCTTTAAAACTAAATTCAAGAGCGTCAAGAAAATTCAATAAATCTTGACATTTTGGACATTCTCTCTTGTCTCGAAATCATCTCAAAAATCAAGACCAGATCTTGACAACTTCTTGATGATCTCGTCAACCACAATTTGCTACCGAGGATAAAAAATTTTAAGCAGAACGATTTTTTCCTCCGTGAAAATCTGAATATTTTTTGTTCCAAAACCCTAATATTTAACTAGGGTATGTTAAATCAAAATTAGATGCAGATTCAGACATAACCGAAAGTGACGCATTCTTAAAAATATTTTCCTTCAACTCAGAATTTGCTCCTGCATGCCTAGTCCCGCCCGAGATGCCAAAGCGTATCAAGGTACGACTAAACGGCCGCTCGTCGTGAAACACCTGTATATACAGGGTGTCACGCGAAACACCCCCAAGTCCCAAGCCATAAGGAAAATTCAGAAGACGGTGTGCCAAAAAATGGAAACTTGCCAACTTGTGTTGTGCACAATGATGCGAGTCTGCCGAATTTTCCTTTAAACAAGGAAAGATATCAGAAAGAACTCAAAACAATCAAAGACCTGATTCTGTAACTTGTTGATAACTAGTCAATATTGAAATCAATTGCGAAAATTGATTGGAGGAGTAAGCTTTGTTTACGTCCATTTCCTTGGAAACAGATTTTTATATCAATGTTTTTTCAAGTCAATTGAAATTCAAGCAAGTCCCAAAACCACTTGCTTAAAATGTTGATAAGTTTCTGTAAAATATTGATATCTCCAAGACAACAGCGTAAACAATAGTCACATTGGCCAATCCGCCAGTTATCTCAATTGATTTCAATGTTGACAAATATCAACAAATTACAGAATTAGGCCGATAGTGAGATAGATAACATCCGTAGGAAGTTAAAATTCAAACAGCAAGTGTTAAATACCACGACTTTTCGCTCTGAAAAACAAAAACAGGACTTAAAATTTGTCGCATTACCTTTGAACCTCAGTTGACAAGAGGTTTGACAAGGTTTTTTGCTCAACAAAATTTAAGGACAGTTTTCAGATCTGACAACAAACTGAAAACCTTTTAGGCAACCCGAAAGATAAAGTATGTAGATCAAACACGAAGGTCTCTCAACACCAGATCAAAGGAGTACTTAGCCCGCCTTAAATATGGCAGAACTGAAAAATCCAGTGTTGCCCTACATGCTTTACACAATGACCATAGAATAAGTGATAATATTAAGTTAGTTTGTAGTGTGAACAAGGTGCAGATGCTAGATGCTATGGAAAGTATCGTCATTTATAAGTCTAGAGATAGGCTTATGAACGCCGACACAGGCCCAATTGCATATTCATCTCTGTTTACGCTACTTTAAGGAGGACTCGTTGTATTTATTTATACGTGTTCACCCACGCGTGACCATTTCTCGACCTGTGATTGGGCTAACTTTCACAGCCGACTGGTGGAGCTACGCGGGTGGGCCTATAAATATTGCAGTTTTCTAGAAGGGGTGTTTCTAGTGATAGTGAATTTTTCCACCGAAGTTGTCCAGTGTTTCCATTGCTTATCTAAAAGGTTTCAAACAAACAAGCTCAACAAGCTATGACGTATGATTATCAGCCCATATATTGATGCGATCATCTCACAGACACGAATTATGCAAATTGACAATTTTGGCTTAATCGCCTTAAACCGATAAACTATTGAACAAACCACGAACACTATAAATTATAATAGACTCAGATGTCTTAAAATCCTCGCTCTTCGAGCTCGTATCTGCCTTTGCTATGACAGTCATAACATTCCTTAGGTATGTTAATAGCTGCTGTAGGTAATATTTTTGTCTGACACTATTGGAAGAGTATTGTCGTGAACAGGCAACTGCTTCGCCTAGAGTCTATAATGCCTGGCTTAATAAATCGGCATCCTAATTTCGAAAGTGATAGAAAGGTAGATTGTTTGGCGAGGAAAATTATTTCCACGGGTGTAGCAATACACAGAAAGTTATAGAGAGGGTGCAGGATAAGCTCGTAACACCCCGCCGGTATAAAATAACAAAGCAGGGGTGACACGGCTACAGGTGACAGCCTATAAAATCAACACACAGAGAGCAGGGATAGGGCGCGAAAACCTTGTACGCGAACGAAGATAATGGGAGATTGAATAAGAACGTAAGTCGGGGATGTAGCGTTGCAGCTGCTGGAGACAGCAGGATAACGGGACAAATAGACGGCCCGAGCGGGACCTGCGACGAGGTTTCAATATCGCTCGCAAATCCTCGAAGACAGTTTGACGCGCACGGCGGGCGTCGGGGCGCTGGAAATCAATCCGGACGTAGAATTGTACCATTTTTGGTCGGCTGCAGTTTAGCGGTCAGAGCTCGAAGACGGCCGCTTATATGGCAGCTCGTTTCCAAGAACTAATAAAGCCGTAATTGACTGACAATTACGCGTGTTTTATAGCCCTTCTCGATTTATGGTTGCGACCGTTCTCTTTTGCACGAAAATAATTACGTGGTGTATTCGCAACGACACAATGGAAGCTCCAATTAAAGACGTCAGGACTTCAATTGGAATGCATAATGAAGACCGTCTGAGAATCCCTTCGTAGACACCAAACGAAGCCGATTTAGGGATAAAAAAGTCGTGTTCTCTTAATGAAGCCACTCTTACGTAATTATTATCGGGAGGTTCACCTCGTTTGTGCAGATCGTGACTAGGAATCTGCGTCTATAATTTGAAAACTTACATGGAGTCTGGCTTTGAAAGTCTTCTCACTGACCACTGATCGCAGTCTTTGAATTTCGATTTAGTTTCTTCTAGTATACTTTCTTTCCTCATATTGATGTAGTTTAGGTTCTTCTTCTCTATTCCAAAAAACTTTTAATCATTTCCTCTTTAATCAAAATCATGGGTTCAAGGTTCAAATTCAAACAGATTTTGGTGTAATCTGACATTTCAATAACAGTATTTACCTACCTATACAGTGTTGTGTAGATTTGTGTGTAGATTTTATATTAAATGGTACATATCGATCATTATGGTACCATTAGAAAAGATAAAGTTTTGAGTAAAAATTCGTTTCCACAAAATTAAACTCCTTGTAAGTAAAAATTTGTAATGTCTCTCGTGCGACTTCAATTCCTTCAGCATTACTATGGCTATGGCCCATTAGAATAACAAAGGAGGGGTCACAACACTCCCAACCTACTATTATGGATTCTGAAAATTATGTAGATTCTAAAAATGTTGTGATATACCTGCGGGATCTTCCATCTGAAAACCAAAAATCCACGAAAAAACTTGGTTGTTATGCCAGAAAGTGAGATTTGATATACGTTCGATGTTTTTTTCAAAATTTTAGTAAAAAATAAGGGAAAAGAGTGAGGTGTACCATGAGCTCCCTGGCACCCTGTATACTGTAACGAGTGGTCTGATTTTTGCCGACAAAAATTTTCTAAATCAAGTAAAAGAGTAACTTTTGCATTCCAAAAGCTGCGGAAAACTCCAATATGGACTTCTTCGAAAAATCGTCAAAATTCTAAAATTTGTACGATTAATTTATAAAATCAGTATAATACTTTTTGAAATAAAGTATAAAATAGTGCACTAACTTTTTTAATCTCTTTTGACGTTTAGTTAAATTGAATTGAAAATTCAATAAAACAGATTTTGGAGTCGTCTGACTTTTTCGAGAAAGTTCTTCCTAGTTAAATTTTTGAAAAGCCAATTTTTTTGCATGTCGGACGGTGACAAAATTCAACACAGCGGCCATGAGAAAATCAAAAGTTGATGGCCATTGCTCAAAATGTAGAAGGTCTAGAAAAGTTCTGTCGATGCAATTTGATTGACAGTTGTCAAAAATATAAAAGTTACAAGTTTAATTTAAATAGCATCAATCGGAGATATTAATTTTAATTTAAAATCGCAATTTTCAGATTTTTCGTAATAACTTAGGAACGAATCAAGATATTGGTGAATCCTCTCCAGATTCTTAATCACCAAAAAATACTTACCATTCGTGAGATGCCAATGGTGAGCAGTGAAAATGGAACCACCCTGTATACAGGTTATCCGAAAATAACATTGAATTTCAACATTGACTGTTCGCAACTTCTATCTCAAATCGACTTTAACATTCCTCCTTGACCTTTGAGAAGGTTTGACCTATTTTTTCAGCCTATGCTTCGATCAAATTTCGAGTTAAATATTCCTCTTTCCCGTATTACACGGAATGCCAATAGGTATGCGTATGCAGATGGGCTGGACCTTTTTCATGGGTCTCTAAACATATTGAAAAGGTCCTTTCCATTTTTTAGAATGAATACATATGTTTACTTAGGTAATTAGTTTTTTAAGAGTTGATTGTTTTGTGGCTTGCCGTTAATAAATTATTATTATTATTATATTTTGGGGGATTATTTCACATCGAAAAATAAAAAAAAAGTTCCTATAAACATGTGTCCGGAAATCGCTAATAAGGGGACACTTAAAATTCGATTTTTATTTACTAAATTAAGAAGTTTTCTCAGACTATCTGATCTAACATCAATAAGCATCATCAGTCTACTTTAGTCACTAATTTTTTGAATCCGTTCAGTTTTGTAATTTAATAGAAATAAATTGCCCCATTTTGAAAAGCCGGATGGATCCTTAAGTCAAATTTTATCGAGAACGGTTGTGTAATTTTAGTCAGGGGAACATATTTCAGTGAGAAAATAAGAGAAAAATGGCACAAAGAATTTTGGATGGAGAAAGAAGCCCCCTTATTCCCCACACCCCTGATTGAATCTGCTTCTGGTAGATAACATAATATGATATCCCTTATTGATGTTAAAGCTGTAAAATCACCTCCGGAAATTCGACAATTATGTATTCTGTATTCTGCATTCGGAGGACAGTTCGCCGAATTAATATAAAAAAAAGGCGGTCTCGGAGACGGCAGGAACTTCTACGCCGCACTGCATTGGATTAATAACAGCAGCATTTATTAAATTTTTAAATATTTAAAATAAGAAAGTTGCTATGCCAAAAGGGCACTTCGGGTTGACTGATCGGCTTCAAAATCTAATCAGCTCCTCTCCCGCACAGACAATAAAATAAATTGCCACTAAAATGACATTTTTCGAAAAAATGGCACTAAGGTTTTCGGCTTGAAAAAAAATCAGTTATCAAATCCGGTAATAAAAATATACATTTATGCATAGTTTTTTTTTCACGGCACCATTTTTTGGTCAAAAGGGCCCAAGTATGAATACATTTTTAGAAGCAGAATTTGAAGAGCATTCATATGGTAATGCGAAAAATGGGGGTTTGCATTTAAATTTTTAAAGTTGATGTGTCAAAAAGGCACTTTCCGTGAGCCGGTGTAGCCCAGATTCTAATCAGCACCTACAAATCTCCCACTGAATATGTGTGCCAAATTTCATCAAAATCAGTTCAGTAGTTTCGGCTGTAGCGTGTCCACAGACACACGGACAGACACACACACAGACACACAGACACACATTTTTCAAAAATAGGTTTTTTGGGTTCCTGGGACCCCGAAACGTAAAGATTTGATGTCAGTTCAATTTCGAATTTTTGATCGATTTTATATACTGCTCCGCCTTGAGCGTAGAAGTTAAAATTGCAACATTTCATAAAAATTGTGACAGCTATTGAACATCTATGTATCATAATAAATTTTAGCGGATATTTGGACTATACTCTGTCCGGGATCCACGTAACCCTATTTCCATGGCGAAACATTGTTGACAACAATGTGGATCCCGGACAGAGTACCTATAGTACAAAATTGCCGCTGAAATACCTACAAGTGCAAATTATATGGTAAGTCATTAGAAATTCGTCATTTCCTCTCTGCTGTTATTGGGCAATTTCAAATGAGCCGAATTGTCAGTCAAATATTTTTTTAAAAAAGAAATTGAAGCGAAAACTTCTGTTGTCCATCTCGAAGTGGGCAGGGTAAAATTACCTTCTTTTGAAATATTTTTATGACATATTTCGAACCTGATTCTCTGAATTCCCTAGTATCTATTATAAAGGTGTCCCAAAAAAAACCGAACTATTTATTTTTGGTTATAACTTTATTATTATTGGAGCGATTTTCCCCAATTTTATACGAGACGTATAGTCAAAAGATGAGGCTTTTAGAATCGGCAACCATTTTCCAGATGGCGCCACTAATAATTTTTTTATGGCAGTTTTCTACAAGGCCACTTTTTGATTGGCTGGAGTTGAGCCATCTGTGAAGCGATCAAAATGAAAATAGTGTAAGCTTAAAGCCGATCCTTTTCTCTTCCAAAGCAACTTTACAAAATTTTGTTCTGAACCTTCATGATTAATTTACAAATTTTTCTGTGATGCTCTAAAACGGATTTTTTAAGATTTATTTGATATTAATTCGCTACCGATCTTGACAAAATTTCCAGAATCCTTAGTAACACCATAAATCTTTCGTAAAATAACGTTAGGTACTTTGTGCAGGAATTTAACTTAAGTACTATATCGTTATACAAAATGTTAAAATAAATGAAACCCAAAAAAAATGGTCTAACATTGAATTGTTTGTGAACTGGACAAGTTGTTCTTCAGACTGTTATAAAGCACATATTTGGTTTATTTTAAAATCCAGAATTGTTGTTTATTCCAATCCAGCCTGTTGTCTGTAGCCGCTTTTAGTGATGACATTTTTTACTAATTACAATTTCATATTATTCTCCTTAATTTTTTAATCAAATGTGTTCATAAAAATTTGTTAGGGTGGCGCCATCTGCAAAGTGACATCGTTTTGTGAAATATTGATGGTGTTAAGGCTGGATTATAAAGCCGCTGCAGTTATCACTGCAGTAGTAGGACCGTTGCAGTAGCAGTCCAAATTTCGAAGGTATTTTATAAATCCGTAACGTTCAGAGGTACACATGCGCAGAAGAGTGTTTTCTGACAGATTGCGGCGTTAATTGACATAAAACTGACATCATTAACCTAACTAAATCGACTACAATTTATATGGTTGAAATTTAATTAGAAACTAAACATAATAATACTTATCTTCCGACATTTTCATAGATCACAGGTGACACAGGTTAGATTTAATTTCATAGATTTAACAAACACTTGATGACACTTGGTCATGTCGATAAAACAGCGTGTCTTTTTACTCAATAAATCCTGCCTTCTCATTGGCTGTCAGTAACAAATTCGGCTGCAGCAACGTAAGAAGTTGAATGTTGGCCAACTTTTGACTTACTGCAACTGCACGGACTTGCGGAACGTCAATTTATAAATAGAAACGAGCTATCTTCGTATCTGAACTTCTTATTGCAAACGTTGCTGCAACGGTACGAGAACTGCAGCGGCTTTATAATCCAGCCTTTACTTAGGATTCTGCAAATTTTGTCAAGATCGGTGGCCAAATAAAAAATAAATCTTCAAAAATCCTTGTTTTAAAGCATCACAAAAAAAATTATAAATGAATCAAGAACGGTCAGAATGAAATTTTGTAAAGTTGGTTTAGAAAAGAAAATCATTAGCTTCCATCCTACACTAATTTCATTTTGATCGGTTCACAGATGGTTCAACTCCAGCCAATCAAAAAGTGTTCTTGTAAAAAACTGCCGCAAAAGATTTATTAGTGGCGCTATCTGGAAAATGGTTGCAGATTCTAAAAGCCTCATCTTTTGGCTACGTCCCGTATAAAATTGAGGAATATCGGTCCCATAATAATAAAGTTATAACCAAAAATGCAGCAGAGAAGCGGCTGGAACCTCCCCAACGCGTGGGTCTTTGATTTCAGCGACTTCTGTTTAAGATTGATATGCCTAAATGGCACTTCCCGTTGACCAATTGCTCCCAAAAGCCTTTCAGCTCTTCAACGGGTCACCTCACCTCCATTTACCAAATTTCGGGCAAATCGATCCACTAGTTTGGGCTATAAAGTGGTTTCAGTGTTATTACAAAATTTCGATTTTTCTACCCAAAGGGTTCTAAATGCGAATAAATTTTGTCTCATTTAAAACCAGAAATTGAAGACCTTTCTGATGGTGACCTCGATAGTGACAATAAATCTTTCAAAAACTTGTTTTGGATGGGTAAATTAGAGAATAATTCTAAATTTCGAAATTGGTGTGCCAAAACGGCACTTTCCGTGGGCCGATTGAATACAAAATTTGTTCACCTCTTCGACGTGTAATACAATCCCCTTGTGCAAAATTTCAGCCAAATCGGTTCAGGGGCTTGGGCTGTACCGCGATTTTAAAGTCCGATAAAAATCAAATTTTTTTTATTTTTGGTCAAAAGGGCACTAAGAATGAATGCATTTTTAGAAGCAGAATTTGAAGGCCTTTCCTATCGTGACGTGAAAAATGTGGGTTTGCATTTAAAATTTAAAAGTTGATGTGCCAAAATGGCATTTCTGGTTGCACGATTGGCTCCAAAAGCTTTTCAGATCTAAGTTGGGTTATCACATGCACACGTACCAAATTTCAGTTAAATCTGTCGAGTAGTTTGGGCTGTGGCGTGTTTACGAACGTACGTACGTACGTACAAACGTACGAACGTACGTACATACATACAGACACATTTTAAAAACCACTTTTTTGGGTTCCTGAGACCTCAAAACGTATAGATCCGGTCTTATCTCGAATTCGAAAATTTTAGTGATTGCAGTAACCTCCCTTTTTTTTAAATGGTGAAGTGGAGTGGGGAGGTTAAAAATAAATCGTTCGGTTTTTTTTGGGACAGCCTTTACAACGCATTAATGAACACGACCGTAAATTAACAAATAGTTTTATAGTATTGGTCATATTCGACACTAAGGAGGCATACCGTGGACCGCCGGTTTCGAAAGTACATCTCAAGCGAGTGAATTTTATCTGCCCTCTATCGATTGTTTCGAACTGTACAAGTAAAACTGTTTGAACAATGAGACATGAAAACACTTTTTGAGAAGCCGCGGAAGGAAGAAAGGTGAAAAGTCGATGTGATTTTATTGTGGCGTTGGTTGGCTCGACGTCAACGCTAATCGAGCGTTCGCCGAAGAGGAGTCCGCAAAGTGTAGCGTCGCGTTCTGCAAGGATGCCGCGGCAAATTATTAATCACGGAGCGTCGAGTTGTAATTTTGCGCCTCTCCCCCTTCGAATACCTGTTGCACGGAAAATCGAGAGAAAACACGGAGGCTTTTCGCCGGACAACCTCGCCGTATCGTGCCACCACCATCCTTATTAACCTCGACAAGGTGATCGTTGTAACAGTAATGTTAGCACGCGGTCGTGTTACAAACCCCTTCTAATTATGTTAGAGAGGTGGTTGCTTCTAATTGGGAACGTGTAACTCGAATCTCCGAAATTCATTCTCAAATTGGCAGCATTAAGGGAGGATCCGCTGAAATTAATTTGAATAACGAATGTCAGTATGGACCATTACTGATCGCTAACGACTGCCATAATCATAACAGTCCGCGCTTAATAACGGCGGTAGCATTGAGGCGCATCGCATTTGGCACCAGATTTCGAATTTGTGCAGGAGCCAAAGTGAAAATTGGAATGTTTATCGTCAGGCCGATATTTACTGCAATGTATCCTATTGTTCATTAAGTTTTATCCCAGCTCTTTTCATAATAATTTTATAATGCATTATTTTATTTTATATTTCGTACTGTGATGTCCCTCGAGACGATTCAAACTCGAAGGATATATTCATTATTTACAATGTTTGATTTACCTCCAACAACTGACAAGACGAGTGTTCTGGAGAGGCTACATAGTTTTAACTTCTACGCAGCGAAGCGAAATTTCAAAAAAATCAAATCGCCAAAACCATGAAATCTTTACGTTTTAAGGGTCCTGGGAACCCAAAAAAGTGGTTTTTGAAAAAATGTCTGTGTCTGTGTCTGTTTGTCTGTCTTGTCTGTCTGTGATCACGCTGGATGGAGCTCAAACTACTGAATGTATCGAGATGAAATTTGGCACACATATTCAGTGGGCAATTTGTAGGTGCTGATTAGATTTTGGGCCACATCGGTCCACGGAAAGTGACTTTTTGGTACATCATTTTTAAAAAATTAAATACAAACCCCCATTTTTCGCTTTACCACATGAATGCTCTTCGAATTCTGTTTCTAAACATGTATTCACACTTGGGCTCTTTTGGCCAAATAATGGTGGCGTGAAAGAAACCTATGCATTACCGTTTATTTTTATTACCGGATTTTATAGCTGATATAGCTTCTACCGTCTTCGAGACTGCCAATTTTTTTATTTGTTGCTGATTCAAATGAAGATGAGACCACGACAAATTGATCCAGTAGCATTGAAAGTAATTAATAATCCTGAAATAGTCCTGTCGATTGCGAAGTAGTACGTACGTATGTGAAGTAGGATCATGTTCAAGCGGACGCAGGGCTAATGTAAGTCAGGCGTTTTTCCTGTTGTAGTGTTAAACGAGCTTCTGTTCACGTTAAAATTTATACAAATGTCAGTAAACGGTAACAATGAAAGTTTCTTATGCTGACGTACGTAAATGGAAGCCCGTTTAACAAAGCAACAGAAAAAGTCTGGCTTACGCTGCCCCTATGTCCATTAGAAAATTATTCCACTTTATCTACAGGGTGTTTCAGAAACATGTGTACAAATTCCTACCGTAGATCCCCGAATAAAAACAAGTCAAAAAGTTCCTATGAACGTGTCCGATTTTGCCCCTTAAGGGAACTTGGCAGTCCAAATGCAGTCTCGCCTCGCGGATCAGTTACTGGAATCAATCGAAAAATCGAATCTCCAAAAACATCAAATCTTTAAGTACATTTTAGGGTCCATAATCCAGTCGTATTAGAATTTTTAACCTCCCCAACCCCATCACAATTTAAAAAAAATGGGAGGTTACTGCAATCACTAAAATTTTCGAATTTGAGATACCACCAGATCTTTACGTTTTGAGGTCTCAGGAACCCAAAAAAGGGGTTTTTAAAATGTGTCTGTGTGTATGTACAGTCGAGAAAGTAAGTCATGCACCCAACTCTTGAGCGTTACGCTCAGAATTTAGAACACCAGCCTTCGATAGTGGTGCATTTTCATGTCATTAGAACCGGCACCAGTTGGGGGTTGTATTGCTGGGTCAAAAAACGTAGAACTGTATGACAATTAAGAATTATTCGCTCAAGAAATTGGCATAAAGTGCATTATTTAGTTTTTCGACTGTACGTACGTACGTTCGTTTGTAATCACGCCACAGCCAAAACTACTAGACCGATTTGGCTGAAATTTGGAACATAGGCATCTCGTAACCTAACTTAGATCTGAAAAGCTTTTGGAGCCAATCGTGCAACCGGAAATGCCATTTTGGCACATCAACTTTTAAATTTTAAATGCAAACCCCCATTTTTCACGTCACCATTAGGAAGACCTTCAAATTCTGCTTCTAAAAGTGTATTCATTCTTAGTGCCCTTTTGACCAAAAATTTAAAAAAAATTGATTTTTATCGGACTTTAAAATCGCGGTACAGCCCAAGCCCCTGAACCGATTTGGCTGAAATTTTGCACATGGGGATTGTATTACACGTCGAAGAGCTGAATAAATTTTGAATTCAATCGACTCACGGAAAGTGCCGTTTTGGCACACCAATCTCCAAATTTAAAATTATTCTCTCATTTGACCATTAAAAACAAGTTTTTGAAAGATTTAAACTTCATTCACAACCACTTTACGTACGTGACATAACAAAGTTTAACAATCGTCAACAATGGTTAGAAAAGTCAGAAGCTGTCATGAATAATTGTTGACCATTGTTAAAGTTTGTTACGTTACGTACGTAAAGTGGTTGTGAATAAGGTCTTATTGTCACCATCAGAAAGGTCTTCAAATTCTGGTTTTAAATAGGACAAAATTAATTCGCATTTAGCGCTGTTTGGTTCAAAAAATCGAAATTTTATAATAACAATAAAAATACATTATAGCCCAAATTACTGAATCGATTTGGCTGAAATTTGGTACATGGAGATTGGGTGACTCGTTGAAGACCTAAAAGGCTTTTGAAAGCAATTGGCCCACGGGAAGTCCCATTTAAGCATATCAACTTAAAATTTTAAATACAAGACCTTCTTTTTTATGTCGCCATTAGAAAGGCGATCAAATTCTGGTTCTAAAAATATGTTCACAGTTTCTGCCATTTCAGTGGAAAATAGAGAAAAAATTCTTTCTTGTTAAAAGGGAGCGGGCTGACAGTGGATGACATAAAGTGGCAGTTATTGTCAAAAAGGTGGCAAAAGATTAACCTTAAAAGTAACATATTGTCAAACGTGATGGGTGTTGTCCGAGGTCACGTCGGTATTTGTCAGAAAATTGCGAAATTAGTCACGGATTAAAAAAAATCTGTTGAATTGACTACTATCTACACCAGAATACAAAGATCCACGCGATGGGGAGGTTCCAGCCGCTTCTCTGCTGCATTTTTTCTTATGCAAATGTGGAAATAATTAGAAGACAATAGTTTTTTGCGCTGAGATGTTCTACTTTATGTAACTGTTTAACATACTAAAAGTCCTGACAAATCCTGCGTGTGCGTTAGCTGCGATCTTCAAAAAATTGTGGAGGACGTGGGTCCCTCCGACGTTTTCCTTTTATATCTCGAAAATCGTTGATCCTACGTGAATTTTTCACGTGACTAAACTGAAAGAGAATAAAATTTGCAACACAATGAGTATATACTTGCATGCATGGCTTCTTCTGTTGGGCAGAAAAAAATGTAAATTGAAAAATTTGATTCGTATTAGATTTTTTTATGCAAATGTGGATATAATTAGAAGACAATGATGGTTTTTTACTTTGGGGATGCTCTACTTTATGTGCTGTTTAACATACTAAAAGTCCTGACAACTGCTGCGTGTGCGTTAGCCGCAATCTTCAAAAAATGGTGGAGGACGTGGGTGCCACCGACGTTTTCCTTTTATATCTCGAAAATCGATGATCCTACGTGAATTTTTCACGTGACTAAACTGAAAGAGAATAAAATTTGCAACAGAATGAGTATATACTTGCATGCATGGCTTCTTCTGTTTTGCAGAAAAAAATGTAAATTGAAAAATTTGATTCGTATTAGATTTTTGTATGCAAATGTGGAAATAATTAGAAGACAATGATGGTTTTTTAATTTGAGATGCTCTACTTTATGTGCTGTTTAACATACTAAAAGTCCTGACACATCCTGTGTGTGGGTTAGCCGCAATCTTCAAAAAATGGTGGAGGATGTGGGTGCTTCCGAGGTTTTTCGTTTACATCTCGAAAACCGTTGATCCTACGTGAATTTCTCACGTGACTAAACTGAAAGAGAATAAATTTGCAACGATTTGCATTGATAACTTTCTCTGTTTTTGAGATATAAAGGAAAAACTTCGGAGAGACCCCCGTCCTTCGCCATTTTTTGAAGATTGCGGCTAACGCACACACAGGATTTGTCGGAACTTTTAGTATGTTAAACAGTACATAAAGTAGAACATCCTAATGCAAAAAACTATTGTCTTCTGCTTATTTCCACATTTGAATAAAAAGAATTGTAATCCGCATAAAATGTTTCAATTTACACTTTTTTTCTGCATAACGGAAGAAGCCATGAATGCAAGTATATACTCATTGTGTTGCAAATTTTATTCTCTTTCAGTTTAGTGACGTGAAAAATGCACGTAGGATAACGGTTTTCGAGATATAAAGGAAAAACGTCAGTAGGACCCACGTCCTCTACCATTTTTTGAAGATTGCGGCTAACGCACACGCCGGATTTGTCAGGACTTTTAGTATGTTAAACAGTACATAAAGTAGAACACTTCAAAGGAAAAACCATTGTCCCAAAAAAGTGGTTTTTGAAAATTTTCTGTCTGTAAACACGCTACAACCCAAACTGCTATACATTTTGGCACATCAACTTCAAAATTTTAAATGCAAACCTTTATTTTTCAAATGACTCTTCGATTTCTGCTTCCAAAAATTAACACTTTGGCAAAAAAATCATCAAAGATACGCTACAGCCGAAACTACTGAAGATATCGAGATGAAATTTTACGCACACGTTCAGTGAGCAACTTGTAGGTGATGATGCGATTTTGAGCCAAATTGGTCGATTACATTATATCCAGATTTCTCACTGAGACGGTCTAAATAGGGTGAATGGTTGACTTTTTTTATATTTTTATTTCAATTTAATGTTGTGGCTGTATCCAGCCAGTAAATTCGGGAGTAGGACGCCTTCAAGTAGCTCGCTCACGTGCGTTTCACCAAAAGATCGCTGGCTGTGTCTGGTGAAGCGCGCTAACTGGGGAAAGCGGCTCAAATGTGGACGAGGCTTATTTTTTGAATTGAACAGAAATGTACTGAAATCGCCGAAAACATCAAATCTTTAGGTTTTATTTTCTTGCGTTTCTATGTTTACAAATTCTGTGAAAGAGTAGAAGTTTCTACCATCTCCGAGATTGTCAATTTTTTTGAATACTTCTCTCAGTACTGACTTAAATATTGACAAACTAATCACAACCAGCTGCTAATTTGTAAAGGTGAGACAGAAGTGGAAAATCCAGTTAGCAAGTCGCCCCCCTCCCCGATCCACCTATACCTTAAAGCCCCACATTGTCGCGAAGGCTCTAAGTCAAGCAAATTGGATCTTATTCGGCTTCCGCGGATCGATCCTGTGCAAGTGCACAAATCGGCCCGACTGTTAATTATCTGGCACGCAATTACGCAGCGTCGACTCGTTTGATTGATCGGAAAAGAGAATCTGGCGGTCGGGTGGAACAAAGCTCTGACTTTTAATTACCTCTCGGGAGGCTCGCGTGCAATCAACTTTTGATTGAGACTAATTGTTTATCTAAAAGTGGCGTGAGTGGGTATTAATTAAATCTAAACAATTTTTTCGGTGCGCCCCGGTTGTGGAATGACCGCTCGATTAATTAGCAATAAATAAAAAATATAATGACAGCAGTTTGCGTGGTGAAGAGATATCGCATAAATCTTAACCGTGGGACGTCTGACAAGCCGGGAGCTCAAGTATGCACATTAGTTTGTGGATGTAATTAGGGGTACGCTCTGCAGGATATGCGCCCACTACACTTATATGCGCACAAACTGACAGCAGGAGTTCTCTACGTGATCTCCGACAAATACGAATGAAAACAGATCCGATGGTCGTTTTTTTACACTTCGAAATTACTAGCGAACAGCAGTGTTGGGCTTTCAATTGCGACGGAGGAATGGCATTTTTCACAGATCCAATAACCACTATACTTTCCAATAATAAATTTAATGGGATTTTCAAAACCCATTATTAACAAGCTTCCGTGGTTAAATAAAATTACGTACATTGAAAGTAAGATAGCGATGACGCCCCTCGAATCGTTTAAATGGGTGCCTCAATTCATAATAGCCCAATTATGCAGTGGATTTCCTGAATTTTACAAAGTCACCTAAGTCGCTTCTTAGAAGCAGTGGCAAGTAAACATGGTTAGTTAGATCATCTGAACTTAGCTATAATTTAGTTTTGGCCATTAGCACTTAAGTTAGCTTTATAAATTATTGACTTACAACAAGCAAAACACTTTAGAATAGTTTTAAGGCAAAGTTAAGTGGTTCTGCTATTGCTTTATACCCATATGCACACTTTAACCGACTTTAAGTCAGCTTTCCGATTGATTGGCTTGCCTGCAAAAGAGTAATAAGTTTTTAAATAAAAATTTTATTTCGTGGCAAGAATTCGACACATTACTTGTTTCTACATTAAATATTTTACCTACGTGCCACTTTAAGACGGACATTGTGTTCAACCTTAAACGGAGTTAGGTTATTTATTCTAACTGGGATTAAGTGAGTGACCTTTAAGCGTCTCTTTAATTCTTTAAGAAATATAAAACCCTTCCTTTTGATGTAGAAAGGTCATCACAGGTCTTTATGACGACTTAAGTGACTGTTATAGCTGCATAAACTTAAACTACCTGAAGTTGTGCGTGGTTGGTGTAAAATTTTGTAGGGTTTGCTTAAAATCCACTTGTTTTTTTTAAGCAGAAACTAAAAAAAGTAATTATACCTAACTAAAATAAAACCTTTGAATTCTTAACCTCAATTTCTGCTTCTAAAGCTTCCAGCTTAGTCGAAGGACCACTAATGTTAAAATGCTCAATGAAAGAGTGAATCTACAGGATTAGTCAAACGAATGAAATAGTTTATGAAATAAAATAAAATAAAATAAAATAAAATACATGATGAAGTTTATTAACCTATTTTCCATTATTGCTACTATGGAAAAACCTCATGTTAAAGATGAAATGGAAAAACCGGTTCTTAATTGAGATTTTCTCGAAATCTCCATTATGTAGGAGTTTGATTTTTTACATCGTTAAAGATAAACTCGAGAATCCTGCTTAAGTCGTAAAAAAATAAAACCCCTCGGCAAAGTCTTGCCACGAAACATAGTTAAATTAATATTATATAGGGGAGAGTCGTGTACCTTGGGACCGCATGTACCTCGGGACAGAATAAAAATTTTACTGAAATGACTTAACAGAGGTCTTAAAGGAACCTGTAACATTTTAGATTACGGCCAACAGATGCCACTAAATGTAAAAAATAAGTTAAGAAGTAATGCAGCGTTTTGCGATAACTGAAAAGTCTCAAAATTTAATCGTGTGCTGTAAATGCGGTAAATTTTCAGGATAAGTCCATTCCTTTTGCAACATTACTATAACTATTTAATGTCGATTGTCACAGTATTATTGAAGTTCGCCTAACACCAAAGCATTTGACTTGTCACAACGGTTATTATAAAATTAGTGTTTGTGTGTACCTTGGTCCTTGGGACAGCAAAATGTGTGTACCTTGGGACGTACTTTTTGTACGTAAATGGGACAAATTCGAAAATGTCGTACAGCTAGCAAAAGGCGAGGGGTTAAGTTTTAAATCTCTTTATAATTGCAAAATAAAATGCCAAATTCTTTTAAATTTACTGGATGTTCAACGTTTTCTATTATTCTCAAAACCGGTGGAACTTATAAACAAAACAAGGACAATATGCGTTTACCGTTGACTTTTCGGCATATAATATGGGTTTAGACTGAAAAGTGTTAAGTCACAATAAGGTACGTTCCGAGGTACACTACTAATTTGTACCTAAGGACACTTTGCAGCTTGTTAGAAAAAAATTTGCTGTTCCTTCTTTTCAATAATATTGTTTGATTTTATTTCTCTTGTAAGTTACTCTAATGAACACTAGTTCGCACGACGCCGTTCTGGTTTCCATATATTTATTAGAAAAAAAGATTGAATTTTTTGTAAATTTCGTCCCAAGGTACACGACTCTCCCCTATTAACTACATGTTTCATGTACATCTTCAGACTGAATTGGAATTGTTAAAGAGCAGAATCAAAACTAGTAAAAATAGTTGGAGGTTAAGTTACATTGGTGAACAATTAAAGGTTAAGGTGAAATTGTGACATTTATGATTAAAAAATCTAAATAAGTTAGGTCGATCATCAACACTCACCAAAACAAAAAGTTTTTTGTTAAAAATTAATTAAAAAACTGATTTCGGCTATGGTTTGCAAAATAACTATAGGCTTCTGGACAATTTATTTGTATAAAATGTTTCATTCAACACCCCTAAATAAATTACTAATAAACTATATGTAACTAGGTATACCTAAATGATTTGAACAACAAAAGTGGGTGATTATCCTTTATTTGTTAACATAATTCAACCAAGGGCACCTTTTTGTGTGCAATATGGCAACCTAATTGTGATTTTCGTATTGTTTTGGGAGAAAAATGTTTACAGAGAAAATTATGTAAAAAAAATGACTAAAGCCCCCTTGGAACGCACGCCTCTGACGAAAATAAAAATTCGAAAAAATTTCACAAGAAAGCCCTTAACACTACTAGCCTATATTCAAATTTTCAGATTAGTATTTATTGTATTTTATATGAGTAAATTTTAAAAAGATGAATTCTGCGTATTCCGGCGAGGGGACGCTATCTCCCTTAGCAGTCATTTTAGCGCAAAATGTTACTGTTCCTTTTCGACTTATTTCGATCCAAAAATACAAAAAATTCCAATCACGCGTGATTTAATTTCGTATTTTAATGATAATTCCATTTTTGAAGATGATTTTCAAAAGGGACCCCGATCTTTAATCCTAAGTTCGATATTTGTTCTTAACCGTTAGGACTATTAGGTAAAATGTGAAAAGGGGGACACGCTAACAACTTTTGTTTACTTTAATAATATTTTACTTTAGTGACATAAATCGCAAACCTCGTATGAAATGTACATACTTATTATATTAATGTTAGTTTTTTTAAATCATAAAATTTAGAAGTGTCGGATAAAGTTTTGTATTTAACACTTTAATAAAGAGATATTACCTATCCATTCGGTCTACAGCCTCGTGAGATAATCTTTTTCGTCTCCTGGACAATTTATTCACTTGTCAAATAAATAACTATTATACAACCGCCCTTACACCACAATACAGTTCTAGGTACAGGTTGGTTTGCCTGACTTCCTTATGACTCGATTGGTGAAGATTTTTACGAGTTTAGGTACAAAAAATCCACTTAAGTCGCTTTGAAACAAAAGGAAAAATAAGTAACTAGGAACGATGCAAAACTTCAACTTTAATAAAATTTCTAGAAAACCGACTCATGTTGTTAAGATTTATGTTTTCTTGAACGATTTCATTTAGGTCTAGCTTCGCTGGTTCTTGACTTATCTCATACCTGTATCAGCATAAAGTTTGTGTTGGTGACATGTCCTTCCATGTCCACATCTACGTTGAAACGGTCGCATATCATGTAGAAAAGTCCTCCGTTGCCATTTAAAATAAATGCAGCCATAAAAAAGAAATCTGTTCCGTATAAATGTGTCCGTTTTAAATTCGCCGTCACGTTGTTATATCGTCCGGTTTTCATAAAAAAACGTAAGAGGAACACACAATGTTATTTTTTATATTGCGTCCAATTTTTATGCGACATTTTAAATTAAATTTGACTACCGAGGGTTGTTCATAAAAGGGGCAATAAAGGACGTTTATGTTTATGCGGCGGCGTGGAACGTCTTAAACGACCGCGCTTTGATTCTTTGCAGGAAAGTCCACCTAAGCCTTGGATCAAATGAAACATTGCTTTTGGTCTAGTTTTAAGGAAATACCTGCAGTGGCTCATTTTTATTTACAACTTGAAGGGAACTTTGTATTTTTCCGAAAATTTAAATGCGGGATTTCAAGTGCTAAGCTCCTGGAAGCTTTCAGGGGAAATGTGCTCTTCCTTAGATTGGTGTGCACCCGCTAAATATTTCATGGGGCAGTAGAGGAGCGACAAGGAGGACGTCGGACGTGATCGATCTGTAAATTGGATGGCCAGCGATCAGATACAGCCCAGACTTTATTTAATTTAACCGTAGAGCGAGAGAGAGAGTGACGTACGAGCTTTACCCGAAATGAGAGTTCAGTTCTGTCGGTATTAACTCCGGACTCGGCTTCTCACATAAATTGGTTGCGGGTTTTCGCAGTCGCCGCCACCCCCGGGTCTCACTTTAAATAATTAAACGTCAAAGTGGCGTAATCCCGTAATGAACAGGGCCCGCTTGTTTCGGAATCTCTGTTTGGAGACAAGCTGATCACTTCTTGAGCCATGCTGACAAATGTTCGCGTCATCTCCGTTTTTAACGATCCATCCAATTAAATAGGAATAATAAAGAAGAGACGAATATATGTACAAACAGAAGAAAGAAGAACAGAAGAAGAACACCAACCAGCGAAAGAACGCAGTGTACCCACAATACTAACAGAAGAAATTAGCATTGCAATAGACGAGCTAAAAAGAGACAAATGCCCAGGAAACGATGGAATAACCAATGACATTCTAAAAGTAGCAAGAGAAGAACTAATAACACCGCTACATATAATGTTCAATAGAATCTTAGAAACGGAAGAAATTCCACAATAGTCCAAATCGGAAATTATTCTTTTGCATAAAAACGGAAATACTAACGACATCAACAACTACAGGCCTATTAGTTTAATACCTGCAATGTACAAGCTATTTATCAAAATAATACAAAGGCGAATAGCAACCCATCTCGATGAAGAACAATCTCCCGAACAAGCAGGATTCAGACAATCATTCAGTACAATAGACCACCTCCACACTATTAATCAGCTTCTAGAAAAGGCCAACGAATATAGCAAAACAATCTATGTATCGACTACGCAAGGCCAAAAATATCGTCTCTAGAATCTATCAACGTTCCTAAAAAGTATATAAGGCTTACTCAGAAGATCTATAACAATGGAACAGCATCATTTAAATGAGAAAAGAATGGGCCTGTATTCAAAATCTAGGATTAAACATCAATGGCAACCAATTAACAAACTTAAGATTCACCGACGACTTAGTGCTGTTTGCAGAATCACCTGAAACCTTAGCTAGGACGATATCGGAACTAAGCAATGAAAGCAAAAAAGCAGGTCTAAAAATAAGCTTCTCGAAGACACGAATCATGACCAACGGCAGAGATATGAATATAACAATAGATGGCACTCAAATAGAAAAAACAAATGACTACATGTACTTGGGGCAGCTGATATAATTCGAAAATAGAATGGACAAATAAGTTCAAAGAAGATCGAGTAACTGCAGCCTGGATAAAATATTGGAGTTTAAAGGACATATTCAAAAGCACACTTCCAATGAGAGTTAAGAAGAAAGCATTCGACTCTAGCGTAATACCAACCCTCACATACGGATGTCAAACGTGGTCCCTAACTCAAAGGCAACTACAGAAAATTAAAGCAACACAATACAAAATGGAAATAAGCATGATGGGGATAACTTTGAATGATAGGGTCAGAAATACGGAGATCAGAAGAACAACAGGAGTAGCAGATGTAATGAAAACGATCAAGATCTTAAGATGGAGTTGGGCAGGACACGTAATGAGAATGAACACCAGATGGGCAAAACTGCAAAAAAACAGATAACGGAGTGGATACCACTCAATTTAAAACGCAGAAGAGGAAGGCAGAGGAAGAGATGGAGGCTACGAGATTGTGGAACAAAATGGAAAATTATGGATGAGAATGGCAAGGAATAGAGAAGAGTGGAAAACAAAAGGGGAGGCTTTTGCCCAACAATGGGACTAATATCGTTAATTTTTTTTTGTAAGTTAATTACTCAGTTGAGAATTGATTTGTTAAAGAAGGATTCAACTCAAGAAATCGATGTTGGGTTTATGGCTGCTTCTAGTGAGAAAGGAACGTCTGAGTCCATGGTGTTATCAGAATTTAAAAATTCTTTACCGTTTAGAATATATTCAGAAAAAACAGAGGGAAAGATGACGTCATCTTTCCACGATTTCTTGCCCATCTTGAGGATATTTCCAGACGTCGGCTGAGTATTGGTTTGCCCTAACTCCTGCGTGTGGAAATATTCTCAAGATGGCCAAGAAATTGTGGAAAGATGACGTCATCTTTCCCGCTGTTTTTTCTGAATATCTTCAAAACCGTAAAGAATTTTTAAATTCTGATAAAACCATGGAACTCAGACGGAAGAAAGGAACTTTCTTACTAGCATCAGTCGTAACGTCAACATCGATTTCTTGAGTTGAATCCTCCTTTAAGTTACACACAAATTAACAATCAAAGGCTATTATTATTATTATTATTATATCCAATTAAATATCGCCCGGACGAAACTTAAATGGAAGTGAGCTTTCAAGTCCGGTCAATAGCAGTCTTTGACCGATGCCTTATTCATAAAGTTGACCACTAAAAGCTTTCGACGGAGCTTTTAAAGTTAATTTGATTAGCACCGAGGGTGATTCATTGTCGAAGGACAAGGGGTTGAAATCAATGCGACTCGACTGTGTTGGCACGCATTAACCCGATTTTACATATCCGCTAAGTGCAGACTGCTGTAGGGCTGGTCCGTATTGTTTGCCCCTCAAATGCACTCAGCTCTCTCTACAAGAATGCCTCTTATCGTGCCACGCAAAACTCAAAATAACGCGCGGCCGGACTTATTCGTTATCCGCGAGCACCACTTTCGAACTGAAACCCATTCGCTGTGTCGAGCTTCCCATTTTCTGTTTTCCTGCCGGCAGGAAACCGCCCGGAAAATTGTCAATTCGGTTTGCTTCGCTGTGACATAAGACACGGCAACAATAACACGGATAGGCAGCTTCGATAGCTGCCCCGGATCTAGCGCCAAATTATTTATTCCATCTTCCACTCTGCCGTGAATCAGATTCGATCCTGATAGTTAATATCGTTTTCCTTCGACTTTTTATTCTTTTCTTCTTTTCTAACAAAAACAAAGCTTAAGGAACTGTGACTGAAATTATCGTCGTAGCTATTAATTGCTGATTTACATTGCGAACTTAACGCGATAAAAAACACGTCTATTTTTTATTGAACATCGTATAAGAGATAAGTTAATTAATAACAAAGGATACGGAATAGAAGTCCTGGGAGAAATATAATTAACAAGTAAGCAAACATACTTGAAAAAAAAAATACATACAACAATTAGTGACCGGTCCCCTCATGGCAACACAATATTATATCAATTAGCGAAGATAACACGAACATCAAAAAACGAGCAGAAGCTGCAGAAATGAAAACGTTAAAACAAAAAACAAGAAAATGGAAGTCTAACAGGAAACGTACGAAAGCGTAGAAGGGCCACAACAAATATTTTTTCCAGTCGAATTGTAACTTCTTTCTTACAATTGTAAGATTTTTTCTTACAATTTTTTTCTTGCAACTGTAAGACTGCTTCTATTACAGCTGCAAGAGGGCACAGGAAACGGTGACAACTGACCTCAAACCTCAATAACCGAAAGGAAAACTGACGCACCCCTTTCCTTATGTCTTGTAGAAAAATACTTTTTGACTAAGCAAGGAATTCAAAGTTATTCATAAGAAACATTTTTTTTTCACTTCCGGTTTTGCCAGAAAGGACCATGGAAATCTACATTTTTCTCAACGGATTCGGAACCTATGAATTTTCTTAAGACTAAAACATTTCGACAATTGTAACTGCTAAGAAATTTCAAATAAATGAAAATAATAATTTGTATCGAAAAAAAATTTTGTTGGAGTTGGGGAGGTTAAAATTGCTTTGGGGTTTTTGCGTTTTTCAAAAATTTAGATTTTTCACCGATTTTTCGATGTTTTTTAAAATTTAGGGTGGCCGTGACTTGATTCCGGTCAAGTACGATACACGTTTTTACTTTAGAAAAAATCGTTGATTCTGTAAGTATCTGTTGAGGAAAAGTAAGTATAGGTTTCCATTTGAGAAAACAAAATCAGGATCATTTCCGGTTAAACAGCAGGATTTTTTAAAAAATATTTTTGAATTCCTTGCAACCAATTGTGCATGGTTCCCACGTTTCAAAGTAACAGCTTGAGAAATAACATCATAGAAAATGGACAGTTGCAGTGAAAATTTAATATTTCTACTATAGGCACTTTCGGTTTGAGGAGGGTTTTGATTAAATATAATAATAAAAACAAAAGATAAGCTGTGCAGGGCGGTGTCCAACAGGGATCAGTTCTTGCCCCAATATTGTTTGTTTCTGATCTACACTGCCGATCTGTTTGACTTGATTGTTTATTAAATCTCGCTTAAAGTGGTGAATGGTGAACGTCAAAATAACCAGCCAATCATATAACGTGATTTTGCTCCGGAAATGTTTGCTCATTAGATATAACTAGACACTTCACGATTCAAATCAAATAATATCGTAAACATATTTTGTCTGATGAGGCATAAATCAATCCGAGATCGAGGGATAAAGATAAATTACTTTCAGAGTAGACGTAATTAATGAAATTGTTATGTAAGCGCGCAGTAAACCTATTACGGCTTAGTGCGCCGTAGTTTCAATAAAAGTCAATTAAATTTTCTAATTAAATCCTTGTATGAGTGTGTATAGTGTATAAAAGGCAGAGAAATGGAACCGATCCCCGACGCCGACGCCCGAACACAATTATTACACTCTCTCACCATTTCAATTACAACTTCAAATTACTTTTGAGATTCTTTAATAAGAACTCGGAACACATCTGCACGATACGTATTTTCGTTGCGCCCCTGGAAAGTGTCCGTCATTCGGTCGCCAGGAAATCCTGATGCGAACGTAAATAATGTAGCAACGCTCTAGCGGGATTAGCACAAGAAGTGCATCCTCCTCCGTTCATAAACTATGATGCAGGAATTAAATATTTATGTTGGAGGGTGTGGAGGAGTTGAGAAAACATTTATATTATTCTGAATGGATTGGTTTGCTTTATGTTAAAGCTTCGTATGGACTGTTAACGGATTTATTGGACATAATTCACCGAAGTGCTCTACCAAACAGACGGGAATTAATCGTAATAAGAAAATAATAAGGTCGAATATACGTCTCCGAAAAAAGCGCCCCGGCTAAAGTAATCAGAAACTTTTATCTGACATCAGGAAGGGACGGGGAGAGATCAATTTCATTTCTTAATATTATATTGGGCTCGTGACTGGCCGAAGAAGTGGAGAGAAGAACGGGCGAAATTCGCCAAGAACTGACGTTATTAAATCCGTAATGAAAAATTGGATAGTTTAAAATTGAACAGCGCAGCGTGTATGTCCGTTTTTCTCCCTCACGACCGGTTGACCTCCGAATTACATTTTTCACATCAATTTAATTAAAATCTGGAATATAATCACGACGGATGATTAATGTCGGAGATGCACAACTTCGAAATTTGACAAACACCAGCCGTTGTGTATGGAGTTTAACTAATTACACTAATTAACTAATTAAATTCCGAGCGAGAAGTTGGGGGGGAGGCGAGACATACGACCGACGTACGACAGCAGGATTCTGGCTGCAGTAATTAAGGCAATATTACAGCCCTGTCCTCCATAAATATGTTGGCACTACCCATAAACGAAAACCGTGTGTCACAAATATTAATTTCATTATGAAGCGGCAAGTTTCCACTATTTATAATGGCCGCTAAAAACACTCCGAATTCTAATTGTGTACCGGCTCGTTAAAAATAGTTGACGTTTATTTGAGACTTAACTTTAATTAGAGAGATGCATATATCAAACTGCACTCTCTAGAGCACTAATTGAAATAATTCCCCGGGTCTGACAAGCGCTTTCATAAATTGGGACCCGAATTTACGCTTGCGGACAGTTTAAATAAAGAAAACGAGCGCGAATTTTTCCTTTGAATTCATGGGGGTGGTTTTACATTTCTGATTGTGGACAAACACCGGTGACATTTGAACCCTGCCAAGATTTCACTGATCAGAGAATGCCACAAAGGCACGAAAAAAGAACAGAACGAGACCTCTTGTAAGCTATGTAGCAATAAGAAAAAATTGGCAGCCAATGGAGCGGCTGGAGCCACCCCACCCGTGGATCTTTGATTTGCAATCACAAATAACAAGGAAATTATAAGACCACTTGTCATCGTGACTAGTGTTGTAAAGCTGAAATATTTCATTAAATAAATTTCATTTCATTGAAATATTTCACATCCTTTGAAATATTTCATGAAACTTGTTTTTAAAAATGCGCGCAAAATTAGTCGACGTGACATGTGAATGACATTCCACCCACCAGCGAGGTTCATATAACTTCAAAAATGGGGAAATATTCCAAAAAATTTAATAATGCTGATCCTAACCTGCCCTAACCGAAAAATAACTCACTCCTGCTATTATTGATTTTACTACGGCTGGAAAACTGTGGCTTTGCAAGATCTGCAAAGGCTGTTTTATTCAAAGTTTTTTTATTTGTTTTATTCATCTGTCTTATAGGTAGGTACCTAACATTGTTCTAAATTTTGTTGAATTTCTTATACAGGATGTCCCGTCTCAGAGTGCAAAAATTTCAGCCAGATTCCTTGCATGAAAATAAAAGACCCGTATTTTTTTGTTTCGCTAGATGGGCCCCCATTTCGTCACTAGGGCTCCTCAAAAGTGAGCCCCAAAAATCGAAAATTAATTCCCACGTCGTAACCATTCAACCGATTTTGCTGAAATTTTCCACAAGACCATTACGAACGATGAAGATTTGAATAATGTAGCTGATGATTTCGTGGTGCCCACCATGGGCGCCCCCGGGGCCGCCTTCGACATTTTCGGCTCAATATTTTTGTTAACGTAATTAAATTTCCTATTTATACACACCATCCGATGCTCCATTGAATTTAGAAACTACGCTACCTCTTGCACTTTTTCTGTAAAATGGACCATTTCCAAGTAAAATTAAGAAATGTGGAGCCATACACCATAAATTAAATGCATATCGGTATACTCCGAATTTTCAAAATTGGCTGCAATTATAGTATTTACAAAAAAAAACAAACACAGTGCCACAGTGGTGCAAAACTGACAATAATTTAAAACTTTAACAAAGCCCAGACATTAATCGCGCTATAGCTATCTTGAAAAGTCTGCCAATAAGCACGTGTATGGCTCCACATTCCTTAATTGTACTTCTAAATTCAATCGACCATTGGATGGTGTGTAATTAATTAAGAAATTTAATTGCGTTAACAAAGATAATGTGCCGAAAATGTCGAAGGCGGCCCAGGGGGCGCCTGTGGTGGGCACCACGACATCATCATCTACATCATTGAAATCTTCATCGTTCGTAATGGTCTTGTGGAAAATTTCAGCAAAATCGGTTGAATGGTTAAGACTTGGGAATTAATTTTCGATTTTTGGGGCTCACTTTTGAGGAGCCCTAGTGACGAAATGGGGGCCCATCTAGCGAAACAAAAAAATACGGGTCTTTTATTTTCATGCAAGGAATCTGTGGCTGAAATTTTTGCACTTTGAGACGGGACACCCTGTAAAATTAAAAAGTACCTACCTAGTGTAGTACCTAACTTGTTTACTATATGTATATATAGTTAGGTAGGATTAACATTTACCTTGATGTCCATCTATTTTTGGTGCAATATGAATGTGAGCTGACTAAGAAATATTAACTCTTATAAATTTTTACACTGGGCCAAAGTTAGAATATCTTTCATATTTAATGAAATGTTTCACGAAAGTTTCATGAAATTTTTACACCAATCGTGACTTGAGACTTCTTACAATATCACCTCACCTGTCACATTTGGCATCTTCCTTTTAAGGTTAATATTCTCTCATATATAACGTCACCAGCTGTAATTTTACGTCCTCGTTTAAGTCATTCACTGTCAGTCCGCTAATCTTTTTGAACAGGAATAACAATTTTCTTAATTTTCTGTTCGAATGGTAAAAACTGTGTATACATTTTAAGAACCAGAATTCTACCAAGAGCTTCTCAGCTCTTCAGTGGATCACGCAATCTCCACATACCAAACTTCAGCCAAATTTGTATACATCGGTGAGCACGAATTACAGACTGAGGTCTGCTTTTACCTGGACGCCTGAAGGTAAGGGTAATCCTTCTCCTGACTTGCAGGCGACCGTCAGGAATGATTAGCGATAAGCATCTGAATTTGCAGGTAGCCAGAGAAATAAATAGATTAAATTTTGTTGGATATAAATACATTATATTGGTTTCTCTTAAATCTGTTTTTGTATAGATTTTAGTCATCGTTATAAAGTTTGCATGCGAAACAACTTGGGGATGCAAATTTGAAAAACCATTGTAGTTTTAACCATAAATTGTCCTGCAGGGATTAAAGTATTGTGAGCTGATAGTCCTCCCCAAATTTAAATTAGAGGCAAAAAAATCTATTTTGGCGGGAACAACCAGATCCTCCCTCTTAATCAAAAGTAAATGTCTTTTGTCCGCAATTCGACCACAGAGATTAAGGGTCAGAATTCTACCTTAACTCTCCGTCTGCAATTCAGTCATGGGATTATAAAAATCCTGACCATGTCCGCAATTCGTAGTCAGCCGACAGCCGTATACATAGTAGTTTGCACTGTACACTGTTTTTAATGTTACAAAATTTCGATTTTTTTTTGCCTAAACGACACTAAGGGCCGGTTTATCGATGCTCAGTTAAATGAAAATATCTGACAGTTTACGTTATCCGATAGTTAAACTGTTTATCGACAGCAAGTTGACTGCAAAGTCTTTGCTAAAGTGCCGGGCAAACTGACTGACAGTTCGAAGTGTCAGCTAAGGCAGAAAACCGACGGTTAGCATCGCCCAAAGTCATTTAAATGACGAAGAAGGTGAATCTTTGGTTTTCTTCAACATGAATCTAGCTAATATAAAGTTTAGGAATGTACCTGAAACTATTTTGAGGAATTTGCTAAGACTTAAGATTTCCTAAACTTTCTTTCAAACCTCCTGCTTCTACCATCCGTTTTCTTATCCTCAATTACATCTCCTGCTGGTTACTTTTCAAAGCACGTCTGGATTTTAGGCAGAAAAGTCTACTCCTCGTTTCTTATCTGTCATCAATACAAATTTCAACTGCATCAGCACCTGCTGCAGTAAACAAAGACCGTAAGGCGTTGCTATAGAAACAGTCGACTATATTAGCGCGAAATTTAAATCTGTCCAATAGAATTCAACTTCCGCTACACCAAATGTTGCCAACACAACTCAAACTGTCAGGCACGTAACTGACAGACAAAGTCGATGTCGATAAACGTGAATCGGATTTATCTGTCAGCTATAATAAACTGTCAGATAGATAACAGTCAGTTTTGACTGAGCATCGATAAACCGGCCCTAATTGGAATACATTTTCTTTATTAAGAACCAGAATTTGAATATCTTTCTAATGGTGTTTGTTTATTTTTAAGATTTGAAAATTGATGTCCCAAAGCGGCACTTGCCGTGGGCCGATTATCTCCAAGAACCACTTACCAAATTTCAGCCAATCGGCTCCGACGTTTGAGCTGTAGCGTGTTTTTAAAGCGCGTTATTAAAAATCCCGAATTTTTCAATTTTTGATCAAAGGGGCACTAAGAGTACAACATCTTTGGAAGCAGAATTTCAAGGCCCCTCTAATGGTGATGTCAAAAATGGGGGTTTGTATTTAAAATTTCAAAGTTGATGAGCCAAAATGGCACTTCAGGTTGCACGATTTGCGCACTATTTCGGGTCATGAAATACGTATACATAAGGGTGGTGAATTTTTCGTCCACCATAAGAAATGGAGAGTAGCTTAAATTAGATAAAATTTGCGCTTTTTAGGTGATTTTTTTGACAGCTGTCAACTCAACAGCATTGACAGAAATTTTCAAGGCCTTCTAGATTTTAAGCAACGACAGTCAACTTTTCGTTTTCTTATGGTGGTCATATTAGATTTTATAGCTATTAACATACCTAGGAATGTTATGACTATCATAACAGACGCAGATGTCAATTGAAATCCGAGCTCGGAGAGCGAGGATTTTAAGACATCTAAGTCTGTTATGATTCATAACATCCGAGGTTTGTTCAATAGTTTATCGGTTTAAAGCGATTAAAGCCAAAATTAAAAAAATGTTGCGTGAATTCGCGTCATTTTGACAATCGAGATGACAGCATTTGAATGGGGTCATTGTTGTCATGAATGGTTAATGGGCTTGTTGTCTAGAAACCATTAGATAACGTTATGATCTGCTTACCAGCCTATTTTTATGCATGTTAAGAACGCTTTAATCGCCTGAAACCGGTAAACACCATTAAATGCCCAAAAAAATTAGCTTCTTAAAAATGTAGCCAACATGGACCTTTTTGGCAGATCGTCAAGTTTTGAAAATTGCTATGAATAGTTTGTAAAATCAGCCTAAACTTAGATGAAAAACAATCGCAAAAGACTACACCGATTTTTTCAATCCCTTCATGTGAAAACAATTGAATCAAACGGTAATAAAATAAGCCTTGGCATGGTGTAACTCAAACTTTGACATAGAAAGATATAACTTTTTCTTTAAAATCGCCATTTTCAGTTTTTTCGCGATAACTCAGGAACGGGGGATTCTGTACAGATTCTTAATTATCTTAAAAAAACGCAACTTTTCTGTAATTTGTACGTAGGTACCGTATAAACGCACGAACATCATACGAGCAGACAGATTTTAAAAACTTTATTTAATTCCTGTGACTTCAAAGGCCTTGAAACGGTGGTAATATCTCAAATTCAAAAATTTTAGTGAACTAATTTTTTTGAAAGTGTTGTTTGGTTAGGTTAAAAGAGGAAGCAGAAAACTGTTTAAAAATGTAAACATGCAAGACTTGGAGAAAGAATATACGTAATTTGAGATGATGCTTTCAATCATACATTTTTATCCAAGAATCATTAGAGTGCATAGAAGCACTCAAGCCAGACATTCGAAAATCAAAGACTGGTGATAAGGTCGAGAGGACAAGAGATTGCGAGCACCCTTCTAAAAAGATTTAAACAAATTAAAACCCTTGTATCAGAGCAGAGCCGTTTTCTTATTTAAGAACGCTGTTTCCATTGGCCGTCGGAATTGCTCCACAAATGAGGCGAAAAATAAGCTGTTTCTGAGGGGCGGTCGGGTTTGGAGGGTGCGTCGAAAGAGCAACGGCACTTTTAATGCCTTTCAACCAATTGCAATCTAATCCGAAACCTTTCAAAAGCAATCGCGAGAATCTTAAAAAGCAATTGAAGCCAAGTATCGAAGTTAATCGAATAGTGCAGGGCCTTTGCCGTCATTTTTACCGATTTTCCGTTTGATCTGAAGGAAACGAGTTGGGTAATTGATTCGCGGCTCATCAGCGCCTCCGATTTCGGGGGTTTCCCGACTCGACCGATATCGATATTGTTTTTCAGTTCAGTGGGTGAAGGTTACGGTACTGTGATGTAGGACGGAATGTTTAGTCGGGGGGAAAACAGCTGGGAACGCGGCGCGTACAAATATTCCCCTTTGCCCTCTGCCTCCCTCGAAGCTTTCATTCAGTCATACCGGAGAGCGTAGAATGTGCATAAAGTCACTTTTATTCCGTCATCAAACCAGTTGGGGATGTTTCCCGATTGCATTCAGCTTCTAAGCGGCCACTCATTTTTACTAGGCCGTAAAAACTCCGCAGATCCTAATCGATTCTAAATTGCCAGGATACTTCCTAATCGAATTTCCTTGTCCTGCCGGATGCATGAATGATCGCTGTGCAGGTTCAGCATCGTAAACATCCTAATTAGAGGGAATGATGGCGG
This sequence comes from Pycnomerus fuliginosus, assembly GCA_963924575.1. Lineage (NCBI taxonomy): Eukaryota > Metazoa > Arthropoda > Insecta > Coleoptera > Zopheridae > Pycnomerus > Pycnomerus fuliginosus. The sequence goes on from OZ004622.1 coordinate 18,656,480, forward strand.
AGCTGCGTTTTACATCCCTTCCATAGTTTTAACATAAATCGAACTCCGGCCGTGGATACTTCATTATGGACCACGGCTACATGGAAATTACCCTCGTAAACTCACCTCGCTGCACTATCCGCCAAACATCTCTTCAACTTGTAAATCATGGCGGTATCTCGAGCGGCTCATAAAACTTCATCTGAAACATTGTGTTCGTGGTTTTGACAGCAAATTTCCAAATTATCTGCAAACTAACACGTATAAGTCGACCTTATATGTTTTATATGATTGTTGTTGTTATTGTATAAACTTATCTATACGTTTTGAGGTGCCAGAAATCGAAAAAAGTGGTTTAAAAAATCTGTCTGTATGTATGTACGTACGTTTGTTCGTTCGTTTGTTATAGGTGATGAGATGCCTAGGTACCAAATTTCGCCAAATCGGTGGAGTAATTTGGGCTGTAGAGCGTTTACAAACGTACGAACAAACGAACGAACGAACAAACGTACAGCTTAGAAATATGAATATGTCTACTCGTAGTTGAATATTTACCTGCTGTTGGAACGCTAAGCGGCCAACAAAATATTCAGCTCCGGGTGGGCATATTCATATTTCTAAGCTGTACGTACGTTTGTAAACGCTCTACAGCCCAAACTACTCGACCGATTTGCCTGAAATTTGGTACCAAGGCATCTCATCACCTAACTTTACATCTGAAAAGCTTTTGGAGCCGATCGTGCAAACATCTGAAAAGCTTTTGGAGCCGGTCGTGCAACCGGAAATGCCATTTTGGCAAATCAAATTTTAAATTTTAAATGCAACGTAACCATCAGAAAGGCCTTCAAATTTTGCATCAAAAGATATTGGTATTATTGTCCCTAAAGTAGTATGTACTTGAATTCTTGAACTGCAATTTCCCCTTATAACGTTCCTGCTGTTGTATTTCCTTCCCTGCTACCACTGTTACCGTCTTTTCGAGATTAAAAAGGAAAAAGCTTTTCTGCAGATCTCCAAATTTTTCTGACCTCATTTCCATTTAGGGTCTCTGACACAATTATCCTTTCCATGTTTCAGTATTCCACTTAGTACGGCCTGGCCCCACCTTCGTATTCTTAATCGCCTCGTCTAACCAGGACCATAGTGAGAACAGTATTGAGCTTAGTATGCATCCTTGTCTTACTTCCCCTACAGTGTCAAACATTTTTAATCTTTCATAATTTTTGGTCGATACGTAGAAGCTCTGTATTTCCTTCTTCACATTTTGTAGTGTTCACCTTTTCTGTACGAGTCTTCTCTGGTAAGGACCGTTATGTACACCTCCAGGCAGAGATGTAAATACGCTGTAAATTACGGTTTTTATTTCCGTAATTTACAGTCCTTGACGAAAAACATATTTCCAAAATTTCCATTAAATTACGGTAATTTACGAAAAATAAGTTGCCTGTAAATTACGGAAATTTACCAACATTTACTGAAAATACGGTAATTTACCGGAAGTTTCCTGAAAGACACGGTAATTTTTTCAATTTTTTTTCTATAATTTCATCTCAAATTGCCTCTTCTATTTTGTTCAATGTGTTATGCAATCGAATGAGAATATAATTTCAATTTCAATTTCGCTTTTGTGTTTTACTTGAAACTTGCATTTTTGCATCACATAACACCTCGTCAGTTGCTGTCAGAAAAAAATGTTTTTTTTCTACAAACACTATTAAAAACAGTTATTTTAACGTTTGTTGACAATTGCTAAAAATGGCATTTTATGACACCAGTATTAAAAGTCATTTAATAGGTAATAATCCATCGTCTCAAAGTGGCATCAAAAGTTTATTTGGAATGAGAACTCTAAGTCTTGCCACCAAAAATTATATTGAAGTACTACATGTTTCGGCTAAAATTAGCCATCATCAGGTACAGAATCAGCAAACGATCATTTAAATTTGAGGTTAATTAAAATTTGAGGTTAGACACTTAATTCATAACTACTGAAACAATTATAATACAAAAATTTGGAAAAATCCATGAAGGATTATGAAGAATTAAAGAAATTCAAACTTAACGAAAATGCAGTCGCATGATGGCAGATGCGAATCTTTAATCTTTAATTCTTCATAATCCTTCATGGATTTTTCCAAATTTTTGTATTATAATTGTTTCAGTAGTTATGAATTAAGTGTCTAACCTCAAATTTTAATTAACCTCAAATTTAAATGATCGTTTGCTGATTCTGTACCTGATGATGGCTAATTTTAGCCGAAACATGTAGTACTTCAATATAATTTTTGGTGGCAAGACTTAGAGTTCTCATTCCAAATAAAAGTCATTTACTTTTAGCACTGGTGTTAAAAGTATGATTTACTTTTTACACTAGTGTTAAAAGTGACAATGCAACAACAATTAAAAAAGCCGCGCGGCAACAAATTGTCACTATACCTTAGTTACAGCGAATTTCATGGACGTTTTCAATTAATAATTTGAAGACTTTTGCTTTTAATAGTGTTTGTAGAAAAAATAGTGTATGATATGCGTCGTGTCCCAAACTTCCCTTCTCACAAAATAAAAAAATTGGCAGTCTTGGCACTAAGGCACTAATGGCACTAAGGTTTTCGGCTTGAAAAAAAAATCAGCTATCAAATCCGGTAATAAAAATATACAGTTATGCATAGGTTTTTTTTCACGGCACCATTTTTTGGCCAGAAAGGCACAAATGTGAATACATTTTTAGAAGCAGAATTCGAAGAGTATTCATATGGTAACGCGAAAAATGGTGGTTTGCATTTAAATTTTTAAAGTTGACGTGCCAAGAAGGCACTCTAATCAGCACCTACAAATCCCCCACTGAATATGTGTGCCAAATTTCATATCGATACGTTCCGTAGTTTGAGCTGCAGCGTGATCACAGACAGAAATTTTTTCAAAAACCACTTTTTTGGGTTCCCAGGAACCTGAAACCTAAAGATTTCATGTTTTTGGCGATTCGATTTTTTTGAATTTTCCGATTGATTCCAGTAACTGCTTCGCGAGCGTAGAAGTTAAAAACACTTTTAACACTTTCTCATAAATAACTATTAAATGGAGCTTTTAACACCTACCGGTGCTAAAATAAGATTTCAGATATTTCTTCCTAAGGTGTTGGTGTACGGATTTCGCAGTAAAAAAAAATTAAATACCGTAAATTACAGTAATTTTACATCTCTGCCTCCAGTTAAGACTCACTGCCAGTTAATTCTCTTTGGGCTTACGTGGAGGTGAAAATAACGGCCCTAATTCTATCAGATACTTTATCTAAGTCTATTTTTGCTTGATAATGAAGATGGCATCGTTTACTCCACGACTGGGTCTGAATGTTTCATCATAGATCAGTCTCTTTTCCAAGATTCTTGCGTTATGTTTTGGCTACTGTACTTGTTAGTGTAATACCTCTACAAAGTTTCACACTTCTTGTTATCGCCCTTCTTAATTTTTTTTTATTATGCAAAATAATTCAAATAATACTGCCCCTGGCAAGACCTTCAACATCTCTGCTGTTATGTTGTCGTATTCTAGCGCTATTCGTTACTAAAGTTGTTCCTTTTCATTTTCTAAGTATCTCCCTCTAAGTAGTTCTTTAAAGTACTGCCCTGCCGCCATTTCTCCATTATCTTTTTCTCATTCACTACTACTTCTTTTTTTTACTTACTGCTTTCTTTTGTTCATATTTTTTATTGCCCCAAAGAATAGTTTTTGGTTCTCACTATAATTATGCATTGTTCTCCTTATTTCCGAATTCCTGCCAGGCCTTCGAGTCACCTTTGGAACTCGCCTTGGAGTTTTGTTTTTCCACATAAATTAAATGCAAAAGTAACTACCACTGCAGAGTCTCGTGGAACGTAAAGTCTTATTTATTTTTTGTATTCCTCGCAGTCATTTCTTTCTCCCGTTTGTAGGTATAGTACTTTTTCCAATGTTTTTCTTATTTATTATCAGTATTTTTACTTTATCTGTCCAGCACTGAGTCTTTTTTATACTACTTATTCCATCTATTCCTTCTTCCTCACCCCGTTGAACTTTACTTCAAATTTTCTATGAGACTTTTCTCTTATTTCTGTAATGCTGAGTTTGTATCCTTGGATTTTTCTTCCATTAATATACAGGGTGTTTTGCAACCGCGTGTAAGTTTTCTAACATTAGATTGCCCATCAAAAATGGTGACGATCGGCACAAAATTGTTTAGGTCGAAGTCGTCCCCTAAGGAAGTTAGGGCTTTACCATCATAGGGAGCAGTTTTTCTTATTTGGATATCTCTAAAACCACTCATTAAATTAAAAAATAGCAAGAATAGTAAAAGTTGCAGTTTAAGCTGCTCTTTACAACAGGCACCACCGCAAGAATAGTAAAAGTTGCAGTTTAAGCTGCTCTTTACAACAGGCACCACCATTTTTAAAATGCGTGACCTTGAAAAATTTTCCAGCTACCTCAGGTACGGATATCTCTAAAACCGCGCATTAAATCAAAAAATACCAAGTATAGTAAAAGTTGCAGTTTGAATTGCCCTTTCCAACGGACGCCACCATTTTTAAAACGCGTGGTCTTCAAACATTTTCCGGAAGAAAAATATCAAAGGTGTCTCCGTTTTCTGGGGATCCCGTGGTCATAATCCAACGAAATTCCCCATGTAGATGTATATTCACTGGCTACTAGTGTCCACCAAATTTCATCCAAATCCGTTAATCCGTTCCTGAGATAACTAAGAAAAACTGCTCCCCATGGCTGACTTTAAAGCTCTATAACTTCCTTAGGAGACGACTTCGACCTAAACAATTTTGTGCCAATCGTTACCATTTTTGAAGGGCAATCTGAGGTTAAAAAACTTACACGCGGTTGCAGAACACCCTGTATAGGTAGCATCGTTACTATAAAAATTCATCGCTCCCTATCTCTGGCCCTCTTCTAACCTTTATGTTCTGACCACTCCTGATCATTTTGAAGCAAAAGCTTTCGTGTCTACAACTCGAAAATTTCCGCAAACGGTCTCGTAGTATTTTTTATGAAAAGTGAGTATTTCCGATGTTCATTTTCTGGACAGAAATATATAATTCTTTTTCCATTTTTCTCCGAATTTAATTAATTGGAAAAAAATATTGAGTTGACAGTGTTGACACAAAAAACGCGTGAGCCGCTCCAATTTCTTAAATTGATAATTTCCTGCAGAACTGTCTAAATAAAGCCGGTGCAGACGACCGCTTTGGTCGGGCTTCTCGCGACGTCCTCCACTTTAATTAACATCCTTCTCAAGTAATCCCCTCGAGGACAACGTAGGAAAGGGATATCGGCTAAATTACTGACAAGTGTAAGGGAGATGCGGGAATAATGAGCACACGTACACCTGCACCTTTAAACAAAGGCCTGTGTTGAGAGTCATCGTCGTAATTAGAAACAGTCATTGTGTTGCTTTTACTTCCCTTTTTTTAATTTTCTCCCTTTCAAGAGTGTGTGCGCGCCGATTTTAATTATAACGCGTCATATTTTGCAGATACTGCACGCGTGAGATTATTTCTGAGAGATTTGTAAAATGCATGATGGAAATAGCAAAGTGGTTATGCGAAGGAAACAGTATAAACATCAGGCTGAGTGCTCCGCATAAAAGGCTCCCGTTTCGAATCGCCGAAGACCTCGGTTTGCTCTCACATAAATGGCTTTACTTATTGCATTAGTTTAGTCAGTGTCGTTCCCCGTGCCGTCTCTTACTTGGAAAAACTTTTAAAATGCTCTTAATGTCGGTAATGCGGAAAAATCAGATTGCATGTACCACAAACTAAACGTCTGGAGGTATTCTTCTATGTACCCCTCGTATTCGAGCGTAAGCCGGCGGGTTTTGGACAATTTTTCCAATGCAAATTTTTCGAAATCCCAGAATGACAATTTTTCGAAAGAGTAATGTTTGTTTTCAGGCTAAAAATGTACACCACGAACTACTTATTTTGAGATCTTATATGCATGGTAAACACATTCCATTTGAAAAAATCGACTTTTTGACCAATGAAGTTGATGGTGTTTAAAACTTTGCAGAGAACACCCTCTATGTATTTGAGCCAATTTGAGTCCAGGGGCAGATGCACCCTACATTCGACTTAATGCCAAATTAATATCGTTTTCTCATTTCATACTGTAATGATGTTACAGCTTTTTGCAGCACTTGACATAAAAAAGAGAAATTCTTGATTTTCTCAGAAACGGTTAATTTTTGGCATAGCAATTCTTAGTAAAAGTTCACCTAGAATTAAACGTAGAATCCAAAAATATCATAATATACAAGGTGTTCTTAAAATAAGGAAATTAGTACCTATTTCCGGTATAACCGGAAGTGCGCCATTGATCAAAATATTTTACGTCGATTCAAAATTAATTGAAACCCCTGTGCACAAATTTTCATGACGATGCTAGAAACAGTTCTCCAGATACGGCTAACACTGACGCTCGTCGAAGGATAGTTTAACATCGAAGGCATGGCTTTTCGAATACGATATGCCCTAAATACGTTATGATCCAAAAGCATTCAGATAAGAAGAGATATTGGAAATCATGCAAGTGCTTCACAGAGCTGACAGTTAGTTAAAGCAGGTTTTGTCACTAGTGTCAAACATTTACTGTTTACAGCATCTCTTTATTTTTTTAGTTTTGGATCATGGTATAATACACAGAGTCCCTATACTTAAAATAATTTTACTCTTGGGCAGCCATGTAATAAGGATTTGCCGCATCTGACTGATGTCAAAATTAATGACACTCATGTGTCATTTATTTAAGAGTCGCATAAATCGTGTATCATTTGATGAAGGTTGCCCAGGATGAGGAAAAATTAAGTTTTATTAGTAAAAAAAATTGCAAAAAGCGTTTTTGGCCAATCGTGCTTAAAAATATCCACTTATCGACGCTGTTGTAAGTCCGATTTACTATCAAACGCGGTTTGGTGTCCATGGAAACAAAAAATAACAATGCTGTATTGAACTCTTAATAACGGCATCCACATGCCAAACCATGGCCGGGAAGTAAAATAATGAACTGTCAAAGATGTCGAGACGCATTTTGGAAATCCGGCGGTCGTTCAAATTCGAGGTTAAATCTGTCAAATATACGGCGCACAGTGGGACGATGAACAAATCTAGCGGGTCAAAATCCAAAAAACAATTTACGAATTACTATTCGCCAACCCTCTAGAATCCATGTAAAGGAACTAAAATAAATGCCTGATAAGTATCACATCAAAGGTCCATTGCATTTTTGATTTAATCGAACGTCAAAACGTTGTTAGCTTTCACATTTGTGTGTAATTTGAAAGGGTTGTTTTAAATGGACTGTCACAAATTTTGGTCACGTTTGTACATCTCATAATTGTTTTTTCTGAGACTAGTCTGAACTTAAGATTACATTCGCTGTAGTTTTATCTGCGGTAACTTGCGGCTTTCATAATGCGCCACTATATTTATCGTCCTCAAATTGTATATAGACGATCTGAAATAAAGAGTGCATTATGAAAGCTCGTAAGTTCACACAGTCTCAGAAAACAAAATGCGATAATACAGAAACACGAACAAAATTTGTGGCAGTTCATTAAAAAGAAAACAATTCGAATTACATATAGAAAATGTGGCAGCAAACAACATTTTGACATTTGATAAAATCAAAAATGCAATGGATCTAATGTGATACTTTTCAAACATTTATTTAGGTTCGTTTACATGGATTCTAGAGGGTTAGCGAATAGTAATTTGAGAATTGTGTTTTCAGAATTTTGACCTGCTAGATTTGTTAGTTGACCCACTGTGCGGCGTAGGCAGACAGATTTACTCACAACTGTTTTACAACTCTGAAAGCTCAACAAGATGTGTTTAATAAATTTCTAAGGAAAAATGTGAAAAATCTTATACGACACATGGTTGTTAAGAAGAACATAACAGAATCTCGGAAGCCTTCCCTCGATTCTGTTATATTGTACAGGGTTGATACAAATAATTGTATCATTGTAGGCGGATTTGATGCCTTGTTTTGACATTTTATTTCCACAGCAGTAAATACGTTAAACGTCAGTTGTTTTGTTTTTAAAACCACCTACAATGGTATAATAATATATCGTAAGATACTATTTTCTCAATCGGTATAGCTAATAGTGTTGTTTGGCCCTATAGACCACTATATGAATATTTCGATAAATATTTGGAGATTTACATGATCAAGAAAAAATTGGTTTACAGTTAAAGAAATAAACTACAGGGTCTTCCCTAAGTACACCGACAAATTTCAGGGGGTGATTCTTCACATTATTTTAAGACAAAAACGTCCTATTAGATATAAGAGTTCTATAGAAGCAAAAGCGACACTATCCAAAACGATTTGGAGAAAATTTGGTACTCTTTTGCTTCTAGGCGTCTCATATGTCCTAAAATGTTTAGTTTCCAAGTTCGGGGGGTGCCAATTAAAGAAAAAATGTTTTAAGATCTTTTAATGAAACACAGAGACGGAGCAATCTGCGAAATATACCTACTTTCTGAAAATTTTGTACTAAAAGGTAACCAACCAATTGCATACTTTTTACGTCAAGTAGAGTGCGCCACTGGTTCTTGAAAATATAAGTCGTAAGTATTTATTATTTACTGGTTAAAACTGCACAAAATCTTTTTTTTGATGATCCGCTTTTTAGAAAAATGGGAGAAGCCAATCGCAGGCAAGTAAATTAAGGGGCTAGGCGTTAATTAATTCATATTTTACCTACATATCAGAATATTACGAAAATTTGTGTCAAAAAAATGTAGAACGTATCCAATATTTTTGTTGGCAAAATCTTCGTTTGGTTGGCTTTGATAATGTACACTTTGCATTCGAAACGCGTTAGCGATGTGAAAGTTTTCGCATAGGTATACAGGGTGGTGAATTTTTCGTTGCCCACCATTGGCAACTCAGAAAACATAAGAGATCGAGAGTAAATTAAATTAGAGAAAAGTGTCTTTTTTTCAAGGCAATTAAGAATCTGTAAAGAATTCCCCGATATCTTGATCCGTTCCTGAGTTATCCCGAAAAATGACATATTGACAGAGATTTTCCAGGTCTTCCAGATTTTGAGAAACGATTGCCGACTTTTTTTATGCCCGCCATATTGGTTACACAAAAAAATTTGCTTTTCAAAAATGTAATTAAGTAATATGGACTTGTTTGAAAAAATATGTCAAAGCTTGATTGAGTCACACGATGCCAAGACGCATTTAATTTCCGTTGAATTCAATTGTTTCCACTTGTCAAAAAAGAAAGAAAAAGCCAGAGTACCGTTTTGCAATTGTTTTTCTGCTAAGTTTAGGTTGATTTTACAAAATTATTCATACCAATTTTTAAATTTGGACTATCTGTCAAAAAAGTCCATGTTGGTTAAAGAGTTATTTTTTTCTGCATCCAATGGCGTTAAAATCCAATATGGCTGCCATAGAAAAATTCTAGTTTGACCATTGTTGCTCAAAATCTAGAAGTCCCAGAAAGTTTCTGTGAAGGCTATTGGGTTGACAGCTGCCAAAAACATGAAAGTTCAAAGTTTCATTTAACTATCATCAGTGGTTAGAAAGATATGAATTTTTCTTTAAAATTGCGACTCTCAATTTTTTCGGGATAACTCAGGAACGAATCAAGATAAAGGAGAATTCTTTTCAGAATCTAAATCACCGTGAAAAGACGCAACTTTTTTCTAATTTAATCTACTCTCCATCTCTTACGGTTTCCGACTTCCCAACGAAAAATTCATCATCCTGTATAATACTAAAATTTCCGGAAATCTTCTTTTGACATTTACGATTGATTTCCGAGGAAAAAAATCAAGAGTAAATGGTAAAAAATCAAGAGTGAATTTCAAAAACAAGGCGGTCCATGCACGAGTAGTATTCTCCGAGAAAATTTCAAGTACAAAATCGTGACATTTTGATCTGCAAAAACAAAATTTCCCACATAATTTTCTCTTGATTGGCCAGAACCCGTAGTCAAGATTTAAAGCTTCGTTCGTAAATGAAATTTTGTGATTCCCCAATAATTCTTTGGATGTATGTAAAACGGCCTTATAGGGAACACTTTGTATGTTAAATTAATAGATAAAAAGATGCAGAAACTGGCGAAATGAGAAATGAAAAACACCGAGGAAAAAACTATATTAATAAGTCGTGAGGAATTACTGATGATCCGTAGTGTACAAGAGCGGATGAAGCATAAAAAGAGTTTTGAAAAAGACAGCCAGTAAATAAATCAGTCGTCAAAATCAGCGTTATTCAGAAAAAACTTTCGTCTCCTAACAAGTTAGAGTTAAATTAAGCTTCAATAAATGTTGCAATCAGAATGGAGCACAATTACAGTAAATAAATTCAGGAGTTGTTAGCAAATGGCCTTTCGAACTGACGGCTGGCGGCCTTTGGAGGTAACGAATCGTACGAAACTCTAACAAGCTCTCATCCTTCATTTTAAATATATCCTTAGATAGTGATGCGTGCCGAGAAAAGTTTTAACAAACCGATATTCTCGACGCCGAAAATAAATAATTCACGTTCTTAATAAAGTTCAATTAGTTGCGGCGAAGCGAACCGAAGTATAATAAAGCTTTCATTGAGGTTGACAGTTTTTTTAATATAATAGCGGGGTAGTTTTAATGAGAGGTCGTTATAGGAGCAAAGGAGATTCCAGGCCGCGTTTTTCATCCACCATCCATTAGAACAAATTGACACCTGGTAGCTAGGGGGAAAACTCGCTTCTGACGATGCCGGCACCTCGTTATATTAACGACCGGGATTGATTCCCTCCGAAGGGACCGCACGCGCCGAAGATGCCCCCATTCAAACGAACAGGTGCCCATCGAAGGCACTAATGACCCGACTTAAGAATAGACGGGTCGCCGTCAAATTAGGAAGTTCGCTAAAATCAAATACGTGTCAGCTACTCGAAGCTGTTAAATTTTATAGCAGGACGATATTAGAGCGGAGCTGTCACTTAGAAAGAGGCGGCGGGCAGGAATGAAAGCCATTCCATGTCTGAAAGTGTCCGCTTCGGTCAAGATGTCAGAAAAGCTTTTAAAACACACTTAGGCGAAGTTGCGAGACGCCAACATTCTCGACATCTTAGCCGGAGCACCTTATGGAAGTTGGCAGCACTGGACGGATCTCCCGTGTGTATTTTAAAACGGCCAAAGAGCACTTCCTCATAGCTACCATTATGGCTGTTCTCCATTTCGACCTGATTTTGTTGCTACTAATAAATCATACATAGTCCTAGCGGTTACCAAAACTATACTACCCTTATGAGCAAAGTTGGGGGCCGTTTTTGAAAATATCGTTTAAAAATGGGATTATCGTCAAAATGAAGCAACATCACGTCTGATGGGAATTTCTTGTACTTAAAAGAGTAACGTTTTGTGTTAACATGACTCCTAAGGGAGATACGTCCCCTCGTCTGAATACGTAGAAAAATACAATTGGGCCTTTCTTAACGAAAGGACCCTATACTTTAGTGGCCCGGGAATAATGAGGATCTACAAGATTCCAAACATTGATTTTTGTTGTGGAGGTATAATGAAGTGTTCTTACAACATTGAATACAAAAATTGGCAACAGAGAGGCGGCGGAACCTCCCCCCATCGCGTGGGTTTTTGGTTTCCGTGACTTGTTTAAAATTTTAAAGTTGATATGAATAAATCATACTTCCCGTGGACCAATTGCTCCCAAAAGCCTTTCCGATCTTCAACTGGTCACCTAATCTCCATGTACGAAGTTTCAGTCAAATCGATCCAGTAGTTTAGGCTATACGTGGTTTTAGTGCTATTACAAAATTTCGATTTTTTCACCCAAAGGGTTCTAAATGCGAATGAATTTTCCCTTACTTAGAACCAGAATTTGAAAACCTCTGTGATGGTTACAATAAATCTTTCAAAAACTTGTTTTGAATGGTTAAATAAGAGAATAATTTTAAATTTGAAAATTGGTGTGCCTAAAACGGCACTTTCCGTGGGTCGATTCAGAGGCTGGGGCTGTAACACCGCAACTTTAAAGTCCGATGCAAATCTCGAATTTTTTTGGTTTTTGGTCAAAAGGGCACTAAGAGTGAATACATCTTTGGAAGCGGAATTTGAAGGCCTTTCTTATGGTGACGTGAAAAATGGGGGGTTGCATTTAAAATTTAAAAGCTGATGGGCCAAAATGGCATTTCCGGTTGCACGATCGACTCTAAAAGCTTTTCAGATCTAAGTTAGTCTGAGATGCCTAGGTACCAAATTTCAGCCAAATTGTTTCGAGTAGTTTGGGCTGTAGAGCGTTTACAAACGTACGAACGAACGAACAAACGAACGAACGAACAAACGAACGAACGAACAAACGTAACATAAGCATCCATATAGACAGATTTTTTAAACCACTTTTTTGGACTCCTGAGAACTCCGGTCTTATCTCGAATTCGAAAATTTTAGTGATTGCAGGCAGTCAAATTTTATGTGGCTTTAAACCACTTTGGGCCCCGAATTTTTTTCTCGGAAACTAGAAGATGCCATAATTTCATATATCCCTCGCTTACCAAAACTTAAAATTTGGTAGAGGTGGGCCCAGGCAGTCGCTTATTGTATTGATGATTTCAATAATTCCAGTGCCTGAAGGGCAGTATGTAAAACAGTCCACTTGTATTATCGGCTCTGTCAGTTTTGGGATTGCTGTGACACAAGAATGGCAAATAATAGGCGCTTTCCTTTTACACATTTATCTGAGGAACCTCAGTTAATCTCAGCAATTTGATTGGTTCATTTAAATATTGACCAATCAAATTGCTGAGTTAAGTAAGTCTCCTCAGACAAATGTGTAAATAGAAAGCAGCTAATGACTATCAAATAAATAATTTGTCACAAAATGTCATGATGAGAGCGTCCAAAAGCACCAGATGTAGTGCATTAATCACCAAAATTGGCAACCCTTATAGACTGACGTCCGTTATTTTCGTTTAATCACGTTGTTTCGAGTAAGTATTCATAGATGTCCTTCTTTTATTAAAATCATTTTAAAAATCTTCAATAGGGTCCTTTCTTCGAAGTTTTAACATCTTTTTTTCGAAAAACAGCATGCAAGTCATAATTAGGTGGTCATAATACGCAAAAAAGTGCTCTTGATCAAACTCGGTAGGACGTTTTCGAATAAAATGGATCCAATTTCTTTAGAGCGCGAACATATTTTTTAGAAACAATTTTTTCTTATCCAATTATTTGGCTGAAAGTAAGTTGCAAGGGATGATTTCTTGCTTCATTCTAAGAAGAAAAGTTCATATGGACATAGGGCGAAAAATGCTTCTTCAGGGAGTTATGGCCTCTCGAAGAAGTCCAAGCGGTTATGCAGAAATAACGTACCAACACTGCATTATTTCTTGATCAAGGGTTGTCGTATTCATCACAAAGGTGTGGACCCACACTCTTGCGATTTGAATTAAAACTTCGCGCCTGTAGTAAGAGTACCTTTTTAACCCATAAGCTGATCATGCTTATTGCTGGAAGTATTCTGTGAAAAAGTAGAAGTTTCTACCGTCTCCGAGACTGTCAATTTTTGTGATAGCAGTTCAACTGCGCAATTGCCTACATTTTAAAAATTTTTCTGCAGCTTTGACAAGGCTTTTCAAAGATGTAACCAGCAACAACCTTTATGAAATGTTAAAAGTTTGAGTCACACCACACGACTTCAGAATCCATTTCATTGAATTCTCAATTCAATATTGTTTTGAACGTCAAAATGGATAAAAAGTTGGTTTTCAAAAAATGTTATAATATTTTTTTTAAATGATTCAAACAAAATTTTAGAATTTTGACCATTTTTCAAAAAGGTCTACCTATATGAATTACATTTTTGAAAAAAGTCCATAATGATTACATTTTTGAAAAGCTATTTTTTTTTTGTATCCCATGGTGTCAAAATTCAATATGGCGGCCATAAGAGAATCAAAAGTTGACTGTCATAGCTCAAATTCTGGAAGGCCTAGAAATTTTCTGTGGATACCATTCGATTGACAATTGTCAAAAATTCAAAAGATCCAAGTTTCATTTAAACAGCGTTAGTCGTTTGGAGATTTTTATTTAAAATCTCAATTTTCAGATTTTTCGGAATAACTCAGGAACTCTAATTTAACCGTTTAGGAGATGCCAATGGTGAGCAGTGCAAAATGAACCAGTCGTATATTAGGTATATTATGTAGGTTAAATAGTTTTGTAAATTAATGAATTATTATTGCATATGTACCTAGATCGTTCTACATAGTTTTAATCAACCAAGTCGTTTAAATGACTGAAAAATATTTTTAAAGGCCTAAAGACTGCGTCCCAATGTAAAAAATTGCATTGACGATTAGGCACTAGACACTAGGCCTACAGGTGGAGGGGGATGCTCGGCGATACGGCTCTATATGCACGTGCCTCATACAACGCTCGAAGATCAAAAACTAAACGTTTTCAATAACATTGTGCAGAATAATAACCCTCCATCTCAAATTGTCTAAAATCCAGCCCTGTCTTCCCCTCCAGGGTACAAATAAAAGACGGTCGTTATATTTTCCTGTTTACTGAGCTCTAATGCTGCCTCGTTAACGTTACTGTTTGCCCAACAAGACACAGATAACCGTCAGCCATCGACACGGATCCCCATAATTATTTACCGATTACGGCCAGCATGAGGGCCCAAACTGATAGCAATATCGGTAATGAACCCGCATGTACGGTCATCTTATATTGTCTTTTGTTCGGTTTCAGGCAAGCGACGTGCAATGGAGGCCGTCTAAGCAACCACACACTGATTATGCACAGCACCGACAATGGCACTGGTAAGTCCAAATTTTAATTGTTGTAATTATTCGGGGGCCGGAGCTACCAATCAGGGGTGTAGGGCAATCTCGTCCCAGTGCAATTAGCAGAGTTCCTTATTAATTAATGCAAGCCGCTTACAGACAGTTTACTTAAGATTCGGCCGGATATGAGCTCAACGAGGGGCTGTAAAGAGGTAACGTAATCAAGCCGCCCCCGGCTAGATAATTATTTCGATAAATTTAATATGATCCATGCACATACGTAAGCGGTTGCCTTAATTGTTATTGTTAATTTCCTGGCGGGGCATGTACTTGATTAGACTTTGTTGAATATTTGATCGAGGTTCTCGGGAGGCTCTCAACGACGCTCGCTGCGGAAACGCCCCGGCATCAATTAATTCATCTAATCAAGGCCTGGCCTGGCGTCGGGTTTCGGGTGTAAAAATTCCGTCGCTCATTTAAACTCGGCTGGAAAATTGGCCAATTCTACTGAAGAACGTCTTTAATCTGCATTACATTGTCACACGATCAATTTAATTATTGTTATTCATCCAATGGTTTTAATGGACGTGATTCAATTACTTGAAGTGAAAATCAATGTTTGAAATCGCAATATAACCGAGGCGTATAGTGTTCCTAGGCCCCGAAGGACAATTTGTAGGAAAACAATTCCTAGGATCAGAAATTCATCGAATCTATTTTCTGAAGTGAAACATCTATGAACCGCGTTCTCTGTTTTCAGACCTATTACCTTTAATAAATAAACTGTTCATTTTTTACATTTGTGTTACACAGGGTAGGTTCAAAGTCTTGTTCCACAAATTGTACTTACTGTTTAGAACGCGTTTCGGATTGTTGCTCCATCTTCAGCTAGGAAAGAAAATTAACACAGGCAATTGTTTTGCATTTTGTGTTAATTTCTGTTCTAGCTAAATATGGGTACAATTTGTGGAACAAGACTTTGAATCAACCCTATGTAATCAAACATCAGTTTCCTCTTTGCTTTCAACAAACTTGTATTTATGAGATGTAATTATTGTAAATTGGCTATCAGCGCCACGCGATTTTTAAAGTAAATCATGACAAGTTTCCGAAGATATTTATTAATTGAAGTGTTTAAGACAACTGTACCGAGAGATGGCGCTAACTAGCCGCACTTGAATAAGATCACTGGATTTCTCTCTTTGGAGAGGTACGGCAAACGGTATGGAGATATCAGGAAACATATCTCTTTCTCTTTTAAGTTTGTACGAAAATCACGTTAGATGTCAGAAAAATTACCTGAAGTTGACAGTTGTTTGTAAAATAGCTGCTTACAAAGTCTAGTTTTGCTTATCTTGCAGTATATTTCCTATATTGCTATGGTTTTATAGTGGAATCCTTTATTAACCGTTCCGCTTGTTAATTTTTTGAGTGAATTTTGATTTTGTGTTCCCTTGCCACAATTGGTTTCACAAAGACTAAATCAAGTCAATTTCTTTTTATTGTTTTCACCGCGAGTCACTTCAAGCACTACCCATCTTTTTTTATATCGCTCACAACTCTATTGCATGGCGCTACCTTATAAGCGCAGCTATTACACGTATCTACTATCTAGTGGCCTTAGCACTTGATCAAAGTGTGCTTCCTCCGATTACGGAAAAATGTGGAAACTTACAGACACGTGTTTTGACCTAATGGGTCTCATCAAGAGGGCTACCACGATCTCACAACCGAAGGAAGCTGATTCGAAACTTGTTAGAGCGCATACAGTAGTGTAAGTGAGATGTAATAAGGAAACATGTAGAAACCTAGGTCCAAACACGTGTCTGAAGGTTTCCACATTTTTCCTTAATCGGTGCACTCTTCTCCACTTCAATTAATAAATATTTTCGGAAACTGGTCCTGATTCACTTTAAATTTGTTATTTGATGATTTGCGATTAATTGTTTATTCGCTTCATTGCATTGTTCTTCGATCGTCGAGTCTGGGATCTTGGTTATAGGCTGTGGTATTGGAAAATTTAATTTGCAAGTGAAATAGAAGTATTTTAAAAGGGTTTATGAAAGATCGCTCGAACTTAATTCTATGATAATTCGTTTAGGACCCATTTCATAATAAAAGACGGCAGCAGAGAAGTGGCTGGAACCTCCCCAACGCGTGGGTTCCTTATTTCCGTGACTTGTGTTTAAGATTTTAAAGTTGATATGCCTAAATGGCACTTCCCGTGGACCAATTGCTCCCAAAAGCCTTTCAGCTCTTCAACGGGTCACCTCACCTCCATGTGCCAATTTTCGGACAAATCGATCCAGTAGTTTGGGCTATAACGTGGTTTCAGTGTTATTACAAAATTTCGATTTTTCTACCCAAAGGGTACTAAATGAGAATGAATTTTGTCCTATTTAAAACCAGAATTTGAAGACCTTTCTGATGGTGACAATAAATCTTTCAAAAACTTGTTTTGGATGGGTAAATGAGAGAATAATTTTAAATTTCGAAATTGGTGTGCCAAAACGGCACTTACCGGGGGCCGATTAAATCCAAATTTTGTTCACCTCTTCGACGTGTAATACAATCCTCATGTGCAAAATTTCAGCCAAATCGGTTCAGGGGCTTGGGCTGTATCGCGATGTTGAAGTCCGATAAAAATCTCGATTTTTTAGTTTTTGGTCGAAAGGGCACTGACAGTGAATACATATTTGGAAGCAGAATCTGGGGGTTTACATTTAAAATTTAAAAGTTGATGTGCCAAAACGGCATTTCCGGTTGCACGATTAGCTCCAAAAGCCTTTCAGATCTAAGCTGGGTTATCACATGCACACGTACCAAATTTCAGCTAAATCGGTCGAGTAGTTTGGACTGTGGCGTGTTTACGAACGTACGTACATACATACAGACACATTTTAAAAACCACTTTATTGGGTTCCTGAGACCTCAAAACGTATATATCGGGTCTTATCTCGAATTCTAAAATGTTAGTGATTTTTGGTGAAGCGGAGTGGGGAGGTTAAAAGGTCCTTTAAACTTTAAAGTCGGCTTTAAAGAGAAATTTGACCAATCCCTAGTTGAAATGTTCCCATGGTCACTCAAAGAAAATACACCCATGAGTACATGACCATGGGCATAGGCACATTTTGGACACCCATGGGCATGTACCTATGGGGATATAACCAAGAATCCCATGGTCATGAGCCCTTGGGCACCTTTGGGTATATCCCCATAGTCACGTGCCCATCCATGGGCACATTTTGGACACCCATGGGCACGTACCTATGGGGATATAACCCAAAGGTGCCCAAGGGCTCATGACCATGGGATTCTTGGTTATATCCCCATAGGTACGTGCCCATGGGTGTCCAAAATGTGCCCATGGATGGGCACGAGATATATTTGGGTACATCCCCATAGGCAAGTACCCATGGGTGTGCAGAATCTGCCCATGGTCACCTGTCCAAGAGAATATGCCCAAAAATACCTGTGGGAACGTGACCATGAGTGCCCAAATTTTGCCAGGGGTGGAGGAATGGTCATCTACTCATGGGTGTCCTATTTCTTTTGCCGATGTCGACGAATACCTCCAGATGGTATGAACGTACTCACAAGTGCAGATTGTTTTATTGGTATTTGATAGTATATCGATCATGGAATAATTTCTGCTGCCAGGATGTAACTTCTCAGAATCTGAAATTATGTGGTAATGAAAAATTCCTATAAAGTGAAAATTCAAGACATATCCCCAGCTAAAGTCAACTTTAAAGGCGGTTTGATAACTAATCGGCAGTAGTTATTTTCAAATATTGCTAAGCCAAAATATGTTTAAAGGAAACTTTAATTTTGAAGATGAAACAACGGAATACTTTTAATAATCAATTCAGTAACTTTGGGCCGATTTCATAATCAAATATCAAGTGTCCTTGCCTCTAGTACCATTTCAAAACAGCTGCTCCCGATTTGTCACTTTTAAAGGACCTTTAACGTTTATTATGAAATCGGCCCTTAAAGTAGTCTTTACCAGTTATTAACATTTCAGAAGTATATTCCCATAACATTTCATTTAGCACGTTCACATCAAAAATGTTTCTTAAGTTGTTTCAGAAGTGCTCCAAAAAATTAAACACTTTTTCCCAGGTCCAATTATTGGTGTAATCCGCATGACCCCCTATATTTGTTTCCCAAGACGGTACTTTCTAAAAAGACATTCAAGCTAAATTTATTAAGCGAAAAGAGGGGAACAAGAGGAGAATTCAAGAGAAAATACATCCGACTTCTTAAACATAACCTCACACATGCTTACCTTAATCTTCCTCAATATTGGCACTCCCTTTGAAAAATTCTACCTTTCTAACTATTTCCACCATTTCCACGCACGTTTACATCAAGTTTCCACTCGTTTTCCGTTAAAATCACATTAAATATAATAATATAAAACAGAAACACTGAATCACTGGATGTCTCGCGTTGGTCACTATGGTCACGGCACTTAACAAGCGTTGGTTGTTCTGACCACGTGACACTCCTGCTTACTCGGCGGCTATTTTAAAACGACGAATGCCGGAATTCAGTTATGAACGATTATAAAACGTTAAATGTGGTATTCTTATTCATGTTTATTATTGGCAGAAATTGGTGTCTAGGATCTACGGGGTTGAACTATTGGCGTTACCCCCGGCATTAACTAGTGTAGGTACTTTTTTCCAATAAAGGTCATGTTCCATGTGCGATTATTCGCATATCTTTTTAAGATAGGTATATCGCGATTTCTAGGGTATTCCACTAGATATCGACGGATTTCACTAAAGAATTCAAGAAAACTCCCCAAAAATCGCGATATCTCCCAGAAAAGGTGCGATATATCGCACATGGAATATAACCTTTATACATAATAAGTACCTACACTGTGTCGTTTTAGATGGGCACCGTGTCATATTTTGGTTACTTTTAGAGGGGGGATATAGATTTTTGTACTGCTGATGTAGACCCTTTATGAGATGCATCTTTTGAGGTGCACTCGAGTGCAAGTGAATGTTGACGATTTGTCAAAACGAGTAGGTATGCAATGGCGAATGGAAATACATTGGAATCGTTTACTAATTTTGACAAATCGTTGACACTCACTTGCACTCGAGTGTAGATATCTGACCTTATTCTCAATTGGTCAACTCCTACTGAGGCAACCTCGTGTATAGGACCATTATATTTTTCAATATTTTAATTACGTCGCGATCAAGATATCGAAAAAATTTATTGGAATAAAATGTTGCAATCCGATTTTGACTTCCTTTGCCGAATTTTAATTACAAATTAGAATTTTGAATTCTCTAAAAGAATTTTTCGATTTTGTCCAGTTACGCTGAAGATATCGAAAAAAATATTTAAGTAAAAGTTGTTCAGTAGTCAACTTTGACCTCATGTAACCGCTTTAAATCAAAATCAGCAATTCAAGTTTTTGTAAATTGAGACGTTTCCTGATTTTTCTAAAATTAAAGAAGCGAATTCTGAATTGGAACTTGGCATATGTGGTCAATACATGATTGTAAACGATTTATTCTTATGAACTTTTTCGATATCTTGATCACGAAGCAAAATATATGCATAAGATAGGTAATCTTAGAAAACTATTGCAAGTTATGGTGGGCTTAATATTATATATCCAAATGTGGTTACGATTCATAAGGGGACTTGCAGTGCACATTATGTTCATGTACCATGAGTACCCAAGAGGTGAGTTTGTGGGTCATGGGTACGTTCCCAAAACTTCGACCTCACCTTGGTCACATACCCAGTATGTGCACATTTCGAACCCATGTGCCTATGGGCACATTGTAGGTGCTCATGGGTCCATCAAAGCTACCATGGGTATATGCCCTTGGTCATCGGCATATTCCCAAAATGTTTGGTCATATCCCCATCGTAACCATGGTCACTCTTGGGAACTTTTCAACTAGGGCGGGAGCAGACGTTTTAAAATGTTGCTAGGCAAATATTTAAAACAAACTTTAAGTTTGAAAATGAAATTGCATACAATCAAGCCTATTACGGTGGCATTCAATATGAACAAGTTTGTAATTGAGTCGAAACCATAGCAATGCTCATTGAAATTGAAATCCACCATAAAGACCGAATGCCTATGCAATTGCATTGCATTGGATACAATTTAGGACCAAATATTGTATGGTGTCACACAGCCCTTAAGGAGTTGAGCCGATATTTAGGCGTTATGATTTTCCTTAAAAAATTTTAGGAAATTTATCTGGTATACCAGTTTAAATTCTAAATCAGGTAAAACAATAATCCAGAATCCTAAAATTAAAAATTTCGAGGAAATTAAGTTTCTTTCATCCCAGTAAGTCAGACTTAAATAAAAATTTAATCAACTCAGATTTATTTATATTGATATCTTTTTAAACCGTTGTGCTTGGTGCTTTGTAGCACCCAAATGAGCCTTCAAAATGTCGACAAACATCGTAAACAATGGTCACATTCTCCAATCAGCACTCTCAATTCATTTCAATGTTGACTAAAGTCAACCAAGTTACAGCATAGAGCTGATTGTCCCGATTTGATATATTTCATCACAAAGACGCAATGCATCTCATCTTGTAATTCGTCTGTCTTTGATGTAATCTTTATTTCTTACATTTCACGTTTTTTAAATTATCCTCCATAAGGCTGTTATAAGACCTGTTGGAAATTAAATCTATTATTATTATGATTTGCAAATGAAATAAGAGTGTCTTAAAATTGAACAAAACGTCCTCGATCAGCTTTCTTCTACGACAAACTGTTTAAGAGCTATGAACCATTAAATATTTGTTATCTGCGATCCAGAAGGCACTAGCTTTAAAGATAAAATGATGTCTTTTTCGCATATCAAATAAAAGCTCTTTTTAGGATCTTTTCGTCTGCCTAAGATCTAATCTTCCATCGCCATTAGTTTTCGACTGGTAGCTATTTAAAGAATCAAAAGTGGTAAGTTTTTCTTTTCATTACAATGAATGAATAATTGTGTAGAAAGCTTAGTAATAAATAATAAATTCACTGATGATCAGCCCACAATTTTGCGTCTTTACCAATTTAAATCCTTTTAAAGCTTTGATTGAACAATTTTCCACATAAGACTGTTTCATTGCTGTAAAGTGAGCTCTAACATGAGCGTTTTAATTATTATCGCAGCCTTGTGCATTAGGGACGAAGTCGAAGGCAAAGAGCCGGAATAAAACGTAAGTGGTTCTAATGGCAGCGGCTCAGAGAATAGTAAAGTTATGGAATAACAGAGCCATAGTTAAATGTTGGATGTGAATTATTGGGTTTTCTTGGTCGATTGGCATGTATTATTCGTGTAGCGGTTGCGGTAAACACGAAGTTAGTAGCCTCTGTAGGGCAATATCGGGAACGGTGGCTGCATGTTTTTCTTCCCGGCGGATTCCGACAAAAGAAATTCAGAGTGGCTTTTAAGTGGAGGAGCAGTTAAAATGATAATCGACTCTCTTAAATTTACTATGAGAGTGGAAACGAAAGGTCGATGCTACGAGACGAAGATGGAATAAAAGAAAATGTTAAAGTGCCATTTTTGCGAATCCGATGAAGTTAATGGAATGTCCGTGGCGCACTCTGTTCTCTTAAAAGTGTTCGTAGTCGTTAAGCCTACTCACATACACCATTTTAATACGCTTACCTTCTACTCGCAAAGACGTGTTCGGACCGAAAAGAGAAGCCTGTTCGCATTGAAAACTTGGAAAGAAAAAACTCCTGATGAAGTGCCATTACGGAATCGGAGTCTATATATTTTAATCGGCCGATACTGAAGTAAAGTTCGTTGTAACGCCCTCGAACATCTTTCCCATCTCTCGTGTATACTTCGCAGAGTGCATTTTCTGATTCTGTTTACCATATATATATCATTCTTTCTTGAAAATAATAGCGGAGTCGTGTACCAGTCTATTAGCAAAAGGATTTATTTTCATTTTAGCCGAGTGTAAAAAGCACCAAGACTAAAAATCAAGTGTCTTTTAAAGAAACTAATGGAGCAACCTTGTTTATAGATACCCTCCAACAGGATTTTTACGTTAGATTCTCTGGAGATGAGGTGGGACAGGTGGGGTCGTTAAAGGAAGACACCACTGTCCAATATATCAGTATTTGATCAATATTTAATAAAGGGTGCATTAAAAGAATGGCTTTCTTAGCTTTACCGTAATGGGATTGTCTTGTTCAACCGATTACAATAGAGCACTCTATCCAATCATCAGATGAAGAGACATTGCGCGAACGTAGGCAGTTTGCCGGTTCACTGGTAGGTGTCTCAATTTATTGCCTCAAACTTTCTGTTGTGATGAATAGGAGAAAACGGACCAATTTTAAAGTAGTCCAAATCTAAAGCCTCTATAGGCCCCGAGAGGGCAACCACTGCGTTAGTCCGCTGTACACCCTTCGATTTAGTCCGCTTTTATTCTGTTAGTCCGATTCAGTCCTATTTAGTCTCATTTAGTCCAGTTTAGTCCGATTTATTTTGCGTTAGTCCGACACAGTTTAGTGCTAGTACAAGATTATGTAGAATTGCTGGAAATTGAAAAAATCATTTGAAGTAACACTTGGTAACACTTGGTTTTCACTGCTGACGCGTTTCGAACACAATGTGCTCGTTATCAAAGCCGAAACTAAACAACCCTACCTGCCGGAAAACTGATATATTTACAGGCCCACCCGCGTAGCTCCACCCCTCGGCTGTGAAAGTTAGACCAATCACAGGTCGAGAAATGGTCACGCGTGGGTGAACACGTATAAATATAACAAGTCCTCCCTAAAGTAGCGTAAACAGAGATGAAAATGCGATCGGGCCTGTATCGGCGTTCATAAGCCTATTTCTAGACTTATAAATTACGATAATCTCCATCGCATCTAGCATCTGCACCTTGTTAACGCTACAAACTAACTTAATATTATCACTTATTCTATGGTTATTGTGTAAAGCATGTAGGGCAACACTGGATTTCTCAATTCTGCCATATTTAAGGTGGGCTAAGAGCTCATTAAATCTGGTGCTGAGAGACCTTCCTGTTTGACCTACATACTTTAGATCACAATTTTGACAATTGATTTCGTTATGCCAGATTTTTCGCTATTCCCTACTTTATCTTTCGGGTTGCCTAAAAGGTTTTTCAGTTTGTTTTCAGATCTGAAAACTGTCCTTAAATATTGTTGGGCAAAAAACCTTGTCAAACCTCTTGTCAACTGAGGTTCAAAAGGTAGTGCGACAAATTGTCTTCTTTTTGTTCTTAGGAGCGAAAAGTTGTAGCGTTTAACACTTGTTGTTTGAATTTTAACTTCCTAATGATGTTGTCTACTATGATAGGTTCAAACCCGTTATATCTCGCTATGTCTTTGATTGTTTTGAGTTCTTTCTGATATCTTTCCCTGTTTAAAGGAAAATTCAGAAGACGGTGTGTCAAAAAATGGAAACTTGCCATCTTGTGTTGTGCACAATGATGGTAGTCTGCCGAGATATAGCGGTATGTACCGGATTCTTTCCTATAAACGTCAAATTCTAACTTATTATTATTTCTAGAAAAGGAGGTTTTTTCTCTTTTTCTACTTCATGGGTGAATTTAATACTCGGAAAAATTGTCTTTAATTTTGAAGTGAAGTCCTCTAAACTGAACTGACTAGGATCGAAAACAGCAAAAATATCATCCACATATCCAAACCAAACCCTCGGAAAATACTCGCCACACTCGGCTTGCAACTCCGTCTCGAGGACGCTCATGAATAATTCTGCCAGAATGGGGAAAGGGGGTTCTCCATGCCAGTACCATCCTTTTGCTCAAAAAAGCAACAATTGATCTGGAAGCAGTTTTGCCTCATGCAGAGTTCTGCAAGTCGGATATACTCGTCAACGACCTCTGGCGAGAGATCGTTAGTCTCAAGTAAATTCCTTAGGTGGTCGAGTGTTTCTGGGACGGGAACACTCGGAAAAATAGAACTAACATCAAAAGAAACCAGTATTTCATCTGTTTTTTGACTCCACATGTTTGTTTTATTTTGTTGATAAACTTCAACGAGTTCTTGACAGAGAGTTTGGGTTGTTTAACAGATAAATTACTAAATTCTTTGACCAACCATTTTGACAGCAAATAAGTTGGTGAACCTATTGCTGAAACGATGGGTCTTACACTTTTCCCAGGTTTGTGTCATCGACTCTTTCGAAATAATCCTTTTTGCCCAAAATGACTACCTTATTTATTATAAACCTTTGTCAAATTCAATCTTTCGAGCGTAATAATTGTTTACTAGTTTCCCTTGTTTTCCATTGTGATAGGACCCAATGCATATTGGCTCAATTAATTCGCGAATTTTGACTAAAATAGTGATAGGATGTCAACAAAAATTCTTGTGATGGTAGTTTAAGACATTCTAAACAAGATTCCGGTGTTAACTCATTTACAGCCAAAACTGTAAATACGCCTTTTAGGCTTAGCACGGCAGTATAGGACTAGCACGACGAAATGGACTAAATTGTCTAAATTGGACTAAAACAGACTAAACTGAACTAAAGCAGGCTAGGCTGGACTAAAACAGGCTAGACTGGACTAAAACGGACTAGCCTGATAGAAATTGAACTAAATTGGACTAAATCGAACTAAACTAGACTAAATCGAACTAAACCGCACCCATCTCTGAAATTTGGACGCGGTAGAGAACACATTTTGGGCGCCGCATGAGGCAATTTAGTCCGAATTGATCCAATTTAGTCCAATTAAGTTCACTTTAGTCCAATTTAGTTCAATATGTTCCAGGCTGGTCCGCTTTAGTCCAGTCTAGCCTGCTTTAGTCCAGTCTAACCTGCTTTAGTTCAGTCTAGCCTGCTTTAGTTCAGTCTAGTCAGCTTTAAAAGTTCAATTTAGTCCGATTTACTCCAGTCTTGTTCTATTTAGTCCATTTAGTCCTTCTATTCCTTAAATAGTCCGGCCTACTCCTAGTCCGCGGCACATTTTTTTTGTGAGTGGTTGCCCCCTCGATAGGCCCTCTACATTTTTAGCTGAAGCCTTTGGTACAAATGCAGGGAAAGGAAAGCAGGAGTGACATCAGATTCCTGGTCGGACAACCACTTCTAGATTGATTTATGTGGAAAGTCCAGATCGGTAGAAGCTGAAAGTGAAAGAAGGCCGGATCAATGTACCTAACGTGGTCAAATAGGGTGCCGTTATAATTTGGCCCTTGAGAGCAATGATTCCGCTTCCATGTGCTACTCCGCCTCATCCGTCACTCTGTCAAACTTTACCAATGTGTTACGGCCATTCTCTATGTAATATCAAAGTTTCTTAATAAGGCACTCTGTAGTTATTGCGAAAATGGCCGGCCGCTGCTGATGGATGCGGTCGGAGGGGAACGATGCAAAGAGCACCAGGAGAGGGAGCCTCGCATTACAAATCGAGTAAAGGATCCGTCCGCGAGGCAGTTGGAGAGTCCTTAATATCAAAGACAGCGCCATCTAGAAGGTTAGAAGTGTCACGTGCCTCAAACAATATCCTTAAGAGTAAGATTTATGGTCGACTCTCGTACGAATTTATACAAGTTTTATCGTATCCGAGTGTTTTCGATGCCTGTCTGATTTCCTATTCGAACGTGTATAGAGGAGATGAGACCAGGATCGGTCCTGGGTCCGACGCAATCATAAATATCTCGGAATATCAAATAACCGAAATTGAAATTGGGAGCGGTTCTTAATGGTGCGGCAATAACCGAATGCGAAAAAGAAACAATGTTGGCGGGCTTAGTTTTCAAGTAATAAATGCGAGTAAGCGAGCATGCGAGTCATGCAAGTGTGTGCCCCATTTCGCTATAAAAGTCAACGAGTAATATAAAATTCTAATATAAACGGCCGGATACAATCTGGAAATACATTGTGGCGTGGCAGCACCGTAATCGATGCGGTAGTTTATGCAAAGTGGAGGACCCAGGTTGACTTTCAAAGGCAATTTATAAAACTTGATAACGTAAAACATTGTGAAAGTTTCCTCAATCATGCTGAGTAAGCGCCGCACTGGTTACGGCGCCGAAAAGAACACCCCCGAATTCCGAACCACCTTGCTAATGGATCAATCAAACTTGCAGAGGAGCGACAAGGACCGACGATTAATTAATAGTTTAATGGCTCGGCATACAAGTTATAGAGATCTAATAATTCACGATCACGCTGGAAATTGTCATTTATCATAATGTAAACTTTGACTTCGCTGCAAATTCAATTAATGTCAATCCATCTCTAATCTAAATCCGGTCTACAGGCCGCTCGTTAATGCATTCTGGAGAGAGATAACGCGTGTAATTGATCCGACTCCAATTAGGTTGACAGAAATCGCTGCATTGCCAGACTACCTCCAATGTTTGCTTATGTCCTCTGTAATTAACTCTACTCGTCTTCTGTTTGACAGATTTCATTGGTCATGGAGGATAATCTCATATCGTTTCGTATTCTCTCCAGAATTACTTAGGTACTGTGAGTGAGAGGCATCCTGCAGTGCACACCAATGGACACCCTACTAGAGGCGAACAACTTAAACTTACTTTTTTTAGGGTCGGTTGTTCAGTTGATTAAATTCGGTGTAGCCTAAACTTAAAGTTTGGTTGATAGTCTACAGCCAATCAGAACGCTTAACTCTCGCGTTTAAACCAGGTCTAAAGTTAACCTCGGACTGTACAACCGGCCCTTAGTTTACTTTAATTACTATAAAGACGCAAACAAAAAGAAGGGATGGTAGACAAGAATATAAAAGATAAGGTCAAGAGAAAAGCGCAAAAACGAAAGTATCGTATAGATATTATATAACAAGACTTTATGGAATAAGGTACATTTTTACGAAAACTTTTAGCTTCTAGGCTTTGCGGAGCATAGTTACTCGATCGAAGCATCGAATCGCCAAAAGCATCAAATCTTTACGTTTTAGGGTCCCGAGAACCCAAAAAAGTGGTTTTTGAAAAATGAATGTGTGTCTATAAACGAGCTACAGCCTAAACTACTGGACATATCAAGCTAAAATTTGGTTTGCACAAGTTGTTTGGGAAAAGGTATGTATAGTAGAGCAAATGCTGTAAGGTTATATGGCAGCAATAAAATTTGTAAATAATCCTAATAGGTCATTACCTGGGGTTTTTCCCGCACTGCACGTTTGGTAGCTTCGCAGGCCCGGCCTCAAAATTTCTTTCCCCAATGAAATAAAATTAACACCAGAAAAATTAATTAATTAAATTTTAAATTATTAAGACTATACCTGCAATTAATACATCAAATAATTACGGAAATAGAACAAGATACGCGCTGGAATCGTATATAATCGATGCGGCGTCGACTGGCGCTAAGTTGGAGTTCGGCTCTGGCAGCACAGCAAAGGTGTCTTGGCTGCTTTACCTGATTTGTTTACATTATCATCACTGCTGGCCCATTGTTCCCTCAACTGGCTTTCCGACAATGCAAAATTTTTATGAGGGCCATATAACCTTACAGGATTTGGATTACTATAGTACTATGTAGGTGTTTATTTTAGTAAATGAGCGTCGATCGCAATGCGCAGGACAGCACCAGCGATCACGGCATTCCATCAGCACCCCCGGCCGACGCGGCCGGCTTCTGAATCACAAATTCTGACTTTAACCATTAGATTGAAAAGATCGGACAGCTCAATTTATATTTTTATACCTAGTTAGAATCAATTGTTAAAAGTAGAAAGTTCTACTGTCTCCGAGACTTGCCAATTTCCTTTATTTACATTAAGCTTATTTCTCATCGCGCGAATTGACGATTTGCGGATTGGCGGAACGGTCCGTGATTGGTCAACTTTTGGAAATCTTTAAAAATCAACCAATACCAGACGATTAAACTCGTATGTCATTTGTAAAATTTCACATTTGTAGGTTAAGGCATACAAAAAGATCAGAATAGGCCTAAACCCGAGTACCCAAGCTGGTTCAGTGTACATTCCCAAAACCAACCCTCTACAAAAACATATTGAAGACTGCTGACCTGTCAAAAAAGGATATTTGGCGCCATGTAATTTTGCACAGCGTGTCGTCATCTTGTGACTACTTTTTTGTTTAAGACAATTTTACTCGGTGAAGTTTGGGTATTTATTGTTCAAAGATTTAAAGCTCTCCAGCTAAAGCTGTCGAGCTCTAATCAGAACAAAATTCCAAAATTCAACCCGTAAAATTGTCTTAAACAACAAAGTTAAGTAAAAATTGAGAAATTTGGTCGATAAGAAATCGATGGTCGCATTACATTTGATAGGAGTATTTGTGAAACTATATAAACTTGGGTTTAGGTTCATTCTGATTTTTTTTTGTATTGTCTGACCTATAAATTAAAACATCAAATACAATTGGTTGAGAAAAAGAATCCTACACAGGTAATAGAAATAATATTGAATAGGTTGAAAATGGAGTTAAAAAAATGGACAGCTGTGTGATCAATTCCCAATCACCTATAAATTTCAATCCACAGTCTCGAAGTGTTTCGGGAGTTTTTAAAAATTTTTATTTTTTATTGCCAAAAGGGCACTAAGTTTGATTGCACTTTTGGAAATAGAATTTAAAGACCTTTCAGAAGACCTGATAAAACAAATTATGGCCATCTTTCAAATTTCATAGGTGACATACCAAAAAGGCACCTGTAATTGGCCGATTGCCACCAAACTTAAGTACATTTTCCTGCTTGTTGTATCTAAATTCCTCTCGAGAAAATTCTTGAATTTATTCCTTACTTTTGAAAAGAACTGTATAGACACATTGGTTTACAAAGACCTGGGAGAAGGAAACGATACCACAGGACTGGAGATTCGAGACAGAATGACAAAATAAATTGTATTCAATTTTTTTTGTAACTAAATCTGGGTAGGAGTTTGTTACAGAGCTAAAAAAATTAGGATCTTGTCAGATTTGAAAGATTTAATTGTATATTCAGATTTGAATTGTAGTTAGTGTAGGTAGTACCTACTTTTACTAGGTACTTTTAATACTTTCTTGGACTTTTTAAGATAAACCCTAACATTTATTATTACTAGGGCCACCAGAAACAGTAAATAAAAAAGTGGTTAGCAGAGAAGCGGCTAGAACCTCCCCATCTCGTGGGCCTTTAATTTCCGTGTATTTAGCAGCGAATTGAATACGAGAATTTTTGTCCTTTGCACAAATTTCACACTTTCTGACAGGTAGCGACATTTAAGGTTAATATTTTGCCGAATTTACTACCATTCTCTGTCAGTCCGCAATTTTTAAACGAGAATGACAATTTTCATTATTTTCTGCCGAAATGGTAGGAATTGTGAATAGATTCTTAGAATCAGAATTTAATGATTTTGCAACGGTAACATAAAAATGGGCAGCAGAGAAGCGGCTGGGACCTCCCCATCGCGTGGATTTTTGTTTTCCGTGTAGCCAATTGAACACGAAATTTTTAGACCGCTCATCATTCTGACTAATTTAACACTTTCTGACAATTTTTTTTGATTTTGATTATTTTCTGCTGAAATGGTAGGAACTGTGAATAGATTTTTAGAACCAGAATTTAATGATTTTTCAATGATGACATAAAAAATGAGGCCTTGTAGTTAAAATTTTGAAGGGGATGTGCCTAAAAGTCAATCCCGTGGACCAATTGCTTCCAAAAGCCTTTCAACTCTTCAACGGGTCTCTATTTACCAAATTTCAGCCAAATCGATGGAGTACTTTGGGTTATACCTAATATAATGTGTTTCTAGTGTTATTAAAAAAATTAGGGCACTAAATGCAAAATTTTAAAATTGATGTGTCAAAACGGCACTTGCCCGTGGGTCGATTGCCTCCAAATATTTTTCATCTCTTCGACGTGTACCTAATACAATGTTCATGTGCAAAATTTTAGCGAAATCGGTCCAGTGGTTTGGGCTGTATCGTGTTTAAAGTGCGTTAAAAATCTCGAATACATATTTGAGTTTTTGTCAAAAACGCACGAAGAGTGAATACATCTTTAGAAGCAGAACTGAAGGCCTTTGTTATTCGAAAATTTTAATGAATGCAGAAACCTCCCATATTTTTTGAAAATTGTGGGGTTGGGAAAGTTAAAATTCGCAACTGTAATACAAATGGTCTCCGAACAGGAAAGCGAAGAACTAATATTAAAGTTCATGTGTTCCTTGTAAATGCAACAAGATGAATGTGTGTTGCACAAGGCCCTTAATTGCATAATCGTGATAATTAAGTATTTCAATCAGCATTTTGCTGGCGGTAATTAAAAAAATAATTAAATTTATGGTAGTTTGGCGAAGATAACGGTGCCTGGTAAAGTTATCTGAAAGCCACTTAAACATTAATTTCTCTGCTGGTTATACCCACCAATAATTTATGGATGACATTACGTAGGTGTCGTGGTTCAGTCCTGCTGCGTTGACACGACTCATAAAGTGGCGATTTTTTCACGAGAAAGCCGCTATGTGGCAAAAGAAACAACGACGGGAGTGCATCGTGGTAGACGTCATGAAGTGGGTAATGACGCCGCGACGCCCGTCCCCTCAACCTCATACTATTCACGCTCGCGCGCCACTCACTGCCATTAAATCTCCGGAGTTAATACAAAATGCATTTGTTGTTGTTCCATTATGTAAATGAAAACTCAAACCACTCTCGCTCGTTCCATCAGCGTGCGATAATGCATTTCCGGAATCCATAAAAAATCATCTCTGGTCGAATCTATTAAATGGCCATTTGTACTTGGACGGAAATACGATTAGGACGAAAGGGTTTTCGTGCCATCAGGCAAACAATCGGGCGGGAATTAATGCACAATACGATCAAAATGTAAATGCCATAATCAGCATAAACTGTTAGAATGATGATAATAGAGATTTGATAGAGACTAATTCCGGGAGAGCTTTGTGCCTACATCTGTAACTGGCAGGATCGTTAAAATAAGCTCGACACGAAATCCGCCGGCTCAAACCGCCCATTCAACCGGTCTGTCATCATCCGAAAGAGGCGGACTTTCTAGTCTCAAATTCTCAATTGAAAACGGACGTTCCATTAATCATGCGATTATTTCATTCACAAAAGTCCAACAGGAAACATGTAACAGAGCTAATTTCATTTGATAAATCCAATTCGTCAGGGCCGTGTTAAGGCCGAATCGGTGAGGCGACCGCCTAGGACGTAAAAATCTTGGGGCGCAAAAGATCATATCGTTAAAATTCTTCTTAAAAGCGACAATTGTTTCTTTCCTGCAAAGGCGAACAGCGGCGCGGCCGGTGAGGCGCCCGGA
The DNA here is from genome assembly GCA_963924575.1 of Pycnomerus fuliginosus. Lineage (NCBI taxonomy): Eukaryota > Metazoa > Arthropoda > Insecta > Coleoptera > Zopheridae > Pycnomerus > Pycnomerus fuliginosus. Next base: position 18,688,539 of record OZ004622.1, read on the forward strand.
GAATTCTAGTTTATACTTTATACAGGGTGTTCCTATATTCATAGTCCTTACTCCGGGACGTTATTCCTTACATCATTCTACGAAGAAAAGTTCCTCTGGACGTATGTCCGGAAATGCTTTATAGGGGTACATACTCAAAAAGTCAAATTTTTTAAAATTTCTCGAAAAATATTAATACTAGAATTTTGAAATTTGGAGCAGTCGTTAGTATCATAAAGAGCTTTCTCCTCCCTAATAAAATCTTAATCGGTGGTCTATTCTACCCAGAAAAGAGGCTCTTTTGAATGTCGCTAAAACCCTTTCCGATTAAAGTGACTTTGATTAATTTAGAGCTCAAAAATTTCTGTTGTAAGATTTATTTTATCTAGCTGATTAGTGAAAATAAATTCGTTATACGATTTCTTCCATCATTTTAGAAAGAAAAGTTCATATGGACATGTGGCGGTAAATAGTTGCTATGGTCCTTCGAATAATATGTTTTCTGAGACTCCTTTCAAAGGACGATAATTCTTTTAGGAAACAGCTGCCGTATCTTAGTATGAACTTTTCTTCCTAAGCTGATGTAAGGAATTATCCTCCATCTTTATTTTCACTAATTATGGAGATAAAACAAAGTGCTAGTCACAAATTTTCGCCCCCTAAACCGCTTGCAATCATTTTATTCGAAAATGGTGCGCCCTGGCTACATTCAACAAGAGCACCTTTTTTATGTGGAATAGAGATAAGAATAGAGATTACGATTTTATTATTATTTGGCAAAGAAAGACCCACAACAGGAGAAAATGTAAAAATATGTGTAAGGCCCCCCAAAAACGCACACTTCTGATGTTATTAAAAATCTGAAAAAAATTTAAGAGAAAGTTCTTTATAACACTAACCATTGCTCTGTAGGAACTCCCTGTAATATTCACTTACAAAACACAACAATGCATAATAATAATAATGTACTATGGAAACACTGGACAACTTCGGTGGAAAAATGCACTATCACTAGAAACACCCCACTACACCGAAACACTTGATTTTCAGCGGTGAAAATCATGTGTTTCGGTGTAGTGGGGTGTTTCTAGTGATAGTGAATAATAATGTAACTTTATTTGTATCAGAAGACTGTTTTTCATTTTCGCCCTATAAAACACGAAGGAGAAAACATAAATAATATATAAAATGTTAGTACTTAGAACCATTCAAATTCAAGGTTATCTTGCAATTGCAAGAAATGACGTTTTAAATTAACTCGAAGACTTAAGACGGAAGGACAGTCGTTCAAAAACTTGAAATAGGTACTTATTAATAAGTATCACAGTAACAAAAGAAAAGCAGCATTCGAATTTAGACGTGTTGTGACTAGGGATATCATACATATATTATGCAAGTTTCTAAGATTATTATGATGGGAATCTGACAGTTTTCTCAAGAGTAGATAGAAATGAGTGGGTTGTTTTAAATGTAAAACCTTAAAGATTAAGCATAGGTATTGAAGCAGAAAAACAAATGATATCTTAAGAATTTTGCCAGCATTGTAAAAGGGAGTTATATGTTCAGTATAAGTTACATCGAATGAAAATCTGAAGCAAGAATTTTGAAGTTTTTGAATGCGATACTTAAAATTTTGATTCAAAAAGCAGTAATTGAAAGAGCTTAAAACTAAGGAATTGCACAATTTCAATTTGACATCGGAAGACAGTTGTTCTTTAAACTGATACAAATATTTTAATTTAACATAAGCCATTCCCAGCAGTTTGGAAACATGAGCTTCACAATTTAAACCTGAATCAAAATGAGACCGAGGTTTTTTGCGGAACATTCGATAGGAATAGACACATTATTAAGATGAAAATTAGGCACATTTTGTAATATTTTTTCACGAATAAAACTGGAACTACAACACAAAGCCACACTTTTGGATGGATTGAGAATTAAACAGTTCGAACGAGAACGATACATGACATGGCATGGCATGTAAATGAATTTCGGAGTAAAAAGTAAGTACTTATAGTATTTCTCGATGACTTTTGCGGATGAGTGGGCGTGTCTAGTTCAAACCATATGTTCAACATGCGGCAAATCTATTACAAAACCTGCTACGTCCGTAAGTGAAGCGTGTATTATCTGGAGCCGCTCGGTTCTATTCATGAATTCTTAAAATACCTGTGCTAAGTGGGGATTGGTTGTTTCCTGCGCAAAACTAGCCTCAATAGCACACGGTCCGAGAGACTCTTCTCGGGTTGGTGGACAGAAAGAAGGAATAACCTTTAAACCTTAAGCTATTTAGCCAATGTGGTCCACGTGGAGTGGTACTGGCCGATAAAAAGAAAAACTTCAAGTATGAATTGAATAGATGCTTAGCAAAGGTATTTTAAGAATTCATGAGTAGAACGGAACGGCTCCAGATAATACACGCTTCACTTACGGACGCAGCAAGTCTTCTAACAGATTTGCCGCACCTAGAACATTGTCGTTTGAACAAGGCACGTCCGGTATCACCCACTCATCCGCAAAAGTCATCGAGAAATACTATACCTGGACACCTAAGTTAGATATTTGATTTTAATTTTTATCCAGTTGCGTAATTTGGCATTGGCAATACATTTTTATTGAGCCTTCTGTTTAAGCGGAGAGTTTTAAATCAATGTTTTTGTGTCAGATGTTGTGTTTGTGTAAGATGGAACGAAAGAAGAAAAAGAAGAAAAAGAAAAAAAGGTATAAAATTATTGTTTGGTTCGGATTTGGACTGTGAAAATACTGAAAATCAGGTGCAAACGGGGGTGGGCTAAAAATTATTATTATTGTTAGTGTCATATTATTATTACTGGGGCGCCAAATTTCATCCAGGCCTTACCTAAAATATTTCCTTAACACGGCCCTGCAATTCATCAAGGAACAACAATAATTGCAAGAATTACACATATCTGCATGTGAAATCTATTAAGATTTCTTCTGAGAACCCGGGAAAACCTATTTTTTTAATTATGGCAGGCTAATTAAAAATTTATTTTTCATTTGGAAACGTTAATTAAAATTTCTGCGCGATATAAAAAAGTTGTGTAGTAAACCAAGACGGACGAAAACAGTCTTAATCTCGCTTTGAAAATTTAATTTGATTATTAAAAATTTAAAGTCTCGAATGTTAATTAAATTGCGTACAGAAAGAAAGGCTAATGAAATGTCAGGACTCGAGAGAATGTGATTAATTGCAGGGATCAGCGCCTCGGGCTGAACGAAGATGACGACGACGACGAGGAGGACGCGGAAAGGACCAAACCTGGTGATCGCTTAATTGCCACAACATCAATAGAAATCTGGCTGCCGTCCAGCCACATGTAAATAAACGAAAAGCGGTTAAAATTCAAATTGATGTAATGAGATGGAAATTGGATCAGAAACAGCGATAAATTACAATATAAAGCCTACTTTAATTAAAGTGATAATTAAAAAAGATCAGTATCTGCTCGCACTGCGAGAGCACGTCCAACCTAGATTACTTTTACACACGTAACTCCCCATTGCCGTTTAATTATAAGCTGATACTCGATGTGCGGATCCTTCTCCCGGAACTGCTCCATAATCTTCTCATTTTAGATAGGTCTCGTTCCACTCGTTCCCTAATTAACTGCAGAAAAATGTTTTGAAGCTAAAGCGGCGGAGCTCGTTCATTTGGCTTAGACATTCTGTAATACAATTTAGATAATTCAAAAGAGATGAATGGAGCTCTACAAGAAGACACATGGGGCTAAGTCTGGTGAACGCGAAGGCTAAAGCTTCGCTTTTGGATTTTATGAATTTATTTCTCCACGAAATAATAGAGGAAAAAAGAAGAGAGGAAGAAGGCATAATGGACAAAAAAGTGATAATAGGAGTGGAGAATAATGACGGTGTACAGCAGAGACATGAAAACAACGAAAAAGAAAGTAGAAGAGAAACAGGAGAAAGGAAAGGGGAATGCATACTCATAGGAGGGGACTTCAATGGCAAGACTATTAGAGGGAAGGGGGCAAGAACCTGGGCAGAAAACAGAGACAAAGCAGAGAATAAAGAGGGAATAATCCGAGAAGAACTGGTAGAAGAAAAGGGACGGGAAGTATTAAACGAAAATAAAAGAGGAGTTGAAAAGGGGGAATTTACACATATATGTGAGACAATAGAACATCTGGTGAGAGAGTGTGAGAGAATAAGAGAGGAGGAAAGAGAGAAACAGTATACATGGTGTCTCTTTTAAAGTGTCAGTTAGCGATATTTAGTACTATACTATATATGTTTAATACTAGCCTACAGGGAATTTAGTTTTGCATCTTTTGGATACATAAAATTAGGTTACCTACTCGCATTTGAAAAAATTGAGTTGTGGACAATTTCGTAGCGCCATTTAAAAAAAAATAATTTCCGCCATGTTGTTATGTCAACATGAACGAACACAGCCGAAAGCTGAAATCTTGTATTTTCAACCCTCCAAGTTTGATTTTTTCTGTGCCGTACCTACATTCAGTGGCGCCCGTGGCTAACCACTACCGCGGCGCCCCTAGCCCCCACGATAATAACTGATAAGCAAAAAAAAAGGTTGCAAAAACCCAAAAAGTATACCTACTTCAAAGTAAAAAAATTCAATAAATAGTTAATACCTCCAAGGAAGCGAAATCAAGATTTGCGTTTTCGGGATTTATTTATTATAGGAAAGTACCATGAAATTGTATTCCTCAATAGGGTAGGTAATCAAACTTATTATTATTATTATCGAAAGTACTGCCATATTTGCCGGTCTTTCTTGGTCCAGAGAAGACGGTAAATAATTTTTGTTAAAATACAAGCGATTTAGGGTTTCTGGTATTAATGCCGAGTTGCACCGCGGAGTTTATGAGATGATTAGCGTTAATCTTTACTTAACTTCAAAAATTATGTTGCATCGCACTTTAATCACATGTTAATCAGATTTTAACTAAATAGCGAATTTTCTTTGATTAAAATTTTGAGATCCTCTTTTCAGAACTTTTCAAGTCTTGTGCCTTTCTAGAGTGTTTTTGGATTTTTAGTCGATCAGGGATGATCTGGATATACTGAAAATTATCGATCACGGATTTTCGAGATTGAGATATGCACGTTCAGATAAATTTCATGATTTCGATGAATTTACATTTAATTCCCGATTTCGACTAACAAAACAATCCGCGCTACATTTTCTGGTTCTAATTGAAGAACGTCCTGAATCCCAAATAAGTACGTGCATGTAATCTCAAGCTTAATCCAGATGTTTTCTTCTCCAATTATTTTAGCAATGATAACGTTTCTCCGATGAACCAGTTGCTTACTGCTTTGCGATTTTATGCTAGTGCTGGGCATTTAGCGTCTGTAGCAGATGATATGGGAATGCACATTTCAACAGTCTCTATAGAATTATTCTGAGAGTTTCAGAGGCCATAGTTGATAAACTGTTCCAACGATTCGTGAAGATGCCCGAACTAAGAAGAGATTCAAAGTTATCAAAACGTATTCTATGAGATGGCAAGATTCCCTAGAGTACTGCAGTGGACTGTACGCATGTTAAAATCCAATCACCGGGTGGTGACCATGCTGAGGTTTTCCGAAACCGAAAATCTTATTTCTCCTTAAACGTGCAAGCATTTTGCGATTCAAAAATGAGAATAATAGACTTAGTTTCTCGATGGCCAGGCTCAGTAGACGACGCAACAATTTACAATAACAGTAGAATTAGGGCAAGATTTGAAAGTGGAGAGTTTCCTAATTGTTTACTTTTGGGTAAATTAGTTGTACGCCTTTACCTTGTAGGTAGGTACTTATGAGATAAATGTTTACAGATGATAGTGGATATCCAATTCGCCCATAGGTATTTTTTTACCTCCCTAACAAATCCTACGACAAGAGCTGAGAGACTTTACAATGAATCTCACTTTAGAACCCGAAATGTGATTGAACGTACTTTTGGATGTTGGAAGGGTTTTTTCTGGGGCGAATAGTTGGGGCTGGGTTCCCTCTTTTCATTATGGTGCTCCATTTCCATAGACTCCTAACTTTTAATACTCAACTAAAAACATGCTGTTAGCCCAAAAACTGTTCTAACAAGTAATACTTTACGCCATAACCCAAAATAGAAAAATTTCTAGGAACTGAAAGCAAGTGTCGGCAAAACATTTGACGCACTTTTTCAGATTATGCTGCATTGCCACAGTGTGCTACCATTTAATTCGTTATTTTACTAATAAACGTTTATGCTTCGGCAGTGCAAGTGATTTGATTTTAATTAATGATTAACTTTAATATTGTATTAGCTAATAATTGTTTAAAGATAATGCGGTGCAAACGGGCATAAGAAAACTTTTATAAATAAAGTCGGTCAATGTAATTGTGAAGCTCTCAAACTTAAAATAGTCGAATATATGCCTAATCTTAAATATTTTCCTTAACGAACTTTATTTTGAGTTGACTTATACAGAAGGCATCTTCGACTTTATTTAGCCAAAATATTGGCTGCGTCCAGTTGCAAGTTGCAACCAAATATTTTAGCTAATAATGGTAAGATTGGGGGAAACGTAGTATTACTTATCTGAAGAATTCTGATGAAGTCGAAAAGCTATAAGTTGTGAATGGGAAGAAGATTCTGACAGTCCTGTCTCTTCTTATGTATCTTGAAGATTTATTTGTTATTTCAATTTACCTAAATGTTAATATGGTTGTATGAGATATGAAGGATGAACGATATGATGTTCAAAAAAAATTGTTGGTAGTTCAGAAAAAAATTCCCACTTGACAAAGCGGAAATGCATCCAGTGCATGAAGGGAGCCAGTCTACGCATAGTAGACAAGAATGGCAAACTGCCGTGCTTGCTAAGCCCAAAAAGCATATCTACAGTTTCGACCGAAACGCGAGATTTTGACGATTTCATATTTTAAAACACAGAAGACCCAAATGCCTATTGGCTCAATTAATTCGCGAATTTTGACTAAAATAGTGATTTGATGTCAACGAAAATTCTTATCATGTAGTTTAAGACATTCTAAACAAGACTTCGGTGTTACCTAATTCATTTTCCGGCTAAACTGTAAATACGCCTTTTAGGCTTAGCACGACAGAATAATGACTGTCAAATAAATAATTTGTCACAAAATGTCATGATGAGAGCGTCCAAAAGCACCAAATTGACAACCCTTAATAAACTGACATCAATTATTTTCGTTTAATCACGTTGTTTCGTGTCCTTTTATTAAAATCATCAATACCAACCGTTATAAAATGACCACCCAGGTAAGACCCAAGCCAAGACAAAACGTTAAAAAATTTAATTTTCGGCGCCCCTGACGCCTCTAGAGCTCGGGCGCCCGTGGCAAATGCCACCTTCGCCACGCCCTAGCTACGGCACTGGATTTCTTAATCTTCAACCGTCTGGAATATACAAATTTTTCTATTGCTGGATAAAAACAATTTTTTTACAGAAAGTATGGATTAGAACTTGGACATGGGCCACCCAGTTCTCAAAATACCGCACATGCCATTTTGGCATATGATACTCTAGAACACATAAGGAAACTATGCACAAAAAATCACGTGTGCGGTATTTTGAGAACACTGTTGGAAATAAGACAAAATTGAACATTTATTCTTAATTGAACTTTATTTTTAACTTGACGCAAGTGCAGTACCCTATAAACTTCAATACCCTCTATGGGTTTTCTTCTTCATTGTACCCTATTTTCATTCTTTTTTTTGTTTCATTTAACCTGATATTTGGCCCAAAATAGTAGCTTATCCCATACACTCCTTTTGACATGTGTCAAAAACATGACAGTTAGATAGGCAAAGTGGGGGGTGCAATAAATTGACAATTAAGAGGCCAATCCGAACCTAGAGTCAAAAGATAGGCTTCCTATTTAAAAGAACAAAGATGGCGGCCATTTCCGGTATAACCGGAAGTGAGTTATAGCTGAAAATATTTTCATTCGATGGGGGATAAATTGAAACCCCCGTGTGTGAATTTTCGTTCAGCTGCTCAAAACGATTCTCTAAATATCGCCATAACTATCACTTTAAAAGAGACATACCCTGTATTGAATGTATAAGGAATAAAATGGACGAATAAAGTGAAAAGAGCAAGAAGTTGAAGCGGAGGGGAAGAGAAGACAGAAACAGAAGATAGAATGAAGAGAAAGAATTCAGTTTTATGAATTAATGATACGTTTATTTATATTTATTGTACATAATTTAGTGATGTAGGGTAGAGACGGCAGGGCCCATATTACAGGCCATAAAGACAGTAATAAAGTTTTTCTTTTTATTTCTCCACGAAATTATCAAAAACTTTAAATTTTGACCATGGTTTAGTGACAATTCGCAAAAAAATCTTCAAAAATAAAAGCATCTGGAAAAGAGTTTTATTTTTAAAAATTTAAGATATTTGCCGCCTGTCGATGAATGACAGGAAATTAAACAAAAAACACTGTAAAATCCATTTTAAAGAAGTTTTCAGAAAGAATTATTTTGAGTTTGAGTTTGGAAGAATGTCTCTGGAAATGACAACGTATTTTTGTAGATTAATTAAATCCACGTCGTCGAGAATCAGACAATTGCGTTATGCTCCTGACAAAAGAGGCTCTGCAAATTCGCCCTTAAATCGGCGGGACAGTGACAAATGGATGTCGGCTTGAAATCAAGAAGACGATGTGGGGGTCTGCTTAGCACGCGGTTTAATTCAAACGCACAACAGTTGGGCCAAAATTTAATTACGTTTAATACCACACCACATAATTGCTGGCGTCGTTTCAAATATGACACTCGCATAATATGGTAATTCCAGAAAATAATTCTAAAGGCGGAAATTAAGAAGATAGTGGCTCCGTTTGAATACATAAAGCCATTTTACTTTGCGCAAGAGAGCTTGTTTTCATCAGTTTTCTCGTTCGGGCTTAAACTATTTTAATTAAACCAACGGCTAATTTAACTAGACAAATCTTCGAGAGAAGAAAACCGCCCGCGACTCCGTTATTGTTGCTGCATAATGGCCGCGATTACATTCAAGTCGCATTCATTAATCAGGCTCTTTCAATTTGTGGCTGCACACGATTTTCTGTCGGCTCTGCCGTTTGTGCCAAATTGTGATTACCGCAGTTGGTTTTGGCCACGAGCCATGCAAATCAATCGGCGGAATCGATGTTAATGAGGTGTTGGTTTTAGTTTGGCCGTCGGTATTTAACTCGTCGAGACGAAAATTGATAAACAGGAGTATCTGAGTGGAAGCGCAGATCACAATACGAGATTACTCCGACCGGCGAATTACAATCGCCGATTTAATTAAACTAGTGTGTACCTACGCAGCGATGTAATTGCCAAAAGCCATCGCCAGGGAAATGACTTTCACACACTTTGCTCGAGTAATTAATAAAACGCAATGTGGGAGCTGTTTTAACATCGCCAACATGCAAAAACTCCTGGCCAAAATAAATACCTAATTTTCTGCTTAATATCAGGCGTTCGTTCTTTCATTGATTAATACAGGGTGTTTCAGTTGAGTGGAAACACCCGGCTACATTTTTTATTTATTGACCGATTTCAAAACATTTTTTTAACTTCTACGCTCGCGAAGCAGTTACTGAAATCGATCGGAAAATTAAAAAAAATCGGATCGCCAAAAACATGAAATCTTTACGTTTCAGGGTCCTGGGAACCCAAAAAAGTGTTTTTTGAAAAAATGTCTGTCTGTGTGTCTGTCTGTGATCACGCTGCAGCTCAAACTACTGAACGTTTGGAGATGAAATTTGGCACACATATTCAGTGGGGGATTTGTAGGTGCTGATTAGAATCTAGGCCACATCGGTTCACGGAAAGTGCCTTTTTGGCACATCAACTTTAAAAATTTAAATGCAAACCACCATTTTTCGGGTTACCATATGAATGCTCTTCGAATTCTGCTTCCAAAAATGTATTCACACTTGTACCCTTTTGGCCAAAAAATGGTGCCGTGAAAAAAAACCTATGGATAACTGTATATTATTATTACCGAATTTGATAGCTGATTTTTTTTCAAGCCGAAAACCTTAGTGCCATTTTTTCCAAAAATGTCATTTTAGTGGCAAAAGGGCCCTTGTTTCAATTTACTTTAAAAAAAAAATCTTACTATCGGATTCGACAGCTGTTATATTGCCGGATCAAAAACCTTAGTACAATTTTTTCGAAAATTCCATTTTAGGGAGAAAAAGGCCCCTTTTTGAGTTTTTCTTAGCAAAAGGTCATATTATCATTATCGAATTCGATAGCTGTTCCATTGCCGGATCGAAAACCTTAGTGCCATTTTTTAGAAAAATGTCCATTTTAGGAGCGAAAAACATTTGTATTTAAGATTTTAGTATATGAGCGCCGGGGTGCATCAGCTATCCAAACGCTCTGCATGCTCGACCTTGGTTAAATAAAGTGAAATGCTACATTACAAATTCTGTGAAAAAGTAGAAGTTTCTACCGTTTCCGAGACTGCCAATTTTTTTACTTTGTAGGGAATTGAAAAACAGACATTATTTGTTAAAATACGTTTTTTGTAGACCAATTACCCACTTTGTTATAACGGAAAATACCAGAAAACTTATTAGGCAATTTTTTATGGTCAAAACTCTTGCAGAGTACCATTAAAATTACCCAAATACCAAAGAGAGGAAACCGATAATCCTAGACAACAACAATAGGTTGTCTTAAATCTAAGAAATTCGCAAAAAAATAAAAATGAGGATATTTTTCCTATCAAGACAGCTAATGAATGCCGATAGGCTATTCTCACCCACAAGCTTAAAGGATTTTGGAACCAGTTGGTGAACGGGACGTGCCATTTAGGCTTATGAAATTTAAAATTATAAGTACAAGACGGAAATCAAAAACCCAACGCGATGGGGAGGTTCAAGCCGCTTCTCTGCTGCATTTTTAACCTCCCCAACCCTACAATTTAAAAAAATGGGAGGTTACCTACTGCAATCACTAAAATTTTCGAATTCGAGATAAGACCGTATCTATACGTCAGGAGGTCTCAGGAACCCAAAAAAGTGGTTTTTAAAATGTGTGTATGTACGTACGTATGTTCGTTCGTTCGTAAACACGGCACAGCACAAACTATTCGACCCATTTAACTGAAATTTGGTACCTAGGCATCTCATCGCCTAACTTAGATCTGAAAAGCTTTTAGAGCCGATCGTGCAACCGGAAATGCCATTTTGGCACATCAACTTTTAAATTTTAAATGCAAACCCCCATTTTTCACGTCATCATCAGGAAGACCTTCAAATTCTGCTTCCAAAGATGTATTCGCTCTTAGTGCCTTTTTGACCAGAAACTAAAACAATCGAGATTTTTGTCGGAGTTTAAAATCGCGGTACAGCCCAAATCCCTGAACCGATTTAGCTCAAATTTTGCACGTGGGGATCGTATTACACGTCGAAGAGCTGAAATTTTTTTGGATTCAATCGACACACGGAAAATGCCGTTTTGGCATACCAAACCAAAACCCATTACGAAAGAAAAGAAACAAGAAATATTTAGTGTAGTTGCGAAAATAACGGAGGAAATGGTTAAAATGTATAAACAAACGGATTTTGTAAATTGAGTGGTCCACAAACGGCTGTCAGAAACGTTAACCTCTGAAACTTCAAAAGTAAGTGTGTTTTAACTTCAAAAGTCCGTACAATCCGCCACACAGCTTAAATAAAAAAGTTACCAAATCTAGTTAGTTTTACCGAACGTAAACGCAGTATCTATATCTACACAGAAATCAAAGATCCGATGGGGATGTTTCTGCCGCTTCTCTACTGTATTTTTTTTATTTTGAAGTTACACGAGAATCCGGATCTAAAACCTTTCAAATGTGGTAAGATACTGAAATAGACATTATTATTGTTACATTTAATTATGGGACAGGTGTTAATCCTCTATAGAAGATATAGAGGCCACTATCCGTTAGTCATGTATTAAAAAATACACAGCTACGGAAGCGACTGGAACCTTCCGACTTTGCCGATGCAATCCTACCACCTATTGCCCGTCCACTATAAGCTGGAGCACTAAATTTCAGTACAATTTCAGTACATTTATCAGTCCACTGTGTCCAAGAGATTCATTGTGAATCCATGAGGAAATTTAAATATACAGTGAGGTTCAAAAGTTGCTTCGCCCCTTTCTAACTCTATACAGGGTGACTCAGAATTATAGGGACAACGGTTAACCACAGATTCCTTAGGTAAAAATATGTCAGCAAGTTCCTATAAACATATGCCAGAAAATGCCTCATAAGGGAGTTAGGGCCACTTAAAATGGGCGCTTTGACCGTGGTTTCTTCTAAATATCTTCAAAACCGTTAAAGATAGCAACGTGAGATTGGATACCTTTAATAAGTGTCTGATGCTGAAGTAATTACCGTGGTCAAAATTTTAGAATTTTGTTCAGAAGCCCCCCCGTACAGGGGGGGCTTAGGACTAAATTTGCTCAAACATTTTTGTAAGTTGTTTCTTCTCAAAGGACCCCGCACCATCCTTATGGGAAAATGGCTTTCTGTCGGATTGGTTGAAATTTTAGTATGTTGTAGATTTTGACCTCCTGATCAAAAGTTATCATTGCCACAAAGCAATCGTACGGACAGTTTTTGCTCCAGAGGGGGCCGAAGATAAAATTTTCCCATAAGAATTACATGCAGCGAAAATTAATTTGCATTTTTGCCATCATAATAGCACATATGATAAGTCCAGGGGCACTTTTCTTACGTATAGTATTAACATACTTTTATACAGGAGTCTTATGGGTGTGTTTGCTTATTATGCTGAAAAAAGTATTTTTACGACGGTCCGAAAAACGTGTATGTCCTTATGGGAAAAAGTTTATCTTCGGCAGACTTTATATCAAAAACTGTCCGTACGATTTCTTTGGGACAATGATAACATTTGATCAGGAGGTCAAAATCTACAACATACTAAAATTTCAGCCAATCCGACAGAAAGCCATTTTCCATAAGGATGGTGCGGGGTCCTTTCATTCCAGAATCTGAAAATTTGAGGTTTTTATGTAAAAATAGTACCCTTCATTGACATCGATGGAATGCACCGTTTTTGAAGAAAATGGCTTTTTATTGGTTAACGGCTCCAAAATTTGTGACAAAAGACATCAAAATACTGCAAACAAGTTCATGGGACCGTCCCTTACTTTATTTTAGAAAGAAAAGTTCATATGGACATGAGTCGAAAAATGCTTCCTAAGGGAGCTATGGTCTTTCAAATGGGGTCTTGGAAAGCATGTTGTTTGAAGGACTCTAGCTCCCTTAGGAGGCATTTTTCGAGCCATGTCTGTTGGGATTTGGACGAAATAAAAGATTTCAAATTCCGTTCAATCCTTTTATTCCACCACTTAAATGAGACATATCTGTATCCTTCAGTTACATAAAATCAACTAACTCGAATATTGTGAGAAACTAATAAGTTCCCTAACTTTGGAACACATCGCAAGATTTCACACACAGATAATTAAGGGCTGAAAAGCGAGAGGACAGTCTTATCGTCATAACGTAAACAAACGCCTGAACGCTTTTAAATACTTGTCTTATCCCTCCGTGACTTATCATAAAATATCGATTCCTTTTTGCACATATTTCTCAGGGTAAATCTAACAATGTCCATATCAACTTTTCTTTCTAGAATGAAGTAAGGAACCGTTCCATGAACTTATTTACGATATTTTGATGTCTTCTGTCACAAATTTTGGAGCCCTGAACCAACGAAAAGCCATTTTTTTAGAAAAGGGTGCATTCTATCAATTTTTACTTTCAGATTCTGAAACAAAGTTTGAGAAAAAACTACTTACATAAATGTTTGAACAAAAGTCCTAAGCCCCCCCTGTACTTTTGAACGAAATTTTATAATTTTGACCACGGTAATCACTTCAGCATCAAACACTTATTAAAGGTATCCAATGTCACGTTGCTGTCTTTAACCGTTTTGAAGATATTTAGAAAAAAAACACTGTCAAAATGACCCTTTTAAGGGGCCCTAACTCCCTTATGAGGAATTTTCTGGCATATGTTTATAGGAACTTGTCGACATATTTTTACCTAAGGAATCTCTGGTTAGCCATTGTCCTTATAATTCTGAGTCACCCTGTAGTGGAGGGGCACTTCGGAAAAACTCTGGGGCACATAACTTTTATTAAGTTCATCCAGTCTGAGAGTGCGGTCAAATACTTTTTGCATTTCCGGTTTAGCGGGAAATGACCCTAAAATTGTTTTTTTAAATTGATACCCACATTTTTTTCAACCAATTCGGAATCTACCAAGTCAAAAACATTAATTGTCGAACAATATACCGGATAACCTGCTATTTTTACATTGGTTGTGGGAAGGTGTAGGAAATTAGGTTCATAAAATCCACTCAATTTCATATTGAAAGTATTTGTGATGATGGCAACCTTTCCTGCAATAGCAACTTTTCTATTCGATTAAGTTTATAATTTGAAAATATTAACGTATTCATTATTTACGAGCTTAAGACATCTGACTTCCTGTTTAGATTTCGCGCCTGCGGGTGTCCAAGCACCATTTAATGGCGAGCGGTGCTTAAAATTGAAAATTATCCAGTGCGGTTGCTTTGACCGGATGCAATTATTTTCGTTCCTATTTAAAATGATATCCATTCCACCCGTATGAGTGAACCGGCAGGAAAGCGTCTCTTTTGCCAACCCATTGTGATATCTCTCATTATTTATGCCGAGCGAGTAATTTACATACGTTTGCAGGTACCTCTGTAATATCATACAAGCAACTAATTACTTAAGTGCATGTTTTATTAAAAAGAAAGAAGTCATTAGGGTGAATTCGTTGTGTAACAGCTTAATGCCCCACTGTCAGACAAACACACGTAAACGAGAAGATAATGAATTTTTTAATTTGGCTAATGAAAGCTGGCGAGGAAATTCGTCAATTTGCGAGCGAGTCGTATGTGCAGTAGTCTCGCTAGAGCCATTTGTCAGGAGCCATTAGCAGCACTTTGCAGGCGGGCTCGCGGTGACACTCTAACAAGAGGATAACTGAAATAAAGAGCTCACCTTGTCTCGCAGGAATCCGTATCGGGCCATTTATTACAATTTGATTTAATGCATCCGATCTATAGCCCAGTCAAGTTAGGTTTTTTAGAAGAAATAATTTATATATTTTTGATATTTTGGCTACGGACTCCTGATGGCACCTGAAATGAAATGCCGAAAAGTTCCAACCCCGCAAGTGTGCGCTTCATCCATTATTTGGCGAAAACCACCCCCAAACGTGACATGGCGCTAGTTTTTAGCATTTTTCGGCGAAACTATCCATCTGACAAAAAAATCATTCTAATCAAAAACATTCCTTATAATAGTCGGGGAAGCAGCGACAGATTGGCTTGACTCATTTCATTAACTTTCTAAAGTCATTTTTCATATTACGTATGTCGTTGTGCTTCGAAAAAGTCGAGTCTGCCATGCAAGTAGCGGGACAACGCTCCACGGGGGCGGCTCTCATTGATGGAAATCGTTAACGCTGCCAATTTTTATATGAATTACGGATACTTCGAAGTGCCCAAAAAAAGCGGTCTGCCACTTCGCCTGCGGGACAAAATGTGTCTGCCAATCACATTTCCTAGAAGTTTGATTAATAAAATTGTCAAACTATAACTGTCATATTTAAATTATCTACCCGAAGCAGGTGTAAAACAGGTGGCATAATAGTGTCGTTAGGCAACAATCTGTCTCCTCCTACAGTAGATAGTTTGAAGCTGGGAGTAGCTTGACAATTTTGTTAATCAAATATCTGTCAAATGTGGCTTCCCGCAGGCGAAGTGGCAGACCGTTTTTTTGGACACATTGAGGTGTCTGTAATTCAGGTACCCTGGCAGACCACCAATTTCTGTATTTATGACACGTAAATTAACGAATAATGTGAAAAAGAATGTTAATGAAATCAGCCGAATATTTTCTGTCGCTGATGCCTCCCCGACTATTGTGAAATTCTGTATTTATGGTTTTAATAAAAGAAGGACATCTATGAATACTTACTCGAAACAACGTGATTAAACGAAAATAACGGACGTCAGCCTATAAGGGTTGCCAATTTTGGTGATTAAAGCACTGCATCTGGTGCTCTTTTGGACGCTCTCATCATGACATTTTAGGTATTTGTCATTCTTGTGTCACAGTAATCTCAAAACTGGCAGAGCCGTTAATACAGCCGGACTGTTTTACCTACTGCGTAGGCTGGCTCCCTTCATGCACTGGAATAATTGAAATCATCAATTTCCGAAGTTGTAGAATAGTCAAAATAGATTTTTGAATATTTAGAACTTATTTATATCCCAACTAGCACACTAGGTTTATAAACGGAGTATACTATTATACAGTGAGGTTCAAAAGTTGTTTCCCCCCTTTCGAACTCTATCATGGAGGAGCACTTCAGAAAAAGCTCTGGGGCACATAACATTTATTTATTTAGTGCAGTCTGAGGGTGCTGTCAAATATTTTTTTTCACTTCCGGTTTAGCCGGAAATAACCCAAAAATTGTTTTTTTAAATTGAAACCCACATTTTTCTCAACTAATTCGGAATCTACGAATTTTTCTAGGTTAAAAACACGTACCACACTTGACCGGAGATTAAGTCACGGCCACCCTAGATTTTCAAAAACATCGAAATAATCGGTGAAATACGAACATTTTTGAAAATCGCAAAAACACGTCAACCTTATTAATTTTTTTATGCGAATTCGATTGCCCGATTACATTTTTCTAATTTCTTTTTGTAAAAATCACCAATCGTAAAAAATCAGAGAATTTGAAGAATTCAAAACGGGGTAAAGAAGAAATTTAACTGCCTAGTTGAATTTGTATCAAAAAAATAAGGTTGACGTGTTTTTGCAATTTTCAATAATCTTCGTTTTTCACCGATTTCTTCGATGTTTTTGAAAATCTGGGGTGGCCGTGACATGATTACCGGTCAAGTGCGACACGTGTTTTCGACTTACAAAAATTCGTAGATTCCGAATTAGTTGAAAAAAATGTGGGTATCAATTTAAAAAACCATTTTCAGGGTCATTTTCGGCTAAACCGGAAGTGGAAAAAAGTATTTGACAGCACCCTCAGACTGCATGAAATTAAATGCATAAAGGTTATGTGCCCCAGAGTTTTTCCGAAGTGCCCCTCCACTATAGAGTTCGAAAGGGGGGAAGCAACTTTTAAACCTCACTGTATAACTGATTTAAAAACCGCTCACAAATAAACATTTTGTTTTGTTGCAGTTACAATGGACATAATATTGTTTGGAAAGCAAAATAGTTGCAGAAATTTGATTTAAGAACGTTCTTAACACCAGCCAATAAAACAGTTATATTAGTTATTTAGCTTGAGTCTTAAAAACGTTCGTAACAACCAAATTTTGGAAGCAATTTTGCTATAACAGTAGTCGTCAACTGCATTTATAAATCAGCTACAAAAATTAGTAGTTTTGATTTTATAGTGCACTGCTTTTAATTCTCCAATACGTTCTAGAAACTATATTAGTAAAAAAAAAGGCGGTCTCGGAGGCGGCAGGAACTTCTACGCCGCACTGCATTGGATTAATAACAGCAGCATTTATTAAATTTTTAAATATTTAAAATAAGAAAGTTGCTATGCCAAAAGGGCACTTCGGGTTGACTGATCGGCTTCAAAATCTAATCAGCTCCTCTCCCGCACAGACAATACCTATATACCAAATTTCATCAAAATCAGTTCAGTAGTTTCGGCTGTAGCGTGTCCACAGACATACGGACAGACACACGGACAGACACACACACACACATTTTTCAAAAATAGGTTTTTTGGGTTCCTGGGACCCCGAAACGTAAAGATTTGATATCAGTTCAATTTCGAATTTTTGATCGATTTTATATACTGCTCCGCCTTGAGCGTAGAAGTTAAAATTTGCTCCCCAATGGTAATTTAGTGTCACTCAACACCCCTAATAAAATGTTTTATTCTGGTTCCACTGCGGGGTTCTTGTGAACGCTAATAAATACTTTACAAAGTATTCAACACAAGAATGCTGTAAAAATCAGAGGCATAAAACTACAATCGATGTGATACAATGAATTCTGCGTGGAAGAGAATTTAAAAAAGTGGAGACTCTCGAAAAAAATTACGAAAGTATAAAATACCAGGGTGCAATAAGTAGTACAGAAGTAGAATCAGGGTGCAACATGTAGTACAGAAGTAGGTGTGCGACGAATATTAATATCTGCAGTGATTTTTCTGGTTCGATCAGTGAGTTGTTGATGAGCATGTGATGCACTATAAAATAAAAATGGTTTATAGTACCTAATCGGAAATAGTGACAAACGTATGTCTTCCTAGTCACCATTATTTATGAACAGAAATTCTAATTGAAACATGGTAGGCATCTTGTAATTTGTAAACATATACCTTTAAAGCGATTCTTTTTCACATATTTTATTAAATAATGAATTCAGGAGTTATAAATTTGCGGGTTTGAAAGCCCCAGAATTATAAATCAATAGAAAATAGAAAATATGGAAATTATGTTTTTATTATTATTTTGATTTGTTATAGAAAATCTTATCAAAACAATTTAGCATCGGATCTTTAACCAAATTGTCCTTAACTCTTAACTACCGTCGCCATATTTCCACCATATTTTTTAAGCAAACGATCATAACACAATAAAAGGATAAATATGGGATCAGTTTTTAACAGCAACCAAAATATTCAATTTTTACTAATATAAAAAGCGTTTCAAAATCTTTTATAAAATCGTTATATCAGTTTTTTAGTTATCCTTTAAGCAGAGCATTTTGTTATTAAATCATTAATAAAACAATAATGCAAGTGCGAAGTTGATTTGAAAGAGCTGTGTAACAATTAAACAAAACCCTTACAAAACTGATTTATTAAGTACCGAAGGCACCGAAAATAGAATTAAGTGGGGATAAGCAAAATGATGAAAAAGACTTTTAAATGCAGAATTTCACAAAGAATGTTCCTGATTAGAGTAATTTTTTGTCCGTTTGATAGTTTAGACGAAAAATGCTAAAAACTAGCGCCATGTCCACATCTGAGAGTAGGTTTTTGCGAAAAGAGGGACGAAACTTACACTTGGGAGGTGTTAAGTTTGCGACCCTTCATGTCAAGGTCCATCAGCCGTCCGCAGCAAAAATTTCATAAATATATAAATATGTTGTACTAAAAAATCTAATTTGACTGTTCTATACAACTTCGGACGTCGTTTGCGTCGTTTGCAGGTGGGTATAAGCAAAATAATCACAATAACTTTTTTAATGCAGAATTGCATAAGAAATACTTTTGATTAGAATACATTTTTTGTCAGATGGATAGTTTCGCCGAAAAATGCTAAAAACTAGCGTCATGTCACGTTTTCGCCAAATCATGGATGAAGCCGAGGGGTTAACCACTTAGCAATTTTGGTGTACGGTTCTCTGGAATTTTTTTTCCGGTGATTTTCAAGCAAGTTTCCAGCGATTTTCGAGCGAATTTGGCATTTTTTTTTTGGCGACTTGGAAATTTTCTAGCAATTTCGGCGATTTTTAAGCTCCTTTTGTGGTCTTTAATCTTTCAAAGGGTTGAATCTGCCGTTTTTTCTCAACCAATACCTACCTGACAAATCTCTCCACAATTCCCTTCTCCGAGGCACTTGTAGTTCAATCTCTTGCAAAGTTGGAAAAGTTGTGGAAACAAAACAAGGGGATGAATTAAAGAAATTGACAGTCTCGGAGACGGTAGAAACTTCTACTTTTTCACAGAATTTGTAAATGTAGCAATTAACTTTATTTAACTAAAGTCGGGCGTGCGGGCGGTTGTCGATGGCTGATGCGCCCGGCGCTCATTTACTAAAATCTAAAATACAAATGTTTTTCACACCTAAAATGACATTTCTCGAACAAATGACACCTAAAATGACATTTCTCGAACAAATGACACTAAGGTTTTCGATCCGGCAATGCAACAGCTATCAAATTCGAAAATGATAATAGGCCCTTTTGCTAAGACAAATTCAAAAAGGGACATTTTTGTCCCTAAAATGGAAATTTTCTAAAAAATTGCACAAGGGGCCCTTTTGCCACTAAAATGACATTTTTCGACAAAATGGCACTAACGTTTTCGGCTTGAAGAAAAATCAGCTATCAAATCCAGTACAGGTTTTTTCACGGCAACATTTTTTGGCCAAAATGGCACAAGTGTGAACACATCTTTAACGCGAAAAATGGGGGTTTGCATTTAAATTTTTAAAGTTGATGAGCCAAAAAGGCACTTTCCGTGAACCGATGTGTCCCAATCCTAATCAGCACCTGCAAATCTCCCACTGGATATGTGTGCCAAATTTCATCTCGATACGTTCAGTAGTTTGAGCTGCAGCGCGGCTGCTACAAGCAGAAACACAGTAACCAAAATTTTTTGTGAAAATGAGTTTAATATTTAGATGCATATACTTTGTTTTCATTTGTATTTTCAGCCAATAGCCAATAGCTATCAGTTCCTGGTTTATCGGAAACTAAATATATTTTCTGCTATTGCGAAGAGAAATTGAACAAAAACGTCGCTACATTTAGAAAAAGGAGCATTCTCGGAAGCATTTTTAAAAAATCGTCAAAGTGACATTACCGAGGACGTTACCATAGACCTTTCAATGCTTTAAACCTCGTTCCACGAGACTTTGCAGCGGTAGTCGCCTTTGGAATATAGTTTTCCCCTCGATTTTCCCAGTTTTCCCATTTAATTTACATGGAGAAGCAAAATTTCAAAGGTGACTACCTTATTAAGGTTAAATTAAGAGCCACATCAAACAGTTTATGTTTTTTTTAGCAATATCGATTTTTGGCAACTTTGGACAGTTTTTAGCAATTTTGGCAATTTTAGCGATTTTCTTGTAATTTTGGCGATTTTCTAGCGATTTTTTAGCGATTTTGGCGATTTTTTAGCGATTTCCTAGCGATTTTGGCGATTTTCTTACAATTTGCGATTTTGTGTACACAAATTTACCATGTGGTTAACCCCTCGGATGAAGCGCACACTTGGGGGGTGGGAACTTTTCGGCCCTTCATTTCAGCTGCTAACATGAGTCCGTAGTTAAAATTTCCAAAATATATAAATTATCTCTTTTATTCGTCTTTTTTAGATCTAATATGAATACTAACCGATCGTTGTTTCTAGAGTCCAGTGGGGAGCAAGCGGCGAATGGACGAGCGGCGGTGGCGTTGGCGGGACCGACGCCCGTCTCCGTTTCGACGACGGCCAACAGCACCGGCGCCGCAGGACGGGAATGTGCCGGTTGCGGCAAAAAAATCACCGAAAGATTCTTACTCAAAGCCCTCGACCTCTTCTGGCACGAGGACTGCCTCAAATGCGGATGCTGCGATTGCAGATTGGGCGAAGTCGGCTCCACGCTATACACCAAGGCCAATCTCATACTCTGCAAGAGGGACTACCTCAGGTAATTTCGATTAAAACAAAACATCGTTAATAATAAATATATATCCGAGTGTGGGTTATGGAAGCGTGATGGCGGTGGAATCTTATTCGGAGTCAATTTGGTGTAATGTAATTTTTATAGCACGCTATAGCTATAAATTTTATAGCAATCTACACGAGGAAATTGGTGTAACACGACAAGGACCTTATAAATATTGGATCGAATTGCTTTTGCTAATCATCTTGCGGCTTTCTTTTAAAATTACCACTTCGCCAAATTGATTCGATACAAATTTAATAACCACTCTAAACTTGCGGCCGCCTTACCCAATTTTATAAATTGAATTCCATCGAAAAGTTACTTCATTCAATCGGTTAATTTTTTATACACACCCCGGGTCATCCTTAACACTGAGCACTGGAAATAGCGTTGAAAATGGTGGAGGCGCCGCGCCGGGCGAGAAGCGGTTAGAACCAGGAATAATTATCAAATGTGGCGTTGTTCGCAGGATGGAAAACGAGCAAATTGGAGTCTTGGGCCACAATCATTTCGACCTCGGTATTAAAAGTAAAGTTCTTTTTTTTTTAGTTTAGTGAGGCTGGGTAGCTGGCAAAGGTGATCAACATTAGATTTAGTTTTCAGTTAGTAGCAACTTTTAGCTTAATGATGGCCATTCACCTACAGTCGGC
Source organism: Pycnomerus fuliginosus (assembly GCA_963924575.1). Classification (NCBI taxonomy): domain Eukaryota; kingdom Metazoa; phylum Arthropoda; class Insecta; order Coleoptera; family Zopheridae; genus Pycnomerus; species Pycnomerus fuliginosus. The sequence goes on from OZ004622.1 coordinate 18,710,687, forward strand.
CTGATGCAGTTCACGGACTGTCAGTAAACTGAAAATCCAGACAGAAAGAGGCAACACACTATTCAGTCTGAACTGGCAGTTTGGGGCTGTAGATCGCATCGTACAGGTCCCGACCTGTAGTCTGACTGTCATTACAACACCCCCATATAGTAAATTTGACAGCTCACAGTCCTGACCTGACTCATCTCTGTGCTTCTATAGGTACCTCCTGAGCTAAGACATAAAATGGGGCGTGTCAGGGCAAAGAGAAAGAAGAGACTTATATTGTCATATTTATATTCAATTTCACTGCAAGATCAGAAAAGGCCGAAACGATTTTGGGCCAAGCAGTGGTTGCATGTTAAAAAAAGGCAGCAGAGAAGCGGCTGGAACCTCCCCATCGCGTGAATCTTTGTATTTTTAGTGTTATTAAAAAATTTTGATTTTTTGACACAAAGAGCACTAGATGCGAATGAATTTTGTCTTATTTAAAACCAGAATTTGAAGACCTTTCTGATGGTGACAATAAATCTTTCGAAAACTAGTTTTGGATGGTTAAATGAGAGAATAATTTTAAGTTTGGAAATTGGTGTGCCAAAATGGCACTTATCGTTTGCCAATTAAATCCAAAATTTGTTCAGCTCTTCGAGGTGTTCGGTTCAGGGGCTTGGGCTGTACTGCGATTTTAATGTCCGATAAAAATCAATTTTTTTTCAATTTTTGGTCAAAAGGGCGGTAAGAGTGAATACATCTTTAGAAGCAGAATTTGAAGGCCTTTCTAGGGGTTTTATTTAAAATTTTAAAGTTGATGTGCCAAAATGGCACTTCCGGTTGCACGATTGGCTCCAAAAGCTTTTCAGATCTAAGTTAGGCTATGAGATGCCTATGTACCAAATTTCATCCAAATCGATCTAGCAGTTTGGGCTGTAGAGCGTTTACAAACGCACGTACTTACGAACGTACGTACATACATACAGACAGATTTTAGAAACCTCTTTTTCGGCTTCCTGGGACCTCAAAACGTATAGATCTGATGTTATCTCAAATTCGAAAATTTTAGTGATTGCAGTAACCTCCCATTTTTTAAAAATTTTAATGGGAATTGGGGAGGTTAAAAAAGGCAGCAGAGAAGCGGCTGGAACCTCCCCACCGCGTGGATCCTCGATATAATTTCAAAGTTGACGTGCTAAAATAGCACTTGGGGTGCCACCATTGGCTTCAAAGGCCTTTCTGCTCTAAGTTCAGTTACGAAATGTCTACATACCAAATTTCAGCCAAATGGGTCAAGGGGCTTGGGCTATAGCGTTGTTTTTAAAGTGCGCTAAAAATCTTGAATTTTTGTAGTTATTGCGAAAAAGGCAGTAAGAGTAAATACATCTTTGGAAGTAGAATTTTATGGCCTTTCTTACGGTGTTGTCAAAAATGGGAGTTTGCATTTAAAATTTCAAACTTGATGTGCCAAAATGGTACTTCCGGTTATACGATTGGCTCCAAAAGCTTTTCAGATCTAAGTTAGGTTATGAGATGCCTATGTTTCAAATTTCAGCCAAATCAGTTCAGCAGTTTGGGCTGTAGAGCGTTTACAAACATACATACATACGTATACAGGGTGGGTAATTTTTCGATGCTCACCATTGGGATCTCCTAAACGGTAAAAGATACGGTGTCGGTTAAATTAGAGAAAAGTTGCGCTATTTCTTGGCGATTAAGAATCTGAAAAGAATTCCCCTATATTTTGATTCGTTCCTAAGTTATCACAAAAAATCTGAAAATTGCCAATTCAAAGAAAAATTAATATCTTCCTAACGATTGATGTTATTTAAATGAAACTTGGAACTTTTATATTTTTGACAGCTGTCAATTGAATGGTATCAACAGGAATTTTCCAGGCCTTCTAGATTTTGAATAACGGCAGTCAACTTTTGACTCTTTTATGGCCGCCATATTGAATTTTGACACCATCAAGTACACAAAAAAATTGGCTTTTCAAAAATGTACTCAGCATGAAGTTTTTTGACAGATGTCAGAATTTGAAAATTGGTATGAATAATTTGTAAAATCAACCTAAACTTAGGTGAAAAACAATTGCAAAAAAGTACGCCAACTTCTTCAATTTCTTATAAAATGTGAAAACAATTGAATTCAACAGTAACGAATTACGTCTTGCGGTCATGTATGACTCAGGCTTTCACATATTTTTTCAAAAATGTTAATGTTGGTTACATTTTTGAGAAGCTAATTTTTCCGTGTATCCGGCGGTATTAAAATTCAATATGGCGCCCATAAGAAAAAGAAAAGTTGACTGTCTTTATTCAGAATCTAGAAGGCCTAGAAAATTTCTGTCAAAGCCGTTCAATTGACAGCTGTCAAAAATATAAAAGTTCCAAGTTTCATTTAAATAACGTCAATCGTTAGGAAGATATTAATTTTTCTTTAAATTGGCAATTTTCAGATTTTTTGTGATAACTCAGAAATGAATCAAAATATCGGAGAATTCTCTTCAGATTCTTAATCACCAAGAAATAGCGCAACTTTTTTGTAATTTAACCGACCCTGTATCTTCTACCGTTTAGGAGATCCCAATGGTGAGCATCGAAAAATTACCCACCCTGTATACGTACAGACAAATTTTAAAAACCACTTTTTTGGGTTCCTGGAACCTCCAAACGTATAGATCTAGTGTTATCTCGAATTCAAAAATTTTAGTGACTGCAGTAACCTCCAAGTTTTTAATGTGTTGTGGGGAGGTTATAACGAAAATCGCACGATACTAATCATTAGCCAGTAGAAAAATTGATTTCTGTGTGTTTACCATGGCAACTCGAGGATTCCCTGGAAATTTTTGATGCCTACCTAGACCAACCTAAACGAAATTAATAAGTGGAAACTTGTATGTCAAATTAAATGTCAAAAATCATTTCTATTCAATTTCTGTGGCTGTATCGTTGCTATTTTCTTACCGAATCTGCATTCGAGCATTAATTCATTTCCTGGAAATTTTAGTCGTGCATCCCAACAACGTAATCGGGCCCTCGTGTTCCACTCGGGCCGATTAATACGTTGTTGGAATGCACTCCAAAAATTTCCGGAAAGAATTAATGCTCTTATGAGATTATAATTGAAAAGTTTTCGCATATGAAGCTTTTGAAATGTCTATAAAATACTAGCGGTAACGATTTCAAAACTTTCTTGTGTTTCTTGCGCAAAGCAAGTAAGTAAATTTAAAGTAACAAGTTCTGCTTCTCCAGAGAAAGAATTTTTTTACAAAACCCATTTCAAATTTAATCAATATTACAGCTTGCATGATTTCATGGGCCTCAAACAAAACTACCTACCTTCGAAGCAGCTGAGAGTCCTACACGTTCTATAATTTAGAGACCATCATTGAAACTTGACTTTTACACACAATTATTTGTTTAGAATATACGTAGTTTGTAAAGAAATAATTAGAGTCTAGCAATGTCTTAACGGTTCTAATAATGAATGAGAATGAGTAACAAAGTTGGACTGAGAAATACATTTTACAACTGCACAAAATAATGATTAGGTATCAATTTCAATTGATAATCTTCATTTAGCAGTAATTGTTGCAGAGTACCCATACGTCATCGTGTCCACTTTGGAATACGGACAGGTCGTCCCCGGGCATGTTGTCCCGCGGATGACTCGTCCCTCGGATATCTCGTCCCTCGGACAACTCGTCTCTCGGGCAACTCGTCCCTTGGATTAATGTTTCCTGCCAAGTTCAGTCGTGCCGTTACTAAATTGTGGCGCCTCTCATATTGTCTATTTTGATTGCTCATTTCCGTATAAACTGCACACTTTTCGCCTTTTAATTATTTTGTACGCCTTTCCCCCAGTTACGAAAACATTTTTTTTTAAGTTCTAAACAACGTAAAATTCATTTCTTTGAACGAGTATAGAGCGTCATGACCACGTTGCGACCTGCCACCTACCTACCTACAGCTCCAGAGCATTGTTCAATATGCCTAAGCCGGACGGGCGGATAACAGTCGTTTAAGTCATAAGTCGTAAAAAGAAGAAAATTTCGAAATATAACACATATTTTGCCCGATTTTAGGTTAATTTTTGCTGGATTTTCACTGTTTTTTATATTTTATGAGACATTTTCTTATTCATCTTGAAAATTATATTCATTTTTTGGTTTAATAAAGTCCAGATTTTTTAACAACTTTTCAATTGGTAGCCCCGATTTTCGATAATCGGGACCTGCCAACCCTATGACCGAATCATCAATTTATTCAATTATATTGTGTCTATATAAAATTGACAGCAACAAAATTCTCAGAAGAGCATTCCGGCACCCTCATCGGCATAGGATGTTCATTCAAATCTTAAGAAGGAAAACGCGTTAGTGGGTTGAGCCATATAAATAATTGTATACCTGGAGAGAGGACATCCATTTCTATAAAGCAAAATTTTAGCTCTACTCTAGTTTCATTATTTAATGATTATTTAAAAGAAAAAAATTCAGTCCAGTTGGTGTTCCATCATCTACAATGAAAAATGTGTCTGCGGCGGTGCAAAATGTTTCTAATTGCTCTGCATTTACAAACAGTTAAGTTTGATTTTGTTTTTAGACCTTCAAGAAAAAATTTTTTGCGTAAATGGGGGAAAGGCGTACAAAGTAATTTAGAGGCGAAATTCAAAGTCCGAAAAGCAGCCGAAAAGTGTGCAGTTTCTACGGAAATGAGCAATCAAAATAGACTATAATAATAATAATAATAATAAATTTATTAACACCTTAATTGACCACAATTGTGGTGTTGGTGACGTCATAATGTTACAACTAATACAAAACAATACAATAACTTAATAAATATTTACATTACATTAAACATGGATCGCTGAGGAAGCCATTGTAATCATAGTAACACTTCTGAATTAGAATCTGTTTGACCCTGCTTCTGAAAGCTTTTATGTTAAGCATTTTGAGTGCATCAGGTAACCTGTTATACAGCTTTATTGCGAGGTAATAGGGAGTTTTTTCGTAAGAGGCCAGATTATGTTGTGGTATTTGAAGTAATAAATTATTTCTTGTGTGATACGTGTGATTTTCGGACAACATTGTGAATTGAGATAAATTATTCTTTGCATACAGCAGTATATGAGAGCACTATATGAGAGGCGCCACAATTTAGCAACGGCACGACTGGACTTGGCAGGAAAAAATAATCCAAGGGACGAGTTGCCCGAGGGACGAGTCATCCGAGGGACCTGTCGTCCGGGGACGAGTTGTCTAGGGACGACCTGTCCGTGAACATAAACAAAATTTATCACTAGAAACTTACTAAATATCACATAATGATTAATTAAAACTGGGCAAAATTGGATTCTGAATAATTTATTTTTTGAATCACGAAGCAAAATATTGTAAAATAGCACTATTCGCGAGGTCGCAGTAGGCTGCGTTTAGAAGTTACTTTGGAGCTGATAACTCCTCATAAAATCATAAAGGTCTAGCACTGCGACTTTGCAAAAAATTATACCCCTACTCCTAAAATAACCAAAATATGAGAGCGCCTTCATCTTACAACTGTGTACATGTACAACTTTGTTATGATAACGTGTTTTGTTACAATCATAGTGTGGATCCAGCTTTACGTTCAATCTCAAATTTGCTAAAAAGAAACGAGCAAGTTCGACCAAGTACCAACCCGGATTCGAATAGATGTGGCTGTTAATTTCTTTTTTGTCCAATTTTTATGTGATTAAAATTTCGTCGAGCTGATTTTATTATTTCTATTTAAAGAAGTGAAAATAGTAGTAGTAGTAGTAATAATAGTAGCAATAGTCCCAAAGGACCGCCGCACCATTCTTATGGGAAATTAGCTTTCAGCGGATTTGGCTGTTGATATGTAGTACCAACATTTTCACCTCCTGATCAAAAGTCGTCATTGGCCCAAAGCAATCATAGGGGCAGTTTTTGTACCAGAGCTTCCTGAAGATGAGAATGTATGTAAAAATAGTGCCCCTGATCTTACTATGTGGAATTATAGGCAAAACGGCCGATTAATTTTTCATTAAACGTAGCTCGAATAGGAAAATTATATCTTTGGGAGGTACTGCAGCAAAAACTTTTGATCCGGAGGTCAAAATCTAGAACATATCAAAATTTCAGCCAAATCCGCCGAAAGCCATTTTCCATAACAATGGTGCGGGGTCCAATGTCAACAATCCTCGTAAAATAAACACGAAACTTGAAAGAAATAAAGCAAAACCAAAGGAAGCCTAAATAATTATCAATTGATTTGACAGTTTGTGGTTTATCGATGTTTAGTAACATTAGTTTGCCGATAAAACAGAAAGCTGTGGCCATTTCCCGCGAAAATGCTGCAATTCTATTTTATTTCTTAAAAAAGGCAAGCAAAACCGCAAATATATTCCTGTTTTACGATTATGAAAGTCAGAAGCTTTCCATTGGGATTTAGTGAAAATTAGTGCTTCTAAACAGGGAAAGTGACTAAAAATGTTTCCCTATAAGAATCCCAAATAAAAATTAATCTCAATCTACCTAAGTCCCAATGGCCATAAGCCCTTAGTTAAAAAATAATCTTGCATTCTGCATTCTTAACGCGCTCAATTTATAGAGTAAATTTCAAACTGTAAATAAATTCTTTCTTGATGCAGATTGATTAAGTTCCGTAAATCGTGTTTAGAACAGTACTCGTAGATTGAATGCAGGAATTTATTTTAGTCAGAATTCATTTAGCGCCAACACTCCAATTTGAAAGTTTCAGCGTGAAACGATGACTTTCATGCAATTATGACGAGTTAAACGATTAGAGACGTTCCTTGATTGTGCAATTGTGACGAAACTGCGTGCGAAAATCACCCACGCAGCTTTCACGGTCGAAAAATTACCGCAGCGCTAATTCCTCCAAATTAAATATGATACTAGGGCTTATTTGCGTTTCAGGTTATTTGGTACGACGGGATATTGTGCGGCGTGTAACAAAGTAATTCCTGCATTTGAAATGGTAATGAGGGCGAAAAGCAACGTTTATCACCTGGAATGTTTCGCTTGTCAACAGTGTAATCACAGGTATGCTGTATAAATATTTTCAACTCTCTGTACTCCTGTCTCGTTTATTTAACGTATTCTTTTGGGTAATGTTGCAGGTTTTGCGTAGGTGACAGGTTCTACCTGTGCGACAATAAAATACTCTGCGAGTATGATTACGAAGAGAGGCTCGTCTTCGCCAACATGTCGTATAATCCTAGCAGCTTGGCCCATATCAGAAGGCAAGTCAGTAACTTACAGGTATGACCCTTCTTCTCTGTTTCCCCGTCCTTTGGTTTTCCATCTTGGGGCGGCCATTCAAATTTTAAAATTTCTAAGAAGTAGAAGTCGATCATCCTCAAAGTGGCCTTCGTGATATAAATAAGGAAGTAAGAAGAACCAATGTCTTGCCACGTATACGGGACTTTGAAAGTGTTTTTTTCTAAATAGCTTCAAAACGGTTAAAGATAGCAGCGTGAAATTTGGTGCCTTTACTAAGCTTTTGATAGGTACTGAATTTACTACTGTGGAGAAATTTTAAAATTTTGATCATAAGCGTCTTGTACCTACAAGAGGGGTTTAGGACTAAATTTACTCAAACAGTAAGTAGTTTTTTCTCAAATTTGATTTCAGAATCTGAAAATTTGAAGTTTTTTAAGTAAAAATGGAACTCTTGTTTAACATCGATAGAATGCGCCCTTTTCCAAAAAAATTGCTTTTCATTGGTTCAGGGCTCCAAAATTTGTGGCAGAAGACATCAAAATATCGTAAACAAGTTCATGGGACAGTTCCTTACTTCATTCTAGAAAGAAAAGTTCTTATGGACATGGGTTGAAAAATGCTTCTTCTTTCTAGAATGAAGTAAGAAACCGTCCCATAAACTTGTTTACGATATTGTGATTTCTTCTGTCACAAATTTTGGAGCCCTAAAACAATGAAAAGCTATTGTTTTCGAAAAGGGCGCATCCTATCGATCTCAAACAATAGTACCATTTTTACTTAAAAAACCTCAAATTTTTAGATTCTGGAATAAAATTTGAGAAAAAACTACTTACAAAAATGTTTGAGTAAATTTAGTCCTGTACTTGATCAAAATTTTAAAATTTTCTCCACAGTAGTAAATTCAGCATCAAAAACTTAGTAAAGATACCTTTCACGTTGCTGTCTTTAAATGGTTTAAAGATATTTCGAAAAAAACACTTTCAAAGTGGCCCTTTTAAGGGACCTTAGCTCCCTTTTTAGGACTTATTTTTCGATATATGTTCATAGAGACTTTTTTTCATATTTTTCATTGAATAATCTACTGGTAAAGTTTTGACTATTCGATGTAAGTTTCAAAAAGTGTTACACGTTTCGAGTGCAGTGGCACACATCTTCAGGCGCTAAAAAACCTTACCAATTAAGAGGAAACAAAATGAATAATTATCAAAATTGACGATCAGTTACATTTTGAAGGTTACATTATTGAGGTTATGGGTTAAAGGCACACTTCTTATGGGAAATTTAGATCGATAGTTTTTTAGTATGTTGTAGCCATAGCGATGCTGATTAAAACGTCTTACGGGCGTAACCTTGTGGGGCCACGGTTTGGCGGTTAGAGCGCCTCAAAGACGCCTAACTGCATGCGACAAATAATTGAAAAATCGATATCTCAGTTATCTTTGAAGTTAGAGCCTTCGCTCAAAAAATTTTTCGTATGTATTTTATCTCTTGTCATGTACATAGAAAAACAAAAGACGATCTCTGATAAAAGGACATAACTTTTATTTACATACTTTTTTAAAACGTCCAAGCGGAACTTTTAGCTTGCTCTATTTGAAATTATTCTCCTTTATTAGCGTGGTGCTATCAAGCATATACAGGGTGGTCGTTTTATCTTGAGACTGGCAAATATCTCGGAAAGGAAGCATTTTAGAAAAAAATGTTTTGTATAAAAGTTTAATGATTTCGAGGGGGAAAATAGATGGCATGGACGCCATTTTGATTCAAGGTCACTTTCAAGGTCAAATGAAGGTCAACTTCATTTTTTTAAATGGAAACCTACCAGTGGCGGCTGGTACATTAGTGCACAAGTGCACGTGCACCCCCTGACATTCTGGCAAAAATAGAAAAATACGTTCACATCTTCTCTTGTTATATAATTAATTAATTTTTAAAATTTTGTTCTCTGCGAATCCAATAAAAACAGAAATTAAAATCGGGTCGGTCGTCTGTGGCCGAAACTTTTGCTCTGCAAATGCAGCGCACGTGTCTTTATGTGCGGGTGGCCGCTCGAGTTTCTGGGAATGTTTTCAGCCGGAGGGTGGCGGGGGTTATGGCAGATTTAACAGGGCCGATCGCACATTTTCCGTGTGCACATTCAGTTTCTTCCCAGTCTGGGGCTGGGCGCGTAACACTTAACAGATTAATTATTTTTCTGTAATTAACCTAAGTAGGTACTACGATGTTTAATGTGCAAGATTTGAGGTCAAAATTTTCCTCTTTATCACTCGAAAAAAAAATTGAAGTAAGAGATGCGGGTAGACCAAAACCAGAAATTAATTTGACACAGACTACCAAGTGTAAATCTAGAGACTTTAATCGAACATTTAAACTTGAAATGTACGAAAAGAATGATTGGATTTGTGGGTGCAATGTCTCTAATCGTTTGTTTTGCTTTCCGTGTTTGCTGTTCAGCCATGGTGTAACAGAATTAAGTTGGACTAAATCTGGAGTGGCGGACTTGGGCCATTTGGTTCAAAAAATGAAGAAGCATGAATATTCACAAGGACACATCAATGCTCAATTGGAAATGAAATTGTTGGGCAAAACTGATATACGACAACAATTAGACAGTTCATACCGACGCAACATTCAACTACATAATGAACAAGTAAAGAAGAACAGGTACGTTCTTTCAAAAATTATTGATTGCATAAAATTTTGCGGGGCCTTTGAGTTGGCACTTCGAGGTCATAATGAGAGAGATGATTCAGTAAATCCTGGAATTTTCAAAGGGTTAATAAATTTCAGTGCCGAATTGGATGACATGCTTAAAGTTCACATTGAAAAGGCTACTGTATTTAAAGGGACATCAAAAACAATACAAAACGACCTATTGGACTGCATGCTAGAGGTGGCCCAAGAATCTATTAAAAAGGAGATTTCGAAAGCTCAATATGTCGCTGTAATAGCCGATGAAACTACAGATGTGGCAAGTTATTTCCAGATGGCTACAGTGTTTAGATACGTACTGGCTGATGGTACCCCAGTTGAGCGATTTTGGGGATTTACTAATCCTTCTGGCCACGATGCTGTTAGTTTATCAAATTGTATCAAAGGCATTTTAACGGAAGTGATAGACAATCCAGAGAAATTAATTTCTCAAAGTTACGACGGAGCGAGTGTAATGAGCGGACGTCACTCAGGTGTTCAAACTCTAATTCAAAATGAGTACAAATATGCATTTTATGTTCATTGCTATGCTCACCAGTTAAATTTGATTTTATCCCAAGCAACTAGTCAGAATCAAGAAGTTCGTGTGTTTTTTTCAAACTTAACTGATATTACAAATTTTTTTTCTAATTCCCCGCAACGAGTGGCAATTTTGGATGAAGTTGTTGGCAAGAGAGTTCCTCGTGCTTCTGCTACACGATGGAATTTTAGAAGCCGCACCGTTAGTACAGTTTATGAAAACCGTGAATCGTTGATCGAATGTATGGAAAAAATAGAATCCACCTCAAAGCAAACTATAGCAATCAATCAGGCCACAGCCATTTCTCGTATGTTGCAAGATTCAAAGTTTGTATTCTGGTTAACAGTATTTCATCGATTGATGCCTCATGCCGATATCTTATACAACCAGATCCAAAAAACAACGACGGACCCCGTACAAATACAAGCCGCTGTCAAATGTTTTGAAGATTGCATCCAAAAAGAAAGAAATAGTTTGGAAACAATTGAAGATGAAATCTCAGAAGTTACTACTCAAGCCAGAACGCGACGCAAAAATGAAGACCAGCATATTTCAAAAGTTGTAGCTGCCAAAGAAGTGTGTGATACTATCATTAGACATGTGAAAGAAAGGTTTTCATTTACTAAGCATTTAAATGCTTCTCTTCTTTTTTCTTCCGATAAGTTCCCACAATTTGAAAAAAAATTTCCAATGCCATATTTAGATGCCACAATGGAAGCATACCCATTCTTAGACAAAGTTAGATTACAAACAGAATTGGAGATAGTTTATAGAAGATCTGATTTTAGAAACTTGTCTGGCGCTGTGGATCTTTTACGATTCATAATCGATAACAATCTGCAAAAAATCTTCTTTGCCACTTTTGCACTCTTACTACTACTTGTGACTATACCAATGACAACGGCTGAAGCTGAAAGATGCTTTTCAACTTTGAAACGCATTAAAACATTTTTGCGAAGTTCTATGAGTCAAGAAAGGTTGACAGCCTTAGCCATGTTATCTATCGAAAAAAAATTTATACAAGATTTGCCGAATTTCAATGAAACTGTTATTGACAAGTTTGCTGCAAAAAAAGACAGAAGAATGAACTTTGAATTTAAACACTGTGCGTGAATCACATATGTATAAATGTACTTATAGGAACTTATATTTATTTTATAATGTTTGTCTTTAATAAATAAGTGTTTTTTGGCAGGTTTATCACAACAGAATAATTTGGATTTGAACTGTGCAAATAATGAAAAGCTGGTCAAATGGGGGGGGGGCAAAAAATTTTCGGGGGGGGCTACCGCCCCCCGCACCCCCCATATTTCGCGAACTGCATTCGACTTAATACATTTCAGTGAACCCCCTGCCTCTCAAACCACGAGCCGCCACTGAAACCTACATTTCTTATTCCCCGTGAAAGAACAAACAACTCTCGTCTAAACTATTTTTGGATCTGATAGATAGTTTGTCAGATATTTATATGAAAATTTTAATCTTCTTCGAAATCCATTGCCTTCCCTAGCAACAGCGGCATGACAAAAACAAACTCTACAACAATTTTTGTGGTTTATTTATCTAGAATTCATCGTTGCTAAGTTACAGCGGTTGTTCATTTGTTTTGTCTTGCCGCTGTTACTAGGGAATGTCTAGGGATTTCGAAAAAAGATTAAAATTTACATCCATTGGATCCAAAAATAGTTAAGATGAAAGTTGTTTGTTCTTTTACGGGGAATAAGAATCTGTAATGAAAAATATAGGTTTTCATTAAAAGAAATCAAGTTGACCTTCATTTGACCTTGAAAATGACCTTGAATCAAAATGGCGATGATGCCATCTATTTTCCCCCTCGAAGTCATACAACTTTTATATAAAACATTTTTTTCTAAAATGCTTTCTTTTCGAGATATTTGCCAGTCTCAAGATAAAACGACCACCCTGTATACAGAGTGGTGGTCCAACATTAGTGCCCAACTGCAAAGTAAGTCCTTTACTTTGAAGCTATAGAGTTTTGAATTTTTTGGGTAGCTAGTAAAAACTTTTCAGATGAAGTTGAATTTTTTATTGTACCAAACATGTGACTTCACACCGGATTTCAAATCTAGATTTGAAACCTTGTACAGTCATAGTAGCTAGCTATTTATAAATAATTAATGGTTTTTGTCCAATGTGCTTATTTGGTTATTTTGGATTTTTGGGCCTTAAGAGTATGATAACCAGATTGTTTAATTTTTTGAACGTCAGGTTATAAAACTGTACAAGACAAAATAATAGTCATTTTATTTTATATGAGGCCGTGAAATCAAATCGAATCGGCTTTAGGTGATTGAACCACAGAATTATTAATTCTTCGATTTATTCAAATAATCCATTATTGTGATGACGCTTTTCCATGTTGATTACAATTCTGAAAACCTCATTTTTTCTGTATCCGAGGGTGTCAAATTCAATATGGCGGCCATAAGAGAATCAAAAGTTGACTGTCATTGCTTAAAATCAAGAAGGCCTAGAAGATTTCTGTCGATGCCATTCGACTGACAGCTGCCAAAAACAGAAAAGTTCCAAGCCAATTTTTATCGTACGGTTAAGATTTTTCGGGATAACTCAGGAACGAGTTAAGATATCGGGGAGTTTTCTGCAGATTCTTAATCACAAGAAAATAGCACAACTTTTGTCAGATTTAACCGATTTCGTATCTCTTACCGGTTAGGAGATGAGCAGTGAAAAACGAACCACACTGTAGTGTATATGTTTGATACATTACGGGGAGTAACTTCAAATAAATCCTGGTCTATTTGAAGTTATTTCCTGCCGAACGTCCCGCATGGAAGTATACAACGCCTTTTAAAAAATACATAAAGTAAAGTTAGGTATGCCCTTTTATCAAAGACCGTCATTCATTTTTCTATGTACCATGACAAGAGAGCTTGGCAAAATATCTACCAACGACTTTTTAAGCAAATTCTCTACCTCCAAAGGTAGCCGAGATATCGATTTTTCAATTATTTGCCTCATGCAGTTCGGCCCTGTCTTTGGGGCGCTCTAACGGCCAAACCGTGGGCCCCACAATGTTGCGCCCGTGAGACGTTTTAACCAGCATCGCTCTGGCTACAACATATCAAAAAACAAAAAAAAATATCGATCTAAATTTCCCATAAGAAGTGTGCGGGGTGTTTTAACTTTTAACCCCACTTTTAACCCAAAACCTCAATAATGTAACTTTCAAAATGTAACTGGATCGTCAATTCTGGAAATTATTCATTTTGTTTCCTCTTAACTGGTAAGGTTTTTTAGTGCCTGAAGATGGGTGCCACTTGAAACTTGAAACTTACATCGAACATATACGTGGCAAAACATTGGTTCTTCTTACTTTTTTATTTAAAATTTCAAGTGGACTGGACGGGGTTGTTTCGCTTTGTTTGTGGTTATTTCGTCGGCATAATGGATACGCGCATTTATTTGTGTGAAGATGAGCATTAGCGTGGACGCTAAAAGCCACTCCAGTATGATAGGCACAGATTAATATAAAACGTACTTTTTGCCCAACGAGGAGGGTTATTACCCGTTCAATATCAGGGGCGAGTTGTTTGTTGATGCTCAGTGCGGCCATAAAATAATATTTGTTGTATTTTAAAAGCGGCCATCACGCTAAGAGCTTCATTCAGTTGCTTTTAGCTTTCAAACAAACCACTTTGCTGAAAACTTTGCTCCAGTCCATTTGCTCGCGCCATTTAATGATTCTCATTTATCGTTCACAGTGTGTTATTTTGAACGTTTTATGGGTGCGGTCACCAGAGAAATTTTAAGATTTGAGTACAGGTCGGTGGGTCTATTGCAGCCACCGGGCGACAATCTAGAGGGTAGACTTCTGACGTCACCATCCTGTTACAGCGAGAAGAACTCGGCAGGCCCACAGCGACCGCCCATTAGTACCAACAGCCACCGAGACGACGGCTCCAGCGGATACGGAAGTCCCGACTCGGAGACATTCGAGCCACCGCATCAGTGACGGCGGCCAATCAAGAAAAACTCTAGTGCAGTGCAGTTGGGAAGATCTCATACGTGCTAGTCTCCTTGCCAAAAAAAAAACTGTGTGTGTATACGACTGAGGACGCTCCCAATAACATTCCAAAATTCTAGTCAAAATTCTTTTGGGACGTCCCAAATCGAAATTTTTGCATAATGTATACTGATTCGTGGCCTGTTGAGATCACTCAGGTGTCATATTATTCGCATGTTTTTTCCTCGCCCTCAAAGGGCGGTAAGTGTACATATTAAAATACTTTGTGATTCACCTGTATAATTTGTAAAAAAAAATTATTGAAATCATAGGACTTCCTTTGCTAAATATACGACATTTTGTGTTGTATCGACGATCGGGAAATACAAACATTTCTTATTTTGTCATGTGATAAAAAATTAGGTGTAGTTTCTTACGATGAAATAAGCTTCTTTTATACACATATCTTATTATGCTGTTTATGTTTAATACTATATTTTTATATATAAGTTAGTACCTAAACTACGCTATTTATGTGGGAGCATTTCAACATTTTTGCATATTGTTTTCTTGTACGTTACTGATACTGTATATAATAGTTATTATTGAATAAATGTTGTCTTTTCGTTAAGTTTCATTGTGTGTTGAGCATTAGATCGTCTGCTTGCTCTTTCTATTGAGGTGGCGAAACAATAGTTTGTGAACGAATGTACTTTCTAAAGAGGGCGCATAATTAGGAATATCAGTCACTTTGTAGTCAAAAACTACTCTGTTCAATTAGTCCAGCTTGATTCCAATCCAAACAATAAAAAAGCCACCAGGTTTTGCTATACAAGAACATTGTAGCAAGAAAACACGTCGCTCCGAACACCGGTCCTTTTATAGCTCATTGAACTCAAACAAGATACCCAATTCCACACCATGCAAGTTTCAAATTATGACTTTTCATTTAAGGGAAGAAAAAATCTATTGCCCAAAATACAAAAAGAATAAAAGCCAAATCGTGAACCCGAATCAAACAAACTCACCCAAAAATAGAAATGGTGATGAAGCTGTTAATGTAGGAGTTACACTTGATTCGTTTTAAAAATTTAAAACCCATACTCCTATTTGTAAGCGTAGAGCGTATGCTAATTTGCGAATGCTGTTTGCAAACAAATCCTTTCTAGATAGAAAATTAAACACAATCCTTTGTGAATCCTTTGTACTCTCTCACCTTTATTATTGTGACGTGGTGACTGGATCATGTCTTGATGATGCCGTAGATCAAAGAGGATTGCAAATTGTTCAAAATTCTTGCATTCGATTTATTTTTGGGCTTTCTAAATTTCACCATGTTTCTCATAAATTGAAAGAATTATCCTGGTTGAATATGAATAACCGCAGATTCTTACATGCATCATGTTTGTATCATAAAATCATTGTTAACTGCATTCCTAAGTATTTTTCTCGCAAAATAGTGTACAGAAGTGATATACATAATATTAATATCAGAAGAAGAGGTACTTTAGAAATTCCACTGCACAATTCACAATTTTTCAAACGCTCCTTTTCGTACAGTGTCGCTCATATAACATATAACAAAATTCCTGCTCCCTTTCGTATGTAACATGTCCATCTCTCTCTTTAAAAAGTACGTCAGATTATTTACTCTCAGTACAATCATCAGCTATTTCTATTTTAAGTAAAATTGAAATTAATATACTCATAAGTCATTACAGTGTTTTGCTGTTTATGTCTGTAAAGTAGCGCTTCATTTTTTCAAAATCCTTGATATTTTTGTTCCACTTGGACAAACGTGTTCTCCCTCCCGTTTTGACATAGTTAGTTATTTATGTTTTGGCAAGGGCTCTGTGGAAGAACAATAAAGTAAAAAAAAATAAATAAATAAAACATGAAAATATGTGCGTAATGGCCTTTTTTGTGGATGTACATATCAAATAAAGAATCTGGTATCGTACGACCGTTAAAAATATCAAAAGATGCAGCAGAGAAGCGACTGGAACCTCCCCATCGCGTGATCCTGTGATTTCCGTGTATTGTATTTAAAATTTTAAATATAATATGCCTAAATTGCACTTTCCTTTCACCGAATGCTTCCAAAAGCCTTTCAACTGGTCACCCAATCTCCATGTACCAAATTTTAGCCAAATCGATCCAGTAGTTTGGGCTATAATGTGTTTTTAGTGTTACCTATTACAAAGTCTTGAATTTTGTTACCCAAAGGGCGTAAGTGTGAATGAATTTCGTCTTATTTAAAACCAGAATTTGAAGATCTTTCTAATGGAGACAATAAATTTTTCACAAACTTGTTTTAGATGGTTAAATGAGTATAATTTTAAATTGGAAAATTGATCTGCCAAAACAGCACCTGCCGTTTGTCGATTACCTCCAAAAAAATGTCTGCCCTTCGGCGTGCAATACCATCTCCATGTGCAGAATTTCAGCCAAATCGGCTCCAAAAGCTTTTCAGATCTAAGTTAGGTTATGTAGGTACCAAATCCCGGCCAAATCGGTACAATAGTTTGGGCTGTGGCGTGTTTACAAACGTACGCACACACACCCAAACACATTCTAAAAACCACTTTTCTATGTCACTGGATCCCGTTAGGGATGTATTTGACATACATTCGGGGCCAAAAACACCATGAATTTAAAGAAAAATTAATATCTGTCCTCTGAACATTTATAACGAACAGTAAGACATCTTTCGTATAAAGAATTGTTGTTTCGCTAAATTAGACGATATTTTCATTTTGGTAAACATGGTATCTAATAATGAGATTTATAATAAACAATATAATCCTATTAAAATTTGATAAAAGCCCGTGATTCAGAAGTAAGAAATCATGAAGAAACCTCGCAACACTGTAACTTCTTTTAAGTTGGCTATTTTGTCTACTACTAGTACTACTGTTCACGTTAATGTAAAAAAATCATTTGAATTTACTGCAAAGTTATATCGTTAGATACTATGGTTTTCTCGAGACTACGATATGCCACGTTTTCGCTATGAATAATTAGAAAAAACGAAAGATTTCTTGACTAATAAATTATTATCTCGAGAACGACTTCAGTAACCTATGATCAATATCATACCAAATTGTTCCTCAGTATTCATTCTATACACATAAAAATTAACAAAGCAATGATACCATTTTTTCCAAACTTTTTTAGCCAATATAATCGAAATTGTATGGTAAGTTTGCATAATAAAGATTGCATGTTAAATTTTCTTGAATTGAAACTTTTAAACGGGTTAGTGAATCAATTCCAAATTTAATGATAAGAATAATCTGTTAAATTTTCTTTATCTTGGTACCATTCTTGCTTGCCTTCCATAGGTACATCCCGATACATCCTTATCTCGAATTCGAAAATTTTGGTGATTGCAGTAACCTCCCATTTTTTTAAGTGGTGAAGTAGTGTGGGGATGTTAAAAAGCAGAGGCCTAGGGTCCCTTGAGGACCGCTGGGTCTTAAAGGACATACGTTCAGGAACGAACATGGAGATATTAAATGATGCTAAAGAGGTAATTACAATAAGAATAATAAGAACAAGAAAAAGGAAAAAGTAGCCAAAAATAACAATGTACATAATAAAGACCTGGCTTTATCACTAAAGCACATGTTGAAAAACCTAAGCCACACGCAGTTATAGGCAAAAGAAAAGATAATAGGTAAGTATACCTACCTCGAAATCTGGCAAAGAGCATTTTCCGCTATCCTCTTCAAACACACGACAAGCAGCTTTTAAGACTTTTAAGACTCAAATTGTGTACTCCGAATCAAGAGCACTGTATTTTCAACAAAACTTCCGTTGCACATCATCAATAGAATTTTCGATTTGCACATTTCCATTGATTCATTTACATTTTTAGGCATCAAATTGCTGAGAATAAGTGAGGCCTCTCCGAAAGCTCCTCAGATAAATGTGCAAATCGTAGACATTTATTGATGACATGCAACGGAAGTTTTGTTGATTTGACTATCCTATACTAACTCAAAGGATAACAACACTAAACGAATTTTTGATTGCCTCTTTCGACGATCTGAAACCATCAGGAAAGGATTAAATTGCAGCTACGATAAGAAAAGAAAGACAAAAAGAATGTAAGTAGGACCGTATAGCCGTTTTCACCGTAATTGTAAGGCTTTTCTCAAAGTTTAGTGATCCTTAAAGTCCTTAGAAAACATTTCTATCAACAAATAATGCATCGACGGAATTAAAACGTTACTTATTTTTGAGGAGCCACTTAAAAAGAACCTACGGTGCAAACGGGCATCAGACGCTGGCAAAGAAACTTTCTTGCCTCTCCTATAAACACAAGCCAAACGCGAATATCAATTTTTAAACTCATAAATTACTATAACTAACGTCACTACTAACACAAACACTAACAACGCTATACATATGATGTACCTATATGCAATAATAATAATAATGATAATAATAATCTTGTTATAAGATATAAATGTTTTTAAACATTTTTACGTAAATTTAAACACTATTCATGAAGGAGTAGTAGGATTTTGCCTCGTGTTTTTTTAAGTTTATGTCTAAATTGCACTTCCCGGGGATTAATTGCTCCCAATAGCCTTTTAGCACGTCAACGGGTCACCTAATCTCCATGTAAAATTCAGTCAAATCGATTCAGTAGTTTGGGCTATAACGTTGTCTTAGTGTTTATTATAAAAATTTTCTACCCAAAGGGTAGGTACTCAATGCGAATGAATTTTGTCTTATTTAAAAACACAATTTGAAAACCTTTCTGATGGTGACAAATCTTTCAAAAATTTGTTTTAGATGGTTAAATGAGAGAATAATTTTTATTTTGGTCCAAATTGGTGTGACAAAATGGCACTTTCCGTGAACCGATTGAATCCTAAATTTGTTCAGCTCTTCGACGAGTAATATAATCCCCATGTGCAAAATTTTAGCCAAATCGGTTCAGGGGCTTGGGCTGTACCGCGATTTTAAAGCTCGATAAAAATCTCAAATGTTCTAATTTTTGGTCAAAAGGGCACTGAGAGTGAATACATTTTTAGAAGCATAATTTGAAGGCCTTTCCTATGGTAACATGAAAGATGGAGGTTTGCATTTAAAATTTAAAAGTTGATGCGCCAAAATGGCATTTCCAGTTGCACGATTGGCTCCAAAAGCTTTTCATACCTAAGTTAGGTTTTCAGAGGCCAATGTACCTACCAAATTTCAGCCAAATCGGTCCGGTAGTTTTGTCTGTGGCGTGTTTACAAAACGTACGTACGTACAGTCGGGAACTTTGAAAATGCCCACCCCAAAGCGACGCTTCACTTGGTCGAGTCTATGGCTGCAATGTGCTTTATGTTTCCCGGCAGTCGACCAAGTGAACCGTCGCTTTGGGGCGGGCATTTTCAAAGTCTCCGACTGCCCGAACGTACGTACACACACACACACACACATTTTTAAAACCACTTTCGCCGGGTTTTGTTCTTTTTCCGACAATTCTTTTCATTTAGGTACCTACTTATTGGTTTATGTTTTCACTTTTTTTTAACTTTTCAACCCTCTTATATTCTATTTAGCCGCAGTAAATTTTCATTGCCTTGGATTTCTCATCCCCTCCATATAATTTTTCAACCCCCTGAGTGCTAATTCTACAGACTTCTCATATTTTTGTGTTTTTTTGTACTGTTTAATTCTGTAACAAATTTTCCACATATAGCCTTTTTGACGCATCTGTGCGTCTGTGGAGGCACTACTACTAAATGCAGATTGATAAAATCTGCACCCGATTCTTCAGTAAAAGCAGCTGGCCCCTACATGGGAACCGCTTAACGTGATAAACATCTACAGGGATACACATCGCATTGATGTACATTTTCCGGTGGCTTTTTATTAATTATTTTCTCCAAAACGGCGAGGAAAATTGCAAAGTGATGAATTAAATCCTGGGCAATTTTGGTACCCGCTTTCTTTACGAGTTCATGTTTCCTGTTAAGAAAACTTCAAAATTTCCATAACAAACTTGATTCACTTCTCATCAGCCCATCGGATATTATAAAAAAACTGGATTGAAAGTTGAAATTAAAACAAACAAATTGATAAGGCTAAGGAGTATAATACAAAATATTTGAGAGCACCACAGATTCGTTAAGTATCAAAAGGCAGTTTCAGCTACCAAAACTTACAATAAAAGCTGTGGCCACCAAATGGCACTAGAGCAGCAGATCCATAAAATATTAATCCAAATTATACAAAATTACTTAATTAATTAGTAGTGAACACTTTCGACCCTATCATCTAGAATATCTTTTTGGTTTCACAATTAAAATTCATCGTGTCTCGCAAGGGCTTCCCCAAAATCAGTTGCTTGGGACCCCACGAATAAATCGTACTTGTTCAAGATCTCCTCTTTAGTTAACTGTTGATCGGCATCGGAATCCGCTTCATAAATTAAATGTCTGGCTTCAGCTTCGGCATGGTCGAAATCAACAGGTAAAATCCAACTTTTTACTTCTTCGGTGTCCATAAATCCATCGCCATCTCTGTCTCGGTAGGTGTTGAATTGCTCTCTTTCACTATTGACCCATTCGGGTTCTTCTTCATTCTCGTCACCTCTGAACATGTCTCCGATATATTCTTTCAGAGAAATTCTTCCATCGTTATCTTTATCAATATCTTCCATTGTTTCCTGTACTACAATGTCCTTCATGTGATTTGATTCTTCTGGATGAAGAAAATGTGCAAATTCTTCTTTAGTAAGAGCATCATCGCCATCAGAATCGGCTACAGACCATCTTCTACGATCCCTCTTCATCATTTGTTTATATGAAAAACCCTCGGTATCTCTCTCGACTTCAGCATCACTCATCGAATCTAAAAACCCATAAACTAATTTCCGATATTGTTCCCATTGAATCGTTGATTCATTTTCAGGATTGTGCTGTTTCCACTGCCGATCCACATCTTCGCCAATATACCGTTTCTGAGTAAACCTGATCCAGTCCTTCAGTTCATCCCGAGACACCAACCCATCTTTGTCGTTATCGATTCTATCAACAATCAATCTGAAAAAAACCAGCATAGTACAGTCAAACAAGGTGAAAAAAGGGGCAAACCTCGGAATGAAAGATTATAAGCTGAAAATTGGCAGAAATCTTTGTTTTCACATTCTAAATGTTGGCTCAAAAGTCTCATATAATCTCGTGTCCGCGCCGCGTCTCAAGATATTCGAGGTCAAAGGTCGCGAAAATCGTTTTTTGTAAATATCTGGTTTCCTATGCTTTAAACGACGTTTGAAGTCACGACAAAACTTGTAGAACATAAAATTCTCTACAAATTTGGTCTTAGGCGATATTTTATATAATTAACCGTTCTCGAGATAGAGCGCGAAGAGTGAGAGGTGCAGGTTTGCGCTAGAACTGACGCTACTGCCAAACAGTTAGTCCTATCGCCTTCCAATCGACTGTATGAGAAACGGGCTATCTTTTTAAGTACTTTTCAATGACTTTAAACAGTATCCGGGCCTCCCAAAAGTGTCAAAATCCCGGGAAATGAAGAAAAAAATTATTTTTTTAAATTTGTAATTAGACGGTTTTCTGTGAGAGATATCGCAAAAATGCACCAAATAAACATTGTAGAGGATAAAACAAGCTTTCAAACGACACCTAAAAAATATTTCGACGACCAATAGGAACGGAGGTACACGACCTTGAACATTGTTTTGCTGGTTGCCGCAAACCGAAATGCGCGTCGTTTGAGCCGGCCGCTACGTTCCTATTGGTCGTAGATATTTTGGAGGTGTCGTTTGAAAGCTTTTTCTATCCTCTAGAATGTTTATTTGGTGCATTTTTGCGATATCTCTCTCAGAAAACCGTCTAATTACAAATTTTAAAAAAATATTTTTTTCTTTATTTCGCGGATTTTGCCACTGTCGGGAGGCCCGGATACAGTTTAAAGTCGTTGAAAAGTACTTAAAAAGATAGCCCGTTTCTCATACAGTCGTTTAAGATCGATTGGAAACCGATAGGACTAACCGTTTGGCCGTAGCGTCAGTTCTAGCGCAAACCTGCACTTCTACGGTTATACGGACGGGGGCCTCTCCCTCTTTGCGCTCTATCTCGAGAACGGTTAATTATATAAAATACCGCCTAAGACCAAATTTGTAGAGAATTTTATGCTCTACAAGTTTTGTCATAACTTCAAACGTCGTTTAAAGCATAGGAAACCAGATATTTACAAAAAAACGATTTTCGCGACCTTTGACCTCGAATATCTTGACGCGGACACGAGATTATATGAGACTTTTGAGCCAACATTTAGAATGTGAAAACAAAGATTTATGCCAATTTTCAGCTTATAATCTTTCATTCCGCTAGGTTGAATCCTTATTTGACTGGGCTTGATAAGCTTACCCTAATCTTCGTTTGCTCTCCTCGGGGGGCAATTGATCAAAAGTCTTGGCCTCCTCACCCAAAAAGGCTTCGTGGTCGTATTTTACATTGTGGTGGTCGTTCTCAAAGTGTTGGGCATCACTTAATTCCTTGTCGTATACTCTGTCCTTTTTTTCTTCGGATTTGGGGAGGCCCACGGCCAAACCCAAAGAGAGTACTAAAATGGCCCATCGGACGATCATTTCTGCAAATAGGACTGAATTGGACATTAAGCACCCACGTTGCAATTTGTTAAAGTAATTAATTTAGTGGGAGTAATAACCTCAAAACTACTTACCCAAACGTAGATCAAAAAGTTGAATTTAGAGGAAATGGAAGGTGATTTGTGTCAGAAAACGAGAATCTCCAGGAAGTTCCAACTCATCAGTTTATGGGATGCTGTATTTGACAAATTTCAAACGTAAACATATAGATTGTCAGAATTATTTGACAGAAATCAGCAGTAGATGGTTTGTAGCTTGGATGAAAAGAGGCGTTTTAAATTACAGAACTCTGCAATAGTTTTAAGATTCCTACACATAGAGGGCACTAGCATAAGCTGATTGATAAATATGGTCACTAGACTTTATTACATGGTTACAGCGTTACAGTACCTTCCTAAATAATAGTGGCCTTATTGATGGTACGTTAGAGGGGGGGAGCAACAGGGGGATTGCACTTCTAAGCCTAAATTTACCCCTCCAATACCAAAAATGTAAATCAAGCTTCTCAGTTATTATAATATAATTTAAACAAGTTTAAAATATTTTACATTCAAAACTGGAACTTATGATCTGTTCGTTCCCAGAAATCCTCCCCATAAAAACATGAGGGTAAAATTTGGTGGGTCAATTAATAGTATAGGCAATTCATTTGTTTCATCTTAAGTCGTTTTAAAATGCAAAATTTTCGTTAAAAAACATATCTTGCGTCAAGATTCTGCAATTTTTCCTGAAATTTTTAATTTTTCTCGGTTGGTATTGGTCAAATTTTTACGGTAGTACCACCAGTCGCACAGATAACCTCGATTTAGCTACAGTACGTAACAGTTGGGGTCTACTATTATTTTGAATGAGTATGCTAAGCCCACTTGATTTTTATTCTTTTGACTGCTTCAATAGGATGTAGGTACCTATAATTAATTTGTTTCAAAAAACATCTTTTCAGCATACCTACTTAGTTTAGCAATTTTATAGTCATTTTCATGCTGGAGAATACTAAATCGGAGGTCTGCCATAAATCTTGTGGGACGGGAGCTAATGGCAAGAATTTAATTTTTCAAAAATTGACGCCCAGCAAACGGTAAAAGATAGGAAATTTTATTAAATTAGAAAAAAGTTGTATTTTTCAGGGTAGATTAAGAATCTGAAGAGAAATCCAACATATCTAGATTGGTTACTGAAATATTCTGAGAAGTCTGAAAATTGACAACGTATTGTAACTTGGCTACTAATCGGCAGATCATTTGGCTCAATTACATTACTTTACAGGGAGGACAAAATGAAACGACGAAAACTTTTCAAAGCCTTCTAGATTAAAATATGACATTTTCCAGTTTTTTCGGCATATTTCTGGAATTAAGCCAGATATCTTGAATTTCTTTTCGGTATCTTAATCTGCACTGACAGACACAAGTTTTTCCAAAATTCATAAGACTTCGTAACTTTTACCGTTTGCGAGATGTCAATTTTTGAAAAATTATAATAGCCACCATTGACCCCTGTCCACAAGATTTATGGCAGACTGGTGTTTTAGTATTCTCCAGCACCGAAAATAACTATAATATTGCTAAACTAAGTTTGCTGAAATGACATACCAAAATTGTTCACAGCCTCCCAGAATATTAGACCGTTTTTGATCAAAATATTCACAATTTTTCCTGATCTTTTTTATTTTTCTGGGTTGGTATTGGTCAAATTTTAACGAAAATACTACCAATTGCTTAGTTAGCCTCGACTTAGTTACAAACGACACGACACTATAATTTTGAGTAACGTCTAAGCCTAGGTACCTACTTGATCTTTATTTTTTTGACTGTTTTTTTGCAACACAAAATTTTCGTTCAAAATCGTATCTTGCATCCTTTAGACCATTTTTCGTCAAAATTTAGACATTTTCTCCCGAAATTTTTCATTTTTCTCGGTTTTTTGATATATTTATGCTAAACTTATAATCTTCTCATATATTTTTGGTTCATTTGCAAATTCTCAACCCCACCTCTCAAAAATAAATTTAGTTAATTAATGGCAGATATCAATTTCTTTTTCTTTTTTTAGAGGTTCTATTGTTTTATAATTAATTGCAATTTACTCACCTATTTAAGATAAACAGTGAGTGACGTGAACCGATAACTAAAAGCTGAGAGATTGAGAAAAAAGTAGGGTTGAACTTGGAGCACCCAATCTTGAATCCTTTTGCTGCTTCAAAAAATGGCTGAGTGATGGTTGATAGCCTGAAACAGTAGAGAATTATTAATAGCTTATGCAAAATAGAACTTTACTTATTGGTTGATGAAATATCACCAGATTCCGATTAAAAACTGGAAATGTATGTTTCTCCCGAGTTTCTCCTGAATTCTCCATTCGATTCCAATATACTTCTTTGCAATTTTAACTTTGGACAAAGTTTTTTGACGGTCCGAGGCTCCTGAGGGGAAGGTTGGATCTTCTGTGTTGCGCAAAGTGGAAGGTAGATTCCAAATAAAAACTGGAAACAATGTTTCAGTTGACCATAAATGAAATCCTGTGGTACCTTTTAAATCGAAGAGTTAATTAGAACAATTTCTTGCCACATGCCAGCTTCAAGTATTCATCGACATTTCATTCTGTTAATACACAAGATATTAAGAACATCGACATTTTTTGAAATTAATAGAGCCTTTACCTTATGCTTCCAAGATTTGCAGGTATAATACACAGATACCTGATGGGTTGCTAAAAGTCTCCACTACACTACACTACAATACACTAATGCACTAATACACACCGAACCGGTCAAAAATCCTATGCAGAGTGAAGAAAATAAAAATACAACACCAACCCTAAGGTACTACTTACCAAGGCCAGACTGTTAACTGCTCAATCCTGAAACAATGAAATACTCGTTGAAATTTGGAAACAATAAATTAAGACTGTTCTGATCAACAAGAAATTAGGCGTTCCAAATGTAATTTTAAGATTTTAGCTAAGTGTTCTTTATCCAACCTATTAAACTTTTTAATAAGTAAGCCTTATCCCATCCCCCATAATGCAATTATTGTTTTATGGGAGATAAGAGTTTCGGACGCAACAGGATACAAAACTTGCGATAGGTACCCATTGGGAATTAACATCCCAAAATGAATAAGAAATTAGTAAAATACACAAAACATTTACCTCCTAATCTGGCAGAATTTGCCCGAAGCCTCCAGACCTGCTATCCAGACTGCTCCAATAACAATCGTCACATAAACACAATTTCGAACACTTTTCAGAGTTACTATGAAATTTTATGAAGGCACACGCGAACCGGACACTTGCACTTCACTTTTACACAAACCTGTCAAGACATGAAGACTTCATTATGTAATTCATGTAATACTTACATTGGTTTACGATCTCTTTGAAACACTAAACACACAAATGCTCTGCATAGGATTCCATCACCAAAAGTAACCCTAAAGAGGTACTTACCAGGCCAGCTCGTTCATCAATAATTGCTCCCTGGAAAATTAAAACAATATTTTAAAATTGAAGTAGACGAACAATGATAATGTCTTACGAGTGAGCTGGCAAATCCCTGCAATCGTCAACTTTGAATTATTAGCTGCAGACTGGAGAGTGGATGATGTCTAAAAGTAATCTGGAATTGTGAAGCTTCCAATCAGGTCGTAAAATTAGCCCTTACCCCAAATGACTGCAAGTAATATCCAATTTCTTGAATCCTTCACGTAGTTTTGAGAGCGACGAAGCCGAGCTCTTGAAGAGTTAAGTCGTCCGAAGGGAAATAACACAAAATGTGATAGCCTGAAACAACACTAAGATAATAGTGACTGATTGACGATTCAAAACGATGTACTTTTACCACAATTTTTGCTACGACGATGACTTGCCAAGTGAACTGCCATACTTAAAGCCATTCAGTTCCCAAATAAAAACTGAAGAGATCTTCGATCAAACTGCAACAGAATGTCAAAAATATCAGCAACTAAACAGAGTACTCACGAATTAATTTTTACGATGGCGATAGAGGCAATCACGTCGAGGAATCCTATCCTGGAATCAGGATGAAGAGGATGTGACATCGGGGTAGGTATTCTAATAGTTTTTCGAGCGAAAGACACCCATGGTCTGAAAAAAAACTACTTATCATCGGCCATTCCACAAAGAATTTTGTGACTACATATTTTCAGGGATTTTTGAAGAATCCTTAGCCATTTCACAATAAGTGGCCAATTTTTTTTTAAAACGTGATCAATGTACCTACTGTAAAAGTCTTTCAAATCTTTCATATGGACTTTCTGCTATAAGGGCTGGAGTATGAGAAAAGTTCATAAATGAAAATTTTGTGTTTATGCTAAATTTATAATCTTCCCATATATTTTTGGTTCATTTGCAAATTCTTAACCCCACCTCTCAAAAATAAAATTAGTTAATTAATGGCAGATATCAATTTTTTTCTCTTTTTTTCGAAGTTCTATTGTTTTATAATTAATTGCAATTTACTCACCTATTTAAGATAAACAGTGAAGTGAACAGATAAGTAAAATCTGAGAGATTGAGAAGAAAGCAGGGTTGAACTGGGAGCACCCAATTTTGAATTCTTTTGCTGCTTCAAAAAATCGCTGACTGATGGTTGATACCCTGAAACAGTAGCGAATTATTGATAGCTTATGCAAAATACAACTTTACTTATTGGTTGATGAAAAATCACCAAACAGATTCCGATTATAAACTGGAAATGTATGTTTCTCCTGAATTCTCCATTCGATTCCGATATACTTCTTTGCAATTTTAACTTTGGACAAACTTTTTTGACGGTCCGAGGCTCCTGAGGGGAAGGTTGGATCTCCTGTGTTGCGCAAAGTGGAAGGTAGATTCCAAATAAAAACTAGAAACAATCTTTCAGTTGACCATAAACGAAATCTTGTGGTACCTTTTAAATCGAAGAGTCAATTAAAACAGTTTCTTGCCAACTGCCAGCTTGAAGTATTCATGGACATCTCATTCTGTTAAAACACAAAACATACGCAAAATATTAAGAACATCGAAATTTTTTGAAAATAATAGAGCCTTTACCTTATGCTTCCAAGATTTGTAGGTAAATATACAGATACCTGATGATAGGTTGCCAAAAGTCTCCACTACACTACACTCAATACACTAATACACTAATGCACTAATACAAACCGAACCGGTCAAAAATCCTATGCAGAGTGAAAAGAATAAAAATCCAACACCAACCCTAAGGTACTACTTACCAAGGCCAGACTATTAACTGCTCAAACCTGAAACAATGAAATACTCGTTGAAATTTGGAAAAAATAAATTCGGACTTCTGATTAGCAAGAAATTAGGCGTTCCAAATGTAATTTTAAGATTTTAGCTAAGTATTCTCAATGTATTCTTTATCCAACCTATTAAAATTCTTAATAATTAAGCCTTATCCCCCATAACGCAATTATTGTTTTATAAGATAAGAGTTTCGTACGCAACAGGATACAAAACTCCGCACAACTGCAAATCTTCTTGCAATACCCATTGGGAATTGACATCACAAAATGAATAAGAAATTAGTAAAATAAAGAAAACATTTACCTCCTAATCTGGCAAAATTTGCCCGAAGCCTCCAGGCCTGCTATCCAGACTGCTCCAATAACATTCGTCACATAAACACAATTTCGAACACTTTTCAGAGTTACTATGAAATTTTATGAAGGCACACGCAAACCGGACACTTGCACTTCACTTTTACACAAACCTGTCAAGACATGAAGACTTCATTATGTAATTCATGTAATACTTACATTGGTTTACGATCTCTTTGAAACACTAAACACACAAATGCTCTGCATAGGATTCCATCACCAAAAGTAACCCTAAAGAGGTACTTACCAGGCCAGCTCGTTCATCAATAATTGCTCCCTGGAAAATTAAAACAATATTTTAAAATTGAAGTAGACGAACAATGATAATGTCTTACGAGTGAGCTGGCAAATCCCTGCAATCGTCAACTTTGAATTATTAGCTGCAGACTGGAGAGTGGATGATGTCTAAAAGAAATTTGGAATTGTAAAGCTTCAAATCAGGTAGTAAAATTTGTAGTTACCCCAAATGACTACAAGTAATATCCAATTGCTTGAATCCTTCACGTAGCTTTGAGAGCGACGAAGCCGAACTTTTGAAGAGTTAAGTCGTCGAAGGGAAATGACACAAAATGTGAACCAAGATAATAGTGACTGATGGACGATTCAAAACTATGTACTTTTACCACAATTTTTGCTACGACGATGATTTGCCAAGTGAACTGCCATTCAGTTCCCAAATAAAAACTGAAGATATCTTCGACCAAACTGCAACAGATTGTCAAAAATACCAGGAACTAAACAGAATACTCACGAATGAATTTTTACGATGGCGATAGAGGCAATCACGTCGAGGAATCAAATCCTGGAATCTGGATGAAGAGGATATGACATCGGGGTAGGTATTCTAATAATTTTTCGAGCGAAAGACACCCATGGTCTGAAAAAAAACTACTTATCATTGGCTATTCCACAAAGAATTTTGTGACTACATATTTTCAGGGATTTTTGAAGATTCCTTAGCCATTTCACAATAAGTGGCCAATTTTTTTTTGAAAACTTGACCAAAGTACTGTAAAAATCTTTTAAAAGGGTCTAGCAATAAAGATTATGGCTCATTAGACCCGACAATTGGCCATAAACTTTATTGCTAGACACTTTTAAAAGATTTTTACAGTATTATCTCACCGGATTATTTGAATAATCGGCTTTAACTTTTAGAAAATTTATGACCTCCACGACAAATTAATACCTACATGTAAAAAGCTCAAAAATAATAAAACCAACGATGCGCTGGCAAGTGAATAGACTCCATTTAACATTTTCTTCTGAATCCATTTTTTATTTTGTTTCCTTTCCATTTGAAGTCATATCTGCTTAACCTAGAAAAAAGTGCTAAATATACAAGGCGAGAATTCTTATGAGCTTACGGATGAACTAGTTGTAGTTGGTTGAAGAATCTGTCTTGGTGTTACTTATTCTTTCCGGCAGTAGATATTTTACTTTTTGCTAATTTACAATTCTATCCGATGTGTAGGTAGCAGGCACATATGTCCTCATGTGAAGTCGTCAGGGGTCGGCTTCTTATTAAAACATTATCAGCAAAAACTTTAATTATTGGAGACCTACCTATCGATCTGTCTCAAGATAATTCCATTAGTTATAGGCTATGGAACGGTCATTTTGTCATCGGGAAATTAGAGTCCATTAAATTAAATTTTTTGAAATTAATAGAACCTTATGCTTCCAAGATTTGCAGGTAAATACACTGATGGGTTGCTAAAAGTCTCCACTACACTACACTCAGTTCACTAATACACTAATGCACTAATACACACCGAACCGGTAAAAAATCCTATGCAGAGTGAAAAAAATAAAAATCCAACACCAACCCTAAGGTACTACTTACCAAGGCCAGACTATTAACTGCTCAAACCTGAAACAATGAAGTACTCGTTGAAATTTGCAAAAAATAAATTAAGACTTCTGATCAGCAAGAAATTAGGCGTTCCAAATGTAATTTTAAGATCAGCAGGAAACAAAACTCCGCACAACTGCAAATCTTCTTGCAATACCCATTGGGAATTGACATGCCAAAATGAATAAGAAATTAGTAAAATAAACAAAACATTTACCTCCTAACCTGGCAAAATTTGCCCGAAGACTCCAGGCCTGCTATCCAGACTGCTCCAATAACATTCGTCACATAAACACAATTTCGAACACTTTTCAGAGTTACTATGAAATTTTATGAAGGCACACGCGAACCGGACACTTGCACTTCACTTTTACACAAACCTGTCAAGACATGAAGACTTCATTATGTAATTCATGTAATACTTACATTGGTTTACGATCTCTTTGAAACACTAAACACACAAATGCTCTGCATAGGATTCCATCACCAAAAGTAACCCTAAAGAGGTACTTACCAGGCCAGCTCGTTCATCAATAATTGCTCCCTGGAAAATTAAAACAATATTTTAAAATTGAAGTAGACGAACAATGATAATGTCTTACGAGTGAGCTGGCAAATCCCTGCAATCGTCAACTTTGAATTATTAGCTGCAGACTGGAGAGTGGATGATGTCTGAAAGAAATCTGGAATTGTGAAGCTTCCAATCAGGTGGTAAAATTTGCCCTTACCCCAAATGACTGCAAGTAATATCCAATTTCTTGAATCCTTCACGTAGTTTTGAGAGCGTCGAAGCCGAGCTTTTGAAGAGTTAAGTCGTCCGAAGGGAAATAACACAAAATGTGATAGCCTGAAACAACACCAAGATAATAGTGACTGATTGACGATTCAAAACTATGTACTTTTACCACAATTTTTGCTACGACGATGATTTGCCAAGTGAACTTCCGTACTTAAAGCCGTTCAGCTCCAGAATAAGAACTGAAGATATCTCCGATGAAACTACAACAAATAATGTCAAAAATACCAGCAACTATGCAGAATACTCACGAATGAATTTTTACGATGGCGATAAAGACAATCACGTCGAGGAATCCTATCCGGAATCTGGATGAAGAGGATATGACATCGCGGTAGGTCTAAAAAAAAACTTCTTATTCTGTGGCTCTTCCACGAAAGATTCTATAAACTATCTAAATTTTATCATCTTCTTAAGGGTTTTTGAAGATCCCTTAGCCATTGCACAAGTGGACAATTTTTGAAAGAATACCTCACCGGAGTATACAAGGTGATTCACAAAGACCGTTCATTATAAACTTTTGGGGATCCGCACTTGTAGTAGAATTTCGAAATTTGGTACCAAACCATAATCGAAAACGCAAAAAAATAAAATATTTCCAAGCCTTCTCTGTTATTTTAGATGAAAAGCTCTCGTTTTGGATTCGGATTGGTCTCTTAATTGTGAATTTATCGCACCCACGTTTTGCCTAACGGTCACCATTTTTGCCAAAATATGTACATATACAAAAATTGATTTGTAATCCTTAATAGAGAAACTTGTATCTTCCAAACGATTGGAGATTAAGGAACCAAACCCGCAGGGTTGAAACTAGAAGCTTTCAGCTTTCTTTTGATGTCTCACTTGATCATGTAGATTCAACAATATGACAGAAAATAATTTTTTTAAATGGCAAAGAGAAATTGTCCGCACCTTATTTTTTTAACCTCCCCACTCCACTTCACCATTTAAAAAAAAGGGAGGTTACTGCAATCACTAATTCGAGATAAGACCGGATCTATACGTTTTGAGGTCTCAGGAGCCCAAAAAAGTGGTTTCTAAAATGTGTCTGTATGTATGTACGTACGTATGTACGTACGTTCGTAAACACGCCACAGCCCAAACTACTCGACAGATTTAGCTGAAATTTGGTACGTGTGCATGTGATAACCCAACTTAGATCTGAAAAGCTTTTGGAGCCAATCGTGCAACTAGAAATGCCATTTTGGCACATCAACTTTTACATTTTAAATGCAAACCCCCATTTTTCACCTCACGATAGAAATTCAAATTCTGCTTCTAAAAATGTATTAATTTTTAGTGCCCTTTTGATCAAAAATTGAAAAAAAAATGATTTTTATCCAACTTTAAAATCGCGGTACAGCCCAAGCCCCTGAACCGATTTCGCTGAAATTTTGCACACGGGGATTGTATTGCACGTCGAAGAGCTGAACAAATTTTGGATTCAATCGGCCCACGGAAACTGCCGTTTTGACACACCAATTTGTAACTTTAAAATATTTCACTCATTTAACCATCCAAAACAAGTTTTTGAAAGATTTATTGTCACCATCAAAAAGGTCTTTCAATTCTGGTTTTAAGTAAGACAAAATTCGTTCGCATTTAGTGCTCTTTGGGTCAAAAAATCGAAATTTCATAATAACACTAAAAATACATTATAGCCCAAATTAGCGAATCGATTTAGCTGAAATTTGGTACATGGAGATTGGGTGACCCGCTGAAGACCTGAAAGGCTTTTGGAAGCAATTGGTCCACGGGAAGTGCCATTTAGGTATATCAACTTTAAATTTTAAATACAAAGGTCTCCTTTTTTATGTCGCCATTAGAAAGACGATCAAATTCTCGTTCTAAAAATGTATTCACAGTTTCTGCCATTTCAGTGGAAAATAGAGAAAAAATTCTTTCTCATTAAAAGGGAGCGGGCTGACAGTGGATGACATAAAGTGGCAGTTATTGTCAAAAAGGCGGCAAAAGATTAACCTTAAAAGGAACATATTGTCAAATGTGATGGGTGATGTCCGAGGTGGTGTCGGTATTTGTCAGAAAATTGCAAAATTAGTCACAGTCGATAAGGGTAAAAAATTTCTGTTGAATTGACCACTATCTACACAGAATACAAAGATCCACGCGATGGGGAGGTTCCAGCCGCTTCTCTGCTGCACTTTTTTTGATATTGATTGGGCAATAGCTCCGTGTGCTCTATTAACTACCTATCAGCTTTAAATCTTCCACCAATTTTAGCGATTCGGACAACAAGACTTGTTGTTTTTCTAATTTTGAAATTGTCTACATACATACAGACACATTTTAAAAACCACTTTTTTGGGTTCCTGAGACCTCAAAACGTACAGATCCGGTCTTATCTCGAATTCGAAAATTTTAGTGATTGCAGTAACCTCCCTTTTTTTTTAAATGGTGAAGTGGAGTGGGGAGGTTAAAAAATATATTTGAGAGTGGTCTCCCGATTTGCATTCAAGTGTGCGATCTCCT
Organism: Pycnomerus fuliginosus; assembly: GCA_963924575.1. Classification (NCBI taxonomy): domain Eukaryota; kingdom Metazoa; phylum Arthropoda; class Insecta; order Coleoptera; family Zopheridae; genus Pycnomerus; species Pycnomerus fuliginosus. The sequence goes on from OZ004622.1 coordinate 18,744,529, forward strand.
TAGCAAATCTTTAATTTGACATTTGTGATTTTTTATCTCTTTAAATTGAAGAAATGTTTGATGTGTCTTTTTTTTTACGCAATTGAAGCAAAATACTGGGGCTGTTAATTTTAATTAATTAATTTAATACACTTTTGCTCTATTCGCAGACGGCCATTTTGGATCCTCATTGATGTTCCGGTGGGATCTAAAATGGCAGCACAATAATATTCGAACTCGTCTCTGCTCGAATGAAACACAAGTTAAACCGATCTGCTTCAAAAATTTTTTGTTCTTGAAGCGGCTGAGACGCCACTAATATTGGGCTCCAAGATGGAGGACAAATTGGGTGTAACACGGTCATCATCATCATGTAAAATATTTAAATTGACAACAAGGAAGTAAGTCGTTACGATAATATTTAATTACGACAAATCGCCATCTTGGATTCCATTGATAGATTTCTAGATCTGGCATAAAACTATAGACAAGTAGAAAATATTTCACTAAATAGGTTTTGGCTTGGTAGCCATTTTGGAGCCCTGCAAATCGCGGATGAATAGTAAACCTGCAACAATAAAGCGTTGAAATTTACAACAGATTGAGTCAAAATGAAAATACAGATTTACGCAATCGCCAACCGCCATTTTGGATCCCAATGAAGACTTTAAATAGATTGCATCATCGCCATTTTGATTCAAGGTTATTTTCAAGGTCAAATGAAGGTCAACTTGATTTTTTATAATGGAAACCTATACTTTTTATTAAACGGATTCTTATTCCCCATAAAAGAACAAACAACTCTCATCTAAACTATTTTTGGATCCGATGGATGTAAATTTTAACCTTTTTGGAAATCCCTAGTAACAGAGCGGCGAGACAAAACAAATGAACAACCGTTGTAACTTAGCAACGATGAATTCTAGATAAATAAACCACAAAAATTGTTGTAGATTTGGTTTTTGCCATGCCGCTGTTGCTAGGGAAGGCAATGGATTTCGAAGAAGATTAAAATTTTGATTTAAATATCTATCAGATCCAAAAATAGTTTAGATGAGAATTGTTTGTTATTTTACGGGGAATAAGAATCTGTAATAAAAATTGTAGGTTTCCCTTTAAAAAAATTAAGTTGACCTTCATTTGATCTTGAAAATGACCTTGAATCAAAATGGCGTCGATGCCGTCTATTTTCCCCCTGGAGGTCATAAAACTTTTATACAAAACATTTTTTTCTAAAATGCTTCCTTTCCGAGATATTTGCCAGTCTCAAGATAAAACGACCACTCTGTATATTTACTAAGACTAGGTTTTCTCGAGGGTTTTGTTTTGGCAGCCATTTTGGAGCCATACAAACGTTTTAGGCAGGCAAAAAACGGGTGCGATTATGGTATTTTCAAAATGTGGCAAATTTCAAAATTCAACTACAAGTGGATACCCAAAAGTTTCTAGCGAACGTTCTTCTCGACGTTCTTCGTGAATTAATTATCCTGTATGTATGAATCATCAGCTTAAACTTTTACAGAATTTATGACCTCCACGACAAATTATTTACACATAAGAAGTTCGGTAGCCCTGAAGAAGGTGGCAAAAATAATAAAGCCACCGAAACGTTGATAAGCGAATAGATTTCATTTAACATCGTATATTCTTAGATTAACATTAATGACATTGAGATGGAGCTGGCAAAGACCTGGAGTGCACTTTCACCGTCAAGAAGCTCAATCTGGCAACACCACATTTCCCGGCTATGAAAGACACAGTCTGACATATTTAAGTTGCAGCACTTTGTACATCGGTATCATTATGGTATCCAACATTTGAAAGAAGTTTAAAAAAATAAAGTTTTATGCAAAAACCGTTCGGCATTATTAGTGACGTTAGACATGAATAGAATTTATCGCGCACTGGGGACACCCTGTATATCTATCAAATTGAAAACTGCACAATTTCCGCGAAAATTTTTTGAATGTATCTACCCAGCTGCAGCACTCTTCATAAATTCGTCTCACAAACGAATTTTTATTTAAAAAACAGAAAATTCCTGCTAGATAAAATTCACTTTTGATGGCCTTACCCCTCACAGCCTCCTCTGATCTAGTAAAAAGACGCCATCAATTACTTATTAATAAAATGGAATTGTGAAATTTTCTAATTACTAATTTACTAATTAAGGGCAAAACTGGATTGCCCTCAACTAAGTAACTACTTATATCAAATTGAAAACTGGACGGATGATTAACAGACGAGGAGACGCGACCAAAATGCAAAATTTTTAAGAAAATTTGTCCCTGTTAACAGAATAATAGTGGTACTCACTCTTATTTGCATAACTTCTGCTGCACTTTCTACTAAATGCACTTTTTATTTCAAAAAAGTTAAAAACAAATGATTTAGACATTAAAATTTGCGATGATGGCTTTGGTTCGTGAAAGACCAGTCAGGAATCAGAATAAAGTCACAGCCTACTAATGCAAAAACTCAGGAAAAATTTAATATAACGCGCGGGTGGTTATATAACTATTAGTTCAGAGATTATTCCGTTAGGATTGGAAAATTAACAGTGACTTACCTAATATTTTATTAATTTTATTCCATCAACCACTATCACTGATTAAAATAAAAAATAACCACTGTTTTCCAATTAACTGCCACTAAATTTGAATCCCCCTCAACGGATATTATTTTTATGAATAATTATTGCGCAGTAGTTAATTACTGCATTTGTCTTCTTGCCATCACAGCCCTCTCTGCTACACAGAGATCGGTTAGCTCACTCTAAGCTGTGTGTCATGCGCGCGACTTGTCTTGTCAGCTGTTCGCTGTTCCGACTTCCGAAGTTGTCATCTCGCTCGACTCCGTCTTCGATCTTTGATAAGATTATTGTTTGTCATTTGTTTGTGTTCAATGATTTTGTGTTTTCGTCGTTTTAATGAAAAACAAAATGTCAACGTGCGCTCTGTGTGAAAAAAACTATAAGCCTCAGGCTCCTTTCGTTTCATTCCACAAGTAAGTGCTAGTAATTTAGTATACACCAATCTTACTCAAAACTATATAGTGATTATTTCTAAATTAATAAATTAAATCACTGGAGCGTTGAGGGTTTGCAGTTGTCTCTGGTTACGCATAAATCATCTAATAAAAGGCTTTGATTCTCAATTTAAATTTAAATTATTTTTGCGTTTGAAGCTTTTAAATTGTAGCGCATGGCACATCTGAAAGAAAAGGATAATGGAATAGCAGCGTCTTTAAGTATGAGAGCGAAAGCAATACCTGCTTGTCTGGGGCTGAGGTCAATGCCCTGCCCTCTAGATTTCAAACACTTTTGTGTACACCCCATGCACAGCATAAGGCCCCGATAAGTAGGTACCTACTTAAAGTCCATATTTTTTTGACCTGACTAACTAACTGGGAATTTTGATTTCTGAAATTGGATTCCTGTTTTTTCATCTTAGTTTAATTTCAGGGCAACTTTACATTGTTGGCAAAATCGTTAACAAAGTGACAAATAAAAGTCAGGTTTGACAAAACTTTTCAAAAAATGCCGCGAGTAATTTTAAAAGTGATAAAGCAGTCCGTTCATAAGTGTTTTCAGAAATTTTTCTACAAACAGTGGACAGAAAATGAATAAAACACAAATGGTTGAAATGATAGCGGAAATTTTTAATGTTTGTATCGACCATTCGCAATTATTCAAAAATTTGCCAACATGTTTTTAGATAAAGCGAACTGTATGGGTACGTCTCTATGTTCACAATTACAAATGTTTTGGGGACCATCCTCAATTTGATTTTTGATTTTCTTTCAAATTAAATTATTCCGACATCTGGGTGACAATTTTGTTCGACTTTGGCATTTGCAACGTAACCATAAATTCAGAAGCCTCAATCAAACTAGTGGACAGTGGAAAACACTATCCTTGTTTAACACCAAAGCCAAAATCAAAGCAAAACAGTTACTAAAGTTACCAGATTTAGGGCCGGTTTATCGATGCTCAGTTAAATGAAAATATCTGACAGTTTGCGTTATCCGATAGTTAAACTGGTTATCGAAAGCAAGTTGACTGCAAAGTCCTTGTTAAAGTGCCAGGCAAATTGACTGACAGTAGGAAGTGTCAGCTAGGGTGGAAAACCGACGGTTACCAATGTTAGCATCGTCCAGAGTCATTTAAAAGACGAAAAAAGTAAATCTTTGGTTTTCTTCAACATGAATCTAGCCAATATAGAAAGTTTAGGAATGTACCTGAAACTCTTTTGAGGAATTTGCCAACACTTAAGATTCCCTCAACTTTCTTTCAGACCTCCTGCTTCTACCATCCGTTTTCTTATCCTCAATTACATCTCCTGCTAGTTACTTTTCAAAGCACGTCTGGATCGTAGGCAGAAAAGTTTACTCCTCGTTTCTTTTCTGTCACCAATACAAATTTCAACTGAATCAGCACCTGCCACAGTAAACAAAGACCGTAAGGCGTTGCTATGGAAACAGTTGACTATATTAGGGCGAAATTTAAATCCGTCCAATAGAATTCAACTTCCGCTACCCCAAATGTTGCCAACACAACTCAAACTGTCAGGCACGTAACTGAGAGACAAAGTCGATGTCGATAAACCTGAATCTGATTTATCTGTCAGTTATAGTAAACTGTCAGATAGATAACAGCCAGTTTTGACTCCACATCGATAAACCGGCCCTTAGTTAGTCAGGTCAAAAAAATATCGACTATAGTAGTAGTAAACTTTATTATTGCGTTTTGGCGTTAACAAGCCCTGCCATTCTTACACCCTAACTATTTTAATTATACAGAATGTCCCAGAACGCAAGCACTTCCATTTAATTTGCAATCAGCATTAAATTCTTAGATTTTTTTTATTTCCAGAGTTCAATAGTTAAGCCTTAGTCACTACACCAAATTTCGTTAAAATACGTGCAGTCATAAATACAGGTGTGACGTCATATTTCGGTTTATTTAAGATTTCTCGAGAACAGATAGAGATATTTTAGATTTTCCTTCACACAATTCCATCAGGCGAAAATATACGTCTTTTGGATATTTTTTGAATAAGTGTTTTTGCGAAGATCATTAGGTAACATTCTACGTGTAAGCTTTAGTTAAAATGAACACATTGATGAAGAAATTGTGACGTCACCATTCGGTTTCTCCAACTTGACAACGGATAAAGATTCTCAAATTAGTTTTCAGAGAATTGAATCGAGAGAAAATGTTCATCTTTTGGATATTTTTTTATAAGTCTTCGTGCAGAAATAAATAACATGCCGAATATATGGAACAGAAATTTGGCAGGAATAACGCTAAACTAAGAGGGTTATAGAAATTGTGCTGGCTGAAAGAGATCCATTCTTTGAATAAATCTTAGCAACGAGGCCAAATTTTGATAAAATCCATTCACTAATGAAAAAATTTATGACGCCTTTGTTGTTTTCCAGGATAACTTGAGAATGGATAGAGATATTTTAGATTTTCCTTCGCAGGATAGAATCGGGCAAAAGTATACGTCTTTTGGATATTTTTTGAGTAAGTGTTTTTGCGAAGATCATTAACGTGGCGGATATAGGAAATGAAAGATCTGGCAGGCGCAATCGAACAAATAGAACGTCTAGAGGAATTCCAATCGTTTCTATATACAAACTTTAGTAGCGGTACCAAATTTTGTTAAAATCTATCCAGTGATGAAGAAATTGTGACGTTATCATTCGGTTTTTCCAGGATAACTTGAGAATGGATAAAATTATTTCAAATTTGTTTCCAGATAATTAAATCGCGTAGAAATGCGCATCTTTTGGATATTTTTTTATAAGCCTTCGTTCTGAAATAATTAACATGGCGGACATATGAAACAGATCAGGCAGTAATGAATCAAAACAAAAAGGGCTAGAGAAGTTTTGTCGACACAGATCGATTTTTCTTATTACCTTTAGTAACGGTACCAAATTTCTTTAAAATCCATGCAGTAATAAAGAAGTTATGACGTCATCGTTCGGTTTTTCTGATAACTATAGAACGGATCAAGATATTTCAAATCAGTTTTCAGATAATTGAATCGCGAGAAAATGTTCATCTTGTGGATACCTTCGTGCAGAAATAATTAACCTCGCCACAAGAGGAAAAAGGATGCAGATTACTGCGATAGGGAGTATCTGCATCCTTTTCTCTCTACGACGCTGACTGCAACAGCAGGACAGCCCGAACGTGCAATAACAATTTTTTGACGTTTCTATTACCCCAAAATCTGCGACTTTCTGTCATTTTCTTGCCTAAAAATCCTTTGTTCACTTGTGGAGCCAACGTCGGATTTCCCGACCGCTCAAAATCCATTCATTGTTGACAGCTGCGTTCATTCTTCCGCTTTCAAAATGAACCCTAATTTCCTCCAAAAACAGCTAAAAGACGTGTTTACTAAACGTAAAATAAATCAACTTGATGTGATGCTTTGAAATAAAGCAAAAAAAAATAGTTTCCTACTATAGTTGAGTCGTAAAGTATTATTTCTTGTTTGGTTGGTACTACCTATTTCAGGATTTAGTAACTTTTCAAGGGCATAGTTGGGAGTTCTGATTACTTTGACATTAGAACATTCACTGCCGAACCTTGAAAGTATGTACAAAATCGATTCTCTGCAAATGTAAAATGTGAGAGGCAAACTATTGACTTTCCATTTGTAAAAAGTTCGAGAGGTGAACCACCTAGCGAAATTATGTGTAAAACCGATTCTCTGCAAATTTTGAAATGTTAGAGAGACAAACCGCAAGGCGCCAACTTGGAAAAAGCCCTTCATTCATGCGATGACGGATATTATAAGATTTTTTTGTATTGCTGTAATTAGAGTATGACGAAGTGAGGTTATGTTGTTTTTAAATCAGCGAGAGTTCACTGACCCTTAGAAAAACAATATGATGAACAACTTGATGTTAAATTACAGTTAGAGCGCTCAGAAAGCTATGGGAATCTAATGGTTCCTAGTGGTGGTAAATTGGAAAAGTTAAAAGGGAAATTCCACTATGAGCATAAGGTTAAATAGTTTGAATATAATAAATGCCATCACAAAGTTAAATATAAGTGTTACCTTTGAACGATATGTGATTATAAGAAGGTATGTAGGCGCAAAATTCGATTTCAAGAACAAATGGCAAAGTGCAGCAGCTGCAGCACGAAAGCCCATTAATTATACAGGAATTTCTTAAGTGTTCTTAACCCTCGTGTGGCGATACTGTCAACTGACAAGTTACACGTCAATCTGACGTTCTTAAATGAGGTTATATAGTCAATAAGTGACATTTTGCTGATGAATCTTAAAAAAACAAACAAAAAATGCCTCAAAGAAGATATGAAGATAAAAGTGGAGCAAGAGGTGAAGGAAGAACTTGAAACTGACCGTCTAGAGAAAAACCTCAACGAAGCCGAAATAAAGTGGTTCAAGTGCGAGAAATGCGACTACAGAACCAAATATAAGCACGACTTGCGAAAGTACGTGGCTATAAGGCATCTAAACGAGGACGAGATTAAATGGTTTAAGTGCGAGCAATGCGATTTTAAATTTAAACAAAAAACCGACCTGAAAAGGCACACGATTTGTAGACACCTCAATAAATCGAGTACAAATGTTTGCTATCCTTTCAATTTCATCGCCCTCTATGGTCAAATTGTAAATTACCTTAAGACCCTTTGTGCTGTATCATTTTAAAGGGTTTCTGGAATCTTCTGTAAACTGATGCAAGAATTTTTGAAATCCATCAACTCTGTGTAAAGCACACCAGAGGGTAATAATAAGGCCCTCCCCGACAGAAAGGAGGTACAGCTCGTCGGCTCTAAGCTGAAGCACTAAAGTGTAGGTATTTTGCTGTTTTCCCTAGATTATGACAGTGCCAATGGCGTGCGGTGCAAAAATTGTATTGATAACATCTGAAATGTCTTACTGACAACCGCCACCACTGAAATTTAGTGCTCCAGCTTAGAGCGGACGGGCTGTACCTACCTACCTATTATTTTTACAAAATATAATTTTGCACATTAATTCATGGCATATAGTTTATTTTTATTGTGGTGGTTTTAGTGACATAATTCGGCAATATTTTTATACATAGTGAAAATTTAAAGGATATCCGGACACTGGTTTCGATAATTGAAGGTCGAAACTTATTGGGGTAACCCTCCGCTCATTGAAGAACATGTAGGTCCTTATTCATCCAAGGGGAACGCTTCACCTCAGTCACCTTATTTCTGTAGTCTTGATCAACCTGAATCTATGTAGAATACTTTGAAAGTAGGTAATTGTTGTTAAGAAATTTCTTTTTTACCCTTTTACATACAAGGGTGGCCCAGTGAAAAGGGGCCATCCCAATTTTCTCCTCTCTGACTCAAAAGTGAGGAAAAATCGACCGAACAGGTCGATTTTTATTTAGAGGGGACACTTTAATTCGCGTTTGATAAAATTTTACAATGCACCCCTCTCAACCCCTGCGAACCCGAACTTTAAAATTTCAAAAGACAACCCTCCACTTATGATACATCGTTTGGCAGTTAATTTCATTATCAATCCAACGCTGTAAATATTTTTTATATCCGTTCACCCTTAGCACCCTCTTTGGGCAACTCTTAAATCACATTAAGGGCCCTTGTGATACAACGTTTTGGAGTATGAAATCCTCTAAAAGCGGGTGTAGAAATTTTTCAAATCCATCTACCCGTTCAAAAGTTACACTGAAGAATATGTGTTGGTTCCCAGCCAAGAAGTAATTATTTGTTTTTGCTGTAAATTTTGAAGTTCTGAGAGGAGGAAATTTGGATAGCCCCTTTTCAGTGGGCCTTCCTGAACAATGATAATGAAGTACGTATCGGTTCAATTTTTAGTTGTAGCTTTTTATTAAACGTATGATACAGTCGAATTACATCTAGACAAAACAGGTTTTTATAAACAGCAACAAAGATTTGAGAATAGCAAAGCGCCAAGCCTTTTAGACCAACAATGTGGCCAGTGTAGATATATACAAAAAATCTCAGGTTTAGCCCTGGTCGTTCGAGGAAGTCTTTCATAAAAACATTGTAGTATACGAGAAACCATTCGAGTTCTGTTCACATCATTCATCTCTCCTCTATCAAAAAATGGAATCGTAAAAATTCTCGACAAAAAAAATATGCGCCTCCAAGCATCATTTCATGTAAGTTCGTGCTAATCGTAAGCTAGGGATAAGATTGAGGGTAAATATGAGTCGTTTAAGCCATAGTGAGCGTGCCGGCTCCCATTCCAAAGCCTACACCTCTCGGTCCAAAACTCCTTCCATAGCAGCCTCTGCAATAAATCTCGCCGTCGGGAGCGTCGTTCTGGTTGGTGGAATCCAAAGATTTCTTGCAGTCCACACAGCTGAAGCACCGTTTGTGCCATATGCCATTCTTGCTAATCATTTGTTCGGCTGCGTATACGGCGTAACCACAACGACGACAGCCTAATCCAGGGGCGGCTTTACGCCCGCTGTTGGGTCTGATATCGTTGTGGATGGCCGCTGGGGCTCCATCGGCGCATACCAGGGTTGGGGCATGGCCAAAACCGAAGCCCTTAGGACCGAAGAGTTTGCCATAGCAGGCTCTGCAATGGACTTCGCGGTCAGGACCGTCGCAGGCTAAAACAGAGTCCAGTGGGCGGTGACATTCGGCGCAGTTGAAACATTTCTTATGCCACATCTACAAAAAAGAATTGATCGTTTGAATAATTAGTCCAAGGATAACTTACGGTTCCTTTAGCCAACTGCTGTTCGGCTGCAAAGACGGCTCCTCCACATCTGGGACATCCTTGACCTGGAGCCGCTTTGATAGAGGTCGTATCGGGATTGTAGAACGGTCTTTGTTGAGAGATCTCATTTTCGCTGCATTTAACACAATTAGAAATGTTTATCACATTTTTAACTTTTCTTACGTTAGCCCGTCAGTCTGCAGAAAACCTGAGCCACAAGCGAAGCCATATCCGTGAGGTCCCCATTTCTTACCGTAGCAAGTCTTGCAATAAACATCTCTATCAGGACCGTCACAGGCGATGATTGAATCTAAAGTTTTATGACAATCTTTGCATTTGAAGCACTTGCGATGCCATGGTCGACCCTTGGCTAAAACTTCTTCAGCTGCGAAGACTACCCCACCGCAACGTGGACAACCTTGACCTGGTGCAGCTTTAATGCAAGCAGTGTCGACGACCGTTGTTTTGGGGGCTTGATCACTGAAGACACAACAACGGTTAACTAAGAATGCTCAATTTTCGTCCTTGACTTGGATGGTAGTAGAGTTGACAAGGTGACCGTGAGATGGCACCTTGTCGTCTTTGCTACCATTAGTTGTTTATAAAGAAGCGTCAAGGGATTGAGGAAGGATTGCATTGACAGAGGCAAAAACAGACGCTACAATAGTACCTCTGGCATTCAAGGTCCAAAGCATCGCACATAAGGCCCAGGAAAGTGCCGCCAGCATGACCGATTCCCCGCGGACCAAAGCGTTGAGCATAGCAAGCTGTTGGAATAATTGGAAAGAAGTTTAGAAACTGCGGATGGACAGCGTTTTGAAGGGGAAAATACCAACCTAACGGAGAAACAATCGCTCTGAAGAGTACCACCTCCCTGGCCATAGCCGTACCCCTTCGGTCCAAATCTCTTTCCGTAACAAACTATAGGACAACACATTTATCATTCAAGTTACTCAAAAACGCACACACCTTTGCAATAAATCTCCTTGTCAGGACCTTCGGTGACGTTCACAGAATCCAATCCTTTATTGCAATCACCACACTTGAAACAGGACTTGTGGAAGGCCTAGACACAAAAAACAACGATAGGACAAGATCGACGACGGAAACATGCTCAAAATAAGGGGACACAAAATACCTCTGCAATAAACATCTCCATCTGATCCATCACAATGTGATGTGGAATCTAACCATCGTTGGCAATTTTTGCAACGAAAGCAAATTCTGTGCCACCCCTAATCGAATTAACTTCTTATGAAGGTAAATTATTAAAAAAACTTACTCTTCCTCTGGCGAGCATCTGTTCAGCTGCGTAGACGAAGCCTCCGCATCGTGGGCATCCTTCACCGGCTGGGGCCTTGGCGATGGCCTTGGCCAGAAGGGGGGCTCGATTTACTACGACGTCGTCATCGCTGCAAGTCACACCAGTCATTCAATATACCTTCATTTAAAACCAGTCCACTCGTAAGTTCCGAATTTAAGAATTTATCTTTTCGTAAAGTTGGAATAAGTAACCAGAACAATCTCAAATTCGGAAGTTGCAAGGATGAATTGTTTTTAAGTAAATGCATGGTATAAGATTGCTCTGCTTGTCGATAAATGTGTTATATAACAAGTTCAATCAAAAACGTAGTAACAGAAATAAAAAGCGTGTGATGCGCTGAAGCTGTTGCCTCTAAAATGTGAGAGAGAAATAAAAATAAATAGAAATCGTAATGAGAGAAGGTAAAGTCCGTTTAAAGCCTAACTATTTGAACTTGAGGGCACCTTCCTTATCCCATCACTGGAGTTAGGGAAGGATAACATCTATGTTAAATAGCGATAGAGCAGAATGCCAGCCATGCTAAAATTTAAGAAATCTCACCGTTGACCACGCTGCCACTTCGAAATTTAGGGTTTAACATTGGGGGAATACAATAAAAAAGTGAGATACGTTTGGAGACGAGTCACAAACATGTGGTGTGTTTTATTACGATTCAATTATTACAAAATAATAATCGAATTGTTTGTACTAAAACAAATTTTATAAACAGTAACCTAGTTGTTATTTTTTTTTAAGTCTAGAAAATGTAACACAACATATAGTAATTTATACTTGGGATGGAAGGAGTAGGTTTTGTGGAGGCGGCCATGGCTGTTGTCGATGTCAAGACCGCCCTTCTGTCCCCGGTTGATTCCTTAGGAGCTCCTTGGGAAGAGAAAAGGGCCATGTCATGCTTTGTTACTAACTGGGCATCGGCTTATCAAGCAACATTTCTGATTAGTGCAAGCCGTCGACCATCAGAAATGTTAGCTTGAACAAAAAACAAGACAAGATAAGGAAAGCCCTCAAGATACGACTTCTACACCGATACCACTTTGTGTGTTTTTGACGCTTAATTGCACTTACCCTTGGAGGTGGGCACCACTGTCCATGCTGAGACAGCCGGCACCGCCACCAAAGCCGTAGCCCTTGGGCCCATATTTGCGGGCATGGCAGTTTCTGCAGAACAATTCGGCTTCGTGTTCAGTGCAGTTGGTGGAGTCCAACATCTTGCCACAGAGACCTTGAGTGCAAATCGTCAAAACACTTTCTCAAAATTACAAACAAAAACTTACCGCATTTGAAGCAGGATTTGTGCCATTTGTAACCACCTGCTACACGTTCTTCAGCAGCGTAGACGGATTTCTGGCACTTGGGGCATTTAGGGTTATCTGCAGGCTTGAAAGGCATTTTGATTTTTCGTCCTGGTAACAAAAAGCAATCAATCTCCTGCAGTAAGAATCACTTCAAAGCGTTAGGGCCTTTCCAAAGTTCTATTAATAAATCGGTGCAGTGGATATAATATGCACAAATAATCACTTCAAATTCTATTAATAGATCTGTAATTTGATAACCAAATTCTAAACTCTTGAAAACTGAGACTGTTTAAAAAATTTTGGAAAGGGGTGGAAACGTTGCACCTCCGCCTCTTATTAGGTCAACTGGCTGGGTTCCAATGTCGTAACGACTGGTGTAAAATTAACTGATGGCACCGTGCCAAAGAGGAGTACGCCAGCGGTTACCAAATAAGGGCACAGGTGTGAAATTTTTTGGCACTGTGATAACACTTCGGCACTTAACACTCGCGTACCTAGTCGGAATCGTACAGCAGTTGAGTAGACAGTGATGTCTTCTGGACACTACAACCACCGAATTTCGAATGTCCAAAGTCGGCCGCTTCCTACTGTATAAAACTTCTTTTGCACACGACCCCAAGTTCTGGAGGGGTAGGACACATCATATAGCTGAGAATAGCCATTTGAGCGGCGTTCTATTTTCGTTGGATGCACAGATGACAGATGGACTTTTTCGATAAAAACCACACCTTTTGCGGAAACTCGATACGGCCTTACCTGGCGGAAAATGCGTGGAAGGGGTGCTCTCCTTTTTCTCTTGCTCATCGATTTTTTCCGTGCCCGTTTGGACCGATGCTCTCTATGATGAATACAGTTTACGTTTTCCCACACGCGTGAATAATCACTTGCTTGGAGTTTTTCACATTCATTACGGTCGCAACGTGCGCCAGATGGGTACCTACTCTCAATGCAATTTGATAGCCCTATTATTACCACCTAATTGCCATTTTTAACGTCCAGTGCCGTGATTTTGGTAAGTCTGGTATCTTGCTTTTCTCGACTTGAAACAAGAAACTTAGAGACAGAAAATCCTCTACCACCAAACATTTTGAGAAATTAGCAAACATCGGTAATGAAATCAACCTGTTGTTGCAATAATTCTTACTGACAATTTATCAAAATGATGGCGGTCATCGTTGGAACTCGTTCAAAAATTTTATTTGCACTTTCTGGTTGTCTTTATTGTCTTGCCACAGAAGTTTACAGGGACTTTAATCCATAATTCTTCATAACCCCATAAAATTAGTAGTAAACAGATCGGGTGTCTCTTCCTCAGTCTATTCTATTTGGCACTCTGGTATCTCCTAACACAACTTAGATCAACTTAGAAAAGCTTTTGCAGCTAACTTTTAAATTTTAAATGCAAAGCGCCATTGTTGACCTCACCATAAGAAAGGCCTTCAAATTCTGCTTCTAAAGATGTATTCACTTTTACTCGAGCAAGCTCTCGTCCTCTTTTTAGCCTAAAAAACTCTACCATTTTGACTCGTAGTTGACAACCATTCGGACGTCAAAACCCGCGGCAATCAACAGACTACTCGTCGCATTACTATTGAAAACTTATCAATATTGAAAACTTTTAAGATATCCGATTCGCGATCTTTTCAGTTGCTATCAATCCGATTGGTGATCTTTTCGGTTGCTATAGCGATTCTTAATAAAATAGCTATTTCAATTGAAAACTCAAGCAACAACTTTTACCTACCTGTTACCATGATTTTCAATTGAATTAGACATAATTTATCAATCTCCCATGACAACACCTATAAAGATTGGAAATGAACCAATACCAATGTCTTAAAAGTTTTCAATATTGAAAGGTTTCCAATGTCATCCAGAATAAGACTCATTGTCTGACTCACAAAAACCCGACTTTCGTAATTTGCCGCGTTTTTTTTAGCCTCGCTTTTAAAAGATGATGTTGATTGAAAACTTACCTGAAATTTGAATTAATCAAAAGATGAAGTATGTACCTTTTATTTTGTTTTCTACCAGAACGTCACCAGATTTCCATGACCGACCTACCGCCATGGAGACAATTAAGCAAAAATTGAAAAGTGTTTAAGAATCTGTACAGAATTTTCTGATGTCTACTCGTATAGTATGCGTCAGATCTTTTGCTCCATCGTTTGTTGCGCAACTGAAAACTTTGCAGAGCATACTCGGTCATGATGACTAAAAACCATAGTTACTTGAAATCCAATCGTTCAAAGTAAATGTCATTGCCCGAATCTGTTCCATAAAGTTTTCAGTTACGTAATAAACGATCGAGTCACATATCTGACGCATACTATATCAAGTACATGAGTTGTCTCGAAAAATCTGGAAATAATTGCCATTTTAAAGAAAAATTAATATCTTCTTAACGATTGATGCTATTTAGATGAAACTTGGGACTTTTATATTTTGGCAACTGTCAATTGAGTGGCATCGAGAGAAATTTTCTAGGCCTTCCAGATTCTGAGCAACGACAATCAAATTATTTTTCTTTTAGCCGCCACATTGAATTTTAAACACCTTAGTGCCATTTTTTCGAGGAACGCTTGTCGCTTTTGAGGGGGCAAAGTTTTAAAGAAGGCGCAAGGCAATAAAGATATCAAAAATCTCGGAAATTTGTTTTAACGAATACCAGAGTGAAGACTACCAAAATATCATAATTTTATTTTATATAACTTAATCGATCAATAATGGATTACTATGCAAGACTGATGACTCCTAAAGGGCATCGTCATTTAGCTTGTGCCCATATTACTTTTTGACGACAAGGTTTCCTCGTTCATACTCTTACCACTTGCAATTTAGGACCAAATGTTGTATCGTGCAACACGGCCCTTAGCTAGCAAACGAAAGCTGAGTAAATTTTTAAAGAATAAAATTAAGAAATTAGGTTTCCTTTTGGTATGGTGGTGCATGTTCCTCATTACATTGAAGCGTCAAAATATGTACCTAAATCTTCGAAGTTACCTCTCGGCCAAAGGAATGTTCTTAACTTAAATTAAATTAAAATTTTGCTAAATCGTTAACATTCATTTGAATAAGACAAGAAATTGAATATCAAGACTCTTGTCGAGACAAGAATGAATTTCAATCTTGATTTTAAATTCAAGACAAGACAAGAAATGACCCTCGAGACAAGATTTCTTGTTTTGATGAAACTCTAAGCCTCCTTGACCTTGGAACCTACCATTAGTGATAACTTGATCATATGATTAGTTTACAATCTGTACATTTACAAATTCTGTAAAAAAGTTGAAGTGTCTGCAGTCTCCGAGATTGCCAATTTTTATCTTTAAAATGGCAATTTTCATATTTTTCTAGGTAACTCAGTAACGAGTCGAGATATCGGAGAATTCTTGACAGACTCTTCATCTCGTTGAAAAAGCGCAACTTTTCTCTAGCTATCCATCTTTTATTGTTTCCGAAAAATCAACCACCCTGTATATTAAAATTGACACTATGCTGAAAAGATAATTAGTTCGAGAACTTGCAAAAGAGGAAAACAAAAAAAGGAAAATAATTACAATTTGCAAATATTTCGAAATTTGTTCTTTAATATAAAACGAAAAGTAAGTTTGGCGGTGGGTAGAGCCTCTATTCTTGGGTTTAAAACGTCAAAATGGGCTCAAAAGAGGATAAAAAAATATTTTCTCTTGAGAAGCCTTTCCGCAATTAGTACTTCACTAATGAAGTGAGCGACATGACAAATTTCTATTCTAGTTAAAAATGCCATGAAGGAACAACCTACTAAAGATTTATTTTAAGAAAAGTAAATTTCCACTTGCGGTTAAGTCTCGTTTTTAAAATTAAAATTAATGACTTGGCTTGACTTTTTTACATTAATTGCCCCATGGTGAAAATGTAAGCAACAAGGTGAGACTCTATTCAAGTTATTTCGGATCGGTATAAATTTTCGAACTAATGTTCTCATAAAAATTACATCACAAGAATAACGAAGATATGTGAAAAACAAGTTTTTTAAACTTGAAAAAAAATTACATGGTGGTAGATATGCGTATACTAGTAGTAGATCGTAAATTAAAAGACGCGTGAAAATAATGATGTTTTCGGAAGAAAAGACAGTTTGGTCACGGTTTTTCTGCTAAAAACTGTGCCGGTGTTGTTGTGCTCCCACGCAAAAGTCGACACTTTAAAAATAAAACTTTCATAGCATCTCCGTGAATCACAGCAAAGAGAGAAAAGCTTGGCACTCATTTTATTATTCATAATCTAAAATTACAAGCCCGAAAACGAGACATGATTTTCGCCTTTAAAATAGCCATCGGACAGACGATCAATAATTTTTTCGGTCCTTGGGATAAATCATCCCTGCCCCCGCATTTTCTAAAATACACCTGAATCGTGTCATTTTTCGCATTTAGAGGAAAATTTCCAAGGGACAGGTTCACTGACTTAACGTTTATTTCGGGCACGGTGTCGTAAATAATTGTGCATCAGGTATTTCAACAGTTACTATTTCAGGCTTCAGAATTCCAACTTCTAGGATTAGGTAATAATAGTTATTTAGTGGATTATAAGAGGCGATATAAATTTCGCGAAAATTCTAAAATTAATCCACTGTGGGCGTATAACATGTGAAAACTGAAATCTTACATGCAACATATGCCGTGCAATGGGATATAAACATTTCAGAGTGTTTATAGTGGCCCAAATATTAGGAGTACTTTTTAAACGGTGAACCTTCTCACCTAGATTCAAAATTTTATCAACATTAATATAACAAGACCTTGATTTTTTATCGGATAAATTTTCCGTTTGATGATTTTGCGAGTTGAATTGGGCATTTATATTCTGACTAGAGCCCGAGAGCTTTAGCTCGAGGGCTTTAATCTCCGAATATAAATGTCCAAATTCAACGAGCAAAATTTATTAAAACGGAAGTTTAGAGTCTGACTTTGAAAAATTTTGCCGATAAAAAATCAATGGTCGCGTTATATTTGCTAAGATTATTCCAGAAGCCCGTTTGTTTTTTTCTTCATTTTGACATTTACATTTAGCTGCTCAATTGTATAATGTAATCCTATAGTTACCTATTTTGATAATTTTTGAGTTTATTTTTATTTTGCTAAGGGTTTAGTTTTCCATGCACTTATTAGCCAATGGATGATCCATAGGTAAGTAAATATCGAAAGTTCATCGCTTGAACTCAAAACCTTCAAACCGATCCACATACAGGGTAGCCCGGAATTAGTGCACCAAATTTTACCAGTACATTTTTCTATGAAAAATATGAAAAAAGTTTCTATAAACATATGTGTGGAAGAATGCCTCCTAAGGGAGCTAGGGCCCATTAAAAGGACCACTTTGAAAGTGTTTTTTTTTCTAAATATGTTCGAAACGGTTAAAGATGGCAAAGTGAAATTGGGCATCTTTAATAAACGTTTTAAGGTGGATCGTGGATCAATGACTATAACTGTTTGAGATACAATAATATTAGTGACATCGCCTTTTGCAACATTTGTTCAAAACAGGTCCGTATTCTTTATTTATTGTTGATTGATTACCAAAATTGTAAAAAGCAGGCTAGTATAAGGATAATGTAAAGTCGATATTTTTTTGACCTGACTAACTAAATCTGGTAACTTTAGTAACTGTTTTGCTTTGATTTTGGCTTTGGTATTAAACAAGGATAGTGTTTTCCACTGTCCACTCGTTTGATTGAGGCTTTTGAATTTATGGTTACGTTGCAAATGCCAAAGTCGAACAGAATTGTCACCCAAATGACGGAATAATTTAATTTGAAAGAAAATCAAAAATCAAATTGAGGAGGGTAGGAACCCAAAACATTTGTAATTGTGAACATAGAGGTACCCATACAGTTTTGTGAATTTTAGTGCGAAACATAAGGAGAAAATACGTCAGTTAAAGTTTAAAAAGAGCCATCGGTCTCCATCTGCAGTTTCCGATTCATTGGCTGGTATGAATAAAGTGTTACAAGATGCTCATACTTGCATTAATAAAGGATGCAAATACACGTTTCTCGTGCACGAGAAAAGGATAGAACTATAAGCAAAAAGCTTTGTTTATCGTCGTGGGTGTGTTTCGGCGTTGAAGCATGGTGTAATAATCGGCCGTCAGGATCTTCTTCAGAAAGATTACAAAATCATTCGAAAGTCTTATCGTATTTGTGATCAGCATTTCTCGGAGGAAAACAAATTTGAGGCACATCACAATCGAACTAATTTAAAAGTAGGAAGCATCCCAGCTTTAAATTTTCCAGGTTTGTTACTACTTAAATGACAAACCGTAGTTTTATTGAGACCGCAGGCCGTTTGTGTGACTAAGTAGATCATAAATGTTACTTTTCTTACAGAAGTGGTTCATGATGGTATGGACTTTCCCGCCGGTCCAAGCCATCTGAAAGCGGGAGCCTTATATAAACAAAATATGTATACGTGTGACAATAAACTTTAGTTATATTTTTAGACCGTATTTTTATTAATTTTTTGAGAGTATTCCACGGCAATTTCAAACTATTTGAAAACCCGGGCAACGGCTGACTATAGTGCCTCCAGCGACGTGTGTGAAAACTAAAATGAGGTTTCACAGAAATAGTGAGAGTCGCGTATCTATAGGTATAACTATAACGACATAATTCCCTAATCTATGATCAAAGAGTAAAATGATAAAATGATTGCATATTCCTGCATATTAATAGAGCATAAAAATTAGTTTTAGTGCATAGAGCATGCATATTTTTTGAATTTTTTACAACATGTTTGCCCAGCCCTATTAATAAGTCTTTGATGATGAATTTATTACTGTGGAAAAGATTTTGAAATTTTGATCATAAGCGACTAAATTTAGTCAAACAAATTTGTCAGTGGTTTTTTTTCAGAATCTGAAAATCTGAAGTCTTTTACGCAAAAAAGGTGCTCTTGTTGAACGTCGCTGGAACACACTGTTTTTGAAGAAAATGGTTTTTCACTAATTCAGGTTACAAAATTTGTTATTGAAGACTGCAAAATACTGTAAACAAGCCCATGGGACGGTTCCTTACATCATTCTAGAAAGAAAAGTTCTTATGGACATGGGTCGAAAAATGCTTCCTAAGGTCTTTCAAATGGAGTGTTGGAAAGCATTATGTTGTCTGAAGGACTCTAGCTCCCTTAGGAAGCATTTTTCAACACATGCCCATAAAAACTTTTCTTTCTAGAATGAAGCAACCGTTCCATGAACTTGTTTACAGTATCTTGATGTCTTCCATCACAAATTTTGGAGCCCTGAGCCAATAAAAAGTCATTTTTTTCGAAAAGGGCGAATCCCATGGATGTCAAACAACAGTAACATTTTTACGTAAAAAACCTTAAATTTTCAGATTCTGAAATCAAATTTGAGAAAAAACTACTCACGAAGATGTTTGAGCAGATTTAGTCCTAAGACCCTCTATGATCAAAATTTTCTCCACAGTAGTAGATTCAGCATCAAAGACTTACTAAAGATACCAAATTTCACGTTGCTATCTTTAACCGCTTTGAAGATATTTAGAAACAAAGTGGCCCCTTTAAGGGGCCTTAGCTCCCTTAGGAGAAATTTTTCGACATATGTTCGTACGGAGTTTTTTTCATATTTTTCCTAGAAGAATCTACTGGTAGAGTTTGTACCAGTAATTTAGGGACACCCTGTATAGTTTGATGGACTGAACCTTTCGACGTTTTGAAGGAGGACATGCCATGCCACGAATTAATAATCGTTTGCCCTGAAATTTCAGTTTTACATTAGGGATATTATTGTTGACGGAATTACTTACAATTTTCAAAATTTCTGTAAGGTATATGCAAAAGCGAGCATAATTTCGAGTAATTTAGAAATGTTAAGCTAAAGATGTAAAAATATTGCCTTTTTGCAAATTTCACTGAAATGTGGCATATCTCTTTTTGCTTTGATAGTCAAGAGAAACGTCAAAATTTAATCAGTGTCGTCCCGTCGCTATGACGACCCCAGAGGACAATAAAATGTATCCGAGATAAACCTCGTTCATTGGTTGAGAGTTTGTATTTGATTGGTTGTTTATGTAAATTTGACAATTAAAATGGTAGATTCTTTTAGGCTAAAAAGAGGACGAGAGCTTGCTCGAGTACTTTGGCCGAAAAAAATCTACCGTTTGACAAGTAGTGCATCCATGAGGACTCAACAAGGCAACCAAGAGACTACGAATCGTATTTTGCAGATTATTTTATACATTAAGTATTGAACCAATCCAAAGCAGCATTCACTACCAATCAAATCCTGATTACAGTGATAATACTGCAACGTCAACTTGACACTACTTACCTACTCAATACTTTAATTTATAAAATAATCTGTAAAATACGATTCGTCGTCTCTTGGTTGCCTTGTTGAGTCCTCATGGATGCACTACTTGTCAAATGGTAGATTTTTTTCGGCATAAGAAAATCTGCCATTTTGACTCGTAGTTGACAACCATTCGGATGTCAAAACCCGCGGCAATCAAGAGACTACTCGTATTGATTATATTATAAATTAAAGTATTGAGTAAGTAGTGTCAAGTTGACGTTGTAGTATTATCACTGTAATCAGGATTTGATTGGTTACTGGTATACTAAATGCTGCTTTGGATTGGTTCAATACTTGATGCATAAAATATTCTGATCAATACTCACCTAATTATTCGTCTTACGAATACTTTAAATAGTTCCAGACTAACTCGACCATAATACTCATCTGATAAGATAAGATAACTGATTCATCCTTGTCAACAAGGATGGAAAACCCACGCAACTATATAAATTTTGCCAGTGTTATCTATTGTGTGCAGTACATGTTAAAGGTATTATATTACTGTCATAAAACAATTACAAAAGATGAATTTTTTTGCAATTTTTATCTTGTTCCTGTCTGTGATTTGTGGGGGAAGCCTGGCAGCCCAAAGGAAGGGCCCTGCCGGCTGCATTTGTCCGAGAATGTTCAATCCAGTATGCGCCACCAACAACAAAACTTTTGCCAACGAATGTGTGTTCCGTTGCGAAGTTGACACTGGAGCTCCAGAAAGCAGAAGCTTAAAAATAGCGAGAAGAGGTGCCTGCGAGGAAACACCGGTTTATGTCTAAACTTTGGTAGAAAATAAAAAGGGATTTATCTCCACCATTGTTATTTTTACCTTGTAATAATTATTCTTCGATGTCAGTTTGGCGGTAAGCAAGATAATTGTTTAGGTTGGCAGTGCATGACACTTGCAGTTGAAAAAAAATAATTGGGGGCTCTAAAAATAAAACTGTTGACATTGTTTTAAAATAGCGATTTAGAAAGTGTTTCGCCTGATTGAACGATAAAATCGGCCTGGAATACGGTTACCAAAATAATCGACGAGCGAGCAATAGATTTTGATGAACGTTTCCTGCCTAACAAAGAAATAATTGTTTTGAGTGCTGGCTGGATGTATTGTTGTGCGAATGATGGGATTAGTTTGGGTCTGATTAGATATTGTGAAAGAAATTTTAATTATTAATAATCTTATGTATTGGATGGAAAGAGTGATAGGACTGATAGGTAAAATATTGGTGGAGGCGCCGGGCCAGACTGGCGAGTTTAAGTTATACTTACGCGTTGTAGCTCTTCAAAAATTAATTACTTATGCAGGTTTGTCGCAAAAATGATGTAAATTTTGGATATACAGGAAGATCCATTAGACGTTAATCTGTTGGTGCCTCGGTCGTACAAATTTGCACCCGGGTATCACTGGATTCTGGGTTGAACAAAAATAGTTTCAAGATGGCCGCACTTACTTCAGCAAAAAAAGAGATATGGTATTGAAGTTTTGACAGCAGTAAAAGCTGTCTTTGAGACATCGAGTTGTGGCTTCAAAATCAGAAAATACTTCTCTCTAGGTAAACTCCTCAGTGGCATTCGTCAGAAAAGTAGGCAGTGAAGTGGCCCATTATTGTACGATTTATTTTCATCTTATAACGATTGATTGAAGATAGTGCTTGTTGGCACTTTTTATTACTCACGTGGTTTATTTGCCTCCGCACTTCGGGTCTTTGCAACTAAATCTCACATTCCTAATAAAAAATTGGACTTCAGTGGAATTCAAACAATTCCTTGAAAACAAATTCTCCGAAAGAACAATTGTTCGAGGGAACAATTCTCTGATAGGACAATTCTTCGAAAAGACATTTCTTCTAAAGGACAATTATTATTCGAATGGGCAATTTCTCGAAAGTGTGATGATTATTTTCATGCAATCTTCGTTATTTCTTGAGTAGTTTTTTTATTTCAACTTCCGTTCGGTCTATGTTAGGTTAACTTGTTTCTCAAATTATATTTCTCAAATTTTATTTGCTCAACTATATCCTCGTATAACGACTTTCTTGGTATTTAGCTAATTGTATCAATTCGGCGTAGCCGAAACCGAGCAGCAGCTAATCAATATGCAAGTCTACTTCTACTTTATACATATATTAATATGTTGAAACTTGTACTCAGTGGTGGGCATTTTTAGCCTGGTAACAAACATTAGGTATAAGCTTTCGATAAATTGTTCATTCGAAGAATTGATGTCCTTTAGAAAAATTTGTTTTCGTGAATCGTCCGCAACCTCTTTGATGTAAGTTCAGTGCTTAAGTTTGTAAGTAGTACCTAAGTACGCAAATAACTAAATAGTGGCCCATTAAAAACCGCATGAACTTAACTTTTCTATATTATAACAATTTTTGGTGACGTGATATGACTCCCTATGAACTACATTTCGACCGCATCAGTGGTCCCAAAATATTTTTGTTTCATTGGCTAACGACGTGTCACTTTGTTATTTAAATTGCACCCTGTCTATTTTGTGTAAAGTAGCATTTTTAATTCTCTTTACATCGGTATGATAAAATCATACTCTTACATAACGTAAATTTAGAGAAAATGTCAGTTGAACGTGTTCCTAAAAATATGGATCTAAAGGATGGCCCATAAAAAACGGGATTTTTTTGTTTTTGAATATCTTCGTTAGTTTTTGTACGATATTTTTCAATCTTATGCTCGACGTAGCTGAGGGTTGAAATTGTCAATGCCATTCATCAGATTTTAATTTGCACCATCAGTATTTTCCTTAAGAACGTGTAACTTAACACCATTATTTAGGCCAATGGGGTGGGGTTACAATTTGACGCATGACAGAGACGTTCACATATGATCAAAGCCTGTTTTTTCCTCTTTCCAAATTAACTTTCAGAAATAAAATTGATCAATCCCTCAATTTTTTATGAATTTTTTTTAAAAACGTTAATTTTAGTAATAGTCACAAATTGTGAAAGGGAACGGAGGACTCTTTTTTTTGTATCTTCGTTACTTTCTATCCAATACATTTGAGATTTATTCAGGATGTAACCAAAGGGTGGACCTTTCGATTTGTCTTTTTGGGCTACAGATAGCACCATCATTGTCCTACTTAGGAACGTCTAACTTAACAGAGAGCCCATTCCTATTGGTCTAAATCATTTAGACTAATAGGGATGGCCTTTCTCGTTGACATATGACAGTGGCATTCACGCATAATTAAAGCCGCTTTTTTTTGTCTAATATGGATGTCAAAACTAAAATTACGTCAATTTTCTTGCAACAGTCTTTTTATAACAAATTGTGTTTTAAAAGGGAAATCGAGTAGGTTGATTATTTGTTGCTATGGTTATGTTGCATACGATTGGACGGTGGTCAAATCATGCCTTACTTAAATGTTTAATTTTTTGTTTTATATTAATTAAGTATTCTAAAAAGTGTTACTGCATATGTGCCATTAAGGAAATAAATATCGTGACAAATTAAGGAAGTTAATAAAACAATAAAATAAATGAAATCGTATTTTGCAAATAGGAAAAGACGCGCTTTAATCATGTGCGAACGTCTCTGTCATACGTCAAATGATAGTCGCACCCCATTGGTCTAAATAATGCTGTTAAGTTAGACCTTCTTAAGAAAAACAATGATAGTGCTATCTGTAACCCAAAGAGAGAAATTGAAAGGCTCACCCTTTGGTTACATCCTGAATAAAACTCAAAAGTATTGGACATAAAGTAACAAAGATACAAAAAAAATTGTCCTATGTTCCCTTTCACAATTTGTGATAATTATGAAAATTAACATTTTACAAAAAAATTCATAAAAAATTGAGGGATTGATCAATTTTATTTCTGAAAGTTAATTTGGAAAGAGGAAAAGACAAGCTTGGATCATGTGTGAACGCTTCTGTCAAGCGTCAAATTTTAACCCCACCCCATTGGCCTAAATAATGGTGTTAAGTTACACGTTCTTAAGGAGGACACTGATGGTGCAAATTCAAATCTGATGAATGGCATCGACAACTTCAACCTTCAGCTACGTTGTGTATATGATTGAAAAATATCGTACGAAAACTTACGAAGATATTTAAAAACAAAAAAATCTGGTTTTTTATGGGCCACCCTTTATAACTTTATTTTACAAACCATTCACTTTATCAAAAAATTGTTCCGGTAAAGGTTGAAAGGTAAATTTAGGTGCATCTTTTGATGCGATTTACCTTATCTTGATATCTTCTTCACCGAGTCTCACTGAGTAATTGCGTTATACACATTTTTTTATTACAAAATTATGTCGCGTTAATCACATCAAGAGATGCGTCTAAATTTACCTTTTGACTGTTATTGGAACAATTTTTGATAAAGTACGTTCGTACGTACGTTTGTAAACACGCCACAGCCAAAACTACTAAACCGATTTGGCTGAAATTTGGAACATAAATATCTCATAACCCAACTTAGATCTGAGAAGCTTTTGGAACCAATCGTGCAACCGGAACTGCAATTTTGGCAATCAACTTTGGAATTTTAAATACAAACCCCTATTTTTTACGCCACCATAAGGAAGGCCTTCAAATTCTGCTTCTAAATATGTATTCATTCTTAATGCCTTTTTGACAAAAACTCAAATATTCAAGATTTTTAACGCATTTTCAAAACATGATACAGCCCAAACGCCTGGATCGATTTGCCCGAAATTTTGCAGATGAGATGGTATTGGTATATTGCACGTCGAAGACCTGAAAAATTTTTGGTTGGTTTGAAATAATGGAAATTAATGTGTTACAAGAAAATTCATAAAAAATTAAGTGATTGATCCATTTTAATTCTGAAAGCCATTAGAGAAGGAGAAAGACTCATTTTTTAATCTTTGGCGAGCACCACTGTCAATGAAAATATTGACAAAAGAATTTTATCCAGTTTTTAAAGACCACGTTTTATACAGAGCGTTCCAACTTCGTAAATCAAATAAAATATGAACTGATTTTGAGGGGGACACTTAAATCCGTGATTGGCGAAAATTTGCAACTTACCCCCTACTGACCAAACCCCACTTCAAAATTTCTTTTAACAACCCTCTACTTGCGATACATCATTTGAAAGCTAATTTTGCTACGAATTCATCTTTAAGTATAAAAAAATTTTTGATTTTCGTTCTCCCCATGCAGCGCCCTCTTTGGTCGAATTTTAAGTTACAAATTCTGTATAAACTGAGGTAAGAATTTCCATCCACTCGTTCAAAAGTTCTAGGCCTAGAAATTCTTATATTGTAACTATTGAACAAGTGAATGGACTTGAAAAATTCTTGCATCAGTTGACACAGAATTTTATCTCCTTTCAAATGAGGTTTCACGAAGGGCCCTAATGTAATTTAAAATTCGACAAAAGAGGGCGTTAAGGGAGAACGAATATCAAAAATTTATGCAAAGTTGAATTCGCAGCGAAATTAGCTTTCAAATGATGTATCGCAAGTGGAGGGTTGCAATCTGAAATTTTGGGGCGAATTTTATTATTTTATTTTTTATCTACAAGATGTTTCGGGTGGCTATCCTATTCATTTGAACGCTCTGTGTAAAATAATGACAATTGCGGTTAAAAATCAAGTCAGTTTAATAAAACGAATATTTTTGGTTTTAGTGCCGGAGCAAAATGCGAGGCACTCTTGGTTTAGCTTATTCGTCGTCCGTTCGCTCGCTCGCTCGTCGTATCGCTCCTCACTCTGTCCGAGCGATAACTTGAGAACGGATTGAGATATCGGGCTGAAACTTGGTATACGGCTTCGTCTCCCGAAACGTAAGGCGGGGATTGCTTTTGGGCCATATCGGCCTAAGGGGGTGGGAGCTAGGGGTAAAAAATCGAAAAACTATGAATTGCAATAACTAGTGGAGGTATCCTTCTGAAACTTGGTATGTACGTTCGACCCTCAAGTCTGTTGAAAGTGAAAGGGTGCTAATTTCGGGGGATGAAATTTAGGGGATGAAAACCTCAAAAAAATTTGATAACTCCGTAAGGGTTGCACGCAGCTGTCGGAAACTTAACGTACACACATATATCGGTGAAATCTTGCGGGGGATGCCTTTTTCGTAAAATCGAACAGATGGGGTGGAAATTAGGGGTTGCAACTCGAAATTCCGCCTAATAAGTATTGGTCGAAATTGGCGTCATTCGATAGCTTTCCATTAATGATTCAATAAAGGTGTCATTCATATTTTGAGAAAAACCACCCTTATAGGCGCTACAACCCCTAACATGCAGAAACACAAAAATACGAGAACTCAAAAACTACTCAACGTATCAAGGCAGAATTTGGCGTATGAATTTCCAGTGACATTGTAGGCGGATGGACAAATTTTCAATAATATCTTACAACGGGGATGGAATTTAAAGGTTGAAACTGGAAAATTGGTCATATAAGTGGTGGAATAAAATTATGGGGTTCGATAGACTCTGGTCAACTATTGAAAAAAGGTTTTCAACCTAAAACCAACCCCTAGGCTATTAACCACCCCTAACTCTTTGCAAGCGGATAAATATATTTTATTAATTTTTTCTGAAAACCTATTGATTTATTTATGAACAACTGAAGTCAGTAAATACGCAAGGAGTAACACCGGTCTTATTCATCATTCGCGAAAAACTACCCTTAAAGGCGGTACAACCCCTTAACATGCCGAAACACAAAAATGCGAGAACTCAAAAACTGCTCAACGTATCAGGGCTGAATTTGATGTGGTAATTTACAGCACCACTGTAGGCGGGATGGGCAAATTTCCATTAATATCTAACAAGGGGGATGAAAATTAAGGGTTGAAACTAGAAATTTTTTCATGTAAGTGGTGGAATAAAATTGTGGGGTTTGATAGATTTCGGTCAACCATTGAAAAAAAGTCTTATTAGTCTTCAACCTAAAACCAACCCCTACGCAACTAACAACCCTTAAGCCCTAGCAAGCGGAGTAAACACATTTAATTTTTTCTTTTGCTTTCTTCTGATTTGTTAATAATTCAAAGTCATTTTCATTAATTTTAACCCATCCACAATTTTTCAACCCCTTTCATGATATGTGAACCCTCAAAGAGCAAAATTTACCCAGACCGCTTCCTTTTTGTGTGATTTTCGCTAGTTCTACTTAACTACAGTTCATTTTCACCCCTTTTGATTTTTCATCCCCCTTAATAATTTTTCACCCCCCCCCCCCCCCGAGCGTTAATTTTGTAAAATTCGCGGAGTTTTGCCTTTTTCGGTAATAAATTTTATCGAATTTTACTCATATGGATTGTTCTTGCTTTTTTCACTTGTTCGACCCCTTCGCAATGTTTCAACCCCCAAAAGTCAAATTTGCATAATTGGTTTATTTTCGTGTTATTTTCTGTAATTCTATTTAATTACGATTAATTCTCATCCCCTTTAACTTTTCATCCCCCTTTACAATTTTTCAACCCCCAAAGCGTTTATTTTGCAAAATTCACGTAAGTTTTCCTTCGGTAATAAATTGAACTCATTTGGATTATGTCTATCTTTTTCACTTTTCCAACCCCCTTCGCAACATTTCAACCCCCAAAAGATAAATTTACATAATTGGCTTACTTTCGTGTTATTTTCAGTAATTCTGTTACTTTTTATCCCTTTTGACTTTTCATCCCTCTTTACGATTTTTCAACCCCCTAAGTGCTAATTTGGCAAAATTTGCGTAATTTCGTTTTTGTTCTGTAATAAATGAACTCATTTGGATGATGATTAAATTCTTCACTTTTTTCATCCCCTTCGCAATGTTTCAACTCTTCAAACACTAAATTTACATAATTGGGTTATTTTGGTGTTACTTTCCGTAATTTTACTTAGCCACGGTTAATCCTCATCTTCTTTGACTTTTCATCCACCTTTACGATTTTTCAACCCCCTAAGTGCTAATTTTGCAAAATTCGCATAATTTCGTTTTTCGTCGGTCATAAAATTGAACGCATTTGGGATTCAGTTTATCTTTTACAATTTTTCAGTTTTCTTTGCAATAGGTAGGTATAAGTGCGTATTTCAACCCCCACAAAAGTTTTAATTGCATAATTTCATGTTTTATTTCGTAATTCTACTTAATCACACTTAATTTTCATTCCTCTTGACTTTTCATCCCCTTTCACAATTTTTCAGCCCCGAGTGTTATTTTTTCAAAATTCGCCAAATTTTGTTTTAATTCCGGTAATTCTTTTCATTTACTCATTCCTGTTCATTTTCTATTTTTAAATTTTGTAACAACAATTTTTTAACATTTCGCCTTTTTGACACATCTGTGCGTTTGCGGAGGCACTACTACTAGGTGCAGATTGATAAAATCTGCACCCGATTCCACCAGTAAGATCAGCCGCCCCTTCATACACATTAACTTGTTAAACGTCTACCGAGATATACATCGCATTGATATACATCTTCCGTTGGCTTTTCTTATTATTATTAATTAGGGTTTATCGTTTGTCTTTAGCTTACTGTTGGTTTAAATTAAATATAGACTCTAGTTGTAAATACCAACGTATTTTTTCTTCCTACTTCCTGCTTACTGAATATTAGGTAGCTAGGTCCCTATAGGTATTAATTAGGACTTAAAAACCGAATTCTATGCACTCTTCGTGTGAAATCGACAAGCTTCGACTACTTTCGACACGTATTCGGGTCAGGGTCGTTAGTTGACACTGGTTGGTGAAAATTGTTTTCTTCAAAATTCAAAAGAAAATCAAATTTTTTTAATATCTCGAAATTCTATTTCTGCAGTTTTTAATATTTCTCTTGCGAAACAAACTTTTCTTTTAAGTTGACTTTTTTTTCTTATAATACATTAGTTTAGGTGCTAAAGCTGGAAACGAAAATTTACAACATCTGCTGCCATCTAGTGTTTCTAGCTGAAGGTTGAAAGTATATCACATTGTAGACCTGCAAACCACGAAGGATCCTTTCCACCCTCCACAGCAGATGTCAATACTAGTTAGCAAACTTTTTAAACCACCCTTCAATAAATCATGTAGTTACCTACTTTCTTTTTTTTCTGCTCTCAACACTTATTTAAAGAAACACAAAATAATTTATTACCTACCTCAAGAAAAGAAAAATTTTTCGAAATCAGTAAAAATAGATTGTTGTCACCCGACAACCGAATGCATTTCATAAAATAAAATTAATCGACTCTCATAAACACCGGTCTATAAATAATCATTCCACAGCAAATCTATTTTTCGTGACACAGTTTTTTGGAAAAGTGTCAAACGATGTCCCTCCCACGTTGCAGTTTACCTGAATCGCAATAATTGCGTAATAACACGAGGGCTAAAAATAAATTTCTTTATTTTTCACAATAATTAATAAATAAAAATAATAGAAAAGCGCTTCGTGGGAATATCTGGTTTACTTTCCAATGATGATTTTGCGGCCAGCTCCAATGTTTTGTCCAGCTTGTGTTGCCCCTTTGTTCTGTCCGGCCTGAAGGCCGATGATGCTCTCGCCGGCCCTCAATTGCTCTTCGGAAAAGTCTCTCTTGTTCTCTTCGGAGGGCCTGGGTCCAAGGTTGGGTCCCTTATATTCTGGGTGCTGGTAAGTAGCCCTGCCGATGGCGAAGATGGTGTTTGTAACTTGAGAGATATCTTTCTTCTCCCACAAATCGACTGTTTGGAAGACGTCTACGTCATTAACGCCGTAAGCCTTAACAGCAGCCTGGAAGCTATTTCAGAATTAGCAAATTTAAGACCAAAATTTTTTTTTGACTTACTTGTTGATGTTTTCCATGAATTTGAATTGTCCACCAGAAGTGTTGATCTTAGCAACGGAACCAGGCTTGAGCTTGTTGATGAGTTGGCAAAGGACGGTTCCATCCTTGAGAACTTCTTCGTAAGGTTCTCCAGCGGGGAATTTGGCCCCGAGAACGGTTTCAATCCATTGCTGGGCTTCTTGATCTTGCTTTACGTTGCGCTTGCCGGCGATTTTAGCACGAACTTGACGTTCCAAAGACATCTTTCTTGTAATGAAGGTTCTACTTCAACTTTAAGACTGGAGTTTTGAGGCGTCGAGGCGCTTATATATGAAGCGTAATTTCCCACCCAGACGCCAAGTGACGACGCGTCGGCTCTCCTCTATCACTATATTTAGTAGATTATTCAGTTTTCTTTATCACAAAACATTCTAGAAATATTTTGATTTTATAACGAAACAAAGGGTATTTTTAAACGCACGCTGTATTTACAAGGATCTCTTTTATTCTTAAATTTTATACACGATGTTACAATGTTGGACTAGATTTTGTGATTTTATCATGATATCATGAACAAAATTACACCACTAAGATGAACACAAAGTTTATGTACAAATTTACAAGCATCATCTTAGAAAATACAAAGACACAGTATCTTATGGTATACATTGCCTACTATTTACAAGAAAATCCGTATACGTATCGTATAATTCAATTCATGTGTGACGGATTTCCATTTTTCGAGCGCCTTCAGTGAGTCAGACTTATTTCTGGATCAAAGTGAATTAAAAACTGGATTTAACCCTGTTTGTAGGCTAATGTGGACGGCGAACTGGTTTTAAGAAATAACATACAGGTGCTTGAATTATTTCGTTCTATTTTTGAATTTCTAAAAATTGTCAATGTGAAGGACAACAAAACGATTCTGGATGAACAAATTTCTCGCTAAAAATTCTGGCTGAAAGTGAAAATTAGTTTATTTTGTAATATGTGAGAGATCGACGGGAACTTAAATATTTAAAATTTTGGATACTGTTCTATGAATAGAATTCAAACTATTAATCACGTTTGTTTGCTCTGTCGAAAAAACTGGTTACATGTCTACACCTTTCTCAATAAGTAGTCGAAAAATTTTGGTTTCGAATGGTACAACGACGAGAAAATAAAGAACATTTATTTGTTTCGTTTAAGATGACTGTAGCTTAGGGCTAGGATTTGTAGTAGTAGCTAGTTTTTATTCAACTGATCGTAAAGAGAAGATATTGTCATGTATGTAACGTGTGATCAAAAGTCTAATGTACACTATGCGTCAGATGTTTTGCTCGATCGCTTGTTGCGCAACTGAAAAGACGCTGAAAAACCATAGTTACTTGAAATCCAATCATTGTCATATCATTTCGAATCTGTTCCGTAAAATTTTCAGTTACGTAAGAAACGCTTAAGCAAAACATCTGTCGCATACTGTACGTACACCTGTTGAAATTATCTATCAAGATTAAATCTGCCAGTGATGTTATCATATATTTTCCGCAGTCTACGCCCTACGTCTCACACGGCAAGAGCTACTCGATTGCGCTTTATAAATAAAAGCACTAGAGAAAAACTTTTTTTGAAATAAAGTTGATTACACGCTAGTTTCATCTACGAGGGCATAATGCCTACTATTTGGACGAAAACAAACAGTAGGCAATATGCCCGAAGTACCAAACCGGAGGAATGCTTTGCATAAGCCTATTTTTCGTGGTGTGTGACGTCACACGTGGGGAACTGCGACATTACAAAATTAGTTTGAATCTTGAATACCACAAATGCATATCTACCAATGTAGTCGATAATTTTGCTTCGGTCAATTTTGAATGTCAAACAAATTACAAACTACTGGAGAACTATTCTGCAATGAAATGCAAATGAAGTTTAAATAATAAAAATAATTTTGAAGAAATTTGTGGTACGTGTATTCAAATCTACTTAAGGTCCTTTAAAGTTAAAGTCGACTTTAAAAGGTCCTTTAAAGTTAAAGTCGACTTTAAAGGAGAATTTGACCAATCAAGAGCAGCCGTTTTGAAATGTTGCTAGGCAAATAAGTTTAGGAACTAAAATCCAGAAATTATGAGCTTGCCACAAATTTAATGAAAAGTTGTTAAATATGCAACTACAATTTCAATGGAAACTTTAAAAAATATTTTATCCTATTCTCAAATTAAAAAAGGCGGTCTCGGAGACGGCAGGAACTTCTACGCCGCACTGCATTGGATTAATAACAGCAGCATTTATTAAATTTTTAAATATTTAAAATAAGAAAGTTGCTATGCCAAAAGGGCACTTCGGGTTGACTGATCGGCTTCAAAATCTAATCAGCTCCTCTCCCGCACAGACAATAAAATAAATTGCCACTAAAATGACATTTTTCGAAAAAATGGCACTAAGGTTTTCGGCTTGAAAAAAAATCAGTTATCAAATCCGGTAATAAAAATATACATTTATGCATAGTTTTTTTTTCACGGCACCATTTTTTGGTCAAAAGGGCCCAAGTGTGAATACATTTTTAGAAGCAGAATTTGAAGAGCATTCATATGGTAATGCGAAAAATGGGGGTTTGCATTTAAATTTTTAAAGTTGATGTGCCAAAAAGGCACTTTCCGTGAGCCGGTGTAGCCCAGATTCTAATCAGCACCTACAAATCTCCCACTGAATATGTGTGCCAAATTTCATCAAAATCAGTTCAGTAGTTTCGGCTGTAGCGTGTCCACAGACACACGGACAGACACACACACAGACACACATTTTTCAAAAATAGGTTTTTTGGGTTCCTGGGACCCCGAAACGTAAAGATTTGATGTCAGTTCAATTTCGAATTTTTGATCGATTTTATATACTGCTCCGCCTTGAGCGTAGAAGTTAAAAGTTGGTGATCCATCACTGTCTGATGATTCTATTGTACAGTCGGGGACTCTGAAAATGCCCACCCCACGGCGACGAATCACCTGGTCGACTGTATAACTGCAACATTTCCGACCTGTCAGACAAACATCATTCGAATAGTAACGTTACAGTCGACCAAGTGAATCGTCGCGGTGGGGTGGGCATTTTCAAATTTCGCGACTGTACCTAATACGAATAATTCCTTAGTAACGGAGTGTGTTAAGACAGATCTCATTATGCGTAAAAGTACGATATTTTAATCAAACTTTCACTATTCACATTTTTAGAGTACCCTATTTAGGATAAAATAAAATGTGTTACTGTACTTATACGTAACGTTATGGAGTTCCTACATTACTCGGGAATTCTTCACAGATATTCATTCGTAATATAATAATACTCACAACAGTCATAAGGTTACTTATAAAGTAAATTACTATAACCTTATTACCACGGCTTAAACGTAACCTTGAATTAACTTTCAGATAATTTTTTTTACTTATGTATGTATCAATAATTCTAACTTTCCTCCGAAAGAATTTTGTGCATAATTGTAATTATTTCACCTAGGGGGTGGTTACTATACGAAACATGTGTAGGTAACTCTTTTAATGGCAGCCGTGGAACGCCCCAGAGAACGGCCCCAAATGCAGAATTCAATTTATTTTCAAATAATAAGTAAGTAACCTGAATTCTTAGACCATGATTCTCATAAATTTTATGACTTTTCTTAATTTTTTTCAGTTGCTGATAAACATTTTAAAAATTACATATTTTAGCTTCTTCATATGAAACGATTACTTAGAAATTAGAAGAATTTAGGTCACTAGCAGGAAATTAGATGCAACCGGAAGAAAGGGGCAAAAAAATTTCGCCAGGGGCACTAGCCGTCTGCACCCCCCATTATTTTTGTCATAAATAAATAACGTGCGAAAAAAAACTTTTTTCTTCGATCGTGCTAGAAACGTCACATTCTTGACATGTAATTATCAACCCAAAGCTTGCGTTTCTAGAACTGTGTCACTGCATGACACTTTGCTAGGCAACACATGTACTATTTTTTCGTCGATCGCGGAACTAGACAGAAATAAAGAAATTTGGAACAATTTTTTAAGAGTTTAAGGAATATTTTTCCGGCCTAGGCCGAAAAAAGCGTTATTCCTGTACAGCTAGTGCGTGTTGCCTAGCAAATGACGCAGTCCTGGAAACGGAAGCTTTCGGATGATAATTGCATGTCAAGAATGTGACGTTTCCAGTACGATCGACGAAAATAGTATATTGTGTAACTAGTAGGAAAAATATATATTTTCCTTCGTGTTGCACATACTATTTTTTCGTCGATCGCGCCACTAAACAGAAGTAATGAAATTTGGAACAATTTTTTAAGAGAAGCACAAGAATATTTTTCCGGCCTAGGCCGGGAAAAGCGTTATTTCTGTATAGCTAGTGCGTGTTGCCTAGCAAATGAGGCAGTCCTGGAAACGTAAGCTTTCGGATGATAATTGCATGTCAAGAATGTGACGTTTCGAATACGATCAACGAAAGAAAAATTTTCCGGACTAATACGGAAAAATTGTTCTAATATGTAGCTTTTCTATTTCATCTCATTTCATTTTGTGTGATCGAAGAAAAATTGTATGTGCAACACGTAGGAAAATATACTATTCCGATCCCTTGTCGTGAGAGACGTAGGGCGTATCCTGCTGAAATTATCATTCAACGCGAAATATGACAGTAACGTTTTCATATAATTTCCGCAGTCTACGTCCTACGTCTCTAATGTCAAGTGCTGCTAGATCGGAAATGTTTTTGATCACTTTTTAGGAAAATTTGGCCTACAGCCTACAGCTGACGTAGGTACCTATTTCGCAACTCTTCAGTAAATTGTGTGTCAAGGCTTTGTGGACTTAATTTGTTAATCAAAATAAAGGCCGTTTGACACGGTCCCATTTCTACTAACAAAATTGGTAGGTTAAATTTTGTGTTATATTATAACGTATTTTTATGCCAAATTTGGTCGCAAATTGCTACTATAGTAACAGCTTTAGAAAATTTTTGGTTTAGCTAGTTCAAAATTTAACCTTTTTCTGCACGTAACACGATAGCAAAATTCTCATCATCCTAATTCTTCTCGCAAAAATGGGATTGTGTCAGTATTGAAAACACAGTATTGTTTTAACATATTTCGGATAATTAGGCCAAGTGTCAAAAGTGACAGGTATCGTTTTTCACCATAATGACATATACCTTCTTTCGAATTTTTTGCTAACAGTTAGAATCTACTCATTAGTAATACGACGAGTAGTCTCTTGATTGCCGCGGGTTTTGACGTCCGAATGGTTGTCAACTACGAGTCAAAATGGTAGATTTTTTTAGGCCGAAAAAAATCTACCATTTGACAAGTTGTGCATCCATGAGGACTCAACAAGGCAACCAAGAGACTAGGAATCGTATTTTGCAGATTATTTTATAAATTAAAGTATTGAGTAAATAGTGTCAAATTGACGTTGTAGTATTATCACTGTAATCACGAATTGATTGGTTACTGGTATACTAAATGCTGCTTTGGATTGGTTCAATACTTAATGTATAAAATAATCAGGCTTAACTACAGCTACGACCTGTACAGAAAAAGTAACTATAGTTGCGTAGCTAACTTTATAGCTAGCTCCTATAGTTAGTAGCTATAGTGACAGCGACTGTACTTGCCGAAATATTGCTGGAAGAAAACAGAAATAAGAATTTTAGAAGGTGATTAGATTATTTCTCCAACAAGTATATTGCAGATATTGCAGATCGAAGCAACTGATGTTATAAATAGAATAGTATAAGCTAATGATTTATTATGGGCTTTTTTATGATGCGAGTGAGAGGCTACCTGCCTAAAACATTAAGTACTGCTTAAATTGATTCTAAATTAAATTAACTGGAACTTAACTTCTTTTTGATTGACAAGCTGCAGTTTTCAAAAAAAATTAAATGCCCTCCAACGGATAAATAATGAAACAACAAATGGATCAACGCAACGTCGAAATTTTCCATATTTTCGTAAAGTGCAGGATCCGATGCTAAGAAAATAAATTTCCCTTCTCGCGAAAATCTCGCAGTAACATTTTATTACACAAACAGTGTTTCAAATATAAATTGAAGGTCGTTTGTAGGATTTTGCAATAGAAACTCGATAAAAGTTTTACGAAAATTGAATTGCATCGCATTAGTTGCGTTCTCGACCCACTGAAAGCGCTCCGCTGTACACAGATCATCTTGCATTTTAGAATAAGTGGTTTGCCGCTGCGGTCGGTTTCAGGTGATCTCCCAGTAAATAGGAGGCGGCACCCCCGCCAGCGCCTAAAAGAGACGTAAACGGTGACGATAGGGCCGCAGCGGCAGCTGCGGCAGCGTGAGATCCGTGATGCGATTGCAGATGAGAGGGCTGCGTCGATAACACCTTGTTAGCTTGATGGACCAGCAGTGCGGTGTTGCAGGATTGGGGGCTCATGGACCATTTGTTATTGTTGGAAATTATCGACTCCTCCGACAGTTTTCCTGAAAGCATAATGTCTTTGAGAATGTTTTATGTTAAAAATTACAATCGGACAAAATATTTACTTTGAAAGATTAATATTGTTCTTTTCGTCATGTCTTTTAAATCACTTTCCATTATTGTTTTAGAACCACCCCCAATGACAAGGGAAGTCCTATTTCAATCTGCAAGGCAGCTATAAAACTTTCCGACAAGAGCTACTTTTAGTTTAATTTTTAAAACTTAATCAATACTCTTACACTGGGTAAATTCAAAGTTTTGTTCTACAAAAAAACTAGTTACTGTTCAGGACGCGTTTCGGGGTGTTATTCCATCTTCAGCTAGGAAAGAAATTAACACAAAATACAAATCAGTTGCCTGAAACTAAGAAAAACCGTTTTAGGGTCCAAATTCCGCCAGCTGGTTTGTCTGCATTTTATTGTATTTAATGATATTCTATTAGGAATTTTCAAAAAAAGTGCAAATTTACTAGAAGGGGCTGCAATTTTAATTCCGTATTTATTTATCTTAACGAGCAAATTAAATAAAATCGCTCGCCCGCCAGTATGGGTTGTCACATTTTATTGTATTTAATGTCTTAATTTTATTGTATTTAATGAGATTATAATAGAAATTTTCTAAAATAGTGTAGATTCACTAGAAAGGGGCTATAATCTAACTGTTACCTAAAAATGTTTTTTTCACAACTTGTCTATTAGGTATTGGTCAATTTCACGGCCAATCATAAAAATATCCCCTCAGATCGTGACGTCACACAACATCAACTTTTTGAAAAGAAGTTCACATTTATTACATTTTAACCTCCCCAACCCCATCACAATTTTAAAAAAATGGGAGGTTACTGCAATCACTAAAATTTTCGAATTTGAGATAGCACCAGATCTCCACGTTTTGAGGTCTCAGGAACCCAGAAAAGTGGTTTTTAAAATGTGTCTGTGTGTATGTTCGTACGTACGTACGTTCGTACGTTTGTAAACACGCCACAGCCAAAACTACTGGGCCGATTTGGCTGCAATTTGGTACGTAGGTATCTCATAACCCAACTTAGATCTGAAAAGCTTTTGGAGCCAATCGTGCAACCGGAAATGCCATTTTGGCACATCAACTTTTAAATTTTAAATGCAAACCCCCATTTTTCACGTCACCATAAGAAAGACCTTCAAATTCTGCTTCTAAAAGTGTATTCATTCTTAGCGCCCTTTTTGACCAGAAATAAAAAAAAAATTGATATTTATCAGACTTTAAAATCGCGGTACAGCCCAAGCCCCTGAATCGATTCGGCTGAAATTTTGCACATGGGGATTGTATTGCACGTCGAAGAGCTGAACAAATTTTGGATTCAATCGGCCCACGGAAAGTGCCGTTTTGGCACACCAATTTCCAACTTTAAATTATTCACTCATTTAACCATCCAAAACAAGTTTTTGAAAGATTTTTGTCACCATCAGAAAGGTCTTCAAATTCTGGTTTTAAATAAGACCAAATTCGTTCGCATTTAGTGCTCTTTGGGTCAAAAAATCGAAATTTTGTAATAACACTAAAAATCCATTATAGCCCAAATTAGTGAATCGATTTGGCTGAAATTTGGTACATGGAGATTGGGTGACCCGTTGAAGACCTGAAAGGCTTTTGGAAGCAATTGGTCCACGGGAAATGCCATTTAAGCATATCAACTTTAAATTTTAATTACAAGGCCTCCTTTTTTATGTCGCCATTAGAAAGACGATCAAATTCTGGTTCTAAAAATGTATTCACAGTTTCTGCCATTTCAGTGGAAAATAGAGAAAACATTCTTTTTCATTAAAAGGGAGCGGGCTGACAGTGGATGACATAAAGTATCAGTTATTGTCAAAAGGGTGGCAAACTGTTAACCTTAAAAGGAACATATTGTCGAATGTGATGGGTGATGTCCGAGGTGATGTCGGTATTTGTCAGAAAATTGCGAAATTAGTCACAGACGATAAGCACAAAGAAAATGTTGAATTGACTACCATCTACACAGAATACAAAGATGCACGCGATGGGGAGGTTCCAGCCGCTTCTCTGCTGCATTTTTTTTCTCAAAAAATGGGCAGCAGAGAAGCGGCTGAAATTTCCCCAGCGCTTGTCTTGTATTTAAAATTTTAAATGTTGATATGCCAAAATGACGTGGTCCGATTGCTTCCAAAGGTCTTTCAGCTCTTCAGCGGGTCACATAGTCTCCATGCACCAAATGTCAGCCAAATCAATCGAGTAGGGCTGTAGTATGTTTTTCATATGTCTACAAAATTTCGATTTTTTTACGAAAGGAGCACTAAATATGAATGCATTTTGTCTTATTTGAAACAGGAATTTGAAGACCTTTCTGATGACAATATTTTTCAAAAAAGTTGGTAATGAGAGTATAACTTAAAATTTTAAAAATTGATGTGAAAAAAAGGCACTTGGCGTGGATCGATTGCTTCTTTAGCCGGTAATACAATCTTCTCTTGCAAAATTTCAGCCAAATCGGTCCAGGGATTTGGTCTGTATCGTGTTTTAAATGTACTTTAAAAAATCTCGAAATTTGAGCTTTTTGTCAAAAGGGCACTAAGAGTGAATACATCTTTGTAAGCAACATTTAAAGGCCTGTCTCTCATACCTCAAAACCTATCTCGAATTCGAAAAGTTTAGTGAATGCCGTAACCTCTCACTTTTAATTTCCCCGCTCGAAAAATTCAGAAAAACCGAATCGCCAAAAACATCAAATCTTTATGCGTTTTAGGATACTGGGAAAAAATGTGTGGAAGGTGGATTTCGGAAGAGCTGAAAAGGTTTTGGGATAAATCGGCCTACAGGAAGTGCCATTTTGGCACATCAACTTTAAAATTTTAACCGCAAATCCCTATTTTTTACGTCCACATGTGAAAGCTCTTCCAATTCCGCTTCTAAAAGTGTATTCACACTTGGTACTCTTTTGGTCAACAATCGGCACTGTAATAAAAACCTATGTACAACTGTATATTTTTATTACCGGATTTGATAGCTGAATTTTTTTCAAGCCGAAAACCTTAGTACCTTTTTAGGAAAAATGTCATTTTAGTGGCAAAAAGGCTCTTCTTGAATTTTTCTTAGCAAAAAGTATTTTCTTACAATTTGATTCGATAGCTGCTTTATTGACGGATCAAAAACTTCCGTGCCATTTTTTTCGAAAATTGACATGTTAGGGGCAAAAGTTCCCATTTTTGAATTTTTCTTAGGAAAGGGCATATTATTATTATCGAATTCGATAGCTGTTGCATTGCCGGATCGAAAATTTTAGTGCCATTTTTTCGGAAAATGCGATTTTAGGGGTGAAAAACATTTGTATTTTAAATTATAGTTAATGAGCGCCGGGAACAATGCGCAACACAGCATCAGCGATCGACACCCGGCCCACGGTTCACCCAGCCGACGTGCTCTACTCACCGATTCTGACTTGATTAAAGTTAATGGCTACATTTACAAATTCTGTGAAAAGGTAGAAGTTTCTACCGTCTACGAGACTGCCATTTTTTTTATTGTGAGGTTAGGGAATTAAAACGGTGCGGAATTCAGCAAAAAAACACGATTTTTCTCATTTTAAAAATAGTGGTAGGGTATACAGGGTGTCACAGGATCATGGTACACCCCCCTTTTTTTCCATAGTTTCCCTTACTGACATATTAACCAAATTTTTTCCATTTCCGGTTTTACCGAAAGTTACAAACTTTTTATTTTCAAATGAAACACCCTCTATATCAATATATATAGAATCTACTTCATTTTCTGAATTCAATGATACCACATAAGTGACCTTTCAAGCGTCAAAATAATTTTTGCGACCCATTTTATCCTTCTATCTTGTTGAATTGTGACTCCTCCATTGTTATTCTAATGGGCCACAGTAAAACTGCAGAAATTTTAGCCACACACACAAAAAACCTTACGTCTTTTGACTTATGAGGTGATTAAATTTGCCAAAACAGTTTTTTAATTAAAGCTCCATTTTTTAATATGGTGCCATAATGCTACCGATATACCATATACCATACCATACAAGCAATAAAGAATCTACCCATGTGCCTATTTTGAAATTAGGGCCAATAAATGACGAAAATTAGAAACAGGGAATCGAAAAAAATCGGTTTTATTATAATTCAATAGGAATAGGCAAAGAAAACAAACAAAAGAAAAGTTTGACGTTTACAACATTTGTGATGACTAAAATTTTCCCATGGACACTTCCGATAAAACCGTATATGTAAAAAATTTGGCTAATATGTCAGAAAGTGGCCTTTAATAAGAACTTTCGATGTTCCAAGTTTCAAAAATGTATACCAAAAACTATGGAAAAAAGAGTTGTGTACCATGAACCTGTGACACCCTGTATATTACAAATGTTTTAATTTTTGAACTGCAATTCTATTGTCAATCGATGTTTTACATCCCATTCATTTACTGTTGACTGAACTGTAATTTTTCTTGGACTGTGAACCTACCGTAAAGTTGGGTAGCTTTGGTCTACTATGAAACTTTCCTGTTTTATAACATTTCACAGGATTTGCTTGCTGTTGGTGTCATTTTACAGGTCTATGAGTGTGTTTTCAATCAGCCAAATTTCAATAATGTGGAAGCGAATCTATAAAGTTAAAAAAAAACGGGTGGCGAAAGTTACAAGTTGGGTTACTTTGGTCACCTAAATGTAAAGAGAAACAAGCCTAAGCCTGCCTTTGGCCACCAAAAACTATGTTTTGACTTACATAACGAATTGGGGGCAAAAAGAAAGAAATCAAGTAAAAGTCTAAAAACAAACAAAATTCAGACTTGACTTAAAAAGATCAAAATTGTATTCATAATTTTCCATTTTCGGTGCTGCGATTATATTTTGTTTCTTTAAAAGGTAAATACAACCGCAAATGTAATCCTGTCTCACGTTTAAGAAGTTCCCTATCGTGAAACATAATTTTTGAGGTAATTTCTCTTTGATCTCCCTTTAAAAATATATTTATAATTAAAATCTGTCTTCTGTATGCGTTTTGGCAGCAGGTAGGACCGGGCAGCAGTAGCTTTCTAATTAATTACCGTCGACGGCTAGATTTGCGACTCCATCGCTTAGAAGAACTCTCCTCATCAAGTAATATGACATCAGATTGCCGGCTCGAGCGGTTCCTCGAGCGCCAGCTAAAGAGTTGACAGTAATGGAAATAAATGAGCGGCAGCGGGCAATTTTCTAGATTAAATGTCAGAATGGCGCGGCGAGCTGTCCTGCCGGCTAGGGCGAAACGGACCGGCGGACCCTCCCACTTATTGGGAATGAATAACACATATGAAGCGTTTTGATGCTCGCCAGATGCTCTCTAGATTTATCTTTCGAATATAAAAATAATATTGTCTCTTTCGATTCGATTTGATGCATGGCCCTTACCGTTGTTTCCGTTCGACGACTTCACGTCGCCCCCGTTGGAAGACTGATGGCTGGAGATGCTGCTGGGGTTGGAGTTTGGCGTTGTCGACATACTCGAGTGGGGTGAACCTGGTTTGATGTCTTTGCTTGCCTTTGTGATTCCGTTGTTCTCGGCTTTGATGCTGGGGGGGTTGGAGTTTTCGTTCGAATTATTTGAAGCTTTCTGTTGGGCCAGGCGTTCCTGCTTACGAAACTTTGCCCTTCGATTCTGAAACCACACCTGGAACAGAGATTTTCGAATAAGTATGGTGAAAGTTTCCACCTTGAGATTTTGATTTTCATATACAGGATGTCACGAAATTAGTGGGCAAAACTTTACCAGTAGATTCTCCTATGAAAAATAAGAAAGAAAGTTCCTACAAACATGTCGTAAAATAAGTCCTAAGGGAGTTAAGGCCCCTTAAAGGAGCAGCTTTGAAAGTATTTTTTTCTAAATACAGGGTGTCCCAACGGTGAGACAAAGTCCATTTATGTCCACGTCATTAATAATATAGAAAATCTGTGTATTATTATGAACTCACATTTGCGGCTCGTGTAGGGGGGGCAGCACAAAATTAC
Source organism: Pycnomerus fuliginosus (assembly GCA_963924575.1). Classification (NCBI taxonomy): domain Eukaryota; kingdom Metazoa; phylum Arthropoda; class Insecta; order Coleoptera; family Zopheridae; genus Pycnomerus; species Pycnomerus fuliginosus. The sequence goes on from OZ004622.1 coordinate 18,787,403, forward strand.
ATTTTGTTAAATGGAACACCCCATATATCAATGCATTTTTAGTTTCTACGTGTCATTCTGTGCAACTTTTGTCAGGTGTGCCCCATACTTAAAATCAATCGTTTTTGAGTTATTTAATAAAATATGTAGAATTTGGCAAAAAACAAAACTTCAGTCAAAAATTCATATTTTGAAAGCCTTGAAGTTTTTCTCTTCCGAATTTATGGCACATCCTAAAGGAAGGTCAGGGCTACCTGATGACACACTTTAATGTCAGATTTCATGCACAGCGTATCCCCGATAAATTATCAAATTAACAGAAATTGAAAAGACAAAATTTTTAAAATTTGAAATGGAATGACCTTGAATTTTTTTCTCCCACTATTAGAGAAGTAAATTCTAGGTCGACTTTCTTAACAAATACCTATATCTAAATCGCATGTTTTTCAAATTATCACTAGTATTAGGTTTGTGTTGTGGTTTTATTCGTTTCCGAGTTACTGATAAGAGTAACAGAACAACATAACAACGTAACAACGTATAATTCAAAAAAATACGGTTAACCGATGTTTGCAAAATATTTGTAACAAAAACCGGGTGAAGCAATTTGCAATAGGGAAAAACAGTAATTAATTAATGTTTTCTAAAGTCAACAAAAATGATTTCAATTATCCGGTATCCGGCCTATCCGGCCCCTTTTTTACTATCCGGCCGGATACCGGATAGTGACCTGATATCCGGCCGAAGCCGGATAGTTACTTCAAAAATAAAGAAAGCTACAAAATCAAATTTTTTTTTAAATTTTACAAGTTTAATATTTGAAATTTAATAGTGGCAAATTATGATTGATAAAATTTTTATGATTCAGCGTTGCCATTGCACACTTGTACACACTTCTGGAGTTTTTAGATAAAATTGCATTGTACACCACCACACACGACCATTTCTCTCTTTATCACCTGTTAGCATTTTCTTTTTAGAGACAATACTGGGCTGGGATTACCCGCTTAACCCGCTCACCACACACGATTCACCTGATCGAGTTGCATCGTGTTATCTGGCGCTGCGCCGGCTGTACTCCACCTACTCATGCCTCGAGTTCGGAAATTAGAGGATAATATCTTAAGGGCGTATTCTGCGATCAAAAAGACGAAGAAAAGTCTAATAAACATGGGTCGAAAAATGTCCCCTAAGGGAGCTAGGGCGTTAAAGCAGACTTTAAAAGTGGTTTTTTCTAAGTTTTTTCAAAACGGTTAAAGATAACATCATGAAATTGGGTATCTTCAGTAAGTCTTTGATGCTTAATTCATTACCGTGGAGAAAATTCTAAAGTTTCAATCATAAGCGTCCCGTACAGGGGGGGCTTAGGACTAACTTCGCTCAAACATTTTTGTAAATCGTTTTTTCTCAAATCTGACACCAGAATTTGAACATTTGAAGTTTTTTACGTAAAAATGATGCTCTTGTTTGAAATCGCTACGACGCACCGTTTTCGAAAAAAAATGACCCTAGTCGTTTTAGAGCGCGTGATTTTTGGAAAAAAAGTTCGTATGGACATAAGGCGGAGAATGGTTCCTGTGGGACTTATGGGATCCTGGAAAGCTGACGTTTTTCAGTACCCCATACCTCCCCTAGGAAGCGTTTTCCGCCATATGTCCATACGAAGTTTTTTTCCTAAAATAACACAAGGAATCAACCCCTGAACTCATCTTTGATAATTTGGTAAATAACTAAATAAAATCTGTGACAAATTTTTGTGCTCTAAAACGACTAGGGTCAATAATTTATTCGAAAACGGTGCGCCCTAGCGATTTCGAGCAAGAGCGCCATTTTTACGTACAAAACTTCAGTCATTCAAATTCTGATGCTAAATTTGAGAAAAAACTACTTACAAAAATTATTTGGGCAAATTTAGTCCTAAGCCTCCCTGTACGGGACGCTTATGATCGAAACTTTAAAATTTTTACCACGGTAGTGAATTCAGCATCAAAAACTTACTAAAGATGGTCAATTTCACGTTATTATTTTTAACCGTTTTGAAGCAATTTAGAAAAAAATAAAACACTTTCAAAGTGACCCCTTTAAGGGGCCCTAGCTCTCTTAGTAGCCATTTTTCGACCCATGTTTATTAAACATTTTCTTCATGTTTTTGATCGTAGAATGCGCCCTTAAGATATATTTAAGTATTTAAGTATATTTAGTTGGCCGGATATCCGGCTATCCGGCCAGAGCCTCGGCCCGATATCCGGTATCCGGCCAAAATCACTATCCGTTGCATCTCTAATTTCAATACCAAAGTCAATTAACAAAATCATTTCTAACCGCGATAGTGACAATATGATCGATATTTGAATTAAAGTTGGTTATTAACTCCAGACGGATTAAGCTATAAACCCAAAAATTTTAAGTAACTTAGAAAGGATGCCATTTAAGTATAGGGAGTTGTTAAGAAAATTGACCTCTCTATTAGACGGCGAAAAAATTTCAAGGTCATTCCATTTGAAATTTTTGAGATTTTGTCTTTTCAATTTCTGTTAATTTGAAATTTTACAGGGGACACTCTGCATGAAATTTGACACACAAATGTGTCGTCAGCTAGTCCTGAACTTTCTTTAGAATGTGCCATAAATTCGGAAGAGAAAAACTTCAAGGCTTCGAAAATATTAATTTTTAACTGAAGTGTTGTTTTTGCCAAATTCTACACATTTTATTAAACAACTCAAAAACGATTGAATTTAAGTATGGGGCACACCTGACAAAAAATGCACAGAATGACCCGTACAAAACAAAAATGTATTGATATATGGGGTGTTCCATTTCACTAAATGCAATTTTGTGCTGCCCCCCCTATACGAGCCGCCCATGTGAGTTCATGGTAATTTTAGAATATGCACATTTTCAGTCACTACCGTTGCTCCGTCAAGAGGGTTTTTTTTATGTAGTTTAAGGGTGGATTGTATAAAAAATAATCGTGGGGATAATCGCGTTTTATGTAACATTTTCTATGTCTGAGCGTGATCTGAGCCAATCAGAATACTCGTTGCCTAGCGACTAACCCCGGTATTAAATTTAATACATGGATTATTTTTTATTTTATCCTATAATGTTATACTATGAATAACTCCTTGGTAACGGGTTGTGTTAAGACACATTTAACAGCACTCAGAGTTCTGTCAAATAACAAAGTGAAATAAACGAATTTCTAGGATACCGCAGGGTATCCATTGTCGGCTTTCCGTCATTATGAAAGGTAAGATGTGTCATCCAAATTCATTTTAACATTTTTTAAATATTTAGGACAAAATAAAACGTGTTACAACACACGTAACGTTATTAAGTTTCTACATTACTCGGGAATTTTAAATCACTCGTTCCTCCGTCGCTCGTTCTTCAAATATATTCCCTCGTAATGTAAAAACCCTAATAACGTTACTTGTATTGTAAATTACTATTATACAATCGGCCCTTAGTTAGACAACTATAATCCGGTGAGGAAATGTCAAAAAATGGCCTGTTTCAAACGCCACTGGTAAAATCCTATCTATTTCAAGAACCAAGCCTATATTTTGGATTTTGTCGGATTCTTTAGTCTGCACAAGAAAACACAACTTTACCGATTTTGAATAAATCGGTAAAGAAGACGAAATCAGGTAATGAAAAAAATTGTGCTTTTCTGTGTAGACTAACCTGTCATTTCAAGATGCGAATTGTCCGAAGAACTTTCTCTAGATTGAAGGTGGTTGCACGTTTTCGCAATCTGCACCATAAAAATAATTATACAATTCCTAAGTCAAGTTTCTTGAATGACACACAAAAAATGTTAACTGCTTCCCGGACCCCACAGGGTGGTTGGTGGGTAAATAGAAGGTAGGTTAAATTAGAGAAAAGTTGTGTCTTTTCAAGGTAATTAACTATCTATAAACAATTCTCCGATATCTGAGTTATCCAGAAGAATCTGAAAATTATCATTATCAATCGACTGGCATCACAAGTGGCATTGAGAAAAATTTTCTAGGCATTCTAGATTTTGACCGTCGACAGTCAACTTCTCTTTTTATTGTGGCTGCCATATTGAATTTTAACCCCATCGGATACACAAAAAAATTGGTTTTTCTACCATGTAATCAACATGAACTTTTTTGAGTGTTTTTTTAAAATTTATTTATTTTTATAATTTATCAAACTAAAAAACTACAAAAGTGTATAGCCCGTCCGCTCTAAGCTGAAGCTCTAAATTCCAGTGGCGGCGTGTCAGTAAGACAGGCTCAGATATCCATTCATTAACACAATTTGTTGTTTTGTTTTGTATAGCACGCTGCTGCCGCTATTATAATCTAGGGAAAACAACAAAATACCTGCACTTTATTACTTCAGCTTAAGGTACGGTTTCGTTCAGGCTGCTGACGGTCGCGTCTGGAAGTCGCCGCACGACGCGACCGCCGAACGCGGCATTGTTATGGTTTCGTTGACGCGTTTGGCAAGTGCGTCCGACAGCGATCAGCTGATTTTATTGACGGTATCTACAAAGATTGTACCAGAAAAATTAACTCGGAAATTGTCGCAGCTCTTTTAATAGAAGATGAAGAAGAAGAAGACGTTTTTATGGTAAACTATCTGTTGACCGAAAGACAGAAGGTGAACAAATTATTCAATGAAGAAAAATTTTGAGAGTTCTTTAGATTAAATAAAGAGCAGTTTTATTTCGTATTGAACATAATTCAAGGCGATCTAAAGAAAATGAGCACCAATGCTGTGAAGTCTCCAATATTGCCCGAATTTACTGAATTTAGGCGCCATTTTTTTGAAAATGTGACAGCGCGTCCGCGTCTAGACTGCCCACTGTAGCAGTCGAGACGCGGACGCGCGCTTCCGACGGTCGCGTCCGAATTTTCAGCAGCTTCTACGAAACCGCATACACGTTGTTACGTATAAGCAGTGGTGCGCGTCTGGCAGCGACTTCCAGACGCGACCGTCAGCAGCCTGAACGAAACCGCACCTTTAGAGCGGACGGGCAGTACACCAACATTTTTTAAATCGTTTACTGATGACGTGTGAAAAATAATTGAAAAACGACATCGACAATAAAACAGGTCTTGTGTGTGACACGAACCTTGACATGTTTTTTCAAAAAATTCCTTGTTGACTACATTTTTAACCTCCCCACTCCACTTCAGCACTTAAAAAAAGGGAGGTTACTGCAATCACTAAAATTTTCGAATTTGAGATAACACCAGATCTTCACGTTTTGAGGTCTCAGGAACCCAAAAAAGCGGTTTTAAAAATGTGTCTGTGTGTATGTTCGTACGTACGTTCGTACGTTCGTACGTACGTTCGTACGTTTGTAAACACGCCACAGCCAAAACTACCAGACCGATTTGGCTGAAATTTGGTACGTCGTCATCTGACAACCTAACTTAGATCTGAAAAGCTTTTGGAGCCAATCGTGCAACTGAATATGCCGTTCTGGCACATCAACTTTTAAATTTTAAATGCAAACCCCCATTTTTCAGGTCACCATAAGAAAGGCTTTCAAATTCTGCTTGCAAAGAAGTATTCACCCTTAGTGCCCTTTTGACAAAAAGCTGAAAAAATCGAGATTTTAACGTACCTTTAAAATCACGGTACAGTCCAAACTCTTGAACCGATTTGGCTCAAATTTTGTACATGAAGATTGCATTACCCGGCGCATAGGCCAAAAGTTTTTTAAGACAATCGACCCACAGCGAGTGCCATTTTGGTACATCAATTGGGAATTCTTAAAATTGTATTCATTTAACCATTAAAATGAAGTTTTTGAAAAATTCGTTGTCACCATCAAAAAGACCTTGAAATTCTAGTTCAACTGAAGCAAAATGCAATTACACTTAGTGTCCTTTAGCCAAAAAATGGAAATTTTGTAAAAACATTAAAAATACACTACAGTCCAAACTACTGAATCGATTTGGCTTAAATTTGATGCAGTTGGAACGCTTTTGAAAGCAATCGATCCACGAGAAGTGCCATTTTGGCATATCAACTTTTAAATTTTAAATGCAGGGATTTCTTTTGTCTTTATTCTCAGAAAATTTGTCATTTACTTAGTGAATTTAATTGCAATGACGTGTCAAAAGTCCCGGAGCCTGCGGTGCCGGTGTCCCATTTTTTTTTTTGGTACCGGAGGGCTTTAAGAGGCAACCCCACTATTTTCCCTTATTTTAGAACTAATTTAGTCGGGATTGGTCTTAAAATGACAACAACGAGCTAATTAGCAATAGTTCTAGCGTAGTACCACTGAAAGTCCTTTGTTTTGTTCGCTGCGAAGCACTTCCTACCTAGTTCATGCTGTCAAATAAGATCTTATAGAGGAAACAATCACAAAGTTTTGATACGCAGAATCCTTACTCTTTAAGGGCTGCACAAGAAGAATATAAATAGTTCTCCTGAAATTTTGAGCAGTGAAGCGGCTGGAACCTCCCCATCGCGTGGATCTTTGACTTGAGTTTCTAGCCGAATTAGCACAGAAATTGTATAAGACTGGTTTCAACGACGGTTTTAGAACTGCCTAAAAAGGACTTATTTATACCTACTTTTCTCTAATGAATGTTTCAATTTGTGTGTTCTAAAAAAGTTCTAAAACCATCATGGAAACCAGTCATACATTTTCTTTGCTAATTCGACTAGAAACCCAAGGCAAAGATCCACGCGATGGGGAGGTTCCAGCCGCTTCACTGCTGCATTTTTGAAAAGCTAATTTATTGTGCAACCGATGCATGGTGTTGAAATACAATATGGTGGCCATAAAAAAGAAAACTTGACTATCGTGGCTCAAAATCTAGTAGCCCTAGAAAATTTCTGCCCATGTCATACAATTGACAGATTTTTCATGTATCACTTAAATATAATCAATCTTCAGGAAGATATTATTTTTTTTTAAATGTCAATTTTCAGATTTTTCGGTATACCTAACTAGGGAACGAGTCGAGATGGACATTGGGGAATTCTGGACAGATTCTTAATCATCTTGAAAAAGCGTAAATTTTCTCTAATTTACACTACTCTCCATCTGATGATTTCCGAGATGCCAATGGTAGTCATCGCAAAATTGACCATACCCTGTTCAAGTGGCAAACTCTCACAATTCAATTTGTAGAAATTAATATTTCCCTGGTTTCATAAATAATTCGTTTAATAATCATCGAATGAGAGAAACAATGTTGCGGAATTAACCCGCGGATGACACGCAAAACTTCTTTTCGGTTTAATTATCGCCCCCCGTCCAACGGCGTTAATTCAACAAATTCGCGGTGGTTACACTTAAATTCATAATATCCGTTGATTAAATTTCCCGGATGTGGCACTTTTTAATTTATGCCGTCTTCCTCGTAAACACAGCGCGCATAATTCAACTTGCTGTTCTTCGGATGCAACCCTACTTATGAGGATTAACTAATGAAATTCATAATTTACGGGTCGAGTCAAAGAATCGATAAGGCATTGTCATGATATTTCAGGTTCTTGTTTAATTCTCAGGACTGTCCTGGGGGAATTCACTTGCTAAGTGGCACATAATGACTCCCTGTGTGTAATGGGGACGGTAACACACGCTTCCGCTGTGACGAACAAATGTAAAGGAGGCGGCCTACCGACTGAGGTGGAACGCGATGTTACCCCAGAGACGTCTCTCTGAATTGTCACCGTAATTGTTTAATCGCCCCGGATCAAAATATCGCCATGAATGTTTTATTACAGCCCTGGGAGTTTGGGACAGCGGCAGCGTGGGAATGTAAAAAGTTATGTAAAAAAATGAGCAACTTAGCTGTTGTATTATAAGTAGTCGGTTACATTCAGTTCTGGCCTCTGAGATCATAAACTTATATTATTCCTTATTTGTTAGAAGCGGCACAGCATTGACGGACGTCAGTGCGTCGAACGCTGCCCTGTGACTAGTTCAACTATTTCTAGGTTCAATAATTCTTTCAATGTTTTAAATAATCCGAAAATATTACAGAATTTGAGTTTTATTACTAACCATAATTACAAGTTAATCATTTAGACAATTTCAAAATTTGAAAAACAACAAGTCTTGTTGTCCGAATCGCTAAAATTGGTGGAAGATTTAAAGCTGATAGGTAGTTAATAGAGCACACGGAGCTATTGCCCAATCAATATCAAAAAAAGTGCAGCAGAGAAGCGGCTGGAACCTCCCCATCGCGTGGATCTTTGTATTCTGTGTAGATAGTGGTCAATTCAACAGAAATCTTTTACCCTTATCGACTGTGACTAATTTTGCAATTTTCTGACAAATACCGACACCACCTCGGACATCACCCATCACATTTGACAATATGTTCCTTTTAAGGTTAATCTTTTGCCACCTTTTTGACAACAACTGCCTCTTTATGTCATCCACTGTCAGCTCGCTCCCTTTTAATGAGAAAGAATTTTTTCTCTATTTTCCTCTGAAATGGCAGAAACTGTGAATACATTTCTAGAACGAGTATTTGATCGTCTTTCTAATGGCGACATAAAAAAGGAGACCTTTGTATTTAAAATTTAAAGTTGATATGCCTAAATGGCACTTCCCGTGGACCAATTGCTTCCAAAAGTCTTTCAGGTCTTCAACGGGTCACCCAATCTCCATGTACCAAATTTCAGCTAAATCGATTCGCTAATTTGGGCTATAATGTATTTTTAGTGTTATTATGAAATTTCGATTTTTTGACCCAAAGAGCACTAAATGCGAACGAATTTTGTCTTACTTAAAACCAGAATTGAAAGACCTTTTTGATGGTGACAATAAATCTTTCAAAAACTTGTTTTGGATGGTTAAATGAGTGAAATATTTTAAAGTTACAAATTGGTGTGTCAAAACGGCAGTTTCCGTGGGCCGATTGAATCCAAAATTTGTTCAGCTCTTCGACGTGCAATACAATCCCCGTGTGCAAAATTTCAGCCAAATCGGTTCAGGGGCTTGGGCTGTACCGCGATTTTAAAGTCGGATAAAAATAATTTTTTTTTTATTTTTGATCAAAAGGGCACTAAGAATGAATACATTTTTAGAAGCAGAATTTGAAGGCCTTTTCTATCGTGAGGTGAAAAATGGGGGTTTGCATTTAAAATTTAAAAGTTGATGTGCCAAAATGGCATTTCTAGTTGCACGATTGGCTCCAAAAGCTTTTCAGATCTAAGTTGGGTTATCACATGTACACGTAGCAAATTTCAGCTAAATCTGTCTAGTAGTTTGGGCTGTGGCGTGTTTACGAACGTACGTACGTACGTACATACATACAGACACATTTTAAAAACCACTTTTTTGGGCTCCTGAGACCTCAAAACGTATAGATCCGGTCTTATCTCGAATTCGAAAATTTTAGTGATTGCAGTAACCTCCCTTTTTTTTAAATGGTGAAGTGGAGTGGGGAGGTTAAAAAATTAAAAGATCTGCTCCAAAAAAATTAAGGGTTTACCACTTTAACACATGCTTCCAGAGCTTTGGATGTTGAATTTTCTGATGTGTTAACAATTGGTCAAAAAATATTGTCATCGCTAAAGTACGCCCCCATTACATCTGTCGACGTAGACCCTAGAGCGTAGTTTCTCCCTACATCTTATAAACACACATTGTCTGACAGAAGACAGTCATTTAAGAGATGCCCAATAGGGCAATAGGCTACTTGCACATTTCCTAATTTCGGGATATTTTATTGTAAATGCATCAATAAAGATATAAGGAATCGTCCGCGAACATCAACTTTATTTAAAAAACGTTTGCTTATTTGTAAATAAATAAATAATTCAGAAACGCCGTTGTACGACTTGTGACGTCATAAATCGTACAGCCGATGCAATCTGACAACAGTTTATTTGAGGGTGACGTTTAATGATTAATTTGAAAAGTCAACCTTAACATGCAGTTGGCAAAAAGAGGGGTCAAAAGTAACCTCTAACGTTGAAAAAGGCGGTAAGTAGAATGTTATTAGTTGCTTGGGTTGGCATCTTGTATCTTTGTACCCACTGGCAAAGAGTACTTGTGACTACTATAAAATATTTAAGATTTATGAATGAAAGACGTCGGGTCGGGTTAGACAGCGACGTTGTCACATGTAAGAAAATTGAGTTCGAATGGCTGTGAGGGTTTTTTGGCGCGAAATTTGAAAATGCTACTTTCTCATTTTTTTTTGAGCTCCACGGACAGAATATTGGAACTTAAGGTATCTGGAAGGATTAAATATATCCTGAACTTCAATTTAACATCAAAAACAAAATTGATGCAAGATGCCTATTTAGAAAAACATTTAGTTTTAAATGTAAACGAAAATATTTCTACTTAATACCTAGTTGTAGATTTTTGTAAATATTTAGTAAGTTGTGTTTTTAAATACTAAATAATACTAAATAAATTTTCGAATTCGAGATAAGACCGGATCTATACGTTTTGAGGTCTCAGGAACCCAAAAAAGTGGTTTTTAAAATGTGTCTGTATGTATGTACGTACGTACGTTTGTTCGTACGTTCGTTCGTACGTTTGTACGTTCGTAAACACGCCACAGCCCAAACTGCTCGACCGATTTGGCTGAAATTTGGTACATAGGCATCTCATAACCCAACTTAGATCTGAAAAGCTTTTGGAGCCAATCGTGCAACCAGAAATGCCATTTTGGCACATCAACTTTTAAATTTTAAATACAAACCCCCATTTTTCACATCACGATAGGAAAGGCCTTTAAATTCTGCTTCTAAAAATGTATTCATTCTTAGTGCCCTTTTGACCAAAAATAAAAAAAAAATTAATTTTTATCGGACTTTAAAATCACGGTGCAGCCCAAGCCCCTGAACCGATTTGGCTGAAATTTTGCACATGGGGATTGTATTGCACGTCGAAGAGCTGAACGAATTTTGGATTCAATCGGCCCACGGAAAGTGCCGTTTTGGCACACTCATTTAACCATCCAAAACAAGTTTTTGAAAGATTTATAGTCACCATCAGAAAGGTCTTCAAATTCTGGTTTTAAATAAGACAAAATTCGTTCGCATTTAGTGCTCTTTGGGTCAAAAAATCGAAATTTTGTAATAACACTAAAAATTCATTATAGCCCAAATTAGTGACTCGATTTGGCTGAGATTCGGTACATGGAGACTGCGTGACCCGTTGACGACCTGAAAGGCTTTTGGAAGCAATTGGTCCACGGGAAGTGCCATTTAAACATATCAGCTTTAAATTTTAAATACAAGGCCTCCTTTTTTATGTCGCTATTATAGAAAGACGATCAAATTCCGGTTATAAAAATGTATTCACAGTTTCTGCCATTTCAGTGGAAAATAGAGAAAAAAATTTTTTCATTAAAAGGGAGCGGGCTGACAGTGGATGACATCAAGTATCAGTTATTGTCAAAAGGGTGGCAAACTATTAACCTTAAAAGGAACATATTGTCAATTGTGATGGGTGATGTCGGTATTTGTCAGAAAACTGCGAAATTAATCACAGACGATAAGCATAAAAAAATTCTGTTGAATTGACTACTATCTACACAGAATACAAAGATCCACGCGATGGGGAGGTTCCAGCCGCTTCTCTGCTGCATTTTTTTTTTGCTTACATTCCGAGCTTTAAATATAAGCTTATACCGAATTTAACTGACTGTATTATTCAGTCCCGCAAAAGATTGACATCGCTTTTTTACAAATAAAAATTGAAGGCCAATGTAATGAATGTCGGCCACTTTTTCGCCCTCCTGGGGCTTGAATTTCGACTTTTGGACATTTCTAGTACCCTCCCCATTAACAAAATCGGAAACCGGGTATAATCATTCGCGGAGATCGATGCAAAATGCAATTATAGGTCGGGAGTTGCATCTGATATTGGGACAGTGTGACTGGAAGTGATTAGACTGAGTGTTTGTAGCAGTTGTGCTTTGGCAATTGCAATAAAATAAATGTCTGTCTCGTCTGCTGGCCTGCCGATTACCATTCACTTCAAATCGCATTATCGTTTTCTGTGTGGCGGAGACCGTTCCGGGCGACGCACTTCATTTATTACCGAAAGGACTGTGGCATATGGGGATGATGGCTGGACTTAATTCAATCGCTGCTGCATCATCATCTCTGATTCCGCACAATTAAGTCCCATGGAAATCGGAGCGGAATTATTTTCAGAACAGAAAATGATACACCCTTCGATTTTAATGTTTTGGGTAGTGGACGTAAAGGAGAGATTATCGCCCGAGCCTGGTGATGTTTATCAACTATCAAATTTTTGTTACAGAATTAAAAAGTAGAAAATGTACAGAAATGAGTAAATGAAAAGAATTGCCGGAATTAAAACAAAATTTGGCGAATTTTATAAAATTAACCCTCAGGGGGCTGAGAAATTGCGAAAGGAGATGAAAAATCAAGAGGAATGAAAAGTAAGTTTGATCAGGGTTGATATAAATCTTGATTTATATAAAAAAAATTAAATCATGATTTTTTTTTAAATCATCTGATTTTTTTCATTTTTTTAAAAAACGAATCAAACAAAAAAACGGCGGCGGGACATCTTAGATTTTTGCCCTGCGTGTGTAGAACAACGGTAGATTGATAAGCAAGTGTATTTTTAAAAAAATTAAAGCCAATAGCCGGAGCGATTGATATGCTGCAAGCAAAAGATGCATTTTTGTCTGATGTGTAGAGGAATGGAAAAAACTAGAAATCATTTTCGATGAAACAGACTTGACTCTAAAACAACTAAAATTTTTTTAAAAATAGATATAAACAAGCTTTAACGTCGTTTCATTATCTAGCTTATATTTTGAACCCAACAAAAACATTTTTTGCATTAAGTTAAAGCGAAACTGAAGAAGCTGTATGAGTAGCAGAAGAAGCTTATCCTGATACTTGTTTGTTACCTTTAGTTATAAAATTGCAAGCAAAATCAAATCCTTTTAAGAAAATCATGTTTTCCGGAGAAATTTTATACAAAGTGTCAGCTGTAGAATGGTGGGCGTCACAAAAAAATGTCCCTGCAATTAAAGATGTTTTAAATATTGTAAAAATTTACTTTGTAGTGTGGCTTCCTCGGCCTCAGTTGAGAGAGTGTTTTCTTCATTTGGTTTACTCGAAATTAAGGAACAGATTAGTAGTAGAAAGAGCATCAAAAGTGGTATTTTTGTTTAAATATTTTAAGGAAAATAAATAATAGTTTTGTCGATATCTATTTACCTATCTATTTCTAATAATTGTTTCGTTGTCTTTGTTCATTTTGTAAAATCAATGATTTAAAAAAAAATCAGTTGATTTAAATCGTGATTTAAATCAGCTGATTTAAATCTGCTCAACCCTGAGTGTGATTAAGTAGAATTAGGAAATGTAACGCTAAAATACCCATACAAATACTTAGATATACTATTGCGGACGAAAAACGAAATTATGCGAATTTTGCAAAATTAGCACTTAGGGGGTTGAAAAACCGCAAAGGTGGATGAAAAGTCAAAGGGTATGAGAATTAACCGTGGTTAAGTAAAATTAATGCAAATTTTGCGTTTGAAGAGTTGAAATATTGCGAGGGGGGATGAAAAAAGTGAAAAATGTAAATATCATCCAAATGAGTTCAATTTATTACCAAACAAAGGCGAAATTACCCGATTTTAGCAAAATTAACACCTAGGGGGCTGAAAAATTGTAAAGAAGTATGAAACTTCAAAGTGGATGAGAATTTATCGTAATTAATCAGAATTACAGAAAATAACACGAAAGTAAGCCAATTATGCAAATTTAGCATTTGGGGTGTTGAAATATTGCGAAGGAAGGTGAGAAAGATAAACAATCCAAATTAGTTTAATTTATTACCGAAGAAAGACTAAATTACGTGAATTTTGGAAAATAAATAATAAGGGGGTTGAAAAATTGTAAAGGTGGAAAAAAAAAACTAGCGAATATTACACGAAAAAGAAGCGGTCTGCGTAAATTTTGCTTTTTGAGGGTTCACATAATATCATGAAAAGGGTTGAAAAATTGGAGATGGGTTAAAATTAATGAAAATGACTTCGAGTTATCGAAAAAATCACAAAAAAGCCCTAGAAAATAAATAAAATATATTGACTGCCCTTAGGTTAGGGGTTGTTAGTAGCCTAGGCGTTGCATGATGGTTTTAGGTTGAAAACTCGTAAGGCGTTTTTTCAATGGTTAACCGAAAACTATCGAACCCCGTAATTTTATACCACCATTTATTTGAAGAAACCAGCTTCAACCCTTATTAAATTTCATCCCCTTTGTTAGATCTTACTGAAAATTTGTCTATCCGTCTACAGCGAAAATTACACACAAACAAATCATGAAAGGGGTTTAAAAATTGTGGATGGGTTAAAATTAGTGAAATCACAAAAAGCCCGAGAGAATAAATAAAATGTATTTACTGCGGTTGCTATGGGTTGGTTTTAGATTGAAGGCGTTTTTTCAATAGTTAACCGAAAACTATCGAACCCCGTAATTTTATACCACGATTTATTTGAAAAAATTTACAGTCTTAGTGAAAATTTGTCTATCCGGCTACAGCGCCACTGAAAATTGACACACCAAATCCTGCCTTGATACGCTGAATAGTTTTTGAGTTCTCATATTTTAACCTCCCCAACCCCAACACAATTTTAAAAAAATGGGAGGTTACTGCAATCACTAAAATTTTCGAATTCGAGATAAGACCGGATCTATGCGTTTTGAGGTCTCAGGAACCCAAAAAAGTGGTTTTAAAAATGTGTCTGTGTGTATGTACGTACGGTACGTACGTTCGTACGTTCGTACGTACGTTCGTTTGTAATCACGCCACAGCCAAAACTACTAGACCGATTGGGCTGAAATTTGGAACATAGGCATCTCGTAACCCAACTTAGATCTGAAAAGCTTTTGGAGCCAATCGTGCAACCACAAATGCCATTTTGGCACATCAACTTTTAAATTTTAAATGCAAACCCCCATTTTTCACGTCACCATAAGAAAGATCTTCAAATTCTGCTTCTAAAAATGTATTAACTCTTAGTGCCCTTTTGACCAAAAATTAAAAAAAAATTGATTTTTATCGGACTTTAAAATCGGGGTACAGCCCAAGCCCCTGAACCGATTTGGCTGAAATTTTGCACATGGGGATTGTATTACACGTCGAAGAGCTGAACGAATTTTGAATTCAATCGACTCACGGAAAGTGCCGTTATGGCACACCAATTTCCAAATTTAAAATTATTCTCTCATTTGACCATTAAAAACAAGTTTTTGAAAGATTTATTGTCACCATCAGAAAGTTCTTCAAATTCTGGTTTTAAATGGACAAAATTAATTCGCATTTAGCGCCGTTTGGTTCAAAAAATCGAAATTTTATAATAACAGTAAAAATACATTATAGCCCAAATTACTGAATCGATTTGGCTGAAATTTGGTACATGGAGATTGGGTGACCCGTTGAAGACCTGAAAGCAATTGGCCCACGGGAAGTCCCATTTAAGCATATCAACTTAAATTTTAAATACAAGACCTCCTTTTTTATGTCGCCATTAGAAAGGCGATCAAATTCAGGTTGTAAAAATGTGTTCACAGTTTCTGCCATTTCAGTGGAAAATAGAGAAAAAATTCTTTCTCATTAAAAGGGAGCGGGCTGACAGTGGATGACAAAGTGGCAGTTATTGTCAAAAAGGTGGAAAAAGATTAACCTTAAAAGAAACATACTGTCAAACGTGATGGGTGATGTCCGAGGTGACGTCGGTATTTGTCAGAAAATTGCGAAATTAGTCAAGGATTAAAAAAATTCTGTTCAATTGACTACTATCTACACAGAATACAAAGATCCACGCGATGGGGAGGTTCCAGCCGCTTCTCTGCTGCATTTTTGTATTGAAGCGCCTTTAAGGTTGGTTTTTCGCTAATGTGATATGATCAAGACCTTTTTTGTACCATCAATAGAAAGCTTTCGAATGGTATTAATTTCAACCCTATATTATTCAGCGAAAATTCGAGTTTCCACCCTTAAATTTCATCCCCTTCGATAAATTTCTCCTAAAATTCACTCCTCCTTTCACAAAAATGCAATGTAGAAGACCTCACAGTTTCATGAAAGATATTGCTTCTCTGCGTCAAATTACGGGGCTTCATGATCGTTTCTACTCCTAAACTCCTACCCCCTATTTCACCACCCCCACATGCTCTAAAGAAAGTTGTGTTTTCAATTTCAGCGTCCTAATCCAATTCGTTAAAAAATTGCGACGATTTATAGATACATGTTTTTAACCCCTACTAATTTCAAGCCTTTATGATTTAATTGGGTGAGTTTATTTCTATGGTGTAACATAACTTTTTGCGAATTTACTTACTTCGGTTGTTCATAAATAAATCAACAGGATTTCAGAAGAAATAAATAAAATTTATTTATCCGCTTGCATAGCTTTAGGTGTTGTTAGTAGCCTAGGGGTTGATTCTTGGTTGAAAACTCATAACGCTTTTTTCAACGGTTGACCGAAATCTATCGAACCCCGTCATTTTATGCCACGATTTACTTGAAGAAATTGGCACCCCCTCACCTTCAATAGACTTGAAGGGCGAACGTGCATAATAAGTTTCAGTAAGATACCTCTAGTAATTCTCGAGTTATTGTAATTAATAGTTTTTCGGTTTTTCACCCCTAGCTCCCACCCCCTTGGCCCAATATGGCCCAAAAGCAATCCTCGCCAGACAAAGCCGTACACCAAGTTTCAGCCCGATTTCTCAATCCGTTCTCAAGTTATCGTTCGGACAGTGTTGATCTAATAACATCTAATATGAGCAGCGATACGACGAGCGAGCGAGCGGACGAATAAGCTAAAACAAGAGTGCCTCGCACATTGTTACGGCACTAAAAAACGTCAACTTCACAGTTCGGTTTTAAAATGGAAGCCGCATCGACGGAGTCTCCCTAGCAATTAGAAAAAACCACCCCGTCCGGAATCAAATCCGGGGGTGGTATTTGTGAAAACACGCACACACTCGCGGATGACACAATAAATAAAACCAGAGAGAGAATTGATTACGCTGATTGCCTCGCGGCCTGCGTTTAACATAAATAAAACGAACGTAGCGAGCGCTAAATTGTACGCGGGAGCAATTTTAATCGTGTACGCGCGTAATTACACAACAAAGGGGTGGAAATGAGCTCGGCATCATACCGATGTTTATGTGTTCTTTAAATATTATTATACGGTACGGGTGATTGTTGTTTGTACGAGCTAATCATGCGTGATGAGGTAGTTAAGGCCCGTACTGATTGAACCCCCGAATCATTTTTTGCGAGGCGCTCCCGGAAATTTTCCGGTAATGGAATAAAAGTCGCATTTTGACGTAATTGTCGCTTGAAATCCGGCGACTTTATTAGGCTCACTCTAAGGTTAATAATAAAATAGGTCCCGTGCGGTAATCGGAGTGGCAATGTCGTGTAAAGTCTGCTGAGATGTGACAGGTTTTACCAACGCCAGGCGAAGTTAATGGCGGTGGCTGCAGGTGTCTCAGGACCTGACGTTTACCCCACTTTTCGGGTACTGTATTAAATAGCGCTGCGAATTGCTTTACTTAATCCCGCAGGAGCTGATCCTCAGGCAAACATTGCCATCCCTTAACACATGCCGTTTTGTAAATACAGGCTGTCCAGCAATTGATGGTGAAAATATTATCATAGAACTTGTCAGCAGTAGCACATACATACAATATTAGGTGTCTAGTTACCTTTAGACGGGTGCATTTTTGAAAAAACCCTCAAATTGCTACAAAAGATTTCTCAAGAATTTAATGTAGTATCGAACATAGAGAAAAGTATATTGTTTAACGCCCCTAGAAGGAATCATAGTATTATATTCTCGTCCAGCAACCATCAGAGTCCCGGAATATATATTTTCCTTCGTGTTGCACATACTATTTTTTCGTCGATCGCGTAACTAGACAGAAATTATGAAATTTGGACTATTTTTTAAGAGAAGTACAGGAATATTTTTCCGACCTAGGCCGGAAAAAGCATTATTCCTGTACAGCTAGTGCGTGTTGCCTAGCAAATGACGCAATCCTGGAAACGTAAGCTTTCGGATAATAATGGCAAGTCAAGAATGTGACGTTTTCAGTACGATCGACGAAAAAGAAAGTTTACCTAAATATGCCCATCGGAATCGTCCAAGACTGCTCTTAAAAATCTTAAGAAATCGGTTTTTCAATTATATCTCATTTTCTACTGACTTTACGACCAAAATGCTTACGTACCAAAACAAAGCTAAGAGAATTTTCCGCAAATAAGGAATCTTGTTAATTTTTTCTACGATCAGTCGTTTTCCCGAAATCTGGCGTAAAAGCTGATTAATGGTTTTTGCCACTAAAACAATGAAAGCAAACGTTTCTGACATTTTTCAGTCTAAAATATACACAATCTGCACAGAAAACAGGAAAAGTATTCAAAATAGAAGTTAAAAATTTATCGTTTGAAATAACACAGCAAAAAATTATTTTGTAAAAAATTTGCAGAATTAACTCTGCCCAAGTTAGCTGGATAAAATTTTGAAAAAAAACTAATAATTGCTATGGGAACTATCTTAAATTACCTGCTTCAATAATTAATTTTTTCTGCTACCTTATTAGAAATTGTCATTTTCGACCCTAGAATGGGGGAGGAAAATGGCTCTTTTTCCTCCCTCCTAGTTTCTTAATTTATTTTTGCAGGAAGAAGATTATTATTATTATTATTATATTCATATAAGCGTAAAAAGCAGTTTTTTCCGTTATCCAAATAGGTGGTAGAAAAAACTATGTGCATAAACACAACTTAGGAGAAAAATGCTTTTCCTCCCATACCTATCCGCGGGAGGAAAAGCTATATTTTCCTCCCATGTTACGTAAATAGCTATTTTCTGTCTCCTTATTAGAAAATATCATTTTCGACCCTAAAAATGGGGGAACACTAAAGTGGTTCTTTTCCTCGAGGGCGAGGAAAAATTTTTTCCTCATTCTTAGTTTCATAAAACTTTTACATAAGACAAGAATTCTTTTTCACCTCGTCGGTTTAATTTTGCTGGAAGATTATGGAATCCTTTTCATCATATAAGCATATAAAGCAAGAGTTCTTTCCATGATCCAAATTTTTAAAACTTAAACATCCTATATTTATTCTATTCTTCAAACATAATTCATAATTGCGTGCTATATGGGGAAGCGGTGTTTTTTGGACGCGAGTTCAAAACTGAACGAAACTTATTTTTGAATTTTTAACTTCTACGCTCGCGGAATAGATACTGAAATCGAATCGCCTATCATCAAATGTTTATGCTTTATTTTATTCCTATTCCTATATTTACAAATGCTGTGAAAAAGTACTTAGAAGTTTCTACCATCTCCGACATTGCCAATTTTTTTAAATTGTGGGGTTGGGGAGGTTTAAAATTATAAATTTTATCCATAAGAATTCAATATCGCCTTATGTTTGACAAGATTATTTCCACAACCATTATAACTAGAATTACTTATACAATACTGCCATTTTGATTTTTAGATATTCAAATTTTCAGGATTAGGTGATTAACGCAGGTTTACTGACTTATTGTTACTTTTTAAATTGCAGTTTGCAGTTTGTTTGAATCAAGTTTAAGTTTAGTCTTTGGGGGAGGAAACTTTAATAGCTTCTTTTTACGCGAATAGATTAATGCTCGGATTAATGTTACGCTTATAAGAGATTACGTATTACTTCCAAAATGAAAGTAAACCGGATAGCAAGCAGAATTTGTGATAAATGTGTGAATATGTCACTAACGAACATGGATGTGAAAATCGCCTGTGATTGAATGTTATTATTCTAAATTAATCTTAATGTTTTAATTCAATTTAACTGTGATAATATCTGTAATCTGTAATCTGTAATCCACTTCAACTTATGGTTGCTTAAACCAAAAAAAGGCCAATGCAATTTTAACATTTATTCCCTGATGATGCCTAATCGGCGAAACTAGAGAATTTCCAGTAAACTTATGCACAAAATCTAAGTGCATTTTACACCCTGAGCCTGTTGCAGTCTTTGGTTTATATAGGTATACAAGGTGGTTCCTTTTTCACAAAATTTGCGCTATTTCTTTGTGATTAAGAATCTGAAGAGAAATCCGCGATATGTTTATTCGTTCCTGAGTTATTCTGAAAAATCTGAAAATTGAGATTTTAAATAAAAATCATTATCTCCCTGACGATTGGTGCTATTTAAATGAAACTTGTAACTTTGTATTTTTTACAGCTGTCAGTCGAATGATATCCACATAAATTTTCTAGGCCTTCTAGATTTTGAGTAATGACAGTTAACTTTTGATTATCTGATGGCGCCATATTGAATTTTGACATCATGGGATACAGAAAAAAATTGACTTTTCAAAAATGTAATTAATGTGGACTTTTTTGAAAAATCGTTAAAATTTTAAAATTGGTATGTATAATCTGTAAAATTAGCCTAAAACTTTTTGAAAAAAATTTAAAATAGTACACTAGATTTTTTAATCCCTTTTAACGTTTGAAATAATTGAATTAAAAATTCAATAAAATAGACTTTAATGTCGTGTGATTTAAGCTTTTCAATAAAGTTATTGCTGGTTACATTTTTGAAAAACTAATTTTTCTGTGTGTCGGTTGATGCCAAAATTCAACATGACGGCCTTAAGAGAATCAAAAGTTGATCGTCATTGCTCAAAATCTAGAAGGTCTAGAAAAATGTTTTCGATTTCACTGACAGCTGTCAAAGACAGCAAAGTAATAAGTTTCATTTAAATAGCATCATTCGTTAGCGAGATATTAATTTTTAGTTCAAATCGCAATTTTCAGATTTTTCGCAATAACTCAGGAACGAATTAACATATCGCCGATTTCTCTTCAGATTCTTAATCACAAAGAAATAGCGCAACTTTTAGCTAATTTCAAGGATCCCGCATCTCTTACCGTTTAAGAGATGCCAATGGTGAGCAGTGAAAAAGCAACCATCCTGTATATTAGGCCTATGCTATGCATGTGGATGACTGTGTTGTTTAGCTAAGAAAATTCGCTGATTGATCCTGCTTAGATTGCTTTTCCTTTTGCGGCCGTTGTTTGTCAAACGGCTAACAATTAGGATCAATTGAACAAGCGCCCTTCGATCCACCAGACAGGCGTGCGATGCGCAACCAAAAGGGCGTAACGTCGTTCCCCCATTGTTCAGCCAAATGTCCACTCATATATTTTGACATAAGCACAGTGCGTGTACACACACGCACATAATGAAAATATAATCTTCAGAAATAACTACTCCGATTTGAGAATCATCGACTCGCTCGCCAAAATCTTCAATCTACTTGCTACGCAAACCGCACGTTTCTATTTTTACGCTACACATTGCCATAATAGTCCGAAATATTCGAGTGTGACACATACCGGGCTTATTCCAACGAATGATTTAATGCAGCTTTTTGTTTGGTCTGCCTCTATTAAAGTACGCCCTTGAAGTTTTTCTGTACGGGCCTAATGATGGAGTTCGCTTATTCTGTACCTGTGGTGGAGAGGTGTTTATTTTTGTCTGTGACAAGAGCGCAACAGTTTTATATCAAAAGGCGCAAAATTTTACGCAAAGTGGCTTGAAATAGACGTGTGTGCATTTGTGTCAAGTTCGCGACCCATTTATAAGATGCGTGATCTACTTGAAAATTTGGCAACCTTGGAGATTGTGGAAACTTCTGTTTTTTTTACAGAATTTCTACCTAAATACAGATGTGCCTTTACAATAATAGTTTATCAAGATATTTCTCGCAGAGGTTATCTTTTATTCCGAGGTCCGAGGTTAGTTTCAGAGTATCTAGGGTCTTGATGCATTTTTACCCATACCCATAAGAACTTTTCTTTCTAGAATGAAGTACGATATTTTGATGTCACTTTTGGAGCCCTGAACAAATGAAAAGCCATTATTTTCGAAAAGGGCGCATTCTATCGATGTCAAACAAGAGTACCATTTTTACTTAAAAAACCTCAAACTTTCAGATTCTGGAATCAAATATGAGAAAAACTACTTACAAAAATGTTTGAGCAAATTTAGTCCTAAACCCCTCCTCTACGAGACGTTTATGATCAAAATTTAAAAAAAATCCCACAGTAATAAATTCAGCATCAAAGACAGTAAAGATACCAAATTTCACGTTGTTATCTTTAACCGTTTTGAAGTTATTTAGAAAAAAACACTTTCAAAGTGGCCCTTTGAAGGGGCCTTAGCTCCCTTAGGACTTATTTTTCGACTTTTTTCATATTTGTCATAGAAGAATCTACTGGTAAAGTTTTGACCACTAATTTCGGGGCACCCTGTATATCGAGACAGCCGAAGACACCACCGGAAAAATTCAAACTGAAAGATTAATTATGAACTGCTTTGACAGCGCAAATGAGACTACTTATTTTGTAGGTTAACTACGAAAGTAAAATTTTCGTGCTAAACTGTACCTACTTTCGCAACGAAAATATCATTTTGACTTTATGTACAAAGAAAAAGAAAGTGTTTCAGAACGTTAGATTTTCTCCTATTTAGGCATATTATGTATACTAATTTATTGTAATTTAAAATGCTGTATTTCTCTATTTCGTGTGGTATCGTATAGCATAAATTACAGCTTGGTCCATTAACGGGAGCAGTAAACCCCCTAAAAAGTATTCATATTCGCAATTTTAATCTCAAAGTGTGTAACATGGGGCATAAATATTTCGCAACGCCTCTAACAAACACGTTGCAACATCCCTCCTTGGATTTTATAGAGCCAACCTGAGACACTTTTACCGCCAACTTGCTCATAAAAGATGACATATAGAGATCGCCCTGTTAAAATACACAATAATAACCATCGGAAAAACTAACACTCAATTAATGCAGTTTATCAGCGACACATGTTGTTAAACATGACACGTACTTTTTCTATTATGCTCTTCGGGGGGTGGATTATGATGTAAGTAGCAAGTCCGTTTGCTATTGTAATGAATATTAAATCATTTCCAGTCGGAAACCTCGAGGACAAAGCCGAGCGCTAAACGTCAGGGGTTGAACTGGTCCAGGGTGGCACCCCAAGGACACTTGTGTTTTATTTTCGCATTTTAAATGGATTACTGGAGGATGATTGATTTCTCATTTTGGAGTAGGTGCAAATTGGTTATACATATAATAGTATATTGTGTAATTAGTAGGAAAAATATTATATTCCGGGACGATGATGGAAGATTCCTGTAACTATCAGAGTCCCGGAATATATATTTTCCTACGCGTTGCACATACTATTTTTCATTCATCATCGGGCTTGCATTTGAGAAAAAAATTTCCGGATTAGTCCGGAAATTTGTTTTCTGTACAGCTAGTACATGTGTTACCTAGCAAAATGTCATGCAGTGATACAGTTTTAGAAACGCAAGCTTTGGGATGATAATTGCATGTCAAGAATGTGACGTTTCTAGTACGATCGAAGAAAATAGTATATTGTGTAACTAGTAGGAAAGATATTATATTGAAAGGTGCAATTTCTTTTTCTCTCTTTTTTCTTTTTCGCTTCGAGAAAGCAGTCTTTCATTATATGGCTAATCGTACTTCAATCCTGTCCAAACGCCACTGTTGTAATTTAAGGCAATGGGTAGCGAAAACCAATTGGCCTCTAATGAGTGGAAGTGGTATCCTGTGCTCTAACCCTCAGCTACGAACCGATCGACAGAACACACAAAAACTAACAGGAAGTGCATGTACTCTATACGGACCAGCGATCAAAGCATTTTAAGTTGCTTGAACCTAGAAGAACGGATATTTCTAGTTGAAAAGTAATCAAATCTGCGTAACACGCATTATCTAGCGCCTCCACCATTTTTACACCATACAGGTCTCAAGCTTCACTGCAGGCAGCAGGCAGCCACAGATCAGCAATATCAGTGTTTTAACTTCTACGCTCTGCGAAGCAGTAATGTACTAGAATCGATCGTAAAATTCAGAAAAATCCTTTAATTTTTTTAAATCTTGCAGATTAATACAGACTTGAAAATCTCATTATTGCTTTTGTTTCTGTTTTGAGACCCTCTAACTTTATCAAATAAATTGAAGAATATGTACAATGGAAGAGGTTCTTGCTCGTCATAAATCAAACATGAAGTGTGGTAACTAACTGGAATATTAATAGAAGGACGCATCAGTCATGACATTGGGCGGGCGCCGTTATTTCCGATGGCTTGTTAAAAGCCGGGCCCTTCACAGTCGATTCAATCAAACTTGTAAACATCGCGATGAGAGCCGAATACCGATGACTCTTAATTGTCTGCCAATAAAGCAGCGGTCTGCTCAAATCAGAGCGAAATCAGGACCGACCAGTGCAAGACGATCCTTCGCAAACACCAATCAACTGACTTTGCCGGAATGAACGCTTGACTTAACCAACGGGACCATGCTAATTTATCGATCAGAGTCGAAACTTTCCGGCGGGGACGCCTGTTCGCTCTCTCCTCAAAAATCGGGAACGCGAAAAAATTAATACAAGTCCCCCGGCATTGAGCAAACACGGGAGGACGCGTTAAGCGCTTCACACATTGTGGAAGAGGGCAGGTTCCTTTAATACACATGTTTCCCTTGTCACTTTGTTAAATACACAGTGCATACGAAATGTCGTCGGCTGGTTTAGCCCCTCGCTGTGTATGTCATCAAACACGGTTTTTAGCCGCCGGCCTAGCTAATCTACTGCACAAATACTCCAGAATCCGAACGAGATAATCCAAACAAAATACCAACGGTACATCTGCCCACGTTCCTGTTTTCTTAAACTCGCCCTACATAACCAAGATCCAATGCATCATTTAAATTTCGACCACATTTTAGTTTATAAGATGGTTCTTCAATGGAC
The DNA here is from genome assembly GCA_963924575.1 of Pycnomerus fuliginosus. Classification (NCBI taxonomy): domain Eukaryota; kingdom Metazoa; phylum Arthropoda; class Insecta; order Coleoptera; family Zopheridae; genus Pycnomerus; species Pycnomerus fuliginosus. Next base: position 18,812,236 of record OZ004622.1, read on the forward strand.
GACAGAAAGCGCTTTTATGAAAATCTACTTTCGACATGTTCGCAAGGTCGGTTGATAACGCTTGGAATTATCTAGAGAACTTCCCACTAATTACAATACAGGGTGTCCCAGAACTCGCGTATAAGCCGGTAATGGTAGATTCCTGAACACAATCTAAAACGAATTTTCCTTTACAAAAATTGCGAGGGTCCTATAGTTTTCAAATGGGGAGCAGTCCGCCAATCAGAATGTTTCTCTTAATTAAACATTAAGGTAAAAAATGTGAAGATGCATATGCTGTTGCTGGGATACAAAAAAATATATTAAAAACGGTTAGCTAGGATAAAGATTTAAATTTGTCACTTTGACAAAAATGTTTACATCAGCAGATTATTGCGAAATGCTAATCCTTTACGGAGAGTGCGGCCGAAATGCAGTCTTTGGCTACAATTTGGATCGTCTAACCCTATTAAAGGTCACACCACGGTCACACGTTTGGGTTTTCCTATTCGTTTTTCAAACTTTGGACAAGCTTGTAAAAGAATAAGCATGTTCACCATTATTTGAAGTATACCTATTCTTTGTACAGATCATCGATACGCATAAACCATTTAGGTATGCAGCAGTTCCGAAAAGTGTCTCAAAACTCATTTTATCGTTTTACAGCGTTAGCAGCGCATCCACACCAAGTGCGTTATTTTGTTTCAAAATTGCCTGCGTTTTGTGTGGGATGTGGAAGATTTGGAAATCGCTGCATGTATTCCACAGCAGTAGCGTTCGCATTAATTAGTCCCTATTTCCAATAAACTGCTGATAGTCATTTAAAAAATTTTGTCAAAGTGACAGATCTAGTAGATTCTCCTCATATCTATTGTTGACTTGATTCATTGTTGAGTTTTTAATTTTTTTTGTATCCCAGCAACAGCTTATGCATCTTCATATTTTTTACCTTACTGTTTAGGGAAACATTCTGATTGGCGGACTTCAATTGCTCCCCATTTGAAAACTATAGGACCCTCGCAATTTTTGTAGAGGAAAATTCGTCTTAGATTGAGTTCAGGAATCTATCATTACCGGCTTATACGCGAGTTCTGTGACACCCTGTATACAAGGTGAGTCAACAGTGCGCGATCGGTCCACAACTGCCGATCCAGTTTTCCGAGAACGTTGTGATTTGGAGCCTTACCATTATGTATCGATCACGTAGAATGAAAAGAAATATTTTCATCTCCCTATCACTTCCGGTTAACCGGAAGTGGAAGCCATTTTCATTATCTTAAATGGAAATGACTTTTTTTCTTTTACGGTTGGAACCGCCACTCAATTATGAGTTCATTCGACCTAGGTCATGTCAAGCTAACTGTCATATTTTTTGACTCATCAAAAAGTTTGCAGGAAAATCGATATGCAGGGGTTCTGAAAAAAATTAATAGGTATCTCCAAAATGGTTGAAGAACAAGAAACCGAACATGCAGCGTTTTAAAGTAGAAAGTCGGAGCTATCTTGTGGTGAGGGCCTAATTCGTACCGGCTCAAAAATAGGCTGCCTATGAATTCTTGAACGTGACGAAGAAAATCACGAGTTACTCCATTTTTTAAATGCGACTACTTCAATTTTATTTACGATTACACAAGGTATCGGGTGTCCCAAAAAAAAACAAAATAGTCTTTGAAATAAGTCAGCCATTTCTTAACCGATTTGAATAGACTTGGTCTTAAATTAAAGCTAAAGAATCAGGCTTTCGAACCATGTAAGAAACGTCGACAGATGGCGCTGCTGTAGTGGGCTTATTGATACTTGTCTTTAAGGCTTATTTTAGGTGCGTGGGGATTGGTCGGGCAACAACCAATGGTTATGAGACCCAAATAGCCTTGAAGATCTTTCTTTTTTCTTCAAAAATCTTTTTTCAGAAGTCCATTTGGCGTAAGCATTAATTTTCTGTGATTTTTCTAAAAGAAGTGTTTTTGCGTATTTTCATGCTTCCATAACCATGACTAAAGTAACATTGATGCACATAGGGCTTAATTTTCAATGATTGCGGTTCAGTTGCCCCCCACTGGCATCTGCGTCACTGTTTTCACCATATTCGTTCATTTATAACTGAAAATTAAGATTTTCATGCATTACTGTTCTTTGGTCATGGTCATTAATGCGTGAAAATACCCAAAACCAGACTTTTTTAAAAAATTACAGAAAATTAATGCTTAAGCCAAATCGACTTCTGAAAAAGGATTTTTGAACAAGAAAGAAAGATCTTCAAGGCCATTCGAGTGTCATACCGATTGGTCGTTGACTGACCAATCCCCATGCAGCTAAAATAAACCTTTAAAGCAAGTATCAATAGGACTACTACGTCAGCGCCATCTGCCGTAGTTTCTCATACAATCGAAAGCCTGATTCTTTGGCTTTAATTTAAGACCTCGCTCATCCAAATCGGTTAAAAAATGGCAGACTTATTCCCAAAAATATTTTGTTCGGTTTTTTTTGGGACACCCGATAGTTTCACAGTCTCGTTCCACCAAGCTTTCAACCAACTTAAGTAATTACATTTAAAAAAACCTTTCTTCAGAAAATTGTAGAAAAATAAACTTTCAACGAAATTTACGACAGTAAAAAACATGTGCGATAGCATCGCCATCTATTATTTTGCGTCACATTGTGAAAACCCGGTTCTTTAACTTTCACTGAAGGCTACATTGGGCCAAATCGGTCAACAAATTAAAAAGATATTGCAAGAAATATTTTGTCCGTTTTTAACCTCCCCACAACCAATATAAAAATGGGAGGTTACTGCAATCAGTCCAAAATTCGAAATTGAGATAACACCAGATCTTTACGTTTCAAGGTCTCAGGATCACGAAAAAGTGGTTTTTAAAAAATGTCTGTGTGTATGTACGTACGTATGTACGTATGTGAGCACGATTTCTCGGAAACTACCGAACGTGAAATTTGGTATGCAGGTTAGTGTTGGCCTTCTAATGAGCCCAGTTAATTTTGTTGCGAATCCGAGGAAGCCAAGTGCCTTTTAGGCACGTAAACTATGAAATTTAACTGATGAACACTAATTTTTCTTAACAGCGCATGAAAGGTCTTGAAATTCTGTATCTGAAAGTGTACTCACACTTAGCGCCTTTTTGGCATAAAATCGAAAAATTCAAAGTATTGAGGAAACATTAAATAACACGCTACAGCCCAAACTGCTGGATCGATTTGGCTGAAATTTGGTAGGTAGAGATACCGTCACCCGCCGAAGAGCTGATTTAATTCTGGTGGCAATCCGAAGGCGGCAAGTGCCATTTTGGCATATCAACTTTGAAATTTGAATAATGAACTCCTATTTTCTCTATCAGCACATGAAAAGTCTTCAAATTTAGTTTTCAAAATTGTACTCAACCTTAATGCCCTTTTGGCAAAAGATCGTAAAATTCAGAAAACTCACAGAAAACACATTTGGTTTGGTGGAGTAAAACTTAGGCATAGTAAATAGTAAAATTTAAGTGATATTAGTGATAGGATTGGATCATTCACCAAGTGGGGAGGTTCCAGCCGCTTCCGTAGCTGCCCATTTTTTTTTTTTGGAGCCACCCGTTTTATAATATATAATCGAAGTATTCTACCTTTCAGCGTAGTGTCTTCAAATCTGCTAGCACTTTCCTTTATTAGTGTTTCCATCCTGCCCTATCTTTAGCGCGTTCAGTTGCTCCTTTCCACGAATATTCCTTCTTTTCTAGTATCTCCCCTATAGTTTTGTTTCATTCCTTGTTTCGTCTTCTCCTTGATTTATTGTTCTATCGATATGAACACGATAAACCAGAATGAGAGTTAGAGAAAATTCGCAAGAAATTGACAGATATGCATTAATTTAATTTGAAGGACATCCATCGTATGGAAGTCGTATGAAATTTTGTATTGTAATGTTTATTTTTTTAAATTGTAAATTTTAGAGGTGTTGGATAAAGTTTTGTATTTAATACGTGAATAAATCGAGAAATTGTCTCACACGGCCTACGGCCTCTTGAGGTAATCTTTTCCTCTCGTGGATAATATCTTGCTTTATTCACTTGTCAAATGAATAGCTGTTATCCAACACTTGTAAATAAATAGGTCATTGCTATACTGGTTTTAAACAACAAAAGTTGGTGATCGATAAATTTTTTTTGTGAAAAAAAACCACTGGTTACTAGGGGCAGCGTGGATTATCCTGGAGGGCTGATCACTAGTGGAATTAGTTGTACATCCGGCTTGGAATTAATTCCGGAATTATGGAATTATTACGGAATTATTCTGGAATTAATGGAATTAGTTGGAATTAGCCGGAATTAGTTGGAATTAGTTGGAATTAGCTGGAATTAGTTGGAATTAGTTGGAATTAGCTGGAATTATTTGGAATTAACTGGAATTATTATGGAATTATTTGGAATTGATATGGAATTAATAAGGAATTATTTGGAATTGATAAGTACATCATTTAAAAGGAATTAAAGGAATTAGTTGGAATTAGCTGGAATTAGTTGGAATTGGTTGGAATTGTTTGGAATTAATGGAACTAAATCGGAATTAGTGGAATTAGAATGGAATTAATGGAATTAGAATGGAATTAATGGCATTAATGGAATTAGAATGGAATTAAAGGAATTAGTTGGAATTAGCTGGAATTATTTGGAATTAATATGAAATTGTTTGGAATTAATGGAACTAAATCGGAATTAGTGGAATTAGAATGGAATTAATGGAATTAGAATGGAATTAATGGAATTAAACTGGAATTATTGGAATTAATTCCCGATTGGAATTAATTGTACACAATTTTTTTGAGTGATCCCAGACTATCCCTTTAACTCACTCGTTGTTGCGTGAAACCGGTGAGTTTGTTTTAGATCTAGGTAGTTTAAAACCCATTCTTTTGCAGCGGAAGTCACTAGGTATATTCCAAAAGGCGACTACCGCCGCAAAGTTTCATAGAACTTGGAATCAATTCATAATTAATTCCTCAATTTTTCTGGTAACAATAATTATTCATAAATATTATGTTACAGTTTTGGTTTCCTACAAAATATTACATTATTTCCTCGTGTACAAGCAACAAAGTAAGTGGGTTGCTACTTTTGACTTTTATCAGGCTTTGACGTTAGGCTTTTCGCAAATACACCACGGTCAAACTGATATTTGGTAACACGAGGCCCCGGCGGAATTTTGCAAAGCCAACGTCAAAAACATGACAGAAAAGTTAAAAGTAGCAGCCTACTTACTTTGTTGCTTTTACACGGGGGAATAATTAATTAATAAATATTGGTTTAGTGGAAAAAAGCGCTTACCCCATTATTTTGATGCAGCGAATTCAAATTTCTCTCTATTTCTTATGAAAAACTTTTAAGAGCAAAACGTTTGGCAGACACATTATTTGACATTGTCAAAGAAGCCTAAAATTTATATTACGCAGATGGAAATTAGGAGCTTGTCAGATTTGAGAGGTTTTATAGAACGGGTTCCTACTGTATGTATCTTCGAAAGTATTAGGTATTCGACAAAAAGGTGGAAATCAAAATTAAAGCCATTTTCATTCTCTACTAAGAAGTTTCTATTCATGAGGGTTGAAATTTTGAATACATTTTCCTCTAAATGAAATAATCCCTTGAAATCCGAGTGCTATGTGGTTTCCGCCGTTATACCACCAAAAAACTGTAAAAAAATGCTTTTCAACAAATGTCTCCGAAATTGTTAATTAAGTATTCGCTTCATTCCCTACAAAAAATGTTCTGTTTTTTCGTGGCTTGACAGTTTCAGTCGTTATCGCGAGCGAAAGATGGGACGGCGCTCTTCTTCAAGCGTTGAATGGATTATTGGACAAAATTATGTTTATTCATTTCTATCGGGTGTTTTATGTCGTGAAAAACCCTAGAAAAGTTTAGAAACATCTTCTTGTTAAATAATACGCGATGCAACATCTGAAGAGTGAACAAGCCTGCCGTGTCATCTTACATGTCCTGTTACGACTGAACTACCGTAGTAAAATTCTCTTTTTAGGGGGGAAAATTTGTTGGGCAAATTCACACTCCGACAAAAACAATTAGTAATTAGCGAAGTAATTAGTTGTTTTTAGATTCTTAAGCTAAAGTTATTTATGGTATAAGGATAAGGGTTAAAAGTGATGAATGTTTTATTTTGTGAGAAGAAAAGTTTGGAACCCGACTCGCAGCTTGTAAGTCAGATAAGTAGGTATAATTAATAAGCATTAGCTATAGCTACGGTGATCTCGTAACACATTATTGGTTAACAAAGACAACCGAGTTCACTACTGCTGCAATATTTTTTGACATCTACTAAGGAAATGTCTCGTCTAAAAACTGTTTCACTGTAACTTACTTTCGAATTTGCTTAGTGATAAATAAAATCGAAACTAACTAAAGCAATTAAATAGTTGACTGTTGATCTACTATCGTACATCGAAGGAAAGAAAACATGAACCGGCGGGCATCGAGGTGACCTGATCTAATCGCAACATCCCTTTGGCGTGTGGTCACGTGCCTAACAGTAACCAGATCTGGAAACATTGATGGATCTGCATCGACGCGTCCTAATCGGTACTTGCCATGAAATTATCTTTTGTGACGGTGCTACAGGGGCTTGTTTGTGGAACAGCGTTAACATGACAGCTCACACGGCTCTCATTTACAATCCACTTGACTCAACAACCGTTCATAATCGTTATTGCACTGGATTTTTGGCACATTTGGTAACGTGAGAATTTGTTTTTCCGTTCATACTTCACGTATTATTGACACGTTTATAACGGATCGAAGAGAATTAAAAACATTTTGTTTGTATAGCGGAGATCGGAATGGCTTTATAAATTCTTCAGTTCCAATTAAGGGGCGAGTTTATATTAAAAATGAGTCGGTTGTAAAGGAAATCAAACGCATATATCAGAATTAGGGCGCGCGTATGGAGCTGCGACCGCGAAATGGTTTGCGGGTAAAATAGTGACGAGAACTCGCGTCATTTAGCAAATTTTATGGACCATACGCGAGCTTTATCTTTTCAGTCCCAATTCCCACAGCCGCCCCCACATGTGTATTATATCGCTACCGCCTTTTATCAAAGTGTTTCGAGTCCTAGAAATCTGAAATTTGCAAAAAACGATTCTCCTTTAAATTTGAGGAAATAAGATTGGTCACACTTGCGGTCGCAAAAAACTTACAAAATTATGCTTTCTAGTGAATTTCGCGTTTTAAAGTTTTTATCACGAAAATAGATGGAAATTGGTTTCACTAGAGCCTTTGATAATACAAAATGCAATTTTTATTAGTTTTAATTCTATTTTGGAATTTTAAATGAAAGAAAACCTACTTTTCTCGAAGTGTGTGAGTCCTGGAAGTCCGAAATTTGCACCAATCGATTCCCCTTCAAATTTGAGGAAATAAGATGAGATACACTTGCGGTCGCAAAAAAATTTTCGAAAATGTAAAAATGTGTAGTTTCTACTGAATTTCGGTGTTTTAAAGTTTTTTCTTAGAAAAACTGGTGGCAACGGGTAGCATCTCTTATACTTAATACAAAATCCTGTTTTCATTAAAACTTGCCATGATTTATCGATGTTATTGAATTTTGAAGTTTTAAACAAATGAAAATCTACTTTTCTCGAAGGGGGTGGCTCTTAGAAGTTCGAAGTTTACGCCAATTGATTCTCCCTTAAAGGATCCCGGTGAAATTGTCTGAATTTTTTATATGTTGTACTTTTCATGATTCTGAACAAAAGTTATCGTTGCACCAACCTCCTGGCATGGACAGTTTTTGCTACAAAGAATCCCGAAGATAGAATTTTGCCATAAGGTTTATACACATTTTTGGGTCCGCCGTTTTCCACTCTTCCCGACATAACAATCAAATACGCATGTTAGCAATATACGGAAGCGCTGAGGGATCAATCGGTAGTCTTTTCTTCTCGATTTTTGAATTTTTGACTTTCATCTCAAGATCTTGACTTTTATCTCAAGATCTTGACTTTATCTCAAGATCTTGACTTTCATCTCAAGATCTTGACTTTTATCTCAAGAATTTCGATTTTGCGCATGCGTGACTCATTGAAATCATTGCATTATTGATTATTTACAGTTGACTTTTTATTGTGCTTTGTACCAATAAGTCTTCTTGTCTTGAAAATGTATATCAATGCGATGTGCATCCCTGTAAATGTTAATTCACCGTGAATCTTGCAAATATATATCAATGCGATGTGCATCCCTGAAAATGTTAATTCACCATGAACGATTTGTACATTGGCTTGGTGGCTTTGGGTGCAGATTTAATCCACACCTAGTAGCACTGCCGAAGCATATGGTAAAGGAATCGTGCGGGGGTGTCAGTTTCAGGGTGATTACATTTTTTGCAGGTCAAGGTTTCAATTCCTTCAAGTAATTTTTTTTATACCATTGATGGAAAGTTATCGAATGACTTGAACTTCAAGCACACTTAGTTGAAACTTCGAGTTTCAACCCCTAATTTCCACTTCATCTGTCCAATCTTGCAGATATTATCGAAATATGATGTGTGTGTGTCGGGTTTCAGACCTCCACGTGCAACATACTTGGAAAATTTTTATATTTTTGTGATTTTCAACGCCAAATTTTCATCCCCCAAAATTGACATCCAGTCACTTTTAACAGATTTGGACGTCAAAAGCGCATAGCAAGTTTCAGTAGGGTACCTCCAATACTTCTCGAGTTAAGCAACTGTAAAAAAGTACACCCACTTTTTTCATTTCTTATGACGTGAAAGAAATTGAATAAAACGAATAAAACTCGTATTGGCATCGGGTGACTTAAGCTTTGAAATTTTTTTTTTCAAAAAGCCCGGGTTGGTTACATTTTTGAAAAGCCGACTTTTTTGTGTGTTTAATGTGGTTAAAATCTAATATGGCGGCCATTAGGAAAAGAAAAGTTGACTGTCGTTACTCAAAATCTAGAAACCCCAGGAAATTTCTGTGAATGCCATTGAATTGACAGATGTCAAAAATATAAAAGTTCCAAGTTTCATTTAAATAGCAACAACTTTACTGTTAGGGAGATATGATTTTTTCTAGCTTTTTCAGCTTTTTTCATTCATCCAGGAAAAAATGTGGAAATTTCCATTTTTTCATAATGTTTCCAGATTTTTTTCATAAACAAATTTTCCCAATTGTGACAGCAATTTTTAGGTATTGCATGGAATTACCCTATATGTAGTTCTTATGGGAAAAGTTCTATATTCTGGATTTCTTGTAGCAAAAACTGTCCATGTCAGGAGGTTGGCGCAATGATAACTTTTGTTCAGAATCGTGAAAACTACAACATATCAAAAATTCAGAGAATTTCACCGAAAGCCACTTTCCATAAGATTCGTGCGGGGTCCTTTGAGGAACCAAGATGGGTCACACTTTAGGTTGCTAACGGTTTAAAAAAAAATCACCTTCCAGTGTATACCTCTTGCTGAAATTGGCATTTTCGGTTTTTCACGTGAAGAATTATTAGTCTCCTGACAGTGCGAAATACGCACCACACCCTAGCTGGCCCACAACCAAGGGGCCCCCTCATATTGATCAGCCCCCGGGCCTCACTATTGCATAATCCGGCCCTGCCAGGAATGTGGAATGTAAAATTTTCTGGGCGAGGGGTTCACGATTGCAACTTAAACAAAGGTCCTCGAGAGCTCTCGAAGAGTGTTATTCTTGGTCCCTTTTATTTTGTCGCTCTCCGAAAAAGGGCGTCGTAATAATAATGTTTGTGTTTATTAAGGGCTAATGCAAGTTTACGAGCGCTTATGGCTGCGTCCCGTGGTCGAAACGAGTGAGTGTGTAATGGCACCACTTAGAGGCCATCTGTTGGCCATACCTGGATGCTGTTTGTTTAATTTTCCTGGTGGAAATAAATATTGGCAAATTGTTCGATACGCGCCGGAATTTCTACCATAGCTGTTAATCCGGTTAGTTGGCGGTCTCAAGCGGCTACATTTCACTTCCTCCGACCACCGACATCTGTATTCTGCATACACGCCACTGTCCAACAACTCGTAAACTATTCAAATGGCTATCCATCACGAAATGACGGGGCTCGTAGGGACGGATCGCAGGAAGAATGACCATCGCGAGAAGCCGGACCGGGCCTATAAATATTAGCCCGGCGCCTCCGCCATTTTTGCTACAGTCCGGTTTCGCGTTCGAATTGAATTGATGCTATAATTTATTTGGTGCAAAGCGCAATAATTTATAATTACTTTCATTGAGCCTTGCTGAACATCGTCTGACTGCTGCAGTGGTTAATAAAAAGTAGAGATTGGTAAATTCCCATTTACTGAAAATTCCCGGAAAGTTTCCATTGAAAATTTCCCGAACTTTCCGGGATTTTTCGATCTTGCTTTAAATAAATTCTAGGCAGCTTTACGTTCTCAAAAATACCAAGTGCATCATATTTCTTTCGACAAAAATTTGTAAATAAAGTAAAGTAAATACAATAAGAACCTGAAAAAATTGGATAGAATATTTTGCTAAGAGCCGTTAACACCGTTGCTGCTGCTCACAGCAAGAATTAACAAGGTTTATCCGATTTTGGTTACTTACGGCAGGGCTCTTTTTTAAAAAACCGTTAAATGTGGAGCCAAATTTAAAAACCGGAGCATATTTATAGGAAAGTTCCCGGAAAATTTCCTGGGAAAGATTGCCTGTACCTCAATTATTTCTTCCCGGAGATATACCCATCTCTAATAAAAAGCCACTGGTACATCAAAGCGATGTGCATCCCCGCAGATGTTTATCACGTTAATGGGTATGTAAGGGCCGCCTAAATTTACTGGTGCAATCGGGTGCAGATTTTATCAATTCGGTGCCGGAAAAAGAACCAAAAACAAAAACGACGAATTTTGCAAAATTATTGTTCAGGTGGTTGAAAAATTGCGAAGGAGGATGAAAAGTCAAGAGGGGTGAAGAATAACTGTGATTAAGTAGAATTACAAAATAAAGGGTGGCCCATAAAAAATCGGACAGTTTTCTTTTTTTTATATCTTCGTTAGGTTTTGTGCAATGTTTTTTAGTTTTTTACTCGACGTAGCTGAAAGTTGAGGTCGTCGATACCACTCATTGGATTTGCACTCGCACCATCAGTGTCCTTCCTAAGGACTTTAATTTAACACCATTATTTAGGCCAATATAGTGTTTGGTTACCTTTTGACACATGACAGTGGCGTTTAGACAGGATTGAAGGTCGTTCTTTCCTCTTTCCAAAATGTCCTCCAAAATGAAAATTAATCAACCCGTAAATTTTCTTCGAAGGCTCTAAATCGCATAATTTGTAACAAAAAGTGCAGAGACGGTGAAAACTCGGTAGCCATTTTTGTTTAAGTTGTAAATTATACAGATTATTAGCTTAATTTACAACTTCAATTAAAATATGCTCAATTTACAACTTAAATCAAATAGATCCGGTCTTATCTCAAATTCGAAAATTTTAGTGATTGCAGTAACCTCCCATTTTTTTTTAATTTCGATGGGGTTGGGGAGGTTAATATGCTTACAGAGTTTTCATCGTCTCTGTACGTTTTCTTGCAAATTATGCGATTTAGAGCTTTGGAAGAAGATTCCCAAAAAGATTAGGGATGGATAAATTTTCATTTTGAAGGACATTTTGGGAAGAGGAAAGAACGACTTTCAATCCTGTCTGAACGCCACTGTCATGTGTCAAAGGGTAACGAAACCCCATTGGCCTAAATAATGGTGTTAAATGAAAGTCCTTATAGGAACGACACTGATGGTGCGAATGCAAATCCAATGAGTGGAATCGATGGCCTCAACCTTCAGCTACGTCGAGTATAAAACTAAAACCTATCGCACAAAAACTAACGAAGATATACAAAAAAGAAAACTCCGGTTTTTTTATCAGCCACGCTTTATAGCACCAAAATAAGCCAGACTTTTGTGGAAGTTGAAATATACCGGGTATGACAACGAGACCATGTAACGCTCCATGTCAGTTATCATAGCAAACATGTTCACCGGGCGTCATTTTTGACGTTCATTACCACTTTTCATCCCTTCCGGTTACGGCGGAAATGGCTTTAATTTTTAATTTTTGAATGGGACACGCAGCATATTTTTATATTTTTGTAATCTAGGGGTATTTCTGAGTATTGTAGTGTCTTTTCGCGAGCCTTTTTCGTGAGTCTTTTCTTGTTTATGGAGAAACTTTGTCGTGGATCTAGAGTGCTGCGATACGCGTTTCTTGTCTTTTATGGAGATCAGTATTCTCATAAAATTAATAATATTCCGTTTCGGCTCATTTAAGCCTTATTCAGAGGGCTTCAAAATATGAAAAAACTATTCGCGGATAACTAAATTTTTTCAAATGGTACCATTGCTGTAGGTAGGGGGGACCCGGTTCAACAGATTTAGATTTCAGTCTTTTGGTTTCAACAAATACAAATGTTTTTCACCCCTAAAATGACATTTGTCGAAAAAATGCCCCTAAGGTTTTCGATCCGGCAATGCAACAGCTATCGAATTCGATATTCAATAATGATAATATGCTCTTTTGCTAAGAAAAATTCAAAAAGGGGCCTTTTTGTCCCTAAAATGGCAATTTTCTAAAAAATTGTACTAAGGTTTTTGATCCGGCTATACAACAGCTTTCGAATTCAATTGTAACATGAGCCAAAAACAAACAAAAACTCAATTTATTTTAATTTATCATGATGATAAGACGTATACGTAAAAAAATCCTACCAATATTACTGGAAGAATGCGATAAGTAACTAAAGGTTGTAAATATTAAGAAAAGAAGATTCTCACAAAAAATAGTTTTCTCAATTAAATTCTTAATCAGAATCGCAATAACTATTGCAAACATACAAATAAATATTAACAGATAGTGCGCCCGATCTTTACACTCCACAGTGGTTCAATTATTAAATTTTGTGGCCAAAAATCATAAAAACCAAATTAACTGAGTGGTCTTAAATATCGCATAGTTTAATAATGAAGCATTCATAGCTCTAAAAAAATAAAGCAAACACGGGTCTGTCATAGTTACTAGTGTCAATTGTGACGTCTTTAAAAAAGTCATTAGTTCTAGACTGCAAATTATAATAATCATTTTTTCAAATCGAAGAGTTAGTGCAGCGTAAATTCTTTCAAATATCAATTTTGTGCACCTTTATCTGTAACTTACGTATATTTTTGAACATTAATCAATATTCATTTGGTCCCCGTACATCAAAATTAACGTTTTATTATGAAACCAATTTTTACCTTGACTTTTCACCAAGTGCGCAGGGTTTCCGCACGAAAATTTTAGGCTCTGATGATAGCCCTAATTGAGTACTTGAATCCAGAGTTGAGATTTGGTGCCCCCTTTTGCCCTTAAGCCCGATAGACTATTTTAAAATAAACAAGTACGAACAATTTCAGGAGACACAAAGTTTTATTTCCTCCCTTTAACATCCCCCAGGCCGACTCGATTTTTTTCAATGTTTTTTACGTATTTGTCGTCATCTAATTGACAAAATCTCCAATTTTCATAATCTTAGGAGACACATGGTTTTTACACCTCCTTCTTGGAATGCACCCCCCAGACCGATTTGATTTTTTTTGATATTTTTTCCGGTCTTCTCGTAACGTAATTGACATACATTCCAATTTTCATAATTTTAGGAGACAAAAAGTTTTTTCGTCCCACTTAATTGGCCCCCCAGATCGACCTAATTTTTTTCAATATTTTTCCCGTTTATGTCGTCATCTAATTGTCAAAACTTCCAAGTTTCATAATTTTCGGAGACAAAAAGTGTTTTCGCGCCCCCTAATTCGCCCCCCTAATCGATTTAATTTTTTAAATATTTTTCCCGTTATTGCCAACATACTTCCGTTCAACATTGAAGGTTTCTAATTTTTGGCCATTTTTCGGGGATTCTGAACCACTGTGCACTCCCTGCATTGAATCCATCAGTCCTCCTTACTTTTATTACATGTTGATCTAAGTATTAGCATGTTACAATGAACACCTTTTCTGTTGTTACAATTGACACTGTCCGCCCATGCGTTCTTTTAGTGTTAATAAGCAACTTAACCTCAAATTGATGTGAAATCAATGAATGAAAAATAAACCTTAATTCATGCATAATTCAAGTACAACGAGAGAAAAGTGTAAGTAGCTTGTGATAGCTTCACTGTTACTAAAGGAAGCTGACAGAAAAAACTTACTTTAGAGGGGAAAATCCAACATGTCGACATAAACAACACCTATGAATTATCTACCAAATATAAACTACCCCTTGGGAGAGAACCAAAGTACTACTTTACCATGCAAATAGCTTCCGTTTCAGTTATTAGGTCGCAGTGAAAAGCGCCGTGTTACAATTGACCCATGTTACAATCGTCACCGGTCTCCCCTACACCTAATCCAAGAAAACGCTTAGACCATGGAACGTGTGCCCTCTAAGGAAAACAGATATTTTTCATTTAAAAACTCAAAATCTAGGCTATTTCCGGCGAAACCGGAAGAGATAGAAAGTTCTACATTATCGGTAAAACTTCAATTTCGGTGCAAACTCGACGTTTCAGCGGTTTGTATTTCTTCAGGACACTGACCCAATTTCCAAATCTTAATACTTCTGAATAACATCACAAAATACGATGCTCAGATTACTTTAGTGACTAATTTTTAGAATCCGTTCAGTTTTGTAATTTTCGAGAAAATTTGTTGTAACTGTACTGTTCGAGAAAATTTGAGACAAATAAAATAGTCTCATTGTGATAAGCCTGTGAAGTGCATATGGATGGATTTTTAAGTCAAATTTTCTCGAAAACAGTTGATCTTACAGTTTTACAACAAGAGCTGCTTTTTTATGTAATTTTAGTCAGGGGAGCATATTCCGATGAGAGAATAAGAGAAAAATAGCACATAATAGATATTTATTTTATTAGGAGTTTAAGTAAGACATCACGTGAGGGAGCATGGAAGTTTAAACGCCGAGCGGAGCGAGGCGAATTAAATCCATACGAGTCACATAATGTCGTTTAAAATCCGAATAAAATACCTACGATATTTTATTTTCAAACGAAAAAATCGAAAATTTTCTACTCACACTCCACTAAAAATGGTGTCATAGAAATGACAGTTATACCTTGTCAACACAGTCATTAAAATAATTGCTATGTGACGTTTGAAAATAAAGAATTTTAGGTGGAGAAAACTGAAGCCCCCCCTATTCCCCAAACCTCTGGTTGAATGTGCTTTTGGTAGATAACATAATCTGATGGCCCTTATTGATGTTAGATAATGTACAAACAATCGTCGCTGTAGCTTAAACCATTCCTGATTTATTCAATAAAAATTGAATTTTAGGCGCGCTCCCGAAATATTCCAATGTTATTTTCGGACACCCTGTATATTGGTACGTAGACTACAAACATGATTATTGAGTCAGTTAATAGTTCTTCGCCAACCAGGAAATTGCAGCGAAGCCCAGTCGACAACACTATATTAAAAGCCACAAAATCGATAAATTAATTTTATTTGTCGGTTTTGCATCCGACTGCGTGTTAAAAAACCTAACAGTCCGTTTTAATTTTAATTGAAATTTCCGCATCCATGTTGCATTGCGCCGCCCCCGCGACAGCCATCATGCTCCTTCCTGAAACCTCATCCATTAAAGTCTTGAGCTGCAGGGCCGAAGCCGAAACCGAAAGTGATGGAATTACTTTTATAGATATTGATATCGTTAGGTTTAATTTAGTCGGTTGTAAGAGGCATACAAGTGCACCTGGGCTTCCCGTTGTTGCCCTGAATATTTCATAATGCGAGAGACCGCGCCGCCAACATCATCCCCTCAGCCGTCGACGAAAAGTTAAATTGAGCGTCGCACGCCAGAAAAACGGAGTGAAAAATGAATCCAGCGAAGATTGTCACAAAATCGCAAAATTATCATTGCCAAAATAATAATAACTGCTGAATTTGGCACCTGCCATTACTGTTGACGCCCGTACCTACATTTCTCTGAAATTCATCCAAATTTTGGACAAAGGAGATAATTGCTTAATTAATAATTAAAAGTTGGCAAGACTGCAACTGGCGCAGTTTCAGTGCAATTACACATCGGATGATTGCCACAACTAATAAAAAATGCACCGACCTGCACTCGCGCCTCCGTGAGATCAATCTTCATTGCAATTTCTTCTCTCGTGTAGATATCGGGATAATGCGTTTCCTGGAAGGCCCTTTCGAGTTCTTTCAGTTGTGCGGAAGTGAAGGTTGTCCTAATTCTTCTTTGTTTCCTTTTTTCCGTCAAAACTCCATCATGACCAGGATACACTTTGTAGGGCAGGCCACCTGAAAAATAAAACAGTGCCGGCCTGAAAATCATGAAACATAATTTCGTTACAGGGCAACAAACGGTATGTGTGCCGCCATTTCCAGCAGGAACTTTAGCAGGAAGAAACGCCTATATTGATCGCAACAGGATTCTCCCTTCTTTACGCAATGAAAAATGTCCGCCTCAGCCTCAGAATCTGGCTAACGTTCCCTTATTTACTCACGACTATTCCACCACTGCAAATTGAAAAGTCTGACTTAACCAACTTCTAAATAGTATATTGCAGGAGGCTTAGTAGTTGGGTTTACGGAAAGCCGCATAAACTATGAATTTTGTAGCAGGCGGTTTGTTGCCACGATTATTCTGTTAATTGATACTGCTTCAGACTTATAATATCTCCTGTTGTAGAATCTCAGACTTTCAGTTAATCTTCTATTTAAAAATTGAATTATAATGATCAAAATATACAAAACTTTTCCGTTTAATCGTAGGTATTTGTATTTTGATAAAGTATTTTCACCTGGGTTCGACTACACGGACTTGTTGACTTGATTGAGGACTACTCGCTTTTGATTCCGCCGAAAGCTCGCATCATTATCTTCCTTTTTGGGCAGTGTTCTTTGGAAAATCTTGCAGTTACGGCTCCCGAAATAAAAATAAGAATCAATCTTTTCAAATCCCAGACTCACCAAAACTAAAAATGGTTTTTCATCAGTTATGTGAATTGTAATTTCTTACGTAAATACTAAATGAGTTACGGTAATTTATCGGTAATCTAAATCTATACATATACACCAATGATATTGATCATACGAATACTCAGACTTCAATGTAGTATAAAGCAAAGTCGCATTTTTGTTTGTTTGCTCGTATAAGGAAATCGGCCTTTCCGATGAGATGGCGAGTTGACATTTGGCACACCGATAGATAGTGCCGTAAATAGAACGAGACAAATCTTAAACCTGCAAAATGACGTTTGGTTTGCGTTTTGTGACCATAATCAGGTTTTCGACGTTAATCGCGAACGCTGCTTCAACGCTTGATGAATGGAGAAATTGTCGGTAATAAAAGATCTACAAAAAAGTCCGCGACCTCATACAGGGTGTTGCCAATTTCATTGCCTACTATTGGGATCTGGGAAACCTTTAGAGTCAGAAAATCGGTTAAATTAGAAAAAAGTTACGGTCTTTGAGGGTGATTAAGAATCTGTAAAGAATTCTCCGATATCTTGATTCGCCACTGAGTTATCCTGAAAAAACTCAAAATCGCGATTTTAAAGAAAAATTAATAACTGCCCGACAGTTGATGCTAAGCAAATGAAACTTGGGACTTTTATATTTTTGACAGCACCAATAAGGGTTTTCAGCATAAAAGGATGGAAAATGTGCCATGTCAGACCCCCTATGCGCCGCCATAAACAGTATACCATCTGCGCATAGTGCGCTGCCGCTTGATTGGCTTGACGTCACAATTAGAAAAGGACCCTCTTATACTAAAAACCCTTATTCAATGGCATTAAAAGAAATTTTTTAGACCTCTTAGATTTTGAGTAACGACAGTCCACTTTTTTTTTTCTTATGGCCACCATATTGGATTTTAACGCCATTGCATACATACAAAAATTAGCTTTTCAAAAATTTAACAAACTTTTCCTTTTTTTTATCGTCAAAATCTGAAATTTGGTGTGAATAATTTGTATAATCAGCCTAAACTTATGGAAAAAGCACTGTAAAAAGTTGCACCGACTTTTTCAATTTTTTATGACATGTGAAAGGAATTAAATTCGACGAAAATAAAACGCCTCTTGGCATTGTGTGATTCGAGCTTTGGATTTTTTTTCAAAAAGCCCTAATTCCCCATAGCCCCTAAAGCCCCATTTTTCAAAAGCCGATTTTTTTGTCTGCCTAGTGGTGTTAAGACAATAAAATAACACCATGTATAACTATCTAGTTATCTACAATGGGTAGCCCCCAGTGATCGTTTTTGTGTTTTAATTTTTGACGAAAATCGCTTCGGTCGCTTGTTGTGGTGTTGTGGCTTTCATTTACGTCAAAATTCCTATCGATGTCAAGAATTAATTAACTAGAAAGGGTCCAATGTTAGAATACTAAACTAAATTACCAAAGGTAAATGCTAAATAGTCTTGGTAAATTACCATATTTGTTGTAAATAACCATGAAAAGTTACCGAATTTGGTAAATAACAATGGGAAATTACGATCAAAATAAAATACCCGGGAGTTAAAATTTGTATTAAAAAATGGTAAATTACGACAGAAAAAATAAAATAAGGTAAATTGGTAAATTCCACATTTACTGCCAAGGTGGCAGGAAGGATTACAAACCTCTAACCTCAACAACGGCATGATGGGGACAACATCAAAAATTATGGAAAATAATCATTTTAAATGTAAAATTACCTAATTTTGAAGATAGAAGTTACGAAGGTAAATGGAATTAGTTGTAAATCGGACTTAGAGTTGATTCCGGAATTTCGGAAACAACTGGGAATTATGAAATTAAGGAAATATCAATTAATTGAAATTAACTGCAATTAATTGAAATTAGTGATCAGCCTCCCAGTAAAAACAATAGGTACATATACCTAGGTCTTGGCAATACATCTAAGATATCCTGGGGTAATAAGGTCCGAATGGGTCATAATAATAAGGCCCATTGCCCTTTTAAAAGAAACAAACCCATAAAGTAGAAATAATGATACCATTTATGCGTGCTTAAGTGACAAACGGTAAAATAATTTAGTGATAGTTCGCACTTCGTTGAATTATACAAAAGTTAAAATTTGTACAGCTTTTCCAGAATTTCAGAATCCATCAAATTGAATTACAGAATTGTCAATTGAATTTCGGAATTCATCAATTGTAGTTCAGATTAGTCAAATCAAATTGAGAAAGCGTTAATAATTGTATTTCAGATTAGTCAAATGAATTTCAGAATTCGTTAGTTGTAGTTCAGATTAGTTCAGAAAACATTAATAATTGTAAGTATTTCAGATTAGTCAAATGAATTTCAGAATTCGTCAGTTGTAGTTCAGATTTGTGAGTGGATTTTGCGCAAACAACAATTGAAATTGAGAATCCGTCAATTGTAGTTCAGTTTTCAGAACGTACCTAATGCCGGAGCAACTAAATTAATAATGCATCCTGAAATAAAAATGATGTTTTCTGAACTACAATTGACGAATTCTGAATTTCAATTGTTTCTCAAAATCAATTGACCAATCCGAAAAGCAATTTAATTTATGCATTCTGAAATTAATTTGACTATTCTGAAATACAATTGACACTTTCTGAATTTGAACTGACTAATCTGAACTACCGAATTCAATTGACGCTTTCCGAACTACTACTGGGAAAGGTGTAGTTGGAACTACTCGAAATGAAATTGATAGTCACGTAATGAATGATCATTTAGAAACCAGGGCGATCTATTTAAAAAAAAAACAAAAGTCTTTTGGATGTTATGACTTAAAAACACTAAAAATGAAATCATGTACCTACTATGTGGGTCATAAGACCAATCCAAACCCTAAAAACCGTAAAAATAAGTTTTTATTTGTTCTATCGGTTCCTGAAACGTTCAAGGGTAGTAAATCAATAGATCCATCAGCAATCTCAAACAAGAGCATTCGTTAAAGAAAATTAGCACCCACTGTGTTACCTGTAATGATGACTTCGGCGCAGATATTAGACAAACGCATTTAATATGCACTTAATGGGTTCATTAAGAATATGCCTGAGGGATCTCTATCCAGGATGTAGACGACATATTTTCCATATTGTGTGTGGGGTACAAATAACAAGAATCATTTTTTTTCTTCATGTTTTGGGAAACTCAATAGAGACGCGTTTTTTCATTTCACTCCAAAACTGATTTTATGGACTTATCCCCTTTTTTAATTGTCGGTTATTCTTTTAAGTGATAATTCTCAGTTGCAAGTGACAATAATTATAATAGGTACTATTAGTAAGTACTGAATTGGCGATAATTCCGTGATGCTTACCTCGATACGACTGCATACTGCGAGTCAGTATGCAGGAGTATACAGGCATCACGGAAGTCGACAATTCTGTACTTACGAATAGTATTCGGAGGACAATTCGCCGAGTTAATATAAAAATTGCAACATTTCATGAAAATTGTGACAGCTATCAAACAGCTATCATAATAAATTTCAGCGGATATTTGGACTAGTACAATTCGTCATTTGCTCTCTGTCATTGGTCAATTTCAAATGAGTCGAATTGTCAATTATAAGTGACAATTGTCGCTTACAAGGGACAATTTGCTATTGCAACAAAGTTTGTTGTGGCCCCTCTGTGCCTTCGTAGAAATGAATCTATTTTGCAAAACATTGCCTCCATCTCGACGAAGAATAGCTTATAAATGAACACTAAAATAATTTAAGTACCCTTTAGAAATGCCTTGTTTATTGTTACAAGAAGAAACAACTATTACACTTCTATCCACGTAGCCTTTATTAAATCAGAAGCCTTTTCGCCGATCATGATCGCAGGTGCGTTCAAATGTGCCCCTAAAGTTACAGGAACCACCCCACAATCAGCAACTCGCAATTTTTTTATTCCATAAACTTTCAACTCGTGGTTAACAACAGCATCTGGATCGTTCTCTGGCCCCATTTTCGTAGTTCCAGTGTGGTGGTTATAGCTTATAGTTAAGTGGCGTATAGCGCATTTCCAATACTCATCACTGTCAAAATAGTAATATCTACATCCGTAAACTTTACTAGCATTTATCGTGTTATTGTGTCTACGAAGAGAAGGTTTTGAGACGATTCCCTGCGCGATCCTTATGGCAGCCACCATCGTGTTGATGTCATGATCTCGCGCATCTGTGAAATAATTTCCAAAGATCAGAGGAGGGTCATGTGGATCCTTCGACCGGAGTTTGAGGTATCCTTTGGATCTAGGATGTAGCAATGTGGGGAAAATGTTGTAAGAATTTTTGCCTTCGATTGGTTTATAAGCTGAATCATACGTTTCTGGGTTAATGTTAAAAGACTCGTAGATATTTAAACCATAATCAGAAGCAATGGAGCCTGCTATTAGAGTTAATTCAACATCCGGTTGTCTCCTTGTTTCAAACTTAGATCTAGCAAAAGCAATTGCTTGAGTTCCACCAATTGATGTTAGTGGCCCCTCACCTTTTAGCAGAAAACCATAGAGGTTTTTCAGTGCCAAGGTGTTACTTATCTCTAGGGTTATATCGCTATCGACTGTGAAAGATAAACCACCAAATACCACATGATCCTTTATATTTTTCCCAACGTTTAAATCCTTAACAACTGGTATATTCAAGTCTTGAAGATCTTTCTTCGGACCTATTCCAGAAAGCATCAACAATTGTGCTGATCCAAAAGCTCCGGCTGATAATATCACTTCCTTGGTTGCCTCAACTGTAAATTTTTCTCCATTTCTCTCATATTCTACTCCACGAACTTCATTATGATCATCTATTAGAAGTCTTGTTACTAAAGCTTCTGTTATAATAGCCAAATTTTTCCTATGTAAGATTGGTTCTAGAAACTCTCTTGCAGTGGATGCTCTACTACCTTTGTACGTCGTTGCTTGAATGCTTGAAACAATGAATGGAGTTGGTGAAGGAGCGTTGTAATCTCTTTCAGAAAATATGTCTTCCTTAGCTGCGTCAATAAAAGCTTCTGATATTCCGTTCTGGAAGGCCTTTTCCACGCTTTGGTAACCATCAACTCCGTGATAGATTTTATTGGAATTTGACAATCGAGAGTTTTCAGATTTGATGAAAAGTGGAAGAACGTCTTTATAACTCCAGCCTGGATTGCCGCGCTTAGCCCAGTTGTCATAGTTAATCGGTTGTCCTCTCGAATATATCATATAATTGATAACCGAGCTTCCTCCTAGAACTCTACCTCTAGGCAACCGAACCTGGGCACCATTTAAACCTAAACCAGCTTTTGTTTCAGGTTGGGAGTAAAAATCCCAGTTGTACTTCGGGCCTAAGAGGAAGCTGACAAGGAGAGGTATTCTAGAGAAGAAATCTTCCTTTCCCCCAGCTTCTAAAAGAAGAATCCTCCAGTGAGGGACTTCAGAGAGGCGGTTTGCAATAACTGAACCAGCTGATCCACCACCAACTACTATGAAGTCATAGGTATCTATCGCTGTAACAGAGTCAACTTAAATTTTATTGCCGGCGGCAGAAAAAGTGATGATTTGCGTGACATGAAAATAACAAAGCAATTCATTTTTTACCTGATGCAATCGGCTGTAGATGCCCTAACAGCACCAAACAGAGAACGTTCATGTCTAATCAACGATTTTCGCTAAACTGTTCTGTTCACAATTTAAAAACGAACACGTTCGCTGATTTTCCAGAAAGGACGATAAGGAATCGATTTGCACGCTCGAGGGAGCAAATCAAAAATCGGACGCAGAGCATATAATAAAAGATTTATGCCATTTGATATTTAAAGCAAAAGACAAAGAAATTCGTCTTCGGCGCCATAAAAGAAGTTCCTTCGACCATAAAGTTACTTCTACATGTTGCGACAGTAAAAGGACGATAAAAATTCGATGCGCATTTACATCAATTTTCCTCCTCGGTTTAGCTCGCTCGAAGTTAGACTCAACCAGCTGAAAACCGACACAATGTGAATATTTTGTTGCAACTTGGCGAAGATTATCTCATAATTAGCTCGCTCATTAAATTACTGATTTTATGAGATTTTTGAAGGCAAATTGCTGCAAATCGTGTTCCGTCGGTGGAGTTGAGTGAAAAGGGGTGGCAATCCTGCCAAATCCAGCGTTCGTTGTGTCATCACCTTATGATTTTATAACGAAGAAGGCGCCCACAAACCCAAACATCACTCACGAAATTATCATCACATCCTCTTTCCGTTTTCTTTCCCCCGTACTCAA
This sequence comes from Pycnomerus fuliginosus, assembly GCA_963924575.1. Taxonomy (NCBI): domain Eukaryota; kingdom Metazoa; phylum Arthropoda; class Insecta; order Coleoptera; family Zopheridae; genus Pycnomerus; species Pycnomerus fuliginosus. The sequence goes on from OZ004622.1 coordinate 18,835,478, forward strand.
ACATTTACCCCTTGAAATAGAAAGAAAATAAACGGGAGGGGTGGAAATATGTAATTCGCTTTTCATTTAGCCGGATCGTTCGTCAAATTCAGAGTCGCGAAGAAAAAAGGGAAATTTGTTTTTCTTGGCTAATTTCTCACAGTTTGTTTTACACACAATTCTTTATCCAGGGTGGCTGTCGGGGCCAATTTGGGCGCAAGTCACACGGAAAACCGATCGATCAGGGGAGAAATGTGCCCCATCTGCATTCAATTATTTGCAATATTAATACCTGGGCTGCTGAGAACATTTTTTTGTTGGTTTTGTTTATTGCTTCTGTTCTCTTTTAAATTGAAAAGGAAATAAAACAAAATTCAGTATTACCCTTTAAGAACCTTCATTCAACTTTATTTTCAAGCAAATCGACGCTGCCGTCGATAAATGCTTTAGTTCAAAAAGTTATACAAGTTTCAAAGTAAACTAGCGCCCAATAAAAGCTGTAGAAACTGGTACATTTGTACATCGAAGGACTTTAATCCTATGTAATTAGGAATTATTAAAATTGCGGATCCCGCAGAAATTCTTTTGGTAGTGTATCAAGCGCAAGCTTTCTCGAAATTTTTTTAACTCGCAAATTGAATTAATGATGAATTTGTAATGTTACTAGCAAAGTTTGGAAATAAATATAGCCAAAATCCTTCGAGTTGTTTGAATGCATGACAGCTCTCTCAAAATCCTTCTCAGTGATGAGTATAACTAATCATAGTAAGATTTCTGGTACTTGAAGCTCTCAGTTTAAAAAAAATGTAACATCCGAAAAGAAAGCCTCGACGAGTAAACTTGATCCAAATCCTATTAAGGGCTAATTGGCCCGTTAGTAAACTGTATTAACTGTATTAGATTATACAGGATGTAACAGATACGTACGGAAATATTTTAACCACGTATAGGTCACACAAAAACATGATAACTGAACTGATTTCTTGATGGCAGAACGGTTCGTAATATTATATTATCAGTTAGACGTAACAGGTTGAAATTTTATGAAAATCGACAATGAGGCAAATGGTTTTTCGTTTTTCATCTGCACCTAACCTTAAATTTAATTGGAAAATGTACAAAGTTTGGATTATCACTAACGCTAGTGTTTTTACGCAGAAGATTTTACTTAGAAATTTTTTGTCTCTTAACAAATTTTTATATACAGGGTGAGTCAACAAGGCGACGGCGGTGCATAACTTCTGAACCCTTTCAGATAGGAAATCAATTCAAACGCCATTATGTACAACACCGCCAATTCTACATCCTAAAAATACTTTCAACTATACAGGCTGTCCCAAAACACTTGCAACGCATGAGAACTTGATTTTTTTAAATGGAACACCACCATTTTGATGCCATATTCTGGATCACCTATAACATAGCTTTACATCGACATAAGACATTTGATGTTTTAAGGCTCTGTTCTAAAGTAATTAATTCTTTTTGAAAAATTTGGATCACTGCGGGTGCTTCTTAAAAATATTCCTGAGAACTCAATTTTGTATCTAGAGAGCTGAGATTCGGTACGAATGTGAAGGAAGGTCTATTCTATCTATCTAACATGATAACTATCATTATCACTATACAGGGTGTTAAAAAATCTGTGTCAAGTTTGGAAAATTTCAATTATGCAAAACTTCATTTTTTCAAATGGCACCCCTTGTTATTATTGTGCCATGGGGTTCGGGTGTTGAATTACTTTATTTTTTATTAAGTATGTCCTATACCTAAAGTCAATACTTCAAAAGATATTCTGTGTTTTATTTATTTTATTGAAGATTATTACGATCTCATTTAAAGAATGCCATGGACTGTATGACAGTTATAATTAACATTGTTTATTTACATGGTTACCATACAGTTTGTCACATTTATTGACATACACAATGAATTTCAACCATAAGCAGTAAACCATGTCAATAAATTGTTTCTGGTTGTGTATGTCAATAAATGTGACAAACTGTCTGGTAACCATGTAAATAAACAATGTTAATCATAACTGTCATACAGTCCATGGCATTCTTTAATTGAGATCGTAATAATCTTCAATAAAATAAATAAAACACAGAATATCTTTTGAAGTATTGACTTTAGGTATAGGACATACTTAATAAAAAATAAAGTAATTCAACAGCCGAACCCCATGGCACAATAACAACAGGGGGTGCCATTTGAAAAAATGGAGTTCTGCATATTTGAAATTTTCCAAACTTGACACAGAATTTTTAACACCCTGTATAGTGATAATGATAGTTATCATGTTAGATAGATAGAATAGACCTTCCTTCATATTCGTACCGAATCTCAGCTCTCTAGATACAAAATTGAGTTCTCAGGAATTTTTTTAAGAAGCACCCGCAATGGTCGAAATTTTTCAAAACGAATTAATTACTTTAGAACAGAGCCTTAAAACATCAACTCTCTTATGTCGATGTAAAGCTATGTTATAGGTGATCCAGAATATGGCATCAAAATAGTGGTGTTCCATTTTAAAAAATCAAGTTGTCATGCGTTGCAAGTGTTTTGGGACACTCTGTATAGTTGAAAGTATTTTTAAGATGTAGAATTGGCGGTGTTGTACATAATGGCGTTTGAATTGATTTCCTATCTGGAAGGGTTCAAAAGGTATGGACCGCCGTCGCCTTGTTGACTCACCCTGTATATTTTATATATAATTTTGTACTTTATCTAATCCAAATAATTTTAATGCTGTCCTTTAATAATGACTTTAGGAAAAACTTTCTCGCTCGGCAATAATTTTCGTCAAGTTTTAGTTCTTGCGTTCCGTTTCGTAGGTTTTAGGACAGGTTTTTAAGGTTTTAGGAAAGAAAAATATTTTTCATTTTCACAGCCCTACTTAAAAGTTCCTATCTTCGCTACCAAGAGGGGTGCATGGAACTTTGAAATTTTTTCAGCGGTAAGAGATCGTTTTGGGACATTGCTTGAGGCATTAAAATCAGCAAATTCCTTTATGGGGGGCTTACAGTCAGTGACGTTCTTCACCTTAGAAAAAACAATTGAAACTAAATTTTTTTTAATGGAAGGATCATTCTTGCTTTATGCTATCAATGTATGACGTTCCTCTATCGCAATTGTGTTGTTTTGTCCATTAAAACTGCTAGCAGTTTCTAACATTGACTGCAATTTTCCGAAATTACTACTATCTCATTAAAAACCTGGAAGATTCACATGAAGTTCATAGTAGACCCTGTAGTAGTCGACGTTAGCATTGCATTGGTGAAAATTGAAAGCAAAATGTAAAGTTTTGCATTTCCACCAATGTTGCAATATGATCACTCGGCACTGGACGAAAATAAGAATAATAATGAATAACTTAAAATCTAAATTATTTTGCTTAAATTAATAAGAGACAAAATAACTCCAAAACTACGAGATTTGAGTAGGTATAGAAAGACTATACATGGATAGATAGGGAATCGGTGCAACGGAATGGGTCAGTAAAAAAATGGTCGTTGCATTTGAAAGAATTGAAATTCAATTTTTTTTTCTAAGGTAACGAACGTCACTGACTGTAAGCCCCCCATAAAAAAAATTCTGATTTTGATGCCACAGGCGGATGTTCCTAAATATTTTTTTGTCCCAAAAACCTTAACATTCAGCTGCATGGTAAGTTATACATTAAAATACTCTCAATTAGGTGCACATTTAAGGTGTAAATTTAAAATAACGAAGATGATGACGACTTCCGGTATAACCGGAAGTGACGCGACTGACGCCACCTTAAAATATTTTCCTTCTACTCAGAATTTGCTTTAACCCCTGCCCACAAATTTTCACGGCCAAGATATCAAAGCTTCTTAAGCAGAGCTGGGAAAGTTACTTTTGTGAAGTAACTAAGTTACTTTTCATAGTTACTTCATGGAAAGTAACTAAAGTTACCTATAAATAACTAATTAGTTTTCGTGACAGTAACTTTAGTTCCAATTACTAGTAACTTAGTTAGGTACTTCTAACACAGTTACTTTTCACTTTTAGTGTTAATAAACGGAAATAGAAAATCCAAACTTTTCGTGTTTATCATAAATCTTATTATTTTATTATTAAATCTAAATTGGTTTAAGGCATTCATTGTTGGCGCGCATTAGTACCAAGTTTTCAATATTCTTGTCAGATAAAACACGATATCTTCTTGGTGCACGAATAAATGAGGCAAAGGAATATGAAACAAAGACAAACACAAGACTCAATAAGGGGGTCAGAATGATGCAAATAATGCGCCCTCACTTGTACAATGTACACGTAGGAACGAGTCGATTTTTGCAAAAAGAAGACAAAGTAACTTGTTTAAAAAAGGAACTTAGTTACCAAAAGAAACTAAGTTCTTAATAAAAGTAACTAAGTTACAGTTACTTTTCCATAGTAACTGAATTACTAGTTCTTTTCAGAGTAATCTGAAAAGTAACTAAGTTATAGCAACTTAGATACTAAATATAACTAAGTTCCTAAAAGTAACTAAAATCGGAAGTTATTTCCCAGCTACTGTTCTTAAGATACGGCTAACTGTGCTCGTCGTGAAACACCCTGTATATTGATTGATGTATGAGGAGGTTAAAAATTGACTAATATGCGATTGGACACAATTTTATAAATGCTATTTTCACTTATAATCTCATAAGAGCATTAATTCTTTCCGGAAATTTTTGGAGTGCATTCCAACAACGTATTAATCGGCCCGAGTGGAACACGAGGGCCCGATTACGTTGTTGGGACGCACGACTAAAATTTCCAGGAAATGAATTAATGCTCGAATGCAGATTGGGTAAGAAAATAGCAACGATACAGCGACAGAAATGGAATAAAAATTATTTTTGACATTTTATTTGACATAAAAATTTCCACTTATTAATTTCGTTTAAGTTGGTCTAGGTAGGTATCAAAAATTTCCAGGAAATCACCGAGTTGTCATGGTAAACGCACAGAAATAAATTTTTCTATTGGCTAATGATTAGTATCGTGCGATTTTCAGCCAAATCCGCCCAGTTTAATAGGAATTTCGAATTATTCGACTTTTTGCAGAAGGAGCATTGTGTGGATACATTTTTGGAAACACAATTTGAAGTTCTTTCATGTGCCCATAAAATAAATTTGTATTTAGGTATCTATCTTTGGATCATCATTCACTTACTTGGCATCCTATTTGATTAATAATTTTATGAAACCTCTTTTAAGTATTAGAAACTGTCTTAAGAATCTGTTGTTTCATACTGAATGTACTTTGGATCTGAATTTATTTTGATCTTAATATTTGCTTTATGTTCGCTGATTTATTTATTGTCAATTATTAGTTGTTATTGATTTTTCTTATTATCTATTACCTACCTAAGTATCTATTGTTTAGTCTTTATTTTATTTTTTCTATTTAACCTTATTGGAAAGTAGGACAGATTTCAAATCAGGATTTCCTATATCTGCACCATTTGTAGCAAATATTACAATAAACATTATTATTACTATTATTTTGTTTCTATTATTATTAAGTTGAATTGCCAAAATGGCACTTGCCGTTCGCCTATTGCCACTAAAATCTGACAAACTCTTTAACGGATTATGATGGCAGATACGTAACAAATTTCAGCCATATCCGGTTTGAGCTGTGACGTGTTTTTTAATTCCCATAAGAAACTTATTTTTTCGACTTTTTGCCGAAAGGGCACCAAATGTGAATATATTTTCGGAAACAGAATGTGAAGCCCTTTCACATGCTAATAAAAAAGAATTGTATTTATCTATCAAATTTCAAAGGCACTTGGCCGTTCACGGATATGCCACTAAAATCTTCAACAGGTTTATGGTACCTCTGAAGTGTAGGTACTGAGTTTCAGCCTAATCTATCCAGTGCTTTGGGCTGTAACGTGCTTTTTAATTTTCTTAAGAAACATCGAATTTTTGGATTTTTGACGAAAAGGGCACTAAGTGTGAATACATTTTTGGGTACAGGATTTTAAGCTCCTTCATGTGCTGATAAAATAAATTGTGTTAATCGATTAAATTTCAAAGTTGATATGCCAAAGCAGTGGTCGGAAGTAATGAAATTACTTTAGCTGGTAATGAGTAATTGTAATGCATTACTTTTTTTAAATAGTAATGGGTAATTGTAATGCATTACATTTTTTTAGTAATTGTAATGGAAGACCATTACTTTTTCCATTACTTTTTTTACCCTTAATTGATAAACGCAAAAATAAAACTTTTATGAAAAATTTAATTCTGTGAAATGAAATAACCACCACAGGAAGTAGCTAGGTACTACTAACCCAGCGGGGTTCTGTTTACCTACCGCCTCACAAGCAAACATTGATGCATTCTGAAGAGGTTTTCCTGCTATTTTTAATAGCGATATTCTCTGCAATTACTCCGGATTAAATATTTCTACAGAATTGAAATAATTTCCTAGCTGAAGAAAATAAAACTAACTTTAGCCATCTCAAGCAGTGGTAAATTTTGAAACGCAATTGTTATTCAAATTAAATTAAAATTAAATAATAAATTTACTGTTTTAAAATAATACACCTACAGTTTTTTTTATAACGTGGCATTTTTTAAAATTCCAATTAGAGTTGGCCGTGTCTGGAATGACGTATGTTTCAATTTACTGCTGATCTCAAAATCTGTCAGCTACAATTAGAAATTTAAGAAATGTCACGTTAAAAGAAATGTATAAAGTAATGCATTACATTTATTAAGTAATTGTAATGCACTACTTATTGAAAAAAGTAATGAGTAATTGTAATGCATTACAATTTCGACGAAGTAATGTGTAATGGTAATGAATTACTTTTTAAAAGTACCTAATGTTCCGACCACTGCCAAAAAGGTATTTTCCATCTATTGCGAATTGCCAAGAAGATTATTTGAGCTCATCTACAGGCTAACACTAACCACTGTACCAAATTTCATGAAAATCTGTTCCGTAGTTTTCGAAGGAATCTTGCTTCACATACGTACACACATCATTTTTGAAAAACCACTTTTTCGTGATCCTGGGACCTTGAAACCTAAATTGGTTGTGGGAAGCTTGAAATTACGAAACTAGGTAGTGCATGCATGGGTTTAATCCGCTAAGTTAACTGTTGATCCGGAATTACCATCAGAATCATAAATAACTTGTTAGTTCATTCATTGGATGGAAATTAACCATGGTCAGAAGTTAACTAAAAACTGAAATACTACCTAACTGTGGCTGTCGATGATAGGTAAATAAATAGGATAGATAATTTGCTTTTTATTATTTATTGTCATTTTCCTGCTTATAAGACCAGGGTGGGTTCTAAGGCCTGTTGCCTTTTAAAAAAGAAACAAACCAGTAAGGTAGACATATATGATACCATCTATGCTTGATGGTACAGGGATGCTAATTATCAGTAGTAGATGAGATCCCCAACCGAGTACCTTATATCACTCTTATGAAAGAATTTTTTTCTAACCATACTTTAATTGAACTCATTTTAGGACCAAGGAAAAGTTTTGACGCACTTATTTAGTAGAAAAGTGAAATCGTTCGGGATCGGGATATAAAAAGTGGTATTTTTGTTCTAGAAGCTTTGGTATGGCGAATGGCTGACGCGACGGACGGCAATAGAGAAACAAATGTCGGATTTCCACCTATTGAATTTGTTTTGTCTTTCTGATGGCTTCAAAACAGTAGATTTAATTATTTTATAATTAGATTTAATTAAATCAGATTCAAGTTTAAAAAATGTCCATTTCAAAAAAACAGTATATGGTATGACCATAGATCCTCATCAAGCATCAGCGAACTCGTGATAAGGGTCCGCGAGAAAACCAAAACAAATATAAAGCCTCCTGTTTTCTTTTATCTCATCATCCCCGCTTCTTCAGTTTAAGGGCGATCCTCACCCTGCAAACTAGATTATTCACAATAAACTTTCGCTGCTATTAAATTATTTAATTTGAACGGTGGTGGGGGCCGTGTAGTGGATAAGGTCGAGGTGTAACCTTGTTAGCGAAGCACAACTGAGTTATGGTCTTATAATGCCGGGAATGAGAAAAAGAAGCTGAGCACGGCTTCGGCATCCGTCAGTCTGCCTCCAGCGGGCGCCCGGGAGCGGTCTCTTAGTGGTTCAAGTGGTTAGTGACTTACTCTGCAGGTTCATCGATGATGGAAACATGGACGCTCGATGTACGTCTTGGACGTGCGGTCTGGTGCCCATGACGGCGCATTGAGAACTCGCCGCCCCCGGATGGTGCATTCCGCTTCCTGGGGGATTATAAGAGCGTGCCATGGACGCCGCCGCCGCCGTGTACCGGTAGGCGGCTTGCGACATTTGACTGCAGGAAGTCAAATCTCCATAAGAGCAGGGCATGTTGCCCAAACCCGTAGGGTCCATGCTGGCTCCTTGAAGACAGCTCGAATCGAAACTTTGGTTCAAATACGAGTAGTCCATTTTGGCACACACCACAAGAATAATTGGATCAGGAATCCCTAATATGATCGAATTATCACCGATTACTGCCAAAATCGCAACTTCGAAGGTTCGAGGAGACAGAACCGCGCGTGAAGACCCGACTGTCTGCTACGTCGAAATCAAATGATAAGCTTAATTCAATAACACGGTTAGGGGAGGAACGAAAAACTGGCCGGCGAGGGTGAAGGGGCGGCAATCCGGGGGCGGTGACACCCTCCATAACACTGGAACGAACCAATGGCGGGGAGACCCGCTCCGTAGCTTCCCACACTATTGGAGGGTTGATGTGACGTCACCAACCCTCGGAGCACGCGACTTTAGGGTGACAGCTCGCACACATATGAACGCTGAATATTAAAATACTACTGCAAATTAAATTTGTATTCTGAAAGGCTGATCTGTTTTCTTTGCTGTTTACATCAACAGATGCGGTCCTGGACCGGAAGGATTTCTCCATGACGACTTTTTGACACCTGTAGGCAACATCGTAAACAAACCAATGATGCACGGAATAACAAAAATGTACAAATAGGGTACTCCCGAATCTCCATATTCAAATTTTGACTTGTTGCTCGTAATTCCTGCACTAATTTCAATAATAATCCGTTAATGTTGGCAGAATGCTCAATTATCGGTCGTAGCCAGTCATGTGCCATTAAGCTGTTGTGGTGGATATCCTGCGCAATGGAGAAGAAAACGCGATAAACAGAGGATTTGAATCGACGCGACGTCTTGCTTTTAATCAGCTTTCCCTCGATTTTTTCGGCGAAAGGGTGACTGGGCCAGGACCCGAGAGGATTCTGACGCTGCGACCATAGCCTGCGACGTCTTCCCATCGTAAATACGGCGTCGAACAAGCCGCAGGCCCTGCTGGTGCACAATTTGTGACACTGCGTCTCTAGGGGAATCCTGCGACCCTCGTATCGAGAACGATGCACAATTATTTAGGGACCTTCTACGAGATCTAATTCAATATTCACATTAAGAGATTTATGTGAGAAATGAAAGTTTGCTGGTTTTACTGCGGAGGATCAGCCGACATCGAGGAAAACCTAGGTATTTTGTTTTTCAGTGAGTAGTGGAAAATAATTGCAAAATGGAAAGAAGTATTGAAGAATGAATTGAAGACAAAAACCATTAGTAAAAGGAATAGTAGCTTTTGACTTGAAGAATTCACTAATTACATCCACCAGGATTTTCAAAATTTTTAACAACTGAAGATGCGCGAGGAAACTTCTCGATAAACAGAGAACAAGAAATATTTTAAACTATGCAATAGGGTATAAGGAAAAAGAAAATGTGAGATATCAAACAATTATTTACGCGTACTTATTTGCTCAGAAAATGTGATTGCCGCATCAAATCGTTTTAGGGCCATAAAGAATCCAAAAAGTGCTATTAAATGTCTATAGACCTGCTTAGTCAACGGTAAGAGGTCACGTATGAAAGCCACAAAGATTACCAATTTCTTAGTGAGATGATTAGATTCAGTAGTAATAACTAGGGCCAGAATTTTAGGTTTTCTGCCTTTTTGTCTATGATCTAGGCTAGGCCTGCGACTTTCAATTGATATATCGATAAGTTATCGATAATATATCGATATATTGATATATCGATATACCGATATATCGATAAGTTATTGATATATCGATATATCGGTATATCGATATACCGGTATATCAATAACCGGTGTCCCGTATATCGATACCTATAATGACACTTCTGAAGTTCTGACTTCTTTTAAATGTAGGAGTAGGTATTCGGCCTGATTCAGTCATTTGTTGACAACTGGCTAACATTCAAATGAATCGACAAAATTGAGGAATCTTTGCGTTGGAGATATCAATATTTTCGTGCAGTGTATAAACAATTAGTATATAAACAATTTAAACAAGTGATGGTAGGAATTATTATACTTATTTAAACGACTTGTAGAAAATTGGACATCGCAACTGATGTTTTTCAAAGCACCCTTGGGTCCTAATATCGTTTATTTCGAATCCTACGTTATTTTCCAGGGCACAACGTAAACAATAATGTTTGAGCGCTCCAATCCAATCGATTCAATCAATAATTGATTTCAATATTATTAACTAACTAACATCAAGAAACTACAGAAAAAGGACTATTACCTATTCATACCTATCTAGCTCTTAAAACTAAGATGTTACTCGATTACAGATATAATACCATACAGTAACGATGTCGATACAATTGTATAAGTACCGATAAGGCGATATATCGATAAGTCGGTATATTTAGTTATCGGTATATCGATATATCGATAAATCGGTGTATCGGTAGGTATATCGATATATCGATATACCGATAAATCGGTATATCGATACATCGGTATATCGATATATCGGTTTATCGATATATCGGTATATCGATTAAATTTTAAATATCGATATTCGATATTCAAATTCCGATATCGCACAGCCCTAATCTAGGCACGGAGGTAAGACGCGATTCATAAAAAATAACGTCATTTGAGCCATATTTGCTATTGCCTATTTTGAAAGAATGCGAACTAATACCATTTTGCTTCTCAATAAATTGGAAAATTGCGATTTCTATACAAGCTGAATAGGCCAACTTTAAATCTGTTCCCATATAACATCTTTACCTTTTACCTCTGTAACATTTTGCAACAATGCATCAGGGTGTCCCGTAATTCACGGAAGATCTGTTATTAATAAAGGGCGGATTAAAAAGTATTTAATTTCCAGAAATAAGCGCCTATAAAAAGCTTCAAAAATCGAAAATTAAGCTACAAAAAAGTAAAAATAAGCACCTAAAAGTTCAACTATTTCAAAATTGCAAATTGAAAATTTAAATTTTCGTTAATTGCCGGAAATGCCTAACCAATGCCTTTTTGGCTCATCAACTTTTATATTTTAAATGCAAACCCCCAGTTTTAACGTCACCATCAGAAAGGCCTTCAAGTTCTGCTTCTAAAGAAGTATTCACTCTTAGTACCTTTTTGACGAAAATTCAAATATCGAGATTATTTAACCTACTTTAAAAACATGATACAGCCCAAACCTCAGGACCGATTTGGCTGAAATTTTTGACATGCAAATCGTATCACACGTGGAAGAGCTGAAATATTCTTGAAGGCAATCGACTCAAGGCAAGTACCGTTTTTACACATCAATTTTCACATTTAAATATACTCTAATTTAGCCATCCAACAAAACAAGTTTTTGAAAAATGTATTGTCATCATCAGAAAGGTCTTCAAATTATGGTTATAAAGAAGGCAAAATTCATACGCATTTAGTGCCCTTTGGGACAAAAAATCGAAATTTTGTAATAACACTAAAAATACATTATAGCCCAAGTTATACTGAAACGATTTGCCTGAAATTTGGTACCTCAAGCGTATGTGACCCGCTGAAGAGCTGGAAGCAATCGGTTCACGGAAAGTGTCATTTCGGCGATGGGAAGGTTCCAGCCGCTTCTCTGCTGCCCATCTTTTAGCTTACATTCTGAATGTGCATCTAATTTTGAGTATTTTAATGTAACTCACCACTCGCACCCTATAGCTACCTAAATGTTGAGGTTTTAGGACAGAAAAATATTTTTGATTTTCACAGCTATACTTAAAAATTCATATCTTCAGTACCAAGAGAGGTGGAACTTTGAAATTTTTTGTCGCTGAAATGATCGTTTTGGGATATCTGCTTGATTGAAGCACCAAATTAACAAGTTCTTTTATGGGGGGCTTACACATTTATTTGCCGCCTTTACATTCCTCCTTATTACACCGCTAGGCGGTTAATTAAAACTGCTATCAGTTTCTAACATAAGAAGTTGATAGTAGACCCTATAGCAGTCGACGTTAGCATTGCATTGATGGAAATTCTAAGCAAAATGTAATATTTTGCAATTATTTGCATTTCCACCCATGTTGCAATATGATCACTCTGATGCAGTGGACGAAAATATGAATAATAGTGAATAACTTAAAACAAAAATGGATAGATAGGGATTCGGTGCCACGGAATGGGGCAGTATCATTCGATGGCTTTCCATTAATGATTCAAAAAAAACTGCTATACTTATTTTGCGAAAAACCAACCTTAAAGGCGCTACAAAACTTAACATGCAGAAACACAAAAATACGAGAACTCAAAAACTTCTCATAGTATCAAGGCAGAATTTGGTGTGGTAATTTCGAGGGTAATTTCCAGTGACACTGTAGACGGATGGACAGTTTTTCATTAACATCTAAGGGGATGAAATTTAAGGGTTGAAACTGGAAATTTAGGGAGCTCAATAGTTTTCGGTCAACCATTGAAAAAAGTCTTATGAGTTTTCAACATAAAACCGACCCCTCAACCACTAACACCCCCTAATGCTTTGCAAGCGGATAAATACATTTTATGAATTTTTTCTAAAATCCTATTGATTTATTTATGAACAACCGAAGTAAGTAGATACGCAAGAAGTTATGTCACCATAGAAATAAACTCACCCCTGTAAATCATAAAGGGGTACATTCATGAGGGTGTGAAAAGATGAATTTCTGAATTGCCGCAATTTTCCAAGGAATTGCATTTGGGTGGCAAAATTTAAAACACAGCTTTCTTTGGAGCTTGTGCGGGTGGTGAAATAAGGGGTTCTAGTTTAGGGGTTAAATCGTTCATGAAGCTTTATAACTTTACACAGAGAAACAATATCTGCTGTGAAGCATTGTATCCCAGAGAAAGGAGTGAATTTTAGGACCGATTTATCGAAGAGGATGAAAGTTAGTTGTAGAAACTCCAATTTTCACCGAATAATGCAGGGTTGAAATTAATACCATTCGATAGATTTCTATTGATGGTATAAAAAAGGTTTTAAACATTATTCGCGAAAAAACACCCTTAAGGGCGCTGCAACCCCTATAACATGTAGAAACACAAATCAAAAACTGCTCAACGTATCAAGGCTGAATTTTTTGCTTCAATTTACAGTGGCACTGTAGGCGGATGAGCAAATTTTCATTATGATCTGACAAGGGGGATGAAATTTAAAGGTAAAGACTGGGATTTCTTTAATGTACCTAATTGGTGGAATAAAATTATGGAATTCGACAGATTCAGGTCAGCCATTGAAAAAAGTCTTATGAGTCTTCAATCCAATACCAACCCCTAGGCTGCTAACAACCCTTATTTTTTCGGACTTTTTCCTGCTTCTTCTGTAATTTAAATTTATTTTGATTAACCCCTCTCGCACTCAAAACTTTCAAAAGCTATTTTGTCCTTCTGCGCTAATATTTTTTTTAATTAGACTTTTTCACTTTTTTGACCCCCTTCGCAATATGACTTTTCATCCCCCTTTACGACTTTTCAGTCCCCTAAGTGTTAATTTTGCAAAATTAGCGTAATTTCATTTTTCTTCGGTAATAAATTGAACTCATTTGGACGATATTTACCTTTTTCACTTTTTTCAACCCCTTTCGCAATATTTCAACTCTCCAAACGCAAATTTAGGGTTATTTTGGTGTTATTTTCTGTAATTCTACTTAACAGCGGTAAATTCTCATACACTTTGACTTTTCATCCCCCTAAGTGCTAATTTTGCAAAATTCGCGTAATTTCGTTTTTCGTCGGTAATAAGTTGAATTTGGGATTCAGTTTACCTTTTACAATTTTCCAGTTTTCCTCGCAATAAGTAGGTATTGCAACCCCCACAAAAGTTTTAATTGTACCTATAACAGGGTGATTTTGAACAAATTTTTAACATTTCGTCTTTTTGACACATTTATGCGTCTGCGGAGGCACTACTACTAGGTGCAGATTGATAAAATCTGCACCCGATTCCACCAGTAAGACCAGCCGCTCCTACATACACATTAACGTGATAAACATCTACAGGGATACACATCGCATTGATATACATCTTCCGGGGGCTTTTAATTTCATTATTAGGTATACTTTACTTTGTTTGATTTGAATTAAAATAAAAATATTAAAAATATTATTAAAGATGAAACTGTTGTCCAATTATTAGGACATAGGATATGTTTAGATTGCCTTTCAGAAATTAGGATTTTATATCGTATTATGTGGTGATTTTTTTGGAAGGCGTCAAAATGGACAACGACGATAGTAATTTAGGTCGTGAAGCTAATGGATTATCAAATTGGATTAAAACACAATTTGAATGAAGATCAAGAGCGCACATCCCCTAGTCACGTGCTTTGAAAGAATCAGCCCTGTAAGACACGTGCCATCCGGATGAGATCATATCTGATGAGCAATTGTGCAGCCCCATCGAAATCAGACCCAAAGTGGATAATGGCACATGTCATTCTCGCCGATTTCAATAATAATAACAACAAAAGATTGCAGTCGCAATTGCCCCCTTATAATCGCGGAACACATTAAGAAACTGGGAAAGAAGAATTTCCAGCCTAGAATTTAATTAGAATGTAAAAGCGAATTAGTCGGTTAATGCGGCTGTTCATGGCTCTTAATAAGATAAGAAGCAATTTGAAACTGTAATAGCGTTAATATCTGAAGCCCCATTTCATAAACATCGATTAAAGGGTTGGAAGGCGAAGCCTGCAATTCGCTTCCTCTTGCAGGACTCTTTATTACTTGTTGATCGCGCACAAATTATTTTATTTTCGATTTTGCCGGCGCCCTTTCTTGGAAAAAACCAACCGAACAGAGACAAAACACATAATTCATTTAATGAAAAAGCTTATTGCGCAATTTGTGTACCCCAAGCAATCAGCAGAGAGCTCAGAATTTGCGGAAAAAGCGACAGAGACGTTCCTCCACGTATGTGTGCAATAAGACAAGAGTGCCGCCCGACCGACTACAATCCAGACTAATAGAACGAATGAAAACGGTCTAGAAATGAGTCGCAACTCTGCACAAGGAGCAGATTCTGGCCAGACAAATATCTACGCCGAAATAAGAACGGGGGAGACTGATTGTCCTCATTGCTTCAGGACAGGACTCCATCCCCGGGACGGATTGGAGTGCAAATCTGTTCATTCCACCGACGATTGTCGCAATACTCAACCAAAAAATCGTCTTCTAAAATATTACAAGAATAAAAAAAAATTGTGGAAATTGTAAAAATTTTCTATTTGTTTTTACATATTATTTTCTATTTGTTTTTATTATTTTCTTACGAATTTTTAACCTCCCCATCGCGTGGATCTTTGTATTCTGTGTATAGATAGTAGTCAATTCAGCAGAATTTTTTTATGCTTATCGACTGTGACTAATTTCGCAATTTTCTGACATATACCGACATCACCTCGGACATCACCCATCACATTTGACAATATGTTCCTTTTAAGGTTAATAGTTTGCCACCCTTTTGACAATAACTGATACTTTATGTCATCCACTGTCAGCCCGCTCCCTTTTAATGAAAAATAATTTTTTCTCTATTATCCACTTAAATGGCAGAAACTGAATACATTTTTAGAACCAGAATTTGATCATCTTTCTAACGGCGACATAAAAAAGGAGGCCTTGTGTTTAAAATTTAAAGTTTATATGCTTAAATGGCGCTTACCGTGCACCAATTGCTTGCAAAAGCCTTTCGGGTCTTCAACGGATCACCCAATCTCCATGTACCAAATTTCAGCCAAATCGATTCACTAATTTGGGCTATAATGTATTTTTAGTGTTATTAAAAAATTTCGATTTTTTGACCCAAAGAGCACTAAATGCGAACAAATTTTGTCTTATTTAAAACCAGAATTTGAAGACCGATGGTGACAATAAATCTTTCAAAAACTTGTTTTGGATGGTTAAATGAGTGAATAATTTTAAAGTTGGAAATTGGTGTGCCAAAACGGCACTTTCCGTGGGCTGATTGAATCCAAAATTTGTTCAGCTCTTCAACGTGTAATACAATCCCCATGTGCAAAATTTCAGCCAAATCCGTTCAGGGGCTTTGGGCTGTACCGCAATTTTAAAGTCCGATAAAAATCAATTTTTTTTTAATTTTTGGTCAAAAGGGCACTAAGAATGAATGCATTTTTAGAAGCAGAATTTGAAGGCCTTTCCTATCGTGACGTGAAAAATGGGGGTTTGCATTTAAAATTTAAAAGTTGATGTGCCAAAATGGCATTTCTAGTAGCACGATTGGCTCCAAAAGCTTTTCAGATCTAAGTTGGGTTATCACATGCACACGCACCAAATTTCAGCCAAATCGGTCTAGTAGTTTTGGCTGTGGCGTGTTTACAAACGTACGTACGCACGTACGTACGCACATACACACAGACACATTTTTAAAACCACTTTTTTGGGTTCCTGAGACCTCGAAACGTGAAGATCTGGTGCTATCTCAAATTCGAAAATTTTAGTGATTGCAGTAACCTCCCTTTTTTTATAAGTGGTGAAGTGGATTGGGGAGGTTAAAATGGGAGGTTGCTGCAATAACTCCAAAATTTGAAATTGAGATAACAGCAGATCTCGTTAGTGTTGGCCTTCTGGTGAGCTCAGTAAATGTGCAAAAAGTGCAAGGGAAAATTTTTCTGCACGTCAATTCTTTTGGGATGTTGAAATTATATTTATTGACTAACAAGACTTAGGGGATGTTATTGGCACAGAAGTTGATTATATGCTGAAAATGCGTAAGACATTTCCTCAATGTTTAACTGAAGCCTATCGTACCGCATCATTTTTAACTGTAACTTTATTCTTCAGCTTCAGTCCATAAATTTCATCCCTCTTGTTAGATCTTAGTGACAGTTTTTCCATCTATCTACAACGTAATTGTAAATTACCACACCAAATTCTGCCCTGATTTCTCGAATAGTTTTTAAGTTTCCGTAATTAGTTTTTCTGTGCTTTCCAGGTTATAAGCCCCTTTAAGGGTGTTTTTTTGTCAATGACAATTAAGACCTTTTTGTACCATCAATAGAAAGCTATCGAACGGTATTAATTTCAACCCTACATTATTTAATAAAAATTGATTTTCCACACCTAAATTTTACCCCCTTCGATGTACCTCCGTTTTCAGCCTTTTCCAATCTGTGAGGGACCTCCGGTCAAAACTCCTGGGTGTACAGGCTGTTCAAAATGATTTATCTACAACTTTTGAGAACTTTCGAGGCACCTACTTTTCTCAATTATTATTCAAGTACTTAATATAGAATTTATAAATGATTAATTACCTTCTTATCACGTGATACTTAATCAACAAATGACGTTGTTGAATTTTTCAAAATTGAACCAATCACTGTGTTTAATACTGATTAATTGCACCGTGCTATTTAATAAATTTGAAGCTAGCTTTTTGAGGCAATATTGTGTAGCTAAAGCACGGTCGTGTGTTACCGAAAATGATCCCTTGCTCTCATTTTAACCTCCCCACTCCACTTCACCATTTAAAAAAAAAGGGAGGTTACTGCAATCACTAAAATTTTCGAATTTGAGATAAGACCGGATCTATACGTTTTGAGGTCTGAGGAGCCCAAAAAAGTGGTTTTTAAAATGTGTCTGTATGTATGTACGTACGTTCGTACGTTTGTACGTACGTTCGTACGTACGTACGTTCGTACGTACGTACGTTCGTACGTACGTACGTTCGTAAACACGCCACAGCCCAAACTACTCGACAGATTTAGCTGAAATTTGGTACGTGTGCATGTGATAACCCAACTTAGATCTGAAAAGCTTTTGGAGCCAATCGTGCAACCAGAAATGCCATTTTGGCACATCAACTTTTAAATTTTAAATGCAATACCCCATTTTTCACGTCACGATAGGAAAGGCCTTCAAATTCTGCTTCTAAAAATGCATTCATTCTTAGTGCCCTTTTGACCAAAAATAAAAAAAAATTGATTTTTATCGGACTTTAAAATCGCGGTACAGCCCAAGCCCCTGAACCGATTTGGCTGAAATTTTGCACAAGGGGATTGTATTACACGTCGAAGAGGTGAACAAATTTTGGATTCAATCGGCCCACGGAAAGTGCCGTTTTGGCACACCAATTTCGAAATTTAAAATTATTCTCTAATTTACCCATCAACAAGTTTTTGAAAGATTTATTGTCACTATCGAGGTCACCATCAGAAAGGTCTTCAATTTCTGGTTTTAAATGAGACAAAATTTATTCGCATTTAGAACCCTTTGGGTAGAAAAATCGAAATTTTGTAATAACACTGAAACCACTTTATAGCCCAAACTAGTGGATCGATTTGCCCGAAATTTGGTAAATGGAGGTGAGGTGACCCGTTGAAGAACTGAAAGGCTTTTGGGAGCAATTAGTCAACGGGAAGTGCCATTTAGGCATATCAACTTTAGAATCTTAAACAGAAGTCCCTGAAATCAAAGACCCACGCGTTGGGGAGGTTCCAGCCGCTTCTCTGCTGCATTTTTTTTTTTTTTAATGGAAGCATTGATCGTAAACATCTTCTCAGCCCTAAAATACTCCTAAAACATAGGTATGATCCGAGGCCTCCAGGTTAACCAATGCCACTGCGAAAGCGAGAGCCAATTGAAATTGAAGAATTCGACTTCGTTCGAGACAAATAAATAAAACACAAATTTCAAATTGGGCTGAAAAACGTCAAATAAACATAAGTAAAAAAGTTAAAAGTCGAATTTAATTTTTATTTTGTAAATAGGCACTAGGCAAAATTACGTCATTTTTCACAGTTTAGAGTTTAAATTCACTTTTTACTTTAAATTACTTAAGGTTTTTATTTTACTGGGGGGTATTTCACAGTCGGCAGTGGTGTACAAATTTTCGGCAGTGTTAGTGGGAAATGTTAGGCAGTGGTTGCAAAAATTAGCAAATTAGGCCGTGGTCTATGAATTTTTAGGTTGTCGGGGCACTTCATAGTCGGCAGTGGTGTACAAATTTACAGCAGTGTCCTGAAAATTCGGCAGTGGTGTACAAATTCTTCGGGTGTGAAGTGCCCCCCATATTTTACTAAGAATTGATAAAGTTTTAAAAATAATATTATTTATTTATTATTATTATCATTAAACGATTAAATTCTAGAGGGGGTATAAAAGTCGCCCTGCACCCCGACGCTCTTGTCAAGGCAAACAAACAAAATTGTGTGATTTACCAAAGACAATTTTTTTAAGTTACCAAAACACCTTTCACCGTTTTTATATTTGATCACAAACCCGACGTTTGCACCCTTAGTGCCTTTTTGGCAAAAAAGACAGATAACTCAGAAAACACTAAATCTAGCGGTTGGAAACCACGGAGTAATTTTGAAACTATAATAGGAAATAAATCTTGTTATTATTATTATCCTATTATTTACTAAGTGGGGAGGTTTCAACCGCCTCTGTCCATTTTTTTTAAATTTATTTTGAGGCAAATTCAATGATCAAAAAATTGTCCAAAGATAACAGAAAAATAAACAAAATTCTAAAGTCTGATCAAAAGTAAAGATTGAACATTTTGTCCGATTGCATCAGGTGTATAAAAAATATGTGCCTAGTAGCAACATTATTACACTATTTTAGTATTTATTTATTTATTAGTACTTACATTATTTTGTTAAAAGTAAAATGGACAATTTTTGTCATGAGACCGGATTCGGGGAGTCGCAAAAAGTGCGTTTTAGGTACACTCGGGTGCAAGTAAATGTTAACGATTTGTCAAAACTAATAGGCAATGAAGTATGGAAATACATTGGCATTGCCTACTAATTTTGACAAATCTTTAAAATTCATTATTTACAGTCGAGTGTACCTACAGTTTGCGTCAGATATTTTGCTCGATCGTTTGTTACGCAACTGAAAACTTTGCGGAACAGACTCGGTCATGACGCTTAAAACCTATAGTTACCTGAAATCCAATCATTGTCATATTGTTCAAAGTGATTATCATGACCGAGTCTGTTCTGTAAAGTTTTCAGTTTCGTCACAAACGATCGAGCAAAACATCTGACGCATACTGTACCTAATCCGAATAAAACATATTCTTTCTGCAAACGTGAAAAAAAGAAGTTCAATTACTTAGAAGAAAACTTAACATCTATAGTTTTGCCGTGTTAATTTGAAAGGGCGTATCTACTGTATTTTCTTGATAGTATTTTTCAGCTTTAAAACGCTACCTGCTTGTTTAATTCAGTCAAAGTTCAATTTGTAAAATATTATTTAACACTTTGGTGATTTCTTGAGACCTTCGTGAGAAATCTATACATATAAGTTCATAAGAATGTCATTTATAGGGTTATTTGCGACAAATCTACAATTTTTGATGATTTTATTAAAAATTTGACAATTTGAAGTTTACGAAATGCCGAAATGACAAAATTAATACCTACCAAAAAATTTTGGGTTACCTACAGTTTTGTGTTTACAACGTTGAAAGTCGTGGGAGAAGCAAAATTTTGCTCTATAAGTAAAGATGTAAAAGGTACCTAAAAGGTTAAATTAAATTTTTACTCTGCCCAGCGATTTCACTAACACAACAATTTTTGTTGCCAAACATGAAAAAGATAAACTTCTACATCGAATGGTCAGTTAAAAAATATCATGACGTGTTTTGTGATCACAAATTTTGTGACGTCCGAGGTGATGCCATGTTTCTGTGACGTTCGACGAAAATACTTATTAGTTAGGATCAAGCAAAGGTATATTTGGATCAAGTCTGGTCAGGTTTACCTTGGTAATTTACCTATAGTAAATATTCAAAATGCCCTCCAATTTAATTTATGCATAAATTAAAAAAGCTTCTGAACTTCCATTTTCTTTTTCAAAATTAATTTTTGCTGTTTTAAAATTCCTATAATTATGAAAACTTTTTACTAGTTTGAACAAATTTTAAAGTAAATATGTCAATTAATTCCACAATTTTTGTCAGATTTATACGTTAACAGAAACTTCGCCTTCTATGTTTTTATTAAAACACTATTTTGACCAATGGATATGTTTAATAGTGCATCTTTCATATGGAAATGTCTTCATAAATAAATTAAATTGCTCATACTAAGAACCGAGAACGGTTCACTCACTGAAATGTGTACACGTACTTCGAGTAATCGACTACTTCGAATGTTTCGTCAAGTAAGTACTTCGAGTACTTCGAACTGAAGTGTACACCTACTTCCAGCAGTGAACCGCCCCTCGCTAAAAACAAAATAGAAGATGTTTTGGACATTTACTACTCAATATAAGTGACATGTCTAACTGCTTATGTATGTTACAATATTAGAAGTAGGTAAAATGTCTAGAAACAAGAAAATTTGTAACATTTACGAATATAATTCGAAAACTGTTGGAAATAACTAACATTAAAAACATGCAAGGTGCTAAATTTGAAAAAAATTAGGAAAATAGCTCTGTAGACTCTCAAAATTTGTATAAATTAACTTTGAACACTCTTTACATAGGGATCAACTAAAATTGGATCACAACTTCTTTCAAGCCTCTACAACAAAGACTTATTTTCTTGTAAAAATTGCCCCCACGTAAAATGAGGAATTTTTTTCAAAAATTATTTGTTGCTTCAAAGCCAGAGATTCAAGAGCCGTAATATTTCACGGATGAACCAGTGCTCCTAACGGGGTTTTCAATATGTTAAAATATACCGCGTGCCCATTCCAATTGTTGTTTCTTCTTCCCTCGTTTAGGTAACGGATATTTTAACGAGATTGGAGTTGAGGGCGAGCTTTGGTGGAAATTCTCCGCGTCCGCCCTCGCCGATCCTGTCTCAGGTCCCCGATCTCCGCTCCGGGCAATTTGTCCAAGACGCGTTCCACCTCTAAGATTCATCCCGGAGTCCCCAGGGACCATCCTAACTATGGCGGCCCCGCTCCATAATAAACATCTATCACTCTGTTTACTTTTCTTGCAGAGAAGATCGATGCGATTTTCTTTTATCAAACAATTGATCGGCATCTTGAAACAGGTGACCGAAAGCGGGGTGATTATCCCCGGAACGGTGGCACGATTGTAAATAAATTTCTCGGGGTGACAGTTACAAGGGGTAATAAAAGGGCTCACCCTTCAGAATGGGGGCCATCTGTACAGTGCGTTGTGGTGAGCAAACTTGCACTTGATCGGTCTTTGAAAATCAGTCGTGTGTTCACCCCTGCGTTTGTCAATGTTTCGATCATTAATCACCGATCGAATCGTTTGTGTCCTTTTGACAGGTGCTAAAAAATTTCAAGTGAAAATGAATTCTCAACATTTCATCGAGGCACTCTTAACGATGTCGGTGAGCATTACTCAAAATTTATTTCAAACATTACTGAGGGACTTTCAGGCATCCAACTCGGTAATTCCACACTGGGCCTGTAGTTGTACAGTACTCTCCGAAGCTGTACACTGGTTGTACAAGTTATACAAGTGCTTCACAAGAGGACAACCCGTCGAATTTTACATTAAATCGCGACCTAAAAGGAAGATCCTGGATGGACGAATTCATAAGTCAAGGTAAAGAAATGGTAATTATTAGATATAGCCCCATCTTCTGAATTATTAATTTTTCGAAGAAATAGTTATGCAATCGTGTTAAATGAGTTAAACTAAGCAAGAATTTAACGTTAGAGGACCAGTTTTATTTCGATTTTTTGTATAATTCGTTGTTCTTTTTGTTGATGCTATATCTAACAATTAGGAGGGAGTAACAGTTAGATATAGCCCCATCTCCTCAATTATTCATTTTTCGAAGAAATTGTTATGCAATCGTGTTAAATGAGTTAAACTAAGCAAGAATTTAACGTTAGAGGACCAGTTTTATTTCGATTTTTTGTATAATTCGTTGATTTTTTTTGTTGGTGCTATATCTAACAATTAGGAGGGAGGGAGTAACAGTTAGATACAGGGTGTCTTACGAATATGGAGCAGTATCGATATCTCTGGACATAAGCAAGGTACAGTTGTAAGATTTGGCATTTACAGAAATTGACACATTCGGAGTATATTGAAATTATTGGCGACGATGGGGTACTTCCGGTTATATCGGAAGTAGGGTCCAACTTTAAAATTTTAAATGGCAACCCCCATTTTTCATTACAGATTCGGACAGAGGAGGAAAACCTAAACCTAAAACACCTATCAAGTAACTTGTTTCCACCAGCCGCCTAGATTTTATTAACGTTTTTAGAGAAAAGTTCCGCAAAACAGTGCTATGTAAAAATGGTCATAACTTGTAAACCGCGGGCGATAAAAATAAAAATGATACACCATTGTAAAGTAGAAAGACTGTTTTACATTATGCTTGCCAAAAGTCGATTTAAAGAAATTGAAATGTTGGAAATTTAAAAGCCGAGTAAAATTTTCTTATGGAAAAAACAGCGATTTTAATCGTTTCCTATTTTGGCACTTTATGGGTACCGTTGTAAAGAGAATAAAATTCTGCACCCATCCATGCAGAAAAACTTGTATGCTCCCATTTAAGAAAAAAATGTTATTCGGGTTTGAAATTTCCAGTATTGCAGTTTCTCGAAATCAACTTTCAATTAGTTTTCTTAGGATTTTTGGCAATAATAATGTAAAACAGTCCTTCCGCTTTACAACGGTGTGTCATTTTTATTTTTATCGCCCGCGGTTTACAAGTTATGACCATTTTTACATAGCACTGTTTTGCGGAACTTTTCTCTAAAAACGTTAATAAAACCTAGGCGGCTGGCGCAAACAAGTTACGTGTAGGTGTTTTAAGCTTAATTTTTCTTCCTCTATCCCAATCTGCAATGAAAAATGGGGGTTGCTATTTAAAATTTAAAAGTAGGACCCTACTTCCGGTATAACCGGAAGTGCCCCATGGTCGCCAATAATTTCAATAGATTTCGAATGTGTCAGTTTCTGTAAATGCCAAATCTTACAGCTGTACCTTCTTTAAGCCCAGAGATATCGATACTGCTCCATATTCGTAAGACACCCTGTATAGGTCAAGCATCAAATTTCCACCAAGTCAATTTTTTGTGTTGGGGGTTGAAAGAAGTGCCATTTTTTCCGTTCAATTATTATCCTCAAGGGTTGAAGGGGGTGGGTTTCGGGGGCGCTTACCTATCCTCCAATAACAGTGGTCCAAATCTTAAATTCATTTGCGCTCAATTAGTATCTTCCAGTAACAAGTGTCTTAGGGTTAAATTTCCACCGAGTCAATTACATATTTATGTTTGTCAATTTTTCGTATTTGGGGGTTGAAGGGTGTGGTTTTCGGGGTTGCAAATTTTTGCGTTCAGTTAGTCTGTTTCTGTTGTAGATAGTCCAAGGGCTCAATTTCATCCAAGTCAATTATTTGTGTTCGAGGGTTCAAGACTCTGGGTTTTGGTGGTACAATTTTTTGCGTCCTGCAATAATGTGAGTGGTAAAAGGATTGAATTCCGTCCAAGTCATTTTTTTGTGTTTCGGGGTTGACGGGGGTGAGTTTTATTGGCGTAATTTTTTGATTAATTCAACTCTTTCGGTTGTAGGCGGTGCAAGGGTTAAATTTCCTCCAAGTCAAGTTTTTGTGGTTGGGGGTTGAAGGGGGCGAGTTTCAGGGGTGCAATTTTTTGTGTTCAATTAGTTTCCTCCGGTAATGGATGGTCCAAGGGTTACATTTCGTCTAAAGTGAATTTTTTGTTTCAAGGTTGTCCGGGTTTTAGAGATGCAATCTTTTTCTCTTCCTGTCATAGGTGATCTAAGGGTCTAAGGACCAAATGTATGCTCAAAACTTTTTCTAGGCTATTGATTAAAAGTTATCGAATTGCTTGAATTTCAAGCAACACTTATGTGTGAAATTTCGAGTTTCAACCCCTAATTTGCACCCCTTTCTGTTTCATCTTGCCGGAAAAAAACCATCCCTTATCATATAATGTCAAAATATATATGGTTTCAGACCTCCATGTGCAAAATATTGAGAAGTTTTCGTATTTTTGTGATTTTCAATCCCTAAATTTTATCCCCCTCACCTTCAACAACTTGTACGTCAAAAACGCATATGAAGTTTCAGTAAAATATTCCACTGGTTCTCGAGTTATTACAATTAATAGTTTTTCGGTCCCGAAAAAAACCTCGCATTCTCGCGCTTTTACTGCGAACGCTGCCTAAACGCTTGAAGATGGATTAAAATCGTATAAGGGAGAAATGTCGGCAACGAATAGACCTATAAGAAAGTCTGCGACAGCATATAAATATCTGTTAAGGATAGCCGACAATAAGCCACTGAAGCTATTTTCGTCAAAAATTAAAACATTGCCTATAATTCCTCCTTACAAACTTTTGCTCTAGTTTCAAGCGTTGAGGCAGCGTTCGCGATCAAACGTCGAAAATTGTAATTTCTTTCAGTTTTTCACCCCTAACTCCCACCCCCCTAGTCTGATATGGCCCAAAAACAATCTCCGCCCAGATTTTTGGGGGTATACACGTGTACAAAATTTCAGCTCGATATCTGCTTTCGTTCTCAAGTTATGCGATGGACAGAAAGGTTTCTGAGGGGCGCGGCGCCACGAAGTTTACCTTTCTCAAATATTTACCCTTCTGTTTTAAGGATATGTTTTTTAACAACCATCAGCAGTTTTTCCACTTTTTCATTCGGGTCCCAAAAAGTCAGGTCTCTCTCTCTCTAATAATAAATATTTCTCAGCTATTTACCCCACTCAAGGATGTTTTCTAGCAGAATCAGTTGTTTTCTCACTTTTCAATTCAGGTCTCAAAAGGTCAGGTAAGGTCTCTATCTAATAACAAACGTTTCTCAATTATTCACCCTCCTCCTCAAGAATTTTTTCAGGTCAGGTCTTCTCCTTTTAAAACAACGCGAAAAGGCGTATTTACGTGTATTTAAATGTCGGTTCAGGTTTTTGTCAGGTAAGGTCTGTTTTTTAGATATAGATATATCTAACCCTTCTCTTTTTTTGTTTATTTCATAGGAATCTACTATGTTAAAAATAAATCCAACAAAAAAATCATGAATTATAACATAAATCGAAATAAAACTGCTCCTCGGACGATAAATTCTTGCCTAGTTTAACTCATTTATCACGATTGCTTAACAATTTCTGCGAAAAATTAATAATTGAGAAGAGGGGGCTGTATCTAACTGTTACTCCCTCCTAATTGTTAGATATAGCCCCAACAAAAAAATCAACGAATTAACCAAAAAAGTGAAATAAAACTGGTCTTCCGACGATAACTGGTTGCTCAGTTTAACTCATTTAACATGATTTCATAACAATTTATGTGAAAACTTGCTAATTGAGAAGATGGGGCTATATCTAACTGTTACCAAAGAAATTAATTACATATATTGTATTGTACATTTGTAATTTTTAGTTCTGCGTCTTCGTCCATCTCCAGCCTAACTGAAGGTAGTGGTAGTAGTAGTGTCAAGCTGTGGTTCCAAAAACTTCCTTCTAGGAGTAAACAAAAACCTGGAAATTGCAACCTCAAACAGCTTTCGTCCACAATTTCTACTGCCTCCGTAAATACATCTGCAGATGAAGCAACCAAAGAACCAGAGACGATTGAAAAACGTACCGATGAAGTGGCTGATCAAAGGAAAGAAGATAACTTAGACTTTTGGGGGTCCGGGGACTGTGGATTTGATAGCAAAATATCTCCCAGGAAAACGAGAAAGAGGATAAGGAGACGGACAATGTTCAGAAAGACAAGGAGCGGCAAAATATATTCTTATTGTGTTATTTGAAAATATTGGTTTTTATTTACGAGAATTAAATGTTTTTGCTTTTAGTAAATTGGCGACACTGCACAAATAGCGTTCATCATAATTTTGCCTTTTGTAGTCCAGGCGCGGTGGGTCGAAAAGGCCCTAGGAAAATGGAAAAAATGAAACGGGAGTTTTATTGCTTGCTAGAACGTACTAAAATCTCGCCCTCCCGCGCCCCAGTCTGGAAGACCCCCAAAATCTGCGAATTATGCGCAAGGATTATATTTTTGCTCCATAACTTGTTTCCACTACATGATACGAAAAATATAAAAGGATACACTGTTGAAGACTAATAGTTAAATTCTCTATAAGAATGTTCCTATGTACTATTCACGTGAGACCAATAGTTTTGCCGCAGCAGCCGTGCAAAATTGAGCAACTATCTTCAAACGCAATTAACCCGTAACGCTCATAGAAATACGTGTAGACCACGAATGTTGAGTGAGGGAGTAAAAATGAGATCAAAATAAGACAAAAAATAATAGTTACGTTTTGCGTTGGAGCCCTGAATCAATGAAAAGCCATTTTTTCTTCGAAAAGGGTGCATCCTATCGAGTACCATTTTTGCGTAAAAAACTTGAGACTTTCAGATTCTGGTGTCGAATTTGAGAAAAAACTACCCACAAAAATGTTTGAGGAAATTTAGTCCTAAGCCCCCTCTGTACGGGACGCTTATGATCAAAATTTGAAAATTGCCACCACGGTAATGAATTCGGCATCAAAGATTTACTTAACGTAGCCAATTTCACGTTGCTTTCTTTTCTTTAACCGTTTTGTAGATATTGAGAAAAAACACTTTCACAGTGGCCCTTTTAAGGGATCCTAGCTCCCTTGGGAAGCATTTTTCGACATTTATTCATAGGAACTTTTTTCATATTTTTTTATAGAAGAATTTACTGGTAAAGTTTGACCCCTAAGTTCGAGACATCACTTAAAGTGCTGAAAATACAGAAGATGATTCCTAAGAAGAAAAGCTCGTTTGGACATTAGGAAAAATGCTTCCTAAGGGAGCTGTCGTACCTCAAAGATTAAATATACAGGGTCCTGCAACAGTGCGTCGGGCTTCCATAGCGCCTAAACCATTCGAGTTAGGAATTTCGTAGCTCTGAAAACTAATAACCATTCCAACAAAAAAATTTCTCTGTTTAATGTTTTTTAGGTTTACAGAGAATTTCAAACCCTTTCAACTTCAAATGATCTAGCCTTGGATTGTCAATAAAATTAACAATTAAACAACTAACTAGACAGTCCATTACTTTTAAACGTTGGCATAGCTAACAATTGTCTTTTATAACATCCAGATTCCCGTGAATTTCAACTTAAAATAAACCAAACATGGATAATGAAATAACCCCAATTAATAAAATGGACTGTCAATAATGGTATAGTTGCTATTTGAAATTTTGAAGTAGGGGTTGGCGGGGGTTAGGGGATGTGTTGAAAAACATTTTTTCACTAAAATTTTGGCATTTTTTAATCGTTTTTTTGAACAATATTTTTGCTTGTTTAAAAAATCGAACGAATCCTAAGAATAAAATCGGTTTAGTGGATTTTTCATTGTCACATCCTGTTCTATTTATTTAATAGTTAATTAGTGCACGTATTTTTTTTTGAAACTTTTTTTGAATTTTTAACTTCACTTTTACTCTGAGTTCCATAAAATAATGCTTTTCGGTCTTAAGAACAGCGCCTATGTGAAGTATCGTATCGTGACTGGGGTGCATAATTTAAAATTTAAAGGAAGTTACACATTAAATTAGGATTAGAAAAACGGAAGATGTATAATAAAGCGATGTGTATCCCTGTAGATGTTTATTCACCGTGATGAACTCGACCGTGAATGACACTCATTTTGAAGTGGACTTGGTATGGTTATTTTTGGATGCAGATTATTTAAATATGGACCTAGTAGGCACCTATACTACCTACTAGGTGCTTCATGAACAAGGCTGTCAATTTCAGGTGATGACATTGTTTGCGGCGTTCAATTAGTCAAGGGTCTCTTCGTTAAAGTCAATTATTTGTGGTTGGGGTTTGATAAGGGGGTGAGTTTCGATTTCAACACTCTTGTCCAGGGCCTCGAAAAATTAGCACTCTGTTCAGAAGTTCATGTTTTGGGGGTTGCATAGCGTCCTTAAGGGTCGCTTTTCGCAAATGATGAGTAAGTACCTAACCTTTTTTGAATCATTGGTGGAAAGCTCTCAAATGACAACGCTAATCTCAACCAATAGATATTTATTAAGTAAAATTTCGAGTTGCAACCCCTAGAGGAATTTCCACCCTATTTAGCTATATCGTCTAAATACGTGTCGAGTTTCAAACTTCAGTTTCTTGTGGATTTCAACCCTTAAATGTCATCCCCCGGAATTGAGACACCTTCACCTTCAACAGACTTGATGATCGAACGCATACCGAGTTTCAGTCAGATTCCTCTGTTGGTTCTCGAGTTACCTATTGCAATTACCTACCAAGTTTTCGGTTTTTGACCTCTTTACTCCCAGCTCCGCGTTCCGATATATGCCCTAAAAACAACCCCGCCGAGATTTTCAGGGGAATACATCCGTGGACAAAATTTCAGCACGACATCTGCCTTCGTTCTCAAGTTATGCGACGGACAGTGTAGGGCACACGCAGCCGAGTGAGCGAATTCTCTAAAACTATAGTGCCTGCGCCAAAACGTGAACCAGAAACATATACATCGACTGACTAGTGAGTAATGATGATTTATATATGATGATGATGAGATAATTAATATAATAAATAATTAAATTAATGTTAGTCGGCTTTCTTTGTGGCTTTATGCTATGATGATAAAGAGAGCACGTAGGCAACCAATTTAACCTAATATTCCTCCTGCGCATGCTTGCCCTGATCGAGCGGGATAGGAACAACAACAAACAGTTGTCAACCTCAAAAATCAAATCCACATGTTAGTGTTTGACAGCAACCTAGGTGGTTCATAAAAGGTAAATTCTCAGATATTATTATAGATTCGCATTAAGTAACAATAACGAAAATGACTCGGCAAATATTTTACACACGATCCTTATCGTAAAACTTTATCACCATTCAACTCAAAGGTTATCTTTCCTTAACCTTAAATAAATAGTTTCCAGAACAGTTCACAAATTTATTTGATCAATATACAACGAGATTTCAACGACACAAACTATTATTTTAAAACAATCAAAAACAAACACAAAAATTGCATCATCATCCATCCACAACTTTTCCCCCCTTGAAAACCGCTTTAATTATGTTAATTTCATCATAACTTTGAGTTATAATAAAATGCTCATTTGCCACACCCACAAACTGGTTTAAATAACGTAACTTGGGCAATGTAGACGCCAACACTTTCTCTTTAAACCCTGCAATTCCCTCGTATCTAAAGACTATCAATGGTTCAGTGGGATTATCGGTTAAAACGTATAAAACCAGTTCATGAGATGGCAGTATGGAAAAATCTACTTGAATTGGAGCATTCAGTTTTAGACTGTCCCAGAATTCGAATTTGCCGTTGAATTTGTTGAAAAGCCTTAACTCGACGCCTCCTGAGTATTTTGTGTTTTTTAAATGGCCCAAGGCTATGGCCAGGAAGGTGCGATCTTTATAAGTAATTGTGGTGATGCCTTTTGGTTTCGCGGTGAAGATTAATTGGTGGGCTTCAAATCTGAAAGTTTGGGGGTTGAACCGCCAGATGGAGACGGAGGCATCTTCGCTTAGCGCTGATTGGTTGCTGGCGATTACGAGGAAGACTGTACCCCCGATTGTCGAGGTAGTGGCCTGCAGAAAGAGGAAGATTACCGATTATTTGTTTTATTGTTTAAAAAATTCGAAAAAAAATATGAAAATATGGAATTCGCTTTTTCACAAATATCTGAAAAACTAAGCAAGACAAGCCAATAAGCTAAACCTACTTACGTTTTTTATGGAGCATTAAATTCTCTACAGAAGAATCCTGAACAACTGAAGCCGACAAGTCGGCCCTTTGGTCTGTACGAGCCTTGTTTGTTTGGGAAACGTCAAATAAATATTGTCACGACGCAATTAATATTTTATTTATATTTAATATTAATATTTTTGTATAATATGCAGACACGTTAACAGGAAAATGAAACCAACTGAATTAAATAAATCACTAGATTTGCAACAAAAAAACATTTTATATTGCTTTTTTCGTAACGTATACTTTGTAATTGAAGCGCAAAAATGATGATTTTGCACTTCAACAGGGAGGTTTTAACGTTCATTGATTTATGGGAGTTCTGCATTACTCAGAGGAGGAGGAAGTAGGCCGAGCGTTTTCTGCCTCCCCTGAAATGACCTGAGAACCCTCTGAGCTAAGAGGGTTCTGACCTGACAAGCCTAAAAGTGTGTTTACACTACATTATTTATCAATTGATTTTGCAAATGAAAAGTCATAAGGTAATATTTTTGTGTTTACACTGCATTATTTTTGCTATTACTCCAGTCATAAGTAAGTCAAAGCATCAATAATAGCAAAATATTATGAAAATTAGGGAATAGGACGGTGTCTATTTTGCCATGATAATTCATATGATTTTCTTGAATCGCCTGCGATTTCTCGCAAATTTATTTCCCCTGGTGTGCAGAGGCAACCCTGTTGTGACTTTATTTACTTATTTTTTCATTGAAGCGTGTTCTATACTTATAGCGCATTAGTTTTTGACTATATGAAAAATTTAGCACATTAACAAACGACCTACGTTGTTACAAAATAGTGCATTTGAAATAAATAACTAACCTTGACCACATAAATTCACACTGCACTGCATTTTAGGCGATTTTACGTCGATTTTAGGTTATGTACGACGCACATTTGCCAGTAGAGTCAAGTGCAAAATCATAAGCCAGTCATAGCAGTGTAAACACATTTATACAAACCGCATGACTTCACATTTTGTATTATTACCAAATGATTTATCAAAGCGAAAATCATATGAAAAATCATGTAGTGTAAACACACTTTAAGAGATTGAAAACAAATCAAAAGCAGTTACAAAACCGGTTTAAAACAGTTGAAAGCAGATCAAAAGTGGTCAAAAATGATAAAAAATGGTTAGAAGCGGTTAAAATAAATCGGAAGCGGTTAGAAAACGGTTTTCTTAAAATAAACAGACGCCTTCGCTAAACAAGTCACAAGTCTGAACAGGTTGTGGCATAATCGCTAGACAGATTCTCCACTCTAACGGTTGAGGGCGCCACTTAGGTCAGCACAGAGGCGGCAGAAAAGTCTTGGCCTATTTCCCCCTCCTCTGACTGCAATATAACGTGACGTTTTTTAAATTTCTAATTGCAGTTGGCGGTGCCCGGGGTGACATGTCGAAATTTAGGTTATGTCAAAAAAGTTGACAGGCTTTAATATCTGCACTAAATTGAAACATGTCATTCCGGACACTTGGTTAAATGAACTATTTATTGAAATCGTCATTAAAATACGTCGAGATCGTTATTAAAATACGGAAAACAAGCAGTCAAGTAGTCTATTATTGTACTATTAGTAGTATTAGAAAAAATATATAAATTATCTTTTTGACTAACTCGTGAATATGCTACATAAAATTGACCATGTGAAAAGCAAGAATTACTCAAATCAATCCCAGCAACATACAGAGTTTGACCCTATGGTTTATTGATATTATAGTAATCGCAAAACAAACTTCAATTGGGTATTGAATAATAAACCAGCCTTTTAAGTCTTTTGAATTCCAAATGATAGTCACTGCGAATTATTGGAATGCCATAAAGCCCGAGAAAAAATGCGTCTTCTCGTACTTCTAACTGCGAACGCTGCCCAAAACGCTTGCAGCTGGATTAAAATAGTATAAAGAAGAAATGTTGGCAACGAAAAGATCAAAGATCTACAAAAAAGTCTATCTGTTAATACAGATAACCCACAATAAGCGACCGAAGTGATTTTCGTTAAAAATTAAAACACAAAAACGATCACGGTGAACTATCCATCGTAGATAGCTATATGCCGTCGCGGACTTTTTTGTAGATCTTTTCATTGTCGACAATTCCTCCATTCATACTTTAAATCCATCTTCAATCGTTGAGACGGCGTTCGCGATCAAAGGTCGAAAACCTGATGATGGTCACAAAACGCAAACGAAACGTCATTTTGCAGGTATAAGATTTTTTCTATTGACGGCATTATCTATGGGTGTGCCAAATTTCAACTCGCCATCTCATCGGGAAGGCCATTTCCTTATCCGGGTAAACACACAAAAATGCGACTTTGCTTTATACAGGGTGTCCCGTAATTACGCTGCAATATTTTACCAGTGCGTTCTACAATCAAAATTAGGACTAAAAGTTTAATAAACATTTTTCGAAAAATCCATCCTAAGGGAGCTAGGGCCCCTCAAAGGAGTAAAAAAAAATAGTTATTTCTTCAATTTCTGAGGAACAGCTTACGATAGGGTCACGAAATTTTGAAGTTTGTCGCAGATTTTTGTGCTGAACAAGACTGATGTAATGGTTTTTGGAAAAAGTTTCAGGGACGTGCGTTAGTGGAGGGGTCGCGGAGATTTTTTTATCGAACTTTTTTGTACGACATCTTGGGTCAATTATGAACACAAATTTGAATCCCTTGTACATTTTTACGTAAAAAAGGTGCTCTAGTTGAAACTCGATAGCTCAGGCCGTTTTTGAGGAAAATCGATTTGAAGTTCTTTTTCCACGCTGAAAATGTGCAAAATTGATGGGATAGAGTATGGAAAATCCATTTTCGTGTGATTTTCTTTGGAATTTCAAGCATATGAGATGCAAGTAGGTTAAACTTGTTTGTTTTTTGCTGATCACGCAGCATCTGATAATCTTAAGTATTTTGAGTGCCACAGTTACCCAATTTTATACCACGAAATTGAACTTTCAAATCGATTTTCCCCGAAAACAGCTTGAGCTATCGAGTTTCAACAAGAGGAGCATGTAAAAATGTACAAGGGATTCAAATTTGTGTTCATAATTGACCCAAGATGTCGTACAAAAAAGTTCGATAAAAAAATGTCCGCGGCCCCTCCACTCACGCACGTCCCTGATACTTTTGCCAAAATACCATTACATCAGCCTTGTTCAGCACAAAAATCTACGACAAAATTCAAAATTTCGTGACCCTATCGTAAGCCATTCCTCAGAAATTGAAAAAATTACAATTTTTTTTCCTAGCTCCCTTACTAAACTTTTAGTCCTAATTTTGATGGTAGAACGCACTGGTAAAATATTGCAGCATAATTACGGAACACCCTGTATGTATCACTTGAACAACAAAACAGGAGATCAACAGGGCCGTGAGATTTTAGTGGTACCTCGAAACTTTATTGATACTCACATAGTTACATCTCACTAACAAAATGTTACGGCACACACCTTATATTCTATACGGTTTCAACAGGTTTCAACTACATAATTCTGAATTACAATTCACGATTTCCGAAATTCAAATTACGCTTTCTGAATTTTGTCGGTTTCTACTTAACAATTTACTATTCCGAATTACAAGTACCTAACTATATTGGTAATTCTGGTTATTTACAAAAAATAAGTTTATTGTTCCTGCAGGAAATGTTTAAAGCTCGAGATAAAAAAATCGAAGGCTTTAAATATCCCTAAAGCAACAAAAAGACTATAGTTAGCAACTGCCTTACTTATATCACAGCATTATACTATTTTTTTCCAATATCAATCCATTTATAAGACTAAATTCAATTCTGAAATATGTCACCAACAGCAACTGTTATTTTACATGGAATTAATAAAGGGTTGCAACATTCTATTAATCTTTAATTAATAAAGCATAAAAATAGAAGTTTTTCTTGTTACTGTTTCTTAAGGTCAACTTTCCGCTCTTTATTATGGTAAGTTGAAATATCGAAACGATTGTGTGAAAAAGGCTTTCATTTTAGCTTAAGGAAATCGTGAAATTGTATGTACCTATTTTTGAGTGTAAGAATAATATTCGAAATATTTTGTTGTTATCGTCTACCATAAGATTTTGCAAAAAAATTCAATGTTGCCAAAGTTACCAATGTTACCGGTCTTGAGGTAATATCACGTAATATTACCAAAATTACCGGTAATCTTACCGCGGCGGTAATATTACCATCGGCATCACTACAAAAGTAACGATTTCTGAAATTCAATGTACAATTTACGTTTTCTGAATATCAACTCGCTATATTCCGAATTACATTTTACGTTTTCTGAATTTCAATTTATTTATACTGACCGAATTACAACTGAAAATGGTGGAGTATTAGCGAGTTGTAAAATCAGCGAAATTTGACGTTTCAATTCCTGGCTCGTAGAAACTGAACGACTGACTCGACTCTAATTTTTGAGACCACTCTGGTACAGAATTTAATGTACTACTAAAAAGATAAATATATTGTTGGCTATTTTTCACCTAGTTTTTGAGATATTTGCGAAAATACGGAAAAAGTGGGTTTTTCGTTCTTAACATGAACAATAACTTTTCATGCCCAAAGGTACAACATCTTTCGTATAGTATATTACTCTGTCTTTATTACTTTCATAAAAATACTTACTATTTCGGCATCGGCAATCCCCAAAGTCTGTATCAATTGAATTCGATTCCCTCGTTTACATAAAATATCGCAGTAACCCCCCCATCGGACGAATAAACTGCAGACCGCATCTAAATGCGGCAAAGCAAAAGACGTCGTATATTTGGTGTTGTTGACATTACGAATCTTCAATTCCATCCCGTTTTTCAACGGAAGAAAATGTCCATTTCCTAAACCCCTTCATTAATAAAAAATGAAAGTCACCTAAATATACCTGAGTCATCCTCCATATAAATATAGTGAGCCATTAATACTTGATCCACGTAATTCAGATTTTTAGGGAGATAAGTGAAGAATTCTAAAGATAAATCAGACAATCGAGAGACGAAATTTTAATATATTACCTTCTGTAAGAAATATCTGGGAGTCTGGTTGCCACTGGTGCCAATTCATGACAGTTGTAGAATTGTTTTTGACTATTGAGCCTATTTTGGCAACACCGTCAGGATCGGTAAAGATGAAACTATCAGAGACGTGCGGGATTGTTTGGATAATCTTGTAGTGGTGCAGGAAATACGCTTGCTCTGCAATTTAACGTTCCAGTCACTTAAGTTATAGCTTAAGTTACCTTTAAGTGACTCCTTTAGTATTAATGACATTTTTAGAAGCTCGTCGAAGTTTTCTGTTAAACTATTCATCGCTCCTAAGTTGGTGACGTTTGAAATTAAGTCGGTGATGTTAACTCCATTGTAGGCCTTTTTCAATACTAAATTTTTGGCTGTCACATTTGCGTGGAAGTTAATTGGGGTGGTGAAAGTGTTTGGTTTGTTTTTGTAAGCCTGGAAATAGTTAATAAACGCGTTTCGAACACAATGTGCTCATTATCAAAGCCGAAGCTAAACAACCCTACCTGCCGGAAAACTGAAATATTTATAGACCCACCCGCGTCGCTCCACCCCTCGGCTGTGAAAGTTAGACCAATCACAGGACGAGAAATGGTCACGCGTGGGTGAACACGTGTAAATATAACAAGTCTTGCCTAAAGTAGCGTAAACAGAGATGAATATGCGATCAGGCCTGTTTCGGCGTTCATAAGCCTATCTCTAGACTTATAAATTCCGATACTTTCCATCGCATCTAGCATCTGCACCTTGTTAACGCTACAAACTAACTTAATATTATCACATATTCTATGGTGATTGTGTAAAGCATGTAGGGCAACACTGGATTTCCCAGTTCTGCCATATTTAAGGGGGGTATTTAAGGGGGGTAAGTGCTCCTTAAATCTGGTGTTGAGAGACTTTCGTGTTTGACCTACATACTATACTTTAGATGACAATTTCGAGAATTGATTTCGTATATGCCAGATTTTTCGCTGTTCCCTACTTTATCTTTCGAGTTGCCTAAAAGGTTTTTCAGTTTGTTTTCAGATCTGAAAACAGCCCTTAAAGTTTGGTGGGCAAAACACCTTGTCAAACCTCTTGTCAACTGAGGTTCAAAAGGCAATGCGACAAATTTTAAGTCCTGTTTTTGTTCCTCGGAGCGAAAAGTCGTGGCATTTAACACTTGCTGTTTGAATTTTAACTTTCTAATGATGTTATCTTCTATGATAGGTTCAAATCCGTTACATCTCGCTATGTCTTTGATTGTTTTGAGTTGTTTCTGATATCTTTCCTTGTTTAAAGGAAAATTCAGAAGACTTAGGCCACAGAATAAGTGATAATATTAATGTAGTTTGTAGCGTTAACAAGGTGTAGATGCTAGATGCGATGGAAAGTATTGTAATTTATAAGTCTAGAGATAGGCTTATGAACGCCGATACAGACCCGATCGCATATTCGTCTCTGTTTACGCTACTTTAGGGAGGATTTGTTATATTTGCACGTGTTCACCCACGCGTGACCATTTCCCGACCTGTGATTGGTCTAACTTTCACAGCCGAGGGATGGAGCTACGCGGGTGGGCCTAAAAATATTTCGGTTTTCCGGCAGATAGGGTTGTTTAGCTTCGGCTTTGATAATGAGCACATTGTGATCGAAACGCGTCAGCAGTGAAAATCAAGTGTTTCTAGTGATAGTGCATTTTTCAACCGAAGTTGCCCAGAGTTTCCATTGTGAAAGTCTAGCGAACCCAGAAGTGTGTGAGTCGGGCTTTCAGTTTCGTCCAAATTCCTGGCAGTGTCAAAAAGCAGCAACAACGGGACAATAATTTAACAAACCAACAGAAAGAAGCCTGACTCACACCCCCCGTGTTCATTTTAAAGTGTTCCCACCTTACCTGGTTTTTGATTAAGAAAGGTATAGAAACATTGTTAAGCATCCCTCGGAGTTTCACCCCCTTAAAATTGGCTTGCTTCAAAATTTTCCTTCCACTGATGTTTTGAGGTACATTTCTCAACATTACGTGATCCGAGGTAAAGTTCAAACCGTTTAAAGTACCGTCAATGCTAAAATTTCAAAAAAATATGTGTAAAGCACGCTTTTCCTCGAACCTCAACCCCTCCGTGAACTTAGTATTGTTCAATGTTTTAGTTCCGGTAATATTAAACATTCCATTTTTAAGAACCGAACTCTTAATCCACCCCACAACATCTGCATCTTGGACTTTGATGTTTTTTTCAACCCTCAGAACACCCGCATCCAAATTATCAAATCGCTTTTTTCCCGTCACCATATTTGTCTTATCGTGCCTCATGACGTCAGACGCCAAGTTGTAGCCATTCACGAGAAAATCACCGGAAAGTGCTTTAAAAAAAACTATGTAAACATCTGAATGGGCCATGGAAAACAAAGACTTTTGTTTTCCACGGCGTCTAGATCTAAAATACGACATTTACTTTCGATCTCACAGTGCTCCAAGTACACCCCCTGCTCGAAAACTTGGTCATAATCGTCCAATAAGGCAGTTCGTACGAAATCCTCAATGCTGACGTCATTGACTTTGCCGCTTACGGTGACATTCGGTGCCGAAACGTTGACTTCAAAAATAATTCTCTCAAAGTCTACGGTTGACGTTATTAGTTGGTCTTTCGATTTGCTGAAGTAATTTTGATCGATTTGCTTCAGTTTTACGTCTCCAACGAAGCCCTGAAAGTAATTATTTTTATTGGCATTTCAAAAAACTATCTGTCGTAGGGTCTTCCGCAATTCAAACACCTGATTCTACAGCTTTAGTTTAAAACCACCACAATATGTCGAGGACACCCGTTACATATTAACAATTAACAATTTAACTCTGATAAATAAAAAATAAGACATGTAAGTTGTTAAAAATACGATTTTTTATCTAGGTATATGGTTGAGCCTCATAAAAAAAATCATCGCTTATAATACCACAAGTGCATGCTATTTAATCGGTTAAATTTTGAAAATGGTTACGAAAGCTTGTTGCAGGTGGTAAAACAATGAAAACTAAATTGCCTTTTATTTTCTGAGAGTTTTAGCTCGTTTTACCTAAACAGCAACAAAGCTTGAGTAATTATTTCTAAACTGTAACCGATTACAATAGCGATGCACGAGTAGTATTCGGTAAGATTATCTCGCAAATTAAACTCTTCATTTTGTTAAAAGTACGAGTTAAACCGAGGTTGCCTATACTCAAGAGCCCAATAAGATGTTGTGAACGATCCTTTATAATGCATTGACGTTTGAGGTTAGGAAACGTCCAAACAAAATGTCATTGAATTTTGAGATTATATCCAGAAGAAGTCAGCGTCCTTTATGTCCAAAGACACTTAAAATATGGTTTATGGATGGAAGACATTACGTGCGTGCCTGATGGTCATATTTATGGACCACGTGGTATACAGGGTGTTGCCAATTTCAATGTCGCACTATTGGGAAGTCCGAAACTATAAGAGATAGAAGGTCGGTTAGATTAGGTAAAAGTTGCCCCTTTTTAAGGTGATTAAGAATCTGTAAAGAATTCTTCGATATCTTAATTCGTTCCTGAGTTATTCCGAAAAAACTGAAAATTGACAGCTCCCTAACAGTTGATGCTATTTAAATGAAACTTGGAACTTTTATATTTCTATTTTCTAGGCCTTCTAGATTTTTAATAACGGTAGCCAACTTTTCTTTTTCTTATGACCGCCATATTGGACTTTAACACCATTAGTCACACAAAAAAATTGGCTTTTCAAAAATGTAACCAATCTGAGCGTTTTGAAAAAAAAAATCTAGTCACACGATATCAAGACGTGTTTTATTATCGTTGAATTCAAATCCGTTCACGTCATAAGAAATTGAACTATTTAGTCGGTGTACTTTTTTACAGTTTTTTTCCCGAAGTTTGGGCTGATTATACAAATTATTTACACCAAATTTTAAATTTTGACGATCTGTCAAAAAAGTCAAGTTGGTTAAATTTTTGAAAATCAAATTTTTTTGTGTATCTAATGGTGTTAAAATCCAATATGGTGACCATAAGAGAATCAAAAGTTGACTGTTGTTACTCAAAATCTAGAAGGTCTATAAAATATATGTCAATGCCATTGAATTGACAGCTGTCAAAAATACAAGGTTTTCCAATGAAAAGGAACCACCCCAAATATTTCGTAAACCAATTAAAATATGAAAATTCGCTCGGACAGGTCAATTTTTATTTGGAAGGACACTTAAAACCACGCTTGGCGAAATTTCAAAACTCACCCCCTAACCCCCACTTCAAAATTTTAAATGGCAACCCCCCACTTGTGATATATCATTTGAAAGCTAATTTCATTGCCAATCTAACGCTTCAACAATTTTTGATATTTGTTCAACTCTAGCGCCCTCTATGGACAAATTTTAAATTACATTAAGGCCCTTTGTGATACATCATTTGAAAGGGTTTGAAATTATCTGTAAACTATGCAAGAATTTTTTTAATCCATTCATTCGTTCAAAAGCTACAGCCTAAACTTGAAGGATTTCTAGGCCCAGAACCAACTCATGTCTTTCAATGTAACTTTTGAACGAGTGGGTGGATTTCAAGAATTCTTGCATCAATTTATAGAGAATTTCAAGCCCTTCACAAAGGGCCCTATTGTAATTTAAAATTTGACCATTATTCAATGACCATAGAGGGTGCTAGAGTTGAACAAATATCAAAAATTGTTACAACGTTAGATTGGCAATGAAATTAGCTTTCAAATGATGTATCACAAGTGGGAGATTGAAATTTAAAATTTTGAAGTGGGCAAGTGGGGGTTAGGGGTGAGTTTTGAAACTTCGTCAAGCATGGATTTAAATGTCCCCCTACAAATAAAAGTCGACCTGTCCGAGCGAATTTTCATATTTTATTAGGTTTAGGAAATATTTGGGGTGGCTCCTTTTCATTGGAACACCCTGCATAAAAGTTCCAAATTTCATTTAAATAGCATCAACTGTTAGGGAGCTAAGAATTTTTCTTTAGAATGTCAATTTTCACTTTTTTCTGAATAACTCAGGACGTATTAAGATGTCGAAGAATTCTTTACAGATTATTAATGACCTTAAAAATGAGCAACTTTTATCTAATTTAACTGATCTTTTAGTTTCCGAGATTCCAATAGTGCGACATTGAAATTGGCAAAAAATTGTGTTCAAAATCAAGTCCTCAAGGAAACGATTAAATGACTCGTGCTTTAATCGCTTATAATACCACAAGTGCATGCTATTTAATCGGTTAAATTTTGAAAATGATTACGAAAGCTTGTTGCCGGTGGTAAAATAATGAGAACTAAATTGTCATTTATTATCTGATTAAAGCCCGAGAGCTTTAGCTCGAGGGCTTTAATCTTTGATAATAAATGGCAATTTAGTTCGAATTGTTTTACCTATACGGCAACAAAGCTTGAGTAATTATTTCTAAAATTTAACCGATTGCAATAGCGATGCACGAGTGGTATTCGGTAAGATTATTTCACAAATTAAACTCTTGTTTTGATAAAATTATGATTTTTTAAACCGGGGTTGCCTATACTCAAAAGCCCAATATGATGTTGCGAACGAGCCTTTATTGCTCATTGACATTAATGACGTTTGAGGTTAGCAACCGTGCAAACAAAATGTTATTGAGTTTTTAGGATATATCCAGAAGAAATCAGCGTTCTTTATGTCCAAAAACACCTAAAATATGGTTTTTGGAAAGACTTGTGTTTGGTGGTCGTATTTGTGGACCTTTATTTCCCATAATTTTGTTTAAGTGGTGATTTTCAGCAGTGAACAAATTGTGTTTAAAATCAAGTGGTCATCGGAAACGATTAAATGACTCGTGCAAACACCGATAAAATGCATTAATCACTCTTAAATGAACTTGATTGGATAGAAATTTAAAAATGAGTCTAATTGATTGGTTTAAAAGGAGATTTGAAAATAATCACTATTAAATGAATTTGATTGGATAGAAATTTTAAAATGAGTCTGATTGATTGGTTTAAAAAGTAATTTGGAAATAATCAACGAAAAAATAATTACGTATTGTTATAGGCTACAGTGTACCCTGCAAATCTTACCTCTACTTGCAAGTTATTATTAAAAATAACGTCCTCAAACTCAGCAGAACCACCCAAAACAATATCTTTGTTATTAAACCAAACGTTTTCCATGATATGTTTGATAGGTCTATTATTAATGGTACTCACAACCGGTCCCTTGGCGAAGTACACATTACCTTAAACAAAAAATATAAAACCCTTCTCACATTATTAATCTTACCATTTACTGTGAAATTCTTTGGAGTGGTACCCAAGCCAAAGTCGAAATTACAAAAACTACTCAAATTCAAACCGTTCACCAGTCCTTCAAAAATAACTTCCCCTTCAATGGTGAGATTACTTTTAAAGGTTTTTTCGTCCAAAATTATTTGTTCCCAATCAACGTCCGATAGAACCACATTGTCAAAGTCCACTTTCTCCACCTCACCGTCGAGAATAATCGCTTTTTGAGAAATAACATGACCTGAAAAACATAATAATTTATTTATTTCACCTTTAAATAGTACCAAAAGTTGCTTCTTCAAACTCAAACGGTTCATCGATTTTCACAGTGTGCTCCACTAGATCTCGGACTGACATTTCGTTGATCCTCCCAGATTTAATGAAAGCTCCCCCGTAGACTATCATTTTCGTGAAATTTCCGCCTCGAATTATCTGATTGCCACCCTCGTCGGTCTCATTTTCGGCAAACTCTTCTCTTGTGAGGTTATTACAGTTCGTCTCGAAAAATATATTTCTAGCCTTGATTTCCTGTAGAGTCATTGGTCCGTTCAGCTTCAGTTCTTTCAAATCGATCAATTGATCTATTGCTGAGGGGGTGGTTAAAATGTCTGTCGTGAGGTTATTGACGGTTTTGTGTCCTTTAACAAGGTTTGATGCTGTTTTTTCCGTGACGGTGTCAGCAACGATTTCATTTAAGTTGAGGCCGTTGATTGAACCTTTTACGGTGATTTTCGCGGATTTCAGGGTTTCGACGTTTAAAGGTTCGTCAATGATCACGGTTGCGTTGGACTTGCCGATGTTTTCTAGTTTTGTGTGGTTGGCAGAAATGCTGAAAGTTCATCGATTATTTTATCCAAAGATAACGTGTGATCAAAAACTTTTCCGATCTAGTAATCCTTGCCATGGGAGAAAACATGGAGAAAACTGACAACAAGCAGGGCTACTAGATCGGAAGAGTTTTTGATCATTTAACATACGTGTCAAAATGAAAAGTTTAAGCCAAATCTTGACCGTACTACCCTCACATAAAAGCATGTATAAATTGTTTAGTAAATTATGGTCCAAAGATACGTACTTATTTAAAACTGTATGTATTTGACCCAATTTGAGTCCAGGGGCGGATACACCCTACGTTAGACTTCATGTCAAATTAATATCGTTTTCTCATTTCATACTGTAAGGATGTTACAGCTTTTTGAAGTTAGGCCTGCACTTGGCATAAAAAAGATAACTTCTTGATTTTCTCAAAAATGGTTGATTTTTGGCATAGCAATTCTTAGTAAAAGTTTACCTAGAATGAAACGTAGAATCCAAAAATATCATAATATACAGGATGTTCCATTTTAAATAAGGAAGTTAGTACCTATTTCCGGTATAACCGGAAGTGCGTCATTGATGAAAATATTTTACGTCGATTCAAAATTAATTGAAACCCTTTTGTGCAAATTTTCATGGTGATGCTAGAAACAGTTCTCCAGATACGGCTAACTGACGCTCGTCGAGGGATACCCTGTATACGAAAATTTACTTTTAACTGTTGTATGGTTGCAATTTTGGAAGAAAATCATGTTTAAATATAAAATTTGTAAGTCGATTTCTGGAGAATCTATCAAATTTAGAACATGTAAAATAACCTTTTCATCTTTAGTACTTTACCCTGAATGTGAACAAATTGAAAAGAACAAGAATTGAGATCATGAAACTTTTAAGAATAAGTAATTCCAAATTTTAATTCATTATGTCAATTATGTCATCATTTGTCCGCCTTTATTTCATTCCAAACGAAACATTTCAAAGCCTTTAACCTTCATAAAATATACATTTTCGGACTCTAATTTATTTTCTTTTTAAAACGTAGAAGAATTGCTTAAATGACCAGTTTGGACTTAATTTTTCTCGTTCCGCTTGGCGTTGAAACCTTCATGGACCTGTCGTCACATAAAGTCTCACTTATACTCCTATTAAAATAAATGTCTATTTTTGTCGAAGGATGCTGTGGCAAAAGTTACTGAGTGAAAAACTCACATGGACAAACCGTGTAAATGGAATACGTGTCATACTGTCAAGGATGTCCTGTACTTAAATTCAACCGTTTTTGAGTTATTCAAATAAAAATTTTCCTTTCCGAACTTTTATTACCCCCTAAAGAGGTGTCAGAGTTACCTACAGTACAGACACGTTTAGGTTTAATGACCTTGAAATTTTTTCACCATGTAATAGATAATTAAATTCTAACTAGACTTTCTTAACAAATGTAAGTACTTATCAAAGGCATAGACTCAAAGACCACTGATATAATTTTGTTTTCCATTATTTTCGGTTTTCCCACGGGCTACATGTTCAATGTACACGGTCTTCACTCCATTAGGTACCTACTTTAAATTGTCATAGCTCCTTTATTAATAAAATAAATAAAAAGTGGTAAAAAATAAATATCTATCTATCTATCTTATTACTTGAGATATTGGCATGAAATAAAAACTGGATGGTAGATCGGACTCCCGAGTTTTGTTCTGGAACTTACTCTCAGCGATCACCGTCGGATCTTAAGCGCTGTAGATGCAACTTGCTTTTTTCTAAATAGAACACC
Source organism: Pycnomerus fuliginosus (assembly GCA_963924575.1). NCBI lineage: Eukaryota > Metazoa > Arthropoda > Insecta > Coleoptera > Zopheridae > Pycnomerus > Pycnomerus fuliginosus. The sequence continues at coordinate 18,880,357 of OZ004622.1, forward strand.
CGATATATTTTTGCACGGATCGATAGAGAATTGTTTTCTGATTTCATTGATATAGGGTAGTTGATACCAGGGGTTGATAGTTTTGGAGAAAAAAAATCCTAAACTTATCGAGAAATGTCCGATTGAAAATGGCAATCATGTTGAAAATTTTAATTTGTAATGTTCTGAGGTGAATAAATAAGTTAAAACTGTCAATAGTAACAAAGAAAGTAACTTACTTATTCACCTTAAAGCATTACAAATTAAAATTTTCAACATTATTGCCATTTTCCTTCAGATATTTCTCGTAGTTCAGGATTTTTTTTCTCGAAAACTATCAACCCCAGGCATCAACTACCCTACATCAATGAAATCAGTAAACAATTCTCTATCGATCCGTGCAAAAATATACCGGGTGTTCCATTTAAAAAAAAGAAAGTTGCATCCACAGCGCTTAAGATCCGACGGTTATCGCTAAGAGTAAGGTCCAGAACAAAACTTGGGAGTACGGTCTACTATCCTGTTTTTAGTTCAGGCGAATATCTCAAGTAATAAAGGAGCTATGACAATTTAAAATAGGTACCTAATGGAATGAAGACCCTGTACATGTATGGGGACGTCCGAAAAGTGGCATAAACTTTAGATTTTCAAACGAAACATCCTGTATATCACAACATTTTTGCAATTTGTTATTCTAATGGACCGAAGCAGAACAATTTTTTTTTATCGGAAATGAAAAGATTTGGTTATTATGTGAAAAGGGGCCTAATAGATTCGATGTTCCAAGTTTTTAAATTTTTACTCCAATATCCAATATCGCATGTTTTTCAAATTATCACGAGTGTTGTGGTTTTATTCGTTTTCGAAGTATGCCGATAAGAATAATAGGGTAATAAAACAGCAAACAAGTAAATGTATGTCAAAAACGACAAATGCTAGTGAAAATCATACAGTTAACGGTTATATCATATTATACCGTATAATAGAATGTGACATCAGTAAAACAATATAGCAGTAGAAAATCCTTTTTCCTATGGCCTGTCACCTACAATGAGGTGTATAATGCCATATTAAGTGTGTCAAAAAAGAAATCTTCAGGTCCAGATGGTATTCCATGTTTTATTTTGAGTAGGGTTGCTCAGCTTATCTGTGCTCCCCTTGAACACATAATCAATCTATCTTTCGTGGCAGGGCAGTTTCCCAATAAACTGAAGCTAGCCAAAATAATACCAATGTTTAAAAAGGACGACAGGAAATTACTGCAAAATTATCGTCCTATTGCTAATTTATCCGTTTTTTCTAAACTATTTGAAAAAATTATGTATGATCGTCTAGTAGATTTTTTCACGAGAAATGATTTGTTTGCTGAATCCCAGCATGGTTTTCGAAGGGGTAAGTCGACCGAGACGGCACTGTTCGAGGCCTCCAATTTCATCCAAAAGTCTCTTGACAAAGGATTACACACAGTGGGTATCTATTATGACTTGACGAAGGCGTTCGACGTCATTAATACGGAAGTTTTGAAATGTAAGCTTAGCTGTCATGGCGTCAGTGGCCCCCCTTTAGACTGGATCATTTCATACGTAACGGACAGGCAACAATATGTTGAGTTTATAGGGGAACAGTCCGGCATTAACAACAGTAAATTTGAGTCACACGGACTTCCAGTGAAATATGGAGTTCCTCAAGGTGGAATATTGTCTCCCTTACTATTTTTGATATTTTGCAATGACTTATGTAATAACGTTACTTTAGATACATTCAGTCATCTTGGTCAGTTCGCCGACGATACGTCCTTGATAATTAGTAACAGAGAATTTGAAGCATTGGGTTCAGCAACTAATAACATTTCTAATGAAGTAAGCAACTGGTGCTCTTCCAACGGCCTTCTGTTGAACCCAAAAAAATCAGCAGCTATCATATTCCGCAATAATCACAGAACAGATGAATATCCCAGGAGCGTTCTAATAAAAACAAAAGGAAAATCGATACAAAATTTCTCTAGCACTAGGTTCTTGGGAGTAATTTTGGATGAGTCATTGAGTTGGAGCGATCACATTAACTTTGTTGCAGGTAAATTGGCCTCGAGCTGTTTTGTTGTCAGAAATTTAAGAAAACAAGTTAGTGACAGAGTTCTTCTTTTGTACATTAATGGGTGTGTGATGAGTGTGTTATCATACGGTATCACTGTTTGGGGATCCTCGCCAGGTGTTGACAGGCTGTTCCTCCTGCAAAAGCGGCTCCTACGTATTCTTGGGGAAGCGGGCTATCTGGAGCACGCAGCTCCCATTTTTAAAAAACATAGGGTGATGACTGTCTATTCCCTTTATTACTATAAACTTCTCCTCTTTATCAAGAAGCACTCACACTATTTGAAAAGGAACATACATTTTAACCAGGGCATGCTTACTAGGTACGCAAAGGACTTCAGCATCGAGTTACATAATACCTCTATGTATGAGAAGAGCCCTCTATACATGGGTACTAGGGCGTTCAATCACTTGCCACCTTATTTGAAGGAAATTAAAAATTTTAAAATCTTTAAAACAAAATTAAAAACCGTTTTAACCGACAATGCCCTTTACAATCACTCCCAGTATTTCAACTTGTTTTAATTTGTTTGTCCAAATAAGTCAAATTCAATATCTATTTCTTTTGTTTATTTGTTTTGTCTCACATTTGTAACATAATGACGCATCCTATGTTTCTAAAGAAATCAATGGAATAAAGATTATTATTATTATTATTATTATTATATTCTTATTCATGTTGACACATGAGACGGTGTGTTAGCATCCTCTTTATCTTACTAACTGAAGACGTGTATTTCACTACTTTTGCAACATCTTAGTAGGGTGCTGTGAAACTAAAAACAAATGGAAATTCGTTTGTTTTAACATTTTCTGTTGACAATGGCCGTTTGAAAAGAAAATAACTAAAATTTTTTAAGTGATAATGTGCGAGGCATCCAGATTGGCCATTGTTGATAGCAAATATGAGACAAACTCATTTCGATTGCTTCTTTACTTCACAGAACCCTTTATATGTCAAAAATGTTGACGTTTTCGGTATTTTATATTTTGTCCCGTTTCTTGCTGAAAAATTGAACAATTTCATTTTTATCTAAAAGTTCACAATTTTCATCCTAAGAAACTTTTCCTTACAAAATTTTTCGATAAAAAATTGACTAATACAGCTGCACCATTTTTGGTAGCGGGTTGACAGTTCGGCGTTTAATAAAGAAAAATTGTTATACAAGTGCAGATTTTGGAGCTGTACATGCAGAAAAGAAAAGAAACTATAGCTGGTGGAAACAATATTTGGGAGACCCTAAAAGCCGCCTCATTACGAGGGTTGTAACTGTGACAATGACGCCCCGCTGCATGGACAAACCCAGACGTTTGTCTTACATGAGGCTCGTGGATATTTTAAAATTACAAAGGCGGGCCGGATTTGCGAATTTTCATTGTCTAACAATTTTTGTTTTATGTTCTCGAGTTTTTTAATAATGTATTGGTGTGCTTGTCCACGCAGCGGGGCATCATTGTCACAGTTATAACCCTCATAATGAGACGGCTTTTAGGTTCTCCCAAATATTGTTTCCACTACCCATAGGTAAAGTGTAAGTTTATTTTTCATGAAAAGGACGAGTGAAAAAAGAAAGAATTAATTCGGTTAATATTATTAACCAAAATATTTGGGTGGTTCCAGTTAAAGTGAGGAACAACCCCCATTTGCACCGCTTCCGTTTAAAATTAAGTGACAGTACTTTCCTATGGAAACAATTTTGCCAATAATCGTTTCAAAGGACTTAATCTGAAGATTAATTTTAACGGAAACCGTTGCAAATAGCATAAAGCTCGCACTAAAGAATTGAAAAGAAATAAAGAAAAACCTTACCTTTGGGCAATCAAATGTCGAACACGGTGGCTTCCCGTAATAACCTGATCCCCATCAACCCTCAAGACGTTTCCATCCAGTTCTTCCACAAAAACATTGTTGATCTTGTAGGAATTCGTAGGGCCAGTGATATAAACATCCCCTTCAAAAGTCTTCACGCCACTAATAGTTTGAATTTCATTGCCTCCAGTAACGACAAAATCTCTCGGATCGATTCCATTGATCTGATCCGTGAAAACTTCATGCAAATTTATCTGTTGCACAAAGAACAACTTGCCACTAATTTCCCTTTCCACCAATTCAAGCCCTTCTCTTTCCAATTTCGTCAGAGAAAAAGCACCATCAGCTGTTACAATATCTTCAGCATTTAGCAAGTCTTCGATTTTTACATCGCCGGTAATAATTACGTCCCCTTTCACGATTAAATCCTCACCAACAGTGACTAAGGGGATGATTTTTTCTAATTCTTTGCTTTTGATTTTGGCCTGAATGTTGATGGGGTTGAGGATATGCAAATTGTCGAAGTTCTTGCTTCCAGTTACCACTTGTTTTTCCGGTGAATCTTTGAATAGCACATCGAGTTTTCCGTCTGTGACTTGAACGTAGTTCAAATTTTTTGATACTGTGAGATTGTTGATTTTCACAGGGCCCTTCAGTATTAATTTTTGCTCTAATTCTAAATCGTTATCTGTTGATATTAAATTTAAAAGTTTTTTACCGGAAAGCACGGGGCTGGTAAAATCTTCCCCTGTTATAGACTCGAAAGTGTAAGAAGCGGAAATTATCTGATCACCCTTTCTTTTAAGGGTATATTTATCTAAAGTTTCTATATCGACTTCGTTTATAAAACCTCCAAGATGCATATCTTTTACTTTGAGATTATCAATTGATTCAATTAGTATCTTTGGTCGATTTTCGTTCAATAAATTTGCTAAATCTTGTTTAGTTAAACCGTTGAATCTCCCTGCCGACATATCTCCAACTTCTAAATTAACAAATTGACCATTTGTTGAAAATAACTGATCTCCATCTTTCAACAAAACGTTTTGCTCGTTCACAATTTTACCACCTATCCTTTCAACGTCAACACCAGAAGCTTTTAACCCTCCGTTAATATTTAAATAATTCGCAACTATCTCGTCAGTTTTATGCCTCAACGTGGTTCTGTTTTTTCCATTGATTCTATCCACTTTTAATTCGCCTTCAATTTCAAGACTGTCTAAACTGAGAGTGTCCAACTGAACGCTGGTGGGATTAATTTTGTTCTGCAAGAGTTCAGTTACGTTGTAAAGATTTAGTTTTTCGGCATTTAAATCGTTGAATAAGACGACGTTGTTGAAAATTATTCTGTTGGCTGTGAGGGTGCCGTTTATTTTATTTTGCGGAGTGGATCGGAGCGTTTCTTTTGCTTCTTGTTCGATTTGGCTGAGGAGCAAGTTGATGGATTCGATTTTCGAGTTGATTTCGCGAGATTCCACGTTGCTTCCGGAAACAGTTGGCTGTGAAAGAGGAATAATAATAATAATAATTTTTTTTTGATTCGCGATCCTCATAAGGTCACTGGATTTCTCTCTTTGGAGAAGTACAGCAAACGATATGGAGATATAACAGGAAACATATCTCTTTCTCTTTTAAATTTGTACGAAAATGACGTTAGATGTCAGAAAAATTACCTAAAGTTGACAGTTGTTTGTAAAATAGCTGCTTAGTGCTTACAAAGTCTATTTTTGCTTATTTTGCAGTATATTTCCCATATTGTTATGTTATGGTTTTATAGTGGATGCGTTTATTAACCGTTCCGTGTTCATTTTTTGTGATTTTGGGTTTCCTTTGTAACAATTGGTTTCACAAAGGTTAAATGAAGGTAATTTCGTTTTACTGTTTAAATACAACAACAATATGCTTGAATTTAGCCTCAACTGACTATAAACACTCATCACTGTTTATAATTAAAAATTTGAAAAGGCAAAAGGGGTGAAGATTAACTGTGATTAAGTAGAAGTACAAAATGTAACACGAAAATAAGCCAATAATGCAATTTAGACTTATGTGGGGGTTGAAATATACAGGGTGAGTCTAGTTAGACCAATCAGTGGTCATAACGTCTAAACTACAGAACTTAGAAATTAGATTTTGGCGTGGGTTGTAGCTGATAATGTTCAGTTTTATCTTGTAGAAACTGTTAAGCAAAAACCAACGATGAAAAAAAATTTTGAGATCTTTCATTATTCTTGCGTTAAATTGTTGGAGAATAATTTTCTTTTTGCGTTAACATTATTATTATTCTTTCCGAGTCCTATATGCAGGGGATATTATCCGCTACAATCCATGCCAAAATCTAATTTCTAAGTTATGTAGTTCAGACGCTACGACCACTGATTGGTCTAACTAGACTCACTCTGTATAATTTTGCACAATTGACACTTAGGGGGTTGAAAAATCAACAAGGGATGAAAATTAATAATAATTAAGTAGAATTATAGAAAATAACACGAAAATAAGCCAATTATGCAAATCAGACTTTTGTGGGTGTTAATTTTTCGATGCTCACCATTGGGATCTCCTAAATGGTAAAAGATACAGCAGGTTCGGGTAAATTAGAGAAAAGTTACGCTATTTCTTGACGATTAATAATGTGAAGAGAATTCCACGATACTTTGATTCGTTCGTGAGTTATCAGAAAAAAATCTGAAAATTGCCAATTTAAAGAATAATTAATATCTTCCTAACGATAGATGCTATTTAAATGAAACTTGGAACCATAGATCTTGGAACTTTTATATTTTTGACAGTTGTCAATTGAATGCCACTGACAGAAATTTTCTAGGCCTTCCAGATTTTGAATAAAAACAGTCAACTTTTCTTTTTCTTATAGGCGCCATATTGAATTTTACCACTACCGGATACACAGAAAAATTAGCTTCTCAAAAATGTAACCAACATGGACGTTTTTGACAAAACTTGTCATACGATCGCAACGTATTTTATTATTGACAGAAATTTTCTAGTTTTAGGGGTTGGTTTTAGGTTGAAGATTAATAATTTTATCCTACCACTTACATGAAAAAATTTCCAGTTTCAACCCTTAAATTTCATCCCCCTCCTTTCATAATGAAAATTTGCCCATCCGCCTACAGTGTCGCTGTAAATGGGGGGCTGATCACTGGTGGAATTAGTTGTACATCCGGCTTGGAATTAATTCCGGAATTATGGAATTATTACGGAATTATTCTGGAATTGATGGAATTTAACAGGAATTAATGGAATTAGATGGAATTAGCCGGAATTAGTTGGAATTAGCTAGAATTAGTTGGAATTAGTTGGAATTAGTTGGAATTAACTGGAATTATTATGGAATTATTTGGAATTGATATGGAATTATTTAGAATTGATAAGTACATCATTTAAAAGAAATTAAAGGAATTAGTTCTAATTGACGCGGAATTGATTGGAATTAATGGAATTAGAATGGAATGGAATTCATTGAATTAGAATGGAATTAATGGAATTAGAATGGAATTAATGGAATTTGTTGGAATTAGCCGGAATTTGTTGGAAATAGTTGGAATTAGCTGGAATTTGTTGGAATTAACTGGAATTATTATGGAATTATTTGGAAATGATATGGAATTAATAAGGAATTGATAAGTACATCATTTAAAAGGAATTAAAGGAATTAGTTGGAATTAGTTGGAATTATTTGGAATTAATATGGAATTGACGCGGAATTGATTGGAATTAATGGAATTATTATGGAATTAATGGAATTAGAACGGAATTAATGGAATTAGAATGGAATTAATGGAATTAATTCCCGATTTTTTTGAGTGATCAGCCCCCCAGCTGTAAATTAACACATCAAATCCAGCCTTGATACGTTGAGCAGATTTTGAGTTTCCGCATTTTTGTGTTTCGGCATGCATCGCGAACGAAGATTATGACCTTTTTTGTACCATCAATAGAAAGCTACTGAATGGTATTGATTTGGTGAAAATTCGAGTTTCCACCCCTAAATTTCGTCCCCTTCGATAAATTTCTCCTAAAATTCACTCCTCCTTTCCCGAAACTTGTTTTACACAAGATATTGTTTCCCTCTTGGCAAATTACAGGGCTTCATGAACGTTTCGACCCCTAAACTCCAACCCCCTATTTCACCACCCCCACATGCTCTAAAAAAAGTTATGTTTTCAATTTCACCACCCTACTCCAATTCGTTGAAAAATTGCGGCGATTTATCCTTTCAACCCTTAAATTTCATCCCCCCTGTTAGGTTCTAGTGAAAATTTGTTAATTCGCCTACAGTGTCATTGGAAATTACCCACCAAATTCCGCCTTGATACGCTGAGTAGTTTTGATTTCTCGTATTTTTGCGTTTCTGCATATTAGGGGTTGTAGCGCCTTTAAGCGTGGTTTTTTGCAAAATATGAATAACACCTTTTTTGAATCATTAAAGGACACTCCTTCAACTCTAAACTCCCACCCCCTTGGTCCGATATTTTTGGGGCACAAAGCTGTATAGCAATTTTCAGCTCGATATCTCAATCCGTTCTCAAGTTATCCGACGGCTGTCCGTAGTAATCACTAACATGAAACATTTTATTTGCTGGGGAGGTTTCTGTTATTTTGTAATTTTCAAAAATTGGCCCAATTGTTCGTGTTAGTGGGAACCAAAATGGAGAACGAAGAAAAACAAACAACAAAATTATGCAACTCACAGTTGAAGTTAGAGGATCGATGCCATCTTCCACGATATCCGCTCTCTCAGGTTTACCAACCAAAAATAAAACGTCATCTCCAGTCAACCCTTCAACGATCTTGCTGCTTACTTCACACCAATTAATCATTTCCCCACGAAACTCAGATAAGGCGTTTTCATGTCGGAACTTCAAACCAAACAAATTGGGGGTATCACCGGTGCTCCTTTTGTTAGCTACAACTACAAAAGAGTAAAAAATTATTATTTATCCTAATTACCCAACGAAGCTACGCCGTTAATTACATAGGAGCGCATGGATTTCAGGTCATATTCTTTGCCAAAATTAAAATTTTGAGAAATTTCCACAAACGACCAACCGTCATATTGGAAAAATTGTAAGCCATCAAAAAGAGATGACGCAATTAAAACAAATTCGTTGTTCGGGCCCTAAAACAGATTATTGAATGGAAAAGTTGTTAGGAAAAATAAAATACCTGAACTGGCAGCCATTTTTGAATACCATTTAGGCGGAAACTTTGAAAGGGGATGAAATAATTCTCCACGAATTTATACAAAATCGAATCAGTTTCATAGTTTATCGCTCCATGCTGATCTGCAAAATAAACCACAGAGAGGGTTTAAAGGATAACTTTACGTAAAGTCACTATTACCTGTCTGATAAGAATTGGCCACAATTAAAAAATGGTCCTTTTCCAACGGACTTTCCCAAAAAGAAAAAAAGTTGATGTCCGTGCAGGCTTTCGTGAGGATTCGCTGGTACAATTCATAACGTTCTGTGTGATGGTCGAATTTATAAATGTCCGAGTAGATCTTCGTATTTCCTAAAAACATGTTTTAATTTTTTTCGTAAAACTATTTTTTCGCACCATTGTTGTCCCTGAAATTGGCGAAAGCTAAAAAACTTCCTCCTCCTATGTTAAAAGGGGTAACTTTTTTCACCCCTTTTCCTTTAATATCTTGAATGACATCAAAATGCTGTCCGTGCCACTGATAAATCGGAAATTTCGTTTCATACGCAGCACTGCCGTTAATCTCATCCATGTAATGACTGACGGAAAGAAAAACATTATCGTGGATCCTCCACATTTTCACGTCGCTGCCAAAGTGCATGTCGATGTTTTGCACTTTATGCAGACGAAGATTCTCGAATCTGAAAATTGCCGATTTTTTTTCAAAGTCGCTTGGGGTAGTGTCGTTTTCGGCAACGGCAATAAGGGTGTAATCGTGTATTTTAATTGTGGATAGTTTTAAACCACCCTGTATTGGTGTTCTGGTTATTTCGTTGAAGTAAGTTCGTGAGTTTGAAGTCATGTTTTCGTAGATTATTAGACGATTTGCTGTTTCTTTTATCGTTGGACTTTCAAGAACTGCAGCGAACCAGGAATGGTTTTGCTGGAACAAGGCGATGTCTTCGGGGAATTTTGCGGGAATTGTCGCCGACGGTTGGACGTCTTTTAGATGATAAGAACCTGAAACCATATTTTTGCCTTTATGAATTCGAACCGCAAAACACAAAAAATACATGGGGGGAAATAAACTCCTGAACAACTAGTGTCTCGGGTGAGAGCGAGATTTTCGAGTCTCGTCTCGTCTCGTCTCGCAAAATCGAGACGAGAATTAGAAAATCTCGTGTACCTATAGGTTGCCCTTGTAAACATTTTATCAAAATAGATTTTTGATGATTTTTGATGGGTAATAGTTATTTACAATATTAGTGCGGTAAATTGCATTTTACAGCGCGAGGTTTTTTTGAAGCACGACGCGCAGCGGAGTGCTTTAATTAACCGAACGCTGTAAAATGCTTACCGCACGACACGGGGGGAAGATGTCTGCAGTCTGTACGGAAGGGTAGTTATAGTGCTGTGCAGGACGCTAGGGACTAGTTGTGACTGATGGGACTGAAAAAGATACCACAGTTGCACAGGTACCGTGACACTGGCAGACCCTCAGGGACTGTGGCACCAACAACCAGTTGTGGCTGATGGGGCTGTCCACCAAGAACCGTCGGCCACACAAGGGGAAGATGTCTGCAGTTTGTAACATAGACAGACATAAATTGATACCTCAACTGAACCCTTTAAGGGTATACTTTAAGCTGCCTTCGACACCAAGAAACCAGGTGTATCCGGCAGGGCTGAAAAAGACCTGCCGGTTATAGTGGGTTCGCGGGACGAAGCGTCAACAAACTCCCTAAAGAGCAGAAGTACCCGCCGTGGTCAAAGCGGGGTGGCTTTTCTAGCACCCGATTAACGCTATTCAGTTTCTACAGTAGAAGTACTGGGTCTTTGCAGAACCGGGGTTCCTGTAGGAAATGGATAACTGTCACAGTGCGGGCATAATGGACCATAAGGTCTGAATGCAGCGGACCCGTCAGGGAAACGCACCGCAGAACGAAATACGAATACGAAGGCGATGAAGAGTCTGTAAAAAATTCCCCGATATCTTCATCCGTTCCAGAGTTATCCAGAAAAAACTGGAAATTTTATATCTTCTAACGATTGGTGGTATTCATAATATGAAATCAGGAAGTTTTATATTTTTGACAGCTGTCAATTCAATGACTGACAGAAATTTTCTAGACCTTCCAGATTTTGAGAAACAATGGCCAACTTTTTTTTTCTCATGGTATTGGATTTTAACACCATTGGTTACACAAAAAAATTGCTTTTCGAAAAAGTAATTAATTAATATGGCCTTTTTTGAAAGAATATGTCAAAGTTTGAGTCGCATGATGCCAAGACGCGTTTCATTTCCTTTGAATGCAATTGTTTTCACATGTCAAAAAAGAAAGAAAAAGGCTGTGTACCGTTTTGCCATTGTATTTCACCTAATTTTAGGCTGATTTTACAAAATTATTCATACCAATTTAAAAATGTTGACGATCAGTCAAAAAAATCCATGGTGGTTAATTTTTTGAAAAGTTATTTTTTCTGCATCCAATGGTGTTAAAATCCAATATGGCTACCATAAGAAAACGAAAAATTCGACTGTTGTTCAAAATCTATAAAGCGTAGAAGATTTCTGCCAAGGCTATTGGGTTGACAGCTGTCAAAAATACGAAAGCTCCAAGTTTCATTTAATTATCACCAGTCGTTAGAAAGATATGAATTTTTGTTCTTCAAAATTGCGACTTTTAATTTTTTCGGGATAACTCAGGAACGAATCAAGACAAAGGAGAATTCTTTCTTCCATCTCTTACGGTTTCCCAGTTCCCAATGGTGGGCAACGAAAAATTCACCACCCTGTATAAGTAGGTATACAGGGTGTGAATCTTTCGTTGCCCACCATTAGGAATTCCCCAATATCTTGATTCGTTCCTGAGTTACTGCGAAAAAATGGCGATTTTAAAGAAAAATGTATACCTTTCTAACGATTCTTCGCATTCAAATGAAACTTGGAACTTTTAGATTTTTGACAGTTGTCAATTCAATGGCATTGACAGAAATTTTCTAGGCCATCCAGATTTTGAGCAACGACAGTCAACTTTTCTTTTTTCATGGCCGCCATATTGAACTTTAACACCACTTTAGATTCTAATTCACTCTCTAAAAATGATGACAATTACATTTTACTAAATAAAAAGAAAAATACGAAACTTGGCTATAGGCCTATAGGGACACCTATGTTATATCAAACTAATTTAATTTTAGGACTAATCCTTAGTGGAATAGCAAATAGGGTGTCCCAACGCGCGTCAGAGTTCATTTATGTCCACGTCATTAATAATATGGAAAATCCGTGTACGCCAACCCTGAGAGACTGAAACTGTGCATATTCTAAAAATATTATAAACTCACATGGGCGGCTCGTCCAGGGGGGCAGCACAAAATTACATTTTATTAAATGGAACACCCATATATCAATGCATTTTTTATTTCTACGTGTCATTCTGTGCAACTTTTGTCACGTGTGCCCCCCATTCTTAAATTCAACCGTTCTTAAGTTATTTAATAACATGTCTCACATAGACACAACCGTTCTTGAGTTATTTAATGTCTCCACTGACTTGGATGTCAAATTTTTTTCCTTGACATTTTAGGTCAAATTTCTTAACAAATTCCTATACCCAAATTGCATGTTTTTCAAATTATCGTCAGTTTTAGTTTCGCGTTGCAGTTTTATTCGTTTCCGAGTTACTGACGAGAGTAACAGAACTCTAGAACGGCAAATTCTACAGTGTATAACAACGTATAATTCAAAATAATTTACAGCAGGGAAAAACATTGATTAGTTCTACAATATAAGTCAACAAAAATGATTTCAATAGCAAACTCAATCAACAAATTCACATCTAGTCATGAGGGTAGACCTGGAATTTAATTTTCTATTAGAGGGCAAAAAAATTTCAAGGTCATTCCATTTAAAATTTTAGAGATTCTGTCTTGTTAATTTGAAAATTTACTGGGGACACCCTGTGCATGAAATTTAACATTCAAGTGTCATTAGGTAGCCCTGACCTTTCTAAGAACGTGACAAGTTCTTCGGAAATATTAATTTTTCACTGAAGTCTTGTTTTCGAAAAATTCTACACATTTTACTAAATAACTCTAAAACGGTTGAAAGTACCTATAGGGCTTAAGTTGTACAGAATAATACCTAGAAACCAAAAATGCGTTGATATATGGGGTGTTCCATTTAACAAAATGTAATTTTGTGCTGCCCCCCCCTGCACGAGTCGCCCATGTGAGTTCGTAGTATTTTTATATTATGCACCCTTTCAGTCACCATAACGTTTGGCGTTCACAGATTTTCTATATTAATAATGACCTGGACGACATTGTCAATGACGCACCGTTGGGACATCCTGTATACATAATTGTATTTTTAAAATGTGCCTTTATTGATCGTCTGCAACTTTGCATTTAACGGAAAGGAAATATAACTTTCGTCTTTCATCCCAACCCAACTAAAATCATTGCTATACAGGGTGTCTCTTTTAAAGTGTCAGTTAGCGATATTTAGAGAATCGTTTTGAGCAGCTAAACGAAAATTCACACACGGGGGTTTCAATTCATTGCCCATCGAATGAAAATATTTACAGCTCTGACGCACTTCCGGTTATACCAGAAGTGGCCGCCATCTTTGTTATTTTAAATGGGAAGCCTATGATGTTTGACTCTAGATTCGGATTGGCCTCTTAATTGTGAAGTTATTGCATCCCCACTTTACCTACCTAACTGTCATAATTTTTGACATATGTCAAAATTTGTGTAAAAAAAATTGATTTATATCCGGCAATACAAAAATTTGTATCTTCCAAACGGTTGAAGATTAAGAAATCAAATTTGGAGGGTCGAAAGTACAAGGTTTGAGCTTTCCGCTGCTGACTTACTCGTTCTTGTTGACATAACAATATGGCGGAAATTAATTTTTAAAAAAGGCGTAAGGAGATAGATTGTCCACATCTCATATTTTTCAAATGCGAGTACCATAATTTTGTTTCCAAAAGATGCAAAATTACCGGAAATAACCGGAAGTGCGTCAGAGCGGAAAATATTTTAATTCGATGAGCAATAAATTGAAACCCCCATGTGTGAATTTTCGTTTAGCTACTCAAAACGATTCTCTAAATATCGCTAACTGACACTTTAAAAGAGACACCCTGAATTGTGCACACATTTATTACGAATTATTGCCAGTAAAGGCTATCGAGAGAAGTAATTTTTCAAAGTATTTCTGCAGGTATTTATATTGAACTCAAAATTCGCAATATAGCAACGTTGGAATTTGTCAATCTTTGCGTAAGACGAAAGTTTCGTTTCCCAATACTATATAGTTATGATTGCACAGCATAATGGAGACCGAATACAGACAATCGGGACAGCCTGTATGCATACACATATTATACAAAATTAAAAACATTGAATATTCATTTAACGTAGATGTTGCGAAAACATTCAGAACAATAAAATTTTCTACAAAAAAGTTCTGCGTTTTTTCCCAAAGCAAATCTTATTTGTCATTTTGATATTTCAGCAATGGAACAGATCAAGGTCAACCTGGAAATCCAGCTATCAGAACTGGAGACCCTCCAATCCACGTTCTACAACCCCGGAGAGGTCCGAGTCGAAGACTCGACAGTCCTCGGGCAAATCCACGCATTCCTCCAAAACACGTCAAAAGAACTACCCCCATATTTAGACATCACGGTAAACCTAGTCATCGACGAGGAAAAATTCGAAATTTGTGCCAACTTGTCCCACGAATATCCCGACATAGAACCGGACATCTTCGTCAGAAACCACAAACTCAACCGAACGTCACACGCACAGCTCAACAAGAACCTCAGCGAATTCGTATCGAGTTTAAACAGGAGCGAGCCGTGCGTTTTCAGCGCCATCTCGTGGCTGCAGGACAACGCAAAGGACTTTATCGTTCCTGAAGAAATCGAGGAGCAGAAAATCGAGAAAAACGAAACGCTCATCCGATACTGGATCTACTCCCATCACATTTACAGCAAAACTAAGAGGAAGGAAATCCTGGACTCGGCGGAAAAACTTTGCATTTCCGGATTTTGCATGCCGGGAAAACCGGGGGTGATTTGTATCGAAGGTGCCACGAGCGATTGTGTCGACTGGTGGCAAACGATAAAGTCGATGAATTGGAAGAAGATTTTCGTTAAAGTTACAGAAGAGGAGAATGTTTGTAGGAAATTTAAAGACTTCAATGAAGTGGTTTTTCCTAATAATAGTATAAAGAATAATCACATGGATATGGGGGAGTTATCGAAATTCCTGGAAGACCACAACTGCGGTTACGTTTTTAAGCAAATTTTTGGGGTGGAAGCTCGATCCTCTACTTTGTAATTTAATTTTAATAAATAACTGTTATTTTCAAACGTCACATAACAATTATTGAAATGACTGTTGACAAGGTATAACCGTCATTTCTATGGCACCAGCTTTAGTGGAGTGTTGACTCCGGAGGAGTTTAAATTCATCATTATTTGCGATTTTGCAAAGTGTCAAAGTGACGCGCAACAGACGTCAGTGGAAAATTTTCGATTTTTAACCTCCCCACTCCACTTCATCACTTAAAAAAAACGGGGGTTACTGCAATCACTAAAATTTTCGAATTCGAGACAACACCAGATCTTCACGTTTTGAGGTCTCAGGAACTCAAAAAAGTGATTTTTAAAATGTGTATGTACGTACAGTCGAGAAAGTAAGTCATGCACCCAACTCTTGAGCGTTACGCTCCGAATTTAGAAAACCAGCCTTCGATAGTGGTGCATTTCCATGTCATTAGAACCGGCACCAATTAGGGGTTGTAATGCTCGGTCAAAAAACCTAGGACTGTAAGCCAGTTAAGAATTATTCGCTCAAGAATTTGGCATAAGGTGCATTATTTAGTTCTTCGACTGTACGTACGTTCGTTTGTAATCACGCTACAGCCAAAATTACTAGACCGATTTGGCTGAAATTTGGCACATAGGCATCTCGTAACCTAACTTAGATCTGAAAAGCTTTTGGAGCCAATCGTGGAACTGGAAATGCACATTTTCGCACATCAACTTTTAAATTTTAAATGCAAACCCCCATTTTTCACGTCACCATAAGAAAGACCTTCAAATTCTGCTTTCAAAAATGTATTCATTCTTAGTGCCCTTTTGACCAAAAATAAAAAAAAAATTGATTTTTATCGGACTTTAAAATCGCGGTACAGCCCAAGCCCCTGAACCGATTTGGCTGAAATTTTGCACATGGGGATTGTATTACAAGTCGAAAAGCTGAACAAATTTTGAAAGTGCCGTTTTGGCACACCAATTTCAAAATTTAAAATTATTCCCTCATTTAACCATTAAAAACAAGTTTTTGAAAGATGTATTGTCACCTTCAGAAAGATCTTGAAATTGTGGTTTTAAATAGGACAAAATTAATTCGGATTTAATGCATGTAAGAGAAAAATTTGGGGTGGGGCGAGAATTCCATTGTAGTACTGAAGAGGGTGCTTGGCTCTTGGCTGCAGGGGGTGGAAGTTGCAACTCCTGTAGCTGTGCCTAGCAGCCGCAATAAATTTTATTGACACCCCATCAGGCATAATCAAGACAAAATGCCCGAAATATATCACCAAATAATGGCATTTTAAGAGAAGTTGACACTCCATGTGAGGCAAATAGGGATGGTTTGCCCTTCTAAATTCATTTGTACACCTCTGGACAGTGTTTGTGCCAAGTGGCGAATTTCTAAAATAAAATGTTAGGTTAATATAATTTTTGCCTTAACCCTCTGGTATAAAAGGAATGTGAGGCCTGCAGTCTCTTCCCTAATACCAGTACCTATGCCGAGGCACGACAAAAACTCATTTGTACCGCAGTCGCGGCCAAAATACCAACAAAAATATTATAAGGAAACAGAATTTTTAAAACTTCTGCAGGGTGGCTTCACCCCCTAGCACGGAAATTTTGCTGGGCTCCGCTTCTAAATCTACTTCTACACGTCTGAGGAGTGTATGTGCCAAGTGGCAACTCTTTACAATAAAATGCAAGGTCCATATCGGCTTAATCCCCGGACTACATATCCACCAACGGCGTACTTTTTTAAATGCACGCTACGTTTTATGTCTCTCGTCAATGTTAAACTCATTCTAATTCCAAATTACTTGACTTGTCAAAACTTTATTCTTGTATGAGTTTCTTGGGTGCCTGTGCAATGATTTTAGTAGTATTTCATTATCTATTATCAATCGATTTGTGCTTGTTAGATATCGAAAATTCGCAAATCCGGCCCACATTGGGAATTTAAAAATATCTATTTAAAACATCAGGTAAGCCAAACATCTGGGTTTGTCCATGCAGCGGGGCGTCAATGACACAGTTACAACCCTCGTAATGAGGCGGCTTTTAGAGTCTCCCAAATATTGTTTCCACCAGCTATATGTATATGTAACTATGCTACATACTTTTAGTTCCATCAGCGCTAGATCGCTGAAACATAATTATCACAGAATTGTTGATTTGACTGCGACCTTTTTTTTTAGATTAATTAGACCGGGACAGCGCGCACGCAGTCCCGACTACCAAAAATTGTGCGCCCGAGTTATCCGCATTAGGGATAATCGCAGGGGTCAGCCCGACCGTAGTGCAATGGAAGGGCCTCTCCCTGGGGGAACCGCCTTGTTGATCACGGTTGACCCCTACGCCAGGTAAGTATGCTTTAGCAATGTCCGGATTGCCTTCTTAAACGATTTCCGCACAGAAATACCAGTTATCTGAGTACGCGAGCGCCACCTAGTGACAAAATTCGAAACCAGACGAAATATCTGAAAATGATTCTTCGTTTCTCGGTGAATGGCTTCGCTATCAATCGATAAACCCAGTCAGCTAGAGGGAGAAATAAAAAGAGAGAAAGATACTATACCATAATCGCCCACGCACACCAAAAATAAAATATTTCCAAATCACTTTCGGTTTTACGGGATGGAAAACCCTCGTTTTGATTTTGGATTCGGATTCGTCTCGTAATTGCGAGTTTATTGCACCCACCTTTTGCCTACCTAACTCACCAGCTGTCACCGTTTTTGACGTCAAAATTCGTATCAAGAAATTTATTTGCAATCCGCAATAGAAAAATTTATATGCTCCGAACATTTGAAGATTAAGGAACCAAACTGGGAGGGTTGAAAGTAGAAGGTTTGAGCTTTCTTTTGATTAGTGAGTTGTTCTTGTTGACGTAACAATATGAAGGAAATTAATTTTCAAAAATGGCTGAAAGAAATTGTCCACGACTCCCTTTTTCCATATTAAATTTCCTTTAGACTGCTATTAACATTCCCTATACCTATTTTCAATATTTTCAACGATATTAAAAATTAACGCGTTTTTAAGGTCTAAACAATGTAATTTTAGGAGGCTCTTGAAAAGAAGAAATTCGGTTTTTCTTCACTTCTGGTAATTTTTAAGACACAATGTACAAATAGAAAATAGTACCTATATTGTGTTGACTAGTAGGAAAAATATTATATTTTTTTTATCAGAGTCCCGGAATATATATTTTCCTTCGTGTTGCACATACTATTTCTGCGTCGATCGCGCAACTAGACAGAAATAATGAAATTTGGAACAATTTTTTAAGAGAATTACAGGAATATAAATAAATATCTATTATTTTCAAACGTCACATAACAATTTCTATGACACCATTTTTAGCGGAGTGTTAAACTCCGGAGGAGTTTAAATTCATCATTATTTGCAATTTTGCAAAGTGTCAAAGTAACGCGCAACAGACGTGAGTAGAAAATTTTCGATTTTTTGTTTGAAAATAAATTAATAAAATATTGTATTTTATTCGGAGTTTAAAGCGACATTATGTGACTCGTATGGATTTAATTTAAACTTCCATACACCGTCACATAATGTCTTACTTAAACTCCTAATAAAATAAATATCTATTACCTGTTTCATCACTTATCAATTCCGGGAGTTCTGGAAGATCCCTTTTGGTACGTCCGGAAAACCGCTTCCCGATAATGAGGTTTACGTAGTTTTCGATTTGTTCGCTTAAAAACATCCTCGTGTCGACATTTAAATCGCCTAAAATTTTCTACTTTATATCTTTGTTTTAAGAAAATGCAGTTTTACCTGTTAGCCTAGGATCAGCCTTCAGATTATCAAAAAAATTTCCAGTCAAAACCTCAATTTCGGCACTAATATTCAGGAAAAAGCAGGAAAGTAGGAAAAGTTTGCACCACATTTTAAAAGAATGGATGGACTGCAGGAAGATAAGTTTTTGCACGCCAATTGCAAAAAACGTAAACATGACTCGTTGCCTCGGTTCGGTTTTCGTACAATTTTCTTACCTACAGGGTGTCGCAGGACTATACTTATGGCAACTTTTCAAACGGAATCACCATTTCCTGCAAAAAAAACCGCAAATGTATTCCCGTCTATTAAGAAAGTCAAGAGCTTTACAATGAATTTAAACTTAGAAAAATGGGCAGCTAAAGAAGCGGCTGGAACCTCCCCACTTGATGAATGATCCAATCCTATCACCTATAAATTTCAATCCACTGTCTCGAAATGTTTCGGGAGTTTTTCAAAATTTGTAATTGGGTGATTGCCACTAAAATTAAGTAAATTTTCGTACTTGCTATATCTAAATTTCACTTCACCAACCTTAAAGCGTTTTCTGGGATTTTTCAAACTCTTGAGATCTTTTGCCAAAAGGGCACTAAGTTTGAATAGCTTTTTGGAAATGACATTTGAAAGCATTTCATGTGCTGATAATGAAAATTTCGAGTTTATTATTCAAATTTCAAAGTTGATATGCCAAAGTGGCACTTGGCGTTGGCCGATTCCCACCAAAATTAAATCAGCTCTTAGGCTCTACCTACCAAATTTCAGCGTGTTGCTTCGCAATTTCGATTTTTTTGATTTTATGCCAAAAAGGCGCTAACTGTGAATACATTTTTAGACACAGAATTTGAAGACCTTTCATGGGCTGACAAGAAAAATTGATGTTCATTAGTCAGCATATGAAAGGTCTTCAAATTCTGTGTCTAAAAATGTATTCACAGTTAGCCCCTTTTTGGCATAATTTTATAGTTGATATGCCAAAACGGCACTTGACGTTTGCGGATTGGCAACAGAACTACGTCCATACACACAGACACATTTAAAAAAAAACACTTTTTCGTGTTCCTGGGACCTCAAAACGTAAAGATCTGTTATCTCAATTTCGAATTTTGGAGTGACTGCAGTAACCTCCCATTTTTAAATTAGTTATGGGGAACTTAAAATGTATTCAGACTTTACGCCTTTTTGGCATAAAGGCGGAAATTTCGAAATTTCGAACGAACATTAAATAACATCAGGCTTCAGTCCAAACTACTTGGTTGATTTGGTTGAAATTTGGTAGGCAGAGATACCATTACCAGCTGAAGAGCAGATTTAATTCTGGAAATCGGCGATCAGCAAGTGCCTTTTTGACATATCAACTTTGAAATTTGAATAATAAACTACCATTTTTTTGTTGGGGTATGAAATGTCTTCAAATATTGATTCAATAAATGTCCTCAAGCTTAGTGGCCTTTTGGCAAAAAACCGTAAAATTTTGAAAAATCACCGAAAACGCTTTAAGGTTAGATTAGTAAAACTAAAGACCTCAGGAGTTAGGAAAATTTACTTGATTTTGGTTGCAATCGGCCAACGAGAAGAGCCTTTTTGGCATGTCAACTGTAAAATTTGAAAGATCACCGCCATTTGTTTTTATCAGCACATGTAGGGTCTACAAATTCTGTTTCCAAAAATGCAGTCAAACTTAGTGCCCTTTTGGCAAAACAATTAAAAATTTTGAAAAAGTCCAGAAACACTTAAGGGTTGGTTTGTCAATCGAAGGTTAATCATCGGATCTGTTAGTTATCCAATCAAATAAGTCCATTTCAAACGTTTCTGATGATCTGATTGGATAACCAACAGATCTGTAAGTTAACCTTCGATTGAAAAACCGGCCCTAAGAGACTGTGGTGGACAAGTGCGGAGGGTGGGGAGGTTCCAGCCGCTTCCGTAGCTGCCCATTTTTTAACTTCTACGCTCAAGGCGGAGCAGTATATAAAATCGATCAAAAATTCGAAATTGAACTGACATCAAATCTTTACGTTTCGGGGTCCCAGGAACCCAAAAAACCTATTTTTGAAAAATGTGTGTCTGTGTGTCTGTCCGTATGTCTGTGGACACGTTACAGCCGAAACTACTGAACTGATTTTGATGAAATTTGGCACACATATTCAGTGGGAGATTTGTAGGTGCTGATTAGAATCTGGGCTACACCGGCTCACGGAAAGTGCCTTTTTGGCACATAAACTTTAAAAATTTAAATGCAAACCCCCATTTTTCGCATTACCATATGAATGCTCTTCAAATTCTGCTTCTAAAAATGTATTCACACTTGGGCCCTTTTGACCAAAAAATGGTGCCGTGAAAAAAAAACTATGCATACCTAAATGTATATTTTTATTACCGGATTTGATAACTGATTTTTTTTCAAGCCGAAAACCTTAGTGCCATTTTTTCGAAAAATGTCATTTTAGTGGCAATTTATTTTATTGTCTGTGCGGGAGAGGAGCTGATTAGATTTTGAAGCCGATCAGTCAACCCGAAGTGCCCTTTTGGCATAGCAACTTTCTTATTTTAAATATTTAAAAATTTAATAAATGCTGCTGTTATTAATCCAATGCAGTGCGGCGTAGAAGTTCCTGCCGTCTCCGAGACCGCCTTTTTTTTTACTCTAAGATTGCGCGTCTTTGTTAGACTTGCGTGTGTGTCCATCCATCTCTCTTTCTACAGGGTTTTCACAAATTATTGTACACTCAACCGCATTAGTAATACGCGGGTGAGATAAAGAGGGAAATAGGATTAGAATGCGTGTCTGCTATTTCTGTCTCCATCAGCCCGATTATTATTAATGCGGTTGGGTGTACCATCGTAGGTGGTTTTAAAAACAAAACAATTGATGTTTTAACGCATTTACTGCTGTGGAAATAAAATGTCAAAACAAGGCGTCAAAGCCACCTTCGATGGTACAATTATTTGTAACAACCCTGTACAATCCTTGCACAACCAAACAACCGAGGGGCTATCCACTTCGGCAATAGGTTTACAAATTGACGGGAATGGACGGAAA
The DNA here is from genome assembly GCA_963924575.1 of Pycnomerus fuliginosus. Classification (NCBI taxonomy): domain Eukaryota; kingdom Metazoa; phylum Arthropoda; class Insecta; order Coleoptera; family Zopheridae; genus Pycnomerus; species Pycnomerus fuliginosus. The sequence goes on from OZ004622.1 coordinate 18,902,572, forward strand.
TACAATAGGGAATGCGGAAATTTTCGACAATGTTTAGGCAATGGCAATGGACAGGATTTTTCGGCAATTGTGAGGAATGTACGGAAATTTTAAGCATTTCACGGTAATTAAGTACGGCAATGTGGCAATACTGACATACCTTCACTCGGGAATAGGTGTACATATCTCAAGGAAATGTGCGGAAATGTTGTAGAAAGAATGGAATTTGTTAGCACTGTCAATGAAATGCATAGCAATTTTGGGAATGCTTCGGAAATTTTAGGAATATTTCGGAAATGTACGGCAATTTTAGAAATGTTTCAGAAATGTACGACAATTTCGGAAATGACCGGCAATTTTCGGAATGCTTTGGAAATATATGAAAACAAGAACGCTCCGGAAAAGACATGGAAAGGTCCAATTCAGAAAAATAAGGAACTAAAAAAAATTATAGGATAACTATTTCAATGTTTCGTTCTTGTCGCGGTTTTCGTGCTTCAATTATGTAGTTAAATACACGTAACTGGGTACCCTAATAATATAGGTACAATCGAGGGTACAATAATGGATAGAAGGCGAGGTAGAAGGGTAGGTAATTGTATAAATACTTAACTTAAGTATCTAAAACTGACAAGAAATACGGGAATGCCTTGCGAAATTGAGGGATGGTGGGCAATTGTTCGGAACAGCGGCAATTATATACTAACAATTGTCGAAATCGACTATGGTGTACAAAATTTCAGCGAGTGGATAGCCCGTCGCTAACAACTGAGATATGAGATATGTTACGCTCCACCGCTGCTGGCTTACTATGCGCAAAAGCCACGCGCACATCTTCCGTCTTTTATACTAAAAACCCTTATTAACCTGTATCTTCGGGGTTAAAGGATTCATTTCAGTCCCTTATTGATATAGGTACCGGGTGTTTCATCTCACCTCCGCGTCATTCGTTAAATAACCACCAAAATTATATTTTTTAAATGGAACACCCCGGAACACCCCAACCTACTTTTACATTTTTTTTTTTTGCAAAAAATCCGCATACAGGATATCACAGGCTCATGCGCCCTCTTAGAGAATTAAAGTGTCTTTCAGCATTCATATATTCTACTGCACCGCGCAGTGCAGGACAGACCGACAGCGGCATAAGAATAAAATGCACGCGCAGGTTGGTTTTCAAAGTCACAACGAGACACACAGGTAAAAAGGATCTCATTGGGTAAAAATCAGTTGTGACAGGCATCCAACCAATGAGTGAGCACGCTAAAGAACCAACATGCGCGGGCCGCTCAGGTAAAACTGACGTTTATTGACCACCTACAATAAGGGTTTCTAGTATAAGAAGGTCCTTTTCTAATCGTGACGTCGTCTAGCGCACTACGACGTAATTGGTGCTTGAGCTCAGGTGGTACATTTCCTATTGAGTGCTAACTTGCGTGTCTAACAATTTATCTCTCTTTACGCGCCACCCCTGCAAGTGTACTATGGGCAGAAGTCACGCGCACATCTTCCGTCTTTTTATACTAGAAACCCTTATTAATTTATTCTTCCACATACTCTCCATTCATTTTCTATTGAAGTGGCAGAACGTCAAAATTTTAATTTTAAGTTGGTACGAGGAAATTTTACTAACAGGTGAGTTGGTAGACGCGATTTCAATGCGAGACGTCAGAAAACATGACAAATGTCAAAATTTTGCAATTACTCTGAATTGGCCCAAAATGGCCTTTGTGTGCGTGCAGTTTTGAGTAAAGTGCAAAAAAAATATTCACGAAAAAGCCTCAGGTACGTTTATCTGTGACACTGCTCCTATCAATAAAAAACAAACCCTAGAAGATTTGGTTTATGTCATGTTTTTGCTTTCCCGGCCAAATTCCGATCAAATTGTCAAAAGTACACTCCCTTATAAATTTGCGTTGTACAGTTCCAGAAAAATGTTAGTTCTTATATACAGTGTGTCTCATTTTAACTGGAACCACCTAAATATTTCGGTTAATTTTAACCGAATCAATGCGTTCTTTTTTTCTGCATGTAGAGCTCCAAAATCTGCACCTGCACTTTTTTTATAGACTGAAATCCCAGCCTACTGCGATTTAATAATGAGGCCAAAACTGACGAAATCGTATTAGACATTTTTTTATCGAAAAATTCTATGAGGAAAAGTTGCTCAGGATGGCTCCAAATGGCTAAATCCGAAATTTCAGGAAAAAATAAAAATGTTGAATTTCTTGAGGAAGAATCACAAAATAACGAAAAGTTCAATATTTTTGCAACATAATGGGTGCTGTGAAATAAAAAAACAATTGAAATGAATTGATTTGACATTTGCTATCGGCTATGGATGGATAAAACTTAACAATCGCAGAAAAAGTTGAAATTATTAAGATAGTGTAAGATTTTCGTTTTTCTTAACAATTTCAAGGGACACCCCAACTAATCTGTTGCAATGTGCCACAAACAGCAAACATATGCGCTTCCACCGAAATATTTGTGTGGTTCCAGTTAAAATGAGACTGGAGAAAATGAACGGACTTTGTTTCTTGATTTTTCTTTTTACACATTTCGTATTAGTCAAGTTGCCATGATTTTGATCAAAAACGTCAATAATACCACCTGCGATAAATGTCGAATCAAGACGTTTGTGTCGGGTGTTGTCAAACTAAATTCAAGTACTTTAGAAAAAATCCAGCGAAAATGATTTAAAAAGATGATACCTTCAGATTTTGTTTTGGCTGTTTTAGCGGTGTTTGCAAGAGGCCTTTTTGATAAGTACAAATGCATCATTTTCGTAAACACTTTGAAATGCGAATTTCGAAATATCTCATTATCAAATTTCAGGGACGTCCAGTAGTTAATAATTCTATAATTCCTAAGTCTACGGCTTGCTTTCTAGTCTCAGGTGCCTTATACTGGCTGTATAAAGCTTTCATCAAAGGACGCCCTGTTGAGGTTTATTTACCACCGCCAACAAAACGAAAAATCATCGACGGCCGATTGCATCATTCCGGGTTAATAATTTCTTTAATTCATCGATTTTTATTTTAAATTTTTAGATTGCAGTCTTTTTCGCAAAATTTAATAGGTAACGATAATAATTATTGGGCAAAAAAACTACACACTAACAGAAGAAGAGAAATTTTACCAAATATTAAACCTGAATCGTCTTCCACCATTTCTGTTGATTCTTCAAAAAGTTTGTACTATGTGCCATGTCGATGTAAAAGCCTAGAAAGAGATTGTGGGAGTCAGAGTGCGTTGAGTATAAAATCCGGAAGTGAAGCGCCCGACCAACTGAAGGAGGAAGTGCAATTCGACTTCAGGGGACATGGCGACTGTGATTGGGAAGACAAAGACGTCAGCAGAAACAGAAGAAGAAGACGCAGAATTACCCGAAAAACACGAAGTGGCAAAGTTTATTCTTGCGTAAATTAAACCAACAGTTCACAATAACTACAATAAATTCTGGTTTATTCATTGCTGCGATTTTTAACAGATTTCACAGAATGTTTCCTATATAACTCACCGAATCATTGCGTGCTGCTGCAACTCAATTGTCGAAAAATTAAGAAAATTATCAATCACTTGCCCGTGGTTCTCAATGGGGCTGTAAATTTTAATCTGCCTCATGTGGGTGTCTCGACCATTCTGGTGGTTACTGGTAACTGCGATTTGAATCATAAAAACCCGCACGGGCTTCTCCTTTATATCCTTGATGGGGATATGCACCCAACCGGAAGGTTCCGACAACATCACCACTTCTATTTCTTGTAAATCGTTAAAATGACTACCCACCCGGATTGAAATGCGACTCGGTGTATAGCTCTCGTCTAACTTATAGTCTGTGTAAATGTAAATATCGCTAATAGTGGTTTTTCTTTGAAATTGTACGTTCACTAAGTGCGGAAGTTGGCCATCTGACTGCCAGTAAGTGTCGTCTCGATCATCTCGAAGTTGATCCACCCCAAAACCTGGAAAAGTTGAAATTTGTAAACAAACATAACCTCAAAGGATGATACCTGGTTTACAGGACGATAGACTCCAAATTGCTTGAGAACCTACTTCTCGTACGGTCCCCGAGCGTTCGCTTTTTATTGGGTCGATCTCGCTTGAGGTTCTTGAGCTCATTTTCATTAATTTCTGATTTTTTAAGGTTAAAATTTAAAATTGACATTGACAAGTCGCTGACCGACGCATGACCGATGAGTCCGATGACAGAAGGCTAGTGATGGGTTGTTAAATAACAAGTTGTTATTTTATAACTGTTATTTGGGTCATAACAGTTACAACAGTTATGACGTATTAAAAATAATAGTTATTTTTAATAACAGTTTTAACGATATTATATGATAAATACCCGCTGCACTGACTGGGACTGAATTGTCAACTGATACCACTGATACCAACAGGTTAACAGAACATAACAAATAACAACACACTCCAAGGATACGGAACGAATACCATAACAGTTATAGGACGTAACAAATAATAAAATAGCATTCATTAAATATTAATCGTTGCAAACCAAAAAATATTCTTCAAAGGTTGTGAGATATACAGTCAAAACTGTATTAGCCGGACACTGGATTAGACGGAAACCTGTATATTACGGAAATTTTTGGTATTCCCGACCCTCCTCATAAGAAATACATATAAAAATGTCTGAATAAGCCGGAACCTGTCTAACGCGGAAACGGAAAGCATTTTGAGGACCAATTTTGGAGGAAAACCTGCATAACACGGATTTTTCTAGCAACTTTTAAAACGCGGAAACCTATTTCTTTTGTAAACGAGTAAACGTGACGAATAATGCCGTTAAGGGATTTAAGAGAGGGTGTAATAAAACTGACCTACCGCTCGAATAGTGGAAATTTGGGCTGTGCCGTGGGAATGCCGACAAGATTTGTAAGAACTCGTAAAATTTATTGATAAACACATTTTATTTCCTTACGCGGGTGCTTATTGCAGAACGAGGCGAAGCCGATAATGAAACAATGAGGAGGAAGATTTTAGAATTAAAAACAATAATGAATTCGTCTTAGGTCTTAAATAATAATAAAAAACAACTTACATTGTTAGATATGTGGGGCAAACAAACGACTTTTTCTTTTCTCATTGTATCTTTAGTTTTGTCAAAAAAAATTTTCAAAACCTTGGTAAGACGGAAACCTGCCTTTGACGGAAATTTTTTCCATTCCCTTGCGATTCCGTCTTGGACAGGTTTCACTGTACTTGAAATAGCTGGTGAAATAATTCTGCTTTATAAATGAGACATGTAAGAGTAGATGATCGCAGATTTGATCTGAAACTGATCATATTAGTTAACGAAATAGCTGTTATAAAATAACAGTTATATTTAACTGTTATTAAAATATAACGATAACAAGTGTAACTGTTATGGAAAAATAACAGTTTTTACCCATCACTACAGAAGGCGTTTTTTCGCGTTAAACCGGTATTACAGTATGCGAGTTCTCGTGCGAGTCCTCGTAAGAGTTGTGTAAGAGAACGATATGAAGATGTCTACATTGAAAGATCTCTCGCAAGACCTAATGTTTGCGAGAACTCGTACGAGAATTTTCAAATTAGAACTGCATCTATTTTCCATACGAGTTTCTGTACGATTTGAGATTGAGCATGCGTAGTTAATTTTGTGTGACAGCTGATAGAGTGGCCGGCTCTTTGTAGGTTAGGTTCTTGGTCTCTTCACGTTCTTGTGGATATTGGGCAGTATGAGCCCTAATAAAAAAATAAGTTATGTACTTTATAAACTGTCTTCTAAAAGTAATGCAAAATTTTTGAGTGGAGTAAAGATTTAACCGAGAATTTATTAACAACTTTGGAACTCTTTCCTTGTTTGCATGACCGTAAAAGGAATTTTTACAGCAATCACCATGCAAGGGTGCAGGCCCTGCAGGAAATTCGGGACAATTTGCGAAACGACTATCTCGTGTTGCTGTATGGTGTATGTAAAGAAGATCATATTTTACCTACGATTTCACATCGTACGAGTGCTCGTACGATCGCTCGAATTGCAAAATCGTACGAGAACTCGAATAATGTAATAACCTGCTTAATTCTGAATTGAGATAGGTACCGAATAGATAGGTAGCGAATGTGACTATTGTTTACGATGTTGTCTTGCAGATATCAATATATCACATTTTACATTTTAAGCAAGTGGCTTTGCGACTTTCTTGAATTTCTAGTGACTTGTGAAAAATATTGATATAAAAATTGATATTTCCAAGGAAATGACGTTAACAATGCTTACGGCTCCAATCAGTTTGCGCAATTAAGGTTTCCAATGGACGTTTTCAGTTTTACCTGAGCGGCGCGCATGTTGGTGCTGTAGCATGCTCACTCATTGGCTGGATGTCTGCCACCCACATCTGATTTTTACCCAATGAGATCTTTTTTAGATTCCTATTACTGTAAAAGAGGGACAATGTGTCATCTGAATCTGACGGCCAACTGTCCATCTTTTACAGAAGGATCGGAGTCTAACCTGCGCGTTTCGTTGGAAACATCATGGAAATCAACCTGCGCGTGCTTCTTATTCTTGTATTGATCACTCTCTTTATTCGACAAAGTGAAAACGTGTATCAAAAGAGATAGACATGCCTCCATATTACGTCACGAAATAGAGAAAGATCTACAAGTGTGGAAATCTTCATTGATTTCAACATTGACTAAAGACTAAAGTCAATCAAGTTTCAGAATCTCAGCAATTTGATTGGTCAATATTCAAAAGAACCAATCAAATTGCTGAGATTAACTGAGGTTCCTTAGATAAACGTGTAAAAGGAACGCGCCTAAAATAACGTTGAGATAGCGCTCTCTCAGCTGGCGAATAAAAACCAAATAAATTATACGGATACGGATGAGAGAACAAGAATGATTGACTCATTTTTCCGTATTGTCGAATAATTAGTTGGCCACACAACACTAAAGTAACAAATGCCGGAGACCATCAACATCAAAATAACAGGCAATCAGTAGCGTCCAGACAGACAATAGGTATTTGGATAATTTTTTTGGGTACTTTTTTGGCTATTTTTTATAAATGGAGGAAATGAGAAAAGTCAACCATTCCCGATCTCTCAGTATGATAAAAACACGATTATCAACTCCACCTCTTTACATACCTAGCTCTGATTGATGTTTTTCACCCATACATACAGAGTGTTATTTTTAAAACGGAGGGGGGCACTTGCCTCGTATATGTATAAACGGATTTTTTTCCACTTCCGGTTTAACCGGAAATGACGTTAACTTTGTTTTTTCAAATGGAATGACACCTTTTTCTCAACGGATTCGAAATCTACGATTTTTTCTGAGTTAAAAACATGTATCATACCTGACCTGAAGTCCATACCTCGTCTTTTCCGGTTTTCTCCGGCTTTTTGTAGGTTTTTCTGATTTTTTCTGTATTTTTCTTATGGAGATCAGCTGATGGAGTTATACTAAAGAAGACCTGGCTAAAATGTGCAATTTTTAAATTAAACTTTCCATAGCTGCCCAGCCAGCTCTGCTGCCCTGGAGCGCTTATAGCCATATTTGGAGTAAACTCCACAACCGATTAGGCCCTGATAGAGTGATAGGATACCTACAAAAAATGGTAAAAATTTATCGTTTTCTTAATTTTAGATCGCGTTAAGCCGTTAAGACGTGCATTTTTTAATTTTGCATTTTTGATTTTGTATTTTTTCATAAAATAAACATTTAAATTACACATTTTGTGTTTTAAGATGTTTAATTTTCATTGGACATTTTAATTGGGCATTTTTTAAAGAAGTGGGCTTTTCTGTACATTTCTAATGGACTTTTCTGAATGGTTAATACCAGAAAAGACCACATGGTTTTTTCCAAAGCGGTTTTTCCCATAACAACCCTGATTCACGGCCACCCTAGATTTTCAAAAACATCGAAGAAATCGATGAAAAATTGAGATTTTCGAAAAACGCAAAAACATGTCTACCTACTTTAATTGCTTGATGCAAATTCATCTGCCCATGGACATTTTCTTTTGAGATTTTGACAGATTGTGAGGTAAGAGAAAATTTGATAAGAGAAATCAAAAAATGAAATTGCTCAGGTAAATTTGCATCAAAAAAACTAACTTGACATGTTTTTGCGTTTTTCGAAAATCTCAATATTTCACCGATTTCTTCGATGTTTTCGAAAATCTAGGGTGGCCGTGACGGCATCACTTTCGGTCAAATATGACACATGTTTCTAACTCAGAAAAAATCGTAGATTCCGAATCCGTTGAGAAAAAGGTGTCATTCCATCTGAAAAAACAAAGTTAAGGTAATTTCCGGTTAAACCGGAAGTGAAAAAAATTCCCTCAATATACGCACAAGTGTCCCCCTCCGTGCGGGATTGGCCACCTTTTATTTCAATTCAATATCTTTATTATATCCAAAGATGTTCAAGGTGGGAAGTTTTAAAAATAACACCCTGTATAATATGTAATAATAGGACTGTTGCCTAACGACAACGTCTTCGAAAAGTCCTTATACCTAATCCCTGTTGAAAATGACCATTATAAAATGCATAAAAACCAGTGGGTTTTTCTATGGTTTCTGCTGGGTCTACGGGATCCCGTTGGATTTATTTTAACTTTAATTGTGATTCACTGGGAATATCCATCAGTCACCAATAATTTCTAATGGTTGGTTTTTCACCATTATTCTGATGAAGCGAATTCAAATTTCTCTCTATTTCTTATCAAAAACTTTAATTGGCAGACACATTTAAGTGAATTTTCACGATTTTATAGTTTGAGAACCACAGAACACCGGTTTGAACTACAAATTGGTGTTCTCATCGATTATGGCGAGTGTTGCGCAGCTGGAAATTAGGCGCTTGTCAGATTTGAGAGGTTTTATAGTAGGTACGGGGTTTCGACTGAAAATGTGTAAATCATTGGAAAAGTAACCTTAATAGGAAAGCGCGAAGCGCCGACTATTGTACAGATTCCTGTAAAACGCCTGTCAATAAACCAACTGAAACCACCTTGAAACCCATTGATAAGGCGCTTTCCTTTTGCACATTTATCATGGAAATCTTACCAGCAATTTGATTGGTTCATTTGAATTTTGACCTATCAGATTCCTGAGATCATGCTACTGATACATATAAATGTGCAAAAGGAAAGCGACAAACTTTTATGGACTTTGGACTTCCGTGTTTTTGCGGTTTTTGCGTCGTTTTGTCATCCACGTCACCCATCCAAATTTTTGTGTTTTCCTAGTTTTAAAATTAAAGTAAGTGAAGCAGTTTCGAATGAAGAACTCAAAAAGACCGCCTTCTGTTATCAATTCCTCAACAAGATAAGGTACTTTGCCGCCTTTTTTCAAATTTCCCTCCCACTCCTCCCCCGTTAGTTGTTAAAATGCTGCAACAATAAAAACTCGAAGAGTGAACCAGTCAAACTGCATTATTACCTAATTATCTTACAAAGCAGTTTTCGATCATATGTGATTAAGCCTTAAATACAGCTGTTATCATCGACTGATAACAAAATAATCAATTTTGGGGTCGAAGGCGGAAGTTTTTTTGTGGCAAAGATGGCCCCTCACGTTCAAGGTAATTTTTTGTATATGCATCACAGAAAGTGTAATTGTGATTGAAATATTTCTCTCGCAGCTTGTTCCAAAAAATTCGCTTTATTTTTGTATGAAAACAATTACCTCGACAGCTTCTCCATCAGCAAAAAGGAAGCTCGAAGGATTTACATGGAGGAGTTCAAATCACAATTCAAAACAAAGTTGAGTTTTTATCCCGTATTTTATGCTACCATATCACTACTTAAAAAGCCCAAAGATTACAATATAATGACGTACAACCCACAAAAACTTAAAAAACTGCGTGCAGACTTGCCCACTATCGGTGAGTGTTTCAAAGGTTTTTAGTTGATTTTAGTGGTGATTTTTGTAGAAGAGCAGTTTGAAAAGGGGAATAAGATGAAGAGTATGACCCTCATCAGTCAGAGCTTTGCCTTCCGGAGTACTTCTAGCCGGGAGAGCATTTTTACGCAGAAAGAATGTAAGATTTGCAGTGTTAAGTTCGTCAACCTGAAGGATTACGAACTTCATTTGGAGCAGGAGTCGCATTTGTTTTTAGTGAGTTTGGACAAGGCTTGTAAGTATCAATTTTGTTATGAATATTTATTATACTTAATAAATTATACGCATATACAGGGTGTCCTGGAATTATGATGCCAATGCTTAACCAGAGCTTCCTTACGTAAAAATATGTCGAAATGTTCCTATCAACCATATGCCAAAAGTCAATCGTTTCCGAGTTATTGGGCTTAGAATGTGACCCATTGAACATGGTTTTTTGTCAATATTTCAGAAACCACTTTATTTACGGTTTTCATATTTTGCACACTTTATTAGCTCTTGAGTACCTATGTTTCGGTACATTTTGTTTATTGATCAGTAAACGACAAGGGCCGGATTAGGAGGGTGCCCCAGAGATAGAGATAGACAGAAATAGCTGTCAGATATCCACTTTTTGTGATAAAGCAACTCAAAACAAAACTTTTTTCACCCTTGAGATTTTTTCGTTTACGCGACAGTTTTTGAGAAAAAAATTAAAAATCTAAAATTGTCGTCGCAAATTTTCACATTTAGGGTACAGAAATAAAATCAAAAATGTAGTTAACTATTGGAAACCACAGATAAACAAACTTGACAAGCCAGTAATTAATTTTTACAAATTACGGGTTGTTTATCTGTCGTTTCCAATAGTTAACTAGATTTTTGATTTTATTTCGGTACCTACCCTAAATGTGAAAATTTGGCACGTCAATTATTGATTTTTAATTTTTTTCTCAAAAACGGTCGCGTAAACGAAAAAATCTCAAGGGTGAAAAAAGTTTTGTTTTGAGTTGCTTTATCACAAAAAGTGGATATCTGACAGCTATTTCTGTCGAATTCATTTTTTTACAAAAATTTCTGTGGGGCACCCCCCTAATCCGGCCCTTGTCGTTTACTGATCAATAAACAAAATGTACCGAAACATAGGTACTCAAGAGCTAATAAAGTGTGCAAAATATGAAAACCGCAGATAAAGTGGTTTATGAAATATTAACAAAAAAACATGTTTAGTGGGTCACATTCTAAGCCCAATAACTCGGAAACGATTGACTTTTGGCATCTGGTCGATAGGAACATTTCGACATATTTTTACGTAAGGAAGCTCTGGTTAAGCGTTGGCATCATAATTCCAGGACACCCTGTATACAGGGTTAGTACAAAGTCCCGGGACGGTCAGTTATCTCCGTTATTTCTTGAGATTTTACTTTAAAACTTGGTGCCCAAGCATAATTAACTACAGGGAATTTAAAAGTGTTTTTAAAAATTTTCTTGGATTTCCGGTTAAAAACCGGAAGTGACCCAAAAAGTCGGTTTTTTAAATGGAATTATAACATCGAAGAAATCGGTCAAAAAGCACGATTTTTCAAAACCGCAAGCACACGTCAACCTTATTTTTTCAAAGCAAATTCAACCGCCCAATTACATTTTTGAAAATTCTTTTTTCTATTTTCGCTGATTGTGAACATTTAATAAATTTCAAAAAAGCAAAAACAAATAAAAGGAAATGTGATTGCGCAGTTGAATTTGCATTTAAAAAATAAGGTTGACGAGTACTTGCGGTTTTGAAAAATCTTGCTTTTTGACCGATTTCTTCGATGTTTTTGAAAATCCAGGGTGGCCGCGACTTGACTTTTGGTCAAGTATGATAAATGTTTTCGATTTTAAAAAAATCGTAGATTTCGAATCCTTTGAGAAAAAAGTATGATTCAATTTAAAAAAACTATTTTTAGGGTCACTTCCGGTTTAACCGGAAGTCCAAGAGGATTTTTAAAAACTGTTTTCAATTCCCTGTATTTAATTGTGCCCGGGTACGACGTTTGAAAGTAAAATTTTCAGAAATGACGGAGATAACTGACCGTCCCGGGACTTTGTACTAACCCTGTATGTATTGTGCAGGAGTCATTAGTTAAACATTTTCAATCAAATTACTTAAAATTTCAGAAATTATTTGTTCTAAGGAACAAACTTCGTGTGTTTTCAGTATACATTTATTCAAGTAATCAAAAAAAAGTCATCCTCAGTGACCTTTAGAATAATTTCAAGTCATATCTTACATTCAGTAAGTTAACTGGAGGTGAGATTTTGTTTTTTGGGTCTTTATAGGCGACGTTTTTAACATTCTCGTGAAATGTTGCTATGATTTTCGAAAAATTATTGCTGAATCAAAAATTAATCGTGATGCTCAAAATCTAGAAGGTCCAGAAAATTTCTACCGATGCCATTTTATTGGCATTGCAGCTATCAAAAATGTAAAAGTTCCAAGTTTAATTTAAACAGTTGGGGGTGTTAATTATATATGTTAGTTATATAATAACTCAGGAACCAATCAAAATATCAGGGAATTCTCTTCAAATTCATAAAGACCAAAAAATAGCGCAACTTTTCTCATAATTTAACCGACTTCGTAACTCTTAATTTAGAAGATGCCAATGGTGAGCAGTAAAAAAGGAACCACCCTGTATAACATATGTTTTTTATTATTGGTTTTGATAGCTGATTTTTTTCTTTTGAAAGCGGAAGTTCCATTGTTTAGAAAATTCTCATTTTAGAGCCTTTTTGGCAAGAAATCATAAAGGAAAAACTGAAGATGTCGAGATGAAATTTGGCACACATATTCAGACGGTGTCAACGAAACCAGGCTCACCCCCTTTTTTTCCGCATTTATTAAAATATTCTAATGAAATTTGGCACACATACAGGGATAGTCAAATGTATGGAAACAGCCGATTATTTCCCACTATTCACTGTATCAAAAAATTCTTCAAATAAGAGTTGAATGGTAAATTTAGGCGCACTTGTGTTGATCAATTTTTTTTTGGCAATAACATTGCCAAGTATTGACTTCACCGATTTTTTTTTTATAAGAAGATGTCAAGGTCAGTAAGGTAAAGGTAAAGGTAATTTTTTTCTCTTTACAACGGTGTGAAAAAATGCTCTTAACATAATGGAAATTTTGAGATGTCAATTGAATATGTTCCCAAAAATATGGATTTGGCTCTCCCATTTCACAAACTATGCACTTTATCAAAGAAATTGTTCCAATAAACGTTGAACCGCAAATTCAGGCGCATCTTTTTGATGCGATTCATTTTTTTTAACGTCTCCTTCACGGAGTATTACGTCATACCCATTTTTCTAATAACAAGATCATGTCGAGTGAATCACATCAAAAGATGCGCCTGAGATTGCCTTTCAACTTTTATTGGAACAATTTTTTGATAAAGTTTGTGAAATAGACGGCTAAATCCATGTTTTTGGGAACATTCAATTGACATTTTCCCGAAATTTCCATTATGTAAGATCATGATTTTTTGACACCGTTGTAAAGAGAAAAAAATTACCTTTCCAAGGATACTACACTTGGCATATCTTCTCATTTAAAGAAAATGACGGTGACGTCACAAAAATTTTCTAGGCTTTCTAGATTTTGAGTAATGACAGTCCTTTTCTTTTTCTTATGGCCGCCATATTGGATTTTGACGCCATTAGACGCAAAAAAATCATCTTTTCCAAAATGCAACCAATTCGGGCTTTTTGAAAAAAGCTTGAGTCACACGATATCAAGACCGTGTTTTATTATCGTTGACTTCAATTCCTTTCACATGCCATAAGAAATTGAAACAACTTTTAGGCTGATTATACAAATTATTCACTTCAAATTTAGTTTCAAATTGAAAAGCAAATTTTTTGTGAATCCAATGGTGTTAAAGTCCAATATGGCGGCCATAAGAAAGAGAAAAGTTGACTGTCGTTAATCAAAATCTAGGAGGCCTGAAAAATTTCTGTTAATCCCATTGAATTGGCACACCTTGTCATTTAAAGAAAATGTCGATGACGTCATTACCTGGTATGTCAATGTCAAAAATAAATTGATTAACCCAAAACGTGCCTCTAAATTTACCATTCAACTCAACCTATTTGAACAATTTTTTGATAAAGTGAATAGTTTGGGAAATAATCGGCTGTTTCCATACATTTGACAACCCTGTATATAACATGATAAACTGCATTATTTGACATCTTGAGTCTTCCGGTTTCAGCGGAAATGGGCCCTACTTTACAATTTTAAACGGAACAGCCTATACAGGGTGTCTCAGAACGCTCGCACCAAATTCTAATGGAGTATTCAGGACTAAATTCTGAGTCGATTGGCGTTTTTGAAAATTTCCAGGGTCCAATAGTTCTCAAATTATAAGAGATTTAAGAGGACCAATCAGATTTCAGCTTTGAGTTGCTTCATAAGGTAATTTAATGCTAGATGCACTATTTCCTAGGTAACAAGATACTATCAATGAAAATGTATACTGTTGTATCTTGTTACCTAGGAAATAGTGCATCTTACATTAAATTACCTTATGAAGCAATTCAGAGCCGAAATCTGATTGGTCCTCTTAAATCTCTTATAACTCGAGAACTATTGGACCCTAAAAATTTTGAAAAACACGGATCGACTCAGAATTTAATCCTGAATACTCCACTAGAATTTGGTGCGAGCGTTCTGAGACACCCTGTATATCAGAGTACTCGGAATTTAATATAGAACTCGAAAACATACGAAGTGATTCAAAATCTCTCTGAATTTCAAAAAATGCGGTTTATCATGTAATACAGGGTGTTGTCAATTTCATTGCCCACTATTGGGATCTCGGAAACTATAAGAGTTAGAAGAAAAAGAAAAGTTGACTGTCGTTAACCAGAATCTACGAGGCCTGAAAAAATGCCATTGAATTGGCAGCTGTCAAAAAATAAACATCCCAAGTTTCATTTGCTTAGCCTCAACTGTTAAGAAGATATTAATTTTTCTTTAATATCGTGATTTTCAAATTTTTCAGGATAACTCAGTAACGAATCAAGATATTGGAGAATTCTTTACAGATTCTTATTCACCCCCAAAAAACGCAACTTTTTTTCTAATTTAACCGATTTTCTAGTCTAACGGTTTCCCAGATTCCAATAGGGGGCAATGAAATTAGCAACACCCTGTATACGTATGTGTACCGCAATAATTTCATCGGAATATTTCAGTAAATGCGAAAAAAAAGGGGGGTGAGCCTGGTTTCGTTTCGACACCCGGTATATTTTTTTACTGTCGGATTCAGTAGTAGTTGTTTTTCGGGGTAGAAAACCTTAGTGCCATTTTTTCTAATGTAACCAACTTCGTACCTTTTACCGTGAAGGAGATGCCAAATGAATTGTTCAATGTTGTATTTTGGCAAAACCAACGTTTATCGGTTGTAACTGTCATATTATAACTTTGAGACAGAATTCTATTGACATGCAATTTTAAACGTAAATGTAAATGCCACCAATAACTTTGAGTTTTCGTAATTATTATTACACATTTGACACGAGTAGACTGAATGGGCCTTTCTAATTAAAAAAAAAAAAATCGTTTGTTTTGTTATACTTGCAAAGTTGAAGCAATTTCTAATATATTTGTTCAATTAGTTTGCAACGTAATTGCTTCTACATAATCTAAAAAAATAAAAACAGATTGTGACTGTAACTTGTGCGCCAGAAGTTTAAATCAAATTTGCCAATTAGAACAGTACATTCGGAAAACTCCGCCCACTAACTACGTACCGATAGAGGTTGAGCCAATAACACTGGGAAGTTTGTCTGCCATTTGTCAGCATATATGACGTCATATATGCTGACAAATGGCGCTTCGAATTTTCAAGATTTTTTAATTAAAATACTACAAAATGGCAAGGGTACTAATCATGAAATTAAACAAGTTGCAAATATTTATTTGGGAAAAGCGTTTATGGCTGCCATAACCGCTCATATAATAATATTATTATGTACATGTGTGTTATTATTTACTATTACTTTGGTTTGCGTCTAATAGTAGCTAATCTCGTCAATTTCATTATTTGAGGGGGTCGACACAAGTTGCTCAATAACCAATTAAACGAATGGAGACTTTTAATCGGTTATGTTGTTTGACGCTAAAAACTATAGGGAGGATTCTATGCCATTCGGGGAGGTGAAAAAAACCATAACTTGACCCTTAACTTTATTATATCGCTACTTTGGACCTAAAAACAGAGGTATGTAATGTATTTTTGTGTGCATACATCTTATTATATGTTTTAACCGGAAATCAATAACAGTCAGTCACAGGCTTCAGGCTTGGTTGTTTTCTTTTCATCGTCCTTGATCAAATTTTCTTTAAAACACTAAAGTCCATCAGATAATAGGATTCATCAAGTTGGCTTGGGTTTTTCAAACATGATCTTAGTAGCCTCAGTACCTGCGTTATCTGATTTACCGACTTGATCGGTTGCCTAGCCACTTTTTTCTTCGCCCCTTCCATCAAAAAGTCAAAGCTAACTTGATGAACTTTTCATTTGAACTATTTTTTTCATAATCCTAATCTTAAAATCTCCTGGGCTGCGTTCAGAAATGACACTTTGTCTAACCTTTGGGTAAACTAGAAAAAGGCAATTGTCAGTGACATTTATGAACGCGATCCTCGGTTTTTCATCATCAGCCAAATTAATCCCACGTCACTTTTTGACGTATTTACAATTTTTTACACAATTTCACATCAATACCGCCCCTTACTCCCTTTAAAAAACCAGCAACCGCTCACTTTTTGATTGCTTTCTTCGCCTTTCTAGTAGAAGAATTGAATTTTTTAACGGTGTCCCGCCCAAGTGGGATAAAATGCACCAAACGGCAGTTAGATTATAGCGACGATGGTAAGTAACAATCGTCACCTACAACTCCTTTTAAATTGTTACAGTGAGGGACGCGAAGAGACGCAAAAAACAGTCCTCCCTGGAATTCACCGTCGACGACTCGAAAAACCTGAGCCTAATCGCCCGCAAAAATGTCCCCAAGAATTTATTCCTGCGTGTCAAAAACGTGTCCAAAGAGGTGCACGAAATCGTGGCCGTTCACACGGACAGTAGCGTCAGAGAGGTCACTTTTAAATTGAGTCGTTTCCCTATAGAAATCGCACCGGCGACAACCCTCGAGTTTGTTTTAAGTTTTTCGTCGAATAGGACTGGTGCTGTGTATTTTCCCATGTTGTTCAAAATTAAGAGGCAGGAGGTCGAAGAGAATTTCCCCGTCGAATTGGTGTTTCACGTGCACAGCGATTTTCTCGATAATTTGCATCCGGATAGACCGTACAAACGTGCCAATAAACCGATCGTGAAGGAGTTCATCGAGCATATCGATGAAGGGGAACGGCCGAAAACGTAAAAATGATAGGTTTATAACTTTTCCTGTAGTGAGTTTTTTAGGGGTGTTGTGAGTTCCAGCCCGCTAGTCCATCGTCTTAAACCGTATCCCCTGGTTGTTGATCTCGCTCTTTTAATGAACGCGGGCTTAAAACCGTTCACGGGCATTACCAGTCCTCAGCTGAAGCGTTTGGACGAAATCAAGTGAGTTCATAGTTGTGGAAGATCGTAGAAATTTATGTTTATCCACGGGTGTTACAGAATGGACTCATTCTAGAATGGGTGCGAGGTTTTTTCGCTTTAAAACCCGTGGATAAAGCATAGTATTCTATTCGTGTGTAATGATTATTGTTCTCTCGGATGATTTATGGCACTAGACTAAACGTCATCCTCGGGAACAATAAAATTCATGACACACTCATTGAATAATGTACTATTCTATGTTCTGGATTGGAATGTCACCATTTAAGCACGCATTTTAATGCTCGAATGAGCTTGTTCATTCTTAAGCGATTTTTGGCGAGATTTTGTTTTGAGGAATTCACAATATTCACCGGTTGTCGCCATCTATTGTTAAACAGAGTATGTAATAATTGGTTGGAAGCTTTAATGTGCGCAGAATCCGCTTTCTGAGCAAGAGATGCCAAATGTTTCATCTTTTATCTCTTACTAATACACGGAGAGGGATGGAGATAGAGTAACATTGCAGCCTCTGTCAGCTGTCAGCTGAGTGTTGTGCAGAGTTTGACTTTGTTTAGGAAATCGCAAGATTCCAGAGGATACAGATTCACAATAATCATTATCGAACTTGACTAAAACGTGATTGCGATTTGTTTTCGAAGACCTAACATTTATTATAGTGAAATTCTACAGGTAATAAAAATCATAATGAACCACACCAAATGTCAATAGTGTCACTTTCAAATTGTGACGAAACAAAATCCCTGCTTCAGTAATTTTGGGGAGTTCATCCAAGAAATTTGACGCGTGCGCAGTAAAGCTCCTGAATATCGTGAATTGTATGCCTTCATTAATTACATTAGATAACTGTCAAACACAAATTCAGAAATGCGTGAAGTTAGCAACAAGATGTAAGCAGGAATGTTGGGACCTATTCCTGCTTTTGCTGCTACATTCCCGCTTTATCCTGCCGAGAACCCGGAGCCAGCAACACTAACCGTTTTCGAGATATTTCGAAAAATATTATTGTAGCTAACTTCACATCTGGCAACAACGTATAAGCAGGAATATTGGTACATGTTCCTGCTTGTGTTGCTATATTCCTGTATTATCCTGCTTGAAGCCTCAACTCAGCAACACCAACCGTTTTCCAGTGGCGGATTTAGGGGGGGGGGCGAGGGGGCGATCGCCCCCCCCGAGATCCGTACCTAATCATAAACTTCGTACATAGTGGGCTGTGTAGGCGGCCGCCTGGGGCGGCAGTTTGGGTTTTCCAAAAACTTTTTGGGGCGTCACAGTTACACAATTTACCAATTTGATTGAGCATTTCTTATAATAATTATTCAGACATGAGGTTTTAAAATAAAATGTAGGTTTACTTAAGCAAGGGCGGGACCTAGGACGTCCTAGGGGGAGTAGAGTTAGTCGCTATGATTCAAAAATTTCATGCAGAAATGTCCTATTTTACTCTTTTTGTAAGAAATGCGATCTCGATAAAAAATTCTCCTTATGGGACTTAAGTTTTTCAAATAATGTCACTAACATTCTGAAGTGCTTAGAAAATGCGTGACCTTGAAATTTTGTAAAATTTTTGCCTGCGGCGCATTTTCAACCCCCCCTACCATTGCTGTCTAACAAATTATTCCCCCATTCAACGAGTCCCACTATTAGAGCGGCATAATTTTACTTCGCCTACGGCGGCAAAACTTCCTAAGTGGCCCCTGCGTCCACTGGTTTAAAATTATGGTTTCCCATCAATTCGCCCCCCCCGAGATTGTCTTCTGGATCCGCCACTGCCGTTTTCGAGATATTTCAAAAATTATCTTGATAGCAAGATGACGTCACTCTTGGCAACCAAGTGGAAGCAAGTCATTACCTGTTCCAGTTATATTCCTGTATTATCATTCTCTGCCTAGATTTAATCAGTTTTCTTGTTTTATATATTAGTAGTACAGTCGGGGATTTTGAAAATGCCCACCCAAGCACGACGATTCACTTGGTCGGCTGAACTACTGCCATTCGATTGGATTCGACTAACATTTATTCGACAGATTTTGGCAGCAAGTTTCTGATGGGTGGAGTTTGAAGTGCTATGCGCTTCCGCGAACCAAGACCGTTGTAGATTCGTCGACACTTTTGTCCTTGCAAAAACGCAATTTCGTTGGCACTAAAAGCGCATGTATTGGCATGTATTGACAACTGCTACTACAGCTTGCGCTTGCTTCAAAATCGCCATCGTACTGAAACCAAGTTTGTTCTAAACCTTTTTGGTATTTTTTTTTCTATATTCTTACTTTTACAACTGCAAAAACTATGTAACTATTTTAAGGTTAGGTTGGATGACTGACTTGGTAAAATTTCAATTTCACCTTGGAACTTTTGTCCTTTTTAGTTTTTATTCGAGTTGCGCATGCGTCAAAATGGACGTCATGTTTTGATCGCCGACAGAATTTACTTGAATGTCTACTGTCAGTTATGTGTCATTGATCATCATTGTAGGTTAAAATGGTTAAAATAGCACGTGGTAAACGTGAAAGGTCCCAGATTCAGTTGACAGTAGTGCCAAATGACGTATAAATGCACTAGAAATGACACAAAATCAACGCATGCGTATCATACGGGGCCAAGCGCAATAAATCCCCACCGGTGCCTTCAAGGACCTATTCTGCTGTAGAAACGCAAAAACTTTAATGCGCACGCGTTGACCGGTTGCCAACCATTTCTGATGGCTGCCAAAACAAACCTATTAATGCTAACTTCGTGCTGCAGCTGCGCTGTGCAGTGCAGTAGAAATAATACGGTCTGATCTTGCAGGACGGAGGCCAATGGCAGTCATTTTCAATTCTTAAAAATTGACGTCTCGCAAATTGACGAAATTTTATTAAATTGTAAAAAGTCGTATTTTTCAGTGTAGTGAAAAGAAATCCAAGATATCTGGGACAATATATTTGGACTCCCCAAGTCGATTTGAAACCTGACGGAATAAGCGGCTCATCTCGAGTCAAGACTTTTTTCAGAGAATATTTCTGGGACTACCAAATATCTTAAATTTAATTTTAAATGTTAATCCACACTGAAAAGTTATAACTTTTTGTTACACAGTAACGATTCACTTGGTCGACAACGTGCTCAATATTTTGCCAACCTGTCAAATAAATAACAATCGAATGGCAGTAGTGCAGCTGAGAAAGTGAATCGTCGCGGTGGGGTGGACATTTTCAAAGTCTCCGACTGTACTACTACTATAAAACAAGAAAATATAGGGATACAGGGATACAACTGGAACAGGTACCGACTTTCTTGCTTCCACTTGGTTGCCAAGAGTGACGTCATCTAAAGTCCGTTCATTTTCTATTGATGATTTTAATAAAAGAAGGACGTCTAAGAATACTTACTCGAAACAACGTGATTAAACGAATATAACGGATGACAGTCTATATGGGTTGCCAATTTTGGTGATTAATGCTTTTGGACGCTTTCATCTTGGCATCATTTTGTCACAAATTATTTATTTGTTTAACGTTATTTGTCATTCTTGCGTTACATTAATCTCAAAACTGGCAGAGCCGTTAATACAGCCGGCCTGTTTTGCCTACTGGCTCCCTTCATGCACTGTACTTTTGACAATTTGATCGAAATTTAGCGGGAAAGCAAACACATTATCTTCTACGGTTTATTTTAATTGTTAGCAACAGTGTCACAGATAAACGTACCTGAGGCTTTTTTGTGAATAGTTTTCTTTGCACTTTAGTACTTTGCAAAATTTTGACATTTGTCATGTTTTCTGACGTATCGTATTGAAATCGCTTTCACCAACTCACCTGTTAGTAAAATTCCTTGCAAAATTTCCTCACACCAACCTAAAATTCAAATTTTGACGTTCTGTCACTTCAATAGAAAATGAATGGAGAGTATCAAGATAATTTTTGAAATATCTTGAAAATGGTTGGTGTTGATGAGTTGGGGCTTTAAGCAGGATAATACAGGAATATAGCAACACAAGCAGGAGCAGGTACCGTCATTCCTGCTTCCACTTGCCAGGAGTGACGTCATCAATAAACATAATTTTTGAAATATCTTGAAAACGGTTGCTGAGTTGCGACTTTAAGCAGGATATAGCAACACAAGCAGGAACATGTTCCAATATTCCTGCTTATACGTTGTTGCCAGATGTGAAGTTAGCAACAATAATATTTTTCGAAATATCTCGAAAACGGTTAATGTTGCTGGCTCCAGGTTCTCGGCAGGATATAGCAGGAATGTAGCAGGAATAGGTCACAACATTCCTGCTTACATCTTGTTGCTAACTTCACGCACCTCAAATTCAGACATGCTGATGTGGCCAACCTAACTTTTTGCATTAAAATTTCCCTAAATGTTACTCGTCAAACTTTTTTTCGAACTCGTGCTTGAATAGGTTGCCTTCTGTAACTTGTGTTTTAATAAACTATTCTTCCTGCACGACCTTGTAAAACAATAATTTTACATGGCTAGCCGATGAAATAAGAAAACACTACATACGAATTTTTCCGGCTAGACGCGTAAATTTTTCTCACACGGATCACGGCTAATCAAGAAAATTATTCTGCAGCTGCCATAATCGCGTTGCAAAAACAGTTCGGGATTGATTTTTTGACTGGAATATAGTATTCGAGTGTAGAGGAAGAAAAATGTACGAAAGTCGTTTTCCGGAAAACATTAATCACTTTCGCTCTCAGGTCCCTACATAAAGTGTTTGTTGTAGAGCCGTTCTAGATGTGGAGGATAAGACGCACTGTTTGAAGGCCTCAAATTATGTTCAAATATTGGACCTGCTTCTTTATTTTGAGGAGCATCAGATGAACATCAACATCAGAGACTATGACGTCGATGGACAAGAATTGAAACTCGTTTCCAAGTCAAATCTGTTGGAACTTGAGGTTTGTGTTTCTAAACTTTTTTCTTTTATGTCATAGTCTGATCTAATAAAAAACGAAGTAGAGTTAGATATGGAATAGTCAGTTACGTTAGCTAAACTGCAGGCGATTTCCCTTTAGCTTGCAGGTGCTTAAAAGTTTAACATATATTATAACGTCACTCTAACGACTTGTACCGCCTCATTATCATTATACAGTGAGGACCTAAAGTGCGCCCCCCCCCCCACTGCATCTCGGGAACCGCCGCTGGCTGGGGCCTTGAAATTTTTAATGGAGCTATTAGTTGAGAAATGATGCCGATTGGCAATAACACAATGTGCCATGACCTTGAAGCAGAGCTGGGCCAAGTACCGAAAAAAAGTACTTAAGTATCAAGTACTAAATACTTGATATTTTGAATATACTTCAAGTATCAAGTACCAGTACTGGACAGAAGTACTTGAAAATTGCAGTCCAGTACTTTAACTAGTGTGCACACGTTAATTACCCAGTACCAGTACCAATACTGAGTAAAATAAGGGACTGAGTATTTAATAAAGTACTTAAGTACTTCATAAAATACTACTACATAAAGTACTTGACATAGTACTTAAGTAGAATAAGAGACTGAGTATTTCATAAGGTACTTAAGTACTTTCAGGACTTACGTACTTGACACAGTACTCAAGTATCTACTTGTTATTGAGTACTCTTATAAACAGCGGGCTAGCGACAATTTGACTGACGTCCAGACCGCTGCGTTTTCGGTGAGGGTGGTTGTAAACATGTCATGTGCCGTCTTATTTACATGAAAAATTGACAGGATTGCAGTCTGCACCCCGTGCCCGTAATAATTTCGAGTTCTGATAACGGCACCACGCAAAAAGTGCTCCATTTCAATTAGATTTATGGTATTGTTTTGCGAATTTCAGGCTTCTAAGAAATGAACAAAGTAAAGTCGTTCTTGGATTTGCCCCAACCTAATAAATACTCTAAAAACCCCCTATTTTTCAGTAAAAGATTCAGTACCGAACTCGATACTTAAGTACTCGATACTTAAGTCCTCGATGCTTAAGTACTCGATACTTAAGTCCTCGATACTTAAGTACTCGATACTTAAGTACTTGATGTCGCATGGTTTAAAATACCAAGTACAAATACTTCGCTCGAAAAAATTATTCAAGTACCAGTATCAGGTACATTTAAGAAGTACTTGAAATACCCAGTACCAGTACCGAATTTTCAAAGTACTTAAGTACCGGTACTTTAAGTACCAAAAGTAATCAGTACTGTACTTCAAGTACATTTCGATACTGAGTAGCCCAGCTCTGCCTTGAAGTGTCAAAAGTTATGACATACAAGTAAAAAATTTAAATGGCAGTTATCTCAGTTGTTCAACATGGGCTCCATGCATCATTTACTGACAAAAAAAATGACAGACGGGAATTTAAAAGCAAATTAACTGTGCAAAACTGAGAAATAATCCCCAAAAAGTCCTTTTGCAAACTCTTTCCCGTCTTTATCTAATCATATTGAAGATGTTCTTGAGCAAAAAAATTAACCAATTTCTTTGAAACCTTTACCATCGAATAGAGAATTAAATTATAGCTTTCAACTGCGTGACTCCTCTTGCCATTTCAAATTCTTGACTTGTTTGTCATAACTTTGACATTTCAAGGTCACGGCACATCGTGTAATTTAGGCAATCGGCATCATTTCTCAACTAATAGCTCAATTCCAAATTTCAAGGCTCTACCTAGCGCGGTTCCAGAGATACAGGGTGGGGGGGGGGGGGGCGAACTTTAGCTCCTGTATATTATTTTATACAGGTGGTTAATTTTTCGATGCGCACCATTGTGCCTAAAAGGCACTTTCCATAAACCGATATGACCCAAGATCTAATCAGCACTTACAAATTGCCCACTGAATGTGCGTGCCAAATTTTATCTCTAGTTTGAGCTGCAGCGTAATTACAGACACACAGACAGACATTTTTCAAAAACCACTTTTTCATATTCTCCCCTAAAGCGTAAAGATTTGATATTTATGGCGATTCGATTTTTCGATCGATTTTAGTAACTGCTTCGCGAAGCGTAAAAGTTAAAAAACATTGTCCGTTGATTAATGATAATGATATTAAAGGAGGATTCAACTCAGAAACTCGATGTTGAGGTTATGGCTGATTCTAGTGAGAAAGGCGTCCGTTATTAAAAAATTAATCCATTTCAGCCAATAAGTTTTCACACTTACGAAAAAGAAATTTATCATCATCGGATGTTGAGGGGTGCATTCATATTCCATGTAGCAAATGTTGAGACTGTTGATATAATGAAAAAAGACAAAGAAGCACTGAGCAAAGTGAAACCAAGAAAATTCAAGTCGGGGGATGTAAACGGGGATAGGTGCAATTCAAAACACAGTGTACAGATGAAATATGAATTGATGCAACGAAATTGTATGTAGCAGTCACATCACATGAATCGAGGTTATTAACAAGTAGATGTCGAAGCAAAATGGCTTGATTGTGGCTATCGAGTTATTTCGAGCCGTGGCAGTGATGCTTGCGAACATCCAGAAATCACAACATGAAGAAAAAGACCACAGGAGGATGTTGAGTACATCAAATTAAACATTCATTTACCTATTATTTCAAGTGAACGTTAAAATTATACTGAGACTTGTCACCACATTATTATTTATTTATTTATTTATCAATACATTTGATGTTGCAACATTTTATTAAATTTACTATTAAAGTGACGACAGATGCTTAATGTTTATTTGAAATTTTGTCACTGTTCCTTTCTGGCTGACGAGAATAGCTTTTCTTGGTCAAACGATTCGACTCCAATGGCAATGTAAAAAAATCAATCGGGTGAGAACCCGAGACACTTGTATTCGGCGAATTTAGCAAAAAATCCATGAACCAATAGAAATTAATTATAATTATCTGTAAAGAAAAGGGCAAAAACTCGTAGTTTCGCATTATTTTTTTTTTCACAAACGATGACAAATGACATTTCCAACCGACGCTTGTCATTCCGGGTACAGTCTGGAGTGCGTTCAGAATGTCGGAGCGGGGTGTAGGGTGCACTCTGCCGAAGGTGATGTTACGTCAGAGACAGAGTGTATGCCGGTGCGTAGTGCAGTTGTGAACGGTGTCAGCGACGGTCTTACATTGCAATCAAGAAGGTAGGGAAGGGAGGTTATGTTTACGTGCAAGTGGAAGTTTAGTTAAATGGATTTCATAGTTCCATTAATGATACTTCCTCCTTGTTTTGCCCAATTTTTGGAATGTATATTTGATAATGGTGAAGATAATGAAGGAATTGATTTAAATATTTTAATAGCAGCAACCACTGGACTTCTTAAACGGAAACCTCCTAGGATAGACAGTTACATCGAGAGTGTAGTAGAAAATTACACCAGCCAGGAGTTTCAACAAAATTTTCGAATAACACTTCGAAGTTATGAAAATTTATTAACAATATTAGGGCCCCCTTTGAGTAAAGCCGGTGCAATTGGAAGGGACAGAGTTCCAATAGAAAAGCAAATATTATCAGTAATATGGTTGCTTGCTACACCTGAATGTTCGAACTGCATATTGTTCCCACTTGTTTGGGCATAGTTGGTAAAAACATTTCTCGGACTTCCGCAGTTATGGGCACTAAGATCAGTTGTTCATCTAACAAAATCAGCTAATTAGAATTTTTTTTGTTATAAAGTAGGTACCCATCGTTGCAAGCAAAGTTGGCCGCCTTCTAAATAAGGTTTCCCGTCAATCATTACCAAACTATGAGTATTCTCACTAATAAACTCTTCTTCCATGCTGGCGGCTTATTACTTTACACCTTTGTGCTTTACACAATGACACACTGACACAGAACAAGTGGCAACACTGGCAACAAGTGGTTTGAGGTTATTTATTGACGTTTATGACATTGCGCATAACAGGGCGATTCTTTCCACGGTCAGGACCGGGGAGTTTAGAGCGCACTCCGAGTGCTTACCCACACGATATTCTGAACGCTCGAGAGTGAAAGGGGAAGTTACCCAAAGATGGATTTTGAACGCTTTTCTTTCGCTCTGGTATAACTCTTACACCGAGAGCGTTCCTTTATGAACGCACTCCTGCAGTATAAGCTAGACTGCCTTTCAGTTGTTAAAACCACGGCAATCGTGGTTTTCCTTAGGAAATAATTAAAAATCCTTATTATTTAAATAATTTATCTCTCGGCTATTGTTAACTTTTTTCTTCAAAAAATTATGTTACCATAAAGAGAAAATGATTTTCTAACGAAATAACCTTAAAAAATTCAACTATATCGAAAACAAAATTTTTAGGCCCTCGTTTTTATTTAATAATTTCGGTTTGAATAAAACTGGAGCTTTCTTTATGGGTCCCATGCGTAGGGGACCATTTCAGCTACAACATATCCAAAAATTGAATTTCCAATTTCAATATCTTAAACGCTAGGCTACTGATTTGTCCAACTAGACTCACCCTGTAGAGTAGGTGATAATAATAAGTTAGTTTGTAGTGTTAACAAGGTGCAGATGCTAGATGCAATGGAAAGTATCGTAATTTATAAATCTAGAGATAGGCTTATGAACGTTGATACAGGCCCGTTCGCATTTTCATCTCTGTTGCTACTTTAGGGAGGACTTGTTATATTTATACGTGTTCACCTGCGCGTGACCATTTCTCGACCTGTGATTGGTCTAATTTTCACAGCCGAGGGGTGGAGCTACCCGGGTGGGCCTATAAATATTTCAGTTTTCTGGCAGTTAGGGTTGTTTAGCTTCGGCTTTGATAATGAGCACATTGTGTTCGGTACGCGTCAGCAGTGAAAATCGTGTGGGTGTGTTCTGAAATAGCGCCCACCGTGGATTAATGTGTCACCCTTGAAACAAAAATCGACCTGTTCAAACATTTTTCGGAAAAATGACCTTAAGTGTGAAAAAACCGGCCTGTTTCGTTTCCGTTGACACCCGGTATATGGCATGGTTGTCAATAAAAGAAATCATTTCAATTTCAGGTACCTGGATTGGCGGAGCATCGTCCTTCCCTAGTGCTAGGCGACGCCGTGTGCGCCCGAGAAAACAAGGACAGCAACACGATCTTCAGAGGTTACGTCCATCGTGTAAACGAAACTAGCGTCTGGTTACGCTTCTCCAATCGGTACCTCTGCCTTCTCTTGTGACATTTTATCATTTTTTTTTCGTTTTTAGTTTTTTACATTCCGTACATGTCCCAAAGAAGAAATTCTACATATCGTTCAGTTTCAATCGATATCCGCTGAAGGTCGAACACCAGGCCGTGGAATTCACCAAACTGACAAACATCGCCCACCTGTTCTTCTCTGAGGAGAGCAACGAAAATCTCGACCCGGAAACGGAAATCAAATGGTTCAATCGCGACATCGAGTCCAATCCGGAGCAGCAACAAGCGGTTCGGGCGATATTGCAGAAAACTGCAATGCCGTCACCGTATTTGGTTTTCGGTCCGCCCGGTACAGGCAAGACCAGTACTATCGTCGAGGCCATAAAGCAGATTTACAGAACTACGGAGGCCAAAATTTTGGTCTGCACCCCGTCGAACAGTGCCGCCAATGAAATCACGAGGAGATTAGTGAATTTCATCCCCGACAGAGATGTGTTCAGATTTATCGCGATGAGTTTTCCACAGAACCAAATTCCCGAAGAAATAAAAAAAATCGTGAATTACACGAACGGACAGTTTTACCAACCCCGGATGGAAACGTTGTTGCGAGTTAGAGTTCTGATCACCACTCTGACGACGGCCTCCAAAATGTTGAACCACGGATGTCCCCACACACATTTCGCTTATGTTTTCATCGATGAGAGTGGACAGGCAACGGAGACGGAAACTCTTATTCCCGTCGCCGGGATAATTTCAAGTGGGAAGATTCCGGGAAGTTTGTCGGCGCAGATCGTGTTGGCCGGGGACCCCAAACAATTGGGACCGATTGTTCACTCGACTTTGGCTCAGCAGTACGGATTCGGTTTGTATCTGCCCTTTTTATTGTCAACCGCTATATACAGGGTGTCCCAATTGTTTGTATTCGCTCGATATCTCAATTACTGTTAGAGATAGCGAAAAATTGTTAAATACAAAGTTGCAAAGGGTCAAACAAGGCACACTTTAAAAATGCAATCCTGCATATAGGCTGTTCCACTAAGGAATAACAAGACAAACATAGTTTCTTTAAATGGAACAGCCTGGATTTCAATTTTTTATTGGATTTTATGATGAATCCCAAGTAACATTCATTAATTGTGTTTTCATCTTGAAGCGAATGGTTTAGAAATATTGGTAATTTTGTGGATTAAACAACTCAAGATTTTTAAACCAATCAAACGTCAGAATTTATAGGCAGTCGACCAATCACTATGGTTTTCAACTGAAAAACACCACGAGTGAAAAGCAGGATGGTTTTCTAGTGAAAAAATTTCTGGCAAATGAAATGTCATGGCAACCTTATTGAAAACGGTCTTAGCTTCTCAAGTTCGTCCCTAGTAACATTATGAACCTTCAAAAATGTAGAGCTTAATATTTCGAAATTTTTAAATGGCACCACTATCAAAATAATGTTAGAGCCATAGGTTGTAAAATTAAGCGGCGGTGTGATGTCACACTTCTACTGTGAACTTCAGACTGTAGATAGGAAAGTTTGCAAAATGGGAATATTTCCGGGAAGAAACAAATGATGTTCAGGAAATATTCCCCGATTTTTGAATTTGGCGCCAAATTTTAAGATTTATCAACCTAAAAATGCCCTGCCTAAGTAAAATTTGGTAAACATTTTGTTAATTCTTGTTGTGATCCATATAAATAACATAATGTCTAGAGTAACGTTGAACGTTACTAGCCGGAGTACCGTCGGATACGTCACAACAAAGGATTATAGAAATACAGATTTCACGCGCACTCAAATAAAGCGTTGTTGGCCGTGTGGTAGGAGGCTTTGCTTCTGCAACCCATTGGCCGAAGTCGGATAATGCTTCAAATTCGTTTTTTTTTTCTACTTCCATTCAGGTCTATGTCAGGTAAAGTCTGTTTTTAATAAAAACCATATTATTCAAGTTTTGCCTTTTGATCTAAACACTTAAAACAACCTAGCGCGCAGCTAACGGGATCCGCCCGGTAACGTTTAACGTTACGTTAGCCTCGGCCTATAAATAATGATTTACTAATGCCCGTTTGCACCAACACTGATTAAAGCCTAATCGTTGATTAATTTCATTAATGACGGTTAATGCTTTGCACCATCATTTTAATCAGAATTAAATCAACGATTACCTAATTGGTCAATTTTGGCCGATTAACACTTTAATCATAATTTAAATCTGACAAATGTCAAGAAAAATGTATGAACTATGGTCTGTCCGGGATCCACACGACCAAGATTGACTTTGTTGACAACAATGATTCGCCATGGAAATAAGGTGAATCTTGGTCGTGTGGATCCCGGACAGAGTATAGAGTTTGAAATTGTTGAAGATGATGATTTAGTGAGAGGATCGTCGTCTTTGGATGCTGATGGTCCTCCACCTGTCCGACTCAATTGCATCTTTGTTTCGGCTGTTTGTTTCCTGGTGGTTCTTTTCTGATTTTCGAAGAAATTTTTTAAATTTTCACCACTTCTATTAACCATTGCTGGGCATAGTGAATTAAATTCTTCTGTAATTTTCACCCAGGCCCTTTCTTTTTTCTCCTTCAAGGTGCCGTCGGTCTTCTTATTTTCAATTATGTGCTTGTATTTATAAGCCATAGCCCTAAACATGACTTTTTCTCCTCCGGAGTAAAGTTGGCCGCTCGTGGTCTTTTAATTTTATTATGATCCATTTCTAGAATACTAAATTGATACATTTGTGAATATTACCAAAGAATAAAAAGGCTTACCTTTTACCACGGATGTAGATTGACTGTCATTTGTTATTTTTTACGTATACGGATGTCCCACTCGGCCGGTTACTATGGTCCATTTTTGCTCACACTTGCGGGGGTGAAACGTAAGGGGGGTACCGGACAAATCACATACGCCCTCACTAAAAACGGCCTATTAAGGAACTATGTGCCTGGTGTCAGCCACAACGAAACGAAGTCCGAAGTCCAGGACTGGAAAACAATGATCTCTGACAGTATTACACTTGACTTGACGCACACGCTGTGTAAAAAGTAAGGAGTGTAACCAACAATTCAATTTTGACAGTGAATAAAGCACTCAAGGTGAGCGGTGTCTGTCGATACTCCGTATGCGAAAGTAAATTACGTTACAGGAATCTTCTATATCAACGTTGAGGTAGGGCCTTTGTCCGGTAACTAAGAAAAACAAAGAAAAATTTCTGGAGCCACACGAATCGCCTACAAACTGCCGTAGTTTCCAGTCCGTATACAAAAAAAGTAAACAAATGACAATCGACGTTCGTGCCTTTTACACAACGTAACACTTGAGTTTAAAAATGTCAGAATGATGTGTGCTTTCTGTCACAATCACAAGTTGCCAACTATCATTTTCCGTGTTTTTCTTTTAATCGACGATTAACTAATTAGATGACTGTGCAAAGGACAAATAATTTAATCGTGATTAGAAGTTAATCATGATCAACTAATCCTGATCAAGCCGATCGTTGGTGCAAACGGGCATAAGATTTAATGAATGTTAAAATCCTAAATTTCAGTTTCATTTAAAGCAAAATCGAAAAATCCCGGAAAGTTTCCGGAAACTCAGCAATTTTTAATTTAAACTTTCCTTGAATTTTCAATAAATGAGAATTTACCCATCACTAAATTAGTAATTTATACTTTTCTAATAAATATTGAGAAAGACGGTATTTTGAAGATCTCCTTTGAGGGGGCTAATTGGAGGGCGAACCGCTAACCAAACTTTGCCCGGACACCCCCCCAAAATATCGTCCTGATTTCCTCCTAAGTTGTTCACCTGACATCCCTTGCGGTTTGCGCCCCAGGACTAACTTGCTTAAGAGTCATTTGAATGCAAAACGTCGCTCTTACTTTTTGTCTTATTTTAAGCTGATTTTTAGCGTTGCAGAGTATTCGTTCTTGGTTTTGAACCGTTTTGCTGATGACGTCATTAAAATAACCTGGCGCAAGAATAACATGTTTTGAAACCGAATTGACAGGTGATTAGCTGTTGCTAGGAGTTAGGTTATGTTGATAATAAAATAGTTCTGCAATTTTTAATCTATATAATTTTAAACTTTTTTTTCAATTTGGACCTTCCAACTGCTTTTTCACAATATTTATAGATGTTCTGCACATATCCTTGCTCTCCAACGTAGCAGAATATCGTTATTGTTGTAGGAGTAATAATTATTAGATCAATTACTTTGAAAAATTGCAGCTGTCTCTACATCAACAGTTAAAATTACATCAAATTGTAGGTACCTGAATCGTGATGTACGTAACCTCAAAAACTGCTCATTTGCCCCCATTCGCTTCCCACCCTTCAAATACGTCATTAATGCAACGCTAAAATGGCAAGTTTTGAAACGATCGCTTAGTTTTGAAGCTATTTTATCGCTTATAATACCACAAGTGCATGCTATTTAATCGGTTAAATTTTGAAAATGATTACGAAAGCTTGTTGCCGGTGGTAAAATAATGAGAACTAAATTGTCATTTATTATCTGATTAAAGCCCGAGAGCTTTAGCTCGAGGGCTTTAATCTTTGATAATAAATGGCAATTTAGTTCGAATTGTTTTACCTATACGGCAACAAAGCTTGAGTAATTATTTCTAAAATTTAACCGATTGCAATAGCGATGCACGAGTGGTATTCGGTAAGATTATTTCATAAATTAAACTCTTGTTTTGATAAAATTATGATTTTTTAAACCGGGGTTGCCTATACTCAAAAGCCCAATATGATGTTGCGAACGAGCCTTTATAGCTCATTGACATTAATGACGTTTGAGGTTAGGAACCGTGCAAACAAAATGTTATTGAGTTTTTAGGATATATCCAGAAGAAATCAGCGTTCTTTATGTCCAAAAACACCTAAAATATGGTTTTTGGAAAGACTTGTGTTTGGTGGTCGTATTTGTGGACCTTTATTTCCCATAATTTTGTTTAAGTGGTGATTTTCAGCAGTGAACAAATTGTGTTTAAAATCAAGTGGTCATCGGAAACGATTAAATGACTCGTGCAAACACCGATAAAATGCATTAATCACTCTTAAATGAACTTGATTGGATAGAAATTTAAAAATGAGTCTAATTGATTGGTTTAAAAGGAGATTTGAAAATAATCGCTAAAAAACGGCTTTAACCTCCCAAATCAGCTTCCGAGTTTCTTGCACACAATTCCTTCGAAATTGAGTTAAAAAAGAGATAATTATTGTCGCCATTTTAAATTAAACAGTCGAAATTTTGAGCGCCTTATAAGGGTCCCAGTAATCACTGCAAAAGGATTCGCTTTCATCATTAAGCGCTGGATTATGCCAAAGGACCCCGCACCATCCTTATGGGAAAATGTCTTTCTGTGGGTTTGTCTGAAATTTTAGTATGTTGTAGATTTTGACCTCCTGATCAAAAGTTATCATTGCCACAAAGGAATCGTACTGACAGTTTTTTGCTGCAGAGGGTGCCGAAGATAAAATTTTCCCATAACAATTACATTCAACGAAAATTAATTTGCATTTTTGCCGTCATAATACCATAATACCACATGATAAGTCCTTCTGGGGAAAAATTTATCTTCGGCAGGCTCTATTATATTAGATTTTTTATTAAACTGCCTTAAATGGTGTCTCCAGTTTCGGGTCCGTAACCCGACTGACTCAGTCACCAATCTTATATTTTGTCTTGGTCATTATTGTTTTATTGTAATTTAATATTCCTTCTAAAACAGTAGAAATAAGAGCGTGTGTGATTCAGATAATCGGAGTATTGGTTTACGCAACGTGTACTTAAAAGGATGACGACATTCATCATTTCATAGCTTTTTCTTCATGGATCTAACACGGCCAAACTGACAACATTCCGCTCTCGGAATGCATAGATCTGAACGATAAAATATAGGGCCTTAAATAATATAACAGCTTCAAGGTACATAATTTTTTTTTTTCTATTGTTGAGTACTTATAAAATAAAAATGCCGTCTCCGTGTCCATAATTTGTTGTGATTCGAGCCACTCTGCTACTCTGCAACAAGAGAAGTAGATAACTATTTCTTTAAAAACACTTTCGACAAGAGGCGGATTAAAGGCCACCGTACTACTTCGGGAGTTCATTTTCACAAAACAGAGGATAACCGTATAACTTTGGGAGTTCAGTGACGGCATCATTTTTTCACAAACAGAGGATAACCGTATAACTTTGGGAGTTCAGTGACGGCATCATTTTTTCACAAACAGAGGATAACCGTATAACTTTGGGAGTTCAGTGACGGCATCATTTTTTCACAAACAGAGGATGACCGTATAACTTCGGGAGTTCAGTGACGGCATCATTTTTTCAGAAACATAGGATAACCGTATAACTTTGGGAGTTCAGGGACGGCACCCTTTTTTTTCAAAACAGAGGATAACCGTATAACTTTGGGAGTTCAGGGACGGCACCCTTTTTTTACAAACATAGGATAACCGTATAACTTTGGGAGTTCAGGGACGGCACCCTTTTTTTTTCAAAACAGCGTTTAGTCTTCAAAATTTGCAAAATTCATAATCAGACTACCATCTAACACGGTTCAAAGTAAGTAAAGAACTTACCAGTGTCACATTGATCAGATTGTGATAATAGTTGTTGAAAATCGTCTGTCGTTCAATCTGTTGGCCAAAGTCTCAGCTGATCCTTAGAGCATTTCAGGATTTTCTGGGCTCCTAATTTTTGTAATAGATAACGACCATTGGCAGACAGTGATTTTATGATATATGGTCCAACAAATTCACAACTAAATTTTTCAGGTCGTTGTCCCCTGTTTAAAAGGACAAAATTTCCCACTTTGGAAGTTTCATTATCCCTTCGTTTTTTGTCAAAAATTTTCCGTTCTTTTTCAGCATTTTCCTTTAGCCTGTTTATTATATTACTTTCAGGCGGTCATCGGAATCATAAGGTGGAGTACACACTGGTAAATCGGAAAGGATATTTATAATTTGGGGAGTTTGGCCTTCTTGTCCAAAAACTAATTTAAATGGAGAACATCCTGTTGTTTTGTGTTTTGTGGTATTTAAAACTAGCTGTATTTTCCACAACTTGTTCGGCCAATCTGTCGAGGATTTCGATTCAACGCGCATTAGATTGCTAATAGTACGCATAAAGCGTTCTACTTGTCCATTAGCGCGGTGGGTACCAGGGGTTGTTACATGAAGTTCAATGCCGAATTGAGCCACAAATTCTTTGAAAACTTTTGCAATAAAGTTAGTTCCAGCATCGTGTATTATTTTGTTTGGCGTTCCAAAAATTCCAATAAAATTGGAAAGATTTTCTTTTGTTTCTTCTGTTGTCACATTGAATTGAGGGTATAAGATGCAAAATTTTGAGAAAGCATCAATTATTACGAACAAGTAACGATACTTCTCTGAACTTTTCAGCAAGGGATATCTGTCCTTGACTGTAACCTTATTAAGGGCTCTGAAGTCAACACAAAGGCGATCTGTACCGTTTTTCTTTTAAACTAGTACCACTGGGCTAGCAAATGGGGAGTTGCTTTCACGAATAATTTTATTTTTAATCAGATCAGTGGTAATAATTCGGACTTTATGTCGCTCAGATTCTGACATGCGATACGGGTGATAGTAAATTATCTTATTTTCTGAGAGGGTGACGGTTAGTTCACCAGTATTAACAGCCTTTACTGAATTACCGCTCGTAATTATGTCTGAAAAGTCCGAAATGAGATCTAATAAAATCTCCTTTTCGGAAATAACTAAATCGATAACTATTGTAGGTTCTACAGAAGCAGTTGTATTTATGGGGACCGTGGCAACTAGTTTATGTTCACTTCTATTTTTCACCAAGGTCACATTATAGTCGTAGATATTTTCTCCTATTACCACTTCATAACTAGGACTGTTAATCTGAGGTACAATAATCAGATCGAGCTCAATTTTCAATTCTGGAAACTCAATAAGAGCTTTTGTGGTTGTGTAGGAATTATATAAATAGTACCGTCAAACCACCTTAATGGGGTCAATTTAAAAGTTTTTGGAAGATTAAGCTTGTTAACCACCCCTTCGGAAATTAAGGAACATGTTGCCCCGGTATCGATAAGGCAATTTAATTTATGTTGACAGATTACAATAGGTGTGGTCTTTAAGCTGGTACCACCTGAGAAGAAATTGGCGTCTTTTTGAACACTAGTACCTTTAAATTTTTCATTTTTCTGTCTACGAAAACAGTTTTCAAGAATATGCCCACGTTTTTTGCAATACCGACAGAAAGGCATTTCAGAGCTAGTACTGGGTTGATTAGCTGATTTTAAATTTTGCTTTAAGCGCAAGCGGCAATCGCGAGAAATGTGACCGGGTTTCCCGCAATAAAAACAAGGCAAAGTAGACGTAGACGGTTTCGAATCAAATCTTTGGAAATAAGACCTTTTTCTTGAAGAAGTTTCCTTGTTGTTTTCTGATTTCGAATCTTCTGCGCTATCTTTTACAAAATTTGAAAGTAATGCAATCAAATCACTGACAGAGCCGCTGCAATTATATGCGGCAGTTCGCACCGTAGGATCATTTATGGAATAAGCAATAAGTTCTATCAGATCAGCGTCAGACCACTGAGCACGTAACAATTTTAATATTTCTAGCTTCAGGCGAGCGTATTCTGCGTAACTTTCAGCGTGTGAGTTTTGAAAATTAACAGCATCGTCTATTAACTTTCCCAAAATTTTTCGCTTAGGAAATGAAATTGTCAAATCAGCTTTAAAGTTTGACCAGGTTTCCAAGCCGTGAACCAACGCTTGGCAGATTTTAATAAAAATGGACCGACTCTACTTACAGTTTCCCTGTCTGACCAGCCAAATTCATTTTTAAACCCTTCAATTTTTACCAACCAAGCATCAATATCGGTATTGTCAGGGTCGAAGCTAGGCAAGGCCATTGAAATAGGTGTCGAATTCGGAATTGGAACCATCGGTACGACGGTTGCATTCTCCAGACTACGACGCTGTAAATCGGCGAGAACCGCAGCAATCGCTCCCAATGATTGATTAATGTGGGTTGACTGCTCTGCTGAAGCATCTCCATCATATTGCTCCATCGTACCCTCACAAATCAAAAGTAACAAAATCACAGAATCACAAAACTGCACCCCCGTGTACCCCACACCTGATATTAGATTTTTTATTAAACTGTCTTAAATGGTGTCTCCAGTTTCGGGTCCGTAACCCGACTGACTCAGTCACCAATCTTATATTTTGTCTTGGTCATTATTGTTTTATTGTAATTTAATATTCCTTCTAAAACAGTAGAAATAAGAGCGTGTGTGATTCAGATAATCGGAGTATTGGTTTACGCAACGTGTACTTAAAAGGATGACGACATTCATCATTTCATAGCTTTTTCTTCATGGATCTAACAATTATAAAAAACTGTCCGTACGATTTTTGTGGGGCAATGATAACATTTGACCAGGAGGACAAAATCTACAACATGCCAAAATTTTTGCCAAATCCACAGAAAGCCATTTTCCATAAGGATGATGGTGCGGGGTCCTTTCCCTGCGATCGGCTTGTACTAGGTAACATTATGATAGAATTTTTAATAAAAATTGCGTCAAAATAGTGAGAACTACGAAAATTCCGCAATTTGAGAATCAAGAATGATCTTTTCAAGTCTCCCCCATAATTATCCATCTGCCAACCTGAAGTCAGTTACAATTTGATTGGTCCAAGAATAGTCATTGGCTGGTATGAATAAAGTGTTACAAGATGCTCATACTCCCATTACCAAAGGATGCAAATATAAGTTTTTCGTGCACGAGAAAAGGATAGAACTATAAGCAAAAGCTTTGTTACCGTTTATTCATACCGGCCATTGTCCGAGACCTATCCATATGCATGCAGTCAAATATTTTTCGATGAGGACAAGTTTTATGACATTCCGTGATTTTGCATGGGGTACTTCTGATAATCTCTTTGAAGTAGGCAAATATGATGCCCAGCTCAACATTATCGGTTAGTTCCCCTCGCAAACAACACTGGCTTTTCGAATGAAAGCTCACCCTCTACCAAATTCGAAAAAATATATCAACAGCGTCTACTATAATTTTGTGATTTCATAGCTGCAACACTGTATTGTAATTTTTTCCAGGAGTTTCAATGCTGGAACGTCTAATGGAAACCTGCAAGCCCTACCAAAAAGACGAAACCAGCCATACCTTCAATCCCAACGTGCTCACTAAACTAGTCAAAAATTACCGATCTCACCCGATCCTCATCGACCAACCCAACAAGCTTTTCTACGAAAACGAGCTGCAAGCGGCCGGAGACAATTTGATCAATTTGGCCATAAACAACGCAATTTTACCCAACCCCACTTTCCCGATCATCTTCCAGAATGTCGTCGGCATCGACGTAAGAGAAAAAGAGTCGCCGAGTTTCTTCAACATCGAGGAAGTGGAATTCGTCGTCAATTATTTGGAGAAGTTGATCGGATCCGTGATGCAGGGGTTGAAAATCACCGAAAAGCACGTCGCCGTCTTGTCCCCGTACAAGAAGCAAGTCGAAAAAATCCGCAAGGCTTGCGTCACGAAGGGTTTCGATACGAGGACACTCACCATTGGCAGTGTCGAGCAAATCCAAGGACAGGAAAGGATGGTGGTGATTTTGTCCACCGTGCGATCCAGGCCGGATTTCCTGAAGTACGACTCGAAATTTTTTTTGGGTTTTCTCAAAAATCCGAAGGTGAGAATGTGTTCAAGTAGCAGAGTTGCACTGCGGCACATGCGCATGCGCTCTGGACGAAGGGTAACCTTGACAGTTGGAATACCTCTTGCCATGCAATTACTGAATATTTAAAAAAATATATTGCTGACGGTTTTGCATCAATCGCTTCACTAATACAGGGTGTCCCAACGGTGAGACACAGTCCAATTATGTCCACGTCATTAATAATATCGAAAATCTGTGTACGCTAACGGTTAGTGACTGAAAATGTGCATAATCCAAAATTATTGTGAACTCACATTTGCGACTCGTGTAGGGGGGGCAGCACAAAACTACGTTTTGTTCCATATATCAATGCATTTTTGGTTTCTACGTGTCATTCTGCGCAACTTTTGTCAAGTGTGCCCCATAATTAAATTCAGATCTAAGTTAGGTTATCAGATGTCCACGTACCAAATTTCAGCCAAATCGGTCTAGTAGTTTTGGCTGTGACGTGTTTACGAACGTACGTACGAACATACACACAGACACATTTTTAAAAACCACTTTTTTGGGTTCCTAAGACCTCAAAAACGCATAAAAAAATTCGAGACTTGAATACAGGGACATTTTATATCAAACGAAAGCAAATTTAATGTTACAGCTTATGACTATAACATTTGATAGTGGTGCCATTTAAAAATTTCGAAATTTAAAGCTCTACATTTTTGAAGGTTCATAATGTTACTGGAAACAAACTTAAGAAGCTAAGACCGTTTTCAAGCGCTTGAAAGATAGCCCAAAGCTACCCTAATGACCTGCAAAATTTACAAAACCAAAGGTTGAAAATTGGTTGTGGGGTGATTTTTCAAAACAAGTACTGCAAAGTGATTTTTCTCACAAAATTACCAATATCTTCTAAACCATTCGCTTCAGATGAAAACATGATTAATGAATGTTGCTTGGAATTCATCATAGAATCCAATAAAAAATTAAAATACAGGGCGTTCCATTTAAAAGAACCTATGTTTGTGTTCTTACTCCTTAGTGGGACAACCTGTATAGAAGATTGTATTTTTAAAATGTGCGTTGTTTGACCCTCTGCAACTTTGTATGCAACAATTTTTCGCTATCTCTAACAGCAATGGAATTATCGACCAAATACAGACAATTGGGACACCCTGTATACATAATAACATTTATATCAAATTCAGTCTTCATTTTTTCATTCTTTTCATTTTTTATCCCATCCCTTCCCGGTGCTTTCTCTTTTTTCAGTTTTTCTATCTTCCCCTTCACTTCTTCTTTTGTTATTTCGGTGCTTTCTATATCATGTTCCTTCTCTCCGTCTTCTTCTACCCCTCCTTTTTCTTCCTCT
Source organism: Pycnomerus fuliginosus (assembly GCA_963924575.1). Taxonomy (NCBI): domain Eukaryota; kingdom Metazoa; phylum Arthropoda; class Insecta; order Coleoptera; family Zopheridae; genus Pycnomerus; species Pycnomerus fuliginosus. Next base: position 18,942,156 of record OZ004622.1, read on the forward strand.
CCCTCTAGCAACTCTACGAAATGCCTTCTCCATTCTTCTATCTCTATCTTTCCCATTTCATCTTTTCTCCTTTTTCTCCTCTCTTGGTTTAGGCATTTCCACGCTTCTTTTTCTGTTCTTATACATCTTATCTTTTGTTCTTCTTCCTTCATTTGTTTCTTTCTTTCGCTGCATTTCTTCTTGTATTTTTCTTTGGCTTTTAAGTATTCTTCCCTTTTTTCCATTTTCTTAATTCTCTTCTCGTCTCTATGTTTGCCTTCTTGCATTCTACAGGGTGAGTCTGAACGACACCACATTCTTCATGCCACATCTACTGTTCAAATGATGAGGTTTGGTGCAAAAATTTTTAGGTCAATTGTGATTCCTCTTGAGGTTATAAGCCGCCAAAGTTCTTCATTTTTATAAGTTTTTATTTAATATCTTCCGAACGCTGTATCGCAGGATTCTGAAATTTTGCACCGCATTGTTACAGACCAGGATGGTACTTTAGACATTATCCAAAAATCGGATCCATGTTATACAGGTGGTCCTAATGTTATTTGTCCTTGACGTTTTTTATGTTTTTAAATGTTGGTAATTTGTCTATGCGGTATTATTCTTCGATCAATTCTAAAGCTTATTTGGCTCTTAAATTTTTTTGAAAAAACTCACAATTTACCAGCAAAATTGAAAAAACCGATAACATGCTTCAAGTAATCACCATAAAACCAAAGGTAAAATTTCACTTAAAGAAAGTGAAATTACCACCCAAGTCTTTCTTCAGTTGTGAACATGAATTCAGGACACCGTTGTCGAAAAACGGCTCCCTTGCATAAAAACAATGGAAATATGACGCGTATCAACGCATCTTTGATTTTTATTGCAATTTAAGGCCTTATCGCGACTGTCATTTCTACGGTTTTTTCAATTTTGCAGGTGAATGGTGACTTTTTTCTAAGAAAATTAAGAGCCAAAAAAGCTTTAAAATTGATCGAGGAATAACACCGCATAGACAAATTACCAACATTTAAAAACATAAAAAAGTTCAAGAACAAATAACATTATTTCCATCCTGTATAACAGGGATCCGATTTTTGGATAACCAAACCTCATCATTTGAACAGTAGATTATGTGGTATGAAGGATGTGGTGTCGTTCAGACTCACCCTGTATATCGAACCATCCCCTTCCATTTTCCTGACTTCTTACCCTTATAATTTTCTCCAGCTCTTTGATTTTTTCTTCCACCCCCTTTGCTTCGAATCTTGCTTTTCCCAAATTTTGCCTGTATTCGTTGATTGTCTCTTCATCCCACCTTTCTTTCTTTATTACCTACCTTTTTCGTTATGCCTCCCCTATTTCGTTGTCGAACGAAATATCTCGACTATGATCAAGCATTTCTTCTCCAGAGATGCATCAGTGCGCATGATCGTCCAGTGCAACTTGTCTATTGAGATTTTTTCTTTAAAAGTGGAGTTTTAGCGTTTCAACGTTGCCGTCACCCGGGCCAAAGCTTTACTCATTGTTGTTGGGAACGCCAAAATTCTTCAGTTCGATCCTTGTTGGAAAAGCTTCTTGACTTATTGCATGAACAACAGTGCAATGGTTGGAGAAAAATTCGAATTTGATGACGTCACGAATAAGCTGGAGGAGGTTCACGAAGCTCTCAAAGAGATTACTTTGCGGGAAGAGGGCGATCCTGAAGATGGACCCAACTTTTCAAGGGGCAATTTGTAATTTTATTATAAAATATTAATTTTAATGTTTATCATTACGTGTTATTTTTTGTGTTATAATTATGTTTTATTTTCAGTACTGCAAGTTTCATTCCATAAATCTTTAAGTACATTTAAAAAGTGGGTTTTTGTGCCTTTTTTGCTTCCTGAAAGACCTCCCCCCTGCGTCGAAACACTTCACTTTCAAAAATGTCGCCACAATATTAGGTTTTAGGAGGAATACAAAGTTCAATTCAGATGGTACCATTGATGCTAATTTAAATAATTTGAGTAGTGAACTCCCATTTTCTTCATTAGCTTATGAAAAGTCTTCAAATTTTGTTTCCGAAAATGTATTGAAACTTAGTGCCCTTTTTGCAAAAGAGCGTAAAATTTTTTAAAAATCAAAAATCGCTTTAAGGTTGGTGAAAAAAGGCGACAGAAACCTCCCCAACAGTGAATCCTCGACAAATAATTTAGGCCAGTCATATTAGAGTTTGAAAAGTTATTGGCAATTTTAAGAACGAAGAACTCGCTTTTCTCCGTTTTTGCACAGATATCTCAATAACTAAGCGTTATAATCCAGGTATTTCTTGAGAGAAAAGAGTACACCTTATGCTCAAATCTGAATGCGTTAAAAAAGGATGACAATATGATTCGCGCGCAATTGGAGGCGATCGACAAAGACCGATATTCCTTTCTTTAATGGGCGGGAGAGGGAGAAATATATTTTGAGCCTCCAAATGGTCGTCGCGTGACGTCACTCAAGAAATAGGTCCATTGGCCATTCATTATACATAGGTCCTTTAAGGCACTGGTGGGGGTTTATTGCGCTTGGCCCCGTATGATGCGCATGCGTTGATCTTGTGTCATTTCTAGTGCATTTATAAGTCATTTGTCACTACTGTCAACAGAATCTGGGACCTTTCACGTTTACCACGTGCTATTTTAACCTGCAATGATGATAAATGACACATAACTGACACTAGCCATTCAAGTAAATTCTGTCGGCGGTCAAAAAATGACTGCGCTTTGTGAATATTTCGGTGTAACAATTCGCGAAAATCAGCAAAGTGTCTGACATCTGGTGGCAATACTTTGATTACACTGAGAGACAGGATACGGAAATGCTTTTAAACGTCCGTCATCTCAGTCATTATAATTTCGGCTTACGTCAGTCAGTTGTCAGTTGCGAGGTTAGCTACTGGTTGCATAAGTGATACTCGATCTCAATTTGAATAAATAACAAAAAGCATAAACCACAGCAGCCAGTTACAAAAAAGTAAACTATAATAACATCAAACACGAACTGCACTTTAGAAATCAACCATTAACAGCGAAATTTCAAAATAAAAATCCGCCATCTCCCGTAAGAATAACATGTAAAGCCTTATTCGCGACAAGAAACAACTTGGGGATGCAACTTTGAAAAACCACTGCAGTTTTAACAATAATTTGTTGAGCGACGTGTTACTAGAGTAGTCCTGCAGGTATTAAAGCATTTGTGAGCTGATAGTCTTCCCCAAATTTAAATTAGAAGCAAAAAGCCAACGGAAGATGTATATCAATGCGATGTATATCTCGGTAGATGTTTAACAAGTTAATGTGTATGTAGGGGCGGCTGGTCTTACTGGTAGAATCGGGTGCAGATTTTATCAATCTGCACCTAGTAGTAGTGCCTCCGCAAAAAAGCACAGATGTGTCAAAAAGGCGAAATGTTAAAAAATTGTTGTAACAAAATTTAAAAATAGAAAATGAACAGGAATGAGTTAATGAAAAGAATTACCGGAATAAAAAAAAAAATTGGCTGAAAAATTAACACTCGGGGCTGAAAAATTGTGAAAGGGGATGAAAAGTCAAGAGGAATGAAAATTAAGTGTGATTAAGTAGAATTACGAAATAAAACACGAAAATAACCAAATTATGCAATTAAAACTTTTGTGGGGGTTGAAATACGCCCTTATACCTACCTATTGCGAAGGAAACTGAAAAATTGTAAAAGGTAAACTGAATCCCAAATGCGTTTTATGACCGACGAAAAAGGGGGTTGAAAAATCGTAAAGGGGGATGAAAAGTCAGAAGGGATGAAAAATAATCGTATTTAAACAGAATTACAGAAAATAACACGAAAATAAGCCCATTATGGAAATTTGGCTTTTGGGGGTTGAAATATTGCGAAGGGGGTTGAAGAAGTGAAAAAGGCAAGAACAATGTATATGAGTAAAATATGTTACCGAAAAAAGACAAAACTGCGCGAATTCTACAAAAAAAATGTACTGTAGTTACGTAGAACTAGCGAAAATCACACGAAAAAGAAGCGGTCTGGGTAAATTTTAATTTCTGCGGGTTCATATATCATGAAAGGGGTTGAAAAATTGTGAATGGGTTAAAAATTAATGAAAATGACTTTGACATCCAAAAATCAGAAGAAAGCCCAAAAAAATTTGGGGTTGTTAGTAGCGTAGGGGTTGGTTTTAGGTTGAAGACTCATAAGGCTTTTTTTCAATAATTAACCGAAATCTATCGAACCCCATAATTTTATTTCACCACTTCCATGAAAACATTTCCAGTTTCAACCCTGAAATTTCATCCCCCTCGTTAAATCATAATGAAAATTTGCCCATCCACTTGCAGCGTCGCTGCAAATGACCACACCAAATCCAGCCCTGATACGTTGAGCAGTTTTTGAGTTCACGCATTTTTTTGTGTTTCGGCATGTTAGGGGGTTGTACCGCCTTTAAGAGTCGTTTTTCGCGAATTTTGAATAAGACCTTTTCTGTACAATCAATAGAAAGCTATCGAATGGCATTAATTTCAACCCTACATTATTCAGTAAAAATTCGAGTTTCCACCCCTAACTTTCATCCCCTTCGATGAATTTCTCCTAAAATTCACTCTTCCCTTCTCGAAGATGTAGTGTGTAAGATGTCACAATTTCGCAGAAGATATTGATTCTCTGTGTCAAATTACAGGGCTTTATGGAGGTTTCAACCCCTAAACTCCAACCCCCTATTTCACCACCCCCACATATGCCCTAAAGGAAGTTGTGTTTTCAATTTTACCACCTTAACCCAATTCGTTGAAAAATTAAGGTGATTTATACATTCATGTTTTCAACCCATCATGGTTTCACCCCTTTATGATTTACAGGGGTGAGTTTATTTTTCCGGTGTTACATAACTCCTTGCGTATTTACTGACTTCAGTTGTTCATAAATAAATCAATAGGTTTTCAGAAAAAATAAATAAATATATTTATCCGCTTGTAAAGAGTTAGGGGTGGTTAATAGCCTAGGGGTTGGTTTTAGGTTGAAAACTCATAAGACCTTTTTTCAATAGTTGAACGAAATCTATCGAACCCCGTAATTTTAGGCTACCATTTACTTGAAGAAATTTCAAGTTTCAACCCTTAAATTTCATCCCCCTTGTTAGATATTCTTAAAAATTCGTCCATCCGCCTACAATGTCACTGGAAATTCATACACCAAATTCTGCCTTGATACGTTGAGTAGTTTTTGAGTTCTCGTATTTTTGTGTTTCTGCATGCTAGGGGTTGTAGCGCCTATAAGGGTGGTTTTTCTCAAAATATGAATAACACCTTTTTTGAATCATTAATGGAAAGCTATCGAATGACGCCGATTTCGACCAAATTAAGCGGAATTTCGAGTTGCAACCCCTAATTTCCACCCCATCTGTTCGATTTTGCGAAAAACGCATCCCCCGTAGGATTTCACCGATATATGTGTGTACGTTGAGTTTCCGACAGATGCGTGCAACCCTTGCGGAGTTATCATATTTTTTGTGGTTTTCATCCCCTAAATTTCATCCCCCGAAATTAGCACCCCTTCAGCTTCAACAGACTTGAGGGTCGAACGTACATACCAAGTCTCAGAAAGATACGTCCACAAGTTCTCAAGTTATTGCAATTAATATTTTTTCGGTTTTTAACCCCTAACTCCCACCTCTGTGGCCCGATATGGCCCAAAAGCAATCCCCGCCGAGATTTTCCGGGTATACACCCGTGCACAAAATTTTAGCTCGATATCTGCTTTCGTTCTCAAGTTATGCGACGGACAGACTTGAGGAGCGAGCGAGCGAATAAGCTAAACCAAGAGTGCCTCGCATTTTGCTCCGGCACTAAAAGCTCTATTTTGGTGGGAACAATCAGATCCCTCCTCTTAAAACGGAATTAGCAATATAACGGCTTAAATTTGCAAGAAATAAATAAAGTAAGCACAGGCAATACACTCGAGTGTGCAAGATCCTTTAGGGCATATGGGGGTGATGAAATAGGGGGTTGAACTTTAAGGGTTGAAACGTCCATAAAGCTCTGTAATTTGACGCAGAGAAGAATATCTTCTGCGAAACTGTGATATCTTACACACTGCATCTTCGAGAAGGGAAGAGTGAATTTTAGGAGAAATTTATCGAAGGGGATGAAAGTTAGGGGTGGAAACTCGAATTTTTACTGAATAATGTAGGGTTGAACTTAATACCATTCGATAGCTTTCTATTGATGGTACAAAAAAGGTCTTATTCATAATTCGCGAAAAACGACCCTTAAAGGCGGTATAACCCCCTAACATGCCGAAACAAAAAAATGCGAGAACTCAAAAACTGCTCAACGTATCAGGGCTGTGGTGTGGTAATTTACAGCGCCACTGTAGGTGGATGGGCAAATTTTCATTATGATCTAACAAGGGGGATGAAAAAGGGTTGAAACTGGATTTTTTTTTCGAGTAGGTAAGTGGTGGAATAAGATTATGGGGTTCGATAGATTTCGGTTAACCATTGAGAAAAAGTCTTATGAGTCTTCAACCTAAAACCAACCCACCTGTTACAGAAATATGCATTAATGGAAAGCAATCGAATGACCCCAATTTCAAGCAATACTTTATTAAGCAACCTCTAATTTCCACCCCGGCTGTTTGATTTTGCGGAAAAACCATCTAAAGTGCAGTGCAAGTTTCAGCAACATATCTCCGCTAGTTCTCGTGTTATTGCTATTAAGTTATTTCGTTTTTCACCCCTAACTCCCACCACCGTGGTCCGATATTGCCCAAAAGCAATCCCCGCCGAGTATTTAGGGATACGTAACTGTAAATCAAGTTGCAGGCTCGATATCTCGATGAGTTCTCAAGTTATCGCTCGGGCAGAATACATACATTTATGGGGCCACTCATTAGATATGGAAACATTTAATCAACGACTTGTTGGGAAAAAGTGGACTGAATCGTTATTCAAATAACGCCCAAAAGTCCCCTCGGACGTCATATAAGAAATAATTTTTGCATTTTGTTTTTTATTTTCCAAAAAAAAATTACAGGTTCAAAAATTGTCCAAAAAAATATTAAATAACTGGAGATTTATAAATCGTGAGCGCAGGTACGTGACTGATGGATGAAATTAACTGAGAAGAAGGGCCAACATCACGCAGACGATGAACAGGCCCAAGGGCATTCCGAGCCGGCCCGGCGAAGAACTCTTCTCATCTTTGGAATCTTCGGCTTTCCTTTCTTCTCCTTTGGCTGCTGGTTTGGGGGCTGGCTTCGCTGTAGCCTTGGTCGGAGCCTTGGTCGTAGCTTTGGTCGGAGGCTTGGTCGTAACTTTGGGCTTAGGCTTGGGGGTAACCTTTTTCGCAGGAGCCTTGATGGTTGTCGCATTGGCCGTCGCATTGGCAGTCACATTGGCCGTCACATTGGCCGTCACATTGGCCGTGAGATTAGCCGACGGAGTGGTCGGAGGACGAGTCGGCGGTACGGTTACGTTGCCCTTCGGTGCAGCGGGGCCGGCGGGGGCAGCGGGGCCAGCGGGACCGGCGGGACCGGGGGCGCCGGCGGCGGCCTATTTAAAAACTTGGAAACTAAATAAGTCGCAGAGATTTCTTTCTTACCTCGCAAAGACCTTTAGGGTCGGTTGGAGCTTTTCCAGGGCAGACTTTCGTGATATCAAAAAACTTTGTCTTCAGGTCAATGATTGGTTCCGCGAAGCAGGTTAAGCTCGTGGGATCTGCTCTTTTCCTTCGAGCTGCTTTAACTAAATAAAATACAATAAAAATAAAAAGTGGTCAAATAACATACAAAAGTTGAAAGCTTAGAACTGTATAATCATTCACAGGAGACTGGTCAATATTAATGTTTGACTTTGGCATAAATTATTTGTTTAGGTACAGTTGCGGACATGGAATTTCATACTTCATTTTTTTGTCATCGATGAAAATGATGCTTTATTGTTAAAACTGATGTTCTCTATTGCACTCTTTAATTATGTTATGTTTAAAATTGTTGCCAGTATAAAGCCTGTTTTACAGCTTGTGACAATGAAATGTCAGCGTCGTACGAAATTCTCTGTCCGCAACTCTAGATACTGCCCACCCGCTCCAAACTGAAGCACTGAAAGTGTAGATATTTTGTCGTTTTCCCGTCAGTGGTGTGCTGTGCAAAACAAAACAATAAATTGTATTGATTGATATCTGAGATGTCTTACTGTCACATGTCGCCACTGAAATTCAAGCCTGTAAACGCAACGCAGACCGTCCGTTTACGTTTGATTGCCAAGGAAAGTGACGGACACGACAACGCTGAACTATAAAATGTTAACTAGGCATGGTTTGCGTCGACGGAAACGTCAGCGTTGCGTAGACAGAACGTCAATCTATAAATCAGGCTTTAGTCGGTGGGGAGATCTATACTGTCCGGAATCCACGTAACCCTATTTCCATGGCGAAACATTTTGACAACAATGCTTCGCCATGGAAATAGGGTCATGTGGATCAAATGGTCAAATCGTTCTAGTAGTTTGGGCAAACGTACATCATAGATACAGATTTGGAAGACCACTTTTTTGGTTTCCTGAGACCTCAAGTCTAGGGCCTATTCCTTCAAAAAAATTTGCGACTTCTCCTTTGCACTTTGTAGTTCTCTCCATTTAAAAAGGACAAGTCCCCTCCCATTTTTTTTACTTGTGGGGTTGGGTACGTTAATAAAGTGAGGCATTTGGAGTGACAACAGGTATGATAAAGCTGCAGGTACTGCAAAATTTACGCATTAAGTGACGTCTCTGGTGGAATTTTAATCTCGCTTGGACACAGGTCTGGATTTAGATGTTGAAGTTCCTCCCTTTTTAACAAGCAGGGAATATTGTGAATTCCGTTCACACAAGACTGTTGGCTTGAGTTTCTGACGAAAATTATTTGTTGCAACCGAAAAGGAATTCCGTTAATGTTCGATTTAAAAAATAAAAGTGAGGGGATGCAAAGGTTGAATGAAGATTAGGGTCGAATTGTACTGGGGTTAAAAGCGGAGCGAGCGAAATAATATGTAAAGGATTAAAGATTTACAATTGCATAATTTCCGGTTACAGAAAACGGACAATCTTGGCTTGGCTTCCTGACAAAGTTGAATTGTCTACTAAAAAATGCAGTAGGTACTTACTGCATGTATCTTATTTACCTGTTTTGAAACATGTTATGCTGATGCAGTTCGGGCAAAGCAGGTAAATCCATGCATTCGCTGGATCTATAGCATGTCCTTTAGCAGGGTCTGCTGGGTCTTTCTTCAGATCTTCCAGAATTTTTGCAGTGGCTTCGACGGCTGCGGCTGCTTTCCTGTAAAACTCCCGTTACAGCTATCAGCAGTTATACAATTGTTGCCGCATTACATACCACTCCGCTAAAACTTCCGGTGTTGCAGGATCACTGGTCGTTGTTAAAATAAACTGTGTAGCTGATTTAGCTACTTCGGCACAAGCTGGATCTGCTGCACCGCCTTCGCAGCAAGCCTTCAGCTTTGCCCCAACTGCCGCATCCCCTGCGCTTAACGTTTCGAGACTCACTTTAAGCAGTGGTGCCTGTTCCTTCCGAAACGCATTCAAGTTCGCCAGAACATCAACAGGGTCACAAGTAACCTTAGCAGCTGCTTCTCCTTGTCGACAACAACTGCTGATCAAAATGGCAATGAGAAGCCCCAAAACCGTAATCTTCATTGTGTTTGGAAACTATACATTACGCCCCTAAAAAAAAACGCGCTTCAAAAAAATTCACTGTTACAAATTTGTGTGGATTTGTTTGGAAAAAGACAAAACAGTGAAATATGTTGCCATGGACGTGGACCGTGGGACACTAGATCGAATCAATTGATGTCATTTCGAAAAAAGTTAACAGACGTCACTGCATTGACAGATGATACCCCTCTGGGGTACAATAACTGAAAAGGTAAACCTACTGCATTGCGGAATTACATTAGGGAGAGGTTTTACCTCTGCAAGTAAAACCGATCGTCCCACAAGGTTTCTATTGATGATTTTTTTTTGGTAAAAAAAAGACATCTAGGAATGCTTACTCGAATCGACGTGATTAAATGAAAATAATGGACGTCAATTTAAGGGTTGCCAATTTTGGTGTCTAATGCACTAGAAATGGTGCTTTTGGGCGCTGTGACATTTTGTGAGAAATTATTTATTTGTAAGTCGTTATTTGTCATTCTTGTGTCACAGCAATCTCAGAACTGGCAGAGCCGATAATACAGCCTCACTGTTTTACCTACTGCGTAGACTGGATCCCTTCATGCAGTGGAATTATTGAAATCATCAATACACGTCTTCAGTTTGTAAGATAAAGAGGATGCTAACACAGCGTCTAAGGGTAGGTACGTCTACAACGGAGCTGGGATGAGTGATAATAGAATGAGATGATAGCAGCAAGTCTCCGCACTATGGAGCGGTGATTTTTTTTTTTCATCAGTGTACTGGAAGACCTCAAGAGCGGGAAGGGACATTAAAGTGGGGGGGGCTGATCACTCAAAAAAATTGTGTACAATTAATTCCAATCGGGAATTAATTCCAATAATTCCAGTTTAATTCCATTAATTCCATTAATTCCATTCTAATTCCACTAATTCCGATTTAGTTCCATTAATTCCAAACAATTCCATATTAATTCCAAATAATTCCAACTAATTCCAACTAATTCTAATTCCAACTAATTCCTTTAATTCCTTTTAAATGATATACTTATCAATTCCAAATAATTCCACTTAATTCCAACTAATTCCAGATAATTCCACCTAATTCCAACTAATTCCAGCTAATTCCAACTAATTCCTTTAATTCCATTAATTCCATTCTAATTCCATTAATTCCATTCTAATTCCATTAATTCCATTCTAATTCCATTAATTCCATTCTAATTCCACTAATTCCGATTTAGTTCCATTAATTCCAAACAATTCCAATCAATTCCAACTAATTCCAGCTAATTCCAACTAATTCCTTTAATTCCTTTTAAATGATGTACTTATCAATTCCAAATAATTCCTTATTAATTCCATATCAATTCCAAATAATTCCATAATAATTCCAGTTAATTCCAAATAATTCCAGCTAATTCCAACTAATTCCAACTAATTCCAGCTAATTCCAACTAATTCCGGCTAATTCCAACTAATTCCATTAATTCCTTTTAAATTCCATCAATTCCAAAATAATTCCGTAATAATTCCGGAATTAATTCCAAGGCTAATGTACAACTAATTCCACTAGTGATCAGCCCCCCACATTAAAGCGCGGCCGAAAGAGCGCAGGAACATTAGAGCGCAGGCACATTGGAGCGCGGTGGTGTGTTTTCGCCTATTTAGGTAGATGATGTTGCGAAAATAAAACATTTGCTTTTCTCAGTAAATACTTTTACAATTATATTATTACTGTAAAGTTTATACCACTCCGATTCTTAAAAAAAAATGATTTTTTATACCACTGTGTTTGGTTGAGAGGACAAACTAAATCTATATTTGAGACTTTTTGAAATTCCAAAAGCAGTTGTTTGCCGGTTGTTCATAGCGCACTTTACTCTTTAATCAATTTTTATTGTCTTGCAGAACTTGTTAATGAATTTCAATCAAAATCATGGATCCTGCTTAGACCAATATCCTTCCAAGAAAGAAATTATCTAAAGTTTGTATCTGCTCTCTCCATTGAAGAAATGCGTACTTTGAACTAATCCGATTTGCAGGTCACAGAGGGACGTTTTAAACATCAGGAAGGCATCAATAAAATTTAACTAAACAATACTTTGCTCTCTTTGACAACGTGTTTTATATCTAATAAATCAAAATTTATTGACATTACTTCATACATTACATAATATTATAGGTATCTACTTGAATATGTAAAATATCGTATTTAATAATATAGGTAAAGTCCCGTCGCGTATTAACGAAAGCGGGGGTTGTGTGTCTCAGGCTTTTTTTCTGTTGGTTTGTAAACGGGATTTCACAACAGTCAAAACTCCCGTCACTCACTGTCGGTGTCAATAAACCGAGCAATAAACAGTAACAATGGAGGTTGAAAGGGGTCTTTGTTGTTAATTATTATCCATGACAGGGATTTTGACAGAACTGAAATCCCGTTTACAAACGAACAGAAAAAAAGCTTGAGACACACAACCCCCTCTTTCGTTAATACGCGACGGAGCTTTACCTATATTATTAAATGCGATATTTTACATATTAAAGTAGATACCTAATATTATGTAATGTAGGAAGTAGGTAATGTCAATAAATTTTGATTTATTAGATATAAAACACGTTGTCAAATAGAGCAAACTATTGTTTAGCAAACATAAGAATCAATTGCACGATAGAAACAGTATTTGAAAAAAAATATATATTTTATGTAGGTAATCACTTAATAAGTAAGTCAGGCGCACACAGGTAGGTAAAAACAATTTTATTGATGCCTTCCTGTTTAAAACGTCCCTCTGTGACCTGCAAATCGGATTAGTTCAAAGTACGTATTTCTTCAATGGAGAGAGCAGAGACAAACTTTAGATAATTTCTTTCTTGGAAGGATATTGGTCTAAGCAGGATCCATGATTTTGGTTGAAATTCATTAACAAGTTCTGCAAAAAAATAAAAATTGATTAAAGAGTAAAGTGAGCTATGAACAACCGGCAAACAACTGCTTTTGGAATTTCAAAAAGTCTCAAATATAGATTTAGTTTGTCCTCTCAACTAAACACAGTGGTATAAAAAATCATTTTATTTTAAGAATCGGAGTGCTAAACTTTACAGTAATAATATAATTATAAAAGTGTTTACTGAGAAAAGCAAATGTTTTATTTTCGCAACATCATCTACCTAAATAGGCGAAAACACACCACCGCGCTGCAATGTCCCTGCGCTCTAATGTACCTGCGCTCTTTCGGCCGCGCTCTAATATCCCTTCCCGCACTTGAAGTCTTCCGGTACACCGATGAAAAAAAAACAATGCATTTTAATGCAAGTGTGCACTACGGAACAGTGATCCTACCCTTAGACGCTGTGTTAGTATCCTCTTTATCTTACAAACTGAAGACGTGCATTGATGATTTCAATAATTCCACTGCATGAAAGGATCCAGTCTACGCAGTAGGTAAAACAGTCCGGCTGTATTATCGGCTTTGCTAGTTTTGAGATTGCTGTGACACAAGAATGACAAATAACGACTTACAAATAAATAATTTCTCACAAAATGTCACAAGATGGAAGCGCCCAAAAGCACCATTTCTAGTGCATTAAACACCAAAATTGGCAACCCTTAAACTGACGTCCATTATTTTCATTTAATCACGTTCTAGATGTCCTTCTTTTACCAAAAAAAAATTATCAATAGAAACCTTGTGGGACGATCGGTTTTACTTGCAGAGGTAAAACCTCCCCTCAATGTAATAAGGGTTTATAGTATAAAAAGACGGAAGATGTGCGCGTGGCTTTTGCGCTTAGTACGCTTGCAGGGGTGGCGCCTGAAGAGAGATAAATTGTTACAGACACGCAAGTTAGCACGCAATAGGAAATGTATCACCTGAGCTCAAGCACCAATTACGTCGTAGGGCGCTAGACGACGTCACGATTAGAAAAGGACCTTCTTATACTAGAAACCCTTATTCCGCAATGCAGTAGGTTTACCTTTTCAGTTATTGTACCCCAGAGGGGTATCATCTGTCAATGCAGTGACGTCTGTTAACTTTTTTCGAAATGACATCAATTGATTCGATCTAGTGTCCCACGGTCCACGTCCATGGCAACATATTTCACTGTTTTGTCTTTTTCCAAACAAATCCACACAAATTTGTAACAGTGAATTTTTTTGAAGCGCGTTTTTTTTTAGGGGCGTAATGTATAGTTTCCAAACACAATGAAGATTACGGTTTTGGGGCTTCTCATTGCCATTTTGATCAGCAGTTGTTGTCGACAAGGAGAAGCAGCTGCTAAGGTTACTTGTGACCCTGTTGATGTTCTGGCGAACTTGAATGCGTTTCGGAAGGAACAGGCACCACTGCTTAAAGTGAGTCTCGAAACGTTAAGCGCAGGGGATGCGGCAGTTGGGGCAAAGCTGAAGGCTTGCTGCGAAGGCGGTGCAGCAGATCCAGCTTGTGCCGAAGTAGCTAAATCAGCTACACAGTTTATTTTAACAACGACCAGTGATCCTGCAACACCGGAAGTTTTAGCGGAGTGGTATGTAATGCGGCAACAATTGTATAACTGCTGATAGCTGTAACGGGAGTTTTACAGGAAAGCAGCCGCAGCCGTCGAAGCCACTGCAAAAATTCTGGAAGATCTGAAGAAAGACCCAGCAGACCCTGCCAAAGGACATGCTATAGATCCAGCGAATGCATGGATTTACCTGCTTTGCCCGAACTGCATCAGCATAACATGTTTCAAAACAGGTAAATAAGCTACACGCCTACGCCTGATGTTAGAGCAGTAAATACTATTGCATTTTTTAGTAGGCAATTCATTTTTGTCAGGAAGCCAAGCCAATATTGCCCGTTTTCTGTAACCGGAAATTATGCAATTGTAAATCTTTAATCCTTTACATATTATTTCGCTCGCCCCGCTCTTAACGCCAGTATAATTCGACCCTAATCTTCATTCAGCCTTTGCATGCCCTCACTTTTATTTTTTAAATGGAACATTAACGGAATTCCTTTTCGGTTGCAACAAATAATTTTCGTCAGAAACTCAAGCCAACAGTCTTGTGTGAACGGAATTCACAATATTCCCTGATTGTTAAAAAGGGAGGAACTTCAACATCTAAATCCAAACCTGTGTCCAAGCGAGATTAAAGTTCCACCAGAGACGTCACTTAATGCGTAAATTTTGCAGTACCTGCAGCTTTATCATACCTGTTGTCACTCCAAATGCCTCACTTTATTAACGTCCCCAACCCCACAAGTAAAAAAAAAATGGGAGGGGACCAGGGGCCTATTATTCCACCAAAAAAATTTGCAACTTTTCCGTTGTACTTGTCCTTTTTAAATGGAGAAAACCTCAAAGTGCAAAGGAGAAGTTGCAAATTTTTTTGAAGGAATAGGCCCTTTGAGGTCCCAAGAAACCAAAAAAGTGGTCTTCCAAATCTGTATCTATGATGTACGTTTGCCCAAACTACTATACTCTGTCCGGGATCCACACGACCGGGATTCACCTTGTTGTAACAATGATTCACCATGGAAATAGGGTGAATCCCGGTCGTGTGGATCCCGGACACACCATAGAACGATTTGACCATGGAAACGTTTCGCCATGGAAATAGGGTTACGTGTCACAAGCTGTAAAACAGGCTTTATACTGGCAACAATTTTAAGCATAACATAATTAAAGAGTGCAATAGAAAACATCAGTTTTAACAATAAAGCATAATTTGCGTCGATGACAAAAAAATGAAGTATGAAATTCCATGTCCGCAACTGTACCTAAACAAATAATTTATGCCAAAGTCAAACATAATATTGACCAGTCTCCTGTGAATGAAAATTATACAGTTCTAAGCTTTCAACTTTTGTATGTTATCTGACCACTTTTTATTTTTATTGTATTTTATTTAGTTAAAGCAGCTCGAAGGAAAAGAGCAGATCCCACGAGCTTAACCTGCTTCGCGGAACCAATCATTGACCTGAAGACAAAGTTTTTTGATATCACGAAAGTCTGCCCTGGAAAAGCTCCAACCGACCCTAAAGGTCTTTGCGAGGTAAGAAAGAAATCTCTGCGACTTATTTAGTTTCCAAGTTTTTAAATAGGCCGCCGCCGGTGCCCCCGGTCCCGCCGGTCCCGCTGGCCCCGCTGCCCCCGCCGGCCCCGCTGCACCGAAGGGCAACGTAACCGTACCGCCGACTCGTCCTCCGACCACTCCGTCGGCTAATCTCACGGCCAATGTGACGGCCAATGTGACGGCCAATGTGACTGCCAATGCGACGGCCAATGCGACAACCATCAAGGCTCCTGCGAAAAAGGTTACCCCCAAGCCTAAGCCCAAAGTTACGACCAAGCCTCCGACCAAAGCTACGACCAAGGCTCCGACCAAGGCTACAGCGAAGCCAGCCCCCAAACCAGCAGCCAAAGGAGAAGAAAGAAAAGCCGAAGATTCCAAAGATGAGAAAAGTTCTTCGCCGGGCCGGCTCGGAATGCCCTTGGGCCTGTTCATCGTCTGCGTGATGTTGGCCCTTCTTCTCAGTTAATTTCATCCATCTGTCACGTACCTACGCTCACGATTTATAAATCTCCAGTTATTTAATATTTTTTTGAACAATTTTTGAACCTGTAATTTTTTTTTGGAAAATAAAATACAAAATGCAAAAATGCTTTCTTATTATTGCGATGAGTCCGAGGGGACTTTTGGGCATTGTTTGAGTAATAGATAAGGCTAGAATTCCAAAAAACGCTTTATATACTAAACTGCTCAACAATTCAATTGGTCCACCCGGAAATTTGAGTCGAGTTCAAAATACCGCAACTCATCAAGCAGTTGATCGATTTAAATGAACCACGGATAGCTCCTTTCATTGGCTACGACATGGGATGTTCCGCGTTTTGTTCAGGTGCCCCTTATTTGATATACAGGGTGTCAGAGCCGGGTACTGCAAGATGGTACCCCCGATTCTGAAGCAAATTTTTCTAATTTTTTTTATCTGATTGAGAAGACGTCTCAGGTCCATATCTCGAAACGTTTTTTTGAAATTACCTCCATCTCTAATTATGGCGCAGGCCCAAAAATCCTGTTTTTTCACCGGTAGTTAACAGCCTTTTGAACTTCTACTCAATTTTTAATTTCTTGAGGTCATTGTGTCGTAAAAGCTTTACTCTAGGACACCATGGGGTCAAAATTAATCTAAAACAAGGCGACCCAGAAAAGGGGGCCTTTTGAAATGGACCCAATTTTATTCTGCTTTCGAAGTGATCTTTAGGTAAAGACGGACTAAATTTGAAACGATGTTTTCATAGAACCATTTGTCCTGAAGATTTTAAGATGCTCTTCGTCAGAATCGGATCAGAATCACCGGTGTTCAAACCAACTCTTCAAAGGGCCGTTTTTAGACAAAATACAGCCCCTTAAATTCGTGAAACCAAGGTGACAAAAATGAAAACAAAGAACCATCTTTCGTTGACAATGTAACGATCCTTCAGGCTTTGTCAAAATTTTTGTCGCCTTGGTTTCACGAAATTACAGATGTGCGAAATGCCTGCTTTTTGTCCGAAATCCTTCAGCCAAAGTACCGGTATCAGCACAGCCATATGTGATCCAATTCAAACGAAGAGCATCTTAAAATGTTCAGGATGAATGGCTCTACGACGGCATCGTTTCAATTTTTATCCGTCTTTAATCAAAGATCATTTCAGACGCAGAATAATTTTGGGTTCAGTTCAGTGGGCCCCCTTTTCTGTGACATTTTATATCAGGATAATTTTGAATTGATAACAATTTAGAGTGAAGTTCTTGCGTTACAAGGACCCCCAGGAAATTAAAATTTGTGTACAAGTTAAGGCGCTATCAACCACCGATGATAAAACAATTTTTTTGGCCCTGCACCCTAATCAGAAAAGATGGAGTAAATTTCAAAAAAACGTCTGGAGGTATGAACCTGAGACGTCTTTTCAACCAGGCAAAAAAAATTAGAAAAATTTCTTTCAGAATCGGGGGTGGTTTAAATTTTCGCCATTTTGCAGTACCCGGTTCTGTCACCCTGTATATCAAATAATGAATACCTGCAGAAAATGTGGAACATGTCTTGTCGTAGCCAATGAAATGGGCTATCCGTGGAAAAAAGGTTCATTCAAATCGATCAACTGCTTGAGGAGTTACGGCATTTTGAATTCGACTCAAATTTCCGGGTGGACCAATTGAATTGTTGAGCAGTTTATACAGGGTGTCTTACGAATATGGAGCAGTATCGATATCTCTGGACATAAGCAAGGTACAGTTGTAAGATTTGGCATTTACAGAAATTGACACATTCGGAGTCTATTGAAATTATTGGCGACGATGGTGTACTTCCGGTTATACCGGAAGTAGGGTCCAACTTTAAAATTTCAGATTCGGACAGAGGAGGAAAACCTAAACCTAAAACACCTAATAAGTAACTTGTTTGCTCCAGCCGCCTAGATTTTATTAACGTTTTTAGAGAAAAGTTCCTCAAAACAGTGCTATGTAAAAATGGCCATAACTTGTAAACCGCGGGCGATAAAAATAAAAATGACACACCATTGTAAAGTAGAAAGACTGTTTTACATTATGCTTGCCAAAAAGTCATATGGAAGCTGATTCAAAGTCGATTTAAAGAAATTGAAATGTTGGAAATTTAAAAGCCGAATAACATTTTCTTCTTATGGAAAAAACAGCGATTTTAATCGTTTCCTTTTTTGGCACTTTATGGGTACCGTTGAAAAGAGAATAAAATTCTGCACCCATCCATGCAGATAAACTTGTATGCTGCCATTTAAGAAAAAAATTTTATTCGGGTTTGAAATTTCCAGTATTGCAGTTTCTCGAAATCAACTTTCAATTAGTTTTCTTAGGATTTTTGGCAATCATAATGTGAAACAGTCCTTCCGCTTTACAACGGTGTGTCATTTTTATTTTTATCGCCCGCGGTTTACAAGTTATGACCATTTTTACATAGCACTGTTTTGCGGAACTTTTCTCTAAAAACGTTAATAAAACCTAGGCGGCTGGCGCAAAAAAGTTACATGTAGGTGTTTTAAGCTTAATTTTTCTTCCTCTATCCGAATTTGCAATGAAAAATGGGGGTTGCTAATTAAAATTTAAAAGTAGGACCCTACTTCCGGTATAACCGGAAGTGCCCCATGGTCGCCAATAATTTCAATACATTCCGAATGTGTCAGTTTCTCTAAATGGCAAATCTTACAACTGTACCTTCCTTAAGCCCAGAGATATCGATACTGCTCCATATTCGTAAGACACCCTGTATGCAAGAAGCAAATCGGATAACATTTTGTGGACAAGTGTTTCAAGACTAACTGGACTCTGCTGAATCCGAAAATCACTGTCTTAACCGGAAGTCCGAAATTCTAGATGACGCTCAACGCAGAACGTTATAAAGTAGTGGGAAATGAAACTTTCGTCTTGCGCAAAGACTGAAAAATTCCAGCCTTGCTTTATTGTGAATTCTGAGTTCGACATGAATACCTGCAAAAATTGTTTGAAAAATTACTTTTCGGATAGCCTCTACTTGCAGTAAATCGTAATAATTGTGTGGACAGTAGCAATGATCTTAATTGTGATGAAAGACTAAAGTTTCATTTCCTTTTAGTATATCCAAAATAATATGAAAATTAGGCACTTTTTGACCAAAGACGTGTTATAAAAAAATTAAATATCGCTTCATTCTCTACAAGAAAGGCTTTAATGGTTTTTTCGTACAGACGGGTTCACCTCTAACGCAGGCAAGGAAGTTACGCTCGCCGCGCGGCATACGCGCTCGACGAGACGATTATTTAAAGAAAAAACTTGTTTCTTAATTTTTATAACCACGGTGGTGGGAGTTAGGGGTGAAAAATTAAAAAGCTATTTGATTGCAATAACTCGAGAACCAGCGGAGATATCTTACTGAAACTTGGACTGCACTTTCAACCTTGGGTTCACCTCTAACGCGGACAAGAAAGTTACGCTCGCCGCGCGACTTATGCGCTCGACGAGACGATTATTTAAAGAAAAAACTTTCTTGATTTTTATAACCACGGTGGTGGGAGTTAGGGGTGAAAAATGAAAAAACTATTTGATTGCAATAACTCGAGAACCAACGGAGATATCTTACTGAAACTTGGACTGCGCTTTCAACCTTCAAGACTGTTGAAGTTGAGGGGATGTCAAATTCAGGGGATGAAAACCACAAGCCTTGCGGAGTGCAAGGATCGCACGCAGCTTTTTGAAACAGATGGGGTAAAAAATTAGGGATTGCTCTTAATAAAGTAGGTATTATATTGCTTGAAATTGGGGTCATTCGATAGCTTTCCATGCATCTTTCTGCAGCAGGTGGACCTAGGATTAAATTTCCTCCGAGTCAATTATTTATGTTTGAGGGTTGAAAGTGGAATTTTTTCCGTTCAATCATTGTGTTCTATACGACAACTAGGTGCTCCAAGGGCTAAATTTTCTCTACCTATGTCAATTTTTCGTATTTGGAAGGTCCAGGGAGTGATTTTCAGTTAGATTCTTGTGTTTCGGGGTGAAAAGGGTGAGTTTTAGAGGCGCAATTTTTTTCTTTCAATTTAACTTCTCCGGTCGTAGGTGGTCGAAGGGTTAAATTTATTCCAAGGCAATTTATTGTGTTTTTGGGGATTGAAAGGTGAGTTTCAGCGCAAAAACTTTTTCGGACCATTGATGGAAACTTATCAAATATTTAGCTTGAATTTCAAGCATACTTTGGTGAAATTGCGAGTTTCAACCACTAATTTCTACCCCTTCTGCTACATCTTGCAGAAAAACCATCCCCCATCAGATTTTCGAAATATGTGCGGTTGTCGGGTTTCGGACCTCCACGTGAAATAGAGTGCAGGTTTTATCAATCTGCACCTAGTACCTAGTAGTGCCTCCCTCTGCAGACGCACAGATGTATCAAAAATGCAAAATTTTAAAATTTTTTTGTTACAGCATTAAACAGAAAAGGAACAGAAAAACCACAAAAATTTGAGATGTGTGTAGAATTGTATACAATTAGCACTCAGAGGGTTGAAAAGCAATGAAAATTTATTTTTATTTAGTCAAGAGGAGTGATAATTAAATGAGTTCAATTTATTATTGAGGAAAGACGAAATTACGCGAATTTTGTAACATTTACAGGGTTGGAAAATCGTAATGGGTAAAGGGGGATGAAAATTTAAAAGGGATTAGAATTGCCGGTAATTAAGTAGAATTACAGAAAACAATGACTCGAAAGTAACCTAATTATGCAAATTTTGCGTTTGGGGGGTCGAAAAAGTGCAAAAGGCAAACAAATTGCGCGAATTTTACAAGAATAACGCTCGCGGGGTTGAAAAATTGAGGATGAAAAAGGAGCGGCTTGCGCAAATTTTGCTTCTTGATGTTTTGAGAGTGAAAGGGGTCGAAAAATTGTGGATAGGTTAGAAATTAATTATGTTGAGTTTGAATTAGGTACAGAAAAATCAGGAAGAAGCCCGAAAAATCATATAAAATGCACTATCACTAGAAACACCCCACTACACCGAAACACTTGATTTTCACTGCTGACGCGTTTCGAACACAATGTGTTCATTATCAAAGCCCATTGTGTTCGAAACGCGTCAGCAGTTAAAATCAAGCGTTTCGGTAATCGGTGTAGTGGGGTGTTTCTAGAGATAGTGCATTTTTTCACCGAAGTTGTCCAGTGTTTCCATTGTGATATAAAATGTACTTACTCCGCCTGCTAAGGGTTAGGGGTTGTTTGTAGCCTAGGGTTTGGTTTTAGGTTGAAGATTCAATGGTCAACCGAAATCTATCGAACTCCATAACTTTATTCCACCATCATTTACCTGAAAAATTTCCAAATTTCATCCCCCTTGTTACCAAATTGAGCCTTGATACCTTGAACAGTTTTGAGTTCGCGTATGTTTGTGTTCCTGCATGGTCGAGGTTGTAGCGTCTTTAAGGGTAGTTTTTAGCGAAAGATGATTAAGGCCTTTTTAACTTCCACACTCCACTTCACCACTTAAAAAAAGAGAGGGTACTGCAATAACTAAAATTTTCGAATTAGAGATAACACCAGATCTTCACGTTTTGAGGTCTGTGGTGTGAGGTGTGTGTACGTTGAGTTTCAAATAGCTGCGTGCAGCCCTTGCGGAGTTATCATATTTGTGGTGGTTTTCATCCCCTAAATTTCATCCCGATATTTACACCGCTTCACAACACAGACCTGAAGGTCGAAAGTCTATACCAAGTTTCAGCAAGACACCTCCACTAGTTCTCGAGTTATTGCAATTAATATTTTTTTCTGTTTTCCACCTATAAGCTGGTCTATTACTCCTACCCCCTTGGTCCGATATGGCCCAAAAGCAATCCCCGCCGCCGCCGAGTATTTTGGGAAACACAATTGTGTATACCAAGCTCGATATATCAATCTGTTTTCGAGTTATCTGACGGACAGACTAGACGAGCGATAGAGCGATAGAGTCAAGATCTTGAGATAAAAGGCAAGATCTTGAGATAAAAGTCAAGATCTTGAGATAAAAGTCAAGATCTTGAGGCAAAAGTCAAGATCTTGAGACAAAAGTGAAGATCTTGAGATAAAAGTCAAGAATTCAAAAATCGAAAAGAAAAGACTACCAGCTCTGAATCGCTTCATAAGTTAATTTATTGTTAGATGCAGTATTTACTAGGCATTAGCAGAATTAAGCAACATGAAAACAACGAAAATTACTATTACTATTTTGTTCGCTCGCTCTGACTTTTCATCCACCTTTGCGATTTTTCAACCCCCTAAGTGCTAATTTGGCGAAATTGCCGTTTTTCGTTTTTATTCGGTAATAAATTGAACTCATTTGGGGTTCAGTTTACCTTTTACAATTTTCCAGTTTCCTTCGCAATAGGTCGGTATAAGCGTGTATTTCAATCCCCACCAAAGTTTTAATTGCATAACAGGGTGATTTTCAACAACAAATATTTTATATTTCGCCTTTTTGACACATCTGTGCGTCTGCGGAGGCACTACTACTAGATGCAGATTGATAAAATCTGCACCCGATTCCACCAGTAAGACCAGCCGCCTCTACATACACATTAACGTGATAAACATCTACAGGAATACACATCGCATTGATATACATCTTCTGGGTTTTTTTAATATTTTTTGTTACATGCAAGTGCATGTAACAATTAAATAAAGAATGCTGAACACGCTCCATAGACCGTTCTGGGACAGTCGGTATATCTAACCAGTTGCAATTAAGCGATGCAACGGTAAGAAAAACAATAAAAAAAAACAAAAAACGGCTGAATGTTAGATAGATTAGTTAAAAAAGGAATTTCCCACAGTTAGCCGGTTTCAGCAAAAGTAGGCTGAAAGTGCACATCAGTTCAGTTTTCAAGAGGTAAAATGGGAATTGTACCTATAGAATACCTGAAGTAGTTACCTTTCAAAGAAAGTCTCGGAGACGACCTTCTCTGGCTTCCAATCGTGAAATGTTTTGCTGTGAGAGTGGGCGAATCAAAATCCATGCTTACAATACATTCACTCCTATTCAAATCGTGATAGCGGTCGCATCATTTCACTTTTCACGTTCATCGTTCATTATCATCGCGTGGTGCACTTTTTGTTTCGCTTACATTAGGTGTCCAATGTTAAATTCTTTCGTTTTGAAATTTCGAAATAATTTGAATGGGCGATAAAAAATGAAGTTATAAAATTCTGGCATTAGAACTGGTTAGTGGTTTATGGCAATCTTATGCAATAACTTTTACATTTTATCGGTGTTATGATTTAATTTTGTGAAAATGGAATTGTGATATAAGCAACGAAACAGAAGGTGAATATAGGTACGTACTTGTGTTTTGTTTATTTTTTTCAAAGTGTGGAAATTAATGAAATCGATAAATAATAATAGAAATTACAAAAAACCGTTTCTATAACTTAGGTACGTCTATTGTTAGTGTGGTACCTTATTTAACACTGCAAAAAAAGTAAGTAGGTACTTACCTAGTGAACTTCTTTTAAGAAATCTGAAAAATCCTCAAAAAAATTTCAAAAATTATTTCAAGACAGACTATTATCATCAAAGATAAATAGCTTAAGTAGGTTATGTAGGTACTTAAGTAGCCAGGTAGAGGACCTACTGGTTTCCCCTACATAAAGATTTATTCGTCTGGTTCCTCTCAGATTAAGAATTTACTATTATCAGCTGTATGCTGGATGTACAAACAGATCTATAAATAAATTCGTAAATAGACTACCAGCCAAAAAATTTGGAACCCACGAAATTTTTACGAATGACTATGTCTACCTAATTTCTTAACTTCAGAGTAAGTATATCCGTTCGACTTAATCGTACATTTCTTATCATAAATTAATTAGTAAACCAAATTAAGATAAACTAAAAACGTATAAAATAATAATTTGTTATTACTGGAAATGTTGTGTCAGTTTTTGTTTCAATGATAAGTGTTGACCGTAACCTAAAGGAAAATCCTTATATTTACCTAGTTAGTTTCCATACAGGGCTGTGTGTGAAAAAACTTCGACCTCAATTTTTTCTCAAGAACGAAAAGAAATTCGCTCGGACTCGGTTTTATTTTGAGGGGGATATTTGAATTCGAGTTTTGTAAAATTTCACAAACTAACCCCCTATAGGTATGTTCATCATTGAAGACTAATTCCATTGTGACTTGTGAATCCAATTTTGTAAATTTTTTGATATTCGTTCCCTTAACGGCCTCTGCTATCAAATTTTAAAGTAACATTAAAGCCCTTGAGTTAGGAACCTACAGCAAAAACGATAATCATTTCTAGGTTCATGTTCTTCATTTCGTTTTACACAGCTGTGCATATCCTTTAAAACGATATGTCACAGGGGCCTTAAAATGGTAATTAATAAATCTAAAATCTGAGCACAGAGAATTAGGTGAACGAACATAAAAAAAATTGCAAAATTGAATTCACAATGAAATTAGCTTTCAAATTATGTAGGGGAAGGAAGGGTACATTTTACCACTTAGCCGGTTTTAATTTTTTCTAAAATATAGGTACTATTAGGCGATTTCCCTTTAACCTTACCATATACAGGGGGGTCGTTTTATCTTGAGACTGGCAAATATCTCGGAAAGGAAGCATTTCAGAAAAACATTTTTTGTATAGAAGTTTTATGACTTCCAGGGGGAAAATAGATGGCATCGACGCCATTTTGATTCAAGGTTATTTTCAAGGTCAAATGAAGGTCAACTTAATTTTTTTTAATGGAAACCTACATTTTTTATTACAGATTCTTATTCATACTTAATATCATAAGAGCAAAAGATTTTTTCGAAATAAATCGAAAGGTTGCGCGAAAACGCGTTGTCTAGCAAAAACTACGAGGGCGGCTGGACGCCGTCTCGATTTAAAAAACCGAGAGCATAGCTCGAGCAGCAGTTTCAGATCCTGTTCCTACACTTGGGGCTCATCACGACAGCAGTAGCAACGCCACTGTTATCACTGCGTCTTCTATGATAACAAACCAAATCACTGGAAACGATCTCAAAAACCACCCTACTTTTACTAACTGTTCATTTTTTATTAATTGTTCTAATGTTAGGTAGGTAATACAAGTAGATACCGAATAAATATTTTTCTAAACCTAACTTTACCTAGCCTTATTGTAAAAAAGCACCTGGTATTTTTTCCGTGAATAAAATGCTAGTCGCTTTTTATTCAAGAAAATGTCATGTCATTGGCAGAAAACCAGAAAATTCTGCAATTTTATTGGTTTAAATAGTTTGAATGCCTTAATCCCCGTAAAAGAACAAACAACTTTCATCTAAACTATTTTTGGATCCGATGGATAGTTTGTCAGATATTTAAATGAAAATCGCACGATACTAATCATTAGCCAATAGAAAAATTGATTTCTGTGGGTTTACCATGGCAACTCGAAGATTTCCTGGAAATTTTTGATACCTACCTTGACCAACCTAAACGAAATTAATAGGTGGAAATTTGTATGTCAAATTAAATGTCAAAAATCATTTCTATTCAATTTCTGTGACTGTATCGTTGCTATTTTCTTACCGAATCTGCATTCGAGCATTAATTCATTTCCTGGAAATTTTAGTCGTGCATCCCAACAACGTAATCGGGCCCTCGTGTTCCACTCGGGCCGATTAATACGTTGTTGGCATGCACTCCAAAAATTTCCGGAAAGAATTAATGCTCTTATGAGATTATAAGTGAAAATCGCACGATACTAATCATTAGCCAATAGAAAAATTGATTTCTGTGTGTTTACCATGGCAATACGAGGATTTCTTGGAAATTTTTGATACCTACGTAGACCAACCTAAACGAAATTAATAAGTGGAAATTTTTATGTCAAATTAAATGTCAAAAATCATTTCTATTCAATTTTTGTGGCTGTATCGTTGCTATTTTCTTACCGAATCTGCATTCGAGCATTAATTCATTTCCTGGAAATTTTAGTCGTGCATCCCAACATCGTAATCGGGCCCTCGTGTTCCACTCGGGCCGATTAATGCGTTGTTGGGATGCACTCCAAAAATTTCCGGAAAGAATTAATGCTCTTATGAGATTATAAGTGAAAATTTTAATCTTCTTCGAAATCTATTGCCTTGCAACAGCGGCTTGGCAAAAACAAAATCTACAACAATTTTTTCATTATACTTCACCGAAAACATCATGTTTCCGTGACTACTTAGACTACCGAAAACTCATCTTTCCCGTGCAGTCGACGACTGCACGGGAAAATCTTTCCCGTGCACCGTAATTCTTGCAACGCTTAGCAACGATTGTTGGCCATTGCTTTTGACTTTTATTTGTCACTCATGAACCAATAATTTTTTGTGTTTAATAAGGTATAATTTAAAACCGTCGTTCATTACACGTCCATAAACTGCTTTTCCCGCGCTTGCACGATTCCCGTGTTCGGCTTCGCCTCCCACGGGAACCTCTCGTGCTCGCACGGGAAAAGCTTAGTTTCTGGACTGGTAATGAAATATACTATTGTGATTTATTTATCTAGAATTCATCGTTGCTAAGTTACAGCGGTTGTTCATTTGTTTTGTCTTGCCGCTGTTACTAGGGAATGTCTAGGGATTTCGAAAAAGGTTAAAATTTACATCGATCGGATATAAAAATAGTTTAGATGAGAGTTGTTTGTTCTTTTATGGGGAATAAGAATCTGTAATAAAAAATATAGGTTTCCATTAAAAAAAATCAAGTTGACCTTCATTTGACCTTGAAAATGACCTTGAATCAAAATGGCGATGATGCCATCTATTTTCCCCCTCGAAGTCATAAAACTTTTATACAAGACATTTTTTTCTAAAATGCTTCCTTTTCGAGATATTTGCCAGTCTCAAGATAAAACGACCACCCTGTATGTTACTAACATACGGAATTGAATTCCCTTTACATCTTTACACATACGATGACGTCACAGCTTACTATAGTATGTTCAAAGGGGTAAAGAGCTCGCCGAGTTCTTTAACCGTCCTTGGCGTTGAGGTGTGAGGTTAATGTCTGTGTGGTTGAACCTTTTTATGTTTATTATCCACATTTCAATTGAAAATTAAAGTGATTAATCAGTTTCTGTAAGCAATCAAACAATAAAAATTTACTAAATAATTGAATTAAATGAAACGTTAACCACTTTATATCTTTTTTAAGAGTAAAAGAACCATGATATACACCTACTTTGCCAATAAAAACCATAAAGTATTGACACAGAAGTGTATTAGTCCAGTCAAGTTAGGTTTTTTAGAAGAAATAATTTATATATTTTTGAAATTTTGGCTACGGACTCCTGATGGCACCTGAAATGAAATGTCGAAAAGTTCCCACCCTCGAAGTGTGCGCATCATCCCTTATTTGGCGAAAACCACCCCCAAACGTGACATGGCTCTAGTTTTTAGCATTTTTTAGCGAAACTATCCATCTGACAAAAAATTTACTCTAATCAAAAACATTCCTTATAGAATTCTGTATTAAAAAAGTCCTTCTGATTATTTTGCTTATCCCACCTAATTCTCGCAAACGACGTCCGAAGTTGTGGATCAGTGTAATTAGATTTTTGAGTAGAACTTATTTATATATTTATGAAATTTTGGCTACGGACTGTTGATGGGTCCTGAAATGAAGGGCCACAAACTTAACATCCCTCAAGTGTAAGCTTCATCCCTCTTTTGGCGAAAACCTACTCCCAGACGTGAACATGGCGCTAGTTTTTAGCATTATTCGGCTAAACCATCAAACGAACAAAAAATTACTCTAATCAAAAATATTCCTCGTGAAATTCTACATTAAAAAGTCCTTTTCATCATTTTGCTTATCCTCACCTAATTCTTGCAAACGATGTCCGAAGTTGAGGGTTGTTTTTCGCTCGCACCGAAAATCAATCTAGCAGTACCCTCAACTTCGGACGTCGTTTGCAAGAATTAGGTGGGGATAAGCAAAATGATGAAAAGGACTTTTAATGCAGAACTTCACGAGGAATATTCCTGATTAGAGTAGTTTTTTGTCCGTTTGATAGTTTAGCCGAAAAATGCTAAAAACTAGCGCCATGTCTGGGAGTAGGTTTTTGCCAAAAGAGGGATGAAGCTTACACTTGGGAGGTGTTAAGTTTGCGGCCCTTCATTTCAGGGCCCATCAGCAGTCCGTAGCAAAAATTTCATAAAAATATAAATATGTTCTAGTAAAAAATCTAATTTGACTATTCTACAATTTCGGACGTCGTTTGCGAGAATTAAGTGGGGATAAGCAAAATAATCAAAAGGACTTTTTTAATGCAGAATTTCATAAGAAATACTTTTGATTGGAATAAATTTTTTGTCAGATGGATAGTTTCGCCGAAAAATGCTAAAAACTAGCGCCATGTCACGTTTGGGGGTGGTTTTCGCCAAATAAGGGATGAAACGCGCACTTGGGTTTCCTTTTGAAATTTTGAAGTAGGGTTTAAGGGGTCGGCTGTGAAATTTCACAAAACACGAAGTCAAATTGTATAGATAATTGAGGTCAAAGTTTTCCCGCGGACATCCTGTATAAATAAATCAACACAGGAAGACTTAATTATTTACTCACCTTTATGAGACATTATTTTTTATAGCAAAACTAATTACTTAACTAAATCGGTATCTATGTAGGTATCATTAAAGGCGCTTGAATGTCATAATAGATCAATTTGATCAGAATATTAATTTTTTTTTACATTGGCAGAAGGTTCAAGTTTCAAGGCCTCTGCATTAACAATGAAAAAGTTTTAAATTTGGACATATTCAAATCGCTTACTGTTAGGCCATCCGAAAGGCCTTGTAATTTTTCTCCAGCAGGAATTATGCTATTTTTGAACAGAATAGAAAAATATCGAATTAACCAACTAATTATCTTTTATTTAATCGACAATAATTCAAGCAAAGGAATAATCATAATTTAAATTCCTTTCAATGCTTTTCTGGTGGAGGTATTTTTAGTGCCGAAGCATATGCGCTATAGTTTTAGAGAATTCGCTCACTTGCTCGTTCGCTCGCTCATCCATTTACATTATGCGTCACATAAAATGAGAACGAAAACAGATGTCGAGCTGAAATTTGGTACACGGACGTAGAACCAGAAAATATCTGACCAGAGGATTTGGAGTTAGGGGAGAGGAATTGAAAAACTCGTAATTGCAATAACTCGAGAACCGATGGAGGTATCTGTCTTACTAGAACTTGGTATACACGTACATACAACCTTCAAGTCTGTTAAAAGTGAGGGGGTGTTTTTTTGGGGTTGGTGAAAATTAGGGGTTGTATCTCGAAGTTTTGTTTAGCTTGTATTGATCGAAATTCAGGCCAATTGATAGCTTTCAATTAATGATTCAAAAAAGGTCTCAAAATCATTTGCCAAAAACCACTGCTGCTACAACCCTTTTAACATGCAAAAAATAATCCATACATCAAGACAGATTCTGGTATAGTAATTTCTACAATGAAGCTGTAAAGGGGTGGATAAATTTTCCTTTCGTTCTAACGAGGAGGTGGATGAAATTTAGGGGTTGAAACTGGAAATTTCTATAAGTTTTCACAATCCTAGTTTCTTGGTTAATAACTTCTTTTCCGTGTTATTATTTTCGGCAATTCTACCAAAGTATTAGTCAACTTTCACTATCTTTTCATTACGATCTAACAAGGGGAATGCATTAAACGGTTGAAACTAGAAATCTCTTGAAGTAAATGATGAATAAAAATTACGGAATTCGATAGATTTCGATTAACTATTGAGAAAAGGTCTTACACAATCTTAAGATAAAATCGATCTTTGGACAACTAACATCCCCTAACATTCTCTAAATCGTTTGAATATTTTTTCGAGATCTTGTTTATTTACCTATGAACCTCTAGATTCCTTAAATACGCAAAAAATGATAGAACGCGGTGGAACTAAATTAATACCTCTAATTATTCACGAGGGGATGAAAATATAAATTTCTAAACAGTCCTAATTTCTCATCGCATTGGCCGTGGGGGTGGTGCAAATAAGGGCTTTGAACTTAGGGGTTGAAGCGTTCCATCGTTCATGAAAAGCTTGAGTTAGCACCAAAAAAGCAATATTTGTTGTGAAACTGTACATGGCATTTTCGAAGAAGGGATAAGTTTTTGGAAAAATTCTTCAAATGGGATGGAAGGGGTGGAAAAATTGAGACCGAGATTGAGACCTTACCAATTTAAAGACAAGAATGTTTTTTCGAAACCTGTAATTTCAGCCTCTTTCACAAAAGTGAAAGAGGCTGAAAACATCCCCTTAACAGTTTCTTAACCCCCTCGTCAAACCGTTTATAGTAAATCCCAAATTCACGAATCTTTGTATTGTTTTCAATAATTCTAATCCTTTAGGCGAGTATTTTAGGTTATATTTTCACCCTCATAATTTTTGAAACCATGCAAGATTTTCGACCTCCTAAAAGCCACAATTTTTCAAAACTAGATCATTTTTGTATCTTCTGCAAAAACTCTGATCATTTTCCATGTTTTACCGCCCTCCAAAATAGTTATTTACGTAAAGAGTATGGAAAGTGAAAAGTGAAAAGTGAAAACTATCTAAACGGAAAAATGTGAGGAGCCTAGTAAACATAACACGATAACAAAATCCATAATTATTCCGCTGATATTTCACTTTCCAGAATATTCCTTTGAAATTTCACTAGTCTGGGAAAGTCGACTTTCCCGTCATAAAATTGACCAGAAAAATCAATTTTTCACTTTCCCGAACTAGCCAGGGAAAGGCTACTTTCCGGTCCTAAAATTGACCGGAAAGGTTAACTTTCCGGTCGAGCACCTAATAATTTGTATGTATCACCGTATGTCGTGGTGAAACAACTACTCCCCTGGCAAATACCACACCGGGCATTAAATTACACACCACGACAGCCACCCTAAGCGAAAGACAACGTTTGCCTTATCCAAAATATAGTTTTATCCACACATTTAAGCGGCCTTTCGGTCCTGGAAAAAGCTTTTTAACCATTAGCAAACTTACTTAAATTGACAAATTTTCCCAAAAGCTCCAAATTCAGCCAAAAAAGGCAGCAGAGAAGCGGCTGGAACCTCCCCAACGTGTGGGTCTTTGATTTCCGTGACTTGTGTTTAAGATTTTAAAGTTAATATGCCTAAATGGCACTTCCCGTTAACCAATTGCTCCCAAAAGCCTTTCAGCTCTTCAACGGGTCACCTGACCTCCATGTACCAAATTTCAGACAAATCCTTCCAGTAGTTTGGGCTATAACGTGGTTTCAGTGTTACTTCAAAATTTCGATTTTTCTACCCAAAGGGTAATAAATGCGAATAAATTTTATCTCATTTAAAACCAGAATTCGAAGACCCTTCTAATGGTGGCAATTAATCTTTCAAAAATTTGTTTTGGATGGGTAAATGAGAGAATACTTTAAATTTGGAAATTGGTGTGCCAAAGCGGCACTTTCCGTGGGTCGATTGAATCCAACATTTGTTCAGCTCTTCGACGTGTAATACAATCCCCATGTGCAAAATTTTAGCCAAATCGGTTCAGGGGCTTGGGCTGTACCGCGATTTTAAAGTCCGATAAAAATCTCGATATTTTTAGTTTTTGGTCAAAAGGGCACTGACAGTGAATACATCTTTGGAAGCAGAATCTGAAGGCCTTTCTTATTGTGACGTGAAAGATGGGGGTTTACATTTAAAATTTAAAAGTTGATGTGCCAAAACGGCATTTCTGGTTGCACGATTGGCTCCAAAAGCTTTTCAGATCTAAGTTGGGTTATCACATGCACACGTACCAAATTTCAGCCAAATCGGTCGAGTAGTTTGGGCTGTGGCGTGTTTACGAACGAACGAACGAACGAACGAACGAACGAACGAACGAACGAACGAACGTACGTACGAACGAACGTACGTACATACATACAGACACATTTTAAAAACCACTTTTTTGGGTTTCTGAGACCTCAAAACGTACAGATCCGGTCTTATCTCGAATTCGAAAATTTTAGTGATTGCAGTAACCTCCCTTTTTTTTTAAATGGTGAAGTGGAGTGGGGAGGTTAAAATGCATCTTCTTTAAGTTCTTTAGATACCTATATTATATATGAAAGATTTCACTGAATTTTCGCAGCAACATGCTACTTACCCATTTTATGGTAGATTGAGTGCTTTATTAGCTTGTGAATCGCAGTTTGTAGTCCTTTCTCCTCGCCATAAAATTTTCACTTTCCATGAAACCAGAAATAGCGTGATTGCGCAAAATAGGACATTGGCGTTGGCACCGTTTATTTATTATGCAAATGGCAGAAATTTGGCCCATCAGGTGGACAATAGGATTCATTCACTCGTGTTAAAATTTTGAGGACAGAGCCAATGGTTTATGTAATACTTACCTAATTCCTTTTCATCTTTTTCCGTGGCTTTTTGACTCCAGTTTATTTAATTTACAATACAATGAAACTGTTGCACAGTCTAGTTAAATACGATTTTCCGCAATAGTTTATTGTTAAAAATAACGCTTAAATTTTATACCAGCTATACGATTATTAATAGCATTTTTTATTGTTATTTCTGTGGTTTAAAGACCCAGATAAAGATCCTGAGATTTAAGTGTGTTTTTAGTTCAAATCAATTTGAATTTCCCTTATAATAGGTAGTGGTTAAGTTAATCGTTGTGGAAAAAGTTACCAATGTCCTACTTGGTTAACCGAAATATGTGAATTAGGTAGATATCCTCAATGCAATTATTATTTTCAATTTAATTTGTCTTATTGGAATATTGAGTACCGTAAAAATGGTAATAAATTAGTGACTCCAAGAAAATACTTACCTCAACTGTAAAATATCAATTTTCATAAACAATTCTCTCTGTTATGTCCGAAAAATAAATTTATTTATCTTATCCAAAAGTCAATAATTATCCACTTATCTTGTAATTTGTGATATGAACAATGTCAGTGCTCTAATAGGCAAGCGACCAGTTGCCCACTGGAATTGATTGCAATTCTCTCGATTAATTTTTTTTATTCCAGTGTAAATGTGGGGTGAAGTAAACCACGTAAGTATAGGCTGTAATTGCAAAAATATCAAAATTATGTCTAGCACCATTTCGAGAGTTCTAGACATTTTGTAATTATTACTACTCTTATCACAAAATCTGTTTACTGATTGAACCAACCTTTTCACCTGAATTCCGTGTCTATCAAAAACAAATCTGTTGATAGATGTGCACACAGCCCCACAGTATATTCTATAATGATTGTTCTATCACTTTATCAATAACAATTTATTGTTTTGACAAAAGGATTACTTCAGTGGAGACTTTTCACTTAATTTATCCACAAGTTCCAGATTGATCGTTTTAATCCTTCTGAGGTATGTTTTAAAGCTTCAAATCTGTAATTCCAAAATATCATCTCAAAAGTAAATATAGTCTAAGAAAAATATAAATATCCTGGAATTTCGTCACGTGTTTTTCGGAGGCAGATATTTTATTATTTTTATCGTCGACTTTTGCCATTGTATGTGACATCGTTACTTTACAATAGTTTTAAAACAAATCGCAATAAAATTTTATTTTCCATGAATAAAAAGATGCAAAGGGAGGGTTATCAAGTCCGGTTATTGTCTAGACCAATCAATTTTTATCTTGCGTAAAAGAGCGAACTATCTATGTGTAGGGGAGAGGTAGCATGAGCGGGCCGAGTCTGGAATGGGACAAAATAGTTTTTTAGCCTTCGTAATCAATAATCATCGAAGTTGTATACAGGGTGATCCAAACTCGACGCTCAGGCTATTTTTCTTGCAATGTTTTTTCCATAATATTCCTAATGTTTTCATATCAAACGTCGATATAAGTTATTAATAAACCACTATATTTCCGGGTTGTAGTCAGTATTTAATCTATTATTTGATAGTGAAGCCTGAGATAGCATTTTTTTTTTCTTAAAAAATAAAACGAAAACAGTTCAAATTACGAAATTTTGGCATTAGGACTTTGGAATAGCCAGAAAAAGACCTCTCCGATAGTGTATCGCAAGTTGGTTGAAAAAAATTGACAGCAGAGAAGCGGCTGGAACCTGCCCATCGTGTGAGTTTTTGATTTCCGTGTCTTGTGTTTAAAATTTTAAAGTTGATATGCCTAAATGGCACTTCCCGTGGACCAATTGCTCCCAATAGCCTTTCAGCACGTCATCCATTGTTTCTATTTTTAATTTCTGCAATCGAACGAAAAATTCAGAAAAATCGATTCGCCAAAAACATCAAATCTTTACATTTTACTGGCAACCCAAAAAAGTGGTTTTTGAAAAAATGCCTGTCTGTAAACGCTACAGCCCAAACTACTGGACATGCAAAAGTTCCCGTTGTTTCTGAATTTTTCTTATATTGTTGAATTCGATAGCTATTGCATTGCCGGATCGAAAACCTTTGTGCCATTTTTTCGAAAATTTTCATTTTAGGGGTGAAAAACATTTGTATTGTAAATTTTAAAATGAACGCCGATTTTGACGCAAATGGAAGCCCGTTTAAAGAATGTCAGAAAAACCAGATTTACACTGCCCCTGTGTCCGTTAGAGTGTGATTCCATCCTCTGTCAATAATAATTGTCAAAATATAGTTTGAAATGATCACAAGGCCTGGCTTTCACTGAACGATTGAACCAAAACGTTTTATCTATAATTTCTTAATTGCCATTACATACTTAACCCAGACCTAATCACGAATAGAAAAGAAATTTAAGAATGTAGTTACATACTTTTTATGTAACCATCAGCTTCAGTTGTGCAATAATAAATGATAGTGAGTACATTTACATGTCACTGAACAGTGAACACCCTCAATGTATCGGGAACGCGAATTCATACAGCGTGCAGGTAAAATTTCACTTTACAGTATATATACCGCAAAGTGGGGTGGCTTTGGCACTCGGTGTGAGATTGGCCACTTTTTAGAATTTGTTAGTGGCGCTCTGTACAATTTTGATGTTTATTATTTGGCAGTTTAAAATATTGTAGCATATAGGGCAAACCTTCCTCTTACCTCCAGGATAATTTTTTTCGTAATCAATTGCTTGGTTATTGCAAAAAAAAATATTTTTCAGATTACAGAAATTCTACCAAAATTGAAGGTCAAAAAACTTCTCCTGTCCCCACTAGGTAAGTGACTGGAGAGGAAGTTCTTTACCGCCCTTGTGATTGTACATCATTCCCCTTGTAGTACCACCCAAATTTAATGGGGGTAAATCACCCCCCTGCCTCCTAGAGGGTGACCAAACTTAGACCGACATTTTTACAGGTTGGGAGGGTTTGGCCGCCCTAGGTGCCAGGGGGGTGATTTACCCCCACTAAATTTGGGTGGTACTACAAGAGGAAAGATGTACAATCACAAGGCGGTGAAGAATTTCCGCTCCAGTCACTTATTTAGTGAAGTTGAGACCGAAGTTGGGAATGAAATTTGAGAGAAATTGGTTTGCTTTTATATAAATATTGTCAAAATTAGTAGGCGCTGACGTATGGAAATACATCGACAAATCGTTAACATTCACTTGCACTCGAGTGTACCTACCTACTTAAACATTTAAAATAATTCCCTGTTCGAGTGCACCGGCCTGGACAATTGAAGAGCTAATATGATCAATTGCCGTACTTCCTGTAATTTTTCTGAATAATACCTACAACAGTAATTCGCTTCTAAAATCTCACATTTACTTGTTGCAGGAGTGAAAATGCCGGTGAAAGAATGGTTTCGGAATCTACAACCCATTCAGCTGTACATAGTGCTGTTTTTGACTGCCACGTTCTTTGTAACAGAGCTCATATGCAGCCATCTGACACATTCATTGACGCTGTTGATGAATTCGTACCATATGCTTTGTAATATTTTAGCACTGACTGGGTGCATTGTCACCATCAAGGTATGTATTGTGGTTATATCGCATGCAGAAATGTGACGATAACAGTTTATATTACTAATAATAAAATCAGAGCTGAAGCAAAATACCTACTTGAAATTCCGTTTTAAGGCAAAAAAGTCATTAGAAGACCATGATGAATCGCCTTTTTTAGAAACAACCTCTTCTTCATGCCCCCCTTGGTCTTCCTCTTCTGATTTTTCTTATTGCCACTTTGTTTGACGCGTCCTTTTTAACTTTTTTTCTTCTGTTAGCTTCATTTTAGGGCGTTGTTGCTTCTGCTTTTACTTTCTTCGCTAATATAATTATTTCTCCTTTTCCAGAAGAGGCGTTTGTATTTATTGTTATGTTGAAAACTCTTCTTACTTTCCCGATTTTGTAATATTGGTCTCTCTGGCCAGTTTACCGTTAGGTTGGTATACTTTTTTCAACAAAATTGACCAGTCGTTATATTTGCCAAAACGAGCGATAGCGAGTTTTGCAACATTATGCGAGTCAAACAATTTAGGCTTTTCATAACGTATTCCGTACAACATTTTACCTAATTGTGTAAAATCCAACTTTTCAAAACGCAATTAGGTAAATATTCATTCCATGCTTTAGTCTCGTTTGATTAATACAATGTGATTCAAATGTATTAAAACACAGCTCTCGTTGCCAAAAATACATGTTATTTTAGAATCAATTACCTTCATTTTTAGGCCAGACCAGGGACTAAGTCCTAGCAGGCTGCAACCAAATAGCCTCCAATATCTGGGAAAAACTTTGTACCTACTACTGGTACGAAAAGTTATTGGCAATTTTTTATGTTTTTTTGCAAATATCTCAAAAACTAAGCCTGATATGCTGACCAGGTATACTTACCTTTTTAATAGAGCATTAAATTCTCTACAAGAGAGGTTCAATGAGCTATAGCCGACAAGTCAGTCCTTTGGTCTCTACGAGCCATTAAAGTTTGACATCGGAACATGGAAACGTCAAATTTCGCTGATTTTACTATCCTCTTTAACAATTCTTTTTCATTCATTTGTAGTATCATTAAAAATTCGAAAAAAATCGTACACCATCTAAGGACCTCAAAGAATGATTTTTATTGCTTAATTAATGTTTCCAACGTTTTTTGTTTATTTTGCAGACAATTGATCAAGAAACTGAAAATTTTTTCTTGAATCGAATTCCATTGCTGTTTAAGGGCCTTATAATTCACTTGAGGCAGATTTAATCAATTGCGTCATATCAATTACTCAGTTTGCAATAAAAAAGGACTCTCGAATATTTTTGTACAACGAACGTTTAACCACTTTATTGAGGCTGCAAATAATTATGCGCGACGACGTCCGTACCACGAAATAGGTAATTGCTTTTTATTCCATTATGTGACTGTTTACGTACAGTAGGTACATTTATAGTTATTTACGTAATTAGTTATGAAAAGCCCTTTTCATGACGTATTACGTAGGTACAACATTTTACCTAATTGCGTAAAATCCAACTTTTCAAAACACAATTAGGTAATAGCTATTAACATACCTAGGAATGTTATGACTATCATAACAGACGCAGATGTCAATTGAAATCCGAGCTCGGAGAGCGAGGATTTTAAGACATCTAAGTCTGTTATGATTCATAACATCCGAGGTTTGTTCAATAGTTTATCGGTTTAAAGCGATTAAAGCCAAAATTAAAAAAATGTTGCGTGAATTCGCGTCATTTTGACAATCGAGATGACAGCATTTGAATGGGGTCATTGTTGTCATGAATGGTTAATGGGCTTGTTGTCTAGAAACCATTAGATAACGTTATGATCTGCTTACCAGCCTATTTTTATGCATGTTAAGAACGCTTTAATCGCCTGAAACCGGTAAATGTACATAAACAATCACATAATGGAAGAAAAATCTATTATTTAGCTTAACAAACTGGTACAAAGTTTTTCCCAGATATTGGAGTCTCTTTGAGGCCTATCTGTTGTGGTTGCAGCCTGATAGGACTTAGTCTCGGGTAAAATTCTAATATGACTGACCTATTTATCGCACCTTAGCACCAAAGGTATATGTTTGCAATTTTTTCTGACTTCCTTTTAATGCCCTCTTTCTGGTCATGATTTTTAGGCAGAGTCATAAATGTCGGCGGAGACATAAATTTGCCCTAAAAATGAATTAATACGCGTAAGTTTTGCTGTAAAGGGTTTATTTAGGCGCTACATTTTAAGGTAATTTTTGTTCAGTAAAGTACATTTTTTCACTTATTGCCATATCGAAGAAACTGTTGAGAAACTCGTCACCACTAATTTTCTCTATTCTCTAGCCAATAGAGTGGCGTTAACCGCAAGTCTTTACGTCTAACAGTTTCGGAGATACAACGCCGGTTCAAATTTAGTGCAAAAATTTCTCTGCTTCTAATATTTCCGTAGTTAAAACGGTCCATTTCTTCATTCTTTATGTTTTGTTTCGCCAAACACTTGAAAAATGTATAAATAAATAAAGCTTTTATACATTTTCCACGAGTTTGGCGAAACAGATTATTCATTTTCAAACGATATTTGACTGTGCAGACCTTCCTTTGGACCTCTAGAACTCCGGAAATATTAGTAAAAGCAGAGAGTTTTCAGGCGATTTTGGAAATTTTTACCCTAAATTTGAATTGGCCAGAGAATAGAGAAAATTAAGGAGTCTTTCATTTAGACGAATTTCTCAACAGTTCCGCCAATATAGGGCAATACGTGAAAAAATGCACTTTACTGAGCAAAAATTGCCAATTCTTTTACGCAAATCATAATCCTTAAAATGTAGGTAGGTACTAGGCCTGCGACTTTCAATTGATATATCGATATATCGATTATCGATATATCGATATATCGATAAAAGTGTGTTATCGATATACCGAAATATCGATATATCGATATATCGATAAGTTATCGATAATATATCGATATATCGGTATACCGATATATCGATAAGTTATTGATATATCGATATATCGGTATATCGATATACCGGTATATCAATAACCGGTGTCCCGTATATCGATACATATAATGATACTTCTGAAGTTCTGACTTCTTTTAAATGTAGGAGTAGGTATTCGGCCTGATTTAGTCATTTGTTGACAACTGGCTAACATTGAAATGAATCGACAAAATTGAGGAATCTTTGCGTTGGAGATATCAATATTTTCGTGCAGTGTATAAACAATTAGTATATAAACAATTTAAACAAGTGATGGTAGGAATTATTATACTTATTTAAACGACTTGTAGAAAATTGGACATCGCAACTGATGTTTTTCAAAGCACCCTTGGGTCCTAATATCGTTTATTTCGAATCCTACGTTATTTTCCAGGGCACAACGTAAACAATAATGTTTGAGCGCTCCAATCCAATCGATTCAATCAATAATTGATTTCAATATTATTAACTAACTAACATCAAGAAACTACAGAAAAAGGACTATTACCTATTCATACCTATCTAGCTCTTAAAACTAAGATGTTACTCGATTACAGATATAATACCACAGTAACGATGTCGATACAATTGTATAAGTACCGATAAGGCGATATATCGATAAGTCGGTATATTTAGTTATCGGTATATCGATATATCGATAAATCGGTATATCGATAAATCGGTATATCGATATATCGGTATATCGATACATCGGTATATCGATATATCGGTTTATCGATATATCGGTATATCGATTAAATTTTAAATATCGATATTCGATATTCAAATTCCGATATCGCACAGCCCTAGTAGGTACACCTAAATAAACCCTTTGTTCTTGCCACTCCCAGATTTCCACTCTATTATCTGTGTACGCCAACCTCACTGACTGAAAAAATGCATAATCTTATTGTGAAATCATATAGGCGGCTCGTGCAGGGGGGGGGCAGCACAAAAATACATTTTGTTAAATGGAACGCCCCATATATCAATGCATTTTTGGTTTCCACGTGTCATTCTGAGAAACTTTTCTCAGGTGTGCGCCCCTAAATTTTAGCGGCACCCCCTTTGCCCCTGAAATTTTTTTGTCATCTAATAGCGAATGAAATTCTATAGGTCGACTTTCTTAACAAATGCCTGTACATAAATGGCATCCTTTCCAAGTTACTTAAAATTTTTGGGTTTATGCTTTTAATCCATCTGGAGATAATCACCTCCTTTAATTCAAATATCGATCTTATTGTCACTATCACGATCACGGTTAGAAATCAGTTTATTTGACTTTGTTGTTAAGATCATTTTTGTTGACCTTAGAAAATATTGCCGAATTAATCAATATATTGCAAATTGCTTCACCCGGTTTTTGTTAAAAATGTTTTGCAACATTCGTTAACCGTAGTATTCTGACTTATACATCGTTATACCCTGTAGAATTTATCGTTTTAGAGACATTCACTTTCTGTTACTCTCATCAGTAACTCGGAAACAAATAAAACCACAAGGCGAACCTAAAGTTGGTAATAATTTGAAAAGTATGCTATTTAGATATAGGGATTTGTTAAGAAAGTCGACCTAGAATTTACTTCTCTATTAGTGGAAGAAAAAATTCATTTGAAATGTTTGAGATTTTGTCTTTTTAATTTTTATTCATTTGATCATACCACTCATAATGTAATAAGTCCCTATGAAAATGGTCGATTAATAAGTGATAAGCGAGAACCATGCATTTGATTAATAAGTGGAAATCAAATTTGTTGATTCTCCATCACAACGTAGGTACTGATTTGTACCAATAACAAGCCGTTGTGCTACGTAAACAATTAGAAATCAGGCACTTGTCAGTTTGTAATTTAAAATGTCAAGTTACATTGTTGCTATAATATTTGCTCAATTCGTGGTATAATCTAACGAATACGGCTTGTAAAATAGTGATTAATAAGATTATCAATAATCACGATTCCATACGTATTACCACAGGTATTATACAGGGTGAGTCAAACGGGAGGGACCACCCTCTATAACTTTCTCCGTATCCGATCGATCTGAACCATTTTTGGTAATGTTATATGACTGATGATCTACATTTCGGCCACATCAGTGGTGCCGAAATGTTTTTATTTTATTGAATAACGACATGTCACTTTGTTATTTCAAATGGCACCCTGTATATTTTGTATTGTATCAAGCAGCATTTTTGATTCTCTTTACAGCTAGTCCAGGGCAATTAAGATTTGACCCCGGCATAAAAAAAAAAAAGGTAAAACCTTTTCTAACATGATCGGGACACTCTATTTAACATGTCATAAAAAGTCCCAAAGAATCCCCCGTCGGGTTTGGCCGTAATGGCCGAGGAACCGGTTCAACAGTAAAAATTCTCAAATTTTAGGCTATTTATCCCACCAATTGTGTTTTAATCTTGATATGCCTTTGCAGTTAGCTTGTCAGGAACATTGGGAAACATACTTTATTTAGCTGTGGCAAAAAAAAATGACGGGGCACGCGCCCGAGCGTTCGCGCGGTCCAATAGACGCTTCACGCGAACTGTCCAGGGAGTCGACCGATTTTGATGAAACTTTCAGCGTCGAGGCAGATCGATGTGAGGTCAACAATGATTCACCCGATTTCCATGGCGATTCATTGTTGACAACAATGATTCGCCATGGAAATAGGGTGAATCCCGATCGTGTGGATCCCGGACAGATTAAGTTGAGTGCTGAACTTCCTCCGACCGTAGCGCGTAAACCATTGGTCGTATGAAAAAAATGATTATGTGCTTTTTTGTAGAGAATTAAATTTCCCACAACATTGAATAAGACATATTTTGGCATAAGACCGACAAAATCTGAGATATTTGCAATTCAATGTTTTTACCGTATCTGCATTTTTCCGGTAGTCCGGTCGTTCGATCGCAGCGAAAAACAATAGGCTTCAACCTCACATCGATCTGCCTCGACGCTGAAAGTTTCATCAAAATCGGTCGACTCCCTGGACAGTTCGCGTGAAGCGTCTATTGGACCGCGTGAACGCTCGGGCGCGTGCCCCGTCATTTTTTTTTGCCACAGCTACATGAAGTATG
This sequence comes from Pycnomerus fuliginosus, assembly GCA_963924575.1. Lineage (NCBI taxonomy): Eukaryota > Metazoa > Arthropoda > Insecta > Coleoptera > Zopheridae > Pycnomerus > Pycnomerus fuliginosus. Next base: position 18,984,242 of record OZ004622.1, read on the forward strand.
TTTCACAATGTTCCTGACAAGCTAACTGCAAAGGCATATCAAGATTAAAACACAATTGGTGGGATAAATAGCCTAAAATTTGAGAATTTTTACTGTTGAACCGGTTCCTCGGCCATTACGGCCAAACCCGACGCGGGATTCTTTGGGACTTTTTATGACATGTTAAATAGAGTGTCCCGATCATGATAGAAAATGTTTTACCTTTTTTTTTTTATGCCCGGGTTTCGGCATTTTTTCGTCTAAATGCACTGCACTAAGCGGTATAATAAAATCATACTCACCATAATAGAAATTTTGAGAAATTATCAATTGAACGTGTCTCCAAAAATATAAAAATGGCCGTTTATCTCACAAATAATCACTTATCAAAAGTGTTTCAATTAAAGTTGAAAGGTGCACTTAGGCATCTTTTGATCTGATTTACTTTCTGTTGATATCTATTTCACCGAGTCTCGCTGATTAATTACGTCATACAATTTTTCTTTTATTGCAGTTAATCACATCAACAGATGCGCACACATCTTATGCATTTTTAAAGACCAGTTAATTTTCTTAATTTTTATATCGTTAGATAGATCTTTAAATTATGAACAATTCATATCATTATGCTGCGCCAACTTCCCAGGAGCAATAGTTTGAACGCTATGAATTAATGTCACCAAAACTCTTATGGGAATTTGCACGGGCGGCTAAAACAAACACGCCGTTGTTTATGATCCCTAATTGCCCATCATGAAGCAATATGCACCCTGCCGCGCCAGGTGGTCTGTTTGGCACGTTGCTTTCTCTTGTTACAAAGAAATCTGGCTGGACAAATGCATATTTGCTTATTTAATTTTTTCAATGTATGTATTGTAGGTACCTATATTGATAAATTAAGTTGAAGTTGACTTAATTAAATTTTTTTGAGCCATACAAAACAAACTTTATTTAGCACATATTAGTGGTTTTTATTATAAGAGCATATTTGCATATGTAAGTGGTGCATTTTTTGGTCACTTTTGAGATTGATTCGACATAATTACATTTCCGGGAATTTTTAGAATCTTAAATCAATTACCTGTTGCAATACCCTTATCGACAGATCGACTCTAGAGGATTAAGGATTATTGTTATTCTTCATGAGTCACTCCCATTAGGCACCTAATCCCCATCATTAATCCACCCCAATTTCTAAACTATATTTAAACATAAACAATTATTTTACAATGAAATGCGTAGTGGGGTATTAGGTATAAATTACAGTTTTTCAAATCGTTAGTTTTCTATTCCATATCGTTGTGAGGCATTCCAATGGCTGCTTAGACAGAGATTAAGAGAGATTATTTTTGAATAGGTTCGAGTTTTTAACTTTGTGACTTATTTTTATTTACCGAAATATACCTAATATAAAAATAATGCAGGTAACCGTCTGCACAATAATCTTTAGAGAATTCTTTCTAACAATAGAAAGCAACGCGCCAAACAGACCACCTGGCGCGGCAGGGTGCATATTGCTTCATGATGGGCAATTAGGGGTCATAAACAACGGCGTGTTTGTTTTAGCCGCCCTCCCGTGCAAGTTCCCATAAGAGTTTTGGTGACATATTAATTCATAGCGCTGAAACTATTGCTCCTGGGAAGTTGGCGCAATGATATGAATTGTTCATAATTTAAAGACCTATCCAACGATATAAAAATTAAGAAAATTAACTGGTCTTTAAAAATGCATAAGATGTGTGCGGTGTCCTTTACCTTTCAACTTTTATTGGAGCAATTTTTTGATTAAATGAATAGGTTCTAAAATAAATTCTTGTGGAAAAACGTTCAGTTGACATTTTCTCGAGTTATGTAAGAGTATGATTTTTTAAGCCGCTGTAAAGAGAATCAAGAATTCTAATAAATACAATAAAGAAATCTACGGGGTGCCATTTAAAATAACAAAATGACATGCCGTTAGCCAAAGAAATAAATACATTTTGGGACCACTGATATTGTCTAAATGAAGTCCATAGATAGACTTCCCCCAAAAATGCTTCTGATATGTTGGAAACGAAAGAAGTTATAAGGGGTGGCTGCTCCCGTTTGATTCACCCTGTATATGATTATGTACCCTGTGCATGAAATTTGGCATTAAAGTATGTCATCGGGTAGCCCTGACCTTTCGTTAGCATCCCTCACAACTTCTGAAGAGAAAAATATCAAGGCTCCCAAAATATTAATTTTTACTGAAGTCTTTTTTTCTCCAAATTCTATAATTTTAATAAATAACTCAACAACGGTTGAATCTAAGTACATATAGGGCACCTCTGAGAAAAGTTGCACAGAATGACGCGTAGAAACCAAAAATGCATTGATATGGGGCGTTCCCTTTAACAAAATGTAGTTTTGTGCTACCCCCTCACCAGCACGAGCCGATCGACCATGTGAGTTCATAATATTTTTAGAGTATGCACATTTTCAGTCACTAGTGGGCGCCACATAGGCTGTGTTATGCTGTACTATTTTTTGCATAGGGGGTAGTTTGTCATTGCATGGCATGAAGGTGTCCACAAATGTTCATGTCCGTAAGGACCGTAAGGTCGATGCTGTTAGTTGTCAGGGATATTTGACAGGGTACCATAGTTTTGTAGGTTAGCCGAGTCCAGTAGTTTGTTGCGTTTTAAATCCTTTGAGAAGTTGGATATCCGGCAGTACGACAATTTCACTACCTAACCTCAAATCTTGAAGTTGATTGCAGGGTATTTAATGCACTTCTGTCATGAACAGGGTCGACATTGGCACGGAAGTTAAAACCGAACCAACTTCTGTGCGGCTCTGTGCAAAAGTTCAAACATATCAAGGTCATGAAAACACATCATAGCACGTCTCATGTGCAATGTGATCACTTCTGTTGGAATTGTATGTATAAACTTCTGTGTTTTGCATTGACATAGCACATCACAAGCTATGTGGCGCCCGCTTAACAGTTGGCGTACACAGATTTTCGATATTATTAATGACGTGGACATAAATGAACTTTGACGCACCATTGGAACAGGCTGTATACTTTTCTGCATTTCCTGCAATTTATCTCTTTTTGTTTCTAAACCAAAGAAAAAAATCAGAAAGGGGTGAAAATCATAAGGGACGGAGAAAACATGAATCTATAAATAGCTGCTATTTTTCAACGAATTTGGTTAGGTTGGTTAGGTTGGGGCAATTTGGCTTGTTGTTACTTTTGTTCACTTCCGGTTTTACCGCGTGAAAATATGGTCTTAATTGTGTTTTTCAAAAGGAATGACACTTCTTTCTCAACGGATTCGGATTCAGTCAGAAGCATGTATTATAAAGAAATGGTGAAAAAGATCGCACTTACCTATACAGGGTGTACCAGAATTCGTGGGCAAGCTCTCGAATTCGAGTAAATCTCGACAAAATAAGGCGACCAGTTCATGTAAAATTTTTTCCTCGGCTGTCTCACTGTGGAGATACTCGCCCTTGAAGATGAGCCTTAAAATTTTTTTTTTGCATTGACTTTTTTATTATTCAAAATTATTTCACCATTCTCGAAACTCCCAAGCCTTTTTTGACGCTCTTGCCAATGGTGGAACCGAATTCAATGTAACTTTTAGGGGGCTCAGCTGAGGAGCCCCCTGGGCGCTCTAAGCTCCGTAAAAAATTTCTGAATGGGTTTTTTCAATTTTTGAAGCAATTTTGGAATATGGTGGACATTTCTACATAAAAAAGGTATACTTGTCTGATGTCCATAAAATGAGGCGTTTTCCAGCAAAATCGGTTTCAATGTATTCAACCGTCCTTAAGAACCTAGAGGTAGGTGCAACATTCTAGGGAGGCCGCTGAGGAAAAAAATTTATATGAACAGGTCGCCTTATTTTGTCGAGATTTACTCGAATTCGAGAGCTTGCCCACGAATTCTGGGACACCCTGTATAATAAAATGGATGAAGAAAGTAGAAAGATCGAGAAGTAGAAGAGGGGGGGGGAAGAGAAGACAAAAACAGAAGATAGAAGGAAAGGAAAGAATTCAGTTATACAGGGTGAGTCTGAAAGACTCCACATCCTTTATACCACAGAATCTACTGTTCAAATGATGAAGCTTGGTGCAAAAATTGTTGGTGTGATTCCTCTTGATGTTATAAGCCGCCAAAGATCTTCATTTTTAAACGTTATTTTTAAATATCTTTCGAAATGTGTATCGTAGGATGTTGAATTTTTGCACAGCATTGTTGCAGACCAAGAAGCAACTGCTGATGGTACTTAAGACATTATCCAAAAAGCGGATCTCTGTTATACAGGCTGGCTCCGATGTTATTTGCCCTTGAACTTTTTTATGTTTGAAAATATTGCTAATTTGCCTATGCGGCCATATTCCCCGTTCAATTCTAAAACTTTTTTAGCTTTTAAAATTTTTCGAAAAAACTAACCACTCACGAGAAAAATTGAAAAAACCGAAAACATGATGCAGGTAATCACCTTTAAACCAATGATGAGTCTACCTCATAAAAAAGTGAAATTACCATCAATGTTTTTTCTTCAGTTGTGAGCAATGGTTCTGGGCACAGATGTAGGACAACACCTTCAATGCAAAAAACCAGTTGAAATGTGAAGCGTGTCAACGTACACTTTGATTTTTATTGAAATTGTAGGTTTATCATGATGATCATGTTTTCGGTTTTTTCAATTTTCCTCGTGAGTGGTTAGTTTTTTCGAAAAATCTTAAGAGCCAAAAAAGTTTTAAAATTGAACGGGGAATACGGCCGCATAGGCAAATTAGCAATCTTTTTAAACATAAAAAAGTTCAAGGGCAAATAACATCGGAGCCACCCTGTATAACAGGGATCCGCTTTTTGGATAATGCCTTAAGTACCATCAGTAAGTAGTTGCATCTTGGTCTGTAACAATGCTGTGCAAAAGTTCAACATCCTACGATACACCTTTCAAAAGATATTTGAAAGGAACGTTTAAAAATGAAGATATTTGGCGGCTTATAACATCAAGAGGAATCACAATTGACCAATAATTTTTGCACCAAGCTTCATCATTTGAACAGTAGATTCTGTGGTATAAAGGATGTGTAGTCTTTCAGACTCACCCTGTATGTATGAGTTAATGATGTGTTTATTTATATTTATTGTACATAATTTAGGGCCGATTTCATAATGAAAGTTAAAGGTCTTTTAAAGTTAAAGTAGACATTAAAGGAGATTTTGAGCAATCAAGAGCAGCCGTTTTGAAATGTTGCTAGGGAAAAAGATAAAGGCCACTTTAATTTTGATTATGAAATCGGCCCTTAGTGATGTAGGAGTAGGAACGGCGAGGCTCATTAGTCATTACAAGCCATAAAGGCAGTAAAGTAAAGTTTTTCTATCTACCTATCTAGTTACGACGAAACCCAGAACTCAAATCTGATTGACACCCTTAAATCTTCACTTTAGAGCTATATTTAACCCTGAAAGTTTTGGAAAATACGTGTCACCCATTAAAACGAAATGCACTAGACTAATTTTCATTTATTTCAGTACAGCAAGACACCCAAAGTACCTGAATCTAGCTCGCAATCCGAAACTAAAGAAACAACATCAACATCCCTCCCAAAAACCGAACCAGGTTGTGCCGACAAACCTCCAAGTGAAACGAAGAAGTCTCCGACGCGCTCCAACCAAGCCTGGAAACTCAAAAACACATTCGGTTGGGCAAGAATCGACGTGATCTCAATGCTGATATGCGGCATCTTTATGATGTCTCTATCGTTCTCAGTACTAGTTGAAGCCCTCCAGACTCTAGTTCATATCAATCATTTCGACGAAATGCACCACGCATTGTCCGTGTTGTTCTTTGGCGCCGCGGGTTTGTTGTTGAACGGTGTTTGCTATTTATTAATCGGTGGATACACGTTCCATCAGGGCAGTTATATGTTTTTGACAGAAAGTGGAGATGTTGTCTTAAGTAAAGTTGTTGTTCCTGATATAGTGAATCAGGGAGGGAGGAGGCTGTCGAGGACGAGAACCACGATGCCTTCACCTCCCAGCAAGCAGAGGCAGGGATTTTGGGAGATGATTAGGGATACTTCAGGTATTTGAAGATGTGAAAACATTTTTTTTTAAATTAATTTTTTTAGGTTGTGTTCTTGTAATCGTTTGTGCTCTCATTGTGTATTTCACTGAAAAGAATATCGCTAAGTTTATTGATCCGGGGATATCTCTTCTGTCCGCGACTTCTTTGATGATACTCAGCTATCCTTACAGTAAGTACTACCAGGTTAAGGCTGGCGTTTCGCCGGTTCCTGCCAGAATAGGACTTTTTGCTTCTATACGATAGTGGCCCAGGAAAAAAATTGATCTAGACGATATTGAACTTTGATTTCTGGTGTGGAGGTATAATAGAGTGTACTTACATCATTGAATACAAAAATATAGAAATTCTTCCAGGCGGTCATATTAACCTCCCCACAACCAATATAAAAATGGGAGGTTACTGCAATCAGTCCAAAATTCGAAATTGAGATAACACCAGATCTTTACGTTTCAAGGTCTCAGGATCACGAAAAAGTGGTTTTTAAAAAATGTCTGTGTGTATGTACGTACGTATGTACGTATGTACGTACGTATGTGAGCACGATTTCTCGGAAACTACCGAACGGATTTTAGTGAAATTTGGTATGCAGGTTAGTGTTGGCCTTCTGGTGAGCCCAGTTAATTTTGTTGCGAATCCGAAGAAGCCAAGTGCCTTTTAGGCATGTAAACTATGAAATTTGACTGATGAACACTAATTTTTCTTAACAGCGCATGAAAGGTCTTGAAATTCTGTATCTGAAAGTGTATTCACACTTAGCGCCTTTTTGGCATAAAATCGAAAAATTCGAAGTATTGAGGAAACATTAAATAACACGCTACAGCCCAAACTGCTGGATCGATTTGGCTGAAATTTGGTAGGTAGAGATACCGTCACCCGCCGAAGAACTGATTTAATTCTGGTGGCAATCCGAGGGCGGCAAGTGCCATTTTGGCATATCAACTTTGAAATTTCAATAATGAACTCCTATTTTCTCTATCAGCACATGAAAAGTCTTCAAATTTAGTTTTCAAAATTGTACTCAACCTTAATGTCCTTTTGGCAAAAGATCGTAAAATTCAGAAAACTCACAGAAAACACATTTGGTTTGGTGGAGTAAAACTTAGGCATAGTAAATAGTAAAATTTAAGTGATATTAGTGATAGGATTGGATCATTCACCAAGTGGGGAGGTTTCAACCGCTTCCGTAGCTGCCCATTTTATTTTTAATGTGGGTCTAAACATGTTTAGGCCTCGATTTTCACGAATTTTTTTCTCAGAAACTAAAAGATACTGAACTTTCATTTCTCGATAAAACATTCATCTGTCCCTCGCTTACCACAATTTAAAATTTCGTAAAGATTGGCCCAAGCGGTTGCCTTATCGTATAGGGTCCTTTGAGAAGGACTATCAGCTTACATACAATTGTTTTAATATCTGTACGAGTGTACGTTTACTAATGTAACACTTTGGTTAAGAAATTATTGACAAAACTGCACTGGTTTTTCTTGTGCAATAATGTTGTTTTTTGGCGCGAAACCAGAAAATCATACAAAACATACCAAAGTGTTACATTAGTAAACGTACAGATATTAAAACAATTGTAAGTTGATAGTCCTTCTCTTTAAATTAAAAGCAAAAAACCCTATTCTGGCGGATTGGAAACTTCAGTATTATTAGGGCGCGTAAATTTTATTGAAGCAAAACTATCCTGTTTACAGTAAAAAAGGATTGGCATGTAATTTTAACCTGAGAAACAAGTTAAATTACCATTAGTTTATGTCTAATTCTATTTCAAAGTTGTCAGTATTAAGAAAAATGGAAGCCAAGGATGTAGGCATTTTACTAAGTTATAATAGCTATATCTTGTACCCCTTCCCATGTATTTATTCAGTACAGTTTTAAGAAAATTATACTTTCAAAGATTTATGGGACCTTATGAAATATTATACAGGGTGTCTCTTTTAAAGTGTCAGTTAGCGATATTTAGAGAATCGTTTTGAGCAGCTAAACGAAAATCAACACGTGGGGTTTTCAATTCATTGCCCATCGAATGAAAATTTTTCAGCCCCCTGAATGTTCGCCAAATTTTGTTTTAATTCCGGCAATTTTTTTCATTTACTCATTTGGTTTATATTGTCATTCTTTTTACTTTTCAACCCTCAAGATTTTTGTGTTTTTTCTATCCACTTTCTACTTTTTAACTATGTAACAATTTTTTTTTAACATTTCGCCTTTTTGACACATCTGTGCGTTTGCGGAGGCACTACTACTAGGTGCAGATTGATAAAATCTGCACCCGATTCCACCAGTAAGACCAGCCGCCCCTACATACACATTAACTTGATAAACGTCTACAGGTATATACATCGCATTGATATACATCTTCCGTTGGCTTTTTGACAGGCAATAGAAAAATTATATCTTCCAGACGTTTGAAGGTTAAGGAACCAAACTTGGAGGGTTAAAAAAAGTGCAAGGTTTGGTGTTTGGGCTTTTTTTTTGATGTCTTACTTGATCATGTTGTGTCGAAGCATATCGATACACGCATGCAAAAACATTCTAAGTGACATTTCCATGAAAATGTTTTTTTGCTTTATTCTGTCCAAAATTATTAGCTCTATTAATATGTGTAAAATAAAAAAACGTTTTTTGATAAATTAATCCCAAAATTTTGATTTCCACATCATGGTAAATACAATAAGATAGGTGATCATTGATCAACATTAAAAACATTGCAAGGCAAGGCTTCTTACAGAAATTGATATCAAGTCATTTTGATTGTAATATCCCATACCATTTACCACATTGATTACCATACAATGATGTTGAATTGACGACGGTCTCGTTTCTTACATCGTAAACTTTCTTACAATTTTCTTGCTCGGAACAAATTGAATCTTCTATGTTAAGTCTACCAATTTTTATTTAATTAAAAATTTTGTCTGTCTTTAGGTATAAGTACCTACTTAACTAATAAAGATCCTGAAACTAAATTTGACATTCATAGAAAACCTAAAAGTCTACGTCCATTAAGCTCTTTACAATGTTATTACTGTAATAAGATGAGTTCAACATTATTGTAAACTACGTTACATAAATGGGATTTACGGTCGATACGAGGAAGAACATTGTACAAACACTTACGATGTTATTACCGCAGAAATACTAATTTTTCTTCATTGTAAATGCACGAATTTAAGTAAATACATTAAAATATGTATTTTTGAGCAAGGAGGAAGTGTATTGTAGTATTTCTAGTTAATAAGAAACAAAATAACAATCCCTAATCTATATCGAGATAGAATACAGAACCAAACAGTTGCTCAAAATTTTTCTCGCGCTCTCCTGTAAAGTTGCGGTTAATCACTTACAATGTTTTTGCATGCGTGTATCGATATTATGCGCGGTTTTTTTCGAAACCGAAAAATTATTAATTGTAATAACTCGAGAACCAATGGAGTTTTCTTACTGAAACTTGATATGCGCTTTTGACCGTTTGAAGATGAGGGGGTGTCAATTTTGGGGGATGAAATTTAGGAGTTGAAAATCACAAAAATACGAAAACTTCTCAAATATTTTGCACATGTAGGTCTGAAACCCGACACACACATATTTCAATAATATCTGATAAGTGACGATTTTTTCTGCATATAGGTACAGATGGGGTGCAAATCATAACATAACTGTTGCTTGAAATTCAAGCCATTCGATAACTTTCCATCAACGACCGGAAGAGAAAAAAATCGCACTTCTAAAACTCAACCCCTTCAACCTGAAACATAAAAAATTCACTTACAGGAAATGTAAAATAATTTTTAAAAATCTGCAGCAGAGAAGCGGCTGGAACCTCCCCAACGCATGGGTCTTTGATTTCCGTGACTTATTGTCTTTAAGGTTTTAAAGTTGATATGCCTAAATTGCACTTCCCGTGGACCAATGCTCCCAAAAGCCTTTCAGCTCTTCAATGGGTTACCTAACCTCCATGTACCAAATTTCGGACAAATCGATCCAGTAGTTTGGGCTATAACGTGGTTTCAGTGTTATTACAAAATTTCGATTTTTCTACCCAAAGGGTACTAAATGCGAATAAATTTTATCTCACTTAAAACCAGAATTTGAAGACCTTTCTGATGATAACAATAAATCTTTCAAAAAGTTGTTTTTGATGGGTGAATGAGAGAATAATTTTAAGTTTCGAAATTGGTGTGCCAAAACGGCACTTTCCGTGGGCCGATTGAATCCAAAATTTGTTCAACTCTTCGACTTGTAATACAATCCCCATGTGCAAAATTTCAGCCAAATCGGTTGAGGGGCTTGGGCTGTACCGCGATTTTAAAGTCCGATAAAAATCTATTTTTTTTAATTGTTGGTCAAAAGGGCACTAAGAATGAATACATTTTTAGACGCAGAATTTGAAGGTCTTTCTTATGGTGACGTGAAAAATGGGGGTTTACATTTAAAATTTAAAAGTTGATGTGCCAAAATGGCGCTTCTGGTTGCACGATTGGCTCCAAAAGCTTTTCAGATCTAAGTTGGGTTATCACATGCACACGTACCAAATTTCAGCCAAATCGGTCGAGTAGTTTGGGCTGTGGCGTGTTTACAAACGTACGTACGCACATACACACAGACACATTTTAAAAACCACTTTTTTGGGCTCCTGAGACCTCAAAACGTATAGATCCGGTCTTATCTCGAATTCGAAAATTTTAGTGATTGCAGTAACCTCCCTTTTTTTTAAATGGTGAAGTGGAGTGGGGAGGTTAAAAATGGAGTAAAATTGTCCACAACTCATTTTTTTCAAATGCGACTATAATAATTTTATTTATCCAAAAGATGCAAAATTAAATTCTCTTTAAGACTGGTATTACCATTCCCTAAACCTATTTTCAATAGTTTTGAAAATATTTGAAATAAATGTATTGTGCAAATTAAAAAAGATACCCCAACAAGCTTTAAGACAAATTTTTGAAGGTGTAGAATGAACTATTACTAACTTGATCCAAAGCTCGCTATGATAATTTTTTTTGATTTGCACAAATACGTTTATTTCAAATATTTTCAAAAATATTGAAAACAGGTATAGGGAATGCTAATACTGGCCTACAGGGAATTTAATTTTGCATCTTTTGGACATATAAAATTATGGTACTCGCATTTGAAAAAATTGAGCTGAGGACAATTTTGTTACGCCATTTAAAAAAATTATTTCCACCATATTGTTATGTCAATAAAAACGAGTGAGCCATCAGCCGAAAGCTGAAACCTTGTACTTTCAACCCTCCAAGTCTGATTTCTTAATCTTCAACCGCCTGGAAGGCACAAATTTTTTCTATTAAAACTGTCACTTTAAAAGAGAATATGTATAGATTCTCCACTCTTCATATTAAAGGGTTGTATCTGAGTATATGACACTCATATAGGACAGTTAGATATAAAAACTATAGAGTCTTAAGTCACATTTAAAAAAAAATACTTTAAAGTCAATTTTAGACTATAGATTCATCAAAATTTCTTACTTTAGTGTTCATTAAAGGTAGACAAGTTTTAACAACGGTTTCATTAAGAAAATATAATTGTGACTTAATACCGTATGGTTCTGATGAGGTCCATATACACTATACAGTTATAAGAAAAGTTTTATAAACGTTTAATATGTAGGTATAAACCAGTTGTGCTACTTGGAGCTAGGTAGTCGTCATGGCAACTTTGGAGTTTGTCTTAGCCGTAGTTTTTTATTTTCTTGACTAGCCACGAAAGTAAAGTTTTCGTGGCTAGTACTCGTATCCCTGTGCAGGAAGAAAAAGTGGTTTTCCGCGTCTCAAAAACCGACTTTTTTTTTCTTTCTCGCTTAAGCACATAAACTCTATTTCATGTCATAGTTTCGTTTCAGTGAAGGAGAGCTGCTTAATTCTCCTGCAGACAATCCCCGGTTCAATCAACATTGATGCCCTAGAGAAGGATCTGATTCGCCACTTCCCGGATATCGTTAATGTGCACGACTTCCACGTCTGGCAGCTTACAGCGACTAAAATCATCTCAACCGTTCACATAATTTTCCAAAATCAAGAGGTACCTAACGACTTAGGTAATTTTAATTTTTACAGATTCTAAATTATAATTTCAGGAGTACAGGAAAATAATGGATGATATTAAGGAATTTCTGGTGGAAAACGGCATCACGCAAGTAACCATCCAGCCGGAATTCTTCACGAAATTTGAAAAAAAATCGACGGAATTGTGTCTCATGCCCTGCCAAAGGAAAGAGTGTCAGCTGAGCCACTGCTGCCCTCCGTGTCCAAAAGTGAAGGTATAAATATTAATTTTTCCAGAATGCTTTTTCTGCTTTTCTAATTAATGTCTAATAGTCCATAAATGAAAATTGAATGATCCGTTTTTGAAATTTCCCGCCAATACTAACAAGCACGATCGACGCTTCATTAAAGGCGTTTTTTCTCGATTTTATGTTTCTCAATACAAATTAATACAAATGGGCTTTCATGATTGGTCAGCTTACTATTTTTTTAAATTTGTATTGAAATACTGCCGTCTGTTTCAAATTTTTCTCGGAAGGACGATTCAAATCTGACATTCTTTTGAGGCATTTCAGTACAAAACAAGATTATTTCCTATGCTTTATTTTCAATACACGAAACCGCGAAAAAACGCCTTATTTCTCAAGTTGATATGTGCAGTGTCGTTCAATTCGTATTCGCGGGAAATTTGAAAAATATTTTCATTTATATGAACTAACTAACCGTGGGGAATTATTTGCCAATTATTTTTTCATGGATAGAGACTATCGATGCTTAAAACCTGTACCCTTAAAATTTCCATTAAGTTAATTAGGCAAGCAGGAAAAAATTACCTATGTTTTATAATTTTCTTTGTAGGAGACGAAAGTTGAATCAAATGAGGGTTCATTTCCGGACCTGAGGTCAATTCGAATCGTGAATACTGATTTCGCTAAAACTACAGACTGCCTATCTGCAACAGAATCACAAAGTCCTGATAATATTTAAGGAAATATACATTATAGTTTATATAAGAATAATAATCGCGTACCATTCTTCCCTTTAACTTTAAACATCAGAAATCGTTTTGATGGGCTTTAAAGATAAATCGGAAGGACAAACGCCGGTTAAATGGATTGAAAAAGCAGATTATTGACTTTCTCAAGCTAAAATATTTCGTATCTGTGATTTAATTAGGTATAGCTTTGACTTTTTAAAATATTATGTTTATGTTGAGAGGATTATTGATGGTTAGCATCGTATTGTTATGCAGTTTCTTCCAATAAATTCTCCGGGAAAAGCACAAACATTCCCACGGGAATAAATATTTATATGATAATATACACGCGAGGTACTATCGACTGCCGTAGCTTATGTTAAAATTTTGTTATTTTAATATGCAACTATGTTTTGTAAATAAAAAATAAATAAATTTTACAAATTAACATTAATTTGTCATTTTTAAAACTACGTCAATACCACGGTCATGGAAACGCGTAAGTAGGCCGCGGGAATCCACACCAAGAAATTGTCCGGAAAGGTGAAATCGCTAGCACATACGTCATAGTTTTTTTTTAAATTGCTTTTTGAATTGGAATAATAATAAAATTTAAAACAAAAAGGACCTCAATCAAATTTGATTATTTTTCGAATTATACCAACAATAAAGAAATTTGTGACAAACCGTAATGGCCTATTTAAAAACCTTTCATGTGCTAATGAGAAAAATTGTTCATCAATCAAATTTCAGGCATTTGATATTTGCGGATTGGGAAGAAAACTAACTGGGCTCACCAGCAGGCCAGCGCTAACCTCCATACCAAATTTTATTAAAATCCTTTCGGTAATTTCCGAGAAATCTTGCTCACATATGTAGGGGAAAGTGAGGGAATACGGCGCACGGGGTAATACCACACACCTTTCTATCTCAACCAAAGTTAATTATTTCAGGAGTTGAATATAGGCCGTCTTAGGTTTGGAATAATGCCCCATGATTCCTAAATCGTAAATTTTCAGCAAGAATCGTGAAGAGGTATAGCGTTTTCTTGCATTCTGCGTCCGATGTTGACTGTCAATTTTTTTGGTGCAGTCATTTTTGACATAATGCCGTCATCATAGTTCTCTTTAAATGGAGACCAACATTTTTCTCAACTGATTCGGAAACAGCGAATTTTTAACTAAATTCAAAAAAATCGAATCGCCAAAAACATGAAATCTTTACGTTTTAGGGTCCTGGGAACCCAAAAAAATGGTTTTTGAAAAAATGTCTGTCTGTGTCTGTGATCACGCTACAGCTCAAACTACTGAACGTAACGAGATGAAATTTGGCACACATATTCAATGCGAGATTTGTAGGTGCTGGGCCACATCGGTTCACGTAAAGTGCCTTTTTGGCACAACATTAAAAATTTAAATGCAAATTCTCATTTCTCGCGTTACCAAATGAATGCTCTTCGAATTCTGCTTCTAAAAATGTAAGCACATTTGTGCCCTTTTGGCCAAAAACTGGTGCCGTGAAAAAAAACCTATGCACAGCTGCATATTTTTATTACCGGATTTGATAGCTGATTTTTTTCAAGCCGAAAACCTTAGTGCCATTTTTTCGAAAAATGTCATTTTACTGACAAAAGGGCCCTTGTTTCAATTTATTTTACAAAAAAGCATATTCTTACTATCGAATTCAATAGCTGTAGCATTGCCAGATCGAAAATCTTAGTGCAATTTTTTCAAAAAATGTCATTTTAGTGGTGAAAAACATTTGTATTTTAGATTTTAGTAAATGAGCGCCGGGCGCATCAGCCATCGACAACCGCCCCCGCACGCCCAACCTTGGCTAATAAAGTTAAATGCTACTTTTACAAATTCTGTGAAAAAGTAGAAGTTTCTACCGTCTCTGAGACTGCCAATTTTTTTATTTGCTGGTTATGTATGGTTTTTTGTGGTAAGCAAGATGCACAAGATAATCAAGATTCAGTAGGAAAATTATGAAAGTATTTGCGTATACAGCAACATTTCAATTCACCCGCCTTCCCCTACACCCTTTCGCTCACGGTTTCTTTTAGTCCGGCCGAAAATTCTGAAATTTAGCAGCATAAAATTATGATTTTTTGGCAGTGTCCAAGTTTTTTTTGTAATGCCTCAATGTTGAGTTATGTATTCACATGAATAAATTGTGAATGAAAGGAAAAATAAACGGCGAAGGTTTTTTGTTAGTTTTGTTTTATTTTGCAGAGGAAACAATTTTTGTTTTTACTTACGCATAAGTGCACATTAAGACGTCCTTTTGGGGATGACTCATTCACGCCCTAGTCAGTTGTAGATCGGTCCATATTTCTACATATATTTTTACACTGTCGTTGATTTCCGCCTCCAGCTCTTCCTGAGGGTCAATGCCTTCCCCTTACACTAAATCCTGGTGTTCATCGTCACTATCCTCCCTAGGTCGCCACCCCCAACTTTGAAGTCAGAATTTCCATCGGCTCAAAATCTCAAATCTCAAAAATGGATATGTTGAAGAATAAAATAAAAATTGAGGTTATATTTACCCCCACTGTTTGAACCTGTTGCTTACACTGTATTCAGTTGCATACAGGACTTTTCAGGCTTTCTTCACAAAGAGTGACCAAAGGAACTAAAATCGCACTTGATGTCTTCGTGAATTCCAAGTCTTCTCTACACAAGACAATTTTTATATTTCACAAAACGCCACGGTTTGATTTGGAAACAAAAGGATAGCACCACTTGCACCATTTTGATTCTAAAGGGATCTATAAGACGATATAACCTGAGCAAACGGGTAAAGACCGCTGATGTATGTTGCCACAAAAAAATTCTAAATGTGATGTATTCATCTGAATACAGCATGAGCGAAAGGGGTAAGTAGGCAAACACAGAATTTTTTTTAAAACCACTATTTCGTGATCCTTGGACCTTAAAACGTGAAGACTAAATTGATTGTGGGGAGGTTAATGCGAGGTTACATTCGATCAAAAACTACACATTTTATTGCTCAATACAACTACAACTATGGGTAGACCCAAACGCAAAAACACACCCCTAAACCCATTCCATTCAGGAGCTGCATTACACAGCCTCTTCTTGCACAGGCAAAAATGGATCTTATCTGTCGTAATGCAGCCAGGCTTCAAAAGCTGGTTCTTTAAATCCCTGGGTCCACTGCAACCTCTCTTAGTCTCATGGTAATTCTCATGATACTTAATGGACACGAAACAATACTTTCCTGGAGGAAGAAACAGTGGTTATATGTCGTGAAAACGGTACCTTGGACAAAGAACCTTGATATGGAGGACACTGGAACGTCATGTTGAGCCTTTCGTCGTCTTTGGCTTGTCTAACCAAATCGCAGACTGGCCGTGGAATTTCGTTACTTAATGAATGGCACTGATAGCACAACAAGCCTCCGACTCTCGATAAATTTGGATTTTCTGGAGGCATTAACATTCCAGATGGTTGTTTTTTGGAATTAAGAGGTTCTATCAGGGCGAGAATTACTATAACTGAGAATGCTGTACGTGACATCGAAATTTCTGAATTAGACATTGACAATGGCAAGGGAAAATGGATTGTCAGTTCGAGGGTGGTTTGCTGGCAGTAGAAAATCAGCAAAACAACACGGAAAATCAGTCAATTTTGCAAAATTAACGCTCAGGGGGTTGAAAAATTGTGAGGAGGGATGAGAAGTCAAGAGGAGTGAAGATTCACTGTGATTAAGTAGAATTACAAAATACATAAATACAGGGTGGGTAATTTTTCGATGCTCATCATTGAGATCTTCTAAACGGTAAAAGATTCGGGGTCGGTTAAATTAGAGAAAAGTTGCGCTGTTTCTTGGCGATTAAGAAGCTGAAGACAAAATCCCGATATTTTAATTCGTTCCCGAGTTATCACAAAAAATCTGAAAATTGTCAATTTAAAGAAAAAATAATATCTTCATTAATCTTCATTAATGTTATTTAAATGAAACTTGGAGCTTTTATATTTTTGACAGATGTCAATTGAATGGCATTGACAGAAATTTTCTAGGCCTTCTAGATTTTGAATAAAGACAGTCAACTTTTCTTTTTCTTATGGGCGCCATATTGAATTTTAACACCGCCCGATACACAGAAAAATTAGCTTCTCAAAAATGTAACCAACATTAACGTTTTTGAAAAAATATGTGAAAGCCTGAGTCACACGACCGGAAGGCGTAATTTATTAGGCTAATTTTACAAACTATTCATAACAATTTTCAAATTCTGACATTGTCAAAAAAGTTCATGTTGACTACATTTTTGAAAAGCCAATGTTTTTGGTATAAAAATTCGATATGGTGGCCATAGAAGAATCAAAAGTTGACTGTCGTTATTTAAAATCTAGAAGACCTAGAAAATTTCTGTCAATGCAATTCAATTGACAGTAGTTGCAAAAATACAAAGGCTCCAACTTTCATTTAAATAACATCAAACGTTAGAAAGATATTAATTTTTCTTTAAATTGACAATTTTCAGATTTTTTGTGATAACTCAGGAACGAATCAAAATATCGGGGAATTCTCTTCAGAATCTTAATCACCAAGAAATAGCGCAACTTTTCTCCATTTTAAACTACTTTCCATCTATTATGGTTTCCGAGATTCCAATGGTGAGCATCGAAAAATTAACCACCCTGTATAATCCGAAAATAAGGCAATTATGCTATTTTGACTTTTTTGGGTTTGAAATACGTTACCTACCTATTGCGAAGGGGGCTGAAAGATTGTAAAAGGTAAACTGAATCCAAATGAGTTCAATTTATTAATTATTAATTTATTACCGACGAAAAACGAAACTACGCGAATTTGTCAAAATTAACCCTAGGTGAGTTTTTACTTCGCGGATTGCGCATTTGCGGAACGGTCCGCGATTGGTCAACATTTTCCAAAGTTAACCAACCAAATCAAATCAAATGTGGATTTGATTGGTCAATCTTTG
Source organism: Pycnomerus fuliginosus (assembly GCA_963924575.1). Taxonomy (NCBI): domain Eukaryota; kingdom Metazoa; phylum Arthropoda; class Insecta; order Coleoptera; family Zopheridae; genus Pycnomerus; species Pycnomerus fuliginosus. The sequence continues at coordinate 19,002,263 of OZ004622.1, forward strand.
AAAATGTTTGGAAATTTTCAAAAGTTGACCGCGAAGTGAAAACTTACCTTCAGGGGGTTGAGAAATTATAAAGGAATATGAAAAGTAGAATTACAGAAAATCACACGAAAATAAGCCAATTCCGCCCATTTAACTTTGCGAGGTCTAAAAAGTGAATAAGGCAAACATAAATCAACAGAGTAAAATTTATTACGGAAAAAGATAAAATATCGCGAATTTTAGAAAATCAACGCTCGGGGGGTTGAAAAATTGTGAAGGGGGATGAAAAATCAAGGGAGGTGAAAAGTACTAACCGTAGTTAAGTAGAACTAGTGAAAGTTACACGAAAAAGAAGCTGACTGCGAAAATTTAGTATTTTGAGGGTTCACAATGTTCACATATCGTGAAAGAGGTTGAAAAATTGTGGATGGATTAAAAATTAATGAAAATTATTTTGAAGTACATAGGTATACCTAAAAATCACAAAAAAGCTCGAAAAAATTAATAAAATGTATTTACTCCGCTTTTTAATGATCAGGGTAGGGGTTGTTAGTAGCCTAGGGGCTCTTTGCTAGGGGTTGGTTTTAGATTGAAGACTCATACCTACACTTCTTTTTCAACCTGAAAATTTTTTCGAGATGATTCAGTTTGGTATATTCGCCCCCCTGTAACTTTTTAGTTTCAAGAAAAAAAATTACATAAAACCATATATTATATTTGTAAATCACATGACAAAATCTATTAGATAACGTCATTAAATCGTTATACGATGACATGTCAAAATTACGATAGTCAACTTTTTTCTTCAAATGACATCCTATACATACAGGGTGTTATTTTTAAAACTTCCCACCTTGAATATCTTTGGAGGTAATAAAGATTTTGAATTGAAATAAAAACTGGACAATCCCGCACGGAGGGGGACACTTGCGCGCATATTCAGGGATTTTTTTCCACTTCCGGTTTAACCGGAAATGACCCTAACTTTGTTTTTTCAAATGGAATGACACCTTTTTCTCAACGGATTCGGAATCTACGATTTTTTCTGAGTTAGAAACACGTATCATACTTGACCGGAAGTGCAGTCACGGCCACCCTAGATTTTCAAAAACATCGAAGAAATCGGTGAAATATTGAGATTTTCGAAAAACGCAAAAACACGTCAAGTTAGTTTTTTTGATGCAAACTTACCTGAGCAATTTCATTTTTTGATTTCTCTTATTTCTATCAAATTTTCTCTTACCTCACAATCTGTCAAAATCTCAAAAGTAAATAAAAAGAAAATGTCAATGGGCAGATGAATTTGTATCAAAAAATTAAAGTAGACGTGTTTTTGCGTTTTTCGAAAAACTCTGACTGCACTTCCGGTCAAGTATGATACATGTTTATAACTCAGAAAAAATCTTAGATTCTGAATTCGTTGAGAAAAAGGTATCATTCCATTTGAAAAAACAAAGTTAAGGTCATTTCCGGTTAAACCGGAAGTGGAGAAAATTTCCTCTATATTCGCGCAAGTGTCCCCCTCCATGCGGGATTGGTCAGCGTCTATTTCAATTCAATATCTTTATTACCTCCAAAGATATTCAAGGTGGGAAGTTTTAAAAATAACACCCTGTATGTAGATTTCTTAACGGATTCTTGTAGACATAATTTCTACGTTCAAGTATGTAAAGAAAGTTTATACTTTTATAATAAAAATTCCAAGAAAAAAAAAGCAGCAGAGAAGCGGCTGGAACCTCCCCATCGCGTGGATCTTTGTATTCTGTGTAGATAGTAGTCAATTCAACAGATTTTTTTTTATCCTTATCGTCTGACGTCTGTGACTAATTTCGCAATTTTCTGACAAATACCGACATCGCCTCGTACATCACCCATCACATTTGACAATATGTTCCTTTTAAGGTTAATCTTTTGCCAACTTTTTGACAATAACTGCCACTTTATGTCATCCACTGTCAGCCTGCTCCCTTTTAATGAGAAAGAATTTTTTCAATATTTTCCACTGAAATGGCAGAAACTGTGAATACATTTTTAGAACCAGAATTTGATCGTCTTTCTAATGGCGACATAAAAAAGAGGCCTTGTATTTAAAATTTTAAGTTGATATGCTTAAATGGCAGTTCGCGTGGGCCAACTGCTCCCAAAAGCCTTTCAGGTCTTCAACGGGTCACCTAATCTCCATGTACCAAATTTCAGCCAAATCGATTCAGTAATTTGGGCTATAATGTGTTTTTACTGTTATTATAAAATTTCGATTTTTTGAACCAAACAGCGCTAAATGCGAATTAATTTTGTCCTATTTAAAACCAAGATTTGAAGACCCTTCTGATGGTGACAATAAATCTTTCAAAAACTTGTTTTTAATGGTTTAATGATTGAATAATTTTAAATTTGGAAATTGGTGTGCCAAAAGGACACTTTCCGTGAGTCGATGGAATTCAAAATTTGTTCAGCTTTTCGAGGTGTAATACAATCCCTATGTGCAAAATTTCAGCCAAATCGATTCAGGGGCTTGGGCTGTACCGCGATTTTAAAGTTTGATAAAAATCAATTTTTTTTTTAATTTTTGGTCAAAAGGGCACTAAGAATGAATACATTTTTAGAAGCAGAATTTGAAGGTCTTTCTTATGGTGACGTGAAAAATGGGGGTTTGCATTTAAAATTTAAAAGTTGATGTGCCAAAATGGCATTTCCGGTTGCACGATTGGCTCCAAAAGCTTTTCAGATCTAAGTTGGGTTATGAGATGCCTACGTACCAAATTGCAGCCAAATCGGCCCAGTAGTTTTGGCTGTGGCGTGTTTACAAACGTACGTACGAACGTACGTACGTACGAACATACACACAGACACATTTTATAAACCACTTTTCTGGGTTCCTGAGACCTCAAAACGTGGAGATCTGGTGCTATCTCAAATTCGAAAATTTTAGTGATTGCAGTAACCTCCCATTTTTTTAAAATTGTGATGGGGTTGGGGAGGTTAAAAAATCGTACAACAATTTGACAATTTTGTTGTCAATAAACGTAGTAGCCATGGAAAAGAAATGAATTATGGTATCGACTAACGTCACTCTCATTGTAAGGACCATAGTTTCTCAAAAAAAAAAAGGCAGCAGAGAAGCGGCTGGAACCTCCCCAACGCATGGGTCTTTGATTTCCGTGACTTATTGTGTTTAAGATTTTAAAGTTGATATGCCTAAATGGCACTTCCCGTGGACCAATTGCTCCCAAAAGCCTTTCAGCTCTTCAATGGGTTACCTAACCTCCATGTACCAAATTTCGGACAAATTGATCCAGTAGTTTGGACTATAACGTGGTTTCAGTGTTATTACAAAATTTCGATTTTTCTACCCGAAGGGTACTAAATGCGAATAAATTTTATCTCATTTAAAACCAGAATTTGAAGACCTTTCTGATGATAACAATAAATCTTTCAAAAAGTTGTTTTTGATGGGTGAATGAGAGAATAATTTTAAGTTTCGAAATTGGTGTGCCAAAACGGCACTTTCCGTGGGTCGATTGAATCCAAAATTTGTTCAGCTCTTCGACGTGTAATACAATCCCCATGTGCAAAATTTCAGCCAAATCGGTTGAGGGGCTTGGGCTGTACCGCGATTTTAAAGTCCGATAAAAATCAATTTTTTTTAAATTGTTGGTCAAAAGGGCACTAAGAATGAATACATTTTTAGATGCAGAATTTGAACGTCTTTCTTATGGTGACGTGAAAAATGGGGGTTTGCATTTAAAATTTAAAAGTTGATGTGCCAAAATGGCACTTCTGGTTGCACGATTGGCTCCAAAAGCTTTTCAGATCTAAGTTGGGTTTTCACATGCACACGTACCAAATTTCAGCCAAATCGGTCGAGTAGTTTGGGCTGTGGCGTGTTTACGAACGTACATACGTACGTACGCACGAACGTACGTTCATACATACAGACACATTTTAAAAACCACTTTTTTGGGTTCCTGAGACCTCAAAACGTATAGATCCGGTCTTATCTCGAATTCGAAAATTTTAGTGATTGCAGTAACCTCCCTTTTTTTTAAATGGTGAAGTGGAGTGGGGAGGTTAATAATAACTTATTTACACTTTATACGTTATAAACAATAATACCCCTTTTGCCTATTAACTCTTTAATAAGAATAACGTTATTACTATGAACGATAAAAAAGTTCTAACTGTACTTCAATAAAACATTTTTCTAAATGGGGTGCGACATTAGTCAACACAATAATTTAATTTTTTCCACGGCTAACTACGTTTATTGATAAGAAAATTGTTGAATTTTTTTTATCAAATTTCTCTTTTGTACCGTCAATAGAAAGCCATCGATACGACGAACAAGAATAAGAGTATCTCCGCATTCTGCTACGGCACTAAAACACTTCCGGTGGATTTTATTTGATCACACCGTATCATTTATCCATTTACAAATAAATACCGCATCAAAATCTGGTGAAAAGCAGACCCTGAAAGTTGAACGGCACGTCGAGACTCTACTGATGATATAAGTAGGGGAGAGTGGTGCAAAATGATCCCCCTAACGGGAGAATCGCTGTAAAACCGAAAAAATGCTTCTTTTAATCTGATTTTTTTATGGAAGGAAGGTGCAACCCTTTGATAAATAACATAAGAAAAAATTATTACCGCAGGTATGTAAAATGATCATTTTACCCATGGGGCTTGGGTAAAATTTTCCCTGTATTTTATAACATACATTATAATGCATTATAAACTTATAGAACATTTAAGTAACTACGTATTTTCTAATCGTAGACGCTTTAAAATGATATAAGTATATAAACAACAAGAAAAATTTACAGCGAGGGTAAAATGATCGCAGCATGTTTACCCACATATTTGGGGATCGTTTTACCCCAAGTGCGTACACAGCACCTACAATATTACATTGGGGAAAAATGCAAATTAGCTAACTGTCACTTTAATATCCGCTGTGATCAGCAATGCAATCGAAATTTGACTTGGATGTTAAATAAAATATCTACAACAAGATAAAGTAGCGCTTGCCGTAGATCAGACCTTCAAAATTTTGAAAAATGATAATGCTTCTGTCAAGAACAATAGCGCGCATATTCTGCCATACTTAGTAAGTTACTTTACCGACGTAGAACTACTCTTGCAACAGTTTTGTGAAATAAATGGCACCACTCATATCTATTTTTAAGGGTGGGATCATTTCACCTTTTGGGATTATTTTAGACCACTTTCCCCTACTCGTAGACCATATTGCTACATCTCAACATCTCGACGTCCCGTTCTACTTTCACGGCCTTCCTGCTGTTAAATTTTGAGATTAATTTCATATCAATGTGAATATGCACAGAAGGGTAATAAATGGACAGCAAGAAAAGTGTGTATTGTCAATTTAGTCTACTTGACCCTTTAGGTATAATTTATTATTATCCGGAGCGTCCTCGATTTCTCGATATGTTAACACTCATTTCAATACAAGTCTTGCCCGTGTCATGCTCAGCTTCTACCTTCACGTCAATAGTACCTGCAGCTATACCCAATTGATTTTTGTATTTGCTGATATTAATTTTCTTATTGGGGGCGCCACAAACTTTGCCCTGCAATCAAAAATATAAAAAAAGGGAATTCCTAAAGGTTATTCCTACAGCAGGATACGGGCACTTTTTCGGCACGTTATACATCTTGGCCACATTTCCAAGCTGAGGGTCATCTAGACTCTCAACAGTTTCACAAAAATCGATCTCTCCGTCCAACGGAGGCATGGGAGCTTTTTTCACAACATATTTACCCTGAAAATAGTATAATGTGATATGTACAATATGGTGCAATTTTATCAACCTTTGCAGTTTTAAAGCCTTTTGGAACATTCAAACAGCCCGCCAGAATCAAATTGCATTCTTTATCCAAAGTCGCACCCCCATTTTCAATTTTCATCACGCTATCGGGAATGCAGTTTCTAACATAGTTCACTTTCAAGGCGTAACCGTTCTGAAAAAAAAGTCATGTTTTTTTTAGCTAAAGGACACTTACGCAAGCGTTTGAGAATTCGAGGAAGCTAGCGAAAAGGGCTAGAAACGCCACAAGCCGTCCTTCTGTGATCATTTTAAAATTAATGTCGAAATAGAACTGTAGGAGATTTTATAGATTTTGGGTATCTACCTATATAATTATGATGATGGTAATCTATTTTGTACCTAATTGCGGATATACAAATAAAAGGTAATGGGCGTCCATCGCGACAAAAGTGTGTAATAAACAATTATTATGCTTTGTTGTATAAAGTATATGTTTGAATTTATTTTGTTAATAATAATTGTACTGCTGGAAAAGGTAGAATGTTATTTTCATTTATTGCTTTAGTTGCCTTGGATCATATAGGGTGCCACGAGAAAAAACGCACCGAATCGGGCGTAACTTTTTAACTTCTACGTTTCGCGGAAAAGTTACTAAAATCTATCGAAAAATTGAATCGCCAAAAATATCAAATCACGTTTCAGGGTCCTGAGAACCCAAAAAAGTGGTTTTTGAAAAATGTCTGTGTGTCTGTATGACCGTAAACACGCTACAGCCCAAACTACTGGACCGATCTGGCTGAAATTTGGAGCACGGACATCTTATAGGTAGAAGCTAATTAGGAATTGGGCCAAATCGACTTAAATTGGAAATTGATGAGGCAAAACGGCATTTTCCGTGGGTCGATTGAAGCCAAATCCGGTCAAGGGCTTGGGCTGTAGAATACCGCGACTTTAAAGTCCGATAAAAATATCGAATTTTTTAGTTTTTGGTCAAAAGGGCACGGAGAGTGAATCTTTGGAAGCAGAATTTTAAGGCCATTCTTATGGTCACGAGAGAAATGGGGGGTTGTATTTAAAATTTAAAAGTTTATGTGCCAAAATGGCATTTCCGGTTGCACGATTGGTAGGTATCAAAAGTTTTTCAGAGATAAGTTGGGTGATGAGATGCCCACGTACCAAAATGTAGCCAAGTCGGTCTAGTAGTTTTGGCTTTACTACTTTACTACTTGAGATATTCGCATGAACTCACTCTCAGCGAGCACTATTGGATCTTAAGCGCTGTGGATCCAACATGCTTTTTTAAATGGAACACCCGGTATATTTTTGCACGGATCGATAGATTTTTTTTTTGATTCCATTGATATAGAGTAGTTGATATCCGGCGTTGACACTTGTTGAAATTTTTAATTTGTAATGTTTTCAGGTGAATAAATAAGTTACTTATTTATTAGTTATATTACTTATTTAGTTAACAAAGTAATAACTTTGTTACTATTGATAGTTTTAACTTATTTATTCACCTTAAGCATTACAAATTCAAAATTTCAACATTATTGCCATTTTCATTCTGACTTTACTCGTATTTCAGGATTTTTTTTCTCCAAAACTACCCACCCCAGATATCAACTACTCTATATCAATGAAATCAGAACGAAATTCTCTATCGATCCGTGCAAAAACACATCCGGTGTTTCATTTAAAAAAAAGCAAGTTCCATCCACAGCGCTCAAGATCCGAGAGAGATCGGTGAGAGGCCCAGAACAAAACTTGGGAGTATGGTCTACCACCCAGTTTTTAATTCATGCGAATATCTCGAGTAACAAAGGAGCTACGACAATTTAAAATACGTGCAATAAAAAATAAAAATCCTGTTCATCAATGCGATGTGTTATCACGCTAATGGGTACCTACGTTAGCGGCCGCCTGAATTTACTGGTGGAATCGGGTGCAGATTTTATCAATCTGAGAAACATGACATAGTCCTTTAAAACAGTATCTGAAGTAGAAAAAAAATGCAGTAGAGAAGCGGCTTGAACCTCCCCATCGCGTAGATCTTTGATTTCCGTGTTTTCTATTTGGAATTTTAAAGATATGCCTAAATGGCACTTATCGTTTACCAACTGCTTCCAAAAGCCTTTAATTTCAGCTCTTTAGCTGGTCACCCAATCTCCATGTACCAAATTTCAGCCAAATCGATCCAGTAGTTTGAGCTATAATCATATGGTGGTGAAATCAGGTGAAATTGGACGAAATCAAGGAAAACTCACCTGAGATCAAGGGAAATAAGGTGAAATCATGGTGAAATCACGCAGGAAGGTAAAATCAGTGTACAAAATTTTGCTCATAGTTGCCCCTCGTGTAATATCCATATTCAAAATTTCAATCAAATCGATCCAGGCGTTTGGGCTGTATCATGTTTTGAAATTGCGTTAAAAATCTCGAATATTTGAGTTTGTGTCAAAAAGGTATTAAGATTGGATACATCTTTAGAAGCAGAATTTTAAGGGCTTCCTTATGGCAACGTAAAAAATTGGGGTTTGTATTTAAAGTTTCAAAGTTGATGTGCCAAAATGGCACTTCCCATTGCACGATTGGTCACAAAAGCTTTTCAGATCTAAATTTTCAGCCAAATCGGTCCAGCAGTTTACAAATGAACGTACATATGTTTAAAAACCACTTTTTTTGGGTTGCTGAAACCTCAAAACGTATAGATCCGGTCTTATCTCGAATTTGAAAATTTTAGTGATTGCAGTAACCTCCCATTTTTTTTTAAATTGTGAGGTTGGGGAGGTTAATGAACAAAAAACTACAAAAATTATGCGAAATCTGTACAGCGACGAAAAAAATTACTGCCGTTATGTAGAAATACCAAAAGTAACACGGAAAATAAGTTTGAAAACTTATGTTTTGTAGGGGATGAAATATTGTGAAGAAGGTGGAAAAGTTGTAAAGTGAAAATTTGGCGAATTTTGTAAAGTGACACTCAGGGGGTTGAACGTTGAAAAATTGCGAAGGTTTTTTCTAATTTAAGCTACTCTCCATCTCTTATGGTTTCCGAGTTCCCAATGGTGGCGGCAACGAAAAATTCACCACCCTGTATACGTATTGCGAGGGGGGCTGAAAAACTGAAAAAGGTAAACTGAATCCAAATAAGTTATTTATTACCGAAGAAAAACGAAAGTATACGAATTTTGCAAAATTACTACTTAGGGGTTGAAAAATTGTATAGGGGGAATGAAAAATCAAAGGGGATGAGATTAAGCGTAATTAAGTAGAATTACAGAAAATAAGCCAATTATGCAAAGGACCCCACACCATCCTTATGGGAAAATGGCTTTCTGTCGGATTGGCTGAAATTTTAGTATGTTATTTAGATTTTGACCTCCTGATCAAAAGTCATCATTGCCACAAAGCAATCGTACGGACAGTTTTTGCTCCAGAGGGTGCCAAAGATAAAATTTTCCCATAACAATTACATGCAGCGAAAATTAATTTGCATTTTTGCTATCATAATAGCACATGATAAGTCCAGGGGCACTTTTCTTACGTATATTATTAATATACTTTTATACAGGAGTCTTATCTTATGAAAGAAGTATTTTTACGACGGTCCCAAAAATGTGTACTTATGGGGAAAAGTTTATCTTCGGCAGACTCTTATATCAAAATCTGTCCGTGCGATTTCTTTGGGGCAATGATAACATTTGATCAGCAGGTCGAAATCTACAACATACCAAAATTTCAGCCAAATCCACAGAAAGCCATTTTTCATAAGGATGGTGCGGGGTCCAAAATTGCGCGAATTTTACAAAATTAACGCTCGGAGGGTTGAAAAATTGTGAGGGGAGGATGAAAAGTCAAGAGGGGTGAAAATGAACTGTAGTTAAGTAGAACTAGCAAAAATTACACGAAAGAGAAACGGTCTGCGTAAATTTTGTTTTTTTGAGGGTTCACATACCTATCATGAAAGAGCAGGGGTTGAAAAAATTGTGGATGGGTTATAAATTAATTGAAAATTACTTTGAATTTCCAAAAAAGCCCAAAAAATAAATAAAATGTATTTACTCCGCTTGCTGGGCCTTAGGGGCTGTTAGTAGCTCACAGTTTCACAGCAGGTATTGCTTTTGTTTCAAATTACAGGGCTTCATCATGCACGTTTCAACCCCTAAACTCCAACATCCTATTTCATTTGTCGAAAAATTGCGACGATTTAGATATTCATGTTTTCAACCCCTCATGATTTCACCCCTTTATGATTTACACGGGTGTTTATTTCTCCGCTTTACACAACTCCTTACGAATTTACCGACTTCGGTTGTTCATAAACAAATCAATATGATTTTAGAAAAAATAAATAATAGTTATTTGGCAAAAAAATTGCAGATTTACTGCCGCGGCTGAAGTTTCATAGCCGAGGCTAGGAATCCAGCCAAGGCAGTAAATCTGTTTTTTTGCCGTGTTGAACACATAATTTTTTCGCCGATTGTCATTATAAAAGGGCATTTTTACTGCCTAGGCAGTAAGAGTCGCATTTTACTGCCGCAAAAGGGGCAGTAAAAATGCACTTTTAATGACTACCGGCGAAAAAATGTATTTATCCGCTTGCAAAGGGTTAGGGGTTGTTAATAGCTTAGGGCAGGCGGTACCATTGATTTTTTGAAGACCTTCATTCTTCACCTTAGTAGGAACTCAATGGGTAATCCTGAAGAGGCATTTTTAATGTTCACTTCCAGAATGCGTTGTTTCTTTTTTCACAAGGTTTCGGCAAAAAACACTGAATTCGAAAAATATTTTATCACAAAAAATATAATTAAAACAATATAGTACAGATAGTTTGTTCATCCTAAAATAGGTGGCTTTAAAATACAACAAATACAAAAGGCCTATCGTGTATAACATGCGAATAACTATTATACTCTAGGTCTACTGGAGTCATCTGTGTCATTTTTGGTACCAGCCTGACTAGAATTAACTGAGCCATAATTAACATGCAGTTCATCATAATTGTTTTGGTAAAATCCAGATGGAGCACTAGCAGCTCCTTGCTGGGGTGAGACCAAATACTCATTCTCACCCCTGGGAATGGTGTACATACTTCTCCCTCGGATACGCCTGCTAATAGAGCTGCCTGGAAATAATACAGTTTGTGAAAAATTCCAGAAAACACGTCTTCAGTTTGTAAGATAAAGAGGATGCTAACACAGCGTCTAATGTGTCAACATGAATAAGAATATAATGCACGCGTAGGTTGGTTTCCAAGTTTCCATCGAAACACACAGGTAAAACTGATCCCATTGGGTAAAAATCAGCTGTGACAGACCTCCAGCCAATGAGTGAGCACGCAAGGGAACCAACCTGCGCGCGCCGCTCAGGTAAAACTGAAAACGTTTATTATAATTCTCTAAGTTTTGTGTCATTATCAGTCCTCCAGTAATTAATTCTAAGTACGAAGATGTATCGAAGAAAAGGACAGGGATCTTTGATGAAATGAAGATATAAACTGCAAACTCCAATAGTTTGTTTAATCTTCATTTCATCAACGATTCTGTCATTTTCTTCGATACATCTTCGTACTTAGAGTTTATGATAATCCGCCAATTTTACTTACTGACAATACCCAAATGTTCTTGAATATCACGTTGAACATCTGAGACATCCCACATGGCTAAAAATGCCTGACAGCAGGACTGGTTATACCCAGTTCTCGCATAAGGTTCATAAGAAAAGCTGTAGTGATGAGCAATTGAAGCCATACACATTTCGATGCAAATTAGGAAATCCTACAACGGGTCAATAGTTAATCGATTTACGTGTGTTGATTGATCTCACTTGTAGCCTAGTAGAAATGTTTAAGCCGTCGTCTGGTGAATCTGTCGATGTTGGAGCACCAATGACGTTTGTGTAACTCAGGATGTCTATCACAACCCCTTGACTGTAAAAAATTGTTTACTTGTTCATAAGAAAAAAAGTGTAAAAGGTTTGTGTTCGTCGAAGGGGTATTATTATTATTATTCATTAGAATGATTATAAACTTCTTTCTCGTGGTCACTGGTCAATATTGTCTACATTGTGTCCTATACTATAACTTTGAACTTATTCACTATTCAAAGACTATTATAAAGAATTACAAATTCTCTGATATACCTACAGAAAGTGCGATTCTTCAAATCTAGTTACCACAAAATAAACTGTAAGTAGGTACTAAAGTAGCTCTGATACTGATAAGGAGTTGTTACAATAGTCAGGCGTCAGAAGGGAATTTAAACCCTAATTCGGGAAAGAGCCCCAGAAAGCTGAAAATGTTTTTAATCGATTTATTTTAAGTCTGTTATGAGTGTACTAAGTTATAGTTATCACTTATCACCCTCCGGCGAGGTCTGCGTTCCGCACGGCAATGGGAGGAAGGTCCCGCAAAGAGCTTTTTTGAGAATGTCTAGTTAACCGTTAATATCACGCCAAAAATGAATCTATGTAAATTATTCAGGACAAAATTCTCTATAAATAAGGTTGCGAGGAAATTTTTCCATGATTATTTCCATCATCTGTCAAATTTACATAAACAACCAATCAAATGCAAACTCTCAACCAATGAACGAGGTTTATCTCGATTAAATTTTATTGTCCTCTGGGGTCGTCATAGCGACGGGACGATACTGATTAAATTTTGACGTTTCTCTTGACTGTCAAAGCAAAAAAAGGTTACGTAACATTTCAGTTAAATTTGCAAAAAAGCAATATTGTTACATATTTAACTTAACATTTGTAAATTACTCGGAATTATGCTCGCTTTTTCATTGTGAAAATTGTAAGTTTTCCCGTCAACAATAATATCCCTAATGTAAAACTGAAATTTCAGGGCAAGCGATTTATTAATCCGTTCTCCTTCAAACCGTTGAAAGTTTCAGACCATCAAACTATATGGTGGATCGGTTTGAAGATTTTGAGTTCAAACGATGAACTTTTGATATTTACTTGGTACCTATGGATCATCCATCTGGCTAAGTGCACGAAAAACTAAACCCTAGCAAAATATAAATAAACTCGCCGTTAAAAATTATCAAAGTAGGTAACTATACGATTATATTATGCATATTGAGCAGCTAAATGTAAATGTCAAAATGAAAAAAACAAAATGGATTCTGGAAATAACGCAAATATAACGCGACCATTGATTTTTATCGGCGAAATTTTCCAAAGTCAGACCCGAAACTTCCGTTTTAGATAATTTTGCTCGTTAAATTTGGACATTTATATCCGGAGATTAAAGCCCAATTCAACTCGGAAAATCATCAAACGGAAGTTTATCGTCACTCTGGAAAATTTATCCGATAAAAAATCAAGGTCTTGTTATATTAATGTTGACAAATACTTTCCGAAATACAACCGATAGGAAATAGTAGTTTATAACCCAAAGCGTGAAAGTGATGTTTTACGCGGCGAAGGAAAATATGGACAGTCGAGGCGTAGGCGAGACTGGCCATTTCCTGAGACGCGTAAAACCACTTTTTCGCTGTGGTTTATACAACATTTTTCTTCCTACACCAGTTAAAAATAAATAATTAATTAATTTTGAATTTTGAGAACCCAAGTGACAGATCAAGAAGATCTAGACGTCAAGTCCTACAATTTAAATTTGGCACAATCGCGCGTGCTGTGTTCCGTCATACGCCAATCGCCGTCGCCACATTGTCAATTTTACACGCCTAGCCGTTAGTATAATTTTTACACGACTAGCCGTGAGAAGCGGTCCTTTCACAGCCCTCCTGAATCCCGAAAATGCCATTTTCAGTTAGTGTAGGAAGAAAAAATATTTTTTTACAAAAACGCCGGAAACGTGGGCTTCAGGCTACAGGGTATGACAAAACTTTGCCACCGAACTTACAGAATGGATTCTATGACGGAAAATAAGTCAAAATTGGAAAGATGCCCCCCAATGTCTAAAGTAAAATTGAATTTGCTTGCAGAAAAATCAAATTTGCGGATTACGTTTCTGACGTCAACGCGGTTTTTGACGATATATACTTTTTTCTTCAACTTGACAGAGACCTTTTGGGGGGGGGGGGGGGGGAGTGTAACACCCTTAAAAAGCGTTTTATCAAAAAAGTTTGCTCTTCAAATTTTACTTATTTTCGTTCCTAGAATCCATCCCGTGAGTTTGTCAGTAGCATTTTTTTTACACCGTGTCGTTTTATCTCTTGAGACTGGCAAATATCTCGAAAAGGAAGCATTTTAGAAAAAAATGTTGTGTATAAAGGTTTTATGACTTCGAGGGGGAAAATAGATGGCATCATCGCCATTTTGATTCAAGGTCATTTTCAAGGTCAAATGAAGGTCAACTTGATTTTTTTTAATGGAAACCTATATTTTTTATTACAGATTCTTATTCCCCATAAAAGAACAAACAACTCTCATCTAAACTATTTTTGGATCCGATTTTGTAAATTTTAAACTTTTTCGAAATTCACTACTAACAGCGGCAAGACAAAACAAATGAACAACCGTTGTAACTTAGCAACGATGAATTCTAGATAAATTAACCACAAAAATTGTTGTAGATTTTGTTTTTGCCATGCCGCAGTTGCTATGGAAGGCAATGGATTTCGAAGATCAAAATTTTCATTTAAATATCTGACAAAATATCCATGGGATCCAAAAATAGTTTAGATGAGAGTTGTTTGTTCTTTTACGGGGAATAAGAATCTGTAATAAAAAATGTAGGTTTATATTTCAAAAGATGAAGTTGACCTTCATTTGACCTTGAAAATGACCTTGAATCAAAATTGCGTCGATGCCATATATTTTCATAGTCATAAAACTTTTATACAGAACATTTTTTTCTAAAATGCTTCCTTTCCGAGATATTTGCCAGTCTCAAGATAAAACGAGCACCCTGTATTAAATTTTGACACCATCAAATACACAAAAAATTGACTTTTCAAAAATGTAGTCAACATATTTTTTCTAAAACGTCCATGTTGGGTATATTTTTGTAATGTAATGGGCGCATTTCCAGTTCAAGTGGATATTATGTCGATGAAAATGTATAGTCTTCTTGAACAAATTTGTTCAAAACGATAATTTACCAAGGGTGGCAATGGTGAGTAAATTAACCAGTTAATTAACTGGTAAATATTTTTTTCATAATTAGCTGGTAAAGACCCAATACTATTAGTCATAATCTGCTTTTATGTTATTACTTTTAAAACATTTACGTTGCAAACTACTTAAAGGGGGTGTGAACCAAAAAAACTTTTTTCGTTTAAAAATAGTTAACAAAAGAGCTGCAGTGAAAACCTAATTTTTCTAAGCGCAAAAGTTTCAGAGATCTGAGCGTTTTAAATCAGCAGTCCGAACATTGTGACGTCATACCAACACGGGTATACTAAGCCAACAAAGTATTAGCTCGGCGTAAGAAGTTAAAAAACGTTCATTACCCAATATTCGGGTATACAACTAAATGAGTGATACCTCAAATTGTTCGTCTTGCATCCTTCTATACATGTGACGCTTTTAAACATCTGCTTGGTGGTAGAGACAAAGGTTATTGCAAAAAGAAACAAAAAAACACCCTGATGACGGAAAATTGTACTTAAATATTTCTAGTTATTTCTCGGGAACCAACAGGACTACAGACATCGTTCTTTGACTGTCTTGTAGCCCTTTTCATGTACTCTTCAATTATGTCAATAAGTTTGAAATTGCAGTGTGTTTCGGTCCCGAATTCTAGGACGGAAACCTATTCTCACCAAATTGTGACTTCCGAAATTGCACTTTTTTCGCGCATAACTTTGTTATACAATCGAATATTAAAAATCGCTACACGTGACGACATGCGGAATTTTATTAGCTGCAGATTATTCGCAGCATGTAGGGACTTATTTTTGTAAATAAAGTCGTACCGGCAGCAGATCTGTAGCAAAATCCAGCGCGCTCCCCTACTTTTGTCGTATGGCGCTACCTAAGCATGATGCATGTCTGATAAATACAATTAGCTAATAACAATTTTTTTTAATTTTTGTCTTCCTTTTCTGTGCTTTTTGATTCAAATTCGAACGTAAATATGAAAAAATCTCATTGTTTGTTACTGCGCTGCTGAAATTGCAATGCTGCGCAGCGAGCCAGCGAGACCGTGGATGTTGTTATGACGTCACACCTGCAATTAGTTTCTTCTATAAATCGCTCTAATTCTAAAACCGTTTTAACCAGAAACGCCTGGTTTTAATTTTTGTTCTTTTTTTCTACTATATTTTTTATTTTTGGTTCACACCCCCTTTAATTGAGCAAACATTATAGAAATTGGTTAAAGTTTGCAAGTAAACAAAAACTTTTCCGATCTAGTAGCCCTTGCCGTGACAGACGTACGGCGTAGACTGCTGAAATTATCATTTAAAGCTAAATCTGACAGTGAAATTATCATATAATTTTCGCAGTCTACGCCCTACGTCTCTCACGTCAAGGGCTACTAGATCGGAAAAGTTTTGTTCACTCTTTATAACAAAAAAAAACGGTATTTTTTCATAGGAAAAGCCCACTAGACAAGAACCTCCCTATATTTCATAAAGTAACACTGAAATCAAGTTGTACTTACAAAAAGGAGAAAAATACCACAGCCTTGATGCATAAAAACTTGGGCAATGGTTTCATAGGCTTAAGCTCAGCCACATTTGCTTTATAGAACATAATCAAGCAATACATTGCCACGAATTGAGACACATTGTTGATTGCAATCAAGTATGGGAATGCAACATCTCCTTTAAACTCGCCATCTCCATACACCCCCGATACTTTGCAAATACTAAAATGTATGTATAATTGCAATATTTCAGTTTCTTTTTCAGCACTTACAAAGATATAGCTGCTGTTACAGGTCGTACCACAGTATATTGTAAGATCCCATGTTTGCAAATGTGAACAAATTCCCTGCAAATAAAGTTAGCAAACTATTTTAAACTCATAGACTCACCTCCCCATTTGCCAATCCGGTAAGCAACAAAGAGGAAAGATATGTTTAACTTGAGGCTTAAGCTCCAAACTTGCCTCAAGATCCATCTCCATATTTAAGTAATTTAAAAGAAATTTCATAAAATTGTAAATCACATATGCTTCGTAGCATTCTCTTAAACTATCCACATAGACCGAGATTTTTGGGTAAATAAGACCCAACCACTACAATCCATTGCAAGGATATAAAAAATCGATAATGATTACTTACAGCATTGATAGCGTAAATTGGTACCATCCATAATATTCTAGAAAATATGTTTCATTTACATGAAAAAGAAAATGTTTAATTACCGTATGATATGTTTCTGCAATTTTGGTTGGGTATAGTGTATAACATGTTGAATGATTTCCCACAAAGACAACGGTATAGCAACCCATACAAAAATCCCAGCGATTAAAATCTCCTGATCTCTTGAGTTGAATCCATCTTCAAAGGATTTTACCAGAAATAAAGGCACGAAAACTAGGGCTGCTAGGGCATAAACAACGATGACTAAGGGCCTAATCCATAACCTCCAACGGGATAAACAGTCTAGGCAGGTCTCAAGGGGCATTTTAGTACATACACATATTTGCCAAACTTTGACAATCAGATGATTGAACTGACACTGACAGCTATAACAAGAAAACAAACTGACAGGTGACAGCTGCTGGGGCGACATCTATTGACTATTGGAGAAAGGACGATTCCCTTTACAGGACAGGTCCGTATTCAGCAATTTCAGCCAGATCTCGATGGTCAACGGGCTCAGCCACAATAGCCACAGCACATAACCTAAGTCTACACAACATTTATAATTAAACCTATTGTAATATTTTATGAAAGTACCGTAAAGTTGAGTGGCTTTGGTCCACTTTGAAACTTTGACGTTCTATAACTTTTCACAGGATAAGGATATTTACTTGCTACTGGTGTCAGTATTATAGTCTATGATAGTATTTTCAATCAGGCAAGTTACAATAATGTGAAAGCAATTTTATTAGGTTTTTTTTAAGGTGGCCAGCTAAAGTTGGGTGTTACTTTGGCCACCCATTTGTTTTACGCGAAAATGTAAAGACAAACATGCCTAAGCCTGTGTTTGGCCACCACAAAAATTCCGTTGCCTTGCATGACGAATTGGGAGCAACAAACAGAAATTAAGTGTATAAAAACAAGTGGCGGGCTATTCAAAATTCAAATTTTACTAAAAAAAATTAAAAATTTTATACATAGGTTTCGATTTCAGGTATCTTGAAGAAGCCCCTTTTGGAAGGCTGGGGGGTTTCTATCATTACCACAATATCTAATAATTTCGGCTTCCTGCTGGTCTTTTGTAACGACCCATTTTTCCAAAGCTATAGAAATTGCCCCATTATGCTATGATATACTAATAAATAGACTGAATACTTACATAGTGCACTCAACAATTTGAAAACCGCCTAAATTTCATCAATTTACGACTGGCCAATGTCACCCGTTTAAGTAACAAAATCTGATTGGGCGAGTTTGGCCACCCCCTACTGGCCAAGCCGCTAACTTTTCGGTCGTAATTATGGAACAGAAATCTTCCCAGAGGTCTACTCATCACATGCTGTTAGCAAAAATTTATAGCTGTCGCTAGTTAAATTTCCGCGACAAAAGTTTTTTGCGCCTAAACATCGCCTGTTTCTCACAACAGGATTCTAAATTTAATTACGTTAAATTGAAATTATTAATTTATTCCGATTATTAATTTTTAGCATACCTATAGACCTATAGTATGTACTATCATACAAAATCATAAAACCCACAATTATTAATCAATTTAATGTGGACATGTACAATAGTAACAAATTCCGAAAAACGGCCAAAGTGACCTAGGCAGGCCAAAGCCACCCAACTTTACGGTATGCGATCAACAAAGCAATGAACACTGACGCAGAAAAAAATTAGCTTTCAGACTGAGCAAAAAGAACTGAGTATGTCCATTTGAAAATGAAAAGTTGACAACCAGTTGACATTCAAGTTAAAGTTGATAAAAATCAAAGCTACTCTGAGTTTGTAGCGTTCTATGAAACCATTTCATCTGGTTTTTTGTTTACTTAAATCGGACTACAAATAACAAAGTTATAGCATTTTGGAGTTTCAGTCTCGCACCCTGTATATGTGCAGATCTCTTATGCATAACGTCACGGGATAGAAAGAGACTTGCAAGATTGGAAATCTTAATTAATAAAGAGTTGTTTTCTGGTTTTTTTTGGAAATTCATACCCCTGCCCGAGGAGCTGCTATGCATCCTTGTTTCCTTGTACAATAAAATTCCAATTTTAAAAAAATTCGAATAATCCCACAAGAATTCCAATAATTCAAAAACAATCCAATAATGCCAAGAAAATTCCAATAATTCCAAAAAATTCCAATAATTCCAAACCTTTGCGCATGCGTACCAGACTCGAATATTTACGACAATTCACGATCGTTCAACGAACTATGGTAACAACAAAGGTAAGCATAAGACTCTTTGGCATAAGCACATACAGAGCTGGGAAAGTTACTTTGAAATAGTAACTAGATACTTTTCAAGTTACTTTTCATAAAAGTAACTGAAGTTACTGAAGTAACTAGATACTTTACTGAAAAAAGAACTTAGTTACAACTTACTTATGAAAAGTAACTAGATATAGTATCTTAGTTACTTTTGGTATCTAGATACTTTTAAAAAGTAACTAAATACTTCTGTAAGTAACTAGATACAGTATTTTGGTTACTTTTGGCGTAATTTAGTTACTTTCATTAATGTTATAGAAACGGTTGGGATTGGGTTTGAATTTTAGTAAATACCTCGACAATTTCGGCGGAGGATAATTTTTTAAAATCTCTAGCTATAGCTATAGTAGCTGCTCATATTTTGCGCTTTGTATGTTGTACCATTAAAATTCTTTTATACCAATAGGTTCATCTAGATTTATAATAATTAGAGCAAGCCAGTTTCATTGCGTTGCGTTACTAACCAAAGAATAAAGATCATGGTCCACTAAAATTATAAATCTTGATAATCATGGTATGTACATAGGTACAAGGTTTATTTTTAAAACTTCCCACCTTGAATATCTTTGGATGTAATAAAGATATTGAATTGAAATAAAAGCTGGCCAATCCCGCACGGAGGGGGACACTTGCGCGTATATTAAGGGAATTTTTTCCACTTCCGGTTCAACCGGAAATGATCTTAACTTTGTTTTTTCAAATGGAATGACACCTTTTTCTCAACGGATTCGGAATATACGATTTTTTTCTGAGTTAAACATGTATCATACTTGACCGGAAGTGCATCAGTCACGGCCACCCTAGATTTTCAAAAATATCGAACAAATCTTTGAAATATTCAGATTTTCGAAAAACGCAAAAACACCACAAGTTAGTTGTTTTGATGCAAAACCTGAGCAATTTCATTTTTTGATTTCTCTTATTTATATCAAATTTTCTCTTACCTCACAATCTGTCAAAATGTCAAAAGTAAATAAAAAGAAAATGTCAATGAGCAGATGAATTTGCATCAAAAAATTCTGTTTTACTCAGCCTATAGAAATACGGAGAATAATATGTCGTAAAATATAATTAAAACTGACGGATATTGCCTACACCTGCAACTTTTCTGAAAATTGTTGTTATTATTGGAAAATTATCTAATTGCATAAAAAGTAACTAGTTACGTTGGAAAGTAACTAAATACATGAAAAGTAACTAGATACATGAAAAGTAACTAGTTACTTTTTTATGTCTTTAGATACTTACCAAAAGTAGTTACAAGTTACAAGTTAACTTCAGTAGAGTAACTAGATATAGTTACTTTTCGCAGGGAGAAAAAAAGTAACTAGTTACTAAGTAACTTAGTTACTTTTTGTAACTAGTTACATGAAAGTAACTTTTTTCTAAAGTTACTCCCAGCTCTGAGCACATAATGCATACGGCTTACGGCATAAGAAAAGCGACCAATCAGAAGGCGCTTAATTTCCCCTTCGTCTCATAAGTGGATAAGAAATTTTCATAAAATTTCATAAGAGTGTGTGCGTCCGCCTTAATTTATTGTCACTCTTCAGTGCCGTGCGCAGAAGTTAGTCAAGAGGGGGGAGCGGGAGATTCAAAAGAATACCTAATGCGTGTGCAAAAAGTACATTTTACGTGATTTTCTAAAAACTAAAAAGACCATCAAAGATTTATTTATACAATTTTAACTTTAAGTCACTGATACTTAATTATTGTTTCAATAATTCAACATTCTTAAATCTTAACAATAACAAACAACTTGTCCGCTGGCGCTCTGTAGGAAAACGTAACCTAAAATTGACACTTGCTTAAAATATAAGCATTATTTGCTACATTTGCGACCAGTTTGCGACAGTATTTTTATGGACATTTTCCGTTTTACATGAGCGGCGCGCGCATGATGATTCTCTAGCGTGCTCACTCATTGGCTATTGGCTGTGGACGTCTGTCACACAGCCAATGAGATCTTTTTACCTGTGTGTTTCGTTGGAAACTTGGAAACCATTAAAAATACCTGCGCGTGCATTTATGGCCTCGTAAATAGAAAATACCTAGGTAGCCGTCCACGAAAATAATATTGTGAAAAGAGAATTCCAGTCTTCTTGAACGAATTTGAATAAGTAGATGTTAAAGTAGGAAGCTACTTAACGAATTTTAATAAATAGATATTAAAGTAGCTACTACTTAACGAATTTTAATAAACAGGTAGCTATTTAACATCTATTTATTAAAATTCATTTAAGAAGACTGTATTTCTCTTTTCACAATATTACCGTGACCTTGAACTGGAAAATGGATTCACCAACGATTGTCCACAAAAATCCTGTGTCAAATGTGGCAAATACGGTCCTGTCGGCGTCCTTTCAGAATGACGTCATGGCCATGATCTATCAAACGTCAATTGCACTGGTCCGTTGCTTTCTGACCACTTTATTATAAAGAAAAAGATAAATTGGCAGCATTTAAACTCAATTTTAAAGCAAAGCAATCTTAACACGAGAAAATTCGCAAAAGCCCCCTTTTTTTAAATTCAAAACAGAGATCAAGAGGTCTGGGCGTGTTAATTGACTTGCACATGCGTACGAGAGTACTCGTTGATAGCAGTCATGAAGGGCGTTTGCTTCTGTGAGGTGGTGATTTAATAGAATAACAGTGATATTAAACAATAAACTGTAGTTTTTCTGTGCGAATAAGGACAATATAACAAAAATAAATTTAGGGTAAGTCATAGTTTTGTAATTTGTCGCCATAGCAACAGGCGTTCTTGCTAAAATTTTGGATCCTTTTAAAATGGCCGATGAGAAATAGGTGTAACCGAGACCTGCGATTGTATTGTAATTATTTCCCCATTTTATAACAATTTCGAATAATGACGGGCATTGTTTGGCATTCCCAGGTTTTATTTTTCCACATAGAAGTTGTTTGTTTTGTTAGGGATTGCGAAATAATGACCCAAACACGATTTAAAAGGGTCGCTACTTCATAAATGTCACTGAACTTGGATTATAAACACAAAAACAGTAATCTCGTCACAGGTTACTGCCCTTTTAGGAATTAATTTATGACCTAGAAAGTGAAGTGTATTTGTTGCAGCGTCCCTTGCCTTGATTTTGTGGAATTCTTGGGTTTTTATCGAGGTTTTTATCCTTTTCCCAAAATAAAATATCAAAGGCCAAAGCAGGTCAAGGGGTAAAATAAAAAAAGTAACAGTTGTCGGCGCCCAAACTATTATCAAGTTGACTAGATAATAATTAATTATGATGGCCCATGCTTACACGTACACTCCACTTTCAGTCTCTATTAATATCTCTGATGCGTGTCTGAGTCATTTTTATTGTAAATAGCATTGAAAAAATTATAATAATTATTGTTACGTAAGAAAAACGTGAGGAAAAATGTCTCCTCCTTCGTAATAAATCAATTTATTGGTTTTAACCTGAGCTCATTAATGGTTTTGTATTGTTTGTTTTTAGATTACAGATCTAGATAATTATGGGTATCATCGTCAATCAAAGCAGGCACTGTTTGATTTTGTGGAATTTTCTGATAACAATTTACTGTCGTTATCTACAAATGTCTTGCAGGATGACCATTTTAAATCCATTAGTATCATTAGTATTCTGCAGGATTACGTTGTACAGGTTCATTAGGTACTTTGTAATGTCAGTCACACCCATTGTTTTGGTCTTAGTAGGCTATGCAAATGACGTCGATGACAGGTGGATACTGTTTGCACAAGTGATGTTAGTGTACACTACTGTTCAGTAGTAATGTTTCAATTTCCATGACCAGTGACCTTCAGCTCAGCTAACTGACATAACTTCCACAAAAGAATAATCTAGCTCTCAGATTACAATTTATGTGGGATTAAGTGCCAGGCAACTGGCATTGACGGCTTAACAGCAAATAATTCTGCCGCAGATTTAAACCAGGATTAAGAGCTTTATTATAATCCACGATACACCTGATTGATGCCTCTAATTCAGGAAAAAAGAGCTGGTTTTGGTATTTTAGTGTTGCAGTTTTGTTGTTTATTATTATTAGACCAACATGGACGAAAATGCTTGATAGACATAAACTAACGGGTGTCCTAAAAAAAACCGAACGAAATATTTTTGGTAATAACTCGTGCATTTCTTACCCGATTTGGATGAACCTGGCCTTAAATTGAAGCCAAGGAATCAGGCTTTCGAACTGTCTAAAAAATTACGACAGATGGTGCTGCAATAGTTCTCTTAGTGATACTTGTCTCAAAGGTTCATTTCTGGGGCGTGGGGATTGGTCAATTATCAACCAATCGTTTTGAGACTCGCATGACTTTGAAGGACGTTCATTTTTCTCCAAGAATCTTTTTTCAGAAGTTAATTTGGTTCACGCATTGACTTTCTTTGATTATTTAAAAAATATGTGTTTTCACATTTTTTCATGCAGAATGACCATGACAACAATGAAGCAACAAGAGCTTAATTCTCAGTAATAGCCTTTAAATTTCCTCCAATTCGCATCCGCTTGGGTTTTTCATTCAATTAAGCTGAAAATGCATCACTGTTACTTCAGTTATGGTCATTAGGCGTGAAAATAAGGGAAAACATATGATTTTTAAAAGATCACAGAAAATTTATTCGTGAATCATAACGAACTTCTGAAAGACGCTTTTTGAAGAAAAGTAAACGTGCTTCAAGGTTATTATTATCTCATAACCATTGGTTGTTAACTGACCAATCCCCATGCACCTAAAGTAAGCCTTTAAAACAAGCATGGCTAAGGACTACGGCAGCGCCATCTGTCGTGGTCTCTTGAATGAATCGATAGCCTGATTCTTTAGCTTTAATTTAAGTCCATGTTCATCCAAATCGGTTAAAAAATGGATGAGTTGTCCCCAAAAATATTTCGTTCGGTTTTTTTTAGGACACCCGTTATTATGTACATAGTTTTAAAATGTTAAATTGAAAAGCTACCAATACAGGATGTCTCAGAACGCCCGCATTTACTTTATT
Source organism: Pycnomerus fuliginosus (assembly GCA_963924575.1). NCBI lineage: Eukaryota > Metazoa > Arthropoda > Insecta > Coleoptera > Zopheridae > Pycnomerus > Pycnomerus fuliginosus. The sequence goes on from OZ004622.1 coordinate 19,026,538, forward strand.
GTAAAGGAGTCTGATTCAACAAATTTTATGTTGACACGTGTTTGCAAAGTGCCACTCAAATGGCTTTTAATTGTGCCATTAGCATAGAAGTTGCCATTTCCAGTTTAAATATGAATTTGTTTTCGATTTGTATCCAGTTTGTGCTGTTTTCCGAGATGTTTTCTATGCCAAAAACTGGATGTATCAAATTATCTACTTCACATTTTCATTATTTATGAAGGATGACCAGGTTTAACTTCTAAATTAAGTTCCAAATGTTAAATTTTTCCCTCGATTTTTCCGAAAATTTTCTTTTTCATATCGTTTTAGTTGGAGTTGCATGGAGTAAAGACATGAGTAAAGTTTTCAAACAAAAATGATGTATCATCGGATTCAAATGAAAATTGAATTTACCTGCCCATGCTCGTGCAAGTTTCAAATCATTAAATATTCGTCTAAATTTCTATTTGAATTTGACTTGCACGTCTGCATTTCCTGTCTGTGTTAATTATCATTTCAATTCGACGTGTAGGTCATTTTAACCCGAATTTGATGGGTAAGATACGCGTTGTTTTAATTTGAATTCGATGTGCATTAGTGCATTTTCATTCAAGTGTGAGGAAGTGCGTCATTTTTATTTGAACTCTATCTGCACGATAGCGTTAATGCTCATTTGAATTCAATGTATGAGTCCGTCTCATTTTTATTCCCATTCGAGGTGCATACGGATATGTCATTTTCATTTGAACTTAAAACGCGTGTCTGTGACAATTTTCATTTGAATTCGACTTATAGAGCCTAGTTATGAAATTCACTTTAATTTAAAAACTTTACTCTAGTATTTCATGGCCATTCAAAATGAAAATATGTATAAATTCGACGGTTGTAAGTAGACTTACACACGAGGGGTGGGCCATGGGGATTTTTCGTGTACAAAGTACTGTTCTAGTGTCATACTGCTTCATACTGCTCAGTATACTGCTCGATACTGCACAATATACTGCTCGGTGCTGTTCAGTGTACTGCGCAGAATACTGCTAGGTACTGCGCGATACTCTGCTAAAATACTGCGCGATACTGCTCGTTCTGCGCGATTCTGCTCGTACTGCGTACTCCTCTCCCGTTGTACAAAATACTGCGCATGTGGCCAACCCCTCGCTTACACATATGCAATTAAAAGTAAAGCAACTTAAAAATGAGAACTAACAAGACTTTTATCCACGATTGTTAACAAAGTTAGTACCTTTTGAACTAGTTTGCGATGCCAAAATTACCGTTTAGTGAACTGTGCATGTCGAGGTGCATGTGCAATACAAATTTTGTTGCACACTTTTGTTGAACACTTTTATTGTACAAAACTGTCAAAAGATCTACCATAGCAACAAAAAATTGAAAAAATCAAAGATTAATCACTTACAAAATTACGTAATTTATGTCAAAACCCCAAATAGTAGATACAATTTTGTAAGACACACGTGTAAAAAGTTTCTTTAGTATGCATTCGCGGCTTTTAAAACGCTCGTAAACTCGCGTTTTAAACGAGCCACTCATGCACTAAAGAATTACTTTTTACACTTGTATCTTAAATAACTATTATTGCTAAATTAAAATTAGAGTTTGCCTAACACGTGAAAAAGACTTAATTCTAGTCGCATGGAAATTAATAGTAGGTTACAAACCAAAGTGGGAAGTGTTTCATTACAGCGGAGGGCAAGGTTGACCGACTGAGGGGCGCAGCGATAAGCCCGACGCTGGAATGAAACGTTACCGATGTTTGTATACTACTTTACATCTATTTTTCCAGTCAGGAAGTACATATTTGTTTATATGTTTAAAAGAGTGCAGCAGAGAAGCGGCTGGAACCTCCCCATCGCGTGGACCTTTGATTTCCTACCTACACGGAAATCAATTGCCAATTGAACCCGAAAATTTTTAGACCGCTCGTCATTGTGACTAATTTCCTCGCTAATTTCACACTTTTTGACAAATAACGATATCACCTATCACATTTGACAACACTTACCTTTTAAGGTTACTGTCCTGCCACATTTACTGCCGTTCTCTGTCAGTCGGCAAATTTTAAACGAGAATGAAAATTTTCAAAGTTGACTTTAAGCTCTAGCGTGTTTGTTTTTGAAGTGCGTTAAAAATTTCTAATTTTTCAGTCTTTTGCAAAAAGGTCACTAAAAGTGAGTACATCTTTGGAAGCAGAATCTCAAGGCCTCTCTCTTTCAAAACTAGGGTTTCGTATTTACAATTTCAAAGTTGACGTGGCAACACGATTTGTACAGACGTTTTTTAAAAACCACGTTTTTGAGTTCCTAGCAGCTAAAACGTATACATGCCAATCCGCAAACGCCAAGTGCCTTTTTGGCACATCAACTATGAAATTTTACTGATAAATTTCAATTTTTCTTGGTGTTGTATTAGGTGTTGAGGTCATCGCTGGCATTTTGTTTGATTGGTGTCGGTAATAGGTAAATCGGAGTCAAAAAATTAATCTAATTTAGGGTCGACGTTTCGGCCTTTATTGCAGCCTTCCTCGGGACACTAAATTTAAACGTATACATGAAAATTGAGTTACTCTTGACGTTGCCAACAATCAAGAAGATTCGAGAACATTCCACAAGAAAACATTAATTAATTTTAAATCACCATGTTTAACTTTAAATTTAGTGTCCCGAGGAAGGCTGCAATAAAGGCCGAAACGTCGACCCTAAACTAAATTAATTTTTTGACTCCGATTTACCTATTGGACTATTGGACCTATTGGACCTAAAGGACTTCAAATTCTGTGTCTAAAAATGTATTCACACTTAGCGTCTTTTTGGCCTCGTTTTTGGCATAAAATCAAAAAAATCGAAATTTCGAAACAACATTAGATAATACGCTACAGCCCAAAATCTTTAATTGATTTGGCTGAAAATTGGTAGGTAGGGATACTAGTACTCGCCTAAGAGCTGATTTAATTTTGGTGGCCATCGGCCAAAAGCAAGTGCCATTTGGTCATATCAATTTTGAAATTTGACTAATAAACTCCCATCCTCTTTATCAGAACATGAAGTGTCTTCAAAAGTCGTTTCCAAAAATGTCCTCAAACTTAGTGCCCTTTTGTCAAAAAGTCATATTTTGAAAAATCCCAGTAGTAAAATTTACTTTATTTTGGTGGCAAACGACCGATAACAAGTGCCTTTTTGGTATGGCGTCTATGAAATTTGAAACATGACCACCACTTGTTTTACTAGCACATCAAAGGTCTTCGAATTTAGTTTTCAAAAATTCAATTAAATTTAGTGATAAAAATTTTGAAAAACTACCAAAACGCTTAGGTAGCGACTGGATTGAAATTAATGGGTGGTAGGAGGTAGAGACTGGATTGAAATTAATGGGTGGTAGGATTGGATCATTCACCAAGTGGGGAGGTCCTAGCCGCTTCCGTAGCTGCCCATTTTTTTAAATTGTGGTTTTGGGGAGGTTAAAAAATAAAGTTAAAAATAACCTTCAGTGTTCACACTCGGTATGCGGTGAAAAGAAATTCGCCTCCATCAAAATTTTTGACATTTTGAGTTATTAGGACATACATAGGGTGGGAAAAGGGATGGTTGACAATACACCTACTTCCTATTAGTTCCAAACTTTGTATTAGATAGGCTACTAGACAATTGACAGACTTGGCCTGGCATACCATTTTTTCAAAATTGCCAGAGTTCAATAGTTCTCTCTTGTCTTGATAGTTTTTAAAATAATAATTATAAGCGATTTAGTTTCAATTTGCAATATATATCTATATCTCTGTGTAAAAGTGGACGTTTCTGAATTGTGCGATAAACACTAGAAAACTTAAAACTCCAAAAATAGATTTATGAAACCATAATATTTAATGGGTAAATAAACTTGCGGTATTCAGTTTACCAGTTGTTTCTACAGTTGAATTGTGTATAGCCGTCAAACTAATAATTTTTCGAATGTTTCCTTTACCTCATTAATAAATACATAAACCTTTAGAGTTTTCCGTTAGCATGATGAACACTAATTTGTTACTAACTCCAGTATAACCTGCTCGTTGTTCGCACACCTACAGAAAGATCAATAAATCAAGGCCGTAAACTCCGTTGTGTTTGGGCTCCGTTCCAAGCTTGTACTTGCGATGAAAATTTTTATTGCAGTTTTCAGTTTCCTGTTTAAACATCAAAACAGGACGTATGTGTTGCCTTATTGCTTGCCAAATTATTCTGTAACGAAATACGGGAGATCAATACAATACCGTTCCACTACTGACTATATTTTCTATAGTATTAAAAAACATTGAACTAGAATAAACTCCATGGCGTGTTGATATTTAAGGTCAAGCACCCTTCAGCACGGTGAAATCCGTGGTAATCTCATCGTTCTCATCTGCATCGTTCCGATCCAATTGTCTACAATTAGCATCGTCACCGGCTGGTAATGTCGACTATGTCACTTGTTCTCGTTAGTTGTTACATCATCTGCAACAATCGACGGTGAAATTATTGTGTAATGGAAAATATTAAGCTGTTATTACTTGAATAAAGTTAACGATGGAAAGAGTTTTTAACTGCGCAAACCAAATTTCAGCTAGATTGGTCCAGTAGTTTAGGCTGTAGCCTGTTACAGACACACAGACATTTTTCAAAATGCTCTTTTTAACCTAAAAAATTGTCAATCGCGGAGATGGCAGAAATTTCTACTTTTTCATAGAATTTGTAAATATAGAAATATAAGAAAATAGAACATAAAGATTTCATGTTTTTGGCGTTTCAGTATCTATCTGTTCAACTAAAAAAAAATGGCAGTCTCGGAGACGCGACGGTAGAAACTTCTACTTTTTCACAGAATTTGTAAACGTACAGATCGTGGGCCAACATATGATCAGGTTATTGCTAAATTTAGGTTTATCGATTGAAGGCGCCAATTTATCGCAACAGAATAACCTGCAAGGCCAAGGAAGCTTATCGCCATTAAAATAGCATTTTTCGAAAAAATGGTATCTACATGTAAGGTTTTCTACCCTATTATTGACCTAATCGCCATTATTACAAAGAAATTAAATCGCTTTGGTTTTTAGTCACTTTTTGCCACGACTGTATACGTCCGAAACTTTCTCACGTCTTGCCCTCTCTTTTGACTTTGAGCCTCAGACTCACTCAGTCAGACCCCTTGACTACACAAGACGAGAACCGAGGGGTTGACCAGTCCTTAAAAATTTGTACACCTCATTTCTCATTTCCAACATGTCCACGACATTTCCAACATTTCTAACATTTCCACGACATTTCCAACATTTCTAACATTTCCACGACATTTCCAACATTTCTATCACATTTCTAACATTTCTAATATTTCCAAGACATTTCTAACATTTCCACGACATTTCTAACATTTCCACGACATTTCTAACATTTCCACGACATTTCTAACATTTCCCGACATTTTATCATAATCGAAATTATAATTTTGTTGGAAATGTTCTTCTTACTTCCTGATAGGTAGGTACCTATCCAAGATTCTCCTCGAGCACGGATAAATTTCTTAGTCCAACTTTGTTATCCAAACCGGACATCGTGATAATATTTCGTATAAACCCGGCAATTTTAATGAGGTTGCCTCTCTAAAGTTTCTATAAATGCGTCGCCATTTTAGTCACTGTAGTTTTAGTGAATTCGCTCGCTCGCTCGCTCGGCCGGCCGTCTTCTCTGTCCATCGCATAACTTGAAAACGAAAGTAGATATCGAGGTGAAATATTGTACACGGATGTATAGCCCGAAAATCTCGGCTGGGATTGTTTTTGGGCCATATCGGACCAGGGGGGTGGGAGTTAGGGGTGAAAAACTGAAAGAAATTACAGTTTTCGACGTTTGATCGCGAACGCTGCCTCAACGCTTGAAGCTAGAGTAAATTTTTGTATAGAGGAACTGTAGGCAATGAAAAGATCTACAAAAAAGTCCGCGACGGCATATAGCTATCTACGATGGGTAGCCCACCGAGATCGTTTTTGTGTTTTAATTTTTGACGGAAATAGCTTCAGTGGCTTATTGTCGGCTATCCGTAACAGATATTTATATGCTGTCGCGGACTTTTTAGTAGGTCTATTCGTTGCCGACATTTCTCCCTTATACGATTTTAATCCATCTTCAAGCGTTTAGGCAGCGTTCCCAGTAGAAATGCGAGAATGCGAGGTTTTTTTCGGGATCGAAAAACTATTAATTGTAATAACTCGAGAAGCAGTGGAGATATTTTACTGAAACTTGATATGAGCTTTTGACGTACAAGTCCGTTGAAGGAGAGGGGGTGTCAATTTTAGGGGATAAAATTTAGGGGTTGAAAATCACAAAAATACGAAAACTGCTCAAATATTTTGCACATGGAGTTCTGAAACCCGACACACATATATTTTGACATAATCTGATAAGGGATGGTTTTTTTTTCTGCATGATAAAACAGAAGGGGTGCAAATCAGGTGTTAAAACTCAAAATTTCACATGTGTTGCTTGAAATTCAAGCATATATTTAGTCCTTAGACCCTTAGACCACCTACTAACGGAAGAGAAAAAAATTGCACCTCTAAAACTCAACCCCTTCAACCTTGAAACATAAAAAATTCACTTAGAGGAAATGTAACCCTTGGACCACCTATTACCGGAGGGAAGTAATTGAACACAAAAAATTGCACCCCCTTCAACCTCCAAAACAAAAAAAAGGCGGTCTCGGAGACGGCAGGAACTTCTACGCCGCACTGCATTGGATTAATAACAGCAGCATTTATTAAATTTTTAAATATTTAAAATAAGAAAGTTGCTATGCCAAAAGGGCACTTCGGGTTCGGGTTGACTGATCGGCTTCAAAATCTAATCAGCTCCTCTCCCGCACAGACAATAAAATAAATTGCCACGAAAATGACATTTTTCGAAAAAATGGCACTAAGGTTTTCGGCTTGAAAAAAAATCAGTTATCAAATCCGGTAATAAAAATACACATTTATGCATAGTTTTTTTTCACGGCACCATTTTTTGGTCAAAAGGGCCCAAGTGTGAATACATTTTTAGAAGCAGAATTTGAAGAGCATTCATATGGTAATGCGAAAAATGGGGGTTTGCATTTAAATTTTTAAAGTTGATGTGCCAAAAAGGCACTTTCCGTGAGCCGGTGTAGCCCAGATTCTAATCAGCACCTACAAATCTCCCACTGAATATGTGTGCCAAATTTCATCAAAATCAGTTCAGTAGTTTCGGCTGTAGCGTGTCCACAGACACACGGACAGACACACGGACAGACACACGGACAGACACACAGACACACATTTTTCAAAAATAGGTTTTTTGGGTTCCTGGGACCCCGAAACGTAAAGATTTGATGTCAGTTCAATTTCGAATTTTTGATCGATTTTATATACTGCTCCGCCTTGAGCGTAGAAGTTAAAAATTGACTTGGTGGAAATTTGATGCTTTGACCTATATGTACTTACAACCGGAGGATACTAATTGAACGCAAAAAAATTCATCAATTGATACAAGCTCACGAATTCTTTATCATGAGCATATGCTTCGGCACTACTACTAGGTGCCGATTACATCTGCACCCAAAACCACCAAGTCCAACTTGGGGGTAAACCGCTAACCGTATTTTGTACACCAGATATCCTCTGAAATCCCCGGACATCCCCCTGGAATCTCGGACTTCCCCCTAAAATCCTCGGACTTCAACCTGAAATCCCCCGACTTCCCCCTAAATTGTACACCTGACACCCTCGGCGGTTTGCCCCTCAGTCCAACTCGATATATGAATGATTCACGGTGAATAAACATCTACAGGGATACACATCGCATTGATATACATCTTCCGTTGGCTTTTTAACTAGAGCTGCGTCCAAATTTTCAGTGGTTTTTGAGTTCGAGGCCATTTTAAAAACTGAACCTAACAAATTAGCGAAAACAAGTGCGAAGTGTGATGTATTAGCAAGTATTAGGGCAAACTACGGAAGCGTAGAAGTGCCACATTTTTATTTTTTTTTATTTCCAAATTACCACAAAGAATGTGTAAATTCACCTCCCGTCCGATTAGTCGATTAGTCCCGTCCCGTCACGTCACGTGCCGACCGTACCCATAGTCCGCTCCACGCGGTGGCCTTGGCGGGAATTTTAAATTTTTTTGTGTAAATTGACAGTTTTTGTGTAAATCTACAGTTTTTCTGTAAAATTCCAGTTTTTCTGTTTTACAGTTTTTGTGCAAATTTCGAGGTAAATTTACCGTTTTTTCTTCCGAAGTATACACATGAAGCTTCTCCGAGAGCTTTGACAACGTGGATGAAAGTCCCGGGATAAATCGCAATCTGCTGCTATGAAGACGCAAAATAAATAAGAAACCACATACGTAGCCAAGTACCTACTAGCACAGACTAGTACCGGCGAGAGTACCGGCCTAAGAATATTGAGTACCTACATTATTTACTATTATTATTTTCCTTCATTATAGTATAGGTACATACAGGGTGATATGTTTATTTCGTTGCTCACAATTGGAATCCCGGAAACTATAGGTAAGAGTTAGAAAATCGATTAAATTAGAAAAAAGTTGCGCTTTTTGAAGGTGATAACTGATAAGTATCCGTAAAGAATTCTCCGATATTTTGATTTTTTTCTGGTTTATCCTGAAAAAACGGAAAATGGCGATTTTAAAGATAAATTAGTATCTTCCTAGACGTTATTCAAATAAAACTTGGAATTTTTCGAGGGGCATTTGCATTTCAGCCCTGACATTTCCGATAATTCCTAATCATTTCCACGACATTTTCCACCACATTTCCGATATTTCCACCACATTTCCGACATTTCCACCACATTTCCGACATTTCCACCACATTTCCGACATTTCTGACATTTCCACCACATTTCTGACATTTCCACGACATTTCCAACATTTCCACAACATTTCCCTGAACATGTACACCACATTTCCATAGTGGTCAACCCCTCGACGAGAACAGTGTTTCGTCACGTTTGTGTCTTAAAGTTTAAAGTAGCATGGAATTTAATTTACCCGAATTTACTGGCTGTATTTTAATCACAATTTTAACTTAAAAAAAATAGAATAAAAGTCAAACACTGACCCTATTTAAAACGTTTCAGTTATTCGTTGCGTGTAAGTGCGCGAAAAAACCCCGCTTTAACAATTGAAAACGTGAACGCTGAGTAAACGTTTGAAGATATAACAAAATTATAAATAGAAGAATTGTTGACTACGAAAAATCTACCAAAAAGTCCGCGACAGCATATACGTATCTATGAAGTAATTAACCCACAACAAACACTCAAACCGATTTTCACAAAACATTAAAACAAAAACAATTATTGTAGGCTACCTATCATAAGGTAGGTACTGTTACGGTTGCGATTTATTACCCCGCCACTGGTTATTACCCTGTATTACCTTCCGATTTAATTAGTACGCCACTGTTTGCCTGACCACGTGATTCATGTGTAGGACGGTCAGCGCCTGGCTTCCGGTTCTTTCTCTGGTGCAATCGCTCGTAGTGTGTGCATCGTCTCGTGTTTGCTAAACGTTAATTGGAAATAGTTGAACGAACGGTGAAATTATCTGGTTTCGTTCATATGGCTGTATGCCCAATAAACCCGGTTAACGAAATAGTTCCATTTTGAGGAACGTGGCTTAGGCCCAAGAAAATAGCTAACGAGCACATGTTCAAGATCTACGTCGTGTAATTGTGAGTACAAGATGGCCGGTTGTTGCAATTCTAATTATTTCTTCCAGCTCTGTCTTTCTATATCTTTCTGTACTGTCTGTACGAGAAATATTAATTGCTTTAATTATTCATCATCGATAAATACGATCGATGTCGGGAATAATTCTCTCCTTGTAATCTGGAAACGGAAATTGACCTTTGGAAGCCGGAATGAGGACATTGAGGAAAATCTGAGATCAACCAATCCAAGTTCATAAACTTCATCAAGTTCTGAAACCTCTGAATAGTTTTGAATGAGTTCAACCCTAGTTTGGTATGAGAGCGCGAGCAACTCCAAATCCCTAGTTCGAAGAAGGAATCCAATCGAAGAGGTCATCAACCTCTTCATCGAAGATAAGTGATTTGCTAATTCTATGTTCATATAAAATTTATGTGTTTAATGAAGACTGTATTAAATAATTATACATAGGAACCACCACTGTAAAACCGATGGCAGACAACAATCACGTAATTCTTGTTAGCATTTACTAATATTAAATTGTACAGAGCCTGTAGGACGAATTAAGGAGTTCCTGGGGAACGACAATCCAGAAACTGTACATTGTGTAAATAAATTAGGTTTAGTTAACAGAATTACAGCTGTGTTTATGTAAATCCTCCAATACGCCTGTCCAAGAATAATTGTTACGAGTGGCTTTATCCAGTGTTAATTTGGAACGTAACAGTACTTATATGCTGTCACGGACTTTTTTATATATCTATTTGTTATCGCTGTTCTTCTATACATATAAGATTTTGTTCCATCTCCAAACGTTCTAGGAAGCGTTCGCAAAAGAAGTGCCTTGTTCTCCGGATTTATTGGAGGAGCTCCCTATGTAAACGTAGGCGAGGCGCCATATAGACGTATAAATCTGGATATAATGTAATCAACCGATTTTGCATCATCACCTACAGGCTGCTCACTGAACGTGTGCGTAAAATTCAATATCTTCAGTAGTTTCGGCTGTAGCGTGTCTTTGATAATTTTTTGCCAAAGGGCACTAAGTGTTACCTAGTAGATTTTTGGAAGCAGAATTCAAATAACTTTCCTATGGTGGTGTGAAAAGTAGGTTTTTACTTTTAAAATTTTGAAGTTGATGTGCCAAAATGGCACTTTCAGTGGAGAGATTTGTCCCAAAATCTAATCAGTTCTTCTTTTTCCAATTCAAGCTGCATATACTTTTTAGTCAGATCGGTTCAGTAGTTTGATCCTGTAGCTTGATCACAGACAGACATTTTTTCAAAAGCCACATTTTTGGGTTCTCAGGACCCTAAAACGTAAAAATTTGATATTTTTGGCGATTCGATTTTTCTGAATTTTCCGATCGCTTCGCGCTGCGTACATTTTGACGATTCGGACGTCAATAGCCGCGGCAAGCGGCAATCAAAAGACGACTTATCATCTTAATCGAATCAAAAACCTACATACAGAAAATTTCCCTTCATTAATGGTAAATCCGAGGGTAAATCACTGCATTATGCGAATATTTTATTGAAACGTTTCGGTGATATTTGTGAATAATAATGTGTAGTCGATAATTATTCGCATCTCAGATCCGCCATCTTGGTCTCCCGTGGCGTATTAGATATGTCGTGGATATGTCTAAAGTCACGCATGCAAATTTGACCGTGCAATTTTCGAGGTCTGCGATAGCACCTAACCATAACCATAACTTTATGATATAGCTTGGTTCATATTATGCGCAATGTGACGTCATATTGACGTATACAGCAACTACCGAAATGTGCGGAGTGCATAACCATGTCTATACTCAACCAAGATGATATTGTTACTAAGTGTTAAAGTGTTAAAATGAAGTTTTGTTTTTATACAACAAGGGGGTGAGTGTCTGGACTACTGGCTTCGGAAATTATGGTGCCAAAAGGGCCAATGAAAACTGCTGAAAAGCCAGCAAATGAAAATCAAAGTTCTTTATTGGGCCACCGGTTCCAATTATAATAAATGATAAATGAATGAAGCGCTTCTTCCAAAAGTCATAAGCAAACGAGAAACTTTATAACAAATTCGAGACTTTTTAACAAGAAGGATGCGTCCATGTGCAAACAAATGTCAACGTCAAACGTACCCTCCGAAAATTTCTGAGTCAAGCAACCCAACATACAAAGGTGGTCCAAGCGGAGTCCTAAGATCTTCCCATTACAAAACTTTACCGAATTCTAGTTGTTTCAACCCCCCCTTCCAAATTTTTTAGGGTTGCTGCGGAAAATGTGAAGTTGCGTAACGAAACTAGTTGTTGCGAACCTCAAAGTTCCGCAGCCTACCTCCTTCTAAAAGGCAGCTTCACAGTTATCAAACAAGATAACAGAAACGTTCATTGAGTAAATTGTTGCTGGATTTTAAGCAGTTTTCTTTGGCCCTTTTGAACCCATAATTTTGTTTTTTATGTTGGTCTAATAATGTCTACGCTCAATGCTTCGATCATTTGTAAAACAACCTGAGGGAGCAGAGCAGTGGCAGCACAGTGACAGTTATAGTTTTGATAGATGCTTAAACTTGCATTAATCAATTCTCGCATAAGATAAGGAATCTAAAGTCAAGAACACTTTCTAACGAAAACAGGGGATGTGTGAGTCAGGCTTCTTTCTGTTGATGATCCCTTCCAACCTTCATTGTTGTTGACACTGACTGAAATTTTGACGGAACTGAAAGCCTGACTCATGCAACCCCAGCGTTGGCTAGAAAGTGTTCCCAAGTTATAAACTTTTCAAATTCCTTATTTTCAGCTCTGTAATACAGACTCAGCCTAATCTAGTTGCAATATGTCAAACGGTTTACCTTAAGAAATGAAAGACTATTGGCGCTTTCCTTTTGCTGATTGATCTCAGAAACCTGACTTAATCTCAGCAATTTGACTGGTTCATTTGAATTTTGACCAATCAGATTGCTGAGACGAACTCAGGTTTCTGAGATAAGTGTGCAAAAGGAAAGCGCCTTATTAAACGACTGGCAGTTTAAAGAAGATAATACTCTGGGAACCCGAGGGATTATTTTACTATTCTAAAAAGACTATTGTAAATAGCATTAAACTCATTGTGTATTTTCACTTTATGTATGTACCTGATATCTCATACTCAAACATGAATCAAACGAGAACGAGTTTTTTAAATTTTTTCAGTGTCTTGGTGACGTCATTTCGCTTCAACCAATTAAACTACTTATCGCCGATAAACTTTCATGTCGCCTCAACGAATGAACGGTGTCTTGTTCTCTTTATCCCCACTTGACCCAATTGCCCGATTCTAGGTCGTTTGCGCGAATCCCGCGCCACCACTGGCGATTTTGCCGCACTACAGATCGAACCAGACGCTGCAGTCTGCGAACGGTTCGGCTAGGTCAGGCGTCGAGACGCCTCGCGCGTAACGCCATAACCAGCGTCGCCGGCTTTGCTAGCCAACTGATCGATTTACCGAGATTCGCCCGGAGCGGTTTTTCCTTTTCCGTTTGGGAAAAAAGTGAACGCATCGGTCGGTTCTCAATTCGGTCTTTTACAACATGCGATGAGGTAAGAGTTTTGCAATGTTTAAACAAATTGATGACCTCGCATTTTTTCTTATTTACTGCTACAGTAATAAAAGTATAATATTATTTCAATTTGTTGATGCAGCTTTGTTGGTGATTGAAAAAGTTTATGGAGATGTTATTTTATTTTATTTTACCGAAGCGAGAGGGCATCCAAAATTTGCTTCGTTACGGATCAATACGGAATGTCCATTAAAAGAGTGCTTTAAGTAAACCCAATCCCGTCCTTTTAACAGGATAGTTCAATCAATTTCACCTCGCAAACATGGGGGACGAAAATAAAAATGTGTCGCAAAGAAAATGGTTTTTTTTTAGATTTTCAACAAGACAAGTCGAAGCAAGCTGTAAAAAAAATTAAACAAATAATGCAATAGATAACGAGATAGATAGAAGTCGCAATTAGATGTTAGAAGTAGAATTGTGCGATTTTCAGATTTGAATACCTATTATCAATATTACAAATCGTATGGATCGATAGATATCTCGTTGCGAGGGGTGGAACTCTGGAATTCTCCCTACAAAACTTTGAAATTCTTTAGAAGTTTCTGGAATTAATTGGAAGTCTCAGAAATTCTTTGTAGAGCATTGGAATTGCAGGGAATTCTAAGCATACGAACATCCTCGAAATTCACTGGAATTCTTTAGAAGTCTCAGGAATTCCTTGAAGTCCTAGAATTCCTTGGAAGTCTCAGGAATTCTTTGGAAATCTCTGGAATTCCTTGGAACTGTCTGGAAATTAGTTGTAAGTGTCTGGAATTCTATGGACTCCCTCTGAAGAACAGCGGCAGAAAATTAATAAAAAGCACCGTGGAATTCCTCGGAACTCCTCGTCTCGATGTATGTCGATATACTGATATATCGATTTATTAATGTAGATATCGATATACCGATATTTTTGTATCCATATATCAATATCGCTAAGGGATCTTCGGTAATTATCGATAACCATGCTGATAAGTTGATATGTCTGATGTATGTCGATATATCGATAATACATTTTGTATTGTAATTGTAAAGCGTTGTTTACGAGTGCGTTTATGCTCCGGTAAGTTGATATTTACATGCGCCTCCAAAACTTGCTTCTAAAGGCCCCTTGCAACTCTTTACAGACTTGATTACGGTTTAAAAGACCTGTTTTTCTATTTTTGCAGTTATATTTGGAAAAAATGGACGACATTTGATTTGGCTGACTCAAAATTTTATAATTCGTTTGTGCTTAATAGCCCTGAATGTGTGAAATGATGTGAAAATATGGGTTAGTTGCTGGATAAAAACTTATAATCGAGGGGGGCTGCAAAAATATTTCGTTCATTATTGGTTCAGTTGTAATTGCGCCTCTCTGTTTCTCGTTTTTCAGCCACGCAAAATTTGGATAGAATTAATAATATGCGGTGGTGGCATATTATTAATTCCATCAAAATCTGCCGATTTCGCGTGAAAGACGACTATCTAAAGTCTCGTCGCATATTAACGAACGCGGGGGTTGCGTGTCTCAAGCTTTTTCTCTGTTGGTTTGTAAACAGGCTTTCAGCTGTCAAAATTCCTGTCACGGACAATAATTAACAACAAAGATCCCTTTCAACCTCCATTGTTACTGTTTATTGACACTGACAGTGAGTGACGGCCGAGATAACGGAAGTGAAATCCCGTTTACAAACCAACAGAAAAAAGCCTGAGACACACAACCCCCGCGTTCGTTAATATGCGACGAGACTTTAGGTTAGGCCAAGTTTTCCATCTTTGATATCAAACAAACGGTTGGTTGCTGGGTTACAGGTACAACCAATCAGAAAGAACTTTCGTTGCTTTGCGATGCGACAAACTATTGGTTTCGTGACGATATTCATCGCTCACGCTTCCGTATTAAAACGTGTTTCCGGAAGATTCTGAGGTGAACAGCTGATATGAAAGGATAGGCATGTCATGGTATCTACATTAAGTCTTCTGCTCATGCGCAGAAGATACCGTAAATATATCCTGTTATACAGGGTGTACCGTAACGAATCACCCTAAATAACTTCTGGAACGGTGATTTGAGGGAAGAACGCTTAAACAGGTCGATTCTTATTCGGAGGGGGACACCTAAATCCGTGCTTGGTGAAATTGTCCAAATTTTGTTGTTCATTGACATCGAGTGCCCTCTGGTCGAATTTGAAAATTGCATTAGTGCTCTTTGTGATACATCATTTGAAAGGTTATCAAATTCTCTGTAAACTGATGCAAAGATTTTTGAAATTCATCGACTTCTTCAAAAGTTAGCTCTGAACCTAGAAATCCCTCTAGTTTATGCTGAAACTTTTAAATTTCGCCAAGCACGGATTTAAGTGGCGCCCTCCAGGGGTTATTTAGGGTGTTTCGTTTTAAACGATATACCCTGTATTATCCTTTCCTTCAGCCCTTTTGCTACAGTCTGTCCCACTTAAGATAAAGACAACCTGATAAGTTTCTTTGAATTTGAAGGGCATTTTTTGAGGCATTCACCACCAAATGTAAGTTATAAACTCGGCATACTGCGACCTCGCGAATGGTGCCATTTTTGAATATTTAGCTTCGCGATTAAGCTATCAAAAATTATAAGAATAAGTTGTTCAAAATTTAATTTAAACCCTAAATACCTAGTTTTTAACCACAATCTGTTTTGGGAGGAACTGTTCCACACAGCACAGGCATCAGCTGCAAAATTTTAACCGTAATAAAAGGCCTCTTTCGTATCAGGGTCAACTACATTCTCTCAGACAAAAATATTGGATTGGAAAAGGCCTCCTGCCGGGAGGTCCACTTTCGCCAATTCTTTTCGCGCTGTTTATCGCCGATTTTGATGATTATCTTCTTTCTAAGGGCGTCACCGAATTAAACATGAATGGAATAAGGGAACTCTTCTAATCTTCCACAAATCGCCTAAAATTGTCAAACCGGACCTTTTTCTCCGTGAGGGGAAAATTTTAGATGTACAAAAGTACACTTACCTAGGAATTCCTTTTAGCAGCTCCGGTAAATTTGCTATAGCATCAAAACACATGCTAACGGTCCTGGGGGATGTTGTAAGATAGAGCGGTTAAACGTCATCAGTGTTTCTTGTATTTTTAACTTCTACGCTCGGTTAAACGTCATCAGTGTTTCTTGTATTTCTAACTTCTACGCTCGCGAAGCAGTTAGTGGAATCGATCGGAAAATTCAAAAAAATCGAATCGCCAAAAACATGAAATCTTTACGTTTCAGGGTCCTGGGAACCCAAAAACGTGTTTTTGAAAAAATGTTTGTGTGTCTGTCTGTCTGTGATCACGCTGCAGCTCAAACTATTGAACGTATCGAGATGAAATTTGGCACACATATTCAGTGGGGGATTTGTAGGTGCTGATTAGAATCTGGGCCACATCGGTTAACGGAAAGTGCCTTTTTGGCACATCAACTTTAAAAATTTAAATGCAAACCACCATTTTTCGCGTTACCATATAAATGCTCTTCGAATTCTGCTTCTAAAAATGTATTCACACTCCTGCCCTTTTGGCCAAAAAATGGTGCCGTGAAAAAAAACCTATGCATAACTGTATATTTTTATTACCGGATTTGATAGCTGATTTTTTTTCAAGCCGAAAACCTTAGTGCCATTTTTTCGAAAAATGTCATTTTAGTGGCAAAAGGGCCCTTGTTTCAATTTACTTTACAAAAAAAAATATTCTTACTATCGAATTCGGCAGCTGTTATATTGCCGGATCAAAAACCTTAGTTCAATTTTTTCGAAAATTTTCATTTTAGGGACAAAAAGGCCCCTCTTTGAGTTTTTCTTAGCAAAAGGGCATATTATCATTATCGAATTCGATAGCCGTTGCACTGCCGGATCGAAAACCTTAGTGCTATTTTTTCGAAAAATGTCCATTTTAGGAGTGAAAAACATTTGTATTTTAGATTTTAGTATAAATGAGCGTCGGGTTAAATAAAGTTAAATGCTACATTTACAAATTCTGTGAAAAAGTAGAAGTTTCTACCGTCTCCGAGACTGCCAATTTTTTAAAGGAAAAAGCGATCAACAAAAAAAAACGACCCCTAGTTACATACAATAAATTTCATGCGTTATTGACGTCAAGCTAGAATCGGTGGCTTTTTGTTGAGGGAATGCAGGTTTTTTTATTAATAGCACATTATGGAAACGATTACATTACTTTTGAATAGAGTAATTTTAATTTCCACACGGAGAACGTTCGCAACAACTGAAAATAATCAGACCATTAATCCTCCTCCCGCGAAAATGATGTGGGAAGGCCTCACAGTGTCATTCATGCGTTATTTATAGCACGAAAAATAGAGTATAGTACTCGTAAACAGTTGATTGGTTAATTTTAAACGAATTATCATTGAAGTGTGTATCTTGCTTAACACCGCAAGTAATGTCAGCTCGTTATCGTTACGTATTCCAAGGTCGTGTGAAAATTCTATTAATAATAACGCTAAAAGCTTTGTTTTTCGTTATTTTACGTTTTCGTGGTTGTTTCAGGTGACCAGCTCCGCTGGTAACTACTCAAAATGACCACCGACATCAGTATAGTAAGGTGGGACCCCACCTTACAACAGGAGATTGTGGAAGATTACGAATACGATGGAGGAAACTCTTCGTCTAGGCTTTTTGAAAGATCTCGTATTAAAGCGTTGGCTGGTGAGTAATTCGTTTGCTTATGATAGCTAATTAGTTGTTGTTTCCCTCCTGCTTTTATCATCTTTTATCAAAACCGAACATATCCTGTGTCTAACCTAACTCAGTTTTCCTGTAGTTTGTAGTGAGAATGGATGTTGATGACTATTATAAATACTATGAAAGGGTTGTGCTTGATTTAAGAGGTAATTATTAAAAATAAAAGCGAAGCATGTGTCATTGCCCTAGGATAACCAAAACCACACCTCTCGATGAGTTACATAATCCACTGAAAAACAAATAAACGCCAGCGCTTCTTCGGGTTACTCATGTTTAAGTAGTTATTGATGTTACACAGACCTCGCTTTCATTTTCATTGACGTTTCATTAGTTCTAAGATTAGAAATAAACACAACCCGTAGCGTTTCGTTGTCGATTTCAGATGAAAGAGAGAGCGTTCAAAAGAAAACCTTCCAAAAATGGGTGAATTCTCACCTGGTGAGGGTGAGCTCCCGCATCACAGATTTATACACCGACATGAGAGACGGTAAGAACCTCATAAAGCTCCTGGAAGTCCTGTCCGGGGAGCGCCTACCTCGCCCAACGAAAGGCAAAATGCGAATTCACTGCCTGGAGAACGTCGATAAAGCACTTCAGTTCCTGAGGGAGCAACGCGTGCACTTAGAAAACATGGGATCACACGATATCGTAGATGGTAATCCCCGACTGTCCCTTGGTCTAATCTGGACCATCATCCTCCGCTTCCAAATCCAGGACATCACAATCGAAGAGACGGACAACCAGGAGACGAAGTCAGCCAAAGACGCGCTGTTGTTGTGGTGTCAAATGAAAACCGCCGGCTACAACAACGTCAACGTGAGGAATTTTACGACCTCGTGGCGAGACGGTTTGGCTTTCAACGCCCTCATCCATAAACATCGTCCCGATTTAATCCAGTTCGAGAAATTGTCCAAATCCAACCCCATCCACAACTTGAACAATGCATTTAACGTAGCCGAGGATAAGTTAGGTCTTACGAAACTCCTAGACGCTGAGGATGTTTTCGTCGAACAGCCCGACGAGAAATCAATTATAACCTACGTGGTGACTTATTACCACTACTTTAGTAAAATGAAGCAGGAAACGGTCCAGGGTAAACGCATTGGCAAAGTCGTTGGAATTGCAATGGAAAACGATCGAATGATTAAAGAGTACGAATCGTTAACAAGCGACTTGCTGGCTTGGATCGAAGCCACCATCGCAGCTTTGGGCGACAGAACTTTCGCTAACAATTTAACGGGAGTCCAACAACAACTCGGACAGTTTAACAACTACCGAACCGTGGAGAAGCCTCCGAAATTCGTGGAAAAGGGCAACTTGGAAATCCTCCTCTTCACTTTGCAGTCGAAAATGAGGGCGAACAACCAACGCCCGTACACCCCAAAAGAGGGCAAGATGATATCGGACATCAACAAGGCTTGGGAGAGGCTCGAAAAAGCCGAGCACGAACGAGAACTCGCCCTGCGTGAGGAATTGATCCGCCAGGAAAAACTCGAACAATTAGCCGCGCGTTTCAACCGAAAAGCGGGGATGCGCGAAACGTGGCTTAGCGAGAACCAGCGTCTCGTATCTCAGGATAACTTCGGGCATGATCTGACGGCTGTTGAAGCGGCAGCTAAGAAACACGAAGCTATTGAAACTGATATTTTCGCGTACGAGGAACGCGTCCAAGCCGTGGTTTCAGTTGCTGGCGAATTAGAAGCCGAGAACTACTTTGCCATTGACAGGATTAATGCCCGAAAGGATAACGTCTTACGCCTATGGAATTATCTCTTGGAATTGCTTAGAGCTCGCCGGCACAGACTGGAATTGTCCTTGCAACTACAACAAAACTTCCAGGAAATGTTGCATATTCTCGATGCGATGGAGGAATTGAAAGCGCGTCTTCTCACGGACGATTACGGCAAACATCTCATGGGCGTTGAAGATTTGCTTCAGAAACATAATTTGCTCGAAGCCGATATCAACATTCTCGGCGAAAGAGTTAAAGCTGTTGCAAATCAATCCCAAAGATTCCTGGACGTTGAGAGTGAAGAGGGTTATAGACCTTGCGACCCAGCTCTAGTACTGGAAAGAGTACAACAGCTGGAAGACGCTTACGCTGAATTGGTTCGTCTAGCAGTTGAACGACGCTCTCGTCTGGAAGAAAGCAGGAAATTGTGGCAGTTCTACTGGGATACTGCTGATGAAGAAAACTGGATTAAAGAAAAAGAACAGATTGTATCAGCCGCCGATATTGGGCACGATCTCACAACTGTTAACTTGTTGCTCAGCAAGCATAAAGCTCTTGAGAATGAAATAGCAGCGCACGAACCTCAGTTAAAACAAGTCATTGGCATTGGAGAGGAGTTGGTTAACGCTGGACATTTTGGCGCCGACAAGGTTCAACAGCGGTTGAACGAAATTCAAGACGCCTGGAAACATCTCCTGGATTTGGCAGCTTATCGAAGAAAACGTTTGGAAGAAGCTGTCGATTACCATCAGCTCTTTGCCGATGCCGACGATATCGACATTTGGATGTTGGATACTTTGCGTTTGGTTTCCAGCGAAGACGTTGGCAGGGATGAAGGAAACGCTCAATCCCTCCTCAAGAAACACAAGGACGTCACCGAAGAGCTTAAGAATTACGCCAGCGTGATCGAGACTCTCAACCAGCAGGCCAAGCAACTAGGACCGGAAGTCGCCGAATCTCCAGAGGTGTCTCAGAGGTTGGCTTCGATCGACAGCCGTTACAGGGAGTTGCTGGAGTTGGCCAAGTTGAGGAAGCAACGCCTGCTCGACGCCCTGTCATTGTACAAACTACTATCAGAGAGTGACGGAGTCGAGCAATGGATCAGCGAAAAGGACCGCATGTTGCAGACGATGGTCCCAGCTCGCGACATCGAAGACGTCGAGATCATGAAACATCGTTACGACGGTTTCGAGAAGGAAATGAACGCCAATGCGTCTAGGGTGGCCGTGGTCAACCAATTGGCGCGCCAACTCTTACACGTCGAACACCCCAACTCCGAACAGATCACTGCCAGGCAAAACCAGTTGAACCAGAAATGGGCGGAGTTGCGCGAGAAGGCGGAAGCAAAACGAGACGAGCTCAATTCGGCCCACGGGGTGCAAACATTCCACATCGAATGTCGCGAAACCACGACTTGGATCGAGGATAAGGTTCGGATCCTTCAGAGCACCGATAGCCTAGAAATGGATTTGACCGGCATTATGACTCTGCAACGTCGACTGTCGGGCATGGAACGCGATTTAGCTGCGATCCAAGCCAAGCTGACCTCGCTCGAGAACGAGGCTCAAAACATAGAGCAGGAGCATCCGGAAGAGGCGTCGCTCATTAGAGAACGCATTGTACAGATCCAGATCATTTGGGAAAGGTTGACTCAAATGCTGAAGGAACGAGACTCGAAACTCGAGGAGGCTGGTGATTTGCATCGTTTCTTACGCGACTTGGATCACTTCCAAGCGTGGCTCACTAAAACTCAAACTGATATTGCCTCCGAGGATACTCCTAATTCCTTGGCTGAAGCTGAGAATCTCTTATCTCAACATCAAAGTATTAGAGAGGAAATTGATAATTACACTGATGATTATATTAAAATGATGGAGTATGGGGAGAAGATCACGGCTGATCCCAGCACGCAGGACGATCCTCAGTACATGTTCCTGAGGGAGCGATTGAAGGCTCTTAAAGATGGCTGGGATGAAATTCACCAGATGTGGGAGAATAGACAGAGGTTGTTGTCTCAGTCGCTAAGTCTCCAGCTGCTGAACAAAGACGCCCGTCAAGCTGAAGTTATTCTCAACCAACAGGAGCATACCCTGTCAAAGATCGAAACGCCGACTAACCTAGAACAAGCCGAGAATCAGCTGAAGAAACACGAATCATTCCTAACGTCCATGGAGGCAAACGATGACAAGTTCAACGCGGTGATTCAGTTCACCAATCGTCTGATAGACGAAGGCCACTTTGCCGCCGATAAAATCAGCAAACGTGCCGACAATATCGACCAGCGAAGGGCCGCCATCAAAGAGAGGGCTCTGGCGCTGATGGAGCGACTGAGGGACCAACTGGAATTGCAGCAGTTCCTGCGGGATTGCGACGAATTGGGCGAGTGGATGCAGGAGAAACACATCACCGCCCAAGACGAAACCTATCGCTCGGCCAAAACAGTTCATTCCAAGTGGACGAGGCACCAGGCCTTCGAGGCTGAGATAGGTGCCAACAAGGAACGTCTGCTTAACCTCCAGAAAGCCGGCGAAGAGCTCGCCAAGGAGAAACCGGAATACGCGAATCTGATCAAGCCCAAAATCGACGAACTGGGCGAACAGTTTGAAGTTTTGGAACAGACGACCAAGGAGAAGGGCGAACGCCTGTTTGACGCTAACCGCGAAGTACTCATCCATCAGACGTGCGACGACATCGACTCGTGGATGAACGATCTCGAAAAACAAATCGAAAGCGACGACACTGGCTCGGATTTGGCTTCAGTCAACATCTTGATGCAGAAGCAACAGGTAAATTGTTTATAAAAAAACATATATTTTCTTCGTTTAGTGTTCCAAGGCTGTAAAGTAGCGAATGGAAACACTGGACAACTTCGGTGGAAAATGTACTATCGCTAGAAACACCCCACTACACCGAAACACTTGATTTTCACTGCTGACGCGTTGCAGATGCTAGATGCAATGGAAAGTATCGTAATTTATAAGTCCAGAGATAGGCTTATGAACGCTGATACAGACCCGATCGCATATTCATCTTTGTTTACGCTACTTTAGGGAGGACTTGTTATATTTATACGTGTTCACCCATGCGTCACCATTTCTCGACCTGTGATTGGTCTAATTTTCACCGCCGAGGGGTGGAGCTACGCGGGTGGGCCTATAAACATTTCAGTTTTCGAGCAGGTAGGTTGTTTAGCTTCGACTTTGATAATGAGCACATTGTGTTCGAAACGCGTCAGCAGTGAAAATCAAGTGTTTCGGTGCAGTGGGGTGTTTCTAGTGATAGCGATTACAACTGCATTTTTACTGCCTGTTTTGCCTCTACTGCCTAGGCAGTAAAAATCGACTTTTACTGCCGGATGCACTTTTTTGATGATAATCGGCGACAAAATTATGTGTTCAACACGGCAAAGAACAGATTTACTGCCTTGACTGGATTCCTAGCCTTGGCTATGAAACTTTATCCGCGGCAGTAAATTGCAATTTTTTTGCCTTGTTAAACAAATAACTATTTAAGCCCGGTTTTACACTGAATCTTTGAATATCAAATTTCTTGCATTCAATAAGTCTCATCCTTTCTTAGATGATCGAGACTCAGATGGCTGTGAAGGCACGCCAAGTTGGCGAACTTGAAAAACAAACGAAACACCTGGAAGACACAGCCCCCGAGAAGAACATGGAAGAAATCAAATTCAAGAAGACCCAGGTCGAACAGCGCTTCCAACAACTGAAACAACCCCTACTGGAAAGGCAGAGAATATTGGAAAAGAAGAAGGAGGCTCTGCAATTCAGAAGGGACGTTGAAGATGAATTGTTGTGGATCGCCGAGAAGATGCGACAAGCGTCTTCTACCGAATACGGAAACAGTCTCTTCCAGGTCCACATGTTGGAGAAAAAGAACCAATCGTTGAGGACCGAAATCGAAAATCACGAACCTCGAATTAACACTGTGTGCAATAATGGACAAAAACTTATCGATGAAGGTAATATATTTTTTGCCAAAGGTCATACAATTCCTTTTGATGATTTGTTGCAATTAGAAATTTAAGTAGAAAATCTGATATTTGTACAGCACTCGCCTTCGGCACGTGTTCTGAAGTTCGACCACGCCTACAATTATGATGAATGACTATTTATGAGACTACTGATACTCATTTTCCTGTGACTTAGCTCCCAGTAAACAAAAAAAGAATGCGAATACTTTTCCAGCTTTCAAAAGTATTTGCATCTTTGTTTGACTTACGGACAAATTCGAGGGGAAGAGAAATAGTAATGCTTGCAGAGCTGTCAGACGAAAACGTTACCAGGCTCACACGTCGCTTAAGGCTGTTGATGTTACATTATTTTGATGGCCAATTGGACGGAATTTTTCAATTTTTTTTTATCAATTAATAATTAATTAAATATTAAATATTGAAGTCTTTGTTATTACGTCGATGGAGATGACGTAATTTCAATAAAAATTAGTGCTTAGCGTGCTCGATTTTCTGTTTGTAAAAAATGTACTTCATCGAAAGCATTGTATACTAAAAGGAAATGAAACTTTCGTCTTTCATCACAACCAAAATCATTGTTACTGTCCACACAATTATTACGAATTAGTGCCAGTAAAGGCTATCCGAGACTTAATTTTTCAAACTATTTTTGCAGGTATTCATATTTAACTCAAAATTCCCGATAAAGCAACTTTGGAACTTTTTAATCTTTGCGTAAGAAAAAGTTTCGTTTCTCAATACTAGGTATAAATAAATTAAATATACTGCTCCGCCTTGAGCGTAGAAGTTAAAATGAAACCATTGATTAATCCAGAAGTGATAGAGAGTTTTGACGCCATCTACCGGAAGAATGGTCAAATGAGCACAAGAAAAGCGAGGGCACTTTGCAGTGACCGACTCACTTTCAAGCCCGGGACCTTCAAATTGCCAGTCGCGGCAATCGAATGGAATTTAAACAAATTTAAATACCTGAGTCTTTCGAGCCACTATTCAAAAACTTCGGACCGGTCTCGGGTTATTTAACCCTCACTAGCGAAGTGCATTTGAATACATAGTAACAGGCTTTCAAAAAAGTCTTTGTTGTGTATGGTCATAGTTAACTCCTCCCACTGAAGCCAAACAAAGCGAGATTTCAATGTGCAAATTGCTGAAAACTGCATTTTTCGTCTATTTCTTTATTTACAGTTACTGTGTTGCGTTTTAAGTATTTTAAGTATTGAGAAATTGAAGAATTGCTATCGATTAAATCGTTACATCATGTCCACAATGAACTTTGTGCTGAAATACTTGAATCTACACAAGGAAATTTTCGCGTTGTTTAGCTTCATTGCCATGGTAACAACCCTAACCTAGCCCAACAAAGATGGCGGATCTACGTCTACGTATTGTTGAAAAATGAGAAGATAAAACGTACGTCTTTTCCTAATATTAAAAGATTTAAAACATAACCTCAAATTCTTGAACAGAAACGTCATAATCGTACATAATTCAGCACAAATCTTTTTCATTTGTTTAACACCAGCCTACACCAAGCGATTTGTTAATTTAATTTGTTTCTGATTTATACCAAAAAAACCCTGAAAATCGCGTTTTTTGAATATAATCAGTGCTATTCTGAATGACATGGAAAAGTTTTGAGACATTCGATTGGCCATTTGTTTAGTTTATATATTGTAACCAAGGCGATTTTTAGGTTGTTCTAGTAATTATAAACAAAATTGAGCACTTTCTAGGATTGTTATTCAAATTGACAAAACTTTCAATGAAATCGACACTTTTTTTAATTCACCAACGGAACAGCAGTAAAATTTGTCAACTATCCAATCAGATTTTCGAATGTTTCAATATTGAAGCGGATTCAATGGCATTCAGAATAAGACTGTAATCTCTTTGCGGTTGACGTGGTTGACACTACTTAATTGGAACTTGAAACTTTTATATTTTTGACAGGTGTCAATTGAATGACGTTATGATGTGTTCTGAACTCTTAAAATTCTTTGGACATATTGAAATGACATAAACAGGGCTTCCAGTGGAGTCATTTAAATCATTTATAGTCATTTATTTTTTTAGCAGTCATTTAAAGTAATCTTTTTTACATCTAGGTCATTTATTGTAATTTTTTTTTGGACCAAAATAGATTTTCTCCTCAAATAATAAATTATTGATGAAAAAACCTGTCAAAAAGCATTATAAGCAAATGACTTAGGGCGGGTTTATCGATATGCTCAGCTAATAAGTGTCAGCTAACAGCAAACTGACAGTTTGTAGCCAATCAGATCGCTAGTTGCTGGGCAATTGGCTTTCAGTTTGCGATGACTGAGCATTGATAAACCGGCCCTTAAAGGTGTTCAAATTGCTCAGTGCCTTCTCGCTTGTTCTAATATAAGAAAACAATTTGAATATGATACGCTGAAATAAGATACTCATGAATTGGAGAAGAAAATAAAAAAAATGTACTTTATTTGATAATTTTCTGATCAAGAAACAAAAAATTTCTTGTTTTTAGTTTCAGAAATTGTTTATTTGCATAAGAATTTTGCTAACTTGCGTTACTTTCAAATATTATATCAGTTTTCTTTAATTTCTTGTCATTTTCTTATTTGCCGAGGTCATTTGTTGTAACTAATCAGTCATTTTTATCATTTATTTTTGCAAAGTTGACGCTGGAAGCCCCGTATAAAGATTTTATGATTTTAAATTCTACTTGTACCATATAAGAAATGAAGACTGGAACATGATGGACAAGAACTAAAAATTTTAGGTTAGGTTTCATACTGGGACCGGTAGTTTGTTCTTGTTTTTTTGCGGCAAGAACTTACTCTACTTACTTTATTTTGCCCTTTTGACGAAAGTTCTTGTTACCGCCATGGCCAACTTTATTAAGCAACTTCATCAAAGATGTTGTGAAATAAATTAAAAATTCTGCCACTAAGAGGCTCCTTACATACATATTACGATATAAATAATAATAAATAAATCTTACTGAAAATCTAGGGATGCAGTATTTACTTAGCCGAAGGCGAGTGTCATACTCACTCGACACACTTAAGTATTGTCTTAGTGATGCGTTGCTGATTTTAACTTCTCATTTCAGACCACGAAGATTCCAGCGAATTCGGTGACCTCATCAACAGATTGCACAAAGCATGGCAAGAATTGAAAGACGCCGTCGAAAAAAGACGCCAGGCCCTACTGCGAAACGAGCGTGCGCAACAATACCTCTTCGACGCCAACGAAGCCGAAAGCTGGATGAGCGAACAAGAGCTGTACATGATGGTGGAGGACAGGGGCAAAGACGAAACGTCGGCGAGAAATTTCATGAAGAAACACGAAAGCTTGGAAGGCGCCGTCGAGGATTACGCGGACACGATTCGCGCCCTCGGCGAGACCGTCCGAGCTCTGGCGGCCGAAGGCCACCCATTGGCCGAGCAAGTGGCTGTCAAGCAGTCGCAACTCGACAAACTGTACGCCGGTCTCAAGGACCTCGCAGGGGAGAGGCGGGGAAAACTGGACGAGGCCCTGAAGCTGTTCCTTCTGCACAGAGACGTGGAGGATTTGGAACAATGGATAGCCGATAGGGAAGTCGTCGCCTCCTCCCACGAACTTGGAACCGATTACGACCACGTGACGTTGCTATGGGAGAGGTTCAAGGAATTCGCACGTGACACGGAGTCGATTGGCAGAGAACGAGTCGCAGCTGTCACTGATATCGCTGATAGGCTGATCGAGGCTGGACATTCCGATTCTGCCACCATTGCCGAATGGAAGGATGGACTGAACGAGGCGTGGCAGGATTTGCTGGAACTGATCGAAACTCGCACCCAAATGCTTGCAGCTTCGAGGGAATTGCACAAGTTCTTCCACGATTGCAAGGACGTCTTGGGACGCATTCTGGAGAAGCAGGTGTCAATGTCTGACGAGTTGGGGAGGGATGCTGGCTCTGTTTCTGGACTGCAGAGGAAACATCAAAACTTCCTGCAGGATCTGCAGACGTTGCAGTCGCAGGTGCACCAAATACAAGAGGAGTCGGCCAAGTTGCAGGCCAGTTACGCAGGTAAAAACTATATTGTTACAGGATACAAGATACAGAAGTCTTTCCCGAAACTTCCAAGACCTAACTATTCTTCATTCAGTACCTTAAAACTTGGCGAAAACTTTGAAACTTCACTGTTCGATGTTTTTTGGGATACTGAGTCCGAGAAAAATACTGAAAAAACTCTAAAATCGAAACCAAACTTCATAGGGTGAAGCAAGTTATTTTAAAATTGAGAAAGTTATAAAATCTTACATACCTTGAAATGTGAAATGAGGGTCATCAATAAGAAGTTTGTAATATCCGGCAATTTGCCCAATAACTTAATTAAAGAAAAAAATTGATCATTGGGTGATGATTGTGTATCATGCTCTATCACTAGAAACACCCCACTACACCGAAACACTTGATTTTCACTGCTGACGCAATCTGCTCATTATCAAAGCCGAAGCTAAACAACCTACCTGCCAAAAAACTGAAATATTTATAGACCCACCCGCGTAGCTCCACCCCTCGGCTGTGAAAGTTAGACCAATCACAGGTCGAGAAATGGTTACGCATGGATGAACACGTATAAATATAACAAGTCCTCCCTAAAGTAGCGTAAACAGAGATGAATATGCTGTCAGGCTTGTATCAGCGCTCATAAGCCTATCTCTAGACTTATAAATTACGATATTTTCCATTGCATCTAGCATCTGCACCTTGTTAACCCTACAAACTAACTTAATATTATCACTTATTCTATGGTTATTATGTAAAGCATGTAGGACAACACCTGGCAGGTAGGTTGTTTAGCTTCGGCTACCTACTTCATAAACGAGCTTTGTTGGCAAAAGTGCAAATCATTTTCCTTGTAAGTACTTTACTTATGATGATTTAAAAGTTTTCAAGTTGGCGCGAATGTTAAACTTTAGTGATTTCAGGTTGAGAACCCTGATTTAGTCGTTTGCTAAAACTAAAACTGTAACTTACGTCATCCCTTCCTTGTAATGTTGATATTTTTTAGAACCAGCTAGCAACAGAGCGAATTATCTTGTTTGTACTTTACTTATGGTAATCTTAAAGTTTTCAAGTTGGCACGAATATTACAGTTCAATGATTTAAGGTTGACAGCCCCGATTTAGTTTTTGACTAAAGAAGTCGCTGCAAACAAGCCAACACGATTATTTATGTTATGACGTCGTTCTGACAGATTCATTCTCTGTAATGTTGGTACACCTTTTCCAGTTGATACTTCTTCAAACGAGCTGAGAGATTCATTAAGTTTTTGTAGTCATTAGGCAACAGTGCAAATTATCTTCTTTGATCTATTGATGATTTCAATAATTCCAGTTCATAAAGGGAGTCAGTCTGTTCAGTCGGTAAAACAGAGATTGCTATGACACAACTCAACACGATTATTTATGTTATGACCATGATGTCGTTATGACAGATCCATTCTTTGTAATGTTGGTAAACTGTTCGAGTTGATAATGGCATCTTAAAACGAGCTTAACAGGTTCGTTAAGTTTTGGTTGGCAACACTGAAAATTATTTTCTTTGTATTGCACTGATAATTTTAAAGTTTTGAGGTTGGCACAATTGTTAATGTTTCATGATCTAAAGTTGTTAATAAGTGGTGTCTTTCTGACAGGTCCATTCATTGTCATGTTGGTGGACCTGCGTTAATTTTTAAAACGAGTTTAGAGTTCTTGTATTTTTTTGCACATGCACGTACTCCCTTTAAGTTCGGTAGGTTGGTACTATTGGTAATTACCAAGGTATGAATTTGGGACAACTGATGTTTGTCTGGCAGGTCGTGAACAGTTAAGCACGTTGCTCAGCGATACAGCCACTGCGAAGTGGGCATTTTGAAAGTTCCCGACTGTACCTTGTTTTTCATAACAAAATTTTTTCAGTATTTTTTCCGAATTCAGCACGTCAACAAACAAAAAGTACCGCAGCTTAAGAATTGTGGCCCATTCTGTTTCTGCATTGAAATCAATAATTGAGAGAACCGGATTGGTTAATGGGATCATTG
This sequence comes from Pycnomerus fuliginosus, assembly GCA_963924575.1. NCBI lineage: Eukaryota > Metazoa > Arthropoda > Insecta > Coleoptera > Zopheridae > Pycnomerus > Pycnomerus fuliginosus. Next base: position 19,056,284 of record OZ004622.1, read on the forward strand.
TTTACATTGTCGCCTTGGAGATATCAATGTCTTCCTAAAATTTATAAACATTTTAAATGGCGGCATAATGACGTCGTATATGCTGACTGGGAATTTCAAACTATTTTTATTGAAAAACTACGAAGTTTTGAATCATTTTATTTGCTGAAGAGGTCTTGAAGTGTACTTTACAATTTTATTTTTTATCATTGTCAAAAATTGTTGGAAAGACTCATTGCGCTGATGCAGTCGATCAAGTGAATCATCATTTCCTTTCCTTTTTTGAAAAGACGTCACGTGTTGCAAAAACTACCACTAGATGTTACTGGACGTTTAAGTAACATAAAGTTAAAGTAACAAAGTTAAAGTAACAAAGTAAAAGTAACATAAAGTTAAAGTAACATATAAGTAACATCAGATTTGTGTTCCAGGGGACAAAGCCAAAGAAATCACAAACAGGGAACACGAAGTGATAGCCGCTTGGGCGGCCCTCCAAGCCGCCTGCGACCAGAGGCGGGGCAAGCTAGCCGACACTGGTGATCTATTCAAATTCTTCAATCTGGTCAGAACGCTAATGCAATGGATGGACGACGTAATCAGACAGATGAATACCAGTGAAAAGCCGAGAGATGTCAGTGGTGTCGAATTGTTAATGAACAACCACCAGAGCCTCAAGGCCGAGATCGATGCCCGCGAAGATAATTTCACAGCCTGCATTTCACTTGGCAAGGAACTACTCAGTCGCAATCACTACGCCAGCCAAGAAATCAAGGAAAAACTTGTTGCTTTAAGTAACCACAGGAACTCAGTCTTGCAACGATGGGAAGAAAGGTAAATTTTCCAAGAATTAAACTGTCTGAATAGCAAAAATAACGCACTTTTGCTCTAAAAAAGGTGCTCAAAATTGCAGAGAATCTCAAAAATAGGCCTTTAAAACTTAATTTGAAACGGCTAATCGCCTAAGATTTTCAGCGTTGTACTATTAGAATCTGCGTTACTAACTTTCCATAATAAAATTATTGATAGCTTTAGTTACAAATGCAAATATGTTTGGTTCTAATACAAAAATTCCCTAGAAGTTAGCAAAGCTAGGAGTATTTTTAGAAAAAAGATACTTTAATAATGCTTTAATATAACTAGTTACTAAAAGTATCTAAGTTACTTGGTAACTAGTTACTTTTTTTCTCCCTAAGAAAAGTAACTATGTCTAGTTCCTTTATCTAAGTATCTAGTTACTTTTTAGGTATCTAGTTGCTTTTTCATGTGTTTATATAGTTTCTGAAAGTACTAGTTACTTTTTATGTAGCTATTCATAATCTAGTATATGTATTAACTTGTTTTAATATGCATATTTTTGACATCTGTCAATTCAATACTATTGACGAAAATGTTATAGCTAGGCTTTCTAGATTTTTAGTAACGACAGCATGGCCGCCATATTGGATTTTAACACCATAGGGTATGTATTGTACAGGGTGTCTCAGAACGCTCGCACCACTTTCTAATGGAGTATTCAGGATTAAATTCTGAATTGATCCGTGTTTTTGAAAATTTACAGGGTCCAATAGTTCTCAAGTTATAAGAAATATAAGAGGACCAATCAGATTTCAGCTTTGAATTGCTTCATATGATAATTCAATGTTAGATGAACTATTTCCTAGGTAACAAGATACTATCAATAAAAATTTATATTGTTGTATCTTGTTACCTAGGAAATAGTGAATCTAACATTAACTTAACTTCTGAAGCAATACAAAGCTGAAATCTGATTGGCCCACTTAAATCTCTTATAGCTCCAGAACTATTGCACCATGGAAATTTTCAAAAACACCGATCGACTCAGAATTTAATCGTGAATCCTCCATTACAAGATGGTACGACGAAAAATGTAACCAAGTTAGACTTTTTGACAGACGGTCAAAATTTGAAATTAACGTGAATAATTTGTCTAATCAACCTAAACTTATGGAAAAAGACCGAGGAAAAAGCAACTGTTAAATATTACACCGACTTTTTCAATTTCTTATGACGTGAAAGGAATTGAATTCAATGATAATAGGCGCTTTCCTTTTACACGTTTTGATTTATCTGAGGAGCCTCAGTTAATATTCAGTCATATTCAAATGAACCAATCAAATTGCTGAGTTAAGTAGTAAGCCTTCTCAGCTAAATATGTAAATGGAAAGCAGCTGTTCTCGAGCAAGCGATTAAGCTTTGGATTTTTTTTTCCAAAAAGTCAGGATTCGTTACATTTTTGAAAAGCCGATTTTTTTTGTGTATCTAATGGTGTTAAAATCCAATATGTGGGCCATAAGAAAAAGAAAAGTTACCGTCGTAACTCAAAATCTAGAAAGCCTAGAAAATTGTCAACGCCATTGAATTGACAGATGTCAAAGATATAAAAGTTCCAAGTTTCATTTGATGTGATTTTTCACTTTTTTCGGAATAACTCGGAAACGAATCGGGATTTAGAAGAATTCTTTACAGATTCGATTCTTAATCACCTTAAAAAAGAGCTTTGCTATCCATTATTTTGTTCCTGAAACGTTTTCTTTGGGCATAAATTATTGTTTCATGCTTAACAATGGAATTGCTTTTCTTAAAGTCAACTAAACTAACGGTTTATTGTTCCTGCTCAAAGGTTCAAGATACTATGAAGAAACGCAAAATACAACTTAACGTTCCCAAAGGATTTTCGTACAAAAAGGTCCTGCGATATAACCTAACTTTTGCACAGAAGATTTTCATTGATTTTACCTCGGATTTTACTTTGGGGTTGAACTGCAAATTGCCGCGAAGAGGATTAGTCTATACGTTTTAAAAATATCCTAATTATAAGGGGAGAAGGAAGAAATCAGTGAAAATGACATTTTACAAATGACAATTCAAAACTGCGATTTCCACCTTTATGCACAGTTTTAGGAAAGAGTTTCCAATTAAAAGAGATACACAATAAGGATACAAAATTTGACGAAGCCCGGTATGCAAAAGCAATGCAACAGTCTGTCATTGTCAAATTTTGCCTCCAAATTACGTCACGAAATAGAGAGAGACCTACAAGTTTGGAAACCCGCATTGCCTGCATAAAAAGATTTTACAATATAAAGGTTATTTTATATTATAGCTGGTGGAAACACTATTTGGGAGACCCTAAAAGCCGCCTCACAATGACGCCCCGCTGCGTGGACAAACCCAGACGTTTGGCTTACCTGATATTTAAATGGATGTTTTAAAATCCCAAGGTGGGCCGGATTTGGGAATTTTCATTATCTAACAAGCACAAATCGATTGATAATAGGTAATGAAATACTACTAAAATCATTGCACAGGCGCCCAAGCAACTTCATACAAGAATAAAGTTTTTGACAACGAGAGACATAAAACGTAGCATGCATTTAAAAAAGTGCGCCGTTGATAGATATGTAGGAGTACCTACCTACCTACCTGCCTTCTAGGAAATAAGTTTGTTTCAGAATTCTTGCTATTTCGTTTCTTTTCGATCATTCGTTCTGTCTCTATGTTAATGATATTGATAATGAGATTTTGCCAGTAGTGGGTCGTCAGCAATTATCGAAATAGCCCCTATTTAAGGGAAAGTTGATGGATTTATACTTCAGTCTTATCTTACCACTGTTTAGTGAATTATTCGTGGCTTTAAAACAAAAATTGTCGAGTACTGCCCGTGGGAATACATTTAAAATACCCACTAGTTAGTAGGTACACCAAACACCTGTGTTTGTCCATGCAGCGGGGCATCATTGTCACAGTTATAACCCTCGTAATGAGGCGGCTTTTAGGTTCTCCCAAATATTGTTTCCACCAGCTATATATATAGGATTTACAATTTCAGCGCGCGCATCATGACCTAGTAAATCTAAAACAAAAACAAGGAATCTCAATCAATTTTGGTTATTTTTCGAATTATACCAATAAGGAATAAGGAAAATTGTGGCACACAGTAATGTTATCATAATTTATGCAATTTTATTCCAGATGGGAGAACCTGCAGCTCATTCTGGAAGTGTATCAGTTCGCCAGAGATGCAGCTGTGGCGGAGGCCTGGCTTATAGCCCAAGAGCCATATTTGATGAGTACGGAACTGGGCCACACTATAGATGACGTTGAGAATTTGATCAAGAAACACGAGGCTTTCGAAAAATCCGCCGCAGCCCAGGAAGAAAGGTTCAGTGCACTAGAAAGGCTGACAACGGTGAGTTTCCCCTAAAAAAATATTTCGCTTTTTCGTTTTTTTATTACGCATTAATCTTAATTTGCATCTTGTTTTTGTAGTTAGAAAAAGGTGGTGGGCAAAATCACGTCTCTTCATTGCATGAATGTACTCCTACTTGTCATGACTTTTCAGTAACCATCCCTCTGTGCGAGAATTTGAAACCTGCTCCAGTTCGAAACTTGTCGCCGCGTTATATTGCCGAAACTATCGGCGCCATCGTGCGCGACCTCGACAGATTTTATAATCCGAAAATCTTTTATAGGCGATATTTCACCGTGGATGGTGTGCATAAATATGCGAACGTGAAAAAACTGCGCAAAAACGCGACGTTTCTTCACAGAAATCGACAGGTCGAAAGCGAAGTTTTGAATAAGAACAATCGAGGCGTGCTTTATAAAAAATCAATTTCCATGTTCGAGAAGGGTAGTAACGACGTTTATTTTAATAATGATTACCCAAATTGTGTCAATAAAGTGAAAGATAGATTCAATTGTCAGGATTTTATTATTGCTGAAAGGTACGCGAGTTACATGGAAATGGGGGACACCCATTTCTTTACGAAATTTGATCGCGGTCGAACTTGCGAAAATGGAGCAGATTTTAAAAGTACTAACAGAAAATCCCTTCCCGTTCTGTCGGCGACTAATAAGAACGTGGTAAGTATTTCTTGGTGGTCTCAATGCATGTCTATAAAATAATTGTCTCAATAACTAAACGCATAAAGTGTGTTCAATGAAAGAAATTCTAAGGTAGGCCATGAGTTGGTCAGTTGCACGGATCATGTCAAATATCAAAACTTTAAAAGTCGTATTCCATATATCGCAACTTTTTTGCGATATATCTCGATTTCTGGGTGGTTTTATTAATTTTTTAGTGGAATCCGTCAATATTTACTGAAGTTCCCTAGAAATTGCGATGTATCGCAAATTTTTTTTGTGAATAATCGCACATGGAATATAACTTTAACTGGGCAGATATACTAAAATAGTAAGTAAACTCTGTAATAATGGGATTTATAAACAACATAGTCCTATTAAAATTAACTTCTTTAAAGTTGGCTATTCTGTCAACTTTAATCTGTCAACGTTAATGTAAAAAATCATTTGAGCTGATTTTTAGCGTTGCAGCGCATTCGTTCTTGGTTTTGAACCGTTTTGTCGAAGACGTCATTAAAATAACCTGGCGCAAAAATTACGTGTTTTGAAGCCGAAACTGACAGGTGATCATCTGTGGCTGGAAGTTAGGTTATGTTGAAAATCCCACGATACTAATCATTAGCCAATAGAAAAATTGATTTCTGTGTTTGCCATGGCAACTCGAGGATTTCCTGGAAATTTTTGATACCTACCTAGACCAACCTAAACGAAATTAATAAGTGGAAATTTTTATGTCAAACTAAATGTCAAAAATAATTTCTATTCAATTTCTGTGGCTGTATCGTTGCTATTTTCTTACTGAATCTGCATTCAAACATTAATTAATGCAATTTTAATCTATATAATTAATTTCGAACTATTTTTTCAATTTGCACCTTCCAACTGCTTTTTCACAATATTTATAGATGCTCTGCACTTATCCTTGCTCTCCAACATAGCAGAATATCGTTATTGTTATAGCAGTAATTATTAGATCAATTACCTTAAATTTCAGCAGTTTCTACATCAACATTTAAAATTACATCAAATTGTACCTGAATCGTGATGTACAGCTTAGAAATATGAACATGCCCACCCAGAGCTGAATATTTAGTTGGTCGCCTTAGATTCGAATACCAGTTAGGTAGGGGTAACTAACTTCTGCACGGTCTCTGTCGTGGCCTGGTCCATGCGACCAGGTAAATATTCAGCTCTGGGTGGGCATCTTCATGTTTCTAAGCTGTACGTAACCTCAAAAAGCAACGTCAGAAACTGCTTCTTTGCCCTCACTCGCTTCCCACCCGTCAAAGCCGTTTTTTAGGGATGAAATAGTTTCAAACCTAACCGATAGTTTCAAAACCTGCCATTTTAGCATTGCATTAATGACGTCATCGCGAAATAACGGGTGTTCTAAAAAACCGAACGAAATATTTTTGGTAATAACTCGTGCATTTCTTATCCGATTTGGATGAACCTGGCCTTAAATTGAAGCCAAGGAATCAGGCTTTCGAACTGTCTAAAAAATTACGACAGATGGTGCTGCAATAGTTCTCTTAGTGATACTTGTCTCAAAGGTTCATTTCAGGGGCGTGGGGATTGGTCAATTATCAACCAATCGTTATGAGACTCACATAACTTTGAAGGGCGTTCAATTTTCTTTAAGAATCTTTTTTCAGCAGTTAATTTGGTTCACGCATTGACTTTCTGTGATTATTTAAAAAATATGTGTTCACATTTTTCATGCAGAATGACCATGACTAAAGTAACAATGAAGCAACAAGAGCTTAATTCTCAGTAATAGCCTTTAAATTTCCTCCCAATTCGCATCCGCTTGTGTTTTTCATTCAATTAGATCCTCTATTACTGAAAATTAAGCTGAAAATGCATCACTGTTACTTCAGTTATGGTCATTAGGCGTGAAAATAAGGGAAAACATATGATATGATATATTGAAGTGTTGAAGAGCAAGGATGTGTGCAGAGCATTTATAAATATTGTGAAAAAGCAGCTGGAAGGTCCAAATTGACAAAATAGTTTTAAATTATATAGATTAAAAATTGCAGAACTATTTATTATCAACATAACCTAACTTCTGGTCACAGCTGATCACCTGTCAACTTGGTTTCAAACCATGTTAACCGGTTTAAAACTATTTCGTGATGACGTCATTAATGCAGGTTTTGAAACGACCGCTTAGTTTTGAAACTATTTCATCGCTAAAAAACGGCTAATTTACTGCTTAGTTAAATCGTTACTATAGTCTTCTCAAGACTGCGATGCCACGTTTTCGCAATGAATAACTAGAAAACGAAACATTTATTAACTAATAAATTAATATCTCGAGAACGAGTTCAGTAATCTTTAATGAAAATCACACCAAATTGTTGTTCAGGACTCATTCTATACACATAACAGTAACTGATAAAGCAATGGTACTATTTTTTCAAAACTTTTTTTTTTACCAATATAAGCGAAATTGTGGTAAGTTTCCATAAGATGGCATGTTAAAATGTAAAATTTTCTTGAATTTAAACTTTTAAACGGGCTAGTGAATCAATTCCAAATTTAAACGATGACTTTAGAACAATGATAAGAATAATTTGTGAAATTTTCATTAACTTGGTACCAATTTTGCTTCCCTCCTATACATCCTTAACAAAAAGTTTGAAATAATTTAACATCGTAGTAGGCGGAAATTTCCAGGTTCCCGTCTTTCGATTTTGGTGAAATTACAGGCAATTATTTTTGTCCAAAAAGCCAAATACGTTGTCATAGCTTAAACGGTTCAGAAGTTCAAACATAACCCCTTAGTGGAAATCGAGATGTAATTAATTTTATTTTTTTGGTTGAAAGCTTGGTCCATTTTTCAAAGAGGAACTGATGTTTTATTACACAAGGTAGTTTCTCAGTCTCGTTCCGCAAAATTTACTTACTGTTTAGGACGCGTTTCGGAGTGTTACTCCATCTTCAGCTATTTTTTACCAAAGAATATGCCCGTCAATTTTCGTGGTTGAATTCCAGGACACCCTGTATCTATTAAACGACGACCATCAGAGTATTATTTATTAAAAGACCCACTTGGGCTCCATAAAAGTGAAAAAAATTGGACTCAGATTAATCCCTCTCCGGGAGGTGTTAAAAAACAAGATAACATTTTTTGCAAAAATACTGCTTTACCCTCCTTTCAACTAGGCTAAAGGGATATCAAATTATTTATACTTTTAGCCTGCTCTCTGGAATCTCTCAGCAAATTCTGTAAACTAGGGCCTGAGAAATTTTAATAAAGACCAACATGTTTAGGAAACACATTAAGCTACAACATAAAAAATTCAGGGAAATCTCACCCAAAGCCAAATGCGATAGTAAAGTGTCTTTTCCAGTTTCAACCCTTAAATTTAATCCTTGTTATATCATACATATAATGAAAATTTACCCATCCGCCTACAGGGTCACTGTAAATTAACACAAATTCATTGAGCTTTGAGTTGTCGTATTTTTGTGTTTCTGCAAGTTAATGGTTGTAGCGCCTTTAAGGACGGTTTTTCGCTAATTATGACTCAAGACCTTTTTTGTACCATCAGTAGAAAGATATCGAATGGTATTAGTTTCAACCCTACATTATTCAGTGGAAATTCTAATTTTCATTCTTAAAATTCAGCCCCTTCAGTAAATTTCTCCCAAGACTCACTCGTCCTTTCTCGAAAATATAATCTCTCTCAATTTTAACCTCTAAACTCGAACCCCCCTTTATCACCAGCCCAATAATATACTCTAAAGAAAGTTGGCTTTCAATTTCGCCACCTTAATCCAATTCGTTGAAAATTGCGACTAATTAAAGGTTTTTGATTTCTCCTAGGATTTCACCCATTTATTATGATTTACATTGATGATTATATTTCTCTGCTGTTAGGTAGATATTTTTTTGCGTTTGCTTCTGTTGGGCATAAATAAATCAACAGGATTTCAGGAAAAAATAGCAAAATGTGTTTAATCCGCTTATAAGACGTTAAGGGCCGGAATTTCAATCGAAGGTTAACCGTCAAATCTGTCAGATATCCAATCAAATAAGGCCATTTAAGAACTTGGTGATGATCTGATTAGATAACCAACAGATCTACAGGGTGCGAGATTAAAATTTCAGAAGTTTGTTATTTGTGGTCCGATTTTAGTGAACTAAAAACCAAATGAAATTGCTCATAAAACACTACAAAGCAAAGATGGTTTTGATTTTTATCAACTTCAACTTGAATGTCAACTGGATGTCAACTTTTCGTTTTCAAATGGACACACCCAATTTTTTTTACTCAGTCTAATAGCTAATTTTTTTTTCTGCATCTTCTGATGTACAATAAGTTGAGTTGGTTCATAAAAAAATTTGAAAATAATTAAACTTATTGTCAACATTTCAATCTTTTTATGCTAACTTTTCAAGTGTGCCGCGAGAAAGATTCTTAAAATGCATTTTTCATGTTATGAAATAACATATTTTAAATGTTTTGTTAAGTTTCTATCAGATACACAGCACGTTCGAAAATTTTTAGTAAAAAGTATTCTAATTTTGACAAAAATTCATAATTATTTTCAGAACTAATTATAATACAAACATGACTTATTGTACATCAGAGGACGCAAAAAAAATGGGTATGTCCATTTGAAAATGAAAGGTTGACATCCAGTTGACATTGAGTTTGTAGTGTTTTATGAGCAAATTCATTTGGTTTTTAGTTCACTAAAATCGGACCACAAATAACAAAGCTTATAGCGTTCTGTAGTTTTAATCTCGCACCCTCTATGGGTCAACCTTCGATTTAAATTCCGGCCCTAAGAGGTTGTTAGTAGCGTAGGGGTTGGTTTTACGTTGACAACTCTCATAAGGTATTTTTTCAATGGTTAACCGAAATCCGAATCCCGTAACTGTCAATTCAATGGCGTTTTGACAGAAATTTTCTAGAGCTTCTAGATTTTGAGCAACGCCAATCAACTTCTGTGTTTCTTATGGCCACCATATTGGATTTTAACACGACTAAATACACAAAAAAATTGGCTTGTTGAAAATCTAGCCAAAACTTGAAAATTGGTATGACATAATTGTGGTTGTTCAAATGGCTGCCGCACGAAATTTAGCAAGGTACTAATGTAGAACTCTGTAAAACCGTACTACTAGCGACTTCTTCTGAGTAATCCACTAATCAGATTTATGTCATTACGTCATGCATGACAAAAACAAGCCTGAAATTAGCCCCTTACGTAAAACAATTGCAAAAAAGATGCACCAACTTTTTAAATCTTTTGTGACATGCGAAAAACATCTGAACTAAACGGTAATAAAGTAGATCTTCTTGAAATCGTGTAACTTAAACTTTGAAATGTTTTTTGAAAAAAGTCCATATTGGCAGCATTTATATGTGTACTTAAGTCAACGCAATTCTATTGACAGCTGTCAATAATGTAAAAGTCCCAAGTTTAATTTAAATAACATCAAGGAAGATATATTTTTTTTCAAAAATCGCAGTTTTCAGTTTTTACCAAGATATCGGAGAGCTCTTTACGGGTTTTTAATAGAAAAAGGGACCACCCTGTATATGAGATCTTACAATTCTCATTCGAGTCTGAAATTGTTAGAGTTCATTTAAATTAAATAATCCCAAAAGTTAAGTACAAAATAGCGGCCGTTAGCCTATGTTCATTTATTTCGTGAAAAATTCCATGGCCTGCCTGAAGTTTCTCCTTTTATTGACCGCACTTTACACATTTCATGTTTTCTCAAATCTCTCTCTTCTTTTAGTTCGAATTGCGAGAAATGAAACGACGACAAGAAGCTGCAGAAGCAGCAGAACGAACAAGACGGGAGAAAGAAGAAGCCGAAAGGTTGGCAGCCATTGCTGCATCTCAACCCAGACACGCAGAAGCTGTACCCAGCGATAGGCCGGATTCTGGAGCGCAGGCGACCGACGAAAAAACAGGTATTTACCATTAATTTAACCGATGAAATGTTTTTCGAAACCCATCGAACGAAATCACATGCTGTTGTTATTAATTCATGCAGCGGGAAGCGGTCAAAGAGCTTCTCTAAAAGCTAGCTCACCAGGTGAAGGTAAATCGTACTGCATTTTGGTTTCTATTGCTTTCTATCTATGCACAACGTGAACAATGTCTTTCGTAACGTATCGGAAAAAAACTGCACAAATTACACTTTTAACGAAAATTAATTGATTATTAAATTTCTAAATTGTTTCTTTCCACTCATCCATAGCAGGCATGGTGTAGGTTTGCTTGTGACAGACCGTCTACTAATTCGAGGTATGGGTATTTTAAACTTTGCATCATTACTAACGCTTCAGGTTGTACTCTACTAATGTTGAATTTTATACTTTTTCGCACAATCGTATGTTATAACTCTCTTACCGACGTAGTTAACATAAGGTGTAAGTTCAACTTACCAAGCGCGGTTTGGTTTCCCAGGCAACGAAAAATAACAGTGCTGTTATGAATTCATAACAGCACGCATATCTGACACAGGCATGGTAAGTAAAACAATTGAACTGGCAAAGGTAGCGAGAGCATTAGGAAAATTCGGCGATCCGTCAAACAGGATTTGTTTAATGGCTGACGAAAAATGTTCATTAAGTTAATTTCGATTGTGCGAAAAATCATATACGATACACGGTTGTTAAGTACATCTAACATAATCTCGGAAATTGCAAAAACTCGTCTTCGACTCGTTTTTGCAAACCTTTCCTCGATTCTGTTATACTGTACTTACCAACCTAATATCGTAATATACTATTAACTTGTCTTGTTTTTCTTTTTCCTTTTTTACTTTAGTTTTGCGTATATTAATTAATTGGAATTTCGTGCGTTTTCATCCTTGCATAATGTTTTCTGTATGCTCCACATTTGCCAGTGATTTTTTCCAAGAAAATTGTAATTTATTTCGGATTTAAAAATCTGTACTTTTTTACCAAAGGATCCAAAGAACTATTTTTATTTGTTATGCAACTTCCATTCTGCTGAATTTTGACGTTTATTTATTTTTCTCCCTAACATAAAAAGTCTGACTCACACCCACACTTAATACGCCTACTTTAATCGACGATTTTGTATTGGCAAACAATTTTATTGTATATGTATTATAGGCAACCACCCTAATATTATTCAAGGTAAGCTTCGAGAAGTTAAAAGTGGGTCACCCCGAACGTCAATTGTCATTTGTTACTTTTCTTGTGTAATGACTGGAAACTCGGGCAGTTTGTAGACGATTTGTTTGGTCCCAATTTTTGTCCATATAACGGAAACATTTCACCTTCCTCAAAATAAAAAAGAAAATTCTTGCAACGTAATTCATTTTCAGTTGTCAAAGATCAATGACCTTGAGTACTTTCTGCCAAAATTAAATGAATCATTCGATGTGCCTTATTTTGTGCTTCATATAGTTCTCAGATCGTAAATATATGTTTCCCTTTTTTTTTCTTTATTAAAAACTTGACAGAAACACTATTGACACATTAGTTCTTTAACGAGCCGTTGACAATGAGGGCGTGAAAAGTGCCATAGCAATAAGGTCACTAGATACGAACCGCTTCGGTTCTAAGGTAGCGCCATGGTCCAGCAATGTAAGCGATGGACATATGGAAATAAAGAGATGAGTAGTGTTTGACGTAACCCACGGTGACGTGACGGAAAAACCTCTGGGATAGTGATTTATTGACAGTTGTCGATTTTGTCTGCGAAGTGTCAAGCAGTTACTTGTTTGGTTTGTTTAACCTACAATTTATTCATCAATATTCCGTTTTCTTTGACGATGAGTTTCGCATGTGCTGTAAAGTCCTGCACTGACCGACGAAAAGGCCAGAAAAAGAGGCGTAAATTTTTTCGAAGCCCCTCAGAGTAAGGTTACATACGTACTTTTTATAAATGTATCCTGTTTTAGGTATTTCCAATAACAAGCAGGAGCGGTGAAATAAAATTCTGAAATTAACTGAGGGTGATCAAAGAAGAATTTATTTATGTGATGTAAATATTGTTAAAATGAGATTATGTTCATGCCACTTAAACATCTTCTCTGTAGCTGCATTTTTGCCAGGGTGACTTCTTTGTTGGTTACAAACATAGCCTCAAGAAGGATCTGCACCTGGAAGTATCGGTATTACCACACCTCTAGATATATGGAGAGAATTATGAATGTTTTGTGGTATTTAAATCTACGAAACATAAGCAAATAAATATTTCTATTTATACTTACTTAATAAGTTGCAATTCAATAGTTTATGCCATATTCTCACTTCCAGGGGTCAGTCACTGTTTTATATTTTTCACAACCATAGCTTCATGGGTCTCCAGGTGCGAGATTACATTAGCAGGAGTCGGCAAGAAAATTTAATTAACTCGTGCCAATGTTAACAAGCGGACGGACAGTCGGTGCGTCCCAGTAATAAGCTGCAGCACAAAACATAACTTCTTATTATTTGAGGAAATAAAGGGGGTGGGAAAATCGCACCTGGACTTGGAGCATCAATCGAGGCAACTGATTGACCTTGCAGGGTGGAGGCTGTCCTTAACTTAAGTGACCGGTGACCAAAACACAAGAAAGGGGCACCGTCACACAATTTCAGTGTTATTTATGCCTCTATTAAATTAAAAATCAAGCAAAAAAAATTTCACGTGACAGGGTTATGTGATCCTGACAGTGTCAAACAGATTAGGTGTCAAATTGACAGACACCGGCAACCATAAGCCGTAGAAATCCCCAGATTTGTGGTCTTTGTCTAGACCTCCCTTACAGTTCTGACACTACATTTTTCGGAATGGGATGACGCTACCTTAGAAGCGAAGCGGTGCGTATCTAGTGACCTTACATAGCAACGAACTTAGGGTCCCATCCGTATACGTAGAAAAACAAAAGGCAGTCTACATATCTGGTCTCAACAATGATCTGTCGTACGTACAGCTTAAAATTATGAAAATGGACTCACTGTAACCTGGAAACTAAGTTAGGACATATGTCGATAGGAATTTTTATTTTTATGCAGATCTTATTAATAATACATAACGGATTTTCATTAAAAAAGTGATTTGGAATAGGCTGGTTTTTGACAAATGAAAAAATTCGTGGCATGCTTTCTAGATTCATTTGCGCTCTTGCTGACAGTAATAGCCGTTATTTCTCGCCATTCATTTACCAATTTTCTATTAAAAAAAAAGAAAAGGGTTGCCACACACTGCGAACAAATATGTTTATAGATTTTTCAGGATGGCAAATAAATGTATATATCTATTTACTACACCAATATTTTTAATTTTTTTTTATTAAATAAAAAATTACTTTACAATTCAGTCTTGTTCACTGACCTTTTGTTGATGCATCTTTGGCGACTGAAAAGAATGTGCAATTTTTGCAGAATGGTGCTCTTGCTGGCCTAGAAATATACATAAAACGGAGAAAGAAAGTAATATTCAATTTTATAACTCATGTTCAATAAAACAAAACATTTGCAGCTAGAAAAGGAATGTTTAAGCTTTATTCACAAACTTAAATTAACATATTAGGGCCATTTGCACCGACGTTACTTATCGTTTAAGTTCAACTTAACGGCAAACTTACAGGGCAAACGTCATTTCTGTCATTTTAACTCTCGCTTAAAGTTAAGCAACGTCTGTGCAAACCGCTCTTGAAAAATTAAGGGCAATCTCCAAGGAAATGCCATGGAAACTAGATCGTTACCAAGCTTATAACGTGACAGTTTTTAAATTTAATCAGGTTATGTCAAAAAAGTTGACAACAAAGTTGTCACGTTATGTGTCCTTTATTCCTTAATTCATGTTAATTTAAGTGGATGTGAAGTACCCCTTTGAGGGGGCGTAGAGGAATCCAGTGGGCTAAACGCAAAACGTTACTCAAACCTTTTTGTCTTATTTTGACCTCCCAAATCAGCTCCCGAGTTTTCTTTCCAAACAATTTTGTTACACTCTGTAGAGGCGCCACATTTTTACTCCAAAGATATCGTGATCTTAGCTACATCAGGTTTAATTGCTAGGAAACAAGTTATCAGACTGCTGGCTGGTTGCTAAGAGTACACCTGGTTTACCTGTCGATGATAATGACAGGCTGTCATTAATGTACCAGCTAATCTTCTAATTTTAGTGTTAGTTCACAGGTCTTTGGAAATAGGTACAGCTTTTCCATTATTTATTTGTCAAAAGTGGAAACAAATCAAATGGCACGAAGCGACTTTCCAACAATCAACGATTGCTGAGTATACCGGGTGTCAACGAAATCAGGCTCACCTCCTGTTTTTCTGCGTTTATTAAAATATTTCAATGAAGTTTGGCACACATGACTTTTAGAGAGATTTTGAATCACTATCAGTTTCATCGAAAATGGACCTGTCATTGAAGGTTTAAATGGGGCACTATGTATATACTAATTTCAATTGGAAAGGTAGATCGATCAATATATTAATAATTTCAAGTTCTGTATTAAATTCTGAGTATGGTAAATATATTTTTTCAAATTTCTGATTTCATTTTTTTTAAAAGGAAGCAGTTTTTTCCAAATTACTCTTTTTCAAATGGACCAAGTTGTGGGTTGCTCCTTACAGTTTTCTGAAAAGTAGATTTTCTTAGGAATAAAATGATATAAGATTCAAATGATTAAAATGAAACAACATAATACAGGGTGTCTCAGAACGCTCGCACCACCTTTTAATAGAGCATTCAGAATTAAATTCTGAGTCGATCCGTGTTTTTGAAAATTTCCGGGGCCCAATAGTTCTCGAGCTATAAGAGATTTAAAAGGACCAATCAGATTTCAGCTCTGAATTGCTTCATAAGGTAACTTATTGTTAGATGCACTGTTTCCTAGGTAACAAGATACAACAATATTAAATTTTCATTGATAGTATCTTGTTACCTAGGAAATAGTGCATTTAACATTAAATTGCCTATTGAAGCAACTCAGAGCTGAAATCTGATTGGTCCTCTCAAATCCGTTATAACTCGAGAACTATTGGACCCTGGAAATTTTCAAAAACACGAATTAACACAAAATTTAATCGTGAATACTCCATTAAAATATGTTGCGAGCGTTCTGAGACACCCTGTATAACCAATAGATAAGGAATGAAATTCTGAATTAACAACTAGGCGTATAGCAATATAATTTGATTGTTTTAATCCACAGGTCCTCGATGAGTTTGAAAAAATGAGTAATTTGGAAATTGTTTATGTAGATTAGTTTATAAGGGGTCACTAGCACTCTAGATGAAGAAATAAAGGTCAAGTTTTTCGAAAACATGAAATAGAAAATTTTAAAAGAAATATTCAGTCATACCCATAAAACTCAGAATTTAATACAGAACTCGAAAATATTAAGATATACAGGATGTTCTTTGGATTTTCTCTGAAACCGGAAGTGACTCAAAATGTCTCGAAATGTTAAATAATGCAGTTTACCGTGTTATACAGGGTGAGTCAACAAGACGACGGCGATCCATAAGTTCTGAACTCTTCCATATAGGACATTAATTCAAACGCCATTGTACAATACCTCCCCTTATACAGGGTCTTTTTTATTATTACCCCACTTTTAAATTGAAATATCTCTTTTATTACTCGAGATATTCGCCTGAACTAAAAACAGGATAGTAGACCGTACTCCCATTTTTGAATGGAACACTCGGTATATTTTTGCACGGATCGATAGAGATTTTTTTTTCTAATTTGATTGATATAGGGTAGTTGATACCTGGGGTTGATAGTTTTGGAGAAAAAAAATCCTGAACTATGAGAAATGTTCTAATGAAAATGGCAATCATGTTGAAATTGTTTATTTGTAAAGTTTGAAGGTGAATAAATAAGTTAAAACTATAAATAGTAACAAAGTAAGTAACTTATTTAATCACCTTAAAACACCACAAATTAAAAAAATCAACACGATTGCCATTTTCATTCAGACATTTCTCGTAGTTCAGGATTTTTTTTCTCCAAAACTGTGAATCCCAGATATCAACTACTCTATCGATTTGTGCAAAAATATACCTGGTGTCCCATTAAAAAAAAGCAAGTTGCATCCAGAGCGCTTAAGATCCGACGGTGATCGCTAAGAGTAAAATCCAGAACAAAAGTTGGGAGTACAATCTACTATCCTGTTTTTAGTTCAGGCGAATATTTCAAGGAAAAAGGAGATATTTCAATTTAAAAGTCGGACAATAATAAAAAAGACGCCGTACAACCCAAAAATACTTTCAACTATACAGAATGTCCCAAAACACTTGCAACGCAATGCAACTTCACTTTTTTAAATGGGGATGAAATATTCTGGATCATAAGATATTCGACGTTTTCAGGAGGTGTTCTAAAGTAATTAATTTTTTTTTAGAAAATTTCGAGATCGTTTCGGTCGCTCCTTTAAAAAAATCTCGAGAGCTCAATTTTGTATCTAGAGAGCTGAGATTCGCAAGGAAGGGCTATTCTTATCTATCTAACATGATAACTATCATTACCAGTGCAGGCTGTTCAAAATTCAGAGTTAACATATTTGTCATGACTGACTCTGTTCCGTAAATTTATCAGTAGCGTACCAAACGATCGAGCAAAACATCTGATGCATACTGTACATACTATAAGGGGTGGAACTGTATAGTGTATATGTATATTGGCGTTTGAATTAATTTCTTATCTGGAAGGGATGAGAAGTTAATGGACCGCCGTCGCCTTGTTGACCGTGCCAAATTTCATTCGCACATTTTAATAAATACGAAAAAAAGGGGGGTGAGGTGAGACTGGTTTCCTTGACACCCGTATAAGAAATTTTTCATAATAAATCAAATATGGGAAGCTTTGTAAAACGAACAAGTATGCATTAAATACCAATAATTATCAAATAATTGTTTTGAAAGGTGTCCTAAATGTAACGAGTGTATCTTCGTTGATTTTTGAGCGTTATTTTCCAATCTTATACAGGACGCAGTTGAGGGTTGGGGCTCTCGATCCTTCTCTTTCTTAAGACATTTTATTTAACACCGTTATTTAGGCCAATGGGGTTTCATTATACATTGTCATATGACTGGGGTTGACAGGAGTCAAGTTAGTACGCCCTTTCTCTTCAAAATAAAGATTAATCCATCTCTTAACTTTTTGCGAATATTCTTCCAGCACCGTAAATTAAGCAGTTTAACTTAAACAAAAACGCCCACTGAGTTTCTCTGTCTCGCTGCTTTTAGTCGTAAATTAATTATGCGATTTATGGTGTTGAAAAAAATTCACATAAAATTGACGAATCGTTTAATTTTCATTTTGAAGGAGAGAAATAAACGGGCTTCAATCCTTTCTAAGCAACACTGTCATTTGTCGGTAGATATCGAAACCCCATTGGTATGGATTAGTATAGATAATGGTATGAAATAAAAGTTCAAAAGAAGGACAAGGATGGTGCTTGGTCCTGCAAAAGACTGAAAATTATCTTTCAAAAAACTAAAGAAGATACAGAGAAAATTAAGGTGACCGGTTTTTTTTGGCCACCTTTAGATCTATTTTGAAACTTAGCCTATTTCGCACCAACTTTACCCATTTTCCCTTTTGGTTCCATTTTGTTACTTTACGATGGAGTTTTTTATACAGGGTGGTCGTTTTATCTTGAGACTGGGGGGAAAATAGGTGGCATCATCGCCATTTTGATTCAAGGTCATTTTCAAGGTCAAATGAAGGTCAACTTGATTTTTTTTAATGGAAACCTATATTTTTTATTACATATTCTTATTCCCCATAAAAGAACAAACAACTCTCTTCTAGACTATTTTTGAATCCGATGGATGTAAATTTTAACCTTTTTCGAAATGCCTAGACATTCCCTAGTAACAGCGGCAAGACAAAACAAATGAACAACCGTTGTAACTTAGCAACGATGAATTCTCGATAAATAAACCACAAAAATTGTTGTAGATTTTGTTTTTGCCATGCCGCTGTTGCTAGGGAAGGCAATGGATTTCGAAGAAATAGTTTAGATGAGAGTTGTTTGTTCTTTTACGGGGAATAAGAATCTGTAATAAAAAATGTAGGTTTCCATTTAAAAAAATGAAGTTGAATCAAAATGGCGTCGAAGCCATCTATTTTCCCCCTCGAAGTCATAAAACTTTTATAGAAAACATTTTTTTCTAAAATGCTTCCTTTCCGAGGTATTTGCCAGTCTCAAGATAAAACGACCACCCTGTATTTTTGGGTGTAGTTTTTAAAAATTCCCATGAATTAAAAATCGAAACCTGCATGATTCGTATCCGCTAATGCATGAGCATGTTATTACGTAGTGCATGGACAGCAACGGCAAACCCGCCCCTTACCCGTCACGCCGCGGGTACAATCAACGCCCCCCCAACCGTCACCGCGATCGCAAACACGTAAGTACACACGACCAGGCAAACCCTCTAAACTGAGTGCATGAATTTTTATTATCCCTTGTGTCCGTTTCGCTTTATTTGTGATTTTTCCAAGTATCGAGAGCTGAAGAGAAGGCCAAACGGAAGGACCGCTCTCGAAGCAAGTCCCCCTTCCGTAGTTTCCGATGGAAGAAGGGATCTTCTAAGACTTCCGGAGCAGTCAGCGACGACGAAGCTGCAGGAGCGTCAGGTACTCTTGTCGTATTTTGTGCAGTTTTTTAAAGCCTAAAGGTGGCGGTTAACGAGCAATAGAAAGGCCTAATAGTTGTTGTGGTGCATGGAGTTTGGACGTCGCTGGGAGAGAAATTAATTTTGTTGTGGTTGGTATTTAGAGCGCGGCAGTCCAAGCGATGAAGGAGTCTTCGAAGGTGTTTTGACGAGAAAACACGAATGGGAGAACACCACCGTCAAAGCGTCGAATCGGTCGTGGGACAAGGTGTATGTCGTCGTCGATGGGCCACAAATTGCGTTCTACAAAGACTCGAAAGCGGCCAAATCTCCCCCATATCAGACGTACAAGGGGGAGGCCCCCTTGTCTTTGCACATGGCCGTCGCTTCCGTTGCCCAGGATTATAAAAAGAAGAAACATGTCTTCAGGCTGAAGTATGTTTCAAGCTTTGGTACTGCGGGTAGAGCCGTTTTGATAAAAATTTCTTCGCGTCTCGAAATATTCAAATTTTATTTATTTCTTCAAGAGCTGAAAAGTTCTTTTTCCATTTCAGAGATTATTTTATACATTAAGTATTGAACCAATCCAAAGTAGCATTTAGTATACCAGTAACCAATCAAATCCTGATTACAGTGATAATACTACAACGTCAACTTGACACTACTTACTCAATACTTTAATTTATAAAATAATCTGCAAAATACGATTCGTAGTCTCTTGGTTGCCTTGTTGAGTCCTCATGGATGCACTACTTGTCAAATGGTAGATTTTTTTCGGCCAAAGGAGACTCAAGCGAGCTCTCGTCCTCTATTTAGTCTAAAAAAATTACCATTTTGACTCGTAGTTGACATCCATTCCGACGTCAAAACCCGCGGCAATCAAGAGACTACTCGTCGTATTACTATTGATTATTTTATTCATTAAGTATTGAACCAATCCAAAGGAGCATTTAGCATACCAGTAATCCTGATTACAGTGATAAGACTACAACGTCAACTTGACACTACTTACTCAATACTTTAATTTATAAAATAATCTGCAAAATACGATTCGTAGTCTCTTGGTTGCCTTGTTGAGTCCTCATGGATGAACTACTTTTCAAATGGTAGATTTTTTTCGGCCAAAGAGGACTCGAGCGAGCTCTCGTCCTCTTTTTAGCCTAAAAAAATTACCATTTTGACTCGTAGTTGACAGCCATTCGGACGTCAAAACCCGCGGCAATCAAGAGACTACTCGTCGTATTACTATTGGTAATCATACGTTATATCACCAGAGTTCCTTCTTTTACCGGTTAAATTTTGCGTAGGTAGGTTTTCGTAAAATTTTGCTTCTAAAATAGTCGAGACTTAATAATTCGACGATAAAAGCCCGACACCCGACACCGAAGGTGGACGGCTTTTATCGCGAATTATTGAGTCGAGAACATTAGGTTAAAAGCAGAATTTCAAGAAAACGTACCTTAGCGAAATTTAACAGGTAAAACTCGGGAACTCGAGTGGTATATTTCATGTATTATTTCATGAAATGACCGAAACGCGCCAGGTTCGATTTTTTTACTTGACGTTAGATATGGGAGTAAGCTATTCTTTATTACCTTCTCGCTATTATCGCAACGTTCAGAGGGCAGATATAAATTTATTTTAAATTCTGAGTGGGCTTTTCGCTCCGATTGTATGTCAAATACATTCTTAAGAGTATTTTAAGGGTAAGAAGATGTTTACGATCAATGCTTCCATTAAAAAGAGTACCTCCGCATTCTGCTACGGCACTAAAATGAGAGCAAGAGATCATTTTCTGTAACACACGACCGTGCTTAGCTACATAATATTGCCTCAAAAAGTTAGCCTCAAATTTAATCGCTTATAATACCACAAGTGCATGCTATTTAATCGGTTAAATTTTGAAAATGATTACGAAAGCTTGTTGCCGGTGGTAAAATAATGAGAACTAAATTGTCATTTATTATCTGATTAAAGCCCGAGAGCTTTAGCTCGAGGGCTTTAATCTTTGGTAATAAATGGCAATTTAGTTCGAATTGTTTTACCTATACGGCAACAAAGCTTGAGTAATTATTTCTAAAATTTAACCGATTGAAATAGCGATGCACGAGTGGTATTCGGTAAGATTATTTTACAAATTAAACTCTTTGTTTTGATAAAATTATGTTTTTTGAGCCGAGGTTGCCTATACTCAAAAGCCCAATATGATGTTGCGAACGAGCCTTTATAGCTCATTGACGTTAATGACGTTTGAGGTTAGGAAACGTGCAAACAAAATGTTATTGAATTTTTAGGATATATCCAGAAGAAATCAACGTTCTTTATGTCCAAAAACACCTAAAATATGGTTTGTGGAAAGACTTGTGTTGAGTGGTCGTATTTGTGGACCTTTATTTTCTATAATTTTGTTTAAGTGGTGATTTTCAGCAGTGAACAAATTGTTTAAAATCAAGTGGTCATCGGAAACGATTAAATGACTCGTGCAGACTCCGATAAAATGCATTAATCACCCTTAAATGAACTTGATTGGATGGAAATTTAAAAATGAGTCTAATTGATTGGTTTAAAAGGAGATTTGAAAATAATCGTGATTATTTCCAAATAACCTTTTAAACCAATTAATCAGACTAATTTTAAAATTTCTATCCAATCAAATTCATTTAAGAGCGTAATGGTTATACGTAGAGTATGGAAAGACACTTTACATGTGAGTTACGTATTAAATTTTTTAGGCGCTCGCAACATATTTTCTGTGAAATTAAATATTTTAATGCAAATTATCTAAACTGAAAAATGTGAAGAGCCTACTAAAAATTAACACGGTAACAAAATTTCACTTTCCAGAATATTTCAGTGAAATTCCACTTTCCCGGACTTCGACTTTCTACTTTCCTGTCCTAAAATTGACCGGAACGGTTAACTTTATGTATTTTAGGACATAAGGACGCTGATTTCTTCTGAATATAATCTCAAAATTCAATGACATTTTATTTGGACGTTTCCTAACCTCAAACTTCAATGCATTATAAAGGCTCGTTCTCGTCCACAACATCTTATTGGGCTCTTGAGTATAGGTAACCCCGGTTTAAAAAATCGTACTTTTAACAAAATAAAGAATTTAATTTGCGAAATAATTTTACCGACTACCACTCGTGCATCGCTATTGTAATCAGAAATAATTACTCAAGCTTTGTTGCTGTTTAGGTAAGGCAATTCGAACTAAATTACTTTAATCTTTGATAATAAATGGCAATTTAGTTCGAATTGTTTTACCACCGGCAACAAGCTTTCGTAACCATTTTCAAAATTTAACCGATTACATAGCATGCACTTGTGGTATTATAAGCGATTATATAGCACAGTGCAATTAATCAATATTAAACACAATTGGTTCTATTTTGAAAAATCCAACAACGGCATTTGTTGAGTAGGTATCACGTGATAAGAAGGTAATTAATCGCTTATAATACCGCTAGTGCAAGTTATTCAATCGGTCAAATTTTGAAAATGATTGCGAAAGCTTGCTGTAATAACTAAATTGAACCGACTACTATACCAACGCACGAATGGTATTCGGTAAGATTATTTCATAGACTACTCTTAATTTGATTATGATAACAAACAGACTTTACTTAACGGGATTTGCCTATACTCGATTAATACCCGGTTTCTAGAAGCAGTTATGAAACCGATAAAGTTATGATACCATTGCCAGGTAGATCTCACACCATTCTCACCATCATGACTTTATCGGTTCCATAACTGCTTCTAGAGATCGGGCATAAGATGTTTGTAATGGTGAGTGAGTTCAGGAACGTTAAACGTCAAATCAACATGTCATATAATCAATAGTAATACGACGAGTTTTGACGTCCAAATGGTTGTCAACTACGAGTCAAAATGGTAGGTTTTTTTAAGCTGAGTCCTCTTTGGCCGAAAAAAATCTACCATTTTTGACAAGTAGTGCATCCATGAGGACTCAAAGAGGCAACCAAGAGACTACGAATCGTATTTTGCAGATTATTTTATAAATTAAAGTATTGAGTAAGTAGTATCAAGTTGACATTGTAGTATTATCACTGTAATCAGGGTTTGATTGGTTACTGGTATCTATAGTAAATGCTGCTTTGGATTGGTTCAATACTTAATATATAAAATCATTCAGAAGTAAGTTAAGAAATCAGAATCTTTTATATCCAAAGGCACCTAAAACGTGGTTTGTAACTTACGAAGAAAAAGTTTTTCGATCTAGTAGCTCTTTCCGTGAGAGACATAGAGCGTAGACTGCTGAAATTCTCATGTCAAAGCTAAATCTGACAGTAACGTTATCATATAATTCGCGAAAATCAGCTGCTAATAGATGGCATTGCTAAACCACAAAATGGCGGTCTCACCCCACTGGGGAGCCGGAAGTGAGAATTCTAGCGTGACGTGCTTGACAGTGTCAGTTGGTGACATCAGTGACATCGATACGTGAATTTTTTCAAAGCCAAGTTTTCCTGGATTTACAATGTTTCACTTAAGTACATAAAAAGTAAAATTCCACAGAATTATTCCCAAAATTTCGAGTCAGCGAGACGATGTCTCCTAACAAAACTACTACCTAACCTCGCAACTGACAACTGACTGACGTAAGCCGAAATTATGATGACGGACGTTTAAAAGTATTTCCGTATCCTGTCTCTCAGTGTAGTTAAAGTATTGTCACCAGATGTCAGACACTTTGCTGATTTTCGAGAATTTCCACAGTTTACGCCCTACGTCTTACGTCAAGGGCTACTAGTACTAGATCGGAAAAACTTCTGATCACTATTTATACAGGACGGTCAAACAAAAACGAAACAGGCCGGTTTTTTCACGTTTAAAACATTTTTTCCGAAAAATCCTGGAACAAGTCGATTTTTGTTTCAAAAGGGACACATTAATCCATGTTTGGCGCTATGTCAGAACACACCCCCCAACCCCCATCAGTCCCAACTTTAGAATTTCAAATAGCAACCCCCCACTTGTGATACATCATTTGAAAGCTAATTTCATTTGGAATCCAATGGTGTAAAGCTTTTTGATATTCGTTCACCTCCAGCGCCCTTTATGATCGAATTTTAAATTATATTAGGGCCCTTTGTGATACATCATTTGAAAGAGCATGACATTCTCCGTAAATCGGTGCAAACGTTTTTGAAATCCATCAACTCACATCATTTGAAAGAGCATGACATTCTCCGTAAATCGGTGCAAACGTTTTTGAAATCCATCAACTCCTCCCTAAGTTACAGCAAAAACAATAATTATTTTTATGCCCGAACCAGTTCATATCCTTCAGTGTAACTTTTGAAGGAGTTGATGGATTTCAAAGATGCTTGCACCGGTTTACAGATAATTTCATACTATTTCAAATGACGTATCACAGAGGGCCCTAATGTAATTTTAAATTCGACCAAAGAGGGCGTTGGATGTGAACCAATATCAAAAAGCTTTAGATCATTGAATTCGTAATGACATTAGCTTTCAAATGATTTAACACAAGTGGGGAGTTGTTATTTGGGGTTGATGGGGTTTAGGGGGTGGATGTGTTCTGAAATAACTCCCACCGTGAATTAATGTGTCACCCTTGAAACAAAAAGCGACCTGTTCAAGCATTTTTCGGAAAAATGACCTTAAATGTCGAAAAACCGGCCTATTTCGTTTTCATTTGACCACCCTGTATTACCCAAGTGTTTGTAGGATCTGTGTCTGTTCGACTTTTATATTTTCCATATTTTTGTTTGCGTGCTGATTTTCAAGAATGAAAAAATCGTGTTGAAGATCATGTCGCTAATTCGGAAAAAAATCAACGAAAATAATTGGTTTAAAAGGTAATTTTGAAATTATTTAAAAGAAAACTCACACAGATATACTCAGCATTTTGACAAATAATTCGACTCGCTGTACGGATTCGTCTGTTTGGCCAGATGTTTCGTGCATCGTGTAATCACGATTTCGCTCGTAGTGGTACAGTCGGGGCCACTGAAAATGCCCACCCCACCGCGACAATTCATTCGGTCGATTCTATCGCTGCAATATGCTTAATGTTTTCCGACCTGTCAGACAAACATCATTCAAATTGCAGGGATGCAGTCGACCAAGTGAATTGTCACGGTGGGGTGGGCATTTTCAAAGCCCCCGACTGTACGCGTATTTTCCCCCACATTGTTAGGCCGGTTTATCAATAGACCATATTCACAAGGTCAACGCCATCTATGATCAATAATGTTAAATGTAAATTGTATTCCGGATAATTTTGGGTTGGCCTAACTGATTGTAAACTGTCAGTTGTCAAATGCCACTTTTGCTTCACATGTTTTCACGTTTTACAAGCTATAGTTTTCAGTATGTAACGTTAATGCAGCAATCCAAAAGGCAACAGAGCACTCAAAACATCTGAGAATCGCTTGATTGTCAAAAAGATATATGGCCGTTTGCACCGACGTTGCTCAATCTTAAGCGACACTTAAAATGACAAGAATGACATATTTCCCATTGTTTAAACGTCATTCTTGTCATTTTAAGTGTCGTCTAAAGTTAAGCAACGTCCGTCGGTGCAAACGGTCAATAAGCAAACAGTTAGTAGTAGTCAGGGAAATATAAGTTTGTTGGTTGGTATCATATGTCATCGCAATACATCTCTCAAAATGGCTCGCGCATGCCCAAAACTGACGTTGAATATTGTCTCTAGGTACAGTTAACTACAAACTGAGAGTTGATAAACCGACCCTTCCACCCGGCAAACATTTGTTTTCTAGCTTAGGCTCAGAAACTACCAGGTTCTTTTTTTTCTTTTCTCAAGAACGTAATTCACAGTTTTCTTTTCGGCCCATTTCAGAGCTCTATCCGCAGCACATTTTGATTAATGAAAGGTAGAACAGAAAAAACTTTGCATTTGTGTCCATTAGATTAGAAAGCGGCG
The DNA here is from genome assembly GCA_963924575.1 of Pycnomerus fuliginosus. Lineage (NCBI taxonomy): Eukaryota > Metazoa > Arthropoda > Insecta > Coleoptera > Zopheridae > Pycnomerus > Pycnomerus fuliginosus. The sequence goes on from OZ004622.1 coordinate 19,082,672, forward strand.
CAGAATTTCTATTCCAAGCACACGACGACGCTGAAATGAACACGTGGATTTCTCGCATAAATGCTCAGGCAGAAGCTGATTCCGCTGGTCCTTCACGTTCACAGACGTTGCCCGCGTCTGCCCAAAAGGAGGATTCCAAACGTCGCAGCTTTTTTACTCTTAAGAAAAAGTAAATACAACCCTCGAAAAATCTAATAACCAACATTTCTGTTTCAGTTAATTTATGCTATTTGTACGCTTTACCTGAAAATGACTGGGTCGTCCAGTCTTCGCCCTTTCGACTTTTTTTTATAAATATATTATACATATTTGATTCATGTAGTTTGCACATTCTCTAGTAATACTTTAATGTATAGTAATATATTATGTGATTACAGAAGAAGAAATCTGTTGACTGAAGCACAAGGAATAATGCCTTCAGTAAATCCCAATGTTTATTCTATTATTTATTGACAAATAAAAAACGGTATTATGTCTTGACTTTTCTGTCTGTTACTGCCTGTTGAAGAGAAATTTATCATCACTTATCCACGTATTTTCAATGTCTTTGTTGGCCAAGGTGCTGCTTTATGTTTGTTGCAATATAATTACTGTCTTTTTAAATCGGCTTTGCTTAGCAAGGTGAGGTGACGAGTCATTTTAAGATTCATTTTGTAATGATCTGTAGAGTTACGTCTATTTTACATATAAAATGTGTGCTTTTAAAAATGGAGTTATAATAAATATTGTTTTTAGTAACTGGTGTGTCTATTCGTAAAGCAGTTAACATCCATATTATTTTCTTTATTTCCGACAGTTGCTATTTTCTGGAAGCATTAAAAAAACTTGAGAAGTAAAGAATTTCAAGTCCCAATATGCTTTGTAGGCCGAGGTTATTCAGTCTTGCCCTTTATGGAAGCGGATAAAAGCGTAATTTGGAACACGGAGCATATTTAAAAAAAAAATGTTTGCATATTCAATTTCCTATATTTCAAATTTATTTTTTCAGATTTCTTGCTTGGCTAAGTGAAAGATGTATTCCAAAATTGATACCTATGAATGCACGACTGTTTCCTATTATAGTTGTATTATCCTAAGACTTCCAGAGTTTCGTTAACAAACGTCAAGATACACGTTTCATTTCCGTCACGTATAACAACGTAGCTCATAGTATTATTCATGTATGTCTGTCTTCGTTTATCCCAACGTGTAGGAAAGAAAAGAATGGCAGTGGGCGGTGTTCTCTAGTAACGGTAGCCAGTGGATCTCTAAGTAAAAATTTGAAATTTTTTTTTTCAATATTTTCAAATGGAACAGCCTGTATATTTTAAACTAGTGTAAAATAGAATTTATAAGCGAATATCTTTTGTAATACGAACATGTTGGTTATTTTCATCCGCTTTCAAGTTATTGGCAACAATTACTAATTCTTTTGTTTGCAGACAACTTTTAGCTTTTAAAATTGTAATATAAGCAATCAGACAGTGTTGTTAAGTAACTAGATACAAGTATCTAGATACATTTGATGTATCTAGATACATTTATCGTAACAGTATCTTATCTGTATCTAGATACATTTTTTATAGTATCTTGTATCTAAGACATTTCATAGATACTTAGATACACAATACCCTAACTCGCATTTTAATAATTGACAACTACCTCGAGACAACGACAACTTTAAAATGTGAGATGTTCTTTTTTCTCGGTTATAAGCGTCAAAAATGCAGATGTTTGGTTTCTTCTACACTCCCAAATAATCAATATCTTTGTGTTAAGGAGTCCTTTCCGGTGGCATCCTAAACAGGTATAAAAACACAAAGGGATACTCTATTCGAAGAAGCTGGGTTTTCCCCAAAATACCGATACCGAACTAATGAGTTTATTATTGCACCTAGAAATATTTATTTGCTTTACTCTTTCTTGATACCCGTATCGTACCCGAGCTTTAGCACACCCCCTTTTACAATTTTTTAAATAATGTGCTTTTGTGTCCAAAAAACTTCGCGTTGGTTGCGTCATTCTGTTTATTCTGATGGGTATCGATGGTCAGGCGGATTAGCGTTTCTCTAGTAATTGCCTGCATTCTGTACCCTAATGCCTAACAGGTATTCATACCTGTTCTAAATGAAATTTTTTTTGTTTAGGAATAAATTCAGCTATATAGGTGCATAACTGTAAAATAGAGAAAACCGGAACCGGTAGGTAATAGATATAATACCAACTATTTCAGAAACTATTATTTCTAAAAAGAAACAATATAAAGGTTGTTTTTTCAATTTTTTTTTAAATTCAGATGTATATCTTGAAATGTATCTATATGTATCTAGATACTTATTGCAAGTATCTGTATCTGTATCTAGATACTGATGAAAAAAATGTATCTACCTAGTATCTAGATACTCCGTTCGAATAGTATCTGTATCTGTATCTAGATACTTCAAAAAATGTATCTTTAACAACACTGCAATGAGATTAGTACTATGTAGTACTAAGAGCAATTTAATTTGTTCGCGAAGACATTTTGGTATTTTTGTTAGGGAAATTAGGCATCATATATTTTTTATTCTAAATGTTAAAGGTAGTAGAAATGTGTTTTGAAGAACCAATTAAATTGTTCATAAACCAAAATAGAGGAGATTTTGAACATTTACATGTTAGTTTGGGTGCTTATTTTATAATTTTATAAGTAATAATATTGTTTGCAAGCAAGAAAATTAGTAATATTTGCCAATAACTCGAAAACGGATGAAAATAACCAACATGTTTGTATTATAAAAAATGTTCGTTCATTAATTCTACATTACACTAGTTGAAAATATACAGGGTCTTACATTTGAAAAAGTTGAGAAAAATAAATAAGAATAAATTAATTTTGAACTCCCTCTACATATGCAAATAACGAAGACCTGTACAAGGTTCTCATCTTATTTTCTTATAAAAACTGCACCCGCGTAAATGGCGAATTTTTAAGCAGAGCGATGTAAAGTCGAATTTTTTGAAAAATTATATATTCCTCCCAAACTAAAGATTCAAGAGCCGTAATATTTTACGCATGAATAAAAGTTCCTAAAGGGGTAGTGCAGTTGCTAAAATATACCGGACGTTCCATTTAAAAAACTCAACTTCGAGCTGTCAAAAAATTTTAGGCCACACTGTACATTTAAAAATATTTTCGTGAAATGCACCCTCGTTTATAGTTTAAGTATGCACTTGAAAGAAATTGCTAACTGAAATGGTTTAGGCGCTATGGAAGGCCGACGCACTGTTGCAGAACCCTGTATTTACCCAATTGCGTTTTGAAAAGTTGGATTTTACGCAATTAGGTAAAATGTTGTACGGAATACGTTATGAAAAGCCTAAATTATTTGACTCGCATAATGTTGCAAAACTCGCTATCGCTCGTTTTGGCAAATATTACGACTCGTCAAACAATATAGGACTTTTCATAAATCATAACTAATTACGTAAATAACTATTCTTTAATAAAAACCTCAACATACTTATTGCAACGCTGCAATTCACATTTTGTAAAAAAAAATTATGGTTCTTGGTCTTGTCTTGCATTTTATTGAAACTTTTTCACTTAGGTAGGTACCACAAAAATATACCTATGTACGTTAATCCTTGGAAAAACGGTTTAATGTCTCTTCACAATTATCGACACATTTCATATTTTGTGTACATTACCTGCGCTTTTAGGCATATATGTATTGTGCCTATTTTGTTGGTTTTCGATGCACATATTTATATGCCCATAGTTTGTTAATTTTCTGTGCTTACGAATCCGCGCCCTAATCGAATATCTTCACTGCCGAATTGTACTGCGTTGGTCGTAACGAAAAGTCGTACAGTCAAACGAAATATTAATGTGCGAGCTGATAAAAGCAGAAATAGCAATATTTTTGTCGTTATCTTATCCAGTTTTTATTGCGGTTAAGGGCCGGTTTGTTCATCTCATGTTAAATTTAACATGAGGTTATTTCCATAGAAACAAATTGTTGTCACAATGGAAACTAAGGTGACTAACCTCATGTCAAATTTAACATGAAGTAATCGCCATAGAAACAATTGTTGTCACAATGGAAACTATGGTTGCAAAATTGCGTGGGACGTATAACTTTTTATATACTTTAGTTTAGGTAAATAATGGAGCCAAAACGTCACGCGACCACCATTTGCAGGCTCAAAAAATATATTTCTCCCTCTCCCGCCCATTAAAGAAAGGAATATCAGTCTCTGTCGATCGCCTCCAATTGCGCGCGAATCATATTGTCATCCTTTTTTAACGCATTCAGATTTGAGCATAATGTGTACTCTTTTCTCTCAAGAAATACCTGGATTTTGCAACCGACTGTACATGCATGATCAGATCATTGCTGTATGTACCAAACGTTTTATCTTTAGTTGTTCGGTTATTCCGCAACCAAATATACCTACCTATAGGTATACTATTGGTATAATTGGTGTAGGTGCGACCTATTTGGAACAACTGGAAGACAAAAGTGTTACAATTTGACTGAAATTATTGAAGATAAAACTGTTAATAGGTAATTACTTTTTGTGGGGTACCTAGGTACCTTATTTAAAAACAGTTCCTCATAACATTTTGTAAGAACAAAACTAAACTGAAATATACAGGGCGGTGAATTTTTCGTTGCCCACCATTGGGAACTCGGAAACCATAAGAGATGGACAGTAGGACAAATTAGAACTGATTAGGAATCTGTAAAGAAGTCTCCTTTTTCTAGATTATTTCCTGAGGTATCACGAAAAAACTGAAAATGTTAGTTTTAAAGAAAAATTCATATCTTTCTAACAATTGGTGGTAATTGAATGAAACTTACTACATACAGCTCTTATACCGGGTGATTCAGTTTGGTATTCGCCCCCCTGTAACTTTTTTATTTCAACAGAAAAATTTATGAAACCATATATATTTGTTAATCGCATGACAAACTCTATTAAATGACGAAATTAAATCTTCAATATGATGACATATGTCAAAATGACGATAGGTAGTCAATTTTTTTTCTCCAAATGACATGCTGTATATTTCTTAGCGGATTCTTGTAGACATTTGTTTTCTACATTCAATTATGTAAAAAAAGTCTACACTTTTACTAGAAAAATTCCGAAAAAAAAATTGATTTGATTAGGCATAATTTGAAAGTATCTTGTCAATAAAAGTAGTTAGCCATGGAAAAAATTGAATTATAGTGTAGTCTAAGTCACTCACATCGCAAGGACCGTAGTTTCTCAAAGAATTATTATTACTTACCCTTTTAATAACAATAATACCCCATTTACCTTATAACTAGTGAATAACAATAACATTATTACTATTAACGATCTAACAGGTAAATCAATTATAATTTTTGAAAAACAGGACCCTTCGTGTGAGGGCGACATTAGGCAACACCATAATTCAATTTTTTCCACGGCTCACTACGTTTATTGACAAGAAACTTTCAAATTATGCCTAATAAAATAAATTTTTTTTCGGAATTTTTCTAGTGAAACTGTGAACTTTTTTTACATAATTAAATGTAGAAAAAAAACGTCTACAAGAATCCGCTAAGAAATATACAGCATGTCATTTGAAGAAAAAAAGTTGACAATCGTCATTTTGACATAATGTCATCATATTGACGATTTATTGACGTCACTTCATGGAGTTTGTCATGCAATTTACAAATATATATGGTTTTATATATTTTCCTGTTGCAATAAAATAGTTACGGGGGGGCGAATACCAAATTGAATCACCCGGTATTTTTTACAGCTGTCAACTTAATAGATTATTGTCAGAAATTGTCTAGGCCTTCTAGGTCAACTTTTGTTTTTCTTATAGCTGTCATTGGATTTTAACACCATTCGATGGACACACAAGAAAATTGGCTTTTCAAAAATCTAACCAACATGGACGTTTTTGACAGATTTTCAAAATTTCAAAATTGGTATGAATAATTTATTAAATCAGCGTAAACTTGAATGGAAAACTATTGCAAGAAAGTAGAAAGACTTTTTCAATCTGTTATGACATGTGAAAACAATTGAATTCAACGGTAATAAAATAATACATTTTTGAAAAGCTATTTATTTTGTGTAGTGGCGTGGTGTTAAAATCCAATACAGCGGCCATAAGAAAAAGAAAAGTTGACTGTCCTCTTGCTCAAAATCTGGATGGCCTAGAAAATTTCTTTCTTTTTCATTGTTGTATTGCCGGATCAAAAACGTTGCAATTTGTTCAAAAATTTCCATTTTAGGAACAAAAAGACCCCCTTTTGAATTTTACTTAGCAAAAGGGTGTATTATTATTATCGAATTCGATAGCTATTGCATTGCCGGAGCGAAAAATGTCATTTTAGGGTTGAAAAACATTTGTGCAATGCGCACGACAACATCACCGATCGACAACCGCTCGCACACCCGACCTTGGTTAAAAGTTAAATACTACATTTTCATTTACAAATCCTGCGAAAAAGTTTCTACCGTCTCCAAGACTGCCAATTTTTTTAAATTGTGATGGGGTTGGGGAAGTTAAAATTAAATTTCAACTCAATCGAAGATTTGTGTAACGTTTCAGTAACACAAATCTGATTAACCACAGTTAATTTTCACCCCTCTTGACTTTTCATCCCCCTTCTCAATTCTTCAATCCCCTCGAGCATTAAATTTGCAAATATTGCCGAATTTCGTTTTTATCTGTAACTCACTTGGATTATATTTTCACAAATTTTTTTCAACCCATCTTCAAAATATATCGACCCCTCCAAAACGTACATTTGCAAAATTGATCCGAGTTACGTCATCATCACCATTATCCGGACAATTATCATTAGGAATTAATAAATTACAGAAACCCATAAAACTCATATTTCGAACCCATTATCTCATTTGGGTCATATTAGGGCAATTAAATTCGGTGGGCGACATCTCGATGCATGGTAGGCCGCACAGTGACTCATTTAGCTTAGACAAGGTGTAAACCCATCCATATATAGACCATCCATGGACACCAAGACCATGAAATTTCATTGAATTGAAATCTTTCTATATTGCTTTAATCATATGTAGGTAATCTTTTATACTAATTAATAAGAAGATAATTGAAATCCAAAGGTTATTGGCCATATGCTATGCATGCATGGTTAATTCTATTTTCATATTATGTATTAATAAGAGCAAGGCATCATAATTAATGATATGTAGGTTCCTATTCATTTAAAATGTGGGTATGTGTGCACCTACCTACCTTTTAAATTCAATCGATCGAAAAACCGAATCGCTAAAAACATCAAATCTTACGTTTTAGAGTCCTGGGAATAAAAAAAAGTGGTTTTTGAATAGTAGGTACCTACATTAAGTACCTAATAAAAGAGACTAAAAAAGTTTTTCATTCCTGAGGGGTGTTTAAACCCCAAGATGAAGTCGACGACTTTAATATCCCTGAGAGAATAAAAAACAGTTTAATCCTGTGTTACTTATACTGTTTTTTCCAATATCGACGGTCTTACACTAAATTCAATTCTGAAATAATGTCACCTACAACATTATATTTATTTATACAATAACTAAAACGCAGCCGTTTATTGTGATGGTAACCTGTTTAATGCTAAAAAACGGGGAATTAAAATTTTTATTCCCTCAAATTAAGGGATAAAAAAAATTTTACTCCCTCAAAATCCCTGATTTCCACAAATGAGGGACTAAAAATTGTTACTCCCTAACTAAATTTTGGACCAAATCGGCCCACGGAAAGAGCCTTTTTGTGACATCAACCTCGACATAACTTTAAAATCTTAAATGCAAACTCCAACCCTTGCCCAACCCCCATTTTTCGGATCACCTTCAGAAATCTCTTCAAATTCTGCTTAAGAGATGAAATTTGGCGCACATTATTCAGTGGACACTTATTTGTACGTTCTCATTAAATTTTGAACCAAATAATAGGTAAATGAAAAGCCGAAAAAATCATTTTTTCGAAACATTACATTTTAATTACGAAAAGCCTTCTTGACCTTATACACGGTGTCTCAGAACGCTCGCACCAAATTCTTTTGGATTATTCAGGATTAAATTTTGAGTCGATTCGTGTTTTTGAAAATTTTCCGGGTCCAATAGTTCTCGAGTTATAACAGATTTGAGAGGACCAATCAGATTTCAGCTCTGAATTGCTTCATAAGGTAACTTAGTGTTAGATGCACTGTTTCCTAGGTAACAAGATACAACAATATTAAATTTTCATTGATAGAATCTTGTTACCTAGGAAATAGTGCATCTAACATTAAATTACCGTATGAAGCAATTCAGAGCTGAAGTCTGATTGGTCCTCCCAAATCTGTTATAACTCGTGAACTATTGAACCCTGGAAATTTTCAAAAACACGAATCGACTCAAAATTTAATCCTGAATACTTCATTAAAATATGGTGCGAGCGTTCTGAGACACCCTGTAGGTTCGGTCGCGATTTGAATTTAAACTTCGCGCCTTGAATCCTTCCTTTAGCAACATTTTTAGCAATAAATAAATAAATTCTGTGAAAAAGTAGAAGTTTCTACTGTCTCCGAGATTGCCAATTTTTAACAACAAAGTTACTATTAAATTAGACCCTTTTTCCTCATTATTCGCTCGCTCGCTTCCTCTGTCACGCCGTTAACAAACATATCCGACCAAGGGGGTGGGAGTTAGTAGTGAAAAACCGAAAAATTATTAATTGCAATAACTCGAGAAGTATTGGAGGTATTCTACTGAATCTCGGTATACACGTTCGGCCTTCAAGTCTGATGAAGGTAAGGGGGTATCAGTTTCGGGGGATGAAATTTAGGGTATGAAAACCACTAAAAACATGAAAACTCCGCAAGGGTGTGGTTTTTAGCAGCCATTCGAAGCCCGACGCACATAGGTAGGTACATATTTCAATGAAATCTGACAGGGGATGGTTCTTTCGCAAAATCGAACAGATGGGGTGGAAATTAGGGGTTGCAACTCGAAATTCTGCTTAATAAGTATTGGTCGAAATTGGCGCCATTTGATAGCCTTCCATTAAAGATTCCAAAAAGTTGTTATTCATATTTTGCGAAAACCTACCCCTAACATGCAGGAACATAAAAATACGAGAATAAAATAAGCCCTTCTTTTATAACAGAAATCGCAACTCAGTAAAAAAACAGACCTAGGAACGAACGTTTTTCAATTTCGTCCTTGCATTCAATCACGTGTATTGCATTCTGCGGATTAATAAAGGTGCGGGCAAAAAGTTTCTGGGCCTGAAACGGCAGTAAAGCTAAATCTGGCCCTTCGCCAGTAAATTTAGAACGGGGGGTGGGGGGTGGCTTACCTTTAAAGATTTTCCGGACGCCCCTGCGGATACCTACGATTTGTTCATATTGATATCAATATCAAACTCAAGGATTTCGTCACAATAAGTACCTATATTTACCTATTAGTGATTTTGTTAGTCTTTAATGAATAATAATACTCCATTTGCAGCCACGTGGTTCCTGTTAAAATTAATCTTCAGATTAGTGGAGGCAAATACCTATGATACCTACCTACCTACAAAAATTTTTAAGTAGGTAGGCAAGATAACTATTTAGTAGGTAGTTATTTTGTTAATTTATCTACAGGCTGGTCCAACACTAGTGTCCAGCGGCAAAACGACCTTTTACTTTGAGGCTAGAGTTTTGAATTTTTTACAGGGTGTATGGGTACTAAAAACCCTTCAGATGGCGTTAACATTTTTTTCATTGGACCAAAAATGTGACGTCACGAGATTTCAAATTGAGCTATTTTCGTGGAATAAATAATTTTTGTCCATAGGTTGACTATTTTCGGCCTTAAGATTATGTTGACCAGATTTTTAATTTTTTTGAACGTCAGGTTAGCAAACTGCAGAAGGCAAAATAATCGTCATTTTATTTCATAAGGAGGCCGTGAAACAATATCGAAACGATGCGCCGTGTGTCCAGCTAGAGTTCATCGGAGATTTAGAACTGTCAGTTGCTTGTCATGTTTTGACAGCGGCCATTGAGCCCCAGAATTATTAATTGATTGATTTATTCGAATAATCTAATATTTTTACAAAAAAATTATGTGAAAATCATCGAGTCTGTCCCGCGAAGTTTTAAACACGCGCGCAGACGCAAAGCGTGTTGTTTACATCCTCGACAGTTGATGCCTGGAAGATGTGAAGATTAATGAACCTTTTAGCAGTTTATTTACTTGCAAACGCTCTCCAGAGGTTTACCTCATTTAATTATCAGTGAATAGAGTAAGTTTTTCAATTTTCTTTGTATTATTATAAGCAATACTGGTTAATTTAAGGTGTGATTTGGACGACAGGATCATCACAATCTACAAGAAGCAGTTGTTTACTACAATTACAAGATAAAGGAATAACGAAGGCAAGACTAGCAGAATTATTCGTCAGTGTTAGTAATGAGAACGAGAAACCGAAACCCTGTCTGTCGAAGTGCCCGAACTTTGGTGAAATGCAATGCGAATGAATCTGGGACAGGTTTCAAAATCATACGTATTGTCTTTGTAAAACAATCAGCAAAACAGTAACAATTTCTGTTGGATTAAATTATGAATAAAGCACCACTAAACTTATTTATTTTAAGTAAGGTACACACGCATCTTTATGAAATGGTCTGAATATTCACTTGGAACAAAATGCCCCAAATTTCTAGCTATGGTCTGTCCGGGATCCACACGACCGAGATTCACCCTATTTCCATGGCGAATCATTGTTGTCAACAATGAATCGCCATGGAAATAGGGTGAATCTCGGTCGTGTGGATCCCGGACAGATTATAGTAATTTATTTCACATTACTAATTCAACAATGTAGTTTATTTAGTTAAACGTAGTAAGGTTTCACTGCAATCTTGACACTAATCATCGCAGTCACTACACGAGTTCCTCAAACCGACACTGGTGCACAATATCCACACTTTTCCCTTGTAAAATGTAAACAGTCTTGGATCAGAACGTGATAATCATCAACAATTATTTGTAGTAGATGCCATAATCTTGTCGTTTAAATCCGAGTCCAAATTTTCAACATCACCTTCAATTAAACAGGGTTGTTTTTACAGATACAATGAAAGTTTAAAAACTTACCCAATTCACAGATAATTAAATAGGGTAAACCTTTGTACGAGTTTGCAAGGAAATAAACTGCTAGAAAGGTTATTAATCGTGTCGGACTGCCGGCATCAGCTGTCGAGATGTAAACACGCATTGCGATTGCGCCTGCGCGTTCAAACACTTCGCCGTGAATATTCATGACTTTCGCATAAGTTTCTTGTAAAAATATCAGATTATTTCAATAAATCAATCAATTAATAATTCTGGAGTTCAATCACCCGTGTCAAAACATGACAAGCAACTGACAGTTCTAAATCTCCGATGAACTCAAGTTGGACACACGGCGCATCGTTTCGATATTGTTTCACGGCCTCCTTATGAAATAAAATGACGATTATTTTGCCTTCTGCAGTTTGCTAACCTGACGTTCAAAAAAATTAAAAATCTGGTCAACATAATCTTAAGGCCCAAAATAATCAACCTATGGACAAAAATTATTTATTCCATGAAAATAGCTCAATTTGAAATCTCGTGACGTCACATTTTTGGTCCAATCAAAAAAAAATTAAGGCCATCTGGAGGGTTTTTAGTACCCATACACCCTGTAAAAAATTCAAAACTCTAGCTTCAAAGGAAAATGTCGTTTTGCCGCTGGACACTAGTGTTGGACCAGCCTGTATATACTATAGGAGTTAAGTTTAGGGTTTGTTTTAGACGCCAATTTACTTTTTTGTATCTTCCTTTTCCTGCGACAACACTTAGAAGATGCCAGAATTTGTGTTGAAAAGTTTCTTTTAGCTGCTTATTCTTTCGATTCCACTCTGATGCTAATGAGAAGCTTATTTACACTTGGACCGAAACCTTCACTATTGAAACGGCAAGAAAAATACTAACCAGCCATTATTCTTTGCAAAGATGATTTCGGTTACCTATTTTAATTTCATGCATTAAAAAAATTTCTTCTGACCTTTCGAGTCTCCCCAAATTTCTTCGCCCATTTCCTCGCAAAAAAACTCGTGACGTCATCACCTGACTACAGTTCTGTAAACCTCGTTCTACACATACATGGTCATCGCCACATTTGTCCTTTGCGGCCACCTCCCTGTCAATCTCTTCGGGGTATTACAGAGTCTATCGACTTTGGTGGGGACTGGTACATACCAACTGTTTTCAGGACTGCAGATTAAAAGTAGTTTAATATCTGTGCGCCGTGAGCTGCTCTTGACACACTTTTAGGATAATTTTTTAAATAAATAAATAGGGTAAGTACGTTTTCGTTTGCAAATTTACCTTTTATTGCTTGCTATTTTAAATTGGGTATGTGTGTAATTTACGTTGAATCCGTTCATTAATTTTCCGCGAACAGGTATACAGTAGTTACCTATATATATATTTATCGTTTCCGTTATGTTAACAATGCCTTCAGGTCGCACGAGTCGACAGAAAGCAATTAAATAGGTATAAAATTACAAATATTAATATTTATAAGAAAGAGGAAAATTGAGATTGTCTTGCAGATGGTGATGTAAAGATTTGTAATGGAGAGAGTTTTAATATTAATTAATTACTCAGTAGCTTAACAACTTTTAGGTATTAAATTTGAAGGTAATTACTCATTTCTCTTCAATTAAAAATCTCTTGATAAAATTCATTTCCATTTCCGTCGAGTTGAATCATTAAAGCACGAGTTGGTGTTCTCATGTTTATTCACTACTTACGAATGTAGGTAAATGTACCTACGTAGGCAAAAATGAAAAAGTTTGAAAATGTTGCAGATTTTTTTTATTGATTTATATGCAATTTTTCTTCTCTTTCTTCAATTTGCCATGGTAGGAAAACTACACTAATAGGATTCAACAAGTTTTATAAAAAGTATTTGTAAATCCATCGTTTCTTTCTATTTTTCGATTCCGCACATTTAAACTTTTACCAAAACAGCAACCCTTAATCGATTTGCATTTGCCCCAATTCTCAACCATCGGCGAATTTCCAGAAGATATTGATCAGCCTTGCATGCCTTCGTCGGACTCGTTCTTTTCCATCCCGATTTACTAAAGGCTCATTCAACAGGTTTTTAAATAAGAACCGTTTTGTACCTGGCACCACCTATATCATCTATCTGCAGATATTCTGCCAAAGACATGTAAAGGCATTATTCTGTTTTATTACTAGCGCATGAAAAGATGGTCACAAAACCATAAAGCATGAATTGCAAATGGAAATGTGTAATTAATTCTGTTGTGTTTTTTTGAGGGGAATCAGATTTATGGAGTTTTAGTTCCTCGCTAACTTTTATTGTAGGTAATGTAAGTACGTTTGCTATAATTTTAGAAATAATTTAAATTGTAAATGAATAGTTTGAACCTGTATTTTTAAAACACAATCTTCCGTGTTTTACTATTTATAGAAGTTACGTCGTTAACTATACTGTAATTTGTGATAATTGGAAAATGGTTTAAAATTATTTGATAGATAGGTTGGGTGGGCGATGCTGATTAGTGATTAATAATTTGTGGGCTGAAAATAATATCAGTAGGTATACAGTTATGTTACTTCCTTTCTATAGCTAAGAGCTATACGTCGGTTATTGTAATGTATTTAAAAAAGTTGAATAACCTTCACCATGAACTTTATTGCAAACGAATTGTTTAAAGTGCAAAATTTAGTCAAATATTCGATGGACGTGAGACTGGCGGTTCACAACAAAAATATTTTACTCTCAACGTGTATATGTACAGCCTTCACCTCAATCTGCACAAAAGCAATAATAAATATAATAACATACGATCAAGATCAACTCGTGTAGTTACTGAAAAATATAGCCATATGGTTTATAAATATTAATGATTTCAGTACGTGAAAGATAGTATTTATCGTTAAAATGTGTGACTTCATTTAAATTGTGGGCATAGGTTATTATTTGTAGAATTATTGTTGTTGGTACCAATTTTATGTGCTTTTATTTCTACAATTTCACTTTTAGTCTTATTTTTTTGGCTTTCCTTTTTCCAAATAAGTACTTACCAACCTAACCCACCTAGATTGGAATCATATTCTGTCGAATCTGACTGACCCAGGAGCAGTGTGAATCGGGCGTTTTTTCAGCAGTAGCAATGGACAACAATTACCTAACCTTCATTGCGAGGGGCTGTTCACTCACTGAAATGTGTACACCAGTTTGTTCCAAGTACCTACTTCGAGGACTTCGACCAAAATTTCACCCTTAAAGAACTTCGAGTACGTCGAACCTAAGTGTGCACCTATTTCTAGTGGTGAACCGCCCCTCGATCCATTGTTAGATACACTGATGACAGAAATTATGATAGAACTGAAAGCCCGTTTAAAAAACAAGCAGAAACGAAGCCTGACTCACACAGCCTCTGTGTTCGTTAAAAAATTATTTTATCCACAACTTGTGTATTACTAAGGGATAAACTCATTGTTTGCACTTCTATAACTTATGATTGTGATATTTGTGATACATCATTTGAAAGGGGTTGAAATTCTCTGTAAACTGATCCAAGAATTTTTGAAATCCACCCACTCGTTCAAAAGTTACATTGAAAGACATGAGCTGGTTCTGGGCCTCGAAATCCTTCAAGTTTAGGCTGTAACTTTTGAGCGAATGGATGGATTTCAAAAATTCTTGCATTAGTTTACAGATAATTTCAAACCCTTTCAAACGATGTATCACAAAGGGCCCTAATGTAATTTAAAATTTGACCACAGAGGGCGCTAGAGTTGAACAAATATCAAAAATTGCTACAGCGTTAGATTGGTAATGAAATTAGCTTTCAAATGATGTATCACAAGTGGGGGGTTGCCATTTAAAATTTTGAAGTGGGGGTAGGTGGGGGTTAGAGGGTAAATTTTGAAATTTCGCCAAGCGTAGATTTAAGTGTCCCCCTCCAAATAAAAATCGACCTGTCCGAGCGAATTTTCATATTTTATTTGGTCTACGAAATTTTTGGTGTGGCTCCTTTTCATTGAACACCCTATACTATAAAACACTAGTGTTTTATTTTTCATAAAACACTCCACAGGTTGCTAAGGTGGCAAATAGGTATCTCATAACCGCCTAGTTCTGCGATATCGACATTAGAATAAATTGCCATTTTTCACTCGTGTCTTATTAGCATTTTAGGCACTTAAGAAATTAGACACACGACCTTCGATGTCGTGCCTAAACTTTTCTTGCGTGTCTAAAATGCCTTATAAGTAAAGGGCGGATTAAAAAGCATTTATTTTCCAGAAATAAGCGCCTATAAAAAGCTTTAAAAATCGAAAATTAAGCTACAAAAAAGTAAAAATAAGCACCTAAAAGTTCAACTATTTCAAAATTGCAAATTGAAAATTTACATTTTCGCTAATTGCAGAAAATGCCTAACAGAAATAAAACTTGATTTTTATATCAAAAATTGTATTGGACAGGTTAATTAAGAAAACTTGTTTCTTCGATTGTATACGCGGTCACCCATCTCTGTCACTCCTCGGTCGGCTTTGTTCTCTATCTACGCATCTCACCATAGACAAAGAAACCTTAAGTTAAGGTTTCTTTCATTTCAGTGCCAGTACCTTATCAATTAAGGTTGCGAAATTGCAATTAAAGATCGGCTTTCACCTGGAAATATGTAAAAATCGACCAAAAACGTGGAAGGCTAGCAAGAATAAGCACTAATAAGCTACAAAAGACTTAAAAAAGCTCACAAAATCGTAAATAAGCACTTTAGGCACTTATAAGACACACGTACCATAAATAACTATTAGAATAGATTAATAGGTAAATTTGCTGGATGCTGAATTAAGAATTTAGCTTACAAACACATTCAATACGTTATTAGGCCTAGAATAATCAGAATTTTTTTAACAGGCCATCAATAGCTTTAACATAAGGGGTAAACCGCTAATCATACTTTGTACACCAGACATCCCCGGATATTCTCCTGACATCCACAGATATCCCCCTGACATCCCCAGATTTCCCTGGATATCCCCTAAATTCCCCGGACATATCCCTGATTTATCCTAAAGTTGTACACCTGATATCCCCCGGACATCCCCGGAATTCCCTTGGACGGACATCCCCAGAATTCCTCCTAAGTTGTACACCTGACATCCCCAGCGGTTTGCCCCCCACTTTAGCCATTCATTTAAAATTTGGGTCCTCATCATTCATCAATAAAGCTCGGAATATAGGCAGGAAACAACTAAGAAATATGCGCATACCGGGTGATTCAGTTTGGTTTTTGCCCCCCCCTGTAACTTTCTTATTTGAATAGGAAAATATATAAAACCATATATATTTGTAAATCGCATGACAAACTCTATTAAATGGCGGTATTAAATCGTCTCTATGATGACATATGTCAAAATGACGATGATATTCAACTTTTTTTTTTCGAATGACAAGCTGTACATTTCTTAGCGGATTCTTGTAGACATATTTTTTCTACATTCAAGTATGTAAAAAAAGTTGACACTTTTACTAGAAAAATTTCGACAAAAAAAAATTAATTTTTATAAATCATTTTGGTAGTTTTGTTATCAATAAACGCAGTTAGCCATGGAAAAAGTTGGTTTGTGATGTTGACTAATGTCGCCTTCACTCCAAGGGTCGTGTTTTTTAAAAATTGTAATTCATTCACCTTTAAAAACGTTGATAAGTAATAATGTTATTGTTATTAAAAAGCGAGTTAAAAAGTATAAGCAAGTGGGGTATTACTGTTATTAATGAATAAAAGCGCGAATAATAATTATTTTTTGTGAAACTACGGTCCTTATGATACGGAAGCGTAGAAGTGTCACATTTTTCTCTTTTCTATTTTCCAAATTATTACAAAAAATGTGTAAATTTCGGAAAAAAAAACTGTAAATTTACACAAAAACTGTAAATTTACAAAAAAAACTGTAAATTTACACAAAAACAGTAAATTTACACAAAAACTGTAAATTTACACAAAAACTGTAAACTTACAGAAAAACTGTCAATTTACAGAAAAACTGTAAATTTACAAAAGAACTGTAAATTTACACAAAAACTGTAAATTTACACAAAAGTTTTTAAAATTCCCGCCAAACAACGGCCGTCGCGCGGAACGGACCATGGGTACGGTCGGCACGTGACGTGACGGGGCTAGAATGGGTGTGCTGCAAGTGTAAATTTACAGTTTTTGTGTAAATTGACAGTTTTTGTGTAAATTTACAGTTTTTTCTTCGGAAATTTACACATTTTTTGTGGTAATTTGGAAATAAGAAAAGAGAAAAATGTGGCACTTCTACGCTTCCGTATTATGATGTGTGACATTAGACTACACAACAATTCACTTTATTTTTTTCAGGATTAACTACGTTTATCGACAAGAATTTTTAAAATTGTATCTAGTCAAATTATTTTTTTTTCTCGAATTTTTTCTAGTGAAAGTGTAAACTGTTTTTACATAATTGATTGTAGAAAAAATATGTGTACCTACAAGAATCCTCTAAAAAATGTACAACTTGTCATTTAAAAAAAACAGTTGACAATCGTCGTTTTGACATATGTCATCATAGAGGCGACTTAATGTCGCCATTTAATAGAGGTTGCCATGCGATTTACAAATATATATGGTTTTATATATTTGTCTCTTCAAATAAAAAAGTTACAAGGGGGCGAATACCAAATTGAATCACCCGGTATATAGGCTGCCATTTTTTTGCAAAAAAGGCTGTGAGATCGCCAAAATATTCAAAATAGGCACAATAAAAAAGGCTTTTTTTAGTTGCTTAAGTACCTAATATAAATTTATTCACCTAAAGGGTCGGATCCACGATAATAATTTGGAAGGTATGATTTTCACAGAGCAACTTTTTCGCAACCAAACAATAAACAAAAATGAGCTTTCCACCCCTCCTTTTATTTACCTACTCACTAAACGTCTTAAAAAAATCTGTCTACATCTTTACCTTCTCGAATATGGATCATTACGGTGACACCTACCTGTTTTTTACTCAATGCACCTAAATTTTCCTAAAATCGATAAACCAACAAAAGTCAAAACCTTATCATAAAAATCCGTACAAATCATGCAAATAACAAAAAATGCCATGTAATTAAAAAAATATGCACAAATAGCCAAAAAACGCATAAAATTTTGATTTAAAAGAGCTGAGGGAAAAGTTGTTTTAAATCGCTAATAACATTCACCTGCTTTCTTTAGGTAATTGAAATAATTTATGCAAATATTATACAATGATCTCTAATTCCATGAAAATGGAATAAAAACCACTGTACGGTAGATTTTAATTGGCAATAATTTACCTGTAACGCATACTTGAAGCTATACAGTGGATACTATTTATAGATATGATTGCATTAAGACTTCTTTATTCACCTGCAAGAAATATGAAATTATTCGTTCGCACCAATTTTAGATTGCTAAATAAACCGTCCAATATGCACCTATTTATTGGAAAAGAGCAAAAGACTTCTTGTTGCATTATTATCCTCAGAATATCAGTTACCTGCAAGTTAACCAGAGCGAGTCAACTAGTTAAATTCATCAGAAGTTACGTCACCGCAATATCTGAAGATTACTTCTTTACCTCTTTTTGCGGCGATTTATTTGGCCGTGTGCTTTGAGTCAATAACATTACCTAACAGGTTTTTTATTTTATTATGTCCGCTCGGGTGAGCAAACTTGACTTATTTGTTTAATAATGTAAATTGTGATTTAGAAAATGGGTGGATTTACTCAACGTTCATGGACTCCAACCAAAAGACGAGGTCCAATTGCCGCTGAATACAATAGTCCAGGTCCGGCATGCGTTTCTCTTCCTTCCTCTATAGGTAAGCTCGGAAAACAATAGAATTGTGTAGGCACTCGTAGATATACATATAACCTATCGGTTATATGAAAAGTGGGCAGTTTCTAGAATCCAACAGCAGAATAAATTGGCTTATTATTTTGATCCCACCTGGAACTAATAATTAAATGTGGTTAGTCAATATTTGGAAAAATTTAAAAATTCAGGTTCTGGTCACCCACTTATCAATTTGTTTTTAACGCAGGTAAGAAGACATCTGAATCCAATAGTGGGCGAGCACCGGCTTACAGTTTTGGGGCTAGGCACAACGACAAAATGGAAAGCGTTGGACCCGGTCCTGGACAATACAACGTAACCGGTCTTAGCGCAAAAGGTAAAGAAGTGAATGATGTCATTTGATTACTTTGTCGGGGAAATTTCTCTGCGAATGCTTTCATTCTCCTTTTTTGGGGAGATATTGACAGTTCGGATTCTGGCATAACATTAATACCAGTAGGTACTAAGATCTATGTACAGTGTGTCTCATTTTAACTGGAACCTCCCAAATATTTCAGTCAATATTGAACAAATCAATTCGCTCTTTTTTTGTACGTACATACAGGGTGTTTCAGGTATGCAGTCATTAATTTTCAGGGGTAATTCTACATCCAAAAAGATGAAGAAAAGTTCCTATAAACATGTGTCCGAAAATCGCTCCTAAGGGGGCTACGGTCTTCTGAAGGGGGCGCCCAAAGTTCGGTTTTTATTGAATAAATCAGGAACCGTTTGGGCTACAGCGACGACTTTTTGCACACTGTCTGATATCAATAAGCTCCATCAGATTATGTTATCAGCAAAAAGCGGATTTTACCACGGGCGTTCGAAACGGGGGGCCTGTGGATTTTTTCACCCAAATTTTTTGATGAGCCATTTTTTGACATTTCCTCACCGGAATATGGTTGTCTGAATAAAACTACATAAAAAAGCTCCTCTTACTGTTACTTTGTAGGATTAACCGTTTTCGAGAAAAGTGGAATCAAAAATTTGTCTGCATTGACTGGGCAGATCAAGAAGGGACAATTTATTTTTATTAAATTACAAAACTGAACGGATTCTAAAAATTAGTAACTAAAGTAATCTGGTGATACTTAATAATGTCAGATAGTATGCAAAAACTTAATGCGTGACTAAATAAAAATCGAATTTTAGACGCCCCCTTAGGAGCGATTTTCGGACACTTGTTTATAGGAACTTTTCTTCATCTTTTTTGATGTAGAATCACCCCTAAAAATTAATGACTGCATACCTGAAACACCCTGTATAGAGCTCCAAAAACTGCATTTGTGTCATCATACTTCATCTTTTTCTTATCCCGAAATCTTAGCCCATTGCGATTAATTAAAGAGGCCAAAAATAATGAAATAGTATTAGGCATTTTTTCATCGAACGTGTCACCGAAAAATATTATTAAGAAACGATGCTCAAAATGACCCCAAATGGGTAAATACAAAGTTTCAAGCCAAAATAAAAATGCTGAATTTCTTGAGGAAAAAACAAACATATCGAAAACTTCAATATTTTTCCAACAAAAGGGTTGTTGAGTAAAAAAAATCAATTGAAATGCGTTTGTTTGGCATTTGCTGTTGGCCAGTTAACAATCGCAAAAAAAGTTTGAGTTATTAAGATTTTTGGTAATAGCTTATAATTTCACCTTTTTCTCCGATTATTAAATTTTGCCCAGTCATAGCTAACAGCAAATGTTAAACAAACGCATTTCAATTGTTTTTTATTGCACATCAACCCTTTTGTTGCAAAAATATTGAAGTTTTCGATATTTTTGATTTTTTCCTCAAGAAATTCAACATTTTTATTTTGGCCTGAAACTTCGGATTTACCCATTTGGGGTCATCCTGAGCATCTTTTCTTAATAAAATGTTTCGCTAAAGAAATGCCTAATACGATTTCGCTATTTTTGTCTTTTTAATTAATGGCAGTGGGCTGAGGTTTCGGGATAAGAAAAAGGTGAAGTATCCCAGAGACGTAGATTTTGGAAATTTAGACGTAGAAGAAAAGAACGAATTGATTTGTTCAACGTTAACCGAAATATTTGGGTGGTTCCAGTTAAAATGAGACACACTGTATATCGTAACTTTAAAGTTGGGTAAGAAAGAAGGAAATTTATGTAATTCAATGTAAACCGATCTGTAACACATCTCTTGCATGGGGATAATTAAGTAGAAGAGATTGTCGTTATTTGGGCATGTACCAACTATTTTATTTTCCTATTCTTAGCTTAGAATTCAAGTAGAGGTAGAACTATATTTTGATCATAAGAAGATTCGTCCTACAGAGTGATCAAATAAAAAATGATCAAAGGGGGCCATGAATTGTGGAAAATACGTCGTTGATTAGAGTTTTTTGAGTTCTATCTGCTGTCAGTTAACCCTTACTTCGGTGCAAACAAAGACAATAATTTTGGAATTATTAAAGACAATTTTTTCAAAAATAAAGAAAAGTAATTTTTAAAATCACCAAAAAGGTCAAAATGTGCTGCTATCACTATATTAGAAATTTCAGGTGTTTAGGTCATCTCCGCCATTTTTGTTTAATTGGTGTAAGGTAATAGATAACTCAGAGTCAAAATTGTATTTAATTTAGGGTCGACGTTTCGGCATTTATTGTAGCCTTCCTCGGGCCACTACAATAACAAAGACATGGAAGGTCAATTATGTTTATTTTGTCAATGCATATAATTGACTTTCCATGTCTTTGTTATTGTAATATGTCCCAGGAAGGCTACAATAAATGCCGAGATAAATGCAGAATTATTAATTATATTACCTTACACCAATTATTAGAAATTTCATTTAGATTCTGAAAATGTAGAAATAATTTTAATCGTGGTTGCTTAGGGCGCTTAGGCAGTTCCAGTAAAAACGAAAGTGATAAAAATTATTTAATAGAGTAGGTACATGAATGATTTTTCTTTATTACGCTTAAAGATATGTGACCCCAAAATACCTGCGATTTTCTTCACTGTTTTGAAGAAAATAACTAATAAAAATCGGTGACGACGTCATTTGCATTGAAACGTGTACTTTCCGATTTTTAAAAAAACGCTCTTTTTAACCTCCCCAACCCCATCACAATTTGAAAAAAATGGGAGGTTACTGCAATCACTAAAATTTTCGAATTTGAGATAGCACCAGTTCTTCACGTTTTGAGGTCTCAGGAACCCAAAAAAGGGGTTTTTAAAATGTGTCTGTGTGTATGTACGTACGTACGTACGTTCGTACGTTCGTACGTACGTTTGTACGTTCATTTGTAATCACGCCACAGCCAAAACTACTAGACCGATTTGGCTGAAATTTGGAACATAGGCATCTCGTAACCTAACTTAGATCTGAAAAGCTTTTGGAGCCAATTGTGCAACCGGAAATGCCATTTTGGCACATCAACTTTTAAATTTTAAATGCAAACCCCCATTTTTTACGTCACCATAAGGAAGACCTTCAAATTCTGCTTCTAAAAGTGTATTCATTCTTAGTGCCCTTTTGACCAAATATAAAAAAAAAATTGATTTTTATCGGACTTTAAAATCGCGGTACAGCCCAAGCCCCTGAACCGATTTGGCCGAAATTTTGCACATAGGGATTGTATTACACGTCGAAGAGCTGAACAAATTTTGAATTCAATCGACTCACGGAAAGTGCCGTTTTGGCACACCAATTTCCAAATTTAAAATTATTCTCTCATTTGACCATTAAAAACAAGTTTTTGAAAGATTCATTGTCACCATCAGAAAGGTCTTCAAATTCTGGTTTTAAATAGGGCAAAATTAATTCGCATTTAGCGCTGTTTGGTTCAAAAAATCGAAATTTTATAATAACAGTAAAAATACATTATAGCCCAAATTTCTGAATCGATTTGGCTGAAATATGGTACATGGAGATTGGGTGACCCGTTGAAGACCTGAAAGGCTTTTGAAAGCAATTGGCCAACGGGAAGTCCCATTTAAGCATATCAACTTAAAATTTTAAATACAAGACCTCCTTTTTTATGTCGCCATTAGAAAGGCGATCAAATTCTGGTTCTAAAAATGTGTTCATAGTTTCTGCCATTTCAGTGGAAAATACAGAAAAAATTCTTTCTCATTAAAAGGGTGCGGGCTGACAGTGGATGACATAAAGTGGCAGTTATTGTCAAAGAGGTGGCAAAAGATTAACCTTAAAACAACGTGATGGGTGATGTCCGAGGTGACGTCGGTATTTGTCAGAAAATTGCGAAATTAGTCATGGATTAAAAAAATTCTGTTGAATTAACTACTATACTCTGTCCGGGATCCACACGACCGAGATTCACCCGATTTCCATGGCGATTCATTGTTGACAACAATGATTCGCCATGGAAATAGGGTGAATCTCGGTCGTGTGGATCCCGGACAGACCATATCTACACAGAATACAAAGATCCACGCGATGGGGAGGTTCCAGCCGCTTCTCTGCTGCATTTTTTTAAATGTAGTGACTTTTTTGGTCAACTTCTCTTCTCAATAGCACTTGTATGCATTAGTAAACCAGAAAATACTGGGTGTCAACGGACCCATGTAACACCCTCGCCATTTGTTTATTTTTTGGAATATCCACTTGAAACTTTTAGTGGCTTAACACGTATTAATAAAACTCAATCAATATTGTTTGATTTTCATAAAAAATGTAAATACATCGGATTTTCAGAGGGTTTCAAAAGTGTAAATTAAAACTTATTCCCGCTTTATGCTGTCAAAGAAAGAAAGAATCAAATTTTTGGTTTTGCTTAAAAAACAAATAGGTTTCCATTTAAAATTAACGTAAAATTTGCTCCGAAAACAAACTTTTCAGCGATGATAAAGCATTGACAAAAAAGACATATGTAGTTGACTTTCTAAGCATTTGCGGCAACTTTTAATGGAAAGGTATTTGTTTTTTATCCATAACCAAAAATTTGGTTCTCTCTCTCTCTCTCTCTCTCTTTCTCTCTTTATTAAACCAAAAAATGTTTCATCGGGAATTAGGTTTAATTTATGAAAACCTCTTAAAATCTGATTTTTCTGTGCTAATCTGAATCGCCACTGTAACTTAAAAAGGCATAAATTACAGCCAACTTGATATTTTATGAATAATATGTATGTCCTTTTGATTTTTTTTGTTTCGGCGCTCTAGCGGCCATCTTTGAAACTCATGGTGGCATTTTTTATACGACTGTAAGAGAATTAAAGTGTCTTTCGAATGACCTAAAAAACTGACAAAATGACAAAAAAATTACCTATCTTTTCAAAAATGTAATCTACATTTACTCTTTTGATAAAAAATGTCAAATTTGTTGAAAGCTTGTTGCATTTTCAAAGAGGAACTGATGATGTTTGATTACACAGGGCAGGTTCAAAGTCTTGTTCCACAAATTGTGGAACCATCCCTGATTTTGAGGGAGTAAAAATTTTAATCCCTGATTTTGACTAATACAAATTTTGATTTCCCGTTTTTTTTGGCATTAAACTAAGCTTGCCATTGCAATAAACGGCTGCGTTTTGGTTATTGTACAAATATAATGTTGGAGGTGACATTATTTCAGAATTGAATTTAGTGTAAGTCTGTCGATATTGGAAGAAATAGTATATGTTACATACGAGGGGTTAACAATGGTGAAATATGGTGTACGACGGCCCGAAAATATGGAAATATATTTAAAATATGAAAATATGAAGTATACTGAAAATATGCAAATATTCTGAAAATATACGCGAAAATATGACAAATATACTGGAAATTCGGGAAATTTCGAGAGAAATTTATTGGAAATATGAAAGAAATATACTGAAAAAAATTTTATCTCCGGATTTATTGGAGGTGCTCCATGTAAACGTATGAGAGACGCCGTAAACGTATAAATCTGGATATAATGTAATCAACCGGCTGTAGCGTGTCTTAGATGATTTTTTTGCGAAGGGCACTAATATATTTTTGTAAGCAGAATTTCTGATATGAAAAATCTGGGTTGGCATTTAAAATTTTGAAGTTGATGTGCCAAAATGGCACTTAACGTGGGCGGATTTGGCCCAAAGTCTGACCAGTTCTTCCTTAAATCATACATTGTGCTCATACCAAATTTCGGCCAGATCGGTCCAGTAGTTTGGTCTGTAGCGTGTTTACAGACCCACAGACAGACATTTTTCAAAAACTACTTTTTTGGTTTTCCAGGACCCTAAACCATTTGATTTTTTTGCTGATTCGAACGGGAAAAAAATGCGGTGGAAATATGGAATTAAAATGAAAATATGGAAATATGAAAATAACGAAAATGTATTTGAAATATGAAAATATGTTTAAAATATGGAAATATATTTGAAATATAGAAATAGTGTACATAATTTTTTCCCGTTGTCAACCCCTCGGTAACACAGGATTAAACTTTTTTAGTCCCTTGTTACTTAATATACTATATACAACCCACCCTAAGACTTAACCACTACAGATCAACGACAGGAAGCAACAGAAAAAAGCCTGACTCACCCAGCCTCTGAGTTCGTTTGAGAATGTTCAGACTTTAGAAATGTATTCGCAGTTCTAAAACAACATTATAAAAATTATTAAAATAGATTTTGAGTAACAAATGATTTTTTTTAGGCAAAGACACCCCACCAGCTGTCAGCCTCCACGGTCGCCCAAAAGACCAAAAAGGCGAAAACTTTCCAGCACCAGGAGACTACGATCCCGATAAGGCTGAAAAAGCGACCCATGACAACGCACCCAAATACACATTCGGACTGAAAACAAACGCAGAGAAACCGTTCGACACCCCCGGTAAGATTTTAATTTTAAACCCAAAAACGTTCAACAATTTTATTAATAAACTAAAATCAGTAGATGTAAAATAACTAATTTTAGTAGATTGGTTAATGGTAATTTAAAATTGTTAACATACAGCACCTAACGCCTATAAACCATTACAACGGTCAAATGCACATCGGTACTCATTTGGGAGGAGAACGCCCACCCGCTGGGTTTCTGATACTCCTGGTTAGTGTTAATTTTTAATTTTTATTTTTCCCTTTATTAATTTAACTTTATTTTTAGCTCCCAACGTTTACAATGTACCAGATTCCCACACCCCAAAATACAGCTTTGGCTTAAGGACAGAAATTAAAAAATCGTCTGACACTCCCGGTTAGTTTGTCTTATTTTGAGACACCTATTCTTTTCTCTTTTTTAATTTCTGTTAAAAACTAATTTCCTTACTTACTTCAAAACGATTAAAAATTGTAATGTAATTAACATTTTGCACTTCAGCACCCAACGAATACAACGTGCCCACTTCCGATAAAGTCTTGCACGAAAGCTCACCCAAATTTAGCTTTGGAGCGAAAGGGCAAGTGGAGAAACCCTCGGACACCCCTGGTTGGTTTAATTTTTTAATTTATTTTAAATTAAAACGCTTTGTCTCAAAATGTTCTTTTTATTATTCTGAAGAGTAACAAATTGTGGCAGAACGTTGCATGAAGGTCTAACTTATTGACTGATTTGTTCTACTTTAGCTCCTAACGTATATAACGTCCCAATTGCTGACGACAACTCACCAAAATACAGCTTTGGAACAAAAGTTCAGCTTGAAAAACCTTCAGAAACTCCCGGTTAGTTCTCACGTTTTTTATATTGGAAAAAAACTAACTAAATAACACTTTGTGCTAATTTTGTTAATTTGCACTTTAGCCCCCAATGTTTATAACGTTCCCACTGCTGAGAACTCACCCCGGTACACCTTTGGAGCAAAAGTGCAAGTGGAGAAACCTTCCGACACTCCTGGTTAGTGGTTTTACTTTGCCTATACCTACTAAACTCCTAAAGTGTGCCACTTTGTACAAAATATATCTAAAAACTGCAGTTTTTGCATACATCAGAACTGCAGTTTCATAATTTCCCATCATAGATATCAGGAGATGAAAACATTCATTTTAAACAGAGCTGGGCAAATATTTTGACAAAATACTTATGTTATAGCAACGGTTTTCACTGATTGGACACCAATGGTAATGACATTAATTCATTTAAGGACGACATTAAAATAAATGTTGAAAGGAGTATCAATTAAAATTAATAATTGAGGCTTTCCGAAGTGAGTTAAGTTCAGGGACTCGAACCAAAACCGAAAAGAACCGAAACCGAAACCGGAATCGGTTAAAAATGTGGAACCGGAATCGGAACCGTTATTTTATTTCAGTGTTTTTTTTTTGGAACAACCGGAACCGATTGTTTTTTCGATTCTACGATTTTTTTATAAAAGATATTTTACAGAATTAATGTTGCACAGATCACAAAATTGCAAAACACTGAAAGGAAAAATTAGTTTTGGAACCGGAATCGAAAAAATTTCGGTTTTGGAACCGGAACCGAAAAAATAACGGTTCCAGAAAAATTGCGTGGGGCGGGCTCTTAAATTAGGAACCCTTAACCGGAACCGAAAACAAATATCGATTTCCGTTTCATGGAAGAACCGGAACCGAAAATGTTTTTCAGTTTTTAGTGTTAGCAAGAACCGAAACCGGCATTTAAAAACGGTTCCAGCCCCTCAAGTTGGGTAATGTTAAATGTTAATAAAATCACTTCTAACACGCATATCGTACACTATTTTTTCTACAAACACTATTAAAAGCAAAAGTTTTCAAATTATTAATTGAAAAAGTCCATGTAATTCACTGTAACTAAGGTATAGTGACAATTTGTTGCCGAGGCTAATTGTTGTTGCATTGTTACTTTTATCACTGAGTGTAAAAATAAATCACTTTTAACACCAGTGTTAAAATAAAAGTAAGTGACTTTTATTACTGATGTCTTAAAATGTCATTTTTAACAATTGTCAACAGACGTTAAAACATTTAATAGTGTTTGTAGAAAATAGGGTTTTATTTGAAACATTTAATTTTTACGAATCAAAAAAACGAGCCTAAAGCGGTGAATTTTGGTATGCTGGCCTAATAGTCAACAACAACTGAATTACAACTGAATTACAACTGATAAGCGTAATATGTAACAAGTGGGGAAATGCATCATTTCCTTACGCGTGTGCTTATGAGAACGAGGCGAAGTCGAGTACTGTACGCACACAAGTAAGGAAATGGTACATTTTCTCACATGTTACATACAAGATCGAAACATTCAAACACTATAATTAGCGAAACATTGAGAAAAAATGTGTTTTTTCATAACCTACATGAAAGGTTTAATCATCATGCAGTCATGCAGATGGTGGTGATCGAAAAAATGAAAGAAATTATCTTTAGGTTAATTACTTTCCCACTAGTGCGGAAATAATTCACTTTTCGCACATTTCCTAACTGGAATTAACAGGAAAAATGGCGTTTTTCACACGGGATTATGAAAACTACATCTATATGTTGGAAAATAGCTATTCTTGTGGGAAAAATACTACGCGTGTGCTTATTCCAGAACTATAATTCATGGCGAATCATTGAAAAAGACTTGTCGTTTTTTCATAACTTGCATGAAAGGTTTAGTCATCATGGTGATTGAAAAAAAAATAATGAAATTACCTGTAGATAATTATGTACTTTTCATACTAGTGCGGAAAGGAATCCACTTTTTGCATTGTAATTCACTTTTCGGGCTAGTGCGGAAATATGATGCATTTCCCAATTGAAATTAGTGGGAGAAATAACATTTATCCACGAGTGTTGCAAAATGGACTCATTATTATACAATGGGTGAGAAATTCTTTCGCTTTATAGGTATCCCGTGTATAAAGCATAGTA
Source organism: Pycnomerus fuliginosus (assembly GCA_963924575.1). Classification (NCBI taxonomy): domain Eukaryota; kingdom Metazoa; phylum Arthropoda; class Insecta; order Coleoptera; family Zopheridae; genus Pycnomerus; species Pycnomerus fuliginosus. The sequence goes on from OZ004622.1 coordinate 19,111,332, forward strand.
TTTTATTTGTGTGTAATGGTTATTGCTCCCTCGCCTACGGCTCGTACCATAAAGGTTATCCTCGAGAGCAATCAAATTCATTACACACTCATTGAATAAAATACTATTTTCGCACGGGATTATGAAACGTTAATTAAAACGCTGAGTGTTTTAAAAACTTTCAATTCACTAGTAAATAAAGAATTGTTTGTCGCTTTTCCTGTGGAATTAGTAGTAGTAGTAATGACGGTTTAAAGCGTCAAAAATTTACAGGCATAGGTACATACATACCTACAGTGTGGCCATAAAGTCCGCCCACCCCCTGTATCTCGGGAACCGTTTGAGCTAGAACCTTGAAATTTGGAACGCAGTCATGAATGAGTAAATGAGGCCGATTGCCGTTTACATAAATCGTCGTGACCTTGAAATGTCAAAATCATGACACAGGTCAAAAATTTTAAATGGCAAGGGGGGTCGAGTTGAAAGCTCATTTCATCCTGCATACAATAATTAAGTTAAAAAATTAATTACTGCTGCAGAATGACAGAAATTTGAAAAAATATGCTATGTATTTGGTCTAATTTTCAATAATAATATAACAAGACCTAAGATTTAAAGCGATAAAAATGCGAGATTTTTGCACGAATGCGTTCTTGCCTGGTAATTTTACGAAATCGAATGAGGACATTTATCTTTGATTATAAATGTCCGAATTTGATCGAGTTAAATTACCTCAGGCAAGAATGCTCGAGTGCAAAATCAAGCATTTTTTTCTGATTTAAATTTTAGGTCCCGTTATATTTGCGGAGATAATTTCATGAACCATTGTATTTTCATTTTCTATTATAGGCAGCACTTAGCAGCTAAACATATAATCTACGAATGTAATTTAAAAAAATGCAGCAGAGAAGCGGCTGGAACCTCCCCATCGCGTGGATCTTTGTATTCTGTGTAGATAGTGGTCAATTCAACAGAAATTTTTTACCCTTATCGACTGTGACTAATTTTGCAATTTTCTGACAAATACCGACACCACCTCGGACATCACCCATCACATTTGACAATATCTTCCTTTTAAGGTTAATCTTTTGCCACCTTTTTGACAACAACTGCCACTTTATGTCATCCACTGTCAGCTCGCTCCCTTTTAATGAGAAAGAATTTTTTCTCTATTTTCCACTGAAATGGCAGAAACTGTGAATACATTTTTAGAACGTAAATTTGATCGTCTTTCTAATGGCGACATAAAAAAGGAGACCTTTGTATTTAAAATTTAAAGTTGATATGCCTAAATGGCACTTCCCGCGGACCAATTGCTTCCAAAAGCCTTTCAGGTCTTCAACGGGTCACCCAATCTCCATGTACCAAATTTCAGCTAAATCGATTCGCTAATTTGGGCTATAATGTATTTTTAGTGTTATTATGAAATTTCGATTTTTTGACCCAAAGAGCACTAAATGCGAACGAGTTTTGTCTTACTTAAAACCAGAATTTAAAGACCTTTTTGATAGTGACAATAAATCTTTCAAAAACTTGTTTTGGATGGTTAAATGAGTGAATAATTTTAAAGTTACAAATTGGTGTGTCAAAACGGCAGTTTCCGTAGGCCGATTGAATCCAAAATTTGTTCAGCTCTTCGACGTGCAATACAATCCCCGTGTGCAAAATTTCAGCCAAATCGGTTCAGGGGCTTGGGCTGTACCGCGATTTTAAAGTCGGATAAAAATCATTTTTTTTTTAATTTTTGATCAAAAGGGCACTAAGAATGAATACATTTTTAGAAGTAGAATTTCAAGGCCTTTTCTATCGTGAGGTGAAAAATAGGGGTTTGCATTTAAAATTTAAAAGTTGATGTGCCAAAATGGCATTTCTAGTTGCACGATTGGCTCCAAAAGCTTTTCAGATCTAAGTTGGGTTATCACATGCACACGTACCAAATTTCAGCTAAATCTGTCGAGTAGTTTGGGCTGTGGCGTGTTTACGAACGTACGAACGTACGAACGTACGAACGTACGTACGTACGTACATACATACAGACACATTTTAAAAACCACTTTTTTGGGCTCCTGAGACCTCAAAACGTATAGATCCGGTCTTATCTCGAATTCGAAAATTTTAGTGATTGCAGTAACCTCCCTTTTTTTTAAATGGTGAAGTGGAGTGGGGAGGTTAAAATGCAGCAGTGAAGCGGCTGGAACCTCCCCATCGCGTGGATCTTTGACTTGGGTTTCTAGTCGAATTAGCAAAGAAAATGTATGACTGGTTTCCATGACGGTTTTAGAACTTTTTTAGAACACACAAATTGAAACATTCATTAGAGAAAAGTAGGTATAAGTAAGTCCTTTTTAGGCAGTTCTAAAACCGTCATTGAAACCAGTCTTATACAATTTCTGTGTTAATTCGGCTAGAAACACAAGTCAAAGATCCACGCGATGGGGAGGTTCCAGCCGCTTCACTGCTGCATTTTTTTTGAAACCAGAATTTGAAGACCTTTCTGATGGTGACAATAAATCTTTCAAAAACTTGTTTTGGATGGTTAAATAAGTGAATAATTTAAAGTTGGATATTGGTGTGCCAAAACGGCACTTTCCGTGGGCCGATTGAATCCAAAATTTGTTCAGCTCTTCGACGTGCAATACAATCTCCATGTGTAAAATTTCAGCTAAATCGGTTCAGGGGCTTGGGCTGTACCGCGATTTTAAAGTCCGATAAAAATAAATTTTTTTTTAATTTTTGGTCAAAAGGGCACTGAGAGTGAATACATTTTTAGAAGCAGAATTTGAAGGCCTTTCCTATCGTGACGTGAAAAATGGGGGTTTGCATTTAAAATTAAAAAGTTGATGTGCCAAAATGGCATTTCTAGTTGCGCGATTGGCTCCAAAAGCTTTTCAGATCTAAGTTGGGTTATGAGATGCCTACGCACCAAATTTCAGACAAATCGGTCTAGTAGTTTTGGCTGTGGCGTGTTTACTAACGTACGTACACACACACAGACACATTTTGAAAACCGCTTTTTTGGGTTCCTGAGACCCCAAAACGTGAAGATCTGGTGCTATCTCAAATTCGAAAATTTTAGTGATTGTAGTAACCTCCCATTTTTTTAAATTTGTGATGGAGTTGGGGAGGTTAAAATTTTGTTGGAGCAAAATTGACAATTTTTTAAAACACAAACTGTTTTCACTATCGCTTCTTTGTATTCATCTCCGTTCATCTTTCTCATATTTACGGCCCAATCACGTAAAATACCAGTAATCTCTGCGACTGGAGTCGATCTTTGTAAGACGTCCTTTTTTTACAACACAAAAGTCTTGAAATTGCCGCCAAATGCTATGTTTATTGCGTATCGTGTTTTTAGGGATGGCATCTTTAATTAATGATTCAATATTTTCAGTAGAATCCGCACCAAAACGGCACTCAAACTCGCGACTTATTGCAACAAAATGGCGCACTTTATCATTTTGGCACATCAACTTTTAAATTTTAAATGCAAACCCCCATTGTCATCATAGGAAAGGCCTTCAAATTCTGCTTCTAAAAATGTATTCACTCTCAGTGCCCTTTTGACCAAAAATTAAAAAAATTGAGATTTTTATCGGACTTTAAAATCGCGGAACAGCCCAAGCCCCTGAGCCGATTTGGCTGAAATTTTGCACATGTATAGAGAATCAAATTAGCTTTGAAATGAGGGGTACTCGAACCCCTTGCCATTTAAAATTCCTGATCTGTATGTCATAACTTTGACATTTCAAGGTCACGATGCATTATGTAATCGGCAATCAGCCTCAGTTACTCATTCATGACCGCGTTCCAAATTTCAAAGTTCTAGCTCAAGCGCTTCCCGAGGTACAGGGGGAGGGGGGCGGACTTTATGTCCGCACTGTATAATAATTGATATAGCTAGCCCTTCAAATTCAAATTTTTTTATTTTTTTTTAAGGCAAAATATAAAAACTCTTCCATCATGCCAGCTGGGTTAGTTTGCCCTCATTGTAATGTATGAAATGATGCGACTGTATTAGAAAATTTTTAAAAGAGTGCAAATTTGCTAGAAGGGGCTATACACAGGTTAGGTAACTTATTTTCTCCAAAAACATATTAGTTATTTGATTGAGTCATAGTTGATTGATTACCTATTTTTAGTGATTATTTACCTACCGCCCAGCTCTGCAATTAATCTAAACAATAAATAAAATAAAAGCAAACATCTCCTTGTCTCCAGCTCCAAATGTCTACAATATACCCAAAGCAGACAAAATTTTACACGATAGTTCACCTATGTTCAGCTTTGGCAGCAAACCACAGCTGGAAAAAGATCAAAAAAATCCGAGAATCTGGTCCATTCTTTATTTAATTTTTTGTTTTTATTCTTCCCACCTCAGCTCCTAACGTTTACAACGTCCCGGTCGCTGACAAAGTCCTCCACGAAAACTCACCCAAATACAGTTTCGGGAGTAAAGTCCAACTGGATAAACCTTTGGAAACTCCCGGTTGGTGCAGTTTCATCTTTTGCAATCTCTATTAACAGAATTAATCCGAAACTTGCATTTTTTTACGTTAAAACAAAAATTTTTTTAGGCCCAAATGTCTACAACATTCCATCTGTAGTCGGTGACAAGAAATCTGCTCCAGCTTATACTATTTCCGGCAGGAATAAGGATCTTGTAGATGAACGCGCGAAAAATCCTGGTCCAGGACAATACAATAACGTCGATCCAGAACACTACAAGACACACTCTCCGTCTTATACTATTAGTGGCCGAACAAATATTCCAATGGAAACTACTATTCCAGGACCTGGAGTCTACAGCCCTGAAAAGGTAATAATTATTTACGTAATTAGTTATGAAAAGCCCTATATTGTTTGACGAGTCATAATATTTGCCAAAACGAGCAACATTATGCGAGTCAAACTATTTAGGCTTTTCATAACGTATTCCTTACAACATTTTACCTAATTGTGTAAAATCCAACTTTTCCAAACGCAATTAGGTAAAATGTATTAACAGTCTAAACCATCACTAACTTAAATATAGGTAACATCTCATCTACGCCATCCTCCGAGTCATTCATTTGGAATTAAACACTCGTCATATTTAGGATCTGAAAACCTCTTCCTAAGAAAAGAGAGGACGTACATGCTCTTTTAATTTTCCAATTCTGTTTTAGGTAGTTCTTGATTATCAGCCGGCGCACAGTTTCGGTATCAAGCACTCGATCTATGCTGAACACTACTAACACACTTTTTTTATCGTTTGAGCTTTCAGTTACTTTATATTCCGCTTATTTAATGTTTAAGTTGCCGGAGGATTGTTCCATGTAAAATTGCAGCGTTTAACTGAAATTTGCTTTTTAATTTTGTTATTAATCTGCAATTTTTGTGTTTCTAGATCTTTGTTGTTCCTTCACTTTGTTCACTATTGCATTTATTTATGTATTTATTAACCAGATTTTCATTTATTGTTTTTTGGAATAAAACTTTGTACTAAACTGTGTTTCTGTCTTGAGATCACGCTTTCCCAGAATACCTTTCCACCAAATGCTCAAATCCTTCCGGATAGATACTATAAGTTGCAAAATGATTGTCCGCTGAGATGACAACGTTCCTCAACAACTGGTGGGTTTCGCACGTAAAAGTAGGATGTTAGAGCACTGTGTTAATGTTAAATGACAGAAAATGTATTGTCTATCGGCCATTTATAGCTATTAACATACCTAGGAATGTTATGACTATCATAACAGACGCAGATGTCAATTGAAATCCGAGCTCGGAGAGCGAGGATTTTAAGACATCTAAGTCTGTTATGATTCATAACATCCGAGGTTTGTTCAATAGTTTATCGGTTTAAAGCGATTAAAGCCAAAATTAAAAAAATGTTGCGTGAATTCGCGTCATTTTGACAATCGAGATGACAGCATTTGAATGGGGTCATTGTTGTCATGAATGGTTAATGGGCTTGTTGTCTAGAAACCATTAGATAACGTTATGATCTGCTTACCAGCCTATTTTTATGCATGTTAAGAACGCTTTAATCGCCTGAAACCGGTAAACATTATAAAAGTACTTTAACATTATAATAAATAGAATTAAGACTTCATATTTCGGTAAAATTTATAGGATGACGACATAGTAAGAAGAGAAATCCAAATTTTCTCTTCTGCTTCTCATGTGAGGAAAAATCGCTCGATAACAGATCGAACTTTATTTCGAGGGAACACTTAAATCCATGTTTGGGGTGAAATTCCCCCAAAGCGACCAACCCCCACTTCAAAGTTTCAAATGGCAATCAAATTGCTGAGATTAAGTGACGGTCCTCAGATAAATGTGGAAATGGAAGGCACTTAATAGTTATTTACGTAATTAGTTATGAAAAGTCCTATATTGAGTCAGAGAGGACAGAATCTGTTTGTTAGGGGAGGTACCGTGACACTGGCAGACCCTCAGGGACTGTGGCACCAACAACCAGTTGTGGCTGATGGGGCTGTCCACCAGGAACCATCGGCCACACGGGGGGAAGATGTCTGCAGTCTGTACGGAAGGGTAGTTATAATAGTGCTGCGCAGGACGCTAGGGACTAGTTGTGACTGATGGGACTGAAAAAGATACCACAGCTGCACAGGTACCGTGACACTGGCAGACCCTCAGGGACTGTGGCACCAACAACCAGTTGTGGCTGATGGGGCTGTCCACCAAGAACCGTCGGCCACACTGGGGGAAGATGTCTGCAGTTTGTAACATAGAGGGACATAAATTGATACCTCAACTGAACCCTTTAAGGGTACACTTTAAGCTGCCTTCGACACCAAGAAACCAGTTGTATCCGGCAGGGCTGAAAAAGACCTGCCGGTTATAGTGGGTTCGCGGGACGAAGCTTCAACAAACTCCCTAAAGAGCAGAAGTACCCGCCGTGGTATAGCAAAGCGGGGTGGCTTTTCTAGCACCCGATTAACACTATTCAGTTTCTACAGCAGAAGTACTGGGTCTTTGCAGAACCGGGGTTCCTGTAGGAAATGGATAACTGTCACAGTGCGGGCATAATGGACCATAAGGTCTGAATGCAGCGGACCCGTCAGGGAAACGCACCGCAGAACGAAATACGAAATACGAATAGGGGAGGCATCTTCGAAAACAATTATTATTCCAATGAACAATTCTTCGAATTAATAATTATTCGAAAATAATCATTCGAATTAACAATTCGTGCCTCAAGACGCACCTTGCATTTCGGCGGCTGCTGGCTTTCGGCTCCGCCGGAAGCTCGCCGCATTTCAAACAGTAGCAAGAAAGAGACGGAAACATAAAAGGACAACCACAACGGATTTATAATAGGTAGAAAAAATAGTGTAAGCGCTAATCGTACAACCACACCTATGTGTATTGTCAATGTGTACAGTCGAGAAAGTAAGTCATGCACCCAACTCTTGAGCGTTACGCTCAGAATTTAGAAAACCAGCCTTCGATAGTGGTGCATTTCCATGTCACTAGAACCGGCAGCAATTAGGGGTTGTAATGCTGGGTCAAAAAAACCTAGGACTGTAAGCCAGTTAAGAATTATTCGCTCAAGAATTTGGCATAAAGTGCATTATTTAGTTTTTCGACTGTACACGTTCAGGTGAGCGGACATAATATGAGAATAAGTTAACTAAAAAAAAATTGGCAGAATTTGTACATGAAGCATTTAACTTTAACCAGAAGGAATCTGTGAGTCAGGGGTCGGGCGCTCGGGCGGTTGCCGATCTCTGATGCTGTCGTGCGCATCGCGAACGACGCTCGATTACTAAATCCTAAAATACAAATGTTTTGCACCCCTAAAACGATATTTTTTGAAAAAATGGCACTAATGTTCTTTTTGATCCTGTAATGCAACAGCTATCGAATTCCATAATAATAATTGCTTTTTTGCTAAGAAAAACTGAGAAAGGTGTCTTTTTGCCTCTAGAATGGCAATTTTCGAAAAAATGGGTCGTGCGTTTTTGATCCGGCAACAGCTATCGAATCTGATAATAAGAATATGCTTTTTTGTAAAATAAATTCAAAAAAGGGCGCTTTCGCCATTAAAATGATATTCTTCGAAAAAATATTGGTAAGGTTTTCGACTTGAAAACAAATCAGTTATCAAATCTGGTAATAAAAATTTAACAGTTATACATACGTCTTTTTAACGGACCGTTTTTTGGCCAAAAGGGCACCATGTGTGAATACACTTTGAAAAGCAAAATTAGAAGCTTTCCTATGGTGACGTGAAAAAGGGGATTTGTATTAATTTTTTTAAAATTGATGTTACATAGACCTGAATGCAAGTTGAAAAAAAATTAGGAAATATTAACCGAAATTATGAATTGGTTTTGGCTATTAGGATGGCATATTCTTGAAGAATTGGTAATTCGAAGACTTGTTTTCGAATAATTTCAAATAATTTTTTTGTCCAATAATTCACCGGCTTCCGCCCGGAAGATATTTACATTTTAAAAACAATTTAAAATAAGTGCTTAAAAGCATCAAAAATTTTGCCCTTAAAATGAGGGGGTAGAAATTTTCCTTGTTTATTGAAAGCTTGGTCCATTTTCAAAAAACAACTGATATTTGATTACACTGGGTAGATTTAAAGTCTTGTTGCACAAAAAATGGTAGTTTAGTACCTAGCCGTGAAAGTAAATGTTTTCCAGGTCGAAAGAAAATATGGACAGTCGAGACGCAGTCAAGATTGGCCAATTTTTTGAGATCTGGAAAACTACTTCCATGCTGTGCGCTGTGCCGCATACAAAGTTTTTCTTTCTTCACCAGAAAAAATTATTTTCCCCTCTAAAAAATTTGTCTTGGCTAGCCGTGAAAATAAAATTTTCGCGGTTGCATCCACTGCTTAGTTATTTCAGCGGCTAGCCGCGCAAAATTTTGTTTTCAGTTAGTTACAGACACTTTTGTAGCTTAAAAAAGACTATTAATTTAATTTGTTTTCATAACGTCATATCCGCAAGACGTGTGACGAATGTCCACCCGAGTCAAATACTTACTGGACTTACGCGACTTTCCCTCCAGTACTCAAGTCCAGATCCTGCATTATCAAGAAGAATTAAAGACGCGAAAAAATACCGGGTGTCAACGAAATCAGGCTCACCCCCTTTTTTCCGTATTTCTTAAAATATTCGAATGAAATTTGGCACGCATGATTAACTGCATCATTTGACAGTGATTTTGAGTCATTTCCTGTTTCAGCGGAAATGAGTCCTACTTTAAAATTTTAAATGGATAATCCTGTATATCTTAATATTTTCGAGAGGTCACAATCCTCTAGATCGAAAGATAAAATGGGTCACAAAAATTATTCAAATGTATTGATATACCGGGTGTTCCGTTTGAAAATAAAAAGTTTGTCACTTCCAGTAAAACCGGAAATGGAAAAAATGTGTTTAATATGTCAGAAAGTGGCCTTTATGTACATTCGATGTTCCAAGTTTCAAAAATGTATTCCATAAGCTATGGAAAAAAATGGCAGCAGAGAAGCGGCTGGAACCTCCCCAACGCGTGGGTCTTTGATTTCAGGGACTTCTGTTTAAAATTCTAAAGTTGATATGCCTAAATGGCACTTTCCGTTGACCAATTGCTCCCAAAAGCCTTTCAGCTCTTCAACGGGTTACCTCACCTCCATTTACCAAATTTCGGGCAAATCGATCCACTAGTTTGGGCTATAAAGTGGTTTCAGTGTTATTACAAAATTTCGATTTTTCTACCCAAAGGGTTCTAAATGCGAATAAATTCTGTCTCATTTAAAACCAGAAATTGAAGACCTTTCTGATGGTGACCTCGATAGTGACAATAAATCTTTCAAAAACTTGTTTTGGATGGGTAAATTAGAGAATAATTTTAAATTTCGAAATTGGTGTGCCAAAACGGCACTTTCCGTGGGCCGATTGAATCCAAAATTTGTTCACCTCTTCGACGTGTAATACAATCCCCTTGTGCAAAATTTCAGCCAAATCGGTTCAGGGGCTTGGGCTGTACCGCGATTTTAAAGTCCGATAAAAATCTTTTTTTTTTATTTTTGGTCAAAAGGGCACTAAGAATGAATGCATTTTTAGAAGCAGAATTTGAAGGTCTTTCCTATCGTGACGTGAAAAATGGGGGTTTGCATTTAAAATTTAAAAGATGATGTGCCAAAATGGCATTTCTGGTTGCACGATTGGCTCCAAAAGCTTTTCAGATCTAAGTTGGGTTATCACATGCACACGTACCAAATTTCAGCTAAATCTGTCGAGTGGTTTGGGCTGTGGCGTGTTTACGAACGTACGTACGAACGTACGTACATACATACAGACACATTTTAAAAACCACTTTTTTGGGCTCCTGAGACCTCAAAACGTATAGATCCGGTCTTATCTCGAATTCGAAAATTTTAGTGATTGCAGTAACCTCCCTTTTTTTTTAAATGGTGAAGTGGAGTGGGGAGGTTAAAATGGTGTACCATGCTCCTGTGACACCCTGTATGTGTGCCAAATTTCATTGGAATATTTTAATAAAGGCGGAAAAAAGGGGGTGGGCCTGATTTCGATGACACCCGGTATAAAAGTAATTAAAAGTCTTGATGAAGGCATAAAGAATCAAGACATGTTGCTAGTGTTGCTTCCAAAATCATACACACTTTTAACTAGGCAGGCACTTTAGGTACTTAAGTAAAGTAGGTATGTATACCTAAACCTACCAAAAGGTTTTGCTGAAGGGCTGAAGTAAATTTGAGGGTCATACTTCGTATTGAATTATAATTTATACAAAGGTATATGGACGCTTGAGAATGATATCGACACTTTTTCAATGTTTTTTTAACAAGTAGACCTAATAAAATAATGTTTCTTTTTTAGGAGAAAGTTTTATAGCTAGGCAGGTACTTCCAAATGAAACTAATTCCTAAACTGCATTCCACGAGACTTCGCAGCAGTAGCTACCTTTAGAATTTCTTTTTTTTATGTAAATAAAATGGGGAAACTAACGGGTGTCCTAAGAAAAACCGAACGAAATATTTTTGGTAATAACTCGTGCATTTCTTACCCGATTTGGATGAACTTGGCCTTAAATTGAAGTCAAGGAATCAGGCTTTCGAACTGTCTAAAAAATTACGACAGATGGTGCTGCAATAGTTCTCTTAGTGATATTTGTCTCAAGGGTTCATTTCAGGGGCGTGGGGATTGGTCAATTATCAACCAATCGTTATGAGACTCACATAACTTTGAAGGGCGTTCATTTTTCTTTAAGAATCTTTTTTCAGAAGTTAATTTGGTTCACGCATTGACTTTCTGTGATTATTTAAAAAATATGTGTTTTCACATTTTTTCATGCAGAATGACCATGACTAAAGTAACAATGAAGCAACAAGAGCTTAATTCTCAGTAATAGCATTGTAATAGCCTTTAAATTTCCTCCAATTCGCATCCGCTTGGGTTTTTCATTCAATTAGATCCACTATTACTGAAAATTAAGCTGAAAATGCATCACTGTTACTTCAGTTATGGTCATTAGGCGTGAAAATAAGGGAAAACATATGATTTTTAAAAGATCACAGAAAATTTATTCGTGAATCATAACGAACTTCTGAAAGACGCTTTTTGAAGAAAAGTAAACGTGCTTCAAGGTTATTTTTATCTCATAACCATTGGTTGTTAACTGACCAATCCCCATGCACCTAAAGTGAGCCTTTAAAACAAGCATGGCTAAGGCTACTACGGCAGCGCCATCTGTCGTGGTCTCTTGAATGAATCGATAGCCTGATTCTTTAGCTTTAATTTAAGTCCACGTTCATCCAAATCGGTTAAAAAATGGATGAGTTGTCCCCAAAAATATTTAGTTCGGTTTTTTTTAGGACACCCGTTATAATCCAAAGGTACTAAAAGTCTCGTGGAAGGAGACAAATCGTTGGTTTGATTAATTTGTTATAATCAGTCGTCCCACATCTCTCAAAAGATTGGAAATAATTTGATTTTATTGTTACCTAATGATTAATTTTTATGTTCTGTGAATCAATTATTTAAAATTTGTAGAGCTTATTGTTCTCAATTTTTTAAAACTCATGACTTTATGTTCGTTTTCTGGCCTTGGGCCAAAATGTAGGGGTTCATAGATAAGTGGTTGCTAAGTTTATTAACAAAAAATGAAATTCAATTCAAATTCGTTTTAAAAATTCATTTACACTAGTTCCTCAATTTTTCTATGTAGGATCTGGAAACTTATATCTTCCAACAGTGACGTTATCCAGAAAAGCAAAAACTTTTTCGAAGACATTGTCCACCCTAATTTTACTGTAAAAATAGTCAATGTGGTTAACTCCCTTCACTTCAACATCATTCCAAATTGTTGCCTCCTTCGACAGCTTGCTTCTGAGCAAAGCCACATCTTTCGTGGTACTCATCGTATCGATTCTGCTGTAAAAAGTGACCACAGGAACCTTAATCTGGTCGAGGGGGTACAAAGGAGGTTTACTTTCTCCATAGATTTTGAAATTTTTCTTTCCATAGTCGTACAGCTGAAATTGCCCATTACTCAAATATATCTGACTGTAATGGTAGAGGGTTTTGAAAGACACAGCCGAAGGCCAGGCTCCCACCATTGAATTAAACATCTCCTAAAATTATCAATTAAATGCAAATTCACGCGATCGAATACCAACTGGATCGTATTCATTAGGCGTCCATCCACAAAAAAGTTCCACGAAGTAAACGATTAGTTTCTTGAAGGGAAAAACATTGTTGAAGAGTTTCAAGAAAACCACGTACCAAGATTTACGCGAGAAAATGCTTTTCCACTGTACTAAATCGTTTACGGGTTGTATGGTCCGGAAGAGATATGAGTAATACTTTGCGGGGCTCTTGACGTATTTAAGAAATGTTATCGGAGACATGGTTAGAATCAATTTGGTGGTTTCGAGGGCGTGCTGGGGTTTCAATGAAGCATAAATAAAAGGAATTGTGCCCCCCAAAGATTGTCCAATTTGTATGATTTTGCTGTTGGTGGTGTTCACGATAAAACTGGTAAAAGCCGTGACATCATAAACGCCCATTTCATGGAAACTGATTAAAGTTGGTTAGTAAAACTTGGAAATCCAGTTCTTGTAGAATTTTACTTCGGAAAAATTACCAGAGGGCTGAATTTTTATATAGCAGCGACTAAATTATAGTAAGGGCCTCAGGCAGCGGCAATTAGTATCCCGCTGGCACTATCCTTTTGTCGACGCAGAAGAAATGCGCGACGCAAGTCAGCGCGTGTCGCGTAATTTTTTAATACTGTTTAGTGATTTTCATGGTTTTTTTTATAATATATCATTAATATGCAACTAAGTTCGTGGAATGGGGTAGGTATTTTATATTGAGAATGGGATTAAAAAAAGCGAAAGAGGTAAACATTGTCCAACTGAGTTCAATTTATTACCCAAGAAAAGCGCGAAATTACGCAAATTTTGCAAAATTAACACTTTGGGGTTGAAAAATCGTAAAGGGGGATGAAAAGTCATATGGTATGAAAATTAACTGTAGTTAGGTGAGTAGAATTACAGAAAACAACACGAAAATGACCCAATTATTTAGGGTTTTGTGGGGTTGAAATATTACGAAAGGGGTCGAAAAAGTGAAAAAGGCAAAACATAGTCTAAATGAGCAAAATTTGTTACCACAGAAAGACAAAATTACGTTAACTTTACAAAATTAACGCTCGCGGGGTTGAAAAATTTTGAAGCGGTCTGCGTAAATTTTGCTTTCTGTGGGTTTTGAGGGTGAAAGCAGTTGAAGAATTATAGATAGCTTAAAAGTTAATTAAAATGACTTCGAATTACCTACAGAGGAAGCACAGAAAAACCCGAAAAGATAAATAAAAATGTATTTATTCCGCTTGACAAGGGTAGGGGTTATTAGTAGCTTAATTGTTGTAAGACTTTTTTCAATGGTTGACGGAAATCTTTGGAACCCCATGATTTTATTCCACTATTTACCTGAAAAATTTCCCAGTTTCAACCCTTAAATTTCATTCCCCTTGTTATATCATAATGAAAATTTGCCCATCCGCATACAGTGTCGCTGTAAATTAACACACCAAATCCAGCCTTGATACGTTGAGCAGTTTTTAAGTTCTCGCATTTTTGTGTTTCAGCATATTAGGGATTGTAGTGCCTTTAAGGGCGTTTTTTCACGAATTATGTACCATCAATAGAAAGCTTTCGAATTGTATTAATTTCAATCTACATTATTCGGCAAAAACTCGAGTTTCCACCCTTAACTTTTGTCCCCTTCGAAAAATTAGTCCTAAAATTCACTCCTCCTTTCTCGACGATATAGTTTCACATCAGATATTGTTACTCTGTGTAAAAACTACAAAGCTTCATGAACATTTCAACCCCTAAACTCCAACCTCCTATTTTACCACCTTCACATGCTATAAAGAAAGATGTGGTTTCAATTTCACCACCCTAATCCAATTCATTAAAAAATTGCGGTAATTTAGAGATTCATCTTTTCACCCCCTCATTACTTCACCACGGATTTACAGGGGTGAGTTTATTTGTAACTGTGTGTCGGGTGCCAGACCTCCACGTGCAACATGTTTGAGTGGTTTTCGTTTTTTTGTTAATTTCAACACCTAAATTTCATCCCCCAAAATTGGCACCCCTTCACCTTCAGCAGACTTGATGGTAGAACTCGAAAACCAAGTTGCAGTAAGATACCTCCACTCGTTCTCGAGTTATTACAATTAATAATTTTTCGCTCAATGCTTTAAGAGATATTTGTTGAAATGCAGTTTTTAACATTTCATATTTGGTTGCATATTAACGAAATATAAAAAAAAAACAATGAAAATCACTAAACAACATCTGTATTAAAAAATTACGCGACGCGCGCAGACTTTGCGTCGCGCATTGCTTTTGCTTCGCGTTACGGCCACAACATCGACTCTACGAAAAAAGTGAACAGCAACTTTTTTGTAGGGCGTGAAACGGGCTTCAATTTTGTATACTACCTCTTTTATAAAAAACCAATATTTTAGTAGATATTTGTTGAAAATCATTTTTAACACTTATTGATGGCATATCATCGGAAGCTGAACTCGGACTTTTAGCATTTCATTTAGGACTATCAAACGAACCTGTATACAAAAATTCAGCCCTCTGGTAATTTTTCCGAAGATCATATAGATTTTTTTCTATAATGACTGGACTATTACCTAAAATCCCAAAATTTTGGATCTGAACTGCTCAAAGTCGAATGCTTTTTGGAATAAATCGTTCCTCTGGTATTTCCCAACCAAACGTCGTAGCCTTCATCCCAGAACAACAAAGCTGTCGATTTGTTTCCCTGAGCCAGCCACACTTTAGAATCTGAGAATAGTGGAGGCAAAAACAGGACAACCCCTTTGGGGTTGTTGCGTGGAAGTCTATGGAGAGTCAAAATGTATCCATCTTCAGTTTCCACAGTAAAAGTTTGTTGAACGCCAATGTGCGCTTCTATAATTTCGGGCTAACGAGGTTTTTATTAAAAAAATATTCAACTATGGAATACTCACGGAGGTCTTGTCCACGTCAGGGTTGTAGTAACAGTTTTTGCTCCAATCTAGAAATAAGTAGTCTCGATAACGTTTGCAGGCGTTATTTCTGTGACTGTTAACCGAGATGACTGCCAGTAACAGTAGAAAGACGCAAGTCTTCATCTTTCAAAGCCCGCGTAATTTTTGGGACAGGTTTTCGTGTAAAATTATATTTTTTTTAACTTAACCTTGTTAGATAATATTTTAAGCAATTACGAAGATAATTTTTTCGATAAGTGGACTATAGGTAGCCATTTACATTTCTCTATAATTAATTTTATTTAAGTAATTATAGCGTTACTATAATATTCTACATAATAACGGCAATGGACAATCCTGATTAAAAACTTTTCCGATATAGTAGCCCTTGCCGTAAGAGACGTAAGGCGTAGACCGCGGAAATTGTATGAGAACGGCACTGGCAGATTTCGTTTGAATGATAATTTGGGCAGTCTACGACCTACGTCTCACAGAGCAAGGGTTAGGTACTAGATCGGAAAAGTTGTTTCAGAAACATGTGTACAAATTCCTACAGTAAAATCCCCAAATAAAAACAAGTGAAAAAGTTCCTATGAAAGTAGGTCCGATAATTTTCCCTCTGAAAATGTATCTCAAAATTCAGTCTTTCTCAATTTACTCTAAAAGTATAATCAATACGATTCTGAAATTTGGAGCGTTAATTTTTTTCAAATTTTTATGTTCATCAGGGGCGTGCATTCCAGGGGACGCTTTGTAAATTTTCCCTAAAATAGTTTTACCTGTAAGCAATTTTCTCACAAAACAATTCAGAAATCGTGATTAGCTCTAACATAAGACACAAAAAGCTGCTCTTTTTTGAAATTCCGTTCTAGAGCGCGAAAATTTTTTACAGAAGATTTTATATTATTTAACAAATTCTCAAAAGTGAGTTCATACAAACTTTTCTTCCTAAACTGACGCAAAGAAATCTGCTCCGGAACTCACTTTCGAAAAGGACCCTATACGATAGTGTCCCAGGAAATAAATTGAAAATCAGGATTTGGACGACACTAAACTTAGTTTTTTGGCGTGGAGGTATAATAAAACGTTTTTACAAGATTTAATACAAATATATGTATAGAAATTGTCCCAAGCGGTCACATTTTTATGTGGCTCTAAATACATTTGGGCCGAGAAAATGGCAATTTTCACGAATTTTTTTCTCGAAAACTAGTAGATACTAAACTTTTATTTTTCCACCAAACATTCATCTATCCCTCGCTTCGTATTCGTATTTCGTATTTCGTTCTGCGGTACGTTTCCCTAACGGGTCCGCTGCATTCAGACCTTATGGTCCATTATGCCCGCACTGTGACAGTTATCCATTTCCTACAGGAACCCCGGTTCTGCAAAGACCCAGTACTTCTGTTGTAGAAACTGAATAGCGTTAATCGGGTGCTAGAAAAGCCACCCCGCTTTGCTATACCACGGCGGGTACTTCTGCTCTTTAGGGAGTTTGTTGAAGCTTTGTCCCGCGAACCCACTATAACCGGCAGGTCTTTTTCTGCCCTGCCGGATACACCTGGTTTTTTGGTGTCGAATGCAGCTTAAAGTGTACCCTTACAGGGTTCAGTTGAGGTATCAATTTATGTCCCTCTATGTTACAAACTGCAGACATCTTCCCCCAGTGTGGCCGACGGTTCTTGGTGGACAGCCCCATCAGCCACAACTGGTTGTTGGTGCCATAGTCCCTGAGGGTCTGCCAGTGTCACGGTACCTGTGCAACTGTGGTATCTTTTTCAGTCCCATCAGTCACAACTAGTCCCTAGCGTCCTGCGCAGCACTATAACTACCCTTCCGTACAGACTGCAGACATCTTCCCCCCGTGTGGCCGATGGTACCTGGTTGGACAGCCCCATCAGCCACAACTGGTTGTTGGTGCCACAGTCCCTGAGGGTCTGCCAGTGTCACGGTACCTGTGCAACTGCGGTGTCTTTTTCAGTCCCATCAGTCACAATTAGTCCCTAGTCACAAAAGTCTGATAGGTCCAGTTATCAACCTGTCCCTATCGCAACCGCGAGGTATTTTTTTTCCCCCTCCGTACAGACAACAGAAGTATCAGTCTTCCAGTCCCTCTGTTCAGACTGCTAGGTCCCGAAGTCTCAGAGCAGCTATGGGTGTCTTTCGACCCCATTTGCTGCATTGAGGCCTCCAGTAGCCTCCTAATCTGGTCTGAAATTCCCAGTTAACCCCGGGAATTCGGTCCGCCCTCATGGAGCCCGGCGCATGAGGGTAAGGCTATTACTCTGAGAGGGCGCCCGGTGTCTCAGAGGGGTTGGTTCGCGGTAGCGGCTTTGGTACAGACACGTGAGGGTTTTAAGCCCCAGGTCTGCACGTATGGCCGTAACTAACCAGCGGACTGGCCATTCCCCTATCCACCACCCGGGGACGCGCCCGATGGGCACCCAACCGCACGGGTATCCCTCGCTTACCAAAATTTAAAATTTGGTAGAGATGAGCCCAAGCGGTCGCCTTATTGTATATATAGGGTCCTAAATGAAATAAAATCTTTGTAACAAATTTTCGCCCTCTAAAACGATAGGGTCAATTCATTCGAAAACAGTGCGTCCTAGCGATTTCAAACAAGAGCAGCTTTTTATGTCTTATGGACAGCTAACCACGATTTCGAAATTGTTTTGTGAGGAAAACGCTTGCAGATAAAAATTATAGGGAAAATGTGCAAAGCCCCTACATTAACGCAGACCCCTGATAAAAATAAACATTTGAAAACATAGTTATTTGCGTAATTAGGGTGCGAAATCGAAATTATACTTTAGTGCACGAGAATAGTTTAAAAAAAAAAAGGCGGTCTCGGAGACGGCAGGAACTTCTACGCCGCACTGCATTGGATTAATAACAGCAGCATTTATTAAATTTTTAAATATTTAAAATAAGAAAGTTGCTATGCCAAAAGGGCACTTCGGGTTGACTGATCGGCTTCAAAATCTAATCAGCTCCTCTCCCGCACAGACAATAAAATAAATTGCCACTAAAATGACATTTTTCGAAAAAATGGCACTAAGGTTTTCGGCTTGAAAAAAAATCAGTTATCAAATCCGGTAATAAAAATATACATTTATGCATAGTTTTTTTTCACGGCACCATTTTTTGGTCAAAAGGGCCCAAGTATGAATACATTTTTAGAAGCAGAATTTGAAGAGCATTCATATGGTAATGCGAAAAATGGGGGTTTGCATTTAAATTTTTAAAGTTGATGTGCCAAAAAGGCACTTTCCGTAAGCCGGTGTAGCCCAGATTCTAATCAGCACCTACAAATCTCCCACTGAATATGTGTGCCAAATTTCATCAAAATCAGTTCAGTAGTTTCGGCTGTAGCGTGTCCACAGACACACGGACAGACACACACACAGACACACAGACACACATTTTTCAAAAATAGGTTTTTTGGGTTCCTGGGACCCCGAAACGTAAAGATTTGATGTCAGTTCAATTTCGAATTTTTGATCGATTTTATACAGGGTATCCCTCGACGAGCGTCAGTTAGCCGTATCTGGAGAACTGTTTTTAGCATCGTCTTGAAAATTTGTACACAGGGGTTTCACTTAATTTTGAATCGACGTAAAATATTTTCATCAATGGCGCACTTCCGGTTATGCCGGAAATAGATACCGGCTTCCTTATTTTAAATGGAACACCCTGTATATTATGATATTTTTGGATTCTACGTTTCATTCTGGGCAAACTTTTACTAAGAATTGCTATGCCAAAAATCAACCATTTTTAAGGAAATCAAGAATTTCGCTTTTTTATGCCAAGTGCAGGCCTAACTTCAAAAAGCTGTAACATCCTTACAGTATGAAATGAGAAAACAATATTAATTGTGAATGAAGACTAATGTAGGGTGTGTCCGCTCTTGGAATCAAATTGGTTCAAATACATACAGGGTGTTCTCTGCAAATTTTTAAACTTCATCAACTTCATTGGTCAAATAGACAATTTTTTCAAATGCAATGCCCCAACTATTTTATCGCCCATCGATGCAGAATTTAATTGTCTATCATTTTAGTCTAAATGTTTGCCATGTTTAAATAAACAGTTTTTGTGATATCTCTAAGTATTTGGAATTTGACCAAAATTTCATATTTTAAAACAGGATTAAAATGGGCTTCAATTTTCGTTTGAGCAGCCTTAAGGAACTCTAAAGGCTCCTAAAATCATAGCTAACTTTGGTTATTAAATCGTGCTAAATATGAAATTTTGTTCAAATTCCAAATACTTTGAAATATCACAAAAACTTTTTTTTAAATATGGCAAACATATAGACTAAAATGATAGACAATTAAGTTCTTCAACGAGGTGCCATAAAATAGTTGAGGCATTGCATTTGAAAAAATTGACTTTTTGACCAATGAAGTTGATGATGTTTAAAAATTTGCAGAGAACACCCTGCATGTATTTGACCCAATTTGAGTGCACGGGCGGATACACCCTACATTAATCTTCATGCTAAATTAATATCGTTGCCTCATTTCATACTGTAAGGATGTTACAGCTTTTTGAAGTTAGGCCTGCACTTGACATAAAAAAGCGAAATTCTTGATTTTCTCAAAAACGGTTGATTTTTGGCATAGCAATTCTTAGTAACAGTTCACCTATAATTAAACGTAGAATCCAAAAATATCATAATATACAGGGTGTTCCATTTAAAATAAGAAAGTTAGGAGCTATTTCCGGTATAACCGGAAACGCGCCATTGATGAAAATATTTTACGTCGATTCAAAATTACTTGAAACCCCTGTGTACAAATTTTCATGACGATGCTAAAAACAGTTCTCCAGATACGGCTAACTGACGCTCGTCGTGGGAAACCCTGTATACTGCTCCGCCTTGAGCGTAGAAGTTAAAATTAATTCGAGAGCTCTCAAGACATTTCGCACCCGAATTGCGCACAATATTTTGTATACAACAGAATTCTAACTGAAAGAAACAAATCAGGAACAGGAGTAAATAGTTACTGCGGGTGCGCGAAGTAGTCATTTCAACCCCCCAACCATTAATTTTGTAAAATTCGCGCAATTTTGTCTGTTTTAGGTAATAAATTTTACTCAGTTGGTGGTTTATGTTTGTCTTTTTCGCTTTTTCGACCCCCCTTCGCAAAATTTGAACCCCCCAAAACCTAAATTGGCATAATTGGCTTATTTTGGTGTTATTTTCTGTAATTCTATTTATGTTAACTACGATTAATTCTCATCCCCCTTTACAATTTTTCAACCTCCTAAGTATTTATTTTGCAAAAGCGTAGTTTCGTTTCGTAGTCATTTCAACCCCCCAACCGCATTAATTTTGTAAAATTCGCGCAAATTTGTCTGTTTTAGGTAATAAATTTTACTCAGTTGGTGGTTTATGTTTGTCTTTTTCGCTTTTTCGACCCCCCTTCGCAAAATTTGAACCCCCCCAAAAGCTAAATTGGCATAATTGGCTTATTTTGGTGTTATTTTCTGTAATTCTATTTATGTTAATTAACTACGATTAATTCTCATCCCCCTTTACAATTTTTCAACCTCCTAAGTATTTATTTTGCAAAAGCGTAGTTTCGTTTCGTAGTCATTTCAACCCCCCAACCGCATTAATTTTGTAAAATTCGCGCAATTTTGTCTGTTTTAGGTAATAAATTTTACTCAGTTGGTGGTTTATGTTTGTCTTTTTCGCTTTTTCGACCCCCCTTCGCAAAATTTGAACCCCCCAAAACCTAAATTGGCATAATTGGCTTATTTTGGTGTTATTTTCTGTAATTCTATTTATGTTAACTACGATTAATTCTCATCCCCCTTTACAATTTTTCAACCTCCTAAGTATTTATTTTGCAAAAGCGTAGTTTCGTTTCGTAGTCATTTCAACCCCCCAACCGCATTAATTTTGTAAAATTCGCGCAATTTTGTCTGTTTTAGGTAATAAATTTTACTCAGTTGGTGGTTTATGTTTGTCTTTTTCGCTTTTTCGACCCCCCTTCGCAAAATTTGAACCCCCCCAAAAGCTAAATTGGCATAATTGGCTTATTTTGGTGTTATTTTCTGTAATTCTATTTATGTTAACTACGATTAATTCTCATCCCCTTTGACTTTTCATCCCCCTTTACAATTTTTCAACCTCCTAAGTATGTATTTTGCAAAAGCGTAATTTCGTTTTTCGCCGGTAATAAGTTGAACTCATTTGAATTCAGTTTACCTTTTACAATTTTTCAGCCCTCTTCGCAAAACGTATAAAGTATTTCAAACCCTCCCGTGCGGTTGGGTGCCCATCGGGCGCGTCCCCGGGTGGTGGATAGGGGAATGGCCAGTCCGCTGGTTAGTTACGGCCATACGTGCAGACCTGGGGCTTAAAACCCTCACGTGTCTGTACCAAAGCCGCTACCGCGAACCAACCCCTCTGAGACACCGGGCGCCCTCTCAGAGTAATAGCCTTACCCTCATGCGCCGGGCTCCATGAGGGCGGACCGAACTCCCGGGGTTAACTGGGAATTTCAGACCAGATTTAGGAGGGTACCGGAGGCCTCAATGCAGCAAATGGGGTCGGAAGACACCCATAGCTGCTCTGAGACTTAGGGACCTAGCAGCCTGAACAGAGGGACTGGAAGACTGATACTTCTGTTGTCTGTACGGAGGGACAAAAAAAAATAAAAAATTACCTCACGGTTGCGATAGGGATAGGCTGATAACTGGACCTATCAGATTTTTGTGACTAGGGACTAATTGTGACTGATGGGACTGAAAAAGACACCGCAGTTGCACAGGTACCGTGACACTGGCAGACCCTCAGGGAATGAGGGCGGACCGAATTCCCGGCGTTAACTGGGAATTTCAGACCAGATTTAAGAGGATACTGGAGGCCTCAATGCGGCAAATGGGGTCGAAGGACACCCATAGGCTGCTCTGAGACTTCGGGACCTAGCAGTCTGAACAGAGGGACTGGAAGACTGATACTTCTGTTGTCTGTACGGAGGGAAAAAAAAAAATAAAAAATACCTCGCGGTTGCGATAGGGACAGGTTGACAACTGGACCTATCAGACTTTTGTGGCTAGGGACTAATTGTGACTGATGGGACTGAAAAAGACACCGCAGTTGCACAGGTACCGTGACACTGGCAGACCCTCAGGGACTGTGGCACCAACAACCAGTTGTGGCTGATGGGGCTGTCCACCAGGAACCATCGGCCACACGGGGGGAAGATGTCTGCAGTCTGTACGGAAGGGTAGTTATAATAGTGCTGCGCAGGACGCTAGGGACTAGTTGTGACTGATGGGACTGAAAAAGATACCACAGCTGCACAGGTACCGTGACACTGGCAGACCCTCAGGGACTGTGGCACCAACAACCAGTTGTGGCTGATGGGGCTGTCCACCAAGAACCGTCGGCCACACTGGGGGAAGATGTCTGCAGTTTGTAACATAGAGGGACATACATTGATACCTCAACTGAACACTTTAAGCTGCCTTCGACACCAAGAAACCAGTTGTATCCGGCAGGGCTGAAAAAGACCTGCCGGTTATAGTGGGTTAGCGGGACGAAGCTTCAACAAACTCCCTAAAGAGCAGAAGTACCCGCCGTGGTATAGCAAAGCGGGGTGGCTTTTCTAGCACCCGATTAACACTATTCAGTTTCTACAGCAGAAGTACTGGGTCTTTGCAGAACCGGGGTTCCTGTAGGAAATGGGTAACTATCACAGTGCGGGCATAATGGACCATAAGGTCTGAATGCAGCGGACCCGTCAGGGAAACGCACCGCAGAACGAAATACGAATTTCAAACCCTACAAAAGTCTAATTCGCATAATTGGTTTATTTTCGTGTTATATTTTGTAATTCTACTTTTAATTTTCACCTCTTTGACTTTTTATCAAATTTTGCAATTTTTCAACCCACTGAGCGCCATTTTTCAAAATTAGATGAATTTTATTTTTTTTCCCTGGTAATTCTCATCACTTACTTATTTTTATTACATTTTCACATTTTACAGCTTTTCAATTTTTCAATCCCTACGGTGCTAATTCTACAAACTACTTAAAATCTTCGTGTAGCTTTTGTTCATTTTCTAGTGCGGACCGTAAAAAAATTACGCAGTCCAGCATTGTCATTGTCATTGATGAAAAAAAGTTTTTTTGACAGTTTTTTTGCACAAAAAAGTTCTTTATAGCGGTAGTCACCTCCAAATTTCAGAATCGTATTATCGGGTATCGACCGCGGCGTGCGCGGCGTTCATTTATTAAAATTTGAAATTCAAATGCTTTTCACCCCTAAAATGACATTTTTTGGAAAAATGACACTAAGGTTTTCGATCCGGCGATGCAACCGCTATCGAATTCGATAATAATATGCCCTTTTTCTAAGAAAAATTCAAATACGAGAACTTTTGCCCCTAAAATGTCAATGTTAGAAAAAATGGAACTAAGGTTTTTGATCTGTCAATGCAACAGCTATCGAATCCAATAGTAAAAAAATGCTTTTTGCTAAGAAAAATTCAAAAAAGGGCCCTTTTGCCACGAACATTAAATTTTTCGAAAAAATGGCATTAAAGTTTTCGGCTTGAAAAAAAATCGGCTATCAAATCCGGTTATAAAAATATACAGTTATACATAGATTTTTTTCACTGTACCAATTTTTGGCCAAAAGGGCACCAAGTGTGAGTACATTTTTAGAAGCAGAATTGGAAGAGCCTTCATATGATAACACGAAAAATAAGGGTTTGGTTAAAATTTTTAAAGTTGATGTGCCAAAGAGGCACTTTCCGTGAACCGATGTCGCCCAAATTGTAATCAGCACCTAAGAATCTCCCACTGAATATATGTGCCAAATTTCATCTCGATACGTTCACTACTTTGAGCTGTAGCGCGCTTACAGACAGACACCGACATTTTTTCAAAAAACACTTTTTTGGGTTCCCAGTATCCTAAAACGTAAAGATTTGATGTTTTTGGCAATTCGATTTTTCTAAATTTTTGGATCGATTCCAGCAACTGCTCCCCGGAGTGTAGAAGTTAAAAAATAAAATGTCGTTTTCTTTGTTTCGCTGAATTCCGCTCCGTTTTTAAGAAAAATATTAATAAGGATGAAGTTTTACTCAAAAAGTGTGATGAGTAGGGCGCGGATTTTATGCAAAATGCATATTGGAAACGGATAAAGATTCAATCTCACTAAAAGGAGTCATTTGACGTAACTTAAAATTTGCATATTTTGCATATTTTGAAATCTGAAGCATATTTTAGTGCACGGAGCATATTTTTTAAAAAAGCGAATATTTTTGCATAGGTATTTTATTAAATTCCTATATTTCCAATTTCTTTTTTCGAATAGCCAAATGAAAGAAGTGTTCCAAAATCGATACCTGTGAGTGCCCGACCGTGTTTCGTACCCAATTCCTTGAATTTTCAACCCCTAATCAGTCTTTAATTTCCCCTACTTGTAGGTGATTGATTGCGACAATTCGCTTATTTCTTCAGTGACGTCACGCGACGGCTATTTATAGGTTCAAAACATTATTATCTCCCTCTTCTGCTCATTAAAGAAAGGAATATCGGTCTCTGTCGGTCGCCTTCAAGCGCGCGCGAATCGCATTGTCATCCTTTTTTAACACGTTCAGATTTAAGTATAATGTGTACTCTTTTCTCAAAAAATACCTTGATTTGCAAACGCCTACATGCCAGGGTCGAATTCAAGGGGTGGATTAACTTTTTGGCCATATAATAATAATACATATTCATGATTAACAAATATGTCCTCGCATTGGTTACATCTTTAGTGTTTCCCATGAAGATTTCTTTACATTTATAAGCCACAACATATTGTAATACTGCAATTCACTTTTTGTAAAAAAATTACCACTAAAAATATACCGATGGTTCAAATGGTTCAATGTATCTTTCTTAATTATCGGCATATTTTATATTTTGTGCTAATTACGTGCATTTTTAGACATATAAGTGCATATTTTGTGCCTATTTTGTTAGTTTTTGATGCATATATATGCGCATATTTTGTCAGTTTTCTGTGCATACGAATCCGCGCCCTAGTGATGAGGTCCGATAGACTATTTGTATGATTCGAAGCCAAATCAACCAATAATAGGTAGTTCAAAGCATTACCCGTTTATGTCAAATCACGATAAAACATGGCTTCTAAATACAAAACTAAATAAATAAGACGAGGACAAACCTACACTGAAAACGAAACAGATGGTGGATGATAGGAGATATGGAGGTTTTTCGGGAAATGACGCCACAATCGTCATATCAATAGAAAAAAGGTACAGGAAGCCTCAAATGATAACTTGCCTTTCGCTTTTTTCTCTATAATAATAACGTTGGACTATCATTCTATCATCTACTTTTTATCGTACTCTCAGAAAATTATGGTTTAAAAATAGAATATTATGTTATTAGGAGTAAAAGTGATACTTTGTGTGGCAAAGCTGGGTGTTGAGCCACACAAAGGCACTTTTACTTCGAGTAACACATGCTATTTTTTCTTCAAACGCAGAAAATTCATTAAAAGTGGATATTTTTGCTTAAATTATTTCTCAAATCTTTAACAATAAGCTTAATTTGCTAAGAAGATTCACAAGTGGTATGTCGTCTGAGTGAGAAGAACGTCACTAATTACTCCGGCGGCTGAAAAAAAAAATTCCGCCGCCGGAGTAAAAATAATGTACTTCATTGCCCTGGCATATAAATGTCACTTTAACGTTGAAAAAATGTCATTGAAGTACGTTTTTTTTTGACGTTTGAAGAAAAAATGTATATTTTCTATTGCAATACTCTAGTTTTCTGCACTACCTTGAAGTGATTTTATTAAGTCTGTTTTCATTTTCTGAATGCCTGCTGTATAATGGAAATAGATCAATAGTGAACATAGAGCACTATTATTATCAGACTCTCAATAGAGGCCGGAGATCGTTCATGCAAATTGTTTATGTCATAAAAATCTATTTTCATCATATTCAAGTACGGCCGAGATGTACTAAAGGCAGATGTTTTATCACAACGACGGCGACGTACATTTTACACCGCCGTCGTTCGATCAGACGCTTGCGCCGTGACGCCCATTCCTTCCAGTAGTGACTGTCATGTTGAAATAAATGAACATGTCTCTAAAGATCTTTAGCAAAACAACCAATTAGACAATAATGTGTAGCACGTAACATGCCATCCGAATTAACAAAACGTAAACAAATCGAAAGACTTTTTTTTAAACCGACGTTCGCCCAGTGGATGCACATAATAAAAAATTGAAGCAAAATCCGGTGGATGTTTATTATGAGTAAGTTCTTTGTGTGACGTCCTGTTTTTATCCCAGTTGGAAATGTAAAAATAGAACAAAATTTGATGAAATGTGCTCAAGAGTGGTGAATTTTTCCTGCAGAGACAGTTTAAGCCCAATCTGCAATCGAGGCATGAAATTTTTCTAGTATCAGAC
Organism: Pycnomerus fuliginosus; assembly: GCA_963924575.1. NCBI lineage: Eukaryota > Metazoa > Arthropoda > Insecta > Coleoptera > Zopheridae > Pycnomerus > Pycnomerus fuliginosus. The sequence continues at coordinate 19,138,304 of OZ004622.1, forward strand.
TTGTAAAAACTTTGTGTTCTTTTCAGTTTCGTGTTTTTAATATGATCGGTAAGTTTTAAAGTCCTAAAAAGACCTAATTATTATTTAAAACGTTAAAGCCCTCTGTTCGTGAAGTTTTACATTTTCATGGATTTATTTATGAGGACAGTTAAAGAGCAAAAAAGAGTGTATTTTCTGCATTAAATATGCTGTGTTGAATGCAATTTTACTGCCTCAGACAGCTAGATATTTCTCATTTTGCATATTTTATACAGGGCGTCCACCATCAACCCCCAATCCAGCTGTTTCTTCCAAACGATGAAAAAATCAGACAAAAAGTACTTATAAGCAGTTTAAATCCTAACGCATCAAAGACACCTGTTAGCATCAAGCCATCAACCTCGAAATGATATATTAAGCCGCGTCCTTTATTTGTCAAAAACGAGCCATTTTTAGATGTTTCTTGAGTTTAAGGAATTTCGGGAAAGAATTTATCTAAATATTTACGTTTATATAAGGATTCGGGTCTATAAATAAAAACTGCTTGTTCAGAAATCATGTAGAACTAAGAATAGCCTGCAATATTTTGACATGATTTACTATAATACCGTTGAAAGAACACCGCCGCAAGGGTAGATAAAGTAAAACTTTTACAGTTATTGTAAACAAACCCGCCAACACTAATTCATTAAACAAAATTACGAACGAGCAAACTTCGTTTTCATCCCCATTTTAATTCCTCGGAAAATATATTAAACTTGAGCAAAAAATGGGGCGTAAGAGAAATCCGCCTGCTTTAACTAAGATATAGAGGGATCGATCCCAATTCTCCTTCATTATGAGGCCGTTCTCTTGTCCTTTGTTGTCGGCTCCAATTCAAGCGATATGCTTAATATAATGCTTGGTTTCAGTGAGGCCAATTAATAAAACGAAAAGTTTTATAGTTACAGCAAAATTGTAGGTAAGAGGTATAATTAAAAAACTTCATAAATTTTAAAGCAGATTATCTTGTAAGAAAATTGGTTGCTTGGAAAGAATCTATTTTTGAACCTAACTACCTAGGTAATTTTACATCATAAAAATCAAGTTCAGAATGGGCCAGAATAAATCTGCCCTCTTGTAGTCATGGTTACAATGTCTGAAGCCTCGTCATATGAACTTGACGCAATCGGTGATGGGATACCGGCAAAGCGTAGGAGGCAATGAATATCTCAGTCGGATAATTTTGAAGACTTTTACTTAATTTAATAATAAAATAGAAGATAAAATATTAATAATCCACTGCTATTAGTAAGAATGGTGGTAATTCCGAACTATCCTGGCGCCTCCACCATTTTTACATCAGGATTTCAGTGTAGAGCTCAGATCTGAAGGATTTAAAGTAATCCTAAAAAGTTACGCAAGTCAGAGTTTCCTAATTTTGTTTACTAATTCCATTTTACCAAAAATAAAAGAGAAAATATCAATAATTGTAATGTAGAAAGTAGAACTGAAGGATCCAACATTATTTTAAAAAGCTTCTTTCTCAATTTGGACTAGTTAGTTTTTGCTACAAAGGATATCAGTAATTCACTAAAAATAATAAGAACGGTGTTCTTTTCGAGAAATCGTGCTCACGTACGTACGTACGTACAGCCGAAATAATTGAAAATGAACAGGGACTGAGATTCGATCCCAGCACGGTAACATTCTAAGATATTCGATATCTCTATCCGTTTCCACGATACGGACAATCAAAAGTCAAAAAAACAGAAAAAAATTCGTAAATAATTAAGGGGGCATCGCAGGTCTATTCCGAGGGCAGTTTCGTGTTCGGGAGGGTCCATTTACCAAGTGCTGAAAGTTTCAATCGATTAGGAGGAAAAACACTTTCCGATAATTTTTGACGAATGTAGAATTTTGGAAAAATCAAAGTTCCCCGATCTTCACCAAATTTACATATTGCCCTAATTTGGGAACGAGAAAGGGAATGGTCAAGACCGCGATTCGATATCTCTATCCGTTTCCACGATACGGACAATCAAAAGTCAAAAAAACAGAAAAAAATTCGTAAAAAATTAAGGGGGCGTCGCAGGTCTATTCCGAGGGCAGTTTCGTGTTCGGGAGGGTCCATTTACCAAGTGCTGAGAGTTTCAATCGATTAGGAGGAAGAACACTTTTCCGTTCATTTTTGACGAATGTAGAATTTTGGAAAAATCAAAGTTCCCCGATCTTCACCAAATTTACATATTGCCCTAATTTGGGGACGAGAAAGCGAATGGTGAAGACCGCGATTCGATATCTCTATCCGTTTCCTCGATACGGACAATCAAAAGTCAAAAAAAACAGAAAAAAATTCGTAAAAAATTAAGGGGGCGTTGCAGGTCTATTCCGAGGGCAGTTTCGTGTTCGCGAGGGTCCATTTACCAAGTACTGAAAGTTTCAATCGATTAGGAGGAAAAACACTTTTCCGATCATTTTTGACGAATGTAGAATTTTGGAAAAATCAAAGTTCCCCGATCTTCACCAAATTTACATGTTGCCCTAATTTTGGGACGAGAAAGCGAATGGTGAAGACCGCGATTCGATATCTCTATCCGTTTCCACGATACGGACAATCAAAAGTCAAAAAAACAGAAAAAAATTCGTAAAAAATTAAGGGGGCATCGCAGGTCTATTCCGAGGGCAGTTTCGTGTTCGGGAGGGTGCATTTACCAAGTACTGAAAGTTTCAATCGGTTAGGAGGAAAAACACTTTTCCGATCATTTTTGACGAATGTAGAATTTTGGAAAAATCAAAGTTCCCCGATCTTCACCAAATTTACATGTTGCCCTAATTTGGGGACGAGAAAGGGAATGGTCAAGACCGCGATTCGATATCTTTATCCGTTTCCACGATACGGACAATCAAAAGTCAAAAAAAAACAGAAAAAAAGTCGTAAAAAATTAAGGGGGCGTCGCAGGTCTATTCCGAGGGCAGTTTCGTGTTCGGGAGGGTCCATTTACCAAGTGCTGAGAGTTTCAATCGATTAGGAGGAAGAACACTTTTCCGTTCATTTTTGACGAATGTAGAATTTTGGAAAAATCAAAGTTCCCCGATCTTCACCAAATTTACAAGTTGCCCTAATTTTGGGACGAGAAAGCGAATGGTGAAGACCGCGATTCGATATCTCTATCCGTTTCCACGATACGGACAATCAAAAGTCAAAAAAACAGAAAAAAATTCGTAAAAAATTAAGGGGGCATCGCAGGTCTATTCCGAGGGCAGTTTCGTGTTCGGGAGGGTGCATTTACCAAGTACTGAAAGTTTCAATCGGTTAGGAGGAAAAACACTTTTCCGATCATTTTTGACGAATGTAGAATTTTGGAAAAATCAAAGTTCCCCGATCTTCACCAAATTTACATGTTGCCCTAATTTGGGGACGAGAAAGGGAATGGTCAAGACCGCGATTCGATATCTTTATCCGTTTCCACGATACGGACAATCAAAAGTCAAAAAAAAACAGAAAAAAATTCGTAAAAAATTAAGGGGGCGTCGCAGGTCTATTCCGAGGGCAGTTTCGTGTTCGGGAGGGTCCATTTACCAAGTACTGAAAGTTTCAATCGATTAGGAGGAAGAACACTTTTCCGATCATTTTTGACGAATGTAGAATTTTGGAAAAATCAAAGTTCCCCGATCTTCACCAAATTTACATGTTGCCCTAATTTTGGGACGAGAAAGCGAATGGTGAAGACCGCGATTCGATATCTCTATCCGTTTCCACGATACGGACAATCAAAAGTCAAAAAAACAGGAAAAAAATCGTAAAAAATTAAGGGGGCGTCGCAGGTCTATTCCGAGGGCAGTTTCGTGTTCGGGAGGGTCCATTTACCAAGTACTGAAAGTTTCAATCGATTAGGAGGAAAAACACTTTTCCGATCATTTTTGACGAATGTAGAATTTTGGAAAAATCAAAGTTCCCCGATCTTCACCAAATTTACAAGTTGCCCTAATTTGGGGACGAGAAAGGGAATGGTGAAGACCGCGATTCGATATCTCTATCCGTTTCCACGATACGGACAATCAAAAGTCAAAAAAACAGAAAAAAATTCGTACAAAATTAAGGGGGCGTCGCAGGTCTATTCTGAGGGCAGTTTCGTGTTCGGGAGGGTCCATTTACCAAGTACTGGAAGTTTCAATCGATTAGGAGGAAAAACACTTCCCGATCATTTTTGACGAATGTCGTTCGTGATCCTGGGACCTTGAAACGTAAAGATCTGGTGTTATCTCAATTTCGAATTTTGGAGTAACCTCCCATTTTTAAATTGGTGGAACTAACGTAGCCGTATCGAAAAATGACGCCTAAAATTAGTTTTTTGTAAATATGTTCTTTCCAACGCCCCGACGATAAAAAATATTGCCACAAAAATTGTAGATAATTAAATTCTCTACAATATTGTTGTATAACTTTTTTCTGTAGAATGAATAGTTTTGGAGTTATGCCCAAGTAAAACCAAGCGCAACTCTTGTGTGAGAATTCACAGGATCAGACTTTTTTTGCAACCCTATTAAATCAGGAAAGTTTGTTTGATTTTTGTACACATTTTCAATATGTTGACCTTTGAAAACGTTTCTACACTTTGGTTTAACTAACCAACAGTTTGTTGCCAAACAACGGGCGTTCTGATTGGCTGGTTTGGCAAACTAGAAAAACCGCAAACCAGGCCCATAGTCTGAGAAAAAAAAGTTATGTAACGAACTGGATGTTGTGTAGAATTTAATGCTCTACAATTTTGGTACGTAACTTCTTTCTGTCAGACTTAGGGGATGATTGTTTAATGCTAAAATGAGAGAAATTGCATTGTCTATACGTCATTTGTCATTGTAACATCGATGTGAAAAGTTACAGAATCAGGGGGTTAGTTTGAGAGTTGTGCTCAAGTTACATCAAATCTTTTTACGGTTTATTGACGTCATTAAACCTGTAGGAAAGCGTGGTCGTCTACACAGGTTATCACATTGAAGAAGTAAATCAAGCAAATTTTCGCGAATTAATACAGTTGCTTAAAAAGTGTGTATCGAATGTCGTTCATTCGAGGCTTCATTTTACTGGAGCATAACTTCGAAGCGATTCATCATACAGAAAAGTTTTATACCAATTTTATTGTCGACATTTTTGCAATGTGTATGTTTTTTACCTCCTTGGGAAGTTAAAATATTTTCAAAAAATTATACATCAGAGAAGCTGTTGTAATCTTTAATTTTCGTGTATGGTTAGTCAATTCAACACCTACGTTGAACATGAAAATATTTAGTCATTTTTTTCACACTTTGTGACAAAAAACCACACGTATCACATTTGACAACAAATATAACTTTACGTAATTCACTGTCAGTTCGCAACTTCTAATGAATGAGGGATGAGAATTTTCATATTATTTTCCACCCAAATACTAGAAACTGAAATAGATTTTTTGAACCATCTTATATTTCAAATTTTAAAGTTGATAAGCCAAAATAGCATTTCCCCTTGACGAACGGCTTCCAAAAGCGTTTTAGCTCTTCAATCTCCAAATTTACAAATCGATCTAGTAGTTTGGGAGAGTAGTGTGCTTTTAATGCTTTTACAAAATTTCAATTTTTTTTGCCTAAAGGGCACTGAGCGTGAATGCATTTTGTATTAGTCAAGACCATAATTTGAAGGCCCTTCTGATGGTGACAAAACAACCAATTTTTAAAAAAAACTTGTTTTAGATAGTTGAACGAGAGTTAACGAGAGAAGTTTCAAAATTGATGTATACTAAAATGGGTCGATTTCATCCAAAATTTTCTTGTCATATCGAAGAGTAACATCAATCTCCATATCTTCATATCCTTCATATTCTTCACTGTTATTGTTTATTTCAGGGATTTAGTATATTGTATATATTTAGTATATATCCTTCATATTCTTCACTGTTATTGTTTATTTCAGCGATTTAGTATAGAAAACTAATTCGGTTTACTTAATTAAATTTAAGTAAACAAAATGGGAGCTAAAATATGAATAATTCACTATAGTAATAGGCAGTTAAATTAACAAGAACGGGGTTGGTTTAAAATAGTTGGGGAGACGTCTCGAAAACGGTAACAGCTACGAAATTTTATTAAATTAGAAAAAAGTTGTATTTTTCAGTGTTGATTAAGAGTTTGAAAAGAAATCTAAGATATCTAGAATGGTTACTGAAAACACTGAAAATTTGTACCTAATTCACAATTCCAGCATTCAATAAATTTTCTCATATTTTTACAATAAAATTATTATTAAACATTAAAGTACCTAACCCATTCCATTTTCGTCGATTTACAGCATCACGAGACACAAACGGAAAATTAGATCGCCCGTTACCAGAAGCGTACTTTGAAAAAGATATCCACAGTATAATTTAGGAGCGGTCTGGAGAAACGAGGCCTGTGGGAACGCATCCCGAACTTTCGTGCACAATGCCGTGGATCCACAATTTCCCAGGAAAGGAAAATTCATGAGTTATGTTCTTAGTTCGCCTCAATATTTTACATCTGGACATCATTTGCATTATTCTGCTTCGGGAAATTCTCGAGAAGATAAATAAGTTTTAATTGATTAAGTTTGGTTTGTTTTATGGGTCCATTAGCCAGATTGCGATGCTGAGAGCTTTCAATTACCGTCAGATTTTGGACTCACTTGTGTTTTATTTTTCTATATTAATCTTGAGATGCAATTTTTGCTAAACACATTTCGTATCCGAGCTTTAATGGTTTAAAACTTGTGTTAACTTTTTTAGAGCAGTTTATATCAAGACCTCTTTGTGGTGGGCACAACTTTAAAAAAATTTCCATTTACGACATTGACGACGTTCCTTCCTGGTCATGCACACGCGTATTTCCATTGTTGAATAAAAATCGATATTGCACATATTGCAACATAGGTACCTATCACATGTGAGTAATTCTGAACAAAAGGTCATAAAAATTAGTCTGATTCAATGATTCTGGAAATTTTCCATATTTCTTTGTTAATATTATACTAACGCCCATTTGCGCCGTAATTTTAAGGAGTCCTTAAAAATAAGTGAAGTTTGTTTACTTATCTTTGAGTAACCTCTTAACATTACTATAAGAACTAAAAAAAGGCCGTCTACCCCGACGTTGCTTAATTTTAAGCGATATACTTAAAATGTGACAAGAATGAAAATGTTCTTATTGTTTACCTAAACGTCATTCTTGTTCTTATTTTAAGGGTTGCTTAAAAAGTTAAACAACTTGGAGGTGCAAGCGGCCTTAAGAAAGTTTACCAATGTTGTTTCTAGGACAACGCCCACTTTTTACTCATCACATCAATATTACGAAATTTAGATTTTTTTGCCTAAAGGGCAGTAAGTGGCATTTGTGTTATTTAAAACCAGAATTTGAAGACCTTTCTGATGGAGACAATAAATATTTCAAAAACTTGTTTTGTCTTCAAAAACGTTTCGGCTCTTCGACGGGTAATACAGTCTTCACGTTCAAAATTTAAGCCAAATCGGTCCATGTGATGGGTTTGGGGTTTTTGAACTTATTCCTTACTTTTTTCGTCTCACAAAGACTTTTCATTAGGTATACAGGGTGATTCACGAAGACCGTTCATATATGTCAAAATTTGTGTCCAAAAATTGATTTGCAATACGTAATATAACAACTTGTATCTTCCAAGCGATTGAAGATTAAGGAACTAAACTTAGAGGGTTGAAACTAGGATCTTTGGGCTTTCTTTTGATGTCTCACTTGATCATGTTGATTGAACAATATGATGGCGGTAAATAATTTTTTTAAATGTCAAAGAGAAATAATTGTCCGCAACTTAATTTTTTTAAATAGGAATACCATAATTTGATGTGGTCAAAAGACGCAAAATTAAATTTCCTTTAGACAAGTTCCCTATACCTATTTTCAATATTTTTGAAAATATTTGGAATTTTACTCTCCATTCATTTTCTACTGACAGAACATCAAAATTTGAATTTTAGGTTGGTATGAGGAAATTTTGCAAGGAATTTTGCTAACAGGTGAGTTGGTACAAGCGATTTCAATGGGATACGTCAGAAAACATGACATGCGTCAAAATTGAATTGGCCCATAATGGCCTTTGTGTGCGAGCAGTTTTGAGTAAAGTGCAAAGAAAAATATTCACGAAAAAGCCTCAGGTACGTTTATCTGTGACACTGCTGCTAACAATAAAAATAAATCCTAGAAAATTTGGTTATGTGATGTTTTTGCTTTCCCGCCAAATTTCCCTTACAAATTAGGGTTGTACAGTTCCAGAAAAATTTTAGTTCTGCTATAGTAAATGACCGTGTGTGATTTAAAGAAAATAAGCTTAAAATACGCTTTAGATCAACAAATCAGTAACAGTCGGTTCTACACCTTTAAAAATCTGTCCACAGCTAATTTTGAAAAACTAAATTCCTTGAATAATTTACGAGCGTCGGATCACAGATCGACAACATAAGCTAATTTGTTTTTCTATTTGTACATGCGTTCAGCAACTGTGAAGGAATTAATTGTCCAAAATGTGTCCTAAAAATTACCAGAAGTGAAGAAAAACGAATTTTTGAAAGATGGGAAAGTCTTTTTGAACATTTCTTCTTTTCAAGAGCCTCCTAAAATTACATAGTTTAGACCTTAAAAACGCGTTAATTTTTTATATCGTTGAAAATATTGAAAATAGGTATAGGGAAAGTTAAATAGCAGTCTAAAGGAACTTAAGTGTGGCATTTCTTGACTGCATAAAATTGTGGCATACTTACATTTGGAAAAATGGAGTCGTGGACAATTTCTTTCAGCCATTTTTGAAAATTAATTTCCTTCATATTGTTACGTCAACAAGAACAACTCACTAATCAAAAGAAAGCTCAAACCTTCTACTTTCAACCCTCCCAGTTTGGTTCCTTAATCTTAAACTGTTCGGAGGATATAAATTTTTCTATTGCGGATTGCAAATAAATTTCTTGATAGTTGATACGAATTTTGACGTCAAAAACGGTCAAGTGTGTTTACACTACATGATTTGTCATATGATTTTGCAAATGAAAAGTCATAAGGTAATATTTTTGTGTTTACACTGCATTATTTTTGCTATTACTCCAGTCATAAGTAAATCAAAGCATGAATAATAGCAAAATATTATGAAAATTAGGGAATAGGACGGTGTCTATTTCGCCATGATAATTCATACGATTTTCTTGAATCGCCTGCCATTTCTCGAAAATTTGTTTCCCCCCCCTGGTGTGCAGAGGCAACCCTGTTGTGACTTTTTTTACTTATTTTTTTATTGAAGTTTCGAAATTGGTGTGCCAAAACGGCACTTTCCGTGGGCCGATTGAATCCAAAATTTGTTCAACTCTTCGACTTGTAATACAATCCCCATGTGCAAAATTTCAGCCAAATCGGTTGAGGGGCTTGGGCTGTACCGCGATTTTAAAGTCCGATAAAAATCTATTTTTTTTTAATTGTTGGTCAAAAGGGCACTAAGAATGAATACATTTTTAGACGCAGAATTTGAAGGTCTTTCTTATGGTGACGTGAAAAATGGGGGTTTACATTTAAAATTTAAAAGTTGATGTGCCAAAATGGCGCTTCTGGTTGCACGATTGGCTCCAAAAGCTTTTCAGATCTAAGTTGGGTTATCACATGCACACGTACCAAATTTCAGCCAAATCGGTCGAGTAGTTTGGGCTGTGGCGTGTTTACGAACGTACGTACATACATACAGACACATTTTAAAAACCACTTTTTTGGGCTCCTGAGACCTCAAAACGTATAGATCCGGTCTTATCTCGAATTCGAAAATTTTAGTGATTGCAGTAACCTCCCTTTTTTTTAAATGGTGAAGTGGAGTGGGGAGGTTAAAATTTTGCACATTTAAAATCGAGCTACGTGTTACAAAAAAGTGCATTTGAAATAAATAACTAACCTTGACTCCACAAATTCACATTGTACTGCATTTTAGGTGATTTTAGGTTGCTTTTAGGTTATGTACGACGCACATTTGTCGGTAGAGTCAAGTGCAAAATCATAAGCCAGTCATAGCAGTGTAAACACATTTATACAAACCGCATGACTTTTCGCATTTTGTATTATTACCAAATGATTTATCAAAGCAAAAATCATATGGAAAATCATGTAGTGTAAACACACTTTTAGGTGAGTTAGATGGGCAAAACTCTTTTTATTTCTCCCTCTAGCTGACTGGTTTTATCGATTGATAGCGAAGCCATTCACCGAGAAACGAAGAACCATTTTCAGATATTTCGTCTGGTTTCGTATTTTGTTACTAGGTGGCGCTCGCGTACTCAGATAACTGGTATTTCTGTGCGGAAATCGTTTAAGAAGGCAAGGCGGACGAAGCCAAAGCATACTTACCTGGCGTAGGGGTCAACCGTGATCAACAAGGCGGTTCCCCCAGGGAGAGGCCCTTCCATTGCACTACGGTCGGGCTGACCCCTGCGATTATCCCTAATGCGGATAACTCGGGCGCACAATTTTTGGTAGTCGGGACTGCGTGCGCGCTGTCCCGGTCTAATTAATCTAAAAAAAATTGGCGGTGTACTTTTTCACGGAGTTTGTTTTGTAATAAAGATGGGCAGATCGACTCTTTTAAGCGAGTCGAGTAGAGATGGGCAGATCGACTCTTTTAAGCGAGTCGAGTCAGTCAACTCACTCACAAGTGATTAGTCGACTCAGTGAGTCGATTCAGTGATTCGACTCATATTTAGCGAAACTACTCTCCTGGCGAAACTGAATAAAGCAAAAGTGTAAACTATACCATATTTTATTTAGTTGACTTGAGGCGGCACCGGCATTTATGAATATTAGTTCGATCGCTGCGTTTGCGGTTGAATTTGAATACTAGATCTGGGTGCCTTGTGCTGACTCGTGCGAAAATTCGACTCATCGATGACTCGACTCTTTTCTTGCGAGTGAGTCGAATCACTCATTGCCGGTGATGAGTGGCTCATTTGAGTCGACTCACCAACTGAGTACCCATCTCTAGAGTCGAGTCAGTCAACTCACTCACAAGTGATTAGTCGACTCAGTGAGTCGATTCAGTGATTCGACTCATATTTAGCGAAACTACTCTCCTGGCGAAACTGAATAAAGCAAAAGTGTAAACTATACTATATTTTATTTAGTTGACTTGAGGCGGCACCGGCATTTATGAATATTAGTTCGATCGCTGCGTTTGCGGTTGAATTTGAATACTAGATCTGGGTGCCTTGTGCTGAATCGAGCGAAAATTCGACTCATCGATGACTCGACTCTTTTCTTGCGAGTGAGTCGAATCACTCATTGCCGGTGATGAGTGGCTCATTTGAGTCGACTCACCAACTGAGTACCCATCTCTATTTTGTAAATGTAGCAAAATTTTAACTTTATTTAACCAAGGTCGGACGTGCGGGCGTTTATCGATGGTTGATGATGCGCTCGGCGCCCATTGAAGTATTAAAATCTAAATAAAATACAAAGGTTTTTCACCCCCAAAATGTGACATTTTTCGAAAAAATTGTACCAAGGCTGAATTGTACAACACATAGTCCTGCCTTAAAGTTAATCTTTCAAAAATTCTATAGCAACAAATTGTTGACAACAATACTGTTTCTTTGGTATCGTAAGGTTAGCTTTAATTCCAGGATTAAATGGTTTATACAAGACATCTATGGTTTTCGATCGGGCAATGCGACAGCTATCGAATTCGATAATGACAATATGCTCTTTTGTTAAGCAAAATTCAAAAATGGGGTTTTTATCCTTAAAATGGAAATTTTCTAAAAAACTGCACTATTTCAGTAACTTACTGCTTCGCGAAGCGTAGAAGTTAAAATAGATCAATTAATTAGTAGAGAAAGATAGTTCAAAATTCTACTACAAGTTTCTAAAGTACGGTTTTCTTGAATCACCCTGTACAGGGCCGTGTTAAGGAAATATTTTAAGTTGAGGCGAGGACGAAATTTGGCCCCCAATAATAATATTATTAATAATAATAATTATAATTTTAGCCCCCCGCCCTTTTACACCTGATTTTCAGTATTTTCACAGTCCAAATCCGAACCAAACTATAATTTTCCACCTTTTTCTCTTTTTCTTCTTTCGTTAAATCTTACACAAACGCAATACGTGACACAAAAACATTGGCTTGAAACACCTGAAACTTTTACTATCCGCTTAAACAGAAGGCTCAATAAAAATGTATTGCCAATGCCAAATTAAAGTCGATATTTTTTTGACCTGACTAACTAAATCTGGTAACTTTAGTAACTGTTTTGCTTTGATTTTGGCTTTAGTATTAAACAAGGATAGTCTTTTCCACTGTCTGCTGGTTTGATTGAGGCTTTTGAATTTATGGTTGCGTTCCAAATGCCAAAGTCGAACAGAATTGTCACCCAAATGACGGAATAATTTAATTTGAAAGAAAAACAAAGATCAAATTGAGGAGGGCCCCAAAAACATTTGTAATTGTGAACGTAGAAGTACCCATACAGTTTTGTGAATTTTAGTGCGAAACATAAAGATAGAAAATACGTTAGTTGAAATTTGAAAAGAGCCTTGGTCAGTATTCCAGAATTATTTCGTCAGCGTCTTCACATTGGTCTCCATCTGCATCAGTATTGCATTAATTATCTCCTTTTAAAATTGCGAAGACTTCGCTTTATCTAAAAACATGTTTTGGCAAGTTTTTGAATAATTGCGAATGGTCGATACAAATTTCGATACAAACATTAAAAATTTCCGCTATCATTTCAACTAGCTATCTGTTTTCGGTCCACTGCTTTTAGAAAAATCTCTGAAAACACTTATCTCTTTTAAGATTACTCACGGCATTTTTTGAAAAGTGTTGTCAAACCTGACTTTTATTTGTCACTTTGTCAACGATTTTGCCAACATTGTAAAGTTGGCCTGAAATTAAACTAAAAGGAAAAAACAGGAATCCAATTTAAGAAATAAAAATTCCCAGTTAGTTAGTCAGGTCAAAAAAATATAGACTATACGTAACTGAGTAAAAACTAAAATTAAAAATCTAACTTAGGTATAGTATTTCTCGATGACTTTTGCGGATGAGTGGGCGATAGCGGGCTTGTCTAGTTCAAACCACAATGTTGGGGCTAGTTTTGCGCAGGTAACAACCGATCCCCGCTTAGCAGAGGTATTTTAAGAATTCATGAGTATAGAACGGAGCGGCTCCAGATAATACACGCTCCACTTACGGACGCAGCAAGTTTTCTATTAGATTTGCCGCATGTTGAACATTGTGGTTTGAACTAGACGAGCCCACTCATCCACAAAAGTCATCGAGAAATACTATAAGTACCGTAAAGTGGGGTCGAAGTGGCCACTTTTCAAGTTTAAAAAGCTGTAACTTTTGACACAGTTGGCCGATTTATTCCAAATTTTGTGTATATACGGGTCTCGATGCGATTTTGCATGTTGAATCAATTTAAACCGTGTCAGGTTTAAGATTGGCCACAAAAAAAATTTTTTTTTTAGCATTTGCCGATTTTGTAGGGTATAAAACCCTTGTAACGCATATTTTCTGTGTGATAAATGCATTATATTCTATTGAACGTCAAAAAGATACTTTATTTATAAAAAAATACATATAGAAACAAATTTCATTCCCAACTTCTGTCTCAGCTTGACTAAATAAGTGACTGGAGCCTAAATTCTTCACCGCCCTTGTGACTGTACATCTTTCCCCTTGTAGTACCACCCAAATTTAATGGGGGTAAATCACCCCCCTAGCTCCTAGGGGGTGGCCAAACATAGACCGACATTATTACAGGTTGGGAGGGTGATTTACCCCCACTAAATTTGGGTGGTACTACAAGGGGAAAGATCTACAATCACAAAGGCGGTGAAGAATTTCCGCTCCAGTCACTGACCTAGTGGGGGCAGGAGAAGTTTTTGACCTTCAATTTTGGTAGAATTTTTGTAGTCTGAAAAATATATTTTTTTGCAATAACCAAGCAATTGATTAGGAAAAAAATTATACTGGAGGTAAGAGGAAGGTTTGCCCTATATGCTACAATATTTTAAACTGCCAAATAATAAACATCAAAATTGTACATCAGAGCGCCACTAACAAATTCTAAAAAGTGGCCAATCTCACACCGAGTGCCAAAGCCACCCCACTTTACCTTTTACTCCGAAATTCATTTACATGTCATGATGCATTGTTGTGTTTTGTAAGTGAATATTATAAAGAATATAAAGTAGAATTATCTGGGTGCCGCACCGCCGCCGTTCGCCTTTGCAGGAAAGAAACATAATTTTTACGATCTGAAATTTTGCGCCCCAAAATTTTTGCGCCTCACCGATTCGGCCTTAACACGGCCCTGACCATGTATATATCTTATTGCTGCAATAAAAGCAAAGTCCATCAAACACAGTTTTACTGTTATTTTTACGATATCTTCCCAGCAGTGAGTGAAAATAAACTCTAACTCCAATTCCTTTAATCAATTGTCAAAATGATTCAATGAAATAAACCCGATAGTTTAGACTTTATTCATAACGTTTGCCTTTAATTACAGATAAACAACCGACGTGATGGCGGCGGAGCCAGATGGCTCTCATGCACAGAATATTAACGCAACACTGCCCATATTCACAACACCTGATCCAAAAGAAGTCGAGCGCCAAAAAATCGCCGACGATTATTACAAGACCTACGATGTTATGACAGGAGTTCGCATAGCAGCCACGTTGGGTGGTTTCTTCGGTTTAATGGTGCTTCTTGTTTTAATTAAATCGAAATCTAAGACTGAAAAGGCCTTGGAAGATCCAGATTTTACAGCTGCCGCCGTAGCTGAAGCCGAGGAGGAGGAGGAACGGCAGTTGGCTGCGGTTTTGGAAGCCACAGCTTACCAACAATTGAACCCTAGGAAGAGCAGAAGATCTTTAGATACTTCCAGTATGCCGCCGGGGTGGATTCGAACCACCACCAGGTTTTCGTCAATTGGGGGATATAGTAGTCTTTTGGAGCCCCCGACGAGGGCCCATTCGAGGTTACCGTGTTTTATCGATGAAGATTCGCCGCCGGAGGAGGATCGGTCGCTCTACGATGAAGTTTATTACAACGGGTTTGTACATATTTACCCTACCTACCTTGAGTTCTAAGAGCTT
Source organism: Pycnomerus fuliginosus (assembly GCA_963924575.1). Classification (NCBI taxonomy): domain Eukaryota; kingdom Metazoa; phylum Arthropoda; class Insecta; order Coleoptera; family Zopheridae; genus Pycnomerus; species Pycnomerus fuliginosus. The sequence goes on from OZ004622.1 coordinate 19,153,418, forward strand.
TGATTAGGTGGACAAGAACAATTTTGAAAATAGTTGATTTACCACAAACATGCCACAAATTGTAAAAGAACTGAAAAGTTAGTAAAAACAGAAAGGGGATTTTGGAAAGGTTCTGAGACGGTGAAAACAGACTGAAAGAAACAAGGAGCAAATCGTATAGCTTTTTTAGACCCGAGCTTCAGTCTCGGGACAATTACTTTGTATTCCAAGGTCATTTTGCTCGCTCGCTCGCTCAGCCTTTCGTTCACTTTTTTTTCCAGATGCGATAACTTTTGAACGCTTTCAGATATCATTTGACATGGACGAGTTGGTGAAAGGGCATATTGATATACGGGAAAGGTGTCAAACATTTGAACAGTACCGCTGAAAAAAAGACCTTAAACAACCCCACTTTTTATTGCAGTATTCTATAGCCCTTATCCTGCAAGGTCGAAAACCTTGCTGACATTTTTTCGGAAAAGGTCTTTTCACACAATCGTTTCGATATTTCAACTTACCATAGTTATTATAATAAGCGGAATGCTGACCTTACTACAAACGGTTTAGTTATTCCATAGAAACAAAAAATAACAGTGCCGTTATGAACGTAAGTAAAACGAATGAATTTAATAAAGCTTAGGTTTACTGTGATTGCCAACTGCCATTTTGCTTCAAATTCTTCGTCGGGTTGGCTTCAAAAAGTTTTATTCAAGTTTGTCATTACCCGAGGGGTCATCCACTCCTCAAAATCTTGTATAAGTATTGCCGAAATTGCTCAAATTGCTTATTTACTGCCTAAATTCCCGTAAATGGATAATTGCCATAAATGTTCACTTATTATACTACACGCTCGACTACAAGTGACCAAATGGAAGGGATGGTAGAGAAATTTGTCAAGTGTTAGTCCGAAAAAGAAAAAGCAGATTCAACGTCTTTACAGTTTCAGTCCAAAAAAAGTGACAGTTCCGACAATAAAAAATATACATCTTTCATTTACTATTGACTGAACTGTAACTTTTCTTGGACTGTAAAAGGGTTGAATGTGCCGTTTGTTTCTGACCAATAGGTACCTAGCAAATTTCCCCCCAAAAAAAAATCTTTCTCTATCTATTGGTCGATGGTACGTACTCATCAGTTTAGGGCCGCTGAAAATTGCCTAAATTTTCTTCTAAAAACTTTACTTTGCAACGCTTTTTGCCAGTTGTATTTCGCATATCAACGAACCATGCCGATATCTGCCTCGCATCTGCTGACATTGTATTACCAAATTTTTTACCGTTACTACCCAACTTATTGCCCGAATATCGCCTGATATTGCCGTTATTCTCGAAAATTGCCGTTATTGCCGAAATTTTGTACAAGAATTTCCCATAGTGGTTAACCCCTCGTCATTACCTAATGGTGAAATTTGATTATGCGAAAAATTATCTACGATACACGGTTGTTAAGTGCGTTTTAACAGAATCGAGGAATAGTTTGCAGAAACGAGGTGAAGCACTTACCAACCTAGTATTGTTAATAACTATTGTAGGACCGAACGCGAACATACCCTTTGAACCGTCCAAAAATTAAATTTCAATTGACCAAAAACCTCATTCACAACCACTTTACGTACGTGACATAACAAAGTTTAACAATCGTCAACAATTACTAGAAAAGTCAGAAGCTGTCATGAACAATTGTTGACCATTGTTAAAGTTTGTTACGTTACGTACGTAAAGTGGTTGTGAATAAGCTCTAGTCATCAACCCCTGACCGTACTGTCCTGACTTTTTCAAGGTATTACCGAAATGGCAATATACTGACCACCTGCAAGTAAGAATTTCGGCCGACCCATTTTTCGCAATTTTTCCTTTCGGGCCAAGTTCAATGCCAAGTTTTCGTATTTGGAGGTTGAAGGGGGTGGTTTTTGGGGGTGCAATTTTTTGCGTTCATCAGTTAGTCTGCTGTGTTATACCTAGATAGTCCAAGGGTTAAATTTCCTCCAAGTCAACTATTATTGTGTTCGGATGTTTATACTGCTTGCCTTGTTGCGCTTATACTGCGAACGCTGCTGTTTAAACGCTGATGGATTAAAATCATATAAGGAAGAAATGTCGGCAGCAAATGAATATCTGTTACGGATAGCCGACAATAAAGGACCGAAGCTATTGATGGATAGCTATATACCGTCGGGGACTTTTATGTAGATCTTTTCCTTTTCATTGCCGACAATTTTTTGAGGCAACGTTCACGATCAAATGTCAAAAATTGCAATTTCTGATGTTTTTCACCCGCAACGGCTCCCACTCCTATATCACTATAAAATAATCTACATACAGGGTTAATACAAAGTCCCGGGACGGTCAGTTATCTCCGTAATTTCTTAAAATTTTGCTTTAAAACTTGGCACCCAGGCACAACTAAATACAGGGAACTGAAAACTGTTTTTAAAAATTTTCTTGGACTTCCGGTTAAGCCGGAAGTGACACTAAAAATCGATCTTTTAAATGGAATCATACTTTTTTCTCAACGGATTCTGAATCTACGAATTTTTTAAAGTAAAAAACATGTATCATACTTGACCAGAACGCAATTCAACTGGACAATTACATTTCCTTTTATTTGTTTTTGCTTTATTGAAATTTATTAAATGTTCACAATCAGCCAAAATAGAAAAAAGAATTTTTAAAAATGTAATTGGCCGGTTGAATTTGCTTTAAAAAAATGAGGTTGACGTGTACTTGCGGTTTTGAAAAATCTTGCTTTTTGACCGATTTCTTCGATGTTTTTGAAAATCCAGGGTGGCCGCGACTTGAGTTCTGGTCAAGTATGATACATGTGTTTTTCCTAGAAAAATTCGTAGATTCCGAATCCGTTGAGAAAAAGGTATGATTCCATTTAAAAAATCGAATTTTAGGGTCACTTCCGGTTTAACCGGAAGTCCAAGAAAATTTTTAAAAACAGTTTTGAATTCCCCGTATTTAATTGTGCCTGAGTACCAAGTTTCAAAGTAAAATCTTAAGAAATAACGGAGATAACTGACCGTCCCGGGACTTTGTAATAACCCTGTATAAATTGTCATGAATAATGAACGCAAAAAATTTCTCTCCCTCCCCCAAACTTACCCCTTTCAACCCCAAAAATACCGTTTTACTTGGCGGAAATTTACCCTTCAAACCTCAAATACAAGAAATTGTCGTGGAGGGAATTTAACCCTTTGACCATGCGAGGGTTCAATTGTTTTCAAATGGGAAGCAATTCAAATCCTCCAATCAGAATGTGTCCCTTAATTAAAGAGTAAGGTACAATAAGGATGTGAAAGCTGTTGCTGGGGATACAAAAATAATTGTTGTTCTCCTTTATTGTTTGCGCTTTATTATTTTCTTGTGTATCCCAGCAACATCTTTACATCCTTTTACTTTACTCATATACTTTACCTTTACCGTCTAATTCAGAGACTACAATTGCTTCCCATTTAAAAACTATTGAGCCCTCGCAATTTCCGCAAAGGAAAATTTGTCCCAGATTAGGTTCAGGAGTCTGTGATTAACAGATTTTTCGCGAGTTGTGGGACACCCTGTATACCCAACAATGTGATAAACATTTACAGAGATACACAACGCTTTGATGTACATCTTCCGGTGGCTTTTGATTCTACTTCATTAAAGCTCGCTGTCAAAAACCTTTCCTTTCAATCGACCCCCTTATTTTCGATATGTCTATTATTCACAATCAGTCACCTATCTCTACTCCTCATCTTACCAGAAGTTCAACTGAGAGACCAAAAGTCAAAAGTTAAGATTCAAAACAAAATAATTGGGCCCTCACATTCCTCATCCCCTAAAAACCTTACTACAGGACGAATTCTTGTAGCTTTTTTGGTATTTTAACCCTGTCAAGTTCAAAATTGTGAGTACCTATGGTTACATAGGTATCACTAATAATAGTTTAAGCGGTTTTGTTGTTTGTGGTACCTATATAACTATAGTATATACCTAATACTAGTTAGGCATAGGGGTGGGTCCCTACCCCTATACATTATAATAAAGAAATTAGATATGTTCAAATATGTTACCACTTACCTCATACTGGGTGGTGTCTATGATGGTGTAAATTATGTTGAAGTTTATTGAAGAAAAACCACACTAGGAAGTCACCGGCTGTTCAAATATATATCTTATCTCACGACCTGGTACACGACTGTTAAGTCAAAGTCATCATGGTTTCAAAAAGCCGTCTTTCTACAATTTAGACAAACTTTAGCTTTCTGCGCATGTTTTAACACAAGTTGTTGGCTATTTGGCCAAAAAATGTTGGATTTTTAAACATTAATGGTCTGTTTATAGACTACTGTTTAATTACCGTTTCTATTTAACGTACGTTTTTCATCAAGACGTTCTGCGTTTCAGATTCGTTAAAAAATAACATCCATAGAATGTAAAAACTTAATGTCTTAAATTCGTTGTAATCTGTTACGTCGAGGTAACGTTTTTCCCGTAACGTTACTTTATATAACTTTTTAAAAACATTTTTGCTACGTTCTACAGAAAAAGAGTTAATACGTTTCGAAAAGGATGAATTTGAGATGTTCAAAGCCAATAACGTTATGCTGAACCGCTCAAATAACGTTACTAAGAGGTTTCCACTTCAACGTTCTTTACGGTCCTTATTTTTAACGTCACAAAACATACTTTTTACGTTTCTTGCACAGTGGGCTACTTACACACTTCTCCACTTCTCTCTTCATTGAACATTGAACATTTTTCAATAATATTTATTGACTTGTCTTGTCGTTCCTATACCACTAACTAGGTTTGAAATAATTTGTCTTAGGTATTAGTTTTAAACAAATTTTTGGTCAAGTCTGATTGTCTCATTCTGTGTTTCAGTGTCTTGAAAAAGAGTGAACACTATATTCACGAAACGTTGACAACTTGATAAGGGCCTTTAAATTTGATCCCATTACCAAATACCAAAGGCAAATTCACTAGAATGGATCATGAAGATATGGACCAGTTTGAAATAATCTCCACCCAAAACATGTCCATTAAACGAATATTAGATCGGAACTGACGAAAATTCGCGTTCTCAAAGACCCTTTTTAATGAAATTTTGTAAATTGTCGTTTTCTGCAGGCACCTGGACGTTCCTCGACGCCCAAGCAACATCACCTGCTCATCTTCAGGAAGTTCGTACTTGGAACGTCGCGACTCCTCCGTAGCCATCGGCCTCCCCGTCTTACCAGGCCACAAATCAAAAAGCCGCAGACGTCCATCATCCCCACTCCCCGAACTCTACGACTTTTACTACCCCATAGACATCAAAGTGATTCAGCCAACCCCAGGTGGATCCCCCTGCGGAAGCGACCGCGCCCTCTACGACCACGTAGCAGACCATCCGACTTTAGCCCCTCGATTGGCACCCTTAGCCTCGATAAGCAGCTGCAACAGTTCTTTAGGCGGTGCCGATAACACAGAACTGGACTTACCCTCTTATGCAAGTGATTCCGTTTTTCAAGACGACAGAGACACGGACGACGAAGTGGAACAGTTTTCCACCGACAGCGACTTAAGTGACGCGGGTGCCTGTTACAATCGAAAGAAGAAGAAGATTTGCGTTAGTGAATCGCAGGTGACCACCCCAAGTTACGTTTCTCCGAGGATCAGTGTTCGGTCTTCGTCGAAATCGTCTTTAACTATTATCGAAAATGTTGATCACCAAGAGATTTTAATGTCTGATAGCGTTCGCAGATCTACGTCTTCTGTAACTAAAATCCAAGAGCCTAAATCGCAGGAAACGCTCTTCTGAATTGATTCCTTTCATAAACAAAGAATAACTAAGCCGGTTCCGGCCACGAAGGTCACTGCACCTGTCTCACTTTCTCTCGTTGAATTTGTTGCCGCTCTTTCTCTAAAATGCGGAAGTGGGAAAAGTGATGCGACTCTGACTAGTCGAGAACTGTCGTAGCTATTCTATATTGCTCTAAAACTTGTAAATATAAATAGGTGCTAGGAATGACCTAAATACGAAAGCGTAGAGAGGACACAACAAAATTTTCAGAAAAAAATCCTTGTTGCAATAGCAAATTGTCACTTGTAAGTAGAGATGGGCGATGGGAATATTTCCGAAAGGAAATATTGGGAAAATTGGAAACTTTCCGGGAAGAAATCAATCTCTAGAAGAAACTTTCCCGGAAGTTTTTTGGGCAATATTTCCTGGGAAATATTCCCGCATTTGAATATACCGCCGTTAAATGCGCAGACGCGGCATTGTTTTCTAAATAAAATGCACGTGCCCGCTTGTTTTTAGCTGGAGATGGGCGATGGGAATATTTCCGAAAGGAAATATTGGAAAAATTGGAAACTTTCCGGGAAGAAATCGATACCTAAAATTAAACTTTCCCGGAAGCTTTTAGGGCAATATTTCCGATAATATTTCCGCATTTGCATATAGCGCCGTTCAATGCGCAGACGCGGCACGTTTTCTAAATTTTTATGCAGTGTCAATGTGAGCATTGCAGCAAAATCGATCCAATAGTTTGGACTATAAAGTGCTTTTCGTGTTAGGTATTACAAATTTTTAATTTTTTTCCCAAAGGGCACTAAATGCGGCTAATTTTTGTCTTATTTAAAACCAGAATTTGAAGACCTTACTTTTTCAAAAACTTGTTTTGAATGGTTAAATGAGAGTAAATTTAATTTTGAAAATTGGTGATGCCAAAAGGGTACTGGCCGTGGGTCGATTCCCTCAAAAAAAAATTCAGCTGTTCGACGTGTAATGTAATCTCCATGTGCAAAGTTTCAGCCAAATCGGTCCAGAGGTTTGACCTGTATTGTGTTTTTAAAGTACGTTAAAACTCTTGAAGTTTTTGTCAAAAAAGCACATCTTTACTCTTTAGAAGCAGAATTTGAAAGCCTTTTTTATGATAACGTGAAAAATGGGGGTTTGCACTTAAAATTTAAAAGTTGATCTGCCAAAATGGCATTTTCCGCTGCACGATTGGCTCCAAAAGCTTTTCAGATCTAAGTTAGGTTACCACTTTTTTGGATTCCTGAAACCTCAAAACGCATAGATCCGGGGTGTTATTTCAAATTCGAAAATTTTAGTGATTGCAGTAACCTCCCATTTTTTTTACATTATGGGGTTGGGGAGGTTAATATTTTTGTTGTATGGGATTATCGGTTTTCTGGCAAATTCCTCTACAAGAATCTGCAAGAGTTTTGTCCATGAAAAATTACTTAATAAGTTTTCTGATATTTTGACACATATTTTCTCTTATAACAAATTCGGGTAATTGGTCCACAGAAAAAGTCTTCTAATAAATAATAATGTCTGCTTCTCAATTGACTACAAAGTAAACAAGCAAATCTTGAAACCGGTCAATAAATAAAAAAGTTAGCCAGGTGTTTCTACTCAAACTGAAACACGCTGTATATATTATAAAACTATAAAATTGAAACACGCTGTATATATTATAAAACTATAAAATAACTATTGAATCTTGAATCGAATCCCTGCCCTATGAATTGATTTTAATGATTTTGTTTTCGATGGCAAGATTATTCGTAAATAAAAATATCTGTATTATTTATAAAATTTATTTTATATTTAAAACATAAAAATAAACGTTGATCAGTCAGTTTATTGAAATTTTGTTGGAAATATTTCCAGGAAACGTTTCCAAGGAAAGTTTCTTTACCTAGGGGAAATTTATTGTCTTTCGGAAACTTATTTGAAAGTTTCCGGGAAAATATCGGGAATTTTTCCTAAAAAATAAATTCCCGCGAATCGCCCATCTCTACTTGCAAGTGACAATTGTCACTTGTAACTGACAATTGTCACTTGTAACTGACAATTGTCACTTGTAACTGACAATTGTCACTTGTAACTGACAATAAGGGTTTTCAGCATAAAAGGATGGAAGATGTGCCATGTCAGACCCCCTATGCGCCGCCATAAACAGTATACCATCTGCGCATAGTGCGCTGCCGCTTGATTGGCTTGACGTCACAATTAGAAAAGGACCCTCTTATACTAAAAACCCTTATTGTCACTTGTAACTGACAATTGTCACTTGTAACTGACAACTGTCACTTGCAGCTGGCGCAAATTCATTAATTGAAACAGACCAATGGCGTACGCCGGAGGGGGTTAGGGCGGTTACAACTTCTGTGATTCCAGAAATTTTTGTGTTTTTGGTCAGTTTTTAAAAAATTACGAAAATATAATATATATAGTAGTTTTTGCACACCTTATTCTTTTGACCCCCCTTTTCATGACAAATTTCTGCGCACGTCTCCGACGCTTTCGAAGCGCCAGCCAGTTATACGAGTGACAATTGTCAGTTGCAAGTAACAATTGTCAGTTGCAAGTGACGATTGTCACTTACAAGTACTAATTGTCAGTTACAAGTACTAATTGTCAGTTACAAGTGACAATTGTCAGTCACAAGTGACAATTGTCAGTTACAAGTGACAACTGTCAGTTACAAGTGGCAATAGTCAGTTACAAGTGACAATAGTCAGTTACAAGACAATTGTCAGTTACAAGTGACAATTTGCTGATGGGACAGTTTTTTTTTCAGAAAATTTTAAAAGCTTTGTTGTGGCCCACGCCTTCGTACCCCAGCCATTAAAACAATGGCAAATGTTCTTTTTAATATAACGGGTGTATCATAAAAAACCGAACAGCGCTATTTTGTTTATATCTCGGTTAAATTTTAACCGATTTAAATGAAATTTGAAGCCAGGGTAGCTAAAGGTTCCATCATTTTAATTCCGATGGAAACGTGTAGATGGCGCTGTTATCGAATTTGTTATTAAGTTTATTCTAAAAGGGTATGTTCAGATGCTTGGGGATTGGTTCCCCGTGGACCAATCGCAGAGCGACTTAAACAGTCGTAAAGAGCGTTCTTTTCTTTTCTAGATCCTGTTATTCCCGTTCACTTGATCTATCCGTCGTTGAAGAAAAATTTTTTACAAATACCATGTACTGCATTGAAAACCGCTAATAATTGTTCAGGAGCGCACTCAAAAAATCAAAGTGGCTTGTTGTCAGTAGTACAGTAGAAGATGACAGCTATTATTTCAAATTACTATTACTTTTTTTCAATCTTAACAATCTTGAACAATTATTAGCGCAGCACTATGGAATAAAATTTGGTTTTTCTCGAAAACGGTGCATTCTATCACTTTTGACCAAGAGCACCTTTTCTACGTAAAACAGTCTAAGAAATCATATTATGTAACCTAAGTTTGTAGAAACAGCAGAAACTTAAAAATAAAGTATAATAAGGGCATGTTATTTACACCAGCCCCCCCGTTTCGCACGCCCCTGCTTTTTGAAATTAAATTTTTGATACCACCAGTAGATTTCTCATGTATGGTTTAGCTTATCCACCAAATTTCATTTCACTTGCTTCAGTAGTTTTGAAGATAATTAGAAAAGACCGTACTTTGGGCGCCAACTTCAAAGGGCCCTAGCTCCCTTAGGAAGGATTTTAGGACCCACGGCCATATGAACATTTTTCCATAATTATAGCTACAGAATCACGTGGTGGAGTTTCGGACCGCAATTTCCGGACACCCGTACTTCATAGTTAAGTTTCTTGAAAAATTAACTTTCATAAAACATGCTACAGCAGCGTCCTCTACAAATGGTAACAAAGGTCTAGATTTTGAATATTTGGCACCATCGGGACCAAAGTTGCAGAGAAATTACAAAAAAAGTAAATTTTTGTGCCTGTGCTCAAGCGCTTTTCAATACGGTACATGGTATTTGTAAAAAAATTTTCTTCAACGACGGATAGATCACGTGAATGGAAATAACATGATCTAGAAAGAGAAAAGAACGCTCTTTACGACTGTCTAAGTCGTTCTGCGATTGGTCGACGGGGAACCAATCCCCAAGCATCTGAACATACCCTTTTAGAATAAACTTAATAACAAATTCGATAGCAGCGCCATCTACACGCTTCCATCAGAAATGAAAAGCTGGAACCTTTAGCTACCCTGGTTTCAAATTTCATTTAAATCGGTTAAAATTTAACCGAGATATAAGAAAAATAGCGTTGTTCGGTTTTTTATGATATACCCGTTATTACGTTTCCAATCAAAATAAACACGAGCTTGTAATAAGATCGGAAAAAGTTTGATTAACTTTCGAAAATCGCCGGGAAGTTCCTCTGGTGCCTCGTCAGCCTTTAACAGGGAGTAGGCCGAGCATGCATCAATCACGTACGAATTTATATGAAACCCTAAAAAACGCAACTCAATGTTGATACATATGTGAAGTACATATCGTGTAAGCTGGTAGATAATTTCGCTGTCATGTACAAATTCAATGGGTTTAGCCTTTGTGTTTTAAACAAAGCGGTCTATTCGCGCCTATAATATAACATATTTATCACTGTTTAATGTCAGGGTCCCAGATGTTCTAATATATAGATAATCGTAATCTTGCTTGAAAAACATTTTCAAGGAATATGTTAGTAATGCCAAAGATATTTAGATTTAAATGATTTACTACGTATGAAACTTTTGTAAGACTAGCAAGAAATTGTGAAACGAACATTGTATTTTGTATAGAAAATTCCAAACTCTCGGAAGAGATATTTTAGAAACTTGTTTTATTCCTATCATTGTTATTATGGTTTTGAATAGATTTATTTTATAGATGTTTTCCAAAGTATTTTATGTTAGGCACTGTGGCTTTTATTTCAAACGTTGCAAGTTATTGTTATTAAAGTTGTCAAAATCAAATAAATGTAAATTATTATTGTTGAAGTCACTTTTTGGGATTTCGCTCGCCACCTGTTTAATGACTCAAGCGCGCTGATGAAAGACGGAAAAATTAATACCTACCTAATCGGAATAACTCGAGAACCAGAGGCGATGTAGAATAGAATTAAACTTCGTACTCTATTCCATTCCACTGTCCATCGCTATCTATAAATCACTCGGTAAATCAACTGTCAGCTGTGTAATAAAGGCTTTCATTCCAGTGGCATCGCCAGGGGGCCAGAATAATCACAAAATTGAAGGGTGGGTCAGGTATGGGGGAGCGATAGCCTAAACTAAACTCTGGTTTGGGGTCAGAAATATCGATTTTCAAACCATTATTTTCGAATTATACCAATAACAAAGAAATGTGACATAACGGATACCGTAATGGCCTAGTCTTCTGTAAGTATATAGGATTTTGTTCCATCTGCAGCGTTCGCGAAAAAGCGCACTTTTTCTGCGGATTTATTGGAGGCGCTCCCTATGTAAACGTATGGGAGGCGCCATATAGACGTATAACTCTGGATATTATAATGTAATCGACCGATTTGGCCCAAAATCGCATCATCACTTACAAGGTGCTCACTGAACGTGCGCGTAAAATTTCATGCTATACCTTGAGTAGTTTCGGCTGTAGCGTGTGATGGTTTTTCCAAATTTTTATGATTTTTTACCAAAAAGGCACGTTATTGAAAGCCGAATTCGAAAAGATCTTTCCTATAGTAATGTGAAAAAAGGGGGTTGATTTGACCCAAAATCTAAACAGTTCTTACTTGAATGATACAATGTGCACATACCAAATTTCGGTCAGATCGGTTCAGTAGTTTGGGCTATAACTTTTTTGCAGACATACAGACTTTTTCTAAAATCACTTTCTTGACCCTAAAATGCAAAGATTTGATGTTTTTGGCGATTCGATTGTTCTGAATTTTTCGATCGATTCCAGTAACTGCGGCGCACTCTGTAGAAGTTAAAAAATCGACGTTTTACTATTTTATTTTTTAAGTTTAAAAGCCGATAGAAGATGTACATCAAGGCGACGTGTATTCTCTTAATGTTTATTAGTGTGCCTGAATGTGTTTTTATGGGTGCGCACCTAGTGGTAATGCCTCATATAAATTAGAAAAGAATAATTAAGCTAAAATCCATTCTAGATCTAAATTCTTTCAATTGTCATTCTGAATGGTATAAAAATAAAAAATAGGCATCTGATATTATCACATTTGAAAAGTTCTAAATTTACCCTACTTCACCTCACTGCTCCTTTAAATTACTAGAAACGTTCACCCTTATTTCTTTATTGACATCAAAGACAACGAATAAAGCTTAGCTTTTATTAAATTTTAAGTTCTTTGCAAAACACTTAAATTACATCCTTTCTCCCTTTTACTCAAGTGCGCTTCTGCTATTTTAGCAAAAGCTTCCCTGTCCAACAGTTTATACGAATTCGACAGGAATCTCAAAATCGTATTATTTAACCCTTCAACTCCGTGGCACAAAAAATCCCACCCCAGCTTCAATCCTGTTCCGAAATCGCATTCATCCAAAGCAATACTGGCATAAGTTAAAACAGGTTGCAGCTCTGACAAATACTTTGTCCTCTGTTCTGGAGCCGCTTTCATCAATTTGGACAATAAGGCCTTAATTTCCTTGTCAGTCATTGCCAGGTCCCTGTAACCCAGTTGAGTCCTAAAATTTAATTTTTTTTAAATCTAAAAAGCAGATTTTGATCAGGTTACTTTTTGTTGTAGGGTACAACTAATCCAATCTTGTTTGCTGTTTGTGCAACAACTTTGTACTCCCTTTTTCTAATGTTCTCAGTGTGTGGCGAAGTTTTTAACTGTAACTCTTGCGACTTATTTTTAATTAGAGTTGAGTAACGTCTAACGTGTATTTTCTTAAATGGATCTCCAGTCTTTTTCAGTTCATCCAAGTAAATACTGAAATGATAGTTATTATCGTCCTGCGTAAGATTCTACAAAATTTGATGTCAAGAAGGCTCTGAAACTTTAATTGACACCTCACTAATCATGGTCGCGGCACAGAATATAAACTTAAGTCGTGTAAATTACTGGTAGTGAGATGTAAACTACTTATGAAGATATCACTAACTTTCAGGGCATTCTTGATTTCAAGTTTTGTTCATCAAATGGTATTTTACTTTACACTAAGTACCCTTACTGTTAAAGGCTTTACTTTATTCACTCGTGGGATTAAAATGTCACTTTAACACCATATTTTGAAATAAAGAAAGTACAGATCAGTGTACGCACAGATCTGCTACAAAATTTAAAAAGTGTGCCTACCTAACAGCTGTAAAAATGTTGTCTCCCATTTTGTACAAAATACCATCTTTCAGTCCATAGTTGCCAACAAGAAAAACGGGTAATTCTTTAGGGGAATCCCGAAAATAACCAATGTGGTAACCAACACGATCATCCCCTCGTAAAACAGTCTGTAACTCTGGGGGGTCATAATAATACCTCCAGTGTCTTAAATAATCTTCAGAAGATTTCTCCACGTTCTTAAACCTCCCGGCAAGGACATCAAAAGGGCCCACAAGCTCCAAACCGACATCCTTTAATGCGTGACTTGGATTATTCGGTTTAAGTTCTTCACAGAATTTCCAAAACTCAAAGAAATCACTCGGCATTTCAACCAAAAACTTTTCTTTTATAAACACTTTGGGGTCAGAAGCAGTGGACAGATCCTCGTGTACTTTACTAGAAGTCTCGCCTTTGACTTCCTCATTTGAGCTGCTATCAGAAATGCGTTCTTCTCTATTACTACTTCTAGGCCTTTCTTCTTCATCTGATTCACTCAGAGAATCGGAGATGCATTCCTTCTCAGCAGATGTGTCTTGGGATAATTGAGATGTAGTTTCTGATTCATCGTTTAATTTGCGTTTCTTGGTAGGATGTTCCAAATTCTAAAGTTAGAAAGGATCAAACTTAATTGGTGATTCTAATCAAACCTTTTTCTTTGATGAATTCTTGTCAGGGGGGTGCTTGTATTTATTTTGGTGAGTTGGATTCTTCTGGTAGCATTTTGTGCCATACCTGCACGGGATTCTTGGGTCGTTTTTGTATTCCTCGGTCGCTTTGTCGCACATTTTTAGACACTTTTGGATTTTGGTTTATTTTCTTAGAGAAACTTTAGGCGGGAGGCGATTAAGCAAAAAAGTGAGGTTAAATCAACTGGATCGAGTGTCAAAAATGACACTTACGTCAAAAAAGACATGACGCTATACCAACAGAACAATAAAAGAGAGAGCGACTCCCACAGAGGTAAAAAGACCGGTGAAATTGCTTATTCAATTTTTTTTGCGATTTACAGTTATTCAGTTAGATGCTTATTCCAAACTGAAAGGTTGGAACAAAATTTTGCAAAAAATTAAAGAACATATTTATGCAGGGTCCTCCATAGTGCGTCGGGCTTCCATAGTGCCTAAACCATCCGAGTAAGGAATTTCGTTCAGGTACATACTTAAACTAGGTATTAATGAAGGCACATTTCAGGAAAATATTATTAAATATATACGGTGGTCCGAACATTTTTGAGGAGGAAAAGTCGTTTTTTTTTAAATGGAATGGCCGGTATATTTTAGCACATCTGCAATTCGCTTAGGAGCCTTTATTCATCCCTAAAATATTACGGCTTTTGAACCTCTGGTTTGGGAGTAAAAAAATATTTTCAAAAAAAATGGGAGTTTACATCATTCTGCTTTAAAATTCCCCATTTACGCAGGTACAGTTTTTATAAGAAAATAAGACGAGGACCTTGTTGTAGAGGCTCGAAGAAAGCTGTGATTCAATTTTAGTTGTCACCCTATGGACAGGGTGTTCAAAATTAATTTTCAAAATTTGAGAACTTTGAAGCTGTTTTTCTCAACTTTTTCAAATGGAACACCCTGTATATTTTTAGCTAGCGCAATGTAAAATTTATAAGCGAATATTTTTTGTAATATAAACATGTTGGTTATTTTTATCCGTTTTCGAGTTATTCGGAAAAATTACAAGTTTTCTTGTATGCAGACAATTTTAACTTCTAAAATTGCAACATAAGCATTCAGACTAATACTGCATAGTACTATGAACAATTGAATTTGTTGATGAAGATATTTCCACTACCCTTCCTTAACATAACTTCATTTGAAATTTTGGTATTTTTGTTTGTAGGAGTAAGCAAATTATTTTTATACTAAATGTTAAAGGTAATGTCTTTTCAAGAACCAATTAAATGGTTCATGAACCAAAATAGAGAACATTTTGAAAATTTTTTTCTCTGAGTACTTAACAAGGGTCTGCAAGCAAGAAAATTTGTAATATTTGCGAATAACTCGAAAACGGATGAAAATAACCAATATGTTTGTAGGACAAAAAACGTTCCTCTGTGAATTCTACATTACGCCGGTTAAAATATACAGGGTATTCCATTTGAAAAAGTTGAGAAAAATCTATTTTGAACACCCTGTACATAGCGTAACAACTAAAATTGAACCAGAGCTGTTTTCAAGCCTCTGCAATAAGGTCTTCATCTTATTTTCTTATAAAAACTGTACCTGCGTAACTGGGGAATTTTTAAGCAGAATGATGTAAACCCCAACTTTTTTGAAAATATTTTTTTACTCCCAAACCAGAAGTTCAAAAGCCGTAATATTTTAGGGATGAATAAAGGCTCCTAAGGGCGTTGCAAATATGCTAAAATATACCGGGACATTCCATTTTAAAAAAGACGACTTTTCCTCCTCAAAATTTTTCGGACCATCCTGTAATAATTAAAAATATTTTCCTGAAATGCGCCTTCATTAATAGTTTAAGTATGTACCTGAACGAAATTCCTAACTTGGATGGTTTAGGCGCTATGGAAGCCCGACGCAAGAACCCTGTATAGTCATAAATACAGGGTGTTTCAGATATCCAGTCATTAATTTTCAGGAGTGATTCTACATCGGAAATTAAAAAAAAAATTCCTATAAACATGTGTCCAAAAATTACCCATAAGAGGGCCCTCTGAAGGGGGCACCTGAAATTCGATTATTATTGAATAAATCAGTAACCTTTTGGGCTACAGCGACGACCTTTTGCACACTATATAACAACAATAAATGCCATCAGATTCTGTTCTACAAAAAGGAGATTCAACCAAGGGCGTGGGAAATAGCAGAGGGCGGGCTGCAGGGTGCTCCATCCAAATTCTTTATATGTGCCGATTTTTTGTCATTTCCACCCCGGAATATGGTTCTCCGCCTAAAACTTCACAGAGCCCCTCTTGTTGTAACACTGTAGGACCAACGGTTTTCGAGAAAAATAGATTTAATGATTCATCTGCAGTTTCAGGGGGGTATTTAGAAGGGACACTTTATTTTTATTAAATTATAAAAATGAACGGATTACAAAAATTTGAAACTAAAGCTTGTTACTTTATTAAATAAAAAGCTTAGGCGCCCTTAGGAGCGATTTCCACGCACATGTTTATAGGATACTTTTCTTTCATATTTTTCGATGATCACCTCTGTAAATTAATGACCTATATTTACATCTCATTTCCATTTACACATTTTTCTGAGAAGGCTCACTATAACTCAGCAGTTTGATTGGTCAATATTCAAATGAACCAATCAAATTGCTGAGATTAACAGAGGCTACTCAGATAAATGTGTAAAAGGAAAGCGCCTTATATTGATGGTCGCAATAATTCCTGTCAGCCTATGCAGTAGGTAAAACAGTTCGGCTCTTACAGGTTTGAGATTGCTGTGACACAAGAATGACAAATAACTATCTGTCACAAAATGTCATGAGATGAAAGCGCCCAAAAGCACCAGATTTAGTGTATTAAGCACCAAAATTGGCAACTCTTAGACTGACGACCGTTATTTTCTTTTAATCACGTTGATTCGATTCATAAATGTAGTTATTTTATTAAAATCGCTCGTCAAGAATTGAGTTTTTTACCTGAACAAGTCAATTTTACAAGAGACTGCCGACCAGATGAAGACGGTCAGGTTCAGCGCAACTGTACCCGTCTCTGTCTATGCCATAGCAAAGAAAGGAGCGCGACACAGGTGCCAACCCGACCATCGATCGCGCCAAGCGCGAAAAACTGCTCCTGCAGCATTAGCCATGACCTGTCACCTGTCAAAGAAAAACATAACCTGTAAGAAAAATTCGATCGATCGGCAAAATAAAGAGCGTGAAGAAAGGAATTGGTGAAACTATTAACACAGAGCTGAAATAACTGGGGTAATAAAGCTAATTTGATCGTTAAGGAGAGAAGATTGTGGCACATTTTTAATTTCCAGAATTTCTAGATTATTAAGAAGACGGCCTTTTGGACAAACATCCAACAGATCTACGTTGGAATTCGGGTCTATTATAAATAATGGTTAACAGTAGATGTTTTGCCCAGGGTTGTAAAAGTGGCTACATCAAAGGAGAAAAATATTCACTGTTCATAGTGACAAAAAATAATGTAGGAGCTTGGGGGCCAAAAGTGCCTCGTTTGGACAAACAATTAAGTGTCAATGATGTGTTGTGTGAAAAACATTTTTTAAAGGAAGATATTATTAGAGAAGTAAAAACTGATACTTATTCGGTAAGTAGGTATACAGGGTGAGTCTAAAAGACTTCGCAACCTTTATACCACAGAATCTACTGTTCAAATGATGAAGCTTGGTGCAAAAATTATTGGTCAATGGGCCTAAACAGCAATTTTTTTTTATTGGCGAATATCAATCTACATTAAAAATAAAAATACCCGTATTTTTTTATTTTGGAATATTCCCATTAGTAGACCTCTAAAAAAATGTTGAAAGTTTGAAGAAATCTGAGCCTGATGAAACGCAGGCGAGTAGGCGGGGATAGTGACGTAAAGTAGTAAGATCCAATCACCTTGTAAGCGTGATTGCTTTGCCAATTCTGATTGTTGAATAGTATACGTCACGCGCTTCACTCTCGGTGCCGAACCAATAGAAAATGAGGTCAATAGCCAGGCAAGTTGGTTCCGTTTGAATGCAAAATGAATTGCGCAGAACTTTGAATGAATTTTTTAAAGTCAGGGTTTACGTTAGGGTTGCAGTTTTGCCATGACAATTAGGAATAATTTTTAGTAATGGCCTGAACATAACGGATTCTTGAATTTACACAAAACTGTATAGGCCCATTGTGATTCCTCTTGATGTTATAAGCCACCAAAAATCTTCATTTTTAAACGTTCTTTTTAAATATCTTTTGAAAGGTGTATCATAGGATTTTGAATTGTTACAGACCAAGTAGATGCTACTGATTGTACTTAAGACATTATCCAAAAAGCGGATCCCTGTTATACAGGGTGGCCCCGATGTTATTTGCCCTAGAACTTTTTTATGTTTGAAAATATTGCTAATTTGCCCATGCGGCCGTATTCCCCGTTCAATTCTAAAACTTTTTTGGCCCTTAGAATTTTTCGAAAAAACTAACCATACTCGCGAGGAAAATTGAAAAAACCGAACATGATCACCGTGATAAACCTACAATTTCAATAAAAATCAAAGTGTACGTTGACACGCATCACATTTCAACTGTTTTTTTGCATTGAAGGTCTTCTTCCTCTTCTTCTTAACTTCTCCCTTACGGGATGGCCTTAGCCTTTTCGGCTAATTCAGCCAGAGTCGTGTGCACGATGGCAACACATTCAAACGAGCGTGGAAAGTTCAGGAAGAACGGGGTCCGCGGAAGAGCACGCGGGTCTGACACGAGGTCATACCCCGAACACCATAGCGTGATTACAAAAAAAATAAATGATTATAATAATCGAGCGTGGCTACCTTTTGGCCCGCGAACACGCCATATCCGGTGGCATAGGGCCTGGTTACCCCCGTGAATGTACGCGAACCGACGAATAATTTGTTTAGCGGGGGTAGATTCAAGAAATAATCACACCAACACCACAAACAGGACGAGCACATATGGAGGAATCTGAGCAGCAGATACGATGAGCTTCTGGGGATGATGTCCAGAGAACCCACGAGCCCGGGCCAAAAAGTGAGGTTGTGAAACCGAACGCAGGAGCGCGATGCGACTCCCGCCAGTGCCACACTCAGAAGTCAGACTCCTTTGCATTGAAGGTGTTGTCCTACATCTGTGCCCAGAACCATTGCTCACAACTGTACGAAGCTCTAGAAGGGTCAAAAATTTTCATATTAAATTTTCAGGTTAATGTCATGTTACTAACACGACGTTTTCTTTTTGTCGTGTTATTAATACGACATTTTCGTTTTGCCGCGTTATTAACACGACATTTTCGTTTTGCCGCGTTACTGACACGGCATTTTTATTTTGCCGCATTCTAACACGACATTTTCGTTGGATTGCCGTCCGTGTTAATAACGCGGCAAAATGTCAATGTCGTGTTAATGAATCGGCAAAACGAAAATGCCGTGTTGATAACGTGGCAAAATAATAACGCAGCAAAAAGAAAATATCGTAGTACCGCGGCAAAACGAAAATGTCGTGTTAATAACGCGGCAAAACCAAAAAGTCGTGTTAGTAACACGGCAAAACGAAAATATCATGACACTATGCCGGAAATTTATTAAGAAAATTTTTGGCCTTTCTACAGCTTCGTACAACTGAAGAAAAAAACATTGATGGTAATTTCACCTTTTTATGAGGTAGACTTATCATTGGTTTTAAGGTGATTACCTGCATTATGTTTTCGGTTTTTTCAATTATTATTTTTTTTCTCGTGAGTGGTTAGTTTTTTCGAAAAATTTTAAGAGGCAAAAAAGTTTTAGAATTGAACGGGGAATACGGCCGCATAGGTAAATTTGCGATATTTTCAAACATAAAAAAGTTCAAGGGCTAATAACTTCGGGGCCAGCCTGTATAACAGAGATCCGCTTTTTGGATAATGTCTTAAGTACCATCAGCAGTTGCTTCTTGGTCTGTAACAATGCCGTGCAAAAATTCAAAATCCTATGATACACCTTTCGAAAGATATTTAAAAATGAAGATTTTTGGCGGCTTATAACATCAAGAGGAATCACAATTGACCAACAATTTTTGCACCAAGCTTCATCATTTGAACAGTAGATTCTGTGGTATAAAGGATGTGGAGTCTTTCAGACTCACCCTGTATCTATTTAATTTCAAACTCAATTAGGAATTGAAAAGTTAAAAATACAAGATCCATTTATTTAACGCTTATTGTTTCAATAATATTCGGGCTTACATTGATTTATTATAGTTTTGGGATTAAAATAAAACGATGGCAGCGAACTGGGAATATTTTTACCCCTATTGTTACTTACCGTGGTTAGTTTGCCAATAATTTGAGTCAATATTTTTGATTAAAATTCACTATAAACGGCCCGATTATTTTATTATTATAGTTTCAACACTTAAACTGCTCAACAAATTATGCATTAATTGCAGTATCCTTTAAAAAAACCTCGTCTGAAGGAGGGTGCTCTTCCATTCATTTGGCCAAATAGTCCAAAATATTTAACCAGGCCTTCTGTACAACGCAGGCCTCTGATCAAAAAGGAACACAGCAAACCTGCTAAACGTAGAAAGTGTCAGAAGCAAAAAGACAAAGAACAAAATGAAGATGTTAATATTATTGAAACTTCAACATCAGAGGCAGATGGTAAAAATTACTCATTAATCTTTTTATACAATAGTTAATGTCTGTGGTTTTAGATGGCAATGTATCCGAACTCTGCAAAATTTATTACAGTCCGAATTACTTGCTTTCCGTACTATCCAGCGTGGATTTTGTTTTAAAACTTCCTTCAAATTCGTGGTGTAGCAAGATACTCGTCAGTGAAATAGGTGAACAAACGGCAGTTTTCTTTGAAATGGAATGTCTCGATAATGATGTGATAATACCAAGAAAAGTTATTCTTACTAAGAATTATTTAAATATATTCGTGTTTGGACATTTGTATTACGATTTTGACAGAACTGAGGGTGTTATTTTTGATGAAAAAAAGATTGAGACTGTCAATGATTTTGAAGGTCTGTTAATTGCCTTGCACAATTTATCAGTATGTTACGGATTATCCACCAATGACGTCGATACATCTGATTTCACGAGTTCTAAATATTACAAGAATGAAAGTTCTATGAGTTGGAGACATAAAGAATGTAAATATGTGTTTTCAAAAAATGAAATAAATTTTGGCCGCAAGCGCAAGTACTGTTTGCTGTGTCAAAATTTTAAAAAGACAGTGAAGAGATTCAAAAATATTACAAAGAAAACTACTACATGAAAATTATTGTTTATGCGAATTACAGTTAATCGGCGAAGACGTGAACATCATTTAAATTGTACACTACTTGAATTAAAAAAAGAGCTACTAGAAACTAAAGAACAGATGAATTAGAGACAAAAATTGGAGACATGGAGAACTTAAGTTCAGCACAGAAGATGTTAATTATGGAGTGCATCATTAATGACTGGCTTCATATGTAAAAAAAATTATAAAGAGAGTACGTCGTGTTTGACACGGCAACTCGATGAAACTGATGAAGAAGCAAGATTAGTCAACTTGAAATCACCCAAATAAAGAACACACAAAATGTTGTCCAAACTTGAAGACATTTTGTTTAAACATATACATTCGATTGATGTATTTGAGGACACAATTGAACATTTTTTCTGTTGCGGACAATAAAAATTTTATTTTTCAGTGCGCCCTACATAAGGATGAAATTATTTCGAAGTCTGTTTATTATTATATTTGTATGAGATTGAAGCAATTTTATCGCCAAGCAAAGGCCAAGTTGGAAAAGAAAACGGCGGAGACGAGAAAAAAGGCGAAATTGCAGTCATCATAAACTTTCCTTTCCTTACATACCTATGTAATTTTATTAATAAATTTATTGTACAAGTAAGCAACAATAGTTATTTAATTACAATTTTTAATTAACTAATGGGTATAATAAGTAATGAATAAAAAGCCAACGGAAGATGTATATCAATGCGATGCATATAACTATAGATTTTTATCAAGTTAATGTGTATGTAGGGGCGGCTGGTCTTACTGGTGGAATCGGGTGCAGATTTTATCAATCTGCACCTAGTAGTAGTGCCTCCGCAAACGCACAGATGTGCCAAAGGCGAAATGTTAAACAATTGTTGTTGCAAAATTTAAAAATAGAAAATGAACAGGAATGAGTAAATGAAAAGAATTACTGAAATTAAAACAAAATTTGGCGAATTTTGAAAAATTAACACTAGGGGTTGAAAAATTGTGAAAGGGGATAAAAAGTCAAAAGGAATGAAAATTAAGTGTGATTAAGTAGAATTAAGAAATAAAACACAAAAATAACCAAATTATGCAATTAAGACTTTTGTGGGGGTTGAAATACGCACTTATACCTACCTATTGCGAAGAAAACTGAAAAATTGTAAAAGCTAGGTAAACTGAATCCCAAATGCGTTCAATTTTATGACCGACGAAAAACAAAATTATGCGAATTTTGCAAAATTAGCACTTAGGGGGTTGAAAAATCGTAAAGGTGGATGAAAAGTCAAAATGTATGAGGATTAACCGTGGCTAAGTAATATTACGGAAAATAACACCAAAATAACCCAATTATGTAAATTTTGCATTTGAAGAGTTGAAACATTGCGAAGGGGTATGAAAAAAGTGAAAAATTTAGTCATCATCCAAATGGGTTCAATTTATTACAGAAGAAAAACGAAAATATCCGAATTTGGCAAAAATAACACCTAGGGGGTTGAAAAATGGTAAAGGGGGCTGAAACGTCAAAGTGGATGAGAATTAATCATAATTAATTAATTATGATTAATTCTGCTTAAGCAGAATTACAGAAAATAACACGAAAGTAAGCCAATTATGTAAATTTAGCTTTTGGGGGTTGAAATGTTGCGAAGGGGGTTGGAAAAGTGAAAAAGATAAAACATAATCCAAATGAGTTCAATTTATTACCGAAGGAAAACTAAATTACGTGAATTTTGCAAAATAAACACTTAGGGGTTGAAAAATTGTAAAGGGGGATGAAAAGTTAAAAGGGATGAGAATTAATCGTAATTAAACAGAATTACAGAAAATAATACGAAAATATGCCAATTATACAAATTTGACTTTTGGGGGTTGAAACATTACGAAGGGGCCGAAAAAGTGAAAAAGGCAAGAACAATCCATATGAGTAAAATTCGGTAAAATGTATTACCGAAAAAAGGCAAAACTGCGCGAATTTTACAAAATTAACGCTCGGGGGGGGAGAAAAATTGTTAAGGGGGATGAAAAATCAAAAGGCGTGAAAATGAACTGTAGTTAAGTAGAAGTAGCGAAAATCACACGAAAAGGAAGCGGTCTGGGTAAATTTAGCTCTTTGAGGGTTCACATATCATGAAAGGGGTTGAAAAATTGTGGATGGGTTAAAAATTAATGAAAATGACTTCGAATTATTAACAAATGCTAGGGCTTAGGGGTTGTTCGTAGCGTAGGGGTTGGTTTTAGGTTGAAGACTCATAAGAGTTTTTTCAATGGTTGACCGAAATCTATCGAACCCCATAAATTTATTCCACCACTTACATGAAAAAATTTCCAGTTTCAACCCTTCATTCCCCTTGTTAGACATTAATGAAAATTTACCCATCCGCCTACAGTGGCGCTGTAAATTACCACATCAAATTCAACCCTGATACGTTGAGCAGTTTTTGAGTTCTCGCATTTTTGTGTTTCGGCATGTTAAGGGGTTGTACCGCCTTTAAGAGTCGTTTTTCGCGAATTATGAATAAGACCTTTTTTGTACCATCAATAGAAAGCTATCGAATGGTATTATTTTCAACTATACATTATTCATTGAAAATTCGAGTTTTCACCCCTAACTTTCATCCCCTTCGATAATTTTCTCCTAAAATTAACTCTTCCCTTCTCGAAGATGCAGTGTGTAAGATGTCACAGTTTCGCAAAAGATATTGCTTCTCTGTGTCAAATTGCAGGGTTTTATGGACGTTTCACCCCTAAACTCCAACCCCCGATTTCACCACCCCCACATGCCCTAAAGGAAGTTGTGTTTTCAATTTCACCACCCTAACCCAATTCGTTGAAAAATTCCGGTGATTTGTAGATTCATGTTTTCAACCCCTCATGATTTCACCCCTTTATGATTTACAGGGGCGAGTTTATTCTTCCGGTGTTACATAACTCCTTGCATATTTACTGACTTCAGTTGTTCATAAATAAATCAATAAGGTTTCAGAAAAAATAAATAAAATATATTTATCCGCTTGCAAAGAGTTAGGGGTGGTTAATAGCCTAGGGGTTGACTTTAGGTTGAAAACTCATAAGACCTTTTTCAATAGTTGACCGAAATCTATCGAACCCCGTAATTTTATGCTACCATTTACTTGAAGAAATTTCAAGTTTCAACCCTTAAATTTCATCCCCCTTGTCAGATTTTAGTGAAAGTTTGTCCATCCACCTTCAATATCTCTGAAAATTAACACACCAAATTATGCCTTGATACGTTGAGTAGTTTTTGAGTTTTCGCATTTTTGTGTTTCTGCATGTTAGGGGTTGTAGCGCCTATAACGGTGGTTTCTCTCAAAATATGAATGACACCTTTTTTGAATCATTAATGGAAAGCTATCGAATGACGCCAATTTCGACTAGTACTTATTAAGCGGAATTTCGAGTTGCAACCCCTAATTTCCACCCCATCTGTTAGATTTTACGAAAAAACGCATCCCCCGCAAGATTTCACCGATATAGTATGTGCGTGCATTAAGTTTCCGACAGCTGCGTGCAACCCTTGCGGAGTTATCATATTTTAAATTTCATCCCCCGAAATTAGCGCCCTTTCACTTTCAACAGACTTGAGGGTCGAACGTACACACCAAGTTTCAGAAAGATACGTCCACTAGTTCTCGAGTTATTGCAATTAATAGTTTTTCGATTTTTCACCCCTAACTCTCACCCCCGTGGTCCGATATGGCCCAAAAGCAATCCCCGCCGAGATTTTCCGGGTATACACCCGTGTACAAAATTTCAGCTCGATATCTGCTTTCGTTCTCAAGTTATGCGATGGACAGAGTAGACGGACGGCCGGCCGAGCGAGCGAATTCACTAAAACTATAGTGCCTCGCATTTTGCTCCGGCACTAAAAGTGGACTAGTTGCTCAAATTCTAGAAAGCCTAGAAATTTTCTGTCAATAGCACTCAACTGATAGCTGTCAATAAGATAAAAGTTTCTATCATTGCAATTTTTAGTTTTTTCGGTATAACTCAGGAAATAAACAATAATCGGAGAATTCTCAAATTATTAATGACCTTGAAAAGCACAATTTTTAATAGTAATTTCAAACGATGGCGTAGGTGTTGGTTTCCCACTGGACCACCATCAGAAACTTGAATCATTTTTTGTGGTATTCTGCGGTTATTTTTACACGAGCTGCCTTCCAGTTTTCAGTCACTGAAAAGATTTCACAAGATTTCAAAAAGGCTTTGGAAATGAATGGATTTAAATGTATTATTGGTAAACAATTATACATATAATTATTATTAATAATCATGAATACAAAATATGACACCATGTTACACTACATAAAATAAAATAAATAACCAATTAACATAAAAGAGACAAACGATTCTACCCCGATGCATCAACCTTCAGTCTATTAAATCCAAGCTTCTCGAATTCTCCAGTATAGAACGAATTAAAATCCAACCTAGAAAGACAATCAGTCAAAACCCATTTTCACATTGTTGCAATAATCTCACCACAAAAGGAAAACAGGAATAAATCGGGTATGGAGTAAAATGGAGCAAACAGTAAATAAACCTTTAGCACAATTCGTTTGTTTGAAAGTCGACAAATTTGTACCTGTACAATAAGTTGAACAAGCGATCGTTTTCACTCGTGTCCCTGTTGAGGCCGTTGATTTCATCCAATAGCTGCATTAGGGCGGCGGAAAACTGCATGTCGAATAAAGATATTTGCTCTTTGAAGCTTGGAACTGCGTCTGCTGGGCTTTGGATGTTGTTGTCTTGGAATGTTTTTTCGTTCTGGCAAAAATTATTGCGGTCAAATCACACTGTTTTCTTTGAAAAAGATTAACGTTTGATTCTGTAACTAAAGCCATTTTTATTGTAACTTGTAGTTTATAGATGAAAAGCGAATGATCCGTTTTTGAAATTCCCCGCCAATAAATCTCGAGTTGATATGTTGCAAGGAAATGATCTTTTTTACCTGTGTGTTTCGTTGCAAAAATGGAAACCAACCTGCGCCTATTTGAGGGTTGTAAAATGTTTCGAAGAATGGAGAAAAATAAGCGAATTGTAAAGAAATGCAAGAGATTGAAAAAAGACTAAAAAACGCGACTTGAAAAAAAGACCAAAAAAACGCGACTTTCACATCAAATCATCATTTATTAACGTTTAAGTTTACACATGAGAACTGTAAGGGGTTGATTCTAAGTGAATTTATGTCATGACGTCACGACATAACTCTGCTTAGGTCTAGAAATCATAAGATGGCGCTAGCAGTACTATTTTGCAGATTTCTGCAATAGCGTTAAAAACGCGTTTTCGCACTAGTTTGAGCTGAAAATCACGATTTGAGCCTAAACCGTCAAAAACGGGTTTTTGCACTATTTTGGGGTGAAAAGCACGATTTGAGCCTAACCGTCAAAAACGCGTTTTTGCACTATTCTCAGCTGAAAAGCACGATTTGAGCCTAAACCGTAAAAAACGCGTTTTTTCACTATTCTGAGCCAGACCTGGGAGTAACTTTAGAAAAAAGTTACTTTTATGTAACTAGTTACAAAAAGTAACTAAGTTACTTAGTAACTAGTTACTTTTTTTCTCCCTGCGAAAAGTAACTATATCTAGTTACTTTACTGAAGTAACTTGTAACTAGTTACTTTTGGTAAGTATCTAAAGACATAAAAAAGTAACTAGTTACTTTTCATGTATCTAGTTACTTTTCATGTATTTAGTTACTTTCCAACGTAACTATGGTCTGTCCGGGATCCACACGACCGGGATTCACCCTATTTCCATGGCGAATCATTGTTGTCAACAATGAATCGCCATGGAAATCGAGTGAATCTCGGTCGTGTGGATCCCGGACAGATTATAGTTACTTTTTATGCAATAAGATACTTTTGCAATAATATCAACAATTTTCAGAAAAGTTGTATTTCTATAGGCTGGGTAAAACAGAATTTTTTGATGCCATAATTCATCTGCCCATTGACATTTTCTTTTTATTTACTTTTGAGATTTTGACAGATTGTGAGGTAAGAGAAAATTTGATAGAAATGAGAAATCAAAAAATGAAATTGCTCAGGTAAATTTGCATCAAAACAAGTAACTTTTGTTGTGTTTTTGCGTTTTTCGAAAATCTCAATATTTCACCGATTTCTTCGATATTTTTGAAAATCTAGGGTGGCCGTGACTGCACTTCCGATCAAGTATGATACATGTTTCTAACTCAGAAAAAAATTGTACATTCCGAATCCGTTGAGAAAAAGGTGTCATTCCATTTGAAAAAACAAAGTTAAGATCATTTCCGGTTGAACCGGAAGTGGAAAAAAATTCCCTTAATATACGCGCAAGTGTCCCCCTCCGTGCGGGATTGGCCAGCTTTTATTTCAATTCAATATTTAACTTTCTTTATTACATCCAAAGATATTCAAGAGATGGGAAGTTTTAAAAAACCCTGTATGGGCTGTATGTACATACCATGATCATCAATAATTTTAGTGGACCATGATCTTTATTCTTTGGTTAGTAACGTAACGCAATGAAACTGGCTTGCTCTAATTTATCATAAATCTAGATGCACCTATTGGTACAAAAGAATTTTAATGGTACAACATACAAAGCGCAAAATGAGTAGCTATTAGCTAGCTACAGATTTAAAAAAATTATCCTCCGAAATTGTCGAGGTATTTAATTAAATTTAAACTCAATCCCAACCGTTTCTATAACATTAATGAAAGTAACTAAATTACGCCAAAAGTAACTAAAATACTGTATCTAGTTACTTACAGAAGTATTTAGTTACTTTTTAAAAGTATCTAGATACCAAAAGTAACTAAGTTACTTCAAAAGTAACTAAGATACTATATCTAGTTACTTTTCATAAGTAACTTGTAACTAAGTTCTTTTTTCAGTAAAGTATCTAGTTACTTTAGTAACTTAAGTTACTTTTATGAAAAGTAACTTGAAAAGCATCTAGTTACTTTTTCAAAGTAACTTTCCCAGCTCTGTTCTGAGCTAAAAAGCACGATTTGAACATAAACAGCAAAAAACGTGTTTTTCCACTATCTGAGCTGAAAATCACGATTGCCTAAACCGGCAAAAACGCGTTTATGCACTATTCTGGGTGAAATTGGTGAAAACCACGATTTGAGCCTAAACCGTCAAAAACGAGTTTTTGCACTATTCTGGGGTGAAAAGCACGATTTGAGGTTAAACCGTCAAAAACGCGTCAAAATTACGATTAGAATCAACCCCTTAGCTCTAGGATGAAAGTTGCCTATAACAGCTTCGTGAAATTACAGAAGAATAAGCTAATTAAGCAAATTTGGGACAATTTTATACATTTGAGTACAATTAGCGAGGGAAACAAAATAATTCGTCCCCAAATTTATATTTTAGGGAGTTGGGAAACTGTGAAGTGGATGAAAAAAAGAGAGTGGAAGTTGAGATGTCGTAGAAATGCCGAAGAGAAAACGTAAATCAGATACAGGGTGTCACACGATCATTTTTCCCCTTACTTTTTGGAGCAATATTTTGAAAGAGACAGGGTTTTTTTTATTATTGTCCCTCTTTTAAATTGGAATATCTCCTTTTTAAGATATTCGCCTGAACTAAAAACAGGATAGTAGACTGTACTTCCAAGTTTTGTTCTGGACCATACTCTCAGCGATCACTGTCGGATCTTAAGCAATGTGGATGCAACTTGCTTTTTTTAAATGGGACACCGGGTATATTTTTGCACGGATCGATAGAGAATTTTTTCCTGAATCCTATGATATACGGGGTTGATAGTTTTGGAGAAAAAAAATCCCGAACTATGAGAAATGTCTAAATGAAAATAGCAATCATGTTGAAATTTTTAATTTGTAATGTTCTAAGGTGAATAAATAAGTTAAAACTATCAATAGTAACAAAGTAAGTAACTTATTTATTCACCCCAAAGCATTACAAATTAAAAATTTCAACATGATTGCCATTTTCATTCGGACATTTCTCATAGTTCGGGATTTCTAGCATTTGGCAGCATGTTCTACTATTCGGTTTTTAGTTCAGGCGAATATCTCAAATAATAACATTTTATCTAAATTTTAATTATTTTGAACATAACCTAAAATTTCACAATTTTAACCTAAATTTATAAATTTAGTTTCGTAAACAAACTATTTATTCAAAGTACTAGATTTAGTCTAATCCTTTTGTAAATTGCAGATTCCTGCCTGAGGATGACTTGTAATTTGTTAAAACAGTCGAAGTATATACTATTTCAATGCTCACTATTGGGATCTCGGGAACTATTAGAGATAGAAGTTCGGTTAAATTACAAAAAAGTTGCTCTTGATGAAGGTGATAAAGAATCTGTAAAGAATTCGTCGATATCTTGATTCGTTCCTGAGTGATTCCGAAAAAACTGAAAATTGTTATTCTAAAGAAAAAATTGCAATTGTTATCCCCATAACTTTAGGCTGATTATACAAACTATTCATACCAATTTCAAAATTTGATGATCTGTCAAAAAAGTCCAAGTTGGTTACATTTTTGAAAAACAAATTTTTTGTGTATCCAATGCTGTTAAAATCGAATATAGTGGCCATAAGAAAAAGAAAAGTTAACTGTCGTTACTCAAAATTTAGAAGGTCTGAGCAATTTCAGAAAATGCCATTTACTTGAAAACTGTCAAAAATATGAAAGTTCTAAGTTTCATTTAAATAGCATCAACTGTTAGGAAGATATGATGTTTTCTTTAAAATGTGAGTTTTCAGTTTTTCGGAATAACTCAGAAACGAATCACGATATCGAAGAATTCTTTACAGATTCTTAATCATCTTCAAAAAGAGCAATTTTTTTGTAATTTAATCCAACTTCTAACAGGCTGGTCCAACACTAGTGTCCAGCGGCAAAACGACCTTTTACTTTGAGGCTAGAGTTTTGAATTTTTTACAGGGTGTATGGGTACTAAAAACCCTTCAGATGGCGTTAACATTTTTTTCATTGGACCAAAAATGTGACGTCACGAGATTTCAAATTGAGCTATTTTCATGGAATAAATAATTTTTGTCCATAGGTTAACTATTTTCGGCCTTGAGATTATGTTGACCAGATTTTTAATTTTTTTGAACGTCAGGTTAGCAAACTGCAGAAGGCAAAATAATCGTCATTTTATTTCATAAGGAGGCCGTGAAA
This sequence comes from Pycnomerus fuliginosus, assembly GCA_963924575.1. Classification (NCBI taxonomy): domain Eukaryota; kingdom Metazoa; phylum Arthropoda; class Insecta; order Coleoptera; family Zopheridae; genus Pycnomerus; species Pycnomerus fuliginosus. Next base: position 19,183,565 of record OZ004622.1, read on the forward strand.
CAATATCGAAACGATGCGCCGTGTGTCCAACTCGAGTTCATCGGAGATTTAGAACTGTCAGTTGCTTGTCATGTTTTGACAGCGGCCATTGAGCCGCAGAATTATTAATTGATTGATTTATTCGAATAATTTAATATTTTAACCTCCCCACAACCATATAAAAATGGGAGGTTATTGCAATCACTCCAAAATTCGAAATTGAGATAACACCAGATCTTTACGTTTCAAGGTCCCAGGATCACGAAAAAGTGGTTTTTAAAAAATGTCTGTGTGTATGTACGTATGTACGTACGTACGTACGTACGTATGTGAGCACGATTTCTCGGAAACTACCGAACGGATTTTAATGAAATTTGGTATGTATGTTAGGGTTAGCCTTCCGGTGAGCCCAGTTAATTTTCTCGCGAATCCACAGACGCTAAGTGCCTTTTTGGCATGTAAACTATGAAATTTGACAGATGAACACTAATCTTTCTTATCAGCGCATGAAAGGCCTTGAAATTATGTATCTAAAACTGTATTCCCACTTAGTGCCTTTTTGGCACAAAATCTAAAAAATCGAAATTTAGAGGAAACATTAAATAACACGCTACAGCCTAAACTGCTGGATCGATTTGGCTGAAATTTGGTAGGTACAGATACCGCTACCCGCCGTAGAGCTGATTTAATTTTGGTGACAATCGGCAAACGGCAAGTGCCATTTTGACATATAAACTTTGAAACTTGAATAATGAACTCCCATTTTCTCTACCAGCACATGAAAAGTCTTCAAATTTTGTTTTCAAAATTGTATTCAAGCTTAGTGCCCTTTTGGCAAAAGATCGTAAAATTTAGAAAGATCACAGAGAACACCTTAGGTTTGGTGGAGTAAAACTTAGGTATAGTAAACAGTAAAATTTACTTGATATTGGTGATAAGATTGGATCATTCACCGAAGTGGGGAGGTTCCAGAAGCTTCCGTAGCTGCCCATTTTTTTACAAAAAAATTATGTGAAAATCATCGAGTCTGCCCCGCGAAGTTTTAAACACGCGCGCAGACGCAAAGCGTGTTGCTTACATCCTCGACTCGACTCTCGGCAGTTGATGCCTGGAAGATAGGGTTGCCAACCGTCCCGATTTAGGCGGGATTGTTCCGATTTCTTATAATGAGTCCCGCGTCCCGCCTAGTGCTGAATTTGTCCCGATTTTTGGATTTGCTTTCTCACTTTTCCCTTTCCCTTTATTTTCCTTAATTGTTATTGAAAACCAGCGTTTAGCAAGCGTTAAAATAGAAGGTAATCTTGTGTCTATCTCTTATTTGGGTGCACTGCCCAGTGACAACGCAAGTGCTTTTTTTTTTCGCAATGAGAATAAAATGAATTGATTTTGATTTGAATTTGTACTGAAAATACTTGTTCAAGGTGGAAGTGGTGTATAGAAGGTCCATAGTTAATGGTTGTAAGGAAAATAAATCCACCTTCTTGATAAAATTCTTGTCTATTAACAAAAACTTGTGGCGACTAGTTTCGACACAACATGTGCCATCTTCAGACCAACGATGTCAACAGCTCTCCATTTTGTAGTACAAAATTTTTGTTAATAGACAAGAAGTTTATCAAGAAGGTGGATTTATTTTCCTTAGAACCATTAACTGAAAAACAGGTTTGAGAAGGGGGGGCGGGGTAAAAAAATTTCGCACCCCCCATTTACACGCGAATTACGTATACTTATCACTCCACTGTCCCGCTTACTGTTTTGAAATATATGGCAACCCTACTGGAAGATGTGAAGATTAATGAACCTTTTAGCAGTTTATTTTCTTGCAAACGCTCTCCAGAGGTTTACCTCATTTAATTATCAGTGAATAGAGTAAGTTTTTCAATTTTCTTTGTATTATTATAAGCAATACTGGTTAATTTAAGGTGTGAAGATTTGGACGACAGGATCATCACAATCTACAAGAAGCAGTTGTTTACTACAATTACAAGATAAAGGAATAACGAAGGCAAGACTAGCAGAATTATTCGTCAGTGTTAGTAATGAGAACGAGAAACCGAAACCCTGTCTGTCGAAGTGCCCGAACTTTGGTGAAATGCAATGCGAATGAATCTGGGACAGGTTTCAAGATCATACGTATTGTCTTTGTAAAACAATCAGCAAAACAGTAACAATTTCTGTTGGATTAAATTATGAATAAAGCACCACTAAACTTATTTATTTTAAGTAAGGTACACACGCATCTTTATGAAATGGTCTGAATATTCACTTGGAACAAAATGCCCCAAATTCCTAGCTAGTAATTTATTTCACATTACTAATTCAACAATGTGGTTTATTTAGTTAAACATAGTAAGGTCTCACTGCAACTTGACACTAATCATCGCAGTCACTACACGAGTTCCTCAAACCGACACTGGTGCACAATATCCACATTTTTCCCTTGTAAAATGTAAACAGTCTTGGATCAGAACGTGATAATCATCATTCATCAACAATTATTTGTAGTAGATGCCATAATCTTGTCGTTTAAATCCGAGTCCAAATCTTCAACATCACCTTCAATTAAACAGGGTTGTTTTTACAGAAACAATGAAAGTTGAAAAACTTACCCAATTCACAGATAATTAAATAGGGTAAACCTTTGTACGAGTTTGCAAGGAAATAAACTGCTAGAAAGGTTATTAATCGTGTCGGACTGCCGGCATCAGCTGTCGAGATGTAAACACGCATTGCGATTGCGCCTGCGCGTTCAAACACTTCGCCGTGAATATTCATGACTTTCGCATAAGTTTTTTGTAAAAATATCAGATTATTTCAATAAATCAATCAATAATTCTGGAGTTCAATCACCCGTGTCAAAACATGACAAGCAACTGACAGTTCTAAATCTCCGATGAACTCAAGTTGGACACACGGCGCATCGTTTCGATATTGTTTCATGACATAAAATGACGATTATTTTGCCTTCTGCAGTTTGCTAACCTGACGTTCAAAAAAATTAAAAATCTGGTCAACATAATCTTAAGGCCCAAAATAATCAACCTATGGACAAAAATTATTTATTCCATGAAAATAGCTCAATTTGAAATCTCGTGACGTCACATTTTTGGTCCAATCAAAAAAAAATTAAGGCCATCTGGAGGGTTTTTAGTACCCATACACCCTGTAAAAAATTCAAAACTCTAGCTTCAAAGGAAAAGGTCGTTTTGCCGCTGGACACTAGTGTTGGACCAGCCTGTATATAGTTTTCGAGATTCCAATAGTGAGCATTGAAATAGTTCCCACCCTGTATATAGCAGGATTTAATTCAATTTGCCTCAACGGACCCAATACATTTAGCAAACAATGGAACATATTAATAAAGGAGATATTCCAATTTAAAAGTGGGACAATAAAAAAAGACCCTGTACATACTTACTAAAGGCCACTTTCTGACATAATAATTTTTTTTCCATTTCCTGTTTTGCCGGAAATGACATCAACTTTCGATTTTCAAATGGAATATCCCGTATATCATAACATTTTTGGAAGCTACAAAGTCTTCTAAATCCATAATTGCAAAATTTTTTTTGACACTTCAAATGTCACTTATGTACACCCTCTTCTTTTTCTATGTGACTAAAGGTGGAAAATATCCATAGTAACCCATTGTTGCAACAATGGATTGCCATGGATTTCTTGCACCTTAGTCACATAGAGAAAGAACAAATGATAAGTGACATTTAAGGTGTCAAAAAAAATCTGGGGCCATTTTTCTCTTTCGATCTAGAAGGTACTGACCTTCTAAGTCCAAAGATAAAAATGGTCCCGCATTCGTTTTGTTGTTATTTTAATGGACGACGATCAGAAAAAATTGAAGTCACATGAAAAACATTAAAATTTTTGACTTATGACGGTGTTAACTCTGCCAAAATGATTTTCGCATAAAAACTTGATTTTTTCAAATGAAAATATAAAGCTGATGCCACTTCCGTTGAAAACGGAAATGGAAAAAAATTATTACGCCGGAAAGTGGCCTTTGATGTATTACTACATTCGATGTTCCAAATTTCAAAATTTTACTCGAAAAAATTAGTGAAAAAAGGGGGGTGTACCATGAGCCTGTGACACCCTCTGTATTATGTAACAAGCCCGCAAAGTGATATGCTGCCGATTGTTAAGAAATACTTTGAGATCGGCAATGCACTTTGTGGACGAGTTACACAAGAGATTTTTTGGTCAATCGCGTTTCAATAAAATAAATCGGCTTATTTTTTGTTGTTCTTCGGAAACAAAATCAAGATTGTTGATTCGTTGCCATGAAAAACAATTCACAAAGTTGATGGCTGGTATTAATAAAGTGTTGCAAGATGCTCATACTCACATTAGAAAAGGATGCAAATATAAGTTTTTCGTGCGCGAGAAAAGGATAGAACTATAAGTAAAAGCTTTGTTTATTCATACCGGCTATTGGGTGGAATGAATAAAGTGCTACAAGATACTAAACTTGCAATAATAAAGGATAGAAATACAAGTTTTTCTTGCATAAGACAAGGATAAAATTATAAGCAGAAGCTCGGTTACAGTTGCGGTTGCGATTGACGAAAAATAGGTTATTCGGCAAACTTAGCTGGGGTGAGGGGGGGGGTATAAAATACTGTGAAGAGGGTGGAAATATTAAGATTTTGAAAATTTACATTTGAGTATGAATTAGCGAGGGAAACGAAACAAATTCTTTAATTCTCCCTATCTTTAGGGGGCTGGGAAACTGTGAGGGAGATGAAAAATTAAAAGAATAGAAAATTTGGGATATTCAATACAATTAAGTACTGTAAAAACGGGGAAACAGCAAATTGTTTTCACGAATATCAATTTTTCTACCACTTACACAGATTTTTTTCAAAAATTCAAGCATCCTTATTCGAGGATTCCGTGTTTTCAATTTCACCAACTTCGTATCGAGTTGAGAAATTACGGCTGTTTAGAAGTTTTGACCCCTCACGATTTACAGGGGTCATTTTGCACTTAAACTCATAAGACCTTTTTTCAAAGATTAACCTAAATCTATCGAATCCCGTGATTTTGAACCATCATTTACTTGAAGAGATCTCATGTCTCAACCCTTAAATTTCATCCCTCTTGTTAGATCATAAAGAAAATTTACCTACCTCCGCTTTCTGCTACGACACTAAAAAGAAGCGAATTATGTATTGTGTATGTGTAACGAGGTATGTAAGTAAATTTACTTAATTGCGTTTTGAAAAGTTGGATTTTACACAATTCAGTAAAATGTTGTACGGAATACGTTATGAAAAGTCTAAATTGTTTGACTCGCATAATGTTACAAAACTCGCTATCGCTCGTTTTGGCAAATATTACGACTCGTCAAACAATATAGGACTTTTCATAACTAATTACGTGTAAATAAATATCATTCACTTTCCATTTACGAACTCATCCCGGGATTTACTTGCTTTTTCACAGGTATAAAACCCGATAACTTAAAATCTCCTTTAAATTATTTAGGGAAACAGGAAAAAATCGAATATGAAAACGGAGACAAGTTATACACAATTCTACAAATTACACATCAGGTTTTTAGTTACAGAATCTTAAGTTAAAAAAACACATTAAACCACATTATTCACAAAATAAATGTGTTCTTATACCTCGGGATGATGCATGAACCTTAGGGCCGATTGTATAAAAAATAATCCCTGTATTAAATTTAATACCGGGGTTAGTCGCTAGGCAACGAGTCTTCTGATTGGCTCAGATCACGCTCAGGCCCGGTTTTTCCATCTTCGATAACCTCCGGTTTACCTAACCAACAGTTTCTGTTCAGTCAGTGTTCTGATTGGCTGTATCCTAGCAACTAACCGCTGGTTAAGTAAACTGGAGGTTATCGAAAACTGTTGTATAAAACGCGATTATCCCCACGATTATTTTTTATACAATCCACCCTTAAATGTATGTAGAACATGCGACAAAAATCTATCTACCACACGACAACAAGAAAGCAAAGCTTATGACTGAAATACCTGATTGAACGACTCATACATTGAGTTTGGTAGTGAGCCAAGCTCAGCTTCCACAAAGTATTGCTGCGTCCGCTATTGAAACATGAAGAAAGTACAACAATGCCAATCAATTTGTGTGTAACGTATTTAAAAATTTCAAAAAGTTCTAAATAAAAATTTGCGGTGGCAACTGTGGTACAAAAGAATAGCATGAAACACTGAATGAATGACGTGTAAAATCGTAGGAATATTAATTAATTGCTCACCTGCATGAACGTGCAAAAGGCAACGCAGATTGTTAAGAGCTTTGTGATGATGTTGAGTATAGTTTCCTTCGTTAGCATACAATCATTCAAGCAATTATCCAGAAAATCGCCGTGGTAGGCCAGAATTTCGTCCACATTATTAACCTGCAAAAAAAACAAAACAATTTAATAAACTATCACTAGAAACACCCCACTGCACTGAAACACTTGATTTTCACTGCTGACGCGTTTCGAACGCAATGTGCTCATTATCAAAGCCGAAGCTATACAACCCGCGTAGCTCCACCCCTCGGCTGTGAAAGTTAGACCAATCACAGGTCGAGAAACGGTCACGCATGGGTGAACACGTATAAATATGACAAGTCCTCCCTAAAGTAGCGTAAACAGAGATGAATATGCGATCGGGCCTTTATCAGCGTTCATAAGCATATCTCTAAACTTATAAACTACGATACTTTCCATCGCATCTAGCATCTGCACCTTGTTAACGCGTTGAAAAAGAGAAAAAAACCCTTTTCTAAAACACTCCAGTGAGAAATCCAGTGTTGCCCTACATGCTTTACACAATGACCATAGAAAATAGAATAGAAGATGCGATGGAAAGTATCGTAATTTATAAGTCTAGAGGTAGGCTTATGAACGCCGATACAGGCCCGATCGCATACTCATCTCTGTTTACGCTACTTTAGGGAGGACTTGTTATATTTATACTAGTAGAGTGCAATGAGGCCTCTATCGTTCAGCCCGTGGGCACTTTTTGGCTAAAAGGAATGAACTTGCCAGCTTTATAGAAGAGATAATCAAGATTCGGAATCCACTTGTCGTAAAAAAATCGTAGGGTTTCTAAGGGCGCAAATCAAGATTTTCTAACTGAGTACACTACGTCATAGAGATAAGTGATGTTCACATCTCAAGCCAAAAATAATTACAATTTTTGTACAAAAAGTATTTTTAATTAATTATTGAATCTTGGCGTTAACATGGGGTCTTATGGAGCGGAAATTCAGTTAAAGGCCGTTTTCTCGGTTTAGATCGACCGAAAAACTAATTATTTTCAGGCGCATTTGCCGAATAAATTGCGATATCGTTAAAACTATTGCAGACACGAAAAAAGTTATTCTTAGCAAAATGTGTAGTAAGGTTGCAGATGTGTATTAAACGCGAAATTATATTTTTTGGAGCAATAATAAAGGAGATATTTAATTATTTGTCAAACGATAGCAAATTTTTGACACCCAGCGGGCGCGTCAGACTGCAGCGAACCTCGATCCCCCACCACAACTCCCGCGCGTTTACCAACCCGCACTTCCCCCCGATCGCACCTAAATGCTGGCGTTCCACTTCCATTCCTTTATTATAAATTATTAAAGATCTATTGAAAATATTATTTATAGACCAATTTGTTGTTAAAATTATGATTATTAATGGACCTTTTGACAAAACGTGTGTTTTTCTCTTGACATTAATTATTAATTGACAACAATAATACATATCTAACAATAAACAAATTATATTGCAAAATTAATTATTGAATACGGAAAAATATAAATATACAATAATTATTGTCTTGGTACCTAACTACCTCCCGCTAGTCGCTGTCGTCTTCATCAAGCGAAGGAACTACTGTCTCTGGTGTGCCTTTTTTACAATGAGGGTTCTTGCATGTTTTTTGTCCCATACACGAACATGAATAGATACACGGCAAATTTCCTTTTTTGAATGAACATACCTTGCTGGCGCAGTCTAAAAGAACAACTGATTTGCCTAGACCCTAACTCTGAAGTTTGAATACTGACCTTTTTTGCATTTGCATGTAGGTATAGTTAAAGTTAATATACCAAAGTCTTCTGGAACATTAGGCTACTATTTTCGCTATCGATGCGCCACCGTGCTTGAAAAGATCAGGCAGCTCAAGTCTGGGATTAAGCCTGTTTAACCAGATTTTTGTTTGATAATGAACACGAAGGCAATGTTGAAGAAGGCTGTCTTCTGTTGAAGGAAGCTTATAGCAATTGTTCTTGAAATGGATAACAGGGCTCTTATTCATTGACTGATGCGACATTTTCTTTCTTAGTGTATAGCTTTATCACAAAGTTATGCACATTTGCAAAATGAATGTCGTCAAATTCACCTAGGCATATCTTGTCAATTAACTGACAATACGACATCGACAGGTAGGCTTTCCAGCAGACTTTTTTACCCAATCCATTAAATTGGCTGGTAGTGTCGCAACCTGTCAGGGCGTGGAAAGCTGGTAAGTTCTTCAAAAGCTGTGGCTTCATATTCAGCTCGAGGATTGGTATGAATCTCATTATTATTCTTTGTGTCCTACTTTTAGCCAAGTATTTCGTTTAATTATATTTTTAAGCATACGACCCTGGTTAATGTAGTAACCAGTCAATTTTTGAGTACCTACAAGAGTAACTTTGACACCAGAATACTTTTTCACATTCTATCAGCGAAGAAAGCTGGCTAGGTAAGGTCTATTGTGGATTGTCGAGATACAGACGTGCTATCGTTTTATTGGCCCATTTTAAAATCCAACTCCAGAAACTTGGCTAAAACTAGGATACAAAGAATCAATGAGATTCATACCAATCCTCGAGCTGAATATGAAGCCACAGCTTTTGAAGAACTTACCAGCTTTCCACACACTGGATAGGCTGCGACACCATGCACCAGCCAATTTAATGGATTGACCAAAAAAGTCTGCTGGAAAATGTACCTGTCGTATTGTCAGTTAATTGACATTGATATTGAGATAGGCCTAGGTGAATTTGACGACATTCATTTTGCAAATGTGCATAACTTTGTGATAAAGATATACACTAAGAAAGAAAATGTCGCATAAGTCAATGAATTAAGAGCCCTGTTATCCATTTCAAGAACAATTGATAAGCTTCTATCAACTGAAGACAGCCTTCTTCAACATTGCCTTCGTATTCATTATCAAACAAAAATTTGGTTAAACAGTCTTAATCCCAGACTTGAGCTGGCCATGCAGAATTGCAGATCTTTTCAAGCACGGTTGGCGCATGGATAGCGAAAATTGTAGCCTAATACCAATATTGCAAAACACTGCCGTCTGTTCCAGAAGACGTTGGTAAATATATTAATTTTTAAATACATGCAAATGCAAAAGAGGTCAGTATTCAAACTTCAGACAACATGCAAGAACCCACATAGTAAAAAAGGCACATCACCAGAGACAGTGGTTCCTTCGCTTGATGAAGACGACAGCGACTCGCGGGAGGTAACTAGGTACCAAGACAATAATTGTATATTTATATTTTTCCGTATTCAATAATTAATTTTGCAATATAATTTGTTTATTGTTAGATATGTATTATTGTTGTCAATTAATAATTAATGTCAAGAGATAGACACGTTTTATCAAAAGGTCCGTTAATAATCACAATTTTAACAACAAATTGGTCTATAAATAATATTTTTAATAGATCTTCAATAATTTATAATAAAGGAATGCAGTGGAACGCCAGCATTTAGGTGCGATCGGGGGGAAGTGCGGGTTGGTAAACGCGCGGGAGTTGTGGTGGGGGATCGAGGTTCGCTGCAGTCTGACGCGCCCGCTGGGTGTCAAAAACTTGCTATCGTTTGACAAATAATTAAATATCTCCTTTATTATTGCCCCAAAAAATATAATTTCGCGTTTAATACACATCTGCAACCTTACTACACATTTTGCTAAGAATAACTTTTTTCGTGTCTGCAATAGTTTTAAAGATATCGCAATTTATTCGGCAAATGCGCCTGAAAATAATTAGTTTTTCGGTCGATCTAAACCGAGAAAACGGCCTTTAACTGAATTTCCGCTCCATAAGACCCCATGTTAACGCCAAGATTCAATAATTAATTAAAAATACTTTTTGTACAAAAATTGTAATTATTTTTGGCTTGAGATGTGAACATCACTTATCTCTATGGCGTGGTGTACTCAGTTAGAAAATCTTGATTTGCGCCCTTAGAAACCCTACGTTTTTTTTACGACAAGTGGATACCGAATCTTGATTATCTCTTCTATAAAGCTGGCAAGTTCATTCCTTTTAGCCACAAAGTGCCTACGGGCACAAAAATTAAGCGACATTTCCAGGCGCGGGCACTCTACTATACGTGTTCACCCATGCGTGACCATTTTTCGACCTGTGATTGGTCCGACTTTTACAGCCGAGGGGTGGAGCTACGCGGGTGTGCCAACAAATATTTCATTTTTCGGGCAGGTAGGTTGTTCAGCTTCGGCTTTGATAATGAGCACATTGTGTTCGAAACGCGTCAGCAGTGAAAATCAAGTATTTCGGGGTAGTGATAGTGCATTTTTCCACCCAAGTTGTCCAGTGTTTCCATTGTCAACTTAATAAAGTAAAAAAAAAAACAGTAATGCACACTCACTTTTGCAATTCTTTGTAGGAAAAGACACCACTGGGGCTCTATGACTTCGACCATCATATGGTACTCCAAGTTTTGCACGCAGTGCAGCATTCTTTGACGTAGAGTAAAGGCGGTCCTGTAATGTCTGGCATCGTCGCAATGGAATTTTTTCGCCACTTTGTTGGACCTCCAAACCTGGCAGATCATTCTCTCGACGTATTTGCAATGGAAAAGGTGACGAAATATCATCTGATAACGGGTCAGCGATTTTCTGTTGAGGATTAAAGACAGGGGCCAGTGCACTTCGTAGCTGAATGAAAAGGATTCGATTCCCAGGAGCTTTTTTCGGTCACCAGTAGATCTATACTCTAAAAGATAAGAGACAATGTGCCATTAATGCCGAATTTAAGTTTAAAAAGGCTGTGAGGTAATAATTAATTTGCCGAACAGAACAAAAAATTGTCGCGGCAGTAAATCTACTTTTTTGCCGTGTTGAACATATGTACAAACTGAAGTGATCATCCATTATTAAGTAAAAACAAGTTAGTAACTATATTAACCTTTTAGACAATAAAATCGGTAGTTATTTACAACGTAGACACAAAAAATACATATTACTGAAAAGGAGCCATCCACATTTTCTCGTCTCTGACTCAAATGAGAAAAACTCACTCGAACAGGTCGATTTTTGGAGAGAGACACTTAAATCCGTGTTTGGTGAAACTTTGCAACGCACCCCCAACCCCCGCGAACCCCCACTTTAAAATTTCAAATAACAACCCCTCACTTATGGTAGATCATTTGAAAGCTAACATATCATTACCAATCCAACGCTGTAGAAAAAATTTATATCCTTTCACCCACTAGCGCCCTCTATGGGCAAATTTAAAATTACATTAAGGCCCTTTGTGACATAACATTTTAAAAGGAATGAAATCCTCTGAAAGCTATGTGGCCAGAAGATGCAAAATTAAATTTCCTTTAGACTAGTATTAGCATTCCCTATATCCATTCTCAATATTTTTGAAAATATTTGCAATAATAGTTATCTGTTTAACAAGGCAAAAAATTGCAGATTTACTGCCGCGGCTGAAGTTTCATAGCCGAGGCGATAGCCGTGTTGAACACATAATTTTTTCGTTGATTGTCATTAAGAAAGTGCATTTTTACCGGCAGTAAAAAAGTGCATTTTTACCGGCAGTAAAAAAGTGCATTTTTACCGGCAGTAAAAAACGACTTTTACGGCCTAGGCAGTAAAAATGGATTTTACTGCCGCAAAAGAGGCAGCAAAAATGCACTTTTAATGAGTACCGGCGAAAAATATGTTCGTGTGATTTAAAGAAAATAATCATAGCAACCTTTGGATCCGAAATCAGTAACAGTTAGTTTTACACTTTCAAAAATTTGTCCTTACCTTTCCTTAAAATTGCTGTCGCCTCGGCTATGAAACTTCAGCCGCGGCGGTAAATCTGCAATTTTTTTGCCGTGTTGAACACATTATTTTTTCGGAGACAGTAAAAAATCGACTTTTACTGCCGCAAAAGAGGTCGTAAAATGCACTTTTAATGACTACCGGCGAAAAGACTAATTTTTGAAATGTGAGAAAGACCTTTTGAACATTTCTTCTTTTCAAGAGCTCCTAAAGTTACCTTGTTTAGACCCTAAAAACGCTTTAATTTTTGATACCTTTGAAAATATTGAGAATAGGTATAGGGAATGTCAATAGCAGTCTAAAGGAAATTTAATTTAGCATGTTTGGATTGCATATAATTGTGGTACTCGCAGTTGAAAAAATGGAGTTGTGGACAATAATTTCTTTATGCCATTTTTGAAAATTAATTTCCGCCATATTGTTAAATTGACAAGAACAATTGAGTAATCAAAAGAAAGCTCAAACCTTCTAGTTTCAACCCTCCCAGTTTGGTTCCTTAACCTTCAACCGTTCGAAAGATATAAATTTTTCTATCGCGGATTGCAAAACTATTTTTTTATACATATTTTGACATATGTCAAAAACGGTGACAGGTATAGGCTCAAAGTGGATGCGATAAACTCACAATTAACAGACGACTCCGAATCTAAAATCAAAACGAGGGCTTTCCATTTATAATAACAAAGATGACTGCCACTTCCGGTAAAACCGGAAGTGCTCGGAAGTTGGGAATATTTTATTTTCGGTATGCCTGGGCGATTACGGTATAGTCAAAATGTCAAAATTCTACTACAAGTGGATCAAGAAAAGTTTCTAATGAACGGTCTTCGTGAATCACCCTGTATAACTAGATGGCTGGAAGTCTATAAAGCACTCATGACAACTGGTCCCCATACCTGAGAAGTGTGACTGAGAGCGATTCATTGTGTGTGTCTTGTGTGAGAAAAGGAAAGGATTACGCTTGTTACGCGCTTGTTCTCTGTCACACTTTTCCATTTTGAGGTTAGTTACGACCATTTAGTTTTATTACAACATCTTTGACATAACCTCCGAGTATCGACATGAGTCACCCTGAGCACGGCCAACTCCAGTTAGAAATTTTTAAAATCTCACGTTATAAAGTAAAATCTTAAGAAATAACCGTTGCGGACCTTTGTATTAACCCTGTAAGCCTAAAGTCAGCAAAAAAGTACACCGACTTTTTCAATTTATTATGACATGTGAAAACAATAATTTAATTAAACGGTAATAAAACACGTCTTGACATCGTATGATTCAAGTTTTGAAATGTTTTTTTCAAAAAAGCCCAGGTTGGTTACATTTTTGAAAACTGTTAACCGCGACAGAGTTGTATTTCAAATAAAGCCGTTGATTTTCACGAAATAAAATCATTTCTCGAAAATTAGAGAGAGAAAGACAACCTGACTGGATAGCCCTCTTATAAGTAACGAAAATACGAGGGTTTTACCTGAGACGAACTGTACAATAAATATTACTCTATTATTAGCTAAATTAAAATATTTTACGGCTTAACAGGGTCAACTCTGGCTTGGATGGTTAGTTATCTAAACAACCGCACTCAATTTACAAACTTTGCGAAAAAGTTGTCGACACACCTTGAGGTAATTTCTGGTGTACCTCAAGGATCGGTACTTGGCCCCACATTGTTTTCGGTATATTCGTCTGACTTACCAGAAGTTATTGAACACTAGTGTCTTACACATGTTTGCTGATGATTATAGTTTTGAAATACTATATTAGGGCAGAATTTGAATCAGCTTGGGGTGTTTCTGTCTCTTTGAGTGAATCTTTTATTTTGTCTATAATTGTGTAATTATGGTGAACCCAATAAATATACATTATTATTACATTATTAATAAGAGAGAGAGAGAAGATATAAAAACTAATCTTTGTCAGTCTTACCTTGTTCAGCATTAGTCTGAATGCTGAGAATCCTAAACATCTGGTACTGCAGATCGTATGGCAAGAGTTCAATACGCAAATCCTCCTTATAGGGGTCGTTCACAGCACTCGACAGTCTCAAAGCCAAGTCCATTAGAGACTCGACCCTGCCCTGTATCATATCGACGACATCCTTACTCAACTCTTTTTCGCACAGCGTCAAAAAAGTGACAATAAAATCTCCCTGATCCAATAGGAAATAATGTTTAACAGATCGGAGCCTTCCCAAGAGATCGTTTTCCTTCACGACGAGATCAAGCAGCGTATGACTAGCAAACACGTAAGCCTTCTCTATGGACTCTATGTAGTGTTTTTCTTCTATCTTGTACAGGATGGGTTTTATTTTGTTTTTCACCGGTTTGCCGCACTGTCTTATGACGTTCAAATACTTTCCGGCCTTCAGGATTATGTCCGACACCGCTTCCAGGAATTTGGGCACTCTTTCGCGCCTGATTGAGTATTTTTTCTCCCAGTAGTCGGCAGAGTAGTCAACGGGCATGTCCTCCTTGGGGGCCACCTCGTTGTCTTCCACCAGGAACTGAAATAACGGTTTATTTTTCATAATCCCGGCGAAAAATGTTATTTTTTCCACTAATTTCAGTTAGGAAATCATCATATTTCCGCACTAGTGCGAAAAGCGAATTACATGCCAAAAGTGAATTCATTTCCGCACTAGTGCGAAAAGTAATAATGTTGATATAATTCCTTTAATTAGTTTCAATCAGCACGTGATCACTAAACATTTCATGCAAGTTATGAAAAAACACCAAATCTTTTTCAGTGCTTCGCCAATTATAGTTTTTGAATGTCTCGATCGGGATTATGAAAAATCTTGTATGTAACACGTGGGAAAATGCATCATTTCCTTACTTGCGTGCTTACAGAACTCGGCTTCGCCTCTTTCTGCAATAAGGACCCGCGTAAGGAAATGATGTACTTTTCCCCCTTGTTACATAAATACATAGCTATTTATAAATCGGGGGATGAAAAACGTACTTCGTTGATAGGGTCGGAAATGATGCCTTGGTAGATCCACATTCCGAGCATTTTCATGTACGGCACGCAAGCTGCTTCCATTAGATTGACGCAAGTTTGTTGGGTTTTTTCGTCACCAATGGAGCCGATGATGTTGTCATGGAGGAGGCTTAAAACTTTACCGCCACGAGCATCAGACTGAAACAAAAGTAATGCAACTATACTAAAAAATAAAGGGGTGAAATCATGAGGGGCTGAAAATATGAATCTATAAATCACCGCAATTTATCAACGAATTGGATTAGGCTGGTGAAATTGAAAATATAACTTCCTTTCGAGAAGGTGGTAAAATAGGGGGTTGGAATTTAGGGGCTGAAACGTTCATGAAGACCTGTAAGTTGACACAGACACGCAATATACAATATTACGATACTAGGTTGGCAACAACCTTGCATCGTATTCGCACAATCGAAATTAAACATGTTTCACATTTTTGTTAGAAAGTTATTAAACAAATTTTGGTAAGCTTTCAATGCTATTGAAATGAATAAAATGTTACAAGATGCTCATACTCCCATTAACAATAAAGGATGCAAATCAAGTTTTTCATGCACGAGAAAAGGATAGAACTATAAGCAAAAGCTTTGTTACCGTTTATTCATACCGGCCATTGACTGGTATGAATAAAGTGTTACAAGATGCTCATACTCACATTAACAAAGGATGCAAATACAAGTTTTTCGTGCACGAGAAGAGGATAGAACTATAAGTAAAAGCTTTGTTACCGAACCGTTTATTCATATCGCGGATTAAGGCGGTTTTATCAGGCAGCAATTTGAATTTTGTTAGTTTTTACACGATCGGTCATTTTCATCGCTTGCCGACGATGTTTTCAGCTGGTGATACTTACCGCCCTAGGATTTTTTTTTGCAATTTACAAGCGTTGACGACCAAAAATCGGACGGTAAGTATCTCTTGCCATCTTGAAACTGTCAATGAAGACTCTCGATAGATTTCAGTCAACCATTGATTATGAGTTTTCAACCTAAAACCAACCCCTAGGCTACTAACAACCCCGAACGCTTTGCAAGCGGATAAATACATTTTATTTATTTTTTCTGAAATGCCACTAATGCCAGTAGTTTATTTATGAACAACCGAAGTAAGTAAATTCGCAAAAAGTTATGCAACACTGTAGAAATAAACTCACCCCTGTAAATCATAAAGGGGTGAAATCATGAGGGGCTGAAAATATGAATCTCTAAATCACCGCCATTTTTCAACGAATTGGATTAGGCTGGTGAAATTGAAAATATAACTTCCTTTCGAGAGGGTGGTAAAATAGGGGGTTGGAATTTAGGGGCTGAAACGTCCATGAAGGCCTGTAATTTGAGACAGACACGCAATATATGCTGTGAAACTGTGGGGTATGATCCATTATGTCTTTGAAACTAACCCCTATCCCCTAGCAAGCGGAATAAATACATTTTATTTATTTTTTCAGGCTTCTTTGTGATGTTTCGATAGTTCAAAGTCATTTTCATAGATTTTTACAATTTTTCAACCCCTTTCATGATATATGAACAAACGCTTGAACGCTTCATAATCAAAGAAAATTGAATGAAAATAACCTACAAGAGAAACAGCTGATTCTCGGCTGGCGTACGGTGTCGGATGAAATAAAGGAGATAAGGAAAGAAAATCAACTGTACAGAGATACTTTAAAACTAGTAACCGAAGAAAACAAGAAACTAAAAACATCAGGTGGAGACTTTATCCAAAAGGTTAGACAGAATGGAAGAAGTGGAGGGAAAAGTGGAGAAGATGGAAAAGGCGAAGAAAAAGAACAACATAATCGTCAAAGGACTGACCATAATTAGAAGGAAACAAAGAGCAAATAATAGATAAATTCATAAAGAAACATCTACAGGTGGAAGTGAACAATCAAGAAGCAAAATTTACGCAGACCGCTTCTTTTTCGTCAATAAATTGAACTTGTATGGATTTATTTCACCTTTTTCACTTTTCCCACCCCATTCGCAGCATTCCATCCCCCCAAAAGCTAAATTTGCGTAATTGCCCTATGTTCGTGTTATTTTTTATAATTCTACTTAACTTAACGTTAATTTTCATCCCCATTGATTTTTCATCCCCCCTTTGAACCCCTTAAGCGTCTGTTTGTCTAAATTCACGTCATTTCTTTTTTCTTCGGTAATAAATTCAACTCATTTATGGATTCAGTGCCTTTTACAATTTTTCAGCCCCCTTCGGAACAGGTATAAGTATTTTCAACCTCAACAAAACTTCAATATGCATAAGCGGCTTATTTTCGTGTTATATTTTGTAATTTTTCTTAACCACAGTTAATTTTCACCCTTCTTGACTTTTCATCTCCTCTATAATTTTTCAACCCTCTGAGTACTAGTTCTACAAACTTCGCAAATTTTTGTGTTTTAATTTTGTTCATTCTCTACCGTTTAATTCATTTACCTATATTTTTTTTGGATTTCTGTACATAACGTTTTCGGTTTCGCAAAAACAACAAACTGTTGATTGCGAAGTTTTCATATTTTGAGAATAACACTCTATTCTATTCGTTGATAAAATTCTACATTTCGATTAGAGCAAGAAAATGTTTGGAATCGTCTTTTTTGACCAAGATGTTACATTGCAATCAACAGATGTCGCTGGGGCTTCTAATAAGGACAATTAATGTTATACAGGGTTGTTCCTTTTTCACTGCTCACCATTGGCATCTCCTAAATGGTAATAGTTACGAAGTTGGTTAAATTAGAAAAAAGTTGCGCTATTTTTTAGTGATTAAAATCTGTAGAGAATTCCCCGATATCTTGATTGGTTCCTGAGTTATTCCGAAAATTGTGAAAGTTGCGATTTTAAATTAAAATTAATATCTCCCTAACGAGTGATTTAAATGAAATTTTTATATTTTTGACAACTGTCAATCAAATGGCATCGACAGAAATTTTCTAGGCTTTCTAGATTTTGAGCAATGACGATCAACTTTTGATTTTCTTATGGCCGCCATGTTGAATTTTGGAACCATCTGACATACAAAAAAATTAGCTTTTTAAAAATGTAACTTGGAAGAATTTTTTTTAAAAAACATGTTAAAGTTTGAGTCCAAACGACTTGAAAATCTATTTTACTGAGTTTTCAATTGTACTAAACGTCAAAAGATATTAAAAAAGTTGGTGCACAATTTTATACTTTATTTAAAAAAGTTTTATACTGGTTTTATCGAGGGTTTTATAAAGTAATCGCAAATTTTAGAATTTTGACAGATGTCAAAAATATAAAAGTTCCAAGTTTTATTTGAAATCTATTTGAAATCGGGGAAATCGCAATTTACAGATTTTTCGGAATAACTCAGGAACGAATGAAGATATCGTGGAATTCTCTTCAGATTCTTAATCGTCAAGAAATAGCGCAACTTTTCTCTAATTTAACCAACTCCGTATCTCTTACCGTTTAGTAGATGCCAATGGTGAGCAGTGAAAAAGAAACCACCCTGTATACTTGATTTTGATTAAAATACAGAGTTGCTAAAAGTGATTGCACTATCGCATGTGAGCCCTGAACAAAATTCTCACCCTATTTGCCACCCAAATAAACAATTTTACATAAAGGTAATAAATAAAGATAAAAAATAATACCTTGCTAATTGTTGACGCAATATTAGCTGTTATCACCATCGGCTGCATCCTCTTTTGAATATAAAACCATAACTTTTGCAAGCTGAGATTGCCTGCCCGAAATTCATCCTCAAGTTGTGTTATGTAAACCTAAAAAAAAATGGACTAAACTT
This sequence comes from Pycnomerus fuliginosus, assembly GCA_963924575.1. NCBI lineage: Eukaryota > Metazoa > Arthropoda > Insecta > Coleoptera > Zopheridae > Pycnomerus > Pycnomerus fuliginosus. The sequence continues at coordinate 19,202,390 of OZ004622.1, forward strand.
GAAGAAAAAGAAAAACTAAAAAGTTACCAAATGATCCTTGAGTAGCGAGCTCATTTCCTCAGCCAAAGCATTGTTGACTTGCCCAAACTCGAATCTCATTTTCTCCTCCGTAAACCTCTGAATTATCGAATAATTACTGGCAACTGGTAAAATCTGCTTCACAAGTTCTTTTAACGGAAGAGCAACATTGTCGTTTATTTTAAAAGACCTCGGCGAGTAAACATCGCACAATTCCTCGGGCACTATGTAACAACCCGCAAGCCCAATTAACGCATTCAACAAGTCTTCAATTAAAATACTCTCTTGAGATATCGGTGGAACAGTCGGAGAGGAAATATTAAAACTAGTCATGGAGAAATCCCAAGACATGGAGGGCCTCCGTTGAACCCACGAAGACATGGAGGGGGTTGTCGCTGCCGGGAGGAAACTACTATTGAGAATGGCACGAGAATTATCTCGTTGAGATTTCGTCGAGACAGCTTTCTTTAACTTATTTTTAACTGAAGGCAAGTCGGCTTTAGTTATTTCTGTCCTCTTGCATTCCGTAACAGAGTGTTGTTTCGCACCATGATGTAACAGAGATTTAACTCCGGGGTCATGTAAAATTTGATTAAGTAACTCTATGTACGGCATCAAAGAGTCCACACTGCAATAATCACTACAGAAAAGGCAAAGAAACTAACAACTTACTTCTTCTGCTTAAGATCCTCTAATTTGGATAAAAATGCCTCGGAATTCTTCAGGTCTCTGGCGATATTCTGGACGTAGCTTTGAATCGCTACTTGAGTTCCAGAACACCCTTTGTCTGTGTTGTTTGTGATGCTTTTTTGCAGCAGCTCGACCAGTTTCTCTGGGCTGCATTTTCCACTGTTGTTTACATAATGAATTTTTAGTTTTACGTTGCTTGTTCTTACCCTAAAGACTCCAGCAATTCGGACACTAAATGCTGCACTTTAAACTCACTCATTACTCTTTTCACTGCATGGAACCAGAAATGGGACAAAACAATAAATTTGAAATTGAAATTTATCACAAATCAACTGTCAAATTGACAAGTTAACCTCAAAATTGATTAATGACGTTACGTGACTGACGTTTGTTTGTAGCAAATACAGAAATTTTCTCGTGCGTATTTTAGGTTCATCATAAACTATTACTATTATTATAGATGGTTTAAAGAAGAAGTTGAAACAATTAAAATAGCAACTTGTACATTTCGGCGCCAAACAGGCGATTTTTATAAAACCACATAGAACTCCAATGCATATACCAGGCGACCAACGTGACCAAAACCAATGGAACCGCAGGGTTGCCAGATCTAAAGGACCCCTAGGTATACGAGCTATTAGCGTGACGTAAATCAGCCATCTTTGTTGGGCTAGGTTAAGGTTGTTACCATGGCAATGAAGCTAAACAAAGCGAGAATTTCCTTGTGTAGAGTCAATTATTTCGGCCCAAAGCTCATATTGTGGATATGATGTAACGATTTAATCGATAGCAGTTCTTCAATTTGTCAATATTAAGGTCTTAAAACGCAACACAGTAACTGTAAAGACAGAATTAGACGAAAAATGCAGTTTTCTGGAATTTGCACATTGAAATCTTGCTTTGTTTGGCTTCAGTGGGGGGCGTTGACTATGACAATATACCCATTAAAATGGGAGTCCCACGTCATCGCTAATATCGCGTAATACCCAGGTAACTTATTTGGACGCCGCACACTTATGGAAAATAAGGGTATTTAGTATAAAAGACGGAAGATGTGCGCGTGGTTTCTGCGCATAGTGCGCTTGCAGGGGTGGAGCGCAAAGAGAGATAATTTGTTACAGACACGCAAGTTAGCACGCAATAGGAAATGTACCACCTGAGTTCAAGCATCAATTACGTCGATGTTTTTCACTCCTAAAATGACATTTTTCGAAAAAAATTGTCTTCTAGATCCGCCATCACTGGGTCGACAATTCAAAATGTTATTTTAAATTAAATAAATTGAATTTCTCGTACGCTGTAAAAATATGCAGATGCCTAAATTATTATGCAACTCTTCAGAGAAGCCTATAAAAATATACAAATCGCATATAACCAGCTGAGGAGTTGATTTAATTTTGGTCGCAATCGACGAACGGCAATAAGTGCCATATATCAAAATGTCAGTACGACGCAGTTTAATCAGTCAATGGATTCTTTATAAAATTACCCAGCAACAGCACTTCAGTCCCTTGGGAGTGAATGAGCCACTTCAGTCCCGCAAGAGAGCCTAAAATAGCCACTTCACTCCCACAAGCGAAAAAAAAAAATGTTTATGTTCAGTTGGCTGCCAACTACATCGAAATCAAAGACACGCAATGGAAAGGTTCCAGCCAGTTCTCTGCTGCCCATTTTTTTTTTCATGAACTTAAAATATGTACTGATTTTAAAAAAGAAGTGTTTATTTTTTATTAGTTAATCGAATTGTTTATTTACACAGTAATTATTTAACATTCTTTACCTATTATAAATTAAAATTTGACGGCCTGCTTGACCTAATATTTGTTGAGTTCTTTGCACAAGTATATCAGTGATGAAACTTTGTGAAGACCTTTATTATTTTTTTAATTCTTCCCACAGATATTTGTAAGTCTTGATCCCAATTTTCAGTATTTGGAAACATTTTAGTTACACTAAAACGGTTCTAATTACAGTAATTTTGGATGTGCTACAGTATTTCGCTTATCAATTAGGAATTTAATATCCTTATCTACTTGTAGAACACTAATGCCTTCTGTGGTCAGCTCTAACTCAAACTTGTGCCATCTGCTCAATTCCTTATCAGTCATTCTCAATTCTTTATCAGTTGTTTTCAATTCCTTATCAGTCGTTTTGGTATCTGAAGATCTTGAGGCACAGTCGGCGATTTCAGCAATGAATTTGAACGGTACAATCCTGTCAGGGAAAATTAATTTTATGATATCACTCCGTAGTTGGTGGGCTAAATGGCCTAATTCCAGAGCATCGACTCTAACTTGAAGATTCTTGATATCTTCATTATGTTCCTTTTGGAGACACTTGATATCTTCATCATGTTTCTTGATAGCCTCATTATGTTTCTTGATATCTCCATCATATTTCTTCTGGAGATACTTGATTTTTCTATAATGTTTCCTCTGAAAATGCTTCCACATTAATATGGTTCGGTTCATCATATTTCTGCAACCAAACATTGACAACAATTAACACAAAGTTATGATACCCATGCCAGATCGGTTTTAATATAATAATTCATACATAATATAATTAATATACCTAAGCTCACTTGAAACAATTCTTTTCTTAAATTGGCGAAAATTCTGCACAGTAACAGTAACCTAAAAGTAGTACTGTCAACAGGGACTGTCAACGCCCGACTCTTGCCTTGTCACACATAAGCAGGGGTGCGTTCATTAATGCAAAATAAGGCCGGAGTGTATGATACTCCGAGTAACGCCATGCTCACGCAGAGTGTTCCCAGCGTAAAGCCGGGCGCACACGCATTGCATAAGCGCATAATGCATACAGCATAAGAAAGGTGACCAATCAGAAGGCGCCTAATTTCTCCCTCTCGTCAAACGCATAAGAAATTTCCATAAGATTGAATACTTATGCCGTATGCATATGCGCTTATGCACGTGTGTGCGTCCGTCTTAGAGTCATTTATGAACGGCAAAATGTCAAAATCAAAAAAAAAACAACCTCAATGTGGATGTGGAATATTGTGAAAAACTGAAAAACCTTTACGCAAGGTAGGTATTGTCTGTTACGTGCTTATAAAAGTGCTTGAATGCATGTCAGTTGGTCAAAAGTGTCAAACCTCATGTTAAACAATCCCACGAATCCTACAGTGCGCAGGTCGAGTAAATAACGCCGGCCTTTTGAAAAGCGCGTTTTTCGCACACCCTGAGTCTATGCCACGACCGTTTATGAACGAGTGCGAAACTTACCCGCTGCAACACACCGTGCATTTATGAACGGGTATAAACCGCAGAGTATATCCAAAGCGTTGTTTATGAACGCAGCCCAGTGTTCCGAATGGTGGGCATTCCGTAGTAAGGACAGGGCTGCGTTCATAAACAACGCTCTGGATATACTCTGGGGTTTATAAACCCGTTTATAAATGCACGGTGTGTTGCAGCGGGTAAGTTTCCTTCTCGTTCATAAACGGTCGTGGCTCAGGGTGTGCGAAAAACGCGCTTTTCAAAAGGCCGGCGTTATTTACTCGACCTGCGCACTGTAGGATTCGTGTGGGATTGTTTAACATGAGGTTTGACACTTTTGACCAACTGACATGCATTCAAGCACTTTTATAAGCACGTAACAGACAATACCTACCTTGCGTAAAGGTTTTTCAGTTTTTCACAATATTCCACATCCACATTGAGGTTATGTTTTTTTTTGATTTTGACATTTTGCCGTTCATAAATGACTCTAAGACGGACGCACACACGTGCATAAGCGCATATGCATACGGCATAAGTATTCAATCTTATGGAAATTTCTTATGCGTTTGAGGAGAGGGAGAAATTAGGCGCCTTCTGATTGGTCACCTTTCTTATGCTGCATGCATTATGCGCTTATGCAATGCGTGTGCGCCCGGCTTTACGCTGGGAACACTCTGCGTGAGCATGGCGTTACTCGGAGTATCATACACTCCGGCCTTATTTTGCATTAATGACCGCACCCCTGCTTATGTGTGACAAGGCAAGAGTCGGGCATTGACAGTACAGTACTTCAGTCTAGCTGTGGCTGCGACGCAGAGTAGACGTGCTCTGCCATTAACCTCACTTTGCACCCTGGGCACGTGGCCGCGTTGGATTTCACCCCATTTCGCCCCCAACCGTCCACAGAAGAGTCGGCTAGGCTTTCATCCATCATCTTTGTGTTGTGTTCGTCGTGCGGGACGCCGCTGGGAGAAAAAAATAGTGGTGTTTAAATTCTCGTGGTTTTTAACCTAAAATTTCTATTATCGATTTCTGTGTTTGTGTCGTTTTGGTTTGCGGGTATTCACGCCGGTATCCAGGCCGGATGGCACCGGATGTGCCGTATTCGTGGACTTGTTTCTAATTTCGATTTCGGTATTTGTGCCGTTTTGGTTTGCGGATATTCACGCCGGTATCCAGGCCGGATGGCACCGGATGTGCCGTATTCGTGGACCTTTTTCTAATTTCGATTTAATTATATCTACCAAAAAAAACTTTTCGGTTGGTGTTCGGGGTAGGTCTTCGAGACCGATCCGTCGTTCTTCGCGGACCCCGTTCTTCCTTAATTCTATTTTCGCCTATTTACCGGTGGGGCAACCCATACCTGGGGGATGCATAAAAATGTCCACAAGAATATTGTCCACAAGAAATGCTACCCACCGGAAAAATGTCCACTGGAAAAATGTCCACAAGGACGGTTACGTCAACAGCTGTAACGTCAAGATCACGTCCTGCCGTCAGCGACGAAGTGTCAAAACACACAGAGTACCTTCATTTAAATGGAACAACTGACTGACAGGAGTTACATAGGTTAGGTTTGGATTAGGTCAGGAAAGGGGGCAGTTGTAGTTGGGGGTTGTTAAGGTAGTGGCAGGGGCATGTCACAGGTTCCCTTTATTTAATAGCCCCAACATCTGAGGGTAAGTAAAAGATTCAAATGTTTACGATCAATTTAAATATTATTTTATAGGTACCTGCCGTAACCATTAAAGTAATATGCATTTCCGATAATGTTGAGCCTGCTGCCCACATGGTGATAGGCACAAATAAGAAGTGCTGAGCTTGTCGAGACCTCTGTTGTTGTCACCTGTAAGTGCTTATGTGATGATAAACATTCAATTTGTCTTGTAGGAAACAACTCTCTAGAAGATAAGTCATGAATAAAATGTCTAAGAAATGATGTCGATCTGTGGTGTTATGTGCCCAAATGCTAATAACTGAACGTGCAGTATTATTATTATGACACAATTAGGTCTGATAATTGATAAATAATTATGTTTAACTGATGGACTGAGCTATCTTGAGACTATTTTATATGGAGATGTTGGTTATCGCTGGATTGTATAAAGCATTTAATCCTGCCTTAAAGTTAATCCTTCAAAAATTCTATAGCAACAAATTGTTGACAACAATTGTTTCTATGGTATCGTAAGGGGCTTAGCGTTAAGTCCAGGATTAAATGTTTTATACAACCCACCCTCAATCTTCAAAAATATCAGTCCCAAGGGATTTTTCTATTTTGAATTTTTATTAAAAAAATTGTATAAAATTGGTCGCTTTTTAATTTCACACTATAGCAAGTGCTTGTTATATACCTACATAATATAGGTGGGTATGTGTTTATAATATTCCTTTATTCTAAGGTGGGGTTCACTGGTCACTTTTATTTCCCCGGTATCTTGAAACAGGTCCTATTGCTGTTGCTAATAGGGACTGCCTAATTTGTAGACTGGCATGTTTTTCTAGTCCAACCGGGCTGAAATTAACACAAATCGCTTCTGCAGCCTCACTTTACTAGAAAACCACATTTCCACCCCCTTCTAACCGCTTTGAAATTCACCCCCTTATCAAATTCTTGCAGACTGGGGTGTTTTTGTGGTCCGACCGGGCTGAAATTAGCACAAATCGTTTCTCCAGCCTCACTTTACCAGAAAAGCACATTTCCACCCCCCTGCCACCTCTTTGAAATCCACCCCCTTAACAAATTCTTGCAGACTGGGGTGTTTTTGTGGTCCGACCGGGCTGAAATTAGCACAAATCGCTTCTCCAGCATCATTTTACCAGAAAAACACATTTTCCATCCTCCTGCCGCCCCTTTGAAATCCGCCCCCTTAACAAATTCTTATGCAGACTGGGGTGTTTTTTTTTGGGCAAATTCATCAGGGGGTTGGGAGATTGGAAAAATTGAGAGGTTGATAATTAAAAAACCGAAAAAACAATTTTTTTTCTGTTTCTTTTGGGAATTGTACTTAACTGAATAGGTACCAAAATTTCAACCTCCTACATTTTTCATTAGCTTGCATAGTTTCTCAACACCCTAAAAGTAAATTTTGCAAAATACACGCATTTTTTGTGTTCTTTTCAATAATTCTACTCATTTTGGGTTATGCGAGGTGTTAGTCAATATCCTGTACTGTGATCTATGGTTCAATATTATATTATTATATATTATATACCTATATTTTTAAACCCCCTCCACAATTTTCCACCCCCCTTTGAGCCTATTAAATTTTTTGACACAAATATTTCAAAAACCGGAATTTGTGCAATTTGTCATTTTTCGTGTTAGTTTCTGTTAGTAATTCTACTCATTTTCACCACAAGGCGCCAATTTGCAAAATTTTCGCATTTTTGTCTCGCAGAAGTTCTTTCAATATGTCTTAAATTTTTCAAAACTCTGAAGAAAGTTTCGGCTCCCAGATACTTGAATTTGTGCAATTTGCTCATTTTTCCTTTAGAGGGTTGCACGAGGTGGGGGGTGAGTTTTGGGGGTGAAATTTTTTGACGGTCCATTAGTGTTTTCAGGTTGTAGGTGGTTCAAGTCAAGTTTTCAATCTCATCTATTGCCATTTTTAGTATTTAGAGGGTTGCAGGGGGTGGGGGGTGTTTTAGGGGTGAAATTTTTTGAGGTCAATTAGTCTTTTCAGGTTGTAGGTGGTTCAAAGGGTTGAATTTCATTTATTGCCATTTTTAGTGTTTTTTTTATTAGGTATTTTTAACCCCCCCGCATATAAAAGATGTATATCAATGCGATTTGTGTCCCTATATAGGTATAGATGTTTATCATATGTTAATGTGTATGTAGGGGCGGCTAGTCTTACTGGTGGAATCGGATGCAGATTTTATCAATCTGCACCTAGTAGTAGTGCCCCCGCAGACGCACAGATGTGTCAAAAAGGCGAAATGTTAAAGAATTGGTGTTACAGAATTAAAAAGTAGAAAATGAACAGGAATGAATAAATGAAAAGAGTGGCCGGGATTAAAACAAAATTTGACGAATTTAGAAAAATTAACACTCTGGGGCTGAAAAATTGCAAATTTTGCAAAATTAGCACTTAGCGGGTTGAAAAATCGTAAAGGTGGATGAAAAATCAAAGGGCATGAGGATTAACTGTGGTTAAGTAAAATTAGGGAAAATAACACCAAAATAACCCAATTATGCAAATCTCTTGTATTTGAAGAGTTGAAATATTGCGAAGGGAGATGAAAAAAGTGAAAAATGTAAACATAATCCAAATGAGTTCAATTTATTACCGAAGAAAAACGAAATTACCCGAATTTGGCAAAATTAATACCTAGGGGGTTGCAAATTGTAAAGGGGGATGAAACGTCAAAGTGGATGAGAATTAATCTTAATTAAGTAGAATTACAGCACATAACACGAAAATAAGCCAATTATGCAAATTTTACTTTTGGGGGTTAAAATGCTGCGAAAGGGGGTCGAAAAAGTGAAAAAGGCAAGAACAATCCATTTATGAGTAAAATTCGGTAAAATTTATTACCAAAAAAAGGCAAAACTGTACAAATTTTACAAAATTAACGCTCGGGGGGTTGAAAAATTGTTAAGGGGGATGAAAAATCAAAATAAGGGGTGAAAATGAACTGTAGTTAAGTAGAACTAGCGAAAATCACACGAAAAAGAAGCGATCTGGGTAATTTTGATTTTATTTTTGAGGATTCACATATCATGAAATATGGGTTTGAAAAATTGTGGATGGGTTAAAAATTGATAAAATGACTTATTTGACTTATCCAAAAATCAGAAGAAAGCCCAAAAAAATAAATAAAATGCATTTACTCCGCTTTGCTATAGGGCTTAGGGGTTGTTAGTAGCGTAGGGGTTCTACTTAACTACAGTTCATTTCCATCCCTCTTGACTTTTCATCACCCTTATCAATTTTTCAACCCCCTAAGTGCTAATTTGGCAAAATTTGCGTAATTTCGTAATAAATGAATTCATTTGGATGATGTTTACATTTTTCACTTTTTTTATCCCCCTTCGCAATGTTTCAACTCCTCAAACGCAAAATTTACATAATTGGGTTATTTTGCTGTTATTTTCCGTAATTTTACTTAGCTACGGTTAAATCCTCATACCTTTTGACTTTTCATCCACCTTTACGATTTTTCAACCCTGTAAGGTGCTAGTTTTGCAAAATTCGCATAATTTTGTTTTTCGTCGGTAATAAAATTGAACTCATTTGGGATTCAGTTTACCTTTTACAATTTTCCAGTTTTCTTCGCAATAGGTAGGTGTAAGTATGTATTTCAACCCCCACAAGTTTTAATTGCATAATTTGGTTATTTTCGTGTTATATTTCGTTATTCTATACTTAATCATACTTAATTTACATTCGTCTTGATTTTTCATCCCTTTTCGCAATTTTTCAGCCAAATTTTGTTTACCGGCAATTCTTTTCATTTACTCATTTGGTTTATATTCGCGAAAATCAGCAAAGTGTCTGACATCCAGAGCTGGGCCAAGTACCGAAAAAAAGTACTTAAGTATCAAGTACTTAGTACTGGATAGAAGTACTTGAAAATTGCAGTCCAGTACTTTACTAGTGCGCACACGTTAAGTACCCAGTACCAGTATCAATACTTAAAAGTACTCAGTAAAATAAGGGACTGAGTATTTAATGAAGTACTTAAGTACTTGACATATTACTTAAGTAAAATAAGAGACTGAGTGTTTAATAAGGTATTTAAGTACTTTCAGGACTTAAGTACTTGACATAGTACTCAAGTATCTACTTGTTATTGAGTATACTCTTATAGACAGCGGGCTAGCGACAATTTCGGTAGGTATATCAAATTTGTAAAAAAAATTGGGGCCCTGAATATTATTACCTCCCGTCTGCCTGTCAACTTTTCATGTAAATAAGATGGCACATGTTACAAAAAAACATTTGACTGACGTCCAGACCGCTGCGTTTTCGGTGAGGGTGATTGTAAACATGTCATGTGCCATCTTGTTTACATGAAAAAGTGACAGGATTGCAGCCTGCACCCCGTGCCCGTAATAATTTCGAGTTCTGATAACGAACGACACGAATTTCAGGCTTCAAAGAAATGAACAAAGAGTGAAGTCGTTCTTGGATATGCCCCAACCTAATAAATATTCTAAAAAACCCCCATTTTTCAGTAAAAGATTCAGTACCGAACTCGATACTTAAGTACTCGATACTTAAGTCCTCGATACTTAAGTACTCGATACTTAAGTACCCGATACTTAAGTACTTGATGCCGCATGGTTTAAAATACCAAGTACAAATACTTCGCTCGAAAAAATTATTCAAGTACCAGTATCAAGTACTTTTAAGAAGTACTTGAAATACCCAGTACCAGTACCGAATTTTCAAAGTACTTAAGTACCGGTACTTTAAGTACCAAAAGTAATCAGTACTGTACTTCAAGTACATTTCGATACTGAGTAGCCCAGCTCTGCTGACATCTGGTGGCAATACTTTAATTACACTGAGAGACAGGATACGGAAATACTTTTAAACGTCCGTCATCATAATTTCGGCTTACGTCAGTTGCGAGGTTAGGTAGTAGTTTTGTTCGGAGGCATCCTCTCGCTGACTCGAAACTTTGGGAATAATTCTGTGGAATTTTACGTTTTGTGTACTTAAGCGGAACATTGTAAATCCAGGAAAACTTGGCTTTTAAAAAATCCTCGTATCAATGTCACTGATGTCACCAACTGACACTGTCAGGCACGTCACGCTGGAGTTCTCACATCCGGTTCCCCAGTTTGGTGAGACCGCCATTTTGTGGTTTAGCAATGCCATCTATTAACAGCTGATTTTCGCGAATTGTCATTCTTTTTACTTTTCAACCCTCAAAATAATGTTTGTGTTTTTTCTGTTCATTTTCCACTTTTTAATTCTGTAACTACAATTTTTTAACATTTCGCCTTTTTGACACATGTGCGTTTGCGGAGGCACTACTACTAGGTGCAGATTGATAAAATCTGCACCCGATTCCACCAGTAAGACCAGCCGCCTCTACCTACACATTAACGTGATAAACATACAGGGATACACATCGCATTGATATACATCTTCCGTTGGCTTTTGTTCTGTTTTTAGAGTTAGATTTTTCTTTAATGCAACTTATTTTGCTTGCCCTTTCATTTTGCCCCACGCAATATTTAACTTTACCCCACAAGCGGGGCAAAGTGAAAAAAATGTAGGTGGTTAAAACTTTAATTTTTTTTAAGTGTTTATTTTCTGTTTTTGTTTTCATATATATTTTTACCAAATAAGTATGTTATTCTTTAGCACTATAGTACTTTTATTTCAAAAAATATTCATTAAACTTCTGTTCTGTCTTAAGTAGGTATACCACTCTGCCCTACCTTCCCCTACTAAAGATACCAAATTTCACGTTGCTATCTTTAACTGTTTTGAAGATATTGAGAAAACACCACTTTCAAAGTGGCCCCTACCTTCCTTTAGGAGGTGTTTTTCGACATATGTTCATAGGAACTTTTTGCATATTTTTCATAGAAGAATATCTACAGGTAAAATTTGGCGACGAGTTTCGTTTACACTCTGGTAGGCGGTGTACACCGGTGTCTTCAGTCAAATCAGTCTGAAGTAGGTACTCGAAGCACCTGTCGAATTAGTTGAAGTAGGTACTTTAAAGTATAGCTCAAAGTATACCTACCAGGGTGGATTCTACGAATAAACTTGAAGCAGCAAATGTAGATACACATTTCAATGAGTGAACTACCCCTCATCAAAAACAATTAATAAAAGGGGGTAGGTTACATTAGACTGATGAATTAATCAGTAGGTAAACCAATGCCAAATGAAGAAGCCTGGGCTGCAGTTCCCATTCTGTTTTCTCAAATCAACCCTATAGCTCCTCACCTGACCTGACACCGCTGAAAGCGATGCCCCGATGGGGCTCAAAATAATAAATAATTAAATAATGGACTTCAGCCACGTCACAATCTGAAATTAAATAAAATCTGCAGATTTGCCAAGGCTACGCACTTGTAGGTTAGGTCAGCCGTCGACAAACGACAGCGAAAGCGCCCCCATGGTTGCCCCCCTGCGCCCTACTTCTGTGTCTGTCGCTCTCTCGGTGATGCTCGGTGACTTATGTCATTTACTCAGTTCCGTTCTGTTTGATGGAATTACTCTGTGTCTATCGCTCCCGCTTAACACAGGACGCGATCTTGACGTTGACGTAACTGTCCTTGTGGACATTTTTCCAGTGGACATTTTTCCGGTGGGTAGCATTTCTTGTGGACAATATTCTTGTGGACATTTTTATCGCGCCTCCATACCTGGGCTAAATAGCCTTGATGCTGAGGCCCATATAAATCGTAGAAGAAGAAGAAGAAGTACAGTACTTCTTTTAGGTTACTACGTGGTTACTACTGTGCAGAATTTTCGCCAATTTAAGAAAAGAATTGTTTCAAGTGAGCTTAGGTATATTATATTATGTATGAATTATTATATTATAACCGATCTGGCATGGGTATCATAACTTTGTGTTAATAGTTGTCAATGTTTGGTTGCAGAAATATGATGAACCGAACCATATTAATGTGGAAGCATTTTCAGAGGAAACATTATAGAAAAATCAAGTATCTCCAGAAGAAATATGATGGAGATATCAAGAAACATAATGAGGCTATCAAGAAACATGATGAAGATATCAAGTGTTTCCAGAAGGAACATAATGAGGCTATCAAGAAACATGATGAAGATATCAAGTGTTTCCAGAAGGAACGTAATGAGGCTATCAAGAAACATGATGAAGATATCAAGTGTCTCCAGAAGGAACATAATGACGATATCAAGAATCTTCAAGTTAGAGTCGATGCTCTGGAATTAGGCCATTTAGCCCACCAACTACGGAGTGATGTCATAAAATTAATTTTCCCTGACAGGATTGTACCATTCAAATTCATTGCTGAAATCGCCGACTGTGCCTCAAGATCTTCAGATACCAAAACGACTGATAAGGAATTGAAAACAACTGATAAAGAATTGAGAATGACTGATAAGGAATTGAGCAGATGGCACAAGTTTGAGTTAGAGCTGACCACAGAAGGCATTAGTGTTCTACAAGTAGATAAGGATATTAAATTCCTAATTGATAAGCGAAATACTGTAGCACATCCAAAATTACTGTTTAATTAGAACCGTTTTAGTGTAACTAAAATGTTTCCAAATACTGAAAATTGGGATCAAGACTTAAAAATATCTGTGCGAAGAATTAAAAAAATAATAAAGGTCTTCACAAAGTTTCACCCCTGATATACTTGTGCAAAGAATTCAACAAAATATTAGATCAAGCAGGCCGTCAAATTTTAGTGGCATGTTGAAACTATGATAGTCATATAGTTACATCTCGCTAACAAAATGTTATGCCACACACCCTTATATTTTACCCAGCTTCAACTAGCAAAGGGTCGACATGGTGTTGACCTGCCATTGAAATGTTATGGCCCTATTGATCTCAATTTCCTATTCTTAATAAAAAAGACATTATAATGCTTTCGATGGATTTCAGCCTCTTTTATTTTGACAAAAGTATGTACCTTTACTGACCTACTCATATATTTATAATAGGTAAAGAATGTTAAATAATTACTGTGTAAATAAACAATTCGATTAACTAATAAAAAATAAACACTTCTTTTTTAAAATAAAACAGTACATACTTATTTTAAGTTTATGAAAAAAAAATGGGCAGCAGAGAACTGGCTGGAACCTTTTCATTGCGTGTCTTTAATTTCGATGTAGTTGGCAGCCAACTGAACATAAACATTTTTTTTTCGCTTCTGGGAGTGAAGTGGCTATTTTAGGCTCTCTTGCGGGACTGAAGTGGTTCATTCACTCCCAAGGGACTGAAGTGCTGTTGCTGGGTAATTTTATAAAGAATCCATTGACTGATTAAACTGCGTCATACCACGTCATACTGACATTTTGATATATGGCACTTATTGCCGTTCGTCGATTGCGACCAAAATTAAATCAACTCCTTGGCTGGTTATATGCAATTTGTATATTTTTATAGGCTTCTCTGAAGAGTTGCATAATAATTTAGGCATCTGCATATTTTTACAGCGTACGAGAAATTCAATTTATTTAATTTAAAATAACATTTTGAATTGTCGACCCAGTGGCGGATCTAGAAGACAATTTTTTTCGAAAAATGTCATTTTAGGAGTGAAAAACATTTGTACATATTTTAAATTTTAGTAAATGACCGCCGGTCAGAAGGCTAAATGAATGCGTTTCACAAATTATGCTTGCTTACCTATTCATCAGCATATCGCTCGGACTACCAATATAAACATATCAAAAAATTAAAAAAATATATCGATCCCAATAAGGGTTTTTAGTTAGAAGGTCATTTTCTAATCGTGACGTCGTCTAGCGCACTACGACGTAATTGGTGCTTGAACTCAGGTGGTACATTTCCTATTGCGTGCTAACTTGCGTGTCTGCAACAAATTATCTCTCTTTACGCTCCACCCCTGCAAGCGCACTATGCGCAGAAACCACGCGCACATCTTCCGTCTTTTATACTAAATACCCTTATTTTCCATAAGTAGTGTGCGGCGTCCAAATAAGTTACCTGAGTACACGCGATATTAGCGATGACGTGGGACCCCCATTTTAATGGGTATTGTCATAGCCAACGCCTCCCACTGAAGCCAAACAAAGCGAGATTTCAATGTGCAAATTCCAGAAAACTGCATTTTTACCAAACACTTGATTTTTACTGCTGACGCGTTCAAAGCCGATAAGCTAAAAAACAGCTTCGGCTTTGATAATGAGCACATTGTGTTCGAAACGCGTCAGCAGTAAAAATCAAGTAGTGTTTCGGTGTACTGGGGGTGTTAGTGATAGTGCATTTTTCCACCGAAGTTGTCTAGTGTTTCCATAATTTTTGTAATCATTATTCTTTCTGTAGAAGTCTCTAGTGAAAGAAAACGAAGAGAAATTAATTGTTGAGACGGTAAATGATAGTATTTTTGTGCATTGTACAGAGCATTCCTCTCTCTTGATTTTACTAGGACACCGCAGGCTAATTGTGATTTTCATTTAAAAAAATTGGGTTTTTGTCTGTGGGTTTTTGTGTGGGTGGGCTTTTGTGTTTTGAGGTCTGGGTTTTTGTCAAAAACCCACTAAAAACCCAAGTATGGGTTTTAACTTCTGCCAACCCTGTAATAAACAGCAATTCGCTACCTGTGAAATTGCCTTTTAATTCTTTTATTGTGCTGATTTGTGCATCCTAATGCTGCACAGGACGTAACTATTAGGAATAAAATATAAAAATTTGTAGGAAATAATTCAAAAATTGACATTTTCGGATGACACAACACACTACGTAAGTTAGAGAGTGACACAGATACCAAAGTAGCGCTTTCTCTATCGGCCTCACATTTGCCTACACTCGGTTCGCGAGACTTAGCCCCATCGTACCCGGTTATAAAACACGCACGTTTTAAAAGCCGTCTCTCTCCGCATTGTTGCACGTACGACCTAGAAAGTGTGAGCGTAGCACCCTAATAATGTCGCGCTAATATGCTGGATGTTAGTGATGTTAGGCAGCATCCGTTCCTACGGAAGCGTATAGAAGTGCCACATTTTTCTGTTTTTTGTTTCCAAATTACCACAAAAAATGTGTAAATTTCGGAAGAAAAAACTGTAAATTTACACAAACTAAATTTACAGAAAAACTGTAGATTTATGGTGGGTTTATGCTCACCTAACATTTAACATTCAACATTTACCACTTAAGATTTATGTAGTTAAAAGTGAGGTTATTACATAGAAGTACTCATTGCAAGTTTACGCATGGTTTAAGATTTACCGTATTTAACATTTAGGGGATGGCCTTGAAAGATCGTTAACTTGAACTTTCTTAAATCTAAAATCTTAAATTTTAGGTGTAATGACA
This sequence comes from Pycnomerus fuliginosus, assembly GCA_963924575.1. Lineage (NCBI taxonomy): Eukaryota > Metazoa > Arthropoda > Insecta > Coleoptera > Zopheridae > Pycnomerus > Pycnomerus fuliginosus. The sequence goes on from OZ004622.1 coordinate 19,218,319, forward strand.
TGTGCGCTTGCGTGAAATTGGTGATTTTGGAAACGCTGTGTTGGTAGTTGGTGGAAATTTTCATGGTTGGTTGCACTCTTCTAAGGGCTTTTGATTTGAATTTGTTTTCCCATTGTTTGTTTTTCCTTATTTTTCATTTTTCGTGAGTGGTGAGTGTACGATACACAATAATAATGGACACTGAGTGGGATGATGAACAATTAATTGGGTTAGTTCGGCAGTTCCCAAAATTATGGAAGAATGATTCGGCTAGCTTCAAAAACAAAGAATAGAAACAAAATGCCTGGAAATCCATTTCTTGCATAATGGCAATTCTCAGTGGTAGGACATTTTTTTGCAATTTTTATTAACCTCCCCAACCTTATACAATTTTAAAAAACATAAAGAGTAACGTTGAACCTTGCTATCATGTGATGTCAAAAGGTCTTGTGATTGGTTACATTTAACATTTCAATTTTCAACATAAACGTCGCAGATTTTGATTAAATCTTAAATGGTAAATCATAAATGTTAAATGTTAGGTGTTAAATGAGCATAAACCCACCATTACAGAAAAACTGTTTTACACAAAAACTGTCAATTTACACAATTTTTTTTACGGTCGGCACGTGACGTGACGGGACGGGGCAATTTACAGTTTTTCTGTTTTACAGTTTTTGTGTAAATTTACAGTTTTTTCTTCAGAAATTTACACATTTTTTGTGGTAATTTGGAAATAAAAAGAGAAAAATGTGGCACTTCTGCGCTTCCGTACGTTCCAGTTGTTGTATAACATAGAGTTCACTGGTTTTGCAACTGTTTCATCGCTAAAAAATGGCTCGTTGTCGTTATACGGACGGAACGGAGGTCCTGTTTAGTCCTGTCACTGAACTGTCATTTCATTGTCATTCGACGTTTTAAAAAGTTAGGTTATGTCGTTTCAAACTCAATTTACAAAAAGTTTATCAAAGAATGGCAAAGCGACACCAAAGCTTCGAAGATTCTTGGGAAAAGAAAACAAAACTGGAAGGACTAAATGACGTTTGGGGCGACGACTTTGACACCGACGAACTTGATGATGTCGTTCGAAGGGCTACACAGGTTCTTATAGATAACCCAAATTTAATTCTTGTTTATTGCCGTCGTGCAGGAAGTACATGAACAAAGTACCATCTTACCCTCCTACGGTGGTTTTGTAAAACCCTCCTCAGTGTTCACATCAACTCAATCAGAGCTGATTCAAAAATATGAAGAGAAAGAAGGGGAGGTTTCCATTCTTAGGGCTAATCTGACTGAGTTGCGGTACTCCTCTCAGAAGGAACAAGAAAATAAGGAAAGGGAATGGAAGGAAAAGTGCAATGCTGCTGTGAATGAAAGTAAAAGTTTTAAGAGTCAGCTAGAATTTAAGGTATAAAATGTGAATGGAAATTGACTTTTGTAAATAATGCTTGTTTGTAGAATCTCGAAATTGCCAACTTGAATCGGAAGATTAGTGAACTCAATAAGATTGTTCGTCAAGTTAACATTGACTCGAATACATCTCAGAGGTAAGTGAGCAGGAATAAAGGAAAGAGATACAAGCTTTCTTTGATAAGATAACGATAGAACTATGTATGTACAAGTAAAAGTTCGGTAACTATTTACTCATTCCAGCAATCAGACATTGTTACATTTCATTTTAAATTGTCATTTTTTTGTGTTGTTGAATTCCGCACCGTTTCTGAGAAAAAAGATGAACTTTCAAGTTGACCATTTTACTGTTTTTATGCTCAAAGCATTTTAAACGTAAATCTTAAGTTAAATTCTCCTCACATGAATTGCACTGGAATTAGACCGAATTCTTGAGCTTCCTTGATATTCGTTTTTTGTGTGGAAGGTTCTTACAAGAAGGCTTCTAGTGACACCAATAAAAAATGAATGATTTTTGTGAATTACCCTGTAAATTACCCTGTACCTATGTATATTGTTGTAGCTTGCCCACTTCAACTTTGGGCCATACTAGTCAGGGTTGCTCCGCAAACATGCGCATCTAAATTTTAGAAATTTTTTGCATGGTTGACCTCTGCTACGAAACTTGTAGCTTTAAAAGCAATAAAAATGATTATTCTTATTAATGTCGCTAAAACAGGAATCTTAACAACAATTTAGAATTTCATAAAAACCTCACGCTAATGCGTTACACAAAAAAAAGTCAAGAATTCATAAAAACAAACCATTTAACCACTTGTATAGTCTTTGATGTTTCCGCATTTTGTTAAATTTTGATCCATTTCACTGACCGGTGTGTATACAGGGTGTAACAGAATTGTGTGCAAAAAATTCGGCAGGTGATTTGGGAGGTCAAATTAAGACAACAAGAAGAGTAACGTTTTGCAATAACGGTTTTTTGACGATTAGGTACCTACTTGAATAGTATAAGTCATTCGGAGCTGAAATTTAGTATGTAGTATTGGTAGTATTATCAATGCCAAAAAATTTTAATGTGAGCTTTTTCAGTTTTCATTTCAATCATAGCCGGGTTTTCTTGGGGGGCTTTGAAATTTTTTTTTTGGAAAAAATTTTCCGTAAACCTTTTTTTCACAAAATATTATCAAAACTGTAATTACCGTTTTTCTTTGCAAACAATTCTGCTACACCCTGTATATTCGAGGAAAGGATGTCTTCCGGACTTATGTAATGAAATATTCGGTGGTAAAATGCTACGTATACCTTTTTAATGGAGTTTTCAGAATAAAATTCTGAGTCGATCCGTGTTTTGAAAATTTCCAGGGTCCAATAGTTCTCCAGTTATAAGAGACTTCAGATTTCATAATGCGTTTTTTCTCGATTTTATGTTTTTCAGTACAAATGGGCTCTCGTGATTGGTCAGCTTAGTATTTATTAAAATTTTTATTGAAATAGTGTCACTTTTGCCGTCAGTTTCAAATTTTTCTCGAAAGTGCGATACAAATCTGACATTATTTTGAAGGTATTTCAATACAAATCAAGATTATTTCCTATGCTTTCAAATGGAAGTTTGTACATATTTCAATACATAAAACCGTGCAAAAACGCCTCAAATTTGACATTATTTTGAAGGTATTTCAATACAAAACAAGATAAGGCGTTTTTTTCTCGATTTTATGTTTTTCAGTAGGTACAAATTCATACAAATGGGCTCTCATGATTACAATTTTTTAAAATTTGTATTAAAATACTGCCACTTTTGCCATCAGTTGCAAATTCTTCTCCGAAAGACGATTCAAAGGCGTTTTTTCTCGATTTTATGTGTTTCAATACAAATTTATACAAAACGGGCTCTCGTGATTGGTCAGCTTGCTATTTTTTAAAATTTGTATTGAAATACTGTCACTTTTGCCGTTAGTTTCAATTTTTTCTCGAAAGTGCGATTCAAATTGACATCATTTTGAAGGTATTTCAATACAAAACAAGATTATTTCCTATGCTTTCAAATGCAAGTTTGTATTTCAATACATAAAACCGAGAAAAAACGCCTATAATGGTAGATGCTCCGTTTCCTAGGTAACAGGATACAACAGTATTAATTTTTTACTGATTGTATCTTGTTACCTAGGAAATACTGCATCTGACATTAAAAATTAAAATACCTTGAGCCCGTTCAGAAAGTTGTCTTGAGCATTTTCTGTCTTCGTTTTACCTTCAGAGAGGGTATCTTCTATCCTTTTCTAATTTACTCAACGAAGGCCCAGAGCTACGTTTCTGAACGCACCTCTTATGACGCTATTCAGAGCTGAAATCTGATTGGTCCTCTCCTCTCAAATCTGTTATAACTCGAGAATTATTGGACCCTGGAAATAGTCAAAAACACGAATCGACTCAAAATTTAATCCTCAATACTCCATTAAAATATGGTGCGAGCGTTATGAGTAGAGATGTGAGCTTGAAAAGTTTCAGTTGAAAAGTTTCAAAAACTTTTCACTTTTTCTTGAAAAGTTGTTGAAAGTATCAATGCGGTAATAATAAACTTCCACCGACAGCGAAGCTAATTCTTGTCGTTCTAAGTAGTTTTGGCGAATTTTGTGTGAAAAATAAATGTTCGCTGGTCCAAATCAAGTAGGCAGTGAACATTTTTGGTATGTCATTTCAGCGAGTTTGGTTTAGCACTTTTATAGTTATTTTCATGCTGGAGATTACTAAAACGGAAGTCTGCCATAAATCTTGTGGGACAGGGGCTAATGGTGGCCATTTTAATTTTTCAAAAATTGACATCTCGAAAACGGTAACAGATACGAAATTTTATTAAATTAGAAAAATTTGTATTTTTCAATGTAGATTAAGAATCTGAAAAGAAATCTAAGATATCTAGATTGGTTACTGAAATATACTGAAAAGACTGAAAATTGACAACGTGTTATAACTTGGTTACTAATCGGCAGATCATTATGAAATTTGCATCAATTACATTATCTTGCACGAAGAATAAAATGAGGTGACGAAAACTTTTCTGAGCCTTCTAGATTAAAATATAACATTTTTCAGTTTTTTTAGTATACTTCAGGAACCAAACCAGATATCTTCAATTTCTTTCCAGATTCTTAATCTACACTGAAAAACACAAATTTTTTCTAATTTAATAAAATTTTTGGGAAATTAAAATATGTAATAAGGATCGTTCTTTGTATCGAAGAAAAGGACCAGGGTTTTCGAGTAAATGAACTACTGTGGTTCGGTCAACGTTTCACTTATATTTTAAACTTCTTCAGGACCTCTCACAAGGCTCAACCCATCCCGAAATGATGTCCCACTTAGTAACCATGAACCAAACTTGCATTTTTTTAAATGGAACACACGGTATAGTTAGATCTGATCACTCAAAACTTTTTTTTGTTGCATTCTGCGAAAAGTTATATTGCAAAAATTCAACAGCCTAAATAACAACCTCTGGACTCATGAAAGTCTAACGCCACCAAAATATACAGGCTGTTCCATTTGAAAACTCGAGAACTAACGTTAATAGTTGTAAAACTTCGCAACTTCGCAAAACGCTTTGACCTTGTATTTTATTTATCAGAAATTTCAAAATTGATGATACGCTGTCAAAAAAGAAGATTTTAGAAAACCCCACTTCAATATCTTTGTTAGTAGTGGAGCATTTTCCGTTCACGCACCCCTGGGACATCCTGTATATGTTTCGACCAGAAATTATACGAAGGAGTTACAACTATGTCACATTAGGGCATTTTGATAAAAGACTTATAAAAATTATTAAAAATTAAAATGTGACGATGTCTCATCAACCAAACTCAAAATGTTTTGTTGTTATTATTAGTTGTCTGCTATTTTTTGCTGTAACCTTCTGTTGTTCATTAATTAAAAATGATTGATGATTTCTGCAGCCCATTGAGACGTCCGTCATGCGATGAAGAACGTTCAGACGAGATAATCCCAGGTACTAGGGATTATCGTGCCATACTAACAGCCTCATATCAATGTAATATATAAATGTAATATTATAAAATTTTATGAAAACAACTATTGTAGATTTCCCTTACAAACACTCGCCAAATAAGGATTCGTGGCGTGACCCTTTAAATTTCATTCCCACCTCATCAGCAATAAACAAGGAAACTAGGAAAAACTTGGAGCGTATTTATCCCAAAATATTGAGTGTGACAGAAATGTCTGTACAACAAATCGCATCTGACGAGTTTGTCGCCACTGCCATAGAGGTATTTATAAAGGGTGATCTTTAAATAGCAGGCTTGGCGACATCTAGTGACAGGTGTCTTGTCAAAAAAGATGAAAACTACACTCTGTAGGTAGTATATGTCACATTCACTATCACTAGAAATACCTCACTACACCGAAACACTTGATTTTCACTGCTGACGCGTTTCGAACACAATGTGCTCATTATCAATGCAGAAGCTAATCAACCCTACCTGTCGGAAAAGTGAAATATTTGTAGGCCCACCTGCGTAGCTCCACCTCTCGGCTGTGAAAGTTAGACCAATCACAGGTCGAGAAATGGGCACGCATGGGTAAACACGTGTAAATATTACAAGTCCTCCCTAAAGTAGCGTAAACAGAGGTGAATAAGCGATCGGGCCTGTATCAGCGTTCGTAAGCCTATCTCTAGACTTATAAATTATGATACTTTCCGTGGCATCTAGCATCTGCACTTTGTTAACACTACAAACTAACTTAATATTGTCACTTATTCTATGGTCATTACGTGTAAAGCATTTAAGATGACAATTGGTTTCGTATGCCAGATTTTTCGCTATTCCCTACTTTATCTTTCGGGTTGCCTAAAAGGTTTTTCAGTTTGTTTTCAGATCTGAAAACAGCCCTTAAAGTTTGGTGGGCAAAAAACCTTGTCAAACCTCTTGTCAACTGAGGTTCAAAAGGTAATGCGACAAATTTTAAGTCCTGTTTTTGTTCTTCGATAAAATTTAAGGCCAGTTTTTCAGATCTGAAAACAAACTGAAAAACCTTTTAGGCAACCCGAAAGAAAAAGTTTACGCAATGACCATAGAATAAGTGATAATATTAAGTTAGTTTGTAGCGTTAACAAGGTGCAGATGCTAGATGCCATGGAAAGTATCGCAATTTATAAGTCTAGAGATGCAGGCTGATGCAGGCCCGATCGCATATTCACCTCTGTTTACGCTACTTTAGAGAGGACTTGTTATACAGGGTGTCCCAATTATCTGTATTCTGTCTATATCTGCATTACTATCAGAGATAGCGAAAAATTGTTAAGTTCAAAGTTGCAGAGGATCAAACACTGCACATTTTAAAAATACAATAGTATGTACAGGGTGTTCTACTAAGGAGTGACGACACAAACTAAGGTTTTTTCGAATGGCACACCCGGTAAGTCAATTTTTTTTTAGATTCTTCGATGAATTATAAGTAACATACACTAATCATTTTTTCACCTGAAGTTAATCGTTTAGAAGATATTGGCAATTTTGTGGAAAAAATTACTTTTGCAGTACTTGTTTTAAAAAATCATCCGTCAAACAGTTTTAAACCTTTAGTTTTGGAAAATTGGCATGTTCTTAAGGAAGGTTTGGTCTATCCTTCCAGCTCTTGAAAACGGTCCTAGCTTGTTAAGTTCGTCTCCAGCAACATGATGAACTTTGGAATATTTAGACGTTAAAATTTCAATATTTTTAAATGGCATCACTATCAAATGTTATAGCCATCGGCTGTAGAATTAATTCATCTGATATAACATATCCCTATATCTAAGTTTCGTATTTTTCGTTTTATTAGAGGTTTTATACACTAACACATAATTTTCAATAATATCTTCGTGGTGTTTTAGAGGGTGGCTCTGGCTACATGTCATCGTATACGTCAAAAATGTTATCAGCAATTGCAATTTCCATAGACCTAATATTTTGATTCGAATCTTGTTCACTCTTTGTCTTTGGGCTGCAAACATAGGATTAATGAATTTGCCAGTGGGATTATCGCTTATCTTAACAATTATAATTAACAATATTGCTTTTTTAAATAAAATGCATCAGAATTTGAAATTTAGAAAAAAGTGCGATTATTATTACAAGGTCTCAAAATGCTGCTCTTTTTAACCTCCCCACTCCACTTCACCATTTAAAAAAAAAGGGAGGTTACTGCAATCACTAAAATTTTCGAATTCGAGATAAGACCGGATCTATACGTTTTGAGGTCTCACGAACCCAAAAAAGTGGTTTTTAAAACGTGTCTGTGTGTATGTACGTACGTACGTACGTTCGTTCGTAAACACGCCACAGCCCAAAGTACTCGACCGATTTGGCTGAAATTTGGTACGTGTGCATGTGATAACCCAACTTAGATCTGAAAAGCTTTTGGAGCCAATCGTGCAACTAGAAATGCCATTTTGGCACATCAACTTTTAAACTTTAAATGCAAACCCCCATTTTTCACGTCACGATAGGAAAGGCCTTCAAATTCTGCTTCTAAAAATGCATTAATTCTTAGTGCCCTTTTGACCAAAAATAAAAAAAAAATTGATTTTTATCGGACTTTAAAATCGTGCTACAGCCCAAGCCCCTGAACCGATTTGGCTGAAATTTTGCACATGGGGATTGTATTACACGTCGAAGAGCTGAACAAATTTTGGATTCAATCGGCCTACGGAAAGTGCCGTTTTGGCACACCAATTTCCAACTTTAAAATTATTCACTCATTTGACCATCCAAAACAAGTTTTTGAAAGATTTATTGTCACCATCAGAAAGGTCTTCAAATTCTGGTTTTAAATAAGACAAAATTCGTTCGCATTTAGTGCTCTTTGGGTCAAAAAATCGAAATTTTTTAATAACACTAAAAATACATTATAGCCCAAATTAGTGAATCGATTTGGCTGAAATTTTGCAATGAGGATTGCATTACACGTCGAAGAGGTGGACAAATTTTGGATTCAATCGGCCCACGGAAAGTGCCATTTAGGCATATCAACTTTAAAATCTTAAACACAAGTCACGGAAATCAAAGACCTACGCGTTGGGGAGGTTCCAGCCGCTTCTCTGCTGCATTTTTTTGACTGCATTCTTGCATAAGTTTTATAAATGATTCGATTTTCAGCGGATCTCCTTTTTTTTGGTAGGTATGGGTGATAGAGGTGGGATGATAATGGTACATTTTTATGACATTCCACCAAAACGAAAACCACGTCATCATTTCTTCGCTTGATGGGTTTATTATTAATTACTCCAATTACATGCAAAAGATCGACAACTGTATCACAGTTATTATTAACGCAGGATTATAACGGATTATGACTGACAGAATTTTTGACCTACTGTGACATATAGTCCGAAAAGATCATTAAGCTAATATGAAAATTTCTAAAAATCATATGAAACGAAAAATACGAAACTTGGATATAGGGATATGTTATATCAGATCAGAAGAAAGCAAATTTAATTCTACAAAAATAGTTTTTGACACAAAATTGCCAATAACTTTAGATGAAGAAATTATTAATTAATGTTAGATTTTATCAAGGAATATAAGAAAAAATTCATATGTAGGGTGTGCCATTTGAAAAAACCTATGTTTGTATAGTTATTTCTTAGTGGAACACCCTGATTACATGATATTTTAAAAATATGCAGTCTTTGGTCCTCTGCAATTTTGAATTTAACAGTTTTTCGCTATCTTTGATAGTAACGGAGATATCGAGCGAATACAGACAATTGGAACACCCTGTATTTATACGTGTTCACCCATGCGTAACCATTTCTCGACCTGTGATTGGTCTAACTTTCACAGCCGAGGGGTGGAGCTACGCGGGTGGAGCTATAAATATCTCAGTTTTCGGGCAGGTAGGTTGTTTAGCTTCGGCTTTGATAATGAGCATATTGTGTTCGAAACGCGTCAGCAGTGAAAATCAAGGGTTCCGGTGTAGTGGGGTGTTTCTAGTAATAGTGCATTTTTCCACCGAAGTTGTCCAGTGTTTCCATTAAGTATGTCAAAAAATCCCACTAGATGTCGCTAGCTTTGCGTGCTCTGCGCACATTTTAACCGTCATTTCTAGCGTTTCAAAGATTTTTCAGGTACTCTCTCAATTACTAGTTGGTTTTCACAAATTTTTAAATGACGTTGAACAAAACCTTCGCTTACAAGAAATCGAAGAAATTGATTCGCTATATTTAAGAAACGACGATTTTAGTGCCTTAAACAATCCGAGGTAATAATCCATTTCTTTTTTAAAAGAATTTTCTTGAAAGTACAATTATAGTTACATCAACAATCGGACGTTCAGTTGTACGAGTGGACATATTCTGTCATTTATAGCAAATGCGATGCCATTTAATGTAACTTTATGTAAATATTTGTTCAAAGAAAGAGATGAGGATCTGTTGAGGGTAATGCAGAGCAATGGAATGACAGAATTTAAAGATATCGGTTATGTTAGCCTTATCACTTCCATTGCAGCAGCCATTGGGAGGACGGTAAGTTTTCGAATCATTTTTTATCATATAGTACTGTTGACTTTGCAGAGGAGGGCTAAATTCTCAACAGATTTTCTGTCGGGCTTGCTCGATTTAATTGCAAATTCGTTAAATGATGAAAGCTGTGATAGGTGAGTGAAACTTAATTTTTTCGCTTACGGCTCGTGTGTAAACTTCAACCCCGTTTATGTTATTTTGCAGTGATGTAGTTAAACAGTTATCTTTACTAATAAAAAAGATCTTGTTATCAAGGCCCGAACGGCAAATTGTGTTTAAAACCGCAGGTTTTTTTAAAGTTGCCGGAGGATTTCACAGTTTCGTCAATTGTCTATGCACGAATGTGGACAAATGCCTAAATAGTCCAGATACAACGAAAGGAATCTTATACCTTACACAAGGTACGTTGTAAGTTTTTGTTTTTTTTATAGTGCTGCGGATAGAGCTCTGAAATGTGTCGAATAAATTTTTTGAGAGTATAAAAATATGGGACCTGCGGCAGTTGTTAAGGACACTTTGGACCATCGAAATCTCTTTTTACGACTTTTTTCGGTGGTATCGAAAAAAGTTACGGTCGATGAAACTCATAAATAGAGACCGGACAGTTAGGCAAAATAAAACTGCAAAATAGGCAAAATAAAGCCCGATTTTAGGCATTATAAAATGGCCAATTTAGGCAACAAAATAGGCAAAAACAGAAGCAAAAATTTACGATTTATTTACAATTCCAGCTACATACAAGCAGTCTCTATGTTTTCGGTAGGTTGGTTCCTCTGTCGGTTAAGACGTCCTTGTACCGAGAAAAAGATCGCTCTACATTCACTGACGTCGCAGGTGCCTATTTCATGAATTTCAGCCACCATTTGCAATTTTTCAAGGCAGGAGTTGTCGCTCAAAATCTTGTTAAACTTAGTTTGCACCGACTTGCCTATTGGCCCAGGTGCGTCAGAAAAACTTTTTTACTTGGCCAAGAATTTGTAAATTCTCCAAGAAAGTCAATCCTCTGGTTTCTAACTTCTCGAATTTTGAATTAAAAATTTTTATTTAATAGCCACCCTTTAAGGTGGAGGGTAGGTAGGTAGGTAGGTAGGTAGGTACCTGCTCTAATCGCATAATTAGGATAGTGTGTTTTGCTGAGAGTCCCAATAATAATGGGAAATAATGATTTGCTGATACCTAATGGGCCATTATCAAGAAATCATTATCCCGGATTTGCATTTCTGAGAAGAAAATTTATGATCGTGATGAGCTTTTAGGCAAATTCAAGGAAATTATTGTCAAATTAGGCATGATAAGCAGAATATATGATTTTAGGCAAAATAATACAAAAAACAGCATTTTAGGTAAAATAAGCAGGCACCAGGTATTTACCTAATTATCCGGTCTCTACTCATAAAATTGATATTTCTTCGCGGCACGAGATTGTACAAATTTAATTTTTTTTCACAACGCCTAAAACAGATAGAAAACTCATTCCTTTTCTGGTCGATAGAGAATTTTTCATAGAATAACGTGATATTTATGTGTTAAAATAATACAATCGATTTCATTCCAGTTTAATAATCCATAACTTTTGTTTTCACGATATCGATTTCATTTTTTCTAGTACCAATGGATGCGCTGAAGTCTTAGCAATATTTCATCTCGCATAACTATATCTCGCGTTTCAAAAATAAACTTTTTACAGCCATTTTAAGGAAACTGACACTCGCGCTGATCGCGTCGAGAGAGAGACAGCTTACTGCAAACGTGTCGCGCTAAACGAAGAGCGCGAATACATTACAAAGCGCCACTCGTATAGTTTACCATATTTTGTATTATCTTAAGCCTTTCTGGTTTCTGGGTTCGCAATATCAATATTTCAACATTATATTTTTTGTAATGCACATATATGACATCAATTACAGCTGTTAATTATTAGGCGCTGCAGCAAATATTTTGATGGAGGTGCAAAGAATGGCCCTAGTGTTTAGTATTTTAGACCAGTGATCTTAGATAAAGGTAATTAGTTATTTACGCAATTAGTTATAAAAAGCCCTATATTGTCTGACGAGCCGTAATATTTGCCAAAACGAGCGCTAGCGAGTTTTGCAAAATTATGCGAGTCAAACAACTTCGGCTTTTCATAACGTATTATTATTATTACGTACAACATTTTACATACTTACCTAATTGCGTAAAATCCAAATTTTCAACTCGCAATTAGGTAATAGTTGCGAGTCAAACAATATAGGACTTTTCATAACCTATTCCCTACAACATTTTACCTAATTGTGTAAAATCCAACTTTTCAAAACGCAATTAGGTAATAGTTATTTACGTAATTAGTTATGAAAAGCCCTATATTGCTTGACGAGCCGTAATATTTGCCAATACGAGCGACAGCGAGTTTTGCAACATTATGCGAGTCAAACAATTTAGGCTTTTCATAACGTATTCCGTACAACATTTTACCTAATTGTGTAAAATCCAACTTTTCAAAACGCAATTAAAGTCCGTTCATTTTCTATAGCAGAGCTAAAATTTTTCAGGAACTGTACAACCCTAATTTGCAACGGCGTGTACTTTTGACAATTTGATCGAAATTTGGCGGCAAAGCAAAAACATGACAAGCCAAATCTTCTAGGGTTTATTTTTATTGTTAGCAGCAGTGTCACAGATACCTAAACGTACCTGACGCTTTTTCATGAATATTTTTCTTTGCACTTTATTCAAAACTGCACGCACACAAAGGCCATTTTGGGCAAATTCAGAGCAATTGCAAAATTTTGACATTTGTCATGTTTTCTGACGTACCGCATTGAAATCAGTTCTACCAACTCACCTGTTAGTAAAATTCCTTGCAAAATTTCCTCATACCAACCTAAAATTCAAATTTTGACGTTCTGTCACTTCAATAGAAAATGAATGGAGAGTAGGTAAAATCAAGTTTTGGCGAATATTATTTAAGCTTGAGGAGTTAGGCTGTTTGTACAAAGTTTCTACAAAATGCCTGGCCATATTTACGGCATCATCCCTCTCTCGGAAAAAGCGAAATTTTGTAGATTTGATAAAAAAACTAACCATGAATCGAAATTTATTTGTTGTAGCTGTACTGTGCCGTTTGCAAAAATATTTTCTTTTTCCTCAAGAACGTGTGATTCGAAATAAAGTAATAAAACTTGACATCTGGGATTTAAAGTGTTCCTTAAATGCAGTACTTTTTGCAAAACTGTATTCCCAAGGTCGTCAAATGTTCTTCTTTTTTCATTGATTTCCTGGAGCATCGCCATTCCATCATCTATCAGAATGATTTGTACGTCTTTAGGATATTCGTAAGAAAGAGAAGCAGAATCCTCCAATTTTGACTTTAGTCACTTTTAACAATCTTTAGCATTGCTCCGTCTTCATGAAATATCCTAGTTATTTTATTACGTAGCTTGGGAGGAGGAGCGCATTCTAATGAGTTCGCGGTCCTCGTTCAGCGCGTACGTTCGTAATAAGCTGTCTCTCTCTCGACGCGATCAGGGGCTAGTGTCACAGTTTCCTTAAAATGGATATAAAAAGTTTATTTTTGAAACGCGACATATAGTTATGCGAGATCAAATGTTGCTAAAATTTCAGCGCATCTATTGGTACTAGAAAAAATAAAATCGATATCGTGAAAACAAAAGTTATGGATTATTGAACTAAGACATTTACCAATTTCGTCATGGTTCGTTTAAGAAAAAGCTGTGTGTGGAATGAAATCGATTGTATTATTTTAACACATAAATATCACGTTATTCTACGAAAAATTCTCTATAGAACAGAAGAAGAATGAGTTTTATATCTGTTTTAGGCTTTGAGAAAAAAAATTAAATTTGTACCATCTCGCGCCGCGAAGAAATATCAATTTTACGTGTTTCATCGGCTATAACTTTTTTCGATACCACCCAAAAAGGTCGTAAAAAGAGATGTTGGTGGCCCAAAGGGTCCCTAACAAGATGGTACAAGTCCCATATTTTTATACTCCTAAAAAATTTTCTGCCTTAAATAAGCGTCTTTCAAGCAGCACTATTAGTCCAGTCATATTAGATCTAAAAAAGACAAATAGAAGAAATAATTTATATATTTTTGAAATTTTGGCTACGGACTCCTGTTGGCACTGAAACGAAGGGCCGTAAAGTTCCCACCAAGTGTGCGCTTCATCCCTTATTTGGCGAAAACCACCCGCAAACGTGACATGGCGCTAGTTTTTAGCATTTTTCGGCGAAACTATCCATCTGAGAAAAAAAATTTTCTAATCAAAAACATTCCTTATGAAATTCTGTATTAAAAAAGTCCTTTTGATTATTTTGCTTTTCTCCACCTAATTCGCGCAAACGACGTCCGAAGTTGTAGAACTGTCAAAATAGATTTTTGAGTAGAACATATTTATGAAATTTTTGCTACCTACTGCTGATGGGCCCTGAACTGAAGGGCCGCAAACTTAACACCTCCCAATAAGTGTAAGCTTCAACCCTCTTTTGGCAAAAGCCTACACCCAGACGTAGACATGGCGCTAGTTTTTAACCTTTTTCGGCTAAACTATCAAACGGACAAAAAATTACTGTAATCAGGAATGTTCCTCGTGAAATTCTGCATTAAAAAGCCCTTTTCATCATTTTGCTTATCCCCACCTAATTCTTGCAAACGACGTCCGAAGTTGAGGGTACCGCTAGATTGATCTTCGGTGCGAGCGAAAAACAACCCTCAACTTTGGACGTCGTTTGCAAGAATTAGGTGTGGATAAGCAAAATGATGAAAAGGACTTTTTAATTCAAATTTTCACGAGGAATATTCCTGATTACTGTAATTTTTTGTCCGCTTGATAGTTTAGCCGCAAAATGCTAAAAACTAGCGCCATGTCCACGTCTGGGACTAGATTTTCGCCAAAAGAGGGATGAAGCCTACACTTGGGGGGTGTTAAGTTTGCGACCCTTCATTTCAGGGCCCATCAGCAGTCCGTAGTCAAAATTTCATAAGTATATAAATAAGTTCTACTCAAAAATCTATTTTGACTTTTCTACAACTTCGGACGTCGTTTGCGAGAATTAGGTGAGGATAGTCAAAATAATTTTTAATACAGAATTTCATAAGGAATGTTTTTGATTAGAATAAATTTTTTGTCAGATGGATAGTTTCGCTGAAAAATGCTAAAAACTAGCGCCATGCCACGATTGGGGGTGGTTTTCGTCAAATAAGGGATGAAGCGCACACTTGGGGGGGTGGGAACTTTTCGGCATTTCAGGAGTACCCTAAATTTCAAAAATATATAAATTATTTCTTCTAAAAAACCTAACTTTTTTATTCCAGACATTTGTCTTTTCTCTCTATTTCAAATTCTTCTCGACATTGCAATGCACCAAACTGAAACAAACGAGACGTGTCTGGACGTGGGCGTGGATGTTTTGGGAATTATCCTCAACATTTTCGGCAGCAACCCTTCTTGGATTTGCCCCAAAACGCAGAACAAGTCAGTGGTTTAAAACAATTGCAGACGGAACGAGTTTTTGTTTCAGATGTGACTGCCTGTTCAAGGTTTACAAACTCGCCATTGAAACAGTCTACAGAATTTTAGTCAACTACAAAGAGAGCGAAATAGACGACAGACTGCAGTATTCAAACTTTTTCAAAAACAGCATTGAAGTGCTGAGTTTACTTCATTTTCATTCCTTCGATTTTATTGAAAAATATCTTCCAAGTTTTGGCAAGTTTAAGGAAATTGTTAGTTCACTTTTGTTTTTAAGAGACGAGCTTAGCTTGGACGAGGATCATGGTGAGTACTAAGTTTGGAAAATAGTTTTTTGAAAATATTTTTTTAGTTTCCAGTTTAGATAAAATGAACATGCATGAAGACGTTTCGTTCAGTTCGTGTGCGGAAAAATTCGCAGAAATAGATCTGTAATTTGTTATTAATCAAATAAAAATGTTTCTATTTTTGAGCTAGTTGGTATTATGTATCGGGTGTCCCAAAAAAAACGGAAAAAATAGTCTTTGAAATAAGTCAGCCATTTCTTAACCGATTTGGATAGACTTGGTCTTAAATTGAAGCTAAAGAATCAGGCTTTCGAACTTTGTAAGTAACGTCGACAGATGGCGCTGCTGTAGTAGCGTTATTAATACTTGTCTTTAAGGCTTATTTTAGGTGCGTGGGGATTGGTCGGGCAACAACCAATGGTTATGAGACCCAAATAGCCTTGAAGATCTTTCTTTTTTCTTCAAAATTCTTTTTTCAGAAGTCCATTTGGCGTAAGCATTAATTTTCTGTGAATTTTCTAAAAAAACTGTTTTTGCATATTTTCATGCTTCCATAACTATGACTAAAGTAACATTGATGCACATAGGGCTTAATTTTCAATGATTACTGTTCATTTGCCCCCCCTGGCATCCGCGCCACTGTTTTCACCATATTCGTTCATTTATAACTGAAAATTAAGATTTATTTTCATTACTGTTCTTTGGTCATGGCCATTAATGCGTGAAAATACTCAAAAATACTTTTTTTTTAATTACAGAAAATTTATGCTTAAGCCAAATCGACTTCAGAAAAAGGATTTTTGAACAAGAAAGAAAAATCTGTGTCATACCGATTGGTCGTTGACTGACCAATCCCCATGCAGCTAAAATAAACCTTCAAAGCAAGTATCAATAGGACTACTACGGCAGCGCCATCTACTGTAGTTTCTCATAAGTTGAAAGCCTGATTCTTTGGCTTTAATTTAAGACCAGGCTCATCCAAATCGGTTAAGAAATGGCAGACTTATTCCCAAAAATATTTTGTCCGGTTTTTTTTGGGACACCCGATAGTTTCCCCAATCCCAATTAATTCTTCTTGATCATCTAAATTTTGGTAGGCCGTGAAGGGAAGAAGCGTGTCTTTGCTTAGTTCAGGCTGGGAATCTGTCACTTTAATTGATGTGCCTCACATCTACAAGATTTAGTATAAAGATGGCTGTGAAAGTTAAACGATACGTCGAGACTTAATTGACGAGTTACATCTCACTAATAATAATTTATGGGACATGGTTCATATCCTAAGAAGCTTAAACTATTGTTAATGAGATGTAATTCTGTATCAGTGTTCAACTTTCACGGCCTTCTTGATGCGAAAGGTTGTTTTATAACTAGATTCTATCGGGTGTCCCAAAAAAAAACAGACAAAACATTTTTGGGTATAAGTCATTTCTTAACCGATTAAGGAATCAGGCTTTCGAACTCTCTAAGAAACTACGACATATGGCGCTGTCGTAGTATTTCTATTACTAGTTGTTGTTAAGGCTTATTTTAAGTGCGTGGGGATTGGTGAAAAAACAACCAATCGTTATGAGACTCAGAAATCCTTGAAGATCGTTCCTTTGTCTTCAAAAACCGTTTTTCAGAAGTTGATTTGGTTTAAGCATTGATGTTAAGTGATTTTTTGAAAAAATGTGTTTTCCCATATTTTCACGCTTTTATGATACGACCAAAGTAACAGTGATGCAAAAACAGCTTAATTTTCAGTAATAGCTCTCCAATTTGTCCCAAATCAGCAGTCACCTCTGCTTTCATCAAATTTGATAATTTGTAACTAAAAATTATGCTGTTTGTGCGTCACTAACTTTACTCATCAGTTATTAGGGCGGAAAAAGACATATTTTTAGAAAATGTTAGAAAATGAATGCGTAAACCAAAGCGACTTGAAAAAAGATTTTTGCAGAAAAAAGAACGATCTTCAAGGCCATTTGAGTCACATAACGATTGGTCCTTATCTGACCAATCCCTAAGCCCCTAAAAAACCCTTAAAAATAAGTATCAATAGGATCACTGCGGCAGCGCCATCTGTCTTAGTTTCTTGCATGATTCGAAAGCTTGGTTCTTTAGCTTTCATTTAAGACGAGATTCATCCAAATCGGTTGAGAAATGGCTGACTTATTCCTAAAAATGTTTTGTTCAGTTTTTTTTTGGGACACCTGATATTTAGAATAAAGGTTTCCTGTCTTGTAGGTCTCACTCTATTTCGTGACGTTATTTGGAGGCAAAATTTGACAATGACAGACTTGCATACCGGGTTTTGTCAAAATTTGCCTTATCTCTTGTAATTGGAAACCAGAATTACCATAATTAGTCTCCTTGAAATAATTCTTCCTAATGGTTTTTTACTTCTAAGAAAAACTGAAGAAATTTTGGATGTTTATTAAAGCCTATCTTACGCTTATAGCGGGAGAAGCAACATTTTGCAACCGAATCCTTACGCAAGCAGTACTTGCCTCAACAACTGCCACAAGTTTGCGTTTTTTTACCTCTATTTTTTCTTCTTCGACCAGTCGTGCTACTTCGTACAAAATTTTGTTGGAAAGAAAGTTGAACATGAACAGAGTCACTGAAATATTTTCGATACAATTTTTAAAAGAAATTTCACGTACCATCACGATTAGAAAAAACGAGTACAGCGAACGACTTTAGACAAGCATTTTCTAACATTTTAGATGGAAGAACGTGTGTCTAAAGTCACCCCACTGTCCTCGTTTTTGCAGATCACGATGGTACACTTACTCGCAAAAAAATCGGGACACTCAATTTCCTCTATGTCCATTTTTTGAGTTTGGGGGCTGAAAGGAGTGAGTTTTGGGGTTGAAATTTTTTTCGGTTCTCCCGATTTTTTTGCAGGTAAGTGTACCTATGCACTTACCAAAAAGAATGGCAATTATGATGCCTGTGGGCAAGTAATATTTCATGGCTTCATTTTGGTGAAAATACACCGCGACACAGATAAGTTTTTCGACGAGGTGTAGAAATATGTTGGCACTGGCAATCCAGGAATAAGGGGTGTCCTAAAATGGATAAGATAAAAGACGAATACGGCGTTGTTAGATAAATAGATCTAGAATAATTTTATTTCATAACAATCAACCAACGCAATTGTACCAGCTTCATTCCACAACTGCTATGAGCCAATCAAGCGGTCAGCTTCTTTCCTTAACACCTGGGAGCCAATCAATTCCAAAGCTGACAGTTTGAATTTTTATTTTTAAGGGATACTTTTACCTTGTCCGAGTTATGAAAATTCAAGGTTGGTTGTAATATGAGATTGACAGTCTCATTGGTAGCGGCATAGCAACATAGGTAAACTCCATTCATTTTCTATTGAAGATCTAAAATTTTTCTGGAACTGTACAACCCTAATTTGTACGGGCCTATACTTTTGACAATTTGGTAAAAATTTGGCGGGAAAGTAAAAACATTCCATAACCCAATTCTTTTAGGGTTTATTTTTATTGTTAGAAGCAGTGTCACAGATAAACGTACCTGAGGCTTTTTCGTGAATATTTTTCATTGCACTTTACTCAAAACTGCACGCACACAAAGGCCATTTTGCGCCAATTCAGAGCAATTGCAAAATTTTGACATTTGTCATGTTTTCTGACGTATCGCTTCTATCAACTCACCTGTTAGTAAAATTCCTTGCAAACCTCATACCAACACAAAATTCAAATTTTGACGTTCTGTCACTTCAATAGAAAATGAATGGAGACTACTTTGAGTTTTCGTAACTTGGACATGGTAAAAGTGGCCCTTAGTGGACAAAACGGTAAGAAACTATAGCCGTATAAAAAGTATATCAGGTATAACTCGCAAAAAAGCATGAATCTTGCACCACTCGTCTTCGGCTCGTGTCACAACCCTTTGTCACTTGTGTGTTATGACATTTTAGTACCTAATATGCCCAATGTACTATCGCTGGCAAAAAAAACGGGCCATCAAATTTTCTGTCACTTCAAAAAAATGAAGCTTTAATATTGATGTTTGAAATTGGTTGAAGTTTGTGATAGCTGCCCTTTCATTGTCAAATCGCTCGTGACAGTACCTCCCAAGTCAAAATTTGAAAGTAAGGTTAATTTTACGTAAAGGCCCGTTCACAGATAATGTCAATGAAATGACAAGTGATGGCCCGTTTTTTTTGCCCGGGATAGTACAGTTGGGACAAAAAGTTTTGGACGACAGATAATTTCAGTGACAATTTAGGTATTCGCGAAAATCAGCAAAGTGTCTGACATCTGGTGGCAATACTTTAATTACACTGAGAGACAGGATACGGAAATACTTTTAAACGTCCTTCATCATAATTTCGGCTTACGTCAGTCAGTTGTCAGTTGCGAGGTTAGGTAGTAGTTTTGTTCGGAGACATCCTCTCGCTGACTCAAAATTTTGGGAATAATTCTGTGGAATTTTACGTTTTGTGTACTTAAGTGAAATATTGTAAATCCAGGAAAACTTGGCTTTTAAAAAATCCATCTATCGATGTCACTTATGTCACCAACTGACACTGTCAGGCACGTCACGCTAGAATTCTCACCTCCGACTCCCCAGTGGGGTGAGATCGCCATTTTGTGGTTTAGCAATGCCATCTATTAACAGCTGATTTTCGCGAATTGTAAAATCAGCAAGGTATGTGGAGTTTACTCTTAGAGGTGCGTTCAGAAACGTAGCTCTGGGTAACCATTGAGTAAATTAGAGAAGGATAGAAGATACCCTCTCTAAAGGTAAAACGAAGACAGAAAATGCTCAAGGTGACACACTCACAAACAAGAGGAGTCAAAACTAGTAATGTCAGCAAATGTCAGTGTCAAGCTCGTGAAACTAAAAAAGCAATTCACAATTTCAGTTCAAAACAAAATTTTGGCTTTGATAAAGAGCGCGTTATGTTGAGACGCTTTGTGCTTTAGGTAGCTGTTTGATAAATCTCTTTCGGTATTGTGGAGTGTTTCTAGTGATAGTGAAGTCAATATTTATTCGCTTTATTTTACATTTACGTCAACATGGGCGAGAATTTCAAATTTGCCGCCCTCAAGTTCCACCCTTTTGTCGTGCCTTAGAATACGGGCTATTTCTATTAGCGTGACGTAGATCCGCCATCTTTGTTGGGGCTAGGTTAAGGTTGTTACCATGGCAATGAAGCTAAACAAAGCGACAATTTCCTTGTGTAGATTCAATTATTTCAGCACAAAGCTCATTGCGGACATGATGTAAGGATTTAATCGATAGCAATTCTTCAATTTGTCAATATTAACGTCTTGAAACGCAACACAGTACCTAACTGCAAATAAAGAATTACAAGAAAAATGCAGTTTTCTGAAGTTTGCACATTGAAATCTCGCTTTGTTTGGCTTCAGTGGGAGGCGTTTACTATGACCATACTCAACAAAGATGGCGGTTCTACCTCACTATTACCTCAAATTACCAAAAACCGTCAGTCATAGCCACATTAATGCTTGGTTCACATCAATTTTTTTTGAATTGACATAAAAATGTGTCCAAAATTTTTTGTCTCCAGCTGAACAATCTGATCAAGCAAAATTTATGATTACGAAACCCTTGAATGTTTAGTCGGACGTCGAGATTTTACTGCTACTCACTAACAATAATTTATCCTACCGACTAGTTTTTTTAAAATTTAGTACTATGGTCTGTCCGGGATCCACACGACCGAGATTCACCCGATTTCCATGGCGATTCATTGTTGACAACAATGATTCGCCATGGAAATAGGGTGAATCCCGGTCGTGTGGATCCCGGACAGATTTATAGTTTATGTTCTACGCCTTTTAAAGTATCAGTGATATTATTATTATTATTATTATTATTATTATTTATTTACCAAAACATAACAAACATTTCACAAAAAAGAAAAAATAATAAAAAACAACTGTATAGGAAATAAAAACATTATGTTTCGGTAAAAAGGAGGTGTGTTCAGCTTTCCCAAACAAATTGGGGGCTGTTCTTCCACACATCACCTGCCACGAGAAATAAATTTTAGCTAAGCAAATACAGCGAGAACAAGAGAAAGAAAAGCTAAATACTACTTACAATGAAAACTAATTGCAGACCTATATTCATAAACCTACGTATACGCATACGTAGACACATCAGACACTCGAGACCAAATAAATAATAAGAGTTTTACTCCTGGGAAAGAAGAAGGTTCCCATACAAAGTCCTTTTAAAAACAGAAGTCGACATAGAAGCATACGGAAAAGCTAGCCTATTCATAACATTAGCAACACAGTAAGAAAATGTGGGTACTTAATTTGTATCAGTAAAGTTTCGACGTGCCACAAAACTTTCACGGATCATAATCAGAAATTTTGTTAATCAAATTCATATTGAGGCATTCTCAGGATTTATGTGGTCCGATAATGAAGTAGGTATGTAAATTGTAAACCCTGCCTTACCCACAAAACGTAGTACGTTAAGTATATTACATGTCCAAAAACTAAACAGAAGCAAACGATGAAAATGATCAAATCCACGCTCCTGTGGACTACTCCACTCTTATAGGTTCCGTTCAAATGGGATGAGAGATCGTCAATTCCCATTCCAATCAAGGCTCCAATTAATAACTATATTGACAGAATAGAAAAAATATATTGTAGCGGAATATATACCAATTAAAATAAATGTTTACCAGGGATAGAATGGCAAAGATTGTGTACCACAGCTTGCATGTCTTGATTGACACCCACATTTTGAACTGTCAAAGAATTAATTTTGACAAGATGT
This sequence comes from Pycnomerus fuliginosus, assembly GCA_963924575.1. Taxonomy (NCBI): domain Eukaryota; kingdom Metazoa; phylum Arthropoda; class Insecta; order Coleoptera; family Zopheridae; genus Pycnomerus; species Pycnomerus fuliginosus. The sequence goes on from OZ004622.1 coordinate 19,240,772, forward strand.
GGAATGAGTAGGTAAGAAATCGGCTAAAATCTCCCCACTTTCGAAGTGAACTGACTGTATAGTCCATATTTTTTTGACCTGACTAACTAACTGGGAATTTTGATTTCTGAAATTGGATTCCTGTTTTTTCATCTTAGTTTAATTTCAGGGCAACTTTACAATGTTGGCAAAATCGTTGACAAAGTGACAAATAAAAGTCAGGTTTGACAAAACTTTTCAAAAAATGCCGCGAGTAATTTTAAAAGTGATAAAGTTCATAAGTGTTTTCAGAGATTTTTCTACAAACAGTGGACAGAAAATGAATAAAACACAAATGGTTGAAATGATAGCGGAAATTTTTAATGTTTGTATCGACCATTCGCAATTATTCAAAAATTTGCCATCATGTTTTTAGATAAAGCGAAGTCTTCGCAATTTTAAAAGAAGACCCAAATCATCTACGGATATACGACATACATCCAGTCATAATTTCGTTAGCAGAGTCTGACACGAGTCAGAAAGTGAGGCAGATTATGATAATGAATCGGAGGCTGCATCAGATGGAGACCGATGGCTCTTTTTAAACTTCAAATCGACTTCAACTAACATATTTTCTAATTATGTTGCTCACTAAAATTCACAAAACTGTATGGGTACGTCTCTATGTTCACAATTGCAAATGTTTTGGGGACCATCCTCAATTTGATTTTTGATTTTCTTTCAAATTAAATTATTCCGACATCTGGGTGACAATTTTGTTCGACTTTGGCATTTGCAACGTAACCATAAATTCAAAAGCCTCAATCAAACCAGTGGACAGTGGAAAACACTATCCTTGTTTAACACCAAAGCCAAAATCAAAGCAAAACAGTTACTAAAGTTACCAGATTTAGTTAGTCAGGTCAAAAAAATATCGACTATAGATACTTACCTAAAGTCCCGATTTTTTCCACCGAACGCGAGCATTGTGTGAGTCAGGTTTTTCACTTTTCAGTTTCGTCAAGATTCCTGGCAGTATCAAAAATCAGAAACAGTAGATGTTGGAAGAGCTCATTGTTGTTGATTATTGTCCATTGTTTATCTGCTTTTTGACACTGACAGGAATTTTGACGGAATTGAAAGCCCCTTTAATAAAACAACAGAGACAGTCTGATTTACACAACTTCGTTATAAAGTGTGCCGACTTTAGAACCCTTTCTGCAGGGAATTAGACGGGCTTTAACTGTACACATACCACCTTTTGTCAAAAAGTGCATATATACAGGGTGTAACAGAAACATACGGCAATATTTTAACCACGTATTATCCGCATAAATACAAGACGAAAATTCCCGAAAAAGTTTTTCCTAGAGTCATTAATAACGGAAGTAGGGGTGGTCTCAGTGAAGGGATGTGGATAGCGGTTTTAGGGCCTCGCGCGTACCACATTGAAGGCGATTTGAAAGGAAAGGAGTGCCCAAATGGAAAAAATTTAAGAGACAGAAAAGTTTCCAAATGAAATGTGCTACCTGAAACCACTAGCAAATTTAGTGATAATTCAAACGCTGTATCTTTTCTAATTGAATTTAACAGTAGCTGCAGATGAAAAACTATTTTCCTCTTTGTCGTTTTTGGTGAAATTTTTACTTGTTGTGTCTAATAATAAGATAAACGTATAGCCAAAATATAATTTATTAATTAAAATCATTTCCGGAGTTATTCTAAAGAAACCGTTATCCATCCCTCCACCTTGGCCAGCCCTACCTCCGTTATTAATGACCTTAGGAAAAACTTTCTCGGGAATTTTCGTCTTGTATTTTTGCGGATAATACGTGGTTAAAATATTGCCGCGTATGTTTCTGTTACACCCTGTATAGTAGCACATAGTAGGTATCTGGTAGGACGCTTCCTGTAAATCACCCTAGAGGTAAGGAGCCTCGTTGCATAGAGCGAAACAGTAGCCAAAGTTGGTAAACTTTTGGGGTAGGTATTTTTTTTAACTTTGACCATGACTGATAAATATTGGCCCATAAAAATGTTTTCGCTATTTTATTTTAAGTATTTTTACATTTATTGCCAATTAGCTTTAGGCAGCAGTATCGCTATCGTTTATTTCTTTAATCCTAGTTTCAATAACGCTATTAATCCACTGATGATAAGGATGAAGTCGAAGGAACCCAGATGGTTCCGGAGTCTCGCAACCATTACCACTTATAAAGTTGGCTATGGCTGTAATGTGAGGCCTGTAACCCGTAACAGTGACCACCGGATCCCCGGTATCACCCTTCACAAATTATTATAAATTAATGTTCAACCCTTCGATTAAACTCATACGTTACAAGTTCCTTCGTTGTTATTGCCAACTGCACAAACGATATTTTCGTTAATAATGTCTCCGTAGAATACTCGACATTCCTCGTTTGAAATTGTAACCAATTGAACGTACCCCAATTGATCTACCGGGGCTTCGTCATCTATGGTACTTTTTCTATAAGCCAGAAAAGAATTGGAAAATGAAAATATTTACCGTCGCTAGTTTGTCCCCAGCCTGCTACGGTCACGGAAGTTCCCACTTCCAGCTCTTCTTCCTTGAGGAACGCCAGATGAATGCTATCTGCAGATTCAAATTGTTTAAAAAGTTTTATCCACGATTATTGAATAATGCCATTGTTATGTACGTAACTTATGGTCATAAGTCACGCTTCTGTCACATTATTTCACAGCACCTGTAATGTTGGCTGTCTATCCAATGAACATCATGACGTTTCAAAATCAAGCGAAAGTGCCAAAGTAGATCAAGCATCAAGCTGTTCCTATCATTTGTCAACTTTTTGTTTTTGTTGGTTTGTCTTTACAATAAATATAAAGTGATAAAGATTTTTGAAGAATTTCAATAATCTTGGATAAATATATTTCAATAATCGTGGATAAAACGTAGTATTTAACTCGCACATTATGGGCCATTATTCACTTGGTTTCGTTTAATAATATAAATTTACCAGTTAAACCGAGAGTTTCACGAAACTGAACGAATCCTATATCATTCCTGAAAACGTCTCCGTCAAAATCTGGATGGATCAGTAAATTGTCGGATGCTAGAATCCTTCTGTTGCCATCCCATATCTCTTTATCCGAGTAAATGGTTCCTACGTGGATTTCCACCCCAGTAACGCTCCTAAAAAACGATTTGCAAATGTCGATTGCTGTTAGGGGGTTGAAGAAATACGTTTCCAGGCATGATCCAGTGGTGATGACGTGTAAAGTACTAACCAGTGTTCCGGAACAGAAGTACCGTCCATTGGTTGTTGAAATAAATAATGCAGCTTGCCAAGGGAAGGAACGTGCTGATGCTTCTACGGCTCCTATAATGCGTTCACTTTTGCTCTTCAATGGTTTCTGGAGAAATAGGGATTCAAAATTTCGTTAGGGAAATAATGGATTCAGTTTTACCGGATTGATTAAGGCAGTGGAACAGGCTACCAATAGAAGAACGGGAGAATATTTAAGCATTTTGGTGTAAAAGTAAATACAAACTGGTATTAGGCAGATGGATCGCTTTTACTTATAGTTATCTTTATATTTTTATAGATGTACTATTGCTGTATTAATAAAATAATACTGCAATGTGTAGTAAACAGAAACGCACTTTTTATTTCAAAATATTATTGATTATGGGACTCGGACAAGAAGTAATAACACTCGGAGCGTGTTGCTCCTTCTTCAGTCAATAATAGTCAGCTGCCTAATTTGATCAAAATATTTTTCCAAAACCAAAGGGTGTCCAAGAAAAAACCGAACTATTTATTTTTGGGTATAGCTTTGTTATTATTGAACCGATTTTGCCCAATTTTGTACCGGACGTAGTCAAAAGATGAGGCTTTTAGAGACAGCCATCATTTTCGAGATGGCGCCACCACCAAATTTTTTGTCGGTATTTATTACAAGGCTATTTTTTGATTGGCTGAAGTTGAAGCATCTATGAACCGTTCAAAATAAAAATAGTGTAAGGTTAAAGCTCTAAAACATGGATTTCTAAAATTTATTATTTATTTCTCTACCGATCTTGGCAAAATTTTCCGGATATTTAGTGATACTGTAAATCGTTCACAAAATAATGTTACTTTACAGGTGTTTAACGCAAGTGCTGTAGTTACGAAGTTTTAAAAATAATTTTTTTCCAACATAAAAAATAGACCTTAAAAAATCCGTGTTTAACAGTATCGCAAAAAAAAACTGTAAAGCAATAAAGAACGCTCAGAATATGATTTTATAAAGTTCTATTGGAAGAGGAAAGCATTAGCTTTCATCCTACAACAAATTTCATTTTGATCGGTACACAAATTATTGAACTCCGGCCAATCAAAAAATGGCTTTGTAAAAAACCGCAGAAAAAAATTATTAGTGGCGCCATCTGGAAACTGATTGTCAATTCTAAAAGCCTCATCTTTTGGCTACGTCCTGTGCAAAATTTGGGAAAATCGGTAGAATAATAATAGAGTTATAACCAAAAATAAACCGTTCGATTTTTTTTGGAACACTCGTTACATCTAATGCAGCAACTTTTGTGTTTTCAAGCCAATTATACTGAAATCTTTTCATGCTGTCGTAAGTAATTTTAGCATAATACTTGTAGATTTCGTGACATTAAACCTATCATGCTACATTTACTCCTGTCAATTTTTAGTGAAGGGATATACAGGGTGTCTTACGAATATGGAAAAGTACTGATATCTCTGGATTTAAGCAAAGTACAGTCATAAGATTTGGTAGTTACAGAAACTGACACATCCAGAATCTTTTAAAATTATTTACGACTATGGGGCACTTCCGGTTATAGCGGAAGTAGGGTGCAACTTTGAAATTTTAAATAGCAGCCCCCACTTTTCATTGCAGATTTGGATGGAGGAAGAAAAACTAAGCCTAAAACACCTAACATCTAACTCGCTTACCCCAGCCTCCTACCCCTGGGTTTTATTAACATTTTTAGAAGAAAAAATGCGCAAATCACTGCTGTGGAAAAGTGGCTACAACTTTTAAGCCACGGGCGATAATGATAAGAATGACACACCATTGTAAAGTAGAAATACTGTTCTTCGTTATGCTTGCCAAAAAGTCATATGAAATCTAATTCAAAGTCGATTTAAAGGAATACAAATATTGGACATTTAAAACCCGAATAAATTTTTTTCTTATGGAGAGAAGAGCGATTTTAGTCGTTTATTTTTTTGACACTTTATGAGTACTTACTCCGATAAATGTATGTCCAATATCGTAAGACACCCTGTATGTGTCATACAATGTTATTTAAATGGGAATTATGGCCACTATAGACCCCAATTCCCGGGGCAAATGTAATATACGAGAGTATTGTATATTAGCCTAAAGTACATAGGTATTTGAATTTTTATATATTTTTTGAAACGCAAGTTGTTTGAAATTGAATTGTGCAAATTATACATTGCAATTGCCCTAGTCCACCTTATTACAAAAATAAAAATTTACTTTCTTATATGAAGTTAAGTTTTGTATTTTAGTGCCGGAGCAAAATGCGAGGCACTTTAGTTTTCATATTAAATCAATATATTGTCTATGTTTTATAATTGATTTAATGAAACGCACAATTTCACAGATATGTGTATAAGCTAGCCAGGTTAAGAATGCCAAGGTGGAAGCTATTGACAATGCAAAGCATATTTTGCCAATAGAGCCGCGAATGTTGTCGACATGTTGTGTCCATTTTAAAGATTCATTCACAGTAACTCCCAGTAATTTAGTAAATTTACTATATTTGACTTTAACGCCATCATGTAAAGTAATCTCGTCGTTGCAATTTAGTTTAGATCTTAAGTGCTTAAATCGGCTTAAGTACTACACATGTAGTTTTTTCGTTGTTAACGGACAGTTTGTTTTTATTAACCCATTGGGTCATTTTGGCAAAGACCTGACGAGCTAGATCCTCGGCGCTATATAGATTCTCATGAACTAGTAAAAAATTAGTGGCTAAGGAAAGGAAACATATCGTTTATATGTATAGTATAGCAAGAACAATGTTGGTCCCAAAATTGACCCTTGAGGGAACCCTCTCCTGAGTAGGTATATCTTGCTCTGGATTGTAGGGGATGGACAATTGGGGTTGCAAAAAATAAGCTGAAATATGATCTGAAGAGGACAGTAAAGATAAACTGGAAGGAGCCAGTAAAACTTTCACTTGACAGAAATAAATGAGCAAGATTTTAGGGGAAAAAGAGTATGAAATATGGATTAATCAATAAGTAAGAGTAAGAGTGTACAACAAATCAACAAAAATTTTTATTTAGAATCAACTTACAACGTCGTATCAAATATTTTACAGCCAGCAGTTTGATAGTTCAGATAGCAGTAATACTTCTATTTCTGTGCCGCATCAATAACGTCCCTAATCCATTGATAATAAGGCTGAATTCGAATGAACCCAGATGGATCCGGAGTCTCGCATCCATTAGCACTTATAAAGTTTGCTATGGCCGCAACCTGAGGCCTATAACCTGCATAAGACGCCAGCGGAGCTCCAGTATCACCCTGAAAATGGTCGAATTGGTAAATTTTACCAATTCATTACATAAACTCACGTTACAAGTTCCTTCGTTGTAATTACCAACTGCACAAACGATGTTTTCGTTTATAATACCACCATAAATTGATTGGCATTCTTGGTTTGAAATTGTTACCAATTGGACGAAGCCCAGTTGCTCTACTGGAGCTTCCACATCTGTAACACTCGTATTATGAGCCGGCTAAGGGTTGGAAAATATTTATTTTGTATTTCGGTTTCCTAATGAACACTTTATAGCACCCAAACGCGTTCTTATGTGCTCTATTAGAGCACGGCTTTTGTTTACATCGTAACTTAAACAACTATTGTGTCTAACAAACGAATTAACTGCCAAGCCTGTCTTTGAAAATGACAATCTGAATTTTTCTTGAAAATATTAACAAGTTGGGTATCCGAAATAGAAAAAATTGTATAAAAAACGTGTTTTATAAGTCTCTTATCGCACTCGGATTTTGAAAAACTCGGGCTTTTTGCCCTCGTGGCCTTATGAAGCGTGTTTTTTAATATATTAATTTTACCATCACTAGTTTGTCCCCATCCTGAGACCGTCACGCTGGCTCCATCTTGAAGCACGTCATTTGTAATATATGCTGCATGGATATAGTCTGAAAATCCAAAGTGATGATTGATCTCTTATTGATGAACCAACTGTACCAGTTAAACCAATCTTTTGACGAAACTGAACGAAAGCTATGTCGTTCTGAAAAACGTTTCCATCGAAATCTGGGTGAAGAATTATATTGTCGGATGCCAAAACCCTTCTGTTGACGTCATATTCCAGCTTATTGGAAAAAGGTGTTCCTAAGTGAATCTCCACTTCGGTAACATCCCTAAAAACGATGTGTAAAGTTTTGATTGCTATACAGGGTGTCCGGGAGTAACCACGCCATATTTTGGGAGGTGATTCCAGAGCTAAAAATATGAAGAAAAGTTTTTATGAACAGATGTCCGAAGGGGCGCTACAGGGCTAAGGTGTCTTTCAAAAACAGGTATTTATTAATTATTTTTGAAACGGTTAAAGCTAGAATGACGAAATTTGGGTTCTTGAGGTTCTGAGGCACGACCATAGGCGTGCGAAACGGGGGGCTTAGGAAAAAAATTCCCACAACTTTTTTTTCTCTAGCTTTCTTGAATTTTTGACTTCAGATAACAATTCTCCAAATGATTCTACATAAAAAAGGTACTCTTGATACTAAGTCATAGGATTAACCGTTTTCAAGAAAAACGCGATTAAAGCATGTCATGCGTATGGTAGCAAATTTATAAATGCAAAAAAACAAGTTGGCTTGCTTCACAAATGTCGTTAGTTTGTCACCAACGACTACAACTTGTTATTCTAGCTCCAACCGTTTCAAAAATAATTGATAAATACCTGTTTCTGAGAGGCACTTTCGGTCATTATTGTTAATATGAACTTTTTTTCTATTTTTGGGGGTAGAATCAACCCCTAAAATATGGCGACGTTATTCCCGGACACCTTGTATAGAGTAGGTAAATTTACGATTCAAGGCATGATCCAGTGGTTATGACGTGTAAAGTGCTGACCAATGTTCCGGAGCAAAAGTAAAGCCCATTGGTTGTTGAAATGAACAATGCAGCTTGCCATGAGTAGGTACGTTGATTTGCCAGGCCGCCTCCGATGATACGAGCACCTTTATCGTCATTTATAGGTTTCTAAGGAAATAAGAGTCAGAAGTTCATTAGGTAGTCAAAAGTTTTTTACCGGAAATATTAAAGCGTTGGAACAGACAGCCAAGAGAAGTACGGGCAAGTATTTCAACATTTTGGTATAAGTATGTACCTACACTAGCAATTAGTACAAACTGGTAGTACTTATATAGGGACACTGCCAAATCTAATTATAGTTATCTTTACAAGTTTATTGATATACTGCTAAGTTGCATCCATAAAATGATATTTTTATGAATATGTAATAAAATTTGGGGTCATCTCAATAAAGGTACCTACAAAATAAAATCTGTTTTTCCAGTTACATATTCAAAATAGAAATTCTAAAATTTCTACTACCTAACAATAGAACAGATAACAATCATAATATTTATATAAATACCAACATGCTACACACATAGGTACATAAATAGGGCGGCCATCAAAATCAAAATCACGGCATTCTAAGATAGCTCCACTCTTCATTTCCTTGTCCTTCCCGCCTTCTGTTTATCATAGTTTATCATCACTTTCGTTCTCCTCAATCTCCTCACAGTTTCCTTGTCCAAATATACCGGGTGTCAACGAAATTAGGTTCACCCTCATTTTTTTTCGTATTTACTAAAATATTCGAATGAAATTTGGCACACATTGTATAACATGATAAACTGCATTATTTGACATTTCGAAAGATTTTGAGTTTTGAGAGTTTTCGAAATACTTGATTTTTATTTCTTTATCTAGAGTGCCATGACCTCGCATTCCTAGGTACGAATCACAATTTCCAAATTACTCATTTTTAACCGCCCCGACCCCACAATTAAAAAAAATTCAATCACTGAAATCACTAAAATTTTTGAATTCAATATAAGACCGGATCGAGGGGCGGTTCACTCACTAAAATATGTACTCTTACTTCGAATACTTCGAATGCTTCGTTAAGTAAGTACTTCGACAAGTACTTTGACACGTACTTCGAGCAGGTATTTCGAGGTACTTCGACAAGTACTTCGAGTAGGTACTTCGAACTGAAGTGTACACCTACTTCGAGCAGTGAACCGCCCCTCGGACCGGATCTATACGTTTTGAGGTCTCAGCAACCTAAAAAAGTGGTTTTTAAAATGTGTGTGTGTATGTTCGTACGTACGTTCGTTTGTAAGTAGGCCCCAGCCAAAACAACTAGACTGATTTGGCTGAAATTTGGAACGTAGGCATCTCATAACCCAACTAAAAGCTTTTGGAACCAATTGTGCAACCGGAAGTGCCATTTTGGCACATCAACTTTGAAATTTGAAATACAAACCCCTATTTTTTACGTCACCATAAAGAAGACCTTCAAATTCTGCTTCTAGGTTGTATTCAATCTTAATGCCTTTTTGACATAAACTAAAATATTCGAGATTTTTAACGCACTTTAAAAACATGATACATTCCAAACGCCTGGATCGATTTGCCTGAAATTTTGCACATGGAGATGGTATTGCACGTCGAAGAGCTGAAAAGTTTTTAGAGACAATCGACAAATGGCAAGAGCCGTTTTGGCACATCAATTTTCATATTTAAAATTATACTCATTTAACCATCTAAAACAAGTTTTTGAAACATTTATTGTCACCATCAGAAATATCATCAAATTCTGGTTTTAAATAAGACAAAATTCATTCATACTTTGCCCTTTGGGTAAAGAAATCGAAATTTTGTAATAACCCGCAAAACACATTAAGTATACCCCAAACTGCTGGCTGAAATTGGTACATGGAGATTGGGTAATCAGCTAAAGAGCTGAAAGGCTTTTGGAAGCAGTCGATGAACGCGAAGTGCAATTTAAGCATATCAAATTTATAATTTTAAATATAGGACACGCAAATCAAAAATCTACGCCATGGGGAGGTTCCAGCCGCTTCTCTGCTGCATTTTTTCGAGGGAATCAAGGACTTGTGGATTAAAACAATATTAAATTAGGCGGCAATTGTTTTTATGTTACAATGTAGTGGTTAATTGAGCCACCCTTGATCCATTTGAAAAAAATGAGGAATTTGTAAAAAACTACTTTGTATCGGTTTAAACGAATCAGGATAAGTGACAGATAGAAGTAGAAGCCTAAAATAAATTTTGACGAGGTGTTTGATGACTCTAGATTGGTTTTTAAGAGGTCACGTCATTCTAGATGAAGGGTTAAAAATCAAATTTTTTGAAAACATGAAGTCTGAAATTTGAAAAAAAATATTTTGTCATACTCCGCATTTAATACAAAACTCGAAAATATTGAGTTATACAGATATCCCATTTAAAAATTCAATGATAGGTCCATTTCCGCTGAAACCGGAAATGATCCCAAATCTGTCTAAATGTCAAAAAAAGCAGCTTATCGTGTAATATATAGGATGCTCTAACGATGCGTCAAAGAAATGTGCATATGTAATCTAAAATTGCTATGAACTCATTTGGGCGGCACGTGTAGGAGGGGCAGCACAAAAATTACATTTTGTTAAACGGAACACCCCATACATCAATGCATTTTTGGTTTCTGCGTGTCATTTTGTGCAACTCTTGTCCGGTGTGGCCCATACCTAAATTCAATCGTTTAGGACTTCAGTTAAAAATTAATAAGTTGTTGGTTGTAACGTACGCCATATTGATTAAAGAATTTGGTTTATAAAAAGGTTATCGAACAGCATTAAGAAAATATTTCAATTGTTACAATTCAGCAAGAATTGAAAGTTCATTTTCTTAATGCTGTCCGATAACCTCTTTATAAACAAAATTCTTTAAAAATTATATTTTGGAGCCTTGAGCCTTGAACTTTATCTCTTCCAAACTTGTCTCACATCCTTAGATGTCAGATTTCATGCACAGGGTGTTTCTGGTAAATTAACAAATTAGCAGCAATCAAAAAGATAAAATCTCAAAAATTTTAAATGGAATGACCCTGAGATTTTTTCGCCTTTATAGGTCAACTTTCTTAACAAATCCCTATACTTACCTTAATGGCACCCTTTCCAATAAGTTACATAAAATTTTTGGGTTTATAGCGTAAACCGTCACCTCCTCTAATTCAAATATCAATTTTATTATCACTATCACGGTTAAAAATGAATTTGTTAATTGATTTTGCTATTACAATCGTTTTTGTTGACTTTAGAACTTTAGAAAATATTGCCGAATGAATCAATTTTTTTCCCTATTCTGACCTGGTTCACCCGGTTTTTGTTAATTGATGTATAGGAATTTGTTAAGAAAGTCCATCTATAATTTACTTCTCTATTAGATGTTGAAGAAATTTCAAGGACATTCCATTTGAAATTTTCGAGATTTTGTCTTTTTAATTTCTGTTAATATGAAAATTTGCCGAAGGCACCCTATGCATGAAAGTTGACCTCCAAGGGTGTCATTAGGTAGCGCTGACCTTACTTTAGGATGTGAGACAAGTTTGGAAGAGAAAAACCTAAAGGCTTCAAAAACATTAATTTCTAACCGAAGTCTTGTTTTCGCCAAATTCTACACGTTATTAAATAACTTAAAAACGATTGAATTTAAGAATGGGGCACACCTGACAAAAGTTGCACAGAATGGCACCCAGAAACCAAATATGGTTGTAAGATGGCACATGTTGTGTCGAAACTAGTCACCACAATTTTTTGTTAATGACAAGAATTTTATCAAGAAGGTGGATTTATTTTTCCTTACAACCATTTACTATGGACCTTCTTTACACTAACTCCACCCTGAACAACAAATATGGGGTGTTTCATTCAATAAAATGTAATTTTGCACTGCCTCCCCTACACGAGCCGCCCATGTGAGTTCATGGCAATTTTACATTACGCACATTTTCAGTCGATATTATTATTGACGTGGACATAAATGCACTTTGACGCACCGTTGGGACATACTGTACGTGTGCCAAATTTCATTGGCAAATTTTAATAAATACGGAAAAAAGAGGGGTGAGCCTGGTTTCGTTGACACCCGGTATACAAGGTGGTTAATTTTTCGATGCTCATCATTTGTGTCTCGGAAACCGTACCTAATAGATGGAGAATAGTTTAAATTGGAGAAAAGTTGCGCTATTTCTTGGTGATTGAGAATCTGAAAAGAATACCCCGATATTTTGATTCGTTCCTGAGTTATCACAAAAAAATCTGAAAATTGCAAATTTAAAGAAAAATTAATATCTTCGTACTAACGATTGATATTATTTAAATGAAACTTGGAACTTTTATATTTTTGATAGCTGTCAGAAATTTTCTAGGCCTTCTAGATTTTGAATAACGACAGCAAACTTTTTATACTTTTATGGCCGCCATATTGAATTTTGACATCATCGATCAGATACACAAAAAAATTGACTTTTCAAAAATTTAGTCAACATGAACTTTTTTTGACAGATATCAGAATTTGAAAACTGTTATGAATTATTTGTAAAATCAGCCTAAGCATCGTTAAAATAAAACAATTGCAAAAAAGTACGCCGACTTCTTCAATTTATTGATAACACATGAAAACAATTGAATTCAACAGCAATAAAATACGTCTTGCGGTCGTGTGACTCAGGCTTTCATATATTTTTTCAAAAACGTCCACAAGGACAACAGCAAAAACAATAATAAATTTATAAAAATTCTCAGAAACTACCTTAGAAAGTTGGTATCTAATCTACAGCGATATGTCCAACTAAAGTTGCACTTCTGCGTCATACGTAACCTCTGTGTTCTTAGTCATCCGAGTGTCACTTTAAAAACGAAAAAATGAATATATTAATTTAATTGTAACTGGAAATTACGAGGGAAATTAATAGAATGGGCATCGAACTTTCCTGTTAACATTACAACGGTCTTGAAGAAGGATTTTCCGGGTCCACTAAAACGATCAACCTCATCTGATAGAATTTAGAAGGGACAATTTAGGGGTGTACCTCTAATTTGGCAAACAAACTGTTAAAACTAAGATCAAAAGCTATGATCAGAAGAGAATATCATCAATACCAGTTCAGAAGCTGCCAGTAGAGACGCGATACATGATAGACGACAATAATTGTTTTCGAGGGCGATTCTAACAAGTGGTCAAAAAAAACTGCAAAAATTATATGTTAACGTATTGTTAGATTTCGTCTTGAATAATAAATTTATCAGTCTACGCCTTACGTTTCCTACGGCAAAGTTCGGAAAAGTTTTTGATCACACGTTATAAACAAAATCATTCCAGAAAGTACTTGAAAGGAGAAGCTGTTATTTGAAACGTTTTCCTCAATACCAATGCCAAGACTATACAAACGAATTAGATGAACAAAAATTCAAAAAGCCGACAATCGAGGTGTATTTTTTCTACTTTATTAAAAATATAAATTCTATGCATTTAACGTACAGTCGGGGACTTGGAAAATGCCCACTCGCCCTGTCAGACAAACATCATTCGAACTGCAACGATGAGTCGACCAAGTAAATCGTCGGAGTGGGCATTTTCAAAGCTCCCGACTGTACCTACTAGTAACAATAGGATCGACAATATAAAAATACTTCAATAAAAACATCGAAATAAAAAGTACAGTAAATACAATAGGTAACAAATTAACAATCAAAAAGCACTTTAATTAATTATAAACAGTCTTAAGTAGTCTTTAAAATTTAAAAGCAACACTGATTTTTATGTCAAGAAACAAATCACTGAATCTCGATTTTACTCTGCGTCAAAATCTTCAAAATCTCGTCCATCTTCTTCCTCAAATTAACTTGTTCAGCCCAAACTCTTTCTATGCTAAGATCGCGCCTCTCTTCAATTCCCTCCCGCTTCCTCTTTATGATCACGTTCGTCCTTCTCACAGTTTCTTTGTCCAAATATATACCATCAGAGCACGGTGGACAAATCACGGACGATTCCCTTCTGATTTTATTGTTCGTTCCAAATTCGTAAAAAATTTTCCCATGGTTATTGGGCAAAACACACAATTGGCAATTGTTATTGTTCGCAAAAAGACAAACTTTTCTCGCCAGCGGTTTTAGCAAAGTGTACGTCATCGTTTCAGTATCGCAGGGGCAACAACAAAAGAAAGTTTTCCAAATTCTAAGCAAAGACGTTGGTAGGATGTTTCCAAGCAACATGCTTTCTACGTAGCGAATGTGCTGCGCTCTAGCGATATGACCAACTAGTTCTGCGTCATTTTTAATCGTCTGAGTATCACTTACAGCCAAACCATTGAGAAGATTCAGCAAAATTATAGTGATCATAAAGACGAAAAGTGAAAATATTAGTTTACTAGTGACTGGATAGGTTTGGAAATTGATAGAACTGGCATCGAACTCTCCTGTTAACATTACTATGGTTTTGAAGAGGGATTTTCCGGGTCCAGTGAAAAGATCGTCGTCATCACTGGTAGAATTCGAGGGATGTACTTCTACTTTGGCAAATAAAATGTTAAAACTAAGGGCAAAAGCTATAATCAAAAGAGAATACCACAATAGTAGCTTGAAAAAATTGACAGAAACAGTTTTTAACATCACCACGTTAGTTGACAATTTAGGATGTTGCCCTACCATCAAAACCAGTTCAAAAGCTGCCAGTAGGATCGCAATAGACGACAATTGCTTTCTCGTATCGTTCGAGGGCGATTCTATAAACAAAATCATCCCTGTAAGAATAATCAAAATAACTTCGATTAAGTTTTCGAAATTTTTACAGTAGTCAACCGGAGAAACGCTTATTTGAAACGTCTCCCTCAAAACCAAAACTATGAAAGTTACAATTAAAATCGTGAAGCTCAAATTCGACAATCCCACGCAAAAACTTGATCTGTCCCCGAAATTTCCGTAATAAGTAAAAATGTAACAAACTAAAGACAAAACAAACAAAACGTAAAACACCAAGTTTGAATAAAACAACCAGAGGATTCGATGCCACTTCATGAACAAAAAGCTGACAATTAGGGGGTGTTTTAGCAAATATTTAAACTCCGGGGCTTGGCTCATGTATGAAATAACCTCAGTTTCCGGGACGACACCCTCCCGGAAGCTGTCGTTCTCGGGGTCGGACTCGTCGAATTTTATTTTATCGACAGTTTTTCTAGCTGGGACCAGGCTGCGATAGTCGAAAATCACTTCAAAGTCCTGTTTTTCGTAATTTTTGCTCTTGACGTTGAAGGAAATGCAATCATCGAGGTGACTTTCAAGAACTTCCGGTTTAATATCCTCGATGGGCATTGTTTGATACTTATTCTTCGAGGCTAATGAAGCTCCGAGTTTCAGTAATTCCTGGGTGGTGGCTTCATCCCCGTAACGCAAAGAGTAGTGAATTGGGGTGTTTTTCAATTCGTCTTCTCCGTTAATGTCGAGAAGCCACTTGTTGTCTTTTATTTTTTCCAAAAGTAGCTTCAGGCAAGTTTCGTGGTTAATCTCGTCGAATTTCGGGTTGTCAAGATTTTTGATCAGTTGGCAAAGAATTTTCGTGGAAATTATGGTTTCGGGTTGGTCTAGCAAAGTTTTGAAAATTTCGAAGTAACCATTCTCGGAGACCAACTCAATTGGGGGTTTGTTTTTATTCTTCGTGACTTGATTAACGTTTGCACCTTTGCTTATGAGGAATTTCACTGCGGTTGTCAAGCCTTTTTCGCAGGCGTACTGCAGAAGAGTCGCAAGATCATCCTCGGAATTGGCCAAATCGTTTTTGGAAATTCTGCTGAAGCATTGAATAAATTCGTCTTGTTTCGATTGCTTGACAAGGCTGAAAAGCTTGTCTCTTGTGTCGTACCCTTGCTGAACGCCAGGAAGGGCAAAACTGTACAAATCTCTTTCAGTAATGAGTTGCCTCGCTGTTTTATTCCTAAGTTTGTGGCTATCTAAATCGACATGGGCTATACTAGTGTCTAAAATTGTCTTCACAATTGACCCTAAACCCTTCTGGGCGGCCCACAAAATAGCCGAGACGTTTTTTCCATCCCCTTCGTTAACGTTAATCCCAGCTTTCAGCAAAAGCTCCACGTGTTTCACAAAATCCTTTTCATGTTCTTTGATATCTTCGCTTTTGACGATCGTGTGAAGGGCGTTATTCCCATCAAGATTTTGGTTTATTTTCCCAGGTTTCAATTTTTGCAAGACAATGTCCAAAATTTGGCTGTTGGCGTTTTGGGCTGCCAAATGTAACGGTTTCCATTCCGCGTTACCATCAAGATCTGCCCCTAAATCTATCAAAACTTTAACAGTTTCAGGTTTGATTCCCTCCTCAGAGCAGGCGATTTGCAAAATCGATTTTTCGTACGGAAACGAATATTCGAACGATAATAACGAAGGGTTTGCTGTTATCACGTTTTCAATGGATGCAATGTCGTTTTTTTTAACACTTTCCAGAAGGAGCTCTTCGGGGGATGGGCAGATACTGCTGGAGCGAGACAAGTCGATTCTTCTGTTCGCGCCGCTCATTTTCCTGCAACAATAATAAAAGAGGTTGAAGTAATTTCCTAATCGATGGATATTGTTAAATAATTCGGAGGAATGAGGAAATCGATATTTAATTTAGAAAATTGTGGGGGGAAAACGGTTATTACAATCATGTAATCAATCTGTTTGGAGAGATAAATACAAACAATAGACGACGGCGACGTTTTGTAGAACACGCAATCTGCTGGACTGGCACTTGAATATTTTATGTGCTAAACGATGACATTACTAATGTTGGTCGGGTTTGTTTGTGTATTTAAAAACACCCCCAGATATAGTAATTATACACTTACATACGATTTTTAAATCACAAATTTTTAAGATACTTCAAAAATTAACTATATACAGGGTGGTGAATTTTTCGTTGCCCACCATTAGGAACTCGGAAACCAGAGATCGGGAGTAGGTTAGATTAGAGAGTAATTAAGAATCTGTAAAGAATTCTCCAATATCTTAATTCGTACCTGAGTTATCGCGAAAAAATTGAAAATAGCGATTTTAAAGAAAAATGTATATATTTGAATGTAACTTGGAACTTTTATATTTTTGACAATTCAATGGCATTGACAGAAACTTTCTAGGCTATCTAGATTTTGAGCAACGACAGTCAACTTTTCTTTTCCTTATGATGTGAAAACCCCGAAAATCTCGGCTGGGATTGTTTTTGGGCCATATCGGACCAGGGGGGTGGGAGTTAGGGGTGAAAAACTGCAAGAAATTACAATTTTCGACGTTTGATCGCGAACGCTGCCTCAACGCTTGAAGCTAGAGCAAAAGTTTGTAAGGAGGAATTGTCAACAATGAAAAGATCTACAAAGTCCGCAACGGCATATAGCCCACCGAGATGGATAGCCCACCGAGATCGTTTTTGTGTTTTAATTTTTGACGAAAATAGCTTCAGTGGCTTATTGTAGGCTATCCGTAACAGATATTTATATGCTGTCGCGGATTTTTTGTAGGTCTATTCGTTGCCGACATTTCTCCCTTATACGATTTTAATCCATCTTCAAGCGTTTAGGCAGCGTTCGCAGTAAAAGCGCGAGAATGCGAGGTTTTTTTCGGGACCGAAAAACTATTAATTGTAATAACTCGAGAACCAGTTGAGATATTTTACTGAAACTTGATATGCGTTTTTGACGTACAAGTCTGTTGGAGGTGAGGGGGTGTCAATTTTGGGGGATGAAATTTAGGGGTTGAAAATCAGAAAAATACGAAAACTTCTCAAATATTTTGAACATGGAGGTCTGAAACCACATATATTTTGACATTATTTGATAAGGGATGGTTTTTTCTGCAAAATGAAACAGAAAGGGGTGCGAATTAGGGGTTGAAACTCTCTTGTGGTTTCCGCGTTCCCAATGGTGGGCAACGAAAAATTCAGCACCCTGTATACCTACATATAATTGTTGTCTTTGCTGTCGTGATAATTTATTTAAGTACATGCCGTATCGGAAAGGTGAAAATCGCATATGGACACTTCCGCTTTTGCCTATTTCAGCAAGTAGAATGGAATAATAATTGTGTCCAATATATTCAGGTTCATTAATCTCTCTCTTTTATTAAACAACTTCATAGTCGTATAGAATAATTTATAAATCATATACGTCGTGCGGAATTGCAACATTAACATTTCGATTAACATAAGCAATGGAGAAACAGGCAAAAAATAATTATGCAGAACTACATAATGTATTTTCTGAAATCAGGTATTTACTATTCAACCACGTTATTTGGATGTTTAGTGCTTATTTTACATTCTTATCAAGTGTTAGTTTCATTACTTGTCGGTGTTTCGTTATTTTTACAAATTTCTTTTAACAAATATGCGATAAAAAATTTGCATTTTCCTTTACAAAAGCCGGAAAACGTGGTAGTTTTGCTGAGTGGAAATAACGATGGAATATTTCGGGGGGGATTTAGCAACTCAAAATATGAAAAAAGTTCCTATAAACATGTCCGGAAATCGCTCCTAAGGGGGCTAGGGTCCTCTGAAGTGGGCGCTTTCCCCATCCGAATTTTTATATAAACTTTTTTTGTTAATTTCTGCAATTTTCCTCGGAAGGACGATTCAAATCTGACATATTTTGAAGGTATTTCAATGCAAGAGAAGATTACTTCCCATGATTGCAAATGCAAGTTTGTATTTCAATGTGCGATATATCGCAACTTTTTTGCGATATATCGCGATTTGTGGCGTTTTAGTGATTTTTTAGGGAATCCGTCAATATTTCTTGGGAATTCCCTAGAAATCGCGATATATAGCATATATTTTTGCGATTAATCGCACACAGAATATGACCTTAAAATCGAGGAAAAACACCTTAATGAAAATTGTAAATATAAAATAAAATTAGACCCAATTATAAACGAGGATTTAAATTTTAGCGACGCGACGGATTCTGGCAGGTCTGACAGGTCTTAATGTCATGATTTTGAACTTAGTTAAAATTTTCTCGCTGAATACCACTCCTGATCCCTGAAATTGATTTTTCCCGCGAAAATCATCACTCGCTTTCGACCCACTTGGCAAAAAAGAAGTCGTAAATGTCAAAAAAGTATCAGAAATTTTGTATACGAAATTTTTTTGTTTCTGAATGTTGACGGTGCATTAGATAAAGGCAGTTTTTCGAGCAGATTCATTATCAAAAAATTACAACCCCTAATTCCCACCCCCTGTCCCGATAAGAAATATTATATGTGAATGCTGGATTTACTAGAATACTAGGAATACAGTGCTTTTTAAAAGTAAGGAATAAATTGAAGAACTTTTTCGAGAGGAATATTTCGGAAATATCCTCGGACATGTCAACCTTAGTTTTTTGAGGCGCATCCGACGGTGTTTTCTGATATTTTTTTGTTTAACCGGAAATGATCCTAATTCTGAGATAGAGACATGTACCATACCTGACCGGATGTGGGGTCACGGCCACCCTAGATTTGCTATAACATCGAAGAAATCGGTGAAAAATTGAGATTTTTTAAAACGCAAAACGGCGTCAACTTTGCTTTTTCGATATAAATTCAACTGCCGAATCACTTTTTTAGAAAATTCTTTTTATTTATTTAATCTTTCTCAAACCTGCCAAAGTCGCGAAACAAAATTAAGTACATGTAACTATACTCTGTCCGGGATCCACACGACCAAGATTCACCCAATTTCCATGGCGACTCATTGTTGACAACAATGATTGGGAAATTGGGTGAATCTTGGTCGTGTGGATCCCGGACGACCAAGATTCACCCAATTTCCCAATCATTGTTGTCAACAATGAGTCGCCATGGAAATTGGGTGAATCTTGGTCGTGTGGATCCCGGACAGACCATAGGCATTGGAACTGGCATCAAAAAAACAATATTGGTGTGTATTTTCGTTTTTCAAAAATCTCAATTTTTCACCGATTTGTTCGATGTTTTTTAAAATGTAGGGTGGCCTTGCCTCCATTTCTGGTCAGGTATGCCTTTAATTTAGAAAAAATCGTAGATTCCGAATCCGTTGAGAAAAAAGTATGATTCCATCTGAATAATAAAGAGGGTCTTTTCAGGTTAAACCGGAAAGTGCAAAACCTGTCCCAGGATATTTCCTAAACATTTGTTTCGAAAACGCTCTTAAATTTATTCCCTTACTTTTGAAAAGCACTGTATAAATAAGTTCATACAAGGGCGGAGCCAGGATTCCAGTCAGGGGGGGGGCGAAACAAATTGAGGGGGTGCGGGGGGCGATAGTCCCCCCATCCTCCCAATTTGGATCACAATTTGTCCTTCAGACTTGAAGTATATATTCATTATTGTTGTCCATTCGGAACAATGAACAATGGCTATTGCTAATAATAATTCAACACTTATTTTGCTTTTTTATGGTATTTATTAAGAATAACTTCTCATATTATCAAATTTAAGGGGGGCAAGCGTTTGTCTAAAGAGTGCCTGAGCATAATTTATTTCGGAACTAGTGTTGGTAAGTTAGGTACCTACGTACCTAATTATTTACCTATTATTTCTTACATTCTGTCGCAAAGTAACTCTGCAGACAGTAAAAAAATGTCTCTTTCAAAAACGAATTACAATGATCTCAAAGTATATGCCTATCAATGTAGGAGGGATGCGAGGAACGCGTATTACACGTGAAAAATTAAAATAAAACGGGAATATAGGTATAATACTAGGTACTTTTAAGTTGTATTTGAATTAAATAAGTACTAATATTAGTGTAAACTTGCCTCCCTAAAATTTTAACAATAATTTTTTACTCTACATTCCAGAGAAAGGCTGAAGAGTCTAGTCCCCGAAACATGTGCCTTTTTAACCTTCTTTAACTACGAAACGAAATATATTTTAGGATTGACTTCGACATATTGTTTTTCGTTATAAAAATTGGTAATCTGGGAGACGGTAGGAACTTCCACTTTTCACAGAATTTGTAATGAACTAATGGATCAGGTTATCACTACAGGTAGGTTCTATAGAACAGATTCAATGCGCGAATTTTAAATTCAGATCGCAACAAAACCTACAAGGTCAAGGGGAAAGACTCTTTACCATTAAAATAACATTTTTCGAAAAAATGGTACCAAGGTTTTCGATCCTGAAAGACGAGGTGAAAGATAAAATTTAATATCACTTACACTGAATATGCGTGCCAAATTTCATTTCAATGTATTCAGTAATTTGGGCTACCTCTAGCGTTACTAATAATTCTAGCTCTAACTCTGACTCTACTTCTAGTTCCACCAAAGTAGTAGAGCAGAGAGCTAGAGATAGAAGTAGAGCAGAGGTAGAAGTAGAATTAGAGGTAGTAACTAGAGGTAGAGTTAGAGCTAGAGATAGAATTAGGTCTAGTGGTAGACCTAGAGCTACAGGTCTAGCTAGAGGTAGAGCTAGAGCTAGAAATAGAGTTAAAGTTAGAGCTGCAGTTAAGAGTTAGAGGTAGAGCTAGAGCTAGAGATAGAGCTATTGTCAGAAGTAGAGCTAGAGGTAGACGTAGAGTTATAGTGAGCTAGAGTTAAAATCAGAGTTAGAAGTAGAGCTAGAGGCAGAGCTGGAGGGAAAATTAGAGCTAGGTAGAGCAAGAGATAGCGTTAGAGATAGAGCTGGAGGCACAAGCAAAAGTTTATGTGAGGATAAAAGTAAACAAAGTGACGATACACATCGTTCTGAGAAATATTAGCGCTTTAATCTCTTGGTTATGAAAATATCTCAAGCGCTGAAGAGAATTATACAGGGTGTTCCAATGAAAAGTATCCACCCCAAATATTTCGTAAACGAAATAAAATATGAAAATTCGCTCGGACAGGTCGATTTTTATTTGGAGGGGGACACTTAAATCCATGCTTGGCGAAATTTCAAAACTCACTCCCTAACCCCCACTTACTCTCACATCAAAATTTTAAATAGCAACCCCCCACTTGTGATACATAATTTGAAAGCTAATTTCATTGCCAATCTAACGTTGCAACAATTTTTGATATTTATTCAACTCTTAGCGCCCTCTACGGTCAAATTTTAAATGACAATAGGGCCCTTTGTGATACATCATTTGAGATTGAGATTCTCTGTAAACTGATGTAAGAATTTTTGAAATCCACCCACTCGTTCAAAAGTTACATTGAAAGACATGAGCTGGTTCTGGGCCTAGGTATCCTTCAAGATTAGGCTGTAACTTTTGAACGAATGGATAGATTTAAAAAATTCTTGCACTAGTTTACAGATAATTTCAATCCCTTTCAAATGATGTATCACAAAGGGCTCTAATGTAATTTAAAATTTGACCAAAGAGGGCGCTAGAGTTGAACAAATACAAAAAATTGTTACAGCGTTAGATTGCCAATGAAATTAGCTTTCAAATGATGTATCACAAGTGGGGGGTTGCCATTTAAAATTTTGAAGTGAGGGTAGGTGGGGGTCAAGGGGTGAGTTTTGAAATTTCGCCAAGCATGGATTTAAGTGTCCCCCTCCAAATAAAAATTGACCTGTCCGAGCGAATTTTCATATTTTATTTGGTTTACGAAATATTTGGGGTGGATACTTTTCATTGGAACACCCTGTATATCTCAAATCAAAGCTTGGGGTATTATTTCAAACCTTTGACTTGAAAAAAATTAATGATATTTACGGGTGAGCCTTCAGCGCTTCTGTACCAGAGATAGGTAACTTTGTATTTTCTACTCATTATCACAGGTGGATTAAAACCGAAATTAAAACCTTATTTTGCACATTTTTCATAATTATTAATGCATTAACATGTAATTAATTAAATTCATTAATTTAGAGTTTTTTTCTGGCGTTGCTTGGTCGGTTAGGTAATACCTATATGTACTTATAATACCTAATACTTATTATGTCAATATACTTTTTCTTTCAATATAAGTGACTAAAATGAAGCTAATTGCAACCATAAACAAATTCAACACTCTCAATTGGTTTAAATGCTGGGCTCCATTATTTTTGTAGCCAATAAAACCAAATACCATAGTTTATATTACTCACCTAGACGTAAACAGAAAATGTTTGGAAACTAACCATTTCATTTATATCTGTTTAATTGAAAAAAGTAAACAGAAACAGCGAAATTCTAAGATTGTTTAATCGTAATTACACCTCGGAAACAAACTTTTGTCTGCAGTTAAATCCTCTGTAAGCGCAATAAATAAAAAAAAATAATAGACGCCAGTTTTGACCAGGTACTTTTTAGATGCACCTCTCTAATATAACAATCAAATAGTCACGGGCACGTGTCATATTCATAAAGTATTAAGATGACGGGCTTTCAGAATCGGTGTTGTACCTGTCGACTTACAACGCCTTTCTTCAGTACATATTATTAAATTAGAAACGGAAAATATTTTATTTTGATGTGATTTTAATTTTAGAACATGTAAACAAAGTATGTGCATGTGGTCACATCAAAGCGGTACTGTAGCTATAATTCTGGAATGAAAATTAAAAAACATTGCAATGACCATTATAAAATATATAAGAACTGACACACAAAATAACTATTTCTATCGAATGAGGGTTGATTGTTCATCCACTACCTTTAATCAAATGCAGGTAAGTTGAGTATCTGTTAAGTGATAAGCAATTTACAAATTACTTGATTACCGATATGCATCGCTTTGTATAAGACAAATTTGGGGGCTACATCGCTCGATACTACATTATTATATTACTTGTAGGAAATGACTCGGGCAATTTTTTTTAAAATTATTGCATTAGGCTGATGAATTGATGATAACACCCCAGTATCTAATCATTAGCTAAAAATAGGCTTCCGGCAGAATTACAATTGCACCAAAGTCCTATACTACCATTATTATTTGCACAACGTTAAATATTTACGACCATTCAATTAAGTGTCATAAAAATAGATCGTATTCCTTTGAGCTGTTATCCCGGCGCTTTCAGAAGCTGATACAACTAAGTACGGCTTTCAACACCACAAACTGCAATTCGTTAAAATCTCGAAACAAAGCCCTAAAGATAATAGTCGTAAAAGGCGTTACCAGTATTGGCAGATTAACAGGATTAAAACGTTACTTACTTTTTAATCTGAGAGAATTTTTGTGATAAAAAAAAAGACAGAAATTGGACGAGATTCCTTGCATAATAATTACTGTGGTGTCCTCTTTCACGTAGGAATCTGACGTGCCAGCATCTGTATAATGGCGCTTTCAACCATTATTAAGAATTAAATTGTGCATGTTGAAATAGGGAATGCCTGAACGTTGAGTCTTGATTTTCTTTTAAAGGCCAGTCTATTAGAATTTTGACCAATTTTGATCAAAGATAAGTGAAGTTAGTTCCGTAGATACATTGTTGACACAATAGTTTCTAAGAAATCTAAGCATTTTAAGGATCATTTATCTTTAAGGAACCCCTTCAAATTATGGTGCGAAAAACTTTTACCTCTGGACAAAAAAAGTTATTGACAATTTTAAGAACGAAGAACTTGCTTTTTTCCGCTGTTTCAAATAAGTATCTCAAAAACTGAACAATTTAGAAAACATGAAATTTCTCTGGTTTTACAACGCAAAAATGAGAGATTAACCGAATTAATCTACGGAACGCGCATTGGAGTCAGACAGAAACACTTTTAAAAGTCAAGATCTGCTATTGCTTTTTTAAGATCTTCGACTTTTTTTTAGAAGATTCGAAAATTTTTCTAAGATCTTTAATAATTTTTTTCAAGTTCTTGGAAAAAAATTTCTGGATCTTCAGTTTTTGCTCATTTTTAAGGTCCTGGGAACCCAAAAAAGGTTTTTGGATGATAGGCTTGCCTTACATTGAAGAGTCGAAAATTATAAAAGCTCCAGAAAATTACACTATACCGGGTGTCAACGAACACTACGCCATTTACTTATTTTTTAAAATATCAGCTTTAATATTTTATGGGTTCATATACCTGTAAAAACGCTAATTTTGACACATCCACAAACTTTTTGTTACTTCCGGTTTCACCGGAAGTTACGTTAATTTGGTTATTTTAAATAGCAAGGTAACGGTTTTTTTACGCGATTCGACAAACATTTTAATTCTCTTTACAATCATATCAAAAAAGCTCATCATATGCTTCAAAGATGACCGCCAGACGGCCGAAATGCTTTTAGTCAAGTTGGCTGTGATTACTGCCATTTTAAGTTAAAGGTTAAAGTGACTATTCAGGATTAGTGCAGGAATCCTTTAAAATGTGCCTATAGTCTAAAAAATTAATATTTTCATAAATTTTCTATTGCAAAATTGTTCGTTTCTTAACCTTGTTAACTCTTGTTTTTGCTAAATCGTTGATTTTCTAAGCCAAGTTTTAGGTTATTTTTAAATGGAAAGGTACATGTTTTTTGAGCCAAAACAAAATTTTGATTCTTCCTTTCTCTAATGGATGTCAATAAACAGGAAATACCAAACGGGAAGTATCTGAATTGAGAATTTTGAGAACCTCTGAAAATCCGATATTTTTCCAAAAAACGAACAACTTGGCATTAGAAAATTTATGACAATGCTTACTATTTAGACAATATGCGCATTTTAGTAGACTCCTGTACTAATCTGAATAACCACTTTAACTTAAAATGGCAGAAATCACAGCCAACTTGACTAAAAATATTTCGGTCCTCTGGCGGCCATCTTTGTAACTTATGGTGACATTTTTTGATATGGTTGTAAAGAGAAATAAAATGTTTTATGAATCGCGTAAAAAAACCGCCCCCTTGCTATTTAAAATAACAAAGTTAACGTCACTTGCGGCGGTTAACAAAAAGTTTGTAAATATGTCAAAATTAGTGTTTTTATGGGTTTATAAACACATAAATATTTCAAGCTGACACTCCAAAAAATAAAAAAAGGCGAGGTGTTACATGGGTTCGTTGACACCCGGTATGCGTCCACTCCGTCTATTCTAGAGCATAATTTAACATAATGTCGCTTACCTCTTCATTAAGAACAGGAGGGAGCATTTGGCTTTGAGGGATCATTTTACCCACCTTTCCCCTACACGTAGAAAAATAATATTGACCAAAATATTTCGGGGGTTCCAGTTAAAGTGAGACACACTGCATATCGCAGCTTTTTTTTGCGATATATCATCATCTTTGGGGGAGTTTTACTAGATTTTTTGTAAAATCAGCGAAATTTGAAGTTTGCAAGTCCCGGCTTAGTTTGTTGTTGAAACTCTTTTGTAGAGAATTTAATGCTCTATAAAAAAGTGAGCATACCTTATTATTGGCATATCTTGCTTAGTCTTCAAGATATTTGCGAGAAAGCAGAATGCCAATAACTTTTTACGCCCAGAGGTTTAATGTTGAGTATGGGGGGGAGGTTTTGCTTTATTGTTTATGTCTGAGTATTCAAGTATTTTGTTTATAAGGGCCTTAAGGGTTTGTTTTTTGTAAAATTGGTTTGTGTTTCTTTTTTTTTTGGTTATGGGTTCGTGGAACTTTACCTTGTTTTCGTTATGATAAGTTGATTTATTTGCCTTGGAAAAGGTTTTTACCTAGTTCATTATTTTTTATTTGTTTTTATTTGGGTCTATCTCTAAGGAGATTTTCCATGATCGGATAGTTAATAAAATTTAGTAAAATCAATAGAAAGGTGTATTTCTTTTTTATATTTTCAAAAATATATACTTAAACAAGTTCATTGATTAGTTTGTGATTAATTTATCTCATATTTTATAGGTGATGATGATCGAAACATCAAATCTTTTCTCACTTATTTATGATTGGCCTATTAAGTAAATCGAATTTAAGTTTCAAAATATCTCAAGACTCGTCGAATCAGGAGATTTGTGTCATCACAATAGAACCATTTTATCTTGGACTGCAACACTGCAACCTATTCACTTTATGATCGAATTATAGGCCTGAGAGCCGCCGAAGAAAATAACACCTGTTTTACCTCACAACTTTATTATTTATTAAAATGTCCTCATTTTTCAAACCGGACATTAACGTCGAAAAAGAGTCATAAATTTACACGAAAACTATGAGTGATGTGATGTCTCCCGCTGTTTTGAAGTTACTTAAAATTTTTAAATGTACAATCACGTGATAGTTCTGGTTTTCCTCAGACAATATTTATTTATACAAAAGCCAAAGAAAAATGTATCTTTACTTGTGTTTAAAATGGCTATGAAAATCAAACCAGATTTATTTATTTCTGTTTGTCCTGATGCGGCAGATGTATTTGCTTATCGCATTCAGCAAAAATGGTAAACTCAGCCACTATATCTAATCTAAATGATTATATTAGATATCAACTGTTATTTTTAAAGAAATAAAGCACATAAAAATAAACAGAATTTGCCCGGCGCATCCACCACTTTTGCACCCTTCAATGAGAATGCGTTTTGGGAAAGAACTTTCCTTGTCCTTTTTCCGCAACAATAAAATGGAGAACAATCATCATACTAGCTTTACGGTAAATGCTATGTACAATTAATTACGATAATCTAACGCGCTAGGGGCCATTTAATTGAAATGCCCTTGACTTGCATTTAGCTCTCATTGATTGTACCTATAACTCGGTGTAAGAATATCTCGAATTTTTATTCAGATATACATTTTAAGTATTACGTTTTTCACAAAAAAATTCCTACCGGAACTTGGTAATTTTTGCTCAGAAAGGTACATTTTTTCACTCATTGGACTATATAGGCGAAACTGTTGAGAAACTGGTCAAAATGACAAATACCTTTAATTTTCTATAGTCTCTGACAAAGACAATGGCGTCAACCACAACTCTCTACATCTAATAGTTTCGGAGATACGGCCGTTCAAAAGAGCAAAAATTTCGAAAATCGCCAGAAAATGCCTACTTTTCAAATCTTGACTCGTCAAACATTTGTAAGGCACCGTACGCGAAAAATGCATATTGCCTTTTTTAATCCAGACTATATTGTGAATAAGTACCCACCAACCGCAACTCTACTTCTAACACTTCCGGAGTTTTAGCGGTCGAAAGTTAGGTCTGAAACGTCAAAAATCGCTTGAAAATGACCATTTTTTGTATTTTGTTTTACTAAACATTTGGAAAGCCCCGCAGGTGGAAAATGTATAAAACATTTTCTAGTCTAGAGTCTACGAAGAAGAGAATGCCGCCAACCGGATCTCTCTACATCTAATAGTTTCGTAGATACAGCGGTTCAAATTTAGAGCAAGAATTTCGAAAATCGCCCGAAAACGACTACTTTTTAAATTTTGACTCGTCAAACATTTGCAAGGTCCCGTACGTGAAAAATGCCTATTGGCTCTTTCGATCTCAACTATATTGTGAATAAGGCGCCGCCAACCAGAACTCTCTACTTCTAATACTTCCGGAGTTATAGCGGTCGAAAGTAGAGTCTGAAACGTCAAAAATCGCATGATAATGACCGTTTTTTGTATTTTGTTTCGCCAAACACTTGTAAAACCCGACACGTGGAAAATGTATGAAACATAAGATTCTATGCGTTTTTCTATACTATAATTTGTGAGAAAAATTTTGTCTTGAAACCTACATTTGTAAAATGCTATATCTCCGAAACTATTGGAGGTAGAGAGATCCGGTTGGCGGCATTCTTTTCTTTGTAGACTCTAGACTAGAAAATGTTTTATACCTTTTCCACGTGCGGGGCTTTGCAAATGTTTGGTAAAACAAAATACAAAAAATGGTCATTTTCAAGCGATTTTTGACGTTTCAGACCGCTAAAACTCCGGAAGTGTTAGAAGTAGAGAGTTCCGGTTGGCGGGTACTTATTCGCAATATAGTCTGGATTAAAAAAGGCAATATGCATTTTTCACGTACGGTGCCTTGCAAATGTTTGACGAGTCAAGATTTAAAAAGTAGCCATTTTCGGGCAATTTTCGAAATTTTTGCTCTAAATTTGAACGGCTGTATCTCCGGAACTATTAGATGTAGAGAGTTGCGGTTGATGCCATTGTCTTTGTCAGAGACTACAGAAAATTAAAGGTGTTTTTCATTTTGACGAGTTTCTCAACAGTTTCGCCTCAATAGTCCAATAAGCGAAAAAATGTACCCTTCTGGGCAGAAATTACCAACGATAGGAATTTTTTTGTGCAAAACATAATCCTTAAACTTAACACAAAGATCGCGCTAATGGGAATTAACGCATTTTTAGGGCAAAATTATGTCTCTGCCGACTGGCCTACTATGAGAACTTACTCAAAGTTTAAAAATTAACGGATTGAGCTAAAGTCGAGATTAATCCAATAATCTGGCAAAAAGTAGCTAACGGATCCCACTGATGAAGTAAATAATACCTAATAAATGGTATAGATATTCAATCACAATCTGAGCCCAAACTAATAGCATAATTTTTGAATTATCTATTTTCACTTAAAAATAATTAACTGCTATCATTTCTTACTGTTTTTGCAACATTATCTATAAAAAACCACAAATCTGGCGGCATATGTCTCATGGCATATGTTTTTTTATTAAACAAGGTCGAAAATTTCTCGCACGTCTCCATTTTACAAGTGCGCTTGAGGCCAATTCGCTTTTACTGAAATTACCTATTTTCGCTTCAGGTATTTTTCCAAAAAGGACTTTCCCAAATGACCGATTCAGCGATTTGTTAAACTGAAATAATAGTTTGTAGATCGCCATTTCCGGTCATCTCTTCAACTTTCGCTTATTTTGATAAAAAAACTACAGTGCTAGGCGGTGGCTGCACTGGACCGGATCTCTCTAAATGATCCACTTGTTTTATTAGATCAGCACAATAATGAAACTACTGCACATTCTAAAAACATAATAGTATAGTTGATAGGTTTTGATAATTCGTCGCAATTTCCACGTAAGTACTTAAATTTTAAAAACTATAGACTTACCTAGTTTTTGTTGTTGAAAAATTTAAACCGAAAGGGGTGACGTAGACGGGTCGTTGTGATTCATTAGCAGCTTTTTTCTATTCTCTGTGGAGGAAAATCGCCGATTTCAGCACATTTTCACGATTTTCCGCACTTTAAGTGTAGTCACTTCACTATTCCACCGACGACGAACTACTACAACCACTGGTGGATTGTTGGATTGTGCCTCGGTGTTTGGTGGGACGTCGCGTTGCGATGACGATGGTGAATTGGGATTGTGCAATTAACGCCATACTTCTTCCTTTTTTGATTTTTGACAAACAGGTGGGTCGTGATTTGCATTTAATCAGTGGGTGGGTGAGCAATTCACTGGATCAGATGCTTCTGATATATGCACAATAAGTTTTCGATAGTGGATCTGTTAGGATTATTGTGCATTGTTCCCTTATTAACACCTATTGTGATCAAATGCGTGAATTTGATCTTATGATGGTCTAAAATCTAGATAAAAATTGAACTGCATTTTCAAATTTAAATGCTTTCATCTCCAATTTTATTTTCAAGAGGCATTGAAAGACGAGAAGAGAGACAATATTCTTGAAATTTCCTTTCACTGCTGGATGCAGTCCTATAATAATCATCAGAGTAGTCAGCATAACTAACAATAATAAGTAACATAATATCTACCATTCATCATACATGCCTATCTCATTACAATCTGTAGGTGATTTCATTCTCAAAGAGATACAGTACAAAGCAAAACCCGAGATTCAACGTTATCAAAATATTTCTCTAAGCAAATTCCCATGAGGTTGAGTTGAGAGTTAAAAGCTGTAAACAGAACCGATTTATATAAGAAAGGGCAGCAGGGTGGTGCATTTTTCGTTGCTCGCCATTTAGTCCAGGCAAAATAGACCAAAAAGTCGAAATAGAGGAATTAAAACATGTAGTTCCAGAAGTTTCAGGAATGTGTAGACGTAAAATAAAGATCCATCGATTTTCGGGTCCGCGGGGCGTAGGGGGAGGTTCAAATGCCCCTTTTGTTAGCATATTTATTGTTAAGGAGAGTGTAAGAGGATGTTTTGAGAATGAAAGGAACCAGATGTGTACTGGTTTATTGTGGGTGTGACAGAGGGATGAATGCATGGTCACTAGTTTAAGTATTTCTTTTAAGTAGGTTAGTTAGAATAGGACCTTTGGCAAGTGTGCGTATCACCAGAGGGTTGATCCGGCAGCGGTCGGGCACTTGTCTATTAATTATTCTATCTCAATATAGCCATATTTTAAGAAGTTATCCTTTCTTTTTTTAATTCCTGACATCGTGGTAGCGTGCCACAATTTCTCAGAAGTGGGATTCGACTCGAACGGCGTGTTCGAACAATTAATAATTGTGTACGTGTGTGGTGTAGAGCGCGATTTCTATAATGCGGCGCGTATACAGTGCGGGCGACGTCGCCCTTAGGGATGCGGAGGATGCGAGGATGAGTCCTTCGGAGCCAGGGAGTGACTTCATCGTGGAGGATGAGTACCCTTCTCCAAGACAACGGCACCAGCAAGGCGATGCAGGTATGCTGGAAGCCCTTGTCAGGCAAAATGCGGCGCTGCTGGAGATGATGCAGCGTCGTGACATCGAGAGCCGGGACACGAGGAATTTCACGGTAGTTCCGGACTTTTCGAAGAATGTGGAAGACTTCGATGGAGAGAAAAGCTCCACCGAAGCTGAGCGTTGGCTGAGGCAGATTGAAAGCGCGATGTACCTGCACTCATGGCCGACGCCTTTTGCGTTCGAAACTGCACGGAGCCATCTCCGAGGAGCGGCGCGGTTTTGGTTCAACGGCCGTTCCAGGGAAATTAGGGACTGGCCCACATTCCGACAGGCGTTTCTGGCCACCTTCGTTTCACGGAAAAGTATCACGGAACTGTGGAAAAGAATGCAAGAAAAGGTGCAAGGTAGAAGTGAGAGTGCGAGTGCGTACTTTCACGAGAAAGTGTACCTGTGCCGCGAAATAGGGCTCGGGTTCCACGAAACAAAGGAACAGGTAGCTATTGGACTGTGGTCCAGGGAGCTTAGTAACTACGCGCTATCCAGGAGCCATGTAAATGAGGACGAATTATATAGGGATTTGATTGAATACGAGCGTATTGAATCAGCGCGAAAGTCTCGTATTACGGATAACCGTCCATCAACGATGCAACCGGCGGTCATTGCGGAAAAACCGGAGCAAAAGGATATTAGCAGGCGACTACCTTCCAGGGATGAATCTGGTAGGCCCTTATGCTTCCATTGTAAATCGTATGGGCATGTATCACACGATTGCCCGAAGAAAACGAGCACCAACTCGGGAACAAGTTCTGTAACCCCATCAGTGCGCGAGCCGACGGTGACGGCCTCGACGTCGCCGCGCCAAATGTTGCATGTCGATGGCGGGTCATCCAACGCCAAATATTTTAAGGACGCGAAGCTCAATGGCAATGTAGTTCAAGCGTATGTAGATTTTGGCAGTCAAGTTTGCGCCCTGCAAGATAAATATGTCGTGGAGATGGGGCTAGTGTGCGACGTTCGTGACCGAAGGGCATTGAATGGATGTGGTGGGTCAAAGGTACAAACGCTCGGTACTGTAACCGCAAATTTAGAGATCGACGGTGTAAAAGCACTGACCCAAATTTGTATTGTCCCGACAGAATGCCAGAATATCCCGTTAATTGTAGGGCATCCGTTTACCGAACAGGCGCATATTGCGGTAAATAAAACGGCAACGGAAATGAAGTTCTCCGAATTGCCACAAAGCGAGCAAGGTCCGGCAAAAACGGTTTTGTGGGCGAAGGACGCAACCGTGATTCCCGAAAATTACCTAGGGCACATCAGAGTGCAAGGTGAAGTGCTTAACAGTGAACTCTGCGTCGAGGGTAACATGCGCGAGTGTGGAAGGGTGGTACCTCGTTGTTTGATACAAACGAATAATGCCGGTGAAACCGTTCTCCCGGTATTAAACATTAGCGGCAAGGACATGAACATCCCTGAAGATGACAAACTTGCGCGCGGAGAGGTCTGTGTCGAAGGCAATTACCAGAGGGAGGTAAATGTCGTACCAATTAGTGCCGACGAGATAAAGACTGATTTATTAGGAGACGGTCGTGAAAAACTTTTGGGACTTTTGAACAGTAATTATAAGGACTTAGTGTCGCGGAACTTAAGGCAAGTCGGGTGCACTAGTTTAATGCAGATGGACATTCCGTTGGAGGACGATAAACCGCTGTATTTCCGTCCATATAGACTTTCCCCTAGCGAGCGGGGCAAGCGGAAAGAAATCATCCAGGAGCTGCAGGATGCGGACATAGTGGAGGAATGTCCTGAGTCGCCTTTTTCTTCCCCGGTGATATTGGCGAGAAAGAAAAATGGTGATTTTAGATTGTGTGTGGACTATAGAACAATTAATAGTAAAATGAGGAAGCAACATTATCCTTTATATTATATATACGAAATTGTAAAATACTTAGGTAATGATAGGTATTTGGTGCAAGATATACCGGGCGAACAACAAAGCTCCCGGATTTTTAAAGGTATAATATTTGTAGATCGCCTAAAATTAGTTAAGCGAAAGCACCAGTAATGGTACGATATAAGGTAGGATAAATGTAATTTGTGTTAAGTGTGACAATATTCTATTGTATAAGTAATTGTAGACATGTTCGGGCCGAAATGTTATCAGGAAAGGCCGAACTGTTAGCATATTT
The DNA here is from genome assembly GCA_963924575.1 of Pycnomerus fuliginosus. NCBI lineage: Eukaryota > Metazoa > Arthropoda > Insecta > Coleoptera > Zopheridae > Pycnomerus > Pycnomerus fuliginosus. The sequence goes on from OZ004622.1 coordinate 19,274,452, forward strand.
ATTGTTAAGGAGAGTGTAAGAGGATGTTTTGAGAATGAAAGGAACCAGATGTGTACTGGTTTATTGTGGGTGTGACAGAGGGATGAATGCATGGTCACTAGTTTAAGTATTTCTTTTAAGTAGGTTAGTTAGAATAGGACCTTTGGCAAGTGTGCGTATCACCAGAGGGTTGATCCGGCAGCGGTCGGGCACTTGTCTATTAATTATTCTATCTCAATATAGCCATATTTTAAGAAGTTATCCTTTCTTTTTTTAATTCCTGACATCGTGGTAGCGTGCCACACTTTTTTCAGTAATTCGCTGATAACTCGAAAACGGTGCATCGCACAGAAAATTATCCGACAGCAAAATAAAATCGTCAAACAACTTTTTTGAAAAATTATCCATTTTTGCCGCCGGCGGATATCTCGGAAACTAAACTAAATAGGAACAAACTTATATAGGTATACAATTTTGTAGGGAATTTAATCCTCTTTCATTTTGCTATCGTATAAATTCTCTGTGCGACGCACCATTTTCGAGTTATCAGCCAAAAATTGAAATAAGGGACATTTAAACCTCCCCCAGCCCCTGCGGAACCGAAAATCAAAGGAACTTTATTTTACGTCGTTCAGGGGACCTACCCCTACGCATTCCTGAAGCTTTTGGAACTACAGTTTTAATTCCTCTATTTTTCCTATTTTGCCTGGACTAATTGGGATCTTAAAAACCATAAGAGATGTAAAATCGGTTAAATTACAAAAAAAGTTGCTCTGTTTCGATATCTTGATCCCATCCTGATTTATCGCGACTTTAAACAAAAAATCATAGGTACAGGGTGAGTCAAACGGGAACGGCCACCCTCTATAACTTCCTTCGTATCCGATGGATCCGAACAATTTTTGGTAATGCCACATAACTGCCTCTGAATTACATTTCGGCAACATCAGGGGTCATTTTTTTTTTTATTTCATTGAATAACATGTCACTTTAATTGTTATTTTAAATTGAGATCTGTATATTTAACCTCCCCACTCCACTTCAGCACTTAAAAAAAGGGAGGTTACTGCAATCACTAAAATTTTCGAATTTGAGATAACACCAGATCTTCACGTTTTGAGGTCTCAGGAACCCAAAAAAGCGGTTTTAAAAATGTGTCTGTGTGTATGTTCGTACGTACGTTCGTACGTTCGTACGTACGTTCGTACGTTTGTAAACACGCCACAGCCAAAACTACCAGACCGATTTGGCTGAAATTTGGTACGTCGTCATCTGACAACCTAACTTAGATCTGAAAAGCTTTTGGAGCCAATCGTGCAACTGAATATGCCGTTCTGGCACATCAACTTTTAAATTTTAAATGCAAACCCCCATTTTTCAGGTCACCATAAGAAAGGCTTTCAAATTCTGCTTGCAAAGAAGTATTCACCCTTAATGCCCTTTTGACAAAAAGCTGAAAAAATCGAGATTTTAACGTACCTTTAAAATCACGGTACAGTCCAAACTCTTGAACCGATTTGGCTCAAATTTTGTACATGAAGATTGCATTACCCGGCGCATAGGCCAAAAGTTTTTTAAGACAATCGACCCACAGCGAGTGCCATTTTGGTACATCAATTGGGAATTCTTAAAATTGTATTCATTTAACCATTAAAATGAAGTTTTTGAAAAATTCGTTGTCACCATCAAAAAGACCTTGAAATTCTAGTTCAACTGAAGCAAAATGCAATTACACTTAGTGTCCTTTAGCCAAAAAATGGAAATTTTGTAAAAACATTAAAAATACACTACAGTCCAAACTACTGAATCGATTTGGCTTAAATTTGATGCATGGAAATTGTGTGACCCGCTGAAGAGTTGGAACGCTTTTGAAAGCAATCGATCCACGAGAAGTGCCATTTTGGCATATCAACTTTTAAATTTTAAATGCAGGGATTTCTTTTGTCTTTATTCTCAGAAAATTTGTCATTTACTTAGTGAATTTAACTGCAATGACGTGTCAAAAGTCCCGGAGCCTGCGGTGCCGGTGTCCCATTTTTTTTTTGGTACCGGAGGGCTTTAAGAGGCAACCCCACTATTTTCCCTTATTTTAGAACTAATTTAGTCGGGATTGGTCTTAAAATGACAACAACGAGCTAATTAGCAATAGTTCTAGCGTAGTACCACTGAAAGTCCTTTGTTTTGTTCGCTGCGAAGCACTTCCTACCTAGTTCATGCTGTCAAATTATATCTTATAGAGGAAACAATCACAAAGTTTTGATACGCAGAATCCTTACTCTTTAAGGGCTGCACAAGAAGAATATAAATAGTTCTCCTGAAATTTTGAGATGAAAAGTTCTTTTTTTTTAACCTCCCCAACCCCATCACAATTTTAAAAAAATGGGAGGTTACTGCAATCACTAAAATTTTCGAATTCGAGATGAGACCGGATCTATGCGTTTTGAGGTCTCAGGAACCCAAAAAAGTGGTTTTTAAAATGTGTCTGTGTGTATGTTCGTACGTACGTTCGTACGTACGTTTGTAAACACGCCACAGCCAAAACTACTAGACCGATTTGGCTGAAATTTGGTACGTGGGCATCTAATAACCTAACTTAGATCTGAAAAGCTTTTGGAGCCAATCGTGCAGTCGGAAATGCCCTTTTGGCACATCAACTTTTAAATTTTAACTGCAAACCCCCATTTTTCACGTCACCATAAGAAAGGCCTTCAAATTCTGCTTCTAAAAATGTATGCATTCTTAGTGCCTTTTTGACAAAAATTGAAATATTCGGGATTGTTAACGTACTTTAAAAACACGATACACCCGAAACCTCTGGACCGATTTGGCTGAAATTTTGTACATGGAGACTGTATTATACGTCGAAGAGCTAAAACATGTTTGGAGGCAATCGACCCACGGAAAGTGCCGTTTTGGCCCATCAATTTGCAATTTTAAATATACTCCCATTTTACCACCCTAAACATTTTTTTTTTAAATTTATTGTCAGCATCAAGAAGGTCTTCATATACTTGTTTTAAATAAGATAAAATTCATTCGCATTTACTGCCCTTTGGGTAAAAAAAAATTGAATATTGTAATAACTAAAACCACATTATAGCCCAAACTACTGGATCGATTTGACTGTTTGGTACATGGAGATTGGGTGACCCGTTGAAGGCCTGAAAGCCTTTTGGAAGCAATTGGTAAACGGGAAGTGTCATTTAAGCATATCAACTTTAAAGTTTAAATACAAAGCCTCCTTTTTTATGTCGCCATTAGAAAGACGATCAATTTCTGGTTCTAAAAAATATTTGCAGTTTCTGCCATTTCAGTGGAAAATAGAGGAAAAATTCTTTCTCATTAAAAGGGATATTAACCTTAAAAGGAACATATGTTGTCAAATGTTATGGGTGATGATGGTATTTGTCGAAAAGCATAACAAATTGTCTGTTGAACTGACTACTATCTACACAGAATATAAAGATTCACGCGATGGGGAGGTTCCAGCCGCTTCTCTGCTGCATTTTTTTTATTGTATCAGGTAGCTTTTTCGATTCTCTTTACAACGGTATAATAAAATCCATACCCTCACATAATAAAAATTTCGAGAAAATATCAATTTAATGTGATTCTGAAAGCGTGGATCTGGCCGTTTATTTCATAAAACTATTCACTTTATTAAAAGTTTTGTTCCAACTGGGTAATTAAGTGAACCACTTTTTTTATAGTATTTATAGATTTTGAGCAATGACAGTCAATTTTTCTTTTTTATGGTCGCCAGATTTAATTTTAACACCATCGGAGACTCAAAAAGATAATAATTTTTTCTTCAAACGTCAAAAAAAGTGCACTTCAATGACATTTTTGAGAAAGAAGTGACATTTCTATGCCATTGCAATGGATAGTACATTATTTTTACTCCGGCGACCATGAAGTACATTATTTTTACTCCGGCGGCGATGAAGTACATTATTTTTACTCCGGCGGCGATGAAGTACATTATTTTTACACCGGCGGCGGCGGCGGAAATCTTTTTTCACACCACTTTGTGAATCTTCGGTAACCGCATCCCGTAGCAAACTAAGCTTATTCTTAAAGATTTCAGTAGTAATTTGATCAAAAATATCCACTTTTAATGAATTTTCTGGGTTTGAAGAAAAAATAGCATATGTTATTCTGAGTAAAAGTGCCTTTGTGCGGTTCGCTTCGCTCGTCAGAGAAGCATCCATCAGCTTTGTCACACAAAGTATCTCTTTTACTCCTAATAATAACATAATATACTAGTTATTAACAAAAATGTACCTAACCAACGTTTTTGAAAAAACATGTCAAAACATGAGTCACACGACGTATTTTTATTACATCAGTTGAGTTTAATTGTTTTTACTTTTCACTGTCATAAAGAGATTGAAAAAGTCGGTGGACTTTTTTGCAATAATTGCGCTTTTCAAGCTGATTTTACAATTGCTATTTTTGTAATAAGTGGTGAAAATAAATCATTTCCTTGTGCGTGTGCTTCGCCTGGTTCTGCTAGCACACAAGTAAGGAATCCTGATCGAAACATTAATAAACTATACAGGCTGGTCGTTTTATCTTGAGACTGGCAAATATCTCGGAAAGGAAGCATTTTAGAAAAAAATGTTTTGTATAAAACTTTTATGACTTCGAGGGGGAAAATAGATGGCATCGACGCCATTTTGATTCAAGGTCATTTTCAAGGTCAAATGAAGGTCAACTTCATTTTTTTAAATAGAAACCTACATTTTTTATTACAGATTCTTATTCCCCGTAAAAGAACAAACAACTCTCATCTAAACTAATTTTGGATCCGATGGATAGTTTGTCAGATATTTAAATAAAAAATTTTAATCTTCTTCCAAATCCATTGCCTTCCCTAGCAACAGCGGCATGGCAAAAACAAAATCTACAACAATTCATCGTTGCTAAGTTACTACATTTGTTTTGGCTTGCCGCTGTTACTAGGGAATGTCTAGGGATTTCGAAAAAGGTGAAAATTTACATCCATCGGATCCAAAAATAGTTTAGATGAGAGTTGTTTGTTCTTTTATGGGGAATAAGAATCTGTAATAAAAAATATAGGTTTCCATTAAAAAAAATCAAATTGACCTTAATTTAACCTTGAAAATGACCTTGAATCAAAATGGCGATGATGCCATCTATTTTCCCCCTCGAAGTTATAAAACTTTTATACAAAACATTTTTTTCTAAAATGCTTTCTTTTCGAGATATTTGCCAGTCTCAAGATAAAACGACCACCCTGTATATAATTGGCGAATCACTGAAAAATAATCGGTAACTTTTCATAAACCCGCATGAAAGGTTTAGTATACTTAATCATGCAGATTCATGGTGATTGAAAAAAATTAACAAAATTATCTTTAGGTTCTATACAGAAAAATTAGCTTCCCAAAAATGTAACCAACATTAACGTTTTTGAAAAAATATGTGAAAGCCTGAGTCACACGACCGCAAGACGTAATTTACTACTGTTGAGTTCAATTGCTTTCATATATTATAAAAAAATGAAGAAGTCGGCGTACTTTTATGCAATTGTTTTTCATTTAAGTTTGGGCTGATTTTACAAATTATTCATACCAATTTTCAAATTCTGTCAAAATTCAATATCTTTTTTGCAAAGAATGAAGCGACCGTTAAGTTTGTATACCTATCACGTAGGTACTTCCATACTAAAATTTCGCCCTCCGCCCCAGCTGGAATGCAATATTGAAGACTAATAAATTCTCTTCAAAAAAGTCCATATTATGTGTTTGTTCCGAGGTTTGTACGTTGTTGTCGCGGGGTTAACCGCTTTAATGAATTGTTGATGGGTTGATCTTGGAAATAAAAGAGTGAGCGAGCAATTACCATAAAAAATGTGTAAATTTCGGAAGAAAAAACTGTAAATTTACATAAAAACTGTAAATTTACACAAAAACTGTCAATTTACTCAAAAAATTTTATAATTCCCGCCAAAGAGCGGCCACCGGAGCGGAGCGGACTATGGGTATGGTTACAGCTCACTTGACGGGACAGTTTTTGTGTAAATGTGTTTTACAGTTTTTGTGTAAACTTACATTTTTTTTGTAAATTGACAGTTTTTGTGTAAATTTACAGTTTTTTCTTCCGAAATTTACACATTTTTTGTGGTAATTTGGAAATAAAAAATGCAGCAGAGAAGCGGCTGGAACCTCCCCATCGCGTGGATCTTTGTATTCTGTGTAGATAGTAGTCAATTTAACAGAAAATTTTTATCCTTATCGTCTGTGACTAATTTCGCAATTTTCTGACAAACTGTGAATATGTACATTTTTTTTGGCGACATAAAAAAGGTGGCCTTGTATTTAAAATTTTAAGTTGATATGCTTAAATGGCACTTCCAGTTTACCAATTGCCTCCAAAAGCCTTTCAGGTCTTCAGCGGGTGACCCAATCTCCATGTACCAAATTTCAGTCAAATCGATCCAGTAGTTTGGCCTATAATGTGTTTTTAGAGTTATTACAAAATTTAATTTTTTTACCCAAAGGGCAGTAAATGCGAATGAATTTTGTCTTATTTAGAACAAGTATTTGAAGACCTTCCTGATGCTGACAATAATTTTTTAAAAAGTTGTTTAGGATGGTAAAATTGGAGTATATTTAAAATTGAAAATTGATGTGCCAAAACGGCACTTTCCGTGGGTCGACTTCCTCCAAACATTTTTTGGCTCTTCGACGTATAATACAGTCTCCATGTACAAAATTTCAGGCAAATCGGTCTAGAGGTTTCGGCTGTATCGTGTTTTTAAAGTACATTAACAATCCCGAATATTTCAATTTTAATAGTTTTTGATAACAAAATTTGTTTTTTTGCATTTATAAATTTGTTACCATATGCACGACATGTTTTAATCGCGTTTTTCTGGAAAACGGATAATTTGTGCCTCCAGGAGGCCCCTTCCGACATCTGTTCATATGAACCTTTCTTCATATTTGTAGCTCTGGAATCACCTCCCAAAATATGGCGACGTTATTCCCAAATGCAGTCTTTCGAGAATTGTTCAAAAGTTTCGCCGCCCTTACCTCTTCGAGGTAATAGGGCGTAGAGTGAAGGTATGTCCTATACTTTTTTCGATGTACGCGAATTGAGATTAACAAAGTAAGTATTTTTGAAACAATTAGGTACTTATAAAACCAATAGTATTGGTGAAACTGCGCTTGGTTGAAGGTTGTCTCCAGACACAACAAACACAAAATTTCCGCCTTACTACTGCGAAGAGCTAAGAACAAATCTGACCCACATTAAAGACAGTCCAGAAGGTGATAAAATAGCATAGAATATACTGAAGAAATAACAATAAGACTTACAAGTGATGTCCCGCGTACTGTTATTATGACAATGGTGACCATGGTGAACGCCGCGGCCTTCACATTCGTTTTAGCTCTATGCGTTATCGCCCTCTCACCCTCAACCCTCCATCTAAGAAAAGGTGAGATCCACAAAGTTGGGCAATGGTAACAATTAGTCAGGAAAAGGTGCTCTACAACTTATATGATTTTCAAAAAAATCTGACCCAAACCCAATTTCCATAAGAAACTCGGTCGAGTAGTTTGGGCTGTGGCGTGTTTACGAACGAACGAACGTCGTACATACAGACACATTTTAAAAACCACTTTTTTGGGTTCCTGAGACCTCAAAACGTATAGACGGTATAGACCCGGTCTTATCTCGAATTCGAAAATTTTAGTGATTGCAGTAACCCGAGCAGTAAGTAACCTCCCTTTTTTTGAAATGGTTAAGTGGAGTGGGGAGGTTAAAATAAAGTTGATGTGCTTTCGAATTTTTCATAAATTTTTTTAGCGTGATCACAGACACACAGACATCCATTTTTCAATAAACACTTTTTTGGGTTCCCAGGACCCTGAAATGTAAAGATTTGATGTTTTTGGCGATTCGATTGGTAACTGCTCCGCGAAGCGTTAGAAGTTAAAAATTGGTTGTATCCCGGAACTCGAACGCACCTGGTGAAATCTACCGAGGTTTTCGAACCATTGATCTAGTATTACTATGGATGGGCCTGGTTCAAGTTACGCTTGGTTCAAAGATATCACAGACAAGCAGGTATTGCTTTCGCTCTCATACTTAAAGAGGCTGCCATCCCATTATCCTTTTCTTTTAGATGTGCCATGCGCTACAATTTAAATTTTGAGTAGGATTGGTGTATACTAAATTACTAGCACTTACTTGTGGAATGAAACGAAGGGGTCTGGCTTATAGTTTTCTTCACACAGAGCACACGTTAACATTTTGTTTTTAATTAAAACGATGAAAACACAAAATCATTAAACACAAACCAATGACAAACAATAATCTTATCAAAGATGGAAGTCGGAGTCGAGCGAGATGACAACTTCTGAACAGTTTAGAGTGAGTTAACCGATCTCTGTTTAGCTGACAAAAGACGTCCATAAGCAATCAAGTCTATAAGGAGTGCACGGCGGGGCCCATCCATAGTAATACTAGATCAATGTCTCGAACGCACCCATTCTGACAGTTGACGTTGTTGACACTTGACAGTTTCCTAAATCCTAACCTGCAAAATAGCTTCATGTGGATTTTGACGGTGGTGCGTTTAGTGTGTTTATTATCGAAAATTTTCATTTAAAATTTGTGTTCAGGGCAGGCAATGCTATAAACTACCCCCCAAGATATGGAAGCTGGCACGAGCTCCAAAAAAAAGAAGCCAGAGAAAAAATTTACATGCTCACATGACGGTTGTAGTGCCTGCTTCTCTAACAGCAGAAAATTAACCAACCACATAAGGAGGCACACTGGCGAGGTAACCTTTGTTTTATATTTTTGCTTAAAATCTCGTTACAACAATGTAGCGCCCATATGTCTGCGATGAAGAAGGTTGCGACAAGACATACACCAACTCTTCACACCTACTAAGACACAAGAAGACATCTCATCAGCAAAAGGAGAATCCTGACGGAATTCTCTGCGAGCATGAGGGTTGCGGCTTAGTTTTATCCAATAAGTACAACTTGAGGAAACATTATGCAAGGAAGCATAATCCGGAAAATTACGCCTTCATTTGCCACGAATGCTCCCAAGGATTTCACAGGAAGAGACTGTTGCAGCAGCACATTTATCTCCACACTGGGCAAGCACCATTTTCGTAAATATAATTCAAGGTTGAAAAGGTGAAAGGTTATTTGTAAAAAAATTACAGGTGTGACAAATGCACGTTGTCATTTACTAAAAACTCAGCTTTGAACAAGCACAAAAGGTCTCACAGGGAATACACGTGTGATTGTGGTGAAGTCTTTCACAGGTGGTCCCTATTGCTGAAGCATCGGAAGAAGTGCAGAGATCTGAGTAATTATTTTAGATTTAGGTCCTGATAACTTCTACTTGTGAAAAAATAATGAACAAATCACTTCCAGGGGGGATTCTAAAAAACAGTAAAATCCTTTAAGAAAAGCAAAAAAGAAATTATTATTACAGGGGTAAACAAGAAACAAAGATGCTCAAAGATTTCCCTAATCCCCTAACAACAGAATCAATTCCTTATAATTAGACCCCTAAAAAATCTAAAAACCCCTAAAAGAATCGACCAATTTTCAAGAACTTAAAAGCATTACACAATTTTGGCCCTGCTTTATAAACTTTATCTCCCCCAGGCCCAAAGTTAACTTAAAATTAAAATATTCAGAAAAAATCCCCAAACACTTAATTTAAGTTTCCTATACTCTAGGAATTAACAAACCCACTTATTTTTACTATACGAAAAATAGCACACAACTAGAAAATAACCCCCACCTTTTTATTTCTTTCCGCGCCCCCGCCGTATGTAAAAATTTCCTTAACATACAAATTGATTTAAATAAATTATATACAGTGTGTCTCATTTTAACTGGAACCACCCAAATATTTCGGTTAATTTTAACCGAATCAGTGCGTACTTTTTTCTGCATGTAGAGCTCCAAAATCTGCACCTGCGTGATACTTCACTTTTTTTATAGACCGAAATCCCAGCCTATTGCGATTTAATAAAGAGGCCAAAAATGACGAAATCGTATTAGGCATTTTTTTATCGAAAAATTTTATGAACAAAAGTTGCTCAGGATCGCTCCAAATGGCTAAATCCGATGCAGATTTTGGAGCTCTACATGCAGAAAAAAAGAACGCATTGATTCGGTTAAAATTAACCGAAATATTTGGGTGGTTCCAGTTAAAATGAGACACACTGTATACAGGGTGGTCGGTTTATCTTGAGACTACGAATTTCGAAAAATATTAAAATTTACATCCATCGGATCCAAAAATAGTGTAGATGAGAGTTGTTTGTTCTTTTACGGGTAATAAGAATCTGTAATAAAGAATATAGGTTTCCATTTAAAAAAATCAAGTTGACCTTCATTTGACCTTGATAATGACCTTGAATGAAAATGGCGATGATGCCATCTATTTTCCCCCTCGAAGTCATAAAACTTTTATACAAAACATTTTTTTCTAAAATGCATCCTTTTCGAGATATTTGCCAGTCTCAAGATAAAACGACCACTCTGTATACAGGGTGGTTCAGGTATGCAGTCTTTAATTTTCAAGGGTGATTCTACATCGAAAAATATAAAGAAAAGTTCTTATAAACATATATCCGGAAATCGCTCCTAAGGGGTCCTCGGAAGGGGGCACCCAAACTTCGGTTATTATTGAATAAATCAGGAACCGTTTGGGCTAAAGCGATGAATTTTTGCACACTGTCTGATATCAATAAGCTCCATCAGATTATGTTATCAGCAAAAAGCGGATTTTACCAGGGGCGTTCGAAACGGGGGGCCTGTGGATTTTTTCACCCAATTTTTTTGACGAGCCATTTTTTGACATTTCCTCACCGGCATATGGTTGTCTGACTAAAATTACATAAAAAAGCTCCTCTTATTGTTACTCCATAGGACTAACCGTTTTCGCGAAAAGTCGAATCAAAAATTTATCTGTATTGACCGGACTGATCAAGAAGGGACAATTTATTTTTATTAAATTACAAAATTGAACGGATTCTAAAAATTAGTAACTAAAGTAATCTGGTGATGCTTAATAATGTCAGATAGTATGCAAAAACTTAATGAGTGACTAAATAAAAATCGAATTTTCGATGCCCCCTTCAGGCCGTAGCACCCTTAGGAGCGATTTTCGGACACTTGTTTATAGGAACTTTTCTTCATATTTTTCGACGTAGAATCACCCCTGAAAATTAATGACCGGAATCACCCTGTATAGAGTGATTCTTTGTCAAAAGAGCCACTTTTTGGCAGCATAGTCACGGATTTGGGTAACAGTGTAGGGTCTGATAGAGAAGTACAAAGTATGTAGAAATATGTTACTTAACCTTCAAAAATGTCAAAGCCTACTTGATTTTATCTTTTAAAATTTTTGCTTACGATACCGTCATAGCTTTGAATTTATTTTTTTTACAAACAGAGTCAGACATAAAACTAAATTATTTTGTAACAATTTTGTAGTCAATTTGCTGCTCTTTTAGAATATAATACTCTGAAATGAGCAGGTGGTTTGGAAACTAAAAAATGGCACTTTTACAAAAATCGCCATTTTTAATTTCAACAAAATATGTCTTCAAATTACTCTTATTGTGTCTACTTTCATCCCTATTAATTTCAAAATGGGCCTATAATTCGTTTTGAGTCTGCCATTTTTTTTATAGGACCGTGTCACTGTCAGTGCATGTCGCCGAACATCCTCGGGTCCGTCGTTGCGTACTGCGCCGCCGTCGGCATTTATTTAATTACGGCTGAACCCAAGTATAATATAACCCTATTATTCCAAGTAGTTTGGTGTTACTTACTTACTTAATCTCGACCTCTTATACCCCACCAGGGTGTCGAGGTTTGGAGCCTTCCTCTGGAAGCTCCCTCTGATGGAATTTCTTCCACTCCTTTCTATTTCTGGCCAGTGTCTTGGCGGTTCCCCAGTTCAGACCTCTGTTAGACAGAGATATCACCACACCCGTGTTCCACGTCACTCTAGGTCTTCCCCTCGATCTTTTTCCACACACACCCATTTCCCAAACACGTTTCACTAATCTGTTGTCTGACATTCGCACCAAATGCCCGAACCACCGCAACTGACCGTTCTCTATTATGTTCAAAACCGAGTCGACCTTGAGCCTTCTTCTCACTTCCACGTTCCTTATTTTGTCTCGCCGAGTTATTCCTTCAATCCTTCTCAACACTTTCATTTCGCATGCTTGGATTCTAGCTTTTTGCCTTTCCGTTAAAATCCACGATTCACTACCGTAAGTCAAAATTGGCCAAATAACCGACTTGAAAACTTTGATCTTCGTTGCCTTTGAGATCTCTTTTTTTCCGAAAAATGATTTCCCCATTGCGTAATATGCCTTAGTAGCACTGCTAATCCTAGCGTTCAGCTCTGAGTCCAATTGCCCGTGTCGGTCTATGTTTACTCCTAGGTATTTGAAATTCTCGACTTGTTTTACCTTGTTATCACCTAGCATAATATTCAAAGTTCTCTCGTCTTTTGATATCACCATCGCTTCTGTCTTGCTCACGTTGATTCGCAGCCTGTTTTCCGTCAGTATTTTATTCCACACAGACAAAGTCTTTTGGAGCAGCGTTTCACTTTCAGCTAGCAGTACTAAATCGTCTGCATATATCAGTTCCCTTATTGTTATAGGTTCTAACCTACAAACCCCGACCGCTGCTCCGCGGACTTCCTTCCCAACTTCACCAGCCAGCTCATCCATCAGTGCTATAAACAATAGGGGACTCAAAATTCCTCCCTGCCTCACTCCTTTAACGGTTAGGAACTCTTTAGAATGCATGTTGCCTGTCCTCACAAAGTTCCTACAGTTGACATACATAGACTCTACCGCTTCCACCAGATGCTCAGTAACTCCTCTTTTGCGTAGAGACTGCCAGACTCTGTCTCTCGGAACACTATCAAAGGCCTTATGCAGATCCACAAAGCACATGTACAATTCGTTATTATGTTCTAAGGTTTTCGCTGCTAGTTGTCTCAGGCTGAAGATCAGGTCTTGTGTTCCTCTACCAGGCCTAAACCCGTGTTGGCTATCCGCTATTTTATTCTCCAGTTCCACCCGCAACCTTTTTTCAAGGATACGTTCGTATATCTTTCCCGCCAAACTCAGTAAAGAGATGCCTCTGTAGTTATCACAATTTGTAGCATCGCCTTTTTTAAATATTGGCACAATCACTGCTACCTCCCAGTCTCTGGGGATATTTCTGTTTTTCCACGCTGCATTGATTACTTTATGGAGCAGCGTTGTCCCACTTTCTCCCATTGCTTTGAGCATTTCCATTACAATGCCATCAACTCCTCCAGCTTTCCCGCTCTTACACAACTTGATTGCTTTCCTGACTTCCTCGTAATCTATTTCTGACCCGTCGTCTTCGCTCCTGTGTATCTCTTTGGTCCTCTGTTCTAGAGCCTCCTCTCCTTCCAATACATCCTTAAAATGGTCCTTCCATACCTCCAACATTTCCTTCTCATTGCAAACTAATTTGCCTTCTCTATCCCTAATATATCTTACTTTTTGATGTTGTCCTTTCCTCATACCCTTTAAAACCCTGTAGAACAATTTTTGATTACCCTTGTAATCCAATTCCATTTTCCTTCCGAATTCTTCCCATTGCTCTTTTTTACTGTCCTCGATAGTTTTTTTGGCCCTTTTTCTCTGTTTCTTGTATTCCGTGTAGGTATCTACATTTTTGTTTGCTAAATATTTCTTCCATAGTGACTTTTTCCTTTTCACTTCTTCTCTGATTGCTTCGGTCCACCAAGAGCTTCGCTTTCTGCTACTTGCGACTTTTTTCCTTCCACACACCTGCTCCGCGGCCCGCAAACAAATATTCTTAAAATATTTCCAAAGCTTCTCAGTATCCTCAGTTTGCAGTTCTGCCTTGCATCGTTCTATTTCGTGGTCGATCCGTCTCTGATACCTCACTTTATAGGACTCTTCTTTTAGTTTTTGTAAGTTTATAACAGTTATATCTTTTTCCTTGACCGTCTTCGTTTTTCGTTTTGTCGCACTTTTAAAGATCGCCGCTAGGAGAAAATGATCGCTGCCTATCTCAAATCCTCTCCTAACTTTTATGTCTTTGACATTTCTCAGATCATCAGCTTCAATCAGCACATAATCAATTATTGATATTTCATCTCCGCTCTTTCCAGATCTGGTATATTGATGGATATTCTTATGTTGAAAAAATGAGTTTCCTATTTTCAGATTATTCAGCAGGCAGAATTCGATAAGTCTCTTTCCATTGCTATTCCGGATCGCTTCTCCAAATTTCCCCAGCACGTCTACTGTCTCGTCATCTTGTATTCCTACCCTTCCATTAAAATCTCCGACAATAATCGCTTTTCCTTTTTTCCTCTCTATGGCATCGTGTAACTCTTCCCAGAACTGCTCTTTACTATCTGTAGAATCGTTTTCTCCAGGGCCGTATACTCCTCTTATTGTGTATATCTCGCCTTCTACAGAAATCGTCATATACATAACTCTGTCCGATATAAACTCCCAATCTACTACATTTTCTACCAAGCTACTTCTGACCAGGCACGCAACGCCGGAACTGGCATGTTTGTTGAACTCCACTCCGCTATACCACATTCTGGTTTCCTCGTCCATGTCAAAAATTCCCTGCCCTTTTCTTTTTGTTTCTGTTACAACCAGGACATCTAGGTTTGCCCTTATAAATTCAACTTCAAGTTCAATTTCCTTATTGTTCAACCCCCTTACATTCCATGTACCGATGCTAAATCTATGCTTATTATGATTAACATTCAACTTATCTTTTTCTCCTACGAATGCCTTTTTGCTCCTATCCTTTTTCGTAGCCGAGTCCGTCATCATTGTTTCCGTTAGAACTTCAACTAGTTTTTTGCTGCCAGATTGTTGCCAGGTTCGATCCGGTGATCAGCTTCGACTAGTTCTTGTCTTCTTTCATCCCACTTCCAAACTATTCCGTTTATGATTAGCTTTTTATACGCTACCTTTATGGTCTTTCCTTCTGCGCGCAAATTCTTGGCTTCTTTCCTTATGTATGCTTGAATTTCTCTATCGGGCTTTGTCATGTCAGAATCAATGAAGACGGTCTCATCCTTTAATACCTTTAGTTTAGCTTTATTTTCAAGTACTTTAACCTTTTCCTCAAAATTCTCCATTTCTATTATACCCCGCTTTGTTCCAATTTTGCGGACTTCTTTGATTTTACTATTTATTCCCAGGTGCGTTTTGAAGAAGTTCTTCACTACCTCTTTTAATACATCCTTATCTTCGGAATCCATCTTAAAGCCGGCAATAACCAAGTTGTTCTTTATTTTTTCTTTTTCCAGATTGTTCACTCGCATATTTAATACTCCAATCTCGCCTTTTAATTCCGCATTTTCTTTTCGTAAGGCCTTCATATCCGCTTCATATTTTTCCTGACCCGCCTTTAGGTCTTGTATACCTTGCATCATAACTTTCATCATATTTTTCATTTCCGAGATGTCTTCTCTCTCCTTCGCCTTTGCAACTTTATCCGGTGTTCTAAATAACTTTCTGCTTCTTTGAAATGATGCATCATCATCATCATCTTCTTAGTTTGGTGTTAAAAAAATGTAATTATTCCGATTTCGAAGTGAAAATTTTTTATTGAAGTTTGGAGAAGAGTTGCTCGTCTGCCCAGAAAGAATATTTTTTCAGAATAAAATTTTTGCCAGTGGGCGCAAAAGAATGATATTGCTGCGTGCCTGGATTGGTAACAGCTTTAACAAATCGTTGTTTAAGAAAAGATCTTGACGTCTCATACTGGTCTTTCGAGATGAAAAACATTTCATTTTCTCAAAGGTGACATGCTCACAGAAACAAATCTTTTGCTGTTAAAATTTGGTCCTTAGCGTATCTCTGTTAACTTGATCTAGCTGCCAATCGTTTGATGGTTCCACCTATTCCATAACATGGGCCTTTGCCGTAGCGTGAAAGTGCCATTCTGCAGAAATTCCAAAATCTTCCGGATGCTTTACTAAAATGGTTATACTTTCACGCTACGCCCCATGGTAAAGGCCCATGTTATGGAATAGGTGGAACCATCAAACGATTGGCAGCTAGATCAAGTTAACAGAGATACGCTAAGGACCAAATTTTAACAGCAAAAGATTTGTTTCAGTGAGCATCTGTCACCTTTGAGAAAATGAAATGTTTTTTCATCTCGAAAGACCAATATGAGACGTCAAGATCTTTTCTTAAAGAACGATTTGTTAAAGCTGTTACCCTTCCAGGCACGCAGCAATATCATTCTTTTGTGCCCACTGGCAAAAATTTAATTCTGAAAAAATATTCTTTCTGGGCAGACGAGATAGTCTTCTCCAAACTTCAATAAAAAATGTTCACTTCGAAATCGGAATAATTACATTTTTTTATCACCAAACTACTTGGAATAATAGGATTATTATACTTGGGTTCAGCCGTAATTAAATATATGCCGACGGCGGCGCAGTACGCAACGACGGACCCGACGAAGTTCGGCGACATGCACTGACCTATAAAAAAAATGGCAGACTCAAAACGAATTATAGGCCCATTTTGAAATTAATAGGGATGAAAGAAGACACAATAAGAGTAATTTGAAGACATATTTTGTTGAAATTAAAAATGGCGATTTTTGTAAAAGTGCCATTTTTTAGTTTCCAAAGGCAATTTCTTCTAGTTTTAAACCACCTGCTCATTTCAGAGTATTATATTCTAAAAGAGCAGCAAATTGACTACAAAATTGTTACAAAATAATTTAGTTTTATATCTGACTCTGTTTGTAAAAAAAATAAATTCAAAGCTATGACAGTATCGTAAGCAAAAATTTTAAAAGATAAAATCAAGTAGGCTTTGACATTTTTGAAGGTTAAGCAACATATTTCTACATACTTTGTACTTCTCTATCAGACCCTACACTGTTACCCAAATCCGTGACTATGCTGCCAAAAAGTGGCTCTTTTGACAAAGAATCACTCATATAAAATTATTTACGTTACTCAAGATAGGATACTATTAAAATTCAAGGGTATTATCAATCAAAATTAAATGCAGCTAATAGGGAAATATTTTTATTATCTAAGTTACTTTTTTTTACTTCTAAGTTACTTTTGGCCATTGTTTTTTCAATAGTAATACGACGAGTAGTCTCTTGATTGTCACAGGTTTTGACGTCCGAATGGTTGCCAACTACGAGGCAAAATGGTAGATTTTTTTATGCTAAAAAAATTACCATTTGACAAGTAGTGTATCTATGAGGGCTCACCAAGAGACTACAAATCGTATTTTGCAGATTATTTTATAAATTAAAGTATTGAGTAAGTAGTGTCAAGTTGACGTTGTAGTATTATCACTGTAATCAGGATTTGATTGGTCACTGGTATACTAAATGCGGCTTTGGACTGGTTCAATACTTATGTATAAAATAAACACAAGTAGAAGCTGTCAGTACTTAACTTGACTGCTTAAGTTTTCCATTAACTCAATTGTTTTCCAGGATTCACCTGCGAAGTTTGTGATAAAGCATTTTCACAGTTGGTATATCTAAAAAATCACAAGTTGACCCACGAGGACGCTTCAAAACGGGCCCTTTTTGCATGTGGATATAAGGGATGTGACCGTGTGTATTTATACAAGAAAAACCTGGTTTTCCACATAAAAAATGGTCACTGGAAAATGAGCGAAGCCAAGAAAATAACTTGCACATACCCAGGATGCAAAATTATTCTGAAGTCAAAGGTAAACGCCTTCAATTTATTTCTCTATGAAATCATTTCAATTGCAGCAATCTCTAAAACAACATTTAATGAGACATTTCAAGTTCACTAAAAAGAGGAAAAGGAAGCCGAGGAAGGATAAGGGCATACGTAAAAAATCCATGGCGTCACTCTTGTCAGGTATGCCAACTGCTCTTGAAGGAATTAAAGAGACTAGTGGAGGTTTAAATGACGAAATCTTAAAACAATGCGAGAAAGGCTTAAATCAGGTTAAAGAGAATGTTTTAGTTCCAGCAAACTAGAAATCGATATTTTATTTCATTGAACAATGGTTTATAAATGCAATTATTGGACTAATAAGTTAATAAATAAAATGTTCTAGTGATTTTTAATCTAGGAATTGTAGTAGATCACCTAGTTTCTCCAAGTAATAATCAGGAACCATTTCCTTTTCTTCCTTTTTGTGTGAAGCCTTCAGGGCGGTGACTTCTTTTAAGGTTGTTACACCGGAAAGGACTAGAAGGGTTGGGAATCCACATCGGGCTCCCAGAAGAATATCAGTGTTACACCTGCAATGAAATGTCAGCAAAAATCAACATACAGGGTGTCTCAGAATTATAGGGACAACGGTTAATCACAGGTTCCTTACGTGAAAATAAGACAAAAAGTAAGAATAAGTTTTTGTCCTAAAATGGATTATGTGGGAGCTATGCCCCCCAAAAGGGTACTCTAAAAATCAGTTTCTTCGAATTTACTCAAAAATTATGACTAATATCAGTTTGAAATTTGGAGCAGAACTTGGCGGCATAAAGTTCTTCATTGTGAATTTTTTTCAGGTTTTCAGTAACATCAGAGGCGTGCGTTCTTGGGGAGCCTTACACATTTTTTGAATTTTTTTTTTCTGTAAGCGTTTTTTTTTTTGACAAATTGATAAGAAGACTGTAATCGCCAGTTGCATGTGGTGAAGATGTACCGTTTTCGAGTTAAATGCTCTTCATTAATTTACTGCAGGAGAATTACAAAATAAATCCAACTGAAAATTTTAATTGTTGTAGATGGAATCAACTTTAGATAATGTAGCATCCTCTTAAATCTTAAAATAAAGCCCTGAGAATGCATTGCATCTTTTTGAACTCCAATTTTTGAATTTGGGGATAATTCAATTTTAGCCTTATTTTATGAAATCTAAATGCCGTCAAACGTAAGGGTCTAGAGTGCCGTCATAAATTCCGACCGAGTGTTTTTTGTATCTAAGGGTTGGACATTCCATTTAAGTTTGATTCCGAGTAAAAAAAATGAAAATTACAAAAATATTCTTTTCAAATTTTTTTGCCCCAAATTAATTAAGGCTGGTTAACTGTAAGACCGTGCATTCTAGCGATATTTAGCAAGAGTGCTTTTTAGTGTATCGTGGAACGTCGATGACATTATTATTGTTGCTTTGCAAGAAAAGTGCGCGCAGAAAAAAATAATTCAAAAAATGTGAAAGGCCCCACCAAGAACGCACGTCTCTGATGTTACTGAAAATCTGAAAAAAATTCAGAATGAAGAACTTTATGCCGCCAAGTTATGCTCCAAATTTCAAACTGATATTAGTTATAATTTTTGAGTAAATTCGAAAAAACTGATTTTTAGGGTACCCTTTTGGGGGGGCATAGCTCCCACATAATCCATTTTAGGACAAAAACTTATTCTTACTTTTTGTCTTATTTTCACGTAAGGAACCTATGATTAACCGTTGTCCCTATAATTCTGAGACACCCTGTATAATACACCAATTTTATTTTTTGCATCGTTTTCAAGTTATTGACTAATTTTCTGGAAATGAGGCAGTGGATTGTAGGAGTATAAATAATTGGCCTACAATGTGTTACTTCTTAAATTTACATAATATCTGGAAGACAAAATTTGAAATCAGAGGGCCCTGAAATTTTAATGGCTGACAGTTACATCTCACTAATGGTATGTGTACAGTGTGGTGCGGTTTTTTCGTTTCCCACTGTTGGGATCTCGGAATCCATAGGAGTTACAAAATCGGTTAAATTAGAAAAATTTGTGCTTTTGTGGGGTGATTTAGAATCTGTAAAGGATTTTCCAATATCTTCATTCGTTCATGATTTATCTTGAAAATCACGTTTTATGAAAAAAACTAATATCTTTCATACGGTTGACGGTAGTTAAATGAAGTTTGGAACATTTATGGTTTTGGCAGCCGTCAGTTGAATCGCGTTGAAATAAATTTTCTAGATTTTGAGCAACGACACTCAACTTTTCTTTTTGTTATGACCGCCATATTCAATTTTAACACCATTGGAATTTAGATATGTATACCGTGCGGATGATAAAAAATGTCCCGAGCTACAAAAAGTTGCAACAAATCGTACAGCAATGTATGATACGTCAAACTTATATCATTTTTAAAATACGACATTGTATCATTTGGAACACTTGGCAGCCGTCAAAAATAACTTTTCTCGCCGGTAATATTTAAAACTACATTTTTGCGGCAATAAAATGCGACTTTTACTGCCGCACATTCGGCAGTAAAAAATAAAAATGCACTTTTTTAATGACAATCGGCGAAAAAATGATGTGTTCAACACGGCAAAAAAACATATTTACTGCCTTGGCTGGATTCCTAGCCTCGGCTATGAAACTTCAGCCGCGGCAGTAAATCTGCAATTGTTTTGCCTTGTTAAGCAAATAACAATTTTTCGTAAAAAAATATTTTTTTGACAAATTATTTCTGGTGAATTGAAACTTGTGATTCATCAATTCATTGAACTCAGAAGAAATACTCTTTCTAAATAGAGGAAAAAAAATGGTAGGTGTCCGTTTCAAGTAGGCCGAAACATTTTTTTTTCAATCCAGAATGTAATATTGTACATTGCTATACGATTTTTTGTAACGACGCTGTAACTCGGGGCATTTTTTGTTATCCAAACGGTATAAAAAAATCAGCTCTTCAAAAATGTAGCCAACATGGTCTTTTTTGACAGATAGTCAAAATGCTTAGTCAAAGTCAAAGTACTTAGCAGCCATTTTAAGATGGCTGCTAAGCACTAGGTCTGAAGATGGCATAAATTTGTCGAAACTAGTCACCCCATATCAATATACAGTTTTTAAGAAGGAGTGGATTTAATATATTCCCAACCGTTATTTGTAAAATGAGCCTAGCTTAGATGAAAAACAATTGCAAAAAGTACACCGATTTTTCCAATCTCTTATGACATGTGAATTGAATTCAACGGTAATAAAATGCGTCTTGGCATGGTGTGACTCAAGCTTTGATAATTTTTTTCAAAAAATACTTATACTTATTAATTACATGTTTGAATAGCTATTTTTTTGCGTATCCGATGCTTATCCATAAAGGCCGGTTTACACTAGGCCAGTAGAGAAGCAAGTCAAGTGAGCAAGTGACTTGCTACATGTTACTTGCTCCGTGTAAACATCTACTTGCCTCATATTTCAGGTAAGGCAAGTACGGCAGGCAAGCTGACAAGACAGTCAAGTGAATAGAACCAGGTTCTATTTACTTGCCGACTTGCTTTCCCCTTCTACCAATTTATTAGCGATCTACCAATCACACTGGCGCATTACAGAAACCTTA
Organism: Pycnomerus fuliginosus; assembly: GCA_963924575.1. Classification (NCBI taxonomy): domain Eukaryota; kingdom Metazoa; phylum Arthropoda; class Insecta; order Coleoptera; family Zopheridae; genus Pycnomerus; species Pycnomerus fuliginosus. Next base: position 19,295,816 of record OZ004622.1, read on the forward strand.
CTGAACTTGCTCAAATACTTGCCCACTTATGAGCTGGCACTTGCTTCGACACTGCTGGTGATAAATTCAAGTCAAGTCACTTGCTCACTTGACTTACTTCTCTACTGGCTTCGTGTAACCCGGCCTTAAGGAAAAGAAAATTTTACTGTAGTTGCTCAAAATTTTTTTTTTCAAAAAAATGCGATTGTCAAGATAAATCAGGAACGAATGAAGATATTGGAGAATAAACTTTAGGATGTGATTCTTCACCGTATTCTAAGACGAAAATTTCCAGTTAACATTTGCCTTAAAATGTTTAGCTTCTAAAATACGGATTGTGCAAATCTTTAAAAATTCTTTTTGCAAATATTTCAAAAATGTTTTAAAAACTTTGTTGCATACGGGTGGTTCCGTTATGATGAGCTGTTTTTTTATCGGATCAGAATGACCAATTGATAATAAATAACGACTATCAAATAACTGATCTGTCACAAAACATCATGAGATAAAAGCGCACCGGATCTATTGCATTAAGCACCAAAATTTACAACCCTTAAACGGGTTGATTCGAGTAAGTACCTAAGTCTATGCAGTACCTTAATTAGTTCAAGGATTTGCAGAAAAAAAAACAAAAAAGAAAATCTGAAAATTAGGCACTTTTACAAAGTGAAAATTGTCACTTGCAAGCAGGGTTGTGAAGTAGTAAATGATGGCTTAAAGTACGCGTAGGTTTTAATTAATTATAAATATTACAAGCCACTTCGAGGATGGACCTTTTCTTTAAATTAATTAATTAGGGAAAGTTACACTTACTACACTAGTGGGTAAATAATAGTTATTTCAGCAATACCTGCATTGTAAGTTCTCCATTACTGTCAAAATTCACTTACAATACATTACCATCAGTTGCTATGTCGTTTCTATGCTTACGCACAGGGTTGTAAAATTTACTTATGGTCCATGGGCTGTAAGTGTTACTTAACAGTGCAAGCTGTGTGAAATATTTTTCTCTTCCTGCCTCAGGTATTGCAAAAAATAATGTACGCACCTCGGAATGTAGTTAATTTTTGTGATCTTGAATGCTTAGGAAATAAATTGACAAAATTGTGATCTAAAATATGTTGGTCGAACACGGAGGTCTCTCGCCACCAGATTTAAGGAGCACCTTAGATATGGTAAGAAGAAAAAATCCAGTGTTGTCCTACATGTTTTACACAATGACCATTGAATAAGTGATATGTAATAAAGTTAGTTTGTAGTGTAAACAAGATGTTATACGCAATGGAAAGTATCGTCATTTTATAAGTCTAGAGATAGACTCATGAATGGTGATGCAGATTCTACAGCGTTCTCTCCTATGTTCACGTTATTATAGGATTCGTCATATCTATACGTGTTCATCCGCTTGGAACCATTTCTCGACATGTGATTGGTCCTACTTTCACAGGCGAGGGGCGGAGCTATGCTGGTCGACCTATAAATTTGACAGTTTCTCTGAGGGTTGTGTTGTTTAGCTTTGAGAATGAGCACTTTGTGTTCGAAACGCGTTAGCTGTGTTTAGTGGGTGAGGTGTTTCTAGTGATAGTAAATTTGAATGACTTCACTGGAAGCTCTATGTTATTAAGCATCTTCTACATATTTTAGTGTGAAGATACTGTGATAAAAGTATGGCTATTATTCTGACACACCGTGTAGGTATATGTGTGGAAACAAAATTCATAAATAAAGATCATACCACAGTGCACAGGGGAGGAATTCACAGAATAACAGGTCATAACTATGAACAACATATTCCTAATGAACAAACGAAAATTGAATATAAGATGCAAAAGAAAATAACTAAGCAGCTGAAAGATGGTAATTATTAAGATCCCAGAACAAAATAGACAAGAAACATGAGAATTCCAAACTTAGGGATCTCATGTTCTGCCTTGATACGTTGAGTAGTTTTTGAGTTCTCATATTTTTGTGTTTCTGCATGTTAGGGGTTGTATTGTAACGCCTATAAGGGTGGTTTTTCTCAACAGAGAAGACAAAACCATCAAACAGGAACTATTCTTATGTGAGTACTTATTACTTAACGCATACCTATCTCCAACCATCAATGTCTTCTTTGGGTTGACCCCATGATCCTTTATAATTGCATCCGCTATACAGGGGTGAGGTTTGCCCACAATAATCGGGACTCGCCTGGAGCAGTTCTGCACAGCTGCGACAATAGCCCCAGTTCCTGGAACAACCAGGTTCGTGCTCATAGGAAATCGTTCATCCGTGTTCGTAGCTATGAATATGCAATCTGGATCATTGAGGTAAGAAGCAGCTTTGAGCATCTTAACATAGTTGAAGTGTTCATCATAACCGACAATCACAGCCCCAACTTCATTGTCAATTTGGAATTTTTCAATCACATTAATAAGGGATGTTTCAAGTACGTCTGGCTGAAATTATCAACAAAAAATAAAAAAAACATCCCCTTGAAGAACTTACCCCGATTCCACAGTGTCTTATTCCGACATTGTCAAGCTCCTGAGTGATCCCCTTAGACCCAATCACATAAACCTTTTTATTAAATCCAAGTTGTTTCAGATAATTTGCTGCGAGGTAAGAAGTCGATATGATATCTGGCTAAAATCGCGTATTTAATTTAAACGAAAACGCCCTAAATTACTTGCTTCATCTATTGTAAAATTCATTCTTTGGGCTTTCAGGGCAAATTCTCTGCGGATTTTGGTTGAGTTGTTCGTGACGAAGAATATCTTCTTCCCCATCTTTTGCAGTTTGCCCACGGCTTCCACTGAACCTTCAATGGGTTCATTGTCGATCCATAACACTCCATCGCAGTCAAAGAGGATTGTTTCAAATGAGGTGATGATTTTCTTCACTTCTTCTTTACTCAACTTTGCAAGGTTGATCAGAGACATTTTTGAAACAAATCGATCTTTTCCTAACCAGATGGGGTCAAGGTACGAGAAGAACATAGGGGTTATTTAAAATCAAACGGAAATTTGCATGTTTCTGATCTTTCAAGGTGACTTAATTTTAACCTTACATATTTCGATTTTGACACTGATGACATATGGTATGATTGACGATATTCATCGCTCACGCATGCGTATTAAGACGTATTTGCGGAAGAATCGAGGTGAACAGCTGATATCTAGCTGAGCTGGTAGGAAATACGCCTCATTTTTGCGTATCCCTTATTTATGTCCCTTATTGATATGCGCTAGAGAAAGATAGCCTTATAAGTCATGTGACAACCTGACGCGTCAAATTAAACTATTGGCGGTAATTTTAAAATCACGCATTGAAATTGCAAATAAAATTTGTGTTACTCAAAGGCAGCTATGTACCTTGAAGCATAATGATAACCATCATTTAGTAATTTGAAGAAAAAATATTGCAGTTTTTTTTAAACGCAATTTCAGAGCATGAGGAGCTTTTCTTATTTTTTTATAATTTATTGAAAACGCCGAATTTACAAGGAAAAGGATAGGGATGTCATGGTGCATACATCACGTCTTCTGCACATGCGCAGAAGATGCCGTGAATATCCCCACGCCTGGAATGTATGCAGCCCAGCACTCTGGTGGAAGAAGAAAACTTCATTTTTACCTCGTTGACGTTGTTATGTCAACAAGGTAGATGTGAAGTTATTCGTCCACCAGTATGCTGGGTTGCATACATTCCAGGCAGCGTTGTTCCTATCAGTGTGTTTATCGGTATCAGATTGGCAACACGTTGAGTACCAGATTTGAATTTTCGGTACAAGCGAAGAGGTACCAGATTCACGGAAACATTTTGATCGCCGAGGCCAAGTTTCCGTACTTTTTTCCAATCGATGTTCATAAATAAATCGGAAAAGACGAATCCAACCACAAAGCATTAATCCAACTTTTATTAGCTTTATTTAGATCCCAGATAGCACAAGGCATTCCCTGAATATTCAGAATATACCGAATATTATATGTATTTGCCATGAACATTTTCATGCGGGAAGAATAAGTTCATATCATCTCCAGGAATATTCTGAAATGCATCCGTATGTCAAATGAACAGGAGTTGCCTCGCCATATTTTTACCACATTAACGTTTCGTATGGTTACGTGTATTTAAATGCAATATTCATACGAAGTCACCTGAACATGCGGTGTACATACATGACACTCGTTACAATGAATATCCAAATGAAATCCAGAATATGCGACTCATATCCAGGTTGAAGTTTGTCGCCGATAGATGGCGCGCATGGAACAATTAGCTGCGCATAAAACCTCTCAATGGTATAAAGCTTACTGCAAGATCAAACCACAACATTATAACATCATTTTATGATTGAGATTGGTGCCTGGTGCTGAGGACTTGAATGTCCATGGTTACACTATGTTTATCCCTGTATATTCATGTGAAAAGTGGATATCCCATGAATATTCTATGTATTTTCATGCATGGAAATTATTTATCTAATATCCATATGTACTTTCATATATTCATATAGCAATTTCATATTCTTATGAAAGTCAGGTGGATGTATTTTGATGCTACCATCAGGTACCAAAAAAACGACATTTTGGTGATACACAGAATGTTCATGGGTCATTCACAATGTATAGTGTGGATATACATATTAAGTTCGCATATTCGATGAATATCCATTGTTCATTCATTGTATGTGTTTGTGTTATCTGGGAGCAGACGTAGGCAATGTGCATGCGCGGCACCTACGAGAGTAGCGACCACAGACGCAAAAGACTCAAATGATAAATAGCAAGCTGCATTATCAACATTACGGGTCTTGCAGTTATTAGGGTAATTTGAACGAAATATACAGGGTTGTTACAAATAAGGGTTTTTAGTATAAGAGGGTCCTTTTCTAATTGTGACGTCAAGCCAATCAAGCGGCAGCGCACTATGCGCAGATGGTATACTGTTTATGGCGGCGCATAGGGGGTCTGACATGGCACATCTTCCATCCTTTTATGCTGAAAACCCTTATTATTGTACCATCGTAGGTAGCTTAAAAACAAAAGAATGGACCTATTTCTTGAGTGACGTCACGCGACGACCATTTGGAGGCGCAAAATATATTTCTCCCTCTCCCGCCCATTAAAGAAAGGAATATCGGTCTCTGTCAACCGCCTCCAATTGCGCGCGAATGAATCATTTAGTCATCTTTTTTTAACGCATTCAGATTTGAGCATAATGTGTATTCTTTTCTCTCAAGAAATACCTGTATTGACGTTTCACGCATTTACGACTGTAGAAATTATGGTGCGCTAAAGTAAGGTGTTCTTATGGGTGCGACATGTTTCCTGCATAAGCGTTCTTTAAAATAGTAACGAGCGATAACTAATGACAAGGGCGCTCCTAGCGGGCACTAGCGAAATGCAATGTTGGGTGTGAATCTGCAACTGGATTACTGATTTCTTTAGCGTCTTTAGACGCTCGCTACCAGAGGGCACTGATGTCAGTAGTTATCACCAGAGGTTATCACGTTATAACGTATTTGATCACGCTTGATATTTGCGAGACATCGACTTCAAAGCATGGCGTTCGCGCTAATATGCATGCAGCCTCCATAGTCAGAGCTGGGAAAGTTACTTTGAAGTAGTAACTAGATACTTTACTGAAAAAAGAACTTAATTACAAGTTACTTATGAAAAGTAACTAGATATTGTATCTTAGTTACTTTTGGTATCTAGATACTTTTAAAAAGTAACTAAATACTTCTGTAAGTAACTAGATACAGTATTTTGGTTACTTTTGGCGTAATTTAGTTACTTTCATTAATGTTATAGAAACGGTTGGGATTGGGTTTTTCAGTAAATACCTCGACAATTTCGGCGGAGGATAATTTTTTAAAATCTCTAGCTAGCTAGTAGCTACTCATATTTTGCGCTTTGTATGTTGTACCATTAAAATTCTTTTATACCAATAGGTTCATCTAGATTTACGTTACTAACCAAAGAATAAAGATCATGGTCCACTAAAATTATAAATCTTGATGATCATGGTACATATGTACAGGGTGATCCAACCGTTTTGTCCCACTTTTAAATTGGTATATCTCCGTTGTCTTATAAGTTAGCAGCTTGAATCAAAAAGTGGATCATAGAGTAGACCTTCAAGTTTTGTTTGGTATATAGATATAGACAGATATAGATTTTTCAAGGTCAAACTGCGTCTCTGCGGAAAAAAGCTAAATTTTTTTAAATGGAACACCCGGTATATTTTGTATGTTTTCGTTAGATCTGATCATTCTAAACAAGTTTTGTATAGCATACTATAGCTCTAATTCTAACAGTTCGGCGGAAATTTTGAAATTTGTAGCGCGAACGTTGGCATTTTGAAAATCTCGAGAAAAAAACTAAAACTAAAAATATTTAAAAATTGATGCCCTGTTAATGAAGAGTATTTTAGATAATTGATGTGGTAAATTTCATTTTGAAATCTTAAGTGGTTAGCCCGGTACAGTCCTTCAAAGTGCCAACGTTCGCGGTACAAATTTCAAAATTCCCGCCAAACGGTTAGAATTAGAGCTATAGTATGCTATACAAAACTTGTTTAGAATGATCAGATCTAACCAAAAAATGCAAAATATACCGGGTGTTTCGTTTAAAAAAATGTAACTTTATTCCGCAGAGACGAAGTTTGACCTTGAAAAATTTGTTTCTATATACCAAACAAAACTTGAAGGTCTACTCTATAATCCACTTTTTGATTCAACCTTCTAACTTGTAAGACAACGGAGATATTCCAATTTAAAGTGGGACAAAACGGTTGGATCACCCTGTACATACAGCATACAGAGTTTATTTTTAAAACTTCCCACCTTGAATATCTTTGGATGTAATAAAAATATTGAATTGAAATAAAAGCTGGCCAATCCCGCACGGAGGGGGACACTTGCGCGTATATTAAGGAAATTTTTTCCACTTCCGGTTCAACCGGAAATGATCTTAACTTTGTTTTTTCAAATGGAATGACACCTTTTTCTCGAGGGATTCGGAATGTACGATTTTTTTCTGAGTTAGAAACATGTATCATAGTTGACCGGAAGTGCAGTCACGGCCACCCTAGATTTTCAAAAATATGGAAGAAGTCAGTTTTCGAAAAACGCAAAAACACCACAAGTTAGTTGTTTTGATGCAAATTTACCTGAGCAATTTCATTTTTTGATTTCTCTTATTTCTATCAAATTTTCTCTTACCTCACAATCTGTCAAAATCTCAAAAGTAAATAAAAACTAGTTACTTTTTTATGTCTTTAGATACTTACCAAAAGTAACTAAATACATGAAAAGTAACTAGATACATGAAAAGTAACTAGTTACTTTTTTATGTCTTTAGATACTTACCAAAAGTAACTAGTTACAAGTTACTTCAGTACAGTACCTAGATATAGTTACTTTTCGCAGGGAGAAAAAAAGGAACTTAGTTACTTTTTGTAACTAGTTACATGAAAGTAACTTTTTTCTATAGTTACTCCCAGCTCTGTCCATAGTGGAAATAAAATATGTCAAAATAAAGCATAAAAGCCACCTACGATGGTACAATAATTAGTACCAACCCTGTAAATCATTTGCGTAATCTCGTAGGTCTATAGGTACCTACAGACTGTCTCAGAAAGCCTCGCACTTGATTTATTGATTTTAATGGAAATGTAGGATTCTCCTTCAGATTCTAAGTCGACCGTTCGACATACAGTGTGTCTCATTTTAACTGGAACCACCCAAATATTTCGGTTAATTTTAACCCAATCAATGCGTTCTTTTTTTTGCATGTAGAGCACCAAAATCTGCACCTGCGTGATACTTCACTTTTTTTATAGACCATAATCCCAGCCTACTGCGATTTAATAGAGGCCAAAAATGACGAAATCGTATTAGGCATTTTTTTATCGAAAAATTTTATAAGGAAAAGTTGCTCAGGATGGCTCCAAATGCTTAAATCCGAAATTTCAGGAAAAAATAAAAATGTTGAATTTCTTGAGGAAGAATCACAAAATAACGAAAATTTCAATATTTTTGCAACATAATGGGTGCTGTGATATAAGAAAAACAATTGAAATTAATTGATTTGACATTTGCTATCGGCTATGGATGGATAAAACAAAAAAAAAAGTTGAAATTACTGAAATAGTGTAAGATTTTCGTTTTTCTTAACAATTTCAAGGGACACTCCAACTAATCTGTTGCAATGTGTCACAAACAGCAAACATATGCGCTTCCATTGTTGTTTTATCTCACATCACCCGTTATGTTGCAAAAATATTGACGTTTTCGTTATTTTATTATTCTTCCTCAAGAAATTCAACATTTTTATATTTTCCTGGAACTTCGGATTCAGCCATTTGCCGCGATCCTGAGCAACTTTTCTTTATAAAATTTTTCGATAAAAAAATGCCTAATACGATTTCGTGATTTTTCGCCTTTTTATTAAATCGCAGTCGGCTGGGGTTTCGGTTTATAAAAAAAGTTGAGTATTATACAGGTGCAGATTTTCGAGCTCTACATGCAGAAAAAAAGAACGCATTGAATCGGTTAAAATTAATCGAAATATTTGTGTGGTTCCAGTTAAAATGAGACACACTGTATAATAACGTAACTTAGAAAATTTTGATGTGGTCTTAAATTACTTAAAAAAAGTACTTTACTTAATTCAAAACTTAAATGTGCACTTCCGTAAATATTTTATAGTGCCAGCGTCCTGAGACACCCTGTAAGTATGATTAGCTACAAAATGGGAAAAAACCGCTCGATAGGTAATAGACAGCTTAAAAACATCTGCATTAACTTTTTAAAAAAAATATTTTTAATAAAATTTACAAAATCTAATATAAAAATGGAATAAAAGCTTTCCTTTCTTTGGGAAATTTTTTGAAAGTAGCCTTGTACCATTTATGACTTCCAATGATTGAATCGACCTACAAAGAAATTGTATAGCAAAAAAAATGCACGTATACATACAGGGTGTCTTACGAATATGGAAGAGTATGGTATCTTTGGACCTAATAAGCAAGATACGTACAGGTACACATACGGAATCTATTAAAATTATCGGCGACAATATGATATGGGGACTTTCCTATTATACGCTATTATACCAGAAGTAGAGTCCAACTTTAAATTTTAAATAGGTAACAACGCCCATTTTTCACTGCAGATTCGGATAAAATAGTTTGGGGTTAATTTTTGTGCCCTTATCCGAATCTGCAATGAGAAATGGGGGTTGCCGTTTAAAACTGGCTTTAAAACTTCAAAGTGTGACCTTGCCCATAGTCGCAAATAAATTTAAGATTCCAAATGTGCCAGTTTCTGTAAATGTTAAATCTTATAAGTGTTATACACATATCTTATTGCGTATCTCCATATTCGTGAGGTACTCTGTTTCTGTATAACTACATACAGGGTGAATCTGAAGTAGTAGTAGATATAGGCAGATACGTACGAGTTATATACATATGTACAGCTTAGAAACATGAAGATGCCCACTCAGAGCTGAATATTTACCTGGCCGCATGGACGAGGCCACGACAGAGACCGTGCAGAAGTTAGTTACCCCTACCTAACTCTATTCCAATGCTAGGCGACCAACTAAATATTCAGCTCTGGGTGGGCATGTTCATATTTCTAAGCTGTACCTACATCATGAATGCTTTTTTTCTACATACACTCTGTGCTTTCGTACCTATACCTATTTCCATAAAAATTACCTGTTTGTTGACTTTTACTTTCACTTTCAACTGACATCTGTCATATTGTCAGTACCTTATTGCATACGACGTGACCACCGTTCAAATACGTTGTCCCGCTGTCAAAAGCTATCTGGCAGGTTTGCCGCACTCGTTTTAACTACCTATACCTATACTATTTCAGACTCACTTTTTTTATAAAATAATGTTACCTGATTGGTCAGAACAAGGGCATAAACACACCACCAAGTCTTATTAGGATATAGTAATACAGTTAACGCAGTATACATAATTATCTCTGTAGTAACATGAGGAGATGAAAGATATTTAAACAAATCTCCCTGGGGAATCTCGTATTTTTCAGACACTACCGCTCCTGAATTCACAAAACTTTTAATTAATTAATTACAACTACTGGAAACATACCTTTCTTGTTTTTCCTAAGTTCGGAGAGGATTACTAAACAGCGATATTGATGAATCCAAGCCCAAAAAAATACTACAATAACAACACCATCCAAGGCTTTCACCTCATTTAAACTTATTCTGTTTGGCACATTGCCTTTAAAATAAAACATTAGAATAGAAAATAAATGTGCCAATAATTACCAGGAGCGAATCCTGCGGCTGAGCTACAAATCGCCACTAATGCAAAAAAATAATACAAACATCCAAGGGCATAGACAAAAATATTCATTTTGGCGCTTTTGCTGAATATTGAAACGAAATGTGAATCATAAAACCTTCTATAAACTTGAATGCTGTATAACAAATATGCGATAAAAACTTTAATTGCTGGAACTAACAACGGAAAGTTATAATGTAGAAGTATAAATTTTCCAGTTATTTTATTTACCTGCACCGTTTCGCTCCCCGCAAACAGTATCTAAGAGTGACATAAAATATTCTGAAACTTGATTTCCAAAAATGTATGCCGTGATGATCTCATACCAGCCCAACGGGAAAAATAAAAAAGCTGCCAAAAAATAAACGTGCCTGTTCCAGGACTTGGGCACGTCGAGTATGTTTATGGACGATTTTATGTCGGTCGTCACTTTACCAAATCGAGTAAGCTTTTCTATATATTTTGGGGTGAAGGATTCAAAGGCATTTTGTAAAATCGACAACATCAAATAGAGAAGACTTAAGAGTGCCAATACTAAAGCCAACCAGTTCATTTTGGATTTCAAGTGGTCCTGGAATACAAATAATGTTTTAAAGTCCCGTCGCATATTAACGAAAGTGGGGGTTGTGTGTCTCAGGCTTTTTTTTGTTGGTTTGTAAACGGGATTTCAGTTGACAGTTAGTGACGGGAGTTTTGACGGATGTGAAATCCCGTTTACAAACCAACAGAAAAAAAGCCTGAGACACACAACCCCCGCTTTCGTTAATATGCGACCGGACTTTACTTATATTAAGGTTCTATATTCCATGTGCGATTATTGCTATAGGTATATCGCGATTTCTGTGGTTTCACACTAAATAATTCAGTAAAACTCCCCAGAAATCGCGCAAAAAAGTTGCGATATATCGCACATGGAATACAACATTATAGTGTTACAGTTACATAACGGGTGTCCTAAAAAAACCGAACGAAATATTTTTGGGGACAACTCATCCATTTTTTAACCGATCTGGATTAACGTGGACTTAAATTAAAGCTAAAGAATCAGGTTATCGATTCATTCAAGAGACCATGACAGATGGCGCTGCCGTAGTAGCCTTAGCCATGCTTGTTTTAAAGGCTTACTTTAGGTGCTCGGGGATTGGTCAGTTAACAACCAATGGTTATGAGATAAAAATAACCTTGAAGCACGTTTACTTTTCTTCAAAAAGCTGCTTTCAGAAGTTCGTTATGATTCACGAATAATTTTCTGTGATTTTTTAAAAATCATATCTTTTCCCTTATTTTCACGCTTAATGACCATAACTGAAGTAACAGCGATGCATTTTCAGCTTAATTTTCAGTAATAGACGATCTAATTGAATGAAAAACACAAGCGGATGCGAATTGGAGGAAATTTAAAGGTTATTACTGAGAATTAAGCTTCTTGTTGCTTCATTGTTACTTTAGTCATGGTCATTCTGCATGAAAAAATGTGAAAACACATATTTTTTAAATAATCACAGAAAGTCAATGCGTAAACCAAATTAACTTCTGAAAAAAGATTCTTAAAGAAAAATGAACGTCCTTCAAAGTTATGTGAGCCTCATAACGACTGGTTGATAATTGACCAATCCCCACCCCCCTGAAATAAACCTTTGAGACAAGTATCACTAAGAGAACTATTGCAGCACCATCTGTCGTAATTTCCTAGACAGTTCGAAAGCCTGATTCCTTGGCTTGAAATTAAGGTCAGGTTCATCCAAATCGGATAAGAAATGCACGAGTTATTACCAAAAATATTTCGTTCGGTTTTTTTTAGGACAGCCGTTAGAATCAAAATAAAAAAACATAATCCTGAAAAAACACTATTTTACACTTACATACAGCACAGCTTTATAAGAACAATATAGAACACTAACGTGTTAGACTTCTTTTTCATGAGTATGTACCTCGTACTGCAGTATGCATTAATAATTTACTTTAATGGGCAATTAATCATTGGTGTCGTAGAATTACATGACAGCCATTGCCAAGCAGTTATTTTGTATATCTTCTCCTGCAGGTACACTAAAGTTAAATTTTTGTTATCACGATCATGAATACTTCAAACGTGCCTTTTTGCCTTTTTTGCATGTTGCATAAACTCTCAATAGATATGTCACTATATTGTTTTTGATAAGATAAAATGCTGATACAAAATTTAACAAAATATTACAAGAAAACAAACTTTTACAGTTTCTTTTTTACTGACAAAAAGAAATGTTTTTTCATGATTCTACAATTTGAAAGACAAATAGCCAGCTACGATTGGTCCACAACTAAGCGTTTGTAGTGTGGTTCGAGCGATCTAGTAACAATTTTGATTGTTTTTCTTATTTTAGAATAGGAATGGATCGCTTGAAAATGGCAACATCGCAATTTTCGGTACTGAGACAAGCTATACGTGTTAATATTTTGTAAGTTTTAAACAGTTTCAAAAATTGTTTGCAGTGTTTTGTGGCGCATGCAACACATTATTGAGTATAATTAAGGGTAGGTATTATTATATTCTCAATAAATACTACAAATTATCAAAATTCACTGTACAAATGTGCAATTATGTATAAAAGGTTCATAGACGATGTAAATAGTCAGCAGCAAACTATTTAATCAAAGAAATAATGTATAGAGTTTGTCAACCTTGCCGGAACAAGTCGCTACAAAACACAGAAATAACCAGTTTTAAATATTATTCGGAAGGTAAAATCCACCTGTAGGCACTTCAAAACATTACAAACAATTACTGAAACTGTTTAAAACCTGTAAAATATTGACATATGGCCTTATGGCGAATGTTATTGCTCGCTTCAGTACAGAAAATTACGACGTTGTCGTTTTCAAACGACCGACCCCTTTATAGTCGCGATTCAAATTAATTTGTGACGTCACATTGTAAAATATTTTGTAGGAAATGTTCAATCAAATGTCTGCTCTCTCTTCTGTGAGGTTAGACACGACGTAGAATCGCAAATTAACAGCGACATCTATTGAGTTTTTGCGATACTTACTTAAAAGTAAAAAAAAACAGGTAACAGGTGATTATGGCACACATCTTGTATACCTATTATATGCTGTGATATTATACAGGGTGTTCCAATGAAAAGTAGTCACCCCAAATATTTCGTAAACCAAATAAAATATGAAAATTCGCTCGGACAGGTCGACTTAAATCCATGCTTGGCGAAATTTCAAAACTCATCTCCTAACCCCCACCTACCCCCACATGAAAATTTTAAATGGCAACCCCCCACTTGTGATACATCATTTGAAAGCTAATTTCATTGCCAATCTAATGCTATAACAATTTTTGATATTTGTTCAACTCTAGCGCCTTCTATGGTCAAATTTTAAATTACATTAGGGCCCTCTGTGATGCATCATTTGAAAGGGTTTGAAATTCTCTGTAAACTGTTGCAAGAATTTTTGAAATCCACCCACTCGTTCAAAAGTTATATTGAAAGACATGAGCTGGTTCTGGGCCTAGAAATCCTTCAAGTTGAGGCTGTAACTTTTGAACGAATGGATGGATTCAAAAAATTCTTGCATTAGTTTACAGATAATTTCAAACCCTTTCAATAAGGGACCCTAATGTAATTTAAAATTTGAACATAGAGGGCACTAGAGTTTAACAAATATTAAAAATCGTTACAGCGTTAGATTGGCAATGAAATTAGCTTTCAAATGATGTATCACAAGTGGGGGGTTGCCATTTAAAATTTTGAAATGGGGGCAGGTGGGGGTTAGGGGGTGAGTTTTGAAATTTCGCCAAGCGTGGATTTAAGTGTCCCCCTCCAAATATAAATCGAACTGCCCGAGCGAATTTTCATATTTTATTTGGTTTACGAAATATTTGGGGTGGCTACTTTTCATTGGAACACCCTGTACTTACGTGCTCGGAATAAAATAATGTTGACGCAAGATATCTAGTGGTAATTTTTGTAATATATGGCATATAAAGAAAATTGCAAAGCTCTTCTTAAAGTGAATTAGTTTTGTAATTGCAATTTTTACTAATTAAGGGCCGATTTCATAATAAAAGTTAAAGGTCCTTTAAAGTTAAAGTCGACTTTAAAGGGAATTTTCACTAATCAGGAGACGCCCTTTTGAAATATTGCTGAGCAAATATTTAAAGGACCCTTAATTTTGATTATGAAATTGACCCTTAGGGCCGATTTCATAATAAAAATTAACGGTCCTTTAAAGTTAATGTCGACTTTAAAGGGCATTTTGGCCAATCAGGAGCAGTCCTTTTGAAACGTTGCTAAGCAAATATTTAAAGGACACTTTAATTTTGATTATGAAATCGACCCTTAGACCCATACGTAATATATGTACCTATTATTACTGTGCTATTATTAAAATTACGTATGAGCTGGAAAAAAATTAAAGCTAAAATGAAATAAGTAGTGGTATCTTACTTTTGTATTCCTGCTGTTTGATTTTAAATATTAGGTGCGCCACTGATAAGAACAATATGTAAACATATTGTCAACACACTCTTCAATAATAACCAATTTAATTAATAAATCTCAGAAAAAATAATAACAATTTACAATTTTGTAAAAACGTGCGTCATTCACAGCTGGTTTCTCCCTTTCCGTCAACCAGTTTTGTTTAGGTGTTTCATAGGTTGTATAACCACGGAATGCCGTCACGATTTGTGGAAACTTCCCCCCTCCAGTTGGACCCACCTTCAAGTGTTTTCAGATAAAATTCGAACCGTCTGCCTAATCGTTTGAATTTTGATACCTATCTTTGTTTAGACCTTGATCTCTTGATTGACAAAACCACGTTTGAACATTGAAGAAATTTGAAATAAATAAAAAGGTTTTTAAAAACAGTAATTGCGCAGTTGAATTTATATCGAAAAAGTAAATAAAGTCTCAAATTTCCACAGATTTTTTCGAACTTTTTGAAAATCTAGGGTGGCCGTGACTCCACTTCCGGTCTGGTATGACATGTTTGTAACTCAAATGGTATATTAAAAAACACGTGTTTCATAATTATCGCACGAGGATGTTTGGACAACGAGGGCGGAAAAGCCCGCGTTTTACAAAATCCGAGTGCTGTAAGAGCCTTATGAAACATTTTTTATACAATTTTTTCTATTTCGGTTAAGTACCCAACTTGTTAGAAAAAAATTGGTTTTTCATTTTCAAAGACGAGGTCAATGTTCGCTTGACAGTTGGCGATTGTTGGACACAATCGTTGTCTAGGTTATGATGTAAACAAAAGCTGTGCTCTAATAGAGCACATTAGAGAACGCGTTTGCGAGCTATAATAGTATATTAAAAAGGCCAATTAACTTTTCTAAATGAAAAGAATACTTGAAAATTTAATATATTTCAGAATAGCACACGGAAAAATATCTGATTATTCACATCAAAAAATAAGGTTGACCTGTCCGAGGATATTTCCGAAATATTCCTCTCGATAAAGTTGTTCAATTTATTTCTTACTTTTGAAAAGTTAGTACTTAGTACTTACTTACCTACCCAAGTGTGGTCGTAGAAAAAACTGAACAATATTGCTGCCTTTCCCCACAGTCAAAAGAAAAATACAGCTGACAATTCGACTCATTTAAAATTGACCAATGACAGCAGTGAGCAAATGACGAATTTCTGACCAACCACAACAATTTGCACCTGATGTGTTTGTACTAGTCCAAATATCCGCTGAAATTTAGTTTGATAGCTGTCACAATTTTCATGAAATGTTGCAATTTTTATATTAATTTGGCGAATGGTCCTCCGAATACTATTCGTAAGTACAGAATTGTCGACTTCCGTGATGCCTGGATACTCCTGCTTGTCGACAATTTAGCAGGTACTTACTAATAGTATTATATATATGATTATTTTATACATTAAGTATTGAACCAATCCAAAGCAGCATTTAGTATACCAGGAACCAATCAAATCCTGATTACAGTGATAATACTACAACGTCAACTTGACACTACATACTCAATACTTTAATTTATAAAATAATCTGCAAAATACGATTCGTAGTCTCTTGGTTGCTTTGTTGAGTCCTCATGGATGCACTACTTGTCAAATGGTGGATTTTTTTCAGCCATAAAATCTACCATTTTGACTCGTAGTTGACAGCCATTCGGACGTCAAAACCCGCAGCAATCAAGAGACTACTCGTCGTATTACTATTGAGAATCGTCTGCATTCTAATGAACAGAGCAATAACGCAAGTCTGAGAACAAATCCGAAACGTATAGGTACCGAGAAAAGGGGTGGCCCCATTATGTACAATTTACAACTCTCGTTACGTACAGTCAGGAGATAAAATATTGGCCCTCGACCGCGAACAATGTCGACAGATTCTTAAAAAAGGCACTCAACATAGGTTTGTGAAGACTTGTATCCCACTCGAATCGTTTTAATAAAGAGGTTTTCACGTTCAATTTGAATTTTTTGATAAAGCTTGTGAGAATCTATCCACATTGTGAGCGGTCCAGGCTCATTATTTTATCTCCTGGCAGCAAAATTCCTATCTATAGACAACTGGTATGTACTGTTAATGGTAAGTACGGCTCACCGTCAAAAATAATACAGCGTGAAGACTGGAGCCACTTTGCAAAAGATAACTCAAATCGCATGTAGGTATTTATCGTTACTAGTATATCAACTGAGCGGCAGACCTTTTTTTTTACAACGAATTGATAATGCATGGACTGATGGACAGGTTTTTGAAGGTAACTCATAAAGACCACTTGAATATGACACCTTTCCGTTAATTAGCAGTTAATAAATTTGTCCGTGACCATGACAGCTCCATAACAGTTATTTATGATGTAAGTGTTAAAAGAGGTATTTCATTTTGTGAGAAGGGAAGTTTGGGACACGACGCGCAGCGGAGTGGCCATCCCTTCGAACAAAATAAAATCACTTTTAACACGCATATCATACACTGTTTTTCTACAAACACGATTAAAAGCAAAAGTTTTCACATTATTAGTTGAGAAAGTCCATGAAATTCGCTGTAACTAAGGTATAGTGACAATTTGTTGCATTGTCACCTTTAACACTGAGTGTTAAAAGCGAATCAATTTTAACATAAATGTTAAACGAAAATGACTTTTAATTGTTTCATACTTTTAATACTGGTGTCATAAAATGTCATTTTTAACAATTGTCAACAAACGTTAAAACAACTGTTTTTCTATTTCGGTTTTCTAATGAACGCTTCATAGCACCCAAACGCTTTCTCTAATGTGCTCTATTAGAGCACGGCATTTGTTTACATCGTAACCTTGACAACTATTGTGTCTAACAATCGAATTAACTGTCAAGCCTGTCTTTGAAAATGACAATCCGAATTTTTCTTGAAAACATTAACAAGTTGGGTATCCGAAATAGAAAAACTTGTATAAAATACGTGGCTCTTATCGCACTCGGATTTTGCAAAACTCGGGCTTTTCGCCCTCGTAGTCCAAACATCCTCATGTGATAATAATTGGCCTTATGAAACGTGTTTTTTGAAATACTATTTTAATAGTATGTAGAAAAATAAAATTTTAGACCAGCTTGGACGTTGTAACGCAATTATTATCCAACAAATATTTCGACGTTGGGACAATGGGACATATTGTTTTTCAAGTCGACCTGATTGGGCGTCGTCCTGGCAACGTAACGCATACAATGCATCATAGTTGTATTAAGGGTGCGCACGGATTCAACGAAATGCAACCAATTATACATTCTTCTTTCATTTTGGGCCATGTGGATGCTTTTCAGGATCTAGGAATTTTGTTTGATTGCCAGTTATCTTTTACTAGTCATTTGGAACACATTGTCACGAAGTCATTTCAGTCTTTTGGCTTCATTTACCGAAATTGTAAAAATTTTTCATCTAAAACGCTGCTTACTTTATTTTTCTCACTTATTCGATCTCGCCTTGAATATGGCTGTTTGATATGGTTTCCCATTCATCAAGTTCACGTTAGCTATCTAGAATCCATCCAAAGGAAATTTTTGAAATTTGTTTCTTACCTTTTGGATGGTGAGTATCCCGTGAGGGGTATTGGTCAGTCTTTGCTTTTGAGCCGTTTTGGTGTTAACTCGCTTAGCACCAGACGTGTCATTTTAATTATTCGGTTTTTATTTAATCTTTTAAATAATAATATAGATTGTCCTATGCTCCTCGGGAAGATTAATTTCTTAGTTCCAAGAGCTAATGCTCGCCATTGTTTCACCTTCTATTGTATGCCACATAAAACTAATGTCCTTTTGAAATCTCCTATATCACTAATGTGTAGTTATTTTAATAAATTGCCGATTGATTGTGACATTAATTTTACAGGCTTCAAGCCTTTCTCTGATATAGTTGTTAATACGTTTGGTATATAATTTGATAGTAATCCGCATATGTAATTGCTTACTTTCTTTCTATTTTCTGTTTCTGCTCTGCATTCAATTCAATTCAATTTTGTTACATTCTAATTTCCTGTAATTGGGCGTCAGCCTGTTGGAAATAAATTATTATTATTATTATTATTATTTAATCTTGTGTATTTTTAATTTCACAAAAACATGCCTTACGAAGACAAATTGACTTCGGAAAAAATTTACAAGTGGAAGAGCAGTCGTTACGTTGTTTACTGACTATTCCAGATTTGTTATTTTGTTGAATTAAATTAAAGAAGAAAATTAAGAAATCGTGATGAGATTTCTTAATTTTTTTCTTAAATTTATTTCAACAAAATAATGAAATAACTTAATGACTACTCTTCCATGTGTTATTTTTTTCCGAAGTTAATTTGTCTTCGTAAGGCATATTTGTGTGAAATTAAAAATACGTAGGATTAAATGAAATAAGAATGTATAATTGGTTGCATTTAGTTGAATCCGTGCGCACCCTTAATGTTGCACGAGTTGATTCGTGACGTAGTGGCGCGAACAGCATCCATTCAAATTATTTCTGGTTTGCTGCAACGTATTCAGAAAAATGAAATAGCTCGTTCTGTAAAATAAATTTATTAAAATTATTGGTAATTACTAAAATTATCTTGTAAAAAAATAGAACTACACTTTATTTTTTTTCGTCGAAGTCTTTACCTCTTTCACACGTGCGGCGAATCGAAGCGAGTTAAGAGATTCGCCGTAACACTCTTCGTAGGGCGCAATATTTGCCAACATCAGAGTCTTCGAATTTCCGCCGAGGGAAGATTGCAGCATAAAAGTCAATTTCGAGTCCCTATAAGGGATGTGACGATCGTTGTTATACAAGGCCAACATCACCTTTGATAGCGAGGACAGGCTTTTATTGATATTTTTTGTTTCCTCCAAACGGTCAGAAGTCTTAGCACTCTCTGATCCCGCCAAGTCGACCAAATTGAGAGTACCTTCGTAGGTGATGGCGCTTGTAGTGTTGGTTGACTTGACTTTGATGATACTCACTGCATGGGATCGCGAGCTGTTTTGGTTGAAATTTGTGGCGGCGGTGGCCCTATATCCCAGAGCCCTCTCCATGAGCCCCTTTAATTCGATGGCGGAGTTTACCCCACGAATGGTCAGATTTTTGATGGTGGCGACTCCGTCGCAGCATTGCACGGTTGGGGGATGGGGTGCATCGAGATTGAGTAGGTCTTTGAGGGTTTCGTTGTAAACCTCGGTAAAGCCACAGGTGAGGGTGTAATGCCAATTGGTCTTCTTCATGTTGGATATTTTGTCGAATAGGAAATCGATGGCGCGCGGTATCACGCCTTAAACAAAACAAAAAAAAATTAGGTAATTGTACAGCCAACACTATTGCCCACCCCAAAAATTGCCCTTTACCCTGAAGTTTTGATTTTTCTACAGTGTGTATGAGTGTATGGGTACTAAAAACCATTCAGATGACGTAAAAATTCCTTTATTGGCCCAAAAATGTGACGTCACGAGATTTTCAATTGAGCTATTTACATGCAATAAATAATTTTTGCCCACAAGTTGGTTATTTAAGGCCCTAGGATCACGCTACATCAGGTTACCAATCTGCAGAAGCTAAAAAGCTAACGGAAGATGTATATCAATGCGACGTGTATCCCTGTAGATGTTTATTCACCGTGAATGATTCATTATGTTGAGTTGAACTTGGTGGTTTTTGGTGCAGATGTAATCTGCACCTAGTAGTAGTGCCGAAGCATATGCTCATGATAAGGAAATCGTGAGGGCATATCAGCAGGTGATGAATTTTTTCGCTTTCAATTAGTATCTTCCGGTTGTAATAGTCCACGCAATGAATGACCAAAATGGGGTTGTAGAGAACATGGAAGGGGGGAAAATTTTTCTCTTCGAGAATGTGTTGGGGGTAGTTAGGAGGTAAACATACTAAAAGTCCCCGGCCCTACCCCGTCCGCCTCAGGGGGGGAGGGGGGCGGAAAGGTCCCTTTTTTTGTTTTTTCGCTTATAACTTGAAAATGGTGCGTAGTAGCGAAAAAATCCATGTATGAAAATGAAAGCCTATAAAATTTTCTACAACTCTGCTATTATACATTAATAAGGAAAAACGCACCGTTTTCGAGATATCCCCGCTCTCAAAAGACCGCAATTGTCAAAACAAACTTTTGCTTTTAATTCCTCAGTTTTTGATTTTGCAGAAAAGTCGTCAGGAAGAAAGTTTTAGAGCGTTAAATTTCCTTCAAGAATATATATATATACAGGGTGGTTCCTTTTTCACTGCTCACCACTGGCATCTTCTAAACGGTAAGAGGTACGAAGTCGATTAAATTACAGAAATATTGCACTGTTTAAATTTCACTTGGAGCTTTTATATTACTGACAGCTGTCAATTGAATGGCATCGTCAGAAATTTTTTAGGACTTCTAGATTTTGAGTAACGGTAGTCAAGTTTTTATTCTCTTAAGGTAGCCAAATTGTATTTTAACACCATCGGACACATAAAAAATTAGCTTTCAAAAATGTGATCAAAATGGACTTTTTTGACAGATCGTCAAAATTCGAAAATTGATATGAGTAAGTTGTAAAATGAGCCTAATTTTATGAAAAAAATTTCAAGAGAGTACACCGACTTTTTTCATCTCTTATGACGTCAAAAACAATTGAATTTTGAGCGATAATACAGGGTGTCCGGAAATTAGAGGATAATATTTTAAGGGCGTATTCTATGATCAAAAAGACGAAGAAAAGTTTTAATAAACATGGGTCGAAAAATGCCCCCTAAGGGAGCATTTAAATGGAACATTTGGGAAGTGGTGTTTTCTAAATTTCTTCAGACCGTGAAATTGGGTATCTTTAATAAGTCTTTGTAGTTGAATTTACTACCGTGGAGAAAATTTGAAAGTTTCATTCATAAGCGTCCCGTACAGGGGGGGCTTAGGACTAACTTGGCTCAAACATTTTTGTAAATCGTTTTTGCTCAAATCTGACACCAGAATCTGAACATCTGAAGTTTTTTGCGTAAAAATGATGCTCTTGTTTGAAATCGCTAGGACGCACCATTTTCGAATGAATTGACCCTAGTCGTTTAAGAGCACGAAAATCTGTCGCAGAAGATTTTAGTTTATTTACCAAATTAATCAAAAACGAGTTCAGGGTCTGATTCCTTAAGTGATTTTAGGAAAAAAAGTTGGTATGGACACATGGCGGAAAATGCTTCCTACAGGACTTATGGGGTCCAGGAAAGCTGACGTTCTTCAGTACCCCATACCTCCCTTAAGAAGCGTTTTCCGCCATATGTCCATACGAACTTTTCTTCCTAAAATAACACAAGGAATCAACCCCTGAACTCATTGTTGATAATTTGGTAAATAACTAAATAAAAATCTGTGACAAATTTTCGTGCTCTAAAACCACTAGGGGCAATTTATTCGAAAACAAGAGCACCATTTTTACGTACAAAACTTCAATAATTCAGACTCTGCTGCTAAATTTGAGAAAAAACAACTCACAAAAATTATTTGAGCAAAACTTTAAAATTTTTACCTCGATAATGAATTCAGCATCAAAAACTTACTAAAGATGCTCAATTTCACGTTGTTATTTTTAACCGTTTTGAAGAAATTTAGAAAAAAACACCTTCAAAGTAGGAGGCATTTTTCGACCAATGTTTATTAAAACTTTTCTTCATATATTTGATCGTAGAATACGCCCTTAAGATTTTCCCGACACCCTGTATAATAAATCCAGAAGTCGTGCCACGCGAACTTTGACATGTTTTTTCAAAAAAGTTCATGTTAGTTACATTTTTAAAAACGTAATTTTTTTGTGTGTCCGATGGTGTCAAAATTCTATATGGCGGTCATAAGAGAATAAAAAGTTGACTACCGTTACTCAAAATCTAGAGTCCTAAAAAATTTCTGACGATGCCATTCAATTGACAGCTGTCAATAATATATAAAAGCTCCAAGTGAAATTTAAATAGTGCAATATTTCTCTAATTTAACCGACTTCGTACCTCTTACCGTTTAGAAGATGCCAGTGGTGAGCAGTGAAAAAGGAACCACGCTGTATACAGGGTGGTCGTTTTATCTTGAGACTGGCAAATATCTCGAAAAGGAAGCATTCTAGAAAAAAATGTTTTGTATAAAAGTTTTATGACTTCGACGGGGAAAATAGATGACATCATCGCCATTTTGATTCAAGGTCATTTTCAAGGTCAAATGAAGGTCAACTTGATTTTTTAAAATGGAAACCTATATTTTTTATTACAGATTCTTATTCCCCATAAAAGAACAAACAACTCTCATCTAAATTATTTTTGGATCCGATGGATGTAAATTTTAACCTTTTTCGAAATCCCTAGATATTCCCTAGTAACAGCGGCAAGACAAAACAAATGAACAACCGTTCTAACTTAGCAAGATGAATTCTAGATAAATAAACCACAAAAATTGTTGTAGATTTTGTTTTTGCCATGCCGCGAAGGCAATGGATTTCGAAGAAGACTAAAAATTTTGATTTAAATATCTGACCATCCATCGGATCCAAAAATAGTTTAGATGAGAGTTGTTTGTTCTTTTACGGGGAATAAGAATCTGTAATAAAAAATGTAGGTTTCCATTTAAAAAAATTAAGTTGGCCTTCATTTGACCTTGAATCAAAATGGCGTCGATGCCATCTATTTTCCCCCTCGACTTTTATACAAAACATTTTTTTCTAAAATGCGTCCTTTCCGAGATATTTGCCAGTCTCAAGAGAAAACGACCATCCTGTATATACTATATACAGGGTGTTCCAATGAAAAGTATCCACCCCAAATATTTCGTAAACCAAATAAAATATGAAAATTCGCTTGGACAGGTCGATTTTTATTTGGAGGGGGACACTTAAATCCATGCTTAGCGAAATTTCAAAACTCACCCTTTCACCCCCCTCTACTCTCACTTCAGAATTTTAAATGGCAACCCCCCACTTGTGATACATCATTTGAGAGCTAATTTCATTGCCAATCTCACGCTGTAACAATTTTTTATATTTGTTGAACTTTAGCGCCCTCTTTGGTCAAATTTTAAATTACATTAGGGCCCTTTGTGATACATCATTTGAAAGGGATTGAAATTATCTGTAAACTAATGCAAGAATTTTTTGAATATATCCATTCGTTCAAAAGTTAAAGCCTAATCTTGAAGGATTCCTAGGCCCAGAACCAGCTCATGTCTTTCAATGTAACTTTTGAACTAGTGGGTGGATTTCAAAAATTCTTGCATCAGTTTACAGAGAATTTCAAACCCTTTCAAATGATGTATCACAAAGGGCCCTAATGTAATTTTAAATTTGACCATAGAGGGCGCTAGAGTTGAACAAATATCAAAAATTGTTACGACGTTAGATTGGCAATGAAATTAGCTTTCAAATGATGTATCACAAGTGGGGGGTTGCCATTTAAAATTTTGAAGTGGGGGTAGGTGGGGGTTAGGGAGTGAGTTTTGAAATTTCTCCAAGCATGGATTTAAGTGTCCCCCTCCAAATAAAAATCGACCAGTCCGAGCGAATTTCCATATTTTATTTGGTTTACCAAATATTTGGGGTGGATACTTTTCGTTGGAACAGCCCTGTATATTCTTGAAGGAAATTTAACGCTCTAAAACTTTCTTCTTGACGACTTTTCTGCAAAACCAAAGACTGAGGAATTAGAAGCACAAGTTTGTTTTGACAATTGCCGTCTTTTGAGAGCGCGGATATTTCGAAAACGGTGCATTTTTCCTTAATAATGTATAACAGCAGAGTTGTTGAAAATTTTATAGGCTCTCATTTTCATTCAAGGATTTTTTCGCTACGACGCACCATTTTCGAGTTATAAGCGAAAAAACAAAAAAAGGGACCTTTCCACCCCCCTCCCCCCCTGAAACGGACGGGGTAGAGGCGGGGACTTTTAGTATGTTTACCTCCTATCTACCTCTCTACAACCCCATTTTGGGCATCCGTTGTCTGGACCAATACCACTGAAAAGCTTAATTAACGTACCTTTTTTGCGTTAAGGGCACACATTTTCGTAGAGAGAGCCATATTAGAGATTTTTCACTAAATACCCAGAGGTTAACTTTATTTGACAAATTTTTTTGTTTCTAGCACTTTTGTGCATCAATTGTAGATACATAGTATGAATCTACATTTCAAGAGCTTTCAAATAAAAAAAAGAAAATGCAAATTGTCCCAACATTTACAGTTACGAGCGATTTTATATACAGTGAGGTTCAAAAGTTGCTTCCCCCCTTTCGAACTCTGTAGGGGAGGGGCACTTCGGAAAAACTCTGGGGCACATAACCTTTATTAATTTCATGCAGTCTGAGGGTGCTGTCAAATACTTTTTTCCACTTCCGGTTTAGCCGGAAATGACCCTGAAATTAATTGATACCCACATTTTTTTCAACTAATTCGGAATCTACGAATTTTTGTAAGTCAGAAACACGTGTCGCACTTGACCGGTAATCAAGTCACGGCCACCCCAGATTTTCAAAAACATCGAAGAAATCGGTGAAAAACGAAGATTTTTGAAAATTGCAAAAACACGTCAACCTTATTTTTTTGATACAAATTCAACTCGGCAGTTAAGTTTCTTCTTTACTTCGTTTTGAATTTTTCAAATTCTCTGATTTTTTACGATTGGTGATTTTTACAAAAAGAAATTAGAAAAATGTAATCGGGCAATCGAATTCGCATCAAAAAAATAAGGTTGACGTGTTTTTGCAATTTTCAAAAATGTTCGTAGTTCACCGATTTGTTCGATGTTTTTGAAAATCTAGGGTGGCCGTGACTTAATCTCCGGTCAAGTGTGGTACGTGTTTCTAACCTAGAAAAATTCGTAGATTCCGAATTAGTTGAGAAAAATGTGGGGTTTAATTTAAAAAAACAATTTTAGGGATATTTCCGGCTAAACCGGAAGTGAAAAAAATATATTTGACAGCTCCCCCAGACAGCACTAAATAAATAAATGTTATGTGCCCCAGAGCTTTTTCCAAAGTGCTCCTCCACGATAGAGTTCGAAAGAGGGGAAACAACTTTTGAACCTCACTGTATGATTGACGGCGCCATCTTTAAACGCCCGCCATTTTCGAAAATTACTCTTCTGAGATGTCCATCATGGTTTTTTGGCATATAGGAACATTCCCTGAAAACGGCATTTAGTTCGCCAAAATGGTACCAAAATCGTGATTTTGCAGCCCATGGCACATCGACTAATAATTTCTAACATCGTGTGCAGCTATTAGTCGTTCAGTTCTTACCTGGATGTTCTTTGGTGCCCTGCATCGTGTACGTCTTTCCTGATCCCGTTTGGCCATAGGCAAAGACGCACACGTTGTAACCGTCGACCACCGACTGAACCAACAGGGACAGTTCTTCGAATATCTCATTTTGTGTGCTATGCTGGGAAAACACTCGGTCGAACGAGAATTCTTGTTTGTATTCGACTATTTTTCCCGTCGCACTAACACTATCTCTCGTCTTTCGAATCTCCATGGAGGCATCATCGGGGAAAGTAAAGTCGCACTCCTGCATTCTGTCGCCCTCGAGCGGAGGCCGTACACGGCAAAATACTCGCATGTTTCCTTTCAGATCCAAAATCGTGTTGTGGAGGGTTCGGCGCAGATCCTCATCTTCGTCTATTTTCGTTTGGAACTCCTTCAGAGTTTCCTCGAGCTGTGAACATTTGGTTTGTGATTTGACCAGCATCTCGAGTACAGAATCGGCCGCAGATTTTGACTTTTTCAGGTCCTCCGCTACCTGGCGGAGACTCTCCTCGGCCTCCTTACATCTACGCTCCTGATCTTCACACCGCTGTTGACATGCGTCGTTTTCTCTGCGGAGGTGCGCAACGCTCGCCGACAGTTCTGCCTCCTTGGCATTTGAAACCTCAATCTGTCTCCTCAGGTTTTCAATTGTTCCCTCAAGATGAGGAACTCTTTCGCCCAGCATTACTTTTTCCTGTTTTAACCTTCGGATTTCCTCGTGCAGGGCGGGCACACCTGAAATATAATTTTTTAAAAAATAGTGTTGTGAATGATTATACAGGGTGTAAACGAAACTCGTCGCCAAATTTTACCTGTAGATTCTTCTATGAAAAAAGTTCCTACGAACATATGCCGAAAAATGCCTCCTAAGGGAGGTGGGGCCTCTTAAAAGGGCCGCTTTGAAAGTGGTGTTTTCTCAATATCTTCAAAACAGTTAAAGATAGCAAGGTGAAATTTGGTGTCTTTAGTAAGTCTTTGATGATGAATTTATTGCTGTGGAGAAAATTTTAAAATTTTGATCATAAGCGACTCGTACAAAATTTGCTCAAACTATTTTCTTAGTCGTTTTTTCTCAAATTTTACACAAGAATCTGAAAATATGAAGTTTTTTACGTAAAAATGGTACTCTTATGTGACATCGATAGAATGCACCATTTTCGAAAAAAATGGCTCTGCATTGGTTCAGGGCTCCAAAATTTGTGATGGAAGACATCAAAATACCGTAAACAAGTCCATGGGAGGGTTCCTTACTTCATTCTAGAAAGAAAAGGTTTTACGGACATGAGTCGAAAAATGCTTCCTAAGGGAGCTAGAGTCCTTCAAACAACAGGTCCATAAGAACTGTTCTTTCTAGAATAAAGTAAAGAACCCTCCCATGAACTTGTTTACGGTATTTTGATGACTTCTATCACAAATCTTTGAGCCCTGAACCAATGAAGAACCATTTTTTTCGAAAATGGTGCATCCTATCGATGTCACACAAGAGTACCATTTTTACGTAAAAAACTTCATATTTTCAGATTCTTGTGTCCCATTTGAGAGAAAATGTTTGCCCAAATTTAGTCCTAATCCCCCCTGTACGGGATGCTTATGATCAAAATCTTAAAATTTGCTCCACTGCAATAAATTCAGCATCAAAGACTTGCTAAAGATACCCAATTTCACGGTACTACAGTTCATTTCAAGGGTTTAGTCCGGTCAGTCCGGTTCAGGTACAACGCTCTAGGTTAGCTCCGTCTTTTTCTACACAACGTCTGGCAATTCACCCACGTTGTAACGTACAGTCCTAAGAGTGTCTACTATCGCGTCTCTGTTTAACACATATAAATGGAAGAGACGGATATATCACCCGTTAAAGTATTCTCTAGGACTCGATCGGGGCGCGAAACTATTCCACCACTCATATTTCCGTAGAAACACAATTCTTTTTAAAAGTAGGTACTTTGTGTTGACTGTGATGGAATAACCAGGTTTCACTGTTACTTACGACGGTCAGGTCGAGGATGAGTGGAACTCATTTGCATTTTACGATCTAACGGACTAAACCCTTGAAATGAACTGTACCTATAACCGTTTTGAGGATATTGAGAAAACACCTCTTTCAAAGTGGCCCCTTTAAGGGCGTTTTTTTTTTCGGCATATGTTCATAGGACCTTTTTTCATATTTTTCATAAAAGAATCTACTGGTGAAATTTGACGATGAGTTTCGTTTACACCCTGTATTTAGCAAAATGATATACAGGGTGTAAACGAAACTCGTCGCCAAATTTTACCTGTAGATCAAGGGGCACTCATTAGACCATTTGGTGTCCCACATTGCACAATCTGTGTCAATATTGTGCAATTTTCAACTATTTCGCACATTGTGCAGTCATTGCACACATTACACAATTATTGCACACATTGCACAACAATCGGACGTGGCAGTACTTTGCAGTTCAAACCTAATTTGTTGAAATAATTGTTCAAAAATCTGAATGTAGTACGGTAAAATTTTGAGAAATAGAGACTAAGGCTCGGAATTTTTGCCAAAACCGTTAGTCGACTAGTAAAATATCCGATAGTCGAATAAACCGATTAATCGACTATCAAGAATTAATCGACTATTCGATTAATCGACTTGTCGAATAGTCGACTAGTCGATTAGCCTGTTAGTCGACTAGTCGGTTAATCGATTAGTCGACCGATCAATTAGTCGATTAATCGAATAGCCAACCGATCAATTTCTCGATTAATCGACTAAACAAATTGTCGCCTAATCGTGACCGGTCGGTTGTCTTCGTCCATGGGGAGAGAGTGTTTAAGTTGACAAGTCCCATGTGCCCATAGTGACAAATAATAATCCAATGATTTATGGCCGATTGCACCGTAATTTTAAGGGGTTCCTTAAGTGATCCTTAAAGTCCTTTAAAACCATTGTGTCAACAAACGTACCTATCTACGGAATTAAACGTCACTTATCTTTAAGGAACCCCTTAAAATTACCGTGCAGACTAATCAAATATTCGGCTAGTCGAATAAATGCGATTAGTCGATTAGTCGAATATTCGGACATTTCGACTAGTCGACTATTCGAACATTTCGACTAGTCGACTAATCGAACATTTCGACTAGTCGAATAGTCGACCATTTCGACTAGTCGACTAGTCGAATATTCGTCTAATCGGTTAGTCGATTAATAATTTTTCAATAACCGCGGTTATCGACTAGTCGACTAATCGACTATACCTATCGAATACCTATTGATACGAGTTACCAGTAGGAGGTACTTTGACAAAAAATTGTTATTAGGTGTATTGATGCAGGCTAAACTTAGTCACAAGAATACTCTTCCACGCACAAAGTGTAATTAAATTAGTTATGTATTAGGTACAGTCGGGGAAATTGAAAGCGACCACCCCACCCCGACAATCCATTTGGTCGACTGTATCGTGTTTAATGTCTGCTGTCCTGTCAGACAAACATCAATCGGGGTGGGCATTTTCATAGTCCCCGACTGTACTGAGCTTCGCAAGGGAAGGGGAAAGAATATTTCAGCACGCTCAACACAGAATAGGCACAAAACTGCACAGCATTACACACTTGACTGCACAATATTACGAGGGGTTGACCACCGACGAAAAATGTGTACACCAATTTTCTAATCATTTTCGGAATTTCTCATACATCTACACCACAACATCCAAGCGGTCAACCGCTCGTAGTTTCCAAATAATTTGCATTATTTCTACAATTTCCAAGTAATTTTACACAATTTCCACGTTGAAACTTTACACCGATACCCATAGAATTACATCTCACTAGTAATCGAATACATTACTTCGCTCAAAATATTAGCAGTAAAGCATCGACGTGCTGTTCAGCTTCGATGGCCTTCTTGATGTTAAATGCTGCTGAGAACTGTGTCTCCTTTTTTTTTGTATTATTTTGTCCTGGTTTAAAACATTTGGTGTCCTTTTTCCTTTCATGACTAAGGAATGTGATAAAAAGAGATGGCGATATGAAAGAATATTTTCGTGATCTTCCTCCAGGGCAGCCTAAACATAAGATATTCACTTCTCGAAGATTGATGAAGGGGAAAAGCGGGGGGGCTAACCACAAGGCAAATTAGTGTACGTACACTAAAAGGCTAATTGAAAAGAACTGTTGATAATTGCTAAAAATCACTACAACCGCTATAAAATAGCCAATACCCCAAAAAACTGTAAACCAAAATCGCTAAGTGGTTAACCCTTCAGAGAAAAGTAGTTTAAGAATTGGAAGATATTGTTTTTTTTTTAGTCGGCAGCAGTGACTTTTCACTTTTAATTAGGTTTTCAATTAAGTCGGCGGACATAAGGGTTGAACGGCACGTCGAGACTGCACTGACACCCACAGATTTACATCTCACTACTAATAGAAGACATTACGTCCGTCGCTTAAAATATTAGCAATCCGATGTAACTCTGCAATGATCATGCACGCTCATTTCTTGTGTGCGCTTCGTCCTTTTTTGGAGAAAACCACCCCCAAACGTGACATGGCGCTCGTTTTTAGCATTTTTAATTTTGACAAAAGAGGGATGAAGCTTACACTTGGGAGGTGTTAAGTTTGCGGCCCTTCATTTCAGGGCCCATCAGCAGTGAGTAGCCAAAATTTCATAAATATATAAATAAGTTCTACTCAAAAATCTATTTTGAACTTTTTTAATGCAGAATTTCATAAGAAATACTTTTGATTAGAATACATTTTTTGTCAGATGGATAGTTTCGCCGAAAAATGCTAAAAACTAGCGCCATGTCATGTTTGGGGGTGGTTTTCCCAAAATAAGGGATGAAGCGCATACTTGGGGGGTGGGAACTTTTCGGCCCTTCATTTCAGGTGCCAACAGGAGTTCGTAACCAAAATTTCAAAAATATACAGGGTGTCCCAATTGTCTGTATTCGGTCGATAACTCCATTGCTGTTAGAGATAGCGAAGAATTGTTAAATACAAAGTTGGGGAGGGTCAAACAAGGCACATTTTAAAAATACAATCCTGTATACAGGCTGTCCCACTAAGGAGTAAGAACACAAACATAGGTTTTTTAAATGGAACACCCTGTATTTCAATTTTTTATTGGATTTTATGATGAATTCCAAGTAAAATTCATTAATCATGTTTTCATCTGAAGCGAATGGTTTAGAAGATATTGGCAATTTTGCGGGAAAAATTACATTTGCAGTACTTATTTTGAAAAATCACCCCACAACCAATTTTCAAGCTTTGGTTTTGGAAATTTAGCATGTCATTAAGGAAAGTTTGGGCTATACTTAAAGCTCTTGAAAACGGCCTTAGCTTCTCAAGTTCGTCCCCAGCAACATTATGAACCTTCAAAAATGTAGACGCTAATATTTCGAAATTTTTAAATGGTACCACTATCAAATGTTAAAGCCATAGGTTGTAAAATTAAATTTGCTTTCGTTTAATATAAAATGTTCCTATATCCAAGTTTAGTATTTTTCGATTTATTCAGTAAAACACAATTTTCATCTTTTTCTTCCTGATGTTTTTAGACGGTTGGCCCTGACTACATTTCATTGTAGGTGTAAAATGTGTTAACAGTCGAACTACAATTTATATAGATCTAATATTTAAAGTTGCGTTTCATAATTTGCCCAATTGCCTTTGGGCTACAAACAGGACCTGCAATAAATTCTGTCTGTAAAAACAAAGCGTAATTATAACAATCACCAGAAACGCTCACTATACTGAAAAGGTTTATTTCAACAGTTAACGTGTTTCGAACACAAACTGCTCATCATCAAAGCCAACTCATTGGCATTATAATCATTTTATTTTAACAGAGTAAATGACCCAAAAAATAAAAAAAATTAAGTCGGTAAGTAAGTAATTAAAAATGTACCTACCTATTCTAAAAGTGCAATTTTTATCTATTTATTGCATTTTGGTAAGTACCTAAGGGCTGAAAATGCTGCAATTTTTTTGAGTAAGTACATATTCTTGCGTTCCATAAATGAATATTAAAAAAAACACTTGATTATAATTAGAGCTTGGAATATATGTAAAATGCATATAAAATGCATATATGCATATTAAGATCAGTTTGAATAATTGCATATGCAAAAAGTTATTTTGCATATTTTATAGAATTTTTTGGTTTTTCAAAATTATTTATCAAAGATCTGTGTCCAATATGCGCGTTTCCAGGAATTTGTCAAGGGATTTGCCTACCACTTATTTGTAAATCCCTCTAATGGCATCTTAATGACTTGAAACGACCTACATCCTGCTTTAGAGGTAATTGTTTTGCCAGGTAAAATTTATTTTTCTTAAAAATCTCAATATCCAAGAAATACCCCTTTATCTTACTTTAATTTAGAAAAAGTGGACCCAAATTTGGTCTTCATTTGTGTTCTTGCCTTCAGTGGTTCAACACAGTGCAAAAGGTATTTAATATTGTTAGTGCCGTTTATTCTAAGCCGCAATGCCGAAACAAGCCACCGACAAATCATCGCTTCTAAAAAAATGGATTGCTGGGAAGAAAAATTTAAGATATATAGATTCCAATCATGTGCTCTGTACAGCGTGCGACAAAAGGGTAAGTTTGCAAATTTACAAATATTTTTTTTAAAAATAGACCTAATATCGTACAACATTAAAATTTTCATTAACGGAGGCCATCTGTATACCAAAATTTCGGTAGTTTTTACGTACTTTTTCGTAGATTCGAGAAATTATATACTTTCTATGGAAAGCAGACAAATTAATGCCTTGGCCTCTATTTATATTTTTATCACAACCACCCCTTGCAGAATTTTAAAAAACACGTGATATTAACTTGTATACCTACTTTCTTGCGCCTTTTTTAACTTTAGTTTTTCTACAGATTACCTGTGACAAGAAATTTCAAGTGGATCAGCATTTAGGAACACCTAGCCACTCCCAAAAACTTCAATCGCCAGAAATTTGGTTCAAACTTTAATTACCGACGACTTCAGAAACACCAGTCGATCCCAGGAAGAATTTTGCAGGGATGTACATACCTATGTAACGTATTTATCGGTCTGAATATTCCACCACATAAAGGGAAAGTTTTTCAACCGACAATTTAAAAAAATATTTAGTTACTTATAGTTATTATTTAGCAAGTAAGAGTACCTAATAATTTAGAAAATACAGAGTGTTCCATTTAAAAAAACTTATGTTTGTGTTCTTACTCCTTAGTGGGACAGCTTGTATACAGGATTATATTTTTAAAATGTGCCTTGTTTGACCTTCTGCAACTTTGTATTCAACAATTTTTCGCTCTCTAACAGCAATGGAATTATCTACCGAATACAGACAATTGGGACACCCTGTATTTAGCAAAATGATATACAGGGTGTAATGCAAACTAGAGATGTGAGTTTTCATGAAAAGTATATTTGTTGAAACTTTTCATCAAATTTTGAAAAGTTTAAAAAAAAATGAATAGTTGTCCTACAGTAGTATAAAGTATTCTGGAGAATTAAATCAATCTACAACAGCGGAATAGGGAACATAATATAATATTAAATGACAAAAATAGTAAGTGTTAGGGTAAACAAGTTAATAAGTCAAAATAAAAGCATTAAACATTAAAATTCATGGTTGTTTCCACCTTTTAAGTAGTATTGCACTTCATTTCACTGTTTCCAGTGCTCAATGGGTACTGATACTACTTAGAACGACTAGAATTAGCGGCGCTGTCGGTGGAAGTTTATTATTACCGCATTGATACTTTCAACAACTTTTCAAGAAAAAGTGAAAAGTATCAACATAGGCTGAAACTTTTCAATGAAATGAAAAGTTTTTGAAACTTTTCAAGCTCACATCTCTAGTGTAAACTAGATATTTCGCAGAAAATATTTTTGTACACTAATTCCCAAATTGTTGCAAATTCCTCTAATTCCCTAATTCTCACGCTAATTCCAATAAGTATGTCCCTGATATTCTCAGTTTCCCCGAAATTCCTAAATTTTTTAACAGCTGACTGCTGAATGCCCGATAATTCGGACGAAAATATAGTAACGAATAATAATACAGGGTGTCCGGAAATTAGAGGATAATATCCTAAAGGCATATTCCACGATCAAACAGACGAAGAAAAGTTTTAATAAACACGGGTTGAAAAATGCCCCCTAAGGGAGCTAGGACCCCATAAAGGGGTCACTTTGAAAGTGGTTTTTTCTAACTTTTTTCAAAACGGTTAAAGATAACAACGTGAAATTGAGCATCTGTAGTAAGTTTTTGATGCTGAATTCATTATCGTGGTAAAAATTTTAAAGTTTCGATCATAAGCGTCCCGTGCAGGGGGGCTTAGGAGTAAATTTGCTTAAGGTTCAAGTATACAGTAGAAAAAAAAAATTCTGAATTCAAACTTCATAAAAAAAATACCAGGCGTTCGCTTCAGTATCAAATTCATTGTGTCGAAATATGAAACAATTCTGGTAGTTTTTGAAAAAAAAAATAAAAAGTAGAAAAAAGGGTGCATTTAACGGGATTTATTTTTTTTTCTCGAAAACTATATACCAGATTTCGTTAAAATTTTTTTCTGAAATTGCTGGAACTGCAAGGCTATCTCCACATTTTTTTTAATTTATTTGAATTTCCAGTTTTTTTAATAAAAATAATTAAAAATTAAAATGCCAAATTATGTACGATAAATTTATAAAATAGTTAGATCTAACTATTATAATTATTCTAATAGGGCCTGTGTTGCTTTCTGTGAAGAAAAGCCGGCGTTTGCTTATAATGTCGCTGAAATATTAACAATTTACCGAACTAGAATTTCAATTTCAATGCGTGCAATTCATTGTCTGCACAGTGCTGCTTCTGCCTACTTTTAGCGAACTAGGGATGCACCGAGGGATGCACTCTCTATCGCCCAATAGCTAAAATTTGGCCACCTCAGGCTCACTACACTACACTGGAAGAAGCCGGTTGCAGCGTTGCCATGTTTGCTTGTCAACGATCAAGTGCACATTCCATTAGTTCCTAATGCAATGCTTATTTATCATTATTTAATAAAGTTGGAATTATTGTTTTACGCGTAATTTTACCGTGATTTCAATGCTCAGTTTTTTGTTGATCAGCTCCTCTTAGGTACTTACCTAACAAATATTCTTGGAAAATTGATTTTTAAATGGAGACTGGAGATTTTTCGGGTACAATCTACACGAGTACTAAACTCAAATTAATTAAAACATTAATATACCCACATATAAAGTACTGCTGTACTGTTTATTACAATTTTCTCTCTCATGACGCGCTCTAAAATTTATTCAATAATATCAAGATATTCGTGGCAGTTGTAACTATAGAAATTGCAAAATAAACAAAATACAACAAAAGGTACACTGCCGTGCAACAGAAGAACGGCGTATGTGAAATTTCCCAACTTTTGAGGAACGAAGATCAAAGTTTTGGCTGCAATCAAATCGCTATAGATTTTTTACCTGAAATGTTTTTCTTCTAGTTTTTTCTAAACATGCATGTTGGACCGTTTGCTTGTAGAAAAAAAAAATAATTTTCTAAAATCACTGTTTTATTGTTAACTGGCAAGACGGACATTTTGCATGATATAAACGCAGTATGTAACTAGGATTTGATTTAAACTAGTATTTTTTTATTTAAACAAAACTTACATTGCTTCACAAAAAAGAAACTGTTTTACGGAATTGTGCACTAAAAACATTGCAGAATATAAAAAATATTGGTCTCATAAAGTTAATGAAAATTAGTCTGCAGCAATGTGTTCAATCAGATTTAATTTGACAAATTTGCGACGATCACTTGTAAAACTTTGTTGAAAGAGGCACTGAAGCAAATTAAAAACACCGTATGTGCTCACATAAGAGGTTCATGCTTAGTAAATCGTCGGTTTTCTTAGCACATGCGGCCTTTATTACTATTAACTTGCAGATGCGTTGTTCTTGACTTGCATTATTATGACTTTGACAGTCAAAATACAAACTTGCTATTTTTAAAACAAGATTTTTGCCACTTAAAACTTTAAAAAATTGACAAACATCATATAATTATAAAAGGGAATTTATTGAGGATTTCAAATCTATCAATAACTCAAAATGCCCAAAAATGCACATACGATGTTTTTCCATTGCAGGGCAGTACAGGCTTGTCCATATTACCCTCCACACTCCCTAAAACTTTTGAAGTAAATAAATTCTCAGGAACAGGAAAAAAAATTAAATCTTCTATGTTAGTTGCCTGTGGTGATGGTCCGATGAAACAACTGGTATAATTTGTCAAAGACGCAAAAATAAGTACCTAAATAAAGAAGTTAAAAAAAGTGATGTAGGTCTTTATTGTTTTTTTGCGTTTTTCGAAAGCCGCCGAAAGGGCATAAAATTTAAGACAACTTTGTGAGACAATTACAGTGCTGTAGTCCAGCGTATCCGCGGGTACACGCCGTAGGTATGCACAAGGGAATAAAAATCGATATTCATGCCAACATTTTTAGAAAACTTTAAAGATACCTATTTCCTGGTTAACAGACGGTTGGAAAAACCCCAGCTAATGACCTCGACCCAGGTAAATGGCTAAGTTACCTGCCCTATAAACCCACCCTTCGCTACCTGTTACATGCCTGATGGACCGCTAAAGCGGTCCGAGGATTTTAGCAGCAAATGACCCAAGAATTTTTTATTTGGAATAATCCACAGCCAAAGTTAGCACTTTTACGATTAATCCTTCGGTTATAAAACGGAATAAATCTGATGACAATGGCAGAGTATAACTTTATTTAACCAAGGTCGGGCGTGCGGAGCGGTTGGATGGCTGATGCACATTTACTAAAATCTAAAATACAAATGTTTTTCACTCCTAAAATGGACATTTTTCGAAAAAATGGCATTGCAACAGCTTTCGAATTCGATAATGATAGTATTCCCTTTTGCTAAGAAAAACTCAAAAAGGGGCTTTTTTGTCCCTAAAATGGAAATTTTCTAAAAAATTGCATCAATGTTTTTGATTCGGTAATATAACAGCTGTCGAATCCGATAGTAACAATATTTTTTTTTGTAAAATAAATTGAAACAAGGGCCCATTTGCCACTAAAATGACATTTTTCTAAAAAATGGCACTAAGGTTTTTGACTTAAAAAAAAATCAGCTATCAAATCCGGTCATAAAAATATACAGTTATGCATAGGTTTTTTTCACGGCACCATTTTTTGGTCAAAAGGGCACAAGTGTGAATACATTTTTATAAGCACAATTCGAAGGGCATTCATATGGTAACGCGAAAAATGGGGGTTTGCATTTAAATTTTTAAAGTTGATGTGCCAAGAAGGCACTTTCCGTGGACCGATGTGGCCCAAATTCTAATCAGCACCTACAAATCTCCCACTGAATATGTATGCCAAATTTCATCTCGATACGTTCAATAGTTTGAGCTGTTGCGTGATCACAGACACACAGACAGACAGACACACAGACATTTTTTCAAAAACCGCTTTTTTGGGTTCCCATGACCCTAAAACGTAAATATTTGATATTTTTGGAAATTCGATTTTTCCGATCGATTCCAGTAACTGCTTCGCGAAGCGTAGAAGTTAATAACTGTGAAAAACGTCTGTGTGTCTGTCTGTGATCACCTGCAATTTTTTAGAAAATTTCCGGTTAGGGACAAAAACACCCCTTTTTGAATTTTTCTTAGCAAAAGGGCATAATATCTTTATCGAATTCGATAGCTGTTGCATTGTCGGATCGAAAACCTTAGGGCCATTTTTTCGAAGAATGTCATTTTAGGGATGAAAAACATTTGTATTTTAGATTTTAATAAATGAGCGCCGGGCGCAACAGCCACTGACAACCGCCCGCACGCGGACCTTGGTTAAATGCTTCATTTACAAATTCTGTGAAAAAGTAGAAGTTTCTACCGTCTTCGAGACTGCCACTTTTTTATTATAATT
The DNA here is from genome assembly GCA_963924575.1 of Pycnomerus fuliginosus. Classification (NCBI taxonomy): domain Eukaryota; kingdom Metazoa; phylum Arthropoda; class Insecta; order Coleoptera; family Zopheridae; genus Pycnomerus; species Pycnomerus fuliginosus. Next base: position 19,333,753 of record OZ004622.1, read on the forward strand.
TATAGTGTGAACGTATCCCAATTTTTTTGGCGCAGATGTATACATGATCGGTAGGCAAAAATATAATTAGTTTGTTATTTACGCAAATATTCGGTAACTATTTTTACAATAAAATAATATAATGTAAAACAAAAAACTAACTTCTGCATAAATACACTACAGCATAAAATTACAAATCTTAATTTGCAATTTTTAATTAAAGAGAATCTTAATTATTTTGGTGGAGTCTCAAAAATAGCCTTGTCTAATTGTCTATTATAGATTAATTCCTGACTGGTTATGTAAAATCTTTACCAAACTCCTATCAGTTATCAGTCATATCACAGTCTTAAATGTAATGCAGTAAATACTATTAACGTCATGGATACACAAATCTGATTCCATGGTCTGATTCTTGAATGTACCTATGTTGTATATTGTCAAAGTAACATAGTGGCAACAGGGCAAGTTCAACCTTACGCAGGTGCTCTGCCGGTAACCTTACCCTGCGCAAAGCACCTAGCGGCGAATAGCGACACTTCGGGGATTTGGTATCCTCGATACGTAGGACGGGTTTTTAATGCAACTACGCAATCGGCCCCGCAACCCACAATACAACTAAGGGGGTTATTCTGTAACGCCCAACGATGTCGTTTACAAAACGATTTTCGTTGCTGGACGATTTTGCTTATTCAGTAACTCAACGATATTCGTTTCTCATCGAAAATTTCGTTAAAATTTATCGTTTATCAACGAGAGCTTGCAAGGGTGTCGTGGAGTGAACGAAAATAGGTTAAAATACCTTTGGATGACTTTAAAAAGTGGCTGGAAAGGTCTTTACGACTTTTTGTGGCCTGAAACCTTTACACAATAAATACTATGGACCTGATCTTCATCGATTTTGTTGATGAGTTGCAATGGAGTACAAATATGAGCAGGTACATCCTATCGATCTATTCAGCAAAGAGACTATACTTTATAGGCAAATAAACAGGCAATTCATGAGAAATTTGAGAGACGCTAGTAATCCATTCACCACACCTGGTAATTGCACTCCACCTACCTACGCTACTACTTTAACTGTGATTTATAAACTTTATTAGATTTTTTGAGAAGTTTGATTTCTCAGGAGTTATGGGTCCTATAGATGGTACCCATATAGCCATATTTCCACCCCCTTTTGGTGCTATTCCCCCAAGTGTAGTGTTTTTAAACCGAAAAAATTACTACAGCATTAACTGCCAAATAGTAAGAAAATATGCTAAACATATTCACATTCACATTAGTACTTGATTTCCCTCTGATAATCACCAGCCCGCAACGTTTTCTTGGCACTTGGTCCCCTGGCTGACTGATGTTCTTCACCGTAACCCTACTTTTGAAAGAGCGACAACTTCATGCCGTTGTACAGGCGTGTTAAAAACATCGATCCTTTTCGTTCAAAAATCTCTTATCGTTTGGATTGAACGAGCAAGGTACAGAATAGGGCATATCGAAATTTCGTTCATGTTTTCGTTCAGGCGCCTTCTTTCATAAACGAAATCGTTCGTAAACGAAAAATTACAGAATAGGGGGGTAATTCTGTGAGTGTGGAGCCATCTCCTGAGTCAGAATCACATTAAATATGCTCTATACTGAAACCTTAAATAATTTTTGTATGTTGTTTTTATTTTTCTCAAAGGACCCCGCACGATTCTTATGGAAAGTGGCTTTCGGTGAAATTGTCTAAATTTTTGATATGTTGTAGTTTTCATGATTCTGAACAAAAGTTATCATTGCACCAACCTCCTGATATGGACAGTTTTTGCTACAAAAAATCCCGAAGATAGAATTTTCCCATAAGGTTTATACACATTTTTGGGCCCGTCATTTCCTACACTTCCCAACATAATATTTAAATACGCTCAAAAGGCCTCCATACAGACATATGTTAGTAATATGTGTAAGAAAGGTGCCTCTGAACTTATCATGTAGAATTATGATGGCAAAACGGCCGATTCCATTTTCGCTACGTGTATTTCTTATGGGAAAAGTTCTATCTTTGGGATTTTTTGTAGCAAAAACTGTCCATATCAGGAGGTTGGCGCAATGATAACTTTTGTTCAGAATCATGAAAACTACAACATATCAAAAATTTAGACAATTTCACCGAAAGCCACTTTCCATAAGAATCGTGCGGGGTCCTTTAGCATCCGAATCTCAATGATTGAAGTTTTGTACGTAAAAATGGTGTTCTTGTTCGAAATCGCTAGGGCGCGCCGTTTTCGAATAAATTGCCCGTAGTGGTTTTAGAGCACGAAAATTTGTCACAGATTTTATTTAGTTATTTACCAAATTATCAAAAATGAGTTCAGGGGTTGATTCCTTGTGTTATTTTAGGAAGAAGAGTTTGTATGGACATATGGCGGAAAACACTTCTTAAGGGAGGTATGGGGTACTGAAGAACGTCAGCTTTCTAGGACCCCATAAGTCCTATAGGAAACATTTTCCGCCATATGTCCATACCAACTATTTTTCCTAAAATCACGGAAGGAATCAGACCTTGAACTCGTTTTTGATAATTTGGCAAATAAACTAAAATCTTCTGCGACAAATTTTCACGCTCTTAAACGACTAGGGTCAATTTATTCGAAAACGGTGCGTCCCAGCGATTACAAACAAGAGCATCATTTTTACGCAAAAAAGTTCAGATGTTCAGATTCTGGTATCAGATTTGAGAAAAAAAGATTTACAAAAATGTTTGAGCGAAGTTAGTCCTAAGCCCCCCCGGTGCGGGGCGCTTATGATTGAAACTTTAAAATTTTCTCCACGGTAATAAATTCAGCATCAAAGACTTACTAAAGATACTGTTTCACGGTGTTATCTTTAACCGTTTTGAAGAAATTTAGAAAAGTGTCCCATTTAAGGGACCCTGAGCTTAGGGGCATTTTTCGACCCATGTTTATTAAAACTTGTCTTCGTCTTTTTGATAGTGGAATATGCCCTTAGCATATTATCGACGATATTATCCCTTAATTTCCGGACACCCTGTATAGACATCTAAGAATAAAGGTGTATATTTGAGCTTTGAAGTTAAAAATCAGTAAAAAACGCAAACATTTTATCAACAAACCGCAAAAAATAAGAAAATAATTGAAAAGAAATTATACAAATGCAACTCTTAACTTTAGGTACTCTTAAAGAACAGTAAGACATTAGATTTGTTAAAATGGTTATTGTACTTAGGGCCGATTTCATAATCAAAATTAAAGTGTCCATTTGCCTAGCAACATTTCAAAAAATCTGCTTCTGATTGGCCAAAAACCCCTTTAAAGTCGACATTTTTGTCCTAATGTAGAGAATGTCAGTTATTTCTGTCAAATGGCCCAATTCCGATGAGATTAACGGACCGTAAAAAATAAAATCCTTATGTAGGTAGGTATATCTGTATCTTGTAGGGGATATGTAGAGGTAAATACCACTTATACTAGTCTTAACTTCTTCTTAACATCAAATCTTTACTGCAAACCCAAAAAAGTGGTTTTTGAGCAAATGTCTGTGTGTCTGTAAACACGATACAGCCCAAACTACTGTACCGATCTGGCTGAAATTTGGAACGTGGTCATCTTATGGATTTCGGAAGAGCTGAAAAGGTTTTGGGCTAAATCGGCCCGCAGTAAGTGCCATTTAGGGATATGAACTTAAAAAATTTCACTTCCCCCCCATACGAAAGCTCTTCTAGTTCTGCTTCTAAAAATTTATTCAGACTTGGTGCCCTTTTGGTCAAATATCGGTGCCGTGAAAAAAACCTATGTATAACTGTATATTTTTATCACCGGATTTAATAGTTGTTTTTTTTTCAAGCCGAAAACCTTAGTGACATTTTTTCGAAAAATGTAATTTTAGCCGCAAATGCTCCGTTTTTTCTTATCAAAAAGCATTTTCTTACTATTGGATTCGATAGCTGTTGCATTGACGGATCGAATACCTTAGTGCCATTTTTTCGAAAATTGACATTTTAGGGCAACAGTTTCCGTTTTTAAATTTTTCTTAGGAAAAGGGCATATTGTTATTATCGAATTCGATAGCGGTTGCATTTCCGGTGCGATTTTTTCGAAAAATGTTATTTTAGGGGTGAAAAACATTTGCATTTTAAATTTTAGTAAATGAACACAGCATCAGTGATCGACTGTTCACCCAGCCGACGCGTTCGACTCACCGATTCTGACTTGGTTAAAGTTATTGCTTTTACAAATTCTGTGAAAAAGTAGAAGTTTCTACCGTCTCCGAAACTGCCAATTTTTAACAAACATTTTTCTGCTTACAAGTATGCAGATAGTCGTCGTGCGCAGTTTGAGTGTTCACCCCGAGGCAGTGTTGCCAGTTTGGTGATTTATTTATTGTGATTTAGTTATTATACCGAAATATGTGAAGAAACCGTCATGTGCCATTAAATTGTACACATTAATTCTTCTTGTAATTCCTCGTTAATTGCCTACCAATTTTGATTAATTCTCCACTAATTCCTTGTAATTCCTACTAATTTCTCTAATTCCCAAAGCATGTACATCAAAATTCCCCTGCGAAATACCCCTCGCACCGGATCTATGTTTTGTGGTCTTGAGGAATCCAAAAAAGTGGTTTTTAAAATCTGTCTGTCTGTATGTACGTACATACAGGGTGAGTCTAAAAGACTCCACAGCCTTTATACCACAGAATCTACTGTTCAAATGATGAAGCTTGGTGCAAAAATTATTGGTCAATTGTGATTCCTCTTGATGTTATAAGCCGCCAAAGATTCTTTTTAAATATCTTTCGAAAGGTGTATCGTAGGATTTTGAATTTTTGCACAGCATTGTTACAGACCAAGAAGCAACTGCTAATGGTACTTAAGACATTATCCAAAAAGCGTATCTCTGTTATACAACTTTTTTATGTTTGAAAATATTGCTAATTTGCCTATGCGGTCGTATTCCCCGTTCAATTCTAAAACTTTTTTGGCTCTTAAAACTTTTCGAAAAAACTAACCACTCACGAGGAAAATTGAAAAAACCGAAAACATGATGCAGGTAATCACCTCAAAACCAATGAGTCTACCTCATAAAAAAGTGAAATTACCATCAATGTTTTTTCTTCAGTTGTGAGCAATGGTTCACAGATGTAGGACAACACCTTCAATGCAAAAAAAACAGTTGAAATGTGATGCGTGTCAAGGTACACTTTGATTTTTATTGAAATTGTAGGTTTATCACGATGATCATGTTTTCGGTTTTTTCAATTTTCCTCGTGAGTGGTTAGTTTTTTCGAAAAATTTGAAGAGCCAAAAAAGTTTTAGAATCGAACGGGGAATACGACCGCATAGGCAAATTAGCAATATTTTCAAACGTAAAAAAGTACAAGGGCAAAAAACATCGGGGCCACCCTGTATAACAGGGATCCGCTTTTTGCATAATGTCTTAAGTACCATCAGTTGTTGCATCTTGGTCTGTAACAATGCTGTGCAAAAATTCAAAATCCTACGATACACCTTTCGAAAGATATTTAAAAAAAAAGTTTTAAAAGGAAGATTTTTGGCGGCTTATTAACATCAAGAGGAATCACAATTGACCAATACCAGAAACTTAACTTGTTACACCAAATTTATGTTATACAAAACACTAGTTGGACCTCATTTACATTTTTGTAGTTCATTATGGTTCAGTATACCCAAATACAAAATAAACGAACTTCAAGTTCTTCAAAATAAATTTATGAGAATGATACTTAAATGCAATAGGTATACACCAATAAGCATCATGTTAAATGTTCTCAATATTATGAATGTTAAGGATCAATTATTATATAATATGTTAGTAACTATATTTAAAGTACAACATGGTTTGATACCCAATTACCTTTGTGATAAATTAAAATATAATTTTGAAACGCACAATTATTCCCCAAGAGACAACAAGAAATTTAAAATCGATTTTTGCAGAACAGTTAAGCGCCAGAATACTACATTTTGTAAAGGTCTTATCATCTATAACTCACTACCTGTAATTGTGAAAAATGCTGAGTCTATAAATCAATTTAAAAATACTTTGAGGAGCCATTTTATGTCTGGAAAAATGTTTATTACAGAATTATCTTAAAATTTATGTACTTATTGTTATTTTGTTTAATGTATAAGCTTGTATTACCTAAATGTTATACCGGGTGGCCCATTCAAGACGATCCAGTAATAATAACTTTTGAATGGAATAAGATATCGACTTGCGGTTTTCGACAGGTTCCTTGGCATTGAGGGGGACAAGTTTCACCATAGCTTTGACTTTGTTCAGTTTGCGCATTTCACCCCCACCCCAATTAACATCAAAATTTTAAATGGCAACATACCTCGAGTCATACATCAAATGAAAGCTCTTGAAAAATGCTATTCATTGTTCGAAGTAGTTTGAGAATTTAGCGAACCGTTTTCATGTTAGAGACAAAAATGTACTGTATTCGAATTCACTGAAATTGGAATTCCGTGGAAAGTGTTGAAAAACTCGATGAAAAATCTGTTGATATGTGGGCTAAAAATGTGACTGATTAGATGTCTAGCGAGTTTAATCGTTATTAGCTTTGTTTCGATAGGTCACTATTGGTTTTCTCGTTGATCCGTGTGGGAATGCTAAAATTAATGCTCCAAAAAAGCTAATAACAAATAAAACTCACTAGACATCTAATTAGTCACATTTTTAGTCCACATATCAACAGATTTTTCATCGAGTTTTTCAAAACTTTTCACGGAAACGGTTCACTAAATTCTCAAACTACTTAGAACAGTAAATAGCATTTTCCAAGGGCTTTCATTTGATATACGACACGGGGTGTGTCGACATTTAAGATTTTGACGTTGGTTGGGGTGGGGGTGAAATGCGCAAACTGAGCAAGGTCAAAGCTATGGCGAAACATGTCCCCCACAATGCCAAGGAATCTGTCGAAGACCGCAACTCGATATCTTATTCCGTTCAAAAGTTATTACGACTGGATCGTCTTGAATGGGCCACCCGGTATTAATATTTTTGTTTGTTTTAGCTTTTTGCTATTAATAAACCATTATTATTATCATTAATATTTTTTGCACCAAGCTTCATCATTTGAACAGTAGATTCTGTAGTATAAAGGATGTGGAGTCTTTCAGATTCACCCTGTATGTAAAGTCCCGTCGCATATTAGCGAAAGCGGGGGTGTGTCTCAGGCTTTTTTTCTGTTGGTTTGTAAACGGGATTTCACATCCGTCAAAACTCCCGTCACTCACTGTCAGTGTCAATAAACAGTAACAATGGAAATTGAAAGGGGTCTTTGTTGTTAATTATTGTCCATGACAGGAATTTTGACAGAACTGAAATCCCGTTTACAAACCAACAGAAAAAAGCCTGAGACACACAACCCCCGCTTTCGTTAATATGCGACGGGACTTTATTACAGTTGCCGTTAAAAGGCGTTAATTTTATCTACCGTTACTCATAAAAAATTGTTTATCTATCCTTACAGTTGTATTTACAGTGTAATTTTAGCAACACATTCTGAGTGGATAAAAGTACAGAGTTTAACATCTGCTATAAAGTAAAGTAAATGAAATTGGTTGGATAGAAGCTTTAAAATAAATCAAAGCCATTGGTTTAACAAAAAATATTTGTTATCAGTTTTTACAAGGTTTTTACCTACCTACTAACTGCTGTCTTGCCTCTTCCATTTTGCTTTTTAATGCATTGTGCTTCTCTAGCAGATCTTGGAACCTCGATTTATAGTCCCAATCAGGAATTTTTTTAGCAGCATTCCTGGGCTTGGCTGGCACCTCGTCAGTTTTGACGGTTTTAGCCTTTACAGGTACTTCCAAAACGTTTTTCAAAGGTCGCTTCAACCCCTGTCCCTTCCGTTCCACTATATTGGGCAAGTCTCTCCTTAACCGAAGTGGCTCATGCTGTTCCTTCTGAAGGGCCGTTAAGTCAGTAACAGAACGGGACCTTCTTCTTAGCGTGTTTCTTTTCAAGGGCGGCCCTTGCTTGGCCCCTGAACCAGCCCTGCTTAGCCCAGCCACTGCGCCCGCTCGGAACTTCGGTATTCTGCATGATGGTACTCTGCTATCGTTTTCTCTATCCTTGTCCATACTATTGAAATTAATTGTGCAAAAGTTGGAAATAATTTAGGCAAAAATGCAGAAACTTACCTACACCCTGGTTTACCAATAATAATAATAAAATACACAGCCCAATTCTGTTCTAAAAATGGCGTTCTTGAACAGTCGACCGTTAAAAATGGTTAAAAAACACAAACAACAAGCATCCAGATCATCAGACACAATAAAAACTGATAAAAGCCGTTGACCATCCGCTTGACTTTTAAAAATGATGAACGTGAACGCTGATTGGCCGAAGCACTTTTAACACAGGAGCACCAACCGAGCGCAATAGAAATCACTACCAAATACGAGACGGAGAAAATGTTACGGTTTTATTTTATTGAATTTTTAAAAAATGTACTGCTGTTTAAACATCGGGAGCACGTTTAAGATTTTTGATAGCGCCACTGGGTTGTCTCGGCCACTGGTATAACTCTATTTCTTACAAAATTCAGATTTGGAAAAGTATGCTGTATGATAGCAGAGGTGTAGTGTGTGTTGCATACACATCCTATTCTGAGATTTCTCGGACGGCCGTTACGTCTATCCCACTGCTTTCTGATTGGCCACAAATTTAAAACTTAAATTTGTAGCCAATCAGAAAGATATATAGAAGTATCGTCACAGGGCCCTTTCGGACCTGAATATACCCTAAAACCTGTCGTTCAAACAAAGTTAAAAAAGCAACCCCAACAAGTAGGTACACAAATAACTTCTTACCCCACTTCTTAGTACCAATAATAAATAAAAATCAAAAAACAATATATCACCAGTAATCCATACCTACATATAAAGATTCTAAATCAATCGCACTAATCTGCCAATGCAACAATTTAACTCAAAACCTAAAATATTATCCTAAAATCTGGTCCTTTCGTACTAAGAAATTAAATCAATTAAAAGATAGAAACCAACCTGGCTCACACCGGTCTAAACTCAGATCATCATGATGCCTCTTGCTCATGGCAGAAATTTAAAATTGGCACCCAATGGGTGTCATAGCAGGTTATGACACCCATGTGTCATAGGTTATGGCACCCATGGATGTGACATATGGCACCCATTGGATGTGACACCCTAACACCCTGACACCCATAACACCCTTTGACATCTCTATAGTTTTGACCACAGTTTTGACGGAATAGGCAATATTAGCGATGACGTAAAACCGCCATCTTTGTTGTGTATAGCCATAGTCAACGCCTCCCACTGAAGCCAAACAAACCGAGATTTCAATGCGTAAATTCAAGGAAATTGCGTTTTTTTTCAAATTCTTTATTTACAGTTACTGTGTTGCGATTTAAAACATAAATATTAATAATTTGAAGAATTGTTATCGATTAAAACGTTACAATAATTCATGTCCTCAATGAGATTTTGTGCTGAAATACTTATTGTATCTAACCAATGAAATTCTCACTTTGTTTAGCTTCATTGCCATATGGTAACAATCTCAACCTAACCCAATAAATATGGCGGGCCTACGTCTACGCTAATAGTCCGTATTAAAAACCCGTTTACAACCCAACAGAAACGTAAGAAGTTAAAAAGCCTGACTCACACAAACCCGCTGCGCTCGTTAGAAAGTGCCGCAACTTGTATACTTGTAGTACTCCGCGGAGCAGTTACTCGAATCGATCGATCGTTTTAGGATACTATGATGGGAACCCAAAAAAGTGGTTTTTGAAAAAATGTCTGTGGAACACGCTACAGCCTACAGCCCCAACTACTAGGCCGATCTGGCTGAAATTTGGAACGTGGACATCTTTACGGATCTGATGCGAAGAACTGAAAAGGTTTTAAGCCAAATCGGCGCAAAGGAAGTGTCATTTTGGCACATTTACTTTAAAAATGTAAATGCAAACCGCCATTTTTCACATCACCAAATAAAATAACTTAAGATTTTGCTTCTAAAAATAATGTATTCACACTTGGTGCCCTTTTTGGCCAAAAAACGGTGCCGTGAAAAAAACCTACGCGCATAACTGATGCATATTTTTATTACGGGATTTTATAGCTGATTTTCTTTCAAGTCGAAAACCCTAGTGACATTTTTCGAAAAAATGGCACTAAGGGCCGACTTTATAATAAAAATTACAGTGTCCTTTAAATGTTTACTTAGCAACAGTTCAAAGCGGCTGCTCCTGATTGGCCATGCACATGCCCATGCCCATCATGCACATTAACTTTAATGGACTTTTAAGTTTTATTATATGAAATCGGCCCTAAGGTAACAGCTATCGAATTCGATAATAATAATTGTTCTTTTGCTAAGAAAAACTCAAAAAGGGGTCTTTTTGCCTCTAAAATGGCAATCTGCAGAAAAATGGCACTAAGATGGTTTTTGATCCGACACTAACGTTTCGTATGTATATTTTGTTTGAAAGCGTACAATCAGATGCCACCAATAATAATAATAATAATAATAATGTCCTAGTGTGATACACCAGAGGACGTCCTCCTTCGTTAGAATCGCGAATAGAATCCGATAGTAAAAAATATGCTTTTTTTGTAAAATAAATTCAAAAATGGGCCATTTTGCCGCTAAAATGACATTTTTCGAAAAAATGGCGCTAAGGTTTTCGACTTGAAAAAAAATCAGCTTTCAAATCCGGTAATAAAAATATACAGTTATGCACAGATTTTTTTTTTCACGGCACCATTTTTTGGCTAAAAGGGCACAGGTGTGAATACATTTTTAGAAGCAGAATTCGAAGAGCATTCATATGGTAACGCGAAAAATGGTGGTTTGCATTTAAATTTTTAAAGTTGATGTGCCAAAAAGGCACTTTCCGTGAATCGATGTGGCCCAAAATCTGATCAGCACCTACAAATTGCCCACTGAATATGTGTGCCAAATTTCATCTCGATACGTTCAGTAGTTTGAGCTGCAGCGTGATCACAGACACACACACAGACGTTTTTCAAAAACCATGACTTTTTTGGGTTCCCAGGGCCCCGAAACGTAAAGATTTGATGTTTTTGGCGATTCGATTTCATTAACTTGCTCCGCGAGGCGCAGAAGTTAAAAAATCAGATATTTTTTTGAATTTGAAATAACACCAGATCTTCACATGTTGAGGTCTCAGGAACCCAAAAAAGTGGTTTTAAAAATGTGTCTGTGTGTATATGTAGGTACGTACGTTCGTGCGTTAAAGATGTGTCTGTGTATGTAAGTACGTTAAGTATACGTATCGTACGTAACCATACAGTGCGTTCGCGAGACTTAGCCCCATCGTACCCTTTTATAATACACCTACGTTTTGAAAGCCATCTCTCTCCAGCGTTGTTGCACGTAGACCGAGAAAGTTTGAGCGTAACGCCCTGATCGTGTCGTGCGCTATGTCTCACTCCGACTCGTTTATCTGAGGAAGAAAGTAAACTGAACGTTCGACGTTCGTTGAAGCGTCACTGACGACCGGTTGGTCTCTCCACCACACAATGTACGACGACGGTTGATTTTTGTACGCGCTCTTACTGGCTTCGCTAACATTGGTGGAAATACCAAGCATCGCTTATTACAGACGTCGGTCACATCGTTGATAACTGCAGCCTCTAGCTCATGGGGCTAAGTCTCGCGAACGCACTGTACGTACGTTTGTAAACACGCCACAGCTAAAACTACTAGACCGATTTGGTTGAAATTTGGTACGTAGGCATCTCATAATAACCTAACTGAGATCTGAAAAGCTTTTGGAGCCAATCGTGCAACCAGAAATGCCATTTTGGCACATCAACTTTTAAATGCAAACTCCCACCCGCACAAACGGCAGTAAAAATGCACTTTTTTAATGACAATCGACGAAAAAATTAACACGGCAAAAAAATTACAGATTTACTGCCGCTGCTGAAGTTTCATCGCCGAGGCAAATAACAAACTATTTAATCAAATTGTGTTACTCATAAAAAAATATGGACCGTTACGTTTTTTTAAGAAAAACTAGGGCATTTTGCAATTTGTCCAGGGCGGCCGAGCTGGGACCGGCCCTGGATAATGTATCCCACTCACTCCCAATAATTTTCTCTTTCCATAAAAAACTAAAAACAAAAATTGAAAAATGTAATTAAAAAAATATATCAAAAGTACAAAAATGCAGATATTTAGTAAACAAAGGGAATCAGCGCCCTTCTCTCCCTTGGAAAATCTTTGAAATGGCTTTTATACCACCAGTGACTCAAGAGAATGGTTTCCACCTGGAATAATTTCCAAAAACTGATGAAATTAACCCGACATCTATAATTACCTGACTACTTAGCACCCAGGCATAAACATACCACCATCCTACATTATTGGCTAATAACACAGTCAAACAAGTGTACATTATTATTTCAGCTGTACAATGTGGTGACGACAAATAATTGAACCAATCTCCTGTGGGTATTTTGTAAATTTGGCTGACTACTTCACCTAGAAAGTAGGAATTGATTAAAGATTACTTACTTTACTTAATCCTAGCGCCTTTCTACCCTTACAGGCGGGATTAAAGATTAAGGGATGAGAAATGGAACTTACCTCGCCTGTTTTTCCGGAGATTTGCTAATATAACACTGCAGACATGCTGATGATACCATGCCCAAAAAAAGATTGCAATGGCAGTGATTTCAAGGGGGCCTACATCACTAATTTGAAGTTTACTCGAAGTAGGATCTAAAAAATGTCATTCAGATTGATTTACTATAAAAACAAATTACCGTGTGTAAATTTTGGGGCTTCACTTAGTATAATTAACATTACAGCAGGATAATAGACTAATCCGATGAAATAATGTACAATATTCATACTAGCATTCTCGCTGAAAACGCTAATAAAGTGTGTATCGAAGAACCTCCTGCAGGCTTGCAACATTAACAGCACGGCAGCAATGAACACATGAGTCAAACGGACTAGAAAATAAAAAAATACATTTTCATGTTACAATAATTTGTAACAACCCCTTACCGCTAGCAAACCTGCTTGGTCCACAAGAGAAATCCAGCACAGCCTTAAACCATTCTGGGACATCACTATCAAATACATACGCAGAAATGACTTCATTAAAGGCAACAGGGTAATAAATAATCACTGTAGTTAGATAAAAATGTTTGAAATAACTTTTTGGCACTTCTAGTTTTTTCACTAACAAGGAGTCTTTCTTGGAGGCAAATTTACCGTATCGGAAGGCTCTTGTTATAAATACTGGTAAATAGGGCTCACAAAGGTTCACCAAAGTTGACACAACTACCATGGATAGAGTCAATAAGGCAAAAAAGAGCTTGCAATAATTCCAGTCTGGAATATCCATTTTAGAGATCTGAGAACAGATTGAGTAGCCAAGATGGTTAAGTAGGTGAAAGAAAGTACTTACCTATCAGATATTGAGAATCGGTGAAAGTGCAGAAATGGGCTGGAAAAACACGAAAACGTTAGTTTTGTTATCAGTTCCAGTAAAATCGTACAAAAAGATAAATTAACAAAAAATTTTCACTAACCTGCAGATCGTTCCAAACTTTTACAACCTTAGTTTTCTGGTGATGTAAAATGTAAAACCATAAATGGACAAAAACATTTTACCGCTTTACAAATAAAGATATTATTGTTAAATTGCAGGAAAATAAAAATATTCAAGTTTAAAAAAGTTAGGTTAATGTCGCATGTCACGTCATCAGACGTGCTATTTCTTAGAATATTCATTAGATATAAATTGTGTAGGAACAGCGGAACAACCTATGATGCAGCTTTCGTGCTGCACCACATTACGCGACATTTCTTTATTATTCTACGATGCAGTACATAGCTGTTCAGCAAGAATTGTTACATATTTTTAGATCCAATGAATCTTTATCTGGAAGGAATTCGTACTAATAGCACCTCCAGGCCAGGGTCCAGTCATTAGTGTCATTCATTGTCAATGTCACAATTGTGTCTGTCACTTCTGCTGTCATCCACACGTGACCAAATTTAGAACAAAATAAGTTTATCTATAGCTCCATACTTTAAACAATGAATCGGTAAATCCCTGATTATAAAAATCTGTGATCCATATGAGGTAAGCACTTGAATCCTAGTAAAACTTTTTTTTCTAATTTTATTCTGAATGAAATTATTTTTTTAGGCCTAACCAAATATGGCTGAACGAGAAGAACAGCGACCCAACCCCCAAAAAAGAAACACCCATCATCCTCAAAACCGAGGTCGGGGCCAGAACCAGATTTATCACAATTTAGGTGTGAGGGATTTACGGGAGATTCTTGATAAGAAGCGGAGTGAACGAGGTGACAACACGGTGGGTGTTAAACCTTTCGGATTTTTATTCAAATTTGTATCCTACAGGAAGGCACTTACCCGCCTCCAGATCCTTCATACAACTATTTGAAGGATCCGTCCCGGGACAGCAGGGAGCAGGAAAGGCAAGATCTAGGTAGACAACAACAAAACCGTAGAGCCTACCCCCAGGTAAGAAATTGGGAAACACTGCATTTTTTAATCTCAATTTTAACTGTAAAAAAGCTAAAATAATATATTCTGTAGGACAACTTTAATGCATACAAATAATACCAGATGATCCAAAAGTAATCATACAGAGGGGGAAGTTTTGAACAACGAAGTGTTTTACATGAATGATATTAGTGTTTGTTTTCCTCAGTTGCCTTTTGTCTGACTGTCCAGAGGGGGGGGGGGGGGGGGGTCGAAAAATTAAACTGAAGTTTTTTTTGCTGAAGTAGTTAAACTTCAGAACCACCAAAAACATACTAAAATTTCGCCACCAACCCCCCAAAATCTGCGAATTAGGCGCGAGGATTACAGGGGCTAATCGCGGCCATTTTCAAAAATTGACATCTCGAAAACGGTAACAGAAACGAAATTTTATTAAATTACTTAACTTGATGGTTACTAATCGGCAGCTCATTATAAAATTTGCGACGAAAAGCCTTCTCGATTAAAATATGACATTTTTCAGTATGTTTCAGGAACCAAACCAGATATCTTCAATTTCTTTCCAGATTCTTAATTTACATTGAAAAACACAACTTTTTTCTAATTTAATAAAAAAAAGTTTATTTGGACATGTGGCGAAAAATGCTTCGTAAGGGAGCTGTGATACCCCAAAAACATATGTTTTCCAGGGCCCCTTCGGGAGGGTCGTTCAACTTTGCGCGACTGCTGTGGCTAAATAAATTATTGGTCTTAGGTGAAAAGTGCATAGAGACTTTCTTGTAGAGAATTTATTAGTTTTCAAAATAGAATATTGTAGACCTTTATATTTTTGATATAATGAAGAGGAAGCGAGTTACGGGGCAAAAACCTAATCCTTGCGCATAATTCATGATTTTAGTGTTTTTCGTGGCCTTGAAATCTAACTACCTTAACAAAAAAACTTCTTTAATTTTCTTCCAAAAATTCCCACCGCCTGGACTATGATTGCTTTTGGGTATATTAAATAGATTAGCCAATGATAACACTTAGTTTATTGACAATTAACCACTGAAAAAGTATAAGAATATAAAAATGGAGGTTTTGAAAAACATTGACAGTTACTATAATTAGTGTCAAACACAGCCTTCCTTTGTCTGACTACTTTTGGATCGTATGGTATTAACCAATGGTAACGCGTTTGTTGACAATTATACAGGGTTAGTTCAAAGTCCGGGGACGGTCAGTTATCTCTTAGTTACCTAAAGTGCTTAACTCTGTCATTAGTGTCAACACTGTTTTTCAAAGCCTCCTTTATCTGATTATGGGTTTGATTATTTTTGGATCAAATGGTGCTAACCAGTCCAATGATAACGCTTTGTATTAACAATCAACCAATGAAGTGTTTTTCTTAATAAAAATACACCTTATTTACTTATATGATATAATGATTTGCTTTTTTATAAAAATTCATAAATTGATAGATTTTCAAGTTATTGAAAGAACTTAAAGTTAGCTCTTTCAAGGCAGTTTTAGAACACTACTCGGAGCAATTTACTACATAGCGACTCTGGACAGATAAAACTGCAAACGTAATTTTTTTAAAACCAAGCAATTTTATGCAGTATGCAAATGATGCAAATTCTAAGGCACTACTGTTGCAATTTTGTGTTTTAGCAGATTTTGTAAAGTAAATGAACCTAGAAATGAAATTAATCCGCCAAATTATGAATTGTGGACTCTGTGAGTTGTCGTAACAGCCTTTAATTAATTGATGCTTATTTGTTCTGGAATGAGTTGTCCGTTGGGATGCATTTCCGATTCGCTATGGTATAGGGCACGAAATTTAATAAATCTTAAGAAATTAACTTAATGCGGATTTACCACGTGGTCTATGATCTCACGATGTTACAGAACCAAAAATTAAACATTGCAACAGATAGTCCAGTCATATTAGACAAAAAAGGGCTTGACCTGGGACTAAGTCCTAACAGGCTGTAACCACGATAGATAGATCACCTCCGGGCATGAAAAGTTATTGGTAATTTTAAGAATGAAGAACTCGTTTTTTTCCGTTTTTTCGTAAATATCTCGAAAACTAAGCAAGATAGGCTAATAAAATATACTTACCTTATCTGTAGAGCACTAAATTGTCTACAAGAGCTGTCTCAACACCTATAGCCGCCAAGTCAGTCGTTTAGGTTGTACGCGCCATCAAAGTCTGACATCCGGGACTCGGAAACGTCAAATTTCGTAGATTTTACAACGCCTCTTAAAAATGCGTGTAGCACTAAAATTTTGAAATAAATCACATATCATCTGAGGACATTGAAGAATATTTTTCATGGCGCAATTAATATCCCAAACGTTTTTAGTTTATTTTGCCGATACGCGAATAGCAAAATAAAAAATTTTTCTTGGGTCAACTTCCATTGCTGTTTAAGGGTGTTAGAATTCACTTGAGGCAATTTTAATCAAATGCATCATATTATATACGAAATTTACAACAAAAAAAAAGGCAGCAGAGAAGCGGCTGGAACCTCCCCAACGCATGGGTCTTTGATTTCCGTGACTTGTGTTTAAGATTTTAAAGTTGATATGCCTAAATGACACTTCCCGTGGACCAATTGCTCCCAAAAGTCTTTCAGCTCTTCAATGGGTTACCTAACCTCCATGTACCAAATTTCGGACAAATCGCTCCAGTAGTTTGGGGCTATAACGTGGTTTCAGTGTTATTACAAAATTTCGATTTTTCTACCCAAAGGGTACTAAATGCGAATAAATTTTATCTCATTTAAAACCAGAATTTGAAGACCTTTCTGATGATAACAATAAATCTTTCAAAAAGTTGTTTTTGATGGGTGAATGAGAGAATAATTTTAAGTTTCGAAATTGGTGTGCCAAAACGGCACTTTCCGTGGGCCGATTGAATCCAAAATTTGTTCAACTCTTCGACGTGTAATACAATCTCCATGTGCAAAATTTCAGACCAATCGGTTGCGGGGCTTGGGCTGTACCGAAAATAATCAATTTTTTTTTAATTTTTAGTCAAAAGGGCACTAAGAATGAATACATTTTTAGACGCAGAATTTGAAGGTCTTTCTTATGATGACGTGAAAAATGGGGGTTTACATTTAAAATTTAAAAGTTGATGTGCCAAAATGGCACTTCTGGTTGCACGATTGGCTCCAAAAGCTTTTCAGACCTAAGTTGGGTTATCACATGCACACGTACCAAATTTCAGCCAAATCGGTCGAGTAGTTTGGGCTGTGGCGTGTTTACGAACGTACGAACGTACGAACGTACGTACGTACGTACGTACGTACATACATACAGACACATTTTAAAAACCACTTTTTTGGGTTCCTGAGACCTCAAAACGTATAGATCCGGTCTTATCTCGAATTCGAAAATTTTAGTGATTGCATCAGTAACCTCCCTTTTTTTTAAATGTTGAAGTGGAGTGGGGAGGTTAAAAGGACTTTCATTTTTTTGTACAACGAACGCATACTTCCTTATTGAGGGAGCAAGTTAATTAGGCAACTCTAGCGCGCCGCGGGACTCGAGGCAGTTTTTCTTATGCCGAAATAATTATTTTTTATTCCCTTATGTGATTGTTTATGTACAAAAAATACATTCATGTGACTCATACAATATTGATTTTTTTTAACATGTTCTTAATTTTTATTTACATGTTGTTGAGGTTTACTATTTATTTCCAAATGTTGAATAGGAAGTATGCGTTCGTTGTACAAAAAAATTAAAGAGTCCCTTTTTGTTGTAAATTTCGTATATAATACGATGCATTTGATTAAAATTGTCTCAAGTGAATTCTAACACCCTTAAACAGCAATGGAAGTTGACCCAAGAGAAATTTTTAATTTTGCTATTCGTGTATCTGCAAAATAAACTAAAAAGGTTTGGGATATTAATTGCGCCATGAAAAACATTCTTCAATGGCTTCAGATGATATGTGATTTTTTTCAAAATTTTAGTGCTACAACAAATGGGTACACGCATTTTTAAGAGGCGTTGTAAAATCTACGAAATTTGACGGATGTCAGACTTTGATGGCGCGTACAACCTAAACGACTGACTTGGCGGCTATAGTTGTTGAGACTAAGTTGAGACAGCTCTTGTAGAGAATTTAGTGCTCTACAGAAAAGGTAAGTATACTTTATTAGCCTATCTTGCTTAGTCTTCGAGATATTTACGAAAAATTACCAATAACTTTTCATGCCCGGAGGTACAAACGGGTACAAAGTTTTCCCAGATACTTATTAGTCCCGGGTAAAATTCTAATATGACTGGACTAAGATCTACAGTTGAAACGTTTTTTTCCTAGGATTCGCCTGTAGATAGGAGTCACCGGGGTGGGAACAGGAGTCATCAAGGCGGTGACAGGAGTCACCAAGACGGGGACTGGAGTCACCAAGGCAAGGACTGGAGCCACCAAGGCGGGGACAGGGGTCACCAAGGCGAGGACAGGGGTCACCAAGGCGGGGACAGGCGTCACCAAGGCGGAGATAGGGGTCACCAAGGCGGGGACAGGGGTCACCAAGGCGAGGACTGGAGTCACCAAGGCGAGGACTGGAGTCACCAAGGCGGGGACAGGAGACAGCAAGGCTGGGACAGGGGTCACCAGAGCGAGGACAGGGGTCACCAAAGCCGGGACAGGGGTCACCAAAGCGGGGACAGGAGTCACCAAGGCGGGGACAGGGGTCACAAAGGCGGGGACAGGAATCACCAAGGCGGGGACAGGGATCACCAAGGCGAGGGCAGGGGTCACCAAAGCGGGTACCGGGGTGACCAAGGCGAGGGCAGGAGTCGCCAAGGTGGGGATAGGAGTCACCAAGGTGGCGATAGAAGTCATCGGGGTGGGAACAGGGACATCGAAAACCCTTTGAATATAAAAATCGAATTTTCCACTTCCTCAGGAGAACATGTTTATACTTGGGATAAAGATACCATTTTACCAACTATCAAACATGTCCCAGACCAGACCCAGAGACCATTTAGAGGTAGGGGCGGGAGGAATAACCGAGGTAGAGGTCGAGGAAGGGGTTACTACACTCGCACAATCAGGAATAATTCGAATAAGTCCCCAAGAGACATGACAGTGCAAGTAGTTAATAGGGAGGAAATACCAGAGATTCAACTTGAAGAAAATTGGGACGACGAACAAGTTGAAAATTTTGAAGATGCAAAAAATGTTCCCGATGAAGACAGTTTAGAAAAACAGGTTGAGAACTTGAATCTGGACGGAGCTGTTGCAGAACAACCAATCGTGAAAAGTGGTGAAAATGAAATTCTTGAAGTGCCTGATGAAAGCCTGAAAAAGAACGAAGATAAAATAGAAAACTAAAAAATAATTTATATCAGTACGTAATGACGAATTGGTTGATTTATTTTATTTCAGGCTCTTTATTTATTGTCCTAGAGCTAGTATTTGCAAAGTAACGGTGTTTTATGATTTTAAATAACAAACGGTTGTGATATTTTGGCAATAATAATTATTCGCTTATTTATTTATTATATATATATATTTACAATTTTTAAATACACGAAACGATGTTACAAATTGGGTTTCAATTTTTGCAGTTCCACCTCAATTTGAAGAAGTAATGATTCATCAACCAGATTATTCTGAAAATAAAAACAGTTTATTAAACACCAGAATTGCTGATACATCGTAGTCGTTAAATAATCACCAAATTGGTGTTTTTTTAAATGGAACAGCCAGATGTTAATTTTTGCAGCAATATTTCGATTTAATATTTTTTTGCTCTAATTTTATTGAAATAACGGTCCAGCCTATAATTCTCCACGGTAAATGGTAATAATAAGTAAATCGTTTGTGAAATAAACGGCCACTTCCATACCTACTTTTGGGAATACGTTCAATTGACATTTTCTTTAATTTTCCATTAGGTACGAGTATTATTTTATTACACAAAGCTCCAAGTTTCATTTAATTACCACCAGTCGTTAGAAAGATATGATTTTTTCTTTAAAACCCATTTTCTATTTTTTCGGGATAACGCTACTCTCCAATGGTGGGCAACGAAAAATTAACCACCCTGTATAAGCGTTGAGGGTGAGTTGGCATAGTATGCCATCTAACCCTTATTTAGACCATTGGGCGTTTATTTCTTATGAACAATCTTCAATTTGTATTCAGATCTCAAAATGGTGGGCAAATATCAACAGAAATGGAAGGAAGAAAATATGGGTGAATTTTTTTTTGTTAATTTACCACTTTGAGTTCCGTAAAATGAGATTTATTCGAATTATTGTTCTAATAAAATATGTTAATTACATACAGGATGTTCCAATGAAAAGGAGCCACCCCAAATATTTCGTAAACAAAATTAAATATGAAAACTCGCTCGGACTGGTCGATTTTTATTTGGAGGAGGGGGACACTTAAATCCATGCTTTGCGAAATTTCAAAACTCACCCCCTAACCCCCACCTACCCCACTTCAAAATTTTAAATGATGGCAACCCCCCACGTGTGATACATCATTTGAAAGCTAATTTCATTGCCAATCTAACGTTGTAGCCATTTTTGATATTTGTTCAACTCTAGCGCCCTCCATGATCAAATTTTAAATTACATTGAGACATGACCTGGGCCTAGAAATCCTTCAAGTTTAGGCTGTAATTTTTAAACGAATGGATGGATTTAAAAATTCTTGCATTAGTTTACAAATAATTTCAAACCCTTTCAAATGACGTATCACAAAGGGCCCTAATGTAATTTAAAATTTGACCATAGAGGGCGCTAGAGTTGAACAAATATCAAAAATTGTTACAGCGTTAGATTGGCAGTGAAATTAGCTTCCAAATGGGGGTTGCCATTTAAAATTTTGAAGTAGGGGTAGGTGAGGGTTATTTTGCTCCGGCGCTAAAATCGACCTCTCCCAGGAAATTTTCATATTTTATTTGGTTTACGAAATATTTGGGGTGGCTCCTTTTCATTGGAACACCCTGTAGTACTTCTAATGCATATTGTACTTACTTGAAGTTGACCAAAAACCGACTATAAAATTGATGGTATGCCAACTCACCCACACTAGTGCGAGTGAGATGGCATAGTGAGCCTTTTTTTAATCCTGAAAATCAGTATCAACCGCAAGTTATTTCGTCATCATTAAGCTGCATTGTGAAGGTAAGGGCTAATACTTAACCTCGTACTTAACAGCTACAATAAAAGTATCCGCACAATCAAGATTAAAGTAGAAAATTTTGGCCTCCAAAAAAAGTATGCCATCTCACGCGCATTTCCCCTAGGTACCTATAGGTCCTTTAAGCGTGACGTCATGCCGCCATGTATGGCCGTATGCGCAGTCATTTTTTGACCGCCGACAGAATTTACTTGAATGTCTACTGTCAGTTATGTGTCATTTTTCATCATTGTAGGTTAAAATAGCACGTGGTAAACGTGAAAGGTCCCAGATTCTGTTGACAGTAGTGACAAATGACGTATAAATGCACTAGAAATGACACAAGATCAACGCATGCGTATCATACGGGGCCAAGCGCAATAAACCCCCACCAGTGCCTTAAACGACCTATAGTCCAGTCATATTAGATCCAAAAAAGGTGGATAGAAGAAATTATTTATATATTTTTGAAATTTTGGGTAAGGACTCCTGATAGCACCATCACTTATTTGGCGAAAACCACCCCCAAACGTGACATGGCGCTAGTTTTTAGCATTTTTCGGCGAAACTATCCATGTGACAAAAAATTGAATCTAATCAAAAACATTCCTTATAAAATTATGCATTAAAAAAGTGATTGATTATTTTGCCACCTAATTCTCGTAAAGGACGTCCGAAGTTGTAGAACAGTCAAATTAGATTTTTTAGTAGAACATATTTATACAGGGTGAGTCAACAAGGTGACGGCGGTCCATAACTTCTGAACCCTTCCAGATAGGAAATCAATTCAAACGCCATTATGTACAACACCGCCAATTCTACATCCTAAAAATACTTTCAACTATACAGGCTGTCCCAAAACACTTGCAATGCATGGCAACTTCATTTTTTTAAATGGAACACCACCATTTTGATGACATATTCTGGATCACCTATAACATAGCTTTACATCGACATAAGACATTCCATGTTTTAAGGCTCTGTTCTAAAGTAATTAATTCTTTTTGAAAAATTTCGACCATTGCGGGTGCTTCTTAAAAAAAATCCTGAGAACTCAATTTTGTATCTAGAGAGCTGAGATTCGGTACGAACATGAAGGAAGGTCCATTCTATCTATCTAACATGATAACTATCATTATCACTATACAGGGTGTCAAGAATTCTGTGTCAAGTTTGGAAAATTTCAAATATGCAAAACTCCATTTTTTCAAATGGCACCCCCTGCTATTATTGTGCCATGGGGTTGGGATGTTGAATTACTTTATTTTTTATTAAGTATGTCCTATACCTAAAGTCAATACTTCAAAAGATATTCTTTGTCTTAATTATTTTATTGAAGATTATTACGATCTCAATTAAAGAATGCCATGGATTGTATGACAGTTACGATTAACCTTGTTTATTTACATAGTTACCAGACAGTTTGTCACATTTATTGACATACACAACCAGAAAGAATTCATTGACATGGTTTATTGCTTATGGTTGAAATTCATTGTGTATGTCAATAAATGTGACAAACTGTCTGGTAACTATGTAAATAAACAATGTTAATCATAACTGTCATACAGTCCATCGCATGCTTTAATTGAGATCGTAATAATCTTCAATAAAATAAATAAGACAAAGAATATCTTTTGAAGTATTGACTTTAGGTATAGGACATACTTAATAAAAAATAAAGTACTTCAACAGCCGAACCCCATGGCACAATAATAGCAGGGGGTGCCATTTGAAAAAATGGAGTTTTGCATATTTGAAATTTTCCAAACTTGACACAGAATTTTTAACACCCTGTATAGTGATCATGATAGTTATCATGTCAGATAGCTTGAATAGACCTTCCTTTATACTCGTACCGAACCTCAGCTCTCTAGATACAAAATTGAGTTCTCAGGAATTTTTTTAAGAAACACCCGCAATAGTCGAAATTTTTCAAAAAGAATTAATTACTTGAGAACAGAGCCTTAAACCATCGAATGTCTTATGTCGATGTAAAGCTATGTTATAGGTGATCCAGAATATGGCATCAAAATGGTGGTGTTCCATTTAAAAAAATCAAGTTGCCATGCGTTGCAAGTGTTTTGGGACAGCCTGTATAGTTGAAAGTATTTTTAGGAAGTAGAATTGGCGGTGTTGTACATAATGGCGTTTGAATTGATTCCCTATCTGGAAGGGTTCAGAAGTTATGGACCGCCGTCGCCTTGTTGACTCACCCTGTATATTGATGAATTCTTTGCTACGGACTGATGAAGGGCCGTAAACTTAACACCTCCCAAGTGTAAGCTTCACACCTCTTTTGGCAACAATAGACGTGGACATGGCGCTAGTTTTTATCATTTTTCGGCTAAATTATCAAACGGACAAAAAATTACTTTAATCAGGAATATTCTTGAAAATGACGTCCGAAGTTGAGGGTGCCGCTAGATTGATTTTCGGTGCGAGCGAAAAACAACCCTCAACTTCGGACGTCGTTGGCAAGAATTAGGTGAGGATAAGCAAAATGATGAAAAGGACTTTCTAATGCAGAATTTCACGAGGAATATTCCTGATAAGAGTAATTTTTTGTCCGTTTGATAGTTTAGCCGAAAAATGCTAAAAATTAGCCAAAATTTCAAAAATATATAAAATATTTCTTTTAAAAAACCTAACTTGACTGGACTACTACTTAATTAAAAAATCACTTTCGTAACTCACCTTAAGAGCTATGTTATAACAAACTTCGGCCTCGCTTCGCCGCCTCAGTTTATAATTAATCAATGATAAATAGCCCCACGAGTCGGGTAAACTATTATCCAGAAAAATCGATTCTGAAAAACACTCCTCTGCACTAAGGAAATCCCCTTGCTGCAAGAAATATTTGCCAGATTTTAAATTTGAAAAAGAAAAGTTGAAATTTTGAAAAGAATTTTCAAAGAGTCAACTACGGTAAGTGTAGTTAAGTACCTCAAAGTACAACTTTCCGCAGCAAAGCCACGTATATGGAGAGGGATGATTTCTGCAAGCTACCAAAAGCATTTTTCTAGCCTTCTGTTTATCCTCCACAATACTCGCGTAATTTAAATACAACAGCTGCATATCTTCGGGCCTATTAAATGACTCCAAAATGTGAGAATACTCCTCTTTGGCTTCTTGATTTTTCCCAAGGCCCAAATAGCAATGCCCGGTCAAACTCACAACCGCATAGTCCTAAATCAGAAATTTAATCAACCCCTTCACTGACGCCGCTTTCGAGATCCCCTGCACTGGGCAGTGCAGTAAAGCTGCCAAAACCACAATTGCACAGTGGAGCGGCAACGCGAAAGCGGCATAAGTCGCGCATTTACCGCCCCGTGAAAATATCTCGCCCTTTCCAAATGCTTCAAAGCGTGCTCGTAGTTGCGCGTCAAATAGGAAATTATGCCCAGGAAATAATGAACGAGACCGAACTCCTTCAGCTCGTGCGTCAAACAGTTCTCGACCCACTGAAAATCGTTCGAGTTATTTTTTTTTAGTTTTAAAACTTGAAAAAACAACCGAATACATTCTCATTTTCAGAAGTAAAGTTGCCGCCTTGAAAAACACCGTGTTTGGGCAAATGCTCGACGTCCACTCCGGTTCTTCTGAATCCGTAAAGTAGTTCGGTTTGATTCTTTGATCGTCGAGGTATTTTCTCGCCATTTCCATGCTCAAGTCCATTCCACCCTGATTGTCAACGTTCTTGTAGAATAAGTACAGGACGAGCCAGGCTGAAAAGGATCTTCGAAATTCTTGTACTTGATTCTTTTTTGATTGCAAAATAAACGATGGTGATTGAATTTAACTGAATTTTGGTAAAAATTAAAATGCAAGTTTTCACCTTCCGTCCAGCGGGGCTCTTGGACAAGCACTGTCAGGAAGCAAAGTTCTGCGTCTTTGTTTTGCCGCTTTTCAGCACAAAGCAAACCGTTTAAGAGGAGGCTAAAACATTTAGTTAAGAACGGGTGTCCTAAAAAAAACGGGCTAAATATTTTTAGGAATAACTCAGCTATCTAATTCTTATCCGATTTGGATTAACATAGTCCCAAATTAAAGGTAAAGAATTTGGCTTTCGAACTATGTAAGGAAATTACGATAGAATTTTGTTCAGAAAAGAATTTGGCTTACGCATTAATTTTCTGAGATAGTGATGCAATAACCCCCCACTAATCGTCCCCATTTGGCATCCGCTTCTGTTTTCAATAAATTTGATCCATTATTGTTCAAAATTAAGATGTAAGTTTACTTAGGGTCATTAGGCGTGAAAAAACGCGGAAACACATGTTTTCAAAACTCACAGAAAATTAATGCCTAAACCAATTAACTTCTGAACAAATAGGATTTTTAAATAAAAATAAACGTTATTTAAGTCTCATAACCATAACTGGCCAATGCACTTTAAGCTTAAAGTAAGCCATTTATGGCCGATCCCAAGCACCAAATTTATTACTTAAGTTAGACTTAAAAATGAAGAATGACGTTTGTCTTATGGCATAAATGTCATAATTGTCATTTTAAGGCTCTCTTAAAGTTAAGTAAGGTCGGTGGAATCGTGCATTAGCCGCAAGTTCACCAACGTTCCTTAATCTTAAGGGGAGCTTAAAATGACATTTTTCCTATAAGAAAACTGTCACTCTTAATTTTTAAGTTGGACTTAAGTGCTAAGTAAAGTTGGTGCAAACGGTCCTGAAAGCAATCATCGATAAGGCTATTACGGCAGCGTCATATGTCTTATGGCCGTTTGCACCGATATTGCTTAACTTTAAGCGACACTTAAAATGACAAGAATGACGTTTAAACAATGGGAAATATGTCATTCTTGTCATTTTAAGTGTCGCTTAAGATTCAGGAACGTCGGTGCAAACGGCTATGAGTTTCTTACACATACCTACATATCTAAGCCGCAATTTCACGAACGTTACTTAATTTTAAGATAAGCTTAAAATGACAAGAATGGCGTTTGTCCTATAAGAAAACTGTCACTCTTAATTTTTAAGTTGGACTTAAACGATAAGTAACGTTGGTGCAAACGGCCCTAAGAATATAAGGCCTGATTTTTCAGCTATAATTTAAGATCATGCCCATTCAAATTGTTTTAGAAATGGTCGAGTTATCCCCATTCCGTTTTTTTAGGACACCCGTTAGTTAGCTCAACCGGCCAACCTACTCCATTTTTTTTCACTAGAAATTTCCTTTCGGATCAAAGGTGGGAACCACATTTTGTAATGATGGTCAAAATTTGGATTCATAAAAAAACAGGGAAAAAATCGCGCGTGATACGAATTTGTTGTATTTTTTGATAGGATAGTCATGAGTCTTAAATTTAGAACATAGGCTAGTACCTACCTACCTAATAGGAACCTAAGTACAGGGTTGGCACAAATTATTGTAACATCGTCGGTGACCCCGCATAAAGGGGTTTTGTTTTAGTGATATTAGACGCATGACGCCTGAAAGTTTGTCAGTTTTGTCAAATTGGCAATTTTAATAAGTCGCAAAATAGGCAACAAATTATACAGGCCCAGGGAGCATGAAATTCTCTACAAAAATTATCTGAATAACTATCACTGTCAAGTCAGTCGTTTAGTCTATATGAGCCATTAAAATTCGGAAGCGTTTCAATTCTCTCATTTTACGATAAGTCTTAGAAATTCGTTTTTAGTCATTTTTTCTTGAAACACACAAAAAATTGGACATTTTTTAGTGGGTTTAAACGACGTACATTTTTTTACAGATCCAAAGAAAATTACGTTGAAAATTTTGAACTAATAAGGCCCTAACAATCACCTACAGCCTACAGCCCGAGAAGACTAGTTTGTGTTTAACTCGTACCATCTGATGAGGACCTTGAAGAATACTGTTTTTCACGACTCAATAGACTTTTTTTTAGTTTTTCTTCGTTTTGAAATTTCAAGTTACTCTCCATTCAATTTCTATTGAGGTGGCAGAACGTCAAAATTCGAATTTTAGGTTGGTATGAGGAAACTTTGCCAGAAATTTTACTAACAGGTGAGTTGGTAGAAGCGATTTCAATGCGATACATCAGAAAACATGACAAGTGTCAAAATTTTGCAATTGCTCTGAATTGGCCCAAAATCGTCTTTGTGTGCGTGCAGTTTTGAGTAAAGTGCAAAGAAAAATATTCACGAAAAAGCCGCAGGTACGTTTATCTGTGACACTGCTGCTAACAATAAAAATAAACCCTAGAAGATTTGGATTATGTTTTTGCTTTCCCGCTAAATTTCGATCAAATTGTCATAAGTACACGCCCTTACAAATTAGGGTTGTACAGTTCCAGAAAAATTTTAGTTCTGCTATAGTAAATGAACGGACTTTAGGTAGGTATACCAATGTGAACAAGAAAATTGTGTATGTCAACATGACGTACCTACTTATGTCAACATTGTCAACTTCCATTGCTAAATGGGTCTTCGAGGGGGTCTTAGTGTTAATTTGACAAAAATCAAATGCTTCCTGTTAATGACGAAGTTTGCAGCAAAAAAAAGAACTTTTACATTTGTTTTACTTCAATAACAAATTCTACTTTCGTTGTAAGTACCATGAAATCAACAAGTTTTATAATTAGAGCAGGCCTGTTTCATGTTATAGTTTCATTGCGTTACTAATTATAAAAAATGCAGCAGAGAAGCGGCTGGAACCTCCCCATCGCGTGGATCTTTGTATTCTGTGTAGATAGTAGTCAATTCAACAGAATTTGTCATCCACTGTCAGCCCGCTCCCTTTCAATAGAAAGAATTTTTTCTCTATTTTCCACTGAAATGGTAGAAACTGTGAATATATTTTTAGAACCAGAATTTGATCGTCTTTCTAATGGCGACATAAAAAAGGAGGCCTTGCTTTAAAATTTAAAGTTGATATGCTTAAATGGCACTTCCCGTGGACCAATTGCTTCCAAAAGCCTTTCAGGTCTTCAACGGGTCACCCAATCTCCATGTAGCAAATTTCAGCCAAATCGATTCACTAATCTGGGCTATAGTGTATTTTTAGTGGTACTACAAAATTTCGATTTTTTGACCCAAAGAGCACTAAATGCGAACGAATTTTGTCTTATTTAAAACCAGAATTTGAAGACCTTTCTGATTGTGACAATAAATCTTTCAAAAACTTGTTTTGGATGGTTAAATGAGTGAATAATTTTAAAGTTGGAAATTGGTGTGCCAAAACGGCACTTTCCGTGGGCCGATTGAATCCAAAATTTGTTCGGCTCTTCGACGTGCAATACAGTGCCCATGTGCAAAATTTCAGAAAAATCGGTTCAGGGGCTTGGGCTGTACCGCGATTTAAAAGTCCGATAAAAATCTTTTTTTTTTTAATTTTTGGTCAAAAGGGCACTAAGAATGAATACATTTTTAGAAGCAGAATTTGAAGGCCTGTCCTATCGTGACGTGAAAAATGGGGGTTTGCATTTAAAATTTAAAAGTTGATGTGCCAAAATGGCATTTCTGGTTGCACGATTGGCTCCAAAAGCTTTTCAGATCTAAGTTGGGTTATGAGATGCCTACGCACCAAATTTCAGACAAATCGGTTTAGTAGTTTTGGCTGTGGCGTGTTTACAAACGTACGTACGTACATACGTACGTACATACGTACGTACACACACACAGACACATTTTGAAAACCGCTTTTTTGGGTTCCTGAGACCTCAAAACGTGAAGATCTGGTGCTATCTCGAATTCGAAAATTTTAGTGATTGCAGTAACCTCCCATTTTTTTAAAATTTTGTTGGAGTTGGGGAGGTTAATAATGTTGTTCATCGCATGGTACTAACGAGAGAAGTATATACAAAAGTCCTGTTCTTACTACTTATTAAATGTATCTCATATTCATTGAAAGACTCGTTAAACAGCAACGGAAAAACAGGAGAAAATTAAGTTTTGAGTTCATGAAAAAGATTTTTCGAAGTCATCAGATTCTTCATTATGCCGCTTTCGGTCTGTCCTGCAATGCGAGGTGCAGTTAGAATCGACGAACGCTGATTGGTTCCTCCCTTTAGATGCCTTGCAAATGACCTATCAAAGCGTGTTAATTCTATTGCACTGCGCCGCTGCAGCTCTTGAGAAATCGGCATTAGTTCAAATTCCATCAGTTACAGATTCTTAGTACAGTCGGGGACTTTGAAAGTGCCCACCACATCACTACTAATAACTTGGTCGCCTGTATCTGCTAAGCAAACATCAATCGAAATTCGGCAATGTAGTCTACCGAATGAATCGTAGGGGGTGAGGGTCGGGGTGGTCATTTTCAAAGTCCAAGATTGTACAAATGACTGAAAACGAATAGGCGACTCTATTCAGTGACTTAAACCTTAAATTTTGACCCTTAATCGCTTAACGCATAGAATACACGTTTCTACTGAAAGGAAAGTGACTCGAAGTGACTCAATGGACTCAATGTAAGATGCGCTCAGGAATGAGATAATGTGAATTAGAGAGCGGCTTAATGCTCTATGCTTCTTTAGTGTTTGACAGTTGACGTTTGCAGGGGAAAATACAATCGAAGTGTTAGGGCTGTTCTACAATTGACTCGTAAGACGTAAGACGGAACACGGATCAGGTAAGACGCAACACACGTACACATTCCGTGAATGATGTCTACAACACCTTTGATCTGACATCTGTCGATCTGTCAACAATGTCAAAGTTGTCAGTGATATGTCAATTTTTTGCCGTTTTGAAAGTTAGGTTAGTTCTTTATTACAGGTTTATTGTGTCAGTGCTCACTCAGTTTCACGTCCGATGGAAGAGGAAGACTTGATAATTGTATGAACCATAACATAACCTCAAATTATTACAACCACAAGTGGAAATGTCAGGATTGTCATAAAGTGCGCATGCGTTACACGTATGTTAGACGGAAGAGATGGGAGATGACCATCTCTCCGTACGTGTTACGTGAAATGTCAATTTCCTTACGTGGGACCAACTGCGCAAGCGCCCGTCTTCCGTTACGTGTTACGAGAGTATTGTAGAACAGCCTTTAAAGTTACAACTATATTCCATCTCATTACTCTTCTCTCTCTTTGCCGCTTTCGATATGTCCGGCACTGCGCGGTACAGTAAAATCTACGAACGCTGACTGATCCCATCCTCAGGATGCCTTGCAAAGGACCAATGAGAGCGTCTTATTTTTATTGCACGGCCAAGTGCAGCTGTAGCACGAAAGCGGTATAAACTAAACAAGCGACTTGACGGCGATAGTTGTTTAGACCGCTTTTGTAGAAAATTTCATCCCTACAAAACAGTTTACATATAGTTTGTTAGTCTATTTCGCTTAATATTTGAGATATTTGAGTAAAATATGTGTCCCATCTTGTTCTTAGATACATTCTATCACAAAAAATGCAGTAGTGACCGTTTGCCCTACAATTTTTCATAAACTTTTGCTATAGTAAACCTGTTTCTGTGCAGAATGTTCAAAGCGAGTGCCTCATGCACACAAATGTAAGCCTTCTCCGGCTCATCGCATTCAATTCTATAAACTGCATAGTCAAACCAATAATCAGGATTGCCAACATTTTGGTTTAGCCTCTAAAATTTTCATTAAAGTTGCCTCATTTATACTCACTGACATTTTGTACATTCAGATAGTACTTATCACCCAACTCGCGATTTTTCATCGCCACTGCCTCTTTAGCATAATATAACAGAGGATCCGTGAAAAACTGTGGAACTTTCACGATACTCCTGCCAGTAGAAGTGAGTTTGTGAAGAACTTCGTTAACTTCCATTATCAGATTTACAAAAATTGCCTCTGCAAATTTTTGATAGTGATTATAATTGCTTAAATCCACTAAATGAAGCTTGTTTTGGGCAGCCACTGACGCCACGTGTACCAAGCTGTAGATGTAACTTTGGTAGGCTCCGATTCGTCTGATGTAGGTCAAAAAATCAGCCTGGTTAGAACCTGAAATTAATTTCAAATGAAAATATCATCGGCGGTTTCATACAGTGGCAAAGATCCTTTTCGTTCATGTACTGCACGTAAGTTGCGTTGAGGTCTTTAACTATTTCTTTGACTACTGACTCGTAGTAGTTTTGTCCTGTTTGATTGCAGAATGTTATTTTTGGGAATCGAGACTTTTTGTGGATCATTTGCTTCAAACTGTAAAAGTTGTTAAAGAGTTTTGAGAAATGGACTTACTCTTTTTCTAAATCTTCCAGTTGCTTTGGTTGATTTAGGGGTTCCGTGATTTCAATTTCGATTATAATAAATGTGGGTTGTTCTTGTTCGTTGAATACTTTAACACTGGGCTCTGGTTCTGCAGGTGGGGGTGGCTCTGCTGGCAAAGACTAAACCAAAACATATTTATTTTGTTTCTATATAGAATGTCGTTTGGATTGGTAAATATATTAGGTAGGTATAATTATGTAAGTATTAGAGTTTCATAAAAAGAGAACATTGTAATGATAGGTAGGTATACTATTTGAAACTTCACTCTTGTTATAATTTAAAATATTGAACAGTATAAACTAAAACGCATTCCATATGCTTCTGTAATTATTGCTTACCTCTTTTAAATTCACAGCAGACGGTTTCGGCTGTGATCCTTTACTCCCTTTACTCCCTTTACTCCCTTTAGAGGATTTGGATTTCTTGCTACCTTTCGATCCTTTGCTCCCTTTCGACTTTTTGCCTTTCCCACTTCCCCCTTTCTTCTTCTCTTTTCCACCAGCTGGTGGAGACTCCACCATTGGAATGATCGGTTTCGGGGGTGGAGGAAAGAAATAGGAGGCTTCTAATCCCGCCAAAGTTAAAGCCTCATTTTCGTGAAATGTTGTTATTGGACAGGCAATGCGAACTTTGGTCACTGCAAATAAATTCTTAACAAATATTTCGAGAAAAAATGATAACAACCTCCAGGATACAAAAGAGAGGAAAGATCAGCTATGGCCATCAAATGCAGGAACCCCATTGGACCATCTCCGCCGCTCGATATGTTGCCTTTGCTTTTCTTTTTCACTTTTGTTCTGCTTGTATTTGGAGGTTCGTCTTCAAGCTTCGATGCCTGAATGAACAATTGATGTCAAGTCGATAAACCACCCTAAAGTCTTACTTTTTGATGTACGTAAATTTCGAGAACGACCTTTTGATATCGCTTTACTTGATCTGAGAAAGCGAAGTAGCAACCCTTAGTTAACATGTTCCTTTTGAGGACGTTAAATTGGATGCGAGGTTTGTCTTGATCCAGAAATGTTGCCACGTCGAAGTGCTTCACGTTGCTTTTCAGAAAATTGTCTTCATTGTCGAATCTGGAATATAAAATATAAAAAATTATTTCCGTTTAGAAAGTGTGTATAGTATATTAGGTTCGATATAATACATATAAGGTTGGTGTACCGTACAGGGTGGTTAAAGGAGAACGAAACGAGCAGATTTTTTCAGACTTTAAGTAATTTTTCCGAAAAATTCACGAACAGGTCGATTTTTGTTTCGAGGGGACACATTAATTCGTGGTGGGTGTCATTTCAAAACAGACCCCATAACCCTCATCAACCCCAACTTTAAAATTTCAAACGGCAACCCCCCACTTTATTGAAAACACGATAATCTAACAGAATCTCGGAAATTGCAAAAACTCGTCTTGGACTCGTTAAACGTAAAGCTTGCATTGATGCAAAAGATAAGTTAAAGTTGTAGGGAAATTGGTTATAAGGGACGTATATACGACAGACACTTAGGTACCTGTATTTCATGAAGTGTGTTCGATTCTCCGGTATATTAGGCCAAAATTTATAGTCCTGCTTATAAAATTTCGTTTTAAACTCTCCGCTTTTAATCAGAATGGGATATTTGGCCTAAAAACTCGCCTAGAAAAGATCAGAAAATTAACCCTCACCGCTTCTGCTGTTGGAAGGATCAAGCAAATTTCATATTCCATATCGGCATTCATCAGAGCAGGAGGGTTGTAAATCGATTCCACTGTGAGATTTAAGAGATTTGTCTTACAAACCAATTCTATTGGTTTCTCGATTGCTAATGAAACAGAAACAGCAGGCTTGGTTCTATAAGTGGGCATTCTATCGTCGCAGTGTTTTTGCAGTAGAACCAGATTAATTTGTTCGTCAAAGTTTGATTTCCCTAAAATTTAATGAAGTGCTTTGAAAAGAAAATTATAAATACCGAAGATGATTGGTAGCAAATCCACAGTGCAAGTTCCATATATGACCACCTCAGTTTTGATGTCTTTACTAGTTGGTACCTTCTCTTTACTTTTTTTACTCTTAGAAGACTTGGAACTTCTCTTATCCGTGGATTTCTTTTTGCCCGAAGACTTTCTCGGAGATTTTCCTCCACTTCCCTTCTTCTTCCCTCCTTTCTCCTTCTTCTTCTTCTTGGGTAAAACCCGGGACGCTTTCCTATCGACCACATCACCAGTCAAAGCTTCGTACAAACTTAAAGCACTGTCCATGGAATCATTCGTGCCCAAAGTGACATCATCTCCGTTGACAAGGTCCTCGACTACTATTAGCGGACTTTCGTAAACTGTAACTGTTATACAATTAATTTGATAAATAAATCTTCCAAAAAACTTATAATGGGGTTCGAAATTAAATTATCCAAATCGTTGGACGAGTTTACATCACAGAAAAATTTAAACCCTTGATCGACGTGTATCACCGGATTGTCCGTAACGAGGACTCGTTCGGTTTCTCCGATTTCTTTTCCGAGGTAGTGGCATTTTGCGTATAGGGTTGAAGGCGATTGCACTGGTATCTGAAAGGGTTTATGAATATTTTGGTGGCTTGATCGATTTTTACAATATTGTTGAAGTTGTTGATGGAAATTTTTATTTCGCGAATGTCTTTGTCGGCTATTTCTTCAGCGGCTTCAGGTTTTTCCTCGACAGTTTCAGCAACTACGTCTATCTTGGACTTTTTGTCCTGAAAATTATTAGTTAAAATGTTGTGGATAATGAATGTGCGGTACTTTTTTCTTATTCTTGGTCAATTTTGAGGATTTTGACATCTTGACAAATTTTTGACAAGTAATTTCTGGCTAACAACAATTAGGTTTGTTTAGTAGGTACCTAATTATTATAGACCAAGCGTCGGAAAAAAATTATTTAGAAGGATATTCAGTTTATTTATTACCTATTATTTATTAGACATTACATCTTAGATGCGTCAGCTAAAGCTCTATTTTGCGTACCTCTTACTTGAAACATAAATAACCATATTTAGCATTTAGTAGTTTTTTTTAATGGTCTAGTATAGTTCGCTCACTCTCTTCGATTTCTGAACCATCCCCTAAGCGCTAATTAGAGCATTTCTGTTTAACTTTCGGTAAATTTGTTAATCCATGTTAGATTTTTGATTTCTTAAATTCAACCCACTATCTACCTATGGTCTGTCCGGGATCCACACGACCGAGATTCACCCTATTTCCATGGCGAATCATTGTTGTCAACAATGAATCGCCATGGAAATAGGGTCAGGGTGAATCTCGGTCGTGTGGATCCCGGACAGATTATAATTTGCTTATTTAACGGTATCAAATTTTGACTTTTTTTGCACTGGTTCGATTGTTTAGATTGCTTCCTTTACGTATCATGCAGCATATGATTCGGCACCACTACTAGGTGCAGATTTATTATTATTATTTTTATGTTTCATTGATCATTACGTTTTTGCCTTCGCAAGTTTCATTACTTCATTTCTTGTTTGTTTTAATCTGTACTCAAAGCCACCTACTTCACGTGAATATAACATTTACATGGATACACATCGCTTTGATATACGTTTTCCGCTGGCTTTCAACGAAAACTTGTGAAGAAAGTATCACTTTTTATTCATGTGCAACCCTGCAGATGTTTATCACATTGATGGACTTCTGGTGGACATCATATCTTATCAATCTGTATACCTAGTAATAGTGAACAAAAAATGTGTCAAAAAGGCGAATTGTTGAAAAATTGCTGTTACATAGTGTTAAAAAACTGTGAGTTACAGTGTTTGCAAATAGAAAGAGAACAAAAAAGCCACCGGAAGTACATGCATCAATGCGATTAAATAGAAAAAAAGGGTTGAAAAGTTAAAAACAGTGAAAATATGAATCAAATATGTTAAAAAGTCAAGAGGGGTGAAGATAGACTGTGATTAATTATAATTACAAGATATAGCACGAAAATAAGCCAATTGCGAAGGAGGCTGGAAAATTATAGAGGGTAAACTGAATCCAAATTAATTCAATTTATTACCGAGGAAAAACGAAATTACGCGAATTTTTTGTGAAACTAACAATTAGGGGGTTGAAAAATCGTAAAGGAGGATGAAAAGTCAAAGGGAATGAGAATTAACCGTAGCTAAGTGGAATTACAGAAAACAACACGAAAATAACCCAATTATAGGTAGGTATATTGAGGAGGCCGAAAAAATGAAAAAAGCGAACATAATCTAAGTGACTAAAATTTATTACCGAAAAAAGTCAAAATTTTACAAAATTAATGCTCGCGGGGTTGAAAAGTTGTAACGGGGTATGAAAAGTCAAGGGGGGTGAAAATTAACTGTAGATAAGTAGCGAAAATTACGCGAAAAAGAAGCGGTCTGCGTAACTTTTGCATTTTGAGGATTTTGAGGGTGAAAGGAGTTGAAAAACCCCATAATTTTATTCCACCATTTACCTCAAAGATTTCCCAGTTTCAACCCCTAAATTTCATCCCCATTGTTACATCATAAGGAAATTTTGCCCATCCGCCTACAGTGTCGCTGTAAATTAACACCCAAATTCAGCCTTGATTCGTTGAGCAGTTTTTGAGTTCTCGTATTTTTGTGTTTCTGCATGTTCGGGGTTGTAGCCAGTGACGTAACAACAGCTAGTTTCAAAAATATTATTGCCCCTGTATGCATTTACGTCACTGGACTTCCTACATTATTCAGTGAAAATTCGAGTTTCCACCCCTAACTTTTCACCCCTTCGATTTTCTCCTAAAATTCACTCCTCCCTTCTCGATAAATTTCCCCTAAAATGCACTCCTGCTTTCTCGACGATGGGATTCGGACATTTCGCCCCCCACATTTCGTCGGTCGTCTCGCTCCTGCGGACATTTCGCCCCCGAATTTTCCCTAAATTAAACTGTACGTCACTATAGAAACAGAGGTATTTATTACTGAATAGAATAAATGTGTCATGTGCAGTTTTGTTGTTAATTAACGTAATTATAGCCATGGAAAATTTGAATAATTTTCTGTTGACTATAATGTCGCAACCACTCTAAGAAAAGTGTTATTCATTTTTAATTATAATTTATTTACCTTGTCAATCGTTAATAGTATTATTTATTGTTAACGAATTAATAGGCAAATATGGTGCTGTTAACGCATAAAGGATAATGTTATTTTTTGAGAAGCCATGAGAAACCATAATGCTGCCATGAAAGTGACGTTAGCAAACCATAGGTAACTCATTTTTTCCATGGCTAAACTACATTTATTGACGACAAAATCGCCAAATTATTTTATCAATTTATTTTCTCACAATTTTTCTAATCAAAGTGTACACTTTCTTTACATATTATATGAACGTAAAAAAAATATGTGTACAAGAATCCGCTAAGGAATGTACCTACAGCGTGTCATTTGAAGAAAAAAAGTCGTACTTTAATGTTGCCATTTCATTGAGTTTGTTCTGAAATTTACAAATATGGTTCTACATATCTTTCTGTTAAAATAAAAAAGTTACAGGGGGGAGAATACCAAACTGAATCATCCGGTTAAATCTAAAATTCTCCTAAAATTTTGCTTTAAAATCTAATAAATTCCTAAAAAAAATATGAAAAATTGACGTGGGAGGCCTGACTTCATCCCTTTATGGTTTATAGGGGTGAGTTTGTTTCAGATTTCATCGAAATATGTGTAGGCTTTGAGTTTCAAATAGCTGCGTGCAACCCTTAATGCGGTAATGGAGGGGACGAGAAGACTAAGCAATGTAAATTTATTACAGTTCAGTAGAAATAGCCCAAGAAATAGCAAAAGTAACACGGAAAATAATTAAAATTTGCAAATTTATCTTTCGGAGGGTTGAAATATTGTAAAGAGGGTTCAAAAATGTTGGAAAGAATAAAAATATGATCCACATGAATAAATGAGTAGAATTATCGAAAAAAAGGCAGCAGAGAAGCGGCTGGAACCTCCCCAACGCATGGGTCTTTGATTTCCGTGACTTATTGTCTTTAAGGTTTTAAAGTTGATATGCCTAAATTGCACTTCCCGTGGACCAATGCTCCCAAAAGCCTTTCAGCTCTTCAATGGGTTACCTAACCTCCATGTACCAAATTTCGGACAAATCGATCCAGTAGTTTGGGCTACAACGTGGTTTCAGTGTTATTACAAAATTTCGATTTTTCTACCCAAAGGGTACTAAATGCGAATAAATTTTATCTCACTTAAAACCAGAATTTGAAGACCTTTCTGATGATAACAATAAATCTTTCAAAAAGTTGTTTTTGATGGGTGAATGAGAGAATAATTTTAAGTTTCGAAATTGGTGTGCCAAAACGGCACTTTCCGTGGGCCGATTGAATCCAAAATTTGTTCAACTCTTCGACTTGTAATACAATCCCCATGTGCAAAATTTCAGCCAAATCGGTTGAGGGGCTTGGGCTGTACCGCGATTTTAAAGTCCGATAAAAATCTATTTTTTTTTAATTGTTGGTCAAAAGGGCACTAAGAATGAATACATTTTTAGACGCAGAATTTGAAGGTCTTTCTTATGGTGACGTGAAAAATGGGGGTTTACATTTAAAATTTAAAAGTTGATGTGCCAAAATGGCGCTTCTGGTTGCACGATTGGCTCCAAAAGCTTTTCAGATCTAAGTTGGGTTATCACATGCACACGTACCAAATTTCAGCTAAATCGGTCGAGTAGTTTGGGCTGTGGCGTGTTTACGAACGTACGTACATACATACAGACACATTTTAAAAACCACTTTTTTGGGCTCCTGAGACCTCAAAACGTATAGATCCGGTCTTATCTCGAATTCGAAAATTTTAGTGATTGCAGTAACCTCCCTTTTTTTTAAATGGTGAAGTGGAGTGGGGAGGTTAAAAAAACAAATTCGGGGAATTTTGCAAAATAATGCTCTCAGGAGGTTCAAAAACTGCGAAGGGGATGACAGGAGTGAAAATTGACTGTGGTTAAGTAGAAATTCATTATAACACGAAAATAAGCCAATTACACGAACTAACTTTGGACAAAAGTCCATATTGCGAAGGACGTTGCAAAAGTGAAAAAGGTAAATAATCTAAACGACTAAAATTTATTACCGGAGAAAAATAAAATGCTGCGAATTTTGCAAAATTAGCCTAGGGGGGCTGAAAAATTGTGAAGGGGGGATGACAAGACAAGGACCCTAACTCACACTGCCCCTGTGTCTGCTAGAAAGTGATTCGACATTAGTTATTTGGTTATTAAGCTCTTAGTTTTGAGGGATTGCAAAAATAAATTCTAGATAGGGATGCGAAAAGTTTAATCTAATAAAATAAATGGCTACAAAAGTTTTTCAATAACTGGGTACTTTGTTCTCGTTCCTTGGTTAAGCCCTAGGCTCCAAAGCTATTTTACAGCCGTCCACAAGTTTTACCACTACCTCAAAATGTAAGTCCAAGTCAAGCAGGGACTTCACCGATGTCGTAATCTTGAAGTTTCTTATCATTTTTGAAGCAAAAACCTTCATATTCACCATCCCATAATGGAGTCCTAGAAATTTTAATGTGATGGGTCGGTTGGTCCAGTAAATTGTTGTTAGTGAGGTGAAATTATGTAAGTAAGTACTTATTTTGTTAATCAAATGATATGCCACCTTTATCTTACCAACACAATTTCTGGGGCCAAGACTGAAAGGAATAAAAACTGCATTTGGCCTCTTCAGGCATTCCTCTGGTAAGAATCTGTCCGGATCAAATTTTAATGGGTCATTCCAATATTTTGGATTTCTGTGGGCCGCCATAATATTAATGGCGAATGTACTTCCTTTCGGGACTACGTAATCGTCGTCTAAAAAACTGCTTTATTTATAAATATTTAAAATTAATTTACCTAATTTGACGTCATGTGTGATTAATTTTGCCATGATTGGTGCTGGTGGAAACATTCTCATGGATTCGTTAAGAACCCGTTCCAGATACGTCATCTCACGCAAATCTTCTACTGTAGGGTTTCTATCACTGTTACCAAAAATTCTTTGCTGCTCTTGATATGCTTCCTCCTATATTTAGTAAATATTTTACTCATATTTTTAGTTTTATAAAACCTGGATGTCTTGATGAATAGCCAAAGCCATGAATGTGTAGCAAAGACTAGTGGCTGAAGTGTCGCTGCCCACGCCAGTCATAGTTAGGCAAATTTCAACAAGTTCTTCGTCGCTCCAACTTTCATCTTTTTTCATAGTTTCGAGCAGTTTGTGCATGAAGGTAACTAAGCAATTTCAAATAAGCAAACTTTCTGAAGAGTTGAGAATATACGCACCTCTATCGCCGGGAGTGTAGAAATCGTCTTCAATCTTTTGTAATTTGTCTTTTTTAGATATAAAAATCTGAAATAAGATTTGAAGTTGTTCAAGTTTTGGGAAAATGTTGACTTGTTGAGAAAACACAAAAAATATAGGCAAAAACAGCAAAAGTAGTCACAAAAATTTCGATGCAAAATAGGCGTAAGGCAAGGCCGTGCATTAAATCCATTACTTTTCAGTTTGGCCTAGATGAGGTGTATTCAGAAAATATAAAACAGAACTTAAAAAGAAAACTTACGACTGTTACATATCCCCGCAAGTTATTTATCAATTTACCAAATTCAATGCCTTGTGTTGTCATTTTCCACAAGGACAAAAAACCAAGATTTCCCCAAACTATCCTTGCCGCAGTGGAATGCAGAGCCCTAAATTCAAAGAAAAATTCAAGGAACGCATTAAAAAAAATTACCTTGTTGCGTAAGTCACGGAATTTAGTATTTCTTCATTTGAGTCAAAATATATGTCCAAAAAAGTAGCTGAAAATCTAAATCAATTTAATGAAACCGAAATAATGCGCACCACAAGAAGCTCTAAAATTGTTTGCTAGAACATAAAGATCTGCTTTGAATTCCCCTTTTCCACAAAACGGTGTTAAATTCTTCACCAACTCATCTGAGAATGTTCCAAAAATCTCAACAAATTCGTTTACTGCTTTCTTGGTCATTGCAGGGGCGGCTACTTTGCGATGCCTTTTCCATCTGTTGACTGAAATTTAACTTTATTACTTTTACTAATATTAGGAGATATATCTACCTCGAGCAGTTAATATACTGTCGCCGGTAACCGGTGCAATTGGTCCATATACCGATGCATCCTTGTCAGCAAACTCTTTTGAAATTAGATTTATGTCGTTTGGTCTTCTGGATATGATTATCAGTTTTCCTCCTAGCCACACCCTAAATAAATCTGGATAGTGCTCAAAAAGTGCGGAAGAATAGTTCAAGA
Organism: Pycnomerus fuliginosus; assembly: GCA_963924575.1. Classification (NCBI taxonomy): domain Eukaryota; kingdom Metazoa; phylum Arthropoda; class Insecta; order Coleoptera; family Zopheridae; genus Pycnomerus; species Pycnomerus fuliginosus. The sequence goes on from OZ004622.1 coordinate 19,374,887, forward strand.
AATCTGGAAAGTGTTGAAATAAAAATATTTAAAAATTAAAGAAATTATCGCTTACCCCAGCCAAAACGAAACATGCCAGAAATATTTCCAATCAAGGGAAAGCTGATAGGGCCTTGATATGCCAGGGAATGGTAATACCACCATCTTTTGCGCCACAAGGACTCCACTAGTACTATCAGGAGGACAGCAATAAAGCTGGGAAGAAAATACTCTAAAAGTACCATTTTAAAGTAACTGCATAGGCCAGACCCACCCAGGTTTTATATACCTTTGGGTTTGGCTGTCACCCCAGGTAATCGTCATATTTTATAAAATTAAAAGGAAAAATATGTTTTTATGAAACAAAATGCTTAATTCCATAGGACAGGATCGTACTAAGTTGTGATTTGGGTCCTTATTTTTAACTTTTGCAAGTAAGTACCTAGCTAGTTAGCTACTGAATTTCCTGGTGTCAAAGGTTTGGAGGGTACCTACCCTATACCTGTTGATATATTTGGCATAACTTGCAGAACTGATCTATTGTAGGCTCAAACATATCTTCACGAAGACTTTTGAGTCAAAAAATGTAAAATTGGGCCAGACCATCTCTGAATAACATAATAAGTCACCCTTCACATATTATTTAGTTTTGCTAATATAGCTAATAAATATCTTCTGATAACGTGTCAGTTCAGGGAAATTCAAAGGGGATTACCATCTAATTGATTTAATAGTGGACTTTTGCCGCAATAATCTAAACAAACGAATGAAAAATATTGTGTAGTAGGTGGTGCGAGCATATCCACATTGTGTGGTAAGACCTAATACCCTATAAACTTTCTTGCGAATAATAATAAAATATTTTCACGAAAATATCGGTTGATCTACTTAATAGTTTAAGGGTGAATTATCGGGTAGGTTAATTTTTTTAAATCACTCTACTTAAATATTCCCCATTTACGTGGGTGCAGTTTTTATAAGAAAATAAGATGAAGATCTTGTAGAGGGTTTTTGGAAGTTGTGGTCTGATTTTAGTTGTTTCTCTATGTACAGGGTTCAAGATAAATTTAAAAATTCGGGAAAGTGTTAAGCTCTTTTCCTCATTTTTTTCAAATGTAGGTAGAAAAGCACTGAATATTTTTAGTTAATATTACGTAGAATTTGTAAACGAATAATTATTTTTAACCATTGAAAAAAGGCTTAGGAGTCTTCAACCTAAAACCAACCCCTAGGCTACTAACAACCCCTAACTCCTCGCCTAACTCTTAACAAGTCGATAAATACATATATTTTATTCATTTTTTCTAAAATCCTATTGATTTATTTATGAACAACCGAAGTAAGTAAATACGCAAGAAGTTAGAAATAAATTCACCCCTGTAAATCAAAAAGTGGTGAAATCATGAGCGGTTGAATACGCGAATCTCTAAATAGCCACAATTTTTAAACGAATTGAATTAGGGTGGTGAAATTGAAAGCACAACTTTCTTTAGTGCATAAAGCTCTGTAATTTCATTCAGAGAAGTAATATCTGCTGTGAAATTGCGAGGCTTTATACATTATTGTGTCTTCGAAAAGGGAGGAATTAATTTTAGGAGGCATTTATCGAAGGGGATGAAATTTAGGGGTGGAAACTCGAATTTTCACTCAATAATGTTGGGTTAAAATTAATGCCATTCGATATTTAAATTTTACGCAAGACCGTTTCTTTTTCATGTAATTTTCGATAGTTCTACTTGACTACAGTCACTTTTCACCCCCCTTCACAATTTTGCAACCCTCCAAGCGTTAATTTGGCCAAATTCGCGCAATTTCGTTTTTCTCCAATAACAAATTTTGCTCTTTTGAATAATGATTACCTTTTTCACATTTCTCGCAATATTTCAACCCTCCAAAGGCTAAATTTGCATAAACTGCCTTATTTTTGTATTATTTTCTGTAAATCTACTCAACTTCGTTTAATTTTCACCCCTCTTGACTTTTCATTCCCCTTTACAATTTTTCAATCCCCTAAGCACCTATTTTACTATATCCGCCTAATTTCGTTTTTATTCGGCAATAAGTTGAACTCATATGGCTTATCTTTACCTTTTCAATTTTTTCCACCCCATTCGCAATATTTCATCCCCCCAAAAGCTAAATTGGTCTAATTGGCATATTTTTGTGTAATTTTCTGTAATTCTACTTAACCACGGTTAATTTTTACCTCTCTTACTTTTTCATACCCCTTTACAATTTTTCAACACTGAGGCGATGATTTTGCAAAATTGCCAAATATTCACTGCCTTGGACTTCTCATCGCCTCCATAATTTTTCAATCCCCTGAGTGCCAATTCTACATATTTCGCAAGTTTTTAGGTTTTTTTGTTCATTCTCCACTGTTTGTTTTCTGTACGGCCAATGTTCAACATTTCGCCTTTTTGACATCGCTGTGCGTTTGCGGAGGCACTACTACTAGGTGCAGATTGATAAAATCTGCACCCGATTCCACCAGGAAATTCAGACCGCCCTTCTATTAACATTTAGATGATAAACATCTACAGGGATACACATCGCATTGATGTACATCTTCCAGTCGCCTTTTCCACTTCTGCAGATTAACCATTGATGCTTTTGAATGTTATCGATTTAATAAGAAGTGCGATTTATATTATTGAAACAAATTATCGTATTGCTGCGACTCTAGGTATGATATGAACCTACTTATAATGCTTAGAAATTATGTGATAAATACCTACCTAATAAATGAAAACAATAAACAATAAACAATAAACACTAAACACGTACACTTAACTTAAATCAGGGGATTATCGTTTTAGAAATAGGCAAAAAATGGGCCAATATATAATTTATTGTTTTCGAAAACATGGTCAACAATAAATTTCAAATGACAAAACTAATTTTAATAAGCCACAGCTGGAAGCCTCTATGTGAGATAGGTTAAAAAATTTTAATCGAAATTTGATATTATGGTGACCCGTTAAAGGAATGGGTCCACAGGAAGCGCCATTTAGGCATATTGACTTTAAAATTTATAAGATAATAATATTTAATATAATAATTTATAAGAAATATATAAGATTTAAGAAACAAGCCACTATAGGGGATTTCCCTATTACAGCCGTTTTACATTACATTAATTTCCAATTTCCAGACATTTCCTGGAAACACCGAAAAGAGGGCTAAATTGGAAACGGAATTTTATAATTTTTTTTGAGCGTAAGAAATTAAGGTGTTCTATTATTTTCACAAAAGTTTTAAACTACTTATAGAAAAGGTGTTTAATTTTAGTAATTAAAAAATTATCTTTTTTCATAAAAATATTGATAAGATACCTACCTACTAAAATCTTTAATCTACAATTCTCAAAATAAAAGTCTTATTTCATTTTAAGGAAGTCTTATTTTGCCTCATAACCACATTGCGTACGCTACATAACAAACTTTAGCAATTGTCAACAGACGGAAAAGTCAGAAGGTGTCATGAACATTTGTTGACTATTGTAAAGTTTGTTACGTTACGTACCTACGTAAAGTGGTTGTGAATAAGCTATCATTTATTTTTAATATTTAAATTCTACAAAAAACTTTTAGACATCATAAAATAGTCAATCTTTACCGAGCAAAAAGTTTTGATTTTTTTTTAGATACATTTTTTTCAGATGAGGCAAAAGATGGGCAAAAGCTTAGGTTTAGGAACATTTAATAAAAGTCAACAGAAGATGTGAATTGCTCAACAATAATTATTCAATTGGTCCACACGGAAATTTTGAGCCGAATTCAAAATGCAGTAACTCCTCAAGCAGTTGATTATTGAAATCTGCACCTAGTGGTAGTGCCAAGCATACCTATGCTTCATGGTCCTTATATAGGAAGCGATTTAAACAATAGAACCGACTAAAAAATAGAGTGAAAGTTTTCTACCGCTAAATACGCCAATTATGCAAATTTAGGTTTAAGGCGTCAAATTTTGCGAAGGAAATCTAAATTTCATGTGGTTGCAAGTGAGGCCACACGTAGTCTTCTTTGCTGTAAAACTTCCAAGTCCTTTATCTTTGGCAGTAAGTCCGAATCAGCCTAGGAGGTGTTTGTACTCCGAAATGTATTCCACAGTTTGTTATTACTTATTATTATTAGTTTATAAATAAAGATTTATAAAAATACAGAAGATTCAACTCTATCTATATTGCGTTCTGTCTCTCTCGTGTCAGGGTGATTTTCTCCTAATTTTTCCTTTCTTTTCCCATAAACTGCTTTAAAAATTTTCAATGCTTTCTTATTCTTACCTTGTTTTTCCAATACCTCACCTAAACCATTCCATGTAGCTAAAGTACCAGGATGATCTTCTCCTATCTTTTCTTTTCTTTTGTCATAAACTTCTTGGAAAATTTCCAATGCTTCGTCATATTTATCCTGTTTTCTCAGTACTTCAGCTATACCATTTCTTGTAGATAAAGTAGAGGGATGGTTCTTACCTAAAACGTTTTCTCTTTTTTCCAGTACTTCTTCATATTTTGTTATTGCTTCGTCGTATTTTTGTTGATTGGAATACACTGTGGCTATTTCATGCATAGTAGATAAAGTAGAAGGCTGATGCTTCCCTAAAATCTTTTTTCTTTCTTCCAACACGTTTTCATATTTTTTTAATGCCTCATCGTACTTTCCTTGTATATTGAATACTTTGGCCATTCCATGTAACGTATATAAAGTAGAAGGATGATTCTCTCCTAAGACTTTTATTCTTCTTTCCAACACCTCTTTATAAATGACTAACGCCTCATCATATTTTCCTTGCTTAACAAATACTACAGCTATACCATTTTTTGTTGCCAGTCTGTCAGGATTATCAAGACCGAGTTTCTCTTCTTCTGCTAGCGCTTTTTTATAAGTTTCTAAGGCCTCTTCATACATTCCCTGGTTAGAAAGCGCCCTACCCAACCCATGCCGAGTATATCGAATGGAGTAGTGATCAGGATCCGAAATATTTTCTTTTCTGCTTTCCAGCGCCTTTTTAAAAGCTTCTATTGCATCTCTGTATAATCCTAGGTTATCAAGTGCTCTGGCTCTTTCATGCATCACATCGTCAAAATTTAATTTCCTTACCTTCTTTTTGTCTATCACCTCGTTGCAAATTTTCAGTGCCTCGTCATATTTTCCTTTGTTATTAAGCACTTCAGCTTTCACACATAAAGTAGAAAGATCCTCTTTGTCTATTTTTAGTATCTCTTCATATTTCCCTAACGCCTCATCATATTTTCCTTGTTTATAAATGACATACGCTATATTGCGCATTGTAAGTAAAGTATCCGGATGATTAAAACCCAACTTCTTTCTTTCCTTTAGCACTTTCTCAAAAGCTTCTATTGCCTCTTCATACTTCCCTTGTTTACGAAGTAGGTCAGCTATAGTATTCTCTAGAGTATGGAAATAATTAAAATCTGATATGCTTTTTAATAACTCTAATGCCTTTGTCCCAAAAGAATGAGCTTCTTCATACCTTATAGAATTATCCAACTTACTGACAATTTGGTTTGGTAATTCCCCAAATTCTTTTACCAACCCCTCATATTTACCTATACAATTCCAAACAGTTATAGCATGATCAATGTTACTTAAATTCACGTTACCCTTAAATAATTTTAAAGCTTCCTTTAACACCACTTCTTCTCTGTTTCTAAATTTTTCTCTTGTTACTTGTTGTACTAGCCTGTGAATATTTGATACTCCCTCGTTTAAGCTTATCATTGAATACAGGTCAAGTAATTCAACAGCCTTCCACAATTTATCTATATCTCCGACTAATTTTAAAAAAAGCTCTTCTATTTTAACATTGTCAGGGAGAAGGTAAGCCATAATATTGAGGATGTGTATCGCTTGCTTCCCATTTTCCTGATCGTTACTTATTTTGTTAAGTGTGACTTCCCAAGTTGTTAATACTGTTTTAGTATAACGATCATTTTGTTTGTAATAACCTTCATCAAGTAATTTAGTTGTTTGTCGTTGATATGCTTCCAAGTAGTCTCTGATCTCAAATGCCTTATCACCTCTTCTTTTTGCTTCTTTATTCTTTTGCTGAGTATACACGACTGCTTGCCTCAAAGCTAAAGGAAAATACTGTAATTCCTCAGTTAACTCTTTTATGTTTTCATCTTGCAAAGAATCTTTTACTTCTAAAAATTCCTTAACAAATTTTACAGCTTCCTCTGGAGAAAATTCTTTTAATTTTATTACTTCCACCTTTCCTTCTTCTCCTACTTCCCAATCTTGGTTGCGAGAAGTAATCAAAATATGAGGCTTCTTGGCATCAGGATGTAAAGACAATGGTAAAAATTCCTTTATATCCCTATTTTCTTCCGCATTATCAAAAATAAATAGACTTCTTTCGTTCGTAAAGTACTTATACACGTCTTCAACAATAGATTTAATATTTCTTTCTTGTGTCCCTCTTACTCTTTTCTCCGTGATAGGAATTTCTAACTCTTTAGCTAATCCTTGAAATGATTTTCTTAGATCTTCTTCCGTTTCAGCATTGATCCATATAACATCATTATAATATTTCCTAAAATCAGAAGCATATTTTCTGGCCAACTCACTTTTTCCTATACCTCCCAATCCAGTGATAACAGCTGTTTGTGATATAACTGCTTGCGCACTTTCACTTTGTAGTGCTTTATGTAAATTTGTTAATTTTTCAGATCTTCCAGTGAATAATCTCACGCTCTTTATTACATTGAACCAGACTGGCTTTCTGTTTTCTTTCTTTCCTAATCTTTCTGCCACTTTTTCTCGTAATTCATCTAATATTGTACCTAGATTGTTTATTCCATGGTTCGCATTTGCAACTCCTACTGCTATTTCCTGGCGTTGCTGATTAGCTTCCTTATTTTGTTGTTCAATTTTGTTAAAATGATTCTTGAGCTCATTTTGATGGTTTTCTATATAAACTAACAGCTTATCAAAATTGTCACTTACATACTCTTCCAATTCATTGAAGCTTTCCTCAGCATCTTGTTTCATTTGCTCCATTCCTTCTTTGAATTTTTCTTTCAACCTGTCCTCCATTAATTTCGGATCCTTATTATTAATTTCATCTAATAATGCTTTTTCCAATTCTTCCCTTGTCTTCTTAGATAATGATTTTAAAATATACTTGTACTCTTTTATAGTAGGTTTATTTTCTTCCTGATATTCTTGTAATTGGTCTTCGGATTCCCATTCAAACAGAAGACGATAACCATATTTACTAGTACCACTTTTTCTTTTTTTGTAATATTTAACAGTTATACCATTACTTGTAACTAGTCCGACTTCATTAAATAATTCTGCAGTGTTCCATAAATTCGAAATTTCATCCTTTAAACTATGTCCTGGTTTAAAATGTGGCATATCAGTGGAGGTGTGTTTATATGTTTTTGATTTTCCTAAAAGGACACCCTTAATAATTGAAAAAGTGGAGAATTCTTCATTGTCTGTCTTGTAATTAATTATTCTGTCCACAACATCTTCTGCCAACTTTGCCATTGCTCTTTCCCAACTTCCATCTGCTGTTACTTGATCAAACTGGCTTTCAAAACTTTGAAAAATTTCAACACCCGATTTTACTAATTCCTTCCTCACTTTATCTGGATTTTTCTTAAATATATATAATTGATGCATTCGTTTTTTAAGTATTTTCCTGTTATGCCAAGAACCCACACTGGACACTATATGTTGCAGAACATTAATTGCCACTAATGAAGATGTCTTTATTTTTGCTTCTTCTGTTCCTTCTGTCCCACCTTTTCCTATCTCGAACAGCTTATTAATACAATCAGCCAATTTGCCCGGATTGCCAATTTTATCTTCTAGTCTCTTACAGTATTCGGACAAAGAGCTTTCATAAATATAAACAACATTTTCAACAAATTCTTTTAGTTTCTTATTTATTTTTGAAAGACTATTAAGATGTGCTTCTAAAATATCAACAATTTCTTGCCCGTGAGGTGTATTAGAACCCTTGGCAATATCTAACGGACTTTCATTTTGAGAATTCCTATAGTTAACATTCGCCCCTTTATTTATAAGAAGTTCAACAACGTCTTGGTGCCCCCTACTTACAGCAACATGCAACGGTGTGTTACCGTCTATGTCAACATCATTAATGTTTTGTATCTGACCAAGTAATGTTTGAATTTTACTTATTTTACTTTTTGAAGAGTTTCCAGTCTTGTGCTTACCAATAGCACGGAATAACTCGATCATATTGCCTCCGTTGAAGAGATTTTTGATTTTAAGATGCTGAACAACTTCTGAATCAAGCTCTTCTTTGGATGTCCTTAACATAAAAGACACCTCATTATACCTAGTCAAAGAATATGTTGAAAAAGTACAAACCTGTGTCGATTTTTCCAACGATTCACTTTCGTCCTCTTAGTTTCATACCTGGCCGTTGGTTGGGTTGATAATTTATTAAAACCTTCCTGAGTTTATACCAAATTCTTCTAGGATTTTTCCTCTTTGTTCCACATTTTTAATAGGGCTATTTTCTATCCCTATCTAGGTCGGCGTACATTTCATAAAGTTTCTTTCCAACAATGTGAGGTTATCTTGTAATATTAGATACCTAGAAAAAAAGGTTCGATTAGTCCTCTTTTGCTTATCAATAATAGTTGTCTATGATTCACTGATTCAAAAAACATGTAAAGCAAGTCTTTGGATACTTCAAAGTGACAGTTAATACAGACTGTCGCATCAAAAACATTAGGTAAATTTTTTGAAATAAGAGAATAAGGCTGAGTTTGGCAAAAGTATTTTCTAATATTTAATTAAAATTAAAGACTGGCCTTGGTCTTTTCGTAGTCTTGGTCTTGAATTCGAGAGAAGACCAAGACCAATACCACATGAGGAAAACTAAGGCCGAGACCAAGACTAAGACCTCAATACCAAGACTCTTGAGCCAAGAGTTTTGAAAAAGTCTCGGTCTTGGTCATTTTTCTACGGAGATGTAGCCTTAATCCATCTTAATTGCCATCTCAGTTATTGTTATGTTATTACTTAATATTGGAAATGATCTAAATTAATTTAATCAAAGATGCATTATCTAGTTTTTTAATCTCGAATTTAAGGCTTGATTATTGTATGCTCTTATGTGTACTTAATATCTACAAATTTTCTACGGATATTCGTGAAATAATCTCCGGTTTTACAAAATCAGGCTAATAAAAATTAAGTAATAAAATACGATACGAATACCTAAAATTATTTCCACGTCACACTGAAAATGAAACCTAATCTATCACTTGCGAACTGCGATATGCATTCTCAAAGCTAATCTCGCCCGGCCTTCAAAAAATATTTATTTGATTACACAGGGTAGTTTCAAAGTCTTGTTCCACAAAATGTACTTACTGTTTAGGACGCGTTTCGGAGTGTTACTCCATCTTCAGCTACAAAAGAAATTAACACAAAATACAAAACAGTTGGCTGGAAAAAAAATAGAAAAAACGTTTGGTTCAAAGAAATGATTCAAAAGCTGTTATTTTTCTTTGACCCAAACGTTTTTTCCTTTTCCAAGCATCCGTTTTGTATTTTGTGTTAATTTCTTTTGTAGCTGAAGATGGAGTAACACTCCGAAACGCGTCCTATACAGTAAGTACATTTTGTGGAACAAGACTTCAAACTACCCTGTGTCATTGAGTAAATCCCTGTGTAATCAAACATCAGTTAGTTCCTCTTTGAAAATGGACCAAGCTTTCAACTAATATTTATTTGTTTAATTAACTGGTTTGTGTTAACTTATCTAAGAGACAAACTTGAGCCAAAATTTACCAAATTTGTTACATTACTTACCAAAACCAAGATTCCACAACACCAAGACCAGGCCGGCCTTGTCTTGGTCTTGGGGTGTCAAGACCAAAACCAAGACTATACATTCAAGACTACAACAAGACCAAGACCAAGACCACCCCTTTTCTCGTCTTGTCTTGGTCTTGCGAAAGCCTAGTCGAGACAAAAGTTACTGCAAAAAGAAACAAAAAAAAACACTGATGTGATGACAGAAAATTGTGCTTAAATAGTTCTAATTATTTAGCGGGAACCAATAGGGCTACAGACATCATTCTTCGACTGTCTGTTAGCCTTTTTCATGTGTTCTCCAAATATATCAATACATTTGGAATTCCAGTGTGTTTTGGTCCCGAAATCTAGGACGGAACGCAATTTTCACAAAACTGTGACTTCCGAAATTGCACTTTGAAAGCGCACAACTTTCTTATACAATTGAATATTAGAAATCGCTACACGTTACGAGATGCGGAATTTTATTAGCTGCAGATTATTCGCAGCATGTAGGCACTTATTTTTGGTAAAGATCTGTAGCAAAATCCGGAGCAGTCCACTACTTTTGTTGTATCGCCTTAGCTAAGCATGCATGTCTTTGACAAAACACAATTAGCTAATAAACATTTTTTTCAATTGCAAGAAATAAGTACACAATCGCCATAGCCTCACTAGTGTTGTCAAAACCGCTAAAACATCTCGACATAGGTTAAATAATTGCAAAATGTTTGGTCCAACAATAAATCACGCATTATTTTTCATTTTAAAATAGAAATATGAAACAGATAAGATAATGAAAGTAGGTATTGATCAAAGTCTTGCCGAAAAAAATATACGAAAACTATTTACAGGAAGTGCAACATGTTTCAACCCTCTGACTCATTTTGGCTTTACCTAATAATTCTATATATTAATTAAATAACGAGATAAGCTAAATCAATAGAAAACTTTACCTACAAAGCTTTACAAAAGTACAACAAAAATCACTCACCAAAACAAATCAGGATCAAATCCAGAAGGTGATGCCTGCAGTCAAAAGGGAAGTCAAGAGCTTAAAACGGAATATCCAGATTCGTCCAAAGATTCAGCAGCTACAAGTCGGGGTTTACAGCTGATTCTATGATAAATCAATTAAGATATTATAAGAAATCAATTGTATTGAAATAATTATCTTATCATACCTATAATAAATAATTGGTATCATAACCAGTATTCCCTGTAGATGTTTATTCACCGTGAATGATTCCTATATTTAGGTGGACTTGATGGTTTTGGGTGCAGATTTAAACAATGCAAATTAAATGTAACAAGCCTCCCCTACAATCCCTACCTCCTCATGTTGGTCAGGAGATAAAAATAAAGAAAATAAAGAAAGGGATGAACGAAGGGATGAAGTTACAAAGGAAAGCGGGAGAGTCAGATCTCCAACTGTTTGCTTTTGCCAAAAATGAAGGAAAAATCCTGAATCCAATATCAGAGCTTAAAACTCTTTATCTTTTAGTGCCGGTTTAATTTGGAACTTTTAATAATAACCTTTATGATTCGGAAAAGTTGCAAAATCTTTCAATACTAACTACTTACTGTCAATTTATTATCGCCAAAATTGTCACGGAATTAATGATTTCTTAATCTCTGTATTTTACCAAAAGGAAACCAACCCATTCAGCTAAATTCTGCAAAGTATAGCCTCGATCCTTAATTATCGACTTTGTAACTTTGTTGTTATTTTTATTGTTATTGTTAATAAAAATCCGCAAAGCTATGCTTGCAATGCTGACTGAACCCTTTCATTTATTTAGCAAGGTCACCCGAAGTACCTAGTTATTTAATTAAGCTGTGCCAGTGCACGGCCACACAAAGAAATACATAAATCCGCTCGACCAACCCGCAAAGATCTGGTGGCGCCACAAAAATAATAACGCCGCCACGACAAATTGGTGTCAGATGAGGGGTTTCCTTCTGGTATAAAACCATGCTCAAATTAACAATAAAAATGTGGAAAATGGAAAATGCGGAAAAGATTTTATCAATCTGCACCTAGTAGTAGTGCCTCCGAAGGCGCAAAAAGGCGAAATGTTAAAAATTTCTTGTTGAAGATCATCCAATTATTCAGAAAGCTTTTGTGGGAGTTGAAATACCTACTTATACCTGATGCCTATTGCGAAGGAAACTTGAAAATTGTAAAAGGTAAACTGAATTCCAAATGAGTTCAATTTATTACCGACGAAAGACGAATAACACAGGGGGTTGAAAAATCATAAAGGGGGATGGAAAGTCAAAAGGTATAAAAATTGACTGTAGTTAAGTAGAATTACAGAAAGCAACATGAAAATAACCCAATTATAAAAATTTTGCGTTTGGGGGGTTGAAATATTGCGAAGGGGGTCGAAGTGACAACGGCAAAACACAATCTAAATGAAGAAGTGATAGAGAGTTTTGACGCCCTCTACCGGAAGGATCGTCAAAGGAGCATAAGAAAAGCGAGGGTATTTTGCAGTGACCGACTCACTTTTAAGCCCGTGACTTTCAAATTGCCAGCCGCGGCAAACGAATGGTATTTAAACAAATTTAAACACCTTTGTGCCTTTGTGGTTTGCAGGACAACGCAAAATAAAGGGATAATTCGAAACGCGTCGATTGTGCTCGAAAAATTGTCACATATGTAATAGCATCAATTAATCAATTTTCAAAAAATTATTGTTAAGTGCCTAGGAGGAGCAGAGGAATGAACAAGATCTCAAGGGGTAGGGGGCATGGACTATAGTCCACATATCCTAACACTTTTGCAGTGAATTCTCGGGAGCAGGAAAAAAATTAAATTCATTTTTCCATGTTATTTCCCTATGCGTCTGAAACGCACGGTACATAAGATAGGGATGCAATAAGTTTAATCTCATAAAATAAATGCCTACAAAAGTTTTCCATTAACTAAGTACTTTGTTCTTGTTCCTTGGTTAAGCCCTGGGCTCTAAAGCTATTTTACAGCCGTCCACAATTTTTACCACAACCTCGAAATGTAAGTCCAAGTCAAGCAGGGACTTCACCGATGTCGTAATCTTGAAGGTTAAGCCCTGGGCTCTAAAGCTATTTTACAGCCGTCCACAATTTTTACCACAACCTCAAAATGTAAGTCCAAGTCAAGCAGGGACTTCACCGATGTCGTAATCTTGAAGGTTAAGCCCTGGGCTCTAAAGCTATTTTACAGCCGTCCACAATTTTTACCACAACCTCAAAATGTAAGTCCAAGTCAAGCAGGGACTTCACCGATGTCGTAATCTTGAAGTTTCTTATCATTTTTGAAGCAAAAACCTTCATATTCACCATCCCATAATGGAGTCCTAGAAATTTTAAAGTGATGGGTCGGTTGTTCAAGTAAATTGTTGTTAGTGGGATGAAATTATGTAAGTAAGAACCTATTTCGTTAATCAAAAAATGTGCGACCAATCTTACCAACACAATTTCTGGGGCCAAGACTGAAAGGGATAAAAACTCCATTTGGCCTCTTCAGGCATTCCTCTGGTAAGAATCTGTCCGGATCAAATTTTAATGGATCATTCCAATATTTTGGATTTCTATGGGCCGCCATAATATTAATGGCGAATGTACTTCCTTTCGGGACTACGTAATCGTCGTCTAAAAAACTGCTTTATTTATAATTATTTAATAGTATATTGTATATTTAGAGCCGAAAGTGTAAGATTTCCGCACGACTCGTGGATATTACCGCCCGAGGCCGAAGGCCGAGGGTGGTAACCACGAGAGTGCGGAAATCGCACTTTCGGCTCGAAATATACATACTATTTTTCCTATTTTTGTGCAAAAAAGCCATAATAGAGGCTCTTGTAGTCTTATTTTGAATGAATCTGCATTAATTCAGAAGGAATCAGCTTGCTGTGCAATCTGATGATGGCATGGTAACGTAATTGTAAGATAAACAAAAACGTCAACTTTTTGCAAAATTTAATTTTTGCGCTCAAATATGAATGAAACTTTGGAAGAAATGGCCTGCCCATCTGAAATAGAAGAAGAAGCTGCAGCAGCAACCATGGATTTATTGCCAGTTAAGTCGCGGGAAAGGTACGAACTGGCGTACACCCAGTTCAGTGAATGGTGCAGAGCGAAGAAGGTTATGATCCTCAACGAAAAGGTATTTTTGGCATATTTTTCCGAAAAGTCAAAAACCAAGAAGTCTTCCACACTTTGGTGCACCTACTCAATGTTGAAGGCAACTTTAAACGTGAAAGAAAACTGCGATATTAGCAAATATAATAGGTTAATCGCATTTTTGAAACGTCAAAGCGATGGTTACAGACCAACGAAGTCGAAGATTTTTTCCAAAGAAGATTTGGACACATTTCTTAAAGATGCCCCAGATGAGCAGTATCTTATGATGAAGGTGAGGGCAACACCATTTTTAAAGAAATATTCATTAATTTTATTAATTTAAGGTTATTTTTATTATGGGAATTGCCGGGGCTCTTCGCCGAGACGAATTGAAAAAAATGAGAGTAGACGACATTGAAGACCTGGGGGCCCTTTTAATAGTGAAAATTCCAGAAACTAAAACAAAAATTCAACGCACATTCACGATTACGCAAAATTCTCAGGCCGACATAAATATGTTAGAAATTTACAGGAAATATGCTTCTCTTCGTCCATCCAAAATGAATGATCGCAGCTTTTTCATTAATTTTCGAGAGGGAAAATGCACCTGCCAAGTTGTTGGGATAAATACCATTGGGAAAATTCCAAGTCAAATTGCCGCTTTTCTCCAATTACCAGAGGCAGCCAGCTATACGGGTCATTGTTTCCGCCGATCTTCGGCAACACTGTTGGTGAATAATGGAGGAGATTTATTGAGTTTGAAGCGACATGGGGGGTGGAAGTCATCAGCGGTGGCCGAAGGTTATCTAGCCGATTCTATTGAAAATAAGAAGAGAATTTCCAACCAGATTCTTTACAAGGGTGCTCCTGAAACGGCGGTAGTTCCTTCTTCGAGCAAACAGGAAACAGCAACCATCCCAGAAGCCACTGCAGCACCTAAAGCTCCAATATTGTCTGGGAATCAGGACATTTCAGTGTTGACCAATTTAAATAACACTCTAACTAATAATTGTGCTAATATTTCCTTACCATCTGGAATTAGTATTAGCAACTGTACAAATTCTTGTATTACTTTAAATATTGTTCTTAAATAGTTTGCATATTTTAAAATTAAAAGAAAATGAAAATAAATTGTTTTCATAAAGTGTGCGGAAAAATGAATTTCCGCACGCTTTTAATTTTTCCGCACCTTTATGTTATTTTCCCACCCGTGAGTGGAAATTGCCTACTTTCGGCACACATTTTAGTGCCGAAAACAGTCTTTTTTGCACAAAAATAGGAAAAATTAATTTACCTAATTTGACGTCATGCGTGATTAATTTTGCCATGATTGGTGCTGGTGGAAACATCCTCATGGATTCGTTAAGAACTCGTTCCAGATACGTCATCTCACGCAAATCTTCTACTGTAGGGTTTCTATCACTGTTACCAAAAATTCTTTGCTGCTCCTGATATGCTTCCTCCTACATGTAATAAATATTTTATTCGTATTTTTAATTTTATAAAACCTGGACGTCTTGATGAATAGCCAAAGCCATGAATGTGTAGCAAAGACTTGTGGCTGAAGTGTCGCTGCCCACGCCAGTCATAGTTAGGCAAATTTCAACAAGTTCTTCGTCGCTCCAACTTTCATCTTTTTTCATAGTTTCGAGCAGTTTGTGCATGAAGGTAACTAAGCAATTTCAAATAAGCAAACTTTCTGAAGAGTTGAGAATATACGCACCTCTATCGCCGGGAGTGTAGAAATCGTCTTCAATCTTTTGTAATTTGTCTTTTTTAGATATAAAAATCTGAAATAAGATTTGAAGTTGTTCAAGTTTTGGGAAAATATTGACTAGTTGAGAAAACACAAAAAATTTAGGCAAAAGCAGCAAAAGTAGTCATAAAAATTTCGATGCAAATTAGGCGTAAAGCAAGGTCGCGCATTAAATCCATTACTTTTCAGATTGGCCTAGATGAGGTGTTTTCAGAAAATATAAAACAAAACTTAAAAAGAAGACTTACGACTGTTACATATCCCCGCAAGTTATTTATCAGTTTACCAAATTCAATGCCTGGTGTTGTCATTTTCCACAAGGACAAAAAACCAAGATTTCCCCAAACTATCCTTGCCGCAGTGGAATGCAGAGCCCTAAATTCAAACAAAAATTCAAGGAACGCATTAGAAAAAATTACCGAGTCGCGTAAGTCACGGAATTTAGTATTTCTTCATTTGAGTCAAAATATATGTCCAAAAAAGTAGCTGAAAATCTAAATCAATTTAATGAAACCGAAATAATGCGCACCACAAGAAGCTCTAAAATTGTTTGCTAGAACATAAAGATCTGCTTTGAATTCCCCTTTTCCACAAAACGGTGTTAAATTCTTCACCAACTCATCTGAGAGTGTTCCAAAAATCTCAACAAATTCGTTTACTGCTTTCTTGGTCATTGCAGGGGCGGCTACTTTGCGATGCCTTTTCCATCTGTTGACTGAAATTTAACTTTATTACTTTTACCAATATTAGGAGATATACCTACCTCGAGCAGTTAATATACTGTCGCCGGTAACCGATGAAATTGGTCCATATAACGTTGGATCCTTGTCAGCAAACTCTTTTGAAATTAGATTTATGTCGTTTGGTCTTCTTGATACGATTACCAGTTTTCCTCCTAGCCACACCCTAAATAAATCTGGATATTGCTCAAAAAGTGCGCAAGAATAGTTCAAGAAATCTGGAAAGTGTTGAAATAAAAATATTTAAAAAGTAAAGAAATGATCGCTTACCCCAGCCAAAACGAAACATGCCAGAAATATTTCCAATCAAGGGAAAGCTGATAGGGCCTTGATATGCCAGGGAATGGTAATACCACCATCTTTTGCGCCACAAGGACTCCACTAGTACTATCAGGAGGACAGCAATAAAGCTGGGAAGAAAATACTCTAAAAGTGCCATTTTAAAGTAACTGCATAGGGCAGACCAACTCAGGCTTTATATACCTTTGGGTTTGTTTATAAAATTAAAAGGAAAAATATGTTTTTATTAAAATTCCGTAGGACAGGATCGTACTAAGTTGTGATTTGGGTCCTTATTTTTAATTTTTGGAAGTAAGTACCTACCTACTGAATTTCCTGGTGTCAGAGGTTTGGAGGATACCGACCTGTCTAAGTACCTACCCCTACCTACCTATTGGTATATTTGGCATAACTTGCAGAACTGATCCATTGCAGACTCAAACATATCTTCACGAAGACTTTTGAGTCAAAAAATGCAAAATTAGGCCAGACCATCTCTGAATAACATAATAAATCGCACTTCACCTATATTTAGTTATGTTAATATAGCTAATAAATATCTTCTGGCAACCTGTCATTTCTGGGAAATTCATGTCGGTCCATCCAATTGATTTAATAGTGGAATTTACCGCAATAATCTAAATAATACTTACACGAATGTAAAATGTTATGCTTTTATCCTCTCCTCAAAATGTAATGTCCCCATCAGAAAAAGCTGTGAGCTAGTGTAGTAGGTAGTGTAGGCATATCCACATTGTGTGGTAAGACTCTAATACCCTATAAACTTTCCTGCGAATAATAATAAAATATTTTCACGAAAATATCGATTGATCTACTTAATAGTTTAAGGGTGAATTATAGACTCCTAACTTTTAACTCTTGGACAAGGACGGGGTTCATTTTTTAAAATGAAGTTTATATGAAAACTTCTAAAATATTTTTTGGGCAGAAGTTTTATATGAACATAAGCCCAGTTTTCCTCACGGAATCGATTTTTTTGCCAAAACGGCACCTAGTGTGCATACATTTTTAGAAGCAGAATTCGAAGAGCTTTCATATGTACAGTGGCTCGAAAAATGGGGGTTTGCATTTAAATTTTTAAAGTGAATATGCCAAAATCAGCATCTGCAAAGTGCCCAGTGAATATGTATGCCAAATTTGATTTCAATATCTTTAGTAACTTGGGATGTTGCCAAAAAGACCCTAAAGTTACATTTTTCGAAAAAATAGCACTAAGGTTTTCGGCTTGTAAAAAAAGTCAGCTATCAAATCCGGTAATAAAAATATACAGTTATGCACCGATTTTTGGCCGAAAAGGCACTGGGCATTGTCTGTACATTTCATTTTAAAATATTTACAATGGAATCACTTTCAAAATGTTTTAGTTATACTTTTTGAAAATCTCCCTTAGCATTCATTTTAGGGCAAAATGTTTTTCGCTTTTCATCTTACTCTCATGATTGTCATGTTCTGAGCCACTGTGTATATTCCATATCATTGTGCCTATCCGAACTGAAAGATAAGTGTCAGGGTCAGGTTTTTAATTGAGTGATTTTTTAATGCTTTTTTATGTTATCATTATATTCAATTTGTTTACAGTAGTTTTTATGCTTTGCACCGAGGGAAATATAATTTATTACTAGATAGTTAATGAAAAAATTCAATCATTCTTGATTAAATTTTAAAATTTTTGATTTTTTTTGGATTTTGAACCTCCATAAAAACGGCATATGACTTAACAAGTGCAAAGGCTTTATATTTTATTAAATTAAAAATAGTAAATTCAGCAGGCGTTACAATCGAATACTTATCACGAAATTAAGCAAGATCAAGTTTATTTTGATGCCCATTGGTTTTGCTTGTTATGAATAGTGCGCGGTCGGGTGATTTATGAAAAGTTTGTACGTTAATGAGGGCCTATTTTCGTATATAATATAACGAGTGGTACTGATTTTTTCCGATAAAATTTGCGAAACAAATAAATGAGTAGCTTTTGCAACGATTTTCCAAAAGCAAAAGCTACGAATGTATTTGTAAGCAAATTTTGCAGAAAACATAGTAATTTAATACATATTTACATGTTTTGATATCGAGCTGAAATTTTGTACACATATGTATACCCCGAAAATCTCGGCCGGGATTGTTTTTGGACCATATCGGACCAGGGGGGTGGGAGTTAGGGGTGAAAAACTGAAAAAAAAATCAATTTTCGACGTTTGATCGCGAGCGCTGCCTCAACGCTTCAAGCTAGAGCAAAAGTTTGTAGGGAGGAATTGTCGGCAATGAAAAGATCTACAAAAATGTCCGGACGGCATATAGCTATCTACGATGGGTAGCCCACCGAGATGGTTTTTGTGTTTTAATTTTTGACGAAAATAGCTTCGGTGGCTTATTGTCGACTATCCGTAACAGATATTTATATGCCGTCGCGGATTTTTTTGTAGGTTTATTCGTTGCCGACATTTCTCCCTCATACGATTTTAATCCATCTTCAAGCGTTTAGGCAGCGTTCGCAGTAAAAGCGCGAGAATGCGAGGTTTTTTTCGGAACCGAAAAACTATTAATTGTAATAACTCGAGAACCAGTGGAGATATTTTACTGAAACTTGATATGCGTTTTTGACGTACAAGTCTGTTGAAGGTGAGGGGGTGTCAATTTTGGGGGATGAAATTTAGGGGTTGAAAATCACAAAAATACGAAAACTTCTCAAATATTTTGCACATGGAGGCTGAAACCACATATATTTTGACATTATTTGATAAGGGATGGTTTCTTTCTGCAAGACGTAACAGAAAGTAGTACAAATTAGGGGTTGAAACTCGAAATTTCACATAAGTGTTGCTTGAAATTCAAGCAATTCGATAACTTTTAATCAATGGGCCAGAAAAAGTTTTGAGCATATATTTAGTCCTTAGACCCTAGATTACCTACGACAGGAAGAGAAAAAAATTGCACCTTTAAAACTGAACCCCTTCAACCTTGAAACAAAGAATTCACTTAGAGGAAATGTAACCCTTGGACCTATTACCTATTACCGGAGGAAGCTAATTGAACACAAAAAATTGCACCCCTGAAACTCGCCCCCTTCAACTCCCAACCACAAAAACTTTACTTGGAGGAAATTTAACCCTTGCACCGCCTACAACGACAACCGAAAGAGTTGAATTGAACAAAAAAACTGCACCCCTAAAACTCACCGCCTTCAACCCCGAATTCTTCCGAGTGTTAGTTTTTTAAATCGCTATTTACGCATTATCTGCCATTTTTTGCCTACGTATAGGTAACCATTTTGTGACAAAAAACTAACAAATAAACCAGTAGTTTCAAAATCCCCCCTTAAGCAAATGCTTTTGCTATAGTTATCCTCTTTGTATCCTCTTTGTATTGGTGTCCCATACTAATTCAAGCAAAACCTTCTTCATTAGACCTTGAAATGCACTGCAATCCTTTTATTTTAATTCCATCACTCCTGATTAGAATATAAATTAGTGTAATAAGGAGAACTACTTTGGTAGCAATCTTTATTCCTTCAGTAAATATTTAAATGCCAGGTCAACCTAATAGATACTACTATATTATCTTTGTTATAAAATAAAGTGTACAAAGTTTCTATTTTCTCGATTTTGTTGGCTGCGATAATAAATATAAAACTATTATGTATTAAGGTCTTTTTTGAAGCTTTCCTCAATCCACTGCAAGAATAACTCAAATCATCTTCAACTAGGAATTACATTTATAAAACAATTTTTTATTAATTTTCTACTAAAATCACAATTCAGTTATTATCGCTTCTCTAAGGCAATTTTACAGCCACCTTGTGGTTTGCAGACGACCTCAAAATGAACATCCAAGTCTAATAGCGATTTCACAGGTGTGGTAATCTTGAAGTTCCTTATTACTTTTGAAGCAAACACCTTCATATTCGCCATTCCATAGTGCAATCCTGTAAAAAAAATGTAATTTGTATAATATTTTACCTAATTGCGTTTTGAAAAGTTGGATTTTACATAAATAGGTTAAATGTTGTACGTAATACGTTATGAAAAGCCCAAGTTGTTTGACTCGCATAATTTTGCAAAACTCGCTGTCGCTCGTTTTGGCAAATATTACGGCTTGTCAGACAATATAGGGCTTTTCATAACTAATGACGTAATAGCTATTAACATACCTAGGAATGTTATGACATCTAAGTCTGTTATGATTCATAACATCCGAGGTTTGTTCAATAGTTTATCGGTTTAAAGCGATTAAAGCCAAAATTAAAAAAATGTTGCGTGAATTCGCGTCATTTTGACAATCGAGATGACAGCATTTGAATGGGGTCATTGTTGTCATGAATGGTTAATGGGCTTGTTGTCTAGAAACCATTAGATAACGTTATGATCTGCTTACCAGCCTATTTTTATGCATGTTAAGAACGCTTTAATCGCCTGAAACCGGTAAATAACTATTAATGCCGATTATTATTACCGGCAGTTAGTAAATGGATTGAAATCAAACTCCCTAGAGAGTGTGAAACTTTCTCTAGGTAGTAAAATTCTACCTTATTCCCTTGACAGATAAAATAAGTATTTTAACTTACCGACGCAGTTTCTGGAGCCCAAACTGAAGGGTATAAACGAACCTGAAGGCCTCTTTAGGCATTCTTCTGGCAGAAACCGATCCGGGTCGAATTTAAGTGGTTCATTCCAATACTTTGGATTTCTATGAACCGCCATTAAGTTAACGGCAAAAGTACAACCACTTGGTAGTATGTAACCGTCATCTATAATATTTTTCTTTTATTTTTGCTTTCACTTTATTTTCAGTACCTAATTCCATGTCCCTTGTAATCAACTTTGCCATCATCGGTGCAGGTGGAAACATCCTCATCGATTCGTTAAGAACTCGTTCCAGATAAACCATTTTCTGTAAATCCTCTATGGTAGGATTTCTGCTGCTATCTCCAAAAATTCTTTGCTGTTCTTGATAGGCCGTTTCCTGAATGCTTTGATATATCCCAAAGGCGGTAAATGTGTAGCTAAGGGATGTTGCCGAGGTGTCGGTGCCTATTCCTATAATTGTTTGTAATATGTCTGTAAGTTCGTCAGTGCTCCAGGTATCGTCCTTTTTCATAGCTCCAAGAAGTTGGTCCATGAGTGTCACTAAAATAAAACGTGCAAAGAAAATCGGTTGTTTTAATAACACGAACCTCTCATCGGGTCGCAGAAGGTGCTTTCCGTTTCAATCTTCTGTTTGTTCAGGACCAGCTGAAATTTCAAACATGATTCAGAAAAATATATTTATACTAATTTTATTAACAAGAGAGAATAAGGGAAGAAGTGGAAAGAGTGTTTTAAGTAAATTTTGAGTGACAAAGAGTAAGAACAAAGCGATGAACAAACCGATAAAGGATAAGAGAAGAAATACACATTCTCGACTGCGGGTATGGAGATGGACGAAATCAGAAATGATGAATTTAGAAAATATTAAACAAATAAAAATAAAAAAGCTATACGGGATCCTAAACTATTTCAGTTAGCAATTTCTTTCAAGTGCATTCTTAAACTATAAATGAGGGCGCATTTCAGGAAATTATTTCGACCTAAAAATTTTTGACAGGTCGAAGTTGACTTTTTTAAATGGAATGCCCGGTATATTTTAGCATATTTGCAACCCCTTTAGGAGCCTTTGTTCGTCCCTAAAATATTACGGCTTTTAAGTATGTGGTCTGGGAACAAATTACAAGGCAAAAAAATTGCAGATTTACTGCCGCGGTTGAACTTTCATAGCCGAGGCTAGGAATCCAGCCAAGGCAGTAAATCTGTCTTTTGCCGTGTTGAACACATAATTTTTTCGCCGATTGTCATTAAAAAAGTGCATTTTTGCGGCAGTGAAAGTCGATTTTTACTGCCGCCGGCAGTAAAAATCGACTTTTAGTGCCTAGGCAGTAAATATGCACTTTTAATGACTACCGGCGAAAAAAATATTTTTGAAAAAATTGGAGTTTACATCACTACTTAAAAATTCCCCATTTACACGGGTGCAGTTTTTAAACGAAAATAAGATAAGGACACTGTTGTACAGGCTTTTAGGAAGTTCTGGTCTTGTTTTCGTTATTTCGCTATGTACAGGGTGTTCAAAATTAATTTTAAAATTCTGAGAATTTTGAAGTTGTTTTTTCAA
Organism: Pycnomerus fuliginosus; assembly: GCA_963924575.1. Lineage (NCBI taxonomy): Eukaryota > Metazoa > Arthropoda > Insecta > Coleoptera > Zopheridae > Pycnomerus > Pycnomerus fuliginosus. The sequence goes on from OZ004622.1 coordinate 19,397,725, forward strand.
CTTTATCAAATGGAACAGCCTGTATATTTTCAACTAGTGTAATGTATAAGCGAATATTTTTTGTAATACGAACATGTTGGTTATTTTCATCCGTTTTCGAGTTATTGGCAACTATTTATAATTCTCTTGTTTGCAGACAACTTTTAGCTTTTAAAATTGTATTATAAGCAATCAGACTAGTACTATGTAGTACTAAGAGCAATTTAATTTGTTCACGAAGACGTTTTCACTGCCCTTCTTTAACAATTCCTTTGAAATTTTGGTATTTTTGTTAGTAGGAATAGGCATATTAACCTCCCCAACTCCATCACAATTTTAAAAAAATGGGAGGTTACTACAATCACTAAAATTTTCGAATTTGAGATAGCACCAGATCTTCACGTTTTGGGGTCTCAGGAACCCAAAAAAGCGGTTTTCAAAATGTGTCTGTGTGTGTGTACGTACGTACGTACGTACGTTTGTAAACACGCCACAGCCAAAACTACTAGACCGATTTAGCTGAAATTTGGTGCGTAGGCATCTCATAACCCAACTTAGATCTGAAAAGCTTTTGGAGCCAATCGCGCAACTAGAAATGCCATTTTGGCACATCAACTTTTTAATTTTAAATGCAAACCCCCATTTTTCACGTCACGATAGAAAAGGCCTCCAAATTCTGCTTCTAAAAATGTATTCACTCTCAGTGCCCTTTTGACCAAAAATTAAAAAAAAATTGATTTTTATCGGACTTTAAAATCGCGGTACAGCCCAAGCCCCTGAACCGATTTAGCTGAAATTTTGCACATGGGGATTGTATTGCACGTCAAAGAGCTGAACAAATTTTGGATTCAATCGGCCCACGGAAAGTGCCGTTTTGGCACACCAATGTCCAACTTTAAATTATTCACTTATTTAACCACCCAAAACAAGTTTTTGAAAGATTTATTGTCACCATCAGAAAGGTCTTCAAATTCTGGTTTCAAAAAAAATGCAGCAGTGAAGCGGCTGGAACCTCCCCATCGCGTGGATCTTTGACTTGTGTTTCTAGCCGAATTAGCACAGAAATTGTATAAGACTGGTTTCAACGACGGTTTTAGAACTGCCTAAAAAGGACTTACTTATACCTACTTTTCTCTAATGAATGTTTCAATTTGTATGTTCTAAAAAAGTTCTAAAACCATTATGGAAACCAGTCATACATTTTCTTTGCTAATTCGACTAGAAACCCAAGGCAAAGATCCACGCGATGGGGAGGTTCCAGCCGCTTCACTGCTGCATTTTTTTTTATTCTAAATGTTAAAGGTAGTAGAAATGTCTTTTGAAGAACCAATTAAATTGTTCATAAACCAAAATAGCGGAGATTTTGAACATTTACGTCTTAGTTTGGGTGCTTATTTTATAATTTTATAAGTAATAATATTCAAGCAAGAAAATTAGTAATATTTGCCAATAACTCGAAAACGGAAGAAAGTAACCAACATGTTCGTATTACAAAAAATGTTCGTCTATTAATTCTACATTACACTAGTTGAAAATATACAGGGTGTTCCATTTGAAAAAGTTGAGAAAAATTACTTCAAAATTCTCAAATTTTGAAAATTAATTTTGAACACCCTACACATAGCGAAATAACGAAAACAAGACCAGAGCTTCCTAAAAGCCTGTACAACAGGGTTCTCATATTACTTTCTTATAAAAACTGCACCCCCGAATTTTTTTGACAAATTATTTATTCCTCCCAAACTAAAGTTTCAAGAGCCATAATATTTTACGCATGAACAAAGGTTCCTAAAGGGGTGAACTTTTACTAAGAATTGCTATGCCAAAAATTAACCGTTTTTGAGAAAATCAAGAATTTCGCTTATTTATGTCAAGTGCAGCCCTAACTTCAAAAAGCTGTAACATCCTTACAATATGAAATGAGAAAACGACATTAATTTGACATGAAGTCTAATGTAGGGTGTATCCGCCTCTGGACTCTAATTGGGTCAAATACATACAGGGTGTTCTCTGAAAATTTTTAAATATCGTCAACTTCATTGGTCAAAAAGTCAATTTTTTCAAATGGAATGCCCCAAGTATTTATTTTATGGCAAACATGTTAATTAAAATGATAGACAAATAAATTCTGCATCGATGTGCCATAAAATAGTTGGGGCATTCCATTTGAAAAAATTGACCTTAAGGATGTTACAACTTTTTGAAGTTAATCTTGATTTTAGCAATTTAAAGTTTACCTAGAATGAAACGTAGAATAACAATAGTAGAATCCAAAAATATCATAATATACAGGGTGTTCCGTTTAAAATAAGGAAATTGACTAACTATAATTTTTACGCCGTCAGACAATTGAAAAATCGCTGCCGTCGAAGATTAAGAAATAATAATTATCTACAGAATAAAACTGATGAGAAATTGATGAGAAAACTGATGGGAAAAGTGTAGAAAGTTTTACGGTAAATTTAATTAAGTGCGATGCGTCGCGAGTACATTCAAAGGTCGTCCAAAAGTAAACAATGTAGTAAATATTCTACGGAAAAAAATCAAGAGGTCAATGTTAACGTGAAAACCGATACAATTATGTGATTTGATTAAAGGTAAGATGATCCTAGTGACGGCAACGACTTCGCAGAAGAATAATCAGTAATTAAAATAAATTGTCAATTAATCGATATTACCTTTGCGACAAACTCACGCAACATTTCCACAATCCTTGAGAACTCTCTACCTTCCGACGTCGTCTTCCATAAAGGTATTAGACCGAGGTTTGCCAGTACCATTCTGGGAGATGTAGATTTAAGCGCCCTTAAATCCAACAATTTAAAAAAATAACACGAAATTGGTCTTACCTTGAGCCTTCTGTCACGTAAGTTAAGGGTCCTTTATTTGAGTCAAAATATATATCCAAAAACGTAGCTACAACCCTAAATAAACTTGAAATATATTTTAAATTATTCTTACCGCAAGAAGTTCTAAAATTGTTGGAAAGTAGATGATAATCCACTACAAAATCTCCTTTCCCACACTCTTGTTCTAGATTCTTCACCAAACTGTCAGAAAATGATCCAAAAATCTCCACAAATTCGTTAACAGCTTTCTTGTTCATAGTAGGGGCAGCGATTCTTCGATGTCGCTTCCACCTTTGCACTAAATTTTTTTTTGAGACTAGAAAGTTATTATTTAAGCTCACCGTGCGCTGTTAAAAGACTGTCGCCCGTGATTGGTGTAATTTGATCGTAAAAATCGGTGTCCTTTTCAAAAAAGTTTTTGCATATGAGAGCGATATCATTTGGGCGTCTATCTATAACGATTAATTTACCCCCCAGCCATACTTTCAATATATCCGGATATTTCTCAAATAATCCCGAAGAATATAGTAAAAAATCTGTAAAATTTTTGATTATTGGAAATATAAAACATAGTTTTTACCTCCACCAGCAGCCAACATGCCAATACCATTTCCTATCAAAGGGTAACTTAAGGGCCCTTCGAATTGAAGCGAATGGAAGTAGAGACCTCTTTTTCGCCATAAAGTCTGAGCTATCACTACCACCACGGCCACTATTAAACTGGAAATCAAGAACTCGAGAACTGCCATGTTTACAGTAATTCCCAGACAGGCTAAACCAGGCTTTATATAATATTTGGTGCTCACTGCATCAACCGGCTTAAGCGTCATCCCATTCCAGTTATCAAATTTAATGCAAATTATAATATTAAAAAAGGTGCACAACAAAGCGATGTGCATTCTTGCCAATGTTAGTAGGGGAAAGTGGCCTAAAATGATCCTAGGAGGTGAAATGATCCCCCCCTTTAAAATAAACATGAATGGTGCCATCTCACAAAATTGTTGTAAAAGTTGCTCTACGTCGGTAAGGTGACTTTCTAGCTATGACAGATTATGCGCCCAATTGTTTTTGACAGAAGTCTTCCAGTTTTTTTAAATTCTGTAGGTCTGGTCTAAGGTAGGTGCTACTTCAACCTGCTTTAGATATTTTATTTAATATCTAAGAAAAATTTCAAATGTAGAGCTGAACTTAGCGGATATCAAAGTGTCAAAAGTTTCCCTTATATGTTTTGTTAACATAAAGCCTTATGTATTGTTCATGCACTTGAGGTAAAACGATCCCCAAATGTTTGGGGTAAAATGATTATATTTTATTATTAAAATTACTATAAATAGCTTTCTTTTTCCAATCAAAGTGTCACATAATTTAATCATTTGTGTGAAAAAGAACTACCAGATAAGAGTGATATACCTTAGAAACCGTTCAGCAAAGAAATGTTACCAATTAAACCAGCAAGTACGGAGTTTTTGGTTCCACTGATAGTGCTATAAAGCGGTGAGTCAAGGGCACAAATAAATTTTATAAAATTTACAATAGGTAAATACATATTATAGAGCAATGATCATTTTACTCCAGCCTAATGACTAAAATGATCCCTTTGCAATTTGTATGGTCGTGGTACAAATTTTTTTATCGTCGTCCTTTTCAAAATTTAATTCAAAAAAAAATTGTGTAAGCTACCAAAGGTTGTATCTTGTTTCCATAAAAAAATCAGATAAAAAACCAGTTAATTCGGTTTTACAGCGATTCTCCCGTTAGTTAGGGGGATCATATTGTACCACTCTCCCCTAGTACTGCCTCCGCATTCGCACAGACGTGTCAATAGGGCAAATTGTGGAAAATTTACATTTAGGTATTAAAAAGTGGTTCAAGGTTCAAGGGTTGAAAGGGTGAGTTGTAGGAATGACATTTTTTACGTTCAGTTAAAATGCCCTAAAGTTGGAGGTGGTTCGAGGTAAATTTCCTCCATGTAACTTTTTGTTTTTCCTCCAATTAATTTTGTTGTATTTTGAGGGTTGAGGGGGGTAAGTTCAGTGGTTGTGTGGGTGAATTTTTTACATTTAATTAGTCTCTTCAGGTGGTTTAAAGGTTATATTTTGTCCATACTATTGTGTTTGGGATTGAAAGAGGGTGAGTTTTTGGGGTGTAATTTATTGCATTTAATTAGTCTCCTCTGATTGTAGGAGGTCCAAGGGGTGAGTTTTGGGGGTTCACTATTTTGCGTTAAATTAGTCTATTCTGGTTGTAAGTAGTCCAAGTGTTAACCTCTTGATTCTGTGACTTTTAACATCGATGTTAAGCACTGTTATAATGACGAATGACAGATAGACAATGCATTTTCTGTCATTTAACATTTTAACAGTGTCCAACAACGATTTTAAAATCTACAGAATCAAGGGGTCAATTTTTTGCGTTTGGGGGTTGAAGAGGGTGACTTTTGGGGGTGCAATCTTTGGAGGTCAATTAGTTTTCTCTGATTGGAAGTGGTCCAAGAGTAAAATTCTATGAAGGGCCATTTTTTTGTGTTTTAAGGTTGAAGGACACGTCCTTCAACCTGAAAACATAAAAAATTGCTTAGGGGGGAAATTTTTGCATCAGTTAGTCTTCTCTGGTTATAGATAGTCCAAGGGTACAATTTTGTCCAGGTAAATTTTTTGTTTCGGGGATGAAGGGGGTAAGTTTTAGGCGTGCAATTTTTTTGCGTTTAATTATTCTCTTCTGGTTGTAGGGGGTAAAATTTTCTTCAAGTCAATTTTTTATGTTTCGGGGTTGAAGGAGGGAGTTTTGGGGTTGCAGTTTGTTGTGTTCAATTAGTCTCCTCCGGTTGTAGGTAGTTCGTGTTAAATTTTATGTGTATCAATTTCTTGTGCCTGGGTGTTGAAGGGGGTGGGTTTGGGAGTAAAATTTTTTGGTTCAAGGATTTTTCCTCTACGCCAATTTTTTTTTGGGTGTTGAAATTATGTTTTCATAATTCCGATCCAGACATTCAAAAACTATAATTGGCCAAGCACTGAAAAAGATTTTCTTGTTTTTTCATAACTTGCATGCTGATTGAAACAAATTAAAGAAATTATATTAACATAATTACTTTTCGCACTAGTGCCGAAATGAATTCACTTTTCGCACTGTAATTCACTTTTCGCACTAGTGCGGAAATATGATGCATTTCCTAACTGAAATTAGTGGGAAAAATAACATTTTTCGCACGGGATTATGAAAAATCTTGTATGTAACACGTGGGAAAATGCATCATTTCCCACTTGTTACATAAATAGCTATTATTGGCTAACAAGCCGTTAGTGGATGTTAATGGCAAAGTACGGTGAAAATGCGTAAGATCTTTCCTCAATGTTTAACTCAAGCCTTTCGAATCGTATAATTATTATTAAGTAAACATAATTTTCTAGAAAAAATTTCCAGATTCAATTTCCCCCCTTGTTAGATATTAGTGACAGTTTTCCGTCTCCTGCAAAATCTACCCTGATCTCTCGATTGGTTATTAAGTTTTCATAATTTCGTGTTTCTATGCTTTCAGGGTAGTAAAATTGAACGTCAAAACCTCTATCAAAACGACTCGAGCAGGAAAAAACCTTCACAAACCTATCTTGAGTGTCTTTTCTAAGTATCTGTCGACATTGTTCTCGGCCGAGGATTAAAACTGTATCCCTTCACTGTACCAGCAAAAAAACCTATTGAAATATGCTATTAATTTCGATCCTAAATTATTTAGTAAAAAATCGAGTTTCTACCCCTAAATTCGACACCCTTCGATAAATTTCTTCTTAAATTTATATTTCCCTGTTCTCGCAGATATAATGTGTAAGACATCACATGTGGTTTCACAGAATATATTCTTCTGTGTTGCAGGGCTCCATGAACGTTTCAACCCCTGAACTCCAACCCCCCTAATTTCACCACTCCCACATGCTCGAAAGAAAGTTGTGTTTTCAATTTCTACTATGCGTTGAGAAATTGCGGCGATTTAGAAATTCATGGTTTCAACCCTTCACCCCTTTAAGATTTGTAGGGGTGCGTTTATTTCTATGGTGTTACCTATCTAACTTCTTCCGCATTTGCTTACTTTGGGTGTTCTTAAATAAATCAACAGGATTTCAGAAGAAATGAATTTATCCACTTGCAAAGCCTTAGGGGTTGTTAGTAGCCTAGGGGTTGGTTTTAGATTGAAAACTCATAAGACCTTTTTTCAATGGTTGGCCGATATCTATCGAACCCCGTAATTTTATACCACCATTTACTTGAATAAATTTCGAGTTTCAACAGCTAAATTTCATCGCCCTTGTTAGATTTTAGTGAAAACTTGGCCATCCGCCTACAGTGCCACTGTAAATTAAGACACCAAATTCTGCCTTGATACGCTGAGTAGTTTTTGAGTCTTCGTATTTCTCTGTTTCTGTATGTTAGGGGATGTAGCGCTGAAAAAAAATTTTTGGAATCATTAGTGGAAAACCATCGAATGACGCCAATTTCGATCACTTCTTAAGCGGAATTTCGAGTAAGTTCCGTAAGATTTCATCAAAATATGTGTACAAATGTGTTCAAATGGCTGCATGCAACCCCTGCGGAGTTATCATATTTTTTGTGGTTTTCATCCCCTAAATTTCAACCCCCGAAAATCGAAATTGACACCCCCTTACCTTCAACGGACTTGAAGGTTGAACGTGCATTCTAAATTTTAGTAGGATACCTCCACTACTTCTCGAGTTATTGCAATAATTAATTTTTCGGGTTTTCACCCCTAACTCCCACCCCCTTGGTCCACTGTGGAACAAAAGCAATCCCCACCCGATATCTCAATCAGTTCGCAAGTTATCACTAGGACAGAGGGAGCGAGCGAGTGAATAATTAGGAACTAAATATAAAAAAAATAATATTAATTGGCTAATAAGAAAATGTCGCGTCAATAATATAAGCACGAAGTCAGGGTCGGACTAGATGCTCAGTTGAAATAATTCCTGATCAAAATTGGAGATTTGAAAATTTGCGTAAAAATCCACCGGAATATGTACATCAATGCGATGTGTATCCCTGCAGATGTTTATCACGTTAATTAGTATGTAGGGGCCGCCTGAATTTACTGGTGGAATGGGGTGTAGATTTTAACAATCTGCACCTAGTAGTAGTGTCTCCACAGGCGCACAGATGTGTCAAAGCGAATAGTTGAAAAATACAATATTAAAAATTTATGAATCGGGATGTGAAACCTGAAATAGTCTTTTGCAAAAAAACACAGGTAAGAAAAATTTTACTGCAGTTCAGTAGAAAATAATAATAATAATCACCGCTTCGGTAAAAGCAGACTTGGTTAAGAAAGTTTTTCGATTTCATCCCTGTATATGAATATTCTGAAGTCTTTAGAAAATGCGGCTGCTTGAAATTTTTTAAAATTTTCGCCAGCGGCGCTATTTCGGTTACGTGCTGTATTAGTGCATTCTTTTTCTGTTTTTTATGGAGGTCAGCATTCTCATAAAATTTGTAATATTTCGTTTCGGCTCATTTAAGCCTTATTCGGAGGGCTTCTAAACATGGAAAAACGTTTTTCGCGGATATCAAGATTTTTTCCAAGGGTACCATGTCGGTAGAACTGATCCATGAAAAAATATTTTTTTCTGCGTGCAACTTGGAATTTTTGTCCACAACCAAATTTCCTAAAACAAAAGAAAAACCTATAAAATGACATTACAATACTCAGAATGACCTCTAGATATCAAAAATATAATAAGTTCAAAATTAAAGCCATTTCCTGCGTAACCGGTGGATATTATCACCGTGCTTTTTTTCAGATTTTTATCGTAATAATTTAAAAAGTTATTGGAGGGTACATGGTCTCGTTGTAACCCGGTATTCAAGAGTATTTCCGCAACTATTTCAATCTGTCAGGTGATGGTAATAATCAATAATAATATAATAAGGCTTTTCCGATCTAGTAGGATCATCAATTGACTCACTAAATTTAATTTGGAAAAAAATTGGCAGCAGAGAAGCGGCTGGACTGGAACGAGGGGCATCTTGTGCATTCTGTCCAGGATATACCGGGGAGATCCAGGAAGATACTGGGGAGATCCGAGGAGATACCGGGGAGATACTGGGAAGATATTGGTTTTTCTGTTTCGGAGCTGCTTTTTGCTTAGTTGTCAATGTTCGTCTTATGCTAAAAATAGCTTAAATACAAATATCTCGTAAAGAAAAAAGGAGACCACGCAATGACGACACAAAGAGTAACAGCGATTGTGAAGTCAGCTTAAGGGGAGGTTTTACATCTGCAAGTAAAACTGATCGTCCCATAAGGTTTCCATAGGAGCTTAGGTCGTGTTATTGAAACTAAATTCTTGATTTTCAGAGGATGAAGCTAAGGATGAAATGAATAAAATTTCAGCCAGATCGGTCTAGTAGTTTAGGCTGTAGCGTTTTTAAAGAAACAGATACACAGACAAACATTTTTCAAAAACCACTTTTTTGGGTTCCCAGGTCCCTGATTTGATGTTTTTGGCGATTCGATCGATTTTAGTAACTGTTCCGCGAAGCGTCGTAGTTAAAAATTGTGTCGAAGTAACATTTCTCCATGACAAAAGTAATATATTTTGTTTTGGATGGTTAAATGAGTGAATAATTTAAAGTTGGAAATTGGTGTGCCAAAACGGCACTTTCCGTGGGCCGATTGAATCCAAAATTTGTTCGGCTCTTCGACGTGCAATACAATCAATCGGTTCAGGGGCTTGGGCTGTACCGCGATTTTAAAGTCCGATAAAAATTATTTTTTTTTTAATTTTTGGTCAAAAGGGCACTGAGAGTGAATACATTTTAACCTCCCCAACCCCAACACAATTTTAAAAAAATGGGAGGTTACTGCAATCACTAAAATTTTCGAATTCGAGATAAGACAGGATCTATGCGTTTTGAGGTCTCAGGAACCCAAAAAAGTGGTTTTAAAAATGTGTCTGTGTGTATGTACGTACATACACACAGACACATTTTTAAAACCACTTTTTTGGGTTCCTGAGACCTCAAAACGCATAGATCCGGTCTTATCTCGAATTCGAAAATTTTAGTGATTGCAGTAACCTCCCATTTTTTTAAAATTGTGATGGAGTTGGGGAGGTTAAATCAAGACTACCTTGAGTTGGTGGTGTTTTACGATCAACTTCATTTCGTTTTTGGTTCATTAAAATCGAACCACAAATAACAAAATTATAGCGATGTGGAATTTTTATCTCGCACCCTGTACCTACATCTGAACATTCGAAAATTTTGGTGATTGCAGTAACCTCCCATTTTTTTTTATTTGTGGGGTTGGCCAGTTCGACTCTGTGTTGCGGTTTTGCATAGTTTTGCAATGTAGCAGAGCAAAATAATTATTAAATTCCTTTTATTAATTATCGCAGACGTTCGTCAATATGTAAGCTGCGTCAATTCACAAGAATTATTCAAAACGCGGGTATTCCAATAAATTTATAAAACGGAATGTCCTACAGCCGCAGGGGGTCCAGCTCAGTGACATAACAACGGACCGACGGAATGGGGTGGTCCATCGCCACAAGCGGCTCTTGCGCTCATGTTTTATTTAACCTTAATCTTTCTTCATATTTGTTTGTACCTACTACTTTTATTAACGTCCCCACAACCAATTTTAAACTGGGAGATTACTGCAATCACTCCAAAATTCGAAATTGAGGTAAAACCAGATCTTTATGTTTCGAGGATCACGAAAAAGTGTTTTTTTTTAAATGTCTGTGTGTGTAGGTATGTACGTCAATTATTGTTAGCAGATGCGAGTTACGGTATCTCTACCTACCAAATTTCAGCCAAATCGATATAGTAGTTTCGGCTGTAACATCTTATTTAAGGTTCCTTCGTTTCGAATGTTTTGATTTTTTTTATTTTTCAAGACCTTTCATGTGCCGATAAGAGAAATTCGAGGAGAAATAGGAGTTCATCAGTTAGATTTTATTGGCGTCTGCGGATTGGCAACAAAAGTAACTGGACTCACTAGAAGGATAACACTAACCCCCTCCCCCATACCAAATTTTTCGAGGAATCTTGCTGGCAACACAACATATTTTTTAGAAACCATTTTTTCGCGATCTTTGGACCTTGGAACATGAAGATCTGGTGTTATCTTAACCCTTAAACGGCTCTAAACGTATATATACGTTTCGCCGTTGCCTGCTCCAGACGTATATAGACGAAACGAATTTAAAATTGTTCATAAATACAAATGCGACTTTTTTTCAATTTTCGGCTGATCTCTAATAACAATTGAAGACATAGAGCTTGTTTTTTCGGTTTTTTTTTCGAGTGCCACTAACTGCTCTAGACGTATACATATATACGCAGGCCAACGCCGCCAACTTAGCGGACCGGACTGAACGTTTTTTATCCTCAACGTCATCAGATCTCCGTGCATGTTTACTCCGTAAAAAACCCTTATATTTTTCATTTACGTTATCCAGTTGCATTTCAGAAATTCCACGGTGGGTTTCGTCTTAATTAACTCCCCCGTAAACGCAAATTTTATACGGACGAGGAATTAGAACAAATCATTGCGCAAAGTGTTGATGAAGATTTAATTCATTTGAATGATGACGAAGGATCTAATCATGGATCGGACGAAGAAAACAATCACAATCAAGAGCCCACGTACAAACCTAGAAACAATTAGGATTTCTCCGAGTAGATACAGTAAAACATAATTTTTATTTTTTGTTGCATTGCGACTAAATAAGATTGGTGTTTCTTAATTATTAAAGAAAAACTTCATTGTGCTGTTTTTTTTAGTTAGAATTAATTTATAGCCCGCATTGGGCCCATATAATTTGCTGAGTACAGTTCTGATAGAACGCAACCCGTTTTCGCGGTATTTTTCAACTTACCAATAGACTGCTCTAGACGTATATATAGGCTAGGTGTTCTGGCTGCTCTGAACGTATATATACGCAGCAGCCCTGAATAGCCGCACACAGCGAGCGACTTGAAAAAATAATTTAGCAGTTTAAGGGTTAATTTGGAGTGATTGCAGTAACCTCCATGTTGGCTGTAGGGAGGTTGTAGTGCTGTCAGACGAATCCGGGTACCCGGAACCGGGTAGAACCTGATGGGCAAGGACCCGAATACCCGGAACTCGGATACCCGGGTAATTTATTTCCGGGTGCCCGAATTTCTTGAAACCGAGTTTACCATTCTCGGATTTCCGTTTTAATTGCGCATGATAAGATAATTTTGTCGCTTTCGGCGCATTGACAAAGCAAGTTACTTTTTATGTTTTTTGTACTTACTCTCAAATTTCGCCGACCAAGGCTATAGACACAAGAATAAATAACGGCCAAAAGTCAAAACAAAACAGCAATTTAATAAAATATCAACAAAACTAAGTTTATTTTATTCGTATCATCTCATCCCAATAACCAACTCATCCCAGGTGAAAACTCATCCCAGACCAACTCATCCCAGACCAACTCATCCCAAACCAACTCATCCCAGACCAACTCATCCCAGACAAATTCATCCCAAACCAAGACATCCCAAAAGACAACTCATCCCAGAACGCAACTCATCCCAGACCAAGTCATCCCAACGGACAACTCATCCCAACAGACAACTCATCCCAGCAGACAACTCATCCAACAACAACTCAACCACGTCCAAAGTTCCACGCGAGCAAAGCGTCAAAATATCGGTTTGCAGTGCGAGAAGCTAGGGCAGTTCAGGTCTATGTCAGGTCAGGTTTTTTTTTTAATAACATTTTCTCTCAAATTCTGCCCGTCCAAAGTTCCACGCGAGCAAAGCGTCAAAATATCGGTTTGCAGTGTGAGAAGCTAGGGCAGTTCAGGTCTGTGTCAGGTCAGGTTTTTTTTTTAATAACATTTTCTCTCAAATTCTGCCCGTCCAAAGTTCCACGCGAGCAAAGCGTCAAAATATCGGTTTGCAGTGTGAGAAGCTAGGGCAGTTCAGGTCTATGTCAGGTCAGGTTTTTTTTTAAATAACATTTTCTCTCAAATATTGCCCGTCCAAAGTTCCACGCTTGCAAAGCTTTAAAATATCGGTTTGGAGTGCAAAAAGCTAGGGCAGTTCAGGTCTATGTCAGGTCAGGTTTTTTTTTAATAACATTTTCTCTCAAATTCTGCCCGCCCCAAGGTTCACGCGAGCAAAGCGAGTAGGTACTCGTCGAAATATCGGTCTTGCAATGGTGCGAGAAGCTAGGGCAGTTCAGGTCTATGTCAGGTCAGGTTTTTTAATAAAATTTTTTTTAAATTCTGCCCGTGGAAAGTTCGACGCGAGCTTTCGGCGGAGCCGAAAGCGAGTACTCTTCGAAATATCGGTATTGCAGTGCAAGAAGCTAGGGCAGTTCAGGTCTGGTCAGGTTTTTGACCTAGGTTGTAGTGTCATTTGGGATGAGTTGTCTCCTGGGATGAATTGGAAAATTGTATGAGATGATATTAGCCCGCGGCTACCTTAAAGCGAACAGCCCAAACAATAGCAAGCAAGAGTTGGTCTGGGATGAGTTGGTTTGGGATGAGTTGTCTGTTGGGATGAGTTGTCGGTTGGGATGAGTTGTCTGTTGGGATGACTTGGTCTGGGATGAGTTGCGTTCTGGGATGAGTTGTCTTTTGGGATGACTTGGTTTGGGATGAGTTCGTCTGGGATGAGTTGGTCTGGGATGAGTTAGTTTGGGATGAGTTGATCTGGGATGAGTTGGTCTGGGATGAGTTGTCAGATGGGATGAGTTGGTCATTGGGATGAGATGATACTAACCCAGACACAAGAATAAATAACGGCCAAAAGTCAAAACAAAACAGCAATTTAATAAAATATCAACAAAACTAAGTTTGTTTTATTTTCATGGCATATTAAGTTGCAGAACGGACGATAAACTGGAATTAAATAATGCATCTCAATTTTCAAGGGTTGAATATTAGGCCCTGCCAGAAATTAATTTTCGCTCTTCCGCCTAAGTTATACTCAAATTTCGATGGAGTTAATATTTTTTTTAAACACAAATGAGTGATGTGCGGAATTCTCTTGAAATACGGGTTCGGGTAGTTATTTGAACGGGTCCTCGGTTCTAAAAAATCACGGTTCTTGGCAGCGCTAGTTAAAAGTGATAATTTATTAATAAAGTATGGAATATTAGCAATAACTTAGCAGCCAGCAATTTTTGAGAAAATCTGTTGGATAGGTCGAATTGATTTAAATTCTTGCGGAACTTTTGGACGTCATTTTTATGTCTCTGGCGTCACTCATGTCGAACATATTACGTTATCGGTGTTTTTTTAATAACCTATACTTTTCTCGACTAATTTAAATACCTGATTGAATTCTCTAGTCACGTAGTTTCCCAAAATTTCTATGCAAAAAAAGATTGAATAAAACATGTAATAATTTGCAATAACTCTACAGCTGCAACCAACAATTTATGAATAAATCTATCGGACAGGTAAATTGATTTTAGCTTATGCGGGTCTTTTAAGGCTGGCGCTGGAATCGTTTAAAAATGACATTTTCGCGGCTCGGGAATTCCTAGTCACAGGAGGCTACGAGTGACCTAACGAAGTGGTTGAAAGTGCATTTTGTAGATGAAGGATCAGACTACAGGATGACATTAATTTAAAACTCATATTTTGAAAAAAATTTATATGGACAAATTTTTTTTCAAAATATGAGTTTTAAATTAATGTCATCCTGTAGTCTGATCCTTAATCTACAAATTGCACTTTCAATCACTTCGTTAGGCCACTCGTAGCCTCCTGTGACTAGGAATTCCCGAGCCGCGAAAATGTCATTTTTAAACGATTCCAGCGCCAGCCTTAACGTCATTTTTAAGTCCCTGACGTCGCTCACGTCAAACATATAACATTGTCGATGTTTTATTTTTAATTATGATTTTGGCAACATTTTTTTTTTATAGACAGGGTGTTATTTTTAAAACTTCCCACGTTGAATATCTTTGGATGAAATAAAGATATTGAATTGAAATAAAAGGTGGCCAATCCCGCACGGAGGGGGACACTTGCGCGTATATTGACGGAATTTTTTCCACTTCCGGTGTAACCGGAAATGACCTTAACTTTGTTTTTTCAAATAGAATGATATCTTTTTCTCAACGGATTCGGAATCTACGATTTTATCTGAGTTAGAAACATGTATTATACTTGACCGGAAGTGCAGTCACGGTCACCCTAGATTTTCAAAAATATCGAAGAAATCGGTGAAATATTGAGATTTTCGAAAAACGCAAAAAACAACAATTCAAACATTCGTCAAAACCAGCCTAGAAAAGTACAGGCTGCCATTTAAAAAAATACCGATGACGTGATATGTCTTTCGTGAGTGACGTCAGAGACTTAAACATGACGGCAAAAGTTGTATAGAGAAATACCTAAAAAACTGGATTTTTTTGTTTTTAAATATCTTCGTAAGTTTTCGTACGATATTTTTCAATCTTATACACAACGTAGCTGAAGGTTTGAATTTGCACCATCAGTGTGCTCCTTAAGAACGTGTAACTTAACACCATTATTTAGGCCAATGGGGTGGGGTTACAATTTGACGCATGACAGAGGCGTTCGCATATGATCCAAGCCTGTCTTTTCCTCTTTCCAAATTAACTTTCAGAAATAAAATTGATCAATCCCTCAATTTTTTATGAATTTTTTTGTAAAATGTTAATTTTCGTAATTATCACAAATTGTGAAAGGGAACGGAGGACAATTTTTTTTGTATCTTTGTTACTTTATGTCCAATACTTTTGAGTTTTGTTCAGGATGTTACCAAAGGGTGAGCCTTTCGATTTATCTCTTTGGATTACAGATAGCACCATCATTGTTTTTCTTAAGAAGGTCTAACTTAACAGCATTATTTAGACCAATGGGGTGCGACTATCATTTGACGTATGACAGAGAAGAGACCTTCGCACATGATCTAAGCGCGTCTTTTCCTATTTGCAAAATAAGATTTCATTTATTTTATTGTTTTATTAACTTCCTTAATTTGTCACCATATTTAATAATAATAATAATAATAATTCCATTTATTGAGAAATGTGCTTTAACAAAACAATAAACTCTAACCACAACAAAAATAAAAATAAAAAATATAAGCACACACTCAAAAGGGCATAAACAGCAATATGCTGATTAAAATTATACCCTAATACTAATGAGAAATACCGTATTTCGAAACAAAAGTTGAAACCAAGAACAGAAAATCATACGGTGAGTAATAAACAGTAGGTAATGTTGAAAATTTAAAAAGAAAATAAGGCAACAATAATAATGATTGCAAGAGAGAACAAAGCAAACAAAAAATTTGAAAAGTGAAACAACGAATTATATAACCTAACATTAAAACAGTTTGAAAATGGTGTCAACATCCAAGAGTTCTTCATCAAATAACATGGACTTGGTATGGTTCCTAATAGAGACTGGCGATTGGTTAAGCTCAAATGAATTGATAATTTTATTTAACGTAAAGCTGGACAAATAAGAAAATGATGATTTGAAACAAGACAAGGAATGCCTTGGAATGCTGACGGAGAGATTACCGAACCGGAGCTGTCTGTCATGAACATCTTGCCGCACCTGAATCTTGTCTCTTAAATACTCAGGTTTACCAGTACGCATGACTTTCAAAACAAGAAAGGTAAACTGTAACAGCCGACACTCTGCCATCTTCAACCAACCGAGACTACGCAAAAAGGGAGTGATGTGGGCAGCAAACGGGACCGAGACAACGTACCTAATTTATTTAATTAATGGCACATATGCAATAACACTTTTTAGAGTACTTATTTAAATTATAAAACAAAAAATTAAACATTTAAGTAAGGCATGATTTGACCACCGTCCAATCGTATGCAACATAACCTTAGCAACAAATAATCAACCTACTCGATTTACCTTTTAAAACACAATTTGTTATAAAAAGACTGTTGCAAGAAAATTGACGTAATTTAAGTTTTGACATCCATATTAGACAAAAACAGGCGGGCTTTAATTGTGCGTGAACGCCACTGTCATATGACAATGAGAAAGGCCATCCCTATTAGTCTAAATGATTTAGACCAATAGGAATGGGCTTTCTGTTAAGTTAGACGTTCCTAAGTAGGACAATGATGGTGCTATCTGTAGCCCAAAGAGAGAAATCGAAAGGTCCACCCTTTGGTTACATCCTGAATAAATCTCAAATGTATTGGTTAGAAAGTAACGAAGATACAAAAAAGAGAGTCCTCCGTTTCCTTTCACAATTTGTGATAATTACGAAAATTAACGTTTTTCAAAAAAATTCATAAAAAATTGAGGGATTGATCAATTTTTTATTTCTGAAAGTTAATTTGGGAAGAGGAAAAAACAGGTTTTGATCATGTGTGAACGTCTCTGTCATGCGTCAAATTGTAACCCCACCCCATTGGCCTAAATAATGGTTACACGTTCTTAAGGTGCAAATTAAAATCTGATGAATGGCATCGACAATTTCAACCCTCAGCTACGTCGAGCATAAGATTGAAAAATATCATACAAAAACTAACGAAGATATTCAAAAACAAAAAAGTCCGGTTTTTTATGGGCCACCCTTTTTAGGTACATTACGTATGTCTCAGAACACATAATTTTAATCGATTATTCAACACGTCTTTTTCATAACTTTCGGGGTTCAATTGTCCTCGAGTTATATGTATATGCATTCGATTCATTTTTGAGCTTTCCAAATTCCACCATGTTTCTCTTAAGTTGAAAGAATTATCCTGGTTGAATATGAATAACCGCAGATTCTTGCATGCATCATGTTTGTATCATAAAATCATTGTTAACTGCATTCCTAAGTATTTATCTCGAAAAATAGTGTACATAATATTAATATCAGAAGAAGAGATACTTTAGAAATTCCACTGCACAATTCACAATTTTTCAAACGCTCATTTTCGTACAGTATCGTTCATATAATGAACAAAATTCCTGCTCCCTTTCGTAACATGTCCATCTCTCTCTTTAAAAAGTACATGTCAGATTATTTACTCTCAGTACAATCTTCATCTATTTCTATTTAAGTAAAATTAAGATTAATATACTCATAAGTCATTACAGTGTTTTGCTGTTTATTTCTGTAAAGTAGCGCTTCATTTTTTCAAAATTCTTGTAATTTTTGTTCCTCTTTGCCAAACGTGTTCTCCCGTCTTGCTATCGTTAGTTATTTATGTTTTGGCAAGGGTTGTGTGGAAGAACAGTCCCCGTCTCGTATGGGAGAACTGAACACAGCCCTTGAGATTTACCAGCAACTTATTTCATCATTTTTCTTTTTTTTTTCTCACGTATTGTATTTTTGTACTGGTAAATAAAGTAAAAAAACAAAGTGGGCCAATATCAAGTTTAAGCAGTTGGGAACTATAAAATCTGGTTGGCCTATGTATGTAAATTGCTAAATGACTTAAGACTACTCTGAAAATTTTGGAAAAGATGTGTCGATTCAGAATATTAAGACGAAACACTCTGTATTATACCTCTCGCGCGACAGTTGATTAAAATTTTATGCTAATTAGTGAAATAGTAAACACTGCGCTTGTGATTAATGAAGGTATTTGGTAGACCTCAGACACCCGTGGTATCCCTGCGTCATGTAAAAGTTTATAAATAATAAAACATCAACAAAATACTCGAGATATTTTTATAATTTAATGTTTTACGCTATTCAGGGGGCAACGGTGCGCCGTGCCCGTTTTCCTTCCACAACGTGTCGTTTTCGAGTTGTCAAATTTATTTATTTATCTGTCCTAATAAATTTCCATTAACTTGAACTTCGCAAAAAAGACTACATAAACAATAAAAAAAATTGGCAGTCTCGCAGACGGTAGAAACTTGCGAGGGGCTGGCCCCTCGGATGCAAAAGATATCCTTACTGCTGGATCTCCCTGGATATCCCACGAATCTCCCTGGGTCTCCCCGGATACCCCTCGAATCTTCCGGGATATTTCACGTATCTCCCCAGAATCTCCCTGGATATCTCCCGTTATCTCCCCCGTATTTCCCAAGTTTTCCTGAGCCTCCCCTTTAAATCGAATCACTGCGGTTTGCCTGTCTTCCTGTGTACCAAAATCTCGATACGTTCACTAATTTGGGCTGCAGCGCGCTTACAGACACAGACATTTTTTCAACAACCACTTTTTTGATTTTCCAGCATCCTAAAACGTAAACATTTGATCTTGTTACCGATTCGAATTTTCGAATATCTTTCGGTAAATTATTATTGTATAAGATTGAGTTGGCATATAGAGGGGATTTCTCAAACAGCGCCGATATTTAGGTACCTACCGCAAAGTGGGGCGAATTGGCCACTTCAAGTTTAAAAGGCACACCTGTTATTATTATTTATTATAGATAAGGTTCGAAATTCAACACATTCCACATTATTTATTATATTAGTATTTTCGTCTTTTTTGGTACCATATTATAATTTCAATTTGCAATTTAATAATATGTAAGTTGTATTTTTCGTGTTTGATTAATATACTGAATTTTATTTAAATGAGTAGTGTCATTTCTACCTTTTCCCCTTAACAAAGATAACAGTCTCCCTTTGGCAAAATTGGTCTATTTGATACACCCCGCCGTCATTTCATCGGCGCAGCGATGCCGTGCGCTTAATGGGTCTAATGGGGGTCAATCGACGCAGCAGTCCTATACCGAAGTTTAGTTGGGGTAAATCACACCCCTTGCTCCTAGGGCGGCCAAACTTACCCTCCCAACCTGTAAAAATGTTGGTCTAAGTTTGGCCACCTTCTAGGAGCCAGGGGGGTGATTTACCCCCATTAAATTTGGGTGGTACTACAAGGGGAAAGATGTACAATCACAAGGGCGGTGAAGAATTTTGGTAGAATTTTTGTAGTCTGAAAAATATTTTTTTTGCAATAACCAAGCAATTGATTACGAAAAAAATTATACTGGAGGTAAGAGGAAGGTTTGCCCTATATGCTTCAACACTTTAAACTGCCAAACAATAAACATCAAAGTTGTACAGAGCGCCACTAACAAATTCTAAAAAGTGGCCAAGCTCACACCGAGTCCCAAAGCCACCCCACTTTACGGTGTGTGGTAAAATCCTTATTTCTGCACCATTCCGAGTGTAGGCATGATGTAAATTGTTGTTTTGAAAAGAATTTCTATGTTTGATGGTTTGAAGACGTAAATACAACACTTTAAGATATAAATACAAGGTAGCGTCAAAATATGTTCATTGATGAAAAATGAAAATAGGTCTACAAGAATCTCTATAGTCCATATTAAATATCAATCTTATTCTTAATATACGTTTCTGTAATATAAACACTCTAGGGGTATAAACTGCTTTGCCCCATAACATGATGTGATAATTTAAATGACAGTAGGCTAGAGAATAATACATATTTTTTAATACAGCAACATTCAGAAAAATTTTTATTCTAGATATAGCGTAAGCTGATTTTAGTTTAGGTACTACTTACAGGTGATGATATCGCTCATGCCATTTCATATTAGTGTCTAAGGTTACACCAAAAATTTTAATTTCATGCATATTCGCATTTTTAAAACACAAACAGGCAGTCTTGTTCAAATTTAAAATCAGTCTGTTTTTGTTGCACCCTCTTTACCATTTGTGACATAACCAATTCTTGCAGTTCATGTAATATTTGGGTTGATGGAGAGGATAATACGACAGTGGTATCATCAGCATACATTATTACTAGACCCGATTTGAGGTGTAGAGGTAAGTCGTTAATTAAGATGGAAAACAAAATAGGGCCCAAGATTGAAACTTGTGCCACACCTAAATTTAGAGTAGGTATATTCACAAGATCGCCCTTCATTCTCTTTAACCACTATATTTCTATTCTGCAGGAAAGAGTAAATCCAGTTGCAAATATTTCCTTGAATTCCAATTTGACCCCACTTTTTCTCTAAAATACCGTGATCAGAATCCGGATCCGATTGAGAAGTCATACAGAATACGAATTTCGACTCTGTATGTATACCTACTTTTAATGGAGTGGCCTTTGGCCTCCTAACTCAATAGTTAGCATAGCTGCCTACGTAAGAGATACCTAAACCATACAACTCGGATAACAAAATGATTTTTTCGCTTTCCTATCATATAGATGCATTTTTTTTAAACTTTCATAAAGTGCGTATTAGTTGACTAATAACTTTTCCATTACCACAAACAAACTTGAAACATTTATAAAACTCCGTCAAGTTATTTAATTTTTATAAGTTGTAGGTCTTAAAAATTGAAGTTTCAGAATAAGTTTTAAGTTTTCGGTCAAACGTCATAGAAACATTACAACATTTTTCACCTGACCATACGATGTAGAAATTTATTTTTTCCATATTAATTTGGCAAAAAAAAACGTCTTTAGTAACAGAAATAGCCGGGCGGAGTAAAAAGATTTTGTGTGTATGTAATTTTAATGCTTATTTCTTTGTTTTCGGAACTTTCCGGTCTCATCACAAAAAGTGTTCGTTCTACTTCTAATAAAGCACTAAAGTACTATTCTTGAGAAAAACATAATTGGTACTTAAAAAATCTACCTACTGTATGTTTATTTAAAACTAATAAACGTAAACGAGATGTAAAACCAAAACCGAACATGGCCAAGCTTAGCATCAGTTACGTTTTCTTAAAGCTACTTGATATCCTTTCGCACACTTTAAAATGACACCAGGTGCAAATGAAATATCAGAAACATTCTTATAATCCGTAGAAATTGTATACCGCCTCACCACTGAAGAAACTATAGTTTTCATTGCCATCATTGCGTATTTGAAACCTGAAATTTGGTTGACAATCTTTTAAAGCTCATAAAAGTGCAAACCTATGCAATTTCTTGGACCACTGCTAAAGGGCAAGAAGGAGCAGGGATGTCTTTTAGCCACTTCTTCGGGTAAAAACCTGTCCGGTCTAAATTCCGAAGGTTTATCCCAAATGGACGGATCTCTGTGAATCGCCATTATTCCAATGATACATGTACAGCCTTTCGGTAAAATTACTGAACCTGAAAATTAAATTGAAGGAAATATTAATAAGAACTTTACTTACGTACGGTGGTATCTTCAGGAAGATATCTGCCTATAACGGATGTCACAGGAAATAATCGTAAAGTTTCCTTTATAACTCGCTCTAAATATACCATTTCGTTCAAGTCTTCAGGGGTTGCATCCCGGTCACTTGTACCAAATATTTCAAGAATTTCGTTGTAAACTCGCTCCTAAAATAGTTATTTTTTCACAAGTTTTTTGCGTTTGTTCGCAGTGGTCAAAAAAGTATGTTACGTTTGGCACTTTCGAAAAAAATAATTACCTGTATGTCAGGATGCATGCCTATCATAATAAGAGTGTAGCTTACTGAAGATCCAACAGATTCGCTTCCGGCAGCCACCATAGTCGCTGCTTCTTCAATTAATTCTTCATCCGGCCAGCTCTCACCATTTTCCGACTCTTCTATAAGATGGTCAAGAAATGATTTCTTCTTTTTTTTGACATCTATGAAATAAAGGTTCGTTTTTCAAAAAAATAAGCCGAATCGGTACCTTCTGAAGTGTCACATCCCTCTTCCTTGATTCTTCTAAATTCAGCTTTTTTTTCGGTCACTATCTGAGGAGATTATATCTTATTTATCAAATCTGTTTATGTTTTAATACCTGCGTCACAAATTCGAACAGTTCTTTTGAAAGCTCGTCCAATTCCTTGCAGGACTGGGTAAATCTCCAGATGATATTTGGATGCAGCCATACGGAGAATAATCTTTCGAACACTAAATTCATTGCTCTAAAATAAATAGGGGAGCTTTCAGGAAAAATTATTGAGAATGTGATACTGAAAAGTACAGTAGAAACCAGACCTATCACTGTTATCTGTGTAATACAGATTTCGCTAAAGAACCTTGTCAGATCTACAAAGTTTGTAAGTCTAATTTCTACTATATATCCCATTCAATTTCATTTTAAGAGCTATAGTGATGAGTGTGAATGTGTTATGTTAAAAAAAACCGGTTTTTCACTTTTCAACAGAAAAAATTACAAAACCAACCTGTCTTGTTACCACTATATCATCAGATTTCCACAGCCTATCGGCGGTGCGGTGCTTCAAATAAAAATGAACAGAATAATTAGATTGCACTAATTTAAATTCACAGGAAATTGCTTAAATAATACTTTACCTTGCAAATTTCTTTACATAGTACGAATTGTCCTCTGATGCGCTGTTACTTTTGCCCATTGCCGTTTCTAAAAAGTAAATACAGTTACTCACCACATAAATAGCTATTTCTCAATCAAAATTTCCCACACGTCATCAATTTGTAAGTAGGTACAGCCGAAGTAATTGAAAATGAACAGGGGCTGAGCCTAGAACCCTGCACGGTAACATTCATTTCAATTCAGGTAGAAAACTCCACTCAAACCGCTGCCCAACACTTGGCCGCAAAGAAATCCGGTATCTTAGAATGTTACCGTACTGGGATCGAATCTCAGCCACTGCTCATTTTCAATTACTTCGGCTGTACCTATACCATATGAACAACAAAATAATATTAGTAGTAGCGGCGAATATACTTAAAGAGGGTGGCATATAATTTTGTTAGTGAGATGTAAATACAGGGTGAATCAAACTTCTTTCGTTTCCAACATATGAGAACCATTTTTGGAGAAATCAACTGGCTATAGCATTTCGACAATATCAGTGGCCTCAAAATGTTTTTATTTCATTCGCTAACGGCATGCTACTTTGTTATTTTAAATGACACCCTGTATATTTCTTTATTGTATCCATAGCGTTTTTGTTTTTCTCTACAACGGTGTAATAAAATCATAATCTTACATAATGTAAATTTAGAGAAAATGACAATTGAACGTGTTCCTATACGTAAAGGAAATGAAACTTTCGTCCTACATCACAACTAAAATAATTGCTACCGCTAATACAATTAATACCAGCTGTTACCAGTAAAGACTATCCGAAAGGTAATTTTTCAGACTATTTTTGTAGATATTCACATTGAACCCAAAATTTAAAATACGAATTTTTTCATATGTGCGTAAGATGAAAGTTTAATTTCCTTTAGGTATAAAAGTATGCATGTGGATTTAGGTGCATCTGTTGATTTGATTGACTAGACATAATTTTGTAATAAAAAAAATGTGTAGAGGAAGGGGGGGCAGTTTCAACCACGGGGCAGAATAAACCATTCAGTGTTATTTTAGTGGAAAAAGGGCCCTTTTTTGAGTTTATTTTACAAAAAAACATACTGTTGCATTGCCGGATCAAAAACCTTAGTGCCTTTTTTTCTAAAATGAACATTTTAGAGGCAAAAAGGCCCTTTTTTGAGTTTTTCTTAGCAACAGAGCAACTATTATTATCGAATTCGATAGCTGTTGCATTACCGCCGGATCGAAAACCTTAGTGCCATTTTTTAAAAAATGTCATTTTATTGGTGAAAAACATTTGTATTGTAGATTTTAGTAAATGAGCGCCGGGCGCAATGCGCACGACAACATCAGCGATCGAGAATAACCGCCCACACGCCCGACCTCTGACTCACAGTCTCTGACTTGGTTTAAAGTTAAATGCTACATTTACAAATTCTGTGAAAAAATTATCTGTAAAATGTTTCTACCGTCTCCGAGCCTGCCAATTTTTTTAAATTGTGAAGTGGAGTGGAGAGATTAAATAAATCTTTTTCAAATTCCGTCCGAGAAAGAAAAGTTTTCCGTCTTGTTATATCGTAGCTATTGGCCAAATTATCCACTATTATGTTAACAATCAATGCTTGATTGACATCGTCCCTTTTGCTTATTTGGGATTTTAATAGCAACATAACGTATTATGACCGCAGTGTTGCGTAAATTTTTGGCCAAAGTGAAGATTGTGTATTTTAAGATAAAATTTCCCGAAAAAATAAAATTTTGAATATGCAATCAAGTCTTTAGGACGTAAAAAACCTATAAATATTAGTTTTACTTTCCTCGTATTGATGATCCATCCTAACTTGATCATACTGACATCGTAACTAAAATAGGTACCAAAGGCCTTTAGTTGCAGGCGTCATCCTTATATTATTTTAACTGCGACTTTGCATTGTACCTACAACGAAAATATGGTTTGGTATATAGATTACATTGATGGTTAAACTACCCTAACATGGGGCACTTTCAACCTATTTTCTTCTGGAGTAAAATGGCAAATGTAATACCTATGTATGTATGTAAGACTTCCCACTGATATCGTTGATGTTTTGACTAAAAGAAAGTGTGGGGTAAAAAAACACGCCTAAGTCCTTTATCAGTTCCTTGGGTGACAATGTGCTCCCATTCACAACATCACAACATACTGAAAGTTGTATTTTTTTGCTCGTAAAAGTAATTTTGATGCTTTTAAAGAGAGCTGATTTTGGGAGCACCACCTCGTGAGTACCTATATTTAAGTTCTGCTGCAGTGCCTCACTGTCTTCTATAGAATTTATTACATTATAGAACTTTACGGTCATTAGCGAATAATAATTGTTCCAGACAATCAAGATTCTAAGGCACGTCATTAATAAACATTAGAAACAATAGTGGTCCAAAGTTTGACCCCTGTGGGACTCCGGAAATTGAAACACAAGGGTTGTTTCTGGAAGAAAAGTTCGTATGGATAGTGGCAAAAAGTCATTCCTCAGTGGTCTTCTATGACCCTTCGAAGAACTGTTTTCTACTAAACTGGATCTTTCAGGACCCTTTCAAGGGCGTCTTAAAATGAGACGAAGAATATGGCCGCCCTAAATTTTCGCGAACTTAAAAAAAAATATTAAGAATAAAAATTCTCAAAGTCTTGCCACGTTATGTATTAAAAGTTAACAGCTACATGTAACGTGGCAAGACTTTGAGAATTTTTATTCTTATTATCTAACCAAGCCACTTCGAGAAAATGTTGGAATTTTACTTCTTTGTAAAAAAATATTGTATGAACCACTGCGAGAAAGTGTCTTTTTCCGTCTCGGGTGTCTAAAGTTCATCGAAGTTCAATTTCAACTGGAAAAGCATTCATTTTTTCGCTTAGGCGGCAAAGGGTTGTTCCTGAATTGACCTCATCACCAAGTCACAATCATAAGCTTGCTTTGATATAGAATGTAAGAGGGCAAAAAGAGAGACGAGGAGAGAATTAAGAAAATGGAAAAAAGGAAAAACGACAAGGGAGGAATACATAAAGGCCAAAGGAAAATACAAGAACAAATAAAAGGGAAGGATGAGACAAATGTAGGAAGAAGAGGAACAAAAAATAAGAGGTATAAAAACCGAAAAAGAAGCATGGAAGTACATAAATCAAGAGAGGGAAAAAAGGCGAGAAGGTGGAGAGGGGAAGATAGAGATGGCGGAATGGAGAAGGCACTTTGTAGAGTTACTAGAGGGAGAAGAAGAAAGGGCGAGTGAAAGAAGGGACAGTTGGGAGCAGGGTGAAATGGAAAGTACAGAAATAACAAAAGAGGAAGTGAAGAGGCAGATAGAGAAATTGAAAAAAGGGAAAGCGCCAGGAAGGGATGGGATAAGAAATGAAGCGTGGATGTATGGTAAGGAGGAAATGATAGACGGATCGTGAATGGAGTATGAAGAAGAGAGAAAGTGCAGAGTATGTGGAGAGGAGGGAGAGACAGTAGATCACCTGCTGAAAGAGTGTGTGGGAATGAGAGAGGAGGAAAGGGAGAGAAAGAGTATTCTGAACGAATGGGGAGAGGGAATAGAATGGATGAAGGAAGTAGAGAGAGCGAGAGAAAGAAGGGGGGGAGAAGAGAAAACAGAAGACAACCGAGAGAGAAAGAAGAAGTGAAGAAGAAAAAAAAGAAAACTAGACCAAAACATGTAAATATGTATTAAATTAGTATGTAAAAGGGCAGGGCTCATTAAAAACCGAAGTAAAGTAATAAAGTTATCTATCTATCTTGCTTACCACAAATCATTCCAAGACTTCCCTGAGTTGCAATTGGAAACATATCAAAACACCCCTTCCCTTCAAACTGTCCAAGAGTCTTCACTAACACTCTTGAATGTTCTGCGAAAATGGCCACAAAACTGTTCAGAATTTGCAAATTGAATGTTGTTAGTATAACTTTTCTGTGCCTTTTCCATTTCGGTACTAAAAAAAATAAATCACAGATCCGAAAATTCAAATTTAACGTGTACCTGCACCAGTGAAGAGGCCCTCTCCAATAACCGGTTTCGAAAATTGGTACCCGTAAGACTTATCCAAACGTTGATTCAAAACTACCTCAACATCCTCTGGAGTCGTTAGTACCACCAAAAGGAGGCTGCCCAACCAAACTTTCCACGGCGATTTGTACTTCTTCGTAAATGCCACGATATTGTCGAGAACTCCTAAAAGTCCATCCAAAACACCAGAAACTAAATTTTAATTTACTTTTTTTGCTTCCCATAAAATGCAACGCACTTCCTATCAGGGGCAGGGAGGATGGTCCATCCAACTTTGAGGCATAATAGTAAAAATTATTGTTAAAAACTGAGTCTTTCACAAATTTCAGTAACAATATGCACAGACAGATTAGAAAAATTTGTGAAATAACTGAACTAGACACAATTTTATCCAAACAATCCATGGCAATGAACTGAGTGATAAAGCTCGCGGTTTGCTTTTCTGAAATTTTACGGTATTTATATAAACTAATATTGTTGTTGATTATGAATTTATGGGGTAGGGACGGTTAATTGAGCTTGAAAAGTGGTGGGGCTGTTTCAGGCGTATTTTTTTAAGATAATTGCATAGCGTTGTACAGTGCAATGGAAAAAAGATCGTCTGACGACATTGATTGGCCCTGACGACATTTGGTTCAAGTCGTTTTTTCTTTATTTTACATTATCTAATACCTGCTAGGTGTTAGTAAGAGAATTTATAGAAATGCCGAATCCTGTTGACACTATTATCATAATTGGAGTGAAGGACAAACCAGTTCGTGTAAATATTATTGGTACCTATTAATCGCAGTTTCCGCTGGCTCGGAGACGGAAGGAACTTCTGCATTTTCTCGGAATTTGAAAATATCAGTCAAATTTTATTTTTATTGAAGACCATTGCTCAATCTGGAATTTTATGTTAATTTCATTAAGTAAAGTAGAATCATATTCTGACGGATGCAGGGGTAGTGTGAGTCAGGCGTTTTTTCTGTTGTAATATTGAACCTACTTTCATCTAGGTATTGAGATTTCAGTCAGCGTCAATAAACAGTAATAATAACGGAGGCTGGAATTTTGACATAAATTCAAGCCTGCTTACCAAAACAGCAGAAAAAACCTGACAGGTTAGAAAGCATCTCCCACTGACAGTGTCCGTTAGAAAATGTTTCGACTTTACAATGTTTTATGTATTTGTTGCTGAAATAAAAAATGCATTAGTAAACATGAAGTAGTTCCCTTGTGTCTGACTGCTTCTTTCTCACATTAAGCAAAATTAAACCAGAATGTGACGGAAACCAAAAAATATGCTTAGAAACCTACCAAATTCCAGCCAAATTTGGGCTGGGTACTTATACAATATCCTTAATATTCTTTTTTCATCTAAAGGGCACCAAGTATGAATATTTTTATAATCAGAATTTGAACATCTTTCTAATATGGTGATATAGATGTATTAAAAAAGTTAGGATGGCTACTTTCACCACAAGTAGTACAAATAATAGCTATTAAAATCTTATTTTGGACGTATCCCTACTCGTACTGTTTATTTAAATATAGCCTATAAAGCAAAAGGGCAAAAGGGGGCAGCTAATCTTTGTTCAGGATTTAAGCACTCAATTATGGCTATCATGAGAGTCTAAAATTTTGCTCCGGAAACACCCCGCACTTGGCTAAAAGTCAAGGTAAAGATTGGTTAGATTTTTTAAAAAACTTACGCCGCACTAATCCCTCAATTTCAAAAAAATTTACATTTGTTGATAGCTATAGAAATCGACTTTTGAAGAAAGTCACAGTTCACTTAGTAATCAAATGACAGGACCAAGCAATTGCGATTTGTTTTGCCTTTTTAGAGCCCTATGAATGCTTGATCATTAAAATATGAAATACTTAAGGCCATTCCGTTGATTAAATTTTTATGATTTTTGGCCGCGAAATGTAATAGTCTGAACCACTGTGCGTTACAATGAATACAATGATACTTACATTTTGGGTATTTAATCTAAAGCTATATTTATGTACTTATAATAATTTTCTGTTTATATTCCAGTTAAACATTGTTAATTGCAACAGCGCGAAAGGTTGCACCTACCTACATATTACGCACTTTGTTATACCTACAAAATAATTGTTTCCAAGTTTTTCTTCTGGGTAATTTCAACAAATTGTGCGTTAATAATATGTTTGTCAATTATATTGAATAAATTATTGCGTACCTATATTGGATTAAAACTTATTCTACACGCCGGTACGCCAGGAAAATCTGGTGATGTAGTGGCACCAAGACATGCAGTAAAATATACCTGTCATTTATTGATTTAATCAAATTCTAGATTAAAGTTTTTGTCAAATATTTTTTTCTTGCATACAACATGTACCTACCTATACAACTGACAAGTCGGACATGGCAGATTTACAACATTTTCTCCCGTAAGTTTGACAAAATAATATGGCCTAGTGGCGTGTAGAATAAGTTAGAATATAATATACCTAACTACTTACTCTCCATTCATTTTGTATTGAAGTGACAGAACGTCAAAATTTAAATTTTATGTTGGTATGAGGAAACTTTGCAAGGAATTTTACTAACAGGTGAGTTGATAGAAGCGATTTCAATGCGATACGTCAGAAAACATGACAAATGTCAAAATTTTGCAATTGCTCTGAATTGGCCCAAAATGACGTTTTCGTAAATAAGCATTAAATAGCTCTCGATATCGATTAATTAAATTACATACATACAATAGACAGGATGTCCCGAATAGGCTGCAATGTTTTACCAGTGCCTTTTACCATAAAAAACAGAACTAAAAGTAGGGTCCAAAAATGCATCCTAAGGTAGCTACAGCCCTTTAAATGGTAGATCATAATACCATTTATCATTGCTGCCAAAATAAAGTTGCGAAAATCGTAAATACGAAGAATTTACCCCTACTTTGGGACACCACTGGCAAAGATTTCAAAATGTGTCGTCTAAAATTGTAATAGACAGAAATAATAATTGTAGGAATTTGTTTTCATGGGATGGGGTGGACTTTTCGCCCCACTATCAGATCAGTTTGAGTTGACACATCGTATATATTTAAAATCCGCCCTTACAGTTTCCGAGATGTCAGAGATGTGCATCGAAAAATTAACCACCCTGTATACCATAGTTCTACGGCTATATAGCTGTTGATTTCAAGACGTTGACATAGGTATCAAATAAAATAAAATTCCATATAAACTTGTTATTTTAAGGAAAACTTGTTGCAGGTATTGAAACTTAGGAATAGTTTTTAAATGTTACGCTTTTGTAAACAAGAGTTCTGCATACATAATTAATTATTGGTAAGAATCATCATCAGGGACGATCCGAAGCAATATACAGTTTAGAAATATGAAAATGCCTCCAGGGCTGAATATTTAGTTGGTCGCCTTCAGGGGCGACTTAAGTAGGACATATGTGTGGGGGGGGAGGTACTGCATAAATCTGTCAACTACTCAGTGCGGATTAGCCAAATACCCAATGAAAATAAAATTTTTTAATGCAGTTTTGTAGAACAAAGGAAAAAATTATAAATCAAAATATATGGTATTATTAGTTTGTTGCTTAATAATACCTAATAACTACGAAAGCCTAGAGCTGCCATGATATTTGCTGACTTTTTTTATTTTGTAATTTACAGAAAAAAGTGTAAATTTACAGAAAAAGTGTAAATTGGACCCTATACGATAGTGGCCCAGGAAATAAATTGAAAGTCAGGATCTGGACGACACTAAACTTAGATTTTTGGCGTGGAGGTATAATAAAGTGTTCTTACAAGATTGAATACAAATATATAGAAATCTTCCCAGGCGGTCACATTTTTATGTGGCTCTAAATACATTTGGGCCGAGAAAATGGCAATTTTCAAGAATTTTTTTCTCGAAAACTAGTAGATACTAAACTTTTATTTTTCCCCCAAACATTCATCTATCCCTCGCTTACCAAAATTTAAAATTTGGTAGAGATGGGCCCAAGCGGTCGCCTTATTGTATAGGGTCCTTTACAGAAAAAGTGTAAATTTATGTTCTAAACGACCTATAGCAGAGTTTTAATATTGGAACAAAAAATTAAAAAGTATGAAATTCACGAAAATTGGCAACTAACTGCAATATACCAACTGATCTGATAGTGGGAAGGGGGAGAGTCGTCTTAGGGATTGTTCTGCATGGTCATTTTTATATTTCCAAGCTGTACCTACTAAACAATATACCTACTTACCGATTGATATTGCCGTAAATCGGCATTATCCACTAAACAATGCAATTCCTACGACTTCTTTTTCGTGACACTCGAGTCATTCAGATTTAATGCAAAATTGCAAAAGTGTTTAACATTTTTCTGGCTTAACTGTTTGTTACAAGGAAGTTAAAAAAATAACTGTTTTTTATTATCAATAACAGAGCAAAATAATGTTTTGCTGCAACTTCAGGAAGGCATCAAAACAGACAGGTAGAGTATGGAAAGTGATCTTTCCTGGACGAATAGGCAGATTTCAGGCTGACGCCGTAGGCGGAAGCCTGAAAGCCTGCGAGTCCAGGAAAGACACTTTACATGTGAGTTACGTATTAAATTTTTTAGGTGCTCGCAACATATTTTCTGTGTGAAATTAAATATTTTAATTCAAATTATCTACACTGAAAAATGTGAGGAGCCTAGTAAAAATTAACACGATAACAAAATCCATAATATTCCGGTGAAATTTCACTTTCTAGAATATTTCGGTGAAATTTCCCTTTCCCGGACTAGTCCGGGAAAGTAGATTTTCCGGTCCCAAAATTGACCGGTAAAATTAATTTTTCACTTTCCCGGACTAGTCCAGGAAAAGCCACTTTCCGGTCCTAAAATTGACCGGAAAGGTTAACTTTCCGGTCGAGCGCCTAAAAAATAGATTTTACATTAACATTTAGAATGCATTTAGGTAAGTAGGTAGGTATTTAAATTCTCGAGAGATAAAGTAGCTATTTATTTATGCCCTTTAAAATATTCAAGTTTTTGCATTTTAGATTGATTCATAAAGATTAGCAAAATTATAAAAAAAGCAACTAAATACTCACCCAGGCTGAAAAAGCATTGCTATAATGAAAGCATATTTGCATTCTTTTTCCTCTTATGGCGAAGTATAGTATAGCATGTATAGGAAGACAAAAGGAGGAATGAAATAGACATACCTAGCTTCACAAAAAAAGTCAAAACCTACAATTTTCATATAGATAAACTATACAGGGTGTTTTTTTTAAACTTCCTCTCCTTGGATTTCTTTGGATGTAAAAAAGATATTGAATTGAAATAAACACTAAACAACATGGTGGGGGACAATTGGGCGTGTATTCCGATAATTTTCTTCTTTTCCGATTTAACCGGAAATGGTCTTGTCTTAGCTTTGTTTTTTCAAACGGCATGACACTTTTTTTTTCAACAGATTCAGAATCTACATTTTTTTTATAAGTTAGAGACATGTATCATACTTGACCGGAAGTATAGTACGGCTCGAGTCACGGCCACCCTAGATTCTCAAAAATGTCGAAGAAATCGGTGAAAAATTTTAAATTTTTGATATTAGTTTCAATCCTGCATTTATCCTCCTTTCCCAGCAGATATTGCTTCACTGTGTAAAATTACAGGGCTTTCATGGACGTTTCGACTCCTAAATTCCAACCCCTTATTTCACCACCCCCACATGCTCTAAAAAAAGTGTATTTTAAATTTGACCACTAATCCAATTCGTTGAAAAATTGGGGCAATTTACAGATTCTTGTTTTCAACCCCTCATGATTTCACCCCTTTTATTTCTATTTCTACGGTGTTACGCAACTTCTTACGTATTTACTATCCGCTTGCAAAGTGTTAGTGGTTGTTAACCACCTAGAGGTTGGTTTTAGGTTGAAAACTCATAAGACCTGTTTTCGATGGTTGACCGAAATCTATCGAACCCTGTAATTTTTTTTTACCATCCTTTTCTTGAAGGAATTGCCAATTTCAACCCTCTTGTTAGATCTTAGTGAAAATTTGAACATCCGCCTGCAGTGTGACTGAAAATTAACACCAAATTCTGCCCTGATATGATGAGTAGTTTTTGAGTTTTCGCATTTTTGTGTTTCTTCATGTTAGGGGTTGTAGCGCCTTTTAAGGGCGTTTTTTCGCAAAATGTGAGTAACATCTTTTTGAATCATATTAATGGAAAACTATCGAATGACGCCAATTTCGACTAGTACTTAAGCGAAATATCGAGTTTCAACCCCTAATTTCCATCCCATTTTGAGAAAAATGCATCTCCCGCAAGATTTCACGGATATGTGTGTACCTACCTATGTTGAGCTTCAAATAGCTGCGTGCAACCCTTGCGGAGTTATCATATTTTTGTGGTTTTCATCCCCTAAATATCATCCCTTCGCCTTGAAGGTCGAACGTACATACCTCACTAGTTCTCGAGTTATTGCAATTAATAGTTTTTCGGTTTTTCACCGCCGAGTATTTCAGGATACGCAACTATACACCAAGTTTAAGCTGGATATCTCAATGCGTTCTCAAGTTATCACTCGGAGAGAGTAGACGAGCAAGCGGGCGAGCGAATAAGCAAAAGAATCAAAAATAAGAGTGTCTCGGCACTAAAAACAAATTTTTTAAGGTGTATCTTATTGGTGTATAACGAACAGTTACTAATTTTTGGTCGAATAAACTTGCTGGGACTATTTTTTTTAATTGAACAAATAAATTTATTCCAAATATTTTGAAAAACATTGAAAATAGGCATATCGAATGCTAGTACTAGCCTAAAGAAAACTTAATGTTGCATTATTTAAAAAAATAAGTTGCGCACTATCTCTCTTTGCCATTATTTTTTAAAAATCGTTTTCCGCCAAATGGTTAAATCAACATGATCCAGTGAGATATCAAAAGAAAGCTCAAAGCTTCTAGTTTCAACCCTCCAAGTTTGGTCCCTTAATCTTCAATCGTTTGGTACAAGTTTTCTATTACGGATTGCAAATAAATAATTGTCATGATGTGAATTTAGGCAACCAAACTTGCTCTGATCATTGGGATTTCGCCAAAAATTCTTTTTGTCGTTTGAAATGACCTAGACCTATCATAACGCACATTTGGGCCGGTTTCGATATTTTCCAGCACTTGTCATTTTCGAACAGAACCGGATTGGACGTTTTTTAAATGGACACCCCACTTTTTTAATCGATAATAATGGTATTGGGTCGATTATTGAACAAGTTTTGAAGTTTTCTTCCTTATTCTTGTTTTCAATTCACCACTGATTCTTCCGGGGCCTCGTTGAAAGAGTAAATGAAAATAATTATTCAACTCTTTATATCATCGCAGGTGAAACAAGTACGAAATTAATCTTCGAAATGCTGCTAAACTATTTTTACAATGTAGCGAAAGACATTCAACAATTTTTCATAAGAAATGCATTCAATCCGGTCCTGTTCGAAAGTGAGAATTGCTGAAGAATATCGAAACGGGCCAAAATGTGCGTTATTTCAAACGGCGTAAATAGGTACAGTTGGGACAAAAAATATTGGACGACAGATAATTTGAGTGACAATTTGTTGTAAAATCAGCTTAAGGGAATGTTAACCTCACTATTGAGACTAGTGTCAAATCACCAAAAACCGTCAGTCAATGTGACATTAATGCTTGGTTCACATCAAAATTTTGTGAATTTTACATAAAAATGTCCAAAATTTTTTGTCCCCAACTGTACCTATTTACACTCGAGTGCCAGTAAATGTTAACGAAAACGATGTGTCAAAACTGACAGGCAATGACGTATGGAAATACATTGGCATAGCTTATTAATTTTGACAAATCGTTAACATTCACTTACACCCGAGCGTACTTAAAATTTTTGTATGGAAATTTTACAGGGATTGGTTCATTTTACGCACAAATTGCGAAATGGTCTACAGACAAAACCGACAAACTTTCCCTTAATTATTATTACATCTTTAAGTAGGTATGTACCCTCAAAATGACACGAAAACACCCCGGCTAAGTATCAAATAGCTATGGATTTTATAAATATTTTGTACTTCTTTTAAAATTAAATATCAACAAGTTTGATCATAATAATTTACAACAGTCCAAATTAATTTAAACATTAAAATAACAACAATATCACAACATATTCAATGACGGTACATTAACCGTATCACAATTATCTTTGATATCCTACTGCTACTCCTAAATCACTTTGCCTAATTTTTTTTTGATAACTATTAACTTTTGATGCAAAATAAATCCGGTGCTAAGGATTTGAAGTATCTCGAGAGAGATTTTCAGATTTTCAAAAAATAATAAATAAAAATATTAAATAGATAGGCAATTATTCCATTCTTAAAAGAGCACTTGAAATTTCATTACATTCGATCCACTTAGCCAGTTCTGGAGACGGGGCAGGTTTTTCTTTCTTCGCATTTTCGACATCATCGCCTACGTAATTGACTAGGAGTTCATTCATTACGTGTTCAGCGTTACAGTTAGTTAACCGCGTCCGACATAGAACAATGGCGTTAATAAAGTTATCTGAGGGTGTCATAAAGCGGTGCTCCATGTAGACATTCTGGTCATCCCAGTATATAATCTGGAACAAATAAAGTAAAAATGTAGACCTATCCTATATTGCATCTCAAGTTTGAGAAAATTTTCATCCCCCAAAGGACAAATCGATCATCTTTTGTCCTATTAAATGTTTACCATTTTTCATCCCCCATTGTAATTTTCTCAACTCCTTGTGGGTAGGTAAGCTTTGCAAAATTTGCAGCTATACATTTTATTTGAAAGGAATAATAATTGTCTTAGGTATTTTCCTTAATTCTATCTCTAACTCTATCTAATAGGTATACAGGATGTCCCGAAATTAGGGGGCCAAACTTTACCTCAAAATTCCTGCGGGAACGTAGTGTGGATTTTCCTTTGGGGGGTGTCATCCCCCACCGATTACACCCGTTTTTGTTTTCAGTTCTATTTCAGTTTTTAGAAAGTAATTTTTTCAAAAACCACTTTTTTGGATTGCCTTAAAACATAAATATATGATGTTTTTGGCGATTCGATTTTTCTGAATTTTTCGATCGATTGTTGCGGGCTGCGTAGAAGTTAAAAATGTGAATTGGGGGTGAAAAATCCGAGATAGTCCTCTGCGGTATTTGCAGTAGAGAAAATGGGCAGCAAAGAAGCGGCTGGAAACTCCCCATGGCGTGGATCTTTGATTTCTGTGTAGATAGTAATCAATTGAACAGAAAAATTTTTTAGTGTTCTCATCTGTGACATCTTTTTTTTTAGATTAATATCCTGTCATATTTGTCACCAACTATGTGACTATCTGTAACTTTACGTCATCATGGTGGTCCGCTTCTTTTAAACGAGAATGATAATTTTCATTATTTTCCGCTGCAATAATAGAAACTGTGAATATATTTTTACAGGTCTCTAAATGTGAATGCATTTTATCTTATTTGAAACCAGAATTAGAAAACCTTTCCTTTTTCCTTGTTACAATAATTTTTTTAAACTTGTCAAATAAGAGTAGAATTTCTAAATTTAAAAATTGGTGTGTCAAAAAAGTGACAAATTGAAATATTTACCAACAGCTATAGGGAAAATAAGCCAATTCTACAAATTTATGTACTTTAGGAGTTGAAATATTGTAAAGAGGGTTCAAAAATTGGGAAAATGAGTATAATTATCTATCGATTAGTTTCGCTTAGTATTATAGTATTCCAAGTATGATTTATGACCCAAAGACTTGAAAAATTATGAAGGGGGATGAAAATAAACGTAGTTAACTGTAGTAACTTTAAAATAACACGGCAAATAAGCGGTCTACGTAAATTAAGCTTTTTAGGGTACCTACACACTGTGAAAGGGGTTGAAAAATTTAAGAGGACTGATAAATAATGAAAATGACATTATCTAGCGAAAAATCGTAAAATTGCGCGCAATTTATAAAACTTAGCCTTGCAACTATTATTTACTTGAAAACAATTTTTGTTTTAGCCCTTTAAAGCTCATCCCATTTTTGGACCATTATCGTCAAAAATCACTAAAATTTGCCATAACATCTTAAATAATGGTTTGCTATGCGTAATTACGTGTTTCTACATGCGAGCGTTGAACACCAAAAAGGGTGGATTTTCAATAGAAGGCTATCGAATGGTATTAATTTCAAGCCTACGCTGTTCAGTAAAAATTAGAGTTTCCACCATTAAATTTCATCCCCTTCGATACATTTCTCATAAAATTCACTCCTCTTTTCTCGAAGATATACTGTATACGGCCTCACAGTTTCGCATCATCAGATATTACTTCTCTGGCCAAATTACAATGTTTCATGAACATTTCAACCCCTAAACCCCCTCTTTCACCACCCCCATATGCTCTAAAGAAAGTTGCGTTTTCAATTTCACCTTCCTAATCCAATTAGTTGAAAAATTACGGTTATTTGGAGGTTGATGTTTTCAACCTCTCATGATTTCACCCGTTTATGATTTGCAGGGGTGATTTTATTTTGGTGTTACAAAATTTCTTGGGTATTTAGTTACTTCTGTTTATAAATAAATTATCAAAACAATAAATAACAGTTATTTATTTTACAAGACGATAAAGAGATGCTTTATCGACGAGTGAAAGGTGTTATTTTGGCTATATTTTGACCCAGGTTGTTGCTGTTAAAGTGCGTAGATTTTATCTACCCTTACAGATAAAAGGTCAATTTTATCTACCCCTATTATTAAAATGCCCATTTTATCTACCCTTACTGTTGAAATATTTTATATCTATCTTTACGGTTAAAGCGCTATTTTAGCAACATATTTTATTTTGAGTTAATAAAACGTATCTAATTTGCTTGCAAGGCGTAAGGGGTTGTTAGTAACCTAGGGGTTATTTTTAGGTTGACAGAAATCTATCAAACCTCGTAATTTTATACCATAATTTATTTGAAGTCTACTTTGAACCCTTAAATTTGTAACCCCTAATTTCCACCCCATCTTTCCGATTTTACGGAATGGGCATTTCCTGCAAGATTTCATCGAAATACGTCGGATTTTTATTACCTGCGTGCAACTCTTGCGGAATTATAATATTTTTTGGGGTTTCCATCCCCCAAATTTGATCCCCCGAAATTGTTACCCCCTCACCTTCAACATTTCAGGTAAATATTTTTAATTATACAGGATGGTCCGAAAAATTTTGAAGAGGAAAAGTCGTTTTTTTTTTACATGGAATGCCTTGTATATTTTAGCACATTTGCAACAGCCTTAGGAGCCTTTATTCATCCCTAAAATATTACGGCTTTCGAACCTCTGGTTTGGGAGTAAAAAAATATTTTCAAAAAAAATGGGAGTTTGCATCATTTTGCTTAAAAATTTTCCATTTACGCAGGTACAGTTTTTATAAGAAAATAAGACTAGGACCTTGTTATAGAGGCTCGAAGAAAGCTCTGATTAAATTTTAGTTGTCACCCTATGTATAGGGTGTTCAAAATTCATTTTTAAAATCTGAGAAATTTGAAGCTGTTTTTCTCAACTTTTTCAAATGGAACATCCTGTATATTTTTAGCTAGTGTAGTGTAGAATTTATAAGCGAATATTTTTTGTTATACAAACATGTTGGTTATTTTCATCCGTTTTCGAATTATTCCTAAAAATTACAAATTTTGTTGTATGCAGACAATTTTAACTTCTAAAATTGCAACATAAGCACTCAGGCTAATACTATGAACAATTTAATTTGTTCATGAAGACATTTCCACTACCCTTCCTTAACAACTTCATTTGAAATTTTGGTATTTTTGTTTGTAGGAGTGGGCAAATTATTTTTATGCTAAATGTTAAAGG
The DNA here is from genome assembly GCA_963924575.1 of Pycnomerus fuliginosus. Taxonomy (NCBI): domain Eukaryota; kingdom Metazoa; phylum Arthropoda; class Insecta; order Coleoptera; family Zopheridae; genus Pycnomerus; species Pycnomerus fuliginosus. The sequence goes on from OZ004622.1 coordinate 19,436,620, forward strand.
TAATAGAAATGTCTTCTCAAGAACCAATTAAATTGTTCATGAACCAAAATAGACAACATTTTGAACATTTATTTTTTTTGTAAGTACTTAACAATTGTCTGCAAGCAAGAGAATTTTAAATATTTGCGAATAACTCGAAAACGGATGAAAATAACCAATATGTTTGTAGGGCAAAAAACCTTCCTTTATGAATTCTATATTACGCTAGCTAAAAATATACAGGGTGTTCCATTTGAAAAAGTTGAGAAAAATGGCTTCGAAATTCGCAAATTTTGAAAATAAATTTTGAGCACCCTGTACATAGCGTAACAACTAAAATTTAATCAGAGCTGTTTTCAAGCCTCTGCAATAAGGTCTTCATGTTATTTTCTTATAAAAACTGTACCTGCGTAAATGGGGAATTTTTAAGCAGTTTTAAGCACTTTTTTTGAAAATCGCACTATACTAAGCATTAGCCAATAGAAAAATTGATTTCTGTGTGTTTACCATGGCAACTCGAGGATTTCCTGGAAATTTTTGATACCTACCTAAACCAACCTAAACGAAATTAATAAGTGGAAATCACTAATGTCAAATTATGTCAAATTAAATGTCAAAAATCATTTCTATTCAGCTTCTGCGGCTGTATCGTTGCTATTTTCTTACCGAATCTGCATTCGAGCATTAATTCGTTTCTTGGAAATTTTAGTCGTGCATCCCAACAACGTAATCGGGCCCTCGTGTTCCACTCGGGCCGATTAATACGTTGTTGGGATGCACTCCAAAAATTTCCGGAAAGAATTAATGCTCTTATGAGATTATAAGTGAAAATATTTTTTTACTCCCAAACCAGAGGTTCAAAATCCGTAATATTTTAGGGATGAATAAAGGCTTCTAAGGGGGTTGCAAATATGCTAAAATATACCGCGCATTCCATTTCAAAAAAGACGACTTTTCCTCCTCAAAGCGAGCGAGCGAATAATGAAATTAAAATCAAAGAAAGAATACATCTGCATTCTGCTACGGCACTAAATTAGGAGATTTCTGTAGAAATAGCCCAAGTTCTTGTGGATAATGAAGATCGAGGAATTAACAAAAAAATGCGATTTGTGTACTTCAATAATAGGTCAAGGTTAGTGCATGTATTATTAAAGATGTGCGTCGAATCATCAATTATGAAAATTATCGAAAATAACAATAATTAAGAAGAAGTAATGTAAAAACTGGTCCTGGGACATAATTAATGAATTATCAGAGCGTATTGCCCGGCGCATCCACCAAATTTCGCCCAGTACAATACGGTTTATCAACTCGATTACACATTCGACATGAAAAAGCTTTTCTAGATAATTAGCAGTCTGTAAATCTTAATAAAAAACGCAAAAGATTTTCTCACCTTTGTTTTGATCAAATACTTGTTGAACAGCTTAATAAACCTCCTATATCGGATCGTGGTGGCCCCCAAAACCAAACTGCCCCCATTTTTCTTGATGCACTTGTAAAGGCCAGTCTTTTCATAAAAATCTATTTTAGCAAAATCTAGCTCCCTGACAAACCGTGCATTATTCATATGAGTCAACATAGAATCAATGTCGGAAGTTAAACAAACACCTGAAAAATATACGATTTTTCAAATAATCCAAAATTTTTTCTTACCAGTAACTGAAGTTTCGCTCAAGATGTGCAACTTTTTCCCGGAGATCCTAGCGAGAACCACACATAGACAGAGCCGAAGGAAATAATGCACTTCAAAGAACCAGTAAAGAAAATAACCAAAGACTAGTACACCCAGGACTATGTAGCAAAACACCATATTAAATAATACTTCGATTTTCGGCTACATCTTTATAAAGTCGGCTTTCTACAATTTGGTAATCTCAAGACATTAACTAATGCGGCAACTGGGAGGATCATTGTGACACTGTTTTTCGAAATTAGCTGAGCGAGGCAGTAAATTTGCTTAGTAGGATTTGTTTTTTAAACACGTAACACTAATGATTGCTTTAAATTGAGGCAGGCAACTTCATTCTAGTGTTGTTGCTTTACTGGACACTTTCTGAATGTCGATATTGTAACAGGCATGCGTACATGAAAACCGTCAGAAATAATAACTAAAGATCGATTTATTGTCAGCCAGTTAAATGCCACTTTTTATTGCATTGATGCACTTGAATTTAAATTAATGACCTTAGAATTAACGAATAATTACGTCAGTCACTTATTTTGCAACCGTGGATATTATCAATTAATTATTTTCCCAGATGTGCTCATCCTCGTTTGCCAAAGATTCTTGTTTAAATCGATTTTAAATATTTAATTCAGAATTTGAGAAGTAGGTCAATGTTGCTGATGGCATTGAATGCATGGACCAGGGTGGGTTAAGGTAGCCGCCTTCGTATTCATGCGAGTGGAATGTTAAACTATTTTAGGCAAATACAATTTTTATTTTCACAATGTTAAAGAAAGTTTTATTTCGAAATAACTGCTCTTGGATCTCGTAAGACCAATATTTTTGAAATAAAAAATGTTACAGGTACCTATGGAAAAGTTTTTTTGACTTCTGGGGAAATTAGATTAGAAACCTTTTAGCATTATTGTTGACCTGGATCATGTTTCCAATAGTTCATAGAATGTTGCACCTAAGTCCTATGAAGCTGTCTGGCTAATGGAAATTACGTAATTCCTGAAACTCTGTAAAGGCCTTGAACAAACTTGTGCAAACAGATGTCAGTATACTTATTTTCTGTCCGTTGTTTTCTAATTTTAAGGATATTGGTCTATAAACTTTGCCCTTAGATTGTAGGTAGGTACATATTGTATGTCGCACCCTCGCGAACTAAATAAAGTTCATGAAGTGGTTCCAGATGCTGTAAATTTTAAGTTTTCGATATCTGGACAAAATTTTTTACCCTGTTCGTGACGCTCGAGACGCATTTTCTAAACATTTTTCCTATTTACATCATGTGGACAAAGAATTTCGTCCTTTGTCCAGATACTGTAAAACTAAAAATTACAGTATTTGTAACCACTTTTATCAACTGCATTTCCAGTTCATGGAATGTCGAATTATACCAAATGGGTGCGACATTCAGGTTGGTCAAAAAGGGAATAATGCTCATAATTTTAACCTCCCCATTCCACTTCACCACTTAAAATAGGGATGTTACTGCAATCACTAAAATTTTCGAATAGCCCAAACTGCTTAATCGATTTGGCTGAAATTTGGTACATGGACCCATTGAAGAGCTGAACGGCTATTGGGAGCAATTGGTCCACGGAAAGGGCCATTTAGGGATATCAACTTAAAAATTTTAAACACACGGAAACCAAGGACCCACGCGATTGGGAGGTTCCAGCCGCTTCTCTGCCGCCTATTTTTTTTATCGCAAATTTTCTGCAACAATTCTCGAAGGGATATAACGTTTTTTCGGGTTCTACGTTCGATGGTGCGAGTGTAATTTTTTTTTGGTTCAGTCGGTTTTGACATAATGACGTCATCATTGTTTTTATAAAACGGAAGCCCATATTTTTCTCAACCAATTCTATGAATTTTTTTGAGACAGAAGCATGTCTGTACTCACGGCAGCCGCACGTTATATTTTGAAAAGCTGAATGTTTTTGAATAGGAATAGCTGAAAAAACAACATTTTTGAAAATAATTAAGAAAATGTAATAGTACAGTTGAGTTTGCTCCAAAAAAATAAGGTTGATGGTGTGTTTTTGCGGTTTTCAAAAATCTTGTTTTCGTCTACTTCTACAATGTTTTTGAAAATCTAGGGTGGCCGTGATGGCACTTCGAGTTTGTTACATGTCTCTGTCACAAAAAATTCGTAGATCCACCAAAAATATTTACAGTTGCAAAATCGGGCTGGAAAAAATTTACGATTCAAGAATTATGGGTACATACATACTTTTTCCCACCTATATTCATCCAAAAGGCAACAGCAATAGGAGTTTATTCTATTCTGACCAAATTCACAGCTAAATAGTTACAACGTTTATAAAAATTTTAATTTCAAAATTTTAGCTCCTAGAATTTTTACGTGTTTTTGGAAGAAGAATTTTGAAAATCTTTCCTATTGAAGGTGGAATAAAAAGAGGGGTTTGCATATGTTTAAAATTTCAAAGTTGATTGCTTCTAAAAGCCTTTTATTCAGTAGATTATTGTAATATAATCTCCATTTGCCAAAGAACCATTCGTCCACCAGTTAGGGCTGAAAAAACACGTTTTTGGGTTTCTGGTAACGGAAAGATGTTTAATTTATAACAAAAATTTTAATTTTTAAGTGAAATTGAAAGTTAATGGAAGATGTATATGATGAAAACGATGTGCATCCCTGAAGATCCTGCGTGAACGATTTGGGTGCAGATTATTGATATGTTTGTATGTATACTTGAGCAGAACTCTCAAACTAACGGGTGTCCTAAAAAAAAACGAACGAAATATTTTTGGGGACAACTCATCCATTTTTTAACCGATTTGGATGAACGTGGACTTAAATTAAAGCTAAACAATCAGGCTATGGATTCATTCAAGAGACGATGACAGATGGCGCTTAGCCATGCTTGTTTTAAAGGCTTACTTTAGGTACATGGGGATTGGTCAGTTAACAACCAATGGTTATGAGATAAAAATAACCTTGAAGCACGTTTACTTTTCTTCAAAAAGCTTCTTTCAGAAGTTCGTTATGATTCACGAATTAATTTTCTGTGATTTTTTAAAAATCATATGTTTTCCCTTATTTTCACGCCTAATGACCATAACTGAAGTAATAGTGATGCATTTTCAGCTTAATTTTCAGTAATAGAGGATCTAATTGAATGAAAAACACAAGCGGATGCGAATTGGAGAAAATTTAAAGGTTATTACTGAGAATTAAGCTCTTGTTGCTTCATTGTTACTTTAGTCATGGTCATTCTGCATGAAAAAATGTGAAAACGCATTTTTTTTAAATAATCACAGAAAGTCAATGCGTAAACCAAATTAACTTCTGAAAAAAGATTCTTGGAGAAAAATGAACGTCCTTCAAAGTCATGCGAGTCTCATAACGACTGGTTGATAATTGACCAATCCCCACGCCCCTGAAATGAACCTTTGAGACAAGTATCACTAAGAGAACTATTGCAGCACCATCTGACGTAATTTCCTTGACAGTTCGAAAGCCTGATTTCTTGGCTTCAATTTAAGGTCAGGTTCATCCAAATCGGGTAAGAAATGCACGAGTTATTACCAAAAATATTTCGTTCGGTTTTTTTAGGACACCCGTTATATTAATGTGACAGGGTATCCGAAAATAACGTCACAATATTTCGGGGAGTGATTCTACACGTACTAATAGTCGATTAGGTAGTAGGTAGGGTTAATTCAATTCAATTTAATTTTCCAAGAACGCAAGAAGCCATTTACTAATTAGCACCCTCTACCCCCTAAATTTACCTACCTAATCCCTCCGTGACCCGCGGAAAACCCCAAATTGTGTAAGTTTTATGACGGTCCAAATCCGATGAGTCTGCATACTGTTTGCGTATATTTAATTATTCACCTCGATATTTACAAAGCGCTAAGACCCATAAAATGTTCCAAGAACTGAAAATCGTTAACTGTGGAAAGGAAAGTAGGAATAACCCAGTCTGATTTATTTTTAAAAGTAACGTGAATTTCGTTTAAAATTGGTGTGCCAAAACGGCACTTGCCGGTGGTCGATTGCCTCCAAAAAAAATTCTGCTCTTCGACGTGCGATACCATCTTCATGTGCAAAATTTTAGGCAAATCGATCCAGAGGTTTGGGCTGTATCATGTTTTTAAAGTGCGTTAAAAATCTCGAATATTTCAGTTTTTGTCAAAAAGGCATTAAGAGTGAATACATGTTTAGAAGCAGAATTAGAAGGCTTTTCTTATGGTGACGTCAAAAATAGGGGTTTGTATTTAAAATGCCAAAATGGCACTTCTGGTTGCACGATTGGCTCCAAAAGCTTTTCAGATCCAAGTTAGACTATGAGATGCCCATGTACCAAGTTTCATCCAAATCGCTCTAGTAGTTTGGACTGTAGAGCGTTTACAAACGCACGTACGTACGTACAGTCGAGAAAGTAAGTCATGCACCCAACTTTTGAGCGTTACGCCCAGAATTTAGAAAACCAGCCTTCGATAGTGGTGCATTTCCATGTCATTAGAACCAGCACCAATTAGGGGTTGTATTGCTGGGTCAAAAAACGTGGGACTGTAAGCTAGTTAAGAATTATTCGCTCAAGAATTTGGCTTAAAGTGCATTATTTAGTTTTTCGACTGTACGTACATACATACATACAGACAGATTTTAGAAACCTCTTTTTTGGCTTCCTGGGACCTCAAAACGTATAGATCAGATGTTATCTCAAATTCGAAAATTTTAGTGATTGCAGTAACCTCCCATTTTTCTAAATTTTGATGGGAATTGGGGAGGTTAAAACGGCATTGTTTTAAACAACAGTTTTTGTTATTTCTTAATTGTATTAATAAACCCACATTTTTAACTTCTACGCTCGTTCAAATTGTCCTCAAATCATTAAAATAAAACCATCAGATTGAAAGAACCGGACAGTTAGATTTATAATCGGATTTATATTTGTGTTCAATTATTGTTATGATAGCCGGAAATGCTTTGTAAGGGAACTACACCCCCTTGAAATCTTCCTCAAAAAGTAATTTTCTTAGAAGTACTCGGCAAGTGTAAATGCTAGTGTTTCTCTTGAATTTTTTTCAGATTTTAATTTTAATCAGAACCGTGTGTTTTCGAGGGATAATCCACCTGTTTCCCTAATAGAAAAGGATGAAACGAAAGCCACGCCTTTTCCGGTATGGGAAATTTCAATTCTAATCAAAAGTCTAGGCAACCACACCACAACTAGTTTTTTTCTCGGTTTTTCTTGTTGCTTAGTGACTTGTCTGTCAGATTGACATTTTCCAAAAATCCCGCGTAAACTATAACCAATCCGCGGACACCGGATGCATGAGACTTACCTGCGCGCGCACGCAAGTCGGGGTGGCAGATCTCACGAAATAGGTCAATTACACATTCCATCCAATATTTTTCGATGTGGTGATTTCTCAAACAAAACAACGATAAAATCTTAATTTGAGATCTTTCTGCATAAAAAAGGTGCTCTTGTTAAACGTCGCTAGGACTGGAATAAAATGACGTTGAATGGTGTAGAGCGCGAAAATTTGTGACAAAAGATGTTAATTTATCTCTTGATTTATCTACTGGCATCAAAATGCCAGCCTTAATTAGTGAAAATTAGGTCATGGGAAGATTCCTTTACATCATTTTAGGAAGAAAAGTTTCAAATGGGGTCTTGGAAAGGGTGTTTTCTTCCCTAAATTAAGCAAGATAGGCAGCATTCCATGAGCTTATTTTCACTAATTTTAAAAATATGAAAAAATCTATACTTCCTGAGTCAATGGTATCAAAAGTATGCATAAAAATTTCTCAAACATCTTTTTTTTTCTCCCCCGGGGGTGGAATTACTCAATTATACAAAATTAATTTAAATGAAACAATTATTTTTTTTGTAAATGAAAATCGATTATGATTGCGTTGAGGAAATTCTTAAAAGTTCACGCTGGGTTCACGCATTTCCTAAAAAATAGTCAAGAAAAACACAAAATTGTGATTTTCTGAAATCCTGAAAAGCAGTCCGCTAAGCAGGTACCAAGTAATGCGTAAATTGTTACTTACTATTGCTTTTAACTGGGTTACTGGTACCTAAAAAACAGGTTGCTGTCGCTTCTACAGCTGCACATTTTAACTTCTACGCTCAAGGCGGAGCAGTAAGTATATAAAATCGATCAAAAATTCGAAATTGAACTGACATCAAATCTTTACGTTTCGGGGTCCCAGGAACCCAAAAAACCTATTTTTGAAAAATGTGTGTCTGTGTGTGTGTAGGTATTGGCATATTTGTGGCATCTTGTGTGTGCATGTTCCTCTGGTGTGGCAACTTACTCGAATTGTGGCATCTTACACAAAGATGCCATAAGTTTTAGCCCGATTTCTGGCTTCCCTGAGTTCATAGACAGCCACAAATGCCCATGTGGACCTCACTTTACAGTTTCCTACAGTTGATGGAAAGAAAGACCGTCATTTCTCTATGGTTCCCGCGATATTCAAATTCTACTTAATTCGCGTGTAAGATGCCATAACTGGGGTTGGCAAAGTACGTTTACACGGTCATAATTATGGCATCCAGCGTGCCCTCATACTGCAGCGCCCCCTACTCAAGTAACTCTACAGCCTAGCAGTGTTGCAAGATTTATACGAACTATCTTAGCTGTTGATTGCGAGTCAGGCATGGGGTACCACATTGTCTCACGGCAACTGGATAATAATGGTTCAACTGCTGCAAGCCGTTTGCACAGATCTATTATATTGACCCCCCCCTCTAAAATTAAAATGATTCTTTGGATACTAAGCCATCGTCAAAAATCATGTGATTTTTATTTAATCTGCATAAAGGGCGAGGAGCAAAAATTTACATTGCCCCCCCCCCCCCTCCACAAAACTGTATTTTGTCATATCTCTAAAAAATAGTCCCCTTATGATTATCTTCATCATAATTACGTAAGTAGGTATGTACTTAAAATTGCATTTTTCTAAATAAAGTAGAATTGTATTCTAACCCACCAGACAGTATGAGTCGGGGTTTGTTATGTTTGTGGTGTTGAACGAACTTCTATTTACGTCAAAATTCTTGTCAGTGTCAATAAACACTAGGTACCTAGCTTACCTAACATGGAGACTGATTTATATTTATTATATTATACAGGGTGTCTCAGGTATGTAGTCATTAATCTTAAAGGGGTGATTCTACATCGAAAAATATGAAGAAAAGTTCCTATAAATATGTGTCCGGAAATCGCTCCTGGGGGCTACCGCTCTCTTCAGGAACCCTAAAAAATAGTCCCCTTATGATTATCTTCATCATAATTACGTAAATAGGACTTAAAATTGCATTTTTCTAAATAAAGTAGAATCGTATTCTAACCCACCAGACAGTATGAGTCGGGCGTTTGTTATGTTTGTGGTGTTAAACGAACTTCTATTTACGTCAAAATTCTTGTCAGTGTCAATAAACACTAGGTACCTTACCTAAATAGAAGACTGATTTATATTTATTATATTATACAGGGTGTCCGGAAATTAATGCAACAAAATTTGGTCACAGATTCTTAAGACAAAATTAGGGGACCCGTATTTTTTATTTTTGCCAAGTGCCCCCCTCTTTCGGAGTTACAGCCCCTTGAAATTCGCTCCTAAAAATATCCTTTTTCAGAGTACAATTCCTTACTTCATTCTAGGAAGAAAAGTTCATATGGATATGGGGCGAAAAATGCGTTCTAAGTTTGGGCGCCCCCTTCAGAGAGCCGTAGCCCCTTAGGAGCGATTTCCGGACACATGTTTATAGGAACTTTTCTTCGTATTTTTCGATGTAGAATCACCCCTGAAAATTAATGACTGCATATCTGAAACACCCTGTATATTATACAAATTGGTTTCGAAGATCAAATAAATAACTACTGTAAGACATTAATACAGGGTGTCCCAGAACGCTCACATTTCCTTTTAATGAAGTATTCAGCATTAAATTCTGAGTCAGTCCTTGTTTTTGATAATTTCCAGGGTTCAATAGTTAAGAGCAGCAATCAGATTTCAGCTCTGAATTTGTTCATAATAAATTAAGATACTAAAGCTGTTTTTCCGCGGTCGTCATGTATTGAAATACATACTAGCATTTGAAAGCATAGGAGATCCTCCTGTTTTATATTGAAATACTGTCAATACTTCAATTCATCTTGGGAGACGTACAGTCGATGCATAAATCCTCCGAAAGCTCAGCTTTGTGATGTGATACGGGCTTCTATTTTGGTATTTTGTATCAAAAAGGACAATTACGCGATATTTGCAAAATTAACTCAGAGGGTTGACAAATCGTAAAGGAGGATGAAAAGTCAAAGGGTATGAAATTTAACTGTAGTTGAGTAGAATTACAGAAAACAGCACGAAAGTAACCGAATTATGCAAATTTAACGTTTGGGGGGCTGAAGAATTGTGCAGAGGGTCGAAAAAGTGAAAAAGGCAAAACATAATCTAATGAGTACCTAGGTAAAATTTATTAGGTACCGCAGAAAGACGAAATAGCGCGAATTTTACAAAAGTAACGCTGCAGGGTTGAAAAATTGTGAAGGGGGTTGAAAAGTTAAGGGGGGTGAAAATTAACTGTAGTTAAGTAGAACAATCGAAAATTACAAGTAGAAAAACGGTCTGCTTAAATTTTTATTTTTGAGGGTTATGGGGGTGAAAAAGGGGTTGAAGAATTGTGGATAGATTAAAAGCTACTTATAATAACTTTGAATTACAGAAGAGGCAGAATAAAGCTCGAAAAAATAAATGAAAAATAGTTTACTCCGCTTGCCCTTAGCGCAAGCGGAGTAACAACCCTTAGTTAAGGGTTGTTAGCAGCCTAGGGGTTGGTATTAGGTTGAAGACTCATATAAGACTTTTTTCAATGGCTGACCTAAATCTATCGAACTCCACAATTTTATTCCACCATTTACCTGAAACATTTCTGTTTCAACCCTTAAATTTCACCCCCCTTGTTAGATCATAATGAAAATTTTGCCCATCCGCCTACAGGATCACTGTAAATTGACACACCAAATTCAGCTTTGATACGTTGAGCAGTTTTTGATTTCTCGCATTTTTGGGTTTCTGCATGTTCGGGGTTGTAGCGCCTTTAAGGGTGGTTTTTCGCGAATGATGATTAAACCTTTTTTGTACCATCAATAGAAAGATATCGAAAATTCGAGTTTCCACCCCTAACTTTCATCCCCTTCAATAAATTTGTCCTAAAATTCACTCCTCCTTTCTCGAGGTTACAGTGTGTAAGACGTCACAGTTTCACAGCAGATGTTGTTTCTCTGGGTAAAGTTACAAAGCGTCATAAACGTTTCAACCCCTAATCCAATAATGTTCATACTTATGGTCATTCGATAGCTTACCGTTAATGATTTAAAAAAGGTGTTATTCATACTTTGCAAAAAACCACCCTCAAAGGCGCTATAACCCCTAATATGCAGAAAAACAAAAATACCAGAACTTAAAAACTGTGCAACGTATCAATGCAGGATTTGGTGTTCTAATTTACAGTGACATTGTAGGTGGACGAGCAAATTTTCATTACGATCTAACAAAGAGGGTAAAATTTAAGGGTTGAAACTGGAAATTTCTTCAGATAAATGTTGGTGTTAAACCACTGGCTTCAAAAGACTTCGTTAACCATTGAAAAAAGGTCTTATGAGTCTTCAACCTAAGACCAACCCCTAGGCTACTACCAACCCCTAACCCCGATATGTGAACCCACAAAAAGCAAAATTTACACAGACCGCTTCTTTTTCGTGTAATTTTCGAAAGTTCTACTTTACTAAAGTCACTTTTCACCCCCCTTAACTTTTCATCCCCCTTCACAATTTTGCAACCCCTCGAACGTTAAATTGGCCAATTTCGTGCAATTTTGTCTTTCTTCGGTAATAAATTTTACTCTTTTGGATAATATTTACATTTTTCACTTTTTCAACCCCCTCGCAATATTTCAACCCTCCAAGGGTTAAATTTGCATAATTGCCTTAATTTCGTGTTATTTTCTATGATTCTACTTAACTGCGGTCAATTTTCACCCCCTTTGACTTTTCATCCCCCTTTACAAATTTTCAACCCCCTAAGAGCCCATTTTGCTAAATTCGCCTAATTTCGTTTTTCTTCGGCAATAAAGTTGAACTCATAATAACTTATGTTTACCTTATCCACTTTTTCCACCTCACTCAATATTTCAACCCCCCAAAAGCCAAATTTGCATAATTGCCTTATTTTCGTGTTATTTTCTACAATTCTACTTAAATGCGGTTAATTTTCACCCCATTTGACTTTTCATCCCCCTTTACAATTTTTCAACCCCCTAAGCATCCATTTTGCTAAATTCGTCTTATTTTGTTTTTCCTCGGTAATAAATTGAACTCATAATAACTTATGTTTACCTTTTTCAGTTCTTCCACCCCATTCGCAATATTTCAACCCCCAAAAGCTAAATTTGCATGATTGGCTTATTTTCGTATGTTATTCTCTTTAACTACGGTTAATTTTCATCCCCTCTGATTTCATTCCAGTTTATAATTTTTTAACCCCCAGCGTGTATTATGCTAAATTCGAGTAATTTTATTTTTCTTCCGTAAAAATTCAACTCATTTGGATTAGGTTCACTTCATTCACTTTTTCAAGCCCCTTCGCAATAAATAATCCAAATCTCCAAAAGCGAAAGTGAAACTGGCTTATTTTCGACTTATTCTCTTTAACCACTTTTAGTTTTCACCCCTCTTGACTTTTCATCCATTTTTACAATTTTTCAACTCTCTGAGCGTTATTTTTACATAATTGCCTTATTTTCCATATAACTTTTGGTATTTCTATTTAACTGCAGTGAATTTTCATTGGCTCCATTATTTTTCAACCCCCTGAGTGCTAATTCTACAAATTTTGTGTATTTTTGTTCACTCTACTGTTTAGTTATGTACTGCCAATTTTCATCATTTCGCCTTTTTTACACCACTGTGCGTCTGCGGAGGCACTACTACTAGGTGCAGATTGATAGATCTGCACCCGACTCCACCAGTAAATTCAGCTCGCCCCTACATTCACATTAACAAGATAAACATCTACAGGGATACACATCGCATTGATGTATGACTTTCGTTGGCTTTTTAATTTAACCCCAGACAAGGCGCGTATTGAAATTTATGATCTTGGCAACTCATAGAAATTCGTCCTTAGGCGAATTTTTTGTCGAACTGTCCCGCATGTTATTAACTTTTCGTTACAATTTAATAAAACGCATGTATGTTAAATAAATGCTAAAATAAAGGCTACCATAGCCTAAACTGCCAAATTGTGAGTCCCTTTTGGTAATTTTTACAATTGGAATTTTTCCTAGCTATCAAAACATCTATTATTCTATAAACAAATTTTTTTTCTTAGATGTGATTCAGAACTGAAGATAACAAATATCGTAGCTAGGTGGCCAGGAAGTTCTCATGATGCACATACAGGGCTGTCCCGAAATTAGTGGGCAAAACTTTACCAGTAGATTCCTCTATGAAAAATATGAGAAAAGTTCTAAGGGAGCTAGGGCGAGGGCCCCTTAAAAGGGCCACTTTGAAAGTGTTTTTTTTCTAAATATCTTCAAAACGGTTAAATTGGGGCTTAGGACTAAATTTGCTCGAAACATTTTTGCAAGCAGTTTTTTCTCCATTCCAAAATCTGATAGCTTGAAGCTTTTTACATAAAAAGGCACTCTTGTTAAATGTCGCTAGGACACATCGTTTTTGAGGAAAATGGCTTTCCATTCGTTTAGGGCTCCGAAATTTGTGATTGAAGACACCAAAATACTGTAAATAAGTTTATGGGACGGTTCCTTACTTCATTCTAGAAAGAAAAGTTCATATGGACTCCCTTAGGAAGCATTTTTCGACCCATGTCCATAGGAACTTTTCTTTTTAGAATGAAGTAAGGAATCGTCCCATAAACTTATTTACAGTATTTTGATGTCTTCAATCACAAATTTCGAAGCCCTGAACTAATGAAAATCCATTTTCTTCAAAAACTATGTGTTCTAGCGACATTCAACAAGAGTGCCTTTTTTACGTAAAAAGCTTCAAACCATCAGATTTAGGAATTAAATTTGAGAAACATGAGCCTCAACGAGAATTGCCAAATATTCCAGACATTCAGCTTAGAAGACACGGGCAACTACGGAGACAAGAGTATACAATAAGCCAATATTTTTAAATATTTATTGTTTGTAACTAAACTTATAAACATTCATTTATTTTATTTATTTCATTTCAAAGGGTTTCCCTCTTCATTTCACACAGCATTTGATTCATGATTTCATTTGTTCGGCGTTTCTCCTCAATTAAAAGATCTAATTTTTCAGCAATCACTGATGATTGTTTTCATCTCCCTCTTCTTGGCTTTCTTTGCTACAAGAAAATCATAGATATTCTGGAAATTGAAACTTTTTAACAAACCTAGTGGAATATCTACATCAGACTCTGCATCTGATCTCAAATCTGATTCTGCCGAGGACATCTAAAGTGACCAACATAGTGATTAAAACTAAAAGGTTGTTTTTTTACCACGTACTAATAATGGTCGAATGTAATATTGGAGTATTTAATGATCCCTTAACAGTAGGAGTTGCCTGTGTAACGTGCCTTTGACAGTCAGCTTGTCTTCACTGACTCGCCTGTATAGCAACTTCAGTGACAAACTTGATAACTAACTCTCTTTTCAAAATCTGTAAATTTAGGATCGAAAGGTGGCCCACCTCCAGTCTCATTCTTACTTTGTTTCACCTTACTTGCTTTTTTCTTAATTTTTTATTTTTCAAATGAATCCACACCTACAATTACAATAATATAATATAATACCAGTGATGTAGGACTACGTGCAGCTCGATCGAACTGTAATATTAAATTACTTACCGTTTTTTGGGACCCTCAGAAGTTTTTTCGTTAAAATTTCCCATAAACAATTCCACTAGAATTCTTTTCGACATTGGCTTAGAATCGGCCTCTTTCAGTCTGATTCTCAATGCCATTGAATTAGCTTCAATATTGAAACCATTGAAACATTCGAAAATCTGATTGGATAGTTGGCAAATTTTACTGCTGTTCCCTTGGTGATTAAAAAAAAATGTCAATTTGATTGAAATATTTGTCAATTTCAATGAAAATCGCACGATACTAATCATTAGCCAATAGAAAAATTGATTTCTGTGTTTTTACCATGGCAACTCAAGGATTTCCTGGAAATTTTTGATACCTATCTAGACCAACCTAAACGAAATTAATAAGTGGAAATTTTTATGTCAAATGAAATGTCAAAAATCATTTCTATTCAATTTCTGTGGCTGTATCGTTGCTATTTTCTTACCGAATCTGCATTCGAGCATTAATTCATTTCCTGGAAATTTTAGTCGTGCATCCCAACAACGTAATCGGGCCCTCGTGTTCCACTCGGGCCGATTAATACGTTGTTGGAATGCACTCCAAAAATTTCCGGAAAGAATTAATGCTCTTGTGAGATTATAAGTGAAAATCATAGCAAGTGCTCAAGGTACTTGCTACGGATTTCAATTTCAATCACTGTTTTATTAATAATTGCTATAACAACCAAGAATCGCCTTGGTTACAAAAGATAAACTAAAGAAATATTTATATATAGTTATAGGTATATAGTTTTCAATGTCATTCAGAATAGCACTGTTTGGGTTGTTTCTCGGTTCTGAAGTAGGTATATTATTTCCTTATTTCTAATTTAAGAAATTCACATTATTATTATTAGATGTTTTGGCGGTCGCCATGTATTGAAATACAAAGTTGCATAAATGAAAGCAATTTCAATACATGACAACCGCCAAAAAACAGCTTCAGTTATCGGAAAGTTGTCATAGTTCTGTGTTTTGGGCCATGAGCTAATTTGGCAACAATGCCTAGTGCACACTTCCGTAATTCTGGCCTCTTAGTCCACACTTACATATTAATGGCAACTTGACAACACAAGCTGGAAAAATCCTAAATTGTGGCACGGATGCCACAATAGAAAAGTAGCTGCAGAGTTCTTCACCTGGTGTGTATACACAAAAAAGTCATATTGGTGTGGAGCACTAGATGGCGCCTGCTGCACATGTGCGCATGAATGGAAGCGCCACAATTGAGTCTTATGCACAAGATGCCATAAACATTACAATACGTGTAGGTGTGTGTCTGTCCGTGTGTCTGTGGACACGCTACAGCCGAAACTACTGAACTGATTTTGATGAAATTTGGCACACATATTCAGTGGGAGATTTGTAGGTGCTGATTAGAATCTGGGCTACACCGGCTCACGGAAAGTGCCTTTTTGGCACATCAACTTTAAAAATTTAAATGCAAACCCCCATTTTTCGCATTACCATATGAATGCTCTTCAAATTCTGCTTCTAAAAATGTATTCACACTTGGGCCCTTTTGACCAAAAAATGGTGCCGTGAAAAAAAAACTATGCATAAATGTATATTTTTATTACCGGATTAGATAACTGATTTTTTTTCAAGCCGAAAACCTTAGTGCCATTTTTTCGAAAAATGTCATTTTCGTGGCAATTTATTTTATTGTCTGTGCGGGAGAGGAGCTGATTAGATTTTGAAGCCGATCAGTCAACCCGAAGTGCCCTTTTGGCATAGCAACTTTCTTATTTTAAATATTTAAAAATTTAATAAATGCTGCTGTTATTAATCCAATGCAGTGCGGCGTAGAAGTTCCTGCCGTCTCCGAGACCGCCTTTTTTTTTTCTTGACATTGAAACAGCGAAAATAAGAAAAATATAATAAAGTGCGACACTTTTTATTAATGTCTCGCGACCGCAATTTATAAATCATTTCATTACTTGAGTTAATAAAAAATCAAAGGTCATAAAATAGTTCCCTAAATTATTTAAACAAATCCGTGGCACAAAATAAACCGTAATAAACAATTTATTGCAATTTCTTATTAGGAGCATAGCAGCTGTAGGAAGGTTGTGATTTCATATCGTCGAACAGGAAAACTTTCACTTTTATGATAACGGAATTTAAACAAAACGGTACTTATCTTCCTAGAAGTTATGTGTCGACTCGTACTGACAAGTTTTTACAGTTGCCTACAGCCCACAAGAAGAAAACTGATCTTTGCTTCAGTGTTTAAACTCGAGATTTAAAATAAATAAACACAAATGCAAAAATAATGTATTTTGAATGAAAACAAAACATATCCCGTCTTTTATGTACATACCACCTAACAATAGTACTCTAATATCTCAACATTCTCCCGACATTCATTCCCAATGTTATTTGGAAGTTTAAAAATAAACACCTCATTCATCATTTAACCCCATCATTCGGTACTATAAATAACAGAGAACATCAGCTACTAGGTGGTCAATCTCCAGACTTGTAAATAAACATTTTTCTTAATTTTAGAACTGCAACAGTTTGAAAATCCGAGTACATAGTAGGTACCTACCCTGTAGAAGTTTAAGAAAACAAAATTACTGTTGCTCTTTTAACAATAATACTGATGAATTTTAAAGCTATGTTTTTTATAAAATTATTCACATAAATAAACATATTATCATTAACAACGTTAAACAACAAAAACAGATCCTCCTAGTAAGTTATGTCAGGTGTGCGATTGGTACGACTTGTAAGTTCTTGAAGTTCTCTTGTGTCGGACTGTGCAGAAGAGGAGCATGGACGAAATGAGACCAAATAACTGTAAAAAATACAGTTTTTGCTAGATTTTCTTTAGTTATTTATTACACAATACAAGGCGAGCTATTTTATTTTGTAGTTATTAGATTATTGTACAATTTTATTAATATCGACTATGAAAAATATTACCTGAATAAAAGCCACCACTAATCCTACAACACCAACAATGTGCAGTCTTTGGACAAACCACATATGGATTTGGTTATAACAGCCACTCGGATAAAAAAAATTGGCATCTCCAGTCTTTCCACAGTCTGGATACGCAGAAGCTGGAAGACAACACGTGTCAGGTGCCCACGTTTGCTTAGACCAGGCATCGATCATAAACCAGTCTTGATAATTTATTACTCCACAACACTTAAACTGTAAACAAATTTTTTTATAAAAATTATTTAAAAATAGCGAGTGGGCCAAAAAAGGGCAGTTTCATTTCCCGCGTATCTTCGTTAGTTCTTGAAGGTACGATATTTTTCAATCTTTTGCAGGAAATAGCTGGAAGTTGGGGCTTAAGATTTCACTGATTACATTTTAGATCGTACAATGTAACACCCCGTCGTTATAACATATGGTCAATCGGGTGGCGTTACCAATCGACGTATGACAGATTGACGCGCTTACATAAGATTAAAGTCTGTCTTTTTCCTTTCCAAAGTGGTTTTCAGAAGTGCTCCATTTTGTAATTGAAGGTGTTAAGACAATTTGCAAAAAAATGTTTATTGTAATTTAGTAGGTATGTAATAGTTATTTACGTAATTAGTTATGAAAAGTCCTATATTGTTTGACGAGTCGTAATATTTGCCAAAACGAGCGACAGCGAGTTTTGCAACATTATGCGAGTCAAACAATTTAGGCTTTTCATAACGTATTCCGTACAACATTTTACCTAATTGTGTAAAATCCAACTTTTCAAAACGCAATTAGGTAAAAAAATATTTTTGCTTTGGTAAGTTGATATTTACATTCGCCTCGACACGGCTGTAAAGACCCCTGATCATGAAACTCTAACAATGCTTTACAACTTTGCTACGGTTCTTTACAAGAGTCTTTTTCTATTGTTCGGTTTTGCTGTTTGTCAAGATTTTATAATTCGGGCATGTTTCTTTTCTGAAATGTGTGAAATAAAGTGAAAATATGAATTTGTTGTTGGATAAGGGCTTTGATGTATCTTCGACGGCAGTTGCAAAAATATTTCAGTTATTTTACTTCAAAATTACAATCAAATTTTGTACGCAACTCGCATGCAACTTGCCTTTACTTGTCTCGGCGGATTATCACATTCGCTCGCAAGCTCGCTCATTAGACAATATCTCCGACTCGACTGTAAAGACCAATTTACTATGCTTGTTACGTAGATAACTATAATACTGAAATTCATTTTGAGAAGAGAAAATCACGAGCTTCAATCATATGTGTAAACGTTATAGGCCAGTCGGATTATGATTTGCGTAAAAGCATTTCTGACTGGAAATTGGTAATTTTTTAAGCAAAACCGTTGAGAAACTCATCTTAGTGAAAGACACCATTAATTTTTTCTATTCTCTGACAGCGGTTCAAATTTGGCGGAATAATTTCGAAAATGGCTACATTTCAAATTTTGATTCGTCAAACAATTGCAAGGCCCCGTACGTGAAAAATGTACATTATCTTTTTTGTTCTAGACTATATTGTGAATAAGACGCCTGCAACCGCAACTCTCTGCTTCTAATATTTCCGGAGTTGTAGAGGTCCAAAGAAGGTCTGCATAGTCAAATATCGTTTGAATGACCATTCTTTATATTTTGTTTCGCCAAATAGGTGGAAAATGTATAAAATCTTTATTTATTTATACATTTTCCACAAACTCTATTCTCTGACCAGTAGAGTGGCGTCAACCACAACTCTCTACCTCTAATAGTTTCGGAGATACAGCGCCAGCGGTTCAAAGACGGAATAATTTCGAAAATGGCCTGAAAATGGCTACTTTTCAAATTTTGACGCGTCAAACATTTGCAAGGCCCCGTATGTGAAAAATGTATATAAGCTTTTTTGTTCTGCATTATATTGTGAATAAGACGCCTGTAACCGCAACTCCCTGCTTCTAATATTTCCGGAGTTATAGACGTCCAAAAGAAGGTCTGCAAAGTCAAATATCGTTTGAATGACCATTCTTTATATTTTGTTTCGCCAAAACACGTGGAAAATGTATAAAATCTTTATTTATTTAAACATTTTCCACAAACTATATTCTCTGGCCAGTAGAGTGGCGTCAACCAAAACTCGCTACCTCTAATAGTTTCGGAGATACAGCGGTTCAAATTTGACGGAATAATTTCGAAAATCGCCTAAAAATGGCTACTTTTCAAATTTTGACTCGTCAAATATTTGCACGGCCCCGTACGTGAAAAATGTATATCAGCTTTTTTGTTCTAGACTATATTGTGAATAAGACGCCTGCAACCGCAACTCTCTGCTTCTAATATTTCCGGAGTTATAGAGGTCCAAAAGAAGGTCTGCATAGTCAAATATCGTTTGAATGACCATTCTTTATATTTTGTCTCGCCAAAACACGTGGAAAATGTATAAAATCTTTATTTATTTATACATTTTCAACAAACTCTATTCTCTGACCAGTAGAATGGCATCAACCACAACTCTCTACCTCGAATAGTTTCGGAGATACAGCGATTCTTTGGCGGAATAATTTCGAAAATCGCCTGAAAATGGCTACTTTTCAAATTTTGACTCGTTAAACATTTGCAAGGCCCCGTACGTGAAAAATGTATATCAGATTTTTTGTTCTACACTATATTGTGAATAAAACGCCTGCAACCGCAACTCTCTGCTTCTAATATTTCCGGAGTTATAGAGGTCCAAAAGAAGATCTGCATAGTCAAATATCGTTTGAGTGACCATTCTTTATAATTTGTTTCGCCAAACACGTGGAAAATGTATAAAAGCTTGATTTATTTATACATTTTTCACAAACTCTATTCTCTGGCCAGTAGAGTGGCGTCAACCAAAACTCGCTACCTCTAATAGTTTCGGAGATACAGCGGTTCAAATTTGACGGAATAATTTCGAAAATCGCCTGAAAATGGCTACTTTTCAAATTTTGACTCGTCAAACATTTGCAAGGCCCCGTACGTGAAAAATGTACATCAGCTTTTTTGTTCTAGACTATATTGTGAATAAGACGCCTGCAACCGCAACTCTCTGCTTCTAATATTTCCGGAGTTATAGAGGTCCAAAAGAAGGTCTGCATAGTCAAATATCGTTTGAATGACCATTCTTTATAATTTGTTTCGCCAAACACGTGGAAAATGTATAAAATCTTTATTTATTTATACATTTTCCACAAACTCTATTCTCTGACCAGAAGAGTCGCGTCAACCGCAACTCTCTACCTCAAATAGTTTCGGGGATACAGCGCAGCGGTTCAAATTTGGCGGAATAATTTCGAAAATCGCCTGAAAATTGCTACTTTTCAAATTTTGACTCGTCAAACATTTGCAAGGCCCATACGTGAAAAATGTATATCAGCTTTTTTGTTCTAGACTATATTGTGAATAAGACGCCTGCAACCGCAACTCTCTGCTTCTAATATTTCCGGAGTTATAGACGTCCAAAGAAGGTCTGCAAAGTCAAATATCGTTTGAATGACCATTCTTTATATTTTGTTTCGCCAAACACGTGGAAAATGTATAAAATCTTTATTTATTTAAACATTTTCCACAAACTATATTCTCTGGCCAGTAGAGTGGCGTCAACCAAAACTCGCTACCTCTAATAGTTTCGGAGATACAGCGATTCAAATTTGGCGGAATAATTTCGAAAATCGCCTGAAAATGGCTACTTTTCAAATTTTGACTCGTCAAATATTTGCAAGGCCCCGTACGTGAAAAATGTACATCAGCTTTTTTGTTCTAGACTATGTTGTGAATAAGACGTCTGCAACCGCAACTCTCTGCTTCTAATATTTCCGGAGTTATAGACGTCCAAAGAAGGTCTGCAAAGTCAAATATCGTTTGAATGACCATTCTTTATAATTTGTTTCGCCAAACACGTGGAAAATGTATAAAATCTTTATTTATTTATACATTTTCCACAAACTCCATTCTCTGACCAGAAGAGTCGCGTCAGCCGCAACTCTCTACCTCAAATAGTTTCGGGGATACAGCGCAGCGGTTCAAATTTGGCGGAATAATTTCGAAAATCGCCTGAAAATTGCTACTTTTCAAATTTTGACTCGTCAAATATTTGCAAGGCCCATACGTGAAAAATGTATATCAGCTTTTTTGTTCTAGACTATATTGTGAATAAGACGCCTGCAACCGCAACTCTCTGCTTCTAATATTTCCGGAGTTATAGACGTCCAGAGAAGGTCTGCAAAGTCAAATATCGTTTGAATGACCATTCTTTATATTTTGTTTCGCCAAACACGTGGAAAATGTATAAAATCTTTATTTATTTAAACATTTTCCACAAACTATATTCTCTGGCCAGTAGAGTGGCGTCAACCAAAACTCGCTACCTCTAATAGTTTCGGAGATACAGCGATTCAAATTTGGCGGAATAATTTCGAAAATCGCCTGAAAATGGCTACTTTTCAAATTTTGACTCGTCAAATATTTGCAAGGCCCCGTACGTGAAAAATGTACATCAGCTTTTTTGTTCTAGACTAAATTGTGAACAAGACGCCTGCAACCGCAACTCTCTGCTTCTAATATTTCCGGAGTTATAGAGGTCCAAAAGAAGGTCTGCATAGTCAAATATCGTTTGAATGACCATTCTTTATAATTTGTTTCGCCAAACACGTGGAAAATGTATAAAATCTTTATTTATTTATACATTTTCCACAAACTCCATTCTCTGACCAGAAGAGTCGCGTCAACCGCAACTCTCTACCTCAAATAGTTTCGGGGATACAGCGCAGCGGTTCAAATTTGGCGGAATAATTTCGAAAATCGCCTGAAAATTGCTACTTTTCAAATTTTGACTCGTCAAACATTTGCAAGGCCCCGTACGTGAAAAATGTATATCAGCTTTTTTGTTCTAGACTATATTGTGAATAAGACGTCTGCAACCGCAACTCTCTGCTTCTAATATTTCCGGAGTTACAGAGGTCCAAAAGAAGGTCTGCATAGTCAAATATCGTTTGAATGACCATTCTTTATAATTTGTTTCGCCAAACACGTGGAAAATGTATAAAATCTTTATTTATTTATACATTTTCCAGAAACTCCATTTTCTGACCAGAAGAGTGGCGTCAACCGAAACTCGCTACCTCTAATAGTTTCGGAGATACAGCGGTTCAAATTTGACGGAATAATTTCGAAAATCGCCTGAAAATGCCTACTTTTCAAATTTTGACTCGTCAAACATTTGCAAGGCCCCGTACGTGAAAAATGTACATCAGCTTTTTTGTTCTAGACTATATTGTGAATAAGACGTCTGCAACCGCAACTCTCTGCTTCTAATATTTCCGGAGTTACAGAGGTCCAAAAGAAGGTCTGCATAGTCAAATATCGTTTGAATGACCATTCTTTATAATTTGTTTCGCCAAACACGTGGAAAATGTATAAAATCTTTATTTATTTATACATTTTCCACAAACTCCATTCTCTGACCAGAAGAGTCGCGGCAACCGCAACTCTCTACCTCAAATAGTTTCGGGGATACAGCGCAGCGGTTCAAATTTGGCGGAATAATTTCGAAAATCGCCTGAAAATTGCTACTTTTCAAATTTTGACTCGTCAAATATTTGCAAGGCCCCGTACGTGAAAAATGTACATCAGCTTTTTTGTTCTAGACTATATTGTGAATAAGACGCCTGCAACCGCAACTCTCTGCTTCTAATATTTCCGGAGTTGTAGAGGTCCAAAAGAAGGTCTGCATAGTCAAATATCGTTTGAATGACCATTCTTTATAATTTGTTTCGCCAAACACGTGGAAAATGTATAAAATCTTTATTTATTTATACATTTTCCACAAACTCCATTCTCTGACCAGAAGAGTGGCGTCAACCGCAACTCTCTACCTCAAATAGTTTCGGGGATACAGCGCAGCGGTTCAAATTTGGCGGAATAATTTCGAAAATCGCCTGAAAATTGCTACTTTTCAAATTTTGACTCGTCAAACATTTGCAAGGCCCCGTACGTGAAAAATGTATATCAGCTTTTTTGTTCTAGACTATATTGTGAATAAGACGCCTGCAACCGCAACTCTCTGCTTCTAATATTTCCGGAGTTATAGACGTCCAAAGAAGGTCTGCAAAGTCAAATATCGTTTGAATGACCATTCTTTATATTTTGTTTCGCCAAACACGTGGAAAATGTATAAAATCTTTATTTATTTATACATTTTCCACAAACTCTATTCTCTGACCAGTAGAGTGGCGTCAACCGCAACTCTCTACCTCAAATAGTTTCGGGGATACAGCGCAGCGGTTCAAATTTGGCGGAATAATTTCGAAAATCGCCTGAAAATTGCTACTTTTCAAATTTTGACTCGTCAAATATTTGCAAGGCCCATACGTGAAAAATGTATATCAGCTTTTTTGTTCTAGACTATATTGTGAATAAGACGCCTGCAACCGCAACTCTCTGCTTCTAATATTTCCGGAGTTATAGACGTCCAAAGAAGGTCTGCAAAGTCAAATATCGTTTGAATGACCATTCTTTATATTTTGTTTCGCCAAACACGTGGAAAATGTATAAAATCTTTATTTATTTAAACATTTTCCACAAACTATATTCTCTGGCCAGTAGAGTGGCGTCAACCAAAACTCGCTACCTCTAATAGTTTCGGAGATACAGCGATTCAAATTTGGAGGAATAATTTCGAAAATCGCCTGAAAATGGCTACTTTTCAAATTTTGACTCGTCAAATATTTGCAAGGCCCCGTACGTGAAAAATGTACATCATCTTTTTTGTTCTAGACTAAATTGTGAACAAGACGCCTGCAACCGCAACTCTCTGCTTCTAATATTTCCGGAGTTGTAGAGGTCCAAAAGAAGGTCTGCATAGTCAAATATCGTTTGAATGACCATTCTTTATAATTTGTTTCGCCAAACACGTGGAAAATGTATAAAATCTTTATTTATTTATACATTTTCCACAAACTCCATTCTCTGACCAGAAGAGTCGCGTCAACCGCAACTCTCTACCTCAAATAGTTCGGGGATACAGCGCAGCGGTTCAAATTTGGCGGAATAATTTCGAAAATCGCCTGAAAATTGCTACTTTTCAAATTTTGACTCGTCAAATATTTGCAAGGCCCCGTACGTGAAAAATGTACATCGGCTTTTTTGTTCTAGACTATATTGTGAACAAGACGCCTGCAACCGCAACTCTCTGCTTCTAATATTTCCGGAGTTATAGAGGTCCAAAAGAAGGTCTGCATAGTCAAATATCGTTTGAATGACCATTCTTTATATTTTGTTTCGCCAAACACGTGGAAAATGTATAAAATCTTTATTTATTTAAACATTTTCCACAAACTATATTCTCTGGCCAGTAGAGTGGCGTCAACCAAAACTCGCTACCTCTAATAGTTTCGGAGATACAGCGATTCAAATTTGGCGGAATAATTTCGAAAATCGCCTGAAAATGGCTACTTTTCAAATTTTGACTCGTCAAATATTTGCAAGGCCCCGTACGTGAAAAATGTACATCAGCTTTTTTGTTCTAGACTATATTGTGAATAAGACGTCTGCAACCGCAACTCTCTGCTTCTAATACTTCCGGAGTTACAGAGGTCCAAAAGAAGGTCTGCATAGTCAAATATCGTTTGAATGACCATTCTTTATAATTTGTTTCGCCAAACACGTGGAAAATGTATAAAATCTTTATTTATTTATACATTTTCCACAAACTCCATTCTCTGACCAGAAGAGTGGCGTCAACCGCAACTCTCTACCTCAAATAGTTTCGGGGATACAGCGCAGCGGTTCAAATTTGGCGGAATAATTTCGAAAATCGCCTGAAAATTGCTACTTTTCAAATTTTGACTCGTCAAACATTTGCAAGGCCCCGTACGTGAAAAATGTATATCAGCTTTTTTGTTCTAGACTATATTGTGAATAAGACGCCTGCAACCGCAACTCTCTGCTTCTAATATTTCCGGAGTTATAGACGTCCAAAGAAGGTCTGCAAAGTCAAATATCGTTTGAATGACCATTCTTTATATTTTGTTTCGCCAAACACGTGGAAAATGTATAAAATCTTTATTTATTTATACATTTTCCACAAACTCTATTCTCTGACCAGTAGAGTGGCGTCAACCGCAACTCTCTACCTCAAATAGTTTCGGGGATACAGCGCAGCGGTTCAAATTTGGCGGAATAATTTCGAAAATCGCCTGAAAATTGCTACTTTTCAAATTTTGACTCGTCAAATATTTGCAAGGCCCATACGTGAAAAATGTATATCAGCTTTTTTGTTCTAGACTATATTGTGAATAAGACGCCTGCAACCGCAACTCTCTGCTTCTAATATTTCCGGAGTTATAGACGTCCAAAGAAGGTCTGCAAAGTCAAATATCGTTTGAATGACCATTCTTTATATTTTGTTTCGCCAAACACGTGGAAAATGTATAAAATCTTTATTTATTTAAACATTTTCCACAAACTATATTCTCTGGCCAGTAGAGTGGCGTCAACCAAAACTCGCTACCTCTAATAGTTTCGGAGATACAGCGATTCAAATTTGGCGGAATAATTTCGAAAATCGCCTGAAAATGGCTACTTTTCAAATTTTGACTCGTCAAATATTTGCAAGGCCCCGTACGTGAAAAATGTACATCATCTTTTTTGTTCTAGACTAAATTGTGAACAAGACGCCTGCAACCGCAACTCTCTGCTTCTAATATTTCCGGAGTTGTAGAGGTCCAAAAGAAGGTCTGCATAGTCAAATATCGTTTGAATGACCATTCTTTATAATTTGTTTCGCCAAACACGTGGAAAATGTATAAAATCTTTATTTATTTATACATTTTCCACAAACTCCATTCTCTGACCAGAAGAGTCGCGTCAACCGCAACTCTCTACCTCAAATAGTTCGGGGATACAGCGCAGCGGTTCAAATTTGGCGGAATAATTTCGAAAATCGCCTGAAAATTGCTACTTTTCAAATTTTGACTCGTCAAATATTTGCAAGGCCCCGTACGTGAAAAATGTACATCGGCTTTTTTGTTCTAGACTATATTGTGAACAAGACGCCTGCAACCGCAACTCTCTGCTTCTAATATTTCCGGAGTTATAGAGGTCCAAAAGAAGGTCTGCATAGTCAAATATCGTTTGAATGACCATTCTTTATATTTTGTTTCGCCAAACACGTGGAAAATGTATAAAATCTTTATTTATTTAAACATTTTCCACAAACTATATTCTCTGGCCAGTAGAGTGGCGTCAACCAAAACTCGCTACCTCTAATAGTTTCGGAGATACAGCGATTCAAATTTGGCGGAATAATTTCGAAAATCGCCTGAAAATGGCTACTTTTCAAATTTTGACTCGTCAAATATTTGCAAGGCCCCGTACGTGAAAAATGTACATCAGCTTTTTTGTTCTAGACTATATTGTGAATAAGACGTCTGCAACCGCAACTCTCTGCTTCTAATACTTCCGGAGTTACAGAGGTCCAAAAGAAGGTCTGCATAGTCAAATATCGTTTGAATGACCATTCTTTATAATTTGTTTCGCCAAACACGTGGAAAATGTATAAAATCTTTATTTATTTATACATTTTCCACAAACTCCATTCTCTGACCAGAAGAGTGGCGTCAACCGCAACTCTCTACCTCAAATAGTTTCGGGGATACAGCGCAGCGGTTCAAATTTGGCGGAATAATTTCGAAAATCGCCTGAAAATTGCTACTTTTCAAATTTTGACTCGTCAAATATTTGCAAGGCCCCGTACGTGAAAAATGTACATCATCTTTTTTGTTCTAGACTAAATTGTGAACAAGACGCCTGCAACCGCAACTCTCTGCTTCTAATATTTCCGGAGTTGTAGAGGTCCAAAAGAAGGTCTGCATAGTCAAATATCGTTTGAATGACCATTCTTTATAATTTGTTTCGCCAAACACGTGGAAAATGTATAAAATCTTTATTTATTTATACATTTTCCACA
Organism: Pycnomerus fuliginosus; assembly: GCA_963924575.1. Taxonomy (NCBI): domain Eukaryota; kingdom Metazoa; phylum Arthropoda; class Insecta; order Coleoptera; family Zopheridae; genus Pycnomerus; species Pycnomerus fuliginosus. The sequence continues at coordinate 19,464,088 of OZ004622.1, forward strand.
AACTCCATTCTCTGACCAGAAGAGTCGCGTCAACCGCAACTCTCTACCTCAAATAGTTCGGGGATACAGCGCAGCGGTTCAAATTTGGCGGAATAATTTCGAAAATCGCCTGAAAATTGCTACTTTTCAAATTTTGACTCGTCAAATATTTGCAAGGCCCCGTACGTGAAAAATGTACATCGGCTTTTTTGTTCTAGACTATATTGTGAACAAGACGCCTGCAACCGCAACTCTCTGCTTCTAATATTTCCGGAGTTATAGAGGTCCAAAAGAAGGTCTGCATAGTCAAATATCGTTTGAATGACCATTCTTTATATTTTGTTTCGCCAAACACGTGGAAAATGTATAAAATCTTTATTTATTTAAACATTTTCCACAAACTATATTCTCTGGCCAGTAGAGTGGCGTCAACCAAAACTCGCTACCTCTAATAGTTTCGGAGATACAGCGATTCAAATTTGGCGGAATAATTTCGAAAATCGCCTGAAAATGGCTACTTTTCAAATTTTGACTCGTCAAATATTTGCAAGGCCCCGTACGTGAAAAATGTACATCAGCTTTTTTGTTCTAGACTATATTGTGAATAAGACGTCTGCAACCGCAACTCTCTGCTTCTAATACTTCCGGAGTTACAGAGGTCCAAAAGAAGGTCTGCATAGTCAAATATCGTTTGAATGACCATTCTTTATAATTTGTTTCGCCAAACACGTGGAAAATGTATAAAATCTTTATTTATTTATACATTTTCCACAAACTCCATTCTCTGACCAGAAGAGTGGCGTCAACCGCAACTCTCTACCTCAAATAGTTTCGGGGATACAGCGCAGCGGTTCAAATTTGGCGGAATAATTTCGAAAATCGCCTGAAAATTGCTACTTTTCAAATTTTGACTCGTCAAATATTTGCAAGGCCCCGTACGTGAAAAATGTACATCGGCTTTTTTGTTCTAGACTATATTGTGAACAAGGCGCCTGCAACCGCAACTCGCTGCTTCTAATATTTCCGGAATTATAGACGTCCAAAGAAGGTCTGCATTGTCAAATATCGTTTGAATGACCATTCTTTATATTTTGTTTCGCCAAAACACGTGGAAAATGTATAAAATCTTTATTTATTTATACATTTCTCACAAACACAACAGCAACAAAATATAAAGAACGGTCATTTTCAAACTATATTTGACTAAACTGCTCAACAATTCAATTGGTCCACCCGGAAATTTGAGTCGAATTCAAAATGCCGTAACTCCTCAAGCAATTGATCGATTTGAATGAACCTTTTTTCCACGGATAGCCCATTTCATTGACTACGACATGACATGTTCCGCATTTTATGCAGGTATCCATTATTTGATATACAGGGTGACAGAGCCGGGTACTGCAAAATGACGAAAATTTAAACCACCCCCGATTCTGAAAGAAATTTTTCTAATTTTTTTTACCTGGTTGAGAAGACGTCTCAGGTTCATACCTCCAGACGTTTTTTTAAAATTTGCTCCATCTCCTCTAATTAGTGTGCAGGGCCGAAAAAACTGTTTTTTCATCGGTGGTTAATAGCGCCATTAGTTGTACACAAATTTTAATTTCCTGGGGGTCCTTGTAACGCAAGAACCTCACTCTAAATTGTCATCAATTCAAGATTATCCTGATATAAAATGTCACAGAAAAGGGGGCCCACTGAAGTGAACCCTAAATTATTCTGCGTTTAAAATGATCTTTGATTAAAGACGGAAAAAAATTGAAACGATGCCGTCATAGAGCCATTCATCCTGAACATTTTAAGATGCTCTTCGTCTGAATTGGATCACATTTGGCGGTGCTGATAACAATAATTTGGCTGACGGGTTTCGGATAAAAAGCAGGCAATTCGCACATCTGTAATTTCGTGAAACCAAGGCGACAAAAATTTTGACAAAGCCTGAAGGATCGTTACCTTGTCAACGAAATATGGCTCTTTGTTTTCATTTTTGTCACCTTGGTTTCACGAATTTAAGGGGCTGTATTTTGTCTAAAAATGGTCCGTTAAAGAGTTGGGTTGAACACCGGTGATTCTGATCCGATTCTGACGAAGAACATCTTAAAATGTTCAGGACAAATGGTTCTATGAAAACATCGTTTCAAATTTAGTCCGTCTTTACTTAAAGATTACTTCGAAAGCAGAATAAAACTGGGTCAATTTCAAAGGGCCCCCTTTTCTGGGTCGCCTTGTTTTAGATTAATTTTGACAACATGGTGTCCTAGAGTAAAGCTTTTACGACACAATGACCTCAAGAAATTAAAAATGGAGTAGAAGTTAAAGAGGCTATTATCCACCGATGAAAAAACAGTTTTTTTGGCCCTGCACCCTAATTAGAGGAGATGGAGCAAATTTGAAAAAAACGTCTGGAGGTATGAACCTGAGACGTCTTCTCAAACAGGCAAAAAAAATTAGAAAAATTTCTTTCAGAATCGGGGGTGGTTTAAATTTTCGCCATTTTGCAGTACCCCGCTCTGACATCCTGTATATCAAATAAGGGGCACCTGCATAAAACGCGGAACATCCCATGTCGTAGCCAATGAAATGGGCTATCCGTGGAAAAAATGTTCATTCAAATCGATCAACTGCTTGAGGAGTTGCGGCATTTTGAATTCGACTCAAATTTCCGGGTGGACCAATTGAATTGTTGAGCAGTTTATATGCAGACCTCTATAACTTCGAAAATATTAAAAGCAGAGAGTTGCGATTGCGCAATATTCACAAAATTGAAAAAGCAGCCATTTTCATGCAATTTTCGAAAATTTCACACCAAATTTTAACCGCTGTATCTCCGCAACTATTAGAGAAAACTAATGCTGTCTTTCATTTCTACGAATCTCTCAACAGTTTCGTCGATATAGGGCAATATGTGAAGAAGTGTACCTTTCTGAACAAAAATGATCAACTTCCTGTAGAATTCTTTTACGCAAATCATAATACCTAAAATGTAGGTACACCTAAATAAACCTTTTAAAGCAAAACTTACACTTATGGAAATTAATTCATTTTTAGGGCAAATCTATGTCTCTGCCTTATTAGACTTGCAGACGTAGATATTTGACAAGCAAGGACAATGATAGTGATAGTGCAATCTAAAATTTAAGGACTGAAATCGAAAGCCCCATCTTTCAAGCGCATTCTGGATAAATCTGCAATAATTTTGAAAGGTTTTTCAAAAACTAACAAAGACGCAGAAGAAATAAAACTGTAATTTTTCGAAATTTCAAACCTGCGACTGTATGTTATCCCAAATGGTCACCAAACTGTTGGGTCCCCTCGCCGTGATGTTGTAATGATGCAGCAGACCATTTTGTAATTCCTCACGTAGAGTGTGGCCGAGAGATTCTCTGAACACGAAAGCCAACGAACCCATCAAGAATTCGGCGACGAACATGAAGACAACTAGACCGAAATACTAAGAGGTGGATTATTTTTTCTGGCCAGTAGTAAAAGAGGAGTACTTACAGTGACTAACATGCAGCGGCTTTGGAACCAGGAACCGCAGCAGGCGAGGAATGCAAGGATGAACGTGATGGTACCTACAGCTATGGCCAATGAATCTGCGCTGAGGAGGGCGTACTGGGGCATTAAGGAAGCGTACCCTTCGTACGCTATCCTGAGCCAGATTCCTACCCCAAGGACCCCGCAGCCTGTTATCTGCAACGACAGAAAGTTTTCAGAAACGGAAAAAAAATTGTTTCGCCGGTAGTCATTAAAAGTGCATTTTTACTGCCTCTTTTGCGGCAGTAAAATGCGACTTTTACTGCCTAAGCACTAAAAGGCGATTTTTTACTGCCGGCGGCACTTTTGTAATGACAATCTGCGAAAAAATTATGTGTTCAACACGGCAAAATAAAATAGCAGATTTACTGCATTGGCTGGATTCCTATAGTAGTAAATCTGCTATTTTCCGGTAGTCCTTAAAAGTGCATTTTTACTGCCTCTTTTGCGGCTGTAAAATGTGACTTTTACCGCCTCGGCTGCCGCGGCTGAAGTTCGAAGCTAGGAATCCAGCCAAGGCAGTAAATCTGTTTTTTGCCGTGTTGAACACATAATTTTTTCGCGATTGTTATTAAAAAAGTGCATTTTTACTGCCTTGGCAGTAAAAGTTGCATTTTACTGCCGCAAAAGGGGCAGTAAAAGTGCACTTTTAATGACCACCGGTGAAAAATAACTATTTTTGTACTTAATTGTAAAAAATGTATGGAACTCTCAAAATATTTTAGACCAGCATCATCTCTGCTCCTAGCTGTACCGAATGAATCAAATTGTTCACCATCAATTGCCCTTTTGCCACATAGAAGATGCAATGTCGTAATTAACTAATTACGAAAAAAAATTTTGGGTAATTCCATGCAATCCTAAAAACTACTGCCGCATGAAGTCTCAGATATTAATGAAAAAAATTTGGTATGTTACTTATCCAATGTTAAAGAGATAGACGAGGCTTCAAAGGCTATTTTTGCTTTCTATAGGATTTTGAAGTTATATTAAATTTTCTACTGATCAGCAAAACATGGTATTAAAAAAAATCATATCTTATAAAGTATAACAGATATCGCATTGAGCCAAAGTTTACCTGAAAGCTCAAGGTTTTGTCTATAGTCTCACTAGAATCGTCACAATTGCGAAAATTTGTTTATGGAAAAAATCTGGAAACATTCAAGAAATAACGGAAATTTTAACATTTTTTCTTGGATGAAAGAAAAAAGCTCAAAGCTAGATTGTTTCAAAGTTATATGGACAATCGACTATGTAATTTAGATAAAAATAGTGCCGACTTAATATAGCTCGCGGTGTCTCACATAAATTGCAGAATACAGGGTGGGTAATTTTTCGATGCTCACCATTAGTATCTCGGAAACCATAATAGACAGAGAGTAGTTTAAATTGGAGAAAAGTACCCCTATTTCTTGGTGATTAAGATTCTGAAGAGAATTCCTCGATATTTTGATTCGTTCCTGAGTTATCACAAAAAATCTGAAAATTGCCAGTCGAGTTGCCAGTTTAAAGAAAAATTAATATCTTCATAAACTTTGACGTCATTTAAATAAAACTTGGAACTTTTAAATTTTTGACAGCTATCAATTGAATGGCATTGACAGAAAATTTCTACGTCTTCTAGATTTTGAATAACGACAGTCAACTTTTGATTCTTTTATGGCCACCATATTGAATTTGGCACCATCAAAATACACAAAAAAAATTGTCTTTTCAAAAAATTGTCAACATGAACTTTTTTGACAGATGTCGGAATTTGAAAATTGGTATGAATAATTTGTAAAATCAGTCTAAATAGGGACGAAAAACAATTGCAAAAAAGTACGCTGACTTCTTCAATCTCTTATAATATGTGAAAACAATTGAATTCAACACTAATAAATTACGTCTCGCGGTCGTGTGATTCAGGTTTTCACATATTTTCTCAAAAACGTTAATGTTGGTTACATTTTTGAAAAGCTAATTTTTCTGTGTATCCGGCGGTGTTAAAATTAAATATGGCGTCCATAAGGAAAACAAAAGTTGACTGTCTTTATTGACGGTTGTCAAAAATATAAAAGTCCCAAGTTTTATTTAAAATAACATCAATCGTTAGGAAGATATTAATTTTTCTTTAAAATTGCAATTTTCACATTCTTTGTGATAACTCAGGAACGAATCAAAATATCGGGAAATTCTCTTCAGATCATTAATCGCCAAGAAGTAGCGCAACTTTTCTCTAATTTAACCGACGTCATATCTTTTACCGTTTAGAAGATCCCAATGGTGAGCATCGAAAAATTACCCACCCTGTATACTAGTTTCAGCTAAAATGAGGTAACTCCGATTTACCTGAACTTCCGCACAGTTGGAGAGTTCACCTAGTACCTACTATCATGTAGTATACGAGTTTTTTTGCACTTTCCATTATTATACAATTTTTTTCATATAGGGCATACAGGGTTGTCAGTTTCATTGTCCACTATTGGGATCTCGGAAACCATTAGAGTTAGAAAATCGGTTAAATTAGAAAAAAGTTGCGCTTTCGGAGGGTGATTAAGAATCTTTAAAGAATTCTCCGATATCTTGATTCGTTACTGAGTTATCCTCAAAAAACTGAAAATCGCTGTCAATTTAATCACCTTAACAGAAAGTTTCTATGCCTTCTAGATTTTGAGCAATGATAGTCAACTGTTCTTTTTTCTATGGCCGCCATATTTGATTTTCACACAACTGGATACACACAAAAATTGACTTTTCAAAAATGTAACCAACTTGGGCTTTTTTGACAGATCGTCAAATTTTGAAATGGTGCGATTAATTTGAATAATCGGCCTTTTTCAATTTCTTATGACTTGTGAAAGAAATTGAATTCAACGAATAAAACTCGTATTGGCATCGTGTGACAGCTTTAAAATTTGTTTTTTCAAAAAATCTGGATTAGGTACAGTTTTGAAAAGCCGATTTTTTGTGTGTTTAATGGGGTTAAAATCCAATATGGCGGCCATAAGAAAAAGAAAAGTTGACTGTCGTTACTCAAAATCTAGAAACCCTAGAAAATTTCTGTCAATGCCATTAAATTGACAGATGTCAAAAATATAAAAATTCCAGGTTTCGTTTAAATAGCATCAACTGTTAGGGAGCTATGAATTTTTCTTTAGAAAGTAAATTTTAAGTTTTTTCGGAATAACTCAGGAACGAATCAAGATATCGAAGAATTCTTTACAGACATCACCTTAAAAAAGAGCAACTTTTATATAATTTAACCGATCTTCTGACTCTTATAGTTTCAGAGATACCAATAGTGGGCAATGAAATTGGTAACAGCCTGTATGTGCAAAACAAAGAAAAAAATTCTAGTCCATAAACTATTTACATTTGGAAAAATGTGAAAACGCGTCAATCTATAAATGGAAGACCCTTCAGTCTGGTGTGCTACCATTAAAAAGTTATTTTTTGAGTGTATCCAAAGGTGTTAAAATCCAATATGGCGGCCGTAAGAAAAAGAAAAGTTGACTGTCGTTGCTCAAAATCTAGAGGGCATAGAAAATTTCTGTTAATGTCATTGAATCGGCAGCGATTTACAATTTTTTCAGGATAACTCAGTAACGAATCAAGATATCGCAGAATTCTTTACAGATTCTTAATCACCCTCAAAAAGCGCAACTTTTTTCTAATTTAACTGATTTTCTAACTTTAATGGTTTCCGAGATCCCAATGAAACTGGCAACACCCTGTATGCCCTATATTAAAAAAATCGTAAGTCGGGTACTAATGGAAAGTGCAAAAAAACTCCTATATTACATGATGGTACTAGGTGAACTCTCCAACTGTGCGGAAGTTCAGGCAAATCGGAGTTGCCCCACATGGGCAAACATGGGTGAATTTGACCATTTTAGCTGAAACTAGTATATTCTGCAATTTATATCTTTCACACCGCGAGCTATATTAAGTCGGCACTATTTTTATATAAAGTACATAGTCGTCTGTCTATAACTTTGACACAATCTAGCTTGGAGCTTTTTTCTTTAATCCAGGAAAAAATGTGGAAACAGTTCTTTCTTGAATGATTCCAGATAAACAAATTTTCGCAATTATGACGATTCTAGTGAATGAGATTATATTCAAAATCTTGAACTTTCAGGTATACTTTGGCTCAATGCGATATCTGCATGTTATACTTTAGAAGATATGATTTTTTTTAATACTATGTTTTGCTGATCAGGAGAAAATTTCATATTCTTCAAAATCCTACAGGAAGCAAAAATAGCCTTTGTTTGAAGCCTCGTATATCTCTTTAACATTGGATAAGTAACATACCAATTTTTTTCATTAATATATTCATGCGGCAGCAGTTTTTAGGGATTGCATGGAATTACCCTTTGTAATTACAAAATTCTGTAGGGATCAAAATGGTTCTCAATGTCTTATTCTCCGTTAGGGGTTTGTCTAAAATTGAACTTCTTTAGGAAGTATTGGTATTAAGCAGATCAAAGAACAGTTAGCCTCTTCATTAGTTTTTTATATTTATTGCTTTTGTCTCTTGTTATTTATGTACTAAGAGAATCTGTAAGCAAAGTTAGCAATATTTTAACACTTTAATGAGGACCGAAGGCACATCAATAAGCTTGACTAGGCATCAAAACATAATGAACCACAAACCCACTGAACGTGAATATCAAAATCTAGAATACAATTTGATTTTAAACCTTGCAGCCAATCATCTCCTAGCTCTGCGAATACTTTTTATGGACATCCCCAACCACCCCATCGGAAAGCTACTAAATTATTGCTATTTAGCCGTCAGCGTCGTGGCCTGTTTTTTGCAGATTTCTTACATCTTCTTTAATTTTTCTTTACGAGTAATGGTAATATTTGCTCCGACAATATCCATCACACTATTTGTAAGAACTGTAAGTGTTTATCCTTACTGACGACGTTCGTTTCAGGGAATCATGAATATGATATTCCAGGCGAGGTACCATAAAAGTTACCTTAAAATCCAGGAATTTTACGAATCGAATGCTGTAATGCCCCTCAGCCTTGTAGACAGAACCACAAGACATAAAATTTTAGCTTTCAAACGAAAAGCATGCCTAGTCTATTTTGTTCTTTTCAGTATGTCAATTGTATGTGGAGGGGTTATTTTACCTTTATATGGAGCAGAAGCTATCACTAAGGCTTTCAATGAATACCTTGGGAAATGGTCAAAACCTGCAAGAAACATTTACTTGTCTTCGTTTTGTTTTTTGTCATATTCAGTGGTGTCTGGCAGTGGTATTCTCTACTACGGCATTACAATTTTGAAAGCGCAAATGATGATTGTTAATCAACTTTTGTCGCAGATTCACGAGCAGAATGATGGCAGGATTATTCGTAATTTGATTTATAACGAGACATATCAACGAAGAGTATACATTAAGTTAGTGTTGTGTACAAAACAACACAGGAGCATCAAACAGTAAAGTGTAAAAGAAAAAACTGATTTTATAAATCATGTTGAAGGTGTGTGGAAATGATTTTCAAAATAATGAAATTTGGGTTCGTTCTTCTACCAGTTACTGCTGTAATTGGCTTGGTTTCTGTTTCATTCTGTCTTGTTTATGTGCGTTATTTATTTTTGTGTTTGTTACTTTTACTTTGTTTCTTATAGAGTTATGAAAGCATTGGTGATGGGACTATAAGTATTTACTGTATTTTACTGTTGATTGGATCGTTCTGCCTAATGTTCCTGTTTGGTTATAGTGGGCAGTCTCTTGTCAGCGAGGTATTTACTTACAAACAGAGCTGGGCTACTCAGTATCGAAATGTACTTGAAGTACAGTACTGATTACTTTTGGTACTTAATGTAACGGTACTTAAGTACTTTGAAAATTCGGTACTGATACTGCGTATTTCAAGTAGTTCTTAAAAGTACTGGACGTCAGTCAAATGTTTTTTTGTAACTTGTGCCATGAAAAATTGACAGGCAGACTATAAAACCTATCGTTATTGTGGTGGAACAAATCATATACCGAAATTGTCGCTAGCCCGCTGTCTATAAGAGTACTCAACAACAAGTAGATACTTGAGTACTCTGTCAAGCACTTAAGTACCTTATTAAATACTCAGTCTCTTATTTTACTTAAGTACTATGTCAAGTGCTTAAGTATTTTATGAAGTACTTAATACTCAGTCCCTTATTTTACTCAGTAATTTAAAGTATTGGTACTGGTACTGGGTTCTTAACGTGTGCGCACTAGTAAAGTACTGGACTGCAATTTTCATGTAGGTACTTCTATCTAGTACTTGTACTTGATACTTGAAGTACTTTTTTTCTGTACTTAGCCCAGCTCTGCTTACAAATTCCTGATTTTTTTCTGTTTACCTTTTTATTACAGTCAGAAGATTTGATAATGGTCCTCTCAGGCCTCCCCTGGTACAACTGGAGCATACAAAACCAAAAATCACTGCTATTTTTTATGGTTCATTGCATCAAACCCGTTCATTTTTCCTTTCTGGGAATGTCACTCGACTACACTTTTATTTTGATTGTAAGAAAACGTTGCCGTACAATTTTTAATCATGTTTTAGGTTGCAAGGCTCACCGTGTCCTACACGTTAGTCCTTTGGAAGGTCAATTGTATGAACGGCAAATGCAATTAGTAGCAAAAGTACAAAGACTCGTGAGACTAGAAACCATTTCATTTTCACATTCCCACTCGGATTGCGTTAACAAAAATAATGAGGAAATATCTTCAGATTACTTACCCACAATAGTACATTTAGCCAGCAAAATATATGCCTCACGCATGTGTACCCACTCCTCGACATGTTTCTTCAGTCAATCAACCATAAAGTCGAATATCTGGAACGTGCAAAACACTATTATATGCATTTTCAAAAATGCATCGTTTGTGGTTAGTTAAACGAAAGTTGCAAGAGAAAGAGAGAAATGCACTTTTTGGAGAATGTGTGCAAGTGGGTTAAAAGTTTCCAAGAATGAAGAGTTTTTGTAGACTGTCACAATATTGAATCAAGATATTATTTTAAGATCTAGCCTTAACCCGAAAGTTTACAAACTCGATCTTTAACCTTTGCGCTACAAAATTAATTCTAATAATTACTATAATGTTTATGGTACTTTATACCCCCTTTTATTTTCGCAATAATACGACAAAATGATTAATTAAATAGTTTTTATTATCTGACTTTTTGCCATGTAGGATATTAAATATTTCGAAGACCATTTATCATTGACATTAAAAGTGATTATTTTCAATAACTTTTAATGTCGCAATCGTAAGTAATTAGGTACCTATCTAGTTAAGTATAAAACAATCGGATGATGTTGATCTTTTTCGAAAATAAACCCAGGATAGGGATTTCAAAAAAATCTGTTATTAGATATTTTCATAATCCCGTGCGAAAAATGTTATTTTTCCCACTAATTTCAGTTAGGACATGCATCATGTTTCCTCACTAGTGCGAAAAGTGAATTAATTTCCGCACTAGTGCGAAATGTTAATATAATTTCTTTAATTTGTTTCAATCAGCACGATCCTCGTGATCACTAAACATTTCATGCAAGTTATGAAAAAACACCAAATCTTTTTCAGTGCTTTGCCAATTATAGTTTTTGAATGTCTCGATTGGTATTAAGAAAAATCTTGTATGTTACACGTGGGAAAATGCATCATTTCCTTACTTGCGTGCACCCGCGTAAGGAAATGATGTACTTTTCTCACTTGTTACATAAATAGTTATTATGTAACAAGTGGGAAAAATACATCATTTCCTTGCAGAACAAGACTAAGCCGACATTCAAAAACTATAATTGGCGAAACATTCAAAAAAAATTAATGGTTTTTTCGTAACCTGCATGAAAAGTTTATTCATTATGGTGATTGAAAAAAATTAACGAAATTATCTTTTGGTTAAGTAATAATTACTTTTCCCACTAGTGTGCAGTGCAAATGAATACATCTTTCGCAGCGTATTTCACATTTCGCACTAGTGCGTAAATTATGTTGCTTTTCCTAACTGAACTTAGTCGGAAAATAGCAATTTTCGCACAGGATTTTGAAAAAACAATTTAGCCAACATTCGGGCTTATTATGGTGAATCTCAATCATTGGAAGTTTTCTAATCATTGGAAAATTGCTATGGATATAATTATGTGACAGCAATGTGATAGCAACTATCGCTTCTTTTCAATCTCAATAATTAGTATAATTGGAATTATTTGCTGCATCTTAACTGCAAAGGGAGATTGGCTTTCTAATTTGCAAAATGGAGCAAACACTTTTTTGGAGTTTTAAATAAAAATAAACTGGAAATATTTAATTTAATTTAATTATGCGGGGTTGTATAAAACATTTAATGTACTTTTAATAAGATAAATGCTTAAAAATTCTATAACAACAAATTGTTTATATTATCATAATGGACTACTTAGGGTTAAGTTCATCAGTATTAAAGGTTTTATACAACCGGCCCTTGAAGGGACAATTAATTTAGAAGTTCAATAAAATGTATCCATTTACGCGACCACATGACCGAAAATAATAAGTATACAGGGTGTTCCAACGAAAAGTATCCACCCCAAATATTTCGTAAACCAAATAAAATATGAAAATTCGCTCGGACAGGTCGATTTTTATTTGGAGGGGGACAATTAAATCCATGCTTGGCAAAATTTTAAAACTCACTCCCTAACCCCCACCTACCCCCACTTCAAAATTTTAAACGACAACCCCCCACTTGTGATACATCATTTGAAAGCTAATTTCATTGCCAATCTGACGCTGCAACAATTTTTGATATTTGTTCAATTCTAGCGCCCTCTTTGGTCAAATTTTAAATTACATTAGGGCCCTTTGTGATACATCGTTTGAAAGGGTTTGAAATTCTCTGTAAACTGATGGAAGAATTTTTGAAATCCACCCACTAGTTCAAAAGTTACATTGAAAGACATGAGCTGGTTCTGGGCCTAGGAATCCTTCAAGATTAGGCTGTAACTTTTGAACGAATGGGAGATTTAAAAAATTCTTGCATTAATTTACAGATAATTTCAATCCCTTTCAAATGAGGTATCACAAAGGGCCCTAATGTAATTTAAAATTTGACCAAAGAGGGCGCTAGAGTTGAACAAATATAAAAAATTGTTACAGCGTCAGATTGGCAATGAAATTAGCTTTCAAATGATGTATCACAAGTGGGGGGTTGCCATTTAAAATTTTGAAGGGAGGGTAGATGGGGGTTAAGGGGTGAGTTTTGACATTTCGCCAAGCATGGATTTAAGTGTTCCCCTCCAAATAAAAATCGACCTGTCCGAGCGAATTTTCATATTTTATTTGGTTTGCGAAATATTTGGGGTGGATACTTTTCGTTGGAATACCCTGTATGTATATCTACATAAGTATACAGGGTGGTCCAACGAAAAGTTTCCACCCCGAATATCTCGTGAACGGAGCGAAATATAAAAATTTGCTCGAACAGGTGGATTTTTACTTTGAGGGGGACACCCAAATTCGCCTTTGGTGAAATTTTTCCTCACACCCCCTGACCCCTACTAACCCCCTCTTCAAAAATTCAAATGGCAACCCCCCACTTGTGATGCATTATTTCAAAGCTAATTTCATTGTCAATCCAATGCTGTAAGAATTTTTGAGCTTTATTTAACTCCAGCGCCCTCTATGGTCAAATTTTAAATTACATTAGGGCCATTCGTAATACATCAATTGAAAGGGTTTGACATTCTTTCTAAACCGATGCAACAATTTTTGAAATCCATCCACTCGTTCAAAAGTTACAGGCGTAAACTTCAAGTATTTCTAGGCCCAAAACCAGCTCATGTTCTTCAATGTAACTTTTGAACGAGTGAATGGATTTCAAAAATTCTTGCATCGTTTTACAGAGAATTTCAAACACTTTCAAATAATGTATCACGGAGGGCCCTAATGTAATTTAAAATTTGACCGTAGAGGGCGCTGGAGTTGATCAAATCCCAGAAATTTTTACATCGTTGGGTTGGCAATTAAATTTGCTTTAAAATGATGCATCACAAGTGGGGGGTTACCATTTGAGATTTTGAAGTTGGGGTTACTGGGGGTTAGGGGTTGCGTTGTGGAATTTCACCAACAGCGGATTAAAGTGCCCCCCTCGAAACAAAAATCGACCTGTCCGAGCAAATTTTTATATTTCGTTCCGTTCACGAGATATTAGGGGTGGAAACTTTTCGTTGGACCACCCTGTATAGGTAATAAGTAACCAATTAAAGACAGCACACTGAAAACACTCCATAGAACATTTTCACAGAACTGTTTCCTTGGCAAAGATTGAATTTTGATCAATTTGTTAAATTAATTGGCTATAATTACTAATGGGGGGTTGGTCCTGGGTTGGTTCCAATTCAATTATTATTATTATTTCTTTACGCGCCCCCGCGCCCCCGCCGTATGTATAAATCTCATTAACATACAAATTAACTTAAACCTAAAACTATTTACGTTACTCAAGATAAGATACTACTAAAATTCAAGGGTATTATCAATCAAAATTAAATGTAGCTAATAGGGAAATATTTTTACTAGGAATTATCTAGCTAAACCAACCCCCCATTAGAAATTATATCCAATTAATTAAACAATTGTTCCAACACTGCTCTATTACACATCTAATTCAATTTGTCAAAATTGATGTTTATTGGGTATACGTAATCTGATACCTATATCTACGAGACCCATGATGGGAGTTAACGAATGACGAATAATGAATGCACCGGTTAAATTAAGAAAGCGGTGAGAGTAACAATTGATAAATTTAGAGGTGGGCGCGCGGAAACATTTACCTACCTTCCCGCTTAAAACTTTTGCGGGCCAGTGTACCATGTTTGTACATTATGCGTCAGATGTTTTGCTCGGTCGTTTGTTACGCAATTGAAAACTTTACAGAACAGGTCATGACAAAATTACTTTGAACGATATGACAATGATTGGATTTCAGGTAGGTAACTACCGAGGGGCAAACCTATGGGTGAAATCAGTGTACAACTGTACAAGCTAGGTGAAATAATGGTGGTGAAATCAGGTAAAATAGGGCGAAATCAAGGGAAATAAGGTGAAAATTTTACGAAGATGTTGATATAAAGATGTAACTTGTCGATTTTCGCAGTTTTAAATAGGAAATCATACAATCGCGATGACACTTTAGTCGCATAAGAAGCGGGCATCCAAGAAATTCCCTAACAGTCATATCCGATTTGAAACTAGGGTGGCATTTGGTCAAACTTGCAAATTTCATAGACGTGATTAAAGTCTGAAAAGTGAATTCCAAAACCCTTAATCAGCAATACAAATTGACCTGTTCACGTATCTGCACAAAAAATAAACAAAAAACCGTTTGAAATACTAATTGCGTACGATTTTTTCAAATCTTTAGTGTAAACGAATTGCGAAATTTTAATGGGTCGTACCGACCAAACGACTGACTTTTCGGCTCTATCTGTTGAGATCATTCTTGTAGAAAATTAAATTCCCTATAAGAAAGGTAGACACCTTGCTTAGCAGTTTTCGAGATATTTGCGAAACAAACTGGTATAAAGTTTTTCTCAGATATTAGATCTTATTTAAGTTAAGCCCTTTTTTTGACTGACCTATTCCCTAGAATTAATAAACAGCAACAAAGCCTGTGTTTATAGTTTTATCCTTATCTTTTGCATGAAAAATTTGTATTTTCATCCCTTATTAATTCAAGTTCAAGCATCTTGTAACACTTTATTAATTCCACCCTGTAAAAACCAATTATTGTAACCCAGGAAACCTTTTTTTAATGACTAGGCAGTAAAAAACGGCCTTTTACCTGAAGTTCTATAGATGTTTTTCTAGCTTATAGAATTTGGTTAAGTACTTCGAATATTTTTATATCTACTCTTTGACAAATAACAAAGCAGAGTTCATCGATTAATCAATTAATGAAATAAGGTCACTTAAGTATAAATCTGGCTTTATTGTTTCCCATAACTTTTAATAAGAACAACTCCAACTTAATTAACACAATGAATGCACGATTTATTCGCATAATAATTAATTAAGAAGAGATATCCTGTCTGTCTGCCACATCCGAAGCCATCTAACACGACGCATTTCCTATTCAACCCAAACGAGCACAATAACACTTCTGTGCATTAATTTCCGCAAGGGATTTTTGGCTTTCAGTTTAAATTTAGCTCCACCGGTTTGTATTTATTATTAAAATAAAGCGATTCAGTATAAATAGGTCATTTGCAGGAAGTGACCATCAACTAGCTCAAGACAAAGAACGGGAATAGTGGCAACCAAGTCAATTCAATTCACATCTGGTTCACCATGATTTGAATCAAAACATACTACTCTAACGGTTAATTGTGTTACTTACATGGATGTCATCGTTATTAGCGACCAGGTAGCGACATCGTTATATTTTTAATTTCGGAATTTGAATTTGAAAAGCGAATGGTCACCATTGTACTTCTTCACGGTTTAATCAACACTAAATTTTTTAAGGAAAGTGGAGACTGCTGGGCTATTGTACCATTTGATACATACATTAGATAAGGAAGATTAGAAAAATTGATTAGTTGATAAAAATAGATACTTCCTTCGTTTAACAAAAGATTTTTGAAAGTTCTTAAAATTAGTTTAGCTCTAGACATGAATTTAGCAACTGTTCAATTATTAATGCCTAAATGGAATCTTTCAGCTTATCGTAGTAAATGTAAAGCTATTATTTAAAATGCTATAAAGCTATTTTGAACGGTTTAAGAAAATCGTTAAATTTTATTGCTCACTACGGAAGGGTGACATCATAAAATCGGTATTATCGGCATTACCGGCAGTTAAATACATATTTGATTTAACATTAAACACCAACGAGAATATCATTTTAAAAAGTGGGCAGCTACGAAAGCGGCTAGAACCTCCCCACTTGGTGAATGATCCAATCCTATAACCCATAAATTTCAGTCGTCTCTACGTAAGTGTTTTGGTAGTTTTTCAAAAAACTTTATTACTTATTGCCAAAAGGGCACTAAATTTAATCGATTTTTGAAAACAAAATTCGAAGACTTTTCATGTGCGGATAAAACAAACGGTGGGCAAGTTTCAAACATAGACTGCACCTAAATTTTACTACTGTTCTTTTTTCAAAATTTTATGATTTTTTGATAAAAGGGCACTAAGTTTGAAGACATTTTTGGAAACGACATTTGAAAACATTTCATATTCTGATGAAGAAAATGGGAGTTTATTAGTCAAATTTCAAAGTTGATATGCCAAAATGGCACTTACCGTTGGCCGATGGCCATCAAAATTAAATCAGCTCTTAGGTGGGTACTGGTATCCCTACCTACCAAATTTCAGCCAAATCGATTAAGTAGTTTGGGCTGTAGCGTATTATCTAATGTTGTTTCGAAATTTCTATTTTTTTGATTTTATGCCAAAAAGGCGCTATGTATGAATACATTTTAAGAAACAGAATTTGAAGACCTTTTATATGCTGATAAGAAAAATTGGTGTTCATCACTCAAATTTCATAGTTGATACGCCAAAAAGGCATTTGGCGTTTGTAGATTGCCAACAAAATTGACTGGAGTCCCCAGAAAGCCAACACTAACCCTCATTCCAAATTTCATTTGAAAAACTGAAAGAAATTACAATTTTCGACGTTTGATCGCGAACGCTGCCTCAACGCTTGAAGCTAGAACAAATGTTTGTAAGGAAGAATTGTCGGCAATGAAAAGGTCTACAAAAAAGTCCGCGACGGTATATAGCTATCTACGATGGGTAGCCCCCGAGATCGTTTTTTTTTTAATTCTTGACGAAAATAGCTTTAGTGGCTTATTGTCGGCTATCCGTAACAGATATTTATATGCTGTTGCGGACTTTTTTGTAGGTCTATTCGTTGCCTACATTTTTCCTTTATACGATTTTAATCCATCTTCAAGCGTTTAGGCAGCGTTCGTAAGAGAAATGCGAGAAGGCGAGGTTTTTTTCGGGACCGAAAAACTATTAATTGTAATAACTCGAGAACCAGTGGAGATATTTTACTGAAACTTGATTATGCGCTTTTGACGTACAAGTCTGTTGAAGGTGAGGGGGTGTCAATTTTGGGAGATGAAATTTAGGGGTTGGAAATCACAAAAATACGAAAACTTCTCAAATATTTTGCACATGGAGGTCTGAAACTACATATTATATTTTGCCATCATTTGATAAGGGATGGGTTTTTTTCTGCAAGATGAAACAGAAAGGGGTGCAAATTAGGGGTTGAAACTCGAAATTTCAGAAAAAAATTGCACCTCTAAAATTCAACCCCTTCAACCTTGAAACAAAAAATTCACTTACCCTCAACCACAACCCAACCCCCAACCACAAAAACTTGACTTGGAGGAAATTTAACCCTTGCACGCGCCTACAACCGAAAGAGTTGAATTGAACAAAAAAAACTACGCCCCTAAAACTCACCCCCTTCAACCCCGAAACACAAAAAAATTACTTGGACGGAATTTAATCCTTTTACCACTCATTATCGCAGGAGACTATTTTGAGCGCAAAAAATTGTACCCCCAAAACCCCAGTCTTCAACCTTCGAACACAAATAATTGACTTGGATGAAATTGAGCCCTTGGACTATCTACAACAGAAACAGACTAATTGAACGCAAAAAGTTGCAACCCCGAAAACCGCCCCCTTCAACCCCCAAATACGAAAAATTGACAAACATAAATAATTGACTCGGTGGAAATTTAACCCTTAGACTACTTGTTACTGGAAGATACTAATTGAGCGCAAATGAATTTAGGATTTGGACCACTGTTATTGGAGAATAGGTACCAAGTAAGCGCCCCCAAAAACCACCCCCTTCAACCCCTGACGATAATAATTGAACGGAAAAAATTGCACCCCCTTCAACCCCCAACACAAAAAATTGACTTGGTGGAAATTTGATGCTTGACCTGTATGTACTTACAACCGGAAGATACTAATTGAACGCAAAAAAATTCATCAATTGATACGCCCTCACGAATTCTTTATCATGAGCATATGCTTCGGCACTACTACTAGGTGCAGATCACATCTGCACCCAAAACCACCAAGTCCAACTCGATATATGAATCATCCACCGTGAATAAACATCTACAGGGATACACATCGCATTGATATACATCTTCCGTTGACTTTTTTAGCCTTTCTTTTAGGAAAAAGATTGATTAGCACCTGAATCCATTTAATTACGGCAAGAATTTAATGAATTGTCATGATTTTTTTGGATTTGCTGTATTATTTTTAAAAAATCTAAATTCATTTCACCTTTCACAATCACTTTCACTAGTAGGTACAAAGCTAGTATAGGTCTTTTTAATTTTTTGTAAATTGCAATAATTGTCGGCAGTCACTAGCTCTCACCAAAATGCAAAACGCAAAATATGCTTAATATAAAATAAATAGTCAGATTCATATATTATAAAATATTTTGTTAATTTCTTTTAATTTTAATTAATTAAATCAATAATTGACTACATTATACTAAAAGAGACCTAGCTAGTAATTGTAGCGCTTTTATTAGTAACTTGACTTTTATAGGACAAATGTCAGATTTAATGGAGCGCGGTAAGTGCATAATAAAACTTAAATGGATTTCCCACTTAAAATGTTAACTCCATCAAACCAGCGAAGAATATTTTTAAACGTTTCGTTCGCACTCAAAAAATCAATTCATAAAAAATACGAAACCAAACAATGAAAAAATACAAATTAAATTCCATTTGGCTTACCTCCAGAAACCGAAGCCTCGTCACCTACCACATGTTCTGTGTCGCAGGTATTTCGCGGAAAACATAGGTGTTATCGACAATGAAAATATCGTCAATGAAGTAATATCGCCAAAATAAACATTTTACGTGTTACACACGTAACGTGGTAAGTCGGCTTTAAACAAACACTAAAGAAGGTCAGGTTCGCACTGCACCGTATCGTGGATGGGATTTAAAATGTGGTCATGTTTTGAACGTCCCACTCAAATACAGTCGGATCTCTTCGCTCAGTTCCGTCTTATTCAAATAGCTGTCAGATTATTTGTATTGTATTCCGTGTGATTGAGTGTAAACGTAGGTTTAAACAAAGGGGCTCTGCCTCTCACAAAAGGCCGCGTCTTCAATGAATGGACCAAAGCAAAAGAGTTCATTAGAATTTTTCTTTCAAAACTGAAGGTGGTACCTACGTAGGGGAGGAGGGGCTCATTGGGACGGTTCACCTTTTTTGCCCTATATTTCTCATACTTTGTAGATTTTCTTAATTCTGTTTGGGGCAGTATTTTGGCCATTTCAGTAGCAATTTACTAAAGTTTAATAAATTGAAATACAAATACCAGTTATCACACCTCAAACAAAAGATTGAATTTCGTCCCAAAGTGCCCCTGGCAGGGGTACGTTCGGACATAGGTGGGGCACAATCGGACAACATAGAAGAACTTTATATGAACCAATCAAACATACAGGGTGTCCCAATTGTCTGTATTCTGTCGATATCTCCATTACTATTAGAGGTAGCGAGAAATTGTTAAATACAAAGTTGCAAAGGGTCAAACAAGGCACACTTTAAAAATACAATCCTGTATATTGGCTGTTCCACTAAGGAATAACAATACAAAAATATTGTGGTTTGCTTCGAAGATCGTGGGAACCGTTGAGAATTTTGGTTGAAAAAAGGGGGAAGTTATGGTCCGTTAGGTATCCCAAATTAATAAGGAGCTAATTTCCTGCTATATATATACAGGGTGATTCACGTAGACCGTTCGTTAGAAGTTTTTCCACTTCCCAGCGGAATAGAAATTTGAAATTTGGTCCTCGGCCATTATCGACAATTCTGAATTCACCTAAAATATTGGCAAGATTCCGTCACTTCCGGTTTCGCCGGAAATGATACCAACTTTGTTATTTTAAATGGAACCCTATAATTTTTATTACATATTTCAGATCGTCTTTTCAGACTGAATATTTCTTATTTGGGTTATCTTCATCTACCTGTCATAGTTTTTGACTTATGTCAATTTTTTCTTTCAAAATGTCACATGCAAGAGTTGCTTTAAAAAATCGCAGCTCCTGAACGCTTTGCAATGATGAAACGAGTTTTTTTACAATCGATAGCAAAGGAATCAGAGAATCTTTTGAGTGGTCAACAATCTACGAACATAGCTTCAAACGTTCACAATTAGTATTCAAAGTTGACGATGAGAAAATGTGGAAAAGTCGATTTTTTCAAATGTAACGTACTATTTTTGGCAACGGCAATCGATTGATGCTAAATTTTAGGGGCAGTTTCATCCACATGTCCTATGCCCTCTACTTATCAATTCTGAGTTATTTACGAAAAAAGATCTTCTGAAAAAATTATGAGTTATCGGAAATTGAGTAGGCTTTGGAAAATTTGTCACGTCAAAAAGTGACATTTTCATTATTAGTATTAATAATTGTTGGCTTAATTTTGGCCTTACAACAACGGTGGACTACACGAATGAAGTTGTTTTTGATTTATTTGTGATTTATGTTCAAAATGACAGCAAAATAAGACGATTGTTTAACAAAAAATACTCTAAAGACATAACTTCTTTCATTTTATAACTTACAAATACAAATATTACAATAGAACTAACAGTTATCAACATTAACCCTTTTGAAAGAAACAAACGTAACACACTTTAACAAAGCTTTGTCACTCATTACATTAATACAATTCGTCTTCATGCGAGCAAATTTACCCTGTCATCTGCGCTAAATCTGGATACTTTGCGTTAAATGGCTCGGCAAGTTCTGTCTACAATTCGGTCATTTTGACTATAAGTCACAAATAAATCAAAAACAACTTCATTCGTGTAGCCCACAATTTATTGTTGTAAGACCAACATTAAGCCAATGATTATTAATACTAACAATGAAAATGACACTTTTTGGCATGTAACAAATTTTCTAAAGCCTACTCAATTTCCGATAACTCATCACTTTTTCAGAATATCTTTTTTCGTAAATAACTCAGAATTGATAAGTAGAGGGTATAGGACATGTTAACGAACTCTCCCTAAAATTTAGCGTTCTATAGATTGCCGTTGTCAAAAATAGTACGTTCCGTTTGAAAAAATCGACTTTTCCACATTTTCTCATCGTCAACTTCGAATAGTAATTGTGAAAGTTTGAAGCTATGTTCGTAGATTGTTGACCACTCAAAAGATTCTCTGATGTCTTCGCTATCGATTGTAAAAAACTCGTTTCATCATTGCAAAGCGTTTAGGAGCTGTGATTTTATAAAGCAACTCTTGCATGTGGCATTTTGAACGAAAAAATTGACATAAGTCAAAAACTATGACAGGTAAATGAAGGTATCCCAGATAAGAAATACTCAGTTTGGAAAGACGATCTTAAATATGTAATGAAAATTATAGGGTTCCGTTTAAAATAACAAATTGGTATCATTTCCGGCGAAACCGGAAGTGACGGAATCTCGCCAATATTTTAGGTGAATTCAGAATTGTCGATAATGGCCGAGTACCAAATTTCAAATTTCTATTCCACTGGGAAGTGGAAAAACTTCTAACGAACGGTCTACGTGAATCACCCTGTATATATTTCGACTAAAATTTTATAAATTCGTCATCTTCAGGCAGGCTGAAATCGTCATACAATAAATTAGCAATTAAACTGCAGTCCTTTCAAAAATCAAATGAGGTTATGACATGTGATCATCTGATTTTTGAAAAATGATGTTATGATGGAAATATTAAAATTTTTTTTTTAAAAAACGGGAGAATCATTCTACTTACGAAGAATTAAGCTATTTGTTCACAAAAGTGCATTTTTAAAGTTTTGCAACTGGGTGCTTGAAAAGGGAAGTGCAGAATGGCTATGGCTATGGCTATGGCTATGGAAACAGAAGGTAGCCATAGCCATTCTGCACTTCCCTTTTCATATATAAGGTCCTACAGGATGAAAATGCTACAGATTTTCAGAGGAATTCACGTTTTCCCAGGATCCGGGATCCACGTAACCCTATTTCCATGGTGAAACATTATTGAAACATTATCTGGAGGTGAAAATACCGCCCCATAATTTACCAATAATTTCTAGAAGAATTGTTTTTATTTTTTGTGTTAATGTTTTACAATTTTTTTATTGCTTGTTTCGTTCGTCAATAACAACTTTTTAACCTCCCCAAATCCATCACAATTTAAAAAAAATGGGAGGTTACTACAATCACTAAAATTTTCGAATTTGAGATAGCACCAGATCTTCACGTTTTGGGGTCTCAGGAACCCAAAAAAGCGGTTTTCAAAATGTGTCTGTGTGTACGTACGTATGTACGTACGTACGTACGTTTGTAAACACGCCACAGCCAAAACTACTGGACCGATTTAGCTGAAATTTGGTGCGTAGGCATCTCATAACCCAACTTAGATCTGAAAAGCTTTTGGAGACAATCGCGCAACTAAAAATGCCATTTTGGCACATCAACTTTTTAATTTTAAATGCAAACCCCCATTTTTCACGTCACGATAGGAAAGGCCTTCAAATTCTGCTTCTAAAAATATATTCACTCTCAGTGCCCTTTTGACCAAAAATTAGAAAAAAATTGATTTTTATCGGACTTTAAAATCGCGGTACAGCCCAAGCCCCTGAACCGATTTAGCTGAAATTTTGCACATGGGGATTGTATTGCACGTCGAAGAGCTGAACAAATTTTGGATTTAATCGGCCCACGGAAAGTGCCGTTTTGGCACACCAATGTCCAACTTTAAATTATTCACTTATTTAACCATCCAAAACAAGTTTTTGAAAGATTTATTGTCACCATCAGAAAGGTCTTCAAATTCTGGTTTAAAAAAAAATGCAGCAGTGAAGCGGCTGGAACCTCCCCATCGCGTGGATCTTTGACTTGTGTTTGTAGCCGAATTAGCACAGAAATTGTATAAGACTGGTTTCAGCGACGGTTTTAGAACTGCCTAAAAAGGACTTACTTATACCTACTTTTCTCTAATGAATGTTTCAATTTGTTTGTTCTAAAAAAGTTCTAAAACCATCATGGAAACCAGTCATACATTTTCTTTGCTAATTCGACTAGAAACCCAAGTCAAAGATCCACGCGATGGGGAGGTTCCAGCCGCTTCACTGCTGCATTTTT
Organism: Pycnomerus fuliginosus; assembly: GCA_963924575.1. Lineage (NCBI taxonomy): Eukaryota > Metazoa > Arthropoda > Insecta > Coleoptera > Zopheridae > Pycnomerus > Pycnomerus fuliginosus. The sequence continues at coordinate 19,487,769 of OZ004622.1, forward strand.
TTGTCACTAAAACTGTTTTGTTTAATTACTATTATTTGCATTTATCGTGTCATCACTCATTAATCCTTTATCTGTTCAGTAGGTATAAATAACTCGCGAATCACTAACATCTTTTTCGACTATAGACTTATCGTTTGAATGCAAAATCTGTCCCAAATACGAAGTTAGGAAAATTCGTCGCCAGCAATTCGTTGCCTCAACAATTAATTCATCGCCAGCAATTCATCGCCACAACAATTCGTCGTCAGCAATTGGTCGCCGACTTAATTCGTCGCCGCAACAACTCATCGCCAAGGAAAAAAAAAGCATCAGATTTTCACAATGTTTATTCTTATTTCATTACATTCCATAATTTATTTAGTATAATCTTACATTGTGGGCGATTCCACGCAAATAATCGACCGTGCTCTTTTCGTGACAATTCAACTTTTACTTCATAAACCAATACGAATTAACTGCTTCAGCCAATCACAGCGTGACTAATTTGGCAATTTGTACATGTGGTGATTGCCAGGCAGTTGTCAAAAACGAGAAACGTCAAGTCTTGCCGAATACAACTCATGGTCTCAATATCTTGGTAATTCTTGTCACTTTGATTTAGACTCGCAGGCGTTGTTTTTGGAAAATTATCACTCGCGCGAGCGCTCGTGATAATTTTCGTCCCAACGCCTGTTCGTTGCATCAAAGTGACAAAAATTGCCGGCAATATTGAGACCACTTGTATACGATACAATTTAACAACATTTTGTAGACGTTCAGCGCAGTCCCTATATTTCTTCTTCGTCTGTGGTCTTTCCCCGCTTAAATCGATATTTTACCTTATTTTAAACTTAATTTATTATAATTAGTTGTATACCTAAATAGGTAACAGTAATTTATCCAATCTTCAAAATATTCAGTTCCAGGTAGTGATTAAGGCATTTTTCGCTGGGCATCACTACAAATGCTACAAAATCGTACCATTATTGATTATTTGATTATTGATTATTTGCATGGAATGTCAACATTGTAAGAATAAAATTGATAAAATCTCACGCGGCATTTTTTTTCCTTGGCGATGAATTGTTGCGGCGACGAATTGCTGAGGCGACGAAATAAGTAGGCGATCAATTGCTGGCGATGAATTGTTGAGGCGACGAATTGCTAGCGACGAATTTACCGGACACCCCCAAATACGCATCAAGTTGTCGTTGTTACACCCAAAGCAAATATTTCTCTCGGCTATGGGGAATTACAAGTATTTATGAAAGGTATTTTAGGAAATTATGGAGGTATTTCAGGGAATTATATAGGAACTTCAAGTATTATTGAGGAATTATGGAGGCATTGCAGCAGGGCCGTAGCCACGGGGGGGCAATGCCCGCCTGAAAAATATTTGACCAGTCCTGGATCGGACGAGTAAATTGCATCACATTGCTCATTTAATGACAAAATGTGGTAAAGAATTATTTGGCAAAGTTAGAAGCAAACCCAGAGACGCTTTATTCAAAAATCTTTAAAATGAAGGATGCTTTTGAGGACACTTACGGAGTTTTAGCAGCTGCTGCCACATTACATTTGGCTGCAGTACCTCAATGTGCGAAAGCACGTTTTCTGTATTACCACTGTCAACAAGTGGAGGCCATCGACTTAAATGAGTTTTTAAAAACTTTTGATGCAAAAAAAAGAAAACTTCAATTGTTTTAATTTGTACAGGGTGATCCAACCGTTTTGTCCCACTTTTAAATTGGAATATCTCCGTTGTCTTACAAGTTAGAAGGTTGAATCAAAAAGTGGATTATAGAGTAGACCTTCAAGTTTTGTTTGGTATATAGAAACAAATTTTTCAAGGTCAAACTTCGTCTCTGCGGAAAAAGTTAAATTTTTTTAAATAGAACACCCGGTATGTTTTGCATTTTTTGGTTAGATCTGATCATTCTAAACAAGTTTTGTATAGCATACTATAGCTTTACTTCTAACCGTTTGGCGGGAATTTTGAAATTTGTAGCGCGAACGTTGGCACTTTGAAGGACTGTACCGGGCTGACCACTTAAGATTTCAAAATGAAATTTACCACATAAATTATCCAAAAAAAACTTTTCATTAACAGGGCCTCAATTTTTAAATTTTTTTAGTTTTATTTTTTTTTCTCGAGATTTTCAAACTGCCAACGTTCGCGCTACAAATTTCAAAATTTCCGCCGAACGGTTAGAATTAAAGCTATAGTATGCTATACAAAACTTGTTTAAAATGATCAGATCTAACCAAAACATGCAAAATATACCGGGTGTTCCATTTAAAAAAATGTAGCTTTTTTCCGTATAAACGAAGTTTGACCTTGAAAAATTTGTATCTATATACCAAACAAAACTTGAAGGTCTACTCTATGATCCACTTTTTGATTCAACCTTCTAACTTGTAAGACAACGGAGATATTCCAATTTAAAAGTGGGACAAAACGGTTGGATCACCCTGTACCTTTGTGTCGTGTCGTTCTTTTTCGAAAAAATATTTGTGGGTAATATAGAGGTAGAATTTGATTGGCGCCAAAGTTGCAGAATTTGTTGATGGGGGGGGGGGGGGGTTAAAAATTTTCCCCAGTGAACCGCCCCGTTGTGGTGGACCAAATCGGAAACGTCATTAGTTGTCTTTCAGGGTCAGTGCTATTAGGAAAAATATTATATTCCGGGACGATGATGGAAGATTGATGGACGAGGCACACCCGAGTCCAGCAACCATCAGAGTCCCGGAATATATATTTTCCTTCGTGTTGCACTTACTATTTTTCGTCGATCGCGCAACTAGACAGAAATAATGAAATTTGGAACTATTTTTTAAGAGTACAGGAATATTTTTCCGGCCTAGGCCGGAAAAAGCGCTATTCCTGTACAGCTAGTGCGTGTTATCTAGCAAATGGCGCATTGCATGTCAAGAAAGTGACGTTTCCAGTACGATCGACGAAAAAAGAAATTTTAGAGGTGACAGGGCCTTTGCTAAAATTTATTTTATTAGAGGGGGATGTATATTTGTTTTTTTCACGTCTAGCCTTAAAACGTACCATTATCTTCACTTATCACTTATCTTTGAACTGAGAATTCGGTTTTTTTTGTAGTAAGTGAAAAAAGTACTATATATTCAACTATTTTAGTTTTCACGCGTCTTGTATTCCTCGGTGCTTCGCACCTCGGGCTTACAATCTTGCCGCTTGGGCTAAAATAGTTCTTATCTTTACCTTGGTCAATAATATACTATTTGTTACATAACATATTTACAAAAAGTTACGTCAGAAATCTCAATAAGTTATCGGTGCAATACCCTTATTGTGTAGGCAAATATATTCTTCTAAAATATTCCAATCACTTATGCAGGGACATCAAAACGTTCTCAGCGAAAGGAGGGCCAATTTATTGAACCTAATTTTACAATACTAATTTTTTGTATCAATTTTATCTAAATGATTAGCTGTTTTATGGTGTTATAGGAATTACTTGCGATATCAAAAAGGATCAAAATTCATACCTAACAGAGGTTACATAAGTACCTACCTATGAAATCATATCTCATGTCTTAATCATTTATTTCCAAGTCTAGCCCGCATTGATCTATGGATTTTATGATTGAATAAAAAGATTCCCCACCACTTTCGTTTACAATTTTACACTTAAGCCGTTATGAGTTCCTATAGCAACAACAGTTTGCACAGGTAACGGTGCGGTAACGGCATGACGAGTGAAGATCGAGTGTAGCTGTTCTCAAACCTTTATGGAATAGTTTTATAGAAAATTGTTTAATGCAAATCAGTCTGACAATTAATATAGACACAGCCATGTTCGGAGTTATATCGATTTTGATTTTTTTGTTAATTCTGTTTATATCAATCGATGTTAGATATTATTTAAATGTGGTTGTCATTATGCTGCTGTGCAAAGTACGCCCCAAGCGGTTTTCGGTTGATGACACCATTTCATTGTATGGTAAGTAGGAAACTGTCATTTCTACATTAACCTTCTCTAGTAGAGAAACAATCCTCTTAAAGTTGAGTACAAAAAATTTAGGGTGCACAAAAGACCAACAACCGTTTTTGAGTAAATGTATAACTAGGGTTCACCTTGAAAGGCAATAATTCTAATAAGTTTAATGAAATCCATAAATAGCATTACGTTTTTTTCAAAACGAATAAAGATTACCGCATTGTGTTATGGTACTAAAACTGAACATTGAAAAGGGTCGGCTGTAACATTTTCCAGTTTCAAAGTCCCAATAATGTTCGGGATTTATTAATCGGTCTCCAAAAGTAGGAACCTAATAATAGTACCTAATAATAGTAATAAATTGATATTTACTCGCTTAGTGTTTTTCGCTTTCAAATTAGAACTAAAAATCGCAAAAAATGGAAAAATTGTTATTTCTGAGATTCGGCTAACGCCTCGTAAAAAAACTTTATTCTCGTGCGCTAAAGTATCATTTCGCGCCCAAGTTGCACACAATATTTTTTCTACAACAATATTCTGATAGAAAAATCCAATTCAAGGAGAAAATAGTTACGGCTTTGCGCACTGTGCGCAAAATAATCACTTCGCGCACCAAATTGTTCCTCAGTATTCATCGAGGGGCGGTTCACTACTCGAAGTAGGTGTACACTTCAGTTCGAAGTACTCGAAGTACCTGTCGAAGTACTCGAAGTACATCTCGAAGTACTGGAAGTACTCGAAGTACTCGAAGTACATGTCGAAGTACTCGAAGTACATGTCGAAGTACTCGAAGTACTTTAGGATGGAGCTAAGAAGTTTGCAACTGCGCATGCGTTAGAATATGTGCGCCTGCGTACAACCGTTTGTGTTACTGAAACAGCTGATCATGCTCCATTACCTATCATGCTTGGCAAACTGGATGGAATCCTCGGGTGACGGTAATTTAAAACTCCTTAGCCCTAAGTTTTGTACATTTATTAATATTGATAAATATACAGTGTAGGTAATTTTTCGATGCTCACCATTAGGATATCCTAAACGGTAAAAGATACGGGATTATGGTTAAATTAGAGAAAAGTTGCGCTATTTCTTGGTGACTAAGAGTCTGTAGAGAAATTCCAAATATTTTGATTCGTTCCTGAGTTATTACAGAAAATCGGAAAATTGACAATTTAAAGAAAAACTAATATCTTCTTAACGCTTGATGTTATTAAATGAAACTTGGAACTTTTATATTTTTGACAGCTGTCAATTGAATCGCATTAACAGAAATTTTCTAGGCCTTCTAGATTTTGAATAAAGACGGTCAACTTTTCTTTTTCTTATGAGCGCCATATTGAATTTTAACACCGCCGGATACACAGAACAATTAGCTTCTCAAAAAAAAACGGTCTGGGTAAATTTTGCTTTCGCACTTTTATAGTTATTTTCATGCTGGAGATTACTAAAACGGAAGTCTGCCATAAATCTAATGGAACAGGGGCTAATGGCGGCCATTTTCATTTTTCGAAAAATGCAGCAGAGAAGCGGCTGGAACCTCCCCAACGCATGGGTCTTTGATTTCCGTGACTTGTGTTTAAGATTTTAAAGTTGATATGCCTAAATGACACTTCCCGTGGACCAATTGCTCCCAAAAGTCTTTCAGCTCTTCAATGGGTTACCTAACCTCCATGTACCAAATTTCGGACAAATCGCTCCAGTAGTTTGGGGCTATAACGTGGTTTCAGTGTTATTACAAAATTTCGATTTTTCTACCCAAAGGGTACTAAATGCGAATAAATTTTATCTCATTTAAAACCAGAATTTGAAGACCTTTCTGATGATAACAATAAATCTTTCAAAAAGTTGTTTTTGATGGGTGAATGAGAGAATAATTTTAAGTTTCGAAATTGGTGTGCCAAAACGGCACTTTCCGTGGGCCGATTGAATCCAAAATTTGTTCAACTCTTCGACGTGTAATACAATCTCCATGTGCAAAATTTCAGACCGATCGGTTGCGGGGCTTGGGCTGTACCGCGATTTTAAAGTCCGAAAATAATCAATTTTTTTTTAATTTTTAGTCAAAAGGGCACTAAGAATGAATACATTTTTAGACGCAGAATTTGAAGGTCTTTCTTATGATGACGTGAAAAATGGGGGTTTACATTTAAAATTTAAAAGTTGATGTGCCAAAATGGCACTTCTGGTTGCACGATTGGCTCCAAAAGGTTTTCAGATCTAAGTTGGGTTTTCACATGCACACGTACCAAATTTCAGCCAAATCGGTCGAGTAGTTTGGGCTGTGGCGTGTTTACGAACGTACGACGTACGTACGTACGTACGCACGAACGTACGTTCATACATACAGACACATTTTAAAAACCACTTTTTTGGGTTCCTGAGACCTCAAAACGTATAGATCCGGTCTTATCTCGAATTCGAAAATTTTAGTGATTGCAGTAACCTCCCTTTTTTTTAAATGGTGAAGTGGAGTGGGGAGGTTAAAATGGCAGCAGAGAAGCGGCTGAAACCTCCCCTTCGTGTTTACAATTTTAAAGTTGATATGCCTAAATGGCACTTCCCGTGGACCAATTGCTCCCAAAAGCTTTTCCGCTCTTCAACGGGTCACCTAATCTCCATGTACCAAATTTCAGGCAAATCGATTCAGTAATTTGGGCTATAATGTATTTTTACTGTTATTATAAAATTTCGATTTTTTGAACCAAACAGCGCTAAATGCGAATTAATTTTGTCTTATTTAAAACCAGAATTTGAAGACCTTTCTGATGGTGACAATAAATCTTTCAAAAACTTGCTTTGGATAGCTAAATCAAAGAATAGTTTTAAATTTGAAAGTTGATGTGCCAAAACGGCACTTTCCGTGGGTTGATTGAATCCAAAATTTGTTCAGCTCTTCGACGTGTAATACAAACGACATGTGCAAAATTTCAGCCAAATCGGTTCAGGGGCTTGGGCTGCACCGCAATTTTGAAGTCCGATTAAAATCTCGATATTTTTAGTCTTTGGTCAAAAGGGCACTGACAGTGAATACATCTTTGGACGCAGAATCTGAAGGCCTTTCTTATGGAGACGTGAAAAATGAGGGTTTACATTTAAAATTTAAAAGTTGATGTGCCAAAATGGCATTTCAGGTTGCACGATTGGCTCCAAAAGCTTTTCAGATCTAAGTTGGGTTATCACATGCACACGCACCAAATTTCAGCCAAATCGGTCGAGCAGTTTGGGCTGTGGCGTGTTTACGAACGAACGTACGTACGAACGGCCGCACTAACCGGCATTATCAAGCCCGAAATGGTATATCCGACGGATAATAGGAGGCCCACCGTAGTTTTATGAGGCCCGATTCGGACTTCCTAAAAATTTACGTGTATATAAGTTGATTATGATACCTACCAACAGGTGGAGCCTCTCTGTCAAAAATGGCTAGGGCTTCGTAATGCCGATACACACCGCAAAACATACACGTGTAGTTCGAGAGAACTGCCGATAGGAGGCGAACGTGTGATCCGTAGATAACATGAGTACGTTGTAGCCCGCGGTTAATAGGAGCCCCCTAAATGTGGCAACAGTGCAAGACATGGCCTCCACGTTTTGAAGCGGGACTACAGACCATTATTATTAAGAGGGGAATTCAGAATGTTCCCGCCAAAATAGGGTTATTTGCTTCTAATTTAAATTTGAGGGGAACTATCAGTTTGCAAATGCTTTATTGCCTGCAAGCTACTCTATAGTAACAAGTTGGTCAACAAATTATGGTTTTTGGCGCGAAACAACTTCTGGATAGTACGGAAACGCAGAAAGGCCACCACTTTTCTTTTTTCTAACTTGTCGACTTAATTTTATATCACGTCCCACAGGCGTAAAAAAGGTTAGAAAGAGACAATTAAATTCGGGTTCTTTCACCCTTCAGCCCCCAGAAACTAACCCCTGACCCTTCGAATTTTGCTAAATTTTTGCTGAACACCCCATTTTAGACAGCCGGTTATTAAAATTAGGGCAACGTCCCCCGAATGCACCTTAAAAGTGCAAATCCAGGTTCCATCTCGATCCAACCCTCGGAAACTACGCCCTGACACTTCGAATTTTGCTGAATTTTGTTGAACAGCACAATTTTAGACAGGCGGTTATTAAAATGGGGCTTAGAAGAGCAAATCCTGGTGGCACCTCCCTTCAACAATCGAAAACTACCCCCTGACACCTCGAATTTTGCTGAACAGACCCATTTTAGACAGTCGGTTATTAACATTAAGGCAACATCCCCCGAATGTACCTTACAAGAGCAAATCCATAAGTTGCACCTCCTTTCAACTCTTTGAAACTAACACCTGACTTCAAATTTTGCAGAATTTCGCTGAATAGCCCTATTTTAGATAGCCGGCTATTAAAATTAGGGCAACATCCCCCGAATGGACCTTAGAAGAGCATATCCAGGTTACACCTCCCTCCAACATTCGGAACCTACCCCCTGACACCTCGAATTTTGCTGAACAGCCTCATTTTAGACGGATAGTTATTAAAATTTGTGCATCATCCCCCGAATGGACCTTAAAAGTGCAAATCCGAGTTCCACCCCCTCCAACATTCGGAAACTACCCCCTGACATCTCGAATTTTACTGGAAGGTCCCATTTTAGACAGCCGGTTATTCAAATTAGGGCAACATCCCCCTAATGAATCTTAAAAGAGCATTATTCAGCTTACACCTTCCTCCAACCCTCGGAAACTACCCCCTGACACATAGAATTTTGTTGAACAGCCTCATTTTAGACAGCTAGTTATTAAAATTACTGCATCATCCCCCGAATGGACCATAAAAGTGCAAATCCAGGTTCCACCCCCTCCAACATTCGGATACTGCCCCCTGACATGACGAATTTTACTGGAAGATCCCATTTTAGACAGCGGGTTATTAAAATTAGGGCGCAATCCCCCGAATGAACCTTAGAAGACCATTATTCAGGTTACCCCTTCCTCAAATTCTTGGAAACTAACCCCTGACACCTCGAATTTTGCTGAACAGTCTCATTTTAGACAACCCGTTATTAGAACTAGTGCAACATCCCACGAATGGAGTTTAAAAGTGCAAATCCAGGAACCACCTCCCTCCAATATTCGAGAAACTACCCCCTGACACCTAGAATTTTGCTGAACAGACCCATTTTAGACAGATGGTTATTAAAATCAGGGCAACATCCCCCGAATGGACCTTAGAAGAGCAAATTCAAGTTACATCTTCCAACTCTTTGAAACTACCCCCTAACGCTTATAATTTTGCTGAATTTTGCTGAACAGCCCAATTTTAAACAGCCGGTTATTAAAATTAAGACAACATTTCCGAATGGAGCTTAGAAGAGCAAATATCCAGATTGCATCTTTCTCCAACTTCCGAAAACTACCCCCTGACACATAGAATTTTGCTGAACAGCCTCATTTTAGATAACCCGTTATTAAAAGTAGTGCACCATCCCCCGAATGGACCTCAAAAGTGCAAATCCAGGTTCCACCCCCTCCAACATTCAGAAACTACCCCCTGACATCTCAAATTTTACTGGACAGTCCCATTTTAGACAGCCGGTTATTAAAATTAGGGCAACATCCCCCGAATGAACCTTAGAAGAGCATTATCCAGGTTACCCCATCCTCCAACTCTTGGAAACTACCCCCTGACACCTCGAATTTTGCTGAACATCCCCATTTTAGATGGACGGTTATTAAAATTAGTGCAATGGACTTTAAAAGTGCAAATCCAGGTTCCACCCCCTCCAACATTCGAAAACTGCCCCTGACATGACGAATTTTACTGGAAGATCCCATTTTAGACAGCCGGTTATTAAAATTAGGGCAACATCCCCCGAATGAACCTTAGAAGAGCATTATCCAGGTTACCCCTTCCTCCAACATTCGGAAACTGCCCCCTGACATCACGAATTTTACTGGAAGATCCCATTTTAAACAGCCGGTTATTAAAATTAGGGCAACATCCACCGAATGGACCTTAGAAGAGTATATCCAGGTTACACCTCCCTCCAACTCCCGGAAACTACTCCCTGAAACATACAATTTTGCTGAAAAGCTTCATTTTAGACAGCTCTTTATTAAAATTAGTGGACCATCCCCCGAATGGACCTTAAAAGTACAAATCCAGGTTCCACCCCCTCCAACATTCGAAAACTGCCCCATGACACCTCGAATTTTACTGAACAGGCCCATGGGGGTCATTAAAATTAAGGCAACATCCCCCGAATGAAGCTTAGAAGTTATACCTCCTTCCAACTCGTTGAAACTACTGCCTGGTTATTTTATTCATTAAGTATTGAACCAATCCAAAGCAGCATTTAGTATACCAGTAACCAATCAAATCTTGATTACAGTAATAATACTACAACGTCAACTTGACACTACGTACCTACTCAATACTTTAATTTATAAAATGATCTGAAAAATGCGATTCGTAGTCTCTTGGTTGCCTTGTTGAGTCCTCATGGATTCACTACTCGTCAAATGGTAGATTTTTATCGGCCAAAGAGAACTCGAGCAAGCTCTCGTCCTCTTTTTAGCCTAAAAAAAAATTACCATTTTGACTCGTAGTTGACAACCATTCGCATGTCAAAACCAGCGCAATCAATCGTCGTATTACTAGTGACAATATTGCTGAGCAGCCCCATTTTAGACACCTGGTTATTAAAATTAAGGCAACATCTCCTGAATGGAGCTTAGAAGTGCAAATCCAAGTTCCACCCCCTCCAACATTCGGAAACTACCCCCTGACGCTTCCAATTTTACTAAATAGCCCCATTTTAGACAGCCGGTTATTAAAATTAGTGCAACATCCCAATGGACCTTAAAAGTTCATATCCAGGTTCCACCTCCCTCCAACATTCGGAAACTACCCCCTGACGCCTTAAATTTTGCTGAATTTTTTATTTTATTATCCCGCGAATTCACCAACGTTTCTTATATTTAAGAAGTATTAGGGCCGATTTCATAAATAAACCTAAGTAATGCTTCCTTAAAATTTAATGACGGCATTAACCAAAAAATCTATTTCATAAATTATTGAAAACCTTAACTTCAAAAGGGTCAGTGCCAAAAATACTGGGTATAATCCATTAGTTCATCTAGATATCACGGCAGTTAGAACTTTTTCGCAAAAAAATTTCATACGTGTAGGGCACTTAGACCCTTTTGAAGTTGAGGTTTTCAATTGCTTCGATAGTTGGCCCGATAAACTGCTCTCCAATTAATGTCAGTGTCAGTTTGCAAATATGGTACCTAACCATTAAAAACAGAAATGAACATAAATTATTGATACCACTAGTTCTTCTTCATCATATGAGAATGATGTGAGGTTTTTGCGAAGACCAAAATTGGGAAAAATCAAGTTTACGATCAGAGAGCCAATTTTTGAGTCCTCCGATACTACCGCTCGCAAAACGACTACTACCGTAACAAAATCAGCTGCTACCGTCACTGGTATGAGTTATTTGTCCCCTATGGGGTTTGTGCCCCCCCTGAAGCAACGTTTTTTTACTATTATCTTTGTCTACTAGGTACAGCCCCCAAGAGGACTACCTCCACAAAAAAAAATGAACTAGGTACTACCATCATCAGTATCCTCCCTTAAAATGGGTTATTCTTTACCCAATAGGCTATGCCATAAGCAAAGGTCTCAGCAAGGGTAAAGAGAAAGAAATAATCTTTCCACTACTATCGCCCCTAAAACCACTGCTACCGTCCACAAATCAACTGCTACCATCACCATCAGCATTATATTGACCTAATTGACTAATTAGTTAAAACGCGGTCAAAATTGCTTTTTGTTTCCTTACCGTCAGGAACGTCTGGGTATAAAATACGGGATTAAATTCGTTGGTACATACAATCCACCTTTAATTAATTGCAGCAATTAGAATTTGGGTTTGCAACAATTAAAATATTAATGCGCTACGCGTCTACTGTACGAACACCCCCCGTCTGTCCGATTTCACCCCAAATGACGGTACATCGAAATTATAATCATCACTAAGGGACGTTATAAATGCACAGCCAGTATACAACATCGGTACTTCCCCGAATATCGAACTGGCAACACCGCAAGGCTTCGCAATACCTTCAACATACATACATTATCTACAATCGGGCTTCGTATACACCGTGGAGTATACTCGGGACTCGTAATATCTGCCCCGTATAGCAGAGTATGAATGTTGCAAAAACTTACCCCTCGCATGTCCCCCCCTATTCTTGAAAAATATGAAGCCCAAAAGTGCGAAATATACACTGTTATTATGGTTCTAAGCCCGGGCTTCGTACTGCCTGTTGTATGTACCGGGCCTCGTAGCTTCCGTTAGTCACGTACGTACGTACGTACATACATACAGACACATTTTAAAAACCACTTTTTTGGGTTCCTGAGACCTCAAAACGTATAGATCCGGTCTTATCTCGAATTCGAAAATTTTAGTGATTGCAGTAACCTCCCTTTTTTTTTAATGGTGAAGTGGAGTGGGGAGGTTAAAAAGGAGAATTTTTAACTCATGTAGCTTTTCCAGTCTAAAACTTTTAAAAATATCTCATCTGAACGAGTGCTAATAACATTTTGTCATCCATAAAACCTTGTTATAACGTTTTTTGTAAACCTTATTATAATACCTTCAAATTAAAATCAATAAAGCCCTTTAAAATAATGCAAACAGGACAAGGTTAAAGCAACAGCCAAAATTATTTTTACTTTTAGAGAGATTTTAACTTTTTATTAAGTACCTACCTTTGAGCCTTTTTAAAATTCTATGATAAAATAGTAAGTGTCACGGCTTTATGACTCTTGTTTAAAAGGTATTGTAGGTACCGACCTATTATTTCAGAAGTTCGTATACTATGCACTATACATAATACATATCTATTACAAATAATTACAAAATTGTTTTTGATACCAAAAAACTTATCACTTACTAGCCATTTTAAGGGCACATCTCTTTATCTGAGAGTAAACCGCTTTTTTATTATTATTTTTTATTATAAAATGTGTTTAATAGAATAAAAACTACGTCCTGGGGTCACACATTTTTTTTATTTCCTTAATTACGGAAAAAAATCCGTATACGGATTTTTTAAAAGACGGTTATTGTTTTGAATCAATAGGGTTTTTAAGGGGATGGGGAAGCTAACACGTGCTCCTGGTGCCCATCAGGGTGCATTTCATCCCCTCTACAATACCTCTCATGCGTAGAACTTGTTAAAAAAAACAGATATTCCAAAAATCCGTAGGTAATGAGAGGTATTGTAGAAGGGATGAAATGCAGCCTGATTGGCATCAGGAACACGTGTTAGTCTCCCCAACCCCTTGAAAAGACAATTGGTCCAAAATAACCGTCTTTTAAAAAATCGGTAATTACTGTAATTTCCGAAAACGGATTTTTGGAATACTTTTTAACTTCTACGCTCAAGGCGGAGCAGTATATAAAATCGATCAAAAATTCGAAATTGAACTGACATCAAATCTTTACGTTTCGGGGTCCCAGGAACCCAAAAAACCTATTTTTGAAAAATGTGTGTCTGTGTGTCTGTGTGTGTCTGTGGGTGTGTCTGTCCGTGTGTCTGTCCGTGTGTCTGTCCGTATGTCTGTGGACACGCTACAGCCGAAACTACTGAACTGATTTTGATGAAATTTGGCACACATATTCAGTGGGAGATTTGTAGGTGCTGATTAGAATCTGGGCTACATCGGCTCACGGAAAGTGCCTTTTTGGCACATCAACTTTAAAAATTTAAATGCAAACCCCCATTTTTCGCATTACCATATGAATGCTCTTCAAATTCTGCTTCTAAAAATGTATTCACACTTGGGCCCTTTTGACCAAAAAATGGTGTCGTGAAAAAAAAACTATGCATAAATGTATATTTTTATTACCGGATTTGATAACTGATTTTTTTTCAAGCCGAAAACCTTAGTGCCATTTTTTCGAAAAATGTCATTTTAGTGGCAATTTATTTTATTGTCTGTGCGGGAGAGGAGCTGATTAGATTTTGAAGCCGATCAGTCAACCCGAAGTGCCCTTTTGGGATAGCAACTTTCTTATTTTAAATATTTAAAAATTTAATAAATGCTGCTGTTATTAATCCAATGCAGTGCGGCGTAGAAGTTCCTGCCGTCTCCGAGACCGCCTTTTTTTTTTTTTTTTAACTAATTCTACGCATGAGAGGTATTGTAGAGGGGATGAAATGACCCCAGAACGGTTTTGTAGTAAACCAACACCCTCAAAAAATTTCCACAAAAGCACAAGTTAGTAACTTTTTATATTTCTGTGCCAAAACTTGTCATTCTTGGCAAAAGCTGCAGTATTCCTCTCTTAACTGTACAAATTTCAGGTTTTTCCACAACAATGGATTCCGACTTTTACCTCACTCACATGAACAACGCCCGTTTCCTGAGAAAGCTGGACTTTTCCCGACTCCACTTCTACCTCAGGACAGGCTTATACGGCATTCTTGTCAAGAAGAGGATTATAGTCCTGCAAAATGCTTGTACAGTTCGCTACAGACGACCAATATCCATCTTTACCCTATACAAAGTGAACACTAAGGTATCACATTTTTGCCATCTTCCTCTTTGACCACCGATTTTCAGATAATTTATTACGACGAGAAAAATATTTACTTCGAACACCAATTCGTGACACTACAAGACGGATTTGTGCGAACTGTAGTGATCAGCAAACAGACTTTCGTACACGGAAATGCAATGGAAATTATGAATCAACTTCTAGACAGGGAGGAATCGTTCGAGCCCAAGATGCCCTCCGAACTTGAAGACTGGATTGAAATGAACAAAAAATCAAGCGAGAGATTGAGAAAGACTGATTAATTTATTGCTAATTTTAACAAATACACTTTTGGGTGGTCATCATATTAAACTGAATTACAACAATAAAATAAGTGACGGTTGTGCTGAAGATGGCGAAAAGTGTTCTGCGAGTGATTCCAAAGAATCCAGCAGCGGATATTTCCGGTAGATTCTGCGATGAATATTTTGCCAACAAAAGTAGCTCTTTTCTTTCCTCGCTGTTTACTGGTAGCTCTTCCTGAATTCTGTAAGCGATTTCATTCGCTAGACTGCTTTCTGAAGCGACCGAATCGCAAGCCATTATGACCACACAGATGAAAATCTGCAATTTTTTTTATAATTTTCTGATTTTTTTTCAACTCAAGAAATCGATGTTGAGGTTATGGCTGATTTTAGTGGTACAGGAGCGTATAAATCCAATGGTGTTATCAGAATTTAAAAATTCTTTACCGTTTTGAAGATATTCAGAAAAAACAGCGAGAAAGATGACGTCATCTTTCTACGATTTCTTGCAATCTTGATTTGTATTAACTCCTACGTGTTTCCTATGGAGTTAGGACAGCCGATGTCTGGAAATATCCTCAAGATCGCCAAGAAATCGTGGAAAGATGACGTCATCTTTCCCACTGTTTTTCTTGAATATTTTCAAAATGGTAAAGAATTTTTAAATTCTGATAACACCTCCTTTCTCACTAGAATCAACCATAACCTCATCATCGATTTCTTGACTTGAATCCTCCCTTAAATACCTACGGAGATAAACACGATCAACACAACTTGTGATTGAAATATTGCCTCAAAACGTAATCGCTCAACATCAGAATCTTTCCTATAAGTTAGCGACATCATCAGGTAATCAAGCGACCACAACAACTGAATAGTTGTCTTACTTATAAACGCCAATAGGAACCATCCAAAAATCTTGTTAAACAAACGTGTTGTTTCATTCAAATCCCTGAAAAGATTCGCAACTTCTCTTGGTTTCGACAGGGGTAGGTTTTTCTCCCTTTTCTTCCCGTCATCTTTATTTAAACAAAGAATTTTATTCAAGTCTCTATAACGGTAGCACAAGCCCTTCATCAGAATATATCCCAGAAAAGTTGTATAGAATTCGTATACATAACAAATGTGCTTCAGTATATACTGTAACGCTTCAAGCATCTCCGTGAGATATGTCATTATTTTTAAATTTAAAAATATTTGCATTGCAAAAATGCCTGCGACGATGAACGCAAATTTAACGTAGACATGGCTGTCGTAGTATTTGTTTCTCTTTTCAACCCTTAAGCACAGTTTGCGATCAATGTTGTAGAGGCTTTGGTGAAATTGTGACCAGGTGGATTGATTGAAGAAGGTGCAGATTATTATGGATATTGGTAACGTATACAGCACCAACAGGTAGAGAGCTTCCATAAAAAATATTGAAGTATAACTTCCTGGGTTAAGACTGTTCAAATGAAGAGAAAATAAAACGATTGCTGAAATTGTAAGAAATGTGGTTAAAAATGCAGCTTTTAATTTGCTGGGGCATGCTTTATTAGTGGTGTTTTTCACACTGTATGTGGGGTTAATGCTAAGAATACTGCCAATTTTGAATAACATTGGAAATTAACGTAGAGCTGCTAGTGGCAGGAAACTACTTTTGAAATGTTTTCGAGTCAATAGTTAATCTTGATTAGGTTTGTATCGAACCTAGCTAATGTGATGTTTATTCATTTGCCTAAATTATTAAATAATTTTATTAATATGTATAGAAATATAAAAATTTGTTTACTTAGTAGATTCTTATCATTGTATCATTTTATTTCCTTTGACATTTCTTTTTAATTCGACATTATTTTTAAACTTTTACCTTTCACTTTGCCATGAATTTGCCTGCAAACGCTTTCCCAGTCCTGGCGCAGTCGGTACCCTCGCATCATAAAGATATCCACTTGTCAGCGAATAATTTTTCCTCAAGTAGCAGCCTCCCTTTAGGGTACTTTGCCCCTAAAAGTTGACATCTATATCTATTATGCAGTATAGTTTTTCATTTATTATAAGTTGTCTGCAAGATTCTACTAAGGGCTGCTTTACGATGGAAAGTTATCTAAGAGCTATTTACACAATAAGTGGGATTCATACATTATTAGCGCATCGCAAGCATGTGATTTGCACGACGAGGCCGTAGGCCGACAATAGTTTATCCCACGTCCCTATTATGTTCAAAGTTTCTATGAGAAATCGATAGAAATTATGTTTTTATGCAAATTACAATTTTTTAACTTCTACGCTCAAGGCGGAGCAGTATATAAAATCGATCAAAAATTCGAAATTGAACTGACATCAAATCTTTACGTTTCGGGGTCCCAGGAACCCAAAAAACCTATTTTTGAAAAATGTGTGTCTGTGTGTCTGTGTGTGTGTGTCTGTCCGTGTGTCTGTGGACACGCTACAGCCGAAACTACTGAACTGATTTTGATGAAATTTGGCACACATATTCAGTGGGAGATTTGTAGGTGCTGATTAGAATCTGGGCTACACCGGCTCACGGAAAGTGCCTTTTTGGCACATCAACTTTAAAAATTTAAATGCAAACCCCCATTTTTCGCATTACCATATGAATGCTCTTCAAATTCTGCTTCTAAAAATGTATTCACACTTGGGCCCTTTTGACCAAAAAATGGTGCCGTGAAAAAAAAACTATGCATAAATGTATATTTTTATTACCGGATTTGATAACTGATTTTTTTTCAAGCCGAAAACCTTAGTGCCATTTTTTCGAAAAATGTCATTTTCGTGGCAATTTATTTTATTGTCTGTGCGGGAGAGGAGCTGATTAGATTTTGAAGCCGATCAGTCAACCCGAAGTGCCCTTTTGGCATAGCAACTTTCTTATTTTAAATATTTAAAAATTTAATAAATGCTGCTGTTATTAATCCAATGCAGTGCGGCGTAGAAGTTCCTGCCGTCTCCGAGACCGCCTTTTTTAGCATATGCATAATATTTTCGCACTAGTGAGAAGAGTACGTAGTTGATCTCTAAACAAAATTTCGATTTTCTTGCGTAAGGAAGTGATGTAAGTACCTATTTTCCCCACTTGTTACATAAATAGCACGAGCGTGCGATAAAGTAACTAGGTACGTGTTAAATAGTTATTTACACAATAAGTGGTATACACACATTATTATCGCATGCAAGTGTTTATACAACGAGGCCGTAGGCCCCGTTTGTGTAATCACATTATATGCGATAATACCTAAATAAACCTATACCAATACCACGTATTGTGTACAAAGTTTTATCTACAACCTTTTAAATTTATTTTTAGAGATCGGTACCTTGTCAAATAAATAAACGTACCTATTATAGCTACCTCCCGTAGTTATTGTTGGCACCTTATTTGTTACTTTATTTACACTACACGAACTACAATTTTGTGAACGTTCTCAAAGAAACGTGCGTTAGGTACCGTAGAGCGGGGATTTATGGAACGCAGGGGGTAATATGGAGCAATCGGGAGTTTTTTTGAAAAACCCGCCAAGGATACACGCAGCTGATAAAACAGAGTTCTGCAAAAATATGTCAGAAGAGAGAAATAATGTCTAGTTATAATAGATCTATGGTCTGAGTCCCGAAAAAGCGGTTACTGGCGAAAAAAGGTGAGTTGCTTTTTGAGAAAAAAAAATAGCAAAAATAGCACTAAAATATGCAACCAATCTGTGGGCTGCAATGATATTATTTGTGGGCCATAACCTCAACAACATTTTAGTGTCAAAAAAGTGAGATTTTTCTTAAAGTAAGGATTTTAGGACTGAGAAAATGAAAAAAGTGCATTTTTAGGATAATTTGGAACATGCCGAGGACCTATAGAAGAACATTTGGGGGCTTATCATAACTTTTTGAGAAACTGTTTTTTTTGTTTCTTATTACAAAAATTATCAGAAACATCAGTTTTATTTACCTAATTTCGAACTGTTGCAATATCATCATTTTAAGGTTATTTTGAAGCTTATCGGTGACTTTTTTCGATTTTTTTTTGTAATAGAACACATTAGAGAACGAGTTTGGGTGCTATAAAGTGTTCATTAGTAAACCGAAATAGAAAATAATAATTTTTGCAAGATCGTGTGTATTGTAAAAATTACCGAAATCGCTATGTCAACGTGTAATAGCTATTAACATACCTAGGAATGTTATGACTATCATAACAGACGCAGATGTCAATTGAAATCCGAGCTCGGAGAGCGAGGATTTTAAGACATCTAAGTCTGTTATGATTCATAACATCCGAGGTTTGTTCAATAGTTTATCGGTTTATAGCTATTAACATACCTAGGAATGTTATGACTATCACAACAGACGCAGATGTCAATTGAAATCCGAGCTCGGAGAGCGAGGATTTTAAGACATCTAAGTCTGTTATGATTCATAACATCCGAGGTTTGTTCAATAGTTTATCGGTTTAAAGCGATTAAAGCCAAAATTAAAAAAATGTTGCGTGAATTCGCGTTTATGATCTGCTTACCAGCCTATTTTTATGCATGTTAAGAACGCTTTAATCGCCTGAAACCGGTAAATTGAATTTACCAAGCACTATGTATAAGGTGTCTATAGAAACCAAAAAATAACCGCACTGTTATCGCATGGCCTGTAAGTGATAATACACGTCATCAGTTTGTCGGATAAAGAGGAAGCTAATGCTGCGTCTAATGTGTCAACATGAATAAGAATATAATGCACGCACAGGTTGGTCTCCAAGTTTCCAACGAAACGCACATGTAAACAAGATCTCATTGGGTAAAAATCAGCTATGACAGAAATTCAGCCAATGAGTGAGCACGATAGAGAACCAACATGCGTGCGCCGCTCAGGTAAAACTGAAAACGTCCATTGTTGGAGGTGAATTTCCTCCCATTTATTTCACAACCTCATCACAATAATCCAATTTTGAATTCCTATACCCACTTATGAATATCGCATGGACGTAGATAAATAACTTTTATATAATTTTAGGCTCCTCACAATTTTTTTCATCATATTAAAAAATTCGTATATTTATTTACTAAGCAAACGATTAAAACACACCAACTACCTATTCGCACCAAAATTATGTTGAAAATGGGAATAAAACTAGAAAATTTCACCCTCCAAAAAAATATGCCATCTCTGGTACAATCCCCTGCCTCATCTTTTCTTCTTTTCTTTTGCTGTTTTATTATTATTATTAAACAACAAATAACTTCGAGATTTCGCATTTGGTCTAAGGTAAAGGATGGCACATAAAAAACCCGATTTTTTCTTTTTCATATATCTGCTTTAGTTTTCGTACGATATTTTTCAGTATTATACTGGACGTGGCTGAAGGTTGACCTTAGGAACTTAAATTTAACAGCATTGATAACGCCAATGTGTGGTTATCCATTGACAGTGGCGTCTAGTCTGTCTTTTTCTCTTTTTAAAACAGTTTTCAGAATTTAAAAAAATGAATCCATCCCTTATTTTTTTGCGAATTTTCTTCCAACAGCTTAAATCGTATAATTTACAACTAAAAGCAGACAGAAAGCAGATCGAAACTCGGTGGGTCTTTTTGTTTAAACTGTAAATTATGTAATCGTAATCTCTATCTAATCGGATCATCAGAAAACTTTGAAATGAACTTATTTGATTAGATAACTAACAGACTTAATGGTTACCCTTCGATTGAAATTCTAGCCCCTAATTTATTACTTAAAAAATATAACGATCGAGTGACATCGACAACCCCAACTTTCAGCTACGTCCAGAATCAGATTGAAAAACATCATACAAAAACTAACGAAGACTCAGAATACCCTTTAGTTAACGTATTACCCATATCCCCCAAAAAGAAAATGTTTTCTTCTAAAATGCAATACAAGGCAATGAGAAAGAGAAAGCAGCTTTTAAAAAACTTTGATACCAACATATTTATCTACAAATTCAACATTTACAATCATTAACAGCCATATGAAGCTGTACACAAACAATCAAATAAGTAGCAGTAGCACCCAAGATGGAACACAACGTCGTTCTCTCAAGCTGAAAAAATCCCATCGCCGAAAATTTCAAACTATTTCTAGACCAATACTCAGCCAAAATAAGAAATTCTTGCCTAACTGCTGAATTTTCTGCAAATTCCTCCTGCAACTTATAGCACAAGGAAACCACTGCCCGACTATCTTCTGCCACTGAGTCGCACTTGTTCACGATGACGATGACGAAAAGCTTAAAGAGACTTTAAAGTTCAGATTTTGACTTCTCCACCTACCAATGTGTATAAGAGTAAAAGACAATTTCCAAACAATACGTGAACATCCAAACTTCCATCCTCTTCAAATGCTTGAATTACAAACATCAGCGAGCTCAACATTTGAACGATGATTCTGGCCACCACACAAAATAGAAACCATCCAAAAATGTTGTTAAAAAGTTGCACCGTTTCAGAGAGCATTCGCAGAAGTCTGCCATTTCTTCTAATGTAATCTGCATTGCACAGTTTATTGGAACAACTCAGTTGTTCAATGATTTGTTTTTGTTCAAATCCAAAAGTATCCACTAACGAATACGTCAAAAACCCGCCAAAAAATTCGTACAGATAACAAAACTGATCACGCCAAAAAGAAATATTACTAAACACTAATTGCTGGTAGATTTTTTCAAACGCATATATTGAATAACCGTCCAAAATTATAAAAAAGCCAATGACTGTTGATAATTTAGCCAACAAACGAGTTTTTCTGATAATTTTTGATAACTCCACATTGATATCCTCATTAATATGGCCAATATTTATCACTATTTTGGCCCATTTGTCCTGATGATGTAACGACATAATGATAGTTGTAACAGGAGCCAAAACAAGCAGAATTTCCCTCATCGTGCTTATAATACGATTGACTATTAATTCTTTACTTACGATGAAATCGGAGCCATTGCAATAAATTGTTGCTGTGAGCAGAGACGTGCTTAATATTCCTCCATACAGTTTAGTGATTCGTGGATAGATAAAGATTTTTGTTTCAAAATTAAAATTTGGAATTAAGCCGAGGATAAATCCGATGGTTGGTAACACTTTTAAAGTTAATGTGTTGGATTTTTTTGCCGTTTTGCCGGAAAGGAGTTTAGTTATGTTCATTTTTGGTTGCGACATTCAATTGACTGATAGAGGTAAAACGTGTGTTGTCGGTATAGATCAATTTAGCTCTAAGTGGTGGTTAATTGGAGTAATGGATCAGAGAATGTTCCGGTTGAGCGATAGTTTTTGGTTTACATTGTTATTTCCCCTGAAATTATTTCTTCTAATTACCTAAAAACTCTCGTAAGTATATTTAAAACTGAAGGAGCAATTTGTATTTTTTGGAAACGGGGTTTGTTTTTCAAATTAGGTATTTTGCTAATGCTTAAAATCTTGTACTTAATAGGTAACAGTGGTCAGAACATTACTTTTAAAAAGTAATTAATTGCCATTACAAATTAGTTCGTCGAAATTGTAATGCATTGAAAACCGAAAAATTATTAATTGCAATAACTCGAGAACTAGTGGACGTATCTTTCTGAAACTTGGTATGTATGTACGTTCGACCCACAAGCCTGTTGAAGCTGAAGGGGTGCTAAATGCGAGGCACTCTTGGTTTAGCTTATTCGCTCGCTCGCTCGCTCCTCAAGTCTGTCCGTCGGATAACTTGAGAACGAAAGCAAATATCGAGCTGAAATTTTGTACACGGGTGTATACCCGGAAAATCTCGGCGGGGATTGCTTTTGGGCCATATCGGGCCACAGGGGTGGGAGTTAGGGGTGAAAAACCGAAAAACTATTAATTGCAATAACTCGAGAACTAGTGGACGTATCTTTCTGAAACTTGGTATGTACGTTCGACCCTCAAGTCTGTTGAAGCTGAAGAGGCGCTAATTTCGGGGGATGAAATTTAGGGGATGAAAACCACAAAAAATATGATAACTCCGCAAGGGTTGCACGCATCTGTCGGAAACTCAACGTACACACATATATCGGTGAAATCTTGCAGGGGATGCGTTTTTCGCAAAATCGAACAGATTGGGTGGAAATTAGGGGTTGCAACTCGAAATTTCGTCGACGTGTCCGTTGGTTATAGAAATATTCCACTTTAAGTCGTACTTTGACCGTTACTTTAAACACGACTAAAGAACGCTAATATAGTAACGTACTTATAACGTTCAAAATTACACACATATTTAATGTTGAAGTGCAGCACCATTTTGACACGACCTAAAGTCGCCCATAAAAAGACTAAAGTTTAACGTTGCAGATGAAACGTTTATTCAACTTGCAAAAGTGTCCTCTGGTTAGAAATATTCCACTTTAAGTCGTGGTTTGAACGTAACTTTAAGCACGACTAAAGAACGCTTAGATTGTAACGTACTTACAACGTTCAAAATTACACACATATTTAATGGTGACCTGCAGCACCATTTTGACACGTTTTCAAGTCGTGATTAAAAAGACTAAAGTCTAACGTTGCAGATGAAACGCTTATTCAACGTGCAAAAGTGTCCGTTGGTCAGAAATATTCCACTTTAAGTCGTGACTTGAACGCTACTTCAAACACGACTAAAGAACGCTAATACTGTAACGTAGTTATAATGTTCAAAATGACACATACACATATAGTTTGACGCATTATGCACGTGTTTTATATGTGATCAAATAGACGTCATTTTAACGAACGAATATCTACCTTTAAAAAACGTCATAATCACAAAATGTCCAATACCATAACGTGATTTTGAAGTCAAAAAAATGACGTGTCTGATCTCACCAAAATTTCAACGTCACCTTTCCAACCAGTAACGTGAAATCAACCACCTCAACGTGATTTTAACGTTGAAAAAGCGTATGTGTGCCCGCTGGGGAATGTTAATTTTTCAAAATTTGCCAATTTGACACTAGTGGAAAGCCTAGACAGACTTACTTGTGGAGTATCACTACACCTTATCCAGATGTAGTTCAAAAAGCGTCGATTGAATTTCAGAATCCGACAAATGTAGTTCAGATTAATCAATTGAAATTCAGAAATCTTCAGATTTAGTTCAGATTAGTCAAACGAATTTCAGAACACGTCAATTGTAGTTCAGAATCCGTCAATTGTACAAAAATTGAGGAATTCTGAATTTCAATTGACGTTTTTTGGAAAATCAATTGACGCATTCTGAAATTAGTGTGACTATTCTGAAATATAATTGACACTTTCTGAATTTGAACTGACTAATCTGATGTACAATTGACGGATTCTGAATTTCAATTGACGCTTTCTGACCTACGACTGGAAAAGATGTAGAAACACCCCACTACACCGGAAAACTTGATTTACACAGCCCAAAGTAACACTCCATCGTTTAATATACGTCTTTTATGCGAAAAACTGGTATATAAATGGTTACAGTATTTGATAAATTAAATTAAAACGAATTTAATAAACCTAATCTAAACGCCAACCATTTATAGACGAGAAAAATACGTCCTTATCATTCTGAAATAATACGAATTTGGCTATACGCGAAAAAAACGCATATAGACGACCAAATTTTGGCAAATTTAAATGTTTATACGGATAGAATACGTAATTGATATACAACAATAAGACGTATAAATAACTAAATATACTATATGTCTTTCAAATATTTTAATAACACGTCTCTCATTTGATGCAAAATATATGCGTATAACAACTTGAAATAAATTGAAGACGCACAATAATGAATAAACATCCTTTACGACTATTAATAAGACGTATTTCGTATCTCACTTAAAGGCACATACGATATACGTCTTATAACCGTATGAGTTCGTTATTATAATCGGTCAGTCCTAGTGTCAACCCAGAGATGGCGCTGGTGTTCTGCACTACCACTGCTGATTGGTGTCATCGCTATAAAGCGAAGTTGGATTGTCTGACAAGATCATTCATATTGTTACTTGGGACCCAATAAAGTAACAAAAGTAGGCTAACCGACCAAGTTAGGTTCCCGGTGAGCTTTAGACTTGGATTTCTGATGCCAATATTTATTGGCAGCGAAAAGCCCCGAAAACTCTTAAGGAGGTTGGGCAGATAAGCCACAAGAAAATGAAAAATGATAACGGATGTGCTTGTAGGTATTAAATAACGATGCGATTTATTCAGTATATGCGTAACGTGTAATTCTATTAGCACAAATACGTTTATGGACTACAGTAAATTCCTGACGTATAATTTTGGTAGCATCGAATACGTTTATGAACTACATTAAATACACGTCTTTCCGGCGGACATTACTGCGTGTTTTGAATGGGTCGGCGCATAGGTACGTGTTATATACAAAAAGGTAACATGTTTATTATACGTCTTTTATACCACTTGTGCTACTTGGGAGCTAACACGTTTCGAACACAACGTGCTCATTATCAAAGCTTTGATAATGCACACTTTGTGTTCGAAACGCATTAGAATCAAGTGTTTCAGTTTTTCCCGGTTTTTCCATATAGGTAGTTGGGTGTTTCTCTTTCACCGAAGTTGTCCAGTGTTTCTGTTTTCTCATTACTTGAATTTTACAAAGTGACGTAAAGTCCTGACACTTTCTAACGGACGCGGGGGTTGTGTGTATCAGGCTTTTTCTGTTGGTTTGTAAACGGGTTTTTAATTCCGTCAAAACTATGTTAGTGTCAATTACCAGTAATAAAAAGGAACTTGGATGGGATCACTGTTGTTAATTATTGTCCATTGTTTCTACTCTCTGACGCTGACAGCACTTTTGACAAACTGGGAACTGAAAACCCGTTTACAAACCATCAGAAGAAAAGCCTGATTTACACAACCCCCGCGTTCGTTAGAAAGTGTGTGGACTTTACCTCATGTTTTCTCATTGCACAAGAGAGCAGGTAGGTATGTAAATTCCGTAGTTTGCCTTAAGAGTACAGTACGAGAAACATAGTAAATGGCTATAATTATTGTATTTTTTTGTAGTAGAATAATGTATAATAATGTTTGTAAATTTCAAGCCACTATTACAACATTTAACAGCAAAACACTTGAGCTATGATTGCTTCCCTAATATTTTACAACAGGTAGTTACCGTAGATATTACACTCGAACGTTCTTTCCTCCACAAAGGCCTAGCATGATGATGTCCTCTTCTGAGATATTTCACAATTTTAGGGCGAAGTTTAAAGGGAAATTTTTAGGCGGTTCAATCTGCCCCTTGGCGAATCTGCTGCCCTCTCCCCTACCTAATAAAAGGAAGGTCACAAAAATAAATAGGCAATTTGTTGACGATAACACTGTTAAACCTGTAGACACAGTATAATTTTAAATAAAAAAGTTTAATTATTCAGTAAATATGCATGATAGTTTTCGTGTTCTTTTTTATTGTCTCTTATCAAAGTATAACTATAATAACAAAATAATATGGGTAGGTATAATTTAAACACAATGTCGATCGTTGTCATTATTGCCTTTTTAAATTTAGCTTTCTTACATATTCTGTAATTTTATTATTATTATTAAATTATCGGTAGAGGTAATTAATTGGCATCAGTCTTGTCTTGTCTTGTCTTTACGGTATGTCAGAAATTTCGTTATTATTGATATAATTCGAAAAATAATAAAATTTACATTAAACATTTTACATAAGCAATTTTATAGTAGTTTATGTACCTAAGCGCGAAAGTGAATGTTTTCCGGATCAAAACAAAATATGGCTATTTCTTGAGACCCGGAAAACTACTGTTTTCACAACACGGGCGAGGCTATGGCAACTGTCGCCTTATTTTCGCAGCTAGACGGAAAAAAATGTATCTAATTTTGACATTTACAAATTTTTTGTTACTGCCGGTTCCACCGGAAGTGACGTTAACTTTGTTATTTTAAATAGCAAGGTGGCGGTTTCTTTACGCAATTCAAAAGACATTTGAATTCTCTTTACAAACATATCAAAAAAATTTACCATAAGTTTCAAAAATTGCGCCAGGGAACCGAAATATTTCAGGTCAAGTTAGCTGTGATTTCTGCCAAGTTAAAGGGAGTCTTCTAAAATATGCATATTGCCTAAATATTAAACATTTAAATAAATTTTCTAATGCAAATTTGTTCGTTTTTTAACTTATTGATAAACTCTTTATATTCGCTGAACCGTTGATTTTCTAAGCCAATTTTTACGTTAATTTTAAATGGAAAGGTACATGTTTTTTGAGCTAAAACTAAAACTTGGTTCTTATTCTTTCTAATGGACGTCAATAAACAGGATATACCAAACGAGAAGCATTCCTGATAGAGAATTTTGAGAACCTCTAAAAATCCGATATTTTTACACTTTTTCCAAAAAACGAACATCTTTGCATTAGAAAATTTATGAAAATGGTTATTATTTGCACCATATGCGCATTTTAGAGCACTCCTGTACTAATCGGAATAGTCACTTTAACTTAAAATAGCAGAAATCACAGGCAACTTGACTAAAAACATGTCGGCCCTCTGGCGGTCATCTTTGAAACTTATGTTAACATTTTTTGATGCGGTTGTAAAGAGAATGAAGATGTCTTTCGAATCGCGTAAAAAAAACACCACCATGCTATCTAAAGTAAAAAAGTTAACGTCACCTCCAGTTTGTCGGAAGTAAGAAAAACTTTGCAAATACGTCAAAATTTGCGTTTTTATAGGTATATGAACCCATAAAAATTTCAAGTTGATACTCCGAAGAATAAAGAAATGGCGAAGTGTTACATGGATTCGGTGACACCCGGTATATTCGAGTTTGTTGCTTGCAAAAATTGCACTCTTGCTTTGCAGTAATAATAATAATAATAACGTTTATTGTTTCTATGAAATAGATTTCAATAACAAGAGTAGGGATTTGAAAAACTTAAGAATGTCCATTCTTTACCCCTAATTAAGTTCCTTTGTGAATTTAGCATAAGACAAAGTGAAATAAATAAAATAAAATAAAATATTTGTTGTCACTATATTACTATATTTGGTTACATCATTCATTCATTGCTTTGCAGTCGTGTGCCCAGATGTGACGGGGTTGGTTCATAAGTCAAAATTGAATGTAGACCTTTTCAAGTTTCCCGCCAACAAGCCCGATCTACCATTCGTTAAATCTCGAGCTGACAAAGCCAATCGTACTCGTTCGTATTCGCGGTAAAATCTGAAAACCTCAGCTTATTTCAATGTTTGACTTATGAACTAATCCGAGAAGTTATTTAGCCATTATTTTTTCACGCGAATCAGTAATCGAGACTTGAACGCAGAATATTTTAGTTAATTATTTAGTTAGCTAAAAGATTCTATAAATATGGAAACTAAAGATAATAAGAAGATAAAAATAATGGCACAACAATAATTATTTAACTGTTAGTGTTGTTGGACGCAGGTTACCATAATCTGCTCTTCTTTATTTTATTTTAATGATGTTTGCCTTGTCCATGCACTATCACCAGAGTCCATAAAAATGATTTAGCCTAGGTGTAACTACTTTTCGAAAGAAAATAAATACAACACCTAATTGTTTTAATGTCCAGTCGTTCATCACGAAATATCTAAAAGACATTTAAAATAATAAAATTAGCAACTCCGATAATTATAATTAGGCAGGTACTACCTTCTGCCATATCTAGTAAAGTGTTTCACACTAAGTTCACTACCTAACAAAACCGTGATCATGGAAGAATCTACTGCCCTCCCCTGGTTCGAATACATAGTATTTACCATAGTACTCACAGTTAGCTTTTCAATTGGAATTTATCTAGGCTGCTTCGGGTCGAAGCAATCCACTGTCAGTGAGTACCTAATGGGAGACAGAAAAATGAGCTTGCTCCCAGTGGCCATTTCTTTAGTCACCAGGTAAGCCCAATATGTACAGTGGCCTTATTATGCTCAGTCATGCTTCCGGCATCAATATTTTAGGAATACCACCCGAGATTTACAAATTTGGAGGGGGTTACCTCTGGTGCTTTATCTCATTTACAGCAGTTACTATTTTCACTATGTTTGTACCACTTCCAATATTTTACAAACTGGGGATCACTAGTATTTACGAGTATATCGAACGCAGATTTGATAGAAGAAGCAGAAAGTTTTTTAGCTTCATTTACATTATTCGAGAGACTTTTATGATTCCTATTATTATTTATGCACCTTCTTTGGCTTTCGCCTCTGGTAGGTAACCCTTTAATTTTCTACTAAAACTGCCATATTATTGTAGCTTCAAATATAAATGTGCATTTTGTGGCCCCTGCTGCATGCTTACTATGCGTCATATATACAAGCATTGGAGGGTTTAAAACAGTGGTTTGGACTGATTTACTACAATTTAGTGTCGCTTTTGGCTCAGTTATTTTAGTACTAATTATGGGGGTAAGATCAGTCGGAGGAATTGAAGAAGTTTGGATAAGAGCTAAGCAAGGCGAAAGGCTTGATATACTTAAGTACCTTTTACGTTAAACTACCCTAAATTAATGCCATTTCAGTTTCAGTCCCGACCCTACAGTTAGAAACGAATTTTGGGCAATAGTTGTAGGACTAGGCGTACAGTGGATGTCTTTGTGCAGTACCAACCAAGGATGCGTGCAAAAGTACCTTTCAGTACCTACTTTGAAACAGGCCAGATTGTAAGTCGATTTTCCTGCACTAGATCTCTAAATCGTCATTTCAGAACTGTACTTTTCTACGGAATTGGGCTTATAATAGTCAAAACAACTTACGCAATAATTGGTCTTGTTATTTACGCAGAGTACTACAGATGCGACCCCTTCAAATCCAAACAAATTAAAAAACCGGACCAGCTTTACCCTTATTACATAGTAGAGTTGTTGAGAAATGTTCCAGGAGCGAGAGGATTCGTTATTGCTGGTGTTCTCTGTGCAGGTTTAAGTGCTCTATCGTACCACCTTAATTTCTTGGCGGGATTAATTTACGAGGATTTTTTGAAAGAATGGCTTGTGAAGAGAAAACAGAAAAGGAATAGAAGTACTGCTATCAAAGTACTTTGTTCTCTCCTTGGAATTTTATGTACTATTCTAGTACTAGTTGTGGAACGACTTGGGGGAATTTGGCAGCTCACTATGACATTTGGTGCAATCACTGGAGGACCAACTTTTGGTGTTTTCATGCTTGGAATGTTGTCCAAGAAGGCCAATGCTAAAGGAGCCTTTTATGGGGGACTGATTGGATTATTATCAATCGCTTTATTTGCTTTCTCATCAAAGTTTTTATTTTTTAAAGGGATAGTCGCTTATCCAGTAAAACCTACGTCGGAAGCATGTGGCAATGTAACTTACGTCTCTACGAATTTCACGTAAGAATTTCAGATTATTTGCTGATATGACAATTTTTACAGGGGTGTTCGGAATGAAGGATTATTTAAAATTTTCAAAATATCCTTCTATTATTATACACTGATTGGATTTTTGATTACGTTTATGTTTGGGCTTGGCATTAGTCGTCTAACTGGATATAATGCCAAAGCCGTTGACAAGGATTTACTTATTTGTAGTGGAAAGACGTCGGCCGATAAGCGAAATAATGCAAAATGCGATTATAGGAAAATCGTAGCTTCCTCGGCCACAGAATTGTAAAGAAAGACTTGGACTTAGGTTGTAATATAACACAATGCCCTACATTTATTATTGTAATCGATTGGTAGTCTTTAATTATTCTTTAGTATTTTAAGTATTAAAAATTAGTGAAAAGGATTTCTGTTTTTAACTTCTACGCTCGCGGAGCAGTTACTGGAATCAATCGAAAAATCGAATCGCCAAAAACATCAAATCTTTACGTTTTATGCTCCTGGGAACCCGAAAACGTGATTTTTGGAAAAGGTCTGTCTGTAAACACGCTACAGCCCAAACTACTGGACCGATCTGGTCGATCTGTGCACACTGGAAGAACTGATTAGACTTTGGGCAAAATCGACGCACGGAAAGGGACATTTTAGCACATCAATTTCAAAAATTTGCTTCCAAAAATGTTTTAACACTTAAACCTCATTCACAACCACTTCACGTAAGTGACGTAACTAAGTTTAACAATCGTTAACAATTACTAGAAAAGTCAGAAGCTGTCATGAACAATTGTTGGCCATTGTTAAAGTTTATTAGGTTACGTATGTACGTAAAGTGGTTGTGAATGCGCTCTTAGTGGCAAAAAAGTCATCAAAAACACGTTCAGTGACCACTTTGTAGGTGATGATGAGATTTTGGTTCAAATCGGTCGATCACATTAAGTATATCCAGATTTATACGTTTATATCCCGCCTCCCATACGTTTACATAGGGGAGCACCTCCATAATAAATCCGGAGAAAAAGTGCGCTTCTTTTGCGAACGTTGCTTAAACGTTTGGGGATTGAACAAAATCTTATACAGTGTTTGTTGTGGGATATTCTTAATAGATACGTATATACTGTCGGGAACTTTTTGGTAAGTATGTAGATCTTTTCTTGGCCAACAATTCTTCTATTTATGATTTTGTTATATAGCCCAGTCAATAAAGACCTGAATTTGGCAAATAGAAACAAAAATTACTGCAGTTCTGCAAATTAGTTGTAGCTTAAACCATTCCACTGAACATACTAAAAGTCCCCTAGGACAGGATGTGAGCTCAAGCCACCATCAAAGCTAAGAAGTACAGTTTGTGTTAAACTTACAAATATCCCGTGAAATATTGATTCTATCGGTAAAATAACCATATAACAAATTGAAGAGCGTAAAATTCTCTAGAATGAGGGCTGTATAAATTTTTTGCTGACACTAAAATTTAATCGCTAAATCGGCGGTTAAAGCAGTCTATTGGTCCAACGATGTCATCCACTGAAATTGGGCAGGTTTATGCCACCCCGAAATTAAAAACATATTAATATTTAGTCAAGTATAGTGAGTAATTAAATTCAAAAAAATTTGAAAAAAATCTCTACAACAAAACTACAGCGTTAACCAAAAGAAGGGAACGGGTAGTTTGTATGACAAACTATTGACATTATCGAAAAACGGTTCCTATAAAACTTGAATACGACTATCAAGCGCATCTTTTGACGGTAATAATTTTTTTTTACTTTACGTCACGGAGTGACATGATTTCATCGACATTTTTCTTAATAACGAAATAGTTCGAGTTTGGTGTCATTGAAAAGGGGACTTTTAGTGCCGCAGCAAAATGCGAGGCACTCTTTTAACTGAGAATAACATTTTTCTTTTTTGCATATCTCATGAAATAATGACTTTATCAATGAAAGCCATTAAGTTTGAATTTGAATTTAATTAGTCACTACTAAATATTAATATATTTTTAATTTCAGTTTTGGCATAAACCTGCCCAAATACAGGGGGATGACCTCGTTGAACCAACAGACTGCTTTAGCCGCCGATTTAACGAACAATTTTGGTGTCAGCAAAAAAATGTCTAAAACCTTTTTTCTATAGAATTTTATGCTCTTCAATTTGTTATATGGCTACTTTTTCGATAAAATCAATATTTCAAGAGATATTTGCAAAGTTAGCAAAAACTGTACCTACCTCTTAGCTCACACCCCATCCTTGGGGACTTTTAGTATGTTCGATAGAATGGTTTAAGCTAAATATCTTCAATCGTTTTATGCAGCGTTCACACTTGTACTTCCGGTTTAACCGGAAATGACTTT
Source organism: Pycnomerus fuliginosus (assembly GCA_963924575.1). Classification (NCBI taxonomy): domain Eukaryota; kingdom Metazoa; phylum Arthropoda; class Insecta; order Coleoptera; family Zopheridae; genus Pycnomerus; species Pycnomerus fuliginosus. The sequence continues at coordinate 19,520,205 of OZ004622.1, forward strand.
AATTTTGTTTTCTCAAATGAAAAGACACTTTTTTCTCAACGGAATCGGAATCTACGATTTTTTTTTAGTTAAAGATATGTATCATACTTGACCGGCAGTGCAGTCACGGTCACCCTAGATTTTCAAAAACATCGCAGTAATCGGTCAATAGATTTTCAAAAACATCGCAGTAATCGGTCAAAAATCAAGATTTTTGCAAATCGCAAATACACGTCACTCTTATTTTTGATGCAAATTCAACTGCGCAGTTATATTTCCTTTTATTTACCGTTATTTTTTAAATTCCTTTCACTTTTCACAATCTGCCACAATAGCAAAAATAATTTTTTAAAAATGTAATCGCGCAGTTGAATTTGTATCGAAAAAATAAGGTTGACGTGTATTTGCAATTTTCAAAAATCTTGATTTTTGACCGATTTCTTCAACGTTTTTGAAAATCTAGGGTGGCAGTGACTGCACTTCCGGTCAAACATGATACATGCTTTTAACTCCGAAAAAATCGTAGATTCTGATTCCGTTGAGAAAAAAGTGTCTTTCCATTTAAGAAAACAAATTTAAGGTCATTTCCGATTAAGTTGGAAGTGGGAAAAAAAATCTGACTGAAGAATTTTTTATTTGCAATATTCCATAGCCAACGTTCGCACTGTATAGATAACGTGTACAGCTTAAAAAGATGAAAATGCACATTCAGGGTTGAATAGGTACTTAGCTGATCGCATGAGTCAGGTAACAACAAAGGCAGCGCAGAAGCAAATTTTCCCTGTCCATTGCGTCTCCAAGTCCAGGCTACAACTAAATGCTCAGCTCTGGGTTAGCATTTTGTTATTTCTAAGCTGTATCTATAAGGTTTGTTTGGTCTCAACACACGCGAAAACCGTACATGGGCATATTTCCAGTCTGCCAGTAATGTACACACAAATTTGTGCGAAAAATAATTAATTCACTGAAAATGACCATACGCTGTAATTTTCCTAAATTTCTTATGTAACTGTTAAATCTTAAGTGTGTTCTAAGAGTGTAAGAAAAGAAAAGAACAGAAATTAAAAATATATTCATATGTTTAATGACCATCAGCATATGCTTTTTTACAACAAAAAACTACTGTTTCCTTTTTCTTTTAGCGGTAGATTCCTTAGCCACTCGATTACTTATCTCTTCTTTATGGAAACCTACCCAAAATAAAGATTAAATAGAATCTATGGAAACACTGGACAACTTCGGTGGAAAAATGCACTATCACTAGAAACACCCCACTACACCGAAACACTTGATTTACACTGCTGACGCGTTTCGAGCACAATGTGCTCATTATCAAGCCGAAGCTAAAACAACCTGCCTGTCTAGAAACTGAAATATTTATAGGCCCACCCGCGTAGCTCCGCCCCTCGCCTGATCTCGGTAGACCAATCACAGGTCGAGAAATGGTCACGTAAGGGTGAACACGTATAAATACAACAAGTCCTACTTAAAGTAGCGTAAACAAAGATGAATATGCGATCGGGCCTGTATCAGCGTTCATAAGCCTATCTCTAGACTTATGAATTACGATACTCTCCCAAGCGTCGAGCATCTGCATCTTGTTAACGCTACAAACTAACTTAATATTATCACTTATTCTATGGTCATTGTGTAAAGCATGTAGGGCAACACTGGATTTCTCAGTTCTGCCATATTTAAGGTGGGCTAAGTGCTCCTTAAATCTGGTGCTGATAGACCTTCGTGTTTGACCTACATACTTTAGATCACAATTTTGACAATTGATTTCGTATATACCAGATTTTTCGCTATTCCCTACTTTATCTTTCGGGTTGCCTAAAAGGTTTTTCAGTTTGTTTTCTGATCTGAAAACTGTCCTTAAATTTTGTTGGGCAAAAAACCTTGTCAAACCTCTTGTCAACTGAGGTTCAAAAGGTAGTGCGACAAATTTTAAGTCCTGTTTTTGTTCTTCGAAGCGAAAAGTCGTGGCGTTTAACACTTGTTGTTTGAATTTTAACTTCCTAATGATGTTGTCTATTATGATAGGTTCGAACCCGTTACATCTCGCTATGTCTTTGATTGTTTTGAGTTCTTTCTGATATCTTTCCTTGTTTAAAGGAAAATTCAGAAGACGGTGTGCCAAAAAATGGAAACTTGCCATCTTGTGTTGTGCACAATGATGGGAGTCTGCCGAGATAATGAGCACATTGTGCTCGAAACGCGTCAGCAGTGTAAATCAAGTGTTTCGGTGTAGTGGGGTGTTTCTAGTGATAGTGCATTAAATAGAATGTTCATTGATTTCAAACAAACCTGAACCAAACGCAGCTGTCGCTTCCACAATCTCATTAACTGTCTTTAGTTTCAACAATTTATTCTTCATCAATTCCAGACTTCCACACATTTCACTCGGCGATTCCTCCAAAGCAGCCGTCAGCATTTCCGTAATATTCTCCAAATTTTCTTGCCCTCTTTCCAATATTTCTCCATCACTTTTTATTTCACCAGAATCTTCATGCACAATTCGAATATACTCGCAATCTTCTTCGTTATTGTTACTAAATTCGTTTTTTAGGGTAGTCTGAAACTCTTCAAGTGATTTAGAAAAATCTTCGGATGCTTCAAAACCCGTCGCAATAGTATAAAACACTTTTTGCATGTTTTCATCATCAATTTTTTTCGAATATTGCTCTACACTAACCAAACAACATATCCAATCCACGTGTTTGCATAAATTCCCCGTTAATCCTTCGAAACAGGTACAAGTAAGGGTGTCAGTGTTTAGGATATATCGCAAATTTTCGTTCGTTTCACTGGGCACGATAAAAGTATCTTCACTAACAATTAAAACACGATTTAAATATTCTTCAGGGGGGGTTCGTTCAGGTTTATTCAGAATATTCCTGTGCAATGCATTACTTGCGGCATCCAGTAGTCTTTTCTGGTAGAAAAACATAAATTTGGTTAGAATGAAATCCACCATTTGTATCATATTGAAAGCGTTTACTTTTTCAAATATCTTTTTTTTTATTAATTGCATTGCGGTTTCTGAATAATAATTATTCCTGGTAGATAGCAGACTGTTGCGGTAATAAGTTGCCCACTCTTCTTTCCTACCCCAATATTTTATTAGAATTTTAACGTAATTCGGACAGTTTTCAGCGTTACTTTTAGCTTCGTTGTATTTTTCAAAACATCCCTCTTCAGTTTGTGCAAAAACCATACTACGAAATTGTTGAAAAAATTCATCCTGTTTATTCAACGGTATATCGTTCTTACACGACGTTAACCATTTCCATACGGATTGAAACACGTTAGACATACTCCATAACGTTTCTGATTGGGGGAAGATATATCGCAGTGCTTTTCTCTGAGCACTGCAATCATCCGTTAAAAATGCTTTAGGACCCTCAGAACAACCCCCAAACATGTCCGCGCCCCCCATTTCCTTCAATATTTGGAATCCTTTGGAAATTATTTCGGGATTTACTGACGACGTAATGATGACTCCCAGGGGTAACCCCCCACATTCACTAGGAGTCAACAAAATAAAAAGTCTTCCGCCGTCGAGCGCGATTTTTGCACAGGAGTCTATGAGTACGGTTTGGGAAGCGGCCTCGATTTGTTTGTGGACTCTCCTGAAGAGGGGTGGACATATACTGAATAAAGAAGAATTTATTGTAAAAAAATCATCTTTCACGCCCTTGTCTTGTGTGTCGAATGTGCTTTTGAGAATTCTCGATTTAAATGTGGCGCGCAATTGCTTCGGGGGTATTCGGCGGAGTTCGTATCGTTGCCTGCCAACAGAAACCGGTGATGTACCTGTTGCCTGGACAACGAGTATGGCCGAAGAAATTGCACCTCACGTTTAAATAATGGTTTCCAATTAAAAGATAGACAATATGGAGGCAAAATTTGACAAAGCCCGGTATGTGAAAGCAATGCAAAAGTCTGTCATTGTAAAATTTTGCCTAAATATTACGTCACGAAATAGAGAGAGAGAGAGCTACAAGTTTGGAAACCTTCATTATAAACTTTTTAAAAAAATTCAGCTAAATAAGCAAAAATTATTTATATTTATACGGCAAGATCCAATAAATTTCCAGTAAGGATCGGTAAAGCATCAGTAAATAAGTGAAATGTCATTTTTGCCCTTTCGCGTCAATTCTTACTATAATGAAAAAAATATAAATAAAATTTAGCTTACAGGAAGGTGTACTAAAGAGAGACGAGCAAGTTCCACTCCGGATCTGAATTTTTGGCTATTTGGCTAATGTTTCGTAGTAGAGATGACTTTATCACTTAAATTTAAAACAGTGAAAATCAAGAATATTTTCCACTTTATGTCAACAATTTTCGTAAAATAAACAAGAAAGTAGGAAATAATTTAATAATTTATCAATCGATTTGACATCAGTTATCAATAACGGATGTTTAGTAACATTGATTTGCCGATAAAATCAAAAGATGTACTCTGTACAAACAAAATGGCCACTTCCAGCTAAAATTAAATACAAGGTACTGTCAAAAAGCTACTAACTGTGATAAAAGTTTCGGAAGGCTTTTTAAAGACCAAATTTGACAGAGTTACCAATCATCTTTTATATTATGTAGTAAGAATTTTAGCAAAGAATTGCCTGGAAGTGAGATTAAGTTCTAATAATTTACAAAAAACTTGTTTCAAACCATTTTAAACGTAAAGTCCCGTCGCATATTAACGAACGCGGGGGCTGTGTGTCTCAGGCTTTTTCTCTGTTGGTTTGTAAACGGGATTTCACATCCCCCAAAGCTCCCGTCATCTCTGCCGTCACTCACTGTCAGTGTCAATAAACAGTAACAATGGGGGTTGAAAGAGATCTTTGTTGTTCATTATTGTCCATGACAGGAATTTTGACAACTGAAATCCCGTTTACAAACCAACAGAAAAAAAGACTGAGACACACAACCCCCGCGTTCGTTAATATGCGACAGGACTTTATGTTTTTTCGATATACATTCATAAATTGTAGGTACAATCATTAATTAATTAAAATAGCACATCTAACGTGAATAATTCAAATCGGTCAAAATACCGGAACTCACAATATGTCATAACGGGTGGCTATGGAAACAAATGAACGGCAATTTGTCGAAAAGGACGTCTGTCCAAAGTCAGTTCGTACAGGATGTCATCTGTTATTTTACCGGGGACTTGACATCTGTCGTTTTATTTGTGGGACTGTGCGAACTAACTTTGGGCAAACGTCCTTTTGACAGATTGCGATTCATTTGTTTCCATAGCCTCGAGATTGTACATATTTTCTGAATGACACTGTATGTATTCAAAGTTCGTAGGTATGCCATTGTGTCATTACTCTTTGTTACAATTAGAAACTTCCCTATTATTGGTATAGTTCGAAAACTAATCAAAGATAGAAAATCCCTCACTTCAAAAAGCAATTTTTAAAATTTCTGTACCTATACAGGGTGTCCCGAAATTAGTGGCCAAAACCTTACCAGTACATTCTTCTATGACAAATATGAAAAAAGTAAAAATGGTACTCTTGTTTGACATCGATAGAATGAGCCCTTTTCGAAAAAAATTGCTTTTCATTGGTTCAGGGACTTGTTTACGATATTTTGATGTCTTCTGTCACAAATTTTGAAGCCCTGAACCATTGAAAAGCCATTTTTTTTCGAAAAGGGCGCATTCTACCGATGTCAAACAAGAGTACCATTTTTACATAGAAAACCTCAAATTTTCAGATTCTGGAGTCAAATTTGAGAAAAAACTACTTACAAAAATGTTTGAGTAAATTTAGTCCTAAGCCCCTCCTGCACGAAACGCTTATGATCAAGATTTTAAAATTTTCTCTACAGTAGTATATTCACCATCAAAGACTTAGTAAAGATCCCAAATTTCATGTTGCTATCTTCAACCGTTTTTAAGATATCTAGAAAAAAACACTTTCAAAATGGCCCCTTTAAGGGGCCTTAGCTCTCTTAGGACTTATTTTTCGACATGCGTTCATAGGGATTTTTTTTCACATTTTTCATAGAAGAATCTACTGGTAAAGTTTTGACCACTAATTTCGGGACAGCCTGTATATTTCTTGGTGTAAAACAGAATGCGCCATTTTCGAAAAAAATTGCTTTTCATTGGTTCAGGGACTTGTTTACGATATTTTGATGTCTTCTGTCACAAATTTTGAAGCCCTGAACCATTGAAAATCCATTTTTTTCGGAAAGGGCGCATTCTATCGATGTCAAACAAGAGTTCCATTTTTACTTTAAAAAAACCTCAGATTTTCAGATTCTGGAGTCAAATTTGAGAAAAAACTACTTACAAAAATGTTTGAGTAAATTTAGTCCTAAACCCCTCCTGTACGAGACGCTTATGATCAAAATTTTAAAATTTTCTCCACAGTAGTATATTCACCATCAAAGACTTAGTGAAGATACCAAATTTCATGTTGCTATCTTTAACCGTTTTGAAGATATCTAGGAAAAAACACTTTCAAAGCGGCCCCTTTAAGGGGCCTTAGCTCCCTTAGGACTTATTTTTCGACATACGTTCATAGGGATTTTTTTTCATATTTTTCATAGAAGAATCTACTGATAAAGTTTTGACCACTAATTTCGGAACACTGTATATTTCTTGGTGCAGAAACACAGAATACAAATAGATGACAGTTACTTTCATTTTTCCATTAGAAGATTGGACAAAACCTTGACAAAACGAAACGGGAATGAAATAGACAGGTTGGCTCATACTTTTCGTTAGAACATAGCTCATACATCATCAAAACTAACATTTCATTTTATGGCCTTAGGACTGGTTAATGTTCGAAAAAGCAAAAATACGTCAGCTCTGATTTTAAAAGGTCTTTCAATATGAACAACAATTCAAAGGTACCGTAATTTTCACTCTCTTGTATAGTAATATAATATTATCAAACAGGCCACGTGATCATTTTTGACATCGCTGTAAACAAATCAGAGATAAACAAATAAGCGAGCAACAAAAGAAACAATAGACGCATATAAAGTCAAATAGTATTCCAGCGTACAGAGGGCTTTTTTGTTACGGTGTTAAATGAGCTTCAAGTTATGTCAAAGTGCCAGTGTCAATAAACGGTAACAATGGAGTTTGGACGAAATAATTGTTATTCTGTTTTTTGACATTGACAGAAACTTTGACGTAAATGGAAGCCCGTTTAAGAAAACTACAGCAAAAAGCCTGAGTTACCCTGCCCCTATGTTCTTTACCAAGTACAATCGATACAAATAAAATGATTAAAATGCAAAACGGTGCTATAAAAGGTTTTGACGTCTACCTTGATTTATATCATGTTTTTCACAGCCAACCCTCATTTACTAGGTAAAAATATATTAAATCTCTCTGTATAAAGGTCGATGAACGAGGGGTTAACCACTTTTGGTGTACGGTTCTCTGGAATTTTGTCAAATTTCTAGCAATTTTGGCGACTTTCCTGCAATTTTCTTTGTCATATTTTTTGGCGACTTGGAAATTTTCTAGCAATTTCGGCGATTTTTAAGCTCCTTTTCTGGCCTTTAATGTTTCATTTCTTAGATTCAAAAACCTTGTACTGATTTTGGACAAATTTTAAAAATACATCCCAGTCATTTACTATTACTTTTCTTCGACTGAAAAAGGGTTGAATCTGCCGTTTTTTCCCGACAAATGCCCCTACAAACGGGGCACCCTGAAGACGGTTTATCCTCTATATTTCCGAAACCGTTCGTACTGAAATTATGAAATTTGGTATACTGCATAAACTTTTGGCGCTGAATCAGAATCTGAGCCCACAATTTCAAACTTTTAATCAGAAGCGTACCCCCAAACACCGAGGCACAACAAAAAAAAAATGTTTTAAGTTGAATATTTGTCAAACAATGGCTCCTTCCGAAAAAATGTATTATATCTTTTTTATGCGAAATTAAATAAGCTTTAATTTTTGCTATCACTATGAAATCGATATTATTAATACTTGTCGAAATAAAAGTGAAAAACCGTCGGCGCGCTCCATTTCGTGACACTAAGGGCCGGAGCGTAACACCTGCAGTCGGAGACTTTTAGTATGTTAAATCATAAACTATTTCAATTATGTATCGCAATTTTTCAAAACTATTGGAATTAATTCCACTATTTTTTCTAAGTATCCTAAACTAAATAACATTTTAAATTCAATACGAAAAGTGACGTCATTGGATCGGATCATCAAATGACCTACCTACAGGAATCAATTAAATGCCATTCTCGATGCAATTAATGTGACATTTAACAAAAAAGGAAGAAAAATGCGCATAATCAGTGAAAGGTGTCAAATCCTCATGCCTTACCATACTCTACACTTACCAAATCACATAACCAGCCTCAGTTGAAACCATTTTTGCACTATTTTGATCTTGAACTTCACTATTAAACCAGTCTAGTCTCTCCTTTAAGAATTGATCACGTTTAAAATCCAAATCCTGAGATTTAAAGTTCTTTTGAAAGGCTTTCCTATACAAATGATAACAGTACATATAGTCAGGACAGTATTTCCTGTCTAACAATACTGCTTCATAATTTTCATGTTTTAAACAAATATCCAATTTTAGGATTTCTAAGGCAGTGGCTGGTGAATGTCCCCGTGAATACAAATTCAAGAGAGTACTCCTAACACCTTGTCCCACGGTTCGATATTGGCAAGGAAATGCATCGTTTTCTAAGGAATGATTATGAGTTGCTACCAACACAATTTTGCATGGCATCTCTTTATTAGGGGCATTATCTTTGTCTTTCCCCCTGTAAATGTATTTGACGGCATTTAGAGTTATTGTCATTCCTGAAGGGCAATTGGTGTTTCTAGTTCGATTTTTCAGAACTGCATTGTATTTCCTTTTACACACTGTTCGGTGACGACACTTGAGTCTCTGCTTAAAACATACATATCGCCCGGTACATTTCTCGGTTGATCTTATTGAATAGGAGAATTTATTTCGCTCTTCGAATTCTGACACCCACTGCCTGATTTTCTCCTCGGAACTCGCCTCAATTATGATCGTTGTTGTCAAAATGTCGTTTCTTGTTGAATAATTTAATATTTCAGTCTTCCAGTGAGGCAACAAACTCTAAAACAGTAACATTAGAGGGTAATTCGTAATTGATTAGCAGTAGATACTCACTTTAATATAATTTACTTGAATTGGATCTACGCGAGGATCTGCCTTTACGATTCTTTCATTAAATTTACAAGTTATAAGGCCAGTCTTGGTTTCCATATCATCCATTCTTAAGGTTCTAGGTTGGTTTGATCTTAAAGCTTTTGATAATGTTTTTTATTTGTTTAAAATGCATAAACATGACAATCAGCTGATACTTGACATGTATTGGTTGTTGTCAAACGTCAATCTAATTGTCAGCCGTCATGTCATGTCATTTGTATTTTGGCGATGTTTCGCGTTAACCCGTTGACCCGTGACCGGGACCGCTGTCAAAAGTTGTCGCGCTCTCTCTTATGTTATGTCACAGACAGAGGCAAACACAGACAAGTTAACTTGACCATACATTTCTGGTCAACGCAAAAATACATCTATTCGAATTTGTGTTGTTTGTCGAGTAGCCAATACTATAATTACACATTCCACTAGCAGAGTTGCATAGTTAAACACACTTTTCGATATCGCAAAAAAAACAAATAATCGCACATGGAATAAGTACAGGATGCACAGGAAACACGCTTTCGTTTTGCTGTGGTTTTGTATTATAAAATGACAGATTATATTCAGATTTTAGTCGTTTTCGGTCTGTCATGCACTGTGCGGCGGTGCAGCAAGATTGACGAACGTTGATTGGTGTTTGCTCCCAAGCTGCGTACCAATTGCAAATCAAATTGCCAATCAGAGGGTGTTACTTCTACTGCACTGCACATCGCAACGTCAACATGGTCCCCGGTAAAATACGGACTATTAGCGTGACGTAGGTCCGCCATCTTTGTTGGGCTAGGTTGAGGTTGTTACCATGCCAATGAAGCTAAACAAAGTGAGAATTTCGTTGTGTAGATTCAATTATGTCAGTAAAAGCCCATTGTATACATCATGTAACGATTTAATCGATATAACAATTCTTCAAATTATCAATATTATAATGCCTTCAAACGCAGCACAACTGTAAATGAAGAATTTGGAGAAAAATGCCAGAGAAAATTAAGCATCACAAAATACTCCTAAAATACACTTTAAATATTATCTCAAAGACAAAATTCACATTGTAGCTTTTATTTAATATCTAATCCAAAACACCAAATAATATTACTACAACCAGTACGCATTCTTACAGCACTATAGACAACTCATGATGATCCAACTATAGTCTGTCCGGGATCTAGACGACTTTTGCTCCCCGGGAAATTTGAAATCCACGTCGCCGATTGGTTAAGATTCAGCCATAATTAATCGCAACAAAATTGCGACGTTGCCATTTTCAAACAATCATTTTTTATTTTCCTGAGTCCTGAGTGTTTACTGTTTACCAACCGAAGAACCGCTTAGCGTCAATCAGTCCCAGGGCCCCGATAATCTGGTTAATCCAGTCGATTGTTGTACAAACTGCAAGTTGAACTTGAACATTCGAGTGTATTGTGGGCTGCCTACCATAGATAGTTTCACTTTCATTGCAAACATTGATCTAGTATTACTGTGGATGGGCCTGACCTGGTTCAAGTTACGCTTGGCTCTAAGATATCACAGACAAGCAGGTATAAGGGTTTTCAGCATAAAAGGATGGAAGATGTGCCATGTCAGACCCCCTATGCGCCGCCATAAACAGTATACCATCTGCGCATAGTGCGCTGCCGCTTGATTGGCTTGACGGCACAATTAGAAAAGGACCCTCTTATACTAAAAACCCTTATTGCTTTCGCTCTCATACGTGCGCACGGTGCGCACGGATTCAACGAAATGCAACCAATTATACATTCTTCGTTCATTTAATCCTACGTATTTTTAATTTCACACAATTATGCCTTACGAAGACAAATTAACTTCGGAAAAAATTAACAGATTGAAGAGCAGTCATTAAGTTATTTAATGACTATTCCAAATTTGTTATTTTGTTGAAATAAATTTAAGAAATTTAGGAAATCTCATCAAGATTTTTTCTTAATTTTTTTCTTTAATTTAATTCAACAAAATAACAAATCTGGAATAGTCAATGAACAATGTAACGACTGCTCTTCCAATTGTAAATTTTTTCCGAAGTTAATTTGTCTTCGTAAGGCATATTTTTGTGAAATTAAAAATACACAGGATTAAATGAAAGAAGAATGTATAATTGGTTGCATTTATGCTTTTCTTTTAGATGTGCCATGCGCTGCAATTTAAAAGCTTCAAGCGCGACAATAATTTAAATTAAAATTGAGAATAAAAGACTTTTATTAGATGATTTATGCGTAACCAGAGACAACTGCCAACATTCAACGCTCGAGCGATTTAATTTATTAAAAATTTAGAAACAATCTACATCATTTTGAGTATGATTGGTGTATACTAAATTACTAGCACTTACTTGTGGAATCAAACGAAGGAGCCTGGCTTATAGTTTTCTTCACACAGAGCACACGATGACATTTTGTTTTTAATTAAAACGACGAAAACACAAAATTATTGAACACAAACAAATGACAAACAATAATCTTATCAAAGATGGAAGACGGAGTCGAGCGAGATGACAACTTCGGAACAGCGAATAGCTGACAAGTCGCGCATGACGCACAGCTTAGAGTGAGCTAACCGATCTCTGTTTAGCGGACAAAAGACGTCCATAAGGAGTGCACGGCAGGGTCCATCCATAGTAATGCTAGATCAGTGATTGGAAAGTTGACACGCGTATTTGGTTGACACAAACTTCTGACAGTTGACAGGTGGTTGACAGGTTGACAGTGACAGTTGTTGATGAATTTACGATAATTTGATACGGACGGCTTTACTTTTGTTGATGTTGACACATTAATTTGACGTTGGTGATGTGCTAGTTAATTTAAAAAAAATAATTATAAACAGATTAAATTATAAACCTCAGTGAACACGATATCGGTGAATGTTTACATTTTTGGATGTGGTCAGGAATCAGTGATGTTCAACATTAATAATTATCATCGTTTCTATTTATTTTCCTCAAATACTAAACATTCCATTTTTTTATCTTATCGTAATGCCACTTGTAATCGCTGCTACGTTGACTAATTTTTAATGTTAGGGTCAATACGTGTTGTAAATAGACTGCTAGTGATGAGTGTTTCCTGTCTACAAATGATTAGTGTCATTGAGTTCCATTAATGTGACCAGCAAGACCGCATCTTTTGATTTCTAGTCGATTTTTGCAATAATAACCCATAATCATGTGAAAGATTCTAAAAGCAACATAACCTAATTTTTACCTAAAATGAGTGCAATATTGAGACACATACTTACGATAGGATGGCACAGGCTCCTATTAGTGTTCCTTCTCGTCTGGTTAGTGATCATAGTTTTCACAGCTTTTCCTATGATAGGAACTCACTTAAGTGCAATAGACGTCAGGACTTCAGAAAAGTTAAGCAAGGCCCTAGCTGACTTGGAAGCACTTCGGAAGCAGAATCTTGAGCTCCAGGAAATATTTAAAGATATAAATGCAGAGTAAGTAGCAATGCTAAATGTAAGATATAGCCCCTCTTTATAATTTGCAGCTTTTCTTAAATATACAGTAAAGGTAAAAGATACGGGGTCGGTTAAATTAGAGAGAAGTTGCGCTATTTCTTGGCGATTAAGAATCTAAAGAGAATTCCCCGATATTTTAATTCGTTCCTGAGTTATCACAAAAAACCTGAAAATTGACAATTTAAGGAAAAATTAATATCTTCCTAACAATTGATGTTATTTAAATGAAACTTGGAACTTTTGCATTTTTGACAGCTGTCAATTGACAGAAGTTTTCTAGACCTTCTAGATTTCTTTTTCTTATGGGCGCCATATTGAATTTTAACATTGCATGATGCACAGGAAAAATTAGCTTCTCAAAAATCTAACTACCGTTGACTTTTTTGCAATTGTTTTTCATCTAAGTTTAGGCTGATTTTACAAACTATTCATACCAATTTTCAAATTTTGACATCTGTCAAAAAAGTTCATGTTGCCTACATTTTTGAATAGCAAATTTTTTTGCGAGGGGCAAATCAATGAGTGAAATCAGTGTACAAGCTAGGTGAAATCATGTTGGTGAAATAGATCAAGATCAAGAAAAACCAGGCGAGATCAAGGGAAATAAGGTGAAATCACCAGGTGTAATCATGATGAAATCACGCAGGACGGTGAAATCAGTGTACAAAATTTTGCTCATAGATTTGCCCCTCGTTTTTTTGTGTATTTGATGGTGTCAAAATTCAATATGGCTTCCATAAAAGAATCAAAGGTTGACTGTCATTATTCAAAATCTAGAAGGCCTAGAAAATTTCTGTTAATGCCATTCAATTGACAGCTGTCAAAAATATAAAAGTTCCAAGTTTCATTTAAATAACATCAATCGTTAGGAAGATATTAATTTTTCTTTAAATTGGCAATTTTCAGATTTTTTGTGATAACTCAGGAACGAATCAAAATATAGAGAAATTCTCTTCAGAATCTTAATCACCAAGAAATAGCCCACCTGTTCTCCAATTTGAACTGCTCTCCATCTATAATGGTTTCCGAGATAGATCGAAAAATTATTAGATGGCTTTACAAACAAAGGAATAAATTGATGTAAACGCATTTACCATCAAAGTCACCTGTTTAATAATTATTGGTTAACAATTTATTGCTCGATTTATTGTTAGATAGGTATTGTATGGGGGGGATTTCACAGTCGGCAGTGGTGTACAAATTTTCGGCAGTGTTAGTGGGAAATGTTAGGCAGTGGTTGCAAAAATTGGGCAGTGGTTGCAAAAATTGAGCAAATTCGACAGTCGGGGGACTTCACAGTCGGCAATGGTGTACAAATTTACGGCAGTGCCCTGAAAATTCGGCAGTGGTGTACAAATTTTTGGGGTGTGAAATGCCCCCCAGTATTGTAGTAGAATCTCATTAATAAGTTAAAATTGAGGGGTTGACAACTGGGTAAAAATCTGTACACCAAAATTTCCATAATTTCTAAAAAAATTCCAGAAAATGTGCAAAATCATGTAAAAATATCCAAAATTTCCAAAAAAAATTTCAAAAATTTCTGGAAAAAATTGTACAAATTTCTCATGCTTATACACTAAAATTTCCAAGTTGTCAACCCCTCGGTTAAAATCGAAACAAAATGACGGACCGTCTATGTTGCTGACTTTGTGACGTCACAAAGACAGACCCAGACGTTTTTGGTAGATTTGAAATAGTCAGGAAGTACATAACGGCTCATCAGATTCTGATGAGTAACTATGTACTTCTTAGACTTTTTCAACTCTAACGTTAGATTTCTTGTGACGTCACAAGAATTAGCTTGAATCGCTAATATTTATAAAAAATTGGCAGTCTCGGAGACTGTAGAAACTTCTACTTTTTCACAGAATTTGAAAATGTAGCAGTAGGAATAAATTAACTTGTCGATCGATATTTTTCACCCCTAAAATGACATTTTTTGAAAAAATGACATCAAGGTTTTTGATCCGCCAATGCAACAGCTATCGAACTCAATAACAATAATATGCCCTTTTGCTATGGAAAATTCAAAAAAGTGCAGTTTTGTCCCTAAAATGTAAATTTTCAAAAAAATTGTACTAAGGTTTGTGATCCGCCAATGCAATAGCCATCAAATTCTGTAGTAAGAAAATGCAATTTTGCTAAGAGAAATTCAAAAAAAGAGCCTTTTTGCCACTAAAATGACATTTTTCGGAAAAATGGGACGAAGGTTTTCGACTTGAAAAAAAAATGGCTATCAAATCCGGTGATAAAGATATACAGTTATTCATAGGTTTTTTCACATCACCGATTTTTGGCCAAAGGGGCACCAAGAATGAATACATTTTTAGAAGCAGAATTCGAAGAGTTTTCATATGGTAATGCGAAAAATGGGGGTTTGCATTTAATTCTTTAAAGTTGATGTGCCAAAAAGGCACTTTCCATGAACCGTTGTGACCCAAAATCTAATCAGTACCTACAAATTGCCCGCAGAATGTGTGCCAAATTTCGTCTCGATACGTTCAGTAGTTTGAGCTGTAGCGTGATCACAGACAGACACACACACACAGACATTTAAAAAAAACACTGTTTCGGATTCCCAGGACCCTAAAACGTAAAGATTTGATGTTTTTGGCGATTCGATTTTATTAACTTGCTGTGCTGAAGCGTAGAAGTTAAAGATTGGCAGTCGCAGAGACGTAGAAACTCGAGGGGTTGACAACTTGGAAATTTTGGTGTACAAGCATGAGAAATTTGTACAATTTTTTTCAGGAAACGAAATCTTTTGGAAATTTTGGATATTTTTATATGATTTTGCACATTTTCTTGAAATTTTTTAGAAATTATGGAAATTTTGTTGTACAGATTTTTACCCAGTTGTTAACCCCTCGTAGAAACTTCTATTTTTTCCGACTTTTTCACAGAATTTGTAACTGTTCAGCAATTAACCCTCGAACTAACTGTATGATCAGATGGCTAAAAGGTAGGTCCTACCTACTAGATTCAAAGCGCAAAGTTTAAATCCAAATCGAAACAAAACCTTCAAAGTCAAGCAGGCTTTGCGCCATTAGAATGATATTTTTGGAAAAAATGGGCCGAAGGTTTTTATAATAAAAATATGCAGTTATACTTTTTTCACGGCACCGATTTTTGGCCTAAAGGGCACCAAGTGTGAATACCAAAATGAATACATTTTTAGAAGCAGAATTGGAAGACATTTCCTATGGTGATGCCGAGGGTTGGGTATTTGCATTTAAAATTTTGAAGTTTTTGACACAAAAACAGCATTTTTCGTGGACCGATGTTGCCCAAAATCTAATCAACTCTCCCTTAAATCATTCGATGTGCACATACCAGATTTCGACCCGATCGGTCCAGCAGTTTGGGCTGTAGCCTGTTTACAGACACACACACAGCATTTTCCAAAAACCATTTTTTTGAATTGCCAAGACCCTAAAACGTAAAAATCTGATGTTTTTGGCGACACGATTTTTCGATCGATTTTAATAAATGCTCCGCGAGCTAAAATCAAGTTAAAAGAAAAAATTTTATACATATATTTACTTAACAACAAAATACAATAATATTAATGAAACTCTTATTAGAAATTTTCTATAAAAAGTGCAGATTTACAACTAATTTATAACTAACTGTTACTCAATTAAACATAAATCTGACAATTATTATTATTTCAAGGTCCGTAAAAGGCGATCAGAAGGAAGCCATTGAGAACTTCCAACAACGCCTCACCAAAGTAGAACACGAGTACAGCAACAACAATAAGTTAGATTACATAAATCCCAAGGAAGAACCAAATTCAGAATATGAACAGTTGAGACGGAGGATTTTCACCAACACGCAGGAATTTTGGTATTTTATGCGCAGCGGTTTGTTGGAACTTCAGAAAAAAGTGGAAGATTTATCGCCGGATGTGGGCAAGTCGATACAGTACATGCTCGATTTGGGGGGTGAGCATAAGAGATCGTTGTTACACGATATTGAGCAATTGACGGAGGTCGATGGTTATGCGAGTTGGAGAGAGAAGGAAGCTAACGATTTGTCGGAATTGGTGCAGAAGAGGTTTCACTATCTTCAGAATCCTTCCAATTGCGAGACTGCGAAAAAATTGATCTGCAGCTTGAATAAGGTGAGCATGTGACTTTAAGTAGGGTTTGGACGTTGGACGGCACGTCGAGACTTTACTGACACTGGTGAACAATTTTGTTGATCAGATACTACTTGATTTGTAACGTCACAAGCGGCAGCGTTTGTGATTGCGATGTCTTCACTTTATCTTACTTGTAATAGGCGGCAGGTTTAAAAGTTAAATTTTTATTTAGTTTTGTATAACAAATTCTTGACCCTTGGATGTTAGCGAACGCTGGTAGTTTCTAGGATCTAACCAATCACAGAGCTGGTACCATGGCAACTGCGAACTAAGTTGCCTTAAATGTTAAACTAACTGGCTTTAGTGTCAATGACTATTTACCATACGTCATAGGATGGGCGACAAATTTTCATCTGTTTACCATATTGTCACAGGATATAAAAAGTTACGTTTCATCACACATCAAGTAGACCATGAAAGTTGAACGACACGTCGCGACTTTACTGTATAATTATTAGGATTTTATGCAAAAGGCATATTGGAAACGGATAAAGATTCAAGGAAAATCTTTGAGATGTCTACGAATCTCACTAAAAGGAGTCATTTGACGTAATTTAAAATTTGCATATTTTGAAATCTGAAGCATATTTTAATGCACGGAGCATATTTTTAAAAAAGCGAATATTTTTGCATATTTTATTAAATTCCTATATTTTCAATTTCTTTTTTCGAATGTCTTGCGTGGTCAAACGAAAAAAGTATTCCAAAATCGATACCTGTGAGTGTCAGTCTTTAATTTCCCCTACTTGTAGGTGATTGATTGCGACCATTCGCCTATTTCTTGAGTGACGTTACGCGACGGCCATTTTGAGGTTCAAAACATTATTATTTCTCCCTCTCCCGCCCATTAAAGAAAGGAATATCGGTCTCTGTCGGTCTCCTCCAAGTGCGCGCGAATCGCATTGTCGTCCTTTTTTAACGCGTTCAGATTTGAGCATAATGTGTACTCTTTTCTCTCAAAAAGTACCTGGATTTGCAGATACCTACCTGCCAGGGTCGAATTGAAGGGGTGGGTTAATTTTTTAGTCACAATTTTAATTCCGTTTATTCATACGGGTCCTCGCATGGTGACCCATGCGAGTTTTCTCCGTTTCTGTATAGTATTGTGAAGATTTCTTTACATTTATAAGCCACAACATATTGCAATACTGCAACTCACATATTGTAAAAAAATATGTTTGGTTCTTGAGTATTGAAACTTTTCCAATTGCCACAAAAAAATACCTAGATATATGTTATTCCTTGGAAAAATGGTTCAATGTATCTTCTCAGTTATCGGTATATTTATATATAAGTGCCTATTTTGTTTGTTTTCGATGCATATATATCCGCATATTATATCAGTTTTCAATGCATACGAATCCGAGCCCTAATAATTTATTATTAAAGTGGCAGGCTACTAAAATGAGCTTCGAGCCTGGTAAGTTTTCTTGTTTTCATAGCGTACCTCATGTGAGTGTAAAATACCTACTTACTGCTCCGCTGTATGTTGAGGCACTAAAATGTAGGAACTTTAGGTATTACAATATTTCCCCTAGACTGTAACAGCCCATTTAATTTGTTGTAGAACATCTGTAGTTTTATTTTAAAGTACACGCCACTAGGGTTGTTACTTGTTCTTGTTAGTGCGCTATCGCTATCACAGGGCTTCCAGTGAAGTCATTTAAATCATTTATAGTCATTTATTTTTTTAGTAGTCATTTAAAGTCATTTTTTTCACATCTGGGTCATTTATTGTCATTTTTTTTTGGGCCAAAATAGATTTTCTCCACAAATGATAAGTTAATGATGGATCGATCCCACTCTACGCTACTGAAAAAATCTGTCAAAAAGCATTATAAGACATACTTAGGGGATGTTCAAATTGTTCAATTGGATCAGTGAAAAAAAGACACTCATGAATTGGAGAAGAAGATTAAAAAAAAAGAGTACCGTAATTGATAATTTTCTGGTCAAGAAACAAAAAATTTCTTAGTTTTTCGTTTTAGAAATTGTTTATTTGCAATACTTGCAATAAAATTGTATTAACTTGTCTTGCTTTCGAATATTGGCAGGTATGAATAAGCTTATAGTTCTATCCTTCTCTCGTGCACTAGAAAGTTGCATTTGTATCCTTTATTAATACAAGTATGAGCATCCTGTAACACTTTATTCATACCAGCCAAGTGTTACAAGATGCTCACACTCCCATTAACAAAGGATGTAAATATAAACTCTTTGTGTGCGAGAAAAAGATAGAACTATAAGCAAAAGCTTTGTTACAATTTATTCATACCGGCCATTTATGTCAGTCTTCTTTCAATTAATGACCGGTATGAATAAACGGTAACAAAGCCTTTGCTCATAGTTCTATCCTTTTCCCGTGCACGAAAATCTTATATTTGCATCCTTCATTAATGCAAGCCATTGGCTGGTATGAATAAAGTGTTACAAGATGCTCATACTTGCATTAATAAAGGATGCAAATATAAGTTTTTCGTGACCGAGAGAAGGATAGAACTATGAGCAAAAGCTTTGTTACCATTAATTCATTCCGGCCACTGTCTTTTTCTTATTTACCGAGGTCATTTTTTGGGTCATTTTTTTGGGACTAGTTAGTCATTTTTATCATTTATTTTTGCAAAGTTGGCGCTGCTATCACAGTCCAGGGGGAAACATTGTAATACGTAAAGTTACTGCATTTTAATGTTTCAGCGTAATTCTTAGCAATTCATAAAAAGTAAATTATTCAGTAGTCCATGGGAATCGTTGCCAAAAGAAAAACACTACTTGTCAACATGTCAAATTAACTGTCCTGTGTCGTTTGATAAAATATTATTTGATAAGGAACTTAATAAGAAATTATTTTTCAAACAATTTCAAAGTACCTTTGCAATTTTACCATTACACGTACGTACTTAATGTTGGTATTTAAGGTTTTCATTTAGAACAGTAAATACCCATTAATATTCATGATTGCCACCATGTAATGTTTTAACGGCCTTTTGTTACATGTGACTTATTTTTACACCGACACGAATTTATCATCATACTTATCATTATCAATCTTTATATTAGAATAACAAACAATATGATTTTTATGGTCTGATAACTAAATTCGAGGCTCTCGACACGTCATTTCCTCCAGATAATCGACGCCAAAAAGCTTTTTCAATTTTTTGTCAAGTCTCAGTTGGCCAGAGAGTCAAAAATGCTACTCGATGAAATAAAGAAATATACAGGGCGCCATTTAAAATAACAAAGTGACATGTCATTATGAAGTGGTCGATGTGTAGTTCAGAGGCAGTCATAAGAATATGGCATTACCAAACACTAAAATGGTTCTGATCCATCGGAAGTTATACATAGAGGGTGGCCCCTCCCGTTTGACTCACCCTATAGCTTATTCCGACTTATTCAAGATACATTAATTAAAATTTGTACTTATGAAACACGGGTATATTTATGCACACATTTCTTCAAAGCATGTTCCATGATGTACAGTATGTCCCAGAAAGCTCGCACTTCCTCTTAATGGAGTATTCAGCATTAAGTGTTTCCAGCGTCCAATAGTTTTCTAGCTATAATAGTAAATATTTAAAGAAGACCAATCAAATTTCAGCTTTGAATTGCGTCATAAGATAATTTAATGGTGGATGCACTATTTCCTCTAGGTAACAAGATACTACCAATAGATGTTTCTTCACGTTGACCAGAAATTCTGGTCACGTTACCGATTGGTCATCCGTATAACATCCACGTGACTTAGAGCGCGAAAACAGCGTTTACGTTACCAGACTGACTGGTAACGTAACTGGTCAACGCGAAAAAACGTCTAATAAAAATTTATATTGGTGTGTCTTTTTACCTAGGAAATAGTGCATCTCACATTAAATTACCCTATGAAGCAATTAAGAGCTCAAATCTGATTGGATCTGACTGGAAAGCTATTCGGGCCATGAAAAATTTCAAAAACACGGGTCGACTCAGAATTTAGTGCCGACTACTCTATTAAAAGTAAGTGCGAGCCTTCTGGGACACCCTATATGGACTATACCGAGTGACAACGAGACCATGACATTCCAATACATTAATTTTATTTGGAGAAGAAAACGGCTTATTATTCTACTCATTAAGATAGAAACCTGAAAGTAAAAATGACCACACCGGACGTCATCTTTTGACATACATTCCAAATGGTTATAATTTTGAATTTCTAAATGGAACACCCGGTACATTTTTAAATTTTTTTGAAATCTAGAAGTCATTCTGAGTTTGGTACTGTCATTTTCTTAAGTTTTCTTTTGTCAGAGTTGTGGACCCAGAGTACTGTGGATACTGTGGTTTACAGATGGGCAAATTCCCATTGAAAATTCCCTCAAAGTTTCCATTGAAAATTTCCGGGATTTTTCGAATTTGCTTTAAATTAATTCTAGGCGGAGTTACCTTCTCTAAAATACCAAATATAACAAAGAACCTGAAAAATTTGGATAGAATATTTTGATAAAAGCGTTTAACTCTGTTACTGCTGTTCACGTGCTGGTCACAGCTTCAAGAATTAACAAGGTTTTCCCTATTTTGGTCACTTAACGCCCGGGCTCTTTTAATTTAAAAAAAACCGCTAAAGGAGCCAAATCTATAGGAAGTTATTTCCTGGAAAAGATTACCTGAAACTCGTTTATTTCTTCAAGTAGATATTCCCATTTTGGAAACTTTCCAAAATAGAAAATTTCCGCCTACCCATCTCTACGTGGTTTGATTTTTTTCTGGACTAAAATGGCAAGTTGGTGGTATGTAGTATGTATAATTGTATGCACAAAAATCGATCAGAAGTGAAAACCTCATAAAACGACTCGAGTGGGATACAAGCTTTCACAAACCTATTTTCAGTGTCTTTTCCAAGAATCTGTCGCCATTGTTCGCGGTCGAGGGCCAAGACTTTATCTCCTGACTGTACCAATAGTGCTTTTCATCGAAACCCCACCAAACACTTTTATCACTATGCGCATGCTCAAACAGTCGACTGTTTGCCGGAGGCGAATTTTTAGATATGTACGAATTCGCAGCGCATGCGCCGTAACTATATTTTTCGATGAAAAAGGTTATTGAAGGGCTCAGTGCAAAAAGTCGCTAAGTTATTAAATTAACCGTTTTTAGATTTGTGGCCCCATCTACCCAATTTTACATGTACTATCACGTGTCAAATTTGTTTGGTTACAAGAAATAGCTTGAGTTTAAACTTGACCATTCACAGTGTAAGAAGTATTGTACACCACTGAACGTACCATTATTAGTTTACCCTAAAATAACTTAAAGCGTTTTTTCTCGATTTTATGTTTTTCAATACAAATTAATACAAAAGGGCTCTATTATTACTATTTTTAAAAATTTTTATTGAAATACTGTCATTTTTGCCATCAGTTTCAAATTTTTCTCGGAAGGACTTATTTCCTATGTTTTCAAATGCAAGTTTGTATTTCAATACATAAAACCGAGAAAAAACGCCTTTGAAGGTCTTCGGGAGTTTCGCTGTCTAACGCCTGTAGGTCCTTGAAGGCACTGGTGGAGTTTATTGCGCTTGGCCCCGTATGATACGCATGCGTTGATCTTGTGGCATTTCTAATGCATTTATACGTCCTTTGTCACTATTGTCAACAGAATCTGGGACCTTTCACGTTTGCCACGTGGTATTAACCTCCCCAACTCCATCACAATTTTAAAAAAATGGGAGGTTACTGCAATCACTAAAATTTTTGAATTTGAGATAGCACCAGATCTTCACGTTTTGGGGTCTCAGGAACCCAAAAAAGCGGTTTTCAAAATGTGTCTGTGTGTGTGTACGTACGTTTGTACGTACGTATGTACGTACGTACGTACGTTTGTAAACACGCCACAGCCAAAGCTACTAGACCGATTTAGCTGAAATTTGGTGCGTAGGCATCTCATAACCCAACTTAGATCTGAAAAGCTTTTGGAGCCAATCGCGCAACTAGAAATGCCATTTCGGCACATCAACTTTTAAATTTTAAATGCAAACCCCCATTTTTCACGTCACGATAGGAAAGGCTTTCAAATTCTGCTTCTAAAAATGTATTCACTCTCAGTGCCCTTTTGACCAAAAATAAAAAAAAAATTGATTTTTATCGGACTTTAAAATCACGGTACAGCCCAAACCCCTGAACCGGTTTAGCTGAAATTTTGCACATGGGGATTGTATTGCACGTCGAAGAGCTGAACAAATTTTGGATTCCATCGGCCCACGGAAAGTGCCGTTTTGGCACACCAATGTCCAACTTTAAATTATTCACTTATTTAACCATCCAAAACAAGTTTTTGAAAGATTTATTGTCACCATCAGAAAGGTCTTCAAATTCTGGTTTAAAAAAAATGCAGCAGTGAAGCGGCTGGAACCTCCCCATCGCGTGGATCTTTGACTTGTGTTTCTAGCCGAATTAGCACAGAAATTGTATAAGACTGGTTTCAACGACGGTTTTAGAACTTTGGGGGTCCTGCCAAAAAAGGACTTACTTATACCTACTTTTCTCTGATGAATATTTCAATTTGTGTGTTCTAAAAAAGTTCTAAAACCATGATGGAAACCAGTCATACATTTTCTTTGCTAATTCGACTAGAAACCCAAGTCAAAGATCCACGCGATGGGGAGGTTCCAGCCGCTTCACTGCTGCATTTTTTAACCTACAATCATGATAAATGACACATAACTGACAGTAGACATTCATGTAAAATCTGTCGGCGGTCAAAAAATGACTGCGCATACGGCCATATATATAGCAGCATGACGTCACTCTTACAGGACCTATTTGTGAATGCCCCCCGCTAGACGCATACAAAGTGTCGCAGACTTATAGGGACAACATCTAAACACAGCTTTCTTACGTGAAAATAAGGCAAAAAATAAGAATTAGTTCTTTTCCTAGAATGGATTATGTGGGAGCTATGCCCCCCCAAAAGGGTGCCCAAAGATAAGTTTTTTCGAATTCCTCAAAAAGTGTAATTAACTAGACTTTGGAATTTAGACCATCGCCTAGTAGGATAAAACGTTTCATTATGGTTATTTTTCAGACTTTTAATTACGTAGGTACATCAAAGGCTTGCGTTCTTGGGGAGGGCCTTTCACATTTTCTGAATTTTTTTCTGCAAGTGCTTCTTGTTTGACAAAGTAATAAGAAGACTATCATCGGCAGTCCACAATTCACCAAAAAGTATTCTTGTGTGCATGTGGCTAAGATTCGAGTTAAATGCTCTTCATTAATTTACTGCGAAAGAATTACAAAATAAATCCAACTACTGAAGACTTAATTGTTCTATGTGGAATCAACTTTAGATAATGCATTGCATCTTTTTGAACTCCAATTTTTGAATTTGGGGATAAAATCCATTCAATTACTATACCAGAACTTAAATTTTTCTGGAACTGTACAACCCTAATTTGTAAGGGCGTGTACTTTTGACAATTTGATCGAAATTTGGCGGGAAAGTAAAACATCACATAACCAAATTTTCTAGGGTTTATTTTTATTGTTAGCAGCAGTGTCACAGATAAACGTACCTGAGGCTTTTTCGTGAATATTTTTCTTTGCACTTTACTCAAAAGTGCAGACCATTTTGGCCTAATTCAGAGCAATTGCAAAATTTTGACATTTGTCATGTTTTCTGACGTATCCCATTGAAATCGCTTCTACCAACTCACCTGTTAGCAAAATTCCTTGTAAAAGTTCCTCAGACCAACCTAAAATTCAAATTTTGACGTTCTGTCACTTCAATAGAAAATATACGCTTCTGGAAAACCTGGAAAACCCGGAATTGTCAGGGAATTTCTATGGACTGAAAAAGTCAGGGAATTTCGGGATTTTCTGTGTTTTTCTGGAATTTTTTATAAGTACGGACAATCAAACATCAATAAAATTAATTACGACACAAAATTCTCGAAGAAAAATATATTTTTTTTACACGAAAAATTACCTTCCAACACCCCTCGAAATCATCCACGAAACCAGAGCACGAAACAAAACAAAACGAAAGTACCTTTGAATAATTGTTCTGATTGAAAGATATTTTAAAATGAGGTCTGACGTGTTTTTGCCTTTTCGAATATAACCAGTACTAAGGCCATAAAACGAAATATTAATTTTGATGTTGTATGAGCTACATCCTCAAGAAAAGTACGAGCCAACCTGTCCACTTCATTCTTGTTTTAATTTTGTCAATGTCAAATCTAATTTTGTAATGGAAACAAGTGACAGAACTGACATCTATTTGTCATCTGTGTTCTTACACCAAGAAATTTTAGAGAAAGGTGAGATCGCTAGTACATGCGTCATCAATTTTTTAAAATTGCTTTTTGAAGTGGAATACTTAATAAAATTTAAAACAAAAACGATTGGTCTGAATCAAATTTGATTATTTTTCGAATTATAATACCCTGATAAAGAAATTTGTGACATACCGTAATGGCCTATTGTACTTTACTGAACTTGCTTTACTGAAGTTTTACCCAAAATTAATGTCGTTAAATAAACTAAAAATTCTTACTTTTTGTAGAAAATTAAGAATTAACGTAGCAGATTGTACTGGAAAATTTTACAAGACGGCCTGGAAAACCTGGAAAAGTCAGGGAATTTTGTCCAAAAAATTCCTGATGGAGAGTATTTTTATCTTTATTTTATATAATAATAATAATAATAATAATAATAATAATAATAATTTATTAATACATAATACCAATGGAAAAATGGTGTTGTACAGGTCAGAGTATTAATTTAAAAAATAGTACATGTTTACATCATTAAATCTGTGTCTCTGTCATTAAGGTATTCGTCAAGGCTATAATAAGCTTTACCTAGCAAATAGTTTTTTACAGTACGTTTAAACATTTCAATATCCAGTGCCTTCACAGAAGGTTGTAGTTTGTTAAAAAATTTAATACAATAGAAATTTGAGCCATTTTGATCTTTTTTTAGTCTTATAGCCCTAGGACATAGCGTGTCGTTTTTGCGCGTACTGTAGCTATGCACATCCCTATGGCACAAATATTTGCCAAGATTCTCCTTCAGGTGAAGTAGGCAACTGAGTATATATAGGCAGGGTAGAGTTAGTACTCGCAAGGCAACGAAATGTGGCCTGCACTCCTCCCTGTACCCGGCATTGGCTAGAATTCTAACAGCCCGTCGCTGCAGTCTAAATAAACGATATATAATGCTTGAGTGGCCCCAGGTTAGTAAACCGTAAGCTAAGTGTGATTCGCAAAGTGCAAAATATGCCGTGCGCAGTACCTTGCCTGATACGTTATTTTTGAGATTTCTCAGTAGAAATATATTTTTACATAGTTTGTTCGCTATTTCATCGCCGTGCACATGCCATGTGAGTTTGGAGTCGACATGGATTCCTAAAAATTTTACAGAGCTGGCAAAATCTGGAGGTGGGTCAACTGGTTTTAATGTGAATAGGACATTTACGGTTTTCCCAGCATTCAGACAGAGCTCATTTCGGCCGAACCACTCCAAGGCCCTCGACTGCGCCCGTCCATTCTCCTCAACAGCATGACTTAAAGTACCAGCCTTGCTGACCAAGGTAGTGTCGTCAGCATAGAGAATTGATTTTGTACCTATCCAGGAAGGTAGATCATTTATAAATAGTACGAATAGCAACGGACCAAGTATAGAGCCTTGTGGCACTCCGTTATTGATTGGGAGGCTCTGAGATAATTCTCTGTTCAATTTCACCACTTGAGTCCGGCCGGCAAGATAAGAGTTTAATAACGTTATACTTGATGTTTCCAAGTTGTACTTAGCAAGTTTATTGAGTAGGATAGAATGGGACACGCAGTCGAAGGCCTTGGAGAGATCAAGGAAAGACGCAGCCCCCAGTTGTTTTTCTTCAAAGCATGAAGAGACGTATTCGACAAGTTCTTGCACAGCAGTACAGGTAGAACGTCGCCTCCTAAACCCAAATTGCGAATCAGTTATTAAATGATTTGATTCCAAGTAGAAAGATAGTTGGTTATACAGAATTTTTTCGAATATTTTACCGAATACAGGCAGGAGAGCTATTGGCCGATAATTGGAGGGGTTGTTGATGTCACCTTTTTTGAAGACCGGTACAACCACAGCAGACTTTAAACAGTCGGGAAAAACTGAATCTTTAATGCAGTAGTTAATTAGCTTTGTTAGTGGCTCGATAATTGTGCTTTTAACACTCTTAATGATTTTGATGCTAATATTATAAATGTCATCCGAACTACTGCCCCTTAAGCAGTCGATTGCCTCCCTCACCCTAACAGAGGATACATCGCAAAATTTAAATGTAACATTAGCAGGGCAGTCAGGTACAAATAGTAAATCCTGGTTTGGCTTATCACAGTTATTCTCTTCTAATATTTGAGAAGCTACATTAACAAAATGTTTGTTAAAAATATCACAGTTAAGTTGATCACAGTCGGGTCCCTTTTTAGTTACATAACTATTATTCGTTCGATACTGATTTATGACTTTCCACATAGCCTTAATCCTATTACTAGACGATAAAATAGTCTTTTCGTTGTATTGAACCTTTTTTAGTTTAATTTTCTCACGATATAACTTCTTATATTCATTTTTGGTTCGTTTTGTGTCATTACTACTGAAGATTTTGTCCAGCTCATACAAATTGTTTAAGTTATTGCGCATTATCACTAATTCGTGGTCAAACCAGTGGATTCTGTTTTCGGTATTAGGCGAACATTTAATTGATTTTAGAGGAAAAGCAGAATCCACGTTTTCCTTAACGATTTTTATAAAATCCATGAATCTATTTTCAATATTCTTATTACTATCCTGTATGAAACTCCAGTCAACTGCAGTGAGAGCCTGAAATAGTTTACATTGACCAATCCCTGTTAAAGGTCTGAATTTTTCACATGGAGAAATGCTCGTGTCACCAGACGGTGGCAACTGGAGTTCCAGTGAGATCCCAGTGTGATCTGATAGATTATTTTTCCACGGGTTAACATTTACAAAAGACAAATCCACATTGGTAAAAACGTTATCTAGACAGACATTAAATCTAGTTGGAAAGGTGACTAAAGCATTCATGCCATAGCTCTGCATGAAATCCAATAATTTCTTTTTCGAAGGTTCATCCCTATCAAACTTGACATTAAAGTCCCCTGACAAGATTACATTTTCAGTAAGAGTGTTTATCATACTGAAAATTTGTGTTACCACATCAAAGAACAAGTCAAAATCACCTGAAGGCGGTCTATAGATGTTAATGACGACGGCGTTTATATCGGTCATACGGATACTTGAAACTTCACAATGGTTTTCTATGGATAGCTGTTCCAGTTTTTCTAGACGGAGGTAATTGACACCTTTCCTTGCCATTATCATCGAGCCTCCATGTGCTGATGAGGTCCTTGAGAAGAACGATGCCATTGTCAAATCGTTGATTCTAACGCTGTCAACTTCAGGGTGGCTCAGCATGTGCTCGCATATTCCCAAGACAGAATAGTCATCAATTGCTAGTTCTACTTCTAGTTCGTTAATTTTGGACCTCAAAGATCTTATATTAATGATAAGGAATTTCAAAGTACGTACCGCTGTTATGTGAGGGGTTTCTTCTGTGGCTTGCTGGGAAAAAACCTATTGATATAGGTGCCAGGTGGCCAAAGTTCTGGTTTCTTAACCTCATCGAGATGTTCCATGTTTACTGTTATCTTGAAGCTCGCATAATATTCGGGGTATTTAGAATTCAGCTTCTCTATGTCTATCACGGGAATTTTGGACAGTTCCAAGTGTTGTTGGATGTTATCCTTCGTTGTTTCCGGCGTCAGTTTGTAGACGTGGATATAAGCCCTTCTCGGTGCTGCCTTAAGCGAAGAGCTGCTGTTGGTAGAGGAGCCAATAATGGTTTTAGAGGATCCCTGCCCACCTTTCCGTTTGTACTCTACTTGAGTCCAATTTTGTTCATCCTTTTTTGCGGGGACTGTCGTCTTGCTCTCCAGTGTAGCCGATGTGCTCCGCAGTTGATTATCATTAGTTGATTCGGTTTTCCCATTCTTGGGGATCACAGCTGCTGGCGGGGGTGGGTTGTTTACTGGACCTTGTTCTACTGCTGTAGATTGTTTCCCAGATTGTCCGCGGTCAGTTTTCATCTTGATAGCTTGTTTATTTTGTTCTTGTTTTTTGTTATCGCTGGCCTTGCCATGGCGTTTTTCTTCCAGCAGAGAAACGTGTTTTTCTAATAACACAATTTTCTCACGTAATTCAAAAATGATTTCGTCCTTTTGTTTTAAAAGGTACTGGAAAATTCTTACATCACCACCCTTGCCTACGAGTGATGTCAAGTCGATGGCGTCCTCGAAGATGTCACCCTCGTGCTCGTCGTCTTGGATTTTTGCTGCCATCGTAACGTCACAACACTTAAATGCGTCGTGTTTCACTACTTTTTGGTTCACCCATAATTTTGCACAACTTTCGTGAAACGTATTCTCGCAACTTATACATTTAATGGCGTTTATTAAGTTTGATTTCTTGCACCGCTTACAGGACAAATTACTGCTGCCTGCGGCGGTCGCCATCTTTTTTTTAAGTTTATCAAACCTAAATGCGATTAAACGTTAAGGGTGTGGAGTGTCGTCATAAATTCCGACCGAGAGTTTGTAGTATTTAAGGGTTGGACATCCCATTTAAGTTTGATTCTAAGTAAAAAAACTAAATTGCAAAAAAATTCTTTTCAAATTTTGTGCCCCAAATCTATGATTACCAGTTAACTGTAAGACCGTGCATCCTAGCAATATTTAGCAAGATAGTGTATCGTGGAACGCTGATGACATTATTATTATTGCTTTGCAAAAAAAAGAGCGTACAGAAGAAAATAATGCAAATAACGCACGCCTCTGATGTTACTGAAAATCTGAAAAAAAATGCAAAATGAACGCCTTGATGCCACCAAGTTATGTTCCTTTCAAACTGATATTAGTTATACTTTTTGATGAAATTCGAAAAAAGTGTTTTTTGGAGTACTACCCTTTTGGGGGGACATAGCCCCCACAATCTATTTTACGACAAAAACGTATTTTTACGTTTTTTCTTATTTTCACGTAAGGAAGCTGTGATTAGCTGTTGTCCCTATAATTTTGAGTCAACCTGTATTCTGGCACCGAACTATCGGGTGTCCCAAAAAAAAAAACGGACAAAATATTCTTTGAAATAAGTCGGCCGTTTCTTAACCGATGTGGATAGACTTAGTCTTAAATTAAAGCTAAGGAATCAGGCTTTCGAAATTTGCAAGAAACGTCGACAGATGGGGCTGCTGTAGTAGCCTTATTGATACTTGTCTTTAAGGCTTATTTTAGGTGCGTGGGGATTGGTGGGGCAACAACCAATGGTTCTGAGACCCGAAAACTTTGAAGATCTTTCTATTTTCTTCTAAAATTTTTTCCAGAAGTCCATTTGGCGTTAGCATTAATTTTCTGTGATTTTTCTTAAAAAAGTGTTTTTGCGTATTTTCATGCTTCCATAACCATGACTAAAGTAACGTTGATGCACATAGGGCTTAATTTTCAATGTTAACTGTTCAGTTGCCCCCACTGGCATCCCCGCCACTGTTTTCACCATATTTGTTCATTTATAACTGAAAATTAAGATTTATTTTCATTACTGTTCTTTGGTCATGGCTATTAATGCGTGAAAACACTCAAAAACACATATTTTTTTAAATTACAGAAAATGAATGCTTTAAGCCAAATCGATTTCTGAAAAAGGATTTTTGAACAAGAAAGAAAGATCTTCAAAGCTATTCGAGTGTCATACCGATTGGTAGTTGACTCACCAATTCCCATGCAGCTAAAATAAACCTTTTAAGCAAGTATTAATACTACTACTACGGCAGCGCCATCGGCCGTAATTTCTCATACAGTCGAAAGCCTGATTCTTTGGCTTTAATTTAAGACCACGCTCATCCAAATCGGTTAAGAAATGTCAGACCTATTCCCAAAAATATTTTGTCCGGTTTTTTTTTGGGACACCCGATAACTTCTTTCGGTCCTGAACGTGGTATCCCCACGCTGAGTATACCCAATAGGCCGAAGCACGTGTCTGTGGGTTCCAATTTTTCACTGTCGAAGGAAGCTTTGTCATTTTTATATTTCATCACTCTGTACTAACGAATCAGAACAGAGTATAAAATTTTATCGTTTCTTACTAAATGGTTGCAAATATGTATACAGGTGGTTTCCTTGAAAAATTCAAATTTTGGTTGCCTGAATAATAAACATTCATAAGAATCATGGGCTTCATATAAATATTCAAGGTGAAATTCCCTACAAAAACGACCTCGAGACATAACTGCATAATCGCTAGGTATCGCCAAACGGATCAATACCATTTCTACAAACAAAACAAGTAATTCCCTTTGACTCGTAGGCTTGCGGATATGGCTGTCAAATGCACCACATGGCCTACTGTTTCATAGTGGCGTACGCGTTGAACAGGACAGTTATCATGCGTTCTAGAGGCTGGGTGTACCACAAAAACGGCTGGGAAGACGTTTTTCATCCCGTCAGCAGAACGTGCCTTAACTTCACTCTAAATAAAGTGACCATGAATTCGGGTAATGTCACAAAAATATTACATTTTCCTCCCCCCAACGTTTGTGACTAGCAGTATTTATCGCTAGATGAACCAGACGTACCGATAATTCGCATCTCCAACATCGATGACGTCCTGGAGAAACCCTCCTACTTTCCCCCCGCGGTACCCCAAGATCTGGCCCCTCGCTTGATCAGATTACACAATAATCCGACGGCGTGGTGGCTGGGGCAAGTCTTAAAGTACTTCTTGAAGCCCACAAGCAAGGTAAAACAGAGATTGGAAAAAGAAGAAAGGAGAATGGGTTTTACCAAACCGATTGTCGGGTAAGTTTTCAATGTGCAACACAACAAACACCCCAAAATTTTGCGTAGTGTCCACGTGCGTAGAACTGATAAAAAAAGAGAAGCAGAGTATTATACTATAGAAGAATACATGGTAGCAGTAGAAGAATACTACAAACAGTTACAACTGAAGCAAACTGTGATGGTAAAACGAATATATCTAGCGACTGATGAGCCAGCCGTCATAAATGAAACCAAAGAGAAATACCCAGAGTACGAAGTTCTATCAGACGTGGGGGTGTCAAAATCGGCGCGACGTTACTCCGGCTCGCTTTTCGGTATACTTAAAGATATTTATTTTCTGTCCAAGTGCGATTTTTTGGTGTGTACGTTTTCCTCCCAGGTAAAGCAGACATTGAGCTCATCATTGCTTAGCGTAAGTTCTAGGTAAGCAGATTGGCGTTTGAAATTATGCAGACCTATCACGTGGATGCGTCCGCGTGGTTCAAATCCCACGATAATATGTACTTTTATGGAGGGGGGTCTCCTAATTACATGGAAGTATTGCTGGCGCATAAAGCGAGGGATAAAAGTGAAATCAGTTTAGAGCCAGGAGAGGAGATTGAAATGTATGGAAATCATTGGAATGGGTTCAGCAAGGGTAGAAAATTGGCAAATAATGAAGTGGGGCTGTTTCCAGGGATGAAAGTTAAAGACATAGTTGAGACGGCTCTGCTTCCAGTTTATGTTGTTCCTAATTCGAGTTTGAAAGATTACAATTAAAAAATCAAGTTTTTCTTTTGTTGTTTCTTCGGAGTATAAAGAGAGTTTGTCAGGCAAGGATAGGTAGCTAAGACCATCCCCTTTCGTCACTGCAATTACTCACTAGTCAGTCACTAAGGTCACTAGATACAGCGTTGCCATTCCGAGAAATTTTGCATCAGAACGGTAAGAGAGATCTAGACATCGTAAATCTGGGGATTTCTGTGGTTTATGGTTGCCGGCGCCTGTGACAACTTGACACCATGCACTGCCGTGAAGTTGTTCTAGAGTCTTTGGTTTTATGCTTGATTTTTAATTAGTAAGCGTGGAAATATCATGGAATTCGACCACTGAAACTTGTAATTTAGCTCCTGATACAGTGAATGGAAGTGACGAACAACAACGTAGGTACCTACCACACGTAAAAGGGGCTCCAAGGTATCGTAATTCACTCCAAACTGCTCCAAACAAATGAAAAACATCCCATACACTTCACGGCAACTTTCAACGTCCACCAAATTGTAAAGATTGGGCGCAAGTCACGCATTTTTTCACCGTTTCAACGTTTCGAAACCATAATGGCCGAGGTGGGTCCCTTTTGCGGCAATTTTCTAATTGTATCGTTAGAAAACGATAAAAATTTCACCTCACGGACCATCTGTACCTTTTACCTCAGACCAAACATTTTTAGGACGCGATTTTTCCACCCTTTACACAGTAGCGCATCCCTCGTACACTTTTAAATGAAACTGTCACTAAATCGCTATCTTAGGAGCGCAGCGATGCGTATCTAGTGACCTTACGATATAGTCCAGTCATATTAGATCTAAAAAAGACGAATAGAAGAAATAATGTATATATTTTTGAAATTTTGACTACCGACTCCTGTTGGCAACTGAAATGAAGGGCCGAAAAGTTCCCACCCCCCAAGTGTGCACTTCATCCCTTATATGGCGAAAACACCCCCAAACGTGACATGGCGCTAGTTATTAGCATTTTTCGGCGAAACTATCCGTCTGACAAAAAATGTTTTCTCACCAAAAGTATTTATTATGAAATTCTGCATTAAAAAGTTCTTTTGATTATTTTGCTTATCCCCACCTAATTCTCGCAAACGACGTTCGAAGTTGTAGAACAGTCAAAATAGATTTTTGAGTAGAACTTATTGCAAGAATTAGGTGAGGATAAGCAAAATGATGGAAAGAACTTTTTAATGCAGAATTTCGCGAGGAATATTCTTCATTCAAGTATTTCTAATACAGAATTTCATAAGGAATGTTTTTGATTAAAACAAATTTTTTGTCAGATGGATAATTCCGCCAAAAAATGTTAAAAACTATCGCCATGCCACGTTTGGGGGTGGTTTTTGCCAAATAAGGGATGAAGCGCACACTTGGGGGTGGGAACTTTTCAGCATTTCATTTCAGGTGCCATCAGGAGTCCGTAGCCAAAAGTTCAAAAATATATAAATAATTTCTTCTAAAAAGCCTAACTTGACTGGACTAATAAGCTAAGGGTCAATGCAGGTTTCCAAATTTTGCCTCCATATTGTCTATCTCTTTTAATTAGAAACCCTTATTGTATGGCGACAGTCCACTTTTCTTTTTCTTATGGTCACCATATTGGATTCTAACAGGATTATACCAATTTTCATATACCGTGTGAATGACAAAAAATGCCCCGAGCTACAGCGTCGCTACAAAAAATCGTACGTCAAGCTTAATCATTTTAAAAATACTACATTCTGAATTATTGAAAACATTTTTAGGCCTACTTGATTATAGTAGAGCTATTCAAGTTTCTTATTTTAAATGGGCATCTACCATTTTTTTTTCACTATTTAGAAAGAGTATTTTTTCTGAGTTCGATGAATTTGTCAAAAAAACATTTTTTTTACGAAAAAAAGTTCTTTTTGGCGGCTGCCAAGGGTTCAAAATGACACAATCCAGAATATAGTATTTTTTAAATTATAGGTATAAGTTTGACGTATCATACATTGTACGATTTTTTGCAACTTTTTGTAGCTCTGAGTATTTTTGTCATTCGCACGGTATAATATAAAAATTGCAACATTTCATGAAAATTGTGACAGCTATCATAATAAGTTTCAGCGGATATTTGGACTAGTACAAAATTGCCGCTGAAATACAGGTGCCAATTGTTGTGGTTGGTCAGAAATTCGTCATTTGCTCTCTTGTCATTGGTCAATTTCAAATGAGTCCAATTGTCAATCGTTGACGCTCTGTCAAAAGAGTTCGTGTTGGCTACATTCTTGTATCCAGTTCATTGGTGTTAAAATACGCCATTCAATTGACAGCTGTCAAAAATATAACTGTTCCAAGTTTAATTTAAAAACCGTCAACCGTAAGAAAAATGGTATTATTAAAAAAACGCGATTCTCAGTTTTTCAGGAAAACTCAAGAATGAATGAAGACATTGCAGAATTCTTCACAGAATCTTAATCACCCCAACAAAAAGCTCAAAAATTTATCCGATTTTCTTAGGGTTTGCAAAATCCCAATTATTGTAGGAAACGGAAAAAACACCACCCTGAATTCCCTAAATCGGTTAATAGACTCCGTAAGTCGTGACGTCAATTTCTAATCTCGAGTGTTCCAGAAAGACAAGTACCATGGATGCTAGATAATTTTGCACACTTTTTGCGGGGGGTCGGGGCGGGGGAACTGGAACTGAACAGGTAGCGCCACTAGGTACTGTCAAAGACGGTAGAAATTATAAACGTAAACGATCTGACATCTGTCATGGTGGTTCGTAGCAGTTGATGCGAGGTTATTATTAGTTTAATGTGCTTTTTAATTCACTATTTTAACTAAAGAAGAACTGTTTTAGGTATTTTCTGTTGTTGTATTAATTAATTGTGTTTTAAAACCGAATTTGTTTGAAGGCGGTGCGAATAATGCAATACCTACGTTTATCGTTTACCTGCAATCACGAAGTAGCCTGCAATGAATGTAAAAGGATCTGAAGGATTGCAGACAGCGTCTCATCACCTAACAGTTTATTCCCGACTGGATACAACAACAAAGAGTTTCACATACTTGTCACAATTTACTATCGTTTAAATGAAGAATGGTTAAACCTAGTAATTCTTGCTAATATTATACATATTAAAACGAATTTTATAGATGTTTATGTTAATAAATTATCGGTATCCTTTAACATTTTTACAAGTTGAGCTTTTAGTACGTATTAAGTATCTATAATGTTAAAGAAGTTAGAAAATATTAACCACAGAGGTGCTAAGACGTGTATTATCAACCTGGAGAGTTCAGAAATAATGCTAGGAAGATATATGACAAAGGGCGCTGCAGCACCAGTCTCATGTGGAAATAGTGTGTGGTGTCGCTGAAATTTTGATATACCTTGGTCCATAGTGAATTTACTTAGACGTCTTGCTTCTTCATTAGAGAGATTATTTTTGACAAGTGGTAAATAAGTTTAAATTACATAGGTATATTGCTTTGAAAAAGCAGAGTACAGTTAATCAGCTTTTAGAACATTTTAATCAAAAAAGACAGTAGTAATGATAAATTCACATAAGATACAGAAAATTTGCAAATTGATAAAGAGTAAATAGTGATTTAACATAAGTCCAACTAAATACAAAATCCTCGACTAAGGGGCCAATTCCAAGTCAGGGTTGCGACCGACGCAAATATGAAAGCGGCGTAACTCAGATGCGACCAATTCCAAGTGTGTTCCAAGTCAAATTTGACGCGCGGCGTTGCTTCGATATTTTGCACCTACTAGAAAGGTGGTGCAAGCGTTTGCGACCATCACAAAATTCAAGTATGGCGGCCGCCAGACCGTTGTTTGCGGGTTTTTCATATGATTTGTTCCCCGATTCTTAAAATCCTTAAATTTTTTCTTTATATCTGGCACCGTTCTTCTTGTAGGGGCAACCGCATTGACCGCCCCCAAAACCTGCTCCCACGCACGATCTCGATGGAATTGGGTTAGTTTGGGCCCTTTTAATGACGCATAAAGCAACCCCCACTTCTTTGTAATTTCATCGACAAGAATTTCTACTTCAGTAGAAGTGAAATTTTTGGATCTTGGTGTCTTCAATTTTCATCGTGCCATTTATTGTTGAAGGAAAAATAAGACGAATTCTGGTAAAAATACTTACGTTTTACTCATTTTCACGAACTGGGGCGCCAACAAACAAATTCAAATGTCAAGTTTGCGTCGACGTTGCGACCGGCCTGCTTTGCTACGGTGACGCAGCGTGATAAGACTTGGAATTCCGTGGCAACTAGCGGAGCAGTGCGGTTGCAAATCAGCGACGCAACGTTGCGCTGCTCCGGTAATTTGCATCGGTCGCAACCCTGACTTGGAATTGGCCCCTAAATCATTAACTGCATGGTGAACAGCACCTTCACCGGAGCTGACCTGGAAGGACAGGAAACTGAAGAAAAGCAAATAAAATCGTTTCATCGCGGTTTAGCAACAATAATTGTATATATAAATCAAACATTTGTTAAAAAGAAACTATTTGAAAGCAAAGTTTTTGAGCAAGCATAACCTACATGAATTTAATAACAATGTTGCGAATTGCGACTTACCCCAGACGTTTAAGGGAGTGAATTTAAAACAAGCTGCATATTTAGCGAGGAAAGGTGAAATTTTCAAACAAAACGTACTCAACAGGTCAATTAATAAAATAATAAAATCCGTTAAATTGAACTTATTATTTGACATTTGACAATTTGCAGACAAATGTCACCTAGTTCCTTGAGTGGCCGCTAGGAACCTCTAGGTGTTCAATTCCACCATTGCAATTGTTTTTCTCGTTTCTATGCAAAAAGTGTGCTAACAATTTGCCTACAAACTGACCCAAGTGTCCGATCCATGGACAAGTACGGTCGGTGACACTTGGATGACATTTCGAAAAAATTTAAATTGTCCCAATTGTCAAAGAAAATGCTCTCTCTTTGTTTGTGTTTATTTAATCTAATAACCAGCCGCACTTACCTCGATTTATGTTGTTCGGAACAGTTACGGAAATGCTCGAGTGATAACGCACGAAAATGTCCGAGTGAGCCCGGAAATGCCCGAGTGACGTCACACTTGCAGCAGAGTCTATTTCAAGTTATTTGAGAAAAATGGATTGCAGAAAGTCCTACAAAGGGGATATTGTATGGTTGGCCATTGTGTTGCAAAACAAAGGCATATACTAGCTTCTCAAGGAAGATAATGAGAAAAAACTAAATAAAGATTTGCAAGAAAACTTCATAAAAGAAGAATGAGAGAATATGAAAAATGTGGAGTAAGAAAAACGAGTACAGCATATACCTGCTTCTCAAGGAAGATAGTGAGAAAAAACTAAATAAAGATGGGCGTATTTGCAAGAAAACTTCATAAAAGAAGAAAAAAATATAAAAAATGTGGAATAAGAAAAACGAGTGCAGAAAAGAAAAATAAAGACGAAGATTCTTGAAAAGATAAAGTTACAGTTCGATTAGGAATTGTTCGAAAAATGGAAGTGAAAAAAAACAGTAAGAAAGATAATATGTATACGCTTCGCCCCCTGGTAGTTTGCAATTAAAGTTTGCTTTTAATACGCCATTCGCCATTATAAATAGAAGTTTTAGATGTTATCTTTTTTTTCAATGCTTATTGCTTTTGTTTGATTCCAGTGCGAGGTGCTAAAATAAAACATGATTTATAAAACAACGTAATCTATAAATAAATATTGAAATAAAGTAGAATCAATTTCTAACGGGCACCATGGCAGTGTGTATCAAGCGTTTGTTCTATTGTGGTGTTAAATGGGCTTTCATTTACGTTAAAACAAAATTCCTGTCAGTGCTAATAAACGGTAACAATCGTTGTCAACTGTTTCTCCCTTTTGCCACTTCATTTTGACCTAAATTGAAACCCGTTTGAAAAACAACAAAAAAGCCTAACTCACACTGTTCTTGTGTCCGTTGGAAGATTATTCAACTTTGATCAACAAAATTCAGGTAACTTCCATCTGACGAATAATATTTTAAGTGGCGTAACTATATGCCACGTAAATTATTATTAGTGAGATGGAACTCTTCATGTATTAGTATAGTCTCAACTGTCGTTGAATTTTCACGGCCTTTCTTCATGTTAAATTTTGTCAATCAAACGGTACCTACCATTATTATAATAACGCATTTACAAGGCCACAAAAGTATAACCATTAGCAGGGCAACCTAAAAGATTTATTGGGTTTTTTTCTCTGCATATTTATTATCCGAGTATACATGTAGCTTAAATTCCGACCGGCATCCAATACCAATGCTGCTAAAATTTACAAAAATTGTGAATCAGAATAAATGAAGATCGTACCCATTGTAATTTTTTATTTATTTAGCTTTCACCATTGTTCGCTTCACGATTTTGGCACAAAATATGAAAAGAATAGCTACTTTATGTGTACAAGGCCCAAGGCAAGCAGATTGGAATTTGTTTGCATTTTGCAGATTCCACACTTTTTACGTTATCGGGAAAAATTTTAAAATAACTTTTTACGAATAAGTAAAATAGAGTATTGCAATCAAAGGAAACGATTTTTGAAGCCATAATTTTCGGAAAGTACGATAAATAGAAGTCGAAGGTTATTAGAAGTATTCATTGCTAATTATGACAAAAAAGTGAAAAACAAGTTTAAAATTTCGCCGTTTCTTGCCTTTTTTCTATTGGTCCAACGTCACTACCCGCAATTTCGATCGAGAGCAAATTTCTGTCCCGTTTCCTACTCCGTATCATCTAAGGGGTGTTTTGTTAATCTCCTTGAAGTATACAGTGTGTCTCATTTTAACTGGAACGACCCAAATATTTCGGTTAATTTTAACCGAATCAATGCGTTCTTTTTTTCTGCATGTAGAGCTCCAAAATTTGCACCTGCGTGATACTTCACTTTTTTTATAGACCTACTGCGATTTAATAAAGAGGCCAGAAATTACGAAATCGTTAGGCATTTTTTCATCGAAAAAGTGTATAAGGAAGAGTTGCTCAGGACGGCTCCAAATGGCTAAATCCGAAATTTCAGGAAAAAATAAAAATGTTGAATTTCTTGAGGAAGAATCACAAAATAACGAAAAAATAAAAAAACAATTAAAATGAATTGATTTGACATTTACTATCAGCTATTGATGAATAAAACTTAACAATCGCAGAAAAAGTTGAAATTATTAAGATAATGTAAGATTTTCGTTTTTTTTAACAATTTCAAGGGACACCCCAACTAATCTGTTGCAATGTGCCACAAACAGCAAACATATGCGCTTCCATTGTTTTTTATTTCACATCACCGGTTATGTTGCAAAAATATTGACGTTTTCGTTATTTTATGATTCTTCCTCAAGAAATTCAACATTTTTATTTTTTCCTGAAACTTCGGATTTAGCCATTTGGAGCGATCCTGAGCAACTTTTCTTTATAAAATTTTTCGATAAAAAAATGCCTAATACGATTTTATCATTTTTGGCCTCTTTATTAAATCGCAGTGGGCTGGGGTTTCGGTTTATAAAAAAAGTTGAGTATTACACAGGTGCAGATTTTGGAGCTCTACATGCAGAAAAAAAGAACGCATCGATTCGGTTAAAATTAACCGAAATATTTGTGTGGTTTCAGTTAAAATGAGACACACTGTAGGTACCGAATGAGCCCCTAAGAGTAGGCAATGAAAGATGGAGCGATATACCCCCCACCACTTTCCACTCCGACACGCCCACCGGCTACTGCGCATGTCCCCCACCCAATCACAGCGGTTCCCCACGACTCTCCGCCCTAAAGCCACGCCTCCTCACACTCTCTCGACCAATCCGCTTTTATACAGAGCAATATACCCCCCGCCACATTCTCTCTCGACCAATCACACCATATACCTCCTAGCACAACTCCACCTGGGGTGGTACCTACCTAACATATTGTATTGTGTCATAGCGATATACCTCCCACCCTCTCCATTAGGGGTTTTCCCTAATTGATTATTTATTTGTAATTATAATTTCAAGATTTTTTTGTTAAATATTTTTCCATTTTTATATGAATATGTTTAAAATCAACTTTTTGATCCGCAGTTCATCTTTATTAATTTTTTTCTCGAAAACGGTTCGGAATTCAGCGAAGAAAAAAATACGACCTTTATTATTTTAAAATAAGTAGTTATCTATTCCAATGTTTTAATTTTTGAGCCGCAATACTCTATTGTGACTTTTTTAAAGGGTTGTGGATACGGTTGTCAACTCCACCACGCCGTTTATTGCTTCATGGTGGCATATGGAACAAAACGTACCCTTATCATGAAATCGAAAGGATGGCGATATCACAAAGCCGGCTGGGAGGAGGTTTTTAAACCAATCAGCGATTCTTGCGTCGATCCGTCAGGAGAAAGTGTCAGCAGTTGGCCTGGTAATTATCTTTTTTTTTGATTAACCGATCGAGGGATGTAAAAAATTGCTTAGGGCCTAATTCCAAGTGTCAAGCTTAGGTTCACAAATCTTGAGATAGATGTCGCTGGCGAGATTTCGGCAGAATTACACCTCACTATCAAGAAGTTTCCTAAGAAAGCGAGTTTCTGCTTGGTGGACAAGTGACAGTTAAATGAAGGTCCCATCACTTGTCACCTGTCACTTGTCACAACACTCGTTTTTTGTGGAACTTCTCACTAGTGAGAGATAATGTTAAGGGGTCTTTCTGCCAGCGCCATCTCTCGATTTGTTCACCTAAGCTCATTTTATGCTGTAAAAGGGATGGCACACAGAACACTTTTATTTTTCATTCAAGGTCATCCGGAAACTCAAGTAATTAATCTTCCTATAATCGACTCACTGTCACCCCGTCCTCCGTTTCTACCCTTAGCTGTACCTGAAGATTTAGCGCCTCGATTAATCAGATTACATGGAGATCCAGTCGTCTGGTGGGTTGGACAAATACTGAAATATCTACTAAGAATGCAGCCAAAGACTGCGAGTATGCTCCAGGAAACGATGACTCATATGGGCTTTCAAAGACCCATCGTGGGGTAGGTAATAACATATTACTCAAAAAGTTTAAAAGAATTATGTTTTGCTATTACTCGCCGCGCTCGTTTAGCCATATTCTTACGCAATATACATACTATTCTGTGCTAGTATTTGTTGTATCAGTTTATAAATGTTTTTGTGTATAGTAATATTAAAGAGTAGAGGTCCATCTCTCGAAGTGGCATTAAATTGTTTGGGAAATTAATTGGCTCCAAGTCTTGCCACCAATATTAAAACTTTTAATGTTTTCTAATTAGAATATGTTTCGGCCGTTAAGCCATCATCAGGTACAAAACGCAGGAGACTGAAATACATGTAAAACATGGGGTTGAGAGATACAATTAATAATAACTTACATTTAAAACACATATCCTTGTGTAAGAAGGGAGGTTATGTTACATTGATTTTAAATTAAGGCATCTCTCAGTCGCTTCTAAAAAGAACGATTTTAGCTGTCATTTCGTCAAAAACTTGTTTTTTAAAAATTTTTACCCGAAAGTCACGATTTTACTTGAAATAGCGAAAAGAACGCGCAATTGGACCCTCCTGAGATAAAAATGAGATTTTTTTTTCAACAATTTCAAAAATTCATTTTGGAAGCGCTTTTGACACATTCTGAGCTGAAAGGAACGATTTTAGCCGTCATTTCGTCAAAACTCGTTTTTTTTTAATTTTTACCCGAAAATCACGATTTGACTTGAAATATCGAAAAGAACGCGCAATTTGACCCACCCTCCTGAGCTACAAATGAGATATTTTTTTCAACAATTTCAAAAATACATTTTGGAAGCGTTTTTGACACATTCTGAGCTGAAAAGAACGATTTTAGCCGTCCCTTTAGTCAAAAACTCGTTTTTTAAAATTTTTTAACTGGAAATCACGATTTGACTTCAAATAGCGAAAAGAACGTGCAATTTGACCCTCCTGAGCTAAAAATGAGATTTTTTTTTCAACAACTGCAAAAATTCATTTTGGAAGCGTTTTTGACACATTCTGCGCTGAAAAGAACGATTCTAGCCGTCATTTCGTCAAAAACTCGTTTTTCAAAAATTTTTAACTGGAAATCACGATTTTACTTGAAATAGCGAAAAGAACGCGCAATTGGACCCTCCTGAGATAAAAATGAGATTTTTTTTTCAACAATTTCAAAAATTCATTTTGGAAGCGCTTTTGACACATTCTGAGCTGAAAGGAACGATTTTAGCCGTCATTTCGTCAAAACTCGTTTTTTTTTAATTTTTACCCGAAAGTCACGATTTTACTTGAAATAGCGAAAAGAACGCGCAATTTGACCCTCCTGAGCTAAAAATGAATTTTTTTTTTCAACAACTTCAAAAACTCATTTTGGAAGCGTTTTTGACACATTCTGAGCTGAAAAGAACGATTTTAGCCGTCCATTTAGTCAAAAACTCGTTTTTTAAAATTTTTTAACTGGAAATCACGATTTGACTTCAAATAGCGAAAAGAACGTGCAATTTGACCCTCCTGAGCTAAAAATGAGATTTTTTTTTCAACAACTGCAAAAATTCATTTTGGAAGCGTTTTTGACACATTCTGCGCTGAAAAGAACGATTCTAGCCGTCATTTCGTCAAAAACTCGTTTTTCAAAAATTTTTAACTGGAAATCACGATTTTACTTGAAATAGCGAAAAGAACGCGCAATTGGGCCCTCCTGAGATAAAAATGAGATTTTTTTTTCAACAATTTCAAAAATTCATTTTGGAAGCGCTTTTGACACATTCTGAGCTGAAAGGAACGATTTTAGCCGTCATTTCGTCAAAACTCGTTTTTTTTTAATTTTTACCCGAAAATCACGATTTGACTTGAAATATCGAAAAGAACGCGCAATTTGACCCACCCTCCTGAGCTACAAATGAGATATTTTTTTCAACAATTTCAAAAATTTATTTTGGAAGCGTTTTTGACACATTCTGAGCTGAAAAGGACGATTTTAGCCGTCATTTCGTCAAAAACTCGTTTATTAACTGGAAATCACGATTTGACTTGAAATAGCGAAAAAAACGCGCAATTTGACCCTCCTGAGCTAAAAATCAGATGTTTTTTCAACAATTTCAAAAATTAAATTTGGAAGCGTTTTGACGCATTCTGAGCTGAAATGAACGATTTTAGCCGTCGTTTCGTCAAAAACTTCTTAAAAAATAATTCCCTATCACTCACAATCCACCATGTGAGGACATGCAATAGTTTTCACATTTTTCCAAAAAATTGTATCTCTCAACCTCACGTTTTACTTGTATTTCAGTCCCCACTTGTAAATTAGAAAACATTAAAAGTTGCTGGCAAGACTTGGAGCTAATCAATTTCCCAAATATAGTAATATCGTCCTTTACTAGAATTTTATTTTGTTTTTAAGGGTGCACGTGCGAAGGACCGACAAAGTCGGTACAGAAGCGGCCTACCACGGCATAGAAGAATACATGTTGGCCGTTGAGGAATACTACAAGCAATTAGAACTAAAACAAACAGTGGATAAAAAACGGATCTACTTAGCATCAGACGACCCGAAAGTGATAGCGGATGCCAAACAAAAATATCCGGAATACGAAATTCTGGGGGATCCGTCAATATCAAAAACTGCTGCAGTTGCAACGAGATACACCGACTCATCCCTGTTTGGTATAATCAACGACATTCACATGTTATCCCTGAGTGACTTTCTTGTTTGCACCTTCTCGTCGCAGGTAAGCATCTGGGCCCATAACCTCAAAAGTTTGACATTTCTGTCAAAGTGACATCCGATTTGTTTCAGGTGTGCAGGGTGGCCTACGAAATAATGCAATCTTCCCTGCCTGACGCCTCAGAGCGTTTCCGGTCGCTGGACGACATTTACTATTACGGTGGTCAAAACCCCCATA
This sequence comes from Pycnomerus fuliginosus, assembly GCA_963924575.1. Lineage (NCBI taxonomy): Eukaryota > Metazoa > Arthropoda > Insecta > Coleoptera > Zopheridae > Pycnomerus > Pycnomerus fuliginosus. The sequence continues at coordinate 19,564,518 of OZ004622.1, forward strand.
ACAGGGTAGCGGTTCTACCCCATGAGCCGAGAAAAAACGGGGAAATGAGCTTCCAAGTAGGAGACTTGATAGGGGTGGCTGGCAACCACTGGAACGGTTTCAGCAAGGGTAGAAATTTAGGGACGAACCAAATAGCGCTGTATCCCAGCTTTAAAGTGAAGGACAAAGTTGAAACGGCCAAGTTTCCCACATATTCCGAAGTTGATCAGGTCCAAAATATAGACGAGAAATGATTTTGTTAAGTTTATGTATATTTTATGAAAATGACTGGCGATTTACATCATTCATTTCGTTATTCCAAGACTGGGTCATATTGAATCCTGTAAATAGTTTCCATATTTATAAATATTGTTTTTGTACTAGTCCTCGAGAGGTTTACAGAATGCGCAGGAAGTTTTTTGATCACGAGACTTATTTTTTTACAACGCGTGTTTTATCGTTTTTCTGTCATTTCATTGGTTATGTTAGTAAATAAATCCAAAATTGTGCAATTGCAATTATTCTTATTATTTAAATGATCTGCTCGTCGATTCTTAATTATGATAACATTATCATAAGGAACCATAATTAGCCCTGCCAACCCTTCAGGGCTGCGTTTTCAACTGACAGCTGTTCAAACTTGTAAAAAATGGAGTTCCATTATAATACAATATAAACACCCAGCAGACGTACAATTACATTTTTCGGGGTGAAATTATATACAGGGTGGTCCAACGAAAACGAGCCAGGCCGATTTTGTCACATTAAACCCAATTTTCCAAAAAATGCTCGAACAAGTCGATTTTTGTTTCGAGGGGACACGTTAATCCGTGGTGGATGCTATTTCAGAACACACCCCCTAACCCCCAACGTTAAAATTTCAAAGAGCAACCCTCCGCTTCTGATACCTACATAATCTCGTTACGAATCAAATGCTGTAAAACTTTTTGATATTTGTTCACCTCCAGCGTCCTCTATGGTCGAATTTAGAATAATGTACGTTAGGGCTCTTTGTGACACATTTGAAAGAGCACGAAATTCTCTGTAAACCAATGCAAATATTTTTGAAGTCCTTGCCTCGGTTTACAGAGAATTTCATACCCTTTCAAATGATCACAAAGAGCCCTATTGTCAACTGTTGGGTAATTATCCGAGTTCTGGGATTTTTTCACTCAAAAATTAAATTGAGTATTTTTATAATGTGCGATTATTTGCAACTTTTTTTCCAGCATTTTAGAACCTTTCCAGAGTTAAATTGGGAAATTTAGGATGTACACTGGGAAATAGAATAATGAGACAGTTTTACAGAAAGGGGTAGAAAGTAAATTATACTTTCTTAATTTGTTACGTTCTTATTTTATCGTTTAAAGTTGCAAAAAAGAAGGTTGCGCCTTGCGCGAAAACATATAGTCAACCGATTGGATGTTGTCATAGCAACGCCTTTAATATAAGCGGTACACCCTCAATGCTTCAATTTCATTGGTCTTGAGTCTTGACTGACCATAATCTTAACTGAATTGATACGTGTCGTAATATTAGGGAAGCGACGTGCAAATTCTAAATTGTTTTTAACGGTTCCCATTTGTCATCTTTTTTCTTGCTTTTTGTAACGTTCTCATTAAAAAAATACTATCAAGTTTTTAACCCCATCACAATTTAACAAAAAATTGGAGGTTACTGCGATCGCTAAAATTTTCGAATTCTAGATAAGACCGGATCTATGCGTTTTGAGGTCAAAAGGAACCCAAAAAAGTGTTTTTTAAAAAGTGCCTGTGTGTACATTCGTACGTACGTACGTTTGTAAACACGCCACAGCCAAAAATACTAGACCGATTTGGCTAACTTTTGCTACGTGGGCAGTTCATAACCACATGTCATGAAGATGTATCACACGTCCAAGAGCTGAAATTTTTTTGAAGGCAAGTGCCGTTTTGGCACAACAATTTTCAAATTTAAATATACTCTAATTTGACCATCCAAAACTTTGTAAAATACATTGTCATCATCAGAAAGGTCTTCAAATTATGGTTTTAAATAAGACAAAATTCATTCGTATTTAGTGCTCCTTGGGGCGAAAAAACGAAATTTTGTAATAACACTAAAAATACATTACAAGCCTCAATTACTGAATCGATTTCGCTGAAGTTTGGTACATGAAGATTTGGTGACCCGTTGAAGACCTGAAAGGCTTTTGGAAGCAATTTTAAATTCAAACTTGATGGTGATTAACTTAAGCGACCCTTAAAATATGACAAATGACAGAGATGACAGAAACAATGGGAAAAAATGTCATTCTTGTCACTTTTTAAGGTCCGATTTCATAGCAAAAGTTAAAGGTCCGTTAGAGACGACTTTAAAGGTGAATTTGATCAGTCGGGAGCAGTCGTTTTTAAATGCTGATAAGCAGTTTGCCTCGATATACATAAGTTATCGAGGCAAATATTTTAAAAGGCATTTTACATAATCTTGATTATGAAATCGGTCTTTAGGGTCGCTTAAAATTAATCACCTGCAGTACAAACGGCCATTACTCGACAAAATAATGATTTACTTATTTTTATTTCGCGGACGAGGGACGAGGACGCCTCAAAACCAGAAAGTAGTAATAAGTATTACATAAGAGACGCTCATTCCGCATTTATTTCAATATGTAAGTTTAAGTATACATGGGGGGGGGAGGCAGGCAAAAAATTTCGCGCACCCCCCATTCATTGGCTTTTCAGTTGGATATTCGGTCGTTTTGAGTTGGCAAATTTTGATGCACCCCCCGCCCCCCCAAGTCAAACAGGGTGACGGCCCTGGACTTCCCTTCTGTGACGTCACGCAGTTAGCTTTCTTAGTTGTCACCAGAGGACGTCCTCAGCTAGAGTCGCGATACAGGACGTCCGCGCGAAAACTTCGATCCAATATCTCGTGCACGAAATGAAATACGAAAATTCGCTCAGACCGGCCGAATTTTATTTCGATGTGAACACTTTAATTCGAAGGTAATTAAAATTGAAATGGCAATTCCCCACTTGTGGTACGTTACCTATGTTGTTTTAAAGGTAATTCCATTGCAAATTAAATTTTGCAAACATTTTTGTCATCCGTTCACTCCCAGCCCCTCTCTGTTCAATTTTTAAATACATTAAGGCAATTTGTGATCGCATCATTTTAAAGGGTATGAAATCCTCCGTAATTTCATGAAATCCATGACCTCCTTCGAATAAAGCTACAGTAAACATGGGCAACAGAAGAAGCGATTCACATATCCCCATGTATAAAATTTCAGGCAAATCAATCGAATAAAATTTGTACAAAGAGGGCACTGGGCGTGACTGAATATCAAAAATGTTCATTTATGAGTCATTCTATAAGATCGAAGTTTTCTCGCGGACATCCTGTATAAAAAGGTTAAAATCGTGTAGAAACATCAGCAAAAAAGATCTAAATCTATTTCCGCGAATAGATATAGTAAAGTACCTAATTACCAGAGTTCTTGAATTGTACCTTTACGTACCTATCGTTAATAGGTAGGTGATGGTGTAGGTACTTAGCACTTAGTTTTTGCTTACAAGTGAATATCTTGAACTCATTTTTATTATCCTCCCAAGATCAGATTTTTACGTTCCAAGGTCCCAGGATCACATAACAGTGGTTTTTAAAAATTGTCTGTGTGTGTGTACATACGTACAGTCGAGAAAGTAAGTCATGCACTCGAGTCTTGAGCGTTACGCACAGAATTTGGGACACTACCATTTGATATTATATTTATTTGATATTAGTACCAGCCCCAGTTGGGGGTTGTGTTGGTAGGTCAAGGACCGAGTGCATTATTTAGTTTCTCGACTGTACGTATGTGAGCAAGATTCCGCGAAAACTACCGAACAGATTTTCATGAAATTTGGTATGGAGATTAGTGTTGGTCTTCTGGTGAACCCAGTTAATTTTCTTGCCGATCCGCAAACGCCAAGTGCCTCTTTGGCGCATCAGCTACATAATTTGACTGTGAACACCAATTTTTTTCCTCATCTGTATCTAGAAATGTATTCACACTAAACGCCTTTTTGGCACAATATCAAAACATTTCAAATTCCGGAGAAAAATTAAATAACGCTACAGCCCAACCTAGTGGATCGATTTAGCTGAAATTTGATAGGTAGAGATACGACCATTGCCAGCAGAAGACCTGATTTGATTTTGGTGGCAATCGGCGAATGGCGAGTGCCACTTTGGCATATCAACTTTGAAATTTGAATAATAAATTCCCATTTTCGTTTTCAAAAATTTCCTTAAACTTTATGCCCTTTCTGCAAAAAATCGTAAAATTTTTAAAAATTCCAGAAAACGTCTTAAGGTTGGTGGAGTAAAATTGCGGTAGGTATAGCAAGTGGAAAATTGACCTAATTTTGGTGGCCATCGGCCAATATCAAGCGCCTTTTTGGCATGTCATCTATGAAATTTGAAAAATGACCACCATTTGTTTTCTGTTTACAAAAACACTATTATTCATGGTGCCCTTTCGGCAATAAATAATAAAAATTTTGAGAAAAACTCTTGGAACATTTAGAGACTGGATTGAAGCTTATAGGTGATATAGCATTTAAGTGGGGAGGTTCTAGCCGCTTCCGTGGCTGATATCCATTTTTTCTGTTGGTAAGTAAATGAGATGTGAAGAAGATGCACCAGAGACGAGATGGACAGGATCAGGATCAATAACAAAACGCATTTCTGAGATATTTACTTTAAGACGACATAAAAGAATAAAACAATTCAATTGGTTTTTATTATACAATGAAATAACATTTTTTATTACTTCTAAGTACAAACCACTTTAAACCGCTTTAAGTAATAACAGAAAATCATTCAATAAGGTTTGTTATCTTCCGATTGCAGTTAAGTGCCAAAGTGTTCCGCACGTTTCAAAATGAGAGTGGAGAGGACACAATGAACCAGGAAACAAACAGAAAGAATCTAACTAATCTTTATGATACGCATCCGAGGGGGTAGTCAGAAATGTTATATGTACATTTCCGGTTTAACCGGAAATGACCCTAATGATTTAGATCATTTAAATGGAAACACAATTTTCTTGAGATAGACGCATATGTATGATATTTGACCGGAAGTGCAGTTTTTAAAAATAATAATAATAATAATATTTATTGTAACATTTGAAATCTGCCCTACTGCCCAATATGGCTAAATAGAGAAAATAAAATAAAGGCTAATAATAGATACTTAGGTAATAGATAATAAGAAAAATCAATAACCACTAATAATTGACAATAAATAAATCAGCGAACATAAAGCAAATCGTTGGGAAAATGACAATACCTCCTATCTGACATTTTTTTGAAAAACGAGTTTTTCGCGATAACCACTGCTTATTGCTATTGCGCAAGTACTGAAAACACCTCGTAAGTAACAATAAATTTTAAAATCGTTCCAGAGCAAAATTGAAATACCTCCTATCTCAGAACCGTGAAATAATAATAATAATAATATAACTTTATTGGACAAATAAGATCCAAAAACAACTGGGGTCGGCAGAGCCGTTTTTCACCCAGCGCTAGACAGTAAGTTAAGTACAAATACAAGTTAAGTACAAGAAATATGGCAAAATATTAAGGAGATCACAGCCCTAAGAGTTCGAAACTTGCACACGATACAGAGCACGTTGTCCGACACCAAAAACGTTTACAGATTGATTAAGGTTGAGAAACATATGTAGATTGTCGTTGTACATTTTGACCACCTTGTAGATAAAGCTGTTCTTATATTTCTCACAATTATGTTTAAGAATAACTAGAGTGTATAAATTGCGAAGATTAGCATCATGACTTTGTCTTTGATTTACAACAAGATCGACTAAGTATTTCAGTTCATTATATTTTAACAGTTTAAAAACCAAAACTCCGAAAATGTACATGTATTTATATTCTAATTTGAGTATGTTGTGGCTGTTATAGTGAGGTGTTACATGATCTGCATAGGGTACAGAAAAAGAAAATCTTAAACATGAGTTTTGTAACATCTGCAATTTGTGTTTCATAGAATTCGTTAGATAACTAAAGTACACAGCACTTCCGTAGTCAATATGCGATAAAATTAGGGAGTTTGCAAGCCGCCATTTCATTTTGGAGGGGAGAATGTCTTTAAATCTATATAGGGCTTTTAATTTGGAATAAAAACATACTCCAAAAAATGAAATGCTTTATGAGCTTTTTGTCTCTCCTGTAAAAAGTGACATTCTGATGATAGGAGATATTATATATATTATTGACGAAATATTAAGATCAAAATAATTTCATTCAGTATGAAAACAACTGATTCTTAAGACAGTTTCTAATACTTAAATAAGAGGTTTCATTGAACTGTTGCATTAAATTATTAATCAAATAGAATATGCCAAGTAAGTGAATGATAACAGAAACCATACGGTCACTAAACCTCAACTGATGCCTATCATGAAAACTACTTCGGCGTTGAATTTTTGAAAAAAGATCAAAGGGTAAGTATTTATGAAACACATTCCAAACAAGTGAAAAAAGATACACTAACAGGCGCTCATCCATCCTTAGCCAATTCAGTTCTCGAATGAAAGGAGTTACATGTTGACGAGGGGAAACCTGACTAATAAATCTAACGCAGTAATTTTGAATCTAAGTTTATGAACTAATCAAGTTGAGATAAAACTAATACCTACATTAACTAACAGTGCTTTGGTTTTGATATCCAAGCTGTTCCGGTAAGGCGACAGTTTCTTCAATGCAACATATGTTTTTTTACATAGCAAATTAACATTGCAAGTGAACTTTTTTGAAAGTATCAGTAGACGGAATTTCGGGCTCATTAATTGAGACTTTGTAATGCCCAGATAGTTGTCGACACTTAGATTTGGTACCAAAAAATATCGTATGACACTTCCCTGGGTTCAAAAGTAATGCATGAGATAAGTGTTCAATGCAAGATATTAGAGAGATCATGATTGATTGCATCCAGGGCCACTTGAGATTCAGCAGATTCAAAAGAGAAGTAGATTTGAATATCATCAGCATATAATTAATACCCAAAGGTACGTCGCTAGTGTATATATTAAATAACCGAGGCCCCAGGACAGACCCTTGGGGAACCCCTGTTTTCAGACGAAGTTGACTTGAGCAATTACCATCCCAACAGGTAATCTGACAGCGATTTGACAAGTAGTTCTTAAGTCACAATAAGGCACACTCCATAATTTTTTTGCTTTGCCTATAGAAGGTCGACGTTAAGTGATGTGACTCAAAATATCATCGACGACAGAACACAAGGCAGTTGTTGTGATGTGCCCAGTTGTTCTATGTGCGTTCTGACAATTGGGAAGTACATTAGCAGATTGTAGAAAATCCATAATCTGAGAAACAAATACTTTCTCTGCTATTTTCAAGGAACACACTAAACTAATTGGTCGGTAATTATCAATTACAAGGGGGGGCAAATTTTCGGAAAATTTGGTTTAAAAATTGTACATTTCCATACCTGTGGAACCGTACCAATTTCAAAAGATGCATTAATAATATGAGTTATTGGTTTTATTACGTAATTAGAGTAAATTAAGCATCTTTCCAGAGATTCCATCAACTCACATAAGTTTTTGAAGTATCATCGCAAAGCTGAAATATTTCAAATAAATTTCATATCATTGTACGAAGGCGTAGAACGGACACGAGTAAAAAATTTTCATATTTTCGTCTTCGAACTCGAAAATTTCGACTTCGATCACGAAATTTCGACTTTGAGCACAAAATTTCGACTTTGAACTCGAAATTTCGACTTCAAACTCGAAATTGAATCTACTGCGCAAGTTCTACTTCCCAACTCGAAAGTTTTATTAATGCGCATGTGCGAAGTTCGAACGGCGCAAGCGTCGCAATTCAGATGGTACGCGGCACACAAACTGACCACAGACCATCTGCCGAAATTTCGAGTTTGAAGTCGAAAATATGAAAATTTTTTACTCGTGTCCGTTCTACGCCTTCGTATCATTGAAATATTTCACACCCCTTGAAATATTTCATGAAACTTACTTTAAAAAACGCGCTCAAAATGAGTCGACATTCCACCCACCAGTCACCACCGAAAAAATTTAATAATGCTGATCGTAACCTGTCCCACCCGAAAAATAAATCCTATTATTTATTTTATTCAAAGTTTTTTTTGTTTATCAATATTAAATATATGTACCTAACAGTCCTAACACTGTTCTAAATTTTGTTGAATTTTTTATAGGAACCTAATTAAAAAATAGTGTTGAAACTTGTGGGCTGTAATTTGTAACTAAAATTTGTTTACTATATAATATAGATAGGCATGCAGGATTAACATTTACCTTGATGTCCATCTATTTTTTGTGTAATATGAATGTTACTGAAAATTATTAATTCTTATAAATTTTTAAACTGGACCAAAATTAGAATATCTTTTATATTTAATGAAATATTACAAAAAATAAGTTTCATGAAATCGCTGCTAACTGGAACATAATGGAATTTCTGATCGCTGTAACTGTCATTAGAATTAGAAAATTGTTGCATCAGATACCCAAGGTCAACCTCCAGGGGAGGAATACTGTTGACGAAAAATTCGTTCACTGAATTGACTGGCCTGACTTTGGCGTTTATTAAATTTAGCACCCCAAGAGTTAATTCTGTTCCAAAAGTCTTTACTGTTAAAAGAACAACATGACCTTAAATTAGACTCATAAAAAGCCATAAAATTCAGGACGGCCGCGACTGCGCTTCCAGTCAAATATGATAACATGGTTCTATCTCTTTTTAAATTCGTAGTTTCGAGGTAATTTCCGGTTAAACCGGAAGTTATTAAACTTTTGTTTCAAATGATTGTACCATCGTGGATGGCTTTAAAAAACAGAATAAATGACGTTTAACGCATTTACGGCATTAAATGTCAAAACAAATCATCAAAGCCACGTGACAACGATACCATCATGTACGCCCCAATAACTTTTTCAATTATTAAAGTAAATATCTGAAAAAATTCACAGTAAACATGCTCACAGAACGTCACTTTATGACATTCCTTACAACTTTTTATCGCTTCCGGTTACGCCGGAAATGGCTTCAATTTTGAATCTTTAAATGGGACACCGGCAGAGCTGGGAAAGTTACTTTGAAATAGTAACTAGATACTTTTTAAGTTACTTTTCATAAAAGTAACTTAAGTTACTGAAGTAACTAGATACTTTACTCAAAAAAGAACTTAGTTACAAGTTACTTATGAAAAGTAACTAGATATAGTATCTTAGTTACTTTTGGTATCTAGATACTTTTAAAAAGTAACTAAATACTTCGGTAAGTAACTAGATACAGTATTTTAGTTACCTACTTTTGGCGTAATTTAGTTACTTTCATTAATGTTATAGAAACGGTTGGGATTGGGTTTAAATTTTAGTAAATACCTCGACAATTTCGGAGGAGGATAATTTTTTTAAATCTCTAGCTATAGTCTGTCCGGGATCCACACGACCGGGATTCACCCTATTTCCATGGTGAATCATTGTTGTCAACAATGAATCGCCATGGAAATCGGGTGAATCTCGGTCGTGTGGATCCCGGACAGATATTAGCTAATTGCTGCTCATATTTTGCGCTTTGTATGTTGTACCATTAAAATTCTTTTATACCAATAGGTTCATCTAGATTTATGATAAATTAGAGCAAGCCAGTTTCATTGCGTTGCGTTACTAACCAAAGAATAAAGATCATGGTCCACTAAAATTATAAATCTTGATGATCATGGTATGTACATACAGCCCCCCATACAGGGTTTTTTAAAACTTCCCACCTCTTGAATATCTTTGGATGTAATAAAGATATTGAACTGAAATAAAAGCTGGCCAATCCCGCACGGAGGGGGACACTTGCGCGTATATTAAGGGAATTTTTTCCACTTCCGGTTCAACCGGAATGATCTAAACTTTGTTTTTTCAAATGGAATGACACCTTTTTCTCAACGGATTCGGAATGTACGATTTTTTTCTGAGTTAGAAACATGTATCATACTTGACCGGAAGTGCAGTCACGGCCACCCTAGATTTTCAAAAATGTCGAAGAAATCGGTGAAATATTGAGATTTTCGAAAAACGCAAAAACACCACAAAAGTTTGTTGTTTTGATGCAAATTTACCTGAGCAATTTCATTTTTTGATTTCTTATATTTCTATCAAATTTTCTCTTACCTCACAATCTGTCAAAATCTCAAAAGTAAATAAAAAGAAAATGTCAATGGGCAGATGAATTATGACATCAAAAAATTCTGTTTTACTCAGCCTATAGAAATACAACTTTTCTGAAAATTGTTGATATTATTGTAAAAATATCTTATTGCATAAAAAGTAACTAGTTACGTTGGAAAGTAACTAAATACATGAAAAGTAACTAGTTACTTTTGTATGTCTTTAGATACTTACCAAAAGTAAACTAGTTACAAGTTACTTCAGTACAGTAACTAGATATAGTTACTTTTCGCAGGGAGAAATAGAGTAACTAGTTACTAAGTAACTTAGTTACTTTCTGTAACTAGTTACATAATAATAATAATAATAATAATAATTTATTTCATAGACCACAAAACTGGTATCGAAAAACGTCAAATAATACATACATAATTATAGTAAATATAGGTATACATACACAAAAAAACAGAATTGTACCTACATATTGTATATAGAACAATACACAACATGTAATTACATTACATCGCAGACATGCATAAACATGTGCTCACACTTGAAATAAATACAATCATAAAACATGTCTTTTGTGACAAAGTTCAATAATTACATATCGCTGTCAAACTTTGTAATAAAAGTAACTTTTTTCTAAAGTTACTCCCAGCTTTGGACACCGGGCACATTTTTATATTTTTGGAATCTAGGAGCCATCCTGAGTATTGTAGTGTCATTTTATAAGTCTTTTCTGTTGTTTTTTGTTTTGGGAAACTTGGCTGTGGATCTAAATGGCGGTGGTACTCATTTTTTGTGGACAAAAATGTCAAGTTGGTGGTATCATTGCACGCAGAAAAAAATATCTGTTTTCACGGATTTTTATGAGAACAAAATTTCGCCAAAAACAAGAAAAAACTCACGAAAATGACACTAAAATACTAAAATAACCGGAAGCGATAAAAAAGTTGTAATGAATGTCAGAAAGTGACGTTCTGTGAGCATGTTCAATGGGAATTTTTTCAGATTTTTATCTTAATAATTGGAAAAATTATTGGGGCGTACATGGTATCGTTGTCACCCCGGTATGATATAAGTAATAGGTCGTTTAAGGCACTGGTGGGGGTTTATTGCGCTTGGCCCCGTATGATACGCATGCGTTGATCTTGTGTCATTTCTAGTGCATTTATACGTCATTTGTCACTACTGTCAACAGAATCTGGGACCTTTCACGTTTACCACGTGCTATTTTAACCTACAATGATGAAAAATGACACATAACTGACAGTAGACATTCAAGTAAATTCCGTCGGCGGTCAAAAAATGACTGCGCATACGGCCATACATGGCGGCATGACGTCACGCTTAAAGGACCTATACTTACATAACTATTAATTGTTTGGAAAAAGTTACAACTGTAGGTAGTACCTAATAGTGGGTCGAAAGCCTGATGATGGTCACAAAACGCAAACGAAACGTCATTTTGCAGGTTTAAGATTTTTCTCGTTTTATAGACGGCGTCGTCTATCGGTATGCCAAATTTCAACACGCCAACTCATCGGGAAGGCCGATTTCCTTATCCGGACAAACACAAAAATGCGACTGTTTTTTTATTTACAGTATAGATTGATAAATACTAAGATAAAACATTTTATTGGATGGAAAATATTTAGTTAACTAATTGTTATTTTACATTGTAAATAAATATAACTAAAACCGTGTATAGTAGCCGCCTGCATCAATACATTCCTGCAGACGTTCCTGCATATTGACAATTAAGCCCTGACAATTTTGAACATTTATTTTAAGTTATTAATTTTTAGAATCCATCGAGTTTTGCAATCGATTAAAAATAAATTTCCGGTTTTTAACAAGGTTTGGGAAATGCGCAAAAATTTTTGAATCCGCTTTTCTCGAAAACGGTTGGCCCTACGGATTAACAACAAGAGGGGCTTTTTATGTGATTTTAGTCAAACAGCCATATTATGTCGTAATTTATGGTAATAGTAGAACCCTACAGAATTTATGGGACAAGACGTTCAGCCAATTAATTGTCATATTAACAATATCAAACTCTCTGAACAAATTTCATGGTAATGAATAAAATATCTAATTTTAGTCGCTCAAAATACTTTTTAAGACTTGAACACAAAAATATTTACCAAATGTAAATAAATAAAATGTCTAATAAATCGGGATACGGAACGTTCGCCCCCGTCATTTCGCCCCCGGACGTTTCGCCCTTGGGATTTTTTGTCCCCGGGTAGGATTATTTTGATCTATTTCATAAATTCTGTTAATACATACCTATATGAATTTCCTTTATTTTCAATTTCCATTCAAGTCTATGCTAGGTAGTTTTTTTTTAGTTAAACTATTTCTCATATTCTGTCCACTCACCTGAACCTGTATACTGTATATATTCAGGTCTCAAAAGTTCAGGTAAGGTCTAATAAACGTTTCTCAAATATTTATCCTTCCCCTCAACCATTTTTTCTAGCAGTCAGTCGTTTTCGCACTTTTCCATTCAAGTCTCAAAAGGTCAGGTAATAAGGTCTCTCTCTAATAAAAAACAAGTGGCAAAATGCCCGGGGGCGAAAAATCCTAGGGGCGAAAAGTTCTGGGGGCGTAGAGTCCTGGGGACGAAACGTTCGGGGGCGAACGTTCCGTAAACCAATAAATCGGTTCCTGGGAAGTACAGACGTGACAATTCTAATATTTTTTGCAATATCATGATAATTGATAAGAGCCATGTCATTAAATTATTGAACTGATTGATGTGTACCTAAGTAATTTATACTTAATTACATTTCTCCAATGTAATTGCACAAAATCTTGGCATATAACTTATATTTTTAGGGCTGATACGAATCTAATCATCTTTTATGACAGATGCGATAATGCGTATAAATACAAGATTTATTTTAAGCTCTAAGCATTGTTTTTTAATTTGTGGTTAATTTGATTCGTGTTAGGGTTAACTGTTAAGAAATATCCCCGGAAATATCGTACCCCAAAATGTCAACAACTTTACCTAATGTAAGTACCTGCCTACTTTAACTGCTTTATTATCAAGGACAGACGTGCTGCATGTGTGTTTCTTACCTTATTAATAGGTATTTACATATAGGCACGACTTTTGTCGTCAGTAGTTACCACTGTTTATAACTCACTCGCTCCTTACTTCGACCTTCGAGCTAGATAACAATCAATTTGTATAATTAAATTAAATTAAAATAAAGTATGAAAATTTATACTTATACGTTCCCTTAAAGTTTGCCGGTATAGTTATTGGTAAAACCTTGTATAAATATGCTACGAAAGTCAATGTTTGCTAGTTTAATTTATGTTATTTTGTTATTAGGCTACAATTTAAAAAAAGGCGGTCTCGGAGACGGCAGGAACTTCTACGCCGCACTGCATTGGATTAATAACAGCAGCATTTATTAAATTTTTAAATATTTAAAATAAGAAAGTTGCTATGCCAAAAGGGCACTTCGGGTTCGGGTTGACTGATCGGCTTCAAAATCTAATCAGCTCCTCTCCCGCACAGACAATAAAATAAATTGCCACGAAAATGACATTTTTCGAAAAAATGGCACTAAGGTTTTCGGCTTGAAAAAAAATCAGTTATCAAATCCGGTAATAAAAATACACATTTATGCATAGTTTTTTTTCACGGCACCATTTTTTGGTCAAAAGGGCCCAAGTGTGAATACATTTTTAGAAGCAGAATTTGAAGAGCATTCATATGGTAATGCGAAAAATGGGGGTTTGCATTTAAATTTTTAAAGTTGATGTGCCAAAAAGGCACTTTCCGTGAGCCGGTGTAGCCCAGATTCTAATCAGCACCTACAAATCTCCCACTGAATATGTGTGCCAAATTTCATCAAAATCAGTTCAGTAGTTTCGGCTGTAGCGTGTCCACAGACACACGGACAGACACACGGACAGACACACACACACACATTTTTCAAAAATAGGTTTTTTGGGTTCCTGGGACCCCGAAACGTAAAGATTTGATGTCAGTTCAATTTCGAATTTTTGATCGATTTTATATACTGCTCCGCCTTGAGCGTAGAAGTTAAAATAAGTAAATTTTTCTATTTCGGTTAAGAAACACTTTAAACGCTTTCCATTTACACATTTATTTGAGAAGCCTCAGTTAATCTCTGGTTAACTTCAGCAATTTGATTGGTTCATTTGGATTTGGTTTGGATATTGACCAATCAAATTTATGAGATTAACTAAGGCGTCTCAGATAAATGTATAAATGGAAAGCGCCTTTTATAGCACCTAACTGAGTTCTCTAGCTAATAAGCCAGTCCGGTTGTCTCTGAGCCAGTCATACTAAAATTTTACCCGAGATTAACCCCCATTTGCACCGGTTCCGTTAAAAGTTAAACGACAGTTCTTTTCCACAGAAACAATTGTGTCAATAATCATTTCTAGGGGTTTAATCTGAAGATTAATTTTTAATGGAACCGGTGCAAATGGGGGTAAGTCCCAACGGACTGTAACGACGATAGATGGGCCACAAATAGGCCAAAAAGTACCTACGTAACTTTTTTATATAGGGTGAGTCTGAAAGACTCCACAATCCACATCCTTTATACCATAATAATAATAAATAAAATAATAATAAGCCGCCAAAGATCTTCATTTTTAATATCTTTCGAACGGTGTATCACAGGATTTTGATTTTTGCACAGCATTGTTACAGAACAAGAAGCTTAGGCACAGGGTGGCCTTCATGACATTTGTCCTTGAACTTTTTTATGTTTGAAAATATTGCTAATTTGCCTGTGCAGCTTATTCCCCGTTCAATTCTCAACACTTTTGGTTCTTAAATATTTTTGAAAAAACCAACCATTCACGAGGAAAATTGAAAAAAATCAAAGACATGCTTCAAGTAATCGCCATAAAACCAATGCTATTTAAGTATTACAGAAGGAGCAATAAGGCCGCATAGACAAATTAGAAATATTTTGAAACATAAAAAAGTTCAAGGACAAATAACTTGAGGAGCACCCTGTATAACGGGTTACCATTTTTGGACAATATCTAAAGTACCAGTTGCCACTTGGTCGGTAACAAATAACAATGCTGTACAAAAATTGAAAATCCTTCGATACACCGTTCGAAAAATATTTTCAAAAAAAGTTTAAAAAGTCACCGGAAAATGTACAGGTCTTATTTTATTATTGTCCCACTTTTAAATTGGAATATCTCCTTTATTACTTGAGATATTCGCCTGAAATAAATACAGGTTGGTAAACCGTACCCCCAAGTTTTGTTCTGAAGCTTACTCTCAGCGATCACCTTTGGATCTTAAGCGCTGTGGATGCAACTTGCTTTTTTTTAAATGGGACACCCGGTGTATTCTTGCACGGATCGACAGTGAATTTTCTTCTAATTTCACTGATATAGGTTAGTTAATATCTGGGGTTGATAGTTTTCGAGAAAAGGAATTAAATTTGAAATAATCGGACTATAAGTCCAGTCAAATAGGGACCGGAGGTTACAATAAATGTTGGAAAGCTGGAGATGATCTTAAACCCTTTAGTAGGCATTTAATAGAAGTACCCTAGTTTTGCACCCTCCCAGGATGTGTGCGTATGATAGGGTGTCCAAAAAAACACGAAATTTTCGGACTTTTTTCAGTTTTTCGCTTATAATTTCTAAACAGTGCTTCCTAGCGGAGAGTTCGCTATTTTCGAAATTAAAGCGCACTAAATTCTGCGTCGAATGAGCCCCCCAAACGTTAATTTCGACCATGATTTAAAAAAGCATCACAAATTTAAATTTTGGTTAAACGTATTCAAAAAACAATTTATTATTTATTATTTATTATTAAAAAATCTATTTCTTCGAAATTTTTTGGACGTGGAGGGGCCAGGGTCGTTCGCAGACTCGATGAATAGTGTGTCGCCTTCAAATAGTTGAGGCTTAGGTACTGACTTATGACTGTTTATGGATCGCTCTATTTTGATTTTCTATTTGAAGGCGACACACTATTCATCGAGCCTGCGAACGACCCTGGCCCCTCCACCTCCAAAAGATTTCGAAGAAATTGATCTTTTATTCATTGTCTCATTTCTTAACTACATTTATAGATAAATTATTTTTTGAATACTTTTAACCAAAATTTAAATTTGTGATGCTTTTTGAAATCAGCGATTGATGGTCTACAACTTTCAAGCTATAAGTTTTTTAAATTAGAGTAGCCGTTTGGACGTTACAGACGACGAAAAGTCACTACTTGTCAATTTTTCACAAAATTGTCCTTTTTGACCACGGTTTGCGACCCTACCACATGGTCGAACTTAACGTTTGGGGGGCTCATTCGACGCAGAATTTAGTGCGCTTTAATTTCGAAAATAGCGAACTTTCCGCTAGGAAGTACTGTTTAGAGATTATAAGCGAAAAACTGAAAAAAGTCCGAAAATTTCGGGGTTTTTTGGACACCCTATCATACGCACACATCCTGGGAGGGTGCAAAACTAGGGTACTTCTATTAAATGCCTACTAAAGGGTTTAAGATCATCTCCAGCTTTCCAACATTTATTGTAACCTCCGGTCCCCTGGAGGTCTAATTTGACTGGACTACTATTACAATCTACGAGAATGTATAAATGAAAATGGCAATCATTTTGAAATTTTTAATTTGTAATGTTTTAAGGTGAATAAATCAGTTTCATACTTTGTCACTACGATACTAAAGAAGGTCACAATTTTCTTAGAATACTCAGACCTTCACTACATAGCCATAAGTTATAAAAACAATTTATTTTCACGAATTTTTTTCTCGATAACTATCAACCCCTGATATCAACTACCCATATAAATGAAATCAGAAGAAAATTCTCTATCGATCCGTGTAAGAATATACCGGGTGTCTCGTTTAAAAAAAAGCAAGTTCCATCCACAGCGCTTAAGATCCGACGGTGATCGCTGGGAGTAAGGTCTAGAACAAAACTTGGGAGTACGGTCTACCATCCTGTTTTTAGTTCAGGCGAATATCTCAATTAATAAAGAAGATATGACAATTTAAAAGTGGGATAATAATAAAAAAGACCCTGTACATCAATGCGAAGTGTATTCTTGTATTGGGATGAAAAAAAAACCTGAGATGGTCCTTTACAGCGTTTGTAGTAGAAAATGAACAAAATAACACGGAAAATAAGCCAATTTAAGTTTTGGAGGGGTTGAAATATTGTGAAGACTGAAGAGGTTGAAAAGATAAAAACAGTGAAAATATACTCTAAATCAGTTAATGAATAGTGGAATAAGATAGAAAGTAGAATAGAATAGAATAGAAAAAATTGGCAGCAGAGAAGCGGCAGGAACCTCCCCAACGCGTGTATCTTTGATTTCCGTGATTTATGTTTAAGATTTTAAAGTTGATATGCCTAAATGGCACCTCCCGTGGACCAACTGCTTTGAGTTTCAAATAGCTGCGTTTAACCCTTGTTGAGTTATGATATTTTTTGTGGTTTTCATCCCCAAAATTTCATCCCCCGAAATTGGCACCCCTCACTTTCAAGTTTCAACAGACTTGAAGATCGAACGTGCATACCAAGTAAACAGTTTTTCAACACAAAAATCTACGACAGAGTTCAAAATTTCGCGACCTCATCGTAAGCCGTTCCTTAGAAATTGAAGAAATAACTATTGTTTTTACCCCTTTTGAAGGACCCTAGCTCCCTTAGGATGGATTTTTCGAAAAATGTTTACTAAACTTTTAGTCCTAAGTTTGATCGTAGAACGCACTGGTAAAATATTGCAGCCTAATTACAGGACACCCTGTATTTTCCCGAATATTTCCATAAATGTTTTGAACCCGTTTGGCCACAAAAAAATTTAATAATTTCGAAAGTGGGGAGTACCTCGCTTTCCCCTGTATAGCTCACAAGCTCCCAGACCTGGAGTTGCTTGTTTAATAATATCATTATTTAATAAGATAATAATGAAGTTTACACAGTAAAATATTACAGTAATATGTAGTTATTTGTTTAACAAGGCAAAAAAGTTGTTTATCTGTTTTAAATATGCCTTGAAGTAAAAAGTAAACAATCGGGTTAATTACGAAATTTGCGTAAAAATGTAAAAATCCTCTTGTTGCTTTGGTAGATAACAGGACGCAAATTCGTTTCGAGTGATTTTTTTTTACTTCCGGTTTAACTGAAAATTGCCTTAACTTAGTTTTTTCAAATGGAATGACACTTTTTTCTCAACGGATTCGGAATCTACAATTTTTTCTGAGTATAATACCTACTTGACCGAAAGTGCGGTCACGGCCACCCTAGATTTTCAGTAACATCAAACAAATCAGTGAAAATTTGAGGTTTTTGGAAAAGCGCAAAAACACGTCACACGTCAAGTTAGTTTTTTTGATGCAAATTCATATGAGTTTATATTTTTATTTTATTGATTTATAAGAAACAGAAACGAGACTATAATTTCCGGTTAAACCCTCGGCTAAACCGGAAACAAATTTCAACTATACCATCATAGTAGGGTGCTCGCTAGACTTTATCTTTCAACCAAGGGGCACTTACGAGTGAAAATGTATGGAGTATAAATTTTGGTTTCTAATGCCCTCGGTATGCTACTGTTAAATTCGTCCAAGGGTCGTCCTGTGACAAAGGGCACAAATCAAAATTTTCCAACTAACGCCGCCACGTGAAAGTTCATGTGGAGAAGTACCTTTCCTGAAAAATTCATGGTGATGTCTGTGCGGATTGTATTTTTTATTAATTTTGAAAGAAAAATATCACCATTGAACCATACGGGGCCACGGACCTTTGGAGGCGATTATCTCGGTTCGAGCATCGGCAAAAACGCATCATTTTTAGGGGCATATTTCCTTTCCAACACGATTACTCCAAATCGGGGCGGTTAATCGAAATTAATTATTCTTAATAAAAGATGTGCTATTTTATTTTGTTGACGATCGTCTTTACAGAATATTTTTAGAGCAATCAATAAAGGAGATAATTGTTTAAATCTGAGAGGAAGTAAAGAATTCATGCCATTGTAACGCTCGGATCTCCGCGCCCCCACCACGACTTTCGCTGCGTCCCGCCACTCCGCAACCCCTTGAGACGTCCACATCTACAATCTTAGAGAATATCCTGTATTCCTGAAAATAATGGAAATAAGACTTGGAACTCTTGAAAAGCACTTTTTATTTCATGTAGGTAAGAAAAACAATAATTTTTAATTTGAAAATTCTTCGTCGTCCTTCTCGTTGATCGGGGAACCTCCGTGATCGGGGGTCTTCCCTCATTTGAATTTCCTTCATGTTATTTTTACAAGATCGGTTTTCCCATACCGTGGCATGAAAAAATGCAGGAAACCTTATTTTTATTGCAAATGTAACTCTTGCTTATGCAGTCTTAAAATAGTTATTTATGTATCAAGTACCGAAAATACAAGTTTTCAGTACGAGCGTGGATTATTGCAAACCAAGGCGAAGCCGCGGTTTGCAACCACGAGAGTATACTGAAAACATATTTCGGTACGCGTTGCATACAACGTTTTTTTCTAAATCACAATTTACAACCTTTTTATAGAGATTGGTTGAATAAAATTGAGCATTGTTAATAAATACCAAAAAAAAAACAAATGAAATGTCTATTGTTTATTGGATCGACAACTGAAAAGTCAAGTAAATAACCGCCTAACAACCGTACAAATTTTCACGTCTTTCGTCCTAATTATTTCTCATGGCAAATACAATGGATGAAGAAGATGATTTAAGTAGACCGTGTACCCCACCGACGATTGCAGAAGCCGCTAATATCGCAACTTTAAATTTGTTGCCCAGTAAATCCCGAGAAAAATACGAGTACGAGTATCGTCGATTCAAGGAATGGTGTGCAACGGAAAATGCCAATAAAGTATCAGAGAACATCCTTTTAGCATATTTTGCTAATCTGGCTAAAGTGTACAATAGTTCAACTGTGTGGTCCAAATACTCAATGGTAAAAGCAGTCATTCTAATCAAAGAAAATATCGACATTAGCCGTTTTTCGAAGCTTATTGCGTTTTTAAAACGTAATTCTGATGGATATAAAGCCAAAAAACTAAGGAGGAGGTTGATAAATTTATGGTAGAGGCACCGGATGAAGACTATTTGCTAATAAAGGTAATTATTTTTAAATCAAATTTTGTCCGAATAATAATAATTGTCTTTATCAGGTTGTTGCTATAATGGGTGTTTCGGGGGCTTGCCGTCGACAGGAATTAACCTCGATGAGTGTGGACGACATACAGGACCTAGGATCTACGATCTTAGTTAAAGTACCATTTACGAAGAACAAGATTGAAAGAGTTTTTACCATCACAACACCAGAAAACTCACCTTACAATACTGTGGAAATTTTTCGAAAATACTCATCTCTCCGACCTTGCCATACAGATCACCGCCGTTTCTTTGTTTTCTACAAGAAATTTAAATGCACGACTCAACCAGTGGGCGTCCACACGATTGGCAAAATTCCCACAAAAATTGCAGCATATCTCAAGTTAACAAATTGCGAATTGCACACCGGTCACTGCTTTAGAAGATGTTCTGCATCTTTTTTAGCGGATTCTGGAGCCAATCTGTCAACCATTAAGAGACATGGGGGATGGAAGAGTTCAAGTGTAGCAGAAAGTTATATTGAAGACTCCATTGAAAATAAAAAACGAATCGGCGATCAATTTTTTTCGCGACATGTAACGAAGCAACCTAAGGGGGCAGCTGCTGCTGTTGGCACATCTACCAGTAATGTAACAGTGACTTCGAATGAATCAGCTAGAGAATTAATCAGTCTAGACCAACCCGGATTCACTGTGAATACTAATAATTGCAGTAACTGTAAGATTAACTTGAAGTTGATATTCAAAAAATAAAATAAAGTTCTATGTTAAAATAAATAATTGTTAAATAGTATGAATTGGCTTAAAGCTCATTTTTCAAGTTTCGACTTTACGGTACTAGTACCAAAAAGCAACTACTTTATGGTACTAGTACCAAAAAGTTTGACTTTCTGTTGTTCTCCTAGTTACCAAAAATTGTTAATTATGATGTGATTTAGAAAAAAATAATTTTTGGACAAATTAGGACAATAATATCTGAAATGGTTTTATGGGACGGCGGGTTATGTTTGAAGAGCTGGCCCAAGACTGTCACCCACGTCGTTTTTCCCATCTATAACCTTCAGGTGACGGAAAATTAGGTCGAGAATTTAATTAATTCCACCAAATTTTGGTCTGAAAGAATAGAACTCTCAAGCAATGCTGCTTCAAACTGCCTTCGGTTGGAGGCAGTTTTTCTAGCGACTTAGTTAACGCAAGTAGGGCCCGTTAAATCGTTGATACATATAATTACTTCATCGTTGTTGGTTCAACACAAAAGTTTCCATATTTTTGAACGAGTTTTTGAATTTAATGTTGTCCAACTCTTGGTCTAACTTTTCGTCAAATCCTACATCGCCAAGTAATTCACATAAGTTTTTGTAAATTTTCCATCAATTTAGCGTCCCAACACCGCTGAACTAGCTTGTAGCATCAAATTCTGTTAGGGCATGAAATATACATTTTTTGGAAGTTTTGCTTCCGGAATGTTTCTTTACTATTTCCAGTTCTCATCCAAATCTCTGTATATAAATTCTCTGTCGACTCGAGATACTGATACAGACTTGCCAGTTATTCTCGTGCATTTTAAAGAATATCTCCAGAATACTCCAGAGGTTTGAATAAGAACTGGAAATAGTAAAGATACATTCCCGTTTAAACCACAGTCCATCAAATTAATTTGAAAGAAAAACTACTAAGCGGTTTTGGAAAGTTAACTTGCTGGGCTGGAAAATTTACCAATAGGTACTTCCGTGAATTACCTGCTTAACAGTCGGTGGTGGGATTTGAGGAAACATAAAACCGTTTCAGATACATCTATTATTGTATTAATTTGTTCATAGATTATTTTTAAAGACTGCATAAGCAAGAGTTGAACTTGCATGCAGTTTGAAGCAGCATTGCTTGAGAGTTCTATTCTTTCAGACCAAAATTTGGTTGAATTAATTAAATTCTCGACGTAATTTTCCGTCACCTGAAGGTTATAGATGGGAAAAACGACGTGGGTGACAGTCTTGGGCCAGCTCTTCAAACATAACCGGCTGTCCCATAAAACCATTTCAGATATTATTGTCCTAATTCGTCCAAAAATTATTTTTAAAGACTGCATAAGCAAGAGTTACATTTGCAATAAAAATAAGGTTTCCTGCATTTTTTCATGCCACGGTATGGGAAAACCGATCCTGTAAAAATAACATGAAGGAAATTCAAATGAGGGAAGACCCCCGATCACGGAGGTTCCCCGATCAACGAGAAGGACGACGAAGAATTTTCATATTAAAAATTATTGTTTTTCTTACCTACATGAAATAAAAAGCGCTTTTCAAGAGTTCCAAGTCTTATTTCCATTATTTTCAGGAATACAAGATATTCTCTAAGATTGTAGATGTGGACGTCTCAAGGGGTTGCGGAGTGGCGGGACGCAGCGAAAGTCGTGGTGGGGGCGCGGAGATCCGAGCGTTACAATGGCATGAATTCTTTACTTCCTCTCAGATTTAAACAATTATCTCCTTTATTGATTGCGCTAAAAATATTCTGTAAAGACGATCGTCAACAAAATAAAATAGCACATCTTTTATTAAGAATAATTAATTTCGATTAACCGCCCCGATTTGGAGTAATCGTGTTGGAAAGGAAATATGCCCCTAAAAATGATGCCGATGCTCGAACCGAGATAATCGCCTCCAAAGGTCCGTGGCCCCGTATGGTTCAATGGAGATATTTTTCTTTCAAAATTAATAAAAAATACAATCCGCACAGACATCACCATGAATTTTTCAGGAAAGGTACTTCTCCACATGAACTTTCACGTGGCGGCGTTAGTTGGAAAATTTTGATTTGTGCCCTTTGTCACAGGACGACCCTTGGACGAATTTGACAGTAGCATACCGAGGGCATTAGAAACCAAAATTTATACTCCATACATTTTCACTCGCAAGTGCCCCATAATTCCTAAACTAAGCGACTTTTCTCCTCGCGAGCACCCTACTATCAGATACATCTCAAAAAAATAAAGTCGACGTGTTTTTGGGACGCCCAGTTGTCCCCCTCAAGGCGGGAAGTTAAAAAAAACACCCTGTAGTATGTATGCAGTACTTATCTCATTAAAAAAAGCAACTTTGATTTATCAACACTTTTTTGGAACACTGCACCTACCTATGTCTAAAAATAAAGTCGGTTTTATGTACTGAAGCAATAATTTAATGCGATGACACAATAATAGGATTTTAATAAAGCAATAAAAAACGCGTTGTCTACACTTTTTTTTGTTCAAAGACTGAATTTATTTAATATAATTTTTATTTAATATTATTTTTAGGCGCTCGACCGGAGCGTTTTAACCTTTCCGGTCAATTTTTGGACCGGAAAGTAGCCTTTCCCAGACTAATCCAGGAAACTCGAAGTCCGAGAAAGTGAAATTTCACGGGAATATTATGGATTTTCTTATCGTGTTAAGATAATTTGAATTAAAATATCTAATTTCACACAAAAAATATGTTGCGAGCACCTAAAAAATTTAATACGTAACTCACATGTAAAGTGTCTTTCCTGAACTCGCAGGGTTTCAGGCTTCCGCTTACGGCGTCAGCCATCACTTTCCATACTCTTTACATAAATAACTATTTTAA
Source organism: Pycnomerus fuliginosus (assembly GCA_963924575.1). Taxonomy (NCBI): domain Eukaryota; kingdom Metazoa; phylum Arthropoda; class Insecta; order Coleoptera; family Zopheridae; genus Pycnomerus; species Pycnomerus fuliginosus. Next base: position 19,588,458 of record OZ004622.1, read on the forward strand.
TTGAATTTAATTATGTAATAAACAATTTTAATCTTCAATCAATTTTATATTCATTTTATGCTCCAGAAAATAGGTTCCATGATGACATAATTTGAGAATCACTGCCCTATACGACGCCCTATAATTAGTGACAACAACGTACGGAATTGTTATTTACGTAAAGAGTTTGGAAAGTGATCATTCCCGGATGAGTAGGCGAGTAGCCTGCGAGTCCAGGAAAGACACTTTACATGTGAGTTACGTAACATGTTTTCTGTGCGAAATTAAATATTTTAATTCAAATTATCTAAACTGAAAAATGTGTTCACTTTCCAGAATATTCCGGTGAAATTTCACGTTCCCGGACTTCGACTTTTTCGGACTAGTCCGGCAAAGTTGACTTTCCGGTCCTAAAACTGACCGGAAAAATTAATTTTTCGGTTTCCCGGAGTAGTCTGGGAAAGGTTACTTTCCCAGCCCTAAAATTTCCGGTAAAGCGCCTAAAAATACATTTGGCATTGCCTATCACTAATTTTGACCAATCGTTAACATTCACTTCGAGGGTATCAGATTTCAGTAAGAGCAAATCTTTGGTTTGCTTTGCTTAAAGCCAATAACATACAGGTCGGTGAAATATGCCTTGAAGGGTTTTTGATTCCAGGTGAATAATCAACTTTTCAACTTTGTGAATAGTTTTGACATAGTTAGGCACATCTCTTCTTTAAAAGGAAATAATTCTTGCAAATGTCATTTGAAATACAATGTAATTAAATTAGAAAATCAACCATGAACTTAGTTTAATAATAATTTTGAGGATTTAAAACTTTTTTTTCGTCGATAGTACTGGAAACGTCACATTTTTGACATGCAATTATCATCGGAAAGTTTACGTTTCCAGGACTGCGTGATTTGCTAGCTGTACAGGAATAACGCTTTTTCCGACCTAGGCCGGAAAAATATGTATGTGCAACACGAAGGAAAATATATATTCCGGGAATCTGATGGTTGCTGGACTCGGCTGTGCCACGTCCATCAATCTCCCATCATTGTCGCGGAATATAATATTTTTCCTACTACACCTTTTCCAGTAGTAGTTCAGAAAGCGTCAATTGAATTTCAGAATAGTCAGTTGAATTTCAGAATCCGTCAATTGTAGTTCAGATTAATCAATTCAAATTCAGAATGCGTCAGTTGTATTTCAAAATAGTCAAATGAATTTCAGAATACGTCAATTGAATTTCAGAATGCATCAATTGAAATTCAGAATCCGTCAATTACAATTGCATTTGATGCTTTCTGAAATTCAATTGACGTATTCTGAAATTCATTTGACTATTCTGAAATACAATTGACACTCTCTGAATTTGAATTGACTAATCTGAACTACAATTGACGGATTCTGAAATTCAAGTGACAATTCTGAAATTCAACTGACGCTTTCTGAAATTCAATTGACGCTTTCTGAACTACTACTGGAAAAGGTGTAGTTACACAATATACCATTAAGATCCACTTTAGGCACCTTACCTACTATAAATAATACAAAGTTCATTGACGTTATCTTAACCACAGTACAACATGTCTAATCCCCGTATCATTTTAGTGCCGGAGCAAAATGCGAGGCATTCTTGGTTTAGCTTATTCGCTCGCTCGCTCGCTCCTCAAGTCTGTCCGTCGGATAACTTGAGAACGAAAGCAGATATCGAGCTGAAATTTTGTACACGGGTGTATACCCGGAAAATCTCGGCGGGGATTGCTTTTGGGCCATATCGGACCACGGGGGTGGGAGTTAGGGGTGAAAAACCGAAAAATTATTAATTGGAATAACTCGAGAACTAGTGGACGTATCTTTCTGAAACTTGGTATGTACGTTCGACCCTCAAGTCTGTTGAAGCTGAAGGGGTGCTACTTCGGGGGATGAAATTTAGGGGATGAAAACCACAAAAAATATGATAACTCCGCAAGGGTTGCACGCATCTGTCGGAAACTCAACGTACACACATATATCGGTGAAATCCTACGGGGGATGCGTTTTTCGCAAAATCGAACAGATGGGGTGGAAATTAGGGGTCGATAGCTTTCCATTAATGATTCAAAAAAGGTGTCATTCATATTTTGAGAAAAACCACCCTTATAGGCGCTACAACCCCTAACATGCAGAAACACAAAAATACGAGAACTCAAAAACTACTCAACGTATCAAGGCAGAATTTCCAGTAACATTGTAGGCGGATGGACAAATTTTTAATAATATCTATCAAGGGGGATGAAATTTAAGGGTTGAAACTTGAAACTTCTTCAAGTAAATGGTAGCCTAAAATTACGGGGTTCGATAGATTTCGTTCAACTATTGAAAAAAGGTCTTATGAGTTTTCAACCTAAAACCAACCCCTAAGTAACACGAACGTATTTATAAAAGCTGCAAGAACATCTACCCAGGTAATTTATAAAGGTTTAGGTTTTATAAGAAAGCTGTAAGAGCAATTACTCAGTACTTATAAAGCACTCGGTTAATTATTGAAAAAAAGCGTTATGAGTCTTCAACCTAAAACCAACCCCTACGCTACTAACAACCCCTGAGCCCTACCAAGCGGAGTAAATACATTTTAATTATTTTTTTGGGCTTTCTTCTGATTTTTGGATAAGTCAAAGTCATTTTCATTAATTTTTAACCCATTCACAATTTTTCAACCCCTTTCATGATATGTGAACCCGCAAAAATTAAAATTTACCCAGACCGCTTCTTTTTCGTGTGATTTTCGCTAGTTCTACTTAACTACAGTTCATTTCCACCCCTCTTGACTTTTTATCCCCCTTATCAATTTTTCAACCCCCCCAGGGTTAATTTTTTTTGTAGAATTCGCGCAGTTTTGCCTTTTTTCGGTAACATATTTTACTCATATACATTGTTCTTGCCTTTTTCACTTCTTCAACCCCCTTCGCAATATTTCAACCCCCAAAAGCCAAATTTCCATAATGGGCTTATTTTCGTGTTATTTTCTGTAATTCTGTTTAAATACGACTATTTTTCCTCCCTTCTGACTTTTCATCTCCCTTTACGATTTTTCAACCCCCTAAGTGCTAATTTGGCAAAATAGCGTAATTTCGTTTTTCTTCGGTAATAAAAGAACTCATTTGGATGATGATTACATTTTTCACTTTTTTCATCCCTCTTCGCAATGTTTCAACTCTTCAAACGCTAAATTTACATAATTGGGTTATTTTGGTGTTGTTTTCCGTAATTTTACTTAGCCACGGTTAATCCTCAGATCTTTTAACTTTTCATCCACCTTTAAGACTTTTCAACCCCCTGAGTGGTAATTTCGTTTTTTGTCGGTAATAAAATTGAACGAATTAATTTGGGATTCAGTTTACCTTTTATAATTTTCCAGTTTCCTTCGCAATAGGTAGGTATAAGTGCGTATTTCAACCCCCACAAAAGCATCCCCTTTCGCAATTTTTCAGCCCCGAGTGTTAATTTTTAAAAATTTTCCAAATTTTGTTTTAATTCAGGTAATTCTTTTTATTTACTCATTCCTGTTCATTTTCTATTTTGAAATTCTGTACCAACATATTTTTAACAATTCGCCTTTTTGACACATCTGTGCGTTTTTGCGGAGGCACTACTACTAGGTGCAGATTGATAAAATCTGCACCCGATTCCATCAGTAAGACCAGCCGCCCCTACATACACATTAACTTGATAAACGTCTACCGAGATATACATCGCATTGATATACATCTTCCGTTGGCTTTTTATATAAGTCCTTTAAAAGTAGGTAATAGTGAAATTTTGGGACTGACCCTCATACATGTAACTTCATCAATCTTTTCATCACGTAAAATTACCCTACCTACCCTTAAGAAGGGATGAATTTTGTAATTCAAAAAAAATAACTTTCAGGTATTTCGCAAGAAGAAAGGAACCGGCGACCAAGGAGGCACTTACGAAGAACTAATGGTAACATACACCTGCATCAAATTAACCCTAGACGAAAACGTGGAAGACTTCAAAATTTCATCAAACGACGAACAATTTGGGAGTTTCGACGATCTAGTCGTCAGCACGAGGTACACAAATGGAAACTTGGAAAACTACGCAGTCCAGTTAAAGCACTCCAGTGGAAGAAATAAAACAATAGCCACCAAAGACTTGGAATCAAAGAACGACTTTAGTGTATTGAAGTACTTTTTAAGTAAGCTCCCAAAAAACTTCACGTGCATCCTTCACACAAACAGACAACCGAATTTCGTAAACAATCCAACCCTTTATTTGAAATACGGCAGGGAAGAGCACGAAACATTAACTGCTGAAATCCAAGAAGAATCCAGCAACATTCATAAATTTACGATAGATATAAATAAAAACCCTGAAATTCCGGATGAAGTGTTCGAAAAGTGGGCGAGTTTTTTTGGAAATTTTCTGCTGAGGACCGATCAAGATGATGTTGCGGGGCTTCAAAAACGAGCCCTTAATTTATTCACGAAGCATTTGCAATGCAAAGAACACGACTTTGTGAAGTTTCAAGAATTCATCAGAAGATGGAACGGGAAAGAAGGCAAAAAGGATAGACTTACCAAAGAAACTATTAGGCTAAAACTGGTGGAATGCCTCCTATCACCTTTTATCAAAACAGTCTCCGATTCATGCACGAGCGAGAATAATTTAACTTTACGAAAAGCTATTTTAAACTTTGACCTCACTATTTTTGAAGACGCGAACGAAATCGTCGATAAGATTTGGATAAAAACGAAAAGTGAAGAGGAAATTAATAAGGCAGGCCGGAAATATTTCCTGATTTCCGAAGATGTTCGATTTATGGGGGATGATCTGAAATCTGAAGCTTGCACTAAAATCCTCTGGTATCTCGAAGAGGTTCCATTGATTATAGAAGTAGGTGAAGAATCTCTCAGTGTTGCTTGTAAAGCAATTGAACTTTTAAAAAACGTCAAAAGGAAAAAACTGGTTTTATTAAATTATCGCCTGGGGTTGAATAATGCTCATTTTCGGTGCTTATGGGATTTGAAGAGCAAAGATCTGGGAAGTTACGAGAAAATTCTGAAGAATTTCCAGTGCACTTTGCAGGGGAAACAATGCAAGTTGAAGGAAATCGTCGATGATGACGTAGCTCGAATTATAACCACTGACCTTTTGTTTAAAATTTCAAACAATAACTTTGACATTGGTTGCCCAAAGGATAACTTGCCAGAATGCTACATCAGAAGAATCCTGCCCAAGATTATCGTAAATTCCGACTTCGTAACTGAAGAAAATTCGGATAATTGGATAGTAATTAGCTGCAGGGCGGAAGAAATTGAACAGATCAGAAAGAAATTCATAAATATCATTGATGGGAAAACTTTGTTTGGCGATAGGAAAAGTCGTCGAAGCGATGATCTCATAAGACAACTCCAGAAAAATTCTAAGAAGATCTATATAAATCATGCAGAAGCGAATGAGTTCCTATCAATTCACATTAAAAAGGATTATCACCACTTTAGATACCTGAAAGATAATTTGGAATGGATCGCGTCGAAAAGCAACATCGACGACTTAAAACCCTTTCTTTTGAACTCAGAAGAATTCCAAACGGAAGAAGAATTGCTCCAGAATTCGCAAGAAATCAACTTGATTTGTGGGGGGGCAGGTTTCGGGAAGTCCACGCTTTTGCAGTTTCTCAAGAACTCCTGCAGCGTTGAAAATTTTGCAATTTCTATAAATTCTAAAGAAAAATCGAGGGATTTGGCGAGCCTTCTGCGAAGAAGAGACGAGTTTGAAAATAAATTCATTCAAATTCTGTTCATCAAAAAAAGAATCGTTTTCTTTTGGGACAACCTGCACGAAATGGAAACAAAACAAATTTTTTCTTTGCTTCACGAAATTCAAACATCGGGATTCGTTCAGTGGATTTTCACTGGGCCACCCCTCCAGTCAACTCTCGAGAGCAAATTCAACATTTTCGCTAGGAACATGGTGAAATTCGACGAAAAGCAACAAAAGAAATACATGGAGGAACGCTTGGGGAGGAAGTACAGTAAAGAACAAATCGCGATAATTTTGGAGAAAATATCGGAGAATTCGGAATTTTTGGAAGCTCACAGCATTTTGGGAGTTCCCGCCAAGCTCAGCATGCTGATGGAGTTATTTCTGCAAAATTTACAACAAAATATCTGCAATCATCCCCTAACAGTTACGAATCTCTTCCATTATTTCACCGAAACCAAGTTTGAAACTTATTTCCTTCAACTGAAATTAAAAGACAACTTTTCCATTAACGTAATAAAAAATGAACGGCAGAAAAAATGCGAATTACTCGCCATCAAGCTGAGCCTAGATTCCGTGGATTTTCTCACCGACAGCGAAAAGTCTACTCTGGGCCAGGCTTTAACTGAAGCGGATCCCTTGGGTTTCGTGGTAAAAATCAACGAAAACGTGGCTTTCGTTCATCAAACTTACATGGAGTATTTTGCCGCGTTGTTTCTTGCAAGAAATTATCGCAGAATTCCCAATTTTCAACAAATTTATTTCGACGCTAAGTTCAGGAATACGATTTTTATTTTTGATTTGATTTTGGGGCAGGATAAAGCTACTTTCAATGCAGTTCTCTATAAAAACGTGGAAATTTTGGAGCAACGCAACGAGGATTTAATGAAGAAAGATTTGGCAGGAAGAAATCTTCTGCATCTTGCGATGTTTTGGGGGCAAGAGGATGCTATACTGCCAGAATTAATCCCAGGACGAAGCTACAGCAAAACGTCGAAAATGATGGAAGTTATAAGTTATTTGCTAAAATTTTTGGCAAAAAAAAAGTCAAAGCATATTTTTGATGGCAACGACGAGCTTTTTATGGCAAATTGTTTTTCATACTCCCAAGGATCCGCTTTGCATCTTGCAGTACTTACTAATGATCTCGGAATTGTCAAAGCCGTTTTTAAACGTTGCCAAAGTATCAACTGTCGAAATAACAACAATGACACACCTTTAATGCACGCGGCTTTCATAGGAAGTTTGGAAATAGCTAAGTTTTTGATCAGTAAAGGAGCAAATGTCAATGTTAGCAACACCAGTCAAAACGGACCTCTACATTATTCAGTTTTAAAACATGGAAATTGCAATGTTGTCAAACTTCTTTTAGAAAAAGGAGTTGACGTAAACTCAGCCAACTCCCAAGGATTCCACCCCCTACATTACGCAGTGCTAAACAATCGATTTGAAATCGTAGAACTCCTCTTAGAAAACAACCCCAACATCGATTGCGTTGGCAACAATGGATGGACTCCTCTTATGATAGCTTCTTCCAAAGGGTTCTTGCGCATCGCAAAACGTCTGATAGCAAACTCCGCGTACGTAAATAGGGCCAACTTTGAGGCCTACACTGCCCTACAAATTGCTGTTGTCAGAAACCGGATTTCTATCGTCAATCTTCTAATTGAAGAAGGTGCTGAACTTAATTGCTTCGATAGAAATTCCTTCACCCCTTTAATGTACGCCGCCTTCAAGGGACACTGCGATATTGCTGAAAAGCTACTAACTTTCGGAGCTGATCCTAACATGACCGACGTGGAAGGAAACTGCGCCCTTTCCATAGCCATTATAAATGGAAACCAAAATGTTGCTGATCTTCTTCTATCCCACAAAGCTACGAAAATTAATTATTACGACAGTTTCGGTTGCACCCCTTTGATCAGTGCAGCTTTGAAAGGCAACTTGGACATTGCCAAAAAATTGATTGAAAGGCAAGCGAACGTTAACATAGCAAACGTGGATGGCATCGGCCCTTTAGCCGCCGCAGTCATGAGAAATAACTTCGAAATTGTGGAATTCCTTCTAGAACAGGGTGCAGAAGTTAATTCGCGCGACGAAATGGAATTGACTCCTTTAATGTACGCTGCGTTTGAAGGGCATTTTGAGATTGTCAAGCTTTTGAGGCTCAAAGGAGCTGACTTGAATTTGGCAAACATCCACCTTGAGACTTCTCTAAACATTGCTGCTTGCAATAATCACGTAAAAATCGTAAAGTTTCTACTGGAAGAAAAAGCGGATCTGGATATTTGCAATAAAAGTGGATGGACTCCTTTGATGAGCGCCGTTTCTGAAGGATTCTTCGATATTGCAGAAATTTTACTGGACGCTGGTGCGAGTGTTAACATGGTCAATGACAAAGGCAGGAGCGCTTTACATTTGGCAGTTTTACGAAACGATTTTAAGCTAGTTAAATTATTAATCGACGAATCGGCCAATATAAATTGTCGCGATAAATACGCCAACACTCCTCTGATGTATAGCTTGAAGATTGGTAATTTCGAGTTGTTTCAATTTCTAATTGCCAACAATGCCGACGTTAACAAAGTAAATGTTTCTGGTGACAACCTCTTGCATATAGCTGCTGAGAGTAATTACTTGGAGACTGTTTCTTTTCTGGTGGAAAAAGGGGTTAAAATTAATCATAAAAATAAATCGGGAATAACTCCTTTAGCGTTGGCGGCTTCCAAAGGATTTGATGATATTGTCAAATATTTAGTCAAAAATGGTGCACGAGTTGACCACGCTTTGACTCCTGCAGTTGACAACAACCACGTGGACATAGCGAAATATCTTCTCGAAAAAAACGCGGATGTTAATTCTTATGGGAAATCCGGATGGTCACCTCTTATGCACGCAGCTGCAAGGGGATACCTCGAAATGGCAATCTGTTTAATCAGCTATGGCGCTGATGTCAACTGCGAGGATATCGATGGAAACAGCGCTTTACACATTGCTGTTTTTAATAATCAGGAAAAAATTGTCGATCTACTTTTAGAAAAAAATGTTGATGTAGAGTTAGAGGATGCTAATGGTAGGACTCCACTGATGATTGCCGTTCAAAAAGGCAATTTAGCTATAACTAAACGATTAGTTAAAGAGGGGGTTGCTGTTAACTCGCAAGATTTTCACAACGGACAGACTGCCCTTCACCTTGCAGTTTGTGAAAAACACACTGAAATTGTACAATTTTTGATTGAAAATAAAGCAGCTTTGAATTTGAAAGACAAGTTTGGCAATACGGCTTTGCACTGCGCTGTTGTCTCTGGTTCTGATATTTCATTGGTGAAAATGTTGTTCGAACATGGAGCCGACGTTAACGTTACTAATAATGAAGGATGTACAGCATGGGATTTAGAAGGATCTGAAGAAGTTTTGAATTATTTACGATCAAAGTCGATGCTTGGAAATGGAAAAAAGACATTTTGCCAGTTTGTAGTGGAGAAAATAAAATGTTGGTGAAAACGGAGAACGGAGGTATTATCGGTATATTAGTTTTTTACTGTTTTTTATTATAATTTATTACAGTTGAATGGACTCAATCCAAAAACTTAAAGAAGAAGGCTACCCGGGTCGAGAGAAACAGAATACGACTGGTACTACGATGGATCCCGAAGCACTTCGGTAGTGGTACACTTCCTCGCAAAAAAATCGGGACACTCAATTTTCTCTATTTTCATTTTTTGAGTTTGGGGGCTGAAAGGGGTGAGTTTTGGGGTTGAATTTTTTTTTGGTTGTCCCGATTTTTTTGCGAGTAAGTGTACCTATTCAAAAGCTACGAAGATTTGGCCTTATCTATTATGTGTTAAATAAGGCAAATGTGATGATTATTAAATATTGTTTATAATTTAGTGCAATATGTAATAATATTCATTGTCAAGGATAGGCTTTAACACCTTTTTCTATTTCGGTTTCCTAATGAACACTTTATAGCACCCAAACGCGCTCTCTAATGTGCTCTATTAGAGCACGACTTTTCTTTACATTGTAACCTAGACAACTATTGTGTCTAGCAATCGAATTAACTGCCAAGCCTGTCTTTGAAAATGACAATCTGAATTGTTCTTGAAAATATTAACAATTTGGATATCCGAAATAAAAAAAAATTGGCTCTTATCGCACTCGGATTTTGTAAAACTCGGGCTTTTCGCCCTCGTTGTCAAAACATCCTCGTGCGATAATAATTGGCCTTATGAAACGTGTTTTTTAATATACTATTGGAGTTAATTATTCTTTGACATGTGTCAATAATTTTGTAAAACAAACATACAGACAGAATCAATCACATGACTTTAACTTACAAATCCACTGCCCTTCTTTTTGGATCGCTTGATAGGTAGGTAACTATTTAAACAAATAATTAATGATTTGACGGAAATTAAAAAGATAACCTTTGTACTGATTATTCTCAATTCTTGCAATTTTTTAACTTTTTTGCTAAAAATAAAGAGCAATAACCGGCCGAGAGGACACTGAATTTACTCTAAATAATGCTAATCCCTTATCATTTCAATTCGTAGTACAAATTAACTCGATTAAACCAATCTACGACAGCTATCTCAATTCTTCCCATTTGATATTATGTGTAAAAGTTCAGTCAGTTTTTCTTTCTCTCTCCTTCTTACCTAAATCACTACTACTGAAAGATTTTTCAAAAGTCGAAATAAGTTGTCACAATTTGTAAAAGGCCACCTAGAAAATTTAAAAAATTCGTTTCAGAGAGAGAGAGATGGAGAGAGAGAGAGATCGACTGAAGTCTCCAACATCGAGAAAGTCGAGAAAGTAAGTCATGCACTTGGGTCTTGAGCGTTACGCAAGGAACTTCGGACCGTGTGCAGATAAAGAGTTATCCGGCCATCAGATCAACAAAAAGTGCATTATTTAGTTTCTCGATTGTACATGAATAGACACTAAATCTGACAGTGACGTTTAGGTATCATCTGGTATCATATAATTTTCCAGTTTACGCCCTATTGGAGAAGTACGGTACGAAGGCGTAGAAGGGCACAAAATGGCTAAACAACTGTAAAATTTACACTTGAAATGTAAAATTTGCATTTGAACTGTAGAATAATCTACAATTGAACTGAAAGACTTACCTATAGTTCAAATAAATGTACAGTTCAACAGGAAAATCCACCGGAAAATGTACATCAAAGCTATGTGTATCCCTGTAAGTGTTTATCATTTTAGTGGTGGAATAAAATCTGCACCTAGTAGTGCCTCCGCAGTACGCACAAAGGCGAATTGTTGAAAATTTGTTTTACAGTACCTATTAAAGAACTGTGAATTGGGATGAAAAACCTGAGATGGTCCTTTACAGTGCTTGCAGCAAAAAATTAACAAAATAACACGGAGAATAATGATTGGAGGTGTTCAAATATTGTGAAGAGGGTTGAAAAGTGAAAAAGAGTGAAAATATAATCCAAATGAGTAAATTAATAGAATTAGGTATACCGGAAAAAAAGCAAAATTCGGAATTAACGCTCTCAGTGGGTTGAAAAATTGCGCAGGGGGGATGAAAAGTCAAGAAGGGTGAAGATTAACTGCGATTAAATAGAATTACAAAGTATAACACGAAAATAAGCCAACAATACAATTTAGACTTTTGTGGGGGTTGAAATATACAGGGTGTCACAGGCTCATGGTACACCTCTTTTTTTACCTTATTTTTTGGAGTAAAATTTTGAAATTTGGAACATTGAATGTACTATTAAAGGTCACTTTCTGGCGCAATAATAATTTTTTTTTATTGCTAGTTTTACCAGTGGCATCAATTTTTTATTTTTAAATGGAATCACAACAGTTTTGGAATCTACATAATTTTCTGAATCCAATGATACCACATAAGTGACATTTCAAGCGTCAAAATAATTTTTCAGGCCATTTTTGTCTTTCAATGTTATTCTAATAGGACTAAAGGCGTTTTTTCTCAATTTTATGTATTGAAATACAAACTTGCATTTGAGATCATAGGAAATAATCTAGTTTTTTATTGAAATACCTTCAAAATAATGTCAGATTTGAATCGTCCTTCCGAGAAAAATTTGAAACTGGCGGTAAAAGTGACAGTATTTCAATACAAATTTTAAAAAACAGCTGACCAATAATGAGAGCCCATTTGTATTAATTTGTATTGAAAAACATAAAATCGAGAAAAAGCGCCTATAATAACGCAGGAAAAATTGAAGTCACATGAAAAACATTAAAATATTTCACTTATGAGGCGGTAAAGTTTGCCAAAACGATTTCTTGATCAAAACTTTACTTTTTCAAATAGTACCATAATGGTACCGATGAACCGATGTACCTACAATTGTAAACTTTACCGCCTCATAAGTGAAATATTTTAATGTGAAAGTACAATTGGTAAGAAATCTACCCATATGCCCATTTTGCAATTGATACTAATCATATCGGAAATTACGGGGGAAATTAGATACAAAAAATAGGTAGATAGGTAGATAGGTAAGGTAGTTATGAAAAACAAAAGAAACATTTGGACATTTACCCAAATATTTTTTCTTTTTTAATAATAATAAAGTTTATTATTCCATGGACATTGACATCTTATTAAATTTACTTTCAAATGGTGCATCGGTACCATTAAGGTACAAACCATTTGAATAATTAAAGTTTTGAATGAAAAATCGTCTTGGCAAACTTTACCCCTTCATAACTCAAAAATTTTAATAATAAAACAATAATTTTAATATACCGGGTGATTCAATTTGGTATTCGCCCCCCTGTAACTATTTTATTGCTACAGGAAAATATATAAAACCATATATATTTGTAAATTGCATGACAAACTCCATGAAGTGACGTCAATAAATCGTCAATATGATGACATTATGTCAAAATGACGATTGTCAACTTTTTTTCTTCAAATGACATGCTGTATATTTCTTAGCGGATTCTTGTAGACGTTTTTTTTCTACATTTAATTATGTAAAAAAAGTTCACAGTTTCACTAGAAAAATTCCGAAAAAAAATTTATTTTATTAGGCATAATTTGAAAGTTTCTTGTCAATAAACGTAGTGAGCCGTGGAAAAAATTGAATTATGGTGTTGCCTAATGTCGCCCTCACACGAAGGGTCCTGTTTTTCAAAAATTATAATTGATTTACCTGTTAAATCGTTAATAGTAATAATGTTATTGTTATTCACTAGTTATAAGGTAAATGGGGTATTATTGTTATGTAAAGGGTAAGTAATAATAATTCTTTGAGAAACTACGGTCCTTGCGATGTGAGTGACTTAGACTACACTATAATTCAATTTTTTCCATGGCTAACTACTTTTATTGACAAGATACTTTCAAATTATGCCTAATCAAATAAATTTTTTTTTCGGAATTTTTCTAGTAAAAGTGTAGACATTTTTTACATAATTGAAAGTAGAAAACAAATGTCTACAAGAATCCGCTAAGAAATATACAGCATGTCATTTGGAGAAAAAAAATTGACTATCGTCATTTTGACATATGTCATCATATTGAAGATTTAATTAATCATTTAATAGAGTTTGTCATGCGATTAACAAATATATATGGTTTTATAAATTTTTCTGTTGAAATAAAAAAGTTACAGGGGGGCGAATACCAAACTGAATCACCCGGTATAATAAAGGACTTCTCTCCACATTCCACTCCCTCAATAGTATTAAAAATTTTAATTTTTTTCATGTGACTTTAATTCTTCCCCCGTTACTATGATCCATTAGATATAAATAAATTATGAGAGGTTAATTACCTTTTGTTCAATCAAAATTTAACATGTAACCTGTTTCGAATTTAATTTCTTTCGGTAGTCCCCCTTATTGGGGACAGTTTTACTGATGTTCATAGTTTTAATTTACAATTAGGGTAACTTTTTTATAATGCCACCATTTTGTTGTTAGTTTTTATTCTTTCTTTCTTAAGAAATTTTGTCCACTAAAGATGAAGAGAGTATCTCTTAGAAACTAGTTTGGGTTAATATACAATTTTAATAATTTCGTGGGAATTCTGACTTCACCCTCTCTTTATATGAAAAACAACTCCCACTTCACCCTTTACAACAAATTAATAACATGGGGGTGACCACACCAGAACCAGATTGAAAGATAAAAAAATGCAGCAGAGAAGCGGCTGGAACCTCCCCATCGCGTGGATCTTTGTATTCTGTGTAGATAGTAGTCAATTCAACAGATTTTTTTTTATCCTTATCGTCTGACGTCAGTGACTAATTTCGCAATTTTCTGACAAATACCGACATCACCTCGTACATCACCCATCACATTTGACAATATGTTCCTTTTAAGGTTAATCTTTTGCCACCTTTTTGACAATAACTGCCACTTTATGTCATCCACTGTCAGCCTGCTCCCTTTTAATGAGAAAGAATTTTTTCTCTATTTTCCACTGAAATGGCAGAAACTGTGAGTACATTTTTAGAACCAGAATTTGATCGTCTTTCTAATGGCGACATAAAAAAGAGGCCTTGTATTTAAAATTTTAAGTTGATATGCTTAAATGGCAGTTCGCGTGGGCCAATTGCTCCCAAAAGCCTTTCAGGTCTTCAACGGGTCACCTAATCTCCATGTACCAAATTTCAGCCAAATCGATTCAGTAATTTGGGCTATAATGTATTTTTACTGTTATTATAAAATTTCGATTTTTTGAACCAAACAGCGCTAAATGCGAATTGATTTTGTCCTATTTGAAACCAGAATTTGAAGACCTTTCTGATGGTGACAATAAATCTTTCAAAAACCTGTTTTTAATGGTTTTTAATACACACAGACACATTTTAAAAACCACTTTTCTGGGTTCCTGAGACCTCAAAACGTGGAGATCTGGTGCTATCTCAAATTCGAAAATTTTAGTGATTGCAGTAACCTCCCATTTTTTTAAAATTGTGATGGGGTTGGGGAGGTTAAAAAAACAATTCAGAAATTATAATAGCTCAGGGGTTTTGACCCGCACAAATATAAGGTTGGTCTGAAAATTTGTACATGCTCTACTAAACTGTCGGTCCTGAATGAACTGTCAAAAGTCCCCGAGCCTGCGTTGCCGGTGCCCTATTTTTTTTGGTACCGGAAGGCCTTAAGTGACAGTCTTACATTATTTTCCACATAACGTGATTATTTATTAACCGGTTTAATCGGGATTGGTCTCAAAATGACCCTAACGACCTAATCAATACTGAGAGACAGTTGTTTTGTTCGCTACGAAGCATTTTCGACCTAGCCCAACTAAATTATATTTTGTAGGGGAAACAATTATAAAGTCTTGATACGCGTTATACTTACTCCTTCAGGAATATAAAAGGAGAATGTAAATAGTTCTCCTCAAATTTTGAGATGGAGCATCCTTTTTCTTGGAGAAATCGTAGTTCAGCACCGACTTCGCGCTGCTTTTTTACGATTATCTCCCCAATGTACAGGAACTAAAATAACCAGAATAAAATTTGCAACGAAAAGCTCTTATACATTTTTGTCGTCCGATAAGCCGTTGGAGACATAATCGCAAGGAAACAGCTCAAAGTGGAGGTAGGATACGATTTCTATAAGAAAAAAAAAAGGACTTTTCATCTCAAAATTTCAGGAGAACTATTTATATTCTTCTTGTGCAGCCCTTAAAGAGTAAGGATTCTGCGTATCAAAACTTTGTGATTGTTTCCTCTATAAGATCTTATTTGACAGCATGAACTAGGTAGGAAGTGCTTCGCAGCGAACAAAACAAAGGACTTTCAGTGGTACTACGCTAGAACTATTGCTAATTAGCTCGTTGTTGTCATTTTAAGACCAATCCCGACTAAATTAGTTCTAAAATAAGGGAAAATAGTGGGGTTGCCTCTTAAAGCCCTCCGGTACCAAAAAAAAAATGGGACACCGGCACCGCAGGCTCCGGGACTTTTGACACGTCATTGCAGTTAAATTCACTAAGTAAATGACAAATTTTCTGAGAATAAAGACAAAAGAAATCCCTGCATTTAAAATTTAAAAGTTGATATGCCAAAATGGCACTTCTCGTGGATCGATTGCTTTCAAAAGCGTTCCAACTCTTCAGCGGGTCACACAATTTCCATGCATCAAATTTAAGCCAAATCGATTCAGTAGTTTGGACTGTAGTGTATTTTTAATGTTTTTACAAAATTTCCATTTTTTGGCTAAAGGACACTAAGTGTAATTGCATTTTGCTTCAGTTGAACTAGAATTTCAAGGTCTTTTTGATGGTGACAACGAATTTTTCAAAAACTTCATTTTAATGGTTAAATGAATACAATTTTAAGAATTCCCAATTGATGTACCAAAATGGCACTCGCTGTGGGTCGATTGTCTTAAAAAACTTTTGGCCTATGCGCCGGGTAATGCAATCTTCATGTACAAAATTTGAGCCAAATCGGTTCAAGAGTTTGGACTGTACCGTGATTTTAAAGGTACGTTAAAATCTCGATTTTTTCAGCTTTTTGTCAAAAGGGCACTAAGGGTGAATACTTCTTTGCAAGCAGAATTTGAAAGCCTTTCTTATGGTGACCTGAAAAATGGGGGTTTGCATTTAAAATTTAAAAGTTGATGTGCCAGAACGGCATATTCAGTTGCACGATTGGCTCCAAAAGCTTTTCAGATCTAAGTTAGGTTGTCAGATGACGACGTACCAAATTTCAGCCAAATCGGTCTGGTAGTTTTGGCTGTGGCGTGTTTACAAACGTACGAACGTACGTACGAACATACACACAGACACATTTTTAAAACCGCTTTTTTGGGTTCCTGAGACCTCAAAACGTGAATATCTGGTGTTATCTCAAATTCGAAAATTTTAGTGATTGCAGTAACCTCCCTTTTTTTAAGTGCTGAAGTGGAGTGGGGAGGTTAAAATGGCCTTAAAAATTATTTTGTCACTTGAAATGTCACTTATGTGGTATCTGGATTCAGAAAATTATGTAGATTCCAAACATGTACCTACATTCGGTGTTCCAACTTTCAAAATTTTAAACCAAAAAAATGCAGCAGAGAAGCGGCTGGAACCTCCCCATCGCGTGGATCTTTGTATTCTGTGTAGATAGTAGTCAATTCGACAGAATTTTTTTTATACTTATTGTCTGTGACTAATTTCGCAATTTTCTGATAAATACCGACATCACCTCGGACATCACCCATCACATTTGACAATATGTTCCTTTTAAGGTTAACAGTTTGCCACCCTTTTGACAATAACTGATACTTTATGTCATCCACTGTCAGCCTGATCCCTTTTAATGAAAAATATTTTTTTCTCTATTTTTCACTGAAATGGCAGAAACTGTGAATACATTTTTAGAACGAGAATTTGATCGTCTTTCTAATGGCGACATAAAAAAGGAGACCTTTGTATTTAAAATTTAAAGTTGATATGCCTAAATGGCACTTCCCGTGGACCAATTGCTTCCAAAAGCCTTTCAGGTCTTCAACGGGTCACCCAATCTCCATGTACCAAATTTCAGCTAAATCGATTCGCTAATTCGGGCTATAATGTACTTTTAGTGTTATTATGAAATTTCGATTTTTTGACCCAAAGAGCACTAAATGCGAACAAATTTTGTCTTACTTAAAACCAGAATTTGAAGACCTTTCTGATGGTGACAATAAATCTTTCAAAAACTTGTTTTGGATGGTTAAATGAGTGAATAATTTTAATGTAACAAATTGGTGTGCCAAAACGGCAGTTTCCGTGGGCCGATTGAATCCAAAATTTGTTCAGCTCTTCGACGTGCAATACAATCCCCGTGAGCAAAATTTCAGCCAAATCGGTTCAGGGGCTTGCGCTGTACCGCGATTTTAAAGTCGGATAAAAATCATTTTTTTTTAATTTTTGATCAAAAGGGCACTAAGAATGAATACATTTTTAGAAGCAGAATTTGAAGGCCTCTTCTATCGTGAGGTGAAAAATGGGGGTTTGCATTTAAAATTTAAAAGTTGATGTGCCAAAATGGCATTTCTAGTTGCACGATTGGCTCCAAAAGCTTTTCAGATCTAAGTTGGGTTATCACATGCACACATACCAAATTTCAGCTAAATCTGTCGAGTAGTTTGGGCTGTGGCGTGTTTACGAACGTACATACATACAGACACATTTTAAAAACCACTTTTTTGGGTTCCTGAGACCTCAAAACGTACAGATCCGGTCTTATCTCGAATTCGAAAATTTTAGTGATTGCAGTAACCTCCCTTTTTTTTTAAATGGTGAAGTGGAGTGGGGAGGTTAAAAAGGGGGTGTACCATGATCCTGAATGTATTTACCTATTGCGAAGGAGACTGTAAAATTGTAAAATGTAAACTGAATCCATATTACGGAAGAAACACGAAATTACGCGAATTTTGCACAATGAACACTTAAGTGTTCGAAAATTCGTAAAGGGGGATGAAAAATGTAAAGGGTTCCTGAGACCTCAAAACGTATAGAATTGGTCTTACCTCGAATTAGAAAATTTTAGTGATTGCAGCAACCTCTAATTTTTTTTAAATTTTGGGGTTGGGAAGGTTAAAAGATGATATGGAAAGATTAGAATAATCTGCACCCAAATCATTCCCATAATTACAAAGATATGATTTAAAGAAAATTAATTGTTCAAAGATCCAGGTTAATAAATGGTGGTGAAACTGATGAAAGACTACATTAAATTGAAATAGCAAAGAACTTTTCAGCTTATTAAGTATTGGCAATTCCTCAAAGTTTCAACCCCTAAATTACAACCCTCTTCTTTCCGTTTGAAACCAATCCGTTGGGAAAATATCAGCTATTTAGTCCTTTAGGTTTCATGATTCGGAGAGGCAACATTTCTTATGAATTAATTAACAAAATTTTCGTGCCTCTGGCAGCTAATTTCAGATTTTTTTGTTTGAAAACCCAATACGGTTCATTAAATTTTACACCAAAGTCGTTGTAAGCAAAGCCGTCCGAGTATTTACGACGGAAATGAAATCTGCTGTAACATGCAAACGCACCATGAAATGCAACTTGAAGCTAATGTTTTTGCTGATCCAGGTCCTGCTTTGCAGAACTGATAGTGATAAGTTCATTAACCAATTGTGCAAACTCTTGCTGCTTGGACTGTCGGGCAAAAAAACTTTAGTTCACAAATTGCCTTCGTTGAGTTCGGTACCAAAGGAAAACATTTATTTCCAAAAAAAAAGGTGTTTGACTGGGATTTGTTCTTGTTTCAATCAGAATTTGACTTTGGCTTTTAATGTAAGTAGATAGAGATTAGGGTGCAGTTTTGTTTGTTACAGCGGAAAAATTTTACCCCCAAGGTCCCGCCACTAAGTCGCAGTGCACGAATATTTAAATCCGTGTGATGTGACGTAGTGGTATGTCTAAGGGGGGTTACCTACTACTTATGTACTGCATTTTTATCTTGAATTACTGGATCTACAACGGCTACCTATATCAATATAATAATAAAAATATTAATATAAGTTTTCTCAATTTGCCATTATTTTTACGACATTGTAATTTATTGTGTTCACTGCAAAGTTTTGCTGAAAACCCAACTGGTGAATTTTTTTTTCACTCTTTTGAAAGGTTTAGCTGTACTGCTTTACTAGTATACTTTTTTGTCTTTAATTTCGTTTAAGAATGGATGGAGGAATGGATTGAAGTATCATGCTAAAATTTGACAAAAAAAATCTACAGTCTACAATTCCAAGCAATGAAATGATAGTATTTTGCCATTTTGAACCAAATGAAGTAATTGATTTACTGGAAATTAACTACAACGCATGATTTCTGGAAATTAGTTATCGTTGTACAGATTTCCAGAAATTTATTGTTTACCTTTATGACGAAACAATAACGTGAAAAATTGATAATTTTATTTATCTTAGTTAAGCGAATTCAATGCTACCTAATATTTCAGTTGTTGCTTTCGCGAAATACGATTTTCTGACTGAATCCATTTCGAGCATGTTTAAAGGAAATTTTCTCTCCACTCTCGCGCTTTTTTTGCTACGGAAACCGCCTCTCGTCTTCGGCTCCTATCAAAAAATGACGCTCGTAAGCAAATGGTTTTCCTTTGCAAAAAAGATGTATATTTTTATCCCTGACTAATTGAAGCAAAAGCTTTTGCTAAAACTTTATTTATTAGGCACTAAGGACATCACCTAGCGCATTTGACAGCACCTTTAATAATAATAATAACGTATTTATTCCATTAGAAAAATTATTTCCAATAGAGTTCATATCCTGATGGCAAATGAAATTTAACTTCACGTCATTCACTGCAAAAATTTCATTATTTTCCACCGAAATGGTAGAAACTGGAAATTCATTTTTAGAGCCAGAATTTTATCATTTTGTACCAAATTTCAGCCAAATCGATAAAGTGGCTTGGGCCATAGTAAGTTTTTTAATCTTCTTATTTATTTTATTACTTATTTAAAATGGCATTTCCAGTTGCACGATTGGCTCTAAAAGCTTTTCAGATATAACTTAGGTTATGAGTTGGCTATGTACCAAATTTCAGCCAAATCGGTCCAGTAATTTGGGCTGTACCTACGTACATTCGGACAGTCAGATTTTTAAGTCAAATTTCTTAGGCTCCTATGGTCTGTCCGGGATCCACACGACCGAGATTCACCCGATTTCCATGGCGATTCATTGTTGACAACAATGATTCGCCATGGAAATAGGGTGAATCCCGGTCGTGTGGATCCCGGACAGATTATGGAACCAACTTATAGATCCGGTTTTAAATCAAATTCAAAAATTTTAGTGATTGTAGGATAACCTCCCATTTTTTAACTTCTAAAACCAGTAAAATGTGTTACTGAAAAAAGGCAAAATTGGGAGAAGTTTACAAAATTAACCCTCGGTGGTTGAATGAAGGGAGGTGAAAAGTCAAGGGGGGTGAAAATGAACTGTGGTTAAGTATAACTAGCGAATATTACACGAAAAAGAAGCGGTCTGCATAAATTTAGCTTTTTGAGGGTTCACGTATCATGAAAGGGGTCGAAAAATTGGGGATGGGTTAAAGTTAATGAAAATTACTTCGAATTATCGAAAGAATCACAAAAAAGCCCGAGAAAATAAATAAAATGTATTTATTGCGCTTGCTATGGGTTATTAGGGGTTGTTAGTAGCCTAACGGTTGGTTTTAGGTTTTAGGCGTTTTTTCAATGGTTAACCGAAAACTATCGAACCTCGTAATTTCATACCACCATTTTTGAAGAAATTTCCAGTTTCAACCCTTAAAGTTCATCCCCCTTGTTAGATCTTAGTGAAAATTTGTCTATCCGGCTACAGCGTCACTGAAAATTGACACACCAAATCCTGCCTTGATACGCTGAATAGTTTTTGAGTTCTCGTTTTTTGTGTTTCTGCAGGTCAGGGGTGATAGCGCCTTTAAGGGTGGTTTTTCGCGAATGATCAATAGAAAGCTTTCGAATGGTATTAATTTCAACCCTACATTATTCAGTGAAAATTCGAGTTTCCACCCTTAAATTTAATCCCCTTCGATAAATTTCTCATAAAATTCACTCCTCCTTTCGCGAAGACGCAGTTTGTTTCAACCCCTACTAATTTCACCCCTTTATGATTTACAGGGGTGAGTTTATTTCTATGGCAGGGCTTCCAGCGGGGTCACTTAGATCACTTGGGGTCACTTTTCCACTGAAAGGTCACTTTTAATCACTTTTTGTTAAAATAGGTCACTTTTAGTCACTTTTTACAAGCAAATAGCTACAAAATACAAATTAGGATGGAAGTAGTTTTTAAAATTTATTGAATTTTAAAATTCGCGCCACCCCTTAAGCATGCTTGCCTGAACCAGAAGAGGTTCTGCGTTTTTGTTTATTTATGCTGTTCTCTGCTGTTGTGGAACCGAGCAAATTTAATTATTCCTCGTGGTTATGGTGTTTATTAATATTAATCGAATGTTAATGACTTCTTACGAATTAGACGGGATTAAAATATTTACACCAGTAAGTTACCTATGGTCTGTCCGGGATCCACACGACCGAGATTCACCCTATTTCCATGGCGAATCATTGTAACAATGATTCGCCATGGAAATAGGGTGAATCTCGGTCGTGTGGATCCCGGACAGACCAAGTAGTTTTTAACTTGTTTTGATAATAAAGTGAAAATCCACATTTCTAGCTATGGGAAACAAATGCAAGGTAAAAGTTCATTTTATTTTTTTGCAAATAAAGTCTATATTTACTAAAAATTAATCGTATATTGTGTAACTAGTAGGAAAAATATTATATTCCGGCACAGCCGAGTCCAGTAACCATCAGAGTCCCGGAATGTATATTTGCCTACGTGTTGCACATACTATTTTTTCTTCTATCGCGCAATGCATTTAAGATGAAACAGAAAAACTACCTACTAGAACAATTTTTCCGGATTAGTCCGAAAAAAATTTTTTTTCTGTAGGTACAGCTAGAACATGTGATGCATAGCAAAATGTCATGCAGTGACATAGTTCTAGAAACGCAAGCTTTGGGATGGTAATTGCATGTCTAGAATATGACGTTTCTAGCACGATTGAAGAAAAAATAGTGAATGGTGTTACATAACTTCTTGCGTATTTACTTACTTCGGTTGTTCATAAATAAATCAACAGGATTTCAGAAGAAATAAATAACATATTTTTATCCGCTTGCATAGCTTTAGGGGTTGTTAGTTGCCTAGGGGTTGGTTCTTGGTTGAAAACTCATAAGGCTGAAATCTATAGATTCCCGTAATTTTATACTTTGTACTTGAAGAAATTTCCAGTTTCAACCTTTAAATTTCATCCCCCTTGTTAGATCTTAGTGAGAATTTGTTCATCCGCCTACAGTGTCACTGGAAAGTATCTTACCAAATTCTGACTTGATCCGCTACGTAGTTTTTGAGTTCTCGTGTTATTGCGATTCTGCATGTTAGGGGTTGTAGAGCTTTTAATGGTGTGTTTTCGCAAAATTTGAATCATTAACGGAAAGCTATCGAAGGACGGTATTTTCGACCAATACTTCTTCAGCGGAATTTTGAGTTACAACCCCTAATTTCCACCCCATCTGTCCGATTTTATTGAAAATGCATCCCCCGTAAGATTTCATCGAAAAGATTTCATCGAAAAATGTGTGTGCGTTGAGTTTGAAATAGCTGCGTGCAACCCTTGCGGAGTTATCATATTTTTTGTGGTTTTCATCCCCTAAATTTCCTCCGCCGAAATTGGCACCCCCTCACTTTCAACAGACTTGAAGGTCGAACGTGCATACCAAGATTCAGTAAGATACCTCCAGTAGTTCTCGAGTTATTGCAATTAATAGTTTTTCGGTTTTTCACCGCTACTTCCCACCCCCATGGTCCGATATAACCCAAAAGCAATTCCCGCCTTACTTTTCGGGAGACAAAAGCCGTATACCAAGTTTCAGCCCGATATCTCAATCTGTTCTCAAGTTATCGCTCGGACAGCGAGTGGACGAATAAGCTAAAACAGCATTGTTATTTTTCGTTGCCTTGGAAACCAAACCGCGTTCGGTAAATCGAACTTACACCTTAATTTAACTATGCCGGTAAGAAAGTTATTACACATAATTGGGCGAGAATTATTGATGAAATTTTACGATTTATTCTTATTAGTTGTTTAGATTCGAAGAAAGTTAGATTGGCAATAAAATCAAGAAAACCGCAATCAAATGAGGGAGGAAATAAGTGATATAAAGTCAGGTCACATATTAACGAACGCGGGTGTTGTGTGTCTCAGGCTTTTTTTTCTGTTTGTTTGTGAATGGGATTTCACATCCGTCAAAACTCCCGCCACTCACTGTCAGTTTCAATAAACAGTAACAATGGAGGTTGAAATGGATCCTTCCTTGTTGTTAATTATTGTCCATGACAGGAATTTTGACAGAACTGAAACCCCGTTTACAAACCAACAGAAAAAAAAACCTGAAACACACAACCGCCGCGTTAGTTAATATGTGACACGACTTTATATCATTTCTGGTTATATCAAATTATATTGTTGTATCTTGTTACCTAGGAAATAGTGCATCGAACATTAAGGTGTGGTCTTACGTTCTGAGACAACCCTGAATGTGTGCCAAATTT
This sequence comes from Pycnomerus fuliginosus, assembly GCA_963924575.1. NCBI lineage: Eukaryota > Metazoa > Arthropoda > Insecta > Coleoptera > Zopheridae > Pycnomerus > Pycnomerus fuliginosus. The sequence goes on from OZ004622.1 coordinate 19,612,301, forward strand.
CATTGGAATATTTTAATAAATACTAAAAAAAGGGGGATGAAAGTGATTTTGGGATTCAATTAGTTCAATTAGTCTAGACACTTTCGTCAAAATGTTATTCTTCTTGCTTAATACACTGCGAGTGTAAAGTATGGAATGAAATTCCAATCTGCCAAAGTAGCAAAAAGAATTTAAGAAAATGTAGTTGCGCAGTTGAATTTGTATTCGCGATTTTGAAAATTATCGTTTTTTTGCCCATTTCTTCGACATTTTTGAAAATCTAGGGTGGCCGTAGCTGCCACTTTTGGGAAAGCATAATATACGTTCATGTCTCAAAAAAATTCGTAGATTCCGAATCCGTTGAAAAAAGTATGATTCCACTTGAAAAAACAAAACTGGGGTCATTTCCGGTTAAACCGGAAGCGAATCGACCGGTCCTAGGAATTTTGGCAGAAATCAACGGTAAAAAATTTATGATATATACTTTACACTCGCACTGTAGGTATACATTATAGAAACCGTTTCTAGAAAGCCAAACCAAATTACCATGGAAATGTGCCACTAACAATAATATAAATCCCAGTCAATGTCAAATATGTGCTATAGAATTAACCTAATAAATAAAAAGAACATCTACTGTCGCGCAAAAATCCATCAAATAAAGCGCTCTTGGCGTTCAGCCGATCGAACTGTTTACATCGGAGTATCACATTTGGTAAAAATAGCATATTATTTTTTTTTATAAACACTCTCGACATTTGTTATTTTAGCTGTACATGATATATGGTATCCACTGCCAAGTGTACGACATGGGGATGGAAGGCTCTAATACAACAGACGAAGTAATTCAAGTAATTCTGTTTTACGTAGTGCACGCACTTCTGGCAGGTCTTTTAATTATCGGAGCTGTTAAAGTATTATCTTAATCATTTTACAAAATGTTGCAACAGATTTTTTTGACAGAAAATTGCGTGGCTTCTCCTTCCTTGGTTGTTGTGTGGATTTCCAGTTTGTACAATTGTGACATTTTACACTTTGGAAACGCTGAGTGTACAAACTTTTTCATCAGGTTTATTCAACTTGGTTTTTGCAAGTAAGGGCCTGACTTAAATTTTGTCAAGAGATGGCGCAGTACATACATCTCACTGATGAAGATTTTCATAAGAAATGTACAGGATGATCAAACCATTTTGTCCCACTTTTAAATTGGAACATCTCCGTTGTCTTACAAGTTAGAAATTTGATTCAAAAAGTGTCTCTTTTAAAGTGTCAGTTAACGGTACTTAGAGAGGCTGTTATTTTAAATGACTCTAGATTCGGATTGGCCTCTTAATTGTGAGCTTATTGCACCTCCACTTTGCCTGTCACAGTTTTTGACATATGTCAAAATTTGTGTGAAAAGATTGATTTTTATCCGGCAGTAGAAAAAATTTGTGTCTTACAGGCGGTTGAAGATTAAGAAATCAAACTTGGAGGGTTGAAATTACAAGTTTTCAGCTTTCGGCTGATGGCTCACTCGTTCTTATTGACATAACAATATGGCGGAAGTTAATTTTTAAAAATGGCGTAACAAAATTGTCCTCAGCTCAATTTTTTCAAAATGGCACTAAGGTTTTTGATCCATCAATGCAACAGCTATCTAATCCAATAGTAAGAAAATGCTATTTGTTAAGAAAAAATCAAAAAAGATCCCCTTTGCCACTAAAATGGCACTAAGGTTTTCGACTTGAAAAAAATCAGGTATCAAATCTGGTAATAAAAATATAGGGTTATACATAGGTTTTATTCACGGCACCGATTTTTGACCAAAAGGGCACCAAGTGTGAATACATTTTTAGAAGCAAAATTCGGAGAGCTTTCATATGGTAACGCGAAAAATGGTTTAAAGTTGATGTGACAAAAAGGCACTTTCCGCGAACCGATGTGGCCCAAAATCTAATCGACACCTACAAATTGTCCACTGAACATGTGTGCCGAATTTCATCTCGATGCCTTCAGTAGTTTGAGCTGCAGCGTCATCACAGACACACAGACAGGCTTTGTTCAAAAACCACTTTTGGGTTCCCAGTGGCTAAAACGTAAAGATTTTATGTTTTTAGCGATTCGATTTTTTTGAATTTTTCGATGGACTAGTTAAGTTAAAAATTGAGTTGTGGACAATTTCGTTACTCCATTTTTAAAAATTATTTTCCGCCATAGTATTACATCAACATGATCAAGTGAGACATCAAAAGGAAGCTGAAACCTTGTAACTTTCAACCCCCCAAGTTTGGTTCCTTAACCTTCAACCGTCTGGAAAATACAAATTTTTCTATTGCCGGTCAAAAATCAAATTTTTTTAAACAAATTTTGACATATGTCAAAAACTATGACAGGTAGGTAAGGTGGAGGTGCAATAAACTCACAATTAAGCGGCCAATCCGCATCTAGAGCCAAAACATAGGCTTCCCATTTAAAATAACAAAGATGGCGGAAACTTCCGGTATAACCGGAAGTGCGTCAGAGCTGAAAATATTTTCATTCAATGGGCAATGAATTGAAATTTTCGTTTAGCTGCTCGAAAGGATTCTCTAAATATCGCTAACGGACACTTTAAAAAAGACACCCTGTAGAACAACTTTGAAGTCTTTCTTTTTTGGTACATGGACACAAAATTTTCAAGGTCAAACTTCGTCTCTGCGAAAATAAGTCGCATTTTTTAAATAGAACACCTGGTATATTTTTGCACGATCTATAGGAAATTATTGTCTGATTACTCCACACTAAGTAATTTTAGATTGAATTTTCAGAAATACGTTTTTTGTTTTAATTAATATTGACAATTCGACTCACTTTACATTGACCAATCAGAATGTTTTAATTTGCGATTTACAGCCAATGAGGCTCATTCACACCTGCATTTCAGCGATAATTTTTACTAGTACAAATTTCAGTGACAATTTTTATGACAGCTAAGCAGGACCGTACTAATGCGAAATGTAAGAATTTTGGCCCCAAGTTCTCATTCAAACGCTCACTGGAATGCAACCACAGCAAAATCTATTTATTTATTTATTACTGTAATTATTAATCGTGAATTTACAATTCTTGTAAACAACAGGTTGACCCTTTGGGCTTATTTTCGTTGCCCTTGAAGAACTGCCCACTTCTTCTGAATAAGCATTACCTTCTTCTCTTTTCTCGTTCTCTTCTTGAAAACTAGTACTTGGCACGGAGGATGGCAGGACAGGCATATTTTTTCGGATGTTTTCTACCAATCCTTTATATATAACATATTAGCTGATTATATTCGAAGTCGCATTCAGCTCTTCCGGTGTGGTTGATTGTTGCAAAACGTCACAAAATTGCTGAAACTGAACCCATACAGAACGTCTGGATTTTCGGGTGTTTTCAGGAACTTCACATTCAACAAATCCTTTTATTTCTTCAGTTTCGTATTTTCCAAATCGACTGAAAGCCATTTTTGCAAAAAGCACTTTTTTTCCATTATTTATACGGAAACCATGTCAACGATGCTTAACCATAAACGTCATATGAATGACACAAACTAGATTTTGCCTTTTTTATGCAAGATTATTAAATCTTTTTATCGTTTTCCTTCGTCAAATTGTCCTCCGAATACTATTCGTAACTAGGGAATTGTCGACAATTTTGAGCTGCTTGTACCTGGGACTCGTAGTTGCTGACTCGCAAATTCGACTCGTCTTCGACTCGTCGAATTTACATCGCAGCAACTACTTTTCGTCCAGGTAAGCATCTCAAAATTGTCGACAATTCCCTAGTTACTTATAGTATTACATATGACAAAACTACCGGATTACAGAAATACGGTGTGATGTGGGAAACAAAAGTTGTTTAATTGGATTCAAAAAGTGGATTATAGGACACCCCTTTAAATTTCAATTACAGATAAACAGCTTTTGTTTCCCACATCACGCCGTATTTGCTTAATCCAGCAGTTTTTTCAATATTAATTAAAACAAAAAAACGTTGTATCTCTGAAAATATCAATCTGAGATTACTTAGTGTGTTATATCGAAGTAACCAGAAAATTATTTCTTACCGAATTGTGCAAAACTATACCAGGTGTTCCATTTAAAAAATTCGACTTATTTTCGCAGAGACGAAGTTTGACCTTGAAATATTTGTATCTAGTGTTGTAAAAATTTCATGAAACTTATTTTTTTGAAATATTTCATGAAACGTTTCACGAAATATTTCATTAAATATGAAAAATACTCTAACTTTGGTCCAATTTAAAAATTTATAAGAATTAATATTTTTTAGTTACAAATTTAAGTAGGTATATGGTAGGTATGTACAACCCACAAGTTTCAACACTACTTTTTAATTATATAAGAAATTCGGCAAAAATTTAGAACAATCTTAGGCATTTTTCACGGTATGTCTGAGTTAACATTTAGTTCAACAAAATTGCCCAAGACAGAATTTGGTATCAAACATTCTATTGGGCGTCCCGCTTTCCGAAAAGGTCTCATTTAAAATCTTTCGCCGATAGAATTTTTTTCTACAGGAAGATATAATAAAAATATTGTTATTTGTACGCATTATAACATTTTTTCCGAAACATAGTTGGTTGCAATTTAATATAACTACGTCAAGATTAAATCGAAGTGTGCCTTGTCAAAATGACGCGCCACCAGTGACATTTCGTGACGTGTTACATCGAAATTTTTGTGTTTTATGAGGTTTCTTTGCTTATATGTGTTTAAAAATTTATGTGAACGATTTAAAGTAGTTTAATAGAAATGAAAAATCACGAAGAATGCGGCAAACTCGTATGTTTACTGTGTTTTGGAAAAACGAAGAACATGCGAGAAGTTACCGAAGAGCAACGAGAGATAATTTATCGCCACATTCTAAATGGTTACGATAAGAATGATTCAAAATTACCAAAATCACTATGTTCCATCTGTCGTAGAGTAGTAGACGAATACAAAGAAGGTTCTTTTAAACGGATTGTGCAATCATTTAACTTTTCTTCCATGGCGTTGGCGGATTTTTTGCCATCTGGATTCAAAATTACCAAAATTCTTATCGTAACCATTTAGAATGTGGCGATTAATTATTATCTCTCGTTGCTCTTCGATAACTTGTCGCATGTCCTTCGATCGTTTTTCCAAAACATAAGTAAACATACGAGTTTGCCGCATTCTTCGTGATTTTTACTTTAAATCGTTCACATAAATTTTTAAACACATATAAGCAAGGAAACCTCATAAAACACGAAAATTTCGATGTAACACATCATGAAATGTCACTGGTGGCGCGTCATTTTGACAAGGCACTCTTGAATTTAATTTTGACGAAGTTATATTAAATTGCAACCAGCAATCTTTCGGAAAAAAATTTATAATGCGTACAAAACAACAAAATTTTTATTTTATCTTCCTGTAGAAAAAAATTCTATCGGCGAAAGATTTTAAATGAGACCTTTTCGGAAAGCGGGGCGTCCAATAGAACGTTTGATACCAAATTCTGTCTTGGGCAATTTTGTTGAACTAAATGTTAACTCAGACATACCGTGTTTTAGGTATGCTCATCTGCGAAGCACCAGTATTATTAAATTTTCTGGAAAATTTAAACATTTTTGAAGTTATACGAACCTCATTCACACGTCATGTCGAATCATTTTGCGCGCGCGTTTTTTAAAATAAGTTTCACGAAATATTTCAAGGGGTGTGAAATATTTCAATGAAATCAAATTTATTTGAATTATTTCAAATGAAATATTTCAGCTTTACAACACTATTTGCAACCATCTTCGGAACAAAACTTGAAAGTGTGCTTTGTAATCCACTTTCTGATTCAACTTTCTAACTTGTAAGACAACGAGGATATTCCAATTTAAAAGTGGGACAAAATGGTTAGATCACCCTGTACAATGTATTGACAAGTGACAGTTGTCAAATGGTTGTCAACCGCGCTGATTGTGAAATTTTTCAGTAGTGAGATGTACTGTTACAGGGATCTTCCTGCTAAGGCCCCCTCTGGGGTTCATTTATGTCGTAACCTCATAATAGTTACTTATGATATAAGTGTTAAAAGTGGTATTTTATTTTGTGAGAACGAAATAAAATCAATTTTAACACGCATATCATACACTATTTTTTCTACAAACACGATTAAAAGCAAAAGTTTTCATTATTAGCTGAAAACGTCCATGAATTTCGTGTTATCGGGGTTTGTTTAATTGGTGTTGCATTGTCACTTTTAACACTAGTGTTAAAAGTAAATCACTTTTAACACCAGTGTCAAAAGTAAATGGCTTTTAATTCTGATGTCAGAAAACGCCATTTTTAACACTTGTCAACAAACGTTAAAACAAGTATTTTTAACAGTGTTCGTAGAAAAACGTCTTTAAAATTTGCAGGTTTTATATGGTTCCTGTGGATAAGTGTGCTCAGATGCTACTGTCACTACAAGAGAAGATTATTATGGCAGAAACACAAAAACAATACTCAGAATAATATCGAATGTTTTGTATGTTTAAATTCGTGTGAAAACGTAATTTAAGTTTAAATTACCAACTCAGTGTCCCTTACACATTTCGCACATTTCATTATTCCCCTCGTTCAAAATAAGAACACAATTTCTATGGCGTCGAACACTTCCACGGCACACTACCAACTTATCGAACTCTTTAAGAAAATGTTCTAATTCCGTAATGTTACTCACTGGATGGTTGTAAATCAGTCTTTGGTCCACGCAATTTTCGTAAATGTAACAGGAAAAGTTGTGGTCTTGTAACACGATCTTTTTCTTCATGACGACGTTGTTTGAAGCCACTTCCAGTTCAGCTATGAGCACGGTATTGTCAATTTTTTGATAAATCCACGACGACGAGGGTAGAAATGGGGTGAGGGACTCAACCCATAATTGGTCGGAGAGTATTGTCGGTTTGGTTTCTTCAAAAGAAAATATTTGTAAGATGTTTTAAAACTGAAGCAATCTTACCTATTTCTTCTTTAAATATATCTAGGATTTCTGATTTAATTGTTACAATTTCAGGGCTATATTGCTTCGGAGTTGGAGCTTCAATATTTGGTTTGTTCTGCAAATAAAAATTATTGTTGTAACATACGCTACATCTCATTCATTTACTATTGACTGAACTGCCACTTGGACTGTAAAAGAGCTGAATTGCCGAGTTTTTTTTGATCGATACCTGACAAATCTCTACATCGAGGCACTTGTACTTCAATCTCTTGCAAAATTTGCTTGTTGAGCCAAAAAACTCAAATTTTGCGGGCATGTCACTTCAATAGAAAGAGGATGAGATGTACAAAGTTACATTTTAAAGAGGAACACTATGTATATTCGGGAATATTCGGAATCGACAAAATAGTATTACTTATATTAATGTAAGGTAGATTCATTCCAGTTCAAGAGCCTTCCATGAGAAAAAGAGAAATTCCAGTCTTCTTGAACGTCTGTTTATTTAAAAAAGCCAACGGAAGAAGAACAACCCTTAAATTTCATCCTCTTTTTTGTGTCAATCCGTTTACAATGTCACTGTAAATTACCCCACCAAATTCTACCTTGAGACGCTAAGTAGTTTTTGAGTTCTTGTATTTTTGTGTTTCTGCATGTTAGGGGTTGTAGCGCCTTTAAGGGTGGCTTTTCGCAAAATATAAATAACACCTTTTTTCAATTATTAATAAAAAGCTGTCGAATGACGCGAATTTCAACTAGTACTTATTAAGTGGAATTTCGAGTTGCAACCCCTAATTTTCACCCCATATGTCCGATTTTGGAGAAAATGCATCCCCCACATGACTTCATTGAAATATGTGTGTATGTTGGATTTCAAATAGCTGCGTGCGGCCCTTGCGTAGTTACCATATTTTTTGTGGTTTTTATCCCCTAAATTTCAACCTCCCGAAATTGACACCCCCGCACTTTCAACAGACTTGAAGGTCGAACGTGCATACCAAGTTTCGGAAAGATACCACCACTAGTTCTCGAGTTATTGCAATTAATAATTTTTCGGTTTTTCACCCCTAACTCCTACCCCTGTAGTCCGGACCAAAAGCAATCACCGCCTTTCTTTTCGGGAGACAAAGCTGCATACCAAATTTTAGCTCGATATCTCAATACGTTCTCAAGTTATGCGACGGACAGACTCGACGAGCGATCGAGCAAGCGAGCGAATAATCAAAGACAAGAGAGTACCTCCGCATTCTGCTACGGCATTAAAAGTAATGTTAAGGTGCTACATAGCGTAGTGACTAGGTCACATGGTTAACATTATCACATAAGGGCATAAGTTTGCCACGTTACGCATTTTTTCCGTTTTCATGACTTTGTCATGAAATTCTCTTTAAACATCAAAGATATTATTCCAAAATATTGTAAACTATTGGGCAATAATGTTCTTGTTTAATTAATGCAAGCGTTTTGTATTCTTCGCAGGTACAGAAAATCCAGAAAATCTCTAAAATATCGAATTTGAAATTGCGAGATTTTCAGGATTCCGGGGTTGAAAACCCAGGTTTGTATTCCTTCAGACCGGCTTCTTTTACGAATGTTTAACGCAAATAATTTCTAAAATGACAGCTGTCTATTAGATATTGCGGAGGTCAGCGCACTTTACTCCCTAGTGAAAGTTTGAATCCATTACCCCTTGTTGGAAACAATAATCAATATTACTAACTATATTACATATTAAAAGTTTCATTTTGCTCCCGATCATCAATAAAGATGTGTACTCCCCTAAATGAGAGAATAACAGTCACTTATGAATGTGTAAAAGTAGTAAATTACAATTTTAATCTTGAAGGTATAAAGTTTATACACGAGCGAGCAGAGCGAGCATTCATTGAGTCACTTTAAACTCCAAGGAAAATTTGAACAATACATAATATTTAAACATGAAGTTAATAAGTTTGATTTTATTCCCCGTCGTGAATGTAGTTTATTTTTGTGATCTCGAATTCATCGACCACAAAAATTACACTTACTTGCCTTGGTACGTAATATACTATTTTGCACGATCAGAATAATGATTAAATCAAAAAACTAAATTTATGACAGTTTCAAGATGGCAAGATACTTACCGCTCGATTTTTGGTCGTCAGGGCTTGTAAATCGCAAAAAAAAACCTAGGGCGGTAAGTACCACCATATACCAACCTGAAAACATCGTCGGTAAGCGATGAAAATGACCGATCGTGCAAAATAGTATATTACCCATACTAGAACATATTATTATACGTCATCCATCACTGTCCACAATAATTTTAGGGAGTCTCATTTTCTTTCATTTTTTTTCAGTAATTGCTGCAAATTGAACCTCTTTATACTTTATCTATTATTTTTTCCCACTTCTATTTTACAAAAATCTAGACAGCAATACTCTGTTCTGGTAAAATACAGCAAAATATTTATTATTTTCAAACGTCACATAATTATTTAAATTACTGTGTTGACAAGGTATGTTAAACTCCACAGGGGTTTAAATTCATCATTATTTGCAACTTTACAAAGTGTCATAGTGACGCGCAACAGACGTGAGTAGAAAATTTTCAATTTTTTCGTTTGAAAATAAAATATTGTATTTTATTCGGAGTTTATGTGACTTATATGGGATTAATTCGCCTCGTTCCGCTCGGCGTTTAAACTTCCATACTCCGTCACATAATGTCTTACATACTTAAACTCCTAATAAAACAAAAATCGATTATCATACAAATGTATATTATTAAAAGTGTCAAAAAAACAACTACGTATTGTAAGCAGCCGAGTGCGATTTTCGCAAGTATCGTGCTGTATACCTTTTATACAACACATATCAAAAAACTAAATGTTATTTTCAGTTACTAATTCGTTAAATTACAGATTTTTTTACATTTTCATACAATTTTCAATTGGATAATAATTAGGTAAAACATAATAATTGAAGCAGTTTTCTTGCATCGGTTATGTATCAGGGCGATGTACAGAATAGCAAATAAATATGATGTGTGTGAAGTTAGCGCCTTCTCCAGCGCCCGGCGATTTCCCTAGATTTGACGATGTGGCAACCGCGCATTCTCCTTCTAACCAATCAGAGCGGCCGACAGACACGTCAAACTAGAGCTACCTGTTGAGGTTATGTTACTATAAGTTTTCACCCCCTTTTCAAAGAAATATAGATCAAACTTACTTTCGGCGATCCAAGGGCGACCCATGCTGATAAAAATTATACCAAAAAACATGGGACGACCCCTGAAATTAAGGGAAAACATTGAGAATTACAAAAATTATTTAATTTGAACCCCTTCCAGAAAAATGTACCACACGCCCTTCATACCGACGAAAGCCCTATTCGAGCGGAACAAAATGACACCAAAGTCATCCACCTAAAGACATCGGATGGCCCTTAAAATTAAGGGAAAACGTTGAAAATTGCTTATTTTATTTAATTTGAACCCCTTCCAGAAAAATGTACCACACGCCCTTCATACCGACGAAAGCCCTATTCGAGCGGAACAAAATGACACCAAAGTCATCCACCTAAAAATTTCGGATGACCCTTAAAATTAAGGGAAAACGTTGAAAATTGCTTATTTTATTTAATTTGAACCCCTTCCAGAAAAATGTACCACACGCCCTTGATACCGACGAAAGCCCTATTCAAAGGGAACAAAACGACACCAAAACCATCCACCTAAAAGCATCGGATGACCCTTAAAATTAGGGGAAAACGTTGAGAATTGCTTAATTTATTGCTTATTTTATTAAATTTGAACCCCTTCCAGAAAAATGTACCACATCCCCTTCATAACGCTGAAAGCCCAATTCAAGCGGAACAAAATGACACCAAAGTCATCCACCGAAAAATATCGGATGACCCTTAAAAATAAGGAAAAACGTTGAAAATTGCTGATTCTATTTAATTTGAAGCCCTTCCAGAAAAATGTACCACACGCCCTTCATGCCGACGAAAGCTCTATTCAAGCGGAACAAAATGACACCAAAGTCATCCACCGAAAGATATCGGATGACCCTTAAAAATAAGGAAAAACGTTGAAAATTGCCTATTCTATTTAATTTGAAGCCCTTCCAGAAAAATGTACCACATCCCCTTCATAACAATGAAAGCCCTATTCAAGCGGAACTAAACGACACCAAAGTCATCCACCGAAAGATATCGGATGACCCTTAAAAATAAGGAAAAACGTTGAAAATTGCCTATTCTATTTAATTTGAAGCCCTTCCAGAAAAATGTACCACATCCCCTTCATAACGACGCAAGCCCTATTCGAGCGGAACAAAATGACACCAAAGTTATCCACCTAAAGACATCGGATGGCCCTTAAAATTAAGGGAAAACGTTGAAAATTGCTGATTCTATTTAATTTGAAGCCCTTCTAGAAAAATGTACCCCACGCCCTTCATACCGACGAAAACCCTATTCAAGCGGAACAAAACGACATCAAAGTCATCCACCTAAAAACATCGGATGACCCCCAAAAATAATAGAAAACGTTAAAAATTCCTTTTTCCCTTAATTTTAGGGGTCATCCGATGTTTTTCGGTGGATGACTTTGGTGTCATTTTGTTCCGCTCGAATAGGGCTTTAGTCGTTATGAAGGGCGTGTGGTACATTTTTCTGGAAGGGGTTCAAATTTAATAAAATATGCAATAACTTAAGCGATTCTCAACGTTTTCCCCTAATTTTAAGGGTCATCCGATGCTTTTAGGTGGATTATTTTGGTGTCGTTTTGTTCCGCTTGAATAGGGCTCTCGTCGGTATGAAGGGCGTGTGGTACATTTTTCTGGAAGGGCTTCAAATTAAATAGAATCAACAATTCTCAACGTTTTTCATTATTTTGAAGGGTCATCCGATATTTTTCGGTGGATGACTTTGGTGTCGTTTTGTTACGCTTGAATAGGGCTTTCGTCGGTATGAAAGGCGTGTGGTACATTTCTCTAGAAGGGCTTCAAATTAAATAGAATCTGCAATTTTCAACGTTTTTCCTTATTTTTAAGGGTCATCCGATATTTTTCGGTGGATGACTTTGGTGTCATTTTGTTCCGCTTGAATTGGGCTTTCATCGTTATGAAGGGGATGTGGTACATTTTTCTGGAAGGGGTTCAAATTTAATAAAATATGCAATAACTTAAGCGATTCTCAACGTTTTCCCCTAATTTTAAGGGTCATCTGATATCTTTCGGTGGATGACTTTGGTGTCATTTTGTTCCGCTTGAATTGGGCTTTCATCGCTATGAAGGGGATGTGGTACATTTTTCTGGAAGGGGTTCAAATTTAATAAAATATGCAATAACTTAAGCGATTCTCAACGTTTTCCCGTAATTTTAAGGGTCATCCGATATATTTCGGTGGATGACTTTGGTGTCGTTTAGTTCCGCTTGAATAGGGCTTTCGTCGTTATGAAGGGGATGTGGTACATTTTTCTGGAAGGGCTTCAAATTAAATAGAATAGGCAATTTTCAACGTTTTTCCTTATTTTTAAGGGTCATCCGATATCTTTCGGTGGATGACTTTGATGTCATTTTGTTCCGCTTGAATAGGGCTTTCGTCGGTATGAAGGGGATGTGGTACATTTTTCTGGAAGGGCTTCAAATTAAATAAAATAAGCAATTTTCAACGTTTTTCCTTATTTTTAAGGGTCATCCGATATCTTTCGGTGGATGACTTTGGTGTCATTTTGTTCCGCTTGAATTGGGCTTTCAGCGTTATGAAGGGGATGTGGTACATTTTTCTGGAAGGGGTTCAAATTAAATAAAATAAGCAATTTTCAACGTTTTCCCTTAATTTTAAGGGTCATCCGATGTTTTTAGGTGGATGCCTTTGGTGTCATTTTGTTCCGCTCGAATAGGGCCTTTCGTCGGTATGAAGGGCGTGTGGTACATTTATCTGGAAGGGGTTCAAATTAAATAAAATAAGCAATTTTCAACGTTTTCCCCTAATTTTAAGGGCCATCCGATGTCTTTAGGTGGATGACTTTGGTGTCATTTTGTTCCGCTCGAATAGGGCTTTCGTCGGTATGAAGGGCGTGTGGTACATTTTTCTGGAAGGGGTTCAAATTAAATAATTTCTGTAATTCTCAATGTTTTCCCTTAATTTCAGGGGTCGTCCCATGTTTTTTGGTATAATTTTTATCAGTATGGGTCGCCCTTGGATCGCCGAAAGTAAGTTTGATCTATATTTCTTTGAAAAGGGGTGAAAACTTAAATTATAGTAACATAACCTCAACAGGTAGCTCTAGTTTGACGTGTCTGTCGGCCGCTCTGATTGGTTAGAAGGAAAATGCGCGGTTGCCACATCGTCAAATCTAGGGAAATCGCCGGGCGCTGGAGAAGGCGCTAACTTCACACACATATAAATATGAAAATTAAAGCCACTGTGGTCCTGAAGGGATCAAGGGCGATGATGAAATGAAAATGGAAATGCTAAATGTTAAGCTTGAAAGGACCTTTTTTTGGAGATAAGTACTTACTTAACTTAGTATATTTTCCTGACTGAAAAAGTCGCTCGGAACTCGGGAATCCAGACTTTTACTTATCGTCATAATATATGGTGTTAATTTAAAGAAAAAACTGAATGAATATCAAACCGACTGAGTCCAAAATCAAAAATCCTATATCATTTGAAAAAAAAATGTGTTGTGTAAAATTCTAAACCTTCCTTTAACGGCTAATGAGATTACATTAATATCTAATCTCGCAATAATTATTCAAGGGGTGCTGTAGAAAAACTCTTCAATTAAAAAGTCAACAGCCGGTGTATTGACGTGAAGTGAAAGTCTGGATTCTCATTCCGAGCGACTTTTTCAGTACGGTAAATATACTGTACTTACCTTTAAAAAAATTCCGGCGCCCCTCCCGAACGAGTCACCCATGGGTCATCAAAATATCTTCAACTGACTCTTTAGAATCGAAGACAAGCTGGTGTACACTTTAAAGATTTGCCTCTGAACAAAAAGTGTAAGTGAATGTCGAGGTGAAAAATATCGAAAAATCGCGACCTTGGCGACCTCTAACGGAAAAACTGGTAATAGAAAATGACTTGGCCTTAACATTTTTTATTCTGAATTGAATGGACTACAACATATCAAAAATTCAGCCAAATTCACCGAAACCACTTTTCCATTTAAATCGTGTGGGGTCCTTTCGAGAAAGCCGCTTATTTTAAGCCTGTTATGAGTATTAACTAGGTTCACTTATTATCACTCAAAAAGGGTTACAATTTAAATTGTTCAGAATATAAAAAAGGCGGCTGAAACCTCCCCAACGGTGAATCATCGAAACGCAAAATCATTTGATTCAATTTCTGTTTTAATAATTATTATGCAATAACAGTTGGCATTATTTATTACAAAATTTTGAAGACCTTTCATTATGCGGATAAAGAAAATTAATGTTCATCTTACGAATTTCATAGTTTATATGCCAAAAAGGCAATGGTGGTTCGCCGATTACCACCAAAATTAAATCAGCTCTTCGGCGAGTTATGACATCTCTACATACTAAATTTCAGCCAAATTGACCCAGTGGTTTGGGTCGTGGCATGTTATTTAACGTTCTTTTGAAAATTCGAATTTTTCGATTTTATGCCAAAAAGGCACTAAGTGTGAAGGTATTTTTGGAAACAGAATTTCAAGACCTTTTATGTGCCGATAAGAAAAATTGGTGTTTATCTATCAAATTTCAAAGTTGATGTGCCAAAAAGCCACTTGGCATTTGCGGATTGGCAACAAAATTAACTGGCCTCACCAGAAGGCCAACAATAATCTCCATACCAAATTTCATGAAAATCTGTTCGGGAGTTTTCTAGGAATCTTGCTCACATACGTACACACCCACACACACAGACATTTTTTCGTGATCCTGGGACCTCGAAACGTAAAGATCTGCTGTTAGCTCAATTTCGAATTTTGGAGTGATTGCATTAACCTCCCATTTTTATAGGGAGGTTAAAAAAGGCAAAATTCTGGCGATAAACTTATATGTAGAACGAATTTTACACCATAAACCAGACTTGTAAAACCTCTCAAATCTAACAAGATCCTTATTGCAAATCTATCAGTGATTGTCATTTTACCATTCAAAATAAAAGTGTGTACAGCTGACGGATGAGAGGATTTATAGATCTGGATTCAACTTTACTAATACTTACACTATCATTAATTATGTAGGAAGAAGTACATGGATCATCATAGGCACTTGTGTTGATTTGCTCCAAATCGTTTCCATCTACCTCCAATCCATTTTCCATAAAATCAGTCATATTATTATATTCTTGGGCCATATGGCGTTTCAAAGTTGTCATTTTTAGTGCGGCAGACGCTCTTCGAAGACAATGTCCAGTGTACCTTTCTGGATTTGAAATTCCCAAAAATTTTGCTATTTCTTTCCCCATTGATCCGAACTTGTTGATGCCAATGATCTGCGTTGTACATTTTCCGTTTTGAAAATTCAAAAAGAAGGAATCTGAGGGTGTGTTTGGTGGACGAAGATCTGCATATTTTTTAACGAGGTGATAAAAGCCGCCCGTTATTTTAAAGTTGCGACGAGCTTCAGGCTTGGTATGAAGGACAAAAACTTGAATATAACCGTCGAAGTATCTTATGTCTTCCAATCTCATTGCGTGGAGCTCGGCTGAGCGGCACTCTCCCATTATCCCCATTGTTAATGCAACCTTAAAGACGGAGAGATCAGATACAGGGTACTTTTAATTTTTTAATTTTTTATTAGTGTAGTACATATGGTACATAATATATAAATACTAAATGTCTTCGAATCTGATTTTTAGTTTTTTTTGCGAGGGGTCATCCACCACCTCCAAATTTGTACACCATTATTGAGCAATTCCTGCAGGTTTAGGGCATAATGCTTAATAACACCCGAAATACTGAAATACACTGCCTGTTTACTGCTAGATATTGCCACTAATGCCTGTTATTGCATATTAATGCCACTACTGCTGAGGCTACTGCTGGATACTACCTGTAATGCGTAATGCCGGTAATGCTAGAATAATGCTCGTAATGCCTTTAAAATGTACACCTAATGCCAGTGGTGGATGGCCCCTCGGTTTTTCAACAAAAGTGATTGCAGCTATCTTAACATTCCACTCGATACACTGCTAACAGGAATGATTTATTTAACAAATTTAACAAAAAATTCGTATCTTTGTTATGATCGCGGCTATTTGGATGAAATTTTGAACCTTTCAATTTTTGACAGCTTTCAATCGAATGACATTGACAGAATTTTTTTAAGTCTTCTAGATTTTGAGCAACGACAGTCAACTTTTCTTTTTCTTATGGTCGCCATATTGGATTTTAACACCGCCCGATACACAAAAAACTAGCTTTTCCAAATTGTAACCAGCATGAACGTCACATGACCGCAACACGTTTTTCATTTAAGTTTAAGCTGATTTTACAAATTATTCATACCAATTTTCAAATCCTGACATTCTGTCAAAAAAGTTCATGTTGGCTAAATTTCTGAAAAACCAATTTTTTGAGTAAGTATTTGATGTTGTCAAAATTCAATGGGCCTTTCCAATAAAAAAAAATATCGCTCTTTTTTGTTACACTTGCAAAGTTTAACCAATTTCTAGGATATTTGTTCAATTAGTCTGCAACGTAAATGTTTTAACATTAAAAAAATTAATAAAAACAGATTTTATCTGTGATTTGTGCGGTAAAAGTTTAAATCAAATTCAGCCAGTTACACGAGGAGATGCGTCCACTAACTACACACCGACAGAGTTCAGCCAATAGCACACTGAGTGGTTTGTCGGCATATTTGACTGTCAGAATATATGACGTCATATATGCTGACTCGTAATTTTAAAGATTTTTTTAGAAAACTACGAAGTTTTGAAACATTTTATCCGCTGAGGAGGTCTTGACGAAGTGTATTCTTCAAAATTTTATCATTTTGAAAAATAGTTGGAAAGGCCCATCGGCGGCCATAAGAGAATCAAAACCTGACTGCCGTTATTCAAGATCTAGAAGGCCTAGAAAATATAAAAGTTCCAAGTTTCTTTTAAATAAATTCAATTGTTAGGAAAATATTAATTTATCTTTAAAATGCCAAATTTTTGGGGATAACTCGAAAACGAATCAAAATATCCGGGAATCCTCATCAGATTCTTAATCACCAAGAAAGAGCGCAACTTTTCTTCAATTTAAACTATACTCTCCATGTTTTATGGTTTCTGAGATTCCAATGGTGTGCATTGAAATAGTTCCCACCCTGTATACAGGGGTGGCTAACGAAATGGAACAGTAACAGTACCTATGTCTGGATACAAGCATGGTGATACGATTTGGCGTTTACGGAAACTGACAAAAAATTATTGGCGACGATGGGACACTTCCGGTTATACCGGAAGTAGAGTCCAACTTTGAAATTTTAAATGACAACCCCAATTTTTCATTACAGGTTCGGGTAGAGAAACAAAAATTAAACGTAAACACCTAATATGTGACTTGCTTTCACCATCCCCCTGCACTTTTGTGGCAATTGCTACTGCGCATGCGATAGGCGCCGACTTAATGAGGGCTTTGAGGCCCAAGCCCCACATTGAAAGATTTATGTGATTATGTGTGTCACAGCCCCACATAGATTGTTTGGGATTTAAATCGAACATGGGTCAAAACCGACTTAATCACTTAGCAATGATGATCACTAAGGCCCGGATTTTAGATCGATAAAAAGTTCAAAAAAGATTGTATGGATAGGTCACAAAAACTGTTAAAACAGGTCACTAGGTCAAAAAACCTAAACTAGCTTATGCGGTAAAAAATAAAAGTGACATAAAAATCAAACAAAAACACATGGGTATAGACAAATATGAAAAATTTTATTACTTGCAGAATATTTCACCTAGTTATAAGTAAATTAGTAACTGACAAAATCAATAACAAATGTACAGGAATCACTCTTTTTATATAAATAATCGCCAAATCAGTAAAAATCTGCCTTTACTAAAGCTAATTTTTCATTTCTTCCATGCGTTTGTATTATTCTGAAGTAATGGGAAAATGAGTGACCTTGAAATTTTTGAAAATTTACGCTTGCGGCGTAAGTTAGTTCGTACAGGACATGTCATATGTCATTTTACTGGGGGCTTGTTTGGGGACATGACATCTGTCATGTTATCTGGGGTCTGTGCGAACTAACTTTAGACAAGCGTCCTTTTTGCGATTCACTGGTTTCAGTAGCCTCCCGTTATCACATATCTTCTGAATAGCACTGTATTATGTACTTAAAGTTATTATAATTATAGGAGTATTTCACCTGTTTGAGATTGTGTTAAACATTTGATTAATGCTATAATTTTTTGAAAAGGAAGTTTACTGCAATCACTAAAATTTTCGAATCTGAGAGAAGACCAGACGTATGTGTTTTGAGGTGCCAGGAGTCCAAAAAAGTGTTTTTTTAAATCTGTCTGTTTGTACGTACGTTCGTGAACAAGCTACAGCCCAAACTACTGGACCGATATGGATGAAAATTGGTAGGTATGTGGGCATTTCAATGACCCCTAATAGTGCTGAAAAGCTTTTGAATTGCCATTTTCGCACAATAAACTTTGAAATTTTAAATACCAACCCCTATTTTTGACGTCACCACAAGGCCTTGAAATTCTGATTCCAAAAATGTATTCACTATTAGTGCCCTTTTGTCTAAAACCTCAAAAATTCGAGATTTTCAACGCATCTTAAAAACACGCTACAGCCCAAACCCCTTGACCGATTTGGCTGAAAATTGGTACGTGGGGATAGTATTACCCTTTGAAGAGCTGAAATGTTTTTGAACTTTGAAACAAACCGTCATTTAACCCCCTGAAACAAGTTTCTGAGAAATTGTATGTCAGTTTTGAAAAGGACTACAAATTCTAGTTTTAAGTGAAGAAAATGTTTTCCACGATTAGGTTGAAAACTGACACGTGGAGATTGTGTGGCCCGCTGTAGAGGTGAAAAGTTTTTTAATCAAAGTGCAAAGAAAAATATTCACGAAAAAACCTCGTACGTTTATCTGACACTGCTGCTAACAATAAAAATAAACCCTAGAAGATTTGGGATATGTATTGTTTTTGCTTTCCAGCTAAATTTCGATCAAATTATCAAAAGTACACGCCCTTACAAATTAGGGTTGTACAATTCCAGAAAAATGTTAGTACTGCTATAGTAAATGAACGGACTTTACCTAACTTTTTGAAAAGTTTTTAATCGTTATTACTTAGGGAAATAATCGGGTTACTAGTAATGTAAATACAACCAGTACTTTTTAAAGAACAGATTTTCATAAAATTTATTAAAAATTGACCGATTTTTTTTTGCCCACTTCCTGGCACAATTCCTTCATGGCGGTGGCAGATGATGTAGAATGGGATCTGCTCTACCTACTTCAATTTTTTTCGTAATTCAAATATTATCCACTAGAGTGCCGCAGTATGTTATTTCAAATAAGTGTCATTTGTCCCAAGTTACCTCGATGTCCCAAGTTGTATGATTTGACGGTACCTATTAGAAAATTTTATTTTCCTATTGTTATCACCTACATGTTTTCAGCAGTTCCCAAACTTTGAGCAAACTACTTGAAAATTTTATCCTGAAGAAAAAATGCTTAGGCCAAAATGATAAAGGGCTTTTCGGCTACATTTCTCATGGTATGCTCCCCGGAAATAACGGCACAATATTTCGGGGGGTGATTCTACACCTAAAAATAGGAAGAAAAGTTCATATGAACAGATGTCCGAAGGCGCCTTTTGGGGGCGCTACAGGCCTTAGAAAGTTTTTCTCAAAAACAAATATTTATTAATTATTTTTGAAACGGTTGGCGATAGAATATCGAAATTTTGGTTCTGGGGTACCTAATTTTGGGGTGACAAATTATCTGGTAGGAACAAAACAGGTGATTGACGACCATAGGCGTGCGAAACAGGGGAGGGCTAGGAAAAAATGCCTCACAACTTTTTTTTACCCACCTTTCCAAACAATTCTACATAAAAAAGGTACTCTTGAATCTTGATACTAAGCCATAGGATCAACTCTTTTAAAGAAAAACGGGATTAAAACACGTCATATGCCCATAGTAAAAATTTATAAATGTAAAAAACAAGTTGGCTTGCTTCACAAATGTCTTTAGTCTGTCACTAGTGACTACAACTTGTTATTCTAGCTCCAACTTTAAAAAAAAAATTAATTAAACACCTGTTTTTGAGAGACACCTACCTAAGGTCTGTAGCGCCCCCTGGGGGCACTTTCGGACATATGTTCATATAAACTTTTCTTCCTATTTTTAGGTGTAGAATCACCCCCCGAAATACTGTGACGTTATTTCCGGACACTCTGTATTTGGCAGCTGAAATCTAGGCAAGAGTTTGTACTTTGCAGACACATACGTGCCAGATTTGAAAGGTTTTCTCGCTTTACTGTTCCATATTCATAAGACACCCTTTATAAAAGAAAAAGTTAATGAACTCTTACTTTTGTTGCTAGGTACTTAACATCAGGCGCCTCCTTGATAAATCGACGAATTTCTTCCCCTGTAAATGACTCAGATTTTCTAGGCTGGTACCCCTCCGACTGTCTTTTTAATAAGGCATGCACTTTTGAGTAAGTTTCTATATCGATGTTGTGTTTAATCTTAAGGGTGCTTTTTAGCATCGAGTAATGGGTCCACAAAGTGGACGCCTTATATTTTCTTGATATTTCCTTAAAATATGCCAACACAGTATCTTCCAAAAACGACGTGGTATTATTTATTTGTCTCCATTCGATGAAGGTGTTGTATACTATTTCATAATTTTTTCGGGATTTTTCCGGCAATAAATCTAGCGACGTTTGTTTGCTGTTTTCCATAATCTTCAATCACAAATTACACTTTTATTAACAGATTAATCGAAAATGTTTTCCAATGAACCAATGTTTGTTTACCACATAACCTCAATGACAGCTTTTGTTGACCGCCACCACCACCATTCAGAGGATAGGGGGCTCGATTCTCGAATCGGGTGAACTATGTGTAACTAGGCAACCGCCAATGAGAGCGCCTTATACAGCAATTGGTCAGTGCTGCCATAACGGTGACGTCACATTTATCTCTGCGTCACAAGGTTAAAAGATTTCTGGCGACTCAAATAAACCCAAGTGCATTTTAAGGCACCACTATTGATGATTTTAATAAAAGAAGGACATCTATGAATACTTACTCGAATCAACGTGATTAAACGAAAATAACGGACGTCAGTCTAAGGGCTGCAAATTTTGGTGCTTAATGCACTAGATAATAATAATAATAATAATAATATATATATATTTCCAACGGACAGAGTCCATTATAGGATACAAATATTATAACTAAGCATCACACAATAGGAAAAAAAAACAAAAGAAGATTCAAAAGAGATCAAATAAAGATCAAGAACGTAAGTATTACATATTCTGACAAGAAACTTTTCTACATTCGATTGCAAATTTATTAACATTAAACTGAAAAATGTCAAGCGAATTTCGGATTCCATTGTATTCTCGACAAAATCTCAGGACAGGTGAAAATTGGTGCTGATTTGTGCTTGATGAGGCGATACCAAAGGTGATAGGCTGCCGCGCAGCCGCTCTGGGCACAATGAAGTTAACTTGCTTTAAGAGACTTTCGCAGTCAATGTGACCATGTAATAACTTATAGAGAAACATTAGATCCAAATAAAGATAGTTTACATGACACAAGAAGTTGATCGTGCGGGGAAAGTTTTGTACAGGATATGAGCCATGAGCCTTAAAATAAATAAACTTAGAGAATTTGCGCTGCACACGCTCTAACATGGATACATACGTACAATAATAAGGGTTCCATACAACCGAGGCATATTCAAGCTTAGACCTAACATATGCATAATATAATATAAAAATAGCATCAAGATTGTTGAAGTCTTTGGTGTTCCGTATTATAAAGCCTAACATCTTCAGAGCGTCCCCACAAACGTTTTCAACATGAGCAGCAAACGACAGTGATGAATCCAGCCATATCCCCAGATCCCGAATTTTTTCACAGCGTTCCAATACCACATCATTAATTTTGTAGTTGAACATTATTTGAGTGTCCTTACGAGTAAAGTTCATAATAGATATAGTGCTTTTGGAAGCTTTCATCTCGTGACATTTTGTAACAGATTATTAGTTATTTGTTAGTCGTTATTTGTCATTCTTGTGTTACAGCAATCTCAAAACTGGCAGAGCCGATAATACAGCCGGACTGTTTTACCTACTCAATAGACTGACTCCCTTCATGCACTGGAATTACATTTTACATTGCATTTGTAAACCGATCTTCATTCACATTCACCTCACTCTATTTTACATTTCATCAAGCATCTAGGTAATGAAAAAAGCTGTTAGGGTAGGTAATATTAGAAAAGATTAAGTACAAGACTTTATTTGCATTGAAACAAAAAAAAAGCGAAAAAATCAACAAATTATTCTTATACCAACCGGGTGTCAACCAGTGTCAACGAAACCAGGCTCACCCCCCTTTTTTGCGAATTTATTAAAATACTTCCTGCTTCTCTAATTAATTTAATGAAAATTTTGGGCTTTCAGGTTTTAGATATCGATAGCCTCTACCTGTGGAAAAATACTCGGTGGGGTTAGTTTTCTTAAACGGATGCAAAACGGGCCGTTATTCGAATTTCCCGCGAGTATGTTGCTACGGAACACAAAACTACGGCAAATCAGAGCACGGTACACAAATATCCTTGACGACATATCAGCGGGAAATTTAAATAACGAACCCTTTTGGTTTTGCTTTCGTTTATGAACTTAACCCCGTGGAGCTGTTCGCTGAGTATTTTTCCACAGGGTCTAAAATTTCCATTAAATCAATGATCATTATCGAATTCGATAGCTGTTGCATTGCCGGATCGAAAACCTTAGTACCATTTTTTCGAAAAATGTCATTTTAGGGGTGAAAAACATATGTATTTTAGACAACCGCCCGCACCGACCTTGGTTAAATAAAGCTAAATGCTATATTTACAAATTCTGTGAAAAAGTAGAAGTTTCTACCGTCTCTGAGACTGCCAATTTTTGCGATAAAAAATAAAATATTTTATTTTATTCGGAGTTTAAGCGACATTATGGCCCGGTTTTTCCATCTTCGATAACCTCCGGTTTACCTAACCAACAGCACCCAACAGTTTGTGCATAGCAACGAGTGTTGTGATTGGCTGTATCCTAGCAACTATAACCACAGGTTTGGTAAACTGGAGGTTATCGAAAATGGAAAACCGGGCCTTAGTGACTCGTATGCATTTAATTCGCCTCGCTCCGCTCGGTGTTTAAACTTCCATACTCCGTCACATAATGTCTTACTTAAACTCCTAATAAAATAAATATCTATTATTTCGGAATGCAAAAAAATCTCTTATCCAAAATTTGGTTAGCTCTTCAGTTTGGTCTGTACTTACGTGTCTACATAAACAAAGAGACACCACAAACAGATTTTTCAAAAAGCACTTTTTTGGGTTCTCCAGACCTTAAAACGAAAAGATTTGATGTTTGTGCGAACATATTATGTACCTACGTAGGTATGTACCTATACATACAGGGTGATAGTAGTGGCAAATTCAAGGGGTGATTCCTCAGGCTATTCTAAGAAGAAACATTTCTATGAATTCTATGAACATATGTCCGAAAATGCTTCATAAGGGAGCTACACCCATTGAAAGGGGTCGGTACTCGAAAAGTTAGTTTAAAAATCTGAAAAAAATTCAAGATAGCTCATCTTATACAGGGTGTTTTGCAACCGCGTGTAAGTTTTTTAACCTCAGATTGCCCATCGAAAATGGTAACGATTGGCACAAAATTGTTTAGGTCGAAGTCGTCTCCTAAGGAAGTTATAGGGCTTTAAAGTCAGCCATCGGGAGCAGTTTTTCTTAGTTATCTCAGGAACGGATTAACGGATTTAAATGAAATTTGGTGGGCACTAGTAGCCAGTGAATATACATCTACATGGGGAATTTCGTTGGATTATGACCACGGGATCCCCAGAAAACGGAGACACCTTTGATATTTTTCTTCCGGAAAACGTTTGAAGGTCACGCGTTTTAAAAATGGTGGTGTCCGTTAGAAAGGGCAATTCAAACTGCAACTTTTACTATACTCGGTATTTTTTGATTTAATGCGTGGTTTTAGAGACATCCGTACCTGAGGTAACTGGAAAATTTTTCAAGGTCACGCATTTTTAAAAGAGCAGCTTAAACTGCAACTTTTACTATTCTTGGTATTTTTTTATTTAATGAGTGGTTTTAGAGATATCCAAATAAGAAAAACTGCTCCCTATGGTAAAGCCCTAACTTCCTTAGGAGACGACTTCGACCTAAACAATTTTGTGCCAATCGTCACCATTTTTGATGGGCAATCTAAAGTTAAAAAACTTACACGCGGTTGCAAAACACCCTGTATAGCACTAACCTATGTATGCTCGAAATTTCAAATACCTGTCATTCATATTTTCGGATTAATTTTAAGAAAACTAACTTTTCGAGTACCTACATCTTTGAAGGGGCTTAGCATCCTTATGAAGCATTCTTGCACATATGTCCAATGGAACTTTTCTTCTTAGATAATAGTCTGAGGAATCATCCCTTGAATTTTCAGCCTATAATATCGACGTACAGTCGGAAAACTCAGTCATGCACCCGGCTCTGGAGCGTTGAGGTCAGAATTTGGGCCAGCCTTGGATTCCGGTAGATTTCGATCTCAGTAGAACCTGCATCAGTTCAGTTGGGGGTTGTGTTGGTGGGTCAAAAAACTATGTGCCATTAATACAGAATTATTCGTTCTGCAAATCAGCACGAAGTGCATTATTTACTCTCTCGACTGTACCTGTAGTTATGTATGTATCTGAGCAAAATTTCTCGAAAACTACTAAACGAATTTTCATGAAATTCGAATTCTGAAAGGAACATTACATAACACGCTACAAACCAAAGTGCTGGGCTGATTTAACTGAAATTTGGTACTTAAAAATCTTGATTTTGGTGGCAATCGGCCAACGATAAATGCTTTTTTGTCATGTCAACTGTGAAATTTGAAAGACGAACACCAATTTTTTTGTTAGCACGTGAAAGGTCTTCAAATTCTGTTTTCAAGAATTAATTTAAAGTTTCGACGCCTAATTTTTACCCCATACCATGTGTTTGATTTTGGCGAAAAAAATTCGCCCATTAAGTGTGTGGTCTGTCGAGAGTTGCAAGCCTCTGCGTGCAACATAATGCGAAGTTATCATATTTTTTGTCAAAAAAAAATAATTGGGCTCACCAGAAGGCCAACACCAACCTCCATACCGAATTTCATTAAAATACGTTTGGTAGCTTTTCAGAAATCGTGCTCACATACGTAGCTTAACCGTATTAACACCTCTACTAATCAAAATAAAATTTCAATTACTATTATTGATAATTTTGTTAATGAACATCAGAACATATTATTATCCTTACAATACCGCTTATTCATAGTCCAATGCAATAATGTTCGATAAAGGCAAGCTTGGGCTCCCTAAAACATCATTTTCACTTTATAAATGTATCTACATCCTCGGTAATGTGCTCGGAATTACCCCTTTTTACAATTTTAACACCAACAGAATAATTTTCTCAAGCCTCAACCGTCTTTTTGTAATTTGCAAATGGAGTCTGATGATCGCATTACATTTTTGGTCAATTCTTCATCGAAGTGAGAATACTATCGGGGATCTCTACAATGATCAAATTTTCATGATTGTGGGACTTCTGGGCGACACCATATTGCTTTGCTCGAATTTATCAGCGGGCTTCAAGTTACTGTTCGGAGGATTTCAAGCCTGGAAGAAATTGTGGCAGATAAATCGACTGTTGGATGCTGAATTAAAAGAATCAAAGAGGAGACGCCTTGTTGTTTACCCTTGCATCATGATTTTTGCCTACGTGGTCCATGAAATCGTATATGTTACTTTTTGGGCAAAAAGGTGTGACTCGAAATGCTACAGATTTTATTACGTTTCATATTATCTCGCATTTTGCAATAGTTATCTTCATCTATTAATGGCATGCCATCTTCTGCGATTCGTTTCGAAGAATACGGAAATTAAAATCTTCATACGAAGATTGAACGAAGCGAATTTCTCTCACGTTTATGAAAAAATAAGAAAAAGCTTTTTGATCCTGGATGAGACAATTGAACTATTTAATCAAATATTTGGATGGACATTGTTGTTTCTTGGGGGATTTTGTACGACGAGGGTTCTTCATGGATTCAACGCGATTGTGACAGACTTGCAGAAGAAAAAAACCATTTCCACTGAAGTTGTGTTTGGGGCCCTGCTGCTTGTTTTTGACTTTGCTTGGAACTCTGCTTTATTCTGTTTGTGTGATGAGGTGAACCGCACAAGCAAAGAATTGGAAGCGCAGATGTGGAAAATCCAGATTCGGCTTCCGAAAATAGGAAATCAGGAGATGGCTTCGCTTCGGGAGTTGTTCAGAAGCAAGGAAGCTAGGATTACGGCTGCTGGCTTCTTCGACGTCAACAGATCGACTATTTTGGTTATATTGAGCACCACTACAACATATTTTATCGTGGTCTTGCAATTTACAGAGAAATGAATCGATTGATAAGTAATTCATTTTTCATCGAAATGTTTCAAAATGCATTGTGGTAGTCGCGTTTGGCATAATGCACCCTTCAGTAAAATGTTAGAAATGATCGTCGTCCATTTTTTGGAAACTAGCACCAAGTGTTATAAAACTAGGCATATTAAAGGCACCCTTGTCTGACTTCACTTACCTATGAGATAATCGAATCCAATCCAAAAAAATGCAGCAGAGAAGCGGCTGGAACCTCCTCATCGCTTGGATCTTTATATTCTGTGTAGATAGTAGTCAGTTCAACAGAAAATTTGTTATGCTTTTCGACAAATATTTGACAACATATGTTCCTTTTAAGGTTAATATCCCTTTTAATGAGAAAGATTTTTTTCTCTATTTTCCACTGAAATGGCAGAAACTGCGAATACTTTTTTAGAACCAGAAATTGATCGTCTTTCTAATGGCGACATAAAAAAGGAGGCCTTGTATTTAAAATTTTAAATTGATATGCTTAAATGGCACTTCCCGTTTACCAATTGCTTCTAAAAGCCTTTCAGGTCTTCAACGGGTCACCCTCTATGTACAAATTGCATGTGTACCAAATTTCAGTCAAATCGATCCAGTAGTTTGGGCTATAATGTGGTTTTAATGTTATTACATTAAATTTTTTTTTACCCAAAGGGCAGTAAATGCGAATGAATTTTGTCTTATTTAGAACAAGTATTTGAAGACCTACCTGATGCTGACATTAAATTTTAAAAAAAGTTGTTTAGGATGGTAAAATGAGAGTATATTTAAAATTGAAAATTGATGTGCCAAAACGGCACTTTCCGTGAGTCGATTGCGTCCAAACATTTTTCAGCTCTTCGACGTATAATACAGTCTCCATGTACAAAATTTTAGCCAAATCGGTCAGGAGGTTTCGGCTGTATCGTGTTTTTAAAGTATTTACGTTAACAATCCCGAATATTTCAATTTTTGTCAAAAAGGCACTAAGAGTGAATACATTTTTAGAAGCAGAATTTGAAGGCCTTTCTTATGGTGACGTGGAAAATGCGGGTTTGCATTTAAAATTTAAAAGTTGATGTGCCAAAATGGCATTTCCGGTTGCACGATTGGCTCCAAAAGCTTTTCAGATCTAAGTTGGGTTATGAGATGTCTACGTACCAAATTTCGGCCAAATCGGTCTAGTAGTTTTGGCTGTGGCGTGTTTACAAACGTACGTACGAACATACACACAGACACATTTTAAAAACCACTTTTTTGGGTTCCTGAGACCTCAAAACGCATACATCCGGTCTTATCTCGAATTCGAAAATTTTAGTGATTGCAGTAACCTCCCATTTTTTTAAAATTGTGATGGGGTTGGGGAGGTTAAAATGAACAACTAGAGAAGCGGCTGGAAACAAAAAAGTGACAATCAATTTAATATGAAATTTAATAATTAACGACAGCCATAAGGACTATGAAAAACACCGTGTCGAATCAACACCAATTTAAAAACAATTTAGTGTTGCGACGCGTGCTATATTTTTAATCCGATCTTCTTCATACTTCATATTCACCTCACTCCATTTTACATTTCATCTAGCATCTAGGCAATGAAAAAAAAGCTGTGGGGGTAGGTAATATTAGAAAAGATTAAGTAAAAAAAAACTCCATTCATTTTCTATTGAAGATCTAAAATTTTTCTGGAACCGTACAACCCTAATTTGATAGAAATTTGGCGGGAAAGCAAAAACATTGTTTAACCCAAACCTTCTAGGGTTTATTTTTATCGTTAGAAGCAGTGTCATAGATAAACGTATGTACCTGAGGCTTTTTCGTAAATATTCTTCTTTGCACTTTACTCAAAACTGCACGCACACAAAGGCCATTTTGGGCCAATTCAGAGCAATTGCAAAATTTTGACATTTGTCATGTTTTCTGACGTATCGCATTGAAATCGCTTCTTCTGTTAGTAAAATTCCTTGCAAAATTTCCTCATATAGGTACCAACATAAAATTCAAATTTTGACGTTCTGTTACTTCAATAGAAAATGAATGGAGAGTACATACAAGACTATATTTGCATTGAAACAAATGAAAAAAAAGCGAAAAGATTAACAAAATATTCTTATACCAACCGAGTGTCAACAAAACCCCCCTTTTTTCCGCATTTACTAAAATATTCCAATGAAATTTGACACACATACGGTATGTCTACTCTCCAAGGTATCCATAGGGATTTACGCGGAGAATTCGATCTTATTTTTTTCCTGCTTTCCTAATTAATTTAATGAAAATTTTGGGCTTTCAGGTTTTAGATATCGATAGCCTCTACCTGTGGAAAAATTCTGAGCAGGGTTAGTTCATAAACGGATGCAAAACGGGCCGTTATTCGAATTTCCCGCGAGTATGTTGCTACGGAGCACAAAACTACCCAGGCAGCACGGAATATTTCATAAATATTTGCCTTATATAAGGGTAATATTCTAATGTTTTCTAATATTTAAAAGATTTGAGAAATATTTGGTATATATGATGAAATGATATTTGTTCTATAATATTATACAAATAACATTTTTTTATAAAAAATCCAATATTTGTTACATAATATGTTATCTTTACCAGAAATATATTACATGTTTTATATTGCGAATTAAAAGTAAATATGTTTCAAGTAATTTATTGATTAAATATGTTGTCGTTTTATAATTTCTATTTATAAGATTTGTAAAATTATATTTTATGAAAAAAATTTGAATATTTGCTGTACAAGATGTATCCTTTATATGGAATATATTGCAAATATCGGATTAAAGATATATTTGCTGTCATATATTTATTCAATATAGGGTTCCTAATGTTACTTTTCAAACACGTCTCCACGGAGTGCTTCTGCGCCTGCGCTACCAGACGAGCTGATGGCATCATGGCGGCTGTTGCGTTCACGTTTTGTGTTTGTGCACGTTTTGTGATTTGGTGTACTTCCACATATTAATTTTACTGTTCGTGCCGTTCTGATTACTTTTATCCTTGTGCTTTGCGGTGAGCTGCTAATGTTAATTTTTAACTGTTTGCAAAATTTGTAGGTTAGGTCAACATTTCTAAAGATATTTTTGTACGAGTGGGCCTTAAATGATGCATTCCAGCATACCCATAGGTACATCTATTTTGGTAAGCAACACATTAAATTATTGTTTAAAGTCGATTTTCAAGAACGCACTGTTCATCAACCTACGACATTTTAGTACCTAGAAGATCTCCGTGATTTCACTCCCCTAGAAGAAACGAGTCCAGAAGAGCGTTTATTTTTCGATTTTCTGTACAGTTATGCGTATACCTACCTAGCTACACCTTTGGTAAGAACACTTCAGTTAAATTATTGATTTAAAAATGTTTGTTTTTAGGACCAATTATAACTGCTGGGAAGTGCTGAATATCAGGCGTTTCACAAGAAACGCATTTGAAGTGGGCTGTGGGGCTATGGCAAAGGACGTCCTTTGCCATAGCCCACAGCCCACTACAAATGAGTTTTTTCTGAAACGCAGGATATTGTTTTATGTAGATTTTTTGATAATAAATAAATATTCCATAAACATCTTCTGCCTATATTTCATTAGCAATATTACCATCATATTCGCAAACAAATATTTGAAATATATTCATAATATACATTTGTCATATATATAAAAATCTGTCGTTTTGGATATTATTTAAATATCTTCTAAAATATGTTTTAAAAATATTTCAATGCTGCCTGGGTACGGCAAATCAGAGCACGGTATAGTTTGCCAAGAAATAATTGAACAGCCATAAAGACAAACCTTTTAACTTAAGTCGACCGCCCGTTGAGGTTGACAATGCGGGGGAATTCCCTCATAAAATCTTGTACGGCGCTCTCGCAGTTGAACACTTGGCCTGTGTAGAAAGATTTATGGAGGGAATTCCCCTGCATTGTCAACCTCAACGGGCGGTCGGCTTAAGTTAAAAGGTTTGTCTTTATGGCTGTTCAATTATTTCTTGACAAACTTTACGCAAATATCCTTAACGACATATCAGCTCGAGATTTAACGAAGTGTCGATCGTGCTCGTTCGTCGGGAAATTTAAATAACGAACCGTTTTGGTTTTGCCTTCCTTTATGAACTAACCCCGGGGAGCTGTTCGCTGAGTATTTTTCCACAGGGCCTAAAATTTCCATTAAATTAATTAAGGAAGCAAAAAAAAAATTAAATCGAATTCCCAACGTAAATGGATATACTTTGGAGAGTAGGCAGACTGTATATTACACGGTAAACTTCATTTTTTGACATTCGGAGAGATTTTTAATCACTTCCGGTTTCAGCGGAATTTTTAAATGGGACGTCCTGTATACTTTTTCGATGCTCGCCGTTTGTACCTGGAGGGCAAACCGCTGGGGATGTCAGATATACAATTTAGGGGGATTTCGGGGGGAAGTCCGAAAATTTCAGGGGGATGTCCGGGGATTTCAGAGGCTGTCTGATGTACAAAATACGGTTTGCGGTTTACCCCCCATTGAGACCTCCTAAATGGGAAAGGGTGCGGGTTCGATTAGATTAGAGAAAAGACATTTTGATTCGTTATTCGTTCCTAGGTTTATCACAAAAAATCTGAAAATTGTCAATTTAAAGAAAAATTTATATTTTCCTAACAATTAATGTTATTTAAATGAAGCTTGGAAGTTGTATATTTTTGACAGTTGTCAATTGAATGGCATTGACAGAAATTTTGTAGGCCTTCTAGATTTTGAATAAAGACACTCAACTTTAACTTTCTGTTGCATATTATCAAGCCGCTGGGCGCGTATACTATCTATATCTACAGGTTGTCCCAGAACTCGCAGAAAATCTGTTGATGGCAGCCTCCTGAACCTAATATGAGACGAATTTTTCTTTGCAAAAATTGCGAGGGTTCAATAGTTTTCAAATGGGAGGCAATTTAAGTCCGCCAATAAGAATGCATCCTTAATTAAAGAGTAAGGTACAATAAGGATGTGAAAGTTATTGCTGGGGATAGAAAAATAATTGTTGCGATCCCTTTATTTTGTGCGCTTTATTTTTTTTTGTGTACCCCAGCAACATCTTACATCTTCTACTTTACCTTACCGTCTAATTACAAAAAATCTACATTTAAATTGTCATGAATAACGAATGTAAAAAACTTCTTACCCCAAAACTCACCCCCTTTCAACCCCAAAAATACAATAAAACCACATGGCGGAAAGTTAACTTATTGAACCGCTTACAACTTGAAGAATATAAGTTTACTTCAAAATTAAACCCCCGAACCTCACCCCCTTCAACCCCCCCCCCCAAAATAACCCCTTACCCTGCAACCCGCACATAGGTACAAAACATTGACTTGAAGGGTTTTCTGTGCGGAAGCGAGGGCCTCAATTTTTCCGCGCCCGACAAAACTAACAAATTAATATGGCGGGTGGCAGCGTTTAAATATAAGGGGCGAACCGTAAAATGGAGTGAGGTGGATATCCTTCGGGTGGTCGACGTATCTGACGGCGTTTATCTTGTGGGGCAAGTTTGAAGAAGATCGGATTAATAATATGGCGGGTGGCAGCGTTTAAATAGAGGGGGCGAACCGTAAAATGGAGGTCCCTGTAAAAAATCACCACCTACAAACATTGTCAAACCATATAAAATTAATCGGATTTTGATGCTTTTTGTATGGTTTATTGAGGAATTTGACGGAGCGATTTTTAAGAATTGATGGAATTTTGATGTAATTTGATGGTAATTCCAAAAATCTACATTTGATGTGAAATAACATCAATAGTATAAAATTTCTGATGTTTATTTTGACGAATTTTCCAATTTCGCGCAAAAAAACATATATCCTTCGGGGGTCGACGTATCTGAAGGCGTTTATCCTGCGGGGCAAGTTTGAAGAAGATCGGATTAATAATATGGCGGGTGGCATATTACCTACGTCAACCGTATTAACACCTACTAATCAAAATAAAATTCCAATTACTATTATTGATAATTTTGTTAATGAACATATTTTTATCCTTACAATATCGCTTATTACTCATAGTCCAATGCAATAATGTTCGATAAAGGCAAGCTTGGGCTCCCTAAAACATCAATTTCACTTTATAAATGTATCTACATCCTCGGTAATGTCCTCGGGATTACCCCTTTTTACAGTTTTAACACCAACAGAATAATTTTCTCAAGCCTCAACTGTATTTTTGTAATTTGCAAATGGAGTCTGGTGATCGCACTACATTTTTGGTCAATTCTTCAACGAAGTGAGAATACTATTGGGGACCTTTACAATGATCAAATTTTCATGATTTTGGGGCTTCTGGGCGACACTGTATTGCTTTGCTCGAATTTATCAGCAGGCTTCAAGTTACTGTTCGGAGGATTTCAAGCCTGGAAAAAATTCTGGCAGATGAATCGACTATTGGATGCTGAATTAAAAGAATCAAAGAGGAAACGCCTTGTTGTTTATCTTTCCATCATGATTTTTGCCTACGTGGTCAATGAAATCATAGATGTTACTTTTTGGGTAACAAAGTGCAACTCGAAGTGCTACAGATTATATTATGTCTCATATTATCTAGGATTTTGTAATAGTTATCTGCATCTATTAATGACATGCCATCTTCTGCGATTCGTTTCGAAGAATACGGAAATTAAAATTTTCATACGAAAATTGAACGAAGCGAATTTCTCTCAAGTTTATGAAAAAATAAGAAAAAGCTTTTTGATCCTGGATGAGACAATTGAACTGTTTAATCAAATATTTGGATGGACATTGTTGTTTCTTGGGGGATATTGTACGATGAGGGTTCTTTATGGATTCAACGCGGTTGTGACAGATTTGCAGAAGAAGAAAACCATTTCCACGGAAGTTGTGTTAGGCGCCCTGCTGCTTGTTTTTGACTTTGCTTGGAACTCCGCTTTATGCTGTTTGTGTGATGAGGTGAACCGCACAAGCAAAGAATTGGAAGCGCAAATGTGGAAGATCCAGATTCGGCTTCCGAAAATAGGAAATCAGGAGATGGCTTCGCTGCGGGAGTTGTTCAGAAGCAAGGAAGCTAGGATCACGGCTGCTGGCTTCTTCGAGGTCAACAGATCGACTATTTTGGTTATATTGAGCACCACTACAACATATTTTATCGTGGTCTTGCAATTTACAGAGAAATGAATCTATTGATAAGCAATTGATTTTTCATCGAAATGTTTCAAAATGCGTTGTGGTAGTCGCGTTTGGCATAATGCTCCCTTCAGTAAAATGTTAGAAATGATAGTCGTCCATTTTTTGGAAACTAGCAGCAAAGTGTTAAAAACTAGGTACCTAATAAAAAAAATTGTGTTTTCATAAGCATATTAAAGGCACCCTTGTCTGACTTCACTTACCTATGAGATAATCTAATCCAATCCCAAAAACGAACAACTAGAGAAGCGGCTGGAACCAAAAAACTAAAAAGTAACAATCAATTTAATAAATAATGAAATTTAATAATTAACGATAGCCATAAGGACGATGAGAAACACCGTGTCGAATCAACACCAATTTTAAAACAATTTAGTGTCCCGAACAAGGCTGCAAAAAACCAACAGTTTTTGAGAAAAATTCTTAGGGTATGAAATGAGAAAACGATATTAATTTGAAATGAAGTCTAATGTAGGGTGTATCCGCCCTGGTCTGAAATTGGGTGAAATACATACAGGGTCGTCTCAGAGACCACCCTGTATGTATTTGACTCAATTTGAGTCCAGGGGCGGACACAACCTATATTAGATTTCATGATAAATTAATATCATTTTCTCATTTCATACTGTAAGGATGTTACAGCTTTTTGAAGTTAAGGCTGCACTTGACAAAATAGCGAAATTCTTGATTTTCTCAAAAATGGTTGATTTTTGTCATAACAATTCTTAGTAAAAGTTGACCTAGAATTAAACATACAATCCAAAAATATCACAATATACTGGGTGTTCCATTTAAAATATAGAAATTAGTACCTATTTCCGGTTTAACCTGAAGTGCGCCATTGATGAAAATATGTTACGTCGATTCAAAATTAATTGTAACCCCTGTGTACAAATTTTCATGATGATGCTAGAAACAGTTCTCCGGATACGGCTAACCGACGCTCGTCGAGGGATACCCTGTACATCTAATTTTACCAAATTTCAGCCAAACCAACCCTGTATAATTCCGAATGAAGCGTATTATTGAATGTTTCTTTTAAATTTCGAATTTTTGGATTTTATGCCAAAAAAGCACTACCTAACAATAAGACCTTCATTTTTGGAAATATCATTTTGTGCTTCTAAAAAAAAATGGGTGTTTATATTTCAAAAGGGCCCTATTTTTCTTTTTTTTTGTGGTTTTGGAAAGAGAAACGCTTAATTAATGAGTAGGTAGTTGAAAATCAAAGAAGAGCAATTTTTAGTTTTTCAAAGATAAATTTTCAAAAAATATTAATTTTAAGGGTGGTTTGGTTTTAAAAAAATGAAATTAAAGAAGAGTAATTTTTTGTTTCCGAGATATACAGGATGGTACTTTTTTCGTTTCCCACTTTGGGATCTTGGAAACCATAAGAATTAGAAAATCGGTTAAATTAGAAAAAAGTTGCGGTCCTTCGAGCTGATTCAGAGTCTGTAAAGAAATTTCCGGATATTTTCAAAACTGCAGCCTCGACATGTCATGAACAACTGTGATGAGGACATTAGTGATGGGACACCCTGTATTGTTGAGCTTAACTTAGAACATTACTTTAGCACCCTTGTGGTCGCGCAAAAAATAATTCGATTATTTTCGACTGGGCCGAAAATTCGGTCTTAGCGTATAGGATCCTTTATATTTTATATGTCAAAAGGGATCTTGCGTCGTTTGCCGATTGTCACCAAAATCTAATCAGACCTCGTTAAGATCCGTACGGTAGTTTCGGTGAAATCTTGCTTATATAATTTGAAAACAAAACACTTTTTGGTGATCCTCGGACCTCGAAACGTAAAGATCTGGTGTTTTCTCAATTTCAAATTTTGGACTGATTTCAGTAGCCTTCCATTTTTTGTTGGCTGTGGAGAGGTTAGTCATGGTATAAGTATAGGGGAAGGGGGGGCAAAGTGGATCCCGTAACAAATGTTGCCAAAAAAAAATATCTAATAACTTATTTTTTACTTCTGTTGTTTGAGAAACTCTTCATGTAACCTTAGTCTTTAAAACCCTGATAAGAATTTGTCTTAACAACAAAGTGCAACTTTTTTGTAAAGCTATTTTTAATTTTTTGCAAAAGATTCGCTTTGCCCCATACGTGGGGCAAAATGGATTCTTATATGGGGCAAAGTGGTCTTAATTATTATTGTGACTAAAAGAGCACAGATTGGTGCTTACATTTACAAGTTTCCTCTGGTCCAAGGGTTACATTTCCTCTAAGTGAATTTTTTGTTTCAAGATTGAAGGGGTTGAGTTTTAGAGGTGCAATTTGTTCTCTTCCGGTCGTAGGTGGTCTAAGGGTCTAAGGGCTAAATATATGCTCAACACTTATGTGAAATTTCGAGTTTCGACCCCTCACTCGCACCCCTTCTGTTCTGTCTCATCCTCCAGAAAAAAAACATCCCTTATCAGTTCTTTAAATGCCCTTGGTGAGATTTCTGCTAAAGAAAGTAAGAATAGAACAAGAATATTTTCAATTCTAGGCTAAACGCCCCCCTTTGCCCCCCTGGTATCGGCGCGTATGCGTTAAGGAATCAATAGAAATTAAACTTTTAGCAATTAGTAAACAATTAAATAATCGTAATCCATATATTTTCCTGTCCGATTCGAATAAACAACTCAGTAAATTAAACTGCAGTCGCTAGTAACCATGACTGCCACAGCAGTAATAAAAAAATTCGTTTTACTGTCGAATAAAATTTGCTTATTCTCTCTCAATTTTGAAGAAAATCATTTTAGAAAAAGCGGAAAATCCAGGTTTTTCAAAAGATTTCTTCTGTTCACCCTTACAGTGACTGCTGCCTTTGTCAATATTAATTTCAGTTTAAGACCAGACGCTCGAATTTTTATAATCCGATTAGCCACTTTGCTTTTCTTTCAAGTTGACTTTGTATTAATGTGCACCATCACTCATTCTTGCCTCAAACACGAAAACACCTTGATTGAAACCTACAAAAAACTTGTTGATTTTCAAATAAAATTTCACGGATCCACAATTTTTGCAGAGAAACTTTTGATACTGTTTTTCTATGCCAATTTGTGTTTTATAGTGACTTACTGCTGGATTCTTACGTACCGGAATCCGATCGAAGCTGAATTTTATTATCACATTGTGTACATTATAATTTTTGCCTACGAATATGTAGCAGTTATACTCGTTATGAGCCTGTATATTGCCACGCAACTTGTCTTGGCAAAGTATTTCAAAATTTTGAACGAGAAAATCAAAAAAATCGACAAAAAAAGTCAATTTTGCGAAATCGGCAGGTGGCATCAAGAATTGATCGGAGTTGCCAGAAAGGCGAACGTGATTTTTTCCAAAATTATTCTGTTAATTTTCGCGGAAATTTCAGTGTCGATTGTTTTAGAATTCATAACTTTTTACATAAGTTTTGTGATAGAACCGAACGGAAAGGAGAATACCGACCTGGAGGTAGTGTATTTTGTTTTTGATGCCATAAAAATGATTTTCATCGTCTCAGCATCGCATTATGCAATATTTGAGGTATTTATAATTATTGTGAAAAATTTTGGCTTAAAGCATACCTATTATTCTAGGAAGGACAGATCAGGAAATCAATTGCTGGAAAAAAATTTGAAGATCATGAGTTGAGGAGGGAGGTAAAGTTAAATTTAAGCCCTTTATTTTCTACAATATTTTATAGCTGACTGGATTTGCACTTCAACTTTTACATGAACAATATAAATTCAGAGCTGGAGGTTGCTTGAGGGTTGATCTGAGCTTGTTGTTTAAGGTAAGACGAATTGTATGCAGCATTTTATAATTCTTTTTGTTCAGGTTGTAGCTGGCTGTTCCTCTCAAGTCATTATAATTATTCAATTTTTGAATTACGAAAAACTGTTTGTTGAGCATGTTCATCTGTGGAGTAGCTATTAAACAAAAAAGTTTCGCCGTTTTTCGGTAATAAATTTTACTCATATACCGGGTGATTCAATTTGGTATTCGCCCCCCCGTAACTATTTTATTGCAACAGGAAAATATATAAAACCATATATATTTGTAAATTGCATGACAAACTCCATGAAGTCACGTCAATAAATCGTCAATATGATGACATTATGTCAAAATGACGATTGTCAACTTTTTTTCTTCAAATGACATGCTGTATATTTCTTAGCGGATTCTTGTAGACGTTTTTTTTCTACATTTAATTATGTAAAAAAAGTTCACAGTTTCACTAGAAAAATTCCGAAAAAAAATTTATTTTATTAGGCATAATTTGAAAGTTTCTTGTCAATAAACGTAGTGAGCCGTGGAAAAAATTGAATTATGGTGTTGCCTAATGTCGCCCTCACACGAAGGGTCCTGTTTTTCAAAAATTATAATTGATTTACCTGTTAGATCGTTAATAGTAATAATGTTATTGTTATTCACTAGTTATAAGGTAAATGGGGTATTATTGTTATTAAAAGGGTAAGTAATAATAATTCTTTGAGAAACTACGGTCCTTGCGATGTGAGTGACTTAGACTACACTATAATTCAATTTTTTCCATGGCTAACTACTTTTATTGACAAGATACTTTCAAATTATGCCTAATCAAATCAATTTTTTTTTCGGAATTTTTCTAGTAAAAGTGTAGACTTTTTTTACATAATTGAATGTAGAAAACAAATGTCTACAAGAATCCGCTAAGAAATATACAGCATGTCATTTGGAGAAAAAAAATTGACTATCGTCATTTTGACATATGTCATCATATTGAAGATTTAATTACTTCATTTAATAGAGTTTGTCATGCGATTAACAAATATATATGGTTTCATAAATTTTTCTGTTGAAATAAAAAAGTTACAGGGGGGCGAATACCAAACTGAATCACCCGGTATACATTGTTCTTGCCTTTTTCACTTTTTCGGCCCCCTTCGCAATATTTCAACCCCCAAAAGCCAAATTTGCATAATTGGCTTATTTTCGTGTTATTTTCTGTAATTTTGTTTAATTAAGATTAATTTTCAGCCCTTTTGACTTTTCATCCCCCTTTATGATTTTTCAACTTCCTAAGTGCTAATTTTCGGTAATAAATGAACTCATTTGGATGATGATTACATTTTTCACTTTTTTCATCCCCCTTCTCAATGTTTCAACTCTTCAAACGCTAAATTTACATAATTGGGTTATTTTACTTAGTCACGGTTAATCCTCATACCTTCTGTAGCAACAATTTTTTTAACATTTCGCCTTTTTGACACATCTGTGCGTTTTGCGGAGGCACTACTACTAGGTGCAGATTGATAAAATCTGCACCCGATTCCACCAATAAGACCAGCCGCCCCTACACACATTAACTTGATAAACATCTACAGGGATACACATCGCATTGATATACATCTTCCTTCGGCTTTTAATTCATCTTCAAGCCTTTAGGCAGCGTTCGCAGTAGAAGCGCGAGAATGCAAGGTTTTTTTCGGGCCCGAAAAACTATTAATTGTAATAACTCGAGAACGAGTGGAGATATTTTACTGAAACTTGATACGCGCTTTTGACGTACAGGTCTGTTGAAGATGAGGGGGTGTCAATTTTGGGGGATGAAATTTAGGCGCTGAAAATCACAAAAATACGAAAAGTTCTCAAATATTTTGCACATGGAGGTCTGAAACCCGACACACACATTTCGGTAATATCTGACAAAGGATGTTTTTTTTGCAGGATGACAAAAGGGGTGCAAATCAGGGGTTGAAACTCAAAATTTCACATAAGTGTTGCTTGAAATTCAAGCAATTCGATGACTTTTCATCGATGGCACAGAAAAAGTTTTGAGCGTATATTTTGCCCTTAGACTCTTAGACCACCTAAGACCGGAAGAGAAAAAAATTGTACCTCTAAAACTCAATCCCTTCAACCTTGAAACATAAAAAAATCCCTTAGAGGAAATGTAACCCTTGGACCACCTATCACCGGAGGAAACTAAACGCAAAAAATTGCACCCCTGAAAACCACCCCCGTACACAAAAAGTTAATATGGAGAAAATCTAAGCATTGGACCACCTCTTTTCATACACGATCCTTGAAACTCGCGTCCCCGTCAACCCCCAACCACAAAAATTTGACTTGGAGGGCTTGCACCGCCTACAACCGAAAGAGTTGAATTGAACAAAAAAACATCTACATGTATACACATCGCATTGATATACATCTTCCGTTGGCTTTTATTTACAATCCCTTGCCATTCCGGTAAGGGACATTATCTTCCGGTTGAAGTATAGGTCAAGTATCAAATTTCCACCAAGTCCATTTTTTGTGTTGGGGGTTGAAGGGGGTCCAAATGTTAAATTTATTTGTGCTCAATTAGTGTCTTTAGTCTCTTTCTGTTGTAGAACGTCCAAGAGCTCAATTTCCCCCAAGTCAATTATTTGTGTTCGAGGGTGTTGTGGATTGTGGGTTTCGGGAGTACAATTTTTCTGCGTTCAAAATAGTCTCCTGCTATAATGAGAGGTCCAAGGGTTAAATTCCGTCCAAGTTATTTTTTGTGTTTCGGGTTGAAGGGGGTGAGTTTTAGGGGCGCAGTTTTTTTGTTCGATTCAACTCTTTCGGTTGTAGGCGGTGCACGAGTTAAATTTCCTCCGAGCCAAGTTTTTGACGTTGGAGATTGAAGGGGGCGAGTTTCAGGGGTGCAATTTTTGTGTTAAATTAGTATCCTTCGGTAATAGGTGGTCCAAGGGTTACATTTCTTCTAAGTGATTTTTTTATGTTTGAAGGTTAAAGGGGTTGAGTTTTAGAGATGCAATTTTTTTCTTTTCCGGTCTAACGGCCTAAGGACGAAATATATGCTCAAAACTGTTTTTGGGTCATTGATGAAATGTTATCGAATGGCTTGAATTTCAAGCAACGCTTATATGAAATTTCGAGTTTCAACCCCTAATTTGCACCCCTTCTGTCTCATCCTGCAAAAAAAAACAACCCTTATCAGATTTAATCGAAATATGTGTGTCGGATTTCAGACCTCCATGAGCAAAATGTTTGAGAAGTTTTCGTATTTTTGCTATTTTCTACCCCTAAATTTCATACCTCAAAATTCACACCCCCTCACCCTCAACAGACTTGTACGTCAAGAGCGCATATCAAGTTTCAGTAGGATACCTCCACTAGTTCTCGAGTTATTACAATTAATAATTTTTCAGTCCCGAAAAAACCGCGCATTTGGTACTGCAATCGCTGCCTAAACGCTTGAAGATGGATTAAAATCGTATAAGGGAGAAACGTCGGCAACGAATAGACCTACAAAAGTCTCCGACAGCATATAAATATATGTTACGGATATCCGACAATAAACCACCGAAGCTATTCTTGTCAAAAATTAAAATACAAAAACCATCACGGTGGGCTACCCATCGTAGATAACTATATGCCGTCACGGACTTTTTTGTAGAAGGGCCGAAAAGTTCCCACCCCCCAAGTGTGCGCTTTATCCCTTGTTTGGGGAAAACCACC
Source organism: Pycnomerus fuliginosus (assembly GCA_963924575.1). NCBI lineage: Eukaryota > Metazoa > Arthropoda > Insecta > Coleoptera > Zopheridae > Pycnomerus > Pycnomerus fuliginosus. The sequence continues at coordinate 19,653,544 of OZ004622.1, forward strand.
CCCAAACGTGACATGGCGCTAGTTTTTAGCATTTTTCGGCGAAACTATCCATCTGACAAAAAATTTGCTCTAATCAAAAGTATTTCTTATGAAATTCTACATTAAAAAAGTCCTTTTGATTATTTTGCTTATCCCCACCTAATTCTCGCAAACGACGTCCGAAGCTGTAGAACAGTCAAAATAGATTTTTGAGTAGAACTTATTTATATATTTATGAAATTTTGGCTACGGACTGCTGATGGGCCCTGAAATGAAGGGCCGTAAACTTAACACCCCCCAACTGTAGGCTTCATCCCTCTTTTGGCAAAAACCTACTCCCAGACGTGGACATGGGACTGGTTTTTAGCATTTTTCGGCTAAACTATCAAACGGACAAAAAATTACTCTAATCAAGAATATTCCTCATGAAATTCTGCATTAAAAAGTCCTTTTCATAATTTTGCTTATCCCCACCTAATTCTTGCAAACGACGTCCGAAGTTGAGGGTACCGCTAGATTAATTTTCGGTGCGAGCGAAAAACAACCCTCAACTTCGGACGTCGTTTGCAAGAATTAGATGAGGATAAGCAAAATGATGAGAAGGACTTTTTAATGCGGAATTTCACTAGGAATATTCTTGAATAGAGTAATTTTTTGTTCGTTTGATAGTTTAGCAGAAAAATGCTAACAACTAGGGCAATGTTCACGTCTGGGAGTAGGTTCTTGCCAAAAGAGGGATGAAGCCTACACTTGGGGGGTGTTAAGTTTGCGGCCCTTCATTTCAGGGCTCATCAGCAGTCCGTAGCCAAAATTTCATAAATATATAAATAAGTTCTACTCAAAAATCTATTTTGACTGTTCTACAACTTCGGACGTCGTTTGCGAGGATTAGGTGTGGATAAGCAAAATAATCAAAAGGACTTTTTTAATGCAGAATTTCATAAGAAATGTTTTTGATTAGAATGAATTTTTTGTCAGACGGATAGTTTCGGCGAAAAATGCTAAAAACTAGCGCCATGTCACCTTTGGGGTGGTTTTCGACATTTCATTTCAGGCGCAATCAGGAGTCCGTAGCCAAAATTTCAAAAATATATAAATTATTTCTTCTAAAAAACCTAACTTGACTGGACTATTAGACCACCTACGACCGGAAGAGAGAAAAATTGCACCTCTAAAACTCAACCCCTTCAACCTTGAAACATAAAAATTTCACTTAGAGGAACCCTTAGACCACCTCTTTTCTAATTTAACACAAACAGTTGCACCCCTCAAACTCGCCCCCTTCAACCCCCAACCAAAAAAACTTGACTTGGAAGAAATTATAGCAGGAGACTAGTTTGAACGCAAAAAATTGTACCCCAAAAACCCACAGGTTTCAACCATCGAACACAAATAACTGACTTGGAGCAAATTGAGCCCTCGGGACTATCTACAACAGAAATAACGCAAAAAGTTGCATCCCCGAAAACAACACTAATTGAACGGAAACAAATTGCGCCCCCGAAACTAACACCCTTCAACCCTCAAACATAAATAATTGACTTGGTGGAAATTTGATGCTTGACCTATACTTACTTACTTACTACTCACGATTCCTTTATCATGAGCATGCTTCGGCACTGCTACTAAAACCACCAAGTCCAACTCAATATATGAATCATTTACGGTGAATAAACATCTAACAATATCTCAACGCATCGATATACATCTTCGTATTAGCTTTGTGTGAAGCTTTAATACATTGAATTCGATCAATAGGTATGTATTCTAGGTAGGTAGGTAATTATAATTATTGCCTGACTATCAAACAAACTAAACTTCCACGGTATGGAGGTTTCATTGTGTCTGCAACGATCTTTGCTGATTTCAAATTATCTTTTGCTATTTTCCTTGAAACCTGATGAACAATATTTGAGACGTAACGTAAAATGGGGTCGTTTCAAGAAAATTCTAGTGATTCTTCTATTGGTTTTCAACACGATTGCCGATTTCAAAAGTGGTGTACGAGAACTTCAACAATTGGTTTTTATATTCATCTTAGCTTCTGTCGTTTATTTCTGGTTGACAAGCCTCTTCATCTACTCCACAGTATTCTACGCCTTCAAATTCGAAAATGTTATCATACAAATCTACAATTCTTTGCTCGAATTTGGTGCAGGAGCAAAATGCAACAAAACTCCCCCAATTTTCTTTATCCTTCTTTTTGGTACAAATGTGTTTTTTGTAATGTTGTATTCCTGCAGTGTAATTTTCATCAGGTTACCTCCTATGTCTTATACCATACAACTATTAGTAGCTGCTTACACGATTATCCTTGGAGAAGTTACGTTGTACAGATATTTGGCAACGCAATATTTATTTGCAAATTATTTCAAAACTTTGAATGAAGAACTATCCACAGTGAGTTCGAGAGTCGAATTTCGGAATTTCAGATTAAAACGCACAAAATTGAATAAACTCTTTGAAGAATCTAACAAGACATTTTCAACCACTCTATTGCTGCTTTTGGGGCAATCTGCCGTGATCATTACAATAGGGATAATTAAATTTTACAACCGTTTTGGTTTTATTCTAAAACTACCCCAAACTCCTTTCCACTCTGTTCTAACAGAAGGGCTAGTTCTAATTTTACACATTGCCAAGTTGCTGATGATTATGTTCGTATCACATTATTGCACGAGTCAAGCAAAAGGGGCGACATTTGCTGTTATTAAGAACAAAAATCTGCATTTGAAGGGAGAGCTCAAGGCATTTTGTATACAACTTCTGCACGATGAATGTAAGTTCATGGCCGGAGGCTGCTTTCCGATGGATTTAACATCGCTGTTTACGGTAAGAAAAAACATTAAAAATTTTTCTTACGTGAACTGTTGCAGATATTGGCTGGCTGTAGCACACACGTCGTTATTATTTTGCAGTTTTTGTATTACGAGCGTGGCATAGCTTAAAATGTTAATACATTTAAGTAGTTTAGTGATTAAAACTGGGTAAAAAATGAATGTTATTAATTTCAGTCCCCTATATCTACAGTGTGTCTCATTTTAACTGAAACCACCCAAAATAATTTCTTTTAACATGTAGAGTTCCAAAATCTGCATCTGTGCGATAATTCACCTTTTTCTTATCCCGAAATCTTAGCCCACTGCGATTAATATAAGAGGCCAAAAATAATGAAATCGTGTGAGGCATTTTTTTATAGAAACATTTTATTAAGGAAAAATGATCAGGATGGCCCCAAATGGGTAAATCCGAAGTTTCAAACCAAAATAAAAGTGCTGAATTTTTTGAGGAAAAAAATAAAATATCGAAAACTTCAATATTTTTCCAACAAAAATGTTGGTGTGTAATAAAAATCAATTGAAATGAGTTTAAATAAATTAAACCAGCTTGAATTTGCCAAGCCATCAACCAACAAACTGTGGACCGGTTTCGTGTTTCTTGGCACTCATTACCACACTGGCAAATCCAACTCAAAGACCAATAGACGAGAAAAAGAGTAATATAATATATAATAAGAGTAAAATAACGGCAACAGCGCACATCGAAGCGGTCGGCTGTTGAGGCAAAGTCCTAGCGGCGAGTAGCGACACTTACTGAGCCTAGAATGGTCGATACATAAGGTATCTTTTCATCATGCAAAGTCGGCATCAACCCTGCAACCCACAATACAACAAAACCTGTGTGAAGGCGCCATCTCTCGGAGTTAGAATCGAATTAATTTGCTATAAACTTGGACCTTAAGTGGCAAAGTGAAATGAGTTTGTTTTTTGCTGTTGACCAGGGCTGGGCAAAATTTAACAATCGCAGAAAAACTTTTTCTCCGATTGTTTTTTGCCTATAGCTAGCAGCAAATGTCAAACAAACTCATTTCAATTGTTTTTTATTACTCACCAACAATTTTGTTGCCAAAATATTAAGTTTTCGATATTTTTGATATCTTCCTCAAGAAATTAGGGTTATTCCAATTAAAAGAGAGAGACAATATGGATCGAGGCAAAAATTGACAAAGCCCGGTATGCAAAAGTCTGTCATTGTCAAATTTTGCCTCCATATTATGTCACGAAATAGAGAGAGACATTTATTCATCATTTTTATTTTGGTCTGAAACTTGGGATTTGCCCATTTGGGGTCATTCTGAGCATCTTTTCTTAATAAAATTTCTCGATAAAAAAATGCCTAACACGATTTCATTATTTTTGCTCTCTTTAATTAATCGCCGTGGGCTAAGATTTCGGAATAAGAAAAAGACGAAGTATTGCACAGATGCAGATTTTGGAGCACTACATTAAAAAAAGAGTGAATTGATTTGTTCAATGTCAATCGAAATATTTGGGTGGTTCCACCCAGATCGCACAAGACATTCCCTGAATATTCAGAATAGGTCCATTTTATATCCAAAATATACCGAATGTTATATGTATTTGCCAAGAACATTTTCATGCGGGAAAAATAAGTTCATACCATCTCCAGGAATATTCTGAAAGGCATCCGCATATCAAATGAATATCTGAATATTCCTGGAGTTGCCTCGCCATAGTTTCACCACATTAACATTTCGTCTGGTTACATTTATTTAATTGCAATATTTATACGAAGTTCACCTGAACATGCCGTGTACATACATGACGCTCGTTATAATGAATAGATGGCGTGCATGGTACAACTAGCTGTGCATAAAATCTCTCAAATGGTATATAAAGCACGCTATTCATTTCGTTTTTCAAGTGGTGTACGCCAATTATGTCATGAATATTTCTGTATGTTCAGGGAATATAGGTACATAAAATAGCTAACTTAAAATTTTAGGGATGTCCATGGTATACCGTTTTTCCCTGTATACCTACATATGTATGCCCATTGATCCCTTTGAAGAAGCACATTTGGGGGGGGCTGTTTAATGCACTAAGATGAAAGAACTTACCACAATGGTCAAATTGCCCCGACTTTTATGGCTCTAGAACAATCAATTTTGAAACTATGGCTATTAGTCATGCAATGATCAGTTTGGGGAGGTGACGTGGTTCTGATCTCGGCTAGTGATTCCACTTTCCCAAACTGACCACTGCATAGTTTCCCGAATCGATATATAACTGGTTGTCTAATCTGACAAATACGTAGACAACAGTATTTGTGCAATGGTCCCTTTGAGGAAGCATTCCTCAACAAAGAGAGAAGTATAATATTTTTGAGATTTTTCAGAGGAGAATAGCATAGCATGTACACTTCAAATTATTACAGGGATGTTACCCGACCTTTGGGATACATAGTTTTGTGGGAAGATAGGCCTTCTTGTTACTTTTCTTTACATCGAAGGAACTCACGCGTCAACCCGTCCCATTACACGAAGGAAGAAGTCGATTTGGGGAACGGAACGCCCTTATTTGTAGAATAATTTGAAATGATTCTGTGAGGTTTTCTGCGAAGAAACCTCGAACATGGTGATTTTCTCGATATTAGGGAAAGCTTCTCAAAGGGATCATTGCGTATACACCATTCGCACTTACATATGCATATACATTACTGACACTTGTTGTCTATGTATTGGTCCCTTTGGGGAACTCGAATTTTGGAGAAAATAAAATTTTGTGGGTTAGGTAATTTTTTTCTATATTAGAAGTGCCCCCAAATCGGTCCTGTTCACTCCATGAAAGGAAGAGTCGATTTCGGCAATGTGACACATCTATTTGTGTAAAGGGATTAAATTTAAGTTCCTTACTCAATTAGGAGCATTCGTTGAGGTGATTGGAGGTGGACCTGTGAGGTCCTCTGCGAAGAAACTTCAAAGATGTTGCTTCTCTCGATATTAACAAAAGATTCCCCAAAGGGACCATTGCATATACACTACTGACACTTGTTGTCTATGTATTGGTCCCTTTGGGGAACTCGAATTTTGGAGAAAATAAAATTTTGGGGGTTAGGTATTTTTTTTCCACATTAGAAGTGCCCCCAAATCGGTCCTCGTCACTCCATGAAAGAAAGAGTCGGTTTCAGTAATGTGACACATCTAATTGTGTAAAGGGATTAAATTTAAGTCCCTTACTCAATTAGGAGCATTCGTTGAGGTGATTGGAGGTGGACCTGTGAGGTCCTTTGCGAAGAAACTTCAAAAGATGTTGCTCTTCTCGATATTAACAAAAGATTTCCCAAAGGGATCATTGCACATGCACTATTGACACTTACTGCCTATGTATCGGTCCCTTTGGGGAACTTAATTTTCCAAAAAGAAAACAATTTCTTAACTATAGTGCCTTTTTGTGCATTAGCAACTTTCATCTGTCTTATGGTATAAAACTGGAGTCCCTAGGATCATTCAATACCAAAAGTAAGTACACGAATCCCAAAAGTTTTCGGATTGGATCCTGTACCTCCATCCTGAAGATTTTCTACCAGTTTGAGTAAATTTGAAACTACTTTAGGCGGTACTTTGTAATTTAAAGCTCCTGGTGACTATACTGCCCCATTAAAAGGCCATGGCACCCGCATTTTGGAAAAAATCCACCAAAAATTGAATTCTTGGACTCATGAAGCTCCCCAAACGGACCATTTCGTGCATATTTCAGCTTACTGATTAATCATTTATGGGAACTCAAAATTTTGGAATAAATTATATTTGTGACTTTAAGGCATTTTTGCTATATTGAAAGGGCTCCTATATCTCCCGGCTCTTAACATGGAAGGGGGAGTCTTTTTGAAGATTGTAACAGCCCTACTTATAAACAGGGATTGAATTTAAGTCACTTGTTCAATTGGTAGCCATCATGAGGCATTTCTGGAAGAAACTTGATTTTCTAGATGTTTAAGAAAGATTTCCCAAAGGGATCATTGCATATACACCACTGACACTTCTTGTCTATGTATTGGTCCCTTTGGGGTACTCGAATTTTGGAGGTTAGGTAATTTTTTTCTATATTAGAAGTGCCCCCAAATCGGTCCTGTTCATTCAATGAAAGGAAGCGTCGATTTCAGTAATGTGACACATCTAATTGTGTAAAGGGATTAAATTTAAGTCCCTTACTCAATTAGGAGCATTCGTTGAGGTGATTGGAGGTGGACATGTGAGGTTCTCTGCGAAGAAACTTCAAAGATGTTGCTCTTCTCGATATTAACAAAAGATTCCCCAGAGGGATCATTGCATATACACCATTGACACTTACTATCTATGTATCGGTCCCTTTGGGGAACTTAATTTTCCAAAAAGAAAACAATTTTTTTAACTATAGTGCTTTTTTGTGCCCTAGCAACTTTCATCTATTTTATAGTATAAAACTAGAGTCCCTAGGATCGTTCAGTATTAAAAGTAAGTACACGAGTCCCAAAAGTTTTCGGATTGGATCCTGTACCTCCATTATGAGGATTTTCTACCAGTTTGGGCAATGATACAGAGAATGTTCATGGATCATTCGCCATAATATGAATATACATACTAAGTTCACACATTCATGGATGAATATCCATTGTTCATTCATTGTGTGTGTTGCTATCTGGGTAGTTAAAATGAGACACACAATATATATTCTCTTTTCTTCTCGAGTCAAGCTGCTCGTGGACGAAAGCCAAACTACTAAAACAAGAGTCTTAATATAGACACTGTAATATGGTTCAGGAATCCAAAGAAATTTTGATTTTTCCCTTTGCTTGTGGCCGTTGCCGACTTTTCAACCTTGAATTATGGTTTTCTTAATAAAATTATCACCAATTTTTGAATGGTAGATCTTGCAGCGGAGTACTATCAGATTCATGCTTGTTATTAAATGTTCAGTTCGTTGCACAAAAACGAGAAAGAGTAAGAGGGTACTTAGTGTTAACTTTATTGAGAACAAACCTAATTCTCTATACCTAGATACAATAATGATGTTCTTATTTTAACTTGCTCGTTTACTGTTGTATGCATACATGAAACTGAAGAACTCATTTTCTGACGAAAGCAAGGCTAGAGTGAGAGAGGTTTTTTACTGTTACTTTGTTGATGTTGACGGGCTTCTATGCACGTCAAAATTCCTGCCGGTGTCAAAAAGCACAAACAGTGGGCGACAAATAATATACCTAATAACACTAATCCCATACAACCTCCAATTTGTTACTGTTTATTGGTGATGACAGGCATTTAGACGGAATTTAAAGCTGGTTTAACACGACAGAAAAATCACAAACAATTTTTTTATCCAGATTTCTGCCGTTCTTGCTCGTAGTACAAAAACTGAAGAACTATGACGATTTGCGTTGTACAACCAGCCAGCAGCTGCAATTCACACAAAAAAATCTTAACTGAAATGCCCACAGGAAATATTTACCAAGAATAGCGATTGCAAGTCAACTGGAAACAGTCCCCCAGCCATAAACTGGTGATCTTCATGAAGCAACTGGATTGCAAAAGATTTCCTCTTGCAATTAAATTTCGCACTTTTCATCTGAGCCGTTCGATAATGAGTCACCGACATAATAAAGCTTAACTTGAGAAAATGGAACAGCAAAGGTATAACGTCAAAATTCATCGAATGCAGAGAAAATCGTCGCAAGTTGAGAACAAAAAACTTGTAGACTCGAATAGGCTGAATCGTGACTACTACAGTACTTTGTATAAGAAGCAACAAAATGATATGCGAAAAAATCTCGTTCGATTTTCTGGCCAGTTCCCTAAGTTTTTCACGTTTTCGGTTAACTTTCCAAAAGTGATTTTCACAATTACTCAGTTGTTGGTTGAGTTGTTGGAAATAATCTGCCAGCAACAGTTGCGTCGTCAAATATCGGATTTCTGTAACTTCTGTCACGACTGCCTTATAAATTAATATTGCATAGTTTATCAAGTCAAACGCAAGGCTGTTCTTGGCAAAGGTGTAAAATGCCAAGGAGATAAATACGGCCATAAAGATTAGGTACGAAATAGAAAATGTTGTTAAGAGGTTGCGTGTCAAACTTTTGGTGAATGGAAGTTCAAGACTGTTTAAATCGTTGTAAATCCTGAAAATATCCTTTTCGTGCTTGAAAGATGAGAGGACGATTGTCCAAATCAGGAGATTGATCATTAGGAAGGAAACGAAAGCTGCCAGTGATAGTACGAAAATTCCGCCGGGAACAACTGAAGTCAATAATTGGAAGTTATAAATTGTGTCGAAAATAAGGCAAATGGCAATGAAACACTTTCTTGAATAAACGTTCCATTTTGAGTTTTTTCGAAAAGAGTTTTCGTGAGATAATATGAGAAGATAACTTGAAATTATTAGAGAATGTTTGAGGGGGGAAGTCATGACTATAATGGAAAGCAATATTACATAGAATGCCAATTTAATGATACTATCGATTTTGCTTATAAATACATCATATACCCAAAGTAAATAATACTTAATACGATGAAAAAGTATGGCTAACGATATTTAAGTAGAGTTAAGAAAACACCCACTATAAATTGTTTAAGGTAAAAAAAACATTTGGTTTCAAGGAACATTTTATTTCGACGTAATTTTAAAAGTACCAGGTTTGCTCACGGGATTTTGGGAGGAATCTTCCTGCAGGCGCCATCTCATGATTTGTCATCCTTGTTGTAGCTTATTCGCTCGTTCGCTCGTCGATCGTTCTTCATGTCTTTCCGTCGCATAACTTGAGAACTCATTGAGATATCGGGCTGAAACTCGGTATACGGCTTTGTCTCCTGAAAAGTGAGGCGGGGGCTGCTTTTGGGCCATTTACAGGTTCATTGTGGTTTCTGTGGATAAGTAGGTACCTACAGATCATCGGGAACACAAAAATAATACCTACTCAGAATAATATCGAATGCTTTTGTATGTTTGAAATCGTGCAAAAATATAATTTAAGTTTCAATTCATAACTCAAGTCCCTTACAAAGTTCGCACATTTTATCGCGCCCCCCATTCAAAACAAGAACACAATTTCTATGGCGTTGAACACTTCCACGGCACACTACCAACTTATCGAACTCTTTAAGAAAATGTTCTAATTCGGTAATGTTACTAACTGGTTGATTGTAAATCAGTCTTTCGTCCACGCGATTTTCATAAACGTAACAAGTAAAATTGTGTTCTTGTAACACGATCTTTTTCTTCATGACGACGTTGTTTGGAGCCAATTCCAGTTCAGCTATGAGCACGGTATTGTCAATTTTCTGATAAATCCACGACAATGAGGGTAGAAATGGGGTGAGGGACTCAAACCATAATTGGTCGGAGAGTATTGTTGGTTTGATTTCTTCAAAAGAAAATATTTCTAAGATGTTTTAAAACAGAAGCAATCTTACCAATTTCTTCTTTAAATATATCTAGGATTTCTGTTTTAACTGTTTCAATTTCAGGGCTACATAGCTCTGGAGGTGGAACTTCAATCTTTGGTTTTCTCTGCAAATAAAAATTATTGTTGTACAACTGCAGTTACATTTTCAAGAGAAACACTCTAAATATTCTGGCATAAGCAGTATTCGGAAAGTTCGAACGAATCAATAGTAAACCGAAAAAAATTTGACCGTTTTAAAAATCCCGCAGCGCCACTAACGGTATCAAAGGTAGAAATATTTAGTACCTATATTTAAAAAAACGGATTTTAGGGGACTTTTAGTATTTCATTTAGAACTAGGGTGGCCTATAAAAAGCCGGACAGTTTTCTTTTTTGTATATCTTCGTTAGTTTTTGTGCAATGTTTTTTAATTTTATACTCGACGTAACTGAAGGTTGAGGTCCTCGATACCACTCAAAGGGTTTGAATTCGCACCATCAGTGTCCTTCCTAAGGACTTTCATTTAACACCATTATTTGGGCCAATGGGGTTTCGTTACCCGTTGACATGTGACAGTGGTGTTTATATAGGATTGAAGGCAGCCCTCTTTCCTTTCCAAAATGATCTTGAAAATCAAAATCCGTCCCTAATTTTTTTGTGAATTTTTAATCCAACACAATAAATCGCATAATTTACGACTAAAAGCAGAAGCGATGGAAACTCGGCAGGCATTTTTGATTTAAGTTGTAAATTAAGTTTGATTTAAGTTGAAAATTAAGCAGATTATAGTCATTTGCACCAACGTTGCTTCAGTTTAAGCGACACTTAAAATGTCAAGAATGACATATTTCTCATCGTTTAAATGTCATTCCTGTCATTTTAAGTGTGACTTAAAGTTGAGCAACGTCGGTGCAAATAATCTGCTTAATTTACACCTTAAACAAAAAAAATGCCTAATGATTTTTCCGAGAGGTTGATAACTTGGAGACTTTGGTGTACAAGCATGAGAAATTTGTACAATTTTCAGGAATTTTGGAAATTTTTTTAATTTTTTGGAAATTTTTTGGATATTTCGGATATTTTTACATGATTTTGCACATTTTCTGGAAATTTTTTAGAAATTATGGAAATTTTGGTGTACAAATTTTTACCCAGTTGTCAACCCCTCGGATTTTTCATCGTCTCTGTGCTTTTTATTGTAAATTATGCGATTTATTGTGTTGGAAAAAAATTCACAAAAAAATTATGGACAGATTAATTTTCATTTTGAAAGACATTTTGGAAAGAAAAATGGGCGGTTTTCAATCCTATCTAAATGATACTGTCCATATGATTGTCACATTGCACAAAAACTAACGAAGATATACAAAAAAGAAAACTGTCCGGTTTTTTTATGGGCCAGCCCTTTATAGTAAGAACGTGTACTTATGGAAAACTTCCACCCTCTGTGTTTCCAAAAAAAATTGTGATTCTGGACTAGTAGTAGTAGCTGGTCTTTGTGTAACGTACAAAAATATAAAGTGTTTGAGACAATTTAACAGGCTTAGAAGCGAATTTGTTGATAATTTGCATGTAGAATCAAAAAACAGCATTTTCAAATACATTCAGAGATATTTGTTGAAAAGCATTTTTTTTAATACTTCTTGGTGGTCTATCAGCTGAAGCGGCACTTTGATCTTAGATAATGTTAATTCTTCCAAGTCCACTATGGACTTTTCTTGCCGTTTTGGCGCACCAATTTCCAAATTTAAAATTATTCTCATTTAACCATCCAAAACAAGTTTTTGGAAGATTTATTGTCACCATCAGAAAAGTCTTCAAATTCTGGTTTTAAATAACACAAAACTCATTTGCATTTTGTACCCTTTGGGTAGAAAACTCGAAACTTTGTAATAACACTAAAACCACGTTATAGGGAAAAAGAAAAGTTCACTGTCGTTTCTCAAAATCTGGATGGCCTAGATAATTTCTGATGAACCTGAGATGGATGGAGTATAAAGGGAAAACAAAGATTCAGTCGAGGGGTTAACCACATAGCGATTTTGTGTACAGTTCTCCGGGATTTGGCAATTTTTTGGGAAGTTTTGGCGATTTTTAGCAATTTTGTCGATTTTTATTTTCAGCGATTTTCTAGCGATTTTGGGAATTTTTTAGCGGATTTTGAAGCGAGTTCTCAAGGGTTTCCAATCAGGTCTTAAGGGTTGAAACTATAAATTTCTACAAGTTGAAACTGTAGACTTAAATAAACCATTGAGAAAAGATCTTATGACTCTTCAACCTAAAACCAACCCCTAGGCTACTAACAACCCCTAACACCTTGCAATACATCTTATTTAATTTTTTAAATTTTGTTTATTTATAAACCGCTAAAGTAACTAAATACGCAAGAAATTATGTAACACCTCTGTATCATAAAAGAGTGAAATCATGGGGGATTGAAAACATGAACCTCTAGATAGTCGCAATTTTTCAGCAAATTGGATGAAATCGAAAACAAATTTCATTAGAGCATGTGAGGGTAGTGAAACAAGGGGTTGAAACGTTCATTACACCCGGTAATTCGGCACAGGGAAGCAATATCCTGTCAAACTGTGAGGTCGTATACATTATATCTTCGAGAGAGGAGTGAATTTAAGATTAATTTATCGAAGGGGGCGGAAATTCAAATTTTTACTGAATAATGTGAAACGAGATTTCTTGATCATGTCTTGATCTTGATAAAAAATCAAGATCAAGACAAGAAATTTTTTCAAAATTCAAGACAAGACGCGTCTCGTCAAGACTCAAGATTTTTGACGGTTCTATCAAGAAATCTTCATATTTCTTGTCAATCTTCCAAGTGAAATTTATCGGTATCTACAGTGTGTGTCACTTTAACTGGGACCACAGAAATATCAATTTGTTCTTTTTTCTGCACCTAGAGCTCTAAAACCTTCATCTTCTTTATAATTAGGTTGATATCCCAGCCTACTGCGATTCAAAAAAAAAGCCAAAAATAACGAAATCGCATTTTTTTATCGAAAAATTTTATAGGTAACAAAAAGTTGCTCAGGATGATGACCTCAAATGCATAAATCCCAAGTTTCAGAAAAAAATGAAAATGTTGAATTTCTTGAGGAGAACACCCTTTTTGCTGCAAAAATTTAGCAATTTTCAAGAAATTAAGTCAAAACGTTTATTTTTGCCTAAAACTTCTTCTTATAACATTTTTCGATGCCTAATACGATTTCGTGATTTTTGACAAGATTCTTGTCTTGACGAAACACTTAATCCCAATTCCGTTTTTTAATATTGTAACAGTGCGTCTGCGAAGGCACTACTACTAGGTGCAGATTAATAAAATCTTAACCCTATTCTATCAGTAATCCAGGCCCACCCATCAATGCGATAAACATCTACAGAGATGCACATCCGATACACATCGCTCTGATGTACATCTTCCCGTGGCTTTTCTTTTTATCAATATCAGGAATTCTGTGATAAGTAATTACCATCGAACTTTATTGTTTTTATGTGGAAATAAGCGATTTTCAGCGGTGTTGTTAACTCCCAGTAACTTGGCGATTTTGGCAACTTTTAGCGTTTTCCTAGTGATTTTGGCAATTTTCTAGCGAGTTTCGCGATTTTCTAGGGAGTTTGGCGATTTTGGCAATTTTCTAGGGATTTTGGCGATTTTCTTATAAGTTGCGATTTTGTGTACACAAGTTTGCCATGTGAACAGGGTGAACAGGTATAAATATAACAAGTCCTCTCTAAAGTAGCGTAAACAGAGATTAATATGCGATCGGGCCTGTATCGGCGCGTTCATAAGCCTATTTCTAAACTTATAAATAACGATACTTTCCATCGCATCTAGCATCTGCACCCTGTTAACGCTACAAACTAACTTAATATTATCACTTATTCTATGGTCATTGTGTAAAGCATGTAGTGCAACACTGGATTTCTCATCTGGTGTTGAGCTACCTTCGTGGTCAGATGCGATGGAAAGTATCGTAATTTATAAGTTTAGAGATAGGCTTATGAACGCCGATCCAGGCCCGATCGCGGGTGGGCCTAACACCACAAGACACAAATTTTTCAGATGGCAGTTCCTCAATATCCATTTTTGTGCATACTTTTTGTGGGGGTGAATAATAATACAAAGAGGTGGCACTTGATCCTGCACTTAGGTCAGTACTGATGCTGAGGAACTTTCCAGCTGGTGAAGACACAATTTTTTGAGAATTTCCACTAATAAGCTGGACTGCAACCCCTTGAGCTGACTCCTCACTAAATATTTGAAGTCGAATTTTGCGGGGTGGCTCATCCAGCAGTTGAAAACTTTGTTGCTTTCTTTTCCTCGCAGAGTCTGTTAACTGGGAACGAGGGCCTTCATCTGACACATTAGACAATCTTTTGTGTGGAGCAACATGCTTCTGCAATAATATTTTTTTTCCTACGGTTTTAAAGAACATCCAGTTTTCTGCATCTTTCTCCAGCTGCTTTCAATAAAACAAATACACATTTCAATACCTCTATACAGTTTCATTTAGGTGCTTACGTACGTCAAAATGATCTTCACAACAATAAAGTGTTTGTTTCAGTGATCGGGGGTTGTATTTAACTGCCTCGAACCATTTCTTACGGCGACTCCAATCCACAGGTACTAACAAAAATATCTTGTCCGTATTGCTTTCACTGTTATTATCACAGGAAGGAATAAAGCATTTCTTTAAAACCATGATGTTTTTTTCAAGACAAGATTATTTGTTATGTTCCAGAGGTTATGTTTGTTTACCACATTGACATTGACATTTGACATGCGCACCTTTGGCTTGTCTCTACGTACCATTGGCTAAGAATAATTCACGTCGTTTTAGCAGGGGTGCGTTCATAAATGACACTCGAGCGCGCACTACGCGTTAGAGCTGGTTTCAAATCTCATGATCCGTGAGATGCGCAAAGGGCGTGGCCTGTTGGGGAAAATTTCCGCGGATTCTGTTCATGCCGAAAACATCGGTTCTCCGGTGCGGTAGCGCTCGAGTTGAAATGTTTCAAACGTCAAAGAGCGGCCGCGCCGTTTGCACGCCTGTTAATTGGTTTTGCAAGTTGCAATGACTATTGTAAATTGAGCGCGAGTGATTTCCTAATCTCACTAATCAACATAATCATGACATAACCTCATATTTTTTATTTACCGGCAAACTGGAGAAGCGCAGGTAGAAGTTAGGTTAAACACGTGGAGGTTAGACACGAGGTAATCTCAACGAGGCAACGACGCAGTACAGAATGACAATATTTTCAGAACGGTGCGTAGTTTGCGGGAACGACCGACTTGAACGCTCTGCGCACCGAAGGTCACAGATCATGAGACTTGAAACCAGCTCTACCGATGACGTGGAACCGCCATCTTTGTTGTATACAGTCATAGTCAACGCCTCTCACTGAAGATAAACAAAGCGATATTTCAATGTGCAAATTCTAGAAAACGGCACTTTTCGTCAAATTCTTTATTTACAGTTACTGTGTTGCGTTTTAAGACCTTAATATTGACAAATTTAAGAATTGCTATCGATTAAATCGCTACACCATGTCCACAATCAGCTTTGTGTTGAAATAATTGAATCTACTCAAGGAAATTCTCGCTTGTTTAGCTTCATTGCCATGGTAACGATCTTAACCTAGCCCAACAAAGATGGTGGACTACGTCACGCTAATAGCCCGTATTCCACTTGCACGTTACCACTCTCCAGACCGTCCGTTCATAAAGCACACTCATGAGACCGCAATGAGACGCTCGGATTTTCTGTTGTTCTACTTAATTACGACGATTAATTCTCATCCACTTTGACGTTTCATCCCCATTTACAATTTTTCAACCCCCTAGGTGTTAAATTTGCCAAATTCGGGTAAGTTTCCTTCGGTAATAAATTGAACGCATTTGGATTATGTTTACCTTTTTCGCTTTTTCAACCCCTTCGCAATATTTCAACTCTCCAAAAGCTAAATTTGCATAATTGGCTTATTTTCGGGTTATTTTCTGTGATTCTGCTAAATTAGGATTAATTTTCATCCTCTTTGACTTTTCATCCCCCTTTACGATTTTTTAACCCCCAACTGCTAATTTGACAAAATTTGCGTAATTTAGTTTTTCCTCGGTAATAATTTGAACTAGAGATGGGCGGTGGAAATATTCCCAAATGGAAATGTTCCCAATTTTGGGAATATTCCCGGGAAGGAAACATACTACTAAAGAAACTTTCCGAGCAACATTTCCGGGAATGTTCCTTTGGAAACGTTTCCAGACATGTTTCCCAATTTGAAATTGCCGTGGTAACGCGTCCAAATCGGAACCCACCAAAAAAATTATTGTATTGGAAAAGTATACTTTTGCTTTCAAACAGTAATGTTATACAGGGTGTCTCAGAACGCTCGCACCAAATTCTAATGGAGTATTCAGGAGTAAATTCTGAGTCGATCCGTGTTTTTGAAAATTTCCAGGGACCAATAGTTCTCGAGTCATAAGGGATTTAAGAGGACCAATCAGATTTCAGCTTTAAATTGCTCCATAAGGTACTTTAACGTTAGATGCACTGTTTCCTAGGTAACAAGATACTATCATTGAAAATTTATATTGTTGTATCTTGTTACCTAGGAAATAGTGCATCTAACATTAAATTACCTTGTAAAGCAATTGAGAGCTGAAATCTAATTGGTCCTCTTAAACCTCTTATAACTTTGGAACTACTGGACCCTGGAAATTTTCAAAAACACGGATCGACTCAGAATTTAATCCTGAATACTCCATTAGAATTTAGTGTGAGCGTTCTGAGACACCCTGTATAAGTAATGCCAATGCTTGTTCAATAAAAGTTTTGCATTAAATTATTTATATTTCGATATTAAAAAAAGACAGAAACGAAATAAAAATTATTATGCCATGGCAATATTTCCAGGGAAAGTTTCCTTAGTAACTGGGAATTTGTGGGTGCCCGGAAACTTTCCGGAAAGTTTCCGGGAATGTTCCCGGGAATATTTCCCGAAAAATAAATTCCCGGGAATCGCCCATCTCTAATTTGAACTCATTTGGATGATGTTTACATTTTTCCCTTTTTTCATCCCTCTTCGCAATATTTCAACTCTTTAAACGCTAAATCTACATAATTGGGTTATTTTAGTGTTATTTTCCGTAATTTTACCTACCTATCCACTAATTTAGCAAAATTCGTATAATTTCGTTTTTCGTCGGTAATAAAATTGAACTCATTTGGGATTCAGTTTACCTTTTACAATTTTCCAATTTCCTTCGCAATAGGTAGGTATAAGTGCGTATTTCAACCCCCACAAAAGTTTTAAGTGCATAATTTGGTTATTTTCGTGTTATATTTCGTAATTCTACTTAATCACACTTAATTTTCATTCCTCTTGATTTTTCATCCCCTTTCGCAATTTTAAATTCATAACTCAAGTCCCTTACAAAGTTCGCACATTTCAGCACGCTCCCCATTCAAAATAAGAACACAATTTCTATGGCGTTGAACACTTCCACGGCACACTACCAACTTATCGAACTCTTTAACAAAATGTTCTAATTCGGTAATGTTACTAACTGGTTGATTGTAAATCAGTCTTTCGTCCACGCGATTTTCATAAACGTAACAAGTAAAATTGTGTTCTTGTAACACGATCTTTTTCTTCATGATGACGTTGTTTGGAGCCAATTCCAGTTCAGCTATGAGCACGGTATTGTCAATTTTCTGATAAATCCACGACAATGAGGGTAGAAATGGGGTGAGGGACTCAAACCATAATTGGTCGGAGAGTATTGTTGGTTTGATTTCTTCAAAAGAAAATATTTCTAAGATGTTTTAAAACAGAAGCAATCTTACCAATTTCTTCTTTAAATATATCTAGGATTTCTGTTTTAACTGTTTCAATTTCAGGGCTACATAGCTCTGGAGGTGGAACTTCAATCTTTGGTTTTCTCTGCAAATAAAAATTATTGTTGTACAACTGCAGTTACATTTTCAAGAGAAACACTCTAAATATTCTGGCATAAGCAGTATTCGGAAAGTTCGAACGAATCAATAGTAAACCGAAAAAAATTTGACCGTTTTAAAAATCCCGCAGCGCCACTAACGGTATCAAAGGTAGAAATATTTAGTACCTATATTTAAAAAAACGGATTTTAGGGGACTTTTAGTATTTCATTTAGAACTAGGGTGGCCTATAAAAAGCCGGACAGTTTTCTTTTTTGTATATCTTCGTTAGTTTTTGTGCAATGTTTTTTAATTTTATACTCGACGTAACTGAAGGTTGAGGTCCTCGATACCACTCAAAGGGTTTGAATTCGCACCATCAGTGTCCTTCCTAAGGACTTTCATTTAACACCATTATTTGGGCCAATGGGGTTTCGTTACCCGTTGACATGTGACAGTGGTGTTTATATAGGATTGAAGGCAGCCCTCTTTCCTTTCCAAAATGATCTTGAAAATCAAAATCCGTCCCTAATTTTTTTGTGAATTTTTAATCCAACACAATAAATCGCATAATTTACGACTAAAAGCAGAAGCGATGGAAACTCGGCAGGCATTTTTGATTTAAGTTGTAAATTAAGTTTGATTTAAGTTGAAAATTAAGCAGATTATAGTCATTTGCACCAACGTTGCTTCAGTTTAAGCGACACTTAAAATGTCAAGAATGACATATTTCTCATCGTTTAAATGTCACTCTTGTCATTTTAAGTGTGACTTAAAGTTAAGCAACGTCGGTGCAAACAGCCATTAATCTGCTTAATTTACACCTTAAACAAAAAAAAATGCCTACCGATTTTTCCGAGGGATCAACAATTTGGAAATTTTGGTGTACAAGCATGAGAAATTTGTACAATTTGTTACAGGAATTTTGGAAATTTTTTTGGATATTTTGGATATTTTTAAATGATTTTGCACATTTTCTGGACATTTTTTAGAAATTATGGAAATTTTGGTGTACAGATTTTTACCCAGTTGTCAACCCCTCGGATTTTTTATCGTCTCTGTGCTTTTTATTGTAAATTATGCGATTTATTGTTGGAAGAAAATTCACAAAAAAAGACATTTTGGAAAGAGAAATGGGCGGTTTTCAATCCTGTCTAAACGATACTGTCCATATGATTGTCACATTGCACAAAAACTAACGAAGATATACAAAAAAGAAAACTGTCCGGTTTTTTTATGGGCCAGCCTTTATAGTAAGAACGTGTACTTAAGGAAAACTTCCACCCTCTGTGAATGTTTCCAAAAAAAATTGTGAAGTGATTCTGGACTAGTAGTAGCAGCTGGTCTTTGTGTAACGTACAAAAATATAAAGTGTTTGATACAATTTAACAGGCTTAGAAGCGAATTTGTTGATAATTTTCATGTAGAATCAAAAAACAGCATTTTCAAATACATTCAGAGATATTTGTTGAAAAGCATTTTTTTTAATACTTCTTGGTGGTCTATCAGCTGAAGCGGCACTTTGATCTTAGATAATGTTAATTCTTCCAAGTCCACTATGGACTTTTCTTGCCGTTTTGGCGCACCAATTTCCAAATTTAAAATTATTCTCATTTAACCATCCAAAACAAGTTTTTGGAAGATTTATTGTCACCATCAGAAAAGTCTTCAAATTCTGGTTTTAAATAACACAAAACTCATTTGCATTTTGTACCCTTTGGGTAGAAAACTCGAAATTTTGTAATAACACTAAAACCACGTTATAGGGAAAAAGAAAAGTTCACTGTCGTTTCTCAAAATCTGGATGGCCTAGATAATTTCTGATGAACCTGAGATGGATGGAGTATAAAGGGAAAACAAAGATTCAGTCGAGGGGTTAACCACATAGCGATTTTGTGTACAGTTCTCCGGGATTTGGCAATTTTTTGGGAAGTTTTGGCGATTTTTAGCAATGTTGTCGATTTTTATTTTCAGCGATTTTCTAGCGATTTTGGGAATTTTTTAGCGGATTTTGAAGCGAGTTCTCAAGGGTTTCCAATCAGGTCTTAAGGGTTGAAACTATAAATTTCTACAAGTTGAAACTGTAGACTTAAATAAACCATTGAGAAAAGATCTTATGACTCTTCAACCTAAAACCAACCCCTAGGCTACTAACAACCCCTAACACCTTGCAATACATCTTATTTAATTTTTTAAATTTTGTTTATTTATAAACCGCTAAAGTAACTAAATACGCAAGAAATTATGTAACACCTCTGTATCATAAAAGAGTGAAATCATGGGGGATTGAAAACATGAACCTCTAGATAGTCGCAATTTTTCAGCAAATTGGATGAAATCGAAAACAAATTTCATTAGAGCATGTGAGGGTAGTGAAACAAGGGGTTGAAACGTTCATTACACCCGGTAATTCGGCACAGGGAAGCAATATCCTGTCAAACTGTGAGGTCGTATACATTATATCTTCGAGAGAGGAGTGAATTTAAGATTAATTTATCGAAGGGGGCGGAAATTCAAATTTTTACTGAATAATGTGAAACGAGATTTCTTGATCATGTCTTGATCTTGATAAAAAATCAAGATCAAGACAAGAAATTTTTTCAAAATTCAAGACAAGACGCGTCTCGTCAAGACTCAAGATTTTTGACGGTTCTATCAAGAAATCTTCATATTTCTTGTCAATCTTCCAAGTGAAATTTATCGGTATCTACAGTGTGTGTCACTTTAACTGGGACCACAGAAATATCAATTTGTTCTTTTTTCTGCACCTAGAGCTCTAAAACCTTCATCTTCTTTATAATTAGGTTGATATCCCAGCCTACTGCGATTCAAAAAAAAAGCCAAAAATAACGAAATCGCATTTTTTTATCGAAAAATTTTATAGGTAACAAAAAGTTGCTCAGGATGATGACCTCAAATGCATAAATCCCAAGTTTCAGAAAAAAATGAAAATGTTGAATTTCTTGAGGAGAACACCCTTTTTGCTGCAAAAATTTAGCAATTTTCAAGAAATTAAGTCAAAACGTTTATTTTTGCCTAAAACTTCTTCTTATAACATTTTTCGATGCCTAATACGATTTCGTGATTTTTGACAAGATTCTTGTCTTGACGAAACACTTAATCCCAATTCCGTTTTTTAATATTGTAACAGTGCGTCTGCGAAGGCACTACTACTAGGTGCAGATTAATAAAATCTTAACCCTATTCTATCAGTAATCCAGGCCCACCCATCAATGCGATAAACATCTACAGAGATGCACATCCGATACACATCGCTCTGATGTACATCTTCCCGTGGCTTTTCTTTTTATCAATATCAGGAATTCTGTGATAAGTAATTACCATCGAACTTTATTGTTTTTATGTGGAAATAAGCGATTTTCAGCGGTGTTGTTAACTCCCAGTAACTTGGCGATTTTGGCAACTTTTAGCGTTTTCCTAGTGATTTTGGCAATTTTCTAGCGAGTTTCGCGATTTTCTAGGGAGTTTGGCGATTTTGGCAATTTTCTAGGGATTTTGGCGATTTTCTTATAAGTTGCGATTTTGTGTACACAAGTTTGCCATGTGAACAGGGTGAACAGGTATAAATATAACAAGTCCTCTCTAAAGTAGCGTAAACAGAGATTAATATGCGATCGGGCCTGTATCGGCGCGTTCATAAGCCTATTTCTAAACTTATAAATAACGATACTTTCCATCGCATCTAGCATCTGCACCCTGTTAACGCTACAAACTAACTTAATATTATCACTTATTCTATGGTCATTGTGTAAAGCATGTAGTGCAACACTGGATTTCTCATCTGGTGTTGAGCTACCTTCGTGGTCAGATGCGATGGAAAGTATCGTAATTTATAAGTTTAGAGATAGGCTTATGAACGCCGATCCAGGCCCGATCGCGGGTGGGCCTAACACCACAAGACACAAATTTTTCAGATGGCAGTTCCTCAATATCCATTTTTGTGCATACTTTTTGTGGGGGTGAATAATAATACAAAGAGGTGGCACTTGATCCTGCACTTAGGTCAGTACTGATGCTGAGGAACTTTCCAGCTGGTGAAGACACAATTTTTTGAGAATTTCCACTAATAAGCTGGACTGCAACCCCTTGAGCTGACTCCTCACTAAATATTTGAAGTCGAATTTTGCGGGGTGGCTCATCCAGCAGTTGAAAACTTTGTTGCTTTCTTTTCCTCGCAGAGTCTGTTAACTGGGAACGAGGGCCTTCATCTGACACATTAGACAATCTTTTGTGTGGAGCAACATGCTTCTGCAATAATATTTTTTTTCCTACGGTTTTAAAGAACATCCAGTTTTCTGCATCTTTCTCCAGCTGCTTTCAATAAAACAAATACACATTTCAATACCTCTATACAGTTTCATTTAGGTGCTTACGTACGTCAAAATGATCTTCACAACAATAAAGTGTTTGTTTCAGTGATCGGGGGTTGTATTTAACTGCCTCGAACCATTTCTTACGGCGACTCCAATCCACAGGTACTAACAAAAATATCTTGTCCGTATTGCTTTCACTGTTATTATCACAGGAAGGAATAAAGCATTTCTTTAAAACCATGATGTTTTTTTCAAGACAAGATTATTTGTTATGTTCCAGAGGTTATGTTTGTTTACCACATTGACATTGACATTTGACATGCGCACCTTTGGCTTGTCTCTACGTACCATTGGCTAAGAATAATTCACGTCGTTTTAGCAGGGGTGCGTTCATAAATGACACTCGAGCGCGCACTACGCGATATTACCGATGACGTGGAACCGCCATCTTTGTTGTATACAGTCATAGTCAACGCCTCTCACTGAAGATAAACAAAGCGATATTTCAATGTGCAAATTCTAGAAAACGGCACTTTTCGTCAAATTCTTTATTTACAGTTACTGTGTTGCGTTTGAAGACCTTAATATTGACAAATTTAAGAATTGCTATCGATTAAATCGCTACACCATGTCCACAATCAGCTTTGTGTTGAAATAATTGAATCTACTCAAGGAAATTCTCGCTTGTTTAGCTTCATTGCCATGGTAACGATCTTAACCTAGCCCAACAAAGATGGTGGACTACGTCACGCTAATAGCCCGTATTCCACTTGCACGTTACCACTCTCCAGACCGTCCGTTCATAAAGCACACTCATGAGACCGCAATGAGACGCTCGGATTTTCTGTTGTTCTACTTAATTACGACGATTAATTCTCATCCACTTTGACGTTTCATCCCCATTTACAATTTTTCAACCCCCTAGGTGTTAAATTTGCCAAATTCGGGTAAGTTTCCTTCGGTAATAAATTGAACGCATTTGGATTATGTTTACCTTTTTCGCTTTTTCAACCCCTTCGCAATATTTCAACTCTCCAAAAGCTAAATTTGCATAATTGGCTTATTTTCGGGTTATTTTCTGTGATTCTGCTAAATTAGGATTAATTTTCATCCTCTTTGACTTTTCATCCCCCTTTACGATTTTTTAACCCCCAACTGCTAATTTGACAAAATTTGCGTAATTTAGTTTTTCCTCGGTAATAATTTGAACTAGAGATGGGCGGTGGAAATATTCCCAAATGGAAATGTTCCCAATTTTGGGAATATTCCCGGGAAGGAAACATACTACTAAAGAAACTTTCCGAGCAACATTTCCGGGAATGTTCCTTTGGAAACGTTTCCAGACATGTTTCCCAATTTGAAATTGCCGTGGTAACGCGTCCAAATCGGAACCCACCAAAAAAATTATTGTATTGGAAAAGTATACTTTTGCTTTCAAACAGTAATGTTATACAGGGTGTCTCAGAACGCTCGCACCAAATTCTAATGGCGTATTCAGGATTAAATTCTTAGTCGATCCGTGTTTTTGAAAATTTCCAGGATCCAGAAGTTCCAGAGTTATGAGGTTTAAGAAGACCAATCAAATTTCAGCTTTAAATTGCTCCATAAGGTACTTTAACGTTAGATGCACTGTTTCCTAGGTAACAAGATACTATCATTGAAAATTTATATTGTTGTATCTTGTTACCTAGGAAATAGTCCATCTAACATTAAATTACCTTGTAAAGCAATTGAGAGCTGAAATCTAATTGGTCCTCTTAAACCTCTTATAACTTTGGAACTACTGGACCCTGGAAATTTTCAAAAACACGGATCGACTCAGAATTTAATCCTGAATACTCCATTAGAATTTAGTGTGAGCGTTCTGAGACACCCTGTATAAGTAATGCCAATGCTTGTTCAATAAAAGTTTTGCATTAAATTATTTATATTTCGATATTAAAAAAAGACAGAAACGAAATAAAAATTATTATGCCATGGCAATATTTCCAGGGAAAGTTTCCTTAGTAACTGGGAATTTGTGGGTGCCCGGAAAGTTTCCGGAAAGTTTCCGGGAATGTTCCCGGGAATATTTCCCGAAAAATAAATTCCCGGGAATCGCCCATCTCTAATTTGAACTCATTTGGATGATGTTTACATTTTTCCCTTTTTTCATCCCTCTTCGCAATATTTCAACTCTTTAAACGCTAAATCTACATAATTGGGTTATTTTAGTGTTATTTTCCGTAATTTTACTTTACCACTGTTAATTCTCATATCCTTTGACTTTTCATCCACCTTTACGATTTTTCAACCCCATAGGTACCTACCTATCCACTAATTTAGCAAAATTCGTATAATTTCGTTTTTCGTCGGTAATAAAATTGAACTCATTTGGGATTCAATTTACCTTTTACAATTTTCCAGTTTCCTTCGCAATAGGTAGGTATAAGTGCGTATTTCAACCCCCACAAAAGTTTTAAGTGCATAATTTGGTTATTTTCGTGTTATATTTCGTAATTCTACTTAATCACACTTAATTTTCATTCCTCTTGATTTTTCATCCCCTTTCGCAATTTTAAATTCATAACTCAAGTCCCTTACAAAGTTCGCACATTTCAGCACGCTCCCCATTCAAAATAAGAACACAATTTCTATGGCGTTGAACACTTCCACGGCACACTACCAACTTATCGAACTCTTTAAGAAAATGTTCTAATTCGGTAATGTTACTAACTGGTTGATTGTAAATCAGTCTTTCGTCCACGCGATTTTCATAAATGTAACAAGTAAAATTGTGTTCTTGTAACACGATCTTTTTCTTCATGATGACGTTGTTTGGAGCCAATTCCAGTTCAGCTATGAGCACGGTATTGTCAATTTTTTGATAAATCCACGACAATGAGGGTAGAAATGGGGTGAGGGACTCAAACCATAATTGGTCGGAGAGTATTGTTGGTTTGATTTCTTCAAAAGAAAATATTTCTAAGATGTTTTAAAACAGAAAGCAATCTTACCTAATTCTTCTTTAACTATATCTAGGAATTCTGTTTTAACCGTTTCAATTTCAGGGCTACATAGCACTGGAGTTGGAACTTCAATCTTTGGTTTTCTCTGCAAATAAAAAAATTATTGTTGTACAACTTCAGTTACATTTTTAAGAGGAACACTCTAAATATTCTGGCATAAGCAGTATTCGGAAAGTACGAACGAATCAATAGTATACCGAAAAAAATGACCGTTTTAAAAATTTCAACACAAAATTCATTTGTAATCTGTAAGGTCAGGTCAGGTAACTGGGACCATGGGGTAAGTGGGCCATGGGTTCAGAGCTGGGAAAGTTACTTTTGTGAAGTAACTAAGTTACTTCATAGAAAGCAACTAAAGTTACTAGTAACTTAGTTACTTATAGTTCTACTTCTAATGTGAAAAGCAACTTAAATCGGGAGTTACTTCCCAGCTCCGCATGGGTTAATATAAAAAAAAGTTTTCACCAAAAAATTATTATTTTTTTTATCAAGTAACTTAGTTACCAAAAATGAACTAAGTTCCTAAAAAAAGTAACTAAGTTACTTCTTTTCGGACTAATGTGAAAAGTAACTTAAATCGGGAGTTACTTCCCAGCTCTGCATGGGTTAATATAAAAAAGTTTTCACCAAAAAATTATTATTTTTGTCAAAAGATGTCGTCATAACTTAGTTACTTATCAAGTAACTTAGTTACCAAAAAGGAGCTAAGTTCCTAACAAAAGTAACTAAGTTACAGTTACTTTTCCAGAGTTGCTAGTTCTTTTCGGACTAATGTGAAAAGTAACTTAAATCGGGAGTTACTTGACTTCCCAGCTCTGCAAGGGTTAATATAAAAAAAAGTTTTCACCAAAAAATTATTATTTTTGTCAAAAGATGTCGCCACAAGTCTTAAGTTTCAAACGCAACTAACTTCGTACCTAATGACAGCTGTTGTAAGGAGATGATTCTAGACGATACGATTTCGCAGTTAGCAAAAGTGTGCAGTTATCATTTTGAAATAAATCGATTTTATTCCATGAACTCTTGCCTAAATGTATTGACATTTAAAATAGAGAAAAATATATTTTGGAAATTAACCATAGTTTTACGAAGTGTAACGTTTGCCTTAAAACGCCTCATTTAATTATTTGTTTATGCCTGTTAATAAATTTTCTTTTCTTCGAAACACCTTTTAACAACACCCTCTTTCAACTACAGTTAACAAAAATCCGTAAATTCCACTGATATGATCTTTTTTCTTGATGATGATGTGATAAAGAAGGGCCCAGTTACACGCAGAACGATATACAGGATGTCCGGAAATTAGAGGATAGTATCTTAAGGGCGTATTCTACGATCAAAAAGATGAAGAAAAGTTTTAATAAACATGGGTCGAAAAATGCTCGCTAAGGAGCTAGGTCCCTTTAAATGGGACACTTTGAAAGTGTTTTTTTCTAAATTTCTTCAAAACGGTTGAAGATAACACCGTGAAATTGGCTGTCTTTAGTAAGTCTTTGATGCTGAATTCATTACCGTGGATAAAATTTTAAAGTTTCAATCATAAGCTTAGGATTAACTTCGCTCAAAATTTTTGTAAATCGTTTTTGCTCAAATCTGACACCAGAATCTGAACATCTGCAGTTTTTTGCGCAAAAGTGATGCTCTTGTTTGAAATCGCTAGGACGCACCATTTTCGAATAAATTGACCCTAGTCGTTTTAGAGCGCGAAAATCTGTCTCAAAAGATTTTAGTTTATTTACCGAATTACTAAAAACGAGTTCAGGGTCCAAATTCCTTGTGTTATTTTAGAAAAAAAAGTTGGCATGGACATATTGCAGAAAATGCTTCCTATGGGACTTCAGTACCCCATACCTTCCTTAGGAAGCATTTTCCGTCATATGTCCATACGAAACTTTTTGACCTAAAATAGCATAAGGAATCAACCCCTGAACTCATTTTTGATAATTTGGTAAATAATTAAATAAAATATGATAAATTTTCGTCCTCTAAAACCACTATGGGCAATTTATTCGAAAACGGCGCGCCCTAGGCACGTGAAACTAAATTAATTGTTTTTGTCATAACACCTACACTTCCAAAATGGTTGCCATTTAATCGAACTTGAACACCACGAGACACAAATTTTTCAGATGGCAGTTCCTCAATATCCATTTTTGTGTATACTTTTTGTGGAAGTGAATAATACAAAGGGGTGCCATTTGCACTTAGGTCAGTACTGATGATGAGGAACTTCCCAGATGGTGAGGATACAATTTTCTGAGAATTTCCACTAAGCTGGACTGCAACCCCTTGAGCTGACGACTCCTCACTTAATATTTGACGTCGGACTTTCCGGGGTGGCTCATTGAGCAGCCGAAGACTTTGTTGCTTTCTTTTTCTCTCAGAGGCTGTTAACTGGGAACTAGGAACCCCATCTGATACATTAGACAACCTCTTGTGTGGAGCAACATGCTTCTGCAATGTTAATTGTTTTCCTACAGTCTTAAAGAACATCCAGTTTTCTGCATCTTTCTCCAGCTGCTTCCAATAAAACAAATACACATTTCAATACTTCTACACAGTCTCATTTATGTGCTTACGTACGTCAAAATGATCTTCACAACAATAAAGTCTTTGTTTCAATGATCGGGAGGGGTTGTATTTAACTGCCTCGAACCATTTCTTACGGCGACTCCAATCCACAGGTACTAACAAAAATATTTTGTCCGTATTCCTTTCACTGTTATTATCACAGGAAGGAACAAAGCATTTCTTTAAAACCATTACGTTTTCTTCAAGAAAAGATTCTTTGTTATGTTCCAGAGGTTATGTTTGGTTATGTTTGTTTATCACCTAGACGTTGACATTTGACATGCGCACTTTTGGCTTGTGTCTCTTTGGTGTATCATGTCTTTGGTGCGTTCGGCTTGGAAGCTCCGTACACTCCTCGTCCATCTCTCTTTGATCTGATGATTTCATATTTGACTATCGCATTCTTCCCTTGCGACAGTGAAATATGAAATCATCAGATCAAAAAGAGACGGAAGAGGAGTGCACGGAACTTCCTAGCCGAACGCACCTTTTACATACCTGGCTAATATTATAAGGCCCTTTCCTTTTACACATTTTTTATCTGAGGAGTCTCAGTCAATCTCAGCAATTTGATTGGTTCATTTGAATATTGACCAATTAAATTGCTGAGTTAAATCAGCATTCTCAGATAATTGTGTAAATGGAAAGCAGCTAATTAATTTGGAGTTTGGAAGTTGAAGGTTGAAGGTGAAGGGGTTCTAATTTCGGGGGATAAAATTTAGGGCATGAAAATTACAAAAAATATGATAACTCCGCCAGGGCCGTGCGGTGCTATGAGGCGGAGAGGCGGCCGCATCAGGCGCCACTCTAAGGGGGCGCCATTTCACAATTTTCAAAAAGTAGTAAATTAAAAAATAAATAACTTGGTAAAAAATATTTATCCTATCATAAGTTTGACTATGGAAAACTAAGTATGAAAGTACGATTCGTTTCTGTACACAAAATTTTCTCTTTTAACCTCCCCAACTCCAACAAAATTTTAAAAAAATGGGAGGTTACTGCAATCACTAAAATTTTCGAATTCGAGATAGCACCAGATCTTCACGTTTTGAGGTCTCAGGAACCCAAAAAAGCGGTTTTCAAAATGTGTCTGTGTGTGTGCGGGAGCGGGCTGAGGGCCGGTTTATCGATGCTCAGTCAAAACTGACTGTTATCTATCTGACAGTTTATTATAGCTGACAGATAAATCCGATTCACGTTTATCGACATCGACTTTGTCTGTCAGTTACGTGCCTGACAGTTTGACTTGTGTTGGCAACATTTGGAGTAGCGGAAGTTGAATTCTATTGGACAGATTTAAATTTCGCGCTAATATAGTCGACTGTTTCTATAGCAACGATTTACGGTCTTTGTTTACTGTGGCAGGTGCTGATGCAGTTGAAATTTGTATTGGTGATAGAAAAAAACGAGTAGTAAACTTTTCTGCCTACGATCCAGACGTGCTTTGAAAAGTAACTAACAGGAGATGTAATTGAGGATAAGAAAACGGATGGTAGAAGCAGGAGGTCTGAAAGAAAGTTGAGGAAATCTTAAGTAGTGGCAAATTCCTCAAAATTGTTTCAGGTACATTCCTAAACTTTCTATATTGGCTAGATTCATGTTGAAGAAAACCAAAAACTCACCTTTTTCGTCATTTAAATGACTCTGGGCGATGCTAACATTGCTAACCGTCGGTTTTCTGCCCTAGCTGACACTTTGAACTGTCAGTCAGTTTGCCCGGCACTTTAGCAAAGACTTTGGAGTCAACTTGCTATCGATAAACAGTTTAACTATCAGATAACGGAAACTGTCAGATATTTTCATTTAACTGAGCATCGATAAACCGGCCCTGACAGTGGATGACAAATTCTGTTGAATTGACTACTATCTACACAGAATACAAAGATCCACGCGATGGGGAGGTTCCAGCCGCTTCTCTGCTGCATTTTTTTCTCGTAAGTTTTGTCAGTCAAAATTTTGCTGGATGTCAAATTTACTTCGGTCGGGTGCGAGTTGGCAGTCAAAAACGGGCGCATGTTTTTTCGAAGTTGAACCCGGTGGACTTAACCTTCTTTGACTAAGAATCACTCTTTTTATGTAAATAATCGCCAAATCGGTAAAAAAATCTGCCTTACTAAAGTTAAGTTTTTCCTTTTCTTAGTACCGGTTTATCGATGCTCAGTCAAACTCAAAACTGACTGTTATCTATCTGACAGTTTATTATAGCTGACAGATAAGTCAGATTTACGTTTATCGACATCGACTTTGTCTGTCAGTTACATGCCTGACAGTTTGAGTTATGTTGGCAACATTTGGGGTAGCGGAAGTTGAATTTTATTGGACAGATTTAAATTTCGCGCTAATACAGTCAACTGTTTCCATAGCAACGCCTTACGGTCTTTGTTTACTGTGGCAGGTGCTGATGCAGTTGAAATTTGTATTGGTGATAGAAAAAAACGAGTAGTAAACTTTTCTGCCTACGATCCAGACGTGCTTTGAAAAGTAACTAACAGGAGATGTAATTGAGGATAAGAAAACGGATGGTAGAAGCAGGAGGTCTGAAAGAAAGTTGAGGAAATCTTAAGTATTCGCAAATTCTCAAAATAGTTTCAGGTACATTCCTAAACTTTATATATTGGCTAGATTCGTGTTGAAGAAAATCAAAGATTCACCTTCTTCGTCATTTAAATGACTCTGGGCGATGCTAACCGTCGCGTCGGTTTTCTGCCCTAGCTGACACTTTGAACTGTCAGTCAGTTTGCCCGGCACTTTAGCAAAGGCTTTGGAGTCAACTTGCTGTCGATAAACAGTTTAACTGTCGGATAACGCAAACTGTCAGATATTTTCATTTAACTGAGCATCGATAAACCGGCCCTTATTCTGGGATATTCTGAAGGGCTGGGAAAGTGCGTGACCTTGAAATTATCATTGGCTTTTCCGAGGGGCGGTTCACTCACTAAAATGTGTACACCTACTTCGACTTTATTCGAAGTACTTTGATATTTTGATGGGACTTCGAGTACTTCGAGTACTTCGACAAGTACTTCGAGTACTTCGAATACTTCGACCAAGTACTTCGAGTACTTCGACCAAGTACTTCAAGTACTTCGAATACTTCGAGTTATCTAAATGAATTTCCCGATATTTTGATTCATTCCTGAGTTATCGCGAAAAATCTTTTGATGTTATTTAAATGAAATTTAGAACTTCTATATTTTTGACACATGTCAATAAGGGTTTTCAGCATAAAAGGATGGAAGATGTGCCATGTCAGACCCCCTATGCGCCGCCATAAACAGTATACCATCTGCGCATAGTGCGCTGCCGCTTGATTGGCTTGACGTCACAATTAGAAAAGGACCCTCTTATACTAAAAACCCTTATTGAATGGCATCGACAGAAATTTTCTAGTCCTTCTAGATTTTGAATTCTTTTATTCTTTTATGACCGCCATATTGAAATTTGACACCATCAAATACCTACACAAAAAACTTTTTTGACAGATGTCAGAATTTGAAAATTGGTATAAATAATGTGTAAAATCAGCCTAAATTTAGATGAAAAACAACAGCAAAAAAGTACGCCGACTTCGTTAATCGCTATTATAACATGTGAAAACAATTTAATTCAACATTAATAAATACGTCTTGAGGTCATGTGACTCAGGCTTTCACATATTTTTTCAAAAACGTCAACAAAGTTGGTTACATTTCTGAGAAGCTAATTGTTCTGTGTATCCGGCGGTGTTAAAATTCAATATGGCGCTCATAAGAAAAAGAGAAGTTGACCGTCTTTATTCAAAATCTAGAAGGCCTAGAAAATTTCTGTTAATGGGATTCAGTTGACAGCTGTCAAAAATATAAAAGTTCCAAGTTTCATTTAATAACATCAAGCGTTAGGAAGATATTAGTTTTTCTTTAAATTGTCAATTTTCCGATTTTCTGTGATAACTCAGGAACGAATCAAAATATTTGGAATTTCTCTTCAGATTCTTAGTGATCAAGAAATAGCGCAACTATTCTCTAATTTAACCAACCCCGTATCTTTTACTGTTTAGGATATCCCAATGGTGAGCATCGAAAAATTACCTACCCTGTATATTTATCAATATTAATGTACAAAACTTAGGGCTAAGGAGTTTTAAATTACCGTCATCCGAGGATTCCATCCAGTTGGCCAAGCATGATAGGTAATGGAGCATGATCAGCTGTTTCAGTAACACAAACGGTTGTACGCAGGCGCACATATTCTAACGCATGCGCAGTTGCAAACTTCTTAGCTCCACCCTAAAGTACTTCGAGTACTTCGACATGTACTTCCAGTACTTCGAGATGTACTTCGAGTACTTCGACAGGTATTTCGAGTACTTCGAACTGAAGTGTACACCTACTTCGAGTATAGTGAACCGCCCCTCGGGCTTTTCACTTATCAGCTGGAAAATTCGATTGTTTTCAGTTAAAAAAATTGGCAGTCTCGGAGACGGTAGAAACTTCTACTTTTTCATAGAATTTGTAAATGTAGCATTTAACTTTATTTTCTTCCTAGTTCCTACACTAATTGAAAATGAGATTTTCGGGATTCAGAAGGGCTGTGAAAGGACCGCTTCTCACGGCTGGCCGTGTAAAAACTACACTAACGGCTAGGCGTGTAAAATGGACAATATGGCGACGGCGATTGGCGTATGACGGAAGCCAGCACGCGCGAATTTGCCAAATTTAAATTGTAGGACTTGACGTCTAGATTTTCTTGATCTGTCACTTGGTTCTCAAATTTCAAAATTAATTATTTATTTTTAACTGGTGTAGGAAGAAAAATGTTGTACAAACCACAGCGGAAAAGTGGTTTTACGCGTCTCAGCAAATGGCCAGTCTCGGCTACGCCTCGACTGTCCATATTTTCCTTCGCCGCGTAAAACATCACTTTCACGCTTTGCAGTTTATAAACTACTATTAACCAAGGTCGGGCGTGCGAGGACGCTTGTCGATGGCTGATGCGCCCGGTACTGACTTACAAAAATCTAAAATACAAATGTTTTTCACTTCTAAAATGGACAATTTTTCGAAAAAATGGCACGAAGGTTTTCGATCCGGCAATGCAACAGCTATCGAATTCGATAATGATAATATGCCCTTTTGCTAAGAAAAACTCAAAAAGGGCCCTTTATCCCTAAAATGGAAATTTTCTAAAAAATTGCGCTAAGGTTTTTGATCCGGCAATATAACAGCTGTCGAACCCGATAGTAAGAATATTTTTTTTTGGAAAATAAATTGAAACAAGGGCCCTTTTGCCACTAAAATGACATTTCTCAAAAAAATGGCACTAAGGTTTTCGGCTTGAAAAAAAATCAGCTATCAAATCCGATAATAAAAATATACAGTTATGCATAGGTTTTTTTTCACCGCACCAATTTTTGGCCAAAAGGGCACAAGTGTGAATACATTTTTAGAAGCAGAATTCGAGGAGCATTCATATGGTAATGCGAAAATGGTGGTTTGCATTTAAATTTTTAAAGTTGATGTGCCAAAAAGGCACTTTCCGTGAACCGATGTGGCCCAGATTCTAATCAGCACCTACAAATCCTCCACTAAATATGTGTGCCAAATTTCATCTCGATACGTTCAGTAGTTTGAGCTGCAGCGTGATCACAGACAGACAGACACACAGACATTTTTTCAAAAAAACGTAAAGATTTCATGTTTTTGGCGATTCGACTTTTTTGAATTTTCCGATCGATTCCAGTAACTGCTTCGTCCGAGCGTTAGAAGTTAAAAATATGTGATTACTACTACTACTAACTAAAACACCAAAATTTCAATGAATTGTTAAGGAATGTTAGTGGAAATGTCCTCATGAACAAAATTGCTCATAGTACTATGTAGTATTAGTCTGAGTGTTTATGCTAAAATTTTAAAAGTTAAAATCGTCTTTAAGCAAGAGAATTTGTAATATTTGCAAATAACTCGAAAACGGCTTGAAATACAGAAAATATTCGTCTATGAATTATACATTACACGGACTAAAAATATACAGGATGTTCCATTTGAAAAAGTTGAGAAAAACAAGTTCAAAGTTCTCAAATTTTTAAAATTAATTTTGAACACCCTGTACATAGGGTGACAACTAAAATTGGATCAAAGCTTCCTTCGAGCCTCTGCAACAAGGTTCTCATCTTATTTTCTTACAAGAACTGCATCCGCGTAAATGGCGAATTTTTAAATAGTGTAATGTAAATTTCAATTTTTTTCAAAAACAATTTTTTGCTCCTAAACCAAATACTTAAGAACTATAATATTTTATGGATGAATAAATGGTCCTAAACGGGTTGTAAATATGCTAAAATATACCGGGCATTCCATTTTTAAAAAGTCAACTTTGACTTGTCAAAATTTTTTGAACCACCCTGTACATTTAAAAATAATTTCCTCAAATACGCCTTCATTTTATAGTTTCAGCATACACTTGAAAGAAATTCATAATAGTCCGGGAGGCAGCGACAGAAATATTCGGCCGATTTCATTAACGTTCTTTTCCACATTATTCATCTATTTGCGTGCCATAAATACAGAAAATAGCGGTCTGCCAGGGTACCCGCGGGACAAGGCCCCGCAAGAGGACCTCAAATATGTCAAAAAAACAAGTAGCATTGACTGAAATCATTAACGCTGAAATTGTTTATATGAATAATGGCCACCATGAAGTGTCCAAAAAATCCGGTCTGCTACTTCGCCTGCGGGACAAAATGTGTCTGCCGGTTGCATAAGTATGTCAAAAAATCAAGTTCTTTGACTGAAATCATTAACGCTGAAACTGCTTGCATTCAATAGCTTATAGTTTTAAATGTAAGAAAAGAGTGGTCTGCCATTTTTCTAACGGGACCAATGAAGTCTGCCAGGCGCCCGAAAGTAGGATCTGCGTTCTTCATACAAAATTATCACGGCATTATTAATGAGACGATCTATACGAAACTCGGTAAATTAGTATATAATTCAATGAGGGATTTGATGGTGATGTTTGTTTTTCTTTCGGCCTTCTGAATTTTTAGCTACTACTATAATAACCACTATATACAGGGTGTCCCGATAATGCTTGGCACTATTTTGACCTGAGATTCCCCATTGAAAATGGTGATGATTGGTACAAAAATTTGTAGGTCGAAGTCGCTTCCTAAGGGAGCCACAGCTCCTCAAAGGTGCGCCATCAAGAGTAGTTTTTTTTCAGATATCTCAGGAACGGAATGCCGGATCTTAATGAATTTTAGGAGCTATTGGCACTGTATGAACCTACGTCTACACTGTGAATTGTATCGAATTCTGACAACACAATCCTCAGAAACCCGAAATGGCCTTGACATTTTTGTTTCTAAAGATGGTTCAAGGTCACGAATTTTACATCTGGTGGTATTAAATAGAAAGGGTAAGTCAAACTGCAATTTTTATTATTCGTGGTTATTTTTTATTTAAGCAGCCGTTTTGGAGATAATATTGAGGTTTTGCGTTAATAAGCACCGTTGCCTTGTGTAAAATCTTCACAAGTCTATTCGCGATTCTAGCAAAGGAGAACGCCCTCTGGTGTGTGACGTCACCCATGGGGAATTGTGGGAACCCAACCAATAAGGAGCGCTGAAATATAATGACAGTCATTTTTGGTGACATTTGATTGGACGCTTTCAACAAAATATTCCTTATCTGTGACGTCACAAAGTTAATTTGAATCGCGAATTAGTGCCAAAATTAGAAAGCGACTTCGACATACAAATTTTTGTGCCAATCGTCATCATTGTCCATGGGAAATGACATGGCGACGATTGGCACAAAAATTTTGTAGGTCGAAGTCGTTTTCTAATTTTGAAACCGGCTTATGCAGATTTTACACAAGGCAACTGGTGCGTATTAAGGCAGAACCTCAATTATCTCCAAAATGACTGCTTAAATCAAAAATTACCACGAATAAGAACAGTTGCAGTTTGCTTACCCTTTGTAACTAATACTACCCGATCTAAAATTTGTGACCTTATTAAACCATCTTTAGAAACAAAAACATTAATGTCATTTCGGGTTTATAAGGATTGCATTGTCAGAATTCGATAAAATTCACAGTGTAAGCGTAGGTCCATACAGTGCCAATAGCCCCCAAAATTCATTAAGATCCGACAGTCCGTTCCCGAGATATCTGAAAAAATCTGATCCCTGTGAAGAGCCGTGGCTCCCTTAGGAAGCGACTTCGACCTACAAATTTTTGTACCAATCATCACCATTTTCAATGGGGAATCTCAGGTCAAAATAGTCCAAGCATTATTGGGACACCCTGTATATAGTAGTTATTATTATATGAGTCTGTCCGGGATCCACACGACCAAGATTCACTCTATTTCCATGGCGACTCATTGTTGACAACAATGATTCGCCATGGAAATAAGGTGAATCTTGGTCGTGTGGATCCCGGACAGAGTTATATGGTCTGTCCGGGATCCACACGACCGGGATTCACCCTATTTCCATGGTGAATCATTGTTGTCAACAATGAATCGCCATGGAAATCGGGTGAATCTCGGTCGTGTGGATCCCGGACAGATTATAGTAGTAGCTAAAAATTCAGAAGAATTTACTAAGTTTCGTATAGATCGTCCCATTAATAGTGCCGTGATAATTTTTTATTAAGAACGCAGATCCTACTTTCGGGCGCCTGGCAGACTGCATTGGTCCCGCCAGAAGAATGGCAGACCACTCTTTTCTAACATTTAAAACTATAAGCTAATAAATGCAAGTAGTTTT
The DNA here is from genome assembly GCA_963924575.1 of Pycnomerus fuliginosus. Taxonomy (NCBI): domain Eukaryota; kingdom Metazoa; phylum Arthropoda; class Insecta; order Coleoptera; family Zopheridae; genus Pycnomerus; species Pycnomerus fuliginosus. Next base: position 19,690,368 of record OZ004622.1, read on the forward strand.
AGCGTTAATGATTTCAGTCAAAGTACTCGATTTTTTGACATACTTTTGCAACTGGCAGACACATTCTGTTCCGCAGACAAACTGCCAGACCGGCTTTTTTGGACACTTCATGGTGTCCATTACCCATATAAACAATTTCAGCGTTAATGATTTCAGTCAATGATACTGGTTTTTTTGACATATTTGAGCCGCCCCCGTGGGGCGTTGTCCCGCTACTCGCATGGCAGACTCGACTTTTACGACTCACATAGATATAAGTAATAGGAAAAATGACTTTAGAAAGTTAATGAAATGAGTCAAGCCAATCTGTCGCTGCCTCCCCGACTATAACTTAGGTGCTATGGAAGCCCGACGCACTGTTGCAGGATCCTGTATATCGGTGAAATCTTGCGGGGGATGCGTTTTTCGTAAAATGTAACAAATGGGGTGAAAATTTGGGGTTGCAACTCGAAATTCCGCTTAATAAGTATAGACGATATTCAAAATTAGAATGCGCATGTGCATAGCAGCGCGCGAACTCTGGTGTTTCACGAAAGCGTCCATAAGAAACGCTTACATTACAGTGGTCGTAAAATATGAAATAATTTGAAAACTGTGGCACCTACCTTCGTGTAAACTAGCAGTATGAAGACAATGAACCTTTAGTATTGCAACTAGTACCTCAAAGTGCTAATTTTCCTAATGCAATAATTATAAAACAATATTAAAATAGTAGCAGTTTAATTCATAACTAAACCATGCTGAACCGAGTGGGAACAGAAATTGACAAGAAAGGACCAAAACCAAAAGTTACTGCCAAAGTTCGTTTCTAGGCCATTAGTCAATGCCACTACCACGGTAGGATTCATTACCATAAAATTCATTACAACAAGCAACGCTAGTTATTGACAGATATAGGTTAATTTTTGGCGGCGCATTTGAATTTTTACAGCTTGAAACACCATCTGAGGTTCGTACAACATCCGATAGATGGCTCTTTAATTTAGAATAAGTAAGGTCACTAGATACGCACCGCTTCGCTTCTAAGGTAGCGTCATCCCATTCCGAAAAAAATAGTGCCAGAACTGTAAGAGAGGTCTAGACAAAGACCACAAATCTGGGGATTTCTACCGTTTATGGTTGCCGGTGTCTGTCAATTTGACACCTAATCTGTTTGACACTGTCAGGATCACATAACCCTGTCACCTGAAATTTTTTTTGCTTAATTTTTAATTTAATAGAGGCATAAATAACACTGAAATTGTGTGACGGTGCCCCTTTCTTGTGTTTTGGTCACCGGTCACTTAAGTAGAGGACAGCCTCCACCCTGCAAGGTCAATCGGTTGCCTCGATTGATGCTCCAAGTCCAGGTGCGATTTTCCCACCCCCTTTATTTCCTCAAATAATAAGAAGTTATGTTTTGTGCTGCAGCTTATTACTGGGACGCACCGACTGTCCGTCCGCTTGTTAACATTGGCACGAGTCGATTAAATTTTCTTGCCGACTCCTGCTAATGTAATCTCGTACCCGGAGACCCATGAAGCTATGGTTGTGAAAAATATAAGACAGTGACTGACCCCTGGAAATGAGAATATGGCATAGACTATTGAATTGCAACTTGTCGAGTAAGTATAAATAGAAATATTTATTTGCTTATGTTTCGTACATTTAAATACCACAAAACATTCATAATTTTCTCCATATATCTAGAGGTGTGGTAATACCGATACTTCCAGGTGCAGATCCTTGTTGAGGCTGTGTTTGTAACCAACAAAGAAGTCACCCTGGCAAAAATGCAGCTACAGAGAAGATGTTTAAGTGGCATGAACATAATCTCATTTTAACATTGTTTACATCACATAAATAAATTCTTCTTTGATCACCCTCAGTTAATTTCAGAATTTTATTTCACCGCTCCTGCTTGTTATTATTGGAAATACCTAAAACAGGATACATTTGAGCCATATAAAAAGTACGTATGTAACGTTACTCTGAGGGGCTTCGAAAAAATTTACGCCTCTTTTTCTGGCCTTTTCGTCGGTCAGTGCAGGACTTTACAGCACATGCGAAACTCATCGTCAAAGAAAACGGAATATTGATGAATAAATTGTAGGTTAAACAAACCAAACAAGTAACTGCTTGACACTTCGCAGACAAAATCGACAACTGTCAATAAATCACTATCCCAAAGGTTTTTCCGTCACGTCACCGTGGGTTACGTCAAACACTACTCATCTCTTTATTTCCATATGTCCATCGCTTACATTGCTGGACCATGGCGCTACCTTAGAACCGAAGCGGTTCGTATCTATGTGACCTTATAGGCCTTATAGTAGAGTTCCGAATGGGAGGAAATGTGTCACCCTGTGGGCCTTTTAATTCTAAAAGCTGAAACTTTGGGAAATGAAAGCTTAAGGCCCTAGAACCTTATTTCCAAAGTCGTCCAGTGCAAAAGGGCACTATCCAAAATTTTTGAGATATTTTGCACCCTGACAGCTCTCATCAAGCTAAACGTCCTGCGCAAATTTCAGAAAGTTATCTGTAGCCGTTTAGTCACAAAAAAATATTTTCATTTTCAAAATGCATTGGGCTTAATGGAGCTTCGCTGCCTTCCGAGGTCGATATCTCCGTTAGACACCACGAAAAAATCCAGTCATTTCACCGCCTTTTTCCGTTTCTCAACGATTTTCTCCCAAAGTACGAATCCGATCGGAAAAATTCTTGGACAGGATGTTGCGCCATTCTTTGTGATTACGACGGCCAATTTTCATAATTTTAATTCCATAAATAAATTAATTACAAATTTTTAAAGAGACTCACGCAAGCCCGTCCCCGCTCGGAATTGTCGGTCCCTCGCTTCCGCTCCCTTTACGTCTCCCGCCCCTGGCCATCGGCAGCCGCTTAGGTTCTCGATGCGGATACAATACACTTTTTGCTTTATATGGTTTCAAATCACCTTTTTACCAAATAATTAATAATTAATATTTCCCTAAAACTATTGCAAGGCAGTATTCTGAAGTTTACTGCAATTTAAAATTCGTATTTTAGGCTCTGCAAGTAAAACAGATCGCCCCACAACATTTATAAGAACTCAGCGATATCACGCTCGTCGCATTTTCGAAACTAAATTTTTGTTTTTCAGTTTTTTGTTATAAAATTTTTCTCACCCTTAGCCAAGATATCCCGGCTTCTGCGCTAATGCGATTTTTTGAAATAACTGTTATGGTTGCTGAGATATTGGCCCGCAAATATTGCATATTTTTTATGATGTTTGTTATTTTTTTTCGTCTTCCGAAAATTTTTTTTAAGTCCCTATTTAATATGCATTATCTGCTATATATCTTTTGCCTTCATTCAGGTAAAAATTTTGTGTTAAAAAACTAATAAATAAGCACAGACACATTTCCTAATATGTAATTAGGTAATTTGAAATACCTACCTACCTACCTAATATTATTCTGATTATAAAATAAACGTAATGTGCAAAAAAAAATGACGAAAAATTTATTCATGTTGTATTTTAAATCGTTACGTTGATTAAATTAATCGCTATCGTTTCGTCGCCTTCCTCAAGTAAATTTTGTGTTCTGTTTACATATTTTAGATTTACAGTCTGAAAAAACAGTTGAAGAGATTAATTTAAAATAAATCAAGACTTAGGGTACCTACCTTTTGTACACCTGATGCATCTTGTCAAGTAAGGATGTCATAGTTTTGTAAAAGCTGGCAATGTTTGAAAAATCGGAACTATTTTGGACTCAAATATAATTTTCAACCATACTCGAAGCAGCTTGGAAGACTTTGGATTGGGTTCAGTTTTTAGTGCATTAAGCCAAAATGACACTGGTACCTAATGGCAAATGTCCAAAGTAATCACGATTTTTCAAACATTGAAAGCTTTCCCGGACATATCATACTTGACGTTTGATTTACATATTTCAAATTAATGTCTTCAACTCGTTCAATTCTATAGATGCGTTTGTTGAGACAATGGTTTCTAAGGGCTTTGAGGATGACTTATCTTTAAGAAACAGTCAAAAATGATTCTTTGCCGTTTGCATCGTAATTTTAAGGGGTTCCTTAAAGATAAGTAAGTTTTAAATTCCGTAGATACGTTTATTGAAACAGTGGTTTCTAAGGACTTTAAGGAACACTCAAAAATTACGGTGCATTCGGCCAACAAGCATAAATCTTTTTTACATTTAAGGGGGGATTTGACCTCTGCGAAAAACGTCGAAAAAGCGCTCTCGTATTTTTTTAAACTGCGAGCTTATTTTTTGCGTGCATGAAAGCAAAAGACATCCCAGCAAACCTCAATCTTATGGCCGGTTGCCGGCCGGAATGAGGTTGCCCGGACAAGCCGGAACCGGCCCAGAAGCGAGTGCCTTATCTGGCGCGGCCCGCATGTGTGCCTCTGGTTTTGTTACGGCCGATCTACGTTGCCCAGGCACGGGCCGGGTCTGGTTCTCTTTGAGCCCACATTACGGCGTTCTTATGGCCACGTTCAGGCCGGAACTACCTCGAGACCAAAAAAACGTGATAAAACGCTTCACCACCGGGAACCGAACCCGGATTCCTTGGACGACAGTCGAGTTTCTTGCTACTAGGCCGCTTCACTTCATACTTTACTTTGTTCGTATCTTGTTCATAAACTAACTGGCAATTATTTTGAAAAATATGTAATACTCTTTAATTTTGCGAATTGTATGATAGTAAGGGTTACATTATCAAATTAATCACTATCATCATATTATTTAACTACAGAAACATTTTCAATACGGTCAGAATGAGGCAGCCAGAGGCCGGCCGGGCTAAGGCTGTCAGGAGTCGCCCGGGTTAGGGCTGCCAGAGGCCGGCCGTGCTATGGCTGTCTTTGTCTGGCCGTTGTTCGTATGCCCATAGTACGGCCACGTTGAGGCTGCTTTCGTATGGCCGATTCTCGTCTGGCCAGTACACGGCCGTAATTCTATTGCCAGTGCCGGACTGTCGCCATAACACGGCCAGACCTTCTGTGTTTGCTGGGATGTAGCAGATAATGCGTATTAAATAGCGATTTAACTCTGGATTTAAAAAAAAATATTCGGAAGAGGATAGAAAGAAAATCACAAACATCATAAACAATAGGCAATGCTTGCGGGCCAATATCTCAGCAACCATAACAGTTATTCCAAAAATTCGCATTAGCGCAGAAGCCAGGATATCTTTGCTAAGAGTGGGAAAAATTTTATAACACAAAACTGAAAAACAAAAATTTAATTTCGAAAATGCTACGAGCGTGATATAGCTGAGTTCCTATAAATGTTGTGGGGCGATCTGTTTTACTTGCAGAGCTTAAAATACGAATTTTAAATTGCAGTAAACTTCAGAATTTTGCCTTGCAATAGTTTTCGGGAATTAATAATTATTAATTATTTGGGAAAAGGTGTTTTGAAACCATATAAAGCAAAAAGTGTATTGCATCCGCATCGAGAACCTAAGCGGTTGCCGATGGCCAGGGGCGGGAGACGTAAAGGGAGGGGAAGCGAGGGACCGACAATTCCGAGCAGGGACGGGCTTGCGTGAGTCTCTTTAAAAATTTGTAATTTATTTATTTAAGGAATTAAAATTATGAAAATTGGCCGTCGTAATCACAAAGAATGGGGCAACATCTTGTCCAAGAATTTTTCCGATCGGATTCGTACTTTCGGAGAAAATCGTTGAGAAACGGAAAAAGGCGGTGAAATGACTGGATTTTTTCGAGGTGTCTAACGGAGATATCGACCTCGGAAGGCAGCGAAGCTCCATTAAGCCCAATGCATTTTGAAAATGAAAATATTTTTTTGTGACTAAACGGCTACAGATGTCTTTCTGAAATTTGCGCAAAATGTTTAGCTTGATAAGAGCTATAAAGGGGGCGCAATATCTCAAAAATTTTGGATAGTGCCCTTTTGCACAGGACGAATTTTTGACGACTTTGGGAATAAGGTACTAGGGCCTTAAGCCTTCATTTCCCAAAGTTTCAGCTTTTAGAATTAAAAGGCCCACAGAATCACTTTTTAGAGAGCTTTTTCAGCGCGGAGAACCCTACTATTAAGAATAAGGAGTGACTTTAGAATAAGGTCTATTGGTCGAAATTGGCGTCATTCGATAGTCTTCCATGATTCAAAAAAGATGTCATTTATATTTTTCTGTTTCTGAACGCAGCCCTCATACCTCATGTCAACTGTCACTTGTCTTGTCTTTCATTTGGCATCTGTCTGTCACATCACATTGTGACAAAGTTAGGTTATTGTTATTGTTGGACAAATTTGTCATGCTCGAAATCAGAAATAACATCAAATTTTGAAAAAACGTGAGTATATGAAACTCACGTAAGGTTTTTTTGTTAATGAATTTCCATTTTCAGCAAAGATGCGCGCGTCCATCCAAAACAGCCTACTCCGAAAACTAATCCAAAGCTGTAAAACCCATCGTGGTCTGTCTTCTCTCCCAAGTCCAAACCCGGACAAGGCGGACAAGCCTTTTTGTTTAATAAACTGCAAAAATTCCAAGTTTGACCACTACATCCACAAAACTTATGACAAGTTTGATCAAGTACCGCTAGTATCTAAAGGATGGACCCACTCAAAATCCAAGGGGGATCATTTCACAATAAATCCTCTCCCTGGAGCTAACAAACAGGAAATGATAGCTTTTGAAGAACTAAACGTGCATGAGAAACTAATTGAAGCTTTGCATAAGTTAGATGTACAGAAAGCTACAGAATTTCAAGCTAAAGTAATCCCTTTGATAACTTCATCCAAGCATTTAATGTTAGCAGCTGAAACAGGGTGCGGAAAAACTATTGCCTACCTTTTGCCAATCATCCAAAGTTTAATTGGTCGAAGATCAGAAGATTTAAACACTCCTGCAGCAGTGATTATTGTCCCAAGTCGAGAACTAGCCCATCAAGTTGGAGAAATTTCTCAAATTTTAGGTGAACCCGTCGATGTTAAATCAGAAGTTTTGGTGGGGGGTGCAACAAAGAGGATTATGATGAACCCCGAGTTTAACAATATCGATATTTTAGTGGCCACCCCCGGGGTTTTAGGGAAATTAAGTACTGTCGGAGTCTATAAATTAAACAAAGTGCTGTATACGGTAGTTGACGAAGCTGACACTTTAATCGACGACAGTTTTATAGACAGAATGTCGGGGATTATTCAGAAAGTATCGCAGTCAAAAATGATCCTCGTATCAGCAACTCTTCCGCGAGGACTCCCCGACATTTTGAAGCCGATAGAGTCAAATTTGGAACAAGTGGCGTCACCAGGGCTGCACAGGCCCTGTTTGAACATCTCCCAGAAATTCCTACGAATGACCCGATCGGGCAAACCGTCCCATTTACTCCAAATAGCCAAATCGAATAAAAATCCAATGATAGTCTTCACGAATCGAAGTAAGACCTGTGACTGGGTGGCCTTGTTTTTGAGGGAAAATGGACTGAAAGTTTCAAATATCCAGGGAGATATGAATCATGCAATTAGGATCGAACAGTGGAATAATTTTATTAAGGGGGAGACTATGATTTTGGCATCCACTGATGTGGGGTCGAGAGGATTGGATACAGTGGAAATCAGGCAAATTGTGAATTATGATTTTCCAGTGTATGCCGCTGATTATTTGCACAGGATTGGGAGGATTGGAAGATTGGGTAGCAAATTGGGTTGTAAGGCCTTCAATTTTATTTCCGGGCCTGAGGAAGTCAAGCTGGTTCAGAATATTGAGGTAAAAACTTTTACATCCTAATTTCCAATGCATGAGAATAGATACAGGATGCAAGATTGAAACTCCAAAATGCTATAACTTTGTTATTTGTAGTCTGATTTAAGTAAACAAAAAACCAGATGAAATGGCTCATAAAACGCTACAAACTCCGAGTAGCTTTGATTTTTATCAACTTCAACTTGGATGTTAACTGGTTGTCAACTTTTCATTTTCAAATGGGCACACACAGTTCTTTTTGCTCAGTCTGAAAGCTAATTTTTTTCTTCGTCTTTTGATGTCCAATAAGTCGTCTATAATTTTTATCAAAATTTTAATATTTTTTATTCAAAATTTTCGAACGTGATCTGGTAGAAACTCGTCGAAACAATTGAAATATGTTATTTTCGAACACGCAAAATGCATTTAAAGAATTTTTTCACGGCACACTCGGCACATTTAGGATTAAAAGATTGTTGACACTAATGTTAATTATTTTCAGAACTAATTATAAACCAAACTCGCCTAATTGCACATCAAAAGATGCAGAAAAAAATTAGCTTTCAGACTGAGTAAAAAAAACTGGACATGTCCATTTGAAAATGAAAAGTTGACAACCAGTTGACATTCAAGTTGAAGTTGATAAAAATCAAAGCTACTCTGAGTTTTTTATGAGCCATTTCATCTGGTTTTTCGTTTACTTAAATCGGACCACAAATAAGAAATTTATAGCATCTTGCAGTTTCAATCTCGCACCCTGTATACTTAATGCTGTGGGCTAGCTTTACAGTGCAAATTACAGGAATCTGCCACTGAAACATAGCTCTCTCCTCGACAAGACGCGAAATCGAAAGATTTTGCCTCAGATTATGCTCAAATAAGTAGTTCTTTTTGGTAAAAATTGGGGGTACTAAACGAAACTTCTAGGGTAGCTTCTTGGATGGTTAGAGAACACGAAAATGCATGCTGGCTATCTGCCAGTACAGAAACGTAAAAATGTGTAAATTTCGGAAGAAAAAACTGTAAATTTACACAACAACTGTAAATTTACACAAAAACTGTCAATTTTCGGAAGAAAAAACTGTACATTTTCACAAAAACTGTCAATTTACACAAAAACTATCACTTTACACAAAAACTATAAATCACAAAAACTGTAAATTTACACTTGCAGCACCCACTCACGTTCACCTCCCGTCACGTCACGTGCCGACCGTACCCATAGTCGTGGTCGTTATTTGGCGGGAATTTTAAATTTGTTTGTGTAAATTGACAGTTTTTGTGTAAATTTACAGTTTTTTCTTCCGAAATTTACATATTTTTTGTGGTAATTTGGAGATAAAACATGAGAAAAATGTGGCACTTCTACGCTTCCGTAGATTGGCTATCAAAATGCAGGCCTCCCACACCTCGGTAAAATCCTAAAATGCTTTGATCTTGCTAAAATGACAACGAAATCCTAAGTTTCCTAAAATAAGGAAGTCGGAAGAAGTTTATGTTAAATTTGGGGCGGAAATTTATCATTGGGATATACATGGTGTCCCAGGGGTGCGTGAACGGAAGATTGCTCCACTACTAACAAATACCTATATTGAAGTGGGGTTTTCGCTGTATGGTAGAGGTTATAAATCTGCGTAATCTAAAAATAGTCGCATATATTACAGGATGTGCCACTCAGTAACCATGAACCAAACGTACATTTTTTGAAATGGAACACCCGGTATATTTTGAATTTTTTGGTTATATCTGATCATTCTAAACAAGTTTTGAATAGCATTCTATAGCTTTAATTCTAACCGTTTGGCGGGAATTTTGAAATTTGTAACGCGAATTTTGCCATTTTGAAGGGCCGGTACGGGATTTCAAAATTAAATTTGCGCCATAAATTATCTAAAATCTTCCTCTTTAACAGCATATCTTCAATTTTTTTTTGATAAATAATATACAGGTTTTTTTGAAAATCTCAAGAAAAATAAAACTAAAAAAAAATAAAAATTGATGATGCGCTGTTAAAGAAGAAGATTTTAGATAATTTATGGCACAAATTTAATTTTGAAATCTCAAGTGGTTAAACCGTACAACCAGCCCTTCAAAGTGGCAAATTTCGCGTTACAAATCTCAAAATTCCCGCCAAACGGTTAGAATTAAAGCCATAGAAGGCTATACAAAACTTGTTTAGAATTATCAGATATAACCAAAAAATGCAAAATATACTTAGTGTTCCATTTAAAAAAATGCAAATTTGGTTCATGGTTACTAAGTGGGACATCCTGTATATACGCCACCACTTTTTAGATTACGCAGATTTATAACCTCTGCCATACAGCGAAAACCCCACTTCAATATATTTGTTAGTAGTGGAGCATCTTCCGTCCACGAACCCCTGGGACACCCTGTATTTACGGCTATCTTGACTTAATTTTACGATAATTACGAATGTGATTATCACACTTTCACAACCCCCGCGTTAAAATGTCGGAACTTTATTTTGTAAAGACCGCCTAAAAAAATTTTTTTTGTAAATTGTATGACAAAATTCTGTTAAATGTCGTCATTAAAACGTCAAAATTACGATACTGATGAACTTTTTTTCTTCAAATGACAAGCTGTACATTTTTTAGCGGATTCTTGTAGATATTTCCAAGTATGTAAAGAAAGTTTATACCTTATGGATTATAAAATATCCGAAAAAATAAATAAATTTGATAAAACAATTTGGCATTTTGTTAATAAACGAAATTAGCCATGAAAAAAATTGAATAATTTTCTGTTAACTATATACAGGGTGTCTCAGAACGCTCGCACCAAATTCTAATGGAGTATTCAGGAGTAAATTCTGAGTCGATCCGTGTTTTTGAAAATTTTCAGGGACCAATAGTTCTCGAGTCATAAGAGATTTAAGAGAACCAATCAGATTTCAGCTTTGAATTGCTCCATAAGGTACTTTAACGTTAGATGCACTATTTCCTAGGTAACAAGATACTATCAATGAAAATTTATATTGTTGTATCTTGTTACCTAGGAAATAGTGCATCTAACATTAAATTACCTTGTAAAAGCAATTAAGAGCTGAAATTTGATTGGTCTTCTTAAACCTCATAACTCTGGAACTTCTGGATCCTGGAAATTTTCAAAAACACGGATCGACTAAGAATTTAATCCTGAATACTCCGTTAGAATTTAGTGCGAGCGTTCTGAGACACTCTGTATAACCCACTCTAAGAAAAGTATGTTTTTCATTTTTTATTATAGTTTATTTATCTTTTCAATCGTTAATAAAGTTAATAACGAATTAATAGGCTAATGTGGTGATAACTGATAACGCATAAAGGATAATGTTATTTTTTCAGAAACCCTATGACAAACTATTATGTAGTGCTACAATGAAAGTGCCGTTAGTTCAAACAGGGCTAAACTATATTTCTTGACGGCAAAATCGCAAAATTCTTTTATCAAATTATAGTTTCTCTAAATTTTTCTAATGAAAGTGTAAACTTTATTCACATATTTGAATATAAAAAATATGTGTACAAGAATCCGGTAAGAAATGTACAACATATCATCAAAAGTTACAGAGAGGAGACTACCAAACTGAATCATCCGGTAAAAACTAAATTCTCAAATGCTTCTTTCAAATCTCCTAAATTTCTTTAAAAAAAAGGGTTGGGGATATTAATGTGAAAAATTGACGTGGGAGGCCTGAAAATAGCTGGCGAATGGTCTCAGAAAGTTGTTCATAACTCCTGACAAAATTGAATTTTGTTTTCACCTACCGGCAGCTAATACTTTTCGATAATTTGCCTCAAGTGACGATCAATGCAAGAAATTGAATAAAGAAAAAAATTAAATTCTATGCTCTTCTTTTCTCGATATCTTCCAGATCTTCAAAGAATTGCCAAAATGTGTTTTTACAAGAATTATGCGCCATTTAATTGTATTTAAACTGATACAGGGTGTCACGCGAAAAACGACCGGAGACAACTTTTTTATATACAGGGTGAGTCAACAAGGTGACGGCGGTCCATAACTTCTGAACCCTTCCAGATAGGAAATCAATTCAAACGCCATTATGTACAACACCGCCAATTCTACATCCTAAAAATGCTTTCAACTATACAGGCTGTCCCAAAACACTTGCAATGCATGGCAACTTCATTTTTTTAAATGGAACACCACCATTTTGATGACATATTCTGGATCACCTATAACATAGCTTTACATCGACATAAGACATTCCATGTTTTAAGGCTCTGTTCTAAAGTAATTCATTCTTTTGAAAAATTTCGACCATTGCGGGTGCTTCTTAAAAAAAATCCTGAGAACTCAATTTTGTATCTAGAGAGCTGAGATTCGGTACGAACATGAAGGAAGGTCCATTCTATCTATCTAACATGATAACTATCATTATCACTATACAGGGTGTCAAAAATTCTGTGTCAAGTTTGGAAAATTTCATATATGCAAAACTCCATTTTTTCAAATGGCACCCCCTGCTATTATTGTGCCATGGGGTTGGGATGTTGAATTACTTTATTTTTTATTAAGTATGTCCTATACCTAAAGTCAATACTTCAAAAGATATTCTTTGTCTTAATTATTTTATTGAAGATTATTACAATCTCAATTAAAGAATGCCATGGATTGTATGACAGTTACGATTAACCTTGTTTATTTACATAGTTACCAGACAGTTTGTCACATTTATTGACATACACAACCAGAAAGAATTCATTGACACGGTTTATTGCTTATGGTTGAAATTCATTGTGTATGTCAATAAATGTGACAAACTGTCTGGTAACTATGTAAATAAACAATGTTAATCATAACTGTCATACAGTCCATGGCATGCTTTAATTGAGGTCGTAATAATCTTCAATAAAATAAATAAGACAAAGAATATCTTTTGAAGTATTGACTTTAGGTATAGGACATACTTAATAAAAAATAAAGTACTTCAACAGCCGAACCCCATGGCACAATAATAGCAGGGGGTGCCATTTGAAAAAATGGAGTTTTGCATATTTGAAATTTTCCAAACTTGACACAGAATTTTTAACACCCTGTATAGTGATCATGATAGTTATCATGTCAGATAGCTTGAATAGACCTTCCTTTATACTCGTACCGAACCTCAGCTCTCTAGATACAAAATTGAGTTCTCAGGAATTTTTTTAAGAAGCACCCGCAATAGTCGAAATTTTTCAAAAAGAATTAATTACTTGAGAACAGAGCCTTAAACCATCGAATGTCTTATGTCGATGTAAAGCTATGTTATAGGTGATCCAGAATATGGCATCAAAATTGTGGTGTTCCATTTAAAAAAATCAAGTTGCCATGCGTTGCAAGTGTTTTGGGACAGCCTGTATAGTTGAAAGTATTTTTAGGAAGTAGAATTGGCGGTGTTGTACATAATGGCGTTTGAATTGATTCCCTATCTGGAAGGGTTCAGAAGTTATGGACCGCCGTCGCCTTGTTGACTCACCCTGTATATTGTCCGACTTTAATTAATCAAAAACCAGATGGAACTATTACAAAAATACTACAAAGCGGCTTTAGTCTCGATTTTTTTAGCGTCGACTTTAACCTCAGATTATTATTTCAAATAGCAACCCATATTTTTTTAATCAGGTAGAAGATTTTTTTCTGAATTCAACAATATCAACAAGTTGGTTTTGCTGTAAAAAAATTCAACATTTTTACGAAAATGCACTTTGATCTTGCAATTTTATCTAAATAAAAAAGTTGATGCCATATTATTTATTGTTCGATTTGAAAAAATGAAAAACCAAATGAAACTACTCAAAAAATACTACTACTCTCCATTCATTTTCTGTTGAAGTGACAGAACGTCAAAAAATTACAATGCAAGAAACGAGACTGTCAGTAACTTAAGTAGGTATGACGTATGATATTAAAATTGTATTAATAGCCATTTTAAATGTCTGGTATATAATTTTTAAATCTTGCATGATTTTGTTAAAAAGCTAATCAAAATCTAATAGAGATTAGTTACTTGCATCACTAGTTTTAAATAATCATCCAGGCTGTACAGGCTTGGACAAAAGTAGGTTCAAGTAGATTAATTACGATTTTCTTCTGTTTCCAGCTCGCCATTAGAACAGATCAACCCCTCGACAACGTCGACGGAAACATAACACATATGGTTCAAAAAAAAATTTTGAGAGGCATGAAACAAACTGTCTGACTTTCCACTCACCTGTAAATAAAATACTTTTTAGTTGTTTTCAGTTTATTATTTCAACATTTCATTCATTTAACAGGCGGTTCACTGTCGCTCTCATCAGTCTGTTCACTCGACGTTTCATCCTCACTGTCATCAACGAATCTATTAGTATTCACAAACAACTCATCATCATCACTGCTGTTTTTGGAGTCCCTTTTGTCGTCAAATTCAGAAGGCCACACTTTTTCCTTTTTGAACTCTTTCACATGTTCACTGGTTAAGATGCGCACTATTTCCCCCTTCACTTTATCTCCTTCGCCGATTGGTTCCACCAGTACGTAGCTTCCCCGCTTTACCCAAACATTTTTACGGAATTTTGTTGGCATGGATACCAGGAATATCGATTGGTCGGGGGAAAGTACTTCGTGCAAGTTGTTGCCCCTGCTGCTGCGGATGCGCACGATTTTTTGGTTCTCGGCAGGTAGGGAAATGTCGTCTTCGAGGACCTCTTTGAAAACGTGTTTACGTTTTGTGGCGCGCGACATTCTGCAACAAAAATTTGGCATGTGTGAATAAGGGCTTAATTTGTTGCCGGATGATTTTAACCTTCCCCTAACTAATGTTAAAGTGGGAGGTTACTGCAATCACTCCAAAATTCGAAATTGAGACAACATCAGATCTTTACGTTTCGAGGTCCCAGAATCACCAAAAAGTCGTTTTTAGAAAATGTGTTTGTACGTATGTGAGCAAGATTGCACTGAAACTACCGAACAGATTTTCACGAGATTTGGCATGGGAGTTGGGCTTGACGCGGAGGTGGTCTGATTAAATTTTGGTGACAATCGGCGAACGACAAGTGCCTTTTTGGCATGTCAACTATGAAATTTTAAAGATTAACACCAGTTTTTTCTATCAGCAAATGGAAGGCCTCAAATTGTGTCTAAAAATGTATTTACATTTAGTGCCCTTTTGGAATACAATCCAAAAATTCGAGATCTTGAAGGAACGTTAAATAATACGCTAAAGATGGGTATCAGGTATTTCTTATTGACCAGCGCGAACGTTGGCTGTGGAAGGCTACAAATTCTAGAGTGGATCAACCCTATTTTATAATACAAATCTAAGGGTGTAGTCAGAATGTTTTTCCCACTTCCGGTTTAACCGGAAATGAGCCTAACTTCTTTTTATTT
Source organism: Pycnomerus fuliginosus (assembly GCA_963924575.1). Taxonomy (NCBI): domain Eukaryota; kingdom Metazoa; phylum Arthropoda; class Insecta; order Coleoptera; family Zopheridae; genus Pycnomerus; species Pycnomerus fuliginosus. The sequence continues at coordinate 19,705,446 of OZ004622.1, forward strand.
GTTTTTGCAAAATTTCTTCATTCTTCAGTTTGTCAGAAACGCAAAAAATATGTGGAAAAAATGTGCAGATCAAAAAATTAAATAGACGTGTTCTTGCGCTTTCTTGGATGTTTTTGAAAATCAATATGAACCGTGAGCGCACTTCTGGTTACATTTTGAAGCTAGTTTTTAACGTATAAAAATTGGTAGATTCGAAATTAGTCAAGAAAAATGCTTGAAAAATCAAAATTAGGGCAATAGTTTGTAATGTGAACAAGGTGCATATGCTGGACGCAATGGAGAGTATCGTCATCTCTAACTATAGAGATAGCCTTATGAATGATGAAGCAGGCCCAATAACATTTTCTGTTCGCGATTATAATACTCGTGATATTTGTGTTCACTCGGGTGGAACCATTTCTCGACCTGTGATTGGCCCAACCTTTACAGGTTTGGGGTCGGAGCTACGCTGGTGGACCTACAGCACTTTGTATTCGAATTGCGTTGGCTTTACTAATCAAGTTTTCGGTGTAGTGGTGTGTTTCTAGTGATAGTATATTTAGGAGGATTTACAAGTACCAATAGTATTGTCATATATAATACTATTAGTAGGTACAGAATTGTCGACAATTCCGTGATGCCTACCTGGAAACGACTGCATACTGCGACGAGAATTATGCAGGAGTATCCAGGCATCACGGAAGTCGACAATTCTGTACTTACGAATAGTATTCGGAGGACAATTCGCCAAATTATTATAAAAATTGCAACATTTCATGAAAATTGTGACAGCTATCAAAATAAATTTCAGCGGATATTTGGACTAGTACAAAATTGCCGCTGAAATTCAGGTGCCAATTGTTGTGGTTGGTCAGAAATTTGCCATTTGCTCTCTGTCATTGGTCAATTTCAAATGAGTCGAATTGTCAACACAATTGTTGGGGGTCGTCACATACAGGGTGAATCAACAAGGTTACGGCGGTCCATAACTTTTGAACCCTTCCAGATAGGAAATTAATTCAAACGCCATTACATACAGTACCACCGCCCCTTGTATAACTCAAAAATACTTTCAACTATACCGGTTGTCCCAAAACACTTGCAAGGCAATCCAACTTGATTAAATGGGATACCACCTTTTTGATGCCATATTCTGGATCACCTATAACATAGCTTTACATCCACATAAGGTATTCGATGTTTTAAGGCGCTTTTCTAAAGTAATTAATTTTTTTTGGAAAATTTCGATCGTTGCGGAAGCTTCTCAAAAAAAAATTGTATCTAGAGAGGTGAGATCCGGTGCGAATATGAAGGAAGGGCTACTCTATCTATCCAACATGATAGCTATCAGCTATGATCACTATGCAGGGTGTTCAAAATTCACTGTCAAGTTTGGAAAATTTCAAATACGTTAAACTCTGTGTCATGGGGTTCGGCTTTTGAATTACTTTGTTTTTTATTAAGTATGATGTCCTATACCCAAAGTTGATACTTTACGAGATACTCGTTGTTTTATTGATTATATTGTTGGCTCCACCCAGTCTTCAGCCTCGAAGGATACTCCCAAAAATAATAGCGGCGAAAGTTTAGAAATATTTAATGAAAACAGAAAATTAATAACCAAAAACTCTCAACCCTCTCCCTGACCTCGTTCCAGTGCCAACCATCTAAACTAAAATAAAACTAAAAGCTAACAATATGGAGGATTATTACAGTCTAAGTCAAAGAATGCCATGCACTGCATGACAGTTATGATTAACATTGTTTATTTACATAGTTACCAGACAGTTTGCCACATTGAATTTCAACCCTAAGCAGTAAAAAATGTCAATTAATTCTTCATGGTTGAGATTCATTGTGTAAAATGTGACAAACTGTCTGGTAACTATGTAAATACAGTCTCTTTCAGCTAAATTTTCCGCTTTCGGATTAAGTCTCGGCGCTTTGTGCCCTTTATTGTTGTTCGCCGCCGAACAATGGGCAAACCTTTGTTTGGGGACTCACGACTAAATCTGAAAGCGGAAAATTTAGCTGAAACAGACTATAAACAATGTAATCATAACTGTCATGCAGTCCATGGCATCCAAAATCAATAAAACAATACAACGAATATCTCTTAAAATATCAACTTTAGGTATAGGACATACTCCCAGACATACTTAATAAAAAACAAAATAATTCAAAAGCCGAACCTCATGACACAGTAGGGGTGCCATTTGATGAAATGGAGTTTTGCATATTTGAAAATTTCCAAACTTGACACTGAATTTTGAACCCCTGCATAGTGATAATAGGTGCTTTCCTTTTGTACGTTTATCTCATAAGCCTAACTTAATCTCAGCCATTTGATTGATTCATTTGAATTTGGACCAATCAGATTGCTGAGATTAACTCAAGCTCCTCAGATAAATGTGTAAAAGGAAAGCACCTAATGATAGTTATCATGAATCATGTTAGATAGCCCTTCCCAATCTCAGCTCTCTAGATACAATAATGAGTTCTTAGGATTTTTTTTAAAGAAGCACCCGCCACGATCGAAATTTCCCAAAAAAGCTTAAATTACTTTAGAGTAGCACTTTAAAACATAGAATACCTTATGTCGATGTAAAACTGTATGTTATAGGTATCCAGAAAATGGCAACAAAAAAGATGGTGCCCCATTTAAAAAAAAAATCAAGTCGCATTGGGTTGCAAGTGTTTTGGGACAGTCTGTATAGTTGAAAGTATTTTTGGATTGTACGAAGGGCGACAATGTATACAGGATGATTCTTAAATAGTGGCAGAGAATTCTACGGGTGATTCCTCAGACCATTTTAAGAAGAAAAGTTCCTATGGACATGTCAGCTAATGCCTCCATAAGGGAGCTAAGCCTCTTTAAAAGGGTACTCGAAGAGTTAGTTTTCTTAAAATTACTCGGAAAATATGAATGACAGGATTTTGAAATTTGGAACACTCTCCGTTCATTTTCTATTGAAGTGACATAACGTCAAAATTTCAATTTTAGGTTGGTATAAGGAAATTTTGCAAGGAATTTTACTAACATGTTTGTTGGTGAAAGCGATTTCAATGCGATACGACAGAAAACATGACAAATGTCAAAATTTTGCAATTGCTCTGAATTGGCCCAAAATGGCCTTTGTGTGTGCAGTTCTGAGTAAAGTGCAAAGAAAAATATTCACGAAAAAGCCTCAGATACGTTTATATGTGACACTGCTGCTACCAATAAAAATAAACCCTAGAAGATTTGGTTTGATGTTTTTGCTTTCCGCCAAATTTCGATCAAATTGTCAAAAGTACAGGTCCTTACAAATTAGGGTTGTACAGTTTGGGAAAAATTTTAGTTCTGCTATAGAAAATGAACGGGACTTTAGGTTAGTGTTAAAAGAGCTATCTTTTGAAATTTTTTCAGATTTTTAAACTAACTTTTCGAGTACCCCTTTGGTACTTATGTCCATAGGAACTTTTCTTTTTAGAATAGTCTGAGGAATCACCCCTTGAATTTTCTGCCACTATTTATTTTATTTGAATTAATTTCCTATCTGGAAGGGTTCAGAAGCTATGGAGCGCCGTCGCTTTGTTGACTCACCCTGTATATTTGCACAGAAAGTAAAACTAACGTGTGAACTTGATATTGGTTCTTTTATATCTTGTGTTGCCTAGCAACATAACTTCAAACCAAAAGGAGAAATCGGCATCAATCGCCATGCGCTTCGCTTTCAAGTGTCAGTTATACATTCAGTCATGTATTTTTCGATCGAATTCAACAAATTTAAACGGAATTTCTATCCCGCTTCATATTCCTTATTTTCCAAGGGGTGTTTTGCTATTCTACTCGAAGTATATAGACTTTATATTTATATTTGACTTTAAACGTGTGTAGTTTAGTCTTGTGCGGAATTCAGCGAAACAAAAAAATGCCTCTCTTATTTTAAAAGCATGTAGTATCTATTCCAATATTTTAGCTGCAGTACTCTATTAAAAGTTGAAAGGAGTAGGTATCGATCCATCTCTAAGTGGGCTAAGATATTTCACCAGGAAAATTGAAGTCCAAAAGAAAAGAAACTCAAGATTTTAAGTTTGAGTTTCTTTTGAACTTCAATTTTTCTGGTGAAATACTCTATTATTTTTCATTGCGACCTAACTTTCGATAGTTAAAGAGAATGCGTATGCCTCAGAACGATTTTTACGACCATACAGGGTGACTCAGAATTATAGGGACAACGACTAACCAGAGATTCCTTAGGTAAAAAAAAAATGCAGCAGAGAAGCGGCTGGAACCTCCCCATCGCGTGGATCTTTGTATTCTGTGTAGATAGTAGTCAATTCAACAGAATTTTTTTTATCCTAATCGTCTGTGACTAATTTCGCAATTTTCTGACAAATACCAACATCACCTCGGACATCATCCATCACATGCGACAATATGTTCCCTTTAAGGTTAATCTTTTGCCTCCTTTTTGACAATAACTGCCACTTTATGTCATCCACTCCCGCTCCCTTTTAATTAGAAAGATTTTTTTCTCTATTTTCCACTGAAATGGCAGAAACTGAAAACATTTTTAGACCCAGAATATGATCGTCTTTCTAATGGCGACATAAAAAAGGAGGCCTTGTATTTAAAATTTTAAGTTGATATGCTTAAATGACACTTCCTTTGGACGAATTGCTTACAAAAGCCCTTCAGGTCTTCAATGGGTCACTCAATCTTTGTTCCAAATTTCAGCCAAATCGATTCAGTAATTTGGGCTTATAATGTATTTGTAGTGTTATTATAAAATTTCGATTTTTTGAACCAAACTAAATGCGAATTAATTTTGTCTTATTTAAAACCAGAATTTGAAGGTCTTTCTGGTGGCGACAAAAATTTGTTTTTAATGGTTAAATGAGAGAACAATTTTAAATTTGGAAATTGGTGTGCCAAAACGGCAATTTCCGTGGGCCGATTGAATCCAAAATAATGCAATCCCCATGTGCAAAATTTCAGACAAATCGGTTGAGGGGCTTGGGCTGTACCGCGATTTTAAAGTCCGATAAAAATCAATTTTTTTTAAATTTTTGGTTAAAATGGCACTAAGAATGAATACACTTTTATACGCAGAATTTGAAGGTCTTTCTTATGGTGACGTGAAAAATGGGGGTTTGCATTTAAAATTTAAAAGTTGATGGGCCAAAATGGCATTTCCGGTTGCACGATTGGCTCCAAAAGCTTTTCAGATCTAAGTTAGGCTAGGCTATGAGATGCCTATGTACCAAATTTCAGCCAAATCGCTGCAGTAGTTTGGGCTGTAGAGCGTTTACAAACGCACGTACGTACGTACATACATACAGACAGATTTTAAAAACTACTTTTCTGGGTTCCTGAGACCTCAAAACATATAGATTCGGTCTTATCTCGATTTCGAAAATTTTAGTGATTGCTGTAACCTCCCATTTTTTTAAATTTTGATGGGGTTGGGGAGGTTAAAATATGTCGACAAGTTCCTATAAACATATGCCAGAAAATTCCTCCTAAGGGAGTTAGGTTAAAAGGGTCACTTTGACAGTGGTTTTTTCTAAATATCTTCAAAACGGTTAAAGATAGCAACGTGAAGTTGGATACCTACCTTTAATAAGTGTTTGATGCTGAAGTGACTACCGTGGTAAAAATTTTAAAATTTCGTTCAGAAGCTTTAGAAACTTTATTCCAGAATCTGAAAATTTGAGGCTTTTAAGTAAAAATGGTACTCTTGTTTGACATCGATAGAATGCGCCCTTTTCGAAAAAAAATGGCTTTTCATTGGTTCAGCGCTCCAAAATTTGTGACTGAAGACATCAAAATATCGTAAATAAGTTCATGGAACGGTTCCTTACTTCATTCTAGAAAGAGAAGTTCATATATGGAAATGGCTTGAAAAATGCTTTCTAAGGGAGATAGAGTCCTTCAAACAACATGCTTTCCAAGACTGAATTTGAAAGACCATAGCTCCCTTAGGAAGCATTTTTCGACTCATGTCCATATGAATTTTTCTTTCTAAAATAAAGTACGGAACGGTCCCATGATGTCTTCTGTCAGAAATTTTGAAGCCGTGAACCAATAAAAAGCCATTTTCTTCAAAAACCCAGCGATGCCAATCAAGAGTAGGTAGCATTTTTACATAGAAACCTCAAATTTTCAGATTCTGGAATGAAATTTGAGAAAAAACTACTTACAAAATTGTTTGAGCAAATTTAGTCCTAAGCCCCCCTGTATGGGACGCTTCTGAACAAAATTTTAAAATTTTAACCACTGTAATTACTTCAACATCAAACACTTATTAAAGGTATCCAATTTCACGTTGCTATCTTTAACGGTTTTGAAGATATTTAGAAAAAACCACGGTCAAAGTGCCCATTTTAAGGGGCCCTAACTCCCTTAGGAGGCATTTTCTGGCATATATTTATAGGAACTTGTTGACATATTTTTAGCTAAGGAATTTGTGGTTAGCCGTTGTCCCTATAATTCTGAGTCACCCTGTATACCTTCATACATCATAAATCCTAGGTTGTCTAATGTCTACCCCTCGTGTTATTATATGTAGTTCTTGGGAGTTCAGTAAATTACTGCCATTACATTCAAATTTTATTAAAAAGTAAAGAAAACTAATATCACAATTCTCAAGTCACCTAACAATCATTTTTGAAGCCTTTTATACCACGAAGAATACTTCCCCCCAGCCTTTTCAACAGCTTCAAAAACATCCAGAGATTCCCCATTGGGCACATTGTACCCATTCTCCAGCCCGTGAGGGTTAGACGGTGTCTTGCAGTTATGTTTCGCGTCCTTTCTCAGCACTGTATCAACTTCAACCGATGAAAAAAACGCAACAGACTGAGGCAAATCTTTAATACCCAACGTGGAGGAGCAAAAGGCTCTCGTTAGAAGATTGGTCACGTGCATAGCCAAAGCGGCCTGGTACTTCAAACGTTCTGGAACTATATAGCGAACTTCATCGTGGAAACTTAGGCAAAATCTCGCGTTGCTTCCCATAATCCATTTCATGCATACCAACATTAAATGCAAGAAATCAACAGCGCCACTTTGCACGACCCAGTTGATTCTTGTTGGTAGATATCGATCGTCTGATTTTGATGCAGGTTCTAGGGCTCTACTTAACCGGCAGTTTAGAAAAGGGGTGCAAGGGGTGGGGCTGTTGGCTATAGTTTCCAAACGGTTGAACATCGCAGATTCAGTGCCGCCAACCCACTGCGGTTTCAGGAACAACTCATCAACAGTCTTGCCATAAGTCTTTACCGTTTCAAAAACCTGCCATTTCGAGTAAGCCTGATCGGGTAAATCACCAATAAATTCCTCCCTTAAACGAAAGAATTGTTTTCCTTTAGTTAACTCAAACATTTTTCTGGCCTTATTCCTCGCTTCGCTTTCAGAAATCGAAGGGTTAAACTGTTTTAACAATCTTTCAGCCAAATTTTGCCCAGCTCCATAAATCCTCGCATAGTTAATGACTTTAGCGTGATCGCGTGATATTCCCACAGCTTTGGCAGTAATACTGTGCATATCAGTACCATCCGTTTTGCTACCGCTCAGATTCATCCAGCCAAAAGGAGTTGCCCCGTGAATTCTCGCGTGGGAGGCATCACCAATCACAGAAGCTAACCACAACTCCTGCGAATCGACGTCAGCTCCCACTATACTGTAACCAGGGGGCGCTTGAATCATTGGTCTTAACTCAGAGCCAACTCGTTCAAGGTCAGCGTTTGATGCTGTCATCCAAGTACGTTCCACGGCCCTCCTAGTTAAAGTACCACAAACCACGACTTGGGGTAAAATAGCACCGTAGAGGTTTCCATCGCTCGCCAGACGTTTCGGTAGGTTTTTTTTGCTCAACCAGACCACCATCTGGTCAAAAACTCTATCGCGATTGTTGCGCCAATACGACAACATCCTGGCTATGCTTAAAACGCGCTCGGCACTTTCAGTATCACCCGCAAGAACGTTTTCCGAAAACTTTGAGAGAAAGTCTTTGGCTAAGGGGTTGCCCACATTATTACTTGGGCCGTTTTTATGCGGCAACTTGAAGAAGTAACAGCAATTATCCACGTCAACATTGCACCAAATTCCCGTACCTTTGTATAAACCACCGGTTTTGTCTTTTTTCAACTTAGAATAGTACTCTTTCTTCATTAAATTATCTTGCACTATATTGTGAATGTTGGTGAATGTCTCTCCAATAGAACTGTTTGAAGGCTTGCCCGATAATAGCGGGCATTTTTTTAGAAGTTGCTCCAGTGGCAACTTTTCAGCAGAGGTTAAATCATCTGTGTAGGGTAGCAAAAACCCCCAACCGTTCTCTTTCATGTGGTGCAAAGGGTAACCTTCCCAAGTTAACGACAGTAATTTTGGGGTTATCTGCATGGAAGTGCTGATCAGGTGAGGTCCTGGAATCCAATCCGGGATTGAATCCGGTTTTGAACACAACTTTCTGTACCAGTTGGGATAACCAGGAAGATGGGTCTTCACCTTTGGCAATCTAATTTTACTTGCATACAAGTCCTTGAACTTTACTTCCAGAGGATCAGGTTCATCTTTATTTTCTATCGGTGGTTCCTCTTTCACATTCTTTGGTATAGTTTTTCTTAACTTTATTTCTTTAACACTCCAATCTTCGTCCCAAAGCCACAAATCCTCTTTATACTTTTCATCAGACAACAATTGGCAAGCCTGATCAGCTCTTCTCGCCAGCAATATCCTGCTCTCAATTTCCAAATCTTCATAACTCTGCTCCGAGTTGGCTATGTATCTATTCCAGTTAGAATTGACAGGAAGATAAGCTGTGCTTAGCTCCAGCATTCCAGATAAAGTGACAGGATGAGGAAATCTCTCGAGGAACAAAGGGAAGATTACCTTCAACACATTGTACGTAGCTGTGACGTCACCACAGCAATACTGCATCACTTCCTGGAAATTATTCTGGACATCACTTAAACTCCCTTCTACAAAAATGTCTCTCGTTGCTTTCGAAATAGATTTTCCACAGTAAAGTTTAAGAACTTCGCCTAAGCTGTTCAAGGAGCTGGAGTTCTTCCAAAGTTCATCTTCTTCATTTTCAGTGCCTGACTTAAGTACAGCTCTTTGGTAGCTACTTAAGCCACTTACGCAAATGTGAAGGCTCATAGTGTCAATAAATCGAATGCCAGTCCTTTGCAACCAGTATTGTTCCTTGACTCTAATTCTGTCGTAGGATACATTGTGGCCTATTACGATTTTTGGCTTCTCCATAGAGGGGGTTAGTTTTAACCCCTTGTCTGAGTCGATACTCTCAAGAGGAATTAGTGATTCTAAATTATATTGATTTGTGATTGGTTTACTTGAACCGTCGATTAGAGATTGGCTTATCCATCCGTACCAAGCTTTATTGCTGACTGCAGTTGCTAGAGTTGGGGATTTACCAGAAGATACACAAACTTCTATGTCAAAAACTATAGCTTCTTCACAAGGATAAGGGACAGACTCTGGAGGCTTGCCTGGAATATACCGGGTCCAACCTAATTGCATCTCCCATTTCTCCGGAGGCTCAGGAATAGATTTCAACAATTCCAGGACGAGCTCCCTGTAGGGTTTTACTTGCTGTTCACCGATTATTTCAAAATGCTCCTCAATATTTTTTCCGCAAAGCGGTGGCAATTGAAAATCAACATCGGGGGTATAATCCGTCTCTTTAGTAACCATACCATGCTTCTCCAAGCTCTCTTTACATCCCTTGATAAATTTCGGATCAACAAACACCTTCGATTGACCCGGAAAAATTTTCTCGTAAATACTCTTCGATACCATTTGAATTCCAAATTCGTTCGTTCTAACTCCCGTTTTCACTTCAAATGCGGGTACACTGGGGGGCGGGGGCGCTGCCACATCGACGGGTTTCTTTGTAATGGGCAAGAAAACGCGTTTTGAGGTACGAGGGTGGGCATCAGGTCTCGTACTTCTAACTTCAAAGTGACTGTGTCTGGATGTGCTCGCAAATAGTTGTTTGGCTCGAAATGAGGCGATTTTATAAATATGCATCGTTGCTTCATTACAGAATTCGAAATTCGTGTAGGGTAAATAACGTACATGTGACGGTTTTGGGGTTAAGTTTGATGACAGTGACAGTTGGTCATTTTTGCGGGCAAAAAGATGAGAAAAAAGTTGATTCACTCACCTGCAACAATAAGGATTAGAAAAATTCGGGTCTTCGATGAGATTTCGGTAAAACTCACAGTAATTCTTGTAAATTAAACGAAACCAAGCCACACAAATAAAAACTGCTGTCTATTCTGCTATCAAACATAGCTGATAGCTGTCAAAGTCAAAACAGTGGCCAAAAGCAGGCAACAGGCAACCAGTAATACTTTACAGTTTTGTTTTGGTCCGATCAGTGGCGTAGCTAAAGCCCGGTAGAACAATCAGAGTTGCATGTTCGAAGTTCTGACACGTGCTCTGTGGTTCTGACGTCACAACTCGGAATTCGGTGGGACGTGCAATCTGAGTTCGGAGTTCCGAGTTCAAAGTTCTGACGTCATACCTAACAACAACCATATGCCTTAACAGCATAGTTGGTCATGATTTTATTGAAGGTGGTGTGAGACGACGCAAAGCGCCATCTCTGGCCGCTAACCTGGACTTTCGGACTCCCCGCCAACAAAGTTGGCATTGCGGAATCCAGTCCTGGTTGGCCACCGTGCTATACAGCACGAAAATAGCGATCAAAATAATTCGATCGAGAGTCAAGCCGTCCTCTGGAGAGCCGTGGACCGGTTTCGCTCTTGTTAGAGCTCGTCAGCACGACACACTCCAGAAGACGACTTGACTCTCACTCAACTCCGACTATATCGGAAAAGTGCACGTTGAAGGTGGTGTGAGACGACGCAAAGCGCCATCTCTGGCCGCTAACCTGGACTTTCGGACTCCCCGCCAACAAAGTTGGCATTGCGGAATCCAGTCCTGGTTGGCCACCGTGCTATACTCTCGATCGAATTATTTTGATCATGATTTTATTGTTATATGTTAATAAATAGTATCCCAAAAACAATAAACAAAGGCGGTCCGTGACATGCCTAGCACGTCTCGTAAATATCACTTTAGAACACATTAGATTACGTATAAAATGTGGGTAAAATTTGGCTAAAGGTTTCGCTTACACCCTGCATGTATACTTACATACGTGAATGGGTCTAAAATTTTTAAAGATATGAAAAGTAATGAAAATGACTTTGAAATAGGTACCTACTTACAGAAAAATCACAACTGCGCGAAATTTGTAAAATTAACACTGCAAATAATATTTAGAGGTATGTATCGTATACCTACTCTTGCAAAAATTTTTAATTGTAGCCTTTAAAGTGCATCGCCTTATTGTTGGACTACCCTTGTAACTAGTGTTGTAAAAATTTCATGAAATGTTTCACGAAATATTTCATTAAATATGAAAGATATTCTAACTTTGGTCCAGTTTAAAAATTTATGAGAATTAATATTTTTTAGTTACAAATTTAAGTAGGTATGTACCTACAACCCACAAGTTTCAACACTACTTTTTAATTATAGGTATAAGAAATTCGTCAAAACAATATGTTAGCATTTTAACAAAAAAAATAAAAAAAAACTTTGCAGATCTCCAAATCTTTAGGTTGCTTTAGGTATGTGCTCATCTGCGAAGTACAGTATTATTAAATTTTCTGGAAAATTTCCCCAATTTTGAAGTTATACGAAACTCCAAACTCGGTGGTGGGTGGAATGATGGTGGAATGGCATTCACATTTCATTTCATTTTGCGCGCGTTTTTTAAAATAAGTTTCATGAAATATTTCAAGGGGTGTGAAATATTTCAATAAAATGAAATTTATTTGAAATATTTCAGCTTTAGAACACTACTTGTAACGCCATTAAGGGTGGGTTTTCACGAATGATGATGATTAATCGATCCTACACTGTTCAGCAAAAATTCGAGTTTTCACCTCTAAATTGGGGGACAAACCGCTGGGGATGTAAAGTGGATTTCAGGGGAATGTTCGCCGGGGATTTCAGAGGATGTCTGGTGTACAAAGTACGGTGAGCGGTTTACCCTCCCATTTTATCCCCTTCGATAAATTTCACTCCCTCTTTTTGGAAGATGCATAGGCACACATGTATAATGTATATTACCTCACAGTTTCACAGCACATATTGTATTGTTCTCTGTGGCAAAAGTTACAGCGGGTTTCATGAACGTTTCAACCCCTAAACTCCAACCCCCTATTTCACTTCCTCTAAGCAGGAAAGTTATGTTTTCAATTTCACCACCTTAATAACCAATTCGTAGAAAAATTGCGTCTATTTAGAGGCTCAATGTCCTCAACTCCTCATGACTTCACACGCTTTATCATTTATAGGGGGACTTTGTTTCTATATATGATGGTTACATAATTTTGCGTATTAATTGGGTATAGAGGTACTTCTGTTAATAGGTTACAGGTACAGGATTTCATTAAAAAATATATATAATACCCTTGCAAGGCGTTAGGGGTTGTTAGTAGCTTAAGGGGTTGATTTTAGGTTGAAGACTTTATAAGACCTTTTTTCTATGGTTGACTGAAATGTTTAGAACCCCGTTTTATACCACCATATTTTATTATTTGAACAAATTTTCAGTTTCATGCCCTGAAATTGACACCCCCTCACGTTCAACAGACTCGAAGGTCGAGCAGGGCATACCAAGTTTCAGTCGTAGGATACCTCCACTAGTTCTCGAGTTATTGCAATTAATAGTTTTCCTTTTTTTCACCCCCTTAATCGCATATGGACCAATAAAAGCAATCCCTGCCGAGTATAGGTATTTAGGGGTACATAACTCTATACCAAGTTTCAGCTTGATCTCTCAATCTGTCCTCAAGTTATCCGACGGAAAGTGTGAGAAGTGATAAAGACAAGCGAATATCTAAACTAAAGACAAGAGTACCTCCTCATTCTGCTGCGGCACTAATAATGCCCCTGTAAATCATAAAGGGGTGAAATCTTGAGGGGTTGAAAACATGAACTTCTAAATAGCCGCAATTTTTCAACAAATTGGATTAGGATGGTGCGAAATTGAAAACACAACTTATTTCTGTTACAGAGCATATGGGGCTGGTAATGTAGGGGGTTGGAGTCCTGTCTTTTCAAAAATGTAACTCAATAATGGACTTCTTTGAAAAAATATGTCAAAAGTTTGAGTCACCATGCAAAGGCGTATTTTTATTACCGTTGCATTCAATTGTTTTCAACATGTCATAAGAGATTGAAAACATCGGTGTAGGACTGTAGGTACTCTTTTGCAATTGTTTTTCATCTGAAAGTCTATGTTTTTGTGCATTTAATGGTCTAAAGTTTAATATGGCGGCTATAAGAAAAATAAAAATTGACATTTGTTGCTCAAAATCTAGAAAGGCCTAGAAAATTTATGTCAGTGCAGATGAGTTGACAGCTATCATGCAAGAATATAAAAGTTCCAAGTTTCGTTTAATTACCACCAATCGTTATAAACTGCTCAGCAAACGAAGTGGAACACCTGAAAATTTTTTCATTTTTCAAATTATTGTAACTCTTGAACGAATTGTTTGATTTTGATGCGGTTTTCGACGTTCGATAGATTGTTTCGTTGGCTACAGGCGGTGTATCAAACAGCGAGGGCGCGTGGTCCTCGTGGCCTGCAGAAGAAAACCATGAGCCTCCTGCAGAAATGGTTAAAACTTAGTCCGCCCCCAAACCCGAGACAATTTTTTTAGAATTTTTTTATCCCATGGCACAGATGGACGAAGTCACTATCTCGAGACGTTTTTGCCATTTTTTGCCAACAACACTTCTTCGTCCCGTGGTCGCTGAAAAGCAGTTTTTCTCTTTGCTTGGTGAGGGCGGTTTTGCTTTCAGCTCGAATTTAATCCAGAGAGGTTTCTTAAACCCCTAAAGGATGGAGTTAAACAACGACATTAAAATGATCGACGCCATCACAAAATGGCGGGGTCGTCGAGGGGGCTGAACTTTGTGCATTTCTTTTTCATCTTGGAATTTCGCGACTAAAGGCGAGATTTTTAATTGGCGAACAAAATTTTAAAAGCTTGAACTTAACCAACATCTTCCTATGTTTTGTTGGCGAGGAAAACTTGAAATCAGTCACTTCTTTCAAAAAATTGCGCTTGTTACGGTTCCTACAAAATTGCAAACTGCTGCATTAATGATAAGGTTTCATGTCAAAACTTTTATACCCAGACGTACGTAAAGAAAATCAGATTTTGTCGAAACAAGCAAAAATCGTATTTCTTCGACTTTAAAAACTTCGCCAAACTGGATGCAGAAGAGGAATGGCCCCACTTTTTATCAATACGGCCCCGGCATGGTTTCCATGAAAACGATTTACCCCACACTGACATCTCGATAGTTCAATGTTACAACTGTCAAGTAAATCGTTTTCATGGAAACCATGCCGGGGGCCGTATTGATAAAAAGTGGGGTCATTCCTCTTCTGCATCCAGTTTGGCGAAGTTTTTAAAGTCGAAGAAATACGATTTTTGCTTGTTTCGACAAAATCTGATTTTCTTTACGTACGTCTGGGTATAAAAGTTTCGACATGAAACCTTATCATTAATGCAGCAGTTTGCAATTTTGTAGGAACCGTAACAAGCGCAATTTTTTGAAAGAAGTGACTGATTTCAAGTTTTCCTCGCCAACAAAACATAGGAAGATGTTGGTTAAGTTCAAGCTTTTGAAATTTTGTTCGCCAATTAAAAATCTCGCCTTTAGTCGCGAAATTCCAAGATGAAAAAGAAATGCACAAAGTTCAGCCCCCTCGACGACCCCGCCATTTTGTGATGGCGTCGATCATTTTAATGTCGTTGTTTAACTCCATCCTTTAGGGGTTTAAGAAACCTCTCTGGATTAAATTCGAGCTGAAAGCAAAACCGCCCTCACCAAGCAAAGAGAAAAACTGCTTTTCTGCGACCACGGGACGAAGAAGTGTTGTTGGCAAAAAATGGCAAAAACGTCTCGAGATGGTGACTTCGTCCATCTGTGCCATGGGATAAAAAAATTCTAAAAAAATTGCCTCGGGTTTGGGGGCGGACTAAGTTTTAACCACTTCTGCAGGAGGCTTATGGTTTTTTTTTCTGCAGGCCACGAGGACTACGCGCCCTCGCTGTTTGATACACCGCCTGTAGCCAACGAAACAATCTATCGAACGTCGAAAACCGCATCAAAATCAAACAATTCGTTCAAGAGTTACAACAATTTGAAAAATGAAAAAAATTTCAGGTGTTCCACTTCGTTTGCTGAGCAGTTTACCTAGAAAGATACGATTTTTTTTTTAAAATCGCGATTTACAATTTTTTCGGGATAACTCAGGAACGAATCAAGATAAAGGAGAATTTTTACAGATTCTTTAATCACCTTGAAAAAATGCAACTTTTTTCTAATTTAAGGCTTAATTTAAGCTACCCTTCATCTCTTATGGTTTCCGAGTTGTCCACCAAAACGGTCAAAAAATTTTTAGGAATAAGTCAGCCATTTCTTAACCGATTTGAATGAACCAACTGGTCCTAAATTAAATTAAATTAAAGCGCCGGCGATTAAAGCTAGCCTCACAAAAAACTACAACAGATGGCGCTACCGTAGCATGTCTAATGATACTAACGAGTTATAAATTAGAGGGCTATTAAGTATTAGTAATTAGTTAGTACTGAAAATAGGCTTTTTGTGCATCGCTGTTACTTTAACCGTGATGGTCATGAAAGCGTGAAAACACGCCAAAACACATTTCATTTAAAAATCACAGAAAATTAATACCTACTTAACTTAATCAACTTCTGAAAAAACATTTTTCAAGACAAAAGAACGGTCTTCAAGGCTATTTGGTCTCATAACGATTGGTTACGTTTGCTCACCAATCACCACGCACTTAAACTACAACCTTTAAAAAAAGTAGATAACAATAATAGGAATTCATTAATAGGAATAGTTCCTAAGGAAGAGCCATGTGTCGTAGTTTCTTATGGGGTTGGAAAGTCTGATTCTTTAGCTTTCATTTAAGACCACGCTCATCTAAATCGGTTAAGAAATGGTTAACTTATTCCTAAAAATATTTTGTGCTGGTTTTTTATGGGACACCCGATACCATTTAACATTAATCAATCAATAACCTTGCAATAAGTGCCACCGGACCCAGGGGTTTTATAATAAACTACTATCTGTGCTACGCTAATCTAGTAATATTACCAATATTACTAACGATTAGTATAGGTCCTTTAAGCGTGACGTCATGCCGCCATGTATGGCCGTATGCGCAGTCATTTTTTGACCGCCGACAGAATTTACTTGAATGTCTACTGTCAGTTATGTGTCATTTTTCATCATTGTAGGTTAAAATAGCACGTGGTAAACGTGAAAGGTCCCAGATTCTGTTGACAGTAGTGACAAATGACGTATAAATGCACTAGAAATGACACAAGATCAACGCATGCGTATCATACGGGGCCAACCCCCACCAGTGCCTTAAACGACCTATTAGATTTGTTGTACTTTATTATGAAACCCAGCACCCAGCCCTGGTGCCGCCTCTGCTTGGAAACATCCTATTGGCTGTTGTATCTCAAAGTACAATCTGTCAGGTGTCATTGTCATGTCATATGTCAAGTTGTCAAATTAAAGTCAAGCAAATAATTAGACTAGTGCCCAAATTAAACCAAACATGTTTTTTAAGTAAAATAAAATGCAAAAACCCACCAGAATCCCGAAATGGAGAACAACAAACAGGAGTTTTCAAACAGCAACAACATCGACACGAAGGAAAACCCATTTGTGTACTTGGACATAAGATTTGGATCAGTCAAAGGTTATTAATTGTTCTTATTTTTGTTTAATCAATAAATGTTGTACAGCCGGTAGAGTTGTGATAGAACTCTTCAAGGATATATGCCCAAAAACCGCAGAAAACTTTCGAGCCTTATGCACAGGTGAAAAAGGCTTGGGAAAATCAGGACGGCCTTTGTGCTACAAAAACACCATTTTCCACAGAGGTGAGTTGATTTTGCCATTTTTAAGTTGGCTTTGGTTTAAAAGGGATGTAAAATTTTTGACATTTGGCAAGCAAGCATCAAAATTCTTTGTGGATTTTTTCTCAAAAAATGACCTGTTCTTGCTGTGCGGGTCCTGCCGAATGTTGCTTACCACCTGACATAAAATCTCTCCAGAAGTGGAGAAGTGACTTTAACAGTTTGAGAAATCAGTGGTCAGATTACGCCGTTAATGAAATGAGTAATTGTAAGAAGTGTCAGTGTTGTTGCGGGCAGAAGAGCAGTTGTTTAAATGATTGCTCGAAGTTGTCTAAAGGAAAATTTGGGCTGGCCTGGATTGCGGAAACTGATAACAAAAAGTGTTTTTTACCGACGGGCTGGCAACTGGAAATTTGTGACACCCCGTCAAGAGTGGAAAGTGAATGTAACAAAATGATGGAGTGGGTAAATCCCCCGCCTTCTGAGGAGCACTGTTGCAACGGGTGCTGCCCGCAAAGGAAACTGCAGCCAACTGGATGTTGCAGAAATAAAGTACCTCACTGTGCTGCAAGGTTGATGCCCCCAAGCCGTTGTTACTGTCAGCAGCCGGATCGTACCTCTTGTGATTACTACTGACCTTATTTCATGTTTTCATGACAATTTCATTTATTTAGGTGAATCATCAAATAAGAAAAGTTGCTCTTTTAAGGACAGCTGCTGTTTGAGCCCCTGCACATGTAATTTCTGATCGTTTTAATTTGAATGACAGCACCAAAAAGTTTACTTTATGTGTCTAGGTGATAAAGCTGTGGCAACTGCTGATGAAATTGCAGAATGTAAGAAATTGTTGCAACAAGAAGAAGTCAAAAAAATTGTACCAGCAAACAATGAACAGGCAAAAAACAACAAAATGGGACATAGAAGAAGAAGAAGATGATGATTAGAGATCAGAACACTTATTTCCTTTGTTGCTTTAATAAATGCTTTCTTATCTTCTATTAATGTTGGTTTAAGTGCTATCAAAATTTAACGTCATGGACGATTTACTGATAATCAAAAAGTGTATGAATGCCAAGTATAATTATTGAGATGTAACTTTATGCGTATCAGTAAATAAGTTAACAAAACGGTACTAGTTGAAATATTGGTGTGTTTCAGTGGTTCCAATATGTATGGTTCAAGGGGGTGATGTGACCAATGGGGGCGGTACTGGCGGAGAAAGTATTTACGGAGACAAATTTGAAGATGAAAACTTTGTTGTTACAGTAAGTAAGCATGCCATGTTTTGCCCATATCAAACCAGTGAGGAAAGTGACCATTTTCCCCATTCTTTTATTTTCTCCGTTAGTACGTTAGTACGCTGTTCCTGATCAGATTTGATTCGTCAGTTAATTAAAAAAACTTAATTACAGTTAAATAATAAAACTGCTTAGGTAATTTCAGGTAATACGTATGCAGGATGGTTCTGTTTTTCGTTTCCCACTACCAACGATTGGCATCGGAAATCATGAGTTGGAAAATCGGTTAAATTATGGTTAAATTAGAAAAAAAGTTGCTCTTTTTTGGGGCGATTAAGAATCTGCAAAGAATTCTCCAGTATCTTCTTTCGTTCCTGATTTATCCTGAAAAGACTGAAAATGGTTTTTTGAAAAAAAAAGAACGTTATCTTTTCTTACGGTTGACGGTATTTAAATGAAACTTATTGGAACATTTATATTTTTAATGGCTTTGAAACTGTAGGCCCGCGACTTTTTACTGATATATCGATAAAAATGTGTTGTCGATATATCGCCATATCGATAAGTTATCGATATACCGATATATCAATTAGTCGATATATCGATATGATGTATCGGCATGGTTATCGTTAAACAAATTCACCGATAATTGCCGATAAATTCGAGAAATATGGGTACAAAAATATCGATATCTGCATTAATATTTCGATATATCGATATATGAGTATATCGATAAATCGGTTTATCGATATATCGAGATATGTATATGTAATATGCCGAAGCATATGCTCATGATAAAAAAATCGTGAGGGTAAGTACATATAGGGCAAGCATCAAATTTCCACCAAGTCAATTTTTTGTGTTGGGGGTTGAAGGGGGTGCAATTTTTCCGTTCAATTATTATCCTCAGGGGTTGAAGGGGGTGGGTTTCGGGGGCGCTTCCTTGGTACCTATCCTCCAATAACAGTGGTCCAAATCTTAAATTCATTTGCGCTCAATTAGTATCTTCCAGTAACAAGCAGTCTAAGGGTTAAATTTCCACCGAGTCAATTATTTATGTTTGTCAATTTTTCGTATTTGGGGGTTGAAGGGGGTGGTTTTCGGGGTTGCAACTTTTTGCGTTCAGTTAGTCTGTTTCTGTTGTAGATAGCCCAAGGGCTCAATTTCATCCAAGTCAATTATTTGTGTTCGAGGGTTTTTTTTTGCGTTCAAAATAGTCTCCTGCGATAATGAGTGGTAAAAGGATTAAATTCCGTCCAAGTCATTTTTTTGTGTTTCGGGGTTGAAGGGGGTGAGTTTTAGGGGCGTAGTTTTTTTGTTCAATTCAAATCTTTCGGTTGTAGGCGGTGCAGGGGTTAAATTTCCTCCAAGTCAAGTTTTTGTGGTTGGGGGTTGAAGGGGGCGAGTTTCAGGGGTGCAATTTTTTGTGTGCAATTAGTTTCCTCCGGTAATAAGTGGTCCAAGGGTTACATTTCCTCTAAGTGAATTTTTTGTTTCAAGGTTGAAGGGGTTGAGTTTTAGACGTGCTATTTTTTTCTCTTCCTGTCGTAGGTGATCCAAGGGTCCAAGGACTAATATATGTTCAAAACTTTTTCTGGGCCATTGATTCAAAGTTATCGAATTGCTTGAATTTCAAGCAACATTTATGTGAAATTTCGAGTTTCAACCCCTAATTTGCACCCCTTTCTGTTTCATCTTGCAGAAAAAACCATCCCTTATCAAATAATGTGAAAATATATGTGGTTTCAGACCTCCATGTGCAAAATATTTGAGAAGTTTTCGTATTTTTGTGATTTTCAACCCCTAAATTTCGTCCCCCAAAATTGACACTCCCTCACCTTAAACAGACTTGTACGTCAAAAACGCATATCAAGTTTCAGTAAAATATCTCCACTGGTTCTCGAGTTATTGCAATTAATAGTTTTTCGGTCCCAAAAAAAACCTCGCATTATCGCACTTTTACATCGAACGCTGCCTAAACGCTTGAAGATAGATTAAAATCGTATAAGGGAGAAATGTCGGCAACGAATAGACCTACAAAAAAGTCCGCGACAGCATATAAATATCTGTTACGGATAGCCGACAATAAGCCACTGAAGCTATTTTCGTCAAAAATTAAAACACAAAAACGATCTCGGTGGGCTACCCATCGTAGATAGCTATATGCCGTCGCGGACTTTTTTGTAGATCTTTTCATTGCCGACAATTCCTCCTTACAAACTCTTGCTCTAGCTTCAAGCGTTGAGGCAGCGTTCGCGATCACACGGCGAAAATTGTAATCTCTTTCAGTTTTTCACCCCTAATTTCCACCTCCCTGGTCCGATAAGGCCCAAAAACAATCCCCACCGAGATTTTCGGGGTATACACATGTGTACAAAATTTCAGCTCGATATCTGCTTTCGTTCTCAAGTTATGCGATGGAGAGAGTAGACGGACGGTCGGCCGAGCGAGCGAGCGAATTCACTAAAACTACAGTGCCTGCGCATATGCTTCGACACTAAAATACGTTTTTTTTTCTTACACTTGCAAAGTTTAACCAATTTCTATGATGTTTCTACATTATTTAACAAAATAAAAACAGATTGTATATAATTATTTAGCTGAAATTTGTGCTCCGAAAGTTTATATCAAATTCAGCCAATTAGAAAAGTACATGCGGGAAGCTCCGCCCACTAAGTTCGTACCGACATAGTTCAAGCTAATAATACTGAATAGTTTGTCGGCATTTATGACGTCATATACAAGGTGTAATCGATACTCGTCGCCAAATTTCACTAGTAGATTCTTCTATGAAAAATATGAAAAAAGTTGTTATGCCTTCTAAGGGAGCTAGAGCCCCTTAAAGGGGCCACTTTGAAAGTGGTGTTTTCTCAATATCTTCAAAACGGTTTTAGGTAGTACCGTGAAATTGGGTATCTTTGTCTGATGCTGAATTTATTGCTGTGGAGAAAATTTTAAGATTTTGATCATTTTGGGCAAACATTTTTCTAATTCGTTTTTTCTCAAATTGGACACCAGAGTCTGAAAATTTTAAGTTTTTTACGTAAAAATGGTACTCTTGTGTGACATCGATAGGATGCACCATTTTCAAAAAAAATGGCGCTTCACGGGCCGCTTATGATCAAAATTTTAAAATTTTCTACATGGCAATAATTTCAGCATCAGAGATTTACTAAAGATAGCAAATTTCACCTTGCTATCTTTAACTGTTTTGAAGAAATTGAGAAAACACCACTTTCAAAGTTGCTCCCTTAGGAGGCATTTTTCGGCATATGTTCATAGGAACTGTTTTCGTTTTTTCATGTTTTTTCATAGAAGAATGTACAGGTAAAATTTGGCGACGAGTTTCGTTTACACCCTGAATGCTGACTCGGAATTTTCATTTTTTTTTAAAAGTACGTAGTTTTGAAACATTTTATTTGCTGAGGAGGTCTTGACGATGTGTGGTCTTTATTATTTTGTAAGTTTCAAAAATTGTTGGAAACGCCCATAGAGGGGAAACGAAAAAACCACCACCCTTAAGTGATAGCAGTAGGAAAACCATAGATGGTGTGAAACTCGTGAGAATGGCCACTTTCACTCGAATAAACTGTCACTCGCCTTCGGCTCGTGTTGCATGAAATCTGGACACCTTTCCCCTTTTTAGCATGACTCTCCAGGCATACTGGGCATGTCACATAAGGGGCCAAATACGAACAGTTCACAGTTTTACATTACCACGGGTCCATGTCCTCACCTAGATGGACTTAACGTGGCATTTGGAATAGTGAGAAAAGGCTTGAATATACTCGTCGAAATGGCTGAAATTCCAAGGAGTGGCGATCGACCAAAGGAAGTGGGTTCGCCATAAAGCAAAAAAGTATTAAATTTTTTTTTCAGCCCATTCTTATAGTGGACTGTGGCGAATTCAGGCCCGGGGAAAAATGGAACGTGGGGGAAAAAGACGAAACGAAAGATATCTACCCCCCGTTCCCAGAAGACTGGGACCTAGAATATGAAAAAGAACACAACGGAGTTATAGAAGAAGCCATCTATAGGATTAAAGAGTCTGGCAATTACTTTTTTGAAAAAGAGAACCTTTCAGATTCTGAAAGGAAGTACAAGAAAGCTTTGCGATATATTAATTGGTACATTGGTCTCAACGTAAATTATAATAAGAAAAGGGTTAACAGGTTAAGAATAAATTCCTTGTTGAATTTAGCCGCCGTTCGGTTAAAAAAGGAGAAATACAAGGAAACTGTTGAGCTGTGCGACGAGGTTTGTTGGAAATCGTTGAAGGGTTTAAGCTTTTTTTATTTTTATTTTTAGGTGATACGTAGGGATTTTGAAAATGGAAAAGCGCATTATAGGAGAGCTCAGGCGAGGCTCGGACTGCTCGACTATGATAAAGCCATCTTAGATTTAAATAAGGCGTTACATTTGTTTCCGAATGATAAAAAGATTTTGGCTCTGCTGGACATAGTTAAGCAGGATAAGCTGAGCTATCTGATTAAAGAACGACAAACATACAGGAAAATGTTTAAGTGATTGACTTTTATTATACTTTACTATTTTTTAATAAACGGTTATGTTCGTAGTCAAGTTGTTAGTTGCCTTGGAGGGCTGATCACTCAAAAAAATTGTGTACAATTAATTCCAAACGGGAATTAGTTCCAATAATTCCAGTTTAATTCCATTAATTCCGATTTAGTTCCATTAATTCCATCAATTCCCGATTAATTCCATCAATTCCAGATTAATTCCATCAATTCCATATTAATTTCATTACTAATACCATTAGCTAATTAATTCTTTTCCAATACAGGGTGGTTCCTTTTTCACTGCTCACCATTGGCATCTCCTAAACTCTCTCCTAAACGTCGGTTAAATTAGAGAAAAGTTGCACTATTTCTTGTCGATTAAGAATCTGAGAAGATTTTCCCGATATCTTGATTCGTTCTTGAGTTATCCCGAAAAAACGGGAAAAAAACTGAAAAATGCGACTTTCAAGAAAAGTTCATATCTTTCTTACGATTGATGTTATTTAATTGAAACATTAATTGAACTTTTATATTTTTGACAAATTTTTCTGGCTAATTCAGGAACGAATCAAGATACCGGAGAATTTTCTTCAGATTCTTAATCACCAAGAAATAGTGCAAATTTTCTCTAATTTAACCGACTGCGTATCTTTTACCGTTTAGGAGATCCCAAAGGTGAGCAGTTAAAAAAGAACCACCCTGTATACTTCCATTAATTTAGTGCCAAATTAATTCTTTCTTGTAATACTAGACATAAAAATACTTTACACAAAAATTTCAAACCGGAAACATTTTGATATTATTATTAAGTTAAGAACAATTAATTAATGTATCGCCGAAGTCGATCTGTAGATAGTTTCCCTGGTTTTTTTCGTAAGAGCCAAACTAAGGTACTTTTCTTAATCGCAACAGACGTTAGTAGGCAAATTTTGTCTTTTCGTTTGATTAAACAACTCAAGAATTTTGAACCAATCAAACGACAGAATTTATGGTCAGTCGACCAATCACCATGGTTTTGATCTGAAAAACACCACGAGTGAAAAGCAGGACGGTTTCCCAGCGAAAAAATTTCTGTCAAATCAAATGTCATGGTAACGCGCATGGCAACCTCTTTTGTTGTTTATTATACAGGGTGGTCCGAAAAAGGAAAAGTCGTTTTTTTTAATGGAATGCCCTATTGCCTGGTATATTTTAGCATGTTTGCAACCCTCTTAGAAGCCTTTATTCATCTCTAAAATATTACGGGTTTTGAACCTCTGGTTTGGGAGTAAAAAATATTTTCAAAAAAATGGGAGTTTACATCATTCTGCTTAAAAATTCCCCATTTACGCAGGTACAGTTTTTATAAGAAAATAAGATGAAGACCTTGTTGTAGAGGCTCGAAGAAAGCTCTGATTCAATTTTAATTGTCACCCTATGTACAGGATGTTCAAAATTAATTTTCAAAATTTGAGAAATTTGAAGCTGTTTTTCTCAACTTTTTCAAATGGAACATCCTGTATATTTTTAGCTAGTGTAATGTAGAATTTATAAGCGAATATTTTCTGTTATACAAACATGTTGGTTATTTTCATCCGTTTTCGAGTTATTCCTAAAAATTACAAATTTTGTTGTATGCAGACAATTTTAACTTCTAAAATTGCAACATAAGCACTCAGGCTAATACTGTATAGTACTATGAACAATTTAATTAGTTCATGAAGACATTTCCACTACCCTTCCTTAACGCAACTTCATTTGAAATTTTGGTATTTTTGTTTGTTAGGAGTAGGCAAATTATTTTTATACTAAATGTTAAAGGTAATAGAAATGTCTTTTCAAGAACCAATTAAATAGTTCATGAACCAAAATAGAGAACATTTTGAACATTTAATTTTTTTGTAAGTACTTAACAATTGTCTGCAAGCAAGAAAATTTGTAATATTTGCGAATAACTCGAAAACGGATGAAAATAACCAATATGTTTGTAGGACAAAAAACGTTCCCTTATGAATCCTACCTTACGCTAGTTAAAAATATACAGGGTGTTCCACTTGAAAAAGTTGAGAAAAATGTCCTCAAAGTTCTCAAATTTTGAAAATCAATTTTGAACACCCTGTACATAGCGTAACAACTAACATTGAATCAGAACTGTTTTCAAGCCTCTGCAATAAGGTCTTCATGTTATTTTCTTATAAAAACTGTACCTGCGTAAATGGGGAATTTTTAAGCAGAATTATGTAAATTGCCACTTTTTTTGAAAATATGTTTTTACTCCCAAACCAGAGGTTCAAAAGCCGTAATATTTTAGGGATGAATAAAGGCTCCTAAGAGCGCTGCAAATATCCTAAAATATACCGGGCATTCCATTTAAATCAAGACGACTTTTCCTCCTCAAAATTTTTGGGACCACCCTGTATAATTAAAAAAAATTTTCCTGAAATGCGCCTTCATTAATAGTTTAAGTATGTACCTGAACGAAATTCCTAACTCGGATGGTTTAGGCGCTATGGAAGCCCGACGCACTGTTGCAGGACCCTGTACAGGGTGTCTCAGAACGCTCGCACCATATTTTAATGGAGTATTCACGATTAAATTTTGAGTTAATTCGTGTTTTTGAAAATTTCCAGGGTCCTAGGTCCTAGGTAACAAGATACTATCAATGAAAATTTAATATTGTTGTATCTTGTTACCTAGGAAACAGTGCATCTAATAATAAGTTACCTTATGAAGCAATTCAGAGCTGAAATCTGATTGGTCCTTTTAAATCTCTTATAACTCGAGAACTATTGGACCCTGGAAATTTTCAAAAACACGGATCGACTCAGAATTGAACTCTGAATACTCTATTAAAAGGTGGTGCGAGCGTTCTGGGACACCCTGTATACGAAACTAAAATATTGTATTTTATTCGGAGTTTAAGTGACATTATGTGACTCGTATGGATTTAATTCTTAAACTTCCATAGTCCGTCACGTAATGTCGGACTTAAACTGCTAATAAAATTAATATCTATCATTTACAAACGAAAAAAGACAAAATTTTTATACTAATGTTTGTTGCGCGTCATTTTGGTACCTACTTATTTGCAGCTACAACGGCAATATCATTGTTGCGGAAAATTGTCGTAAACTCCTCCGGAGTTTAAGACTGTTTATAGGCCGCTCAAACATTTAAATGACTGTTAACCTTGTCAACACAGTCATTTAAGTAAATAATTGTTAAGTGACGTTTGACAATAAACACTTTTTATAATAATAATAATAATATGATGGTGGTATAATAACAAGAAGTAGGATTGTATATTATTTATTAGTGGGGAGGTTCCAGCCGCTTCCGTAGCTGCCCATTTTTTCATGTTGACACATAATTAAACGCCGCATTGGCGTCCTCTTTAGTGTAAAGTCCCGTCACATATTAACGGAAGTGGGGGTTGTGTGTCTCAGGCTTTTTTTCTGTTGGTTTGTAAACGGGGTTTCAGTTCTGTCAAAATTCCTGTCATGGACAATAATTGACAACAAACACCCCTTTCAATCTCCGTTGTTACTGTTTATTGACACTGACAGTGAGTGAGTGGCGGGAGTTTTGACAGATGTGAAATCCCGTTTACAAACCAACAGAAAAAAGCCTGAGACACACAACCCCCGCTTTCGTTAATATGCGACGGGACTTTAGGTGCATAGGTATACAGTATCTTACTCGACGAGGTGTCCATAGGTATTTGCGTGGGGAATTCGATTTAATTTTTTTCCTGCTTCCCTAATTTAGTTTATAATGGAAATATCTCAAGTAATAAAGGAAATATGACAATTTAAAAGTAAGACAATAATAAAAAAAGACCCTGTACAACTAATTCCACTAGTGATCATCCCCCAATTTGCCTTAACGGTCTTGGAATCGTGTTTTAAAAACGTGCCGAGCCGGATGATGGATTAAATTTCCAACCCCAAAACAGTTCCAACAGCCACACATCAAAAGCAACGAAGCACCCAAAGCCCCAAATATAAAACATGTACTTCACATTGCTCATACTCAGAGCGTGGTACGGTTCTACATGCACCCAGTAAGCCGCCACCAGAGCCAGATACTTTAAATCGTCATACCATTTCATCAATAAACCAGCTTCTAAAATTTCATCGATGGACTTTTTGAAGCTCTCACCTAAAAAAAGACCTTTCTTCATCAAAAGCACCAGCTGTTTAATGTAAGCCGTTTCCTTCAAACAATACGTAGGTATATACGCTAAATCTTCAAATTGTGGCAAATCACCAAAAGTGCGATAAGCGAAAATAGCGGAAGTTCTATTAACCTCGACATCGTTCAGACAAGCAGTAAAGTTGACGCAGTTTATCGCGTTTTGCAATATAAATTCATTGATTCTATTCGTTCGTTCGTCTGTAGAGTTAAAGAAGAAATAATCTTTCGTCTCGTTTTCTGTTTGTATCTTCAAATTGCTGGTTAAAACATCTTCCATCGTTTTCAGTTCCTGTTCTATATTACTACCACTGAAGATACTGGTTAATTTGCCTTGAAATCCTATCGTAACTGTTAGGCTGTAAACTATGAATAAGGCAAGTAAAAACCTGTTGCGATCGTCAATTGGTTGGGAAGATACAGAAACGCCGATTAAAGTAGCAAAAGTTTCCTGGAAGCAACTTTGTACTGATTTAAAGCAGCTTTTTTCCACAACGCGTCTGCTTAAAATCCAAATCAGAAGAGACAAAGCGACATATACAACAATAGTCATTAGAAAAGTAATTAAATCTATTATGTGAATCAGTTTTTGAAAAATCGTGTCGATTCTGTTGGTAGGAACGCATAAGTGAACGTGACGAAACAAGAAAGGGTTGCTACAGTCAAAAAGTTCACAAGCCCTTTCTGATCGAGGGATAGGTGAAAGTACTAGATCTGCCCTTTCCTCCAAGGATTGATCCACAACATCGACATTCATCTCTGGAAAAAGTAGATAAGTCGTGTTAAAATTGTAGATTTCTTGAAGAATTTTCAAAATGTCGACGAGAAATCCATCTAAATCTTTGATTTCTGTTGAATTATCTGTTTTATAAGTTACTAGAGGCCAGGCATTCTGCAATAAGACCTTCACTGGGCAGCTATTCTTAAACGATATTTTCTTTATTTCCCGCCCTTTGGTGCACGAAGATATTTTCTTCACTTCTTCTATGCCTTCACATGAAAACCAACCATATTCCTCACTTCTGTTGTTATTTCTGACAATGAATGCTACGTAGTTTGAAAAATCAATCTCTCGTAGAATTCCTGCGTTAGCCAAAATTTCCTCTTCAGGATTTACAATCACTTGCTGGCATATTATTATGATTCTGCTCACTGGATTGGACAGAAGAACTATCGATTTTAGATCTTCAATTCTATTAATCAAAACTATATAGTATTTGTTCGATCTATTTCCGACTAGTAAAGGGTTGGTGACCATAATTTTCGAGATTAAACATTTCACAGGAATGTTTTCAACTGGCGGCAGGAATAAGGAAACTGTGTTGTTATCCGTAATGTATTTTTTGATAAACTGCATCAAGCAATTGCAGTCCATTTCTTGAAAGTTATTAGTTATTTGGTAAAAGTTGTATGACGTGGAAAAGTGTAATACAAGGAGTGCAATAAATATGCTGCAATAATTCATTGTTAAAACGTTGAAAATAACGAGCCTTTTTATTTAATACTTTTAATATTTAATTACACGATTATTTATATTATAATGTTACATGGGTGATATACATCAAAAATCTACACCCTGAAATTTCACCTGCCATTTCTACAAGAGAAATTATCAATGATTAATGATTGTGTTATCCATATGTTTCCTATAAGAAAAAATGTAATTTATTATTAATTCATAAGGACACGGGAACATCTGTGATCTGATAGCATAATATGTAATTATTGTTTTTCGTTCACGTGCGAGGCATAGAAAAATAATAGTGATACATGCTTATTTTATTTGTTACTTCAGGTACCACCTATACTTACTGATTTTTTTTTACTGTTTCACGCATTTACTTGAGGGATGAAATGAATAGGTACTTATAAACAAAATGAAATGAAAATGCTCACCTTCACCGCAACGATTTCACTTGATCGACTGTATCGAAGTGAATCGTCGCGGTGGGGCGGGCATTTTAAAAGTCCTCGACTGTTCTGTAAATCTCGCAATGTTGTTTCTTTAAGGAAAACGAATGTATGCAAATGAAGACAAAACATTTTCATTGAAAATTAATGTTTACAAAAACCTGACATATATTTACATTTCATTGATCTGAAGTCCGCTCAGGACGACATCAGTTGGCTTTAAATTTAAATTTAACATTCCTGCTTTGGGCATTACTTTGAAAATTGCCACAGATAGTGGCGGCCGTTTTAATTTTTCAAAAATTGACGTCTCGCAAACGGTAAAAGACACCAAATTTTATTGAATTAGAAAAAAATTATATTTTTTAGTGTAGATTAAGAGGCTGAAGAGAAATCCAAGATATCTAGATTGGTTAATGAAATATACTGAAAAGACTGAAAATTGACAAGGTGCTGTAACTTGGTTACTAATCGGCAGATCATTATGAAATTTGGTTCAATTACATAACTTTACACAAAGGACAAAGTGAGATGACGAAAACTTATTTCTAAGCCTTCTAAATTAAAATATGACATTTTTCGGTTTTTTGGGGTATATTTCTGTAATTAAGTCATATACAGTGTGTCTCATTTTAACTGGAACCACCCAAATATTTCGGTTAATCTTAACCGAATCAATGCGTTCTTTTTTCTGCATGTATAATATTTAATAAAGAGGCCAAAAATGACAAAATGGTATTAGGCATTTTTTTATCGAAAAATTTTATAAGGAAAAGTTGCTCAGAATGGCTCCAAATGGCTAAATCCGAAATTTCAGGAAAAAATTAAAATGTTGAATTTCTTGAGGAAGAATCACAAAATAACGAAAAGTTCAATATTTTTGCAACATAATGGGTACTGTGAAATAAAAAAACAATTGAAATGAATTGATTTGACATTTACTATCGGCTATGGATGGATAAAACTTAACAATCGCAGAAAAAGTTGAGATTATTAAGATTGTGTAAGATTTTCGTTTTTCTTAACAATTTCAAGGAACACCCCAACTAATCTGTCGCAATGTGCCACAAACAGCAAACATATGCGCTTCCATTGTTTTTTTATTTCACATCACCCGTTATGTTGCAAAAATATTGACATTTTCGTTACTTTATGATTCTTCCTCAAGAAATTCAACATTTTAATTCTTTCCTGAAACTTCGGATTTAGCCATTTGGAGCGATCCTGAGCAAGTTTTCTTTATAAAATTTTTCGATAAAAAAATGCCTAATACGATTTCGTCATTTTTGGCCTCTTTATTAAATCACAGTAGGCTGGGGTTTCGGTTTATGAAAAAAGCTGAGTATTACACAGGTGCAGATTTTGAAGCTCTACATGCGGAAAAAAAGAACGCATTGATTCGGTTAAAATTAACCGAAATATTTGTGTGGTTCCAGTTAAAATGAGACACACTGTATCTTGAATTTCTCTTCAGATTCTTAATCTTCTCTGACAAACACAACTTCTTTTTAATTACATAAAATTTCGTATCTTTTACGAGATGTCAATTTTTGAAAAATTAAAATGGTCGCCATTAGCCCCTGTCCCACAAGATTTATGTCAGACTTCCGTTTTTGTATTCTCCAGCATGAAATTAGTTAATAAAATAGTCAAACCTCTGCCATGTCGATTTCGTGTTGCAGCTATACTGTCAGGCGAATTAGAAGTAGGGGAGAGTGGGGTACATTCGACAGTCGTGTAGACAGTTTTGTAGTTTTTGTGGAGATTTTTCTTAAACCTCGCGAACTGAATTATTTTTGATGTGTCCTTTGGTACATGAGATTTTCTTGATGAATCTTAATCAGTGGGGATAATTTTATAAATATTTTTTTGCCAGTCATACTAGACAAAAAAAGGGTTTGACCCGGGACTAGGTCCCAACAGGCTGCAACTACGATGAATAGAGCCCAAAATAGCTTCCAATATTTATGAAAAACTTTGTACCAATTTATGCCTCCGGATCCGGGTTCGAAAAGTTATTGGCAATTTTAAAAACAAAGGCTTCGCTTCTCTTCGTTTTTTCTCAGATATTTCAAAAACTAAGCCTGATATGCTGACACGGTATGTTTACCTTTTTGATAGAGCATTAAATTCTCTATAAGAGCGGTCTAAGAACTATAGCAGACAAGTCAGTCGTTTGGTCCGTATGAGCCATTAAATTTTGGTATCCGGACTACAAATGACTGGAAACGAATTGTTAAAGAGGCATTGTAAAATAAGTGAAATTTGACGTTTTTATGTCACGATGTCAAACTTTAATGGTCCTTAGAGGCCAACCGACTGACTTGTCGGCTATTTATGATTTTAATAAAAGAAGGACATCAATGAATACTTACTCGAAACATGGTGGTTAAACGAAAATAACGGACGTCAGTCTATAAAGGTTGCCAATTTTGGTGATTAATGCACTACATTTGGTGCTTTTGGACGCTCTCATCATGATGGTATTTTGTGAAAAATTATTTATTTGTTAGTCGTTATTTGTCATTTTTGTGTCACAGTAATCTCAAAACTGGCAGAGCCGTACTGTTTTACCTACTGCTTAGACTGGCTCCCTTCATGCACTGAAATTATCGAAATCATCAATAGCTCCTTAAACCATTTTTGTAGAGCGCTCCATGAAAAAGTTAAGTGTTATCACGCTAAACTTCATTCACAACCACTTTATGTACATGACATAACAAAGTTTAACAATCGTCAACAATGGCTAGAAAAGTCAGAAGCTGTCATGAATAATTGTTGACCATTGTTAAAGTTTGTTACGTTACGTACGTAAAGTGGTTGTGAATAAGGTCTTAGTTTTAAAGATATTTGCGAAAAGACGGGGAAAAGCGCGCCGCTCAGGTGAAACTGAAAACTTCCATTGCCAATAACTTTTCATGCGCGGAGGTACAAAGTGCGGTATAAAATTTTTCCCAGGTTTTAGAGCCTATCTAGTGTGGTTGCAGCCTGTTAGGACTTAGTCCCGGAAAAAAGTCTAATATGACTAGCCTATTTTGTAATGGTCCAGTTTTCAACAAAATGGACATTTATGTAGGTACGTATTGCAGTACCTAACGTACCAAGTGTTCAAAATGAAGTTTTTAAGGGAAAAAACGGGAAAACTTTGATTTTTTTCTTGATCTAGGAGTCAACGCGACATTTATAAAATAAATTTAATGTATGTCATTGTAGTCTTATCAAATCTGTGATCAAATCCAGTTTTCAACAATAATAAGTTATGATTTCTGGCTTATCGATTTAAAATGTATACTCGCAACAACTTATTACACACGTTTCTAACTTCTACGTTTTAGCACAGCAAGCTAATAAAATCGATCGAAAAATCGAGTCGCCAAAAACATCAAATCTTTATAAATTAATGGATGTCTGTGTGTCTGTGTGTCTGTCTGCAATGTGCAATATACGTATCAAGGTGAAATTTGACACACATATTCAGTGGGCAATTTGTAGGTGCTGGAAAGTGTCTTTTTGACACACCAACTTTAAAATTAAATGCAAACCCCCATTTTTAGCGTCACCAAATGAAAGCTCTTCGAATTTTGCTTCTGAAAATGTATTCACACATTTTTAACCTTTATTTGTTACTCTTTGTGTGCAGGCAATGTCAAAACTGAAAGCCCATAATACAGTTAACTGTTTTGCCTGCTGCATAGACTGACTCCCATCATGCAATATCACATCGTGACGTCAGCCCGTGATTAAACATAAGCTTTTCAAGCCGAAAATAACAGACGTTGACGCAAGGCGCAGGCTAGTAATTATGCGCAGGCTTTCAAAATGTTTTTACACTTGCTCAGAAGATTACCAAAACAAAGTTTCACAACCGAAGTGACTAACCAAATCAAAGTCTTTCCAATAAGGGTTTTTAGTATAAGAGGGTCCTTTTCTAATTGTGATGTCAAGCCAATCAAGCGGCAGCGCACTATGCGCAGATGGTATACTGTTTATGGCGGCGCATAGGGGGTCTGACATGGCACATCTTCCATCCTTTTATGCTGAAAACCCTTATAGTTTCCCCATTTGATTTCTATGGGAAAGCAAAATTCCAAAGGTGACTACGGTTACAAAGTCTAGTGGAAAGCTGTTTAGACAGTCTGCGGCATGGATAAAAGCACCAAACAGAGCTAAGCATTCGTGGTGGGATTTCTGGTTCAAGTCCCAAAATCGCGAAAATTCGTCTAAGTCGGGCAGTTCACCGATCGTTTGATCGAAAACGAACTTAACCTATCTTTTCGCATTAGACCTGTCATCCTGTCAACATTTCGCAAATTTTAGGTGTTTTAATGGTTTTAATGTAAAAAAATGTACCAAAACGCTTGCGGGGCAGCTGCTGCAAGCGCTGGAGGTTGCGTAGGATCTGAAAGAGACTGTCACGGTTTAATTTCAAAAGAACCCGCTATTCCTGCAATCGAACACGATTACAGCGGATTTGATATCGTTAAAGCCACTCAGGTAACGGATTTCGTAATTTTTAACCCTGAAATCAACTAACAACTTACAATTACAGTATGGAGCTTTTGGGAGAGTCAAGGAACTGGTCGATGCTGGCTACGATGTTAATCAACGAGACAGTGAAACCGTTACTTTGCTTCACTGGGCAGCTATCAATAATCGCAAGGAAATAATTAAATTCTTTATTGACAAAAGAGCGGAAGTTGACGCTGTTGGGGGTGAATTAAACGCCACCCCTTTGCACTGGGCCACAAGACAAGGTCATTTGGATGCCGTTGTAATATTAATGAATGCAGGGGCGGATCCCACCCTGCGAGATGCCGAAGGCTGCTCTTGTTTACATTTAGCTGCTCAGTTTGGACATACTGCTCTTATAGCTTATTTTATTGCTCGTGGTGTCAGTCCTGATTTGGTGGATAGGTCGGGGATGACAGCTTTGATGTGGTCGTGCTGGAAAGTTTGCAGTTTAGATCCTACTCGGTTGCTTCTTACATTAGGAGCTGCCCCTAATGTAACCGATCATCAGGGAAATACTGCTTTGCATTGGGCTATATTAGCGAGAAATACTTCGGCAATCTCCACGTTAATACTGCAGGTAACTAATCAGGTTATTTTTAACTTCTACGCTCAAGGCGGAGCAGTATATAAAATCGATCAAAAATTCGAAATTGAACTGACATCAAATCTTTACGTTTCGGGGTCCCAGGAACCCAAAAAACTGGGGGGGATTTCATAGTCGGCAGTGGTGTACAAATTTTCGGCCGTGTTAGTGGAAAATGTTAGGCAGTTGTTGCAAAAATTGAGCAATTCGACAGTGGTCTATGAATTTTTAGGCTGTCGGGGGATTTCACAGTCGGCAGTGGTGTACAAATTTACGGCAGTGGCCTGAAAATTCGGCAGTGGTGTACAAATTTTGGGGGTGTGAAATGCGCCCCACAAAAAACCTATTTTTGAAAAATGTGTGTCTGTCCGTATGTCTGTGGACACGCTACAGCCGAAACTACTGAACTGATTTTGATGAAATTTGGCACACATATTCAGTGGGAGATTTGTAGGTGCTGATTAGAATCTGGGCTACACCGGCTCACGGAAAGTGCCTTTTTGGCACATCAACTTTAAAAATTTAAATGCAAACCCCCATTTTTCGCATTACCATATGAATGCTCTTCAAATTCTGCTTCTAAAAATGTATTCACACTTGGGCCCTTTTGACCAAAAAATGGTGCCGTGAAAAAAAAACTATGCATAAATGTATATTTTTATTACCGGATTTGATAACTGATTTTTTTTCAAGCCGAAAACCTTAGTGCCATTTTTTCGAAAAATGTCATTTTAGTGGCAATTTATTTTATTGTCTGTGCGGGAGAGGAGCTGATTAGATTTTGAAGCCGATCAGTCAACCCGAAGTGCCCTTTTGGCATAGCAACTTTCTTATTTTAAATATTTAAAAATTTAATAAATGCTGCTGTTATTAATCCAATGCAGTGCGGCGTAGAAGTTCCTGCCGTCTCCGAGACCGCCTTTTTTATTTTGTTTAGAAAGTAATGTAAGATTTAAAAAAAAAACAATCATGAAGGGCTGTGCCCAGGAGTGGCCCAGGATGATTCATGTCAAAGATTATGTCATGTCAAATGAGTTGACAGACTGATATCTGCACTAAATTGAAACATGCGTCATCCTGTACACAGCCTGCACCAATTATTAGAAATTGATTCAATTCAAACTAATTTTTGTGACGTCATATGCCGGAAGTGTCACTTTGGTGTGATGATTAAGTCGGCACATATAGAATAATAATAGGTGCGTTCGACTTGGAAGCTCCGTGCACTCCTCGTCCGTCTCTTTTTGATCTGATGATTTCATATATGTTTGTCGCATTCGTTCCTTTTGGCTTCACACATTTTTGACATTGTCGTTATGATAACAGGAAGCTCATTGACCCCAACTGGCGTTATGGGGCGGAAGGAGCATATGTTATCATGACGACAGTGTCAAAAATGTGTACAGCCAAAAGGAAAGAATGCGACAGTGAAATATGAAATCATCAGATCAAAAAGAGACGGACGAAGAGTGTACGGAGCTTTCAAGCCGAACGCACCTAATGTCAGTTTGTAGTTATCTGTCAAAATATCTAATGAAAGTATTACAATGTGGTGGTACTTCTTAGATGAAAGATGAGATTTTACAAATATACCTATACGGTGTGTCTCATTTTAACTGGAACCACACAAATATTTCGGTTAACCGAATCAATGCGTTCTTTTTTTCTGCATGTAGAGCTCCAAGATCTGCACCTGCGTGATACTTCACTTTTTTATAGACCGAAATCCCAGCCTACTGCGATTTAATAGAGGTCAAAAATGACGAAATCGTATTAGGCATTTTTTTATCGAAAAATTTTATAATGAAAAGTTGCTCAGAATCGCTCCAAACGGCTAAATCCGAAGTTTCCGAAGTTAAAATGTTGAATTTCTTGAGGAAGAATCATAAAATAACGAAACCGTCAGTATTTTTGCAACATAACGGGTGATGTGAAATGAAAAAACAATGGAAGCGCATATGTTTGCTGTTTGTGGCACATTGCAACAGATTAGTTGGGGTGTCCCTTGAAATTGTTAAGAAAAACGAAAATCTTACACTATCTTAATAATTTCAACTTTTTCTGCGATTGTTAAGTTTTGTCCATCCATAGCCGATAGCAAATGTCAAATCAATTCATTTCAATTGTTTTTTTATTTCACAGCACCCATTATGTTGCAAAAATATTGAACTTTTCGTTATTTTGTGATTTTTCCTCAAGAAATTCAACATTTTTATTTTTTCCCGAAGTTTCGGATTTAGTCATTTGGAGCCATCCTGAGCAACTTTTCCTTATAAAATTTTTCGATAAAAAAATACCTAATACGATTTCGTTATTTTTGGCCTCTTTGTTAAATCGCAGTAAGCTGGGATTTCGGTCTATAAAAAAAGTGAAGTATCACGCAGGTGCAAATTTGGGAGCTCTACATGCAGAAAAAAGGAACGCATTGATTCGGTTAAAATTAACCGAAATATTTGGGTGGTTTCAGTTAAAATGAGACACACTGTATAAAAAAATTGGCAATCTTGGAGACGGTAGAACCTTTTCGAAAAATGGCACTAAGGTTTTCTATCCGGTAATGCAACAGCTATCGAATTCGATAATAATAATTTCTCTTTTGCTAAGAAAAACTCAAAAAGGGGCCCTCTTGCCTCTAAAATGACAATTTTCGAAAAAATGGCTCCTCAGGTTTTTGATCCGACAATGCAACAGCTACCGAATCCGATAGTAAGACTTCGCTTTTTTGTAAAATAGATTCTAGACGAGGGCCATTTTGCCACTAAAATGACATTTTTCGAAAAAATGGCACTAAAGTTTTCGACTTGAAAAAGAATCAGCTGTCAAATCCGGTAATAAAAATATGCAGTTATGAATAGGTTGAGGGGGCAACCACTACTTTAGTCCGCGGTACACCCTTGGATTTAGTCCGGTTTTAGTTCGATTTAGTCCGCTTTTAATCCATTCAGTCCTATTTAGTCTCATTTAATCCAATTTATTTCCGTTTAGTCCGATTTAGTCAGAGCTTAGTGAATTTAGTCCAGTTTAGTCCGATTTATGTTGCGTTAGTCCGACACAGTTTAGTGCTAGTACAATATTATGTAAAATTGCGTCTACATTTTGTAAGGAAAAACAATATTATTAAATTAGAAAAATCTTTTAGGAACTGTAAAGTGAAGTAGGATGACTTTGGCCTTCGGTGTGAGATTGGCCACTTTCTAGAATTTGGTAGTGGCGCTCTGTAGAATTGCAGGACGAAATGAATTAAATTGGACTAGACTGAACCAAAGCGAACTAGACTGGACTAAACTGGACTAAAACAGGCTAGACTACACTAAAGCGGACTAGCCTGGGACAAATTGAACTAAATTGGAATAAATCGAACTAAATCGCACTCATCTCTGAAATTTCTACGAGGTATAGTACACATTTTGGGGTCCGCATGAGTCAATTTAGTCCGATTTAGTCCAATTAAGTTCACTTTAGTCCAATTTAGTTCAATATGTCCCAGGCTAGTCCCGCTTTAGTCCAGTCTAGTCTGCTTTAGTCCAATCTAGTCAGCTTTAGTTCAATTTAGTCCAGCTAGTCCTTGCAATAGTCCGGCCTAGTCCTATAGTCTGTCCGGGATCCACACGACCGGGATTCACCCTATTTCCATGGTGAATCATTGTTGTCAACAATGAATCGCCATGGAAATCGGGTGAATCTCGGTCGTGTGGATCCCGGACAGATATTAGTTCGTGGTACATTTCTTTTGTGAGTGGTTGCCCCGGTACCATTTTTAGGTTGCTGAACGAAATACAATATGTTTCATTAATAGTATCTTGTTACCTAGGAAATAGTGCATCTAACATTAAATTTTCTTATGAAGTAATTCAAAGCTGAAATCTGATTAGTCCTCTTAAATCTCTTATAACTCGAGAACAATTAATTGGACCCTCACAATGTTCAAAAACACGGATCGGCTCAGAGTTTAATCCATTAGAAGGTGGTGACCAAATAAATAGTTCTCCCTTATTACTTTGATGATAACTGATCTAAAATACATTTAAAGACCAATTTTTAACTTCTACGCTCAAGGCGGAGCAGTATACAGGGTGTTCGGTAGAAAACGCCCCACGCCATAGCTCCCTTATTTATGAACCGATTTTAAAAAAATTAAAAGGATTTCAAATGGCTGCTAAAATACTACAATCTGGGCGTATATACGCATTTTTCCAATGTCAACAAAAATGACTAACGACTACCAACTTTTGTTTTTCAAATTGCGACCTGCATATTTTTTGCTCCCATTTGATAGAGGACTTTTTTCTGAATTCATCCATACCATACAAGTCTTTTTTTCTACAGCAATTTATGAGAGAAAAAATTATCAAGTGCTGAAATAAATAAATTAAGATCATTTGAAAAATTGCAAGTGTGCCATGAAACAATGAAAATGACGGTTTTCAAACTAATGTCATTTAAGCGTCAGCGAGACAATTACTGACATTTTGGGCATTGTTAATCAAAAATATGGTAACATCACAGGGGGATAGTTGTACATAAATAGCTTTACTGATTAAAAACGCGTAGTAATTTCTAAAATTTATCTGCAGGAAAAACAAACAATACAAAAAACCAAATTTCAAAGTTTTTTATAAAACGCTGCATGAGTTATTTTACAAATAAAATTGCTCAAAGATATCTCCTTCATGTTCGATGCACAGCTCACATTCTTACTTCGCAAGCGGCGTTAAGTATCATGTTTTGAGGTAGGTATAGCTTAAATGACATTAGTTTGAAAACCGTCATTTTCATTGTTTCATGGCACACTTGCAATTTTTCAAATGATCTTAATTTATTTATTTCAGTACTTGATAATTTTTTCTCTCATAAATTGCTGTAGAAAAAAAGACTTGTATGGTATGGATGAATTCAGAAAAAAGTCCTCTATCAAATGGGAGCAAAAAATATGCAGGTCGCAATTTGAAAAACAAACGTTGGTAGTCGTTAGTCATTTTTGTTGACATTGGAAAAATTCGGATATACGCCCAGATTGTAGTATTTTAGCAGCCATTTGAAATGCTTTTTATTTTTTTTAAATCGGTTCATAAATAAGGGAGCTATGGCGTGGGGCGTTTTTTACCGAACACCCTGTATAAAATCGATCAAAAATTCGAAATTGAACTGACATCAAATCTTTACGTTTCGGGGTCCCAGGAACCCAAAAAACCTATTTTTGAAAAATGTGTGTCTGTGTGTCTGTCTGTCCGTGTGTCTGTGGACACGCTACAGCCGAAACTACTGAACTGATTTTGATGAAATTTGGCACACATATTCAGTGGGAGATTTATAGGTGCTGATTAGAATCTGGGCTACACCGGCTCACGAAAAGTGCCTTTTTGGCACATCAACTTTAAAAATTTAAATGCAAACCCCCATTTTTCGCATTACCATATGAATGCTCTTCAAATTCTGCTTCTAAAAATGTATTCACACTTGGGCCCTTTTGACCAAAAAATGGTGCCGTGAAAAAAAAACTATGCATAAATGTATATTTTTATTAGCGGATTTGATAACTGATTTTTTTTCAAGCCGAAAACCTTAGTGCCATTTTTTCGAAAAATGTCATTTTAGTGGCAATTTATTTTATTGTCTGTGCGGGAGAGGAGCTGATTAGATTTTGAAGCCGATCAGTCAACCCGAAGTGCCCTTTTGGCATAGCAACTTTCTTATTTTAAATATTTAAAAATTTAATAAATGCTGCTGTTATTAATCCAATGCAGTGCGGCGTAGAAGTTCCTGCCGTCTCCGAGACCGCCTTTTTTTTTTACAGAACAATTAGTGATGTGTAATTAATTCTTTTTCAGGGACAAGCTAGTTTAAATATACCTAATCACCGAGGTGATACTCCATTATCAATGCTGCAAAGCCAGTTGGGGTCGATTTGGATAGGTTCAAAAGTCTCCGAAAGGATTAGGGAAGCAGTGTACAGTGGGCATTCTAGGAACTATTTAAGTAAAATAACTAAAGATAAGGTAGGTGCAATGATTTTTTTTTGTATTAGATTTTTCTGTATTTCAAAATTTTTAATCATTTCCAGACTCAAAAATTTGTCAAACGCAAATGTTTTAGTTACCGTAGAACGGGGCTATTGGAGAAACGCGGGGTAATTTCGGATATTTTAAATTTGAATTTGGCACGCTTCTACTTGGAGCGGGTTTAACAGAAAAGTATTACTAAAAAATGTCGAGTAAACTCTTTAAAGTGTACCTTATGGCCGTGTAAAGGTGATCTATTGTCCACTGTCCCGGAAATAACGAAAAAAATTAAACGTGTCTTAGTACAAAACACACCAAAAACGAATTGCAAAAAATTTCAGTTTTAACTCTCAAACGATAAGTGTTACAGTTTTTAAATTCTGACAACAAATTCTTCATAGTTTTGTGAGTATATGTGAGTTATATTGTCTCAAGTGTCAAACATGTTTTAAACATGTGTACATGTGTACTAAAGTATGCATATTTCCGTTAATTCTGAGATTGAGGTTTTGCTATGCCTAAGTGATGACATGATTTACACATGGATACCTAATCTATTTTATGGTGTTTTTGTCCTCTTTTCAGACCTTATCGAGTTGAGATGATATTGAAATAACTTTTCAAATATGTTAATTTTTTTCCTTTTTGCATCCAATATTAGGACCAAAATTTTTTTTTTTATTTATAATTGTTTCCCAAAGATCTCCCAGGGTGGGTAAGTTTGCGTTTAACGTGCATATATGCCTAATTCCGAAATGAAAAAGCGTAAAATTTTTCCCTAATAGACCCGTTCTGCGGCATTTTTTGAACCATTTTTTTTTGATCATTTAGATGTCATTTGAAGTAAGCTTTAAAAAGTTGAAAAAGTAAAGTGACACATTGCTAACCTAACTAAATAATAAGTGACGCACTTAAGTACAGGATGTGAAATTTAAATGGTTAAACGCTTTAATCGCGTTATGGGCGTGTTTTAAGTCTGTTTTTCAAAATATTTACTTTTTCTAGCCTCGAAAACTGTCAGAAGCAGAGATTTTGATCTTTTCATCTAAATCGCATTAGTCCTTCATGTAATACAATTTGGTCATTTAAATATCACAAGTTGAAAGGACTCGGTTGTAAAAATAATAGTTACAAAGTGACAGATTGCTAACCTAATCTAATAAATGACATGCTTTTCGTATTAATAGCTTACAAAATGTGAAATTTAAATGATGGAACAATACAGGGTGTTGCCAATTTTATTGCCCACTATTGGGATCTCGGAAACTATAAGAGTTAGCAGATCGGTTAAATTAGATAAAAGTTGCTCTTTTTTAAGGTGATTAAGAATCTGTAAAGAATTCTTCGATATCTTGATTCGTTCCTGAGTTATTCCGAAAAAACTGAAAATTGACGTTCTAAAGAAAAATTCATAGCTGCCTAACAGTCGATGCTATTTAAATGAAACTTGGAACTTTTATATTTTGGAGATTTGTCAATTCAATGGCATTGATAAAAATTTTCTAGGCTTTCTAGATTTTGGGTAACGACAGTCAACTTTTCTTTTTTATGGTCGCCATATTGGGTTTTGTTATAGTTGAATTCAATTCCTTTCACATGTCACAAGAATTTGAAAAAGTCGGGTGTACTTTTTTACAGTCGTTTTTTCCCTAAATTTAGGCTAATTATACAAATTATTCACACCAAATTTCAAATTTTGACGATCTGTCAGTTGGTTACATTTTTGAAAAGCTAATTTTTTTGTGTATCCAATAGTATTAACTGTTAAAGTGCAATATGGCAGCTGTTAAAAATATTAAAGTCCCAAGTTTCATTTGCTTACCATCAACTGTTAAGAATTTATTATTTTTTCTTTAAAATAGCGATTTTCAGTTTTTTCAGAATAACTCAGTAACGACTCAAGATATTGGAATAGTTATTTACAATATTAGTGCGGTAAATTGCATTTTACAGCGCGAGGTTTTTTTGAAGCACGACGCGCAGCGGAGTGCTTTAATTAACCGAACGCTGTAAAATGCTTACCGCAGATTAGTATTGAACTTTTTGGCCGACGCGACGCAGTAAGTTGCAATATTTTGAGAGTTTTGGCGTTTAAATGCGAACACAGTAATTACCACCGATCAAAGTGGCCACTGATAACAAATGTCAAATTATTTAGATTTTAAGATGTCTGATAGTGAAAGTGATTTTTATGCACACCACCAGAATTAAATGAGATGGCCCAAAGTGTGTCTTCTGTCTAACTTCCACAGCTGTTCGCAATAAGATGGTGAAAAGCTACATGCCAAAAGTCAAAATAATGTCAACTGGCGAAAGATGGCGTACCCTCAATTGAAATAAAAACCTAAATTTAAATATTTAAACGATATTAATCAATTCAAAAGTTAAGTAAAGCGAAATTTCTATAAATGAGATTTATTGTTGTAGCGTTACTTTAATTTTTGAGTTTGCCTGTGAGCCAGTGTTTTTTCGAAATGATACCGCACCGGGGTGTTGTAAAGTGATGACGTAACCGTAAAATCGAAGTTACCGTGGACGTCAGTAGTGTGTAAAACTGTCATCTAGATGTCAGGAGGCCCAAACATTCTTTACAGATTCTTAATCACCCTCAAAAAGCACAATTTTTTCTAGCTCTAATGTTCTCCGAGACCTCAATAGTGGAGAACGAAGTTGGCAACACCCTGTATAATCTCCTTAGGGGTGAATTCAAAATCTCTTTTTACTCTTTCATGCTATACAAGATTATCATTTAAATTTCACTCCAAGTTAACCGTTAAAATTGAAAAACTTGGTTGTAAAAACAACAGTGTCAAACTAAAATGACAAAATTTTGACTCTTTTTAGCCTCAGAAACTGTCAAACCCAGATATTTGGATCATTTCCTTCTAAATCCCAATAAGGTGTGTTTTCACTTCGCATATTGCGGATTTGATTTCATTGGTCAACTGTTGAAAATATTGGAAAATTTTGAAAAGTTGACCAATCGCGGACCGTCCCGCAAATCCGCAATCCACGAAATGTAAACTCTTTTTAGCCTTTCATGTAATACAATTTGATCATTTAACTATCACTTCTAGTAAGTTATTAACGAGTTGAAATGTGAAATGTGAAATTTAAATGCGTTAACGGTATAAATTCTTTAGGGGCTAATTTCAAGTTGAAGTCGCACTGCGTCAGACCATCTCAGACACAAGTGCCAAAACAGCTGTTGCTATGGTAATAGCCCAAAACAAACGATTTTAGATGATCTTGCTTACATATTTTCTTAGCTAGTCTATCCTGCCAATTTCTAGTATACAGGGTGTCTCAGAACGCTCGCACTTAATTTTAAAACTAAACAAAAATAACAAATTAATAATAAATTTTCTTATTGTTGCAGCGGTTGAGGTGGTGGTGCATGGTGGGCACCCCCTTCCTAGCATTCTACATGGCGGGCTCGATCTTAGGCACAAATCTAATAATCCTAATCAAGTTATTTCTGTTGGTATGTCTGTACATTGTTTTACATTACGCCGGTCAAATCTTATACGATGATCGTCTGATGGCCCTCTTGCCTTTAAGTATTTACCTGTCGACAAAATTATGGATGTACTTCACTTGGTTTATCTATATCGTGCCATTTACGGGCTTAATAACAACCGGTGTCTTCCTTGCCAGTTCTGGGCTGTTGTGGTATTGTTTCATTAAATCGTGGCTGGGTGATGCGGGCGTTATCTCAGCCTCGCAACAATTAAGGTTTAGGGTGAGTAGTTTTTTTTTTTGGTTCCAAACTGTCATTTGTGTGATTCGTATATTGTTGGTTGCAGACTATTATAGAATTAGCTGAACAGGGTTCGGGGGGGTTCGAGCCGGCTACATTTTGTTCCACTTGTCTAGTTCGAAGGCCTCTACGTTCGAAACATTGCTCAGTTTGTAATGTGTGTGTGGCCAGGTTTGACCATCACTGTCCATGGGTGGCTAACTGTATCGGTAAGTGAAATGCTTAACTAGAGAAATATGTGTAGTGTGTTTGTCCTTATGATTGGTTGATATTATTAATTGATGACGTCATTTGCTCCAACTCAGTAGCTGATTGCAGTCCTGCGGAAGTTTAATGTTTAAGACACGTGTTTAGGCACTAAAAAATATGAAAAGAAAGGTTTCTTAAAAAGAGTATTTTGACGAAAATTGAAGTCCGTTTAACAAACCCACAGAAAAAAATCTAACTCACACTGCTCCTGTGTTCTTTGGAAAATAATTAGTCTATATTAAAAACTTACCGGTGTTAGTTATTTTCTGCGGTAAAACTTGCTCTCAAATATGTTTGTGTCAAGAGAAACTTCTTTAAAGTTCTTAATATCTTTCACTTACTGCCGTTAACTGTATTTATAATACTTTAAACCTGACACGAAAATCCGTGAAATTCTTAATAAATTGTATGCAGGGTATTCCCTAAGTAAGGTGATTCTTCACCTTAGTGTAAGACCGCTGCTTCTTATGGACAAATGTCCTAAAGTGCTTGATTTTCAAGATATAGGGTGTTCAAGTTTCGAAATATTCGTAAACTTAAATTTGGTTCCTTTTTTGTGTTTTTTTTTCCATGGAAGTCCTCAAGTTAATGAAAATTTGCGTAAAGAGTGGTCAAAAACTCTTCCGAGTTTTGAGACACCCTGTATACTCAGAGCTTACTCACAACCAGACTTTACACACGTAACGTAACAACCTTTAACAATCGCCAATTATTCATGACAACGCCTGACGTTTCTGGCAGTTGTTGAC
Source organism: Pycnomerus fuliginosus (assembly GCA_963924575.1). Classification (NCBI taxonomy): domain Eukaryota; kingdom Metazoa; phylum Arthropoda; class Insecta; order Coleoptera; family Zopheridae; genus Pycnomerus; species Pycnomerus fuliginosus. The sequence goes on from OZ004622.1 coordinate 19,750,132, forward strand.
GATTGTTAGAGCTTATTCATAACTACTTTACGTACGCAACGTAACAAGCTTTAACAATGGTCAACAATTATTCTGACCTTTCTAGTAATTGTTGACTATTGTTAAACTTTGTTATGTCACGTACGTAATGTGGTTGTGAATGAGGTTTTAAAATTTGTTATATTACGTATGTTAAGTGGTTGTGAATAGGGTTTTAGACCTTTTTTGCTACACTAGAAACCAGACCTATAAAAAAATCTTTCAAATTTAGACAAGATTCTTATTAACCTCCCCACTCCACTTCACCATTTAAAAAAAAAGGGAGGTTACTGCAATCACTAAAATTTTCGAATTCGAGATAAGACCGGATCTGTACGTTTTGAGGTCTCAGGAACCCAAAAAAGTGGTTTTTAAAATGTGTCTGTATGTATGTACGTACGTACGTTCGTTCGTACGTACGTTCGTTCGTTCGTTCGTAAACACGCCACAGCCCAAACTACTCGACCGATTTGGCTGAAATTTGGTACGTGTGCATGTGATAACCCAACTTAGATCTGTAAAAGCTTTTGGAGCCAATCGTGCAACCAGAAATGCCGTTTTGGCACATCAACTTTTAAATTTTAAATGTAAACCCCCATTTTTCACGTCACAATAAGAAAGGCCTTCAGATTCTGCTTCCAAAGATGTATTCACTGTGAGTGCCCTTTTGACCAAAAACTAAAAATATCGAGATTTTTATCGGACTTTAAAATCGCGGTACAGCCCAAGCCCCTGAACCGATTTGGCTAAAATTTTGCACATGGGGATTGTATTACACGTCGAAGAGCTGAACAAATGTTGGATTCAATCGACCTACGGAAAGTGCCGTTTTGGCACACCAATTTCCAAATTTAAAGTATTCTCTCATTTACCCATCCAAAACAAATTTTTGAAAGATTTATTGCCACCATCAGAAGGGTCTTCGAATTCTGGTTTTAAATGAGATAAAATTTATTCGCATTTATTACCCTTTGGGTAGAAAAATCGAAATTTTGAAATAACACTGAAACCACGTTATAGCCCAAACTACTGGAAGGATGTGTCTGAAATTTGGTACATGGAGGTCAGGTGACCCGTTGAAGAGCTGAAAGGCTTTTGGGAGCAATTGGTTAACGGGAAGTGCCATTTAGGCATATTAACTTTAAAATCTTAAACACAAGTCACGGAAATCAAAGACCCACGCGTTGGGGAGGTTCCAGCCGCTTCTCTGCTGCCTTTTTTTTTATCTTTATAACACAGACTCTTTCTTGCCCAGATTTAGTTGTCAAATAACAGTCATTCGTCATTTTAGCATTTTACCATGCAAAATGAAAGTCTGTATTACACAGCTCAACGCTTAGACGACACTCTCCGACACTCTCAGTAAATTAAATTCGTAGTTTAAGTTGTCTGGATTAGTCGAAACACCAATTTTTGTAGTAAAAGTGTAGAAAATCTAAAAATGTACAATACACCATTGAAAAAAAAAATGAATCGCTATCGTTACTTTGACATGTCACATCATAGAGACGATTTAATGACGCCACTAATACTCAGTTTATACAGTTTGCAATGCTGTTTCCCATTATAAAAGGTTTAAAAAAGCTTTTTTTAAATCGAAAAGTTACGAGTTACTGGGCGTATGGACTAACTGATTGGTTTCTAGACATTGATAATAATGAAATTTGCCTTTTGTATGTCTCAACTAAGAACCCATTGGTTCTCTACTGTTATGGAATTAAATTTTAGTTCATAAATTCAAATAGACAATAGGCAGTCAGTTATAGCCATGCGTGAGCCATTTTGAGAGTTGTATTGCGATGCCATATTATATAATACCAACCAATACACTCGTATTTCCGTGACCGCTAACTTTTATGTTATCTTTTTGTTTTTGATAATCAGGTAGTATGAACTGCCCCTCACTTGCGTTTTGACTGTTTTACTGCTTTTTGGTTTGTAGCAATGACACTATACTGAGAACTGATGAGCAAAGCGTGTAAACACGTGGAACAAAAGTGACATTTGACAGGTGACAGTTTACATTCCGTTAGGCCATTGATCTAATATAACTATGGATGGGGCTGGTTCATGTTAGGCTTGGTTCTAAGATATCTGAGACAAGTATATATTACTGTCACTCTCTTACTCATAAACACCCTGCAGTATCACTATCTTTCTCTAAATCACGTGCTAGTGAAAACAAGAAGCGGGGATAGCTGTATAAATTTGCGCATGACACCGAATTTAGAATGAGTTAACCGATCTCTGCTGAACGGACATAATACGTCTGGTCCATCCATAGTTATAATAGATAGATAATATGTTAGGCCAAGTCTGGGCCAACACAAGACCATGCGGAATACATTTTACACTTAACATTATTGATCATAGATGGCGTTGGCCTTGTAAATATCGCCTATAAAGTACAAGCTAAGAAAAAGCAATACTTGTCCACAATCAGCTGATGTGGGCGGAGCTTGTGACGTCATCGCAATATTTTTTTTACTTTATTTACCAGAACAAATATAATATAATACGTGAGAAAAAAAAGTGTAAAACGATAAAATATGTTGGTGGTAAATCTCAAGGGCGTTCTCCCATACGAAACGAGGACTCTTCTTCCACACAGCCTTGCCAAAACATAAATAACTAATTATAGCAAGACGGGAGAACACGTTTGGCAAAGTGAAACAAAAATATCAAGAATTTTGCAAACATGAAGCGCTACTTTACAAAAATAAACAGCAAAAATTTCAGGTGCTAAAAACCACAAGTACTTCATCGGCTTCCTGGCCAACCTCGTGCTGATGTGTGGCCAGATGATAAACGGCTCTATAGTTTTTTGGAAAAGCCAGGACACGTGCAATATCACTCTGTCCGAAGGTTATTGGCGGTTTTTTCTCAACATAGGCCAATGCGATACTTGGGTGGCTTGGGTGGCTACCAATGCGTTATTTCACTGTTCCTGGGTGTTTATGCTTCTCATCTGTCAGCTTTATCAGGTCAGTCAACTTTTGTCAGTCACAGGGCTTCCAGTGGAGTCATTTAAATCATTTATAGTCATTTATTTTTTTAGTTTTCATTTAGAGTAATTTTTTTCACATCTACGTCATTTATTGTCATTTTTTTTGGACTAAAATAGATTTTCTCCTCAAATGATAAGTTATTGATGGATCCCACTCTACGTCACTGATAAAGAGAACGTCACGCCACCGAAAAAACCTGTCAAAAAGCATTACAAGCTAATAGCCGTTTTTTTGTCGATTTTGGGTTTTAAATTACAAACGTTTAAATGTGATTGGGTGTATTTGCCCATTTTCTTGATTGTTGCCTAACGACAATGTCACAGCGCTGTCTGTTTCAAAAGGTGCGTTCGGCTTGGAAGCTCCGTGCACTCCTCGTCCGTCTCTTTTTGATCTGATGATTTCATATTTGACTGTCGCATTCTTCCCTTTTGGCTTTACACATTTTTGACACTGTCGTCATGATAATAGCACATGTTATTATGACGACAGTGTTAAAAATGTGTAAAACCAAAAGGGAAGAATGCGACAGTACTGGCGGAGGAAGCTTTGAAACTGACACGAGTTTGACAGTTTTATTAAATAAATTTCTAGGAAATTCGGAAAATGGACCAACCACAGTTGAGTGTTTGTGTTTCAAACCGCAGAATCGCAAAAAAGCGCGGCTATGACTTAGGGGGTGTTCAAATTGGTCAGTGCCTTCTTACGGGTTCTAATATAAGAAAAAAATTGGAATATATGATACGCTGAAAAAAAACACTCATGAAAAAAATGTTGTATAAATCTCGCCTACGCCTCGACTGTCCATATTTTCCTTCGCCGCGTAAAACATCACTTTCACGCTTTGGGTTATAAACTACTATAATTTCTTCAGTCATTTTCATATTTACCGAGGTCATTTTTTGGGTCATTTTTTTGGAACTAGTCAGTCATTTTTCTCATTTATTTTTGCGCTGGAAGCCCTGCAGTCAAATCTCCCGTTTAGTAATAATAATAACTCGTTTCTAGATTTCTTGCTTGGGGATGACGACTAACGAAAGAATGAACAGAGGTCGCTATAATTACCTGTTGAGTAACAGCGGGAAAAGCCCATTTTCGAAAGGGCCAATCAAAAACCTCCTCGAATTCTTCGATTACACTTGCTTCGGTTTGTTTAAGCCCGAGAACAAGGATTGGCTAACCAGCTACGATTTAGACAAGAACATCGAACATCAACCGTTGCTTAAGAACAAAGAAAATTTTCAGTATGTATAAAAATTAGGAGGACGACTGATTTCATTTTAATTTATTTGTGATCCGTAAGCGATTTTAGCTCTCTAGGCATTAAAACATTCCTTTATTGCTAAGGGCGTCGGATAATATGTTGTACATAATGTTTATTGTACATAAGATTCCATGAAAACATTCAGTACAAGCGTCGAGAATGTTTCTTTAGCGTATCATCGTGTAAGATTATCTAGTCAATAATTTTAATACTGTACTGTACTTAGGGTATAACGTGCACTAAATAAATTCAGATTTCAATAATTTTTTGGATGACTGCGATTTGAACTACCGTTGGTTCACCAAAATCGAGCAGGCCCTGAAAGCAAAATTGAACGACACGTTTAAACTCAAGTAACCTCTCACTAATCATAATTTACGCGATTATTAGTGAGATGCAACGCTGTATCAGTAAAGTTACGACGTGCCGTTCAAGTTTCACGGCCTCCTTGACGTTGATCAAATGGTACTTATGCTATAACGGGTGCTTCATAAATCCTTGATCATAATGTGGAAGTGCATCTGTTATATTGTCTGTTCACTGTATACAGGGTGGTTCCTTTTTCACTGCTCACCATTGGCATTGGCAGATCGTCAAAATTTGAAAATTGGTATAAATAATTAGTATCAGCCTAAACTTAGATGAAAAAGTTGTGGTAAAATCCAAAATAACATTAGTCGTAAGAAAGTTATGAATTTTTCTTTAAAATTTTTCAGATTTTTAAATGAAGATATCTGAGAATTCTCTTCAGATTCTTAATCACCCACAAATAGCACACCTTTTCTCTAATTTAACCGACTGCGCAGCTTTTACCGTCTAGGAGATGCCAATCGTGAGCACTGAAAAAGGACCACCCTGTACGCATATAATATAATTCCTCAGGTATATTTTAAAATGGAGGTTTCTAATGACAACTTTTACACGTTCTTGCAATATTTTGTTTTTTTCCAACAAATCATATCCCTCATATCAGAAAAGGCTTTCCTGTAGGTATAATTGTTTTTGTATTCAAGCACTGCCTTTTAATGTAAAGTTCTTCCTACCTGTGTCTAGTTTTAAGTGGTATTGAAGCCACTTATATCCATTGATTGACTGAAGTGTAGTTTATACTTAAAAGTCAGTAACGAAACGAAATTTCTTAGTGTTAATTTCACCAACTTTAATAATAATTACGAACAAAATAAAGCAATGCTAGGATGTAAATACATATTTTGCATAAACAAAGAAACTGTGCTTTCATATTTTATAAGAACAAATTGTTGCTACTTGGGGAAATTAAACAAATTCCACAAGTGTACCAATTTCCGTTTAAAGTACATTGTTAAAAATTTATCGGTGTTATGACGATCGACGTGTTTAAAAATATAAAACTTGCCTATGGATGTACATTTTTCATAGTTTCCTTTAAGCTATTTCGCTATCCAAGTTTTTATTTCGAGAGAAAGAGTCTTAATTTTACGTTCAGGAACCTTTGCCTAGTTTTTTTTCTTCGCTTGATGCTTCACTGCTTTCTGTGTGAGCTTCAAGCTGAAATTATGTATCATCACGATTTGTAAAACGTTAATAATAGCACTCGATTCTATTTAAAGTATTTTGTACTGATTTATTTTATAGTTCGTTATTTGTGATTGTTTGTTATCATTTTATAATAAACTATTTTTAATTACTTCAGATTTTACACTAAAAATCCTATAGAAAAAGCTATTTAAAAGTTTAGGCACCTATACTAGCGTCAGCGAATCAATGCAGCGATCACGTTAGTATAGTTCGAAAGTAATTTACTGCATAATCAATTAAACTTTATTCTATCTTACTGAAACTTAACTAAAGTCATGTCCTAGATTTTTTGGTATTTTAAATAATTTCATGCGATGAAATAAAAACAATACCAAAGCCTAAAATCAATGCATTGGAACACACAGTAATAAAATAAGTCTGTTTGGAGAAACAACTTAAATTACAGCTTGTAGATATACTTAAGTCGTTCTTATCGATTTTGTGTTTTAAAACACAAATAAACAAAATCGATAAAAACTCAAAGTTGCGTTACGGCCACCATCTTGCAAAATGGGGACCGAAAAGCAGTTTTTTTATTTCGGTTCCCTAACGAACACATTATAACACCCAAACGCGTTCTATAATGGCTCTATTAGAGCACGGCTTTTGTTTACATCGTAACCTAGACAACGATTGTGTCCAACAATCGCCAACTGTCAAGCGAACGTTGACCTGTCTATGAAAATGGAAAACCAATTTTTCTCTACCAGGTTATGGGTATCCGAAAAATGTATAAAAAACTTGTTTCATAAGGCTCTTATCGCACTCGGATTTTGTAAAACTCGGGCATTTCGCCCTCGTTGTCCAAACATCTTCGTGCGATAATAATTGGCCCTATGAAATGTGTTTTTTAATATAGTACAATTTTGTCACAAAATTGTCTAATAAAGTTTCTTTGTTTCTTCACTATGTAATTTGCTTTAAACTATAAATAGTCGAAAAATTTTAAAAACGAATATTGTATGGTAAAGTCATATTCGAAAATAAGCAGGTCTCCGTCTTCATCAGAATTATTATTATTATGGCAGCTGGAAATGTCAAAACTTAAGCAATGGATGTTAACCAACCTGAATGTATGTATTTTTTATTGCACAATGTATGTCTTCCAGAAGAGTGTGAAATTAATAAACTTTGCGATTCTTATTTTCTAAGATGGTGCCCGGAGCAACTGGAACAATTTGTTTAAGATTCGCCCACAGTGTGAAATGTACCCTTTTATGCTAGTTGTGTACCGCTGTTTTGGTTCAACACTTCATTTTGAAAGTTATTCGACATTTGACAGGTATGAGAGTCTGCCAGTTTTTTCCCTAGGTTTCTTTATTTATGAAATTTTTCAAATGTGACCGGGTTACCTAATTTTTAGCTCTACAATCGTAGTTGCATACAGAGATACCGTGTAATTTTAGCTCACCCTGTAGATAGCTGATACATTTCTTCTACGTTAAGCTACAATAAGCCGAGTGAGAAAATTGACATAAATACATTTGTTTACAATAATGCGAGTTCATTTAATGAATTGGAAACAACAGGAATAAGCCAGTTTCGGCAAAGAACTCAATAATTGGTTGTAAGTTTGGTCGATTTTTCAATAATTTTCAATAATTACTTCTTGTATTAGATACTTAAGTCGTTCTTAACGGTTTTAAGAATCATTTGCACCGACATTTACATAGCTTAAGTCTAACTTAAAAAATATGGCATTTTTCTTTATAGGATTAATGTAAATTCTACCGGAAGTGGCCGCCATCTTTGTTATTTTAAATAGGAAGCCTATGCTTTTGCTCTAGGTTCGGATTGGCCTCTTAATTGTGAGCTTATTGCTTATCTAACTTTCATAGTTTTTGACATTTGTCAAAATTTGTGTAAAAAAATAGATTTTTAACCTGCAACAGAAAAATTTGTATCTTCCAGACTAGACGGTTGAAGATTAAGAAATCAAGCTTGGAGGGTTGAAAGTACAGGGTTTGAGCTTTCTTTTAATGTCTCAATTAATCGTGTTCATTTAACAATATGGCGGAAAATAATTTTTAAAAAAACAACGAAATTGTCCACAACTCAATTTTTTCAAATGCCCCTTAACAATTTTTCTCTCCCCCGAGCGTTAATTTTGTAAAATTGCCTTTTTTCGGTAATAAATTTTACCGAATTTTACTCATATGGATTGTTCTTGCCTTTTTCACTTTTTCGGCCGCTTCGCAATGTTTCAACCCCCAAAAGTCAAATTTGCATAATTGGCTTATTTTCGTGTTATTTTCTGTATTCAAGAGATGCAAAATTAAATTCTCTTTAGGCTGGTATTAGTATTCCCTACACCTATTTGCAATATTTTTGAAAATATTTGAAATAAATGTATTTGTGCAAATTAAAAAAATTGATCCCAGCAAGCTTTAAGTCAAATTTTTGAAGAATTGGAATGAATTATTACTAATTTTTGACCCAAAGCTTGCTGTGATCAATTTTTTTAATTCGCACAAATACATTTATTTCAAATATTTTCAAAAATATTGAAAATGGGTATAGGGAATGCTAATACTAGCCTACAGGGAATTTAGTTTTGCGTCTTTTGGATACATAAAATTATGGTGCTCGCATTTGAAAAAATTGAGTTGTGGACAATTTCGTTACACCATTTAAAAAAATTAATTTCCGCCATGTTGTTATGTCAACATGAACAGTTGAGCCATCAGCCGAAAACTCAAACCTTGTAGTTTCAACCCTCCAAGTTTGATTTCTTAATCTTCAACCGTCTGGAAGATTGCCGGACAAAAACAATTTTTTTACACAAATTTTGACATATGTCAAAAACTATGACAGTTAGATAGGCAAAGTGGGGGTGCAATGAACTGACAATTAAGAATCCAATCCGAATCTAGATAGTGAAAACAGAGGCTTGCCATTTAAAAGAACAAAGATGGCGGCCACTTCCGGTATAACCGGAACTGAGTCAGAGCTGAAAATATTTTCATTCGATGGGCAATAAATTGAAACCCCCGTCTATGAATTTTCGTTCAGCTGCTCAAAACGGTTCTCTAATGGCCGTTTGCACCGACGTTGCTTAATCTTAAACGACACTTAAAATGACAAGAATGACATATTTCCCATTGTTTAAACGTCATTCTTGTCATTTTAAGTGTCGCTTAAAGTACAAACGGCCATAAATGTCGCTAACTGACACTTTAAAAGAGACATTCTGTACAACACGTAATGAGAGCATCTTTTTTCCACTCGTTTGATTGATGCACCCGGCCTACGTCGCTTCGTACATCAAAGTTCAAACTCATGAGAAAAGTTATACTTTCATCACTAGTTTTACAAACGATTATTCAAAATACAGAACCAATAAGAGCAACTTTACTTTTGTGTCCACGTCATTCAATCCATGGCCGTCTTGAATCTGACGAACTTATCCAGCAAGCGACGTTTCCTCCTCTAATCACACACAAGCCCATATTTTGACATTTGGGCTTGTCATTTTCATTATTGTATTTTTATTTTTATTATATTAAACCCTGTTTTACCAATTATACAATGCAAAACCATAAACAGAACCATTTTTATTAAGAAATAAGTTTAAGAAGAGATGGTAGACGATACCTCCAGCAGTGAAGATGCCAGCAAAAGTAATAAAGGAGTGAACGTTCGCTCCGAAAATTTTCCAGCTGGCGTGCACCACGGTAAGAATCCCCTTTTGGGCCTTATCCCATTATTTTTTTAAAGCAAACACCGATCCCTGTCCGTTTTGTAACGCAATTTCTTGTCGCTGTGAGAATCGTTCGCTGAGGCGTATAAGAAACGAAATACAAACAGCCTTAGACCTTATGGGACCTAGTACTCCGGCCATAACAACAACAACTTACAACACGAGTAGCGAAGCGGATAATGAAGATTCCGCGATTTCAAATACGACTGTTACTGTGAGATTTCGAACTCGTCATAGGTTAAGATTGAAAATGTTTTAATGTTTTAGGAACGCTCTCAAAATACCGTTACTAGCAGCAATTGTTGCGAAAGTCCCAAAGGAAAGGGGCGAAAAACTTCAACGTCTTATTCTAGTCGTGCTACTCGGACGTCTGCATCACCGAGTCCTAGTCGTGCTACTCGGACGTCTGACAAGGACTCCGTGATGGCCGATATTGGGACTTCTTCCACTAATATGGACAGTAGTGTTTTGGATTCTCCGCAGAAATCTAAGGCAAATGCGAAAACTGTGAGGTTGCCGCCCACGCCGACACCTCCGCCGCCTCCACCGCCTCCGCCGCCGCCACAATTTGGGGCACCTCATATTTGCTTGAATCCCGATTGTATGTGTATTATGGGGTATATGAATCAGACTTCTATGCCGGTGGTTCCCCCAGCAGTTTGCCAAGGTAAGTAGCAAAATAATGTTGTAAACTATTTTTTGTTTGTCATTTTTCTTGCATTGTTAGTTCTTTAGTTGTTTCACTCCTTTATTATTTTCTTGTTTAATAATGAATTAATAAATAAATATTCTATAGCTGCTGCAAATACCTGCGCAAAGCCTCGCCCTGTATCAGTGTGTAGAAAGAAAAGTTTGGTAGAATGGATCAAAGATCGCTCCATAGAGCTGATGACGGGTAAGCAGCCTTGCTCCCAAGATTGCTCCAATACAGACTTGTACAAGATAAATATTTCTGGAAAGGATACTGATGCAACACGTCCAAAGGTCAGCTTTTTTTTATTTACTGTATTTATATTAAACCGGCATAAAGTAGGAATAGAATATTACAAGAGGCGATGAAGAGGCTTTATAGACCCGTACAGTCGCGAGCACGGAATTCCGTTCACCCTTCATCTGTCACCTCGAAAAAATTCGCTGTAGGTTGTAAATTATGCTTTATTGTCATTATGACATTATGCTTTATTGCTATTATGACAGACAGTTTCAAGTAAAGGCGATATCCCTTTAACCTTACCATAGGTTACTAACATACGGAATAGCCGAGTTGCACTGCGTCACATGCGCATGCGCTCTGGTCGAAGGGTAACCTTGATAGTTTTCCTATCTCTTGTCATGTAATTACTGAATAAATATTTATGAAACTCTGCAGTAAACATGCTTGACTTTTGAAATTCCCGCCAGCATCTAGTAACCTTTTTTCCGCAGCAACTCACTCTAACACACGGTACTAGACAAAGTGAGAGTCTGGTAGCATGTCTCGACTATGATCAAGGTTTTCTTCTCCAGAGATGCCTCAGTGCGCATGATCGTCCAGTGCAACTTGTCTATTGAATTCCCTTTACATCTTTACACATACTTACTATAGTATGTTCAAAGGGGTAAAAAGCTCGCCGAGTTCTTTTTCTTTAGTCGTTGTTGGTGTTGAGGTGTGAGGTCTGTGGGAAAGCGGTGTGATGGTGTGGTTAAACCTTTTTATGTTTATTATCGATATTTCAATTGAAAATTAAAGTGATTTATCAGTTTCTGTAAGCAATCAAATAATAAAAGTTTACTAAATAATTGACAATATTAATCTTCTCAGTAAATGATACGTTTACCACTTTATATCTTTTTTATTACTGAGCTTTTGCTCACAGTTCTATCCTTATCTTACGCAAGAGGAACTTGTATTTCTGTCGTTTATTAATGCAAGTTTAAGCATTTTGTAACACTTTAGGTCCATTGACTTGCCAAACAATGACAACCCATCAACTGTTCCTGTCGTTTGTCAAATAAGTTAAAAAAAGTCGATTTCCCTTTAACCTTATCATAGGTTTCTAACATAATGAATTGAATTCCCTTTACACCTTTACACAAATGTTATCATTGCCCCAAAGAAATCGTACGGGTAGTTTTTGATATAGAGTCTTCCGAAGATAAACTTTTCCCCATAAGGACATACACATTTTTCGGACCGTCGTAAAAATACTTTTTTCAGTGTAATAAGCAAACACACCCATAAGACTTCTGTATGAAAGTATGTTAATAATATACGTAAGAAAAGTGTTCCTGGGCTTATCATGTGCTATTAGGATGGCAAAAATGCAAATTAATTTTCGCTGCATGTAATTCTTATGGTAAAATTTTATCTTCGGCACCCTCTGGAGCAAAAACTGTCCGTACGATTGCTTTGTGGCAATGATAACTTTTGATCAGGAGGTCAAAATCTACAACATACTAAAATTTCTGCCAATCCGACAGAAAGCCATTTTCCCATAAGGATGGTAAGCGATCAAATTATAAAAATTTAGTAAATAATTGTCAGTAGTTTATATCTCTTTTAAGAATAAAAAAACTATGATTCATCTACTTTGCAAATAAGAACCATAAAGTATTGACTTGTAGCGCTAACCAAATGTCAACAAAAGCCCATCAATAGTTCCTGTCGTTTGTCAAATAAGTTAGTGTGACGTCATAATATGTGTTAAAATCTTAAGCATCTGTAAGCTAAAGGGAAATCGCCTTAAGGAAAGTAAGGTTATTATTAAGGGTCACCGGTGGACGAAATTTCGTGCTCGCGACTGGTACTGACACGATTTCACTCGTCGATTAAAGATCTCTTCATCGTCTTGTATCAATCAATCCAAAGTAAACTCATTTTCAGTGAGCTTTGGAACTGAAAGTCATGTCGCTGATTCTGTCTGTTTTACACAATTATTGAAGAATTATTCAAGAAAAAAAAAATCAAAGACAATGAGAGTTTCAAATTTCAGTTCCACTTTATTTTGGTATCTCTTGGTAAATACAGTGTGTCCCCCTTAAAACATTTATACATACATACACCGTCGCAGTCGCAGACCTTTATGAGATGCATCTTTTTGAGGTACCTACTTAACTCGAATACAAGTTGTAAACCCAGCCTACTGCCTACTATTCTGTTTCGCGATCAAAATACCGAAAAAGTTTTTAATAATAAATCGTTCGCAATCGTATTTTGACCCCATATGCCAATAAGTTTACATTCGAAATTAGAATCTTTAGAGAAAAATTAATTGAAAATCCAAAGTACTAACTTTGCGTTACGTGAGGTCGAATTTTGAATAACTTTTCCTTGCAACTATTCGATATCTTCAGCGGACATAGATCTTCGAAATTTGAGTCTTGCTTCGAATATTTAGCTCCAAAATTGTTGAACCGTTATGAGTCCTTGTTTTCTAATTGTACAAATGTTAATAGTTTTAGGACACAATTATTTTCTAAGCTCCTGGAAAAACAGGAACTGACTATGTAGAAAAGTCATCTTAATTTTTTGAATTTAAAATTTCTTAAACTTATTGTGTTAGAGGAGACAATACTAGAATGGGTGGTTCTGAAAACCGGCTTTGCCGAGAACCTTACCTTTTAGACATGTTCTTAATTTAGTCATGGTTATGCTCTTAATTATATTTCATTTTTTACTATCTTGTTATTTTTGTTCATGTCTAATAAACATTATTATTATTATTATTATTTATTATTATAATCGAGCTTTGCTCCCTAATTCTGTAACTTTTAACATCGATGTTAATGACAGATAGTGAGATAGCCAATGTAATTTCTGTCATTTATTAACATTATATCAGTGCTTAACATCAATGTTAAAAGTTACAGAATCACCCCCCTTAAATTAGAAAATTTTAATTGAAACACGGCATAGGGGGTCAAAATTGGGTTCGGTTCTGAACAATTTATTGTCACGAATTTTTTTGATATCTTGAGCGCGAAGCAAAGTAGTAGGCTGGGTTTATAACTTACATTCGAGTCGAGTACATCAAAAGATGTATTACATAAATATTTACAAAAATACAGTGAGGACCAAAAGTTCGCCCCCTCCCTGTATCTTTAAGTATCATAAAGTGCCGTTGACCTTGGAATGTCAAAGTTATGACATACAAGTCAAAAATTTTGAATGGCACCAGGGGTCATGTTACCCCTAATTTGAAAGCTAATTTCATTATCCATACAACGATTAAGTTAAAAAATTAATCGTCGATGTAGAATGACAAAAATTCAGGAATATGTGCTACGTATTTTTGACGATAAATTGCTCACATTTCAATGTATTTTGTGCAAGAGTGTTTTGCCTGTGTTGCTTTATTTGATTTTTTGCAAATTTGAGCCGTTAAATTGCTAACTCCGTTTTAAGTCGATTTCTATTAAGACAAAATTTTAATTAAACTTAAATTTTTTTTGACTCCAATCTTGTCCAAACTTTCACATCGTATGGAGAATCAAATTCGATTTCAAATTGGGAGTCAGATGACCCCTGATGCCATTTAAAACTTTTGACTTGTATGTCATAACTGTGACATTTCAAGGTCACGGCACATTATATAAGTGGTAATCCGCATCATTTCTCAACTAATAGCCCCATTGCGAATTTCAAAGCTCTAGCTAAAGCGGTTCCAAAGGTACAGGGGGGCGTACTTTTGGTCCTGCCTGTATGAGTCTCTCGATGTTAAGTGTTAGTATAATGATTAGTGAGAGGCTGTTTCAGGTATGCAGACATTAATTATCAGTGGTGATTCTACATCGACAAGTATGAAAAAGAGTTCCTATAAACATGTGCCCCTGAACACCCCTGAAAATTAATGACGGTTTACCTGAACCATCCTGTATATTTATTTGCAATTGAAGCAAATTTTTGTGATGTCACATGGGGGAATATTTTGTTGGAAATGTCACTGAGCTCATATCAACAAGAATGTGTGACATTACATTTCAGCGTTTCTCATTGGCTCCTTTCCCCTCTGTGACGTCACGCAGTCAGTAACAGCAAACTGCGTGACTACGTCACAGGGGTAGTTGTAGCTATAAAATAATAAATAAATAATATAAATAAAATAAAATCTCGAATTACTAATGGGCCTTTCCAATAAAAAGTAGTACTATACAGGCTGGGTAATTTTTCGATGCGCACCATCAGTATCTCGGAAACCATAATAGATTGAGAGTAGTTTAAATTGGAGAAAAGTTGCGCTATTTCTTGGTGATTAAGATTCTGAAGAGAATTTCCCGATATTTTGATTCGTTCCTGAGTTATCACGAAAAATCTGAAAATTGCCAATTTAAAGAAAAATTAATATCTTCCTAACGCTTGATGTTATTTAAATGAAACTTGGAACTTTTATATTTTTGACAGCTGTCAATTGAAATTTTTTAAGCCTTCTAGATTTTGAATAGCGACAGTTAACTTTTGAATCGTTTATGGCCGCCATATTGAATTTTCAAAAATGTAGTCAACATGAACTTTTTTGACAGATGTCAGAATTTGAAAATTGGTTTGAATAATTTGTAAAATCAGCCTAAACTTAGATGAGAAGCAATTGCAAAAAATTACGCCGACTTCTTCAATCGCTTATAAGTTATAACATATACAGGGTTAGTACAAAGTCGGCGGGACGGTCGACTTTCTCCGTTATTTCAGAAGTTTTTTTTTGAAGTTTGGTACTAACCCACAATTAGATACAATGAATTCAAAAATGTAATTAAAATTTTTTTTCACTTTCGGTTTAACCGGAAGTGACCTTAGAAATCGTTTTTTTTAAATTGAAACCCCCATTTTTCTCGACGGATTCGGAATCTACGAATTTTTCTAAGATAGAAACATCTGTCATACTTGACCGGAAGTGGAGTCACAGCCACCTCAGATTTTCAAAAACATCGAAGAAATCGGTGAAAAATTGATATTTTCGAAAAAAGCAAGAATACGTCAGCTTAGTTTTTTTAATGCCAATTCATCTGTGCAATAACATTTTTTTATTTCTATATTTTGTTTCTTTTTTCAAATTCCTTCGTTTTTCAGTTTGTCAAAATCACAAAAATAAGTTTTAGAAATGCAATTGCGCAGATAAATTGGCGTCAAAAAAACTAAGTTGACGCGTTCTTGCTATTTTGGAAAATATCAATTTTTCACCGATTCTTTCCATGTTTTTGAAAATCTGAGGTGGCCGTGACTCCACCTTCGGTCAAGTATGACACATATTCCTATCTTAGAAAAATTCGAAGATTTCGAATCCGTCGAGAAAATTGTAGGTTTCCATTTAAAAAAAGCACGATTTAGGTCACTTCCGGTTACACCGGCATTGCAAAAAATTTTTTAAAAACATTTTTGAATTTCTTGTATATAATTGTGGGTTGGTACCAAATTTCAGAAAAATAACTTCAGAGGTAACGGAGAAAATCGACCGTCTCGGGACTTTGTACTAACCCTGTATAACTAACATAACATAACTATGAAACCAATTACACTTGAGTCCTTTGTTGGCATATGTGACGTCACATAATGCTGACCCGGATTATTAAAGATTTTTTATTAAAAAACTACGAAGTTTTGAAACATTTTATTTGCTGAGGAGGGACCAACTAAGTGTATTCTTTATTTCTTTATTATTTTATAGTTTTAAAATATTGTTGGAAATGCCGATTATATTTTTTTGTACTTGTAGAGGTTGACTTTTGATTTGGTGGAAGGCATCCCTAGAACCTCCACCACAACCACAGACATTACAAGTATCAACAAAAAAAGAGACGCATACTCGGCCGCCATCAGAAGTAAACAGTTGAAAAACGAAGAAGTGAAGAGCATTAAAAACACTAAAAATGAAAAAATCACCAAGGAAATGAGCGACACCGTTATTTTAAGACCACAAAAAAACTATTTTTTCGATAGTAATGGCGACACCAGGGTAGATTTTTACTACTTCGACCACGGAAATGCCCAGTAAGTTGTGGTTAACTTATTTTTAGACAAAATATATAAATTTCAGCTACTTTCACACAACTGATTCACCCCCCATAATGAAGTGCGAGTTAATCGCGGAGAAAACCGAAAAATATACCACTAGATTTTGGGCGGAATTCTTTACTTCCATTCATGTTGGAGTGGCTTTTGTGGTCTCCTTCATTTTGCAGTTTTTCAAGTTTATTCTCTACAGTATTCTTCGTCCTCTTACAGTTGGGTTAATGCAGTTAGGGTCTGATTACTGCTTTAAACCCTTCCTAACGACCTTATTTAATGGAATAATCCAACCCATTCTGATTTTCTTTTACAATATAGCGACTTCGGTTCGAGATTTGTGCGACCCTATTGCGGAGGCTTGTGGTTATTTCTTCAGGGAACTTGCTGTTTTATGTAGGTCCATTAGGTTATTTAACTATAATAATTGTCATAGTGAAGGTGATTGTAAATGTGACAGGAAATACAAGTGTGCATGTTGAAATAATGTAATTTAGGTATTTAATCTACTATTGTACATGAAAAATCCTGACATATAATAGTAATGTAATGTATCATATGATTGTAATGTAATAAACTACGTGATGAATAAATTAAGTATATTGGAAATTCGTAGTACTGCCCTGTCCATTTGCAGTTTTGTAAGTTGCATAAGTTCAGGGGCAACCTGTCCATTTGCAGTATTGTAAGTTGCATAAGTTCAGGGGCAACCTGTCCATTGGCAGTTTTGTAAGTTGCATAAGTTCAGGGGCAAATTCTACCGAACGTCAATCGCTTGACATCTGACAACATGCTGATTGCTGACAACTGTCATTTTGTTGTCATAAGTTTGCATCACGTTATTTCCGAAAAATAGCTAGTTTTTTAAATTCTCTTAAATAATTACAATGACCGACTTTGGAGACTCCTTTCCTTCATCAACCGACGGTAAGGGCGACCAAGAATTGCAAGAATTTCTGTTGGTAGAGAAACAGAAAGCCCAATTTAACGCACAGGTGAGGTTATGTCAAATACGTAATTTTAATATTTTTCTTAAAAATTCTGTTTCAGATTCATGAATTCAACGATTTTTGTTGGGACAAGTGTGTGGACAAACCTGGGAATAAATTGGACAGCAAGACAGAAACGTGTTTAACAAATTGTGTTGATAGGTTTATAGACGTTTCCCTTTTAATCACGAATAGATTTGCACAGTTGCTGCAAAAAAGTGCGGGCATGTCGTAAGTGTGGGTTATGTAGTCGGTTGTTAAGTTGATGCAAAATGGGACGATACTACAGGGGTGACTTTCTTGCAAGATTTTCCTGCTGCTGCAAGAAGTTATGTAGGTAGTAGTTTTGTTTTCTTAAAATAAATGATTTCTTGAACGATATTCGCCATATTTTTACACCATTTAATAGGAAAAAATAGGGAGACCAATAGCTGTAGGTCTGCAAGAAGAAAATGACCTCATGTAAGGCGTTTTGGCATGTATTCCCCACTATCATGTTTTCTGTGGTTGTAACTCCTAAATTTCATCCCCTAAGTTTCAACAAGAGTTTGAGGCTCGAAAGTGTCTATCTACCAAGTTTCAACTGGTTCTGGAGTTATTGTAATTACTAGTTTTTTTATCTTCTACCCCTCACTCAGCGCAGTGGTCCGATATATGGCCCAAAAACAACCCCTGCCGGTTTCAGCTCGATATCTCAATCCGCTCGTAAGTTATCCAACGAACTAGGGTTACTAAATTTCTGCTATTGATAAAAAGCGGTATTCATTTTTAAAAACTGGAGGAATTGACAGTGTATCTTACTTACACTCATTGAAATTTATCTCCATCCTTTTTAAATTGCGGACCTTCCTGAATTAATATACAGGGTGGTGAGATGGAGACTAGCTTAATTAGAAAAAAGTTACGTTTTTTCAAGTTCATTAGGAATCTGTAAAGGATTCTTCTTTATCTTGATTCGTTCCTGAGTTATTTCTAAAAAATTGAAAATGGCGATTTTAAAGAAAAATTCATATCTTTCTAACCGAGGGGTTGATAGCTTGGAAATTTTGGTGTACAAGCATGAGAAATTTGTACATTTTTTTTCAGGAATTTTGGAAATTTTTGATAATTTTTTGGAAATTGTGGACATTTTTACATGATTTTGCACATTGTCTGGAAATTTTTTAGGAATCATGGAAATTGTGGTGTACAGATTTTTACCCAGTTGTCAACCCCTCGTTTCTAACGATTGGTGGGAATTAAATGAAACTTGAAACTTTTTAATTTTTGCTAGCTGTCAACTCAACAGCATTGACAGAAATTTTCTAAGCCTTCTAGATTTTGAGCAACGATAGTCAATTTCTCTTTTTCTTATAGCCGCCATATTAGATTTTCACACCATTAAATGCACAAAAAAATTAACTTTAGAAAAATGTAGCCAACCAACAGGGACTTTTTTGACAGATCGTCAAATTTTGAATAGTTTGTAAAATCAGCCTAACCTTAATGAAAAACAATTGCAAAAGAGTACACTGATTTTTTCAATTTCTTATGACATGTGAAAACTATTCAAACGGTAATAAAATACGCCTTGGCATGGTGTGACTCAAAGTTTGACATATTTTTACAAAGAAGTCCATATTGATTACGAGAGAGAGAGAGAGAGGTCCGAGACAAAGACCATGCGTTGGGGCCTGTTTTGGGATGGTTTAGATTTAACATGTGAAAATGAAATATAAATTGCGAAAAGCAATAACTAAGTGTACCTACCTACTAAAATTAGATTTTTATGAGCTTTGCAATTTCGAAAATTTTCTTGTTTTCTTTGCATAGAGATTTGAATTTTGATCCTGATTTCTAAAAATTGATTCAGCTCGCCTGTTCTTAATATTTGTGGAAAAATCGTTTTGTAGTCCTCGTCACGTTAAGATTACTCCATAATGGGACTATTTTCCTTGGCAGGATGTTTTATTATGCATTAGCACCTATGTACATGGTGCCCCAACGGTGTGACAAAGTCCATTTATGTCCACGTCATTAATAATATCGAAAATCTGTTCACGCCAACCGTCAGTGACTGAAAATGTGCATAATCTAAAATTACTAGGAACTCACATGGACGGCTCGTGTAGGGGGGGCAGCACAAACTTACATTTTGTTAAATGGAAGTCTTGCATTTAAGTATGGGGCACACCTGACCAAAGTTGCACAGAATGACACGTAGAAGCCAAAAATGCAGTGATATATGGGGTGTTCCATTTAACAAAATGTAATTTGGGCTGCCCCCCTACACGAGCCGCCCATGTGAGTTCATAGTAATTTTAGATTTTGCACTAAGGGTTGGCGTACACAAATTTTTGATATTATTGATGACGTGGACATAAATGGACTTTGTCACACCGTTGGGACACCCTGTACGGAAATTTGGTAGGAATCGCATCTTTTGTCAGTTTTTTAAGTGGAATCTTTTATAAACAATAGAAAATGATATTCTTCATCTTAACCTACGCGAGTACCTACATAAACTTTATTATTATAATTATTATTATTAAATAATTTGTATGATTCATCCTTCAAGTCACGGCATCGTTTTGCCTCTGTGACAATAATAATAAGTTCATAATTCTAAGTACGAAGATGTAAAATTTAACCTTCAATCTTTAGATGGCAACATTAATTAAATTTGAGAATCTTGATGGATTTAATGGATTAAAACACGTGGTGAGGTGAGTGAAATAGAATATAGGTGTTATAAATTTAGTTTTTAAGAAACAATAGTTTAATCTTCATTTCATCAAGGATCCTGTCCTTTTCTTCGATACATCTTCGTAATAAAATAATTGAGGAATAATTAATTATTTGAGGGTGCAGAAACTGCATCGGACACCGTGTGTTAGCCCTGTGCCGTTGGCCCCATCGAGTGGTCTTCGTCTCGGATCTCTCTCTCGCACACCCGAACGTTACGCGATCCACCGAAATTCAAATAATTTCTCTTTGAGCACAACAGCAATAAAAAAACAGTTTGAGACGCAGTTCGCAAGACCATTTCGTAATCAATAAAATTAAATTTACCTTCAGGGTAATTCTGATATGAGAATATGAATTCGGCATGAACTGAGCGTTAATTGACAATGATTGATTAAAATTAGTTTTTACTATAATAGTTAAGTAGGTTCATAAATTTTGTTATACCTACCTATTGTGCTTATACCGCAAAGATAATAATTATTCACAAATATTCAAGGATGTCAGTATATGGATATTGTAAAGATTAGGTTTCATTTGCAATTATAACTGGTTATTTTTTAATAACCAGTTATTTGGAATAGTTCTTGGAATTTTTGCCAAGAATTAACAATAAGGCAGAGCACAGCACATCAATCAAACCTTGGCTTGAAATATTTTTTAATTTTCTTACAAGAATCTCGAGTTTATGTCTCGTCCAGACCATACCTTGGTAATGTATACACCCTGGCCAGTGATGTAAAAATACGGCATTTTATTTTTTTGATTAAAAAACCGCCGTAATTTACGTAAATAATTTACAGGTTTTTAATACCACGTATTTAATTATGATGGTAAATTTGCATTTTTGTAAAATAGGTACCTCGCTGCCTCGTATTTTACAATGTATACTTTACCGAAAAAAAAATGAACCTCGATATGAACAACATGAAATCAAGAGAGCCGTGAAATTATTGCACGTCGAAACTTAAGTGATAAAGTACTATTCAGAAAATAAAGGTGTCCCAAAAAAAACCGAACGATTTATTTTTGGTTATAACTTTATTATTATTAGACCGATTTTCCTCAATTTTGTACGGGACGTAGTCAAAAGATGAGGCTTTTAGAATCGGCAACCATTTTCCAGATGGCGCCACTAATAAATTTTTTGTGGCAGTTTTTTAGAAGAACACTTTTTGATTAGCTGGAGTTGAACGATCTGTGAACCGATCAAAATGAAAATAGTGTAGAATGGAAGCTAATGCTTTTCTCTTTCAACGCAACTTTACAAAATTTTATTCTGACCGTTCTTAATTAATTTTCAATTTTTTTGTGATATTTTGAAACAAGGATTTTTGAAGATTAATTTTTTATTTAAATTGGTCACGTCCGCCATTTTGCAAATTAATTTTTTATTTGGCTACCGATCTTGGCAAAATTTGCAGAATTCTAAGTAACACCCTCAATATTTCACAAAATGATGCGTTATTTTCAAGTTCCATTCAGGCATTTAGGTCTACGTCAGGTAAGGTCTGTTGCTCGTTTACTCACGTAAAAAAATTGCTCACGGATTTAAATTTCCACACAGGTGACTCGGTCTGGTGAGAAGACTCGTGCGAACGGTTAAGGCACAGGGTTAAGGAAAAAATTTCTGTTGACGGGAGGCTATAGAAACAAGTGAACCGCAATTTGTCGAAAGAACGTTTGTCTAATGCCGTCTTCGGGCTGTCGTGCACTGCACGTTGCAGCAAAATCCTCGCACCCTTATTGGTCCGTTCAACAAAAGATGCCTTGCAAACCGCCAATCAAAATACGTTATATTTACTGCACTAGTTCGCACGGTCCGATAAAATGACGTCCCCCAAAACAAAATTATAAAGTGTGATCAAAAACTCATCCGATCTAGTAGCCCTTGCTGTGAGAGACCTAGGGCGTATACTATCGAAATTGTACGATAACGTCGCTGTCAGATTTCATCTTGAGTCCTTAAGGCAAAACTAAAGCGAGATTCTTTCTCTCTCGCACATTTTCTCGTTTTCGTCCTGGCTGTATTTGACAATTCTAGCTCAATAGTAACCGTAGAATACAAAGAAACATGTGTTACAGTTTTCTTTTTTTTTGAATATAATATCCATATTGAACTCAGAATTTCTATTGAGGGCAAATTTTCGCTCAAAATGCGCTCAGTAGAAATTCTGGCCACAAATATGGTTATATTCTGAAAAAGAAAACTGTACTGTAGTAGTTTTAGTGAATTCGCTCGCTCGCTCTGCAAGCCGTCCGTCTACTCTGTCCATCGCATAACTTGAGAACGAAAGCAGATATCGAACTGAAATTTTGTACAGATGTGTATACACCGAAAATCTCGGCGGGGAGTGTTTGGGCCATATCGGACCAGGGGGGTGGGAGTTAGGGGTGAAAAACTGAAAGAAATTACAATTTTCGACGTTTGATCGCGAACGCTGCCTCAACGCCTGAAGCTAGAGCAAAAGTTTGTGAGGAGGAATTGTCGGAAATAAAAAGATCTACAAAAAAGTCCGCGACAGCATTTCGCTATCTACGATTTTGTGTTTTAATTTTTGACGAAAATAGCTTCAGTGGCTTATTGTCGCCTATCCGTAACAGATATTTATACGCTGTCGCGGACTTTTTTGTAGGTCTATTCGTTGCCGACATTTCTTCCTTATATGATTTTAATCCGTCTTCAAGCGTTTAGGCAGCGTTCGCAGTAAAAGCGCGAGAATGCGAGGTTTTTTTCGGGCCCGAAAAACTATTAATTGTAATAACTCGAGAACCAGTAGAGATATTTTACTGAAACTTGATACGCGTTTTTGACGTACAAGTCTGTTGAAGGTGAGGGGGTGTCAATTTTGAGGGACGAAATTTAGAGGTTGAAAATCACCAAAATACGAAAACTTCTCAAATATTTTGCACATGGAGATCTGAACCCACGTATATTTTGACATTATTATATAGGGGATGGTTTTTTTCTGCAAGATGAAACAGAAAGGGGTGCAAATTAGGGGTTGAAACTCGAAAATTTACATACGTGTTTCTTGAAATTCAAGCAATTCGATAACTTTTAATCAATGGCCCAAAAAAAGTTTTGAGCATATATTTAGTCCTTAGACCCTTAGACCACCTCTACGACAGGAAGAGAAAAAAATTGCACCTCTAAAACCCAACCCCTTCAACCTTGAAACAAAAAATTCACTTAGAGTAAATGTAACCCTTGGACTACCTATTACCGGAGGAAACTAATTGAACACAAAAAATTGCACCCCTGAAACTCGCCCCCTTCAACCACCAACCACAAAATCTTGACTTGGAGCAAATTTAACCCTTGCCCCGCCTACAACCGAAAGAGTTGAATGGAACAAAAAAACTACGCCCCTAAAACTCATCCCCTTCAACCCCGGGGCACAAAAAAATGACTTGGACGGAATTTAATCCTGTTACCACTCATCGCAGCAGACTATTTTGAACGCAAAAAATTGTACCCCCAAAACCCAGTCTTCAACCCTCGAACACAAATAATTGACTTGGATGAAATTGAGCCCTTGGACTATCTACAACAGAAACAGACTAACTGAACGCAAAAAGTTGCAACCCCGAAAACCACCTCCTTCAACCCCCAAATACGAAAAATTGACAAACATAAATAATTGACTCGGTGGAAATTTAACCCTTAGACTACTTGTTACTGGAAGATACTAATTGCGCGCAAATGAATTTAAGATTTCGACCACTGTTATAGGAGGATAGGTACCAAGTAAGCGCCCCAGAAAACCCACCCCCTTCAACTCCTGAGGATAATAATTGAACGGAAAAAATTGCACCCCCTTCAGCCCCCAACTCAAAAAATTGACTTGGTGGAAATTTGATGCTTGACCTATATGTACTTACAAACGAAAGATACTAATTGAACGCAAAAAAATTCATCAATTGATACACCCTCGCGAATTCTTTATCATGAGCATATGCTTCGGCACTACTACTAGGTGCAGATTACATCTGCACCCAAAACCACCATGTCCAACTCGATATATGAATCATTCGTTGGCTTTTTCATTATATTCTGGGGTGCCATTCAGCTATAACAGTAAGAAAATAATTTATTACTTCACCCAAAATGGATATAAATTATTTATTTGTTAAAAATTACCAGGTTTCTAAGAGTTTTTGATCACACGGCTCGAGGATAGTCCACTTATTTTGTTTGAGCTCCTCGTAACCCAAAACTTGTTTTGTTAGACTGTAGTTGTTAATTTGACTATCACACGCATCATCAAAGATCCACGTGGCGGGGGAGGTTCCAGTCGCTTCCCTGGCTGCCGTTTTTTTTGTCATATTATGCCTTTTTTGTTTTTCCCCTCACTAAAATCTGTTATTCTTATTAATTTGCATCACCAAGTAATTCGCCGAAAAAAAGTCGTTAATTATTTCGTAAAATTGCGATTCAGATCTGCTTTAAGATAGTCGACAGGAACTGGGTTCATCACTACAACCAGGGAATAACCAGTTACATCATTACCTTGACTGCTTGCCGCAGTGCCCGTGTTATGCAGAATAACAATAAATAGACAACAAAGTACCTAGGAACATTAATTTAATTTGCATGGACATGTCAGCCAAGAATCCTTTTCTAATTTTTTATTAAAGTTAATTGAACACGGTCATACAAGCAAACTTTTGATTTTATCTTTTAATAACTTCTAAAAGATTAAAAACTATCAATTGACAGGGGGCCGGGTAATTAGATGTAAATTTGTGCCCCCTTCCTAACGATGCAATTAATTTGATAGGCAATAAATTCTTCCACGTTTTTTCATTTCTTCTCCGATGATGTTATTCCTCAAATCGTGTGCCGCTCAATAGGATATTGTTTTTTCCTAGTCTGATTATGTAACAATAATAATCGTGTAGCAAAAACAGAAGAGGTAGAGGTATAAAAACAGGTGATGTTTAAAGAAGATACTTCAGAATCTACAATGCAGTGGTCAATACCACTTGTGGTGCTTATTGTTGCGGCCTTCGGTGCTGGCGCTCAAGAAACTCAACCGAAATCACCGAAACCAGTGGGTGTAGTGTATTTGATAAATTTAATAAATGAACGTGACGACGATGCCCTCACAAATAATATATCCGATCAGCCTGAGGAAAATGTGAGGGCCGGATTGCTGTTGGTCCATCCGGTGCCTAAAGCTGAGGCTGTTGCTGATGGGATTTACTTCAGACCTGCTGATGGTCAACCTTTGGATAATCCTGAGGTTTGTGGCTTAATACGTCAGAACGTTCGCACTTTCCAAACATTTAATTCAGAAAACTTTTGATAAATCTTCCTAAGAGGACCAATTGATTTTTCTTGCAAAATTTTGTTGTTTTCAGTAAGAAGCAATGAATGCACTTAGTTTCGACCTAAGACCTAAGATACTTGATGAGGTATTAAAATTTTAGAATTTATTTCATCTAAAATTTACGAACTTTCATTATTATTAATATAATATTTTCAATTATTTTAAATTTAAAAAAACAATAATATTTATACAGGGTGAGTCTGAAAGACTCCAGATCCTTTATACCACAGAATCTACTGTTCAAATGATGAAGCTTGGTGCAAAAATTATTGGTCAATTGTGATTCCTCTTGGTGTTATAAGCCCCCAAAAATCTTCATCTTTAAACGTTATTTTTAAATATCTGTTGAAAGGTGTATCGTAGGATTTTGAATTTTTGCACAACATTGTTACAGACCAAGAAGCAACTGCTGATGGCCCTTGAACTTTTTTATGTTTGAAAATATTGCTAATTTGCCTATGCGGCCGTATTCCCCGTTCAATTGTAAAACTTTTTTGGCTCTTAAAATTTTTCGAAAAAACTGACCACTCACGAGAAAAATTGAAAAAACCGATAACATGATGCAAGTAATCATGATCATGTTTTCGGTTTTTTCAATTTTCCTCGTGAGTGGTTAGTTTTTTCGAAAAATTTTAAGAGCCAAAAAAGTTCTATAATTGAACGGGGAATACGGCTGCATAGGCAAATTAGCAAGATTTTTAAACCCAAAAAAGTTCAAGGGCAAATAAAAGATATTTAAAAAGAACGTTTAAAAATGAAAATCTTTCGCGGCTTATAACATCAAGAAGAATCACAATTGACCAATAATTTTTTCACCAAGCTTCATCATTTGAACAGTAGATTATGTGGTATAAAGGATGTGGAGTCTTTCAGACTCACCCTGTATCTTGGTGTGGTCCAATTTTTAAGTTATAAGAAAGTTAAGTGAACCAGCCCTAAATTCTGAATTACTTTAGGCGTTTATTCTCGATTTTATGTTTTTCAATACAAATTAATACAAATGGGCTCTCGTGATTGGTCAGCTTACTATGTTTTAAAATTTGTATTGAAATACTGTCACTTTTGCTGTCAGTTTGAATTTTTTCTCGGAAGGACGATTCGAATCTGACATTATTTTGAAGGTATTTAAATACAAAACATGATTATTTCCTATGCTTTCAAATGCAACTTTGTATTTCAATACATAAAACCGAGAAAAACGCCTTTAGTGTGGAAAAATGTGAATATGTACTATTTTCTAGGTATCAAGATGCAACAATTAATACTCATTTTATTTGGACAGTGTATTGTTACCTAGGAAATAGTACATTATCTGATTGGTCCACTTGCCGATTTCATAATCAAAATAAGCCATTGCGGTATGTCACAATTTTCCTTATTATTGGTATAATTCAAAAAATAATCAAGTTTGGTTGAAATCCATCTTTTTTGTCTTAGATTTTATTAAGTACTTCACTTAAAAAAGCAATTTTAAAAAACTGATGACGTACGTGCTAGCGATCTCACCTTTCTGTACATTTTCTTGGCGTAAGAACGCAGATGACAAATAGATGGCAGTTGTGTCACTTGTTTCCATTTAATAAATTAGGATTTAGAAGCGTGAAGGTAGCAACAAGATTTAAGCAGGAATGTTGGGACCTATTCCTGCTTTTGCTGCTGCATTCCTGCTTTATCCTGCTGAGAACCTGGAGCCAGCAACACTAACCGTTTTCAAGATATTTCAAAGATTATCTTGGCTGATGACGTCACTCTTGGCTACCAAGGGGAAGCAAGAAAGTCGGTTCCTGTTCCAGTTGTATTTCTGTATTATCATTCTCTGCGTAGAGTTAATCAGTTTTTTTTGGTTTTATATTCGTAGTACAGTCGGGGACTTTGAAAATGCCCACCCCACCGCGACGATTTACTTTGTCAGCTACACTACTGCCATTCGATTGTTATTTATCTGACAGGTCGGCAAAATATTGAGCATGTTATCGACCAAGCGAATCGTTACTGTGTAACAAAAAGTTATAACTTTTCGGCGTGGATTAACATCTGAAATGAAATTGAAGATATCTGGTAGTCCCTGAAATATTCTCTGCAAAAACTTGTTTATCACTCAACTTTGATTGTGTACAGCTGGGGACTTTGAAGATGCCCACCCCATAGCGACGACTCACTTGGTCGACTGTAACGCAACGTGCTAAATGTTTGCCAATTTGTCAGGCAAACATTAAACGAATTTTAGTGATGCAGTCGATCAAGTGAACCGTCGTGGTGGGTGGACATTTTCAAAGTTTCCGGCTGTACCATTTGGTACAATCTGTCGATTCTTGATCTTGTGGAGAATTCAGGAGTTATATCCAGCATTTACCCATGAGTTGGGGCTTTAAGCAGGATAATACAGGAATATAGCAACACAAGCAGGAGCAAGTCCCGTCACTCCTGCTTCCACTTGGTTGCCAGGAGTGACGTCATCATCCAAGATAATTTTTGAAATATCTTGAAAACGGTTGGTGTTGCTGAGTTGGGGCTTTAAACAGGATAATACAGGAATATAGCAACACAAGCAGGAACATGTTCCAATATTCCTGCTTATACGTTGTTGCCAGATGTGAAGGTAGCAACAATAAAATTTTTCAAAATATCTCGAAAACGGTTAGTGTTGTGATAAAGCAGGAATGCAGCAGCAAAAGCAGGAATAGGCCCCAACATTCCTGCTTACATCTTGTTGCTAACTTCATGCATCTATTAGATTTGACGTTGACGCAATCAAACAAGAATGAAATGGAGAGGTTGGCTCGTACTTTCGTGAGAACGTCATCAAAATTAATATTTCAATCATAACAATAATTCAAATGTACCGTAATCATTAAAGTGTCCTTTAAATACAGGGTGTCTTACGAATATGGAGCAGTATCGATATCTCTGGACATAAGCAAGGTACAGTTGTAAGATTTGGCATTTACAGAAATTGACACATTCGGAGTCTATTGAAATTATTGGCGACGATGGGGTACTTCCGGTTATACCGGAAGTAGGGTCCAACTTTAAAATTTTAAATTGCAATCCCCATTTTTCATTACAAATTCGGACAGAGGAGGAAAACCTAAACCTAAAACACCTAACATGTAACTTGTTTGAACCAGCCGCCTAGATTTTATTAACGTTTTTAGAGAAAAGTTTCGCAAAACAGTGCTATGTAAAAATGGTCATAACTTGTAAACCGCGGGCGATAAAAATAAAATTGACACACCATTGTAAAGTAGAAAGACTGTTTTACATTATGCTTGCCAAAAAGTCATATGAAACCTGATTCAAAGTCGATTTAAAGAAATTGAAATGTTGGAAATTTAAAAGCCGAATAACATTTTCTTCTTATGGAAAAAACAGCGATTTTAATCGTTTCCTTTTTTGGCACTTTATGGGTACCGTTGAAAAGAGAATAAAATTCTGCACCCATCCGTGCAGAAAAACTTGTATGCTGCCATTTAAGAAAAAAATGTTATTCTGGTTTGAAATTTCCAGTATTGCAGTTTCTCGAAATCAACTTTCAATTAGTTTTCTCAGGACTTTTGGCAATCATAATGTAAAACAGTCCTTCCGCTTTACAACGGTGTGTCATTTTTATTTTTATCGCCCGCGGTTTACAAGTTATGACCATTTTTACATAGCACTGTTTTGCAGAACTTTTCTCTAAAAACGTTAATAAAACCTAGGCGGCTGGCGCAAACAAGTTACATGTAGGTGTAGCTTAATTTTTCTTCCTCTATCCGAATCTGCAATGAAAAATGGGGGTTGCTATTTAAAATTTAAAAGTAGGACCCTACTTCCGGTATAACCGGAAGTGCCCCATGGTCGCCAATAATTTCAATAGATTCCGAATGTGTCAGTTTCTGTAAATGCCAAATCTTACAACTGTACCTTCCTTAAGCCCAGAGATATCGATACTGCTCCATATTCGTAAGACACCCTGTATTTGATAAGCGGTTTGCTCCTGATTGGTGAAAATCCCCTTTAAATTCGACTTTAGCTTTAAGGATCTTCAATTTTATTATGAAATCGACCCTGATTTTTTTATGATTTGAGAAGTATTGGACTCTGAAAGTTTCGAAAAACACTCAGAATCTGTTTAAAATTAAGTGCGAACGTGCAGACACCCCGTACCTACATTAAAAAAAATTGTAAATTTTAGAAGCTGCGTGTGCAGATTCCATCAGAAAATCGAAGAATCAGACGCTCTCCTTATGGCAATTATGGAAAAAGTGGCGGAGGAGGGTACGGAGGAGGCGGAGGTGGAGGTGGGGGCGGTGGATACGGAGGAGGATTTGGAGGTGGCTTTGGCGGCGGTGGCGGACTTGGCGGAGGAGACCTTGGGGGGGTCTTGGGAGGGGGTAAAGGTCTAGGAGGTGGAAGCGGCGGTGGACTTGGAGGAGGAGGCGGCCATGGCGGCGCTGGAAGTGGAGGTACGAACTAATTTAAGAAAATCTAAGTTTTCAAAATTGTGACCTTGATCGACTTAAAATGTTTAAAAAACGTGAATTTGGGGATAAAAGCAAAGTGCCTAAAAGTACGAACCTAAAACCTAGACGGGTTTCAACAAAAACCTTATTTTTCTTTTTCCACAGGTTCGTACATCATAAATCAACCTGATTTTGTGCCAAAATTAATAGCAATTGGTCGTAATTATCTAGAGAAAATATCGCGTAAGTAGTTTTTTATTTCTTTAGGTAAGTACAGCTTGGAAACGTGAAAATGCCTACTCAGAGTTGAATATTTTGTTGGTAGCTTATGATTCGAGGAACAGAGAGTAGGGACAATATATATTCTGCTTGACTCATACTTCCCACTAATATTCAGCTCTGGGTTGGCATTTTCATATTTCTAAGATGTACATTAATATGTAACTAATTCATCGATAGTTTATCAATTGTACATATTCTGATTCATATATTTAGTAGAGATTATGGCTTTTAGTGCAGAAGCTTTATACTCTTAGCTCGGTCGCTCTCTATAACGTTATCATAACTCGGGAAAGAATTGAGATGTCGAGGTGAAACTTGGTATACTGACGCATGCGTGGTCTGACTCAAAAGAACCATTACATCAAAAGAAAATCCCCAATTATTGTGCCCTTCCACATATACAGGATGTCCCAGAGCGCTTGCACCTCGACTCGCACTTTTTTTTAACGGACACGTCTTTTCCAAAACTTTTACTCTGATTGAGTCGTCTAATAAATTATCAAGCTAAAAGATTTACTGCAGTATTAGAACTGAATTGTTTCATAATTTATCGTTACATAAAAACAGGAAAACAATAATAGAAATTTTACTTTGTCGGTTTAAAACGAAACACCTCTGGGACGGTGATTTGACGGAAGACACTTGCGAAATTACTTACCTTTATTGTTTTAAAATAAAATTGCAACGCTTTGACAGTAATTTTGCAGGAAATTTTGCTCTATTTTATCGACAAACTAAGGCAGACAAAAGTTACTATACTCTGTCCGGGATCCACACGACCGAGATTCACACGATTTCCATGGCGATTCATTGTTGACAACAATGATTCGCCATGGAAATAGGGTGAATCTTGGTCGTGTGGATCCCGGACAGACCATACATCTTCATACAACGTCTGCCAAACAACTGTCAAATACAGGGTGATTCTTAAATGGTGGCAAAAAATTCAAGAGGTGATTCCTCAAACTATTCTAGAAGAAAAGTTCCTCTGGACATATGTCCGAAAATGCTTCATAAGGGAGGTAAGGCCCTTCAAAAAAGTACCAAAAAGTTAGTTTTCTTAAAATTACCCGGAAAATATGAATGACAGGATTTTGAAATTTGGAACATAGGGTAATTTATCTTTTGAAATTTTTTCAGATTTTTAAACTAACTTTTCGAGTACCCCCTTGGAGGGGCGCAGCTCCCTTGTGAGGCATTTTCGGACCTATGTCCATAGGAACTTTTCTTGTTAGAATAGTCTGAGAAATCACCCCTTATGTCCACAGTAACCTTTCTTCTTAGAATAGTCTGGGGAATCACCCCTTGAATTTTCTGACACTTTTTAAGAATCATCTTGTATATTAATAAAAATTTCGCTTTATCAAGTTTCTTGTTCAATTTACACACAGGCTTACAGTTGGAAGTAGGTGTTCTTTTTTAAATTAGAAAATCAAACAAAAAAGAAATTCCCTAACAATCTTATAGAACTAAGAGTGTTGTGTCGAAAACTACGACCTCTGTGAGAGGTGGGGACTACTAGCTTCCATGATGTCAAAGACATCTAAAGAAAACTAGCGGCTGACAAAGTCAGCTCGCCCCGGGCTTCGACACTACTCCTGTTTAGCAACAGGTGGCGTGAATGCAATGATTCGATTGTGACAATGAAAAATTAAAAATTCTTCACTGCCACAACCAAAACGAAAGCGGCTGGTTTGAGCTCATGGTCTCAAACAGGGAACGACAGACAGCTGTTTCGATCTCTTGGATCTCATCAGTGTCGTGCACCCCGAATGAAACCACAAACTCAAACCAACCAACCTTTAAACAGAAAATGCGACGAACTAAGAGTGTTGTGTCGAAAACCACGACCTCTGTGAGAGGTGGGGACTACTTCGTTTTGGTTGTGGCAGTGAAGAATTTTTAATTTTTCATTGTCACAATCGAATCATTGCATTCACGCCACCTGTTGCTAAACAGGAGTAGTGTCGAAGCCCGGGGCGAGCTGACTTTGTCAGCCGCTAGTTTTCTTTAGATGTCTTTGACATCATGGAAGCTAGTAGTCCCCACCTCTCACAGAGGTCGTGGTTTTCGACACAACACTCTTAGTTCGTCGCATTTTCTGTTTAAAGGTTGGTTGGTTTGAGTTTGTGGTTTCATTCGGGGTGCACGACACTGATGAGATCCAAGAGATCGAAACAGCTGTCTGTCGTTCCCTGTTTGAGACCATGAGCTCAAACCAGCCGCTTTCGTTTTGGTTGTGGCAGTGAAGAATTTTTAATTTTTCATTGTCACAATCGAATCATTGCATTCACGCCACCTGTTGCTAAACAGGAGTAGTGTCGAAGCCCGGGGCGAGCTGACTTTGTCAGCCGCTAGTTTTCTTTAGATGTCTTTGACATCATGGAAGCTAGTAGTCCCCACCTCTCACAGAGGTCGTGGTTTTCGACACAACACTCTTAGTTCGTCGCATTTTCTGTTTAAAGGTTGGTTGGTTTGAGTTTGTGGTTTCATTCGGGGTGCACGACACTGATGAGATCCAAGAGATCGAAACAGCTGTCTGTCGTTCCCTGTTTGAGACCATGAGCTCAAACCAGCCGCTTTCGTTTTGGTTGTGGCAGTGAAGAATTTTTAATTTTTCATTGTCACAATCGAATCATTGCAATCTTATAGAAGGTGTCCCGTAATTAGGCTGCAATATTTTACCAGTGCGTTCTACGTTCAAAATTAGGAGTAAAAGTTTAGTAAACATTTTTCGAAAAATCCATCCTCAAAGAGGTTAAAAAAATAGTTATTTCTTCAATTTCTAAGGAACGGCTTACGATAGGATTAAGAAATTTTGAACTTTGTTGTAAATTTTTGTGCTAAACAAGACTGATGTAATGGCTTTTGGCAAAAGTTTCAGGGACGTGCGGGATTGGAGGGGCCGCGGACATTTTTTTATCGAACTTTTTTGTACGACATCTTGGGTCAATTATGAACACAAATTTGAATTCCTTGTACATTTTTACGTAAAAAAGGTGGTTTAGTTGAAACTCGATAGCTCAAATCGTGTTTTTGAGGAAATCGATTTAAAGTCCTAATTTTGATCGTAGAACGCACTGGTAAAATATTGCAGCCTTCTGTTTCGGCGCTCTTCTTCCCTCTAATCAACGTTTCAATTGTTATTCTTGAACTGAAATCTTATTGGCCACTTGGCCACAAAAAGAAATCAACAAAAATTGTAGGTATTGTTTAATATTTTATTCATCCGAAATTAACTGACCATAAACTAAACTAGATAAATAATCCAAACGCGAGATGCATTAAGTACCTAAGCAAACAATATTGCGTGTTGATTGAATCATCTAATGGACTTAGGGTCGTAAATAAAATTCTTGCGGCAGTGAGATGACACCTCTTAATAGGTTTCCACCGTAAATCAAAGAAGGGATTATTCAGCGAGAAATCCTCTATTTCAACGAGAATTGACCACTCGTTAATAATGAATTGATATTAAATGTAGAGGAAACGAACCTACCTAATTAGTATTTTGGTTTCTCCCCACCATGTCATAAAAGAAAAAATATCAAGGAATAGAGTACCCTTCGACGAAATAAATAGTATTCAGTAGTGGTTAGTGGTCATTAGCCAAAGAGAAGTCAGATAAAATTTCAGTGGTAGTTAAAGTTACTCCGTGTATTTGCTTCAGAAAATTTGAAAACCATCATGAACACCTTTAATATCCATAGCTGGATTGGTATGTTTTGATTCAGAAGTAATATCTAGTAATTTAGTTTAATAATAATTCATGTCTGCCGAAATTTCACTTATCTTCCAAAATTATCTTCTTAATCTTCTGTATTTTAGCGTGTTAATACTTAACTACTGTTTAATAATAATTAACAGGAAATCCAAGCGTTCTGGAGTACTCGATCTGTTTTTATACAGGGTTAGTACAAAGTCCTGGAACGGTTCAGTCAAAATTCAAAAATGTTTTTAAACATTTTCTTGGACTTCCGGTGACCCTAATAATCGTTTTTTTTTAAATAGAGACCCCCATTTTTCACAGCGGATTCAGAATCTACGATTTAGCAAATTCCAAGATTCTGTTAAAACGCACTTAACAACCGTGTATCGCAGAAAATCGCACTATACTAAGCATTAGCCGATAGAAAAATTGATTTCTGTGTGTTTACCATGGCAACTCGAGGATTTCCTGGAAATTTTTGATACCTACCTAAACCAACCTAAACGAAATTAATAAGTGGAAATTTTTATGTCAAATTAAATGTCAAATCATTTCTATTCAGCTTCTGCGGCTGTATCGTTGCTATTTTCTTACCGAATCTGCATTCGAGCATTAATTCATTTCCTGGAAATTTTAGTCGTGCATCCCAACAACGTAATCGGGCCCTCGTGTTCCACTCGGGCCGATTAATACGTTGTTGGGATGCACTCCAAAAATTTCCGGAAAGAATTAATGCTCTTATGAGATTATAAGTGAAAATCGCACTATACTAAGCATTAGCCAATAGAAAAATTGATTTCTGTGTATTTACCATGGCAACTCGAGGATTTCCTGGAAATTTTTGATACCTACCTAAACCAACCTAAACGAAAGTGGAAATTTTTATGTCAAATTAAATGTCAAATCATTTCTATTCAGCTTCTGCGGCTGTATCGTTGCTATTTTCTTGCCGAATCTGCATTCGAGCATTAATTCATTTCCTGGAAATTTTAGTCGTGCATCCCAACAACGTAATCGGGCCCTCGTGTTCCACTCGGGCCGATTAATACGTTGTTGGGATGCACTCCAAAAATATCCGCTCTTATGAGATTATAAGTGATAATTTTTCGCACAATCGAATTTTACCATAAGGTAATGACAAACTTGGGCAAACTTTTTAAAGACCCGACGAGAAATTTGAAGCGAAATGGCAGTCGACAATTGTGTAAAAAGTTTTTTTATATGTTACTTGGCTGCCGGCTGGTGGTTAATTATTGTAAAACAGCACATTTTGGTGTTTCAGTATACGGCGGCGGATCAGGCGGCCATGGCGGCAGTGGTGGATTTGGAGAAAGCGGCTCATTTGGTGGGGGTAAAGGAGGTGGCGGCGGCGGAGGCCTCGGAGGCGGATTTGGAGGTGGTGGTGCTGGCGGCCATGCTGGAAGTGGTGGATTTGGAGAAAGTGGCTCATTTGGTGGGGGCAAAGGAGGTGGTGGCGGATTTGGAGGGGGAGGTGCAGGCGGCCACGGGGGTAGTGGCGGATATGGAGGAAGCGGTGGATTTGGAGGTGGAAATGCAGGAAGTGGAGGATTTGGAGAAAGTGGCGGATTTGGGGGAGGCAAAGGAGGTGGTGGCGGACTAGGTGGGGGAAGCGGTGGATTTGGGGGCGCAGGTGCAGGCGGCCATGGAGGAAGCGGAGGATTTGGAGAGAGTGGCTCATTTGGTGGGGGCAAAGGAGGTGGTGGCGGAGGAGGACTCGGAGGCGGATTTGGAGGGGGAGGTGCAGGCGGCCACGGGGGTAGTGGAGGATATGGAGGGAGCGGTGGCTTTGGAGGCGGAAATGCAGGCGGTCATGGAGGAAGTGGAGGATTTGGAGAGAGCGGCTCGTTTGGTGGGGGCAAGGGAGGAGGATTCGGCGGCGGCGGAGGGCTCGGGGGCGGCGGAGGGCATGGTGGAAGCGGAGGATTTGGCGGCGGAAATGACGGATATGGTATTGGCGGCAAAGGAGGCAGCTACTCTTCCAGTCAGGCTTCTGCATCTGCCTCAGCATCCAGTGGAGGTTACGGGGGCAGCTAGTAAGTAAAATTTATAATATCTTTCTCAAATAATTCTTCTTTTTTTTCAGCGGCAAGTAGTAGCTCATTTCATAATCTCATACGATAATGTACTGAAATTTTTGTATTAAATAAATTGTTTCCACAATGAATTAATTCTTTATTAAGCACAATGGAAACACTGGGCAACTTTCACTAGAAATACCCCACTACACCGAAACACATTGATTTTCAGTGCTAACGCGTTTCGAACACAATGTGCTCATTATCAAAGCCGAAGCTAAACTAATCTGCGAGAAAACTGAAATATTTATAGGCCCACCCGCGTAGCTCCACCCCTCGGCTGTGAAAGTTAGACCAATCACAGGTCGAGAAATGGTCACGCGTGGCTGAACACGTATAAATATGACAAGTCCTCCCTAAAATAGCGTAAACAGAGATGAATATGCGATCGGGCCTGTATCGGCGTTCATAAGTCTCTCTAGACTTATAAATTACGATACTTTCCATTGCATCTAACATCTGCAAATTAATTCAGTTTCCATTTTTTCTACTAAAAACCGAGTAACTTGCACAGTGTCCCAAAATATGTTTAAAATCTTAAAAGTTTTAGGCTGTTGGTTAAACTCTTTACCACAAGACCAAGTTCCAGTTCTTTCGAAGTCTTAATTTC
Source organism: Pycnomerus fuliginosus (assembly GCA_963924575.1). Taxonomy (NCBI): domain Eukaryota; kingdom Metazoa; phylum Arthropoda; class Insecta; order Coleoptera; family Zopheridae; genus Pycnomerus; species Pycnomerus fuliginosus. The sequence continues at coordinate 19,786,840 of OZ004622.1, forward strand.
ATATTCAAATGAACCAATCAAATTGCAGAGATTAACTGAGGCTCCTCAGGTAAATATGTAACAGGAAAACGCCTATCACATAATGATACAAAGACTCCGCGTTTATAATTTCAGCCCCTTAGCAACAGCTCGTTTTTTACGCAAAAGTTTGAAAAAAGGTATGTCTGGTAAAGTGAGTTCTTGCGGTAAAGGCGTTTTCTTAATATTTAAGATATCTCGCCGTAATTTGAATGCAACATTCTGGATTTCTAAGTTTCGATTGATGTTATTGTCCCACAAAAGATAAACTTTAACATCGTCTTCTTGAATTGTAAAAAAAGCTTCTCTATCAATCACCGTATAGATTTTAAAAAGTGCCCAAAGCGTTCAATTAATTTTAAACAGATGGTTTCAGAACAAGAAAAGAATGTATTTCAATTTAAGTGTTTTTCTGATTCGAGGAACTGTTGAACGAATTTCTTTTTAACGGTGTCTGCCCCCAAAACTGTTAAAAATAGTTACTAAATGATTTAAAGCTAATTATTTTTCGGAACTTTTAGTATAAATTTAAGACTGGTAGAACGTCATTATCAAAGCAGCTTATCTTATTTTTACCTACTTGTTTCGGCGTCTGCCGACGAAACGTCCCTGTCTGCTTAATTTTCGCTTAAGGAAAATTTAAAGCACTTGTTTTTAGCAAATTTTTGGTCTATGATTCAAAGTGGTACAGCGTCATTATATACAGGGTGTTCCTATATTCATAGTCCTAACTCCGGGACCTTATTCCTTACAACATTCTCGGAAGAAAAGTTCCTATGGACATATGTCCGGAAATGCTTTATAGGGGAGTTACGCCCCTTCAAAGGGGTACTCAAAAAGTCATTTTTTTTTAATTTCTCGAAAAATATTGAGATTAGAATTTTGAAATTTGGAACTATCGTTAGAATTATAAAGAGCTTTCTCCTCACTTTTTTTCAGACTTTTAATAACATCACTGGCGTGCGTTCTTGGAGGGCCTTACATATTTTTTACATTTTCTTTTGTTGTAGTCATTTCTCTCACAAAAATAATAATAAAATCTTAATCGGTGGTCGATTCTACCCAGAAAAGAGGCTCTTGTTGAATGTCGCTAAAACGCACCCTTTTCGATTAAAGTGACTTTCAATGATTTGATTTTGACAATGAAAAATTAAAAATTCTTCACTGCCAAAATCAAAACGAAAAGCGGCTGGTTTGAGCTCATGGTCTCAAACAGGGAACGACAGACAGCTGTTTCGATCTCTTGGATCTCATCAGTGTCGTGCACCCCGAATGAAACCACAAACTCAAACCAGCCAACCTTTAAACAGAAAATGCGACGAACTAAGAGTGTTTTGTCGACAACCGCGACCTCTGTGAGAGGTGGGGACTACTAACTAGCTTCCATGATGTCAAAGACATTAAAGAAAACTAGCGGCTGACATAGCACGACACTGATGAGATCCAAGAGATCGAAACAGCTGTCTGTCGTTCCCTGTTTGAGACCATGAGCTCAAACCAGCCGCTTTCGTTTTGATTTTGGCAGTGAAGAATTTTTAATTTTTCATTGTCAAAATCAAATCATTGCATTCACGCCACCTGTTGCTAAACAGGAGTAGTGTCGAAGCCCGGTGCGGAGCTGACTTTGTCAGCCGCTAGTTTTCTTTAGATGTCTTTGACATCATGGAAGCTAGTAGTCCCCACCTCTCACAGAGGTCGCGGTTGTCGACACAACACTCTTAGTTCGTCGCATTTTCTGTTTAAAGGTTGGCTGGTTTGAGTTTGTGGTTTCATTCGGGGTGCACGACACTGATGAGATCCAAGAGATCGAAACAGCTGTCTGTCGTTCCCTGTTTGAGACCATGAGCTCAAACCAGCCGCTTTCGTTTTGATTTTGGCAGTGAAGAATTTTTAATTTTTCATTGTCAAAATCAAATCATTGCATTCACGCCACCTGTTGCTAAACAGGAATAGTGTCGAAGCCCGGGGCGGAGCTGACTTTGTCAGCCGCTAGTTTTCTTTAGATGTCTTTGACATCATGGAAGCTAGTAGTCCCCACCTCTCACAGAGGTCGTGGTTTTCGACACAACACTCTTAGTTCGTCGCATTTTCTGTTTAAAGGTTGGCTGGTTTGAGTTTGTGGTTTCATTCGGGGTGCACGACACTGATGAGATCCAAGAGATCGAAACAGCTGTCTGTCGTTCCCTGTTTGAGACCATGAGCTCAAACCAGCCGCTTTCGTTTTGATTGTGGCAGTGAAGAATTTTTAATTTTTCATTGTCACAATCGAATCATTGCATTCACGCCACCTGTTGCTAAACAGGAGTAGTGTCGAAGCCTGGGGCGGAGCTGACTTTGTCAGCCGCTAGTTTTCTTTAGATGTCTTTGACATCATGGAAGCTAGTAGTCCCCACCTCTCACAGAGGTCGCGGTTGTCGACACAACACTCTTAGTTCGTCGCATTTTCTGTTTAAAGGTTGGCTGGTTTGAGTTTGTGGTTTCATTCGGGGTGCACGACACTGATGAGATCCAAGAGATCGAAACAGCTGTCTGTCGTTCCCTGTTTGAGACCATGAGCTCAAACCAGCCGCTTTCGTTTTGATTTTGGCAGTGAAGAATTTTTAATTTTTCATTGTCAAAATCAAATCATTGCATTCACGCCACCTGTTGCTAAACAGGAGTAGTGTCGAAGCCCGGGGCGGAGCTGACTTTGTCAGCCGCTAGTTTTCTTTAGATGTCTTTGACATCATGGAAGCTAGTAGTCCCCACCTCTCACAGAGGTCGCGGTTGTCGACACAACACTCTTAGTAAAGTGACTTTGATTAGTTTAGAGCGCCAAAATTTCTGTTAGATTTATTTTATCTACCCAATTATTGAAAATAAACTCAGAATATGATATCTTACATCATTTTAGAACTTTTCTTCCTAAAATGATGTAAGAAATCATCCTCCATCTTCATTTTCACTGATTAGGTAGGTACATAAAACAAAGTGCTAATCACAAATTTTCGTCCCCTAAACCAACTGTAATCATTTAATTCGAAAATGGTGCGCCCTAGTTACATTCAACAAGAGCACCTTTTTTATGTGCAATGGACCAGAGATTACGAATTTGTTATTATTTGGCAAAAAAAAGGCCCACAACAAAAGAAAATGTAAAAAAATATGCATATAAGACCACCAAAAACGCACACCTGATGTTATTAAAAATCTGAAAAAAATTGAAGAAAAAGCTATTTATAGCACTAACTATTGCTCTGAATTTCAAAATCCTATTGTCCATATTTTTCGAGAAATCTTCAGAAGACTGATTTTTTGAGTACCCCTTTGAAGGGGCGTAGTTCCCTTATAAATCATTTCCGGACATATGTTCATAGGAACTTTTCTTCCTAGAATGATGTAAGGAATAACGTCCTGGAGTTAGGACTATGAATATAGGAACACCCGCTTAGACGGCCATTTTTGAATGCGTCTGCTCTGAAGACGCCGCCGTCTGCCAATTTTTGGAAGGCACCGGTATGTTTCCCAATACAAACAATAGTACCACCCCAATTTTCAGCCTGGTAAGTAATTTCATTTTACCCAAAAATTGAGTATTTCCAAAGCAACGCCCCCAGTCTGGACTGCAACTCTTTATTAAGCATTGAAAAGCCACTGGCAGACAAATGATTATGCATAGAAATGATACAGTTTATTAGATATAGCCATGAAACACAATGTTGTTTCAAAGATCACCGCTTTTCATGTATGCCTTTTTGGGGGGAATTATCTGAAACTTCAAGTCACACCCTTTCATAGTTTTGTATGCAAATCGAGCCTCGTGTCCCAAGACACCGAACTGCTCTTCAAAAGACGTGAAAACCTTTTCCTGAAAAAATGAAACAGTTGATATTTTTGAGAAAAATCGAGTTAGATATTTACCAAAGCTTCAAAACCTGACCCACAGCCACTAACGACAACCCGCACTTTGTAATTCTCGTCCGCCCAACTAATGGCCTTCTTAATCTGAACATCCAGGTCATGACTGGAGATATTAGTGTGTATAAATAAAGTCCTTCCCCCCCTTACATGTCTTTCATCTTCGGGAGTTGCTGGTTTTGAGGCGTCCTTCACTTCATGCTGACGTTCCGAAATCGTGGGGGTAAGTTTATAAACAGGTCGATCTTCAGTATCGGACTCCACCTTCACCAATTTCAAGTCCACGTGTCTCGATTTTTTCTCGGCATTTTCAATAAGCGCATCAAAATTTGGTACTTTCGCTGCCTTTTGCTGCTGTTTGCCCTCTTCCGTAAAGGGGCTGATTTCCTTGGCAGAGTACCGCAACGGCAGTCTTCTAAACGTAAACAAATTATAATAACGGACTTCTGGCATGTTCCTGGCTCGAATTTTTCTTGGGGCTCTTCTATAGACCGTGCCCATGACGGAACGCGCCAGTCTTGATAGCATTTTCACTGGAATTCTTTTAACGGGAACTGAAAAATGGGGCTGTAGAGGGATTGGAAAAGGGGGGCGCTTACTTTAGAGGATAGTCAGATTTAAAAATTTGACATTTCGAGTTTGAAAAAAAGAAATGTCTTGGAATTGTCGAGAGGACGGCTGCCAGGAAACGGTTTTTGTTACTGAGGGTTGTCCAGTATCATTCAACAAATAAAAATCTTTCTCCTCCCACAAATCCGAGCTTGTTGGTCGTCGAGCTATTTGAAGCTTAAATAAGCACCAATTTTTGTTCATTCCTTCAAACAAAAGAAACCACCCTAAGGGTTTGAAGCCATCGTGGGAGATCAACGAAACCGTGGAAATATAGTGGGCCTAAATTTCTTCTTAATTTTTCCGGTACTACTACAGTACCTACCATTCATCAATATACTCTTCACTAAACCATCAAACATCATTTCTTTCTCTGTCCTATTCCCCAGATCATTCGTACCACCTTATTTGCTTTTTAAACTAGTTCTCTTACATGAGCTTTCGTTGTGTTTCTTTCATTAAATGCAAACCCTAAATATTTGAATTCTCTTTCTTGCTCTGTTATCCTCCCGTTCCACTTCCATTCACTTTCTTTTGCCCTCCCACTTCCTTTCCTGAAGACCATTATCTTAGTTTTTTCCACATTTACTTCCAACTTTTTTCTCTTCATATATTTCTCTGCAATTCTTATCGTTTCTCTCATTCCTCTCTCCTCATTCGCTACGATCACCAGGTCGTCCGCATACGCCAAACACCACACTTTCTCTTTGCCACAATCCACACACCACAATCCCTCCTGCCTGCCCCTTTTTGAGCACCCTATCAATATAATTTATAAAAATTGTAAACAGCGTTGGGCTGAGTGGGAACCCCTGTCTTACACCATTTCTCGTCCAGAAACATTCACTCTCTATTCCATTTACCTTATCATTCTTTGTTTCTTCATATATTTCTTTTATCCTTCTTACCAGATTCCCATTATATGTACACCTGCCTGGCCATCTGGTAAGCTCATCATTCTTTGTATAATGTATTCAGGAGGGTTATCCCCGGCAATTTTTTACTTCTTTTGCATCCCCTTTCTTGTATATAGGACAGATTACTAAAAGGAAATGAAACTTTCGTCTTTTATGACAACTAAAGCCATTATACTGCCCACACAGTTATTATGAATTACTGAGAGTAAAGTTATCCGAGAAGTAATTTTTCAAACTTTCTTTGTAGGTATTCTTGTTGAACTCAAAATTGACAATAAAGCAACGATGGAATTTTTTCAATCTTTGCATAATATAAAAGTTTCGCTTCACAATACCTACATTCTATACTAGCTAGAGCAGCATATTTGAAGTGTTTTTCAAAAGTAAGGAATAAATTCAATAAGTTTCTACAGTAGGACATTTCAAGAAAAAACCTCGAGCAGGTAATTTTCATTTTTTTTGATGGGCATCCGCCGGCGTAGTCAGATATTTTTTTGATTTCTTTCAAATGGGAACACATTTTTCTTAATAAATTTGAAATATTCGAATTTGTTGAGATAGACACATACACCGCAGGCCAATTACCATTTTTGTAGCAGAATCCTGACACTTCAGCCTTTCGTAAAACGTATAACAATGAATTAATCACTTAAAGATGTGCAAGAACCAGTGTATTTTCTTAACGTGTTTCTTTGAGAGGGTGGCACTTTTTCACTTCTGCGCTAGCAAATCGAATCGCCAAAAACATGAAATCTTTACGTTTTAGGGTCCTGGGAATCCGAAAAAGTGGTTTTTGAAAAATGTCTGTCTGTGATCACGCTGCAGCTCAAACTATTGAACGTATCGAGATGAAACTTGGCACACATATTAAGTGGGCAATTTGTAGGTGCTGATTAGATTAGATTAGATCAACTTTAAAAATTTTAATACAAACCCCCATTTTTGCCGTTGCCATATGAAAGCTCTTTGAATTCGCAAAATGTCATTTTAGGGGCAAAAGATCCCTTTTTTAATTTATTTTGCAAAAATCATATTCTTACTATCGGATTCGATAGCGGTTGCATTGCCGGATAAAAAACCTTAGAGCCATTTTTTCGAAAATTGCCATTTAGAGGAAAAAATGGGCAGCCACGGAAGCGACTAGGTGGATGATCCAATCCTATCACCTATAAATTTCAATCTAGTCTCTACCTAAGTGGTTTGGTAGTTTTTCATGATTTTTTGACAAAAGACATTTCATTGTGCTGATAAAGAATGGCATATCAAATTTCAAAGTTGATATGCCAAAATGGCACTTGCCATTAGCCGATTGCCTCTAGCTATCAAATTTCACCCAAATCGATCCAGTAATTTGGGATGAATCGTTTTATTTAGGGCGGATTGTACCAAACATTTAATTCTGTCAACAATTTGTTGTTATAGAATTTTTGGAGGATTAATTTTAACACAGGATTAAATGTTTGGTAAAACCCGCCCTTAGTGTTTCTTCGAAATTTTGATTTTGTCCCAAAAAGGCGCTAAGTATGAGTACATTTCTAGATACAGAATTTGAACACCTTTCATGTGCTGATAAGAAAAATTGAATTTCACAGTCAAATTTCATAGTTAATACGCCAAAAAGCACTTGGCGTTTTCGGATCGGCAAAAATTAACTGGGCCCACCAGAAAGCCAATACTAACTAACCCCCATGCCAAATTTCATTAGAATCCGTCCTGGGACCATGAAACGTAAAGATCTGGTGTTATCTCAATTTCGAATTTTGGAGTGATTGCAGTAACCTCCCATTTTTCAATCGGTTGTGGGGAGGTTAAAAAGGCCCCATTTTGAGATTTTCTTAGCAAAAGAACAATTATTATTATCGAATTCTGTAGCTGTTGCATTACCGGATCGAAAGCCATTTAAAAAAATGCAGCAGAGAAGCGGCTGGAACCTCCCCATCGCGTGGATCTTTATATTCTGTGTAGATAGTAGTCAGTTCGACAGAAAATTCAACAAAAAAAATTCCTTTTAAGGTTAATTAATATCCCTTTTAATGAGAAAAAATTTTTTCTCTATTTTCCACTGAAATGGTAGAAACTGTGAATACTTTTTTAGAACCAGAAATTGATCGTCTTTCTAATGGCGCCATAAAAAAAGGAGGCCTTGTATTTAAAATTTAAAGTTGATATGCTTAAATGGCACTTCCCGTTTACCAATTGCTTCCAAAAGCCTTTCAGGTCTTCAACGGATTACCCAATCTCCATGTACCAAATTTCAGTCAAATCGATCCAGTAATTTGGGCTATAATGTGTTTTTAGTCTTATTAAAAAATTCAATTTTTTTTACCCAAAGGGCAGTAAATGAGAATGAATTTTATCTTATTTAGAACAAGTATTTGAAGATCTTCCTGATTCTGACAATAAATTTTTAAAAAAGTTGTTTTGAGAGTATATTTAAAATTGAAAATTGATGTGCCAAAACGGCACTTCCCGTGGGTCGATTGCCTCCAAACATTTTTTAGCTCTTCGGCGTATAATACAGTCTCCATGTACAAAATTTCAGCCAAATCGGTTCAGAGGTTTCGGCTGTATCGTGTTTTTAAAGTACGTTAACAATCCCGAATATTTCAATTTTTGTCAAAAAGGCACTAAGAGTGAATACATTTTTAGAAGCAGAATTTGAAGGTCTTTCTTATGGTGACGTGAAAAATGGGGGTTTGCATTTAAAATTAAAAAGTTGATGTGCCAAAATGGCATTTCCGGTTGCACGATTGGCTCCAAAAGCTTTTCAGATCTAAGTTGGGTTATGAGATTCCTACGTACCAAATTTCAGCCAAATCGGTCTAGCACTTTTGGCTGTGGCGTGTTTACAAACGTACGTACAAACGTACGTACGTACGAACATACACACAGACACATTTTAAAAACCACTTTTTTGGGTTCCTGAGACCTCAAAACGTATAGATCCGGTCTTACCTCGAATTCGAAAATTTTAGTGATTGCAGTAACCTCCGATTTTTTTTTAAATTGTGATGGGGTTGGGGAGGTTAAAAAAATGTCATTTTTAGGGCCGGTTTATCGATGTTCAGTTATCCCTAACTGAAAACCAATTGCCTAGCAACAACAGTTCTGATTGGCTACAATCTGTTAGTTTGAAGTTAGCTGAGCATCGATAAACCGGCCCTTAGAGTGAAAAATATTCCAATGCGCACGGCAGCAGCAGCGATCGACAACCGCCAGCACGCCCGTTCTCTGACTCACAGAATCTGACTTACAATTTGTCTGAAAAAGTAGAAGTTTCCACCGTCTCCGAGACTACCAATTTTTTGTTTTAGTGTTTGAGACTAGATGCCCCTAAATTATGACTTATTTAAAATAATGACATTTTGACTCTTTCCATTCGTAACAAGAAGATGGCGGTGTTCTTAATTTACTATTTTAAGGACTTTTATTCAACTCAGGAAATCAGAAGTAATGTCACTAGAACAAAATAGAGATTTTCTTGTAAAATATGTGTATGGATTAGGAGGAGAAGCTGCGAGGGGTTGACATACGTTGAGAATTTCTCAAAAATTGTCGTTGAAACAAATAAAAACAAAAAAGTTTGAGGAACCCTTAAAATTTGTGGTGAAAATAGTTGGCAAACGGTCACAAAATTCCGCTTTTACAATACATTTTTTGGTGCAATTTTAAAAAAATTGTTAAATCTAAAACGAAGAACAGACCTTTTGGTATGACTGTTAGTAGTGAACTAACTTAACTTGAGATGGCATAGCTTAGCGACATCGTTTCTATTGAGTAAAAATGTGCCATCCTTTTAAAGAAACATTTGAAGAAAAAAAGTTCTTGAAGATCCTTAAGTGATTCATCTTTTATTACGCTTACTACGAGATTCTAAAGTAAAATTGTCAGGATTCTGCTACATGAGCTACTTCTACGCTTTAGCGCAGCAAGTTAAATAAAATCGATCGAAAAATGGAATCGCCAAAAACTTTACGTTTCGGGGTCCTGGAAACCCAAAAAAGTGGGTTTTGAAAAATGTCTGTTATCACACTATAAGCATTTGGGAAGAGCTGATTAGGTTTCGCTAAATCGGTGGCAAAAGGGCCCTTTTTTGAATTTATTTTAACAAAGGAGCACATTCTTACTATCGAATTCGATAGCTGTTGCGTTGCCGGATAAAAAACGTTAGTGCCATTTTAGGGGATAAAAGGCCTCTTTTTCAATTTTTCTTAGCAAAAGAGCATATTGTTATTATCGAATTCGGTAGCATTGATGGATCGAAAACCTTAGTGCAATTTTTCCGAAAAATGCCATTTTAGGGGTGAAAAACATTTTCATTTAAATGTTTCTGTTTAATTCCACTTATTCCAACACAACATTATCAACAACACATAATACACCATCCTTATTTACTCATTTTAGGGCCGGTTTTTCCATAGTAACAATTATTGTCACTATGGAAACTAGGGTGACAAACCTCATGTTAAAGTTAATAACATAAAATGGAAAAACCGGCTCAACTCACACTTTTGCAATAAATGGTTAACCAGCGGTTATGTCATGTATCCAATCAGATACATCTATTTTAAAATTTCGGATGATTTCATTGGATAACAAACATAACCGCTGCTGGTTAACCATCGCCGCTTTTTCCATCTCATGTTAACCAGAACATGAGGTTTATACGTAAAGGAAATGAAACTTTCGTCCTACATCACAATTAAAATAATTGCTACCGCTAATACAATTAATACCAACTGTTACCAGTAAAGGCTATCCGAAAGGTAATTTTTCAAACTATTTTTGTAGATATTTACATTGAACTCAAAATTCAAAATACGACAACGGAGGAATTTTTTCATCTGTGCGTAAGACGAAAGTTTCATTTCGTTTAGGTTTATCACTTTATTTTCCATTGTGAATAGTTGTTTCTATGGAAAATATGATTTATATCACCCTAGTTTCCATTGTGACAACAATGGACCTATTTCTTGAGTGACGTCACGCGACGGCCATTTGGAGGCTTAAAATATATTTCTCCCTCTCCCGTCCGTTAAAGAAAGGAATATCGGTCTCTGTCGATCGCCTCCAATTGCGCGCGAATCATATTGTCATCCTTTTTTAACGCATTCAGATTTGAGCATAATGTGTACTCTTTTCTTTCAAGAAATACCTCTATGGTTTCTATGGAAATAACCTCATATGTTAAATTTAACACGAGATGGAAAAACCGGCCCTTAATGGCTCTGAACTCTCCTTATTACCCTACTAACATAGAGAGAAAATAACGTGTTATATTTTTAATGTCACAAAAACTCCTAACATATTAGTCTTATAAAGCTGCCAACACGGCAATACTGCAGTCAAATAACTTTTTATACTCCTGTAAAGTTCTTCATTACTTTAAGTAAGGGTTGATAGACCAATTTCGCAGCGTCCTTCCCAAACAAATAGTCCACGTGATTGAACAGTTTCATGGGCACCTCATACAGTCCGACTAGATTCGTCAAATTCTGAGACAACCTTAAAACGTCCTACAAAAAACCATCAATGAGCTCAAAACGCACTAAAAACACTCACAATAGAGCTGGCTAGAAAATCATTCAGAGAGTACATCAGGTAAATTGGTACTTTAATATTCGTCAACTTATACTGTGGCGGAGTTAAGGTTCCATACTTTATCATATTCCCTTGAGGGCCATAATCGTACTGCTGAAAGTTGCCTTTTTTACTAATCTCCTGCACGTAATGCAAAACGGTTTTTGTGGAACTCCCGGCCGGATCGTGGCTCAAAACCACTGGTAAAATCTTTTGGTTGAATTCCGCTTTATCAAAACCACAGAGCACGAAAATTATGTTCTCGCATATCTCCTTCTCGAGGTTTAACAGTTTGCAGTCGTACGCCAAGAAGTCCATCAATTTACTACTGGGTAGAAATTCGTTTAAGCCTAAATGCTTTGTCAGCCAACTCAAGTCGTTCACGAATGGGGCTAAGTAGCGAACTGGGGATTTTAGGTGGGTCATGTAGGCAACGGGGGCCAGACTGATCATCAGTTTTACGTTTTTCGCAGCCTGCTGCCTTAAAGATGCAAATACGTAGAACATGGTCGTTCCCATTGAATGGCCGATGTAAATTATTTCACCTGGCTTTGCAGTTACGTTGCTAACGTAATAGAGGGAAGCAGGAAGATCGTAGATGCCCATTTCGTGCCAGCTATAGAAAATTGGGAATATTTACGTGAAATAACACGTAGAATCATATTCTAACGCACGCAGAGGCAGCGTGAGTCAGGCTTTTTTCATGTTATGGTGTTAAGTAATCTATTATTGTTTACGTCAAAGTTATCCATTGTTTGAAAGTGACAGGAATCGTAAATTACTGGAGCTTGTTTAACAAAACAAAGACAAAAAGCCTGAGTCACACTGTCCTTGTGTCTGTTAGAAACTGCTTCGTTAGTTTTACCTAAAATTCCAAAACTGAGCACCCCAGTTTGGCAGTGTGACATGTGCCTTAGAATAGGTGTTTCCCCTGGCATTGCCCATCCAGACGTCATACCCAGCATCGGCCAATAGGAAGGCTGAAATATTACTTTCATTGTTATCCCCCTCGAAACACATTTGTAGTTATAACGGGTGTCCTAAAAAAAAACGAACGAAATATCTTTGGGGACAACTCATCCATTTTTTAACCGATTTGGATAAACGTGGACTTAAATTAAAGCTAAAGAATCAGGCTATCGATTCATTCAAGAGACCACGACAGATGGCGCTGCCGTAGTAGCCTTAGCCATGCTTGTTTTAAAGGCTTACTTTAGGTGCATGGGGATTGGTCAGTTAACAACCAATGGTTATTAGATAAAAATAACCTTGAAGCACGTTTACTTTTCTTCAAAAAGCTTCTTTCAGAAGTTCGCTATGATTCACGAATTAATTTTCTGTGATTTTTTAAAAATCATATGCTTTCCCTTATTTTCACGCCTAATGACCATAATTGAAGTAACAGTGATGCATTTTCTACTTAATTTTCAGTAATAGAGGATCTAATTGAATGAAAAACACAAGCGGATGCGAATTGGAGGAAATTTAAAGCTTATTACTGAGAATTAAGCTCTTGTTGCTTCATTGTTACTTTAGTCATGGTCATTCTGCATGAAAAAATGTGAAAACACATATTTTTTAAATAATCACAGAAAGTCAATGCGTGAACCAAATTAACTTCGGAAAAAAGATTCTTAAAGAAAAATGAACGTCCTTCTAAGTCATGCGAGTCTCATAACGACTGGTTGATAATTGACCAATCCCCACGCCCCTGAAATGAACCTTTGAGACAAGTATCACTAAGAGATCTATTGCAGCACCATCTGTCGTAATTTCTTCGACAGTTCGAAAGCCTGATTCCTTGGCTTCAATTTAAGGCCAGGTTCATCCAAATTGGATAAGAAATGCACGAGTTATTACCAAAAATATTTCGTTCGGTTTTTTTAGGACACCCGTTAGTTAAGGAAGAACAGTAACGTCACCATAGGTGTTGCAATGCATTAGACCCGGATAAATGACGTAATCACCGATTTTTATTGATTATTTTCTCCAAAACAGTGAAGAAAATCGCAAAGTCATGAATTAAACCCTAGATATTTTGGTGTCCTCCTTCTTTCTACGTAATTAAATAAATCATTCATGTTCCCCATTGCTAGGCAATGGTGTCAAAGAGGCGGTTAAATTAGAGAAAAGTTGCGATTTTTCAAGCGATTCTGTAAAAATTCTCTGATATATCTCGACTCGTTCCCGAATTATCTCGAAAAATCTGAACATTGCCATTTTAAAGAAAAATAATATCTTCCTAACTATGGAAGCTAAGAATTTAAATGCAACATAGGACTTTTATACTTTTGACTGCTGTCAATTGGGTGGCATTGAGGGACATTTTTCAGGCCTTCTAGGTTTTGAGCAACTTTTCTTTTTTTTATGGCCGCCATATTGAATTTTAATACCATCGGATACACAAGAAAATTTGCTTTAAAAAATGTAGTCAACATGAACTTTTTTGGAAGAGTGTTAAATTTTGTACTTATGTATACAAGATGGGAACTATTCCATTGGGATCTCGGAAACCATAAAAGTTAGAAGATCGATTAAATTACACTATTTTCAGAATCCCCTTAGTCGATAATCTATCCGCAATAAATTTCATATCGATCCGAATAACCGTTTTGAGGCTATTCAACATTTTAAATTTCCACAATTTTCGTTTTTTTGCGCTTATCTCCGAAACTTATCGTAATTTCTCGGATATCTTTTAACATTCGAAACGACCTTAAAATAGCGCAACTTTTTTGCACTTTAACCGAACTTCTATCTCTTATAGTTTTCGAAATCCCAATAGTGAGCATTGAAATAGTTCCCACCCTGTATATAATTTGTCAAATAACTTCTGAAGAAAACTACAAAAACTTTTAAAACCGTTTATGACGCGTGAAACATAATTGAATTAAACGACAGTAAAATAGGTACTTTAGACGTGTAAGTGTGACAAGAACTTTGATATGTTTTTTCAAATGATTACATTTTTGAAAAGATATTTTTTTGAATTTTTTGTATATCCCATGGCTTTAAAATTGAATATGACGGTCATAAGAAAAAGACAATCTAGAAGCCTGGTTAACGTCATCCAACTGACAAATTGACAATAAAATGTAAAAAATGTAAAAGCTCCATGAAAGACATAAATTTTTCTTTACTTTTCTCTGATTTTCTTATGGGGCTTAATGAATAAAGTTTTAGCAAAAACTTTTGTGTGAATTAGTTAGGGATCAAAATACAAATTTCTCTTACAAAGGAAAATGATAAAACTATAGCAAAAAGCATTTGCTTAACTTTATTCATTAGGCTTAAGAATATTAAATTAATAAAGAACTTTTATTTCTAAATCACATCATAAAGTTTATTTTTCGGTACCTAACTAGGAGATGAACAGAAAGTCGAACTTTATCGTACTCGCAAAAAAATCGGGACAACCGAAATAAAATTCAACCCCAAAACTCACCCCCTTCAGCCCCCAAACTCAAAAAATGGTCATAGAGAAAATTGAGTGTCCCGATTTTCTTGCGAGTAAGTGTACTAGAACCTCAAAGTAATCACTTTATAGTACTAGTTGTACCGTAAAGTGAAAAATACTTGGGTGCTTTATGGTACAGCCGAAGTAATTGAAAATGAACAGGGGCTGAGCCTAGATCCCTGCACGGTAACATTCATTTAAATTCAGGTAGGAAACTCCACTCAAACCGCTGCCGAAGACTTGGCCGCAAAGAAATCGGGTATCTTAGAATGTTACCGTGCTCGGATCGAATCTCAGCCCCTGTTCATTTTCAATTACTTCGGCTGTACTAGTACTGCAAACTAAGCACTTACGGTACTAGTACCGTAATTGTATTTTCAGGGCTTGATACATAAATAAAAATAACTATAGAAAACACGCAAGGAATTAAACTACTAGACCGATTTGACTGAAATTTGGTTATGAACATTTCATAACTCGTAATATATGTAGGTACCTACCTACCAGAGCTGGACCAAGTACCGAAAAAAAGTACTTAAGTATCAAGTACTAAGTACTTGATATTTTGAATGTACTTCAAGTATCAAGTACCAGTACTGGATAGAAGTACTTGAAAATTGCAGTTCAGTACTTTACTAGTGCGCACACGTTAAGTACCCAGTACCAGTACCAATACTTAAATTAAAAGTACTGAGTAAAATAAGGGACTGAGTATTTAATAAAGTACTTAAGTACTTCATAAAATACTTAAGTACTTGACATAGTACTTAAGTAAAATAAGAGACTGAGTATTTAATAAGGTACTTAAGTACTTTCAGGACTTAAGTACTTGACACAGTACTCAAGTATCTACTTGTTATTGAGTATAATCTTATAGACAGCGGGCTAGCGACAATTTCGGTAGGTATATCAAATTTGTAAAAAAAATTGGGGCCCTGAATATCATTTGCTCCCGTCTGCCTGTCAATTTTTCATGTAAATAACATGCACATGTTACAAAAAAACATTTGACTGACGTCCAGACCGCTGCGTTTTCGGTGAGGGTGATTGTAAACATGTCATGTGCCATCTTATTTACATGAAAAAGTGACAGGATTGCAGTCTGCACCCCGTGCCCGTAATAATTTCGAGTTCTGATAACGACACCACCCAAAAAGTGCTCCATTTCAATAAGATTTATGGTATTGTTTTGCGAATTTCAGGCTTCTAAGAAATGAACAAAGTGAAGTCGTTCTTGGATATGCCCCAACCTAATAAATATTCTAAAACTCCCCCATGTTTCAGTAAAAGATTCAGTACCGAACTCGATACTTAAGTACTCGATACTTAAGTCCTCGATACTTAAGTACTCGATACTTAAGTCCTTGATACTTAAGTACTCGATACTTAAGTACTTGATGCCGCATGGTTTAAAATACCAAGTACAAATACTTCGTTCGAAAAAATTATTCAAGTACCAGTATCAAGTACTTTTAAGAAGTACTTGAAATACCCAGTACCAGTACCGAATTTTCAAAGTACTTAAGTACCGGTACTTTAAGTACCAAAAGTAATCAGTACTGTACTTCAAGTACATTTCGATACTGAGTAGCCCAGCTCTGCTACCTACTAGTACCTATACTATACCATACAGTTCGACTTTCTGTTTTCTGCTAGTTACCAAAAAAATACAGCAGAGAAGCGGCTGGAACCTCCCCATCGCGTGGATCTTTGATTTACGTGTAAAAAGTAGTAAATTGAACACGAAAATTTTTAGACTTCTCGTCATTGTGACTAATTTCACACGTTTCTGACAAATAACAACATCACAACATCTTCCTTTTAAGGGTAGTATCGTACCACATTTCGATACCACAGTTCAATACTGTAACAACTCCTAATTGATAGTTTTGAGATAATAAAAAGAATAATAAATAATAAAAAGAAAAATTATTGTTTACTATTACCTAATTCCAAATCACATTTTAAGGAAGTGGTGCTTATTCATTTGAGCTTTACTATAAACGTTTTGAAGAAAATGTTTTCCGTTTTTTGATAAAACGCCTTTGATTGGAGTCGTTACCTTATTTTCATTTTTTGAGTTGTTACAGTATTGCACTGTGGTATCGATTTAACACCACTATTAATCCCCTCCTTTTTATTGAATGAAAATTTTTATCGTTTCCCGCCAAAATGGTACCTACATGGAAACTGTGAATACATTTTTAGAACCGGAATTCGATTACCTTTCTAATGATGACATAAACAAGGAGGCCTTATATTTAAAATTTTAAAGTTGATACGCCAAAAAGGCACTTGCCATGAGCCGATTGCTTTTCAGCTCTTTCACATTATCTTCATGCAAATACCAAATTTCAGGCAAATCTATCTAGTAGTTTGGGCTACAGTAAGGCTACAGTGTTTTTAATCTTCTTGCAAAATTTCGATTTCTTAACATAAAATTTGAAGACCTTTCTGATATTTGATATTAAATTTTTCAAAATCTTGTGGGTACATATAATTTAAAAATTGATGTGCTAAAAAACTTTTCGGTTCTTCGACGAGTACATACATAACACAATCTCCACGTGCAAAATTTCAGCCAAATCGGTCCAGGGGTAAGAGTGCTTCTCTGCTGCCTTTTCTTTTTATCGAAAAACTTATAAGAAAAAGTTGGCAAGGATGACTCCAAGGGTTACTCCTAAGTTTCAGGCAAAAGTTAAATGTTGAATTCAAAAAAGCCGTGAAAATTAAAAAAAATGAAAAAAGCTCGTCGAGACTTTACAATTAAGTACTCGCATGGTTACATCCAAGGTCTAAGGTTACCTACGTCTCACTAAAAATAATTTACGCGACCTAGTCTATTTTCCATACTGCTTAAACTATAATTAGTGAGTTGTAATTTTGTGAGTAGGTATCAATAAAGTTCCGACGTGCCACTAAACTTTCACGACCTTCTTGATCTCGGAATTTATTGATCAAATATAGTACATAAACCTAATGGAAATGAAACTTTTGCCTTACGCACAGATGAAAAAATTCCCCCGTTGTCGTATTTTGAATTTTGAGTTCAATGTGAAATACCTACAAAAATAGTTTGAAAAATTACCTTTCGGATAGCCTTTACTGGTAACAGCTGGTATTAATTGTATTAGCGGTAGCAATTATTTTAATTGTGACGTAGGACAAAAGTTTCATTTCCATTAGGTAGGTATACCTATGTATATTATTTGCTTTGTATATTATTTGCTATTAATTGCTTTTGGCTATGTGCCCTAAATAAGTAATAAGGAATAGCCAACTTTTAGCATTCTTCTAGACTGTTTAAACGGATTTTTACCTACATTATTTTTCTTCAGAAGCCTCATAAGTGCCACATGCGACCCTCAGTACACCACATAAGACTTTGATATAGGATAATTAAATTATATACCAAAATATGTATGCAGTGACTTATTGAAAGAGCAATTTGAAGGTAAATCTGATTACCTAAGGATTGATTGCCAGCATCTACCCAATCTGTACTACTAGACAAAAGTCCATGCTGTAGGAATACAGGCTGAGCCCCCTCCTTTCCAGGAATTCGATGAATGGTCAAAATATATTCGTCTTCAGTAACCACATAATGTGATTCCGCAGGGTACCCATGTCTTCGAACTATTTGTGCCTAGAGATAGATTAAACCTCTTATCTTAGGAAGGTGCAACCACTTACCGTATCTAAGTCAATTTCAGGGTTGCAATCATCACTGTTTGGATCACAAGTCTTACCACCCTTCGGAGATTCATAACAAAAATTAAATACTGGACAGGAACAGAAAATAACAAAAATAGTAAATAAACTGAATTGCCAATTCATAACTCTTGCTAGAATGATTCAATAATTAGGAATAACTAAAGCAATTTGAATATATTTTTATACTATACATAATATAAACAAATGATTCATGCACATGCGTAAGCTTACATGTTGCAAAGTCCAAAATTTAAAACCTTGAAGGACTAATTACTCTTATTTATTTTTAATCAGTTTACGGTCACGTTTAGGTCAGTTTGCCGGTTATAATCTAAAAAAAAAAACCAAGGTCACGGCCACCATGCCGTCTGCCGTCGTTTGTGCTGCCGCTTGTCAAAATCAGATGATTCAGGGTTGCCATTCGTGCAGCGAGAATTTTCGAAATAAATGGCCTTGGGTTCTGCCCTGAATGTCTTATTGGCTTTTCCCATAGGAAACTTTGGGAAAACCAGTTATTAATCAATAGATGTTTTTTCGCGTTGACCAGTTAACGTGAATGCCTAGCTTAACCTTCAAAAAGACAGGGACTTTTTTTCTCCGTTGAATCAAATTCCACTAAACTTCTTGTCGGTTGGCAGTCCTACGTTAATAATGCTTGTTGAAAATGGCCGCTGTTGTCAGTAATGAGGTTTGGAAAAACTGGGAAAAAAGCGGAAAAACCGAATTGTAAGTAGAAAAACAACGAAGAAACAGTTTCCGGCGTATTTCCTTTTATTATTGACAGTTTTTCCGGTCCTATCCAAAAGTTAACAAAACCGCCATGTCCACTAGCTATCCTGCGCCTGTTATCCAAAAATATTAAATTTCCAACCATTCCAGTGTGAAAACATGCATCCAGCTATTAAAAGATGAGTCAAGGTCGCCAGTTTTTGACAAATCTGGCAAAGTCTCAGGTATCATAACTAATATAAACACCCTTATCGACAAAGGTCTTAAGGGCCATGTAAAGATTGAGTCTGTGGTAAACACCCTTCAGGAGCTTGCGGTAAGGCTTTCATCCAAACCTCAGAATGCTTCACTGTAAAATTTCAGACATTGCATTCGGACGTGCCATCAATTGTTTTGGATGTACTCAGTATCACGGATGCATCCTCCACTCAAGATAATAGCAATGAAGACACGAAGGAGAGAACTAATTTTTGTATACTCGTGAAGGAGTGCGAGAAAGTAATGCCATAGTGGAAATTCTATCGTTAATGGGTTTGTTTTCAGCTTTTATCGGATAAACTGTTGAAGGAGCGGCTGGAAATTGATACTTTACAGGAAGTGGGAATTTTGAAGAACCGCACGTTTTATTCCAAGTTCATCAAAGTGAAGACGAAATTATAGTAAGTGTTTGTGTAGCACAGTATTCCGATTTAATTCGAGAAGGTTAGAATTAATAGGGCTTGTGCGAGATTAATTTCTGGCTAGACTGCCTCCTGATTTATTTTTTGGAGGTTTTAAGCCTAGAATACAGTAATTTAACCTTCTCTTTAAAATTATGGGAAATGTCTGGAATCATGTACAGGATCTCAAGTTCATTACATGATGAAAGTAACGTGAAGTGTTTTGCTTTAAAATAATGGGTGGGCCAAAAAAACTGGTCTCTTTTATTTTCCCTATTTATGTTTGTTAGTTTTTGTGCGATAATTTTCAGTTTTATACAAGATGTAGCTAAGGGTTCGGGCTGTCTATACCACCCTTTAGATTTTAAATCACACAGTATTATTTAGACTGATGGGGTTTGGTTACCCACTGACATCTGACAGTTG
Organism: Pycnomerus fuliginosus; assembly: GCA_963924575.1. Lineage (NCBI taxonomy): Eukaryota > Metazoa > Arthropoda > Insecta > Coleoptera > Zopheridae > Pycnomerus > Pycnomerus fuliginosus. Next base: position 19,806,846 of record OZ004622.1, read on the forward strand.
TATTTGGAGAAGATTGAAGCCAGTCTTTTTCTGTTTCCAAAATGTCAAATTAATCTATCCCTATTTTTTTCTAACACCATAAATCGCATAATTTATAGGTAAACGCAAAGAGGTGATGGAAACTTGGTGGGCATTTTTTGTTTAAGTTGTAAATTATGCAATCTAAGTTGTTAAATTGCTTAATTTACAACTTAAATCATACCCTAAGAAAGCATAGGCTCGCATGATTTACAAGCTAAACAAAAATGTCCGTCGATTTTCCATCAGGTCTATGCATTTACTTGTAAATTAAGCAATTTTTGGTGTTGGAATAAAATTTAGAAATAATTAAAGGTTGGATGAATTTTCGTTCTGAAAGTCGTTTTGGAAAGAGAAAAAGGCGAGCCTCAATCCTGTCTAAACGCCATTGTCACATGTCAATGCGTAACGAAACCCCATTGGCCTAAATATTGGTATTAAATAATAATTCCTAAGAAAGATAAGGATGGTACGATCTAAAATTGAATGGGTACCATCGAGAGCCCCATCCTTCAGCTACGTCTTGTATAAAACTGAAAAATATTGTTCAAAAACTAACGAAGATACAGAAAAAATAAAAACGATCGTTTTTTTTTGCCCACCCGTTATACGGGGTGTCTTTTAAAGTGTCAGTTAGAGAATCATTTTGAGCAGCTGAACGAAAATTCACACACGGGAGTTTCAATTTACTGCCCATCGAATGAAAATATTTTCAGCTCTGACGCACTTCCGGTTATATAGTAAGTGGCCGCCATCTTTGTTATTTTAAATGGCAAGCCTATGTTTTGACTCTAGATTCGGATTGGCCTCTTAATTGTCAGTTTATTTCATCCCTACTTTGCCATCTAACTGTCTATAGTTTTTGACATAAGTCAAAATTTGGGTAAAAAAATTGATTTTTATCTGGCAATAGAAAAACTTGTATCTTCCAGAGGGTTGAAGATAAAGAATTCAAACTTGGAGAGTTGAAAGTACAAGATTTGAGCTTTCGTTTGATGGCTCACTCGTTCTGGTTGACATAACAATATGGCGGAAATCAATTTTTAAAAATAACGTAACGAAATTGTCCACAACTCAATTTTTTCATGCGAATACCATTATTTTATGCAACCAAAAGATGCAAAATTAAATTCCCTGTAGGCTATACCTGTTTTCAATATTTTTCTAAATATTTGAAATAAATGTATTTGTGGGAATTAAAAAATTGATCACGGCAAGCTTTGGATCAAAAATTAGTAATAGTTCATTCTACTTCTTCAAAAATTTGACTTAAAGCTTGCTGGGATAATTTTTTTTAATTTGCACAAATACATTTGTTCCAAGTATTTTCAAAAATCTTGAAAATAGGTATTGGGAATGCTAATACCAGCCTAAAGAGAATTTAATTTTGCATCTTTTGGATACATAAAATTATGGTACTCGCATTTGAAAAAATTGAGTTGTGGACAATTTCGTTACATTGTTAAATCAACATGATCAATTGAGACATCAAAAGAATGTTTAAACTTTGTATTTTTAACCCTCCAAGTTTAGTTTCTTCAACCGTCTGGAAGATACAAATTTTTCTGTTGCCGGTTAAAAATCCATTGTTTTACACAAATTTTGATACATGTCAAAAACTATGACAGTTAAGTGGGCAATGTGGGGGTGCAATAAGCTCACAATGAGTCAAAACATAGGCTTCACATTTAAAATAGCAAAGATGGCGGCCACTTCCGGTATAACCGGAAGTGCGTCAGAGCTGAAAATATTTTCACTCGATGGACAATGAATTGAAACCCCCGTATGTGAATTTTCGTTCAGCTGCTCAAAACGATTCTCTATATCGCTGACTGACACTTTAAAAGAGACACCCTGTATTGGAAATATATTATTTTCCAAAAGTAAAAGATGGACCATTAGGACAAACTCTTTTTATACCAATTCTGAGACAGGCGATATAAATGTTGTATTCGCGATTCAAACTAATTTTTGTGACGTCAAATGGGGCAATTTGTTCGAATTGTCAGTAATATAACCAAAAGTGTCTGCTCTTCTGTACTTTTCAACGTTTTCCATTGGTTGCGTTTCCCTCTATGACGTCACACAATTAACACAAGAAGGCGTTCTCCTTAGTGAATAGGTACGAATAAGGTGTCCTGAATTTTATAAGCTATACTTTACCGTTCCAAAGATACGCAAATACCCGAAAATTGATGTTGGGGTTGAGTTTTGATGAATAGTTGGCAACACTGTGCCGGCGGCCTAAAAGTTGACACTCATTTCTGAATGCATATTATACAGGAGCACTTTGAAGTACAGTGAGCGCCATGAGGGTCATCACTCGTCAATATTATACAGGGCTTCCAGTGAAGTCATTTAAATCATTTATAGTCATTTATTTTTTTAGTAGTCGTTTGAAGTCATTTTTTTCACATCTACGTCATTTATTGTCATATTTTTGGGCCAAAATAGATTTTCTCCACAAATGATAAGTTATTGATGGATCGATCCTACTCTACGCTACTGAAAAAACCCGTCAAAAATCATTATAAGCCATACTTAGGGGGTGTTCAAAATGCTTAGTTGGATCAGTGAAAAAAAGACACTCATGAATTGACGTATGCAGTTTACCTTGGACAGGTGCGTACCTGATTCTCTCAATTTCTGGAACTTGTCTGATGGAAGGCAAAATCTCACGTGGGGCGAAAACTGCACGAAAACCCAGCTTTTCTGGCGTGAACGACAAGGCACAAGTAAATGCCAAAACACACTTAACACACCGCGAATTTTAAAAATGACAGAACCAGAATCGTTGTGTCTCTTGTTAACTAAGAGCAGTCAGCATAAGTATATCGTTGTCGCACAAACTGCATCTATTGGAGAAGAAAATTTTAAAAAAGAGTACCTTAATTGATAATTTTCTGGTCAAGAAACAATTGTTTATTTACAATACCTGCAATAAAATTGTGTTAACTTGTGTTGCTTTCGAATATTGGCCGGAATGAATAATCGGTAATAAAGCTTTTGCTTATAGTTCTATCCTTTTCTTGTGCACGAGAAACTTATATTTGCATCCTTTGTTAAGGGGAGTATGATCATCTTGTAACACTTTATTCATACCAGCCATTGTCTTTTTCTTATTTACCGAGGTCATTTTTTTGGAACTAGTCAGTCATTTTTATAATTTATTTTTGCAAAGTTGGCGCTGGAAACCCTATATTATACAGGGTCATTCTGACATGTTGCACCAGGCGGAAATAAAGTTGAAGTGTTTTTGCATTTTTCAAAATTGTAATTATTTTTACCGAATTCTTTGATGTTTTTGAAAATCTGCGGTGGGCTTGATTGCATTTCCGACCAAGTATTATACATGTTCCTAACTCAGCAAAAATCGTAAATTCCGAATTCGTACAATATACTCTCCATTCATTTTCTATTCGCGAAAATCAGCAAAGTGTCTGACATCTGGTGGCAATACTTTAACTACACTGAGAGACAGGATACGGAAATACTTTTAAACGTCCGGCATCATAATTTCGGCTTACGTCAGTCAGTTGTCAGTTGCGAGGTTAGGTAGTAGTTTTGTTAGGAGACATCCTCTCGCTGTCTCGAAATTTTGTGAATAATTCTGTGGAATTTTACGTTTTGTGTACTTAAGGTGCAACATTGTAAATCCAGGAAAACTTGGCTTTTAAAAAATCCACGTATCGATGTCACTGATGTCACCAACTGACACTGTCAGGCACGTCACGCTAGAATTCTCACTTCCGGCTCCCCAATGGGGTGAGACCGCCATTTTGTGGTTTAGCAATGCCATCTATTAGCAGCTGATTTTCGCGAATTGAAGTGACAGAACGTCAAAATTTGAATTTTATGTTGGTATGAGGAAATTTTGCAAGGAATTTTACTAACAGGTGAGTTGATAGAAGCGATTTTAATGCGATACGTCAGAAAACATGACAAATGTCAAAATTTTGCAATTGCTCTGAATTGGCCCAAAATGGCCTTTGTGTGCGTGCAGTTTTGAGTAAAGTGCAAAGAATAATATTCACGAAAAAGCCTCAGGTACGTTTCTCTGTGACACTGCTGCTAACAATAAAAATAAACCCTAAAAGATTTAGGTTATGTAATGTTTTTGCTTTCCCGCCAAATTTCGATCAAATTGTTAAAAATACAGGCCCTTACAAATTAGGGTTGTACAGTTCAAGAAAAATTTTTGATTTTCAATAGAAAATGAATGGATTTTATATGTATGTTTAACTGCTGTATGCATAACTGTGTTCCAACCGTTACAGAATCCTGACCTCTTAATTTGATATTTCATTGGTTTTAATAATTGGTGAATTGTCGTGAGGGTTCACTTAAAATATCAGCTAGTTAAAGTAGCGTTCAATGTATATTAATTCATTCATTAATTCAATATATTTCGCCCTGTTAAGGCATCTTCTCGAATATGGATAATTGTTAAAATGTAAAATTGCTTAAAAATAAAATATCACAGGCATTTTCTTATCACAGCCATGGTCGTTATGGCCAGTTACTAATTTTAACATGGCTGTGCTGTGATAAGAAAATGCGTGTAATATTACATAATTATAACCATCTATGCTTTGGGACACCCAGTTCCCAGTCTCCGGGAGCTACTACTTTTTATTGTGCAACATGATAACAGCTAACACGTGTGCAACATGTCGCGGCGTTTTTTGTAGGTACTCCTTTTCGTAGCCAGCAAACATTTTTTTCTTCCAGTTACAAACAGAGAAAATTCAACCTGTTCAGAGAGGAATGCGAAGGATTCGCCAAGCTTCAAACCGAATTAAACCAGGAATTCAGCGAAAACACCAGTCACAAACATCTGCTCGACATTGTCCAGTCGTTGATTGGATGCTTCAACCTGGATCCCAACCGAGTCCTGGACATAATTCTGGAAAGTTTCGAGAACAAACCGAAAGACGCTCGATTATTCGTACCACTTATATGCGCGTACATGAAGGACCCGAAAATTGTCAGCGAGGTTCTGGCGTCAAAATTTACGTTTTTGAGAAATGGCGACAGTAACGTTCCCAGGTCCATGTATGTTTTGACAGCGCAACTGTTACAACACAGCATCATCTCGCTGGATGACATTTATCCTTGGGTAAGTCGGGGTTTGGTTTGATGACGAGTTCCAGGCCATGTCCTAACCATTTGGCAACGTGGCGAGAGGAGATTTCCCGTCAATTTGACAACTTGTCTCTGATTGTCATTAAAGTGAAACTTTTGCGAAAAGAGACCAAAAATATTGGAATCTTTACCAATTTCAAATGATTAACGTACTGAAAATGAATGTTTTGAAGAAAGTATGTAAGATATGTGGTTTTTAGTAAATTTATAGTGATAAATTTTGATTACAGACCCATTTTAAATACTGTGGACACGAGGGTTTTGTAAAATTGATTTCACCGTGTTTTCATTAAACATTCACTGGAATTGAGCTTTTATAATAATAATAATAATATCTTTATTTCTTTAGACCTAGTACAAGGTATGGGAATTGTCAATTCAGTAAATATAAGTTAGTGTAAAAGGTGACATAACAACGAAATAATAACACATGCACACATAAAGATTTGAACATTGAGCAAAACGAATTACGAATTACCATACCATTTATGTGAGAAATATTCTTCCAGGGAGTAAAAACAGTTATCAAGAAGTATTCTTTTAACGGCTTGTCTAAAACCAGAAAAGTTACGTATAGCGAGCACAGACTTCGGTAGGTGGTTATATATTCTAATGGGTGTTATCTGTGGGCCTTTCCCAATTTGAACAAGTGAATATGAGGGTACATAGATCATATTGGCATTACGTGTCTCATACTTATTGACGTCTTTGAATCGCTGAGACTTCCCCAAATTCCGTCTACTGAAACAAGCACATTGAAACATATACACGGCCCAAACAGTCAAGATTCTATGTCTCACAAAGTGTTGGCGGCAGCTTTCTCTAGAAAAGTAGTACATTTTTAATGTTTCTATGTTTACTACGTTTTTCAGTTGTATGATGGCAAAACAGTGTGACGCAAGTTTTTTGCAAAGCTTATCTATGTGTACACTCCACGAGAGGTTTGAGTCTAACCAAACTCCTAAAAACTTTACAGATTGACTGCTCGTCAGAATTTCGTTGTCAACAGTGACCTGCAGACTGTCACTGGCTTTGTTTCGTACTGGAGCAAACAACATTCTGTTTTGTTCTCATTGAGAACCAACCCATTATTTAGACTCCAAGTGGTCATTTCTGACACTGGAAGCTTCTGGTCGTCCATATTAGGGGATGCAACAACGACAGATGTGTCATCCGCATACAGCGTTATACAGCCCGACTGAAGAGATAAATCATTTATGAAAAGTAGGAAGAGGAGTGGCCCAAGTATACTTCCTTGGGGCACTCCTACCCCGACGGACTTAAAATTTGAGTAAAAGGTGTTGTTGTGTTGTGTAACCTTGACAAGGCTACCCTCTGTCGGACAGATAAGATCCAAGCCAGTCATGTGCTTGACCTCTAATGCCGTGCTTATAAAGTTTTTCCATTAAAAGTTTTTGATTCAGGGTGTCGAATGCTTTTGACAGGACAAAAAACACTGCTGCCACTCGAGACTTGGAGTCGAACATTGTGAGAACATTGTCACAAAGACAGTAAATTGCATCTTGAGTTGATTTATTTGCTGAAAAGCCAAATTGTTGACTTTGTAGAATCTGATACTTTTCTAAAAAGGAGAGAAGTCTAGTTGAGAAAGCCTTCTCGAAAATCTTTGAGATGACGGGAAGTAGGGCTATGGGGCGATAGTTTTGAACCTGTTTTCTCTCCCCCTTTTTAAAAACGGGTATTGTGATAACTGTTTTGAGTTGATGAGGGTAGAACCCATGTTCAAAACTGATGTTAATGACATGTGCCAGTGGTTGCGCAATGTTTGCTGCGACTCTCTTAAGAACAAATGTCGGAATTTCGTCATAACCCGTGGAGATTTTATTGGCATTAGGAAGTTTAAATAAATAGCCGAAAACTATTTGGACTTGATGGATAAATCGCATTTCAAGACAAGATTTATTTCATCGTTGCAGCGATGGTAAAAGGCAGGAATTAGACCATTCTCATCTGTAGAATTTTGTGTAAAGTCGACACAATGACGTAGGTACCCTGCTAAACGAAGATCAATTGAAATTGATACCTAGTCATCGCTATATTGTGTATCTAGTTAAAAAATTTATTTTTCAGTCCAACCTGTTACCTACTCATTATTAGAACCGTTACACATTGCTACACCCTAATTATAGGTGCCCAAGCGCCCAAAAATTAACATTTAACATTATATTGTATTTACTTCTACACAAACTACATATGCTCTCAATAAACAAGTAATTCTGTGTAAAAGTGTCAAGTTTCAATAATGATCTCGAAATTATAAAACGTGGAGGACTCGCAGTGGCTTCGAAGGGAGTTGTTTGAGGCCCAGATGCTTAGAAATCATGCAAGCTGATGTAATCTCGATTGAATTTGAAAAGGATTTGTAAAAAATCTATTTCTCTGGCTCTAGAAGCAGAATTTGTTACTTAAAACTTACTTAATAGGGCACATCTTACAGGCTTTCTTAAAGTATTGAATTTCAATTCGTTAATTGTTTGAAAGTGATAAAAATATAGGGCCGTATTCAGCGACCTTTGCTAACTTTAGTAACGCGTTATTAAAATTTTAATCAAGCCTAACTAAGGTGTACCTATTCAGCGCCCTTGATTAGCACTAATCAAGCTCTATTACCGACGCGCGAACTGTCAGTTTAATAACGATTTTTAAACACGGTACCGAGCATGTTTAAGACCTTTATTAGTGAAAAATTTTGGAAGAATTTTGTTAATTTTGAACTTTTTCGAAATGTTCGACCTCCGTAAGCTCCTTTGCAGTCTTCAGGCGTGATATAGTGGAAATCCTAACATCCTCCCGAAGTCGCCGGAGACGACAATGAAAAAGGAAGATACCTACCTGAAAGCTAAAAATTTTGAATATTTCTGAGTTTCGCTTGCTTTGAAGTGCTTCGCCAAAGACTCCGGCCAAATTGAACAGGTGTTGTCTAATTTTTTAATATTTGTGACCGAGTTCATAATAGCATTCATTATAAACTTATAAACAGTACAAATTTAATTGTAGATGAAGGTGATTTGCAAGGTATCGGCCAAGCCAACAGCCACGAATCCCAGAGCTGGAAGATTACATTTCGTTCAGTGGAGCAGCAACCAAAATACTTGTCTCGGACACAATTCAGCAATAATTTGAAGTTCATGGATTGACCGAACTACCGAACACCAAATTCTTGAATGTCAGGCCTTCTTGAGTATGCTCGAGATATAAAAAGTCCAGATGGTGCATGTTTCCTAATTTACTGCAATCGGAAAAGGCCTAAAGTTGAATCACGAATATGATAACATGGTGGAGAGGAAGTGCTTAGGTTTTCCCGTGACCTTTCCATCAACAAACAGTACTAAGAACAGTAGTTTTCGTTATTCGGTGAAATTTTCGTCTTGGGCACTTTTTCCCTCATGGAGGGCATCTAACTCGTAAACACACGTTTCACAGCTAAACCACAATAATTGATAGTGCATTGCCTAATAAATAATTGATTGAAATGCTTGTATTTCATTTTTCCTGATTCGTAAACATTAATTTTAACCTCACTCTTGTCAAATGTCCTAAAAATTGCGATGTTGTCAACTCTCATTTCTTAAACAAGCTTTATTAGTTAATCACGGTCTTAAAAGAGGCGCTGAATAGGACCATCACTAAAATCGTTGCTAACTCTTAATAACGTTATTAGCTAATCAAGGCTTAATCACGGTTTTAATAAAGGGCGCTGAATACGGCCCATAATATTTTTTGGTAATTTTTGCAATGTTTCACTTCAATGACAATCTATGACAATTTGTCAAACTGACACTAAATCTCCTTCGGCAGCGATGCCAAATTTTTAAGGACGGCCATGGATGACGTCACAAGCACACAAGGAGGCGGAGTCAGTGACGTCACACTGTCAAATGTTGTTTCGGTTTCCAGTTGATGCCCGAGGACAAGGTTATGTTTAAAGAATGCGATAAGGCCATGAGGGATGCGAAGGAGTACGTCCGTAAGTTGCAGATTATATCGATCAGTAATAAGGAGAAGGAAGAAACTCCCGAAGAACCTGAAAACGTGGTGGAAAAGTACAATGCGAATCATAAGTTGGGATTGTGTGAGGCTTTGCTGTCGGTGGGGGACTGGGAGAATGCCAGGAAACTCATCAGTAGGTTGCCTGAACATTACGCTTTATCATTCCGACCTGTGGCTGTAGCGTTTTGCAACTTGTTGCATTACATAATAGAGCCAGTGTATAGGAGGTAAGTTCGCAGAATAAAGAAAAAAAGTTTCGGTTAGGGGTGTGTGGCAAAGCTGCTGGAAAGTTGTGTTGCAAGAAAATTTGTTTGTCAATTTCTTTTTCTTACGAAACCGCAAAAGAATACTTTCAGAATTATTTCCCTTTCGCTTTATCTGCTGCAAGTTCCTTATGAAGATTTGTTGATATTATAGCTGGTGGAAACAATATTTGGGAGACCCTAAAAGCCGCCTCATTGCGAGGGTTGTAACTGTGACAATGGCGCCCCGCTGGCTTACCTGAGGCTCGTGGATATTTTACAATTTCTAAGGTGGGCCGGATTTGAGAATTTTCACTATCTTACAAGCACAAATCGACTGATTATAGATAATGAAATACTACTAAAATCATTGCACAGGCACCCAAGCAACAATTACAAGAATAAGGTTTTGACAAGTTAAGTAATTTGGAATTAGAATGAGTTTATAATTGACGAGAGACATAAACGTAGCGTGCATTTAAAAAAGTACGCTGTTGGTAGATATCTAGGAGTATTTACCTACCTACCTGCCTTCTAGGAAATAAGTTTGTTCCAGAATTCTTGCTATTTCATTTCTTTTCGATTATTGTTGGCTAAATCGTTCTGTCTCTATGCTAATGACAATGATAATGAGATTTTGCCAGCAGTGGATCGTCTGCAATTATCGAAATACAAAATAGTATGTTCTCGAATTTTTTAATAGTGTTGGTGGGCTTTAAAACTAAAATTGTCGAGTACGGCCCCTGGGAATGAATTTAAAATACCCACTAGTTAGTAGGTACACCAGACACCTGTGTTTGCCCTCGCAGCGGGGCATCATTGTTACAGTTATAACCCGCGTAATGAGGCGGCTTATAGGTTCTCCCAAATATTGTTTCCACCAGCTATAGTTGAAATTATTTTCGATTTTCACTGTTTAACATCTTCAGGCCTCCCAAACACCTCCTAAAAATGACAACGAATTCCTAAATTTCCTAAACTAAGGAAGTCTGAAGACTTTTATGTTAAATGTGGGGCGGAAATTAATCCCTGGGATATTTTTCTGGCTAGCTTGACTTCATTTTACAATAATTACGAATGTGATTATCTCATTTACACAACGTACGCGTTAAAGTATCGGAACTTTATTTTGTAAAGACCTCCTAAAAAATGATTTTTTTTTTGTTATTGGCTAGACGCTTACTATACCGGGTGATTCGGTTTGGTATTCACTCCCCCCCCGTAACTTTTATTTCAACAGAAAAATACGTATTTTATTTATTTTTTAAATTAATTACACCAGTTAACCAAAGGTTTCTATCTTCCTCCATATTCTTTGCAGGAAAAAAACTATTAAATGACGTCATTAAAATAAATCGTCTATTTAATGATATGGTGTCAAAATTAAGTTTATACCTTATGTGTCTCATTTTAACTGGAACCACCCAAATATTTCGGTTAATATTGAGCAAATTAATTCGCTTTTTTTTCAACATGCAGAGCCTAAAAATTTGCATCTGTGTGATGCTTCACCTTTTTTTTATCCCGAAATCTTAGCCCACTGCGATTAATTAAAGAGGAGAAAAACAGCGAAATCGTATTAGGCATTTTTTTTATCGAAAAATTTTATTAAGAAAAGTTGCTGAGGATGACCCCAAATGGGCAAGTGCGGAGTTTTGGACCAAAATAAAAATGTTGAATTTCTGGAGGAAAAAAGTAAAAATATCGAAAACTTCATTATTTTTACAACAAAAGCGTTGCTGTGCAATTAAAAACAATTGAAATGAGTGTTTGACAGTTGTTGGGCAAAATTCAACAATCGCAGAAAAAGTTGCACTTATTATTATTATTTATTAGCTTATAATTTCAACTTTTTCTGAGATTGTTAAATTTTGCCCAGCTAACAACAAAAATGTCAAACAAAGCTATTTCAATTGCTTTTTTTATTACACAGCAACCCTTTTGTTGCAAAAATATTGAAGTTTTCGACATTTTTGATTCCGGAGATTCAACATTTTTATTTTGGCCTGAAAGTGCGGATTTACCCATTTGGAATCATCCTGAGCAATTTTTCTTAATAAACTTTCTTAATAAACGATTTCGCTCTTTTTGGCCTCTTTAATTAATCGCAGTGGGCTGAGATTTCGGGATAACAAAAAGGTCAAGTATTACGCAGATGCAGATTCTAGAGCTTTATACGTGCAAAAAAAGAGCGAGTTGATTTGCTCAATTTTAACCGAAATATTTGGGTGGTTCCAGTTAAAATGAGACACTGTAGATTATAAAAAATCCGAAAAAAACTAAAGGACCCTATACGATAGTGGCCCAGGAAAAAAAAATTAAAATCAGGATCTAGACGATACTGAACTTTAATTTTTGGTGTGGAGGTATAATAGAGTGTACTTACATGATTGAATACAAAAATATAGAAATTCTTCCAAGCGGTCACATTTTTATGTGGCTCTAAACAAGTTTGGGCCTCGAAAATTGCAATTTTCACGAATTTTTTTCTCAGTAACTAGAAGATACTGAACTTTCATATTTCGATGAAACATTCATCAATCCCTCGCTTACCAAAATCTAAAATTTGGTAAAGATTGGCCCAAGCGGTTGCCTTATTGCCTAGGGTCCTTTGGCAGTTTTGTTGTTAATAAACGAAATTAGCCATGGAAAAAATTTAATAATTTTCAGTTGACTATAATGTCGCACCCATTCAAAGAAACGTGTTTTTCATTTTTAATTATAGTTTTTATTTATCTTTTCAATATTAATAGGCAAATGTGGTGTTAACGCATAAAGGATAATGTTATTTTTTTGAGAAATTCCATGAGAAACTAGTGCTACAATGAGAGTGACGTTAGTTCGAACCATAACTCATTTTTTGCAAGACATCTATTGACGACAAAATCGCCAAATTATTTATTATCTCGAAATTTTTCTAATGAAAGTGTAAACTTTACATATTTGAATGTAAAAAAAAATATGTGTATGGGGAGCATACCAAACTGAATCATCCGGTAAAAACTCTTAAAATTTTGCTTTAAAATCTAAATTCCTATAAAAAAATATGAAAAATTGACGTGGGAGGCCTGCATCTTGATAATCGGGGAAAAAAGAAATTCCCTAACAGCCATATCTGGTTCGAATTCTTGGGCTTGGTCGAACTTCCCCGTTTCTCTTTAGTATCCCTTTGCAGTGTCTCCTTTTTGTTGCCGAGGCGAACGTAACGATTAAAACAGTTTTCGTATTTCAAATAGCTGACGCCTGGCCTAATAAGTTTGTTCCTTTTCTTAACTGTAATACCAATTCATTACAAATTATCTATAGCTGTTCGTATTGCAAGCACCTCATTGCAGTAATTAGAACATTAGTATCGGCATAACTGCTTATTAAACAATTATTATTACGGTACTCATGGCAACATCATTAACATGAATTATAGAATTGGGACCAATATGCTTCCCTGAAGAACGCCATGTACCCTTAGTACACCCTCAAAACAAGTACTGTTTGGTTTTTGTCAGGTAAGTGCTGAGCTCAGGAAAGACAACCCTATTTTAAAAAAAAATTCAAATGAACTAAGTGAGTTCGTGTCGTGACTTAAGATCCAGTAGTCTCTGCCGCACATCACTAGTCGAACGACTTGCCTAAAAAAACCAAAAACAAATGTTCGCAAAAAACCATTTCCAGCCACTGCAAACTGGGACCAAAAATCAAAGGAAAACCAGTGCCCCCCCACGAGTCCCCCCTAAGTCCCAAACCGGCGACGACTTTCCTCGAACTGCGAGACAACGCAATCCCAATGCTGATCACTCTCGGGGCATCCCTCCATCACGACCCCGTCCTCATGTACAAAGTCATCAGACTGTCCAAGGCGGCTTTGACCTCCTCCGGAGTGGACTCCTCCAAGTCGCCCTGCCCCAAAACTGACAGTTTATACTACGACGTCCTCACGGTGTTGGATTCGACAGTTTTGTCCTCTTTGTCTTACATGGACTGTAACTGTTGCATCGCCGAAGAGGTGTGGACTGTACTTAAACTCTACCCCTACCAGCATCGGTACTGTCTTTACAGCAGATGGAAAAACGAAACTTACTCCCTTTATCCCGATCTGTTGAGGAAAAGGGGTGACTCCGAGAAGCAGATCAAGAACATAATGAAGAGGGTCAGCAAGGAGAACATCAAACCAGTCGGTAGACTTATCGGGAAATTGACTCATTGCTCGCCGGGATTCCTCTTTGATTATATTTTGCTGCAGATTCAGGTTTATAGTAATCTCATCCATCCCGTGGTGGACTCCATGAAGTATTTGACCAGTTTGTCGTACGACGTTTTGGGGTTTTGTCTCATCGAGTGTCTGGCCAATGCGGACAAGAAGAGGGTGAAACACGACAGCACGTCCATTTCCAGTTGGTTGCAGAGCTTGTCGATGTTTTGTGGAGCCGTTTATAAGAAGTACGTTATAGAACTGACGGGATTGCTGCAGTACGTCGCGAACCAGTTGAAAGCGCAGAAAAGGTTTTACTTTGCTCGAATTGAAACGAAAATTAACGTGCGATTTTCCAGCTTGGATTTGTTGATTTTGAAGGAAGTGGTGCAGAAGATGGCGGGAGTTGAAGCTGCGGAAGACCTGACAGTGGACCAAGTCAATGCCATGGCGGGTGGTGAGCTGCTAAAGGCCGAGGTACGTCCACAAAGTTGTTGTTTTAAAATACGTACTGATAATTTTAAAGATGAAAACAGTGGTGGTAAATACCAGTAGAAGGCGTTGAACCATCTTCAACACCGTTTCATTGATTATTTTATTAATTAAGTATTGAACCAATCCAAAGCAGCATTTAGTATACCAGTAACCAATCAAATCCTGATTACAGTGATCATACTACAACATCAACTTGACACTACTTACTTAATACTTTAATTTATAAAATAATCTGCAAAATACGATTCGTAGTCTCTTGGTTGCCTTGTTGAGTCCTCATGGATGCACTACTTGTTAAATGGTAAATTTATTTCGGCCAAAGAGGTCTCGAGCAAGCTTTCGTCCTCTTTTTAGCCTAAAAAAATCTACCATTTTGACTCGTAGTTGACAACCATTACGACGTCAAAACCCGCGGCAATCAAGAGACTACTCCTGCCACGGATTAGCAAAGTACAAAAGTGTCAGAAACTATCAGGAGCATGTGTAGTAGTAATTTAGGGGGTCTAAAATGGGCCTATTTACCATAACAGAAATTACGGCATTTTATAGTATTATGATTTTATTTCTAAGAAATGAAAGTCCTTATTTTAATTCTGAGTTTGTGGCGTTATTAGAGAATATAAACATACACACCTTGTGTAATTTTTTTGTTTCAGTATTCTTACATTTAAGGTCATAATCTGAAAACTTCGACATTTATTCGAACTCTTCAATTTATGATTTCAAACATGATTATGTGAAAATTAAAAAAATTACACTTGCGTGCCTACTGATAACCTCTATGCCGCGACAGAGTTGCATTTCAAATAAACTGCTATTGCCTCTATCGCCTACGAGCAGTAGTAAACAAACATACTATTCTATCATATTACCACAGTTGTATAGCCTCCATAATTTCTTATGGAATACGGTGCTGGGGGGGTTTTTCGCGGACCGAGAGAGTCTTCATAGCGCAAAAAAGAATACTAAGGACAATGTTCGGATTAACTGCTCGAACATCGTGTAGGACGTATTTCATTAATGAAAGAATTTTAAATGTGTACTCCCTGTATATACTCCATGCGGTTGTCTTTGTCAAGACACACATTGCGGAGTTTAGAACCTGTGGGGATGTTTGCCATTACAGCACGCGTTGTGGTGCGGATCTTTATATACCGATGTCCAGGCTGTCTCAGGTCGATGGGGGCCCTCGGGATGCTTCCGTGAGGATGTACAACCGTCTGCCCGGCGCAGTAAAAAAGATAGCAAATGTACAAAAATTTAAATTAGCTGTGAGAGATCTCCTGTTTGCCAAAGGCTACTACTCAGTGAAGGAATATATGAATGACTATTCAATTTTAATGTGTTAAACGTATAAGTTGTTTCCTGTTTGTGTTTTTGTATGATTTCTAATTTAAATATGACCATTGTTTAAGTATATCTAGTTAGTCAACGCGGGTTAGTTCAGGGTAGTTATTCGCAGGTGGCGTAGGGTCGGTATGTGTCGCTGCTCTGCCAGCCTCTCTTGCATTCCCCCTCCACGATCATCCACGATCCCCTCTTTCAATTCAGCGTTGCGTCGAAAGATCAAAGGTCACGCTTACGCACGGAGTAGCATTTAAGATTTAAGTATTGTTTTTAAATTGCAATAGAATAAGTACGATACAATATGCGGAAGAACTATTCTTTCAGGTTATGGACTCGCTTGCTAAATCGTTCTGTCCGTCGAATACAATTTGAGCAATTCTCGATATAACTTGAAAACGGATTTAGATATCGAGCTGATGCTTGTTATACTTCACCTATACAGTTTTGTATATCGAAATACTCATCAGGAAGACGAAAAGCTATTAATTGCAATAACTCGAGATCGAGAACCAAGGAGGTCAAGCTCGTCTTGAAACGTCTGCTGAGCGGGTAGCAATTTCCGGGGATGAAGTTCAGGGAGTGAAAACAAACTGCACAAAATATGATAACTCCCTACTCCGTGTTATCTATTTGCTGTAGGTAATTATAATTATCTGCAGTTAATTTCAACTTTTTTAGACTTTTCGTTCCTCTTCACAATCTTTTAACCGCGAGGCATCAATTTCAATACAACGCCAAGGAATCGTTTCATTGCTCAGCTCGGATTAATTTATTTAAAAGTGCCCCCTTGAAATGATTTTTTTATTTTTTGCTACATCGGGACTTTCTCAAACACAAGCTGAGCTGAATCACTGCCATATCCGACTATAATAAAACACCCCCAATATTTTATTTATTACCTAGTAATTTCTAAACTACCTAAAGCAAAAACACCCTATTCAGCATTGTTCCGGCAATCCAAAAGACATCGGTTGGTTCAAATTCTTCAATTGTTTCATTCACAGAAACCTCAACGTTTCAATTCATCCCACGCCAGTTTTTAATTTTTCAACCACCCTTATTCAGTGCGCCTTGAAAGTTTTACGTGAAAACCTGTGAACTTTTATTATTTTCGTCATCAATTCATTCAATTAGGTACATCTGTAACAATCAACACCAGGTAAGTGCACCTACCTAAATAATTAAATGTAGGTACTTTTCGTCTAAATATCTTATTTTATACATTATACAGGGTATCATGCGAAATATGCCTTGTATGTATGTTTATGTAACTTTATCTAAATTCATCATAATACCTAATAATGTAAATAAACATGTCTTCAGGTACAGTAAATCATGGCATCGGACATGAAATGTAGCTACCATATGTGCGAAAAATCCTTAAAACATAATCCCGGTCTAAGAAGGTTTTGTTTTCCGATTAAGGATTTAGCTAGATGCGAACAGTGGATTTTAAATTCAGGTATGTACTGCTACAAATAAGTTCATTCAGTGCATTTCAAAATTAAGGAATAAATTTAAGACCATTTTAAAAGGAAATATCCTCGGACAGGGCACCTTATTTTTATCAAGTGCATCCGGAAATGACCTTAATTTTTATTTTTCAAATGGAACCATACTTTCTTCTCAACGAATTCGGAATCTACAATTTTTTCTGAGTCAGAAGCACGCGTCACACCTGACCGAAAGTGGAGTCACGACCCCTCGGATTTTCAGAAACATCGAAGAAATCGGTGAAGAATTGAGATTTTTGAAAAACGAAAATACGCGACAGCTTTGTTACCTCTCGAAAAAGTTCTTGAATTTATTCTTTACTTTTGAAAAAAGCACTCTAGGTATACAGGGTGATTCACGTAGACCGTTCGTTAGAAGTTTTTCCACTTCCTAGTGGAATAGAAATTTGAAATTTGGTACTCGGCCATTATCGACAATTCTGAATTCACCTAAAATATTGGCGAGATTCCGTCACTTCCGGTTTCGCCGGAAATGATACCAACTTTGTTATTTTAAATGGAACCCTCTAATTTTTATTACATATTTAAGATCGTCTTTTCAGACTGAGTATTTCTCATCTGGGTTATCTTCATCTACCTGTCATAGTTTTTGACTTATGTCAATTTTTTCGTTCAAAATGTCACATGCAAGAGTTGCTTTAAAAAAATCACAGCTCCCAAACGGTTTGCAATGATGAAACGAGTTTTTTTACAATCGATAGCGAAGGAATCAGAGAATCTTTTGAGTGGTCAGCAATCTACGAACATAGCTTCAAACGTTCCCAATTACTATTCCAAGTTGACGATGACAAAATGTGGAAAAGTCGATTTTTTCAAATGGAATGTACTATTTTTGACAACGGCAATCTATAGAGCGCTAAATTTTAGGGGCAGTTTCATCAACATGTCCTATACCCTCAACTTATCAATTCTGAGTTATTTACGAAAAAAGATATTCTGAAAAAGTGATGAGTTATCGGAAATTGAGTAGGCTTTGAAAAATTTGTTACATGTCAAAAAGTGTCATTTTCATTGTTTGTATTAATAATTGTTGGCTTAATGTTGGTCCTACAACAATAAATAGTTACACGAATGAAGTTGTTTTTGATTTATTTGTGACTTATGGTCAAAATGACCGAATTGTAGACAGAACTTGTCGGGCCCTTTAACGCAAAGTATCCAGATTTACCTCAGATGACAGGGTAAATTTGCTCGCATGAAGACGAATTGTATTAATGTAATGAATGACAAAGCTTTGTTAAAGAGTGTTACGTTTGTTTCTTTCAAAAGGGTATTAATGTTGATAATAATTGTTAGTTCAATTGTAAGATTTGTATTTGTAAGTTATAAAATGAAATAAGTTGTCTTGAGAGTATTTTTTGTTAAAAAATCGTTCTTATTTTGCTGTCATTTTGACCATAAATCACAAATAAATCAAAAACAACTTCATTCGTGTAGTCCACCGTTGTTGTAAGGCCAAAATTAAGCCAACAATTATTAACACTAACAATAAAAATGTCACTTTTTGACGTGACAAATTTTCCAAAGCCTACTGAATTTCCGATAACTCATAATTTTTTCAGAATATGTTTTTTCGTAAATAACTCAGAATTGATAAGTAGAGGGTATAGGACATGTTGAAGAAACTGCCCCTAAAATTTAGCACTCTATCGATTGCCGTTGCCAAAAATAGTACGTTCCATTTGAAAAAATCGACTTTTCCACATTTTGTCATCGTCAACTTTGAATGGTGATTGAGAACGTTTGAAGCTATGTTCGTAGATTGCTGACCACTCAAAAGATTCTCTGATTCCTTCGCTATCGATTGTAAAAAAGCTCGTTTCATCATTGCAAAGCGTTTAGGAGCTGCGATTTTTTAAAGCAACTCTTGCATGTGACATTTTGGACGAAAAAACTGACATAAGTCAAAAACTATGACAGGTAGATGAAGATAACCCAGATAAGAAATACTCAGTCTGAAAAGACGATCTTAAATATGTAATAAAAATTAGAGGGTTCCATTTAAAATAACAAAGTTGGTATCATTTCCGGCGAAACCGGAAGTGACGGAATCTTGCCAATATTTTAGGTGAATTCAGAATTGTCGATAATGGCCGAGTACCAGATTTCAAATTTCTATACTACTGGGAAGTGGAAAAACTTCTAACGAACGGTCTACGTGAATCACCCTGTATATACATACAGGCTGTTATTTTTAAAACTTCCCACCTTGAATATTTTTTGGATGTAATGAAGATATTGAATTGAAATAAAAGCTGGCCAATCCCGCACGGAGGGAGACACTTGCGAGTATATTGAGGGAATTTTTTCCACTTCCGATTTAACCGGAAATGACCTTAACTTTGTTTTCTCAAACGGAATGACACCTTTTTCTCAACGGATTCGGTATCTCCGATTTTTTCTGGGTCAGAAACATGTATCATACTTGACTCAAGTGCAGTCACGGCCACCACCCTAGATTTTCAAAAACATCGGTGAAATATTGAGATTTCCGAAAAACGCAAAAACACGTTAAGTTAGTTTTTTTTTATGCAAATTTACCTGAGCTATTTCATTTTTTGATTTTTCTTATTTCTGTCAAATTTTCTCTTACCTCACAATCTGTCAAAATCTCAAAAGTAAATAAAAAGAGAATGTCAATGGGTGAATTTGCATCAAAAAATTAAAGTAGACGTGGTTTTGCGTTTTTCGAAAATCTCAATTTTTCACCGATTTCTTCGATGTTTTTGAAAATCTAGGGTGGCCGTAAATGCACTTCCACTCAAGTATGATACGTTTCTAACTCGTAGATTCCGAATCTGTTGAGAAATAGGTGTCATTCCATTTGAAAAAAGAAAGTTAAGGTCATTTCCGGTTAAACCGGAAGTGGAAAAAATTCCCTCTATATAAACGCAAGTGTTCCCCTCCGTGCGGGATTGGTCAGCGTTTATTTCAATTCAATATCTTTATTACATCCAAAGATATTCAAGGTGGGAAGTTTTAAAAATAACACCCTGTATGTATTAGGCCTGGGGGTTTTCAATCTTCGCTAACCTCCGGTTTACCTAACCAACAGTTTGTTGCATAGCAACGACTGTTCTGATTGGCTGTATCCTAACAACTAACCGCTGGTTAGGTAAACTGGAGGTTATCGAAGATGGAAAAACCGGGCCTTAGTGTGTCTCACTTGAACTGCAACCGCACTGAAATATTTTGGTTAGTATTAACCGAATCAATATGTTCTTTTTTTTCTCTCCGTCCGAATTTGTGCGATAGGTACATTTTTTTATCGGCCGAAAGACCAGCCTAAAATAAAAAACTGAATTTAATTTATTTGACATTTTATGTCTGCTACGACTGGACAAAACTTGATAATCGCAGAAAAAATTTAAATTGTTGAGCTTTTTGGTAACTTAATATAATTTCAACTTTTTCTGCGATTGTTAAGTTTTGGCGAGCCATTATAGTTGTCACCAAATGTGAAACAAACTCATCTGAATTGTTTTTTATCTCACGGTACCGTTTTTGTTTCAAAAATATTGAATTTTTCGGTATTTTGCGATTCTTTCTTAAGAAATTCAACTTTTTTATTTTCGCCTGAAACTTCGGATTTACCCGTTTTAGAGTCATTCTGAGCGGTTTTTTCCTATAATTCTTTTTGATAAAAAAATGCCTAATAGGATTTCGTGATTTTTCGCCTATTTATTTAATCGCCTTGGAAATTTTGGAGGTCTACATGCAGAAAAAAATAACAGATTGATTTGGATAAGATTAACCAAAATATTTCGGTGGTTCCATCAGCAAGTATTAATAAAATAAATTTTCAGGGAACGGAGATCTAGCGGCATTGAATCCGGAAGCCTTAAAATCGAGGTTTATTTGCATGGACCATTTTCGAAAGGAAGATTTACTTATTCGCAAGCTTGCAAGTGGTGCAGTGCCCATTTGTTACATCATGCCATCTTCCTCTGAGACAAACTCAACTCAAAAATCCACACGAACTTACGGTAAAAGTAATTGGGGCACCACAAGCAGTCCAAAAGGCTTATCTACATCAAAATCATTATGGAACAAAAGCGCTGAAATTCATTTCCTTACGCCAACTAAGTGTTCCAAAAACACTGAATTTGTGGTCACTGATACTCCGATAAAGCAGAATACTCTTGCCGAGAGTTTTCCCGTTCAATTGTCGGCTTTACCTTCGGGTAAAGGTGTAAAAAGAAAGCTGAACCTCCCGGAACAAAACGTTTTAAAAAGTACTTCTCATTCAGAGGTTATTTCTTCAACAAAGAAACGTGTAAAGGGATTACGTACAGAAGGTAAATTGGTAGCTCCAAGGGATTTGAATTCTTTAAGGCCTCTGCCAAGGGCTGTCACTCGGATGCAACTTTTTCACAAAAACAGGCAAGCTTATTCAAATGATGAAAAAAAAGCCGCTATATCAATGTTTTATAAATCACCTGGTATGTATAAATTTCTTCGGGCCCAAGGCATGATTTTACCGTCTGAATCAATAATTAAAAGTTGGTTGACAGAGTTTAAAACCAAACCAGGACTTAACAAAAAGTTGTTTTGCAAATTACGTGTTAAAGTCGAAACTATGTCCGAGAGGGAAAAATACTGCATAATGTTATTTGACAAAATGTCCATTAAGAAATGTTTAGAGTTTTCCAGAAGTAAAAATATGGTTGAAGGGTTTGAAGACTTGGGCGAATTAGGCAGAAAACCTGTACCTGCTACCCAGGCGCTAGTTGTACAGCTCAGAGGGATATATTCTGATTGGAAAATTCCTATAGCCTTCTATTTTGGTCAGAACGGCGTCAATTTCGCAAACTTACAAAAAATTGTTGAAAATAATTTAGCCAAAGCGAGGGAAACTGGACTAATTCCGAAAGCTATTGTGTGCGATTAATCTACCACCAATCAAAAGCTTTTTAAAGAATTGAAAGTGAGTGTTGACAAGCCCTATTTTGAAAAAGGTGGCCACAGATACTTGGCGATGTTCGACGTGCCGCACTTGATAAAAAGCGTCCGCAATAATTTATTGTCTGGAGATTTCTCTTCATCTGGTGATAATACTCCTAATATATCACTTGATGTAATAAGAACTGTATATGGAATCGATAAAAGTAGTAGTACAGGCAAAGCTCTAATTAAAATAACCGACAAGCATTTAAATCCTAATCCCTTTCAAAAAATGAGTGTTCGTTTAGCTGCCCAACTTCTCAGCAACAGTGTATCAGCTGCTATAAAGACTGCAGTTTGGACCGGCCAACTAACCAGTCCAAAAGCTCTAAGCACGGCAAGTTTTGTGGAAACTGTGGACAAATTGTTCGATGCTCTGAACAGCAAGCAGCTGTATTCAAAAAAACCAGAAAATTGTTCGTTATCTGAAGAAAACACGGCAGTCATTGCAGCTTTAAAGGAAGGATACGACGTCTTCAAGAATATTGTAAAAATTGACAGAAAAGGAAAAACTTCGAGGCCTCCGTGTTTCGATGGTATTTTGTTATCAATTAATGCAATCAAAATGCTTTTTGAAGATGGAAAAAAGGATGGATACCCTTTTTTGTTGACGGGAAGAGTAAACCAAGATTCCTTGGAAAATTTGTTTTCCATATTTCGGCAAATTGGCGGTTACAATAAAAATCCAACCGTGAGAACGTTTCAAGCTGCTTTTACATCAGCTGCCGTTATAAATTTAATGAAGCCACCGAAGTCTTCGAATTGCGAGCCTGACGAAGACTTCAATCTATTTGAAGCAACAAATGTATCAGAATTGATGGACATCATTGAAAGTGACGATGACGTTGGAAGTGGAGAATCAGGAGTTGAACCTCTTTCATCATCATCAGCAGAGGATGACAACGAAAATAAAATTAAAATACCGGACCTCGAGGATTGCTCTACAATATATTTCGCTGGCTATTTGCTTAAAAAACTTTTGGACAACCATAACTGTGAAAACTGTAAAGTTTTTTTAGAGGGCACAAAGAATTTGGAAGAAAAAAATGAAATGTTAATTTTTTTCAGAAGTTACAATTTGGAAAGCGAGTTTGGGCTGAAAACGCCAACAATGGTTTTGAAGACGTTCACTCAAATGTGTATGAAAGAATTTCATAAAAATATTAGCAAGAACCTTCAACGGAACAACTTATCTATATTCTTGCAGCAATGCATTACAAAAAAAATTGAAAAAAAACTTCCTCATTTCTTCGCCCAAGACGAGTGCCAAAAACACAGAATATTTCTCGTAGATTTATTGGTTAGGGTTCTAATTTATAAAAAATGCAAGGATATTTCAGCTAATATAAAGTTGATATCCTCAAAAAAGTCGACAAAATTAAGCATATTGCAACATATGTAAACACATTTTTTTGTTTTTGTAAAATTGTATATGTATACAGGTGTCTCAGAACGCTCGCACTAAATTCTAACGGAGTATTCAGGATTAAATTCTGAGTCGATCCGTGTTTTTGAAAATTTCCAGGGTCCAGTAGTTCCAGAGTTATAAGAGGTTTAAGAGGACCAATCAGATTTCCGCTCTTAATTGCTTTACAAGGTAATTTAATGTTAGATGCACTATTTCCTAGGTAACAAGATACAACAATATAAATTTTCATTGATGTATCTTGTTTACCTAGGAAATAGTGCATCTAACATTAAATTACCTTGTAAAGCAATTAAGAGCTGAAATCTGATTGGTCCTCTTAAATCTCTTATGACTCGAGAACTATTGGTCCCTGGAAATTTTCAAAAACACGGATCGACTCAGAATTTACTCCTGAATACTCCATTAGAATTTGGTGCGAGCGTTCTGAGACACCCTGTATTCTCTAACAGCTGAATGGTTGATTTATTTATACAGGTTTGGGCAAAAGTATGAAATAGTGATAATAATTCTTGAATCATAAATATTCCGCAAAAATTCTCTAAGGGGTATAGCGTTTTTTGCATTCTGCATGCGATGGTGCTATTATCAGTTTTTTTGGTTCAGCCATTTTTGACATAATCGTTGTTTTTATACACATGAAAACCCATATTCTTGTGAGCGTGAACTAATTCGAAACCTATGAATTTCTTTGGGCAGAAGCATGTCATACCCGAGCGGAAAGTGCAGTCATGGTCCGCCCATATTTTCAAAAACGGTTGAAGCAAAAAAATTGACATTTGCATCATGCATCGGACTCATAATGCAAAGAAACCCGGGATACCCCTTCAAGAATTTTTGAAGTAAATTTACGATTCGAAAACTATGGACATTCTTCCATACTTTTGCCCAACCCTGCATCTGTATGGAACACTTAATTTCATCTCATATCGCCGTATTTCATGTAATAACAAATAACAAATCATTTTCGAAGTCAAAACATTTATTCGCGCGGAAAATGAATACCTATTCATAAAATTTAAAATATGTAACAGTGTTCTTTAGTTTATTGCTTATTTTATTTATAACAATTAACAATTTTTTAAATTAAATTTATGGGCCCGACTTGTTTTTCGTTACTTGCTTATTTAATAAAAAAAATACCTGCCATTTTATTTTTTATTTTATTTTATCTTATTTGAAAACTTTATCCGACCTACCCCACGAATAACTTAGTGATCGGGGATTTTTATTTGTATTGCATTTATTCACGTGTTTATTAATAGCACAAGCTACAATACCAGTTTGAAGTTTGAGCTCGCAAAAACCTTGGAAGTCCAGAAGCATTGAGTGGGGGTAATGCTAGGAGTGGAAATGTTCGTAGGGGAAGTGAAAGTGAGCGGGTTGCCTAATTACGAGAAAAATTAAAGCAGGGGCAAGCGCGCGTTGACTAACTAGATATACTTAAACAATGATATGACTATCCCCCAATATACTTTTTATTCTATCACATGTGGGTAAATAAATTTGAATTTGAATTTGAGAAATTTGGATAGAATATTTTGATAACAGCCGTTAACATTGTTGCTGCTCCTCACAACAAGAATTAACAAGGTTTTTCTGATTTTGGTTACTTACGGCAGGGCTCTTTTAGTTTAAGAAACCGCTAAATGTGGAGCCAAATTCAAAAACCGTAGCATATTTATAGGAAAGTTCCCGGAAAATTTCCTGGGAAAGATTGCCTGAACCTCGTTTATTTCTTCCCGGAAATATTCCCATTTTGAAAATTTTCGCCGACCAATCTCTAAATATAAGCAAAAAAGAAACACCAAGCGGATGTCTAAAATTTCAGAATAGCACTGACGCTTATTGTCCATTTCAGGCTGGCTATTTCAGTCAAGTCCGCAACACGAAAAAGTCGTCCCTTCGATTGAAGGAGGCGATGTCCGATCAGAACTTGGCGGTGGCCCTGTGCCTTTTGATGGCGCAACAGAACTACTGTGTCGTCTACAGGGAGACCCAAAAGAATCACCTCAAGTTGGTCGGCAAATTGGCCGATCAATGTCAGGATACTTTGGTGCAGTTCGGTACGTTTTTGGGGTCCTCTTTATCCGTAGATGAATACGTCAATAAGTTGCCGAGTATACAGAGCATGCTCGTCGATTACCATATACCCAACGAGGTGGCCTTTTTCCTAGCTAGGCCTATGTTCAACCACGCCATAAATGTAAGTATTTAGGAAAAAATTACGAAAGTTTTAATGGCAGATAGCACAGCCGTCTTTAATACAAGCCGTGCTCGTCAATTTGGCAACGTCGCACCAGCTGATCAGTGGAGTTCGGCGCTCACCCATTAGCCGCTTACCTCCGAAGTTTTACAAGTGACTTTATAATAAAACACTTCACAAGTTTTTTTCGTGCTTTCTTCGGAGTCATAACAAGTAAAGGAATTAGATCCATTCTGCATCTTCTATGACGAAAACTCAAACAATTATTTTACCTGTTCATCTGAATAGGACTTTCTAACAACTCAAACTTCATAATTAACTTTCTCATTTTGATTCTTTTATGACAAGATTAAAGTTGGGTCATAGTTTAAGTTAGGTCACTTCTTGAAGTAAACTGGGGTAAAATCGTTGCACCTGCGGCGTAGCACTTAATAACGGTCGTCTGATTTTGCAAATGTGTTTACAGTTTACACTGTATAATTATCCGACAACACGTGTTTGTAACAATTGCAAATGTCTATGTTTTACCCGCACGGACCAGACCACCATGCTATGTTGCCAGATTTGTTGCAGCAGGGCTTGAAATTAGAGACGGCTGTGCAGATAGTAAATTAACCTATCTATAACATTGCCCCTTCCAATTCGATTCCAGCAAAAATACGAGCAGTTGCGCAAGTCCGACGCCAACTACAAGAAGCTCTCGAACAGCGCAAAAAACCAAAAATACTTCGAGGCCGTGACCGAGGTCATGGAACCCGTCCACAAGTCCATAATTCCCCTGCACCCCTGCAAGATATGGGAGGACATCTCGCCCCAGTTCATGGCCACCTTTTGGTCGCTCACGATGTACGACCTATTCGTGCCCGACGACATATACCAGCAGGTCGTATCCAAGGCGAAACAATCGCTGCACGCCCTCGAGTCGGGCAACAACAAGGGTAAGAAAGAGCAGGAACGCTACCTGACCTTGATCGAGAAGCTCCAAGACGAGAAGAAGAAGCAGCACGAACACGTGGAGAAAGTGATGTACAGGTTGAAGCACGAGAAGGACAACTGGTTTCTGTCCAGATCGGTCAAGTCGGCCAAGAACGAAACGATAACTAGATTTTTGCAGCTTTGTTTGTTCCCTAGGTGCACTTTTACCTCCATAGATGCCGTGTACTGTGCGAAGTTCGTTCATGTCATTCACATGCTGAAAACGCCGAACTTTTCCACCCTTCTGTGCTACGATAGGGTAAGAATTTCTGTGTAAACATCTATTTGCCGCGGTAGTGTACTCGGTTGACCTTGTAATCAAAATAAATCGGGTGTAAAAGGAGACAAATCGTCTCCTTCCTCACGTATAGATGAATATAAAAGTGTTTATCGTCTCTACTAGATTGCAAAAACCTTTCACTCAAAGAACAGAGGTCAAAGATTGAAGTGCTCCACTGAAAAATTTCGGTCAATGAAACTGCTGCAACTTTTGAAAGCACCAGATTTTTTTTTGCTTGATATCTTACTTTGTTGGCTACGCGGTGTAAGGTCACTGGATTTCTCTCTTTGAAGAGGTACGGCAAACGGTATGGAGATATAACGGGAAACATATCTCTTTCTCTTATAAGTTTGTACGAAAATGACGTTAGACGTGTGAAAAATTACCTACAGTCGTCGACAGTTGTTTGTAAAATAGCTGCTTAGTGCTTACAAAGTCTATTTTTGCTTATTTTGCAGTATCAATGCACTTTATTTGCCGTCAAAATGAGTAAGACAGTCACCATCGAACTGAACTTCATTTCTACTTGGGGACCACTGAGTTTTAAGGGCTGCAAACCGCACGTTTTCTTTCTTCAAAGACACAGGCAATCAGGCGTACAGGCGTCCTTAATTTCTATATAAACACCACAAAACACGTACTTATGACAACCACGTAACCCATCCATCAGGTACCTGTCTTCTCGATGATCGACGTTGGCCATTTAGTGGAACTTCGTTTTGCTTCCACAATTAATAAAACTACAATTATTAATAAACGATAATTCAATAAATTTTTGTGTTTAGTGTTGATGACAACTGCATACTGACAAATAATGCCATTGTCAGTGTCAAAAAATAACAATGGAAGCAAGTCATTTCTCTCTTACTTATTGTAAGGGTATGTTCTCTGTCCTTTTAACCTCCCCACAACCATATAAAAATGGGAGGTTACTGCAATCACTCCAAAATTCGAAATTGAGATAACACCAGATCTTTACGTTTCAGGATCACAAAAAAATGGTTTTTAAAAAATGTCTGTGTGTATGTACGGATGTACGTATGTACGTATGTATGTACGTATGTGAACAAGATTCCTCGAAAACTACCGAACAGATTTTCACGAAATTTGGTATGGAGATTAGTGTTGGCTTTCTGGTGAGCCCAGTTAATTTTGTTGCCAATCTACAAACGCCAAGTGCCTTTTTGGCGTATCAACTAAGAAATTTGACTGATGAACACCAATTTTTCTTATAAGCATGTGAAAGGTCTTCAAATTCTGTGTCTAAAAATGTATTCACACTTGGCGCCTTTTTGGCATAAAATCGAAAAATTCGAAATTTCGAAGCAACATTAGATAATACGCTACAGCCCAAACTGCTTAATCGATTTGGCTGAAATTTGGTAGGTAGGGACACACAGTACCCCCCTAAGAGCTGATTTAATTTTGGTGGTCATCGGCCAACGGCAAGTGCCAATTTGGCACATCAACTTTGAAATTTGACTAATAAACTCCCATTTTCTTTATCAGAACATGAAATGTCTTCAAATCTCGTTTCGAAAAATGTCCTCAAACTTAGTGCCCTTTTGTCAAAAAATCATAAAATTTTGAAAAATACCAGTAGTAATATTTAGGTACAGCAAGTAAGAAAATTTGCTTAATTTTGGTGGCAAACGACCAATAACAAGTGCCTTTTAGCATGGCGTCTATGAAATTTGAGATATGACCACCATTTGTTTTATCAGCACATGAAAAGTCTTCGAATTTTGTTTTCAAAAATTCAATTAAATTTAGTTCCCTTTTGGCAATAAGTAATAAAAAATTTTAAAAATTACCAAACACAGGTAGAAACTGAATTGAAATTTATGGGTGGTAGGATTGAATCATTCACCAAGTGGGGAGGTTCTAGCCGCTTCCGTAGCTGCCCATTTTTTATATTTGTCCACACTTCCGGTTGATTGCCGTACCTCCTCAAAGAGAGAAATCCAGTGACCTTAACGCGGTGCTGTGAAATATTTCACCAGGTCACATTCAGAATTTTCTATTGGGAACAAAAATGAAATGTAGAGGGCGCCACTTAAAATTGTCATGGCTGACGGTTGAATAGTAGATTTTGTCCTGTCATTTGGTTAATGTGGTATGCAACTTAGTTTTCGAAAACGATTAATTGTATTTCAGGTTATGTTTAGCGTATTTTTGGGTTTTGTGGTATTTTAAGCTGTTTGTTTATTATGTTTTAAGATTTTCAGGGGTTAATATGCGTATTACAATAACATTAAACTCAAAAATACATAGAACTTCGCTAATTCTGGCAACTTTACCATTCAGAGAGCATTTCATTTGTTGGCTGATAGGGACGCGCCACCATCGCCTAAAAGTCAATAGGGCGCGTCATGTTCAGGTGTTGCAAAAATCGAAAATTTTTGTCGGCTCCTATTTCTACGGAAAGTTTTTCTGAATTTTTGGGATTGTTGCTCAAAGAGTGCGTTCTTATAAGTTACAAAATGATATTTTAAGTTTTGTCTTGTCTATAATTAAGGCTCAGATTATGACATGCTACTTTTTTAGGTTTTTTAAATAACCTTATTAGTAGAGAGCGGATTTCATGCTAAATGCATATTGCATGCATATTTTACATATTTGGTCATTTTTTGCCGTTTTCGCTTATTTGGAGAAAAATTGCATATTATTATTTATGCTTATTTGGCAAGATTTCTGTTAAAACCACCTTTAAAAACTGCGGCGGTTCTTCGAAAAACTGATTTCAAGAATTTACCTACCCTTTTATTACCTACATCCCTTTCCTGCTTAAGACAATTTGAGTCAGGTAGACGGTCAACCTGTATTCATTGCTAATAACAGGGTTTCTGCCTATTTGCGTAGTATGTACAGAGGAAAGGTGTTAGTGGAGGTTGATTTTTGCAGTTATTTTAGGTGAATTACTCTTAGTTCTTATCAGCCATGCCTAAGGACAAGAGTCTCCTCATTTCAAAAGCCATTCTGAGTTAATTTTTGCAGATGTTTTTTTTCTAGAATGATAACTCGCGTGCTTATTTAGAATTTTACGTGTTTATTTAGTGCTTATTTCGCTATTTTTTTACGCATAAATATGCGCCTATTTGGCGAAACATTTTCGCATATAAATCCGCCCTCTACTTATTAGTAATTAAAATTTAAGTATTTTCGGCTCAGTTTAAAGCAAATACTCAACAATTGGCTCCCTGCGGTATTAGAAAAGATTCCAGACTACTTTTAACCGAAATGGGGGGAAGCGATTTTCAAATGCCTTCCAAATTTTATGAGACGCAAAAACAGGTCAAATTTAAGTGTCTTCAAGAAAGGTTAACTTGAGGATTTGAGGATGCTCCTTTCTTAGGTGGACTTAGATATAGCGACCCACTAACCCCGCAATAAGCAATACGTTTTAGGGCCGGTATTTTCACCTTCAGATAAGACTATCTGCCGGTTAATTATCTTTGAAACCATAGGCGATTTTGCTTTAACCTTACCATATAGGTTACTACTGTTACTAACATACGGAATTGAATTCCCTTTACCTCTTTACACATACGATGACGTCACAGCTTGTGAAGGCGTGAAGTCGTGCGTTGGTGTGGTTGAACCTTTTTATGTTTATTATGGATTTTGCAACTGAAAATTGAAGTGATTTATCAATTTCCTGAGGGGTCATCCACTGCTGGGAATACGTGTACATACAAGCATAGGGTCAATACGCGTCAATACGGCACTACTGACAATTCTTGCCAATACAGTATCAGTACTTTGTCAATACGTGTCAATACATTGTCACAGTCAGTTCTCGCAGGGAGTAGGGTAGGCCCACTGGTCAAGAGGGCCCACAGCTGACAAGTGTGCACTCAAAAAAAGGAGTTCTGAAAAATAAAACGCAAGCCCGATCCCAGGGCGGTGGATCTTCTCCCGTACGGGAGGTAGGTAGCGAATAGGCAGGCTACTAATTGAAGTTGGTAATTAAGGACGCCACTGGCTTTATTTACCCTGATGCGACGACGTCGAAAGCCAGAAATCACAAGATAAATCTCCTATAAACTGAGGGGAGTGGCTAGCTTTAGCAATAACACACAAACATAAAAACTATGTACATTATATATATATCAGTTTGATACAAAAATTCGTTTACAAGTTATAATGGTGATAATTTCATAACTTAAAATGATGACAGCAAAATCGTACCGCAATCCGGACGAAACAGAGCCTTAACGGAGCTCCAACTTAATTGACCGGTAAATTTCGAGCGCAAATTGGACGGCCGCAGGTACCTACTAATCCGCAAAATGACGCAAATGATCGCGCAAGTTAGTGAAGGGTCGAATTAAGCGGAGGCCTTAACGGCCACACGTAAAGTACCGCCACGAACGGATATTTTTGGTACTAAGTGGCTGAAGGCCAAATTAATAACAGTTAAAGATTATGAGTTTACAATTAAATGGCAAAATTTAAGTAATGTAGCAGAAAAAGACAAATTCGTACTGAATAACACAACTTAAAGGGGGTGAAGCCCAAATACACAATTCAAAATAACTCAAGGGGGTGCAGATTGTGTTCACACCCTCCAATCCTGAGTCGGAGGGACAGCTCCGAATGTGGCGAAGCCCTTCGGTGAAAATATGGAACGGACTCACCGAATACAGCCCCGAAGGAAGGCAAGGACTGACGCGAACAGCTGTGCTGAGCCAAGATCGTCGCCCCCTAGCCTGGGGGTGGCCTCGAGCAGATATGGCCGGTTCTGTCTCAATCTCTCGATACCTCCAGCCGGGGAAGAAAAATATCCGCCACAGTGGTTGGACTGAACGAGTGCTTCAACAATCCACAATATTCTAACCGGAACAACACGAAGATGGGGGGGGAGAATCTCCAACCCTATAAATATAACCAACACAGGGTGGTCTTCAAACCCCTCGGAAAACACTGAAGGAAGGGTACTCCAATTCCCAACCGAAGAATGCTAAGGCCCTTAAGCCCTACCCAAACAAAATGGGGGCATTCAAGCCCTACCTAAGAACCCTAAAATAAATATTAGAACAAGAAATCTTTCATTAAAGTTTTACCTCGTGGTAGAGGGCGTACTGTCAAACAACCGACGAAGAAATTCTGCTTTGAGGTCAACAAAACCCGACAAACGGTATGTTGGGGCACCGATCAAGGGCACTTCACCAACCTGGGGCGGAATCCTGCAATCTCCCGAGGGAATTCACACAAATACCAGGACGCCGTCTACGACCTCTTGCTACGTCAATTGCCTGACCGGAAAGAACGTCAGAAAATGGCCGGCAGCCTGACGGAGGACACAGCGCCCTCTCTGGCCCAATAAAATAAATAAGAAAAAGCATATCTTTTGAAGTATTGACTTTAGGTATAGGACATGCTTAACAGAAAATTAAGTAATTCAACAGCCGAACCCCATGGCACAATAATAACAGGGGGTGCCATTTGAAAAAATGGAGTTTTGCATATTTGAAATTTTCCAAACTTGACACAGAATTTTTAACACCCTGTATAGTGATAATGATACTTATCTTGCTAGATAGATAGAATAGATCTTCCTTCATATTCGTACCGAATCTCAGCTCTCTAGATACAAAATTGAGTTCTCAGGAATTTTTTTAAGAAGCACCCGCAACGATCGAAATTTTTCAAAAAGAATTAATTACTTTAGAACAGAACCTTAAAACATCGAATGTCTTATGTCGATGTAAAGCTATGTTATAGGTCATCCAGAATATGGCATCAAAATGGTGGTGTTCCATTTAAAAAAATCAAGTTGCCATGGGTTGCAAGTGTTTTGGGACACCCTGTATAGTTGAAAGTGTTTTTTTGGTTGTAGAATTACTACTAATAAGGTTATTTAAAAAACTTAAAAAAGTAGCATTTCATAATCTGAGCCGTAATTAGAGGAGATAAGACAAAACTGAAAACACCGTTTTGTAGCTTTTAAGATGGCCCTCTTTGCGCAACAATCCCAAGAATTCAGAAAAATTTTCCGTGGAAATGCGAGCGGACAAAAATTTTCAGTTTTTGCAACATCTGAACACGACGCCCCCTATAGCAAATTCTGAATGCAACCTGGTGAAATGTTTCACAGCACCGCGTAGTCAACAAAGTAAGCTGTCAAGCAAAAAAAAATTTCTCAAAAATTCTAATGCTTTTAAAATTACAGTAGTTTTATCGAGACCAAACTTTTCCAGTGGACCAGTGTATACAACGATTAATTTTCATCCCTTTTGACTTTTCATCCCCCTTTACGATTTTTCAAATAAAATAAAAAATTCTTTAGTCAGTTTTATGTCTTATTTTCGTTTTTATTCTCTACTGTGAAATTTTTGCATAATGTGGCTTACGTCTATACGTGCGAAAGAGGACTATTTGCGAAGGGGGTGACATGTTTGACACTAATGACAGTTATTTCTTAGTGCCAAACACTTGTTTTTTCACCTCCCTTTATATGATTTATAATCGTACGTGTAGATCTGGTCTTTAACAGGTACATTTTTTTTATCTAAGACCTTTCTTCCCAGTTGTTTTGTGACGTCACCTATTCGATCACGTCCTGCACCGAAAACGAAGCCATGCGCTACGGCAGATTCCTGTACGCCATGTTGGAGACGGTCATGCGCTGGCACAAATCCAAAGAGCTCTTCGATAAGGAGTGCGCCAATTATCCGGGTTTCGTTACCAAATACCGCCTGAATAACCAACACGCCGACAACTTGGACAACGTCGGCTATGAGAATTACAGGCACGTGTGCCACAAATGGCACTACAAACTAGCCAAGGCCATGGTGACTTGTTTAGAGTCCAAGGACTACGTCCAAATCAGAAATTCCCTAATAATTTTGATCAAGATCATAGCCTTCTTCCCGGTTTTACAGAAACTGGGCCAGTTCATAGAGAAGCGCATAGAAAAAGTACGGGACGAGGAGAAAAACAACAGACAAGATCTGTTCACATTGTCCAGCAGTTACTTGGGACTTTTGAAGCAGAGGATCGTCAGTGGTCACATGATCAAAGAAAGCGATTTTCACGTTCTGGTCGAGAAGGATAAGGTGCGTGTTTATGTACAGCCGCGGTCGAAAGTAATGTCTCCGGAGTGTATTGTCTGAATCTATTAATTCGTTTTGCGATAGGTGATCAAGAGTGAGGCCAAAAATGATTCAACCTCCAGTAGTAACAACAAACACAACGGTGAAGTCAAAGGTGCGTATTATGTTACTAGATGTTAGTTTGACGTAATTTGAATGTTTAGAGGAAACAAACAAAGAGAAGACTGAGAAAAAGGTGAAGACGGAAGATACGAAAGTTGTTTCGAGGACCAATCAGAGCTCGCAAGGATCTGGGGATTATAGCTCGTAAGTATTTTGTCAAGCGTGTTATTTTAGACATTGGCCGGTATGAATAAAGTGTTACAAGATGCTCATACTTGCATTAATAAAGGATGCAAATATAACATTTTCGTGCACGAGAAAAGGATAGAACTATGAGCAAAGGCTTTGTTACCGTTTATTCATGCCGGCCATTGGGTTTTATTTTGTGAGCATGACAGTTGGTTGATCGCAAATCTCGCGGTGTTGTCAAATTTATGGCAAAATGAGGGTTATTGATTACAGACTTGGCAAGTAAGTCTGTGACACAGAGTGCTAAAAGTAAGGATCTTGTCAGATTTGAAGCATTTTGTAGGTCTGGATTCTAATATACGTTTTAACCCTCATTCACATTATTAAAGACCTCATGGAATTATGGGGATACAGTATTCTTTTGACTTTTTTGTTTGCATATTGCGAAAAATCTTAATGCAATAGAAAACAACAAAACGAACTCACCTTATTTAAAACCATCTGGAAGCCGAAGGAAAGCTGACCGTTTGTTTTTAACAATTCAAGTATACAGATGTTGCCAGTTTCACTTTGATGACGACCACTTGGGGTTCGAATTCGAAACGCGTTAAATCAAGTTTTCAGGTGTAGTTTTTAGTGACAGTGCATTTTTTCACCGATGTTGTGCATTTGTTTTTGTTTTTTTTTGGTACTAAAGAGTAAAGCTTCGTTTTCTGTAACGTGAGATTTGCAGGTTTTCGACGAATTAAAATATTTAAAAAAATTATACTATTATTTTAAAAAATTGTTCTGGACTAAATTACGTCGAAAACTATGTTCAATAATAAGGGCGGAATTAGGGTATCCGGTCAATTGTTCGAAAACAGTTGTTCAAATTCAATTGTTCGAATCTTCAATAGTTCGAACACTATTGTTCGAATCTTCAATTCTTCGAACACTATTGTTCGAATACTCAATTGTTCGAATGTTCAGTTGTTCGAAAGTCAGTTTGTCGAAGCCTCTATTGTTCGAAAGCTCAGTTGTTCGAAAATTCCGTTTTTCGAAGCGTTGGTTGACTAGGTGCTGTAGAATTGACTACAACAAAAAACTTGTTTCCTTAAGTTTTTGTCAAATAGTCGAACATCATTAATCCCTTACAGGAGAATTACAGATCTAATCTTTTTCGAGCTATAAGTTTTATGAAATTTTTTATGAATGTTACAATAATTATTCCTTTGAAGAATTGTGGTTCGAAGAATTGTTCATTCAAAATATTAGCCTGACAAATACGAATGATTCTTTTTCCTCCAACATGTACGGGGCTGCTAGGTGGCTTCAAATGTCAATAAATAACAAATATTTCAATTCAAGTACCTAACGAGTTATAAATCATCATGGATGTGTAGATCTTATGAGCTCGTGGAAGTCAGCAATTCGCAAGGACCACAAAGTGAATTTCGGCACCAAAAAAAATTAAAGAACTACCTATATACTACCTGCTAAAATGACCTTGTCCTTGTATTAATCTACACCCTTGAAATAATCTAGAGTCTTGACATCACGACAAGAGTTCATCACCTTTTGGAAGTAGCTATGTAATTAACTCACCATTATGGCAAACTCAAAGAAACATGTTTTTTGTTGTAGTCAATTTCGCAGCACCTTTTCAACCAACGCTTCGAAAAACGGAATTTTCGAACAATAGAAGCTTCTACAAACTGAGTTTCGAACAACTGAACTTTCGAACAATGGAACATTCGAACAATTGACCGTTCGAGCAATTGAGTATTCGAACAATAGAGTGTTCGAACAATTGAAGGTTCGAACAACTGAATTGGAACAACTGTTTTCGAACAATTGACTAAACTTCGGAATTAGTACATACCATTGAAAAAAAGCTCATAATTGATAAAAGAAACCAGTAACAGGTATTCGGACTTTATTAAAATTGAAACACGAAAACTCGCCGAAATTTCGGGGAGACTCTCCCCTTTTTCAAGACTCGTAATCTCAAAATTGCGCCAAGTAACCCTATTCAATAGTTCAGCCTTATTTCAGACACTTATGTAGCTTCAAGAGACGCTATTAATTTAAATTGTTTCCAATTTACGAAATTACGTCATATCTGGAAAACGTAGCAGGTGGAGAATGTCCACCCTAGTCAAAAATACTTACTAAGGAACCCACTCAACATTTGTGAAAAAAATTCTTCCTATTCAACTTTCCGTATCGTACAGGACCCTAGTTCAGATCCAGGACTATACCTTGTTTTAAGCTTTTTAAGTTATTGTAAGCAATATCCAGTAGTTCAAAATTCTTATGCAGCTTAATCGACCTAAAAAAGAAGCGATTAATTTAAATTGATTCAATTTTAAAAAATTTCGATTAAAATTAATACAGTTTTCTGAAAGCGGATGATCGCGGCCCTTTATGACGTCTTATCCGGAAAACGTAGCAAGTGACGAATGTCCACCCGAGTCAAAAATACTTACTAGGGCACCTACTAAACATTTGTGAAAAAAATTCTCCGTACTCAACTTTCCCTACAGGACCCTAGTCCATATCCTGGATTATTACTAACTTTGCTACTGGGTTCGAACCCCGAATTCGGGTAATTTTTCAAACTCGTTTTTTTTTTCAACTTCCATTCAGGTCTATGTCAGGTAAGATCTGTTTTTAACTAAAACTATATTTTTCAAATTCTGTCTTTTCATCTAAAACGCTCAAATTGACCTAGCACACGGTCCTATGTTTTAAAATAAAATATCAGCATTTTTGCAGGAAATGGCCATTTTGTTTATACGTTATGCAGGGTGTACAATTTAAAACGAAACACCCTGAATAACTCCTGGAACAGTGATTTGAGGGAAGAACGCTGAAACAGGTCGATTTTTGTTTGGAGTGAAACACTTGGCGAAATTTCCAACGCACCCCCTGTCTTCAAAATTTTTAATGGCAATACTCCATTTGTGATACATCGTTTGAAAGCTAATTTCGTTGCGGATTCAATTTTGTAAAATTTTTTGACTCGTTGAACTCCAGCACCCTCTACGGTCGAATTTTGAACTAAGTTAGTGCGATTTGTCATACATCATTTGAAAGGGTTTGAAACGCTCTATAAACTGATGCAAGAATTTTTTGAAATCCATCCATTCGTTCAAAAGTTACAGCCAAAACTTGAAGGATTTCTAGGTCCAGAACCAGCTAATTTTTTCAATGTAACTTTTGAACGAGTGGATGGATTTAAAAAATTCTTGCATCAGTTTACAGAGAATTTCAAACCCTTTCAAATGATGTATCACAAAGAGCCCTAACGTAGTTCAAAATTCGACCGTATAGGGCGCTGGAGTTCAACTAAAATCAAAATTTTTAACAAAATTGAATTCTCAACGAAATTAGCTTTCAATAAATGATGTATCACAAATGGGGTATTGCTGTTTAAAATTTTGAGGAATGGGTTGGTGGGGGGTAGGGGGTGCTTTGGAAAATTTCGCCAAGCACTGATTTAAGTGTCCCCTTCCAAACAAAAATCGACCTGTTTCAGTGTTGTTCCCTCAAAGCACTGTTCCGGGCGTTATTCAGGGTGTTTCGTTTTAAATGGTACCCCCTGTATTTTATCGACAAACTAATGTTCCTCAACATCTATCAAATCGATTTATAATTAAAAGTTTCCCTCGGTTTCGCTTTATGTCACAAGTTTCTTGTTTATTTTACGAAGATTGTTGACGTGAAGTTGTAACTATTCTCTATTTTCACTGTTCTAAAATACAATATAAATTATGAAATCAATTCTCCGAAACATTAGCCACATTCCACATAGAAATCGGCCAAAAATTAAATTCCCTAACAGCCAAATCCGGTTCCGATCTGGAGTGGAACTTGATCTGCTCTTTTCTATTTACGTACCCCTTTAAGGCTTTTTAGATATTTTGCTTAAAAATTACCTTTGCTGAGGGTACTTATGGGGTAACTATGGGTTATCTGTAATTTAACACCATAACAGTGCCTGATATAAATATTTAAAGTTACAGAATTACACCATCACACAGCATGAGGGCTTATTTTTCGATTCATAAAAAGTTAAAAACTCACATAGGGCCGAAGTTTTGAGCGGGAGAAACGAAGCACCTCGAATAATTATGATGA
Organism: Pycnomerus fuliginosus; assembly: GCA_963924575.1. Lineage (NCBI taxonomy): Eukaryota > Metazoa > Arthropoda > Insecta > Coleoptera > Zopheridae > Pycnomerus > Pycnomerus fuliginosus. The sequence goes on from OZ004622.1 coordinate 19,845,109, forward strand.
AACATATCTATTTTTATTTGAGAGGGTACTTCCCTCTTGAAAAATTCAGGGCTTCAAATGAAGTCATTTAAATCAGTCATTAATTTTTCTAGTAGTCATCAAAAGTAATTTTTATTAACGTCTAGGTCATCAATTGTCATTTTTTTTGGACTACAAGACCTGTTTTGTCTCAAATGATCTTGTGAAGTGCATATTATTGTTGCCTTTCCGTTATATTCGCCATCTTGTTGACCATATGACAATGGGTAAAAACAATCACTGTAAAATTAAAGCAATTCGCAATTCTAGTTAAGAGGGAGATCCTCTGGTGTTACTGATTGCGTGACGTGGCAGAGGGGAAAGCAGCCAATCAGAAACCATAAAATGTAATAACAGGCGCCATTTATGATGACAAATCATTACACCATGTGACGTCAGAAAAATATCTGGTTTAATCAAAACTTTGTAACTATGGCAAAGGACCAAAAATTGCTTACGATATTCAGGAGCTTTACTACGCACGCGTCGAATTTGTTGGATGAACTTCCCAAAATTATTGAAGTAGGGACTTTGTTTCGTCACAATTTGAAAGTGACACTATTGACATATTGACATTAATAAAAATGATAATGAACCACACCAAAATTTCACTATGATAAATTTGAAGTCTCCGAAAACAAATCGCAATCACGTTTTCTTCAAGTTCGATAATAATTGTCAATCTCTATTCTCTGGAATCTTGTGATTTCCTAAACAAAGTCAAAACAATGCACAACACCCAGCTGACAGCTGGCAAGGCCGACAGACGCTTCGATATTACTCTATCTCCATCCCTCTCCATATATTAGTAAGAGATAAAAGGTGAAACATTTGACGTCTCTTGAACAGAAAGCTGATTCTGCGCACATTAAAGCTTCCAACCAATTATTACATATCTTGTTTAACAACAGATGACGGCAAGCGGTGAATATTGTGAATTGTGATTTGCTATAATTTCTGGTAATTTGAGTGATATATCCTTGGAAAGGTTTCCCAAATGTCAAATCAAATCAACTCTGACCCATTAATAGCTGTATACAGGCTGTTCCTAAACCTCGTACAGATATTTCAGGGTGTTATTTATTGCTCTGTTGATTTTAAGTCAAAAAGTTCCTATGGACATACGTCCAGAAATGCTTCGTAAGGAAGTTTTTTTTCGGTTTTCTATAAATTTATTATTTTATTGGAAAACCGTGCGTCCAAGCGACATTTAACAAGAGTACCTTTATTATGCAGAATAGACCAAAGATGACGATCTCGTTACTGTTTAGAGTGGAAAGTGCCCACAACTGCAAAAAATTTGAAGGCCCCCTACAAGATGTAGGAAAAATCTGTAACAAATTAATAAGAAAGCCCATTATGACACTAACCATTAGTCCAAATTTCAAAATCCAATTATTTGTACTTTTCGAGCGATTTAAATAAAACTGAAATTTTTGGGTACCCCTTTGAAGGGACGTAACAGCCTTACGAAGCATTTCCGGACATCTGTCCATAGAAAGTTTTTGACTTACAATCAATAGGGCAATAACACCCTGAAATATCTGTACGAGGTCTAGGAACACCCTGTATTTTATATTAATATGCACTCTTTTCGTCCAAAACTGCTTATGAAAGACGATTTTAACTGTTAATATTCGTAGCCAGATCAAAAATTCTCAATTCTCAGAAGCCGAATTTGATTTTTTTACAGATGGGAAAGGCCAGAAAGATCCTACAAAGACGAATCCAGAGAGAAACACAAACGGGAAGAGAAACGCAACGACGATTTCGACAAGGAACGCGATCGAAAGAAACGCAGAGACCAACAAGAGGACAAGTTGGCCAAGCAGGATGAGAGGCAATACAGGGTACGAATTTTCAAAACTATTTGTAGGACTGTCGTAATTATTTTTTTCGTTTTATTTTAGGAGGAAAGGTACATTGAGATCAGCCCGAAAGACGAAGTGCGTTATTCAAGTGACAGACAGGCTGACAGATATTACGAGGAAAGCCGAGGCCATTACTACAGAGAAGTGCGTGACGAACGAGAATTGGCCTTGGGCGGAAGTACCAATCCATCGAGTAGCCTAGGAAGACACAGTCAAGAGCCCGAGTCCGATAGAGGTAAAAAATTAACCAAAATATTAATAATGATAATAATTGTTGCGGAAAAAGTGGATTCGACGGGGGTTTGAACCCTTAACTTGTAATATGTTCCGGGAATTCCGGTTCGAATCCCGGTCGGGATCATCTTTTTTTACTCTGTAAATGACGATATTGATGGTTTTTTGTTCCGCAGATGTGAAACGAAGAAAGCTGGATGGTTCTGCTATGAAGGTTAGTATTGGAGTGACGTAACAACGATGCAGATTTCAGGGTTGTGCAACCCTGCATGGTATTTTCTTTGTCCAATACTGGGAGATTGGGCTGAAAAAAATCTAATGCCGGGCCATGTAGTGTTTTGTCAAAAAGTGTACAGACTTCAGGTGTTCGTGCCTCGAGTACTCTCTCTCCGTTTCTCTTCCAATATCCCCTACTCTCGATTCTCTTGCCATATTCGTAATTTTCTTGCTCCCGAGTGTCGGAAATTTTTCTCTAATGGAAATAAAATTTTCACCCCAATGGAGACGAAGATTCGTTCAAGAGTGGATCCCAGCAGGAAGTTTCGTGCGAGTGAATGGTATAGTGACGTTTCGTTTAAATCAAAGTGGCTACAGTGAAAAGAGACAGTTGTGTTAGGAACAGTCAGCAATCAGCCCAATCTTCCATTTTGTTATTAATTTTTGGGAAGGGATCCTTCGACAGGTAGGTTTCGGTTCGAATATGGCTTGCACATGCAAAACGTTGATTTGAATTACATTCTTTGAATAATTATTGTATGTTGATTTATATGTAATATCAAAAATCATCTAATGTACCTATATCTATAAGTTGTAAAATGAAAGAATCTTTTATTTTTTTGATATTGACAATGTTTATGGATATGTAATTGTTAATTTTGTGGTAATTTGACGCTTTTTTTATAAAAAGCAGTATTGGAAAGTTTCCAGTTCTTTTTCTCTTCGGGTCGTCCGCAATAATTGTAAATGTAATATTTTGTTTTTTTTTTGCTGTTTTAATTTAATTTTCTATCATTTAAAGGAGTTTTTATGTTAACACATAGTATCATTCCAGACGTATAGATAGTGCAGGAGAGGGCAGAAAGTTCATCAATTGAAATTCGTCCCATCTCTAATAATGAAATCTCTTTTAACTGGGGTTTTCCTTTTGCACATTTATCTCAGGAGCCTGAGTTAACCTCAGCAATCTGATTGGTCAAAATTCAAGTGAACCAATCAAATCGCTAAGATCAAGTAAGATTTCTAAGATAAATGTGCGGAAAGCGCCTATTATTATGCGCGAATGGCCTGTCCTGTACTATTTATCCTCCACCCATGCGATCGACAAAATTTAACATCAAGCTGGGCGCGGAAGCTAAATGGCACGTCGATGCATAATTGATACAGAACCACATCTCTACGAATAATTTAATTCTGTAATTATATGTCAAAGTGGAGACAATCGAATGCATTAACAGTGCGAGGCTATCATCTTAACCGTGATATAAATTTTTTTTCGCCGGTAGTCATTAAAAGTGCATTTTTACTGCCTCTTTTGCGGCAGTAAAAAATGTACTGCCTCGGCTATCGCCTTGGCTATGAAACTTCAGCCGCGGCAGTAAATCTGCAATTTTTTGCCTTGTTAAACAAATAACTATTTTCAGTGCTAGTATATTTTTGCTCTTACTGTTTATAGTGCCACATTATATTATGTAACAAGGGTGGGAAGAAGTTTATTACGTAAGAGCGGAAAAAAAAATTGGAAGCACTTAACAGAAAATTTTGACGTGAATAAACAATTAATTTTTCGGTTTGCAAACACTTAGGCTGGAATTTCATGTTCAAATATCAGATATAAAATTGTCGATCAAATATACCGAGAAGCAGCAATTCTTGATTCGTGACGTAACGGCTCGAGGCCCAGTTACATTGTTAGGGCGCTTACGCTACCAATGTTGATTGTTTGTTGACGAGCATACGTCAAACGCGTCACTGGGCGTCAAACCAATAGCAAATGAGGTTAAATACAAAGCAAGCTGGATCCGTTTGAATGCGAAATTAATTTTGATTTATTTTTTTAATTTTTTGAAGGTACGGTTTATGTTAGGGTTGGGTTGCAGTTACGTCATGACAATTACTAATAAGGGTGTCCCAAAAAAAACCGAACGAATAATTTTTGGTTATTATATAACTTTATTGTTATTGGACTGATTTTATAATCGACCATCATTTTCCAGATAACGCCCTCAACAAATTTTTTGGAAGGCCGTTTTTAAAGTCATGGATTTGTCTGTCATACGTTATATCACGAGAGTGATACCTACCTGTTAAATTTCGCGTAGGTAGATTTTCGCAAAATTTTGCTTCTAAAATGCTCGAGACTTAATAATTCAACGATTCGGTATCGGATTTTTATCGCGAATTATTAAGTCGGGAGCATTATGCGCGGGAAAAGGGGTATAAGTCCAAAAATGCGACAAGTGAGCTAAGTCCGTCATATGATTTCAAATATAATTTTCTACATTAGGGCAAAGGGATACAAGTCGGGTGTAGTTTCGTTTAGTGACAATGGGAATAATAAGCAAATTTCGCACCAATGCAAAACCTTTAACACGAGTTTCTCGAAAATCTGCATTTTGGACTTTTCCCGCGCATCAGCCATTTGGTTAAAGAAAACTTACGTTCGTAATTAACTGGTGAAACTCGTCAACTCGAGTGGTATACAGGGTGTCCGGAAATAACGTTGAAATATTTCGGGGGTTGATTCTGCAGTTCAAAATATTTAAAAAAGTTCCTAAATACATGTGTCCGGAAATCACTCCCAAGATGACGCCTAGAACTCAGTTTATATTATTATATTATTATAATCAGGAACCGTTTGAGCTACAGCGACGAGTTTTTTTCACATTATCTAACATCAATAAGGGCCATCAAATTATGGTATCAGTAAAAAGCAGATTCAACCAGGGGCGTGGAAAATAGGGGGGGTTCACCTTTACCCACCTAAATTATTTTATGTATTATTTTTTTGGCAATTTCTCACCGGAATATGGTTCCCTGACTAAAATTACATAAAAAAAGCCTCTTGTTATAACACCGAAGGATCAACCGTTTTCGAGGAAGTTAGATTTAAAGATCCATTTGTATTTCCCAGGCTTATCAATTCATTTTTGTTAAATTAAAAAACTGAACCTTGAATATCTTTGGATGTAATAAGGATATTGAGTTGAAATAAAAACTGGCTAATCCCACACGGAGGACACTTGCGCGTATATTGAGGGAGTTTTTTCCACTTCCGTTTTAACCGGAAATGCCCTTAACTTTGTTTTTTCAAATGAAATGACACCTTTTTCTCAACGGTTTCGGAATCTACGATTTTTTCTGAGTTAGGAACATGTATCATACTCGACCGAAAGTGCAGTCACGGCCGCCCTAGATTTTCAAAAACATCGAAGAAATCGGTGAAATATTGAGATTTTCGAAAAACGCTAAAACACGTCAAGTTAGTTTTTTTGATGCAAATTTACCTTTCTTATTTCTATCAAATTAGTAAATAAAGCGGGATTGGTCAGTTTTATTTCAAGTCAATATCTTCATTACATCCAAAGATATTCAAGGTGGGAAGTTTTAAAAATACCACCCTGATATTGTCCATTGTTACTGTTTATCACTGGCAGAAATCTTGACAGTGGAGAAAAACTTGGCACGCACAACTCGACTTTTTCATGTTTTCGTTATCTGTCGCTGACATATAAGTGTTTCGCGTAAAAATTAAATAATGCCACTTGGAGTTTGAACGACCTGAATTCTCGCGTGTATTCATTTGAAAATTCCGTGCACAAAGGGGCTACCTGTCCTACACAACAGGATTTTAAAAAAAAGTCCATTCTGGAGGTTAATGTTCTTACTCAACGTTGGAATAATGTCAAAAAAGAGTGCTTTTTTGATTCTGATTTAAATTCGCACGTTAAATTCAGGTCACTTTTTCGGTTAAACTTTGTAATAAGGTTCAAAAGTAGAGCTGTTCGGATTTGCACTTCCTTTTAATGGAGTAGGTATTCAGCATTAAATTCTCGGTCGATTCGTGTTTTCGAAAATTTCTAGTCTTATAGTTTCAGTAAAGGGAACAACTAAAATCCCATCTCCAACAAATCGATTTGCGATACCCACAAAATGAAGTTTTTCTGAATTTTTGGCATTTTGTCACTTTCATCGGTGAAGCAGAGTCCCCTATTGGTGGCTGGGGATCGCGAATAAAACATTGAAATGGAATATCAGATTTCAGTTTTGGTACTATAAATGAAAATTTATGTTGTTATGTCTTGTTATCTAGGAAATAGTGCATGTAACATAAGTTGCTTTCCTTTTAGCCCAGGGTGCAACCAAAGATGTTGTATGTAAACTAGATGGCTGGAAGTCTATAAAGTACTACATGACAACTGGTCCCCATACTAAAGAAGTGTGACTGAGAGCGATTCATTGTGTGTGGCCTGTGTGAGAAAAGGAAAGGATTACGCTTGTTCTCTGTCACACTTTTGCATCATATGAGAGGCACAAAGTAAGAAAATCTCCTGTGCGGAAACACCTTTGAGGTTAGTTTATAGCCATCTAGTTTTATGGTGCAACTCCGAACTGTTCCGTGTCCCTTTTGGTCTGCATTTTGCCTCAGATTTAATCGATCTGCCTTCCCCCTTCCCCTCAATGACCTCAAGCACCAACGCGGGAACTCGGACAACAAGCCCCCGCATGCGCAGTGCCCCGTTTATTATTGTCAATATCAGCTGAGTGGCTTTTCGTGGTTTTCCCCAACGTTTCTCTGTGCCTTTTCAAAATTTTTGCATCGCCTCTGTCTCTACTCTGCCACTTTGGCATCGCCTTGCGAAAAGGGTGATTATCTTACTATTGATTTTTGGTGCGATTGGGTTATCTGTCAAATAACGCAAGTGTCACTATCACTTTAGTGAATAATCTCCTGAAATACAAACACGTAAAAGGAAAGCGCTTATTAAATTACATTTTTGCAATACATGCATTGTAAAGTGGGCGCCACATAGGCTGTGTTACGCTGTGCTATTTTTCGCATAGGAGGTAGTTTGTCATTGCATGGCATGAAAGTGTTCACAATGTTCATGTCCGTAAGGTCGATGCTGTTAGCTGTCAGGGATATTTGACAGCGTACCATAGTTATAGGTTAGCCGAGTTGTTGCGTTTTAAATCCCTTGAGAAGTTGGATATCCGGCAGTACGACATTTTCACTACCTAACCTCAAATCTTGAAGCTGATTGCAGGGTATTTAATGCACTTCTGTCATGAACAGGGTCGACATTGGCACGGAAGTTAAAACCGAACCAACTTCTGTGCGGCTCTGTGCAAAAGTTCAAACATATCAAGGTCATGAAAACACAGCATAGCACGTCTCATGTGCAATGTGATCACTTCTGTTGGAATTGTATGTATAAACTTCTGTGTTTTGCATTGACATAGCTGGACATAGCACATCACAAGCTATGTGGCGCCCGCTTAAGTTCTCCACTAGTGTCAAAATTCACTGACATTACCAGTTATGTTGTTTCTATGCTTACGCACAGAGCTGTAACATATTCTTACGCGTCCATGTGCTGTAAAGTGTTACTTACGGTGCAAGGTGCGTGGTGCCTCAGATATTGCGAAAAATACTGTACGCACCGCGGAATGTAGTTCCAAATTTTGAGACGTAAACTTAAGCATCGTGTCACAGATTAAACTGGAGAACTATTGGATCCTGGAAAATTTTGAAAACACGAATCAAGCGGGCGTTCTGGAATACCCTGTATAATGTTACAATACAACGATGTTACGTTTCTTTTCAATGATGGCAAAGCGACTGCGATATTCTGTTGCTACTAAAGTTACCAGATGAAGATAAAATTGAGCATTTTGAGGACGTTCACAAAGTGTATGGTATGGTGTGTGGACTGTGGAGACCATAGAACACGCGTGGAATTGTTTGGCTTAGCAGCTGGATGAGGTGTGGAATTTGACTCAATTTATTCAACTAGTTCAACAATAATTGGTTGGAATTGGTTGAAAGGTTACAGAACATTGGACTAAGGAACAAGCAAATACGTTGAAAAACATTAAATTTTCCTCGAATCATTATCGTTTATAGTGTAAATAGTTGTGCCATCATTTTATCGTTGTCTTTCGGTTTAATTCCCAGCGGTCATTTAATCGTGTAATGTTGGCAGCCCTCTGGACATACTTTCCTGACTTATTTTGAAACGAAACTGCACAATGGACTATAAGTCATGCGAGATCATTGTTGACCACATTTTGGACCATCGATCTGTGTGCAATCATGTTCTATAAGTAATTGAAGCGAAACAAACATAAATTATTGAATTACTTACCCCATTCGGCGTGGTCTGCGTTCTCCTCGGCAATGGAAAGAAGATGCCTATTTTCTGGCAAAAAGTGTTCTAATCTAAACTGCTCAGAATAAAATTCTCTGTAAAAAGGTCCTGAGAAGATCTTTGCCGTAATGTACCTACCCTGGAAATTCATACGAAATATAACATTTTAACTCCGGATAAAACTGGAATTTGACAGCGTTCAAGTTTTTCTTAGTTGTAATTCCTAATAGCCACTGCGGAAGAAGAATACAGCGCTTCCTCCAACTTCAGTCGGAAACTGTGAAATAATTTCGGTTTCAAAGGAAGTCCACAAGGAAGGAACAGGAGTGCAGCGATTGGAGTGTTAATATAATCGATACTAGAAGCTGTACGATGAAGAAATTATTTATGAGAATGTAATTCAAGAAAAACGATTGCGTGTGCCTGTATTGTGGACCAGATCCTCTAAAAATTGTTAATATGACCCTTGTTAGAGTTATGTTTTGTGGCAAGTCGAGTTGACAGCTAGTACAAAGTAGCAAGCGCAACTGGAGGCTGCTATTGTGCAACACTCTCAACCCGCACGTCTAATGCCGTTCCCCTGGTTGTCTACAGAGTTCGAAACACGAAGAGAGGAAGCTCCAAGTGGATTATGTGGTGGAGAAGAGCGAAAAAAAAGAACGACCTAGCAAGACCAAAGAAAAACGCGAGAAACTCAGCGAAGAGGAGAAGGAGCTCAGAAAAGAGCGGAAGATGGGCAGGAAAAGGGTAAAATTACAAAAGTAGAAGCCTCAAAACGATTTTTTTATTCCTATAAATAGCAGGATCGGGTCGAGGAGGCTCTGCAGCAGGCCGAAATGAAGCGGCGAAGAGAAGAAGAGAAAGGTGATTTTATAAAAAAACTTTTTTTAGTAACAATTTATTCCATTAGTGTCCAAGCTGTCGCATCAGAATGGTGAAATCTTAGAGACTGTCCATCCGAGGGACAAACATCATAGGTCTAGGGTAATGTAGATTTCTACTGTTTCCTCTGAGAACCAGATTCTGTTTCAGGAGTTGTCGCCTTATCCACGAGAGAGGTCACATGATGACAGAATTGAACTGCGAGACAAACAATATCCTTTTCATAAAAAAAATTAAATGACGTTTTGACATTTGACACCTGTCATTTGCACGGCGCCCTCCCAATGGACGAAGTTTGCTTTCAAGTGACAAATTACGTATTATCCAAAAATTAAGGCCCCAGTGCAACTGTCATTGTTTTATAATGTCAAGTGTCAAGGCGGACGGTATGTTCCGAGGTACCGATTATAAACGTTTTGGCGCTCTTGGCACGCAAATAAATGTGCATTAGTGCGTTCTTTTCTTTGGTTTTCCTTAACACAGTGTACCAGAAGAAGTGCCGAAAATAAGAGAAGATGATAGTTTTTAAGAACAAGTGGGATGCATATATATTTTTTAAACGTCTGTTAAAACATATTCTTGATCTAATTACTTACTGAATTGTACGTTACTTATGTGATGTAGGATATAAAAACGATTTAGAATAAAAATGGTGTTGTGGTACCTTTTTTATATCGGCCGATTTAGTTTCCTGAAAGTATTCCTCCTTGAATCGATTTTATTAACTCGAGCTGCAAAAAATCGCACGGGGTTAAATCAGTTGAATATGCTGGCCTATATGCAATTATTTTTTCTGTTGTATCGTTCGAAACGTCATATTTACGGCTTGTAGGTCTAGCAAGACTAGTGCAGCAAACAATTTGGAGTGGTAAAGTGCATTTATTTGGGTCTGCTTCTTGGCCCGAACAATGGAGTAGAGTCAAGAATGTAGGTATGACAATCGTCGGAGTCAGATAAGGGCACTATCTGCGATTCAAACTAATTTTGTGACGTCACATGTGGGAATGTTTTGTTGGAAGCGCCCAATCATATGTCACCAAATATCAGCTGAAGTGAATGCGTATAGGTATACAACAGAGAGTGCAAGGTATGAGAAGACACGGAAGTCAACTAGAAAAAATTATGATGTTAGTTTTTCTACTAGGTAATTGCTTTAATAAAACAGATAAGCTTCATAAACATTTTAAAAGTAACAAAAAACATGACTAAATTTGGCGAGTCAAATTCTACATTCTACATCATCCTTTAAAGTCCTTCTTTGTAAGAAACTTGATAAGACCGACCCTCTTGAAAACAGTGGCGTACACAAACTCGATTGCACCTGTGCGATGTTCTAAAGTCCGTTCATTTTCTATAGCAGAACTAAAATTTTTCTGGAACTGTACAATTTAATCGAAATTTAGCGGGAAAGCAAAAACATTACATAACCCAAATCTTCTAGGGTTTATTTTTATTGTCCGTGTCAGTGTCACTCAAAACTGCAAGCACACAAAGGCCATTTTGGGCCAATTCAGAGCAATTGAAGGGTCCAATGTTAAAACTGGCTAAGTCCATATTACATAGTTTCTCAGGAGACGAAGAAATGTATAGGGGCAATGTATAGGGATTTTGAAATTTACATACCTACGCTTTCTTTGCCTCTATTTTCACGTATTTATGCAAATTATTTTACAGGACGATACAGAGACATTTATTAGTATCTGCAGGAATAACTCATTTTCGCAAAAGAGTGGACATAGCCAGTTGTAGCATTTGATCCTCGAATTGCAAAATGTTCACATTTGTCATATTTTCTGACGTATCGCAATGAAATCGCTTCTACCAACTTACTTGTTAGTAAAATTTCTTGCAAAATTTCCTCATACCAACCTAAAATTGAAATTTTGACGTTCTGTCACTTCAATAGAAAATTAATGGAGAGTATATACAGGGTGTAAACGAAACTCGTCGCCAAATTTCACCAGTAGATTCCTCTATGAAAAATATGAAAAAAGTTCCTATGAACATATGCCGAAAAACGTCTCCTAAGGGAGCTTGGGCCCCTTAAAGGGGCCACTTTAAAAATGATGTTTTCTCAATATCTTCAAAACGGTTATAGGTAGTACCGTGAAATTGGGTATCTTTAGCAAGTCTTTGATGCTGAATTTATTGCTGTGGAGAAAATTTTAAGATTTTGATCATAAGCATCCCGTACGGGGGGGGCTTTGGACTAAATTTGGGCAAACATTTTTTTAAGTCGTTTTTTGCAAATGGAACCAAAATCTGAAAATATGAAGCTTTTTACGTAAAAATGGTACTCTTGTGTGACATCGATAGGGTGCACCATTTTCCAAAAAAATTGCCCTTCATTGGTTCAGGGTTCAAAGATTTGTGATAGAAGTCATCAAAATACCGTAAACAAGTTCATGGGAGGGTTCTTTACTTTATTCTAGAAAGAAAAGTTCTTATGGACCTGGGTCGAAAAATGCTTCCTAAGGGAGCTATGGTTTTTCAAATGGGGTCTTGGAAACCATGTTTTTTGAAGAACATTACGGTATTCTGATATCTTCCATCACAAATCTTGGAGCCCTGAACCAATGAATAGGCATTTTTTTCGAAAATGGTGTATCCTATCGATGTCACCCGAGAGTACCATTTTTACGTAAAAAACTTCATATTTTCAGATTCTGGTGTAAAATTTGAGGAAAAGCGACTTAGAAAAATGTTTGAGCAAATTTTGTCCTACGGGAAGCTTATGATCAAAATTTTCAAATTTTTTCCACAGCAATAAATTAATCATCAAAGACTTACTGAAGATACCAAATTTCACGTTGCTATCTTTAACTGTTTTGAAGATATTCAGAAAACACCACTTTCAAAGCGGTACCTTTAAGGGGCCCTACCTCCCTTAGTAGGTATTCTTCGACATATGTTCACAGGAACTTTTTTCATATTTTTCATAGAAGAACCTACAGGTAAAATTTGGCGACGAGTTTCGTTTACACCCTGTAGGTCGTACTTTCAGATCTTTTGAAACTAGAACTAATGAACACTTCAGTCATATCAGACTTAACAAGGTTAACAAGTCTTCTTTTTCAGATCATGTTATCTGGTCACTTCACGACCAATACTCAGTTAACCGACAAACTAGAGCAAATCTACATCCATGAAGCTGTTAAGCGAGATGCTACCCAAATTGTTAACGACACAACCTTCTTTCCCTTAAACTAAAAATTGAAATTGTAAGAAATTTTCTAGTTTTCTAATTTATCTTCCTCTTCCCCCCTCTCCTTCCCTCCCTTTCTTTTAACCTTTACACTGCAGTTATTCTACTTTGCTTTGAGTTCGCCCCAGTTAGTTCGTTGTTGCCCCAGTTAGCCTTACGACTAAAATTCCCTCATGTACCCTATGACTTAAATTTCCCATGTTTTATGTGTTGCCTATGCGATTTTTGTCTGTCAAAAATATTTTAACGTTTGAGTTTTGACCACAAAGACTTTCTTTCTTGAACGACCATCATCATGTAGGTCTTCGTCTTTTTCAAAATTTGAATCCTCATTCATCTGTCTTCTTAGAGGACATAATTTTACTTTAATGTAGTTCTACGTCGCCGTAATTTATATTCTAGTCGCATTTAACTTCGGTTTGGTTAAGGTTCAAGAAGACTGGACTTTTACTTCCAATAAATCTTTTCGGCCAATTGTGTGTATAATAGCTCTCTTACCGGCGTAGTTAAAATAAAGGTGTAAGTTCGATTTACCAAACGCGGTTTGGTTTCCAAGGCAACGAAAAATAACAATGCTGTTATGGACATAACAGCAAGCATTTAGCCAGAACATGGACGGTAAGTAAAACAATTGAACTGGCAAAGGTGTCTGAGCATTTGGAAAATTCGGCGATCTGCCAAACACAGGATTTGTTTAATGGCTGACGAAAAATGTTCAATAATTTAATTTCAATTGTGCGAAAAATCATTTTCACACAATCGTTTCGATATTTCAACTTACCATAAGTTACTATAATGAGCGGAAACATGACCTTACCAAAAACTGTTTAGTTTCCATAGAAACAAAAAATTACAGTGCCGTTATGAACTATACAGGGTGAGTCTGAAAGACTCCACATCCTTTATACCATAGAATCTACTGTTCAAATGATGAAGCTTGGTGCAAAAATTATTGGTCAATTGTGATTCCTCTTGATGTTATAAGCCGCGAAAGATCTTCATTTTTAAACGTTCTTTTCAAATATCTTTCGAAAGGTGTATCGTAGGATTTTGAGTTTTTGCACAGCATTGTTACAGACCAAGATGCAACTACTGATGGTACTTAAGACATTATCCAAAAAGCGGATCCCTGTTATACAGGGTGGCCCCGATGTTATTTGCCCTTGAACTTTTTTATGTTTGAAAATATTGCTTATGCGGCCGTATTCTCCGTTCAATTACAAAACTTTTTTGGGTCTTAAAATTTTTGGAAAAAACTATCCACTCACGAGTAAAATTGAAATAACCGAAAACATGATCATCGTGATAAACCTACAATTTCAATAAAAATCAAAGTGTACGTTGACACGCATCACATTTCAACTGTTTTTTTGCATTGAAGGTGATGTCCTACATCTGTGCCCAGAACGATTGCTCACAATTGAAGAAAAAACATTGATGGTAATTTCACTTTTTGATGAGGTAGATTCACCATTGGTTTTAAGGTGATTACCTGCATCATGTTTTCGGTTTTTTCAATTTTTCTCGTGAGTGGTAAGTTTTTTCGAAAAATTTTAAGAGCCAAAAAAGTTTTAGAATTGAACGGGGAGTACGGCACTAACGTCTACTGCTCAAGATTTATACAGGCTTCCGATCCCGAGCAAGCGCACTGACTTGAGCAAGCGGGAATCGAGGCGCGAATTATTTAAATACTGCATAAAGAGCTCCCGGTTTTAATTCTAACACGTCTTTAATCAATTCAGTTTAAAAGTGAGCGAATTATAAAAAATCCAAGAAATGTCTAAAAAATTAAATTGACGTTTATGTAATAGTCCCAAAAATTCAGTGCACTTATTATGACATTTTCATAGTGAATAATGTCACTTAATAAAAATTTGTGTTCGCTACTGATGCATAGCCGATGTGGGATGCTTTCCAAATAATAAACTTGACATATAAATATTTATTGTATGTAGGTATGTACCTACCTAAAATAAATGTGATAATTTACACTTAAAAAAAAATTAAAGTTATATGTATTACCTTACAGAGTAGAAAAGAAAATATATTTTCTTTATATTTAAAACAAATAAAGAATAACTAGATAACTAGCGAGGTAAACAGACTTTTCAAAAATTCCATGCTTCAAACTCGTCATATGTACCAAATTCGAGTTTTTCAGACTCAATTTTCAAATAGTGTACATTTTTGAAATGATGAAGAATACTTTTCTTAGTTAGATCCTTATAAAGACATAAAGGACATTTGAAGCTGGATCTAGCTTCCTTTTCTTCTGCGGAGATTGGCGCATGGTGCTTCTTTTGATGACATTTGAACTGAATTAAATTGTTAAACTGTTTGTTGCAAGATTCACATTTGTGATTATATTGTTTTTTTGGTGCTAATAACTCCAGCTTATCTGCAGACAATTAAAATAATAAATTTACATTTAACTATGATAAATTAACGTTTACCTGCATGAAATTTCTTCACGTGCATTCGAAGATTGGAATACTTTGAAAAACTTTTGTTACAATCACTACAGACAGATGCAGTTTTCTGTTGTTCCGTTTTCGAACTTGAGACACCAAATATGGACTCGTACATATCTGCAAGTAAATCGCAATTAGGTGAAAATATCTATTACCTATGTAGGTAAGGTAGTTAAGTCGGTAGGTAGTTAATTAATAATAATAAGTGAATTTTATTGAACTTGAACTGTTTTATTGTAACAAAATTTAATTGAACTGCGCGCAGATTTAGTTTATTATTGTTCAATGAAAACTACTTTAACGATAAATAAATAAATCAACTTACCGGCATGAAACTTTCGCGTATGTTTCCTTAAATTACTACTATTTGAAAACTGAAGTCCACAAACACTATAAGTCCACTTCGACGTTGAAGTTTCCACTCGAGTTTCCATTATACTTAATTATTGTTACTACACAATGCACTGCTGCCTGCACACTAGTTGTTGATACAAAAATTCAAAAAACAAACCAAAAACAAACACTTGCATCACACATGCATTTGACATTTGACGTTGACAATTGACATCTAGAGAACGGTATGCGCATGCTCGGGATCGGAAGCCTTTAAAAATCTTGAGCTCTAGACGTTAGTGAATACGGCCGCATAGGCAAATTAGCAATATTTTGAAACATAAAAAAGTTCAAGGGCAAATAACATCGGGGCCACGCTGTATAACAGAGATCCGCTTTTTGGATAATGTCTTAAGTACCATCAGTAGTTGCATCTTGGTCTGTAAGAATGCTGTGCAAAAATTTAAAATCCTACGATACACCTTTCGAAAGATATTTGAAAAAAACGTTTAAAAATGAAGATCTTTGGCGGCTTATAACATTAAGAGGAATCACAATTGACCAATAATTTTTGCACCAAGCTTCATCATTTGAACAGTAGATTCTGTGATATAAAGGATGTGGAGTCTTTCAGACTCACCCTGTATAACGGCATACATCCGCGGTAAGTTAAACAGATGAAAATCGTAAATAGCGCGGGAGATGTCAAATAGGTATCAAAAACGTTTTAATTTAATAAAGCTTAGGTTCTCTGTGATTGCCGACTGTCATTTTGCTTCAAATTTCTCGTCGGGTCTACTTCAAAAAGTTTGTCCAAGTTTGTCATTACCTTATCGTAAAATTCGATTGTGCGAAAAATTATCTACGATACACGGTTGTTAAGTGCGTTTTAACAGAATCTCGTTTTTGCAAACTATTCCTCGATTCTGTTAACATGCACTTACCAATCTAGTATCGTTAATAAGTGGGTAACTATTACGTTACTCAAAAATGGCATTGAAATTATTTTCACTCAACTCGGGAGAGGACAGTCACGTGACCGTCCTAGATTGGAGTTGCCCTGAGACAGTTCCGGACAGCGTAACGGTGTCCTGGGATGGTTTTGGGGCAGTCCCCAGCCGAATACGCTATTAGAGCCAAAGCCTAACTTGAACCAGCCCCATCCATAGTTATATTAGATCACAGTATACTATAATGTGAATAGATCTACGGCAAAACAAACCTAATATTCCCAGCGCCATCTATGACCAGTTAGGTTAAGTGTAAATTGTATTCCGCATAGGGCGCGGGCATCACTTATGCAACCCCGCTACACAATCAGCTGCTTGGAGAACAAACATTACATTTTGAATGCATGGAGTCAAGTAGGTTTTTACGCCTTTTTTAAGTTTTCCGACTATAAAGTGCTCTATTTTCCTTAATTACAGAAACTGTTCGACGAGTTGATGTTATAGCAGCGTTTTTTTCGAATGGGTTTCTCGGTTTTTAATAAATTACAAGATAGTGCAATTGGGTACTTACCCATCGAGATTGCTTTCCTTGAAAATTAATTGCCTTTCCTTTTTATAAATGGTGAGTTTTTAATTATCTGTTACTATAATTTTCAAGAAGTTTTAGCAAACAAACATACCAACATTTTACTCCGTTATTAGGTAATTGTGGCACACATGGTATCGAATACCATCGAAGTAGATTAACACAATAGAAAAATGTCCCTTGTTTATTAAAAAGTTAGAGGAATGGACAAAGGCCATTAAGAGGGCTGACAAAATGTGGTTATAAAAAAAAATTAGGTACCTGACCAATAACGAGAAATTTATTTATTGTTACGACATGTTACACAACCAATTTTCTTGACCCAGCCACACAAAAACTAATTATTACTTTCAAGACTCTTGTTCTTGTAGCTTCAAATCTGTCCATTGAATAAACACTTTCTTTAAAACCAACTATAGTTTACAATGTCTATATAAGTCACTTTTGGAAATTTTGTTGGATCGATGGAGAATCCGTTGTCTTTTTTTACATAGGGGTGTCCGAAATTTATTACAGACTCTTTATCTAAATAACAGTATCTTGTATTTTCATCCCAAGTGCCAAAATGTTAACTGAATTGTGTTTTTTTTCCATTGTCCACCACACTTCACTAACAACAAACAGATTTCACTAGGTTTATTTACACTGCACACCGTTCCAAATAACTAAATATCTACAAAATCGCATTCTAAAGAGACAAACCACTGTTTAAACACACGTTACACCGCGAAACTACGGAAAATTGGAGAAAAACGCATTATACTCCATGCACTCAAATGTGATGTTTGTTCTCCAAGCAGCTGATTGTGTTGCAGGGTTGCATAAGTGATAGATTTAGGCAACACGCCGCTCTCAGGTGCATATAGAGCTACGGAAAACCTATGAGATTCAATCTCCCTTGGTCAAACCAAGCGAGATCATCTCCCAGTTCCCAGGTTACAATGCGCCTGCGTGTGCATCAAGTTGCAACAAAATGCCAGTGGTTATTTCGATGAAAATGAAGAAAAGGGCATGATTCTGTTGCAAATCAATATGTCGGAAGAGGAAATGTAGATTTATTGGCTGGGAGAGCCTTTAGGCAAAATATTATCCAAAATTATTTTGCGCAAGATAATTAGCAAATAAATTTATTGATATTCATTTTAATCGCAGAAATGTTTGTATTTTTCGCACTTGATAGGAAAAATAAGGCGTAAAAAGAAAAAAATGCAGTTTTGTATGTGTTAATTTATATTGTTGTACCTAAATAGAAAAAGTTCAGTCTTTATAATATGTAGGTATGTAAATTAGAAAATTATTACTACATAAATAGGTAATTATAAGACTGAATAATAAGTAACATAACTTTTTTAGGATCGTATGTATGAAAGCATGACAAACCATACAAACTATGATGAAATTTTGAATAAGAAATATGAAAGTTAAATTAAAAATATCACAAATTAAATAACTTTTTAAACAATATTAACTTTAAACAAAGACGAAACTGATCAACATTTAAGCACCAATAAAAAAATTTCCATTTATAAAGACGCAAAAAAATTAACAAGAAACATTCGGCACTTTAAGAATATGGGACAAACCTATATATACAAACTAATAAAAAACAAACAAGAAAGTTAAATCAAAAACCGACAAATTAAATAATTTTTGAAACATTATACCTACATATAACTTTAAATAAAGAATAAACTATCACACGAGTAAATGATAGTAGTCAGGGGAATGTGAGTTATTTACACGTTATTTATGTGTTGGTATTATGTGGCAGCGCAATTCAACTCTCAAAATGGCTCACGCATGCCTATCAAATGCCTATTCGCGAAAATCAGCAAAGTGTCTGACATCTGGTGGCAATACTTTAATTACACTGAGAGACAGGATACGGAAATACTTTTAAACGTCCGTCATCATAATTTCGGCTTACGTCAGTCAGTTGTCAGTTGCGAGGTTAGGTAGTAGTTTTGTTCGGAGACATCCTCTCGCTGACTCGAAATTTTGGGAATAATTTTGTGGAATTTAACGTTTTGTGTACTTAAGTGAAACATTGTAAATCCAGGAAAACTTGGCTTTTAAAAAATCCACGTATCGATGTCACTGATGTCACCAACTGACACTGTCAGGCACGTCACGCTAGAATTCTCACCTCCGACTCCCCAGTGGGGTGAGATCGCTATTTTGTGGTTTAGCAATGCCATCTATTAGCAGCTGATTTTCGCGAATAACTGACCTTGAAGGGAGCGACCCGTAGGAAGGTAAACGACGCAGGACGGAAACGACGCAGGAAGGAAACGACGTAGGACGGAACTCGTGTATCTTCGGAAGACCTTGGGTTTGCTGTCAGTTTCCGTCGTACGCCGCTATGGAGACTTCCGTCCTACGTCGTTCTGGATGCTTTCCATTCTACGTCGTTCTGGATGTTTTCCGTTCCAAGTAGTTCTGAATACTTTCCGTTTTAAGACGCTCCTAAAACTTTCCGTCCTACGTCGTTCTGGATGCTTTCTTTTCTACGTCGTTCTGGATGTTTTCCGCTCTAAGTCTTTCTGAATACTTTCCGTTCTAAGTCGCTCCGAAAACTTTCCGTCCTACGTCGTTCTCGATGCTTTCCGTTCTAAGTCGCCCCGAAGACTTTCCGTCCTACGTCGTGTTCGGGCGCTCTGTACTCCATAGACAGTCGTAGGCGTCGGAGAGAAAACTTGTAGATCGATCGTAGAAACATTCATAACGACGTAGAACGGTAAGCATCCAGAACGACGTAGGACGGAAAGTCTTCGGAACGACAGAACGGAAAATATTCAGAAAGACTTAGAACGGAAAACATCCAGGACGACGTAGAAAGGAAAGCATCCAGAACGACGTAAGACGGAAAGTCTTAGGAGCGACTTAGAACGGAAAGTATTCAGAAGGATTTAGAACGGAAAACCTCGAGAACGACGTAGAATGGAAAGCATCCAGAAGGACGTAGGACGGAAAGTCTCCATAGCGACGTACGACGGAAATTGACAGCAAGCCCAAGGTCTTCCGAAGATACACGAATTCCGTCCTATGTCGTTTCCGTCCTACGTCGTTTCCTTCCTACGACCAGTACCCACGTTGAATATTGTCTATATCAAACACGAACTGCACTTTAGAAATCAACCAATAACAGCGAAATTTCAAAATAAAACTCCGCCATCACGCGATATTAGCGATGACGTGAAACCGCCATCTTTGTTGTGTATGGTCATAGTCACTGAAGCCAAACAAACCGATTTCAATGTGTAAATTCAAGGAAATAGCATTTTTCTCCAAATTCTTTATTTACAGTCAGTGTGCTCCGTTCTAAAGATATTAATATTGATAATTTGAAGAATTGTTATCGATTAAATCGTTATATCATGTCTACAATGGGCTTTGTGCTGAAATAATTGAATCTACCCAATGAAATTCTCACTTTGTTTAGCTTCATTGCCATGGTAACAACCTCAACCTAGCCCAACAAAGATGGCGGACCTACGTCACGTTAATAGTCATTCGCGCCAAAATAAACGCTGCTTCCAAGATGGCTGTCCTTACTGCGGAATGCCCACCAGAGGCCGCCTCTGTTTTTGATTTGGTCAATTGCAGAGATGCATATTATGAATATACAACTCGAAAATCTCTGGCAATTGTAAAATCACTTGTTTTATTATAAATGACAACAATGGCAACAGGTAAAACCAGTTGCTTGAGTTTTTAATTGCAATCGCTATATATTTTCAATATGTCATCCAAAATAAGACTGCTTGTTCTCTCGTTTAATGAAGCACAACTTGTTCTTATAGGCACTTTATTCACACATATAAATATAAAAAATTATTTAATTCTATTTCCATAAAATATTAAATCTATTTGGCCTCCATGACTAGTACTTTAGGCACACATTACGACAATACAAAAATCACAATCAATAATTAAGTACAAAATTACGTTTTTACTTCTTTGGCATAAATCTGCAGGATTAAGTATTTATTATTTCACTTCTTCCTCCTTAATCTAAGAGGCTTCAGCTCAGGCACCTCGTCATGACACCGTCTCTCATGTTTTTTCAACAAAAAATTCCTCGTAAATGAAGAGTCGCAGGACTGACACTGAAATGGGCGCTCCCCTGTATGGATGAGGATGTGTCTCTTCAAATCTGTCGGCCAGCCAAACTTCCGTGAGCAATATTGACACTGGTACTTCCGAGCCTTTTCCTCACCCTCCTCTGCCATCGTGACCATACAGAACTTCATGGGGTTAACGTCCTCGACCCCCGAATCACTTTCCATGTCACTGGAGCAGTCAATACCCTTTGCAGAAAACTTGATTGGGTACAAATCCGGTAGCTTTTTGTTGGGGGTCACCGGCTGTGAGAGGGTGTCCGAAGCGTGCAAGGCGAAGTGCTGCAGGAGTGATGAGGCGGAATTAAACACTTTTCGGCAGTCTGAACAAGGAAATTCTAAAAAAAAATACTTGAAAATCGATGGAAAAAATATTACCTTCAGCCTGCATCTTTGGGAGGTTATGTTGATTTGTCCCTGAAATCAGTTTTATTTTTTTCCCCATTCTTGGTTATGCCCTTTTTTTATGATTTTTAACTACATTTTAACGATTGACGTTTAGGACGCCACGTTGCCTCTTCTCTTGCACCGGAACATCCGCTTTAAAATGACTTTTCACCCCTAATGACAGATGACAGGGTAGCCATTTGCATTTTGCTGAAATTGTGGTTGTGTAGTTGTGTGCTAGTCATGGCCCGTGTTTAATCTGAATTAATCCGATTTATCACCATTTTTATCGAATGACGTGAGTATTCAACAGTTTTCTTTACCCCGAAAATTAAATTTCCAAATCTTGATGCAGTTTTTCATTTGAATGTCATATATGTCATTTGGTTTTGGCCTAGTGGTCAGTGAACTATTTTGACATTTTGTTTACTTTAGGGAAAAAGTACATACCAACCAACCTTTAGGGATTTGTAAATCATGTGTAAATCCAAAAAATGGTCCTTTCGGCACAAAAATCTATCTGTCTTTAATTTTACTTTGCCAAGAAAAAATCAAGTAGGTACAAGTGCAACCACCATTTGTTGCAAAATGGCGGCTGTTTTTTCGCCATTTTGTCTGAAGAGCAGTCGGTTTGACAGTTTTTGATAAAAAATCAATACCAGATTTTGATCTCGGTTTTTTACGAATTGAAATACCGAGTCATAGTAGTGGAAGTCGATGATCGCGAATAAGTGAAATGAGAGTGGCATCGGCAGGGCGCGCTGCGTAAACATTTCCGGCGGAACATGTGGCGCCGCCATCTTCTCGAACTCGACTCGATGCCTTGCCCTTGCTTGAATTTCAATATGGCGTCATGACATTCTGTAGATAAAAAGTTTGCAAGTTCAGCGTGTAATGTCACTGTTAAATATTAAAATCGGTTGATTATTGTTATTAGCAGTAGATACGTATCGGCGATTTTGATGGTTGCGTAATAGAATAGAACAGGATATCTGTGTCAAGACTGTCAAGAGTTTCGGCTACCTACGCATCATCAGGGTAAGTAAAATGTGTGATGGAGATTACGAAATTTCGAATGCACCATCTGACCATTTCTATAATATTATCGCTTCGAATTTCGTATGTACACGGTATCGAGTTCGGCAATATTTAGATGATTCTTTTCACTGTACAGTCAGGAGATAAAATATTGGCCCTCGACCGCGAACAATGTCGACAGATTCTTAGAAAACGCACTCAAATTAGGTTTCTGAAGGCCGTTTTATTAAAGAGGTTTTCACGTTCAATTTGAATTTTTTTGATAAAGCTTATTGTAAGAATCTATCCACATTGTGAGCGGTCCAGGGCCATTATTTTATCTCCTGAGTGTACCTACACCAGTCGGTTACACTAGAGAAAAGTTGCGCTATTTAGTGTTTAAGAATCTGAAGAGAATTCCTCCATACTTTGATCGAGGGGGTAACCGCTTGAATTTTTAGTGCCCCACATTGCACACCCATTGCACAAATTGCACACCTATTGCACATATTGCACACCCATTACACATATTGCACACCCATTACACATATTTCACACCCAATGGGCCTGTCTACTTGCAAAGTTTAACCAATTTCTATCATATTTGTTCAATTAGTTTGCAACATAAATGCTTCTACATCATTTAAAAAAATTAAAACAGATTTCAACAGTGATTTGTGCGGCAAAAGTTTAAATCAAATTCAGCCAGTTAGAACAGGATTTGCGGAAAACTCCGCCCACTAACTACCCACCGACAGAGCTGCAGCCAGTAGCACAGAGTAGTTTGTTGGCCATTTTTCCGCAGATATGACGTCATATATGCTGACTCGGAATTTTCAAGATTTTTTTATAAAAAAATTGCGAAGTTTTGAGCTATTTTATCTACTGAGGAGGTCTTGACGAAGTGTATTCTTTATAATTTTAACTACTACACAGCATTGCACAGTATTCTATATTATTGCACAGCATTACACACAATTGTATAGCAGCAGCATTGCATATTACACATTGCACAGTACATATTGCACACACAATTGCATCATAAATTGTACAGCATAGCACATCATTGCACACCATTGCGCACTGCGCAGCGACCTGTCCCAATATCGTACAAAGTAGTTACCCCCTCGACCTTGATTCGTTCTTGATTTATTCGGAAAGATCTGAAAATTCCATTTTTAAAGAAAAAAAATTGGCAGCTGAGAAGCGGCTGGAACCTCCCCATCGCGTGGGTCTTTGATTTCCGTGTCTTGTGTTTCGATTTTTCTTCCCAAAGGCTACTAAATGCGAATGAGTTTTGTCTTCTAAATCCAAAATTTGAAGACCTTTCTGATGGTGACAATAAATCTTTCAAAAACTTGTTTTGGATTTTTTAATAAGAGAATGACGAGGAGAATAATTTTAAATTTGCAAATTAGTATGCCAAAACGGCACTTCAGCTCTTCGAGGTGTAAATACAATCCCCATGTGCAAAATTTCAGCCAAATCGGTTCAGGGGTTTGGGCTGTACCTACCGTGATTTTAAAGTCCGATAAAAATCTCGATTTTTTTGATTTTTGGTCAAAAGAGCACTGAGAGTGAATACATTTTTAGAAGCAGAATTTGACGACCTTTCTTATGGTGATGTGAAAAATGGGGGTTTGCATTTAAAATTTAAAAGTTGATGTCTGGGTTGCGCGATTGGCTCCAAAAGCTTTTCAGATCTAAGTCGGGTTATGACTAATGAGATGCCTTCGTACCAAATTTCAGCCAAATCGGTCTAGTAGTTTTGGCTGTGGTGTGTTTACAAACGTACGTACACGTACACAGACACATTTTTAAAACCACTTTTTTGGACTCTTGAAACCTCAAAACGTGAATATCTTGTATTATCTCAAATTCGAAAATTTTAGTGATTGCAGTAACCTCCCTTATTTAATTGGTGAAGTGGAGTGGGAAGGTTAATAATAATTTAGTAGCGATTGGATGCTATTTACATGAAACTTGGAGCTTTTATATTTTTGACACCAGGCAATTGAATGGCATTGCATTAATAGACATTTTCTAGATTTTGGGCAACAACATAGTCAACTTTTGATTCTCTTATGGCCGCCAAATTGTATTTTAACTCCGTCCGATACACTGACAAATTAGGTTTTAAAAAATGTAATCAATAGGTGCCTTGGTCTGCTTTTTTGAAAAAACTTCAAAATGT
Organism: Pycnomerus fuliginosus; assembly: GCA_963924575.1. Taxonomy (NCBI): domain Eukaryota; kingdom Metazoa; phylum Arthropoda; class Insecta; order Coleoptera; family Zopheridae; genus Pycnomerus; species Pycnomerus fuliginosus. The sequence goes on from OZ004622.1 coordinate 19,869,746, forward strand.
TAAAATTGGTAGGTATGAATGATTATAAAAATCATCCCAAGCTTATGACAAAAAGATACAAAAAAGTACTCCATACTCCAGCTTTTCTAATATCTTTGACGTGAAAAACAATTGAATTTTAAACGATGATAAAATATGTCTTGAAGGTGTGTGACTCAAAATCTAGAAGGCCTGGAAAATTTCTGTTAGCGCAATTCAATTCACGTATATGCGAGGGGTTTATCACTCAAAAAAATAGTGTCCCAAAGACTACATTTAGCATAAACTACATGAGACTTCAACAAGACTACATCTTGACTACATGGGACTGCACAGTGACTACATAGGACTACATAGGTAGAATAGTAGAATAGAAATAGAAACAACATTACTACACGATAACTACATCATGACTACGTCATGACTACACGAGACTACATCATTACTACACGAGACTACATGATGACCACACGAGACTACATTATGACTACATGAAGACCTATCCCACTAACAACACACTCCAAAAATAGTGTTTCAAATACTACATTTAGCATAAACTAAATGAGGCTACAACATGACTACATGGGACTACACTGTAACTACATAGGACTACAAATGAATACATAGGTGGAGTAATGGAGTAGGGTTTATCGAAACAACATGACTACACGATGACTACATAATGACTACATGAAACTGCATCATGGCTTCTCGAGACTACATCATGACTACATAAAGACCTGTCCCACTAACTACCCAAGTAATAAACCCCTCGCATATATGTATATCAAAAATATAAATGATTTCATTCAAATGTCATTAAAGATATGAATTTTTCTTTAAAATTATAATTTTTATTTTTTTGGATAATTCAGGAACGAATCAAGAAAAGTAAACATCTTGTATACCCACCATAAAAAGTGTCGATTTCTACAATATCGCGGAATTATCTACAGATTGTTAAGTTAATCACCAAGAAATATCGCCACCTTTGAATTTAAACTACTCTCCAATCTCCATCTCTTATGATTTTCGAATTCCGAGATTCCAACAATGAGCATCGACAAATTAACCACCCTGTATATGCCAAATTTAATTTCGATATCTAGCTTGGGCTGTAGCTACTTTCTTTTACGCTCTCTTTCTAAAAAAGCGCTACAACTACATTTTTCGAAAAAATGGCAGCAGGGTTTTCGACCTGAAAAAAAAGTTATCAAATCGTGTAATAAAAAAATTAAAAAATGGGTGTCCTAAAAAAAACCGAACCAAATATTTTTGAAGCATCGCTAAGACAACTACGGCAGCGTCATATGTCGTGGTTTCTCTCACACATCGATAGCCTGATTCTTTAGCTTTAATTTAAGACCAATTTCATTCAAATCGGTTAAAAAATGTTATTCCCAAAACTATTTCGTTTTGTTTTTTTAGGGCACCCATTAGTTATAAAGGGGTGCCTTTTTCATTGCTCACCATGCTGACAATTGGCATCTCCTAAACCGTAAGACACGGAGTCGGTTAAATTAGAGAAAACATGCGCTATTTTTTTTGGTGATTAAGAATCTGAAAAGAATTTTTCGATACCTTGATTCGTACATGAGTTATCCTGAAAATTCAGAAAATTGCGCTTTTAAAGAAAAATTAACGATTAATCCTATTTCAATTAAACTTGGAACTTTTGTATTTTTGACAGCTGTCAATCGAATGGCATTGACAGAAGTTTTGAGCAATGGCAATATTGCCGCCATCTTGAAATTTTGCACCATGTCAACAAACATCAAACTTTGAGATACGACTCCAAAACCTATTCTATGATCATTCAGAATTCAATTGTTTCCCACGTCAAAAGGGGCTACAAATTTTTTTTATAAACCTTTCTGCTAATTTTATAAATTATTCATGCAAATTTTAGAATTTTGACTATTTTTCAAAAAAGACCATGTTGATTACATTTTTGAAAAGCTGATCTTTTTCAACATCCGATGGCGTTAAAAACATGGCGACCATAATATAAGGAAGTGACAAACTTGTTATTTTCAAATGGAACACCTGTATATCAATACATTTTTGGAATCTAGTTAATTTTCTGAATCCAATGATACCACATAACTGACATTTCAAGTGTCAAAATAATTTTGGGACCCATTTTATCTTTCTATCTAGAGGGTTGTGTTGTGACCCCTCTATTGTTATTCTAATGGACCATAGTGACTGGAAAAATTTTAGTCACAAAGTTAAGTTTGCCACAGCAGTTTTTTAATAGAAGCTCCATTTTTTCAAATTGTACCATAATAGTACCGATATACCATTGAAAAGTACCTACAATCCATGTACTTATTTTGAAATTGGGAGAAATAAATGAGGAAAATTAGAGACAAAAGAATCGAAAAAAAACCGGTTTAATTATAATTTAATAGGAATAGGTAGACAGCCATGAAAAACAAAAAAAAATTTAACGTTTACAACATTTGTGGCGACTAAATTTTTTCCACGGTTAATATGGACCATTAGAATAATAATTTACGTGCCATTACAACTTTTTCACGATACGCAACGCTATCTAAACGACGAACGATATTAGTTTTTTCTTTATTTATTTTTCAAAATTAGATTACAAACAAAACACAAACAAAAACATGTTAAACTGAATGTATTTAATACAAAATAAAAAATTTAAATTTTTCCAAAATCGATCCATGTCCTTTGATTTTAATACCTGATTTTCGAATGCTAAAATTTTATTTTAATTGCCCACTACCAATATCAGGGAGTAAAAATTTGTAATCCCTCATTTGTCGAAATAAGTTATTAAACATTTTTAATTCTTGATTTTGAGAGAGTAAGAATTTGTAATCCCTGATTTTGAGGGAATACACTAATTTTTTTGCAAACAAAAAGTGTAAAAACGTTTCTGTGGGATGAATATGTGAAAAATCGGAATAGGTACTTAGATGTTTCTGTTACACCCTTTACACACGTATTACAGGTGATTATTTCAAGTGGAGAAAATACCTAATATATTGTATAACGAGCGTTACATTTGATTAAAAAAATACACATTTATGCAAGTTGTACATGTATTCGAATTGTCTATTGCAGAAATATCTTCAAAAATTTACAAAAATTAAAAATGTATAATGGAACCAAATGTTTGAACAGATTTAAATAATCAATGATACAGATACATCCAGATTTATACCTACAGAAAAGTATTTGATTTTAGTTGTATCTTGTCGCATAACCCCTCACTTCCTTCCTCGATCAACTCACGTAGCATATACACCGTGTCCCGAAAATACCGCGCAATATTTTGCTGGTGGATTCTGTGATTAAAAATATTAATAAAAGTTCCTATCAACATAGGTTGAGAAACGCTTCCTAAGGGGGCTGCGCCCCTCTAAATGTAAACCTCATAAGATGAATTTTTGCTAATTGTTTGAAAACGGCTCAAGATGAAGCAGTGAAATTTTTCATGTCTGCTAGTTTTTTAACGCCCTACAAGATGGTGTAAGAATAATTTGAGGAATTTTATCGAAAATGCCCCATATGGGGGGGCTGTGTTGAATGAATCACCATAACTTTTTTATTTTCGACGTTTTACAGGTTTTGATTACACATTGTGGAACCCTAAACTTTTCTGAGAAGAAAAGTTACTCTTGTTGAAAGTCGATAAAAGGCACCGTTAACGAGGAAAATCGATTCCCCCATTTTGTTGCAATGAGGGTGCTCCATAATTATTTGCGATAAAATTGGACGGACAATCAAGATACCTAAGGAAGGATCTGTCTGTCAGGTGTATGTCAGAAATTTCTTTACGTGCAATTTTTTGTCGCAAAAGTGGAACAATTTAAAAATGAACAAACTGCCGATACGTTGATTTAACCCCCCAAAGAGGCACCAGCAGCATCTCGAACGATGAAAACGAACCGTTGGGAATTTTAAATCACCACCGGAAAATTCACTTCTCTCAGGTTTGTATCCAAAAAAATGAGCGTAGCAACTACACTGACACTCAAAACCAAATTAGATGAAATTATTTTGTAATTTTATAATAATAATAGTAATAATACTAATGCAAAAACTGTTCAAAGTGACCCCCGCCTTCACGAATACATACTCGGGTCCGCCTGATTACAGCACGGGAAGCCCTCAGCGTATGAAACCTATCGTTTCTTAATTCATCTCTGGCCTGGTGTATTCTCTCTTGAAGCTGTTCAAGCGTATCCACTTCAAGGGGGAATACCAAACGATGCATATTACTCCAAAAATAAAAGTCGAGTGATGTCAGATCGGGCGAGCGCGGTGGCCAAGGTATCGGGCCACCTCTTCCAATCCATCTGCCTGGAAAATGTTGGTTCAGCCAATCTCGAACGTGGTGTTCAAAATGAGCAGGGGCACCATCGTGTTGGTAATACATGTTTTGCCTTATGTTAAGAGGAATATTTTCTAAAAGAGGTCCAAGAGTGTTGCGTAAAAAATGAAGGTAGGCTCGGCCGTTAAGGCGATTTGGGAGTTCTACAGGTCCAATTACTTGATCACCTATGATGCCTGCCCAAAGATTCACAGAAAACCTGTGCTGAAAATTTGTCCGACGAATAACTCTAGGGTTCTCGTAGGACCAGTAGTGCGTATTGCGCATATTAAACACGCCATTCCTAGTGAACATGGATTCGTCGGTCCATAAAATGTATGGTAGTACATTTTGATGTGCCAATATCCACTGACTCAATTGAATTCTTCTCGGGAAATCTGCTTCCGTCAATTCCTGAACTCTTCTGAAGTGGTAAGCATGTAATCCCTGTATCCTTGTCATCCTTCCTAACTGAAATAATAAATTTTTGCTTCTTAACCCACACCACAATTTTTGTCTTACAATTGATCGAGGTATGTTCATTAGACGGGAAAGAGTTCGTAAGCTGATGCCAGGATTATCTTCGAAATAATTTTGGGCTAAATCGAGGCGATAGTTTCCCTGGGGTCTTCCCCCTCCTCGACCTCTACGAAAATTACCATGGGCAGTCAAATTTCTGTGTAGAGTCACAAAAGTACGCCGGCCAGGTGCTATGCGATTGGGAAATCTTCTTCGATATTCTCTTTCGGCCGCCAGAGCACTGCCATTGCAGAAACCATAGACAAAATGCATATCGGCCATTTCTTGATTTGAAAATCGAACCATTTTCGCGACAAAAAATTGGACGTAAACAAATTTCTGACATACACCTGACAGACAGATCCTTAGGCATCTTGATTGTCCGTCCAATTTTATCGCAAATAATTATGGAGCACCCTTATTGCAACAAAATGGGAGAATCGATTTTGCTCGCTAACGGTGCCTTTTATCGACTTTCAACAAGAGTATCTTTTCTTCTCAGAAAACTTTAGGGTTCCACAATGTGTAATGAAAAACTGTAAAACGTCGAAAATAAAAAAGTTATGGTGATTCATACAACACAGCCCCCCCATATGGGGCATTTTCGATAAAAATCCTCAAATTATTCTTACACCGTCTTGTAGGGCGTTAAAAAACTAGTAGACATGAAAAATTTCATTGCTTCATCTTGAGCCGTTTTCAAACAATTAGCAAAAATTCATCTCATGAGGTTTACCTTTAGAGGGGCGCAGCCCCCTTAGGAAGCGTTTCTCGACCTATGTTGATAGGAACTTTTATTAATATTTTTAATCATAGAATCCACCAGCAAAATATTGCGCGGTATTTTCGGGACACGGTGTATAAATGTAAAATTTTAATATTCCGGTTAAAAACTTGAAGAGCAAACAAAACTAAATAAACGTAATCGATTTTTCCGATTTATCAACTTTTGAAATGCCAAGTCTATCGAATAATTTTCTTTTTAAAGTTACAAAATATAAGAGTGGCACATTCTCCGAGGTTCTTGGATCCAGCAACTTCGCCGATCCTTATCACTTATCAGTTAAAAATGCACCACTACCGATAAGGCTGGTGTGCAGACTTTGTGCTTAGCCCTCAAAATCCAGGCATGACTTAATTTTCTGACTTTACACTATCATAACAGTAATGATCGTAATTTATATTTTTTGTTTTTGGTATGTACCACTTCAAAATACACATTAGTTTTTGAAATCGATAGAAATGTGCCCATTTCTGATTAAATTTATTGTAATGTCCATTTTCTGCTTTAATAATTCTGTGTCAATATACCTACCCACCTGAAACCCGTTGTGATAACTCTTCCTCTTTACATTTTGCAGATAGCCTAAGAAAATGGAATCGGTGGGCGGTTTAGAAGCAATAGAAAAGCTACTACAGACCACGGGATTATCCTGTGACGATTTACTTCAGAAACTACAAAAATATAAATCACTGCAACAAACCGCAACAACCGAAACAGAAAATCCTACAATTGCCAAAGAAGAGCCAAGTACAACCTGTCGTCGAGATAGTAAGGAAAAAGAGGATAAACTGTCGCCAACAGGGTCTCCTTTGCCTGACGAAAGTAACTTAATCAATGAAGCTAGTGAAGACAATGACGAAGACTTGAACTGTCTAGATCCCCATACAGAGGACAATTGCCTGTTGCAGGAACCCGACCCTACAAAAGAAAACTGCCTGACAAATGAGACAGATAAAACAGAAGACAATAAGCAGAAAGACGAGGTTAAAGCAGACGAAGACTTGAACTACCTAGATTTCCATGAGGAGGACAATTGGCTACTGCAAGAACCTGATGCTGTAGAAGAGAACTGCCCGAGCAAAGAGACAGATAAAACAGAAGACACTAAGCAGAAAGACGAGGTTAAAGCACACGAAGACTTGAACTGTCTAGATCCCGAAGAGGACAATTGCGTTTCTGCAAAAGAAAACTGCTCGTTCAATATGTCAGATAAAACAGAAGAGACTAAGCAGAATGACGGGGGTAAAGCAGACGAAGGCTTGAACTGCTTAGATCCCAATGAGGAGAACAGTTGCCAACTGCAGCAACCCAGTGCTGTAGAAGAGACCAATGACACAGCGAAAACAGAAGAGATACCTGATGCTGTAGAAGAGAACTGCCTGACCAAAGAGACAGAAGACACTAAGCAGAAAGACGAGGTTAAAGCACACGAAGACTTGAACTGCCTAGATCCTCATGAAAATTGCGTTCCTGCAAAAGAAAACTGCTCGTTCAATATGTCAGATAAAACAGAAGAGACTAAGCAGAATGACGGGGGTAAAGCAGACGAAGGCTTGAACTGCTTAGATCCCAATGAGGAGAACAGTTGCCAACTGCAGCAACCCAGTGCTGTAGAAGAGACCAATGACACAGCGAAAACAGAAGAGATACCTGATGCTGTAGAAGAGAACTGCCTGACCAAAGAGACAGAAGACACTAAGCAGAAAGACGAGGTTAAAGCACACGAAGACTTGAACTGCCTAGATCCTCATGAAAATTGCGTTCCTGCAAAAGAAAACTGCTCGTTCAATATGTCAGATAAAACAGAAGATGACGGGGGTAAAGCAGACGAAGGCTTGAACTGCTTGGATCCAAATGAGGAGAACAATTGCCAAGTGCAGCAACCCAGTGCTGCAGAAAAGAACTGTCTGACCAATGACACAGAGAAAACAGAAGAGATTAAGCACAATGACGAAGAAGACTTGAACTGCCTAGACCCCTATGAAGAGGACAATTGCCTACTGCAGCAAACCGATCCTGCAGAAGGAAACTGTCTGACCGATGAGGAAGATAAAACGGAAATGAACACTATAGAACGGATTAACGAGAGTACTCCTGGAATTGATGAAGAGGAGAAAGACAAATCAAGCACTGACAACAATGATGTGATTTTAGTAAGTAAGGAAGGAGGGGAAAGCAACGATTCCAATAAAGTAGCCGCAGATGCTAAAACGGATGAATTTGAAGAAAATGACGTAAGCGAAACCACTACTATTCTGGCAGCAAATGAGAGCAGTTTAGAATCTACAAAAGAAAATTTTGTCGATTCTGACACTCATGAAAGAGATGAGTTGGATGATCCTACCCCTTCAAAAGTTGGTCCCACAGATTACTTAGTTTCTCGAACACAAAATGTAGCTGAAATCGAACAGCCTGACGCAACTAAAGGTGGTGAGACCCTCACAGACGATATTACTTATATCGCCAACGACCACTGTTACAACAAAGTCAGATCGAGCGTCGAAAATATAAGCACCGATTCTCAGGGGTCGAAAAGTAGCGAAGAAGACACCACCACTTTTTCCAAGTCTGGAGAGGATTTGAGGGATGTTCTAAGAATGCAGCTGTCCTCCCTAAGAAACATGAAGAGAACGACAAAATGTCTACCGGATCTTCAAAGAACGTCCTTTTCCTTTCGCAACATTAAGAGGAAACGAAAATCCACCGATTTGATTTCCTTCAGTCGATTAGCTGAAGACGAACCCAACGATAATTTATTAATTTCGCAAGCTGAAGATACTCAGTTCGTTATCCTGGACGTGACAGGTGGAGTAGATAGGTTAGACGCGGAAAGTAGTGCGTCGAAAGAAAAAGAGGAAGAGATGATCGCCACTCCCAGCACTTCTGGAACCATAAGAATAAGGAAAGGAGCGATTGAGAAGTCTCCCGGTGTTACACCTGCCAAAAACACAGAGAAATCACCATTCGTCAGCGATTCTCTAGACGATTTTCTGAATGAAAGTTCACAACTTCAAGTAAGTTACCCGATTCCAAAATTGGGTGCTGAAGATGGGATAATAGATAGTTCCAAGCATAGTCTATTCGACGATAGTCTTCAACCCAGCAGAATAGAAACACCTCAAACCAACAACTATCGCAGGAAGAAGAAGATATTCAAAGCTAAAACTGTGGCTGACATGAGACGTCACATGGAGAAAGTTGGCAAATTAGTAAAGAAGAAAGAGAAATTTCTCTTTCAAAAACCACCGCAGGAATCTTCCGACCCTTCCATACGCAGAGACAGTTACGTGATTTATTCCCAAAAGAAGTTGTTGGTGGCTACGAGATCTCCAGTGAAGTGCGTGGCCGTCATCGGCCAGGACAGTAATTCTAGTGAATCTGAGAAAGCCGCGCAAAATAAAAAACTGTCGCTGTTATCGGATTTAAACAAGAAGAAGTCGCCGTCCAAGTATAAACCGGCACCGCTATCTCGAAAGAGTTTTTACAGTGATCTATGGAAGACGGAAGTTAAGAAGCTGCCGATAGTGCTGTTAGAAGTAATGCCAGAGTTTGGTAAGCCCATTGATCCAAAAGTCGTTAGTCATCTGCCGTTTCTAAAAGAACCAATCCTTACTGAGCAGCGCGTAAATTTTGCCCTAACAGCCCTGAAACGGACAGCGGATACACCACAGCTTTTCAAATGTCAACTCCCCTATTCTAATAATCAAAAGTTTTTCATAGTGAGGACACCACAGAAGACTCGCATTCCGGATGAAGACCCTTCCAGTGTTGTAGCTCAAGTAGTCGAAGGGCTAGTTTCATACGTTGAAACCAAAGAGTTCGAGGCGAAACCAATCGAATTCGACGGCGACGTCGTTTTCGATCAAGACAAAGACGTGATCGTGAAAGTGAACAAGAAAGCCGCGAATCTATCGATCACGAAGAAATTGCAGTACGAGCTCAACCGACTGAGTTGTAAGGTCATCGACGTGGGCCGTCTGGAAAACGAAATCACCGACTGCCCAAAACCCTACTGTCAAATGGGGTGCGTTTGCAAGAGTCTCGCGTGCGAGGCTCTGTACTCCAACCACTGCCAGTTGGTCCAGTGCATGTTTGAGTGCAAATGCCCCCCCGAACAGAGAGAAATCACCAACACTAAAAACACTTTGTCGGCTCATACCGTCAATCATTTGGACGATTTGGCCAAAAGGGATTTGGCAAAAGTCGAAAGGGAGTTTACTCAAACGCTGATTCACACCGGGGACGATGTGTTTCTAGTGGGTTCGGGGGGCAGGAATAAAGTGAGACGTACGTGCAAAGTTCCGAAGAAGTACACCGATTTCGTGGATGTTTACGAAGATGATTTTGTGCCACAGTGTAGTGATTTAAAAACGTGCACGGTCGATATAGTGAGGCTCGATTTGAAAGATATCGTGCCTCTTTGCCTCTATCACAGTACGTACTCGTGCCCTTGTCGTGGCAGTTTCGTGGAGAAACAAGAGAAACCCCAGGTGAGCTCTTGTGCAAAACCACGGGAGAAACCTCAGGAAAGCTCTTATGCAAGACCGCAGGAGAAACCTCAGGAAGGCTCTTGCTCAAAACCGCAAGAGAAACCTCAGGAAGGTGCAAGACCGCAAGAGAAGCCTCAGGGCGGCTCTTGTGCCAGAGCACGAAAAGTTTTACCTCAGTACAGTCTAAGAAATATTGATAATGGTTACAATACGAAATTGAAGCAACAGGTGCGCAGTGAATTGGCCTCGAACTGGTTGGCAGAAGCTATAACCGATGAAGTGAATAGTGATGCAGTGATTGATGTCGACAGGGAACCGCCCGAAGAATCTAGTGATGTAGTGACCGACAAGCAACAAACCAAACCCAACAAACGCAAGCAATCCTTTGAAATACGTAGCGATATAATCGATAGGAGTTTCGCGATTCAGAGAAGGAAGAAAAGGTTTAAAGCAGCTGCGTCCACGTCTTTGAACATCTCAGAGAAGACTGAAGTTCCTGTGGTGTTTGAGGGCGAAATCAAAGTTCCTGTGAAAGATAACCTGAAGATGCTCAGTCTGATCGGGGAGCACAGACTTTGCCAGGACTATATAACGTTGATCCCTTGGGATAAGATGATTAAGGGTGTACGCGAGGAAGGTATACGAGTTTGGTGTAAAGATGGCGCAACGGCGCTCATTTGCACTAAGGTGGGGGTGGGATACGCCCCTTTTAAGTACTCTAATATAAAAAGCTTGAATACCTCCCCCAACGAGCTTGTTCAGTGGATTTTGACCGACACTTTGCCGGATGACCGACCGAGGCATCTCATGCATCTAGTTTTGATACCCAGAAGACAGTATTTTACCTTATCAGGCTATTGCTTGGTAAATTCGCCGAATGGCGGAGAAAACATCGCTAGTCCCCTCTCGATTGTATCAAAAGGGTCGTCCCATGTTGTTTCAAAAGAGTCGTCCCATGTTGTTACAAAAGAGTCGTCTCATGTTGTATCAGAAGAGTCGTCTCATGTTGTATCAAAAGAGTCGTCCCTTGTATCAAAAGGGTCGTACCATGTTGTTTCAAAAGAATCGTCCCATGTTGCATCAAAAGAGGCATCCCATGTTGTATCAAAAGAGTCGTCCCTTGTATCAAAAGGGTCGTACCATGTTGTGCGAACGCAAGTAATTAAAAAACCAACCCTTGTTAGTCAAGAGAGTGAACTTCCACTTTCCAATGCTTTGAGCAAGCTTAAACATATCTTAACAATCGACAACGGCAAGGCCCAAAGAGTAATTCCTGTTGATGATGATTCGCAAAAAGATGGAGTAGATGAAGTTGTAATTGTTTCTGATGAGGGGCAATATACTAGGCGTCCCAAGTCTTTAAGCCGAAGTATCAAGTGTGCTCACAAGGACATGCGCAATAGGAACCAATCACTAGTACTGACAGTCAAGGAATTTTCACCTAGACTTGTCCACTTGGAAAGGGAAGTTAATGGTGAAAAAGTGATCAGCGTGACGCTTCCCAAGGTCAAAAACGTGTTTCGTTGGAGAATGATTCATCTTCAATCCGATTTCACCTTTCTCTCCTTCTGGCAGAGAAACTACACGGTCAAATATACGGATCTACTGGAAGTAATACAAATGGCCGCCGATTTAAAATCCACGATTATTTTAAGAAACAAGGAGTTTAGTAAGAAATTTCACCATCCATTTTTTGGTATTTATTGTGTTCCCAAATGGACAGACAGAGTTTTTTTGGGGCCTTACTATTCCATCGAGGATTCCAGTGTGGAGACTCTCAGATATCTCGGTGGACAGTTGGTAGTGACTGACGTTTTCGAAAGTTTAAAGGGTATAAAACCGGTTAAGCCTCACAGCTGGCTTTATGAAGTCGCACAGAAAAACTTAAATGGGCTAGTGATCGATGTAACCTCCGACGATGAAGAAGCAGAAAAAAATACGGTCAAAACAGAAAGGGAGCATTTCCTGTGCTATCCATTTGTCGAAGAACTAACCGAAGAAACACTGCGTGAAAAACACCCCAATCGCTATATTGTCACCAACATCCCACATTTGGGATACCTGGAGGCCTATCAAAGTAAGGAATGGATTGAAGTGTTCTGGCCCAGTAGGGATAGGGGTTATAGATTCCCCAGCGTTCCCTTTGCGAAACTGGCCTTAATGCAGTACGTTTTTATCGATTTCTTCTGACTCGATCTCACGTTCATTCTTTTAGGTATTTATCGCTGATCTTCTACCCGATTCCTTTAAGTTTTAATATAAACGTGATTATTTTAACTGTGGTGGATTTTACTAGCAATCATCTCATGGATTCCAAGTACCTTAGACGGGATAAGACTTATGTACGTGGTAAAGGAATAGAGGAGAAGAGACAACGCACCATATTCTCATCTGACTCCTCCCACTTCATGCGTAGTTGTCTTATTGTAGAAGGGGGAGGGGACAGATGGTGGGGGGTTGCTGGTCCATCTTTTCTCCTCTACTGAAGGAGTTTATATAATTTTTGTTCTAGGTTTGTAGTGAATTTGGTACCTATGAAGAGGATAAACTTCCAGAAGATCTGTTGAAAACTTACGAAATTTCATCCCTTCAATCCCACATTGAGGATTGCAAGGACTATAACGAGGATAGACTTGTTCGATTGTTTGCCTTGTTTTTAATGAATGATGGAGAGCTGAGTAAACATAAGGAAATCGAAGAGATCCTAAAATGGGTTAGTAAAAGTTTATAGGCGAACCCCTCAAAGGTTTTTTTTTGTCATCGTTCGAATTCTTGAGCTTTATTAGTTTAGCCGCAATCCTTTGGCTAAAGACACATTTCAGATTTAAGAAAAATGAAAAAATATATGACTCGACTAATACAGCTGTATGAGACGGTATTTTGATACAAGAGACTTTAATGGGCGCGATCAAACAAATACAGGGTGGTTGTTTCATCTTGAGACTGGCAAATATCTCGAAAAGGAAGCATTCTAGAAAAAAATGTTTTGTATAAAAGTTTTATGACTTCGAGGGGGAAAATCGATGGCGTCATCGCCAATTTGATTCAAGGTCAAATGAAGGTCAACTTGATTTTTTTTATGGAAACCTGTATTTTTTATTACAGATTCTTATTCCCCATAAAAGAACAAACAACTCTCATCTAAATTATTTTTGGATCCGATGGATGTAAATTTTAACCTTTTTCGAAATCGCTAGACATTCCCTAGTAACAGCGGCAAGACAAAACAAATGAACAACCGTTGTAACTTAGCAACGATGAATTCTAGATAAGTAAACCACGAAAATCGTTGTAGATTTTGTTTTTGTCATGCCGCTGTTGCTAGGGAAGGCAATAGATTTCGAAGAAGATTAAAATTTTCATTTAAATATCTGACAAACTATCCATCGGATCCAAAAATAGTTTAGATGAAAGTTGTTTGTTCTTGTACGGAGAATAAGAATCTGTAATAAAAAATGAAGGTTTCTATTTAAAAAAATAAAGTTGACGTCCGTTTGACCTTGAAAATGACCTTGAATCAAAATGGCGTCGATGCCATCTATTTTCCCCCTCGAGGTCATAAAACTTTGATACAAAACATTTTTTTCTAAAATGCTTCCTTTCCGATATATTTGCCAGTCTCAAGATAAAACGACCACCCTGTATACATTGTATCCCTCGACGAGCGTTAGTTAACCGTATCTGGAGAACTGTTTCTAGCATCGTCTTGAAAATTTGTACGCCGTAAAATATTTTCATCAATGGCGCACTTCCGGTTATACCGGAAATAGCTACTAACTTCCTTATTTTAAATGAAACACCCTGTATATTATGATATTTTTTGATTCTACGTTTAATTCTAGGTGAACTTTTACTAAGAATTGCTATGCCAAAGATCAACCGTTTTTGAGAAAATCAAGAATTTCGCTTTTTTATGTCAATTGCAGGTCTAACTTCAAAAAGCTGTAACAGCCTTACAGTTTGAAATGAGAAAACGATATTAATTTGGCACGAAGTCTAATGTAGGGTGTAGCCGCCCCTGCACTCAAATTGGGGCAAATACCTACAGGGTGTTCTCTGCACATTTTAATTTAAACATCATCAACTTCATTGGTCAAAAAGTCAATTTTTAGTGCCATAGCAATATGCGAGGCACTCTTGTTTTAGCTCATTCGCTCGTCGCATCGATCGCTGCTCAATCTGTCCGTCTCATAACTTGAGAACGGATTGAGATATCGAGCTGAAACTTGGTAGGCAGCTTCGTCTCCCGAAAAGTAAGTCGGGGATTGCTTTTGGGCCATATCGGACCAAGGGGGTGGGAGTTAGGTGTGAAAAACCGAAAAACTATAATTGCAATAACTCGAGAACTAGTGGAGGTATCTTGCTGAAACTTGGTATGCACGTTCGACCCTCAAAGCTGTTGAAGGGGTGCTAATTTCGAGGGATGAAATTTACTAAATGAAAACCACAAAAAATATGATAACTTCGCAAGGGTTGCACGACGCAGCTGCTGGAAACTCAACGTATAGGTGCATGCAATTGGCAATAGCTCGGTTTCATAAGGGTGACGAAATAATCATTTTTAGATTACTAGAGAAATTATAGCATAGTTAATGAAAGAATTAGACATGAAAGGAAATACAATTACACGGATGAATTTGCATTAAAAAAATCAAGTTGGCGTGTTTTTGCATTTCTCGAAAATCACCGTTTCCAGCGCTTTTTTTCGATTTTATGAAAATCTAGAGCGGCCGGGACTACACTTCTGATCAACATTTGTACATTCCTATTATTTTTTTTAAATTGTAGATTCCGAATCCGTTTAATAAATGTAAGTTTCCGGTTAAACCTGTAGTGTAAAAAAGTCGATGATTACAGAGTGAGATGCCCCCCAGGGGCTGATAAAAAACGTTTATTTCATTTCAATATCTTTTTTACGTCCGAAGATATTGAGGGTAGGGAGTTAATAAAACCTGTATACAGGGTGTTTGTTTAAACCTCCCGCCCTTGAATATGTTTGGATGTAAAAAAGATATTGAAATGAAACAAACGCCGATCAGCCCCCAATGGATGGGGGGGACAACTGATCGGGTATCCGAGTAATTTTTTTTTCTTGTTTACGTCTACTTTATTATTTGAGGCGTCTCCAAATGATGATAAAATCTAATATTTGTGTTCAGCTTCTGGTTTAACCGGAAACTATGGCCTCCGATAAGTCTCGTTTCTTATAAATGAATGAAAAATGCACAAGGAATAGACATAAAAGAAAATGTAATTACATAGACTTGTTTTTGCGTTTTTCGAAAAAATCAATTTCCCACTGACTTCTTATTTGTTTGATGCTTCTGAAAATCTAGGGGGGCCGTGACTGACTTCCGATCAGATACATGTTTCTAACTCAGAAAAAATCGTATATTCGGAATCCGTTGAGAAAAAAGTGATTGCATTTAAAAAAACAAAGTTACGCTCATTTCCGTCTAAACCGGAAGTGAAACAAACTACCCGAATGCGCGTAAAGTTGCCCCCTCCATGCAGGGCTGATCATCGTTTATTTGATTTCCAATATATTTTTTTATTCGAAGGCATTCAAGGTCGGAGGTTAAAAAAACACCCTGTATAATTTTTCCGGTAGTTTCACATAACGAGTGCCCAAATCATGCATAAAATGTTCAACCACATCAAGCAAAAATAAAAATTCGTTTACACCCCAGTTTAAAAATTGCTTAGAATGGAATAGTAGGCTTGGCTCGAGGCTTTGGAACCTTTGACGATAAATGCATTATCGCTTAAGTTGTCGAAGAATGACGGATATAAATAAATAAAACATAAAATTTTGCCACAGGCAGAATATCTTCAAAATTCCCAAAACTTGGTTCAAATGTTAGCCCAAAAATGAGCAATGTTCAATAGTGTCCTTTGCGTAATTTCGTTTTCCTTCGGTAATAAATGAACTCATTTGGATGATGTTTACATTTTTCGCGTTTTTCATCCCCCTACGCAATGTTTCAACTCTTCAAACGCTAAATTTACATAATTGGGTTATTTTGGTGTTATTTTCCGTAATTTTACTTAGCCACGGTTAATCCTCATACCTTTTGATTTTTCATCCACCTTTACGATTTTTCAACCTCCCAAGTGCTAATTTTGCAAAATTCGCATAATTTCGTTTTTCGTCGGTAATAAAACTGAACGCATTTGGGATTGGGATTCAGTTTACCTTTTACAATTTTCCAGTTTCCTTTGCAATAGGTAGGTATAAGTATGTATTTCAACCCCCACAAAAGTTTGAATTGAATAATTTGGTTATTTGCGTGTCATACTTCGTAATTCTACTTAATCACACTTAATTTTCATTCCTCTTGATTTTTCATCCCCATTTACTCATTTGGTTTATATTGTCATTATTTTAAATTTTCAACCCTCAAAATCTTCGTGTTTTTTCTGTTCATTTTCTACTTTTTAATTCTGTAACAACAATTTTTTAACATTTCGCCTTTTTGACACATCTGTGCGTCTGCGGAGGCACTACTACTAGGTGCAGATACATACACATTAACGTGATAAACATTTACAGGGACACAAATCGCATTGATGTACAGGGTCTTTTTTTATTATCGTCCCACTTTTAAATTGTCATATCTCCTTTATTAGTTGAGATATTCGCCTGAAATAAAAACAGGATGGTAGACCGCACTCCCAAGTTTTGTTCTGGACCTTACTCCCAGCGATCACCGTCGGATCTTAAGCGCTGTGGATACAACTTGCTTTTTTTTAAACGGGACACCCGGTATATTCTTACACGGGACGATAGAGAATTTTCTTCTAATGTCATTTATTTAGGGTACTCGATATCTGGGGTTGATAGTTTTCGAGAAAAAAAATCGTGAAATAAATTGTTTTTATAACTTATGGCTATGTAGTGAATGCCTGAGTATTCTAAGAAAATTGTAACCTTCTTTAGTATCATAGTAATAAAGTAGGTAACTAATTTATTCACCTTAAAACATTACAAATTAAAAATTTCAAATTGATTGCCATTTTCATTTAGACATTCTCGTAGATTCTAATGGTCCGATTATTTCAAATTAAATTTTTTTTTCTCGAAAACAACCCCAGATATCAACTACCCCATATCAATGAAATCAGAAGAAAATTCTCTATCCATCCGTGCAAAAATATATTGGGTGTCCCATTTAAAAAAAAGCAAGTTGCATCCACAGCGCTTAAGATCCAACGGTGATCGCTGAGAGTAAGCTCCAGAACAAAACTTGGGGGTACGGTCTACCAACCTGTTTTTATTTCAGGCAAATAGCTCTATACTCTGTCCGGGATCCACACGACCGAGATTCACCCGATTTCCATGGCGATTCATTGTTGACAACAATGATTCACCATGGAAATAGGGTGAATCCCGGTCGTGTGGATCCCGGACAGACCATAGTAATAAAGGAGATATTCCAATTTAAAAGTGAGACAATAATAAAAAAAGACCCTGTACATCTTCCGGGGGTTTTTCAAATGGAATGTCCTAACTATTTTATGGCAAACATGTAGATTAAAATGATGGACAATTTTTGCATCAATGTGCCCTAAAATAGTTAGGGCATTTCATTTGAAAAAATTGACTTTTTGACCAATGAAGTCGATGATGTTTAAAAATTTGCAGAGAACACCGTGTATCTATTTGACCCAATTTGAGTCCAGGCGCGGATACACACTACTTTAGACTTCATGCCACATTAATATCGTTTTCTCATTTCATACTGTAAGGATGTTACATCTTTTTGAAGTTAGACTGCACTTGGCATAAAAAAGCGAAATTCTTGATTTTCTCAAAAACGGTTGATTTTTGGCATGGCAATTCTTAGTAAAAGTTCACCTGGAATTAAAAATATGTTTATATCCATTTAAAATAAGGAAATTAGTAAAACCTGTGTACAAATTTTCATGACGATGCTAGAAACAGTTCTCCACATACGACTAACTGACGCTCGTCGAGGAATACCCTGTATATAATGTAACATTTACAGGCCACCTCCGAAATGTACATTTTGAAGAAAATGGAAGGCAACTACCTATCCGAGAAAGCCGACTTGGAATTCATGTTAAAAATGAACAAAGCCAAATTAAACAATTTCGTCAGCTCAATACCAGAGATAAGGCAGAGCGATTACAAAGAACTCGTTTCGGCAAAAAAAATCACGACCGTCATCAAGTCGCCCGTCAAGTTAAACAACCCCAAAGAGTCCGAATCGGTTGAGACCATCGAAATTGTAGATTCTGACGAAGAAAATTTAACGCTCTCACCTGCAGGTTTAGGATTTCAAAAAATTGTAAAAAGCGGAAAGGTGGGTGAGTTTGTCTCTGGGGTAAGAAAAATTTATTTTGATGCATTCAGATTCAAGTAGGAGATCCCGTCCCAGATGTGGCTGCAAACAAGAAGGCACCGCGAATGTCCCTTCTGAAGCCCAAAGTTGTGTTGGTGTCTAATAGATCACTATTAAAAGTTAATCATAAAGGGAAGGATGCGTTATATAAGAGTTCGAAAAATAAAACTCCTGTTGGTAGGGATGGCAGGACGTAGCACCGTATTTAATGTTGAGAGTTTATACAGGGCGTTTGAAAATGGTATCGAGATTAAGAGCGACAAAGTAAGAAATGCAATGGAGAAGCTTTTTATAACGCTTCAGTGGAAAAAATAAGAGGAAGACAATAATTTTCCGAAGAAACTGTCCCTCAAAAATGGCGAAAGACTTCCCTTAATGCCATTGCTTAGCACCGTGTGCAATGTTCTGTCGGTACGTTTAAAAATGAAGACTGCAATATGTATTTAGAATTTCTCGAAGTTCAATTCTGCCATTTTGTACATAAACTTCGTTGTAATTAATAAATTGTTTTTGATTTTGAAGGTCTTCACTTCTTTCTTAAGCCGTGTTGTCAGTCGAGCGAAATTCACAGATTTTTGGCAAAAAAAATGGCTAACGAGTCTAAACCACACTTTTGTGTGCGTCAGCTGTTTTTAATTCGCCAAAAACCTGCCGATTTCGCGTCCCTGAAAATACAGGGTGTCTCAAAACGCTCGCACTAAATTTTAATGGAATATTTAGGATTAAATTCTGAGTCGATCCGTGTTTTTGAAAATTTCCAGGGTACAGTAGTTCCCGAGTTATAAGAGATTTAAGAGGACCAATCAGATTTCAGCTCTTAATTGCTTCATAAGATAATTTAATGTTGGATATACTATTTCCTAGGTAACAAGATACAACAATATAAATTTTTATTGATATAGTATCTTGTTACCTAGGAAATATTGCATCTAAGGTTAAAGTACCTTATGGAGCAATTCAAAGCTGAAATCTGATTGGTCCTCTTAAATTTCTTATGACTCGAGAACTATTGGTACCTGGAAATTTCAAAAACACGGATCGACTCAAAATTTACTCCTGAATAATCCATTAGAATTTGGTGCGAGCGTTCTGAGACACCCTGTATGCAAGGTGACTAACTTGATCTCACTCAACCCTTTGAGTGGTTGGTCGTTTGTAAATTTCAACATTGCTATTGAGACATGGTATTCACCATAAAGCTACATGCTGATATTTTGCTTAAACAGTAATTTTATTGTTTGGTGTATTTTGAGGTGCGACAATGTGAATTTTATCTTCCGAATAATATTTAAAAGTGATTGCTTTGGTATCTTGTGTTAGTGCGTTCGCAGAGTGGTTTACATAGGGTTTGACGTTATTCAACCCTTTCAACTAATTTTTACTGTTTGTTGATAATTTCAATAAATCCGACCATTTTTGTTTGAAACATAGTTTATAATCAAGTTGTATTAAGATATGGTTGTTTACAATTGTACATAACAACTTATAATGTGTAAACCTCTGCACAAATGTCCAATAATACATTTTTCAAAAAGATGTTAATAGTAGTCAGCAACAAACTATTCAGGCGAAGATAATAGCAATTGTAAGCTGATAGTCCTTCTCAAATTTAAATTAGAAACAAAAAAACGTGTTTTTGCGTTTTTTCAAAATTTCAATTTCTCACTGATACCTTTGATGTATTTGAAAATCTAGGATGGCAGTGCTTATGCACTTCCGGTCAAGTATGATAGGTATATTCGAGTGCAAGTGAATGTTAACGATTTTTTGTCAAAATCAGTAGGCATCGGTGCCAAATGTATTTCCATACGTCATTGCCTACTAATATCTGTCCGGGATCCACACGACCGAGATTCACCCGATTTCCATGGCGATTCATTGTTGACAACAATGATTCACCATGGAAATAGGGTGAATCCCGGTCGTGTGGATCCCGGACAGACTATAGTTTTGACAAATCGTTAACTTTCACTTGCACTCGAGTGTACATGTTTTTAGGCCCGCGAGCTTGGTCTCGGGATTACTGCTTGGTATTCCCAAGGTCAACTGTCTAGCTCGATCGCTCGCTCGTCCCTTCACTTTTTTTTCGGACACAATAACTTTCGAAATCGTTGAGGTATCGACTTGAAGTTTGGATGGATGGCGGATCGCTATTTCTTGTGGTGAAGAATCTGCGATCGAAAACACTAACAAAAAAGAGGTAAAAAAAAAGACTATACACAACACTAATAAAACCGGTATTAATGTACGGAGCTGAAACCTGGCCATTATCCGAAAAGTGTAGTGAAAAACTCCTAGTGTTTGAAAGAAAGGTGTTAAGGAAAATATGCGGTACACATAAAGAGCCAGACGGAGGTTATAGACTAAGATATAATTGTAAAATTAGAAGAACTGACTGAAGGGATTACGATAGTAGGGTCAATAAAAAAAGCGATGCTATGGTGGGCTGGTCATGAAAAGGAGGGGGTGTCAAAAGAATAAGGCGAGCAAAAAGTACTAAAAGAGCATAAATCTGTACATTTTCTAAAAACTGAAAAAAAAAAAATTTCTAAAATCACAGAAGTCGTAACCCCCCTGACCCCCTTCGGCGTACGCCATTGGTCTGTTTTAACAGAGATGGATGGACACTGGTAGAAGAAACATTAAAGGCCATGTCTATTCCAGAATGGAGGCGTCTGGCTGCAAACAGAACCGGATGGAATTCGATAATAAAGAAGCAGAAGCCCTCCATGGGATGTAACGCTACTAAAGATGAAGAAGAAGTATCTGAAGAGAATTCCCCGATATCTTGATTCGTTCCTGAGTTATTCCGAAAATTGTGATTTGAAATAAAAATTAATATCTCCCTAACAATTGATGCTGAAACCTGGAACTTTTATATTTTTGTCAGCAAATTTCTGGGCCTTCTAGATGTTAGAGCAATGACAGCCAACTTTTGATTTTCTTGTGGCCGCCATATTGAATTCTGACAGCTTATGGGATACAGAAGAAAATTATCTTTTCAAAAATGTAATCAATATTGACTTCTTCGAAAAATCGTCAAAATTCTAAAAATTTTGTTTCAGTATAAAACTTTTTGAAATAATAGATACCTATTTATTTTATTAGGAGTTTAAGTAAGACATTATGTGACGGAGTATGGAAGTTTAAACGCCGAGCGGAGCGAGGCGAATTAAATCCATACGAGTCACATAATGTCGCTTAAACTCCGAATAAAATACAATATTTTATTTTCAAACGAAAAAATCGAAAATTTTCTGCTCACGTTTGTTGCGCGTCACTTCGACACTTTGCAAAATTGCAAATAATGATGAATTTAAACTCCTCCGGGGTTTAACACTCCGCTAAAAATGTTGTCATAGAAGTGTATAGTTGATTGCCTATGCTAAAATCGTTGATTTATAGAAAATCGTGAATTAATAGGGTCTATTAAGGTTCAAGTATACAGTAGAAAAAAAAAATTCTGAATTCAAACTTCATAAAAAAAATACCAGGCGTTCGTTTCAGTATCAAATTCATTGTGTCGAAATATGAAACAATTCTGGTATACAGTTTTTGAAAAAAAAAATAAAAAGTTGAAAAAAGGGTGCATTTAACGGGATTTATTTTTTTTTCTCGAAAACTATGTACCAGATTTCGTTAAAATTTTTTTCTGAAATTGCTGGAACTGCAAGGCTATCTCCACATTTTTTTAAATTTATTTGAATTTCCAGTTTTTTTAATAAAAAATAATGAAAAATTAAAATGCCAAATTATGTACGATAAATTTATAAAATAGTTAGATCTAACTATTATAATTATTCTAGTAGGGCCTGTGTTGCTTTCTGTGAAGAAAAACCGGCGTTTGCTTATAATGTCGCTGAAATATTAACAATTTACCGAACTAGAATTTCAATTTCAATGCGTGCAATTCATTGTCTGCACAGTGCTGCTTCTGCCTACTTTTAGCGAACTAGGGATGCACCGAGGGATGCACTCTCTATCGCCCAATAGCTAAAATTTGGCCACCTCAGGCTCACTACACTACACTGGAAGAAGCCGGTTGCAGCGTTGCCATGTTTGCTTGTCAACGATCAAGTGCACATTCCATTAGTTCCTAATGCAATGCTTATTTATCATTATTTAATAAAGTTGGAATTTTGGAATTATTGTTTTACGCGTAATTTTACCGTGATTTCAATGCTCAGTTTTTTGTTGATCAGCTCCTCTTAGGTACTTACCTAACAAATATTCTTGGAAAATTGATTTTTAAATGGAGACTGGAGATTTTTCGGGTACAATCTACACGAGTACTAAACTCAAATTAATTAAAACATTAATATACCCACATATAGAGTACTGCTGTACTGTTTATTACAATTTTCTCTCATGACGCGCTCTAAAATTTATTCAATAATATCAAGATATTCGTGGCAGTTGTAACTATAGAAATTGCAAAATAAACAAAATACAACAAAAGGTACAGGCTTGTCCATATTACCCTCCACACTCCCTAAAACTTTTGAAGTAAATAAATTCTCAGGAACAGGAAAAAAAATTAAATCTTCTATGTTAGTTGCCTGTGGTGATGGTCCGATGAAACAACTGGTATAATTTGTCAAAGACGCAAAAATAAGTACCGAAATAAAGAAGTTAAAAAAAGTGATGTAGGTCTTTATTGTTTTTTTGCGTTTTTCGAAAGCCGCCGAAAGGGCATAAAATTTAAGACAACTTTGTGAGACAATTACAGTGCTGTAGTCCAGCGTATCCGCGGGTACACGCCGTAGGTATGCACAAGGGAATAAAAATCGATATTCATGCCAACATTTTTAGAAAACTTTAAAGATACCTATTTCCTGGTTAACAGACGGTTGGAAAAACCCCAGCTAATGACCTCGACCCAGGTAAATGGCTAAGTTACCTGCCCTATAAACCCACCCTTCGCTACCTGTTACATGCCTGATGGACCGCTAAAGCGGTCCGAGGATTTTAGCAGCAAATGACCCAAGAATTTTTTATTTGGAATAATCCACAGCCAAAGTTAGCACTTTTACGATTAATCCTTCGGTTATAAAACGGAATAAATCTGATGACAATGGCAGAGTATAACTTTATTTAACCAAGGTCGGGCGTGCGGAGCGGTTGGATGGCTGATGCACATTTACTAAAATCTAAAATACAAATGTTTTTCACTCCTAAAATGGACATTTTTCGAAAAAATGGCATTGCAACAGCTTTCGAATTCGATAATGATAGTATTCCCTTTTGCTAAGAAAAACTCAAAAAGGGGCTTTTTTGTCCCTAAAATGGAAATTTTCTAAAAAATTGCATCAATGTTTTTGATCCGGTAATATAACAGCTGTCGAATCCGATAGTAACAATATTTTTTTTTGTAAAATAAATTGAAACAAGGGCCCATTTGCCACTAAAATGACATTTTTCTAAAAAATGGCACTAAGGTTTTTGGCTTAAAAAAAAATCAGCTATCAAATCCGGTCATAAAAATATACAGTTATGCATAGGTTTTTTTTCACGGCACCATTTTTTGGTCAAAAGGGCACAAGTGTGAATACATTTTTATAAGCACAATTAGAAGGGCATTCATATGGTAACGCGAAAAATGGGGGTTTGCATTTAAATTTTTAAAGTTGATGTGCCAAGAAGGCACTTTCCGTGGACCGATGTGGCCCAAATTCTAATCAGCACCTACAAATCTCCCACTGAATATGTATGCCAAATTTCATCTCGATACGTTCAATAGTTTGAGCTGTAGCGTGATCACAGACACACAGACAGACAGACACACAGACATTTTTTCAAAAACCGCTTTTTTGGGTTCCCATGACCCTAAAACGTAAATATTTGATATTTTTGGAAATTCGATTTTTCCGATCGATTCCAGTAACTGCTTCGCGAAGCGTAGAAGTTAATAACTGTGAAAAACGTCTGTGTGTCTGTCTGTGATCACCTGCAATTTTTTAGAAAATTTCCGGTTAGGGACAAAAACACCCCTTTTTGAATTTTTCTTAGCAAAAGGGCATAATATCTTTATCGAATTCGATAGCTGTTGCATTGTCGGATCGAAAACCTTAGGGCCATTTTTTCGAAGAATGTCATTTTAGGGGTGAAAAACATTTGTATTTTAGATTTTAATAAATGAGCGCCGGGCGCAACAGCCACCGACAACCGCCCGCACGCGGACCTTGGTTAAATGCTTCATTTACAAATTCTGTGAAAAAGTAGAAGTTTCTACCGTCTTCGAGACTGCCACTTTTTTATTATAATTTATAGTGTGAACGTATCCCAATTTTTTTGGCGCAGATGTATACATGATCGGTAGGCAAAAATATAATTAATTTGTTATTTACGCAAATATTCGGTAACTATTTTTACAATAAAATAATATAATGTAAAACAAAAAACTAACTTCTGCATAAATACACTACAGCATAAAATTACAAATCTTAATTTGCAATTTTTAATTAAAGAGAATCTTAATTATTTTGGTGGAGTCTCAAAAATAGCCTTGTCTAATTGTCTATTATAGATTAATTCCTGACTGGTTATGTAAAATCTTTACCAAACTCCTATCAGTTATCAGTCATATCACAGTCTTAAATGTAATGCAGTAAATACTATTAACGTCATGGATACACAAATCTGATTCCATGGTCTGATTCTTGAATGTACCTATGTTGTATATTGTCAAAGTAACATAGTGGCAACAGGGCAAGTTCAACCTTACGCAGGTGCTCTGCCGGTAACCTTACCCTGCGCAAAGCACCTAGCGGCGAATAGCGACACTTCGGGGATTTGGTATCCTCGATACGTAGGACGGGTTTTTAATGCAACTACGCAATCGGCCCCGCAACCCACAATACAACTAATTCTGTGAGTGTGGAGCCATCTCCTGAGTCAGAATCACATTAAATATGCTCTATACTTAAACCTTAATACAGGATTTCGCATATGGGTGATTCCACGTCAAATCAGCCATCCTGACCCTATAGAAACCGATTCCATTGAAATTTGGCCATGAGGTAGGTACAGTCAGTTGCAAAATTGTGTGGGACGTATAACTTTTTATATCCTACTTAATTTATAAAAAGTTATAAAGGTTATACGTCCCACCCAATTTTGCAACCGACTGTACCTATTTTCTATGATCTATCTTATTTTTGGTTAATTTCGACACATGCGGATTTTAGGCCATTTTGTATATATTGTCCAAAATTCGCGGTACTCATCTAATTCTTGGCTATAATTTTTTAGGCTCACCTATAGTAATCTCGTGCAAACCGATTCTGATTCTGATGAGAATTTAATGCTCTCTCAGACCGTGCCATCCGCAATCGGCCCAAGGTACAGCTTCTGCATCAAAAAAACTCAAAAAAATCTAATTTTCAAAAAACATGACACTTTTTCTCGACTTGAATGGTCCTAAAAAGTAGCTTATTATCTTGGCTTTTCAGCAACCAGAACATTATATTGGGATTTCCTTTCAAGTTTAAGCTATAATTTTTTTATTGACATAATATGTAAGTATTAAATAGTGCATAGTGTTTTTCAAAAACATAAAATGTGTCAAATAACTTGTTATATAGGAGGGTTTCGGAGAACCCCATAAACATTTTCTTTCTTTTATGCGTATTTATGGGTGTTGCCGAAAGATTTCTTCCCACTTCCGGATCCCGAAAAATCCCGGGATTGAATTTATCGAATCCCGAAAGTTCCAATCCAGTGCGGGATTCTAATCCCGAAATCCCGGAAGTTCCAATCCCGTCCGGGATTGCCATCCCTAGTCCGTAGTCGTAGTCGTAATCAAAACACTTCAGTTTGTAAATGGGCATTATTGTTTCCTTTTAGCAATGGAACGTTTTCCTTCATTGTTGTTTTTGCAGAGAAGAAATCAAGACGCAAAGATTTTGATTATGTATAAGTAGCTTTGATTTTGCATATTTTGTTCATACAAATAGTAGTTAAGTTAGGTATTGTTGTTAAGTTATATGTAAAAATCAAGTGTTTTATTTACTATTTAGATACGGCAATTGAGGGTATTTTAATTAAGTACCCATAATAATAAATAATAGGTGCAAACCTCCATCGCTTACCCGGCACGTCTTACGCTAGCTACGCCACTGGAAAAGATACGGAGTCGGTTAAATTAGAGAAAAGTTGCACTATTTCTTGATGATTAAGAATCTGAAGAAAATTCTCCTGTACCTTGATTCGTTCCTGAATTATCCCAAAAAATCTGTTAAAAATGTAAATGTTCAAAGTTTCAATTAAATAACATCAATCGTAAGAAAGATATGAACTTTTCTTGAAAGTCGCATTTTTCATTTTTTTTCCCCACTTTTTTCGGGATAACTCAAGAACAAGATATCGGGAAATTCTCCTCAGATTCTTAATCGACAAGAAATAGTGCCACTTTTTTCTAATTTAAACGACCTCCTACCTCTTACCTTTAGGGTTTAGGAGATGCCAATTGCGAGCAGTGAAAAAGGAACTACCCTGTATTGGAAAAGAATTAAATTTGCTATTGGAATTAGTAATGAAATTAATATGGAATTGATGGAATTAATCTGGAATTGACGGAATTAATGGCATTAAATCGGAATTAATGGAATTAAACTGGGATTATTGCAATTAATTGTACACAAGTTTTTTCAGTGATCAGCCTCCCACATTTTTCTACCCATACCCATACGAACTTTTTTTTCTAGAATGAGAATGAGAATGAACTATACCAAGAACTTGTTTACGATATTTTGGTGTCTTCTGTCACATATTTTGGAGCCCTGAACCAATGAAAAGCCATTTTTTTCGAAAACGGCGCATTCTATCGATGTCAAACAAGAGTACCATTTTTACTTAAAAAACCTCAAATTTTCAGATTCTGGAATCAAATTTGAGAAAAAACTACTTACAAAAATGTTTCAGTGGATTTAGTCCTAAGCCCCTCCTGTACGAGACGCTTATGATCAAAATTCAAATTTTTTTTCCACAGTAGTAACTTCAGCATCAAAGACTCAGTAAAGATACCAAATTTCACCTTGCTATGTTTAACCGTTTCGAAGATATTTAGAAACAAACACTTTCAAAGTGGCCCCTTTGGGGCCTTAGCTCCCTTAGGACTTATTTTACGACATATGTTCACAGGGACTTTTTTTCATATTTTTCACAGCAGAATCTACTATGGTAAAGTTTAATTGACCACTAATTTCGACACACCCTGTATACATTATGTATATTCTTGTCGGTTCGATTAAAAACGCGGTGGCAGATGGAAAGTATATCTAGAGGCAAGGCAACATTCTCTTGGTTCTTCCATCAACCACCACAGGTAGAGTGGATGCGTAGAGGGTCTGAGGGTATAACAGGTCACTAAAAAAAGTCCAGGTGTATTTAAGGGTCCTTTCATTGCGCATGTGAAGTTCCTTACACGTGCTTATGGCCTGTGTGATGGTCGCAACCGCATGCAGAAACAGAACAGAACAGAACTTCAGACGTGAAGAACTTGTCGATCGAATCGCATGTCACAGTCTGTACTGTAGATTAACAGCCGTGATCGTGGCAGTGGTGGTAGTAGTGGGACGTGCAGGTAGTTAGTTGATGAACAGACTTTAGTGGGTTTATTATTTATTTATTGTTCGATAAGTACCAAAGAGACAAAGACGTGAAAATTTTTCATAAAATGGATTTGACCTGCACGGAAAGGATCGTTGTTACAAATTACGCGCCCAGGGATCCCAACATCTTCAACGATCCGCGGGTTTTAGAGAGACTCCTGGAGGATGAAAAGCTGTACATCCCACGAACAAATTATTTCATCCATGTGCAAAGGGACGTCGAGCCCTTTATGCGGAAAGTGGTCACTACCTGGATGCTGGAGGTGAGTCTCAACTCAAGTTTCTGCCTGCAATTCCTTGAATAAATTCTTTGTCATCGGAAAGTTTTCCTTCTCGTCAATTATTTTATAAGTGCTTTCCCCCATAGGAGCCAACAATCATGATTTTGCTCCGTAGAAGTACCTACCTATAAAATAATAAGCCAATTATTTATTTACTCGAAAAAATCTTGCGTGTAACTCGTCCATAAAGTGTCATTGCCCATCTCAAGAGAGTATCGCGCTCCGCGGGCTACTTTCTCTTATCAATCGGTAATAAATCACTTTCCCGCCTTATTATACAATTATACTATTGAGTATTATGCAATTATAGGTCTGCGAAGAGCAAACGTGCGAAGATCAGGTGCTACCCTTGGCGGTCAATCTGATGGACCGCTTTCTGTGCGTCTGCGAGATTAAACGACAACAGCTGCAATTACTTGGTGCTACCTGTTTGCTAATTTCTTCGAAGATCAGAAGCACGAATATCCTGCCCATTGATTTGCTTTGTGCCTACACAGACTACAGTGTTACTTACGATATGATGCTGGTAAGTACTAATACTTGTTACTAATTAAATAGGTACGTAAAGTCGTGTCGCATATTAACGAACACGAGGGTTGTGTGTCTCAGGCTTGTTTTTGTTGGTTTGTAAACGGGATTTTAACTCCTGTCATGGGCAATAATTAACAACAAAGATCCCTTTTAAGTTTTAACCTCCATCGTTTACTATTTATTGACACTGACAGTGAGTGACGGCAGAGATTACGGCGGGAGTTTTCACGGATGTGAAATCCCATTTACAAACCAACAGAAAAAATTGGCAGTCTCGGAGACGGTAGAAACTTCTACTTTTCCACAGAATTTGAAAATGTAGCAGTAGCAATAAATTAACTTGTGTCGATATATCTCACCCCTAAAATGACATTTTTTGAAAAAATGGCATTAAGGTTTTTGATCCAACAATGCAATAGCTATCGAACCGAGGGGCTGACAACTGGGTAAAAATCTGTACACCAAAATTTCCATAATTTCTAAAAAATTTCCAGAAAATGTGCAAAATCATGTAAAAACATCCAAAATTTCCAAAATTCCTGAAAGAAATTGTACAAATTTCTCATGCTTGTACACCAAAATTTCCAAGTTGTCAACCCCTCGTATCGAACTCAATAACAATAATATACCCTTTTGATAAGAAAAATTCAAAAAAGGGCAGTTTTGCCCCTAAAATGTCAATTTTCGAAAAAATGGCACTAAGGTTTTTGATCCATGAATACAATAGCCATCAAATCCTGTAGTAAGAAAATGCAATTTTGCTAAGAGAAATTAAAAAGTCTTTTTGCCACTAAAATGGAATTTTTCGAAAAAATGGGACTAAGGTTTTCGACTTGAAAAAAAATCAGCTATCCCGTCCGGTAATAAAAATATACAGTCATACGTAGGTTTTTCCACGGCACCGATTTTTGGCCAAAAGGGCACCAAGTGTGACTACATTTTTGGAAGCAAAATTTGAAGAGTTTTTATATGATAATGCGAAATATGGGGGTTTGCATTTAATTTTTTAAAAGTTGATGTGCCATAAAGGCAGTTTGCATGAACCGTTGTGACCCAAATTCTAATAAACACGTACAAATTGCCCATAGAATATGTGTGCCAAATTTAATCTCGATGCGTTCAGTGGTTTGAGCTGTAGCGTGATCACAGACAGACACAGACATTTTTCAAAAAACACTTTTTCGGATTCCCAAGACCCTGAAACGTAAAGATTTGATGTTTTTGGCGATTTGAGTTTTCGATCGATTTCATTAACTTGCTTCGCGAAGCGTAGAAGTTAAAAAATTGGCAGTCTCGGAAACTGTAGAAACTTCTACTTTTTCACAGAATTTGTAAATGTACCATTTAACTTTATTTAACCGCTAAAATGACATCATGACAAGACAAATCAGCTATCAAATCCGCTAATAAAAATATACAGTTATGCATAGGTTTTTTTTCACGACACCATATTTTGGCCAAAAGGATTTAAATTTTTAAAGTTGATCTCCCACTGAATATGCGTGTGCCAAATTTCATCTCTGTACGTTCAGTAGTTCGAGCTGCAGCGTGATCACCTCGGTGATCACAGACAGACATTTTTTCAAAAACCACTTTTTTTGGCTTCTCAGGACCCTGAAACGTAAAGATTTCATGTTTTTTGCGATTCGATTTTTTTGAATTTTCCCATCGATTTCAGTTAAAAACCCGCGACGAGCCTATAGGTAGTGTTTCTTATCACTTCGGGGGCCGGCGGCGAATTATCCTTGAAGAGCTTGCGTCTTGGTTTTCGTGGAAGGAAAAATATAAAAATCGCCTCAGAATGATAAATAGTCGTAAATAGTCAAATCCTGGAAAAATATTCCTTTGCGGTTGACAACATAAACATGGCTGTGAAGCCTTCTGTGATAATTTATATACAGATTAAAAGTTTTAAACATAATTTAATTTAAGGCAATAAAGTGCATTTCCTGGATAATATTGATAAATAGATCCCGTAGATGCCGAACAGGCGAAGCATGTCCGTAATAATAAGTACCTAAGTATTAAGTAATAGTGGAAGGTGATATCAAAACCACTACAAAACGATCTTTATTAACAAGACAAGAGAACTATGCAAATGCAATTAAAAGAAATTTTTTGTTTCTAATAAGAATAATAATAATAAAATGAGGCCCTGGCGCATGTTCGGACTCGTGGAACCAGGCCCATCAGCAGGGTGAAGGGTGAGTTGAATCAATTTGAAAACTTAAATAGAAAACCGCCTATCAAATTAATGAGGGCAGTTTATTATTCTGACTGGTGATTTTTTGGAAACATTGTGATTTTCGGCAACTTTAGAGCGTTTTTTTTTGCAACTCAGCAATTTTCTTACAATTTTACCTCGTTTTTCATAGTCTTCACAGTTGTCATACTAACATACTTTACATACAGGCTGGGCCACTGAAACTGAAAAGGGACCAGCCAGATTTTCTCCCCTCTAATTCGAGTGAGGAAAAATCGCTGGAATAGGTCGACTTTTATTTGGAAAGGGTCACTTAAATCCGTGGTTGGTGATATTTTACAACGCACCCCCTAACCTCCGCGAACTCTAACTTTAAAATTTCAAAAGGCGAACCCCCACTTATGATACGTCGTTTGGAAGCTAACTGCATTACCAATCCAGTGCTATGAACATTTTTTATTTCCGTTGACCCATTAGCGCCCTCTATGGGTGAATTTTAAATCACATTAAGGCCCCTTGTAACACATCATTTTGAAGAGAGGGAAATCTTCTAAAAGCTGGTGAAAGAATTTTTCAAATCCATCAACTCGTTTAAAAGTTACACTGAAGAACATGCATTTTATGGTTCTGCGAGCCAAGAAGTAATTATTTGTTTTTGCTGTAACTTTTGAAGTTGCCGATGGATTTCAAAAATTCTTGCATCAGTTTTCAGGGGATGTCATTCCCTTTAAAATGATGCTCCACAAAAACTTTCATTTTGTCCATAGAGGGCGCTAGGAGGTGAAAGGATATACAATTTTTTTACAGCATTGGATTGGTAATGAAATTAAGCGTTCAAATGATGTATCATAACTGGGGGGTTGCCATTTGAAATTTTCAAGTGGGGGCTAGCAGGGGTTAAGGGGTGCGTTGTACATTTTCATCAAGCACGAATTTAAGTGTACCCCTCGAAACAAAAATCGACCTGTTCGAGGGATTTTTCTTCAATTGAATCAGAGTTGACAAAATTTGGATGGCCCCTTTTTCAGTGGGCCAGCCTGTATTTATTTTAGAGTTGATTTCATCCTAGAATAGAAAAACAAAACTATTTCATTTCTCTCAAAAGGTAAGAAACTAAACTACTAGTTAGGTACCGTAAATGAAACAAGACGTGCCTGTTTTCTAAATCTATCTGCGCTCTTGCTGGCAGATAGTAGACGATGACAGCTGTCATTTCCGGTCATTGATCTCATGAACCGCCTTTAGATTACCGATTCTGTGTGTTGTGAAACTATTCGACTGATTTTGACTTCTGATCTGAATTAGGTAATTTCACTTGGTACCTACATTTGAACACAACACAATCATGACGTTTCTTTCCAAAAGGGTGAGGTTATGTTACGATACTGGGAAAAGACGCACGTTTTGTCGTCTTTTGTTTTTCAACGCCTGCTCCAAATGGACATTTATTTGAAAGCCAAGGCCAACGAGGGGTTAACCACTTAGCGATTTTGGTGTACGGTTCTCTGGAATTTTGGCAATTTCCTAGCAATTTTGGCGATTTTTAGCGATTTTGTCAATTTTCCAGCGATTTTGGCGATTTTCTTGCAATTTTGGCGATTTTCTAGTGATTTTGGCAATTTTCATACATGTTTCCGGCGATTTTCAAGCAAGTTTCCAGCGATTTTGTAGCAATTTTGGCGATTTTCTAGTGAATTTCGCATATTTTTTTGGCGACTTGAAAATTTTCTAGCAATTTCGGCGATTTTTAAGCTCCTTCTGTGGTCTTTAAAGTTTCATTTTTTAGATTCAAAAACCCTGTACTGATTTTGGACAAATTTTACAAATACAATTTTAGCGATTTTGGCGATTTTTTAACGATTTTGGCGATTTTCTTACAATTTGCGATTTTGTGTACACAAATTTACCATGTGGTTAACCCCTCGAAGGCCAAGCCCTTAATATTTCTAGCAAAGCAAGTAAGAATAACTTCAAAGTAGGTACAGTTTTGTTTAGCTATTGGTGGGAAAATTATGCAGGGCCCTTTTACATAATAAAAGGCTACGAATAAAGTTTAAGCAAATGCTTTTGCTTGAATTAGCAAGGGGCAAAAATACAAATTTCTCTTGCAAAAGCATAGCAAGCATTATGCTAATCTTATTCAGTGAACTGGTATCGTGATCTTGAAATGTCAGGATTATGATATACAAGTCAAAACTTTGCCCAGTTTTGTTTCTAATGTCTTTCTGCTGTTTATTAAGCATTATTAAGTATGTTTTTTTCTATTTTGTTGTCATTTTATTGCTGTCAAAATTGTCAAATAACTAGAAAGTTTTTCCGAAGCACTTTAGACAAGATAATTTTAGACCAATGGCGCTCGATTTCAACTGAAGAACACCACTAGTAATAAGTGAAAAACGACGATTTTTCAGCGAAACAATTCCTGCCAAAAGGTAGTTTTAATCGATGTTTAAGCTGTTATTAGTAAGATTGATCGGATTGATTGAAAAAATTGTTTCCATGATGGTTTTATTGGAATTTCATCCGAGTATCCTGTAAGAATCTTTTAAAAGGGTCTAGCAATAAAGATTATAGGGTATTGTACCTATTGTGCAGCAAGGCCCCGACAATAGGCCATAATCTTTATTGCCAGACACTTTTAAAAGATTTTTACAGTACAGGATGGGTAATTTTTCGATGCTACCATTGGGATCTTTTAAACTCCTAAACTTCTTGGGGATGAAGAATCTGAAGAGAATTTCCCGATATTTTGATTCCTTCCTGAGTTATCACAAAAAATCTGAAAATTGCCAATTTAAAGAAAAATTAATATCTTCCTAACGATTGATGTTATTTCAATGAAACTTGGAACGGAACTTTTATATTTTTGACCTTCTAGACTTTGATTAAAGACATTCAACAGTAGTACAGTTGGGGACAAAAAATGTTGGACGACAGATTTATTGTAAAATCAGCTTTAGGGAATGTTAATCTCACTATTGAGACTAGTGTCAAAGTACAAAAAACCGTCAGTCATAGTGTCATTAATGCTTGGTTCACATCAAATTTTTTTGAATTGACATAAAAATGTCCAAAATTTTTTGTCCCGAACTGTATATGAAATGGTTCTTGATTTCTTCTGCAGAATTTCATCACGTGGTGGTGAAGTAATTATAATTTTTCAGACTACCCCAAATCTCGTGTCTCCCATTTCCGGCGTAAATTCCCATTTCCCGCGGAAGGATGTAAGACATTTCTTGCGATATTAAGACAGTATCAAGACAATAATATTCCGTATATCCGGCCGAGAGCATTATCTGCTCATCTTAGGCGAAGACATCGAACGCCCGAGGCCCTCCATTGTTGGGTTACCACTTTTGATTGTCGCTTCCGTAAAACCGCGACCGCAAATTGCTCGTGTCCAACCAGCCGAAATCCTGTCCTCGGGATGATCAAATAAAAATAATTAAAAAATATTTTCTCCCTTCATCAGCCGCCTATTTATTATGCGCATAAATCGGATGCCGATGGGAAGAACCGCGCGTATTCTTTACGGTTCCGGTCTTTTCTGGGACCCTTGTCTGGGGTGTCCCCTTTTTGTTGTGTTATTACCTTGCAAAGCTGGCCCGGATTGGAATATTATGACAAAGAGGCCCTCTCACACGGGAACTAGTGGCCGTTGGAATAACGTTGCAAGTTAAATGATTAGTTGGCGGCATTTGTGTACTTATTGAAGCGTGGAGCGACAAGTGGCCCCCGTTTCTTAGGGGATTTTCTGTGTTATTATCTAAAGCAGGGAAGGAAATGGGGGAAGAAACTGTCTTTTCCCACGTTTTTCGGAAGTTTGTACTAATTTCCGATTTTTTCACGAGTTTCGTTGAAACCGTTAGCTCCAATTTACTCAAAAAAAAATAAAGCGAAAGTTTATTCACATAAGTCAAATTAATAATAGATTCTTTTCTCGATTTTCTTTCGATGCTTGTTACTTATCAACACCAACACTAATATTCATGGCGCTAAACCTGATGCCGTTTATAAGCTCGTTTTACATAATAATAATAATAATAGTAATAGTTTATTTGCCCTAAAAAACTAAATAGATAAATTAACATGGCAAAAAGGAGGCATGCAGATCTAATGCTTAAAGAAAAAAAAACTTAAAACTAAAAAGTATAGGCACTAATACTACGGAAGCGTTGAGAGATCAGCCGGTAGTCTTTTCTTTTCGATTGATAAATTCTTGACTTTTATCTCAAGATCTTTACTTTTATCTCAAGATCTTAACTTTTGTCTCAAGATCTTGACTTTATCTCAAGATCGTGACTTTTATCTCAAGAATTGCGATTTTGCGCATGCGTGATTCATTGAAATCATTGCATTATTGATTATTTACAGTTTACTTTTAGTGCCGTAGCAGAATGCGGAGGTACTGTTGTCTTAGCTTATTCGCTCGCTCGCTCGATCGCTCCTCAGTCTGTCCGTCGGATAACTTGAGAACGGATTGAGATATCGAGCTGAAACTTGGTAGGCAGCTTCGTCTCCCGAAAAGTAAGGCGGGGATTGCTTTTGGGCCATATCGGACCAAGGGGGTGGGAGCTAGGGGTGAAAAACCGAAAAACTACTAATTGCAATAACTCGAGAACTAGTGGAGATATCTTGCTGAAAATTAGTATGCACGTTCGACCTTCAAGTCTGTTGAAAGTGAGGGGGTGCCAATTTCGGGGGATGAAATTTAGGGGATGAAAACCACAAAAAATATGATAACTCCGCAAGGGTTGCACGCAGCTGTCGGAAACTCAACGTTCACACATATATCGGTGAAATCTTGTGGGGGATGCGTTTTTTCGTAAAATCGAACAAATGGGGTGGAAATTAGGGGTAGCAACTCGAAATTCCGCTTAATAAGTACTAGTGGAAATTGGCGTCATTCGATAGCTTTCCATTAATTATTCAAAAAAGATGTCATTTATATTTTGCGAAAAACCACCCTTATAGGCGCTACAACCCCTAACATGCAGAAACACAAAAATACGAGAACTCAAAAACTACTCAACGTATCAAGGCAGAATTTGGTTTGTGAATTTCCAGTGACATTATAGGTGGATGGACAAATTTTCAAAAATATCTAACAAAGGGGATGAAATTTAAGGGTTGAAACTTGAAATTTCTTCAAGTAAATGGTAGCCTAAAATTACGGGGTTCGATAGATTTCGGTCAACTATTGAAAAAAGGTCTTATGAGTTTTCAATCTAAAACCAACCCCTGGGCCATTAACCACCCCTAACTCTTTGCAAGTCGATAATTATATTTTATTTATTTTTTCTGAAACCCTATTGGTTTATTTATGAACAACTGAAGTCAGTAAATACGCAAGGAGTTATGTCACACCGGAAAAATAAACTCACCCCTGTAAATCATAAAGGGGTGAAATCATGAGGTGTTGAAAACATGAATCTACAAATTACCTTAATTTTTAAACGAATTGGGTTAGGGTGGTGAAATTGAAAACACAACTTCCTTTAGGGCATGTGGGGGTGGTGAAATAGGGGGTTGGAGTTTAGGGTTTGAAACGTCCATAAAGCCCTGTAATTTGACACAGAGAAGCAATATCTTCTGCGAAACTGTGACATCTTACACACTGCATCTTCGAGAAGGGAAGATCGAATTTTAGGAGAAAATTATCGAAGGGGATGAAAGTTAGGGGTGGAAACTCGAATTTTCAATGAAGAATGTATAGTTGAAACTATTACCATTCGATAGCTTTCTATTGATGGTACAAAAAAGGTCTTATTCATCATTCGCGAAAAACGACCCTTAAAGGCGGTACAACCCCCTAACATGCCGAAACAAAAAAATGCGAGAACTCAAAAACTGCTCAACGTATCAGGGCTAAATTTGATGTGGTAATTTACAGCGCCACTGTAGGCGGATGGGCAAATTTTCATTAATATCTAACAAGGGGGATGAAATTTAAGGGTTGAAACTGGAAATTTTTTCATGTAAGTGGTGGAATAAAATTATGGAGTTCAATAGATTTCGGTCAACCATTGAAAAAAGTCTTATGAGTCTTCATCCTAAAACCAACCCCTACGCTACTAACAACCCCTAAGCCCTAGCAAGCGGAGTAAATATATTTCATTTATTTTTTTTGCTTTCTTCTAATTTGTTATTAATTTAAAGTGATTTTCATTAATTTTTGACCCATCCACAATTTTTCAACCCCTTTCATGATATGTGAACCCTCAAAGAGCAAAATTTACCCAGACCGCTTCTTTTTCGGGTGATTTCCGCTGGTTAATTTTGTAAAATTCGCGCAGTTTTGCCTTATGAATTGTTCTTGCCTTTTTCACTTTTTCGACCCCTTCGCAATGTTTCAACCCCCAAAAGTCAAATTTGCATAATTGGCTTATTTTCGTGTTATTTTCTGTAATTCTACTTAATTACGATTAATTCTCATCCCTTTTAACTTTTCATCACCCTTTACAATTTTTCAACCCCCTAAGTGTTTATTTTGCAAAATTCACATAATTTAGTTTTCCTTCGGTAATAAATTGAACTCAATTGGATTATGTTTATCTTTTTCACTTTTCCAATCCCCTTCGCAACATTTCAACCCCTAAAATCTAAATTTGTATAATTGGTTTACTTTCGTGTTATTTTCTGTAATTCTGCTTAATTACGATTAATTCTCATCCACTTTGACGTTTCATCCCCCTTTACAATTTTTCAACCCCCTAGGTGTTAGTTTTGCTAAATTCCGATATTTTCGTTTTTCTTCTGTAATAAATTGAACCCATTTGGATGATGATTAAATTTTTCACTTTTTTCATCCCCCTTCGCAATGTTTCAAGTCTTCAAATGCTAAATTTACATAATTGGGTTAATTTGGTGTTATTTTCCGTAATTTTACTTAGCCACGGTTAATCCTGATACCTTTTGATTTTTCATCCACCTTTACGATTTTTCAACCCCCTAAGTGCTAATTTTGCAAAATTCGCATAATTTCGTTTTTCGACGGTTATAAAATTGAACGCATTTGGGATTCAGTTTACCTTTTACAATTTTTCAGTTTCCTTCGCAATAGGTAGGTATAAGTGCTTATTTCAACCCCCACAAAAGTTTTAATTGCATAATTTGGTTATTTTAGTGTTTTATTTCGTAATTCTACTTAATCCACACTTCATTTTCATTCCTCTTGACTTTTCATCACCTTTTTTCATTACCTTGGACTTCTCATTCCCTTTTTCAACCCCCTTAGTGCTAATTCTACATACCTACTTCGCAAATATGATGTTTTTTTGTTAACTCTCTACTGTTTAATTATGTACGGCCAATTTTCATAATTTCGTCTTTTTAACACCACTGTGCGTCTGCGGAGGCACTACTACTAGGTGCAGATTTATAAAATCTGCACCCGACTCCACCAGTAAATTCAGCTCGCCCCTACATACACATTAACAAGGTAAACATCTACAGGGACACACATCGCATTGATATACATCTTTCGTTGGCTTTTGTATAAAATAAGTACATACTTTCATAAGATTATCTATTTGGTACGTGGTAATAACCTTAAATGCCTGTCCTTTCTTTATAATTATTGCCGCTTGCGGGTTGTGGCTGCGCTGTTTGGTGCAGTAGGAGTAGACGTAACACGCTCTGATTGGTCGCTGGCAAGTCTTCTTGGTGAACGCACCAATCAGCGTGTGTGGTTTTTACTACGTCATGCAGTATAAGGAAATAATATGTCACCTCCAGTTTTCTTTTCTTGAATATATGTACCTTATTCATATTTGAAGTTAGAATTTCTATTGAAAATTTTCGCACATTACGCCCTCAATCGAAATTCTGACCTCAAATATGAATATATTCAAACAATATATTCTAGAGTGCTATTCAGCTAGAATTGTAAAGTTCCTCCAGGAAAATAAAATATTTGTTGAAAATACACGAGAAAGAAAGAATTTTAGCTTTAGTACAATATGAATCTCGGTACGAATACATTTTTTTCGAGGGGTTGACAAATGGGTAAAAATCTGTACACCAAAATTTCCATAATTTCTAAAAAATTTCCAGAAAATATGCAAAATCGTGTAAAAATATCCATTTCCGAAAAAATTTCCAAAATTCCTGAAATAAATTGTACAAATTTCTCATGCTTGTGCTTGTACACCAAAATTTCCAAGTTGTCAACCCCTCGATATTTTTAAATAGCTATTTGGAGATCTTTCTTATGGTAACATAAAAGTGCAAATATCTTTTGTGTCGTAAAACCCGATAGAGAACATAATAGCTACCTACTACATAATAATATAAGCAAATGTTAATAATTTTCTATACCCTACAGACCAGGATCAAAATTACGCCCCCCTTATAACTATGGATTCTGGAACAGCTTTATATAGGATAGAGCTTTGAAATTTGCGGTTAGCTGTTAGGAAAATGACCCTGGTAAATATAGATGTAACGTAGATACAATTGGTACAAACAGTGATTAGCAAAATTACGGAATTTGAAAAAAAATGTTCGTCGTATTTGGCCTTATTTAATTAACAAAAAATGCTTTCAGACGGTTAATCGTCAACAATTCAATGTATTTTGGACAAAAATGCAACAGCCTGTGCTTATTTTTATTGATTTTTCAAAAGCATATTAATTTTTCGGTTGCTCGCTCGCTCGCTTGCTTCCTCTGTCCGAGTGATAACTTAACAACTAATAGGTTGTTTTTTGTTTTTAAGGGGTGAAAATTAGGGGTTGCGACTCGAAATTTCGCTTAATAAGTTTATTGCTGAAAATTCACGCCATATTAGATAGCTTTCCACCAAACCACCTTTTAGGGCGTTACACGAAATTACGAAAACTGAAAAACTGTTCAACAGAATAAGGGCAGAAATTGGTGCGGTGATTTTCAAAGACGTAGAAAATAACGGGAAAACTGCCACCAAAATCTAACAGGGGGATGAAATTTAAGGGTTGAATTGAAGTTTTTCGGTAAATTATAGTTAAAAATGACTTAGTTCGATAACTACAGCCATGCTTCATAAGGGAGCTAAGCTCCTTCGAAAAGTTATTTTTTTTAAATTGCTCGGAAAATATGAATGACAGGATTTTGAAATTCGGAGCATAGGTTAGTGTTATAAATAGCTATCTTATGATTTTTTAACTAACTTTTCGAGTGCCGCTTTGAAAGGGCGTTAGCTCCCTTATGAAGCATTTTCGGATATTTGTCCATCGAAATTTTTCTTCTTAGAATAGTCTGAGAAATCACCCCTTGCATTTTCTGCCGCTATTTAAGGATCACCCTGTATACATTGACAAAAGGTTCGTAAAATACAGGGTGCTGCTGATAAAGTATAGAATATTGGCAATAACTACAAGAATTGCTCGTTGCAGAGTTATTGTGAATTATTCCATACTTTATCAGATCTTTTTTTTTACATTATAATTTGGGTAAAATTTTAGAATAGCTCAATTGAGAATTCAAGAGACTTAAAAAATTGGGTCAAAAGTTGGGCAAGAATTTAAATCAATTTGACCTGTCCAACAGATTTTTTCTCTGTAATATTTTTGACGAGAGTGGTGTCAGAGACTTAACATTTACGTGAAAAGTTCGGCAAGAATTTATTACATGTTCAACAAAGTCTCTCAAAAATTGTTTATTCCATATTTTAGCACCACCCTGTATAATAATTGTTTCAACACCCAAAAAAATTAACACGGGGGAATTGTGCTCTTAAACCACCTAAGACCTGAAGAGAATAATTTAACATAAAAATTCTCCCCTACAGCTCTCCCCCTTCAACTGCAAACACAAAAAATTGGCGTGGAGGAAATTTACCCCTTGAACTGTCGATACACATACAACCTGAAGAGACTAATTGATTGTAAAAAAATCACCCTCGCAACTCACCTCCTTCAACCCCCAAAACACAAAAAGTTGACGTGGAAGAAATTTGACTTTTGAAGCACTTACAACCTGAAGAGACTAATAATAATAATCTTATGAGATGAGAATACGGGGGCACTATTTGTGCTAGACTTGCAAGTTTGTAAAATCTGCACCCAATACCACCTAAACGACCACATGATGTACAGGATACACATCGCATTGATGACTTGATGTACCGCCTTAATATTACCATACGTGTGGTATAGGTCGTATCGTCTAGACTTCGATTAGACATTCGAAGGTCTATAACCATCAAGATCTCCAAATAAAGGTCAAGCACCTGCCGTTAATTAGCCAATGAATTCATTTCATTTCAGTCCAGATCTTGACACAATGCACTATAATTTAAATTTATTTGTTTCCCTTCGAGTTTACACATTTCCACTAATTTCCTCAAAAAAAAAATGTATATCCAACGACAACCCCGCAATTATAAACCGATAAAATCGTTTTAAT
This sequence comes from Pycnomerus fuliginosus, assembly GCA_963924575.1. NCBI lineage: Eukaryota > Metazoa > Arthropoda > Insecta > Coleoptera > Zopheridae > Pycnomerus > Pycnomerus fuliginosus. The sequence goes on from OZ004622.1 coordinate 19,911,242, forward strand.
TACAGTGGGATGCGACCATCGGTGTACCCTTTTCCTCGATTGTCGCATTTGCATCGACCACAAACTACATTAATTGCGCCACTAGGGCGACCACAGTGATGTTATGCGACAAATTTGAATGGTCATCTGGCCGGTGGCCTCCGTGAGAACAAAAACGGTATAAGATCGGATATACCTACGGAGATCGTTAAGGAGGGGTCGATACAATAAAATGAATAAAGGTCCTGTGGGAACAACGGGGGAAGACCCTAACAAGGGATTCGAAAATTTACTTTTTTTACAGGCACCACTAAAATAGCGTTTTTAACGTTTGTCCTTGTTGGCACTGTTAAAAATAACTGTCTCTGGCGCCAGTGTCAAAAGTGATTTACTTTAAATTAAAAATTTACAGGTCATAGCCATAAAGTTTCATTACCTTATTATTAGTTGTAGTGAATTAATAAAGCAGAAACTTAAAAAAAAAAATTTTTTGAGCTAAATAAATTATCACTCAACACAATGTCATAATGCATTTCTTATTTTTTTTTCAGAAATGGGAATTGCTCGTACTGTCGAAACTGAAATGGAACGTGGCCTCAGTGACTGGATTCGATTACATCGACCAAATTATTGAGAGGTGTTCGTGGGGCAGTGAAAGCAGTCTACTAAGAAGGCACGCGCATACCCTTGTCTCCATCTGTTATACAGGTAAGATAATGAGATAGCACCTGACGCTAGTTAATTACTTCCACAACGGCACTATTCCTGCTGTCTATTCGAGCAGTTAGCTCAATTATAAACGTCTTAAGGAAGGGTCAGTTCTATAACTGCAGGTTGATTTTATAACCGATTGAAAACAAACTAGTATAATAATGTCATATTCGAACCTTATTATTTGATATTTCTATATTGAAAAGTGGAGTAGGAGAGAAAATAAATGGTTACATTCTGGGCCCTAACAATTTGTAATATTGAGAGAAATGATTGGGCAAATTAAAAAAATGTCTGGTTCAATTGACAGCTGTCGTACCAAAGATATTAAATTTTCGGGATAACTTAGGAACGAATCAAGATATACGGGAATTCTCTCTTAATTTACCGTTTAGGAGACGTCAATGGTGAGCAGTGAAAAACTAACCACCCTGTATGACTCGCGCCCCGGGGTTAAATAATAAAACGAAAAACGTGCCAAATTTGGACTTGCAACTCCAAGTTTCTGTTTCAAGTTTAACGTCCTTTCTTTAGAGAACCCAGACTTATGAAAATGTTTCGAAACCTGAGACTGCCTGACTCATCCATTAATTTTTTTACTGAAATTTCCTCTTTAAAAATTTGATCCAACAACGAACGAGGATTTAAATCTACGGCGGATTCTGGCCAATCAAAAGAAAATTACTACTGTCAGGATTTTGTACTTAAATGAAGTTTTCTCGCGGATCTCTAAAATTTCTGCATTATTTTACCAAGGCACTCGCCACGTACAAAATGCTTGTCTGCACATTTCTTGCGTTCAAAATCGAAAAATGGTCGCATGTTGATTATTACAATTTATCAATTTGACAAGATTTGGAAAGCAATATTTTGTTGCCATAATACCTAATAGAAATTTTTACTTTCCTATTATCAACTATGTTTTCAGCAGTTCCCAAACTTTGAGGAAAATACTAAGGCTCGGAATTTTTGCCAAAATCGTTAGTCGACTAGTCGACTAGTAAAATATCCGATAGTCGAATAAACCGATTAATCGACTATCAAGAATTAATCGACTAGTCGAATAGTCGAATAGTCGACTAGTCGATTAGCCTGTTAGTCGACTAGTCGGTTAATCGATTAGTCGACCGATCAATTAGTCGATTAATCGAATAGCCAACCGATCAATTTCTCGATTAATCGACTAAACAAATTGTCGCCTAATCGTGACCGGTCGGTTGTCTTCGTCCATGGGGAGAGAGTGTTTAAGTTGACAAGTCCCATGTGCCCATAGTGACAAATAATAATCCAATGATTTATGGCCGATTGCACCGTAATTTTAAGGGGTTCCTTAAGTGATCCTTAAAGTCCTTTAAAACCATTGTGTCAACAAACGTACCTATCTACGGAATTAAACGTCACTTATCTTAAAGGAACCCCTAAAAATTACCGTGCAGACTAATCAAATATTCGGCTAGTCGAATAAATGCGATTAGTCGATTAGTCGAATATTCGGACATTTCGACTAGTCGACTATTCGAACATTTCGACTAGTCGACTAATCGAACATTTCGACTAGTCGACTAGTCGAATATTCGACTAATCGGTTAGTCGGTTAATAATTTTTCAATAACCGCGGTTATCGACTAGTCGATTAGTCGATTAGTCGAAATAAATTCCGAGCCTTAGAAAATACTTGAAAATCTTGTCCTGAAGAAAAAGTGTTTCTTATTACAGACTTGTAAAGGGCTTCTTGGCTACATTTTTCATGGTATAGCCGCCCTTAAAGTTACACGGTACCACTCTCTAACACCCTGTATACGACAATTCAACTCATTTCAAATTGACAAATGACGAATTTCTGACCAACCACAGCAATTGGTACCTGTATTTCAACGGCAATTTTGTACTATAGTCTCAACAAAACTTCCGTTGCACGTCATAAATAGAATTTTCGATTTGCACGTTTATCTGATACTATTGATTCATTTAAACTTTTAGGCATCAAATTGCTGAGAATAAAGGAGATAAGAGAGAGCTCCTCAGATAAATGTGCAAATCGTAGTCGTTTATTGATGACGTGCAACGGAAGTTTTGTTGATATGACTATGATATAATAGCTGTTTGATAGCTGTCACAATTTTCATGAAATGTTACAATTTTTATATTAATTCGGCTAATTGCCCTCCGAATATTATTCGTAATTACAGAATTGTCGACTTCCGTGATGCCTGGATACTACTGCATATACTGAGTGAGAATTCTCGTCGTAGTATGCAGTCGTATCCATCCAGGTGCTGTGCTAATAGTATTATACAGAGGGTGTTTCTTGAGTACACCGCCAAACTTCAGGGGGTGATTCTTCATATTATTCTAAGACTAAAATTTTCTATAGACATGTCCTAAAGTGCTTAGTTTCTAAGTTACAGGGTGTCAAAATTCCAAAAAAAAATTGTTTTATGCTGATGTTTCAAAAACTCTTCAAGATATTTTCTTGAAACTTGGTATACGTTTATACCACACATTTTGTACTTTTCCTGTCAAGTAGGATACGCCACTGTTTTTTTTTGCAAATATGAGGCGTATTTATTATCGACTGGTTAAAGCTGCACAAAAGCTTCCTCCTTCATTTTTTCTTTATGATGAGGAAAAAATTAATCGGAAGCCGATAAATTCCAAACAATTAAGATTACCTTGTAATGCTTTAATTAATCTACATTTTAAATATCAGAATGACCAATATGCAGAAAAGCTTAATTATAGTTTAAGGACTATCATGAAAAAATCAAAAAAGAAGAAAATCAAAATGTGCAAACACTTAAAAATTTGCATACCTTGTATCTTGGAAACTAAGCCCTTTAGGACATATGTCCATTGGAAGTTTTCGTCTTAGAATAATGTGAAGAATCACCCCCTGAAGTTTGGCGGTGTACTTAAGGAGCACCCTGTATACAGGGTGACTCAGAACGTTCGCACCATCTTATGATGGAGTATTCAGGATTAAATTTTGAGTCGATCCGTGCTTTTGAAAGTTTTCACTGTCCAATACTTCTCGAGTTATAAAAGATTTAAGAGGACCAATCAGAGATTTCAATTCTAAATTGCTTCATAAGGTAATTTATTGTTAGATGTAGTACTTCCTAGGTAACAAGATACTATCAATGAAAACTTATGTTGTTGTATTTTGTTACCTAGGAAATAGTGCATCTAAAATATTAAATTACCTTATGATTGGTTCTCTTAAATCTCTTATAACTCGAGAACTATTAATTGGACCCTGGAAATTTTCAAAAAGGCAGAGCGACTCAGAATTTAATCTTGAATACTCCGTTAGAAGATAGTGCGAGCGTTCTGAGACACCCTGTATTTAAAACAGTTTGCCAGCCCCGGACTTTTCATTTTATGACGATGTGATACAGGATAGAGGCGAATAGAAACTTTTTATTTTCAAGCAATAAATTTTCATATGAAAATAATAAAAAATAGACATTGTGGGACAGTGAGTAAGCGAAAAAGTTTTGTAGCGCTCGTAAATAACCGAAAATGGTGCCCTACTTTCCTGCACAGTGAGTGTCGCCATATTATCTGCGGTTTTTAAGGACAAATGTTTAATTTTTATTAATTTTATACACGTAAAGCAATACACATTTTAGTTACAATATTTTTCCAGAAAGTCCTTTTTTAAGTTTCAATTTGAAATGCATTATGCAACCAAACGCACAAGTGTTTTTCGCGTTTTATAAAGAGTGATCAAAAACTCTTGCGATCTAGTAGCCCTTGACGTGAGAGACGTAGGTCGTAAACTGCGGAAATGATATGATAATGTCACTGTCAAATTTCGCTTTGAATGATAATTTCAGCAGTCTACGCGTTACGTCTCTCACGGCAAGGGCTACTAGATCGTAAAAGTTTTTGTTCACAGGTTATTAAAATCATTGTTTAAAATAATCAATTAATAGTTAATGCATCATGATTATTCCTGTATGTATTAATAAAAAAATGGGCAGCTACGGAAGCGGCTAGAACCTCCCCACTTGGTGAATGATCCAATCATATCACCCATAAATTTCAATAGTGTCTCCCTAAGTGTTTTGGTAGTTTAGCAAAATTTGTATTACTTATTGCCAAAAGGGCACTAAATTTAACTGAATTTTTGAAAACAATATTCGAAGACTTTTCATGTGCTGATAAAACAAATGGTGGTCATGTTTCAAATTTCATAGACGCCATACCAAAAAGGCGCTTGTTATTGGTTATTTGCCACCAAAATTAAGTAAATTTTATGACTTGCTATACCTAAATTTTACTATGTACTGAGATTTATCAAAATTTTACGATTTTTTTTGACAAAAGGGCTCTAAGTTTGAGGACATTTTTGGAAACGACATTTGAAGTCATTTCATGATCTGATAAAGGAAACGGGAGTTTATTAGACAAATTTCAAAGTTGATATGCCAAAATGACACTTGCCGTTGGCCGATGGCCACCAAAATTAAATCAGCTCTTAGGCGGGCACTGGAATCCCTACCTACCAAATTTCAGCCAAATCGGTTAAGCAGTTTGGGCTGTAGCGTATTATCTAATGTTGTTTCGAAATTTCGAATTTTTTGAATTTATGCCAAAAAGGCGCTAAGTGTGAATACATTTTTAGACATAGAATTTGAAGACCTTTCATATGCTGATAAGAAAAATTGGTGTTCATCAGTCAAATTTCATAGTTGATACGCCAAAAAGGCACTTGGCGTTTGTAGATTGGCAACAAAATTAACTGGGCTCACCAGAAGGCCAACACTAACCCCTGTTCTAAATTTCATCAAAATCTGTTCGGTAGTTTTCGAGGAATCTTGCTCACATACGTACATACACACAGACATTTTTTAAAAACCACTTTTTTGTGATCCTGGGACCTTGAAACTTAAAGATCTGGTGTTATCTCAATTTTGAATTTTGGAGTGGTTGCAGTAACTTCCCATTTTTATATGGTTGTGAGGAGGTTAAAAATGAGAAAAATCAGAAAAGTGGATGGTACCTTCTTCCCTTCTTTGATTTGCGTGTGGTGGTCTTCCTAATCCATATTTACACCTATCTTCTGATAATCGCCCCAATTTTGTTAAAGACCTTGCGTGACTAAAAATCGCGTAAACCCCCCTCGAAGGCACAAACTTGTTAAACCCATTGCGCAACAATTAGTATTCGGGGTACTTAATAGCCGCCGTGAAATAAATGCAATCTCCATCAGCAGCTGTAAAGTAATGCATGAGTGTCACCGAGCCCCTAACTTCCCCCCCTAGCAGCTGAGCTGATATATCCGACATACCGTAGGTGCACAATGATCCTTTCACGAGTCCTGCTGTATCGTGACTCCTGCTGGCCGGTGATATCACAAAATCGAAACAACGAGTCACCATATGTCCCCATTCTTATCAAAAAAAAAAAAATTGGAGTATTTAAAAAAATTTATTATTATTTTTATTGAAGGGACTTATTGAGTTGTTAAAAAGGGCAAGGTGTGTCAGGTCCACCCCTCTCGCTGCATTCTTATAGGAAGCAGCAAGGGATTCTTGTTGGATTTGAGCAACCTGGTTGTTGGACCAGTTGGCAGATGCCGCAGTTACTTTTTTTGTGTTTTGTTTTGGACCCGTTGCGTTGATTGAGAGACGCCAGGTGTGCGGGCGCACATGTTAGCCAGGTATTTAAATCAGACACCATTTTTAAATGGCTTTGTTGCGCCACGTGAGCACGCCAAATTTTCGTTTTAGGTCCTTGTCTGCTAAGAACAAACTAATTCACCCCTACGTCAGATAATGAAATCAAATTATTGTTTTGTTTTAATAGAGTAGAAGTTTAAGTTGTACATCTTCCAAATAACTATTTAAAATCTACAGAAAAGAAGAAAAAGAAATTGCTTTGTTGGACGCATCATTTATTTGGAACTTAAAAACGAAAACTATAATCAGGAGCACCTCAAACCAAATCTTTCTAATGACAACAGGGTTAAATACTCAGAAAACTCATCTAATGGGCAATTACGGTACTTTTGAATTAGTAATCTGATTGAAAGACCTCTGACGAATTTTTGCGTTTTGGAATATAAGCAGTCCTAAGGCAATAAAATGAAGTATCAGTATTAATGTTGATGACGTATGAGCTACGTTATCACGAAAAGAACAAGCCAACCTGTCCATTTCATTCCTGTTTAATTTCGTCAATCAGTCCTATTCTGTAACTTGGTTGACTTTAGTCAGTGCTGAAATGAATTGAGAGAACTGATTGGAAAACGTGACCTTTATTTACGTTGTTCTCTTGGAGATATCAATTTAATGTCAATATTTTTCCCAGTCAATTGAATGGAAGCAAGCCCCAACCATCACTTGCTCAAAATGATGACAAATCCAAGCCAACAACGTAAACAAAATAAGTCATATTCCCCAATCAGGTCTCTCAATTCATTTCAATGTTGATTGAAGTCAACCAAGTTACAGAATAGGACTGATTGTCAAATCTAATTCTCTAACAGGTGACAACTGTCATATATTCTTGGTGTTCTTCCACCAAGAAATTGTACAAAAAGTGTGATCGCTAGCACATACGTCATAATTTTTTTTAAATTTCTTTTTGAAGCGAAATATTTAATAAAATATAAAACAAAAACGACGGATCTCGATCAAATTTGGTTATTTTTCGTATTATACCAATCAATAAGTAAGGAAATTTGTGACACACCGTAATGACCTATTCCATTCTTCTAAAACTTTGCATCTTCTCGAAAGTAGCAGATGTAGGTATAAGAATTCTAAATCTTTTAAATATTTCCTAGACAAATTCCACGTCTTCTAAATTTTACACTACAACAAGTAGGTAGTAGAAGAAAGAGGATTAGGGAAATTTGAGGGATTTTTTTTGGTCGAACTCTAACAGTTTTCTTACTATTTCGCGACTAAGAACAAGAATTAAAATCAGGAAGACGTCCTCTTCAATATGAGCTAGAAACAGAAACCTTTTTCTCAAAATTAGCCAGACTCATTCAGTTTGATTTTCCTATAAGGCCGTTTGTATTTTTCAAAAAACAGCAGAGATGAAAAAGTTTCATGTTTATTTTTAGAAGAAAGAGAACTATAGAAATTGTTTTGTTGAAACCTTTAGGCATTAGAAAGTTAGAAGCAGAAACTAAAATCGAAAAGTAAGGACATGAGATATATTTTCAATTTTCTACATAGGTACTACCCATTTACCGACGCTAATTACGAAGCTTCTAAATCTTTCTAAAACAGCACTGATGGATCATTCAAGAGATAATTTTTACAAGAGATTTTTGAAATTTATTGACATTAAAATTCTTATTAGAATAGTTTGATTTTAAGACCTTGTTGATAGTAGTATACCTACCTTAAAATATCATTTAAAAAATTGGCAGCTACGGAAGCGGCTAGAACCTCTCCGCTTGATGAATAATCCAATCCTACCTCATACAAATTTCAATCCATATTTCCTGGACTTAACAAAAATTTTAATTTTTTTTGCCAGAGCACTAAGTTTGAATACATTTTTGGAAACAGAATTTGAAAAGAATCTTGTGCTGATAGAAACAAAATTTCACGGTTCACGTGCCAAAAAGGTATTTGTTGTTGGCCGATTGCCACCAAATTTCAACCAAATTGGTTTAGTTGTTTGGGTTGTAGCGTGTTATTTAGTATTTTCTTCAAAATTCCGAATGTTTGCATTTTATGCCAAAAACAGAATTTGAAGACCTTTTGTATGCTCATAAGAAAAAATGGTGTTCATCATTAATCAAGTTGCATAGTAGATATGCCAAAAAGACACTAGGCGTTTGGGGATTGGCATCAAAATTAACTGGACTCATCTGCAGGTCAACACTAACCTCTTTGCCAAATTTCACCAAAATCCGTTTGATACTTTTTGAAAAATCTTGCTCACATCACATACGTACAGCTTAGAAATATGAAAATGGTCATCCAGAGCTGAAAATTTTGCTGGCCACCTAACGTTCGCACAGCAGTAGATAGGTAAATATTCTGAGCTGTGGGTGAGCATTTTCACAATTCTAAAAACCACTTTTTCGTGGTCTTGAGAGCTCCAAACGTAAAGATTTGGTGTTAACCCAATTTCGAATTTTGGACTGATTACAGTCACCTTCAATTCTTATGCCGGTTGTGGAGAGGTTAAAATGTCTAAAACCTTTAAAAATTATTAGAAAACGGTCAGTTGTGGCATGCAAACGTTTTCTGCTAAAATTCGACAGCGTAATATTGGCCAATTTTTTCGTTTTCTTGGTAGCACTACTGTTAAATGGTATTTCAGGTGGTTAAACGTTGATTAATAGAGTACCTATTGCAGTGAAAGACAAAATTTTTTGAAACCATAATTTTCGGAAAGTACGATAAAAAGTAGATAGTCTAACGCTATTAGAAGTAGTCATTGCGAATAATTATGTCAAAAAAGTGAAAAAGTAGTTTAAAATTTCGCCTTTCCTTGCCTTTTTTCCTATTGGTGTGACGTCAATACCCGCGCAATCGTGCTTCGTGCTTCGTTTTCAAGTGTCAGTTTTTGTCATCAAAGTGTCCTGCATTCAGGCATGTCTTTTTCGATCGAGTTCAACAAAAAACGGAATTTCTATCAACTTTCATATTTCGTATTTTCCAAAGGGTGTTTTGCTAGTCTCGTTGAAGTATTAGGTATGTACCGATATTTGACTTTAAACGTGTGTGGTTTAGTGTTGAGCAAATTACATTGGAGTATCTACAGGCTGTCACTGCAGGAATCTTCGGCTTCTTCAATGTTCGTTTTTTTGGACACAAGTTGACAAAGCTCTTACAATTACAAAGCAAAATAAAAGGTTAGATTTATGTCAAAAATTATTTATTCACATCTAACCTATTATTGGTTCGTCTGGCAACGAATGCTAGGATTTGATTTTACGTATTCTGCTTTGGTTAAATCTTATGATTCTCCTTACTACTAGGGATGATTGGTTGTTTGGTGACCAATTATACAAATTTTCCCTCGGGGTATGACGTCATCTAAAACCAACGTTTTGACCGGAAGCTCCCATTTATAAATTTTTTTCTCGAAAACGGTGTGGAATTGAGTGAAACAAAGAAATACCTACGACCTTTCTCATTTTAAAAGTAGTATCTATTCCAATGTTTTAATTATTGAGTTGCAATAGTCTATTAGAGGCATCTCTAGGTAGGAGGTAGAGGCCTGCACGGGCCGGGCTGGCCCGGAAAAAGCCCGGCCCGGCCCGGGCCCGCATACGGGCCGGGTCGGGCCGGGTCTAATATCGTCGATTAATATCGTGGACATGGGCCGGGCCGGGCCCGCATATGAATCGAAACGGGCCGGTCCGGGCCCAAAATGATTGCGATTGCAAATTATTCGAATCAAATCTCGTTTTCGAAATAATATATTTGGTTAAAATATACGATCATTTAAACGGCAAATTGTTGATCAAAAACGATCTGAGATTTCGCAGCGTTGCATTTACTGATGTCGGCTCGCAGGTTTCAAGTTTCTAGATAACAACAATGAATCCTAAATTATATTACGTTACGCTTTAATCAGTTTTGACTCAGGATTCAACTTTCAGATTTTGAAATATGGTAATGTAAAAAATATATTCTGGATTCTGAAACTAAAGTTATCATGAAGGTGAGTATAAAATATCGTAAACACTTTTAAGGAACGCCTAATTTTTCTGCATACATACAAGCTGCCGGGCCGGGCGGGGCCATTGCCGGGCCCATATATCAGTCGGGCCGGGCCGGGCCGGGCCTGACACAATATGTAAGTAATTCAGATCGGGTCATACCGGGCTGTGACTTCTGAGTAACGGGCCGGGCCGGGCCCCTAAAAATCGGCCCGTGCAGGCCTCTAGTAGGAGGCGCTAAAAATTTACTATTTTAACGCCTTTGCTTTGACGTTGCCATAATGTCGAAAATACAAAACCATAATCACTTCTTCTATTTAGCGGCACGGTAAAATGTTACTCGAAACTTATTGATGGTTTCAATAATTTCAGTGCATGAAGGGAGCCAGTCTACGCAGTAGGTAAAACAATCCACTTGTATTATCGACTCTTGTCAGTTTTGAGATTGCTGTGACACAAGAATGACAAATAACGACTAACAAAAATAATTTGTCACAAAATGTCATGAGATAAAAGCGCCCAAAAGCACCCGATCTAGTGCATTAATCACCAAAATAGGTAAAACTGGCGACCGTGGATTCGAGTAAGTGTTCACAGATGTCCTTCTTTTATTAAAATCATCAATAGAATAGACCATATTCACAAGGTCAACGCCATCTATGATCAGTATTGTATTCCGCATAATTTTGGGTTGGTCTAACTGATTATAAACTGTCACTTGTCAAATATGTCACTTTTGCTTCGCGTGTTTTCTCGTTTTACAAGTGCTCAGTATGTAGCGTTAATGCAACAATCCAAAAGGCAACAGGGTATTCAAAACATAAGTGAAAGCAGCTCATATCGCTCGATTGTCAAAAAATATAACCTAACGGTTAAGTAGTAGTAGTCAGGGAAATATAAGTTTGTTGGTTGGTATTATATCGTAATACAACTCTCAAAATGGCTTGCGCATGCCCATAACTGACGTTGAATATTGTCTATTGATGATTTTAATAAAAGAAGGACATGATACTTACTCGAATCAACGTGATTGAACGAAAATAACGGTCAGTCTAAAGGTTGCCAATTTTGGTAATTAATGCACTACATCTGGTGCTTTTAGGTACTTTCATCTCATGACATTTTGTGACAAACTATTTATAATTTTATGTGTCATTCTTGTGTCATAGCAATCTTAAAACTATAGCACTACTGGCAGAGCCGATAATACAGCCGGACTGTTTTACCTACTGCGTAGACTGATTCCCTTCATGCACTGGAATTATTGAATAGACCCTTTTGTATGTTAAAATAACAGGCATTGACAGATTTGCAACTAAATCTGGATAGTCTTGTTCAAGGCCATCGATCTTCATTTTGTCTCCTTCAAATGGTGACGGTTCTTTTTCTTTGACATGTGTCAATAATTCTGTAAAATTATGACTTTTTGACGGAACTGGATTTCTGAATTGAAACTCGTGTCTTTGATTGTTTGTTTTTTTTTTAACATGAGGGCTTTAATTTTGGATAGCTTGATTGTGAAATGCTATTAAAGTTTGAAGAAAACGAAAATAATTGAAAAAGGGCCGGGGGGGTTCTATTATCTTGGTTTTCATCAGTCAGTCTTCAGTTCCTGCAAACTTAACAATAGTTTCTCCCGAATTGAACGGTAATCGGTGTATATTGAATCTTGAAGGCCTTAAGGGTGCCTGGTGCCCCACCGTCTGGAGCAGCCGGCGAGACATGCAGATGCGCCCTCCAAGGGTCGCGTGCCCCGGTCGCACATCTCGGGTCACAATGGCCAATCCCAGACGGTATTATGTCTTTGCATTCGCGCAGCATCTTGGTAGACGACACGAGCCCGACCAGGTGTTGTGCAAGTACTTTAGTCAGGGAGCCCCGCCGTTGCATTGTTTAGGAAACTGAGGTTGGTACAACTGGTTGGCTGGAACCTCTGCTACTGCTGCAGTCTTCTCCTTTGTGTTCTGGGGTGCAAGACGACTAATCGAAGGGTGGCAAAGAAAAAGTTGGCTCGTTTACCACCCCTCCGGTCAGACTTGAAAGTTTTTGATTATGATTACGGCTTTTGTGCAAACGACTGGGTGGTTTCTGGAGGGTTGGGGGACGGCTACCGTTAAGAATAAGGCGCGCATCTGTACCGTTATGTTTATTTTCAGCCACAATGGACTGATGGATAATGGATATTGTAACCAAACTCATTATTTGAGGACCTACCGTTCAATTATTTACTTTTCTCGCGAGCGATTAAATAATGAATAATCGACAGGTTTTGACTATTAATAGCCTCTTCTCAGACGGAAACTGACCGAGACAGGAGGTGTGAGTGAAATAAGTTAATGAAGGTCAGGAATCGTGATTGAGAAACCTGATCAGACTCTTTTCTCTGCCGCTTTATAGCTTATCTTTCGGTATGTTTGAGTTTTACGATATGGAGATCACTAATTTCTTTCCAAGGAAGTAATAAAATATTCATGCCTAGATTATAGATCTAAATATAGTTGAGTCTCCCTAACTTGCGGAATTAGTCTACACATAACACAATACTTATTATAATTTAGAGAATTTCTGCGAATTGGCATGGTTTCCTTCCACGGAGTAATATAATATTCCTCCTCATCGATCGAAAAATCGAATCGCCAAAAACATCAAATCTTTACGTTTTAGGATCCTGGGAATCCGAAAGTGTGTTTTGAAAAAAGTATGTCTTTGCTCAAATTGAACGAAATTTGGTCTACATATTCAGCGTCCAATTTGTAGGTGCATTTTAGATCTTGAGCTTGAGATCGGTTCATGGAAAGCGGCTTTTTGGCACATCAACCCTCATCCTTTACGTGACCATATGCTTCTAAAATTGTATTCACACTTGGTGCTCTTTTGGCGAAAAAACGGTGCCTTGAAAAAAACGATGTATATTTTTTACTTGATTTGGTAGCTGATTTTTTTCAAGTCGAAAACCTTGGTGCCAATTTTTCGAAAAATGTCATTTTAGTGGCAAAAGGTCCATTTTTGTATTTATTTTAGCAAAATAGCAGTTTCTTATTATCGTACAATTTTTTCGAAAAAATGTCATTTTAGGGGTGAAAACATTTTTATTTAATTTGTTTGTCCTGTATTTTGTATGTTTGTCGCATCCCATTCTCCTCCGCATGGTTCGGTTCGAATAGCGATACGGGGTCGATGCCCATCTCTCTCCGACTAGGGATGTTTACACAGTCCACGTGTTTATCATAATTCTCGTGATAATTCCTCGATACGTTCAACCTGGGGGGCTGATCACTAGTGGAATTAATTGTACATCCGGCTTGGAATTAATTCCGGAATTATGGAATTATTACGGAATTATTCTGGAATTAATGGAATTAGTTGGAATTAGCCGGAATTAGTTGGAATTAGCTGGAATTAGTTGGAATTAGTTGGAATTAGCTGGAATTATTTGTAATTAACTGGAATTATTATGGAATTATTTGGAATTGATATGGAATTAATAAGGAATTATTTGGAATTGATAAGTACATAATTTAAAAGGAATTAAAGGAATTAGTTGGAATTAGCTGGAATTAGTTGGAATTGGTTGTAATTGTTTGGAATTAATGGAACTAAATCGGAATTAGTGGAATTAGAATGGAATTAATGGAATTAGAATGGAATTAATGGAATTAGAATAGAATTAAAGGAATTAGTTGGAATTAGCTGGAATTAGTTGGAATTATCTGGAATTAGTTGGAATTAAGTGGAATTATTTGGAATTGATAAGTATATCATTTAAAAGGAATTAAAGGAATTAGTTGGAATTAGCTGAAATTAGTTGGAATTATTTGGAATTAATGAAACTAAATCGGAATTAGTGGAATTAGAATGGAATTAATGGAATTAGAATGGAATTAATGGAATTAAACTGGAATTATTGGAATTAATTCCCGATTGGAATTAATTGTACACAATTTTTTTGAGTGATCAGCCCCCCAGTTCAACCTACTATCGGGTGTCCCAAAAAAAACCGGACAAAATATTTTTGGGAATAAGTCTGCCATTTCTTAACCGATTTGGATGAACGTGGTCTTAAATTAAAGCCAAAGAACCAGGCTTTCGACTGTATGAGAAATTACGGCAGATGGCGCTGGCGTAGTAGTCCTATTGATACTTGTTTTGAAGGTTTATTTTAGCTGCATGGGGATTGGTCAGTCAACGACCAATCGGTATGACACTCCAATAGCCTTGAAGATCTTTTTTTCTTGTTCAAAAATCCTTTTTCAGAAGTCGATTTGGCTTAAGCATTAATTTTCTGTAATTTAAAAAAAAAATGTGTTTTTGGGTATTTTCACGCATTAATGGCCATGACCAAAGAACAGTAATGCAATTAAATCTTAATTTTCAGTTATAAATGAGCGAATATGGTGAAAACAGTGGCGCAGATGCCAGTGGGGGGCAACTGAACAGTTATCATTGAAAATTAAGCCCTATGTGTATCAATGTTACTTTAGTCATGGTTATGGAATCTTGAAAATACGCAAAAACACTTTTTTTAGAAAATCACAGAAAATTAGTGCTTACGCCAAATGAACTTCTGAAAAAAGATTTTTGAAGAAAAAAGAAAGATCTTCAAGGCTATTTGGGTCTCATAACCATTGGTTGTTCCCCGACCAATCCCCACGCACCTAAAATAAGCCTTAAAGACAAGTATCAATAAGGCTACTACAGCAGCGCCATCTGTCGACGTTTCTTGCAAAGTTCGAAAGAAGCTTGATTCTTTAGCTTTAATTTAAGACCAAGTCTATCCAAATCGGTTAAGAAATGGCTGACTAATTTCAAAGATTACTTTGTCCGTTTTTTTTGGGACACCCGATATATTTTCAAATTCTTTGAAAAAGTTGAAGTTTCTACCGTCTCCGAGATCGCTAGTTTTTTAGTTTCTTTAATCTTTTCCCTAAAAATTTTTTGGTTCATAACTAGTGGGGAGAATGAGACTTATTTTTTTAGTTTTTCCCAGTGCCGATTTACGATAGTTTAGGGCCTGAGTCGCTGAATATTTTTGCCCCCCCTCCCCCCAACTAGTTCCAAAAATTTCACTGAAAATCGCACGATACTAATCATTATCCAATAGAAAAATTGATTTCTGTGTGTTTACCATGGCAACTCGAGGATTTCCTGGAAATTTTTGATACCTACCTAGACCAACCTAAACGAAATTAATAAGTGGAAATTTTTATGTCAAATTAAATGTCAAAAATCATTTCTATTCAATTTCTGTGGCTGTATCGTTGCTATTTTCTTACCGAATCTGCATTCGAGCATTAATTCATTTCCTGGAAATTTTAGTCGTGCATCCCAACAACGTAATCGGGCCCTCGTGTTCCACTCGGGCCGATTAATACGTTGTTGGGATGCACTCCAAAAATTTCCGGAAAGAATTAATGCTCTTGTGAGATTATAAGTGAATACCTATAAATATATTTTTTTTATTTTAATTTATAACGTCAAACAGTTTCACAAAATTGAAGTGGACACAAAAACAGGAAAAAATGGAGAATAAAGTTTGCAAATTTTACGCATGATGCGGTCTAAGAGTTTGATTTCCCACGAGTAATGAGTGTCTACCCGGAAGAAAAGAAAAAGACATTCCAAAAGTGGTGAGGACATTCTGAAACGTAAACTTCGTTTGTCTTACTAGTCCAAATTTTTCCACAATATTGTTCTTCTTGGCGATTTTGCACATAAATTTGTGCGGTATACGTTTTTAATTTATTCAAGAAAATAATTACTTTGCCTACGTCAAAAATTATGCTCAGCAATAGAGGGTCGAAAGTGGTATTAGGTATTATTGATGGAAAACTCATGACTTTCCTAATCGTAAAACAGGAACGTTTGGTAGTTTTACGTGCCTTTTTAAAGAAATATAATAAAATTGCAGCACCGTGGCAGTATTTTTGTTTGTACCGCTTTTTTATATTTATTTTTAATTTTACGAAGATTGTTGTGTTCCTGATTTTCTTATCTACCTCGTATTATGTATTTACAGACATTTGAATGAAAGCTTCCAACAAAATATTCCCACATGTGATGTCACAAAATTAGTTTGAATCGCGAATGAATATTAATATTGATAAATTGTTAGTAGCGCTGCGGAGGCTGTAGATAGTTACAACCAATGATTTTGTATTACGTACTGTAGATATAACTACTACTACAACTAATTAATTAATCTCATTCCCGTAATTTTCCAAAGTTGTTAATAAAAATAGTTAATAATTTTTTTATTCAACATACTAATATTATATTGTACTTGTTAATATTCATACCTTTTCTATTTTTAAACGTTCGTGTAGTTACTTTATGATTTCCCTCACTAGAGTGAATTTTATACAGGGTGTCCCAATTGTCTGAATTCGGTCGATAACTCCATTGCTGTTAGAGATAGCGAAAAATTGTTAAATACAAAGTTGCAGAGGGTCAAAAAATGCACATTTTAAAAATACAATCCTGTATACAAGCTGTCCCACTAAGGAGTAAGAACACAAACATAGGTTTTTTTAAATGGAACACCCTGTATTTTAATTTTTTATTGGACTCTATGATGAATTCCAAGTAACATTCATTAATCATGTTTTCATCTGAAGCGAATGGTTTAGAGGATATTGGTAATTTTGTGGGAAAAATTACTTTTGCAGTACTTCTTTTAAAAAATCACCCCACAGCCAATTTTCAACCTTTGGTTTTGTAAATTTAGCATGTCATTAAGGTAGATTTGGGCTATCTTTCAAGTGCTTGAAAACGGTCTTAGCTTCTTAAGTTCGTCTCCAGTAACATCATGAACTTTCAAAAATGTAGAGATTTAAATTTCGAAATTTTTAAATGGCACCACTATCAAATGTTATAGCCATAAGCTGTAACAGTAAATTTGCTTTCGTTTGATATAAAATGTCCCTATATCCAAGTCTCGAATTTTTCGTTTTATTCAGTAAATTATGATTTTTAGGAATTTCCATTTTTAGCTTACAATAATGTTTTTGAAAACCTGCTGGGACACATGTCACAATAGATGTCACAAATTCTGCGTTAATCCTGCGTTAATTAACCATAAATTGTGATCAAGTGTTTTTTTAATGTTCATTTATGGAACGCAAGACTGTACCTACTCAAAAAAGTTACAGCATTTTCAGCCCTTAGGTACTTACCAAAGTGAAATAAATAGATAAAAATTGCACTTTTAGAATAGGTAGGTACTTTTTTAATTACTTACTTACCGACTTAATTTTTTGGGTCATTTAAAAAACAACAGATAGGTACTCTGTTAAAATAAAGTGATTATAATGCCAATGATTTGGCTTTGATGATGAGCAGTTTGTGTTCAAAACACGTTAGCTGTTGAAATAAACGGTATAGTGGGCGTTTCTGGTGATTGTTAGAATAATTACGCTTTGTTTTTACAGACAGAGAATTTATTGCAGGTCCTGTTTGTAGCCCAAAGGCAATTGGGCAAATTATCAAACGCAACTTTAAATATTAAATCTATAGAAATTGTAGTTCGACTGATAACACGTTTTACACCTATAATGAAATGTAGTCAGGGCCAACCGTCTAAAAACATCAGGAAGAAAAAGATGAAAATTGCGTTTTACTGAATAAATCGAAAAATACTAGACTTGGATATAGGAATATTTTATATTAAACGAAAGCAAATTTAATTTTACAACCTATGGCTTTAACATTTGATAGTGGTGCCATTTAAAAATTTCGAAATATTAGCCTCTACATTTTTGAAGGTTCATAATGTTACTGGAGACGAACTTGAGAAGCTAAGACCGTTTTAAAGAGCTTCAAGTATAGCCCAAACCTTCCTTAATGACATGTTAAATTTCCAAAACCAAAGGTTGAAAATTGGTTGTGGGGTGATTTTTCAAAATAAGTACTGCAAATGTAATTTTTCCCGCAAAATTGCCAATATCTTCTAAACCATTTGCTTTAGATGAAAACATTATTAATGAATGTTACTTGGAATTCATCATAGAATCCAATAAAAAATTAAAATATACGGTGTTCCATTTAAAAAAATCTATGTTTGTGTTCTTACTCCTTAGTGGCACAGCCTATATACAGGATTGTATTTTTAAACTGTGCCTTGTTTGACCCTCTGCAACTTTGTATTTAACAATTTTTTGCTATCTCTAACAGCAATGGAGATATCGACCGAATACAGACAATTGGGGCACCCTGTATATGAAAGATTAAATTTGCGTTTTTCCCTAATTTTGTTTCTATAAAGACGGTGACTCGATTGTTAGTAGCAAAAATTAAGTTGGCCAGTATATTGCTTCGAGTGTTTGTTGGTAAAAGTGGAAAATTTTAAAAAGTTTAGAACTAAGTATTTCTTGAACATAAAATAATATAATTCTATAATATTCTTAGCACATTCTTTGTCATAAATAAATACAAGTACCACCCTAACGCTGGAATTTACATTTGCCAGCTGTACGAATGAAATTTTGCATATAAAATTGTGTGACGGATGTTTTGCATTTTTTGTAATAGTAATATAAATTAAAACTTAACGTCAATCTACACAGTTAGAAAACCTTTAACAAAAGTAACAAATTCATGACAAAATACTTTGTCATTCGAGGTCCACACCCTTGTTTGTCAAGCAACTTAGTTAACTTTGTTTGTTAAGTATTGGAACAAATAATTCTGTAATTTATTACAAATTTTGTGTCACTGTCAACAAACATCTGTGTTTTACCATTACTTGGTATTTTGTAAACATGAACAACCCCATTTGTTAAAGCCTATGTCGCTTTGTTAACTTTAACAAACCTAGTTGTCAACATCTAACAAAGCGATTTGTTAATTCTCACAAAGTTTCATGTAGAATTTTACAGTTGTCAACAAATTTTGGTGTAAATTTTAACAAAATTATCTGTTGAATTTTACACAGTTTTCAACAAATTTTGGTGTCAGTTTTAACAAAATCATCTGTTGAATTTTACACAGTTGTATGTTAAGCTGAAGTTGGCGGGAAATAAAAAAAATTAAACCTGAAAAACAAATTTATTGGTTAAATAGTTCAAAAATACAAAAAACGTTTAAACAGAGCTGAAATAATAATTTGGTACAATATATAACTCAACTGAGTCATTTTTTAACGACTGATGAAGTTCGTGACTGTCCTTGTACACTAATGTATTTAACTCAACAACATTTAAGTCATTTGTGGAATTAACACAAAAAGCAGAAAAATGCTTATTAAAATAACTAGTTATCCAAATGCGAGTAACAAACAAAACTAATGAATCGATCAAAACGATCTCTAATATTTGTTCAAAAATCGGTAATTCGTTAACAAAACCTGTACAGATAAAGAAACCACTCCTATAGTGATAACCCACTTTTAACCATTTTGTAATTTTAATACTTATATCATCTGGTAGGTCTAAATGTGAATGAACTAACTCTCTGTAAGCAAATTTGTTCCTCTTGGGAATTCATTTCATTAGGTACTTATCATTCGCGATTCTCGACAAGAATTCTTCACAATACCGTCTATCACAATACACAGCTCACTGTCACCATTCACCAAAGTTACTTTTCCAAGGAAATTGTAAAATGCTCAATGGCGCCGGTCCGTCTTAGTGATTGCCGCCGCAGACTGGATTCTACTGGAACCTGCATTGCGCAGTGCGCATGCCCGCCGGCATCCAACAACAAATCACTGCTTTAAATTTACAAATAGGGGTGTTTTTGTAAACCGAATTTTGTCAAACTTTGTTAATTTATAAAATAACAAACTTTTTGGTCTTTTTAACGAACATTTATGTCACGAAACTGTTTGTTATTAAAATTTGTTAAAGCTACAAATTCGTATGTCCAAAAGTAACAAAATTATATTTAACAAAGTACAAAATGTCTTTAACAAAACTTATATTTCGTACTGTGTACTAATGCTAATCTTCTATCAAGTTCTAAGCCCAGTACTTCAGTATTTCCTTCAGTGATATTTACGCCAGAATATTACCAGCTGAAATTAGGAGATTTTGAAAATAATGGGTCAATTTCAAACGCTATTTGGGTGTAAAACCATTTATCGGGTTGGCATCACTGTTTAAATCTGCTTTTTTAAAAGTTGCAATTAGATTTTTCTCTAGAACTACAAAATATATAAAAAATCGCTCGAACTTTTATTTCGAGGAAGACACCAAAAATTTTACAATGTACCCCCTATCTCCCCTCCCGCCAACCTCAACTTCAAAATTTCAACATAAAAGTAAAAATCCATCCGCGAATTGCCTTGTTGTATATGTATAGGTACGAAATAAAACTCCTCGAAGTCTTGCCATGTAATAATAATTTAAATTAAATTTTACTTAGCTACATGTTTCGTACGTTGAGACGTACATCATCAGGCTAAACTGGTTAAAAAAGTTGTTAAATATTTTTTTAAAAACTTGAAGAATTGTTACGCCATTCTCGACTAAGTGCTAAACATACATGGCAAGACAAAGATTTTATACAGGGTGTTCCAATGAAAAGGAGCCACCCCAAATATTTCGTAAATCAAATAAAATATGAAAATTCACTCGGACAGGTCGATTTTTATTTGGAGGGGGACACTTAAATCCATGCTTGGCGAAATTTAAATACTCACCCCCTAACCCCCACTTCAAAATTTTAAATGGCAGCCCCCCACTTGTGATACATCATTTGAAAGCTAATTTCATTGCCAATCTAACGCTGTAACAATTTTTCATATTTGTTCAACTCTAGCGCAGCGCCATCTATGGTCAAATTTTAAATTACACAAGGGCCCTTTGTGATACATCATTTGAAAGGGTTTGAAATTCTCTGTAAACTGATGTAAAGAATTTTTGAAATCCACCCACTCGTTCAAGAGTTGTAGCGAATCGCCTTTAAGGGTGTTTTTTTTTGCAAAATATGAATAACACCTTTTTTGAATCATTAACGGAAAACTATCGAAGGACGCCAATTTCGACCAATACTTATTAAGCGAAATTTTGAGTGACAACCCTTATTTTCCACCCCCTCTGTCCGAATTTGCAGAAAAAACATCCTCCGCAAGATTTTATCGAAATATGTGTGTACGGTGGGTTTCAAATAGCTGCGTTCAACATTTGCGAAGCTATCATATTTTTTATGGATTTCATCCCCGAAATTAACATCCCTTCACCTTGAAGGTCGAACGTGCACACCAAGTTTCAGCAAGACACCTCTACTAGTTCTCGAGATATTGCAATTAATAGTTTTTCGGTTTTTCACCCCTAACTTAGGGATACGCAACTGTATAGCAAGTTTCAACTGATATCTCAATCCGTTCTCAAGTTATCCGACGGACAGTGTAGAGGAGCGAGCGAGTGGACGAATAATCAAGAACAAGATTCTGCTACGACACTAAAAACAATAATACATTGAGTACTAAGTAGAAAGCAGTTACTAAGATAATTATTAGCCAAAGCCACGAAGTAGCCAAAGCAGACTTGAGGCTATTAATAGCATGTCTAACCATAGTGGAATTAATCATATGGTTAGATCTACAATAAGGTGTTAGAAATTGTCTAGAAAAACGAAAAATTTGTTCAAATTCATAGAGCACGTTGGAGTTGAATAAATATCAAAAAGTTTTGGACTAATATAATAAAATGAGCTGTCAAATGATGTATCATACGAAGGCATAGAACGGACACGAGTAAAATATTTTCATATTTTCGACTTCGAACTCGAAATTTCGACTTCAAACACGAAATTTCGACTTCGAACTCGAAATTTCGACTTCATACCCAAAATTTCGACTCAGAACTCGAAATTTTGACTTTGAACTCGAAATTTCGACTTCAAACTCAAAATTGAATCTACTGCGCAAGTCCTACTTCCTAACTCGAAAATTTTATTAGTGCGCATTTGCCTATGAAGTCGAAATTTCGAGTTCGAAGTCGAAATTTCTTGTTCAAAGTCGAAATTTCGTGTTCAAAGTTGAAATTTCGTGTTCAAAGTTGAAATTGCGAGTTCGAAGTCGAAAATATGAAAATTTTTTGCTCGTGTCCGTTCTATGCCTTCGTAGTATCACGTGGTTGCCATTTGAAATGTATAAGTTGGGGAGGGGGGGGGGGGTGCGTTGCACAATTTTCCTTATAAATTCTCGTTATATGGATTATGGATGCAAAAATATCGATATACTTATCAATCAGTCCTATTCTGTAACTTGGTTGAGTTCAATCAACATTGCAATGAAATTGGGGAATGTGACTTTTGTTTACGTTGTTGTCTTGGAGATATTAGGCAATATCAATGTTTTCTTGAAATTTGTCAACATTTTGAGCAAGTGATGGTTGGCACGTGCTTCCATGTCAATTGACCTGCGAAAAATATTGACATTAAAATTGATATCTCCAAGGGAACAACGTAAACAAACGTCACGTTCTCCAATCAGTTACCATTTGACAAGTAGTGCATCCATGAGGACTCAACAAGGTAACCAAGAGACTACGAATCGTATTTTGCAGATTATTTTATAAATTAAAGTATTGAGTGAGTAAGTAATGTCAAGTTGACGTTGTAGTATTATCGCTGTAATCAGGATTTGATTGGTTACCGGTATACTAAATGCTGGTGGCACTGGATGTCGGAGATATTCTCTGAATGTTCAAATAATACAACATACCAGAGAATAATATTCGTAATTCTTTTTGCGCAGTAATTTTAATGAAGTCGGTTTTATTTATTTTCACTCGATTATCAGTGATGGGTTTTGAGGGTGAAAAGCCAGGTTGCAGGCATCGGCATATCCGCTTGACCGCCCCGGGAAGTAGATTGCGTTTTATTGCCGCTTCGGGTGTAAAGTTATCTGCAATGGGCATTAATCAGGTGGGGTGACTCAAATAGGCGAGGTGACGCAAGTTCAAGTCCGGGCACCACCCCAAAACACTCCGGATCCAGATGTGTGATCCGGCCCCAGCTGGACGTTGTCCTAATCACCCCTTCCGCTAATAGCTCTGACCACAAAAATTTCAATTTTTTTAATAAAAAGTGCCAAATAATTATATTATCGTCTATGCAAATCCACGAGGGGCAGGTGGTCCCAAGACGGAATTTCAACCGAATCGAAGGCAAAATTCGGCAACAATAAAACTGTGACCCGCACGGGGAACTTTTTCACAATGAGGTAAGAAGGTTCACACAGTCGTCCAGTGCTAATATTGATCATGACGAGACCTTGTTGATGTGCGCCTACCTGCCCAGACACGAGGACGACTTTATTTGATAAAGAACGACAGCTGCAGTTCCTTTGTGATAATATCAAAGGTACACATAACGATTTTATTCAAGACTTGAAATATGTTCCTTGAAATCTTTTTTGCCCTGGAATTGGCTTGATTTACGCGCGTGCATCTGTTTTCGCACTTGTTTAGTTTAGACATTATTATGACGACCGAGCGTTCAAAGGCGGCCGGCAATCGCTGATAGAATTTTGAGAAAACATTATCATTTCTGAAAAAAAAATCTTTCACTTTCCTTTAAAATAAACCCTGCAATATGATATATGTACTTTAATTTGTACAATTCTCCAATAAAAATGCTTAAACTTGAGTTAGGTAATAAAGGATAAAAATTCAAGTTTTTGATACAAAAGAAAAGGATAAAACTTGTTTGCTGTTTATTCGCGACTTTACTGATACTCACATAGTTACATCTCACTAACAAATAGCTTATCGTTACGACAACGGCAAACGGAGCCATCGACAGCGACACTCGAGCCTGCAAGTAGGAAACGACAAACGTGACCTCAGTCTAGAAGCTACGGAAGAGTAGCAGTGCCACATTTTTCTCTTTTTTTATTTCCAACAAAGAATGTGTAAACGGAAGAAAAACTGTTTTACAGAAAAATTGTCAATTTACACAAAAACTGTCAATTTACACAAAAACTGTCAATTTACACAAAAACTGTAAATTTACACAAAAACTGTCAATTTACACAAAAACCGTCAATTTACACAAAAACCGTAAATTTACTCAAAAACTGTCAATTTACACAAAAACTATCAATTTAGACAAAAACTGTCAATTTACACAAAAACTGTCACTTTACACAAAAAAAGTAAATTTACACAAAAGCTGTCAATTTACACAAAAAATTTTAAAATTTCCGCCTAACAGCGGAAACTGCACTGGGTACGGTCGGCACGTGACGTGACGGGACGAGACTAGTCTGCAAGTAAATTTACAGTTTTTGTGTAAAACAGTTTTTTCTTCCGAAATTTACACATTTTTTGTGGTAATTTGGAAATAAAAAAAGAGAAAAATGTGGCACTTCTACGCTTCCGTAAGAAGCCGAACGCTGCTAATTGAGAAATTTTGTTGATCATAAAAATTATATTGGGTCCCTACTCACTACTAACAATGGGCCTTTCCAATGAAAACAGTACCGTTTTTTTTTTGTTAAGCTCGCAAGGTTTATTCAATTTCCATGATGTTTGTTCAATTAGTTTGCAAAGTAAATATTTCTACATTATTAAAAAAAAATAAAAACAGATTGTAACTCTAATTTGTGCGCTAGAATTTCAAATGAAACTCCGCCCACTAACTACGTAGGTACACGTAGGTACCGACAGAGTTGAAGCCAATTATACTGAGTAGTTTATCGGCATATATGACGTCATATACTTACAGGATGTCCCAACGGTGCGACAAAGTCCATCTGCAACTTTTGTGAGGCGTGCTCCATATTTAAATTCAATCATTTTTGAGTTATTTAATAAAATGTGTAGAACTTTGCGGAAACAAAACTTCAGTTAAAGATTAATATTTTCGAAGCCTTGAAGTTTTTCTCTTCCGAACTGATGTCACATCCTAAAGAAAGGTCAGTACTACCTGATGACACACTCGGATGTCAAATTTCATGCACAGAGTGTCCACGGTAAAATTTCAAATTTACAAAAATTTAAAAGACAAAATCTCAAAAATTTCAAATGGAATGACCTTTAAATTTTTTCGCCGTCTAATAGAGAATTAAATTCTAGATCAACTTTCTTAACAAATCCCTATACCTAAATGGTATCCTTTCCAAGTTACTTAAAATTTTTGGGTTTACAGTCTAAAACCTCATTCACAACCACTTTACATACGTGACATAACAAAGTTTAACAATCGTCAACAATAACGAGAAGAGTCAGAAGCTGTCATGAATAATTATTGACGATTGTTAAAGTTTGTTACGTTACGTACGTAAAGTGGTTGTGAATAAGCTTTAATTCGTCTCAAGTTAATAACCACCAATTCAAATATCGATCTTATTGTTACTATTGCGGTTAGTAATGATTTTGTTAATTGACATTGATATTGCAATCATTTGTGTTGACTTTAGAAAATATTGTCGAATTAATCACTGTTTTTTCCCTATTGCAAATTGCTTCACCCGGTTTTTGTTAAAAATATTTTGCAAACATCCGTTAACCGTATTATTTTGAATTATACGTTGTTATATACCGTAGAGTTTATCGTTTTAAAGACATTCACTTGTTCCGTTACTCTATCAGTAACTCGGAATCGAATAAAACCACAACACATGCTATTTAAGTATAGGTATTCGTTAAGAAAGTCGACTTAAGATTTACTTCTCTATTATTGGGAGAGAAAAAGTCAAGGTCATTCCATTTGAAATTTTAGAAATTTTGTCTTTTGTCTATTTTGTTTTTTGTCTATTAATTTGAAAATTTACCGGGGACAAGCTGTGCATGAAATTTGACATTAAAGTGTGTCATCAGGTAAAATTTTTTACTCAAAAACTACGAAGTTTTGAAACATTTTATTGGCTGAGGCGGTCTCATTTTTATGTTTTATAATTTTCAAAAATTGTTGAAAAGGCCCATTGAAGTACCTACGAGAACATATTTACTAGTGAGTAAGTGTTACCTACCAACTAAAAAAAATGTAAATAAACCCTACGATCATAAATGTTGCTGATTACAGGTCGTCACAAAACAGAATGATTGTAACATCGTTTTGATAGTTTGTTTTGACATTTAATTACTATTTAAATGCGTTAAAGGCCAACTCTTTTGTTTATAGGGTCACTTACGATGTAAACTGTTTATAGTTACAACTTACAAGGGTTTAATGTTTATACACTAAAAGAGGCTTAATATTTGTTAAGACTAAAAACCAATTGGGAGGTCACATAAAAATTGAGATTTTCCAGCAAACATTAAACCCTTGGAGAAATACATAGAAAAGGGCCAAAGAAACAACTAAAATAACGCAGTTAAAATGTTTTATTTTATTTTTCAATGCTGTAACGCTGTGAGTAGGTATGAGTATACCGTTACATTAAAGGCAAATCATATGTAGACGATCCTTTCTGTTTGCCTAAAAAATTATAGGAAAAAAAACGTTGAAGCTCTTTTGAATACCTACAGCTAGGGTTCAATCCTCTTTCACAAGGAATAGGATCCTGCAATTTCGCCGAGAAAAAGTGTGTCTGAAGGGATAATTTCAACCCCCGTGTCCATTAAGAAAGGGTTAAAAACCGGTGTAACCCGGTACACATAGGGTGTACCAATAGTTAATTGCGTAACTCCTCGACAAAAGCAAGGAACCTAAAAGAAATGTGGGTATTATAACGTATTATAACCTATTGTCAGAATTTAAAGGTCCTTTTGTCGACAATTTTCTGTTTTCGTGTGAAATTCTACATACCTGACTTGTTATGATTCCGTGGAAAGTTCATGTCAGAGGGTAATTTCTGGGATACAAATAATTATACGTGAACAGGGCAGGTGGCAGACATAAGGCAGGTAGTATTATGAATGCACCTTGCGTCCGAGAGATAGGTGCCCATTAAGCTGGCCTCACAACACTCAGCAGCAGGACCCTTTTTTCTTAAAATGAAAATTTTATTGTCTTTTGGAAATTATTCGTCAGCGCGGTTGATAAACCGCCCTTTACCGGCTAAGCCAACTGTCGCACTTGGCGTAATTAATTGAACGTCTTATGGAAACCGAAAACCGATCTGTCGTAAGAAGAGCATCAAGCGTGACCATCAACGAACGCGCGTGCTTTCGTGGCGTGTGCCATCTTCAAGACGCTCCGGAAGGAGTCAACAACCGTATCCAGGTCAAATTTGGTAAATGTATTGAAGCATTATCACAACATTTTAATGTTATGTCAAAAGTTGGAAAACATAAATTTTAATCTTTATTGTTCGAATTCTTAATGCATTTTTTACTTTCATTGAAATGTTTGTCTTTTTCGGCGTTCGTCGAAAGAACATTTTATTCTTTTGACATTTTCTTAACAAACATTTTAATTGGGCGCTGCGAACTGAGGCAGTAGCTGACGTTTTATTTATCTGCGCTGTTTAAATGGGGCTTAACTCCAGTTCACTTGAAATAATTAGCCAATGACAGCTTAGGATCCTGGACAGTTATATGACAGTTCCGCTAAAATCTCCCCTTACACAGCATCAATAAATGTTTAGTAGGTGATTTTAAACCAAGTGTAATAAACAAACTTTTCGATGCATTGCTGGTCATCGTACGATAAGTGGACGCAACAGGTTTTGTAAGGGGTGAAACTGCGGTCGTGTATAAAAAATCGACTCACCACCTGCTCCTCCACTATTTCCATGCATACATTTTTCTACCTTATGGCATATGTTTCTAGATTCTTAACCTCGCATGTTTTTATCGAGGGAAGAGTGAAGGAACTCTAACATCGCAGTGAAATTAATAAAACATCAATGTGGAAGCAATAAGGGGCAGAGGGTAACACCTGGAAAACGTTTCTTGTTATTATAATAACTGAAAAAAGTGTCTTGAATATGTATACTATAAAAACTACAGCATACGGGCTAAAATGATGCTCTCTCTGAAAAATACTGATTTAATAAATTGAATTGAATTAATATTTTTTCAAATGTAAACTTTGATTTATGAACTAACCCTGAAGAGTAATATTGCCCTTTCACATGTTTGGATTAAGTGTGTAAGCCCTAGAAGCTTTAAATTTGCACCGATCGATTCTCCTTCAAATTTGAGGAAATAAGATAGGTCACACTTTTACAAAATGTACGCTTTCTAGTTAATTTCGCGTTTTAAAGTTTTATCAGGAAAATTGCTGGCAATTGATTTCACTAGACTCTTCGATAATACAAAATGTAATTTTGATTAAAACTTGCCGATATTTATTAGTTTTATTTATTACATTTTGGTACTTTAAATTAAAGGAAAGCTACATTGCGCGAAGTGTGTAAGCCCTAGGAGTTTTAAATTTGCACAGATCGATTCTCCTTCAAATTTGGGGAAGTAAGATAGGTCACACTTGCGGTCGCAAAAAACTTTTACAAAATGTACGCTTTATAGTGAATTTCTGGTTTTAAAGTTTTATCAAAAAAATTACTAGCAATTGGTTTCACTAGAGTCTTTGATAATACAAAATGTAGTTTCGATTAAAACTTGCCGATATTTATTAGTTTTATTGCATTTTGGAATTTTAAATTAAAGAAAAGCTACTTTTCAAGTGTGTGAGCCCTAGAAGTTTTAAATTTGCACCAATCGATTCTCCTTCAAATTTGAGGGAATAAGATGGGTCACACTTACGGTCGCAAAAAGCTTTTACAAAGTGTACGCTTTCTAGTGAACTTCGCGTTTTAAAGTTTTTATCTGGAAAATTGCTGGAAATTGGTTTCACTAGAGCCTTTGATAATACAAAATGCAATTTTTATTAGTTTTATTCTATTTTGAAATTTTAAGTGAGAGAAAACCTACTATTCTCGAAGTGTGTGAGTCCTAGAAGTTTGAAATTTGCACCAATCGATTCCCCTTCAAATTTGAGGAAATAAGTTGGGTCACACTTGCGGTCGCAAAAAATTTTTACAAAGTGTACGCTTTCTAGTGAATTTCGCGTTTTAAAGTTTTTATAAGGAAAATTGCTGGAAATTGGTTTCACTAGAGCCTTTGATAATACAAAATGCAATTTTTATTAGTTTTATTCTATTTTGAAATTTTAAATAAGAGAAAACCTACTTTTCTCGAAGTGTGTGAGTCCTAGAAGTTTGAAATTTGCACCAATCGATTCCCCTTCAAATTTGAGGAAATAAGATGGGTCACACTTACGGTCGCAAAAAGCTTTTACAAAATTATGCTTTTTAGTGAATTTCGCGTTTTAAAGTTTTTATCAGGAAAATTGCTGGAAATTGGTTTCACTAGAGCCTTTGATAATACAAAATGCTATCTTTATTAGTTTTGTTCTATTTTGGAATTTTAAATGAGAGAAAACCTATTTTTCTCGAAGTGTGCGAGTCCCAGAAGTTTGAAATTTGCACCAATCGATTCTCCTTCAAATTTGAGGGAACAAGATGGGTCACACTTGCGGTCGCAAAAACCTTTTAGAAAATGTAATAATGTGTAGTTTTCTACTGAATTTCGGCGTTTTAAGGTTTTTTCTTAGAAAAACTGGTGGCAATGGTTTTACTAGCATCTCTTATAATACAAAATCCGGATTTAATTAAAAATTGCCATGATTTATTGATTTTATGGAATTTGGAGTTTTAAACCAATGAAAATCTACTTTTCTCGAAGTGGTTTGCTCTTAGAAGTTCGAAGTTTACGCCAATTGATTCTCCCTCAAATTTGAGGAAATAAGATGGGTCACACTTACGGTCGCAACAAGCTTTTGCAAATATATGCTTTTTAGTGAATTTCGCGTTTTAAAGTTTTTATCAGGAAAATTGCAGGAAATTGGTTTCACTAGGCCTTTGATAATACAAAATGCAATTTTTATTAGTTTTATCCTATTTTGCAATTTTAAATGAAAGAAAACCTACTTTTCCCGAAGTGTGCGAGTCCTAGAAGTTTGAAATTTGCATCAATCGATTCTCCTTCAAATTTGAGGAAATAAGATGGGTCACACTTGCGGTCGCAAAAACCTTTTAGAAAATGTAAATATGTGTAGTTTCTACTGAATTTCGGCGTTTTAAGGTTTTTTCTTAGAAAAACTGGTGGCAATGGTTTTACTAGCATCTCTTATAATACAAAATCCGGTTTTAATTAAAACTTGCCATGATTTATTGATTTTATTTGAATTTTGAAGTTTTAAACCAATGAAAATCTACTTTTCTCGAAGTGGTTTGCTCTTAGAAGTACGAAGTTTACGCCAATTGATTCTCCTTCAAATTTGGGGAAGCAAGATGGGTCACACTTTAGGTCGCTAACGGTTTAAAAAAAAATCACCTTCCAGTGTATACCTCTTGCTGAAATTGGCATTTTCGGTTTTTCACGTGAAAAATTAATGGCAGTTAGTCCTTTTAGAGTCTCCTGACAGTACGAAATACGCACCACACCATAGCTGGCCCACAATAATAATAATAATAGTAATATTAACGTCTTTATTCCATTAGAAAAAATATTTCCAATATTAAAGTGGCGAAGTTTAGCTGTAACTATTCTTACACTTAACCACCAATCAAGGGGCCCCCTCATATTGATCAGCTTCTGGGCCTCACTATTGTTTAATCCGGCCCTGCTTTCACAAGTAAAACTTGGTTGAAAGTTTCCATTTAAATTAATTAGCAATTTATAAGTAATTTATTAGATATTTTTTATTGTTTCAGAGCCCTGTTTAATTGAGACACCCCCATCTGCCATAGCAGCGGCGTGCATCTGCTCAGCCGTCCGTGGATTAAAATTAACATCTTCAGAAGTGGCCACCAATGACTTGTGCGAAATGATAGCCATGGACCCCCCAAATTTGGAATTCCTCGTTCGCATCGTCGACAATAATGTCGAAAAAATAAAAACGGAAAACACAAACGGCTTCGACAGCCCCCCGTATTCCCAGCCGGAAACCCCCACCGAAGTGGACAATGTTTATTTTTAAATTTGTTACAATTCCACTTTAATATTTATTAGTATTAATTTTATAAACGAATTTTCGTAACGATAACCAAAAAAATAATTCGAGCGTGGTTTGAATTCGAACTAAATGATCTCCCGCAACATTTACCACTTCGTAGCTTGTATAGTATTAATGAGATGCGTTCTCTGATCTCACATAGATTGTAGGGGCAGTTCGTTCTCGATAACTCGTGGACGAATTGTGCGCACTTTACTTTAAGAACCTCTTCTGTGATGCCACCAAACCACCCTAAAATCATGTAAAATTGTACTTTGTTTTTTGGTGAATTAATTCACGTAAAACGTTTGGCTCAGTGTTTCTTTTTGGTTATTTATTGGTTTGTTATCTAGTCTCTAATTTCGTGTCAGTCACGTTAGTTGAATTTTTGGGTTCCAATTCATGCGTTCACTATGTATTCGATGAGTGTGGATTGAATCCGCTATTTATATTTATATAGTAATTTATTCTAAGACCAAAGTCTAATATTTAGTTGTGTACCTACTTCAACGTGTTCAAGTTTTTGCTTTAATATTAACTTCACATTCCATCATTATATTTTTGTACATTCCTACATAAGGTTTTTGTAAAATAAATTATATCTTTCATAACTCTGCTGTTTTATTAAACAATTAAAGCAAAACAAACTGCACCATGCAATAGTCCAAAAACTTCCTAATAAAATTTTACAAAATTCGATTTTTTTACCTAAAGGGCACTAAGTGTAAGTGCATTTTGCAATACGTACTTTAGAATTTCTAGGCCTTTTTGATGGTGACAATGGATTTTTCAAAAACAATACAATTTTAAAATTCAAAATTGATGTGCCAAAATGGCACTTCCCGTAGGCCGATTGCTTTCAAAAGCATTTTTTAATGTTTTTACAAAATTCGATTTTTTTTCTTAAAGGGCATTAAGTGTAAGTGCATTTTGCTGTACTTAAACGAAAATTTCGAGACCTTTTGGATGGTGACAATGAATTTTTCAAAAAAAATACAATTTTAAAAGTTCAAAATTGATGTGACAAAATGGCACTCGTCGTAGATTGATTGCCTAAAAAAACGTTTAGACTCTTTGATGGGTAATACAATCTTCATGTACAAAATTCAAGCCAAATCGGTTCAGTATGGTTTGGACTGATGTACCGTGTTTTTGAAGTAGACGCTTCCAACCAAATATTGCCATGTGTGACGTCACAAAATTAATTATTAATACATAATACATTAATAATTAACTTTTACGATCTAGTTGTCGTGACTACGTAAATTATATGACGACGTGTGACGTGCTGTCCGAGCAGCCTAGCATCAGAAGATTTTTTGATCGCACGATAGCTATCCCAACAAGATGAAATTATTTAAGACGCCAGCGACATCTAGTGTGAGATATGCAATATCTGACAGATGTCAAAAAAACTAAAAAGGAAACTGCAATCTGCAGATATTTTCTCTTACAGCTTTCAAGGACTTCGAAGTTTTATTTACTTATTTACTGTTTTTTAACGATTGCGGTATGCACAAGAAAGGTGCCCCCACAATTCGCGATTCTAGCTAAGAATGTGACGTCACAGATGGTAAACGAGCCAATGAGGAGCGCTGAAATATAACGACAAACATTTGATTGGACGCTTCCAACAAAATACTCCCACCTGTGACGTCACAAAATTAATTTGCAAAGCTAATAGGTTTTCACACTTGAATTTTTGGTCTAGGAATGTTGCAGAGGATTACCACAATAACCATTTTTATTTTAAATGTAATCCAGCAAAACGTTTCTTCCATTATGTAATTTTATTAATAAGAACTTCACTAATAGAAAAATTAACATCAGTTTTGAGATAATTCGGTCTAGAGATCAACATAGTCTTCCACTAACTCAACAATATGCAATATAAAAAATGGGCACTTCAAAACCAAACACTAATATTTCTTCAAGGTCTTCCTTATAAGAGCCAATCTCTGCTTATGGGCCTCAGTAGTCAAACTCCTCTTATACGGCTTAAGTTCGTCAGTCCCAAACCCAGGAGTCCACATATTATAATTGCGACTGAGGAACTGCTGCACATCCTTTACCTCGATCGTGTTGACATGACGATTCTTGGCAATCAAAGCCGCCCCATTAAGACACCTATCCACAAATTCATCGACATACCCCAAAATTATTTCTTCCACTTCATCCTCGAGATTAAGGGTGGAGTCTGTGTCCCTAACGAGGTCATGGAGTCTCTGCTTAGTTAAAACTTGCAGTTGGTCGGATGAACTGGCGGCCCCTTGAATGGTTTTGGTCGGGATTGTAGGAACACCAACTAGGGGGGGTCCCGCCATTGAATGAGTGTCCATAACTCCAGTTTTCATTTCGTTGGAGTGATCGATAGTCGTTGGGGCATGAGACAAGGGTGTAGCCATCGGAATCCCATTACTTGCATTTACGTTTGTCATTATTGCATGTTGTATTGGAACCTGGTTTAGGACGATATTTTGGCCCTGAATGATATTGTTCGTTAAATTTGGGACAGACATCTGCAAAAAAGTGACAAGTCAAAATTTGAGGTTAGGTATCCCAGTCACCTTCTAAGATACGAGTGGCAGATCAGATACAAACAACGAATTGTAATCTCTATTTTAACCGTTTTTATTAATTTATACACTTCCAAATTGATAAATACTGTTCTAGAAACAAAATTAAATTAAGGAAATTAAGTACAAACTGCAATACCGACCGATACGTGAATGGCAGCTGACAGTGACAGCTGACATTGACAGTTCTTTGTAGTTTTTGACAGTTCGGAAACAGGTAAGAGAAAATTTTCTACAATATTTATCAACAATCATCGGACTTAAAATAAGATTTATTTTCAAAGTATTTACACGTTTCACATCCACATCGCCAATTTTACGGTTTTCCATTAATATTTCTGTCGTTTTATTGATATTAATTGAGGTATTTTAGGTTAGGAATGGCCAAGCAAAAGGGTGAAAAAAGCAGAAAGTCTGCTATCAATGAAGTGGTAACCCGTGAATACACTGTGAACCTTCATAAAAGGCTTCATGGAGTAAGCTTCAAGAGGCGCGCCCCCCGAGCCATCAAGGAAATCAGGAAGTTTGCCGAACTGCAAATGGGCACCCCTGATGTGAGGATTGACACTCGACTAAACAAACAATTGTGGTCTAAGGGAGTCAGGTTTGTAGTTTTAAGCTTATTGCGTGCGTTTTACATTGTTTGTTTGTAGGAATGTTCCATTCAGGGTCCGTGTCCGCCTGTCTCGCAGGAGGAATGATGATGAAGATTCTGTTAACAAACTTTTTACTTTAGTTACTTTTGTCCCTGTTGGTACATTCAAAGGACTACAAACTGAGAATGTAGACGCTAATCAGGAATAAAGTTTTTGATGATTTTGGGAAAGTTTTGGTGTTTGCAAATATCCTTTAATATTTTTTTAATAATATTAAGCAGATAAGATGACGAGGGAAGTATGATTAGATGGTTGAATGTTGAAACAATGCTATGTATAAATGTGTATCCCTCGGGCCAGCTTATTTTTTTGTGATATGAGGCAATATTTGAGAATGCAAAGGTATACATAGTGCCCAAGGGACATATTTTGCCTGTGCAAGAGGTGTAATCTGTGTCACAAGGTCAGGCGTGCGGGCTGCTTTTGCTAATAAAAACTCAAAAAGGGGGATTTTTGCCTCTAAAATTGCAAATGACTTGAAAAAAAAAATGCAGCAGAGAAGCGGCTGGAACCTCCCCAACGCATGGGTCTTTGATTTCCGTGACTTATTGTGTTTAAGATTTTAAAGTTGATATG
Organism: Pycnomerus fuliginosus; assembly: GCA_963924575.1. NCBI lineage: Eukaryota > Metazoa > Arthropoda > Insecta > Coleoptera > Zopheridae > Pycnomerus > Pycnomerus fuliginosus. The sequence goes on from OZ004622.1 coordinate 19,946,275, forward strand.
CCTAAATGGCACTTCCCGTGGACCAATTGCTCCCAAAAGCCTTTCAGCTCTTCAATGGGTTACCTAACCTCCATGTACCAAATTTCGGACAAATTGATCCAGTAGTTTGGGCTATAACGTGGTTTCAGTGTTATTACAAAATTTCGATTTTTCTACCCAAAGGGTACTAAATGCGAATAAATTTTATCTCATTTAAAACCAGAATTTGAAGACCTTTCTGATGATAACAATAAATCTTTCAAAAAGTTGTTTTTGATGGGTGAATGAGAGAATAATTTTAAGTTTCGAAATTGGTGTGCCAAAACGGCACTTTCCGTGGGTCGATTGAATCCAAAATTTGTTCAGCTCTTCGACGTGTAATACAATCCCCATGTGCAAAATTTCAGCCAAATCGGTTGAGGGGCTTGGGCTGTACCGCGATTTTAAAGTCCGATAAAAATCAATTTTTTTTAAATTGTTGGTCAAAAGGGCACTAAGAATGAATACATTTTTAGATGCAGAATTTGAACGTCTTTCTTATGGTGACGTGAAAAATGGGGGTTTACATTTAAAATTTAAAAGTTGATGTGCCAAAATGGCACTTCTGGTTGCACGATTGGCTCCAAAAGCTTTTCAGATCTAAGTTGGGTTTTCACATGCACACGTACCAAATTTCAGCCAAATCGGTCGAGTAGTTTGGGCTGTGGCGTGTTTACGAACGTACGTACGTACGTACGCACGAACGTACGTTCATACATACAGACACATTTTAAAAACCACTTTTTTGGGTTCCTGAGACCTCAAAACGTATAGATCCGGTCTTATCTCGAATTCGAAAATTTTAGTGATTGCAGTAACCTCCCTTTTTTTTAAATGGTGAAGTGGAGTGGGGAGGTTAAAAAATCACATGGTAATAAAAATATATAGTTTTTCCCCGGCGCCGGTTTTTGGCCAAAAGGGCACAATGTGTGAATACATTTTAAGAAGCAGAAATCGAAGAGCTTTCATATGGTGACACTAAAAATGGGGGTTTGCATTTAAAATTTTAAAGTTGATGTGCCAAAAAGGCACTTTCCGTGAACCGATGTGGCCCAAATTCTAATCAGCACCTACAGATCTCTTGCTGAATATGTGTGCAAAATTTTATCTCCATATGTTTACTACCTAACGGGTGTCCTAAAAAAACCGAACGAAATATGTTTGGTAATAACTCGTGCATTTCTGATCCGATTTGGATGAACCTGGCCTTAAATTGAAGCCAAGGAATCAGGCCTTCGAACTGTCTCAGAAATTACGACAGATGGTCCTGCAGTAGTTGTCTTAGTGATACTTGTCTCATAGGTTCATTTCAGGGGCGTGGGGACTGGTCAATTATCAACCAGTCGTTATGAGACTCACATAACTTTGAAGGACGTTAATTTTTCTTTAAGAATCTTTTTTCAGAAGTTCACGCATTGACTTTCTGTGATTATTTAAAAAATATGTGTTTTCACATTTTTTCATGCAGAATGAGCGTGACTAAAGTAACAATGAAGCAACAAGAGCTTAAATCTCAGTAATAACCTTTAAATTTCCTCCAATTCGCATCCGCTTGTGTTCTTCATTCAATAAGATCCTCTATTACTGAAAATTAAGCAGAAAATGCATCACTGTTACTTCAATTATGGTCATTAGGCGTGAAAATAAGGGAAAACATATGATTTTTAAAAAATCACAGAAAATTAATTCGTGAATCATAACCAACTTCTGAAAGAAACTTTTTGAAGAAAAGTGAACGTGCTTCAAGGTTATTTTTATCTCATAACTATTGGTTGTTAACTGACCAATCCCCATGCACCTAAAGTAAGCCTTTAAAACAAGCATGGCTAAGGCTACTACGGCGGCGCCATCTGCCGTGGTCTCTTGAATGAATCGATAACCTGATTCTTTAGCTTTAATTTAAGTCCACGTTCATCCAAATCGGTTAAAGAATGGATGAGTTGTCCCCAAAAATATTTCGTTCGGTTTTCTTTAGGACACCCGTTAGTTTGAGGTGCAGAGTTTCCGGCAACTTGTAATACACACGTCCCATCTTTGATGTATTGCTGGTTGCCCGGATGGATAAAAGAAAAGAAGTGACAGTTGTGACTAACCTCACTTTTCATTTTTAATTAAACACTGATTTCATTGAATACACTACAAATTTCAGCGTAATACTAGTGAAAATGGAACTCCGCGAGATAAACTATAATAAAAATGAATATGTGGAGACTGTAAGTACTTCCATAGAATTGCAACTTATCTTTGGGTTCCTCGGTGTGTTTTTAGGCCTCCGGCAACAAGGTATGCCGCCAAACGGTCCTATGTGGCTCCCAGAATATAATTCTTCAAGGCAAAGTTATCGTGCAATCTGATGCTATAGTCCGTGGAGATTTATCTAACGTCAAGACAGGTCGCTACTGCATCATCAGTAAAGAAGCCGTCTTGAGGCCCCCGTACAAAAAATTTAGCAAAGGGTAAAGTTGGCAGTTTTGCCTGAAACTACGTTTTTTTACGATAAATTTACAGGGTTGCGTTTTTCCCGCTTACGGTTGGGGACCATGTGTTTATTGGGGAGGGGTCCGTCGTTAGTGCTGCCTCTGTTGGCCATTATGTTCATATAGGGAAGAATTGTGTTATAGTAAGAACGTTTATTTCATGACTTGAATATAATGAGCACTGGTATTGTAGGGTCGCAGATGTGTCCTGAAGGATTGTTGTGTTATTGACGATAACACTGTTCTAGCTCCCGAGACAGTGGTACCTTCTTTTGCAAGGTATGGGGGAAATCCGGGGGTTCATATCGGTGATGTACCAGAATGTCAAGCAGATCTAATGGTCGACTTTACTCGTAGCTATTACCAGCATTTTCAGCCCTCTAAGGTACTCATTTAGGTTTTTGAGATAATATATTTAATATTTATATTCCATGTCCCAATTGATTGTATTTAAATTATCGTAAATATTTTTTAAATTTATATCTGCGTTATTTATTAAAATATTTGAATAAAATTTAGCACCCATATTATACAGCGTTCATTTTTCGTTGCCCACCATTGGGAACCCATCCGAGATCGACAGTAGGTTAAAACTGTGGTTAAATTATAGAAAAGCAGCGATGACGTCATTTATCCGGGTGTAATGTATTAAACCGGCTATGGTGACGTCACTTATCCGATTTTTTTAAAACGGGAACTTCCCGAAAAAAACTGATGTAGGTTATAGAGACAAAAAGGAAACTGTAAACGTCGGTATTCCCGTAATAACGTTTTTTTTATGAAGCGCACTTGGACCTTAAGGCTAATTGTTCCGACTCCCTACAAAATGTCTTATCATTAAAGAAAAAAAATCCAGCTTAGCCATATATTTATTGCTGTTTTAAAATAACTTTACCAACAATATAAATTCAATTTACAGATAAAACTTACTTCATCACATTTTACAATCACCCCTAAGTTGAAAAGAAAATAATTCAGATTTTTTCTATGTATTATTGTTCCCAAAAATATTCAATTCCGATTTAGTCTGTATTTTTGTGAATTGAAGATAACTTTCAGTCGAAAATCATTCCACGTCATTAGCGAACTTAACAATCCTAGTAGAATTATTTACACTTGCAGCTTCCTATACATATGTAACAATAATGTATTGTATACAGTATTCTTTCTTTTTTAAACGTACAGTTGAACCTGGTCACAGTCAGGTCATGGTCCTAATCGCTAAAATATTTATATAAGCACTGATTAATAACCCCCCTTCCGAAAATACTGTTTCAAGGCCCTTTTTAGAACTATTAATCAATGATTAATTATGTGCATTAGTTAAAAATTAAAGTATTTTAAGTAATTCTATTACAAAAAAATTAAATAAAAAAACAACTATTCAAATCAGCACTGTTACTGTTTACCAAGCTTATGTTTACAAGTGTTTGGCTCAGGGAATGCTTCTCTTGGAGGAATGAAACTTAGCATCATGATGTGTCTTGGGTAGGCCCTTGATAACCTGAAGCTGGCGTCGGTTCCATGCAGGCGGTCTAGAACGCCCAACACTCCAAAACAGTTATTGAACCTAAAAAAAAACAGTTTTATTTAAGTAAAGGCCGTGAAAATTTAGTGGCACGTCGAGACTTTAGTAGTATCTACATAATTACGTGTAATATAAGTTTAATGTTCCATAATTATCAAAGTTATACGTGCATTTTTAAAAGGTGCATCAATTAAAAAACCCCTAAATCTAGTAAGGGTTTTCCAATATATTACATATTATATAGTAAACAGAAAAGTCGGTATTTTAACCTCCCCTACCCCACGTGAAAAATGGGGGTTTGCATTTAGAATTTAAAAGTTGATGTGCCAAAATAGCATTTCTGGTTGCACGATTGGCTCCAGATCTAAGTTAGGTGATCAGATGCCCACGTACCAAATTTCAGCCATATCGGTCTAGTAGTTTTGGCTGTGGCGTGTTTAGAACGTACGTACGTACGAACATACACACAGCAGACATTTTAAAAATCATTTTTGTGGGTTCCTGAGACCCTTAAACGCATAGATTCGGTCTTATTTCGAATTAGAAAATTTTAGTGATTGCCAAAATTGTGATGGGGTTGGGGAGATTCATACACCAAAACTTCGGACAAATTACAAAAGAGCTGAAAATTAGTGCAGACCTTCACAATCTCTCTACAGGGTGTCGAGGAACGCTCACAGAAAACACTAAATTCTCAGTCAATCCGTGTTTTTGAAAATTTTCAGGTTCCAATACTAGCATCTTCGCGTATATCAAGTTTTCATCATATTTTAGATTTTACTATCTACCGACTTCAAAGCAAAATAGTCTATATGATCGTAAATCAATTAGGTATGTCATTTTTCTATAATATCCTAAACTAAACTCCAGTAATTTTCGTATAATGAAGAATGCTAAAACAATGATTTTCTAATTTTTTCCTGATTTGTGCCGATCAACAAGCTACAAAATCCTCAATATCTCAAATTAAATATTTATACGTCACGTCACGTCATTTTTATTTTACATGGAGAGAATACGATTTTGACGATCTGTGACGTTGCCGGCATGTGTGAACTTTACAACCCAAAATGCATTGTACCATCGTGATCAGAAAAAAAGGAGTACAGCGAATGACTTTAGACACAAGCATTTTCTAACGTTTTAGATGGAAAAACGTGTGTCTAAAGTCACGTCACCATTAGGAACCGTCAGAAACCATTAGGAACTGCCACATGATTTGTGTTGGTGTTTAATGTGTATACTGGTCTGTACTGGAGCGATACAACTAGAATGTACTTGGAATACCCAACGAATTGATATTTAGAATGATTTCTAATGGATGCTATTGGTCCAGTAGACTACTTGGTAATACCACTAGAAGTGAGAAAACTATTTCTTCTAAAATCTAATGGATTGTATTGGCTTTGTATTCGTACTGGGAAAATCCATTAGAATTAGAGTAGATGACCCCAGTTGCAGAATTTGAGCCAACAGGAATCAAGCAAGTCCTGCTTGTTTACAATTCATATCATCTTTCATATTAGTAGATAGCCATCTTTGATGAGGTTGGTGTTAGTCATTGGCAATGTTTTTTTTCTTGCAAGATTGACAATTTGTGTGACAATTTGGAACAGTTTAGAGTGTTAATATTCAGGACGAGCGTCAGCGAAGTCAACAAAAAACCACCATCTTGCTTTGACAAGAACCTGAAGTAAAAGTTATAGGTACGTTATTTCTTCGTCCTTCGTTTATTCTTCAAATTGCTTGAAACTCAAATGATCGAGTGAACGCGTGGAAGAGAAAAAACCTCCTCATACCTCATACCTAGCGCCTAGCGGGCAAGTTAAAATATTTCGATCCTGAAGTCATGTTTTACATTCTTTGAACTTGACCTTTAAACCAATTTAGAAAATTTTTGTATTCGAATATCTAAATAGGTATAATTCCTTTCTGCGGAAATAGACTGCTATCTCTAAAACCTACTATCAAACTCTTTTTTGTACTTTCCACTCTGACAACCAAACTTTTATGTTACAGATCATTCAACATTGGCGGCAGGAAATGGACTATTTTTTGTTGGATCCTACAGTGTTTTTATGGGAATCTCTTGTAGATTTTACTGGTTTCCATTGGTGACTGATGGAACTGCTCAGTGTGAACCAGGGCAATTTTCTATTGGATTGTACTGGGAATTACACACATTGAAAGCAGTAGAATCCACTTGAATCTTTTTTCAATGGTTTCTATTGTGGGTGTACTCGTTTTTTCTGATCACGATGGTACAATATTTTGACGTGTTGTTGCTGGACGGTGACGTGACATAATGTGATTTGACCTTTAAGAGGACCAATCAGATTTCAGCTCTGAATTGTTTCATAAGGTAATTTAATCTTAGATGCCGTATTTCCTAGGTAAGAAGATACTATTAATAAAAATTTATGTTTTTGTATCTTCTTACCTAGGAAATCAATTCAGAGCTGAAATCTCTTATAACTGGATAACTAATAACACGGATCGACTCACTGAATACTCCTATGTTTTAAACGGTGGTGCGAGCGTTTTGGGACAACCTATACAGGGAGGTGAATTTTTCGTTGCCCACCATTGTGAACTCGGAAATTGTAAGAGATGGAGAGTAGCTTAAATTAGAAACAAGTTTTTTTTTGTGATTAAGAATCTGTAAAGAATTCCCCGATATCTTGATTCGTTCCTGAGTTATCGCGAAAAAACTGAAAATGACGATTTTAAAGAAAAATTTATATCTTTCTAACGATCCTAAGAAAGATATTGTTAGCAGTCGGAGCCTGCAACCAGTAATGCAGGCTTTGGATGTTATGTAATCCGTAATACAGTTGCTAGTGCGCATGTCATTGGTTGTTCTCAAGGCCGCTACCAAGTGGTACGGTTACAGTGTGGTGGTACGTTTAGAGTGTGGTAGCACTGTCGGCGAAGCGGCCATTGCGAACTATGCCTTTGCCTTGTAGAGTTCAGAAACTGTTGTACTAACTGTACTAACAATGGTTAATAGTTTGTTGTGTAATACGTGCCCCGTGAGCGTCCAATTATTATGGATATAAATTCTTATATATTCTTAATTACTTTAAAAAAGCACAACTTTTCTACAATTTAACCTACACACGATCTCTTATGGTTTCCGAGTTCCTAATGGTGGGCAACGAAAAATTCACGACCCTATGATTATTATTATGATTATCTATTAAACAAGAAATGAATAACAAACTTCCAATTATCTAAATTTTATACTAAAAAGTTAAAATTTCGAAGATAAAGTATTAAAGGGAGTTTTAACCAATCGGGATTCGTTATTTTCAAATGTTTAAAGGAAGCTTTAACTGTGATAATGAAATCGGGGGTAATTTTTATTATGAAATTGGAGATTATTTTAGGAGAATTTATCTTTTCAAATTTCCCGCAAAAACGAATAAGTACGACCGACCTTTCGTTAAATCTCGCGTTACCTAGGATATTCAGACTACGAGCCTAAATTTCCTTGGCAACCTACCAACACGAGACTTAACGAAGGGTCGGTCGCACTCGTTCGCATTCGCGGGAAATTTGAAAACGTAAACATTTTCGAGGTGAGGGACAATTTTTCTTGATTGAAAGAAATAATAATTGTTCTTGGCTTACTTGAGGTGGTGAAAATCGTGGGCCTCTGGCGATGGGAAGAACGGCAAATGGTACCCAGAATGGGCGTTCAGTGTTGACAGTAATGCCAACGTGAACCACAACCAGGCTGTTGCAACATGGGAACCCATAATGAAAACCCCTAAAAATGGTGGTATCAAATTGGAGAAGAGATGTTCTATGGGGTGACAGTATAAAGCTGTCACTGCAATCGGGGCTGTCCATTCGTGGTGTTGCTTGTGGATGATTTTGTAGAACGTTCGGCTGTGGAGCAATCTGAAGAAAAAGAGTCATTGGTCAAGAAACGCCGATTACTTCCGGAGATGTGCGTAGAAAACCGAAAATTATCGATATACAGAAATCGACAATCTCCGTTTTTTACCATCCAGACCTATAAAACCATTTCAAGCTGTGAACAGACTCTTGTCCAGAATCCTGTCATTTTACAGTACAAAAAAAGTCACGGCAGGATTTATAGGCCTGGATTCTACTCTCACTAGAAACACCCCACTACATCGAAACACTTGATTTTGACTGCTGACGCGTTTCGAACACAATGTGCTCATTATCAAAGCCGAAGCTAAACAACCCTAACTGCCAGAAAACTGAAATATTTATAGGCCCACCCGCGTAGCTCCACCCCTCGGCTGTGAAAGTTAGTCAATCACAGGTCGAGAAATATAACAAGTCCTCCCTAAAGCAGCGTAAACAGAGATGAATATGCGATCGGGCCTGTATCAGCGTTCATAAGCCTATCTCTAGACTTATAAATTACGATACTTTCCATCGCATCTAGCATCTGCACCTGTCAAGAGTTTGTCTTCTTATTGACTGAAATTATTACCTGTGTGAATAGTAGAACGCAGCCTCTTCCACCAGAATATGAACTGCCAACTCGTACAACACCCAATGGAAAGTAGGCAGGTCCCTAAGGGCCGGAAACCCCCTCCAACTCATCGCCCAATACATAAATATTGTCGAGGGAAGACCCACCACGATTTGGTTAAAAACTACATACCATAAAACCTACAAAACCCAAAAATGTACTTCAACGCAATTTGTATTTTTACTAACTTGTAAAAGTTTCTTATTGTCGACGGGTTCGTTCGTGCCCGGCTGTATCTTGTACCGACGTACCGCAGCAGGTTTGTTCGTTACGTCCAAGAACGTGTAAATCCCCCCAAACAGCCAGTACACCCCCAAAGACAGTATCATAGTCCCATAAACCCACAAATTGAACGGATCTTCCCCGAAAGTATCCAGGAATTTATCCCATTGGGCTTGCCAAAAGTCACCGGAGGCCCCCCAGAACCTTTGGCAGTGCCAAGTGATCGAGTTTCGAGCAGCTGCGAAACATATTAATGCAGTACTTAGGACTATTAAGACGCTACGAAGAGACGATAGAATTGAGGGGTTCTGCGGGGCAGCGCTGTGGCCGGATGGGGAAGTTCCTGATTTGTGGGTTGGTGTTAGCTCACTGGCTGAAGACGATGATTCGTCTTCGTAGTCCGCCAACATCTTGGATCCTGAAAAAAACATTATTGTTGATAAGAAGGAGTTATTTCAGTTGTCTATAACTTATTTTGTTAATTGACTGACAATTTGGAAATATCTTCTGACAACTGTGGGGGTTTTCTGACAACGCCTTAAGCAAAAAGTCACAATGGCCGGTATGAATAAAAGGTAACAGGGCTTTTGCTTCTAGCTCTATCCTTTTCTCGTACACGAAAAACTTATATTTGCATCCTTTGTTACAGCTTAAACCTCATTCACAACCACTTTACGTACGTGACATAACAAAGTTTAACAATCGTCAACAATAACTAGAAAAGTCAGAAGCTGTCATTAATAATTGTTGACCATTGTTAAAGTTTGTTATGTTACGTACGTAAAGTGGTTGTGAATAAGCTCTTATTCATACCGGCCAAGGATATAACTATGAGTAAAAGCTCGGTTACTTTTTATTCATACCAGAAGGCAGAAATTGGCCGGAATGAATAAATGGTAACAAAGCTTTTGCTCATAGTTCTATCCTTTTCTCGGTCACGAAAAACTTATATTTGCATCCTTTATTAATGCAAGTATGAGCATCTTGTAACACTTTATTCATTCCAGCCATTGGCTCGTATGAATAAACGGTAACCGAGCTCATAGTTCTATCCCTATCTTATGCAAGCAAATCGTGTATTTCTATCCTTTATTAACGCGAGTTTAAGCATCTTGTAACTCTTTGGCTGGTCTGAATAAACGATAACCGAGCATTTGCTCATAGGTCTATCCCTGTCTTACGCAAGAAAAATCTGTATTTGCATCTTGTAACACTTTATTCATACCAGCCTTTATTTATTCCGCCCATTGGCCGGTATGAATAAAGTGTTACAAGATGCTCATACTCACATTAACAAAGGATGCAAATATAAGTTTTTCGTATACGAGAAAAGGATATAACTATAAGCAAAAGGTTTGTTACCATTTATTCATACCGGCCATTGACCGGTATGAATAAAGTGCTACAAGATGCTCATTCTCACATTAACAAAGGATGCAAATACAAGTTTTTCGTGCACGAGAAAAGGATAGAACTATAAGTAAAAGCTTTGTTACCGTTTATTCATACCGGCCATTATATCAGACAAAAATTTTCATATAGTTCCGTAACCTAAACGGTTTTAAATGGAAATTTCCGGCTAAATAAATGATTTTTTGTTTTATTTCGGTTTAATTTGACTTTTTCTTAAGCATTGTGAATTAGCCCTTTACCGTCTGTTAAGTTAAGGGCGTCTCTTTATGTAACATTACTTTTTCATGTACATGGGAAAACCTGGCATAAAAAATATGTATAATCAAGCAAACATATGCTTCAAAAAGATATTCTACTGATGATTTCACTAATTTCTGACAACGCCTTAAGTAAAAAACCACAATATGTAATCCAAACATCAATTTCATTATATCAAACGAAAATTTCCATATAGTTCCATAACCTAAACAGTTTTAAATGGAAATTTTGGCTAAATAAATGATTTTTCATTTTATTTCGGTTTAATTTCACTTTTTCTTAAACATTGTGAATAAGCCTTTACCGTCTGTTAAGTTAAGTTAAGGGCGTGTCTTTGTGTAACATTACTTTTTCATGTACATGGGAAAAAATGGCATCAAAAATATGTATATAATCAAGCAAACATATACTCCAAAAAGGTATTATTCAAACATCAATTTCACTATATCAGACGAAAATTTCCATATAGTTCCGTAACTTAAACAGTTTTAAATGTAAATTTCTGGCTAAATAAATGATTTTTTGTTTTATTTAGGTTTAATTTGACTTTTTCTTAAGCATTGTGAATTAGCGTTTACCGCCTGTTAAGTTAAGGGCGTGTCTTTATGTAACATTACTTTTTTATGTTCATAGGAACGCCTGGCATCAAAAATATGTATAATCAAGCGCAAACATATGCTTTAAAATGGTACGCTACTGATGATTTCATTTGATTTCACTAATTTCTGACAACGCCTTAAGTAAAAAGCCACAATATGTAATTCAAACATCAAATTCATTATATCAGACGAAAATTTCCATATAGTTCCGTAACTTAAACAGTTTTAAATGGAAATTTCCGGTTAAATACATGATTTTTTGTTTAATTTCGGATTGATTTGACTTTTTCTTAGCCTTTACCGTCTGTTAAGTTAAAAGAGTGTCTTTATGTAACATTATTTTTTCATGTACCTACATGGGAAAACCTGGCATCAAAAATATGTATAATCAAGCAAAAATATGCTTCAAAAAGGTATTCTACTGATGATTTCATTTGATTTCAATAATTCCGGTACATGAAGGGAGTCAACAGGCAAAACAGTGTGACTGTATTATCGGCTGTCAGTTTTGACATTGGCTGCGCACAAAAGTGACAAATAACAATAGGTTAAAACAGTTAAAACTAACCAAAATTACCAAACTTCATCAAAATCACCAAATGAAAGCGCCCAAAAGCACTAGATTGGCAACCCTTAGACCGACGACCCTTATTTCTCGTTTAACCACGTTGCTCCGAGTAAGTATTAATAGATGTACATTTTTTTAAAATCATTAATTAATATGCCAAAAAAGATCAACTTCTACACACCCCGTGACGTCACATTTGTTGCATGTCATTATTATGACAATAATCACGTGCTTTTGGTACAGAAATGAACAACTAACAGTCAAAATTTTGGTGCAGAGTTGAACAATAAACAGAGTGGACAGATAAAATCCTCCAAGTTTTCGACGGACTTTCTTCTAAACTAGAGGAGGGTGGGGGTTGGTATACCTATCGAAAATCAACAAAATGAGCCCCCTTTTATTGCCAGTCAATGTACACTGAAAACACATTAGCGAGATTTGATACCAGCGACGCTGACGCAGGAACGTGTTTTTTTTTGTTATACGAGAATATCGGGCTCCATTGTGATAAAAAAAGGTCAATGAGGTGGAGCTGATATTCCAAGTAATGACAGTTTATATGTACAGACTGTTAAATAAATATTTAATCGTCAAAACATTAAAAAAATGGATAACCACTGATGACCACAGAACTAAACTTTAGTCTTTTAATCTACAAACCGAAAAATACCGGAAAATGCCTTTTTCGTGAACAAATGAATGGCAAAACGCAGATGAAACGCGTCTTTTGTTTGACCGTAGAAAAACCTATTTATGTGTACAGGGTGTACAGGGTGCTCTAACGATTTTATGTAGCACAAAATTAATTACGTAGTAACATATTTGTATGATGTAAGACGGCTCCTAAATTAAACATACAGGGTGGTCCAACGAAAAGTTCCCACCCCGAATATCTCTTGAACGGAACGAAATATAAAAATATTAAAATTTGACCATAAAGGGCGCTAGGGTTCAATGAATCATAATTTTTTTTATAAAATTGAATTTACAATGAAATTACATTTCAATGATGTATCATGTTTCATTACTAACCAAAGAACAAAGACCATGGCCCATTCTAATTATAAATCTTGTTGATCACAGAGTACTTCTTAATAAAATTAGAAGGGTTGTATTCAGCCTTCTTGAACAAATTTGATGTTTATTAAAATTAGAGTAGTTACATATGTTTCAGTCATCAAATTAAGGGATGGCCATCTTCAGACTAAATTTTTGAAAATGAAAAATGGAAAATTACATTAAAATTAAATTTATGGAAGGAAGGAAGGAAGGATGAATGAAATTTCAAATTTTAAAAAAAGATGAAGACCTACATGTTAATGGTTGTTCAAGATTTAAATCGTTTAAAATTTGAATTTTCATTCATCCTTCCTCTTAGAGGACATAATTTTTCATCGTCACAATGTAAATTTTTAATAATTTCGTACCAAAATTTTGTCTTAATTTGAAGGCCGAAACATATGTAACTACTCTAACATTAATAAACATCAAATTTGCTCAAGATCGTATCTCTTAATGTTAATTATTTTCACGTTTTCTGTCAAAAATTCGAAAGGACCATTGGCTAATTTTTTCGTTTCCTTGGTAGATAGCACTACCGCTAAATCTTATTTGAGAGATATATTGTTTTAACGCCTTTGCTTTGACGTTGCCATAACAGCGAAAATACAAAACCAATCACAGTTCGCATATTGCCCATTTAATGGAACACTTTTTTCTCACACTTGATCGGAAGTACAGTCACGGCCACCTTAAATTTTCAAAAACATCGAATGTTATTTTTTGATTCGTGTCTTTGGTATTTTTTAATTGTTTCACTTTTCACAATCTACCAAAATAGCAAAAAGATTATCTGCCAAAATAGTAAAAAGATTTTAAGAAAATTAATCGCGTTAGTTGAATTTGTATAAAAAAAATAAGGATGACGTGTTATTTGCGGTTTTCAAAAATCTTGATTTCTTCCATGTTTTTGAAAATCTAAGGTGGAAGTGACTGCGCTGCCGGTCAAGTACGATACATTTGATGCATTCGCTCCGCGAAGCGTAGAAATTAAAAACATATTAGAGTGGTAGCCCTGACTACATTCTCCGCTGTCAGTAAATCTTATTTATTAGGTATTAATTAGGTATATTTTCTTAAATAGGTATGTAATTATAGTAACTCTGAGTGGGTAACTCGTTTTTGCATATTGACAATGAAACTTGTGTTGAAAAGTCCACTTTTTTAATGAAAAATCGTATTGAAAGCATCACTTTTTTAAACTACTTTATTATTTTTTTTTGTAAACAAGAACAAAATCTCATCTCCTTGAGGTATGTTATCATAGGGAACCAAGGGCTAACCAGAGTTGCCAATCATTGCAAATAGAAATTCCCGCAGATACTGAAAAAATCTCTTATTCACTTTTTCGCGCTTGAGGGAGGTGAATATACAAAAAAATACGCCCTAGCATCTTTTTTTTCCCACTCGTTTGATTGATACACTCCACCTGCGGCGTCGTGCGTGCATCAAACATCAAAGTCATGAAAAAAAGCTTTACTTTCATCATTAATTGTACAAATAACTAATAATGGATTTTTTTATTGCCTTTGGCAACCCTTTCATGTCATATTCTTTATACTTGATCGTTTTAGTAACAGAAACTAAGTTGGTAGTACTGCTTTTAAGAATTGAGTACCTACCTAAAGGAAGATACTTTTTTTTATTCAAGCGTCAATTATCGGCAAGTGTTCAAGTACACTCCATTAAAAAAAACTGCAACTTCAAATGTGATGAAAAAAAATGCAGCATCGCGTGGATCTTTGTATTCTGTGTAGATAGTAGTTAATTCAACAGAATTTTTTTAATCCATGACTAATTTTTTCTGTATTTTCCACTGAAATGGCAGAAACTATGAACACATTTTTAGAACCAGAATTTGATCGCCTTTCTAATGGCGACATAAAAAAGGAGGTCTTGTATTTAAAATTTTAAGTTGATATGCTTAAATGGGACTTCCCGTTGGCCAATTGCTTTCAAAAGCCTTTCAGGTCTTCAACGGGTCACTCAGTCTCCATGTACCATATTTCAGCCAAATCGATTCAGAAATTTGGGCTATAATGTATTTTTACTGTTATTATAAAATTTCGATTTTTTGAACCAAACAGCGCTAAATGCGAATTAATTTTGCCATATTTAAAACCAGAATTTGAAGACCTTTCTGATGGTGACAATAAATCTTTCAAAAACTTGTTTTTAATGGTCAGATGAGAGAATAATTTTAAATTTGGAAATTGGTGTGCCAAAACGGCACTTTCCATGAGTCGATTGAATTCAAAATTTGTTCAGCTCTTCGACGTGTAATACATTCCCTATGTGCAAAATTTCAGCCAAATCGGTTCAGGGGCTTGGGCTGTACCGCGAAGTTAAAGTCCGATAAAAATCAATATTTTTTTTATTTTTGGTCAAAAGGGCACTAAGAATGAATACACTTTTAGAAGCAGAATTTGAAGGTCTTCCTTATGGTGACGTAAAAAATGGGGGTTTGTATTTAAAATTTAAAAGTTGATGTGCCAAAATGGCATTTCCGGTTGCACGATTGGCTCCAAAAGCTTTTCAGATCTAAGTTAGGTTACGAGATGCCTATGTTCCAAATTTCGGCCAAATCGGTCTAGTAGTTTTGGCTGTGGCGTGATTACAAACGAACGTACAAACGTACGAACGTACGTACATACACACAGACACATTTTAAAAACCCCTTTTCTGGGTTCCTGAGACCTCAAAACGTGAAGATCTGGTGCTATCTCAAATTCGAAAATTTTAGTGATTGCAGTAACCTCCCATTTTTTTTAAATTGTGATGGGGTTGGGGAGGTTAAAATTACCGATAATATTATTAGCTGTAAGTAAGTTTCACACAAAATTTTACCAAAATCGTTCGTCTCTGGGGACCTTAAAAAAATAAAAACGCGTTTTTTTACAGTTATTTTTTTGGGCCTCACAGACGAACGATTTTGCTACTTCTTTTTTCATTATTTCCTTACACATGATCAAATTATTGATAATTTTTTCGTTACGTTTCAACTTAGTTTTTTGTGTAAAAAATCAAACTATAAAAGTTGCAAAAATTCGCATATTTATCAATAAATTACAACGAAATAAATATACGTTGCATGTTAAGTTGGTATAATTTACGGTATATTTTAACAAAATTATTCTATAGAATAATCATGTTAATGTATACATTACGTAGTACAAAATCGCTGATTGTAACCTTCTTTTTTGACATTTTGCTCAAAATACATACCAAAAAATGGCAAAAATTATAGCCTTCTCAAATTACAAAAATTTATCTTGTCCACTTATACAGGGCTGTTACATGATTGTTAGGTTGTTACCAACCCTAGGAAGCTTTAAAAAACGAAAGAATTGATGTTAATTTACGGCTGTAATAATTATCAAAACGAACTATCAAGCCATCACCTACGATGTAGGTACGAAGTGATGTTACTATAATTTGTAACAACCGTGTATTAGTAGGTATTACCTACGTACTGATCTTTTATTCTAAATACTGATAACTTATTTGAGACACTGATTAAAAATGTTCTAATATTCATCGATAAAATTGAGCAAAACGTTTGACGTCACAACGCGCCTCTTCCACTTCAATATCAATTTTGTCAACTTGTTATTTTATTATTCTTACCGGTACCCTCTTCACTTCGCATTACTACCAAAAAAATGAAGGTCAACTATGAGTTGAAGGCACTGTCTAGGCTTCAATCTCCAAATGACGCTGAATTTTATCTCTTTATCTTAATTGAGAATCACTCTGATTTTAGCTTTATCAAAGACAATGACGACGCTATTTTTAGTAAAATTTAATCACGAAATCAAAATATTTCTCGTTTTCAAAAGTCAAAAAATGGTACCTACTCTTTACCGATGATTTTCTTTTCTTCAACCGCTTCTGCATTGATTTTCCGTACATTTTCGGCTTTTTCGAAAAACTTTTCACACAAATCGTTGAGATTTAAATCACGGCAATTTCGCTCATCGTTCTATTACGAACGGTAAGCGACTAATTATTGTATCCTGTCATAAAAGATAATAAAAGCAAATACCATATCAAACGACACTACGACAAATAACAATAAAAATATTATTTATTGCGAAAAGTGATTGAACTAATGATACCGGCGGGTTCTGACGGACTGGAGTGGTTTACATATGCGAACTTCATTCGAAAGTCCGGTAGGTACTGTTATGTTTGTGCGATTGTAAAGAAGTGGAACCAGCATACGCAATACGCGATGGTAATAATAAGAAAATTGGATTCATTTCGCAGTGGCCTATAAAGTTGCCTCGTTCGATCGCGATCGCATGAATTTTGTTGACGATATCCTATTTTCCATAACCATTATCCTTTTTCCTTTCACTGAAAGCATTTTTTTTTATAACATGAAGGTCGATTAAAACAGAAAATACAGGTTAAATTAGAGATTAGATTAGAGAAAAGTTGCGGTACTTCTTTGTGATTATAAATAATAAAATTTGAAAAAAATATATTAGCTTTTCAGAAATGTGACCAATGCGGACTTTCTTGAAAAATCGGCAAAATTCTAAAATTCGTATTATAAGTTATAAAATTTCAATAGTATTAAACTTTTTGAAAAAAAGTGCAAAATAGCAGTTTTTTTAATCTCTTCTGACTTTTATAACAATAATTTAATTGAAAAATCAAGAAAGTAGATTTTGGAGTCGTAAGACTCAGACAAACATGTTTTTTCAAAAAGGATCTTGCTGGTTACATTTTTGAAAAGCTAATTTTTTTTGGTGTTGGATGGTACCAAAACTCATCATGGCGACCATAAGAGAATCAAAAGTTGATCATCATTGCTCAACATCTAGAAGGCATTTCTGTTAATGCCATTTGATTGACAGCTGTCAAAATTATGAAGGCTCAAGTTTCATTTAAATGGCATCAATCGTTAGGGACATATTATTTTTTTTCTATAACTTACATGAAATGTCTACATTTTCTACCTTATTCTGTCAAGTTGCTGAAGTAAATTATTATTTCCCTTGGGGTAGAAATGCGTATTTCTCCCCCGCAGATTTGACAATCTAGGTAGTCACGCTTATTTTATCACCAAGGCAACGGTTCAGAAATTAAACTGCTAAAACATGGCGGAACCTGCTATTTATACAAATTAATAAAATTTGTAATGTTTCACAGCTGTTCAAGAAAAAAAAATTGTATTATACACGGGGGCGAAGTCTCTTTTAGCGCTAAAATCTGTAACTTCTCCCCCTTGGTGAATTTTTCGTTGCCCTTTGGGAACTCTGAAACCATAAGAGTTAGTATAGGGACGCTCTTGGGCTGTACCCTGCACTTTATGATTAAGGGCTGGTACTTTGCGCACTTCTTACCTAGATGCCAAAGATCACTTTTTGAGGTGTTGCCAAGTTTGAAGCCTATGCGGCCACTTGCTGTGGCAGGTTGCCTATCTCCGGGGCGTACTTCCCGAAACTTTAATTTAAAATGCAAACCCCCATTTTTCACATCACCATAAAAAAGACCTTCAAATTCTGCTTCTAAAGATATATTCACTATTAGTGCCTTTTTGACAAAACTTCAAATATTCGAGATTTTTTAACATACTTTAAAAACGCGATACAGCCGAAACCTCAGGACCGATTTAGCTGAAATTTTGCACATGGAGATTGTATTACCCGTATTATAGCTGAAAAAAATTTGGAGGCAATCGACATACGGAAAGTGCCGTTTTGGCACATCAATTTTCAAATCTAAACATATTCTCATTTTACGATCTTAACAAGTTTTTGAAAATTTTATTGTCACCATCAGAAAGGTCTTCAAATTCTGGTTTTGAATAATACAAAATTCATTCGCATTTAGTGCCCTTTGGATAAAAAAATCGAAATTTTGTAACAACAGTAAAAATACATTATAGCCCAAACTACTGAACCGATTTGGCTGAAATTTGGTACATGGAGATTGGGTGACCCGTGGAAGAGTCTTGATAGCGAAAAAGCTGGCTAAATAGGCGATTCGGGAAAGTACGCCCAATAAAGATAAGCAACCCGCCAAAGCGAGTGGCCGCATAGACTTCAAACTTGGCAGCACCTCAAAAAGTGATCTTTGGCATCTAGGTAAGAAGTGTGCAAAGTACCAGCCCTTAATCATAAAGTGCAGGGTAACCCCCCGATTTTCCCAAGAGCGTCCGTACTAAGTAGCTTAAATTAGAAAAATGTTTCGTTTTTTCAAGGTGATTAAGAATCTGTAAAGAATTCTCCTTTATCTTGATTCCGAGCTTGATTCTTTCCTGAGTTATCCCGAAAAAATTGAAAATCGCGATTTTAAAGAAAAATTCATATCTTTCTAACGTTTGGTGGTAATCGAGGTGGTAATTAAATCAAACTTGCAACTTTTATATTTTTGACAGCTGTCAACTCAACAGCATTGATAGAAATTTTCAAAGCCTTCTAGATTTTGAGACATGACAGTCAAATTTTCTTTTTCTTATGGCCGCCATATTAGATTTTAACACCATTATATGCACAAAAACACGAATAAAAACAATTGCAAAATAGTAAGTACACCGATATTTTTCAATCTCTTATAACATGTGAAAACAATTGAATTCAAGGGTAATAAAATAAAAATACGCCTTGGCATGTTTTGACTCAAACTTTGAGATATTTTTTCTAAGAAGTCCATATTGATTACATTCTTGAAAAGTTAATGTTTTTGTACATCCGGTGGTGTTAAAATCCAATATGGCGGCCATAAGAAAAAGAAAAGATATATATTTTTCTTTAAAATCGCAATTTTCAGGTTTTTCGCAATAACTCAGGAACGAATCAAGATATCAGAGAATTCTTTACAGATTCTTAAATACCTTACAAACGCGCAACTTTTCTCTAATTTAATCTACTCTCGATCTATTATCGTTTCCGAGTTCCTAATGGTGGGCAACGAAGAATTCACCAGCCTGTGTAATAACTAAAATAACTGTAATAATAACTATTATTTAGGGCCGGTTTTATCATCTCATCTTAAATTTAAAATGAGGTTATTTCCATAGAAACAAATTGTTGTCACGATGGAAACTAAGGCCCGGTTTTTCCATCTTCGATAACCTCCGGTTTACCTAACCAACAGTTTGTCGCATAGCAACGAGCGAGGCGACGAGTGTTCTGATTGGCTGTATCCTAGCAACTAACCGCTGGCGCTGGTTAGGTCAACTGGAGATTATCGAAGATGGAAAAACCGGGCCTAAGGTTACAAACCTCAAAACGGCCCTTAAAATCGCAATTTTTAATAACTCAGGAACGAATCAATATATGGGGGAATTCTCTTCAGATTCTTAATCACCAAAAAATAGCGCAACTTTTCTCTAATTCAACCGACTCAAGTCTCACCATTTAGGAGATGCAAATGGTGAGCAGTAAAAAAGAAACCATCCTGTATACAGAGCGAGTGTAAATTATGACATATTTTTAAATAAATGTGAAAATGTAGAAAGCTTCTGAGAAATTCTGCTTTTTTTTAATTTAAAAAGTTAGCAGTGACGATACGGGTACGAAATTATCCTATATCCGAGAAAAGACGAATTTTGTCGCTTACTGTTCCATAATTGTTTTAAAATTCCTAACATTGTTACAAAGTTCAAACTAATTGAGAGTGAGGCATCGCAAAGGAACGAAAATAAAAGGATTAATTATTGTTCGATTAATTTCTTGCAAATCGGGGAAACAATGGTGTAAGCAGGTTTAAGTTCTCAATGATTCAGAATATTCGTAGGAATTGGTATTGGAAAGAATAAAAATAAGTGTTGAAATAAAAGTTCGTTTTGCACTAACGATAGGAAAACAGATACACATTATGTAAGAATGCACGTAAGCAATAATTAGTTATTTACGTAATTAGTTATGAAAAGTCCTAGGTATATTGTTTGACGAGTCGTAATATTTGCCAAAACGAGCGATAGCGAGTTTTGCAACATTATGCGAGTCAAACAATTTAGGCTTTTCATAATATATTCCGTACAACATTTTACCTAATTGTGTAAAATCAAACTTTTCAAAATGCAATTAGGTAATAGCTATTAACATACCTAGGAATGTTATGACTATCATAACAGACATCTAAGTCTGTTATGATTCATAACATCCGAGGTTTGTTCAATAGTTTATCGGTTTAAAGCGATTAAAGCCAAAATTAAAAAAATGTTGCGTGAATTCGCGTCATTTTGACAATCGAGATGACAGCATTTGAATGGGGTCATTGTTGTCATGAATGGTTAATGGGCTTGTTGTCTAGAAACCATTAGATAACGTTATGATCTGCTTACCAGCCTATTTTTATGCATGTTAAGAACGCTTTAATCGCCTGAAACCGGTAAAATAATTATACAGCCCTGCCGTAAAGTACGGACCCGTTCTGTATTACGGGAACCGCTTGAGCTAGAAGTTTGAAATTTGGAACGTAGGGCGTTTTTTCTCGATTTTATGTTTTCAATACAAAGGGCTTTCGTGATTGGTCAGCTTACTATTTCTTAAAATTAGTATAAAAATACTGTCACTTTTGCCGTCACTTTCAAATTTTTCTCGGAAGAACGATTCAAATCTCTCATTATTTTGAAGGTTTTTCAATACAAAACAAGATTATTTCCTATGCTCTCATATGCAAGTTTGTATTTCAATACATAAAACCGAAAAATAAATCAGAGTTAAATTAAAATTTGTCTTGATGGAAATAGATTTTAAATGGAATTTTCCCTTTAGCGGCTTAAATTTGCAGAATATTGCAGAATGGACTCATTATACAATGGGTAAGAGATTGTTTTGCTTTAAAACCCGTGGATAAAGCATAATATTCCATTCTTTACACACTCATTGAATAATATACTGTTTTGCTATGAAAATAAGACCAAATACGTAGCACGTTTTTAAAAATGTTTGTCATTCTACCGCGGTACCGGTAATTATTTTTTTAACTTAATTATTGCATGCAGGATGAAATGCGCATTTGAATGAGGGGTCACTCGACCCCCCTTGCCATTTAAAATTTTGACTTGTATACATCATATTTTTGGCATTCAAGGTCACGATGCATTATGTAAACGACAATCGACTTCATTTATTTATTATTCATAACAACCTTTCAAATTTCAAACTCCTGTTACCTCAAGCGGTACCCGAGATACAGGGGTGGACCGGACTTTATGGCCGCACTGTATACATTAAAGGTATTACTAATTTGTATATTGGCAAATTGTAGCTAATATTGTCGCAGGAAGAGATATTTATCAATTAATGGTTTCCTGGATAGTTTCAGAAAAATTAAATAAAAAAGATTAAATCTTGATTGAAGCTACAATGGATCGTTAAACATCCACCGCATTTAAAATTTCTGTGGCCACGCTTGCAATCAGGACTAAATTAGGTTTTTTTTAATATTATTTACTGACAGCTTCAGACAAAGGGAGGCGTTTTAAATAAAACTTGAAAAAAAAAATCGATAATCGAATATAGCACATCAAACACGGTTTAATTGATTATCTATGATTCACAATTACTGTTTATTTTCTTTGAACTTGTATCATTATCGTCGCCGTCGTATGTATAAAGAATTTTTTATAAGTTTTCATTTTTCTATTTCAATTTAATTCAGGTCATATTATTTTGAATAAGGATCGGACGTATTTTTTTCATATAAATAAGTTATTTGCATTTCACCGTTAGCAATTTAGCATCTTTTTAAGCAGTTAAAAAAAAATTAACAATAACCAAAACCGTGTCCACAAAAATTTGCGTCGGGGGCTAACCTAAAATTAGCGTCCCCAGAAAAATTTCCCTTCCACCGTTTACAAAACAAAGGTCGCTTGCTGAATAAAAATAATCGACCAAATCCGTGAAACAAGAATTTGAAATATGCAAAAGGAAGACAAAATTCCGAGCAAAATTCGTTATAATTTTATTAATATATTTTAAACCTTCCAGGGTGGCATATGGAGCGTTCGAAGACTTAAAATAGAAATTAACCTAATGCAAATAGTTTAAATTATGTGATGCATTGCAAATTTGACACACGTATACATATAGCATCATAAGTAACTGCATTATTTGACATTTAGAAAGATTTTGAGTCACTTCCGGTTTCTGCGGAAATGGGCTCTACAATTAAAATTTTAAATAGAACACCCTGTATATCTTAATATTTTCGAGTACAGTATTAAATTCTGAGTGACAGAATATTTTCTTTTCAAATTTCCGAGTTCATATTTTCTTTATCTAGAATGCTATCGGCCCCTTATAAAAATTTTCAAATTATTCATTTTTCAAATGAAACAACGATCTGCGAATTAAAACAGAATCAAATTAGATGGCAATTGTTTTTATTTTACAATGGCCTACCTACTATGTTTTACGCATAGTGATGATGGTTAAAACAAGAACTTTCGTATCCATTGGTTACATGTTTCATTTTAACCTTTCAAATCTTATACCATTTTATTCGTAAGAAAATCTACTTTTGAAAAAAATGTGTAATTTGTAAAAAAATGATTGCATTCTTTCAAACGAATCAGGATAGATGACAGATGACAGAAGCCTAAAACAAATTTTGATGAGGTGTTTGAGCACTCTAGATGAAGATTTAAAAATCAAGTTTTTTGAAAACATGAAATCAGAAATTTGGAAAAAAAAATTTCCTTCATATTCAGAATTTACTGCAGAACTTCGAAATATTAAGACATACAGAGTGTCCCATTTGAAAATTCCATGACAGGCCCATTTCCGCTGAAACCGGAAGTTACTCAAAATCAATCTAAATGTCAAAAAATGCAGTTTATCATATAATGTGTGTCATATTTCATTGAAATATTTTAATAAATGCGAAAAAAAGGGGGGTGAGATGGGTTTCGTTAACACCCCGGTATTGCTTCAATTCCAGAAATGACGAGGGGTGAGCCGCAAGGGAAAATTTTGTACACAAGATTTCCTCGGATTTTCCCATGATTTTCTAGCACCTGTACACCAGATTTCTCCTGCGGCTCACCCCTCGAAAAATGACGAAAATAATGGGACGCTGTCGGCGCCTTTTTGAGATTTCTGGGAACATATTTCTAATTTAATTTGGAAAATATAGGGGCGCCTTCGAGGTGGATGCCCCCTTGCCCGACTCTGACAATAACAGTCTGGAACTTAAATCAATAGTAAGTATAGTTTTTTATAACTTTCAAACTTTAAATTATTTATAATAATGATGTTTGTGGGGAAATACAATATCCAACAACATAACAATAGAACTGTCATTTGTCAATAAACAGTAACAATTAACAATGGAAGTCGGTTGGGATCATTCAGGTTAATTGTTGCATATTGTTTCTGCTTGTTGACACCGCCTGCAATTTTTATGTAAGGTGAAGCCAGTTTCACAACGCAACAGAAAAAGTATTGCCTCACACTGCCCCTGTGTCCATTAGAAAGTGATTCGATTTAGAGTAGAAAAAGTCTAAGAAGTACATAGCGACTCATCAGAATCTGAGTCTACCTACCTCGTGATTGTTGATTCTGTCAAAATATTCTCGATATTGTTTTATAAAATTATTGGCACATGTCAAAAAAAAGAAATGTAGGTAATCAAACACATGAGTTCCACTTTCCAATGCCCTCTGATGGGAATGAGGTTTTTTGGCTCGCTTCATGTAAATGTGTGATAAAAACGCAAATTCAGAACTGTTGTTGGTGAAAACTAGATATCATTATCGTATTTTTCAAAAAAATGTACCCCTGATGTCTACTAGCAAAATTGAGATGTAACATTTTCTTATCGCATATATTGCTGATGGTAAATCTTTGCTGCTATCAATTTTAGATAATAGAATTTTCTTTATTGGCAGTACAAATTTTCAAGTTTTGCTACAAGACAAGTAACACCAGAGTAAAATTCCCTTCACCCCAATTTTGCTAGCAGAAATGTTACCGACAGTCTTTAGGGGAGTTCTGTGCGTTTTTGGGTTCAATATTTATTGTTAGTTGGTGTATTTTTTGGGCAATTATGGATAAAAAGCATACCAGAAAGTGCAATACCTACTGCTGCATTCCCCAGTGCAGTGTGCAGTAGATACATATTACGATGGTATTGTGTCATTTCGAATTTTGAAGATTGGTAAAGAATTAATTGTCTCCAAAAATACTTGTTTTCCTTCTATACCGGGTGTATCACAGACCTCGCCGTATAGGGAATTAACATGGGAAAATGAACTTTATTTTTTTCCTGCTCCGGAGGATTTTCTCGAAAAGTTTTATCATGTTTGGAGGATAGTCCATACTAGTCTGTACCTCTTGAGATTTTTTTCGTTCGTCAGCTCCTCTTAGGTACTTAACAATGATTTTTTGAAAATTGAATTTTCGACGAAAACGAAAAAATTTTTCGTGCCCAATCGACCCGCTTCGAATGTTTACTTAGTTTGCTGCCTTTGTGGATTGCAACACAACACGAAATAAATGGATGCTTCGAAACGGGTCGATTGTGCACGAAAAACTGTTGCGTCTCTGCTTCTACGGAACATTTTTTCATGCACAATCCACCCGTTTCGAAGCATCCATTTATTTCGTGTTGTGTTGCAATCCACAAAGGCAGCAAACTAAGTAAACATTCGAAGCGAGTCGATTGGGCACGAAAAATTTTTTCGTTTTCGTCAAAAATTCAATTTTCAAAAAATCATTGTTAAGTACCTAAGAGGAGCTCACGAACGAAAAAAATCTCAAGAGGTACAGACTAGTATGGACTATCCTCCAAACACGATAAATCTTTTCGAGAATATCCTCCGGAGCAGGAAAAAAATAAAATTCATTTTCCCATGTTAATTCCCTATACGGCGGGGTCTGTGATACACCCGGTATAACAAATAATGTTGCTTAACGAAACACGCATATTATTAACCCCTGGAAGTCTGAAAACATGATAAACAAACACCTTAAAATACCACAAAATCCAAAAACACTGCTAAATACCACCTAAGACACCTCAAAACACAATTGATCATTTTCGAAAACCACGTCGAATACACGTTAACCAATTGACAGGACAAATCCATCCTTCAGCTGTCGGCCATAACATTAAATTTAATAAAGTGGCAAGCGTCTGCCAAAACTTGACCATAGCCAAAACCTTTTGCCCTTAATTTTTAATGAAAAATTGAGAGAAATTTGAATTCGTTTCATCAAAAAGCCTTTGGACATCATACATTTGACGGATTTCTTACCTAAATAAAGTCCATATTATATAGCTGACCGTTCAGGGGATGTAGTTACGGACAATAAAATCCAGCCCGAATTTGAAATTCTCGTGAATTTCTGCAGTTAGCAGCGTCAAAAATGCCCGGTTTTTATTGTCCGCAACTGTATAGGTCGGGTTTCAATATACACGATCGCCAAAATTTTTAGAATTCACAAATGTTTGACGTTATCATCAGTTGTTTTGTTGTTGTTGTAACTAATTTTTAACTCTTTATGAGATTTTTATTTTTATATAACCAATACTAGCACCTGAATATGAATAAAATATAGGTACAATCATATTCTCACGGACACAGAGGCAGGATAAGTCAATAAGCTTTCTTTCAGCTATGTAATGGTAGCTTTCAGAGATCCGTCAAAATTCGTATCATCATCACATTGTCAACAAACTCTTAAGCAAGTAAAAGCAGTTGACAGTAACATTAAAGGTTGGAATCCTTTCCATTGTTTCTGAGACGTTTTGACCACCAGCTGCCACTTGACAGTAATTTTGACGGAATTGAGTCCGTTTAACACAACAGAAAAAAACCTGACTCAACCTGCCCCTGTGTCCGTTAGAAAAAGACTAGACATTAGGTACCAAAATACCTAATCGTTCTTTGGGCCTCCACTGATATTTTTGGTTAAGAATTTTCTACGCAACAAAAAAACTTATGTAAATGAACCTCGCCATGAGTCACCCAAACAAATTAGCATTTATTTAAGTAAGCACCTGATCTATTTATTTTTTATAACTACGCAAATTCCGATTGTCGTCTTTAAAACTGTTGTCAAACAAAAACACGGCAACAAAAAGGAGTAAAATCGAAAAACAAGATATCAACTGTATATTTTGCACACAAAACTTACGTTGTTACTAGCAGACAATACGATTAATCCTCCAGAATTAATAAATAGGTAAATACACACTTGATAATCATTATATCAATACTGGTTAGTCGAGAAACGCACCATAATTGTTAGGTGTTGACAGGTTAAATGACAAAGCAAATGACAGCTAGCGACATCTACACGCAACAGAACGCATATTCTGATGACGGTCAGTTGAAATTCCCGACTTGCCGGACGAGGGCTGACAGTTGCTTTCGCCCAATCATTGGACAAGGATTCACCGAAGGTCATAAAGGCGGCAAAGCGATCATCGACAGAAGACGCTAGCGTTTCATCTGTCATTTCAAAATGTTATTCTAGGTTATGTTTTCTTTGAAAAAGTGATATTGAAATGACCTAACGCACAGAAACTGATGTAAAAAGGGAAAATGAGAGGAAGAAAAACTGATATACCCAGAAAACGTAAATCCAGAAACAATGCATTCGTTATCCCAAGCATTACCATTGGTAGGTTCAAAGCTGCCGCAATCTGCCTCGAGGAAGCCTGCATAAACAATCTGGTTTTGAGAATCCACCTACAATGTAAAAAAGCCTTTTGGTAGCCCCGTTTAACTGATTGATAATCTTTACAGGTGATTGCAAAAATAAAAATCATAGCAAGATCATCCGTAATGGAATCTCAAAAATAAACATGTCAAATAGAAGGAAGAGCAAGAAAAAACCCCCAGCGAGTAGAGCACGTAAAATACAACCGAAACCTATAAAAATTGCCACTTACTGTTTAAAAGTTCTTCCAAAGAAGTACAGCTGCCCCCCTAGACTCAACCTCGGTTTTAAGGAATTCGTAGATTCTGTGTCTGCCATTAAATTGCCTTCGGCCGATTGGGGGGTTGTGGTCACGATGAATCAGAATGCGTCTACTGAGGTTTGTTTAACAAACAACAAGGAGAATGAGACTTGTGTTGTTTTTTATGAAAATAGCCCGTTTTATAAAATATTTATTGATCATATGTCTGTATCTCTACTGGGTTGTCCGAATCAGATCAGAACTGTTGCAGATATAGAAGTTTTACTTAATATTATAGAGAATTTAGACCCCTTAGATTGCGTTGTCTCAAAAATGTGAATTTATTATTTGAATAGGAATTTTTTGTATGGTTTGGAGAAAAATAAAATTATATTCTTTCAATATTAATACTGAATATGAACACACACATACACGTATTGTAATGTTTATGGCATCTTGTGCATAAGACTCAATTGTGGCGCTTCCATTCATGCGCACATGTGCAGCAGGCGCCATCTAGTGCTCCACACCAATATGACTTTTTTGTGTATACACACCAGGTGAAGAACTCTGCAGCTACTTTTCTATTGTGGCATCCGTGCCACAATTTAGGATTTTTCCAGCTTGTGTTGTCAAGTTGCCATTAATATGTAAGTGTGGACTAAGAGGCCAGAATTACGGAAGTGTGCACTAGGCATTGTTGCCAAATTAGCTCATGGCCCAAAACACAGAACTATGACAACTTTCCGAAAACTGAAGCTGTTTTTTGGCGGTTGTCATGTATTGAAATTACTTTAATTTATGCAACTTTGTATTTCAATACATGGCGACCGCCAAAACATCTAATAATAATAATGCGAATTTCTTAAATTAGAAATAAGGAAATAATATACCTACTTCAGAACCGAGAAACAACCCAAACAGTGCTATTCTGAATGACATTGAAAACTATATATAACTATAAATATTTCTTTAGTTTATCTTTTGTAACCAAGGCGATTCTTGGTTGTTATAGCAATTATTAATAAAACAGTGATTGAAATTGAAATCCGTAGCAAGTACCTTGAGCACTTGCTATGATTTTCATTGAAATTGACAAATATTTCAATCAAATTGACATTTTTTTTTAATCACCAAGGGAACAGCAGTAAAATTTGCCAACTATCCAATCAGATTTTCGAATGTTTCAATGGTTTCAATATTGAAGCTAATTCAATGGCATTGAGAATCAGACTGAAAGAGGCCGATTCTAAGCCAATGTCGAAAAGAATTCTAGTGGAATTGTTTATGGGAAATTTTAACGAAAAAACTTCTGAGGGTCCCAAAAAACGGTAAGTAATTTAATATTACAGTTCGATCGAGCTGCACGTAGTCCTACATCACTGGTATTATATTATATTATTGTAATTGTAGGTGTGGATTCATTTGAAAAATAAAAAATTAAGAAAAAAGCAAGTAAGGTGAAACAAAGTAAGAATGAGACTGGAGGTGGGCCACCTTTCGATCCTAAATTTACAGATTTTGAAAAGAGAGTTAGTTATCAAGTTTGTCACTGAAGTTGCTATACAGTCGAGTCAGTGAAGACAAGCTGACTGTCAAAGGCACGTTACACAGGCAACTCCTACTGTTAAGGGATCATTAAATACTCCAATATTACATTCGACCATTATTAGTACGTGGTAAAAAAACAACCTTTTAGTTTTAATCACTATGTTGGTCACTTTAGATGTCCTCGGCAGAATCAGATTTGAGATCAGATGCAGAGTCTGATGTAGATATTCCACTAGGTTTGTTAAAAAATTTCAATTTCCAGAATATCTATGATTTTCTTGTAGCAAAGAAAGCCAAGAAGAGGGAGATGAAAACAATCATCAGTGATTGCTGAAAAATTAGATCTTTTAATTGAGGAGAAACGCCGAACAAATGAAATCATGAATCAAATGCTGTGTGAAATGAAGAGGGAAACCCTTTGAAATGAAATAAATAAAATAAATGAATGTTTATAAGTTTAGTTACAAACAATAAATATTTAAAAATATTGGCTTATTGTATACTCTTGTCTCCGTAGTTGCCCGTGTCTTCTAAGCTGAATGTCTGGAATATTTGGCAATTCTCGTTGAGGCTCATGTTTCTCAAATTTAATTCCTAAATCTGATGGTTCGAAGCTTTTTACGTAAAAAAGGCACTCTTGTTGAATGTCGCTAGAACACATAGTTTTTGAAGAAAATGGATTTTCATTAGTTCAGGGCTTCGAAATTTGTGATTGAAGACATCAAAATACTGTAAATAAGTTTATGGGACGATTCCTTATACTTCATTCTAAAAAGAAAAGTTCCTATGGACATGGGTCGAGAAATGCTTCCTAAGGGAGTCCATATGAACTTTTCTTTCTAGAATGAAGTAAGGAACCGTCCCATAAACTTATTTACAGTATTTTGGTGTCTTCAATCACAAATTTCGAAGCCCTAAACGAATGGAAAGCCATTTTCCTCAAAAACGATGTGTCCTAGCGACATTTAACAAGAGTGCCTTTTTATGTAAAAAGCTTCAAGCTATCAGATTTTGGAATGGAGAAAAAACTGCTTGCAAAAATGTTTCGAGCAAATTTAGTCCTAAGCCCCAATTTAACCGTTTTGAAGATATTTAGAAAAAAAACACTTTCAAAGTGGCCCTTTTAAGGGGCCCTCGCCCTAGCTCCCTTAGAACTTTTCTCATATTTTTCATAGAGGAATCTACTGGTAAAGTTTTGCCCACTAATTTCGGGACAGCCCTGTATGTGCATCATGAGAACTTCCTGGCCACCTAGCTACGATATTTGTTATCTTCAGTTCTGAATCACATCTAAGAAAAAAAATTTGTTTATAGAATAATAGATGTTTTGATAGCTAGGAAAAATTCCAATTGTAAAAATTACCAAAAGGGACTCACAATTTGGCAGTTTAGGCTATGGTAGCCTTTATTTTAGCATTTATTTAACTTACATGCGTTTTATTAAATTGTAACGAAAAGTTAATAACATGCGGGACAGTTCGACAAAAAATTCGCCTAAGGACGAATTTCTATGAGTTGCCAAGATCATAAATTTCAAT
Source organism: Pycnomerus fuliginosus (assembly GCA_963924575.1). NCBI lineage: Eukaryota > Metazoa > Arthropoda > Insecta > Coleoptera > Zopheridae > Pycnomerus > Pycnomerus fuliginosus. The sequence goes on from OZ004622.1 coordinate 19,976,896, forward strand.
ACGCGCCTTGTCTGGGGTTAAATTAAAAAGCCAACGAAAGTCATACATCAATGCGATGTGTATCCCTGTAGATGTTTATCTTGTTAATGTGAATGTAGGGGCGAGCTGAATTTACTGGTGGAGTCGGGTGCAGATCTATCAATCTGCACCTAGTAGTAGTGCCTCCGCAGACGCACAGTGGTGTAAAAAAGGCGAAATGATGAAAATTGGCAGTACATAACTAAACAGTAGAGTGAACAAAAATACACAAAATTTGTAGAATTAGCACTCAGGGGGTTGAAAAATAATGGAGCCAATGAAAATTCACTGCAGTTAAATAGAAATACCAAAAGTTATATGGAAAATAAGGCAATTATGTAAAAATAACGCTCAGAGAGTTGAAAAATTGTAAAAATGGATGAAAAGTCAAGAGGGGTGAAAACTAAAAGTGGTTAAAGAGAATAAGTCGAAAATAAGCCAGTTTCACTTTCGCTTTTGGAGATTTGGATTATTTATTGCGAAGGGGCTTGAAAAAGTGAATGAAGTGAACCTAATCCAAATGAGTTGAATTTTTACGGAAGAAAAATAAAATTACTCGAATTTAGCATAATACACGCTGGGGGTTAAAAAATTATAAACTGGAATGAAATCAGAGGGGATGAAAATTAACCGTAGTTAAAGAGAATAACATACGAAAATAAGCCAATCATGCAAATTTAGCTTTTGGGGGTTGAAATATTGCGAATGGGGTGGAAGAACTGAAAAAGGTAAACATAAGTTATTATGAGTTCAATTTATTACCGAGGAAAAACAAAATAAGACGAATTTAGCAAAATGGATGCTTAGGGGGTTGAAAAATTGTAAAGGGGGATGAAAAGTCAAATGGGGTGAAAATTAACCGCATTTAAGTAGAATTGTAGAAAATAACACGAAAATAAGGCAATTATGCAAATTTGGCTTTTGGGGGGTTGAAATATTGAGTGGGGTGGAAAAAGTGGATAAGGTAAACATAAGTTATTATGAGTTCAACTTTATTGCCGAAGAAAAACGAAATTAGGCGAATTTAGCAAAATGGGCTCTTAGGGGGTTGAAAATTTGTAAAGGGGGATGAAAAGTCAAAGGGGGTGAAAATTGACCGCAGTTAAGTAGAATCATAGAAAATAACACGAAATTAAGGCAATTATGCAAATTTAACCCTTGGAGGGTTGAAATATTGCGAGGGGGTTGAAAAAGTGAAAAATGTAAATATTATCCAAAAGAGTAAAATTTATTACCGAAGAAAGACAAAATTGCACGAAATTGGCCAATTTAACGTTCGAGGGGTTGCAAAATTGTGAAGGGGGATGAAAAGTTAAGGGGGGTGAAAAGTGACTTTAGTAAAGTAGAACTTTCGAAAATTACACGAAAAAGAAGCGGTCTGTGTAAATTTTGCTTTTTGTGGGTTCACATATCGGGGTTAGGGGTTGATAGTAGCCTAGGGGTTGGTCTTAGGTTGAAGACTCATAAGACCTTTTTTCAATGGTTAACGAAGTCTTTTGAAGCCTGTGGTTTAACACCAACATTTATCTGAAGAAATTTCCAGTTTCAACCCTTAAATTTTACCCTCTTTGTTAGATCGTAATGAAAATTTGCTCGTCCACCTACAATGTCACTGTAAATTAGAACACCAAATCCTGCATTGATACGTTGCACAGTTTTTAAGTTCTGGTATTTTTGTTTTTCTGCATATTAGGGGTTATAGCGCCTTTGAGGGTGGTTTTTTGCAAAGTATGAATAACACCTTTTTTAAATCATTAACGGTAAGCTATCGAATGACCATAAGTATGAACATTATTGGATTAGGGGTTGAAACGTTTATGACGCTTTGTAACTTTACCCAGAGAAACAACATCTGCTGTGAAACTGTGACGTCTTACACACTGTAACCTCGAGAAAGGAGGAGTGAATTTTAGGACAAATTTATTGAAGGGGATGAAAGTTAGGGGTGGAAACTCGAATTTTCGATATCTTTCTATTGATGGTACAAAAAAGGTTTAATCATCATTCGCGAAAAACCACCCTTAAAGGCGCTACAACCCCGAACATGCAGAAACCCAAAAATGCGAGAAATCAAAAACTGCTCAACGTATCAAAGCTGAATTTGGTGTGTCAATTTACAGTGATCCTGTAGGCGGATGGTCAAAATTTTCATTATGATCTAACAAGGGGGGTGAAATTTAAGGGTTGAAACAGAAATGTTTCAGGTAAATGGTGGAATAAAATTGTGGAGTTCGATAGATTTAGGTCAGCCATTGAAAAAAGTCTTATATGAGTCTTCAACCTAATACCAACCCCTAGGCTGCTAACAACCCTTAACTAAGGGTTGTTACTCCGCTTGCGCTAAGGGCAAGCGGAGTAAACTATTTTTCATTTATTTTTTCGAGCTTTATTCTGCCTCTTCTGTAATTCAAAGTTATTATAAGTAGCTTTTAATCTATCCACAATTCTTCAACCCCTTTTTCACCCCTATAACCCTCAAAAATAAAAATTTAAGCAGACCGTTTTTCTACTTGTAATTTTCGATTGTTCTACTTAACTACAGTTAATTTTCACCCCCCTTAACTTTTCAACCCCCTTCACAATTTTTCAACCCTGCAGCGTTACTTTTGTAAAATTCGCGCTATTTCGTCTTTCTGCGGTACCTAATAAATTTTAGCTAGGTACTCATTAGATTATGTTTTGCCTTTTTCACTTTTTCGACCCTCTGCACAATTCTTCAGCCCCCCAAACGTTAAATTTGCATAATTCGGTTACTTTCGTGCTGTTTTCTGTAATTCTACTCAACTACAGTTAAATTTCATACCCTTTGACTTTTCATCCTCCTTTACGATTTGTCAACCCTCTGAGTTAATTTTGCAAATATCGCGTAATTTCGTTTTTCGTCGGTAATAAATCGAACTCATTTGTATGATGTTTATCTTTTTCACTTTTTCAACCCCCTTCGCAATATTTCAACCCCCCAAAAGCTAAATTTGCATAATTGGCTTATTTTCGTGTTATTTTCCGTAATTCTATTTAATTACGGTTAATTCTCGTACGCTTTGACTTTTCATTCCCCTTTACGAATCTGCAACCCCCTATGTGTTAATTTTGCAAAATTCGGGTATTTCGTTTTTCGTCGGTAATAAATTGAACTCATTTTGGGATTCACTTTACCTTTTACAATTTTCCAGTTTCCTTTTCAATAAGTAGCTATAAGTAGGTATTTCAACCCCCACAAAAGTTTCAATCATATTACATAACTGGGTGATTTTCAACAACAAATTTTTAACGTTTCGCCATCTACTATACTTATGTAGAAAGAATAGTACCTACGAGCCGAGGTGGGCGGGCAGAATATGTGAAATAAATAGTTTAACTAAACAAAAAATTCTACCTCCCCTGGAAGTTGAAAATTGAGGAAATTGAGAAATATTAACCGGATTTATGAGTTATTGGTATTGTATTGCTTATTAGGATATTTTAGAAGAATTGTCCATTCGAATAATTGTTAATGGTTCATTGGAATGAGTGTTTCGAATAATTTACCTGCACCCTATGCCCTTAATAAATACCAATTTTGGTGTCTATCGGGGCCTGCCAACAGTAGCTACATTTGCGTCAACCGGTACACTGGGTGTCCCAGAATGCTCGCATTTCCTTTGAAAGGGGTATATACTTAGTATTAAATTCTGAGTCGATCCCGTACTACTACTACTTTTTCCTAGGAAACAAGACACTATCAAAGAAAATTTATATTGTTGTATCCTCTGTTACCTAGGAAATAGCGAATATCACATTTGTTTTTCTGCGGTCGTCATGACTGTATTGAATCAAATACACGCTTCCATCTGAAAGCATAGGTGATGCTTGTGTTTTGTATTAAAATAGGCACTGTCAAAGTAATGTCAGTTTTCAATACAGTCGGAACCAGATCTATAAAACCTCTCAAATGTGACATCCGCCTAATTTTCACCTGTGTGTTGTAGATTTCAGACTTCAAATTTAACAATCTCAAAAAATGTCGGCCAAAAGTTTTACAATTAAAGTTTTTCTGAGAAATTGAGAGAAATTGTAATTCCTTTCATCAGAATAATAGTGCTAGGAACGTTCTGCTGATGCTGGTAATTTGATTAAGGTAACATTTTAAAAATTAGCCAATTGTCCTTTTTGATCCAAAATACCAAAATAGAAGCCCGTATCACATCACAAAGCTGAGCTTTCGGAGGATTTATGCATCGACTGTACGTCTCCCAAGATGAATTGAAGTATTGACAGTATTTCAATACAAAACAGGAGGATCTCCTATGCTTTCAAATGCTAGTATGTATTTCAATACATGACGACCGCGGAAAAACAGCTTTAGTATCTTAATTTATTATGAACAAATTCAGAGCTGAAATCTGATTGCTGCTCTTAACTATTGAACCCTGGAAATTATCAAAAACAAGGACTGACTCAGAATTTAATGCTGAATACTTCATTAAAAGGAAATGTGAGCGTTCTGGGACACCCTGTATTAATGTCTTACAGTAGTTATTTATTTGATCTTCGAAACCAATTTGTATAATATACAGGGTGTTTCAGGTATGCAGTCATTAATTTTCAGGGGTGATTCTACATCGAAAAATACGAAGAAAAGTTCCTATAAACATGTGTCCGGAAATCGCTCCTAAGGGGCTACGGCTCTCTGAAGGGGGCGCCCAAACTTAGAACGCATTTTTCGCCCCATATCCATATGAACTTTTCTTCCTAGAATGAAGTAAGGAATTGTACTCTGAAAAAGGATATTTTTAGGAGCGAATTTCAAGGGGCTGTAACTCCGAAAGAGGGGGGCACTTGGCAAAAATAAAAAATACGGGTCCCCTAATTTTGTCTTAAGAATCTGTGACCAAATTTTGTTGCATTAATTTCCGGACACCCTGTATAATATAATAAATATAAATCAGTCTCCTATTTAGGTAAGGTACCTAGTGTTTATTGACACTGACAAGAATTTTGACGTAAATAGAAGTTCGCTTAACACCACAAACATAACAAACGCCCGACTCATACTGTCTGGTGGGTTAGAATACGATTCTACTTTATTTAGAAAAATGCAATTTTAAGTCCTATTTACGTAATTATGATGAAGATAATCATAAGGGGACTATTTTTTAGGGTTCCTGAAGAGAGCGGTAGCCCCCAGGAGCGATTTCCGGACACATGTTTATAGGAACTTTTCTTCATATTTTTCGATGTAGAATCACCCCTTTAAGATTAATGACTACATACCTGAGACACCCTGTATAATATAATAAATATAAATCAGTCTCCATGTTAGGTAAGGTAGGTACCTAGTGTTTATTGACACTGACAAGAATTTTGACGTAAATAGAAGTTCGTTCAACACCACAAACATAACAAACCCCGACTCATACTGTCTGGTGGGTTAGAATACAATTCTACTTTATTTAGAAAAATGCAATTTTAAGTACTTACGTAATTATGATGAAGATAATCATAAGGGGACTATTTTTTAGAGATATGACAAAATACAGTTTTGTGGAGGGGGGGGGGGCAATGTAAATTTTTGCTCCTCGCCCTTTATGCAGATTAAATAAAAATCACATGATTTTTGACGATGGCTTAGTATCCAAAGAATCATTTTAATTTTAGGGGGGGGGGGTCAATATAATAGATCTGTGCAAACGGCCCGCAGCAGTTGAACCATTATTATCCAGTTGCCGTGAGACAATGTGGTACCCCATGCCTGACTCGCAATCAACAGCTAAGATAGTTCGTATAAATCTTGCAACACTGCTAGGCTGTAGAGTTACTTGAGTAGGGGGCGCTGCAGTATGAGGGCACGCTGGATGCCATAATTATGACCGTGTAAACGTACTTTGCCAACCCCAGTTATGGCATCTTACACGCGAATTAAGTAGAATTTGAATATCGCGGGAACCATAGAGAAATGACGGTCTTTCTTTCCATCAACTGTAGGAAACTGTAAAGTGAGGTCCACATGGGCATTTGTGGCTGTCTATGAACTCAGGGAAGCCAGAAATCGGGCTGAAACCTATGGCATCTTTGTGTAAGATGCCACAATTCGAGTAAGTTGCCACACCAGAGGAACATGCACACACAAGATGCCACAAATATGCCAATACCTACACATCGTTTTTAATTTAATAGTGTGTGACTTTGGTGACGTCACAAACCGGAAAGGAGCCAATCAGTGATAACAGCAGTAAATTTTGTCAACTATTCAGTCAGATTTTCGGATGTTTCAATATTGAAGCGGATTCAATGGCATTCAGAATAAGACTGAATGGCAGAAATACGTCCAATGAGTAACGAGCGCTGGAATGTAGTGTCAGACATTTTTGGTGACATTTGATTGGACGCTTCCAACAGAATATTCCTACATGTGACGTCACAAAATCAAGCGAAGTCCCCATGGCGCAGATTGACAGAAAGGTCCGATTGGTCAATTTTTAAAAATCTTTGAAAATGCCCCATCATCGGCGTAAAAATAAATTTTAGACTTACGGGCTATTAGCGTGACGTAGGTCCGCCATCTTTGTTGGGCTAGATTAAGGTTGTTACCATGGCCATGGAGCTAAACAAAGCGAGAATGTCCTTGTGTAGATTTGATTTATTTCAGCACAAAGCTCATTGTGGATTGTTCAACTTGTCAATATTAAGGTCTTAAAACGCAACACAGTAACTGTATAAATAAAGAATTAGACGAAAAATGAAGTTTTCTGGAATTTGCACATTGAAATCTTGCTTTATTGTTTGGCTTCAGTGGGAGGCGTTGACTATATAGTGTAGAAGCGCTTAGTAGTTTGCCATTAATTTTGCAGCAGGAAAACCAAGCGAAGTAGGGTTGCCATATTTTTCAAAACAGTAAGCGGGACAGAGGAGTGATAAGAATGTGTTTGCGCGCGAAGCGCGCAGCGCAAAAGTGGGGGTGCGGGGCGAAAATTTTTGCCCCCCCCCCTTCTCACCTGTTTTTCAGTATTTTCAGTCCAAATTCAAATCAAAATCAATTCATTTCATTCTCATTGCGAAATAAAAAAAACACTTGAAAAATCGTGGATCAAAAAAGAATAATCACTAGATTTGGGCGTTTTTATGGTCTAAGGATTTTCAATTTTTTGGTTGGTAAACAAATTTTATACTTTTAAAATACATTTTTTATTAAAATAAATAAATCTCTTTGAACAAAACAAATGATAATTCTCAGCCTTGGTTTAGTATTTACAAACACGCAGGGTACCAGCCTGCGTTGTCACTGACAGTGCACCCAAATAATAATAATAATTTATAATAATAATAATAATAATTTATTTCCAACAGGCTGACGCCCAATTACAGGAAATTAGAATTCGTTACTTCCATATCCCCACTCCAAAGAGAACTGTCACATTTGACATTTGCTCGTAGGACAACCATTGCATTCATTTTACGTGGGGCTAAGGTGGTTTTTAATACAATTCTAATTATTTAAGTGATAAATCGCCATATTTCAATTCATTTCGAGGGGCCAAGTTGTTCCTGGAAGATTTGCGACATCGTTTGACTGCCAGAAAGTTTTAAAATTTAAATTTTATTGGGTTATGGCATAATTGAGGTTATGACAAAAGCAAGTAATTTATTGATAATATTGCATAACATATAATATAAATTGATTGATAGTGCCCTCATTTTGTACAGTGGTAGGCTGCTCCAATACGGGCATGCGAAATCTAGAAAAAAGTTTCTTTAATTTGCCATAAGAAATAGCGGAGTAAGTAGCATATATGCCTGTTACGCATCTTAAGGTCAGTTAGATTAAGGAACACTGTGTTCAATCCATAATATCTGTAGAAATAGTTATTGTCACTAACTGCACACTGTGTGATGTAGTTTACTCTATATCTATATCTGTACATTTAATAACACCACAAACATCCTTCCTCGATGTCAAACTAAACAAACTTGTCTACATTTCGCATGTCCCTTGGCATGCATGGTACCACTGCACAAAAGGAGGGCATTGTCGTTCAATTTATGTTAGATATTATGCAATATTATCAATAATTACTTACTTTCGTCATAACCACAAATATGCCCATAACCCAATAAAATTTAAATTTTAAAACTTTCTGGCAGTCAAACGCTGTTGCAAATCTCCCAGGAACAACTTTGGCACTCAAAATGCACCGGAATAAGGCGATTTATCAATTAAATTATTAGAATTTTATTAAAAACCACCTTACCCCCACGTAAAATGAATGGAATGGTTGTCCTAAGAGCAAATGTCAAATATGACAGTTCTCATTGGAGTGGGGATATGGAAATAAGGAATGTAACAAAATTGAATTGAATTGAATGCAGAGCAGAAACAGAAAATAGAAAGAAAGTAAGCAATTACATATGCGGATTACTATCAAATTATATACCAAACGTATTAAACGTATTAAACGTATTAAAATAATAAGAGATAGACACAAAGATTACCTTGCGATTTTAACGCTTGCAACGAAGATGGAAGATGATTGACAGAATGGACCCGACGTTTTGTAAAGCACCACTCGCACCACTGTTCTGACAGTTAGTAGACACTACATATAAGTTAGGTTATGTTTTAAACGCTGGTTGTCAATAAAAAATAAGGAAAATAAAGGGAAAGGGAAAACTCAGAAAGCAAGTCCAAAAATCGGGACAAATCCAGTACTAGGCGGGACGCGGGACTCATTATAAGGAATCGGGACAATCCCGCCTAAATCGGGACGGTTGGCAACCCTAAAGCGAAGCGACTTTCGCCTTTATCGACCACATACATAAGGATCATTTTTGGCACAAAAAGCAAGCAATTTTCGTCTTTGTTACATGCAGATAAGGTTCAATAATGGTTCAATTTTGCATCAAAAAGAGTACGGTTTTTGCCTTTACCGAACATGTACGTAAGGGTAATTTTTGCATCAAAAGAATTGAAATTTTCGCCTTTATCAACCATGTACATAAGGTTCATTTTTGCATCAAAAAGAATGCGACTTTTGCCTTTATCGACGATGCGCTGAAGAATCATTTTTGGAACAAAGCGCCAGCTGTTTTCGCGTTTACGTTCGAATTTTAATTTTTGAGTTCCTCGCACAATTAACTGGCGCCATCTGGTGGAGAAGCAAGGAACTGTCCGATTGCTTAAAAGTAGTTTGCCGCTAACTTTGTAACAGAGAAAAAAAGCGATTTTCTCCTTTATCGACCACATTCGTAAGGATCATTTTTGGAATAAAAAACAAGCCATTTTCGCCTCTATGCTACAGGTAAATAAGGTTCAATTTTCCATCAAAAAGAAAGTGATTTGCGCCTTTATCGATCATGTACATAAGGGTCATTTTTGCATCAAAAAGAATACGACTTTCGCTTTTATCGACTATGCGCTTAAGGATCATTTTTGGAACAAAGCGTCAGCTATTTTCGCCATTACGTTCGATTTTTAATTTTTGAGTTCCTCGCACAATTAACTGGCGCCATCTGGTGGAGAAGCAAGGAACTGTCCGATAGCTTAAAAGATTCCTACCTGTAGTTTGGTTCGTTGCCGAAAGAGGGCGCCTCATCGATGTTATTTGGCGCCATCAAGTGGGCAAGTGCCAAACTTTGTGAGTCGCTTAGTAGTTTGCCGCTAATTTTGTAACAGAGAAAAAAGCGATTTTCTCCTTTATTGACCACATTCGTAAGGATCATTTTTGGAATAAAAAACAAGCCATTTTCGCCTCTATGCTACAGGTAAATAAGGTTCAATTTTCCATCAAAAAGAAAGTGATTTGCGCCTTTATCGATCATGTACATAAGGGTCATTTTTCTATCAAAAAGAATGCGACTTTCGCCTTTATCGAATATGCGCTTAAGGATCAATTTTGGAACAAAGCGCCAGCTATTTTCGCGTTTACGTTCGATTTTTAATTTTTGAGTTCCTCGCACAATTAACTGGCGCCATCTGGTGGAGAAGCAAGGAACTGTCCGATTGCTTAAAAGATTCCTACCTGTAGTTTGCTTCGTTGCCGAAAGAGGGCGCCTCATCGATATTATTTGGCGCCATCTAGTGGAGAAGCGCCAAACTATGTGAGTCTCTTAGTTGTTTGCGCTAATTTTGTAGCAGAGAAACCAAACGATTTTCTCCTTTATCGACCACATTCGTAAGGATCATTTTTGCTGCATCTATGCTGCAGGTACATAAGGTTCAATTTTCCATTAAAAAGAATTGATTTGCGCCTTTATCGACCATGTACATAATGTTCATTTTTGGAACGAAAAGCAAGCAATTTTTGCCCTTACGTTAGGATTTTAATTTTTGAGTGTTCTCACGCAATTAGCTGGCGCCATCTGGTGGAGAAGGTGGGAACTGTTAGATTGCTTCAAATATTCTTGCCTGTAGTTTGCCTCGTTGTCAAAAGAGGTCACCTTATCGATATTTTTGGCGCCATCTAGTGGAGAAGCGCCAAACTATGGGAGTCGCTTAGTAGTTTGCCATTAATTTTGTAGCAGAGAAACCAAGTGATTTTCTTAAATGACTCCGCTGGGAACACTGCGTGAGCATGGCGTTACTCGGAGTATGATACACTCCGGCGTTGTTGCATTTATGAACGCACCCCTCCTGTCATTCTGTTCTTCTGACATAACGTGGTCATAACCTCAAAGTGTTGACAGCACAGCTGATTATAAATTTAATCAATTTTCAACAATTTGTTAAAAATCTCGTTGTTCTGTGCCAATTTAACTTCAAATTGAGACTACTCCAATCTAATGCATCGAAGTTTAGCTACAAGCGGGTACATAACCTCACTTCTTTTAACATTTTGCAGAGGATGATTCTATGGCTTTTCCTTCCGTTAATTCTACAAATAAACAATGTGCGGAGTGTCGAAAACCCGAAATGCGCCAAACTGGATATCTCGCTCACTCAAAAAGTTGAAAACGATGGGTTTCATCGAGAGCTGCGATGGCTGCTCGAGAGAAACCCAGAACCTGACTGTCAACTTGTGATAAGATTTTATGTACCACCTGAAATATACGTTAATCCCGATCAAATAGCAGATTTGAGTAGAACTGGACAGTTGCCTGTGTATGTAGATGGAATTGTCGATGTTGAAGCTCCAGCTCATGAAGCAAAGGGTCACATTGTGTATGTTTTTGTGCCTAGTTTAGAAAAGGTGTCAGTTGACCTTCCGTTTCACCTTCGCTATCAACGAGCTAGAATTTCAGGTGGTTTTAGCAAAATTGTTATTTATAAACCGAGTGTCCTAGCGATGTGTGAGGAGGCTTGTGGGGCTTCAATTAAAGCCCCTTGTGATGTTACCGGAGCTAGTCAGTGTCCATGGAAGAATACTACATATCAAGCTTTATTTGAAGATGTGGAATTGCTTCTACCTGTCGGAGATTTGAATGACTATCCTCTAGTGTCCATTGTAACTCTATTATTAGGTTGCGCAGGGTGTATTTATACCTTATCAATTCTATCAACAGCTCCTCTATGAATAAAAAGTAAAGATTTTTAATAATTTTATTGGTCATTTCCACATTACATGTGATAAATAGCAAAAGCCTAACATAGCAAACCACCTGACAAGACTACGTAAATATTTTTCAATCCTCAGCAGTAAATGGAATGTCGATATATTGCACATGCAAGAATTAAAAAAAAACGTTCAGTGCTCCTTATTTACTTCTTCTTGATTCGTTCTGAAAGAAAATCGACGATGAGATTTCAAAAAACTTAAAGTTTAGGGAAAAAATGAGAATTTGTACTTACTTCCAGCAGTAAGAAGGACTCTTGAGACAGGCAACAAAGTGTTACTAAAGGAACGCAACAGTCCTAAGTAGTGGGATTGTGAACGTCGCCACTAAGTGCAAAATAAAATAGAAATGTGCCAAACAATTAGAAGAAGCAGACACCAGACACCTAGAAGCAACTGCGTTAAGGCAATTATCAACTCCAATTCATGCAATAATAAAAAAATCACTCGGTCATATAAATTTATTGTAAACAATGTTAACAGATTTTAACATATTCTAATAAATTTTCTATGTGCAAAATAATACAATACAAAAAATAATTTTATTATAAAATTGCTTAAAACGAGGCTTGGGCCTGATTTCAAGTCCACGACGATATAAATTGCGTTAAATGTTTCGCGCGCTCTTCGTAGGAGGGCGCAGTGTTCAAATTACAGGAATCTACCTATAAAACGTGAAAGATTCCTGTAATTTGCATTTAACGCAACTTCAGGAGGATTTGGACTTGACACAAGGGCGCAGGATCATAATTGACAAATGCTTGGAAGATCCAAAATAAGGGAAGACTGAATTAGTTACGTATAGGTGAAATTTCTTTTGAAACCAAAGACGAAGCATTTTTAAACGAAAGTCGCTGTTAGTACCTGAGAAAGCATGAATCAAGACATACGGCCCGCTTTATCACTTTCTATTACGGGATCCAAGATAACAAATAATACTATATTATTTAAATAAATACTTTCTTTAAACGTCTACATTAAGTAATAACACATTTTAAGCTTAAAACCTGCTACCCCGAGGGTTGACGAGTTGTACAGGGTTCTCGCAAAATACCTTTACACCCTGGGATGTTTTGTCATTGCCGCCGAGAACGTAAGATTACTTTATGAGAACACCGTACAACGATGATTCAAAGATTATTATTGATGGAATGTTGATAAAGGTAAAAGCTTAAAATGTTATCAAAACCATTTAGGAGCTAGGCGGCTTGTTGACGGGTGAATTAATGCCCAGGGCGTTAAACAGTTTCGTTTTCAATCCGCCCTTTTCGGTCTCGGGAGTCCTTGCAGTGTTCGGCTGCCAAAAATAATAAAATGTAAGACCACGGATATATAAAAAAATATTCTAATTAGTTCCAATCTAGCTAAAAATTACTTTCGATCTTCTATTGGACACTGTTAACTGCTCCTACTACGCCTTGGGGCAGTTAAAAGTTGCAACTAAGAATATATGGAACGCTATATCATTTTTTCGTATTAAGAGATTCTACTTGAATTAGGTTTGCTACAAATTATGTTTAAGTATTTTCACAACATTAAAATTTAACATCAAATAGGCAAAGAAAGTTGAACGGCAAGTCGACACTTTAGATACAGGGGTTGATTCTAAGTGGATTTATGTGATTGCGTCAGGACATAAGTCTGCTTCACAAATCATGAGATGGCGCTAGCAACAGTGAGACAAGTGCCGTCGGTACTATCTATCGAGAATACTCTGGTTCAGCATGAATTTCCTCGATAAAGGGATGCAATTATTGTAATATTGCATAAGTATTGCTGTCAGCGCCATCTCATGAATTGTGTACCTAAGCAGACTTGTGTCTTCTTAAGGCGGATTTATAGATTGACGGGCTAGAAGCGGAAGCGCACAGTAAGAAGATAGGATATAGAACTTTCAACGGAAGCGGCGCGAAGTGGACGTAACATTTAACATTTACAGTGCGTTTCTTACGTCCGACCAATAAGAAACCAGAATTTCGGTCGACTAAATAAGTTATCTATTTTACCGACCACCTGACACCAGTGACAGTTTTTGCTCTTCTTAATTGTTCTTGTGTGCACTTATTTTAGGTAGGTAACATTAGAATCAGCCCCATAGTGTCAGTGTCGAAGGGTCTGCAGAAATTTATAATTGTCGAAAACTGGAAATCCCGAAGAAATGTTGCAATAAGTTCTACTTTATTTTTAGACTGTCATCTTCCAGCCAAACGTTATACATATTGTCGAATTATAACAATCTACCGGAGTCTAGTGTTGATGAAAATAATGGTAAAAATTACTAAAAAAATAGCAACTCGAGAATAACAAACGAAAAACGCGGTGTCAATAGGACTTTTCCATATTAGTCCAGGCAAAATAGACCAAAAAGTCGAAATAGAGGAATTAACATGTAGTTCCAAAAATTTCAGGAATGTGTAAGGGTAGGTCTTCTGAACAACGTAAAATAAAGTCCCATTGATTTTCGGGTCTCGTCAAGCAACTTTTTTCAAAAATTTTTGCCGGCTGATATCTCGGAAACTAAAACAGATAAGGACAAACTTATATCTACCATTTTGTAGTGAATTTAACCATCTTTCACTTTGCTCTCGCATGAATTTTCTGTGCGACGCACCGTTTTCGAATAATCGGCGAGAAATTGAAAAAATGGACCTTTAAATCTACACTCAACCCCCAGCGGACCCGAAAATCGATGGGACTTTATTCTGCGTTGTTCAGGGGACCTACCCCTACACATTCCTGAAATATTTGAAACTACATGTTTTAATTCCTCTATTTTTCTTATTCTGCCAGGACTTTCTTTTTATACATACAGGGTAATATTTTTAAAACTTCCCACCTTGAATATCTTTGGATGTAATAAAGATATTAAATTGAAATAAACGCTGACCAATCCCGCACAGAGGGGAACACTCGCGCGTATAGGTCCTTTAAGGCACTGGTGGGGGTTTATTGCGCTTGGCCCCGTATGATACGCATGCGTTGATCTAGTGTCATTTCTAGTGCATTTATACGTCATTTGTCAATACTGTCAACAGAATCTGGGACCTTTCACGTTTACCACGTGCTATTTTAACCTACAAGGATGATAAATGACACATAACTGACAGTAGACATTCAAGTAAATTCTGTCAGCGGTCAAAAAATGACTGCGCATACGGCCATACATGGCGTCATGACGTCACGCTTACAGGACCTATATAGAGGGAATTTTTTCCACTTCCGGTTCAACCGGAAATGACCTTAATTTTGTTTTTTCAAATGAAATGACACCTTTTTTTCGGTGAAAATTTGACATTTTAGAAAAACGCAAAAACACGGCTACTTTAATTTTTTGATGCAAATTCATCTGCCCATTGCCATTTTCTTTTTACTTACTTTTGAGATGTTGACAGATTGTGAGGCAAGAGAAAATTTGATAGGAATAAGAGAAATCAAAAAATTAAATTGCTCTGCTTTTGCATCAAAAAAATTAACTTGACATGTTTTTGCGTTTTTCCAAAATCTCAATATTTCATCGATTTCTTCGATGTTTTTGACAATCTAGGGTGGCCGTGGCCGTGACTGCGTGGCCAAGTATGATACATGTTTCTAACTCAGAAAAAATCGTAGATTCCGAATTGGTTGATAAAAAGGTGTTATTTCATTTGAAAAAACCAGAAGTGAAAAAATTCCCTCAAAATACGCGCAAGTGTCCCCCCCCCCCGTGTGGGGTTGGCCAGCTTTTATTTCAATTTAATATTTTTATTACATCCAAAGATATTCAAGATGGAAAGTTTTAAAAGTAACACCCTGTATATCTGGGGGTGGGGGACCTCAGAACCTTAACAGTATTAAATCATATTTTGATTTTCTTAATAAAACGGTGGTTAAAATATGTTTTATTAACCACTTAAGCGAATGTAAACAAGCATAATTACATACAGGGTGTCCCAACGGTGCGATAAAGCCCATTTATGTCCACGTCATTAATAATATCGAAAATCTATGTACGCCAACCGTTAGTGAAGAAAATTATTATGAACTCACATGGGCGGCTCGTGTGGAGGGGGCAGCACGAAATTACATTTTGCTAAATGGAACACCTCACATATCAATGCACTTTTCGTTTATACGTGTCATTCTGTGCAACTTTTCTCAGGTGTGCCCCATACTTAAGTTCGATCGTTTTTGATTTATTTAATAAAATGTGTAGAATTTGGCAAAAACAAGACTTCAGTTTAAAAATGGTTTAAAATTAATATTTTCGAAGCCTTGAAGTTTATGGCACATCCTAAAGAAGGGTCAGGGCTACCTGATGACACACTTTAATGTGGAATTTCATGCACAGCGTGTCCCCGGTAAATTTTCAAATTAACAGAAATTAAAAAGGCAAAATTTCTAAAATTTCAAATGGAATGACCTTGAATTTTTTTCTCCCACTAATACAGAAGTAAATTCTAGGTCGACTTTCTTAACAAATACCTACACCTAAATAGCATGTTTTTCAAATTATCACCAGTTTTAGGTCTGTTTTGTGGTTTTATTCGTTTTCGAGTTACTGATAAGAGTAACAGTATTATTAATGACGTGGACATAAATGGACTTTGTCACACCGTTACCGTTAGGACACCCTGTATGTACATATGATATTTAGTTGCCACGTAGAAATTTTGAAGAATTTAAAAATTTTAAAAATTACTCTACTACAAATTTTCAAAAATGCGATTCTGTAAGGCTCTGAGATCCAGATATACCTACGATTGTTTATACTAATTTAAAAAAAAACAAAGTTTAGCATGTACCAACTTAATAAATAAAACATGCAGAAAGTCAACTTCAGTAAGAAAGAGAAATTTTCCATGAAAAAATCTCACTGAACTAACAAAAATAACACAGCGTTCCACTGAGAACTCTTTTTCGTTCATTTCTGACATATATAAATGGAGAAAATGGAGTTGATAAACGCACTTTGGAGTTTTTTGTACAAAAAAAAAAATGAAGAGTCAAAAGACAAACATACAAATCAACAAAATCGAAGCAAACTTGCTACCAACTTACCTCAACCACAAAAACCAACAACTTGACTAATTTAAACTGTCTCAAAATACGAATTTAAAAAAAAATTGTACCTCATCTCCGTCGTAAGACATGTCGAGGGACTCCCTTGATCCACGTCTGGACGTCTTATCCTTAACACTACCACTCTTGCGCCTGTCCATGTCGCCTAAGATGTTGGCCATCTTTGAATGCTTCACGATGTCTAAAGCCTGCTGGACGTATAATTTTATCAAGACTGAGTCAATAATCGGTTTTTTAGTTAAGCAATTACAGTAGAAACCAGACCTATAAAACCGTTCAAATTTGACAAGATCCTTATTTTCACCCTTGTAAATGTAAAACCGACATTTAAAACACAGATTTTGTTAGCAAATCTGTCGAGATTTTGTTCCAAATCTGTCGAGATCTTGTTACCAAATCTGTCAAAATTTTGTTACCAAATCTGTCAATGCCTGTCATTACACCATGCAAAATGAAAATCCGTATTACACAGCTGAGCGCTGAGAGGATTTATAGACTTGCTTTCAACTTTTGATTTATTTTAATCTACAGGTAGCTATACTTAAGCAAGACTCTCTTTTATTGGGACTAAAATAAAGCGGATTTAAGTCCTAGTGTAATTTTTTCAAACCTCTTTAAATAAATTTCTTCCTCTTCCATAAAGAAAGGCTTAATTGACCATATAACTCATATAATTCAATTATAAATCAGTTACACTATACCTACAACTCAAACAAATTCACGTCATTGCCATTATGAACAAAACGTCAAACAAGGTTAGAATCACCGATTTTGTAATATGAATACAGCGAGGGGTTGATAACTTGGAAATTTTGGTGTACAAGTATGAGAAATTTGTACAATTTTTGCAGGAATTTTGGAAATTTTTTTGGAAATTTAGGATATTTTTACATGATTTTGCACATTTTCTGGAAATTTTTTAGAAATTATGGAAATTTTGGTGTACAGAGTTTTACCCACTTTGTCAACCCCTCGGAATACAGGGTATCCCTCGACGAGCGTCAGTTAGCCGTATCTGGAGAACTGTTTCTAGCATCGTCATGAAAATTTGTACACAGGGGTTTCAATTAATTTTGAATCGACGTAAAATATTAACATCAATGGCGCACTTCCGGTTATACCGGAAATATGTACTAATTTCCTTATTTTAAATGCAACACCCTGTATATTATGATATTTTTGGATTCTGCGTTTAATTCTAGGTGAACTTTTACTAAGAATTGCTATGCCAAAAATCAACCGTTTTTGAGAAAATCAAGAATTTCGCTTTGTTATGACAAGTGCAGGCCTAACTTCAAAAAGCTGTAACATCCTTACAGTATGAAATGAGAAAACGATATTAATTTTGCATAAAGCCTAATGTAGGGTGTATCCGCCCCTGGAGTCAAATTGAGTCAAATACATACAGGGTGTTCTCTGCAAATTTTTAAACGTCATCAATTTCATTGGTCAAAAAGTCAATTTTTTCAAATGGAATATGCCCCAACTATTTTATAGTACATCGATGCAGAATTTAATTGTCTATCATTTTAGTCTACATGTTTGCCATATTTAAATGAATAGTTTTTGTGATATTTCTAAGTATTTGGAATTTGACCAAAATTTAATATTTAGCACGATTTAATAACCAAAGTTAGCTATGATTTTAGGAGACTTTAGAGTTGCTTAAGGCTGCTCAAATGAAAATTTAATCCTGTTTTAATATTGTTTTAAAATATGAAATTTTGGTCAAATTCCAAATACTTAGAAATATCACAAAAACTGTTTATTTAAATATGGCAAACATGTAGATAAAAATGATAGACAATTAAATTGTGCATCGATGTGGGGCATTCCAGTTGAAAAAAATGACTTTTTGACCAATGAAATTGATGATGTTTAAAAATTTGCAGAGAACATCCTGTATGTATTTGACTCCAGGCCAGATACACCCTATATTAGACTTCATGCCAAATTAATATCGTTTTCTCATTTCATACTGTAAGGATGTTACAGCTTTTTGAAGTTAGGCCTGCACTCAGGGCTTCCAGCGTCAACTTTGCAAAAATAAATGATAAAAATAACTGACTAGTTCCAAAAAAATGACCTCGGCAAATAAGAAAAAGACTATAGCATATGCTAATACTACCAATTTTATAAGCATATGCTAGTAGATATCGTTGAACCGGCCAATAAGATCTCAGGATTTGGTAGCATTTGCTTACAAACTTGTAGCATCAGCACATGCTAGCGTTTTATTAATACCACCCAATGGCTGATATGAATAAAGTGTTACAAGATGCTCATATGTACTTGCATTAATAAAGGATGCAAATATGAGATTTTCGTGCACGAGAAAAGGATAGAACTATGAGCAAAGGCTTTGTTACAGTTTATGCATACCGGCCATTAAATGAAAGAAAACTGACATAATGGCCGGTATGAAAAAACGGTAAGAATGCTTTTGCTTATAGTTCTATCCTTTTCTCGTGCACGAAAAACTTATATTTGCATCCTTTGTTAATAAGAGTGTGAGCATCTTGTAACACTTGGCTGGTATGAATAAACTGTTACAGGATGCTCATACTTGTTATTAATAAAGGATACAAATACAACTTTCTCGTGCACGCAGGGTTGCAAAAAGTCACGATTTAAAAAAAAAAATCAAAAATCATTGATTTCTTTTAAAAAATCGCGATTTTTTTGATTTTTATTTATTTATTGCTTTTAAAACCGTTAGCAGACTATTTTATTCGAATTCTGAACATTACTTCAAATGAATACATTTAAAGAAAGATATGAACAAGCGCTAACCCCATATCATTTTATTGCATACATTTTGGATCCAACTAAAACGAAATATAAATTATCAACTGAAGAGAAAGACTAACAACTGTTGAAGAAATGTATGGAAATAGTGGATTGCTGCCGATAATGATTCAGTTACAGGCACAAATGGAACCATTTAAAAAAATTGTTTTCAAAGTAAATTTTATCGAAAGTAACACCTCTACCGTGGTGGGTTTCACAAAAGTATGTCTACGAAGTCAAAAACGTATTAGTTAAAGTCAAACAATATTGCGGTCAGTTCGTCGGCGTCCGTAGAGCGAGTCTTCTCCTCTTTCGGATTGGTGCACTCAAAATTACGGAATAAATTAGGCATCGAAAAAGCCGGAAAATTAGTGTTCCTCTATAAATTTTATGATGAAAATTGAAAATAAATATAAAAATTCTTCATAAGTTTATACTCCTATTTACTACTTACCTAATTTTGTTATATGACGTTACGTCGATATGAGTTATACAGATTTTTTTCAATAAAAACAAACTATTCAACAAATTTGATTTCGTTTATGGTGATTTAAATCATTGATTTATATGTATTTTAAAAAATCAAGTGATTTAAATCGTGATTTAAATCATGATTTAAATCGGGCCAACCCTGCGTGCACGAGAAAAGGATAGAACTATAAGCAAAAGCTTTGTTACCATTTATTCATACCGGCCATTGGCTGGTTACTTGCATTAATAAAGGATGCAAATGTAAGTTTTTCGTGCACGAGAAAAGGATAGAACTCGAAGCAAAAGCTTTGTTACCGTATATTCATTCCGGCCAATATTCGAAAGCAACACAAGTTAAGATAGTTTTATTGCAGGTATTGCAAATAAACAATTTCTAAAACTAAAAACTAAGAAATTTTTTGTTTCTTGACCAGAAAATTATCAATTAAGGTACTCTTTTTTTAAATTTTCTTCTCCAATTCATGAGTGTCTTTTTTTCACTGATCCAATTGAGCATTTTGAACACCCCCTAAGTATGGCTTATAAAGCTTTTTGACATGTTTTTTCAGTAGCGTAGAGTGGGATCGATCCATCAATAACTTATCATTTGTGGAGAAAATCTATTTTGGCCCAAAAAAATGACAATAAATGACCCAGATGTGAAAAAAATGACTTTAAATGACTACTAAAAAAATAAATGACTTCACCGGAAGCCCTGTGCACTTGATATAAAAAAGCGAAATTCTTGATTTTCTCAAAAACGGTTGATTTTTGGCATAGCAATTCTTAGTAAAAGTTCATGTAGAATTAAACGTAGAATCCAAAAATATCATAATACACAGGGTGTTCCATTTAAAATAAGGAAGTTAGACCTTTTCCCGGTTTAACCGGAAGTGGGCCATTGATGAAAATATTTTACATCGATGAAGATGCTAGAAACAGTCCTCCAAATACGGTTAACTGACGCTCGTCGAGGGACATCCCGTAGACAGTCACACGTAAGGGTGAAGCCCTGTACCATAAAGCCTTGAAGTATATCTCATTCATTTACTGTTGACTGAACTGTCACTTTTCTTGGAGTATAAAAGAAATGAATTTGCCGTTTTTTTCCGACCAAAACCAAAACTTCCTTCACTGAGGCACTTGTAGCTCAATCTCTTGCAAAATTTGCTTGTTCAGCCAAAAAACTCAAATCTTTACGACTTTTCACTTCAATAGTAAATGTATGAGTTTTTTTTTATCAATTTATTTTAAGGTTGCTCTAATCGTAAATTTAATCAAAACCCTACTTGGAAATCTATCATGATCACTTACTTGTTGCACATGCTGCAGCGTGTCAAACAAAACAATTTAATTGGTTAGCTCTTTCAAGTTAGTCGCAAGCTCCGCCCACATCAGCCAATGGGGCGGAGCCGATGACGTCACTGCAACACCCACCTCTTTCCTGCTGCGTAGTGCGCAATCCTCCAAAGTTTCAGCGGCCTCGTATTTGCCTTGCCTCCGATAGAGGGCGCCCAAATTCTTCAAGGTCGTCGTCACTGTAGGTGAGTCCACTTTGGCCGCCTTATGCCATCCTCCGTACTCTCCATACGGAGCATTTTCCCTATTTTTTGCTTTGTTCTCTTCCCTTTCCTCGGCAACTTGCCAGATTGGCTTGTTATCACCTAACAATAAAGTCGTACTTTACACCCACGCACGTATCGTTCACTGTACAGCTACATATACAGGATGACAAAATAAAACACAATCATGCAACAGTAGTAGCTCTATTGATCCAAAAACTTACATAACAAATGACTCACTCTGTATATATAACGTGCAAATGAAAAAATGGAATGTCAACTTGGAAAACCATGCCCAAGGCGATTAATCGACAAAAGGACTGAGATCATTTTTTGTGCTCACCGTCTATAGTTCCGAATTCGCGTTCGTGCGCCCTATTCAGAATTTGTTTGTAGAGGACTTCGGCTTCCTTGTATTTGCCTTGCTTCAAATAACAGGAAGCCAAGTTGTTCATTGTTTTGCTGACGTTGGGATCATCTGGGCCTAACCTTTTCTCGTAGATCTCTAAAGCTCTTTGGTAGTATTTCTCGACTTCTTCGTATTTGCCCTGAAATTAGAAAACGTGAAAAAAATCAGGCCAGGCAACAAATTGTTCTAAAGAGAGATCAATCAAGTCCGAATATTTGGAGATAACACCGTGGTTTTTACAAAATTGTTGTGTGTGTTTATGTAATCAAGATTTCTCGAAAACTATTTTAATGAAATTCGGTATAGAGGTTAGAGTGTGAGCCTAGTTAATTTTGTTGTAAATCACGTAAATCCACAAACTTTTAGTGACTTTTTGGCATATCATCTATGAAATTTGAATGATGAACACTATTTTTTCTTATTAACACACGAAAAGTCTTAAAATTCTGTTTCCAAAAATCTACTCACACTTAAAGAAGGATTCAACTCTAGAAATCAGTTTTAAGATTATGGCTGATTCTAGAAAGCGAGGAGCCTCTGTGTCGACTGCTGTCATCAAAATTGAAAAATTCTTTATTGTTTTGAAAATATTTAGAACAGCGGCCATAGATGACACCATCTATGGTGAGTTCCAAAGCATACTCGATAAAAATTCCCAATGCGCGAAACTGTACTGTTGGCAGCAGTATGTATGTCATCCTAAAACAAATCGGCGTGTAGTGTATTGTAAAGTATTTAAGTAGGTGGTTTTGCGAAAGATTTAAAATAATTTCGTCGATTTAAATCTTTTATCACAGATTTAAAATACTTTCACTGATTAAAATTTTTTTACCAAAGAATTAAAATACATTTTTGTTGATTTAAATATTTTAGGCGTTTTTCCTCAAACACAAATTAATACTAATACAACACTAATACCCATTGCAACGTAGCAGGTAGCATATTCTACGAAATCGTGTTATATAAGACTTAATGTCGATTACGACCGACATTCAAGGTAAAGATGACATTCATAGACTCAGACTCATAGTTTTTCCCACCGAAATCTAACATATTGGGTAACCTGATAATTTATTGATTTCCGAAAAATAGTTATTTAAATCATTTTGTGATTTAAATCTTTTGTAAATCAAAGTGATTGCAGTAACCTCCCTTTTTTTAAATGGTGAAGTGGAGTGGGCAGGTTAAAAAAGATTTAAATCTCCTTTACTTCATACTGTGTCGCATTTGCTTATTTCCCGGACTCGTTTCAGTCCGGTAGGTGACACATTACAGTACTCATGCCCGGTTTCTGGAAGCTTATTTATGGAACCGATAAAGTTGTTGGACCGATAACCGTCCAATAAGTTCAAGAAACAAACGCAATTTCCCACCCCATAGCATCCCCCATTCCTATAACATTGTTTGCAACAAATCTTTCCGCGAATATTCGGCACTAAGCAGGAAATGGGTCATTAGCGCCGGTGTAAATTCTTACCTACCTACTTAAATGAATAATTTCGTTTTCCCCAATATCTATAATACCGAGGTACATTGTAGGCGCTGTTTGTAAAACATATCATTTGCAAGTGTTGACAATGTCGCTATTTTTAAAGGGATGAAATTTAGATTTCCCTCGTTAAACTTGTAGGATGAAGTCAGCCGCGAACACTCCGACATCTGTTGGTATGCATAGTAACTGCTTAATCAGCCTGTAGCTATGCGACCAATAAGTTATGGAACGATATCTTTCAGAAACGATTTCATAGGTTATCGGCTCAATAACTTTATCTGTCGGTTAACTATGGAACCAATAAGAGGACATTTCAGAAACCGGGCATCAGTCCGGTAAAATGGTTGCTATAACAATCTGTGGAAATAATACATAGTAGTTCATAACCCAAAGCGTAAAACCACTTTCTAGCTGTTGGTTTATACATTTTTCTTCCTAAACCATTAAAAAAATAAGTAAATAATTAATTTTCAAATTTGACATCCCAAGTGACAGATCAACATCTAGACGTCAAATCCTAAAATTTAAATTGGGCAAATTCGCGCGTGCTGTCTTCTGTCATTCCTGAGATGTCATTCTTATAACAACAGAATTTAGTTTGTTATTGTTATTATAGGATAAAGCTGTTTATTTATTTCGTCTGCTGTCGACGAAATGGGTGGGAATCGTTTTAATTATTTAATACCTATAATTAATCTTAGGTTATACTGGCTTTTCCTTAAAGGAGGATGCAACTCAAGAAATCGATGTTGAGGTTATGGCTGATTCTAGTATCAGGGGAGCGTCTGAGTCGAATGGTGTTATCAGAATTTAACAATTCTTTACCGTTTTGAAGATATTCGTTAAAATCGAGAGAAAGATGACGTCATCTTTCCCAAAATCATCGGTAACTTCGATTCTGTTTGTGGAAGCATTAAATAAGGGTTTTCAGCATAAAAGGATGGAAGATGTGCCATGTCAGACCCCCTATGCGCCGCCATAAACGGTATACCATCTGCGCATAGTGCGCTGCCGCTTGATTGGCTTGACGTCACAATTAGAAAAGGACCCTCTTATACTAAAAACCCTTATTGTATGTTGGTGGCAGTGGTTTTTTGTGTCTAATACGACGTCTCAACTTTGTAGACGTTAGGGCGGTTATGTCAATTGTCAAAGCGAGTCTTTGACATTTGGTGTGTAAGCAATAATTAAGAATTTCCGATTTTCACTCTTCAGTGAAAGTTAAGTTTGTAAAGTTCCTATTCCTAATATTCTACCTCGAGCGCAATCATGGCTTATAAGCCAGCGATGAAGGTAATGGCGAGGGAGTTCAAGTCTTCAACCCGATGCCATTTCCAGAGGCTACCACCCAGATAAGTAGTAGTTCATCAAGATTATGTAATTTAAACTGGTGTAGATGTGGGTTTTGTAAGATAATGTTGCTAAAGGAAGAATGTTTTTGTTGCAGGGAATCGACTTTAATTTCAAAACTGGTAGAAGAAGGCAACGAATGTGTTGTGCAACATTCTTCTTTTTACAGTGTTGTATTGGGTGCGAATGTCTTAAAAGATGCCAAGCAGCAGGCCTTATACTCATGGCAAAAGACAATCCAGAGAAAATGGCTGTTTTGAAGTCATCATCGAATCGGGTTTGGTGTTTTATTGCTTATAAACAGTTTATTTTTTGAGTTGATGCTTTTCAATCCTTAGGCAAGTTCCAAAGAAGAGTTGTTCCAGCATGTGTTGTGTCATAAATAAGAGAACAATTTCCCGAAAAAGATGGAGTTTATAGTGGATTTAAAGCAGCTGAAGGATTTGATTTGAAGTATTTCGATTAATTATTGTAGTAAGTAACTGTTTTTCAAAACATTATGTGGACTAACTTATTGTACTTAGTTTGTGGAATAAAATGAAATTACTAAAATACTGGATTGTTTCATTTGTTGCCAGTTGCCATATAATAATTGAAAATTGCGCATGCGGTGCAGTCTGAGCATGTGCACCTAAGTTTCAGTTTGATTATCTTATTAATTATTACGCATAAATTTATACCTATACCTACCTATACTATTGTAATGGGCTGCTATATGATTATGAATTATTTCATCGTCATTTTATACCTGGTAAAATCTACGTGTGCTGTTTATGAACATAGTCCGTAGATTGAATCTTTCCTGACCTTGAAAGTTGGGGTAAATTTTGAGGCTCGTAATCTGGGCTTCTCCAGCTGTATTTTTGTTAAAATAAACTAATGAGGTACCTAAGTATACATGTATAGTGGAATGTGGAAGTGGTGGTGTGCTGTCGAGTTTTATAGTAGAATCATTTTTGATAAGTTTTTCTTAATGCCGAAATATGCCATGGATCATGCTGAAGAATTGCGGTTGCGGTGGAAGTTACTGAATAAACGAAGGTGGTGAAAGATGTTTGAAACGCTTCTTGTCCTCAAAATGTCCCTGTGTGATTTTTTTTAATATTAATTTATGCATCAATACTATTTGCCGTCAAACTTAACCTTAAAAAATGGCTTGGCATAATTTTGAGAGATGTACCCCTAATCACAAATTGTTGCCAACATGACGAATAATCATGTCGTAATTGACGCAATTTTAAGATCTAGATGCCTGGAATTCGAGAATTCTTAATTTTCAAATAATTCTGAAAATAGAGGTTTTTTCAACATTTGAATGTCACCATTAGATTCAGGAGACTAAAATTGACCAGAAACTGAGGTAAGCCAAAAGTCGAATTCTTGAGTTGAATCCTCCTTTAAGTACACCGACAAACTTCAGGATGTGGTTCTTCACATTATTCTAAGACTAAAACTTCCTATGGACATAGGTCCTAAAGTGCTTAGTTTCTAAGTTACAGGGTGTCTAAATTAAAAAAATATATATTTTTGTTAGTTTTTCAAAAAATCTGCAAGATATTTTGTTGAAACTTGGTAAATGTTAATACCACTTAAAGGACAATCTGCACAGTAGACTGCAAATTTTGTACCAAGTTCAGGGGCGTAGGTGCAGGAAAAAGGTGCATACTTTTCCCGTCAAGTTGGGTACGTCACTGGTTTTTTACAAACATGAGTAGTATTTATTATCGACTGGTTAAAACTGCACAAAAGCGTCCTCTTTAATTTTTTCTTTATGATGAACGGGTTTTGAGAAAACGGGAAAAAACTAATCGGTGAAATTCGGTACGCAGGTCTTCTGATGAGCCCAGCTAATTTTGTTGCCAATCCACAAACGCCAAGTGCTTTTTTGGCATGTCAGCTATGAAATTGGACTGATGAATACCCTTTTCCTTATCAGCACATGAAAGGCCATTAAATTCTACATTCAAAAATGCATTCACACTTAGTGCCTTTTTGGCCTAAAATCAAAAAAATTGAAAATTTCTTATCAACATTAAATAACAGGCTACATGCCAGCCAAACTACTGGATGGATTTGGCTGAAATTTGGTAGGTAGAAATACCATAGTCTTCAAATTTTGTTTCCAAAAATGTATTAAAACTTAGTGTCCTTTTGGCAAAAAATGAAAAATTTAAGTATAAGAAAGAGGAAAATTGACTTGACTTTGGTGGCAATCCGAGGCCAACGACAAGTGCCTTTTTGGCATAATTGTCGTGTGCGAAATTTGAAAGGTGACCGCCAATTGCTTTATCAGCATATTATGACAGGTCTTCAAATTCTGTTTCCAAAAATGCAATCAAACTCAGTGCCGTTTTGGCAAAAAGATTAATTTCCTGGAATACTTAAGACACAACAGTGGATTGAAATTTATATATCTGATAGGATCGAGGATAGAATTGGATCATTCACCAAGTGGGGAGGTTCCAGCCGCTTCCGTAGCTGCCCATTTTTTAATTGAACACCTACCTAATATTGAGAATAGCTTTAAGTTAAGTGGAACAATGAAGGAAATTCTTGTTAAATCACTCTACCTTTAGTTTAGAAAATTTGTCATTCATCATTTTTATCAGTGATATCAGAATCAGCTGATGCGCCGTCGCCATATTGCGGTACTTTCACAGCCCTTCTGAATCCCGAAAATCTCATTTTCAGTTAGTGTAGGAAGAAAATATGTACAAGTAGTTAACCGTTGCTATCGAAATTCGAAACTAAACAATAAGGCGATAACAAGGATTATTGACGTTATTTTACAGAATCTGCCACTACATGACTAGATTTATAGTTTAAAGTCCTTAAAACTGAGCAAAGTGCACCACAGTATGAAGTAAAACGTTGTACGTTATGCGTCCGGTAAACCTTTCACAGTACTCGTTTATAAAGAGCAAAAATTTTAGTGGACCCAGGTTGGAGCCCTGAGGAACACGAGAAGAAGCAAAAAATTGACTATTTATGGCTAAAAATCTCCACATATTGTTGCCCGTTTGTTAGATACGACTTCATTAAGCTTCATTAATGCAAGATGCCTATTGTAAAGCAAATTCAAATAAGTAGGGTACTATACCGTGAGATCATTAACTTTTATAATAAATTAGAGTAGTCGCAAATTCTGATGTTTTGCTAACTGGTAGGATCATTACTGGCAGGTAACGATCACATATCAATCATATCATTATTATCTAATGACCATTATGAGTAAAATGAAAATGTGTGGTGAAGCTCTATGCCACCAAATCTTAAAGTACATTCAGAAACTTTTTTGTCGTTTTAACATTAAGCTTTGTTCACGTCCATTTACATTATCATTAAAGGAATTAAACGCATATAAACATAACGACGTTGTTTTTATGGCATTTTTTTGGAGATTGCCCTTAATTTCTTACTTTATGTTAATTTAATAAATTTAGATGATCTGTCATGTCAAGTCGCCTGTTTTTTGTTGTCGAACTCACCTGGTTTTGACACAACAAAGCCAAATTGTTCAACTGCTTAGCAACATCCGGGTGGTCCCTTCCAAGAACTTTTTCTCTGATATCCAAAGCCCTCTTGCACAACGGCTCCGCCTCCTTATATTTCCCCCGTTTCCCATACAAAACGGCCAAGTTGTTAAGGGTGGCCGCGACTGCTGGATGATTCTCGCCCAGAGTCTTTTCTCTGATGGCGAGGGCGTCATTCAACAGATTAGCAGCTTCTTTGTATTTGTTCTGATCCCTGTACACCAAAGCGAGTATATTCAACATCGTGGCAACATCGGGATGGTCGTGACCACTGGTCTTTTCCAGATCTTCCAGGGCCTGCTTGCACAGAGGCACGGCCACTTCGTATCTGCCCTGCGACGCGTATTGGATGACTAAATTGTGCAGGGTGCGGAGTCGGGCGGGGATCTCGTAACCGGCGTTCACTTGCTGGGAGAGTTGCAGCTGATTCTGGGGTGTCGGAGACATATCTGCAAAAAGAAAAAAATAAGTGAGGAAAAATGAACGGGACTGGAACAAATCTTTCATCACAACTAAGATCATCCCTACTGTCCACACAATTAAACTGGCGGCCAAATGAACTTTTCAGCCTAAAATTCTCTCCTCTGTTCAAATGTCTATAACTTTTGACAGGGCGGCCGCAATTTTGAATCGCTTTTTTACGTTAGAAAGATCGTTTTATTGGCTTCATTCCAGTGTTATAACAAAGTTGGGGTTTTCATGGCTCGACATTTTGAAGTTTTAGGCCATCCCCAATTAAGATTTTTTTTTAAAATTTTTATAAAGAGTGGAACAGGCGTGTATGTATACAGGGTGTCTCTTTTAAAGTGTCAGTTAGCGATATTTGGAGAACCTTTTTGTACAGCTAAACGAAAATTTGCACACGGGGGTTTCAATTCATTGCCCATCGAATGAAAATATTTTCGTCTTTGACGTACTTCCGGTTATACCGGAAGTGGCCGCCATCTTTGTTATTTTAAATGGAAAGCCTATATTTTGACACTAGATTCGGATTGGCCTCTTAATTGTGGGTTTATTGCACCCCCACTTTACCTACCTAACTGTCATAGTATTTGACATATGTCAAAATTTGTATAAAAAAATTGATTTTTGTCCGGCATTTGAAAAATTTGTATCTTCCAGACGGTTGAAGATTAAGGAACCAAACTTGGAGGGTTGAAAGTACAAGGTTTGAGATTTCGGCTGGTCGCTCCCGCGTTCTTGATGACGTAACAATATGGCGGAAATTAATTTTTTTAAATGGCGTAACGAAATTGTCCACAACTCGATTTTTTTAAATGCGATTACCATAATTTTATTCATCCAAAAGATGCAAAATTTGATTCTCTTTTGGCTAGTATTAGCATTCCCTATACCTATTTTCAATATTTTTAAAAATATTTGCAATAAATGCATTTGTGCGAATTAAAAAAATTTATCACAGCAGGCTAATTTGTCTTAAATCGAATTGTGAAAAAATGTATTCGTTCAATAACTTATCGCAGGTCGACAACAAAAGCTCTTTTGATTTTCTATCTGTACGAGGTTCAGCAACTGCGAAAGAATTGTGTCTAAGGACAAGCTTTCCTGCATGTACTAAAATTTGCCAAAAGTGAAGAATAACGAATTTTTCAAAGGTGTGAAGGACATTTTAAACATTTCATCGCTCCAGGATCTCCTAGTTACATTGCTTAAACTTTAAAAACACATTAATATTTAATACCTTCGATTAATGAATACATTACAAATTAAAGTTATGTCTGTATTTTAACACGTGCTCGAACTTTCTCCCTTCAAACTCCAGGCATAACTCCACTCTTTTCATTAAATTTGGACCTGTCGCTCTTCTAATTTCATCTTCATCCAACGTCTGCAATGCGTTTTGAACTCTGTCTATCATGTCTTCTTTTGTTGTCGGGGGGAAAGCGTACACTTTATCTTTAATCGCCCCCCAAAAGAAATAATCTAAAGGTGTTAAATCAGGTGAACGCGCTGGCCAAAGGAAAGGACCGTTATTAGCAATCCACCTGCCATTGAACGTATCTTCTAAAAAAGTAGATATTATCCTGGCCCTGTGAGCCGGAGCACCGTCTTGTTGATAGTAGGCTGCTACATACTCTGCAAGAGGCAAATCGTCCAGTGCGGGTACAACAATGTTTTGCAAAATATTCAAATAGCCATTGCTGTTCAGATTTTCATTGTAAATGTAAAAGCATAACACTTGATTAAATTTAAGTGCACAGAACACATTGAACTCCCAATTTTCTTGAAAATGTACCTCGCGAGTGGCATGTGGGTTTTCGGGAGCCCAGTAGTGAATATTATGACGGTTGAACATTTTGTTTTTCTTAAATTTAGCCTCATCAGTCCATATAATATTTCTGAGAAAATTTTGATCTTCTTGAGAGTTTATCAGTAACCATTCTACAAACCGTAACCTTCTTTGGTCGTCACCTGGGTGCAGCGAATGAACACTGTAGAAACAAAACGGATGCCATTTGTGCTTTGATAAAATCCGATTAATACTGTTTCTCTTCAAGCCTAAATCTTCTTCAGCTTCTCTCAAGGAAGCAGTAGGGTAAGCTGTGAAATACCCTAGAACTGTAACTTCATTATCCTCGTCGTCTACGGCTGTTTTTGTTCGGACTCGCTTTCGGAGAAAAGCACCATGTAAGGAACAATTACTTAGTAATCTTCGGATTGTACGTTCGTTAGGTCGAGGCTTGTTCGGATATCTTTCGACGAACGTTCTGCAAGTTCTTGCGGCGATTTGTCCGCATTCACCATGTATCAACAATAAATTTAAAAAATCTTCGTTAGTATAACCCAAACCCGCCATTTTTTTAGCAACAAATTTGACAGTAGCGCAAAAGCCATAGCTAACTATGTTTATCAAACACTGCTTGCTGTGATAAATTTTTTTAATTCGCACAAATGCATTTATTGCAAATATTTTTAAAAATATTGAAAATAGGTATAGGGAATGCTAATACTAGCCAAAAGAGAATCAAATTTTGCATCTTTTCGATGAATAAAATTATGGTAATCGCATTTAAAAAAATCGAGTTGTGGACAATTTCGTTACGCCATTTTAAAAAATTAATTTCCGCCATATTGTTACGTCATCAAGAACGCGGGAGCGACCAGCCGAAATCTCAAACCTTGTACTTTCAACCCTCCAAGTTTGGTTCCTTAATCTT
Organism: Pycnomerus fuliginosus; assembly: GCA_963924575.1. NCBI lineage: Eukaryota > Metazoa > Arthropoda > Insecta > Coleoptera > Zopheridae > Pycnomerus > Pycnomerus fuliginosus. The sequence continues at coordinate 20,008,283 of OZ004622.1, forward strand.
CAACCGTCTGGAAGATACAAATTTTTCAAATGCCGGACAAAAATCAATTTTTTTACACAAATTTTGACATATGTCAAATACTATGACAGTTAGGTAGGTAAAGTGGGGGTGCAATAAACCCACAATTAAGAGGCCAATCCGAATCTAGTGTCAAAATATAGGCTTTCCATTTAAAATAACAAAGATGGCGGCCACTTCCGGTATAACCGGAAGTACGTCAAAGACGAAAATATTTTCATTCGATGGGCAATGAATTGAAACCCCCGTGTGCAAATTTTCGTTTAGCTGTACAAAAAGGTTCTCCAAATATCGCTAACTGACACTTTAAAAGAGACACCCTGTATAATCAAAAAACCTTGTCTACCCTAAGGTGTAAGGTGATAAATTACAATTCATTCTAATGCGTAAACCAGTTCAGCCCATTCCTTCTTGTTGCTGGACATACGTCTAGCTTTTGCCCGTGTTTTTCCTTTGTTCTTCAAAATTGATGCCACTTCGTCGTTCCAAGTTTTCTTGGGTCTCCCTCTTCTTTTACTTCGGTTTGTTCTTGCCTCCCAGATACGCTTTACTGGCCTGCTGTCCCTCATTCTGTTAAGATGGCCAAACCACTTCAGCTGCTGTTTTTCTATTCGTTTGATAATTGGTTCCACTTCGAGCTCTTCCCTTACTACATCATTTCTAATTCGGTCTCTTCTTGTTATCCATTTGACTCCTCTTAGGTACTTCATATTCATAGCTTGTAGTTTGCTTTTCATTGTGTTCGAAAGTATCCAACTCTCGCTTCCATATATTAAGATAGGCCTAAAGACCGTTTTGTAAACTGTCATTTTTGTCTTTCTACTTATTTCGTTCTTCCTTACAAATGTTTTGCTTAAACTGTGGTTCATTCGTGAAGCGCTAGCTATTTCCTCGTTCACTTCAGCTTCCATGTTTCCCTCTCTGTCTATTAGCACGCCCAAATATTTAAATACGTCTACTTGCTCTATCCTCTGCTGGCTTAGTTCTATGTTGATATGTTTATTTTCCTTTCCTAGTATCATGACCTTTGTTTTGCTTACATTTACTTTCATTTCTCTTTTCGTTAGTTCTTTTTCCCACATTTTTAGGTTTTCTTGTAATTCTTTTTCATTTGTACCGCATATCATTAAGTCGTCGGCGAAGGCACATTTTTATAGTCCTACTGATCTTAGTTTGTAATACCCCATGTGGGAACAGTAGTGGGCCCAATACTCCCCCCTGCCTTAATCCATCGTTTATTTTGAATGAGACTGTCTGTTATCTTTCCTGGAACAGGTTTTATGGTGATTTCTTTACCTCCTACCATATTGCGTTTTTATGATAGGAGACTTCTTTGGGATTTTCTGTTTAGTCAACCCTTTATGGTTACAAAAGCTTGAAAATTGGTTGATGAATGAAGAAGTTATAAGAGGGTTAATGAAAAAAAAGTTATTTTTTAATTCTTGGATAAAGAAGTGTTAAACCCGCAAAAAACGACAAAAGGTCTCCAGATATTGATTCTGTGGAACAGGTGTGTACAGAATCAATATCTCGAGACCTTTTGTCGTTTTTTGCAGGTTTAACACTTCCTTATCCAAGAATTAAAAAATAACTTTTTTTTCATTAACCCTCTTATAACTTCTTCATTCATCAACCAATTTTCAAGCTTTTGTAACCATAAAGGATTGGCTAAACAGAAAACCCCAAAGAAGTCTCCTATCATAAAAATGAAGTATTGCTATTAAACAGGCCTTTTAGGCCCACGTTTTATGTGGAACATTTAAAACGAATCTGCATTATCCAGTCTACAGCTAGAAAGGGCTTTCTCGAGGAATATTTTGATGCGTCATTTGAGAATGTTACATTTAGGGATGTAAGAGTGTAATATTACAGAAATGTAATCACGTTTGTAACGTAATATTTCCGTAATATTACAAGAAACTATAATACGCTACGTTACAAAATAAAAATAATAAAATAATAATAATACCCTATTCAAACCTTACTTTTACCTTTTGATGATTGAAAATAAGCAGTGAAGCTGGCAGGGTACAAAGTAGTACACGTAATCAAGATAATTTGTTATTACGTGTAATGTCTAATAAAAGCTATTAAATATGTTGGAGGGCTATAATCTATAAATGAGTAAAGAGAAAATTACACTTTTTGTAATATTACATTGAAATATTTCGCCGCAACGTAACGAAAAATAAATTGCATGTAATTTTCCAACCCTATAGTTACATTAACACATGGTCAAAAAAACAAAAATTTTGATTCCCGTTCCGAGGGATAAAACACAAAGTTTTCACATGAACCTGATTTATAATTGAAGTCAATTGCTTTTGAAAAGCATTTGAAGTCTACCCTAAGCGAATTTTAATTCTTAATAATAGTGCTCGTACAAATTTTTTTAATGGTCTTAAATTAATGAAGTCCGACCCTTCCATTAAGTTTCTATAACGATATACAGGGTGCGAGATTAAAACTCCAGAACACTATAACTTTGTTATTTGTGGTCTGATTTCAGTGAACTAAAAACCAAATGAAATTGCTAATGAAACACTACAAACTCAAGATGGTTTTGATTTTTATCAACTTCAACTTGAATGTCAACTTTTCATTTTCAAACGGACATACCTATTTTTTTTTACTCAGTCTAATAGTTAATTTTTTTCTGCATCTTCTGATGTACAATAAGTTATGTTTGGTTTATAATCAGTTCTGAAAATAATTAATTAATTTTTGTCAAAATTAGAATATTTTTTACTAAAAATTTTCGAATGTGTTGTGGATCTGATAGAAACTTAACAAAACATTTAAAATATGTTATTTTTACATGTAAAATGCATTTCGAGAATTTTTTTGCGGCACACTTGAAAATTTAGTCTAAAAAGATTGACATCTTGACAGTATTTTTGATTATTTTCAAAATTTATTGTGAACCAAACTCAACTTTCGCACATCAAAAGACGCAGAAAAAAATTAGCTATTTGACTGGCTAAAAAAAATGGGCATGTCTATTTGAAAATGAAAAGTTGACAACCAGTTGACATTCAAGTTGAAGTTGATAAAAATCAAAGCTGAGTTTGTAGCGTTTTATGAGCCATTTCAACTGGTTTTTTGTTTACTTAAATCCGACTACAAATAACAAAGTTATAACATTTTGGAGTTTCAATCTCGCACCCTGTATGGCGACAATGGAAAATGTGACAACTAAAGTGTCATTATTGTAGAGTTGAAAATGACCGTAAATTCGGTAATTAATCGGTAAGATAAGGTAATTTACGGTAAAATTATCTACCTGACCTTTTTTGGTAATTTTACTGTCATTTAACAACTTTTAAACTTCGCGCCAAAAAGTATATCCGAGTTTTTTACGTTTTACATAATGTTAATTATTTAATTAATAATTAATGCATAATTGAATAAAATTAACTATCTCTCATTTAGCAAGGATGCATGCAACCAGTATAAAACGCCAAAATGCATGCAGGCGCACAACATAACCTAAAATTTTGATAGAATTACCGAACGAAAACCTTTCGTATTATTTGTTTATTAATAATTATTTACTTTGGGCGTTTTTGGAGCTCTCTTACTTTAATTACGATACTGTTTTTTGAGGGTTGTTCCAAGAAGTTAGTAGAACAATGGTAGAAGAAAGGATTAAAGAATAAGTAGGTACAAAGTACAATGTATTTGGTCTTAAAGTAAACGGTAGGTTATGTAACGGTTATATAACCGTTAAGTAGATATTTTTCAAAAATTAAAGTTCTCATAAATTACTGGAAACATTACCGGTAAAATTACCGATTTTTAAATTACCAGTAATTTTTCAATTCTACATTATTGAATTATTGTTTTTGAATCAAATACACACTAATCATAATGTCGCTAGGAAAACATGGAAAACATAATGGAAGAGTCGGACTTCATTAATTTTCTCTTGCTTTTTAAGGAGGGCAAAGAACTTGCACGAGCAGTATTAAACTTTGTGTTTAACCCTCAGAACGGGAATCAAAATTCTTGTTCTTTTTGACCAAGTGTTAATGTAACATTCTCAAAAGACGCATCAAAATATTCCTCGAGAAAGCCCTTTCTAGATGTAGACTGGATAATGCAGATTCGTTTTAAATGTTCCACATGAAACGTGTTTAAAATTTTATGGCAATTTCTTTACCTCCTACCATATTGCATTTTTGTGATAGATGGTTACAAAAAGCCCACGACCTTGAAAATTGGTTGATGAATGAAAAAGTTATCAAGTTGTCAGGGTGTAAATGAGAAAAAAGTTATTTTTTAACTTCTGGGTAAAGAAGTGTTATTATGGGCAAAAAACGACAAAAAGGTCTCGAGATATTGATCACCTGTTCCACTATTTATAAAAATTCAAAATAATTTTTCTTGGAATTGGGATGGTCTAAAACTTCACTTTTTTGCAAGTTGTTTGGAAACAACCCTGTCGAACCATGGATGAAAACCCCAATACTCTTATGATAACACTGGAATTAAGTCAATAAAACGATCTTTCTAACGTAAAAAAGCGATTCAAAACAGCGGCGCTATGTCATTTGAACAGACGGGAGAATTTTAGGCTGAAAGGTTCATTTGGCCGCCAGTTTATTACGAATTTCTGCCAGTAAAGGCTATCCGACAAGTAATTTTTCAAACTATTTTTGCAGGTATTCATATCGAACTCAGAATTCTCAAAAAGCAACGTTGTAATTTTTCAGTCTTTGCCTAAGACGAAAGTTTCGTTTCCTAATACTATATTCCACCACCATCTTCACTATCTCATGAAATTTTCTACAAATAAAGTTAACCATATACAGGTTGTTCAGTTTTAGAAAGAGGCTGACATTCGTTCCAATTCTACAAAAAGAGGAATTTTGCGATAATTACTGTTTCTATCCTCATTGTCGTCATCTGGGAACAAATCCACAACAGGGTCGGGCTTTTCACTTCTCGAATGCTCACTGGCATTGTCGTCGTTCACGTCCTGGTCATATTTACTGACTGAATTCATGAATTCCAGATGGCGTTTTTCCTCTTCGAGTTGGGCCACCGTTTGCTCGCTGGCCTGGAGTCGCTGTTGGGTGGACGCCAGTTCATCCCTGAGCCACGCATTTTCCTGGCAAAGCCGACGTACTTGGGTCCTCAGTTTTTGCTTTTCTGCCTCGATCAACTGGAGGTGGTTGGCAAGAGCCATTATCACCTGGAAAAAAATAAAAATCTTATACGTTTACAAGTAGGTACCAGAAGACGGGTATTTTGGGAACAAAGTAGTCAAAAAATAATTTAGCAGAATTCATCTGAATAAATTACAGGGTCCTTTTTAACCACCCCAATTCCCACAATTTCAAAAAAATGGGAGGTTACTGCAATCGCAAAAATTTTCGAATTCGAGGTAAGACCGGATGTTCGGGAAACATGTAGCTAAACTCCTACCGTGGGTTCCTTAAGCCTCGTTCTCATTAGTCAAGCAACTTGATTCAAGCCGCTTGAATTCAAGTTTCTTGATTTCAAGTTTGTGTTCACACATCTACAAGTCAGTCATAATTGAATCAAGTCAAGTAGATAAAAAATGGCTTCAATAAGTGAGTCTTTGAGCGCTGGAATTTCGTTGAGTGCTAACTGAAATTGCTAACATTTTAGAAAATGAAACGACTCGAAAACGTCCCGTATGGGTAAGGAAGTGGGTTACGTTGTCAGAAAAAGTCGCCTAGGGGATTGTTGAAAGAGTTCACTTTAGGCTTTTTAACCTCTTTACAACCACCAGTATAAAATGATAAGTTGCTGAAAATAGTCCAAAATACGAAATTGTGAGAACAGCAGATCTTTGAGGTTGTATGATAACAAAAACGTGGTTTTTAAAAAATGTGTGTACGTGTGTAAGAAAGATTTCTCGATCTGAAACTGCTGAACGATTTTTCACATGGCAAGTGAGTTAGATGACAATTATTGTCTTTTTAGCATTTGATATTTATATGTAGAATAGGCATGCCACATCCCGCCGAAGACTCGATTTGGTTTTGGTGGCAATCAACGCAAGTCAAGTGCCTTTTTGCAACATCCACTTTGAAATTTGAATGATGAATAAACTCCCATTTTCTCTATCAGCACATAAAAAGTTTTCAAATTATGTTTGCCAACATTTTGAAAAACCCCAGAAAACAAGACTGGTGGAACAAAATTTGTAGTAGGATAGTTTTGTAAGTGTGGCTGTGGAAGTTCCAACTACTTCCGTAGCTGTCCATTTTTATACTCTTCATTTTCTCGCGAACCACTTCCAATGCCTGCTTGTACCCTTTTGCCGATTATTTCTTCTAATAAACATCGACGGCAATATTTCAATGATTGAATATGCCATAAATCTTCGTGTGTTTCATATAAATTTGAAGAAACATTTCCTTGATCAATGGAAACAGTTCCCACTACTCATTGTTTTTCAATGCAAGTAAAGTAGAACGGACCTCTACTTCACTTGAAGCTTGAAAGGATATTTCAAGCCAAGTGATGTCACGGTTCATACTGGTCAAGTGTCTTAAATCACCTAGAATTCAAGGGACTTGAATTCAAGTTACTTGAAAAGTGGGAACCTAGATTACTGCACTTGAAACTTGAAACCAGCTTGAAAAGATATGTCAAGTCAAGTAAATTTACGGTTCATATTGGTCAAGTGGTTTCAAAAAACTTGAATTCAAGCGACTTGATACAAGTTACTTGACTAATGAGAACGAGGCTTTAGATAAAAATAAGTCAAAAAGTTCTTACAAACATATTGTGTCCGATATCGTCTCCTAAGGGGGAGAATGGAAACCAGTTTATTTTTAATATTTCGGAAACGTCTTAATCTACGATATTGCAATTTGGCACATCAACTTGGGTACCGTAAACTGGGGCTACTTTGAAATCGATAGTAACTTTGAACAAGAAAAATATTTTGTTTTAGGAGTTGTCGATTCAGTTATATCATTAATACAACGGTCATATATTTTTTTTTACTTCTAACATATTTGTTATGATGTGGCAACACTGTTGTCAAAAACCTTACAAAGTTCTTAACAACTCTGGCAACTGTCAAACTTAATCTTAAAATTTGCGATTTTCTGACGCGTGGCAACTTTCATTTCTGTGGGGGTAAGTATTGCGGTTGATTGGCAATATTAGGCAAATATAACAAGCAAACTGTCCTAATGAATGTCCGCAAAGCAAATTCCATTAATGTCCATTAGTTTTTTATTTATGATTTTTTAAATGCAATTACGACTTTTTCGGTTGTAATCGGGGTTGAACACGTTCAACCAAACCCCTAGTCGTTAAGAAAAGGGTGCGAAACCAACGTTTGATTTTGATTTTTTGGTTTTTGGTTTATTAGGTGAAAATGGCACGTATACAGGGTATCCCTCGACGAGCGTCAGTTAGCCGTATCTGGAGAACTGTTTTTAGCATCGTCTTGAAAATTTGTACACAGGGGTTTCACTTAATTTTGAATCGACGTAAAATATTTTCATCAATGGCGCACTTCCGGTTATACCGGAAATAGATACTAACTTCCTTATTTTAAATGGAACACCCTGTATATTATGATATTTTTGGATTCTACGTTTCATTCTGGGCAAACTTTTACTAAGAATTGCTATGCCAAAAATCAACCATTTTTGAGGAAATCAAGAATTTCGCTTTTTTATGCCAAGTGCAGGCCTAACTTCAAAAAGCTGTAACATCCTTACAGCATGACATGAGAAAACAATATTAATTGTGCATGAAGACTAATGTAGGGTGTGTCCGGCCCTGGAGTCAAACTGGTTCAAATACATACAGGGTGTTCTCTGCAAATTTTTAAACTTCATCAACTTCATTGGTCAAATAGACAATTTTTTCAAATGCAATGCCCCAACTATTTTATGGCACATCGATGCAGAATTTAATTGTCTATCAGTTTAGTCTAAATGTTTGCCATATTTAAATAAACAGTTTTTGTGATATTTCTAAGAATTTGGAATTTGACCAAAATTTCATATTTTAAAACAGGATTAAAATGGGCTTCAATTTTCGTTTGAGCAGCCTTAAGGAACTCTAAAGGCTCCTAAAATCATAGCTAACTTTGGTTATTAAATCGTGCTAAATATGAAATTTTGTTCAAATTCCAAATACTTTGAAATATCACAAAAACTTTTTTTAAAATATGGCAAACATGTAGACTAAAATGATAGACAATTAAATTCTGCAACGAGGTGCCATAAAATAGTTGAGTCTTTCCATTTGAAAAAATTGACTTTTTGACCAATGAAGTTGATGATGTTTAAAAATTTGCAGAGAACACCCTGTATGTATTTGACCCAATTTGAGTGCACGGGCGGATACACCCTACATTAATCTTCATGCAAAATTAATATCGTTTCCTCATTTCATAATGTAAGGATGTTACAGCTTTTTGAAGTTAGGCCTGCACTTGACATAAAAAAGCGAAATTCTTGATTTTCTCAAAAACGGTTGATTTTTGGCATAGCAATTCTTAGTAACAGTTCACCTATAATTAAACGTAGAATCCAAAAATATCATAATATACAGGGTGTTCCATTTAAAATAAGAAAGTTAGTACCTATTTCCGGTATAACCGGAAGCGCGCCATTGATGAAAATATTTTACGTCGATTCAAAATTACTTGAAACCCCTGTGTACAAATTTTCATGAAGATGCTAAAAACAGTTCTCCAGATACGGCTAACTGACGCTCGTCGAGGGATACCCTGTATACAAAAGGCGGCCCGGGTTCCAGAAAGTATGCAGATTATTCGGCAGAAAGTTTAAACACAGCTTTGCATCAAATAAGAAGTAAGAAAATTACTCTTCGTAAGGCCAGCAAACCTTTAATATTTATTTTGAATATTTTTTATAACCTTTTGTATTTTTCTATGAAAATAAACTATAAAGTTTACACGTCACGTACGTCACTTAAAATCAATAGATAACAAGGTTGATATAAAAAAAAATAAAAAAAGGCGCCGTATATTTAATTTTTTTGGAGTTCAAAGTAAACTTGTGGACGAGGTTTTATTTCGATACTGCGGCTTTTTAATGCGGGTTCAAAGTATCCCCGATGAGGGGGGGGGGGTAACTTTGAACACCCAGTGTTTATTTAAGAAAAAATACTAAACGTTTCTGGCAGACATTAATTTTTAGGCAACATACAGACAATACCAACGTCCCATATACATATATATTTTTTTTCAGATTTTTTGGTAAATAATTGTGCGATTTATTTCAGATTGAACGGAAAAAGTGTTCAATCTACCCCTAGTCTACGGTACTTAAGGGTGCCTTATGTGCAAAATTTACGAAGGAGAACATTCAGTTACCGACATCTGCAATTGGTATTTTCAAAGCAAAACCTACACAAGGAGTTCCTGAAACATTATTTACAGCGATTTAGAAGTAAAATTTGCTCTTGCAAAATTTAAAAATAATCCATCGATTTCGCGCAATCAACAAAAATGTGTAGGGCGCCTTGCAATTTTTGGATCATTTCACAAAGTGGGCTAGGCAAACCTAGCAAAACAAGTGGCAGAACGCCTACCGCGGGTTCTTTACATAAAAATAAGTTAAAAAGTTCCTATGAATAATTACAAGACGCGCATCATGCAATAGAACACATTTTTGTTGATTACGCGAAATCGATGGATTATTTTGAAATTCTGTAAGAGCAATAAAAGTTTTCTTATGAAATTTTACTTGTAAATTGCAGTGAATAATGTTTCGAGAACTGGCTTATGTAGGTTTTGCATTGAAAATACCAATTGCGGGTGTAGGTAACTGAAATTTTGCACATAAGACACCCTTAAGTACCTAAGTTAACGTGCCAAATTGCAATATCGCAGATTAAGCCGAAATATTAAAAATAAACTGGTCTCTATCCTCCTACGAGATGGCTTAGCTTCCTTAGAAATCGATATCGGACACATATGTTAATAGGAACTTTTTGACTTATTTTTATGTAAGGAACATACGGTAGGAGTTTGGCTACATGTTTCCCGAACACCCTGTATACGTTGTGAATGTTTGTAAACACGCCACAGCCCAAACTACTGTACCGATTTTGTTGAAATTTGGTACATATACTCAGTGGCGTCGCCAGAACCCCCCACCCGCCCTTCAGGTAGTGCCGCCACAAATCTCACTTTTTCTACTTGTTCTTAAAAAAAAATTCTTTCTATGTTTTGTTTGGGGCGGTTATTCTTGAAAGTACAGGAATTATTTCGTACTTAGGCAATCAAGCATCCTGAGCTCAAAAGATATTGAATGTGGACCCAATTCAAAAAAAGGCAGTCTAGTGCAGCATACCGTAAAGAGAAAGAAATTAGATTCAGGGCAGGAGCTTCAACTATTAATCGTATATTTGATCCTTTCAAAAGAAATTTTCTTGTTTATATGAACAGATGTCCGAAGGGGCCTCCTGGGGGCGCTACAGGGCTTAGAAGGTGTCTCTCAAAAACAGGTATTTATTATTTTTAAAACGGTTGGAGCTAGAATGACGAAATTTGGGTTCTGAGGTAATTTTGTGGTGACAAATTATCTGGTGGGAACAAGACAGGTGATTGACGACCATAGGCGTGCGAAACAAGGGGGGCTTAGGAAAAAAATTCCCACAACTTTTTTTTCTCTAGCTTTCTTCAATTTTGGACTTCAGATAACAATTCTCCAAACGATTTTACATACCCTCATTTTTAAATTACAAATCAAAAATTTAAACATGATTGCCCTTTTCATTCTGCCATTTCTCGTAGTTCAGGATTTTTTTTCTCAAAAACTATCAACCACAGATATCAACTACTCTATCTCAATGAAATCAGAATTAAATTCTCTATCGATCCGTGCAAAAATATACCCAGTGTCTCATTTAAAAAAAAGCAAGTTGCATCTACATCGCTTAAGATCCGACGGTGATCGCTGAGAGTAAGGTCCAGAACAAAACTTGGTAGTACGATCTACTATCCTGTTTTTAGTTCAGGCGAATATCTCAAATAATAAAGAAGATATTCCAATTTAAAAGTGGGACGATAATAAAAAAAAGACGCTGTACATTCGGTCCTCAAGGGGTAGTCGAATATGACTGCTATTCTCCAATTTTTATGTGACTAAAGTTTTATCGAGTCAAAATAAAGAATAATAATAATAATAATAATATACATTTATTGAGCTTTCAAAACGAAAAACAAAAATTCAATCCTGGTAAACATAACGATATTTTCTAAGGTACATAAATATACTTAGAGTAATAGCAAACACAAATGAGAGCTCAAAAGGGAAGGAACAGCAAGCGCTGATTTTAATCCTCCCCCAGAAGAAAGCAGAACAAGAAAAAAAACTAACAACAAAGGCAAGTGCAAGTGCGATTCGAACCTGAAAAACCGGTATTAACAAGTGATCAAAACAAATTAAGAGAAATATTGACCAAGGTCCCATCCAATAGAGATGATTTTAAGGAGACTACTACAGCATGACTCGAGCCAGCTAGATTGCAATTTCTGTGATTTCTGAGTAGGAAATTCAAAATATGAGCCGCCAGATATGAAAAAGAAGCCTTGAAAGATGAAAGTGAATGTTGGGGCACGCTAACCGTGAGGTCACAAAGTCTAAGTGAACGATCATGCACATCAGATCTCAGTTGAATTTTATTTTTTAGGTATTCCGGACGGCCAGTTCTCATGACATTTAAGACCAACGAGACAAAGTGAAGGAAGCGTCTTTCCTCCATTTTAAGCCAGCATAGTTCCCTTAAAAAGGGAGTCACATGGGCAGCAAAAGGGACGTGAATAATGAATCTAATGCAACAATTTTGTATCATCTGAAGTCGATTCTTTAACTGATATGTTAAACATGGAGCATAGGCTGCATCAGCATAATTTAGATGTGACAACACTAACATATCTGCTAGAAGCTTTCTTGAGCCTCGGTCAAGCAAAGATCGAAATGGAGATATTAGCTTTATAGACAAGAAAGATTTTTTGCAGATAGCATTTACTTGATCACTAAATTTTAGGTGATGGTCGTAGTGAATACCTAAGTTTTTGACTGAAGAGCATCTCTCAATAGCAGCATCTCCAATTCTAACCTCCAAATCACCACCCCCAACAGTGAGTCTTTGAGGAGATCCAAAAGTTATTGTTTGACTCTTTGCGGGATTCAGGATTAAGGCATTCCTGGCAGTCCAGCCCTGAATATCGCAGAGGTCGGAATTAATCAGCTGCACAGCAAGACCCGCAGATTCAGGTTTGAAAGATAGAAGAATTTGAATGTCATCTGCATAGGTGTAAAGAGAACAGTGATTAACCACTCCAGACAGGTCCGCTGCATAGAGTAAAAAAAGGATGGGTCCAAGAGCTGAACCCTGAGGGACTCCCGAGACCACATTCAAAGGCTGTGAAGTCGTAATAGTTCCAACAATCTTCGTAAAATAAACGAGAAACTTGTAAGAGATAAAGCAAAACTTAATTGTTCATCGATTTGACAGTTATTTGGCAGATGTTCAGTAACATTTGTTTGCCGCAGTTTGTCGATAAAATAGAGCGCTGTATAAAGAAAATGATCATTTCCTGCAAGGATACTGACAAAGCCCTGCAATTTTATTTTAAATTTAAACCAAAGGTAAGTACAACCGTAAATGCATACCCATCCGTCTTACGATTAAGAAAATGATGTTTTTTTTTCATGATACTGCATACTTTCAATCCACTTGCTGAACATAATTTTGGACGTCTTTTCTCGAGACTATCCTTTTAGTGACGAGAATGACAAATGTTATACTTAATTTGTAAGTCAGAATTAACCGAATTAAATAGGAATAAAATATCTCTAATTTTCCGTTTTTGGAGATTTGCTTCTTGAATGTGAGTCTCCAGTGTCCATCAAATAGCGAAATATTAATGAGGGGTTTCCTTCTAGCCAACTATGAGTCATCGGCGATTCCCGTCTTGGCGATCAATGAAAATATCCCCTCTCCTCACCCCTACACCAATACAATTACGCAGTGTTGCCAATTGGCGGAATTTATCCCGTCTTGCGGGATTTTGTTGGGCGTAAAATTGACAATGCAAAAAACGGGTTTTTGCAATCTTATTAAAAGAGAAAACGGTATAAGAGTTTGTTGTGTGCTGCTTTAAAGGATCAAAAGTGAAAACAGATTTACCATTGACCGAGTAAGACAAAGATGAACAATCTAAACCTTTCTTTAGAACTGTCAAGTGAGTTTCAGTTATTTTTGGTTTAATTTTTGTGACGTCACATGTGGGAATGTCTTGCCAGGAATGTCACTGATCTATAATGTTTATCATTACATCTCCTAAATGACTCCTTCTCTCTCTATTACGTCACGCAGCCATCAGCCAATGACACCAGAAGCAATGTTTAAAAGAACATTAAATTATGAAAAAATTCGAGAAAAATTGAATTTCCACCTCTTTTTGACAGGCTGCCTTTTATTACAAAAATTCTCACTAGATGTCGCTGACGTTTTTAATAAAGACACTTCCATATTCCATCACCTGTAATTATTTAAACGAAACTTACTTGAGCCTCCCCAAGTCCCAATTCGATCATTTCGGCACTCTGTTGGACCAGTCCGGCCCTTTCATTTGCTATGGGATCCGGGGCCTCGTGGAGACCGTGGAGGATCCCGGCATGCTCGGATCGTAGGGCTTCCAGGCCCTGGGCCACCGTCCTTACGGCCGATACAATTTCTTCTTGAGTCATTGCAGTCATTTTACCCAAACTCTCTATTTTCTTACTGCAACAATGGAAAAAATAAAATGTTGGTTTTGTTAAAACCAGAAAAAATCGGTTCATTCACTTTACAAATTCGTCATAAATTACACGACCGCCGACTAAACCTGTAATCAAAATATAAACTCGACGTTTTTATTAGGAAATTTTTTTAGGTTTTGACCACGAGATTTTCAAACTTTTACTTTTACGTTTTGAGGTCCCAGAATCACAAAAAAGTGGATTTTAGAAAATGTCTCTCTGTGTGTGTGTATGTAAGATTTCTCGAAAACTGCCGAACGGATTTTAATGAAATTTGGAATGGGGGGTTAGTGTTGGCCTTCTGGTGAGCCCAGTTAATTTTCTTGGCGATCCGCAAACTCTTAGTGTCTTTTTGGCATTGCAACTATGAAATTTGACCGATGAACACCAATTTTTCTTATCAGCACATGAACGGTCTTCAAATTCTGTATATAAAAGTGTATTCACACTTAGCGCCTTTTTGGCATAAAATAAAAAAATCATTAAAAGAAACATTAATACAGGGTGAGTCTGAAAGACTCCACATCCTTTATACCACAGAATCTACTGGTCAAATGATGAAGCTTGGTGCAAAAATTATTGGTCAATTGTGATTCCGCCAAAGATCTTCATTTTTAAACGTTCTTTTTAAATATCTGTCGAAAGGTGTATAGTAGGGTTTTGAATTTTTGCACAGCATTGTTACAGGCCAAGAAACAACTGCTGATGGTACTTAAGACATCCAAAAAGCGAATCTCTGTTATACAGGGTGGCCCCGATGTTATTTGCCCTTGAACTTTTTTATGTTTGAAAATATTGCTAATTTGCCTATGCGGCCGTATTCCGCGTTCAATTCTAAAACTTTTTTGGCTCTTACAATTTTTCGAAAAAACTAACCACTCACGAGAAAAATTGAAAGAACCGAAAACATGATGCAGGTAATCACCTTAAAACCAATGATGAGTTTACCTCATAAAAAAGTGAAATTACCATCAATGTTTTTTCTTCAGTTGTGAGCAATGGTTCTGGGCACAGATGTAGGACAACACCTTCAATGCAAAAAAAACAGTTGAAATGTGTTGCGTGTCAACGTACACTTTGATTTTTATTGAAATTGTAGGTTAATTACGATGATCATGTTTTCGGTTTTTTCAATTTTCTTCGCGAGTGGTTAGTTTTTTCGAAAAATTTTAAGAGCCAAAAAAGTTTTAGAATTGAACGGGGAATACGGCTGTATAGACAAATTAGCAATATTTTCAAACATAAAAAAGTTCAAGGGCAAATAATATCGGGGCCACCCTGTATAACAGGGATCCGCTTTTTGGATAATGTGTTAAGTACCATCAATAGTTGCATCTTGATCTGTAACAATGTTGTGCAAAAATTCAAAATCCTACGATACACCTTTCGAAAGATATTTAAAAAGAACGTTTAAAAATGAAGATCTTTGGCGGCTTATAACATCAAGAGGAATCACAATTGACCAATAATTTTTGCACCAAGCTTCATCACTTGGAGTCTTTCAGACTCACCCTGTATAAATAACACGCTACAGCCCAAACTACTGAATCGATTTGGCTGAAATTTGGTAGGTAGGCAGAGATACCATTACTAACCGAAGAGCTGATTTAATTTCTTAACAGCAAATGAAATGCCTTCAAATGTCGTTTAATGAAAAGGTACTCAAACTTAGTGCCCTTTTGGCAAAAAATCGTTAAATTTTGAGAACTCCCAGAAAACGTACCATAGTAGCAAACGAGCTCGGTTGGTGCATCTTCCCCGATCGGCGGGTGCAACTGTCAGTGTTTGTTTGTCCATATACAGGGCTATTCAGAAAATATATGATAACGGGAGAATATGGCAACAAGTGAATTGCAATCTGTCAAGAGGACGCTTTTCTGAAGTTAGTTCGCAGTCCCAGATAAAATGACAGATGTCAGGTCCCCGGTAAAATGACATATGACATGTCCCATACGGACTAACATTGACAAACGTCCTTTCGACAGATTGCGATTCATATATTTCCATAGCCACCCCTTATCACATATTTTCGGAATATCACGTTGAAACAACGCATTACAAACTCCGGCTGGTCCAGCCAACCGTGCTTGTGATTTTTTACAAGGCTGGTAAATTTTTCGACGAATGGGTTTGCAGTTTTCGATACCTCCGGGGAAACTGAAGAATAACTGTATTCGAGGCTCGTTTGCTACAAAAACTTGATGTATGGAGTGTACACTTACTCGTAAAAAAATCGGGACACTAAATTTCCCCGATGTCCATTTTTTGAGTTTCGGGGCGGACAGGGGTGAGTTTTGGGGTTGAATTTTTTTCGGTTGTCCCGATTTTTTTGCAAGTAAGTGTACATAAAAAAGAACTGCCAGCTCAGTGGTGTGTGTATACTCGGCTGGTCCAGCTGAGCGTCACCAGCCTAGTGAAATGCTAACTTAAAGGTTGGTGGAGTAAAATTTAGGTATAGCAAATGGGAAAATTTACTTTACTAATTTGGCAAGCGGCCAATAACAAGTGCTTTTTTGGCTTGTCATCTATGATATTTGAAAGATAACACCATTTGTTTAGCAGCACATGAAAGATCTTCAAATTCGGTTTCCAAAATTTCAATCAAACTTAGTGCCCTTTTATCTATAAATAACAAAACATTTCAAAAAAAGGCTGCCAGAGAGGCGACAGAAACCACCCCAACGGCGAATCCTCAGCAAATAATTCTACCGCCTCGAGTTAATCATTTGATATGCTACTCAATCATGAAAATTTTTAGGTTTCTGCCGAAAGGGCTCAAAGTATGACGACGAAAACCTATTTTTTCGCATTCTCCATACCCGAAAACGTAAAGATCTGCCTTTATCTCGATTTTCAATTTTGGACCGATTGCAGTAACCTCCCTGTTTTAACTTCTACGCTTCGCGGTGCAAGTTAATAAAATCGATCGAAAAATCGAATCGTCAAAAACATCAAATCTTTACGTTTTAGGGTCCTGGGAATCCGAAAAAGTGTTTTTGAAAAATGTCTGTGTCTGTCTGTCTGCACGCTGCTCAAACTAGTGAACGTATCGAGGTGAAATTTGGCACACATATTCAGTGGGAGATTTGTAGGTGCTGATTAGAATTTGAGCTACAGCGGTTCACGGAAAGTACCCTTTTGGTACATCACTTTAAAAATGTAAATGCAAGCCCCCATTTTTTGTGTTACCATATGAAATCTCTTCCAATTCTGCTTCTAAAAAGGTACTCACACTTGGTGCCCTCTTGGCCAAAAATCGGTGCCGTGAAAAAACTTATGTATAACTGCATATTTTTATACTTTTTTTCAAGCCGAAAACCTTGGTGCCATTTTTTCGAAAATGTAATTTTAGTGGCAAAAGGGTTCATTTTTGAATTTTTCTTAGCAAAAAGCATTTTATCACAATTGGATTCGATAGCTGCTGCATTGACGGATCAAAAACCTTAGTGCCATTATTTCGAAAAATGTCATCCGGGCACAATGCGCAACACAGCATCAGCGGTCGACACCCGGTCCACGCTCCGACACCGACTCCACCGATTCTGACTTGGTTAAAGTTAATTGCTACATTTACGAATTCCGTGAAAAAGTAGAAATTTCTATCGTCTCCGAGACTGCCAATTTTCGATAGACAACATTCTAACGATCACAGAGGCAGTGAGGTTTGGTGTCATCATCATTTACGGTAAAATCATTCAAAAGATAGCTACAATTTTTTTTGATATTGACAATAAATTTGTTGCTTGACTTGCCCCGGTGTCCGTTTTATTAGAAAACGATTCCACCCTATTTAATTATTGAAAAGAACGAATCGTTGACGAATACTTAATAATACCAGAGCATACTAATACAAAGGGTTAGCTACCAAGTAAAATACCGGTTAGTCATGAAAATAAAGCAACAACAGCAGAAAACTAACGAAGCTCCACTTTTCACATAACGAAAAAAAAAACAACTTACATTCTATATGCATTGATCGTTTTAGACATTGTATTTGAAATTCTTCTTAACGTTTCCAAAGATGAGCACTTGATTCATCACCACACAATCGCTTTTGAGCGCCTATACAAAAAGTTACAGCTATATTATCATATACTTTGATTATTATTACAAAAAATGCAAGGCTTTATCACAAGACGGATTACGGAAACTGCTCGCGGTTAAAGATTTGTAAAGCTTTTAGAATACGGTCAGCGGTCAGCTTATTGTCTGCAACAAAATACAATCGATGAACGCCGTTACGAGTACGTATTTTTTAATATAACAGCCGAATCGATAAGTCTAGCGGAAAGCATCGACCATTCAACCAAAAAGGACGACCAGAAACAATGGCAGGAAAATAAGCGCTATTTCACTGTCGCCGGCAAATAATTTCATACTACATATTATTCTTCATGTGGAAGAAGTGATGAAAATTAACAAAACGGGTGTGACGCATTTGATACGAGCTCGTTAACTAACTGAAAGACGCTGCAGTTAGATTCATTGCGTCGCGACGCTGGCGCAGGCGTCGTGAGTCATGCGAAGCTGGACTGGACGCTAACGAGACAATTTCGATTATTTTGCAGGATTCCGTCTGTAATTAGATCGGAATGGCCGGATTTGGAACTGAACTTGAACTAAATTTTGGGTCATGGAATTAGGTACAAGAGATTAGTTCGACTGTTTTGAAGACACGGCGTGGGGTGCGGTGAATAAAATGTTCGTCAATTACCTACTTCCAAGAGATTAGTACATATAGAAAAGATTATACCTACCCCTAGTTTGTTACTTTCCGTTCAATTTCGAATAGTTTTTTGAATTTTCATTTTCGTGCTGTAAGTACGTTGAGCCTTTTTCATTGTTTAGAATTTTCAGCAACAAACCGCAATAAACGAAAAAGGAAATAAGTCAAATATTGGAAGTTTTTGGATAAAGCATCAATTATTGACTAAAATACTTTTTTTTACGACCACTATTAATTGTAAATAGCCAATTTTGTACAATGTATAAATTAAGTAAACCGTTCCTTTAGGCACGCAATCTAAAACTGTGCGTAAAGAGCGGAAATCGCACAGTTTTCAATTGTCATTTGTCAAATGTCATTGTTCACTCATATTTATTTGTTGTTAAATTCATCATTCTCCCCTTATTAATTACGACATTTTTAAAAAATATCGACTACTCTTTCAGGATAAAATTTGCAGTTCAGTAATTAAATCGCAAGAATGGGGCCACTTTTTAGTCGGAAAATGCCTGGAGACCCGCAAGTTGTATTTTTGCATATTATCTTAAACGTTTGAGCAAGTATTTAAAAGAAATAGTCATAATATAGAATACTGGCAGGTTTTTGGTACGCAAGAAAAGTAAACCGTTAATTTAGTTTACTTTAAGAATCAACCAATTATTTATGCTGGAAAAACGTCTCAGGAACAAAATAATGGAGAGTAAATTTGCATATCAGTACGTGTGAGAAAAAAAAATCGTAGATTCCGAATCTGTTGAGAAAAAGTATGATTGTACAGGGTGAGTCTGAAAGACTCCACATCCTTCATACCACAGAATCTACTGTTCAAATGATGAAGCTTGGTGCAAAAATTATTGGTCAATTGTGATTCCTATTGATGTTATAAGCCGCCAAAGATCTTCATTTTTAAACGTTCTTTTTAAATATCTTTCGAAAGGTGTATCGTAGGATTTTGAATTTTTGCACAGCATTGTTACAGACCAAGATGCAACTACTGATGGTACAGTCGAGAAAGTAAGTCATGCACCCAACTCTTGAGCGTTACGCTCAGAATTTAGAAAACCAGCCTTCGATAGTGGTGCATTTCCATGTCACTAAAACCGGCAGCAATTAGGGGTTGTAATGCTGGGTCAAAAAAACCTAGGACTGTAAGCCAGTTAAGAATTATTCGCTCAAGAATTTGGCATAAAGTGCATTATTTAGTTTTTCGACTATACTTAGACATTATCCAAAAAGCGGATCCCTGTTATACAGGGTGGCCCCGATGTTATTTGCCCTTGAACTTTTTTATGTTTGAAAATATTGCTAATTTGCCTATGCGGCCGTATTTCCCGTTCAATTATAGAACTTTTTTGGCTCTTAAAATTTTTCGAAAAAACTAACCACTCACGAGGAAAATTGAAAAAACCGAAAACATGATCATCGTGATAAACCTACAATTTCAATAAAAATCAAAGTGTACGTTGACACGCATTACATTTCAACTGTTTTTTTGCATTGAAGGTGTTGTTCTACATCTGTGCTCAGAACCATTGCTCACAACTGAAGAAAAAACATTGATGGTAATTTTACCCTTTTAAGAGGTGGACTCGTCATTGATTTTAAGGTGACGAACTAAGAGTGTTGTGTCGAAAACCGCGACCTCTGTGAGAGAGATCGAAACAGCTGTCTGTCGTTCCCTGTTTGAGACCATGAGCTCAAACCAGCCGCTTTCGTTTTGATTTTGGCAGTGAAGAATTTTTAATTTTTCATTGTCAACATCAAATCATTGATTTTAAGGTGATTATCTGCATCATGTTTTCGGTTTTTTCAATTTTTCTCGTGAGTGGTTAGTTTTTCCGAAAAATTTTAAGAGCCAAAAAAGTTTTAGAATTGAACGGGGAATACGGCCGCATAGGCAAATTAGCAATATTTTCAAACATAAAAAAGTTCAAGGGCAAATAACATCGGGGCCACCCTGTTTAACAGAGATCCGCTTTTTGGATAATGTTTTAAGTACCATCAGCAGTTGCTTCTTGGTCTGTAACAATGCTGTGCAAAAATTCAAAATCCTAAGACACACCTTTCGAAAGATATTTAAAAAGAACGTGTAAAAATTAAGATCTTTGGCGGCTTATAACATCAAGAGGAATCACAATTGACCAATAATTTTTGCACCAAGCTTCATCATTTGAACAGTAGATTCTGTGGTATAAAGGATGTGGAGTCTTTCAGACTCACCCTGTATGTAAAACTTAAAAATTATCGTAATTTTCTGTTAAACCGGAAGTGTTAAAAAATATCTGCAGGGCTTCCAGCGCCAACTTTGCAAAAATAAATGATAAAAATGACTGACTAGTTCCAAAAAAATTACCCAAAAAATGACCTCGGTAAATAAGAAAAAGACAATAAATGAAAGAAGACTGACATAAATGGCCGGTATGAATAAATGGTAACAAAGCTTTTGCTTATAGTTCTATCCTGTTCTCGCGCACGAAGAGCTTATATTTGCACCCTTTGTTAATGGGAGTGTGAGCATCTTGTAACACTTGGCTGGTATGAATAAAGTGTTACAGGATGCTCATACTTGTATTAATAAAGGATAAAAATACAACTTTCTAGTGCACGAGAGAAGGATAGAACTATAAGCAAAAGCTTTGTTACCGCTTATTCATACCTGCCAATATTCGAAAGCAACAACAAGTAAACACAATTTTATTGCAAGTATTGCAAATAAACAATTTCTAAAACTAAATACTAAGAAATTTTTTGTTTCTTGACCAGAAAATTATCAATTAAGGTACTCTTTTTTTTAAATTTTCTTCTCCGATTCTTGAGTGTCTTTTTTTCACTGATCCAACTGAGCAATTTGAACACCCCCTAAGTATGGCTTATAATGCTTTTTGACAGATTTTTTAGTGGCGTAGAGTGGGAACGATACATCAATAACTTATTATTTGTGGAGAAAATCTATTTTGGCCTAAAAAAAATGACAATAAATGACCCAGATGTGAAAAAATGATTTCACTGGAAGCCCTGTATCTGACTATATCACCACTGGAATCACATAAAAAATAAGGTTGCCCTGTTCGAGGACATTTCCGAAATATTGTACCTACCTACCGTGTGGTCCTAGAAAAACTATAGTATGCATTTCGAGTCATAAAGCAATTACTTCTTCCACACGTGCGAAATATGCTTCTTATAACTCTTGTTACGTACCTAATATAATATTATCGTTAATGTTTCACTATCCATTACGTAATGATTCAAAAATTGTACCTTTACGGGAGTTTGGATTTTTTAACTATGATGGCGACGTTTCGGCGACTTTTATTGCCTCCTTTTTCAAGGCTAGTATACAGGGTGGCTAATTTTTTGATGCTCACCACTGGGAAAAGTTGCGCTATTTCCTGGCGATTAAGAATCTGAAGAGAATTTCCCTATATTTTGATTCGTTCCTGAGTTATCACAAAAAATCTGAAAATTGCCAATTTGAAGAAAAATTAATATCTTCCTAACGATTGATGACATTTAAACGAAACTTGGAACTTTTATATTTTTGACAGCTGTCAATTGATTTTTCTTTTTCTTATGGGCGCCTTATTGAATTTTAACACCGTCGGATACACAGAAAAATTACCTTCTCAAAAATGTAACCAACATGAAAGTTTTTGAAAAAATATGTGAAAGCCTGCGTCACACGACCGCAAGACGTATTTTATTACTGTTGAATTCATTGTTTTCACATGTTATAAGAGATTGAAGAAGTCGACGTACTCTAAGTTTAGGCTGATTTTACAAATTATTCATACCAATTTTCAAATTCTGACAAGTTCATGTTGACTACATAATTGAAAAGCTAATTTTTTTGTGTATTTGATGGTGTCAAAATTCAATATAGAAGTTGACTGTCGTCATTCAAAATCTATTGGCAGCTGTTACAAATATAAAAGTTCCAAATTTCATTTAAATAACATCAAACGTTAGGAAGATATTAATTTTTCTTTAAATCGGCAATTTTTAGATTTGTTGTGATAACTCAGAAACGAGTCAAAATATCGGGAAATTCTCTTCAGAATCTCAATCACCAAGAAACAGCGCAAGTTTTCTCTAATTTAAACAGCTTTCCATCTATTATGGTTTCCAAGATACTAATGGTGAGCATCGAAAAATTACCCAGCCTGTATGTATCTATATTATTAAATGGTAAATTTCTATGCAGTGTATGGTGTAGATATAATATAAATACAAACACTTACTAGCTTTGAAAAAGGAGGAAATAAAAAGTCTCGGAAACGTCGGTATACAGGCTGGTCGTTTTATCTTGAGACTGGCAAATATCTTGAAAAGGAAGCATTTTAGAAAAAAATGTTTTGTATAAAAGTTTTATGAGTTCAAGGGGAAAAACAGATGGCATCATCGCCATTTTGATTCTAGGGTCATTTTCAAGGCCAAATGAAGGTCAATTTGATTTTTTTTAATGGAAACCTACATTTTTTATTACAGATTCTTATTCCCCATAAAAGAACAAACAACTCCTCTCATCTAGGCTATTTTTGGATCCGATGGATGTAAGTTTTAACCTTTTTCGAAATCCCTAGACATTCCCTAGCTACCTTTATTAGGTATATGGGGTGATTACAAATAATTGTAATATCCTAGGTGGCTTTAAAAACTAAAAAATTAACGTTTAGGGATATCGCTCAATAACCCAAGATCTATTCTGACGTTAATTCTTTTTTGCGGTCAATGTGAAGACGATGCTTGAATTAATTCTCCCCTTTTATAAGTTTAATACTTACATAAATATTTTGATGATTAATAAACTATAGTCTGTCCGGGATCCACACGACCGGGATTCACCCTATTTCCATGGCGAATCATTGTTGTCAACAATGAATCGCCATGGAAATCGGGTGAATCTCGGTCGTGTGGATCCCGGACAGACCATAACACAGTAACACTATGTTAAAATAATTTATAACAACCCTGTACTATTCATTTATCCTTGCTCAAAGGTGACTCATCCTTAATAAAAGGAGCAGTGACTGCAAATTTGCACTCCCACACTATACTTCTAACATTTTGATTACAATAACACTAACTTAGCAAGTTTTTTTTTTCCCAGCCAACAATCAGCATATGCACATTTTAGTCACGGTAAGCACACAAGAGAAAAGTTACACTCTGTAACACACAACACACAGCATAGATTTTCATTATAGGTGTAGTAAAACGAAATTGGTTTTAGTTTGGTCTCATTTATCCAACCGTGCAAAAAAGGACACACAAATACTTACTTATTGCTGTCATCCATACCACGACAAAGAACCGTTTCCCTACTCTAGTGATCAGTAGACCATAGCGGAACCTGCGAGAGACATTTGTAATAAATCAAAAATGTAATTGTGATGAGCACAAAAATACTTGACTGACAAAAAAAACACCGTCCAGGTAGGTAAGGATGCGCTGTATTTTAACAATGCAAAAGCACAAAATTTCATGAAAATTTAGGTAAAGGGTATTAAGTACTCACAGTTACTTTTAAATATCCACAAACAATACTACAATTTGTTTAAATCCGGAATCACTTTCTTCTTTCGGCTATGGCTGCACTTTCTATTTGACAGGATGATGACAGGTCAATGTCGTCAGCGATCGGCAAACATCGGGCGATTACGCACTTTTGACAGATTGACCAATTACCCAATGATGCCAATCGACGAGCTGATTTCACTAGATCGGTCCAAACATTTCACTAGATATCTTAACTAAAACGTGCTAAAACGTTGAAAATATTTTGTCGATCGTTTATCTTACTAACATGTAAAGAATCATGCAGTAAAAGTCTAGTCTAATCAACGGTTCAACAAATATACGAAGCAATACACGGTTGCATATTTGGTTGCCTAACAAGTTTTCAAAATAAAGAGAAATATTTGATAAAAACAAATTTTCTCTCATTATTTACTAACAAAAAATATTGTGAACTTGCGTGCGAGTTATGTCGATTATTATTATTAGGTAATTAAATTACTCAAATGGAGAAACCCATTAGAAACCACCACCGCACATGTTATCTAATGGGTTCCAGTGATTTCAAAGGGTTTTCTCCTCCTGTTCAAAATGCTAATCCGAAAAACTGAAAAATTATTGTCTGTTTGTCTTGTCTTTTTTGTCCACCTGTGGTGACACGGTCGGGGTGCCAATATTTTTGTTGTCAATAAAATGTCATGTTTCAGTGTCCTTTTAGATTATGTTCCTTTGGTATTTGTTTTAATCATGTGCATTTACGGTTACTATTCCTACATCGTGGTGTACTGCATCTTCTATCTGGAAAATCCCGCAAAAAAATACTCGTTCATAGCGTTTTTCAACATATTCTTCATAATGTTCGTATGGTCCTACCTCCAAACCATCTTCGCTACCCACCCCAAAGTCCCCGAGGAATATAAATTAACCCCCGAGGAACACGCCAGACTTTCAAACTTCAGTGAAAAGGAGTCAACCACAATTTTGAAGAAGTTAATCGTTTTAAGGCAAATTGAAGTCCTCACGTGTTCGGAACATGGAAATGTAAGGTACTGCCAGACTTGCCGTGGGATTAAACCTGATAGGACGCACCACTGCAGTACTTGCGGGAGATGTATTCTGAAGATGGATCATCACTGTCCATGGGTCGTGAACTGTATTGGTTTTGCCAATTATAAAGGCTTCGTTTTGACGCTGATGTATGCCACTGTTTGGACTACGTTTTATGTGGGAACTGTTGTGGAAGTCATTATACTGCTCTGGAGGGATGTACAAAACAATTTGTATAAAGTGCACATCTGCCTTGGGTAACAACCCCCTGGGATTGAAAGTCGAACTTTTCAAATTTCCCGCTAAAGATTCGTTCTTGCGGAAAATTTGAATAGATCATCTTTTAATTCTGATTTGAACCATAAAAAACGCCAATTTTTTTTTCAGATTCATCTTTGCTGGCATTAGCGGTTTACTGGTGTCAATCCTGTTTCTGTATCACTTGGGACTGCTGTTTAGGAACGAAACCACTCTAGAATCCCTGCGTGACGTCACTTTCATAGACAACAATTCGACGTTTGATATGGGTGCGTTCAGAAACTTCCTGCAAGTGTTCGGCAACAACGCTTGTTTGTGGTTGATCCCAGTCGGCTCGTCGATCGGTAACGGCTACGAATTTCCAGTGAACAAGGTCATTTAAAAACTAGCCTTTGAAACCGTTTTTATTGACATTTAAACAATAATAAAATCGAAAAACCCACGGTTACAATTCTTTTGGGAAATATGAAACCTATCTAACTAGAATAGTAATATTTCAATATAATTAAATCCTTTACATCATAACATCTCATATACTTATATACAAAGGAAAACACTTTGCAATAAAGAAAGCTTAAAAGTTAAAATGACAATTAATAATTTATTTGAAAAGTTGCTACATGGAGAGGGTTACCAGAAAATAATCTCGAAACGATTATTTCGAATCTTGCTCAAAAAATGTTACTTGCTAAACATACAACCATTCGACGAATAAAGTAAAATAATAACTATGAAAAATTGAGCCGAGCCCACAATTGAGTATTGCACCCGGCACCCTGTGATCGAATATCTAATCTTCAAATGGCATCGATATCAACGTCGTCTTCTTCGTCATTGTTTTGAGGTTTCTTGTTAGCGGCCGGGGTTGGTTTCAACGGCGTAACTTGAGCCCGATCATTGTACTCGATTTCGACTTCATCATCTGTTTCCTCCTCGCTCTCAGACTCCTCGGTTTCAGCCTCCTTCAACCACTTTATAAATGGAGCGGCCTTGTCGTGGATCTCCTGACTGATCTCTTTAGACACGTACTTTTTCGATACCTGAAACGCCAATTAAAACTATTTCCCCAAAGCATTGCATGTAGGCCATGAAAGTTAACGGTACGTCGGAACTTTATTGACACTTTTACTGCTATATATCACTAGTTAGTAACACTTTAAGTGACGTGGAGTAGTGAGGTGTCTGTATCAACGAAGTCTCGACGTGCTGTTCAACTTCCACGGCATACCCGCAGTAAAATTCTGATGATAATAAAATGGTAAGTCGTGACCTTACTTTGTGATTGGGTAATCTCGACTGTTGAAAAAAGAAATCGCGGTCGGTGATTACGTTGACATTACCGAAAATTTGTGGCTCTAATAGTTGTTCTTTAAAGAGGAAAATTTGTTTGGTAATCAATACTTCTTATACTCCAGTCATTATAGAAAAAAATCCATATGAACTTCGGAAAAATTATCAGAGCGTAAAATATGCTCGAATTCAGCGTCTGAGCTAACTCAAATTCGTTTCTAAGCAATGGTACCGGAATTAAAAGTACTACGCCAGCGCTTGCGCCTGCGTTGCATCTTTGATAAACCAGGCTTTAAGCAGGCTTCTGCGCCGAACCGCTATTCCAATCATTTTAGCATTTTTTTACGAAAACTCCTCAGGGGACTGAAATTTTGCACACAGGTTCCTATGAAAGTTCTATATGAAATACTAAAAAGTCCACTAAAATCCTAGTGCCGATTCCGATTTTTCAACTTTTCAACAAATCTCTCTTAAAGCACCGAGTTTTCAACAAAAGAGGTGATTACATACAATATTCATTCTCTAGAAAAAACTTTCCATTAGTTTTTTTCCTAGAGTCGACAATTCAGGCGCAACACGATGGTAGTTTGTTTGTTTTTAAACAATAGGTTTGTTTTTGCAGTGGTTACAAACCAATTGTAAACTGACTGCGCCTGCGCAATTGTGTTTTAGTGAAACAAAATACACAATTGCGCAGGCGTAGTCAGTTTACAATCGGTTTGTAACCACTGCAAAAACAAGCCTATTATTTAATACATTAAACTGCACATTGCATTTGTAGGCTGTGGATAACTAGAAGATTGAATAGAAAATAAGAGGATACCACTGTAAGAATCAAAAATAATAAGAACGAATGGGTGTACGTTTCAATAAATCATATGTTCTTCTTTTCTCATCTACATTGGTAAAGATCTATTTTATTCTACTAAAATTACCTACATTCTAGAAAATAATCCGTCAGGAATATCAAGATTTCTTGACGATCCATAAAATATAGGTTCTGCCCTTTGAACTTAGCATAGACTAAGCTTACATTAGCCCAGAAGACGTTTCCGAGATTTTGCGCGACGAACGTCAGTGGATAAAAATTTATAAACATCTCTTTATGCCAGAGGAAGCGCGCCGTGTGATCTGACTCCTCGTGTTGCGCCTGAACTGTCGACTCTAGGAAAAAGCTAATGGAAAGTTTTTTGTAGATAATGAAGTAAGCTTTAATATTGTATGTAATCACTTCTCTTGTTGAAAACTCAGTGCTTTGGGAGATATTTGTTGAAATGCAGTTTGTAACACTTTCTCGGTGGCACATACTATTTTTTCGTCGATCGCGCAACTACACAGAAATAATGAAAGGACCCTATACATACAATAAGCCAACCGCTTGGGCCAATCTTTACCAAATTTTAGATTGCGGTAAACGAGGGACCGATGAATGTTTTATCGAGAAATGAAAGTTTCTGAGAAAAAAATTCGTGAAAATTGCATTTCCGAAGCCTAAACATGTTTAGAGCCACATAAAAATATGACCGCCTGGAAGAATTTGTACATTTTTGCATTCAATGATGTACCTCCACACCAGATATCAAAGTTCAGTTGTCAAATTTTTTCCTGGGCCACTATCGTATAGGGTCCTTTAGAACTATTTTTTCAGACTATGGAAACACTGGACAACTTCGGTGGAAAAATGCACTATCACTAGAAACACCCCACTACACCGAAACATTTGATTTTCACTGCTGACGCGTTTCAAACACAATGTGCTTCGGATTTGATAATGAGCACATTGTGTTCGAAACGCATCAGCAGTGAAAATCAAGTGTTTCGGTGTAGTGGGGTGTTTCTAGTGATAGTGTATTTTTTAAGAGTACAGGAATATTTTTCCGACCTAGGCCGGAAAAAGCGCTATTCCTGTGCGTGTTGCCTAGCCAATGACGCAGTCCTGGAAACGTCAGGTTTCGGATGATAATTGCATGTCAAGAATGCGACGTTTCCAGTACGATCGACGAAAATAGTAGGTATAATTATGTAACTAGTAGGAAAAATATTATATTCTGGGACGATGATGGGAGATTGATGGACGAGGCACAGCCGAGTCCAGTAACCATCAGAATCACGGAATGTATATTTTCCTACGTGTTGCACATACTATTTTTTCTTCGATCGCGCAATGCATTTGAGATGAAACGAAATAGAAAAGCTACCTACTAGAACAATTTTTCCGGATTAGTCCGGAAAATAACTATTTCCTACGACCACTTAAGAAAGTTGTGGGGGGGATTTCACAGTCGGCAGTGGTGTACAAATTTTCGGCAGTGTTAGTGGGAAATGTTAGGCAGTGGTTGCAAAAATTGAGCGAATTCGGCAGTGGTCTATGAATTTTTAGGCTTTCGGGGCACTTCACAGTCGGCAGTGGTGTACAAATTTACAGCAGTGCCCTGAAAATTCGGCAGTGGTGTACAAATTTTTGGGGTGTGAAATGCCCCCCAGAAAGTTGTAAATATCGCACAATTAAGTAGGCGCGAAAGTTGACACTAACACACACGTGTGTTAGTGATGTGCGATATAATATCGCACAGTTCTCATTGGTCATGGTATAGCAACATACACCGAGTTTTCATAACTCGGACATGGTAATAGTGGCCCTAGAAGCGAATTTGATGAAAATTTCCATGTAAAATCAAAAATCGACAATAGCAAATCGCTAAGTGAAAAAAAAATCCACGTACTTAGTTGCATATTGATGAAATATTATAAAAAAACAATAAAAATCAATAAACAACATTTGTATTAAATGTGCGCGACGCACACAGACATGCGTCGCGCATTCCTTTTGCTTCGCGTTACGGCCATACCGTCGACTCTACGAAAAAAGCGAATAGCCACTTTTTTGTAGGTATTTTTTAGGAGATATTTGTTGAAAAACATTTTTAACACTTCTTGGTTGCATATCATCGGAAGACGAACTCCGATTCTAGGGGACTTTTAGCATTTCATTTAGGACTATCAAAGGAACGTGTGTACAAAAATTCAGCCCTCTGATAATTTTCTCGAAGTAAAATCCTATAATGACTGGATTATTACTATAGTCAAATGAATTCAGAACTGGCCCCTTGGATCGTAAACCTATATCCTGAATATAAGAGTAGCGGCACAAAAACAGAGGGTCGTTCCGACTTTACGTAGAAATACTCTAACCTAGTCACAGCGTTCTGCATCGATGGTGGTGCAAAACTCCACCGTGCACAATTCCAAGCCACCATCGATGCAGAACGCTGCGACTAGGTTCCAGTATTTCTATGTAAGAGGTCGGAACGGCCGTCTGTTTTTTTTTGCCGCTACTCTTTTATATTAATGATATTATAGGTTTACGATCTCAATTGACTATATTACTTATTTCAAGAATTACAACACAATCACCAGCCGCATTTGCCTACACTACAAGTGAAAATCAAACCTTTTCAGCCCAAGCCATGATGGCGGCCTCGCTCAGAATGTCCGCATCATAAAAAATCTTCAGCAATCCCGGCACTTTGTTGAGAAGCGCTTCACGATGCAGGGCGATGACCTGTTCGAATCCACCAATCAGATACCTCTGGGCCTTCTTGTCATTGTGACAGAAACGCAACAGCAGCAGTCTGTATTCGACGATTTGATTCCTGATGTTCTGATCGAAGAGCACCTCGGCCAGGACGAGGGGGGCTTTGGTTTTGATCTCGAGCCTTTCGGCCTCGTTCAGCAACTCCTTGTGGATTTGGGTGTTCTCTAGGCAACCCGCGTCGCGCTTGGACTTGACCAAATTGTAGAAGATGTCCATGCGTTCCTTCTCCGTCTTCTCAAGGTCATCGTTGATGGTTATGTTTTTCGCGCCGTCGGTCAGGTCCTGCATGCGGGCTCTGACCGCCTCCTCGGACACGTCCGCGGCCCATTCGGTGTCGTCGTCGCCATCTTGGGTGCCATTCTAAACAAAAAAGTTTTAGTCGTGTATTATGTTACGTCACTTTTGTCAGTATACAGGGTGTCTTACGAATATGGAGCAGTATCGATATCTCTGGGCTTAAGGAAGGTACAGTTGTAAGATTTGGCATTTACAGAAACTTACACATTCGGAATCTATTGAAATTATTGGCGACCATGGAGCACTTCCGGTTATACCGGAAGTAGGGTCCTACTTTAAATTTTAAATAGCAACCCCCATTTTTCATTGCAGATTCGGATAGAGGAAGAAAAATGAAGCTTAAAACAGCTACATGTAACTTGTTTGCGCCAGCCGCCTAGGCTTTATTAACGTTTTTAGAGAAAAGTTCCGCAAAACAGTGCTATGTAAAAATGGTCATAACTTGTAAACCGCGGGCGATAAAAATAAAAATGACACACCGTTGTAAAGCGGAAGGACTGTTTTACATTATGATTGCCAAAAATCCTAAGAAAACTAATTGAAAGTTGATTTCGAGAAACTGCAATACTGGAAATTTCAAACCCGAATAACATTTTTTTCTTAAATGGCAGCAAACAAGTTTTTCTGCATGGATGGGAGCAGAATTTTATTCTCTTTTCAACGGTACCCATAAAGTGCCAAAAAAGGAAACGATTAAAATCGCTGTTTTTTCCATAAGAAGAAAATGTTATTCGGCTTTTAAATTTCCAACTTCAATTTCTTTAATTCGACTTTGAATCAGCTTTTTGGCAAGCATAATGTAAAACAGTCTTTCTACTTTACCATGGTGTGTCATTTTTATTTTTATCGCTCGCGGTTTACAAGTTATGACCATTTTTACGTAGGACTGTTTCGCGGAATTTTTCTCTAAAAACGTTAATAAAATCTAGGCGGCTGGTGCAAACAAGTTACTTGTTAGGTGTTTTACGTTTAGGTTTTCCTCCTCTGTCCGAATCTGTAGTGAAAAATGATGGTTGCCATTTAAAATTTTAAAGTTGCACCGTACTTCCGGCATAACCGGAAGTACCCCATCGTCGCCAATAATTTCAATAGACTCCGAATGTGTCAATTTCTGTAAATGCCAAATCTTACAACTGTACCTTGCTTATGTCCAGAGATATCGATACTGCTCCATATTCGTAAGACACCCTGTATGTATAGCTCAGTCAATAGGGATACAAAAAGACGAGTTACTTGGAAAAAATCCCAAATTGTTAAAATTTGGCATATTCATTAGTAATATGATAAGTCGTCTCTTGATTGCCGCGGGTTTGACGTCCGAATGGTTGAACTACGAGTCAAAATGGTAGATTCTTTTTAGGTCAAAAAGACGACGAGAGTTGCTCGAGTCGTCTTTGGCCGAAAAAAAATCTACCATTGACGAGTAGTGAATCCATGAGGACTCAACAAGTCCATCAAGAGATGACGAATCATATTTTACAGATTATTTTATAAATTAAATGTATTGAAGTAGTTCCAAAGTACGTTCGAATCTAGGTAGTGTAAAAATGTTGGATCATCGCTGTCAGTTGTCAGTCACTTGTCAACTGAGTGTCACGTCACAAAATAGAAGTGAAATTATTTATTTTCAACAAGATTTAAACATTTATGTATACCTACGGCTGATTACGGCGATTGAATTTTATTTTAATCGCATTATAACATTCTTGGTATGAGATTTGGTAAAATACCTAAAACTTTACAATGGAGTACTTACTAGGTGAGCTCTTGTTCAGGAGCATCTACCTACTATGAAAAGAATGGACGAAACAAAACTGGTATGAAGGATATAGGAAGCGAAGACCAATTAGACGCGACACAGGAAGACCGAAAAGGACACCGGGGAGAGTTTATTAGAAGAGATTTGCATTTCAAAAGTTGATAAATTGAAAAAATAACTAATAGCTCAAAAAGAGGAGGACCTGCTCATATCCACTCTTTAAAATAATGTTAAGTTCCTGTTGTTGGCTCGTGAGTTTTAGGAGAATGTTATAAAGTGCTACAAATTTACATTCCGGCCAGTACTTTGGTGTAATTATAACAAGATACCACACAGTTTAAAATTACCCAACAATTTTCTGTATAAATCTGGTAACCGTATCTTTTTCTAAA
Source organism: Pycnomerus fuliginosus (assembly GCA_963924575.1). Lineage (NCBI taxonomy): Eukaryota > Metazoa > Arthropoda > Insecta > Coleoptera > Zopheridae > Pycnomerus > Pycnomerus fuliginosus. Next base: position 20,040,966 of record OZ004622.1, read on the forward strand.
TCTGATTAAATGTTTACTTTGAGTATATTTTTACTTTTGCCATTTTTTAATGACAGTTGTGTTAAATGTCGTAGGATTACCAGTTGATTTGAACTACGACTGTCGTCTTATCACTGTAATCTAGAGTTGCTAGGTTACTGTGAACAAAATCTAGCTTTGGATTGGTTCAATACTTAATGTATAAAATAATCCACATTATTCGTTAATTTACGTGTCATAAATACAGAAACTGGCGGTCTGCCATGGTACCTGCGGGACAGGGCCCCGCAATGGGGCTTCAAGTATGGTAAAAAAGAGTGAAATCAGTAACGCTGAAATCCTTTATATGAATTACAGACGCTTCGAAGTGTCCAAAAAAAAGCCGGTCTGCCACTTCGCCTGCGGGACAAGATGTGTCTGGCATCCACATTTCCTAGATATATGATTAATTAAAAATTGTCAAGCTACTCCCAGCTTCAAATTATCTACTGTATGAGGTGTAGAATAGACAGATTGTTGCCTAAAGACACTATTATGCCACCTGTTTTACACCAGCTACGGGTAGATAATTTAAATATGACAGTATAGTTTGACAATTTTATTAATCAAACTAGGAAATGTGGTGACAGACACATTTTGTCCCGCAGGCGAAGTGGCAGACCGTTTTTTTTTTGGACACTTCGAGGACCCTACGAGGTCGCAAAATCAGGACATAAAACTCTACCCCTACACTAAATTTCAAAAATCCGGTATTTTTTTTCCAGGCAAAACTACCCATTGACTGGGCTATAGATACAAAGTGTCGATTTGGCGGCTATCGTGATTATAGAATTTGAAACTTACATTCCTGGAGCTGTCGTTTGCTGAGCCATCTAAACCATCGTCATCCTGCTGGCTACCATCGCCGTTCGCATCGCCATTGGCGCGTTTGCTGCGCTTCGATCTTTTGCCTTCGGTCAGCGATGATCCCTGCACTGCCGGATTCAAATTGGGCGGGTTCTTCAAAATGAAGGCCATTAATTTATGGTTGGATTCCAGCACGCCGTGGTAACCGCAAGCCTTGCAACCCTGAGAGATGGTGTTGCGTTTCGTGGAAACCAACAAATCGGTTTCTGGGTTCTCGCACTCGGGGCAAAGCACAAATCTAGGGGCAAAAACACGACGATGACTTGGGAACGAATGGTCCAGTAGAATTAGACAATTTTTGTAAGTAAATGTGGAACGGTAGCCATCAGAAGAAAGCTCAAACCTTCTACTTTTACACATTAATGTTTGGTAACTTAATCCTCAACCGTTTTCTACTTGGTAACTTAATCCTCAACCGTTTTCTATTGCGGATTGCAAATCAATTTTATGATGAAAATGTTGATATGGTAAAAATTGCGACAAAATGTGGGTGCGATTTGAAAATTCTACTACAAGTTTTTTTTTGGACCTGTTCTACTGGCAGAACCATATTTTTCGGTTGACTCACTTCTGCTATAAGCACGAACTACATTCATTAGGTAGGTATATTTTATTTGGAATATTTTGACCTTGTTCAATTTGCGCATTTCATCCCCACTCCAATCAACGTCAAAATTTTAAATGGCAACATACGTCGAGTCATACATCAAATGAAAGCTCTTGAAAAATGCTGTCCACTGTTTTAAGCAGTCTGAGAATTTAGCGAACCGTTTTCACATTAGAGACAAAAATATAATGTATGCGAATTTACTATAAACTATAAATTAGAAATCTGTGGAAACTTTTGAAAAACTGGATGAAAAATTTGTTGATATGTGGACTAAAAAAGTGACTGATTAGATGTCTAGCGCATTTAATCATTATTAGCTTTCAAATAGAGAAAAATACGACTGAGTTTCTTGAGCCATCAAACAGTCTCGAACCGGTTTCTGGCTATTTGGCCGTCATCAGCGAGACGCAGTTTGATGGCGGCTCAAGAAACCCAACACAAAAGTCTATATAGACCAACGAAGATTTTAAAATAGTGATAAAGAGCAACACCGCCCTCTACCACATTATGTGGTCTTTATCTTTATCACTATTTTAAAATCTTCGTTGGTCTATATAGACTTTTGTGTTGGGTTTCTTGAGCCGCCATCAAACTGCATCTCGCTGATGACGGCCAAATAGCCAGAAACCGGTTCGAGACTGTTTGATGGCGGCTCAAGAAACTCAGTCGTATTTTTCTCTATTTGTATAATGCGGTTTGCCACCTTTGGTAATTTGAGTGTCCCGGGCTTGATTTCAGAATTTTACGCCGTGGAGCGTTTTCTGCTAAATCTTGTGCTCACTGGACTTTTTGTTTTATGTGGTAGAGGGCGCTGTTGCTCTTTATCACTATTTTAAAATCATTATTAGCTTTGTTTGAATAGGTCACTATTGGTCCTCTCGTTGGTGCGTGTGGGGCAACTAAACTTAAAGCTCCAAAAAAGCTAATAACAAATAAAACTCGCTAGACATCTAATTAGTCACATTTTTAGTCCACATATCAACAAATTTTTCATCGAGTTTATCAAAACTTTCCACGGATTTGTAATTTATATTAAATTCGAATACATTGCGTTCTCAAACTACTTAGAACAGTAAAGAGCATTTTCCAAGGGCTTTCATTTGATATACGACACGTGGTATGTTGACATTTAAGATTTTGACGTTTATTGGGGTGGGGGTGAAATTCGCAAACTGAACAAGGTCAAAGCTATGGCGAAACATGTCTATCGAAAACAGCAAGTCGATATCTTATTCCGTTCAAAAGTTATTATAACTGGATCGTCATATGTCGTGCCCATTTGGTGTAATCCAACATTTTGCGAACTGGATATACAGTTCATGAAGTGGTTTCAGATGATGTAATATTTAAACTTTATAGTACCTGGACAGAAATTTTGTCCACTTCGTGAACTGGAGGGGCACTTTTTACAGGTGCTTAATTTCTCAATTTTACTACATCTGGACGAAAAATATTGTACAATTCATGAACTGGGGAAGAACACCCGAGAGAAGTAGTTTTCCAGTTCATAAACTAGAAAAAATTTTTGTTCAGCTAATGTAAAATTTAATTCAATTTACAGCATCTGGAACCACTTCGTGAACTGTATATCCAGTTCGTGAAATGTCGGATTACACCAAATAGGTGCCACATATACAACATCTTTGGTATACATTTAAGAGGGGTTGATCACTCCTACACGTATTTAAAGAGGATTCAACTCAAAAAATCGATGTTGAGGTTATGGCTGATTCTAGTGTAAGGGGAGCGTTTGAGCCGAATGGTGTTATCAGAATTTAAAAATTCTTTACCGTTTTTGAACATATTTAGAAAAATAGCTGGAAGATGACGTCATCTTTCCAAGATTTCCTGGCCATCTTGAGGATATTTCTAGAGTTAATTTAATGCACAAAATTGTAATGTTGGTAGTCGTGTCGTAAACGTCATTTTATACGTCAAAATTAATTTGACATTTGGTGTATTTACAAAGTCGGATTTCTATTGAAAGTTCCTAGTTAAAAGCCCCCCCCCCCCGCAGAAACCTTATGGCCTGCGGCTTTCTGTTAAAAAGTTTTGAAAATTTAGGATTATATAGAATTCATTGTCCTAATTAAAAGTTACCATTGCGCCAACCACAATTGACTTACAGTTTTTCGGCTATAAATTGTTAAAGGACACGAATTTGAAATGGGCGATTATATTGTTAAAATTGCTTAATTTTCTCTGTTTCCTAGGTTATTTATCAATAACTAAGGGAACATGCATAAGACTAAAGTTTGCATTGGTAAACACTATCGAATAAAACGATTTTCAGCGCCAGAGAAACTTTCCAGAAGGCTTGATGAAGGGTATCAAAAGCGCGATTGGCCTACGAGGAGACTAAAGGCCATTTTGAAGTCCTGAAAGAAAATGGTCGTGTTCAGCCGACACAACTGTTGTGCAACAGTTGACATAATTCGGCTGAAATTGTGCGCTACATAGCACTACCAGCCAATGCGCAACTGTTGCGTCACAACGGTTGGAGCGACAACCGTTTTAGATCCGTCGGCTGAATGCAACCAATGTCTATCAATCTCGTTCACCAGTTTATTGACACTTTATTTGTGTTTCCTTGGCATGACCAAGGAAACGTAGAAATTAAATAATTGCAGTAGTGGAGCTACACCCTAATTCCTCCGCGTTTTTAGGCCTCCCGCGCACTAAGCGGCTGGCAGCGCGGCCGTCGAGTTCAATGGCGTGCCGCGCACTTGGCCGTCAGGCCGCGCGCGGAATTCACGTTGTTTTTAGCCGCCGGGCGATCTGGGTCGCGCTGCCAGCCGCTTAGTGCGCGGGAGGCCTTAATCAGAATATGGAGTTTTATATTTTTTACTTTTTAACAGAAAGCCCCAGGCCATAAGATTTGTGCGGGGTCCTTTTTTACGTGATTGTCACTTTATACGGCACCAGCGCAATCCAGAAATTTCATGCCAACGATAACGTGCAAAACCATAACCCGAATCTCTTCTTCCCCAAACGTGATCTCCATCAAACTCCATCACATTTTATCGGCTATCCAGTTAGGAAACAATCACCAAGAAGGTTTTCTACATTACAAATTTGTGTTAATTTATTATTGGTGCTTCCTTTAATGCCTGCTAAATAAATGAGGAGTTGATTTTTAATCGGCTTGGCATGCCATCCAGAGGATGATGAAACTCATCAAACAGAGTGCTGTAGGTACCTACAATTTCCGCCCGCCTGGTAAATACAACAACTATTTATTGAATTTAATAACAATTGCCATCACTGTTGTGCTAAATTTTTAGCAAAGAAGGTCTTTACCTGATCGAAACAATCTAAACATAACCTACAAAAATGGTTGACAGCGCACAGCGTTTTGAGAAATGTCATCACACTGTTTTGCCAACATGAGGAATTTTATGTCATAATTGAAGCGATTTTAAGATGCCTGGAATTTGGAAATTCTTCAAATTATTCGAAAAATAAAGGTTTTCTAAAAAATTAGACCATTAGATTCAGAAGACTGAAATTGACCTGAAACTGCGGCAAGTCAAAAGTCGATTTCTTGAGTTGAACCCTCCTTTAAGTAACTAGTGAGCAAAAGCGATTTGATGAAACTCGTTCATTCTCTTACCTTTAAGAGGAGTCGATCACTCTTAAACTTATTTAAGTAACTATTGAGGTAAAACACAAAAGCTTGACTCACTTTCTAATGAAACCATCAAGGAGGTCCTGCAGCTTGCCAGCGTCGTGCGACCCATTAACGATGAACCTCTCGTTTTTGAAATCGAACTGCGTCTGTGCGCCCAATTCGCATCCAAAGTACTTAGTTGGGTAAGTGGGCGGTCTGCTGAGGGCCTTGGCCACTTCAGCCATATTGACGATGACCGTTTTAATGCCGTTGCCCTTGCCCTCAACTTTGGCCATCAGCCTGGGCATTTTGTAGCGATAGAAGACATCGCTGACGCTGCGATTGACGTTGAGACTGCCCATGGCGGTAGATTGACGACAATGATTGCGGAATAACTGGTGGCTTTGATACTGCTGCTGCTGTTGGTAATAATGGTGCGTGAGATCTCAATGGTGTCGCCAGTCACGTTTCTCTGAAGGGCTGGAGTTTCCGATGCCTATTCGTGGATGAAAATTTTGTTGTCCTATAACAGGTGGGCTCACGTCGCTGCGAAGTCATACACCTCGCTGGCTCGGGCCCTAAACTCCCAACTATGCTTTTGGTTAATAATGTCTCTGAAACGCAAAAGAACACGTGTTTTAAATCGAACGAGACGCCAACGAAACTCACAAACTTTTAAAATGTTGACTCGTCAACTTCATGAACTTTTTTCGTGCTGTTGACAGTCAAAAAGTCAAAATAAAGCGCCTGCGCAAAACTGCCACATAGTCCAGTCATACAGGGTGAGTCTGAACGACACCACATCCTTCATACTATAGTCTGTCCGGGATCCACACGACCGGGATTCACCCTATTTCCATGGTGAATCATTGTTGTCAACAATGAATCGCCATGGAAATCGGGTGAATCTCGGTCGTGTGGATCCCGGACAGATATTACATAATCTACTGTTCAAATGATGAGGTTTGGTGCAAAAATTTTTAGGTCACTTGTGATTCCTCTTGAGGTTATAAGCCGCCAAAGCTCTTAATTTTTAATCGTTTTTACTTAATATCTCCCGAATGGTGAATTCTGAAATCTTGTACAGTATTGTTGCAGACCCAGAGGCAACTCCTGATGGTACTTTAGACATTATCCAAAAATCGGATCCCTGTTATACAGAATGGTCCTAATGTTATTTGTCCTTGAAGTTTTTTGTGTTTTTAAATGTTGGTAATTTGTCTATGCGGTATTATTCCTCGATCAATTCTAAAGCTTTTTGAAAAGTCACAATTTACCTGCAAAATTGAAAAAACCGGTAACATGATTCAAGTAATCACCATAGAACCAAAGGTAAAACGTCACTTAAAAAAAGTGAAATTACCACCCTAGTCTTTCTTCAGTTGTGAAATGAATTCAGGACACTGTTGTTGAAAAACGGCTCCCTCGCATAAAAACAATTGAAATATAACGCGTATCAACGAATCTTTGATTTTTATTGCAATTTAAGGCGTTATCGCGATTGTCATTTTTCGGGTTTCTTCAATTTTGCTGGTGAACGGTAAGTTTTTTCAAAGAAAATTAAGAGCCAAAAAAGCTTTAAAATTGATCGAAGAATAATACCGCGTAGACAAATTGCCAACATTTCAAAACATAAAAAAGTTGAAGAACAAATAAAATTATTACCATCCTGTATAACAGGGATCCGATTTTTGGATAATGTCTAAAGTACCATCAGCAGTTGCCTCTTGGTCTGTTTGCTGTGCAAAATTTCAGAACCCTGCGATACACCATTCGGAAGATATTCGCGAAAATCGGCTGCTAATAGATGGCATTGCTAAACCACAAAATGGCGATCTCACCCAACTGGGGAGCCGGAAGTGGGAATTCTAGCGTGACGTGCCTGACAGTGTCAGTTGGTGACATCAGTGACATCAATACGTGGATTTTTTACAAGCCAAGTTTTCCTGGATTTACAATGTTTCGCTTAAGTACACAAAACGTAAAATTCCACAGAATTATTCCCAAAATTTCGAGTCAGCGAGAGGATGTCTCCGAACAAAACTACTACCTAACCTCGCAACTGACAACTGACTGACGTAAGCCGAAATTATGATGACAGACGTTTAAAAGTATTTCCGTATCCGGTCTCTCAGTGTAGTTAAAGTATTGCCACCAGATGTCAGACACTTTGCTGATTTTCGCGAATTGAATAAAAACGATTAAAAATGAAGAACTTTGGCGGCGTATAACATCAAGAGAAATCATAATTGACCTAAAACTTTTTGCACCAAACCTCATCATTTGAACAGTAGATTATGTGGTATGAAGGATGTGGTGTCGTTCAGACTCACCCTGTATCAGATCTAAAAAAGACGAATAGAAAAAATAATTTATATATTTTTGAAATTTTGGCTACGGACTCTTGTTGGCACCTGAAATGAAGGGCCGAAAAATTCCCACCCCCCAAGTGTGCGCTTCATCCCTTATTTGGCGAAAACCACCCCCAAACGTTACATGACGCTAGTTTTTAGCAATTTTCGGCCAAACTATCCATTTCATAAAAAAATTATTCTAATCAAAAGCATTTCTTATGAAATTCTGCATTAAAAAAGTCTTTTTGATTATTTTGCTTATCCCCACCTAATTCTCGCAAACGACGTCCGAACTATACTCTGTCCGGGATCCACATGACCGAGATTCACCCGATTTGTTGTCAACAATGAATCGCCATGGAAATAGGGTGAATCCCGGTCATGTGGATCCCGGACAGACCATAGTAGAACAGTCAAATTAGATTTTTTAGTAGAGCATATTTATATGTTTATGAAATTTTTTCTACGGACTGCTGATGGGCCCTGAAATAAAGGGTCGCAAAATTAACACCCCCCAAGTGTAAGCTTCATCCCTCTTTTGGCGAAAACCTACTCCCAGACGTGGACATGGCGCTAGTTTTTAGCATTTTTTGGCTAAACTATCAAACGGACAAAAATTACTCCGATCAGGAATATTCCTCGTGAAATTCTGCATTAAAAAGTTCTTTTGATCATTTTGCTTATCCCCGCCTAATTCTTGCAAACGACGTCCGAAGTTGAGGGTACCGCTAGATTGATTTTCGGTGCGAGAGAAAAACAACCCTCAACTTCCGATGTCGTTTGCAAGAATTAGGTGAGAATAAGCAAAATGATGGACTTCTTAATGCAGAATTTCACGAGGATTAGAGTAATTTTTTGTCCGTTTGATAGTTTAGCCGAAAAATGCTAAAAACTAGCGCCATGTCCACGTTTGGGAGTAGGTTTTCGCCAAAAGAGGGATGAAGCTTACACTTGGGAGGTGTTAAGTTTGCGGCCCTTCTTTTCAGGGCCCATCCGCAGTCCGTAGCCAAAATTTCATAAATATATAAATAAGTTCTACTCAAAAATCTATTTTGACTGTTCTACAACTTCGGACGTCGTTTGCGAAAATTAGGTGGGGATAAGCAAAATAATCAAAAGGACTTTTTTGATACAAAATTTCATAAAGAATCTTTTTGATTGGAATAAATTTTTTGTCAGATGGATAGTTTCGCCAAAAAATGCTAAAAACTAGCGCCATGTCACATTTGGGGGTGGTTTTCGCCAAATAAGGGATGAAGCGCACACTTGGGGGGTGGGAACTTTTCGGCATTTCATTTCAGGTGCCATCAGGAGTCCGTAGCCAAAATTTAAAAAATATACAAATTATTTCTTCTAAAAAACCTAACTTGACTGGACTAACAGGAGGCAAAGAGCAAGGTTGACTTATGGAAAAAACCGCTTTGGAAAAAACCATGTGGGTTTTTCTGGTTTTAACCATTCAGAAAAGTCCAGTATAGAAAAGTACAGAAAAACCCACATCTTTAAAAAATGCCCAATAAAAATTCAACATCTTAAAACACAAAATGTGCAATTTAAATGTTTATGTTATGAAAAAATACAAAATCAAAAATGTAAAAGTAAAAAATGCACGTCTTAACGACTTGACATGATCTAGAATTAAGAAAACGATAAATTTTTACCAATTTTTTCCCTATCACTCTATCAGGGCCTAATCGGTTGCGGAGTTTACTCCAAATATAGCTAAACGTGGAAAATATGCGCTCCAGGGCGGCAGAGCTGGGCAGCTGTGGAGTTTAATTAAAAAATCGCACATTTTAGCCAGGTCTTATCCTTAGTAACTCCATCAGCTGAGCTCCATAAGAAAAATAGAGAAAAAGTCAGAAAAACCCACAAAAACCAACTGTCCTTCTCTAAAAAATAGTGGTTTTTTCTCAACCCTGGCAAAGAGATTCTGGAAGTTATATCTACACAAAGGAGACATACGGGCATATGAAGCATACAAGGAGCAAAGAACCAAAGCCAAACTTAAAGTACTTGAAGCAAAGCAAAAATCTCGGGAAGAATTTGGAAGAACAATGGAAGTGAACCGTAAAGACAACCAAAAACTATTCTATAAAGTTTTAAAATCGTTCAGAAAGAAACCTGAGCATAAATTAATCCAAATAAAAAGTAAAGACGGAGAAATATTAACTGACGAAGACAAAATTCTAGATAGGTGGCAAGAATACTTTAAAGAGCTATTAAATTCTGCAAACAATGAGAGGGGAATAACACAACAGCAAATGAAAACAAATTATGAGACAACTGCAGTAGAGCATATTAGTATGGAGGAAATAAGCGAAGCAATGGGAAAAATGAAGACAAAGCGGCAGGATGCAATGAGATAGCACCGGAACTAGTTAAGTTCATAGGAGAAACAGGATGTATAGAGGTGTATAAACTGCTTAATTTATGCTGGCAACAAAAACAAATACCGAATGAATTGTCCCAAATTTCAAAATTATATTCTTATGTAATATTTTATGAAAAATTTTAAAAAATTTGACTTTTTGAGTACCCATTTGAAGGGCCGTAATTCCCCTATAAAGCATTTTCGGACATATGTCCATAGCAACTTTTCTTCCTAGAAAGATGTAAGGAATAACGTCCCGGAGTTAGGACTATGAACATAGGAACAGCCTGTATACATAAACACCAACTGCCAAGTGAGAACGAACAACAGAGTCTCCAAGCCGTTCAGAACCTATGAAGGTGTTAGACAAGGGGGAGTATTAAGTCCACTTTTATTCGTATATGTAATGGAAGACATTATAAAATAATGCAGCGGAAGAATGAAGAAATTCAATTTAGGATAATATAGGAATTTAATAGCGATAAATGTGGAGATGTTCTCATAGCCAAATCGAAAAATGATTTAGAAAGCAACTTAAATGTATGGGCAGAGATATTTGCAAGACACAATTTAGAAATGAAGGAAGGTGCAAGTTGTAAGCAACAATGAGACGAAACTAAAAATTACAATAAAAGACCAAGAAATCGAACAAGTACAAACTTTCAAGTATCTCGGAACTACTTTAAATAACAGAAGTTTCTGAACCATAAGGAGATTACCAAGAAAACAAAGATGGCGGTCTACAAAAGTGTATACGTACCGGTGTTACTCCAGGGAGGGGAAAAGAGTACTAGAAGTGAAAAAAACTGACGGAAAAAGAAACGACGAGATTAGAGAGGAGCTAGAAGTAAAATCTGAAGAAACAACTGGAAACTAAAAACTGAAATGGCTTGGACACATGATCAGAATGAATGGTGACCAACAAGTGAAAAATGTATGGGAGGTAACAATGGGCGGAAAAAGAAAGAGGGGAGACCACGACGAACGTGGAATGAGAGTGTTACAGAAAAAGGGTGAAAATTGGAGTACAGCAAGGGAGATGGCAAGAGACCGGATGGAATTGCGTCGATTTACGAACGGAGAAGAGTAATGGAAAGTGATCCTCTACACCCAATAGGGTACTTAATGAGGAATTATACATGTATTATATAATACAATAAAGATTATGAATTAATGAATTTCTTCTAAAAAACCTAACAAGAGGCAAAGCCCGGCTCACCTGCGATTAATTCTCATATCACCCTCTCCAAATTTTGACAAACCGTTTTGGGGCGCTTTTGGCAATTAACAGAACCTGCTCACTGGACCATTTAGGTACCCAGCGCGACAATGGAGGCTGCTTCCGGATGTTAATATCATAATACGTCGTAGCGGCATTGAAGAGTCTTAGGGAGTACACAGAAATTGCTGATTTGCTGATTGCTACATCGAAAAATTTTGATTTGACAGTTTTCCCAACTACTTTGATGTGCGAATGAAATTGAAAAAATGGAAAAATGTGCTTACTGATCTCACCATCGTGTAGAGGCGACAGCATGGGCATGGGGGAGGCCGTTCGCCCCTGATTCTGAATTTCCACGAGAGTTATGTTGATGCTTTTTCGTCGCAGGACCGGGACTAAAGGGAAAATGGAGCCTAGCCACGTAAGCGCCGCGGCACCAATCGATGTCCTCGAACAGGCGCAATGCCACGGACTTATCGATCACCCTTGCGATATCCCGCAATGACGACCGCTAATTCACTATCTAATTCCAGTAACACAGTGCCGGAATTACAAATACCTACAATCGCGTTAATTTCGTCACAAAGGAAATCGTTCTGATAAAGCTGCAAATTGTGTTCATCGACTCAATATTAGTGTACTGAGTTGTACTGTCGCGAGGTCTCGGAAAATCATTCGAAATAAAATGTCTGTAAAAAAGGCCCTGAGGAATATTTTCATAGATAATTAAATTACTTTTCGAGATGTACTCGCAAATTTCATTCTTACAACTGCACAAAATAAATTAATGAATAAAGAGTTTCCGCATCCAAGAAAACTAGACTTAAAAATATGTGAACGTACAGGGGATCTCAAAACGTTCGTACTGTATGTTAATAGATTATTTCTCTTCGAATACTGTCTATGTAAAACTTTTATTGTTGTCTTGTTACCTAGGAAACTTTAAACACCACAAAGCAACGCAAAACCTTACAAAATAATTGAAGACCTGCTAGGCCAGTCATATTAGACAAAAAAAGGATAAGTTCTAATAGGCTGCAACCACGATAGATGGACCCCAAATAGTCTCCAATATCTGGGAAAAACTTTGTACCACTTTGTATCTTCGGGCATGCAAAGTTATTGGCAATTTTATGAATAAAGAACTTGCTTTTTTCCGTTTTTTCGCAAATATCTCAAAAACTAAGCGTGATAACTGACAAAGGTATACTTACCTTTCTTATAGAGCATTAAATTCTCTAGTCAGTCGTTTGGTCTGTACGAGCCATTAAAGTTTGACATCGGGACATGTAACTGTCAAATTTCCCCTCATTTTACAATGCCTCTTTAACAATTCGTTTTCAGCAAGTAGTAGCACTAAAAATTTGAAAAAAATCGCACACCATTTACGGACCTTCAAAAATGGTTTTGATGACTCAACTAATGTTTGAAACGTTTTTTGATTATCTTGTAGATACTTGAACAGAAAAATTAAAATTTTTTCTTGGGTGAAGAATTTCCATTGCTGTTTTAAGGTCTTACAATTTACTTGAGGAAAATTTAATGAATTGCATCGTATCAATTACTCAATTTGCAATAAAATAGATTTAACCTCCTTATTGAGGGTGCAAAGTAATTATGCACTGCGGGCGTGAAGATGGCGCGGCCTCGTTTCTTACCACGAAATAATAGTTTTTTTGCTCCATTATGTGACTATTTACGTAAAATAAGTGTCTATGGTATTTACTGTACATAAACAATCGCATAATGGAATAGAAATCTATTATTTCGGCGTAAGGGATAAGGGATGAGACCTCACCACGCTTACAGTCTACAGTGCATAATTACTTTGCGCCCTCTATTGCAAATTGACTAATTGATACGATGCAATTGATTAAATTTGCCTCAAGTGAATTGTAAGACCTTTAAACTTAATTTAAATTTTCCTCTTCAAGTATATACAAAATAATCAAAGAACGTTTCAAACATTAATTGAGGCATAAAAACCATTCTTTAAGGTCCGTAGATGGTGTGCGATTTTTTTTTAAATTTTAGTACTACTACAAATGGCTGAAAACGAATTGTTAAAGGGTAGGTACATACATACAGACCTCAAAACGTATAGATCTGATGTTCATCTCAAATTCGAAAATGTTAGTGATTGCAGTAACCTCCCATTTTTTTTTATTGTGATGAGAATTGGAGAGGTTAAAAGGTAAGTATACCTTGTCAGCACATCACGCTTAGTTTTTGAGACATTTGCGAAAAACCGGAGAAAAGCGGGTTCATCATTCTTAAAATTGCCAATAACTTTTAAAGCTCAGTATCTCGAAACTAACGTTTTGTTATGTACATAACACCTTTATCCACTTACCTCTTCAATTCAGAACTAAAATCTGATTGAAATACTTCGGAAAATATAATGCGAGAGCTTTAGAGTATTTAGTATCGGGGTCGGCCTCTAGAAGCAAAAAAATTACACGAAAATTTGCAAATTATATTTAACTTCTATGCTTTTTATGATTCTCTCAAAATCATTCTTAGTTCTTAGTACACAGTGTTGATGATTTTAATAAAGGAAGGACATCTATGAATACTTATTCAAATCAACGTGATTAAACGAAAATAACGGTCGTCAGTCTAAGGGTTGCCAATTTTAGTGTTTTCATCTCATGACATTCTGTGACAGATTAGTTAGTTGTTAGTCGTTATTTGTCATTCTTGTCAGAGTCGGTAATACAGCCGGACTGTTTTACCCACTGTATAGACTGTCTCCCTTCATGCACCGGAATTGTTGAAATCATCAATTGAAAAAGAAATGGACAACTTTGGTGAAAAAATGAGTATCAAAAGTATCAAAATCAACTTTTTCGGTGTGTTTCTCGTAATAAGTGATAGTTCACTTAAGACAGCATATTTTCTTTATACTTAAAGATAATAATTTAAGTTTTTGCACAGCCCTAGAACTTCATTAAGCGCAACAGGTGAGTTCCTGAAACATAAATTGTAAATTAGGCCCACTGCGACCTTCCGGTAATAATAATTAGTTCAGCATCTCATTGTGACTCTAGATATAAACTTTTAATTCAAAATTCGCATTTTTAAATTTCAGAATTATGTAATATCGTTTTCAACAGGAAATATTCAAAACGCGAATAAAGCGGTCGCGCTAGGTAAAATTAGATCCTAAACAACTTATTGCTTACCTTTTTTGATTTCTTCTTCGCGATGCAAAATATTGAAAAATAGCCCGAGGTCGCAGTAGGCCAGGTTAGCAACTTACAATTTAAGTAAATACATCAAAAGATGCACCTCATGAAGCTCTATCACCGTGTAAAATCTGAAATTTCTACCTTTAGGCTTTAAATGCAAAAAAGATTATCATCTTAAATGGAACACCCTGTATGTAGAGAACATTTTACTCTGAATAATTAACTTTCCTTTTGCATATTTATCTTAGAAATCTTACTTAGGTAATCTTAGCAATTTGATTGGTTCATTTGAATTTTGACCAATCACACTGCTGAGATTAACTCAGGCTCCTGAGATAAATGTGCAAAAGGAAAACGCCAAATAAGACTTTTTGCGTTTACTTTACGTTTCTCAATTTCTCATTCTTCCTTTTTGTACAGCCCCGGCCAAAAATAATGTCGCAACAAAAAGCCGATAATTAAATGACGTTTTCCCTCTTTTCGTTACTTTTTCGTTTTATGGCGTAAATTTTGAGCGGAACTCTACTCGGCTGGTTATAAAGAAAACAACGAAATAATTGTTTCATAGTTTTATCACCTTAGTATCCTTAACTACAAAACAAAGTGACGTTTTCCAATTATGGATTTTGAATATTTAGATTAAGGTGATATTCCATGTGCGATTAATCGCATTTTTTGTGATATATCGCGATTTCTAGGGAATTCCACTAAATATTGACGGATTCCACTAAAAAAATCTGTAAAACTTCCCGGAAATGGCGACATATCGAAAAAAGTTGCAATGAAATGAAATACGACCTCTTCATGACTAAACATTTCTGTGTAAGCATGTTTCTTCATCATCCCTTCGAAGTTAAATCGAGAGGTTGACCAGTCTTGAAAAATTTGTATACATTTAACATTTCCACATTTCTGACATTTCCACTTCATTTCCGTAGGCCAGATTAAGGAGTACAGTAGAGATTACATTATGCGCCATACACCACATTTACAAAGTATACAACCCCTCACAGTTGAAACATTATGTTTTACCGTGTCTGTAGGTACCATTAAATTGCAAGTAAAATTTTTATACTTGCAGAAGTCTTTTGGGCCTTTGACCTACACAAAAATAAGAAATGGCTGAAAATGTTACATACAGGGTGTTTTTTTGTAAACTTCCCACCTTGAATATCTTTGTACGTAAAAATGATATCGAGTTGAAATAAACGAAGGGGGACACCTGCGCGTATATTGAGGGAATTTTTTCCACTTCCGGTTTAACCGGAAATGAACCTTAACTTTGTTTTTTCAAATGGAATTATAGTTTTTTCTCAGCGGATTCGGAATCTATGATTTTTTATGAGTTAGAATTTAGAAACAAGTATCATACTTGACCGGAAGTGGAGTCACGGCCACCCTAGATTTTCAAAAACATCGAAGAAATCGGTGAAAAACTGAGATTTTCAAAAAACGCAAAAACACGTCAAGTTAGTTTTTTTGAGGTGAATTCATTCGTGCAATTACATTTTCTTTTATGTCTTTATTTCATTAGTTTATAAGGAACGAGATCTATGGGAGGCTTCAATTTCCGGTTAAACCGGAAGCTAAAAACAAATATTAGACTATACCTTCAGATACATTTCTAAAAAATTGAATACCTAATGTATTCGTGATTTTCAAAAATCTTAATTTTTCAGATTTTTTCGTTATTTTTGAAAATTTAGGGTGGCCGTGACTGTACTTTCGGTCAAATATGATACTTGTTTCTAACTCAGAAAAAAACGTAGCTTCCGAATCAGTTCAGAAAAAATTCTATTTGAAAAAACAAAGTTAAGGTCATTTCCGGTTAAACCGGAAGTGGACCAATTCTATCTCCGTGCTGTAACGACCAGAGTCTATTTCAATTCAATATCTCGCTGGCAGTCAAAAAAGTAGATTTCTTTAATTACTTACCATATGGTACACGTGACATGACAAGTAAAATTAAAGAAATCTACTTTTTTTGACCGCCAGCGACATCTTAAAGTTACGCGCCTAACTTTTTGTGGTACCGTAAATTTTTACAGCATCAATTAGAATTTAAGCGTTTCACAATAGATGTTACATCTCATTTGAAGAGAGCTTTTTATATTCTTAAATTAATCGCCCTTACGGAGTCCGAGTAAATATCAAAACTTTACAATTTTTTTCCCAAGTAGGTAGTACCACTGTATTCGATTAATGAAACAAATAGCTAAATGTTGATAATTTTTGACATTTTTGCTGCAATGGTGTAAACACAGTTCCATTTTGTACCACTTTTCAATTTTCAAAGCCACTTTTGTACACATCACACAAACAAAACAATCAAGTCCAATGGTGATGCCGTGACATAGCAACAATCAACAAAAGAAACAATGTACAATCAATCAACTATGATAACATTTTTAAAAAACAAATGAATGGCAGATAGGTACTCAAGATAAAGCCAATAATAATTTATTTAAAATCCCACAAAACAGGATTCATAATATTTCACGTACATTTGGACTTCATCTTGCATAATCATCATCAATTTTTTTTGTAGTTCTAATTTACCTAATAATTCACGTCTACTGCATACACAAATGTTTATGCAAAATATACCAAGGTATACCCATCAAATAGATAACATTTTTCTAATCAAACAGCTGTTTTACATCCAAAAATTACTCACCTTTGTGGCTTACTAAAGTCATATAAACCGGTAGCGCCCTTTTGGACGAGAACAACGCCAGGACCAAAAAAAATCAAGACACTCTCTGGACTCTGGCGACAAAAATGGAGTTTTCGCAGTAACGGACCTGCAACATCCCAAAGGTGATTACGCTTCACTCTTGATAAGGATATCATTAGCGCAGTAAAACACCATGGCGGTTGTATTTTTAGAACTTGCATTCAACAGGAAAAAAAAATATGTTACGGGTATAAAGTGATCTCACCTTCTATTTCTTGCGTTTTTCTTGCCACCACGTGTACTGCACGTACTCGATTGTTGCACACTAAACGATATCATACACCGCTCCTGAATCCCAACATAAATTTACGAAATTGAACACTATTTCACAATAAAATCTGGATTTATGGGGAAAACAAAAGGTTTGCAATGTAGCGAGGCTACTAGCTCGCCATATGCACGAATATCGAAGTCACGTCACGTCATTTCATGCCACACTCGATTGTTTATGGTTTAGTGACTTTTGCCCTATTTTGTTTGCAATGAAATTCTAACTGATCATAGGCGTAGATAGTAAAACCAACGGGAGGGTTGTTTGAGCCGCTTTTTTTTCTATTGGTTTGGTTTGTAAACTTCCCCTACAAAAATGCCGTATTGTATAATTACAATAAAACCCGATTTGAAAACATAAGTATTTGGTTTAATAGGTTTTTATCGGTTTGATCGGTTTTAATCCGGAACGTGAACGTTAACGAAATATTGGATTATTCGACGATAAAAACAATTACTCGACCGATTAACACCCATAAATTCAGATAAGTATATTACTTGGTTCAAAATCCGTTGCTTATTGCGAAATCCGGTGTCACGTTGGACCAATGACTGTAGAATATAATCTGTCACGTGACATGATAGCAACGCCAAACGGTATGTCACTTTCTCTATTATTATTACATATTGTTATTATTGATGAAAACAATGGTTGGTGATCGAGTTGCCCCCCCGACAGCTGCAGACCGGTTTCGTTCTTATTAGAACTCATCAGTACAGCAAAGCCCGGAAGGCAACTCGATCACCAAACCAACCCGGTTATATAGCCGGAAAGCGAAGATTTAAACGGTGTGAAGACGGCTCACCAACCATTGTTTTCATCTTTGAGTTGCTCGTGCTGCCATAGCACGGTGGTCAACCACACTTTGGTTTTCGATGTCAACCTTGTTGACGAGAAATCCGCCGTAAGTGTTGGTAAAGACCTCTAGATGGCGTTGAGCCGTCTTCACACCGTTTAAATTGTTATTATTGTTATTAACCTCAACACTCCACTTCACCACTTTTATATCTATTATTGGTATATATAATTCGAAAAATAATCAAAGATTGAGATCCATCGTTTTAACTGTCGCACAACCAATTTAAGAATGGAGGTTTCTGCAATCACACCAAAATTCGAAATTGAGATAATACTAGGTCTTAACGTTTCGAGGTCCCAGGATCACGAAAAATTGGTGTTTATAAAATGTCTCTGTGTGTATACGTATGTGAGCAAGATTTCTCGCAAACTGCTAAACGGATTTTAATGAAATTTGGAATGGAGGTTAGTGTTTTCCTTTTGGCGAGCCCAGTTAATTTTCTTGCCGATCCGCGAACGCCAAGTGCCTTTTTGGCGCATCAACTATATGACATTTGACTGTAAACACCAATTTTTCTTATCAGCGCCTGAAAGGCCTTCAAATTCTTTACCTAGAAGTATATTCACACTTTTATCACAAAATCAAAAAATTCGAAATTTCGAAGAAACATTAAATAACAGGCTATACAGTCCAAACTACTGGATTTGATTTTGGTGGCATTTCAAATTTGAATAATAAAGTCCAATTTTATTTATTGGCGCATGAAATGGTGTTCAAATGTCGTTTCCAAAAATGTCCTCAAACTTGCTTGAAAAATCACAAAAAACGGTTTAAGGTTGGTGGAGTAAAATGTAGGTATAACTTTAGGTATAGCAATAAGTAGAAAAATTTACCTATAATTTTGGTGGTGATTAGCCAATGCATGCCTTTTCCTTTTACACATTTATGTGCGGAGCCTTATTTAGTCTCAGCAATTTGATTAGTCAATATTCAAATGAACCAATCAAATTGCTGAGATTAACTGAGGCTGCTCAGATAAAAGTGCCTTTTTGACATGTCATCTATGAAATCTGAAAGATGAACACCATTTGTTTTATCAGCACATGAAAGGTTTTCAAATTCTGTTTCCAAAAATGCAACTAAACATGGTGCATTTTTGGCAATAAATAATAAATATTTTGAAAAACTCTCGGAACATCTAGAGACTGTAGATTGAAATTTATAGGTGATAGGATTCGATCATTCACTAAGTGGGGAAGTTCTAGCCGCTTCCGTAGCTGCCCATTTTTGTTTTGGATTTTATTAAATATTTCACTTCAAAATAACCAAATTTTAAAAAAAATGACGTATATGTGCAGAGCTGGGAGTAACTTTAGAAAAAAGTTACTTTTATGTAACTAGTTACAAAAAGTAACTAAGTTACTTAGTAACTAGTTACTTTTTTTCTCCCTGCGAAAAGTAACTATATCTAGTTACTTTACTGAAGTAACTTGTAACTAGTTACTTTTGGTAAGTATCTAAAGACATAAAAAAGTAACTAGTTACTTTTCATGTATCTAGTTACTTTTCATGTATTTAGTTACTTTCCAACGTAACTAGTTACTTTTTATGCAATAAGATACTTTTACAATAATATCAACAATTTTCAGAAAAGTTATATTTCTATAGGCTGGGTAAAACAGAATTTTTTTATGCCATAATTCATCTGCCCATTGACATTTTCTTTTTATTTACTTTTGAGATTTTGACAGATTGTGAGGTAAGAGAAAATTTGATAGAAATGAGAAATCAAAAAATAAAATTGCTCAGGTAAATTTGCATCAAAACAACTAACTTTTGTGGTGTTTTTGCGTTTTTCGAAAATCTAAACATTTCACCGATTTCTTCGATATTTTTGAAAATCTAGGGTGGCCGTGACTGCACTTCCGGTCAAGTATGATACATGTTTCTAACTCAGAAAAAAATTGTACATTCCGAATCCGTTGAGAAAAAGGTGTCATTCTATTTGAAAAAACAAAGTTAAGATCATTTCCGGTTGAACCGGAAGTGGAAAAAATTCCCTTAATATACGCGCAAGTGTCCCCCTCCGTGCGGGATTGGCCAGCTTTTATTTCAATTCAATATTTAACTTTCTTTATTACATCCAAAGATTAAAGAGGTGGGAAGTTTTAAAAAACCCTGTATGGGCTGTATGTACATACCATGATCATAAGATTTATAATTTTAGTGGACCATGATCTTTATTCTTTGGTTAGTAACGCAACGCAATGAAACTGGCTTGCTCTAATTTATCATAAATCTAGATGCACCTATTGGTACAAAAGAATTTTAATGGTACAACATACAGAGCGCAAAATGAGTAGCTATTAGCTAGCTACAGATTTTAAAAAATTATCCTCCTCCGAAATTGTCGAGGTATTTAATTAAATTTAAACTCAATCCCAACCGTTTCTATAACATTAATGAAAGTAACTAAATTACGCCAAAAGTAACTAAAATACTGTATCTAGTTACTTACAGAAGTATTTAGTTACTTTTTAAAAGTATCTAGATACCAAAAGTAACTAAGTTACTTCAAAAGTAACTAAGATACTATATCTAGTTACTTTTCATAAGTAACTTGTAACTAAGTTCTTTTTTCAGTAAAGTATCTATAGTTACTTCAGTAACTTAAGTTACTTTTATGAAAAGTAACTTGAAAAGTATCTAGTTACTTTTTCAAAGTAACTTTCCCAGCTCTGTATATGTGCTAGCGATCTCAGCTTTCTGTACAATTTCTTGGTATAATCCGTGCTTGGCACAAAGCACTCATGTGCTTGGAGAAATTCACTAATTCACCCCTTTCCTCCACCAACTGCAATATTTCAAATGACAACCCCGCCACTTGTGACACATCATTCGAAAAACCTTTTCAGTTTTACCTGAGCTGCGCGCGCATGTTGGTTTTCTTGCGAGCTCACTCATTGGCTGGACGAATATCACAGCTGATTTTTACCCAATGAGATCTTTTTTACCTGTGTGTTTCGATGGAAATTTGGAAACCACCGTGCATTACTTTCTTATTCATGTTGACACATGTTGACGCTGTGTTAGCATTATCTTTATCTTACAAACTGAAGACGTGTATTTAAGTTTGTAAAATTTTTGAAATTCGTTCACCCCTAGCGCCCTCTATGGTCGAATTTGAAGATTATACATTACGGCCCTTTGTAATACATCCAGAAGACATCATTTGAAAGGGTATAAAATTCTCTGTAAATTTGTAAACAAACATTTTTGAAATCTATCCACACTCCTTTAACTCAAAGTTTCAGAGTAAAGTAGAAGGATTTGTAGGTTCAGAGCCAGTTTGTTTATTGTTTCAAAAAAAATCTTTATTGCTTTGTTGACCGCATATCAGTATAGTAAAAAAAATTGAAATTCGGTGATTTTCGTATATAATACAACAAGTGGTCTCAATATTGCCGGCAATTTTTGTCGCTTTGATGCAACGAGCAGGCGTTGGGACGAAAATGATCAGGAGCGCTTGCGCGAGTGATTATTTTCCAAAAACAACGCCTGCGAATCATAATCAAAGTGACAAAAATTACCAAGATATTGAGACCATGAGTTGTATTCGGCCAAACAATTGAACGACTTGACATTTCTCGTTTTTGACAACCGCCTGGCAATCACCACATGTACAAATTGCCAAATTAATCACGCTGTGATTGCCTGAAGCGGTTAATTGGTATTGGTTTATAAAGTAAAAGTTGAATTGTCACTCCCATTTCAAATTTTCGTAAATTTTTTACTTATGGTAAAATTTAAAAAATTACTTTTTTAAAAAATATGGGCACAGTATTTTTCCATTCTCCTTTTATTGCCGTGATTTCCGAGATTGGGAGTTGTCTCTGGATTGTGTAAAAATGCCCACTTTTTACGCCGCCACTGCATTTGGACAAATCTGGTGTAAGATACTTTGTTGGTACAACTAGTTACCAGCTGTCAAAGAAGACGTAATCCCCCGATGTTTGCCGATCGACAACAGTCACAACACTGTCAACAACTGTCAAACAGCGATCAGTTGTCAAAATTGACAAATTAGCATTTACTGCCTGTTTCTTTTTTCTTTAATGTCATTGATTTAATGGTTTTTTAAATGTAATTAATTGGTGTTAGTGGTGTTTAGCATTTATTTACGGTTCAACGGATGGTGATTAGAATAAAATGAATGGAAAACTTCTTTTCATGATAATGGCAGAAATCGCTTTGTTAAGAGGACCGACGCGGGCTTGACATGTCGAACTCTACGGTGTGTTCAATGAATTTTTAAATTTTCTGTTCGTAAAAAGTAGAAAAATGTGGCACGAAGCCAGAAGACAGGAACGTAAGATCAGGGGGATGCTTGTGGATTACAGGAGACGAGCAGAACGTCGTCGGGATTTCTATGAAAAAATCGTAAGTTATTCCAGAGGATAAAAAAAATATTAATCTAGCTACCTTAACTCAGAACTCGGAATGATTAGAGACGAAAAACTTATCAAGTGGTAACTGGATTAATTCTCCTTTGATCCCAACATCTTAGTACGGGGTTGTTATAAATGATTGTAACATCATTAGGTGGATACGGGTGAATAGTTGGGTGTATCGAAAGAAAAGAATTTTGGAATTTCGTTTTGTAATGGTCGCCAAAACTTACCTTTTACTATCCTAAGAAGAAAGTTTATTTTAGGTTTTGCTATAGTTCAACATGTTTAGCCCTCTACCGCCCCTCAAATATTGGTTATTTTGAAATTCCAAGTCTACAACGAATAATTTTTTTAAATTCGTTATTTATTGTTTTTCTATTACTAGTAGGTTCGGAGTAGATTTTAAAGACCACTAAAGGCCGTTTTTTTCATCTCTAGTTAAATTTAGCTACCTACTGCCATACAGTTTCAACGACAATTAACTCTAATTAATCAAGTTGCTGGTGCATTCATGACAGAACTTATGACACTACTGGTTGACGTCTAAAGTCTCATACACATGCATCTGAAATTCGGATAATCTGTCAAAAATCGTTTGAAAATATTCGTGGCGAGAAACCTCCAACTTTATCCGACGTCGGAAAAAAGTTAAAATCATTTCAACTTTTTTGCGAATTTCCGAAATTTCCGCCGCAGATTGACGTTTACTGACCCTTAACCTAAAATTCTGTTTTGACGATAAAGACAAAAATAAGGAGAAATAATAGATTTGTGGTGGCACTAAAATGTGCCTATTTTTTTTAACACCTCCCATAACCTCTCAATTATCGTATCCGAATTTCGTATCTTTGTGAATGCTATGCGACCAAGTTTAGACGAGTATACGAATTTCGCATAAAACGTCCGAATTTCGGATGCATGTGTATAAAGCTTAAAGTTCAGACGTTATATTTTCGTGCGTTTTTTATTCGAATTTCTGTGCT
The DNA here is from genome assembly GCA_963924575.1 of Pycnomerus fuliginosus. Taxonomy (NCBI): domain Eukaryota; kingdom Metazoa; phylum Arthropoda; class Insecta; order Coleoptera; family Zopheridae; genus Pycnomerus; species Pycnomerus fuliginosus. Next base: position 20,064,453 of record OZ004622.1, read on the forward strand.
TCCCTTTCGAGTTAATAAGAATATTTCAAAGGCAATAAGGGTTTCTAGTATAAGAAGGTCCTTTTCTAATCGTGACGTCGTCTAGCACACTACGACGTAATTGGTGCTTGAGCTCAGGTGATACATTTCCTATTGCGTGCTAACTTGCGTGTCTGTCTGCAAGCGTACTAAGCGCAGAAGCCACGCGCACATCTTCCGTCTTTTTATACTATAAACCCTTATTTACCTCGCAATTTACACTAGAAATAGTCTCGAGTGGCCTATATTTGGTGGGCCTTCGAAGACTAAAAAACGCACAAAAATTTAACGTTTGAACTTTAGACGTCAACCAGTACTGTCATACAGAAGTTCTGTCATGCATGCACCAGCAACTTGATTGATGAGTTAATTGTCTTTGAAACTATAATGCAATGGCCATCTAGTAGGTAGCTAAATTTAACTAGAGATGAAAAAGCGGCTGTTAGTGATCTTTAAAATCTACTCCGAGCCTACTAGTGTCAGAAAAACAATAAATGTTGCATTTCAAAAAAATTTTCATTGTAAATTTGAGATTTCAAAATAACATAATATTTGAGGGGCGGTAGAGGGCTGAAAACGTTGAACTATAGCAAAACCTTAAATAAACTTTCTTTTTAGGATAGTAAAAGGCAAGTTTTGGCGACTATTACAAAGCGAAATTCCAAAATTCTTTTTTTTCGATACACCCTAGTGGATAGTAATTTAATGTCAAAACATTGTTTCAATCATTTTTGTAGCAACCCTGCAGTTTTTCATAAACATTTAATTTGTAGAAAGCCGATCCAACGCAGTTCCTTCAAGTCCATGGAAGACAATGCAAAATTCATCTGGATCCGGCAATAGCAGCTGCAGCAGACAGTGCTTCCGCTATGTAAAAACTTCATTTTTGTAACCTCGTAGTTATTGTTGTTTATTATAGGATGCCTTGGCAGGGTCAGGCAGATAATCTCATCGACCGATTTGATGTCAGGGCCCATCTCGACTACATTCCACCCAAAAAAGATGAACCTGAGGAATTAAGTGCAGAGGAACGACAAATAAACTACGAAAGGTACAGAATTATTGCCCAAAACTCGTTTCTGGGGATTAATGAAGAAAAATTTCTGAAACAACTGCACTTGGAAGAACAGTTCGGGTATACGGAATCGAAGTCTAAAAAGGAACAGCGGCAAATAGGGGCAGCTATAGGATTCAATTATGAAGATGGAACAGGTTAGTTCTGGTTCTGGTCCTCTTTTTAAATTATCTAAATTGATGACATACAATTAATTTTATGTTATGACATAAACTTGGATGCACAAGTCATGAGATGGCGTTAGCAGGAAGATTCCTGTAACATTACATCTCACTATCTAGAATTTTCATAAGACAAGCGCGTCCTTATGAAAATTCTCCATGGGATAGTGAGATGTAATGTTGAAGGAATCTCTCATGAGATGGCGCTGGCAGAAATATTTCCATTTCCAGGTTTCCTAAGGCGATACTTGCCTGACTTCCCTTGTCTTTGGGTCTAATTCAGCTGCAGGGGTAGATTTTTAATTCGAATGATTGTTTATTTTATTCAGAAAAAAATCGTGAATGTTGCAAAATGCCGTGAAGTTGAAATCGTCCTGGGTAATTTAATTAACGCTTTCTGAAAAATCTACTTCTTTGCGATCCTAGAATTCCTTCATTACTAGCTTCTGTAATTTTTTGTCATTGATCCCTCTGTTAGTTTTGCGAAAATAGGCGAAATGAGCTGAATTTGGCACAAGTCTGACAAGTGAAGTATCGCCCTATGGTGATTTCCGCTAACATTACGTCACACTATTGAAAATCGCATTTATAAAATTGTGTCCAATCGCTTTATTCAATTTTTACTGTGGCAACCAATCCTGTAAAACTTTTGTTGGAAATGCAGTGATTTCCAATGTGAAGTACTTACGTCATTTTTGATGGCACAGTTGCGTTCAATGGTGAAAAATGGATATAAGTTGCGATCTTCTCGTCGAATCTAATTCGTCATAGCTTTGATTTCCCGAAAAATTGTCTCACTATTTCGTGTATTGAAGGCTGGAAAATCATAGCTTTGCATATAAAAATTTGGTACAGCTTAACGCACAGCTACCAGAGTGCCACAACTCTAATGTGTTGTTTACCAGTTTTTAGTTTAGGAATATCTGGTACTGGATTAAGGCACATTGAGACATAAAGGACTAATGAAAATAAAAGATAAATTTTATTATATTATGTAGATTAAGATGTGAATTGAGTAAAATCTGAGGTGTTTGGATTATTAAAAACAGGTTTATTAGCTCACTGTCGACGTTACGAAGGTATTGTTTCCTTCTTTTTCAAAACACTTTGGCAAATTTGATAGAAAATGTTAGAAAATCTGGCAAAGTCTCTTGAAAAAGAAGGAAACAATACCTTCGAAACGTCGACAGTGAGCTAATAAACCTGTTTTTAATAATCCAAATATCTGTGGTTTTACTCAATTTAAATTATAGATTAAGGATAAGTAAAAATAAAACAAAGAAATAATTTTATCACTTAAGTTCAAGACAGTCTCCAATATGCAGGATGATTTACACAATGACCATAAAATAAGTGATAATACCTATTAAGTTAGTTTGTATAGTCATTTATAAGTCAATAACGCCAATACAGGCCCGATCGTATATTCATCTCTGTTTACGCTACTTTAGGGAGGATTCGTTATATTTATACGTGTTCACCCACGCGTGACCATTTCTCGACCTGTGATTGGTCGAGCTTTCACAGCCGAGGGGTGGAGCTACGCGGGTGGGCCTATAAATATTTCAGTTTTCTTGCAGGTGGGATTGTATAGCTTTGGCTTTGATAATGAGCACATTGTGTGTTTCGGACAGTGCTTGGAACAATTACTTTGGGTGGGTAATTGAATTACAATTACACATTACTTTGCAAAAAAAGTAATTGAATTACAACTACCAATTACTTTTGTGGGAAAGTAATTCAATTACAATTACAATTAATTTTTTACGAAAACATCCTAATTACCGAAACTGTTTTTTTGGCAATAACGTTCTTTATTGTAAACAATCTGACTGAACACAGAGTGCCTTCACTTCACAGTTCATATTCAAAATTTCAGAAAACTGCATTATTAGAAGGTCGAACTCCCTCTCACCATCTGAAAAATCAAAATCATTTTCCCCCCACCGATTAGCAAAAAGATGTGCAGCTCCTTGCGCCCAATAGCCTGCACCCTCGTTTAACTAGATCAAAATTACACTAAATATGATATAGATCGACTGACCAGGGTATTGAGTTGAGTTACTAACGGTAACGAAACAAATAATTGTTCTTGGAATAGCTATATTTCAATTTTTTGAATTTAAAAATAAGGAAAGTAAACTTCGGTCATTTTTAAGTTTGAAAAAAAAAGTAATTGAGAAAAGTAATTGACAAGTTCAATTACAATTACTCATAGCCAGTAATTGAATTACAATTATCAATTACATTTAAAAAAAAGTAATTCAATTACAATTACAAATTACTGAAAAAGTAATTCAATTACAGTAATTCAATTACTTGTAATTCAATTACTTCCAACCACTGGTTTCGGAATATGTCAAAAACGGTGACAGTTAAGTAAGCAAAATGTGGGTGTGATAAATTCACAATTAAGAGACGTATCCGAATCTAAAATCAAAACAAAGGCTTTCCATTTAAAATAACAAAGATGAGGGTCACTTTCGGTAAGTGCTGGGGGGTTGGGAATACTTTATTTTTGGTGTCCGTGGGCGATTATGGTATAATAGGTACTAAATTTCAAAATTCTACCATAAGTGGATCCCCAAAAATTTCTAATGAACAGTCTTCGTGAATCACCCTGTAATTGTTTATTTTACAAGTAGCCAATAGGTACATAATGTGGGATACTTTTATCACGTTCATGATTTACTAAATTCAACCTACTACGATCTCGAGAATAGGGCCATTTTTCAATTTTTGCTTCGCCATCAAGGTATCGAAAAAATTCATGGGAATAAATTGTTGGCAAACGTGTTTTGGCCCCATATGTCAAGAGCCAGCCAAGTTACAATTAAAAATTCGAATCTTTTATTTTAGAAAAATTCTAATTTTCAAAACAATTGCACGAATTTTGCTTTAAGACGGTTACGGGGGTCAGAATTCAATTCTGAACAATTTATTCTTATGAAAAATGGATCTCGCATAGAGAAGGAGGGGTAAACTAGAATACTTGCCGGCATAAATAATAAGTTTCAAAGATATTGACATCAGCATCAACATGGAGATTATTAATAGCTCAGGCAATGAATGTAATGTATTATATCAAATGGTATATTATGAGCATCTCATTTACCATTTGCCATTTACCTATTTTAAGACCGGTAGACCGCATAACATAGAGTTGTAGGGTGATATGGTGGATTTCATGTGTTGACATAAAAATTTACGGTACATAGTTACAAGTTAGCGCGTAAATCATAAGATGGGGCTGGCAGTAAAAATGTGTTGTAGCTAGTGATGCCGAACTTTGGTAACGTAGAATTTGTTTTGCAAAATCTTATGGTATAATAGACGATAACCCTAAATATTTCTTATATTCTTGCACCTTGCACCCTTTCACCATTCGTCTTTCACCGTTTCACGGTTTCCTTGAACTAATCGCAGAAGGGCAACGACATTTGAAGCCAAAAGTTGAAGCTTTTTTCCATTTCCTTTGATTTTAATGCCTGTTTTTGTATGTTAGAATTTTATTTCAATGCCCCACTCCCAAAATCAGGGATACAAAATTTTTAAACCCTCTTTTTTTGACATTAGACTGGCGTTACCATAACACATTATATAGGTAGTATTAAGAAACAGTAACAAGAAAAATGTGTATTTTTGTCCTTTATTAATTAAAGTTTAACCATATTGCAACACTTCTGAAATATGTCACTAACAACAACTGTTACTCTTCACAAGCCAAAATTAAGCCATTTATGGCCGTTTACACCGACGTTGCTTAACTTTAAGCAACACTTAAAATGACGAGAATGACGTTTAAACAATGGGAAATATGTCATTCTTGTCATTTTAAGTATCGCTTAAGATTAAGTAACGTCGGTGCAAACAGCCATAAATGGCTTAATTTTGGCTTGTGAAGAGTAACAGTTGTTGTTAGTGACATATTTCAGAATTTAATTTAGTGTAAATGAATCGAAGTTGGAAAATGCTGTGATAATAATAAGCAACGCAGTTGCTGACTAAAATGACTAGTAGTGTTTTTGTTCCTTTCTCGATTTTATCTCGAGCTTTAAACATCCCCTCCAGGAACAAAAAACTTTTTTTTTTGTAAATTACCAAAATTACCAATGTTACCGGGTAATTTATCATCGCTAGTTGCATCAGTTCTAAATTGTTTCGTAATTGTAGTAGTAGTAGGACTGCTACAAAGCATCCTCCTGATGATTTGTGATGGTTTTGTCAAGTCTGAGGTGATGGTATTGCAGGAATCTTACTGACAGCGCCATCTCATGTTTTACGCGCTAACTTAAATTTTCATGTCAACATTTGAAATGCCCATAACATTTCCTATTAATTGTTATAGGACAAACGTTAACATCCGAATTCCACAATGAAGATTCCGAAGGAAATTCTGACAGCGACCTTGACGTTGACCTTGCCATAAACGTCTCCAAGATCGATTCAGTGCAGGCCCATGAGATGAACAGACATGGAAGAAATTTTGGGATGAGTTCCAACGACTTCTATTCGTTTCTCACCAACGATCTTGAAGAAGCGGAAAGTTTCAGGCTGGCAAAGGAGGAGGAGCACGAGAAAGCTCTGTTTTCAGGTCGAAAGTCGCGGAGGGAGCGTCGGTGAGAATTTTTTTTCATTAATTTTTTTGCGTAGGTAATTATTAAAGTACCGCTCTTTGAAACTGTTTTATTATTGCAAAATGCAAATTCCCTTAGATACCGTAGAACCGGGTGAATAGGGACTAGGGGGTGAATAGGAACGAAAATTCGGAATATATTTAAAAAAATCATTGTAAGAACAAAAATTGTGATATCCTCACCATTCAAAGACCAAAGTATTCCACAAAGTGCAAATTTTCATCTGGCAACATCGCAGTCAATGTCACTGTCAAAATTTACTTTGCAACCAGGTTCACACCGAACTGTCAAAATGATGAAAATTTTGTACCCTGCAAAATTTCGTCTTGATTTTGTAGAAAAAATAAGTAGCCATCTTTCAAATTTGGCATGATCGTAGGGTAGGGTTCTTTTTTTGCGAATTTTTTTGTTAGATGTTGCAAATTTTTAGGTTATTTCGGGTGAATAGGGACATCATCACCAACAGGCATGCCATCTACTTAGATATAAGCCCAAAGGCTTAAAAAATTACACGAAACATGTCCCAGATTTGATTAGGGAGGCACTGGATATACCATCTAGATAGGCCCATAATACGTATTAACATTGGTGTAAGGTTCTACACTTAAAGTGCACACACAGATAGTACTTTTCTTCAAAAAAAGTGCTGACAATTTACAAGTTGCCCTCACCCTGTTTGGTGAAAGGGTGAAAAGTGTCCCCATTCACCCTGTTCTACGGTACTGAAAAGTTTCCTTTCTCACTTTTATCACGTATCAAAGTATCTTTTTTTCGTCATGTGTCAAACTTCAAAAAAAAAGTATTACTTCCACGACTAGTTGTACAAATAACTATTAATGAGTTTATCCAAGGGCCCATAGAGAGAAACGACTGGCAAATCGTGTGATTAGTCCTCCGAGTTATGCCGCCAGGACTTCTCCAACATATCCCACATTTCGAAATAGCAAGTCACCATCAAAGTCGCCTTCGCCGGATACAGGAAAAATTACGTACATAACTTCATTTGGAGGTAATATTTTCTGTGGTTGTATACGTTGTACAGCAAGAGGCATAAGTAATGCCTCTTGAAAGGAACTTCTTCTTGATATTACTTATGTCTAGCTGATTACTTGATTTTGCTCTTTGGAAAGATGCACGAGATTAAAAAGGACAGATATATGTTTTGTTCTTTTTTTACACGATTTTAATAGCGTCATTTTGTGTCAAAAATTAAAAGAGAAAGAGCTGCTAAGCTGAATGGTTATACCGTGACGCTAGCTCAGAACAGTGAGGCTATTATTTTTGACAACCATCATCCACCATCTGTTTCGTTTTGTATTGAATACAGACGATGTTTCTTGATTTTGTAAAGAATCCTTCTGAGAGTCTTCTACCGCTGAATGAATCCCATGTTTTATCGTGATTTGACATAAGCGGATAAAGCCGTGCAAATTAAATTCAGCCTGAATCGTTAAGTTCTCTCCACTGAATGGCCCAAAGGGCCAGATGCGACAATATTGTGAAGAGGGTGGAAAAGTTGTAAAAAGTGAAAATACAATCCAAATGAGTAAATGATGAGTAGCTATCGGAAAAAAACCAAATTCGGCGAATTTTGTAAAATGGCGCTCAGTGAGTTGAAAAATTGCGAAGAGGGATGAAAAGTCAAGAGAGAGTGATTAAGTAGAATTATAAAATATAACACGAAAATAAGCAAATTATGCTATTTAGACTTTTGTGGGGGTTGAAATATACATATGCTTAGTGGGTCTTTACCGGCGGGCAGTAATCACGCGATGCATTAAATGTAATTTCAGTCCTGTGGTATACAGGGTGGGTAATTTTTCGATGCTCACCATTGAGATCTCTGAAACCATAAGAGATAGAGAATAAGTTAAATAAGAGAAAAGTTGCGCGATTTTATGCTGAATAATAATCTGAAGAGATATCTTGAATATCTTTACTACTTTTGAAGATATTGGCGAAAAACTGAAACATTGCATTTAAGATAAAATTTCATTGCGTCGCCATTAATTGAATGATTTCGACGAAACTTGATACTTTTGTATTATTCGGTATGGGGCATTCGATGGCGCAATTAAAAATTTTTTTTACTATCTAGATTTTGAGTTGCGACAGTCAACTTTCTTATTTCTTATGGCCGCCATATTGGATTTTAACATCATTAAATACGTAAAAAAATTAGCTTTTCAAAAATGTAACTAACATGAACTTTTTTGAAAAAACATGTCAAAGTTTGCGTCACACGCCTTCTTAGATCTATTTTATTATCGTTCGAAATTCAAATGTTTTTAACGTCATAAGAGATAAAAAAAGTTTGTGTTGGGGGGATTTCACAGTCGGCAGTGGTGTACAAATTTTCGGCAGCGTTAGTGGGAAATGTTAGGCAGTGGTTGCAAAAATTTAGCAAATTCGAGGGTCGGGGGACTTCACAGTCGGCAGTGGTGTACAAATTTACGGCAGTGCCCTGAAAATTCGACAGTGGTGTACAAATTTTTGGGGTGTGAAATGCCCCCCAGTTTGTGTCCTTTTTTGTTTTTTTTTTTCACAAGTTCAGGCTGATTTTACAAATTACTCATATCAATTTTAAATTTTGACGGTCTGTCAAAAAAGTCCATTTTGATTACATTTTTGAAAAACAAATTTTTTTGTGTATTTGATGGTGTTAAAATCTAGAAGGCCTAGAAAATTTCTGACAATGCCATTCAATTGACAGCTGTCAAAAATATAAAAGTGCCAACTATCATTGAAAAAACATCAAGATATGAGTTTTTCTTTGAAATCGCAATTTTTCAATTTTTTCAGAATAACTCAGGAACGAATCAAGATATCGGGAAATTCTCTTCAGATTCTTAATCGCCAAGAAATGGTGCAACTTTTCTCTAATTTAACTTACTCTCTATCTCTTATGGTTTCCGAGATCCCCAATGGCGAGCATCGAAAAATTACCTACCCTGTATACGCAATTTTTTGCACTCCCATTCAATTTGAACCCAAAATAGTCGGAAAATGTTAAAATGTCACTTTGACGTGGTTTAATCAATTATAAAATGCCTAGAAACGGCACTTCAGCCCCATAGGAGTGAATGACCCACTTCAGTCCCTTGAAGGAGTGCCTAAAACTGCTACTTCATTCCCGGGAGTGCAAAAAATATATATATTTACGGGTTAATTTACCCAACATTGCCTCAGGTGGTAAATTATCGTTTTTGTTTTAAATTTGAGTTGGGAGCGGCAACACGATTATATTGGAACCAAATACATGCATGTTTGATGGTCATTTACTTCAAATTAGTTAAAATTGATAATTTTAGTAGTTTCTGAGTATTTAAAAATTCAGATTTAAATAACCCCAGTGATCCTTATTATTCAAGTTTCTTGCTAGTTAAATATGCATACATCCTTGTTAAAGTAATTTTTTTAAGAAAAGCGAAGACATAATTTACCATACCTAACTCTACTAAAGTAAAATAATCGCTCGGTAGTCGTCGGTTATCACCGCCTCAAAGTAAAGAGGAGGCCAAGGAGGTTTTATAGATCGGATTTCTACTTTAATTAAAAGGCCATTTAACTAAACGAGTTCAATTTATTACCGAAGAAAAACAAAATAACCCGAATTTGGCACAATTAACACTTAGGGGGTTGAAAAATTGTAAAGTGGGATGAAAAGTCACAGGGGACGAGAATTAATCGTAATAATGTAGAAATACAGAAAATAACACGAAATAAGCCAATTATGCAAACTTTGTCTTTTGGGGGTTGAAACATGCGAAGGCAAAGTCCCACTCTAGCAACAACATTGCCAGTGTCATCATAAATTTCTCACGAATAGCAATCCAGGTATTTCTTGAGAGAAAAGAGTACACATTATGCTCAAATCCGAATGCGTCAAAAAAGGATGACAATATGATTCGCGCGCAATTGGAGGCGATCGACAGAGACCGATATTCCTTTCTTTAATGGGCCTGAGAGGGAGAAATATATTTTGAGCCTCCAAATGGTCGTCGCGTGACGTCACTCAAGAAATAGGTCTATTATCTCTTTTTTGCTTTTTTGACATAAAGCTTGGATAAATATCTATTACCCACTTCTAATTCTCCTTTTCCTTATGTACAAAAAATTCTACTGTATACTTTTTTTTTTCTTTCAAGATGAGGAAGAGGGTCCATCATCAAGCAAGCCCACTTACGCCGACAAAGTGAAACAGGGCAAATCCAAACGTCGAAACGCGAGCTCCGAACGAACAGTATTCATCAGGAAAAGCTACAGCAGAGAGAGAAGCTACAACAACAAGAGAAAACTCCCAACTCCCGACTCCAGGAGCAGATCGAGAAGGAGTTGGTCGAGGGATCGATCCAGGGGCAGGTACAGGAAATCGCGCTCCCGATCAAGAGTTCGGGGCAGAAGTTACCGCCGCAAACGCTCAACTAGTTCATCCTCGTCGTCTTCGTCTTCGTCGTCTTCCTCTTCGTCCTCTAAATCTTCTTCGCCGAGGCATCGGAGGAGACGATTATCGTCAAGGTCGAGCACTCCTGTCGTTAGAAAAAGTCGGTCGAGGAGTCCTCCGCCGACTGTCAAGCTTGAGTCGCCCCCTAAAGTCGTCGCCAGATACTACGGGAGGAGAAAGAGCGATCAGAGCTCTTCGGGACTGAGTGAGAGCGACAACGATGTAGAAATGAAGATGGAGGATAGCCCGTTAGTATATAAATTAAAAAGCTTTTGCTGAAAGTCTCTTCTACTAATACCAATTTAATTAGGAAACAGTTGTTCTTTTGCTTGAAGAATAAGAATCTGAAATGTATTTCATTTCATTTACAAGATAACAATGATTACTAAATAAGCACCATCCTGTAAACAGGGTGACTTTTTTAAACGTTACAATTTAACTTTTCCCTGGAAGAACAAATTTAAAAAACTGGCAGTCTCGCGACACTTCTACTTTCTCACGGAATTTGTAAACGAACAGGGTCTGTATTTTTGAAACGTGGGAGCTTCTCCCCGGGGAGAATACAACCGTAGGTTCTCAAATAGCGCTCCCCCTCCATTCGTCTTTCGTAGTGGTGGCGAAGGGCTACGATTTCACGTGGTGCCGTACATGTGAGAATCGACCTCCACCGATTTTCGACAACCAATTACCACGATTGTATGGCGTGTAATCGTCATTTCCCATGGGAATTGCTTTCACATGGTTCAAAAATAGGGCCCCAGATCGTGAACCAAACATTATGATCACTGATCAGGTTATCGCTAAAGGTAGGTTCCATCGATTGAAGGCGCCAATTTATCGCAACAGAATAACTTTTTGCCACTTCTGCATACGTCCGAAACTTCCTCACGTATTGCCCTCTCTTTTGGACTTAAGCCTCAGACTCACTCAGTCAGACCTCTTGACTACACAAGACGAGAACACTGTTTTGTCACGTTTGTGATTTAAGGTTTAAAGTAGCTTGGAATTTACCCGAATTTACTAGCTGGATTTTAACCACAATGTTAAATTTAAATAAAAATAGTAGAGAAGGGTGCGCGGAAAGTTTCCATTTTATAAAGTTTTCAAAATGGGAATATTTCCGGTAAGAAATAAGCGAGGTTCAGGCAATCTTTCCCAGGAAATATTCCCGGAAACTTTCCTGGAAACTTTTCAGGAACTATCCTCTAAATATTCTCCGGGTTTTGAATTTGGCACCGAATTTAGCTGTTTTATGACCTTTTTTTAACCTAAGAAGTCCTGCCCTAAAGGCGGATTGTATAAAACTTTTAATCCGCGCTTTAAAGTAATCCAGGATAGGTCGCTAGGCAGGTTTTTATTGTATTTAATTTACTTTACACATTCTTGCCAAAAGAAATATGCCGTATTTGGTATTTTTGAGAAGGTAACTCCGCCTGGAATTCATTTAAAGCAAAATCGAAAAATCCCGGAAAGTTTCGCAAATTTTCAACGGAAACTTTCCGGGAATTTTCAATAAACGGGAATTTACCCATTTCTAAAAAATAGAATAAAAATCAACCACTGACCTTATTTAAAACGTTTCAGTAATTTGTTGCGTTCAAGTCCGCGAAAAAACGCTGAGCAAACGGTTGAAGATCTAACAAAATCATACGAAAAGATCTACCAAAAAGTCCGGGACAGCATATAGGTATCTATGAAGAATAGCCCACAACAAACAGTCAAACCGATTTTTACAAAAAAATAAAACAAAAACAATTATTCTAGGGTATCTAACATACAGGGTGTCCCGTAATTAGGCTACAATATTTTACCAGTGCGTTCTACGATCAAAATTAGGACTGAAAGTTTCGAAAAATCCATCCTAAGGGAGCTAGGGCCCCTCAAAGGAGCTAGTGCCCCTCAAAGGGAGTAAAATTGTTATTTCTTCAATTTGTGAGGAACAGCTTACGATAGGATCACGAAATTTTGAACTTTGTCGTAGATGCTGAACAAGGCTGATGTAATGGTTTTTGGCAAAAGTTTCAAGGACGTGTGTGAGTGGAGGGGCCGCGGAAATTTTTTAATCGAACTTTTTTGTACGACATCTTGGGTTAATTATGAACACAAAATTGAATTCCTTGTAGATTTTTACGCAAAAAAGGTGCTCTAATATCTGTCCGGGATCCACACGACCGAGATTCACCCGATTTCCATGGCGATTCATTGTTGACAACAATGATTCACCATGGAAATAGGGTGAATCCCGGTCGTGTGGATCCCGGACAGACTATAGTTGAAACTCGAAAGCTCAGGTCGTTTTTGAGGAAAATCGATTTGAAGTTCTTTTTCCACGCCGAAAATGTGCAAAATTGATGGGATGGAGTATGGAAAATCCATTTTCTTGTGATTTTCTTTGGAATTTCAAGCATATGAGATGCAAGTAGGTTAAACTTGTTTGTTTTTTGCTGATTGCGCAGCATCTGATAATTTTAGGTATTTTGAGTGCCACAGTTACCCATTTTTATACCACGAAATTAAACTTTCAAATCGATTTTCCCCGAAAACGGCTTGAGCTATCGAGTTTCAACTAGAGCACCTTTTTTACGTAAAAATGTACAGGGAATTCAAATTTGTGCTCACAATCGACCCTAGGTATCGTACAAAAAAGTTCAATACAAAAATGTCCGCGACGCCTCCACTCACGCACGCCCCTGAAGCTTTTGCCAAAAACCATTACATTAGTCTTGTTCGACACAAAATTCTACGACAAAGTTCAAAATTTCGTGACCCTATCGTAAGCCGTTCCTCAGAAATTGAAGAAATAACAATTTTTTTTACCCCCTCTTAGGATGGATTTTTCGAAAAATGTTTACTAAACTTTTAGTCCTAATTTTGATCGTAGATCGCACTGGTAAAATATTGCAGCCTAATTACGGGACACCCTGTAGATACTTATATGCTGTCGCAAATTTTTTTGTAGATCTATTTGTTACCACGAAAATTCATGGGCATATTCTTTGGTCAAAAATAAAATTAAAAACACCTATAAGAATTTTTCGATTTCCGCTTCCTAAGGGAGCTGCAGCCAGCCCCCTAAAAGTGGGGCTATGTTTGAATTATTTGCTGATAACATTTGAACCGCTTAAGCTACGACAACCAAATTTTGGTCTCTTTTTTAGCTTATTGGACTACAGAATCTCCTGTAATTTTACCAAAATCGAACGACCGAACCCGGATATTCTTGCCTACCATGATGTTAAATTATTTCAAACTTTTTTGTAAAGCATTAAAAAAATTATTTGATGCGACTTTCACAAAACTTGTTTTAAAACGCGAACTTTTCTGGCTCTTTTAATTTTTTCGATATGGAACTTCGTTTTGGAAAAAAATGAAAGCAAATGCAAGCATGCGCTACGGATTTTCGGGAAAATCAGCCAAATCGCCATAGCTTCGATTATTAGAACAAAGAGGATAGTCGTGGTTTCAGTAATAAATAATAGCACTAAGCTTATTTTCATGGGTTTCATTGATTGGAAATGGTTTTTAACCATAGTAACCACCTTTATGTAAATCGAAGCGATGGATTTTGCCGGAAATTTGGAGTACATCCTTGTGTTAAGTTTCATTTTTCTCAAAAACTAAGCACCACATGACAAAAATGGAAGAAACAAAACAGTTCGCTTTTTAAACAGGCTTATTGAAAAACGAACCACATAATTTTTCCAAAAATTTTGGAAGAAGTGAAGATCATGGTAGGCAAGAATCTCAAGGTTCTCGATTTTGGTTAAATTATAGGAGATTATGTTGTCCAATAAGCCTGTGTGTGTTTTCATAAACAACCCAAATTTGGTTGTCGTAGCTTAAATGGTTCAGAAGTTATCCGCAAATAACTCAAACTAGCCCCACTTTAAGGGGGCTCCAGCTCCCTTAGGAAGCGAAAATCGAAACATCTTTGAAGGTGTTTTTTAATTTAATTTTTGACCAGAGAATATGCCCATAAATTTTCGTTGTCGAATTCGAGGACACCCTGTATACAGGGTGTTCGCGAAACATGTAGCAGAACTCCTACCGTAGGTTCCTTACATAAAAATATGTTGAAAAGTTCCTATGAAGATTTGCCCGATATAGCCTCCTAGGGTGCTAGGTCTTCTCGTAGAAGGAGGATGGGTATCAGTTTATTTTTAATGAAATAATAAAGGATAATGAGGTTATCGGACTTTATTATCCTTTATTATTTCATCACCACAATGGCGGACGTTACGTTAACATTTATTTTTAATATTTCGGAAACGGCTTAATCTACGATATTGCAATTTGGTACATCGACTTAGGTACTTAAGGGTGTATCATGTACAAAATTTTATTAAAAATGATGGAGGGGAACATTCAGTTACCGACACCTGCAATTGGTATTTTCAATGCAAAACCTACATAAGCAGTTCCTGGAAAAATCATTTACTGCGTTTTAGAAGTAAAATTTTATAGGAAAACTTTTATTGCTCTTGCAAAATTTCAAAATAATGAATCGATTTTGTGCAATCAACAAAAATGTGTGCTATTGCATGATGCGCGCGCCTTGTAATTTCTGGATCAGTTTCACAAAGTCCCCTATGCAAACCAGCGAAACATGTAGCAGAACTCCTACCGTGGGTTCCTTACATAAAAATAAGTTAAAAAGTTCCTATGAACATGTGTCCGATATCGCCTCCTAAGGGAGCTAGGTTTGCATAGGCGACTTTGTGGTCCAAAAATTACAAGGCGCGCATGATGCAATAGTACACATTTTTGTTGATTGCGCGAAATCGATGGATTATTTTGAAATTTTGCAAGAGCAATAAAAGTTTTCTTATGAAATTTTACTTCTAAATATCAGTGAATAATGTTTCAAGAACTGCTTATGTAGGTTTTGCATTGAAAATACCAATTGCAGGTGCCGGTAACTGAATGTTCCCCTCCATCAATTTTAATGAAATTTTGTACATGATACACCCTTAAGTACCTAAGTCGATGATCCAAATTGCAATATCGTAGATTAAGCCGTTTTCGAAATATTAAAAATAAACTGGTCCCCATCCTCCTCCTACGAGAAGACCTAGCACCCTTAGGAAGCGATATCGGAAAAATCTTCATAAGAACTTTTCAACTTATTTTTATGTAAGGAACCTACGGTAGGAGTTCTGCTACATGTTTCGTGAACACCCTGTATAAGATTTTGTTCCATCTCCAAACGTTTAGGCAGAGTTCGCAGAAGAAGCTCACTTTTTCCCTGGATTTATCGGAGACGCCATATAGACGTATAAATCTGGATATAATACTTGCTTTCTATTTACACATTTTTCTGAGAAGGCTCACTTAACTCAGAAATTTGATTGGTCAATATCCAAATGAACCAATCAAATTGCTGAGATTGACTGAGGCTCCTCAGATAAATGTGTAAAAGGAAAACGCCTAAAGTTATCAACCGATTTGCCCCAAAATCGCATCATCATCTACAGGGTGCTCACAGAACGTGGGCGTAAAATGATTTTTTTTGCCAAAGGGCACTAAGTGTTGATTCATTTTTGGAAGCAGAATTCGAAGAGCATTCATATGGTAACGCGAGAAATGGGGGTTTGTATTTAAATTTTTAAAGTTCATGTGCCAAAAAGGCACTTTCCGTGAACCGATGTTGTCCAAAGTCTAATCAGCACCTACAAGTTGCCCACTGAGTATATGTGTGCCAAATTTCATCTCGATACGTTCAGTAGTTTCAGCTGCAGCGTGCTTACAGACAGATACACAGACATTTTTTCAAAAACCACTTTTTTGGGTTCCCAGGACCCTAAAACGTAAAAAATTTGGCGTGGGGCTAAGAGAGTTAGCCCCCCGCCAACCCCAACTTCAAAATCTCAAATGTCAATCCCACCCTTATGATACATCATTTGAAAGCTAATTTCATTGCCAATCCATCGCTGTAACGTTTTTTAATATTTATTCAACTTCAACACCCTCTGTGGTCAGATTTTAAATTATGTTAGGGCCTTTTGTGATACATCATTTGAAAGGGTTTGAAAGTCCTTGTAAGTAACCAATGCAAGAATTTTTGAAATCTATCCACTCTTTCGAAAGTTACACTGAAGAACATGAACTGGCTCTGGGCCTAGAAATCCTTTACAGTTTAAGCTGTAAAATTTGACCATAGAGGCCGCTGGAGTTGAACAAATATCAAAAATTCTTACAGCGTTGGATTGGCAATGAAATTAATTTTCAAGCAATTTTTTATATCTTTCGTGGTTTTGTAGTCACCCTGTATAATTCTTTGTTTCAGATCCCAATCGGATAAACGTTCTGGCTATGGTAATTCAGGCACCGTAACCAAAGTCAGTAAGAATCAATTAATAGTGTTCCTATCCTGTTTCTTATTCACTGATACCACTTTGCCCTTGTAGAAATTCCTTAATGTTATTTCTGAATAATTTGCAGAAAGTTGGACAGAATTTGAGTATACAAGAGCGGCTTAAAAGGAAAAGACAGGCGTTATTAAACAAGCAGTGTAAGTCCGAGGTGTTTATCTTTTTACTTTTTTGTACTTGTACACTTTTTCAGTCAAGGCTGACAAGATAGCCGAACAGTTAAAGACTGAACGCGAAAAGCAGGAACAGCAAACTCGAGAAGATGAATTAAGGGAAATGGCGATAAAGTTCAGGAGACGGTTTGTGAGTTTTTTTTTTGAGTTTTTGTTAGTTTTGGTATTGTAGACAAAGAGAAAAGCGGCATGCGTATGACAGCAACAGAAGCTCGAGTAGTTCGGATTCTGATTCAGAGAAAAGTAGGAGTCCAGTTTCGGTGGTCGAAAATATCAAACCAAGAAGTCCTAGTCCTCACACAAGCATCAGGAAAGATGAGTATAGAACTGAAACAAGGAAGAAGGAAGATAGGGATAAAAGGGAAGTCAGCCGGGAGAGGAGAAGGTCCAGGTCTCATAGCAGGAGTAGCGAAAAACGGACGGTTTATAAAGAAAGGAGGGAGAGGAAACGTGATGATAGAGACAGAGACAGAGACAGTTACGATCGGGAGAGACGGGAAGACCGAAGTGGTCGATCCCTTGTTGATTATTAACTGACGTATTATTATTATTGATAGTGGTTATAGTATTATTGTTTATAATGATAATGCATTATCAATTTGGTGTGAGTTAAATAAAGGTTAAAAGGATTTATCCGAGGAATTATCGCAGAAAACAATAAGCTGTTAAGAACTTTTTTTTCCCTAAATAGACCTAATTTAATTAATCTAGTTTGATTATACATCATTTTCTTCTTCGATTTAAATAATTAGCCCACTTGGTGCAAAATGGATCACCGCCTATCGCAACGTTTTAATTAATCTATTGGGTGTCCCAAAAAAACCGGACAAAATAGTCTTTGAAATAAGTCAGCCATTTCTTAACCGATTTGGATAGACTTGGTCTCTAAAGAATCGGACTTTCGAACTTTGCAAGAAACGTCGACAGATGGCGCTGCTGTAGCAGCCTTATTGATACTTGTCTTTAAGGCTTATTTTAGGTGCGTGGGGATTGGTCGGACAACAATCAATTGTTATGAGACTCAAATAGCCTTGAAGATCTTTTTTTTTCAGAAGTCCATTTGGCGTAAGCATTAATTTTCTGTGATTTTTCCAAAAAAAAATTTTTTGCGTATTTTCATGCTTCCATAACCATGACTATTAAAGTAACATTGATGCACACAGGGCTTCATAGGCTATTCGAGTGTCATACCGATTGGTCGTTGACTGACCAATCCCCATGCAGCTAAAATAAATCTTTAAAGCAAGTATCAATAGGACTACTACGGCAGCGCCATCTGCCGTAGTTTCTCATACAGTCGAAAGCCTGATTCTTTGGCTTTAATTTAAGTCCACGTTCATCCAAATCGTTTAAGAAATGGCAGACTTATTCCCAAAAATATTTTGTCCGGTTTCTTTTGGGACACCCGATACTCAACGGATTTTTTTCCACTTCATGAATTTTCTAATTTTTCCGTTCGCTATATCTCTAACTAAACCTGCCAAGTTATTTGCCCATTGTACATATTTCCACGTAGAGGTTATTAGTATACCGGGTGGCCCCTTTAAGACGATGCAGTCGTAATAACTTTTGAACGGAATAAGATATCGACTTGCGGTTTTCGACATATTACTTGGCATGGAGGGAGACATATTTAACCATAGCTTTGACCTTGTTCAGTTTGGGCATTTCACCCCCACCCCACTCCAGTCAAAGTCAAAATCTTAAATGGCAACATACCTCGAGTCATACATCAAATGAAAGCTCTTGAAAAATGCTCTTCACTGTTCCAAGTAGTTTGAGAATTTAGCGAACCGTTTCCATTTCAGAGACAAAAATGTAATGTATTCGAATTTACTATAAATTAGAAATCGTGGAAAGTTTTGAAAAACTCGATGAAAAATTTGTTGATATGTAGACTAAAAATGTGACTGATTAGATGTCTAGCGAGTTTAATCGTTATTAGGTTTGTTTGGATAGGTCACTATATTGGTCCGTGTGGGACAGCTAAAATTAAAGCTCCAAAAAAGCTAATAACAAATAGAACTCGCTAGACATCTAATCAGTCACATTTTTAATCCACTTATCAAAAAATGTTTTATCAAGTTTTTCAAAAAACTTTCCAAGGATTTCTAATTTATATTAAATTCGAATAAATTGCATTTTTACTACTTAGAACAATGAATAGCATTTCCTAAGGGCTTTCATTTGATATACGACACGCGTTGTATGTTTTGACGTTGATTGGGGTGGGAATGAAATGCACAAACTGAACAAGGTCAAAGCGAAACATGCCCCCCTCAATGCCAGGGAATCTGTCGAAAACCGCAAGTCGATATCTTATTCCGTTCAAAAGTTATTACGACTGGATCGTCTTGAATGGACCACCCGGTATAAAACTATCGCTGACAATTTAGGTAGATACATTAAAATTGGAAAGCACGAAAAAAATTAAATTAAATCTTTATGAACGATGCTTACCAAACACAAACATGAAAAGTTGCAGCACGAGCCGAAGGCGTACAAGTGAAAAATACCATTATTCTTATATAACAATAACGTTTGTTCCCGTTCTGTCCAATTGAATAGTGCAACCACATTTCCATTTCAGCATCTGACCGTCTGTTTAATCACATAAATTAATGGCGGATACAAGAGTATGATGAATTGATTGGTTAATATTAGCCATTTTGGAGAGAAATAAGCCTTTTGATTAGTTTATACCTATTATTTACTGAAAGTTTGGTTGGTTATTCTGACAGCTGCGGAAATTAAATTGTTTAAAGACTTAGGTAGGTATGCACAACAAATTTTTTTCATAAAATCATCTAATCAACTTGCTCACTTCAAATTGTCTCAAGGGTTGTCGCGATGCCAAAAAAAATGTTTTAATCAGTTCATCAAGACACTATGCAGAGGTATTTAATACCTACTTATACTTTGATAAAGTGTTCATAGGTATACCTACTCAATCTTCATCCTCTGACAGATTCGGATTATCTACAGAATCTTATTGTTAATCCATCATAAAAGTTGACACGCTCAATGCTGATAATGGGCCTTTTCAGTGAAAAAAAAACCACTTTTTAGGTTAGATATACCTACTTACTTGTAAAGATTAACCAATTTCTATGATGTTTGCTCGATTAGTTTTGCAACGTAAATGTTTCCACATTACATATTTAAAAAAAATTAAAAACAGATTGTACCTTTAATTTGTGCGCCAGAAGTTTAAATCAAAAATTAGCCAATTCGAGCAGGACATACGGTAGTAAACTGCGCCCGCTAACTGCGTACCGAGATAGAGTTCTAGCCAATTACATTCGAGTACCTAGTTCATCCGCATATAAGACTGTCAAAGTATGCTGACTGGGAATTTTAAAGATGTTTTTATTAAAACATTGAAACATTTTATTTGCTGAGGAGGTCCTGACGAAGTACTTTCTTTATTATTTGATAATTTTCAGTTGTTGGAAAGGTCCATTTTTCGACTTTAAAACCTTCGCCCAATAACTGATGGATATGCAGATGAGGAAGAGGAATGGTCTCAGTTTTTACCAATACGGCCCCTGCATGGTTTCCATGAAGACGATTTACCCCTGACATCGATATTTCAATGTGACATCAGTTGTTAAGTGTTGAATAATCGTCTTCTTGGAAACCATGCAGGGACTGTTTTGGTAAAAAGTGAGTTTATTTCTCATCTGCATCCGTTTGGGCGAAGGTTTTAAAGTCGAAGAGATACGGTTTTTGCTTCTTTACAACAAAATCAGATTTTCTTTAAGTACGCTTCGGGCCTGGGTATAAAAATTTCGATATGAAACGTTATCATATTAATTAATGCAAAAGATTGCAACTTTGTAGGAACCGCAACGCAACTGGCGGGATTTTTTTAAAGATTACCTCAGCACCCTCGATCGAGGACCCCGTCGATCATTTTAATGTATCGTTGCTTAACCCCATCCTTTAAGGGTTTAATAAGAACTCCTCTGGATTAAATTCGAATGGACAATAAAACTGCCATTATTTAGCAAAGAGAAAAACTGCTGTTCGGCAACCACTGGACGAAGAAGTGTTGTTGGCAAAAAATGGCAGAAAAAGTCTCGAGATGATGACTTCACCCATCCTGCTCCATGGGTTAAAAAAATTATCTCAGATTTGGGGGCGGTCTAAATTTTAACACTTTTTGCAAGAGGTTATTCATGCGTTTTTGCCCACGAGGACTACACACCCTCACCGTTTTGATACAAACCGCTTCCAGCCAACGCAACGATCTATATCGAACGCCGAAAATCGTATAAAAATCAAACAATTCGTTCAAAACTTATACAATAATTAGAAAAATGAAAAAGTTTCCAGAGGTTCCACTGTGCAAAATTTCAGCTAAATCGGTTCAGAGGCTTGGGCTGTATACCACGATTTTAAAGTCCGATAATAAAAATCTCGAATTTTTTAGTTTTTGGTCAAAAGGGCGCTGATAGTGAATACATCTTTGGAAGCAGAATTTGAAGGCCTTTAAAATTTAAAAGTTGGTGTGCCAAATGGCATTTCCAGTTGCACGATTGGCTCCAAATGCTTCAGCCAAATCGGTCTAGAAGATCTGGTGTTATTTTAAATTCACAAATTTTACAAAGCACAGCTAGAGCTACGTCGTTTATTTTGAATGACAAGTTATCACATCAGGCATGTGATATGTATTTTTCTTTGTCTCTCCTTGTCTGGCGTATAAGTGAAATCACGCAATTTCCGCCGTGGTATACACTCATCCGTCCATTTGAGTCACTTTTTGAATATGTTCAAAACAAGAGGAAATTTACAATTAGCCTACAGGGTGTATTATTTTGTCTATCGGCACCATTGCTAACTTTGTTAATGCTAAAGATACAAAATCGGTTAAATTAGCAAATAACTGTATTTTTTTATGGTGATTACGATGGTCAATTCAAGAAAACAAATCACATGTCTGTTCAGTTTCGTTGTACAGGTTTGTAATGAAACGAATACGCCATAACATTAGGCTTGTTTTTGCATCAGTGGTTACAAACCGATTATAAACTGACTACGCCTGCGCAATTGTCTATTTTGTATTACTAAAACACAATTGCGCAGGCGCAGTCAGTTTACAATCGGTTTGTAACCACTGCAAAAAAAAAATCTAATTTCAATCGCTTCCAAGGCCATCTTCCGCCAATAAACAAATTATGACAAATCGTAAATTTGACGTTTAAAATAGGTACCTACATGAACATAACGCATATAAACTTTTTTGTTAAGAACTATAATACCTTTTCAAAGAACTGAAATTATACGGGGTGTTCCATTTAAAAAAAACAATTCTTTGCGAATTTAACCGATTTTGTATCTTCGATCAGTATTACCAAAGTTATAGCAATAGTGCCGAGATAAAATAATACAAATAGGTCTCTCAACCAAACAGACACAGACATTTTTTAAAAACCACTTTTTCGTGATCCTGGAACCTCGAAACGTCAAGATCTGGTGTTATCCCAATTTCGAATTTTGGAGTGATTGCAGTAACCTCCCATTTTTAAATTAGTTGTGGGGAGGTTAATAAAGTAGACGTGGCTTTTCGCTTTTCAAAAATTTCAATTTTCTGCCGATTTCGTCCATGTTTTTGCAAATCTAGGTGGCCCCGTGACTATGCATGATTGTACTTCCGGTCAATATGATACATTAGGTATGTATGTTTCTACTTGAAAAAATCCTAGATTCCAAATCCATTGATGAAGTATGATATTCCATTTAGAAAAAACAAACTTAGGGTTAAATTAGGACATAAAATGTTGTATTTGACACTAGATGAATCTTTTCTTTCATGTTTTGAACGTTTTTGGTGAAATTGAAACCAAATTACACCAACTATTTACAAAATGATAACGATTAAGCTTAATCATAATCACTCACTTCCTAATAATGCAGCAACGAAACAATAAATTACACTTTAAATTGTTTCCGACGTTGCATTCTGCGTTGGGTTGATTGTTTTTGTTGGTTTGTGTCTCATTAGATAGGTACTGAATGATGTTGAGTCATGTTTTGAGTTAGGTAAGTCATTTCATGTTTTGAGTTAGGTACCTAAGTCATTAAATTTTATTTGTTTTATGAACAAAAGTATGAACCTAAAAACTACCTATTAAAAAAACACGAAAAACCTTCCAAGAGTTTTTGAAAATCCAAAATTCTTAAAATAAAGTTAATAGTTTCACGGGTACCTAAATTTCACCGTTGCGTTGCATATATCCTTATATTGTCAATTTTATTTATTTGGCTGTAGGTATGCTTATATGAATTTATATTATTTGCCCGCGGAAAGTTTCGATGCAGATGCAAAGCTATCGGCATTAAAATTAGGAATTTGTATCCTCCCGAGACCAACAATAAAACGGACAATAAACCTCTAATCTTAATTGCATTCGATTCGCGAAAATAGAAAACTTATCCGTGCGTGTGTGATTCTTAAAAAGTAGAGGGGTGTTGATTAAGTACATAGTACACATAAATATAGACTTGAATAACTTTCTCATTTCAGTTGCCACTGCCAGCACACATCGTCTCTTATTTTATGTCTCACCAAATCACAAAAAAATGTATTCAACTCTCCTTGCCGCATTTCTGTGCCTGTTTCTCTTTGAACCAATCCAAAGCAAAGTAGGTCGAATTTAAATCAACTTTACTTAAAATTCTGACAATTTTTTTTTCAGCTAAATGTCGAAGTCCTTTACGAATCTCTTTGCCCCGATAGTTTAAGGTTTGTAACGCGACAACTTAAACCTAACTGGGCAGAATTGGGGCCCTATATTGACATCAATTTCGTGCCTTTTGGGAAAAGTTTCGTAAGTTAAAACGGTCGCACTTTTTAGTGAAGAAATTTTTTAGAGCGAGAACCGGGGGCTAAATTTTGTCTGCCAACATGGACCTCACGAGTGTGTGGGGAATAAAATCCAGTCGTGCGCTCTTAACGAGGTGTCTGACCCAAATAAAGAGGTCGACTATGTCAACTGCTTTATGACTGTGTACAACAAAAATCGGAATAAGAGGGACGAATTCGCTAGAGTGGTAATTATGAGTCATAAAATCATTTGACGTAACTGAGTACTTGCTCATGGGGATATTTAATGGAAATTTTCAGCAGTTTCAGAAATTGATAGCCTCTAAACCAAAATTTAAAGTAAACTTTTCAAATTTCCCGCGAATACGAACGCGCACGAGTATGTACAATCGCGGGACATTTGAAAAGTTTGACTTTCAATTTTGATTAATGAAGTAAATAATGATGTAAGTTTGTATACGGCATTTCACATCCGTCAAAACTCCCGTCACTCACTGTCAGTGTCAATAAACAGTAAGAACAGGCAAATTTTCGCGATTTTGTGGTTCAAACCACAAATGCCTAGCTGCTATTAGTTCATTTACCAAATTTCTTAGAAAGTTGTTTGATAAAACAGTCGAACTATTGTCAGTTTCAAACCCTCCTCCGTCTGTAGGGGTGAAACAGGCAGAGTTATGACCCTGTCGTTAGGCAACAGTCTCGATAATGGATGAAAACACCAATAAGAGTTAAGTATTTGTGGTTCAAACTATAAGATCGCGAAAATTTGCCTAATGGAGGTTGAAAGGGATTTTTGTTGTTAATTGTTGTCCATGACAGGAATTTTGACAGAACTGAAATCCCGTTTACAAACAAACAGAAAAAAAGCCTCTAATATGTAAATGTTTTCAGTGCGCAGCTCAAATCGGTTTGGACTATAACACTATATCCAGATGTTATAACTCATCCGAGGGAATAAATCTTCAACTTTCGGCTGAAAAAGAGACGGATTTGTTTTCTCCCTCATTCATACCCACTATTGTTTTCAACGGAGTAAGTAATTCACAGCACTCTTTCCTTCCTGTACGACTAAATTCATTCAATTTTAGACATTTAATCAGGAACTCCAAGATCAAAGTATGACCGATTTCAGAAGAGTCGTCTGTGGACTTATCAAGGACACTTATCCAAATGCTTGCAATTCTGTCAAGAGCAAGAGGCAAGACTATTTCTAACTTTTGAATCATCTAATGAAACCAGAAATATGCTTAAATAAATGTATTAAGTCGAACTCTTCGTCATTTAAAAACAAATAAGTACAAAAACAAAAAACTCAATTCAAAACAAGTAAAAAGGAGAAAAATGTGATTTATTCACTTTGGATCATTTGTGGGTCCTGAACGGCGGTCCGGAAAGTTTAGGCCTCGGTAGTTGCGACGCCTTTGCTGGGAACTAACGGAAAGTTGGGTACTAAAGCTGTCAGCTGGAAACGAGAAATACAATTGGCCAGTGAAAAGAACGACATCTAGTGAGAGTTTTTGGAAAGTGACATCTTGCGTGGGAAGGAAACTACAATAGTATATTAAAAAACACGTTTCATAAGGCCAATTATTATCGCACGAGGATGTTTGGACAACGATGGCGAAAAGCCCGAGTTTTACAAAATCCGAGTGCGATAAGAGCCTTATGAAACACGTTTTTTATACAATTTTTTCTATTTCGGATACCCAACTCGTTAAGACAGGTCAAACAGTTGGCGATTGTTGGACACAATCGTTGTCTAGGTTACGATGTGAACAAAAGCCATGCTCTAATAGAGCACATTAGCGAACGCGTTTGGGTGCTATTATATGTGTTCATTATTATCGCACGAGGATGTTTGGACAACGAGGGCGAAAAGACCGAGTTTTACAAAATCCGAGTGTCAATGTCAATGTTCAATGTTCGCTTGACAGTTGGCGATTGTTGGACACAATCGTTGTCTAGGTTACTATGTACACAAAAGCCGTGCTCTAATAGAGTACATTAGAGAACGCGTTTGGGTGCTATAAAGTGTTCATTAGGAAACCGAAATAGAAAAAGGTCAATTCTCTCATTAATCTCAGCAATTTGATTGGTTCATTTGAATAATGACCCATCAAATTGCCTAGATTAACTGAGGCTCCTCAGATAAATGTGTAAAATGAACGCGCGTATCGTTTTTCCTTTCGAAGCAATTCGATTCGCCAATCAAATTGCTGAACTTGAGCTCACATAATTATTCAGCTTCAGCAAGAAGAATGCGCTTTAGTGCAGATATCTGCCAACCTTTTTGACCTAACATAAGTAAGACATGAATCATTCCGGACACGGCCGACTCCAATTAAAAATTTAAAAAATGACACGTATCTTTTGTACCATTAGAAAGATCAGTTATATTGGTTGTATTGGTTGTGGGGAGGTTAGAAAAGAAAACGGAGTAGAAACGAGGGAACATCTAGTACTTATTATAACGAGAAGATTCCCGAATTAATAAGCTTCTTCGGGAGTACGAAAAATATCGTGTACAGGGTGCGAGATTAAAACTCCACAACGGTATAACCAAATGAAATTGCTCGTAAAACACTACCAACTCAAGGTAGTCTTGATTTTTTCCAACTTCAACTTGAATGTTAACCGGATGACAACTTTTGATTTTCAAATGGACATTGTACAAAGTTTTTTTTTCTCAGTCTAACAGCTAATTTTTTTCTGCGTCTTTTGATGTGCAATAAGTTGTTTGGTTTATAATAAATTTTGATAAGTTTCTACCAGATCCACAGCACATTCGAAAATTTTGAGTAAAAATTAAAAAGTAGGTATTCAAATAACGAAATGTCATAATTATTTTCAGAACTAATTATAAACCAAACCCGCTTTATTGCACATCAAAAGATGCAGAAAAAAATTGGCTTGTAGACTGAGTAAAAAAGACGGGTATGTCCATGTAAAAATGAAAAGTTGACATTCAAGTTGAAGTTGATCAAAGCTACCTTGGGTTTGTGGTGTTTTATGAGCAAGTATTTCATTTGGTTTTTGGTTCATTAAAATCCAACCACAAATAACAAAGTTACAGCGTTGTGGAGTTTTGATCTCCCACCCTGTATACCTCGCGCCTGAAGTATATTTTAATCCTTCAGGTGAATTATGAACTTCAGTCCCGCGGTATATAATATACTATTATATGCTATCGCGAATTTTTTTGTAGGTTTATTCTTTGCCGACATGCCTTCGTTACACGATTTTAATTAATCTTCAAACGTTTAGGCAGCGTTCGCAGTAGAAGAGCGAGATGGCGCGTTTTTTCTAGGGACCGAATAATTAGTAATTGTAATAATTCGAGAACCAGTTGAGGTATCTTACTGAAACTTGGCATGCGCTTTTGAGGTACAAGTCTGTTGACGGTGTGTCGATTTTGGGGGATGAAATTTAGGGGCTGAAATTCACAAAAATATGAAAACTTCTCGAATACGTGGAGGTCCAAAACCCGACACAAACATTACGATAATATCAATATCTAAAGGGGGATGGTTTTTCTGCAAGATGTGACAGTTGGGGTGGACATTAGGGGTTGAAACTCGAAATTTCACCTTATATGAAATTGAGGCCATTCGATAACTTTCCATCAATGGTTCAAAAAAAGTTTTGAACATTTTTCGCGCGGAAACTCACTCCCTTTCAACCCCCAAAACACAATAAATTGGCATGGCGGAAATTTATCCATAAAGATGAGTTTTCAGTGCCGCGGATTGCGGATTTGTGGAATGGTCCGTGATTGGTCAACTTTTGAAAATCTTCAAACATTATCAAAAGTTGACCTATCACAGACCGTTACGCAAATCAGCAATCCGCGGCATTGAAAACTCACCTTTAAACTGCCTACAACTTGCATGTTGAATAAGTTACTTAAAAAATTTCACTAAGTACCCCCTTCAATCCCCAAAGCAAGAAATTGCCTTGTAAGAAATTTCACCTATAGACCTACAACCGGAAGAGTTAAATTGAACAAAAAAATTTGCAACCCCAAAACTCACCCCCTTCAACCTCCAAACTTAAAAACTTCATTTGGAGGAAATTAACCCTTGGACTACGTATTACCGGAGGAACCTAATTGAACGCAAAAGATTGCACCCCTGAAACTCACCTACTTCAACCCCCAAACACAAATAATTCACTTGGAGGAATTATAACCTTTGACTAATTGAACGCAAAAAATGTCATCACCTGAAATTGACACCCCCTCACGCTTCTGGACTCAAAACCACCAAGCCCACCTCAATAGATGAGTCATTCACGGTGAATAAACATCTACAGGAATACACATCGCCTTGATATACATCTTTCGTTGGCTTTTATTTTAAACAGCACGCCATTGGTCACTGGTAAAATTATGCATTGTCAGTTGGTTGTCACATTCTAAGGGAAACAGTTCGAGAAACATTAGGCGCTTTCCTTTTACACATTTATCTGAGGAGCTTTAGTTAATCTCAGCAATTTGATTGGTTCATTTGAATATTGACCAATCAAATTGTTGAGTTAAGTGAGTGAGCCTTCTCAAATAAATGTGTAAATGGAAAGCAGCTATCTTTCAACAGTACTTCAACAACTTATAGCAAACGGGCTGTAATTTGAATAAATCTGAACATTGAAGGCTCATTTTTATTAATTTGTTCTTTCATGAAACTAAGGCTAGAATTCTGCGTAAAACCTGTTAAATCACTAAGAACCTCGCTGCACATGGAGTCGCTGACAATAACGTCCATTTAATTATAAAAAGTTCAAAATCGATATAAATAGTAAGCAACAAAATACGGAAACAGTAAATTTTATTTAAATATTACCCGGAAGATAAAATGCACATTGTAGCCTTCATAAATGCTTAATCCACCTGTAGCTATTTAAAAAAACAGCAAACAATTACAGAGACTTTAAAACGATCAAAAAAATTAGCACGTAGTCTTATGGCGAATCTCACTGTTTGTCCCAGTAGAGAAAACTGAGACGTTGCCATTTTGTAATGACTGACCCCTATTCGTGTAAAGTGTAGGTTATGGTTTGTGCTAATTGGTTGGTAACGGCCACATGAGCAAAATGTCGCAGAAGCTTAGAATGAGCGATTTTG
The DNA here is from genome assembly GCA_963924575.1 of Pycnomerus fuliginosus. NCBI lineage: Eukaryota > Metazoa > Arthropoda > Insecta > Coleoptera > Zopheridae > Pycnomerus > Pycnomerus fuliginosus. Next base: position 20,093,280 of record OZ004622.1, read on the forward strand.
AAAGGGTGAAGCTTTGCGCCATCAAATCGAAATAAATTTTATCATTTTAACATTACTTTACCAACGAATGGGTAGTGAGAAAACATACATTTTCAATGGTGATTGGTTATGATTATAGGTGTATAATAGGTGATGGAAATAATCGTCGAAAAATACTTACCCAAAGAGGGATCTGGTCGACCACCCCAGGGATTTCGCCTACCCCTTACTGACGACATAGAACTGACCATGGAGGAAGCCTGCATTTAAAAATTTCAACATGTTTTAAAATTTAAACCCAAGTCATCTATACTAGAAACCAGATACACGAGACCTTTCAAAAGTGTCAATATTCTTATTTTTAGCTGTGCAACACAGATCCTTAGTCAGATCTGGCTGCAAATCTGTCATTTTACATTCAAAATTGAAGTCTGTATTACACAACTGAATTCATACATCTGGTTTCTACTTTAGACGGCAACACCCCTGTATGTTGTTTTATGTAATATCGCAACAATTTTTTTTCTTGGATTTAGACCTCAGAAAGCTGTTTTCGGAGTAGTTAACATTTTTTCAAAAATATAACCACGTCCTACTAAGACCAAAAACAAATAGCAAAAATCCGAAAAACCTATTACGCATTTTTTTATCGAAAAATTTTATTAAGAAAAGCTACTCAGGATGACCCCAAATGGGCAAGTCCGGAGTTTCAGGCCAAAATAAAAATGTTGAATTTCTGGAGAAAAAAGGCAAAAATATCGAAAACTTCAATATTTTTGCAACAAAAGGGCTCCTGCAACAATTGAAATAAGTTTGTTTGACATTTGTTGTTAGCTGGGCAAAATTTAGCAATCGCAGAAAAAGTTGAAATTATAAGTTATCACCAAAAATCTTAATAATTTCAACTTTTTCTGCGATTGTTAAATTTTGCCGAGCCATAGCTAGCAACTGTCAAACAAACTCATTTCAATTGTTTTCTATCACGCAGCAACCCTTTTGTTGCAAAAATATTGAAGTTTTCGATATTTTTCATTTTTTCGTACAGAAATTCAACATTTTTATTTTGGCCTGAAACTTCGGACTCACCCATTTGGGGTTATCCTGAGCAACTTTTCTTCATAAAAATTTTCGATAAAAAAATGCTTAATAGGTTTTTTGGATTTTTGTTTTTGGTCTTAGTAGGCTATGGTTATATTTTTGAAAAAATGTTAACTACTCCAAAAATACAACTTTCCGAGGTCTACATTCAAGAAAAAAATTGTCACGATATTCCATAAAACAACAAAAATACAGGGGTGTTGGCGTATAAAGTGACACACACTGTATGTTCTGTATTCAACCTACACTTGAACGACTTCCCAAAGCTGGAAAATGATCATCACTAAGTACAGAAGCTCTCGTGCCAGGCCTGAACTGACTCATATTATCTTCATCTTCATCCTCATCATCTTCATCACCGACTAATGTACTCAAAGAGCTCGTAACATCATTCTTCATTAAAGTTTCTTCAACTTTGGCATTTAAAGGCACGTGAAAACCAGGCCGAAGTCTGATCTTCAAATCGACCGTGCAATGATCACAAATGATGTAAACAGAACGAATCGCAATGGATCTGCTGCAGAAAACGCAGTTGTCAGAGAGTTCATGGAACTGAAACAGAGGCAGTTATACCATCTGATCGAAAAAATTTGGGATCAAGAAGACAGTGAAAATTTAGACTAGGCCGATACTGTTACGTCACACTAACAATAATTTTCGCGACCTAGTTTATAATACCGAGTGATTCAGTTAGTTATTCGCCCGACTGTCACTTTCTTATTTAAAGAGAAAAATATATAAAACCATATAAATCGCATGACAAACTGTCTCAAATGACGTCAATAAATCCGATTGTTGTAGATATTTTTTCTACATTCAAGTATGTAAAGAAAGTTTAAATATTTATTTTTTGAAAAATTAACACCAACACCATAAGTCATTTTTTCCGTAGCTAACTACGTTTATTGACAAATTATTGTTCTTTCAAATTAATTTTTATCTCGAAATTGTTCTAATGAAAGTGTAAACTTTCTTTACAAAAAATGTAGAAAAATATGCTTACAATATATTTTTCTGTTAAAATAAAAAAGTTACAGGTAAATCATCCGGTGTACGCCGCCTTAGTGATATGTGCTGTGTATCAGTAAATCCTCGACGTGCCTCTATACTTTCACGGTCCTTTTCATCTCAAATTTTTTTGTCGACAAAACGGTACAAATATTTCGAGATTAGTACTTCGCAAGAAATTTTGGGACAGTGACTGTAGATGTCGTCTTCGATTTCGCGATAGCTCATCGTCTCAGTCTGCCAAATCTGTTTTCCGGCCGCCGCGTTTCGAAGGGAATAGAACATGTACTGTAGATTATACACTTTTATGTTCTCTCTGAAGTTAAATTCCTGGCAGAAGTTCTCCATGGTTTTATTGACCACTTCCATTATTGCCTCAGGGGCGTATAAAATGGGCAGCTGTTTGTCTTTGCTGAACTTTCTCTGAAAAAATTAAGGACATTCTATTAGAGTATTGCAATCAAAGAAAAAAAATTTCGAAACCATAATTTTCGGAAAGTACGATAAAAAGTAGAGTAGATAGTCTAACGTTATTAGAAGTATTCATTGTGAATAACTATGACAGAAAAAGTGAAAAACAAGTTTACAATTTCGCCTTTCCTTGCCTTTTTTCTATTGGTCTGACGTCATTACCCACATTCCATTCCCGGCATCATTCACCATGTGCTTTGATTTCAAGTGTCAGTTTTTGTCAATTGCACTTCGTTCTAAACGTACATACCTACCCATAAACTTTGTTTTCTTTGTAAATCCAATACCTACATCAATAAAATAGCAGATAGTTTTTTGATTAATTATTCTTTTCTAATAGTAATAGTAGTATATTTATATAATTATATGAGCAATTCTGATAGCCATTATTCACGAGGATGGCGTTTGAGCCCACGAGGCTTGCCGAGTGTAATACTATGCCTTTTCTACTCTAAGGGTGTAATTCCAAGTCAGTTTATGTCAGTCACGTGTCATTTTGACAATTCAGTCAACTCGTGTCAAATGTCCGCCGCAGAAGTAGCGATGAGGGATATTTGAAATTTCATTGGCCAAAACGAGTGAATTATGGATTTTTGATTGTATGATTGGCTGAGAGCAGTGAATTATGGATACATAATTCTCTGTCTGAAATAATGAGTACCATTATTATTTGAAAAAACTATAATAGGCTACTTGCACATTTCGTAATTTCGGGATATTTTAATGTAAATGCATCAATAAAGATACAAGGAATCGTCAGCGAACATCAATTTTATTTAAAAAACGTTTGTTTATTTGTAAATAAATAAATAATTCAGAAATGCCGTTGTACGACTTGTGACGTCATAAATCGTACAGCGGATGCAATCTGACAACAGTTTATTTGAGGGTGACGTTTAATAATTAATTTGAAATGTCAGCCTTGGCAGTTGACAATAAGAGGGATCAAAAGTAACCTCTAACGTTGTAAAAGGAGGTAAGTACAATGTTATTAGTTGTTTGGGTTGGCATCTTGTACCTTTGTACCCACTGGCAAAGAGTACTTGTGACTACTATAAAATATTTAAGATTTATGAATGAAAGACGTCGGGTCAGGTTAGACAGCGACGTTGTCACATGTAAGAAAATTATGTTCGAATGGCTGGGCTGGTCTTTTGGCGGGAAGTTTGGAAATGCTACTTTCTCATTTTTTTTTGAGCTCCACCGACAAGATATTGGAATTTAAGGTATCTGGAAGGATCAAATATATCCCGAACTTCAATTTAACATCAAAAGCAAAATTGATGCAAGATGCCTATTATCCCAATATTATTCAATAGGAGTAGAAAAACATAATAATTAGTAAAAAATGATGTAGGTATTGCGAGGTATTACAGGAATTATAGTTCAGGGTATTTAGACAAAATATTGTTGGATAGGGGAATTAAATCCAATAGTTTTGAAATTTGGCATACTTATTCCGTGTGGCTTGCTGATAAATGTAGAAAAAGTCCCCAACCGGGGGTGGTACGCTTGAGCCTCCAGCGCATAAAATAGGGGCGCACGAGTAGTCTTTTGCTTTTACCTTTAAAACCGTTGACGCTATCGTTATTGTAGTGGTAATAGAATTTGAAGCTTATAAAATTCTCCACAAAAAATATGGAGTGACTTTTTTTCGTATATGCAATCATTGTGCCGTAATTTGACTATAATACAGGGCGTTTCCTAAAAATGCGGCAAAAATTTAATGGGTGATTCCTCAGGTATTTTTATGAAGAGAAGCTCACATAAACATATGCCGAAAATGCTTCCTAACGGAGCTACGCCCCCTCAAATGGGGCACCCTGAAGACGGTCTTTCCTCTATATTTCCGAAACCGTTCATTAATGAAATTATGAAATTTGGTATACTGCATAAACTTTTGGCGCTGAATCAGAATCTGAGCCCACAATTTCAAACTTTTAATCAGAAGCGTACGATACTGGAGGGGTTAATAGTAAAAAAAATATGTTTTAAGTTGAATATTTGCCAAACAATGGCTCCTTCCGAAAAAATGTATTATATAGGGGGCACTTCACACCCCAAAAATTTGTACACCAATGCCGAATTTCCACGGCACTGCCGTAAATTTGTACATCACTGCCGACTGTGAAGTCCCCCGACAGCCTAAAAATTCATAGACCACTGTCGAATTTGCTCAATTTTTGCAACCACTGCCTAACATTTCCCTCTAACACTGCCGAAAATTTGTACACCACTGCCGACTGTGAAATGCCCCCCCAGTATTATATCTTTTTTATGCGAAATTAAATAAGCTTTAATTTTTGTTATTACTATGAAATCGATATTATTAATAGTTATCGAAATAAAAGTGAAAAACCGTCGGCGCACTCCATTTCGTGACACTAAGGGCCGGAGCGTAACACCTACAGTCGAGGACTTTTAGTATGTTAAATCACAGACTATTTCAATTATGTATCGCGATTTTTCAAAACTATTGGAATTAATTCCACTATTTTTCCTAAGTATCCCGAACTATTATTGTGGAGTATTAGTAATGTAATAGTGATTAGGAGGTATTAGTATTTGAATTGACAGCTGTCAATTTAGTCTTAAGCCCCCCCTGTATGGGACGCTTCTGAACAAAATTTTAAAATTTTGACCACGGTAATTACTTCAGCATCAAACACCTATTAAAGGTATCCAATTTCACGTTGCTATCTAACTCCCTTAGGAGGCATTTTCTGGCATACGTTTATAGGAACTTGTTGACATATTTTTACCTAAGGAATCTGTGGTTAGCCGTTGTCCCTATAATTCTGAGTCAGCCTGTATAGGAACAGGTATGAATACGCGGAATACATTAGGATAATGCGGAATAGCTTCGGAAGCACCGGATGCGCCTGCGCTTGTTGAGCATAAGCTGAGGATAGTGAATCTCGGACATGGGAATATTTCGGAATAACCGGGAATACTTGGGAATACTAAGAATACACCGGAATATTATGGAATACTCGGGAATACTGATGGGAAAAGTTGCGAATTCCTACATTGGAACACCGGAATAGTTTCAGCTAAAGTTTCGGAATACTGGGAAGACTTGTGTATTCCCGGAATCAGTGCACATTTTTTTAGCCTGCGGATCACCCCTCGCGTGCAACGGAAGTTTTGTTGAAAATACTATATTACATTGGCTTGACCGTTGACCGTTGCGAATGACTAATGATGTTGGAATGAGACGAGACATTTTTCTACCTGAATTTTAGTTTGGAGAGACTGCCAGTTGTAGCCTACTTTATTTTAATCGTAAATTTAAATCATTTATACACTGGACACCCCCATAATGCGTAGTAAGTACATAATTGTGAATGAGGTGTGGTATATTTTTCTCGCATTTTCAGAGGATTTTAATGACAAAGCTAAAGACTTGAGCAAATGGCTTACCATAAATATTAACATTTCCTGCCACACTTCCATAGTATTTTCTTCAAGTGGCTCGGCCTGAGTCAGTTCCACCAACTGATGGGTCTCTTTGGACTGAGTCAATGCTGCTCCATAGTAACCCAACGGTAGCCTCCCGGGCTTAACAACCTTATGGAAAATGTCGTTCATCTTAGCCCCAAACCTCAGGCAAAAGGGGGCAATGGCAATTTCGCAAATAAAAAACTTATCTTCTGGGGGGTAATATGCCAAATTGTTGACATGAATGACGAGAAATACTTGATTCGCGAGGCCTATAATAAAATAAATAAAAATTATTGAATTATACGGAAAAAATAGTACTGTCAGAAAGTGTAGCTTCTTTGATCGTGTTGTCGATCTCTCTTCTCATTGCAGCTTTTTTATTGGCGGAATCTTTTTCTTGCCTCTCAATTTCCTCTACAGGGATTCCTTCAGAGGTGTATTTCACACGAGTGGCATTATTTTTTTCGAATACTGCCCGTCCCTCGTACGGAGACCGTTCTTCTTTTGTCATGTTCTGTAAGAGGGATCACTGTAGCAAAAGTAGAGAGAGATCGAGAGAAAAATGAATCAGGCCACCTGTTGATGCGATTTTGTTCTCAGTCAGCTGATTTCAGGCGTAAGGTAACTTGATTCATTTTTTTGTCGACCGCTTGATCAAAAAGTGGTTTACCCTCCATTTACGGTCCGCATAATTCTTGACTTCCTCCATGTTCAAGTTTCGGTTTTGGGGCTTGTCTCTGCATTCCATTACGAATTGCCAGAAACCATTTTTGCTCGGTTTATTCTTCTTAGGCGGCATGGCTAAGGAAAAGTGTTTTATCGCCTGCCGATGGAATTGCACAACAATAAACAATCCACAGGTAGTGATTAGTGTTTACTGATTCCTGATTGGATAACAAAACGACACCAAATAGAATAAAATTAAGTTAACCAATAAAGGGTTTAAGGGTTAACTCCTACCTTGTCTTGGTAAAGGGCTATTGCAGGGCCACTGCAGAAATTTAATCAAAGTGAAAAACTGGAAAGAACCACGTAGAAATTGGAAACCATGCCAAACTTGTGAAAGACAGCGTGGACAGCGTCTACAATAAAAAAACCTCAAACGTTAAAGTGCGAAAGTTAAAAATGAAAACAATACCATAGAGCAGAGATAACCATAGAGAAAAATACCGGAAAACAACCGCCGCAACCACAACCAACTACACGACACGAGACGAGACCACAGGAACTCTGTGAACTGACCGAACCATGTGCTATATGTCAACATTTTCTATCTGCAACTGTCAAATCTGACAAGACGAGGTTATGTGCCGAGACCGATTTTCTAATTTTCTTTAAAAATGATTTTGACAAAATACCAAATCCTGCTAAAAACGTATCTAAAGCCCAACAATCCCATTTTGAGTGTGTGCATTAAAAGTTTTCACAAGTCATCACCCGTGCCAGCTTGGGCAACCAGCAAGGATGACCCGTCCCACTTTTTATCGTATAACGACAAAGTTTACCCTCCACAGACCCCAGACGAGCCACCTAGAGCAGCTGTATGCAATTTAGTACTTAATTCACATAAACTACAACAGTCTTTAATTGCAGTTCGTCTGCCACCAGCGATGCAACATCAAGTACAGCCCCTTAAAAATGTGGTACATCGCCTCCTTGGTCCGTGGCATGACTGTTGATGAGGCAATAAAACAACTCAAATTTGTTGTCAAGAAGGGGGCCAAGGACGTCCGGGAAACAATTGAAGAGGCAAGACAACTCGCCGTCAAGGAACATAATGTGGAGTTTCCCAGCAATTTATGGGTAGCCGAATCCTTTGTTGGGAAGGGTGAGGTAATAAAAGGGATGAGAAGACATGCTCGAGCAAGATACGGCGTTATAGAGTACAAGCATTGTCACTACTTTGTACGACTTGAAGAAGGCATACCCCCTGAACATTATTATGCACATAAGGCCCCGAAAGCCCCCCATCAACAGCTTGAAGAATGGTTGCAACAAATCAGAAAAAGAAAAGTCATAAATTCTATATAAAGTTTAAGTAGAGCTAAATAAATAGGTTAACAATTCGGGTTTTGTCATTTCTCGTTTATATTTCTGCACCATTTCTTGTATTTTAAGTCTTCGTCGAACATGCGGGGGTTGGTAGCTATCCGAGTCAAGTCTTCGCCTTCTGGCCATGTTTAAAGCAGTGTGACGAACGAGAGGCCCTAAAGCTCGTCTGCTCAAAACCATTCCATGGGTTAAAGGTGAGGCAAGGCCCACTCGGCCCGAAGGTCCTTGTAAATGTACCCTTAACAATCCTGAAGCCATTAAATGCAGGAAAATTATTAAAACGTCAGTGCTTTTAGTCGTTGCCCCTCTTTCCAATCCAGTATTCATACATGGCAATAAATCATCTACAATTATTCTGTTAAATTAAAAATTAAACGCTAAAAGAGATACCTATGGGAAACTTCAAGTGATCTTCAAAACTTTCCAACCAAACTACCATAATTTTCGTGTTTGTGTGGGGATGAAGGTTCAGTCTATGTCCGGATCTCCTGGGAGGAGTGGGATGTTTATCCAATTCCAAGCTTAAAGCTCTTTTGTCCTTGCCGGATATTTCAGACAAGCTTCTCTCGTACCAATCTAAAATCTCAAATTTAAAAACTTGAGGAAATATCGAGAGAAAAGTGAATTGGTTAACACTAGCGCAATAGCATCAAATAACACGATTCACTTTTCTTTTGGGCATCTTTGTCAATTACATGTATTGTAGGGCTCAGAGCGGTTTTCAGTAGGTTTGAGATTGGATGGTACAACGAATGCGACTTCGGAGCAGGCGTCAGCCCAGTAAAGAACATGCGAGGTTCCATCATAACATGTCGTCCGAGGAGTTGTGGTTTGTTCTTGAGGAGACACCTTCCAACTGGTTGAAACGTGGCCCGTCCATCCTAAGGATGTAAAATTAAATTGAGAAATGATTCAACTTTGGTCGAGCAAAATATGATTATTGATTATAAAAACAAAAAAGAGTAAAATAGGAGCAATAATAAGAAAGTTATGGTCGTGAATAAACTGTTCGGTATTTTATTTTGCCCATCACTAACAAAATCTGCGTTCGTTCTATGAAAAAAGTGCAAGACCATTTTTTGTTGCAAACTTCGCAATTACTTAAGGTTGTCCCTCGGCCGGTTCCCGCTAAAACGGTGTTTTTTGCTTCTAATTTAAATTTGAGAAGGGCTATCAGCTTACAATTGCTATTTTACCTACACGTCTTCTCCTGTAACACTTTGGTTAACAAATTATTGTTAAAACCACTGGTTTTTCGTATTTGTACAATTTTCTGATTTCGCGCCAAAAAACAACATTGAAAAAGCAGTGCAGTTTTAACAATAATTTGTTAACCAACGTGTTACAGGAGTAAACGTGCAGGCAAAATTGTAAGCTGATAGCCCTTCTCAAATTTAAATTAGAAGCAAAAAACACTATTTTGGCGGGAATCTTTACGTTTTAGGGTCCTGGGAATACCAAAAAGTGGTTTTTGAAAAATGTCCGTCCGCGATCACGTTGCAGCTCGAGGGAGCAACCACTGCGTTAGTCCACGGTACACCTCTTGGATTTAGTCCCATTTTAGTCCGCCCTAGTTCTAGTCCGTGGTACATTTTTTTCGTGAGTGGTTTCCCCCTCGCTGCTATTGAACTATTGAAATTTGGCACACATATTCAGTGGGCAATTTGTAGGTGCTGATTAGATTTTGGGCCAGATCGATTCACGAAGTGCCTTTTTGGCACATGAACTTAAAATTTTAAATGCAAACCCCCATCTTTAGCCTCACCACATGAAAGCTCTTCGAATTCTGCTTCTGAAAATGTATTCACGTATGGTTGCCCTTTTGGCCAAAAAAACGTTGATGGGAAAGAAACCTATGTAAAACTGTATATTTTTGTTACCGGATGTGATAGCTGATTTTTTTTCAAGTCGAAAACCTTTGTGCCACTTTTTTTTCGAAAAATGTCATTTTAGTAGCAAAGGGCCTTTTTGAATATATTTTACAAAAAAGCATATTCTTACTATCGGATTCGATAGCTGCAGCATTGCCGGATCAAAAACGTTGGTGCCATTTTTTCGAAAATTGTCATTTTGGAGGCAAAAAGGCCCCTTTTTAAGTTTTTCTTAGCAAAAGAGCAATTGTTATTATCGAATTTGATAGCTGTTGCATTACCGGATCGAAAATCTTTGTGCCATTTTTTCAAAAAATGTCACTTTAGAGGTGAAAAACATGCAATGCGTACAACAGCATCAGCGATCGACAGTTAAATGTTACATTTACAAATTCTGTAGAAGTAGAAGTTTCTACCGTCTCCAAGACTGCCAATTTTTTTGCATATGGACAATGAAAGCCATATATTTGAATGTAGGATTCCACGGGTCAGGTGGATATTTGGATTTTCAGCCCTGAAAACGTCGCCTGCAACGGTGTACGAAACGTCGGTAAGGATCAACCAATTGACACGAGTTCCATTCGGAACTCAAAATCCAGTACCGTTTCCTTTTGTTGTTCTTGCAAAGTTTAACCAATGTTTATGATGTTTGTTCAATTTGTTTGCAACGTAAATGTTTCTACATTACTTAAAAAAATAAAAACAGATTGTATGTAGCTGTAGAGGTATAACTTTAACCAGCATACCTACCAAGGAAAATACTAACAAAAAAACTAGAGAAAAGACTAAAGGGAAAAACGAGAAGTGACACTAGAAGACACACAATATGGATTCAGAAAAGGAAGGAGCACCCAAGATTTAATAGTTATAGTAAGACAGCTAGGAGAGAAAATGATAAGAAACGGAAGAGATCTACATATTTGCTTTATTTAGCTGAAAAAGGGTTTCGACCGTGTAAGGCGAGAGGATGTCTGGAAAAGTTTAGAAAAAAGAGGAGTAGAAAGAGGTATGATAGAGATTATTAAGGCCTTATACAAAAACAATAAGAACAAGGTTAGAACGTTAAATGAAGAATCATCTGCATTTGAAACAAGAATAGGCCTAAAACAGGGATGTGCCTTGAGCCCACTTCTGTTTTCCATAATCATAGACGACGCAACAAAGAGTAGCAAAAAAGGATATGATGTTAATAGCAGACTCAAAAGAAGCACTCCAACGAAATCTAGAAATAGGTACATCAAAAAATTAATATGGAAATAAATACAGAGAAAATAGCTACAATGATAATAGCAACAGACGAAAAGAAACACAATATCAAAATTACTGGGAGAGTTTTAGAACAGGTGAAAAGATACAACTACTTAGGAACAATAGGCTACTTGCACATTTCGTAATTTCGGGATATTTTAATGTAAATGCATCAATAAAGATACAAGGAATCGTCAGCGAACATCAATTTTATTTTAAAAACGTTCGTTTATTTGTAAATAAATAAATAATTCAGAAACGCCGTTGTACGACTTGTGACGTCATAAATCGTACAGCGGATGCAATCTGACAACAGTTTATTTGAGGGTGACGTTTAATAATTAATTTGAAAAGTCAGCCTTGGCAGTTGACAATAAGAGGGATCAAAAGTGACCTCTAACGTTGTAAAAGGAGGTAAGTACAATGTTATTAGTTGTTTGGGTTGGCATCTTGTACCTTTGTACCCACTGGCAAAGAGTACTGGTGACTACTATAAAATATTTAAGATTTATGAATGAAAGACGTCGGGTCAGGTTAGACAGCGACGTTGTCACATGTAAGAAAATTATGTTCGAATGGCTGGGCTGGTCTTTTGGCGGGAAGTTTGGAAATGCTACTTTCTCATTTTTTTTTGAGCTCCACCGACAAGATATTGGAATTTAAGGTATCTGGAAGGATCACATATATCCCGAGCTTCAATTTAACATCAAAAACAAAATTGATGCAAGATGCCTATTATAGCAGACAATATTATTTTTTGAGGAAAACGATTAAAGAAAAATTCAGACAGAAAATATGCAAAGCTCTCCCAAGAATGCACACCTCTGGTGAAAGTAAAAATTTGGAAAAAAATTAGAAGAAAGCCCTACATTACGACTGTCTGTTGTAAATTGCAGATTCCTATCAATTGTACTTTTTGAATAAATTGAACGAAAACAATGATCGGGGAGCGGGTATTTTTGAATGGAAAAAATTAAACAGAGAAGTTTTTTTGTTGGAATGGTTAGATTTCAGGGCCACGAAAAATATACTAAAAACTCGCCCTCTACCCCAGCCTGGAACACCTACAAATTCTGCACATTATGCGCATCAACCCTCACGTTTTTGCCCCACAACTTTGCCAAAAAGGCACTTTTCATGGACCGATTTGACCCAAAATCCAATCAGCTCTTGCGTACACCAGATACTGAAGAATTCTTGTGTGCACAATTTCAAATGAGGGAGATAAACATGCAAAAAATTATGTGTACAGCACGCCGAGACTTTTTTCACTCGCTTGATTGTTCAAACTTTAAACTTGAAACTTGAAAATTATTACCTTAATAATACCAGTTGTACAAAAACTATGTACCTATTTACTTCTAAAGTAGAGGCACAATTATTTTTCGTTTCTTACCTGGATGCTTATTTACGTCAACAGGCCACCCCAGAGTGTGTATAAATTCCAAAAAGTACGGGGAGATTCCATTTTCACTCCGAACATTGCTCACAATATCGTGGGCGTTCACCTGCTGAGCCTTCACGTAGAATATATGAACACTGTCGCTAGTCCTAGGACTCAAATGGTCCAAAAACGAAAGATCTTTACAAAAATCAGGCGAGCTGCTGTCAATAGCTGTCAAGGTTGGTCCTTCCTGAAACCCCCCAAGTTAGAACCTCATTCTATGCCTCACCACAATTCACCTCATCTTCAAGTAGTCCAAAATGGGAAAGAAACAATCGAGACGTTTGAAAGTCGTGCACTACTGGAGGGGGCGAACACTCCTGAGCGACAGAATTTGATTGGGAAGCTGCTAAATTTGACTCTACAGTTGCCTGCCTGTCTAGGAGTTGGATCAGTTTGTTGGTTTCATCGTTGACTAGTTCATTTTGAGAGATGACCGATTCTAAATACGGAATGGATTGATCCCTTTAAACACAAATTAAGCTCTTAGTGGTGGAAAAACATCCGTGTTTACATATTAATACAAAATTGCTGATTATAATCTTTTTCTTTGACAATCCACCCCGTTTCCAAAATAGAAAAGGATGGAACGAAAGAAACGCCTTTTCCGGTATGGGAAATTTAAATTCAAATCAAAAGTCTAGGCAAAAACACCACAACTATATTTTTTTTATAGAGTTTTCTTGTTGCTTAGTAATTTGTCTGTCAGATTGACATTTTAGGCAACCCGAAAGATTAAATATGGCAGAATTGAGAAATCCAATGCTTTACACAATGGCCATAGAATAGTGATAATATTAAGTTAGTTTGTAGTGTTAACAAGGTGCAGGTGCTAGATGCGATGGAAACTATCGTCATTTATAAGTCTAGAGATACGCTTATGAACGCCGATACAGGCCCGATCGCATATTCATCTCTGTTTACGCTACTTTAGAGAGGACTCGTTATACCTGTTCATCCACGGGTGACCATTTCTCGACCTGTGATTAGTCTAACTTTCACAGCCGAGGGATGGAGCTACGCGGGTGGGCCTATAAATATTTCAGTTTTCGGAACGTAGGGTTGTATAGCTTCGGCTTTGATAATGAACATTGTGTTCGAAACGCGTCAGCAGTGAAAATCAAGTGTTTCGGTGTAGTGGGGTGTTTCTAGTAATAGTTCATTAACAAATTATTACTATTTTATGTATTGCATGTACTTGGCCCTGAAAACCAAAAAAAATTAAGAAATACTTACACTTTGCATTGATTCACTCTATCCACACTGTCCGGAAAATATTTCTGCTTGACCTGTGGACAAACCGGTGTTTCCTGCATCAAAACCGGCCTACCAGGACTGGCCGGATGAAATTTCGTCCCCGACCGATGCCTCGGTAGATGGCGCAGCTGCATAGTCCAAGCGTGTCGACCGAAAGGTCCACGTATTAAAATCGTAACAGTAGGCTGAGGGTCTTGGTCATTCCCCAAGGGTTCTTCCAGTAGGGCCAACACCACGGAACCCTCAGTAACGAAATAACGAAACCTCTCGATCGCCTTCATTTGATCCGTACAATCCGTCCACGAGTTACAATGTTGCAACAGAGAAGCCTCGTCCAACAGGGATGAAATTGTTTCAGGTCCGCATTCGTCGGGAAAGTAGCCCACTTGCTCGAGAATGCAAGTTAGGAGATTTTCCGCGGCGTCCCTGACGCGCATCGAGGCCGGTTTTAGCTCTTTTTGGTCCTTCATTTTTACGTCCTCGCCAGGCTTGCCAACCGATTTTGCGCCGGATATTCCCAATTCGGCCACTTCCAACACCTGAATGTGGAAGTTAGTAAGTTAGAGCTTGAATTACAACGCGAGCCGTTAGGCGAGCACCGAAAACTGATGAGACGATATTTTTCGTGTTTTATTCAAAAATGGGCAAGATGGATTTAATACGTTTGTATTTTACCGTAGTGAGGCAATCCTTGTCCCGCAGCAAATATGGATGCTCAAGAAGCCACACGGAGCAGCATTGAAACGCCGCCACAATAGTAGAATGCAAGTCTTTTGAATGGGCTGGTGGGGGTCTTGAACATTGATAGACGATGTAATCACATAACCATTTTACCGCCCTCTTACATTCCATTGCGTCTAGTAAGAAAAATAAAATAAAATGGGGTGAGAAAGTGACAATACAAGTATAACTTCATACTAAATAAATGACCGCATAATAGAAAATAGTCCCTGATTCGCAACTGAAATGCACCAAAATCGCTGTGGCTTCATCATATGAACTATCATATTATATGACAAACAAAATTCAAGAAGACCGTGACCTTTGAAAGTTTAGTGTCAAGTCGACGCTTTACCGATACCCATAACTATATCTCTGATAATAATAATTATATAGTTCAAGCAGTCTAGAAATCGTAAAATAGAAACTACGTCCCGTAAAATATTGTTGGTGAGATGTAACTTTGTGAGCTGGATCATAAATTTTGTTGATCAAACGGTACTTTCGTTTTTTCGGCACACATTGTCAAGTAAAACAACTGAAAATATCTTTATTTTGAGACGAGAAAAGCTTTTTTCATTGTCGTTAGAAAGTGACAAAACAACTGGCATTGTACACGGATTACATTGGTTTTTAAGCCAATAAAATGCCAGTGGATGCATAATGGCGATAAGAAAGGCAGAAATCTGTGGTTTATCTTATTGAAACAATATTTTACAAAAATTTCAAACTCGTAGCTTATGCACGATTCCACCGACCTTACTTAACTTTAAGAGAGCCTTAAAATGACAATAATGACGTTTATAACATAAAACAAACGTCATCCTTCATTTTTAAGTCTAACTTAAGTGATAAGTTTGGTACGTGGGACCGGCCATTAAGATCGTATTCCACGTGCGATATATCACAACTTTTTTGCGATTCTGTAACTTCTATCGCTGTTATTATAATGACAAAGTGCAGTGTTGTTAAGTATTTAAAAATGTATTTTAAATACTTCAGATGTATTTAAATTCTTGCCGACATTGTATTTTTAAAGTATTTCAAATACTTTTTTGTCATTCTCAACTGCGAGATGGAAATTTTACAGTTGCGGTTAAAATCAATATCCTGGCCTTTCTAAGAAAATTTGCCCCGGCGACGCAAAAGGCTTAATGAATTCCAGGTAAAAGTACAGCACAGGATACAGGTAATCATCTGGCCACCGTTAATTAACCCAGATTGCAAAATTTATATTGCTTTTCTCAGGTTGAATCACAAGCGGAAACGCGGTGTTTTAATTTAAATCAAATGGATAAAAAACTCATTGCTGCCCTGTTGCCCGTATGTCCTCAATAGAAAAATGAAAATGTATGTGATTGCGTATATTAAAGTTTTCGCGTTTCTTAGTTCTTACAGACGTACAGATCAAGTTTGATTTTTTTGACCTTGAGTATTTAAATACATTTTATCGAAATTTGTATCGTTATAGTGTCTTAATGTTGTTGCTTAGTTGCCTGTTAAATACATCATAATATTACAGGAGTATTGTCAAGGTAAACAAATCATAACATCATAGTTACCGAATCTTAATAGCATAGTTACCGGTCCATAATAACATAGTTACCAATAACCCAAAGATAATAATGCAAATATTTATTTTTTTCAAAACTTAAAGAATAGCCACCTAGTAGGTAACAATTAATAAAAATTCAATACATACAAAATAAGATCAAGTACAACTTTCTCCCGGCTTCATATTGATCGTAACATGGCAGTTACTAAAGTTGAAATTAATTGGATCGTTTTTGGTCGAGCAAAGTGTCATCCCCTTGGTATCTATAGTAGAATTCATAGTTTCTTCAGCCATCAATGAACCTGAAGCAGCGGCATTGTCAAACACACCAAATCTTGTAGAATCCGAAGTGGTTAACGTAATTGCTTTGGTAGAGGTCATCCTTTCAACAATGTGTCCAGAATTTATAGATACATCATCAACTAAGATGTTTCTGGTAGTTTTAATCTTCTCGGCAATGCTATCTTCCACATATGACTCGGCAACTTTGCTGCTTTTCCAGCCGCCAAGCCGTTTTAGTCGCATAATATCTGCTCCGGAGTTTGCCAGCAACGTGGCAGATGACCTACGCATGCTATGCCCAGTATATTTTTCTGCTTCTGGAAGATTCAGAAATTTCGCAATTCGCTGCGGAATACTTGCAAAGAAATGCTCTCCGCATACTTGTCTAGTACATTTTCCATTTCTAAATGACACGAAGAATCTTCGATTTTCCATATTTGGAGGACGTAATGCAATGTACTTTCGGTACAACTCGACAGCATTAACATTGCCTTCAGAAATTACTGTGAATACACGTTTGACGTGTGTTTTTGACTTCGAGATAGTAACCACAAGCAGAGTATCCTTATCCTCAATGTCGTCAATAGTTATATACGCCAACTCCTTTCCACGCAAAGCGCCAGAAATGGCGAAAAGAAAAGCAACCTGCAAACAATACAAGAACCAAGGCTCAATAATCTCATTGAGTGCATTTCTAAATCTATACCTACCTTTATCATCAAAAATGATTCATCTGACGCAACGCGCAGAAATTCATTTATTTCGTCCCTTGTCAACACCTTTGCCTTCTTTCCCTCATAACCAACATTCTTCTGCTTGATGAATGCAATAAGACTGCCATATTCACTTATCTTGACCCTCTCCTTTATCTCTAAACAAGATCTTAGCATGGAGTACTTAGTCCATAGCGAAGACGCAGCATAATTTTCTGCCTAGGTAATAACAAAATGTCACCAACAACAATAATTGGTAATAGCTAAATTAAAATTACCTTCTTCTTGAAATACGCGAGTACTATTGGCTCTGCAGTTCCTTTTACACCTCGCGATTCCCGCCACTTACAAAATTCGAGGTACTCCTTCTCGTACAATGTTCTTGATTGTACTGGCAACAAATTCGAAGTAACTTCGTTGGCTTCCATCAAAATATCCTCAGGAATAATATCAGAATCCATTACGTTTGAAAATTCAAAACGGCAGAAAATTTAACGTCAAAATTTCACACTTTTACCATTTGTCAAACAAAGGCAACCTGCGATTTCGATAAAGCCTTGTATTCAATTCGGATATTAACAATTCATAATAGACTCGGACGTTACTAAGGCGACTCGGCTTTCGCCTCGTCGTCGTTAGGTAACGTCCTCGTCAATTATGAATATCTTAATATCCTTCTTAAATAAATAGCTATTATATGTATTTGTATTTGTATTTAATTACATCTGTAAGAAATGTATTTAAAAAGTACTTATTTGAAATACATTTTTAAAAAAGTATTTGTATTTGTACCGTCCGTTTCATTCCAGGCGCCGTATAGGGAAATAACACGGGAAAAGTGTTTTTATTTTTTGTTTGCTCCTGAAACTGGTTCCGGCCAAATCTGAGTAATACGGTCAATGGGCCTCAGTGTCCTGTACGCATGAAAAAAAAATGGCCCTGAAATGCCCCCTTGTTAAAACGGGAGGACCGGTTGAAAATTGGAATTTTAAATTTCGCGGGCGTCAATTCAGCGCTGTTTGACATCTCCGAAAACTAAACTTCCAGGGGCGGCTTTCACAATTTCTTGAGTTTTCGCTAACGTCATTTACTTACTTTTTTGGAATTTCTACAAATTATTGAGTGAATTCTGAGACGAAATAAACCGGCGCATTTTTGCAATAGTCCCAGAGAGTCTTGGTGTCAGAAACTTTACTAAAGAAAAGACACTATGAGGGTAACCTCACAAAAATTTTGTCTTTGGTTCCTTCGCTAGAACCAGACCGCATTTATTAACATTTTAATTCTCGAGGCAAGTCTCTGTTTATAGTTAAATCTGTCTTAATCGTTGTTTTGCTTCAGTTATGAATATTTTCACTGGAAGCACAGACTACGAGAAGGGTTGGTCGAATGAGGAAATGGCCAATATTTATGAACATTTTGCAACCTACCACCGTCCCCTTAATTATGTTTTGCTATATTTGTTTTGTAAATTGAATCCTCGCGAGGAACTTTATTACTTTCTCACCTTACAGTCTAGTTTAATAACAAATAAAATAAATAGTAAGTAAATAATAAAATTTTTGCTGCTTATATTTTTGATGTGTTTATCTTCAAGAGATATTGTAGTGACAATAATTATCTAAGTTATATTGTTTCATTTATATGAGCAGTCGGTACAGCATATAGCGGTCATAAAATCGCTAATTTGATTATTCAAGAATTTATTCAAAATTTCAACATTAAATTGTGAATTATCAACTAAAATATCTAGAAAATAAGGCCCATAAGACCTAGGTATGCTATTTTATTAATTATTAACATTTTTAGAATAAAACAATTAAAATTTGGCAAGCCAGTTACATATCTTCGTCCACACTCCAAACACGCACTCCGCGGTTAAATAACTGTTGGGGCAAAGGCACATCTTGTCCCAGGGGACAAGCAGGGCATGGTAACTCCTGCAACAGATTCCTCGGCACAGCCGAAGCCACTAGTCTAGGCAAGGCCATCACCACCAGCTTCCAGGCCTTGGAATGGAGACTGCAGGTGCCTTTTCCATCAGCCTTACAGGTGCTTGGTAAGGCGTATCCACCCTAAATATCAGAACCATCCTTGTCTTCGCTGTGACTCGTAAGGTCTATCGACACACCAATTTTTAAGCAAGACCTTCGCCTTACCTTCTGTGCTACCTAGCCTTTAGTGGCTCTCCATATTGTTATTCTTTAACAGAATTTGGTACCAGGTTCATGGTAACTGAATGTTGGCCATTTCCTCATTCAACCAACCCTTCTCGTATTCTGTGATATTCCAGTGAAAATATTCATAACTGAAGCAAAACAACGATTAAGACAGTTTTAACTATAAACAGAGACTTACCTCGAGAATTAAAATGTTAATAAATGCGGCCTGGTTGTAGCGAAGAAAGACAAATTTTTGTGAGGTTACCTTCATAGTGTCTTTTCTTTAGTAAAGTTTCTGACACCAAGACTCTCTGGGACTATTCCAAAAATGCGCCGGTTTATTTCGTCTCAGAATTCACTCAATAATTTGTAGAAATTCCAAAAAAGTAACTAAATGACGTTAGCGAAAACTCAAGAAATTGTGAAAGCCGCCACTGGAAGTTTAGTTTTCGGAGATGTCAAACAGCGCTGAATTGACGCCCGCGAAATTTAAAATTCCAATTTTCAACCGGTCCTCCCGTTTTAAGAAGGGGGCATTTCAGGTCCATTTTTTTTTTCATGCGTAGAGGACACTGAGGCCCATTGACCGTATTACTCAGATTTGGCCGGAACCAGTTTCAGGAGCAAACAAAAAATAAAAACACTTTTCCCGTGTTATTTCCCTATACGGCGCCTGGAATGAAACGGACGGTATTTAAATACTTAGAAAAGAGTATTTTTAACAACACTGGACAAGTGACCGATAGACAATGAAATTTCTGTAATTTTAACAATAAACAGAGCCCTAACATCGATGTTAAAAGTTACAGAATCACCCCCTAAACCCCAAATTCGTTCAGAAACAAATCTACCAACATTACAAAGAATAAATGACATAAATTATCGTTTTAACTTGCCTGCAATGACTTCTGTGTTAAGCGACTGAATAAGGGTTGTCAACCTTAAATCATTGATGTTTAACAATTGTGCCAACCCCAAAAATTTAAAATTACCAGTAGCTACAGTTTAAAGAAGAGATTTTGCACTGTTGTCAACAAAACCTTATCGAATCAATAGGCGCTTTCTATTTTAAGTACCACATTTATCTGAGCAGCTTCAGTTTATCTCAGCAATTTGATTGGTTCATTTGAATATTGGCCAATCAAATTGCTGAGAATAACTGAGCTTCCTCATATAAATGTGTAAAAGGAACGCGCCGTCTGTAAGCTCGTTTTAAGAAGTATATGAACTGAAACAGGTCTGCCAACATCATAAAAATTGATCCGTTACAATGACGTAATAACATTAATAATCCTGTTAACTTGTCTGAAACGACTGCTTTAAGGCGCTTTCCTTTTACACATTTATCTGAGGAGCCTCAGTTAATCTCAGCAATCTGAGTGGTACATTTGAATACTGGCCAATCAAATTGCTGAATTAGGTGAGCCTTCTCAGATAAATGTGTAAAAGGAAAGCAGCTCATTTATCCCAGAAACCTAAGTTAATCTCAGCAATCTGATTGGTCAAAATTTAAATGAACCAATCAAATTGATGAGATTAAGTCAGGTTTCTGAGATAAATGTGCAAAAGGAAAGCGCCTCTATTAAAAAACTAAATCAGAGTTGTCAACCTTAAAGCATTGATCTTTAACAATTGTGCCAACCGCTAAAACTTAAAATCCCCAGTAAACATAGTTTAAAGCTTGGTTGAGTATAGACATGGTTAATCACTCCGCACATTTTTGATAGTCACTGTATACGTCAAAATGACGTCACGCTGTGCAAAATTACATGGGGCGAGATATCCTTTTTTGACATGTTAGAAGCCTTCAAAATGTTTCGGCTCAGGGTTGGTCCCTGGGAATGTCTAACCACGTCTATACTAAACCAAGGTTTAAAGAAGGTAATTTTATGCACTGTTGCCGAAAACTTAACTGAAACAGGTCTACCAATTTTACAAAAAATGAACTACATCAATTATTATCGTTTTAACCTAGCTGCTATCCATTTTCACATTTATCTGAGAAGGCTCACTTAACTCAGTAATGTGATTGGTTCATTTGAAGATTGACCAATCAAATTGCTGAGTAAAGTGAGCCTTCTCAGATAAATGTGTAAATGGAAAGCAGCTCTTGTTTTAACTTGCCTGCAGCGACTAAATCAGGGTTATAAGTATAGTAGGTACAAGGAAGATAATTTTGCATTGTTGCCAACAAAAAATAAACCAAATACACGATTCCACCGACCTTACTTAACTTTAAGAGAGTCTAATGGCCGATCCCACGGACCAAACTTATCACTTAAGTTAGACTTAAAAATGAAGAATGACGTTTGCCTTATGGTATAAACGTCATAATTGTCATTTTAAGGCTCTCTTAAAGTTAAGTAAGGTCGGTGGAATCGTGCATTAAAATGACAATAATGACATTTATACCATAAGACGAACATCATTCTTCATTTTTAAGTCTAAGTTAAGTGATAAGTATGGTCCGTGGGATCGGCCATAAGATTCTCAACTAAAACAACTAGAACTGTCAGAATGACGTCACCTAACACACAAATATTAATCGAATGGTACCGATGCAGTCTACCAAATGATTAGTCGCGGTGGGGTGGGCATTGTCAAAGTCCCCGACTGTACTAGAAACAAAATATGAGAAAAAAAGAATATACAATGTGTTTTAGAATTATAGGTTCAAATTTAAAACCAAAGCTTCCTTACATGACATAGTCAGCCGATAACTGTAACGCGGGGCTTCCAGCGCCAACTTTGCAAAAATAAATGATAAAAATGACTGACTAGTTCCAAAAAAGTGACCCAAAAAATGACCTCGGTAAATAAGAAAATGACAAGAAATTAAAGAAAACTGATATAATATTCGAAAGTAACCCAAGTTAACACAATTTTATTGCACATATTGCAAATAAACAATTTCTAAAACTAAAAACTAAGGAATCTTTTGTTTCTTGACCAGAAAATTATCATTTAAAGTATATTTTTTTAATTTTCTTCTCCAATTCATGAGTGTCTTTTTTCAGCGGATCATATTCCAATTTCTTGTTATTAGAACCCGCGAGAAGGCACTTAACAACTTGAACACCCCCTAAGTCATTGGTTTGTAATGCTTTTTGACAGCTTTTTTCAGTGGCGTGACGTTCTCTTTATCAGTGGCGTAGAGTGGGATCCATCAATAACTTATCATTTGAGGAGAAAATCTATTTTGGCCCAAAAAAAAGACAATAAATGACCTAGATGTGAAAAAAATGACTTTAAATGACTACTAAAAAAATAAATGACTATAAATGATTTAAATGACTTCACTGGAAACCCTGCGTCACTTCGATTTCATGAGTGGATATTATCAGATACCGATCACTCTAGTATGTGTCATATTAGTTTTAGTAGTAGAACTTATTAATTAAAATTCTAAAGCAAGAAATCCAGAAAAACAGAACAACAGGAATTACCTGTTAACTTTCTAGCTGCATTAAAAGACAAAGAATTGCAATTATAGAATGAAAATAAGCAGCGATTCTTACCAGATTCTTTGATATGTATCCTCGCCAGTCCTGACAGTAACTCCAGAGCGGCCAAAGACACATTCAGATCCGTCTTCCACGAAGAAATAAGTCGATGACACACCAAATAAGTGGCCCTAACGAAAAGTGCGTGAGCCGAGTCTAAAAAGAAGACAAACATCAACCAAAAGGTTATCAAAATAACACAACGAAAAAAAAGAACATACCTATGGGTAACAAATCAAGCGAGTCTGTTGCACCGAAATGTTCAGGAGAAGTTGAACGTTCACAACTGCTCATGCTCATGGTACTGCCAGTATCCGACGCTACATAAGCCACAAATCACAAGCAATGCAACACGAAATCATAAAAAACAAGTGCTGGATAAGCTTATTGTGGTGGTGAGTGAAACTATTGAACGAACTTACCAGAACTTAGTAGGTTACTGGAGGTTTCTGTTGGGGGCTGGGTGACTTGTTCCACTTTTTCGTAAATTGATGAATCTTGGACGCACAAGAATAGGCATCCTAGGAGCATGTGAGTGTTTTGAGGATCCGACTCGATTTGGAGGGCGTTCATTACCAAGTTCATCAATCGGGGCTTGAGTTGGCCGAAAGTGATGGGCCTTTCTAAGGAACCTGTCGAAATCTGTTATTTCATCATCTTGTGGAAAAAAAGTAAAAAAGGAAACTGCAATATTCAGTTTTGTCATAATTTGATAACGTGATTTAGTTTTTTGATCGTTTGTACGAATCGAAGTACATGCAGCAAATTTTCTGTTGCGTTGAGATAAGTGTAGGCCACGATTTTTGTTAAGTGGTTGGTATCTAAGGTACATTTTCACGATTTTATAGTTTGAACCACAATTACTTAACTCTTGTTGGTGTTTTCATCCATTATCGAGCTGTTGCCTAACGACAGCGTCATAATTCAGCCTGTTTTTCAAACCTCAAACCTAGGAGGACCAAAATACAAAGTGAAAAACGTAACAATTGCAATAGAAATTGTGGAAAACCCCGGTAGTGATCGCGATGAAAAATAACTTTACCTATAGCTTTCCAAAAGGAAGAAGAAAAATCTCCAAAATGCAAAGTTTTACGGAAAGGGTTGTGCACAAGCTTTGAAACCAAAATTCCGAGTCGAAACGGCCGATAATTAACAGTGACAATAATATAGACACAATAAAACGTAGCCAAACTAAAACATAAACTGATGTATAAAACAAACTTGTCTTTTTTCCTAACCCTCAAATCGAAATTCAAAATAGTGTCCGGTGTCCACTGGATAAGACACACGCGAAAAACTAATCGAGTGGATCACGTGATTCGCACTGACACCGCTTGCACTTTTCGTTACCAATGGAAAACGCTATTAGATTTCTCTCTTTGGCGAGGTACGGCAAACGGTATGGAGATATAACAGGAAACATATCTCTTTCTCTTTTAAGTTTGTACGATAATGATGTTAGATGTCAGAAAAATTACCTAAAGTTGACAAGTTGACAGTTGTTTGTAAAATAGCTGCTTAGTGCTTACAAAGTCTATTTTTGCTTATTTTGCAATATATTTTCCATATTGTTATGTTGTGGTTTTATAGTGGGATCCCATTATTAACCGTTTCGTGTTCATTTTTTGTGATTTTGGGTTTCCTTACAACAATTGGTTTCACAAAGACTAAATCAAGTTAATTTCGTTTTATTGTCAAAATATATATGTTCATTTTTTGTGATTTTGGGTTTCCTTACAACAATTGGTTTCACAAAGACTAAATCAAGTTAATTTCGTTTTATTGTCAAAATATAGCAGCAGTGCAGCAAAACAATACGCTTGAATTTAGCCCCAACTAACTAACGGGTGTCCTAAAAAAAACCGAACGAAATATTTTTGGGGACAACTCATCCATTTTTTAACCGATTTGGATGAACGTGGACTTAAATTAAAGCTAAAGAATGAGGCTATCGATTCATTCAAGAGACCACGACAGATGGCGCTGCCGTAGTAGCCTTAGCCATGCTTGTTTTAAAGGCTTACTTTACGTGCATGGGGAATGGTCAGTTAACAACCAATGGTTATGAGATAAAAATAACCTTGAAGCACGTTTACTTTTCTTCAAAAAGCTTCTTTCAGAAGTTCGTTTTGATTCACGAATTAATTTTCTGTGATTTTTTAAAAATCATGTTTTCCCTTATTTTCACGCCGAATGACCATAACTGAAGTAACAATGATGCATTTTCAGCTTAATTTTCAGTAATACAGGATCTAATTGAATGAAAACCACAAGCGGATGCGAACTGGAGGAAATTTAAAGGTTATTACTGAGAATTAAGCTCTTGTTGCTTCATTGTTACTTTAGTCATGTTCATTCTTCATGTAAAATGTGAAAACATATTTTTTAAATAATCACAGAAAGTCAATGCGTGAACCAAATTAACTTCTGAAACAAGATTCTTAAAGAAAAATTAACGTCCTTCAAAGTCATGTGAGTCTCATAACGACTGGTTGATAATTGACCAATCCCCACGCCCCTGAAATGAACCTTTGAGACAAGTATCACTAAGAGATCTATTGCAGTACCATCTGTCGTAAGTTCTTAGACAGTTCGAAAGCCTGATTCCTTGGTTTCCATTTAAGGCCAGGTTCATCCAAATCGGATAAGAAACGCACGAGTTATTACCGAAAATATTTCGTTCGGTTTTTTTTAGGACACCCGTTATAAACACTCATCACTGTTTATAATTAAAAATTTCGAAGTGCACTTTATTTGCTGTCAAAATGAGTAAGACAAAGTCACCATCGAACTGAACTTCATTTCTACTTGGACGACCACTGAGTTTTAAGGGCTGCAAACCGCAAGTTTTCCTTGGTCAAAAACACAGGCAATCAGGCGTACACGCGTCCTTAATTTTTCTATAAACACCACAAAACACGTACTTATGACAACCACGTAACCCATCGATCAGTTACTTTATCTTCTCGGTGATCGATGTTGGCCATTTAGTGTCACTTCGTTTTGCTTCCCCAATTAATAAAAATAAGTACAATTATTAATAAACGATAAATCAACAAATTTTTGTCTTTAGTGTTGATGACAACTGCAAACTGACAAATAATGCCATTATCAGTGTCAAAAATAACAATGGAAGCAAGTCATTTCTCTCTTAATTATTGTAAGGGTATGTTCTCTGTGCTTTTTATATTTGTCCACACTTCCGGTTGATTGCCGTACCTCTCCAAAGAGAGAAATCCAGTGACCTTAAATCTTAGCTAAGGACGACGCCCCCTGGTGTCTTTTTGTCACATCAGAACGAGTAGCCAATGAGGAACGCTGAAATGTAATGACAGACATTTCTGATGACAATTGATTGGATATTTCTCACTCTCACAGAATATTCTACAGGGTGAGGTCAGAAAATTAATTGGAATCGCCAATAGCTCACCGTAGTTTTAACATATTTACTCTAGTTGTAAATCTAAATAATCACAGGTTGTATGGACCACTTAAGTGAACAATTATACCAACTTAAGTACTGAATTTATGACGCTTTATTCTGGAAAAAACGCATTTAAAACGACTCATAGAGAGAAAGGATCCTTCTGGGAAGGACAAAGAAATCATATCATTCCCCTTTCATTAGAGACTTACAGTTAAGTCTTACAAGGGTCAAAAATTAATAAACCTACCCGTATTAATGAGTTCCTTGATGAAAACATTCTGGAAATGCAGCGGCAGTACCAACAAAGACGACAGAATATGTATGGACGCCCTCCTCAACTCGACTTTAGAAACATTGGAGCTCAACCTCAGGTCCTTATCAGGTAAGACAACTTCAAGAGCCGAAACGAAAACAGGCACTAGAACCCTAACTCCATCCAGGTCCAACCTGAACAAATCGGCAGAATTCATCAGGATAGCCACCATCGTCTCTCCACAGTTGGGAATCTTCAGACCCTGTTGGACGGCCAAGTAAAACCGTGCCAAATATACAGGGAGGATTTCTTCCCCCGTCTTCTTGGCACACATTATCCTGCACAGAGTTCCCAAGGCTTCAGCTTTCCCACCCTCGTACTTGTCAATTGTCAAGGTCGGTGGTAAGCTGGGAATGTCGCTTATGGAGCTCGGTTGAGAGTAGCTCTCCATTAAAACGGAACTAGGCCGTTTGCCATCGTTAGTTCTAGCCTGTTGCAGGTCGCAACCAAGGAAAGCAGCTTCGAACAACCATTCTCCGAACAGATGCAAAATGCTGTTGCATTTGGGTCTTCCAGGGGCCAAAGGATTCCTGGATTCGTTCCCGAAGGAGCTCAGTGCTAAATAGGGGATAAGAAATTTATGGGTTTATTTTGTTGGTAAATGCTTACAAGAGACGCTGGTTGCTGATGATGGTCCGGAACTTGACGTTGTTGTCGGCATTGCAGAGCTCCGACTTGTCGTCAAACCGATTAGAGACGATTTGGGGACTCCTACAACCGGTTTACTTTATTATTTGAAAGGCGAAAACTGGGTCGATATGTTGAGAAAATAAGCCAATGATATATTCATTATGTTGTTGTAGTAGGTTGGTAACAGTGTTTAGTTACTTACTTTATCTTACAAGGTGGATTTGTTGGCAACATTGGGATTCGTTCTATTTTTTGTTAAGTTGGTAGCACATTTGCAGTAGGTACCTATTTTACTTATTATGAATTTTTCAATTTGTCGCTATTGTTCTAAAGAGAAATGACGACAAAAAATAAAAATGTTTAGTAATAGGGTCGAAACTCGAAAGCGGTATCACTGAAAAGCTGACGATTTTCTTAATTCTTAGTCAGGAAACATTTGCGGTTTTACCTACCTTTCTTATGAGATAAAACAAAATATCACCACTTTGACGGCATTAGCAGGAAACGGTCACTTTGTTTGTACAACGTTCTATTTTATCGGCAAACGAATGTTACTAAATAACTATCAAGTCGATTGATAATTAAGATTAAGAGATCTCCTACAAGTTTCTTGTTTCTTTTTTTACGAAGATTGTTAACATAAAGTTGGAACTATTCTTCGTTTTCAGTTTTCACTAGATTGACAGAACCCTGCATTCGTCTTTTCAACATTTACCGGCGTCTCTCTCGTTTTCTGTTGGCATTCGTGTCCATATCTAAGATTTCATTTTCAACAAAAAGATATTACATATTAGCAATTTAGCAGTTTACCCGATTGTCGTTTGTTTTTCGTAGATGGAGTAAATGTACAAAATTTAGACTTCCGCAAGCACCACTAAACACACCTACCCGTAGGGGCTACCGTTTTCAAGCTACGACCGTTTAGAGTTTTTCACATTTCGGCAATTTTCGGGTACTTCCGGTTTTCCATTCGTTAAACCCCCATCGCCGTTCCCAATTTCATCAAGTTTGGTCAAATCCCTGTAGGTACAGTTATAGAGAAAACACAGACCTAACCAGTCACGCGGACGGTTATCAAACAACTTCACTTTTTATTTTTCCACTCTGAGTTTCATCAGGATCTGACGAAAAATGGCGATTTTTTTTCACTAAACCTAAAGAATTATTTTTCTATTTTTCAAATTATCCTAACAAGTCGTATATTTTATCAAATTGGTTTTTCAATAATAACTACATAAAAGTCGCATCCGAGAATGGGCATCCTTGAACTTGGGCGCCCGATGCCATGTCCTTTTTGCCCTAATGTGTAATACGACCCTGCATATTGGAGTCGCAAATTGCATAAAAACAGAAATTTTTAGCCAGTAATCATACTGGCCTGACGTCACCACTTGCGGAGTCTGTTGTCAAACTTCATTTTAGTGGGATGCAACCATTGAAGAACTAAAAAACAAACCAAACCAATGTCGCCAACCTTGCATGTAAAAAAATATACTTGCTCACACCTTGCAAAGTCGTCAAATTAGCGAATACAGGATGTCCCAACGGGGCGACAAAGTTCATGTATATGCCTATGTCACTAATAATAAGCAAAAGTGTGTACGCTAAGAGTTAGTGAGTGAAAATGTGCATAATTTAAAATATAAGTTTATGTACCTATTACAAGCGTGAAAGTGAATGTTTTTCGGGCGGAAAAAATTTGTATCTACTGCTTACGTCGATTTCGACCTGTGGCAGTACTGCCGGTGTATATATTTCGTGTTACGTACTACCTCGCCACAAGAGAAAAAAGTATGCATATACTGGCGGACGCAGCGAAATTACTGCAGCTGGCAGTACGTGCATCCCTTTCCCTCTTATGAAGATGTAATACGTAACTCGAGATAAATATACTGCAGCTGCAGGACAGTCCGAACGTGGCATCAGTTGTTTCCTCGACTAGCCGTGTAAATTAACTTTACGTGGCTATACGCGTGAGAAATTATACGTTTAAGGGTGCGCACGGATTCAATGAAATGCAACCAATTATACATTCTTCTTTCATTTAATCCTATGTATTTTTACTGTCACACAAATATGCCTTACGAAGACAAATTAACTTCGGAAAAAAGTAGCAGATGGAAGAGCAGTCATTAAGTTATTTAATGACTATTCAAAATTTTGTTATTTTGTTGAAATTAATTAAAGAAAAAAAATTAAGAAATTTCATTTTTTTCTTTAGTGTATTTCAGCGAAATGGCAAATTTGGAATAGTCAATAAACAATGTAAAGACTGCTCTTCCATTTGTTATTTTTTTCCGAAGTTAATTTGCCTTCGTAAGGCATAGTTGTGTGAAGTTAAAAATACATATGATTAAATGAAAGAAGAATGTATAATTGGTTGCATTTCGTTGAATCCGTGCGCACCCTTAAAGCACTCGTGACGCCTGAAAATCGCAGTTAGTCTAGGAAGAAAATATGTTATGCACCCACATGGGCGACTCGTGCAGGGGGAGCGACAAAAAATTATATTTCGTTAAATGGTACACCATATATGATTGACAATGATTTTATTATTTCATTTTTAATTTCTACATACAGAATTTGGTGAAAACAAGATTTCGTATAAAAATTGATATTTCCGATGTCTATTTCTTCCCGGAAATATTCCCATTTTAGAAACTTTCCAAACTGGTAAATTTCCGCTGACCCATCTCTATAATCTGTCCGGGATCCACACGACCGAGATTCACCCGATTTCCATGGCGATTCATTGTTGACAACAATGATTCACCATGGAAATAGGGTGAATCCCGGTCGTGTGGATCCCGGACAGACCATAGTTTGTAGCGTTAACAAGGTGCAGATGCTAGATGCAATGGAAAGTATCGTCATTTATAGAGATAGGCTCAAGAACGCCGATACAGGCCCGATCGCATATTCATCTCTGTTTAGGCTACTTTAGGGAGGATTCGTTATATTTATACGTGTTCACCCACGCGTGACCATTTCGACCTGTGATTGATCTAACTTTCACAGCCGAGGGGTGGAGCTACGCGGGTGGGCCTATAAATATTTCAGTTTTCTGGAAGGTAGAGTTGTATAGCTGCGGCTTTGATAATTAGCACATTACGTTCGAAACGCTTCAGCAGTGAAAATTAAGTGTTTCAGTGTAGTGGGGTGTTTCTAGTGATGGTGCATTTTTCCACCGAAGTTGTCCAGTGTTTCCTTTGTGAACCCTTATTATCAGAAATTAAACAGTTAAAAATTCAATATTTTGGAATGGAATGACCTGGAAGTTTTTTCATGATAGAATAGAGAATTTAATTCTAGGTTGGCCGTCTTAATAAATGCCTATGCGCGTGTTTTTCAAATTATTAGCAGTTTTAATTTCTTGCTGTGGGTTTGTTTGTTTCTGAGGTACCGATGAGAGCAGTAAAACAAATGAGTGTCTCGCAAACGACAAATTCTGCAGTGTATAATAAGGACTATGGTCTGTCCGGGATCCACACGACCGAGTTTCACCCTATTTTCATGGCGATTCATTGTTGACAACAATGATTCGCCATGGAAATAGGGTGAATCCCGGTCGTGTGGATCCCGGACAGACCATAGAATCCAAAATTGTACAGTTAACGGGTGCCTACATATTTTATTGAATAATTCCAGCATGGTTGAACTTAAAGATAGCACATACTTGACAAAAGTTGCGCAGAATACAAGTACCATCCCCCTACACGAGTCGTCCATGTGAGTTTATAGTACTTTTTATTTTTTAATTAAGCATATTTTCATTCTCCCACCGTTTTCGACATTATGACGTAGATATATTACAATATAAATGGACTGTCGCACCGATGAGGCCTCCTATAAGAAAATTGAAACTCACATGTCACCAACCCCAAAAGTCAAAGTTACTAATAGTGCTGTAGATTTTTTGGCTTACTTTTCAAGAAAAAACTGAAGCTTTGAAGTGCCATTACACTGGACAGAAAAGGAAGAAAATTCTATAATAAATCTAAACCTTTAGTAACAGAGGATGGTGCGACGCTAAAACTCTTTGCCAATCTGCGCTGGGTTGGGGGGGTAGGGGTAGGAGAATAAGTAGTAGTAGAAGGCGGAGTTGGTGCGGCCTCTTTACTCTTATCAGTGCTGCCACCTGTCACCACAGTTTCCCACCAAATAGGCTGTGCTATACCTGAACCGATGAAACGAAACAGAGACAGCACAATCAGCGTACACAACAAAAACGGAAAATGAAGATTACGAACCCAAAAAGGCGTCCACTTGACCCGCTATACCCTTGATGGCTTTCAGGAAGATAATCGGCAGGGCCTGCAAACAGGGGTGTTGGCATGGATCGTTGACGTTGTCTGTGCTAATTGCGAATTGAAGAAATTTCTGGGTTTGACTTATCACCTAAAAAATAAATGGTCTTTCAATGAAAATATCTTCATTTTGATTTATTTTATACCTCGGGTTTAGTTAAACTGACAGGATTGCCAATTGTGTTTAGAAAGCGGTACCAACTTTGCGCCACGCAGTCATTGGACATTCCTTGTACGGTTAGGTCGTCGTCGCCTGCTTAAAAATAAGAACAAATTGAGGTGTAGGTAAACCACATTGACGTGAATTGATTAAATTGGCAACCAAACATTAGGGTGATTAAATGAAGAATTATCCAGTTAATCCGTGTTTTTGAGAATTTCCCTGACATTAAATTACCTTATGAAGCAATTCAGAGCTGAAATCTAATTGGTCCTCTCAAATCACGAAAACTATTGGACCCTGGAGATTTTCAAAAACAGGAATCGACTCTAAATGTAATCCTGAATACTCTATTAAAATATGATGCTAGCGTTCTGATCCGTATACAAGATTTTAGATGGAAACTATTTTACTGACATTGTTTGCATTAGATCGCAAGGCGATCATCATTGGGACACGATGAAACAACTACTCAGAGGGCTAAATACCCCTACCTGCATTAAATTAACACTGCGTGGATTTTCTCGTCAAATAAGCAAAATGTGTTTGTGTCTCTCACTTTGGAATCCATGAGCAGCTTATTGTGGGCTTCTCAGCATAGAATATCCGAACGTGCGACACATTATTAAATCTTCTATATGTTGTACTTAACTGCTGCGTTGATTAAATGAAGAATTATATACAATAATAATAATAATAATATTTTATTCAAACTTCTTGGTATACGAAATAAATGAGTAACAAATGAGATTAGTTAATAACAGAATTTTGAATCTCAAGAATGACGTTCAGCTTCCCCCTGCACATACCACAATAAAGTGGAAATCAAGTGGATCTGATCTTCTACATCAACCTTGTAAAAGAAGAGAAATAATAAATAATTACAGCAATTAAAGTGAATATTGAGCACAGATAATAACACAGAGATAAAGCCGTTTATACACGACAGTGAAATATAGTGACACCTGCAGGACACCCATGGATCCGAATAAAAAGAAGACAAAGTTATACCAAAACAAAAATTGCAACAAAACGCTATAACGAAACCCGACCATCCGCAACTAGTTCCATAACCCTGGCTTTAAATTGTTCGTGACTGAGTGACTTGACATTTACAGGGATGGTGTTCATAAGTTTACAAATATTATACGAAAAAGAGCCCTTGAACAACTGGGTATGATGCCGAGGAATGTTGATTAAATCTTTGCGTCTTAGATTTAGATTGTGAACATCAGTTCTAAAATTAATTTTTTCAATAAGATGCGGGGGAGTATTAGTATCAATAATTTTTTTGAACAAACAAGCCGAATGCAGAACTCTCTTTGTCGCATATCTAACCATTTTAAGTGTTTAAGACGAGCATACACGCATTGCCGGCGACTCACACCGAAAATGAAGCGCACGCAGGCATTTTGTGCGCGCTGTATCCTGTTTGAATCCCGCTGATCCAAACATGTATTTATAGACTACATCTGCAAAGTTAAAATGAGATAAAACCAAGGAATTACATAGAATTATCCTCATCTCAGTGTTAAGAAATTCCTTGTTGCTATACAGAAGCCGAAGAGCAGAGAAAGCCCTAGATATGCATTGATTGATGTGAGATCTGAATCTCAAATCAGCGTTGAAAATTAGTCCCAGATTTCTTGCCTCCAAAGTTGGGTAGATAGGTGAGTTATCGACAGACAAAGAAATATTACCCCTTACTTCTTGGCAAGCTGTGGTATTTCCAAATACGAGTAACGTTGACTTATTAGCGTTCAATTTGAGACCATGCGAACAAGAGAATGAGATAACACGGTTTAAGTCATCCTGCAACTGCCATAAAGCCAAGTCCAGGTCATCTTTATGAAAGGAAATATACATTTGCGAATCGTCTGCATAGAAGTGATAATTACAGAATCGAAACCGTAACTGGAGCTGAGAGACATATAAGGTGAAGAGAAGGGGTCCTAAAATGGATCCCTGAGGAACACCTGAACGAATTTTACGCGACGTAGACAGTGCATTATGTATTTTGACACGCTGAAACCTTGAGCAAAAATAGTTTTTAAAGAAGAGACAAGTCGACTGATGAAAACCCAAATAATGAAGAATGGAAAATAGAATATCATGATCTAGCGTGTCAAAAGTTTTACTAAAATCAGGGAGTAGCATCAATGTTATCTGGTTACTGTCCCAAGCACTAAGTATGTCATCTGTAATCTTTAGGAGAGTAGTAGAACAGCTATGGCTCGATCTAGTTGGAAATTATTCAATGCAGGTAGGGGTATTTAGCCCTCTGAGTTTCACGTCACAATGATGATCACCTTGCGATCTCCTGCAAACAATGTCGGTAAAATAATTTGCAACTAAAATCTTGTATAATTCTTCATTTAATCCGCGAAATGAGCCACCAGCAGCACACTTCACCATGACTCGTAATCAGGGTGATCATTGAAAGCAATTTTATGGTCAACTAATTTGATACCTATTTTTAGTTCGGGGAACGCAGGTCCATACATAAAACCGAGCACCTTGGAAGTCAAGACCAAATTAACCCGATTCCATTGTTCAATCAAGGCAACTCGATGGCGCCAATTCATGCAGCACTCCCTCAGCGTCTTCCAAAGAGGTGGAGAGGGAAAGCACTGGGCACAAGCGATGAGCCAAATCTGAAATTTTTGAAACGGTTGTTGACCTTACTGGGTCACTAGATTTCTGCTATTGCATGGGTAAGGCAATCGGCAAAGATAAATAGAGACATTCCTTTTTTAAAAATGGAGAAATTGACAGTGTATCTCACTTGCACTCATTGAAATTTATCTCCCATCCTTTTCAAATTGGGGATGCCGTTTCCGGGAGGTGTCCTTACCTTCCTAAATAATATATACATCGAGTGGCGCTAACCTTACTTCTAGCCCAGCGACATCTGGTGACAGTTTTTGCAATGTAAGACAACTTGTCAAGAAAAGATGATCGTGGCGGTTTTTTGTCGATTTTGGGTGTTGAACGGCAAATGCTTAAATGTGATTGGTGTATTTGCCCATTTTCTGGATTGTTACCTAACGACAATGTCACATCGCTGTCTGTCAAAAGTTTCAAAGAAGGACGCATTGAAACTGACAGGAGTTTGACGTTTTCATTAAACAAATTTCTAGGAAATTTAGAAAATGGACCAATCACAGCTGAATATTTGTGTTTCAAACCGCTAAATCGATAAAAAACGGCTTGTAAGTCGTGACGTTTCATAGGGGGTGACAAGCGACAGCTGTCAAATGATGGAACCTCTTGTCATTCGTGGTGGTTAACGCCACGACTCATGATCTAGTTACTTATGAAAACATTCAATAGGAAAATACAGAAATCTTCCGGCCATCGCCATCTCATGATTTGTGTGACTTATGGCCGATCCCACGGACCAAACTTAAGTTAGACTTAAGAATGAAGAATGACGTTTGTCTTATGGTATAAAAGTCATAATTGTCATTTTACGGCTCTCTTAAGTTAAGTAAGGTCGGTGGAATCATGCATTAGGGTGTAATTCCAAGTCAGTTTGTCAGTCAGGTGATGACGTAAGTCTAGTTAGGTGCACAACTCAGCAGGGGTCGTTGCTTGCAAATTTTTGCAGATTTCTTCAATATTACATCTTACTGGCAACTATTTTCATCCTATAACCATATACAGTGTGTCTCATTTTAACTGGAACCACCCAAATATTTCGGTTAATTTTAACCGAATCAATGCGTTCTTTTTTCTGCATGTACAGCTCCAAAATCTGCACCTGTTTAATACTAACTTTTTTTATAAACCGAAACCCCAGCCTACTGCGATTTAATAAAGAGGCCAAAAATGACGAAATCGTATTAGGCATTTTTTTCTCGAAAAATTTTATAAAAAAAAGTTGCTCAGGATCGCTCCAAATGGCTAAATCCGAAGTTTCAGGAAAAAATAAAAATGTTGAATTTCTTGAGGAAGAATCATAAAATAACGAAAACGTCAATATTTTTGCAACATAACGGGTGATGTGAAATAAAAAAACAATGGAAGCGCATATGTTTGCTGTTTATTACGAAAGAGCATTGGGTTCAGGCAGTACCACTGATAATAACTCGCGGCCGCGAAATACAATTTGCGGCCGCGACTTAAGCCGCTAGATAGAACTTGCGGCCGCGAGTTCAGCCGCGAAATAGAACTTGTTGCCGCGAGTTTTGACCGCGAGATAGAACTTGCGGCCGCGAGATACGTCCAGTTTGTGGCGAAATTAGCTGTAGATAAGTAGGTACCTATATTATTTTATTATGAGCAAAATGTCAAATTTATTTGAATAATGCCAGCAATTAAATCTGTTATTTTATAGCAGATGTTAATGTGTTGCTAAAATAGCGCTTTAACCGTAAGGACAGATAAAATAAACATTTTAACAGTAAGGGTACCTAGATAAAATAGCGCCTTTAGCAGTAAGGATAGATAAAATAAGCATTTTAACAGTAAATGTAGATAAAATGAACGCATTTTAGCAACGACTATTGAGAAAACAATTAAAGCATGCAACAGTTAAAATTAGTCGCCACCAACAATAGCCAAAATACCACATTGCCTTAATATCTTAATAATAATAACTGATATGTTTAATTGATTTTGTTTATTTTTAACATCCGCTATAAAATAAAATAGAATATTATACACGACGATAAAGATGCTTTATAGACTTATGAAAGACAGCCCACTCGCTCCTTCGTCGCTCGTGATCTAACACCTTTCATTCGTCGATAAAGAATCTCTTTATCGTCTTGTACAATATTTTCAAGGTAAATCGAGTCTTACTGCTGAGAGGCATCTCGCGGCCGCAAGTTCTATCTCGCGGTCAAAACTCGCGGCAACAAGTTCTATTTCGCGGATGAACTCGCGGCCGCAAGTTCTATCTCGCGGCTTAAGTCGCGGCCGCAAATTGTATTTAGCGGCCGCGACTTATTATCTGTAGTGTTGCTTGACCCCAATGCTCTTTCGTAGTTTGTGGCACATTGCAACAGATTAGTTGGGGTGTCTCTTGAAATTGTTGAGAAAAACGAAAATCTTACACTATTTTAGTAATTTCAACTTTTTCTGCGATTGTTAATTTTTATCCATCCATAGCCGATAGCAAATGTCAAATCAATACATTTCAATTGCTTTTTTATTTCACAGCACCCATTATGTTGCAAAAATATTGAACTTTTCGTTATTTTGTGATTCTTCCTCAAGAAAATCAACATTTTTATTCTTTCCTGTAATTTCGGATTTAGCCATTAGGAGCTATCTCGAGCAACTTTTCCTTATAAAATTTTTCGATAAAAAAATGCCTAATACGATTTCGTCATTTAGGCCTCTTTATTAAATCGCAGTAGGCTGGGATTTTGGTCTATAAAAAAAGTGAAGTATCACGCAGGTGCAGATTTTGGAGCTCAACATGCAGAAAAAAAGAACGCATTGATTCGGTTAAAATTAACCGAAATATTTGGGTGGTTCCAGTTAAAATGAGACACACTGTATATAAGATCACACGATATGTCAAGGAACTTGCGTGTATATATGGTTATAGGATGAAAATGGTTGCCAGTGAGCTGTAATATTGCAGAAATCTGCAAAATTTTGCAAGCAACGACCCCTGCTGAGTTGTGCACCTAACTAGACTTACGTCATCACGTGACTGACATAAACTGACTTGGAATTACACCCTAAGTTAATTTATATCAAGATACCTCAAATAGAACGCCGAGAACCCTTTCACACAACTGATCCGCTATGTCATCTGTAATTGCTGGTGGTGACAGCAACGTATCGTTGATGGCCAACAGAAACAAAAGAAGGGCTTCCCACGTTTCACGTTCCAGCAACCTTGATTCATGGGCTATCTGCTGGAGAGTTCTCAGTACTCGGTGGCACAGAACTGCTTGTCGATTAATAGTATCCAGTCCTACGAATATATTTTTTTTTAATTTACAGAATTAACAGTGAACAAGATAAAAGGCAAACCTACCTAAATCCTGATATAGAAAAGGCCAGTCTTGCAAAAACACTCGAAAATTTTAATTACAGCAAAAAAATGAGAGAACTTACCTTCCCCTTTCCTAGGAATAAATAGATAATGAAGATGGGCAATAATTTTCCTTGCGTAAATGTTGGGGTCTTCTATAATCGGACGAGGCACACAGATTTTGGGGGTTAGCAAAGCAGACAACCATTCACAGTAGACATTTACACAATCTTTAATCGCTTCATGTTCAGAAAGTGGCAAAGAAAGACCGAAACATAGGACTTCCATGCACCATTGCACCTAAAACCATTATAAAAATTCATATGCAGCGAGAAACTTTTAATTTGCAACATATTGTACGTTCAGGCAGCCAACATTTCAACGCGTTGACACGCGGATTTTAAAATGCAACATACAAAATATGTTGCGAATTAAAATAACGTCAGTGTATGATAATGTTTCACCTCTTTATCAGTGACTAGAAGACTGGGCTCCGCCGGTTGAGTAATCCCCAAATTACTGGCTAGTTGTCGGACCACACCCAAAGTGACTTCCTTGCTTGTCGGTAATCCAAATTTTTCCAAAACGTTCTGGTTTTCGTTGTCGCAGCTGTGAAGGGTTAGATTTAAAGAGGTCCATTCTGAGTACATCCCCTTGCTTTCGCTGCTTTCCTAAACAATTTTTTTTAGAAAATTGTATTGTTTTTCGTTGAATTCACCTTTAGGTTCATACGATTAAATAATCCAATATTCATATGCGAGCCTTATTTAGTTCTTTTCTTCAAATTGAAGACAAATGCATTACTGCAAAACAAACAGGTCAATAAACTGTCAATGTGACAATTAATGACAGGCAGATGTTAGGGAACCAACACTTTAGATAGAAAGTTACTACTTTCGTCATTAGACACCAGTGGCTTTGTACACTGCTCGCCAAAAAAAATCGCCCACCCCAGAAGTACAGTAGGAGTGTGTTCATAAATGTTACCCGATGACTCTTGGATTACTTCCTATCTTCGTTTTACTTTTAAAGAAGCCATCTTCTATCTCTTTCTAGTTAATCCTGAGGTTAGCCAGGGTAACATTTACGAACACAGCCCTGGTTCCGTCGGCGTGACACATTCGCCATGGTTGGGGGGTATGCGCGCGCATACCTGTTGTATCGCTTTCACCACTTTGACATTGTTGACATATGGACACCAAACTTAGGCAATTCTTCAAACACCCCCACCAGTGCCCGACGGGCGACCTATTGATGATTTCAATAATTCCATTGCATGAAGGGAGCCAGTCTACGCTGTAGGTAAAACAGTCCACTTGTATTATCGGCTCTGTCAGTTTTGAGATTGCTGTGACACAAGAATGGCAAATAATGACTATCAAATAAATTATTTGTCACAAAATGACGATGAGAGCATCCAAAAGCACCAGATGTAGTGCATTAATCACCAAAATTGGCAACCCTTAAGAGTGACGTCCTTTATTTTCGTTTAATCACGTTGTCTGGACGCTTATCTTTGAAACGGGGAGATGGTCTCACCGGGGAGATGCAACTTATCTCAACATAGAGTTTCCCCGAACCTATTTTTGAACATAAATGAGATTTTGGCGCATGGCAAGAATTGAACGGTGACAATTGAGACGAAAATTAAAAATAACTATAAAATTACCCGAATTTTTGAGGTTTTACTCGTGTGATAGTTTATTCTTTATTTAAAGTTAAAGTATACAATATACATATTTCAAAAATTATATAATTTGTCGGTTTTTGATTTAACTTTCTTTTCTTTTTTATTTGTTTGTATATTGAAATTGAATTTTTGTGTACACTGTACCTACATATTACATAATGCGTATATAACTTTCATATTTCTTATTCAAAATTTCATTAGTTTGTAGGGTTGTCAGTTGTCAGGCTTTCATACAATGATCCTAAAAAAGTTATGTTACTTCTTATTCAGTCTTATAATTACCTATGTAGTAATTTACATATAAAGACTGAACTCTGTTTCTATTTAGGTAAATCAAT
Organism: Pycnomerus fuliginosus; assembly: GCA_963924575.1. Taxonomy (NCBI): domain Eukaryota; kingdom Metazoa; phylum Arthropoda; class Insecta; order Coleoptera; family Zopheridae; genus Pycnomerus; species Pycnomerus fuliginosus. The sequence continues at coordinate 20,132,947 of OZ004622.1, forward strand.
AATATAAATTAACACTTACAAAACTGCTTTTTTTTTCTTTTTACTTCATATTTTCCTTATCAAGTGTGAAAAATACAAACATTTCTGCGATTAAAATTAATATCAATTTTATTTGCTAATAATTTTGGACAATATTTTGTCTAAATGCTCTCCCAGCCAATAAATCTACATTTCCTGTTCCGACATATTGATTTGCAATGGAATCATGCCCTGTTCTTCATTTTCATCGAAATACCACTAGGATTTTGTTGCAGCTTGTTGCACACGCATGCGTATTCTAACCTGGGAACTGGGTTATTGACCAAGGGAGATTGAATCTCATAGGTTTTCCGTAGCTCACTATGCAGCTGAGAGCGGCGTGTTGCCTGAATCTCACCGGTGAGATGATCTCCCCGTTTCAAAGATAAGCCTCCTGGAGTAAATATTCATAGATGTTCGTTTCTCTTTTATTAAAATCATCAATAGGACTTCCTTTCGACTTTTTTTCAGATTCGTAATAAAATCAGAAGCGTGTTTTCTTGGGGGGAGGCCTACACATTCCCTGCCTGTATGTAATATGATAAGTAAATGTGACTATGTTTACACGCATTTACGCATCTATCCAACATCTATCTGATGAGGAGCCCAAGGATGAGGAGCCTGACAATCTCAGTAATACGCGATATTAGCGATAACGTGAAACCACCATCTTTGTTGTGTATGGTCATAGTCACTGAAGCCAAAGAAACAGAGATTTCAATGAGCAAATTTAAGAAAATGGCATATTTTTCTGCAAATTCTTTATTTACAGTCAGTATCCTGCTTTTTAAGACATTTAATATTGATAATTTGAAGAATTGTTATCGATTACTTAAATCGTTATATGATGTCTACAATGGGCTTTGTGCTGAAATAATTGAATCTACTCAATGAAATTCTCACTTTGTTTAGCTTCATTGCCATGGTAACAACCTCAACCTAGCCCAACAAAGACGGCGGACCTACGTCACGCTAATAGTCCGCATTTCATTGGTCAATATTCAAATGAACCAATCAAATTGCTGGAGGCTCTGTAAATGGAAAGCGCCAAGAATCGTTTGTATCAGCCACAGCTGATTCCTGTCAATTGGCTGTCACTTTGACAGTTCGGACTTTGACAAGTAAATAAGTGGGTCATCCTCTTGTTTATTGTTAATTAGTATGTATTAACAGTTTAATTACCTATTTTTATTATTTTTAGTCTGAAAAATTCATAATCCTTAACCCCAATTCACTGTCATTCTTTGTTTCAGTGAATTAACAACTCGGACAACTATGGACACAACAGCAACACCACTGCAGCCCGTCTCAGTAAATATTCGCTAAGCACGTTGATGTCGCATGAGAATCTCCACTGTAAATATTTGAATCACTTAGTTTTAAGTTTAGTCGCTTAATAATTTAGAAACTGCTGATAAAATGTTGTGAATGCTAATTTCATGTTTATTGCTTTATTATGCAAGCCGTGTTTGAATATTCTCCATGCCAAAAGGTATGCTATTGTAATGCCGTTTAGTCCGGTTACATCTATTTTTACACAATGTGAGAAAAATATCAGAGCTGTTGTAGTTAAATCCAGAAGTGCCTGAGCCTGGGATTTGATTTTTTAGGAGAGCCACTGGGTAATAATTTGTTTTTTCTTCCTACATTCACTTCAGTTAAACAATAAACTACATTTCGCCCAAATTCGAATAATTTCAAAAAAATTGGCAGTCTCGGCAGCTGGTTGAAACTTCTACTTTTTCACAGAATTTGAAAATATATCATTTAACTTTAACCAAGTCAGAATCTGTGAGTCAGAGGTCGGGCGTGCGGGCGGGTTGTCGTTCGCTGATGCTGTCGTGCGCATTACGCCCGACGCTCATTTACTAAAATTTAAAATACAAATGTTTTTCACCTCTAAAATGAAATTTTTTTAAAAAAGTGGCCCTAAGATTTTCGATCCGGTGATGCCACATCCTCGAATCCGATTGTAAGAATATGCTTTTTTAGTAAAATAAAATCAAAAAAAGGTTTTAGACTCGAAAAAAACTCAGCTATGAATCAAATCCGGTAATAAAAATATACAGTCATAGGATAGTTTTCTTTCACGGCACCGTTTTTTGGCCAAAAGGGCACCATTTTCAGAAACAGAATTCGAAGAGCCTTCATATGGCGAAAAATAGGGGTTTGTATTTAATTTTTCAAAGTTGATGTGCCAAAAAGGCGTGATCACAGACTTTTTTCAAAAAACACTTTTTCGGATTCCCAGGATCCTAAAACGTAAAGATTAGATGTGATTCGATTTTATTAACTTGCTGCGCTGAAGCGTAGAAGTTAAAAGAAATGTCGTCCAGAAGGATTATCGTGCCGTCGTGGCGCTGGGTGTGTTTGTGTTAGTGCCGTATTGAAACATATTGAAAGCAACGTTGCCATTTAGCGGTCAATCAATTATGACCACCCGATATATACAGTCCGTGTATGTTTGGTTGCGGAATAGCCGGCATGGACTTATTTTTGAAAATCTAAAGTGGCCGTTACTTGACTTCCGCTCGATTATGATGGGTTTGGAACATGTTTTTTACTTAGTTAGGTAGGTATTAAAAAAGATCTCAGGTCTTTTACGTTTATCTTTTAGGGTTTAGTAATTTTTGGATTATTTTGATCTTCTTTTAGATCTACTTTCGATACTTTTTGCACGATCTTATATTTTAGTTTTGCAGCGTTCTGGGGACACCAACAACATTACCAAAATTTCTACGCTCGCGAAGCAGTTACTGAAATCGATAGAAAAAATCTAATTAATCAGTCCTGGAAACGCACTAAAGTGGTTTTTGAAAAATGTCTGCCTGTCCGTATGTATATCTACAGCATCAAACTAATATGTATAATTTGTTAACAAAATCGGTTTGAGTGTTTATTGTGGACTATTCTTCATAGATTCCTACAATAAAAACCCGACCTATAAATCCTCTGAACGGTCAGCTGTGTAATGCGGACTTTCATTTTGGCTAGAAGCCCGCTTTTTAAATATAATAATAATAAATGTATTGTTTAGAAAGATTTACATCTTATAACAAGGATAGTCTTAAGCGCTTTTTAAATATAAATTTATCATTGCGGGTAGACGACCGGTAACGGCTGGCTGTATCCAGCCGGTAAATTACGTGATGTGTGAGGTAGGAGTGGTAGGACGTATTCTTCACATACATTTCAGCTGGTTGTGTGGAGTGGGCCACGCTAACTTTTTTAGACCGGAGTTCAAATATGGACGGGGCTAATTTTTTGCTATTTTACAAATTCTATAGAATTTTCTACCATCTCCGAGATTGCCAATTTTTTTATTAGTTATTGCCTATTTCGTATGTACTTATAGTGTTAGTGTTTGTATTTTCGGGCTGTAACGAAAATAGGATAGGTATTAAAATATCCCAAAAATCTTAAAATGCATACCTATACCGGGTATGCACCTTTTGTGACATTTCTTGGATCGCAGAACAATTGCTCATTAATCTAATTACTAAATTGTTTATCTCTGTATTGTTAAAGCAAAGCATATAATAGGAGAGTTATCAGCAACCGTGAATTCTGTAATTTTCCGTTAAATGAAATAATGAATAATAAATTAATTATGATGGTAACACGTGTTGGGTTCCTTCAAAATAAACTGATATTATTGTTTTTTAAAATAGTGGAGCGATTAACAGACTCATTACATTGAAATTATATAGTGGGGGGAGCAAGTTACTTAGCATAACTACACTTAACTTAATTAATAGTGTCCAAGCAGTACGAATTGCTCTACCCTGATGTTTAGTGATCAAACACTCAAAAATGAATAAGCATTATGGGGCCATCAATGGCTGTGGATATGTGAGTGACTTTAATTTTTTATCTGAAAATTTTGATTTTCTTTATTAACTGAATAAATTAAGTATAATTATGTATGTAGCCTTAATTTTTTTAAGACTGGTACGTACTTAAAGCTTCAATTTTTATCTTTAGTTTTAAAAATCCATGGAAAATTCCTCTGTTAGTGATCAATGAAAAATTTGTCACATAACAACACGTTTCCGATAAGACTATTTGAACTTATACTAGTAAGATTAAGAATTCCACACATTCTCTACCTATATCGAGACCTATACTTAGGTTCATAGGTACTGGTAAGGTATAGCTTTTTATGTTTGTTCCTTTTGACCACTTTAGCTATATTTTCACAATGAATTGCATTAACGATAACCCTCTAATCAAGCTGATGGTGTAATTTCATGATTATCTTTATTTCACGTGTTACGTGTTTCTCATTCTCATGTTACCAATTATACAGATCGTGGATCCTGTTGAACATTTTTGTAAATGTTTGTTTTCCTTTTGGAAGACCTCTGACTGGTTAATTTAGTGGTAAAAGAAGGAACAAAGTTTATCGGAAATGTTTTACATTCGTGTCCAAGATAGTGACGAGAGGAAACTTACTGGTTTTGGTTTGATATGGGATGGTTTTTGGTTCAGGGACGCCCAATATGTTTTGATCGAGTTTAGTTTTTCATTGTGTTTCGTTTAACTATTTTTGCTTAAGTTCATAAGTTTATTCGATCTTTTTCCTGAAATCTAAGTACCTACATAATGTAAATGACATTTTGTATTCTGTTCTGTGTACACGACTCATATGCTTAAAAAGGTGCAACGTTACAGCATAGAAATTGTGCATTCTTGGAGGAGCGCGTTAATTTCTACTCGTAAAAAAAGTACCACTTTACTCACTTGTTACATACGTAAAATACCTACCACATTTCTTTCTATTATTTTATTTGCACTAAGCAAATTGAGAGCTGAAGCTACCCACAAGACGCAATCCTACTGTTTAGTTTTTTATTTAAAAGTTAAGTAAGTATTTTCATCTAACAAAGTTAATTACTTACACTAAAGGAAAGCTAGATTATGCATATGTGTATGTCGTGCAAAAAAAAAGGATACCAGGGTCAGGTCAGGTCAGATATTTTTTCCTGTTGTGTTACGGGCTTTCAGTTACTACTTATACTGCCCCTGCATCCGTTAGAAAATGATTCTATATTAAGTACGTTTTAAGTGAAACAAGTGTACATTAAAGTGATAAAAAATAGATAGAGCGCTTTGCATGTGGATGTGAAGGTGTAGCAATATGTACAGGGAATAATGTCGCCATATTTTGGGAGGTGATTCCACAGCTAAAAATATGAGGAAAAGTTCATATGAACAGATGTCCGAAGGGGCCTCCTGGGGGCGCTACAGGGCTTAGAAGGTATCTCTCAAAAACAGGTATTTATTAATTATTTTTGAAACTGTTGGAGCTAGAATGACGAAATTTGGGTTCTGAGGTAATTTTGGGGTGACAAATTATCTGTTGGGAACAAGACAGGTGATTGACGACCATAGGCGTGCGAAACGGGGGGCTTAGGAAAAAAATTCCCACAACTTTTTTTCTCTAGTTTTCTTGAACTTTTGACTTTAGATAACAATTCTGTAAACGATTCTACATAAAAAAGGTACTCATGATACTAAGTCATAGGATCAACCGTTTTCAAGAAAAACGCGATTAAGGGTGCGCACGGATTCAACGAAATGCAACCAATTATACATTCTACTTTCATTTAATCCTATGTATTTTTACTTTCACACAAATATGCCTTACGAAGACAAATTAACTTCGGAAAAAATTAACAGATGTAAGAGCAGTCATTAAGTTATTTAATGACTATTCAAAATTTGTTATTTTGTTGTAATAAATTAAAGAAAAAAAATCAAGAAATTTCATATCAAAATTTCTTAATTTTTTTCTTTAATTTATTTCAGCAAAATGGCAAATTTGGAATAGTCAATAAACAATGTAAAAACTGGTCTTCCATTTGTTATTTTTTTCCGAAGTTAATTTGCCTTCGTAAGGTATAGTTGTGTGAAGTTAAAAATACATAGGATTAAATGAAAGAAGAATGTATAATTGGTTGCATTTCGTTGAATCCGTGCGCACCCTTAAAGCATGTCATGCCTATGGTAAAAAATTCATAAATGCAAAAAAACAAGTTGGCTTGCTTCACAAATGTCGTTAGCTTATCACTAACTACTACAACTTGTTATTCTAGCTCCAACAGTTTCAAAAATAATTAATAAATACCAGTTTTTGACACCTACCTAAAGTCTGTAGCGCCCCCTGGAGGCACTTTCGGACATTTGTCCATATGAACTTTTTTCCTATTTTTAGGTGTAGAATCAGCTCCCAAAATATGGCGACGTTATTCCCGGACACCCTGTATAGACCCTAGTACTCAGTTTTCTTCACCGTTGTTTTGCAAATTTCAATCATTTCATATTATTTTCAGTGATGATTTCATTATGTTTTGTCGTCAAACCAAAATATTCAAAACTAAATATTTTGTAATTTGTAACAATTGATATGATAAAGAAACACGAAATAGACAGTCTGACGACTTTTTAACACAAGGATTATCTCTTTGCATTCTTAACCTTTGGATAAACTCTTATTTCATTGATTGCAAAACTTTTTACGCCTTTCAACCGTCGGCGTGGTTAAAAAATAGTTTTCTCATTGCTTTAGAGACTACTATCCTTGTTCCATTTACTTGAAACTATTTATTCATTATCAGAAGGTAATCCTATACCATAAAAATAAAATTCTAACGCTTTGATAGATAACGCGTGAAAAACAGATCAAAATGTTGTTGAAAGTATTTCGTTTTGGAATTTGAAAGACGTTTGAGTGATTATTTTTATTTTCAGGAATCCAAACCACTTAAATCCCGTTCAGACGAGAAACTTCGACTTTTGGATAATGACTACCCTCCAGACTCGTCGGTTGATCTCGAAAATGTCGCTTCAGCCGACGATTTCTCAGAAGATCCAACCCTTAATCGCAAACTGGAACATCCAACAAGTAATTTTGACACTATGGTGCATTTGCTTAAGGGAAACATCGGCACGGGCATCCTCGCTATGCCGGACGCGTTCCGAAATGCGGGATGGGTCATAGGTCTTTTCGGCACTTTGTTCATGGGTTTTATCTGCACGCACTGTATGCACATGCTGGTCGGGTGCTCGCACGAGCTCTGCAGACGGACCCAAAAACCCTCCCTTAACTTTGCAGAAGTCGTCGAGAAGGCTGTGGAAACTGGACCTGTGCCTTTACAACGGTACAGCAGAATCGCAAAGTAAGTTATGCTTGTAAATAATATAGAATCGTGCGGGGCAGGTTTTTTCTGTTGTATGACAAAATTTTTGACAACAAAAGAACAGAAAAAGCCTGACTCACGCTGCCCTCGTATCCGTAAAAAAATGATTGTATGTTGGGGTGTAATTCCAAGTCAGTTTATGTCAGTCACGTGATGACATAAGTCTAGTTAGGTGCGCAACTTAGCAGGGGTCAGGAGTCGTTGCTTGTAAATGTTTGCAGATTTCTGCAATATTACATCTCACTGGCAACTATTTTCATCCTCTAACCATAATATGTAAGCTTATATATGGTTATAGGATGAAAGTAGTCGCCAGTGAGATGTGATATTGCAGAAATCTGCAAAAATTTGCAAGCAACGACCCCTGCTGAGTTGTGCACCTAACTAGACTTATGTCAAGACGTGATTGACATAAACTGACTTGAAATTACACCCTTAGTAAAAAAAATACTTTCAGGGTTGTCATTAACGTGTTCCTGTGCATAACGCAACTGGGATTCTGTTGCGTCTACTTCGTCTTCGTTGCCGTCAACTTGCACGATATCGTCAAACACTACTTCTTCGACATCAGTGTCCATTGGTACCTGCTCATGCTGCTCGTCCCCATGATTTTGCTGAATTTAGTCAAAAGTTTGAAGTATTTGACGCCTGTGTCCTTGCTGGCCTCGGTTCTCACTTGCACGGGATTGGTCATCACATTTTTGTACATGTTTCAAGATCTTCCTGACACGTCTACGATTAAACCTTTTTCGTCTTGGACTCAGTTGCCGCTTTACTTTGGGACGGCCGTTTACGCATTTGAAGGCATTGGAATGGTAAGTCAATTGTGTTTTCTGATTCTGAACGTTAAATATAATTAGCTCTTCAATGGATTCACTGCATCTTCTTGCCCCGGTCTCCCCTAACCACACGCAAACGTAGGCAAAAGGCCAGTCCATTATGGAACGTTTGAACTTGTACTTCCAAGACTCCTAACTGGTATTAACAATATTTTTTACCCCATATTATTTCTTTAAACATCAAAATATCGGGTTTACGAAAAAAACGGAGAAAATATTTTTGGAAATATGCCAGCCATTTCTGAGCTGCTTTCCATTTACACATTTATCCTGAGAAAGCTTACTTAACTCAGCAATTTGATTGGTCAATATTCAAATAAACCAATCAAATTGCTAAGATTAACTGAGGCTCCTTAGATAAATATGTAAAAGGAAAGCGCCTATTGTCTTAAATTAAAACCAACGAATCAGACATCCAAACCTTAGAAGAAACTACGACAGATGGCGCTACCGCAGTATTCCTGTTAAAGTAACTAGATATAGAAACTACAGCCGAAGTAATTGAAAATGAACAGGGGCTGAGGTTCGATCCCAGCATGGTAACATTCTAAGATACCGAATTTCTTTAAATTGAAATGAATGTTACCGTGCAGAGATCTAGGCTCAGCCCCTGTTCATTTTCAATGACTTCGGCTGTACCACGATACCACGATTCATGGAGAGAGAGAGGCTGGAGAGAGATAGCAGTAACGCGATGCTAAGCATTACGTGGTTATCGTTCTATCCTTGTCCTATACAAGAAAAACTTGTATGTCAATCCTTTATTAATGCAAGTTTAAGCATCTTATTTTAGCACTTTATTCATTCCATCCATTGGCCGGTATGAATAAACGGTAACAAAGCTTTTGCTTATAGTTCTATCCTTTTCTCGAGCACGAAAAACTTATATTTGCATCCTTTGTTAATGGGAGTATGAGCATCTACACTTTATTCATACCGCCTTTATGGTGGCTGTTTGTAATTGTCACTCTTTTTGGTGTCATTTGGAGTCAAAATGGGCGACATTCGCGGTACTTTCAATATCTAGTGACTAATTCCTATTGATACTTGTTTGAAAGGCTTACTTTAGAAGCGTGGGGTATGTTCAAACAGCAACCAATCGTTATGAAATTCAAATGGCCTCGAAGATCGTTCTTTTTTTTGTAAAAATCTTTTTTCAAAAGGCGATTTGGTTTACGCATAATTTTTCTGTCATTTTTTAAAAATTTTTCTTTTTACGCCTTAATAACTTATTTATTAGTTTATGACCCACAAACAGCGCAATTTTCATTTATAAATTATAAAATTTGATGGAAACATAGGTGACTGTCAGTTAGGGACAGTTAGTTTATGCCGCTTTCGATCTCTCCTGCACTGCGCGGTGCAGCTGAATCGACGAACGTTGAGTGGTTCCTGCGCCAAGATGTCTCGCAAATGACCAATCGGAGCGTGTTATTCTTACTGCCAGTGCAGCTGCAGTGCGAAATAGACATTAGTCATGGTCATGAAAGTGTGAAAATGCACGCGAAAACACATTTTATTAAAAAGTCACATAAAATTAATTAATAATACTTAAACTAAATCAACTTCTGAATAAAGATTTTTGAAGACAAAAAAAGAACGATCTTCAAGGCTATTTGAGTTTCATAACTATTGTTTGTTTTCTTACCAATTCCCACGCACTTAATTAATAAGCCTTAAAAATAAGTATCAAAGCATTGCTATGGTAGCGCCATTAGGTTTCATTTAAGACCACACTCATCGGTTAAGAAATGGTTGACTTATTTTAACAGTTCGTTAGGTATGTAGGACCTCATGATTCTACAGGGTGGTCCCTTTTTCTCCGCTCACCATTGACATCTCTGTTGAATTAGAGAAAAGTTGCTTGATTCGTTCCCGAGTTATTTCGAAAATTCTGAAAATTGCGATTTTAAGGCGAGGCATAAAAGTCGGTTTTGAAACATAAGATTCGCTTGCAGCAGGTTGCGAACAAAACTGATCTTAATTTTGCACCTTAGTTATAGATGGGGCACAGGATGGGGTTGCGATTAGCAATGATGCCGCGCCGGGCTTTCTAAAAATAGAATTGATCGGAAAGAGGGAGGTCCGAGATTTTCTGACGAAATTTCGTTCCGTAAAGGCGAGTCGGATAATAAATAGTTAATAAGGGTGGCGTAACATAAATCCACAAAAATTAGAGTATGGAGTCGCTCTTTATTAATACGCAACCTGATTTGTCTTTGATTATTCACTCGCTCGTCGAGTCTGTCCGTCGCATAATTTGAGAACGCATTGAGATATCGAGCTAAAATTTGGAATGCAGCTTTGGCTCCCGAAAAGAAAGGCGGGGATTGCTCTTGGGCCATATCGGACCCAGGGGGTGGGAGTTGGGGGGAAAAACCGAAAAACTATTAATTGCAATAACTCGAGAACAAGTGGAGGCATCCTTCTGAAACTTGGTACCTATGTACGTTCGACTTTCAAGTCTGTTGAAGATGAAGCGGTGTCAATTTCGGGGGATGAAATCAACAAAAAATATAATAACTCCGCAAGGGTTGCACGCAGCTATTTGAAACCCAACTCACACATATTTCGATGAAGTCTTGTATGGGGTATGCATTTTCTCCAAACTCGGACATATGGGAATTATGGGATGAAAATTAGGGGTTGCAACTCGAAATTCCTCTTAATAAGTACTAGTCGATATTGGCGTCGTTCGCTAGCTTTCCATTATAAAGGGGTCATTCATATTTTGCGAAAAGCCACCCTTAAAGGCGCTACAACCCTTAACATGTAGAAGCACAAAAATACAAGAACTCAAAAACTACTCAACATATCAAGGCAGAATTTGGTGTGGTAATTTCCAGTGACATTGTAGACGGATGGACAAAATTTCGCTGAGATTTCACAAAGGGGATGAAATTTAAGGGTTGAAATTGGAAATTTCTTCAAGTACCTAAATGGTGGCATAAAACTACGGGGGTTCGATAGGTTTCGGTAAACCATTAAAAAAAGTCTTATGAGTCTTCAATTTAAAACCAAAACCTAGGCCACTAATAACCCCTAACCGTTAGCTAGCGGATAAATACATACATTTTATTTTTATTTTTTCTGAGATCCTATTGATTTATCTATGAACAACCGAAGTCAGTAAATCAGCAAGGACTTATTTATATAACACCGGAGAAATAAACTCATCCCTGTAAACCATAATAAATAAATCGCCGCAATTTTTTAACGAAATGGATCTGGGTGGTCAAATTGAAAACACAAGTCTCTTTAAAGCATGTGGGGGTGGCGAAATAGGGGGTTGGAGTTTAGGGGTTGAAACTTTCATGAAGCCCTGTAATTTAACACCCCCAAAAGCCAAATTTGCATAATTGGCTTATTTCGTGTCATTTACTGTAATTCTGCTTAATTACGATAAATTTTCATTCCCTTGGATTTTTCGTCCCCCTTTACGATCTTTTAACCCCCTAAGTGTTAATTTGGCACAATTTGCGTAATTTTGTTTTTCTTCGTTATAATAATTTGAAATCATTTAGATTCAAACACTAAAGGATCCTATACGATAGTGGCCCAGGAAATAAATTGAAAATCAGGATCTAGGCGACACTAAACTTTGATTTTTAGCGTGGAGGTATGTATTTAATAAAGTGTTCTTACAAGATTGAATACAAATAAACTGCCCAACAATTTAATTGGTCCACCCGGAAATTTGAGTCGAATTTAAAATGCCGTAACTCCTCAAAGAGTTGATCGATTTGAAGGAGCCTTTTTTCCACGGAAAGCCCATTTCATTGACGTTTTAAGCAGGTCCCCCCCCTTATTTGATATACAGGGCGTCAGAGTCTGGTACTGCAAAGTGGCGAAAATTTAAACCACCCCCGATTCACTATAAAAACACTGGACAACTTCGGTGGAAAAATGCACTATCACTAGTGATAGAGATAGTGCACCCCCGATTCTTAAGAAAAAATTTCTAAATTTTTTTGGTTGCTCAAGTTCGCCTAAAATCACATTTTGAACCACCCCTTCTGCCTCCCTCCCGGCCATCATTAGACGAAAAATTATTTATGGCATACACCGGGTGTATCACAGACCCCGCCGTATAGGGAATTAACATGGGAAAATGAATTTTATTTTTTTCCTGCTCCGGAGGATTTTCTCGAAAAGTTTTATCGTGTTTGGAGGATAGTCCATATTAGTCTGTACCTCTTGAGATTTTTTTTTCGTTCGTCAGCTCCTCTTAGGTACTTAACAATGATTTTTTGAAAATTGAATTTTCGACGAAAACGAAAAAATTTTTCGTGCCCAATCGACCCGCTTCGAATGTTTACTTAGTTTGCTGCCTTTGTGGATTGCAACACAACGCAAAATAAATGGATACTTCGAAACGGGTCGATTGTGCACGAAAAAATGTTGCGTCTTGCTTCTACGGAACATTTTTTCGTGCACAATCGACCCGTTTCGAAGCATCCATTTATTTCGTATTGTGTTGCTATCCACAAAGACAGCAAACTAAGTAAACATTCGAAGCGGGTCGATTGGGCACGAAAAATTTTTTCGTTTTCGTCGAAATTTCAATTTTCAAAAAATCATTGTTAAGTACCTAACAGGAGCTGACGAACGAAAAAAATCTCAAGAGGTATCAGACTATATATAGTATATATAGTATGGACTATATCCTCCAAACACGATAAAACTTTTCGAGAGAATCCTCCGGAGCAGGAAAAAAATAAAATTCATTTTCCCATGTTAATTCCCTATACGGCGGGGTCTGTGATACACCCGGTATCACATTATGATGTGGCATAATAGTCTTACTGTTTGATCTTATTCTTACGTGCCGCCTGAGGAAAGCCGCCACTGCATCGCCGCGCCGCACCCCTTGAGAAAATAAAATATATTGCAGTTATTTATCGCCATTGTTTAATAATATGCCTTTATCTTTAATTTAAGTGCTATAATTCTCGTCAATAATCAATAATGATTTGGAGAATAAAAAAAACAAAAAAATTATAGGTCAATTTTCAAGATTTGAACCCATGTACGAAAGTCGAAGAATGGGAGAAAAACAAATTTGCCGCTCAGCTACGGTTTATATCTTTCATTGTATACAGATGTTGATCTCAAGAAACAGCAACAACAAAATTTCGAAGACGTGCACCTCAAATTATTTCTTCCAAGATATTTATTAAGCGGAAATCTAATTAAATGGCGAGTTGACATTTATATTTCAAGATAAATCAAATAAACTACAATTTGGGCACTGTCATCTGCATTGCAGAGGCTGAACTAACGGACAAAATTTAAATGCCAAATTTCTGAGTGTAGGCAGCATAATTTACAAATGGATTCCAATGTCAGAACATTAAATTAATTTTTGTCTTGGTAAGTTGGTGTTTCTTTATAAAGCAATTGACCTCATGTTGCGCAGAATGTAATTCTGGATATGCCACAAAAATTTCAGATCGTATCGTAAAACAATAAAGCCTGTAGTCAAGTTTCCGTAAAAAGTGTATGTAAAGTTGCCTAAAACCGTTTCGTGCCTCCCCTTAAATAAAAATTAACATCTATCTAACGATTGATGCTACATATTTAAATGAAACTTGGAACTTGGAACTTTTATATTTTTGACAGGTGTCAATTAAACGGCATGGAAAATTAGCTTTTCAAAAATGTTCCTAGCAAGAACTTTTTTGAAACATGTTAAAGTTTGAGTTACACGACTTCAAAATCTGTTTTATTGAATTTGGGTCACACTACTTCAAAATCTGTTTTATGGACTTGTCAATTCAATTGTTTCAAAAACAAATTGGTCGATTTGGCTGAAATTTGGTAGTTAGACATACCATTAACAGCCGAAGAACAGATTTAATTTTGGTGGAAATCTTGTTTCCAAAAATGTCCTCAAGCTCAGTGCATGTCCTTTTGACAAAAAATCGTAAAATTTTGAAAAATCCTAGAAATCGCCTTAATGTTGGTGGAGTAAAAGGTATAGGGAGTAGGAAGATTTACTTGATTTTGGTTGCAATCGGCCAAAGACAAGTGCCTTTTTGGCATGTCAACTGTGAAATTTGAAAGATCACCGCCATTTGCTTTAATCAGCACATGAAGGGTCTAGAAGTTCTGTTTCCAAAAATGAACGTATAATGCTTTGTGCTAAGTTAATTCAAAATTTTCTCAACCATCCCTTCAGGTTTAATGTTAAAGTAATGTAAAATGTTATAATGTAAACAATTTTCTTCTTTTAATTCATACGGGATGTTCGCCACACAGGCCCGAAGATGGTCTTAATTTTTTTAAAAAGACCGAAAAATATGTACCTACAATTTTGTAATAAGTTTTAATTAAAACACGTGAAGAAGAGATTTTACTCAAGTATATCAACTCAACTGAAATGGATCTTACTAAGATTTCTAAAAAAAAGTTAATGCCCTTTTGGCAAAACAATTAAAAACTTTGAAAAATACTTACCAGAATCACTCAAGAGACAGTGGATTGACATTTATAGGTGATAGGGTTGGATCATTCACCAAGTGGGGAGCTCCCAGCCGCTTCCGTAGCTGGCCATTTTTTCCAAATAGTTTTATACTGATTTTATAAATTATTCATACAAATAGAATTTTGAAGCTTTTTCAAAAAAGTCCGTATTGATTACTTACATTTTTGAAAAGCTAATTTTTTTCTGTATCCCTTGGGGTCAAAGGACCCCGCACACTTTACTAGGCATTTTGGCTTTGGGTTAGATTTCCCTGGATTTTTTATATTTTGTAGCATAATTTGCCCTAAACATTTTGGTCTTTATAAAAATATCGCAGGCCCTCTAGTTTAGGTGATATACCGGGTGATTCCCCAGAGCAGGTGATTTAAAATAACGAAAACTATAAATCATTTGATATCCCTTTTGCCTCAAGTGGTCTGGGGGCCTTATAGTTGAAAAGTGGGTCCAACTGTATTTCAAGAATCTCTAACCTTTCTTGCTATTTTTGCAAAAAATTGTATCTTGCTTTTAACACCTCGTAGGGAGGGATTAGTAGCCGCTCTTATGGAGCCCACCTTTGCAGTCTAAATAATCCTCGGGCGGCCGTCATTCAAGAGATATACAGGGTGATTTCTATGGTGAACCATCATATTGTTTCGACGCAAAGTGTGCCATCAGGACGGAGGGATTCAAAATGATTTATAACTAAATGAATGCATGTTTTGATGAGTACATATGTGTACTTAGTATAGATTCCTTGAAGTAAACTTATGCATTTCATTTAACATCTTCCGGTAATTAATTATGTTTCATCCGAATTGTTTGAATTTTCTTATTTGTTGTAACTTTCATCGTGTGTGATTGGTTTTCGTAAAAGTACTTCCAAAAGATACCAACCAGTCAACATTATTGTTCTTACTTTAAAACAAATACTTAATCAAATAAAAAAACAGAAAAAGGTTAACACTAATCATCATCTTTTTTATTTGATTAAGTATTTGTTTTTAGGAAAGAACAATAATGTTGACTTGTTGGTATCTTTTACGATTAAGTAGGTACACGTTTTAAAACACTTCGGAAGTACTTTTACGAAAACCAATCAGGTCACACGATGAAAGTTACAACAAACAAGAAAATTCAAACAATTCGGATGAAACAATTAATTACCGGAAGATGTTAAATGCATAAGTTTACTCCAAGGAATCTATACTAAGTACACATATGTACTCATAAAAACAAGCATTCATTTAATTATAAGTTATTTTGAATCCCTCCGTCCTGATAGCACACTTTGCGTCGAAACGATATGATGGTTCACCATAGAAATCACCCTGTATATCTCTTAAACGATGGCCGCCCGAGTATTATTTAGACTGCCCAAGTGGGCTCCATAAGAGCGGCTTCTGAACGAAAAAAAAATAAAAAAAAATCAACCCAAATTAATCCCTCAATAGGAGGTGTTAAAAGCAAGATACATTTTTTTGCAAAAATAGCAAGAACGGTTAGAGATTCTTGAAATACTGTTGGACCCACTTTTCAACTAAAAGGTCCCCAGACCACTTGAGGCAAAAGGGATATCAAATGATTTATAGTTTTCGTTATTTTAAATCATCTGCTCTGGGGAATCACCCGGTATATCTTTTAAACTAGAAGGTCTGCAAAATTTTTATAAAGACCAAAATGTTTAGGACAAATTATGCTACAAAATACAAAAAATCGAGGAAAATCTAACCCAAAGCCAAAATGCCTAGTAAAGTGTGCGGGGTCCTTTCAATATGGCGGCCATACGAGAATCAAAAGTTAACTGTCCTTGCTCAAAATCTAGAAGACCTAGAAAATTTCTGTGGATGCCGTCAAAAATAGAGTTCCAAGTTTTATTTCAATAGTATCGATAGTTAGGGAGAGATTAATTTTTTCTAATTGAAATTGCAATTTTCAGAATAACTCAGGCACGAATTAAGATATCGCGGAGTTCTCTTCAGATTCTTAATCAGATGGAAAATCTTTTCTCTAATTTTACCGATTCCGTATCTCTTACACCGTTTAGGAGGTACCAATGGTGAGCAGTGAAAAAGGAACCACCCTGTATAACTTAATAGGATAATAGGATGAAATTATGACCCCTTTCTCAAAAAAAAGCAGAAGCTATCATCTAACGTGACTTATTATTTTTGAAAGAACACTAATTCACAGATAACCCGAGACGAGTCGTGTCATCTTTTCTGGTTATTATGAAAGACAAAGTTGGATTTTACCGGATTTTTGTTGATTTAGCTTATCGTACGTGGGTAAATGGGCCGAAAGTCCTTCGATGAATAACATTTAATGAGAAAAAGTTCTATTCATACTGCGTGCCACGAGACTTTGCAGCGGTGGTCTCCTTGGAGTTTTGTTTTTCCATTACATGGAGAAACTATACACGTGGAGGTGGAGGGGGGTTTAGTAGAGAAAATTGTGGATTATTCAACAACAGCTGAGCATAAAAAATCACGGTTCATTCTTTGCTATAGCTACGCCACATTATCTCTTTAACGTTTAGACTTCCCTATTTAAATTGATCAATCCTGTTGGATGAAGAATTTATTTTCGTGGCTAGTCAAAAAGCAGAAGAAAGATGTGGCAACCGCGCATCGTGAGCTTATTCTCGGAGACCAAGATGTTCAAGAGATTCGAAAAACTGCTAATACTACTAGTTGGTAGTAAAGTTATACCCAGTGGTTATACCTAAGGCGTTTTTTCTCGATTTTATGTTTTAATTTAAAAATTTGTATTGAAATATGGTCACTTTTGTCGTTAGTTTTGAAGGTATTTCAATACAAAACAAGATTATTTCAAATGCTTTCAACGATTAGATTTGAGTTCCGAATTACTTCTTAAGGCAATTAAATTATTTTATCCACGATTATTAAATAATGTCATTGTTATGTAACGTGTCATTCAGAAAATATGTCATAAGGCCTAGCTATGGGGGACTTGTTTGGGTACGTGACATCTGTCATTTTCATCCGGGGACTGTACGAACCAACTTTAGACAAGCGTCCTTTCGACAGATTGCGACTCACTTGTTTCCACAGCCATCTGTCATTTTTGTCTGGGCACTGTGCGAACTAACTTTGGACAAGCGTCCTTTTGACAGGTTGCGACTCACTTGTTTCCACAGCCTCCCGTTATCACATATTTTCTGAATAGCACTGTATGTAACGATCGATACATAATCCTGTTCATAAAATATTATGACTTATGGTCATAAGTTACGCTTCTGTCACATTATTACACAGCACCTGTACTGTTGTCTGTCTAACCAATGAACTTGACGCTTCAAGATCAAGCTGCATTTGTCAACATTTTGCCTAATGCAATCTAAAAAATTTTCAAAAATTTCAATCATTTTCGATAAATGTATTTCTATAATCGTGGATAAAACGTCGTATTTAACTCGCACATTATGGCCATTATTCACTTGGTTGTTCTAAACTCAACCGCGTGAATAATGACTTTCGTAATGTGCTCGTTTAAAGGTAGATTAACTGTTTCCTAGGTAATATTATACCGTCAACGTAAAATTTGCATTGTCTTGTTACCTAGGAAATAGTACAACTATACATATGTATATAGTCGATATTTTTTTGACCTGACTAACTAAATCTGGTAACTTTAGTAACTGTTTTGCTTTGATTTTGGCTTTGGTGTTAAACAAGGATAGTGTTTTCCACTGTCCACTAGTTTGATTGAGGCTTTTGAATTTATGGTTACGTTGCAAATGCCAAAGTCGAACAAAATTGTCACCCAGATGTCGGAATAATTTAATTTGAAAGAAAATCAAAAATCAAATTGAGGATGGTCCCCAACACATTTGTAATTGTGAACATAGAGACGTACCCATACAGTTTTGTGAATTTTAGTGAGCAACATAAGGAGAAAATATGTTAGTTGAAGTCAATTTGAAGTTTAAAAAGAGCCATCGGTCTCCATCTGATGCAGCCTCCGATTCATTATCATAATCTGCCTCACTTTCTGACTCGTGTCAGACTCTGCTAACGAAATTATGACTGGAGGTATGTCGTATATCCGTAGATGATTTGGGTCTTCTTTCAAAATTGCGAAGACTTCGCTTTATCTAAAAACATCATGTTGGCAAATTTTTGAATAATTGCGAATGGTCGATACAAACATTAAAAATTTCCGCTATCATTTCAACCATTTGTGTTTTATTCATTTTCTGTCCACTGTTTGTAGAAAAATCTCTGAAAACACTTATGAACGGACTGCTTTATCACTTTTAAAATTACTCGCGGCATTTTTTGAAAAGTTTTGTCAAACCTGACTTTTATTTGTCACTTTGTCAACGATTTTGCCAACATTGTAAAGTTGCCCTGAAATTAAACTAAGATGAAAAAACAGGAGTCCAATTTCAGAAATCAAAATTCCCAGTTAGTTAGTCAGGTCAAAAAAATATGGACTATAATTAATATCTGTCCGGGATCCACACGACCGAGATTCACCCGATTTCCATGGCGATTCATTGTTGACAACAATGATTCACCATGGAAATAGGGTGAATCCCGGTCGTGTGGATCCCGGACAGACTATATAATCTATCATTTATAGCGTTTTCGTCTGACTCAGCCCCGGGAAGCAAATACTGTCGATTCCCAGTACTTTTAAAGTTTTTGCATTTTTTTTTGCTTACGGCAAAGTAATTTGAAAAGTAAAACGAAGATACTCTTAGACGAAGACCCTATTAATTTCTTTAAGAAGTAATTCAGGACTCAAATCTTATTGCGGTTTTAACTTTTTAGTATAAATTGTTCAATAAATTAATTAGGGAAGCAGGAAAAAAATAAAATCGAAGAGTTTTTCAAAAGTGACTTACTTATTTGTCTTTGCTTTCAGATTTTGCCACTAGAAAACAACATGAAATCACCCCAAGACTTCGGTGGTTGGACAGGCGTACTAAACACAGGGATGGTCATAGTCGCCACTTTATACACAGCGGTGGGATTTTTCGGTTATTTAAAGTACGGCGACAAGGCAGTTTTGGGCAGTGTCACTCTCCTACTACCCCCCAATGAACTGTAAGTAATTTAACTTTGGGCCTCATTATCACTGATGACATAAAAGAACTGTAAATTTTACCTCTCGCTACGAATCATTTTCACAAGAATCGTATAGTAGATTGTGAGTCGTGACAATGGCCTGTATGAATAAACAGTAACAAAGCTTTTACTTATAGTTCTATCCTTTTCTCGTGCACGAAAAACTTGTATTTGCATCCTTTTTTAATGTGAGTATGAGCATCTTGTAACACTTTATTCATACCGGCTAATGGCTGGTATGAATAAAGTATTAGAAGATGCTCAGACTTACATTAATAAAGGATGCAAATACAAGTTTTTCTTGTGTAAGACAGGGATAGAACTATGCGCAAATGCTCGGTTACCCTTTATTCATACCAGCCAATCGGTGGAATGAATAAAGTGTTACAAGATGCTCATACTTGCATTAATAAAGGATGCAAATATAAGTTTTTCGTGCACGAGAAAAGGATAGAGCTATAAGCAAAAGTTTCGTTACCGTTTATTCATACCGGCCATTATTTACGTCATTACTTGGAATGAGGCCCTTTCTGGCAATTCAAATAGTTAACAATTTTTTTTTTAGATTAGCCCAATCGGTGAGGCTGATGATAGCTGTGGCAATCTTCTTCTCCTACAGCTTACAGTTTTACGTTCCTTTCAACATCGTCTGGCCTTGGGTGACCACCCATTTTCACACGGAACAGTCCAAGAGATTCGCCGAAATTGTGACCAGAACTATGCTGGTTTTTGTCACTTTTGCCCTAGGAATTGCAATTCCTAATCTAGGCGCAGTTATATCCCTCGTCGGAGCTTTTAGCAGCTCAGCTCTGGCGTTAATTTTTCCTCCCTTGATAGAAATTATCACTTTCTGGCCCAACAATTTGGGTAAAAATAACTGGATTTTATGGAAAGATATGGCGATAATGGTATTTGGAGTCATTGGCTTTGTGTTAGGTTCCTACGTGAGCATTTTAAACATTTTATCATCTGAACCTCTATAAATACGTTGGAATTGTTAAATAACGATGACAATAACTTTATATACTGGCCAGTTAGACAATTTGACTTTTAAATTATTTGTATATAAGTATTAAGTGTAGGATAGGTGTTCGGAAGAACAACCTGTTCCCTGTGATTTCAGTATTTTTAGTTAGATTTTGTACATATTTTTTATTTTTAAATAATTTATGTCTGTGAAAGGAGAAAAATATATCTTTTCTGCAAACTCGAATTTATTTGCAACACAAGAAGACTGAACTGAACGAAACAATAACACTAAAAAAAATTAAAAATAGTTGAGGCACTTATATATTAAAATTGAAAGAAATTACTCAATCGTTTCTAAAAACTCACAAGTCAAGTTGCATAGAGTCTTGAATTTGTTCGTCGTACCCGGCTGGATGGCTTTAGTCAAGTTGTGGCTTAAGTCAAAGGGGTCTTGGACACAAAACGAAGACTGAGCTCGGAATACTTCGCCGTCGCTTTGGATTCGTTGGAAGTACGTCTTCATCTCGGTCGGTAAAGAAGGAGAGTTCGGCTGTTCGCAGAACATGCTCTTGGCAACGATGTTACCTAGCAATGGGCATACCACCTATGCAAAACATTTTTTTAAAACAATAATTGTTTATTTTTACAGAGGTTCAAAAAGCTTTCAAATCGATGATTATTTGACATTTTGCTGGTAATGACGAGTGGCCATTATCAACCAGCCACCAAAAATCATAGCTTAGGTATTAAAATTTTTAATCTCACGGTATCATTATTTTTTAAAGAATTTGAAAAGTATCGTAAAATACTTTGTAGAAAAAAAGTGCCAGGAACTAAAGTTCAGCTTTTTATCACGAACTTGAAGCGAAACTATTCATTTCGTTACGTTACCATTGTCAAAAGTAAAAATTGATTTTTATTAAGGATGTATTGGAGGCAAGCAAAAATGGTACCAAGTTAAAGAATATTTCACATTGTTCTAAAGTCTTTGTGGAAAACCACATTTCGATTAGTATTGTGGCAAAAAGTTTAGAAAAAATGGTATCACCGCTTTTGTTAATTTTTACGTGTACCTTGAACAATTTGGTATGAAATTTATGGAAAGTTCCTGAACTCGTTCTCGAGATTCATTATGCAGTCAATAAATGTTTTGTTTTCAAATTATTCATAGTTTGCGGGAGCATTTCGTCACTTTGGCAGCAGTCACCAGCTATAACAGAGTGGCACAAAAAATATGGCAAAAGCAACGAATTGTTTGTCATGGGTCTGTCATGAAAATCGTTAGTTCTTTCGTTTACCATTCACCCACCATGTTTTCGAGCAAATTAACGAAGCAAAAGCCCAAAAACAACCAAAAAAGCATAATTCTACTTAAATTCTCGATAATAACTTGAAATCACGTGTCACGTCATCTACATACAGTATTTGTCCACATTGATGAAAAATCACTGCATTATGCGAATATTTTACAAGTGAAATGTTGCGGTGATATTAAATTTTGTGAATAATGTGCAGTCAATAATATCCATCTTAGATCCGCCATATTGGGTTCCCGTGACCTATTGCGAAAACGTGACATCGTAGTGATCGTAGTCTTGAGAAAACCATAGCAACGGATTTAACTATGCAGTAAATTCAATTTTTTTTGGCATTATCGTAATAGCACTTGACAGAATTGCCAACTTAAAAGAAGTTAG
The DNA here is from genome assembly GCA_963924575.1 of Pycnomerus fuliginosus. Taxonomy (NCBI): domain Eukaryota; kingdom Metazoa; phylum Arthropoda; class Insecta; order Coleoptera; family Zopheridae; genus Pycnomerus; species Pycnomerus fuliginosus. Next base: position 20,155,234 of record OZ004622.1, read on the forward strand.
TTTTTGCGAGGTTCCTTCCTGGTTTTTCATGGGCTTTTATCATCCAATTTTTTCGTTCATCGTTTATTAACGAGTTTTGTTAACTTATAACAAATCATGCATTACTAGCCTGTTTCAACAACAAATTGTTCATTATTAAGGCTAGATTTTAGTATAGGCAACCAACAATTTACAATTTCGACTATGTGCATTGGTCAATCCAAATGTCAGTTCAAAATATAAACGTCATGAACTTGACAATTCATAATGGCGGTTGCATTCTCGATTCGTAACAAATTTTTTCAGATTAAAATTTTAAAGATTTTCTCGTGTTCAATGAGAACACTCGGTAGTTAATAGTATATGACGATATTAAAGCTGATTTTTAGCGTTGCAGCGTATTCGTCATTAAAATAACCTGACGCAAAAATAACATGTTTTGAAACCGAATTGACACTTGACAGGTGATCAGCTGTGGCTAGAAGTTAGGTTATGTTGATAATAATATCTTGAATAAATAGTTCTGCAATTTTTAATCTATACCTACAATTTTAAACAATTTTTTTCAATTTGGACCTTCCAACTGCTTTTTCACAATATTTATAGATAATCTGCACACATCCTTGCTCTACAAACATAGCAGAATATCGTTATTGTTATAGCAGTAATTATTAGATCAATTACCTTGAAATTTCAACTGTCTCTACATAAACAGTTAAAATTACATCAAATTGTACATGAATCGTGATGTACGTAACCTCAAAAACTGTTCCTTTTCCCCCCACTCGCTTCCCACCCTTCAAATACGTTTCAAACCGTCCCACAGTGGGACAATGAACAAATCTAGCGGGTCAAAATCCAAAAAAACAATTTACGAATTACTATTTGCCAACCCTCTAGAATCCATGTAAAGGAACTAAAATAAATGCCTGATAAGTATCACATCAAAGGTCGATTGCATTTTTGAATTAATCGAACGTTAAAACGTTGTTAGCTTTCGCATTTGTGTGTAATTTGAATGGGTTGTTTTAAATGGACTGTCACAAATTTTGTTCACGTTTGTACATCGCATAATTTTTTTTTCTGAGACTAGCCTGAACTTAGGATTACATTGGCTGTAGTTTTATCTGCGGTAACTTGCGGCTTTCACAATGCGCCACTATTTATCGTCCTCAAATTGTATATAGACGATCTGAAATAAAGGGTGCATTATGAAAGCTCGTAAGTTCACACAGTCTCAGAAAACAAAATGCGATAATACACAAACACGAACAAAATTTGTGGCAGTTCATTAAAAAAAAACAATTCGAATTACATAGAAAATATGACAGCAAACAAAATTTTGACATTTGATAAAATCAAAAATGCAATGTCATACTTTTCAAACATTTATTTAGGTTCGTTTAATTGATTCTAGAGGGTTAGTGAATAGTAAGTTGAGAATTGTGTTTTCAGAATTTTGACCTGCTAGATTTGTTAATTGACCCACTGTGCGTCCTCTGGAGGACGCTTCAAAACTTATAAAATCGGATGACGTCATTAATGCAACGCTAAAATGGCTAATTTTGAAACTATTTCATCGCTAAAAAACGGCTTAAAATAGGTTGGTGAGTACAGTATAACAGAGTAAGTCGAGTTTTTGCAATTTTCGCGATTCTGTTACATGTACTTATAACTTAACAACAGTGTTCGTGTATGATTATTTGTCCAATCATGTGTAATAAAAACTCCCTTACCAACGTAGTCAGAATAAGGTGTAAGGTCGACTTACCAAAAGCCGTTTTTTAGCGATGAAAATGATGAAATAGTTTCAAAACTAAGCGTAGGAAGTGAGGGGGCAAAGGAGCAGTTTTTTACGTTGCTTTTTGAGGTTACGTACATCATGATTCAGGTACAATTTGATGTAATTTTAACTGTTGATGTAGACAGCTGAAATTTTTCAAGGTAATTGATCTAATAATTACTGCTATAACAATAACGATAATATTCTGCTATGTTGGAGAGCAAGGATGTGTGCAAAGTATCTATAAATAAAGTTTATGACGTCATCGACAAAACGGTTCAAAACCAAGAACGAATATGCCGCAACGCTAAAAATCAGCTCAAGCGTGGTTTGGTTTCCAAGGCAACAAAAAATAACGGTGCTGTTATGATATTGTTTAACAGCACGCATTTAGCCTGAGCATGGCCGGTAAGTAGAACAACTGAACCGTCAAAAATGTCGAGATGCATTTGGGAAATCCGGTGATCTGTCAAACAAGGATTTGTTTAATGGCTTAAGGTTGGTAAGTACAGGATAACAGAATCTCGGAAATTAAACATTTTCACATTTTTTGATAGAAAGTTATTAAGACATTTTGTGTTATTCCGTGTTATTAAACAGTTGTGCAGCTCGACACCGTTGACAGTCCAATTGTTTACTTACCGACCATGGTCTAGGCTAGGGATGTTGTTATGAATTCATAACAGCATTGTTATTTTTTGGTTCCATGGAAACCAGATCGCATTCGGTAAATCGAACCTTACAGCATATTTCAACAACGTCGGTAAGACAGTGATTAAGCACAATTACTATTAGATTATGGGTACTTTTCGCTCCAATACATCCTTAAAAATAAGCAGCACAAAAATAAAAACGAAAAGGGTTAAGAGGGCTATCCAGTCGGATTGTCTTTCTTTCTCTTATTTTTCTCATTTGTTTGTAGCGTTCAGAGTATAAACAGACACATTTTGTGTTTCAATATTCTTACATTTAAGATCATAAACTGAAAAATTCGACATTTATTCGGATTCTTCAATTTATGACTTCAAACACGATTATGTGAAATAAAATAATTTCTCGAAAATCAGAGAGCGAAAGACAACCTGACTGTACAGCCCTCTTAAGTAGGTGGGTGGGTACTTACATCATTGTCATAATTGAATGTTTTTGCGAAATAGCCGAAGAACCCCTTCAACAATTGCGTCAAATTTCCCGTATACGGCCTCACATGCTCCCTCATTTTATCCAAGGCCATCGTGTAATTTATTGTTTCCCACCCTGTAACAATCGATTATAGATAACTGTCACGTGCCCACAGGAGCCTCCTTACCATCAATAACAAGCGACTGATTTGGATTAAAATTTCGAATAACTTTAACTGAAAGTAGGAATCCTGTCATTTGCAGGTAAAAAATTGCCATTATAGCGAGGGCATAGTTGGTCACGTGCTCATTAATCTTGCAATAATCCGACCATTTTTTTAGCAACAAAATGAAGGGGCGTGTCACGGGCTGCAAATCCATGGAATATCTGAAAAATTTTTCATTAATTCCGCACCAGATGAACCAAAAGTAATCAGGGAAAGGGAGGTTTCAGAAAAGTGTTTCACCCTAATGACTGTTAAGTTTCAACTGCCGTTAGTTGCTAAAAGAGCATAAATCCGTAATTTTCGTAATTTTTTGACAATTTCATTGATTTTCGCACCACATGATCCAACTGTAAATCAGACAAAGGGAGGTTTTAAAAAATAAGTGTCTAGGCATAGTCTAGGCCCTAATGTCAGTTGCACTTTAACTGTCATAGTCCAAAAAATGTTCATTAGTTTCCACACCACACCCCAAAGTAATCAAACGGAAGTTTTAGAAAAGTGCTTGACACAGTTGTTCTTTAGCTGTCATCACTAATGACAGTTGCTCTTTAGCTGTCATTAGCGTCCCCAAAAATTTTCATTACGTCCACACCACATGATCCAAAGTTAAGGTTTAAGTATAGAGCATATTTAATGTGATTCTGACTCAGAAGATGGCTCCACACTCACAGAACTAGTTGTATTGTGGGTTTCGGGGTCGATTGCGAAGTTGCATTAAAAACCCATCCTACGTATGTAAGTGTCGCTACTCGTCGCTAGGTGTTTTGCCGCAAGCTTAGGGAATTTGACACTACTGACACTTACGTTTTAGCTTTAACCTAAAGGAAATCAAGTAAAGGGAAGCTTTTCAAAACAAGAGACAGTTACGATTTAACCCATTAATGTAAAACACTTGTTATGCAAGGCCTCCCCGTTTTTGGTTTATAACTTAAAATTACTTTAAAAACTTGGTGTTTTCCACGCCTAGCGCATGTCTGAACGAAATATCGCAATCCAAATCGGTATAGCAGTGATGCAACTTCACAATGGGAGTCCTCGCAGACGCTATCGGTACGACGTAATTGAAATCCTCCTTGCAACGTTTCAGCAATTTACTGGTGTTCTTCACGAACTGCTCCTGACTTTGGGGGTCCTGATTCTTGGTTCCGGTGTACATATCACCGACGTCCATGTAGACGTCCAAGTCGCTCATCTGCAAGACTCAATGAAAATTTTGTTGTATTTTGACGTTTCCTTTACGTTATTGCCCAATCCTGAAGTCCTAGAACCGAAAGGGTAGGCCTTACATTTTGGGTAAAGCTCGGAAATGGCCTTCTCGAGGTCTACACAGCATTCCCGCGCTTTTTCTGGAGACTGCAGGACTTGATTGGCTTCATTTGTTAGTCTGAAGGCTTCTTCTTCTATGAATTTTTGGGTGCGGAAGAGTTTCTTTACGGGGAGGGGCAATCGTATTGCATCTAAAATATTTAATTTTTTTTGGAATAAACTTACAACCGAACATACAGGGTGAGTCTGAAAGACATCCTTTATACCACAGAATCTACTATTGAAATGATGAAGCTTGGTGCAAAAATTATTGGTCAATTGTGATTCCTCTTGATGTTATAAGCCGCCAAAGATCTTCTTCTTTAAACTTTCTTTTTAAATATCTGTCGAAATGTGTATAGTAGGATTTTGAAACAACTGCTGATGGTACTTAAGACATCCAAAAAGCGAATCTCCGTTATACAGGGTGGCCCCGATGTTATTTGCCCTTGAACTTTTTTATGTTTGAAAATATTGCTAATTTGCCTATGAGGCCGTATTCCTCGTTCAATTCTAAAACTTTTTTGGCTCTTAAAATTGTTCGAAAAAACTAACCACTCACGAGAAAAATTGAAAAAACCGAAAACATGATGCAGGTAATCACCTTAAAACCAATGATGAGTCTACCTCAAAAAAGTGAAATTACCATCAATGTTTTTTCTTCAGTTGTGAGCAATGGTTCTGGGCACAGATGTAGGACAACACCTTCAATGCAAAAAAACAGTTGAAATGTGATGCGTGTCAACGTACACTTTGATTTTTATTGAAATTGTAGGTTTATCACGATGACCATGTTTCGGTTTTTTCAATTATCCTCGTGAGTGGTTAGTTTTTTCGAAAAGTTTTAAAAGCCTAAAAAGTTTTAGAATTGAATGGGGAATACGGCCGCATAGGCAAATTAGCAATATTTTCAAACATAAAAAAGTTCAAGGGCAAATAACATCGGGGCCACCCTGTATAACAGGGATCCGCTTTTTGGATAATGTCTTAAGTACCATCAGTAGTTGCATCTTGGTCTGTAACAATGCTGTGCAAAAATTCAAAATCCTACGATACACCTTTCGAAAAATATTTAAAAAGAACGTCAAAAAATGAAGATTTTTGACGGCTTATAACATCAAGAGGAATCACAATTGACCAATAATTTTTGAACCAAACTTCATCATTTGAACCGTAGATTCTGTGGTATAAAGGATGTGGAGTCTTTCAGATTCACTCTGTAGGTCGTTCTTTCCCGTTTGCCACGCCTTCGCGTCCCTCGCCAGCAAATCAGGTTGACCTGTTTGCCTCCTAGGAGTGGGAGGTTGAACGCTACGCAAGAACTGATTGGGTAGCGCTGGGCGGGGATTTAGGGAGGCGTGGCTTCGGTGGAAGTACTGTAAACATCTTTTAAAAGTGTCTAGCAATAAAGTTCATGGCAAATTGTCCTACCTACCCTACTAATGAGCCATAATCTTTATTGCTAGACCCTTTTAAAAGATTTTTACAGTAACCACGTGACTTCTTACTTTTATTAATCCTCGAAGCGAGGTGCCGGCTGAGGGACAAATCGTCACCGAAAATGACCAAACAACATTTTTTGCATTCGTATTCCTTCACTTTTTTCTTCCGACTTTCTGCCATATTATCGTGGCTAAAATCCGTTAGCTTTAATTTGCAACAAAAAAGAAGAAAGTAAAACTAATACCTCGAGTTCGCTAATGTAAAATGTCTAATCCAAATGAATTCATCTTTTACGTGTAGATTACAAATCTCACAATAATAACGATACTTGGGAATTCGAACATTGCACAGCTGCTTATGCTGAGGGCCCAAAATGTGGTTCTTCATTGTGTTTACCCCCGGGGCTTGTATGGTCACTTTACAGCACGTACAGTACATTAATGCTTCTTTTCGTTCAAAAAAAATTCGATGATCTTTGTATCGTTCTGGGAGGTAGTAATTATTTGCATCGAGGACGGCTGACACTATGAGGCACGGGGCTGAAACGTTAATTGGAAATGAATAGACGGATAAACGTGAATAAAATAAATTAAATGGTTGTATAACTTTGACAAAGAACTCTTTTGGCTAGTTTTCATCAATTTTGATGGTGTACTTACATAATTTTAGCCTCAGCCTGTATATGAAGTGAATAATATTACGCGTGAAGGCGTATCAGGGTCAAAACGGCCCTAATTTTGAAGTCTGGTGCAATAGCTTAAATTACGTCAAAGCCGCAGGAGGGCACAGCAGCGCATATTACAGGAACCTCTCTCACCAAACATTGACTCATTAAAATCAAAAGGGGCAAACATTATTTGCCAAGAAATTCTATACAGGCTGTCCGGAAATAACGTCACAATATTTCGGGGGGTGATTCTACACCTAAAAATAGGAAGAAAAGTTTATATGAACATATGTCCGAAAGTGTCCCCTAGGGGCGCTGTAGGTAGGTGTCTCTCAAAAACAGGTATTTAATTATTCTTTTTTGAAACAATTGGATCTAGAATAACAAGTTTTAGTCATTAGTGACACACTAAAGACATTTGTGAAGCAAGCCAACTTGCTTTTACATTTATAAATTTGTTACCATAGGCATGACATGTTCTAATGGCGTTTTTCTTGAAAACGGTTGATTCTATGACTTAGTATCCAGAGTACCTTTTTTATGTAGAATTGTTATCTGAAGTCAAAAATTAAAGAAAGCTGGGGAAAAACAAGTTGTGAGGCATTTTTTCCTAGGCCCCCCCTGTTTCGCACGCCTATGGTCGTCAATCACCTGTTTTGTTCCTACCAGATAATTTGTCACCCCAAAATTACCCCAGAACCAAAATTTCGATATTCTATCTCCAACCGTTCCAAAAATAATTAATAAATATCTGTTTTTGAGAAACAACATTTATTCATATGAACTTTTCTTCCTATTTTTAGGTGTAGAATCACCCCCCGAAATATTGTGACGTTATTTCCGGACACCCTGTATATTCTATATTCTACAGGGTCCTGCAACAGTGCGTCGGCCTTCCTTAGCGTCAAAACTATTTCAGTTAGCAATTTCTTTCAAGTGCATTCTTAAACTATAAATGAGGGTGCATTACTGCATTTCAGGAAATTATTTTAAAATGTACAAGGTGGTCTAAAAATTGTTGACAGGTCGAAGTTGACTTTTTTTAAATGGAATGCCCGGTATATTTTAGCATATTTGCAACCCCTTTAGGAGCCTTTGTTCGTCCCTAAAATATTACGGCTTTTAAGTATGTGGTTCGGGAAGAAAAAAATTGGAGTTTTACATCACTTTACTTAATAATTCTCCATTTACACGGGTGCAGTTTTTAAACGAAAATAAGATGAGAACCTTGTTGTACAGGCTTTCAGGAAGCTCTGGTCTTGTTTTCGTTATTTCGCAATGTACAGGGTGTTCAAAATTAATATTGAAAATTTGAGAATTATGAAGTTGTTTTTCTCAACTTTTTCAAATGGAACAGCCTGTATATTTTCAACTAGTGTAATGTAGAATTTATAAGCGAATATTTTTTGTAATACAAACATGTTGGTTATTTTCATCCGTTTTCGAGTTATTGGCAACAATTACTAATTCTTTTGTTTGCAGACAACTTTTAGCTTTTAAAATTGTAATATAAGTAATCAGACTAGTACCATGTAGTACTAAGAGCAATTTAATTTGTTCACGAAGACATTTTCACTGCCCTTCTTTAACGATTCATTTGAAATTTTGGTATTTTTGTTAGTAGGAATAGGCATATATTTTTTATTCTAAATGTTAAAGGTAGTAGAAATGTCTTTTGAAGAACCAATTAAATTGTTCATAAACCAAAATACAGAAGATTTTGAACATTTACATCTTAGTTTAGGTGCTTATTTTATAATTTTATAAGTAGCTAATAATATTGTTTGCAAGCAAGAAAATTACCAGTAATATTTGAAAATAACTCGAAAACGGATTAAATAACCAACATGTTTGTATTACAAAAAATGTTCGTTTATTAATTCTAGATTACACTAGTTGAAAATATACAGGGTGTTCCATTTGAAAAAGTTGAGAAAAATAACTTCAAAATTCTCAAATTTTGAAAATTAATTTTGAACATTCTGTGCATAGGGAAATAAGAAAAACACGACCAGAGCTTCCTAAAAGCCTACAACAAGGTTCTCATCTTATTTTCTTATAAAAACTGCATCCGCGTAAATGGCGAATTTTTAAGCAGAGCGATGTAAACTCGAATTTTTTTGAAAAATAATTTATTCCTCCCAAACTGAAGATTCAATAGCCGTAATATTTTACGCAGTTGCTGAAACATTCTGGACGTTCTATTTAAAAAAAGTCAACTTCGAGTTGTCAAAAATGTTTAGGCCACCCTCTAAATTTTAAAATATTTTCCTGAAATGCACTCTCATTTATAGTTTAAGTATGCATTTGAAAGAAATTACTTTCTGAAATGGTTCAGGCGCTATAGAAGGCCGACGCACTGTTGCAGGACCCCGTATATAAATTCTGATATACCGGGTGTCAACGAACCCATGTAGCACCTCGCCATTTGTTTATCTTTTGGAATAGCAACTTGAAACTTTATTGGGTTCATACTTTACATACCAATAAAAATACAAATTTTGACACATTTACAAACTTTTTGTTACTTCCTGTTTCACCGGAAGTGGCATTAAATTTGTTATTTTAAATATCAAGGTCACGGCTTCTTTACCCAGTTCGAAAGACATTTAAATTCTACTTACATTCATATCAAAAAAGTGTTACCATAAGTTTCAAAGATGGCCGCCAGAGGGTCGAAATGTTTTTAATCAAGTCGGCTGTAATGTCTGCCATTTCAAGTTAAAGTAATTTACAAGAGTCTTCTAAAATGTGCATGCAAATAATAAACATTTTCGTAAATTTTCTAATGCAAAGTTGTTCGTTTTTTTTACCTTTGTTAACTTTTCGCTGAAACGTTGATTTTCTAAGCCAAATTTTACGTTAATTTTAAATGGAAAGGTACATGCTTTTAAGCTAAAACAAAAATTTGGTTTTTCATTTCTTTAATGCACGTCAATAAACAAGATATACCAAAGGGTTAATTGAAAATTTTGAGAACCCCTGAAAATCCGATATTTTTACACTTTTTCCAAAAAACGAACAACTTTGCGCATTTAAGAAGACTCCTTTACTAATCTGAATAGTCACTTTAACTTAAAATGACAGAAATCACAGCCAACTTGACTAAAAACATTTCGGTCCTCTCACGGACATCTTTGAAACTTATGGTAACATTTTTGATGCGGTTGTAAAGCGAATTAAAATGTCTTTCGAGTTACGGAAATAAAACGTCACCTTGCTATTTAAAATAACAAGGTTAATGTCACTTCCGGTGAAACCGGAAGTAATATAAAGTTTGTAAATATGTCAAAATTAGCGTTCTCATAGGTAGGTATTCGCGAAAATCAGCTGCTAATAGATGGCATTGCTAAACCACAAAATGGCGGTCTCACCCCATTGGGGAGCCGGAAGTGAGAATTCTAGCGTGACGTGCCTGACAGTGACAGTTGGTGACATCAGTGACATTGATACGTGGATTTTTTAAAAGCCAAGTTTTCCTGGATTTACAATGTTCCACTTAAGTACACAAAACGAGATGGGCATACTAATGTAGGAATGTTACAATACGCCGACGATTTAGTCATTTTTGCGGACTCTCCGTCAATGCTTCAAAAGAATTTAAATATACTAGACGCATACTGTAACGAAATGAAATTGGAGGTAAATATTGACAAAACCAAAATCTTAATTTTTCGGCGAGGCAACAGAATGAAAAGTCAAAAATTCTTCTTGAGACAGCAACCAATTGAAATTGTAAAAAAATATTCATATCTAGGAATTACATTTACATTTAATGGGAACTACACGGAGCACAGCAGGACAGTAATTAACAAATGTAATGTAACTAGCGGACTACTGAGAAACACCATAAATAAACATAGCATCTCGGACCTTCAGTCTATAAAGACATTATATTCTAGCAGTTTAATATCACTGATGACTTACAGTGTTTCGGTATGGGGCTTAAAGCACGTAAATGATTTGGAAAAAATTCAATTAAATTTTTTCAAGAAACTGTTTTACTTGAGACCAAATGCAGCTGGGTACATAATACGCACGGAACTTAACTTAAATAATATAATATACTACATAGTTAAAGAAACCTTAAATTATATTCATAAAATAAACAACATGTCGGAAAATAGACTGCCATTCAAGTCTTTGCAAAGATTAATTCATCTACATTGTTCAGAAAACAACGAAAAATTCAATTGGTTCTCCCAATTGGCTAGGATATTAAAAGTATATGACATTGAACTTGACACACAGACCATCTGCAATGTACAACAGAAACAAATCACCGAAATACTCGATCGGATCAACGACAAAAATATAAAGTTTGACTGGAACAGCATATTAATTTCCGTAAACAATATGAATTACAAGCACTTGTGGTCCGTTGACTCTCGTTGTAACATCTATACCAAAAACATGCCTTTGTACCTCAAAAGATTTTGCTTACAACTTAGAACAGCTAGTGACACGAAGGTTGCCTTGTACCTCGGAGGAATCTCTTATTCCATTGATCCAAATCAATTATGTACTGTGTGTAATTTGGGCAGGAACGAAAACCTTTGGCATTTGCTGATTGAATGTCCCATCTATAAGGAATTCAGACACACCTTGGCTCTGAAAAGTGATGATCTCCACAATATTCTTAGAGCTCTTGATAGAAATTCAGCTCAGATACTTTATAATTATCTTTTTAATTGTTTGAAACTGCGACACTTTGTTCTAACAGAATGGTAGGCTATGTGATTCTCCAACCCTGCCGCACAGTGGAAAAAAAAAAGAGGAATGAAAGAATTTAATTTGTACTTAATTTATATACTTAATTTTATTTATATTTGCAGGCTAATCATATATAAAATTAGCCAATCCCTTGCTAATGATAATTGTATTATTATTTATAGCAATAAATCTATTATTATTATTATTATTATTATTACACAAAACGTAAAATTCCACAGAATTATTCCCAAAATTTCGAGTCAGCGAGAAGATGTCTCCGAACAAAACTACTACCTAACCTCGCAACTGACAACTGACTGACGTAAGCCGAAATTATGATGACGGACGTTTAAAAGTATTTCCGGATCCTGTCTCTCAGTGCAATTAAAGTATTGCCACCAGATGTCAGACACTTTGCTGATTTTCGCGAATATGAACTCATAAAAATTTCAAGTTGCCGTTCCAAAAAATAAAGAAATGGCGAGTATTACATAGGTTCGCTGACACCTGCAGTGGTTACAAACCGATTGTAAACTGACCACGCCTGCGCAATTGTGTATTTTGTATTAGTAAAACACGATTGCACAGGCGCAGTCAGTTTACAATCGGTTTGTAACCCCTGCAAAAACAAACCTAATAATAATAATTTCTTTACTATTCAACCGAGGGGGTTGCCACGGTCCGATTTGCGGTACAAAAAAATTCCTCCAATACAAAATTGCCACAAAAATGTCTTTTATTTCCAAAAAATTCCTCTCAATTGTCACAAAATGCCAAAATTCCACGAGTTTCATTAAAACTTCCAAAAAAATCCTCAAAAATGCCAAAAAATTCCTGGAAAATGCCAAAAAATTCCTCGAAAATACCACAAAATTCCTCAGAAATGCCTTGAAATTCCTCATACACAAAAAACCTTCGTGCTTAGTAAGTAGTCCGGGGGTTAAGCCGATGGATCTTGCATTTTATTGTAGAGTTTTGCCACTTGGCACATATACTCCTCAGACGTGTAGAAGTAGATTTAGAAGCAGAGCCCAGCAAAATTTCCGTGCTAGGGGGTGAAGCCACTCTGCAGAAGTTACCACTTTTAAAAATTCTGTTTTCTTATAATATTTTTGGTATTTTGGCCGCGACTGCGCTACAAATGAGCTGCAGCCTCTTCCCTAACACCTGTACCTATACCCAGGCACAACAAAAGCTCATTTGTAGCGCAGTCGCGGTCAAAATACCAAAAATATTGTAAGAAAACTGAATTTTTAAAAATGGTAACTTCTGAGGGTTGGCTTCACCCCCTAGCACGGAAATTTTGTTGGGCTCCGCTTCTAAATCTACTTCTACATGTCTGGGGTACTCCCCAGCCAAGTGGCAAAACTCTACAATAAAATGCAAGGTTCACCTCAATTTATTGCTTTCCCCCGGACTATAGAGATCCCCTAGATTTTCAAAATCTTGGAAGAATTCGGTGAAAAATTGAGATTTAAAAAAAACCGCAAAAACACATGCCTTTATTTCATTAATTTATAAGAAAAGAGACCTATCGGAGGCTTCCATTTCCGGTTAAAACGGAAGCCGAGAACAAATATCAGACTATACCATCAGATAAATCTTTAAAAAATAAAGTAGACCTGTTTTTGTGATTTTCAACAATCTTAATTTTTCACCGATTTCTTCGATGTTTTTGAAAATCTAGGGTGGCCGTGACCGTACTTCCGGTTGGGTCACATCCGATAAAACCGAAAGTGAAAAAAATGACCTAAATACACGCGCAAGTGTCCCCCTCCGGACAGGACTGACTAGCGTTTATTTAATTTTCAATATCTTTTTTAAGTCTAAAGATATTAAAGTGGGAAGTTTTCAAAATAACGCCCTGTATGTATACTGCATGCCCACTCCCATCATACCTTTGGAAGTGAGCATACGGTGTACATACTATTAAAAGAAAAATAATAACAATATAGGTATTATAAGGTTAACAAACACGCGAAAACAAAAGAGGCTTATAAATTTTTGTTTGGCTTCTCGATCCTGTCAATAAGAGCGTGGTTGCAAATTCCTGGCAAATTCCTCGCAAATTCCATTAAATTCCTCATAAATTCCCCTAAATTCCTCACTTTACTTTGCTAATTCCACAATTTCCTCAAAAAGGCATTCAAATTCCTCTGTAAATTATAAAAAATTCCTCTGTGAGCGACAACAAATTCCTTGTGTGGCAACCCCCTCGTATTCAACAATTATTATGAAATTACTTAGGTTAATTTGCATTCCTTTGGATGAAGATTAAAATAGATGGAAACATGAAAATATGAATATAAGTTAACAGAAAAGAAACAAAAGGCAAAAAAATATACTTAGAATGAAGAGAAAAAAAGCTTTTTTTCTCTTTTAAGAATCCGATGTGAGTAATCATTTACCTGGAGCGACGTGATTTTCAGTCTTGCTCTCGGCATTCCTCTCCTTCCGGAAATTATTTTCAACTATAATATCATAAACGGCAAGCTGCATATCCAACAGGTAAAACTCGTTAAGTTTACCCTCGGGGGACTGATAAATCTGCACAATCCGGTTCTTGTGCCATTTGCCATGTCTAATATGACTTATCACGTCACTATAAAAAAGATTTTCCACACACAGACTACAATGGATCCTCGTCAGAGGGCAAGCAACGTCGGGCATAAAATAAAGTTGATGGGCCTGAAAATTAGAGTCCTGATTTCGCCAATATTCATGGTACTTCTTAAGGGCACTTGTATGTGACACCTTTGCTGCTGATGCCATATGTTTCTGCCCTTTTACATGATTTTTAACTACAAACTGAGTAATTTTACGGGCTCGACCTGCACCGATTAAATTGCAGGGACATAGGAGGCATGCCCCACGGCATGGCCCGTATAGTTGTATGGTATAGTCAGGAACATGATCATTTCTACTAGCTGCACACACCAAAGCCTCAGGGTACAAAGTTTCTTCAACCCTTTGGTCATAGCCGACTTCAAAATTGAATCGAAAGCTATTGAGACCATTATCTGGAACCTTTGTTGGCAGTTCTATAAAATTGTCGCTGGTAGATTCCGTGGATGATGTTTCGCCATTCTCACTAAACAAATTTTGAACAGGGCCTGGTGGGCTCATAATTTCCTTAGGAAAATCACCGCTGAAGTGCTCATGGTATATATTTTTGGTGTTTACTTTTTCATCACAAATGCAACAAGTCAATGTGGCATCGTTGTCATTATCAGCTGATTTGTTGACGTATGACAGAGCATACTTGATGTTTTTCTTCAAATTCAGTAGCAGGAAAATAAGCACTTCCCGTTCATTTTTATCACATTTTAGGAAATACAACTTTGCGATGTTGTTGAACCAATTCCCAAATTCCTTAATTTTCCCAGTCACATCTTCGTTGGGGATAGTTGTTAAGAAATTGGGCTTCAGGTATTCTCCTGCTTCTAATATATCAAGGGCGCTTTGAAAGCTTCCGTCAAAATCGTTGGACATTGTGAGGTTAGGAGAGTTTCAATTTCAGGAACAAGAGAACACGTATTGCTAACATCACTCAGGTCTGAGCAAACACATTCACAATCTGGAAAAACATTTGCTGATGAGAAAATCTTGATATATTTTTTTGTTTTATAACCTTATCTTCGTCAGTCGAGTCGAGCTGTCATCAGTTGTCATATTCATTGCTGCCAACATCCGCCATCTGTGCCAACTGCCAACTAAATTACTAAATGTGCCTGCAACCAATAATACACACGCACGTAGTCGGAGTCGCTGATCCCTTTCAACTTTGAACTTTCACCATTCGCAGTGGCGTACCGTTAAGGGGGCCGCCATAAGGTTTATTCCGCCATTTTTGCCCAAAAAAAGTTATTTAAGCGCTGAAGGAAGTAGAAACTACAATAGTGCGCACAGGGCGCCCCCCAAAACCATTGACCACCCTCAAAAAGCCTCCCTTAAAAGAATCTAGTACCTACATAATGAAAAGACATTTGATATTTTGTTTTGTTTTGTAATAATGTTCAAAGTCAAAGACGACGTATCCACGTCCTCTATGATGCTATATGCCATGCTATTCAGAAAATACGTTGATAACGGGAGGCTATGGAAAATTGAAACGAGTGAATCCCAGTCTGTAGAATGTACGTTTGTCGGCTTTTCTAAACTTAGTTCGCACAGTTGCGTAGAGGCTGATTCCAAGTTGGTTTATGTTATGACTTAACGACATATTACAAATTCAAACTTATTCTAGACGCCAGTAGGCCAGGAAAATTTGGTGATATGGTGGCAACAAGATAGTTGCAACAAAATATCCCTGGCATCTATTGATTAATTTAAATTTTAGGTTAAAGTTCTTGTCAAAAGAAGATTTTTTTGTTAAAAACGGAACAGCTTAATATACAACTGACACCACTAGCATATGGCAGTTTAAAAAAATTTCTCCCGTCAGTTTGACAAATAAGTACTGCCAATAGAAACAAAGTTTTATTGCCTACTGGCGCATATAATAGACTTGAATACAGTAGCTGCGCCTACTCTCCAAGGTGTCCATAGGGGTTTATAATACGTGAGGAATTCGATTTTATTTTCTTCCTGCTTCTAATTTAATAGAAATTTTAGGCTATCAGGTTTCAGTATTGGTATCTAAAACCTGATAGCCTAAAATTTCCATTAAATTAATTAGGGAAACAGGAAAAATGTAAAATTCTCCAAGTAAATCCCTATGGACACCTTGGAGAGTAGGCATACCGTATAAGTTTGATCAGGTGCCTGGTGCCTAACTCATGAGATGGCGTTAGCAGTACAATTTTGCAGTTTTTTGCAGCAATCTGCTGCTTTATTGCGTCTCGTTACCGAGTACTTTTATGCTGAAACAGAGCGTCCTCGGTATGTTAATGAGGGCAATTGATTTCAGCATGAAATCCATCGATAATAATGAGGTATCTACAATTATAATGATGTTGCAAGAAATCCTACTGCTAGCGCCATCTTATGAATTATGCACATAATCAAACTTATGTCTTTACGTCATGACATAAACCAACTTGGAATTAGCCCCTTATGCAACAACTGTTTTTTATTCAAAGAACCTTTGCTGTAGATACGGGCAGCAATCAATGGCCGAAGATTCGTTTGGATTGGATGGCCTAGCCATGTTACGCACCCACAAAAAGCCAGCGAACAGCATATAGGTAATTTATTTTTTCCACATTTATTTAGCTGTGCATGCAACTTGACATACTGCAATCGAAATCAACCCAAAACCTCCCAATCCAACTTTCTTGTTTCAATAGCAATTTGCTTAACAGTTCTCTTTACACTTAGATCTTTGCGGACGGCTCCCTTTTCATTGAAGCAATTTCAAATACAGCATTTTTCGCATTTTTCACCAACGCACTGCGTCTGGAATAATACGAAAAATGGATTATTTTTGTTCCCTTAATGAAGGAAGCCCTCCGTATAGAATCCTCTGCAGAAAGAAAACTTTCTGTAGAGAAGGCTATTAAGAAAATTGCAGCTGAAGAATTGGAATGTTCTGAGTTGATTTCGACTGTGAGAAGTCGAAGATCGTGAAAGGGGTTAGAAAATTGTAGATATGAGTTAAAAATCACAACAACGCCCGAAGAAATAAATAAAATGTACTCCGCTTGCATAAGACTTTTTTTCAATGGTGGACTAAAATTCCTAAAATTCCCTTCTCCTTTCTCGAAGATATAATGTGTAAGACTCACAGTTTCACCACCCCACATGCTCAAAGTAAAGATGTGTTTTTAATTTCACCATCCTAAGTAATCCAATTCGTTGAAAATTGAGGCTATATAATTAGTTTCATGTTCTCAACCCCACATGCTTTCACCCCGTTGTGATTTACAGAGGTGAGTTTATTTCTGCGGTGTTACATAACTTATTGCGTATTTAGGTATAAGAGTATTTAGGTATACCTACCTATTTATTTCGGTTAAGTATTCATAAATAAAAAAAAAAATGCAGCAGAGAAGCGGCTGGAACCTCCCCATCGGGACACATTTTGAAAACCGCTTTTTTGGGTTCCTGAGACCTCAAAACGTGAAGATCTGGTGCTATCTCGAATTCGAAAATTTTAGTGAATGCAGTAACCTCCCATTTTTTTAAAATTTTGTTGGAGTTGGGGAGGTTAATAAATCACCAGGATTTCAGATCAGTTAAGAGATATCTACTGTCTACAATCTATCATTGAATCTATACAACATACCAAATTTCAGTAAGTACGTACATACATGCAGACAGATTTTAAAAACTACTTTTTTGAGTTCCTCGGACCTCGAAAGGTAAAGATCAAGGCTTAAATTCTTGATCCTTCCCACATTAGTAGTTGCTATGGTACGAGTTCTGTGATTATTTTACATATCTTAGTAACTGCGAGCGTTCGCTAACAAGCGAAGGGTCAAGAATACCCCCCCTGGTATATCTCAAACTCGAAAATAGTGGTCACAGTAACCTACCACTCTTTTAAAGTGGTGTAGGGAGGTTAAAAAGCTATAGATACAGCATGAGATGGGATTCATAATGAAATTTTGTACCTACCCCTCCAAATAAAAACCGACCTGTTTCGGCGGTCATCCCTCAAATTACAGTTCCAAAAATAATTCAGTGTCGCATTCATTAATGTTATAGGTATTGCAAGTAGGTCAGGGTCTTTCTGACATGCAGTACCGGGCGAATTTATTTCTTATCTATTGGTGAATGAGATAGTGTCAATCTGTCAATAAACCCTATGCACACCAAATGGGCTTTGCATGGGGTACCTACCTGCGTGTGTATTGAAGTGATTTATTTCACTTCATTTCACTTTATTTCACAAAGTTAAGGTAATTTCCGGTTTATTTCCGGTTAAACCCGAAATTACCTTAACTTTGTTTTAACCTCCCCAACCCCATCACAATTTAAAAAAAAAATGGGAGTTTACTGCAATAACCAAAATTTTCGAATTCGAGATAGTATAAGACCGGATCTATGCGTTTTGAGGTCTCAGGAACCCAAAAAAGTGGTTTTTAAAATGTGTATATGTGTATATTCGTACGAACATACACGTTTGTAAACACGCCACAGACAAAACTACTAAACCGATTTGGCTGAAATTTGGTATGTGTGGGCATCTGATAACTTAACGTGGATCTGAAAAGCTTTTGGAGCGAATCGTACAACCGGAAACGCCATTTTGGCACATCAACTTTTAAATTTGAAATGCAAACCCCTATTTTTAATGTTACTAGCAGAAAGGCCTTCCAGTTCTGCTTCTAAAGATGTATTCACTCTTAATGTCTTTTGGACGAAAAATGATACAGCCCAAACCTCTGGACCGATTTGGCTGAAGTGTTTCACATGAAGATCGTATCCCCCGTCCAAGAGCTGAAATTTTGTTGAAGGCAATCGACCCACGGCGTTTTGACACCTCAAATTTCAAATTTAAATATACTCTAATTTAACCATCCAAAACAAGTTTTCGAATGATTTATTGTCACCATCAGAAAGGTTTTCAAATTATGGTTTTAACTAAGACAAAATTGAGATTTTTGAAAAACGCAAAAACACGTAATGTTTATTTTTTCGATACAAATTCAACCGCGCAATTACTTTTTTTTAAAACTTTACAATTTTGATACATTATTATTATTATTATTATTATTATTGTTTATTCACCAAAAAAGAAACATAATACAAAATATAATCCATGAAAGGTAGAAAATTTACAATATTTGGTGAATCTTGAGGAGAATGTTCAGATCTCCCATCATTCAAGACAGGGTCTGCTCTTCCACATTCTCCGCATACATAACAAACTAACTAACTAACTTACAGAAATTAGAAACAGTTTATAAATCGTTATTTAAGATGATACAAGTGTAAAAAGTAATTCTTTAGGCATCAGTGGCTCGTTTAAAACGGGAGTTTACGAATTACGTAATTTTTTAAATGATTAATATTTGACTCTTACTTGCTGCTATGGTAGATCTTTTGGCAACGAAAACTAGTTCAAAAGTACCTGAACCAACCAGAGACACTACCAACTTTGTTAACAGTCGGAGATAAAAAGTAATAAAAAAACAAGTACCGAATTATTATGCAGTTTTTGTATCGAAGAAATACAGTTGAAGTGTTTTTTGCATTTTTCAGAAATCTCAGTTTTTCACCGATTTCTTTGATGTTTTTGACGGCACTTCCGGTCAAATATGATACATGTTTCTGGCTCGGAAAAAATCGTAATGCCGAATCCCTTAAGAAAAAAATATGATTCTTTTGGAAGAAACAAAGTTGGGGTCATTTCCGGTTAAACCGGAAGTGAAAAAGATTTCTTGAAAACACGCCCAGGTGTCCGCATCTAAATGTATGGAGTTTATTGACATTACGTCACCAATAGATGGGAAATTTGCCTGGTGTGACATGTCTGAATGACCCTGTATACATGATCTGTGCAGTGTGAACTTGCATGTGATTTTCTGTTGTTTAAAAAAGATTTTCCGTGAATTGTTCATTTATGGGTTTCGTTAATGTATACAAAATCGTGCATTAATAGACCCTATTAATGCACGATTTTCTATTAATCAACGATTTTAGTATAGGCAATCAACTATACATGTTCTGACATTAAACAAGAATTTAAGTGACATCTGTCAAATTTTCAAAATTGCAAATTTAAATAAAAGTCCAATCAATGGATACTCAGAATCTTAATTTAACACCACCTGAAGTGCTAGTAAGTGCAAATCTTGCGAGCTTAAGTTTGCTTCCAGAAAAAAGCTGTAAAATTTATGAAAAAACTTATGCCGATTTCATTTCATGGTGCGAGAAGAAAAATGCACTGCGACACTTAGAATCTGTGCTTTTGGCCTACTTTGGCAAGGCAATTGACATTTAATTTCTCATGTTTTGTTCATTCGGCCCTTTCGGCACTTTTTAAATTGGATGCATGTTTGGTTGCATAACCGTTTATCAAACGCAATTTTGAAAAACAAATTTCGCCAATTTAATGATAATACAATCCACGGAAAAATATTGTAACTGACTCGAGTGTTAATAGGCGATTAATAATCTCTATCATTAACGCGTTCGCTGCGCTCACGCGTTAAAATCTCTCGATTATTAATCGCACTCATTAACACTCTTGTTCGTTAAATAACTAGTAAGATATGAATGTGCCAGACATTTTGAATGCCAATGAAATTAATTTTCCTAAAGTAGCTCCACGAAGCGTTTACTTAATGAGTCCACTCACACATAAATCATAAATCTCTTCGAGATCATTTATGTTTGATATTTTTCACGCAAGCCAAATAAATTATAAATGCAAACACACATCGTGTGGGTTATGGGTTCGTCGATTTAAATGATCATGGGTGGCGCCTTCCGACCCCAAGCTTCCTTCCTTCCCGTCTGGTGCCGAAGCCATCCTGCAGACGTGTGTGAGTCATAATAGTAGTAGTAGGCCGCGAGTCGATGATTTGATCAAAACGAGCCGCGATCTAGTAACTGTGGTTTTCCTACAAAACAGCTGAGCATCATCGCGGATCTGCGGCTACTCAGCTAAAGGCGGCTTAGTAGTTTCGCGGTCCACCTTCGCGCCGAAACGTTTTGAATTAAGTGCGTCGTGATACACTTTTTTTCGGGTTGTTTTTAGTGTTTTTGATGTGTGCGAAAAACTGATTGGATATATTTATTATGTGACTTAAGGCAAGTTTTTTTTGTGTTTTTATGCATATTTGATAGATACGTATTGGGCATTTTTTTGCGATTCAAAAAATTAATAGCGTCAATCTGCAATTACGACTGCCATCATTGCTGCAGTGTTCTTAAAGGGTAGTTCGAGGGTTAGTTAGGCAGGAAGCTAACTTTAACTGGATAAACTTTGATTGCCTTTATGAAATTAGATTAAGTATACATAATTACATATTCATAGTCCTAACTTCGAATAATATGTTTTCAAAGATTCCATTCGAAGGACCATAGCTCTTTTAGGAAACATTTTCTGCCGTATCTTAATATGAACTTGTCTTCCTAAAATGATGTAAGGAATCATCCTATATCTTTATTTTCACTAATTAGGTAGATGAAACAAAGTGCTAATCACAATTTTTCGCCCCCTAAACTAACTGGAATCATTTTAGTCGAAAATGGTGCGCCCTAGCTATATTCAACAAGAGCACCTTTTTTATGTGGAATAGACCAGGGATTACGATTTTGTTATTATTTGGCAAAAAAAAGGCCGACAACAAATGAAAATGTAAAAAAATATGTAAGGCCCCCCAACAACTCACACCTCTGATGTTATTAAAAACCTGAAAAAAATTGAAGAGAAACCTCTTTATAGCATTAACCATTGCTCTGAATTTCAAAATCCTATTCAAAATTTTCGAGAAATTTTCAGAAATCTGATTTTTCGACTACCCCTTTAAAGGGGCTCCCTTATAAAGCATTTCCGGACATATGGCCATAGAATCTTCTTTTCCTAGAATTATGTAGGGAATAACGTCCCGGAGGACTATTAATTTAGGAACACCCTGTATATACTGACTGCTCCAGCCTCGCTGGCGTGCTTTTATCGGCCAATTAGTTCTGATTTTGATAAAAAATGACACTCTAAACTTTAAAGCAAAAAAAGTCGAAAAATATTTCGAAAATTTTTATTTGTTGACAAATTAACTTGTAACGTCCGCACGCAATCGCGCAATCGGTGTTGAGCCGTTCTTACAACCGGCCTGTCACAAATTATGAATCTGTTTTCGTACAGTGTGAATTTCTCTTGTAACCTGAGAATAATAAACATCATAAAAGTATAATGCAGTCTGCGAAAGGTTATTAATAGCTGTGAAATGCCTTCTCATCTTTAGCATAAAGGAAAACAAATAGCCACAACTTAAATAAATATTGCAATGTGCAAATACTGACGTTGAATGCAAAAGAATTCGCAAACCAGACGGGAGGTAAATGTTTGAGAATTCTTGGATAAGAACGAACCCAAAGAAAAAATGTTTATTATATACAGGCTGGTCCAACACTAGTGTCCAGCGGCAAAACGACCTTTTCCGTTGAAGCTAGAGTTTTGAATTTTTTACAGGGTGTATGGGTACTAAAAACCCTCCAGATGGCCTTACATTTTTTTTGATTGGACCAAAAATGTGACGTCACGAGATTTCAAATTGCGCTATTTTCATGGAATAAATAATTTTTGTCTATAGGTTGATTATTTTGGGCCTTAAGATTATGTTGACCAGATTTTTAATTTTTTTGAACGTCAGGTTAGCAAACTGCAGAAGGCAAAATAATCGTCATTTTATTTCATAAGGAGGCCGTGAAACAATATCGAAACGATGCGCCGTGTGTCCAACTTGAGTTCATCGGAGATTTAGAACTGTCAGTTGCTTGTCATGTTTTGACAGGGGCAATTGAGCTCCAGAATTATTAATCGATTGATTTATTCGAATAATTTAATATTCTTACAAAAGAATTATGTGAAAATCATCGAGTCTGTCCCGCGAAGTTTTAAACACGCGCAGACGCAAAGCGTGTTATTTACATCTCGACAGCTGATGCCGGCAGTCCGACACGAAGAATAACCTTTGTAGCAGTTTATTTCCTTGCAAACTCCTACAGAGGTTTACCCCATTTAATTATCTGTAAATTGGGTAAGTTTTTCAACTTTCATTGTATTTGTAAAAACAATCCTGTTTAATTGAAGGTAATGTTGAAGATTTGGACTCTGATTTAAACGACAAGATTATGGCATCTACTACAAATAATTTAATAATAATTGTTGATGATTATCATGTTCTGAGCCAAGACTGTTTACATTTTACAAGGGAAAAGTGTGGATATTGTGCACCAGTGTTGGTTTGAGGAACTCGTGTAGTGACTGCAATGATTAGTTTAGTGTTAAGATTGCAGTGAAACCTTACTACGTTTAACTAAATAAACTACATTGTTGAATTAGTAATGTGATAAATTTTGTTCCAAGTGAATATTCAGACCATTTCATAAAGATTGTGTGTGTACCTGACTTAAAATAAATAAGTTTAGTGGTGCTTTATTCATAATTTAATCCAACAGAAATTGTTACTGTTTTGCTGATTGTTTTACAAAGACAATACGAATGATTTTAAAACCAGTCCCAGATTCATTCGCATTGCAAGTCCCCAAAAGTTCGGACACTTCGACAGACAGGGTTTCAGTTTCTCGTTCTCATTACTAATACTGACGAATAATTCTGCTAGTCTTGCCTTCGTTATTTCTTTATCTTGTAATTGTAGTAAATAACTGTTTCTTGTAGATTGTGATGATCCTGTCGTCCAAATCTTCACACCTTAAATTAACCAGTATTGCTAATAATACAAAGAAAATTGAAAAACTTACTCAATTCACTGATAATTAAATGAGGTAAACCTCTGGAGAGTGTTTGCAAGAAAATAAACTGCTGAAAGGTTGATTAATCTTCACATCTTCCAGGCATCAACTGTCGAGATGTAAACAACACGCTTTGCGTCTGCGCGTGTTTAAAACTTCGCGGGACAGACTCGATGATTTTCA
The DNA here is from genome assembly GCA_963924575.1 of Pycnomerus fuliginosus. Lineage (NCBI taxonomy): Eukaryota > Metazoa > Arthropoda > Insecta > Coleoptera > Zopheridae > Pycnomerus > Pycnomerus fuliginosus. The sequence continues at coordinate 20,179,024 of OZ004622.1, forward strand.
CATAATTTTTTTGTAAGAATATTAAATTATTCGAATAAATCAATCAATTAATAATTCTGGAGCTCAATTGCCCCTGTCAAAACATGACAAGCAACTGACAGTTCTAAATCTCCGATGAACTCAAGTTGGACACACGGCGCATCGTTTCGATATTGTTTCACGGCCTCCTTATGAAATAAAATGACGATTATTTTGCCTTCTGCAGTTTGCTAACCTGACGTTCAAAAAAGTTAAAAATCTGGTCAACATAATCTTAAGGCCCAAAATAATCAACCTATAGACAAAAATTATTTATTCCATGAAAATAGCGCAATTTGAAATCTCGTGACGTCACATTTTTGGTTCAATCAAAAAAAATGTAAGGCCATCTGGAGGGCTTTTAGTACCCATACACCCTGTAAAAAATTCAAAACTCTAGCTTCAAAGGAAAAGGTCGTTTTGCCGCTGGACACTAGTGTTGGACCAGCCTGTATATATATATAATTACTTTTATATCGAGTTCGACACTTTTAATTCTTGTTTGTCGAGTTTTAAAAATTAATGTTTCGTGGTATATCTATTTGACGATTTAAATTCATTAGTGACATTTAAGATTTAAATATATTAAGAATTGCTCGCCGGTTTATCAGTTTCCAAGTCAATTTCAATAAGTGCTAAAAAGGTAAAAGTGAATTTGAGTTCAGTTTTGAACTTTAGACGGCGCTAGACGACGGGTTTGTGCATAGTAGGTACAGGGTGTTTTTCGAGATGTTTTTTTTGTCCCACCGGTACCATTTTAAATTAACAATGAATTACGTTTTTTTGCCCAACAGCGCATTCGTTAAATGCGAGGGGTCATCCGCTCCTCAAAATATTGTACAAGTATTGCCGAAATTGCTTATTTATTGCCTAAATTCTCGTTATTCCTAATTGCCATAAATTACCGAAACATTTGTTTGAGCGTCTTTCGATCGATTTACAGTGCGACCCAAAAGCTGTTATTTTTCTTTGACCCAAACGTTTTTTCATTTTCCAGGCAACTGTTTTGTATTTTGTGTTAATTTCTTTTATAGCTGAAGATGGAGTAACACTCCGAAACGCGTCCTAAACAGTAAGTAAAATTTTGTGGAACGAGACTGTGAAACTACCTTGTGTAATCAATAAAAAATATATCTCATTCATTTACTATTGTCACTTTTCTGTAAAAGGCTTGAATGTGCTGTCTTTTTTTCTGACCAATACCTGAAAAATCTCCCCAAAATCCTTTTTCTCTACCTGTTGGCACTCATCAATTTTTGGCCACTGAAAATTGCCTAAATTTTTTTGTAAAAACTTTACTTTGCAAGTTGTATTTCGCGTATCGACGAAGCATCTGCCAAATTTTTTGCCATTATTACCCAACTTTTTATTGTCCAGTACTGCCCGAATAGCGCCTTCTATTACCGTTATTGCGGAAAATTGCTTTCATTACCATTATTGCCCCAAAATTGTCGTAATTGCCGAAATTTTGTATTTTGTAATTAAGTATTTCCCCTCGGTTAAATGGTTACCAAATTGTTATGAAACACCCCATAGGTATATTTTTGTTCTTTGAAAATGTATTTTAACTTTAAACAAAAAAGTTTATTTTCACTAAGTATACAGGGTGGTGAATTTTTCGTTGCCCACCATTGGGAACTTGGAAGCCGCAAGAGATTAAATTAGGGAAAACCTACTGTACTTTTTGAAGGTGATTAAGAATCTGTAGAAAATTTCCCGATATCTTAATTCGTTACTGAGTTATCCCGAAAAATCTGAAAATCGCGATTTTAGAAAAATTTATATCTTTCTAACGATTGGTGCCATTGGTGGTATTCAAATGAAACTTCAAACTTTTATATTTTTGACAGCTGTCAATTCAATGGCATTGACAGAAAATTTCGAGGCCTTTCCAGATTTTGGGCAACGACACCCAACCCTTCTTTTTCTTTATTGACCCATATTGAATTTTAACACTACCGGATTTACAAAAAAATTGAGTTACACAATTCCAAGACGCATCTTATTGCCGTTGAATTCAATTGTGTTCACATGTCATAAGAAATTGAAAAAGTCGGTGTACTTTTTTTGCAATTGATGTTCATCTGAGTTGAGGATGACCTTACAAAATTTTTCATACCAATTTTTTCAAATTTTTACGATCTGTCAAAAAAGTCCATGTAGGCTACATTTTTGAAAATATAATTTTTTGTGAATCACAATGGTGTTAAAATCTAATATGGCGGCCATAAGAGAAAGAAAAGTTGACTGCCGTTGTTGACTGCCAATACTAGAGTTGACAGCTGTTAAAAGTACAAAAATTTCAAGTTTCATTTAATAGAGGTATTTCTTGAGTGACGTCATTGACATGTCATGCGCGCGCAATCGGAGGTACCTTATATCCGGTACAATTTACAGCGATGAACACGGTTGTTCCTTGTTAACCTGTAACCGACCAGAGAAAATTAAATAATTGAATGAAACAGTAGGCACGTTTAATTAAAAGTAGAAAATGGTAGACCATTGTCTATTTTATGTGATGGTTAGAACATTTTTATGTTGTTACTTGTTAGGAAGAAACATCGAGCTTTTCGGCACGGCATATCATATTATGATGTCATTGGTGAGGAAACCGAGTACCAAATCATCAATATTTGCTTCACTGCACAGTTGACACATGACAGATGCAGAAACATAACCCCATTAACCTAGATTAAAGTGATTATTCTGAAATAGCCTCGTTTTCGCAGGCTATTTGTATCATTTTTGAGAATAAACCAGTATGGTTTTGTCTTGTTGCATTATATACTGCCGTAATAACAATGTTTCTGCTAGTGAAAAGAAGTTTCAACTGATTGCCGCCAACATTCGAACTATTCTCCCTTCCTTCTAACCGGATATCGGTCGCCTCCAAGTGCGCGCGCATCATCTTGGCGTCTTTTTTTAACGCGTTGAGATCTCAGTATAATGTGTATTCTTTCTACTCAAGAAATACCTCTATTGCCAACAATCGTTAGGAAGATATGAATTTTTCTTTAAAATGGCCACTTTCAGTTTTTTCGGGATACCTAACTCAATGGCGAATCAAAATGTCGGCAAATTCTTTATAGATTCTTAATCGCCTTGAAAAAGTGCAACTTTTCTCTAATTTAGAATACTCTCCATCTCTTATGGTTCCCAATATGTGGGCAACGAAAAATTCACCACCCTGTATATGTACGTGAAATATGCACAAGTTTTTATACGTAAATACAATTTTTATAAGGGTGCCCGTCGAGGGGTGATCCGCAGATTAAAAAACGTACACTGATTCCGGGAATACCCAAGTATTCCCAAGTATTCGGAAGCTATCCCGAATCTCGACTTAAAACTATTCCGGTATTCCAATGTAGTTAATCCGCAATTTTCTCCATCACTATTCCCGAGTATTCCCTAGTATTCCGGGAGTATATTCCTAGTATTCTCATGTATTCCTAAGTATTCCTGTGTATTCCTAAGCATTCCCATGTATTCCTAAGTATTCCAGATTATTTCGAATTATTCCCAAGTCGAGTCCCAAGCATTCCGAGATTTCCTAACCTCAACTTATACTCAACAGACGCAGGCGCATCAGGCACTTCCGAATCTACTCCACGTTATTCTGATGTATTCAGGGTAATTCTAACTATTCCTACAAATTATTCCCCAATTGTTTTGATTTATTTTAAAGTACACGCATCCAATCAATAAATTTTAATATATGGCAGGGAAATTTTCAATTATTTCCAACTATTCCAGAGTATTCCGGACATTCCCATCTATTCCCATGTATTTCGACATATTCCGATCTATTCCCGGTGTATTCCAGAAAAATGAACACTGGTTCGGGCCTGCGAATCACCCCTCGGTGCCCGTACTATAGAATTTGGTTTACAGCACTGCAACGCAGTGACCATTTCCGAACGCATCATTTTTAAGGGGAAGTTTCACCTCTGTAAGTAAAACCGATCGTCCCCTAAGGTTTCCATAAGAACTAAATCTTTGTTTTACAGTTTTTTGTTATAAAATTCTACTCGCACTTAGCCAAGATGTTCGTGATTCTGCGCTAATGCGATTTTTTGGAATAACTGTTATGGTTCTTGAGATATTGGCACGTAAACATTGCCTATTTTTGTTGATGTCTGTGATTTTTTCTGACCTCTTCCGACCAGTTTTTTTAAAAAATCGCTATTTACTCATTATCTGCCGTCTTTTGCCTACATGTGGGTAAAAAAACTAACAAATAAACCCGTGGTTTAAAAAATAGGATAGCTCTTTTTCGAGGTTTGTCGTAGAGATAAAATTGCCCCCCAATATGAAAATATAAAATATAGTAAGAATAACAAGAATAGGTACCATTTGTGAATTGTGATTGGACACAAAAAACGTTCTGCATAAATAATTCCCAGTTGACATCGGGGCCACTGGCTTAGTGGGTATGAGATGCGTACCGCAAGTCTCAAGGCTGTTACAGGTGAACTTGCGCAACTTTAATGAGACTGGAGGCCCTCTCCTAAGGCAAAACTCGGACCTACCGAGTTTGAGGGTCAACATTGTAACTGTACACTGTACAGTAGACCCACTAAAGACATCGAATTTATTTTATTTCTCTATTAGGATGCCGTGTTGCCAAAGTTTATTACGAAACATCGCCATTACATTACACCGGAAATTAGAAAGTTCGGTAAAGACCGCCAAATAAATCATAAAGGAACGTTGGAGGAAAAACGAACAATTAAAATTAAGTGTGATCCATAAATTTAATTTTAAATAGGTACGGGTCGTGGGAGACACCTACGCGATGTATACTAATTTGTTAAACAAACCTGAATACATTAGATAAGTTTACTTGTTGTTTTGCACAATTTTAGAGTTATTGCGTTGCTGGTAATCTTCTAATAAATATAAAGGCCAGAGCCAAATTATCGTGTTGAAATAGGTTCAATGTGCCCAGCAGTAATTTTGAACCGACTTAATGGTTTTTATTATTGGACCAAATCGGAACATTCATACACGCGTAAAGGTCAAATAAAATTTTTTAATTATTTCATACCAATATTGTAGCTCATGTAACATGAAAAATTAAAGGAAAGTTCACGCACAGACATACGAACAGGGTGACAATTTGAAGAGGTATACAATACATATAATAATATAATAAAATATAAAAAGAGTGAAAAAGACATCGACACAATTTTTAGAACTTTTCCACAGTCATCACATTTTAAGTTTTTTTTAAGTTGCCAATAGATTTTAAAACTAACAAGTTGGTATATTGGGCCTAATGTATAAAGTTTTAGCAAAAGCTTTTGCTTGAATTTCACTTGCAGAGGAAAAGGATAAAACCATAACTATTCATTAGACCTATTCTCTCCACCCATCTACTGGCCACTTTGCTCTCAATTTTGCATAAAGATAAGTATAGTGGCAAAATACTAAAATAAAGGGTGTCCCAGAAAAAACCGAACGGTTTATTTTTGGCTATAGCTTTGTTATTATTGAACCGATTTTGCTCAATTTTATACCGGACGTAGCCAAAAGATGAGGCTTTTAGAGTCAACCATAATTTTCCAGATGGCGCTACCAATAAATTCTTTGTTAGTATTTATTACAAGACCGTTTTGTGATTGGCTGGAATTGAATCATCTGTCAACCGCTCAAAATAAAAATAGTGTAAGGTTAAAGCTGATGCCTTTCTCTTCCAAATCAACTTTACAAGATTTTATTCTGAACGTTCTTGATTAATTTGCAATTTTTTTTGTGTTGCTCTAAAACATGAATTTTTAAAATTTATTATTTATTTCTCTACCGATCTTGGCAAAATTTTCCGGATCTTTAGTGATTCTGTAAATCTTTCACAAAATAACGTTGCTTTACAGGTATTTAAGTGCTGTAGTTACGAAGTATTAAAAATAACATTTTTCCAAGATTGGTAGCAACATAAAAAATAAACCTTAAAAAATCCGTGTTTAACAGTACCGCAAAAAAACTGTAAAAAAATAAAGAACGCCCAGAGTAAGATTTTATAAAGTTCTTTTGGAAGAGGAAAGCATTAGCTTTCATCCTACACAAATTTCATTTTGATCGGTACATAAATAATTGAACTCCAGCCAATCAAAAAACGGCTTTGTAAAAAACAGCAAAAAAATTTATTAGCGGCGCCATCTGGAAAATGATTGTCAATTCTAAAAGCCTCATTTATTGGCTACGTTCTGTGCAAAATTTTGGAAAATCGGTAAAATAATAATAAAGTTGTAACCAAAAATAAATCGTTCGGTTTTTTTTTGGGACACCCGTTACGTCCAATTCTTGCTACAAAACATCTACAAAATGACAAAACCAACGCTTTCTTGCAAATGTAGTTTGACTTTAACTGAAAATTTCTGCATTATACCAAGAAAATTTTGAGTTTTTTCTGTTTGAAATACGATTTAATTAAGTTTTTTCTTAAATCTTCTTTCCTTCGATCTCTTACAAAAGATCGCCCGCTCCCAGCTGTTCCAAACTATTTTTATCAACCTCTGCACTAATTCAATTCAAATCAAACCAACAAAGGCAACGAGTTAGTGGGCATATTATTCTTGGAACCCTTGTAGGTATGTTATTGACATAATTAAGTCCTACGCACAAGCATTTCTTTTTAGGGCCCCATTCCACACGACTCTAGCCGGAGGCCAACACTTTCACACACGAAACTTTCTATTGTCGGGGAGTACCTCAATTACATATTTAATAATTTTGCGTTAGGTAGTTTCTCCCAATTTTAAGCAATCCAATCCATCACTTCAAAACAACCAGTTTCTGGCTTAATGTAAGCTTGTAAAAGTCCCGCGCCTCCAATCCACACTGTCTCTAGTTATGTTAATCGATTTTTGTCACTTTTGATATCAATGAATTATTTATTGCTTTTGCTCTTGATTCATGTAGCGTCACATTAGTGGGAGAATTGCAAATAAATCTCAAAAGCAATAGATTATGATAATTTTTAGTTCATGTGTCAAAGAAAGATATAATTACGAATATCTAGGTACCTAAACCTACTTAAAATTGGCGACAGGAATAAAATTAATCTCCTTAAGGTTTTGTCAATCAATAGGTAGGCATAATCTGTTAATGTATATGTCGCACCCATTTGGTGTAATCCGACATTTTGCGAACTGGATATACTGTTCATGAAGTGGGTAGTGGGTCCATAGGCTGTAATTTTTAAATAACTCAGTATCTGAACAAAATTTTTGTCGAGTTCGTGAACTGGACACGTAACTTTGACATATTCGATAATTTTTTATTTTACAGCTTGTGGACAAAAAATATCGCCCAGTTCATGAACTGAGGAAAAAGTTTTCCTTGATGTTGTTCCAGCGCAATAATGCAGCAAAAGATTTGCGCTGGAACAGCATCAAGGAACACTTAATTTTCCAGTTCATGAAATGGACGATATGTTTTGTCCAGATAAAAATCAATTTACAGTTCAAGAACTGGACAAAAATTGTGCCCAGATAATATCAAATTTAAAAATTACACTATCACGAGCTGTATACCGGGTGGTACATTTTTCGTTGCCCACCATTAGGAACTCGGAAACCATAAGAGATCGAGAGTAGGTTAAATTGGAAAAAAGTTGCACTTTTTGAAGTAATTAAGAATATGTAAAGAATTCCCCGATATCTTGATTCGTTTCTGAGTTATCGCGAAAAAACTGAAAATGGCGATTTTAAAGAAAAATTTATATCTTTCTAACGATGGATGGAATTCAAATGAAACTTGGAACTTTTAACATCTTGACAGGTGTCAATTCAATGGCATTGGCATAAATCTTCTAGGCCATCCATTTTTTGAGCAATGCAGTCAACTTTTCTTTTTCTTATGGCCGCCATATTGGATTTTAACACCACCGGATGCACAAAAAAAATTACTTTTCGAAAATGTAGTCAAAATGTGTCAAAGTTTGAGTCACACCATGAAAAGGCGTATTTTATTACCGTTGGATTCAATTGTTTTCACGTGTCACAAAAGATTGAAAAAATCGGTGTACTTTTTTGCAATTGTTTTTTATCTAAGTTTAAGCTGATTTTACAAAGTATTCATAGCTATTTTCAAAATTTGACAATCTGTCAAAAAAGTCCATGTTGACTGTCGTTGCTCAAAATCTAGAAGGCCTAGAGAATTTCTGTCAATGAATGTTGTTGAGTTGACAGCTGCCAAAAATATAAAAGTTCCAAGTTTCATTTAATTACCACCAATCGTTAGAAAGATTGAGTTTTTCTTTAAAATCACGATTTTCAATTTTTTCGGGATAACTCAGGAACGAATCAAGATAAAGAAGAATTCTTTACAGATTCTTAATCACCGTGGAAAAACGCATCTTTTTTCTAATTTAAGCTACTCTCCATATCTTACAGTTTCCGAGTTTCCAATGGTGGGCAACGAAAAGTTCACCACCCTGTATATCCAATTGGCGAAATGTCGGATTACCAAATTGGGGCATCGTATGCTTTATCCATTTTATTTAAAAAGGTATACCTAATTCAGAAAATGCACTATTAATTTTTTTATGGTGTTTTAAAGTAAAGGGCTGTCCCAAAAAAACCGAACGATTTATTTTTGGCTATAACTTTATTATTATTGGAGCGATTTTCCCCAATTTTGTACAAGACGTAACCAAAAGATGAGGGTTTTAGAATCGGCAACCATTTTCCAGATGGCGCCACTAATAATTTTTTACGGCAGTTTTATACAAAGCCGCTTTTTGATTGGCTGGAGTTGAACCATCTGTGAAGCGATCAAAATGAAAATAGTGTAAGCTTAAAGCTGATGCCTTTCTCTTCCAAAGCAACTTTATAAAATTTTATTATGAACGTTTTTAATTAATTTACAATTTTTTCTGTGATGCGGTAAAACAGATTTTTTTAAGATTTATTTTATTTCTCTACCGATCTTGACAAAATATTCAGGGTCTCTCGTAAAATAATGTTAGGTACTTTGCAGAAATTTAACTTAGGTACTCTCTGCTTAGAGGCACTATATCGTTATACAAAATATTAAATTAAATGAAAACCAAAAAAAATGGTCTAACATTGACTTATTTGTGAACTGGACAAGTTGTTTTTTAGGTTATGAGTGTTATAAGGCACATAAGCGCTTTCCTTTTAGGTGTTTGTTGCTCTAGAGCTACAAGCACTGAAGCAACTCCGAGGTGCCCTAAAAGGAACACGTATTTCAGGGGATTATTCACCGCGTGAGTGACACTTGCGTTGTTTGACAGATAACCTAACCGCATCAGAAGTCAATAGTAAAATAATCGCCCATTTCGCAAGCTGATGCCATAGTGGCGGAGTAGAGATGAAGGCGATGCAAAAATTTTCAAAAGGCACAGGTAAACTGTTGGAGAAAACCACGGAAAACTACTCAGCTCATATCGACAATGACAAACTACGCACTGCGCATGCGGGGGCTTGTTGCACCAGCTCCAGCGTTGGTGCTTGAGGGGAAGGGGGAAGGCAGATCGAGTAACTCTGGGGCAAAATGCACAAGTAAAAGGAACACGGGGCGAATTATTCTTGAACAGTTCGGAGTTGCACCCTGTCCTAAAAGGAAAGCGACTTGTGTTCATAAGAATTTACTAGGGTGGCGCCATCTGCAAACTGACATCATTTTGTGAAATATTAGTTGCTTTCCTTTTAGCACAGGGTGCAACTCCGAACTGTTCAAGAATAATTCGCCCCGTGTTCCTTTTGGTTGTGCATTTTGCCCCAGAGTTACTCGATCTGCCTTCCCCCTTCCCCTCAAGCACCAACGCTGGAGCTGGTGCAACAAGCCCCCGCATGCGCAGTGCGTAGTTTGTCATTGTCAATATGAGCTGAGTAGTTTTCCGTGGTTTTCTCCAACATTTTACCTGTGCCTTTTGAAAATTTTTGCATCGCCTTCATCTCTACTCCGCCACTATGGCATCAGCTTGCGAAATGGGCGATTATTTTACTATTGACTTCTGATGCGGTTAGGTTATCTGTCAAACAACGCAAGTGTCACTCACGCGGTGAATAATCCCCTGAAATACGTGTTCCTTTTAGGGCAGCTCGGAGTTGCTTCAGTGCTTGTAGCTCTAGAGCAACAAACACCTAAAAGGAAAGCGCTTATTGATGGTGTTACTTAGGATTCTAAAAAATAAATCTTCAAAAATCCTTGTTTTAAAGCATCACAAAAACAATTGTAAATTAATCAAGAACGGTCAGAATGAAATTTTCTAAAGTTGCTTTGAAAGATAAAAGCATTAGCTTCCATTCTACACTAATTTCATTTTGATCGGTTGACAGATGGTTCAACTGCAGCCAATCAAAGTGTTCTTGTAAAAAGCTGCCACAAAAAATTTATTAGTGGCGCCATCTAGAAAATGATTGCCGATTCCAAAAGCCCCATCTTTTGACTACGTCCCGTACAAAATTGGGGAAAATCGGTCTAATAATAATAAAGTTATAACCAAAAATAAATCGTTCGGTTTATTTTGGGAGACCTTTATTTTGTTCTAAACGGAAATGTTTTAACCTTAATGAAAAAAAAAGTTCATAAATGGTTAAAAAAAGAGCGTAAATTTCCTATAGGTTCTTAAAATGGAAATTGTCAGCAAAAGAAACGGCATGATTGCCAATGAGATATTGTGGGAATATCTTTTTTACTTTTTGCAATACCACTCTGTAGTTATAGGACAACTAGACGATAAAAATGGAATGATTGGTAGTTACGCGTTTAACAATAGGTCTATTAGCGCACTACCCATCAAGGGCCATAATTCAATAATCACTTTATTGTTGTGCCAACAATAGGAATATTGAATGAAACGCTTAATTTAGCAAATTTAATACGCTCGCCGCTGGGAATATTTATGAAATTTTTACAAGTCTCTCAAGGCAAAGAACGATTGTATCGTCGACAGTGGCGTAACCCGTATCTTGCCCTTTATGGCATCGATACGCTACTGGAATTATACAGCTCATTACGATTCCGTTAAAAAGTGGCGTTGAAGCGTGAACCTTGCCCAACTTGTCAATAAATTTGACCATATTGTTAAATTGAGAGCAGGACGGCTTTCACACTCTGCGGAGGATTTTATAACAGACCGGACCAGCCTTATGTTAATTAGGCTTGTCGTTGTTATATAACAGCATTTTCCAAAACAATTTCGAGAACTTGTTGTTCTTAGCCACGATTAATTACTTAGCAGAAAAAAGAAAAGGCAAGGTCGAAGATACACCGCAGAAATAGTTCCTGTTGTTTGGTGTTAACGTGCCTTCGAGGACGTATTCTTATGCTAATTGTAAGAGGGGGACTTTATTCAATGAAGAGTTCATTTTTTGACCTCGTCATGTTGTTTATTTGCACAATTTATTTTTGGCATTCCCATTTTAATTAATTGCTCAAACTAGGTACCTACTGAAACTTTTCGCAGATTCTTTTCTCAAGTCTTATTGATGATTTGCCCAGAAGCTCAGCGAGTATTAATTTCAGGGGTGAAAGTTTAGGGGTTGAAGGTCACATAATACGAATTAAATAACTTCCTAACAAATACATACACGAGGGGTGGATCTCCGTGGAATCTGTGTACAAAACTTTGGAAGTCTCTGGAATTATTTGGAAGTCGTAGGAATTCTTTGGAAATCGTTGGAATAACTTAGAAATCCTTGGAATTCTTTGGAATTATCTGGAATTCATTGGAAGTCTCAGAAATTCTTTGGAAATCGCTGGAATTTTTTAAAAGTCCAGGGACTTCTAAGCGTTTAGGAATCCTTGGAATTCACTGGAATTCTTTAGAAGTCTGAGGAATTAATTGAAAGTCAAGGAATACCGAGGGGTCATCCACTCCTCAAAATCTTGTACAAGTATTGCCTAAATTGCCCAATTTGTTTATTTATTGCCTAAATCCCCGTTATTGTTAATTGCTATGAATGCTCATTTATTGCCGAAAATGAACACTTATTACCGAAATTGCCCACACATTGCTAAAGCTCATATTATGTCAAAAATTTTTTCATGCCGTTTGTGTCGCTGTTTACACGTTATTCATTTGCCGTAGACAAGACATAACGTTAAGATTTGAATTTTTTGGCGGAACAAACAAACTCTACACGTGAGCACATGACCAAATGGAAGGGAAGGTGGAGAGATTTGTCAAGTGTTGGTCAGATTCAACGTCTTTACAGTTGCAGTAAAAAAAGTGACAGTTCCGGCAATAAAAAATAAACATTTCATTCATTTACTATTGACTGAACTGTCGCTTTTCTTGGGCTGTAAAAGAGTTAAATGTGCCGTTTTTTTTCTGACAAATACCTAACAAGTCTCTCCAAAATCTCCAAAAAAAATCTTTCTCTACCTGTCCACTGAAAATTGCCTAAATTTTCTCGTAAAAACTTTACTATGCAACTTGTATTTCGCGTATCGACGAACCATGCCGACATCTGCCGATATTGTATTGCCAAATTTTTTGTCGTCATTTCCCAACTTATTACTTCTTATTGCCCAGTATTGTCCGAATACCGCCTGCTATTGCCGTATTGTCGAAAAATTGCCTTCTTTGCCAGTATTACCTAAAATTGTCGTTATTACCGAAATTTTGTACAAGTAATTGCCATAGTGGTTGACCCCTCGCGGAATACCTTGGAAGCCACGGAATTTCTTGAAAATGTCTGGAATTCATTGGAAGCATTTGGAACTCCTGGGAACTCACTGGAATTGTTAGGAAGTCTGAAAATTTGTGGAAGTGTCTGGAATTCCTCGGAAGTCCGTGGAACTGTGTGGATTTCCTCTGAGAAACAGCGGTAGAAAATGACCCTGGAATCCCGTGGAAATCTGTTAAATTCCTAGGAATTGTCTGGAATTTCTTCCCTTGGAATTCCTTTGTAGGTACTTACACCAAATTTTATGGAAACCTACCCCTTGAAAATATACGAATGCGATGTGTATGTAGATGTGTATAAAAATTGTGCAAATCGACTATTCTTTGATTTTGGGTGCAGATCTTACTTGTGAATATGTAAGTAGTGGTAGTGGTAGTGCAGTGCCTCGCATTATGCTTTAATACAATTGCCTGGAAGATGTTTAACAATGCTATGTCATGTTTTCCTGTATATATGTTATTTATCACCGAGAAGAAGTGAACATTTAATTCTCTTATTACTATATGGTGTCCCATAAAAACCGGTCAAAATATTTTCGGCAATAAACTCAATGCAATAAGTCAGCCATTTCTTAACCGATTTGCATGGACATGGTCTTATAGTCCGAGAGCTCGCGTGAAAATTATCAATGAAAATGTTCCAAAGGTTTGATACTTTTAAATATGTTGTTATACAATAGTAAATGCAAGGCCACCCGTCTGCCGCCTCATAGTGGGGGCTTTAATCCAGGGGCGACGGCTAAAGGTCTAATTTTTTGGTCGCTGAACCAAAATCGTTGTTCCAACTTGAAAATTTGGAGACACATTCTCCTTTTACTTCTAAACAATATGGCGCTTGTAAATTTTGAGCAGACGGGGGCGTTCACGAAGCAGACGCCTTCAAAAATGGGCCGAAAAGGGCTGTGAGTCAACGGCAATGTTCCAACTTGGTTTTTGCATCAATCGAAAGGAAATTAAGGCCCCTACAAATTTTCTTAGTAAAAAAATTCGGCAGACGGGGGCCCAAAGTCGGCAGACGCCGATTTATGCGTCGAAATTCCTTCTCAACCTCTTTTTCAGCTACAAATCAACAGTGTTGTTCCAGGTTGAAAATTTAAACATATATTATATTCTTGCCTCTAAACACCACGGTACTTACAAATTTCGGGCAGACGGGGGCGTTCACGAAGCAGACGCCTTCAGAAATGGGCCGAAAAGGGCTGTGAGTCAACGACAATGTTCCAACTTGGTTTTTGCATCAATCGAAAGGAAATTAAGACCCTTACAAATTTTCTTAGTAAAAAAAATCGGCAGACGGGGGCCCAAAGTCGGCAGACGCCGATTTATGCGTCGAAATTCCTTCTCAACCTCTTTTTCAGCTACAAATCAACAGTGTTGTTCCAGGTTGAAAATTTAAACATATATTATATTCTTGCCTCTAAACACCACGGTACTTACAAATTTCGGGCAGACGGGGGCGTTCACGAAGCAGACGCCTTCAAAAATGGGCCGAAAAGGGCTGGGAGTCAACGACAATGTTCCAACTTGGTTTTTGCATCAACCGAAAGGAAATTAAGGCTCCTACAAACTTTCTTAGTAAAAAAAAACGGCAGACAGACGCCGATGACTTGTACCCACATAAAGACAATCGTAAAACAGAAGTTAAAGTAAACTTACTAAAAATAAGTTCAATAATAAAACTGTATTTATTCAACATATTAAAACAAAAAAAAAACAATATAGGAGAAGCAAAGCCTAACCTTGCCTAGAATAGATATAAGGTACTTATATGAACAAAGTGAACGAATAAAGTATAAAGTTATCAAAAGAAAGAAATATTTTCTGACTGACATAGGTACGTTGAAGATTTGATTGCCATGGATTATTATTCCTATTCGTCATCATCGCTGTTGTAAATAAATTGCACATCTTCATCTTCGTCCACATCGTCAGTAGAATCTTCAACGTCGACAAGTATGTCTGTTAAATTTTGTGGAAATTGCTGGCAATCGAACCATTTTATTTTGTATCGACCCTCTTCAAACGCCCATCCATTTTGTAGTGGGTTGAAAAATTTTGGTTTCTCTTCACAAGCGTATCTCCATATGGCGGCAATTTGATTAGTACGTCGAATTTTGAATACCAATGTGTCTCTGCAAGGGGGGATACGACTAGCCTCGAAGTTTTTTATGCCATCGAAAGGATTTTGTTGGGTACCTTATCCAAGAACTTAAGATTAATTGACGTAAAAAGTGTATTTTTATTTACTTTCAATTGTGTTATCAGAGAGTGCTTCGTTGTTTCCCAAGTTGCCAAATACTTGTTGCAATGTCTTACTTTTTTCAAGTATTTTAAACGGAGTGACTTTAGCTTTTCTTATAAACGCCGCAGTGTAATCACACCCTGTGAAGGCATGAAACCCCGGTAATGCCAAACACAAACTAGGTCCTAGACTGACTGAAATTTTGTTTACGTCAATTAATCTTCTTTTCTTTTTGTTTTAATATGTTGAATAAATACAGTTTTATTATTGAACTTATTTTTAGTAAGTTTACTTTAACTTCTGTTTTACGATTGTCTTTATGTGGGTACAAGTCATCGGCGTCTGTCTGCCGTTTTTTTTTACTAAAAAAGTTTGTAGGAGCCTTAATTTCCTTTCGGTTGATGCAAAAACCAAGTTGGAACATTGCCGTTGACTCCCAGCCCTTTTCGGCCCATTTTTGAAGGCGTCTGCTTCGTGAACGCCCCCGTCTGCTCGAAATTTGTAAGTACCGTGGTGTTTAGAAGCAAGAATATAATGTATGTTTAAATTTTCAACCTGGAACAACACTGTTGATTTGTAGCTGAAAAAGAGGTTGAGAAGGAATTTCGACGCATAAATCGGCGTCTGCCGACTTTGGGCCCCCGTCTGCCGATTTTTTTTACTAAGAAAATTTGTAGGGGTCTTAATTTCCTTTCGATTGATGCAAAAACCAAGTTGGAACATTGTCGTTGACACAGCCATTTTCGGCCCATTTCTGAAGGCGTCTGCTTCGTGAACGCCCCCGTCTGCCCGAAATTTGTAAGTACCGTGGTGTTTAGAGGCAAGAATATAATATATGTTTAAATTTTCAACCTGGAACAACACTGTTGATTTGTAGCTGAAAAAGAGGTTGAGAAGGAATTTCGACGCATAAATCGGCGTCTGCCGACTTTGTTTGAATTTGTTAAATTCTGCTTCAAAATTCTTACTCCGAGCTCAAATTATACAGAAGATATTTTGTCCCATATGTCCCATATTTTTTAACCTTTTTTTATGTTTCAACCTTTAATTTCAACCCCGGGTTTCAATGCCGTTTTAACTTACCTAAATCTATCTGTTACTCATTTTATTCAATGTAAACCATTTCCCTTTCAATTATCATCCCTTAATTTTTAACCCCTGGCGGAAGTTGATTGAAAGTCAGTAGATTAGACATTTTATTCTCGTCGAGATATTCGGAATGTGAGTGCGTGTGCCAAATTTTAGGTTCACGTCTCTATTCGTTCACAAGTTATCGTTTGGGAAGAGTAGACGCCAGCGAACGGACGACAGAGCGAGGCACAAATTAAAGACAAGAGTAACGCTCGACATTAAAACACGTACAGGCTACATACCAAACTACCGGGCCGATTTGGCTGAAATTTGTTTTGTAGGTCACAGTACACTGAAATTTATAGGATTATTTACCAAATAAAATTTCAAAGGTGAATTTTTGATAATAATTAAAGCATCAACTCATTAGACACAGTTCTGTTTCGAACAATCAGCGGTTGCGAAATTCACACTCCAGCTGGTCGAATTACGCCAGTCATCCTCCTACACCGTCCTTCAAGTATTCTGATTGAAGAACATTTATCATTAATAAATCAGCATAATCACTTGGGATTATCGCAATCAATGGGTCGAATAATTGCTAGTCGAGCGTACGATTTTTACAGACAGCAACGTTTAACCATTTGCATGTTGAAGGTATTATCGCGCCTAATTAGGTACCCTTTCCAACTGTTCCTCAGTCACGAAATCGTAGCAATCTTGTTGTCAAAAATTCGACTGTCAGACGATTCATTTATTGTTTACACAACTATTTTTACACAATTTATTTTTGCGGCCAATGCGAGAGCTACGAGTCCTGTTCTGTTTGTTTTACGTCTTGGTGTTAGTCAGCGCAGCACATATTCGATCTACAAAAGAAGGTGCGAATTGCCAAAAAAAACCGATAGAAAATGCAAAGTCCATCGCCCAAAAAGCTGCACAAGAAGCCAAAGCGGCCGAAGATGCTCAGCAGCAAGCCGGCCAACAAGCAGCCCATCAAGTCAAAGAACAACTTGCGGAGAAAGCCGTCGAAGCCTCAAAAGCAGCCGAAGCCGCATTGTCAGGCAAGCAGGAACTAGTGGAGCAAATCCACAAGGAATTGCAGGAAGCCGAAGTCGTCGTTCAAGAAGAGCAGGTCAGCCTACAGCAGCTGCAGAATACGGCCCAATCTGCTAGTAAGGCAATGCAAGAAGCTGAAGCTGAAGTGAAGCTCCTTAATACGGCCCTGCAGCTGGCGCAAGGAAACGAAGCCAACGCCGCTCAAACTCACGAAGGAGTTCAGCAGCAACTGACCGAAAAGGAACAGTTGTTAGATGCTGCCGGCACCAGAATGGAACAACTCAAGAAGCAGTTGCAACTAGCGAAAAATGACCTTACCGGCACCAAAGAAGCGGCCAGGAAAGCGGAGACGGCTGCCAGTGAAGCCAAGCAGAATGTCATGAGGAACAGGAGAAAGATATACAAGAAAAATGTGGATATAAGATAATTGTTTGTGAATTAATTTTTAAGGATTCTATTTATTTGTAACGGGGCCCCTGAACTGTACTTTTAAAATAAAGCTTATACAAGGAGGTACTTGTTTCGTGGAAACGGGGACTTGGTTACCTCTGTATTTGCATAATATTAGGGCTCATCCACCATTTTTGTAGGGCATAAGGCACAACATGAATATTAGATGTGATGTGAATTGGAGCAGCGTTGGAACCATATTTTAATTAAATTTCTTGAATGAAAGATGGGTTTGGTCTTAGGTTATTGGTTCCAAATAAAGAAGTTATTTATCCTCCAAAATGTTCATAGTATATTATTAAGATTGGTATAAGTACAGTCTGGTACAGTATAACAGAATCGAGGAAAGGTTTGCAAAAACGAGTCGAAGATGAATTAACGACCGTGTATGGTATATGATTTTTCGCAGAATCGAAATTAAACGTGTTTCGTTCGTGAACTATTAAACAAATCCTGTTTGACAGATCGCCGGATTTCTCAAATGCGTCGCAACACCTTTGACAGTTCAATTGTTTTACTTACCATCCATGCTCTGGCCAAATGCGTGCTGTTATGAAATCATTACTGCACTGTTATCTTTCGTTGCCTTGGAAACCAAATCGCGCTTGGTAAGTCGAACTTACACCTTATTTTAACTACGTCGGTAAGAGAGTTATGGCTTATGACATACCATTGGGTGAAAAAATACCTAAATGAAATTCAAAATGGTCTAACGTTAACTTGTTTTTAGCAATACCTGCATTGTAAGTTCTCCATTAGTGTCAAAATTCACTGACAGTTGGTAAATGGATCTTATAATACATTTCCAGTCGTTTTTATGCTTACGCACAGGGTTGTAATATTTACTTGTAATATTTACTCCTGCCTCAGGTATTGCAAAAGATACTGTACGCATCTCGGAATGTAGTTTATTTTTGTGATGTCGAACACAAAAATCACACTTACATATTCCTCGGTACGTAATATACTATTTGAACTGGACAAGTTGTTCTTTAAATTATTAGGGTTATAAAGCACTCATGTCACATGTGTATTTGGCAATTTAATATCCAAAACTATGTATTGTTTCCTCAATTATATATTATTTGGCAACAAAGGGCAATTTTGAGTGCAAATTTGAACGTGACATACAATTTGACAAATGTCATGAGTACTACACACAGCGCATTCTGTCACCCCAACACAGTCTACTGCCGTTTTTGAACATCATGATCGGAAAATATGTGTCTGTGAAGTGTGATCACTAGAGGGCGAATTTCTAGCTATTATACTATTTGGTAGTATTAAATATTAATAGCAGATCAAAAATAACCTTTAGGGAGCCTGAATTATAACGAAATCATTAATTGAGCTAATTTTTTTTGTGCTTATTTTGCCTTTTCCGAGTTTTGTGCTTATTAAATTTTGCGGTGCCTTCTTCAATAAAGTTGTATTAATCAATATACTATTGAAGGAGTGAATAATGGAAGGATTTAAAAAAAATGGATCCTTCTATAGTTGAGTAATAAAGAGCGCCATGGGTGAGCGAACATCGAAAATTTTTACAGCATTGTATTCATAATGAAATTTGCTTTAAAACAAGGTATCACAAGTATATAAAATGTTGTGCTATTTTTGAGCTTTCTTTGCTTTTTTGAGCTACTTTAGAGCTTTTTTGTGCGGTTTTTATGCTATTTTCAGCACTTAAAATCAGATGCCCACGTTCCAAATATCATCCAAATCGGTGCGGCAGTTTTGGCTGTGGTGCGTTTACAAACGTACGTACGAACGTAGTATAATTTTCTCCAGATCGATAGCAAGAAATTTTCTGATGACTACAATATAGCACATTAGGCATTTCAGACATATTTTTTGAAAAAGAAACGAATTTTAGTAATTTTTTCCACAATATTCACACCAATAGCAAAAAGGTGCAGGAGGCCCCAAATTAAAACTTGTCTTTCACTTTTTTTGCCTCAATTATTCACAATAATGTTGGACTATCGACTTTATATCCTATGCTTACTTTCAAAAAATAGTTATAAAAGTTTATTATGGTTTCGTAAGTAATAATAAGAAGTATTGATTAACTAACAATAACAAATCTTTTTATTTGCTTACTAACTTGTAGCTTCTGAGCTATTTAGGTAACGGACATTTGTTGCTTGCGTGATAAATAGTTTGCAAATTCTTTCCACGTGTCGAAATCCTCCAAACGGTCCCCCCAAAGTCCACTTTGTTGATTAAGGATAAAGGTATCCCACGATTCATTCAAAGGCAATTCCATTCATTTCCTCTTCTAAGCAGCTGCTTTCATTTTCTTTACCTGCGAGTTTCAAAGAAGCTTTTATAATGAAATCACACACTATCTAACGACAATTAATTATTGTTAATTGAGAAATTACCGAGGTGTCAAGGCTACATTTTCCCTATACAAACATTCACGGACGTGATTTATAAATGACAATGGAGCAGAAGAAAACGCACGCGACACCGCATTTCAGCACACAAATTACCGGCTAATTGCAGATCGTGGGTGGCGAACGTACAGATAGTAATAATTGCACGAACATGTCTCAACGGAAATCAATGAAAATAACAACAAAATTCTTCCTAATTGTACTTCGAGTCGACCATCTTCGTGACGAGCCTGAATTTATCGAGTCATTCGAAGAGTTTCCAAGTCATTACGTCTAACCTTCAACGGTTATGAACATTAAAAATGATGTTTTCAGCAAAATTACGGACGTAAAAAAGGTAATGACACCATAAAATTGGCATACTAATATGTTATATTGTGCCGCTTACCGCTTCACTAAATTTAAAATGTCGCCCAGGGAACTGGAATCTTCCTTCAGCTGGTTAACTGGTTTAGTTTATTTCAAAATCGCGTGAATTTTGGCTAGAAGTGTTTTTTTCTGTATAGTAGATATAGTACTTACTTTGCTTAGGTTTGTATGTACTGCTCGGAGCAACTTAGAAAAAATTTAGCAAGAAACAATTATTTGTGTAATTAAGTATTTATTTATAATGTTACATCCGTTGTTGAAATTGACTGTAAGAAGCATGTAAAGTACAATCTTATTCTAACGGACACGGGGGCAGTGTGAGTCAGGCGATTTTTCTGTTGTGGTGTTAAACCGTCCTTCATTCTTCTTACGTACAGTGTCAAGAAACAGTAATAACTAATAATGGAGGTTTGGGAATGCTATTCGGTGCTATTCTGTAACTCTTCAGCAAATTGCTGACCCTAGCAATATTGCTGTTGCTATGGTGGGACTATCCTGATTGGTTCCACCTTAGCAACAACGGCATTGCTAGCGTCAGCAACTTGCTCACGATAGTTATGGAATAGCCCCGATTGGCCCCCATTGACAGGACGTGAATTGAAACCCGCTTAACGAAACAACAGAAAAAGCCTGACACATATTGCCCCTGTGGCCATTAGAAAATGATCCGACTTTAGGAAAAATAAAGTGGAGATTATGTTATGATGCTATAAAATATTAATGTTACATCATAATTATTCTAATATACTATAATATATTATATATATATATATATACTATAAATAATATTTAAATGAAATTAAGATCCTTCTTCTCCCGCCTATCTTCCACTTTTGTCTTCTCTTCTCTCCCCTCTCCTTATTTCCCTCTGCCTCTCTACTTCCCTCATCCATTCTAGTCCTGTTCCCCTTTCGTTCAATATCCATTTTCTCTCCCGTTTCTCTTCTCTCATTCCCTCGCACTCTCTCAGCATATGTTCTATCGTCTCTCTTGCCTCTCCACATACTCTGCATACTCTCCCTTCCTCTTCCAACCAGAATCTGTTTTCTCTCTCCTCATTCCCGCATCTAAATCTCGCTATCATTCTTTTTTCTTTCGTACTCAGTCTGTCCAAATAACTCGCTACCCCCGCACACATGATGTCCTTATACTTTACATTATACCTTGATTCTTTTATTCTTGTTCTCCTCTCTTGTATATGTATGTCTTTATCTCTCTCCCACATCGCTCCATTTATTCATCTCCCCTGTTCTTTTCGTTGTTCGATATCTTCCCATGCCTATCCATTTCTCTCGTATTATTTTCGTCTTTCCTTCCATTCTTTTTTTTCTCTCCTTTTCTCCTTCCAACACTCCTGAAACATAATACAGTACAACCTTTCTCCCATTCTGTCCTCAAATCTCACCTCCCTTTTATCTGCCTCCACTCTCAACTTGCTCCTTTTCGTTTCTTCTCTTATTATATACTCCCATATCTCTGCTCCATTCATCAACATTCTCTTCAATAAACTATCAAACATAATTCCCCTCCTCTTAAAATCATGCCAAAACTTTAGCTCTCCTATTACCCAGATCATTCGTACCACCTTGTTTGCTTTTTAACCAGTTCTCTTACATGCCCTCTCTTTGTGTTTCTTTCATTAAATACATACCCTAAATATTTGAATTCTCTTTCTTGCTCTATTATCCTTCCGTTATGCTTACATTCATTTTCTTTTGCCCTTCCTCTTCCTTTCCTGAAAACCATTATCTTGGGTTTTTCCACATTCACTTCCAACTTATTTCTCTTCATATATTTCTCTGCAATTCTTATCATTTCTCTCATCCCTCTCTCCTCCTTCGCTACGATCACCAGGTCATCCGCATACGCCAAACACCACACTTTCTCTTTGCCCACCACTGCCTGCCCCTTTTTGAACACCTCATCAATATCATTTATAAAAATTGTAAACAGCGTTGGGCTGAGTGGGCACCCCTGTCTTACACCTTTTCTCGTCCTGAAACATTCGTTCTCTATTCCATTCACTCTAACTACATTTTTTGTTTCTTCATATATTTCTTTTATCCTTCTTATCAGATTCCCATTCATTCCTATGTCTCTCATGTGCTCCCACAATCTACCCCTGTCTACACTATCAAACGCTGCTTTGCGGTCCGCGAACAACGCGTACATGTTCCCTTTCTTCTTTTTAATTTTTCTTCTTGCTATATGGTTTAATATGTACACGTTGTCCATGGACCTCTCCCCATTCTGGCCATTTGGCAAGCTTTTCTTCCTTTCTAATTCCCCTTTCATTCTTCCCCCTAGTATCATTGCATACAATTTGTACAATGTATTCAGGAAGGTTATCCCCCGGTAATTCTTTACTTCTTTGGAATCTCCTTTCTTGTATATAGGGCAGATTACGCCCTCCCTCCATTGCAGGGGAAATCCATCTCCCTTCCTCACTCCATTCAAAATCTCTAATAATCTGTCTATCACCTCTTCGGTACTGTAAAATCCACGTTTCATTTCTTATCCCATCCCTTCCCGGTGCTTTCTCTTTTTTCAGTTTTTCTATCTGCCTCTTCACTTCTTCTTTTGTTATTTCGGTACTTTCTATACCCTCTTCTTTCTCTCCGTCTTCTTCTAATTATGATGTAACAAGGGCAGGGCTCATTACAAGCCGAAAGGCAAATGTAATAAAGTATATACTTCTACTACTATAAAATAATTAATGTGAAACGTGAGTGGATACAGTGCCTCAAAGAAATGCAGGCAAACGATGCTATAACCTTCCTGAAAATAATTGCGCATAGTTTTTTAAGGCTCTCTACATACATAATTTTTTTCCGTAAGACTTAGACTCAGTTATACAATAGTTATACTCAAGTAAAGAGTTAGGTCAACTCTATACAGGGCGTCCGGGAACAACATCGCCATATTTTGGGAGGTGATTCCAGAGCTAAAAATATGAAGAAAAGTTCATATGAACAGATGTCCGAAGGGGCCTCCTGATGGCGTTACAGGGCTTAGAAGGTGTCCCTCAAAAACAGGTTTTCATTAATTATTTTTGAAACGGTTGGAGCTAGAATGACGAAATTTGGATTCTGAGGTAATTTTGGGGTGACAATATGTCCGGTGGGAACAAGACAGGTGATTGGCGACCATAGGCGTGCGAAACAGGGGGGATTAAGAAAAAAATTCCCACAACTTTTTTTCTCTAGCTTTCTTGAATTTTTGACTTCAGCTAACAATTTTCCAAACGATTCTACATAAAAAAGGTACTCTTGATACTAAGTCATAGGATCAACCGTTTTCAAGAAAAACGCGATTGAAACATGTCATGCCTATGGTAGCAAATTTATAAATGCCAAAAAACAAGTTGGCTTGCTTCACAAATGTCGTTAGTTTGTCACCAACGACTACAATTTGTTATTCTAGCTCCATCCGTTTCAAAAATAATTAATAAATACCTGTTTTTGAGAGACACCTACCTATAGTCTGTAGGCACTTTCGGACATTTGTTCATATGAACTTTTTTCCTATTTTTAGGTGTAGAATCAGCCCCCAAAATATGGCGACGTTATTCCCGGACACCTGTATATGCCAATATTGTGGAGAACTTAAACTGTAATAAATAAGTGTTTTTTGGCTACGTGATATTCAAAGGTAAATATTTGAAAAAACCTGACTTTTTTCTACGTTAGGGAATTCGTTACATGTGACTGAATTTCTCGCTGTTTTATCGTCGGTTTTATCACCTGTTAAATTGTGTTTCGGAAGTCAAATAAGTACTTACGTATTTATTAATTAAACTGAAGGTATACGAGCATTTGTGACGGATGGCTGGTTTAACAGAATTCTTTCAAAAAAATTTTGGGCCACGAGCTAATTGAATTAAATTCTTTGCGTTTCTGCGTTATCCTAACAGCCCACGGATAACGTAATTTACGGCGATGGAAAATTACCTACTACATCGTTACCAGATAATTTTAATAACCGTAAAATGATTTTCATCGCCACTAAAATCTACTTGAAAACGCAATCATCTAACGAATCTGTTTTGGATTAATTTCTCAACGTGATTTCGTATCTGGATTGTGGACGTTTTGATTATCTGTTTGCGGAAATATCGATTGTATCTGCGGCCCATTATTTCCGTAATAATGAGTTGGAAACTGGATCTCTTCTTTTTAAGACACTATTAGCGGAGAAAAAACGCGAAAGATCGAGATACATTGTAACTGCCATTATTCACTGTCTGAAAGCAGAGAAAATCGGTAATTCCTTCATATTGCGGATTTTATTCATTATCTGGCAATATTGTGTCATTTCCGGTTTTTCAGGATTGACTCAAGTAATAAATTCTTCCTTAACTCGTCGTCGGATAATGAAATGGCTCGTCGCTAGTGCTTCAAGTAATTTAATCAACTGAAACCTAATATTGGGGTTGCCTTCTTGTAAAATATGTTGGACACGCTTCTTGACTAGTTTTATGTTACGTGTCCTTCACTTGAAGGGTTTCGCTGGTTTTTGCTAATCCTGGTAATTATTGTGTCGTTTTTTTTCAGATGATGAAGTGGAATGGCCTCGGATTCATCTGGAGATGCCACCCTGAATGGCAATTGCGATAATGATGCTCAAATGTCGCCGATAGTGCCGGTAAGTGCGGTTGGCTTAAAAATGGTGGAGGCGCCTGGAAAGTCTCACGTATCTGGTTGGGACATTCTTGGCAGCTTTGTATTTTAATTGCTTCAACAATGTTATTCCGGTTCTCATTCATTATTGCCTTATTAGCAGAGTTACAAAAATGTCAGTTTCTAAAATTTCGCTCCATGAAATTGCCATATTTTCGCTTTTCAACTTAACATTATTTTGAAACTCAACTTTAATTTTAGTGCCGTAGCAGAATGCGAGGCACTCTTGTTTGAGCTTATTCGCTCGCTCGCTCGTCAGTCTGTCCGTCGCATAACTTGAGAACGGATTGAGATATCGAGCTGAAACTTGGTAGGCGGCTTCGTCTCCCGAAAAGTAAGGAATTGCTTTTGGGCCATATCGGACCAAGGGGGTGGAAGTTAGGGATGAAAAACCGAAAAACTATTAATTGCAATACCTCGAGAACTATTGGAGGTATCTTGCTGAAACTTGGTATGCACGTACGACCCTCAAGTCCGTTGAAGGTGAAGGGGTGCTAATTTCGGGAGATGAAATTTAGGGGATAGGGGATAGGGGATAGGGGATAGGTACACACATATATCGGTGAAATCTTGCGGAGGATGCGTTTTTCGTAAAATCGAACATATGGGGTGGAAATTAGTGGTTGCAACTCGAAATTCCGCTTAATAAGTGTTGGTCGAAATTGGCGTCATTCGATAGCTCATCTACAGGCACATGAATACACATCGCATTGATGTACATCTTCCGGGGGCTTTTAATAACAATCAGGAGCTAACGTGTTCTTCGAGGCTTCAAAATGAAATTATTAATATCTTATCAGGAATAGTTTAATGAGAAGCCACTTGTAAGCAATTTGCGACCTAAGCAAATCGGTTTTTAATGAACCCCGACCGAAAAGTCAACGCGGCATAACTTTCTAATGCCATTTTCATATCAGACCGAATCAATTTTCAATTTTCACTTTTTACGGGTGAAAGCACGCAAGCCATTGTCTTAAGAAATATGCAGCAGATTCTGCTCGAATCGAGAGGATGAGATGAGCCTCTTCCGCATTGTTTATCCCGCATTCCGTCACGCCTTTTCTTTATTTCAGCAAATTGACTAAACCTAAGCCTATGGTAATGTGCTCAAAGCCCTCCAATGTATTTGTTTAAAGTCTCTCGACCGACTTAATTTATTAGCTCGGCTCTATTTTACCGAGTAAGATTGATTATCGCAGAATATTTCAAAAATGACGACGTCCCGACCCAGTGATTTATTACAACATCCTTAAAAACCGAAAGACTGAACCATATTTTTAACCTTATTAATCGATCATTCGTCGTTTGTTGAGAAATTGCCGCAATGCCGAGCCACATTTTCCACGTAATCTAAAGTGTCAGGTAATGAGATGAATTTGAATTTTCGACCGCAGACGGCAAAATCAACTACCATGAATGCTTGCGGGTTTCGTCAAGTGGAAAGTTTTATGTAAAACAGAGCAGGATGTATCAAGTTTAATATTGGATATGAGAACATGACAATAATGCATACCAGTCCTATTTTATATCCGTTTCCACTTCAAAAAATGAATGTAGGATAGTATTGTATTACTTCAGGAGTGGGATGTATTTCAATATCTGTTCACTTTGACATAGACGAACAAGGACGTCAGTGAACATTTATGGTTCTTGCATAATGTCTCTGTAATTCTGCCTGTCTGTTGTAACGCCATACCTATAGCTCAAAACCAGACTGAACGCATCGAAATGTGCAAATTTGGAACACATATTCAGTGAACCCTTTGTAAATTGAAGGTCCTCACGGTAATAATTTGAAAACGTCTACAAATATCGAGATGTAACTTGTGTACAATTATTTTTCCTACACTAACTGAAAATGAGATTTGTTGCTTCGATTAATAGGGCTGCGAAAACAAGTTCTCATGACTAGCTTTAGTTGCTGAGACCACTCTTGTAGAGAATTTAATGCTCTAAAACGGGTAAGTATACCTTGTTGGCCTATCTTGTTTAGTTTTCGAGGTATTTGCGGAAAAACCTCCCAATCACAACCAATTTAAAAAAATGGGCAACTACGGAGGCGGCTGGATCCTCCTCACTTGGTGAATGACCCAATTCTATCCTCGATCCTATCAGATATAAATTTCAATCCACTATGTTCTGTCTTAAGTGTTCCAGGAGCATTTCAAAAATTTTAATGTTTTTGCCGAAAGAGCACTGGGCTTGATTGCATTTTTGGAAACAAAATTTGAAGACCTTTCACGTGCTGATAGAGCAATTAGCGGTCTCTTTCAAATTTCACAGTTGACAATTATGCCAAAAAGGCACTTGTCATTGGTCTCCGATTGCCACCAAGGTCAAGTCAATTTTTCTGCTTATACTTACCCAATTTTTCATTTCTCTCCAAGAGGACATACGTTATAATATATTTTTGGAAACAAAATTTGAAGACTTTTCATATGTTGATAAAAAAAAATGGTAGTTTATTACTCAAATTTCCAAGTTGAAATGCCAAAATGGCACTTGCCGTTCGCCCAATGCCACCAAAATTAAGTAAGTCCTTCGTCTACCAACCAAATTTCAGTCAAATCGCTCTAGTAGTTTGGCATGTAGCATGTTATTTAATGTTCCTAAGAAATTTTCGATTTTTTTGATTTTATGCCAAAAAGGCACTAAGTGTGAATACATTTTTAAAGATAGAATTTACAGGCCTTTCATGTGCTGATAAGAAAGTTTGGTATTCATCAGTCAAATTTCATAGTTGACATGCCAAAAAGGCGCTTGGCGTTTGCGGATTCGCACCAACATTAACTGGGCTCATCAGAAGGCCAATGCTAACCTGCATACTGAATTTCATTAAAATCCGTTCGGCAGTTTTCTAGAAATCGTACTCACATACGTACGTACGTACATACATACACACGGACAGACATTTTCTAAAAACCACTTTTTCGTGACCCTGGGACCTCGAAACGTAAAGATCTGGTGTTATCTCAATTTCAAATTTTGGAGTGATTGCAGTACAGTCGAAAAACTAAATAATGCACTTTAAGCCAAATTCTTGAGCGAATAATTCTTAACTAGCTTACAGTCCCACGTTTTTTGACCCAGCAATACAACCCCTAATTGGTGCTGGTTCTAATGATATGGAAATGCACCACTATCGAAGGCTGGTTTTCTAAATTCTGGGCGTAACGCTCAAAAGTTGGGTGCATGACTTACTTTCTCGACTGTACCTAACCGCCCATTTTTTAAATGGTTGTGGGGAGGTTAAAATGGGAGGTTACTGGAATCACTCCAAAATTCCAAATTGAAATAACACCGGATCTTTACGTTTCGAGGTCCCAGGATCACGAAAAAGTGGTTTTTGGAAAATGTCCGTGTGTATGTAAGTGTGTATGTACGTATGTGAGCAAGATTTCTCGAAAACTACCGAACGAATTTTAATTAAATTTGGAATGGGGGTTAGCGCTGGCCTTCTGGTGCGCCAAGTGCCTTTTTGGCGCATCAACTATAAAATTTGAACGGGAACACAAATTTTTCTGATCAGTACATGAAAGGTCTTCAAATTCTGTATCTATAAATGCATTCACGCTTACCGTCTTTTTGGCACAAAATCGAAAAATAACAGTCCAAACTACTAGATCGATTTGGCTGGATAAGCAAAGATACCATTACCAGCCGACGAGTTGATTTAATTTTGGTGACAATCGGCGAACAGCAAGTACCATTTTGGCATATTAACTTTGTTTGAATATATTAAACTTGCATTTTTTTTATAAGCACATGAAAAGTCTTCAAAATGTCGTTTCCGAAAATGTCTTCAAATGTCGTTTCCAAAAATTAACCCCTTAATGCAGAACTAGTCTAAATCACAAAAAGTTCATTTTACATGAGAGGGTTGTTCTTCATATTTTTACTAAAAATTTAGTAGTGTCTTATGGTTTATAACTGACCGTTTCCAGTCCACTCTCATTATGTAATGACGTAATTTTGTTAAAATTTTACGTGGTTGAGAAAAAAATGGACTTGGGTTAATTTAGTAGCGAAATACTAATCTAAGTCTATAAATTTGGAGTTAGGCTAATCGGGTATTGGACTGTTCGTATCCTAAGTCCTTGTTGATCAGCTATATAAATTATAGACCTCTTTAGAACCCAATATTTTCTTTCTTGACAATTTTATTGTCTACCTCATCTTGCCCTAATGCAAATTTTAGTGTATCAAAGTATTCTATGTGTACATAGGATGTTCCTGCATTATGAATTTAAGTTAGACTGGTTTCGACATTATTAATTTTCCTACAAAGTTTTCAACATTGGACTTGGGATTCTTCTGCACTGCATTCCCCGCCATTTTAGCTTCACATAGCATACTTAACCCGTTTTTTGAAAAAAATGCACTTAGACTTTCTGCATTAAGGGGAAAAAATCGTAAAATTTTTAAAAACGCAAAAAGGCTTTAAAAAGTTTAGGTATAGCAAGTTATAAAATTTACCTCATTTTGGTGGCAATCGGCCAATAACAAGTTCCTTTTTGGCATCTCATCTATGAAATTTGGAAGATAACCACCATTTGTTTTATCAGCACATGAAAGGTCTTCAAATTCTGTTTACAAAAATACTATTAATCATGGTGCCCTTTTGGCAATAAATAATAAAAATTTTGAAAAACTTCCGAAACTCTTAGACTATGGATTGTTTATAGGTGATATAGGATTGGATCAGTCTCGAAGTGGGGAGGTTCTAGCCGCTTCCGTATCTGCTCATTTTCTTTAAAATAAATTGTTAATAACGTTTCGTGTCCAGAGGTACCAACTGGTACAAAAATCTGTCTATATAGCGTAGGTGCAGTCTGTCCTTTTTCTTTGTCTGATATACCGGGTGTCAACGAACGCATGTAACACCTGGCCATTACTTTATTTTTTGGAATATCTACTTGAAATTTTTATGTGTTCATATATTCGAAAGACATTTTAATTCTCTTTATAATAATATCAAAAAGTGTTACCATAAGTTTCAAAGATGTCCGCCAGAGGGCGGAAATGTTTTTAGTCAAGTTGGCTGTGATTTCTGCCGTTCTAAGTTAAAGTGACTATTCAGATTAGCATTAGTACTTTAAAATGCGCATATTGTCTAGGTAATTAACATTTTCATAAATTTTCTAACGCAAATTGTTTTTTGGAAAAAGTGTAAAAATATCGGATTTTCAGTGGTTCTCAAAATTGTCAATTAAGAATGCTTCCCGTTTGGTATATTTCGTTTATTGACGTCCATTAGATAAAGGAAGAACCAAATTTTAGTTTTAGCAAAAAAAACATGTACCCTTCTATTTAAAATTAAGTAGAATTTGGCTTAGAAAGTCAAATTTTCAGCGAAAACGAAGAACATAAAGGACAAAGTTAAAAAACTAACAACTTTGCATTAGAAAATTTATGAAGATGTTTATTATTTAGACAATATGTACATTTTGAAGGACTGTCTTTCGAATTGCGTAAAGAAACAGCCACCTTGCTACTTCACTTCCGGTGACACCGGAAGTAACAAAAAGCTTCTAAATGTGACAAAATTAGCGTTTTTATAGGTATATGAACACATAAAAATTTCAAGTTGATAGGTATTCCAAAAAATAAAGAAATACGTGTTGCATGGGTTCGTTTACACCCGGTATATGACGATTTGGTTGGTAAAGCGCTGTTAGGACAACAATTGTTTTTTCACTTATTTTTCTGGAGTAGGTAAGATGAAAAATATCATAACCAAAGTGAGAAAGTAGTTTTTTGCATATACAGGCTGGTCCAACACTAGTGTCCAGCGGCAAAACGACCTTTTACTTTGAGGCTAGAGTTTTGAATTTTTTACAGGGTGTATGGGTACTAAAAACCCTTCAGATGGCGTTAACATTTTTTCCATTGGACCAAAAATGTGACGTCACGAGATTTCAAATTGAGCTATTTTCATGGAATAAATAATTTTTGTCCATAGGTTGATTATTTTCGGCCTTAAGATTATGTTGACCAGTTTTTTAATTTTTTTGAACGTCAGGTTAGCAAACTGCAGAAGGCAAAATAATCGTCATTTTATTTCATAAGGAGGCCGTGAAACAATATCGAAACGACGCGCCGTGTGTCCAACTTGAGTTCATCGAAGATTTAGAACTGTCAGTTGCTTGTCATGCTTTGGCAGCGCCCATTGAGCCCCAGAATTATTAATTGATTGATTTATTCGAATAATCCAGTATTTTTACAAAAAAATAATGTGAAAATCATCGAGTCTGCCCCGCGAAGTTTTAAACACGCGCAGACGCAAAGCGTGTTGTTTACATCTCGACAGTTGATGCCTGGAAGATGTGAAGATTAATGAACCTTTTATGTTTATTTTCTTACAAACACTCTCCAGACGTTTACCTCATTTAATTATCAGTGAATTTAGTAAGTTTTTCAATTTTCTTTGTATTATTATAAGCAATACTGGTTAATTTAAGGTGTGAAGATTTGGACGACAGGATTATCACCACAATCTACAAGAAGCAGTTATTTACTACAATTACAAGATAAAGGAATAACGAAGGCAAGACTAGCAGAATTATTCGTCAGTGTTAGTAATGAGAACGAGAAACCGAAACCCTGTCTGTCGAAGTGTTCGAACTTTTGGTGAAATGCAATGCGAATGAATCTGGGACAGGTTTCAAAATCATACGTATTGTCTTTGTAAAACAATCAGCAAAACAGTAAGAATTTCTGTTGGATTAAATTATGAATAAAGCACCACTAAACTTATTTATTTTAAGTAAGGTACACACGCATCTTTATGAAATGGTCTGAATATTCACTTAGAACAAAATGCCCCAAATTCCTAGCTAGTAATTTATTTTATCACATTACTAATTCAACAATGTAGTTTATTTAGTTAAACGTAGTAAGGTTTCACTACAATCTTGACACTAATCATCGCAGTCACTACACGAGTTCCTCAAACCGACACTGGTGCACAATATCCACACTTTTCCCTTGTAAAATGTCTTGAATCAGAACGTGATAATCATCAACAATTATTATTAAATTATTTGGAGTAGATGCCATAATCTTGTCGTTTAAATCCAAGTCCAAATCTTCAACATCACCTTCAATTAAACAGGGTTGTTTTTACAGATACAATGAAAGTTGAAAAACTTACCCAATTCACAGATAATTAAATGGGGTAAACCTCTGTACGCGTTTGCAAGGAATTAAACTGTTAGAAAGGTTATTAATCGTCTCGGAGTCTCGGACTGCCGGCATGAGCTGTCGAGATGTAAACAACACGCTTTGCGTCTGCGCGTGTTTAAAACTTCGCGGGGCAGACTCGGATGATTTTCACATTATTTTTTTGTAAAAATATCAGATTATTCAGATTACTTCAATAAATCAATCAATTAATAATTCTGGAGTTCAATTACCCGTGTCAAAACATGACAAGCAACTGACAGTTCTAAATCTTCGATGAACTCAAGTTGGACACACGGCGCATCGTTTCGATATTGTTTCACGGCCTCCTTATGAAATAAAATGACGATTATTTTGCCTTCTGCAGTTTGCTAACCTGACGTTTAAAAAAATTAAAAATCTGGTCAACATAATCTTACGGTCCAAAATAATCAACCTATGGACAAAAATTATTTATGCCATGAAAATAGCTCAATTCGAAATCTCGTGACGTCACATTTTTGGTCCAATCCAAAAAAATTTAAGGCCATCTGGAGGGTTTTTACTACCCATACACCCTGTAAAAAATTCAAAACTCTAGCTTCAAAGGAAAAGGTCGTTT
This sequence comes from Pycnomerus fuliginosus, assembly GCA_963924575.1. Lineage (NCBI taxonomy): Eukaryota > Metazoa > Arthropoda > Insecta > Coleoptera > Zopheridae > Pycnomerus > Pycnomerus fuliginosus. Next base: position 20,211,758 of record OZ004622.1, read on the forward strand.
TGCCGCTGGACACTAGTGTTGGACCAGCCTGTATACACTGAAAGTCGTCTTTTTTTAATGAAAAATCGTAATGAAAGTACCACTTTTTTTAACGAAAAAATCGTAACGAAAGTATCACTTTTTTAACGATTTTAACATTTTTTCATCATTACATTGTTACATTATATTATCACACCAAGGAAGTAAAGGGCTACCCAGTGTTGCCAATCATTACTCCTCCATATAGAGAAAAAATTCTTTTCCACATTTCCGCGTATGGGGGGAATATATAAAAAAATTACGTGTACGTAATGAAAGTATCTTTTTGTCACTCGTTTGATTGATACACTCCGCCTACGGCGTCGTGTATCAAACTTCAAACTCATGAAAAAAAGTATTACTTTCATTACTAGTTGTACAAATAACTATTTCCACGTCCTAAGCAACAGCCAGTCTCGGCTGCGCCTGATTTGTTTCCATCCGGAAAACATTCACTTTCACACCAGGTACATAAAGTAACGTTTTTATTATTGAATCTCTAGGAGTGGCAAGAAAACCATACCACTTTATTAAACGAGGAAGTTTTCTTGAGGTAATTACACCGTCCCACAGTAAAACATAATAAATTTACTATTATTTTATTAAGTAAAGAACCAGTCTGAACCCCGGGAGACTGCTCACAAGTTCCCGTGTGAAGCGGCCCTGAGAGCCGCGAAATGTTCAGCACGAGCCCTGAGGACGTCTTCGGTTTCCCTTACGGGAATGTTGAGGTCGATGGGTGCAACAGGAAGGTGGGTACCAGTGGTACGGAATCCTTCGGGACCCGCTGTATACTGGACGGTCTGGAGGACACCTTCAGCGTCCACGAAGGAGTAGCTGCCACTTACAGTGCCATCGGCATTGCCCTGTTCACTTCTGGTTATTCCATTTACGTTCACGTCTAATTTGTAATTTCCTATCGAATCTTGATGGACTGCTACTGTTTGGTCGGTGGGTTTTGATGCGGCGATGGCAATCAACAGGGAAAGGCTAACCTGAATTAAGCTTTAATTAAAAGAATTTAAGAAAGTACTTACCAGGAATCTCATTTTTGCTGTTTATTTGTTTGCCGGTTGAAATAAAATAAATGAAAATGTCCAGTTTGCCGATTTATATACTCTTTTGGGAAATTTCACGGAATTTGTTGCTAATGGCCCTGTTAATGTGTTTGAAATTTTCATCATTTGTCGCATTTTTTGCATACGTACCTAACCTATACCGAGTGTCGACGAAACCATGTAACACCTCGCCGTTTCTTTATTTTTTGGAATATCAACCTGAAATTTTTATGGGTTCATGTACATATAAAAACGCAAATTTTGACACATTTACAAACTTCTTGTTACTGAGGTTTTTGAAACAGAATTGTGGTAATACGAAGAAATCTGGACAAAATTTGTAAATGCAATTGCATAGTGGTGGTTGTCGGTCTGTTTATCTGTGTAATGATGTGTCAAAACAAACACCGCAACTGTGTTAAAAAAAACATCGAAAATGTCCAAAAACGCGCTCCACGATAACTACATATTTCATAATTCTATTAATAAATGTTTTACACAGGGAAATGAAATTGACATTTCCCTGTTTGCCTTTTAAAGTAAAAAGATTTTAGAATGATCTGGCGAGTCACAATTTTGTTTCAAATAATTGAATGATTTTATATTATTTCATTTTGCGTTACATCCAGGCTTATTTGAAACAGACTGCGACAATCACTATGCAGGTGCATTTACAAATTATATCCAGCTTCCTTCGAATTACCACAATTTTGTTTAAAAAACCGCAAAATAATCGCCAGGTTTTCGCCGGCAATCACCTCCATAACTTTGTTATTAACCTCCCCACAACCATATACAAAATGGGAGGTTACTGCAATCACTCCAAAATTCGAAATTTACGTTTCAAGGTCCCAGGATCACAAAACAGTGTTTTTAACCTCCCCACAACCATATAAAAATGGGAGGTTATTGCAAAAACTCCAAAATTCGAAATTGAGATAACACCAGATCTTTACGTTTCAAGGTCCCAGGATCACAAAAAAGTGGTTTTTAAAAAATGTCTGTGCGTATGTACGTATGTATGTATGTATGTACGTATGTGAGCACGATTTCTCGGAAACTACCGAACGGATTTTAATGAAATTTGGTATGGAAGTTAGCTTTGGTCTTCCGGTGAGCCCAGTTAATTTTGTTGCGAATCCGCAGACGCCAAGTGCCTTTTTGGCACACCAACTATGAAATTTGACTGATGAACACTAATTTTTCTTATCAGTACATGAAAGGCTTTGAAACTCTGTATCTGAAAGTGTATTCACACTTAGCGCCTTTTTGGCATAAAATCGAAAAATTCGAAGTTTCGAGGAAACAATAAATAACACGCTACAGCCCAAATTGCTAGATTGATTTGGCTGAAATTTGGTAGGTAAAGATACCGTTACCCGCCGAAGAGCTGATTTAATTTTGGTGGCAATCGGCGAACGGCAAGTGCCATTTTGGCATATCAACTTTGAAATTTTAAGAATGAACTCATATTTTCTTTATCAGCACATGAAAAGTCTTCAAATTTTGTTTCCAAAATTGTATTCAATCTTAGTGCCCTTTTGGCAAAAGATCGTAAAATTTGGAAAAATCACAGAAAACACGTTAGGCTTGTATAAATAGTAAAATTTACTTGATATTGGTGATAATATTGGATCATTCACCAAGTGGGGAGGTTCCAGCCGCTTCCGTAGCTGCCCATTTTTTTAAAAAATGTCTGTGTGTATGTACGCACGTACGTATTTGAGCACGATTTCTCGGAAACTACCGAACGAATTTTAATGAAATTTGGTATGGAAGTTAGCGTTGGCCTTCTGGTGAGCCCAGTTAATTTTGTTGCGAATCCGCAGACGCCAAGTGCCTTTTTGGCATGTAAACTATGAAATTTGACTGATGAACACCAAATTTTCTTATCATCACATGAAAGGTCTTGAAATTCTGTATCTGAGAGTGTATTCACATTTAGCGCCTTTTTGGCATAAAATAGAAAAATTCAAAGTTTTGAGGAAACATTAAATAACACGCTACAGCCCAAACTGCTGGATCGATTTGGCTGAAATTTGGTAGGTCGAGATACCGTTACCCGCCAAAGAGCTGATTTAATGTTGGTGGCAATCGGCGAACGGCAAGTGCCATTTTGGCATATCAACTTTGAAATTTGAATAATGAATTCCAATTTTCTATATCAGCACATGAAAAATCTTAAAATTTTGTTTTCAAAAATGTATTCGAGCTTAGTGCTCTTTTGGAAAAAGATCGCAAAATTTAGAAAAATCACAGAAAACACTTTAGGTTTGGTGGAGTAAAACTTAGGTATAGTAAATGGAAAAATTTATTTGATATTGATGGTGATAGGATTGGAACATCCATCAAGTGGAGAGGTTCCAGCCGCTTCCGTAGCTGCCCATTTTTTTCAAATGGCAAGGTGACGGTTTTTTAAGCAATCCGAAAGACATTTTAATTCCCTTTACATACAATCTTATCAAAGAATGTTGCCATAAATTTAAAAAATGGCCCACCAGTTGGCCGAAATGGTTTTAGTCAAGTTGGCTGTGATCTCTGCCATTTCAAGTTAAAGCAACTATTCAAGATTAGTACAGAGTCCTCCAAAATGTGCATAATGGTCTAAATAGTAAACATTTTCATAAAGTTTGTAATTCAAACATGTTCGTTTTTTAACTTTGTTAACTCTTTATTTTCGCTGAAACGTTGATTTTGATTTCTAAGCCAAATTTTACATTAATTTAAAATTTAAATGTACATGTTTTTTAAGCTAAAAGAAAACAAAAATTTGGTTCTTCCTTTCTCTAATCAACGCCAATAAACAGGATATACACACCAAACGGGAAGCAGTCTTAATTGAGAATTTTGAGAACCTCTGAAAATTAAAAACATTTCACCCCTCTGGTGGACATCTTTGAAACTTCTTGTATTTCTGGTAATATTGTTTCATATGATTAAAATGTCTTACGAATAGCTTAAAAAAACTGTCACGTTGCTATTAAAATAACAAAGTTCCGGCGACACCGGAAGTAACAAAAATTTTGTAAATATATCAAAATTAGTGTTTTTATGGGTAGGTGTATGAACCCATAAAAATTTCAAGTTCCATGGGTTCGTTAAAATCTTCACGTTTTAGGGTGGTGGGCAACCAAAAAAATGGTTTTTGGGCAATCGTATCAAAAAGGTATTCCTAATTAGGTACTGACGCAATTATGGACGCGAAGTCGGATTTCGCGGCCATTGCTAGTAATAGCTGCTGCTGCTATTAATATCGGCGTGCAAATTGGCCATAATTATTTATCCAGTTAAATATTTTTCCGTAGTTCCCGTACTTTAGTACGGTAGTAGTAAGTATGTATCAAAAATATGGATGGTTTTTGCAAACAAAAATTAGTAATTTGATGTTTCTTAATTTGCCTAAAAACGTTGTGTCAGCTAATTAAACAATCGGATCATTTCGCGTCTTAGTTTAGAGTTGCCAGACGTCCCGATTTTTCCGGGACAGTCCCTATATCAAAGACTGATGAAAATTTCGAAATATAACACATATTTTGCTCGATTCTATGTAATTTTTGTTGGATTTTCACTATTTTTTATATTTTATGAGACATTTTCTTATTCATTTTGAAAATTATAGGTATGCACTTTTTGCATCAATAAGTCGTCGATGTTCCCTTAAAAAACTATCGTCCTGATTTTTACCTAAAGTCCCTAGATAGTAGATGCAAGTAACTATTTTGAAAAGTGTCTGTATGTGGTCACGCTACAACTCATGGTATATCGGCATAAAAATTCGCACATACGATACGGCGGTGTTCCCCCGTGCGGTTGGGTGCCCATCGGGCGCGTCCCCGGGTGGTGGATAGGGGAATGGCCAGTCCGCTGGTTAGTTACGGCCATACGTGCAGACCTGGGGCTTAAAACCCTCACGTGTCTGTACCAAAGCCGCTACCGCGAACCAACCCCTCTGAGACACCGGGCGCCCTCTCAGAGTAATAGCCTTACCCTCATGCGCCGGGCTCCATGAGGGCGGACCGAACTCCCGGGGTTAACTGGGAATTTCAGACCAGATTTAGGAGGGTACCGGAGGCCTCAATGCAGCAAATGGGGTCGGAAGACACTCATAGCTGCTCTGAGACTTAGGGACCTAGCAGCCTGAACAGAGGGACTGGAAGACTGATACTTCTGTTATCTGTACGGAGGGACAAAAAAATAAATAAAAAATTACCTCACGGTTGCGATAGGGATAGGCTGATAACTGGACCTATCAGATTTTTGTGACTAGGGACTAATTGTGACTGATGGGACTGAAAAAGACACCGCAGTTGCACAGGTACCGTGACACTGGCAGACCCTCAGGGACTGTGGCACCAACAACCAGTTGTGACTGATGGGGCTGTCCACCAGGAACCATCGGCCACACGGGGGGAAGATGTCTGCAGTCTGTACGGAAGGGTAGTTATAATAGTGCTGCGCAGGACGCTAGGGACTAGTTGTGACTGATGGGACTGAAAAAGATACCACAGCTGCACAGGTACCGTGACACTGGCAGACCCTCAGGGACTGTGGCACCAACAACCAGTTGTGGCTGATGGGGCTGTCCACCAAGAACCGTCGGCCACACTGGGGGAAGATGTCTGCAGTTTGTAACATAGAGGGACATAAATTGATACCTCAACTGAACCTTTTAAGGGTACACTTTAAGCTGCCTTCGACACCAAGAAACCAGTTGTATCCGGCAGGGCTGAAAAAGACCTGCCGGTTATAGTGGGTTCGCGGGACGAAGCTTCAACAAACTCCCTAAAGAGCAGAAGTACCCGCCGTGGTATAGCAAAGCGGGGTGGCTTTTCTAGCACCCGATTAACACTATTCAGTTTCTACAGCAGAAGTACTGGGTCTTTGCAGAACCGGTGTTCCTGATGTAGGAAATGGATAACTGTCACAGTGCGGGCATAATGGACCATAAGGTCTGAATGCAGCGGACCCGTCAGGGAAACGCACCGCAGAACGAAATACGAATACGGGGGTGTTCCAGGGGTGCGTGGACGGAAGATTGCTCCACTATTTACAAAGATGTTTAAGTGGGGTTTTCACTGTATGGCAGAGGTTATAAATCTGCAGAATCTAAAAATAGTGACGTGTGAACCAAACTTGCATTTGTTATCTGGAACACCCGGTAAGTATATTTTGCGTTTTTTGGTTAGATCTGATCATTCTAAACGGGTTTTGGCGGAATTTTTTTTTAAATTTGAGCGCCAACTTTGCCACTTTGATGGGCTGGTACGGGCTAACCACTTAAGATTTCAAAATGAAATTTCCACCATAAATTATCTAAAATTTTCTTTAACAGCGCATCATCAATTTTCTAATTTTTGATAAATAATATAAGTACAGGGTCAAAGCGTTTTGCGAAGTTTCATTTTTCTCGAATTGACCCTGTATATTATTTATAAAAAATATGCTGTTAAAGAAGAAGATTTAATATAATTTATGGCGCAAATTTCATTTTGAAATTTCAAGTGGTTCCTTACCAGCCCTTCAAAGTGGCAATGTTCGCGCTACAAATTTCAAAATTCCCGCCAAATGGTTTGAATTAGAGCTTTAGTACCTATGCTATACAAAACTTGTTTAGAATGATCAGATCTAACCAAAAAATATGTTTACCGGGTGTTCCATTAAAAAATGCATGTTTGGTTCATGGTTACTAAGTGAGACACCCTGAATACAAGCTACTGTTTTTAGATTATGCAGATTTATAACCTGTACCATACCGCGAAAACCTCACTTCAATATCTTTGTTAGTAGTGTAGCAGCAGTAGTAGTAGTAATCTTCCGTCCACGCGCCCCTGGGACACCCTGTATAGTCAATGGAAACTTTGTAGGTGCTGATTATAGTTTGAGTCAAATCAGTCCACGGAAAGTGCCATTTTGGCACATCAACTTTAAAAGAAAATGTATTCATACTTTGTGTCCCTTGGCAAAAAAAAATCATCAAAGACACGCTACAGCTCGAACTATTCTGACGATATCGAGATGAAATTTTACGTTCGGTGAGCACCTCATAGGTGATGATGCGATTGTTGGACCAAATCGGCCGATTCATGATATTCCAGGTTTATGCGCTTATACAGAGTGAGTCAACAAGGCGACGGCGGTCCATAACTTCTGAACCCTTCCAGATAGGAAATCAATTCAAACGCCATTATGTACAACACCACCAATTCTACATCCTAAAAATACTTTCAACTATACAGGCTGTCCCAAAACACTTGCAACGCATGGCAACTTGATTTTTTTAAATGGAACACCACTTATAACATAGCTTTACATCGACATAAGACATTTGATGTTTTAAGGCTCTATTCTACATTAATTAATTCTTTTTGAAAGCTTTCGATCATTGCGAGTGCTTCTTAAAAAAATTCCTGAGAACTCAATTTTGTATCTAGAGAGCTGAGATTCGGTTGAAATTCACTGTGTATGTCAATAAATGTGACAAACTGTCTGGTAACCATGTAAATAAACAATGTTAATCATAACTGTCATACAGTCCATGGCATTCTTTAATTCAGATCGTAATACTCTTCAATAAAATAAATAAGACAAAGAATATCTTTTGAAGTTTTGACTTTAGGTATAGGACATACTTAATAAAAAATAAAGTAATTCAACAGCCGAACCCCATGGCACAACAATAACAGGGGGATGCCATTTGAAAAAATTGAGTTTTGCATATTTGAAATTTTCCAAACTTCACACAGAATTTTTAACACCCTGTATAGTGATAATGATAGTAATCATGTTAGATAGATAGAATAGACCTTCCTTCATATTCGTACCGAATCTCAGCTCTCTAGATACAAAATTGAGTTCTCAGGAATTTTTTTAAGAAGCACCCGCAATGATCGAAATTTTTCAAATAGAATTAATTACTTTAGAATAGAGCCTTAAAACATCGGATGTCTTATGTCGATGTAAAGCTATGTTATAGGTGATCCAGAATATGGCATCAAAATGGTGGTGTTCCATTTAAAAAAATTAAGTTGCTATGAGTTGCAAGTGTTTTGGGACACCCTGTATAGTTGAAAGTATTTTTAGGATGTAGAATTTTTCCAGGAACTCCTGCTATCGGTATTTAAAACCTGATAGCCCAAAATTTCCATTAAATTAATTAGGGAAGCAGGAAAAAAATTAAATCGAATTTCCCACATAAATCCTACGGACACCTTGGAGAGTAGGCGTACTGTATAAGTATTCTATGATAGGTAGCATCGTTTTTTGTATTTAAATTTTTTATGAAAATCGGTTTGAGTGTTATGATATGATTGTATAATGCTGTCGCGCACTTCTTGGTGAATCTTTAATTAGCCAACCATTTTTTAGGCAGCGTTCGCGTTTTACAGCCGAAAAAGCACGTGGCGCATAACATGAGGCGGTCTACACCTTTTCCAGTAGTAGTTCAGAAAGCGTCAATTGAATTTCAGAAAGCGTCAGTTGAATTTCAGAATAGTCAGTTGAATTTCAGAATCCGTCAATTGTAGTTCAGATTAATCAATTCAAATTCAGAATGCGTCAGTTGTATTTCAGAATAGTCAACTGAATTTCAGAATACGTCAATTGAATTTCGGAAAGCATCAAAAGCAATTGTAATTGACGGATTCTGAATTTCAATTGATGCTTTCTGAAATTCAATTGACGTATTCTGAAATTCAGTTGACTATTCTGAAATACAACTGACGCATTCTGAATTTGAATTGATTAATCTGAACTACAATTGACGGATTCTGAAATTCAACTGACTATTCTGAAAATCAATTGACGCTTTCTGAACTACTACTGGAAAAGGTGTAGAAGGCGTGAGTTGTTGACTTTTATCTATTAATTTTAATTTCAATTTTACACAGACGCAGTCAGTATTTCTGACTATATAAATTGTGGCTTGACGATCGGTCACGGCTGGTTATATTTCGCCGGTAAATCCTATGATGTGAGACGATAGGACGAATTTAATTATTGAAGGCTCGGTGGTTGTGTAGAGTGAGGCGCGCACTTTGGAATACAGCGTGTTTTGGAACCGAGTTCAAATCTACGAAGCTGTAGGAAGGCCAAAAATTTTCTTAATAAATTTCCGGCATAATGTTACGACATTTTCGTTTTGCCGTGTTACTAACACGACTTTTAGGTTTTGCTGCGTTATTAACACATTTTCGTTTTGCCGCGTTACTACGATTTTCTTTTTGCTGCGTTATTATTTTGCCACGTTATTAACACGGCATTTTCGTTTTGCCGCCTTATTAACACGACATTGACATTTTGCCGCGTTACTAACATGGCATTTCAAACGAAAATGCCGTGTTAGAAGTTAGAACGCGGCGAAATGAAATTGCGTGTCAATAACGCGGCAAAACGAAAATAGCCTATATTCTGTAAGCAAAACGTTAACTTTTCAACGGCTGTTAAGTTTCAGATGTACGAAGCTCTAGAAGGGTCAACAATTTTCATATTAAATTTTCAGGTTAATCTCATGTTACTAACACGACGTTTTCTTTTTGTCGTGTTACTAATACGACATTTTCATTTTGCCGCGTTATTAACACGACATTTTAGTTTTGCCACGTTATTGATACGAGATTTTCATTTTGACGCGTTCTAACACGGCATTAATGAAATGAAAATGCCGTGTTAATAACGCGACAAAATGTCAATGTCGTGTTAATAACGAGGCAAAACGAAAATGCCGTGTTAATAACGTGGCAAAATAATAACGCAACAAATAGAAAATGTCGTAGTAACGCGGCAAAACAAAAATGTCGTGTTAATAACGCGGCAAAACCAAAAAGTCGTGTTAGTAACACGGCAAAACGAAAATGTCGTGTTAGTAACATGACATTACCCCGGAAATTTATTAAGAAAATTTTTGGCCCTTCTACAGCTTCGTACAGATGCAAGTATTTTTGCATTTGCTTAAAAATTAACAGCCGTTAAAATGTTAGCGTTTTGCTTACAGAATATAGGCTAATGTGTGTTAATAACGCGGCAAAACAAATATGTCGTATTAGTAACACGACAAAAAGAAAACGTCTTGTTAGTAACATGACATTAACCTGAAAATTTAATTATGAAAATTTTTGACCCTTCTTTCGTACAAATCTGAACGGGGCTTGTCTTTTAAAAACCTTTCCTTGCTATTTTTACAAATTCTGTGAAAGGTACGTACGAGATTTGACCATCTTCGAGATTGCCAATTTTAATTTAACTTCTACCCTCTCGGTACGGTCATTTTATTTAAAAAGTACTGTGATTTCTTGTGCAAATGTAAGTATATTCAAACGGTGCCTGTAAGCGAGAAATTTTGAAGAAATATTTATTGAAGAATTCCAATGCCGGGAAAGGAAACTAATGCTTCATTTGCATATAAAGGAGTATACTGTGGGAGCTGCAATTGTAAAAATTATTTGACTTTAAATTATTTCCACTACTACACTATTGCATTAGAAGACATTTGGGTCAAAATAGTTCATCTGAACAATAGAAAATAGAAAATATAATTCGCACAAATCCCTGACCTATGTTACCATAATAGTTTACAATAATTCTACAATTGTATACCTACACTATACTTTCCTTTGCAATAGTATACCGGGTGTCAACGAACCCATGTAATACTTCGCCGCCTAAGGGTTCATATACCTATTAGAACGTTAACTTTGTTATTTTAAATAGCAAGGTGTCGGCTTTTTTTTACGCAATTCGGAAGACATTTTAATTCTCTTTATAATCCTATCAAGAACAGAAACATTTTTGGATGTCGATAAACAGGATCCAATGCTGAATTTTTCGTTGCCCACCATTGGCAACTCGGAAACCATAAGAGATCGAGAGTAGGTTAACTTAGAAGAAAGTTGCTCTTTTAAAGGCGATTGCGAATCTGTAAAGAATTCCTCGATATCTTGATCCGTTCCTGAGTTATCCCGAAAAAACTAAAAACTGCGGTTTTAAAAAAATATATATATAGGGGAAGTCGGGGCAAAGCGGTTCCTGGGGGCAAAATGGATTTTATCATTATTAACTATACAGGGTGTCCCGTCTCAGAGTGCAAAAATTTCAGCCATCACAGATTCCTTGCATGAAAATAAAAGACCCGTATTTTTTTATTTCGCTAGATCCATTTCGTCACTAGGGCTCCTCAAAAGTGAGCCCCAAAAATCGAAAATTAATTCCCACGTCGTAACTATTCAACCGATTTTGCTGAAAATTTCCACAAGACCATTACGAACGATGAAGATTTCAATAATGTAGCTGATGATTTCGTGGTGCCCAGCATAGGCACAGAATTGGCATTGGCTGCAATTATATTATTTACAAAAAAAAACACAATGCCACAGTGGTGCAAAACTGACAATAATTTAAAAATTTAACAAAGCCCTGACATTAATCGCGCTATAGCTATCTTGACAAGTCTGCCAATAAGCACGTGTATTAATTTTACTCGGAAATGGTGCATTTTACAGAAAAAGTGTAAGAGGTAGCGTAGTTTCTAAATTCAATCGACCATCGGATGGTGTGTAATTAATTACGAAATTTAATTACGTTAACAAAGATAATGGGCCGAAAATGTCGAGGGCTGCCTAGGGGGCGCCTGTGGTGGGCACCACGACATCATCAGCATTATTGAAATCTTCATCGCTCGTAATGGTCTTGTGGAAGATTTAAGCAAAATCGGTTGAATGGTTAAGACGTGGGAATTAATTTTCGATTTTTGGGGCTCACTTTTGAGGAGCCCTAGTGACGAAATGGGGGCCCATCTAGCGAAACAAAAAAATACGGGTCTTTTATTTTCATGCAAGGAATCTGTGGCTGAAATTTTTGCACTCTGAGACGGGACACCCTGTATAGGTACTAGCGTATGTGGCGAAGCGAATCTTCTGCGAAAAATTAAAAACAGCTTTATAAAAAAGTTGTACTTCGTTTTTAAGACAAATTCTTATCGGGGTTTTAAAGACCAAGGCGAGGGGCAAATCAATGTGTGAAATCATGTTGGTGAAATCAGGTGAAATCGGGCGAAATCAAGGAAAACAAGGTGAGATCAAGGGAAGTAAAATGAAATCACCTAGATGTAACCATGGTGAAATCAGGTGAAATCATGCAGAAAGGTGAAACAAGTGTGCAAAATTTTGCTCATAGATTTGCCCCTCGGACTAAGGTTACATGAAGAGTTTCTCAAACAACAAAAGTAAAAAATAATTTATTAAATGTCTTTTTTGCCAACTTTTGTTGCGGGGTCCACTTTGCCCCAACTTCCCCTATATATCTTTCGAACGATTGGTGGTATTCAAATGAAACTTGGAATTTGTATATTTTTGACAGCTTGACATTGTCAAAAATTTTGTAGACTTTCCAGATTTTGAGAAGCGATGGCCAACTTTTCTTTTTCTTATGGCCGTCATATTGGATTTTAACACCATTGGTTACACACAAAAAATTGCTTCTGAAAAATTTAATTACATAATATGTACTTTTTTGAAAAAATATGTCGGAGCCCGAGTCACACGATGCCAAGACGCATTTAATTTCCGCTGAATTCAATTATTTTTACATGTCAAAAAAGAAAGAAAAAGTCTGTGTAAAGTAAGTTTAGGCTGATTTTACAAAATTATTCATACCAATTTTAAAATTTTGACGATCTGTCAAAAAAGTCCATATTCGTTAAACTTAAAAAAGTTATTTTTTTCGGCATCCAATATGGCTGCCATAAGAAAAAGAAAAGTTGACTGTCGTTGCTCAAAATCTAGTAGGCCCTGAAAATTTCTGTCGATGTAATTGAATTGACAGCTGTCAAAAATATAAAGGCTCCAAGTTTCATTTGAATACCACTAATCGTTAGAAAGATATAAATTTTTCTTCAAAACAGCAATTTTCAGTTTTATCGGGATAACTCAGGAACGGATCAAGATATCTCTAATTTAACCTACTCTCGATCTGTTATGGTTTCCGAGTTCCCAATGGTGGGCAACGAAAAATTCACCACCCTGTATCCCAAACGGGAAGCATTCTCAAATGAGAATTTTGAGAATCTCTGAAAATCCGATATTTTTACACTTTTTCCAAAATACGAACAGCTTTGCATTAGAAAATTTACAAAAATGTTTATTATTTGTACCTACATACTGTACATACTAATCTGAACTTTAACTTAAAATGGCAGAAATCACAGCCAACTTGATTAAAAACATTTCGGCCCTCTGGCGCACATCTTTGAAGCTTATGGTGACATTTTTTAATATGGTTGTAAAAATGGTCGCATTCAGAAGACTCGCCCGCTACGAGAGCGCCCGGAGCGCTGTCAGTTAGCAGCCAATAGCTGCTTTCAAAACGGGTAAGCGCTCCGAACGCTCTCGTAGCGGTCGAGTCTACTGAATGCGACCAATGTCATTCGAATCTTCTAAAAAAACGTCACCTTGCTATTTAAAATAACAAAGTTGACGTCTTTTCCGGTGAAACCGGAAGTAAAAAAAGTTTGTGTCAGCGTTTCTGTAGGTAAAAATTTCAAGAGGATATTCCAAAAAATTAATGAAGAGGTGTTGCAAAGGTTCGTTGACACCCGGTATAGATAGAAATTTACATTATATTTTTCCTGCTTCTCTAATTAATTGAATTTTAGATACTCGCCTCTATCTGTGACAAAATAATTTCTAAATAACTTCCCGAGCTTAGTTCATAAGTTGACATTTTCAAATTTCATTTATGGATGAACCTCGGGGAGATATTTGCACTTTTATCGGTATCTAAAATTTGAACCTGCCAGTAAATTAATCGGAAAAAGAATGAAATGTATTTTTTTAAGAAAATCGCACGATACTAATCATTAGCCAATAGAAAAATTGATTTCTGTGTGTTTACCATGGCAACTCGAGGATTTCCTGGAAATTTTTGATACCTACCTAGACCAACCTAAGCGAAATTAATAAGTGGAAATTTGTATGTCAAATTAAATGTCAAAAATCATTTCTATTCAATTTCTGTGGCTGTATCGTTGCTATTTTCTTACCGAATCTGCATTCGAGCATTAATTCATTTCTTGGAAATTTTAGTCGTGCATCCCAACAACGTAATCGGGCCCTCGTGTTCCACTCGGGCCGATTAATACGTTGTTGGAATGCACTCCAAAAATTTCCGGAAAGAATTAATGCTCTTATGAGATTATAAGTGATACAAGTTCAACTTGTCAGGTTCATGTTTTTTTGCATATTTCAGGGTTCAGTTTTGAAATAAAGTTCCAACTTCCCACGGTATTGAATTCCGCCAGCCATGGGCTCTATAATTCCTTGCTTCCTTGATATATTAGTGGCAGTTTCACTAAAGACTTTGCAAAGGACCCTCGAAGTTATCGGTTTTCTAGAGAGAAAACTTTCACAATGCCGCTTTTCTCCCCGTTCGCTTCAACTTAATTGTCAGAAATGAAGTTTACGCGGTAGACAAAAGGGTAAATTTTTACCGAAGTCGATCGTAAACCATTACTGCGGAATTGTCGTTAACGACCAGAAAAAACTTTTGCAGTTGTACCGATATACATGAGATTTACAATACTGTGAGAGCGCATTTCCAGGAAGAAAATAACAAGCGGACATGTTCATTTTTGTCCAAAGAAAGACTAATGCCACTATTGCAAAGACCTAACTGGCCATAAAGACGTTTGTTTGACGTATTATCAATTATCATGTTAAAATTTATCGTACAGTGAGTTGATGTAAAAGCTACAACGGTCGGGCACCTGTTCCCATATTCCTTCGCTGTAATTACTCGATAGTATTTCTTGTTAACTCAACAGACTGTATCCGAGGAGTTTATTGCGCTTCATGCAGACGCACGGTATTATTTCATCAGGAAATACACGACTTGATTTGTGGCTGTTTATGACGGAATGTCGAGGCACGTGCTGGTTTTTGCATTTTCTTGCCTGGATCCAGCAAAAACGTCTGTCGCGAGCTGGTTTGCAATATTCATGATCAGTGGCGGAACTAGGACAGAACTAGAACTAAAAAGAAAATTGAAGAAAGAACGGAAAAAATAAGAACAGAAGAAAACCAGGAGTGTTTGTTGTAAAAAGTTTCTGTTTTGTTGAGTCAAGTGCAACCAAATTTTCCCAGAGAAAAATTTAGGTAGGTACTTTTAGGTACGATTTTTATTTGCTACAAAAACTAAAAACTCACAACGTAAATTGATAGTCTTGAGAAAGAGAAAAACTTGCCTGGCAGACAAAACGAGTGCCAGTAGATTCAATACCAAATGCGAGTATAAAAGTCGAACAAGGGTTCCTGGAACTGGCTTCGATATAATTCTAAGGCCCAAAAGGGCCAAAAGTAACTTCTTATGCCACTTTCGATCTGTCCTGCTCCGTGAGGTGCAATAAAATTAGCGAACTCTGCTTGGTCCCTTAGAAGTTAATAACTTTATTAACCTCCCCACTCCACTTCACCACTTAAAAAAAAGGGAGGTTACTGCAATCGGTAAAATTTTGGAATTTGAGATAACACCAGATCTTGACGTTTTGGGGTCTCAGGAACCCCAAAAAGTGGTTTTTAAAATGTGTCTGTGTGTATGTACGTTTGTACGTACGTACGTGCATTTGTAAATACGCCACAGCCAAAACTACTAGACCGATTTGGCTGAAATTTAGAACATAGGCATCTTGTAACCTAACTTAGATCTGAAAAGCTTTTGGAGCCAATCGTGCAACCGGAAATGCCATTTTGGCACATCAACTTTTAAATTTTAAATATAAACCCCCATTTTTCACGTCACCATAAGAAAGACCGTCAAAGGCTTCTAAAAATGTATTCATTCTTAGTGTCCTTTTGACCAAAAATAAAAAAAAAATTGATTTTTATCGGACTTTAAAATCGCGGTACAGCCCAAGTCCATGAACCGATTTGGCTGAAATTTTGCACATGGGGATTGCATTACACGTCGAAAAGCTGAAAATTTTTTGGATTCAATCGACCGACGGAAAGTGCCGTTTTGGCATACCAATTTTTTAGATTTAAAATTATTCTCTCATTTAACTATCCAAAACAAGTTTTTGAAAGATTTATTGTCACCATCAGAAGGATCTTCAAATTCTGGTTTTAAATAAGAAAAAACTCATTCACATTTAGTGCTCTTTGGGTCAAAAAATCGAAATTTTGTAATGACACGAAAAATACATTATAGCCTAGATTACTGAATCGATTTGGCTGAAATTTGGTACATGGAGATTGGATGACCCGTTGAAGACCTGGAAGGCTTTTGGAAGCAATTGGTCCACGGGAAGTGCCATTTAAGCATATTAACTTAAAATTTTAAATACAAGGGCTCCTTTTTTATGTCGCCATCAGTGGAAAATAGAGAAAAAATTCTTTCTCATTAAAAGGGAGCGGGCTGACAGTGGATGACATAAAGTGGCAGTTATTGTCAAAAAAGTGTCAAAAAGAAAAAAGGAAAATATTGTCAAATGTGATGGGTGATGTCCGAGGTGATTTGCCAGAAAATTACGAAATTAGTCACAGACGAAAAGCATAAAAAAAATTCTGTTCAATTGACTACTATCTGCACAGAATGCAAAGATCCACGCGACGGGGAGGTTCCAGCCGCTTCTCTGCCGCATTTTTTAAATTTGTGAGTCCAGGGTTGGAAAAAAACACGATTTAAAAAAAAAATCAAAAATCATTGATTTATTTTTAAAAATCGCGATTTTTTTGATTTTTTTCATTTTTATTTATTTATTGCTTTTTAAAACCGTTAGCAGACTATTTTATTCGAATTCTGAACATTACTTCAAATGAATACATTTAAAGAAAGATATGAACAAGCGCATACATTTTGGATCCAACTAAAACGAAATATAAATTATCAACTGAAGAGAAAGAGCTAGCCTTAACAACTGTTGAAGAAATGTAGTGGATTGCTGCCGATAATCATTCAGTTACAGGCACAAATGGAACCATTTAAAAAACTTATGTTTTCAGATTAAATTTTATCCAAAGTAAAACCTCTACAGTGCAGTGGTGGGTTTCACAAAAGGATGTCTACGAAGTCAAAAACGTATTAGTTAAAGTCAAACAATTTTTATGTGCGGTCAGTTCGTCGGCGTCTGTAGACCGAGTCTTTTCCTCTTTTGAATTGGTGCACTCAAAATTACGGAATAAATTAGGCATCGAAAAAGCCGGAAAATTAGTGTCCTCTATAAATTTTATAATGAAAATTGAAAATAAATATAAAAATTCTTTAGAAGTTTATACTCCTATATGTATACTACTTACCTAATTTTGTTATATGACGTTACGTCGATATGAGTTATACAGATTTTTTTCAATAAAAACAAACTATTCAACTGATTTAATTTATGGTGATTTAAATCATTGATTTATATTTTAAAAAATCAAGTGATTTAAATCGTGATTTAAATCGGGCCAACCCTGTTTGTGACCTGTTTCGACCTGACACGGGTCGTTATTAGGCAATTGCCAAGGCTCTTAAATGTCTCTTCATTGACTGTCCAAATGTTAACAATCATTCTTACATAAGACAGAAAATAAGATACAATAAAAATTCAGAAGAATATACATACTTAAATATTCCGATAAAATCCTTAAATATATTCTCTAAACATGCTGCAATCTTCAAGCATATGCCCTAATATACGCCATAAAAATAAATATCTACCTAGTCATTTTTTCTCTTGGGGGTTCCTTTATAATATCTCAATTTCAATACATTTTATTACTAAATTATGTACATATACAATCAATACAATCAAAATTTGATGTTCATTGGCCCAACCATGTCACAATTAAAAATTGTTGTTATGTAAATCCTTTTCGAAGAAAACGCGATAAAAGGGTCAGTCCCCGAGGTAGTCCCTACAAATTGTTTTGTTAATGAGGCGAACATAATAGTTTCCGGCTTAACAGGGGGTACCCGCGCTGCCAATGTAATCTTTAATAATTTTTATTAATTTAAATTTTCTAGAAATATTCCGGAGAGCAACCTTAAACAGCCGAAAACATATGTGTCCAAATTTACCGTAACGTATGCTGTAAAACTGATATATGCTATGCAATATGCAAAATGAATTTGTTTTTATGAAATAAAAAATGAAAACATCACATCGGAGTCTACATAACGTGGGCTTAATATGAGCCATTAGGAAAAATATGCAAATATGCTTTTGCCCAACCCTAGTAATGAATGATCATTGTGAACACTTCGGCTGTCAGCTTAGGAACCCTATAAGTACCTTGTCAATTGCCTGATGATGATCTGTGTCAGATCGAAACCCGTCGCAAATCAAAAATAAAATTATTGACTTCAAATTACTATCTTAAGTATTTAAGCAGTTACCACTGGCCCTTTTGGACCTTTTAGAAGTAGAAATTTTGCAGACCCGCCACTGTTCGTGATTCCACTATACCTAATCCTACTTACGGTTTAAAATTGCACGTTTTCAATTACCTTCCTATTTTATTGAGCGAATTCGAAAACCGTAATAATGTCAATACCATCTGCAGCACCCGTTTTACAACAATTTAATTACAGATGATGCGGTATATCCAATTCCCATAAACCGCAATCGATGCCATTTATGATATTAAATTCTTTTGCTTTTCAAAAATGTTCCGAGAATCCTTGGATTTTCGAGCGATTGCTTTTTTTGTAACGGTTTATGATAATATTTGCCACACTTTTCAATTAATTATTTCCCCCTGTCCCCAGGCGAACTTATCGGTACTTGTAAGAATGAATTCGTCGTTTTGAGAAAATGAAAGTGGTTGCTGGCAATTTGTCAAATTATGATCGGATCGGACTTGCTTTAATTATTATTGGAAGGTCATCAACAAAAAGAATTTATTGTTGCATTCCTTTGCGTACGGCGCCATGAATTTTAATTTTTTGTTAATATACAGGGTGAGTCTAGTTGGACAAATCAGTCGCTCTAGCGTTTAAGATATTGATATTGGAAATTCTGTTTTTGGATATGCTGTAGCTGAAAAGGTCCTCTACGCATGGGACCCAGAAAGAAAGCTCCAGTTTTATTCAAACCCAAATTATTAAATAAAAATAAGGGCCTAAAATTTTTTTTTTCAGTATTGTTGAATTTTTTAAAGTCATTTCGTTAGAGAATCATTTTCTCTTCATGGAAACATAATTTTTTGCAGAAAAAAGTTAATAGTGTCCGAAGGGTAAATTATTTAAATAATAAAGATTT
Organism: Pycnomerus fuliginosus; assembly: GCA_963924575.1. Lineage (NCBI taxonomy): Eukaryota > Metazoa > Arthropoda > Insecta > Coleoptera > Zopheridae > Pycnomerus > Pycnomerus fuliginosus. Next base: position 20,231,060 of record OZ004622.1, read on the forward strand.
TCAATTAATTCGTAAGGAAAACCACGAGTGCCGTGATTTTGACAACTGAAAGGCAGCTGAGATGCTAGACTGCCCACGAGACTGCATTTCAGTTGTCAAAACCTCGGCACTCGTGGTTTTCCTTACGAAATTATTAAAAATCTTATTACTTTCATAATCTATCTCTCGGATACTATTAACTTTTCTGTGCAAAAAATTATGTTTCCATAAAGAGAAAATGATGCTTTAACGAAGTAATATTAAAAAATTGAACAAAATCGAAAAAAAAAATTTTTAGCCTTTGTTTTTATTTAATAATTTTGGTTTGAATAAAACTGGAGCTTTCTTTCTGCGTGCCATGCGTAGGGGACCTTTTCAGCTACATCATATCAAAAAATAGAATTTCCAATGTCAATATCTTAAACGCTAGACGACTGATTTGTCCAACTAGACTCACCCTGTATACCAACAAAGCGACATGTTAATGACCAAGTTAGTTTCAGTAAAATTGAAGAGTTAATGAGATTTTATATTTGTTTGAATAATTTGCAGGTTTCTCCGTTTGATATACCGCCTAATGGCATTTTAACCTCCCCAACTCCAACAAAATTTTAAAAAAATGGGAGGTTACTGCAATCACTAAAATTTTCGAATTCGAGATAGCACCAGATCTTCACGTTTTGAGGTCTCAGGAACCCGAAAAAGCGGTTTTCAAAATGTGTCTGTGTGTGTGTACGTACGTATGTACGTACGTATGTACGTACGTTTGTAAACACGCCACAGCCAAAACTACTAGACCGATTTGTCTGAAATTTGGTGCGTAGGCATCTCATAACCCAACTTAGATCTGAAAAGCTTTTGGAGCCAATCGTGCAACTAGAAATGCCATTTTGGCACATCAACTTTTAAATTTTAAATGCAAACCCCCATTTTTCACGTCACGATAGGAAAGGCCTTCAAATTCTGCTTCTAAAAATGCATTCATTCTTAGTGCCCTTTTGACCAAAAATTTAAAAAAAAATGATTTTTAGCGGACTTTCAAATCGCGGTACAGCCCAAGCCCCTGAACCGATTTGGCTGAAATTTTGCACATAGACATTGTATTGCACGTCGAAGAGCTGAACAAATTTTGGATTCAATCGGCCCACGGAAAGTGCCGTTTTGGCACACCAATTTCCAACTTTAAAATTATTCACTCATTTAACCATCCAAAACAAGTTTTTGAAAGATTTATTGTCACAATCAGAAAGGTCTTCAAATTCTGGTTTTAAATAAGACAAAATTCGTTCGCATTTAGTGCTCTTTGGGTCAAAAAATCGAAATTTTGTAGTACCACTAAAGATACATTATAGCCCAGATTAGTGAATCGATTTGGCTGAAATTTGCTACATGGAGATTGGGTGACCCGTTAAAGACCTGAAAGGCTTTTGGAAGCAATTGGTCCACGGGAAGTGCCATTTAAGCATATCAACTTTAAATTTTAAAGCAAGGCCTCCTTTTTTATGTCGCTATTAGAAAGACGATCAAATTCTGGTTCTAAAAATGTATTCACAGTTTCTGCCATTTCAGTGGAAAATAGAGAAAAAATTCTTTCTCATTAAAAGGGAGCGGGCTGACAGTGGATGACAAATTCTGTTGAATTGACTACTATCTACACAGAATACAAAGATCCACGCGATGGGGAGGTTCCAGCCGCTTCTCTGCTGCATTTTTTAATTAATAAGTGCAATAATTTCTCAGCCGGATCGGTCCACTAGTTTGTCGGGCTGTAGCGTATCCACAGACACGACAGACATGTTTCAAAAAACGCTTTTTTCTACTACCTTATTAGAAAATGTCATTTTCGACCCGAAGAATGGGGGAAAAAAATGGCTCTTTTCCTCGCTCTTACTTTCTTAAGACAAAAATTCTTTTTTAACCTCCCCAATCCACTTCACCACTTATAAAAAAAGGGAGGTCACTGCAATCACTAAAATTTTCGAATTTGAGATAGCACCAGATCTTCACGTTTCGAGGTCTCAGGAACCCAAAAAAGTTGTTTTCAAAATGTGTCTGTGTGTATGTGCGTACGTACGTACGTTTGTAAACACGCCACAGCCAAAACTACTAGACCGATTTGGCTGAAATTTGGTACGTGTGCATGTGATAACCCAACTTAGATCTGAAAAGCTTTTGGAGCCAATCGTGCAACCAGAAGTGCCATTTTGGCACATCAACTTTTAAATTTTAAATGCAAACCCCCATTTTTCACGTCACCATAAGAAACACCTTCACATTCTGCTTCTAAAAATGTATTCATTCTTAGTGCCCTTTTGACCAAAAATTTAAAAAAAATTGATTTTTATCGGACTTTAAAATCGCGGTACAGCCCAAGCCCCTGAACCGATTTGGCTGAAATTTTGTACATGGGGATTCTATTACACGTCGTAAAGGTGAACAAATTTTGGATTCAATCGGCCCACGGAAAGTGCCGTTTTGGCAAACCAATTTCGGAATTTAAAATTATTCTTTCATTTACCCATCCAAAACAAGTTTTTGAAAGATTTATTGTCACCATCAGAAAGGTCTTCAAATACTGGTTTTAGATGAGACAAAATGTATTCGCATTTAGTACGCTTTGGGTAGAAAAATCGAAATTTTGTAATAACATTGAAACCACGTTATAGCCCAAACTACTGGATCGATTTGTCCGAAATTTGAAACATAGAGGTAAGGTGACCCGTTGAAGAGCTGAAGGGCTTTTTGGAGCAATTGGTCCACGGAAAGTGCGATTTAGGCATATCAACTTTAAAATCTTAAACACAAGTCACGGAAATCAAAGACCTACGCGTTGGGGAGGTTCCAGCCGCTTCTCTGCTGCCTTTTTTCTACTATCTTATTAGAAAATTGCTTTTGTGGGAGGAAAAATTTTTCCTCCGTCTTAGTTTCTTAAGACTTTTACATAAGACAAGAATTATTTTTTACCTCGTCCCTTTAATTTAGCAGGAAGAAGATTATAAAGGGTGTCCCAAAAAAAACCGAACGATTTATTTTTGGTCATAACTTTATTATTATTGGAGCGATTTTCCCCAATTTTATACGAGACGTAGTCAAAAGATGAGGCTCTTAGAATCGGCAACCATTTTCCAGATGGCGCCACTAATAAATTTTTTATGGCAGTTTTCTACAAGGCCACTTTTTGATTGGCTGGAGTTGAACCATCTGTGAAGCGATCAAAATGAAAATAGTGTAAGTTTAAAGCAGATCCTTTTCTCTTCCAAAGCAACTTTACAAAATTTTATTCTGAACCTTCATGATTAATTTACAAATTTTTCTGTGATGCTCTAAAACGGATTTTTAAAGATTTATTTGATATTAATTCGCTACCGATTTTGAGAAAATTTTCAGAATCCTTAGTAACACCATAAATCTTTCGTAAAATAACGTTAGGTACTTTGTGCAGGAATTTAACTTAAGTACTATATGGTTGTACAAAATGTTAAAATAAATGAAACCCAAAAAAATGGTCTAACATTGACTTGTTTGTAAACTGGACAAGTTGTTCTTCAGCTTATGACTGTTATAAAGCACATATTTGGATTATTTTAAAATCCAGAATTGTTGTTTATTCCAATCCAGCCTGTTGTCTGTAGCCGCTTTTAGTGCTAATATTTTTTACTATGGTCTGTCCGGGATCCACACGACCAAGATTCACCCTATTTCCATGGCGAATCATTGTGTGAGTCGCCATGGAAATTGGGTGAATCTTGGTCGTGTGGATCCCGGACAGAGTATAATAACAATTTCATATTATTCTCGTTAATTTTTTAATCAAATGTGTTCATAAAAATTTGCTAGGGTGGCGCCATCTGCAAAGTGACATCATTTTGTGAAATATTGATGGTGTTACTTAGGATTTTGCAAATTTTGTCAAGATCGGTGGCCAAATAAAAAATAAATCTTCAAAAATCCTTGTTTTAAAGCATCACAAAAAAAATTATAAATGAATCAAGAACGGTCAGAATGAAATTGTGTAAAATTGGTTTAGAAAAGAAAATCATTAGCTTCCATCCTACACTAATTTCATTTTGATCGGTTCACAGATGGTTCAACTCCAGCCAATCAAAAAGTGTTCTTGTAAAAAACTGCCGCAAAAAATTTATTAGTGGCGCCATCTGGAAAATGGTTGCAGATTCTAAAAGCCTCATCTTTTGGCTACGTCCCGTATAAAATTGAGAAAAATCGGTCCGATAATAATAAAGTTATAACCAAAAATAAATCGTTCGGTTTTTTTTGGGACACCCTTTAGAATCCTTTTCATATAAGCGTATAAAGCAAGAGTTCTTTTAATGATTTCCAAATTTTTAAAACTTCAACATATCCCATCCATATTTATTCCATTCTTCAAACATAAATCTTTAGGGAAAAATTATTAAAAAAAATGCAGCAGAGAAGCGGCTGGAACCTCCCCATCGCGTGGATCTTTGTATTCTGTGTAAATGGTAGTCAATTCAACAGAATTTTTTTTGTGCTTATCATCTGTGACTAATTTCGCAATTTTCTGACAAATACCGACATCACTTCGGACATCACCCATCGCATTTGACAACATGTTCCTTTTAAGGTTAACAGTTTGCCACCCTTTTGACAATAACTGATACTTTATGTCATCCACTGTCAGCCTGCTCCCTTTTAATGAAAATGATTTTTTTCTCTATTTTCCACTAAAATGGCAGAAACTTGAATACATTTTTAGAACCAGAATTTGATCGTCTTTCTAATGGCGACGTAAAAAAGGAGGCCTTGTGTTTAAAATTTAAAGTTGATATGCTTAAATGGCACTTCCTGTGGACCAATTGCTTCCAAAAGCCTTTCAGGTCTTCAACGGGTCACTCAATCTCCATGTAGCAAATTTCAGCCAAATCGATTCACTAATTTGGGCTATAATGTATTTTTAGTGTTATTACAAAATTTCGATTTTTTGACCCAAAGAGCACTAAATGCGAACGAATTTTTTTTTTTTTTTTTTTTTTTGTTTATTTATTTACCAAAACAAAAAAATTGACATGTCATTCTCTAAATTAATATATGGGTGAGTCAACAAGGTGACGGCGGTCCATAACTTCTGAACCCTTCCAGATAGGAAATCAATTCAAACGCCATTATGTACAACACCGCCAATTCTACATCCTAAAAATACTTTCAACTATACAGGCTGTCCCAAAACACTTGCAATGCATGGCAACTTCATTTTTTTAAATGGAACACCACCATTTTGATGACATATTCTGGATCACCTATAACATAGCTTTACATCGACATAAGACATTCCATGTTTTAAGGCTCTGTTCTAAAGTAATTAATTCTTTTTGAAAAATTTCGACCATTGCGGGTGCTTCTTAAAAAAAATCCTGAGAACTCAATTTTGTATCTAGAGAGCTGAGATTCGGTACGAACATGAAGGAAGGTCCATTCTATCTATCTAACATGATAACTATCATTATCACTATACAGGGTGTCAGAAATTCTGTGTCAAGTTTGGAAAATTTCAAATATGCAAAACTCCATTTTTTCAAATGGCACCCCCTGCTATTATTGTGCCATGGGGTTGGGATGTTGAATTACTTTATTTTTTATTAAGTATGTCCTATACCTAAAGTCAATACTTCAAAAGATATTCTTTGTCTTAATTATTTTATTGAAGATTATTACGATCTCAATTAAAGAATGCCATGGATTGTATGACAGTTACGATTAACCTTGTTTATTTACATAGTTACCAGACAGTTTGTCACATTTATTGACATACACAACCAGAAAGAATTCATTGACATGGTTTATTGCTTATGGTTGAAATTCATTGTGTATGTCAATAAATGTGACAAACTGTCTGGTAACTATGTAAATAAACAATGTTAATCATAACTGTCATACAGTCCATGGCATGCTTTAATTGAGATCGTAATAATCTTCAATAAAATAAATAAGACAAAGAATATCTTTTGAAGTATTGACTTTAGGTATAGGACATACTTAATAAAAAATAAAGTACTTCAACAGCCGAACCCCATGGCACAATAATAGCAGGGGGTGCCATTTGAAAAAATGGAGTTTTGCATATTTGAAATTTTCCAAACTTGACACAGAATTTTTAACACCCTGTATAGTGATCATGATAGTTATCATGTCAGATAGCTTGAATAGACCTTCCTTTATACTCGTACCGAACCTCAGCTCTCTAGATACAAAATTGAGTTCTCAGGAATTTTTTTAAGAAGCACCCGCAATAGTCGAAATTTTTCAAAAAGAATTAATTACTTGAGAACAGAGCCTTAAACCATCGAATGTCTTATGTCGATGTAAAGCTATGTTATAGGTGATCCAGAATATGGCACAAAATGGTGGTGTTCCATTTAAAAAAATCAAGTTGCCATGCGTTGCAAGTGTTTTGGGACAGCCTGTATAGTTGAAAGTATTTTTAGGAAGTAGAATTGGCGGTGTTGTACATAATGGCGTTTGAATTGATTCCCTATCTGGAAGGGTTCAGAAGTTATGGACCGCCGTCGCCTTGTTGACTCACCCTGTATATACAATATTTGGAAAATCTCGTGGCGCATGTTCAGCTACCCTGTACTAGACAGGGGCTGTTCTTCCACATGCTCCACGTTCTACAAAGAAAAAATAACAAAAACGCAAACACTGTAGAACACATTTGGCAGAATGTAAACTAAAATAATAAATGCTTTGGCCAAACCGGTGCAGCAAATGCGGAGAGACAATTTATACACACTAGGAGGAATAAAAAGACAACGATAGAGAGGAAAAAAAAAAATTTTTTTTAGGAATCAGAAATTTGAGTAGAGAGCAAAAATTTAGATAATTTGTTTTTAAACGTGGGAAATGATAAAGTTTGCCATTTAAATGGAATATGGTTCATAAAGTAGGCCACGCAATAAGAAAACGAGCGTTTGAAAAATTCAGATCTGTGTGCAGGTATATGCAAAACATCACGCCTCCTGATATTGATGTTGTGTACATCACTTCTATAGGTAATTTTCCTCGAAAGGTAAATTGGGGTACACAAGGTTATGATTTTGTAGTACAAACATGATGCATGCAACAACTGGCGATTTTTCACATTCAGCCAGGAGATCTCACTCAATTTTCGTGAAACATGTTGATATCTGGAGAGTCCAAAAACAAATCGAACACACGAGTTTTGTACAACCTGCAATCCCCTTAACTCTTCCGCATCAATACAGGGTCCCGTTACTACATCACAAAAATTAAGGTGAGATAACACAAATGATTCGCAAAGCACAATTCTCATATTTCTATCCAAGAAAGCTTTATTAGCATACAGCATGCGCAAGTTGGCATAAGCCCTTCGCTTACATAAAGAAACATGAGTTTTAAAACGCAAACTGCTATCAAGAACCAAACCTAAATTCTTAGCTTCATCAACTTGGTCAATCTGCACTCCATCAACAGTAACTACCAATGTCTCCGAAATTTCAGAACGATCTTTTTTCTTACCAAAAAGCAACATCTTGGATTTGCTTGGATTAAGTAAAAGACCATGAGCCTTCGCGAAGGATGAAAGATTATCAAGATCTTGATTTAATCGTGAGAGAGCATAGAGAGCATCATTCTTTTTAAAAGAGACATATAATTGAGTGTCGTCAGCGTATAAGTGATAATTACAAAACTGAACTTTAGTGATGAGATGTGATGTATAAATTGAAAATAATAAAGGGCCCAATATAGATCCCTGAGGGACGCCACTATTAACATAAACTGCATTAGAATATTTATCCCCTAGTTTAGTAATACTTTGTCTACCTGAAAGATAATTTAAAATTAGATATTGAGCAGAATGACTTAAACCAATAAAGTGAAGAATAGAGATAAGAATATCGTGCTGGATAGTATCAAAGGCCTTACTGAAGTCGAGTAATACAAGGACAGTTAATAAACCGGAATCAGTAGATGCTATAATGTCATCCGTAACTTCCAGCAAGGCAGTCGCACAGCTATGAAATTTCCTAAAACCTGATTGACGCTGTGGTAAAACATTAGAATCATTTAAGAATGTGAGTAGTTGATCAGCAATAATCTTCTCAAAAACTTTCGAAATACCAGGTAAGATACTTATAGGCCTTAAGTCTTTTAATTCCGAAGGTGATGTTTTTTTAGGAACAGGAGTGACTAAGGCCACTTTCCAGCAACTAGGGACAATGTCATTTTCAAGACAAAAGTTAAAGATATGTGTTAATATAGGCAAAATATAGGGACAACAGAATTTAATAAATTCTATTGGAATCAGGTCTGCACCCACAGCATTAGAAGTGATTGAAAGAAGATATTTAAATACCATATCATCAGATACCCTTGCAAAAGTAAAATTACTGAACTCATTATTTTTGGTATTGTTACTATAAAAATTTATTAGTTCGTTTTTATACGTTTTTTTACGTTTTTATACGTACGTACGTACGTACGAACGTACGTACGCACATACACACAGACACATTTTTAAAACCACTTTTTTGGGTTCCTGAGACCTCGAAACGTGAAGGTCTGGTGCTATCTCAAATTCGAAAATTTTAGTGATTGCAGTAACCTCCCTTTTTTTATAAGTGGTGAAGTGGATTGGGGAGGTTAAAATATGACAAAAAGTAGTAGAAAAAACTATATACTTATAAAACATAATAAAATGCTGTTCCTCCCATGGCTTTTAAACTATCCACTGGAGGAAAAGCTATATTTTCCTACCATGTTATGTAAATAGCTATTTTGCATAAGCAGGACCCTAAAGTAACGTAAAGATTTCATATTTTTGGCAAATTGCAAATTGATTTTCTTATCAAATCTATCTAGTTCTTGAGTGCTTACTGAATGAATTAATCATTTACATATCACTACTCAGACTATACAGCTTTCTCTATCTTTCGCTATAAAGTTTTGGCTTTAGCTCCACGTAAATGAACCTTAATTACCGTGTTTATATTACTATTTACGGTAGGTAATTGCTAGAAAAGTAATCGCTCGAATTCAAACCTTAATAAAGTACCAAGTTGAAAATTAGCTTTTGTGTCTAGGTACCTACAATTTACACACAGCTTTAGTTTAGAAAAATTTGCCCTTACAAGTTAGTTGACGTTTCCTGCAAACTTCTGTGGCATGCAATATCTCAAGTGCTTCCAGTAAATGGAAATATAAATGATTTCACTTAAGGATAGTTTACTCATTAGTCAAACTTCCTACAGAAGTTTCCTTTGACCCGATAATTGAAATCGCAAACTACTTCAAAACTATGAACCCCGGTGGTTTCAAGAGATTGCCTTCGTTTCAGTTATTATCCGAATTCCAAAATAAATTCCCTGTAATTATTATCTATCCCAGTTCGATAGTGATGGCATGGCTGTCGCACGTTAGCAAGGGACTCAATGGAGTGTACACGATAATGGAGTTAACTCCGGTAATGAATTCTGTTATCACCACAGACGTATCATTTGCCTCGTTAAGACCCTTTCGTCTTGTAATTATTGCACCGTCTCCAACCGTTAGTTATCTGCATTGATGATCAATACAACACGAGGCCCTCGCTGTAATTACACTTGAAATTTTATTTTAATTATCAAAACGGGGTTTGGATTGGCCAAAATGCAATGACTTAGCAGGTGTATTCGTAATTTTGTAAATGCGGTTTTTAATTTGCACGCTCTTTGCAGATGATCGTCAAAGTAGTCGGCGATGGCACCTCTACAGATGTTCCTGTGACACCGGATACAACCTGCTCGGATGTTATTGAATGCTGTCGTGACCCTGGAGATGAGACTTGCGATTTAATTGCGGTCTGCCCTCAGCATGGAGGTGAGTCAAAGGAATTATCATTGGGAGCAATGTAATTAAGAAAATTGTCAAACCTTTCTTAGAGCTGATTTAGCTTAGAAATGAAAAAATTGGAACACATAGGGACTAGGTCCCTAAGTAGGTACTTTTAAAATAGAAATCTCGTTGTTTCGCAGAATTCCGCGCTGCTCTTAAGAAAAATTAAATAATAAAGGTGAGCTTTCATTCAAAAAAAGGCGGTCTCGGAGACGGCAGGAACTTCTACGCCGCACTGCATTGGATTAATAACAGCAGCATTTATTAAATTTTTAAATATTTAAAATAAGAAAGTTGCTATGCCAAAAGGGCACTTCGGGTTCGGGTTGACTGATCGGCTTCAAAATCTAATCAGCTCCTCTCCCGCACAGACAATAAAATAAATTGCCACGAAAATGACATTTTTCGAAAAAATGGCACTAAGGTTTTCGGCTTGAAAAAAAATCAGTTATCAAATCCGGTAATAAAAATACACATTTATGCATAGTTTTTTTTCACGGCACCATTTTTTGGTCAAAAGGGCCCAAGTGTGAATACATTTTTAGAAGCAGAATTTGAAGAGCATTCATATGGTAATGCGAAAAATGGGGGTTTGCATTTAAATTTTTAAAGTTGATGTGCCAAAAAGGCACTTTCCGTGAGCCGGTGTAGCCCAGATTCTAATCAGCACCTACAAATCTCCCACTGAATATGTGTGCCAAATTTCATCAAAATCAGTTCAGTAGTTTCGGCTGTAGCGTGTCCACAGACACACGGACAGACACACGGACAGACACACAGACACACATTTTTCAAAAATAGGTTTTTTGGGTTCCTGGGACCCCGAAACGTAAAGATTTGATGTCAGTTCAATTTCGAATTTTTGATCGATTTTATATACTGCTCCGCCTTGAGCGTAGAAGTTAAAAGTTGTGAACCAACTAATAATAGGAAAGCTGTGCGGACAAAGCATTTAAATTCATTGTTAAAACCTTTCACCTTAACTTAAGCAGAGTAATATTAATCAAAATTTAAGGTAGGTACTGCTTATTTTTACAATTTTCTAAGCATTTCCTTGTCTTCCTATTAATAAATATAGCCGTTTCTTGATTTGTTTCAGTAAATCCTTGTGAAAATATAAATGTGCTATTTCAGATACTGATTGTACGTCCACTCAATCTACCTACCATGTTTAATGGCGTTCGTGTAGCGAAAAACTATAAAGAAAACCAGCCTGAACCAAACGAGTACAAAATTATTCCGATTTTCTCCAAAAAGTGTTGAGTGACTTTTCGAACATATTTTTTCGTACCAAGACACAAAAACGAAATAATTTTTTTCTCTTATAGATAGGTACCTATAAAAAGCAGTAGGTAGAGAAAACGTAGTTTATGCACCTAAGCGTGAAAGTGAGTGTTTTCCGGGCCGAGAGAAATATGGACAGTCGAGGCGCATTCGAGACTAATGGTCATTTCTTGAGGCCCGGAAAACTCTTTCACGCTGTGCTGTGGTGTATAGATTTTTCTTCCTTCACCAGAAAAAAATTAACATATTCAAGCTAAAAAACCCATTATTAAGTGCTCGATTATGTGTTTTCACAATATGGGTGAGGCTATGGCAACTGCCGGTTAATTTTCTTGGCTCACCACAAAAATAAAATAAAATTTTTGCGGCTAGCAGGAAAAAAATATATTTTCTTCCTACACTAACTGAAAATGAGATTTTCTGGATTCAGGAGGGCTGTGAAAGGACCGCTTCTCACGGCTAGTCGTGTAAAAATTATACTAACGGCTAGGCGTGTAAAATGGACAATATGGCGACGGCGATTGGCGTATGACGGAACACAGCACGCGCGATTTTGCCAAATTTAAATTGTAGGACTTGACGTCTAGATCTTCTTGATCTGTCACTTGGGTTCTCAAATTTCAAAATTAATTAATTATTTATTTTTAGCTGGTGTAGGAAGAAAAATGTTGTATAAACCACAGCGAAAAAGTGGTTTTACGCGTCTCAGGAAATGGCCAGTCTCGCCTACGCCTCGACTGTCCATATTTTCCTTCGCCGCGTAAAACATCACTTTCACGCTTTGGGTTATAAACTACTATTACTGCTTACTCATTTCAGCGTGCAAAATGATTTTACAGGGCTAACCGTGAGAAATTGTACTTTCACAGCCCTCGTGAGGCCCAAAAATCTTATTTTCGGTTGTAGTCTACGAAGAAGAAGGTTTTTCTGAAATGAAGTAGGTTATACGGGTGGTGAATTTTTCATTGCCCACCATTGGGAGCTTGTATACCATAAGGGATTGAGAAGCTGTAAAGAATTCTCCTTTATCTTTATCCGTTCCTGAGTTATTCGGAAAAAATAGAGAATCGTGGTTTTAAAGAAAAATTAATATATTTCTAACGATTGGAGGTAATTAAATGAAACTTGGAGCTTTTATATTTTGATAGCTGTCAATCGAGTGGCATTGACGGAAATTTTTTATGCCTTCTAGAGCAACAACAATCAACTTTTTTTTTCTTATGGCCGCTGTATTGGATTTTAGCGCCATTGGATTGGAAACACCAAAAAATGAGCTTTTCGGAAATGTAACTAACATGGACTTTTTTGACAGATCAACAAAATTTGAAAATTAGTGTGAATAATTTGTAAAATCAGCCTAAACTTATGAAAAACAATTGAATTCAACAGTAATAAAATAAGTCTTTGCATGAAGTGAGTCTAACCTTACATATTTTTTCAAAAAACTCCATGTTGATTACATTTTTGAAAACCTTAAATTTTTGTGTTTTTGGTAATGTTAAAATCCAATATGGCGGCCATAAGCAAAAGAAAACGAAATAAAATTTCCCGAAGTCTTTATTTCATAAAGATTTAAGCCTTCGAGTATGGAATTCGACTTTTAAAGTAAAAGAGAAGTTGGCTGTCGTTACTCAAAATCTGGAAGGCCTAGAAATGTTCTGTCCGAAGGAGTAACCACTCACAAAAAAATTTGCCACGGACTAGGACTAGGCCGGACTATTTAAGGACAAGTAGGACTAAATGGACTAAATTGGACTAGACTGGACTAAATCGGACTAAATTGAACCTAATCTGACTAGCCTGGTCTCAAGCAGGCTACACTGGACTAAAGCGGACTAGCCTGGGACATATTGAACAAAATCGGACTAAAGCGAACTTAATTGGACTAAATTGAACTAAATTGTCTCATGCGGCGCCTAAATTGTGTACTCTACCGCGTCCAAATTTCAGAGATGGGTGTGGTTTAGTTCGATTTAGTTCAATTTAGTTCAATTTGTCCCAGGCAAGCCCGCTTTAGACCAGTTTAGTCGTCTTTAGTTCAGTCTAGTCCAGTTTAGCCCATTTCGTGCTGCTAGTACTATAATAGTCCGGCCTATTCCTAGTCCGTTCTTATATAGTGAAAACAGAAGCTTTTTGACCCTTAATTTTCCAGTAATTGATTACGAAAACGTTTATGCTAGAGGCAAGAGGATTTTTCGTCGTATGCTACAATATTCTAAAATGCCAAATGATGAAAATCAAAATTTTACAGAGCGCCACTAAGAAATTTTAGAAAGTGATCAATCTCACACCGAAGGCCAAAGTCATCCTACTTCCACTTTACAGTTCCTAAAAGGTTTTTCTAATTTCATAATATTGTTTCCTTACAAAATGTAGACGTTAATAAACAAATTATCAAGAGTTGCCTACTACTTCAAATGATTTTTTTAATTTTCAGCAATTTTACATAATCTAGCACAAAACTGTGTCGAACTAACGCAAAATAAATCGGACTAAACTGAACTAAGTTGGACTAAATGAGACTAAATAGGACTGACTCGGACTAACGGACTAAAAGCGGACTAAATCGAACTAAAAGCGGACTAAATCCAAAGGTGAACCGCGGACTAGCACAGTGGTTGCCCCAAGGTTGCCCCCTCGGTTCTGTCAATGCCATTGAATTGACAGCTGTCAAAAATATAAGAGTTCTAAGTTTCATTTGAATATCACTAATCGTCGGAAAGATATATTTTTTTCTTTAAAATCGCGATTTTCAGTTCTTTCTAGATAACTCAGGAACGAATCAAGATATCGGGAATTCTGTACAGATTCTTAATCACCTTGAAAAAGCACAACCTTTCTCTAGGCTCAATGTTATGGTGAACAACGAAAAAACTTTCGTCTTCCGCAAATATTGAAAAATTCCAAGGCTGCTTTATTGTGAATTTTGGGTTCAATATGAATACCTGCAAAAATATTTCTCGGAATCTCGGATAGCCTTTACTGGCAGCAATATGTAATAATCGTGCGGACAGTAGCAATGATTTTAGAAGACGAAAGTTTCATTTCCTTTTAGTATACGACAGTTTTGTCCGAGGTTAGGTATTGTTCCTACGAAAAGAATCCGAAACGCAGGAACAAACTGGGGAGTAACTATTCATCCATTTCATAAAAAAAGATTTTCTGGAGTGCTTTTCGGAAGATAATTTTTTGACAAAAATGCTTGACCTACTTTTTTTGCATTAGTAGTAGACATGTATACCATTGGTCGGTAGGCTAATATTAATCGTTTAATGGAGAAATATTCTGCAATTAAATGAACTTTAAATCAAAAAGTTTAAATAGTAAAAGTATTTTAAATTCAAGTAGGTACACTACACTCGAGTGTAAATACTGTGTCAAAACTAGTAGGCAGTGAGTGACGTATGGAAATACAATGGTATTGCCTACTAATTTTGAGAAATCGTTAATATTCTCTTGCCCTCGAGTGTACCTATTATATTAATTTCAATCAATTTGACACTTTAATTCGTCATTATAATAATAAATAATAATACGAAGAATTTTTTGCCCGCGAGCCTGCTACAATTATAACAACTTTTACAACTATTACAACTGAACAACTAAAGAATAAAAAATCTTCATTAGCGAACCCTGACACATATCAGCATATCCTATTAAAAGTACCTATAAGCAACTCATTATTAATACAGAAGTAAGATTTACCTTTTGCTGAAACCTTTTACTAATCCCTGTAAGCATTTGCTTATTATAAGCATTACCTTATTTTTGTTAATATGACCCACACAGCCTTTACTTGTACAGCACTAAAGTGTTATGTCAAATCGCGATAAAACACGAACTCAATTCTATATCCGTACTTACTTACTTTAACCTTCCGAATATAAAAGCAGATAATTCAATTTAAAAGTTTGCTGTACTCGATGAAAAAAAATTGCTAGCAGAGGCCGATGAAGGATGGTACAGTGAAGTCATGTCGCAGTTGTCCCAAAATTGCAGGAAGTGCCGAATTAAAAAAAAAAACAAACTAATCTTTCAATGTTTTGCCACAATTAAACTACTAATAACGTTGGACTATCTACTTTTTATTGTAATTTCAGAAAATTATAGCTTTTATTGCAATACCTACGCTGTTCAGTTTGGGGTTGGTTCCTTGCGTCAGCGAAGCAATTTCGATTGCGAAAGTGCCTTCCGCGAGGTTGCCTCCATTTGAACGAGATGGCCTCTCATAAATTTTGTTGAACAAAATTGCCGAGAGAATGAGACACCGTATGACGTTATTTACAGCAATTCCGTCAACAACACGCAATCCTAATAATCGTTTTCTCACGGTTAAGCCCGACTAGCACGCGAAATCGAATTGTGTCGAGTGCGATTATCCTTCAATGTTACTGCGTATATCTGGGATAGATTAGCTGTGCCAAAAATGCTCTTAAAATTGATTGGGAAGGCTGCATCTTGTCCATGAAAAATGGAGTTAATTTGAGACCCACTTTTTTAAAGAAAACTTCACCGATTTTTGAACAGATATTTTCAGATTTGTAATTATGTAACTATACCTTCCTAGTCCCGTTAAATTTACTTCATCCCGTAGTCATGCATAGGTAGCTTTATAGATAATATTCTTGAAAACCAAACTTCAACTACCTGCTTTCTTAGCTTTTTCAGCAACCATGAAGTCGTGTAAATAATGTGTGCCTAAAATGATTTATAAGACACACATACCATATAAATAACAGTTTTAGTCTGTTTTTTAGCGAATTTCGTAAATGCCTTGAATTCCTGGCCAGAGGACACTCGCCCCCTTAACAAATCTTTAGCAGCCGCCTATAGGGTCAGGTCAGGTCAGGTCAGGTGAAGGGTCCCGTATTTTAAAATTTCAAAAGTGGCAACCTTGCTGTCAATGTCATGACAACCAACCCTGAGTTTTCGTAACTTGGACGTGGTAAAATTAGCCCTAAAGTTATGCTATACAGGGCATTTTTTAAAACTGGGATATCTTTTGTAAAAATGTAAAAATATATCGAAATGGAATAAACGCTGATCAACCGTCTGGAGGGGGGCAATTGTATTCTGGTAATTTTTTTCACTTTCACTAGTTTAACCGGAAATGGTCTTAACAAAGTTTTTTCAAACGGGATGCTGATGACACTTTTTTCTCAACGAATTCAGAATCTACAATATTTCCTGAGTTAGAGATATGTACATATCACCCAGATTTGTAAAAATAAATTCGTGAAAAATTATGATTTTTTTTAAATCGCGCAAACACGTTGGTTTTATATTTTTTAGATGTATCTGATGGTCTAGTTTGATATTTGTTTTGAGTTTCCGGTGTTAACCGGAAATTATATCCTCCGATAGGTCTCGTTTCTTATACTTAAATGAATAAAATAAAGGCATAAATTTGCATCAAAAAAACTAACTTGACGTGTTTTTGCGTTTCAACAAAGGTAAGGCCATTTCCTGTTAAACCGAAAGTGAAAAAAATTGTCGAATACACCCAGTTGTCCCCCTCCATGCAGGGCTGATCAGCGTTTATTTCATTTTAATTTTTTTTACGCCCAAATAAGATATTCAAGGTGGGAAGTTTAAAAAAAACAGCTGTATGGTCGAGTATTATTAATTGTGCCCAAATTTCGTGCTGCGGATCGAGTGAGTGAGCTACGCAAATCCAAAAGTATTTAACCTATTTTTTATGCTTTGCTTAGGAGCCTGAGTTGCAGTTCCGTCTCTAAGGGATAATAACCTGCCCTTTAAAAGTGTAAAAATTCAAGTGAATAATTCCATTAATAGTAATAAGTATAAGAAAGTAAGTAATAAGCAATTTGCAATCATTCAGTTACCGTGAGATCAAAAAACTTTTTTTAATTATAGTAGGCTATGTTTTTTTATTTGTTAATTTGTCGGTAACGGTCACATGTCATCATTATTTTAAGCAAAACTTCAAAAATGAGGATTATCAGCGATTTGCATTATGTATCGATACACTTGTAAGGGTGAAGCTCTGATGAGCGGTCAAGTTGAAGTAAGTTCAGGAATTCATTCACCTAAGTGTTAGCACGTTTTATCATAATTCTAATTTATTGTATTTAAATGGTCTCAGGGTATATAACCATTTTAAAAGTTAACCAGCGTAACCAACTTTGCTTGAAAACTCAGTAAATTGACTATAAATTGTTAATTTACTTATTTATAATCTTTTACAGTGTTGTCATCTTTTCATAATCATACGATTCTTATAACTAAAAGCGGTACAATGATTGAATTTATTGCTTTTAAATCTTATTCAATAGGCACATTTTCAGGATTCGTCGAATGATACTTTTAGACGATTCCATTTTGGGGAATAACAGCGTCAACATGAAACATGGAACGAAAAAAAGAACAAAATTTATCCAATTTCCAAGTTTTTCGCCATTAAATTTGTTTCCAAAATCACCAACACGAAGTTCTGTGTTTAGAGAACGTGTTGCGTGCACCCTGAAAACCGCAAATCCGCAGATGCCGGTAATTGATATTCATGGAGCGTCATAGGTGGTAGGTACGTGATTGAGATTCGCGATACACACAAGATTTCAGAGTGTTTTCTTTTGCTCCAAGGAACTATCTGTTAGCTCTGCCTCCAGACTGTATGTTTAACGAAGGAGAAATTTTTATCGGCCAGTTTCTTTTAACCTGCATATATGCAACAGGCAATACAGAGAAGTGTATAGAATGCGACCTACAACTGCTTGGTATACAAGTTCTGATGTTTCCAGAATTTTTTCGATTTCTAATGGAAAATTTATTATTTGGTTATTTTGATTGGTGTTATTGATGACAATCAAGAGACGTATACAGGAAGGTGTCTTTTCCGTTTCCGACTATTGGGACCTCGAAAACGCTAAGGGCTGGTTGTATAAAACATTTAAGTAGAATAATCCTGTCTTAGGTTTGATTTCTAATGGAGGTTTCCAATCTTGTAGGTCTCCCTCTATTTCGTAACGTCATTTTTGACAATGACATACTTTTGCATTGCTTTTGCATACTGATCTTCGTCAAATTTTGCATAAAAATAGTCTTATCTCTTTTAATTGGAAACCAGAATAAATTGATGCTGCAAAAATGTACGGTTCCACAAAAAAGTTAGGCGCGTAACTTTAAGATGTCGCTGGCGGTCACCACAAGTAGATTTCTTTAATTCCTCGAGTGAGATACGTGACATGACAAGTAAAAATTGTGACCGCTAGTGACATCTTAAAGTTACGCGCCTAACTTTTTTGTGGTACGGCATCAATTAGAATTCAAGCCTTAAAGTCAATCCTTTAAAAATTACATTGCAACAAATTATTGACAACCATTGTTTCTGTGGTAACGTAATGGACATAAATATAGCTTTAAGTCCAGGATTAAAAAATAAAAATTCGAGATTTTTATCGGACTTTAAAATCGCCAAAGCCCCTAAACTAATTTGGCTGAAATTTTGCACATGATTGTATTACACGTCGAAGAGCAGAAATTTTTTTGGCTCCAATCCACCCACGGAAAGTGCCGTTTTGGCACACCAATTTCCAAATTTAAAATTATTCTCTGATTTAACCATCCAAAACAAGCTTTTAAAAGATTGTCGCCATTAGAAAGATATTCAAATTCTAGTTTTAAATACAACAAAATCCATTCGCATTTAGTAGGTACATAAGGTAATAACACTAAAAACACATTATAGCTCAAACTACTGGATCGATTTGGCTGGAAATTTTAAATACAACGACTCGTATTTTGTGTCATCATTATAAAGATTCTGGTTCTAAAAATCTATTCACAGTTTCTACCATTTCGGCGGAAAATAATGAGAATTCTCATCCTCGTTTAAAATTTGCGGACTGACAGAGAATGTCAGTAAATGTGGCAGGATATTAACCTTAAAATGTAACTATTGTCAAATGTGATAAGTGACTTTTCAGTAATAATACCTTTAGAAATTTTATCAAAGAACTGTTATCTGCGTGCCCAACACGCACCTAGGACTTTGTCTTATTTTACTATTGAATCAAACTAGGAATCTGTAATACACATAATCCCCACAATGCATTGCGAATTTCCGATAAGATGAATAGGTAATAATTATTATTGTTATTATTCTGTCAAGTCCGCTTTCAGAACTTGAGGACAGAATACATTAATAAAGTGACTGGTTGCCTCTCCAATCTCCATTCATTCAAGTTTGCTTCTATATCTATTGTGTTAACGGGATTCTGTCGATCGTAATACTGGCAACGTTTCCGCGTTGGATTATATGTTTGTATTACGTTGCGGTGTTTGTTTAATCAGCTCACTTCCCTTCAGGGTTGTTAAATTTTGAGATTATTCCGTGTTAATGCATTAAATGCACTTTGCTCCAGTCAGTCGTATTATTAAATTAATTGAGACTAGTTAAATATTAGAAGTTTAAAAACTGAAAAAAATTGGTACTTAGCAACTTTCCTCGATAATCTCGAATAATAGTCCAAGTAGCCAGAATTAAAAAAGGGACCTTATAAAAAAAGTACCTACGGAAGATTTCGTTTTGAATGATTGAGCTGTCTACTCCCCAACCCTAAGAGTCGTTTGCACCAACGTTACTTATCGCTTAAGTCCAACTTAACAATTTATTAAGAGTGACAGTTTTCTTATAGGACAAACGTCATACTTGTCAATTTAAGATCCTCTTAAAATTAACTAACGTTGGTGAATTTGCGGCTTAGTCTCGCAGGGCAAGGGTAAGGGGCGGAATCACGACATGACTTTCATTTTCAAAGCCCACCATTTATTAATTCTCACGAAGTTTCGTAAATTTTTTCATTTATTCAGAATCCCAAGAACCGCAAGTGACACTTTCTTTATATGTAGCACTGTTCCTTTTAGTTCTTGAATGGACGTGGACGCTATTTTTTCGGGGTTATAAAAAGTAGCCCATTAGTTGATGAATTAGCGTTATCATTGGTTAATAAATTGACAGTGTGTCTGTCAGTGACGAAAGGGGTGGTTTATCCAATTTAACAGCTTGGACAGATGAGTAGCTGCGCCGGACGTCAGCTAATTAAAAAGTAAAAACAGCGTTTTCAGTTCCCACACGAGAAGACTGTTAATAGAAAGCTGCCACCATTGTTATCGTTCGCGTTTGGTCTTTATCAATAATTGTCAGAAACAGATGCGAGACAGAATGCGCTTTTATTGTATAACGAGCGGTTTAATTAAACACCGTTTGATAAATAGACTTTTCCGCATTACTTTCTTATAAACTGCAAGTTGTCGGAACAAAGGCATCCAAGTTAGGTGAAATAAAATACATCAAACACCATTAATCACGGCAGTCTTGGTTCAAAGTCGCAGCCTCTGACGTCTCCGTCATATTAACTCGCCTTCCATAAGTTGGAAAGATTGATACTGAGGAAAGTCAGATTCGCCCGGCGCCTCCACCATATTTACCAAATAAAACTACGTTTATCGCAAGGTAAAATTTTTATCGATTATTTTCATCACCTAATTTCTATTCAATCAAATTTATTTCAGAGCTATACTCTGTCCGGGATCCACACGACCAAGATTCACCCAATTTGTTGTCAACAATGAGTCGCCATGGAAATTGGGTGAATCTTGGTCGTGTGGATCCCGGACAGACCATAGTAATGCATTTTATCCTCGCAGTCTGCAAAAGTCATTTAATCGTTTCCTTGACGACTTGATCTTGAACACAATTTTTTCACTGCTGAAAATAACCACGTAAGGTCCATGTAAAGGTCCATGTTCGTACACTCAGGAGATAAAATAATGGCCCTAGACCGTTCACAATGAGGATAGATTCTCGCAAGTCTTATCAAAAAAATTTAAATTGAAACCTATTTTGAGTGTCTTTTCCAAGAATTTGTCGACATTGTTCGCGGTCGAGGGCCAATACTTTATCTCCTGGCTGTACCCTATTATGAATTTCTCCATTCTTTACTGACATTCCTCTATAGCTTTTCCATTGCACAATGAACACTAGTGGGCTTAAAACGCTACCTTGTCTGACTCCCTCTGTTATTTTGAATTTATCATATAGGTAGGTCTCTTGATATACTAATACCTTTAATTGCTCCTAGTACTTGTATGTCAACCCCTTTATTTATTAGTCTTTCCCAGATTTTCTTTCAACTTATTAAGCTTTCTTCATGTCAATGATTAAAATAACATTTGTTATTGTTGAAGAATGTACTTTAAGTGCATTTATCGCTTATAATACCACAAGTGCATGCTATTTAATCGGTTAAATTTTGAAAATGATTACGAAAGCTTGTTGCCGGTGGTAAAATAATGAGAACTAAATTGTCATTTATTATCTGATTAAAGCCCGACAGCTTTAGCTCGAGGGCTTTAATCTTTGATAATAAATGGCAATTTAGTTCGAATTGTTTTACCTATACGGCAACAAAGCTTGAGTAATTATTTCTAAAATTTAACCGATTGCAATAGCGATGCACGAGTGGTATTCGGTAAGATTATTTCACAAATTAAACTCTTGTTTTGATAAAATTATGATTTTTTAAACCGGGGTTGCCTATACTCAAAAGCCCAATATGATGTTGCGAACGAGCCTTTATACTCATTGACATTAATGACGTTTGAGGTTAGGAACCGTGCAAACAAAATGTTATTGAGTTTTTAGGATATATCCAGAAGAAATCAGCGTTCTTTATGTCCAAAAACACCTAAAATATGGTTTTTGGAAAGACTTGTGCTTGGTGGTCGTATTTGTGGACCTTTATTTCCCATAATTTTGTTTAAGTGGTGATTTTCAGCAGTGAACAAATTGTGTTTAAAATCAAGTGGTCATCGGAAACGATTAAATGACTCGTGCAAACACCGATAAAATGCATTAATCACTCTTAAATGAACTTGATTGGATAGAAATTTAAAAATGAGTCTAATTGATTGGTTTAAAAGGAGATTTGAAAATAATCACAGTAAAACGACATGATGAAACGCACCTGATTATTGGCAGAAGTTTGACGGGGGCCCACCTAAACAGAAAATTGTTTCACGTGTTAATGTAAACATTAACATACATAATAGCCACCTACTAGTCCTACTACTATGATAATTGGCATCCCTTAAACACGCATAGATGGTATCATATGTCTACTTTATTGGTTTGTTTCTTTTAAAAGGGCAACGGGCCTTATTACCCCCGGACACCTTAAGAGTATCTATTGCTCGAAAAATAGTCGCATAAAAACGAACGGTCCGTTACTTAAAATTAGTTTCTTGTTAGCAGACAGTGAGTTAGCGAGATAATCCAGCGAGTAGGGATTAAAATCGTGAAAATTTATTAAATAATGGTGGCCCAGCTTTGGGACACAAAAGAAACTCATTTCAGGATACAAAGACTTTCTTATATCTTTGCCCATCAAAGCAGTGGAGATTTTACAGAGCCATAATAGAATTTTCAAGATGCGAGCACACAATAATTCCTGGCTATTATTTCAGTCGGACTTTTTTTATCCCCCCATTTTCGGGTTTATCGCGGCAATGAAAACTTGCAAATACGTTATTAGCCTTTTAAGATGATTAACTCGTACAAAAAATTTCGCCAAACAATCTTATATCCGGAGTTTACTTTATGCAAATTACGGATAAATCAAATTGTTCAAGTTGGCGTTTTCAAAGGCTTAACTTTATTTCCGCAAAACTTTGAACGCTGCAATGAAATGAAGCATGAAACTATTATAAGTTTTGTCGTTGTTTTAGAAAACACGGCTGGCGGAAAGCTTTGTCTTCGTCAACTTAATTACAATAATTTTTTGTTCGTAATAAGTAGATTAGATTCATTAGTAGTAAAGGGCTTTTAAATGAATTCCTATTTGGAGCAGCCGTTGAGAAACAAGCAAGATCAAGAAGACAAAACGTGCGTCTTTTCCTAATTTTATAACATAACCTCACAACATTCACATTCTTGGAATGACTCACCAAATGAAATTATCTCGGAAATTATGTAATTCAGATCAGAATCAAAATCAGTCGGATAGTTTCACAACACAAGCAATTTTTACGAACAATCGATGAACCAAAGGACATCTGTCATCTGTCTACTATCTGTCACCCCGTCAACAAAAGCGCAGATGAATTTAGAAAACAGGTCAGATATTTCGAGAGAATGTATATTGAACGTTTTTCCAAAAGTCTGATGGCTCTTTATTTTACGGTCTACTCACTTTATCAAAAATTTAATATTTTCTCGAAATTTCTAATTATGTAAGAGTGTGATTTTATTATACCCTTGTAAAGAGGATGATCAAAAATGTTACTTGATAAAGATGCAGTCATATAGCATTACCAAACATAAATGGTTCGTATCCATCGGATGCGAAGGAAGTTATAGACGGTGGCCCCTCCTGTTTGACTCACCCTGTATATATTATTATGCACCAACCTATTAATTTTTTACGGATCTGTCGTCGTCGCTATTCATTGGGCTAAATTAATTACGATTCACTTTTCAACAATGGATGTTTCGTTTAAATAAAGGATATTTTGGCGATTTAATTATTGAATAAACTACGCACTGCGTCGGCGAATCTCTCTCACCTTGACCTCTCAAATTTTGGATTTTCCGTAGCACGCGACATATCTGGGAGTGGTACCATCGACTTGTTTTGTTTGCATTAATCCTTGTCTAGTTTCGTACACTCCCCAGTGTCGCAGTAACAATGGTTTCATAAAATGCCGCATGAATAAAAAATCAATTCCCTGCCATGATGTCGAGACACGAAACTGAAATAAATCAAAATAATTTTAAACATAAATTTTCATTTTTGTTGAATTCTTTGAATGTTAAAGTAAAGCAAACAATTTAATTATATTATTATTATTTAAATTGTTTCTTTACACTTTTTTGTATTTGCAACATTTTTGTTGGGGGCTGCTAACGGTGGTGGTCTATGGAACTAACAAAGTAAAGTTGACCGATGCTGTATAAGTGAAGCTTACAATAGGACTATCATAGTCGATCCTGGACCTGGACTGCCATTGGATAATTTTAGGTCAGCTGATATTAAACCTCACTTACACAGCACAAGTAAATTTAATTTCAAAGATTGCCGCAATTTGCAGCGCCCAGTTAAAATGTTTATTGATAACCTTAAGGCCCATTTTTCATCAGGCATGGATTAACCTCGGGTTAGCTTGCCAGGCAACAGCCAACCAGAACGCTTAACTGTGGCGTTCAAACCGACCAAGAACTTTTTTGTGGGAATGGTTAGATTTCAGGGCCACGAAAAACATACTAAAAACTCGCCCTCTACCCCAGCCTGCCAAATTATGCGCAAGGCGCAAGTTTTTGCCCCATAACTCGCTTTTCCTTCATCGTGCAAAAAATATATATGTATACAATTTTGAAAACTAATAAATTCTCTACAAGAAAGCTTCTATGCATTTTTCACCTGAGAGCAACGGTTTGGCCGCAGGAGTCGCTCAAAATTGAGCGAATTTTCCGAAACGGGACCATAATCCAAGAGGTTACCAAAACAATATTACAAATTTTGATCCCGGATTATCGCTTTGCACGATGATAGTGTGAACCATAGAGAACAATTTGAGACGGCGACCGACTAGAAATTTCACTTGGGTTTAAAGATAGGCCCCAGGAAAACATTTTTTTTGAGGTGCCACAGTTTCCTTACGAAGCATTTTTCTCCACATGTCCATATGAACTTTTCTTCTTAGAATGATACAAGGAATCGTTAATTAATTAAGCGGATAAAATAAAATCTTTCGTTAAAAATTTTCGCGCTCCAAACAAATCAGAGACGTTTTATTCGAAAACAGTGAGCTTTAGCGACTTTGACCAAGAGCACCTTTTTGTATACCATGGCCAGATAATTATGATTTTCATATTATTTTCTGAGCAAAACGATTAAAGATAAATTCAGGTGGAAAATATGCAAAGCCCTCCCAAGAATGCACGCCTCTGGTGAATGTAAAAATTAGAAAAAAAATTACTGGACTAATTTATATCTAAACATTTGTATCATTAAAATGTTTCTCTATGTCTGTGATACTGAAATATATTTTGCAATAAAATAAAAATAACCCTTACGATCCTGTTCCCCCAATGCCGATTTTTACCTCATTTGCGAAAAGTCGTAATAGAAAACACGAAAGCTGTCCATTTTCCGAACAGAAGATAAATACGCGCGCGTCAACTGCAGAATTTTGAGAAATTATTTTACGCCGCCAATGATTTGCTTGCTCCCCTTCAACATCCATTTATTTCGGGCTTCTCATTATTTACACAAACTGTAAAATCCCAAATTTTCGATCGATTTCTTGTCGGGGAGTTTGTACGTTTTTTACAGCCTTCACGCTATGGAAACGTAACGTCAAATTACGCAGACGTTCCTCAATGGAAAACCTCACATGTCTGTTATTGGACAATGAAAATGGATCGAATCTGTATTGAATTTTCCAGTTTTACCCGGTCGCTGGTCAGGTTGTGTTGCCATCGCTAATGTGTTGAAATGATGGTCGTAACGTCGGCTGAAACAAAGTTTTCGGAACAGGAGAAGCCCCGCTTAAAACCTCCAGCCCTGAAAACGGGTACGTTTCGTTTGTTTTAAACTTGCTAATTGGTTTTAATGAATTTCATTTTGTGCCTTCATTTTGATGTGGAAACTACTTCTAGAGTAATTCGGTTGTCGGCGTTATACAGGGTGTCTCAATAATTGTCGGTATTCGGTCGATAATCTCCATTACTATTAGAGATAGCGAAAACTTGTTAAATACAAAGTTGCAAATGGTCAAACAAGGCACATTTAAAAATACAATCCTGTATACAG
Source organism: Pycnomerus fuliginosus (assembly GCA_963924575.1). Lineage (NCBI taxonomy): Eukaryota > Metazoa > Arthropoda > Insecta > Coleoptera > Zopheridae > Pycnomerus > Pycnomerus fuliginosus. The sequence continues at coordinate 20,257,027 of OZ004622.1, forward strand.
GTGTCCTGAAATAACGATGAAATATTTCGGGGTGTGATTCTGCAACTCAAAATATGCAAAAAAGTTCCTATAAACATGTATCCGGAAATCGTTCCTAAGGGGGCTACGGCCTCAAATTCGGTTTTTATTGAATAAATCAGGAACCGCTTAAGATACAGTGACGACTTTTTGCACATTGTCTAAAATCAGTAAGAGCCATCAGATTATGGTATCTACCAAAAGCAGATTCTACCAGGGGCGTGGAAAATAGGAGGGGCTTCAGCTTTCCCCACCCAAATTTTTTTACGTGTTATTTTTTAGACAATTTCTCACTGGAATATGGTTTCCTGACTGAAATTACAGAAAAAGGCCTCTCACACCGTGGGATCAACCGTTTTCTAAAAAATTTTATTTAAAGATCCATTTGCATTTCCTAGGCTTATCAAACGATTTTTATTAAATTACAAAACTGAACGAATTTTAAAAATTAGTATCTAAAGTAATCTAATGTTGCTTATTGATGTCAGATAGTATGCAAAAATTTAATAATTGACAAAATCAAAATCGAATTTTTCAGGGGGCCTTTGCCCCCTTAGGAGCGATTTCCGGACCCATGTTTATAGGAACTTTTTTTCATATTTTGACCTGCAGAATCACCCCCCGAAATATTTCATAGTTATTTCCGGACACCCTGTATAGGCTGTCCCACTATAAGGAGTAACAATACAAACATAGTTTTTTTAAAATGGAATTTTTCATTGGACTCTATGATGAATTCCAAGTAACATTCATTATTCATGTTTTCATCTGAAGATTAGAAGATAATAAATATTGACAATTTTGCGGGAAAAATTACTTTTGCAGTACTGATTTTGAAAAATCACCCTGCAACCTATTTTCAACCTTTGGTTTTGGAAATTTAGCATGTCATGAAGGAAGGTTTGGGCTATACTTAAAGCTCTTGAAAAGGTCTTACTTTCTCAAGTTCGTCCCCAGTAACATTATGAACCTTCAAAAATGTAGAGGTAATATTTTGAAATTTTGAAATGGTACCACTATCAAATGTTAAAGCCATAGGTTGTAAAATTAAATTTGCTTTCGTAAAATGTTCCTATATCCAAGTTTAGTATTTTTCGATTTATTCAGTAAAACACAATTTTCATCTTTTTCTTCCTAATGTTTTTAGACGGTTGGCTCTGACTACATTTCATTAGGCTTTTTTTAGCGATGTAACCAGTCATAACCGGTTATACAGTTGTGGTTATAGGTCTGTCATTAGTGTCAAGTTCTGACTCCCACCACTTCCCACCTGAGTGTTACCTTTTCAACGCGCTAAAATGGTTATGGTTATTTTGGAAGTGACAGGTTTTCAAATTCTAACCTTAAAAAACTACAAAAAATGAATAACGAGCGGCAAGTCGGCAACTTATTCATTTCATCAATGAGATTGTCATGGAGAACCAGGAAATCAACCTGTTGTGTCACCACTTACAAAACACTTCAAATTTAACAAAAATCGTAATTGTAGTTTTGAGCAATCACATCAGAGAAGTTTATTTAAGAATAGATCCTGAAGACATCTGGCTAGATTTCTAAAACGAAATAATATTTTTTCAACTCGTTCGAATAAAGAAGGAAACGTTTTTCTCCTTACTAGATGACTAATTAAGAAAATCACCATGCTCTTGCTCTTCATCCTCTTCTTCCATTATTGCGATATAAAACTATCAAAGGTCCTAAAACAACCGAAAAGTGACTTTTAAGTCGAAAACACCAGATAACCGTTAGTAACTCACCTCGTTGAGCAGGTTATGAAATTCATAACCGGTAACGAGATCAAAATGGCGGTACTGGAGGGGAACTTCCGTTACCACTAATAACCAACCTCGCCAAAACGCCTAGTTTACACCTTGAGATAACCGGTTATCAGTGGTTACCTCGATAAAAAATCATTATTGTAGGTGTCAAATGTGTTGTCAGTCGAATTACAATTTCTACAGATCTAATATTTAAGGTTGCGTTTCATAATTTGCAGAATTGTCTTTGGGCTACAAACAGGACCGCAATAAATTTTGTGTCTGTAAAAACAAAGCGTAACTATTATAACTATCACTAACGCCCACTATACCGAAAAGGTTTATTTCAACAGCTAACATGTTTCGAACACAAACTGCTTATCATCAAAGCCAAATCATTGGCATTATAATCACTTTATTTTAACAGACTGTCTACCTGTTGTTTTTTAAGTAACAGAACATAAAAAAAATTAAGTCGATAAATAAGTAATTAAAAAAGTACCTACCTATTCTAAAAGTGCAATTGTTATATCTATTTATTTCATTTTGGTAAAACACTTGATTACAATTTATGGTTAATTAACGCAGGATTCCAGCTGACAGAATATGTGACACCTATTATTGTGACATGTATCCGAGCAGCCTTTCAAGAACATTATTGTAAGCTAAAAATGCAGCAGAGAAGCGGCTGGAACCTCCCCATCGCGTGGATCTTTGTATTCTGTGTAGATAGTAGTCAATTCAACAGAATTTTTTTAATCCTTGACTAATTTCGCAATTTTCTGACAAATACCGACGTCACCTCGGACATCACCCATCACGTTTGACAATATGTTGCTTTTAAGGTTAATCTTTTGCCACCTTTTTGACAATAACTGCCACTCTATGTCATCCACTGTCAGCCCGCTCCCTTTTAATGAGAAATAATTTTTTCTCTATTTTCCACTGAAATGGCAGAAAGTGTGAACACATCTTTAGAACCAGAATTTGATCGCCTTTCTAATGGCGACATAAAAAAGGAGGTCTTGTATTTAAAATTTTAAGTTGATATGCTTAAATGGGACTTCCCGGGGGCCAATTGCTTACAAAAGCCTTTCAGGTCTTCAATGGGTCACCCAATCTCTATGTACCAAATTTCAGCCAAATCGATTCAGTAATTTGGGCTATAATGTATTTTTACTGTTATTATAAAATTTCGATTTTTTCAGCCAAACAGCGCTAAATGCGAATTAATTTTGTCCTATTTAAAACCAGAATTTGAAGACCTTTCTGATGGTGACAATAAATCTTTCAAAAACTTGTTTTTAATGGTCAAATGAGAGAATAATTTTAAATTTGGAAATTGGTGTGCCAAAACGGCACTTTCCGTGAGTCGATTGAATTCAAAATTTGTTCAGCTCTTCGACGTGTAATACAATCCCCATGTGCAAAATTTCAGCCAAATCGGTTCAGGGGCTTGGGCTGTACCGCGATTTTAAAGTCCGATAAAAATCATATTTTTTTAAATTTTTGGTCAAAAGGGCACTAAGAATGAATACATTTTTAGAAGCAGAATTTGAAGGTCTTCCTAATGGTGACGTGAAAAATGGGGGTTTGCATTTAAAATTTAAAAGTTGATGTGCCAGAATGGCATTTCCGGTTGCACGATTGGCTCCAAAAGCTTTTCAGATCCAAGTTAGGTTACGAGATGCCTATGTTCCAAATTTCAGCCAAATCGGTCTAGTAGTTTTGGCTGTGGCGTGATTACAAACGAACGTACGTACGTACGAACGTACGAACGTACATACACACAGACACATTTTAAAAACCCCTTTTTTGGGTTCCTGAGACCTCAAAACGTAAAGATCTGGTGGTATCTCAAATTCGAAAATTTTAGTGATTGCAGTAACCTCCCATTTTTTTAAAATTTTGATGGGGTTGGGGAGGTTAAAATTGAAATTCCTAAAAATCATATTTTACTGAATAAAACGAAAAATTCGAGACTTGGATAAGGGACATTTTATATCAGACGAAAGCAAATTTAATGTTACAGCTTATGGCTGTAACATTTGATAGTGGTGCCATTTAGAAATTTCGAAATTTAAACCTCTACATTTTTAAAGGTTCATAATGTTATTGGAGAGGAACTTAAGAAGCTAAGACCGTTTTCAAACACTTGAAAGATAGCCCAAAGCTACCTTAATGATATGCTAAATTTACAAAACCAAAGGTAGAAAATTGGTTGTGGGGTGATTTTTCAAAACAAGTACTGCAAAAGTAATTGTTCCCGCAAAATTTCCAATATCTTCTAAACCATTCGCTTCAGATGAAAACATGATTAATGAATATTACTTGGAATTCATTACAGAAGCCATATGTTCCATTTTAAAAAACCTATGTTTGTGTTCTTACTCCTTAGTGGGACAGCCTGTATACAGTATTGTATTTTTAAAATGTGCCTTGTTTGACCCTCTGCAACTTTGTATTTAACAATTTTTCGCTATCTCGAACAGCAATGGAGTTATCGACCGAATACAGACAATTGGGACACCCTGTATAAAAGAATCTACGATTTTTGTTAGAGACGTCTTAGATGGTGGGATACACAAAACCCATCTTTCACGAAATGGGGCGCATATAAACCTGAATCAATCACGCACGTATGATACATGAGCTACAAGGATAACGTATTCATGTGATTGATTCAGGTTGGATGACGTCTAATGCTCCAGCTTTGTGGACCCGCTTTCCACTGCCTAAATCAAATTCTAATACGTACCTATAATTAATCATCTTATCTTATACTCAAAGAAAATAGAGGAAATTTCCCTCACAAATGTGACGATGCGATACATATTTCCCGATTACCCTTCGGGAAGTCCTGTCGATGAAACGCGTCCTCCAGCGGACTGCCGGGAAATCTCTTCGGAGGAATTGCGATATTTTTTACCTTTCAACCAGTGCTGTATTGCGAATATTTTCTTTTCCAGAGTGTCCCTTGCGTGAAACGGATCATCCCTTGGAGATTTTGCAGAGATGGGGATCAGGACGACTGGTCCTCCGCTACACAGTCCTGAGTTCCGGTGGTGAGTAGTTTCCCATTTAAATAGTCAAACAAGATGTCGCCTAAAATATTTCATCCGGGAGTGACGGGATAATACCACAAGGACCCATAAAGCTGTCCTGGGGAGTCTGAACAAGGATGGTGGATGTTTATTCCCACGTCGCTGTCGCAACTGGAATTGCGTTTAATTCAAAAATTTTAATGAAATTGTAGTTAGGGTACACTTGCGCCATTGCAGTGGAATTGAATTTTTCATGTCCACATCATGGGGAGTGCATGAAATTCTTATTGTTGGTTATAAAGGATGTCCCAAAAAAACCGAACGATTTATTTTTGGTTATAACTTTATTATTGTGGGACCGATTTTTCTCAATTTTATACGGGACGTAGCCAAAAGATGAAGCTTTTAGAATCTTGCAACCATTTTGCAGTTGGCGCCACTAATAAATTTTTTGTGGCAGTTTTTTACACGAACACTTTTTGATTGGATGGAGTTGAACCATCTATGAACCGATCAAAATGAAATTAGCGTAGGATGGAAGCGAATGCTTTTCTTTTCTAAAGCAAGTTTACAAAATTTTATTCTGACCGTTCTTGATTCATTTATAATTTTTTTTGTGAAGCTTCAAAACAAGGATTTTTGAAGATTTATTTTTTATTTGGTCACCGATCTTGACAAAATTTGCAGAATCCTAAGTAACACCATCAATATTTCACAAAATGATGTCACTTTGCAGATGGCGCCACCCTAGCAAATTTTTATGAACGCATTTCATCAAAAAATTAACGAGAATATTATGAATGTGTAATTAGTAATAAATGTTAGCACTAAAAGCGGCTACAGACAACAGGCTGGAATTGAATAAACAACAATTCTGGATTTTAAAATAAACCAAATATGTGCTTTATAACAGTCATAAAGCTGAAGAACAACTTGTCGAGTTCACAAACAAGTCAATGTTAGACCATTTTTTTGGGTTTCATTTATTTTAACATTTTGTATAACGATATAGTACTTAGTTAAATTCCTGCACAAAGTACCTAACGTTATTTTACGAAAGATTTATGGTGTTACTAAGGATTCTGAAAATTTTGTCAAGATCGGTAGCGAATTAATATCAAATAAATCTTTAAAAAATCTATTTCAGAGCATAGCAGAAAAATTTGTAAATTAATCAAGAACATTCAGAATAAAATTTAGTAAAGTTCCTTTGGAAGAGAAAAGCATCAGCTTTAAGCTTACACTATTTTCATTTTGATCGCTTCACAGATGGTTCAACTCCAGCCAATCAAAAAGTGGCCTTGTAAAAAACTGCCATAAAAAATTTATTAGTGGCGCCATCTGGAAAATGGTTGCCGATTCCAAAAGCCTCATCTTTTGACTACGTCTCGTACAAGATTGGGGAAAATCGCTCCAATAATAATAAAGTTATAACCAAAAATAAATCGTTCGGTTTTTTTTGGGACAGCCGTTAGTTTGTGTTTAAATTCTGCTCTCTATGCTTTTCAATAAGGGGCCCAGCGTGTTTATATAAATTCCTTAAGGGCCGGTATTTTAACCTCCAGATAAGGCTATCTGACGGTTAATTGATAATTGCCATATAGTTTCTAATGCCCGGTTTCTGGAAGGTTCTCTTATTGCTTCCATAGTTAACGGATAGACAAAGTTATTGAGCCGATAAAATATGTAAGTGTTTCTGAAAGATATCGTTCCATAACTTATTTATCACACAACTAAATGGTGATTAAGCAGTTACTATGCATACCAACAGATGTCGGGGTGTTCGCGGCTTCATCCTATAAGTTTGAGGAGGGAAATCCAAATATTTCATCCATTTCAAATTAGAAATGTTGTCGGCAATTACAATGTAATGCTATACTTTTACAAACAGCAGCTACAATGTATTATAAATATTGTAGAAAACGAAATTATTCATTCTGGCAGGTATATTTATAACCGCTAATAACACATTTCCTGTTTAGTGCCGAATATTCGTGGAAATACTGGAAATATTTGCTAATGAGGGATGCTATGATCGCTATGGGGTGGAAAATCGCGTTTCGTGTGCATATGACTTGAGTTCGAAATCCCATTTGATATCATTTGTTCTCTAGTTTACCGTTAAAATATTACTTGTGTTCAAAAATGCAAAGCACAAAAAAAGAACGTGCGATGGCAATGCATTTGCATCTTTCTCTAAAGCCGCAATGCGCATGCGTCTATAGTTATCGAAGACTTATCTGATGCTTAGGCCCGGTTTTTCCATCTTCGATAACCTCCAGTTTACCTACCCAGCGGTTAGTTGCTAGGATACAGCCAATCAGAACACTCGTTGCTATGCGACAAACTGTTGGTTAGGTTAACCGGAGGTTATCCAAGCTGGAAAAACCGGGCCTTAGAGTAAAGATAAGTTAGGGGGGGTTTATGGAACCCCTAGATGGTATATTATACGTTTCGGAAACGATTTTTGGACTTATTGGTACGGTTATCGGTCCAACAATTTTATCGGTTTTATAAATGAGGTTCCAGAAATTTTATTTGTACAATGCCCAAGAAATGCAAAAATACAATAACATTTTAAAATTGATAGATTGTGAACTGAGAGATATAAACAAAGCCAAAACTATCAACGCTAAATGAAATATTATGATTAATATGCAATCCAAAGGCGTAAATCGATATTTTATCTTATCCATCATTATATCGATCTGTTATAGTGGTCACTCAATTTGGCAGGTTACCTATGTCCCCTTTGTTATTATTGGCTTATGTTATTGCCAGTTAATAACGTAAGTAGGTAAATTTTTAGTGCCGTAGCCGTATGGAAAGCACTCGTATTTTAGCTGATTCGTTCGCTCGCGCCTAAGTCCGTCGCATAACTTGAGAACGGATTGAGATATCGGGCTGAAGCTTGGTATACGGCTTTGTGTCCAAAAAAGTAAGACGGGGATTGCTTTTGAGCCTTATCGGAACAAGGGGGTGGGAGCTAGGGGTGAAAAACCGAAAAACTATTAATTGCAATAACTCGAGAACTACTGAAACTACTGAAACTTGCACGTTCGACCTTCAAGTCTGTTGACAGTGCGGGGATGTCAATTTCGACGGATAAAATTTAGGGGATGAAAACCACAAAAAATATAAGATGGGGTGGAAATTAAGGGGTTGTAACGCAAAATTCCACTTAATAAGTAAGAAAATAGCGTCATTCTATAGCTTTCCGTTAATGATTCAAAAAATGTGTTATTCATATTTTGCGAAAAACCACCTTTAAAGGCGCTACAACCCCTAACGGCAGAATTTGGTAATGTAATTTTCAGTTACACTGTAGACGGATGAACAAAATTTCACTAAAATCTAACAAGAAGGATGAAATTTAAGGGTTGAAGTTCAAGTTCAAGTAAGTGGTGGCATAAAATTACGGGATTCGATAGATTTCGATCAACTATTGAAAAAAAGGCCTTGTGAGTTTTCAAACTGAAACCAACCCCTAGGCAAGCGGATAAATATATTTTATTTATTTCTTTTGAAACCCCATTGATTTATTTGTGAACAACTGAAGTCAGTAAATACGCAAGAAGTTATGTAACACCATAGAAATAAACTCACCCCTGTAAATCATAAAGGGTTGAAAACATGAATCTATAAATCGTCGCAATTTTTTAACGAATTGTAAATATTAGGGCGGTGAAATTGAAATCACAACTTTCTGTAAAGCATGTGGGGGTAGTGAAATTGGGGGTTGGAGTTTAGGGGTTGAAACGCTCATGAAGGCCTGTAATTTGACGCAGAGAAGCTATATCTTCCGTGAAATGGCAGCAATTTTAATTTCTCAAAAATTGACTTTTCTAGGTTTTCCAGATATCACAGCCAGATATCTTGAATTATTTTTCAGATTTCTTGCCTAAAGTCCGTTCATTTTCTATAGCAGAGCTAAAATTTTCTGGAACTGTACAACCGTAATTTGTAAGGGCCTGTACTTTTGACAATTTGATCGAAATTTAGCATTACATAACCCAAATCTTCTAGGGTTTATTTTTATCGTTAGCAGCAGTGTTACAGATAAACGTATCTGAGTTTTTTCGTGAATATTTTTCTTTGGACTTTACTCAAAACTGCACTCACGCAAAGGCCATTTTGGGCCAATTCAGAGCAATTGCAGAATTTTGACATTTGTCATGTTTTCTGACGTATGACCACCAACTCACCTGTTAGTAAAATTCCTTGCAAAATTTTCTCATACCATCCTAAAATTAAAATTTTGATGTTGTCACTTCAATAGAAAATGAATGGAGAGTACGCTTATGCTCTTTTTTAACCTCCCCAATCCACTTCACCACTTATAAAAAAGGGAGGTTACTGCAATCACTAAAATTTTCGAATTTGAGATAGCACCAGATCTTCACGTTTCGAGGTCTCAGGAACCCAAAAAAGTGGTTTTAAAAATGTGTCTGTGTGTATGTGCGTACGTACGTACGTACGTACGTGCGTACGTTTGTAAACACGCCACAGCCAAAACTACTAGACCGATTTGCCTGAAATTTGGTGCGTAGGCATCTCATAACCCAACTTAGATCTGAAAAGCTTTTGGAGCCAATCGTGCAACTAGAAATGCCAATTTGGCACATCAACTTTTAAATTTTAAATGCAAACCCCCATTTTTCACGTCACTTTAGGAAAGGCCTTCAAATTCTGCTTCTAAAAATGTATTCACTCTCAGTGCCCTTTTGACCAAATATTAAAAAAAAATTGATTTTTATCGGACTTTCAAATCGCGGTACAGCCCAAACCCCTGAACCGATTTGGCTGAAATTTTGCACATGGGGATTGTATTGCACGTCGAAGAGCTGAACAAATTTTGGATTCAATCGGCCCACGGAAAGTGCCGTTTTGGCACACCAATTTCCAAATTTAAAATTATTCACTCATTTCACCATCCAAAACAAGTTTATGAAAGATTTATTGTCACCATCAGAAAGGTCATCAAATTCTGGTTTTAAATAAGACAAAATTCGTTCGCATTTAGTGCTCTTTGGGTCAGAAAATCGAAATTTTGTAATAACACTAAAAATACATTATAGCCCAAATTAGTGAATCGATTTGGCTGAAATTTGCTACATGGAGATTGGGTGACCCGTTGAAGACCTGAAAGGCTTTTGGAAGCAATTGGTCCACAGGAAGTGCCATTTAAGCATATCAACTTTAAATTTTAAATACAAGGCCTCTTTTTTATGTCGCCATTAGAAAGACGATCAAATTCTGGTTCTAAAAATGTATCCACAGTTTCTGCCATTTCAGTGGAAAATAGAGAAAAAAATCTTTTTCATTAAAAGGGAGCAGGCTGACAGTGGATGACAAAGTATCAGTTATTGTCAAAAGGGTGGTAAACTGTTAACCTTAAAAGGAACATATTGTCAAATGTGATGGGTGATGATTGTCTGAAGTGATGTCAGTATTTGTCAGAAAATTGCGAAATTAGTCACAGATGATAAGCACAAAAAAAATTCTGTTGAATTGACTACCATCTACACAGAATACAAAGATCCACGCGATGGGGAGGTTCCAGCCGCTTCTCTGCTGCATTTTTTTTCCTTGGTGATGAATTGTTGCGGCGACGAATTGCAGTGGCGGCGAATTAAGTCCAGATAAACATTTCTAAAAGTGAAAATACAGGCCCTAAGAGTAAGAGACGAAGAACTTGAAGCAAAGTCCGAAACAAAAGTATACTTGCAGTTCTCAGAGCAAATTCCTGCAGTTTAGACATTTCACTTTCGATCTTTTGGCAGAATTTCCAAAATTTGACAAACTGTTTGAATTCTTCATCGGGCGTCTTTAAAAAGGTTTTGAGACTAGGGTAAAACAGAATTTTCCAATTTCCCAGTCATTTATTATTTTAACCTCCCCACAACCGATATAAAAATGGGAGGTTACTGCAATCAGTCCAAAATTCGAAATTGAGATAACACCAGATCTTTACGTTTCAAGGTCTCAGGATCACGAAAAAGTGGTTTTTAAAAAATGTCTGTGTGTATGTATGTACGTACGTATGTGAGCACGATTTCTCGGAAACTGTCGAACGGATTTGAATGAAATTTGGAATGTGGTTTAGTGTTGGCCCAGTTAATTTTCTTGCCGATCCGCAAACGTCAACTGCCTTTTTGGCATACAAACTATGAAATTTGACTTATGAACACAATTTTTTTTTATCAGCACATGAAAGATCTTCAAATTCTGTATCTAGAAATGTATTCATACTTAGCGCCTTTTTGGCACAAAATCAAAAAAATCGAAATTTCGAAGAAACATTAAATAACACGCTACAGTCCAAACTACTAGATCGATTTGGCTGAAATTTGGTAGGTAGAGATACCATTACCAGCCGAAGAGCTGATCTAATTTTGACGGCAATTGGCGAACGGTAAGTGCCATTTTGGCATACCAACTTTGAAACTTGAATAATGAACTCCCATTTTCTCTATCAACACATGAAAAGTCTTCAAATTTTGTTTTCAAAATTGTATTCAAACTTAGTGCCCTTTTGGCAAAAGATCGTCAAATTTAGAAAAATCACAGAAAGCACCTTAGGTTTGGTGGAGTGAAACTTAGATATAGTAAATAGTAACATTTACTTGATATTGGTGATAGGATTGGAAAATTCACCAAGTGGGGAGGTTCCAGCCGCTTCCGTAGCTGCCCATTTTTTTAATTCTGGCAACAACATCGTTTTGTTATGGTTCCACAGAGAGGATCAGCACTGAAATCTGGAGCAATAAAATGAGAGATCTCGAATTAATTAAAACAATTCCGGCACTTGAAGCGGTTCGTAACTAGAAATTAGGGTAAGAGCAAATAGTGCATAAGTTGTGCGTTTGTTAATGAACTTTGAGCTAATCTCAGTTAATGAGGACGACAGGCATGTGTTTAATAGGTTTCAAATTGCCTTTTACCTAGCTCCCTTTCCAGAACAGACTTCTTCTCAAAATGATGCATATCGTATATGGCCATAGATAATATAATTGAAAAGACGTCTTTGAAAAATGCGAGATTTGCTTTTTCGCGTCTCTCAAAGGAATAATCTATTTAATAAGGATGTCACAGGTTTGATGTTTTTGATTTTAATTAAGAGAAGAGTTTCTCGACTCGTGTTGCTCCTGAAAGCAATTTGCACCAACGGAACGAGTCCTTTCGTGAGTTGCTACACTGAGATAAACCACATTTCCCAACGACATTATATGAACTTTTAAATGAGTGGAGAAAAGCGTAAAGCTCGAGGTAAAAGCTCCAACGGCTTTTAATTTCTCCACGACTCCTTTATTAATAATATTTTATGCCGAAAGACAAATTACCTAATGCCGCTGTAAATTCACGATATCTTATAGATTGCGTTAATAAATCCTCGGACCAAGCTAATTTCTTATGCTGCTGCTGGGAATAAACTGGGAACTGGCGCTCTTTTATTAAGTGCATATTTTAAGGTGTATAATTAAAACTTTAATTAACCGCTGAAAGATTAGGAATGTAAGTTTGCTTTCTGGAGAAAAAACGGCCATCGTATAGAGCTCCGTCTGACTTTTAATCAGGCACCAAATTCTACTCTGATGGAATGCTTCTCACTTAGTAAAAGTCTCCCCCGAGGGTTTTCAGGGCATATTATCAAAAAATTACACATGCAGTAGCGTAACAATTCATTGTTGGAAGTTTAGAAGAATATTTTGAGTCTGTCAACTTGTTTTACATTAACTATTCTCTTAACTTCTTCCCTTCCTTTTGTTATATTTTTCAAAATCTGATTTTTCCCTTGTATTTCTGCATTTCTGCTGTATTCTTTCAGTTTTTTCTCTGTAAGTTTTATTGTCCCACAGTCTTCCTGTGCTATTTGAGAACTTACAATGCAGGTATTGATGATTTCAATCATTTCAATGCATGATGGGAGTCAGTCTAAACCGTAGGTACAACAGTCTGACTGTATTATCGGCTGTCAGTCTTACGTTGACATTGCTGTGGTATGAACACAAGAGTGACAAATAATAACAAGCTAAAACTAACCACATACAGTCGGAACCCGTTCTATTGATGATTTTAATAAAAGAAGGACATCTATGAATACTTACTCGAATCAAGGGTCGTCAGTCTAAGCGTTGCCAATTTTGGGGATTAATCCACTACAACTGGTGCTTTTGGGCGCTAAAAGTTTTTCAGAGAAATAGAGAGAAATTTGAATTCGTTTCGTCAGAATAAGGGCGTAAGAACGTTTTGCTGGCGATTTGATTAAGGTAAGATTGCAAAAAGAACTCAATTATCATTTTTGACTTTACAAAGAAATTACGCCGCAACCCTTTTGACAAACATTTAACGGATTTCTAACCTAAATGAAAGATTACACAGCTGAGCGTTTGGAGGATTTATAGAACGGGTTCCGACGGTACCTATCACAAGCATTAACTAATCTGTCACAAAATGTCAAATGTAAGCTTCCAAAACCAACAGAGTTAGTGCATTAAGCGCTAAATTGGCAACCCTTAGACTGACGACCGTTATTTTTCGTCTAAGCGCGTTCCTTCGACTAAGTATTCATAGATGTGTTTCTTTTTTTTAAATCATCAATTGCAAAAATTGTTATTTGTAGGTATATACAGGGTGTATTATCTTATCTCGGCACCATTGCTAACTTTACTGAAACTACAAATTCGGTTAAATTAGTAAAGAATTGTATTTTTTTACGCTGATGGCGTGGCCAATTCAAAAGAAAACAAATCAACACCGTATTCGTTAAATAATCACTAAAATGATATTTTTTTAAATGGAACACCCCATATATTTTTAGTTCCTTGGAAAGGTATTATATTCTTAACCAATTTACAAATGTCAAATTTACAACTTGTCCTAATTTTTTATTGGCGGAAGATAAGTGAGAAGTTTGGAAGTGATTGAAAGAGTTCATTTAGAATGGTGAGAAGAATGTAACGAATGTTGACTTGTTTTTTTGAATTGCTCATCGTAATCAGCGTAAAAAAATACAAGTCCTTGCTAATTTAACCAATTTTGTATCTTCAGTATAAACAAGGTTAGTAAATGGGACCGAGATAAAATAATACACTCTGTATATCTATTATCTAGGAAGGAAAATGATTATTTAGCCGAGGCAAAAATGTCGAAGGCGCTAAACATCACATTTCGCGGCCAAGGTATGCACAACGTTTTTTGGGCAACCGAATTACTAATTTTTGTTTGGAAAATGTTCGATGTGTTTTTCATATTTAAAAATATTAGGTGGTTACAGGAACAAAGGAAATAACAATTAATTCAACAATTAATTGAGTCATTTGCAAGCCAATATTTATTGTAATTTCGCGGCCATTGCCGCCAATCTGACTCGTGTCCGGAATTGCGTCCGTAATTAATGTCTTTTTAATACGGTTGCCCAAAAAATACATTTGTGTATCAAGGCACTGAAGTTGAACTTTTTATTACATGAATAATAAAAAGAGGCTTCAATGCCAAGGTACACATTAGGTTTTTTTTTAAATCGAGAAATAGCGAAGTTGCTTTAATTTTTGTTCAACAAAATCAAAACAATTTTGTGTCAGACGCACACGTTTAGGTGAAATAATTGAATCTCGAATCGTACTATAATGGACCACATCATGCACTGCCTATTTTTCCTATTTTAATGACGACTTCGACGTATTTTAATGACGAGTTAAAAAAAATAATTTTATTATTTATTATTTAATTGGGATTCGATCGAATTAAAAATCATGTGTATTACTCGGCCTAAAAGTGTTTTTACGAAGTCGCACTTTTAGGTCACCTAACACAAATAATTATTTTTCACACAATCGTTTCGATATTTCAACTTACCATAGTTACTATGTATAATGAGCGGAAAGTTGACCTTACTACAAACGGTTAGCTTCCATAGAAACAAAAAATTACAGTGCCGTTATGAACCATAACGGCATACATGCGCGGTAAGTAAAACAAATAAAAATCGTAAATCGCGTGTGTCAAATATGTATCAAAAACGTTTTAATTTAAAAACTTAGATTTCCTGTGATTGCCGACTGCCATTTTGCTTCAAATTTCGAATCGGCTTAAAAAGTTTGTCCAAGTTTGTCATTACGTACTGGTAAAATTCGATTGTGCGAAAAATTATCTATGATACACGGTTGTTAGGTGCGTTTTAACAGAATCTCGGAGTTTGCAAAAACGAGGCGGAGCCGACATGCACTTACCAACCTAGTATTGTTAATAACTATATAGCAATTTTGTCAAAAAACGTGCAGAAATTACATGTAGGTACCATTCGGACCAAATAAAAGCTCAGAGTTTCAGACAATTAGACAAATACCATGAGATCTAATTACGTTGGCTAAACTGGGAGTGACGTTAACGTGACAGAGTAGAAGCAATTTCGATCTGTCACTTTTTGACAATGAAGCCACAGAGACAGAAAGCTGACACTTGACTTTTGACTTAACTGCCTATTCCATGGCCTATTAGAATTCGCTTTTTATTAGATCTCTCGGTACTTATTTACTTATGTAAAGACAATATTAAGGCTCGATCGCTTTCTCATAAAAAATCGTGAATGTAACGTGCATTTTCTGAAGAAAAAATATTCTACCAGGACGAGGCCCTATTTGTGGTGCGGTCCCTCAAAGCGCCGAAATTAATAAGTCACACCTAGGTCGTATTCAGGTCTTCTAAAATCCGTCGTAAAGTCGTTATTTCACGGAGGAACTGAGGAAGGGTCGAGCGGCCCTTATTTGTTGCAAACGCGACTGCCATAACAAGCAAGAATATGAAAGCAGCCTGAATTTATAAGGCATCCGTTACAGGACTCGTAAAAAACCTAAGAAGTGACGTTTAAGGGTGGAGATAAAACATAAAAAGGTGCACACTGTAGCAGATGGAAATCTTGAAACAGTTTTCACCTTCCTTACCGAAATCAAACATAAGTATTTGTCGAGCGGTTTGATATATTTCGCTTGTTAGACGTGTTGGTTTGAGCATGCCCTATTGCCCATTAGTCAAATGCGGAAACATCGTCGGCGATGTCAACTTTTGAGAGATGCCATCCATATCCCGAACGCTTTTGGCATTTCAAATCTACGAACGAAACTACTGCCTTCGAAAATGCAATTTTCCAGTCTTGCAAGAGAAGAATGTCACGCTTTGGCCACCGTCAAAACGACATCATTAATCATTTTTTATGCACGCACCATGCAAATAAATAAATGAAAGGATGAACAAGGATTTTATAGAATTCCATTGTCCGACCGAACCCGTGCTAAGCTGTGCGTGAAATATGACAGAGCAGTCTGGACCAAAAACCACCCGAAACCCTACACTAACCCTTTATAAGCTTTTGCGTGATAAGTGGTAATTTCTACGACATATTTCATAAGTTTCATATTAAAATTCAGGACGCTTGTCCTTTCATTGAATTTTAACTAATTAAAGTCACTTCTTGACCCTTTGGGGGATGCACAAAACGTCCGTTTATCCACTTTGATGCCAGCCGCAGCCGTTTATATGCTTACAAAGTTATATTAATTTCTCCACGTTGAAAAATACAGTGCGGGTCATAAACTTTAAAATGAATTAATTGATTTACATTTACCAAAGAAACGACGAGAATCCCGCAAGACCAAAATCAAACTTTCATTGAAATTCATAATTTATGAACGTGATCAACTTAGAAGGAAAAGCCACGGTAAATGAAAAATGAACCGAATAAATTCAAGCGTATGATGATTTCTCGTACCCTGCAGTAGGTAATAAATATTTTGAAAAAATTTTTTTATATAGCTCCAGTGCCTTAAGTGTACCGTTTTTATCTATATCGTAAACTAGTACGATTATCAGCAGCAATCCCATCATTAATGGTCAAATGTCTTAAGAATATATCCACCCAAAAAAGTGTTAGTTTAAATATTCTAGCGATTTCTAGATTTAAGTTCCTTTTTATGACTTAACTCACGCGTGTTTACATTTCAGGTTTGTGGTAAAAAGTTGGATTTCAGTGCCTCAATACACAAATAACATACAAAATGCGAAATAGTTACTTAATCATGCGGAAATAGTTATTTCTACAACAAGTAAGGAAAATTATTACTTTTCCACGAGTTGTACACATTATTTTTCCGTGTACTATCCTGAAATGGCGTTAACATTTAAAATTTGAAATTATTTGTGAAGGGTCATCAAATACTTTCTGAAACTTCATTTACATGGTAACGGAAATAACACAATAAAAATTAACAAATAATGTCATTGAAAATGTTTGCTGCCGATGAAAAGAATTATTTAGAAAAGCGTTGCCATGTGGAGAAGTGTTGCTATGTAGAAAAGTTTAACTTTTCTGAATGAAAAAATACTTGACGTTGAATATATTTCAGAATAGTTCACGGAAAAGTAATATTACCACACGCTAGGTACTTTGAGAATGATGCAACGATTCTTGATATACGATTACTATTAATAAACAAATTGTGAAAACAAACATTTGATATACCCGGTGATTCAGTTGGTATTCGCCCACCTGTACCTTTTTATTTTAATGGAAAGATTAAGATATGTTGAACCATATACCGGGTGGTCGTTTTATCTTGAGACTGACAAATATCTCGGAAAGGAAGCATTTTAGAAAAAAATGTTTTGTATAAAAGTTTTATGGCTTCGAAAGGGAAAATAGATGGCATCATCGCCTTTTTGATTCAAGGTCAAATGAAGGTCAACTTTTTTTTTTTAATGGAAACATGTATATTAACCTCCCCACTCCACTTCATAATTTAAAAAAAAGGGAGGTTACTGCAATCACTAAAATTTTCGAATTCGAGATAAGACCGGATCTGTACGTTTTGAGGTCTCAGGAACCCAAAAAAGTGGTTTTCAAAATGTGTCTGTATGTATGTACGTACGTACGTACGTTCGTTCGTAAACACGCCACAGCCCCAACTACTCGACCGATTTGGCTGAAAGTGCCGTTTTGCCACACCAATTTCTAAATCTAAAGTTATTCTCTCATTTACCCATCCAAAACAAGATTTATTGTCACCATCAGAAAGGTCTTCAAATTCTGGTTTTAAAAGAGATAAAATTTATTCGCAATTAGTTCCCTTTGGGTAGAAAAATCTAAATTTTGTTATAGTATCACTGAAACCACGTTACAGCCCAAATTAGTAGATCGATTTGTCCGAAATTTGGTACATGGAGGTTAGGTGACATGTTGAAGAGCTGAGAGGCTTTTGGGAGCAATTGGTACACGGAAAGTGCCATTTAGGCACATCAACTTTAAAATTTTAAACACAAGTCACGGAAATCAAATACCCACGCGTTGGGGAAGTTCCAGCCGCTTCTCTGCTGCCAATTTAAAAAAAAATGCAGCAGTGAAGCGGCTGGAACCTCCCCATCGCGTGGATCTTTGACTTGTGTTTCTAGCCGAATTAGCACAGAAATTGTATAAGACTGGTTTCAACGACGGTTTTAGAACTTTGGGGGTCCTGCCTAAAAAGGACTTACTTATACCTACTCTTCTCTGATGAATGTTTCAATTTGTGTTCTAAAAAAGTTCTAAAACCATCATGGAAACCAGTCATACATTTTCTATGCTAATTCGACTAGAAACCCAAGTCAAAGATCCACGCGATGGGGAGGTTCCAGCCGCTTCACTGCTGCATTTTTTTTTTATTACAGATTCTTATTCCCCGTAAAAGAACAAACAACTCTCATCTGAACTATTTTTGGATCCGATGGATAGGTTTCCATAAAAAAATGATTTTGGCGTTCATTTGACCTTGAAAATTACCTTGAATCAAAATTTTCCCCCTCGAAGTCATAAACATTTTATACAAATTTTTTTTCTAAGTCTTCCTTTCCGACTGCCAGCCTTGCCGGGAATTGTAACAGAATTATGATTATATCACATGCAGTGTGCAGTGCGTAAAACCGAGAGTAAAACCAACACGTAAAACATCCCCGACCCACTACCGCAAACTACCGGAATCCGTTTAGTGGGAGATGCGCAGCCTGAGTTAAAAATATTTTTTCTGCCTCTAAAATGACATTTTCTGAGAAAATGGCACTAAGGTTTTCGATCCGGTAATACAACAGCTATCGAATCCAATAATAATAATTGCTCTTTTGCTAAGAAAAACTCAAAAAGGGGCTTTTTTGCCTCTAAATTGGCAATTTTCGAAAAAATGGCACTAGGGTTTTTGATCCGGCAATGCAGCAGCCATCGAATCCGATAGTAGGAATACACTTTTTTGTAAAATAAATTCAAAAAGGGGCTCTGTTACCACTAGAATAAGATTTTTCGTAAAAATGGCACAGTGGTTCTTGACTCGAAAAAAAATCAGCTATGAAACTGGGTAATAAAAATGTACGGTTATAGGTACATAGGTTTTTTCCACGGCATCATTTTTTGACCAAAAGGGCACCAAGTGTGAATAGATTTTTAGAAGCAGAACTCGAAGATTTCATTTGGTAACTCGAAAAATGGAAGTCTGCGTTTAAATTTTGAAAGTTGATGTGCCCAAAAAGGCACTTTCCGTAAACCGATGTGGCCCAAATTCTAATCTGCACTTACAGATCTCCCCATGAATAGTGCCAAAGTGCCAAAGTGCTAAAACGTAGATTTGATTTGCTGCTTTTGGCGATTCGATTTTATTAACTTGCCCCGCGAAGCGTAGAAGTTAAAAAGTTACAGGGGGTCGAGCACCAAACTGTATCAACCGGTATAAAGTAACAGAACAAAACAAATCGAAATAAGCGCATGTAGATGCAACAAATAAACTGAAATAGGTAGGTACTAAAATTGATGATGAAAAACATTTGTTCAATTTTTATTGAGGAAACAGTAACTTCTGCAAGATGCAACGAAAAACGAGGCGCATGTAGTTTATCTAAGATAGGTGAAAAGCGAGTCTACAAATCGTGAACAGCGAGACGCAAACGCATCAAGCGCAAATAATCGCCATAAGAGCTTATTCTAACGTATGTACGTAAAGTAACAAACTTTACTCATTTGGATTATCTTTACTTAACTTTTCCACTTGTTCAGCCCCGTTGGTTAACCGTCGATTGTAAAAACAGCTTTTAGACTTTTCATCCCTCTTCGCAATTTTTCAACCCCTTGTGCAAAATTTTTCGGTAGTTCTACTAATTTACCCATTTGGACCTATATTTTCATTCTTTCGAACTTTTGAACCCACCTGCAGTAATTTTTTATTGTTTTGATTTTCTCTTACCCTCCATAATTTTTCAACTCCCTGAATGCTAATTCTAGACGTCGCAGATCTTTGTGTTTTTTTGTTTTGTTCATTTTCTACTGCAAACACTGTAAAGGATCATCTCAAGTTTTTCGTCCCTATTCAGCTTTTTTAATTTCCAACAAGTCGCCTTTTTGTGGAGGCACCACTACTACAAATCTGCATCTGATTCTACCAGAATATCCAGCCGGCCCTTACATACCCAATGCCAATGTGATAAACATCTCCAGCGATACACATCGCTTTAATGTACATCTTCCGGTGGCTTTTTAACTTGCATTTTGGCAATTGTCTTCTTGCGTCTTGCGTTACGCAATTGTGATCGAGGCTTTACGGACCCCTCTTCCCTTGACTGACATAAATATAAAATTTGCACAATTTCAAGTAATTAAAAGATTTTGCATAAATAAGATTCAACCTTTTCGCGACGCGAAAACGTGCAGTAATTAGAATCTGGTGGTGGTTGGGCTTGGGCGGTCCACGAAAAAAGGTCGGGAATGAGTTATTTATTGTAGCGATTCATTAGGGATTTCCACTTTCCAGACCTTACTTCTTTGGAGACTTTCCGCACACCCTATCTATCACCCTAAAGTATACCAGCGAGACCCGCGCCGTTAAAATTTATTTGATTTTCTTAAACAAGATTGGCGCAATAACACCAGTGCGTTTGGTAATTGAGGAATCCTTCGAGATCCATAATCTAACAACGACGTCAGAATTGAGTGCTGCTGGCCGTCAGAAGGGTTACAAAAACATTTAATTGTTATCACGGAGACGGTTCCTTAGGAAGCACTGGAGCGCAATGCATTTAAATGAGTATGATTCCATCCTTAAAATTTAGCGACGCTCTCAGTTAGTACTTCTATCGTTTCCTTTCAAGGACTAACGTTTCCGAGGAATTAAGCGCCGTTGAAATTTCCATTTTCTGCATTGCAGAATCCACCCGTAAACAAGTTGTGTCTGAAATTATTGCGCTGTCAAGCAATGTCTGCTGAAGAGCGGTGACTTAGCAAATCTTTAGGACGAGACGACGTATACAGGAAAATAGTTTTTAACCACCCCAACGCCACAATTAAAAAAAAAATGGGAGGGTAGGTACAGCAATCACTAAAATTTTCGAATTCGAGATGAGACCGGATCTATACGTTTTGAGGTCTCAGGAACCCAAAAAAGTGGTTTTAACCTCCCCAACCCCATCACAATTTAAAAAAAATGGGAGGTTACTGCAATCACTAAAATTTTCTTATTCGAGATAAGACCGGATCTATACGTTTTGAGGTCTCATAAAAATTTATTCATTCTTAGTGCCCTTTTGACCAAAAATTTTAAAAAAATTGATTTTTATCGGACTTTAAAATCGCGGTACAGCCCAAGCCCCTGAACCGATTTGGCTGAAATTTTGCACATGGGGATTGTATTACACGTCGAAGAGCTGAACAAATTTTGGATGCAGTCGGCCCACGGAAAGTGCCGTTTCGGCACGCCAATTTCCAAATTTAAAATTATTCTCTCATTTAGCCATGAAAAACTAGTTTTTGAAAGATTTATTGTCATCATCAGGTCTTCAAATTCTGGTTTTAAATAAGACAAAATTTATTCGCATTTAGTACTGTTTGGTTCAAAAAACCGAAATTTTATAATAGCAGTAAAAATACATTAGAGCCCAAATTACTGAATCGATTTGACTGAAATTTGGTACATGGAGATTGGGTGACCCGTTGAAGCAATTGGTCCACGGGAAGTGCCATTTAAGCATATCAATTTAAAATTTCAAAAACAAGGCCTCCTTTTTTATGTCGCCATTAGAAAGACGATCCAATTCTGGTTCTAAAAATGTATTCACAGTTTCTGCCATTTCAGTGGAAAAATTCTTTCCCATTAAAAGGGATCGGGCTGACAGTGGATGACATAAAGTGGCAGTTATTGTCAAAAAGGTGGCAAAAGATTAACCTTAAAAGGAACATATTGTCAAATGTGATGGGTGATGTCCGACGTGATGTCGGTATTTGTCAGAAAATTGCCAAATTAGACACAGACGATAAGGATAAAAAAAATTCTGTTGAATTGACTACTATCTACACAGAATACAAAGATCCACGCGATGGGGAGGTTCCAGCCGCTTCTCTGCTGCATTTTTTAAAATGTGTCTGCGTGTACGTACGTTTGTAAACGCACCACATCCTAAACTACTTGACCGATTTGGCTGAAATTTGGCACATTGATATCTATCTCGTAACCCAACTTGAATCTGAAAAACTTTTGGAGTCAATCGTGCAACCGGAAATGTTATTTTGGCACATCAACTTTTAAATTTTTAATGCAAACCCCCATTTTTGACGTCACCATAAGAAAGATCTTCAAATTCTACTTCTAAAAATGTATTCATTCTTAGTGCCTTTTGACCAAAAACTCAACTATTTTGCACATAATTTTGCACATAATTTGCACATGGAGATTGAGATTGTATTACACGTCATTGAACTGAAAATTTTTTGATGGTAATGGACCTACGGCAAGTGTCATTTTGGCATATCAATTTTCAAATTTAAAATTATA
This sequence comes from Pycnomerus fuliginosus, assembly GCA_963924575.1. Lineage (NCBI taxonomy): Eukaryota > Metazoa > Arthropoda > Insecta > Coleoptera > Zopheridae > Pycnomerus > Pycnomerus fuliginosus. The sequence continues at coordinate 20,279,677 of OZ004622.1, forward strand.
CTACATATCATTCAACTATCCAAAACAAGTGTTTGAAAATTTTATTGTCAGCATCAGAAAGGTTTTCAAGTTCTTGTTTTCGCATTTTATGCCCTTTGGGCAAAAAATTGCAGTTTTTTAATAACACTTCGATTTGGCTGAATTTGGTACAATGAAGTGTAAAATTAGGCACAATGACGAGCGGTATAAAATTTTTCCTGTTTAATTGGCTGCCACCTACACGGAAATCAAAAACCCACGCGATGGAGAGGTTCCAGTCGCTTCCTTGCTGCCCATTTTTTCTATTAAAGAATAGAAAAAACTATAGCATACATTTCATACGTTCAGCAAAACCACATATTATAGTTATTTTGATTTATTATTACAGGGTTCTGCAATTAATAGTGCATCGGGCTTCCATAGCGCCTAAACCATCCAACATCCAAGTTAGGAATTTCGTTCATGTGCAATATGCAACCTTAAACTAGAAATGAAGGCGCATTTCAGGAAAATATTTTTGAATGTACAGGGTGGTTCAAAAAAATTTGACATGTCAAAGTTGCCTTTTTTCGAATGAAATGCCCGGTATATTTTAGCATATTTATAAGCCCTTGTTCATCCCTAAAATATTAATGCTCTTGAATCTTTCTTTTGATAACAAAAAATAATTTTTGGAATGGAATTAACATCACTAAATTCAAAAAAAGTAAGATTGAGGACCTTGTTGTAGAGGTTTTTCAGAAACTATGACCCTACTTTAGTTGTGTCTCTATGTACGGAGTGTTCAAAACTAATTTACAAAATTTGCGAACTTCTTTAAAGCAAATTTTCTCAATTTTTTAACTGTAACACCCTGTATATTTCTAGTCCGGTTAATGTGGAATTTATAAGAAAATATTTCTTATAATACAAACATGTCGTTTATTTTTGTTGAATTTGCAGCAGTAGTGGTTGGTGCAGAAGCAGAAGAGCAGCTCAAAATAATAGATTTATTAAGTCTAGTAAAAATATGTGACAACTCAAAGAGTAATTGACAAAAGTAAAAAAGTAGCAGGTGGCACCTTCTTGATTCATTCTATAACATTAAGTTTTCATCTCCAACACTTCCCCTTAAACTTAAACTTCTTTGGCGATGCCCAGATCTTCTCTAAGCAATGAATGTCGAATTTTACACAATGGTTTGGTAAGAATATCTGCCACTTGTCTTTCTCCACTAATATGTTCAAGTGCAAAAAGACCTTCTTCTACTTTTTCTCGAATAAAGTGGTAGCGCACATCAATATGCTTAGTGCGCCTGTGGAATTCTGGGTTTTTAACAAGTTTAATTGCACTTGCGTTGTCCATTCTTAAAATTGGAAGCGGCAATTTGTAACTCATTATATCACCCAATAACTTCTTCAACCAGACAATTTCTTTTGCTGCTTCAGATCCAGCAATATATTCAGCTTCTGTAGTAGATAAAGAAACGCATCGTTGCTTCTGACTGAGCCAGGTTATCGCTCCATTTCCGAATTTGCAAACTACTCCACTGGTTGACTTGCGAGAAGTAGGATCACCTGCATAATCCTCATCGCTGAACACATCAAGGAATGCATGTGAAACTTTGTAATGAATTCCATAGTCGACAGTCCCCACTAAATACTTCATTATTCGTTTTACTGCTTCCCAATCTCGTTCTTTTGGATTCTCCACTGCTTGAGAAACCGTGTTTACAGCAAAAGCTATATCTGGCCTCGTCGCTACCGCCAAATATAAAAGACTACCAACTGCTGATCGAAAAGGCACATTTTCATTCAGTTTTGATCCACTTCTTTCTCCTGAAATGTAGTCCTTTTCCATGGGAGTTGATACACTAACTGCTTCAGACATTCGAAATTTTTCAAGTACACGTCTTGTGTATGCACTCTGATGAATAAAAATTCCTCCGTCTATTAATCTCTTGACTTGCATGCCAAGAAAACATGTGCATTCTCCAGATGTTATTTGAAATTCAGATTTCAGTTTGTCTAGAAATTCATGTACCGTCTCTTCGTCCACGCCAGCAATTATTCCATCATCCACATAGAATACAACTATTAATTTCTTCGGCATATTTTTGACAAATAAACAAGGATCAGCTGCACTTTGCTGTAAGCCCAAATTTATCATGAAATCGGTCAGACGTTGATTCCAACATCTTGGAGCCTGTTTGAGTCCATATAAACTTTTCTTTAGTTTGCAAACTCGACCAGTTCCATCTTCATAACCTTCCGGTTGCTTCATGTAAATTTCTTCGCTCAAATACCCATATAAAAACGCAGTTTTAACATCAAATTGGGTAAAACATAATTTTTCTGTCACGATGACAGCAAGAATAGTTCTGATTGTGTCAAAACGAGCAACAGGTGAGAAAGTTTCATCAAAGTCGACACCTGCTTTCTGGGAAAATCCTTTAATTACCAATCTGGCTTTGTACCTGTTGACACTTCCATCAGGGTTCTCTTTCACTTTAAATACCCAACGATTTGCAACTGATTTTCTGCCAGTTGGTAACTCCACCAATTCCCAGGTCCCGTTTTCTTTTAAAGACTGCATCTCTTCATCCATGGCTTCTCTCCAGAAACTTGATTCCTCCGACTGTAGAGCTTCTTTGTAGGATTTAGGTTCAGCACGTTCTACAAGCAAGGCAAACGCATTTTTTAGTCTTGTAGGCAAAGAAAGTTTCGAACGGTCACGTAGAATTCGCGTCTCTTCTCCAACCTCTACAATTGGTGAACGATTTTCTTCTATTTCCTGGCGTTCGTTATTTACCACTTCAAGACCTTCTGCTTCATCTTCCTTTTGAACAAAATTTTGAACCACCATCAAACTTTCTCTTGCAGTTTTCTCTTCTCGAAAGACAACATCTCTACTTAGAATAACATCATTCTTTTCTGGAATCCAAATCCTGTAGCCGTCTTTTTCATCACAATAGCCAATCAGGTATCCTTTCATGCTCTTCTTGTCAAATTTTCTTCTCTTTTGTTTAGAAATGTGCACAAAACATTCGGTTCCAAAAATTTTCAGATGAGTAAATGAAGGCGTTTTCTTTGTCCATAACTCGATTGGTGTTTTCCCACGTACTGACGTCGCACCCGAACGATTCAACACATAAGCAGCAGTATTTATTGCTTCAGCCCACAACTGTTCAGGAAACTCTCCGCTGTGTAACAGTGTTCTTGCTGCTTCGACCAATGTTCTATTTTCTCGTTCAGCTGTACCATTCTGTTCTGGCGTGTACGGCATTATCAAACGATGATGCAAACCCGATTTCTGAACCACCTTTCTTACTCGTTCGTTATCAAATTCCTTTCCATTATCTGTGAGTAACTCCTTTATTGTGTGACCCAAAACATTCACTGTGGCGAGGAAATTTTGAAGCTTCTCTTTTCTTTTAAGAAGTAGACTGATCTATACTTTGAAAAGTCATCTTTGAAGTCAACGAAGTACTTAGCACCACCAAGTGATGACACTGGCATGGTACCGCAAATATCAGCATGCACCAGATCACCAGGACGCTCCGCTTTTACTTGTCGTTGTCCAAAACTAAGTCTGTGTTGCTTCCCGTACATGCAAGCTTCACAAAATTCGTTACTCATTTTATTGGAAATATTGATTCCACGTTCCTTTAAGAAACTTTGTACGTGTTTCTTACTCTGGTGTCCAAGCCTTTCATGCCATACCTGTAAGGTATTTTCCTCGGACGCTAGATTCACTTCTACTGGAGACTTTGGTAAGACTACTCAGAAATGCATGTAGTATAACCCATCTCTCCTCTCACCAGTAGCAACAATTTCCGAATTTCTAAGTATAAGGCAGCTTTTGTTGTCTAACTGTGACCGCATACCATTATCCACCACGGAAATTAACGAAAAAAGATTTCGACCAGCTTCAGGTAAGTACCAGACATTTTTCAGGTAATTTCTCACAACTTTTCCCTTGACGTACATGTCAACATCAATATTATCCTTCCCTACAGCTGTCATGTGCTGCTTATTACCAACAAGCACATACTGTGGAGTAGTAAAATCTTCAAAAGTTGAAAACCATTCCTTACGGTTAGTTATATGTTGAGTTGCACCGGAGTCCGCAATCCAAACATCATTTTCTTTCATACTTGACAACCTAGATGAAACGCCGACAAATGCAGACTGAGCAGGTTCTTTTAGCTTGCTTTTTGGACAGTCCCGCTTTAGATGGCCTTTTTCGAAGCATCGGTAACAAGTAGGACCTGCCTTTTTCTTCTTTTGCTTTTCTCCTCCATTATTTGGTGGTCCCTGTTCTACATTTTTGTTGAATTTGCAGCAGTAGTGGTTGGTGCAGAAGCAGAAGAGCAGCTCAAAATAATAGATTTATTAAGTCTAGTAAAAATATGTGACAACTCAAAGAGTAATTGACAAAAGTAAAAGTAGCAGGTGGCACCTTCTTGATTCATTCTATAACATTAAGTTTTCATCTCCAACAATTTTCATCCGTTTTCTAGTTATTCGCAAATAATACAAATTTTCTTGTTTGCAGATAATTTTATCTTCTAGAATTGTAACATAAGTAATTAGACTAATATTGTATAAAGCAATAAGGTTCAGATTATCTCCCATTCTGGTCTATTATAAATTGAATTTGTTCACGCGGGCAATTTCAATACCCTTACCTTACATCCCTTACATAAAAACGTAGAAGGCTTTCGAACAGGTACCCTAGTGTCTGTAACTACTTGATAAATTGTGGAATTAATTGAAATATTACTTTAAAATTTCAAAATTAAAATTTATTCAAACTTTCCGTAATTTCGAGTTCTTAAAATCGCTAAAGATGAAAAAGGAAAGTGAAAGAGGAGGGCATTTTATACATGCACTGGTGCTTTTAAATTTATCAACTTTAAAATTTTAAATACAAGGCCTCCTTTTTTATGTCGCCATAAGAAAGACGATGAAATTCCGGTTCAAAAAATGTATTCACAGTTTCTGCCATTTCTGCGGAAAATAGAGAAAAAATTCGTTCTTATTAAAAAGAGCGAGCTCACAGTGTATGACGAAAATTGCATTTTTGACAAAAATGAGGCAGAATATTAACCTTAAAAAAAAGATGTTGTCAAATGTGATATATTGTAATAATAATAATAGACATTTATTTGACCATTAAAGGTACAAAAAGGGTGGGAAATCAGTATATTTTTTCTTTCCTGCCCTAAAAAAACATGTAACAACAATACAAAAACGCCTAAAATTTTAAACCAACAATAATCACAACTTTTCTGCTTTTCAAAACAGATCAGTTTCAGTGCGTTCTTTAAACTGTACAATGATGAGGATTCATGAATCAATTTGTAATATTTATTTAGCAGTTTAGCGCCAATATATTTAAAACTATGCTCCAACTTTGATGTGTTATGGAATGGTATATCAAACAAATGACACGATCTTAAATATGATGTCGTTATTTGACAGACAATGGCGAAACTAGTCACAGACGAGAGGTCTAAAAATTTTTCTGTTGAATTGACTACTATCTATACAGAAATCAAAGATCCGTCACGCAATGGGGAGGTTTCAGCCGCTTCTCTGCTGCCCATTTTTTCCATTACCACTGTAAAGTACTAAAATGAGCTTAAGTAGTAGGTTGTATGTTCAATAAAAAACATCAGGTAGGCTATGGACTTCTTAAGCAGAGCTGTTGCATATTAGCACTCCTAACCTCACAATTCCAATGTGAGATATTTCGTATGAATTTATGAATTAGCACTCACTTGATTTCACTGTTTTAATTAAATTTGCAATAATTAATTCAAATTTAGTTTGCACTTATACTGAATATGTCCCTTTTCATGCCGGAGATCCGGGGAGCATTTATTATATTTTTTCGTGTCACAAAACAAATACAAAAATTGTTATAAAAAGGACTGATTTGGCGCAGTTTTTAAATTGCAGCAAATGCAACTAGATGTAAAATGTAAACAAACTAAGAAACAAACTAGGTTCTGTGTGCAGAGAACCGAACTGGCAAATGACAGTTAAACGTTTTGAAATTTGACATCGCGCACGTCATAACGGAGCCATCGAAAACTGATCAATGTAGGAAACATATTGAAAGACATGAGCTGATTCTGGGCCTAGAAATCTTTCACGTTTAGGCTGAAACTTTTGAACGAATCGATGGATTAAAAAAATTCTTGCATTAGTTTACAGATAATTTCAAATTCTTTCAAATGATGTATCACAAAGGGCCCTAATGTAATTTAAAATTTGACCATGTAGGGCGCTAGAGTTGAACAAATATCAGCAGCGTTAGATTGGAATGAAATTAGCTTTCAAACGATGTATCACAAGTGGGGGTTGCCATTTAAAATTTTTTTAGGGGGTGAGTTTTGAAATTTCGCCAAGCATGGATTTAAGTGTCCCCCTCTAAATAAAAATCGACCTGTCCGAGCGAATTTTCATATTTTATTTGGTTTACGAAATATTTGAGGTGGCTCCTTTTCATTGGAACGCTCTGTAGCAACGGTACCATTTCTTCTAAACTTTTTTTGCTTATATGTATAATCGAAATTGTGGTAAGTTTCCTTAAGATCGCATGTTGAATTTTCTTGGATTGAAACTTTTAATCGGGCTATTGAATCAATTCCAAATTTAAACGAGGGCTTTAGAACAATGGTAAGAATAATCTGTGAAATTTTCATTAACTTGGTACCACTTTTACTTCCTTAATTAGAAGCAGCTAGAGATGAGGTACCAACCAATAGACCTATCTCATCTTCCTGAGATGTGGTACCAATTTACATTTGTTAAATACCTTTCATACCTAAGAGTTAAGTCAAATTTCTTGAAGACGACTTTACCTACCCGCAGAAAACAATAAATTGCTTGTTCTGCTCAGGGGAAATTATGATAAAGCGGCAATAAGAAGAAGCAATCATAACCACAAAGTAAAGGTATAAAGAGATTCGAGGAGATGAATTGAAAGTTATTCAACTATTTGGAATTAATCTGATCCGGCGCGGCGCGGCGGTGGCTTTTCCGCACAAAGCGAACTGCAGCAATATCAGGAATTATGAAAGGGCGCAGACTTGGGTAAATGCCCGCGGCTGTTTTATGATGAATGTACATATTCCGAGGGCTAATATCGGTCTTATAATGCGGTTAGAAAAGGATGTAAGCGTGGCGAATTCGCAGGAATGTGTCAGAAGCAGGATTAATGTCCTCCACGATGGAAAGAAGAAACGCAGCGATGTCTGTTCGGTGAAATTATACCGAATTGAATATGTTATTTTTAAGGGTGGGGTTCAAATTCATAGTAGAACTGTTTTGAAACGCTGGCGGTTATAATGCTCTCATATTGTTTGAACACAATGTCGTTCAATGTGAAGATTATGGCCTCATAAACTCTCGACATTCGACGCGACGTTACATTTAAACGGCCCAGAGCAAGATGCCGACACAATAATGCGCAATCGATGCTGTAGACTACCGACAAAGTCGACAATTTATACACAATTTTGTGTAAAAAAAAAATCACTGGAAATCCGTCACTCCTGCTTTTAATCCCTGCACTTGCATATCACGGCCAGTTTGTCAAATGCCGGGGGTAAATTCAACAGACGTGCATTCTTTGTGAAACATGCATGTAACAACGCATCAGGAAAACTGAGTTATTGGCGCTTGAATATGGGAATTGCAATTTTTAGCCTCCTGTGTTTCAGCATGTTTATTGTTTACCTACATTTAGTTTACATTTAAATTTTTCTCGTCCATTCTTATTGTTACATTTCTCAATACAGACGACATATCTTCTGGAAAAAGAAATTTCATTATAATAGCCCTAGTTGAAAAGTTCCCAAGAGTGACCATGGTTACGATGGGGATATGACCAAACATTTTGAGAATATGCCGATGACCAAGGGCATATACCCATGGTAGCTTTGATGGACCCATGAGCACCTACAATGTGCCCATAGGCACATGGGTTCGAAATGTGCACATACTGGGTATGTGACCAAGGTGAGGTCGAAGTTTTGGGAACGTACCCATGACCCACAAACTCACCTCTTGGGTACTCATGGTACATGAACATAATGTGCACTGCAAGTCCCCTTATGAATCGTAACCATATTTGAATATAAGCCCACCATAATTTGCAATAGTTTTCTAAGATTACCTATCTTATGCATATATTTTGCTTCGTGATCAAGATATCGAAAAAGTTCATAAGAATAAATCGTTTACAATCATGTATTGACCACATATGCCAAGTTCCAATTCAGAATTCGCTTCTTTAATTTTAGAAAAATCAGGAAACGTCTCAATTTACAAAAACTTGAATTGCTGATTTTGATTTAAAGCGGTTACATGAGGTCAAAGTTGACTACTGAACAACTTTTACTTAAATATTTTTTTCGATATCTTCAGCGTAACTGGACAAAATCGAAAAATTCTTTTAGAGAATTCAAAATTCTAATTTGTAATTAAAATTCGGCAAAGGAAGTCAAAATCGGATTGCAACATTTTATTCCAATAAATTTTTTCGATATCTTGATCGCGACGTAATTAAAATATTGAAAAATATAATGGTCCTATACACGAGGTTGCCTCAGTAGGAGTTGACCAATTGAGAATAAGGTCAGATATCTACACTCGAGTGCAAGTGAGTGTCAACGATTTGTCAAAATTAGTAAACGATTCCAATGTATTTCCATTCGCCATTGCATACCTACTCGTTTTGACAAATCGTCAACATTCACTTGCACTCGAGTGCACCTCAAAAGATGCATCTCATAAAGGGTCTACATCAGCAGTACAAAAATCTATATCCCTCCTCTAAAAGTAACCAAAATATGACACGGTGCCCATCTAAAACGACACAGTGTAGGTACTTATTATGTATAAAGGTTATATTCCATGTGCGATATATCGCACCTTTTCTGGGAGATATCGCGATTTTTGGGGAGTTTTCTTGAATTCTTTAGTGAAATCCGTCAATATCTAGTGGAATACCCTAGAAATCGCGATATACCTGTCTTAAAAAGATATGCGAATAATCGCACATGGAACATGACCTTTATTGGAAAAAAGTACCTACATACCTATATTTTAATCCGAATTATTATAATTTAGTTAATGCCGGGGGTAACGCCAATAGTTCAACCCCGTAGATCCTAGACACCAATTTCTGCCAATAATAAACATGAATAAGAATACCACATTTAACGTTTTATAATCGTTCATAACTGAATTCCTGCATTCGTCGTTTTAAAATAGCCGCCGAGTAAGCAGGAGTGTCACGTGGTCAGAACAACCAACGCTTGTTAAGTGCCGTGACCATGGTGACCAACGCGAGACATCCAGTGATTCAGTGTTTCTGTTTTATATTATTATATTTAATGTGATTTTAACGGAAAACGAGTGGAAACTTGATGTAAACGTGCGTGGAAATGGTGGAAATAGTTAGAAAGGTAGAATTTTTCAAAGGGAGTGCCAATATTGAGGAAGATTAAGGTAAGCATGTGTGAGGTTATGTTTAAGAAGTCGGATGTATTTTCTCTTGAATTCTCCTCTTGTTCCCCGCTTTTCGCTTAATAAAATTAGCTTGAATGTCTTTTTAGAAAGTACCGTCTTGGGAAACAAATGTAGGGGGTCATGCGGATTACACCAATAATTGGACCTGGGAAAAAGTGCTTAATTTTTTGGGGCACTTCTGAAACAACTTAAGAAACATTTTTGATGTGAACGTGCTAAATGAAATGTTATGGGAATATACTTCTGAAATGTTAATAACTGGTAAAGACTACTTTAAGGGCCGATTTCATAATAAACGTTAAAGGTCCTTTAAAAGTGACAAATCGGGAGCAGCTGTTTTGAAATGGTACTAGAGGCAAGGACACTTGATATTTGATTATGAAATCGGCCCAAAGTTACTGAATTGATTATTAAAAGTATTCCGTTGTTTCATCTTCAAAATTAAAGTTTCCTTTAAACATATTTTGGCTTAGCAATATTTGAAAATAACTACTGCCGATTAGTTATCAAACCGCCTTTAAAGTTGACTTTAGCTGGGGATATGTCTTGAATTTTCACTTTATAGGAATTTTTCATTACCACATAATTTCAGATTCTGAGAAGTTACATCCTGGCAGCAGAAATTATTCCATGATCGATATACTATCAAATACCAATAAAACAATCTGCACTTGTGAGTACGTTCATACCATCTGGAGGTATTCGTCGACATCGGCAAAAGAAATAGGACACCCATGAGTAGATGACCATTCCTCCACCCCTGGCAAAATTTGGGCACTCATGGTCACGTTCCCACAGGTATTTTTGGGCATATTCTCTTGGACAGGTGACCATGGGCAGATTCTGCACACCCATGGGTACTTGCCTATGGGGATGTACCCAAATATATCTCGTGCCCATCCATGGGCACATTTTGGACACCCATGGGCACGTACCTATGGGGATATAACCAAGAATCCCATGGTCATGAGCCCTTGGGCACCTTTGGGTTATATCCCCATAGGTACGTGCCCATGGGTGTCCAAAATGTGCCCATGGATGGGCACGTGACTATGGGGATATACCCAAAGGTGCCCAAGGGCTCATGACCATGGGATTCTTGGTTATGTCCCCATAGGTACGTGCCCATGGGTGTCCAAAATGTGCCCATGGATGGGCACGTGACTATGGGGATATACCCAAAGGTGCCCAAGGGCTCATGACCATGGGATTCTTGGTTATATCCCCATAGGTACGTGCCCATGGGTGTCCAAAATGTGCCTATGCCCATGGTCATGTACTCATGGGTGTATTTTCTTTGAGTGACCATGGGAACATTTCAACTAGGGAGGTACCTAATATATACGAATTAATTCGGGTGAACGTGTGGGCCAATTTCTAGGACCGTATCTTCAATTTATCTCGCATTACATTGAAGATTAAAACCAATCATCCTGGTTTCTTCTACTTTGTACTTGCCCGCGTCTCCTGAGTGTTGATTCTTGCTGGTGTTCTTATTTTTTTATTTTCTCTTGGATTTTCCTCTACATTCAATAGTTGGTGGTGTTTTTGTACTTCCTTGACCGAGAAATTTCTTCTGAATGTCGTCGTCTACTTTTTCTTTGAACAATTCTTCAGTTATATATTTCTTCATTGATTGGAAGACGGTAGACGTTATGGAATAAAGAGAGCTTTGCCGCTTTGAAATGAGAACTAGGACGGTTTCATTTGTCCGATCTAAAATGATCTCTTTTCATATGTATATATTTTCATAACAATCGTATAAAAACTTGATCTCTGCACACTTTTATTTTTCGCACGGAAACTGCGGAGTTATTTATGCAATAAGTGGGAAAAATAAATGATTTCCATACGCGTGTGCTGATTGTCGTATTACGTGTTGTGTTACATACAAGATCTTTCATAACTTATAGTTCGAAAAATTTAAAAACTACTTATCGTTAATATAATTAATCTGCAACTTCCCTGCCGAAAATGTTCAGGGATCAGGGAAATTAAATGTTTCTGCCTAAGCAAAGAAAAAAATGGGCAGCTACGGAAACGGCTAAAACCTCCCCACTTGGTGAATAACCCAATCCAATCACCAATAAATTTCAATCCTCATTCTCTAAGTGTTTCGGAAGTTTTTCAAAATTTCTATTACCTATTTATTGCCAAAAGGGCACTAAGTTTAATTGCATTTTTGGAAACAACCTTTCATGTGCTGATAAAACAAATGGTACTTATAGTGATCTTTCATAAATAAAATGCCAAAAAGGCACTTGTTATTGGCCGATTGCCCCCAAAATTAGGTAAATTTTCCTACTTGCTATACCTAAATTTTACTCCACCAACTTTAAACCGTTTTCTGGGATTTTTCAAACTCTTATCTCTGGTACACTTTCAAAGAGCCATAGCGGCCGATCCTTATGTCCTGCAAAGTTTTGCCCCATTAGGGAGTTGCTTCTTTTTAACGGAGGAATAGCATATTAAAATTTCAAAAAAAAAACGCCAGAGAGCCAGGATCCTATATTCAGGTGCAAGGTTATTTGCCCTTTACTTTCAAAGCAATCGTAAAAAGATTTTATAAACCACACTTTATTGGAGAGAGAATTATAAGGGATCGTTTGGAACAAAAATTAAGCTTGGACATTTTTTTCAGGAAAAAGTGGCAGTTAGACCAACCGTGCTTCGTTGGTCACCATTGGGATCTCGGAAACCGAGTTGGAAAATCGGTTAAATTAGAAAAAAGTTGCCCCTTTTTGAGGGTGATTAAGATATTCGATATCTTGATTCGTTCCCGAGTTATCCTAAAAAAACTGAAAGCTGAAATTTTAAAGCAAAATTTATAGGTTTCTAACAGTATGGTCTCCGAGACCCCAATGGTGAGCAACGAAATAAGCACCATCCTGTATAACCATATATTTTTATTACGTTGATAGCTGATTTTTTTCAAAGTCGAAAGCTTTAGTGACATTTTTTTGAAAAATATCATTTTAGGGCCTTTTTGGCGCTACCTCCCAAGTTACTGAAGATCTTGAGATGAAATTTGGCACACATTCAGTGGGAATTTGTAGGCGACGCTCATTAAATTTTGAGCCAAATAGGGATCGAAATAATTCGAAGCCCCTTCAGGGGTCGCGAAAAGAACAATACTTATGTAACTGAACATTTTTATTATTTAATTCGATATCTGTTTTTTATTATTTTTTACTATTCTTTGGTTCCGTTTTTGCTCCCCGGTGCTTTGTTGCGACTCTGTTGCCAAGTGGACATTGAACTGCCTTTGAAAATATTTAATTTTTTTCTGAACATATTAACAATGTGATTCAAAAAAGGCCGTATGCATCATGAAACGTATTTTTAACCTCCCCAACCCCATCACAATTTTAAAAAAATGGGAGGTTACTGCAATCACTAAAATTTTCGAATTCGAGATAAGACCGGATCTATACGTTTTGAGGTCTCAGGAACCCAAAAAAGTGGTTTTTAAAATGTGTCTGTGTGTATGTTCGTACGTACGTACGTACGTTTGTACGTTCGTACGTTCGTACGTACGTTTGTAAACACGCCACAGCCAAAAGTGCTAGACCGATTTGGCTGAAATTTGGTACGTAGGCATCTCATAACCCGACTTAGATCTGAAAAGCTTTTGGAGCCAATCGTGCAACCGGAAATGCCATTTTGGCACATCAACTTTTAAATTTTAAATGCAAACCCCCATTTTTCACGTCGCCATAAGAAAGGCCTTCAAATTCTGCTTCTAAAAATGTATTCACTCTTAGTGCCTTTTTGACAAAAATTGAAATATTCGGGATTTTTAACGTACTTTAAAAGCACGATACAGCCGAAACCTCTGAACCGAGTTGGCTGAAATTTTGTACATGGAGACTGTATTATACGCCGAAGAGCTAAAAAATGTTTGGAGGTAATCGACCCACGGAAAGTGCCGTTTTGGCACATCAATTTTCAATTTTAAATATACTCTCAAAACAACTTTTTTAAAAATTTATTGTCAGAATCAAGAAGGTCTTCAAATATTTGTTCTAAATAAGATAAAATTCATTCTCATTTACTGCCCTTTGGATAAAAAAAAATTGAATTTTGTAGCAAGACTAAAAACACATTATAGCCCAAATTACTGGATCGATTTGACTGAAATTTGGTACATGGAGATTGGGTAATCCGTTGAAGACCTGAAAGGCTTTTGGAAGCAATTGGTAAACGGGAAGTGCCATTTAAGCATATCAACTTTAAATTTTAAATACAAGGCCTTCTTTTTTTATGTCGCCATTAGAAAGACGATCAATTTCTGGTTCTAAAAAAGTATTCACTGTTTCTACCATTTCAGTGGAAAATAGAGAAAAAATTCTTTCTCATTAAAAGGGATATTAACCTTAAAAGGAATTTTTTTTTGTTGAATTTTCTGTTGAACTGACTACTATCTACACAGAATATAAAGATCCACGCGATGGGGAGGTTCCAGCCGCTTCTCTGCTGCATTTTTTTAATTTACTATTAGATTAACAAATTTTCCCATATTTCGCAGTAGTTCCGAAATCGGATGCATTTCCTAACTAAAATTGGTGGGTAACAATATTTTTCGTACGGGATTATGAAATACTCTATTAAAAAGCCAACGAAAGATGTATATCAATGCGATGTGTGTCCCTGTAGATGTTTACCTTGTTAATGTGTATGTAGGGGCGAGCTGAATTTACTGGTGGAGTCGGGTGCAGATTTTATAAATCTGCACCTAGTAGTAGTGCCTCCGCAGACGCACAGTGGTGTTAAAAAGACGAAATTATGAAAATTGGCCGTACATAATTAAACAGTAGAGAGTTAACAAAAAAACATCATATTTGCGAAGTAGGTATGTAGAATTAGCACTAAGGGGTTTGAAAAAGGGAATGAGAAGTCCAAGGTAATGAAAAAAGGTGATGAAAAGTCAAGAGGAATGAAAATGAAGTGTGGATTAAGTAGAATTACGAAATAAAACACTAAAATAACCAAATCATGCAATTAAAACTTTTGTGGGGGTTGAAATAAGCACTTATACCTACCTATTGCGAAGGAAACTGAAAAATTGTAAAAGGTAAACTGAATCCCAAATGCGTTCAATTTTATAACCGTCGAAAAACGAAATTATGCGAATTTTGCAAAATTAGCACTTAGGGGGTTGAAAAATCGTAAAGGTGGATGAAAAATCAAAAGGTATCAGGATTAACCGTGGCTAAGTAAAATTACGGAAAATAACACCAAATTAACCCAATTATGTAAATTTAGCATTTGAAGACTTGAAACATTGCGAAGGGGGATGAAAAAAGTGAAAAATTTAATCATCATCCAAATGGGTTCAATTTATTACAGAAGAAAAACGAAAATATCCGAATTTGGCAAAACTAACACCTAGGGGGTTGAAAAATTGTAAAGGGGGATGAAACGTCAAAGTGGATGAGAATTAATCGTAATTAAGCAGAATTACAGAAAATAACACGAAAGTAAACCAATTATGCAAATTTAGATTTTGGGGGTTGAAATGTTGCGAAGGGGGTTGGAAAAGTGAAAAAGATAAACATAATCCAATTGAGTTCAATTTATTACCGAAGGAAAACTAAATTATGTGAATTTTGCAAAATAAACACTTAGGGGGTTGAAAAATTGTAAAGGGGGATGAAAAGTTAAAAGGGATGAGAATTAATCGTAATTAAATAGAATTACAGAAAATAACACGAAAATAAGCCAATTATGCAAATTTGACTTTTGGGTCGAAAAAGTGAAAAAGGCAAGAACAATTCATAAGGCAAAACTGCTAGTAGAGTCTACGGGCGCAACAAACTCGTCTAGAAAAGAATTTCGTGTGCACAGCCAAGACAAAAGCTACGACCTATTACAAAGGGTTCCTTACATATCAGAGATAAGATAACGAGAGGTCGTACAATAGGTTAGGTGGTATATAAATGAGGTAGGGGTGAAAATGTAATTTTTTCACCAAAAAATGACTTTATGTCAATCGGTTCTATGTTAAAACTGCTTTCCATCGGTTATAACTAAATACAGATTTTGAAAAAGGAAGGCTGAGAAATTAATTGTTTTATGTTACTAAACACGTCGAAATACATGGTTATTCCTAAACCACCCGATATTTAAAGTGGCGTTTACTCTCAATTCTTGAAATGCGCTGTCTCTCAAATGCTTTCTTAAATCATAAGTCGAAAACCCCGAGATTTACCGAAAAAATTACAAATATAAATGTTTTTGAGTTAGATCTCCTCTTTCCAATGGTTTTTGTCTTATTAAGATTGATTGAATAGATTTCGAGAAAAATGCAATAAAGTGCAGTGTTGCACAACGGCTCGCCGCTCGGCGGACCGACACACGGAGATGCGACGAAGGTTCAATATAGCAAGGTCGTACATACGATTATAGAACTAATGCGCTTTCGAGGTATAATATTGTCACGCGGACCTGAAAAATTATATTAAGTACCTATTTAAAAAGTTTTTTTGTCTTTTTCTGTTCATAGGGGTTTTTGAAGAATCATTTAATGTTTTATAACTCGAAATGGACGTTAATGGACAAAATACACGAAATTAAACGATTCATATTAGAAGAAAATTTTAATTGAATTTGTGAGTAAAAAATTAGGAACCGAATTTGATAGTAATTAATAAATGTTTGAAATCAAGAACTATAATAAGCTTATTCAAAAACATATCTATAAGCAAGTTTCATTTGAAAAAATGCAGCAGTGAAGCGGCTGGAACCTCCCCATCGCGTGGATCTTTGACTTGGGTTTCTAGTGGAATTAGCAAAGAAAATGTATGACTGGTTTCCATGATGGTTTTAGAACTTTTTTAGAACACACAAATTGAAACATTCATTAGAGAAAAGTAGGTACAAGTAAGTCCTTTTTAGGCAGTTCTAAAACCGTCGTTGAAACCAGTCTTATACAATTTCTGTGCTAATTCGGCTAGAAACACAAGTCAAAGATCCACGCGATGGGGAGGTTCCAGCCGCTTCACTGCTGCATTTTTTTTTGAAACCAGAATTTGAAGACCTTTCTGATGGTGACAATAAATCTTTCAAAAACTTGTTTTGGATGGTTAAATAAGTGAATAATTTAAAGTTGGACATTGGTGTGCCAAAACGACACTTTCCGTGGGCCGATTGAATCCAAAATTTATTCAGCTCTTCGACGTGCAATACAATCCTCATGTGCAAAATTTCAGCTAAATCGGTTCAGGGGCTTGGGCTGTACCGCGATTTTAAAGTCCGATAAAAATCAATTTTTTTTTAATTTTTGGTCAAAAGGGCACTGAGAGTGAATACATTTTTAGAAGCAGAATTTGAAGGCCTTTCCTATCGTGACGTGAAAAATGGGGGTTTGCATTTAAAATTAAAAAGTTGATGTGCCAAAATGGCATTTGTAGTTGCGCGATTGGCTCCAAAAGCTTTTCAGATCTAAGTTGGGTTATGAGATGCCTACGCACCATATTTCAGCTAAATCGGTCTAGTAGTTTTGGCTGTGGCGTGTTTAAAAAACGTACGTACGTACACACACACAGACACATTTTGAAAACAGCTTTTTTGGGTTCCTGAGACCCCAAAACGTGAAGATCTGGTGCTATCTCAAATTCGAAAATTTTAGTGATTGTAATAACCTCCCATTTTTTAAAAATTGTGATGGAGTTGGGGAGGTTAAAAAATACAATTTTGCTGTAGTACTTATCACATATCCATCGCTGACATCAGAAGAATCGCTATCCAAAGAGGTATTAACGCGTTTAATGTCAAGAATACCTGATGATGGAACAGAACTATTATGACAAGAAGATGGTCTTGCCATACACTTACAAGAACCAATGCACTTTAAATTTCTCTTCCTGCACGAACAATATTTTTAACAACCTAAAATGGGAAGGTTTATTAATTAGTTCTTTCTTAAAATTGTTGCCGTACCTTTTACACATTTACATGTTGTGAGAATCGGTTACATTGGGCAAAATCGGTTGTGGCCCCAAACTATGCAACCAAACCAATGTTTGGTAGTTATTTGGATGCGGCAAAAAGGCACTTTGGAACGTATACCTGCAGTATTACCATTTGTTAAACCATGTCGGAAGGGGTAATCCTTCAAAAGATACCTTAAACAATATGTAACAATTTATAATTAGTGTATATACGAAAAGTGAAGATATAACCAACATCAACGAGTTACGTGAAATATTAGCAAGTTCCAAGTCTTTAAATAAATTACCTCCGACTAGAGCAAGTTGGTGCAACATTCACTTAGAGTGCACTACCAAACATTGGTTTGGTTGCATAGTTTGGAGCCCCAACCGATTTCGGCCAATGTAACCGATTCCGGCTGGAAAGTAGAAGACAATAAAATTATACCGGTCTTTAACAACAAAGAACCAAGTTTTCCCGACACCAGCCCGTTTCTCACATGTAAATGTGTAAAAGGTACTGCAAAAATTTGGAGAAAGAACTGATTAATAAACCTTCCCATTTTAGGTTGTTAAAAATATTGTTCGTGCAGGAAGAGAAATTTAAAGTGCATTGGTTCTTGCAAGTGCATGGCAAGACCATCTTCTTGTCATAATAGTTATGTTCCATCATCAGGTATCCTTAACATTCAACGCGTTAATACCTCTTTGGACAGCGATTCTTGTGATGTCAGCGATGGATAGGTGATAAGTACTATAGCAAAATTGCATTTTTTTCAAATGAAACTTGCTTATAAAGTCCGTTCATTTTCTATAGCAGAACTAAAATTTTTATGGAACTGCACAAGTGTACGACCCTAATTTGTAAGGGAGTGTACTTTTGACAATTTGATCGTTTAGCGGGAAAGCAAAAACAACCCGAATTTTCTAGGGTTTATTTTGATTGTTAGCAGCTTGCAGTGTCACATCAGATAAACGTACCTGAGGCTTTTTCGTGAATATTTTTCTTTGCACTTTACTCAAAACTCCACTAACACAAAGGCGATTTTGGGCCAATTCAGAGCAATGACGTATCGCATTGAAAACGGTTCTACCAACTCACCTGTTGGTAAAATTCCTTGGAAAATTTCCTCATGCCAACCTAAAATTCAAATTTTGACGTTCTGTCACTTCAATAGAAAATGAAGAGAGAGTAGATATGTTTTTGAATAAGCTTATTATAGTTCTTGATTTCAAACATTTATTAATTACTATCAAATTCGGTTCCTAATTTTTTACTCACAAATTCAATTAAAATTTTCTTCTAATATGAATCGTTTAATTTCGTGTATTTTGTCCATTAATGTCCATTTCGAGTTATAAAACATTAAATGATTCTTCAAAAACCCCTATGAACAGAAAAAGACAAAAAAACTTTTTAAATAGGTACTTAATATAATTTTTCAGGTCCGCGTGACAATATTATACCTCGAAAGCGCATTAGTTCTATAATCGTATGCACGACCTTGCTATATTGAACCTTCGTCGCATCTCTGGGTGTCGGTCCGCCGAGCGGCGAGCCGTTGTGCAACACTGCACTTTATTGCATTTTTCTCGAAATCTATTCAATAAATCTTAATAAGACAAAAACCATTGGAAAGAGGAGATCTAACTCAAAAACATTTATATTTGTAATTTTTTCGCTAAATCTCGAGGTTTTCGACTTATGATTTAAGAAAGCATTTGAGAGACAGCGCATTTCAAGAATTGAGAGTAAACGCCACTTTAAATATCGGGTGGTATAGGCATAACCATGTATTTCGACGTGTTTAGTAACCTAAAACAATTAATTTCTCAGCCTTCCTTTTTCAAAATCTGTATTTAGTTATAACCGATGGAAAGCACTTTTAACATAGAACCGACTGACATAAAGTCATTTTTTGGTGAAAAAATTAAATTTTCACCCCTACCTCATTTATATACCACCTAACCTATTGTACGACCTCTCGTTATCTTATCTCTGATATGTAAGGAACACTTTGTAATAGGTCGTAGCTTTTGTCTTCGCTGTGCACACGGACTGAACGATATGCTTCCAGTTTCACCACACTATGCGCGAATTTTACAAAATTAACCAGCGGAAATCACCCGAAAAAGAAGCGGTCTGGGTAAATTTTGCTCTTTGAGGGTTCACATATCATGAAAGGGGTTGAAAAATTGTGGATGGGTCAAAAATTAATGAAAATCACTTTAAATTAATAACAAATTAGAAGAAAGCAAAAAAAAAATAAATGAAATATATTTACTCCGCTTGCTAGGGCTTAGGGGTTGTTAGTAGCGTAGGGGTTGGTTTTAGGATGAAGACTCATAAGACTTTTTTCAATGGTTGACCGAAATCTATTGAACCCCATAATTTTATTCCACCACTTACATGAAAAAATTTCCAGTTTCAACCCTTAAATTTCATCCCCCTTGTTAGATATTAATGAAAATTTGCCCATCCGCCTACAGTGGCGCTGTAAATTACCACATCAAATTTAGCCCTGATACGTTGAGCAGTTTTTGAGTTCTCGCATTTTTTTGTTTCGGCATGTTAGGGGGTTGTACCGCCTTTAAGGGTCGTTTTTCGCGAATGATGAATATGACCTTTTTTGTACCATCAATAGAAAGCTTTCGAATGGTAATATTTTCAACTATACATTCTTCATTGAAAATTCGAGTTTCCACCCCTAACTTTCACCCCCTTCGATAATTTTCTCCTAAAATTCGATCTTCCCTTCTCGAAGATGCAGTGTGTAAGATGTCACAGTTTCGCAGAAGATATTGCTTCTCTGTGTCAAATTACAGGGCTTTATGGACGTTTCAACCCCTAAACTCCAACCCCCTATTTCACCACCCCCACGTGCCCTAAAGGAAGTTGTGTTTTCAATTTCACCACCCTAACGCAATTCGTTTAAAAATTAAGGTAATTTGTAGATTCATGTTTTCAACACCTCATGATTTCACCCCTTTATGATTTACAGGGGTGAGTTTATTTTTCCGGTGTGACATAACTCCTTGCGTATTTACTGACTTCAGTTGTTCATAAATAAACCAATAGGGTTTCAGAAAAAATAAATAAAATATAATTATCGACTTGCAAAGAGTTAGGGGTGGTTAATGGCCCAGGGGTGGGTTTTAGATTGAAAACTCATAAGACCTTTTTTCAATAGTTGACCGAAATCTATCGAACCCCGTAATTTTAGGCTACCATTTACTTGAAGAAATTTCAAGTTTCAACCCTTAAATTTCATCCCCTTTGTTAGATATTTTTGAAAATTTGTCCATCCACCTATAATGTCACTGGAAATTCACAAACCAAATTCTGCCTTGATACGTTGAGTAGTTTTTGAGTTCTCGTATTTTTGTGTTTCTGCATGTTAGGGGTTGTAGCGCCTATAAGGGTGGTTTTTCGCAAAATATGAATGACACCTTTTTTGAATAATTAATGGAAAGCTATCGAATGACACCAATTTCGACTAGTACTTATTAAGCGGAATTTCGAGTTGCTACCCCTAATTTCCACCCCATTTGTTCGATTTTACGAAAAAACGCATCCCCCACAAGATTTCACCGATATATGTGTGTACGTTGAGTTTCCGACAGCTGCGTGCAACCCTTGCGGAGTTATCATATTTTTTGTGGTTTTCATCCCCTAAATTTCATCCCCCGAAATTGGCACCCCCTCACTTTCAACAGACTTGAAGGTCGAACGTGCATACTAATTTTCAGCAAGATATCTCCACTAGTTCTCGAGTTATTGAAATTAGTAGTTTTTCGGTTTTTCACCCCTAGCTCCCACCCCCTTGGTCCGATATGGCCCAAAAGCAATCCCCGCCTTACTTTTCGGGAGACGAAGCTGCCTACCAAGTTTCAGCTCGATATCTCAATCCGTTCTCAAGTTATCCGACGGACAGACTGAGGAGCGATCGAGCGAGCGAGCGAGCGAATAAGCTAAGACAAGAGTACCTCCGCATTCTGCTACGGCACTAAAACACGCTTCATAATGTCGGTTGGATTTATTATCGCCGAAGGTATGTTTGGTTAAAACGAGGGCGAAATTGTGAAAAGCCAGAGTTTTACCATTGTTTATTTTACTAAGCCATCAGAGTGCGACAAGGGCCTTAGGAAATACGGTTTTTAAACTATTTTTTCTAATTCGGATGCCCACCTTGTTAAAATTTTCAGAAAAAAATTTGATTGACATTTTTAAAGACCGATTCAATGACCGATTGATAGTTATTGGGATTGCTGCTAACCATCGTTGTCTATATTTTACGATGTAAATGTGTTTTCCTGCTCGTATCGGTTGGAATTAGTTGGAATTAGTGCGGGCGCTACTGTTCAAAAATTCTATACCGTGGCACTTTTAATGATTGAAGCAAATGACTACCCACATTCGTTTATGTGATGGATGACCAAGTAATATCCTGGTGGAGGTGAACACTTCCAAGTCCGCGACAGGGGCGTAAAAAGCGGGGGGAGAATTTTGATAATACAGGGTGTAACAGAATTGTGTGAAAAACCACGGAAGCTGATTTGGGGGGTCAAAATAAGACAAAAAGTAAGAATAAGGTTTTGCATTGAAAACCGTCTTTCTCAATTTGTTTAAAAAGTATAATAAGGAATACGTATCTGAAATTTGGAACAGGAACTGCTAGGATTAAGGGCTTTAACCTGAGACTTTTAATTTTATTTGTTTTCATCAGGAACGTACATTCTTGGGGGATTTTAATCAAGTTTTCACACATTTTTTTTCAGTAAGTATTTTTGTCAACATCTGACATACGTCATGATATGCGAAGTATAACAAGAATTTTGAAGTTTACTAGAGATTTTCCTTAATTTTGTAGGTGGAGACTTGAGTTTTTGCTCACTCATAGAACATAGAACTTCATAAGGTGCATCGTTTGAGGTAGTCAACTCGAATGTTAGTTGTAAACCCAGCCTACTACGATATCGCGAATATGACAATTTTTCAATATTTTGCTTCACGATCAAGATATCAAAAAATAGTTATTCGAAAAAGTTGCTCATCAGAATTCAATTTTGGCTACGCCAAGTTTCAAGTCAAAATTTTAATTTTGAAAGGAAAAGTTCAAAAGTCAATTTTTGCAAATTAATGCAAAATTCGCAATTTATTTGTTTTTTAATTCTGCATTTTTCTCGATTTTTTTAAATTAAAAATCTGAATATAGGGGTCAAAACAAGATTGCGAACAATTTGTTATTATCGCATAATTATAGAGAGCGGAATTATATGCCTCAAATTTCACCACCAAAAATTCGTTAAAATATGCAGCGTTTGAAAAACTTTTCAAACCTAAATTTTCTTACACAATCATAACGGGTGGTTACAAAATATTGTGTCATCGTAGGTGGCTTTAAAAACAAAATAATTGAGATTTAGCGCATTTACGGTTGTAGAAAAACAAAGCATTACAACCACCTACGATGGTACAATATTTTGTAACATCCCTGTATATGTAGCATGTACAGGGTATACAGTATACATATAAATATAACCTAAGATAACTTCGAGTACATCTTTTATTCACGAAGACACCAAATAATTGTGCACCTGCGATATTTTTTATTTTAAAAAAACGCTGGAGTTAGGTATATCACAAAATCGCACACGCATACCTACTTGAGCAACAATTTATCAAAATTTTGCTTCTATATTTACACCTTCCCTAATAACATCCCCAATAATAACAATCAATACAATGTGAAAATATTTAAAAAAAATTGACCAGGTAGAACCCTCGATACCCCTTATCGCTGTTACGTGCGTTACTTAAGTTCTTAACTACTTCGAAGAAGGAAAGGGGCTATTAGGCTGTACCTAATCCTAATGGACTATTTCTTTTCTATCTCTTTGAAGAAGGCAAAATTACTTACCTATCACTTGAAAGAATTTTGTTTGTGGCTTGGTCGTTTGAGAATAACTACAAAATATGCTTAGATATGCACAGTACCGCAAAATATGCCAAAATCTTTCAAATATGCGAAAATTAATTAACGCCAATCGACTCTAATTGGACTAATTCGGATAGATACTAAAGGATTTGGTTGTCATATCAAAAAATGCAGCAGAGAAGCGGCTGGAACCTCCCCAACGCGTGGGTCTTTGATTTCAGGGACTTATGTTTAAGATTCTAAAGTTGATATGCCTAAATGGCACTTCCCGTTGACTAATTGCTCCCAAAAGCCTTTCAGCTCTTCAACGGGTCACCTCACCTCCATTTACCAAATTTCGGGCAAATCGATCTACTAGTTTGGGCTATAAAGTGGTTTCAGTGTTATTACAAAATTTCGATTTTTCTACCCAAAGGGTTCTAAATGCGAATAAATTTTGTCTCATTTAAAACCAGAAATTGAAGACCTTTCTGATGGTGACCTCGATAGTGACAATAAATCTTTCAAAAACTTGTTTTGGATGGGTAAATTAGAGAATAATTTTAAATTTCGAAATTGGTGTGCCAAAACGGCACTTTCCGTGGGCCGATTGA
This sequence comes from Pycnomerus fuliginosus, assembly GCA_963924575.1. Classification (NCBI taxonomy): domain Eukaryota; kingdom Metazoa; phylum Arthropoda; class Insecta; order Coleoptera; family Zopheridae; genus Pycnomerus; species Pycnomerus fuliginosus. Next base: position 20,303,646 of record OZ004622.1, read on the forward strand.
ATCCAAAATTTGTTCACCTCTTCGACGTGTAATACAATCCCCTTGTGCAAAATTTCAGCCAAATCGGTTCAGGGGCTTGGGCTGTACCGCGATTTTAAAGTCCGATAAAAATCAATTTTTTTTTATTTTTGGTCAAAAGGGCACTAAGAATGAATGCATTTTTAGAAGCAGAATTTGAAGGCCTTTCCTATCGTGACGTGAAAAATGGGGTATTGCATTTAAAATTTAAAAGTTGATGTGCCAAAATGGCATTTCTGGTTGCACGATTGGCTCCAAAAGCTTTTCAGATCTAAGTTGGGTTATCACATGCACACGTACCAAATTTCAGCTAAATCTGTCGAGTAGTTTGGGCTGTGGCGTGTTTACGAACGTACGTACGTACAAACGTACGAACGTACGTACATACATACAGACACATTTTAAAAACCACTTTTTTGGGCTCCTCAGACCTCAAAACGTATAGATCCGGTCTTATCTCAAATTCGAAAATTTTAGTGATTGCAGTAACCTCCCTTTTTTTTTAAATGGTGAAGTGGAGTGGGGAGGTTAAAATACGTGATATGCAGGTTTCATATTCCGCTCTTTACTCATAAGGGGGTCTACGACTGTGGAAAAATTTATATTCCTACTCCTAGAAGTAACCAAAACACTCAACTGTCTTCATCTTAAGTGAGACACACTGTATAAATCCTCTGAATATAAAGGGTGGTGCTTATTTCGCCATTGGGATTTCGGAAACCACTAACAGTTAGAAAAACGGCTAAATTAGAAAAAAGTTGCGCTTTTTTAGGGTGATTAAGAATCTGTGAAGAATTCTCCGATATCTTGAATCGTCCTGAGTTATAATAAAAAAACTGAAAACCGCAATTTTAAAGAAAAAAAATGCAGCAGTGAAGCGGCTGGAACCTCCCCATCGCGTGGATCTTTGCCTTGGGTTTCTAGTCGAATTAGCAAAGAAAATGTATGACTGGTTTCCATAATGGTTTTAGAACTTTTTTAGAACATACAAATTGAAACATTCATTAGAGAAAAGTAGGTATAAGTAAGTCCTTTTTAGGCAGTTCTAAAACCGTCGTTGAAACCAGTCTTATACAATTTCTGTGCTAATTCGGCTAGAAACACAAGTCAAAGATCCACGCGATGGGGAGGTTCCAGCCGCTTCACTGCTGCATTTTTTTTGAAACCAGAATTTGAAGACCTTTCTGATGGTGACAATAAATCTTTGAAAAACTTGTTTTGGGTGGTTAAATAAGTGAATAATTTAAAGTTGGACATTGGTGTGCCAAAACGGCACTTTCCGTGGGCCGATTGAATCCAAAATTTGTTCAGCTCTTTGACGTGCAATACAATCCCCATGTGCAAAATTTCAGCTAAATCGGTTCAGGGGCTTGGGCTGTACCGCGATTTTAAAGTCCGATAAAAATCAATTTTTTTTAAATTTTTGGTCAAAAGGGCACTGAGAGTGAATACATTTTTAGAAGCAAAATTTGAAGGCCTTTTCTATCGTGACGTGAAAAATGGGGGTTTGCATTTAAAATTAAAAAGTTGATGTGCCAAAATGGCATTTCTAGTTGCGCGATTGGCTCCAAAAGCTTTTCAGATCTAAGTTGGGTTATGAGATGCCTACGCACCAAATTTCAGCTAAATCGGTCTAGTAGTTTTGGCTGTGGCGTGTTTACAAACGTACGTACACACACACAGACACATTTTGAAAACCGCTTTTTTGGGTTCCTGAGACCCCAAAACGTGAAGATCTGGTGCTATCTCAAATTCGAAAATTTTAGTGATTGTAGTAACCTCCCATTTTTTTTAAATTGTGATGGAGTTGGGGAGGTTAATAATATCTTCATAATAGTTGATGTGAATCAAATGAAACCTAGAACTTTTGACATACATTTTCTAGGTTTTCTAAATTCATCCCGGGATCAACTTTTCTTTTTCTTACGCCTGCCATATTTTATTTTAATACCATGGGATACAGAAGAAAATGGCTGTTTTGACAGATCGTCAAAGTTTGAAATGTAGTAATAATAATCAAATAATCAGCTTGTTTCGGTGAAAAACAATTGCAAAAATGTACACCGCTTTTCCAACTTCTTGACAAACAATTGAATTCAACAATAATAGTAGGATACATCTTGGCATTGTATGACTTAAGCTTTGAAATGTTTTTTTTTCAAAAAAGCCCAGGTTTTCTACATTTTTGAAAATCCAATTTTTTTGTGCGTCTAGTGGGGTTAAAATCCAATATGGCGGCCACAAGGAAAAGTAAAATTGACTGTCGTCATTCAAGATCTAGAAGGCCTAGAAAATCTCTGTCAATGCCATTGAATTGACAGCTGTCAAAATACAAAAGTTCCAAGTTTCATTTGAATAGCATCAATAACTGTTTCAAAATTGCGGCGATTTGAAGGTTCATGTTTTCAACCTCTCATGACTTCATGATTAATAGCGGTGATTTTATTCCTGGGGGGCTACAAAATTTCTTGTGTATTTAGTTATTTCCGTTGTTAAAAAATAAATTGACAGGATTTCAGAAAAATAAATAAAATTTATTTAATCTGCTTGAAAGACGTTAGGTGTTGTTAGTAGCCTAGGGGTTGGTTTTAGGTTATAGGGCATCAATAAGTGAAAAAATATACCTTTTTGAACAAAAATTGCCAGCTTCCGGTCGGAATTCTTTTACGCATATCACAATCCTTAAAATGTATCTACCTATACACCTAAATAAAAGCAAAAATTACGCTTATGGGAATAATAAACTTATTTTTAAGGCAAAATGTTTCAGCCGACTGGTCTATTAGCAATTTGTATGGTTTCGAATTTAACAAAAATCTTAATTTTCGATCTTAATCCGTTTTATAGTTTATTTTACAATGTTATAAATTGCCGCTGATGAAACTTACAAAATTAATGATAAAATGTAAGGGGTGTAACCACCATCCTGACCTTATTTGGACATCACATTAACAGGTTCAGAAGGTCCCTTGCTTCAAAAGTGCTACGGGAAGCCCCCGTACTAAATTGCTTACTTTCGCCCCACATTTTAGTGCGGAAAATGGTCTTTTTAGATTACCTTTTCATGCGTGTAGCGAGGTTAAATAAATGCGTGTTTATCTATCTATCATTCTGTTAGTAGTTTTTAGGTTTACTTTCAAGGCAGGCCCTGTGATAATATCTGGGGTTGAAATCGGGGTTGCAGACAGATTAAACACGCGTAGCGGGCTGTAATTCCACCCCTGAGCTCGGAATTCTGGGAACTAAGCTCAAAACAACGTGCACAGCCTGACACATCCGAATTTTTCTGAATTGTTTAACTTAACGAGCAGTTTCAGATTTAAGACCGTAATCAGATTGAAATTTTTTGTTCATTAGCTCTCGCTCTAAAGTAGCTGCAGATTTAATATAAGAGCGTTACCGGCGATTTAATTACCGCCTTGGAAGCAACGAGAGGTATTTTGTTGCGATGAATTTGTCAATGAAGGAAGGTTATTTGGTATCCATGTGTGTCATTTACATATAGATTGCGTCTAGGTACATTTGGGCGGGATTGCCTTTGGCATTGGAATAAAGTGCTCAACATTTAGTTAAGCACACAGAAAGCCACTTTAATATCTGAAGGTGAGGAGTGTCCGTGGCAGAAGAATCTATCGCCCCTTTTACGTATTCCGACTTTTTTCTAGAGATGTGTGGAACAAAGGTAGTGGCGCCCACACAAGAACTTTCAAGAGCCGTTAGTGCTATTGATTGGAAGCATAATCGATTTTCAAGCAAAGTCAACAATTACAGATTGCCCCAACTTGAGAAGCTCTCGATTCTTGATTGGACACGATCCAGAATGACCGCCGTTTATTAATTGCATTTTGACAAGAATTAAGACTCTGTTCTTGTGCATAATCTAGATTTATGAATTCCGAGGGTGAGTCGACCTTGCCGTAAATCAAATTGAACACAAACACAATTAAATCTCTCGACTAAATTAGGAATGTTTGTGAATGTCCTAATTAAAGGATTTAATGGGATTCGGTTAATAGTTAATATCCGGAAAGTCCTCAAAGACAGCCTCTAGTCTAATTTCGACTGTGCCACTCCTTTGTTCTAAAGCAATTCCAAGTCAAATATGTGACTTTGCGAGAGGAACTACTGCGAATCAAATCTCATATATTTTTTCCTTATTCCCATTCGACCATAATATTAAAGTCTTAAGGGACAAACCGGAGCGAAAAATTGCGGAAGCTGGAATGTTGACGTAAAACTGTGGAGGCAATGGCGCAACTTCCGTTATTAAAGACGGGAGTCAAGACGCGACTTCCTCATACAATCACCCACCAATGTTAGGAATGCCTTTGAAACCCTTCTGGATGTGCCCTTTAAAGAACCCTTGGTCGTTCCATTCCGGAAAGAGGAAACACCTCCCTAACTTAATTATGGGACGGTCATGAGATTTCTGCGCTGAATTGTTAATTGACATGAATATTCCAAGAAGAGGATCCAACAGCATGTAAGGATTATTTTGAATGTATGATTTATTGCAGAATGCATCAGCAGCAGAGAAGCTACTTAGCTACTTAACAGGTTCTGCAAAAGATGGAATTGCCTACCTATTAAAAGGATTAAATCAGTAATTTTTAGGCCTTAAGAGAAGGAAACCAAAAAAATCGCGTTTGAAAAATATCTGTACATTCTACAGTTCAAACTACTGAAGATATCGAGATGAAATTTGACACGATCACATTTCGATTTGAGGAGCCTTTGTGATTTCTTCATTTAAGCCGAATCAGTTTATATAACTACATTCTTGAATTTCTGTCTTGTTGTGGCTGTAATCAACTTTGAGAAAATTACAAATCACTAAAACTTTCGAAGTTCTTTAATATTTTGTATAAACGAGTAGGATGCAGTGGTGGACTGAGTCATCATCACTGACGTCATGGGGTTCAACCACCCTCCCCCGACTGGATGCTACCTGTCGGTAATAAACCCAGTCGGCTGGTCCTTTGTCGGAAGGGTCTTAATTTTTCTTGACCGTTATTAGTTTTATTACTTGTCAATTGCTTCGTACCCCAATAAAATTTGCGAATATTAAGTAGGGTAAAATTCTTTGTCGGTGGCAACATTTGCATAGATCCTGAAGAAGTTACCTGCCCTTGACAAATTTGATATTTAAATAAGTACCAAAACTGCAATTTAGTATTTATTACTTTATTGGTTATCCCAATTCGCTGAAACTTTTATTAACAGGTAACCGCTTTAAATTTTTGTAAAGGACGGTCGTAAAAATTTATGTTTACTACCTGGTGGATCACTCAATACAGCTTTGCTAAATAACGGTTGCTTCTTACAAGGGTTGTGGAGGTGGTGGAAATAGGGTATAAAAGGAAAAATGCTTTCAATTTGCTTCACTTCGAAAATCAGACTTCGAGTTTTGCTTGAACGTTAAGAACAGTTTTGTTGTTAGTTTTTTGTGAAACAGTTTTACTCCTACAAAGGTGAGTGTTGTTTTAATGTTACTTAATAATATCCTATCTATTGAGGTTCCATCAACATTAGGTGAATCTGAAAAACATTTTTGTTTTAGATGCCTATTTCTGTGCTCGATTTATTTAAGAACAAATCAGTCGATCAACTGCTGGCCCTCTTCGAAGGGGGTTTTCTAAGTGAGGATTTTGAGTGCCAGAGAATTATATTGAATATAATTTTAGAGCGAATAATTTTTTGCGATAGTGATTTATCCGAAGAACAGTTGATGGTTTTAGATCACTTACAAAAAAGTGTCTTTGATTACCAGGTACGTGTAAATAAGCACTTGATAGGGTTAATTTATTGTACTACATACCTAAATTATAATTTGCAGTCCAATTTACAGCCAGGAAACCCGATAAGTAATGAAACCCCAATGAGGGCTGGATCATCCTCGATGCCGGTAAGTCAAACTCCCTGATTAATGCAATTATAATCTTGTACCTCGTTTGATTATAATACATTTAAATTAATAACTAATGATTCGTTTTTTTCCAGGATCATTCGACAATCGAGGCCGATATGGTAAACCAGCCTGATGATAGAAGCAACCAAGGCATTCATAACCCGTAAGTTAGACTGCATTCCATAGCCCTTTTTTAATTATACTTGTAGGATTAATGCTTCTTGTTCTGGTATAAACCACGAAAGTCTGTCGGCTCCACCGTATAGCCCTTTAACTTTGTCTGACACTACCTCACGCAATGCAAATCACCTTCAAGGCAATAATAATGTAAATAATGTACCTCAAGGAGGAGCTGGAACTGCAACTCCGCGATTAAAAATAACAACAGATATCGAGCGTCATTACGACCGGTTTAATTTGAAAGGCCGCAGATTGACTTTTCGGTTACCAGCCATCCTCGATGATGAAAATCCTCTGGAATGGTTACGTGTAAGTAAAATTACAATAAAATAATAACGGCTATTTTTAAAATGTTGTTTTCAGGGATCGCTTCATGAATTGCTTGAGCGAGGTCTAAGCGGAGTTCCCGATACTGACTGGGTTGGGTTGTTGTTATGCAACGAAAATTACCCAGACAGGCCTGTGCATTTATCATTTCGGAGGAGGAATCAACTTTCGGAAGACGTAATTATGGCAACCATGGAAAACGTAATGCAATCAAATGCTGAGTTTTTTTCATCGGACCTACTGTGCTTACATGTCGACATTGTGGCTGAGGAGGTCGGTAGAGGCAGGGATACAAAAGTACGACGACTCACCTATGAAAAATTCCGTCAACAAAACAAAGGTATTGTAGCAATCAATAACAACGATACATATTGTTTAGCATATGCCTTGGCTTTGGCTATTGAATTCAGGGTAGATAGGGATGGCATAGATTTTGAGCTTATGAAGATGGGTGGATACGCATTAAAAAATAAAGCTTTAAAGCTGTGCCGGGACGCTCAGGTTAATTTAGATCAGGGAGCAACATACACTCACCTACAGACCTTTCAAGATTACTTAACCAAATACACGATAACCGTGTATAATCATAGGGCCGGTAGGACCGTCTTCTTTGAAGGCCCTGTGGAAGATAATCGACAAAGATTAAATCTTTACTTTGAAAACAATCACTTCGACGTCATTGTTAATATTCTAACTACATTTGCATGCGATTACTACTGTGAAAAATGTAAATTGGGATACAATGACCGACAATATCATAGTAACTGTCCCTTTATATGTTCGGCATGTCATACAGCGCCGGCCTGTAACTCTATGGCAGTAATAACATGCGGTTCTTGCAACCGGGACTTCAAGGGTGAAGTATGCTTGCAGCGGCACAAATCATACATATGCAGAAAATTACACCGTTGTACTAAATGTTTGTACACATATTGGGAGCGCAAAAAGCAGCCTCACAAGTGCGGGTACAAATTTTGCAAAAACTGTTGTGATACGCTTCCGATGGAGCATAAATGTTATATGCGCCCCGTTCAAACAACGCTACAGAAATGGTTAGAACTAAATAAAAAATTTCTTTTTGTATTCTATGACTTTGAAGCTACACAAGACACACAAATTGGGAATTCAGGAAAATTTTTACATGTTCCTAACTTGTGTGTGATTCAACAAGTTTGTGCTGAGTGCATTAATAGTCCAGAGTCCCTTGAGATCCCGTGCGACAACTGCGGCAAGCGTCAATTTGTTTTCGAAGAAGACCCTGTGAAAAACTTTTTAGATCACGTCTCATCAATGGGTGATAAGTTTAATATAACATGCATTGCCCACAACATGAAAGGGTACGATGGATGTTTTGTTTTAAAAGCTCTCATGGCAGAACACTCTAGGTGGACTCCAAATATCATTAGAACAGGGACCAAAATAATGTCTATTGTTTGTGGAAACATTCGATTCATAGATAGTCTTAATTTCATTCCTATGGCCTTGAGTAAATTTCCGGCAGCCTTCAATTTTGAAGCTACTAAGGGCTACTTTCCACATTTTTTCAATACTAAAGCAAACAGAAATTATGTAGGCCCTGTTCCTGACGCAATTTTTTACGGGGTGGATGACATGTTACCAAAAGATCGTGAAAGATTTCTGGAATGGCACACCACTCAGGCTTCTAAAAATTTCAACATGAATGAAGAAATCAAAAAATACTGTGTAATGGATGTGAATATTCTTCGCATGGCCTGCGTGAAATTTAGAGAGCTTTTTGTGAAAAATAGTCGTGTCGATCCCTTTCAAGAGTGCATAACAATTGCTAGTACCTGCAGTTTAATATTTAGAAAAAACTATCTGAAAAAAAATGTCATTGGAATCATTCCGCAGGGCCGTTACAGGCTGGTGGAAAATCAGTCACGCATAGCACTTCAGTGGTTATACTATCTTGAGAGGACAGAGAACATCTTCATTCAGCATGCGGGCAATGGCCGGGAAAAGCGAATAGGAGGCAATATTTGGGTCGACGGGTTTTGTGAAGCGAGAAACACGGCATATCAGTTCCACGGGTGTTATTTCCACGGATGCCTAGATTGTTACCCCTTAGACCTAGTTGAAAATTTCACCGAAGAGAAGGGAAAGGAAATGTTCCTTAGGAGAGAACGTACTTTCGCGCAAGACGCGAAAATACGTTCTCTGGGGTACAACCTAGTCACCGTATGGGAATGTCAATTTAAGCGAAGGAAACGAGATAGTTTGGAGCTAAAAAATTTTATAACTAACAACAAAGAGTTATTCGCAAAGGAACCCCTAGATCCACGTGATGCCTTCTTTGGGGGCCGTACGAACGTAGTAAAAATGCACCATAAATGTAAACAAGACGAAAGGATTCGTTACTTTGACTTCACAAGTCTCTACCCGTATTGCAACAAAACGGGTAAAATTCCGGTAGGGCACCCTAAGCTTTACGTTGGGCACGCCGAGTGCAAAACTTTACGTTTCGAAGAAATAGAGGGCCTTGTTAAATGCACAGTCCTTCCACCTAGAAATCTGTTTCATCCTGTGTTGCCGTACCGTTGCAACGGGAAACTCACGTTTCCTTTATGTCGGACGTGTGCTGACAGCTGCAATCAGGCACGCTGCACACATGATGAAACAGATCGCACCATAACAGGGACATGGGTCTCAGATGAACTGAAGCATGCAGTCACCCGCGGCTACAAAGTCCTGAAATTTTTGGAAATATGGCAATACGAGGTAGAGACTTATGATCCGAAAACGAAGAGTGGCGGTGTTTTCACCCATTATGTAAATAAATTTTTAAAGATAAAACAGGAGTGCAGTGGATGGCCTTCGTGGGTCCAAACTGAGGACGATAAAGATCAGTATATCTCTAGATATTTAGAACGAGAGGGAGTTCAGTTAGACAAATCAAAAATAGAGGATAATCCCCCCCTGCGATACATAAGCAAGTTGCTTTTAAACTCCTTTTGGGGGAAATTCGGGCAAAGGGAAAACAAAAGCCAAACATCCATCGTATCAAATGTATGTGAGCTGTACAGGTTATTAAATGACCCTGACATACTGGTGGACAATATTCTACCAATTAATGATAATACGGTTTTGGCCACCTGGCACAAGGAAGCTGAAAGTTGCGAGCCCCTCAGAACAGTTAATGTTGCTATAGCTGCTTACACCACGGCAACAGCACGACTTCATCTGCTACGTGTTTTAGAGAGGTTAGGAACTAGAGTGTTGTATTTTGACACTGACAGTGTCATCTTTATAGAGAAAGAAGGAGAACAGCTACTCACGACTGGTGACTATCTAGGTGAATTCACCGATGAGTTGTTGAAATATGGTGTAGGCAGCTATATCACGGAGTTTGTTAGTGCTGGGCCAAAAAACTATAGTTATGTAGTATTCTCTACAAGGAACGGTCAGTTAAAATACGAGTGTAAAATTAAGGGGATCACCTTGAATTACAAAAACTCCTTAATTTTAAATTTTGAGGCAATGAAAAATATTGTCTGTAATAATGGCCCATCTTTAAAAGTTCACAACAGCCATAAAATCGTTAGGTCTAGTACATCTAGCGAGGTAATCTCAAAGCCGGAGTCAAAGAAATACACAATGAACGTGTCAAAGCGCAGGCGCCTAAACAATAATATCGTTGGTAATTGCTACGATACTGTGCCATATGGGTTCATAGCTGAAACCTCCTCTAGCTCTCAATAAAAACAAATTATCACGTCCTTCTGTATGTTTATTTTGTAATTCTACATTGTTTCATTTTGTAAAGTATGCATAAAATAAGTTTTGACATATTGTATCATTTTTACGAGTATCTTCGGAAAATATTTGTAAGAAGCTATCCAAGTTGTATTTCATGATAAAATTTAATAAATGCAGGCAACAGTATTGTCCGCAAACTGTGGAAAACACATCCTGTAGTACTTTATTGTTGTAAAACCACAATTTAGAATTTCGGTTTAAAAAACTTGAAATATCGTTCTTAGGCTTTCGTCCAAAGCTATCAAAAAACGAAGCAACGCCATCTTCCGTTATGTATATGGAAACCCAATGACTTCCCGGTTTGTAATCTGGATCGTTGTTGACAACAATGGCTGCTGGTTTACTAACCCTGTATGGTAGTCTATTGTATGCAAAAACATGAACATGATGCTTCCCCCTCCAGTTCATTACATCCAGACAATGTTGTATTTGCACTGTATTCATTATACCAAAGTTGTAAATTTTTAGCGTTTCTTAATGCACAAGAAGCCGACTTGAACTGGTGACATGCACAGGTTTCTGTGGGGTATATACGTTGCAATTTCTTTAAGGATGGACATCCGTAATGCTCCAGGTTAATTGTTTCTTTATTGGAAAGAATTCTTGCAATTTCATTTTTCTTTTGCTCACCCTTAACAAAAATTGTCTCATAATTCTGTGTTGCTTCCGTTAACTCTTTTTCCAGCTCTTCGTATTCTAGGCTTCCATCTGCCCAGTTTAATCCATGAAAATTTTTTGACACCCAGTTAACGTGACTTTTAAATAAAACAGGGCTGAAGTCGGCTACTTCAAAAGGAAGCTTAAGAATAAAATGCTTTTTAGCAATAGACTCCTCGAAACAATCTGCTACACAAACTTCTTTGCAAACGAAGTTGTTATTGCTTAGAGTAAAACCCTGAATATCAACAAAACAGTGGGCCATTATTTCCTCTTCAAAGATGTGCACCTTTTGTAGTTGCTTGCTAAACTGACATTTCTTCTCAAATGCAGGTTTTATATATGACGAAGACAGTGTTTGATGAAATATTTTTATTATGCTCACTTACACGTTTGAATATAACTAGCTACTATAATCTACAATAACATTTCTATTCTTATCTACTTCAATAACATTATCGAACTCAGCGAACACCAGACAATTAACGGTTTCCTCTAGTTCCTCTCTAAATTGTACTTCTAATCGTACATTTCCAGTTCTGATTAAGTTCCAGTGAGCTGAGGACCCTGCTGAGAGATCCGGTGTTAGATCAAATATTGTCAAACAGTAACCCTCGGCGTATTCATCTCGCGAGATGTCATTCCCTTCGTTCGAAAACTGAATTGAAGTTCCCGAGAAGAGACTGTGATAATTGGCGACAAACTGCTGGCTGGTCCCCGTAAAATCCGGCTGCAGCGGTTTTGAAGGGTACTGACGACCGTCCACATAAAGTGATAAGAATGACATATCGTAGTGTTGGAAATTGAAAGGATTTAAAGTAAAATCTCCGTTAAAAGCTTTATTGGAAACGAATCCCACAACGCATCGTTTTGGAAGCTGACCCAAAAATATGTTATCCAAAGACTTCCCTTGAACATTTGCCGGTATTGTGAGAACTTTGATTTCCGTTCTTGTGATAGGATATTTGGCCGGTGTGGTTTCCAAAGCTTTGGCATGAGCTAGTAGGACTGACGGATTTATTTTTGCTCTCCGTATTAACAGGGACGCGTCCATAATTTTAAGTTTTCCTTTGGTATTTTGAGCCCCGATGAGGACAAAACTGTGTCTTGCTCTCACCAGTTTGAGTCTTAACTCAACACCATTAATTAAAAACTTTTCCTGGTTGAATATGTCACAGTGGAGACGCGCCATTAAGTCCACTTGTTTACTGTTGCGGGTAAAATTAGATCTCCGAATAAATCCAGGATTGTGGGCATTAATGTTATCCATGTGTCCGGCAGCATCCTTATACCAGAGACCAGCCGTCAAGTGTGACGATTTTGCAGGTGGTCCGTAGTTCAGGAGGCATTCAAGATAACTTTTATATCCATACGTGTTATTAGGGGGAGATACGAGTTTTTGATTTAAATACACATCCGCTTGACTGAATATTGAGTGGGCTAAATTATTTACGGGGCCTATTACGCTTTCCTCACCGAGCGCTGTTCCATCTTCCTTGGTAATTTGTACAATCAACTGCAGATAAGTCTGAGAAAGGTCGATGTATTCGTCGGTGCCCCCATTGACCATGAATTCCAGTGGAGCGTCATCCGAGATGGTCGACAAAGGTTTATAAAAAATCCAATTTCCATTCTCAATGCTGGTCTGAGTTGACGGTATGGCGAAAAGGTCTAATTCCGATTTAATACATTCACATGAATGGGCGTGAATAAATGACATGTTTGCGAGTGTTTAATTAATTAAAGATATCTTTAGGTGTATCCTGGATGGACTTCTGCCGTCTTCGTGTGCTGCTCTTGACGAACTTGGAAGACTTCTGTTTTGTACTGGACGTTCTTCGTCTTTTTATAGCTCCAGATCCCACTAACTTCTGTATCTGATCGTCTGCTTTACGCTTCAAATTGTTCGCAGTTTCAGAAAGGCGGGTTTTCAGAGAGTCTTTAACAGGTTTTTCTTGCGCGACATCTGTCAAAAAGTAGGCTCCCGATTTCAAAGCCTCCTTTCCTACAGTTTTGAGTCCAGACTTTAGTAGGGGCAGAACAGATTTAAACATTCCTCGAAGAAAATTTCCAATACCATGCCCCCGCTGATAACGCACCCCCTTGTAGATGGAACCCACTCCCGACCCCGCTTGTGAAAGGTAATAACTTTGATATGGACATTCACGCATTTTTCTGAAAATGAAGTTTAACACACACTGTTCCAAATTCGAATGGCACGTATTCCCCAATGCTCGTTCTTATATCTATTTCAATGTTAGCAAACTCTCTTTTGAGTACTTCCACATATTGAGGTTGAGGAAAAAACAGAACTTGCTGCGTCCCATATTCATATTTTTTAGTGTCGACTACGGAAACTCTTAGTACTTTAGCAAAAATATCCCCGATCAATTGTGGTTCAATTATGTCCGTGTAAATAAAAAACTGTTTTGGAAGGCCCAGCAAGAGATTTGCCGGATGTGTGGCGCTGTGAGATAATAGATTGGTTCCTACGTCGAAGCCTAGCTGCATACTTAACACAGGGGCTAATTCTAAGGAAACTATATTCTCGCTTTTGCAACACACACTAACTTTTCTTGACCCCGCAGATTGCACGAAACGGATTCCTTGTTTTCCCAAATACTCGAGCGAGTTTAAACTATCGAGTATGTCCTGAATTGAAGCATAATTTCCGGGCTCAATCTTTAGTTTGTTTCGGAACACTGTGTCGGTTGTAAGGTCTTCTTCTAGTAAATCCTTTACTGAGGCATGTTTACCGGCTGCCATGCTAGCATGTATCCATTCTCTGAATTTTGGATCTTTCAAAATTTCTCCTCTATGCTTGGTGATGTATTCATGATCGAATTTATATCCGTAATACACCAGATTGTTGCCTTCTTGCACAGTTGATATGGAACATGGATACTGAATTTCAGTTATGGCAACACTCCAATTACCTTCCAAATGTACGGGTTTAGGCAGCTGTGTGCAGAAGTGTGTTGTTTTATTTTCAGGAAAATATGACGTCGAACTGTCGCTCAGAAGGGTAAGATAAAATTCCTCCTTCATGTTATATCTCTGTTAACGTCTCTGCGGTCACCCAAGAATTAAATTTTTTTCCGTAACCCTTCCACTTTACTAGTACTTCACATTTGCCGTTTCTGTATCTCTTTTTAATTATCTCCTCAATGGGAAAATTATTCTCCGGGGAGAAATGCACTTTTTGAAGTTCTTCCTGATAAAATGCGCCTTCAATTGGCTCATCTAGCAGATCCGAGATTTTGTATACGACTGGGGTTCTTTTAATTACGCCAGTTATTTTAAATAATTCCTCAGTCCAATTATCAACATAACCTTTCTCGAATATGTGTTTATATTTTGAAATTCTAACGTAATCTCCTGACTTATATTTGATTTTAACGGGTACCTTTTCCCTTATTTCAGGATATGTGTTTTTGTATACTTCCAAAACATTGTGACTAGTGACATCTCTAGGGGCCATTTTAATAGTTCTGTGCTCGCGACCATTGTAAGAATCTACCAAATCTTGCAGTACGTCAATGTATCTGTGAGTATTTTTGTAAGTAAAATACCTAAACATTTTAGATTTATAGGTTCTATTGAAACGTTCAATTACACTGGCCTTAACATTTGGATCTTGACTAACATAAAAATTTATTTTATGAAACTTAAATAAATTTTGAACCGAACGTGCTAAGAATTCTCCTCCTTTGTCTGATTGAATATTGACAGGGATTCGCTTTTCTTCAAATATGGACTTGAACGCCCTGGACACTTCTTCACCGTTCTTCGTTTTCAAGGGCCTCACCCAGGCATATTTACTGAAGACGTCAATTACGGTTAACATGTATTTTATTCCATCATTTTCTTTACTTAGACTCCGTAGATCAATTAAATCACATTGAAACAGATCGTCTATATTGGTGACGTGATATTTGTTCCTTCGGAACTTTCTACGTATTTGCCTGTGCAGCGTATAAGAGGTCTGCCCCTCCAGCCATTCGTGTACTTCTTTCTTACTAATATGCGCATTATTTACAGCCTTAGTTAACTTGTTCGGTTCGGAAAATCCATGGGGGTTACCAGGATTAAAGTAGATGTTCTCCAGTAGTTTCGTGTTCATGGCCATTAAAGACTGAATCTATCCCAAGAACTTCCTCGCCTTCGTTTAGGCTTTGGGCCGGTGGGGGTCGATGCAGCTGATGTGTATGAACCGTCGGAATCGGTACTTGACGAACTCGGTAGAGCAATATTTGAAACGTCCAGGTCACTGCTTTGTCTTTGCCGAGCTTGCGGTCGCTCAGCGGCCTTTCTTCTGATGAATTCGCGACGTTTTTGGTTACCTATAACCTCGAGAGGGATATTTATGGCCTTCAAGTGTTCGGCTAATTGTTGCCAACCCTCAGGATCAGTGCCGGTTTTGCGGTTTCTTATAAAGTCGTTTACCAAATCTATAATATTGGAACCAACGATTTCGTTTCCGTCTATAGATAAGACCCCTCTCTTGTCCCAGTTAACGGATTCGCTGTTTTGCAATTTTTGAAGTAAAATTGTTGCCTTGTATTGAAAAGTTTTGGGAACACAGCTCAAAACTTCGCCAATATCCATCTTGGAGGCCTCCGTCGAATCACTTTTCTCATAAATGGGGACCGAAATAGGTTGACGGTTGCCATGGAGTATGTTCAGATACCTCTGCAATATCTGCTCGTACAGTAACCATTTTTCATTATCCTGAACCCCTTTAGTTTCCAAGACACCCTGCATTTCACTGTCCAATAATGACACCGTGTCGGGGCGCGTTTGCTTGACTTGTTGAGTTCGCTCCAGGACACTGGGGTCCACCAAGATCATTTTCTTAGCTCGCTCCATTTTACAGGTGATTATTTATTTAAAATTGCCCCCAGAATGCCACTGATTATCGGCCCTAATATTAAAGGCAAGAAGGCTCCACCACTCTGGTTAATCAACTTCTTCTTTTTGGCAGACGGTTCACCACGCTTTACTATCTTTCTAAGAAGTTTCTTGTGTATTTGAAGCTTTGCCTTTTCGGATTTCTTGAGAGGCACCTTACCGATGAGCGTATTGTGAACGCATTCACATATGCAATGAATGAGATCCTTATCAGCCGACTGCAATACTGCTTTTCGGTAATATGGTTTAGTTTTGTGTAAAAAATTTAATACCTCTGCGTGGTTCTTAAGTGAACGAGACATACTTTACAAATGAAAAATTACGAACGTTGCTTATAATTATATACTTTTTTCGGAACGTACACCACAGTCGGCTGCTCTTCGGGCAAAATATTGGTACGAAATCTGTATTCCTCAGGGGTGTTCTGCTTCAAATCAAACAATAAATACCCATGTGGCCGCGAAGTGGCATCAATGTAAGCCTCCTGGATGAATTTTATGTTTTCCGGAAATATTTGCCTTGCCAGATGCGTAATCTGGGCCTTGTCTCGAGGGTTTTTAAAGTATATAATGTAGCCGGCATTCAAAGAAATATCCCTCTGACCGCGTCCCTGGTGGAATAAATTTTGAGTGATGTAGAATACACTCAGATTCCTATGGTGACTCCCTTTTGTAAATATGTCGACAATATTAGGACCGGCTTCCCTCATTAAATCGTCTAAGATAATTAACGTTTTATGCTCTCCTGAGAATTCACTCATATCAGGCAGACCTTGTTTATATTCAATGGGGCTTTCTGAATCTTTGTCTTCTTGATATATGGGCTGCCATTCATCGTAGTACCAAATTATCTTATCAAATGCAGTATCACAGAGACTATTTAAATTTTTTATGAAGTTTTTAGTAAAGTATGTTTTACCACTCGATGTGGGGCCAGCTATAATGCCCGTAAAAGGATGCTTAAAGCGAACATCCATGATAGCTCGAATTTCGACCCAGAAATGTTGCTCAAACGGTATGTGAATGCTAAGTGAGGCTCAATTTCAATAAACGTTTATTAAGTATAATTATAATACAAATACATGAGTGACCTTAAATATTTTCATCATCCTTGAGGTTTTCAATGACATATCTTACGTGATACGTGAACTTCAAGTACAATTCTAAAGCTTGCAAATTGGAGAAGTACTTTTGTTTTACGACTTTGAATGCGGCCTCATCATAAGTATCTTGAAACAGGGACTCCAGGGGTGCGACTCCAATTTCTCTTCCGATATCTTCAGCAAATGTTTGGAAATCGAAATATTCTCCTTGGTTCTTAAGCCGACAGAATTCCTCCATTTCTCTCAAAAATACCCCACCCCACATAAAAAGATGATTCACCGTCTCTTTAGCCAAACAGACGTATTCGCAAGTCTTCATGCTCCGTATTTGCGATGCGGGTTTAAATTTAACAACCTCCCATGGCAGCAGAGAAATTTCGTAATTTCTTAGCTTGGCTAGCAGCACTTCAGGGGCGTCCTTTTGCATAGAATAAATGTTACCCAGGACCTGGGGTAAAACTTCCAGCAACTCTGCGAATTCGCTGATGTTGAAATTAATGAACGAAACACCATGAGCACCGTGGAGAATGCGAAGAGAAACTTCATTTCCATTTATAGGGTCAATTCCAAGGCAAACCAATTTTGTTCCAGATTTCGTCAAAGGTATAGTTTTCGAATCCAAAAGCCGACTCCTCTCTCGTTGCAACTGGACTTCGCGCACCTCATCGAAGGTTTTTTCGATTTTGGTTCTATTCTGCATAAGGTGGAACTCGGGTCCATCGTTAACATCAACCCCAGCTGCAGCAGAAGCGCTAGATTTTCGAGCCGATGGTTCCGGAGATTTCTTGCTTCTCTTGTTGGAGCTTTTCTGAAGTAAAGGTGCAGATGCGGACCTCTTGATTCCGTTCATTTCTGAAAGTAATTAACGTTTAATACACTGGTAGGTTGAAAGAACAATAAATAAAATACAAATTGTTACATTTATTTGGACTTACCGTAAATTATTGTTTATATTTTGAAAAACTACCAAACGTTTCGACGATCAACCGACACAACACAGGACGTTAGAGAACTACAAGAAGGAGCATCAGGTACACCACCTTAAATAGGAATGTAGAACAACTTGTTTCGATAAGTCCAAACCTGCAGAAATATAATAAAAAGCGGTTCCTACAAGAAACTTCAAATGGTACCTGCAAAGTAATAAACGACCGTCCCTTACAAAAATTTAAAGCGGTTACCTGTTAATAAAAGTTTCAGCGACTTGGGATAACCAATAGAGTAATAAATACTAAATTGCAGTTTTGGTACTTATTTAAATATCAAATTTGTCAAGGGCAGGTAACTTCTTCAGGATCTATGCAAATGTTGCCACCGACAAAGAATTTTACCCTACTTAATATTCGCAAATTTTATTGGGGTACGAAGCAATTGACAAGTAATAAAACTAATAACGGTCAAGAAAAATTAAGACCCTTCCGACAAAGGACCAGCCGACTGGGTTTATTACCGACAGGTAGCATCCAGTCGGGGGAGGGTGGTTGAACCCCATGACGTCAGTGATGATGACTCAGTCCACCACTGCATCCTACTTAAACGCACTCTAAGGGGCGGTTTATCGATGCTCAGCTAAGTGTCAGCTAAAGGCAAACTGACAGTTTGTAGCCAATCAGATCGTTAGTTGCTAGGCAATTGGCTTTCAGTTTGACATGACTGAGCATCGATAAACCGGCCCTAAGACTTGGAAATAATCTCGTAGATTTTAATTACGTGTGTTTGGTTTTAATTTAAGAAAGACAAATAGAAAGTGGAATTTAGCGGAATTTTAAGAAGAAGTTGCACAAGAAAAATATAAACAAGAAATAGGTAAAGAAATGCAGCTTGAAGGTGATGGTATTGAAGAAAATTGGAGGAAAATAAAGGAAGGAATAATCAAAGCTGCAGAGACAGAAGTAGAGTTTACAGGAAGTTTAAGGGAAAATTAATGGTTTGATTGTGAATGTGGGCAAGCAGTAGAAAGTATGAACAACGCGAAAGTGGGATGGCTAAAAACAGAAAAACAAGAAGAAATGGAAAGTTACAAGGAAAGAAGAAAAGAAACAAGAAAACTGTGCGAGAAAAAAGAAGCAAGGACTGGATAGAATTATGGATGACATTGAAGCAGAAAACAAACACTACAATTACCTAAAACTGGGGAAAAAGAGACGAAGACAATGGCAGTTATTGAGTAAGATGACTGGAAGTTGCACTTTACAGAATTATTATACGCAGAACCAGATATAGCGAATCAACAAACGAAAATAACGTGGGCAGCAGAAGGGGAAGAAGACGACGAAGTGCTGAGATACGAAGAAGTGGTAAAAAGTATAAAACAGTTAAATAATTGAAAAGCAGCAGGTAGCGATGGCATATGTGGAGAATTAATAAGATATGATGGGGAGGCGTTGTACGAGAAGATGTATGAGTTACTATTGAATATTTGTTATGTAAAAACTACCGAGGCATAACGTTATTGAATGTGGCATATAAAGTAATGACTAGAATAATAAATGAGCGACTAACACACATACCGAAAAAATTATAGGAAATTACCAATATGGATTTAGGAAGGAAAAATCTACAATACACGTACTAAGGCAAATATGGAAAACACGTACGATCATAATATTGATACGCACGTTTTGTTTGTTGACTTTAAACAAGCCTTTGACACATTGAAAAGAAGAAAGATGTTGGAAGACCTAAGAAATGGCGAAATACCCGAAAAGTTGATTAGAATAATAGAGATGACAATGAGGAACTCGCAAGCAATGGTTAATGCAGGAAAGGAAATGACAGAAAAAATTCATGTAAAGAAAGGCGTAAGGCAAGGCGACGCTCTGTCAACGCTATTATTTATAACATCGTTAGACCGCATTATTTAAAAGGTAACAAATGGAGGGACAATAAATAAAAATGCAATTCAAATAATATCGTATGCAGACGACGTAACAATTGTAGCATGAGACAAAAGGGATCTGGGAAAAATCTTTCAAGAAATTCAGTTTGAAGCAAAACAAAGGGGTTTAGAGATAAATAAAGAGGAGACAAAATATATGCATTGGAGGAAAAACAAGAAGACACAATTGGCAGTAATGGAGGGCAATGGATATCTTTTTGAAGAGGTTGAAGCGTTTAAGTACCTCGGAGTGTTTATTAGTAGAACAAACGAAAGGATAGAGTGCGAGCAGAGACTATAAGCTGGAAATAGAGCCTTCCACAGAAACAAAAAACTGCTTAAAGACAAGAAACTCAGCAGAACCACGAAGATGAAGATTTATAAAACAACGATAAGGCCCGTACGCAGCAGAAACGATTTGTTTGACGAAGAAAGAAGAGGAACAGCTGAAAATTTTTGAGAGAAGGATAGTTAGAAGCATAGTAGGACCGAAAGCTTAAAATTGGTATGAGATAAGGAGCTGGATGAACCATAAAATAGAAAAATGGATGAAGAACGATAACATAGTGAGAGCAATAAAAACACAGCGGATAAGATGGTACAGGCACATAGTAAGGAGAGACTAAGAAAACCCAGTAAGGGTGATGACAGATTCTACCCCCGCAGAGCCCAGATCACGAGGAAAGCCGAGAATAAGATGAAAACAACAAGTTGAAAATTATATAAGAGCGATGAAAATAGAAAACTGGAGAGTAAAAATAGAAGACACAAGAAGAGGCACAAGCAAAAAATATGGACTGATCCGCCATGCGATAACAGGATTTAAAAAGTGTAAAAACGCAGTAAACTTCTTCGGGAGTGTAAAGCTATATATTATAAAGGGCTGTTCCAATTAAAAGGAGCCACCCCAAATATTTCGTAAACCAAATAAATTATGAAAATTTGCTCGGACAGGTCGATTTTTAGTTTTTTAATTTAAAAACTCACCCCCTAACCCCCACCTACCCTCACTTCAAAATTTTAAATGGCAACCCCCCACTTGTGATACATCATTTGAAAGCCAATTTCATTGCCAATCTAACGCTGTAACAATTTTTGATATTTGTTGAACTCTAGCGCCCTCTTTGGTCAAATTTTAAATTACATTAGGGTCCTTTGTGATATACCATTTGAAAGGGCTTGAAATTCTCTGTAAACTGATGCAAGAATTTTTTAAATCCACCCATTCGTTCAAAAATTATATTGAAAGACATGAGCCGGTTCTGGGCCTAGAAATCCTTCAAGTTTAGGCTGTAACTGTAATCTCGTAGATTTTATTTACGTGTGCTCGTTTTACTCTGAATTGCACATAGTGCACCACTATTTGCAAAGTTGTGTTGTGAATTTTTTGTATTCGATTTTAAACTTTCCCT
The DNA here is from genome assembly GCA_963924575.1 of Pycnomerus fuliginosus. NCBI lineage: Eukaryota > Metazoa > Arthropoda > Insecta > Coleoptera > Zopheridae > Pycnomerus > Pycnomerus fuliginosus. The sequence continues at coordinate 20,324,816 of OZ004622.1, forward strand.
ATCCCTTGAAGATTTTGTAAAAGGCTTAGAGGCAATTAAATGATAATCACATAAAAGTTAATGACATTAGCAACTGAAAGGAAAATACGCTCGGTAACTAAGAATTTAGTGTCGCTCAGTATTTCAAAGTGTCACCTAATTCTTGTACGAAATTCCCGGTTCTATGTACACATTCAATTACTCCGGAAGGTCCGGAAGAGCCATTAAATAAATCTCGACTCGCTGATGGAACCACTAAAGTGTTAGTTACTTCATGAGAAGAGGGTGAAGCACCGCAAAATATCTGATAACGAATTGGACCCTCTCGTGACCAATACATACCGTATTCTTAGAGGGCACAAGATTGGATTGGAACGATTTGTGACAATAAGACGAGCTCGCGTTACGAACCTCTTCATCCTTGAACTGTTTTACAATAATCTTGCAAAATAATTTTCTAGTTGCATTTGCTAGATTAAATGAAAACGTTTTAGTCTAATCTAAATACAAACACTTTAAACTTTCGTTGCAGTATAACTCGAATAACGATTGCAGTAGTTTTCGCTGGAATGCATTCAGTTAGAGCTTAAGCTGGATGTTCCCTCTGCGGATTAAACTCCGAACAGCATTGCGAAGATCTCAAATTAATTCCATAAAGGTGAATTTATGTGTGGATATAATAATTTACTTTTTGTTAAAAATGTGAGTTGGATACTCTAAAAAAACACTCCAGCCTCGCTGTCGTGTTTTTATATCAGCTAGTTGGTCCTAATTTCTAAGCAACCAAATTTTTATAAAAAACGGCAATTTAACCGACAAAAAGTCAACTAATAAATTGACCCCCATTAGATTGGTGAAATGTGAGTGGGTCCCCCGTTTTTGCATCGAAAATTAGCGGTCACGACTCGCGCTAAATGAGGGTTAAAACGCTTACTTAATATTCCGAAGGCGTCGTTTTGTCTCTCCATCAAATAAACGCGCCCCTATTTTTCACCGTATTCAAAATTAATTAACGCCCAGCAATTTCCTACAAATTAATAGCGTCTTTGAGATGGCTCCGCATCGAAAAAAGCTCGTTAATATCGCCAAACTGTCACTTGCACTTCTTGTAAATAAATTAGGCTCAGTCCAATCGATGTACTAAATAAGTTTATCATTTTACTTTAAACCCACACGAGTAATTTATTGTACGCGTCGCCGGATATGAACAATGCTTTATTTCCATAGTAACGTGCCAGGAATATTGCATTGTGAGCACGAAGTGCATTGAAATAGCCAAGTCGAAATCTCAATAGTCCTGCTATCAGATTTTAAATTCTGACTCCACTTCTGAAGTCTAAATTTAAATGGACCTCAAAGGGGTATCAAAGGGAAGATTTTGAAGCCGCAGGATGGAAAGTTACAACGTTATGTTAGCTAGATGATCTTTTGTGCAGACAAGCGTGCATGGACTGCTCGTTAAATAAATACACGTATTTGCTGATATATGGGGTGCAGTTTTGCAACTATGATAAATGTACGTGCGGTGCATTATACAGAAATTAACCGTTCGCTGAAACATTAGAAATGTTTCGGGTGAACCGTGGTTGTCACAAGTTGAAGGTAAAATTTAGTCCCTGTCGTACCTAATAAACTGGATGATTAATGAATATTGCCCATAACTTACTCCAAACTTTGGCGTATGAACTTTTACCTTCTCCAAGCTTTCTGATAAATACCCCACTTAAATTCTGGAGCGGCAGTTAAACAACTGGCTTGTGTATCTGATGCAAGTAGGCGGATTACAAATTAACTTAGGCTTCTTAGGGCGAACCTTTATTCTGAATTGGTTTTTATATTGTTAACCTACCCACAACTAATTTAAAAATGGAAGACTACTGCAATCAAAATTCGAAATTCGAAATTGAGATAACACCAGATGAACGGATTTTAATAAAATTTGGTATATGGAAGTTAGCTTTGGCCTTCTGGTGAGTCCAGATAATTTTGTTGCGAATCGGCAGGCGCCAAGAGCCTTTTTGGCATATCAGCAATGATATTTCAGTAATGAACACCAATTTTTTTTATCAGCCCTTGAAAGATCTTGAAATTCTGTATCTGAAAATGTATTCAAACTCAGCGCGGTTTTGGCATAAAATCGAAAAATTCGAACTTTTGAAGAAACATTGAATTACACGCTACAGCCCAAACTACTGGATCGATTTGGCTCAAATTTGGTGGATAGAGATACCGTTGCCCGACGAAGAGCTGATTTAATTTTGGTGACAATCGGCGAACGGCAAGTGCCATTTTGGCAAATCAACTTTTAAATTTGAAGAGTAAAACTCCCATTCGTCGTAAAATCTAGAAAAATGACGAAAAACGCCTAATGTTTGGTGAAGTTTGGTGAAGTGACATCTACTTTAAGTTTTCAAATGGAACAACATTTTTGGAATTTACATGATTTTCCAAGCTACTCGTCCAATTTGGATGAAATTTGGTGAATAGGCATCTCATAACCTAACTTATATCTGAAAAGCTTTTGGACCAATCGTGCAACCGCAAATTTCATTTTGGCACATCAACTTTAAAATTTTGAATACAAGACCTCATTTCTTATGTCATAATTAGAAAGAAGATTAAATTCCTGATTCTACAAATGTATTCACAATTTTTACCATTTCGGATGAAAATAATGATGAAAATTCTGATTCTTCATTAAAAAGTTGCGGGCTGACAGTGAATAACGTAAAGTTACAGTTTATGATAGTAAGTTAGTTACTTACTTAATAATCTTTATTCCATTGATTTCTTTAGAAACATAGGATGCGTCATTATGTTACAAATGTGAGACAAAACAAATAAACAAAGAAATAGAAATGTCACATAACATTAGCCTTAAAAGGTGGATGTTGTCAAATGTAATGATGTTTTTTTGTCAGAAAGTGTGAAATTATTTAGTCACAATGACGAGCGGTCTAAAAAGTTTCGTCTTCAATTGACTACTACCTACACGGAGATCAAAGTTCCACGCGATGGGGAGGTTACAGCCGCTTCTCTGCTGTTCATTTTTGTGGTACCATAATGGTACCCTACCGATGCACCATTTGAAAGTAAAATTGGTATTTTTCTATTTCGGTTTCCTAATGAACACTTTATAGCACCCAAACGCGTTCGCTAATGAGCTCTATTAGAGCACGGCTTTTGTTTACATCGTTACCTAGACAACGATTGTGTCCAACGATCGCCAACTGTCAAACGAACATTGACCTGTCTACGAAAATTTAAAACCATTTTTTTCTAACAGGTTATGGGTATCCGAAATAGAAAAAATTGTATAAAAAACGTGTTTCATAAGGCTCTTATCGCACTCGGATTTTGTAAAACTCGGGCTTTTCGCCCTCGTTGTCCAAACATCCTCGTGCGATAATAATTGGCCTTATGAAACGTGTTTTTTCATATACTATTATGGATCGAGTGTTAAAAGTGATGTTTTATTTTGTGAGAAAGGAAGTTTGGGACACGACGCGCAGCGGAGTAGCCCATCCCCTTGGTTTTTTCACTTTTCCGACCCCCTTCGCAATATGTCAACCCCCCAAAAGCTAGATTTGCATAATTTGCTTATTTTCGTGTTATTTTCTGTAGTTTTAGTCGACTACGATTAATTCTCAGCCCTTTTACTTTTCATCCCCTTTTACAATTTTTTATTCAAATTTGACGTTTTAAACTACCATTATTAACTCCAAAAGAACAGCCACAAGCAGTGCTTTATTCACTAGTGAATTCGACGATTTTAAGATACTTTAAACATTTTAATTCTTGATTTCTTACAAATAAATGCATTTTACGATTATAAATACGAATGTTTTTGGTGGCTGATATGCCAACAAACCAAAAACCACCGCTTTTTACTCGTTTTTATTAAAAATCAAATGTTTTAGGTAAAACCTTATTTTGGCAAAATTAAATAGAATATTGTATAAACCAGGTGAGTTAAGCATGCATGTTTTTTTCACTCGAAGATTTAGCCCACTCAACCTACGGACTCGTGGGCTAAACATTTTTCTCATGAATAAACATTAACTTAACTCAGTTGGTGCATAAATAGCTGTTATTCCCCAACTCAGTTATGGATTCAGTTTACGTTCTACAGGGTGTTTTGCAACCGCGTGTAAGTTTTTTAACATTAGATTGCCCATCAAAAATGGTGACGATTGGCACAAAATTGTTTAGGTCGAAGTGGTCTCCTAAGGAAGTTAGGGATTTACCATAGGGAGCAGTTTTTCTTATTTCGATATCTCTAAAACCACTCATTAAATAAAAAAATACCAAGAATGGTAAAAGTTGCAGTTTAAGCTGCTCTTTACAACAGGCAACACCATTTTTAAAATGCGTAACCTTGAAAAATTTTCCAGTTACCTCAGGTACAGATATCTCTAAAAGAACGCATTAAATCAAAAAATACCAAGTATAGTAAAAGTTGCAGTTTGAATTGCCCTTTCTAACGGACACCACCATTATTAAACGCGTGACCTTCAAACATTTTCCGGAAGAAAAATGTCAAAGATGTCTCCGTTTTCTGGGGATCCCGTGGTCATAATCCAACGAAATTCCCCATGTAGATGTATATTCACTAGCTACTAGTGTCCACCAAATTTCATTCAAATCCGTTAATCCGTTCCTGAGGTAACTAAGAAAAACTGCTCCCGATGGCAGACTTTAAAGCCCTAAACAATTTTGTGCCAATCGTTACCATTTTCGATGGGCAATCTGAGGTTAAAAAACTTACACGCGGTTGCAAAACACCCTGTATAATCATTCAGCCCCCTTCGCAGTAGGTAAAGTATTTCCACCCTCCAAAAGTCTAAATTACATAATTGGCTTATTTTCGTGTTATATTTTGTAATTCTACTTAATCACAATTAATCTTCACCCCTCTTGGCTTTTCATCCCTCTAGGCAATTTTTGCAATAATTGGTTTATTTTTCGTGCTATTTTGTTAATTTTTCTACTGCAAACACTGTAAAAGATCATCTCAGGTTTTTCATCACAATTCAGTTTTTTAATAGTGGAAGACAATTTTCGAGGCAATTTTTCGACAATTCGCCTTTTTAACACATCTGTTCGTCTGCGGATGCACTACTACTAGGTGCAAATTGATAAAATCTGCACCCGATTCTACCAGTAAATCCAGGTGGCCCCTACACACATATAATGCGATAAACATCTACAGGAATACACATCGCTTTGATGATCACTTTCCGGTGGCTTTTTTAGTTAGTTAGTTCTTAATGTATTGGATGACTTGTATGCGAATTTACACCAATTTGACTGAAATTCTTATTCTTGACGTCACTATAAGAGAGGCTTTTTAACGTATAAGTACTTTGAAAACACTATAGGTACAGCCCAAACCTCTGGACTGATTTTGCAGATGGAGATTGTATTGCACGTCGAAGAACCGAATTTTTTTTGGTGGCAATCGATCCACGACAAATGCCGTTTTGGCATATCAATTCTCAAATTTAAAATTATACTTTAATAACTTTAATAACCCTTAAAGTACATTATACCCCAAACTACTGGATCGATTTGGCTGAAATTACATGGAGATTAGGTGACCCGTTGACGTGCTGAAAGGCTATTGGGAGCAATTGGTCCTCGGGGAGTGCCATTTAGGCATATCATCTTTAAAATTTTAAACACAAGACACGGTAATCAAAGACCCACGCGATAGGGAGGTTCCAGCCGCTTCTCTGTTGCCTTTTTTCAAATCGAGCTAAGAATCGTAAAAAAATATCGTATGTTCGCAACTCGAGTTGAAAAGTAATTATGCACTGTGGAATTATAGGTACACTCGCCGGTACGCGATTGTTATAGCCATCACGGTTTTATTTTTTTGCAAGGCACCTTCGAAGAAAAATTGAGTTCTTACAGATTCCAAACTGGGCGAGGCGGTTTCTTCTTCTATGGTGCCGTACGTAAACGGATGTTAAGATGTTCAAAAGTTACTAATAATTGTAGATTTATTCAACAATACCAAACAATAACTTTAACTTACATGGACAACCCATGGTCCGAAACTGCCTATAAGTAACTTTATACAAAAATCTATTTTAAAAGGGGCACTTGACTGAACTCATGCTGGAAGGAATGTTACTTTACAAGGTAATTGGAGAAGATGTAATCTAATAGCAGAAGATATAATGAAGTCATTGTGTTGATAAAAATTTGTTAATAAAATAGCTGCGGGTTTCGTAATGACGTCGGCGTAATTAGAGGGTACTGAGAAGTATGGCAAGGACACCAACAAATATTTTTCAACAAACCAGACGTGAACTTTACAATGCGAAGAGGTGTGTGTGGGAGAACCGTTTAAAAACTCGGCAGATTATGCAAAGAAGTGGACTTTAAAAGTTGCGGAAATGTTTCATCAAAAATTTTACGGCGAAGACAATAGGTAATGGAGCACTCCTACGTCTATTATTTCGCGGAAACATCAATCGTGGAAAGAGCGACGACCCTATAATTTTTGCAGTTTAGATTGAAAGAACAAACAACCCTCCGACTGGTCATTTCTTCACGCATCCACCTCGGTCTCAGCTTCTAGGTCGGCTTAAGGTTTAAGTATAGAGCATATTTAATGTGATTCTGACTCAGGAGATGGCTCCACACTCACAGAATTAGTTGTATTGTGGGTTGCGGGGCCGATTGCGTAGTTGCATTGAAAACCCGTCCTACGTATCGAGGATACCAAATCCCCGAAGTGTCGCTATTCGCCGCTAGGTGCTTTGCGCAGGGTAAGGTTACCGGCAGAGCACCTGCGTAAGGTTGAACTTGCCCTGTTGCCACTATGTTACTTTGACAATATACAACATAGGTACATTCAAGAATCAGACCATGGAATCAGATTTGTGTATCCATGAGTCCATGACGTTAATAGTATTTACTGCATTACATTTAAGACTGTGATATGACTGATAACTGATAGGAGTTTGGTAAAGATTTTACATAACCAGTCAGGAATTAATCTATAATAGACAATTAGACAAGGCTATTTTTGAGACTCCACCAAAATAATTAAGATTCTCTTTAATTAAAAATTGCAAATTAAGATTTGTAATTTTATGCTGTAGTGTATTTATGCAGAAGTTAGTTTTTTATTGTAAAAATAATTACCGAATATTTGCGTAAATAACAAATTAATTATATTTTTGCCTACCGATCATGTATACATCTGCGCCAAAAAAATTGGGATACGTTCACACTATAAATTATAATAAAAAAGTGGCAGTCTCGAAGACGGTAGAAACTTCTACTTTTTCACAGAATTTGTAAATGAAGCATTTAACCAAGGTCCGCGTGCGGGCGGTTGTCGGTGGCTGTTGCGCCCGGCGCGGCGCTCATTTATTAAAATCTAAAATACAAATGTTTTTCACCCCTAAAATGACATTCTTCGAAAAAATGGCCCTAAGGTTTTCGATCCGACAATGCAACAGCTATCGAATTCGATAAAGATATTATGCCCTTTTGCTAAGAAAAATTCAAAAAGGGGTGTTTTTGTCCCTAACCGGAAATTTTCTAAAAAATTGCAGGTGATCACAGACAGACACACAGACGTTTTTCACAGTTATTAACTTCTACGCTTCGCGAAGCAGTTACTGGAATCGATCGGAAAAATCGAATTTCCAAAAATATCAAATATTTACGTTTTAGGGTCATGGGAACCCAAAAAAGCGGTTTTTGAAAAAATGTCTGTGTGTCTGTGATCACGCTACAGCTCAAACTATTGAACGTATCGAGATGAAATTTGGCATACATATTCAGTGGGAGATTTGTAGGTGCTGATTAGAATTTGGGCCACATCGGTCCACGGAAAGTGCCTTCTTGGCACATCAACTTTAAAAATTTAAATGCAAACCCCCATTTTTCGCGTTACCATATGAATGCCCTTCGAATTGTGCTTATAAAAATGTATTCACACTTGTGCCCTTTTGACCAAAAAATGGTGCCGTGAAAAAAAACCTATGCATAACTGTATATTTTTATGACCGGATTTGATAGCTAATTTTTTTTTAAGCCAAAAACCTTAGTGCCATTTTTTAGAAAATGTCATTTTAGTGGCAAATGGGCCCTTGTTTCAATTTATTTTACAAAAAAAAATATTGTTACTATCGGATTCGACAGCTCTGTTATATTACCGGATCAAAAACATTGATGCAATTTTTTAGAAAATTTCCATTTTAGGGACAAAAAAGCCCCTTTTTGAGTTTTTCTTAGCAAAAGGGAATACTATCATTATCGAATTCGAAAGCTGTTGCAATGCCATTTTTTCGAAAAATGTCCATTTTAGGAGTGAAAAACATTTGTATTTTAGATTTTAGTAAATGTGCATCAGCCATCCATAACCGCTCCGCACGCCCGACCTTGGTTAAATAAAGTTATACTCTGCCATTGTCATCAGATTTATTCCGTTTTATAACCGAAGGATTAATCGTAAAAGTGCTAACTTTGGCTGTGGATTATTCCAAATAAAAAATTCTTGGGTCATTTGCTGCTAAAATCCTCGGACCGCTTTAGCGGTCCATCAGGCATGTAACAGGTAGCGAAGGGTGGGTTTATAGGGCAGGTAACTTAGCCATTTACCTGGGTCGAGGTCATTAGCTGGGGTTTTTCCAACCGTCTGTTAACCAGGAAATAGGTACAGTGCGTTCGCGAGACTTAGCCCCATCGTACCCTGTTATAATACACCTACGTTTTGAAAGCCATCTCTCTCCAGCGTTGTTGCACGTAGACCGAGAAAGTTTGAGCGTAACGCTCTGATCATGTCGTGCGCTATGTCTCACTCCGACTCGTTTATCTGAGGAAGAAAGTAAACTGAACGTTCGACGTTCGTTGAAGCGTCACTGAGGACCGGTTGATCTCTCCACCACACAATGTACGACGACGGTTGATTTTTGTACGCGCTCTTACTGGCTTCGCTAACATTGGTGGAAATACCAAGCATCGCTTATTACAGACGTCGGTCACATCGTTGATAACTGCAGCCTCTAGCTCATGGGGCTAAGTCTCGCGAACGCACTGTATCTTTAAAGTTTTCTAAAAATGTTGGCATGAATATCGATTTTTATTCCCTTGTGCATACCTACGGCGTGTACCCGCGGATACGCTGGACTACAGCACTGTAATTGTCTCACAAAGTTGTCTTAAATTTTATGCCCTTTCGGCGGCTTTCGAAAAACGCAAAAAAACAATAAAGACCTACATCACTTTTTTTAACTTCTTTATTTAGGTACTTATTTTTGCGTCTTTATCGGACCATCACCACAGGCAACTAACATAGAAGATTTAATTTTTTTTCCTGTTCCTGAGAATTTATTTACTTCAAAAGTTTTAGGGAGTGTGGAGGGTAATATGGACAAGCCTGTACCTTTTGTTGTATTTTGTTTATTTTGCAATTTCTATAGTTACAACTGCCACGAATATCTTGATATTATTGAATAAATTTTAGAGCGTGTCATGAGAGAGAAAATTGTAATAAACAGTACAGCAGTACTCTATATGTGGGTATATTAATGTTTTAATTAATTTGAGTTTAGTACTCGTGTAGATTGTACCCGAAAAATCTCCAGTCTCCATTTAAAAATCAATTTTCCAAGAATATTTGTTAGGTAAGTACCTAAGAGGAGCTGATCAACAAAAAACTGAGCATTGAAATCACGGTAAAATTACGCGTAAAACAATAATTCCAACTTTATTAAATAATGATAAATAAGCATTGCATTAGGAACTAATGGAATGTGCACTTGATCGTTGACAAGCAAACATGGCAACGCTGCAACCGGCTTCTTCCAGTGTAGTGTAGTGAGCCTGAGGTGGTCAAATTTTAGCTATTGGGCGATAGAGAGTGCATCCCTCGGTGCATCCCTAGTTCGCTAAAAGTAGGCAGAAGCAGCACTGTGCAGACAATGAATTGCACGCATTGAAATTGAAATTCTAGTTCGGTAAATTGTTAATATTTCAGCGACATTATAAGCAAACGCCGGTTTTTCTTCACAGAAAGCAACACAGGCCCTATTAGAATAATTATAATAGTTAGATCTAACTATTTTATAAATTTATCGTACATAATTTGGCATTTTAATTTTTCATTATTTTTTATTAAAAAAACTGGAAATTCAAATAAATTTAAAAAAATGTGGAGATAGCCTTGCAGTTCCAGCAATTTCAGAAAAAATTTTTAACGAAATCTGGTATATAGTTTTCGAGAAAAAAAAATAAATCCCGTTAAATGCACCCTTTTTTCAACTTTTTATTTTTTTTTTCAAAAACTGAATACCAGAATTGTTTCATATTTCGACACAATGAATTTGATACTGAAACGAACGCCTGGTATTTTTTTTATGAAGTTTGAATTCAGAATTTTTTTTTTCTACTGTATACTTGAACCTTAAAGCCAAATTCCTTAACCTACAAACACCTGTTGGAATGCGGCTTCGTTCTTCCTTTTCTCACAGTCCAAGCCGCGGGCGAAATCGTTACGAACGAAATCCACCGGACGGACGCTCTCGAAGACCTTCTTGCAGGAGAGATAAACCCAGCCGTAACATTCACGTTTTATTCTAATTATCTTTAGATAGCGAAAAACGGATGCATGCCTCTGTACGTGAGGATGGAATCGATTTATTTTATTGTTCTGCAGTCATTTTCTCGCTCTATTTGAAGCGCAAAGTGCACAGATACAAATAGGTGAAATGTTATCGATTTAGTGAAATAAAACGCTTATCTGGATGGAATCCCATTCGGATTAAAGACCGTAAATAACCTTTCAAACCTGCAATAAGCGAAGGGGGAACAGAATTTAATTAAAAACGAATGGAAAATTCTTACTGTTTGTATTTCTTGTTTGAAAACAAAATGCCTTATTTTCCACTGCACTTTTCTAGTCAATTTCGTTTCTACAAATTGCTGGATCTTAATTTTCCAGTTTTCTTTTCTGAAGGCAAGGAACTAGGACGGAGGTGATCGTGTTCCCTTCTATTCATCTTGTCTTCTGTAGACACGCAGTTGCGTAATTAAGAGGATGGGTATTGCATAATTAGTTTAATTATTGTTGTTAGCAAGTTTTCGTTTTTCAAAGCTTGCGATAAAATTACTTCCAACTTTTTAATGGCTTCATCTATTCCAGTCATGTAAATTATTGTTCAAACAAATCTTATTGTCACAAATAATGAACTGGATCTTGATCAAAATCGATGATATGGATCCCTATCGATTTGAATTGTCAGTCAATATTGAAGATTGTTTCCCATCAGCACGTTTGGCAATATGAAAAACTTATAGTTACTTGATTTATAAAGAGTGATCAAAAACTTTTCCGATCTAGTAGGCCTTGGCGTGAGAGACGTAGGGCGTAGACTGCGGAAATTATATGATAACGCCACTGTCAAATTTCGCTTTGAATGATAATTTCGGCAATCTACGCCCTACGTCGCTCGCGACAAGGGCAACTAGATTGGAAAAATTTTTGTTCACACGTTATAAATTTTAACAAGCGCTCGCAATTGATTCTTTTCTCCATTCATGAAATAGCCTCGGCAAGTTTAACTCGTGCCACTGGTTTTTACCGAAAAATTTTTGTATTACTTGAAACTCGAAGAAATGTTGTCATATTTGACAAAACGCCTCGAGCTCTACGAGCTTTCGGGATTTTGTCACATGATAAAACAATATTTTTTCTCGTTCAATTTTCAAATTTGACACTCGGAAAATTTTTCAAAAATACTGTAGCTGTATAAAACCCCTAGTAATCGTGATTTTATTTACTTTGTTCGTTCTTAACTAATCATATAACCGTCTGATTTCCATTAATATACACGCCACGTTTGTTAACCAATGACAACAATTTGTTTATTGGAAATCGACCCATGACGTGTGTTTCTAAAGGATAGTTCATTGTATGGCAGCATATTAATCATATTTAATCTTATAAAGGGCCCATTTCATAATCATATATAAGAGCACTAGAGAAATGGTAATTTTTCTGAAATGAAGTTGGTTACACGAGTAATAATGTCTACGAGGGCTTTTGCCTACTGTTTGGACGAAAAGAAGCCGAGACGCAGTCGAGGCTTTTTTTCCAAAACAAACAGTAGGCAAACGCCCGAGGGACATTTATCGAGGGTGAACCTATTTCATTTCATGAAAAATTACCATTTCTCGAGTGCTTTTCGGAAGACAATTTTTTGAAAGAAATATTGCACCTAACTTCTCCCCGTGTCAGCATGGCAGTAGGTTATAAGTGTGGCAGTTGAATATTACCTACTTTAACTTCAATGACAGGAACAAGCTGTCAGATCGTTTCTGAATGAATCATTATTTTTATTTTGTTAGGAAATACCGAGGAAAATACTAAATAAGTGGGTATGACTTTAATTAAAATTTTTTTTTTATTTCATTTTGAGATTTAAGAATTAATGATTTTATTAGGGATTTTAACTGGTTTTAATAATTTACATTTTAGCAATAATGGTGACTGATGATGGCTAACGAGATGGCTAAGTAGGTATATTAAAGTGGGCCAAGTTCGCGCGTTGAATACTGGATTATGAATTATGATAAACCCAGATAAACCACATTATCACAAAATTCCTGCCCACTGGCAACATTAACAGCTGGGAATACAATTTCTTGTCGTACGATGCTAATCCCCAAATAGGTAGTGTTGTGAATAATTAATATCAGATTCAGAATGCAGTGTCCAGTGTGTAATGGGTCAGAAGGAATAGGTATCCAAAAATCAAACTGAACACTTCTTATTTATGAAACAAGTGTTCATTGATTATCTAGACCTTACACTCTACACCCACCTGCAAAAATATTGCTGATTAATCTTACAATGTGCATGTTGTTCTTACTGGCATGATGCTCTTCATTCAGTCGCATGTACAGTTTTAGGGAAGTAGAAGCAGCGTGTCCTGTTATTTTTATAACTTACTGCTCGGAAATACCCTTCTTCGCAAGATTACTCACTGCAGCTGAACTCAAGGAATGATTTCCGAAAATCACGTGAATTATTTTGTGAGCAGGTAGTCTTGTAAAAGTGATTTACTAGTTTCGAGTGCTTTGGATTTTTTAAAATTATGAATCTGAAGCTGTCAAAAGTGACAGGGATTTTTTCACCATATGACAGGGATTTTTTCAATATGACAGGGATTTTTTCACTCATTTGAACTACTCCCAAATTTGTCAAAACAAATCGGTTGTGATTGGCTAAAATTGAATAATGGATCGTTATCATTGGTCAATATTTCTAAAAAAAAATTGTCAAAATTAAAGTCCCATTTACATATTTGCCTAGCAACATTTCAAAACGGCTGCTGCTGATTGGTCAAGACTCAAGTTGCCCTTTAAAGTCGACATTAACTTGAATGGATATTTAAATTTTATTATGAAATCGGCCCGAAGGGAATTTACAAGTTACAATTATGTCGAGACTCTGATGAGGTACCTTTTTTTTATCCGAAAGCCGTTAGGCTTGCGGCTAAGAGGGTAAATAACTGATAGCCTTCAGAGTCGAGAGGATAAATGATAATTCCCGAAATACATTTGCAAGATTAAATCCCGAATAAACTGGATGATAGGAATAATGGTCTAAGGATATTCACTGAATATTACGAAGGCGTAGAGGGGCCACAACAAAGTTTTTAAGATTTTCTGAAAAGAAACTTTGTTTCATCAGCAAATTGTCACTTTCAAATGACAATTGTCGCTTGACTGGCAGGCGCTTCGAACTGTTTTAGTGACGTGCGCAGAAATTTGTCATGAAAAGGGGGAGTATCAAAACAATAAGGTGTGCAAAAAGTATTAAAAGAGCATAAATCCTTACATTTTCGTTATTTTCTAGAAACTGAAAAAAAAAACACAAAAATTTCTGGAATCACAGAAGTCGTAACCCCCCTAACCCTCTCCGGCGTATGCCATTGGTCTGTTCCAATTAACGAATTATCGCCAGCTACAAATGACAATTGTCAGTTACAAGTGACAATTGTCATCTACAAGTGACAATTGTCATCTACAAGTGACAATTGTCAGCTACAAGTGACAATAATTGTCAGTTACAAGTGACAATAATTGTCGGTTACAAGTGACAATTGTCACCTACAAGTGAGAATTGTCAGTTACAAGTGACAATTTGCTATTACAACAAAGTTATTTTTTCTGAAAATTTTAAAAACCTTGTTGTGGCCCCTCTACACCTTCGTAGAATATTGGGGCTAGGGAAATATTCGCGTAAATTTAAATCTCATTGGTTTAAAAATTTCGTGCTTTCGTGGTTGCAATTGTGAATTTAGATTGTTGGAATAACAAGGGATCTAAATATAATCACTTGAAAACCTACTAGATTCCAAATCGGAAAAACTTGACAGCTTATTTTATCACTTGAAAATGAGATAACCATTGTTGTATTACTCTTTCTGATTGGCTGATATTAATTGAAGTTAAATAGTCACCATTTGACAGGGATCTTTTCACCAAGGTCATGTTAATTTTGTCACATGGGCGTTAGACTCTTTAATAAATTGGATGAGTCCATGAAAAGTATGCCTGTTAGGCTATTCAAAATCAAATTAAAACTCTTCCTCTCTGCCAAGGCGTATGTCTCGTGTATGTAGTTATTTTTTTAGAATTAGGAAATGACATGTCCAATTATTATTGCTCGAATTGTATATCGACACATTTTTTGGGACAAATATATCTTATTATTATTATTATTACTAACTACTTCAAATTTTCATGAGACTGAATTTCCATCGGTTAAATATATGTCGGTTTTTACGAAAATTTTATTGCCTGGGAAATTAAACGAGAAGAAAGTAACTAATAAAAACACGACAGCAGGGCTAGAGCGTTCAGAATCTAGTCCAGTTTCATCGAGTACAATTTCTTAAAAGAAATCAAATTTGAGTTTATAAAATGGCAGTTTATTCAAAAAAGTCAAATCTCGAATTTTAGGGAGATAAAATTTTGACGTAAGAAAATATAACAATAGTTATTTATTAGATAAGGGGGAGAATTTACAGATTTTAGCGTGAGGTGCGTGAAGTCACATCGAACGTTAAAAGAGACTTCTCCCCTGTATATAATACAATATTTTTTGTATAACCGCTGTGAAACGTTAAAAATTCTATTAATTTGTATAAATAGAAGATTCCGCCATGTTTTAACATTTTAATTTGACAACCGTTGCCTTGGTGATAAAATAAACAGTGACTACTAGATTGTCAAATCTGCGGTGAAGAAGTAATAATTTACTTCAACCTCAAAGGGTAAAATGTGACGTTTCGGCAACTGTCAGAAGGTAGAAAATGTTAACATTTCATATAGGTTATAGAAAAAGATCAATTTGTTCCAAGAATTCCAATTCACGCTTAATAGTCATTCGAATACCATTTTGTCTGGAAAAATTTATTAAATCAACTCGAGTTTGTTCCAAATTTGCTCGTGACATTGTCACCGATGATTCGTGATTTTTATTGTTGCCAATGTCACGCGCAAAATTGTTAGGCAACAAACTCTCGTACAATTGGTAAATTTTTCCGACAAAATTTTGTCACTTTTGTTATTCGGTGCTATTCTTTAACTTGTGAGCAAATTGCTGAAGCTAGCCATATTGCTATTGCTATTGCTATGGTGGAGATAAAATATTGGCCCTCGACCGCGAACAATGTCGACAGATTCTTAGGAAAGACACTCAAAATAGGTTTGTGAAGGCTTGTATCCCATTCGAGTCGTTTTAATAAAGAGGTTTTCACGATCAATTTTAATTTTAACCTCCCCAACCCCATCACAATTTAAAAAAAATGGGAGGTTACTGCAATCACTAAAATTTTCGAATTTGAGATACCACCAGATCTTCACGTTTTGAGGTCTCAGGAACCCAAAAAAGGGGTTTTTAAAATGTGTCTGTGTGTATGTACGTACGTACGTTTGTACGTTCGTACGTACGTACGTTCGTTTGTAATCACGCCACAGCCAAAACTACTAGACCGATTTGGCTGAAATTTGGAACATAGGCATCTCGTAACCTAACTTAGATCTGAAAAGCTTTTGGAGCCAATCGTGCACCCGGAAATGCCATTTTGGCACATCAACTTTTAAATTTTAAATGCAAACCCCCATTTTTCACGTCACCATTAGGAAGACCTTCAAATTCTGCTTCTAAAAGTGTATTCATTCTTAGTGCCCTTTTGACCAAAAATTTAAAAAAAATTTATTTTTATCGGACTTTAAAATCGCGGTACAGCCCAAGCCCCTGAACCGATTTGGCTGAAATTTTGCACATGGGGATTGTATTACACGCCGAAGAGCTGAACAAATTTTGAATTCAATCGACTCACGGAAAGTGCCGTTTTGGCACACCAATTTCCAAATTTAAAATTATTCTCTCATTTGACCATTAAAAACAAGTTTTTGAAAGATTTATTGTCACCATCAGAAAGGTCTTCAAATTCTGGTTTTAAATAGGACAAAATTAATTCGCATTTAGCGCTGTTTGGTTCAAAAAATCGAAATTTCATAATAACAGTAAAAATACATTATAGCCCAAATTACTGAATCGATTTGGCTGAAAATTGGTACATGGAGATTGGGTGACCCGCTGAAGATGTAAAAGGCTTTTGAAAGCAATTGGCCTACGGGAAGTCCCATTTAAGCATATCAACTTAAAATTTTAAATACAAGACCTCCTTTTTTATGTCGCCATTAGAAAGGCGATCAAATTCTGGTTCTAAAAATGTGTTCACAGTTTCTGCCATTTCAGTGGAAAATAGAGAAAAAATTCTTTCTCATTAAAAGGGAGCGGGCTGACAGTGGATGACATAAAGTGGCAGTTATTGTCAAAAAGTTGGCAAAAGATTAACCTTAAAAGAAACATATTGTCAAACGTGATGGGTGATGTCCGAGGTCACGTCGATATTTGTCAGAAAATTGCGAAATTAGTCAAGGATTAAAAAAATTCTGTTGAATTGACTACTATCTACACAGAATACAAAGATCCACGCGATGGGGAGGTTCCAGCCGCTTCTCTGCTGCATTTTTAACCTCCCCAAACCCAACACAATTTTAAAAAAATGGGAGGTTACTGCAATCACTAAAATTTTCGAATTCGAGATGAGACCGGATCTATGCGTTTTGAGGTCTCAGGAACCCAAAAAAGTGGTTTTTAAAATGTGTCTGTGTGTATGTTCGTACGTACGTATACGTTCGTACGTTCGTACGTACGTTTGTAAACACGCCACAGCCAAAACTACTAGACCGATTTGGCTGAAATTTGGTATGTGGGCATCTAACAACCTAACTTAGATCTGAAAAGCTTTTGGAGCCAATCGTGCCGCCGGAAATGCCCTTTTGGCACATCAACTTTTAAATTTTAAATGCAAACCCCCATTTTTCACTTCACCATAAGAAAGGCCTTCAAATTCTGCTTCTAAAAATGCATGCACTCTTAGTGCCTTTTTGACAAAAATTGAAATATTCGGGATTGTTAACGTACTTTAAAAACACGATACAGCCGAAACCTCTGGACCGATTTTGCTGAAATTTTGTACATGGAGACTGTATTATACATCCAAGGGCTAAAAAATGTTTGGAGGCAATCGACCCACGGAAAGTGCCGTTTTGGCACATCAATTTTCTATTTTAAATATACTCTAATTTTACCACCCTAAACATTTTTTTTTCAAATTTATGGTCAGCATCAGGAAGGTCTTCAAATACTTGTTCTAAATAAGATAAAATTCATTCGCATTTACTGTCCTGTCAAAGGACAGTGTTTGGTACATTGTCGAACAAAACATTTTCTGTTGAACTGACTACTATCTACCCAGAATATAAAGATCCACGCGATGGGGAGGTTCCAGCCGCTTCTCTGCTGCATTTTTTTGATAGAGCTTGTGAGAATCTATCCACATTGTGAGCGGCCCAGGGCCATTATTTTATCTCCCGAGTGTACTATCCTGATTGGTCCCACCTTAGCAACAACACGACATTGCTAGCGTCAGCAGCTTGCTCAGGAGTTAGGAATAGCCCCGATTATATAGGTATGACAAAATTCCTGTCAAATGATATGTCATGCCAACCTTAATTGTTTCCATTGTTAAGATTGAAATTTCTTTTGTTGGATTGTCATCCGAATATAATTCCGTCTGGTTTTTTATGCAAAATTTGTCATAATCTGCGTTGGGCTTGGAAGCTCCGTACACTCCTCGTCCGTCTCTTTAATTACTATTAGTGAGGTGTAACCCATGAGTATCAGTAAAGCCTCGACGTGCCGTTCAACTTTCATAGCCTACTTGACGTTTGATGTTACTTACTATTAAACCAATTGGTAGTCAAATCTGAAAAAATTCAAAGTTCTCATCAATATTTGAGTCCAGTGTTGAGGATTCCCGCCATTTCGGCAGGTTAGCAAAATTCCTATGCAATTTGAGAGACGAAAGCCGGACAGGTGCATGAACCGCCTCGGTAAAGACAGTCCGCGATCCGGCGCTCAAACACAGGTAAGCTAATCCCCCACCTTCAAGCTCTTACAGGTTGATGCCGTTGCCGTACCACCAGTTTCAACTCAGGTACGACCGGTACGTACCACAATCGCCGCGCCAACTCAAAACCAACGGTTTTTTAACGTTTCTGTGTTTGAATTTCGTTTGAAATATGTGCACAATTCACACGTTTGAGTATTTGGAGTGATTTGTGATGGTGTTGCTTTGGTGATTTGGTGTTTTCACGGTAGTTTGAAAGTTCAGTTGGTGGCCTGTCTGGAATTACAAATGCAAAACTTGGGCACGACTTTCATCCAGCACGACACGCTCGCTCTTTAGGAACTCTACAGAGATTTTTTCCAGCATTCAGGGTAATTGTCCTCGACCTCTCGGCGACCTCTTACCCTATTTCCCGTTTTTCCGGGTAAGTTTTCGCAAAATCGACCGAAAACAACATGAGTCATTCGGCAAGTGTTTTGGAGCAGTCGCACGGAACGCCTCTTCATTCTCATCTTCCGCCTTCCATTTTGCGGAAATGACCGTTATTGTTTCAAATCAAATTTTTTATTTCATTCTTCTTACACAAAAGAAATAGTTTTCTTGTTACGCCATAAAAAATTATTCGTTTGAAAGATGTAGGTATTAACCTGAATTCTTAGGTACTACCTACCTACTATTAATTTTTGACTCCTTTTAAGGCGGACAAGGTCGGAGATGTTTAGTTGACCCGAAATTTCCATGGGCGGAATATTATCGCTGTGCAAATATTATGTTAGTATTCATGTCAAAGCGTCATAACCGGGTTTTCTTAACTAACAATAATTGTTAGTAAACTAGTTATCAGGAAACGTTCGATCTACTTTAAATGGACTGTAGCATAATGAATTAAAAATCCCCTTCTTTATTGGGAATGCAATCTCCTTTTGCTGTCAAATTTGATAAATTACTATGGAATTATAGGTCGCGGGTCAAAGTCACAGCCGTTGTAGGTGAAATATTCGATGAAGAATGAAAATATTAAATCTTGCAATAAACGATCGAGGTTGCATTAAATGCCGAATTAACATAAAGTCAATGTTTAACCACTTATTTTCTAAATTCACAATATACTTAACAATGTTTATGTTTTTCTGTGGAATGCGACTCTAGGCACCCCAAAATAAATTGGACCTGCAATTAATTTTTCGTTGGTTCTCTATGTTGACTTACTATGCTCGCTCTTTAATGGTTTTTGGTTGAACATTTCTGCACTTTACCTCTAAACGAGAGCGGAATCTTCAGTTTCAGTTGAATTCTCTAACCCTAAAAGACCATTCTTTAAATCTTCTTTCTTTGAATATTCCATTTAGAAACACTTTCAATGATTTTGAATAATATCTTCTTCTATATTTTCAATATTTCTTCAGTTTGAAGAATAGAAATATTTAGAGGCCGTGGTAAGCTTCAATAAGACAATCAGACTAAATGAATGCCCCCCTTGGTATGAATTTTCAAAATTCTGGCTTTCAGTCTCTGACATCAGAATTTGTAGTGAAAAATTATTCATTGGAGCATCGTATCAAAAAAACATTAACAGCAAACGCAACTCCGGAGACACGAAGTTAGATTTCGCGGCCGTTGCTAATAGTAGAGCCGCGAGATTATACTTTTACGGTCGTTGTTATTGATATCGGTTTGCAGATGTCGAGTTAATTGTTATTTCCTTAATTTTTTGGCAAAGCAATTTTCAAAATTTTAAGTTGTATCTAGGTAGCCTCTTTTAACCATCCGAAACAAGTTTTTGAAAAATACTATCACCCTCAGAAATGTCATCAAATTCCGGTTTTAAATAAGACAAAATGCATTCACATACTGGTGTCCGGAAATTAGAGGAAAATATCTTAAGTAGTATTTCATCAAGGCAAGAAATCAAGACAAGAAATCCTGTCTTGAGGGCCATTGCTTGTCTTGTCTTGAATTTAAAATCAAAATTGAAATTCACTCTTGTCTTGACATTTAATTTCTTGTCTTGTGCTCAAGATTCTTGAAATTTCTTGATCTTGAATGTTTCGTTGTTGATCGGTGAAACCTCGGGGGTGAAACCATACAAGATTTGTGAAAATCTTATCCTCCCAATGAGGTTAAAAACAGTCTACATCTTTACTGCTAAAAATACCTGAATGTTTGCAGTTTCATTCCGAATATTTAGGAATTTTGACGCGTCTAACGATACACCACCCACGAAAGAAAATCAAAATTCTATATTTTAGTCTTTAAAAATTTACTCAGTTTTCGTTTGACAAGCTAAGTGGAGCTTGAGAACCTGTGTAATAATACGACCACAAGATACTTAGGTAAATGACGATGCCATCAGAAGTTTTTCCTAAATCGTTGGATCCAGTAATATGAAATGAAATATGAAATTTTGTTCTCCGATAAAACAAATTCTCAAGATTTTTGAGTTTTAAGAATGGCATCAGAAGGCAATTTCTGATGCCATTCTTAAAACTTCAACTCAAAAGCGTCAAGAGAATTCAAGAAATCTTGATTCTTGAAAGTTTTGCTCCTGTCTTGTCAAGAATTTTGGACGTTCTTTCTAGCAAGAATCAAGACAAGATCTTAACTTCTTGATCTCGTAAACCACTAATCTTAAGGGCGTATTCTACGATCAAAAAGAAAAGTTTTAATAAACATGGATCGCAAAAAGCCCCTTGAGGGAGGCAGGGCTTAAAGGGGCCACCTTGAAAGTGTTTTTTTCTAAATTTCTTCAAAACGGTTAAAGATAACAACGTGAAATTGGGTATCCTTTGTAAGTGTTTGATGTTGAATTCGTTACCGTGGTAAAAATTTTGAAGTTTTGATCATAAGCAGGCCCGTACAGGGGGGTTTAGGGCTAACCTTGCTCAAACATTTTTGTAAGTCGTTTTTTCTCAAAATTGACATCAAAATCTGAACATTTCAAGTTTTTTACATTTCCATGCGTCAACATGCACATTAATGCAGCATACGACATACGTTAAGATATGTTGCGAATTAAAATAAAGTGTGTAATACTACAGATCACCGTTGCAGTAGTTATTCAAAGTGGTTCGTTTTAAATGGAACACCCTGTATATCCTAGCAAGCTATCGAGCTATTGAGGTGTTTCTGATTTTAGATTCCAAATAAATGTGATCAACAAATCGATTTCCAAAATGTTTTTTCTTCTGTTCTTATCTGTAGAAAAAAAATAGAAGGCATATTCTTATTCTTATTTGTATCTTAAATAATAATAATAATATTACTTCAATTTTGGTGCCATTTTTTGGTAGTAAGAGGTGTTTCTGTAGTTTCTGCCACATCTCAGATATTTCAAATTCAATTTTACGAGCAATTTTAATACCCCCATTCCTTATAATTACATTGTTACATTAAGTATGCAGCTGCCATAACCTTAATAACACTGATTTACATTAATAATTACCGTATTTTCGTTACATAATTAGCATGATGGAGATAGCTGCAAGTCTAGGAAACTGCATTATGCAAGTTCCGACCTTGGCACTAAACAACAGAAAAATCGCCAGGAATTTAATCAAGAATTAATAATGTAATCGATAGATTTTTTGCAGCGCAGTTTGTATTTGCTTGTTAACAATGCAACAACGCTGTAGGGGATCCTCCTTCAATCACTTTAAGCTTGTTTGTCAATGTTACCTTTTGCAATTCCATAAATTTTTGATCGCCTCGAGACGATATTCATAGCAAAGCGTTGCCATTTTTTGTGATTGTTTGTTGGAAAATCCGATTTTCATTTTTAGGATTTCCGTTTCTCTTGCACAAAGCCAAATTGTTCTTTTCAAAAGACTCGTGTAATTATTCATGCACCTGCTGAATTTTTCAGGTTGATGCGAAAGGTAATTGCTTGATATGAGTGGAAGGTAATTCCGCACTGAATACAAAAAGCTTGAGCGGATCCGTTTATTTGAATAATGAAAATTATGGAGGGCATCGCTGCAGGAGAATGAGGTGCAAATGCTAACGTCGGATTATTATTCAACTCGGCAACAGAATGCCTTTGAAGCCGAGGCGATGTATAGAAAAGAACTTTCATGCATCTTTTTTCCTGACTTCCACACATAGAGTTCGCGGCCGTCCTTTTCAATGCAAGACAAAAAAAAATAGGAACATTAATTTATCCTTTTCACACTTGTGTGTGAAAGGCCCCCTTTCGGATCACGCTTCATTTGAATCTAGAAAGTCTACGGAACGAGCTACGGAAGCATCTCCGGAATCTCTCATATTGTTTCAAAACGGCACAGCCCCTTGTTGGGTGGAATTATTTGAATTTTATTGCAACTAAGTAGAGAGAGGTTCTTGTCAAAGCAAAAGTTTTAAGAACAATCAATCTTGTCCAGTTTAATAACTGGTTTATAATGGAATTACAGAAGTCTGTAATTTTTATAAAAGTTGTGGCAAACGGTAGATTCGAAGACGAGTTCGAGGATATAAATATCATCATACTGAAAGACAAAATGTTTAATCACACCGAAGGTTCAGGGTTTACATATTTACTTTTGAGGGGTTGGCCACGCGGATTTTTCGTGTACAAAGTACTGCTCTAGTGTCTTACTGCTCGGTACTGCTTCGTACTGCTCGATCTTGCGCAAAATACTGCTCGATACTGCGCAATATACTGCTCGATGCTGTACAGTGTACTGCTTGGTACTGCGCAGAATACTGGTAGGTATTGCGCAATACTGCTCGATACTGCTAAAATACTGCTTCATGCTGCTACAGTACTGCTCAATACTGCTTGTACTGCGTACTGCTCTCCCGTTGTCCAAAGTACTGCGCATGTGGCCAACCCCTCGTTTAGTTTTCATGCCTACTTATTGTAAAGTGATCACTACGAGAATCACTATCACTTTCACTCAAGTGCAAATTTTAACGAGAGGTTAACCGCAAGACTAATTTGTGTGCAGCAAATCGCGAATAGTAAAAAAATTGCTTTAAATCGCCAAAATTTGCCAATACATTGTTAAAGTTGTGTTACTTAAAGTCGTATAAAAATTTGATGGTTATACAATAATCATTGCAAAAAAAACTGCAACTAAGTTGCATAACTCGATTGAAAATCGGCAAAAATTACCATAAGAGGAAATTCGTAAATTCCAGGAACTTTCACCAAAATTGTTAAGCCCTCGGATTGTAAGGTTACAAACAACCCATGTGGCACCCAATGGGTCGGCATTAAAGCTTATTAATAAGTTAGGTAAAACCTTTCGAATTTGTAAATGTTATGTAAGCCTTGGTTTTATCATGCTTCTATGCGAGGGGTTGACTACCTTGAAATTGTGGCGAACATGCATAGAAATTATTCGGAAATTGTGGAAACTATTTGAAAAATATTTGGAAATTAAGGAACTTATTTGGAAACTGGAAATTGCTCAGAAATTGTTGAAAATGTTTGAAAATTACGAGCTGTTGACTGGAAACTACAGGCATGAGAAATTATTTGGAAATTGTGGAAACTATTCATGAAATTATGAAAATTATTCAGAAATTATGGTGGCATGAGAAATTGTGAAAGTTATTCGGAAATAGCGGAGTTATTTCGAAATTGATGTACACCTTTTTCGTGGGTGGTCAGCCCCTTGCTTTCAACTTTCGCGGCCAACTTAATTGCCGACCTAACTAAATATTACAAGAGCATTTCATGTTTCAAATTTTAAACAATTTTTCTCCGAGAGGTTAACTGCTTGGCGATTTTGGTGAAGTGTTCTCAAGGGTATTTTTTGCTATTTTATACGATTTTAGTGATTTTTAGCAATTTAAAAAAAATTTTGCAACTGACCTTTTAGTGTAGGTACACTAATTTGCCTTGTGGTTAACCCCTCACTTTTCCCCTTCACAAGTCTTACTCGATTATAATACTCGATTTAATAAGGGATTTAATGTAGTTATCTCCTTTTACCGCGTTCCCTAGCCATGAGAGGGAAAAGGACACCAAATGCTTTAAACCAAGACAGTCCTTTTGGAGAGTATTTTTATCCTTTTCTCCCTTACACTGCAGTAATATAAAAAAGAAACTGAAATATCACAGCAGCATTTAACATCAAGTAGGTCATGGAAGCTGAACGGTAACAATAATATCTTCCAATAAATTCTTAAACTACCTTTCTCTGAGGGGTTAACGACTTAGCGATTTTGGTGTACAGTTTTCTGGGGTATTGGCTCTTTTAGGGCGGTTCTAGTGATTTTTACCAATTATTAACAATTTTTCCCATTAGCCTATTAGTGTACGTACCTACACTAATTTGCCTTGTCATCGACATCTCTTTTTATCACATTCCTTAGTCATGATCGGGAAAAGGACACCAAATATTTTAAACAAAGACATAAATAATACAAAAAAAAGAAGACAGAAAGATCTCAGCAGCATTTAACATCAAGAAGGCCATGGAAGCTGAACAGCACGTCGATGCTTTACTACTAATATTTTGAGCGAAGCAATGTATTATATTACCAGTGATGTAATTCTACAATGTATATCGGTGTAAAGTTTCGACGTGCCTTTTAACCTGAAAACTGTGTAAAAATTACGAGCGGTCGACCACTTGGATGTTGTGGTGTACATGCATGAGAAATTGCGAAAATTATAAGGAAATTGGTGTACGCATTTTTGTCGGTGGTCAACCCCTCGCTTCTATGTAAGGTATTTTTATTCCACTCTTAGCTAAAGGTTTGCGCCTTTTCAGAAGATGGTATTCAGCAAAGCACTTTCAATTCCAAACAATTTTAAGATTCCTAAACTAGATTTTTCAAAACAAAATAGATTTTTATTGTTGTTTTTTAGTCTCAAAACTTTATAGTTACTCGGCATTTTCAGGTTTTTCCAATTCCCCCGAATAGATCGGAACACCCCTGCTTGACATTATTTATTTTAAAACTTGAAAAGGAGCAATATGTACTTATTATACAGGGTGTCACCGGGGGTGTCACAAGCTCCTGGTACACTCTCCCTTTTCCCCTTTTTTGTGGAGTAAAATTTTGAAAATTGGTCCACCTTCTGGCGTAATAACAAATTTTTTTCCATTTCCTGTTTAGCGGGAAGTCACTTCAACTTTTGATTTTCAAATGTAACACCCTGTATATCACAAAATTTTTGGAATCTACATAATTTTCTGCTCGATTTTCTGAATGCAATGATTCCACATAACGGACAATTATAGTGTCAAAATAATTTTTGAGCGCTATTTTTATCTCAATTTAGAAGGCAGTGATCCTTCCCCATGTTATTCTAATGGGCCATAGCTCGGGCCGTAGTAACGCAGGAAAAATTGAAGTCACATGTAAAACATTAAAACTTTTGATTTGTGAGGGGTAAACGGGGGTAAAGTTTGCCAAAACGATTTTTCGATCAAAATTTATTTTTTTCAAATGGTACCATAATGGTACCGATATACCATTTGAAGGTACAACTAATATAAGGAATTTACCCATCTTCCCATTTTGCAATTGGTACCAATCATCATGTCTTCCTAAATGTTTCTTTTGGCATCCGCCTTATTAAATTTACTTTCAAACCATTATAGTACCTACCATTTGAAAAAATCAAGTTTTGTTGCGAAAATCGTTTTAAAGTTCTACTCTGAAAAATAAGGGGAAAAAGGGGGTGTACCGTGATCCTGTGACACCCCGTAAACACAAATGAAAGTCTCGGTAAAGGTAGAAGTAATAAGTATTGTAGCTGTTGTTTTTTACTCTTATAATACATAACTAAGGTTTACTCAACGACTTTATTGAATTCGAAGATTCTTATTCAAGCACAAGGGTATTATCGGGTTTTATGAATGACTTGAGAATCTTACCGACACTTTTGCATTAAGATAAAAAGGTTTTAAAAAGCCATACCTACTTGAGGATGCTCATAAAATTCTCTTTTTTCACTTTAAAGCTTTATTTGTCATAAGACTTCAAAGAAAAAAACGTGACATTTTAAAAATTCCTAATTAGAGTTGGCAGTGCTTAGAATAACGTATGTTTCAACTTAATAATGCAGATATCAACTTGTTTGACATAACCTAAGTTTCGACATGCGTCACCCCGGGCACCGCCAACTGCAATTAGAATTTTTTAAAATTTCACGTTATAACAAGCGCAGTTGCGTTTAAATTAACTAATAAAAAAAAACGTTACAACTTACACTGTATTTGGAAATGGGATTTGGAAAGGCAGTGATGTCGTCCTTAATAACAAAAAAAGTAACTAGATTTAAAAACCTTTTGAATGTACCTGCAGTGGAAGGGGAAATCAAACAGCAGAAGCCTTTTGCAGCAAAGTGATGATGCAGATCAGCTTACTCTATTTTGTTGTATTTTACACACTGCAGACAAGTGGAACATTGACGTTTTCCCTTTATTTGCTGTGTAAATAATTGAAGCGCAGCCCTAGTGTTTGCAGGAATAAATTTTTAAAGTTAATCCCCACGGTAAATATTGTATTTACTTTTTTCGGGGCTACACGTAGTCCTGCCGGTAAAAGCAGGGCAAGGGGGATCGTCTCCTGATTTGATTCTTTTTAGGAATAAATCAGAAGTGTGGGTCCGCAATATTTCATAGCACCGGAGGCGTTGTACCATTGTATTGTGACATTTTCTAATTTGCTCGCAATCGTAATGCCGTTACCGTGATCGAGATTGTAGGAGTTAAGTGTCGGGAATAGAAAGTTCCATGCTGTGGCTGTAATTATCGTTGTGTTCTAAAAACAATTCCTATTATGGACAAACAATAAGGCCATTAGTGCATTGCGGCGCTTTCACGCATAATTTCGGCTAGTTGATGGGGCACTGCCTAGAACCTGGAACAACGCTTGCAAACAATGGTCTTTTTAAGTGTTAGCTTATGTGGTGACTCCTAATTTTGATTTTCCCTGCCCTGCTCTATTATTAAAATCTTTGCCTTTAGCTCCTATACCTATACCTACAATGATCCAAAATGTGACCAAACGATTAATCTTGCATAGGTAACTCGTGTTTCAAAAATAAAGCCAATATTATTTCGATCTGCTATGGATAAAAATCAACACTGCAGAAAAGTGCAAAAGTAGCAAAATGTATGCAAAATAATGCAATTTGCATAAAATAAAATGCTTGCTCTCGCAAAGATTTATTTGCAAAATTAAAATGAACAAGTTCAGCGACAACCCATAGTTGTGTCTTGATTAATGTCCTCTGTGCCAATGTCCAATGTAGGCATGTCAAAATAAATAGTCGAACAAATCTGTTTAAACAGGGGACTGACTCGAATGGTGTAATAAAGAACGCAATTCCGAAAGAATAGATTTTTGTTTTATCCCGGAGCAGTCGAGCGATTCTTCCTGCACCAGGTGGTGGGTTCGAGACGAATGGTTTTCTGTGTGAAACTTTTTGCAATGGAATACACGTTATAGACAGGCAGGGAACTAGCAGTTATACCAATTTCATACGTGCAAACGGAGAAATCACCACTAACGGTATCGGGAAACATCTGTTATGTCGTATGTCGCCGTGGTAGGATTAGATCGGAGCTGAAGTGTACTTGTGTTTATGGCAGAGAATGGAACGCAGAAAATTTAAGTCGTCTTTGATTGCGTTGAATACTAGGAAATGACGTCCGGGCTTGGAAACTGGAAAGTAAAGCTTTTCGCTCTGAAATAAGTATGGAATAGAATATTAAAACACAAGTTACAGAAGGCAACCTATTCAAGTACGAGTTCGAAATTTGGACATGAGGCGCGAAGCGGCGAGTGGTCGAACGAACGAGTGCTTGAAGAGCCTTTTGTAACGAGTGTTTTATACTAATTTCTCTGTCTTAGCTTTGATTTACGTTTTTTCCTCAGATTTTTGTGAAAAAGTTTGATAAGTTACATTTGGGGTAATTTTAGTGCAAAAGTTAGGTTAGGCACATGCCCATGTCTGGATTTGTGTTTGACAGTTGTAATTAATGCAGGCATACAATTCCTGGAAGCGAAATGTCACCAAAAATCGTTTAAGAATGAAGCTCATTCTAGCATCAAAATGAGGGCTTAAATGGTGACATTCAAGTGCCAAAACATAGAAAGTGACGGGATTCAGTCTACGCAGTCGGTAAAACAGTCCGGCTGTATTATCGGCTCTGCTAGTTTTGAGATAGCTGTGACACAATAATGACAAAATAATGACTACAAATAAATTATTTGTCACAAAATAGCGCCAAAATTGGCAACCCTTAGACTGACGTCCGTTATTTTCATTTAATCACGTTGATTCGATCGAATAAGTATTCATAGATGCCCCTCTTTTATTAAAATCATCAATAGTGCATCAAAAACTTGTAAAATTAAATGACAGGCCAAAAAAAAATACGCACACGTTCTTTTGCCGCAGTGTATAGTATGATTTCATTTTAATTTTTCTAGACAATTTAATCCTCCCATTTTTGAACTTAGAAATACTTACAAAAATATATTTTATTACATATTTCATGTTCGTAAGAAAAAATCTAATCCTGTATACCTAATACAATCATGTGCGAAAAATCTGTTGAAGGCACTGATATGAATTATACATGCAGAACTTTCATACCTACAATGTTAAATGGTAAAACAAAAATTTGTCTTGAGCATTTAATTGGGAAAGTTCGATAGAAAGATGCTCATTAATGAAGCGGTGGAGAAAGTGACCCAATTATTGACTCGTCCACGAAAATTTTTGTTCTGTCAATTTTATTCGGATAGATTGCACCACTGCGCTACCCGCCTTCGGTTTGCATTGCAAATTTCATTCTCGTGGAAATGGCCACTTTCTCGATTAGGTCATACTAGTATCAGCGTTTTAGTTACCCCTATACAGATACAGTAAAACTAGTTTCTGGTTTAGGTATATGTCAATCACGGTTTGTCCAACGGACGACCGTATTTAAAGCACTTATATTTTTCATACTTTTCTCATTATAGATGATTTACACCTCGACTTACACCCATCAAATTGTTTATTATTATACGAAAAGCTTAGGGATGCGAAATGACGCCACTCGTAAGTCGGCATTGTATAGAAGGATCCTATACATAATTAAAAAAATTACAAAGGAGAAGCATCTACTTCACTGTGTTTGATGCAAAATGGGCCAAAAACGGTTTTTTGTTTATTCTTACTTTATGTTTCCGTTAAAGTCTTGGACTAATCATGAAGTGATGCCGAGTAAAAATGAAGAGTTCGTTGGTAAAGTAACGGCAAAACTATTTTATAACAACAAATGCAAGAAAATATACGAGGAAGAGTTTGACGAATTTATAAAGTGGTGTAAGGATTCTTCGTCGACGGTAAAATTGGCAAAAACATCGAGACTCCAAGGGCCAGATTGTTGGGTTGTCGACAACAATATAAATGCAATGAAAAAATGACAAGGGTCAGGTCACCAAAAAATTTGTTTTTCTTATTTTTTGCCATTAAGTTAATAAAATATCGATACGTTTTGGTCGGGAGTTCTTATTTTCCCATCAACCAGGCCAACAACATGCTGTAATTCGATACATAGTTCGAATTTCGAATACTGGAATCTCTCACAATTGAGGTTATTAGGTGGAATTTCAAAACTGCGGAACGAAGACAGACGTCTGTGGAAAGACTTTTATAAAACGCAAAAGATCCTATAATGTAGGTTCCGACGTTAGCTGATTGTTTTTAATTAGTTTTCAAAACGATTTTTGCAGGTTAACGTTTTTATAAAGACAAATTTTTAATGGAAAGTTTGCCAAAGGGCCGAACAGAAAGCTATCATTGCGTGCAGATCTAACAAAAGGTGAACCCTGTATTTCAATAAATGTGTATTTTAATAATAAATAAATTTTACGAACGGTAAAAGTTGGTAAAATTTAATAATTTTTGAATTTTTGAAAAAATTGAATCCTGCGGGGGATTAAATGCTATACTTCAGTCCCTAAAAAAGTCAATACAGTAGTACTTTTAATGTCGGGAGTACAAAAACTTACAAAATATACCTAGTACAAATCTGGTAGCCGTATCCTTTATTTAAATCTGCTTCCAGTCTATTTGCTATTTTAACCTCCCCAACTACATCACAATTTTAAAAAAATGGGAGGTTACTACAATCACTAAAATTTTCGAATTTGAGATAGCACCAGATCTTCACGTTTTGGGGTCTCAGGAACCCAAAAAAGCGGTTTTCAAAATGTGTCTGTGTGTGTGTACGTACGTACGTTTGTAAACACGCCACAGCCAAAACTACTAGACCGATTTAGCTGAAATTTGGTGCGTACACTCAACCAAAAATAAGCATGAATACAATTAAAAAGTTCGTTGGGCCAATGACATACTTCATTGAAATTGGTCCAACGAACGCTTTTATCAAACCAATGAAAAACATTTCGTCAATTAATCAACAAGTTTATTGAACAATACATAGTTTATTGTTTTAATAAAAGCAAATTCATTGTACGAATGAATTAACTTTTATTCTTTATATAAAACATGTATTGGGGGTAACGAACACGATTTCTTGCTTTAATGATAATATTTCACTGATTTAATGATCCTTAATAATCAGTTTTAAGAATATATTTCATTAGTCTTACGCATGGTAATAATCGATACAACGAATATAATAATACATACAACGAATTTTGATTATTGATCGAATGAATTTTGATTATTGATCCAATGAATTTTGATCATTGATCCAATGAATTTTGATTATTGATTCAATGAATTTTGATTATTGATCCAATGAATTTTGATTATTGATCCAGTGATTTTGGATTATTGATCCAATGATTTTGGATTATTGATCCAATGATTTTGGATTATTGATCCAATAAATTTTGATTACAGTTTCCCAATTAAATGTTACGTTCCAAATTAACACTGGATAAAGCCACTCGTAACAATTATTCTTGGACAGGCGTATTGGAGGATTTACATAAACACAGCTGTAGTTCTGTTAACTAAACCTAATTTATTCACAATATGTACAGTATTAGAATTGTCGTTCCCCAGGAACTCCTTAATTCGTCCAACAGGCTCTATACAAATTAATAATAGTAAAAGCTAACAAGAACTGCGTGATTGGTAACTGCCATCGGTTTTACAGTGGTGGTTCCTATTTATAATTATTAAAAACAGTCTTCGTTAGACACATAAAATTTATATGAACATATGATTAGCAAAACACTTATCTTCAGTAACTAAGTTGATGATCTCTTCGATTGGATTCCTCCTTCGAACTAGGGATTTATTGGAGTTGCTCGCGCTCTCATACCAAACTAGGGGTGAACTCATTCAGAACTATTCAGAACTTGAAGAACTTGAAATGGTTGATCTCAGCATTTCCTCAATGTCCACATTTCGGCTTCCAAGGTCAATTTCCGTTTCCAAATTACAAGGAGAAAATTATTCCCGACATCGATCGTATTTATCGACGATGAATAATTAAAGAAATTAGTACTTCTCGTACAGACAGTACAGAAAGGTACAGAAAGACAGAGCTGGAAGAAATAATTAGAATTGCAACAACCGGCCATCCTGTACTCACAATTTATTTCACGTCGCAGATCTTGAACATGTGCTCGTCAGCTATTTTCTTGGGCCTAAGCCACGTTTCTCAAACTGGAACTATTTACTTAGGTAGGTATAACAATAATTTTGGAAACTCCCGACACCCTCACTATTTAACTACTTCAGTGTTTGCGAATCTGTGCTATACTGATGAGCTGATGTGGCGCGGGGCGCGGAGTTGATGGGGGTGAGTAACACGTGCGATTGAATGGGGGATGCAAGCATTTTAATGTTTCATTTATTGTTCCAACTTTAAGATTCGTCAAACCAATAACTCCAAAGATTGGGACAATCCTCAAAATTTCACTGATGCTGTTGTGCGTATATTTAATGAACACGTACATTAGCAACATGATTTTGAATCACTGGCACTAAGCATTGCCATTTAAAAAATTTCATTCGTTATCGCAACGTATACTTGGTATTAGTCTATGTAATTTGGTTCGTTTCTATAACAATGCCTCAAACATTTAATTAATGGACTGGTCATCATTTAATACTTTTGTACATTACCGCAACGAAAGAATTTTGTAAAAATTGTTCGTATGACTTAATGAATATATTCGTACTTTCAATGAATTCCTTGATTCCACTTATAAATAATTTATTAGCAGAATAAATTTTGTACATTAACTGATGTTAAATCATTTACTAATATAAAGAATACTATTTCATTTTAGCAACGAATTGCTCCATGGTTTGATTAAAAGTAGTACATGACTTTTCAGTATATGAATGAAAAAAATCGTTGTCCTAATGAAATACTGGTCAACAAACGGAATTCATTAATATAACGAACAATATTTTTTTCAGTGTAGGCATCTCATAACCCAACTTAGATCTGAAAAGCTTTTGGAGCCAATCGCGCAACTAGAAATGCCATTTTGGCACATCAACTTTTTAATTTTAAATGCAAACCCCCATTTTTCACGTCACGATAGGAAAGGCCTTCAAATTCTGCTTCTAAAAATGTATTCACTCTCAGTGCCCTTTTGACCAAAAATTAAAAAAAAATTGATTTTTATCGGACTTTAAAATCGCGGTACAGCCCAAGCCCCTGAACCGATTTAGCTGAAATTTTGCACATGGGGATTGTATTGCACGTCAAAGAGCTGAACAAATTTTGGATTCAATCGGCCCACGGAAAGTGCCGTTTTGGCACACCAATGTCCAACTTTAAATTATTCACTTATTTAACCACCCAAAACAAGTTTTTGAAAGATTTATTGTCACCATCAGAAAGGTCTTCAAATTCTGGTTTCAAAAAAAATGCAGCAGTGAAGCGGCTGGAACCTCCCCATCGCGTGGATCTTTGACTTGTGTTTCTAGCCGAATTAGCACAGAAATTGTATAAGACTGGTTTCAACGACGGTTTTAGAACTGCCTAAAAAGGACTTACTTATACCTACTTTTCTCTAATGAATGTTTCAATTTGTGTGTTCTAAAAAAGTTCTAAAACCATCATGGAAACCAGTCATACATTTTCTTTGCTAATTCGACTAGAAACCCAAGTCAAAGATCCACGCGATGGGGAGGTTCCAGCCGCTTCACTGCTGCATTTTTTTAGCTGCAGTTTCATCAAAAATGCAGTGACAGTTATTGGGTTGTGTGAATAAAGTGTTACAAGATGCTTAATCTTGAATTAATAAATGATAAAAATACAAGTTTTCCTTGCAAAAGAATAAGACCAAACTAGTAGCAAAAGCTTTGTTGCTGTTTATTCGCACCGGCCATAGTATTCTTAGTTGACTAGTGGTTGACTACTATTTTTTCTACTTCTGCGCGTAGTAAAGTCGCTGTCGCTGTATGTACCTAACCAGAGCTGATTGCTTACTGAAAACAAAATGTTATACATTTCATTGGACTTAATGTAATGTATAAAATACTGTTCAGAAGACTTTCAAGACAATTTCCCAACAATGGCTGAAAATTTATTTTGTGAAACAATTTGATGATTATAGAAAAATGTATAAAGTCATTTCTTAACTTCTACGCCCGCGGAGCAGTTAGGTACTGGAATCGTCCGAAAAATCGATTCGACAATAACATCAAATCTTTACGTTTTAGGGTTCCGGGAACCCAAAAAAGTGTTTTTTTAAATTTCTGTCTGATGTCTATGTGTCTGTGAACACGCTACAGCCCAAACTACTGAACCGATCTGGCCAAAATTTGGTATGTGCGCATTGTGTGATTTAAGGAAGAACTTCAGAATTTCAAAATACAAACAAACCTCAATTTTTCACATCACCAATAAGAAAGCTCTTGGAATTCTGAGTCCAAAAAAGTATTAGCACTTAGTGCCCTTTGGCAAAAACATCATCAAAGACTCGCTATAGCCGAAACTACTGAAGATATCTAGATGAAATTTTACGCACACGTTCAGTGATGATGCGATTTTAGGCCAAATCGGTCGATTACATTATATCCAGATTCATACGTCTACATCACATCACATACGTTTACATCAGGAGAAAAAGTGCGCAAATAGATCTAGGGAAAGGTTCGAGACAGCACATATAAGTATCTATGGTAGGTAGCCTACAATAACAGTTTTTGTTTTAATTTTTTATGAAAATCGGTTTGTTGTAGGCATAGATACGTATATACTGTCGCGGACTTTTTGGTAGATTTTTTCCCACCCAACAATTCTACTATTTATGATTTCAACCGTTTACTCAGCGTTTTAAATTGCTAAAGCGGGGTTTACCGCGGACTTGCACGCAACGAATAACTTTAGAGCTTGAGCCGGTCTAAATAGGGTGAATGGTCGACTTTTATTATAATTTAATTTTTTTTCTACCTACAACACCGACTATGATAATTATTAATTATATCTTTGAATTTTGATCCTTGTCAAGGATAATAGCCCGTCGTTATCTGCATAAATAATGCCAGATATTAAACTGTGACATTTAGTTCGGCTTTTTCTGCACATTCTCTGGCAACAGTTTTTCTCAGAACCGTCCTTTCCTTATACAGAATTATGAAGTCAGTAATCACTCAAGGAACATGAATAAATTATGCATCAAGTGTTGCAATTATGGCCTTAAGATCTCTTTCTAAAACCCTCAAATTTAATTAAAGGCCTTTATATTAGGTGTGTTTGTTCGAGCCCTCGTACACAATACCGTATTGTGCGGAGCAAACGCGCTAACTTCCTGGAGTTGCGGTGCTTGGGTTACATTCAACCACTTCATTTGGGAGCAAGTAAGTGAGACTAGGGGGTGTCTCTAATTATTCCCCTAATTCCACGTGTTTATCTTCGGGATCTTAGCGACTTGTTGGAAGCTCACCTTGTTCCGTTAAACGCCCCCCCTTGGTTTTTGTTTAAATTAATCTAAATTTTTAATTGAGAAGATTTAATTTTAAGTATTCGAAATTTATTATCGAATTAAGCCGCCTCATTTTGTTAATGGTTAGATTAAGAGGAAATTTATTATTATTCATGTGAATCTGATGGCGTGACCCACTTTTGGCCATTTAAATTCCTGCGTCGATATCCAGCGAAGATGCAATATATTGTTGTTTTTATAATAGACAATCCTTTCGTGGCCTCCGCACTTTCTTCGACTTAGAAAGTTAACACGTACGACCCCAATGTTCAGTGTTCACTTTTCGGAGTGGGTGTATACTTTACCTACTGCGACTTCGTGTAACCATTGTTGATGCAGAGCTGGGCAAATTATGTATGTACCTACTTTAAAAAATTCGTAATCTGGGGGACAGTAGAAGCTTTCTACTTTTTCAGCGAATTTGTAAATACAGCAACTAAAGTTGAAACTGTAAATGGCAGTTACAAAAGGATACCTATATCGCCAACACGAATCGAACCCTCAAACCCGAGTTGCGGAAAATCTAGCATTGGCATTTTTAAGGCCCTGAAACGGCATTTTGTCGATAAAAGGCACTAAGGTTTTCGACCAAAAAAGAAATCTGCAATGAAATTCCTCCAATCAGAATTATTCTCTGAATAAGATAGTGAGGTTTTGCATGAAAACCTTGTATTTTTATCCTTTATTAATCCAAGTTTAAGCATCTTGTAACACTTTATTAATTCCAACCAAGATGTTGCTGGGATAGACAAAAAAATAATAAAGCCCAAAAAATAACGTTTTTTGCATTTAAAATTTTAAAGTTGATATGCCAAAAAGGCACTTTTCGTGGACCGATTTGGCCCAAAATCTAATTAGCTTTTCCGCAAATTATACCAGATTCAGCCAGATCGGTCCGTTAGTTTGGGGTGTAGCGTGTTCATAGACAAAGACAGACATTTTTGAAAAATCATTTTTTTTGGGTTTTCAGGACCCTGAAACGTAAAGATTTCATGTTTTTGACGATTTGGTTTTTTGATCGATTTTTTAGTAACTGCTCTGCGACCGCGAGCGTAGAAGTTAAAAAAGTTATGAATGAATTACCCCCCATGCACCACCGCTGATGGTTATTATGTTAAGTACCAATATTTACGTTAAATTTAGTTCAGATCCTTGAGGTAAAATTGTGGTAAATCTTAGTATTTGAAAAATAATTTTAGGTTGAAACCTAGTAAAATTATCGTTCGCACAAGTTAACCTTACCTTGAGGTTATACAACCAACAGATTGATCACACCTAACTTGTAGTAATAACTATGTTAAAATAAGGTTAATTTCCGGTATTTACCAGATATTTGTGTTGACATTCGCATTCGCCATTTTGCTAATGAAAATAGTTTCTCATTGTTATTATTATCCGATAACCTCACTAACCTATTTTCTTTACCAGACAATTTCGTTGGACTCGAAACGAAAATTTCATTGCGAGCCTCAGTTTACTGATGATGGAAGTTTGGGTTGTACGACGAAAAAATATACTGCCCCTCGTAAATTACATCTTATTATTTGAAAAACGAATTTTTCGCCGGTAGTCATTAAAAGTGCATTTTTACTGACTCTTTTGCGGCAGTAAAAATGCACTTTTTTAATGATGATCGGCGAAAAAATTATGTGTTTAACACGGCAAAAAAAAAACAGATTTACTGCCTTGGCTATGAAACTTCAGCCGCGGCAGTAAATCTGCAATTTTTTTGCCTTTTTAAACAAACAACTATTATATGTATACTTGTTTTAAGTAAATTTCAGCCAGGCTTAAAAGTTAGGAAAAGGTCAAAAATAACCTTGAACTATGTAGTAAATATTCTTTTTATGATATATTTTAACAAGCTTACTTCATCAGTCAGTCGTTAAACACAAATGCAATTTGAACTAAATGTGAAATAGCTGTAACAGTGTTAAATTTAGTTATCGTCACTTCAACTAGCACGTTAAACGATCAGGTAGAATGTAGATTATAACTGCAAAGAAACCAAAATTTTATAGCTAAAATCGAGGTTAAAATTAATCCATATCATTAAATTAAAAAATTGGTAATTCTTAACCAGATAATTACTCTTATTACTACTAACTAGTAAGTATCAGGTAACATTTTTCAGTTATAGAATGTTGTAAAGAATGGCTTTGTCAGACAACTAATATGGCAGATTAAACTAAATGGTACCAATTACTTCAGTAAAGAAATCAGATTTATTTTGCAATTGCTTAGGTGTTATAGGTATACCACATGTGACGTCTTGTTTTAAAAATGATTATTGGATAAAAACCAGGATAAAATTGAAGCTGATCACCACAAAAAAAAAATTGGGGAGGGGTTGTGGGTCTAGACCTTTTTGTCCCTTTTAAAATTAAAATAGATATTTTTTGACTTTTACTCTGTCCTCTACAATATTTCGGAGGAGGGGTTAAATCAAGGGTTAATCAGTTAAACCTTGATATTGAAACCCCTTTGTTAAGGCCTTAAAAATAAATCCTGATGATACGGTGGTGAACTGAAAGCTGGACCAATACCTATTAGGTATAATAAATTGACCCGAAAGTTTTGTATGGCTTTGGGTAAACGCGAGGGTAAACGTTTAAAAATATCCTCGAAAATGTCGTTGTATGTTGCCTGAATTTGTGAGGATAAGAATGGGAATGCCTTCAAGGATCTATAGGGAACGCGGAAATTCTCGGCAATGTTTAGGCAATGGACGGGAATTTTCGGCAATTATTGTTATAAATGTACGGAAATTTTAGGCATTTCGCGGCAATATGTACGGCAATGTGGCAATACCGCCATCCCTTCGCTCGGGAATAGGTGTACATATTATCTCAACGGAATGTGCGGAAATGTTGTAGAAAGAATGGAATTTGTTAGCGATGTCCAAGAAATGCAAAGGGAATTTCAGGAATGTTTAATAATAATAATAGTAATAATTCCATTTATTGAGAAATGTGCTTTAACAAAACAATAAACTCTAACCACAACAAAAGTAAAAATAAAAAATATAAGCACACACTCAAAAGGGCATAAACAGCAATATGCTGATTAAAATTATACCCTACTACTAATAAGAATACCGTATTCCGAAGCAAAAGTTGAAACCAAGAACAGAAAATCACACGGTGAGTAATAAACAGTAATATTGAAAATTTAAAAAAAAATAAGGCAACAATAATATTGATTGCAAGAGAGAACAAAGCAAACAAAAAATTTGAAAAGTGAAAAAATGAATTATATAAACCTAACATTAAAACAGTTTGAAAATGGTGTCAATATCGGCAATGTACGGCAATTTCGGCAATGCTTCGGAAACTAGTTCGGAAATGGCTGGCAATTTTGATGGGAATGCTTCGGAAATGATCGGCAATTTTAGGAATGCTGGGAAATTTTAGAAATATTTCGGAAATGACCGGCAATTTTGGGAATGCTTTGGAACTATATGAAAATAGGAACGCTCCGGAAAAGACGTAGAAATGTCCAATTCAGAAAAATAAGGAACTAAAGAAAATTATAGGATAACTATATCAATTTTTCGTTCTTGTCGCGGTATTCGTGCTTCAATTATGCTTAGTTAAATAAACGGAACTGGGTACCCTAATAATGTAGGTACAATGAATAGAAGGCGAGGTAGAAGGTAGAAGGGTAGGTAATTGTACCTATAAATAACATAAAATATCTAAAACTGACAAAATAATGCAGGAATGCGGGTGAGAATACCTTGCGAAATTGAGGTATGGTGGGCAATTGTTCGGAAATGCGATGGCAATGAGGCAATTATATACTAGGTAATCATTGCCGAAATCGGCAATGGTGTACAAAATTTCAGCGAGTGGATAGCCCTAGGTAATTTCATTCTATAGATTTAAATAATTCTGAAAATAATATTGGAGATGTCTATCTTATATCTTATCTCTTATATCTTAATCTCTAGGGAATTGAGTCCATTACTCCCTGCTGGTGATAATAATCAACATTATACGTATTTTTGAAACAACTCAGTTTACTTCCTTAGAGAAAGTGACGACCAGGAGTAAGATGAAACTTATTAATCTTGTATTTTTAATATGAAATGTTGATTGTTATTACTGAATAACTTTTTAGGTAAACAATCGCCCGCCACGTCGTGCGTTCCTTTCTCCTCGCGTTTCAGTGAGTTCACTCTACGAAAAAATAAAAATGCAACCGATCTATCTAGAACCTCGTCTAGAACCTTTTTTGTAGAGAATAAAACAAGCTTTACTTTTGTCAGATTTTGCGTACCTTCCCTTAATGCCCCTCAATATTTCCCGTTTAACAATAATTAATTAATGGCCGCTCCAAAAAGTTTGCGTTATTTTGCAATGAATAAATTTCTGAAAATGTGACATCAGTTTCAACACGGCAGTTTACTGCAAATTATTCCAAAGTCAATTTAACGCTCGCTTTCAGCCATCTCGTTTCCTTCGCTGTGATCTCGGTGAAAAAGCGTCGGCCGCGCCTCAAATAATAAAGCGCTAAATGCGTTAAACAAGTCGGTCTCCGACTGAAAAAAGAAATGTCTACACAATGCTGCTCTCGTCATTAATCAACCAAACAGATTACTCCGTGGAGTCGTGAAGCATTGCTCCCCTGACAGGCCGCCGGCTGAAATGTTAGAAATTTGCGAAGAGTCCGAGCCGACCAAAAAGTCAAACTTTGCCAAATTCGGACACGCAAAGCACGGCGGTATCGTTCAAACTTGATGAAGACACAAGTCGACTTTTTTATGAAATTTTATTTCGCTGCCATAAACCATTAATAGCGTATAATAATAGCTAACGTAAAATCTGCAATTTGCAATAAAACGAAATTGGGGTTTTTTATAATTTTTTATCGATCTGGGTAAAATGGGATCGTGCGTGACGTCACGCAGGCACTTTGTTAGATGCAAAACGCCGGTTTGTGTGGTTTATGAGGGGTTGACCATCGACGAAAGATGTGTATGTACACCAATTTCCGAATAATTTTCACAATTTCTCGTTCATGTTCACCACAGCATCCAAGTAGTCAACCGCTCGTAATTTCCAAATAATTTGTATAATTTCTGCAATTTCCGAGTAATTGTACACAATTTCCAGGTTGGAAAACATATCGAAACTTTACACCGATGCGATACCCATAGAATTAATCTAGCTAGTAATAGAATAAATTACTTCGCTTAAAATATTAGCAGTAAAGCTTCGACGTACAGCTTCCATGGTCTTTTTGACTTTAAATGCTTTCTGTCTTATTTATGTTCTGGTTTAAAGTATTTGGTGTCCTTTTCCTTTTCAAGGCTCAGGAATGTGATAAAAAGAGATGGCGATATGAAAGAATATTTTGACGATCTTCCTCTTGATGAAGGGGACAAGCGGGGGGTTAACCATAAGGCAAATTAGTGGTTAACACCTCAGAGAAATGTAGTTTAAGAATTGGAAGATAATATTGTAAAATCTTTTAAAAGTTTATAGAAAATAAAGTTTATGGCCCATTGTCGGGGCCTTGCCGCACAATAGGTACAATACCCTACTAATGAGCCATAATCTTTATAGCTGGACCTTTTTAAAAGATTTTTACAGTAGATATTTATTTTATTAGGAGTTTAAGTAAGACACATCATGTGACGGAGTACGGAAGTTTAAGCGAGTCACATACATGATGTCGCTTAAACTCCGAATAAAATACAATATTTTATTTTCAAACGAAAAAATTGAAAATTTTCTGCTCACATCTGCTGCCCGTCACTTTGACACTTTGCAAAATTGCAAATAATGATAAATTTAAATTTCTCCGGAGTTTACCACTCCGCTAAAAATTGTGTCATAGAAATGAACGTTATGTTATACCTTGTCAAAACAGTCATTTAAATAATTGTTATGTGACGTTTGAAAATAAAATATTTTCTTTTTAATTGGCATCAGTGACTTTTCACTTTTTATTAGGTTGGCAATTAAGTTAGCCGTAAGAGTTGAAAGGCACGTGGAGACTGCACTGATACGCACAGATTCACATGTCACTACTAATAGAGGACATTACGTCCATATATCTATTACGTCGCTTAAAATTCTAGCAGTGAGATGTAACTCTGTATGAGTAAAACCTTGACGTACTGTTCAGCTTCCATGACCTACTTGATTTTAAATGCTGCTGTGATCTTTCAGTTTCTTTTTTTATATTACTTCAGTGTAAGGGAGAAAAGGATAAAAATACTAAAAATACATTGCGAAGGGACTATGTCTTGGTTTAAAGCATTTGGTGTC
This sequence comes from Pycnomerus fuliginosus, assembly GCA_963924575.1. Lineage (NCBI taxonomy): Eukaryota > Metazoa > Arthropoda > Insecta > Coleoptera > Zopheridae > Pycnomerus > Pycnomerus fuliginosus. Next base: position 20,366,478 of record OZ004622.1, read on the forward strand.
CTTTTTCCTCTCATGGCTAGGGAATGCGGTAAAAGGAGATACCCTCAGAGATACTTAACTATATTAAATCGAGTATTACATCTTATTTTCGTCTCAAAGACTTATGAAGGGGAAAAGTAAGGGGTTAACCACAAGGCGAATTAGTGTTCTACTAAAAGGCTAGTTGCAATAAAATTTGTTAAAAATTGCTAAAAACCCACTAAAATCGCATAAAATAGCAAAAAATACCCTACGAAAATCGCCAAGTGGTTAACCCCTCGTAGAAAAATTGCTTAAGATTTGAAACATGATTTTTTAAAATATTTAGTTAGGTCCGCTATTAAGTTGGCCGCGAAAGTTGAAAGCAAGAGGTTGACCACCCACGAAAAAGATGTACACCAATTTCCAAACAATTTCCGCAATTTCCGAATAATTTTCACAATTTCTCATGCATGTATGTACACCATAATTTCCAAATAATTTCCAAGTGGTCAACAGCTCGTAATTTTCAAATATTTTCAACAATTTCTGAGCAATTTTCAGTTTTCGAGTAATTTCTCAATTTCTCATGCGTGTACACCCCAATTTCAAGGTGGTCAACCCCTCGGTATGTGGGTGTATTTTTCTATCGCCATTAGAATTTACTATACTTTCCTACTACTTCATTGTCATATGAATATTTACTTTTTTGTTACAATGCATAAATAAAGCCTACTCCCACCAATTTGCATTTGAACGAAACGAAGTCAAACATAATGAATGAATTGAGTTCGACAGTGGAAAATTAGCAATATTTTATTTTCCTGAAATTTTTCTAACGTAAATTTTAATCAGATTTCACGCAGGACCGCAGGAGCTTCTGTATAAAAATAACGGATTCCAAGCTGCGCTAAGCTAGAACTTTACTAACATAAACAACCTCAACTATGAATAAATGCAAATTCTTGTATGAAATATGAAAAGCACCATTCCTTCGTAATTTCAACGCATTATCATGTCGTATAACAACTCGTTGCAACCGCTAAGTTTCTTTTTGCTTAATACAAACTAGGGGATATTAGTTTCGTTATCCTACGGCATAAACGTACTGTATACCAGCCATTAGTATAATTGTCTGAATTTATCTTTTCTTTGTTGACGCAAATTGCTAGTCACCATTGCGCAATTCTCGCACTAAATCTAAACTTAAGCGATTTTATGCAGAAAATCCAGTGAACCACCTTGCGAAACATGCGAAAGAGCGCGTTACATTTAAAATTGGATCATTACCTACAGGATAAAGAGATTTTAACGTCAACCGCAACCCTTAAAGCGTCTCGTAAAGTCAATGGATACTGAGAAACCGCTTAGACACTAATTGAAAATAGCCGTTATACAGCTTAAAACTCTGTCATTTTCTGTGTAATGACTGTAATTTGGATCATGCATGGGCTATGTTGCATGATCTTCTTTAAACTTTAGACGTTGTTGTGGAATGTCTGAGAGGATAAAACTTCCGGTTCGTTTATCCATTCTTGTGGACTCAAAAGATGGATTTTACGAGTTCACACCTCGTAACTATGAAATGCCGACAATAGCTTGATACAGAGCTGTGAATATTTTGTATCAACGATTCCACTATCATAAATGACGAAACAAAAAGTGATTTATTAATTCTAAAGAGGAAACGTTTGCTGGTGCTCGGATATAAATAGGATTGAAATGGCTAGCCCGGCGCATCCACCAATTTTGCGCCCGGGCGCTGTGTGCTGCGATTATTCTTCAATAAGTTTCTGGTTTCTACAATTTTTCTTTTGAACAGTTGAACAAATTTGGAATGAGAATTTCCCGAGGAGTTTCCATTCTATTGTTGGTGCATAGTTGTGAGATTAAGTCGGCAACATGTTCAAATAAACCAATTTAGCACTTCTTCATGTAAAAATGTTGTACTTAATACGTTATGAAAAGCCTAAATTGTTTGACTCGCATAATTTTACGGCTCGTCAAACAATATAGGACTTTTCATAACTAATTACGTAAATAACTAATTCACCACCAACTCAATGTTTCCAATAAATATTGAAAACCACTAGCGTGTCAATATTTCATTACATATGTTGTTAACACTGTTATAATTAAAACGAATGTTTGCTTTATGAAGCAATTCAATTTTGTATAAGAATACTTGGCAACACCCTTCGAACATTTAAATAAATGACTACCAATAGTTTATTCATGATTACAGCTGTTAAAAGAAGAACTCTATGTGAAGGACTATTAAGTAGTACTATTGATCTGAATTTGCAATCACGACAGTTTTAGCTTCAGGAATCGGGATTAACATTGTACTTCTCCCTCGATACATAAATAACTTAGTCTGATGGGTTCAGGCAAACGCGAGGCACCGGTCAGCTAATTCATAATATTCATATTATACATGATTCTAATCAAGATTAATAATGCTGAATGAAAAAGAATAACATTTAGCTGGTGTAATTTGGTCTCTCAATTAAGAAGATCCCGCGGAGTTAATGGATAGCACATAATTATGAATAATTACCGATTATTATCAGTGTTGACAATAACGGCGTGCAACCGATAATCCTTGCGATTAGTGCTTCTATCTAGACTGCACCTATATATGAGCCTCGTATTCCTGTGCTGGATGAGAATAATACCCATCTTCGTAAATTGGGGGTGGAACGCTAACAACCTCATTAAAATTAATTGTCGAGAACGCACACAATTAGTGCTTGCGTATAATGAGATTTTTTAAAAGCTAACGCACAATAATTGCCAGATCATGAGACAGGTATGGACTGAAAGTTTCATTTAAGGAAAGGGCCTGCTTTCTTACCATAACAGAAATTTTGTTATGTAATAAAATAACTGAGATTCGATTTCAATTATCGTTGCTGTAGCAGCAGACTCACCCTTGATCTCACTCTCGATCTAAAATATTATTTTTTCTACGACCATTACTGTAAATGACCAATTTTGTAAATCTACAAACTAGGTAAGCTGGTCCTTCGTGCGTAAAGAGTGATATCGCACAGATTTATGATTTATCAAACTGGCTTTGGCTCCTTCAAACTTCAAATGACTGCATTCGAGATTTCAGATGTAATTTCTCTTTCACATTTTTTTTTAAATTCATTTTTTATGCCGCAGAACCCCGGAAAAACCTTGGGACCGAAAGATGTTATTTCTTCACTATTTTCTTGAACCTTTTGAGCAAGTATTTTGAAGTAATCGTAGATTGCTGGTAGCTTTAATTACAATAGCTACCTTCATTCTTTGTTATTAATTAACCAGTTAATTAATAAAAAACTTTTCACTTTTCTAATTCCAAGTAAATTAAGTGTGATCATAGAAAAAGTATCGTACGCAATGATTGTGAAAATATACACTCCCCGATGCGCGGCCCGTGTACAACTTCATCCACACGTGCGTGATATGCTTCTTACAGCTCTTGTTACGTAATATACTATTTTCACGACCATTTTGTACAATCTACAAATGAAGTAAGCTGGTAAGCGTGCGTAAAAAGTAAAAATCGCACAGATTTATGATCTAGCAAGCTGGCTTTATATCTTTCAAATGGCTGCATCACTGAATTCTCTATAAACATGGAATGCCAATTCTATAATGTCAGATTACGTAAAATTGAACCTCGCGCAGGGGTATAACAACGCATGCGCTTTGAGACCAACAATCAAAAGTAAACGGTTTTGCAGTAATAATAATGCAACATATTTTTACTTTACCGAAAAAAGTGTATATCTTTTACCACAAAGCACATTCCGACATTATTGCCACAAAAGTCAAAGTGCGCATGCGTGCTTATACCCCTCGCACGGGAATTTCGACCTTATTGAGATGTACTACTTGGCGTAAAAATTTCACGCGCACCCAATACGATTCTTCCATGTTTATACATCAGTGTGTCTCATTTTAACTGGAACCACACAAATATTTCGGTTAATTTTAACAGAATCAATGCGTTCCTTTTTTCTGCATGTAGAGCTCCAAAATCTGCACCTGTGTTCCTGTGTAATACTCAACTTTTTTTTTATAAACCGAAACCCCAGCCTACTGCGATTTAATAAAGAGGCCAAAAATGACGAAATCGTATTAGGCATTTTTTTATCGAAAAATTTTATGAAGATAAGTTGCTCAGGATCGCTCCAAATGGCTAAATCCGAAGTTTCAGGAAAAAATAAAAATGTTGAATTTCTTGAGGAAGAATCGTAAAATAACGAAAATGTCAATATTTTTGCAACATAACGGGTGATGTGAAATAAAAATACAATGGAAGCGCATATGTTTGCTGTTTGTGGCACATTGCAACAGATTAGTTGGGGTGTTCCTTGAAATTGTTAAGAAAAACGAAAATCTTACACTATCTTAATAATTTCAACTTTTTCTGCGATTGTTAAGTTTTATCCATCCATAGCCGATAGCAAATGTCAAATCAATTCATTTCAATTGTTTTTTTATTTCACAGCACCCATTATGTTGCAAAAATATTGAACTTTTCGTTATTTTGCGATTCTTCCTCAACAAATTCATTATTTTTATTTTTTCCTGAAATTTCAGATTTAGCCATTTGGAGCCATCTTGAGCAACTTTTTCTTATAAAATTTTTCGATAAAAAAATGCCTAATACGATTTCGTCATTTTTGGCCTTTTTATTGAATCGCAGTAGACTATGGGATTTCGGTCTATAAAAAAAGTACCACGCAGGTGCAGATTTTCGAGCTCTACATGCAGAAAAAAAGAAAGCATTGATTTGGTTAAAATTAACCGAAATATTTGGATGGTTCCAGTTAAAATGAGACACACTGTATATAGAGAGTTTAGTGAACTGCATTGCAAAATTGCGATTTTAAATAAAAATTAAAATCTCCCTAACGACTAATCATATTTAAATGAAACTTCGAACTTTTATATTTTTGACAGCTGCTGTCGACCGAATGCTATCGACAGAAATTTTCTAGGCCTTCTATGATTTTGACAACGACAGTCAACTTTTCTTTTTCTTACGGCCGCTATATTGAATTTGAACCCCATCGGATGGAGAAAAAGGAATAGCTTTCTCAAAAACTTAACTAACACGGACTTTTTTGAAAAAGCATCAAAATTTGTATGAATAGTTTATAAAATTAGCATAAAGCTTTATGCGAGGCCCATGGGGCCAAGGTTTTCTAAGCATTCGAGATCACAAAAATAAACTACATTCCCAGGTGCGTACAGTATTTTTTGCTATACCTGACGCAGAAGGAGAAAAATACCGCACACACCTTGCACTGTAAATGACACTTACAGCCCATGGACCGTAAGATTACAACCCTGTGCGTAAGCATAGAAACGACATAATAACTGGGAATGTATTGTAAGATCTATTTACTGCCAGTGAAATTTGGCACTAATGGAGAAATTACAATGCAGATAGGTTTTGAAGTCGTGTCTCAAACTTTGACATGTTTTTTCAAAAAAATTCATGTAAGTTACATTTTTTAAAAGCTAATTTTTTTCTGTGTCCGAGGATAATATGACGGCCAAAAGAAGAAGAAAAGTTGACTGTCTTTACTCAAAATCTAGAGGTCTGCCGATGCTATGCGATTAACAGCAGCTGTGAAAAATATAAGAGTTCTAAGTTTCGTTTAACATTGTCAATCGTTAAGGAGATATTAATTTTTTAAATTTAAAATAGCAATTACATATTGGAGACATTGAAATTAAATTTGGCATTTGGGCACTTTAGGTGCTCATTAAATTTTGAGCCAAATAGGAAAAGTAATTCGAAAATTCGAGAAAGCGACAGCTGTAATTGTACATTTTTATCATTGAATTAGATAGCTGTTATCTCTCAGGTTCGAAAATCTTAGTACCATTTTGTCGAAAAATGTTATTTTAATGGAGAAAAGCCTCTTTGACCTTGTAGGTTCCGTTGCGATTTTAATTTAAAATTCGCGTCTTGAATCTATACAACCTACATTTAATGCAAATTCTGTGAAAAAGTAGAAGTTTCTACCGTCTCTGATATTGCCGATTTTTTAATTAGTTTTATGATTGTTAAATAACAAAATGACGCATTTAAGCCCCACATAATAATAAAAAACCAACACGGTAGGTATTGTGTTACTCCGGGATTATTCGCCTTTTGCAATGAAACCAGGTCGACCAGACCATAACGCATAAGATTACCTGTTCTTTTCTCTGAATGCCACAAAAGTTCGTAAAACGCAGGTGATAAATCAGATGCACCATGCACCAGAAGTAATAAATCGATAACGCAATCTGCTTACTAGACGCACAAAGAACGGAATTTCTCACCGACTGTATTCCCACGATCCAAGAAACTGAAACGGCTTTATCGATGCACCCTTGAGTTAATCTTCCAAAAGGGCCGATCCCATAAACAAATGTATTAAAATTTTACGGCCCACGCAAACCGCAGGTTCTTTACGTTTCTTTTGTGCCTGTTCAGGTACAATAGGTGCCGTATACGACCCAATTTACACAATAGAAACACGTTGAAAGCGACAAGGAAACATTTTTCACCCATTTCCACGATAGCCGACCGATTGCAAACAGGAAACACACACCGTCATCATAAATGCCGTCTGCAGGAAATCCGGTAAACGGCGCGGTTACCTATTTATGAATGGACTGCATTTGTGCTAACTTCATTCACCTTTCCGGTTAAACTTGAAGCTTTCGACGATATGAATCCATCGATTGCCAAAAAGAAGAGAAAATTTTAACCGTGTTGAAATTTTGATAAATCGCTGAATCAGTTAGTTCTTATATTTTTGCTTGGGGCGAAAAAATCTTTTCCTAGTAAATTTCTTGTCTGAACTATGAAAGCTCTACGAGATGCATCAGGTCCAATATTATTATCTCGTGACATCTTCATAGTTTTGTAACTGGCCCCACGTTGGGCGCCAAAATGAACGCTGACTTTCAGATGATTTGAATGTATAACTAAACAGAACTTTTGTTTTGACGAGCTTTGTATTATGGTAGGCAATCAATTGCACTTACCTGCGACACAAGAGAAATTCAACAAAAGATCCAGGTCGATGGCCCTCAAAACGACAAGACCCGATATTCTCGCAATAGGTAGCGGTCTTTTGTGCCATTTCGATCAATTTCAAATAACAAAATAAAACATTGATTTAACTGTTACCCTTCAACAGAAAAAAACGTACAACCTTCCGAATAATTCAAGGCCCGATATCATATCGATCTGACCTCCCAATCATGTCTGACCGATTTCAATATTTAACTACCTCCCAGTAAAAACTATGCTCGATTGTCTTTGAAAGCAGATATTAGTTCCAATAAATTATTCAAAACCTCTATTTTGGATTACGTTTAATATCATTATTCAATGGAGGACCCGAATTGTTTATAGCCTTCACCGGCGAGAATTTAGTGTGTGAATAAAGCCACGTAATCAGCGTTTAAACGCGGAAGCGCCTAATTACTGTTGCGTAAAAAAAATTCCGTGATGTAACCTTTATTTCAATGACAATAAGCGAATTGAGGTCTGCGTAATATTCCCAAACATGCAATTTCGGAAACTGAAAGGAGGGCAGACAGTATTGTGTTCAAGTATCCAGAGAAGAAAAAATCTGACGGAGTGGGGTCAGGGGACCTAGCAGGCCATTCAATGTGACCTCTTGCCCCTAGCCATTTAGTCAACGTCGATAGTGTCAAAATATTAATTAATTACAACTCACAAAATGTGAAATTAAAATTGACAAAACTCGGAAAAACTACTCTTCATCCTTTGTGGTTGGCATTACATTATTGAATATAATAGAATCGTACTTTAACGGAGGCAGGGGCAGTGTGAGTCAAGCAAGATTCCTGTCTGTGTTTACAAACGGTAACAATGTAGGCTGAGGTTGAAAGGGCTCATTGTTGTTACTAATGTTACTTCTTGCACATTGCTTCTGCTTCTTGACTGTGTGACGGGAACAGCAGAAAAAGGCTTACTCATACTGCCCCTGCGTCCGTTATAATACGACTCTATTCTAGATAGTTAGAGAATACTGGAGAGCTTTTCAAACATAATGCAAGGCAAAATTCTATATTTTTTCGCATTTTAATCGCCGACAGTTGGTTTCGTGGGAATTTCATAAAGTAACAAGTTTGACGGTGGAACAAGTTTTCGTTCAACAAGTGCTAAAATATATTCAAACAATAACACCATCAATCATGTTCCCTGAAAAAGAATCTGGGATAACGCCTGTATTGTATTTGAAACAATATGGAACTGTTTGTGGAATGAGCGGAACGTGCCGAAATTAATACAATGTTAATACGAAATGGCAACATTATCGTTAATATTTCAGAAACAGATGCTAATTGCTGGAAATATAGTAATAATTTAGGACCCACATTTGCCAGATGAAGATTTTGCGTGACTGTTTCTGCGAGGAAGGAAAAGTGACGATAATTAGAAGGAAAATGAACAGAATGAAACCGTTTGAGATATGTCATATGGTCGAAAATGGAATGCCTCAGCTGCTTTATTGAAACCGCAAGATACATAACATTGCCATTAAACTGAATAGCGTTCGTTTCCCTAACCGCAGCATTTTTCAGTTTTTAAATCAGCAACAGCGTTTCGGATTTCATTTAATTAGAATTGGTGTCACTTCGGTTACAAAATCGATCATTTCAGGATTATTGTTAGCTCTGCACTTTGCGTCACTTTTAGGTTAAGTGATCTTTCAAGCTCGTTCAAGTAAGATGTTTGTGTTGAGGGCACTTCGACCTATACCAAAGTCATTCAAGGAGCTGTTTTCCAAGTAGTTTCAATGAACATGTTCGTTTAAAAAAAATTGGCAGTCTCGCAGACGGTAGAAACTTTTACTTTTTCACAGAATTTGAAAATGTAGCAGTGGGAATAAATTAACTTGTGTCGATATTTTACACCCCTAACATGACATTTTTTGAAAAAATTGCATTAAGGTTTTTGAGTCGACAATGCAACAGCTATCGAACTCAATAACAATAATATGCCCTTTTGCTAAGAAAAATGTCAATTTTCAAAAAAATAGTACTAATTTTTGATCCATGAATGCCATAGCCATCAAATCCTGTAGTAAGAAAATACAATTTTGCTAAGAGAAATTCCAAAAAGAGCCTTTCTGCCACTAAAATGACTAAGGTTTTCGACTTGAAAAAAAATCAGCTATCCTGTCCGGTAATAAAAAATATACAGTTATACAGGGTGAGTCTGAACGACATCACATCCTTCATACCACATAATCTACTGTTCAAATGATGAGGTTTGGTGCAAAAATTTTAGGTCAATTGTGATTCCTCTTGATGTTATAAGCCGCTAAAGTTCTTCATTTTTAATCGTTTTTATTTAATATCTTCCGAATGGTGTATCGCAGGATTCTGAAATTTTGTACAGTATTGTTGCAGACCAAGAGGCAACTCCTGATGGTACTTCAGACATTATCCAAAAATCAGATCCCTGTTATACAGGATGGTCCTAATGTTATTTGTTCTTGAACTTTTTTATGTTTTTAAATGTTGCTAATTTGTCTATGTGGTGTTATTATTCGATCAATTTTAAAGCTTTTTTGGCTCTTAATTTTCTTTGAAAAAACTCACCATTCACCAGAAAAATTGAAAAAACCGGAGAAATAACAATCGCTATAACGCCTTAAATTGCAATAAAAATCAAATATACGTTGATACGCGTCATATTTCGATTGTTTTTATGCAAGGGAGCTATTTTTCGACAATTGTGTTCTGAATTCATGTTCATAACTGAAGAAAGACTTGGGTGGTAATTTCACTTTTTTTAAGTGAAATTTTACCATTTTGCTGGTAAATTGTGAGTTTTTTCAAAAAAATTTAAGAGCCAAAAAAGCTTTAAAATTGATCGAAGAATAACACCGCATAAACTAATTACCAACATTTAAAAACATAAAAAAGTTCAAGAACAAATAACATTAGGACCATCCTGTATAACAGGGATCCGAGTTTTGTATAATGTCTGAAGTACCATCATGAGTTGCCTCTTGGTCTGCAACAATACTGTACAAAATTTCAGAATCCTGCGATACACCATTTCGAAGATATTAAATAAAAACGATTAAAAAATGAAGAACTTTGGCGGCTTATAACATCAAGAGGATTCACAATTGACCTAAAATTTTTGCACTAAACCTCATCATTTGAACAGTATGTGGTATGAATGAAGGATGTGGTGTCGTTCAGACTCACATAGGTTTTTTTCACGGCACCGATTTTTGGCCAAAAGGGAAGCAGAATTCGAAAAGTTTTCATATAGTAATTAAATTAAATTCCATGAATCGTTGTGGCCTAAAATCTCACCAGCACCTACAAATTGCTCACAGAATATGTGCGCCAAATTTCATCTCGATACGTTCAGTAGTTTGAGCTGCAGCTGCAGACAGACACACAGACATTTTTCAAAAACCACTTTTTTCCCGAGAACCTAAAACGTAAAAATTTGACGTTTTTGGCGGTTCGATTTTTCGATCGATTTTATTAACTTGCTGCGCTGAAGCGTAGAAGTTAAAATAACATAACATGCATGGGAAAGCAGACCAAAATTATAAGTATACTAAACTTCTGTTCAAAAATTAAGGATATCGGTTAATAACTTTCATTTGCAGTGGTAAAATGAATCTTCAGATTGATCGCCAAGAAACAATTATTGGCACAATGTGGATTTTTACCTTACCCATCAGAAGTTTTGGAATTTTTTCATTATAGAATGTGAAGATTAATCTTACCGATATAAATTGGAGTTTTTGGGCGATGTCCCTAACTTTTGAACTTGAATTTATTACAGTTAGGGTTTCCAATTAAAAGAGATAGACAATATGGAGGCAAAATTTGACAAAGCCCGGTATGCAAAAGCAATGCAAAATTCTGTCATTGTCAAATTTTGCCCCCATATTACGTCACGAAATAGAGAGAGACCTAGAGATTTGTAAGAGAGAGATCTACAAGTTTGGAAACCTTCTTAAGATTATCTTTTCAAAAAATTTATGTGTTCTAAAAATGTCTGGGTTTTGTGGTCTATGGTCAAGCTACAGACGTGACTACAGCACAACTTACTGAAGGTCTGGAATGTGGATGAATTTTGAAGTTTTTAGGTGCTGTTTATATTCTGAGCCAAATTGATATTGGACTTTATTTTTAGACTGTTACCTTTAATCTAACTGTAATACTAGTCTATTCTGTGGAAAAGTTGACGTTTCCGCATTAAACAGTATCGAGATTTTAACTTATTTATACACAGAATTACATTTTACTAGAATTATAGTTTAAGCGACAGTTTCTAATGGACGCGGGGGTTGTGTGAGTCAGGCTTTTTTTCTGTTGATTTGTAAGCGGGTTTTCAGTTTCGTCAAATTTCAGTCAGTGTCAATGAGTAGAGACAATGGAACAATAAATTATTAACAACAACAACGATCCCTTCCAATCTCTTTATTGTTACTGTTTATTGATCCTGACAGGAGTTTTGACGAATCTAAAAGCCCGTTTAGGTACAAACCAATAGAAAAAAGCCTTTTTTTATTTTCGTTGAGACCTACGTTTTTCTTAAAGGCCTAGGCATCAGTTGTAGTTTTCTTTGTTTTGGAAATTATTGTATGTGAGTATCAGAAAAGTCTCGACATGCCATTAAACTTTCACGGCTTTATTGATCTCAAATTTTGCTGATCAGATGGTGCTAACAACTGATGGCTTTATTGCTTAATGCTTCTCGTCCCCATTGCAAATCTGCGTATGTTGGCTACCAAATAGTGTCGAATTAATCCGGTTACTAATAATTAATTTATTGCAAATGGATAACTAGTGATTGCACCAATACCCAATTCGAGTTTATCCGCAAACCGAATCCGATTCACTTGCTCACATCATCCAAAATGCAGTATCCATAGAGACCCTGAGCGTTTATTCCTGCAGTGTGGTGCAGTTTTCTTCGTCGCATTCCGGTTGATGCTTTGACTCTGTAATTGATTTTGTCTGGATGCAAGTCCGGAATGGAAGTTGCCAAGGTCGACTTTTTAACTCGGTTGAGCCATGACGGCTGATTTCGAACCCATAAATATCGGAGCCAGACACTTTTTATTCCGCATTATTTTCAATACTTTTAATTCAGTTCAGGCGGTTGAAATATTTTTACGAGGCCGACATCAGGAGTGATCCGGGGAAGATCCATGAATACTTTCCTTCATTTATCACATCCAGGCTTTGCGGTGAATGGTTCTGACATTTGAATATAGAGTACACAGTAAAGCCTATTGGTAATATTGGAATTGTGTCATCTATTCGATTCCATTTCCGTCATTTTTCTTCATGGAAAAGTGGAATTCCGAATGAATTTTTGTTTAATCAATACAGGGACCTCAGCTCATCAGCTAATGGCATGTTTTAAGTTAAGGGCTGAAATCCATCTCCGCTCAACATTATCGGTTGCAATGTTGCATCTGCGATCGTTTCCAGGGAGTATTACCGTGTCAACCGACGTGCTTAATCGACGGCTATTTGGTTTAATGCAAGAACCGACTTGATGAGAAAGCACATTTACCCACCCTGTAAACAATCGTTCTTTTGGAATTACATTTAAACTGTTCCATGAATAATAGTTACTTGTACACAGTTAAGTTAAATTAAATTCACGAGTGGGATATTTTTTCCACACAATATTTTATTCAGAGACATTGTTAAGAAGTATTAATTAAACCAGAATTTTTTGTTGCAGGAGAGACCTACCAAAAGAGAAATGGTATGAAGGAGCCAGATCACTTCGGTGAAACGGTAAGACAAAATATTGATGACTCTTTCTTGTTGTAATTACATCTGTTGGGGAAAGCAATAATGTGTTTGATATCTCTTGATTTCTGTGAAACGCAATGAAACCTCCTGTTTTTATCGAGACGTGGCCAATATCGCCGAACGTGACCTAGACATTCAAGTGACATTCCCCAGGAAATTCCTGAACAAATATTGAGTGTCTGTTTCTTGAACCATCGCTGCGGTGTTCATTTTCTATGGGATTTCGAACAAATTTCAAGTCTTAAGGGCTCTGGTTACTGCGGTCGCATGACTCACGATTAAGTTACACGAGTGTTATTTCACAGGCGTAAATCCTTATATTCAGTGCGAAAGCTGGGTTTTCTATTCAGTGATGTATATAATGTGGTTTAAAATTTTTCTATACTTACCTACTGTTTATATCCAAAATTTCACAACAATTAACCTTTTCTCAGTTGATAAGTCTCGTATTATTATATTATATCTCGAAAAAATATCTGTCTTGAGACACGTCATAATCTGCCAGTTATCAAATTTGTTAGCATCACCATTATTTAGCATTTCAGGGCCTTTAATTCCTTTAATATATATTTTCCAGTAGTTTTCATTCAAGGACACTACTTGAACTTTTGGCCTTATAATTCTGAGACACCTGGTTTTTAGATAGGATTTCATGTCTGGACACTAGAAACATCTCACTTCACCGAAAAACTTGATTTATACACCTAACACGTTTCGAACACAGAATCCTCATTATCAAAGCCTTTTGTTCGAAACGCATTCGCCGTGAAAATCAAGTTTTTCAGTGTATTGGAGTGTTGTTTCTAGTTTCTACTGATAGTGTATTTTTCCACTGTTTCATGTGGAAACACTGAGTATAATTCTGAAGCACCTGGTTTATAAGTAATTTCATGTTGACAGCATTATTAGATTGGAAGTTATAATGGATCATATGAAACGCTGAAAATTAATCCAAGCAATAATTTTTGTTTCAAGAGCTCTAGTAGCATTTGTCAACACGTTTTGGCAAATTTTCGTACTGAGAAACGTTTTTTCTACATTGAGAGCAAAAGATATACAGGGTGATTCATGAACACCGTTCATTAGAAACGTTTAGGGATCCATTTGTAGTAGAATTTTGAAATTTGGTACTGTACCATAATCGCCCACGCACACCAAAAATAAAATATTCCCAAGCCACCAGCACATCCGGTTTTATCGGAAGTGGCCTCCATCTTTGTTATTTCAAATGGGCCCTCGATTTAATATTAGATTCGGATTCGTTTCTTAATTCGGAGTTTATCGCACCTACGCTTTGCCTACCTAACTGTCACCGTTTTTGACATTTATATCCAAAAATTGATTTGCAATGCGTAATAGAAAAACTTGTGCCTTCCAAACGATTGAAGATTAAGGAACCAAAATTTTACGGTTGAAACTAGAAGCTTTGAGCTTTCTTTTGATCTCTCACTTCATCATGTTGATTTAACAATATGGCGGAAATTAATTTTTTTAAATAGCAAAGAGAAATTGTCCGAAGCTTAATTTTTTAAAATTTGAATGCTATAATTTTATGAGGCCAAAAGATGCAAAATTAAATTTCCTTTAATAAATTTATTTGTGTGATTTAAAGAAAGTAATCCCAGCAAGATTTGGACCAACAATTAGTAACAGTTCGTTCTACACCTTCAAATATTTGTCCTAAGCTAATTTTGAAAAAATTAAATCCGTTGAATAATTTACGAGCGTCGAATCACAGATCGACAACATAAGCTATAATTTGTGTCCCTGTTTGTACATGCATTCAGCAAGTGTGATAGAATTAGGTGCCCAAGGCGGGTTTACCTTTCCCAAAAATTGGTAGAAGTTAAGAAAAACGAAGTTTTGAAATATTTAAATTTCGACTTCGAATTTCAAGTTCGAAGTCGAAATTTCGAGTTCAAAGCCGAAATTTCTAGTTCGCAGTCGCATATTGTTACGTCAACAAGAACAGCTGAGTAATCAAAAAAAAGCTCAGACCTTCTAGTTTCCTCCCTCCCAGTTTGATTCCTTAATCTAGCTTCAACGATTCGCAAGATATAAATTTTTTGATTATGGATTGCGGATTAACTTTTTGATGCATATTTTGACACTAACAGTTAGGTAGACAAAAAGTGCATGCGATAAACTCACAATTAAGAGACGAACCCGAATTTAAAATCAAAACGAGGGCTTTCCATTTAAAATAACAAAGATGGCGGCCACTTCTGGTAAAACCGAAAGTGCTGGGGGCTTGGAAATATTTTATTTTTGATGTGCGTGGGCGATTATGGTACAGTACCGAATTTCAAAATTCTACTGTAAGTCGATCCCCAAAAGTTTCTAAAGAACGGTCTTCGTGAATCACCCTGTATATCAAAATTTCAAAAACTAGCACTCCTCACTATAGTGCTATTCAGAAAATGCGTGGTTTTGGACAAATATCCTTTCGACAGATTGCGATTCATTTGTTTCCATAGCCCCATGTTATCACATATTCTCTGAATAGCACTGTACGTAATATACAGTATGAATAACATTTTCTTCTTGCTGCTTGTTTGTTTCTCCCATAAGACGCTTGAAGTTTTTGAATGCAACTTGTACATTGTACTTACCTTTTCGGTTAGGCTATCCTCATTTCCTCCTTTGATTTTGCAATTTCATTGATAAGGTACTGAACAAACCCAGTCTTTTCCTTATTTATGCAATATTCATGAATTCCTGCTGACAATAAAATGAAAGGGGGAAACGTAAAGTTACTGCAAACAAGCGCCAAAAGGAATTTTTAAACGAATACGAAACACCAATTTGCAAGCATGAATGTGCAATGAAGCGTAAATGGAAAGAACTCGACAATTGACACTTTTGTACACTTCAAATCGGATGAAATATTTTAGCATCGCCAAGGCCAGCATAATAAACGTAGTCAGGTCGCCCATGGAGGAACACCCGCGAATCGCACATTCCTCAACCGGATGGCCTTGAACTAGGTGCTCTTCCATAATAAAATCCAAGGTCGCAGGCACTGTCCCTTTTTCAAAATTCAATTACAAAGAGGAAAATATTCAAAACAGAACACACACAATGGGTGGCTAAATTGAATGGCACACAAATGAGAGAATACGATTTAGAAGAATGGTAACACAAAAGGGCTTCTGTTATCACTGAAAGTATGTCGGAAGTGTATGTTCGTGACGTATTGTGAGCGCACAAGGAGCAGGATACAAGATAACTTTAAGTTAAGCCACTGCAGCAGCTCCATATTTGATGGCTTTTGCGAGACGATAAATAAAACCGAACAATGGGGTCGCGTTAATTCCTATTTAATTTGCATGATGATGTCGAAACCCGTTGCTTTAATTGTGTGTAAATTTACGGATAAGAGAAAGTCGTAAGGACAGATGATATATTCCATTCAAATGGCCGTAAATAGCTAGTTAGACATCATCCAATTAAATTTATGTCCGAAAGTTAACGATTTTAATTTCATTTAGATCTATCCGACACTAATTCTTCATTATCTATTTTCTGCTTCTATAAGTAGGTATCTTTTGTGGCCTAGTCTAATGCAATGCAAAGGCAGAGGAGTTGTATTATTTATGGCAAAGATTCTGTTAGTTTTGTTGCAAACGGAAATTGGAAAGTTTGAAGGTTTCTGGTTTAAGTAGTCTTACAATTATTTTTCTTAACAAGTCATGCTTCCTTCTCAGATTGGAACTTCTGTTTATGATTCTCCTGCTGTGAGTCATAAAGCGTAAACCCATAAACAATGAGGACTTTATAAATAATTAAATGACCATTTGTTATTGTTGACTGTGAAAAAAACATAAACAATGTTCCTGATAAAGCTGTTACTTTTATAACCTCGTCAAAGACAGGGTCTACAGGATGACTTTTTTTAAAGTTGCAATTTGATTTTAACTTCTACGCAGCGCGAAGCAGTTATACTGGAATCGATCGGAAAAAAACATGAAATCTTTACGTTTCAGGGTCCTGGGAACCCAAAAAAGTGGTTTTTGAAAAAATGTCTGTCTGTCTGTAAGCACGCTGTAGCTCAAACTACTGAACGGATCGAGATGAAATTTGGCACACATACTCAGTTGCCAACTTTTAGGTGTTAATTAAATTTTGGGCCACATCGGTTGCCGTAAAGTGCCTTTTTGGCACATGAACTTTAAAAATTTAAATGCAAACCCCCATTTTTCGCGTTACCATATCAATGCTCTTCGAATTCTGCTTCCAAAAATGAATCAACACTTAGTGTCCTTTGACAAAAAAATCATCAAAGACACGCTGCAGCCGAAACTACTGAAGACATCGAGATGAAATTTTACGTAGGTACACGTACCTTGTAGATGATGATGCGATTTTGGGGCAAATCGGTTGATTTCATTATATCCAGATTTATACGTCTAATGGCGCCTTGCCTACGTTTAAATCCGGTGAAAAAGTGCGCTTCTTTTGCGAACGCTAACTAAACGTGGATGAAACAAAATCTTATATACAAGAATTGTTGGCAACAAATAGATCTACAAAAAAGTCCGCCACAGCATGTAAGTATCTACGATAGGTAGCCTACAATAATTCATTTTGTTTAATTTTTTTATAAAAATCGGTTTGACTGTTTGCTGTTGGCTATTCTTCATAGATACCTAAATGCTATCGCGGAATTTGTGGTAGATCTTTTCGTAGCCAACAATTCTTCTATTTATGATTTTGTTATATCTTCAACCGTTTACTCAGCGTTCACGTTTTAAATTGTTAAAGAGGGGTTCTTTCGCGGACTTGCATGCAACGAATAACTGAAACGTGTTAAATATGGTCAGTGGTTGACTTTTATTCTATTTTTATTTAATTTTAACATTGTGGTTAAAATCCAGCTAGTAAATTCGGGTAAGTTCCATGCTCCTTTAAACTTTAAAGCACAAACGTGACAAAACACTGTTCTCGTCTTGTGTAGTCAAGAGGTCTGACTGAGTGAGTCTGAGGCTCAAGGCCAAAAGAGAGGGCAAGACGTGAGGAAGTTTCAGACGTATACAGTCGTGGCAAAAAAGTTTCTACCGACTCCGAGAGTGCCAATTTTTTTCTTTGGAACTACAAAAGATATAAAAAATCACTCTAACAGGTCGACTCTTATTCCAAGACATGTAAATCCGTTTATGGTGAAATTTTACAATCCACTCCCTAAATTTTTGATATTTATTAAACTGCGACGCCCGCTATGTGAAAAATCTAAATTACATTAAGGCCCTTTGTGATTCATCATTTTAAAGGTTATCTGTGAGCCTATGCAAAAAATTTTGAAATCCATAAACTTCTTCAGAAGTTACATTGAAGAACATGAATTGGCTCTATGGGGTTTAGAAATCCAAGTTTATGCTGTAACTTTTGAAAGGGTAGGTGGATTTCAAAAATGTTTGTATAGGCTAGAGGGCATTTCATATCCTTAAAATGGCGTATGACAAAAATATCCAAGATATTAACATAAGATGAGGATATCAGAGCCAATCCGAAAATCTTGCGGAGGTACAGCTTAGAGAGATGAAAATGCCCACCCAGGCCCGAGTTGGTCGCATGACGACAAGGACCGCGAAGAAGCATTTCCTATCTGTTGTTTCTCCAAATCCAGGCGATAAGCTAAAATTCAGCTCTGAGTGAGCATTTTTATATTTCAAAGCTGTACTCACCTACTTAGTAAAGTTCAAATTTGTAATGAATGACAAACTTCGCATTTTTGTGTCGATTGATGTGCTTTTCATGTCGCAGGGTCCATATTTTTTCCGATTTAACTAAGAATTTAATTTATTGACTATTGACTCTATCCTTTTCAGTGTAGGATTATTTCATCTGCGCGCCATTTGGCAATAAATCCAGATTCTGATGTTTGAAGAACGTTTTTTTAACATGAAATTCTTGCATTTTCAGTATTAAAACATTTGCACAATAAATATCTACTTATTGATATTCAGTTTACCCACCTATAATTGTAGGGCAAAACTTTATTATTAAGTGCCAGGGCAGCCTCTATTATTATTTAAATACATTTTTGTCATTTTTGTTAATTTCAACAAAACAAAAAAATTGCGTTTTTCTATCCAACACTCCAACAGGATCAAGTTTTTTTTTGCATTCCTTAATAGATTCTGTTACTGGAATCCACTTGGGCTGCATGATGCGATGTATATTTTATCTGATCGATGTGAGACCAAAGTTTTATTCAATTTTTTCAACAAACATAATAAAGCCCATTTTATCGCAACCGATCTTGTGCGAAATGTCTACAAGAGCTGACTGAGATTGAAAATATGCGGCCGCAAAGGTCATGTTCCACATTATCATTCTGATTTGCAATAAAATAAAACAATCCGACAATAATTTACTGAGAAGTCGTTAATGCAAACACCATATTTTATATTACTTGTACTAAAATGATTTGCGTGTTGGCACTATGACACTAGTAAAAGCGGTCGTAGTTCAGTGTCCATTCAAGAGGTTGTTGCGTAGACCTCGATAAAAATCTCACTCAGCTTGTATGGAAGGAGTGGTCATGCTTTATTACATACATATGCCAACGTCTGGCTTCTTGACTGTTTTTAAATAAACATTATGTCGGTAACGCATGTGACGGTTTGACTTTTTTATTGGCGACATAAAAGCTCTGTGATGGACGCCATTCAATCGATTTTTACCGCGGAAACGTAACAATTTTTTTTTCAGCTGAAACCGCTGAACATGGAAATGAAAAGGTTCTCACAGGGACATTCAGTTGCATGTTGTGGTGGAATTTATCACGCTGGAAGATACAGCGCATGCAATGAAATCTGCGTTCATTAACGAAAATGCACTTCAAGCGTGCAACTTAATTAAATCAGTCTGTATAATTATTTACTATTTTTTTCAGGAATTATGCCTAAGAAGCTCTAAATTAGAATCGAGTATGCATTATGTGCAATTTAGTCCATTACCGAGCAGGCATGATCACTATTTATTGCTGTAAAATTTAAACGAGTTATAAACCATCCGGAGACAATTTTATAACAGGTTGGGTTTGAGAATTTCCTCCTTCGGTCTCGATATTTATTGATCGAATTTCCTTCTTTATTAAACTTGGGAAATAATCTAAAGAGTTCCTACAAATTTACGAAGGGACGAAATAATCTCGGAGAGCAAAGACCAAAGTTTCCCGAAGAGCTTTCCCGGCCTAAGATAATCAGCTTTGGGGGACATCCACTAATGAGAGCGACCTATATTTTGGTCAAAAACGAATTGCATTTCATTATGGCACATCTCTTATAGCTGGTGGAAACAATATTTGGGAGACCCTAAAAGCCGCCTCATTACGAGGGTTGTAACTGTGACAATGACGCCCCGCTGCGTGGACAAGCCCAGACGTTTGGCTCACCTGAGACTCGTGAATATTTTAAAATTCCCAATGTGGGCCGGATTTGCTAATTTTCATTATCTAACAAGCACAAATCGATTGATTATTGATAGTGAAATACTACTAAAATCATTGCACAGGCACCCAACCAACTCATACAAGAATAAAGTTTTGACAAGTCAAGTAATTAGGAATTCGAATGAGTTTAAAATTGACAAGAGGCATAAAACGTAGCGTGCATTTAAAAAAGTACGCTGTTGGTAGATATGTATAGGAGTACCTACCTAACCTACCTGCCTTCTAGGAAATAAGTTTGTTTCAGAATTCTTGCTATTTCATTTATTTTCGATTATTGTTGGCTAAATCGTTCTGTCTCTATGCCAATGACAATGATAATGAGCTTTCTTTTGTTTTAGCCACATAAAGTGTTAAATAAATAATTGTTTATCTTTGTAGTGTTTTCGAATTTTTTAATAATGTGGTGTGCTTTAAAACTGAAATTGTCAGCCCGTGGGAATAAATTTAAAATACCCACTAGTAGCAGACACCTGTGTTATTTGTCCACGCAGCGGGGCATCATTGTCACAGTTATAGCCCTCATAATGAGGCGGCTTTTAGGTTCTCCCAAATACTGTTTCCACCAGCTATATTATACTTTTATGATAATTATAAAATTATAATTAGCTGATATTAGCTATTTACTTTATATCTTGAGATTTGAACCAAATACTAAAATATTTCGCTTTCTTCTTAGGGGTCATGATCACCTGTTTCAATTTATTCTTAATAGGGATTGCACCTACCCAGCTTAAGCCGGAAGCCGGATGGGTCGGATAATATTTTGGCATCATAACGCTCTGATTACATTTTCATTCAAATCGCGTTTTCACGTTTTCCAACACTGATTCAAGTTGACCTAATGGTCATCCACTAGAGTGTGAAACCATTACTTTCCAAACCTGACAAGCCCCTGCTCCATATTTCATGCTTCCGAGATGATGTCTTGGACGGATTCTGGATAATAGCTACAGTGGAATTTTCAGTTGGCGGACAAGTTTCGATCGTCCAAAAATAGAGACAGTGGGTTGAACGACTTGAGGAATGCCCAGACCGATTATTTCCCCGGAAGATGCAATTTGTAGGAAAATTAATTTCATCTCATGAATAATTGATTAGGATGCTCTTGGAGAGTGATTCTAAAGGGTTGTCGACCTTTTTTTTAACCATCATTTACATGAAATTTTATGCTCGGCCGAATAACTAGGAGCCATCTTATACATAAATCTAAACACTCCTTTCGTGGCTCTTGATGCAATTAATACCGGTTACTTTTTAACCGCAAACTAAGTTTTTCCGTCACAAGAATATTTCGGTTTCTCGGCCGACTGTGAGAAACAGGTTCAATTTTAGCTGTCGTTTCCCAGACACGATTTAAATTAGATATAAAGTAACGACTTCAGTGAGGAAATAATAGAACTGCAAATTGCATTTTATTGCAGGGGTAATTGCAATTTTCTAGTGAACACATTGCTTGGACGGGCACATAAATTTGTAACTATAAAGCAAGTTCGTTTAAAAAATGGTTCAGAATTTTATTACCGGTTTTTATAATTTTCAAGGCTCGCCTGGTGAAGTCCATTAAAATCGAAGTACCAAGGCAAATCACAGAAAGTCAGGCCAAGCATTACATAACAAGAAATTTTGTTAAATAAAGCTGTCTTCACTACCAGACGTTCTAACATTTATAAAAAATTGACAGCTAAGAAAGCGGCTGGAACCTCCCCACTTGATGAATGATCCAATCGTATCGCCTATTTTCAATCCAGTCTCGAAGTGTTTCGAGAGTTTTTCAAAATTTTTATTTTTTATTGCCAAAAGGGCACTAAGTTTGATTGCGTTTTTGGAAACAGAATTTGAAGACCTTTCAGAAGGCTTGATAACACAAATGGTGGTCATCTTTCAAATTTCATAGATGACATGCCAAAAAGGCACTTGTAATTGGAGAATAGGTAAGAAGGTATAGGCAACAAGACTAGTATTAGGTACGGTTATGAAATAACCCGAACAAAGTAAAATATTATTGCTTAATTAAATCGAACTGTATGGAATTTATAATAATACGAGGTATGTAATAAATATCGAAGGATTCCTGAGAAATTGTTAACATCAGTTGCATGTTTATCAAAATAGGACATAGCAGAAATACCTGCTAGCTATTTCCTTTTGAGACCGGATCATATAGCACCGCCGTGAATTTCTTCCCACATCATGAACTCGTTCTTTCAATAATAAATAATATATTTGTAGTTATGAGTACATAAATGTAAATCACGCTTCAACAATTTGTTCGTTTAGTTTGCTTCATGTTTCGTTATTATTGTTTTTTGAGGATTAATGAGAAAATATGGTCGAGCGAGTATAACCGCTCGGTCCAGATTCAATTTTGTTTTCCAGTCGAGCCAAAAAGTTTCATTGTTGGATGGAGCACTATTTATTTTTTTCAATAGCTTGATCCTGAAGTAAAGTTTTCGCTATTTGGTTTTCGTAGTTTTAAAACTCTCCTTGTAAAGCCCAATTAGTTGGTGGCTCGACGCGTTAACTAACCCAGTTTTTAAGTGTACTCCGATTCTTCTCAGACTGTTTCTTTTTTTATCCGGCGGTTTTAAAACACTCCACTGTTTGCCGTAATTACTTCTGTCAGCAGTGGCGTAACTGCCGACAATTCTTTAATTTAAAATATTCCTTTTTTCAATACTGTCTCCCCCTTATTTCAACTGCGTTTTCAGCTGTCTCTATTGCTTTTATTAAAAATAAGATAAATATAATTCTGAGGCGAACTCTGACTTCTTATGAGCTACTCATAACAAAATCAGCAATTTCTAATTTTTTGACATTGAATAAAATGAGTAAGAAATTAAACAGAAGCTATAAAACATAGTACTAGTATTCTCTAAATAGCTATATTTTCTACAAACACTCAGTGTTAAAAATGACAATGCACAAAGAATTAAACAAGCCCCGGCAACAAATTGCACTATACCTTAGTTAATACGAAAGCGTAGAGCTGCCGTGAAATTTGCTGATTTTTTTCATTTTGTAATTTACAAATAAAAAAAAAATGCAGCAGAGAAGCGGCTGGAACCTCCCCATCGCGTGGATCTTTGTATTCTGTGTAGATAGTAGTCAATTCAACAGATTTTTTTTTATCCTTATCGTCTGACGTCTGTGACTAATTTCGCAATTTTCTGACAAATACCGACATCACCTCGTACATCACCCATCACATTTGACAATATGTTCCTTTTAAGGTTAATCTTTTGCCAACTTTTTGACAATAACTGCCACTCTATGTCATCCACTGTCAGCCTGCTCCCTTTTAATGAGAAAGAATTTTTTCAATATTTTCCACTGAAATGGCAGAAACTGTGAATACATTTTTAGAACCAGAATTTGATCGTCTTTCTAATGGCGACATAAAAAAGAGGCCTTGTATTTAAAATTTTAAGTTGATATGCTTAAATGGCAGTTCGCGTGGGCCAATTGCTCCCAAAAGCCTTTCAGGTCTTCAACGGGTCACCTAATCTCCATGTACCAAATTTCAGCCAAATCGATTCAGTAATTTGGGCTATAATGTGTTTTTACTGTTATTATAAAATTTCGATTTTTTGAACCAAACAGCGCTAAATGCGAATTAATTTTGTCCTATTTAAAACCAAGATTTGAAGACCCTTCTGATGGTGACAATAAATCTTTCAAAAACTTGTTTTTAATGGTTTAATGATTGAATAATTTTAAATTTGGAAATTGGTGTGCCAAAAGGACACTTTCCGTGAGTCGATGGAATTCAAAATTTGTTCAGCTTTTCGAGGTGTAATACAATCCCTATGTGCAAAATTTCAGCCAAATCGATTCAGGGGCTTGGGCTGTACCGCGATTTTAAAGTTTGATAAAAATCAATTTTTTTTTAAATTTTTGGTCAAAAGGACACTAAGAATGAATACATTTTTAGAAGCAGAATTTGAAGGTCTTTCTTATGGTGACGTGAAAAATGGGGGTTTGCATTTAAAATTTAAAAGTTGATGTGCCAAAATGGCATTTCCGGTTGCACGATTGGCTCCAAAAGCTTTTCAGATCTAAGTTGGGTTATGAGATGCCTACGTACCAAATTGCAGCCAAATCGGCCCAGTAGTTTTGGCTGTGGCGTGTTTACAAACGTACGTACGTACGTACGAACGTACACACAGACACATTTTATAAACCACTTTTCTGGGTTCCTGAGACCTCAAAACGTGGAGATCTGGTGCTATCTCAAATTCGAAAATTTTAGTGATTGCAGTAACCTCCCATTTTTTTAAAATTGTGATGGGGTTGGGGAGGTTAATAAATTTACAGAAAAAAGTGTAAATTTGCAGAAAAAAGTGTAAATTTACAGAAAAGAGTGTAAATTTACAGAAATTATGTTTTCGTTCGAGAGCACCGTTACCGAGTTGTACAGGGTAGTCCAAACGCATTAATACACGGCTCTTACGGCCAAATTTTAAGATGAATAGAATAAAAAATTCATGGTAAATGGTTGCATAATTTAGCAATCTACAAAAAGTACATAAATTGAGCAGTAAATTTTTAAATTTAAATTTCATTATTAAGGATGTTTTTTCAGAATGCAAGATTTTTAGTTTTTGGTCATTTTATTAACTAACAGCCCTATAAAAAATGTAGCAAATTGGCTCTCCGCGCGAAATTTGAATTGATGAAAATTTAAACTGTGCGATTTATCAAAAAAATTAAATCATCACCATAAGGAAGGACTCATAGGGAATCCAAAAAAATCTAAACATGGGGGTGCCGTTAAAAAAAATTACTCATTGTTTATCGCTAAATTATACAAATTCCAAATTCCGAAGTAATGAAAGTAAGTAGGTAATTTATTCTAATTTACCCTGGATTTTTTATTTTATTCGTTTATCTTATTGTTTGGCCGTGAGTGCCGTGTATTAATAGATTTGAACTACCCTGTACTACTCGGTAACGGTGCTCTCAGAATGGAAACATAAATTTACACTTTTTCTGTAAATTTACACTTTTTCTGTTTTACACTTTTTTCTTTAATACACTTTTTCTGTAAATTTACACTTTTTCTGTACAAAATAAAGCAAATATCATGGCAGCTCTACGCTTTCGTAAGTTACAGCAAATTTCATGGACGTTTTCAACTAATAACATGTAAACTTTTGCTTTTAATTGTGTTTGTAGAAAAAATAGTGTATGATATGCGTGTTAAAAGTGATTTTATCTTGTTCTCACAACATAAAATACCACTTTTAACACTTACATCATAAATAACTATTAAGATCAACAAGTGTTTTTATAGGCAGTTTAAAAATCGCCGCCGTAGTTTATATTTGAGCGAAGTTAAGAGCAAAAAATAATATAATAGGCCGAGATTTTTAAACCATAAAACACATGATTTTTTCTAATACTAACCATATAAACACGACCTTTTCTTTTGAGACGAAGAGAGACTTGTAGTCTTGCCACCAATTACATTTTCAAAAATTTCAGGTTACAGTTACGCTACACAATATGTTTCATCAGGTGCTAAAATAATCGTACAGGAAACATTACCGTTAAAAGATCACCTACTAACAATTATTCCAACGAGGGGTTGCTTAATTACATTTTGATGTTAGGTTAAATTTAGAAAAATTTTGTAATAAAATATTCAATTACACAATTGAAATTTGAAAAAATTAATAATAATACCTACAAAACTTACATTTTTGACAAAGGATTGATTGAATTTACCAAATTAAAGACAATTTGAAAATGAACATGCTGTTGGATAATGTTGGATCCAACAGCAAGATAGCAAGTGACAGATGTCAAAACTTAACAAAGTTATCTGACAAAAATCACTAAATTTTACGCGAGAATTCTTTGAGAAAAATTTTCTTTTGAATTTTCTTGTCAATTCAAGTGATAAATGTCAAATTTTTTTGATTTATTAGCCTTAAAACACGTTGTCATGGGCGACGTGATTTTATAGAATGGCGTGTTTTATAGCAAACATAAGCTAATTCAAATGCACCATAGAGACAGTATAAGATGTTAGTATTAGAAAATAGTATATTATTAAACGAGCACATTTCACGCGGTTGAGTTTAGAACCCGAGCGTAGCGAGAGTTGTAAACAACCAAGTGAATAATGGCTCATAGTGTGCGAGTTAAAGACGACGTTGTATCCACATTATTGAAATATATTTATCTAAGATTATTGAAATTCTTGAAAAAATTTTGTCACTTTATATTTATTGCAAAAATGCATACCAACAAAAACAAAAAGTTGACAAATGATAGGAACAGCTTCATGCTTGATCTTGATCTACTTTGGCATACTTTCGCTTGATTTTGAAACGTCATGATGCTCATTGGATACGCAACCAACATTACAGGGGCTGTTAAATAATGTGACAGAAGCGTGACTTATGACCATAAGTCACGCTGTATTTTATGAACAGGATTGTGTATCCATAGTTACGTACATAAGAGTGGCATTATTTGATAATTGTGGATAAAAGCATTAAGAAGCTGTATTGTCTACTATTTTTCTGCTGTGAAGGTTGCGTCCTGCGTTTTCTGCCGTTTATTCTACATATTATATTGTCGCTTATACAAAGATGTTACATTTTTGCAGCGTTTCTACTGTTTTGTTATTTGACACTGTTTTCTACTGTCCCTCTTATGCTGCGTTTTTCTACTATTCGTAATTTTCAATGCTGTTTTAGTTTTTTAATGTTCCTCCTATGTTTCTATACCGTCCCTCCTATTTTAAGGCAGCTGCCTTTTCTGCTGTCCTGCATTTTAAAATGCTGTTTTCCCTTTGGATCGATAGTTCCGCCACTGCTTCTTTCAGTTTTCGAGCTTCACTTGAAATGAAGAGGCAGCCACGTGACCACCGAGCTAAATATACTAGACATGTTCGAGTATATTTTCACCCAATTTACAGTCCGTCTCGAGCCAGTCTGAAAATATTGTCATTTAATATTACTGCAACAATCCGGTCTGTGAAACAATTGGAGGATATTGATCCTTGAGCAGGTGACACCGCTTGCAATGGAAAATCGTTCAAGTGAAAATGTGAGCCTTTGTCAGGACGGATGCGATGCGGAAAAATATGGTGAAGTCACCGACACTGAGGAAAATTTCAAGGACCGCGATTTCGGCCTCTTTATAGACAGCAGGATAGCCAAACTGCAGAGGACCCTCAAATGGGCAGGACTCAAACTCGTAAGTCGATTGAATCTAATTCGATTTTAATTGGAAAAGTCGGAGAGGGAATTTTTGCGTTGAATTATTGAAGTCTTCTAATTAGTTTGCATTGTTTTCGACAGATCTATTTGCATGTTAATGGAAAACAAATTATTTTCATTATTTTCCGGAAACTTTGTCAAGGAAAAATCAAGTTCGTAATTCATTGTCAAGACATTTTCTTCGCGGTTCTACGAATCAGCTGCTGCTGCTTATTAGGGGGTGAATCGATAATGGGCATAATCTGTTTTCTTGGTGGATTTTGCAGGATCCATGTTGACTGGTTTCCAGCTTATCTCCACCTGTGTTTGATGTCTCTCCGGAATAATCCGGTAACGAGTTAAAGGTCACAAGTGGCTCTCAACCCAAATTCGCCTCGATTCCGGCACTTTTCCCTCGTAACACAAAATATACAGATTCGATAAAAGTTTGCTATTAGTTTGCAACTTCGTGTGGGAATACGAAGAATTTTTATTAACTGCATAAGACTGAAGTCTTCGAGATTGTGTTATGAGACATAAATTCACTTCCTAATTCCAGACAACGGGGTGCCAGGTGCGAAGGAATTTCATTTAGAGAAAATTACTTCGTTATAAGCGTAAATTATAATAGTGACGTTGGAATTGCTGTATTCTCCATATGTTTCGAATTGTTGGAAGTTATATTTTTTGTGAGTGTGGTGCCCAAATTCTTTGAATTCTTCGCATGATGTACCGCTTGACTGATGGTAAGGATTACGCATTGCTCGCCCGGTGCCTCCACCATTTTTTATACCGAGAATAATTAGTAGGTATGATGTGCCAATAATATATTTCGTATGTATGTGAACACATTATAAAGACAATGCTTTAGTCCTTAAGAAATAGTAGTTACTATATTTCCGGCTTTCTGAAATCTTCTCGATCAATCAAAACTGCATCAAAAAAAGTAGAAAAAGGTTTTCCAGCGCTTGTATAATAAATTATGCAGCCGTAGTAAGTATTTAATTCTTAGTAGAAAAAGTGACGCATTCCATTTTCCCCATAAAGAAGACTCCAGATGCCCATAAGAAGAGGGATCAGGTTCTTAGCCTCGCCTCGCCAGTAATGATTTAATTTAAATAAATGAGATTCGCCGAGTTAACCCAATCCTGAAAGAATATAAGTCCATTATTCATCATAATCTCGGCTTTAGCCCAGTCCGGAACCGGGATTTTTTCCTACAAGTGCCACAGGAAAATCTGCTGAAACAACAATATAATTATGCGGGATTTTCAGTCGCTGAAAAAATATGCGTCTCTGAAACAATACCGGTATTATGTCCCGACGTATGATAAATAATAATCTGAAGGCTCATCGAGGTTGGCGATTGCTTTGTTCATTTTTGATGCATAACGCCACTATTAATCAGGAAAGGGGAAAATGGAAAAGTACGTTCGTGATGTTAGCTGTCATCAGTTCGACGGATAATGGAAACATGTACGATGTTTCAATTTTCAGACGTGCTGAAAGCTTTAACGCTGTTTGTGTTTATAATTTAAGACCACCCTAAATAAATTAGCCAATTCCGGTGGAACGCGTTGCATTATGAGGGTGATAAGTTAATTAAGGTTGGTCTAAACACTAAGCAACCTCAATAATTCAATTGGAGATTTTGCCTAAATTGCATGAATTGGTCAAATGATTTTTGACTTTCAGAAAATTAAATCGTCAAAAACATCTTATAGGCTTAGGATCTTATAAGAATCCAAAAATGTGTGTTTCTCGTTGATCGTACCATGGCGGTTGCATACTTGATTGCATAATACATTTTTCAGGTTGAAATTTTAAAGAAAGATTAGCACTCTTTTGCTCCGACGGTGCCTAACTTTAACCTACCCTTAAAATGACAAGAATGACATTTGTCCTATCAGAAAAGTTAAGAATGACACTTTTCTTACAGGACAAACGTCATTCTTGTGTGGCTTAAATGTTACTCGTGTTTAATCAGAATACAATCAACGAAAAAATGTCGTAATGAACTCGTGTATTAATTGGTGATTAATAATCTCGATCATTAATAGTCTCTCGATTGTTATTAATCCTCTCATTAACACTATTGTTCAATAAATAACTATTTTTAACCTTCCCCCCCCATAACCAATATAAAAAAGGTCTGTAAACATACTTTCAAACAGAGGTACACACAATTATTTTTAACAATTTGCCATCGTTCCACAAACATTATTCTTTTTTCCTTGCTTTAAAATTGTGTTACAAACATAATATTCATCAATAACGTTTTAAAAAAGACCACATTTTGGTGTTCCAACCAGATATTATTCGGTATTTTCCTATTTCCAAATTTAAAATTATTATATAATTTAGTTTTTGAAAGATTTATTGTCACCATCAGAAAGGTCTTCTGATTTTAAATAAGACAAAATTCGTTCGCAATTAGTACCCTTTGGGTAAAAAAAATCGAAATTTTGTAATAACACTGAAACCATGTTATAGCCCAAACTACTGGATCAATTTGACTGAAATTTGGTACATGGAGATCAGGTGACCCGTTGAAGGGTTGAAAAGCTTTTGGGAGCAATTGGTCCACGGGAACTGCCATTTAGGCATATCAAACTTTAAAACACAACGGAAATCAAAGACCGACGCGATGGGGAGGTTCCAGCCGCTTCTCTACTGCCAATTTTTTATCGATAAAATTTCAAAATTTTTACCGAAAGTTTCTTGAAGCGATTTTTTGATAAAAATTTGGAGACTTATGTACTGACAAGAGCCCAAGCATCAGCTCGAGGGCTTTAATCTTAAAGCAAATGGATTTATGAAATGAGAGATTAGATATTATTACTTCCAAAATGATAGTAAATCGCATAACAATCAGAATTTTGCGAAACATATTTAATTCAAATGGCGTTTTTAATCAAACGGATTACTCACGCGAAAGGTAGGGTAGGCTTCGAGGTATCTAAAAAAGCAATAAAACACACTTTTTTAGCTTCAAAATACCCATCATCCTGAAAACTTTTGTAAAATGATTTTAAATGACATTTCACAAACGTTACAGTAACAGCGATTAAACGCGAGTGTGATTACTCGCGTATAATACCACAAGTGCATGCTTAATCAGTTAAATTTTGAAGATGATTTACTAAGGACTGTTGCCGGTGGTAAAACAATGCGAACTAAATTGTTATTTATTATCTGATTAAGCCCTCGAGCTAAAGCTTTGATGGTAAATTTCAATTTAGTTCGAATTGCTTTAAATATACGGCAACAGAGCTTGAGTAATTATTTCTAAAATTTAACTGATTACAATAGCGATGCACGAGTGGTATTCGGTAAGATTATTTCATAAATTAAGCTTTTTAATTTATTGTGATAATAACAAATTTTGCTTAACGAGCCTTTGGAGTTCAATGGCTAAATGTCAAAAGTTACTTCCAGAAGTAAATTAAAAAATCTGTATATTTTTTATCTAGAAACTCCCAAAATATAGTTTGCCCGTTTGTCACATTTATGGACTTCCTGATTTTTGAGAAATGGCCTTGAAGATCAAGTGGTCAGAGGAATGATTAAACCACTCGTGCAAATAACGATAAAATGCATTGATCGGTCTCAAATGAATTGGGTATAAGTTTTAAAATGAATATGAAAGTGATGGTTTAAAAGGTAATTTTGAAATAACCGTATTTAATCACGCTGTGATTGGCTGAAGCGGTTAGTTCGTCACTTTTGATTAGTTTATAAAGTAAAAGTTGAATTGTCGCTGTAAAATGACTTTTTATTAGTATTTAGTATTTTATCAGTATAAAACGGACCTGATTGGCGGAAATTTGACATATATTTACAAAGTTTTTATTGGTTGAATTGTACCTAATAAGTGAAATAAGTATCCAGACCATTTTCTGCTTGTTTAATAACGGTACCTCCTCCTCTGGGCTATTGATATCCCAAATAGGTGGCCTGGGGACACTGAAGATTGATTATTTCCGTCCCTCTTCGTTTCCGTCGAACCGCCATTTAGCCGCGTAATTTGTAAAGTTTGCCACATTTACATACCCAAAATACGAAAACACAGAATTAATTCATCACAAAAGGGTAACATTTTCTGGACTGCGATAAAATTGATCCCCGATCTTAATAGGTTACAGGCCATTAGAGATTACACATTTCGAAGGGCTATAAATGGATACAAATGTTACCGAAATTGCCTCTTTTAAGAGCTTCCCAGAAAACGGAGATTATCCGACTCCTTTTGAAACTTGATATTTTTAGAGTGCTTCCCACAGCCATTTTATCCTCGTCGAGTCAAGATTGTCACCGAAATTTTAATAATTCCGTCGCCTCGTCGCGCTTAAACAACCCTTAGGCACACATGCAAAACGCTTTTCATGCTCCGAATCTCGGAGCTTAGTCCGTCCGAATCGTGGGTTTCCTTTCCACATGCGGAATTTCATCATTGCCTGATAAAAATCTATGGAAACCCTTTCACTTGAAACAATTACAAACCGCCACGGTTCACGTTTTCGCTTTATTGCAGCCCTATTATTAACGGTACAGATTGCCAATTTATTCGTCCGTTGACTCTATTGTTTCATGTTAATACTGATCAAAGTTACAGTTACAGAAATACCAATTTACAATTTTAACCTTCAATATTATTATTACTATTATTGTGATTTATGAATGAAAGGAAAGTATCTATTAGGTACACTGGCTCGCAAAAGTTTTAAGCGGGCAGGTAGCTAAGTTTCCGCGCGCCCACCTCTAAATTTATCGATTGTTACTCTCACCGCTTCGTTCTTAGCGGACAACACGACTTAACCGGTGCATTCGTTATAAAGGGTGGCCCATAAAAAACCGGATTTTTTTGTTTTTGAATATCTTCGTTAGTTTTTGTACGATATTTTTCAATTTTATGCTCGACGTAGCTGAGGGTTGATATTGTCGATGCCATTCATCAGATTTTAATTTGCACCATCAGTGTGTTCCTTAAGAATGTGTAACTTAACACCATTATTTAGGCCAATGGGGTGGGGTTACAATTTGACGCATGACAGAGACGTTCACACATGATCAAAACCTGTTTTTTCCTCTTTCCAAATTAACTTTCAGAAATAAAATTGATCAATCTCTCAATTTTTTATGAATTTTTTTGAAAAACGTTAATTTTCGTAATTATCACAAATTGTGAAAAGGAACGGAGGACTATTTCTTTTGTATCTTCGTTATTTTCTATCCAATACATTTGAGATTTATTATGTAACCAAAGGGTGGCCCTTTCGATTTCTCTCTTTGGGCTACAGATAGCACCATCATTGTCCTACTTAGGAACGTCTAACTTAACAGAAAGCCCATTCCTATTGGTCTAAATCATTTAGACTAATAGGGATGGCCTTTCTCATTGACATATGACAGTGGCATTCACGCATAATTAAAGCCAGCTTTTTTTGTCTAATATGGATGTCAAAACTAAAATTACGTCAATTTTCTTGCAACAGTCTTTTTATAACAAATTGTGTTTTAAAAGGGAAATCGAGTAGGTTGATTATTTGTTGCTATGGTTATGTTGCATACGATTGGACGGTCGGTGGTCAAATCATGCCTTACTTAAATGTTTAATTTTTTGTTTTATAATTTAATTAAGTACTCTAAAAAGTATTATTGCATATGCACCATTAAGGAAATAAATATGGTGACAAATTAAGGAAGTTAATAAAACTATAAAATAAATGAAATCTTATTTTGCAAATAGGAAAAGACGCGCTTTAATCATGTGCGAACGTCTCTGTCATACGTCAAATGATTGGTCTAAATAATGCTGTTAAGTTAGACCTTCTTAAGAAAAACAATGATACACCTTTTCCAGTAGTAGTTCAGAAAACGTCAATTGAATTTCAGAATGGTCAGTTGAATATCAGAATCCGTCAATTGTAGTTCAGATTAATCAATTCAAATTCAGAATGCGTCAGTTGTATTTCAGAATAGTCAAATGAATTTCAGAATACGTCAATTGAATTTCAGAAAGCATCAATTGAAATTCAGAATCCATCAATTACAATTGCATTTGATGCTTTCTGAAATTCAATTGATGTATTCTGAAATTCATTTGACTATTCTGAAATACAATTGACACTCTCTGAATTTGAATTGACTAATCTGAACTACAATTGACGGATTCTGAAATTCAAGTGACAATTCTGAAATTCAACTGACGCTTTCTGAAATTCAATTGACGCTTTCTGAACTACTACTGGAAAAGGTGTAGTGCTATCTGTTACCCAAAGAGAGAAATCGAAAGACTCACCCTTTGGTTACATCCTGAATAAAACTCAGAAGTATTGGACATAAAGTAACAAAGATACAAAAAAAATTGTCCTCCGTTCCCTTTCACAATTTGTGATAATTACGAAAATTAACATTTTACAAAAAAATTCATAAAAAATTGAGGGATTGACCAATTTTATTTCTGAAAGTTAATTTGGAAAGAGGAAAAGGCAGGCTTGGATCATGTGTGAACGCCTCTGTCATGCGTCAAATTGTAACCCCACCCCATTGGCCTAAATAATGGTGTTAAGTTACACGTTCTTAAGGAGGACACGGATGGTGCAAATTCAAATCTGGTGAATGGCATCGACAATTTCAACCTTCAGCTACGCTGTGTATAAGATTGAAAAATATCGTACGAAAACTTACGAAGATATTTAAAAACAAAAAAACCCGTTTTTTTATGGGCCACCCTTTATGTCCATAGATTATAGGGAACATATACATATAGATGTAATAATATGTTCTTTTTCCCATATCTCATTTTTTTTTGTAAATCTTAAAACCTAAAGCTTAATAAAGTTATATTGTTGTTTAAATGTTTATTATAATCTGACATATATCTAGGAGACCTGATGGGAATAACAAAAATGCACCCTCTAATAAACTTCCTGTTGTTCGCATAGCACGGCATGTAGCTATAGCATGCGGTGAAAGGGTAACCAATCGATAAATTTAGAGGTGCGCGCAAACATTTACCTACCTGCCCGCTTAAAACTTTTGCGGGCCTGTGTACTTTATACGAATTATACGATACACAAACCGGCATTTTGCATCCAACAAAGTGCCAAATTAGTTCTTATTATGAAAATTTGAAGGGGGTCACTTGAAAGAACTCAACAGATTTATTCCAAAACTGTACTCGGAAGTGTAATGTTTTTGCAGGCCCATTATTGTCGTGCCGCGGCGAGATTTGCATGAAAACTGCAGAAAAACGCGGAGCAGCCATTCCCAGGGACTTCCCCCTATTCAATAAAGGAAATAAAGAATGTGTCTTGATCCGGGTCGAAATTTTAAGGCCGCAATTGAATGAAATGTCTCCGCGTTGGCATCGATTTTCAATCAGGCCGGGACGTCACTCAATTCATTTTAATAACTGAAATCCAGATTCGACAC
Organism: Pycnomerus fuliginosus; assembly: GCA_963924575.1. NCBI lineage: Eukaryota > Metazoa > Arthropoda > Insecta > Coleoptera > Zopheridae > Pycnomerus > Pycnomerus fuliginosus. The sequence goes on from OZ004622.1 coordinate 20,401,392, forward strand.
GTTATCAAAATACATGGAGCTGAAAGCGGTGATTAAACGCGATTAGGGTTTGGTGCTCTCGGCTGTTTTTCTTTGGGGTGACGATTCCTCCGGCAGCTATTATGTGTCGGAGATCATTCATTGCATGCGAGTTATCTCGAACTCTACAGGGGGTGCGACCTGTCTCCCCGGGGGGCGCTTAAAGACTTGTCTGGGGTATGTCCCAGCCCCACCTTCCTTGAACTGAACTTCGCATGTTTTACGTCAGCCCTAAGTGCCTTAAATTCACTTTTTGCCTACGAACAAATTGTTTTCTGATGTTTCCCTTGAAAGAAATATGAACCTAATCTCTTGGAATTTCGGGGACGTGTTATGGACTATCTTAACGCTTTCTTGTGGATTTATACGCTCGTTGGGAATTTCACCTACAGATAACATACTGGCCTATATACTAAAAAAATGTTAGTGTCCAGACGTATTTTTAAGAACTAATCTGAGACAAGATCCAAATTGGATTTCAGGACCACCCTCTGACTGTCTGATTTAGCATTTCGCTTAATAATCTCGGAAAATAATTAAAGCGGTACGTCCCCAGGTGTCTCTTATTCATGCCATCGGCGTATTTAAATAAACGGATACACCTTCAGTTTGCAAACGACCCAATTACAACAATACCGAATCGATTCGTTCCCTTTCTAATAAAATTCAGGAAAAACGTCATGAAATCGCACGCAAAGGGGTAAAACTTGTATACATAATGAATGAGAAGCTTTTAGAAAAGGTCATCGTATTTTAACGCCACGATAAAGCACGTGAACATTCCGACAATAATTATTGTTATTGCAAAACGCTTTTAAAATTTTTACGTGAAATATAGGGCTGCAGCTTAGGAGGTCTATCTTTTTCTGGCTGGCTCTTAGTGGACGGATAAAAGAGCACATTTAGATTCTGAAAGCAGTTCTAAAAACTATACATAGCCAGGCGATAAAGTCTATTGTTCTCCAAGAGCAGACTGGAGCCGAAATTATTGTTTCAAATCGAGGAAGAGCATGTAGAAAATGTCAATGAGACTAGTTAGACTAACACAAAGGGATTTTGCGTTATTGTTTCGTCTGTCTGCAATCCAAAAGGGAACGTTTCCATTTTCAATGTGATAAAGATCATGCTGGGATTTCCTCTTTCCGAAACTTATAAAATCTCTACTGTTATGCAATGCAATAAAATAAAGCCAACTTGTTATAGCTATTAAGCTATTAACATATCTAAAAATGCTATGATTATATCATAAACGCAGGGTATCTGGTCAATTGTTCGAAACCAGTAGTTCGAAAGCCAATTGTTCGAAAACCAATTATTCGAACACCAGTTGTTCGAAGACCAATGGTTCGAAAACCAATAGTTCGAAAGCAAATTTTCCGAAACGTCAATTCGAAAACTAATTTTTCCATAGCCAACTGTTTAAAAACCTATTGCTCGAAAGGTCAATAATTGATTAATGAATTCCTACTCTTTTGCCGCATCTGGTCAGGTACCGAGTTCTTTTTTTTCTCAACTTAAATGCAGGCATGTCAATCAAGCAAAGTTACTTTATAGTCAAACTATACAGTATGTCCTGAAATTAGAGGACAATATCTTAAGGGCATATCCTACTATCAAAAAGACGAAGAAAGGTTTGAATAAACATGGGTCGAAAAGTGCCCCCTAAGGGAGCTGGGTCCCTTTATTTTAAATGGGACACTTTGAAAATGTTTTTTTCTAAATTTCTTCAAAACGGTTGAAGATAACACCGTGAAATTGGGTGTCTTTAGTAAGTTTTTGATGCTAAATTCATTACCGTGGAGAAAATTTTAGAGTTTCAATCATAAGCGTCCCGTACAGGGAGGGCTTAGGACTAACTTCGCTGAAGTAATTTTGTAAATCGCTTTTGCTCAAATCTGACACCAGAATATGAGCATCTGAATTTTTTTGCGTAAAAATGTTGCTCTCGTTTGAAATCGCTAGGATCCACCATTTTCGAATGAATTGACCCTAGTCGTTTTGGAGCGCGCAAATCTGTCGCAGAAGATTTTAGTTTATTTACCAAATTATCAAAAACGAGTTCAGGATCTGATTCCTTGCGTAATTTTAGGAAAAAACGTTCTTATGGACATAATTATTGCCGAAAATGCTTCCTATGGGAATTATGGGGTCCTGGAAAGCTGACGTTCTTAAGTACCACCCCATACCTCCCTTAGAAAGCGTTTTCCGTCATGTGTCCATAAAAACTTTTCTTCTTAAAATAACATAAGCAATCAACTCCTGAACTCATTTTTGATAATTTTGTAAACAACTAAATAAAATCTGTGATAAATTTTCGTGCTCTAAAACCATTCGGGGCAATTTATTCGAAAACGGCGCGCCCTAGCGATTTCGAACAAGAGCACCATTTTTACGTACAAAACATCAATCATTCAGATTCTGATGCTAAATTTGAGAAAAAGCAACTTACAAAAATTATTTGAGCAAATTTAGTCCTAAGTACGGGACGCTTATGATCGAGACTTTGAAATTTTTACCACGGTAATTAATTCAGCATCAAAAACTTACTAAAGATGCTCAATTTCACTTTGTTATTTTTAATCATTTTGAAGAAATTTAGAAAAAACACCTTCAAAGCACCCCCTTTAAGGGACCCTAGAGATAGGAGGCATTTTTCGACCCATGTTTATTAGAACTTTTCTTCATATTTTTGATCGTAGAATACGCTCTTAAGATAATATCCTCTAATTTCCGGACACCCTGTATAGGTACATAGATATACATATTCTGAACATTTACGTAAATATAAGCGAACATTAAGGTAATTTGATCAATAATTGGCTTTTTAAACATTAGTTTCGAAGAATTGACCGTAACGTAGGTGTCAATTGAAATTGGAGCTCGAAGAGCGAGGATTTTAAAGACCGTCTGACATCATGGTCCCATTTCTGCTAGCAGAATTGGGATGTAATTCTCTAGTAGCAAAATAGAAAATGTTTTAAAATTGGTAGCAGCAAAGATTTGCAAAAAATTTGATAAAATAGTACATTTCCAAACAAGGTAAGAAAGTGCTTTCTTGTAGACCGCGGGCAAAGTTTATAAACCGAGCGGAAGGCGAGGTTTATAACTGCGCAAGGTCTGCAAGAGCACTTTTTTACCAAGGTATGAATACTATTCAATTTTTTGCCCAGCTAGCCCCATTACTTCATAATTTAACACTTTCAAAATAATTACAAATCATTAAAAATAAAAATTTTGATAACTGTAAAACTGTCGACCAGGCGTCATTTTCGTAAATTTTCGTAAATTTTCTTTAAATATTCACTCAGTACAGCTTTATCACAAAAATCACTCATCATTTACTTTTCCTACCTAGGTCAAAATAACGCGTACTTTTCTACTTCAAATGAGGTGAGCAACGTCCACTTTTTTAACCGACTGAAAAAAATAGTACATTATATCACGCGTTTTAAGATCTCGTTTAAAATTTAACACGCCAATTTTACTAGCAAAAATGCGACCGAATCAACCGGATCTTAGACACCTCAGTGCGTGTTATGACTCATAATAACATCCATGGCTTGTTCAATAGTTTATTGACTTAGGGCAATTAAGTCCAAAATTAATAAAAAAATGCCAAAATTCGTGTCATTTGACAATCGAGATAATCGCGTTTGTATGATAGGGTTGTTGTTGATGGCATGGCTTGTTAAGCTTGTTGTTTATAAGCCATTACAATGACATTAAGACTTGCTTACTAGCCTATACGTATAACAGATTAGTTATTTGTTTAACAAGGCAAAAAAATTGCAGATTTACTGCCGCGGCTGAAGTTTCTTAGCCGAGCCGATACCCGAGGCTAGGAATCCAGCCAAGGCAATAAATCTGTTTTTTTTGCCGTGTTGAATACATAATTTTTTCCCCGATTGTCATTAAAAAGGTGCATTTTTACTAAAAGTCTATTTTTACTGCCGCCGGCAGTAAAAAATCGACTTTTACTGCCGCAAAAGTGGCAGTAAAAATGACTACCGGCTAAAAAAATTAAATTCTGCAGGTTTTAATCGCCTGACAATTCAGTATTCTAGGTCTGTCTTGGAGTTAGTAAATGTTTTAGTATGTTGCTGTGAGCCATTTTGGATCCTTCTTACATAAGTCAGTATACTTATTGATGCTAATGTTTTTGTTTTATTCTTTCAAACACATAAGTGGGTCCAAGTTTTACCAAAAACTTTCAGGCCATAAAACGTACGATCTTCTGATTAATTTCCATTTTTTACACTTTCAATGTATTGCAATACCTTCCTACATTTAGATTAACTTAATCTTGGAAGAAGCTAATCGTGAAACTCAATTGATATTTGATAAAATAAGAGTAAATATTGTTGTTTAGAGATTAATTCTTGAACTTTCTCGGTGTTATAAAAGTCGATTAAGTTTATTAAATATTGGAATGTAACATACAAAGCAATTAATGGGGTTGATTGATTTACCAGAAACTCAATTGATACATCTCCAAAGAAAACAATCCAATTTCGCGAAAAGTAAGTAGACAAGAAACCAATTAAACCTGACAGTGGTTATTCGATTCGATCCAGTCGAAGAGCAAAATTAGACAGTCATGCATTCCCTTTGTTTTCGGAAATCTGGACAATAATTTTCATCCCCGATCCTTGCGCTTGCGTTAACTGAAATCCGTCCTCGCGTTGTTGCAAGTGGATATTTCGTTAGTGTTACGTGGTAGCGCGGCAAAGAATGCCACCCCATTTCTTGATGCAACCCCTACCGACACGTTGTGCGCTAATTTTCTGTGATATATCGCAAGTGTGAACGGTATGATTTTTTTATTTTTAGCTGCAATCTCATTTTTATTTGCGTCAAGCTCGATTCATTTTAATACCTACTTTGAAACATATTTCTTAGTTCTCTAGGGTGCTATAATATCTCGAGTCTACCTGTGCCTCAATAAACATAAATCTCTCACGTCACAATTTTGTCTAAGGTTTATTGAACATTTTCTCATTTTATTTGGAAAATTCGATTCCAGATCACCTCATAAAATATTTACTTACCATTACCAATATGTTATTAGGCTCTGTTTACCAGGCAATAAATTAATTAATTTAGTGTTTCCAGTAGTATGCTTCTGATTTTTGTACCAAACAGTAGTTAATTTCTTTGAGGCTATGTAGATTTGGTACAAATCGGATTTAGTCCTAGATGATATCATTTTGTTGCCATTATTACACTCCTACCACTCCTTATTCAAACACGCAAGGATATTTACATTTTGCGGGCTCGGGGTCACTACATTTTATATTAAACCGCCATTATTAACGTATTGAGTTTGTGGCCTAAGAATATAGACCTTTTCATACTTCACTTCTTTCATGGACTGGAAGATTGTGAAAAAGGAATCCTTTTTGATATTTCGCGTTCGGTCATTTTTTTGCCGTTCAGATTTTCTCCCTAAAGTCGTAAAGATTCCAACTGCACTAATTGGATAGTAAAACGATATTTGACTAGCTCAGCTCTTTAAATCCCCGAAATTTTATACCGACTTTCCTCAAATTAATTCCAATGTGACGCTTTCATTAAGATCCGAAATAATTTTTGCAATCTTTATATAAATGGCTTTTGTTTTAAGCTCTTTTCATACATAATTCATTTAATAATTAAAAACTCTTTTTAAAAAACGCTCCATCGACCAAAAGCTTTCACGTGAATAATTAACGCGGACGTTTGCCCTCGTCGGGTGTTTTATATGTACGCTTTTATTTTATATGTGATGTTAAATTTGCAAAATGCTAAATTTCGAGTCAGTAGCTTTATCCGATCAAAAGTTATTCAGGAAGTGCCAAAGATTCAAACGTCATTTCTCTTTATAGGCCAGTCATACTAGAATTTTACCAGAGCCCAAAACTAAGTCCTAGCAGACGCAACCCCGATGGGCCACAAATAGGCTCTAATGTAACATAATATGTAAAAAACTTATTGTACCATCAGTTTATAACTCTGAACATGAAAATTTATTGGAAATATTTCGAAAACTAAGCAATATAGGCCAACAAAACAAGATATAGTTACCTTGTCTATAGAGCATTAAATTCTCTACAATTTTGGTCTGAGCAAATCAGACATTTGTTGCATGGTCTGTACGAGTTTGACATCATCAGGAACATGGAACATTGGTAAAAATTTGAAAAAAACGTTCGTCGTTTGAGGACCCTGAAGATTGTTTTCCATAAGTCAATTAAAATTTCAACCAATTTTTGTTTATTTTGCAGATACGGGTTCAAGCAAATAACTCCCATTGCTGTTAAGATTTATAAAATTCACTTGAAACAAATCTAATGAAATGGACCGTATTAGGTAGTTACGAAATTTGCAACAAGAAAGGACTCTCTTGTACCTACTTTTTTTGTACATCCAACATAAATTATGTTATTGAAGGGTGAAGTTATTACAATTGTGGGCCCGGTGCGCAAGAAACGTAAACTTTGCTTTGCACCATTATGCCCCTGAATAAGAAGTTTTGTAATAAGTTCAATTTTACCCCCGGTCGTGAATGGAAATCTATTTCCTGATTTTGGAGAGACATCAAGTTGATGTGACTGTAGACGCCGACTGGATTTACTGGTGTAATAGGGTGCAGATTTTATCAACCTGCACCTAAGTGGTAGTGCCTTCGTAGTCCGCATGCTCACAGACGCAGGCGTGCGTATCAAATTGGCAACTTGCGTTTAGAGTAAGTAGCAAGTAGGTTATTAAAAACTGGTTCAAGGGTTAAATTTCCTCCATTTAATTTTTTGGGATTGAAAGGGCGAGTTGAGTTGTGGGACTTGTGGGGATGACATTTTCAACGTTAAGGTAATGTCCTCAGGTGGTTCAAGGTAAATTTTTTCCATGTACTTTTTGTGCTAATTTAGGGTTAAAGTTGTGAGAGTGATTTTTTTGGGTTCAATTAGTGTCCTGCAGTTATAGATAGTTAAAGGGTTAAATTCCCTGCGTGTCATTTTTTTGTGCTTGGGGGCTGAAAGGGTGACTTTTGGGGGTGGTCCAGGGGTAAATCTCCAGTTCCATTTTTCTGTTTGTGGTTGAAGGAGGTGAGTTTTGGAGGTGAAATATTTTTTTTCAATTATCGTCTGTTTCCGTCTACTAGGGTTGTTGGCAGTTAAGTATTAAACTTCCTTTGTGTCAATTTTTTGTGCCTGGGTGTTGAAGGAGGTGAGTTTTAAGGGTACCATCTTTTGCGCACAGTTAGTGTCCTTTGGTTGTAGGTGATCCAGTGGTAAAATTTTCTCCAAATCTATTTTTTGTTTCGGGGTTAAAGGATGTGAGTTTTGGGGCTGAAAATTTTTGCGTTCTACTCCGGTTGTAGGTAGTGCAATTTTTTGTGTTAGGAGATGTTAGTGGTACAGGAGCTGTGTATGCTGATAATGCGTAAGACCTTTCCTCAACGTTTAACTGAAGCCTATCGAATCGCATCATTTTTCACTATAGTTTGCTCGAAAAAATTTACAACTTTAGTCCTTAAATTTCGTCCCCCTTGTCAGATGTTAATGAGAGTTTTCCATGATTAAGACCTTTTTTGTACCATCAATAGAAAGCTATCGAATGGTATGCATTTCAACCTTCCACTATCCAGTAAAAATTCGAGTCTTCACCCCTAAATTTTATCCTTTTCGATAAATGTTTCCTAAAATTCACTCCTCCTTCCTCCAAGATATAATGTGTAAGACCTCACAGTTTCACCGCAGTGGTATTGCTTCTCTGTGTCAAATTACACGGGTTTATATACGTCCTAAATTTTAATCCCCTATTTCCATGCTCTAAAGAAAGTTGAGTTTTCGATTTCAGCACCCTAATCCAATTCGTTGAAAAATTGCAGCTATCCAGAGATTCGTGTATTCAACTTCTTATGATTTCACCCCTTTATAATTTACAGGGGTGAGTTAATTTCTATGGTGTTATATAACTTCCTACGTATTTATTTACTTCGGTCATTCATAAATAGGTCAAAAAGAAGAAAAAATCAAGTGGGTTAAGATCTGGAGATAGATCTTGCTGTCCTTTCCAACTTCTATTTGTATAAAATTATTTTCTTTAAAATTAGGTAATTGTTTTTAAGTTTTCTTAAAGGGCAACGCCCCCATGGTGTCCCCCTTGTTTTATTAAAATAGGCGCCTAATAAATTCAAGTCGAGTGCTATTTAATTACAAACAGTACAAAGAAGGGCATTGTTAAAATTAATGAAACCTCATAAAAATTCCGAGAGTGGTTCTTCACAAAAAAATTCCCAGTTTCATTAATTGTTGAGATAATAGTCGATTCGGTCTTTTCAAATCTGAGGAACCACCTGTGACGTTCACAAACTTCCATAAGTCGTGGCTCACGCAATAGCCGATGCTCTTTTTCGTGGACGAGGAAGTTGCGTGTGTTCACTAAAATTCGTTTAATAAAACTTTTTCGTGATGCCGAGTTGGGCAATAATGGCGGGTGCACAAGTCACAGAGTTGACATTAATTCTTCCTTATTGCATTTATTGCTCTAGGGCAATACATTATTTCCGAGCGATAATCCTCCAGGACGACTCCAAGCTGGGAAGGACTAAGAGGACTAAGCATCAAATTTATTGGTTGCACTTAAAATGTACCTACGATTTTTGGCGAGAATGAGGGTTTACATGTTATTCTTACATGGTTTTTTATTTTAAAGTGTTATTGATTATGGTGTTCGAAGTTACGGTCAATTGTTCGAAAGACGATTATTCAAACAATTGACCGTATGCAGATGAGCGAACAGAATTTGAGAGATATAGTTAACTAAAGTTAACTAAAAAAAACTTGTTTACTATTGACTAGTCGCCTAACGTCGAAGAATTTGGACTACTCGCCTTCGGCTCCGCCGAAAGCTCACGTTAAAACGTTACGACGGAGAATATACTTACAAACGCATAATTTTACCAATTCAATTTTCATATCATCTCAAATAGAGACTCAAATGCAAAGAGCATTAACTTAACATTAGTCTTATTTTCGAACAATTATTGTCTTTCGACCAATAATTGTCTTTCAAACAATTATTGTCCTTTAGAACAATTGACCAGATGCCGGTATTCGATGTTATGTTTTGTTATTGTTTTCATATCGTTTTTCAATTCTGTGATCTATGCAGCCCGTAGCACGATAAAAAATTTGTCGCATGATTATTACAAGGTGTTCCAATGAAAAGGAACCACCCCGAATATTTCGTAAACCAAATAAATTATGAAAATTCATGTTTTTCAATGTAACTTTTGAACGAATTGGTGGATTTCAAAAATTCTTGCATAACTTTACAGATAATTTCAAATCCTTTCAAACGATGTATCACAAATGGCCCTAATGTAATTTGAATTTGACCATTCATAGGCGCTGGAGTTGAACAAATATCAAAAATTCTTACAGCGTTAGATTGGCAATGAAATTAGTTTTCAAATTATGTATCACAAGTGGGGGGTTGCCATTTAAAATTTTGATATGAGGGTTGGTGGGGGTTAGGGGGTGAATTTTGAACTGTCGCCAAGCATATTTAACTGTCCTCCAAATAAAAATCGACCTGTCCGAGCGAATTTTAATATTTTATTTGGTTTACGAAATATTTGGGGTGGCTCCTTTTCATTGGAACACCCTGCATATCTTTAGAGACACAATCATGGCGAACGTTGATTGCTAATACAACAGTTATTTGTGAACGAGCCTGGAAGTTGACAGACGAGCAAAACGAGTTGAGCAATAATTCATAATATTTTTTAGTCGACCAATAATGAATCGTTATCATTCTATTAATTGGATTTATAGTAATTTTGCTTATGACAAATTATGAAATATCACAGTCGACTATAAACGTCAAATGTCACGTCACATTAATGAAGAAACGATGAATCAATGAGAACAATATTGAAACACGAGCGTGCCGAAAGTGTTTTTTCTATTTCGGTTTCCTAATGAACACTTTATAGCACCCAAACGCGTTCTCTAATGTGCTCTATTAGAGCACGGCTTTTGTTTACATCATAACCTAGACAACGATTGTGTCCAACAATCACCAACTGTCAAGCGAACATTGACCTCTGTCTTTGAAAATGGAAATCCATTTTTTTTCTAACAAGTTGGGTGTCCGAAATAGAAAAAAATGTATAAAAAACGTGTTTCATAAGGCTCTTATCGCACTCGGATTTTGTAAAACTCGGGCTTTTCGCCCTCGTTGTCCAAACATCCTCGTGCGATAATAATTAGCCTTATGAAACGTGTTTTTTAATATACTATTTTCTATTTCGGTTTTCTAATGAACACTTTATAGCACTTAATATTCTTCTTTAGCGCACGGCTTTTGTTTACCATGTAACCCAGACAACGCTTGTGTCTTCAACTGTCAAGCGAACATTGACCCTGTCTTTGAAAAATATAAATATGAAAAATATTAACAAGTTGGGTATCCGAAATAGAAAAAATTGTATAAAAAATGTGTTTCATAAGGCTCTTATCATCGTTAATTAAATCATCGTTATGGAAAGCCGATGCGGATATGTTTACCTACAGCATTTTAATTATAATGTGGTGTTGAAGTCATCTCCGTAATTGTTTTTTAAGGCCTTTGATAATAGGTAATGCGGAAGCAGAAATAAAACTTAATTTAGGATCGACGTTTCGGCCTTTAATTTGCATCCTTTTCTTCGGGACACTAAATTGGTTTAAGATTGGTATTGATTCGACACGACGTTTTTATCGTCCTTGTGGCTATCGTTAATTATTAAATGCAGATGCCAAAATAATAATAATTCACGATAGCCATAAGAACGATGGAAAAGTGAAAAACACCGTGTCGAATCAATACCAATTTTGCAAGTTACAGGCCGAAACTTCGAAGTCTTACTTCTGCTTCCGAATTACCTATTACCAAAGACCTTTTTGTACGATTTTTTCTTGAAAATATTAACAAGTTGGGTATCCTAAATAGAAAAAGTTGTATAAAAAACGTGTTTCATAAGGCTCTTCTCGCACTCGGATTTTGTAAAACTCGGGCTTTTCGTCCTCGTTGTCCAAACATCCTCGTGCGATAATAATTGGCCTTATGAAACGTGTTTTTTAACATAGGTACTATTAATTTTTACTATTACATTGAAATTCCTATTGTCAGTCACAAAATAAGGAAACTAAAAGATTAATTTCATGCACTTTTTAAAATGTACAAAATGAATCGAGCTTGAAAAAAACGGCGATTGCAGTTGGAAAAGGGTAACAAAACAAATCCAACAGGTGTTCATCGTCGTTTATCAGTGAATGCACATAAATCCAGACACTTGATGAAAGGACCTGCCGATAAAAAATGTTAGCCTGTGTGTGTCAACCGTCCGATCCCAGCATTTTCCGGAGGTCACCAGTTCCTTTAGGAGCGCCCCCTTTGAAAATCACGAAAGGGGCTCTGCCTAAACCTGGCAGGACGGTTAGACTTAACGCCCCAGTGATCACGGATGCACCTGCACCTGAACCAAACGTGGAAGCAAATAGACGAATTGGTAGAACTAAAAAGTTTACGAAAAAAATCGATTCTGGTAATGAGGATGGCGGCGGGAAAGCTGCTGCAGTGTTGGAAAAGGTAGGATTATTAAAGAGGGTCTGGTTTAACTCTGTCGTGATTAGCCACAAGTTAGCTACAAAAACGATACGTTAATCCAACAATTAATCGAGATTAACAGTTACTTAAGTCAAGAGAAGTCTTTCCAACTAGCAATTTTGCAAAAGACTATCAAAGTTAACCAGGATAAAAAGTTAAGTAGGTATATTGTGGTTTGCAAGCCATACCCCCCAGGCGCACCCCCTTTTTTTCTTTTTTATGAATCGATCTACGGTACTGTTCCAGATTGACTTTCAAGAAGTTATTTAGCCATTTTTAGTTAATCAACTTTCTACATTGATTAGTTTTTAGTGTTAGTGGTTCCGAAGTTCACATTTCAAAAGGACTGTCCTATAATTTTAACGTTTTCTGCTAAAATTCGACAGCATTATTGGCCAATTTTTTCGTTTGCTTGGTAGCACTACTATTAAATCTTATTTGAAGCGGTTAAACGTTGATTAATTAAAGGCATCTCTAGTATGACGCGCTAAAAAATAGTGTTTTAACGTCTTTGCTTTAACGTTGCTATAACGGCGAAAATACAAAACCAATCACAACATTGAAAGTTAACTATGAACACTCATCTCACCTTACCTATCCTTTTTTTGATAGTTAACTCTCTTATCATCATTTGCCTATTTCGTATATCGCTAATAATTAATTGCATAATGTTCTCAAAAAAAACCAAAATTTAGGATTTCCAATCTATTTGTGTTCGTCGTGATGACAGGCACATGACAGCCACTTTGTTAGATGGAAAATGTCGGTTTGTGCGATTTATGTGGATGCAATAAATTATGTTCATTATTTTGTCTCTATCGCGATTAGAATTTATTATAGGTATTAATTTTTACGCGATTTTCTCTTCTAGCATATGTCACAAGGGTTATCTAAACGTGTTTTTCCACCTTTCAATTTGTGTAGCGATATTTTCGCTTCTTTAAGGCAGAAATTGCATTTGTTTCAATCGATGTTTCCTTTACGCGTTCCCGATCTAACACTGAATTTGATTACGGCAGCGATCACAAGGAATACATAATGGCATTTTTGATATCCCACTCGACATCCGTATAAGGCAGGTCGGTCTTTTTTTATTTACCAAAATACATCCGGAACAGCGGTTATTCCGCATGTAAATAACCTCAATAAAAATAACTCGCCGTGACTTGATGGACGGAAGAAACAAAATTGGGTTGAATCTTATATATCCCTGGGAGATGGAACAGCTCATCATGAAAACATGACCGAAATGGACAGAGAATTGAAATTTCGAGCTGTTCTATCACTGGCGAAATCAAAATAAACTCACATTGCCTTATGGAATATTTATTGGAAAATCAAATATCTGCACGTATTATTATGAAGGTATAGTGGAGTGGTTTCACTTCTAATTCTTGCGCTACATTAAGTGGAGAGTGGAGGCTTTATAGGTATCCCATATACAGGATGTTGCGAATTCAATTTTGTAAAAATTTTTGACTTTTGTTGGATTCCAGCGCCCTCTACGGTCGAATTTTGAACTACGTTAGGGCCTTTGTGATACATCATTTAAAAGGGTTTGAAATTCTCTGTAAACTTATGCAAGAATTTTTTAAATCCATCCATTCGTTCAAAAGTTATAGCCTAAACTCGAAGGATTTCTAGGCCCAATGTAACTTTTGAACGAGTGGATGGATTTCAAACCCTTTCAAATCATGTATCACAAAGGGCCCTAGCAGTTCAAAATTCGACCGTAGAGGTGGAGTTGAACGAAAGTCAAAAATTTTTACAAAATTGAATTCGCAACGAAATTAGCTTCCAAATATCACAAGTGGGGTATTGCTATTTAAAATTGTGAAGAAGGGGTTGGTGGAGGGTAATAAGTACATGATTTTCTTCGTCACACTAAATAATGCATCATACCTTTAAGGAAGAAAGGAAAACCTTAACTCAACACTTATTGCTTAAAACTTATAGTTATAAAGCATTTAAGATATTTAATGAAACGGTCATTTAATTTGATAATTTGCAATATAATCTTACAAATGATTTGGAGAAAATGTTTTTGAAACCACTTTCAGTTATTGTGGCCAAAGAAGAGCTTTTTCTCGACCTAAGAGGGGACATCCCTTCGGCTTTGGCATTTGGAAAGAACAAATTTAATGACCGTTTCATTAATTATCTTTAATTTGCTTAATAATTATTCGTTTTAAGCAATAAGTGTTAAATTAAGGTCTTCCATTCTTTCTTAAAGGTATGAAGCATTAGGTATATGGAGAAAAGCATGTTTTAAAGACCATCCTATATATTATGAAAAAGATCAGATGGGATTTTAAACTTGGATGATTTATAACGTCGAAATCACCCTCGTACGAAATCTAAAGGCCAATTTTGGTGACATTTTTATGAAATTTTTTCTTGTTCACGAACACTGTGCATATAAGTTAAAAATTTCTAAAAGTTGCGGTGCATATTTTATAAGATGTAGGGCCGGATGTAGTTCATAGTTAGCTAACAACGGATTAATTGCCGTGAATATTCATTGTTGCAAGAATATTGTATACATGGAATTTATACCGTGATTAGGCTAATCATGGAATATCCAAGCCAAGCACTAAACAACACAGGGTTATTCACACAAATTTTAGAATGATTATTTGTCTGAATAAAATGTCATTTATAAAGTAAAAGATTACTTGGGGGGAGGGCAATGAGTAAAGAAAATGATAAATTCTGTATAAATCGCTTTTATCTACTAAAATTCCTTCTAGTTAATTATCTCACGCGTGTTGCATTATTAAACCAATTAGGTGTTGGAATATGACGCAAGTAGCACAGTTTCTTCTTCCTCCCATTACAATAAGCGCAAAAATGTGTAAATATGTGAAAGTTTAGTTAAATTGTGGTAATAGTAACATTTGCATTGGAATTCTTCCTATAAATGTGTGGATGATGCAAATTTTGTTTATTTATTCAAATGACTGACATATCTTGCATGACATCTTGTACGGTCGGCCACATAAAACTCCGGAAAGTACCAGTAATAACCGTGAATTTTATGACGTACAGAAGTTAATGATGGTGTCATTATTTTTATTACCCCGCGTAGGTTATTCGTTTTTAATAAAAATCTGTAGGACAAGTTTAATTGAAAAAGAAGGCCAAATTTCATCTCGATATCTTCAGTAGTTTTAATTGGTGTTGTAAACCTATTTCTACAATCTTATAGGGTAAAAACAGTCGATATCATCCCCCCAAAAGCTGAAAATTAGCGTTTACTGTCTCATCTTCGGCGTTTTATTGGGTTATGATGTTATGAAGTTTTTACCTTTCGATATAAAAATCCGACGTCGCTCAACCAATTCATTTAAGTGGAAAAATAAAACCCTTTCAACTTCGAGGGAGTAGTAGTTTGAAGACGAGAAACGGAAACAAAGTTTGTGGAAAAGTTAAATTTAAGAAATAACAAGCCGCCAGGCATTTCAAATAAAATTGATTAACAAGGCAATGAGCTGGGGTTGGCGGTTGCGGTGCTTTCTGAACTGCACCCTCGCAGTTGTTTTACATGTTTATTTCATGATTTATTTTCAAATATGGAAATTAAAAATTTAAAGCATATTAGAAACTTTTTTGCCGCTCGATTCGATACAGTGTGCACTGAATATTTTAATAATACACCGTTCTTGTGGCGAAACTGTGAGCTAATAATAAGTAAATGTTGTCTTTGCTCTTATCAGCATTTTTCTTTCCTCTGATAATCTAATGTTCTCATGAAATGTTCTCTCCATCTTTCAATGTCTTGTGCGTTGCCTCCTTCTTTCCTCCTTTTCAATAATTGTTCGTTCCCTCTTTCGTGTGCAGCACAATTCTTTATACATATTTCCTTACGTATACATGTTTTATTCACTTTTGTTTATCTTTCCTTTTCCACATTTTTAATATTTTTCTTTTCCTGTGCTCGATCCGCAGCATTTGTTTTTTTGTTCCTCATTTGATTTTCCTAGTATTATTTCATATTCTATTCATTTCTTATTTTTTTAGTTACTGACCTGTCTTTGCTATGTGTTACCCAATTTTTTTATATTATCCTTATTAGTTCTCCTCTTTCTTTATTAATTATTTTTCACTTTGTCTTTTGATGGACGTACTTTTGTTTTCTTCCTCAGTTAGAATTGCCACACTATTTCTGATCCTTGCATTCGAATCTTCTTCTATAATCGGTTTCTTTTCCTCTAATTCGTTGATATGGTCTGTTACTGTTTTTCTATGTTTTAACTTCTACGCAACGCGAGGCAGTTACTGGAATTGATCGGAAAATTCAGAAAAGTCGAATCGCCAAAAACATGAAATCTTTACGTTTTAGGGTCCTGGGAACCCAAAAATTGGTTTTTGAAAAAATGTCTGTGTGTTTGTCTGTCTGCAAGCACGCTGCAGCTCAAACTACTGAACGTATCGAGATGAAATTTGGCACACACATTCAGTGGGAGATTTGTAGGTGCTGATTAGAATTTGGGCCACATCGTTTGACTGAAAGTGCCTTTTTGGTACATCAACTTTAAAAATTTATTAAATGCAAACCCCCATTTTTCGCGATACCATATGAAAGCTCTTCGAATTCTGCTTTTAAAAATCTATTCACGCTTGGTGCCCTTTTGGTCAAAAAATGGTGGTTTATTGCAGGATTTGTTGGCTGTATTTTTTTTCGAGTCGAAACCCTTAGGGCCATTTTTTCGAAAAATATCATTTTAGTGATAAAAGGGCCCTTTTTTGATTTATTCTACAGAAAAGTATATTCTTACTATTGCCAGATGAAAAAATTTAGTGCCATTTTTTCGAAAATTAACATTTTAGAGGCAAAAAAGCCCCTTTCTGAGTTTTTCTTAGCAAAAGATCAATTATTGTTATCGAATTCGATAGCTGTTCCTGTTGTATTACCGGACCGAAAACCTTAGTGCAATTTTTTCTGAAAATGTCATGTTAGGGGTGAAAAACATTTGTGTTGTTTTGTATTTGCCGCGTCCTCGGCAAGGGTGACAGACTCCATACGCCTCAGGCTTCAAACTGCGCATCTATCACTAAACGGATACCGGCAGTTTGCGGTAGCGGGTCAGGGATGTTTTACGTGTTGGTTTTACGCTCGATCTTACGCACTGCACACTGCATGTGATATAATCATGATTCTATTACAATTCTCTGACCCGTTCAACCTGCTATAATTCTTCGAAAAGTGACACTTTAGCGGCGAAAAGCTCCTTTTCGAATTTATGTTAATCATTAATTTTAACTTCTACGTTTTATTTTGTTTATAATTTTTGAAAATTAGCTGGTTAAACGGTTAAAGTTAGTTAATTGCTACATTTACAAATTTATTTACAATTTTTTAATCTGTATTGTAGATCACTATTATCGGCAGGGTAATACCGGGTGGCTCAAAAAAAACGGACAAAATATTTTTTGCAATATCTTGTTCATTTCTTGACCGATTTGGCCCAATGTAGGCTTAAGTGAAAGCTGAAGAATCAGGTTTTCAGGATATGACGCTGCTATCGCATTCGTAGGTAATGCTGTTCATTTTGAAGGCATAATTTAAACACATGAGGTTGGTGAATTTTGATCAAATCATCTCAGAACCTAAACTGGATGAAAGAGCCATATTTCTTCTTTCGGGATTCCTTTGGAGCCGCTAATTTAATCCAGGTGTTATTTTTCTGCGATTTTTTGAAAAAAGATTGCACAGCTCATAAAGGAAGTATTCCGATCTGTAACTGCATCACTTTTTTGCCCATTTGATTAAAATTAGGCCCAAATAAAAGCTAACGAATCATGATTTTACGCTATGATGATATAAAGTAGATGGCACACTGCTATTACGCCTTTAACACCATTCGATTTAAAGGCATAATTTGGATATCTGGGGATTGGTCAATTTTCGACCAATCGTTATCGGACCTGAACCAATTTAAAGAGCCATTTTTGCTGTTTCAGATGCTTTTTACTGCCATAAATTTCATCGAGAGGTTATTTTTCTACAATTTTCTGAAAAGAGTCTGTAACTCTGTAATGCGTCTTACTAGGAGACAACGAAAAATTACGTATAATTCGAAAAATAACAATACTTTTAACCTAAATTTGTTTAATTTAATTTTTTTTTCAAAACATTCTAGAAAAATAACTTCTTAACGAAATTTACGGCAGTAATGAGTTTCTGAAAGGCCAAAAAAGGTCAAAAAAACAGGACAAAATATTTTTTGAAATATCTTTTTTATTTTTGGATCGATTTGGGCCAATGTAGGCGGCTTAAGTGAAAGCTAAAGAATCAGGTTTTCAGTATAATGACTCAAAATCGCACTCTTAATGCTGCTTATTTTGAAGGCATAATTTGAATGCATCGGGACTGGTAAATGTTCGACCAATCGTTTTCGGACCGGAACCAAATGAAAGAGCGATTTTGGCCCTTTTAGACGCTTTTTACTTCCATAAATTTCGTTGAGTGGTTATTTTTCTACAAGTTTCTGAAAAAAGGCTGTAAGCGTCTTACGAGGAGACAACAAAAAAATGAACCGATATAACTTCAAAGGCTTCAAAGTTTATCGCATGGTTGAAAACATGGGGATGTTTGGGGGAGTGCATGACATTAATTGAAAAATTACGTATAATAGGAAAAATAACAATACTTTTAACCTAAATTTGCTTAATTTCATTTTTTTCAAAAAATTGTAGAAAAATAACTCCTCAACGCAATCTGCGGCAGTACAGAGTTTCAGAAAGGCCCTTTGGTCCTTTGGCATTTCAGAAACTCTCTATCATTTTTTGAAAAAAATTTAAATTAAGCAAAGGACCCTATACAATAAGCGACTGCGTGGGCCCATCTCTACCAAATTTTAAATTCTGGTAAGCGAGGAATAGGTGAATGTTTGGTGGAAAAATAAAATAGTGGAATCTTCTAGTTTCCGAGAAAAAAATTCGTGAAAATGCCATTTTCGGGGCTCAAATTGGTTTAGAGCCACATAAAAATATGACCGCCTGGGAAAATTTCTATATTTTTGTGTTCAATGTTGTAAGAACACTTTATTGTATCTCCACAGCAAAAATTAAAGTATCAGATTTTTCCTGGGCCACTATCGTATAGGGTCCTTTAGGTTAAAAGTATTGTTATTTTTCAAATTATACGTAATTTTTCAATCGATGCCATGCTCTCTCCCAAACAACCACTTGTTTTCAATCATGCGATAAACTTTGAAGCCTTTGAAGTTATATCGGTAATTTTTTTTGTTGTCTCTTCGTAAGACGCATTACACTTTTTTCAGAAAATTGTAGAAAAATAAACTCTCAACGAAAATGCCAGTAAAAAGGCGTCTGAAAGAGCAAAAATCGCTCAAATTATACCTTTAAAATAAGCAGCATTGAGAGTGCGATAGTAACGCCATATCTGTGATTTTGAGTCATATCCTGAAAACCTGATTCTTTAGCTTTCACTTAAGCCTACACTGGGCCAAATCGGTCAAAAAATGAAAAAGATACTCCAAAAAATATTTTATCCTTTTTTTTGAGCCACCCGTTTGACGGGTCGGTCAACTTAATTTCTTAAGGCTGGCCCTCGACTCGTTTAAAAAAGACATTTTCGCGGCTCGGGAATTCCTAGTCACAAGAGGCTACGAGTGGCCTAACGAAGTGGTTGAAAGTGCATTTTGTAGATGAAGGGTCAGACTACAGGATGACATTAATTTAAAACTCATATTTTGAAAACAAATTTGTCCGTATAAATTTTTTTTCAAAATATGAGTTTTAAATTAATGTCATCCTGTAGTCTGATCTTTCATCTACAAAATTCACTTTCAACCACTTCGTTAGGCCACTCGTAGCCTCCTGTGACTAGGAATTCCCGAGCCGCGAAAATGTCATTTTTAAACGATTCGAGGGCCAGCCTTAAGACTAGGTATACCGGTGCGGTCGGGCGGTTTATCGAAAATCCGGATGATGGATTATTTATAACATAATTTTTGCTTTGTTCCAGTTACCGGATGGTGTGCAGTTGACACTAAGCGAACTGCGCGAGATGGCCTGCAGACAACAGGCGCAGATCGACTCGCAGCACCAACTGCTGGCGGCTAAAGAACAGCGACTGAGATACCTGAAAGAGCAGGAAGCCCGACAGCAGCGAGTGCAGGCGGAGAGTGAAAGGCTGAGAAGACTGCGGGACCGAGTCGATGCCCAGGAATTGAAGCTCAGGAAACTGCGGGCGCTCAGAGGCCAAGTGGACCACCAAAAACAGAACAATATTACTCTCAGTAAGTCGATGCGATGGCATTATTGGGACGATTGTCGTTGATGGCGATGATTTTGGCAATGATTGATTCGTTTTTATTCTCTCTATGACGTGGGGGATTTGGAGCGGAGGACGTCCAAGTGATTTATCAATCTCATTCGAACTTTCATTAATCATTGGTTTATTGGAAGCCTCAAATCACTGGCTTAATAAGTAATAATTACTGCCGCTTTTCCGGAAGCTGCAACGCCCGCATCAAATATTTACAGAAATCATAACTGAAGTTCGTTATTTGCACGTCCAGAAGTTTATTGGACACTCGAGGCGTATTATAAATGCGTTTTTCTCTTTTTGCGTTTAGAAATGAACAGAGGTCCAGAATGAACTCTTTACAAAATCATTTATTTTATTAAGTTATTTACTCGGTTACCTGTTTAAGTTTTTGATATTATTATGTAGATAAACAAGATATTATTCACTCAGGAAATTAATCTTTGACTCTCCTGGATAATATCGCTTTAATTACCTGTTAAATACAAATCTTTATTCAGTACTTTACAATTTAATTTAATTTAATTATCTTCAGACCCGCAGAGAATTCTGGTACATTTTTCTTCCTAGACCAGAAAAAAATATATTTGAGCTACAGATTACGGTACCTTTGGATTATTGCTCTGATTGAGAGACCTTTTAAAATGAGCTCTGACGTGTTTTTGCATTTTCGAATATAACCAGTTCTAAGGCCATAAAAATGAAGTATTAATTTTGATGACGTATGAGCTACGTCCTCACGAAAAGTACGAGCCAACCTGACTATTTCATTCCTGTTTAATTTCGTCAATGTCAAATCTAATTTTGTAATCGAAACAAGTGGCAGAACATTTGTCATCTGTGTTCTTACATCAAGAAATTGCACAGAAAGGTGAGATCGTTAGCACATACGTCATCAATTTTTTTTAAATCAGTTTTTGAAGTGAAATAGCTTGATAAAATCTGAAACAAAAACGATGAATCTGTCAAATTTGATTATTTTTCGAATTATACTAATAATAAAGAAATTTGTGACATACCGTAATGGCCTATTATTACGAACTGTTTTCACAATGCTGATGCGCTAATGAGGAATCAGTGCAACTGCCAACTTATTTGCTTGGCTATATGTATAGAGCCCTGAAAATAAAATTTTCGTGGCTAGCCAGAAAAATTGTATCTACTTACTGCTTACTTATTTTCGCCGCTACCCTTGTACCTTAAATCATTTTTTAGTCGACTATAGGCACATATACACATTTATCTGAGGAGCCTCAGTTAATCTCAGCAATTTGATTGGTGTATTTGAATATTGAAAGTGCCTGTTCCTGTAACCATATAAGGTAGTATACTGAAATTTAAAATTTTCATCCTCCCTTCTGTTCCGAAAAACACTTTCAGGGCGCTCGTGCTTCATTGTTTAATCATTTATTTTCTTTATTTATTTATTAATACAAAGTGTTCCAATCCAATGAAAAGGAGCCACCTTAAATATTTCGTAAACCAAATAAAATATGAAAATTCGCTCGGACAGGTCGATTTTTATTTGGAAGGGAACACTTAAATCCACGCTTGGCAAAATTTCAAAACTCACCCCCTAACCCCCACCTATCCCCACTTTAAAATTTAAAATGGCAACGCCCCACTTGTGATACATCATTTGAAAGCTAATTTCATTGCCAATCTAACGCTGCAATACTTTTTGATATTTGTTCAACTCTAGCGCCCTCTGTGGTGCTATTTTAAATTACATTAGGGCCCTTTGTGATACATCGTTGGAGAGGGATTGAAATTATCTGTAAACTAATGCAAGAATTTTTTTAATCCATCCATTCGTTCAAAAGTTACAGCCCAGAACCAGCTCATGTCTTTCAATGTAGACAATTTCAAACCCTTTCAAACGATATATCACAAAGGGCCCTAATGTAATGTAAAATTTGACCGTAGAGGGCGCTAGAGTTGATCAAATATCAAAAATTGTTACAGCGTTGGTCATGAAATTAGCTTTCAAATGGGCGGCTTTCAAGAGGGGGGTTGTCATTTAAAATTTTGAAGTAGGGGTAGGTGGGGGTTAGGACGTGAGTTTTGAAATTTCGCCAAGGATGGATTTCCAACAAAAATCGACCTGTCCGAGTGAATTTTCATATTTTATTTGGCTTACGAAATATTTGAGGTGGCTCCTTTTCATTGGAACACCCTGTATAACGCGACATTTGACGTTCTTAAATGACCGATTGGAAATTTTTTACTTTGACATTACAATATTGCGATAAATTAAATTAATGAAACAGTAAATTATCAATTCGTCGACTAAAAAACGTTATGTGCGCAAACACAACTTTACTTTCCTCACCTATTGCTCACCTCGCTTCGCTCGTTTCACAAATTTCCAGGTTCGTCCAACAAAATTGCTCTTTCGAGGCTTAGTACACAAACAGCGAATATACAGTCCGTTCCCGTGAGACATTTTATTTTCACAGCCTGAAAACCTCATTTTTAGTTAATGCAGAAAGAAATTTAATATTATTCTACCGGTTAAGATAGTAACCATTAGTTAACAAAAGGATAATCACCAACTTTTGTTATTCAAAATCACCCAACACCTAATTGTCTTACTTATTTATTTAGGGGTGTTGGATAAACGCCTTTAGTTTTTCTTTTGTACTTCAATATCAGTCTAGTGGAAGGCTTCAAGGTAATAGCCTAAAAATATAGTTAAAAATGCCTTCCTAACCGGGAAACCTGGAATCCTGCCTGCCCACTTTTAAATAAAATACGCGCAGTGTCTTATAATAATTTCACAAATTGGTTGATGGAACTGAAAGAAAATAATGATAATTTGATGAAAGAAAAATGCTGGATTAGTGAAGTGAAATTATCGGTAATTTATAAATCGGTAATATTGTTATTTAGGTAATTTACAAAAAAATATGTTTTCTATTCTTGGAGGAATGTTTCAAGCCCAGGATGAAGTCGGGTGCTTTAGTATCTCTTCGCAAATGCAAGCAGTTTAGTCCTGTGTTACTTACATACTTATAACTATTAAACCTCCCCCACCCCACAATTTCAAAAAAATGGAGGGTTACTGCAATCACTAAAATTTTAGAATTCGAGAGATAAGACCGGATCTATACGTTTTGGGGTCTCAGGGACCTAGGATTTCTAGAATGTGTCTGTGTGTATTTGCGTACTTTGTAAACACGACACAGTCCAAGCTACTCAACCGCTTTGGCTGATCGGCATTTTATAACCTAATTTAGATTTGAAAAGCGTTTGGAGCCAATCATGCAACCGGAAGTGCCATTTTGGCACATCAACTTTTCAACCTTAAATTCAAACCCCCATTTTTAGCGTCACGATAGGAAAGGCCTTCAAATTCTGCTGCTCTTTTTGACAACGCGATACAGCTCAAACCTTGGGACCGATTTGGCTGAAATTTTGCACAGGTCGAAGAGCCAAAATTTGGAAGCTATCGACCCACGGCAAGTGCCGTTTTGGCACATCAATTTTCAAATTTAAAATTATACTCATTTAATCTTCCAAAACAAGTTTTTGAAAAATTTATTGTCACCATCAGAAAGGTCTTCGAATTTAGTTTTAATTGATACAAAATACATATACTCGCCTATGACAAAATTATACATATACTCGCCTATGACAAAATTATACAAAAACCAAAAGTAATCTGTTTATGTTTTATGGTACCTACCAACCTACCCCTTGTTTAATGTCAAAAAAATGTGGCTGAATTTTTTTAATTCCATTTCCAGTTTGTTACTCCCTGAATTTGGTACTACTATGGGGTTTCAAAATAAAGTTTATTGGTTTTGCGGTTAGTTCAAGCAAACTATGACTACGCGTTTTTGGGGCCACATTTTAGTGTTAGTATTTTTCAAATGGAATGACCCAATCTGACATGAGTTGAATTGAACTGGCTTACTCTGCTTACTGACAATAAAATGCAGTGCTGAGAAGAAGTTTAATATAATATAAAACAGACCAATAGGTATATTCCAAAATACAGAAGTTCTCCTTTTTGTGTGTAAAAATTAAGGCTCGGAATTTATTTCGACTAATCGACTAGTCGATAACCGCGGTTATTGAAAAATTATTAACCGACTAACCGATTAGTCGAATATTTGACTAGTCGACTAGTCGAAATGGTCGACTATTCGACTAGTCGACTAGTCGAAATGTCCGAATATTCGACTAATCGACTAATCGCATTTATTCGGCTAGCTGAATATTTGATTAGTCTGCACCGTAATTGCACGGTAATTTTAAGGGGTTCCTTAAAGATAAGTGACGTTTAATTCCGTAGATAGGTACGTTTGTTGACACAATGGTTTTAAAGGACTTTAAGGATCACTTAAGGTTCAAGTATACAGTAGAAAAAAAAAATTCTGAATTCAAACTTCATAAAAAAAATACCAGGCGTTCGTTTCAGTATCAAATTCATTGTGTCGAAATATGAAACAATTCTGGTATACAGTTTTTGAAAAAAAAAATAAAAAGTTGAAAAAAGGGTGCATTTAACGGAATTTATTTTTTTTTCTCGAAAACTATGTACCAGATTTCGTTAAAATTTTTTTCTGAAATTGCTGGAACTGCAAGGCTATCTCCACATTTTTTTAAATTTATTTGAATTTCCAGTTTTTTTAATAAAAAATAATGAAAAATTAAAATGCCAAATTATGTACGATAAATTTATAAAATAGTTAGATCTAACTATTATAATTATTCTAATAGGGCCTGTGTTGCTTTCTGTGAAGAAAAACCGGCGTTTGCTTATAATGTCGCTGAAATATTAACAATTTACCGAACTAGAATTTCAATTTCAATGCGTGCAATTCATTGTCTGCACAGTGCTGCTTCTGCCTACTTTTAGCGAACTAGGGATGCACCGAGGGATGCACTCTCTATCGCCCAATAGCTAAAATTTGGCCACCTCAGGCTTACTACACTACACTGGAAGAAGCCGGTTGCAGCGTTGCCATGTTTGCTTGTCAACGATCAAGTGCACATTCCATTAGTTCCTAATGCAATGCTTATTTATCATTATTTAATAAAGTTGGAATTATTGTTTTACGCGTAATTTTACCGTGATTTCAATGCTCAGTTTTTTGTTGATCAGCTCCTCTTTGGTACTTACCTAACAAATATTCTTGGAAAATTGATTTTTAAATGGAGACTGGAGATTTTTCGGGTACAATCTACACGAGTACTAAACTCAAATTAATTAAAACATTAATATACCCACATATAGAGTACTGCTGTACTGTTTATTACAATTTTCTCTCTCATGACGCGCTCTACAATTTATTCAATAATATCAAGATATTCGTGGCAGTTGTAACTATAGAAATTGCAAAATAAACAAAATACAACAAAAGGTACAGGCTTGTCCATATTACCCTCCACACTCCCTAAAACTTTTGAAGTAAATAAATTCTCAGGAACAGGAAAAAAAATTAAATCTTCTATGTTAGTTGCCTGTGGTGATGGTCCGATGAAACAACTGGTATAATTTGTCAAAGACGCAAAAATAAGTACCTAAATAAAGAAGTTAAAAAAAGTGATGTAGGTCTTTATTGTTTTTTTGCGTTTTTCGAAAGCCGCCGAAAGGGCATAAAATTTAAGACAACTTTGTGAGACAATTACAGTGCTGTAGTCCAGCGTATCCGCGGGTACACGCCGTAGGTATGCACAAGGGAATAAAAATCGATATTCATGCCAACATTTTTAGAAAACTTTAAAGATACCTATTTCCTGGTTAACAGACGGTTGGAAAAACCCCAGCTAATGACCTCGACCCAGGTAAATGGCTAAGTTACCTGCCCTATAAACCCACCCTTCGCTACCTGTTACATGCCTGATGGACCGCTAAAGCGGTCCGAGGATTTTAGCAGCAAATGACCCAAGAATTTTTTATTTGGAATAATCCACAGCCAAAGTTAGCACTTTTACGATTAATCCTTCGGTTATAAAACGGAATAAATCTGATGACAATGGCAGAGTATAACTTTATTTAACCAAGGTCGGGCGTGCGGAGCGGTTGGATGGCTGATGCACATTTACTAAAATCTAAAATACAAATGTTTTTCACTCCTAAAATGGACATTTTTCGAAAAAATGGCATTGCAACAGCTTTCGAATTCGATAATGATAGTATTCCCTTTTGCTAAGAAAAACTCAAAAAGGGGCTTTTTTGTCCCTAAAATGGAAATTTTCTAAAAAATTGCATCAATGTTTTTGATCCGGTAATATAACAGCTGTCGAATCCGATAGTAACAATATTTTTTTTTGTAAAATAAATTGAAACAAGGGCCCATTTGCCACTAAAATGACATTTTTCTAAAAAATGGCACTAAGGTTTTTGGCTTAAAAAAAAATCAGCTATCAAATCCGGTCATAAAAATATACAGTTATGCATAGGTTTTTTTTCACGGCACCATTTTTTGGTCAAAAGGGCACAAGTGTGAATACATTTTTATAAGCACAATTCGAAGGGCATTCATATGGTAACGCGAAAAATGGGGGTTTGCATTTAAATTTTTAAAGTTGATGTGCCAAGAAGGCACTTTCCGTGGACCGATGTGGCCCAAATTCTAATCAGCACCTACAAATCTCCCACTGAATATGTATGCCAAATTTCATCTCGATACGTTCAATAGTTTGAGCTGTAGCGTGATCACAGACACACAGACAGACAGACACACAGACATTTTTTCAAAAACCGCTTTTTTGGGTTCCCATGACCCTAAAACGTAAATATTTGATATTTTTAGAAATTCGATTTTTCCGATCGATTGCAGTAACTGCTTCGCGAAGCGTAGAAGTTAATAACTGTGAAAAACGTCTGTGTGTCTGTCTGTGATCACCTGCAATTTTTTAGAAAATTTCCGGTTAGGGACAAAAACACCCCTTTTTGAATTTTTCTTAGCAAAAGGGCATAATATCTTTATCGAATTCGATAGCTGTTACATTGTCGGATCGAAAACCTTAGGGCCATTTTTTCGAAGAATGTCATTTTAGGGGTGAAAAACATTTGTATTTTAGATTTTAATAAATGAGCGCCGGGCGCAACAGCCACCGACAACCGCCCGCACGCGGACCTTGGTTAAATGCTTCATTTACAAATTCTGTGAAAAAGTAGAAGTTTCTACCGTCTTCGAGACTGCCACTTTTTTATTATAATTTATAGTGTGAACGTATCCCAATTTTTTTGGCGCAGATGTATACATGATCGGTAGGCAAAAATATAATTAATTTGTTATTTACGCAAATATTCGGTAACTATTTTTACAATAAAATAATATAATGTAAAACAAAAAACTAACTTCTGCATAAATACACTACAGCATAAAATTACAAATCTTAATTTGCAATTTTTAATTAAAGAGAATCTTAATTATTTTGGTGGAGTCTCAAAAATAGCCTTGTCTAATTGTC
Source organism: Pycnomerus fuliginosus (assembly GCA_963924575.1). Classification (NCBI taxonomy): domain Eukaryota; kingdom Metazoa; phylum Arthropoda; class Insecta; order Coleoptera; family Zopheridae; genus Pycnomerus; species Pycnomerus fuliginosus. The sequence continues at coordinate 20,428,771 of OZ004622.1, forward strand.
TATTATAGATTAATTCCTGACTGGTTATGTAAAATCTTTACCAAACTCCTATCAGTTATCAGTCATATCACAGTCTTAAATGTAATGCAGTAAATACTATTAACGTCATGGATACACAAATCTGATTCCATGGTCTGATTCTTGAATGTTGTATATTGTCAAAGTAACATAGTGGCAACAGGGCAAGTTCAACCTTACGCAGGTGCTCTGCCGGTAACCTTACCCTGCGCAAAGCACCTAGCGGCGAATAGCGACACTTCGGGGATTTGGTATCCTCGATACGTAGGACGGGTTTTTAATGCAACTACGCAATCGGCCCCGCAACCCACAATACAACTAATTCTGTGAGTGTGGAGCCATCTCCTGAGTCAGAATCACATTAAATATGCTCTATACTTAAACCTTAAGGAACCCCTTAAAATTACGGTGCAATCGGCCATAAATCATTGGATTATTATTTGTCACTATGGGCACATGGGACTTGTCAACTTAAACACTCTCTCCCCATGGACGAAGACAACCGACCGGTCACGATTAGGCGACAATTTGGTTAGTCGATTAATCGAGAAATTGATCGGTTGGCTATTCGATTAATCGACTAAATTGATCGGTCGACTAATCGATTAACCGACTAGTCGACTAACAGGCTGATCGACCAGTCGACTAGTCGACTATTCGACTAGTCGATTAATTCTTGATAGTCGATTAATCGGTTTATTCGACTATCGGATATTTTACTAGTCGACTAGTCGACTAATGGTTTTGTCAAAAATTCCGAGCCTTAGTAAAAATATTAGATAGAAATCATGTAGAAATATTTGGACTTATAGCGAGGGTTATCAATTATCATCCACCATAAAATTTTTGCAGAAAAAATATCAATGTTGTCAAATTACTGATGTTACCGGTCTTGCGGTAATTTTACTTAATATTACCAAAACTACCCGTAATATTTATTGCCACACTCCGCAAAATGCCTTAAAACGGAGTTATCGGATATTTTGGAAAATCGTGTGCAGTAGCCGAACAGAAGTCGTTTTCAGTTTCAGCAGATCAATACCAGTCAGTGCATTATCAGATCATTACGAAAGGAATTATCGAACATTATGTTGATTCAGCACTTTCGCAAATTCCAATTTTAATCTATTTGCAATCGGTACCCATAACAATGCTTTTTAACAGGCAAAAAACAGTAGGTGCCGGTCAAGTGAAAATGAAAGAGATTAACGCTTGACGTCCGTACCCTGTAATTACAGCATTTGATTTAAATAAATCCTGTCACAATAACAAACAGCTGCATCCAACCCGGTCAAATATTTATCTTTGGCGGCGGGCCCGTAAAATCACTGATTTGGCTTTAATTAAAACGAATTCGGGGTAAAAAACGTTTAACGATTACTGCTGCATCACGGCTAGTTGCAGGAGAGGGCTTTATAAACGATAATGATCCGTAAAGGGGTAAGAGCTGTCTTGTACTTTAAGCTGCTGTATTTAATTAAATTTCCGGTTATCTTTAGATCCTGTTCGATTAGGAAAACGTATCAATTATTCATCGGAGAGAATGAACTTAATTTCGCTCATTAACTGGATCCACCAAGTTTTGATGATGTCATATTAAACCGAGGATGGCAGAAACAGGAGTTCGTCACAATTAGCGACATCATCAGAAACAGAACTTCCCAACATGAGAGAAACTTTAAAACGAGCAAAGTACGATTTTTTTTTCGATTTGAATCGAGGCGCAACTAATCTGAATTTTGCCAATAATAGGTTTACGTTTTTTACGACTTCCAACATAAAAATAAGCATAAATTGCTATCAATTATTATTGCACATCTGTTATAGATTCCCATTCCAGTTCGATAATGATGATTGGGAGAAAAAGAAAAACAGTTATAAGATACTTGAACTTGCCAACGGATTAGATGCCATTTTCTCGTTCAATCGATAACTGTTGTCTTTTATTTATAACAGAACGTGTTTTACTGTTGTTTTTCATGATCTTCCGTGCATTTTATAGAGATTATTGACTGAGAAATCGTCCGTAATCGTACAGCGACCATCATGAATTTTGCAAAAGGATTTTTCTTTACAGATTGAAAAAGACGGAAACCAGCTTGAAGACGTGCTGCTTTCTTCGAACGGGAAAAATAAATTAGTAAATGCAAGAAAATAATTATATAAAATTTAAATACACAGTTTGGATTTTACAGCTACTGATGCTGAATTTCGAACATCAGCTATTATTTTTTTGATTAAACAACTCAAGAATGTTAAACCAATCAAACGTCAGAATTTATAGACAGGCGACCAATCACCATCGTTTTGAACTGAAAAACACCACGAGTGAAAAGCAGGACGATTATTTTATACATTAAGTATTGAACCAATCCAAAGCAACGTTTAGTATACCAGTAACCAATCAAATCCTGATTACAGTGGTAATACTGCAACGTCAATTTGACACTACTTACTCAATACTTTAATTTATAAAATAATTATATATGTATAATACTATTAGTAAATACTGAATTGTCGACAATTCCGTGATGCTTACCTGGATACGACTGCTTACTGCGACGAGAATATCCAGGCATCACGGAAGTCGACAATTCTGTACTTACGAATAGTATTCGGAGGACAATTCGCCGAATTAATATAAAAATTGCAACATTTTATGGAAATTGTGACAGCTATCAAAATAAATTTCAGCGGATATTTGGACTAGTACAAAATTGTCGCTGAAATACGTGGTTGGTCAGAAATGCGTCATTTGCTCTCTGTCATTGGTCAATTTCAAATGAGTCGAATTGTCTGCAAAATTCGATTCGTAGTCTCTTGGTTGCCTTGTTGAGTCCTCATGGATGTACTACTTGTCAAATGGTAGATTTTTTTCGGCCAAAGAGAACTCGAGCAAACTCTTGTCAACTTTTTAGTCTAAAAGAATCTACCAGTTTGACTCGTAGTTGACAACCATTCGGACGTCAAAACCCGCGGAAATCGTCGAATTACTACTGAAAAAATTTCTCTCGAATGAAATGTCATGGCAACGAGCTTTACAACCTTATTGTTTCCATTGAAATTTCTTTTGTTGTTTACTGATTTATTTAGCTGTACATTTTAAGGATTATGTTTTGCACAAAAAAATTCCTACCGGAAGTTGCTAATTTTTGCTCAAAGACAATGGCGTCAACCGCAACTCTCTACATCTAATAGTTTCGGAGATACAGCAATTGAAATTTAGAGCAAAAATTTCGAAAATCGCCCGAAAATGGCTTCTTCTTCAATCTTGACTCGTCAAACATTTGCAAAGCACGGTACGTGAAAAATGCATATTGTCTTTTTTAATTTATACTATATTGTGAAAAAGCAGCCATCAACCGGAACTCTCTACTTCCAATACTTCCGGAGTTTTAGCGGTCGAAAGTTAGGCCTGAAACGTCAAAAATCGCTTGAAAATGACCATTTTTTGTATTTTGTTTCGTCAAACATTTGCAAAGCCCCGCACGTGAAAAATGTGTAAAACATTTTCTATTCTAGAGTCTACGAAGAAGAGGATGCCGCCAACCGGATCTCTACCTCCAATAGTTTCGGAGATATAGCACTTTAAAAATGCAGATATCAAGTCAAAATTTTTTTCAGTAATTGTGGCATAGGAAAACGCAGAAAATCTTGTGTTTTATACATATTCCGTGAACGAGTGGGTGTATTTCAAAAACTCTTGCATCAGTTTACAGATAATTTCAAACCCTTTCAAATGATGTATCACAAAGGGCCCTAATGTAATTTAAAATGAAAGGGTGTCCCAGAAAAATCCGAATGATTTATTTTTGGCTATAGCTTTGTTATTATTAAACTGATGTTGCCCAATTTTGTATCGGACGTGGTCAAGGGATGATTCTTTTAGAGTAAACCATCATTTTTCAGATGGCGCCACTAACAAATTTTTTATTGGTATTTATTACAAGGCCATTTTTTGATTTGAAATAAAAATAGTGTAAGGTGATGCTTTTTTTTCCAAAGCAACTTTACAAAATTTTATTCTGAACGTTCTTGATTAATTTACCATTTTCTTGTGATGCTCTAAAATCATGGATTTTTAAAATTTATTATTTATTTCTCTACCGATCTTGGCAAAATTTTCCGGATCTTTAGTGATACTATAAATCTTTCACAAAATAACGTTGTTTTACAGATATTTAACCCAAGTGCTGTAGTTATTAAGTATTAAAAATAACTTTTTTCTAAGATTGGTAGCAACATAAAAAATAAACCTTAAAAAGTCCGTATTTAACAGTACCGCAAAAAAATTGTAAAAAATAAAGAACGTCCACAATAAGATTTTATAAACTTCTTTTGGAAGAGGAAAGCATTACCTTTCATCCTACATAAATTTCATTTTGATCGGGACACAAATGATTGAACTCCAGCTAATCAAAAAATGACTTTGTAAAAAACCGCAAAAAAATTTATTAGTGGCGCCATCAGGAAATTGATTGTCAATTCTAAAAGCCTCATCTTTTGGCTACGTCCTGTGCAAAATTTTGGAAAATCGGTAAAATAATAACAAAGTTATAACCAAAAACAAATAGTTCGGTTTTTTTGGGACATCCGTTATAATTTGTGAAAAAAATTTTGATTTCATACCTACATTTTAACCTCCCCAACCCCATCACAATTTTAAAAAAATGGGAGGTTACTGCAATCACTAAAATTTTCGAATTCGAGATAACACCAGATCTTCACGTTTTGGGGTCTCAGGAACTCAAAAAAGTGGTTTTTAAAATGTGTCTGTGTGTATGTACGTACGTACGTTCGTACGTACGTTCGTTTGTAATCACGCCACAGCCAAAACTACTAGACCGATTTAGCTGAAATTTGGAACATAGGCATCTCGTAACCTAACTTAGATCTGAAAAGCTTTTGGAGCCAATCGTGCAACCGGAAATGCCATTTTGGCACATCAACTTTTAAATTTTAAATGCAAACCCCCATTTTTCACGTCACCATAAGAAAGACCTTCAAATTCTGCTTCTAAAAGTGTATTGATTCTTAGTGCCGTTTAGACCAAAAATTTAAAAAAAATTGATTTTTATCCGACTTTAAAGTCGCGGTACAGCCCAAGCCCCTGAACCGATTTGGCTGAAATTTTGCACATGGAGATTGTATTACACGTCGAACAGCTGAACAAATTTTGAATTCAATCGGCTCACGGAAAGTGCCGTTTTGGCACACCAATTTCCAAATTTAAAATTATTCCCTCATTTAATCATTAAAAACAAGTTTTTGAAAGATTTATTGTCACCATCAGAAAGGTCCTCAAATTCTGGTTTTAAGTAGGACAAAATTAATTCGCATTTAGCTCTTTTTTATTGTTCAAAAAAGCGAAATTTTATAATAACAGTAAAAATACATTATAGCCCAAATTACTGAATCGATTTGGCTGAAATTTGGTACATGGAGATCGGGTGACCCGTTGAAGACCTGAAAGGTTTTTGAAAGCAATTGGCTTACGGGAAGTCCTATTTAAGCATATCAACTTACAATTTTAAATACAAGACCTCATTTTTTATGTCGCCATTAGAAAGGCGATCAAATTCTGGTTCTAAAAATGTATTCACAGTTTCTGCCATTTCAGTGGAAAATAGAGGAAACATTCTTTCTCATTAAAAGGGAGCGGGCTGACAGTGGGTGACATAAATTGGCAGTTATTGTCAAAAAGGTGGCAAAAGATTAACCTTAAAAGGAACATATTGTCAAATGTGATGGGTGATGTCCGAGGTGATGTCGGTACTTGTCAGAAAATTGCGAAATTAGTCACAGACGATAAAGATAAAAAAAATTCTCTTGAATTGACTACTATCTACACAGAATACAAAGATCCACGCGATGGGGAGGTTCCAGCCGCTTCTCTGCTGCATTTTTTAAAATGCTATATCTCCGAAACTATTAGAGGTAGAGAGATCCGTTTGACGGCATCCTTTTCTTCGTAGACTCTAGATTAGAAAATGTTTTATACATTTTCCAAGTGCGGGGCTTTGCAAATGTTTGATAAAACAAAATACAAAAAATGGTAATTTTCAAGCGATTTTTCACGTTTCAGACCTAATTTTCGACCGCTAAAACTCCGGAAGTATTAGAAGTAGAGAGTTCCGGTTGGCAGCTACTTGTTCACAATATAGTCTAGATTAAAAAAGGCAACATGCATTTTTCACGTACGGTGCCTTGCAAATGTTTGACGAGTCAAGATTTAAAAAGTGGTCATTTTCGGGCGATATTCGAAATTTTTGCCCTAAATTTGAACAGTTTCGCCTATATAGTCCAATGAGCGAAAAAATTTACTTTTCTGAGCAGAAATTACCAAGTTCTGGTCGGAATTTTTTTGTGCAAAACATTTTTAGGACAAAATTATGTCTGCCGACTGGCCTATCCTTTCTTCTTTAAAATACTGCACCCGCTTTTTAAAACGAACTTTCTGCTGACGATTCAACGATAATAAAAATACGCCGTACAATGTAAATGCCTACTGAAGAGGAAAATTGGTGGAGGCGCCGGGCTAATACTACGAGTAGCGAGGTGCTTTTCACGTTAACCAGATTTTTACGGTATCTTATCACTTAGAAACAATGAAGTAGGAAGTAGCAGTCTTATGATCTCTAACGAATTACGTAATAAAAGGAAACCTTAAATCTGTCGCCGTTATCTCCCAAGTTCAAGAATGCATTTTTATTATTTTCATTCCGTTCTGGATGCAAAATAATTTCAACTTAACGTTCAATGAAAATATCCTGGCAATGCTCATATACTCTTCATTACGCTTAATTGGATATTTCATTAGAAGCTAGGTGCATTTAAAAAAGGCATTCCAATGAATTATTGATAGTTCTATGACTTCTAGAATAATTAATGCTTTAATGATACTCGTATTTCAGCATCTTATAAATATTATTGGTATAAAAAGTGTATAAACGCCAGTTTCCTACCACAGCTTTATGTAATTAACGTCTAATTAAAATTGTCAGAGTGTTATCATCTATCGATTCAGTTTTTGGCATAACTTTAAAGTTTGTGAACTATTGCAGCAAGTGACCTTGACTCGATTCGTGCCCTCTTCAATGAAAAGGAAAAAGAGCTATCTTTGGCCGTGGCCAAGGTCGAGGAGTTGACCAGGCAACTGGAGGAGTTGAGGAGGGGTAGAACGGCCAGGGATCAACCCCCCGCGTCTGCCCTCGAGCTGGACAAGTTGCGTCGGGAGCTTATGGTGAGTACATCTCGCAATTACCGCAACAATGTAATGGTAATTTATGGGGCCGGCTGTTTAAAGACCTTCTCCAACTCGTCAAAATTTACACAGCGTCAACGCAAACACGAGATTCTCGCGATTATTACATGGAAAATTCATTAGGGCCCGCTGCATTTTCTATTTACTTTATTTTTTTTATCGCGGGATTGATTTTCTTCGGTAGAAAGGTCTAACGAGGACAAATGCTCGAACGCAATCCTATTAGGCAGGTCTCATCTGTTCGAAAAAGTTGGGATTAGCTGAAAGAAGCTGCGGAAGTGGAACGTCATAGACCTGAGAGCGTTTTCGGCCGGATCTTTATCGCTTTGTAACTTTGTTGAGTGGATATTGTTGTTTCAGTTTTGCTCTTTCGCTCGTTCACGAATCTGTTCGACGCTGACGCGTAACTAGAAAACGAATACTAATGGGTACCTACAAGGGTGTTGGTGTTGCTAAATTCATAGTAATATCTTCGAGAAGTTAATCCTTGCATTATTTTAAGAACAAAAGTTCCTGCATTTTCTTTTCTTGGGAGCATTTTTCTCGACAAATTATAGTAGAATGATAATCTGCGGTTGATTTTTCCAAGAAAACATGCTCCTGCGCTAAGGCGCACCGTTTGATTTTGATTTGTTTAGAGCACGATTTCTGATGGACGGTTTATTTTTCTAATATAATTAATGAAAATAGACACAGAGTAGGATTCCTTTCATCATTATAGGAGGAAAAGTTCGTATGGACATATGGCGGTAAATAATTCCTAAGGGAAGGACCACCAGCTCTCTTAGGAAACATTTTCTAACGTTTGTCAATATGAACTTTTCCTAAAACGATGCAAGGAATCATCCTTCGTACTTATTTTCACTAATAAAGTAGATAAAACAAAACCTTAATAGCACAAATTTTCGCACCATAAACCAATTTAAATAATTTTTTCTGCTATTAATTGTAAATAGCTAATTTTGTACAACGCCAACGTACAAACTAAGTAAGCCGTTCCTTATGCACGCAAATCTAAAACTGATGCGCGTAAAGAGTGAAAATCGCACAGTTTTCAATTGTCATTTGTCATAATTATGTAATTTTTCACTCATTTTTGTTAAATTCATCATTCTCCCCTTATTACTTAGGGTATTTTAAAAACATATCCGCTACTCCTCTTCCAGGATAAAATTTGCAGTTCAACCGCAAAGTAAAATCCGAGGTAAATAAAATCAATGAAAATTTTCTGTGCAAAAGTCAAGTTAAATCGCAGGACCTTCTTGTCCGAAAATGCTTTGAATCTTTGAGCAGGTATTATAAAGAAATTGTCGTAATATAGAATACCTGCTGGCAGGTTTTTGGTACCTAGGAACGAAAAACCGTTAATTTAGTTGACTTTAAGAAAAGTAATTCCATTGTATACTGAAAGAAAATAAAACTTTCATCTTTCATCACAACTAAAATCATTGCTACTGTCCACACAATTATTTCGAATTTTTGCAGGTATTCATATTGAACTCAAAATTCACAATAAAGCAACGTTGGAAGTTTTTAATCTTTGCATAAAACGAAAGTTTCGTTTCCCAATACTACAAGCAACAAAATAATGCAGAGTAAATTTGCATAACATTATTTGTGAAAGATGCACTCAAAAAAATAGTAGATTCCGATTCCGGTTGACCCGCAAATGTTAAAGAATATCTGATTATACCATTGGAATCATATCAAAAAATAAAGTTAACCTGACCGAGGATATTTCCGAAATATTCCTGTCGAGAAAAGTTCTTGAATTTATTACCTAGTTTTGAAAAGTTAAGTACATATTGTGTGGTCGTAGAAAAAGTATCGTACGCAACTCGAGTTGTAAGGCAATTACGCACTGTGAAATTATACACTCACCGCTAAGCGGCTCGTGTACAACTTCTACCACACGTGCGTAATATGCTTCTTACAACTTTCGTTACGTAATATACTCTTATTCAAAAACGGTACGTCTTAGCTACATTCAATAAGAGCACCTTTTTTGTGTAGAATAGAATACAAGATTAAGATTTTCTTACCATAATTTAGCATGAGAAATTTTCCGCAACTGAAACAAAATTTAGCCACTTCCAGGAACGCACGCCTCTGATCTTATTAAAAATCTGAAAATAAATCAACAGAAAGCTCTTTATAATACTATCCAATCTTCCAAATTTCAAAACTTTATTTACAATAATTTTCGAAACATTTTTGGAAAACTGAAATTACGAGTACCCATTTGAAGCTTCCCTATGAAGCATTTCCGGGCGTATCTTCATTGGAACTTTTCTTCCTAGAATGATGCAAGGAATAACGTTGCGGAGTTAGTATAGGACTAGGTTGCATTAAATTCTTGAAAAACTACCCCCTCGGCAAAACGAGTTGTTCTCCCTTCCTCAAAGTTGACGTACCTAACTTATATCCTCAGAAATCAGAGGCAATGTTCATTTTAACCTCCCCACAAAAAATGGGAGGTTGGTACTGCAATCGCTCCAAAATTCAAAATTGGGAAAACAGCAGATCCTTACGTTTCGAGGTCTCGGGATCACGAAAAAGTGATAGGATCACAAAATAGTTATTTGTGTATCAAGGTCCGAAAGAACGATTTTGCTGGACGAGCCTGAAATTTGCGAGACGAGCAAAGCGAGTTGAGCAACAGGCGAGTGAAGCAAATTCGTGTTTTGGCCGAGGTGCACATACATTTTTTTAGTGGACGAATTGATTCTTATCATTTTATTAATTGAATTTATCGTAATTTTCTAATGTCAAAGTATGAAATATCGTAGTCGGCTAGAAACGTCAAATGTCACGTCACATTAAGGAGGGAATTAAAAATGGTACCAAGATAATGAAAATTTCACAGATTTTTCTTATTTTCTAAAGCCTTCGTTTAAATTTGGAATTGATCTATCAAAGGTTACTGAACTACTTACAAAAATGTTTGAGTAAAATTAGTCCTAAGCCCCTCCTGTACTTATGAACAAAATTTTAAAATTTTCTCCACAGTAGTAAATTCAGCATCAACGACTTAAAGTGTGTTTACACTACATGATTTGTCAATTGATTTTGCGAATGAAAAGTCATAAGGTAATATTTTTGTGTTTACACTGCATTATTTTTGCTATTACTCCAGTCATAAGTAAGTCAAAGCATCAATAATAGCAAAATATTATGAAAATTAGGGAATAGGACGGTGTCTATTTCGCCATGATAATTCATATGATTTTCTTGAATCGCCTGCGATTTCTCGCGAATTTACTTCCCCTGGTGTGCAGAGGCAACCCTCTTGTGACTTTATTTACTTATTTTTTCATTGAAGCGTGTTCTATGCTTATATAGCGCATTATTTTTTGACTCAAAAATTTAGCACATTAACAAACGACCTACGTTGTTACAAAAAAGTGCATTTGAAATAAATAAATAACTAACCTTTACCACAGAAATTCACACCGTACTGCAGTTTAGGTGATTTTACGTCGCTTTTAGGTTACGCACACGCACATTTGACAATAGAGTCAAGTGCAAAATCATAAGCCAGTCATAGCAGTGTAAACACATTTATACAAACCGCATGACTTTTCGCATTTTGTATTATTACCAAATGATTTTTCAAAGCGAAAATCATATGAAAAAAAGGCAGCAGAGAAGCGGCTGGAACCTCCCCAACGCATGGGTCTTTGATTTCCGTGACTTGTGTTTAAGATTTTAAAGTTGATATGCCTAAATGGCACTTCCCGTGGACCAATTGCTCCCAAAAGCCTTTCAGCTCTTCAATGGGTTACCTAACCTCCATGTACCAAATTTCGGACAAATCGATCCAGTAGTTTGGGCTATAACGTGGTTTCAGTGTTATTACAAAATTTCGATTTTTCTACCCAAAGGGTACTAAATGCGAATAAATTTTATCTCATTTAAAACCAGAATTTGAAGACCTTTCTGATGATAACAATAAATCTTTCAAAAAGTTGTTTTTGATGGGTGAATGAGAGAATAATTTTAAGTTTCGAAATTGGTGTGCCAAAACGGCACTTTCCGTGGGCCGATTGAATCCAAAATTTGTTCAACTCTTCGACGTGTAATGCAATCCCCATGTGCAAAATTTCAGACCAATCGGTTGAGGGGCTTGGGCTGTACCGCGATTTTAAAGTCCGAAAAAAATCAATTTTTTTTTAATTTTTGGTCAAAAGGGCACTAAGAATGAATACATTTTTAGACGCAGAATTTGAAGGTCTTTCTTATGGTGACGTGAAAAATGGGGGTTTACATTTAAAATTTAAAAGTTGATGTGCCAAAATGGCACTTCTGGTTGCACGATTGGCTCCAAAAGCTTTTCAGATCTAAGTTGGGTTATCACATGCACACGTACCAAATTTCAGCCAAATCGGTCGAGTAGTTTGGGCTGTGGCGTGTTTACGAACGTACGAACGTACGTACGAACGTACGTACGTACGAACGTACGTACATACATACAGACACATTTTAAAAACCACTTTTTTGGGTTCCTGAGACCTCAAAACGTATAGATCCGGTCTTATCTCGAATTCGAAAATTTTAGTGATTGCAGTAACCTCCCTTTTTTTTAAATGGTGAAGTGGAGTGGGGAGGTTAAAATCATGTAGTGTAAACACACTTTTAGTAAATATGCCAAATTTCATGTTGCTATTCTTAACCGTTTTGAAGATATTTAGAAAAAAACACTTTCAAAGTGGCCCCTTTAAAGGGCCTTACCTCCCTTAGGACTTATTTTTCGACATAAGTTCATAGGGATTTTTTTCATATTTTTCATAGAAGAACCTACTGGTAAAGTTTTGCCCACTAATTTCGGGACACCCTTTTATATCTGCCCATTTTAATCGCTTAACACTAGTCGTTCATTTCACTGTCACTCAAAAAATTTTGTTTCGTAAGGTTGAAATCGGGTACATTCACCCCCAAAAATGTTATCAATCAAAATGAAAATATCGTCTAATTTAGCGAAACGACAATTATTTGTACGAAAAATGTCTTGCTGTTCATTGCCTTCTCGCTCTTATCGCAACGTTCAGAGGGCAGATATTAATTTATTATTTTTTATTTTATATCCTCCTCATTTAATTCTACTCAGCCCACTTTAAGATGGACACCTCCAATTTTTTAATTTATTTTAAATTCTGGGGTGTTTTTTGCTCCGACTGTATGTCCAATTACATCCTTAATGAAGAAACGGTGAATCTATTAAAACAATTGGAACACGAGCGTCCCGAAAGTGTTTTTCAGGACAGAAACGTCACTGGTTACTTTCGGTACAAGGAGGTTGAAAATTTTAACTTTCAGTACGCAAATGCGTACCGAAACAGAGACTTTCTGGATAAAGTCGACTAAAAAAGTGGTTTTAAAAAAATACCTGTGTTTACGTACGTACGTACGCACGTATGTCAGAAAGATTCCAGTGATTAATAAAATAATCATAATATATATATATAATCAAAAAACCCTTATATACCCGAAGGTGTAAGGTGTACAAATACTTATACAATTGATTCATAAACAAATTTCGCCCATTTTTTCTTGTCCTTTGCTAGCTTCTTTGCTTCGTTCCAGCTCAGTCCCCTTTCCTTGAGGTTTTCCGCTAAAGCGTTGTCCCATGTTTTTCTTGGTCTTCCTCGCGGTCTTTTCTGTGCTGATTTTGCCTGCCATATTTTCTTTGCAGGTTGCTCTTCTTTCATGCGAACTAAGTGTCCAAACCACTTTAGCTGTTGCCGCTTGATACTTTTCAAGATTGGTTCTACTCCCAGTTCTTCTCGTACTACTTCATTCCTGATTCTATCTCTTCTTGTAATTCCCTTGACGCCCCGCAAATACCTCATTTCTATAGCTTGTATCTTGCTTTCTGCTTTTTTTGTTAATATCCAGCTTTCACTCCCGTATGTTAGAATAGGTTTAAAAATTGTTTGAAAAAAAAAATAATCATAATAATAATAATAATAATATTTATTGTAACATTTGCTACAAATGTTGCAGACTGCAGATACAGGAAATCCTGATTTGAGATCTGCCCTACTGTCCAATAAGGTTAAATAGAGAAAATAAAAAAATGCAGCAGAGAAGCGGCTGGAACCTCCCCATCGCGTGGATCTTTATATTCTGTGTAGATAGTAGTCAATTCAATAGAAAATTTGTTATGCTTTTCGACAAATACCGTCATCATCCATCACATTTGACAACATGTTCCTTTTAAGGTTAATATTTTGCCACCTTTTTTGACAATAACTGCCACTTTATGCCATCCACTGTCAGCCCGCTACCCTTTAATGAGAAAGAATTTTTTCTCTATTTTCCACTGAAATGGCAAAGACTGTGAATACTTTTTTAGAACCAGAATTTGATCGTCTTTCTAATGGCGACATAAAAAAGAGGCCTTATATTTAAAATTTTAAGTTGATATGCTTAAATGGCACTTCCCGTTTACCAATTGCTTCCAAAAGCCTTTCAGGTCTTCAACGGATCACCCAATCTCCATGTACCAAATTTCAGTCAAATCCATCCAGCAGTTTGGGCTATAATGTGTTTTTAGTGTTATTACAAAAATTTAATTTTTTTTTACCCAAAGGGCAGTAAATGCCAATGAATTTTGTATTATTTAGAACAAGTATTTGAAGACCTTCCTGATGCTGACAATAAATTTAAAAAAAAGTTCTTTAGGATGGTAAAATGAGAGTATATTTAAAATTGAAAATTGATGTGCCAAAACGGCACTTTCCGTGGATCAATTGCCACCAAACAATTTTCAGTTCTTCGGCGTATAATACAGTCTCCCTGTACAAAGTTTCAGGTAAATCGGTCCAGAGGTTTCGCCTGTATCGTGTTTTGAAAGTGCGTTAACAATCCCGAATATTTAAATTTTTCTCAAAAAGGCACTAAGAGTGAATACATTTTTAGAAGCAGAATTTGAAGGTCCTTCTTATGGTGAAGTAAAAAATGGGGGTTTGCATTTAAAATTTAAAAGTTGATGTGCCAAAATGGCATTTCCGGTTGCACGATTGGCTCCAAAAGCTTTTCAGATCTAAGTTGGGTTATGAGATGCCTACGTACCAAATTTCAGCCAAATCGGTCCAGTAGTTTTGGCTGTGGCGTGTTTACAAACGTACATACGAACGTACGTACGAACATACACACAGACACATTTTAAAAACCACTTTTTTGGGTTCCTGAGACCTCAAAACGCATAGATCCGGTCTTATCTCGAATTCGAAAATTTTAGTGATTGCAGTAACCTCCCATTTTTTTAAAATTGTGATGGGGTTGGGGAGGTTAATAGAGACTAAAATAGATACTTAGGTAATAATAAGAAAAATCAGTAGCAACTAATAATTGACAATGAATAAATCAGCGAACATAAAGTATAATATTAAGATCAAAATAATTAATTGTTGAGGTAACAGTCTTTGTAGAGATGACAACCGCATATGACCAGTTCTAGAAAAAATTTCGACCTCTCATCATTTTCACCCTTTGGATGATGACGAAAAAATGAAGTGGCATCGATAGCCCACTTTTAAAATCAATTTCGAGCTTATCTAATAACAAAAGCAGTAAAACTGGCCGAAAAGCATTACACGGCATAACCCAATTAATTTTGTTCAAAAACTTAATCAATTTCATACGAATTGTTTTGCAACTTCTTGCAAGCATGACTAGAATTTTGAAATTAAAAGTTATTTTTGGTAATTTTGTTACAAAGTCGCATATTGTGTAGCTTGAAAAGATAAAGCAACTTTTTCAGGCCCCGGAGGCTCCTTTTTTTTAAATGATTCTGCTGCTTTTGGTGTGCTCTTTTAAAGCATCCATTTAACTCTATACTAGTTTAAGAATCACTTTTAGAATGAGAGGGTTGCGGAGATTAGCCTCTCATTTGAGAAGTATCTTGGACGCAAAGTGGCAAAAAGGCCCCGAGATGTTGAAAAATTCTGAAAATTCTCGGAAATGCGAGTGGTCAAAAAATTAATATCGACAGTGAAAACCAATCTCAAATCAGAGCATTTTTTTCAAAGTTATATACAGTTTTTAAAACAGCGACAAATATGAGTGCATCGGTTCACTTGATCGCCAATGTATTTCAACTATTTCATTCTGAGTAGGATTATTTTTAACATTTACTTTGTCTATACTCTTGCTGTTAAAGCCTTACTTTAGCAATATATTTTGAGGTAAAGAGAGTCGAATTTAAAATAAAAGAAATGTGTGTTAATTTTTCAGTATCGCAACAAATTAAACGAGCAACAAAATCAAAGGCTACACCAGCAACGAGAGGCTTTAACTGCGAGACAGGAGGAAATGAGCGCCATAGACAAGCGTATTTCGGAATTACAAGAGAGATTACACAAGAAACGTTTGCTAAACCAGCAGCTCGCCAATCAAATCAGTGCAGCCTCGCATAAAGCGGCCTACCACCAATTAGTTAGGTAAGTTGAACAAATAAATCTCCAAGTGTCATTTGTTTGCGTAGATGCTACAGTTGTTTGTTTTTGTTTCCATTAGAAAAAATGTTTTATTATTATTGTTATTTAACGTTCCTGCAGGTTAACGGGAAACGAACAGCGAAAGCAAAACGCCCAACCCCCTAACGGCCTATCAAGGGGCAACATCGCCGCCGTCGAGCCCTACAATCACGTGCCCTTGAGACAAAACGGTAAAACCCTTCAGGAAGCAACCCCGACATATCATCAGGTGTACCAACAGAACCATATCAAGAAAGATGGCGAACCGGAGGAGTTGGCTAATAAGATGGAGAATTTGTACGCGGAAAATGACGCGCTTAAGGAATTCGCTGTTTCCAAATCGGATCCTAAATATCAAACCTTGCCATATAACACCAAGTTCACTGTGAACTTGGTCCCCAATAGAATAGTTAGGAGCGAAAATGTAGACAATAATAGCGAAAACAAAGACACCGACGTAGCCAACAACCACATATCCAACTTGACCCATATGACGGTACATAGTGCACCGCTCAGTATAGTCAATAAAAACATAGCCACTCCTCTGAATCAGGCCGATTTACTCAAAAAAAGACAGTCTAGTGAGACCAATAAGGAACCAACTCCGACCAATGGGAACATTTCGAACGGTGTTCTCACTTCCACTGTTTCCAACGGTGTCACATATCAGGTTTGTATATATTGTACTCCACTCCTCTTGTGTCGTATATTCTAATTTTACTAAAAATCTTGATACGTTTTCACGAGGCCGACGATATTTTCATTTTAACGCGACAGAAGAAGTCAGAGTTCTTTGAATAATGTTATCGAAATTACTTTGGTGACTGCAATTGTCCAGTTAACTGTGTTTTTATTACCGTTTGAGTGTTTGGACTTGAAGGATTACCGTTTAAAAAACTGTAAATGTAAACGTCTTTAGATGATCCACTTTTCGTTATTGCTTGTCAACTGAAACATGCTAACAAAAGTTCCAGTATTGATTTTCAACCGAAATTAGACCAATTGTGCTAGCGGAAAGTTACTAATTACTAAATTCTCTTTTAACAGTTGGTATAGTTCGGAAAGGTTGACAGGCGCTTTTCATTATCGATTGTTGATTGTCAACTGAAATTCTACCTACTAATAACCACTTATTGCACCACTTCTAGGTAGTTAACTCTAATCAGCGGTTCGACTCCTTGTAGCAATCTTTTCTATAGAGTCGAACCGCTGGCTGGCGCTGATTAGACGTGACCAAAAGTCGTGCAAGTGGGGTCTATTTTGGTTAATAATTAGATATATTCTGTATTGTTAACTGTCTTCTACTTAATACGTAACGTTTCATTGTTTCATAATCTAATTTGTAGACTGGAACTTTGGCGTTCATAAATATTGAATTATTGAATATTTATAATTGCAATTTTAACAACTTCGAAACTGTCAAATTAACTTTAAAAAATACACTTCATCATAATGCACGCGCAGGTTGGTTTCCAAGTTTCCAACGAAACACACAGGTAAAAATGATCTCATTGGCTAAAAATCAGCTGTGACAGACATCCACCCAATGAGTGTGCACGCTAGAGAACCGACATAATATGTGCGCCACTCAGGTAAAGGCTGAAGACGTCCATTGAAATGTAAATTTTTGTTCAACTGTGAATTTTACCGTTCAATTAGCAACTAGTAATTGATTGGCAACGGAATCTTTGGCCCGTCTATGTCTTGGCAGGTATTCCCATCCAGTCAGCAGAAAATTCCTGCATGCCGAGTAGTATATTATTGAAGTGTGTGATGAATTTTATTGCTCCTGAGGATGACATTTATCCATAAATCATCCGAGGGCGCAATAATCATTACACACGAATAGAATACTATGCCTTATCCACGGATTTTAAAGCTAAAAAATCTCACACCCATTGAATGGATAATGATGAACTCATTCCATTATGCAACACCCGTGGATACAAATTTTTTTGAAACCATAATTTTGTGAAAAGTAGATAGGCTAACGTTATTAGTCCTAGTATTCATTGTGAATAATTGTGATAAAACAGTGAAAAACAAGCTAGTGGTTTTTAAAACTTCTCCTTTCCTTGCGTCTTTTCTATTGGTGTTGATTCGGGTGGCATCACTCCCCAGAAAACCGCCGATCTACCCCCAGCCATCATTCACCATCGGCTTCGTTTTCAAGTCAGTTTTTTTCCTCAAAATGTCATCCTGCATTCAGGCAAGTCCCTTACGATCGAGGTCAACAAATTTAAACGGAATTTCCATCCCATTTCATATGCGTTATTTTGTAAGGGGTGTTTTTGCTAATCTCCTTGAAGTTGGTACTGAATAAGCCCCTAATTTATCATGATTTGACTTTTAAACGGTTAGGTTAGCGTGGTCTACCTAAGTGTTGTGCAGAAAGTTCCCTTCACATAAATTGGACTTATACCAGGAATCTTTAGCTTCCTCGACATTTGTTTTTTATGCGCAAGTTGGCAAATTTCTTAAAAATGCAATGGGGATCATAAACGATTAATTACGAATAATTATCAAAAATCGGCGTTGACGTCATGTATCCGGGTCTAATGCACCGATACGCCTACGGTGACTTCACTTATCCGTTTTTTTTCAAATGCTTGATTATTAAATGCATCGATTTTTTTGCTCTCTCTCAATACCACTTGTGTATATTGGTGAACCAGAAAATATATTTAGTTCCTCATTTAACTCATTTCAGAACTGATTCATTTACCCCATTTCAACAGTTCCAAGAGTTTGAAATTCGTAAACAATTTTGATGGAAGTTCTACCAATCCTGCCAACAGAAAGTTATAAGTTATAAGTCCTTTACAAAACATACGAAAACCGAGACGAAAACGAAATGCTATTTCAACTGTTTGTATTTCGTAAATTTTGATAAGTGTTTCTCATAATCTGTTGTTAGCTGATGAAGTTCTGAGAAATTATCTTAACAGAAAGTTCTTATAAATTCTAGTAGGCATTTCCGAAACCATAGGTACGGAACTGAAACGCAACAACAGTTGTCAATTCGTGGATGTTGTTGGTAACAGATATTTTACGTAATTGTAACAGAAAGCTTATGAAGAGTTTAGGAAATTAAAATTCAATAGTTGTAAATCCGTAATAATTGTCAGCATCGCCAACCCTAATGAATCAAAGTTCCTAAATGCTTTCATTAGTTTTACAAATATACGAAAACGAAACACAAAATTAACTTTTGGCAATTCGTAAATGAATGTTTGATAGGTACTTTTGATTATCGATCGACAACTGAAGCTGTTAACAAGAAGGCATATAAATTTTCTGTTTACAAATATACGAAAAACGTTACTTAACTTAACAGTTCGGTAATTCGAAAATGTGAGGAAATGTTGATTTAGAACATAAAAAGAAGTTCTTCTGTTTACAATAATGCGAAAAAGTAATGGTATTTCAAAAGAAAAAAGTGACAGAAATCCTGTTAGCAGAAAGTTCTTAAATTAACGTGTGATCAAAAACTCTTCCCGTCTAGTAGCATGCAGAACGGAAATTATCACTCAAGATGAAATCTGACAGTAACGTTAACGTTACCATATAATTTCCGTAGTCTGCGCACGTTTCACGGTATGGGCCACTAGACCGGAAGAGTTTTTGACCGCACTTTATTTCAAAACTTACAAAAAAATGCAAACAGTTACCATTTCAAAAATCGTCAACTGAAGGTCTACTAGTTGCGCTAATAGAAAGTTCGCAATTTTTTCTGTTTTTGAAAATACGAAAACGGAACGTAATTTCAACAATAAGTGTGGACAGGTATACCTACCTACGTATTTTTAATCTTTCATTGTCAATAGGCCATTACGGTATGTCACAAATTTCCTTATTATTGGTATAATTCGAAAAATAATCAAATTCGTTTGAGATGCATCGTCTTTGTTTTAGATTTTATTAAATAATTCGCTTCAAAAACACATTTTTAAAAAATGAAGACCTATGTGCTAGCGATCTCACCTTTCCGTACAATTTCTTGGCGTAAGGCCGCAGGACGCTTATCTTTGAAACGGGGAGATCATCATCACCGGTGAGATTCAGGCAACACGCAGCTGTCAGCTGCATATAGAGCTACGGCAAACCTATGAGGTTGAATCTCCCTTGTGCAAACCAAAATATCCTAGTGGTATTTCAATAAAAATATAGAGCAAGGCATGGTTCCATATTGTAAATCAATGTCGGAAGAGGAAATGTAGATTTGTTGGCTGGGAGAGCCTTTAGACAAAATATTGTACAAAATTATTTTGTGTAAGATTATTTAGCAAATAAACTTATTGATATTTATTTTAATCAATTTTATCGCAGAAATGTTTGTATTTTTCACACTTGATAGGAAAAATAAGGCGCAAAAAGAAAAAATATTCAAAAATAGGTTCGGGGAGAGTTTTTGGTGAGAGAAGTTGCATGTCACGCGTGAGACCATCTCCCCGTTTCAAATATAAACGTCCAGATGACAAATACATGACAGTTGTGTCATTTGTTTCCATTAAAAAATTTGATTTGACATTGACGACATTAAACAGGAATGAAATGGACAGGTTGGCTCGTGCTTTTCGTAAGAACGTAGCTCATACGTCATAAAAATTTATACATATTTCATTTTATGGCCTTATTACTGGTTATATTCGAAAATGCAAAAACACGCCAGAGCTCATTTTAAAAGGTCTTTCTATTGGAAGAAAATCCGTACTGTAATAAACGTTTTCAGTTTTATCTGAGTGGCGCGCGCATATTGGTTCCCTTGCGTGCTCGCTCATTGGCTGGAGGTCTGTCAGCTGATTTTTACCCAATGAGATCTTTTTTACCTGTGCGTTTCGATGGAAACTTAGAAACCAACCTACGCGTGCATTATCCCGGGTGGCCGATTTAAGACGATCCAGTCGTAATAACTTTTGAACGGAATAAGATATCGACTTGCGGTCTTCAACAGATTCCTTGGCATTGTGGGGGACATGTTTCGCCATAGCTTTGACCTTGTTCAGTTTGCGCATTTCAACCCCACCTCAACCAACGTCAAAATCTTAAATGTCAACATACCACGTGTCGTATATCAAATGAAAACCCTTGGAAAATGCTATTCACTGTTCTAAGTAGTTTGAGAATTTAGCGAACCGTTTTCATGTTAGAGACAAAAATGCAATTTAATATAATTTAGAAATCCGTGGAACGTTTTGAAAAACTCAATGAAAAATTTGTTGATATGTGGGCTAAAAATGTGACTGATTAGATGTCTAGCGAGTTTTATTTGTTATTAGCTTTTTTGGAGCTTTAATTTTAGCTGTCGCACACGGACCAACGAGAGAACCAATAGTGACCTACCCAAACAAAGCTAATAACGATTATCCTCGCAAGAAATCTAATCAGTCACTTTTTTAATCCACATATCAACAAATTTTTCATCGAATTTTTCCCGGAATTCTAATTTTAGTAAATTCCAACACATTACATTTTTGCCTTTAACATGAAAATGGTTCGCTAAATTCTCAAACTACCTAGACATTGAATAGCATTTTTCAAGAGCTTTTATTTGATGTATGACTGGAGGTATGTTGCCGCTTAAAATTTTGACGTTGATTGGGGTGAGGGTGGAATGCGCAAACTGAACAAGATCGAAGCTATGGTGAAAGATGTCCCCCTCAATGCCAAGGAATCTGTCGAAAACCGCAAGTCGATATCTTATTCCGTTCAAAAGTTATTACGACTGGATCGTCTTGAATTGGCCACCCGGTATTCTTATTCATGTTGACACATTAGACATTAGCATCCTTTTTATCTAACAAACTGAAGACGTGTACTCTTGAGTCTATTCCCCATTGAAGTTCTGATAAAATAAAGTTTCTAAATATTTTTGTTCTGCTTTTTACTGTTCGATTCTGATTTCTAGAAGCCTGTGAGCAGCGTGGCGCCAACATCAGTCCACCATTCCGCCATCCTCTCCAACATTTACCAAACATCTTCGATAAAAGTCCAACCGGTGGAACCACAAACCATCATATCAACCAGCAGTAGCAAACAGGTGCAATCTCCCCTAATCCTTTCTCCACCACAGTCCACCAGCACACCCCTAAACTCAACTCCGGAAGTTTCCTTGGACAAAACTCCCAAACCGGCGCTTCCACCAAAGCCTGCAATAAAACCACCCCCTCGTCAGACGCAGCAAACGGTCAACGAAGAACCCGCACCGCCCCCGCTGCCGTTATCGGAGCCCCCCGACGACTGTACCCCTCGACCAGGTACACAAGTTAACAAACCCCACTCACAACCTCCAGCTAACAACCAAACTAATGAGATGATAATCAAAGCGAAACCGTTAACAATCAAAAAGCAACCATTGAGCGAACAACCCAAACTGAGAACCATCAATTCATTCGGCAAAATTAACGGTTTGAGGAGGCCTGATCCACCCTCCATTAATTTTCCAGAAGCTGAAGACAAAGCGTGCGAGGAAAGCGCAGACGAAGTCGACAAAGAAGAAGAAGTAAAGAGCGAAGAAATAAAAAGTGACGGAGTTATCAGAAGATGTAAAAAGGGCAACTTGAAACAAACTGGAAAATCGAACTTGTCCAGAAGGGTGAGCTTTGATCCCCTTGCCCTTCTCCTGGATGCGAGTCTGGAGGGTGAGTTGGAGTTGGTGAGGAAGACGGCCACCCAAGTCACGAACCCCAGTGCTGCCAACGACGAGGGCATCACAGCGTTACACAACGCCATCTGTGCCGGACATTTTGAGATCGTTAAGTATTTAGTGGAGTTCGGTTGTGATGTTAACGCGCAGGACAGTGATGGATGGACGCCGTTGCATTGTGCCGCCAGTTGCAACAATGTTGCAATGGTGAAGTTTTTGGTGGAACATGGGGCTTGCATTTTTGCTACCACTTTAAGTGACCACGAGACCGCCGCTGAGAAGTGCGAGGAGGATGAGGAGGGGTTCGATGGATGCTCGGAATATTTATACAGTAAGTACCGCCAATTATTTTATTATCAATTTAAAACTATCAACAAACATTTTAATAATAGGCCAGTAAAGGGGAGAAAATAAAAAATCGGGGAAAGCTGGAAAAAGTTTTATTCTCTTCCTAACAGCCTTCTCTGCGACATACTAATTTTGCACACCTCTACCACGTCGGTGTTGGTCGCCATCTTTGAAAAATGGCGGCCGAATTCATTTTCTTGCTATTATCTCGCTTAATATGCACTTTAGAGCAAAACGTATTATTAGAAGAATTATTCTACAGGAAATTTTCTACAAGAAGGGTCGTACACATTTTTCTTATAGGACTTGCCGTTTAGACTGCAGAATGTTCTTTACCTCTACGCGTCAGCGCAAGATGTTTCTAAAGTTACGCACAAAATTGATTTGCGAAAAACATAAAATCTTGATGTTTTAGGTTCCCAGGAATCCAGAGGCAGGATTCTTGACAAACGCCTACTTGTGCGTTTGTGTGTATGTCTGTCCATGAGTCTGCGTGGTCCTGCGTGGTCATTTTGAGCAGCTAAACGAAAATTCACACACGAGGGTTTCAATTTACTGCCCATCGAATGAAAATATTTTCAGCTCTGACGCACTTCCGGTTACACAGGAAGTGGCCGCCATCTTTGTTATTTTAAATGGAAAGCCTATGTTTTGACTCTGGATTCGGATTGGCCTCTTAATTGTCAGTTTATTGCACCCCCACTTTGCCTATCTAACTGTCATAGTTTTTGACATAAGTCAAAATTGAATAGAAATTTTTTTATCGTCCAGACGGTTGAAGATAAAGAATTCAACCTTGGAGAGCTGAAAGTACAAGGTTTGGGCTTTCGGTTGATGGCTCACTCGTTCTTTTTGACATAACA
Organism: Pycnomerus fuliginosus; assembly: GCA_963924575.1. Lineage (NCBI taxonomy): Eukaryota > Metazoa > Arthropoda > Insecta > Coleoptera > Zopheridae > Pycnomerus > Pycnomerus fuliginosus. The sequence continues at coordinate 20,452,390 of OZ004622.1, forward strand.
ATTTGGCGGAAATTAATTTTTAAAAATACGTAACGAAATTGTCCACAACTCAATTTTTTCAGATTTTTTCAAATGCGAGTACCATAATTTTATGTATCCAAAAGATGCAAAATTTAAATTCCCTGTAGGCTAGTATTAGCATTCCCTTAGTACTTATTTTCAATATTTTTGAAAATATTTGAAATAAATGTGATTTGCGAATAAAAAAAATTGATCACAGCAAGCTTTGGATCAAAAACTAGTAATAGTTCTTTCTACTTCTTCAAAAATTTTACTTAAAGCTTGCTGGGATGAATGTTTTTAATTTGCGCAAATACATTTATTTTAAATATTTTCAAAAATATGGAAAATAGGTATAGGGAATGCTAATACCGGCCTAAAGAGAATTTCATTTTGCATCTTTTGGAAACATAAAATTGTGATACTCGCATTTAAAAAAAATTAGTTGTGGACAATTTCGTTACGCCATTTTTAAAAACATTTTGCGCCATATTGTTAAATCAACATGATCAATTGAGACATCAAAAGAAAGCTCAAACCTTGTACTTTCAACCCTCCAAGTTTGGTTTCTTAATCTTCCACCGTCTGGAAGATACAAATTTTTTTGCTGCCGGTTAAAAATCAATTTTTTTACACAAATTTTGACACCATGTCAAAAACTATGACAGTTAGGTAGGCCAGGTGGGGGTGCAATAAGCTCACAATTAAGAGACCATTCCGAATCTAGAGTCAAACTATAGGCTTCCCATTTAAAATAAATATTTTCACTCGAAGGACAATGAATTGAAACCCCCGTGTGTGAATTTTCGTTCAGCTGCTCAAAACGGTTCTCTAAATATCGCTAACTGACACTTTAAAAGAGACCCTGTATATTTCTAACCAAAAATTTGTTTTGCTCTAAAAACTCGAATTAACGGAGATAATTGCAAGAGAGGCCGGTCTTGGGTGCCATTTTTCAAAGATGGCGACCGAAGTCGAGGTGATTAGTGTTGTTAGTACTAATACTTACGCAATGACAGTACATTAATTGCAACTCGGTACCTTCTACCGTTTTCGAGTTATTGCACAAAAGTAATAAAATCGAGGGCCCTCCTCGATTTACCGACCGATTTGGTTAGAAATACATATACTCAATACTCAACACATTTACCAAGTTTCATCTCGATATCTTCTACAGTTTGAACCGTAGCGCCTTCATGACCACGCAGACTCACGGACAGACATACAGACATACACGCGAACGCACAGGCAGGCATTTGGGTTCCTGGGAACCTAAAATAAATCAATTTTGTGCGTAACTTTAGAAACATCTCGGGCTGACACGTAGAGCTAAGAACATTCTGGACCCTAAATGACAAGTCCTATAAGAAAAATGCGAGGAAAAATCAGGAAAAATGTATAGAACCTTTCTTAAATAAAATTTTCTGTAAATTAGTATGTCGTAGAGAGGGCTTTTAGGAAGAGAATCAAACTTTTTCCAGCTTTCCCCAATTTTAACCTCCCCACAACCATATAAAAATGGGAGGTTATTGCAATCACTCCAAAATTCGAAATTGAGATAACACCAGATCTTTACGTTTCAAGGTCCCAGGATCACAAAAAAGTGGTTTTTAAAAAATGTCTGTGTGTATGTACGTATGTACGTATGTGAGCACGATTTCTCGGAAACTACCGAACGGATTTTAATGAAATTTGGTATGGAGGTTAGGGTTGGCCTTCTCGTGAGCCCAGTTAATTTTGTTGCGAATCCGCAGACGCTAAGTGCCTTTTTGGCATGTAAATTATGAAATTTGACTAATGAACACTAGTCTTTCTTATCAGCACATGAAAGGTCTTAAAATTCTGTATCTGAAACTGTATTCCCACTTAGCGCCTATTTGGCATAAAATCGAAAAATTCGAAATTTCGAGGAAACATTAAATAACACGCTACAGCCCAAACTGCTGGAGCTGATTTAATTTTGGTGGCAATCGGCGAATGGCAAGTGCCATTTTGGCATATCAACTTTGAAATTTGAATAATGAACTCCCGTTTTCTCTATCGGCACATGAAGTCTTCAAATTTTGTTTTCAAAATTGTATTCAAACTTAGTGCCCTTTTGGCAAAAGATCATTCACCAAGTGGGGAGGTTCCAGCCGCTTCCGTAGCTGCCCATTTTTTTTCCCTTATTAGACCAACTTATCCCTTGCTGACTGGCCTATTAGGCTTTCTGAAGAAAAATTTTAAGTGTGACACATGTTTTTTACTTAGAAAAAATCGTAGATCCCGAATGCGTCGAGAAAAAAGTACGTTTTCCATTTAAAAAACAAAATTTGGACCATTTCCGGTTAAACCGGAAGTGGGAAAAAGACTCTGGCTACACCATCGGATCCGCATTAAAAAAATAAAATCGACCTGTCTAAGGATTTTGGCAGCAGATGACCCAAGAATTTTGTAATTGAAATATTCTACAAATATACTGTTTTTGTTTTCAGGCGTGCAAGAAAAACTGGGAATTCTCTCGGGGGGTATCGTCTACGCCGTCTTCGATTACACAGCCCAACAACCCGACGAGTTGAGCTTCAAGGCCGGCCAACAACTGACAGTTCTTCGGAAAGGAGACGAAAACGAGCGAGAATGGTGGTGGTCACGATTAGGTGATAAGGAGGGATATGTTCCTAGAAATCTTCTTGGGGTAAGATATATTAATATTTTTTTTAGTTCCAGCCTTTAATTGTCGTTTTATTTGCAGCTCTACCCCAGGGTACCCAGGAGTGAAGAATAGTATTATACATTTTTGTATGATAATATTATATAAGTACCTTTGCCTTTTGCTAAAAGTATATTATATGTATCTACCTACATATTATATACATGAAATTTTAACAAACATTAAATACCTTTGCTCAATATATTATTATATTGTGACAGTTTGAAGGTTTTCTTTGTTAAGTTGTTGATGATAACATTTTATTCGATTAGGAATTATTACTGTTTTTATTGCTTTTAAAGTAATAAGCGTTTTAATATATTTTTGACAAATGTAAATATATAAATATGAAAAATAATTATTTACAATAAATATATTGATTACAGGGTAGTGACTTATTTAAGAACCTAATTATGTAGGCACCTACCCCCTAGGTATATTAACCACGAGATTAACAATATTTAATACTGCACTGCCCTCAAGAAATATTTGTGCCATATGTATTTTAAAAACAGGACCAAATTGTACAATTTGGTGCATCAGATGATTTTTCAGGTCCTGTATCCTAATTTTACCATATTTTTGTGTTTTCAAGCTGGTACGTATACCTTTTTTCTCAACTTTCTGACTTAGAAACATGAATCGCTCGCTAGAATAGCGACGTAGAGGAGTAAATGTAAAACGTACGTTTTAATTGGTGTAGTACCTACACTCCCTACTCCAAAAATTTAAACTTTCAAGGGATCCATTTAATAATGATTAAAACATTAAAACATGCGAGTTGGCGCGCTAACCTATGCAACCAGCTTTGACGGCCACGGCCACCCTAGATTTTCAAAAACATAGAGAAGAAATGGTGAAAAATTGAGATTTTCTGAAAACGCAATAATAACAGGTCCCTTTTTATTTTTTTGAAGCAAATATAATAATTGTACAATTACAATTCCTTTAACTTGTCTTTGCTTTTTTCAAATTTCGTTGTTTTCACAATTGCCAAAATTTCAAAAACAATAATTTAGGAAAATGTGCGCAGTTAAACCCTTGGAAAAGTTGACGTGCCTTTGCGTTTTCCAAAAAGCTCAATTTCTCACAGATTTCTTCGATGTTTATGGCTGTACTTTCCATCAAGGGAGATGCATGTTTCTAACTCAGAAAAATCGTAGATTTTAAATCCATTGAGAAAAAAGTAGGTACTTTGAAAATACGAAATTAGGGTAAACTTAAGATACCAAATTGCATATTTTCGAGCATATTTTTAATTAGATTAGCGTTGGCGTGTCACTCCTTAATCTTTACTATGTACAGCTTAGAAATATGAACATGCCCACCCAGAGCTGAATATTTAGTTGGTCGCCTAGCATTCGAATAGCAGTTAGGTAGGGGTAACTAACTTCTGCACGGTCTCTGTTGTGGCCTGGTCTATGCGACCAGGTAAATATTCAGCTCTGGGTGGGCATCTTCATGTTTCTAAGCTGTATCTACCTAGGTTTTTTAATAATCATAACTGTCATACAGTCCATGGCAATCTCTAATTGAGATCGCAATAATCTTCAATAAAATAAATAAGACAAAGAATGTCTTTTGAAGTATTGACTTTAGGTATAGGACATACTTAATAAAAAATAAAGTAATTCAACAGCCGAACCCCATGGCACAATAATAACAGGGGGTGCCATTTAAAAAAATGGAGTTTTGCATATTTGAAATTTTCCAAACTTGACACAGAATTTTTAACACCCTGTATAGTGATAATGATAGTTATCATGTTAGATGGATAGAATAGACCTTCCTTCATATTCGTACCGAATCTCAGCTCCCTAGATACAAAATTGAGTTCTCAGGATATTTTTTAAGAAACACCCGCAATGATCGAAATTTTTCAAAAAGTATTAATTATTTTAGAACAGAGCCTTAAAACATCGAAAGCCTTATGTCGATATAAAGCTATGTTATAGATGATCCAAAATATGGCATCAAAATGGTGGTGTTCCATTTAAAAAAATCAAGTTGCCATGCGTTGCAAGTGTTTTGGGACACCTGTACAGTTGAAAATATTTTTAGGACGTAGAATTGGCGGTGTTGTACATAATGGCGTTTGAATTGATTTCCCATCTGAAAGGGTTCAGAAGTTATGGACCGCCGCCGCTTTGTTGACTCACCCTGTATATGTAACAATAACAATTGAATGAATAATCATTCCAACTTAATTATTTTATTATAAAGTACCGACTGAACATTAATAAAATTTTGAAAAATCCCAGAAAACGCTTTAAGGTTGATAGATTAAAATTTAGGTGTAGCATGTCGTCATCTATGAAATTTGAAAGATGACCACCGTTTGTTTTATCATCACACGAAAGGTCTTCAAGTTTTGTTTCCAAAAATGCAATCAAATTTAGTGTCTTTTGCCAATAAATAATAAAAATTTTGAAAAACAGATTAAAGTAAACAATACAATGCAATAAACTTACACATACATCTAACTATCAAAATATTCGGACAAAGAATAAAAACACTTGTCAATCAGGTAGGACTTTAGTTTAGATTTAAATAAGTGCAACACCCCAGTTTCCACCAGTTGCTGCGGTAATTTATTAAAAATTTTTATGCAGGGGTAGGATGGCGATTTTTCGTAAAGGGCGGTGGAATGGGATGTTACACTCAGCCCTGAGCGATTTCTGGTTCCATAATCGTGGAACCTGCTATTCTTTACAAATAGATCTCTGTTGTTAAATACAAAAACGGCACATTTATATATATAAATACATGTAAAAGTCAATAGTCAATAGAGACTGTGTATTTAAAATAGGTGATAGGTTTAGCTCGTTCATCAAGTGGCTGAGGTTCTAGCCGCTTCCGGAGCTGCCCGTTTTTTTATACTAACAGCATTCGAAACCAAAATTTACATTGCAACATGAAAAAGTTTGACTCACTACCTGTGTCTTAGATTTGTCCTATACGAAATGAAAAATATGACGGTCGTTCTAAATAGACACTTCCGACAGTTATTCTAACTCCAAAATGGCGCTCCGAACCACCGCTTGTAAATTATGTGAAAAAGCTACACACAATTCTATTTTTCCAGGTATTTCACGTTGTGCTTGAAGTGTGAGATTACAAAATCACTGATAAAATTAATTTAATTGAACTATTTATCAAGTTTATTACGTAGCTAAACAAAAATTTTATAGGATCAATACAATACTAATAATTGATTGTTTCTGCCATAGGCGCCCCCCTCTAAAATTTTCAAGGGGGGCAGTGGCAGTCACGAATTGAAAATTTACCGGAAAATTTCTTTATACCTATATATTTTAACCTCCCCACTCCACTTCACCATTTAAAAAAAAAAGGAGGTTACTGCAATCACTAAAATTTTCGATTTCGAGATAAGACCGGATCTATACGTTTTGAGGTCTCAGGAACCCAAAAAAGTGGTTTTTAAAATGTGTCTGTATGTATGTACGTACGTACGTTCGTTCGTAAACACGCCACAGCCCAAACTACTCGACCGATTTGGCTGAAATTTGGTACGTGTACATGTGATAACCCAACTTAGATCTGAAAAGCTTTTGGAGCCAATCGTGCAACCTGAAATGCCATTTTGGCACATCAACTTTTAAATTTTAAATGTAAACCCCCATTTTTCACGTCTCCTTAAGAAAGGCCTTCAGATTCTGCACCCAAAGATGTATTCACTGTCAGTGCCCTTTTGACCAAAGACTAAAAATATCGAGATTTTTATCGGACTTTAAAATTGCGGTGCAGCCCAAGCCCCTGAACCGATTTGGCTGAAATTTTGCACATGTCGTCTGTATTACACGTCGAAGAGCTGAACAAATTTTGGATTCAATCAACCCACGGAAAGTGCCGTTTTGGCACATCAATTTTCAAATTTAAAACTATTCTTTGATTTAGCCATCCAAAGCAAGTTTTTGAAAGATTTATTGTCACCATCAGAAAGGTCTTCAAAATTCTGGTTTTAAACAAGACAAAATTGATTCGCAATTAGAACCCTTTGGGTGGAAAAATAGAAATTTTGTAATAATACTAAAACCACGTTAAGCCCAAACTACTGGATCAATTTGGCTGAAACTTGGTACATGGAGATTAGGTGACCCATTGAAGAGCGGAATTGGTCCACGGGAAGTGCCATTTAGGCATATCAACTTTAAAATTGTAAACACAATGCAGGGAAATCAAAGATCCACGCGAAGGGGAGGTTCCAACCGCTTCTCTGCTGCCATTTTTAAACATATTTCACCCGGGGACATTTTCCGCTCCGATTTACATTTGAATTATTCGTTAAAATGGATGAAGATGAAATCAAAATGACACCGCCTGTCTCGAGCCGTTCGTACATGCACCCTTGACGAAATGTTATCTTCCTCTGTGTGAGACCCCAGAACGACTCAAAGAAAAAATACAATTTCTCTTTAATTTGTAATTTGTACCTTTCATGTTTATGTTCCGTGCCTTCTTTATTTATTGCACTTTTTCGCTTAACATTTTTTGTTATAATAAATTATGTGTAGAATAATAATTTGCCTTTTTCTATGTTGAATTCGCCACAAATAGCTCACCCAAACAGTCAAAATTATTATTATTATCCACTTTGGAGCCGTGCCCCCTCTCAATTTCCAAGTTCCGGCGCCTATGGCTTTTGCAATACAAGCACAAAGATAATGAAAATATCTCGGAAATATGATAGCGAAAGTATAATAGGTAGATACAATTTATTTTCCATTTTCTCTCATGCAACTGGCTCCATTTAAGTGTTTTGTTCTATTGAACAAACTAACTCATTAGTTAGCGGTTCAATTACGTCATGGCAACGACAACCTATACTTTGGAAGAAGTTTCCAAACACGATGGGGAGGAATATAAACAAATTTGGATTATTTATAGAGACAGTGTTTACAACGTCACGGATTATCTCGATGAGGTAAATACTTAGCTATATACAGTTCATTCGCGAGGCTTAGCCCGATGAGCGAGCGGCTGCAGTTATCAACGCCATGACCGTCGTCTGTAACAATCGATGCTTGGTATTTCCACCAAGGCTGGCGGAACCAGGCGGAGAAGCCTATACAAAATTCAACTTTCATTTATGTATTAGGGGTACCCCAGATTAATCCACAACAAAATTCCTTTTTTTAACTTAAGATTGACTTACCCCAATGATGCATTAATTAACATAAAAGCTTGGTGTTTAATTTGCCTCCTTATGTGCGTATACTGAAAATAAAACGTAGTTCGCTATTATCCAAATTAAAAAGATAACGGTAAGCATTTCTGAAAATTTGACTCATTATCCTACCCCTCTTACCTGTTTTCCTAGTAACCCAAAATTGAATTCAGGTCTCTGTCCTAATGGACATTGTAATTACTTTACCTATTTATCGTTTCATAGAAATGCATCATGGGATTATATTGGCTTTAAATATCAGCTCATTGGGCATATAAAAATGCAGCATTTCTGAAATTTTATTTCAGTTAATTTTGAACGCAGTACCAAAATGCCTCGTAAAGTTTTAAACGTTGATGAACTGATTGTTAACTTAGTAGAATATTTTACTAAAGAGAAGGAAAATGACGGACCACTTATTTCTGTGTTGAAAGTGCATGAAAGAGTGAGTGCTGCTCTTAAAGTGAACCAAAAAACTGTTTACCGTGCAACAAAACGCAGCAGCGAAAAGGTGGATGATGGCAACCAAATAATTGCTGTCAGGGAGGAAGTTTCCGAAGCAAAGGAAAATTCAATTTCCATTTAACCGCCTTACACCTATAATTGTGTAGTGGAGAGTACAACCGTGCCACAATGACGCTTCAACGAACGTCGAACGTCCACTTTACTTTCTCCCTCAGATAAACGAGTCGGAGTGAGACATAGCGTGCGACAAGATTAGGGCGCTACGCTCAAACTTTGTCGGTCTACGTGCAACAATGCGGACAGAGACGGCTTTCAAGACGTATGTGTTTTATAACCAGTTACGATCGGGCTAAGTCTCGCGAATGAACTGTATACACTTTCTGACAAGTCCAATATTAATGCCAGAATGGCTATTACCCACTCACATAATGTACTTATGAAAATGTTTCAATCAAAAATTTTGTAGCATCCAGGTGGGGAGGATCTAATACTCGAACACGCCGGAAAAGATGCCACTAAATTCTTCGATGAATTTGGACACTCCAGCGATGCAAAGAAGTTGTTAAAAAAACATAAAATCGGTGAACTAGCAGAGGTTAGTACCTATACCTAATATATTGAGCGCGAAGTAACAATAAATTATTTGTAGGAAGATAAACGAAAGAAGCAAGCGAAGCAGAACATTGTCGAGGAAAGTGTGGACAAAGAGGACAGACGGTAACAAATTATTGTTAATTCAAAATTTCATTTTCTTCTTTTTAGGAGTTTCTGCTCTTATCTTACCTGTGGTCTATGCGGATGATAGTTCTTGTTTGAAAGCTGATTGGCACGGCATTTATTTAAGCAATAAATCAATATAGTAGTAAAACTGGTATTTTAATTTACCTCCACTTTATGATCATCAAGAAATTTGTTATTGTCAAACAGTAAATCTGCATTTTTTTTTGCCTTGTTAAACAAATAACTATTCTTTATGATTTTTATAGTTATGCCCAATTCTCTGGTCAACAGCGGAGAGCTAACTTCTATAAAATTAGCTGAATCTTACTTTGTTTGTGACTTTAAAATATGATACTAGAGGCGTCTAAATCGTAAGTTTGTTCTGGTACTAAAGCAACTAGAAAAAAAATGCTGTTATTTGAAAAAGACTGAAATTCCACCATCAATCACACACTTTATATAGGATGTCCTCGAATTCGAAATTTATGAACATATTTTTTGGCGAAAAATAAAATTCCTAAGGGGAGCTGCAGTCCCCTAAATGTAGGGGTTATGTTTGATTTACGACGAGAACCCGGATATTCTTGATGCCTACTAGCCTACTGTTAAATTATCTATTTCAAACTTTTTGCAAAATTTTTTCGATGCGGAACTTCGATCGCCGTAGCTTCGATTATAAGAACAAAGAGGTTCGTTGTGGTTTAAGTAATATCATAAGACTGAACTTGTTTTCACAGGTTTCAGTGATTGGAAACAGTTTTTAACCACATTTATGATAATCGAAGCTATGGATTTTGCCGAAAATTCCATTTTAAAAATTTGATCCAATTAAGAACGAGGATTTAAATTTTTACGTCGGATTCCGGCCAATCAAGAGAAATTTATATCGGAAATGTTTCTGTCAGGTTCCTACTGTCAAGATTTTCGGTCTAGGACATTAGAGCGCGGCCGTTAGAGCGCAGGGACACTAGAGCGCAGGGACATTAGAGCGCGGTGGTGTGTTTTCGCCTATTTAGGTAGATGATGTTTGGGTAACATGAGTAATAGGTATACTTATAGGTAAAAGCAATTAAATTTTATTGATGACTTCCTGCTTAAAACGTCCCTCCGTGGCTTGCAAATCGGATTAGTTTAAAGCACGTTCAAAGTATTCCTTTAATGGGGAAGGGGGAGCAGAGACAAACAAATTTGGATAATTTCCTTACTTGGAAGGACATTTTTGTTCAAGCAGGATACATGATTTCGATATCGACATAAATTATCTGAATTTTTGAGAGCACTGCATGTAACAGCCCAGAAAAACTAATCGCCTAATGGTGCCTACCTACGTCATATGCTTTGTTTTTCAAAAAAAATTAGACTGCAATTTTTACGATACAAGGACGCCAAGAAAATAAAAATTAATTAAACAATGGGAGTAAAGAGCGCTAACCGGCAAAAAACTGCTTCTCACCCAAATGCATAGCAAAAAATGCAGCAGAGAAGCGGCTGGAACCTCCCCATCGCGTGGATCTTTGTATTCTGTGTAAATGGTAGTCAATTCAACAGAATTTTTTTTGTGCTTATCATCTGTGACTAATTTCGCAATTTTCTGACAAATACCGACATCACTTCGGACATCACCCATCGCATTTGACAATATGTTACTTTTAAGGTTAACAGTTTGCCACCCTTTTGACAATAACTGATACTTTATGTCATCCACTGTCAGCCTGCTCCCTTTTAATGAAAATGATTTTTTTCTCTATTTTCCACTAAAATGGCAGAAACTTGAATACATTTTTAGAACCAGAATTTGATCGTCTTTCTAATGGCGACGTAAAAAAGGAGGCCTTGTGTTTAAAATTTAAAGTTGATATGCTTAAATGGCACTTCCTGTGGACCAATTGCTTCCAAAAGCCTTTCAGGTCTTCAACGGGTCACTCAATCTCCATGTAGCAAATTTCAGCCAAATCGATTCACTAATTTGGGCTATAATGTATTTTTAGTGTTATTACAAAATTTCGATTTTTTGACCCAAAGAGCACTAAATGCGAACGAATTTTGTCTTATTTAAAACCAGAATTTGAATACCTTTTTGATGGTGACAATGAATCTTTCAAAAACTTGTTTTGGATGGTTAAATGAGTGAATGAGGAAATAATTTTAATTTTGGAAATTGGTGTGCCAAAACGGCACTTTCCGTGAGTCGATTGAATTCAAAATTTGTTCAGCTCTTTGACGTGTAATACAATCCCCATGTGCAAAATTTCAGCCAAATCGGTTCAGGGGTTTGGGCTGTACAGCGATTTTAAAGTCCGATAAAAATCAATTTTTTTTAAATTTTTGGTCAAAAGGGCACTAAGAATGAATACATTTTTGGAAGCAGAATTTGAAGGTCTTCCTTATGGTGACGTGAAAAATGGGGGTTTGCATTTAAAATTTAAAAGTTGAGGTGCCAAAATGGCATTTCTAGTTGCACGATTGGCTCCAAAAGCTTTTCAGATCTAAGTTGGGTTATCACATGCACACGTACCAAGTTTCAGCTAAATCTGTCGAGTAGTTTGGGCTGTGGCGTGTTTACGAACGTACGAACGTACGTACGTACGTACATACATACAGACACATTTTAAAAACCACTTTTTTGGGCTCCTGAGACCTCAAAACGTATAGATCCGGTCTTATCTCGAATTCGAAAATTTTAGTGATTGCAGTAACCTCCCTTTTTTTTAAATGGTGAAGTGGAGTGGGGAGGTTAAAAATGCAGCAGAGAAGCGGCTGGAACCTCCCCATCGCGTGGATCTTTGTATTCTGTGTAAATGGTAGTCAATTCAACAGAATTTTTTTTGTGCTTATCATCTGTGACTAATTTCGCAATTTTCTGACAAATACCGACATCACTTCGGACATCACCCATCGCATTTGACAATATGTTACTTTTAAGGTTAACAGTTTGCCACCCTTTTGACAATAACTGATACTTTATGTCATCCACTGTCAGCCTGCTCCCTTTTAATGAAAATGATTTTTTTCTCTATTTTCCACTAAAATGGCAGAAACTTGAATACATTTTTAGAACCAGAATTTGATCGTCTTTCTAATGGCGACGTAAAAAAGGAGGCCTTGTGTTTAAAATTTAAAGTTGATATGCTTAAATGGCACTTCCTGTGGACCAATTGCTTCCAAAAGCCTTTCAGGTCTTCAACGGGTCACTCAATCTCCATGTAGCAAATTTCAGCCAAATCGATTCACTAATTTGGGCTATAATGTATTTTTAGTGTTATTACAAAATTTCGATTTTTTGACCCAAAGAGCACTAAATGCGAACGAATTTTGTCTTATTTAAAACCAGAATTTGAAGACCTTTCTGATGGTGACAATAAATCTTTCAAAAACTTGTTTTGGATGGTTAAATGAGTGAATAATTTTACAGTTGGAAATTGGTGTGCCAAAACGGCACTTTCCGTGGGCCGATTGAATCCAAAGTTTGTTCAGCTCTTCGACGTGCAATACAATCTCCATGTGCAAAATTTCAGCCAAATCGATTCAGGGGCTTGGGCTGTACCGCGATTTGAAAGTCCGATAAAATTCAATTTTTTTTTAATTTTTGGTCAGAGTGAATACATTTTTAGAGGCAGAATTTGAAGGCCTTTCCTATAGTGACGTGAAAAATGGGAGTTTGCATTTAAAATTTAAAAGTTGATGGTCCAAAATGGCATTTCTAGTTGCACGATTGGCTCCAAAAGCTTTTCAGATCTAAGTTGGGCTATGAGATGCCTACGCACCAAATTTCAGGCAAATCGGTCTAGTAGTTTTGGCTGTGGCGTGTTTACAAACGTACGCACGTACGTACGTACGCACATACACACAGACACATTTTTAAAACCACTTTTTGGGTTCCTGAGACCTCGAAACGTGAAGATCTGGTGCTATCTCAAATTCGAAAATTTTAGTGATTGCACTAACCTCCCTTTTTTATAAGTGGTGAAGTGGATTGGGGAGGTTAAAACCTTTTTTTTTGAGAATCGAAGTGTCATAAACTTTATAGTAATAATTATTATAAAATTATAAGTATCTACCGAGAAAAGCAGATATTTAATTTTCGCAACATCATCTACCTAAATAGGCAAAAACACACCACCGCGCTCTAATGTCCCTGCGCTCTAGTGTCCCTGCGCTCGAATGTCCCTGCGCTCTAGTGTCCCTGCGCTCTAACGGCCGCGCTCTAATGTCCCTTCCCGCAAGATTTTGTACTTAAGTGAAATTTTCTCGCTGAATACCACTCCACTCGTAATCCCTAAAATTTCCGGAAATTTATTTTTGACGTTTACTCCAGATTTTTTGCCGCGGAAATCATCAGACTCGTGATGGCAAAAAATCTGTCGTACCTAAATGTCAAAGAATCTCCGAAAATTTTGGTGTCACTCGTGGTATTTGTACCTATACGATAATCTGGAGTATGTACAGGATCTTTTTTTATTATTGTCCCACTTTTAAATTGTCATATCTCCTTTATTAGTTGAGATATTCGCCTGAAATAAAAACAGGATGGTAGACCGTACTCCCAAGTCTTGTTCTGGACCTTACTCCCAGCGATCACCTTCGGATCTTAGCGGTGTGAATGCAACTTGCTTTTTTTTAAACGGAACACCCGGTATATTCTTACACGGATCTATAGAGAACTTTGTTCTGATTTTAATTTATATAGGGTAGTTGATATCTGGGGTTGATAGTTTTCGAGAAAAAAATTCGTGAAATAAATTGTTTTTATAACTTATGGCTATGTAGTGAAGGCCTGAGTATTCTAAGAAAATTGTAACCTTCTTTAGTATCATAGTAACAAAGTAGGTAACTGATTTATTCACCTTAAAACATTATAAATTAAAAATTTCAAAATGATTGCCATTTTCATTTAGACATTCTGGGAGATTCTAATGGGCCGATTATTTCAAATTTTTTTTTTCTCGAAAACTATCAATCCGAGATATCAACTACCCTATATCAATGAAATCAGAAGAAAATTCTCTATCGATCCGTGCAAGAATATACCGGGTGTCCCATTAAAAAAAAAGCAAGTTGCATCCACAGCGCTTAAGATCCAACGGTGATGGCTGAGAATAACTTCCAGAACAAAACTTGTGTTTACGGTCTAAAAACCTGTTTTTATTTCAGGCAAATAGCTCAAGTAATAAAGGAGATATTCCAATTTAAAAGTGGGACAATAATAAAAAAAGACCCTGTACATGCTTGCAATAGGTTTAATTTTTCTCAAAAACTAAGCTTCGCATGAAAAAAATGGAAGAGGCAAAGAAGTTCGCTTTTTAAATAGGCGTATTGAAATTCGAACCGAATAAATTTTCTAAGGAATTAACAAAAAGTTTGGAAGAAATTAACTTCGTGGTAAGCACGAATATCGGTGATCTCGTCGTCAGATTTTGGTAAAATTGCAGGGGATTATTTGGTCCAATAAGCTAAGTAAGTGACCCAAATTTAGTTACCGTAGCTTTAAACGGTTCAGAAGTTATCCGCAAATAACTGAAACATACCCTACGTTTAGGGGGTTGCAGCTCTCTTAGGAAGCTGAAATCGAAAAATTAACCTCCCCACAACCAATATAAAAATGGGAGGTTACTGCAATCAGTCCAAAATTCGAAATTGAGATAACACCAGATCTTTACGTTTCAAGGTCTCAGGATCACGAAAAAGTGGTTTTTAAAAAATGTCTGTGTGTATGTACGTATGTGAGCACGATTTCTCGGAAACTACCGAACGGATTTTAGTGAAATTTGGTATGCAGGTTAGTGTTGGCCTTCTGGTGAGCCCAGTTAATTTTGTTGCGAATCCGAAGAAGCCAAGTGCCTTTTAGGCATGTAAACTATGAAATTTGACTGATGAACACTAATTTTTCTTAACAGCGCATGAAAGGTCTTGAAATTCTGTATCTGAAAGTGTACTCACACTTAGCGCCTTTTTGGCATAAAATCGAAAAATTCGAAGTATTGAGGAAACATTCAATAACACGCTACAGCCCAAACTGCTGGATCGATTTGGCTGAAATTTGGTAGGTAGAGATACCGTCACCCGCCGAAGAACTGATTTAATTCTGGTGGCAATCCGAGGGCGGCAAGTGCCATTTTGGCATATCAACTTTGAAATTTCAATAATGAACTCCTATTTTCTCTATCAGCACATGAAAAGTCTTCAAATTTAGTTTTCAAAATTGTACTCAACCTTAATGCCCTTTTGGCAAAAGATCGTAAAATTCAGAAAACTCACAGAAAACACATTTGGTTTGGTGGAGTAAAACTTAGGCATAGTAAATAGTAAAATTTAAGTGATATTAGTGATAGGATTGGATCATTCACCAAGTGGGGAGGTTTCAGCCGCTTCCGTAGCTGCCCATTTTTTTATAGGCATTTTTAATTTTATTTTTGACCAGAGAATACGCCCATCAATTTTCGTGGTAGAATTCGAGGACACTTTGTATAGGGGAGACTAGGGAGCCCTGGTACTATGGGAGGCGTGATACATCTTCAAATTTACCGCAAAAACCGGTCCACGATTGGAATACCCGGCAACAATGGCATACTTACTTGCATATGGTTCAAACATTCTGAGTTATCTTGATTTCATTCGCCACGAAGTTAGGAGGACAGAGTCAACAAATTTGTTTTCGATTAAAGTTAAGGCAGGCCTAAGTATGCAACCTGCAGGACTTTAGTAAATCTATCTCTGTCTGACATAGTACATACTACATACTTAGGTGTTCGATTTAAATAATTCTCATCAGTGAACTCTTTTCCCATGAAAAGGTACTCTTTCTTGCAACGTTTCATTAGGCATAGGCAGTGAACTCTTCATTAGGTAATAAAACAATAAACAGATCAAAAACGTGTATTTCGATTACTTTAATGCAGGTTAGTAAAAATTGTTTAGGTAACAAGAACAAATAATAAAGAGGCTACAATAATAATTACGAGGTGCACTTTAAACTAGACTTAGACGGGTTCCAGTTATCTCTTTTTATCTCCGTTATCCATCTTTTCTGGGCCATCAATCTACCAAAAAATGCAACTTGCGCCAATGATGAACAACTAAATATTAATAAAATTGTTTACGTAATAATGATATTACAGGCTCATGGTACATCCCCTTCCTTTCCCCTTATCTTTTGGAGTAAAATATTTAAATTTGGAACATCGAATGTAGGTACCTACAGTCGAGAAAGAAGTCATGCACTCGTGTTTTGAGCGTTACGTACAGAATTTGCTACACCACCTTCGATAGTGGTGATTTCTATCTGATATTAGTACCGGCACCAGTTGGGGGTTGTGTTGGTAGCTCAAGGAACTTCGGACAGTGTGCAGGTAATTAAAGAGTTATCCGGCCAACAGATCAACAAAAAGTGCATTATTTAGTTCCTCGACTGTACTAATCAAAATCCGCTTTCTTGTGTAATAACCAAATTTTTTTAGTTCCGGTTTCACGGGAAGTGGCATCAACTTTTTATTTTCAAATAGAGCGTGCTGTATATCACAACATTTCTCCTGTGATCCAGCCATGATTGTGACTTTTTTTGCTCTTTTTGGTTCATTCTCTTTGTTCCTTCTTTCGCGATACTGTTATTTTGAGGAATTTTGATTAAGCTATTTGTTGTAGGTAATTGGTTACTTCATCAAACGAAAATATATCCTTTTTCTTTCATGATGTAATACAAATATCAAACTTATTGCCTTTTAATTCTTGTATCATGCAAATTTGTGCATCCTAATGCTACACAGGACGTAACCATTAGGAATAAAATATCCAATTTTGATGAAAATTATAATTTTCCGATGACAACACACTCTGCAAGTGTGACGTCACTCGGACATTTCCATACTTCACTGGAGTCTATTGAAATTCCAGCCTTAGCGGTTTTTCAGTTTGTAAAATTCGTGCTCTTTTTTATTTCAGTAAGTTTTCACGTTTCTAATATGTTAGGTAATATACAGGGTGTCCCGAAATTAGTGGGCAAAACTTTACCAGTAGATTCTTCTATGAAAAATATGAAAATAAGTCCCTATGAACATGTTTTGTTCTAAATATCTTCAAAACGGTTGAAGGTAGCAACGTGAAGTTTGGTATCTTTACGCCTTTGATGCTGAATTTGCTACGGTGGAGGAGATTTTAAAATTTTGATCATAAGCGTCTCGTACAGGAGGGGCTTAGAACTAAAACTCAAACATTTTTATAAGTAGTTTTTTCTCAAATTTAATTCCAGAATCTGAGGTTTTCTAAGTAAAAATGGTACTCTTGTTTGACATCGATAGAATGGGCAAATTCGAAAAAGATGGCTTTTCATTGCATCAGTAAAGATACCAAATTTCATGTTGCTATCTTTAACCGTTTTGAAGATATTTAGAAAAAAACACTTTCAATGTGGCCCATTTAAGGGGCCTTAGCTCCCATTAGGACTTATTTTTCCACATAATGTTCATAGGGAGTGTTTTTCATACTTTTCATAGAAGAATCTACTAGTAAAGTTTTGGCCACTAATTTCGGGACACCTGTATAGTATAATCCAGGGCGTTTCAAAGCTCGCGCACTTCGGGCCTGAGGCGTTGCAGAGTAGCCTAAGGGAAAAAATAAACTGCTTGAGATTATTTTATTTGAGCCCCCATTACAGAGGTTTAACCCCCTGAAAGGCCAAAATGAACACGTAGATTTCTCTAAAATAAATTATCCAATTGATTTGTTTATCAGTGTTTATGATGCACTGCATGAACGTGACGCATAATAATTACTGACAAAATTCGGGTAATATTTCGAATTTTTGCAGTTATTCGAGGAGTTATTAATGTCCAATTTTCTGCAAATTGGACAAAAACCATAATATGGCAACCTAGCTTAATGATATTTCGAATATTGTTTGTTACCTTGGGTAAGTATAAATATCAATGTAAAAGATGTAACATGTTGCCAGATTTCCTTGTCTTTGCAACATTCATCTCTGTGGTGGTGCCTCTAAGAAAAAATTTACTATCACTTTTATGCTTCATTCATGATCGTCCTCAACACCTTGGGCCCAAAGTGCGCCAGTTTTGAGACACCGTGTATAATACTAGATATATTTTTTGCAGTGAAGTGAAACATTAAATTTCTTATTTGAGCTAAGTTACAACATTAATGATCTTCATTGCTAATAGTGAGTCAAAATAATGCAGAAAATGTGTAAAGGGGTGTATGGATTAGCACTTGGATATGGGCTAAAATGGGCAAAATACCGTACATGCCATTTTGGCAAATGATACTCTAGAACACATAAGGAAACTATGCACAAAAAATCACGTGCGCGGTATTTTGAAAACACTGAAAATAAGACAAAATTAAACATTTATTTTTATTCTTCATTGAAATTTATTTTCAACTTGACGCAAATGCAGTAGGTAACGCTATAAACTTCAATACCCTCTATGGGTTTTCTTCTTCATTGTACCCTATTTTCATTCTTTTTTTTGTTAATATGACTTTGCCGGTGTAAAAGAGATATAATATTTCATTTAACCTGATATTTGGCTAGGGTTGCCAACCGTCCCGATTTAGGCGGGATTGTCCCGATTCCTTATAATGAGTCCCGCGTCCCGCCTAGTGCTGAATTTGTCCCGATTTTTGGACTTGCTTTCTGACGTTTCCCTTTCCCTTTATTTTCCTTAATTTTTATTGAAAACCAGGGTTTAAAACGCATGTCAAATGACGTACATGCAACCAAATTTACACTAACTTATTTGTAGTGTCTAGTGTCAGAACAGTCCTGCGAGTAGTGCCTTACCATTTGCCTTACAAAACGTCGGGTCCATTCTGTCAATCATCTTCCATCTTCGTTGCAAGCGTTAAAATCGCAAGGTAATCTTGTGTCTATCTCTTATTTCGGTGCACTGCCAGCGACAACCCAAGTGTTTTTTTTATTTCGCAATGAGAATGAAATGAATTGATTTTGATCTGAATTTGGACTGAAAATACTGAAAAACAGGTTTGAGAAGGGGGTGGCAGAAAATTTTCGCGGGGGGGGGGGGGGTGGCCCCCCGCAACCCCCATTTAAGCTGCGCCCTTCGCGCACAGACACGCAAATTAAGTATTCTTCTCACTCCCCTGTCCCGCTTACTGTTTTGAAAAATATGGCAACCCTATATTTGGCCCAAAATCGTGGCTTATCCTATACACTTCTTTTGTTGATCAGTAATTCATATACGACTTTAACGTAGGTAACCAACATTTCACAAAAAATGGTAGTTTTGTATTTTTGGTTGCGTAATATAGTGCAGTGCAGTAGGAATAACACGCTCCGCTCTCATTTGCCGTATGATTCGCGAATCCTACGGCCGCAGGAACCAATCAGCGTTCATCGATTAGGATGATTATACTAGTTAAAATTTTTTTAAATACAAATTTAATTCAAAAAGTACGATAATAAATTGTCATTTGAAGATCTGGCATCGATGAGGGGGCGCCACCTCCAAGCGTTTACAAAGGGACAAGGATAATAAGAAAACCGATTCTGTACAATTAATTGACATTTTATTACAAATAACTTTGAAATTTACAAAAATATTTAGGTGTATTAATTGTAACTTAACCACTTAAAAGAACAAAACGTTAAAATATGATATAGGTGAAGGCATTCGGTGCTAAAACAATCACGTGTCAAAGTCTCTTCATAAAAAATGGACGTCCATAATTGAGCTCATACAACAAACTAATGTGAAATGCACATTGGTCCTAAACTAATATACAAAAAATCTTATTGTATGGTTACATCGTTCGAAGGCAAGATTCAGAATTGTCATTCGTGCCAGATTTTAAGTACAAAACCGAACAACAACGCACAGCTGGCAGGAGAAACAATTTCCAATAACTACCTATTAGCTGCTCCACGCATGATATTGTCTCGATTTCCGTTGGTCAACTTGATATGACGCATGCGCACACACGTTCACGCGATGTGATTGGTGTAGTGCTTTAACATCGTGCCGCGAATTTCGAGTTTTTCACTAAAGTAAAATCACAGTCCTGAATAAAATTTGGAGGTGTCGATATTGTTTAAAATGTATTTGCAGGAAATGTACAGTAAGATCTCGCCAGTACCCGATCTGCTAGAGATAAATTCTCACCAGACAGATCAGATATACGAGAGCAGAACGCTAGTAAATAACTTGTGTGCAAAACTGATAAATCGCTCGGAAGAATTGCACGTGGATGTATGTAGAAATGATGAAAAACAAGTGTAAAATGAGGAAACGTAAATAATCTTGTTCGACTAGATGGCTGCGACCGGTTTCTCCCGGAAAATTGCCGCTTTCATAGAAACCCTGCAACATTTTTTCTTTTTCTTCCCACCTGCTGAACAGCCATTTGGTGAGACTTTCCGTGTCCTGCGGTAAGTCTTTGCAGGGATAAAGGCGGTAAAACAAGGTCGTCCTGCACGCCGGACGATGTCCAAACACGATTGTGGCGAGGTCTATGGGCTCACCTTTGGGATATGCTATCGTTATGTCAAGAATCCATTCTACCGATGCTTTTGTTCCTACTTCTGAAACGCAATTTTACAAGTCCTAATCTTCACAGTTCACACAGCTCTTGCTTTAGGTATAAATAATGGTTTGTCGTCACTCGGGCATTTCCGACTAATAATCAAAAATTTTCGGTAATGTGAATAAAACTATTATTAATTGTAATTGCGGTAGGCACTTGGTGAAACATTTTTTAAAACGTAAAATTCAAAAACACTTGTTTTTAAATATTTCACAATAATAATACTGAATAATACTGAATAAGAGCTTATTCACAACCACTTTACGTACGAAATGTAACAAACTTTAACAATGGTCAACAATTATTCATTACAGCTTATGACTTTTCTAGCTATTGTTGACGATTGTCAAACTTTGTTATGTCACGTACGTAAAGTGGTTGTGAATGAGGTTTTAAACTGTCAAGCGACCGCTTTAACCTCGACTCGATTTTTTTTGAAGAGTCGAGTAGGGATTATCCAATCGCAAAATGACGTTACGTCTTTCAGCATCACAGAACAGTTGACATATTCAGGCTAACTGACGAAAACCATTCGTTTGAAAATGTAAAATTTAGGATATTATGGTCCTCGTTATGTTCCAATATTATTTTCATTCGAGGACGATTTGGTGCCCCAAATTTTAGGTTGGCCGTTAATTTCCTGAAAAACGGGTAATAATGGAACTTGGATAGGAAATTTTATGGTAATAAATCCATCGTATCAAGTGATTTGATTTGTAGTGGTTTGTTTGATCCTAACAAGAAGTTACTTTCTGCATAAGAAATGACACTTCACGGAGAACGACCAACCTTAAGTTGGTCGTTCAGGTTGATAATACACGTCTTCAGTTTTCCGAATAAAGAGAGTGTCAATACAGCGTCTAATGTGTTAACAAGTTTCCAACGAAACGCACAGGTAAAAAAGATCTCATTGGGTAAAAATCAGATGTGACAGACATCCAGCCAATGAGTGAGCACGCTAAAGAACCAACATGAGAACGTCCATTGGTTAACCTTCTTCATCAAATTACAGTTCCAACATTCATAAAATTTCAGAAGTTATAGAATATTGGAACGGCTAACCAGTGTTTTGGTCAACCAAGTCAATTCATGGAACGTAATCCTTAATTATCAGGAGAATTGTTTTCCTATGGCATGTGGTGCGGCTTTAGCTATAATTTAATGTATAAATCATCGCCTCATTATGCGTTGGGTTTCCCTTGACACAACAATTTAATGAATATGTCATATCGGGAGGCTTGATATATGTTTCTGTTACGGAGATTTTAAGGAGTAACGTATATTTTAATACAACTAAAAAGCCGGGCAGGTACTTTGTTCATCCTGACTTTTTCGATTAAGATTTGCAAGATTTGTAGATGGTAGGTAGGTACTGACAGGAGTCACAACAAAATTGTAGTTTTCTGTAAAATTTGAAAAATATGATAATGTTAATAACAACATAATGGACGTTTTCAGTTTTACCTGAGCGGCGCGCGCATGTTGGTTGTCGAACACACTCACTCATTGGCTGGATGTCTGTCACAGCTGATTTTTACTCAATGAGATATTTTTTATCTGTGTGTTTCGTTGGCAACTTAGAAACCAACCTGTGCGTGCATTATATTCTTATGCATGTTGACACATTAGACGCTGCATTGATATCCTCTTTATCTGACAAGCTGAAGGCGTGTATTCCGTACACTTTTTCAATGTTATTGATTTTACAACATTTGGTTATTTTGATTTTTTGCCGTGTATCATACTTCCCCCGCTGTGGGAAGGCTGGTACAATTTGCATTTTTTTTTAAACCTTCATATCTCTAATTTATACTATTAACTAATCCATTTTAACTGTCAGTTTAAGAATTTAAATATATGGGCTTCTGAACGAAAACTAAATAGTAATTACTCTAAATTTTTGGATTAAGCATTAGGTGTATCAACCGTCCCTAGTCTCCCCTACTACTAAACTTTAGGCCACAGTAACAATAAAATATTCCCAACTTCCCACCAGAAATGTCCGCCATCTTTGTTATTTTAAAAAGTCTACGTTTTTGAATTAATAATAGGAAATTTTTGCGAGCAAACTGTGGGGACCCTCTACTGAATGTTTATTAGGCTGTGACTGAACACGTAAACACATCTAAACAATTTGCTCGCAAAAATTCCCTTTTTGTCTACCGAATTGTCACTGTTGTTGGAATTAATTTATTTGTGCGATTTAAAAAAAATTATTCCAGCAAGCTTTGGACCAAAAATCAGTAACAGTTCGTTCTACACCTTCAAAAATTTGTTTTAAGCTGATTTTGAAAAATTTGCGAGCGTCGAATCAATCGACAACATAAGTTGTAATTTGTTTTTTCTACAAACATTGGCCGGTATGAATAAACGGTAACAAAACTTTTGCTCATAGCTCTATCCTTTTCTCGTGCACGAAAAACTTATATTTACTTCCTTTATTACTTCAAGTATGAGCATCTTGTAAAACTTTATTCATTCCACCCACTATTAAAAACAGTTGTTTTATAGCTATTAACATACCTAGGAATGTTATGACTATCATAACAGACGCAGATGTCAATTGAAATCCGAGCTCGGAGAGCGAGGATTTTAAGACATCTAAGTCTGTTATGATTCATAACATCCGAGGTTTGTTCAATAGTTTATCGGTTTAAAGCGATTAAAGTCAAAATTAAAAAAATGTTGCGTGAATTCGCGTCATTTTGACAATCGAGATGACAGCATTTGAATGGGGTCATTGTTGTCATGAATGGTTAATGGGCTTGTTGTCTAGAAACCATTAGATAACGTTATGATCTGCTTACCAGCCTATTTTTATGCATGTTAAGAACGCTTTAATCGCCTGAAACCGGTAAACGTTTGTTAGTTGACAATTGTTAAAAATGACATTTTATGATAGCAGTATTAAAAGTCATTTACTTTTAACATTTATGTTAAAAGTGATTTACTTTTACCACTCTGTGTTAAAAGTGACAATTAAACAAGCCCCGGCCACAAATTGTCACTATACCTTAGTTATAGCGAATTTCGTGGACGTTTTCAACTAATAATATGAAAACTTTTGCTTTTAATCGTGTTTGTAGAAAAAATAGTGTATGATATGCGTGTTAAAAGTGATTTTATTTTGATCGAAGGGATGAGCCACTCCGCTGCGCGTCGTGTCCCAAACTTCCCTTCTCACAAAATAAAATACCACTTTTAACACTTATATCATAAATAACTATTTCTATTTGTACATTGTACATGTATTCAGCAACTGTGAAAGAATGAAGTGTCCAACCTTTCCTAAAAATTGCCAGAAACACGAATTTTCGAAAAATCGGATAGTCTTTTTGAACATTTCTTCTTTTCTAGAGCTCCTAAAGTTACATTGTTTAAACCATAAAACGCGTAAATTTTTAATAGCTTTGAAAATAGGTATAGGGAATGCCAATAACAATCTAAAATTTTGCATTTTTTGGCTACATAAAATTGTGGTACTCGAATTTGGAAAAACTGAGTTGTGGACAATTTCTTCCCGCCATTTTTGAAAATTAATTTCCGCCATATTGTTAACGTCAACAAGAACAACTGAGTAATCAAAAGAAAGCTCAAACCTTCTAGTTTCAAATCTCCCAGTTTGGTTCCTTAATCTTTAACCGTTCGGAAGATATAAATTTTTTTATTGCGGATTGCACATCAATTTTTTGATGCATATTTTGACATAGGTATGTCAAAAACGGTGACAGTTAGCTAGGCAAAACGTGAGCGCGATAAACTCACAATTAAAGACGAATCCGAATCCAAAATTAAAACGAAGGCTTTCCATTTAAAATAACAAAGATGGCGGCCACTTGCGGTAAAACCGGAAGTGCTGGGGGGTTGGAAATATTTTATTTTTGGTGTGGTGGGCGATTATGGTACAGTACCAAATTTCAAAGTTGTACTACAAGTGGAACCCGAAAAGTTTCTAATGAACGGTCTTCGTGTATATGAGCGATTATGATAGCCATTATTCACGAGGACGGCGTTTGAGCCCACGAGGCTTGCCGAGTGGCGCAAGTCATCCGAGTGAATATTGGCCATAATCGCGAGTATAATACTACGCTTTTTCCACTCTAAATAAATATTTGCAAGTTATTTTTCTTTACTAGAACACTTGTCATTTTGACAATTCAGTCAACTCCTGTCAAATGTCCGCCGCAGAAGTAGCGATGAGAGTCATTTGAAATTTCATTGTCGAAAACAAGTGAATTATAAATTTTCTATTGTATGATTGGCTGAGAGCAGTGAATTATGAATCCATAATTCACTGTCACTAATTATTTGAAAAAACTATAATAATCCCAATATTATTCAATGAGTGTGTAATGAATTTTATTGCTCCCTAGGCTACGGCTACGGCTCGTACCATAAATCATCCGAGGGAGCAATAATCATTACACACGATGCTTTATCCACGGGTTCTAAAGCGAAAAAACCTCTCACCCATTGTATAATGAGTCCATTCTGCAACACCCGTGGATAAATGTTATTTTTGGTTTATCGGAATCTTACTTTTTTGTTGGTTTGATTTGTTTATCCAAACGAACCGAAAAAAGAACCAAGAAACTTTGTAAAATGTCACAATGACAGTACGAATGGAAGTAACCAACACATAGAGTTGGCGTGGCGTACGTTTTGGTTCTCACCAGCTTCATTTCAAGTCGCTTACGTATAGCTGGTGGAAACAATATTTGGGAGAACCTAAAAGCCGCCTCATTACGAGGGTTATAACTGTAGCAATTATGCCCCGCAGCGTGGACAACTTCGGTGGAAAAATGCACTATCACTACAAACACCCAACTACACTGAAAATCAAGTGTTTCGGTGTAGTGGGGTGTTTCCAGTGATACTCCATCAACTCTCCCTTAAATAGGGGCTATTTCGATAATTGCAGACGACCCACTACTGGCAACATCTCGCTATCATTGTCATTAGCATAGAGACGGTTTGGGTTTGTCCACGCAGCGGGGCGTCATTGTCACAGTTACAACCCTCGCAATGAGGCGGCTTTTAGGGTCTCCCAAATATTGTTTCCACCAGCTTGCGGAGGCTTTTATCATGACAGATGACAACAGCTGACGTGCGCATAATAACGTCAGCAGTCTTCAACACACGGAAATTAGTTTTTCCGAGAATGACCAACCATTATCTATTAAACTAAATCATAAGAAACAGCTACCAACCTAACGAATTGACTGAATTATTATTGGCCACCGATTTAGGTCCGACCACTTCCATGATCGTGTGCAAGGCACCCACTCGTGGTAATGACACGTTGTGTAACAACGGCAGACCGTTCTTTTGGGCGTACCTATGCGAAACGGATTTTCGTTTCCGCAGGAAGCCGCCTTCGGGAAACAGGACCATCCACTTCCTGTTCCAGGGCACGTAAGACTCCATCAGGTGTTTTATGAGGCTTTGCAAGGATTTATCTCTTTTATCTTTGCCCTTAAAAATTAAATGGTTAGGTATTAAATCGATTGTCCGGTTTGCAATAATTAAATATAGCAAAATTGAAATTAGCCAAACAGCACTGATATTTGTTGAAAACGGTTTGTTGACCGTTACTTTCACTTTTTAAGAATCAAGTTTTTTCAGGTAAACACGCAGCAGAGGAAAAAAATAGACGGAAAAACAACTAACAACAAACAAAAAATTGTAAAATAGTAGTTCATTTCAGGCTAAAACTGAGAGTTCTCGCATTCTGTCCTCTATAGCACAGGTTTTGTAAATATTGTCAAGGAATTAAAGGTTTCTAGAATTCCTTTTTCTGCCCGATTTGAGTGCTTACTTAATTTTACTTTGATAGTTTCATTTACTTAAATTTCTGTCAATGTCAAAAACACAAAACGATAAGCTTTTAAGAACAAGTATCTAACTGTAAGACATTGTACTCTTTAAATAGTCCCATGAATAGAATTATCGATATGATGATAACAATTACTGTAAATCTGTAATTTCTCAGATTTTACTAGCGTCAGATTCAGAAGTTTAAGGGCTGATTGCATAAAAAATAACCCCTGTCTTAAATTTAATTTTATTATTGTTTTTTTATGCAATCCGCCCAGGCAAAATAGGAAAAATAGAGGAATTAAAACATGTAGTTCCAAAGTTTCAGGAATGTGTAGGGGTAGGTACCCTGAACAACGTAAAATAAAGTCCCATCGATTTTCGGGTCCACGGGTGGTGGGGGGTTTAAAGGTCCCTTTTTTCAGTTTTTCGCTGATAACTCGAAAACGGTGCGTCGCACAGAACATTTACGCAAAAGAGCAAAATGAAAGAGGATTCCCTACAAAATGGTGTATATAAGTTTGTTCCTATTTGTTTTAGTTTCCGAGATATCCGCCGCAAAATGGATAATTTTTGAAAATAGTATATTAAAAAACACGTTTTATAAAGCCAATTATTATCGCACGAGGATGTTTGGACAACGAGGGCGAAAAGCCCGAGTTTTACAAAATCCGAGTGCGATAAGAGCCTTATGAAACACGTTTTTTATAAAATTTTTTCTATTTCGGATGCCCAGCTTGTTAATATTTTCAAGAAAAATTAAGCTTGTCATTTTCAATAGACCACATTAGATAGAGAACGCGTTTGAGTGCTATAAAGTGTTCATCAGGAAACCGAAATAGAAAAAAGTTCTTTCGCCTCACGTTTTTTCGTCAAACTTGCCCTTCTAGCTCTTCACTCTTTTTTTTGTAAATAAAACGATTTTGTTCTAATTTGGTTTATTAGCGATTTTTTGATGAAAATAAATTTTTCCTGCTCTCCATTCATTTTCTATGGAAGTGACAGAACGTCAAAGTTTGAATTTTCGGTTGGTATGAGGAAATTTTGAAAGGAATTTTACTAACAGGTCAGAAGCTATTTCAATGCGATACGTCAGAAAACATGATAAATGTCAAAATTTTGCAATTGCTCTGAATTCACCCAAAATAGCCTTGGTGTGCGTGCAGTTTTGAGTAAAGTGCAACGAAAAATATTCACGAAAAAGCCTCAGGTACGTTTATCTGTGACACTGCTGCTAACAATAAAAATAAACACTAGAAGATTTGGATTATGTAATGTTTTTGCTTACCCGCCAAATTTTTATCAAATTGTCAAAAGTACAGGCAAGTACAGGCTGTACAATTAGGGTTGTACAGTTCCAGAAAAATTTTAGTTCCTATAGAAAATGAACGGACTTTATATTAATGATTAGAAACAAGTATATACTTGACCGCAAGAACAGTCACGGCCACCCTAGATTTTCAAAAATATTGAAGAAATCGGGGAAAAATTGAGATTTTTTAAAATCGCAAAAGAAGAAATGTATCTGATGGTAGTCTGATATTTGTTTTCAGCTTTCGGTTTAACCGGAAATTGAAGCCTCATTTCTTATAAACCAATGCAACAAAGACATAAAGAAAATGTAATTGCACAGATGAATTCGCCTTAAAAAAACTAACTTGCCGCGTTTTTATGTTTTTTTAAATCTCAGTTTTTCATCGATTTATTCGATGTTTTTGAAAATCTAGGGTGGCCATGACTCCACTTCCGGTCCTGTATTATACTTGTTTCTAACTCAAAAGAAATCGTAGATTCCGAATTCGTTGAGAAAAAACTATAATTGCATTTGAACAAAGTTAAGGTCATTTCCGGTTAAACCGGAAGTGGAAAAAAATATACTCGCAGATGTCCCTCTCCGTGCTGGAACGACCAGGGTTTATTTCAATTCAATGTGTTTTTTACGTCCAAAGATATTCAAGGCGGGAAGTTTAAAAAAAACACCCTGTATATTTTTTTGAAGTAAAAAAATTTAATGCCCTACAACTTTCTCTCCGGCGATGTTTCTGTAAAACGAAAGAGTGAAGAGCTAGAAGGGTAAGTTTGACGAAAAACGTAAGGTGGAACAACTTTTTTCTAAAATTATCCATTTTGTAGGAAATTTAATCCTTTCATTTTGCTACCGCAACAATTTTCTGTGCGACGCACCGTTTTCGAGTTATCAGCGATGGGACTTTATTTTACGTTGTTCAGGGCACCTACCCCTACACATTCCTGAAACTTTAATTCCTCCATTTCAAATTTTTTGGTCTATTTTCCCTGGACTATAAGTTTCAAACCCAGCGAGCTTTGTCATATACAGGGTGCGAGATTAAATCCCACAACGCTTTAATCTTGGTTGAGTATAGACATAGTTAGTCATTCCGCACATTTTGGTAGTCACTTTATACGTCAGAATGACGTCACGTTGTGCATGGGAATGTCTAACCATGCTTTAACTTTGTTATTTGTAGTCCGATTTTAGTGAACCAAAAACAAAATGAAATTGCGTATACAGGGTGTCCGGGAATAACGTCGCCATATTAAATTAAATGCCCGAAAGTGCCTCCAGGGGGCGCTACAGACTTTAGATAGGTGTCTCTCAAAAACAGGTATTCATTAATTATTTTTGAAACGGTTGGAGCTAGAATAACAAGTTGTAGTCGTTAGTGACAAACTAACGACATCTGTCAAGCAAGCCAACTTGTTTTTTTGCATTTATAAATTTGTTACCATAGGCATGACATGATTTAATCACGTTTTTCTTGAAAACGGTTGATCCTATGACTTAGTATCAAGAGCACCTTTTTCATGTAGAATCGTCTGGAGAATTGTTATCAAGTCAAAAATTCAAGAAAGCTAGAGAAAAAAAAGGTGTGGGAATTTTTTTCCTACGCCCACCCTGTTTCGCACGCCTATGGTCGTCAATCACCTGTTTTGTTCCCACCAGATAATTTGTCACCCCAAAATTACCTCAAAACCCAAATTTCGTCATTCTAGCTCCAACAGTTTCAAAAATAATTAATAAATACTTGTTTTTGAGAGACACTTTCTAAGCCCTGTAGCGCCCCCAGGAGGCCCCTTCGGACATCTGCTCATATGAACTTTTCTTCATATTTTTAGCTCTGGAATCACCTCCCAAAATATGGCGACGTTATTCCCGGACACCCTGTATAACACCACGAGTGACATCAAAATTTCCGGAAATTTTTTGACATTTACGACTGATTTCCGCGGCAAAAAATCTGGTGTCAAAAATAAATTTCCGTAAATTTTAGGGATCACGAGTGGTATTCTACGAGTAAATTTCACTTAAGCACAAAATCCTGACAGTAGGAACCTGACAGAAAAATTTCCGATATGATTTTCGCTTGATTGGCCAGAATCCGCCGTAAAGATTTAAATCTTCGTGAGTAATTGGATCAAATTTTTAAAGTGGAATTTTCTCGCAAAACACTACAAACCCAAGATAGTTTTGATTTTTATCAACTTCGACTTGAATATCAACTGGATGTCAACTTTTCATTTTCAAATGACATACCTACTCAATTTTTTTACTCGGTCTAACAGCAAATTTTTTCTGCGTCTTTTGAGGTTAGTTTATAATAATGTCAATATTTCAATCTTTTAATGCTAAAGCGAGTGTGCCGTGAAATGCATTTTGCATGTTAGTAAATAACATATTTTAATTGTTTTGCTAAATTTCTACCAGACCCCAGCACATTCAAAAATTTTGAGTAAATAAAAAATATTCAAATTTTAACAAAAAGTTACAATTATTTTCAGAACTAATTATAAACCAATACCTGCTTTATTACACATCAAAAGGTGCAGAAAAAAATTGACCATATCGGAAATTCAATGCGCAAGCGTCCTAATCGCCGATTTTTCCCGCGAAAATGAATTGTGTTATCACAAACTTCGGCCCATAAGAAATGCACGTAAAACGCGGTTGACATTAAACGAACCTAGAAACATACCGCAATCAAAGATTGAAGGCATTTTCCTTGAAACCGAATCCTCAAATTACGATAAAAGAAATAAATCGGATGCCATCGCCGATCTATAGAAACGTCAAATCTGTCAAACCCTTAACTAGACCGAGTTCATAAATGTTAACCTGGCTAATTCGGTGACAAACTAAAAAAAGAGACAGAAGATAGCCATCTTAAAGGTAAAAGGGAGACAAGAGATAATGCGATGTCTATCGCTAACATTTATGCAGCGTGATGCAGCTACCTTCCTTCTTCGCGGGAAATTCGAAATGAAACACAATTTTAATACGCATTTTACCCAACAGATGGTGTTTTCATTTCCGATAAGATCAGTTGACATTCAAGTTGAAGTTGATAAAAATGAAAACTACCTTGGGTTTGTAGTGTTTTATGAGCAATTTCATTTGGTTTTTGGTTTACTAAAATCGGACCACATCCACAAATAACAAAGTTATAGCGTTTTGGAGCTTTAATCTCGCACCCTGTATAGGTTCTTGTTACCTTGTGTTACTTTTCTTATATGCATTACGTCAATAAAGATATTATTTGTGATTCTAGCTACGTCTAGCGTTACGTCATAGAGAGGAAGACCTCCACTATCACTGGTTTTTCAGTATAACCTGACAGCTGCGAAAACCGAACTTTACGTCACGTTAAAGTGGGCGGGGCTAACAACGTCACGTGATACTAGTCAAGATTGGCTATTTGATTCATGGTCAGCTTGGCTAACTTCATGCAATTAACATAAGTACTAACCGACATAATGAAAAAGTCTTGATGGATGACACTGACTATACCGAAATTCGTATACTTAAAAAGGCTATCCATGATCCACATGATATTGGGAAGAATTTGCTTACGAGTGTTAAATGTGGCCATTAAAAGAGGCACATCACCTGTCGACTGATGATTGGCTATCACTAACGTCCTTTCCTCTATACATTCGGTTATATCGTCACCTATTTCTACAACTAAAATTGAATTCAGTAAAAATAAAAGTCACCGAGAAACTTACTCTCATACCCTGCCGACCAACTCCACATGGAAACCATGGCGAGTAACCAATGGAAAAAGTACCCCTCTATCCTCCAGTAGAGTTCGGGATTTATTTTACGGAGAGGGAATAACATTAGCATCCACACTACGTACGTAGGAATGCAATACATGTTGTTAACTAGAATAAAACACAGCCTGAAGATCGCTCTCGGGATTAAATACCAATTCCTGAAAAAAAAGAACCTAATAAACTGACCATTTCACTAACTTTATTACCAAGAGCATAATGCTACGTTTACCAAACTTGTGTACATAACTATCAACATTCGATACATGATCAAGTGCAATTTATGGTATTACTTAGATTACTACGCAGTATTTGGACCTTAATACGGTAATTTAAAGATAAATACGCTTTTGTTGACTAATTTATGGGACATTGAAAAGTTAGGTTATGTTGTGACATAACATTAAGCCTAATTTATACAAGTCAAGCCGGTACGTAAGTAAGTAACGTAAGGTGCACAAATCAGAAATAAGACATCCTGTCAAAAAATGTAAACTGTCAGTTCTCTCCCGAGGTTTTCTGACGTTTTATCATAATTCTAAGCGTTTTTTTGATTTTAAATAGTCGCAAAGATACAGATTTAAGAGTGTTGGCATTGCTGACACTGAATATGCCGTTTTCGGTCTGTCCGGCACTGGGCGGTGCAGCACGCTTTAGTCACCTTACCCCATTTGCACCGGTTCCATTTAAAGTTAAGTGACAGTTCTTTGCCATAGAAACAATTGTACCAATATCTGAACATTAATTTTAACTGGTACCGGTGCAAATTGGGGTCAGTCTTTTCTCCAAGATGCCTTGAAAATGACCAATCAGATCGTGTTATTTCTACTGCACTGTATAGTGTTAAGTTATATCAGGGTGTATAGCACACCTGAAAAGTCATTGAATTTAATTTTTCTTGAAAAGTCATTGAATTGTCAGGGAAAATTCAGAAAATTCTGGAATTTTTCGGAAGTTACATTCCGGCGGAACTACATAGTTTATTGCATCAAGTGCGTTCGGTTAATACAATTCAGAAAATTTTGAAGGCAAAACTACGGAAGCGTAGAAGTGCCACATTTTTCTCTTTTTTTATTTCCAAATTACCACAAAAAATGTGTAAATTTCTGAAGAAAAAACTGTAAATTTACACAAAAACTGTCAATTTACAAAAAAAAACTGTAAATTTACAGAAATACTGTAAATTTACAAAAAAAACTGTTAAATTTACACAAAAACTGTCAATTTACACAAAAACTGTAAATTTACACTTGCAGCACCCACTCTAGCCCCGTCCCGTCACGTCACCGTACCCATAGTCCGTTCCGCGCGATGGCCGTTGCTTGGCGGGAATTTTAAAAACTTTTGTGTAAATTGGCAGTTTTTGTGTAAATTTACAGTTTTTATAAAAAAATTGAATTTTAAATTTTGGTAAGCGAGGGATAGGTGAATGTTTGGTGGAAAAATAAAAGAATGGAATCTTCTAGTTTCCGAGAAAAAAATTCGTGAAAATGCCATTTTCGGGGCTCAAATTGATTTAAAGCCTAATAAAAATATGACTGGGAAAACTTCTATATTTTTGTGTTCAATGTTGCAAGAATACCTACTTTCTTATACCTCCACAGCAGAAATCAAAGTTTGGAATCGTCTAGATCAGATTTTTCCTGGGCCACTATCGTATAGGGTCCTTTTCTTGAATTGAAACTTTTAAAGGACCCTATACGTTAAGGGCGAATTCTCGGCCCAGTCGAAAATGACCAAATTATTTTTTTTTAGTGTAAGTGGGACCAGATGTTTGCTAAAATAATATTATAAGTCGAGAGTAACAATACAGGGTGCCCCAACACCGATGTGCAACGTATTCATGACGTATTCATGAAGCTATCGTTTTTACAAAAATACAAGCGCGAAGGTATCCCCCTGTACCTGCGGAGCTGATCAGCGTTTATTTCATTTCAATGTCTTTTTTACGTCCGAAGATATTCAAGAAGCAAAGATTTAAAAAAAAAACCTGTATATCTTGAAAACGAAAAATTACTCTTTATTAATTTTTTTTATGGGCATGAATTATAATCTCCTGAATCGATTAAGACTAAATGCAAAAAAATTGGCCCAAGCAGTCACACTTTAAATTGAACCTGCATTTCAAGATGGCGATGTCAAAATTATGTAATATGAATAGGAATCCAGGATGGGCCTATATTGTTGCTTAAATCAGGTTGTTATGTGTCATATATGAAATAGCATGATGTGAATTATCTGCAAATTCACATTATGGTTATCTGTTCGTACTACAGGGCAAGAAATCAGCTTGGTTTTGAACCAAATTGCATAGGATAATATACTTAAAATTACTGATTTTTGAAAATTTATATTTTCTTAACTAAAAATTACTCTTCTTTTATCTTTCGAGGATTCATTAATTGAGCATTCCTCTTTCCCGAGCTCTTTCCAAAACTACAAAAAAAAAGAAAATTCTCCCAAGCAGTCACTAATGACTAGGGCCCTTTGCGTAAATTGACAGTTTTTGTGTAAAGGACCCTATCTGATATGCCCGATTTTTGGGCCCCTTTTAGCTAGCAGCTTTAACTTTTTTCATAAACGAGTGTTTGAAACACTAGTGGGTACGTATGAAATAGCCTCATGAATTAATGTAACCATAGTGTTAGGTGAGAATCGCAAAATATATGATGTTTTAAGTTTTGGCATAATTTAAGAAAAAATGTTTTGTAATAAATGGATACGTTAAAGGCTTAAAGAACAATAGTAGCTGGCATGACCGATTCAAAAAAGGTCCCGCAACCGAAAGCTTCGTTCTTCCTGAGTTTGTGAGCAAAAAATTAGGAAACAGTCATGCCAGCTGCGGCCAGCTACAAGCGGCCCAGATATGGGGCATATCCGATAGGGTCCTTTACAGTTTTTGTGTAACAGTTTTTTTGTAAATTTACAGTTTTTGTGTAAATTTAGTTTTTCTGTAAATTTACAGTTTTTGAGTAAATTTACAGTTTTTGTGCAACAGTTTTTTTTGTAAAGGACCCTATACGATAGAGGCCCAGGAAAAAAATTGATCTAGACGATACTGAACTTTGATTTCTGGTGTGGAGGTATAATAGAGTGTACTTACATCATTGAATACAAAAATATAGAAATTCTTCCAGGCGGTCATATTTTTAATGTGGCTCTAAACATGTTTAGGCCTCGAAAATGCAATTTTCACGAATTTTTTTCTCAGAAACTAAAAGATACTGAACTTTCATTTCTCGATAAAACATTCATCTGTCCCTCGCTTACCACAATCTAAAATTTGGTAAAGATTGGCCCAAGCGGTTGCCTTATTGTATAGGGTCCTTTACAGTTTTTGTGTAAATTTACAGTTTTTGTGTAAATTTACAGTTTTTTCTTTCGAAATTTACACATTTTTTGTGATAATTTGGAAAATAAAAGAGAAAAATGTGGCACTTCTACGCTTCCGTACTAAACACTTCGAACGAACGCGGTGGTTAGGGAGTCAACCTTTTTTCTATTTGTTAAACGGGTTTTCAATTCTGTCAAGATTCCTGTGAGTGTCAATAATAAACAATAACAATGAAGGTTGGACGGGATCATTTAGTGTTAATTATCGTCTATTAGTATTACTGTTTGTAGATAGGTTTGTTGACACAACTGAAAGTCAACAGGAAAAAGCCTGAATTACACAACTCTTGCCTTTTGGAGTCTAGACGACCACATTTAGTCAATTAGTTTTAAAAATATACCTACAGTCGGAACCCGTTCTATAAAACCTCTAAAATCTGACAAGCTCCTAATTTCCACCTGCGTAATATAAATTTTTCAGAGAAATTTGAATTCGTTTCATTAGAGTAATGGAGTAAGAACGTTTTGCTGGTGGTTTGATCAAGGCAAGATTGCAAAAACAACACAATTATCATTTTTGACTTTAAACGAGAATTTTTTTTCAAATTCTGGAAATTTTGCAATTTTTTTAGTTTTGGTAGCCTTGATATACACTTGTACGGGTATTTATCCAGTTGTCAGCGCCTAGTAAAATTTCGTGCGCACTGGATTAAAAAAAAGGGTCCTGGAAAACCTGGAATTCATGGAAATTTTTGCGTAGGATTTGTTATATACGCCCTGGTTATATACTAAAATGGGAATAAAAATAGCAAAAAAAAGTTTTAGGATTTAGACGGAATTTTAGCCACCGTACAAAATTTGAAATCGTGAAACACTCCTCGTCCGTGTTAAGTACTTTCTTACGTTAACGTTACGATTTGACATTTTATTTTACTGGGTCTTTTACTAGACGGATTTACTTACGTTAGGTACATGTTCAGCGTCTAATATTTTATTATCGAGAACACCTGAGAGATGATAGCTTGATTAAGTCAAATGTCACCCCCTCCTTATCCATTTATTACGTAATAGGTGAAGATTTTAATCTAAAGCAAACTTACCGAGTTAAATTACGAAATTGTTCCATTGTCCTTGTTCAAATTATCTGAATAATCATTCCTCTTCTTGTACAACCTTAAATCAAGTCCTGCCCTGGCATATATTTATAAATAAATAATCGATGTTGTGTCGAACGGGTGTTGATGAATGAAGATGATAATCGCGATATTGATTTAAATCCACGTATCACCAGACACTTGCGGGGCTTCTACACTTCGAACAGGGATTATAACAAATTTGAATGCTGATGTTGTTCATAATTACCGAAGATTTTGGTTTTGAACATTGTACCGTTTAATACAATTTCGAAATCGTGCATATTACTCAACACGGAACTAGGTATCACGCGCTGTTTCAATTGGTCAATTTTAATCTCACATTACTCCTGAAACACGATAATTTTCATTTGGATTTATTTTATTGGGGATGAAAAATGAAAATGACAAAACTGAACCGATTAAATGTCACAATGACAGCTTGTGATGACTGATGACAGCGTTTTCACTGACAACTGACAGGACAGGACAGACTGTGCTGACATCTATTGTACCACCACAGGAACTCTTGCACCAAGGTACGTAGAATAATTAAGGTGAGGTCATTGGAGCCGTTTTAGCAGGGTTGGCAGAAGTTAAAACCCACTTGGGTTTTTGGGTGGGTTTTTGACACAAAAACCCAGACCTCAAAACACAAAAACCCACCCACACAAAAACCCTCAGACAAAAACCCAACTTTTTTAAATGAAAATCACAATCAGCCTAAAGCATCAGTAAAATCAAGATAGAGAAACACTTTGTACAATAATACACAATAGTAAAGAGTGATCAAAAACTTTTCCGATCTATTTAGTACCCGTGAGACGTAGGGCGTAGACTGCTGAAATTATATGATAACGTCAGTTTCAGATTTCGCGTTGTATAATAATTTCTGCATTCTACGTCCTAACGTCTCTCACGGCAAGGCAAATACGTTACGTATATTAACAAAGCAAAAGGCAAGGAATGCGGCAAAGGATATAGATCGGAAAAGTTTTTGTTGACAGGTTTACTATGATTTACCATCAAAACAATTAATTTCTCCTAGTCTTCTTCGAGTAAAGACATTTACTGAATGAATACTTTATTCTTAATTAATTCTAAATAGCCAGTAAATATTGTTAGGTTAGGTGTTAGATGTGCTGTGTGTGTGTGTCAAACATGTCATTATCGATTAAAAAAGTGTCAAAACTGTCAAAATAACAACAAAAACCCAAAAACCCACACAAAAACCCAAACAAAAACACAAAAACCCATGAGGCTGACACAAAAACCCGGGTTTTTGCCAACCCTGCGTTTTAGAGAGCATACGGGCTATTAGCGTTGTTGGTAGGGCCGTGTTAAGGAAATATTTTAGGTGAGGCTAGGATGAAATTTTTACCCCCCTCCCCACCCAGTTTGCACCTGATTTTCAGTATTTTCAGTCCAAATCCGAACCAAACAATAATTTTATACATTTTTCTTCTTTTCCTTCTGTTAACAAAAGGCTCGATAAAAATGTAATTCTTCGCGCATTGCCAATGCCAAATTTCGTAACTGGGTAAAAATTAAAATTGAAAGTCTAACTCAGGTATCTAAATATATCTAATAAATAAGTCCTCCAGCAGACTAAAGCAAAAATGAGTGTTGAAAATCATTAAAATCTTCCCCGAATCGTTCGTCATTGCTCGAAAAAAACATAATTGTTACTTGTTAAGACAATTTTAAAGATCTATAAAATTTTGCGCCCCAGGCGGTCGTCTCACCTGGTCTCACCGATTCGGCCTTAACACGGCCCTGGTTGTTGGGCTAGGTTGAGGTAAACAAAGTGAGAATTTCATTAGGTAGGTTCAATTATTTCAGCAAAAAGCTCATTATGGACATGATGTAACGATTTAATCGGTAACAATTCTCCAAATTGTCAATATTAATGTCTTAAAACGCCATACATTAACATAAAGAATTAGGAGAAAAATGACATTTTCTTGAATTTATACATCGAAATCTCGCTTTGTTTGGCTTCAGTGGGAGACGTTGACTTTTTGTGTTTTGAGTTTTTGTGTCAAAAACCCAGGTGGTTCGTTGCGGTGGGGTGGGCCGCAAATTGAAAAGATCGTACCTTTAACACTACAACCTTGTTCAAACACGTCACAACCTTGCCATAAATTTGACATAGAATCGCAGCCCTAACCTCACTTTTTTAGTTTACTTGTCAAAATCAAAACAAACGTTTTTTGATGAAAACAGATGTGGAATGGCCCCCAGTAAGTTACCAAATAATGAAACCCAAGGTGATGTTAGCGACGGAAATGTCTCTGGGGCGGAGTCCGAGCATTCCAACACCAGTCGCGAGAATGACGCCGGACGAGACTCCAGCGAAGATGAACCCGATTCCGACGATAGTTCCGAAATGGATGAGGGAGAATGTGAAAATCGTCGAAACGAATTATTGAGACACGTCCAAGACCTCGAGAACCAGTTTAGCCAACTCCGGGAGCAGTTGTTCGAAGAGCGAATGGCTCAGGTAATAGCTACGCAGTCTTATTGGCATTTACTTGTTCCGTAGGTTGAACAACAGTTGATCGAAGTCAAAGCCGGGCGCTCCTCAGACTACTTAGGCCCCCTGCAGGAGCTACAGGAAAATATGAGAATTCGTACTGAGGTGGCTGGGATTTTACGACAGTTGCGGATAACTAGCATCAACAACCACTTTGAAGCCGAGGAACAAGCTGCTTTACAGAACTTTGAAAGTGAAAAAAGCCTTGCTTGTGACTATTACTACAGTGAATTGATGGAAACTATCCGCAAGTTGGAGGAAGACAGGCACAATAGTGAGATTACGTGGGGTGAAGGAGGGGAGTGGGGCTCAAGATCTCGGTCTAGGTCAAGACGGAAAGCAGTTACTGTCTCAGGTCCATACATTGTTTACATGCTGAAGCCGCAAGACATCATGGAGGACTGGACCGTCATCAGGAAAGCTCTTAAAAGAAGCCTTTAGTTTAAGTAAAATAAAATTCAGTTAATAGCTTTCACCCTTATTATTTGTAACAAAATATTACTTCATCAGTGAATGTACCACCGCTTTTGCATTCAATGCCTTTAAATCTGTGTAAGTTTGACCTGTACCGACAAAAACAATGGGTTGTCCCGTAATGTAAGTCATAGATATGGCTGCTCCAACTTTATCATCGATTGTATCAAATTTTGTTAACACAATTCCATCGATAATATGTGGAGTGGTACTAGAGGAATAATCGGCTAGAGCTTGATTAAACTTGACGAGTTGATCGACAGCTTCATTCCCCACCAGTGCTTCGCCTACGAACAACACCAAGTCAGGCTCGTTAACTTTAATCAACTTAGTTAAGGCTCTCATTAAAGGCTCATTATCTTGCATTCTTCCAGCAGTATCGACCAAAACAACATCAAACTTGGAATCGGAGGCAAACTTAATCGCTTCCATAGCTATCCCCGCTGCATCTTTTCCGTAACCCTTTTCATAGAGTTGAACCATTTGGCGGCCCCCATGCCGCTCAGGGGGATGCAGGGCATTCAAGTGTCTCATATGTGTCCGAAGCTGCTCAACAGCCCCCGCTCTGAAAGTATCGCAAGCGGCTATCAACACCCGCATGTTGTTCTCAATCAACCAAAAGCAAATTTTAGCCAAATTAGTCGACTTTCCCACCCCGTTCACACCACAAAATGTCATAACGTAAGGATGGCCCTGCTTTTGAGCCTCCATGCAGTCCCTCAAAATATCCACTCGTCTCTTAGGACTCAATATCTGCACAAGAGATTCTGTTAAAGTGCTTTTGACAGTCGAGGCCACACTCTCAAAAGTTCCCAAAACTTTGCCCTCGAGCTTCGTAGCCACTGATTCGCATAGTTTTAATGCAATGTCGGATGCTACATTTTTCGTGATTAAGTGTTCTTTCATTTTATCGAGGGCTGGTTCAATATCCGATGCAGTTAAGGTCTTGGAACCAACTAGACCTTTGAATATGGAAAACATGCCCCCTTTAGAGGAGGGTTTTGCTTTGTCTTGGGGCTGTTCTTCCTCATCTTCTTCGTCAGAAGATGACTCCACTTCCAAGTCTTTAATGACCCCTTTCATTTGTCCTACGATCTGCAAAATATTGTTGAATTGTTTCTAAAGGCCATAATGGACCCCCGGGACCGAAAACTTACGTCATAAGGTACAAAAGGTTTGACTCCCCCATTTGATGTGCATTTTGAAGCTAATTTAAAAAACCCTTGTCTTACACCTGGGACCGGGGGCGTTTGGCAGCAATAAACATTTTAAATTTCGAAAAGGGGCCAAAATTTACGTCACAAGGTACATAAAAAGTTTGAGCAGCGTTACATGTGGAATGGCCCCGTTGAGTCAAAAAGCCGTCGTAAGATAAAATATTTGGGGACTTTTCATCCATAAGACAACTTTGAAATTTCGAAAAAGACCAAAATTTACGTCATAAGGTACATGAAATTTTTTTTTCAGTAATTTGTAGGCCATTATACTCAAGTTATGAAACCGCTTCGTAAGACAAAAATTTTGTGGGTCAAAGGCTTTCAAGACAATTTTTTTAAAAAAAGGGCCAACATTTACGTCATAAGGTACATAAAAAATTTGAGCTGCGTTACATGTGGAACGGCCCCCTTCAGTCAAAAAGTCATCGTAAGATAAGATATTTGGGGGCTTTTCATCTATAAGACAACTTTGAAATTTCGAAAAAGGACCAAAATTTACGTAATAAGGTACATGAAAATTTTTTTCAGCAATTATGCTCAAGTTATGAAACCGCTTCGTAAGACCAAAATTTTGTGGGTCAAATGCTTTCAAGATAATTTTTTTGAAAAAAGGGCTAAAAATTACGTCATTTGGTACATAAGAAATATTAGCGGTAAAATGTGTGGAAATACAGCCCAAATTCAGAAATCCATTGTAATACAAAATTTCCGGGGTCTTTTCATCCGTAAGACGAACTTGAAATTTCGAAAAAGGACCAAACTTTACGTCATAAGGTACATGAAAAATTTTTTTCTCATTTTGTTGCTCATAATACCCGATTTAAGAAACCGCTTCGTAAGACAAAAATTTTGTGGGCTAAGTTGCTTTAAGACAACAGTTTTCGAAAAAGGGCCCGAAATTTACGCCATCAGGTACATGGAAAATTGAAACGGCATTATGTGTGGAAACAACCCTCGAGATCACAGATACCTCGTAAGACAAAGTATTAGGGGGCTTTTTGGCGTTAAGACAAATTTGCAAATTGGAAAAAGGGCAAAAATTAACTTAACATGGTATATGAAATTTTTTTTCAAAGATTCATGAATCCGCTTCGTAAGACATAAATTTTGCGGGTAAATCGTTGTAAGGGAACATATTTTGGCAAAAGGCAGTGATCCCAAAAATCGGTTACCTACTTGTAACCCAAAATTTTGTGAGTAAATTCAACTTCAACTCTACCCATAGGTCAATTGGAGAATCCTTGGAATTCGTAATAAAACGGTAATATCTACATACCCTACCAACGGCACTTCCGGAAACATACGGAGAACTCTCTTCATACATCCTGCGAAAACTATGTTCAAGTCAAAACAACTCGAATCGATGTGGTCTTTGACCAGTACAAGAACACTTCTATAAAATATCCAGAAAGAACAAGAGATGGTAACTTAGGCCCCATCAGATTAGACCAAGAAATTTCCATAAAGTTTTGGATAATGAAAGCTTCATAAGGTCTTTGACATTATTTCTTGCAAAGGATTGGCAACGAGAAGAGCAAAAGGAAATTCTAGGAATAAGACGTTGTTTTTTACGCAGGACAACAAGTGTTTTAAGAACCAATACGGAATTACAGAAGAAGTTTCTGAATTTATGTGTGAGCAAGTAGAAGCGGATACCTGTCTCTTTTTCCATTGCGAAAACATCTTCAAGGAGGATTCTCATCGAAGGGCAGCCGACTCGAATCAGAAGGATATAATAGTAAGAACTGGGGATACTGACGTTTTGATTATACAGGGTGTCTCAGAACGCTCGCACCAAATTCTAATGGAGTATTCAGGATTAAATTCTGAGTCGATTCGTGTTTTTGAAAATCTCTAGGGTCCAATCGTTTTCGAGTTATAAGAAATTTAAGAGGACCAATCAGATTTCAGCTCTGAATTGCTTCATAAGGTAATTTAATGTTAGCTGCACTATTTCCTAGGTAACAAGATACAACAGTATAAATTTTCATTGATAGTATCTTGTTACCTAGGAAATAGTGCATCTAGCATTAAATTACCTTATGAAGCAACTCAAAGCTGAAATCTGATTGGTCCTCTTAAATCTCTTATAACTTGAGAACTATTGGACCCTGGGAATTTTCAAAAACGCCGATCGACTCAGAATTTAATCCTGAATACTCCATTAGAATTAGGTGCGAGCGTTCTGAGACACCCTGTATTCCTGAGTAATATTTATAGATAGAAAGAGGTTAAACCCTTTCACAGGCTGCGGCTTGATTTTGGATCAGGTAAACACAGACGATTTATTAACACTTCACTACTATCGCAAAAGCTTGCATCAGATATTTGTAAGTCTTTACCTGGATTGCATGCCTTCACAGGCTGCGATTATACCGCAGCTTTCTCGCATAAAGGAAACATTCAACCATTTAATCTGTTGTCTAAATCAACCAGGTATCAAAAAGCACTTGGATCTTCCTCTGAAGTATCTGATGAAGTGGTGACTAGGCCTGCGACTTTCAATTGATATATCGATATATCGATTATCGATATATCGATAAAAGTGTGTTATCGATATACCGAAATATCGATATATCGATATATCGATAAGTTATCGATAATATATCGATATATCGGTATATCGATGTATCGGTATATCGATATATCGATATATCGATATATCGATATATTGATATATCGATATACCGATATATCGATATATCGATATATTATCGATAACTTATCGATATATCGATATACCGGTATATCAATAACCGGTGTCCCGTATATCGATACCTATAATGACACTTCTGAAGTTCTGACTTCTTTTAAATGTAGGAGTAGGTATTCGGCCTGATTCAGTCATTTGTTGACAACTGGCTAACATTGAAATGAATCGACAAAATTGAGGAATCTTTGCGTTGGAGATATCAATATTTTCGTGCAGTGTATAAACAATTAGTATATAAACAATTTAAACAAGTGATGGTAGGAATTATTATACTTATTTAAACGACTTGTAGAAAATTGGACATCGCAACTGATGTTTTTCAAAGCACCCTTGGGTCCATAATCGTTTATTTCGAATCCTACGTTATTTTCCAGGGCACAACGTAAACAATAATGTTTGAGCGCTCCAATCCAATCGATTCAATCAATAATTGATTTCAATATTATTAACTAACTAACATCAAGAAACTACAGAAAAAGGACTATTACCTATTCATACCTATCTAGCTCTTAAAACTAAGATGTTACTCGATTACAGATATAATACCACAGTAACGATGTCGATACAATTGTATATAAGTACCGATAAGGCGATATATCGATAAGTCGGTATATTTAGTTATCGGTATATCGATATATCGATAAATCGGTGTATCGGTATATCGATATATCGATATATCGATAAATCGGTATATCGATATATCGGTATATCGATATATCGGTATATCGATATATCGGTATATCGATATATCGATATATCGATACATCGGTATATCGATATATCGGTATATCGATATATCGATATATCGATATATCGGTATATCGATTAAATTTTAAATATCGATATTCGATATTCAAATTCCGATATCGCACAGCCCTAGTGGTGACTTTACTGAAAGAATTTACTTGTGAAGTTTATGGCCAACGAAAGTGCAAGTCTGTGAACAAGAGCCAGACTTCAGTTGTTTTATAATTGGAATAAACCAAAAAGTGTTTCTAAGCCCTTTTCGGGAATTAAAAAAATTGATCCCAACATGTAAGTCTGTTTTACATAACAACATCTTGCGGTGTAATTTAATTTGTTGCATCTGGAATAATGCCAACACCTCAAATCCTCTACAAAACTTGGAGTCAGAAAGTGATGGATGGGAAATGACTCAAAATGGTCTTCATCTGAAATGGAATACGAGAGCACATATTCCAGAAGGTCTGCATGAGAAAAATGGTGAATAAATTTTACTCGAAGAGGAAGAAGTTGTAGGAGTAGAAAATGCTCAAAATTCTGATATAGAACATGATGTGTCCGAGGAGGATTCCGACGACAGCTCGG
The DNA here is from genome assembly GCA_963924575.1 of Pycnomerus fuliginosus. NCBI lineage: Eukaryota > Metazoa > Arthropoda > Insecta > Coleoptera > Zopheridae > Pycnomerus > Pycnomerus fuliginosus. The sequence continues at coordinate 20,496,627 of OZ004622.1, forward strand.
ATGTGGAATTTTGAGTTGCTAATACTAAAGTTATTAACATTTTTGTATATTTAAATGAGTGAAACCTTTTTGCATTTTCAAACGATGCATTAGTGACTTCAAAAGGCTCTATTTCGACCTAATGCCCTCGATTATTTTCTCCTGAACAATAGTAGTTTATAACCCAAAGCGTGAAAGTGATGTTTTACGCGGCGAAGGAAAATATGGACAGTCGAGGCGTAGGCGAGACTGGCCATTTCCTGAGACGCGTAAAACCACTTTTTCGCTGTGGTTTACACAACATTTTTCTTCCTACACCAGTTAAAAAAAATGCAGCAGAGAAGCGGCTGGAACCTCCCCATCGCGTGGATCTTTGTATTCTGTGTAGATAGTAGTCAATTCAACAGATTTTTTTTTATCCTTATCGTCTGACGTCTGTGACTAATTTCGCAATTTTCTGACAAATACCGACATCACCTCGTACATCACCCATCACATTTGACAATATGTTCCTTTTAAGGTTAATCTTTTGCCAACTTTTTGACAATAACTGCCACTTTATGTCATCCACTGTCAGCCTGCTCCCTTTTAATGAGAAAGAATTTTTTCAATATTTTCCACTGAAATGGCAGAAACTGTGAATACATTTTTAGAACCAGAATTTGATCGTCTTTCTAATGGCGACATAAAAAAGAGGCCTTGTATTTAAAATTTTAAGTTGATATGCTTAAATGGCAGTTCGCGTGGGCCAATTGCTCCCAAAAGCCTTTCAGGTCTTCAACGGGTCACCTAATCTCCATGTACCAAATTTCAGCCAAATCGATTCAGTAATTTGGGCTATAATGTGTTTTTACTGTTATTATAAAATTTCGATTTTTTGAACCAAACAGCGCTAAATGCGAATTAATTTTGTCCTATTTAAAACCAAGATTTGAAGACCCTTCTGATGGTGACAATAAATCTTTCAAAAACTTGTTTTTAATGGTTTAATGATTGAATAATTTTAAATTTGGAAATTGGTGTGCCAAAAGGACACTTTCCGTGAGTCGATGGAATTCAAAATTTGTTCAGCTTTTCGAGGTGTAATACAATCCCTATGTGCAAAATTTCAGCCAAATCGATTCAGGGGCTTGGGCTGTACCGCGATTTTAAAGTTTGATAAAAATCAATTTTTTTTTAAATTTTTGGTCAAAAGGGCACTAAGAATGAATACATTTTTAGAAGCAGAATTTGAAGGTCTTTCTTATGGTGACGTGAAAAATGGGGGTTTGCATTTAAAATTTAAAAGTTGATGTGCCAAAATGGCATTTCCGGTTGCACGATTGGCTCCAAAAGCTTTTCAGATCTAAGTTGGGTTATGAGATGCCTACGTACCAAATTGCAGCCAAATCGGCCCAGTAGTTTTGGCTGTGGCGTGTTTACAAACGTACGTACGTACGTACGAACATACACACAGACACATTTTATAAACCACTTTTCTGGGTTCCTGAGACCTCAAAACGTAGAGATCTGGTGCTATCTCAAATTCGAAAATTTTAGTGATTGCAGTAACCTCCCATTTTTTTAAAATTGTGATGGGGTTGGGGAGGTTAATAAATAAATAATTAATTTTGAAATTTGAGAACCCAAGTGACAGATCAAGAAAATCTAGACGTCAAGTCCTACAATTTAAAATTGGCAAAATCGCGCCTGCTGTGTTCCTTCATACGCCAATCGCCGTCGCCATATTGTCCATTTTACACGCCTAGCCGTTAGTATAATTTTTACACGACTAGCCGTGAGAAGTGGTCCTTTCACAGCCCACCTGAGTCCCGAAAATGTCATTTTCAGTTAGTGTAGGAAGAAAATGTAATTAATGTACCCTTCTCCAAAATATGTTGCCTTACAACGATTTACCCACAAAAATTTTGTCTTACGAAGCGCCGGATTCATGAATTAGGTATAATCGCCGATAAATCTTTGAAAAAAAATTTCATGTACCTTGTGAAGTAAATTTTTGCCCTTTTTCCAATTTGCAAATTTGTCTTAACGCCAAAAAGCCCCCTAATACTTTGTCTTACTAGGTATCTGTGATCTCGAGGGTTGTTTCCACACATAATGCCGTTTCAATTTTTCATGTACCTGATGGCGTAAATTTCGGGCCCTTTTTCGAAAACTGTTGTCTTAAAGCAACTTAGCCCATAAAATTTTTGTCTTACGAAGCGGTTTCTTAAATCGGGTATTATGAGCAAGAAAATGAGAAAAAAATTTTTCATGTACCTTATGACGTAAAGTTTGGGTCTTTTTCGAAATTTCAAGTTCGTCTTACGGATGAAAAGACCCCGGAAATTTTGAATTACAATGGATTTCTGAATTTGGGCTGTATTTCCACACATTTTACCGCTAATATTTCTTATGTACCAAATGACGTAATTTTTAGCCCTTTTTTCAAAAAAAATATCTTGAGAGCATTTGACCCACAAAATTTTTGTCTTACGAAGCGGTTTCATAACTTGAGAATAATTGCCGACAAGTTGCTGAAAAAAATTTTCATGTACCTTATGACGTAAATTTTGGTTCTTTTTCGAAATTTCAAAGTTGTCTTATGGATGAAAAGCCCCCAAATAATTTATTTTACGGCGGCTTTTTGACTCAAGGGGGCCATTCCACATGTATCGCCGCTCAAACTTTTTATGTACCTTATGACGTAAATTTTGATCCTTTTTCGAAATTTAAAATGTTTATTGCTGCCAAACGCCCCCGGTCCCAGGCGTAAGACAAGGGTTTTTTAAATTAGCTTCAAAATGCACATCAAATGGGGGAGTCAAACCATCTGTACCTTATGACGTAAGTTTTCGGTCACGAGCTCCCGGTCCAAAGCTTACCTCCGTGTCTGGGGTGTAGTGACTTTTGATTTCATCGGGTCTATCAGTCGTTCTTTCTAAATTTACAAGATCCTTTGTAGTTCCCCCTAATTCCCAGACTCGTGGCTTCTTCCCTGCTTTCTCGTTCGGTGACTTTGGACTTTTCCTACAAAAGTAATGCACTTTTACTGTCTAGACATTACAAGCTTTTACATAGCAAGCATAAGGCAGTGTCAACAGTGTTAATGGTAATAATTACTTTATGTCACTCTTCTTTTTGTTCAATTTCTGAGCGAATTTCGCCCTGTTAGCTGCAATCACATCACCACTGTTCGACTCATTTTTTGGTGAAGGGGGAGTTTCAGGTGCCGCCGAGAAATTAACCTCCTTTTTCTTAACCGGCTTCTTCTCCTCCCCCTTCCTCTCAATCATGGAAGCGACAGTTTTTTTCGACTTCCCCGAGTCCTCAAAGCTCCGCATGTTTTTAGGAACTTTAGCCAAATTCTTGGCCCAACGCTCAGCAGACTGCAAAGTGGAGTCGTACACACTCCCAAAGTCAAACTCTCGAAAGTACCGGCCTTCAGACAAGTCATTTTTGTACTTATCCCGGAATTCCAGATGGACGTCGTTCAAGAATTTGTCCACGTAGGAAAGCTGCAGGATCTTCTGGTAAGCGACCACAAACACTAGATCGAACTCGTTGTCCAGTTTGTACTGGAGGGTGAGGTTTTCGTGGTCGAAATACTGAATTGCAGACCGTTCCTGGAAAATGTTAACATATGAATGGGAAAAATACGATTGGTGGTTACCTGGAGGATGACATTCTTTATGAGGGCGTTCACTGAAGTCGTGAATGCTTGACTTGTGCTTTGGAAGCACCACAGGACAATTCCTCCTTTGCTGAAGATTGTAAATAAGTCCAACATTTTTAAATTGAACTGTCTTAAATGATGGAACACGTCACTTTGGAAACGTCAATGTGACAGCTGAGAGAAGGGAGCGACTTTACCGATGGGGGACGTTACTTACACTGCTTTGCAAAATTAATGCACCTTGTGCACAGATACATTCAGCTAACTGTTAGAGCTTAGAACTAGTTAGAACAGTCTTAAGCCTGTGTGACACGATCCAGAATTATGAACAGAAATATCGTTATAATTCGCAGGCATAATTGCTAACAAAATTGTGAACCATAAAATTAAACTCTGTATGACACGAGGCAGAATTTTGACCACAATTGGGACCGAATTTGCATGCGCAAACATTACCACCAGTAAAGAATGTGGATAACCACCCCCTGAGTACTTCAAACAATCGAATGGAAATGGATTTCTGCCATTGATCTAGTATTACTACGGATGGACCCTGCCGTGCGCTCCTTATTTACGTCTTTTGTCCGCTAAACAGAGATCGGTTAGCTCACTCTAAGCTGTGTGTCATGCGCGACTTGTCAGCTGAGTTCTCTATTCCGAAGTTGTCATCTCGCTCAACTCCGTCTTCCATCTTTGATAAGATTATTATTGTTTGTGATTTGTTTGTTTTCGTCGTTTTAATTAAAAACAAAATGTCAACGTGTGCTCTGTGTGAAGAAAACTATAAGCCAGGCTCCTTCATTTCATTCCACAAACAAGTGCTAGTAATTTAGTATACACCGAGGGGCGGTTCACTACTCGAAGTAGGTGCACACTTCAGTTCGAAGTACTCGAAATACCTGTCGAAGTACTCGAAGTACATCTCGAAGTACTGGAAGTACTCGAAGTACTCGAAGTACTTTAAGGTGGAGCTAAGAAGTTTGCAACTGCGCATGCGTTAGAATATGTGCGCCTGCGTACAACCGTTTGTGTTACTGAAACATCATGCTCCATTACCTATCATGCTTGGCCAACTGGATGGAATCCTCGGATGACGGTAATTTAAAACTCCTTAGCCCTAAGTTTTGTACATTAATATTGTAATTTTTCGATGCTCACCATTGGGATATCCTAAACAGTAAAAGATACGGGGTTGGTTAAATTAGAGAATAGTTGCGCTATTTCTTGATCACTAAGAATCTGAAGAGAAATTCCAAATATTTTGATTCGTTCCTGAGTTATCACTAAAGGGCGGATTAAAAAGCATTTATTTTCCAGAAATAAGCGCCTATAAAAAGCTTCAAAAATCGAAAATTAAGCTACAAAAAAGTGAAAATAAGCACCTAAAAGTTCAACTATTTCAAAATTGCAAATTGAAAATTTACATTTTCGCTAATTGCAGGAAATGCCTAATAGACCAGTCAAATAGGGACCGGAGGTTACAATAAATGTTGGAAAGCGGGAGATGATCTTAAACCCTTTAGTAGGCATCTAATAGAAGTATCCTAGTTTTGCAACTTCCCAGGATGTGTGCGTATGATAGGGTGTCCAAAAAACCCCGAAATTTTCTGACTTTTTTCAGTTTTTCGCTTATAATTTCTAAACAGTGCTTCCTAGCGGAAAGTTCGCTATTTTCGAAATTAAAGCGCACTAAATTCTGCGTCGAATAAGCCCAAACGTTAATTTCGACCATGATTTTAAAAAACATCACAAATTTAAATTTTGGTTAAACGTTTCTCCGATTGTATGCGCGGTCACCCATCTCTGTCACTCCTCGGTCGGCTTTGTTCTCTATCTACGCATCTCACCATAGACAAAGGAACCTTAAGTTAAGGTTTTTTTCATTTTAGTGCCAGTACCTTATCTTAGTCAATTAGGGTTGCGAAATAAGTAAAAATCGACCAAAAACGTGGTAAGCTAGCAAGAATAAGCACTAATAAGCTACAAAAGACTTAAAAAAGCTCACAAAATCGTAAATAAGCACTTACGCGAATTTTAGGCAAAAATTAGCAAAATAAGCAAAATAAAATTAGTGTCAAATGATTCGAAATTTTATGAAACGGAAAGAACCAACAGCATTTCGTTCTGCTTACAATATTAAAAAAAAGCAAAATGCCAGAAATCCGCCCTCTAGTTATCACAGAAAATCGGAAAATTGACAATTTAAAGAAAAACTAATATCTTCCTAACGCTTGATGTTATTAAATGAAACTTGGAACTTTTATATTTTTGACAGCTGTCAATTGAATCGCATTAACAGAAATTTTCTAGGCCTTCTAGATTTTGAATAAAGACGGTCAACTTCTCTTTTTCTTATGAGCGCCATATTGAATTTTAACACCGCCGGATACACAGAACAATTAGCTTCTCAAAAATGTAACCAACATTGTTGACGTTTTTGAAAAAATATGTGAAAGCCTGAGTCACACGACCGCAAGACGTATTTATTAATGTTGAATTCAATTGTTTTCACATGTTATAAGCGATTAACGAAGTCGGCGTACTTTTTTGCTATTGTTTTTCATCTAAATTTAGGCTGATTTTACACATTATTTATACCAATTTTCAAATTCTGACATCTGTCAAAAAAGTTTTTGTGTAGGTATTTGATGGTGTCAAATTTCAATATGGCGGTCATAAAAGAATTCAAAATCTAGAAGGACTAGAAAATTTCTGTCGATGCCATTCCATTGACATGTGTCAAAAATATAGAAGTTCTAAATTTCATTTAAATAACATCAAAAGATTTTTCGCGATAACTCAGGAATGAATCAAAATATTGGGAAATTCATTTAGATAACTCGAAGTATTCGAAGTACTTGTCGAAGTACTCGAAGTATTCGAAGTACTTGTCGAAGTACTCGAAGTACTCGAAGGACTTGTCGAAGTACTCGAAGTACTCGGTCGAAGTACTCAAAGTCCCATCAAAATATCAAAGTACTTCGAATAAAGTCGAAGTAGGTGTACACATTTTAGTGAGTGAACCGCCCCTCGGTATACACCAATCCGACTCAAAACTATATAGTGATTATTTCCAATTTTTAATAAATTAAATCACTCCAACGTTGAGGGTACGCATAAATTATCTAATAAAAGGCTTTGATTCTCAATTTAAATTAAAATTGGCGTCTTTAAGTAAGAGAGCGAAAGCAATACCTGCTTGTCTGTGATATCTTAGAGCCAAGCGTAACTTGAACCCGGCCCGTCCATAGTAATACTAGATCAATGACTTCTAAATTTGAAACAAGGAGACGCAAACACACGTGCTACAGTGGTACGCGGAAACAGTGTTGCCAGACCTTACAACCTCTTCATTCTCAAGTTTCATTTAGACCTCATTTAACAAAAAAAAAACTATGGTCTGTCCGGGATTGTTGACAACAATGAGTAGCCATGGAAATTGGGTGAATCTTGGTATAGATCTATGCTCTCTGTGCATTTCCCTTCACAAAATGTTGATCAAATTTGATTTTATGGCCTGAATTCTAGTTACATTGGGATAACTTTACACAGACAATAATTTGGAACAGAAATTTTATGTCCAAAATTCTTTGCATAATTATGGATCGTGTCACACAGACTTAATTTTCTGGTCCACAATTTTGTTCAATTATGCCTACGAATTATATAAACCATATTTCTGTTCATAATTCTGGCAGCTGTTTTGAAATGTTGCTAAGCAAATATTTAAAGGACACTAGTTTTGATTATGAAATCGGCCCTCAGACACAAAAAGCAAAAAATTAAGAGCGAAATAGAATATCTGCATAAAACAAAATTAGTTTAATGTAGGTAAATTTTCAACAGGCCGTAGAGTTAAAACCGTAAAAGACCGGTGTATTAAATAAAAATTGACAAAATTCATCCCAGAAATTTATTCTATACAAAATCATTAAAAGTTATTTGATTTTTATACTCTTGGAAACCGAAGCGTTGATACCTGACATCTCCCCTCCATATCTACTCATCTCAGTGCGTGGTTCACGAACCTAAAAATGTACATTATGTAGGTAGTTAGTTTTGGCCGTACATAAAATGATACAAATGATAAATACAGGTGTCCTGAAATTAGTGGTCAAAATTTTATCATAGTAGATTCTTCTATGAAAAATATGAAAAAAAGTCCCTATGAACATACCTATGTCGAAAAATAAGTCCTAAGGGAGGGAAGGCCCGTTAAAGGGGCCACTTTGAAAGTGTCTTTTTCTAAATATCTTCAAAATGGTTAAATATAGCGACGTGAAATTTGGTGTCTTTACTAAGTTTTTGATGCTGAATTTACTACTGCGGATAAAATTTTAAAATTTTGATCATAAGCGTCTGGTAACAGGAGGGGCTTAGGACTAAATTTACTCAAACGTTTTTGTAAGTAGTTTTTTCTCAAATTTGATTCCAGGATCTGAAAATCTGAGGCATTTTAAGTAAAAATGGAACTCTTATTTGACATCGATAGAATGCGCCCTTTTCGAAAAAAAATGGCTTTTCATTGGTTCAGGGCTCCAAAATTTGTGAGAGAAAATATCGTAAACAAGTTCATGTGACGGTTCTTTACTTCATTCTAGAAAGAACGGGTATATATTTTTTTTGAAAAGGACGCATTCTATCGATGTCAAACAAGAGTTACCATATCTTCTTAAAAAAACTCAAATTTTCAGATTCAGGAATCAAATTTGAGGAAAAAACTACCTACAAAAATGTGTGTGAGTAAATTTAGTCCTAAGCCCCCCCCTGTACGAGACGCTTATGATCAAAATTTTGAAATTTTCTCTACAGTAGTAAATTCAGCATCAAAGACTTAGTAAAGATACCAAATTTCAAGTTGCTATCTTTAACCGTTTTGAAGATATTTAGAAAAAACCCTTTCAAAGTGGCCCCTTTAAGGGACTTTAGCTCCCTTAGGACTTATTTTTCGAAATATGTTCATAGGCACTTTTTTTCATATTTTTCATAGAAGAATCTACTAGTAAAGTTTTGACCACTAAATACAGAATATGGGTCTTATTTTAACTATTGGCACCCCGAAAACGAAACGACAGAATACCCAAATTCGCTTAAATGCTAAATTAAAAAAAGATCCATCCTGAATATTATACGCTAGTACATAACATACCGCTCCCTTTCTTCTTATCTTCGCTTGTCTAAACTTATTTCGGTGTTTCACTCTTGGATTTCTCTGTTCTTTCTTCCTGTGCGGCGTTAATCCTTTATTCTTTGCCATTTTATAAGTAATGGGCCTCTTCTCATTTTGATCCTCCAGTACAGATTCCTCCAATTTTTCTTCTCCACTCTCTTCTTTATCATTGTTTTGAGCTTCTGGCAGTACCTCAAACTTCACTTTCTTTGCTTTGGGCTCATTCTCAGATGTCCCCAATGCATTTTTCACGACCTTGGGTTCCTTTAATTTTTTCAATAATTTCAAAGTTTTTTTTCCTGATTTAACGGTTTCATCTGTTGTCTCTTGCAACATAATTTTTATTTGGGGTTTTATTGTTTCTTCATATACTGGTTCCAGTTTGGAAAATAACTGTCTATATTGGTAGAGACGTTTAATTACCGGGTGGTTTTGGACATTGACTCTTGATGCTTTTAGTAACAAATACATATAGATGTTGGTACAGTAGCTGAAATGTTTTATACTGATTTTTTTCTGAAGTCGAATCATTTTCTAACGGACAGGGGTTCATTGTAAGTGAGGCTTTCATGTTGTAAACGAGCGTCCATTTACGTCTAAATTCCTGGCCGTGGAACCTCCCGTTTACTGTTTATTGACATGAACAAAATTTTGACGCAAATCGATGACCATATTTAACAACCCCAACAGAAAAAAACACCTGATTCACCCTGCCCCTGCGTCCGTTAGAATCTGCTTCCTTTTTATTTACCTAAGGATTAACTCGTAATGGGTACATACAAATTCCACGGCCCGACAATTAGGAATTTGTCCTTTCTTATACTTTTTTAAAATTGGGTTTAAAAAATCTTTTGCTACCAGCATTTTTCCTGTAGAAGTTTCATTACTGAAAATAATGTAACGAAAAAAGCAGAGGGGTGTTTCAAAACTTAAAATTTTGAACAGAATTGACTTTTTCGAAAAATCTTGCACCTTTATCAATAAAACTAACAGTTTTTCCATCCTTTTGCATCTACAGTTCATCTTTCTAAAGTATTACAATAAATGTCAGCTTAAAATAACATTGAACTATTAACTACCAACCTCTGCAATTCGTTATAAACCAGTCATAAACTAACAAGAGTAACAAGACTATATACAGGATGGTTAATTTTTCTATGCTCACCATTGTGATCTACGGTAAAAGGTATGGGGTAGGTTAAATTAGAGAAAAGTTGCGATGTTTCTTGGCGATTAAGAATCTGAAGAGAGTTCCACAAAAAATCTGAAAATTGACAATTTAAAAGAAACTTAATAACTTCCTAACGATTGACGTTATTTAAATGAAACTTGGAACTTTTATACTTTTGACAACTACTGTCAATTGACAGAATTTTTCTAGCCTTCTAGATTTTGAATAAAGACAGTCAACTTTTCTTTTTGTTATGGGGGCCATATTGAATTTTAACACCGCCGAATATACAGAAAAATTAGCTTCTCAAAAATGTAGTTCCAACATGGACGTTTTTGAAAAAATATGCCTGTCAGCTGTCAAAAATACAAAAGTTCTAAGTTTCATTTAAATAACGTCAATCGTTAGGAAGATATTAATTTTTCTTTAAATTGGCAATTTTCAGATTTTTTGTGGTACCTCAGGAACGAATCAAAATTTCGGCGAATTCTCTGCAGATTCTTAATCACCAAGAAATACAGCATCTTTTCTTTAATTTAAACTACTCTCCATCTATTATGGTTTATGAGATACTAATGGTGAGCATCAAAAAATTAACCACCCTGTATAGTATGTATAATGTATATTTTATAGTTTTCAAAATTAAAATTCTCATCAGTTCTGTTGTTAAATGTTAAAGTGTAAGATTTCAAGTAATTGTTATGTAGTTCAAAAGTTATGGTATAAAACCAGAAAATTAAATTTCAAAAAATGACTTCTATAAATGGGTACAGACAATATGAATGATAATGATATGTATATGAAACACCCCTTGAATAAATCTTACCTTGAAAGTCCTCAACCAGTCCAAAAAATTCTGGGGACTCCTTCTGCAAAATTTGTAGTTTCTGTCTTTTTGAAAGCTTCGAAATATCACTTTTAATTATTTCTTGAGTGACTTTAGTATCGTCTTCAAATTTCTACAAACAAATTTATTATAAGGACAACAGTTAGGAAAATAACTATTTTACCTTTTTAGAGGGTACATCAAGAACAAAATCATCATCATCCAGTTGCTGTGCTAATTGCTGCTGCAATTTCCTCGCTTCCTCTTCCTCAAGTTCGGCCAGTTCAGCGTCCTTTCCTTGGAAGCCCCCGTAGTCAGGATCCACATAGTCTGTCGAGTAAAATTTCCTTTTATCCCTTCCCCAAGCCCTTACATCAGGCAAATCATCTTTTTCATCTTGCCCTTCGACGTCGCTGAGGGCAATGTCGCTTTGATCGCTGTCCTCTTCACCAACAGCCAAAACTTCTTCCTGTTAATAAAAATAAATTATAAATACTTCTAAGCTGCTTTTAAGTGAATGGAGCTAATACCTCACTGTCAAAGTCCTCCTTTCGGCTATTTCTCACTTTTTGCAACAGGATTTTCTCATTCTCAGTGTAGTCTCCGTCATCGGAGTCAGTGGGGTCGTAGTCACTGTGGTCTTCCTCAAACCTGGAGGCAAAAATGATAAACATGGTTTACTTGAATTTTTTAGTGTAGGGGTACCTTAAATGTGACATTTTCACCCTCAAAAGTTGACTGAAATTGTTAAAAACACAAACATAAATTCACGTTGCAGCCACACCAACATTGAGGTTAAGTTTATTTGACAGTTTGGCACATGTCATTGTCATGTCAGTTGAGTTGTCACTTTGTTTCTCTACAGGATTGCTCAAGCGGAGTAGAGATGGGCAGATCGACTCTTTTAAGTGAGTCGAGTCAGTCAACTCACTCACAAGTGATTAGTCGACTCACTGAGTTGACTCAGTGATTCGACTCATATTTAGCGAAACTACTCTCCTGGCGAAACTAAATAAAGCAAAAATGTAAAGTAAACTATATTTTATTTAGTTGAGTTGAGGCGGCACCGGCATTTATGAATATTACGTCGATCGCTGCGTTTGCGGTTGAATTGGAATACTAGATCTTGGCTTCTTGAGCTGAATCGAGCGAAAATTCGACTCATCGATAACTCGACTCTTTTCTTGCGAGTGAGTTGAATCACTCATTGCCGATGATGAGTGGCTCATTTGAGTCGACTCACCAACTGAGTACCCATCTCTAAAGCGGAGGCATGACGTAAGTAAAAAGTTGGAAACCCGACCTAAATCTTCTGAATGCCATCCGGTAGCGGTTGATATTATGGGTTTCTGTATTCTTAAGAGGCTTCTTCACGCTATCGTCTTTCTCTCTCAGATTATGTTGAATTTATTTAATTTCTTGGAAATCCAATTTTAAATTTTAATTTCTACGACTTTCCACCATAGAATATGATAAAATACGCCTTGTTCAATTCGTTTTTTTCCAATATCACTTTGTTTATATGTCACTATTTGTAGAATACCAATATAAACGGCATTTTTCGAACTGTGCCTCTAAATCCCATTAAATTGTAAGGTACTAAAAGAAACATGATTTCTTCATTTAGTTTATTTGGTGGAAAGTGCTCATTATTTAAATTTGAAGACAAATTGACGAGTAATTAAATAAGTCCACACAAAGAAAGAGAGAGAAAGACAATAGCGTACGAAATGCAACCAATTATACATTCTTCTTTCATTTAATCCTACGTATTTTTAATTTCACACCAATATGCCTCGAAGACAAATTAACTTCGGAAAAAATTAACAGATGGAAGAGCAGTCATTAAGTTATTTAATGACTATTCCAAATTTGTTATTTTGTTGAAATAAATTTAAGAAGAAATTGAAGAAATCTCATATCACGATTTCTTAATTTTTCTCTTTAATTTATTTCAACAAAATAACAAATCTGGAATAGTCAATAAACAATATAACGACTGCTCTTCCAATTGTAAATTTTTTCCGAAGTTAATTTGTCTTCGTAAACGCATATTTTTGTGAAATTAAAAATACACAGGATTAAATGAAAGAAGAATGTATTATAATTGTTGCATTTCGTTGAATCCGTGCGCACCCTTAAATTACTCGAGAAGTACGAATTATGGGATTTTGAAATTTGGACCAATGGTTATAGTGTCATAACGAGCTTTTCTCTTGAATTTTTTTGGGATTTTGAAATTTGGACCAATGGTTAATGTCATAATGTGACATATGACATATGACGGGCTTTCTCTTGAATTTTTTTTTAGATATTTTTTAAAATCAGAGGCTTACGTTCTTGGAGGGGGCTCCACTTTTTAGCATTTTTTTGCAGATTCGGGCACTTTCCACACTAAATAGTAACAAGATCGTCATCTTTGGTCCATTCTGCATAATAAAGGTAGGTACTCTTGTTAAATGTCGCTAGGACGCACGGTTTTCGAATAAAACGATTTCCAATAGTTCAGAGCGAGAAAATTTCTAACGTCAAATTCTATTTAATCGACCAAATTAGTTAAAATTAACACAGACAATGAAAGTTTAACTGAAAACTTTGATTAAAGACAACTTTATGAAAATTTTAGTTCAGTATAGAAAACACATTTAAAATACAAACCTGAAATTTGGGGTATACTTACGAAGCATTTCCAGACATATGTCCATAGGAAGTTTTTAACTTAAAAGCCAACGAAAGATGTGTATCAATGCGATGTGTGTCCCTGTAGATGTTTACCTTGTTAATGTGTATGTAGGGGCGAGCTGAATTTACTGGTGGAGTCGGGTGCAGATTTTATAAGTCTGCACCTAGTAGTAGTGCCTCCGCAGACGCACAGTGGTGCTAAAAGTCATGAGGAATAAAAATGAAGTGTGGATTAAGTAGAATTACGAAATAAAACACTAAAATAACCAAATTATGCAATTAAAACTTTTGTGGGGGTTGAAATAAGCACTTATACCTACCTATTGCGAAGGAAACTGAAAAATTGTAAAAGGTAAACTGAATCCCAAATGCGTTCAATTTTATAACCGTCGAAAAACGAAATTATGCGAATTTTGCAAAATTAGCACTTAGGGGGTTGAAAAATCGTAAAGGTGGATGAAAAATCAAAAGGTATCAGGATTAACCGTGGCTAAGTAAAATTACGGAAAATAACATCAAATTAACCCAATTATGTAAATTTAGCATTTGAAGACTTGAAACATTGCGAAGGGGGATGAAAAAAGTGAAAAATTTAATCATCATCCAAATGGGTTCAATTTATTACAGAAGAAAAACGAAAATATCCGAATTTGGCAAAACTAACACCTAGGGGGTTGAAAAATTGTAAAGGGGGATGAAACGTCAAAGTGGATGAGAATTAATCGTAATTAAGCAGAATTACAGAAAATAACACGAAAGTAAACCAATTATGCAAATTTAGATTTTGGGGGTTGAAATGTTGCGAAGGGGGTTGGAAAAGTGAAAAGACAAACATAATCCAATTGAGTTCAATTTATTACCGAAGGAAAACTAAATTATGTGAATTTTGCAAAATAAACACTTAGGGGGTTGAAAAATTGTAAAGGGGGATGAAAAGTTAAAAGGGATGAGAATTAATCGTAATTAAGTAGAATTACAGAAAATAACACGAAAATAAGCCAATTATGCTAATTTGACTTTTGGGGGTTGAAACATTGCGAGGGGGTCGAAAAAGTGAAAAAGGCAAGAACAATTCATAAGGCAAAACTGCGCGAATTTTACAAAATTAACCAGCGGAAATCACCCGAAAAAGAAGCGGTCTGGGTAAATTTTGCTCTTTGAGGGTTCACATATCATGAAAGGGGTTGAAAAATTGTGGATGGGTCAAAAATTAATGAAAATCACTTTAAATTAATAACAAATTAGAAGAAAGCAAAAAAAAAAATAAATGAAATATATTTACTCCGCTTGCTAGGGCTTAGGGGTTGTTAGTAGCGTAGGGGTTGGTTTTAGGATGAAGACTCATAAGACTTTTTTCAATGGTTGACCGAAATCTATTGAACCCCATAATTTTATTCCACCACTTACATGAAAAAATTTCCAGTTTCAACCCTTAAATTTCATCCCCCTTGTTAGATATTAATGAAAATTTGCCCATCCGCCTACAGTGGCGCTGTAAATTACCACATCAAATTTAGCCCTGATACGTTGAGCAGTTTTTGAGTTCTCGCATTTTTTTGTTTCGGCATGTTAGGGGGTTGTACCGCTTTTAAGGGTCGTTTTTCGCGAATGATGAATAAGACCTTTTTTGTACCATCAATAGAAAGCTATCGAATGGTAATATTTTCAACTATACATTCTTCATTGAAAATTCGAGTTTCCACCCCTAACTTTCATCCCCTTCGATAATTTTCTCCTAAAATTCGATCTTCCCTTCTCGAAGATGCAGTGTGTAAGATGTCACAGTTTCGCAGAAGATATTGCTTCTCTGTGTCAAATTACAGGGCTTTATGGACGTTTCAACCCCTAAACTCCAACCCCCTATTTCACCACCCCCACATGCCCTAAAGGAAGTTGTGTTTTCAATTTCACCACCCTAACCCAATTCGTTTAAAAATTAAGGTAATTTGTAGATTCATGTTTTCAACACCTCATGATTTCACCCCTTTATGATTTACAGGGGTGAGTTTATTTTTCCGGTGTGACATAACTCCTTGCGTATTTACTGACTTCAGTTGTTCATAAATAAACCAATAGGGTTTCAGAAAAAATAAATAAAATATAATTATCGACTTGCAAAGAGTTAGGGGTGGTTAATGGCCCAGGGGTTGGTTTTAGATTGAAAACTCATAAGACCTTTTTTCAATAGTTGACCGAAATCTATCGAACCCCGTAATTTTAGGCTACCATTTACTTGAAGAAATTTCAAGTTTCAACCCTTAAATTTCATCCCCTTTGTTAGATATTTTTGAAAATTTGTCCATCCACCTATAATGTCACTGGAAATTCACAAACCAAATTCTGCCTTGATACGTTGAGTAGTTTTTGAGTTCTCGTATTTTTGTGTTTCTGCATGTTAGGGGTCGTAGCGCCTATAAGGGTGGTTTTTCGCAAAATATGAATGACACCTTTTTTGAATAATTAATGGAAAGCTATCGATTGACGCCAATTTCGACTAGTACTTATTAAGCGGAATTTCGAGTTGCTACCCCTAATTTCCACCCCATTTGTTCGATTTTACGAAAAAACGCATCCCCCACAAGATTTCACCGATATATGTGTGTACGTTGAGTTTCCGACAGCTGCGTGCAACCCTTGCGGAGTTATCATATTTTTTGTGGTTTTCATCCCCTAAATTTCATCCCCCGAAATTGGCACCCCCTCACTTTCAACAAACTTGAAGGTCGAACGTGCATACTAATTTTCAGCAAGATATCTCCACTAGTTCTCGAGTTATTGCAATTAGTAGTTTTTCGGTTTTTCACCCCTAGCTCCCACCCCCTTGGTCTGATATGGCCCAAAAGCAATCCCCGCCTTACTTTTCGGGAGACGAAGCTGCCTACCAAGTTTCAGCTCGATATCTCAATCCGTTCTCAAGTTATCCGACGGACAGACTGAGGAGCGATCGAGCGAGCGAGCGAGCGAATAAGCTAAGACAAGAGTACCTCCGCATTCTGCTACGGCACTAAAAGGTCTTGAACACCCTGTGACGGCCGAACTTTAATGTTTTTTCAAAAGGGTTCATGCTGATTACATTTTTGGAAAGATAATTTTTTTGTGTATCCGATGATACACAAAATATAAATATAAAACAAGAGAAGTTGACTGTCCTTACTCAAAATCTAGAAGGCGTAAAACATTGTAATGAATGCCATTCAATTGACCGATGTCAAAATATAAAGCTTACCATGTTTCATTTACCTAAGTAGTATTTCAATCGTTATACCGGGTGGTTGTTTTATCTTGAGACTGGCAATCGGAAATGGTTTGTATAAAAAAAGTTCCATGACTTCGATTACGTCATCGCCATTTTGAGTCAAGGTCATTTTCAAGATAAAATGAAGGTCAACTTGATTGATGGATGGTAAAAGAAAGAACTGACGATTTTAATGACAGTTCCATATTCCATAACAGACAACTTGAGTGAACTTGTTGGTGTTGCCATAATATTTTTTTGCTGCTGTGTTGCCATAACGGGTGCCAAAGTGACAGACTGACACCCTGTATGTGTAAGTATAAACAGAATCAGTACTATTAGTACTATCAGTACATACTATTATTGCAAGATTTGCAAGTGTAGGTAAACATCCCGTAGATTAAAATATTACCTACCTAATTTAGTATTGTATCAATCAATAACCAATTCCCTTATGATTTCATAATCGTATCTACGATCTATTGACATAAACAGACGTACCTACCTATCTATAAACTTATTAATCCATTACAAAGAGCATAAAAACAATAAGCGTCTATAGGTATAACTATAAATTAACCCACCAACCTTTTAGTAGTAAACATTTTAGATCTTGTCGAAATGTATCCACAAGAGGCACAGAATAGACCATCATTTTCTTCAGGGAGAGATAAACTATCACAGGCATTAATTTATAAAATCGGAAACGTTTTGGCTGTAACCCCAAAGTATTGTTCAAAAAACTTTAACATAAAATACCCTCAAGCGAACAAAATTTATGTTTTTATCTCGACAGTTTTCGTTCTTATGTTCATTATATGGTCAGTTGTTCTTGAAGCTGATGCACCTGATTTTTACCTCAGCAAAGCTCACATCAAGGTGCTTTTAATTCTAGCTAAACTTGGTTTCGTCAGCATATACTTAGCAGTTGGAATAAAATTCATCTTGAATGACTGGTTGCTGTGGTGTAAGCTGCTGAACAAATTTCAACTCCTCAACTGGTATTTACCAGGAAATCCTTTCACAGACAGGGCGACAGATATTTGTTTCATTACCGTATTTATTTTCAACTTTTTCTATGAAATTTACGAATTGTTTTACTGGAATTTGGTGGGCGCAAGCTTTTACACAATGAGAATTTACATAATCGATCAATACGTAATGTTTTATATTCATTATCTACATTTATTATATGCCCGGGTTCTTGTTGAATTCATTTCTAAATACAAGAAAATCAACAAGATAATTTTAAGTGTAAAAAGCGGCACCATAGACGAAAGCATGAAAATTTTGATTCTCCTTAAAGAGATGACTGAGATCTCAAACGAAATATTTGGATGGCCGTTACTTCTTATTTTGGGAAGCCGCATAGTCAATACTTTGCGAGTCTTGGAAAGCATTTCATCAGGTCGGGATCAATCCAAAACAGGATTGATAAAAATTATGCCCATTGTTATTGCATGTTATGGTTTTGTAAGTGGTTTTCTTGCTTCTCGACATGAAATATTTGATTTTGTAGGTGTTGACTTCCGGCCTGCTTTTCATTTTTGGGACCGTTAATATATCAAGCAAGGAAGTTCAAAAGACTTGCAGGAAGATGCAAAAGAAATATTGTGATGGAAAATTCGACTTCTTAACATTGGAGAAAGTCGCAAGAAAAAACGAAGCCTCTTTTACTGCTGCAGGATTCCTTGAAGTTGATAGATCTACGATTTTGACGCTTACTACCAGTTTGATGACTTATTTTATCGTTGTGGTGCAGTTTTCTTAAACTCGCTAAAAAGAAATCTATTTACCTAATACCACAAGTGATACTAGGATACTACTTATATACAGAGTGGTTCACGAAGACCATTCATTAGAAACTTTTGGGGATCCACTTGTAGTAGAATTTCAAAAAAAATTGGTACTGTACTATAATTGCTGACGCACACCAAAAATAAAATATTCCCAAGTCCCCAGCACTTCTGGTTTTACGTGGCCGCATTGTTGTTATTTTAAATGCAAAGTTTCCACAGGCTGAAACTTTTCAATGAAATGAAAAGTTTTTGAAACTTTTCAAGCTCACATCTCTACCCTAGTAGCACACCAGCTAGAATTGAGCTAAAATCTAGCTATGTCTTAGCTACCAATCTAGGCTTAGCTAGGGAAGCCATATTTGAGCTAGAATCTAGCTTGGATTCCAAGTCAACGATGGCCTTGGAAAACCGAGCTAAAATCAAGCTAAATTATAGCTCATATTCCTATCTAACAATTATCTTGGGAATTCCAGCTAGAATAAAGATAAATCCTAGCTTCTATTCCCAGCTGACATTGATCTCGGAAATCCTAGCTAGAATGAAGCAAAGTCCTAGCTTCCATTTTAAGCTAATATTTACCTTGGAATTCCTAGCTTGAATGAAGCTAAGTCTTAGCTTTTATTTCTGGCAAATATCAACATAGGAAATCCCAAGTAGAATAAAGCTAAAATTTGACTTATATTTGTAGCTAGTATTAATCTTGGAAGTCCTAGCTAGAATCAAGCAACGCACAAATTTGAACATAGAAACCCTACCTAGAATAAAGCTAAATTCTAGCTATTTAAAAGTAAATCCATGATTCTCAGAAATCCTAAAGTTCTTTGAAGCATAGACCAGTAAAATTTCTATTTTTATTGCCGCCCGGGTTTTCAGGTAGGTAGAGTCTAGTGCCTATGGATGGCATGGGCGATTTATTGGTAAAGGAGATTTGTTATTTGTCGTTTAGTACTCTAGTGGACTAAAGTATAAAGTTGATCGCCAACGATTCGAGGTGTAGGTTAAGTGTGTTTACAGTTTATTACTATTAACAGCAGCATTTTAAAGTAAGTATATTTACTTATATCATAGACTATTTAATTAAATTCATTTGAAGCGTTTACAAGAAGGAGAAATTAAGGGTGCTACTTAATAATTTTGGTCCATGGTCGCTTTTTAAGGACCGCCTCAATTGAACATTCCTTATAATATTATTATTTATTTATTAAATTCGGGTCTTATATTGTTGCAGATGCCAAGAAGACGGATTCAAAGGCGACGGCGATAGGGAAATTATGAGTTCCGTGATATCACAATTTCTACTCACTTCTAAGGATATAAGAAACAGAAGCAATCTATATATTATAAGCATCACCTATTATTATAAATTAATATTCTTTTAACAATTCAATTATTGTTTTTAACTTTGCATAACTTGTTTGTCATCATTCTATATTAAATGCCTAAATATTTTAGCTTCAACATTTTTTTTGCCTGTTATGTAAAATTACTTTTAACTTAATATACTAACGTATATTTCCTACTATGTATATTTTTTTGTAACACCCTGACTGGATTTAAAAAATTATAACAAAATTGAAATTTAACTTGGAAAAACCGCTAGTTCCTGGCTAGATTTTAGGGATTATCCTAGCTACACCCTAGCGTGTTCCCCTAGATAGATCCTAGCTTGTGTATCCTAGCTAAAATATCGATAGCCTTTCCAGTTAAAATCTAGCTACTTTTTCTAGCTAGAAACGAGCTAAACCTCATTAAGCCAATTTTGTTCGAATCTAGCTTGGATTCCTAGCTAGGATGAGGCTATGATATCTCTACAAAGCTAGCTAGGAGTCCTAGTTAGATTCGAACAAAATCCGCGTAACACATTTAGCTTGGTTCTAGTCAACAAACCTAGCTAGTTTCTAGCTGTCTGTGCTACTAGGGTAGTTAAATGTCGCTAAGACGCACGGTTTTCGAATAAAACGATTTCCAATAGTTCAGAGCGAGAAAATTTCTGACGTCAAATTCTATTTAATCGACCAAATTAGTTAAAATTGAGACACAATGAAAATTTAATCTGAAAACTTTGATTAAAGACAACTTTATGAACATTTTAGTTCAGTAGAAAACACATTTAAAATAGAAAACTGAAATTTGGGGTATACCTACTTACGAAGCATTTCCGGACATATGTCCATGCATAGGAACTTTTTAAATTAAAATCAATAGGGCAATAATATCCTGAAATATCCGTACGAGGTTTAGATACACCCTGTATACTTAATTTATCAAAGTGGCGAAGACTTATGAAATTAAAGACTACAAAAAAGTATACACCAACTTTTTGAATCGCTTATGGCATGTGAAAAACGGTTGAATTAAACTACAGTAAGAAAAGGTCTTGTACACCCTGTGACGGCCGAACTTTAATGTTTTTTCAAAAGGGTTCATGCTGATTACATTTTTGGAAAGATAATTTTTTTGTGTATCCGATGATACACAAAATATAAATATAAAACAAGAGAAGCTGACTGTCGTTATACTCAGAATCTAGAAGGCGTAGAACATTGCAATGAAATGAATGCTATTCAATTGACACATGTCAAAATATAAATGAAGCTTCCATGTTTCATATACCTAAGTAGTATTTATCAATCGTTATACCTGGTGGTTGTTTTATCTTGAGACTGGCAATCGGAAATGGTTTGTATAAAAAAGTTTTATGACTTCGATTGCATCATCGCCATTTCGAGTCAAGGTCATTTTCAAGGTAAAATGAAGGTCAACTTGATTGATGGATGGTAAAAGAGAGAACTGACGATTTTAATGACAGTTCCATAACAGACAACTTGTTGCTGTTGCCATAATATTTTTTTGCTGCTGTGTTGCCATAGCGGGTGCCAGAGTGTCACACTGACACCCTGTATGTGTAAGTATAAACAGAATCAGTAGGATGTATTGCAAGATTTGCAAGGGTAGGTAAGCATCACGTAGATTAAAAGATTACCTAATTTAGTATTGTGTCAATCAATAACCAATTCCCTTATGATTTCGTAATCGTAGCTATGATCTATTGACATAAACAGATGTACCTGCCTATTTATAAACTTATTAATCCATTACAAAGAGCATAAAAACAATAAGCGTCTATAGGTATAACTATAAATTAACCACCAACTTTCAGTAGTAAACATTTTAGATCTTGTCGAAATGTATCCACAAGAAGCACATAATAGACCTTCATTTTCTTCAGGGAGAGATAAACTATCGCAGTCATTAATTTATAAAATCGGAAACGTTTTGGCTGTAACCCCAAAGTATTGTTCAAAAAACTTCAACATAAAATACCCTCAAGCGAACAAAATTTATGTTTTTATCTCCATAGTTTTCGTTCTTATGTTCATTATATGGTCTGTTGTTCTTGAAGTGGATGTACCTAATTTTTACCTCAGCAAAGCCCACGTCAAGGTGCTTTTAATTCTAGCTAAACTTGGTTTCATCAGCATATACTTAGCAGTTGGAATAAAATTCGTCTTGAATGACTGGTTGCTGTGGTCTAAGCTGCTGAACAGATTTCAACTCCTCAACTGGTATTTACCAGCAGATCCTTTCACAGACAGAGCGACAGATATTTGTTTCATTACCGTATTTATTTTCAACTTTTTCTATGAAATTTACGAATTGTTTTACTGGAATTTGTTGGGCGCAAACTTTTCCACAATGAGAATTTACTTAATCTATCAATACTTAATGTTTTATATTCATTATCTACATTTGTTATATGCCCGGGTTCTTGTTGAATTCATTTTTAAATACAAGAAAATCAACAAGATTATTTTAAGTTTAAAAAGCGGCACCATAGACGAAGGCATGAAAATTCTGATTCTCCTTAAAGAGATGACTGAGATTTCAAACGAAATATTTGGATGGCCGTTACTTCTTATTTTGGGAAGTCGCATTGTCAATACTTTGCGAGTTTTGGAAAAGATTTCATCAGGTCGGGATCAATCCAGAATAGGATTGATAAAAATTATGCCCATTGTTATTGCATGTTATGGTTTTGTAAGTGGTTTTCTTGCTGGTCGACATGAAATATTTGATTTTGTAGGTGTTGACTTCCGGCCTGCTTTTCATTTTTGGGACCGTTACTATATCAAGCAAGGAAGTTCAAAAGACTTGCAGGAAGATGCAAAAGAAATATTGTGATGGAAAATTCGACTTCTTAACATTGGAGAAAGTCGCGAGAAAAAACGAAGCCTCTTTTACTGCTGCAGGATTCCTTGAAATTGATAGATCTACGATTTTGACGCTTACTACCAGTTTGATGACTTATTTTATCGTTGTGGTGCAGTTTTCTTAAACTCGCAAAAAAGAAATCTATTTACCTAATACCACAAGTGATACTAGGATACTACTTATATACAGAGTGGTTCACGAAGACCATTCATTAGAAACTTTTGGGGATCCACTTGTAGTAGAATTTAAAAAAAAATTGGTACTGTACTATAATTGCCGACGCACACCAAAAATAAAATATTCCCAAGCTCCCAGCACTTCTGGTTTTGCGTGGCCGCATTATGTTGTTATTTTAAATGCAAAGCCCTCGTTTTCATTTTAGATTCGATTTCGTCCCTTAATTATGAGTTTATCGCATCCACTTTTTGCCTACATACATACCTATGTCACAATTTGTATCCAAAAATTGATTTCCAATCCGTAATAGAAAAACTGGTACCCTCCAAACTATTGAAGGTAAAGAAACCAAACTTGAAGGGTTAAAAATAGAAGCTTTGAACTTTCTTTTTATGTCTCACTTGATCATCATCGTCATGTTGATTTAAAACTATGGCAGAAAATAATTTTTAAAAAAGGCAAAGAGAAATTGTCCGAAACTTATATTTTTTAAATAAGAATACCATAATTTTATGTGGCCAAAAGATGCAAAATTTTTTAATTCATTGAGGCGTGTCTCCTAGTGCTATCATTTTCCTCTTCTTTTAATTTTCTTGTTTCTTCTTCCATTTTCATTTTGTTCTGATGGTTATAATTTTTTGTTAGCTTACTTTTACAACCTTGTACTTACGTTTTCTCTAGAGGTAGCTGGCTTAACATTTCAACACTAATAATAGAAATAAACAATCGGAGAACGTGTTTTACATCAATCATTCAGTGCTTACAGTTTGTCAAATAAACTTTTCCATAATAATTAAGTATAATTAAATTGTGCGACTTTATAATTATTATCCACTTTAAATTTCTCGAAAATGGAATGATCAAGTTCGCTTGGGCAGGTCGATTTTTTAATTCGACAAGGGTACTTAGTCAACCCTATTTTATTAAAGCCATTTTTTGAATTCCTTAGGCGAATCTTATGCCGATTGCCCAGTGGCGCACCCGGTGGGGGGGGCTCGGAGGAGCACATACTTACGCGTACCTATAGAAGGGGGGAGGGAGGATTAAAAAAAAATTGCACTCCCCCCACCAAATTTTGCTTTACCGCGGGGCAGAGCGGTAAATTTTTAGAAGGTTGGTACAATTTTTTGACGCTTATTATTTGAAGCTTTTGTTTCGTAACGGTCCTTGTAAATATTTTATTAATACTAATCCAAGATATATTTTTTTGAAATTGAACTCTAAAGTGTTATAAAATAGTCCATAGCCGGCCTGACAGGTCGGGGACTTAATTATTGATAAAAATCTTCATTAAATGTGCTCTTTTTTGTGCAGGAATTAGCCTTTTTATAAAAATAGTCTCCAGTACGGAAAAAAGGCGCTTAAACCTTCTCATTTTCACCTTTGCATGAGTGTTCTGAAGTGCTTGGAAAATGCGTGAAAATGGTACATACGTGGCAGTTGCTTATTTTCCTATTATGGAAACAGAAATCCTGATAGAATTGAAAACAAAAATCACAAGAAAGAATTGTAACAATGCATATAATTTTGGCTTTAAATAAATAGATTTCTTCTTTAAAAATGCGAAATTAAGAAAACTGCACTACGACGATAAAATAAGTCATCAAACTGGTAATAATCGTCAAAATCGTAGATCAATCAATTTCAAGGAATCCTGCAGCAGTAAAAGAGGCTACGTTTTTTCTTGCGACTTTCTCCAATGTTAAAAAGACGTATTTTCCCTCACAATATTTCTTTAGCATCTTCCTGCAAGTCTTCTGAAGCTCCTTGCTTGAAATATTAACGCTGCCAAAAATAAAAAGCAATCCAGATGTCAACATCTACAACAGAACCAAATTGGTCATGTTAAGCAGCAAAAAACTACTTACGAAACCATAACTTGCAAGTACAAAGGGCATAATTTTTATCAATCCTAATTTAGATTGATACGGACCTGAAATCCTTTCCAAAACTCGCAAAGTGTTGACTATGCGACTTCCCAAGATGAGAAGTAACGGCCAACCAAATATTTCGTTGGAAATTTCAGTCATCTGTTTGAGGAGAGTTAGAATTTTCATGCCTTCATCTACGTTGATGTTCTTTTTTTAAATAATTCTGTTCATTTCCTTGTATTTATGAAGGAATTCGACAAGAACTCGGGCATACAACAGATGTAGATAATGAATGTAGAACATCAGGTATTGAAAGATTAGGTCCATTTTCATTGCGAAAAAACTGAAACCCATTAAATTCCAATAAAGAAGCTCGCAAATTTCATAAAAAAAGTTGAAAATGAATACGGTAATGAAACAAATATCTGTCGTTCTAGATTTGAAAGAATTGCCTGGTAAGTAGCTGTTGAGTACTTGAAATTTATTGAGCAGCTTACACCATAGCAGCCAGTCGTTCAAGATGAATTTTATTCCAACTGCTAAGTATATACTGACGAAAGCAAGTTTAGGTAGAATTGAAAGTACTGCTGCGGTAAAATTTGGGTGCATGGACTTCAAAAACAAAAGACCATACAACGAGCATAAGAACGAAAAATGTCGAGAAAAAAACATAAATTTTGTTGGCTCTGGGGTGTTTGATGTTGAAGTTTTTTGAACAATACTGGGGGGTTACAGCTAAAATGTTTCCGATTTTATAAATTAATGACTGCGAGAGATTGTCTGCCCCTGAAAAAAATGAAGGTTTATTATGTGCTTCTTGTGGATGCATTGCGACAATATCAAATATAATATCTGAAAAGTTTATTGAAATGTTGATGGTTAATTTCCTCTGTTTATAGAGGCTTATTATTTTAGTGCATTATAATGGATTAATACACAATACAATGCGACATTAATAAATGCTGTTTACTCAGGCAAGGCAAAAGCATTTAGAATATTATAAAAGAGTCAGAATAGTAATAATAATAATTTTGAAAGATTAGTGGGGTAGTTTGTGATGAATTTGTAGCAAAAATTATTTTGAAAAAAATGCAATAAGTAGACAAAAACGAACAAATAAAACACGCCAAAAACAAAAAACC
This sequence comes from Pycnomerus fuliginosus, assembly GCA_963924575.1. Classification (NCBI taxonomy): domain Eukaryota; kingdom Metazoa; phylum Arthropoda; class Insecta; order Coleoptera; family Zopheridae; genus Pycnomerus; species Pycnomerus fuliginosus. The sequence continues at coordinate 20,522,546 of OZ004622.1, forward strand.
GGAAGGGTGCGAATTACAAATTATGTAAATAGAAAATGTATTTTTTTCGGGGGTTTTTAGATGTAAAAAAAACTATTTGAAATTTCATACAGCTCAATTTTTTATTTGCAATTTCTGCGTTTCAGAGTTGAGTATAGGAATACAATATTGTATTCGTTATTTAACGATTTAAGCGTCATTGAGTCATTATTGTAGTCTAAGAAGTTCTTTAAGGAGGTTTTACAAGGCTGCAATTATAGTTTTGTTAGGTTTTCTTTCGGTTTTTCTGCTTTATAGTTATTATTAGTTATTGTCCAAGATCAAAATATTCAAAAATTAGGGAGAGAAATTAACAGAAAGCCCCAAGAAAATTTGCTGCATTTGCGCCAATTTGGCTGAAATTTGGTACGTGGAGATTGTATTATTCGCTAAGAAGTGCCGAAAAATTTTTGGAGGTGACCTGCAAATGAAGTTTTGGCACATCAATTATCTACATAATTGGCAGTTGGCTCCTCTTGTACCCGTGGGTGTCCATCATTATTTTAATAAACCAAAACAAGTTTCTGAAAAATTTTATGCCACCATTAGAAAGGTCTTCAAAATAAAGGGTTTCTAAATGAAGAAAATGTGTTCACAATTGGAATCGGTGCCCTTTAGGCAAGAAAAACAAGAAATTTTGTAAAATTAAAAACACACTACGAGTCACGGGTGTGTCATTCTGGCTCACCAAAATTTTAAACAAGTACAAGTCCCACTTTTTATACCACCATTAGAACGGTAATTAAATTCTGGTTCTAAAACGGACAGCAGAGAAGCGGCTGGAACCACCCCATCGCGTGAATCTTTAATATTTATGTAGGTAGTAATAATATCGATTTTTTTGCCTAAAACGCACTAATTGTGAATACATTTTCATTTTTTAGAACCAGAATTTGAAGATCTCTCTAGCAGTTACATTAAATTTAAAAAAAAACTCGTTTTGGGAAAAAATGGCGGTTTGTTTTTAAAATTTTGAAGCTAATGTGCTAAAATGGTACTTGTCATGATCCGATTAGGTTTTTATTGAATAAATCAGGAACCGCTTAAGCTACAGCGACGAGTTTTTGCATATTATTTAACTAGGGGCGTGGAAAATAAGGGGGGATTAAGCTATTTTTTGTCAATTTCTCACCGGAATAATGGTTCCCTGACTAAAATTACATAAAAAACTTGCGTTGTTATAACACCGTCGGATCAACCGTTTTCGTGAAAATTAGATTTAAATATCCATTTGCATTTCCTAGGCTTATCAATTCATTTTTATTAAATTACAAAACTGAACGGATTCTAAAAATTAATAATTAAAGTAATCTAATGTTGTTTATTGATGTCAGATAGTATGCAAAAACTTAATAATTGACTAAATAAAAATCGAATTTTGAGCCCTCCCTTAACGGGATCCTAGCCCCCGGTTAGGAGCGATTTCCGGACACATGTTTATAGGAACTTTTTTTCATATTTTGAGCTGCAGAATCACCCCTCAAAATATTTCATTGTTATTTTCGGACACCCTGTATGCATACCTACTTATCTATAGTGATTGCAGTAGCCTTCCATTTTTTTAGATAACACTAAAATAACTAAAAATTGGTTCAAATTTCATACAAATCGTCGGTTTGTCAGTTTCGGCTTTCGGTGGCATCGGCATCGTTTTTACAGTCACTTTACACACGATGACGACGAAAGGAACTTGTAGGTAGGCAGCCAGTAATTTGGGTTTTAAGGAGGAATTATACGTTGTTGGAATAAGTGTTAAAGAAAGTTAATTTATTTTACACATTTTACTTTCTAAATATAGGTACTCGGGCTGATTTTTCGCCTTATCCTTATTCTAATAAAAAAGTTTCATATGCGCATACAGGGTGTCAGGAAATTGATTTCCATAACTTCGCCACGTGATTCTGTAGCTAGAATTATTAAAAAATATTCCTATGGCTGAGGGTCCTAAAATGATTCCTAACGGAGCTAGGGCTCTTTTTGAAGAAGGCGTCCAAAGTTCAGTTTTTTCTAATTATCTTCAAGACTACTGAAGCAAATGAAATGAAATTTAGTGCACAGGTATCAAATTTTATTTTCAAAAAGCAGAAAAGGTGCTCTTGGTCAAAAGTGATAGAATGCAACGTTTGCGAGAAAAAACAAATTTTATTTAATGTTACGTACAGTTGAAAAATTGTCATGCACCCGGCTTTTGAGTCTTACGCACAGAGTTTGGAACACCAGCGCTTGGTAGTGGTGCATTATTGTCTGATAAGAAACGGCATGTGTTGGGCGTTGTGTTGGTAGGTCAAATAACTTTGGAATTGTGTGCCAATAAATATTTATCCTTTGAACAAATCATCACAAAGTGCATTATTCTGTTTCTCGACTGTACGTAATTCCTCCTCGACGATGTACTAAAGGACAGCGTGCTGAAATATACCCACCTACCAGACCGTTTAAAATTGTCATATTCCACGTTGATACTCGGGCGAATATTCTCGCTGACAAATTTAGAATATTTTGTATTACCGTTGTGGCGAGAAATTCAAGAAATATATATCAAGTAATAAAGTTGCCTGGTAAATGTCGGATACCTGCGGTGTAGTTGTCCTGTTTGATAGCAAGTCCTGCGGCAAATTCGAGGCTGGAGGCGGGTGGGGAGATCTGGAAGAATGTAATTTTGCCAGGACGAGTCCCTAAGGGCCTGCGGTCTTCCCTTTTTGCAAACAGTCCGGTCTCGGCCAAGACATACTTAGAATGTGAATCGTGAATCACTAGTATCTATCTTATTCGTAAATTCACACAAGCAAGAGGTAAATACGTTAATCTTTACAGCCCATAATGCTATTGACTTAAGATTAATTGCATCCTAGAAGTGTTTATTTGGGAGTTTTTTTTGATAAGCGGTTCGATAAGAAAAGGGCTTAAATTAAACCTCGCTCCAGTTTTGTCGCTAATTTTTTAGATGAGCTATAACAATGTTGAAGTTATTGGTAGTGTTATTAATGTCTTATTCAGTCAGTGGTCAAGACGAAGATGATCTTACTTCTGCTATGTGGGATTATCTGTTTGACTCACCTTCGGAAACTGAAACCCCTCCTGTTACGTCTCCAGAAGCTGCTGCCAGTTCAAGTTTTGAATCTAATCCCACCCCATCCCCGACTGAACCTCAATATTGTGATTATAGTGATGATAATGGAATTAAAGAGATTTATAGTTGTGGTGGACAAGGCGAAGTTGTTAGGGAATTTTTGGCGACAGAAAAGTTCTACTATGAGGATTCTTTGAATATAATAACGAAAATTGCAGTGTTGAATCCTGAATTGTACAATGTCACCATGCATGAGATTTCTTTTGGGGTTGGATATCATGAATTCGGGCGATGTATTTCCACTGTAGATGTGAGTTTTTCCAACAATGAAAGGCAGGAGGTTAGTCTAGGACTTAAGGTGTACGGAATTTCTAGCAAATACTGTGATTATTATTGATAGGAAATATGAAAGTTTTATAGTCTTTTAATTATATTTGTTTTAAATTTCTGTTATTTTATTAACCTCCCCAACTCCAGATCCCTGAAATACCTGGGTCACAAAAAACTGGTTTTAAAAAACCGTCTGTATGTACAGTCGGAAAACTGAGTCATGCATACCCGGGCTCTTGAATAAAATTTGAAACACCAGCCTTGGATAGTGGTGCATTTCCATCTCTTTAGAACCAGCACCAGTTGAAGGCTGTGTTAGTGGGTCAAAAAACTTCGGACTTTGTGCCAATAAAGAATTATTCGTTCAGTAAATCGGGACAAAGTGCATTATTTACTTTTTCGACTGTACCTATGTACGTATAGTTTGCGAGTAATTGGAAGAAAAGTTTCGTTTGCTTAATGCAAGTGTGTTTACGAATTCATTACGCTAACAATAAAGGTTTAACTGTTTCAAGTTATACTAAATTCATTACTTACCATAGAACAGGTGGCAGGTAGCAATTTGACTGAAATTTGATAAATAGGCATCATCTCTTGACTTAGATCTGGAAATTCCGGAAAGCTTTTGGGGCCAATCGTGCAAGCGGAAATGGGCCAATATAGACATCAAATTTGAAATTTTGAAAAAAAAATTGATATTCGTTGACTTCAAGCGCCCTTTGTGATACATCATTTGAAAGTTATAAAATTCTCTGTAAACTGATGCAAATATTTTTGAAAATCGACCTCTTCAAAAGTTACACTAAAGAATATGAACTGGCTCTCAATCAAGAAATTCTTCTACTTTATGCTGTAACTGTTGAAGGAGCCGATGGATTTCAAAAATTTTTGCATCATTTTACAGAGAATTTTATAACCTTTCAAATCGTGTACCAGAAACGGCCCTAATGCAAATTTCAAATTCAACCATAGAGGCCGGTTGAAGTCAACGAATATCAAAATTTTTTGCAAAATTGAATTCCAAATTGAGATAACACCAGATCTGCATGTTTCGAGGCGCAAGTATCACGAAAATTGTTTTCTAAAAAATGTCTGTGATGTGTAGGTATGTGTGTATTTTTACACACCTTTTGCTGACCAATTTTTACTTACCAGACGAAAGTTTAAGGTTTCAAAAACTTGTGGTGGTCTGTAAAAGTCAATAGGTATTATGTAGTCAAAAATATAATATGCGCTTCATTTTCTTGTGAAGGTAATGATTTTGAAACCATCCAGTGTCCAGCTTTTTCTGCATTAATGAAAATTGCTTTATAAAATAATTTTGACATAGTCTATTTCAAGCACGTTCCTTACTAAAGCTTGTATCCTGTAAGCACCAATCTGTGCTCTTTTAGTCGTAATTATAATTAAGACCACTTGGCCCATATAAGAATCCGTTTTGCCCCACCTATTAAAGCGAATCCCCCCTTTTGCGAAAAATTAAAAATACTTTACAAAAAAGTTGCACTTTGTTTTTAAGACAAATTCTTCACGGGGCGGAGTTTCAAAGACTAAGATTTCATGGAGAGTTTCTCAAGCAACATAAGTAAAAAATTATCACTTATAATCTCATAAGAGCATTAATTCTTTCCGGAAATTTTTGGAGTGCATTCCAACAACGTATTAATCGGCCCGAGTGGAACACGAGGGCCCGATTACGTTGTTGGGATGCACGACTAAAATTTCCAGGAAATGAATTAATGCTCGAATGCAGATTCGGTAAGAAAATAGCAACGATACAGCCACAGAAATTGAATAGAAATGATTTTTGACATTTAATTTGACATAAAAATTTCCACTTATTAATTTCGTTTAGGTTGGTCTAAGTCGGTATCAAAAATTTCCAGGAAATCCTCGAGTTGCCATGGTAAACACACAAATCAATTTTTCTATTGGCTAATAATTAGTATCGTGCGATTTTCTATTAAATATTTTTAACCTTCCCAACCCCATCACAATTTTTAAAAAAATGGGAGGTTACTGCAATCACTAAAATTTTCGAATTCGAGATAAGACCGGATCTATGCGTTTTGAGGTCTCAGGAACCCAAAAAAGTGGTTTTTAAAATGTGTCTGTGTGTATGTTCGTACGTACGACGTTCGTACGTTTGTAAACACGCCACAGCCAAAACTACCAGACCGATTTGGCTGAAATTTGGTACGTATACATCTCATAACCCAACTTAGATCTGAAAAGCTTTTGGAGCCAATCGTGCAACCGGAAATGCCATTTTGGCACATCAACTTTTAAATTTTAAATGCAAACCCCCACTTTTCACGTACTATAAGAAAGGCCTTCAAATTCTGCATCTAAAAATGTGTTCACTCTTAGTGCCTTTTTGACAAAAATTGAAATATTCGGGATTGTTAACTTACTTTAAAAACACGATTCAGCCGAAACCTCAGGACAGATTTGGCTGAAATTTTGTACATGGAGACTGTATTATACGTCGAAGAGCTGAAAAATGTTTGGAGGCAATCGACCCACGGAAAGTGCCGTTTTCGCACATCAATTTTCAATTTTAAATTTACTCTCATTTTACCATCCTAAGCAACTTTTTTAAAAATTTATTGTCAGCATCAGGAAGGTCTTGAAATACTTGTTATAAATAAGACATAATTCATTAGCATTTACTGCCCTTTGGGTAAAAAAAAAATTAATTTTGTAATAACACTGAAAACACATTATAGCCCAAAGTACTGGATCGATTTGACTGAAATTTGGTGGTGTCCGGTAAATTCGTCGCCAGCAATTCGTCGCCGACAATTCGTCGCCAGCAATTCGTCGCCCCAGCAATTCGTCGCCTCAACAATTCATCGCCACAACAATTCGTCGCCAGCAATTGGTCGCCGACTTAATTCGTCGCCACAGCAATTCGTCGCCGCAACAATTCATCGCTAAGGAAAAAAATGAGTGACGTCCAGCGAATCCCGATATTTTATTCTTGGTCTGACTGTGACCTCTATCCTGAGCTAGTTTTACATATACAGAGTGTCCCAGATTCAATGTGACGGGCAATATCTCCATCGTGACCAGAAGTTAAATAATTCTGAATTTTGGCATGAGCACCTATATTTTGACGTCCGGCGGATCTTTTCAGATAATACACTTATAGCTATGTGTGTACTTCAGACAGTCAAAAGTTGGTTTGATGCTCAAACTGATATTTGGTTACGTAATGTGCGTAGAAAGGCAAAATTAAATTTTATAAGCAAATAAATTCCGTTTCGGATTCCTGCTTACGAGCCCCCGTGTGCTGTTAGGTCGGATTAGTAAAAGTAAACATCCCTCTGCATTTTAGTAGCGTACAAACTAATTACGATAATTTCTTTCTTGGAAGTATATTTTTGTACAATATCCTGCTTACGTCGTTAAAGGATTAGAGAGACGCGACCCTAAATAAATTCCGATAAAACCCCAGGTAGGTACCTGCCTTTCTGTGGTCGTTTTCTGAAGAAATAAAGTTTGCAGAATATGCTAAAAGTTATTTAAACATGATAACATGCAAAAACATTTGTTTTGCATCAAATCCGAGTTCTACTTATGGAATCAGCAATCAGCCATTATCCATAGTTCGCTGTTATAGGGTAAAAATGCCTTAATCACTACCTGGAACTGAATAATTTGTAGATCGGATAAATTACTGTTACCTATGTAGGTATACAACTAATTACAATAAATTAATTTTAAAATAAGATAAAATATCGATTTAAGCGGGGAAAGACCACAGACGAAGAATAAATATCGGGACCGCGCTGAACGTCTACAAAATGTTAAATTGTATCACGAAACGATCACGGTCGATTATTTGCGTGGAATCGCCCACAATGTAAGATACTAAATAAAAAGAATAACATTTTGAAAATCTTATGCTTCATTTCCTTGGCGATGAATTGTTGCGGCGACGAATTGCTGTGGCGACGAATTAAGTCGGCGACCAATTGCTGGCGACGAATTGTTGTGGCGATGAATTGCTGGCGATGAATTGTTGAGGCGACGAATTGCTGCGGCGACGAATTGTTGGCGACGAATTGTAGGCGACGAATTGCTGGCGACGAATTGCTGGCGACGAATTTTCCTAACTTCAAATTTGGTATATGGAGATTGGGTGACCCGTTGAAGACCTGAAAGGCTTTTGGAAGCAATTGGTAATCGGAAAGTGCCATTTAAGCATATCAACTGAAAATTTTAAGTATAAGGCCTCCTTTTTCATGTTAGATAGACGATCAATTTCTGGTTCTAAAAAAGTATTCACAGTTTCTGCCATTTCAGCGAAAAATAGAGAAATAATCCTTTCCATTAAAAGGGATATTAACCTTAAAAAAGGAACATGTTGTCAAATGTTATGGGTGATGACGGTATTTGTCGAAAAGCATAACAAATTTTCTGTTGAATTGACTACTATCTACACAGAACATAAAGATCCACGCGATGGGGAGGTTCCAGCCGCTTCTCTGCTGCATTTTTTTTTGCCAACTTTTGTTACGAGGTCCAATTTGCCCCAACTTTTCCTAGGTATTATTTGTGACAAATAAAGTGACTCGATTTTAATTATTTTATTTATTTGTCTGGTTCTGCAAATCATATTGTACATTGGACCATCATGGAAACAAAATAATATCTACATAATTTTGTTTTATTAATATAATTTTTACTCCAAAGGATATTTTACCAAAATCAATATCAAAGAAATTTATGTTTTTCTGTCGTTTAGTTACTTACTTCAGATTTTGTGTTCAGTTTTTCAATCTTGGCCTCGCCAAGTTCACATGTCTTAGTTTTTTCAAGAGCAAAAGAGAACACTTGTACGACAGGTGAATTCTATTGGGGTAGGTGTAACATCACAGGTTTTATTGACGTTTTATTATACGCCAAGTGCCTTTTTGGCGTATCAACTATGAGATTTGGCTGATGAACACCAATTTTTCTTATCAGCGTAATATGAAAGGTCTTCAAATTATTTGTCTAAAAATGTATTTGCTGGGAAAGAAACTGGGAAAAAAATTTGTTTTCTCATCAAAACTCACGATTTCTCGCATCTTGATCATGTTTATCCAGTAACCAGTGTGTAAGAAGCCCTCTGCTATGAAATCATAAAATTTCAACCCGCCAAATTCAAAATAGTGGGGGTGGACCTTTGGACCAATTTATAAACCGGACGGTCCTAGGTTCAAGCAACCTCTTTTAATTATTCGTTTTTGGAAGTTTGCTAATCTCCGATTTCTTTTGCTTTTTTTTACTTATTTGCTTTTACAAAATTTCTAAGAAACTGGTAAGCAATCGATATTTGATATGATGTTTAAAATTGCCGTCCATTGGCTGTTGGTGATATTTAACACACCAAACGAAAAAATGTATGCGGTTTATAGAACATCAAACACGGTCTAGGACGTTTCGACGCCGCCGTTTCGACGCCGCCGTTTTGACGCCGCCGTTTCGACGCGAGGACGTTATGACGCCGAGACGTTTCGACGCCGAGACCTTTCGACGCCCAGACTTTTCGACGCCGGGACGTTTCGACGCCAAAAACCAAAATGTCAAAACAAAATATGTATCCACTTAATATGACCATCCCCCTTGTCGGTGGTACTTTGCACCTACTTTATTCTGATATGCATTAAAAAACCTCGATCGATTTCAGTAACTGCTTCGCGAAGAGTAGAAGTTAAAAAAATGGGATGTTACTGCAATCACCAAAATTTTCGAAATCGAGATAAGACAGGATCTATACGTTTTGGGGTCTAAGGAACCCAAAAAAGTGGTTTTTAAAATGTGTCTGTGTGTACGTACGTACGTATGTACGTTTGTAAACACGCCACAGCCAAAACTACCAGACCGATTTGGCTGAAATTTGGTAGGCGAGCATCTGATAACCCAACTTAGATCTAAAAAACTTTTCTAGCCAACCGTGCAACCGGAAATGCCACTTTGGCACATCAACTTTTAAATTTTAAATGCAAACCCCCATTTTTCACGTCACCATAAGAGAGGCCTTCGAATTCTGCTTCTAAAGATATAATAACTATTAGTGCCCTTTTGGCGAAAAACTGCTGAAATTTGGTACGTGAATATTGTTTTACCCGTAGAAGAGCCGAAAAATGTTTGGAAGCAATCTGTCCACAGTATTCATTCTTAGCGCCCTTTTGACGAAAAAATCTAAAATTCTTTAAATTCACTATCTACCTACATAGAAATCAAAAATCCACGCGATGGGGAGGTTCCAGCCGCTTCTCTGCTGCCAATTTTTTTAGATACAAAAATCCTGAATTTGAGATCAAACAACGGATATTACGTGAATTGCTATAGCATTTTTTATCTTAGCGCATTTAACTGTTTTTATTAATACAGTGGTTGGAGCGTTTGCTTTTAAAAATTCACTTAGTTGTTATGTACAATATTACTACACTAAAATCTTTCAGGACGTAATTTTTCTGATCCAATTAGTAAGCTTTACTCAGAATTTGCAACCATGCACAGAGGTCATTACCTAATACTATCGCAATTGTAAATAATGGATATGTATTTCTAAACGTTAAAAAGCAATTAGGATTGTTGACCGTACCTGAATAACCTACGGAGAAATCCAGGTACCTGGTTTGGGCTCGTTTTAAATTCTTGGTAAAATTCAGTAGTAGTGCAGGAAAATATATTCAATGACGGTTCATAAAACAGTTTATTAATTGTTATGGTTGTGGGAAAGTTGAAATGTGTAGATAATCTGCAGCTATTTTATGATCATGAATTCATGAATACTTATTGCTTAAATATACGTGTTTTGTTATGACATTTTGGTATTTGGCGTCGAAACGTCCTGGCGTCGAAACGTCTCTGCGTCGAAACATCTCGGCGTCGAAACGTCTCGGCGTCGAAATATCCTCGCGTCGAAACGGCGGCGTCAAAACGGCGGCGTCGAAACGGCGGCGTCGAAACATCCCATTACGACATCAAACATACCTATATTGAACAAAATATATTCTCGATATTAAGGTTTTCGTTATACCTTTTAAGTATAAATGTTGTATTTTAGTGATGGATATTGAACGTTTCAACCCTGACTAAAAACTGGTATGAATACTAAACTGCTCAACAATTCAATTGGTCCACCCGGAAATTTGAGTCGAATTCAAAATGCCGTAACTCCTCAAGCAGTTGATCGAATTGAATGAACCTTTTTTCCATGGATAGCCCATTTCATTGGCTACTACATGACATGTTCCACGTTTTATTCCAGGTCCCCTTTATTTGATATACAGGGTGTCAGAGCCGGGGACTGCAAAATAGCGAAAATTTAAACCACCCCCGATTCTGAAAGAAATTTTTTTATTTTTTTTTGCCTGGTTGAGAAGACGTCTCAGGTCCATACCTCCAGACGTTTTTTTGAAACTTGCTCCATCTCCTCTAATTAGGGTGCAGGGCCAAAAAAACTGTTTTTTCACCGGTCGTTAATAACGCCTTTACTTGTACACGAATTTTAATTTCCTGGGGGTACTTGTAACGCAAGAACTTCACTCTAAATTGTCATAAATTCAAAATTATCTGGATATAAAATTTCGCAGAAAAGTGGGCCCACTGAACTGAACCCAAAATTATTCTGCGTCTGAAATGGTCTTGATTAAAGACGGACCAAAATTGAAACAATGCCGTCGTAGAGCCATTCATCCTGAATATTTTAAGATGCCCTTCGTCTGAATTGGATCAGATTTGGCGGTGCTGATACCAGTACTTTGGCTGACGGGTTTCGGACAAAAAGCAGGCATTTCGCACATCTGCAATTTCGTGAAACCAAGGCGACAAAAATTTTGACAATGCCTGAAGGATCGTTACCCTGTCAACAAGGTATGGCTCTTTGTTTTAATTTTTGTCACCTTGGTTTCACGAATTTAGGGGGCTGTAGTTTGTCTGAAAACAGTCAGCTGAAAAGTTGGTTTGAGCACCGGTGATTGTGATCCAATTCAGACGAAGAGCATCTTAAAATGTTCAGGACAAATCGCTCTATGAAAACATCGTTTCAAATTTAGTCCGCCTTTACTTAAAGATCACTTCGGAAGCAGAATAAAATTGGGTCCATTTCAACGGGCCCCCTTTTCTGGGTTGCCTTGTTTTAGATTAATTTTGACCTCATGATGTCCTGGAGTGAAGTTTTTAGGACACAATGAGTTCAAGAAATTAAAAATTGAGTAGAAGTTAAAGAGGCTATCAACTACCAGTGAAAAAACAGTTTTCTTGGGCCAACACCCTAATTAGAGGAGATGGAGCAAATTTCCAAAAAACGTCTGGAGATATGGTCCTCAGACGTCTTCTCAACCTGGCAAAAAAAATTAGAAAAATTTCTTTCCGAATCGGGGATGGTTTAAATTTTCGCCACTTTGCAGTACCCGGCTCTGACACCCTGTATATCAAATAAGGGGGCCCTGCATAAAACGTGGAACATGTCATGTCGAAGCCAATGAAATGGGCTATACGTGGAAAAAAGGTTAATTCAAATCGATCAATTGGTGGAACAGTTACGGCATTTTGAATTCAACTCAAATTTCCGGGTGGACCAATTGAATTGTTGAGCAGTTTATTTGCGAAAAAGTCTTAATTCACTGGTTAGGTACTGGGTACAACCGGTGGACTATTTTTTTGTGTCATTCGTTGGGAGCAACTGGTGAGTTTTGCTTTATTAAAAAATTAAATAATTTGTGCTGCACTTTCTAAAGTTTTTTCGATTTTTCCAGTAACAATTTATGTGTTGAAGCTTTCACCTCCGCCAATATATTTTCTAAGAGATAAATCTACTTAAATAAAAATATATGTAGTTAGACAAAAACATGATGTTTTACTGTCACGTCAAGACAGAACCTACACATAAGTCATTGTTTTTGCCGTGTTGGACACATAATTTTTTCGCCGATCCACGATCGTTTAAAATTAACATTAAGGGCCGGTTTTTCCATCTTGTCCATGAAACATTATATAATTATATAATTATTTCACAATATCCTTAACTTTCGAATAGGAGTTTATTTAAAAGTACCTGTGTAATATACATAAATGCCAGACTGTTTGAAAATACTTAAGCATAGTACAGCTATTGAAAAAAAATCTAGTAGATTAAAGAAAAAACCTGCAGGTGCTCATGAAATATTGAAATTATGTACAAAACAATAATAACTATTTAATTTAAGGTAAAATTGTTACTGTGAATCCTGTGCCAGTTTGCCACTTGTCGTAATATATTCGAACTGTTTGTCATATGATATGAGAGTAATAACTATTTGTGCCTTATGGGGTAAGTTCCGCTTTCGCAATTAAGAAATTCGTCGGGGTTATTTATAATCCATAACGACTGCAGTCAGAGGGACAAAGCAGTAAAGTTGCGAAATTATTTATATAAATGTGCGGGATCAGGTGGGCAAGACCAGTAAGAAAAGCAAGGATGGGGTTTTTAGTCTCACGGAGCGAGCCAGGAGCAGGACCTCGGGGCTCCCCGGGGACTCGTACGGTCTCCTTGACAGCCCTATTCGCAAACATACACCTTCCTTTCCGCGCCTTTCACACACTCAGAATGTGACGTCGCGACGAGCGCCTTCATTATCATTGCATCAGTTCGTAGGGTCTTCACAATTATTATTGCCTCGGACGCAGTCCAGTCATACCAGGTGTTTCACCGGAAAATTTACTCCAAAAGTTTTAGAGACTGGTGGAGGGTAGTATGGACTAACCTGATTTTTTTTGTTCATCAGCTCGTCTTAAGTACTTAACAATGATTTTTTTGAAAATTGATTGATTAATCCTGTATGTGACCATTTCTACAAAAGAAATAAAGGAGTCTTTCGAATTTTTTTTTTTTCGATCCTGGATTCGAAACGTGTCGATTGTACCTGAAAAATTTCCAGCCACCATTTAAAATTCAGTTTTAAAGAAATCATTGTTAAGAACCTACCTAAAAGGAGCTGATGAACAAAAAAATTCTCAAGAGGTACAGGGTACTCCACACACGCTAAAACTTTTGGAGTAAATTCTCGGGAGCAGAAAAAAAAATGTATAATTCATTTTTCCATGTTATTTGCCTATGGTCTCGATCCGGTGAAACACCTGGTATATAGTCATATACAGTGATACACATTGGATTTTTCACACATTTTTAGTTCCTAATTCAATTTTTAACCTCCCCAACCCCATCAAAATTTAAAAAAAATGGGAGGTTACTGCAACGGTCGAACAAAACATCTGACGCATACTGTACCTATTCAGCGAAAAAATTTCACTTGAGGACAAAATTGTTACAGTAAGACCTGTAAGAAGAAATTTCCTATATAATTTTCTTGTTATTGGCCAGAATCCGTTAGAAAAAAAAAGAAATTGCAGAGGTATTGCGAATATTCCACACTCTAATCATTATCAATACCGTGCACTTGTTTCAGGGAAAGTAAGATTATGATTTAATTTAAAGATTATAATTGTTTAGGCATAACAAGCAATCATTTTAGAAAATACCCAAAATATTCAAACTGTGTTCTTTGTTCTTAAAATTGTTAAGTAGGTACCTAATAACTTTTTCATGTCCATGAGGAGCAAATTCGTACAAAGTTTTTCCCAGGTATCAGAAGTTATTACAGGGTGGTGAATTTTTCGTTGCCCATCATTGGCAACTCGGAAACCATAAGAGATTGAGAGTAGGTTAAATTACAGAAACGTCGCTCTTTTTCAAGACGACTAAGAATCTGTAAAAAATCCTCGATATCTTGATCCGTTTCTGAGTTATCCAGAAAAAAACTGAAAATTGCGGTTTTAAAGAAAAATGTATATCTTTCTAACGATTGGTGGTATTCAAATGAAACTTGGAAGTTTTATATTTCTGACAGCTGTCAATTCAATGACATTGACAGAAATTTTCTAGACCTTCCAGATTTTGAGAAACGATGGCCAACTTTTCTTTTTCTTACGGCCGCCAGATTGGATTTTAACACCATTAGTTACACGAAAAAAGTTGCTTTTCAAAAATGTAATTAATATGGACTTTTTTGAAAAAATATGTCAAAGGATGCCAAGACGCGTTTCATTTCCTTTGAATTCAATCGTTTTCACATGTCAAAAAAGAAAGAAAAAGTCGGTGTACCGTTTTGCAATTGTTTTTCATCTAAGTTTAGGCTGATTTTACAATATTATTCATACCAATTTAAAAATTTTGACGATCTGTCAAAAAAGTCCATGTTGGTTAATTTTTTGAAAATTAGTTTTTTTCTGCATCCATTATTGTTACAATCCAATATGACTACCATTAGAAAAAGAAAAGTTGACTGTCATTGTTCAAGACCCAAAAGATTTTTGTCAAGGCTATTGGATTGATAGTTGTCAAAAATACGAAAGTTCCAAGTTTTATTTAATGATCACCAGTCGTTAGAAAGATATGAATTGCGACTTTCAATTCTTTCGGGATAACTCAGGAACGAATCAAGATAAAGGAGAATTCTTTACAGAATCTAAATCACCTTGGAAAAACGCAACTTTTTTCTAATTTAAGCTATACTCCCCTTCTCTTACGGTTTTCTGTATTTTGTAGGTAACCCTTCTGTTGCTGATGGTTGTAGCCTGTTAGGACCTAGTTACAGGTTAAGATCTTTTTTTGTTTAATACGACTGGAGTATTTTACAGTAAATATTATTAATCTTCTTGGACGCAGTCACTGAAAAAGTTTCGAATTTCAGTCCCTCGCGAACAGAATAAATTTATTAAGAATCCACGTCAGCGACGTCGATTTCCGCATCCTGAAGGAAACAAATAGCTCAAGTCCCTCCGTCCCAGTACAATATTCGACTAGTGCCGCCGCGGCCCATTCAATTATACCCCTGTCTTCGCCGATCGCAGCAAATTTGTTACCAATATGGATTATTGTTTATATTTTCTTTTCGTCTGTTTTTGCTTCCAAAGGGAACTTCGAATGATCCTCAATTTCTGGAGCCATAAATGAGCCATGTTGGGTCGTTCATTTAGCGGAAGGGTTCGTTCGGGTGGATGTCAGTGGCCATTTACAGGGGTTCGATTTCTTGTCTGTCGTTTTGCAGACGGGGACATGCGGCGGAGGGATGGAGAACTTAGGACAGCGGCCAGGCCGGACATGAATAATGCATACCGCAGATGTGGAATACGTGTAAGCCCCTCAAACCCGACCTTCCATCCCCTGCCCCGTGGCTAACTTGCCCCTTCCTGCACTGCCTGACAACTTGTCTTCAAATCCTCCGGGCTGTATGGAAATTCACCAAGAATAATTCGCATCTGCAAACAATCGTGTTATTAATAGTTAGTTACTAGAAAATCAAAGTAAAGGGTGTGCCAAAACGGAATTTTTAAAACCGCCCCTCAATCAATATACAGGGTGATTCACTAACATCGTTCATTAGAAACTTTTGGGGATCCACTTGTTAGTAGAATTTTGAAATTTGGTACTATGCCATAATCGCCCATGCACGCTCACCAAAAATAAAATATTGCCAAGCCCGTAACACACCGGTAAAAACCTGAAGTGGCCACTATCTGTGTTATTTTGAATGGAAAGCCCTTGTATTTGCCTACCTAAGTGTCACCGATGTTACGTGTCAAAAATATCCAAAAATTACTCCTTAATAGAAAAACTTGTAAATGCCAAACGATTGAAAATTAAGTAACCGAACTTAGAGGGTTGAAACTAGAAGCCTTGAGCTTTCTTTTGATGCCTCACTTGATCATGTTGATTTAACAATATGGCAGAAAAGATTTTTAAAAATGGCAAAGAGAAATTGTCACCATCTTATTTTGTAAAATAAGAATACGTACCATAATTTTATGTTGCCAAAAGGTGCAAAATTAAATTTCCTTTAAACCAGTATTAGCATTCCTTATACAGTGAGGTTCAAAAGTTGTTTCCCCCCTTTCGAACTCTATCGTGGAGGAGCACTTCGGAAAAAGCTCTGGGGCACATAACATTTATTTATTTAGTGCAATCTGAGGGTGCTGTCAAATATTTTTTTTCACTTCCGGTTTAGCCGGAAATAACCCTAAAGTTGTTTTTTTAAAATTGAAACCCACATTTTTCTCAACTAATTCGGAATCTACGAATTTTTCTAGGTTAAAAACACGTACCACCCTTGACCGGAGATTAAGTCACGGCCACCCTAGATTTTCAAAAACATCGAACAAATCGGTGAAATACGAACATTTTTGAAAATTGCAAAAGCAAGTCAACCTTATTTTTTTGATGCGAATTCGATTGCCTGATTACATTTTTCTAATCTGTTTTTGTAAAAATTACCAATCGTGAAAAATCAGAGAATTTGAAAAATTCAAAAAGAAGTAAACAAGAAATTTAACTGCCGAGTTGAAAATAAGGTTGACGTGTTTTTGCTATTTTCAAGAATCTTCGTTTTTCACCGATTTCTTCGATGTTTTTGAAAATCTGGGGTGGCTGTGACTTGATTACCGGTCAAGTGCGAAAATGTGGGTATCAATTTAAAAAACCAATTTCAGGGTCATTTCCGGCTAAACCGGAAGTGGAAAAAAGTATTTGACAGCACCCTCAGACTGCATAGAGTTCCAAAGGGGGGAAGCAACTTTTGAACCTCACTGTAGGTATACCAATTTTCAATATTTTTGAAAATTAAAAAACAAATAATCTCAGCAAGCTTTTGATAAAAAATTAGTAACAGTTGTTTCTACATCTTCAAAAAGTCCTATAAGCTAATTTTGAAAAATTAAATTCGTTGAATAATTCACGAGCGTCCAGGGCCGTAGCAAGACCCTACCAGACCTGAGTTCCAAGCCGTTGCTCGGGCCCCCTTAAACAATAATAATAATAATTCTTTATTACAAAATATATATTTAGCGATTTAAAGTCGCGACACTTTCTAACGAACGCGGAAGTTGTGTGGGATAAATCAAGCTTTTTCTTTTTGGGTTCTTCTTGGATTGTAAATAGGCTTTCACTTACGTCAAAATTCCCGTCGGTGCCAATCAACAATAAAAATACGGAGGTTAGAAGGGATTATTGTTGTTAATTATTTAAATCGATGCTCTTATTGGGTTATCCGACTATCGAATTAAATAAAACTCTTCAAGTTATAGCCAACGTTTCGGCCTTTATTTAAGGCCTTCACTATGCAAATAGAAATATAAACATTTATGCTTAAAAATTAAGTTATAAGCTTCTGTCGTTCCCTTTTAACACAATTTTTAATGTTTAGTCAGGATAATTAAGCTTTGCCCTTAAATAAAGACCGAAACGTTGGCTATAACTTAAAGAGTTTTGTTTTATTCAATATTCCGATAACCCAATAAGAGCATCGATTTCAATATTTCGAAGTAGAACGATAAGTCAAGAAATAATGTTAATTATTTTCCATTGTTTCTACTTTTTAGCATAGCACTGATGAGAGGAATTTTGACGGAACTGAAAACCCGTTTGCAAACCAACAGAAAAAAGACCTAACTCATACAACCCCCGCGTTAGTTAGAGAGTAGTGTCGGGACTTTAGCTGTTTATTCTCAATGGAAAGGATTGCAAGGGACGATAGGTAGCTTTTGATCCATTATGGCGTTCATAAGTAGGTACTTCCATGTTTTATCAATTTCGCTTTGAAAAAATAACTATTTCTGTGAAACTGATGCTGAGGATAAATGATTGGCAACAGCAAATTTTAAGCAAGTCTTTTGGACACTTATTTTATATTTATTTTCTAAGTTTTGTGTCATTATCAGTCCTCCAGTAATTAATTCTAAGTATGAAGATGTATCGAAGAAAAGGACAGTTGATGAAATGAAGATTAAACTATTGCAGTTTATACCAACGTTTTGCTAGCATTTATTCTAGCTTCTTCAGGGGCTCACCACGATGTTTAATCTATTAAATTCATCAATATTCTCAAATTTAATTAATGTTGACATCCACAGATTGAAGGTTAAGTTTTAAAATTTAGGTTCTGTATCTATCAAATTGTAATTCGTTAATATCCAAAACATTCAAATAGAAATTAATACATTGAAAAGGTGACCCGGCGTTAAAGATGAAACGGTCTTAATTTTTTGGGGAAACGGTTAGTCAGCAATCACAAGGCAGAAAATGACAGAACAAAATTGTTTAACATAAGTTTTATATTTTTTTTGACAAAAACTTGCTCAATATCTATAGAGCCTAGAATATTTACGCAATACGTCAAAAGCATTCGATCGACAGCTGTACCTATAAAAGTTTCAAGTTTAATTGAAATTACATGAATCTTAAAACGGTTTTTTTGAATCAAGTTATTTGGGAATTCTTTATAGAACCTTCAAAAAGCGTAACTTTTTTCTAATGACCTAAAAAAAATTAAAACTACACCACTCTATACATACAGGGTGAGTCAAACGGGAGGGATCATCCTCTATAACATCCTCCGTACGGGCCCGCGAAACCCTCGGAATCCCTGTGACTACGGCCCTGCGAGCGTCGAATCACAGATGGACAACATAAAACAATTTGTATTTCTACTTCTACATGCGTGCAGCAACTGTGAAAGAATTAGGTGTCCTAAAAATCGCCAGAAGTGAAGAAAAACAAATTTTTGAAAGATGGGAAAGACTTTTATTTTTTTTTTCTAGAGCCGCTAAATTTTCATTGTTTAAACCTTAAAATGCGTTACTTTTTAATATCTTTGAAAATATTGAACATATGTATAGGGAATGCTAATGATAGTCTAAAGGAAATTTTATTTTGCATCTTTTGGCTGCATAAAATTGTGGTGCTCGCATTGAAAATTAATTTGCGCCATGTTGTTATGTCAACAAGAATAACTGAGCAATCAAAAGAAAGCCTTCTAGTTTCAACCCTCCCAAGTTTGGTTATGCTTAATCTTCGATCGTTCGGAAAACATAAATTTTTATGTTGCGGATTGCAAATCAATTTTTTGATACACATTTTGACATACCTAGTCAAAAACGGTGACAGTTAGGTAGGCAAAAAGTGGGTGCGATAAACTCACAATTACCTAAGGGACGAATCAGAATATAAAATCAAAACCAGGGGTTTCCTTTTAAAATAACAAAGATTGTGGCCACTTCTCGTAAAACCGGAAGTGCTGGGGGGTTGGAAGTATTTTATTTTTGGTGTGCGTTGGCGATTATGGTGTAGTATCAAATTTCAAACTTCCACTATTTACAAGTAAATACCCAAAAGCTTCTAATGAACGGTCTTGGCGAATCACCCTGTATAGTATTCTAAATGCGTTTCTGTTTTTACGATCCTCACAAAATTAGTAAATAATCCGAGCGAACTTATCACTTCCCGCAACATTTTTGCCTCATTTGCCTCATTTTTATAATTGCCATAAAACGGAATATAGCTTTTGGAAGACTATACCTACTACCTACATGAATGGGAAATATGTTCCTTAAAACTGCGAGAATACCGTTTGATGATTTATGGCACTATAAGTGTAGCTACATATTGCAGAACATGAGTCTAGCCTCGATGCTAAAAGTGGGTCTTGAATTAACCTGTAGGTTTAAATGGAAGCAAATACAGAGTGAGTCTGAAAGACTCCACATCCTTTATACCACAGAATCTACTGTTCAAATGATGAAGCTTGGTGCAAAAATTATTGGTCAATTGTGATTCCTCTTGATGTTATAAGCCGCCAAAAATCTTCATTTTTAAACGTTCTTTTTAAATATCTTTCGAAAGGTGTATCGTAGGATTTTGAATTTTTGCACAGCAATGTTACAGACTAAGAAGCAACTACTGATGGTACTTAAGAAATTATCCAAAAAGCGGATCCCTGTTATACAGGGTGGCCCCGATGTTATTTGCCCTTGAACTTTTTTATGTTTGAAAATATTGCTAATTTGCCTATGCGGCCGTATTCCCCGTTCAATTCTAAAACTGTTTTGGCTCTTAAAATTTTTCGAAAAAACTAACCACTCACGAGAAAAATTGAAAAAACCGAAAACATGATGCAGGTAATCACCTTAAAACCAATGATGAGTATACCTCATAAAAAAGTGAAATTACCATCAATGTTTTTTCTTCAGTTGTGAGCAATGGTTCTGGGCACAGATGTAGAACAACACCTTCAATGCAAAAAAACAGTTGAAATGTGATGCGTGTCAACGTACGCTTTGATTTTTATTGAAATTGTAGGTTTATCAGTATCAGGATGATCATGTTTTCGGTTTTTTCAATTTTCCTCGTGAGTGGTTAGTTTTTTCGAAAAAAAAAAATTAAGAGCCAAAAAAGTTTTATAATGGAACGGGAAATACGGCCGCATAGGCGAATTAGCAATATTTTCAAACATAAAAAAGTTCAAAGGCAAATAACATCGGGGCCACCCTGTATAACAGGGATCCGCTTTTTGGATAATGTCTTAAGTACCATCAGTAGTTGCATTTTGGTCTGTAACAATGCTGTGCAAAAATTCAAAATCCTACGATACACCTTTCGAAAGATATTTAAAAAGAACGTTTAAAAATGAAGATCTTTGGCGGCTTATAACATCAAGAGGAATCACAATTGACCAATAATTTTTGCACCAAGCTTCATCATTTGAACAGTAGATTCTGTGGTATAAAGGATGTGGAGTCTTTCAGACTCACCCTATATAGTGAAGATTGTGAGCAGCTGTTCAGTGCATAATACGCGCTGGAAAACACATCAAGATTTTTTTTCACTGCCTGACTAAATTTTCAATATAAATGTGTGCAAAAATTAATCAATTTTGTGCACTTACAACAGAATCATTGACAGGTACGGCTCTAAAATCGATTTAAACTCGCTTCTATCATCGTCGCTTAGCTCAAGTATCGCGGCTGCACTGTTTCTACCTCTAGGAATAAGGATTCTGAAATTTTTTTCAAGACTTTTTTCAAGTCTTGACAATCAATTAGGAGGGTTTTTATTACTGATAATGACGATTGCATCGTTATTGGGAATAAGGAATTATAGTGGTTTTTGAAATTTTTGTTATTCTTGAGAAACCGATGAATTTCAATCAATGCGGGGTTGAAACACAAAATTACGCCATCGAGGTGGCGGAGGGTGGTAAGCCGTTAGTCCCTTAGCGTCCCTAAGTGGGTTTGAAGACCTTAACTGCGACCTCTCCGTGCGAAATCCCTTTATAAATTAGTATGCGGTCGAAGAGCACACTAATCTATCCTGGACAATGCGGATGGGGCACTGTTTACTTTGAGGTCCTCGCAGAGATTGACGAGTTACATTAGCAAATGGCCGCCCCCGCCTTGCGATATCCATCAGACAGATGCTGTTGGACAATGGAATTTCTCACTATTTGAAAATGGTGGTTCCACCCTTCCACCTGACATTTTTCTATTATTCACACTGACCTCACCGAGGGGAGAGCAACATGATCTGAATTTAATCTTTGCACCCCAAAAAATATTCCGGCTGGACCACTTGCTGACCCTCGGATGCTCTCGTTTTGATCTTGTTGACCTGGCACGACCTTTCATTATTCATGGTGTAATTATTATGCGGCAGGTTTTATTGCCGGGATAAAGTCGTGTTTTTTCCGGCCATTCCAGAAGGGAACGTGAATAACAAGCACATAATAACACACTTCTACGCTTTTATTAGCTTGCACGGCGTTCTATAATGTGGAAAGAATATGTGAGGAAACAAATCCGTGTTGTTGGGATTTTTATAGGACATCTGTGATTCCATAAGAATAAAGCGCGCCGTGGTAAGGACGACTGGACCAATCGTTGCGGAGGTGGTAATCCTGCAGCTAGATCCTCTCTGACATTGCCTGGTATCTACAGCTCGACGCATTCAACCCTCTCCTGACTTATTCACTAAAAAAGAATATAATACTATATTTAAATTTAAAATTTTCTTTTCTAGAACAATTAAGATTAGGGATGAATCAGAATAAACTCGACCCACGGCGACGCATGAAACTTGAAGGGCCCGTTTAGAAATAGAAAAGTAGGTAAGCTAAGGCTTCCTTTTGCTAGAGTCTCTCATTTTGAAATGTTGCATCTTTGATCTTTGTATTAACACGCTGCCTTTTCTACTTTTATTTATACTTTTAATTTTGTCTTTGTCTTCTGTTTTAAACCGACTCGACTGTTTTTCCTGTTGGTTTTGATTTTAAAATAGGTACTGTCCTCTCTATACAGAATATACCGGGTGACAACGACACCATGTACACCCTAACAACTTTTTCATTTATTATGATAAAAATCTAAAAAAATTCGTAGAAAACACGCTCATCAGAACGTCACTTTTTGACATTCATTCCAACATTTTATCACTTCCGGTTACGCCGGAAATTGCTTTAATTTTGAATTTTTAAATGGGACAAATTTTTGGAATCTATGGTCTGTCCGGGATCCACACGACCAAGATTCACCCTATTTCCATGGCGAATCATTGTTGTCAACAATGTGTCGCCATGGAAATTGGGTGAATCTTGGTCGTGTGGATCCCGGACAGAGTATAGCGTCATTTTCGTGAGTTTTTTCTTGTTTTTGGCGAAATTTTGTTGTGGATCTAGAATCCTACGATACATTTTTTTGTCTTTTCGTCTGTTTATGGAAGTCAGTATTCTCATAAAATTAATAATATTCCGTTTCGGCTCAATTTAAGTCTTATTCGGATGGCTTCAAAATATGGAAAAACGTTTTTCGCGGATAACTAAATTTTTTCAAATGGTACCATGCCAGTACACCTGATCCATGAAAACATATTTTTTTCTGCGTGCAATGATACCACCAACTTGCCATTTTTGTCCACAAAAAATTAGTACCACCTCTAGATCCACAACCAAGTTTCCCAAAACAAAAGAAAGGGCTTTATAAAACGGCACTACAATACTCAGAATGACTCCTAAATTCCAAAAATATAAAAATGTACCCGTTGACCCATTTAAAAATTCAAAATTAAAGCCATTTCTGGCGTAACCGGAAGTGATAGAAAGTTCTAATGTATGTCAAAAGATGACGTTTGATGGATGTTACAATTGTGATTTTTTTCATAATAATTAAAAAAGTTATTGGAGCGTACATGCTCTCGTTGTCACCCGGTATACTTGATTTTTGTTACTCGTCATCAAATTCTGAGTAAAATGCAACATTTTCTTTTAATGCTGATTTTCTTAATTCTACTTCCGTTCCTAATTTATTTTAAAGGTTGTTGTTTTCTTTTGTTCTTGATCTTTAAATAGGTACTTTATTGTTTCTATCCCTCCTAATGATAGTGCATTTTCCACTGCTGTTTATTTTTAACTGTCCCTCTTATTCTACAGGGTGTCCGGAAATAACGCTGAAATATTTCGGGGGGTGATTCTGCAGCTCAAAATATGAAAAAAAGTTCTTGTAAACATGTGTCCGAAAATTGCTCCTAGGGGGGCTACGACCCTCCGAAGGGGACGCCTAAAATTCGGTTTTTATTGAATGTCACCAAAATATGGTTCCCTGACTAAAATTACATAAAAAGGCCTCTCAACCATTTTCGAAAAAATTAGTTTTAAAGATCCATTTGCATTTCCTAGGCTTATCAATTCATTTTTATTTAAATTACAAATATACCCCCTTAGGAGCGATTTCCAGACACATGTTTTTTTTCATATTTTGAGCACCAGAATCAGCCTCCCAAATATTTCATCATTATTTTCCGGACAGCCTGTTATACAGGGTAGTGAATTTTTCGTTGCCCACCATTGGAAACTCGGAAACTATTAGAGATGGAGAGTAGCGTAAATTAGAAAAAAGTTGCGTTTTTTCTGTGAAGAATTCTCCTTTATTTGATCTTGATTCGTTCCTGAATTCCTGAAAAAATTGAAAATCGCGATTTTAAAGAAAAATTCGTACCTTTCTAACGATTGGTCGTAATTAAATGAAACTTGGAACTTTTATATTTTTGACATCTATCAACTCAACTACATTGACAGAAATTTTCTAGGCCTTCTAGATTTTGAGCAACGACTGCCAACTTTTATTTTTCTTATGGCCGTCATATTGGATTTTAACAGCATTAGACGCATAAAAAAATCAGCTTTTCACAAATGCAACCAATATGGAATTTTTTGGCAGATCGTCAAATTTTGAAAATTGCTATGAATAGTTTGTAAAATTAGCATAAACTTAGATAAAGAACAATTGCAAAACAGTAAACCTATTTTTTCAATCTCTTATGACATGTGAAAACAATCGAATCTAACGGTAATAAAATACGCCTTGGCATGGTATGGTGTGACTAAAACTTTGAAATATTTTTTTTCAAAGAAGTCCACATTTATAACATTTTTGAAAAGCTAATTTTTTCGTGCATGCAGTGGTGTTAAAATCCAATATGGCGGCCATAAGGAAAAGAAAAGTTGACTGTAGTTGCTCAAAATCTGGATGGTCTAAAAAATTTCTGTCAATTGGCAACTGTCAAGAATATAAAAGTTCCAAAAGTTTTATTTGAATATCACCAATCGTTATAGAAAGATATAAATTTTTATAATCCCTTTCGAAAAATGTTATTTTTCCCACTAATTTCAGTTAGGAAATGCATCATATTTCCGCACTAGTGCGAAAAGTAATTATGTTAATATAATTTCTTTAATTTGTTTCAATCAGCACAATCCACGTGATCACTAAATATTTCATGCAAGTTATGAAAAAACACCAAATTTTTTTCAGTGCTTCGCCCATTATAGTTTTTGAATGTCTCGATCGGGATTATGAAAAATCTTGTATGTAACACGACGGAAAATCACCATTTCCTTACTTGCGTGCACCCGCGTAAGGAAATGATGTACTTTTCCGACTTGTTACATAAATAGCTATTTTCTTTAAAATCGCAATTTTCAGTTTTTTCGCCATAATTCAGGAACGAATCAAGATATCGGGAAACTCTTTACAAATTCTTGATCGCCTTAAAAAAACGCAACTTTTCTCTAATTTGACCTACTCTCGAGCTCAATGGTGGGCAACGAAAAATTCACCACTCTGATGTATGTCTGCTGCGTTTTGTGCTGCCCTGTTTAATCTTCATCCTTTTTTTCTGTTTTTCAAAGGATTCTATTGTTGTCCCTTTCACTGTAAAACTCTTCTACTATTGCGTCTGCTGTTATTCTTTTATTTAAAATGCTGTTAAATTTTCTACTGCTCTTTGTTTTAATGTTCTGCTCTGGCCATAAAATGCTGTTATTTCTACTGATTGAAATGTTTCATTGTTACAGCCTATCCTCTTCATTTTATAATTCTATAACTTCTACTTTTATATTTTCTTCTCCTGTCTCTTCTATCTTAAACTGATGCTGCGTGTTCCGTTGCCCTTGATTCTGCTGTCTGAAATCTTCCAGTTCGCTTTTTATTTCTTGTACTTTTTAATTAAAAATGCTCTTTTATTACTGTCAGTACTGTCTAATCAAAGAAGTGCATTTGCAACTGTTTTTTATCTGCTGTTTTTCCTCTGCTGCCCGACTTATTTGTTTTAGGATCGCTGTTTTTTCTACCGCCTGAAATGTTTCAATGTTGTGAAGCTGTTGTTATCCTCTACCGTTTTAAAAAATGGGCAGCTACGGAAGCGGCTGGAACCTCCCCACTTGATGAATGATCCAATCTTATCACACCAAGCCTAAGGTGTTTTCTGTGATTTTTCTAAATTTTACGAGCTTTTGCCAAAAGGGCCCTAAGATTGAATACAATTTTGAAAACAAAATTTGAAGACTTTTCATGTGCTGATAAAGAAAATATGAGTTCATTCTTAAAATTTCAAAGTTGATATGCCAAAATGGCACTTGTCGTTCGCCGATTGCCACCAAAATTAAATCAGCTCTTCGGCGGGTAACGGTATCTCTACCTACCAAATTTCAGCCAAATCGATCCAGCAATTTGGGCTGTAGCGTGTTATTTATTGTTTCCTCGAAACTTCGAATTTTTTGATTTTATGCCAAAAAAGGCGCTAAGTGTGAATACACTTTCAGATACAGAATTTCAATAAGACCTTTCATGTGCTGATAAGAAAAATTAGTGTTTATCAGTCAAATTTCATAGTTGGTGTGCCAAAAAGGCACTTGGCGTCTGCGGATTCGCAACAAAATTAACTCGGCTCACCGGAACACCAACGCTAACCTCCATACCAAATTTCATTAAAATCCGTTCGGTTTTTTCCGAGAAATCGTGCTCACATACACACGTACGTATACATACATACATACGTACATACACACAGGCATTTTTTAAAAACCACTTTTTTGTGATCCTGGGACCTTGAAACGTAAAGATCTGGTATTATCTCAATTTCGAATTTTGGAGTGATTGCAATAACCTCCCATTTTTATATGGTTGTGGGGAGGTTGAAATACTGCTCTCTGGTTTACTGCACAGGTTTGCTGTTTCTGAAATGCTTTATCATCGATGTTGTCAATCATCCTACATATTTTCAAATTCATCTGTTTCATCCTATTTAGCCGCTACGTTTTCTTTTATTTAGGTATTTTTTTAATTTGAAATGCTATACTCTTTCCTGTTATTACTATGTCAATCAGACTGCTGCATTTTCTACTGTCCCTCCTATTATTTAAAACTATGTTCCTTTCGCAACTTCTGTTAAGAATATGAGTTGGAGGTGCTTCTCGGTACTGTTTTATGATCCCCTTTTTCTACTGTCCCTTTTGCAATTTGTGTTAAGAAATACAAGTTGGGGGTGCTGTTTGCTTACCGTGGTAGGGCTGTAGAGGACACACACGCCCAGAACATTCCGATATAATGTTATATTCTGATCAAGCAATAAAACTGGATGCCACATCATTCTGCGCGCCTTTAGCATGTGAATTAGGGTGTTACGTTCTTTGATTTCTCTGGATAGAAACTCCCGAGCCCATTTTACTGACCTAGCAGGGACGATATGATACACACGTCAATGAATTATGCATCATTTCTTCCTTCTCCAAATCCATAGAAAATGCATTGATAAATCCGTCATCATAGAAACGTAATAAAGTTCGAAACTCGACCAATTTGGTCGGAACCTAAGAAGTAAGGCCATTAGTAGCATCCGTGACCGTTTGTCATTCTAGCCACGGAGCGATCATTTCGTGGGTAGAAGCTTGGCCATTAGGGGGGCGGTTGGGGGTGGCCATTGATTCCACCCCCACCGGAACATGTGTTCCGCATACCGGACGCGTGCAAACGAAAAATCCGGAATAATTATGGCGGAGATGTACCGGAGTTTTGTTTGTGAAAGGAATCGGTTCCGGTGAAAGCGCACAATATGGACGGGCGGAAGGTCCCAGTGGGATCGGAAACTCATTACAGTCGTCTTTGACCCCGGCGTCCAGAGACAGGATCAGACTTTAAAGAACGAGCTAAACTAGACAAAACTGCGCCCCCTGAATTACGCGAAGCGAACAAAGAAAATAACGGAGAATGGGCCGTATAAGGTAGTTTTATGATCCTAACTTTTGCCAAAGCTCGCCAATATACTACCGGACTTAGTCCAACTCGAGGAACAAGTTTTCAAAGTTTATTCGTCTCGCATGCATTTGTTATGTCAGTGGACCTTACACAGCAGCTGCTGATTTATGCGCTCTACGAACAACCCGATAAAACTTTTGAAAGTTCGATTCCAACTCGGCGATGTATGTTTTTAAATGAGTTCGATTATTTCGAGTTCAATTTACTTTCGGCGACGATCCGTGTTTTTCCTGTATAACGCTGCACAAATAACTTGATTAATGGCCAGATGATTCCTCTGCATTTTTAGTAATGACACGTAGGTACGTTGATCCGTTCTTGAGAAAACGGAAATGTTGCTAATCGCCAAAAATTTAACTGTTTAAAGTCACTTTTCCTGCATTTATTAAACTCATGAATGCGTGAATTCCTGCAGCAGGATAATACTTTTTTTTATTTTGGCACACATAAAGGACCGTCACTATTTTTTCGACGCTGATTATCAAACATTAATTGATAAACTGCGGTTCACGGACAACTCGTCCTCGGGCGACTGGTCTTCGGGCATGCCGCCCCTAGGACATCTCGTCCCTGGGACAACTGGTCCTTCGGCTCAAACCGCTCTTCCCTCGGGCAACTCGTCCCTCAACACAAATTTTTCTGCCAAATTCAGTTGCGTCGAGGCGCATCCCAAATTATATGTTTTCAATAGACCAGTTTTCAGACTTTCAAATTCACTCCAAAAATATTCTGTGTGTCTAAACTGAACCCGTTTAGCAAACAATTTTTTCTTGAAAACCTAAACATTTTTAGAGGTACCTATACTGCGGAACAATTATTACTAATATTGACTTTAAAAAATAATGAAACTGAAAACGTAGAACTTTTTAACAATATTCAATTATCTCATTTCAACAAGATGCAAAACGAGGGTTTGCAACAAATGGGGACACATGAATGAAATTGAAGTGGCTAGATTAAAAAAGAAACCAACATTTTAGAAAATCGGCATTTGATCGATCTCTGATTTAATCGAAGGTTTGGAGCTGCAGCGTGGGAGCCATTAATATATCTATCCATTCTTGAAGAGTTTGGAAGTCTGAAAACTTTTCGTAGGTCCTTAATTCTTTTAATTCCCTGGGAAAAGCCTTAAGGACCTACGAAAAGTTTTCAGACTTCCAAACTCTTCAAGAATGGATAGATAGATCTCTGATTTGCAAGTGGTACCTAATCGCAACAACTCGGAAATTGTTAATTGGGACTAATTTAAAACTTTTCTTATAAAACGACTTCACCTGTTAGGTCTGACAAAATTTTTCTGACTTCTTCCTTTTAAGGTAAACATATCCTGCCACATATTATACTTCTTCTTCTTCTTCTTCGGATTTTATGGGCCTTAGCATCAAGGCTATTTAGCCCAGGTGTGGGTTGCCCCACCGGCAAAAACACCCACCGAAAAAACTATTTTTTGGTAGATATATTTAAATCGAAATTAGAAAAAAGTAAAGAAATACAACACATCCGGTGCCATCCGGCCTAGATACCGGCATGAATACCAGCAAACCAAAACGGCACAAACACAGAAATCGAAATTAGAAAAAGGTCCACGAATACGGCACATCCGGTGCCATCCGGCCTGGATACCGGCGTGAATACCCGCAAATCAAAACGGCACAAACACAGAAATCGAAATTAGAAAGTTTAGGTTAAAAACCACGAAAAGTTAAAACACCACGTAAAATTTCACTCGGCGGCGTCCCGCACGACGAACACAACACAAAGATGATGAAAGCCTAGATGATATATTATACTGTCACCAACTGCAACTTTACGTCATTCACTGCAAGTCCGCTAATTTTTAATGAGAATGAGAATTTTCATTTTTTGCTCAAATGATAAAAACTGCCCATGCATTTTCAGAACCAGAATTTAATTACGTTTTTAATGGTGATTGATAAAAAATAAAGGAGGACTTGTGTTTAAAATTTTAAAACTTTTCAGATCTTCAGTAGATCACACAATCCCCTAATACTAAATTTCAGCCAAATCGATGTAGTAGGAGTAGGTAGTAATTTGGGCTGTAGTTAGTTTTCAATGTTTTCCCAAAATTTCGATTTCTTTGCCTAAAGGGTACTAATTGTGAACACATTTTCTTTATTTAGAACCGAAATTTGAGTTTGAAGACATTTCTAATGGTGACATTGAATTTTTCCCCGAATTTTTCATAAACTCGTTTTGGGGGTTATTAACCTTAACCAGCAGCGGTTTGTTTTTAAAGTTTCAAATTTTATGAAAAAATGGGCACCAAATGCGAATGAATTTTGTCTTATTTAAATTTTTTGAGACGCTGGGATCTCGAAACGCATAGATCTGGTGATAACTCGCTTTCGAAAATGTTAGTGATTGCAGTAACCTTCAATTTTTTTTAATTGTGCGGTTGGGAAGGTTAAAATTATAATAATGGGAAGAAGTACTTATTATTAAATACAAGAAGCAAAAGATCCTATTTAAAATCGATAAAATATTGCCAAAATCCTTAGTAAATCGTCAAAACAGGAAAGAAAGAATGACCAAAATTGACAAATAAATTCCAGTTTTTATTGTTCTAACCCCTCGTAATATTTTTCATATGCCCTTGCTCTGCGACTCGTACGGCGGGCGTGTAAATTCCTGAAATTGTTACTCAAGACAAAATCTGACAGTGGCATTATCATACAATTTAGAATACATCCATTATACAGCATAATTTTGGATTTACCCTCTGTTCTTACACATTAGGTATAGCTTTGTTGCTTTCGAGGCATTAATTTGTTTTATTATTTCGGTAAATGGGCACTTACATACAACAACAAACTCAAAACTCGCGATAATGTTAAAATAACGCAGCAAGCAGTAATACATACATAATACATAATAGTAGAAGCCGGATTTATAAATTCCTTTCATTTTGCACTGCATAAGACTGTATTAAGAGCTAAAAGTAAAGTCCTTGTCAGATCTGATATCTTTTATAGGTCTGTCTTCTAGCCTAATTATTTTGTAAGTGATTTGCCTAGGTAAGATTGTTGATGCATGGGACACTCTATATAATAATATTCTGATATTTAATAAGAGGTTATCGGTTGAACTAATCGAATTGACAAAGGAAAAGAGCATGAATGGGGAAACTTGATCGCCTTATAAACAAACGTCCCATATAAAGTAGATGAAAGGCAGTCGGAAAGGAGTAAAAAGAATTGCCTTTAACAAAAGGTAATTTTTTTGCCTTAATTTTTTATAGAAGCGCTCTTTGTTTTCCTGCTTTCTTTTGAATGAAAATAAACATTAGAATTATATTGTTTATTTTATGGATTTAAATTTTGTCCATCACCCATTCTTTTATTCTTAAGGAAATCTTTGTTTAAGCTATATTGAGGGTTGGTATTTTACATTTTACATGTCAGTTGTCAATTATGTAAAAAATCTGTTGAGCACTTCATGTAGAAATCTAAAATTACATGATGCTTGAATTTCGAAATCATTCAATCTGTCTGTCTGTCTGTCTGCAGTAGCTATACCTATACCGAGTGATTCAGTTTATCATTCGCCTCCCTGAAACTTTTTTACTTGAGGAGAAAAATGTATAAAACCATATTTGTAAATCGCCTTAGAAAATCTGTTAAATGAAGTAATTAAATCGTTTATACTCTATATGATGACATAATATCAATATTACGGTAGTCAAAGTTTTTCTTCAAATGACAAGCTGTACCTACATTTCTTAGCAGATTCTTGTGGACATATTTTTTCTATATTCAAATATGTAAAGAACATTTATAAGTACCTACTTTTATTATAAAAATTCCGAGAATAAGTATAAATTTGACAAACCAACCCAAGAATTTTAATTATCTCAAAGTGGTATACAATGATTAAATGAACTTTTTCCTTTTGCCATCAATATTAAGTATATTAAAATTAAAGGTACTAAAAGTACAACATGTTTCGGCTACGTGTAGTCATCATCAGGTACAATCTAAAAAAATAATTTGTTATCAATAAAAGTAACATTATGAAGAAGCGAGGGAAGAAGTAACTCACACCAGTCACACCACACGAAGGTCAAGCTTTGAAACAGATTTTTGAGGTTAAAATGAAGTTAAGTCAATATTTAACACTGAAAGGTGAAAATGTTCAGTTAATCTTTGAAATGGCAGTAAACTTACATTTTTGTTGAAATTTAGAAAAAATCCTTAAAGGATTGTTGAAAAATTAAACAAATAGAACAAAAGCCAACGAAAGATGTGTATCAATGCGATGTGTGTCCCTGTAGATGTTTACCTTGTTAATGTGTATGTAGGGGCGAGCTGAATTTACTGGTGGAGTCGGGTGCAGATTTTATAAATCTGCACCTAGTAGTAGTGCCTCCGCAGACGCACAGTGGTGCTAAAAGTCATGAGGAATAAAAATGAAGTGTGGATTAAGTAGAATTACGAAATAAAACACTAAAATAACCAAATTATGCAATTAAAACTTTTGTGGGGGTTGAAATAAGCACTTATACCTACCTATTGCGAAGGAAACTGAAAAATTGTAAAAGGTAAACTGAATCCCAAATGCGTTCAATTTTATAACCGTCGAAAAACGAAATTATGCGAATTTTGCAAAATTAGCACTTAGGGGGTTGAAAAATCGTAAAGGTGGATGAAAAATCAAAAGGTATCAGGATTAACCGTGGCTAAGTAAAATTACGGAAAATAACATCAAATTAACCCAATTATGTAAATTTAGCATTTGAAGACTTGAAACATTGCGAAGGGGGATGAAAAAAGTGAAAAATTTAATCATCATCCAAATGGGTTCAATTTATTACAGAAGAAAAACGAAAATATCCGAATTTGGCAAAACTAACACCTAGGGGGTTGAAAAATTGTAAAGGGGGATGAAACGTCAAAGTGGATGAGAATTAATCGTAATTAAGCAGAATTACAGAAAATAACACGAAAGTAAACCAATTATGCAAATTTAGATTTTGGGGGTTGAAATGTTGCGAAGGGGGTTGGAAAAGTGAAAAGACAAACATAATCCAATTGAGTTCAATTTATTACCGAAGGAAAACTAAATTATGTGAATTTTGCAAAATAAACACTTAGGGGGTTGAAAAATTGTAAAGGGGGATGAAAAGTTAAAAGGGATGAGAATTAATCGTAATTAAGTAGAATTACAGAAAATAACACGAAAATAAGCCAATTATGCTAATTTGACTTTTGGGGGTTGAAACATTGCGAGGGGGTCGAAAAAGTGAAAAAGGCAAGAACAATTCATAAGGCAAAACTGCGCGAATTTTACAAAATTAACCAGCGGAAATCACCCGAAAAAGAAGCGGTCTGGGTAAATTTTGCTCTTTGAGGGTTCACATATCATGAAAGGGGTTGAAAAATTGTGGATGGGTCAAAAATTAATGAAAATCACTTTAAATTAATAACAAATTAGAAGAAAGCAAAAAAAAAATAAATGAAATATATTTACTCCGCTTGCTAGGGCTTAGGGGTTGTTAGTAGCGTAGGGGTTGGTTTTAGGATGAAGACTCATAAGACTTTTTTCAATGGTTGACCGAAATCTATTGAACCCCATAATTTTATTCCACCACTTACATGAAAAAATTTCCAGTTTCAACCCTTAAATTTCATCCCCCTTGTTAGATATTAATGAAAATTTGCCCATCCGCCTACAGTGGCGCTGTAAATTACCACATCAAATTTAGCCCTGATACGTTGAGCAGTTTTTGAGTTTTCGCATTTTTTTGTTTCGGCATGTTAGGGGGTTGTACCGCTTTTAAGGGTCGTTTTTCGCGAATGATGAATAAGACCTTTTTTGTACCATCAATAGAAAGCTATCGAATGGTAATATTTTCAACTATACATTCTTCATTGAAAATTCGAGTTTCCACCCCTAACTTTCATCCCCTTCGATAATTTTCTCCTAAAATTCGATCTTCCCTTCTCGAAGATGCAGTGTGTAAGATGTCACAGTTTCGCAGAAGATATTGCTTCTCTGTGTCAAATTACAGGGCTTTATGGACGTTTCAACCCCTAAACTCCAACCCCCTATTTCACCACCCCCACATGCCCTAAAGGAAGTTGTGTTTTCAATTTCACCACCCTAACCCAATTCGTTTAAAAATTAAGGTAATTTGTAGATTCATGTTTTCAACACCTCATGATTTCACCCCTTTATGATTTACAGGGGTGAGTTTATTTTTCCGGTGTGACATAACTCCTTGCGTATTTACTGACTTCAGTTGTTCATAAATAAACCAATAGGGTTTCAGAAAAAATAAATAAAATATAATTATCGACTTGCAAAGAGTTAGGGGTGGTTAATGGCCCAGGGGTTGGTTTTAGATTGAAAACTCATAAGACCTTTTTTCAATAGTTGACCGAAATCTATCGAACCCCGTAATTTTAGGCTACCATTTACTTGAAGAAATTTCAAGTTTCAACCCTTAAATTTCATCCCCTTTGTTAGATATTTTTGAAAATTTGTCCATCCACCTATAATGTCACTGGAAATTCACAAACCAAATTCTGCCTTGATACGTTGAGTAGTTTTTGAGTTCTCGTATTTTTGTGTTTCTGCATGTTAGGGGTTGTAGCGCCTATAAGGGTGGTTTTTCGCAAAATATGAATGACACCTTTTTTGAATAATTAATGGAAAGCTATCGAATGACGCCAATTTCGACTAGTACTTATTAAGCGGAATTTCGAGTTGCTACCCCTAATTTCCACCCCATTTGTTCGATTTTACGAAAAAACGCATCCCCCACAAGATTTCACCGATATATGTGTGTACGTTGAGTTTCCGACAGCTGCGTGCAACCCTTGCGGAGTTATCATATTTTTTGTGGTTTTCATCCCCTAAATTTCATCCCCCGAAATTGGCACCCCCTCACTTTCAACAGACTTGAAGGTCGAACGTGCATACTAATTTTCAGCAAGATATCTCCACTAGTTCTCGAGTTATTGCAATTAGTAGTTTTTCGGTTTTTCACCCCTAGCTCCCACCCCCTTGGTCCGATATGGCCCAAAAGCAATCCCCGCCTTACTTTTCGGGAGACGAAGCTGCCTACCAAGTTTCAGCTCGATATCTCAATCCGTTCTCAAGTTATCCGACGGACAGACTGAGGAGCGATCGAGCGAGCGAGCGAATAAGCTAAGACAAGAGTACCTCCGCATTCTGCTACGGCACTAAAACGGTTTTCTTGTCACAAGAATTTTAAACCAATCAAGAGTAAGAATTTATAGACAATCGGCTTATCACCTTAGTTTTGTATAAACTTTCTTTACATAATTATTTGAATGTAGAAAAAAGGTCTACAAGAATCCGCTCAGAAATGTACAGCATGTCATTTGAAGCAAAAAGTTGACTATCGCAATTTTGACACATGTTATCAAATAGACGATTCAATGACACTATTTAATAGAATTCGTCATGCGATTTACAAATCATAGATTATATGGTTTTACATTTTTTCTGTTGCACGTTGGGCGGGGGGGGGGGGGGGGAATACCAAACTGACGAGAACTGACAACGCTGCATTCAGTCAAGTTTTTTCGAACGAGTACTCCAAATTAAATGAAATTTTCATTTCGTTTTGTATTCAGAACATAGACGATGTTTTCTGGTAAAGGGTCCTTATAAGAATCTCCCTGAAGTAGGTACCTATCGAATGAATACCAAGTTTTATCGTAATTTGACATAAATGGATAATGCCGCGAGAACAAACTGTGACACACTGACAACGAAACAGATGGTGGATGATAGCGTGACAGCGGGGATGATCTGGATTGGATGGAAATAACGTTGCATTCCTCATACTTCTATAGAAAAAGCCAACGAAAGATGTATATCAATGCGATGTGTGTCCCTGCAGATGTTTACCTTGTTAATGTGTATGTAGGGGCGAGCTGAATTTACTGGTGGAGTCGGGTGCAGATTTTATAAATCTGCACCTAGTAGTAGTGCCTCCGCAGACGCACAGTGGTGTTAAAAACACGAAATTATGAAAATTGGCCGTACATAATTAAACAGTAGAGAGTTAACAAAAAAACATCATATTTGCGAAGTAGGTATGTAGAATTAGCACTAAGGGGGTTGAAAAAGGGAATGAGAAGTCCAAGGTAATGAAAAAAGGTGATGAAAAGTCAAGAGGAATGAAAATGAAGTGTGGATTAAGTAGAATTACGAAATAAAACACTAAAATAACCAAATTATGCAATTAAAACTTTTGTGGGGGTTGAAATAAGCACTTATACCTACCTATTGCGAAGGAAACTGAAAAATTGTAAAAGGTAAACTGAATCCCAAATGCGTTCAATTTTATAACCGTCGAAAAACGAAATTATGCGAATTTTGCAAAATTAGCACTTAGATTAACCGGGGCTAAGTAAAATTACGGAAAATAACACCAAATTAACCCAATTATGTAAATTTAGCATTTGAAGACTTGAAACATTGCGAAGGGGGATGAAAAAAGTGAAAAATTTAATCATCATCCAAATGGGTTCAATTTATTACAGAAGAAAAACGAAAATATCCGAATTTGGCAAAACTAACACCTAGGGGGTTGAAAAATTGTAAAGGGGGATGAAACGTCAAAGTGGATGAGAATTAATCGTAATTAAGCAGAATTACAGAAAATAACACGAAAGTAAACCAATTATGCAAATTTAGATTTTGGGGGTTGAAATGTTGCGAAGGGGGTTGGAAAAGTGAAAAAGATAAACATAATCCAATTGAGTTCAATTTATTACCGAAGGAAAACTAAATTATGTGAATTTTGCAAAATAAACACTTAGGGGGTTGAAAAATTGTAAAGGGGGATGAAAAGTTAAAAGGGATGAGAATTAATCGTAATTAAGTAGAATTACAGAAAATAACACGAAAATAAGCCAATTATGCAAATTTGACTTTTGGGGGTTGAAACATTGCGAAGGGGTCGAAAAAGTGAAAAAGGCAAGAACAATTCATAAGGCAAAACTGCGCGAACTTTACAAAATTAACCAGCGGAAATCACCCGAAAAAGAAGCGGTCTGGGTAAATTTTGCTCTTTGAGGGTTCACATATCATGAAAGGGGTTGAAAAATTGTGGATGGGTCAAAAATTAATGAAAATCACTTTAAATTAATAACAAATTAGAAGAAAGCAAAAAAAAATAAATGAAATATATTTACTCCGCTTGCTAGGGCTTAGGGGTTGTTAGTAGCGTAGGGGTTGGTTTTAGGATGAAGACTCATAAGACTTTTTTCAATGGTTGACCGAAATCTATTGAACCCCATAATTTTATTCCACCACTTACATGAAAAAATTTCCAGTTTCAACCCTTAAATTTCATCCCCCTTGTTAGATATTAATGAAAATTTGCCCATCCGCCTAGAGTGGCGCTGTAAATTACCACATCAAATTTAGCCCTGATACGTTGAGCAGTTTTTGAGTTCTCGCATTTTTTTGTTTCGGCATGTTAGGGGGTTGTACCGCCTTTAAGGGTCGTTTTTCGCGAATGATGAATAAGACCTTTTTTGTACCATCAATAGAAAGCTATCGAATGGTTATATTTTCAACTATACATTCTTCATTGAAAATTCGAGTTTCCACCCCTAACTTTCATCCCCTTCGATAATTTTCTCCTAAAATTCGATCTTCCCTTCTCGAAGATGCAGTGTGTAAGATGTCACAGTTTCGCAGAAGATATTGCTTCTCTGTGTCAAATTACAGGGCTTTATGGACGTTTCAACCCCTAAACTCCAACCCCCTATTTCACCACCCCCACATGCCCTAAAGGAAGTTGTGTTTTCAATTTCACCACCCTAACGCAATTCGTTTAAAAATTAAGGTAATTTGTAGATTCATGTTTTCAACACCTCATGATTTCACCCCTTTATGACTTACAGGGGTGAGTTTATTTTTCCGGTGTGACATAACTCCTTGCGTATTTACTGACTTCAGTTGTTCATAAATAAACCAATAGGGTTTCAGAAAAAATAAATAAAATATAATTATCGACTTGCAAAGAGTTAGGGGTGGTTAATGGCCCAGGGGTTGGTTTTAGATTGAAAACTCATAAGACCTTTTTTCAATAGTTGACCGAAATCTATCGAACCCCGTAATTTTAGGCTACCATTTACTTGAAGAAATTTCAAGTTTCAACCCTTAAATTTCATCCCCTTTGTTAGATATTTTTGAAAATTTGTTCATCCACCTATAATGTCACTGGAAATTCACAAACCAAATTCTGCCTTGATACGTTGAGTAGTTTTTGAGTTCTCGTATTTTTGTGTTTCTGCATGTTAGGCGCCTATAAGGGTGGTTTTTCGCAAAATATGAATGACACCTTTTTTGAATAATTAATGGAAAGCTATTGAATGACGCCAATTTCGACTAGTACTTATTAAGCGGAATTTCGAGTTGCTACCCCTAATTTCCACCCCATTTGTTCGATTTTACGAAAAAACGCATCCCCCACAAGATTTCACCGATATATGTGTGTACGTTGAGTTTCCGACAGCTGCGTGCAACCCTTGCGGAGTTATCATATTTTTTGTGGTTTTCATCCCCTAAATTTCATCCCCCGAAATTGGCACCCCCTCACTTTCAACAGACTTGAAGGTCGAACGTGCATACTAATTTTCAGCAAGATATCTCCACTAGTTCTCGAGTTATTGAAATTAGTAGTTTTTCGGTTTTTCACCCCTAGCTCCCACCCCCTTGGTCCGATATGGCCCAAAAGCAATCCCCGCCTTACTTTTCGGGAGACGAAGCTGCCTACCAAGTTTCAGCTCGATATCTCAATCCGTTCTCAAGTTATCCGACGGACAGACTGAGGAGCGATCGAGCGAGCGAGCGATAGAGCGAGCGAGCGAGCGAGCGAATAAGCTAAGACAAGAGTACCTCCGCATTCTGCTACGGCACTAAAAAGGTGTAGGAAGCATCAAATTAAAACTTGCTTTCCCTTTTCTGCCACGATTATTCACAATAAAATGAAAATCTATACAGAATAAATAAAGATGCAAGAATTCAAAATGAGAGACACGGGAAAGAGAGGGTCTTAATTAAAGAATAACCTCTAGAATATCTAAAAATACTTACCATATTTTGAAAGAATAATAATAGAAATTGTAATAATTCGGTAAGCAGCCCTCGCATGTCCACCGGACATTGCTGATGCGTGGGTGAATTCAAAACATTGAAACTGGAGGCCAAATAGAAAGTAATCCAAAGTTCGGAAGAAGACCCGGAGGCTTTTGAAGGTAGTGGAAGATCGAATTACACCACAAACTACATCAGGGTCATGACGTTGTTTAATTGCAGTTAGAGCGCCAGTTAAAAAAGGGTGGTGGATGAAGGCTGTAAACTTGGGTTATAAAGGATATAGTAAGGTCCTGGCGAGTCCGGAGATCCGGGCTGGGTCATCTCGCATTACGTTTCAACCCCAAGGAAATAAGGCGAAGATGGTGCGGCAGCTCCCTGACGGCTGATGTATGTTCGGGTTGGCCTATTCCCAGATATTTATTGTGTACTTAAGTGGAACGAGATACGTTTCTACCGAGTCTCTATTATCTAAACAAAAACTGTATCTTATAAAATCGGTCCTAATTTGTTTATAGGAGCAATCCTGTGGAGTGTTTCTGTCTAGCTAAATAAAAGCGAACGTCACTCTATCAAAAGCCCCCGGAAGATGTATATCAATGCGATGTGTATTCTTGTACCTACTGTAAAAATCTTTTAAAAGGGTCTAGCAATAAAGATTATGGCTCATTAGTAAACTTTATTGCTAGACACTTTTAAAAGGTTTTTACAGTAGATGTTTATCAGTTATCACGTTATTGTGTATGTAGGGGCGGCTGATCTTAGTGGTGGAATCGGGTGCAGATTTTATCAATCTGCACCTAGTAGTAGTGCCTTCAAAGACGCACAGATGTGTCAAAAAGGCGAAATGTTAAAACATTTTTGTTACAGAATTAAAAAGTAGAAAATGAACAGAAAAAACTCAAATTTTGAGGGTTGAAAAGTAAAAAGAATGACAATATAAACCAAATGAGTAAATGAAAGGAATTGCCGGAATTAACACAAAAATTTGGCTGAAAAATTGCGAAAAGGGATGAAAAATCAAGAGGAATTTAAATTAATTGTGATTAAGGTCTTATTCAGAATTCGCGAAAAACGACCCTTAAAGGCGGTACAACCCCCTAACATGCTGAAACACAAAAATGCGAGAACTCAAAAGCTGCTCAACGTATTCGGGCTGGATTTGGTGTGGTAATTGACAGCGACACTGTAGGTGGATGGGCAAATTTTCATTATGATCCAACAAGGGGGATTTTTCACGTTTTCGACCCCCTTCGCAATATTTGAACCCCCAAAAGCCAAATTTGCATAATTGGCTTATTTTCGTGTTATTTTCTGTAATTGTGTTTAATTACGACTAATTTTCATCCCCTTTGACGTTTCATTTTCCTTTACGATTTTTCAACCCTTTAGGTGCTAATTTAGTAAAATTTGCTTAATTTCGTTTTCTTCGGTAATAAATTGAACTCATTTGGATGATGTTTATATTTATCACTTTTTTCATCCCCCTTCGCAATATTTCAACTCTTCAAACGCTAAATTTACATAATTGGGTTATTTTGGTATTATTTTCCGTAATTTTACTTAACCATGGTCAATCCTCATACCTTTTGACTTTTCATCCACCTTTACGATTTTTCAACCCCCTAAGTGCTAGTTTTGCAAAATTCGCATAATTTTGGTGTAAGTAAGTAGGTAAGTGTAAGTAGGTATGTGTATTGTGTAGGTGTAAGTAAGTATGTATTTCAACCCCCACAAAAGTTTTAATTGCATAATTTGGCTATTTTCGTGTTATAAACATTTCGTTATTCTACTTTACCTAATTGAATTTTGAAAAGTTGGATTTTACGCAGTTAGGTAAAATGTTCGCATAATTTTGCAAAACTCGCTATCGCTCGTTTTTGCAAATATTACGGCTCGACAAACAATATAGAACTTTTCATAACTAATTACGTAATAGTTATTTTTGTACTATCAATAGAAAGCTATCGAATGGCATTAATTTCAACCCTACATTATTCAGTAAAAATTCGAGTTTCGACCCCTAACTTTAATCACCTTCGATAAATTTCTCCTAAAATTCACTCTTCCCTTCTCGAAAATGCAGTGTGTAAGATATCACAGTTTCGCCGAAGATATTGCTTCTTTGTGTCAAATTACAGGGCTTTATGGACGTTTCAACCCCTAAACTCCAACCCCCTATTTCACCCCCACATGCCCTAAAGGAAGTTGTGTTATCAATTTCACCACCCTAACCCAATTCGCTGAAAAATTCCGGTGATTTGTAGATTCATGTTTTCAGCCCCTCATGATTTCACCCCTTTAACACCTTCAACAGACTTAAGGGTCGAAAGTACATACTAAGTTTCAGAAAGATACGTTAGTTCTCGAGTTATTGCAATTAATAGTTTTTCGGTTTTTCACCCCTAACTCCCACCCCCGTGGTCCGATATGACCCAAAACCAATCCCCGTCGAGACTTACACGGACAGACTTGAGGAGCGAGCGAGCGAGCGAACGAATAAGCTAAAACAAGAGTGCCTCGCATTTTGCTACAGCACTAAAAAATCTTGTGTAATTCAATTTATGCTACAATTTCACTTACCGTACATGTCTCGGAATCGAGATTGTTGCTGTCATATTCGTGTATATTTACGGATAGGCCAGCGTCGCATTGTGGCGTCAGAAGCTATCAGGCGTCTCCAAGGCCCCTGATTTAAATAAGCCCGGACTAGGGGCCGACTCGAGGGAATGGGATTTGGTTTTTGTCGCCAGCCGAAGTTTATATGTCAGTGTCGGCAACAACTACCTAATTTAACTCGATATATTCCCTCCGAATCCTCCCAAATCACGAGCATTTTTAACGTGACCGATCAGAATTCTGGATAATTTACCGCTTCCATCCCCCAAATTCTGCCAATATGGTGTTGTATCGCTGTACATTTCCATTTTTGACTGGTCTGATCCCCGGTTATAAATGTCTTCGGGGGAGTTTATGTATTTGAAACAGACTCCGATTGTGCACTGGACCAGGGTGTGGCCACTTTATATTAAAACACACCCTCGCCGGGGGTGAGATTAGGGTGGTGGTCAGGATTCTTATTTTTACACAACAATTTCGCGTAAATTCTGAAACAAACTGGTCGCTCGCTATCCCTAATGACATCTGGAGCGAAGAGAGTCACCTACCACCCCACCCCTTCAGACCCCCACTGTGTTCTTTTCGTAAATAATACGCGACACTCTATAAGGCCACAAAACCCTTCAACGATCCGATTATTTTTTGTGAGAGTTTACCCCTGAAAAGGGTGGTTCGTGTATGAAAAAATCACACCGAAATCTTCATGTCATTATGAATAGGCGATTTCTGCTGCGAGCAAACAAAATTTATTAACTCTAAATCCCGTTCATTTCCGATCATTGAAACTGTATCAGTTCCCACATTTTTTTTTACCTGGAAGTCAAGGGTTAGTTACCTGAATCTCTGCAAATCTCACCCTATATCCTCTCGCACTAATATCCATAACAGTATTTTCCACCAATTTGGACTTTGCGTCGGTTAGTTTTGCGATATTTTATATTTTATCAAGTGGAATAACAAGTTTTGGACATGATTTAAAGTATTGGTTTTACGTTCTAGGGTCGCTTTATTTTATTATGCGAATTTATGGCTCTGTTGAACCCCTTCTTGAAAATTTTTTAATGCCTTCGACACTCACTAAAATTGAAAAAAAAAATTATCTTGTAAGGCGGTAACAAAGCGCAGCAAATAATTGGATGTCATGTTGCTTGTTTTGCAACAGCAACAGGACATTAACTGGAAGAGCAGAACGACATAAAAATATTTTGATGAAAGCAGATCAAGGCTGCAGGGCCGAATCAAATTGGATTAAGGACCTATAATAGTCTAGATGCATCTAAGGAAAATAAGACACTTATTTATAAACTTGTCTGATTGTGATTTTGATACTCTCTCTGTAGCAAGCTCAAAGCTAAATGTTTCAGGAATTTTGCCAAATAAGGCCGGTTTTTCAGCCATGGATTAAGTAAACCCGGTTTAGCCTAAACTTGGGTTGGCTATCGCCAACCAACGTTTAACTCTGACGTTTAAACCAGGTTTAAAGTTAACTTCAAACTGTATAACCGGAACCGGCCCTTAGTATTGTCAACTAATAGTCTAAAAAATTTAATGAGAAGTTTTCTTACCTTTTGCTAATTCTAGAACTAGGACCTTTTTAATTTCAG
The DNA here is from genome assembly GCA_963924575.1 of Pycnomerus fuliginosus. Lineage (NCBI taxonomy): Eukaryota > Metazoa > Arthropoda > Insecta > Coleoptera > Zopheridae > Pycnomerus > Pycnomerus fuliginosus. The sequence goes on from OZ004622.1 coordinate 20,565,743, forward strand.
GAGTTATGTAACACCGGAAAAATAAACTCACCCCTGTAAATTATAAAGAGGTTGAAAACTTGAATCTACAATAAATCACCGCAATCTTTCAACGAATTGGATTAGGAATTTCCTTTAGAGCATGTGGGAGTGGTGAAATAGGGGGTTGCAGTATAGGGGTAGAAACGTCCATGAAGCCCTACAACTTGACCCAGGGAGAAACAAAATCTTCTGCGAAACTGTGAGATCTTACATATTGCATTTTCGAGAAAGGAGGAGTGAATTTTAGGAGAAATTAATCGAAGGGGATGAAAGTTAGGGGTGGAAACTCAAATTTTCACTGAATAATGTAGTGTTGAAATTAATACAATTCGATAGCTTTCTATTGATGGTGCAAAAAGGGTCTTAATCATCATTTGCGAAAAACGACCTTTAAAGACGGTACAACCCTCTAACTTTCCAAAACACAAAAAGCGAGAACCGAGAACTTAAAAACTGCTCAACGGATCAGGGCTGGATTTGGTGTGGTGATTTGCAGCGAAACTGCAGGCGGATGGGCAAATCTTCATTATGATCTAACAAGAGGGATGAAATTTAAAGGTTGAAACTGGAAATTTTTTCATGTAAGTGGTGGAATAAAATTATGGGGTTCGATAGATTTCGGTCAACCATCGAAAGCCTTATATGAGTCTTCAACGTAAAGCCAACCCCTACACTACTAACAACCCCTAAGCCCTATAAAGCGGAGTAAATACATTTTTTAGGCGCTCGACCAGAAAGTTAAACTTTCCGGTTAATTTTAGGACCGGAAAGTAGCCTTTCCCGGACTTGTCCGGGAAATTAATTTTTAAGGTCAATTTTAGGACCGGAAAACCAACTTTCCCGGACTAGTCCGGAAAAGTCGAAGTCCGGGACTAGGCTCCTCACATTTTTTAGTTTAGATAATTTGAATTAAAATATTTAATTTCACACAGAAAATATGTTGCGAGCACCTAAAAAATTTAATACGTAATTCACATGTAAAGTGTCTTTCCTGGACTCGCAGGCTTTCAGGCTGACGCCGTAGGCTATTCGTCCAGGAAAGATCAATTTCCATACTCTTTACGTAAATAATTATTATTTATTTTTTCGGGCTTTGTTGTAATTTTTCGATAATTTAAAGTCATTTTCATTAATTTTTGACCCATCCACAATTTTTCAACCCCTTTCATGATATGTGAACCGAACCCTCAAAAAGCTAAATGTGCCCAGACCGCTTCTTTTTCGTATGATTTTCGCTGGTTCTACGACTTCTACGTAACTACAGTTCATTTTCACCCCTCTTGACTTATCATCCTCCTTCACAATTTTTCAACCCCCCGAGCGTTAATTTTTGTTTGTTATTTTCTGTAATTCTGTTTAATTACGATTGATTTTCCTCCCCTTTGACTAATTTGGTCAAATTTACGTAATTTCGTTTTTCTTCGGTATAATAAATTGAACTCATTTGGATGATGTTTAAATTTTTCACTTTCTTCATCCCCTTTCGCAATATTTCAACTCTTCAAACGCAAAATTTACATAATTGGTTTATTTTGGTGTTATTTTCCGTAATTTTACTTAACCACGGTTAATCCTCATGACTTTTGACTTTTCATCCACCTTTACGGTTTTTCAACCCCCTATGAGCTAATTTTGCAAAATGCGCATAATTTCGTTTTTAGTCGCTAATAAAATTGAACTCATTTGGGATTCAGTTTACCTTTTACAGTTTTCCAGTTTCCTTCGCAATAGGTTGGTATAAGTATGTAGTGTTAATTTTTCGCCTTTTTCACCAATATGTGCGTCTGCGGAGGCACTGCTACTAGGTGCAGATTGATAAAATCTGCACCCGATTCCATCAGTAAGACCAGCCGCCCCTGTATATACATTAACGTGATGTCTACAGGGATACACATCGCATTGATGTACATCTTCCAGGGGCAAAGGAAAGCGTTTTTGTTGCAAAGCTCAAAAAGTAGCTACTTTTCTTTTCAATAGTGACACTGACCCTCAAGTTGTCAAAGTTGACGAAGAAAAAATATTTTCTGTCAATGGAATGGACGCCCATTCACCTACCAAGTACCACCTTTATTAATTAAATGATTCTATTCTTCAATTACCAACCCAAAAACGTCTTCAAATAAAATTTTTTCCGCAAAATTTATATTAATACAAAGGACGATCAAAAACTCTTCCGCTCTAGTAGCTCTTGCCATGCGAGAACTGTAGAAATTACATAAAGGTCTTATACGCCCTGCGTCTCGAAAGGCAATGGCCCAGCAGATCAGAAGATTTTTTGATCACACGTTATAAGCTCTAGGACAGAATTTTCGCTAATTTCATTTACTTAACAATTAACAAGAAGAGAATAACTCACACAGTTACCAATGCACAAGATAATCATTTGAATAAGATATTTTAATATTAATTAAATAAAAACTTGAGTTAATTATTGTTCATACTGCATTGTCCATGCATTTTGAAAGCCGCCTTTAAGCAAATGATGAGCAATTTGAGCAATTAATTTAAGTTTTATTGGTAATTTTTCTTATTTAATTTGACTAGTAGGTACATTTAGTTTCAGGTTTTGTATTATTTTTCATTTCAATTTAGGATAGGCCCAGCGACGTATTTGCATAAAGGTAAAGCCGACGGCCGATGCAGCTTTATAAAGCAGTTTGAAACAGTGAGCAGGAAGGACGAAGTTGGTGCCATATGCCCTTTTGTCCAGGCAGCTTGCGCAGTCTGTTCCATATTCAATAAACGAAACCTCAATTCTACATATTCAAATGTTACATCGTGCAGTCATCAAGATAAGTTTTAAAAATGCTCTAGTCGAGGGCTGTTAAAAAATAATCTGATCGTACAGAGTGTTAGGTAAATTGGGACACTTAATCCTTTTTTTGGCCGGTGGTAACCTTTTCCAGGTAGAAATCCACCGCGGTTAATTTCAAGAACATTACAATATGCAGTGCAGATGTTCGGATAATCAGAAATCGATCGCAATTTTAATTGCGTCGTTTGAAAACATTGAAATTTTACAACCTGCCCCAGAAGGATGCGAGGGAGCTGTGACCGTTGGTCCATCACATTTAATATACGACCCTCCATTTGATATGGCGACTCCGGCAGCTATAAATTCAAAATTGAACTAGCTATAATGCAAAACCTTCGATCTCCATCGGCTGGGTTCACATTTATAGTCGATCGTACGAGTTGGGGGCATAATGTAATATTCCGGAGAAAACGCGTTATTTTAATTTCGAAAAATTTAAAATAAGATATTATATTCGAGGCGATCATGGAGTAGCTTATTTCGAGCGGAAGCCCCGTAGAAAGAAAATGTATAATATCTTGCATGGGATTAGGTGTAGCCAATCTGTCGCGAGCTCTGATGCGAACGAGTCCTAAGCTCCTGTAATGTAAGGACACGAGTTCGTTCCGGTTCCTTTTTATTCCCTGTATCTATATTTTCATGTTATTTTAAATTTTTAATATCCATTTCGAGACAAGAACAGTTTGCAACCTGTTAAAAGGGTGCTTACGATTATTATTCGTGCACCCTTTCGAGTGCTCCCGATAAAATCTAGGAAATTTATCAGATTTCGAAGGTACTAATGTGGTGTTTTAAGTGTCACTCCATTAATAGAAAAAATCTTGAAACGAAGTCGATTGTAATAATATTATTATATCCCCATTTCCCCTAAATATATGTGAACGAGACCCTTTTTATATTTTGTGTAAACACTCCGCCCGGTGAATTTACCGAAAACACCGTTTTCCAACAAAAAGCAAATATCACAATAGACCATCGTTTGGGGTAAATCGCGTAATAGAGGTTTAGGTTTCATGGTGTGAAGTGGATTTACAGGTGATTTTTTTTTATCTGACTGGCGTAATTAAAATAGTATGCTCGGTCGATTTTTGCAGACTTGGGGGATAAAGAACGCGGCTATTGCCCCGTTATATCGGCTATTCCCGGGTCGGTATGGTAATACCTCGCGAGGCTGGCCGGTCGCTGATAACAGAGGGTCGCTACTATTTCCACCCCCTTTTAAAACCCTCGCCGCTTCAACCCCAAGAACCCGGATCACTGGCTACCTCGTACTGCGAAAAAATATCTACACGTTTATTTCACTATCTCAGGAGGCTTCCGGAATTCCATTTAAAACTGCTTTTCTGGGCTTAAATACGAGCCCTTCTTATATTAACGTGTCTGAAGGTCCCGAATTAATGTAAATGTTTTTTAAGTGTTGGCGGAAAAATCTTCGTTCCCTATTATCGTATCCTGTGTTAAATCACGCAGTTAGAGGTACATATAATTGGGGTGGCAGAAATGAATCGCATAAATAGGAAATAAGAACGGAATATACACGAATTTTTTCATTTTGTTAAGTCAAGTGAATGTGCTGGTCAACAGGACTTTTCTTTTTCTTATGGCAGCTATATTGGATTTTAACACCATTGGATGCAGAAAAAAAAACTTTTCAAAAATTTTACCAACATGGACTTTTTTAGTAGATAATTTTGTAAAATCAGCATAAACTAGACGAAACACAACTGCAAACCGGTGCACAGGCTTTTTTTTTCTTTTTTGACATGTGAAAACAATTAAATTCAACGGAAATTAAATGCGTCTTGACATCGTGTGACTCAAGCTTTAACATATTTTTTCAAAAAAGTCCATATTAATTACATTTTTGTGCAACCAATGGTGTTAAAATCTAATATGGCGGCCATAAGAAAAAGAAAAGTTGACCATCATTTCTCAAAATCAGGAAGGCCTACAGCTGTCAAAAATATAAAAGCTCCAAGTTTCGTTTGAATACCACCCAATCGTTAGAAAGATATAAAGATAATTTAACCTACTCTCGATATTTTATGGTTTGATAGTTGCCAATGGTGGACACTCAAAAATGGCACCAAGTGTGAATACATTTTTAGAAGCAAATTTTGAAAAGCTTTCCTATTTTGAAACGAAAAATTGGGTTTGCATTTGAAATTTTAAAGGTGATGTGCTAAAAAGGCATCTTCTTTGGACCAATTTGGCCCAAAATCTAATCTAACTAACTATTAGCTAATCTAATTCTTCGGTAGGTCATGCACTGAACGCGTACCAAATTTCAGCGTGGTCGGTCTGTTAGTTTGGGCTGTAGCATGTCCACAGACACACAGACCCAAAGAGAAGCAGACAGACATTTTTCAAAAACCACTTTTTTGGGTTCCCATCAGAACCTTAAAACGCAGAGATTTGATGTTTTTGGTGATTTATTCAGTTTTTCTATCGATTTTAGTAACTGCTCGGCGAGCATAGAAGTTAAAAATTTCGTAATTTATAGGTGGTCAGTTTGTAGTCAGTCGTAAAATCCCTAGCACTCTTTATTATACAAGATGTTCCCTATAGCTACACCGCCAAACTTCAAGGGCTGATTCTTCACCTTATGGCTTATTCTAAGACGAAAACGTCCACAAAATGATTCCCTTTCGTTCTTCCTTTAAAACAGGAAATAACTTACTAATCGGTAAATTGAAAAAATTGAAGCTAAACTGTTAATTAATTCACATTTTATATATCAGGAAGATCAATGCACAGCAAAGCCTTTATTGTTCAAGGACTTGTATAAGAAAACAAAAAAAGAAGAAAATAAAATTTGCGAATATTTAGAAACTTGCACAGCCTCTAGGCATATGTCCATAGAGAGTTTTGTCTTAGGATAATGTGAAGAATCAGATGTACCTCCTACAAAAGTGTTGAAAAAATTAAGTACTAAAAAGTAAGTAACAATCTGGTAAAGTTTCAAAGAGCCATAGCGCCCGATCCTGACGTCCTGCAAAGTTGTGCCCCATTAGAGAGTTGCTTCTTTTTAACAGTGGAAAAACATATTAAAACTGTAAAAAAATCTGTAGAGAGCCAGGATCCTATATGTTGGAGGTACGGGGTCCTTTGACTCCCTGTACCGAGTTTAGGTAAAGGACCCCGCACAAACCTTATGACCTGTAGCTTTCTGTTAAAAAGTCTTGAAAATTTAAAATTTCAATTTTTAATTCTTCAAAAATAGGCGCCCGGCTACGCTGAAGATATCGAAAAGGATTGTAAGGAAATATTGTCGCAATTCAATTTTAATCCCGCACAAAATTCGTGTTTTAAATTCAGAACTTGGTCTACTTATTGGATCTAAACAACACTGCGAACAATTTGCTCATGATTTTAACCTCCCCAATTTTTCGTATATTTGAAAATATTGAAAAATGGCATTATTAGCACTATTTGCGAGGTTGCTGTAATCTGATGTGTTTACAACTTACATTCAAGTTCAGTACTCAAAGGATGCATGTCATAAAGGTCTATGACGCCGCATAATTTTATATCCGCACCCCTAAAAATAACGAAAGGATGAGTGTATGTCTTCATGATAAGTGGGACAATGGGACACTGAAATACATCTTTAAATCTCGAAAACCCGAAGGTACAGGTTAATTATTCTCGAGCCGAAGGCGAACTAAATAATTAGGTGAGGAGTTAAAACACATTTCATTGCTGCGGTATATTCGATATTTTTTAACTTCCCCACTCACTTCACCACTTAAAAAAAGGGAGGTTACTGCAATCACTAAAATTCGAATTTGAGATAACACCAGATCTTCACGTTTTGAGGTCTCAGGAACCCAAAAAAGTGGTTTTAAAAATGTGTCTGTGTGTATGTTACGTACGTTTGTTAACAGGTCATAGCCAAAACTACTAGACCGATTTGACTGAAATTTGGTACGTAGGCATCTCATAACCCAACTTAGATCTGAGAAGCTTTGGCAGCCAATCATACGACCAAAAATATCAATTTGGCACATCAACTTTCAAATTTTGAATGCAAACCCCACTTTTCACGTCGCCATAAGAAAGGCCTTCAAATTCTGCGTCCAAAGATGCATTCACTCTCAGTGCCCTTTTGACCAAAAGCTAAAAGATTCGAGATTTTTATCGGAGTTTAAAATCAAATCGCGATACAGCCCAAGCTGAAAAATTTTTGGATTCAATCGACCCACAGAAAGTGCCGTTTTGGCGCACCAATTTCAAAATTTTAAATTATTCTCTCATTTAACCATTCAAAACAAGTTTTTGAAAGATTTACCTACAAACTGTCACCATCAGAAAGGTATTTAAATGAAGGGTAGAAAAATCGAAATTTTGTAATAACACTAAAACCACGTTATAGCTCAAACTACTGGATCGATTTGGCTGAAATTTATGGAGTTTAGGTAACCCGTTGAAGAGCTGGGAGCAATTGGTACACGGGAAGTGCCATTTAGGCATATCAACTTTAAAAAATAGGCGAGACATTTTAAAATGTTAATTAACTAATTGAATGCCTATTTCGATCCTGCAAAAGCAAAAGAGTGCTACTTTAGTTTCTGGAATGCAAAAAACATTGTATAGGTAAACCACCATAAGTTAGTTAAAAACGACCAAGTTTAAAACCACTTGCCCTGCGGGCTCGTGAGCCAAACTCTTACTAACTTGGTTTTATAAACTTAAAAAAATGAAATCTTTAATTTTCCTCATTTCTTTCTTTACGTATTTACGCAGTCGGCTGACGTTTCATAAATATTACATCATATTTTCAATATACGGTGTGGCACTAAACTCGATTATGGCATTATATATCTGACTGCCGTGTGGGTGTCACACAGCAATGCCACTGAATCAAACAAGTCAACTTCATTCTCGGCACCTATTCCTGGGTTTTGATTGTTATGGCTAGACTGGCGCGGTCCGGTGGTTTATGAAAAGCCGTAGGTATGTTAAAAAATTGCTACCAAGTATTTTGATAGAAAAATAAAATCATTTAAAATAAAATAATGTATAATTATTACCTTATTGCCTTGATATTACTAGCTCCTAGAACCACTTTGCAACTTTGAAAGAGACACACCAAATGCGTTGCTAAAAGAGTTCTAGACCTTAATTTAAATTTCACAGCGGGTTTGCGCCAGTAGGTAATAACGGAAATAGCGGTGTCGAGTCCTTTTATCCTATAATGTATGCCATATGTGGACAGGTAAATTCTTTTGTATGGGTTAGACGTTGTTATATTAAAATAGGACAACCCTTTTAATTCGGTCCCTGGGATCCCGGAAGGAAGAAAAAGGGTATTGCAGGTAGTTTTTTAGTCTATTGCTCCCTACAAACCATGAAAATTACTTCAGTTGCCCTTTGGCCGTTCGCACGTAGCTATCAAGATGTAGAAAAGTCAAAAAGCTTGGTGGTGTGAAATTTAAACGGTGAGTATTCTGAGAATTTTTATTTCAAAATGGCAGTCAGAATTGGGCAGGATAATGAATAGAAATCGCGCGTAGGGGTGGCGAGTCACCCTCTCGGACAATAATTAGTCATGAAAACGAGAGGGTGGTTTTAATCCTGTTGGAGGCCATCTTGGCTCTCTAATTCAGTGTTTGAGTTTTCTTCGATTGACGATTCAAACAGACTAATGGCTAGTCCTTCCGGGTAATTTATGGGAGCACTTTACTGCAAGTCAATGTAAAGAAAGGTCCTGCTTGTGAATTGAGCTCGTCCTTTTCTGTCGCCTGCCAAACACGGCCGCAGTGATAAATTGCGACGATGTGAGTTGAACGGTTTCTTACAAACCCAGTAGCCAATAACAGAAACTGACAGAAAATCCAGCTTTGTTGGAATAATAATTTTTTCAAAGTTCGCATCGAGTCCTCCAGGGATTAATTAATTATTCGTGTCGCTGAAGGGTCTCCAGGTAAATGGTTATCGTGGCCAAGTTTCGGATCCCAAAACAATAAGTAAAATCTAAATCAATATTAGTCGAGAACAGTCAGGTCTGTACATTAAACTAATCATCTCATTCGGAATTATACATCCTCCCTTCAAACTTGAATCCCCTATCTTATACAAACATTTCAAACAAGACGGACCCACGCATAAAGTAAAGCCGACCACTGCACAATGGACACTTGCCGCAAAGGACCAAGCTTTTTCGCACAAGTTGGGCCCAATCGCTAATTATTTAGAATTGCAAATTTTTTATTTTTGTAGCAGTTGCTAAACCGTACTTTTTCACCTTAAAATATGTTGCTAAAACAACGCTTTAACCTCAAAGATAGATATAATAAACACTTTTTTTCACTACTAGCTTTAAAACGTACCATTATTGACTTATCTTTGAACTGAGAATTCGGTTTTTTTGCTAGTACCTAAGTGAAAAAAGTACTATATTCACCACGGTAGAGAAGACTATTTGAGCCCTCGCGTGTTGTTACCCTCGGTGCTTCAATCTTGCCGCTTGAGCTGAAATAGTTCTTATCTTACCTTGGTCAATAATATACTATTTTCTTCAAACGTCAAAAAAACTACACTTCAATGACATCTTTGACAACGTTAAAGTGATACTTCTATGCCATGGCAATAATGTACATTATTTTTATTCCGCCGGCGATGAAGTAAGTACCTACGTAATTTTTACTCCGGCGGCGATGAAGAAGGTACATTATTTTTACTCCAGCGGCAGAAAACATTTTTTTCAGCCGCCGGAGTAATTTGTGACGTTCCTTTCACATCACTTTGTGGGGCTTAGGTAACTCCATCCCATAGCAAACTAAGCTTATTCTTAAGAATTTGAGAAATAATTTAATCAAAAATATCCACTTTTAATGAATTTTCTAAGTTTGAAGAAAAAATAGCAAATGTTATTTGGAGTAAAAGTGGGTTTTATGTGGCTCAGCTGGATTTGTCTGACTCGCTTCGCTTTGCCACACAAAGTATCACTTTTACTCCTAATAACATACATACATTACAGCAAGGGTAGATAAAGTGAAGACATTTAATTGAAATATTAATAATAACTAATAATAATTTATATAATTTTCATTACTTTTAGTTAGGTATTTATATTTAACAAATACAGTAGACTAATGTATAGGTATACCTACTAAATAACAATTGATTGATTATGTCCATAAATAAACGATAAATAATCACTAAATAATTAACAGGAAACTTTCAACTTAAGTTAAAAATTTGTCATTCGTGGAGGCATCAGTAGATTTATAAATAATGTAATAATTAATGAGAACAGTCTAAAAATAAAGTAAAAATAATATGGAATTTGCGAGTAAAGCATATGGATGTGTACAATCAAAAACCTTAAAGGTGTACATAGGGGAGAGGGGGGTAATGACTGCCCCCTAAGCCTTTCGATGGGTTGTGGCGTTAATATTAAAGTGTTAGTGATGAAAAATGATGCAATGGAAAGCCAAACGTATACTAATCAAAACTTTATTTGCCAAATTAATGAAAAACGTACCCAAAAAAAACTACACGTTTTTGAAAAAAATTAACGCTGGCCGGCGTTACCCCAACCCGCTGGGGTAATGGCGGCCAACATCAAAATAAATTATTTAACTTCCGGATAAGGGTTTAATCGTAGCAATTTAATAGCATACAAACACATAAAATTCAGAATTCTTAATGTCTACACTTTTGGTTCTCATTGATCACACACGCCGGACAAAATTCAAAATTATTGTTTTGAGAAAATCGACCCAGGTAATGCAAAAAAATAGATTCCTTTTGCAGTTTTTTCTGTCACCTCATATAGACTTTAAGTTTCTTTTCTTAAGTCGCCATTACCCCCAAACCGCAATTACCCCCAAGTGTATGCGTTTACATTTATATTGTATAGCAACATGTGATCTTTTAAGTTATCGAAGAATTTGACTATTTCACCACAAAGAGTATAAAAATTCACAATTATTGAGTATGAAAATGGGTGAAGACCTTCCTCCAAAAATCTCCTATCGATATAACAGACACAGCTACCTAAATCAGTTTTTCAAGCCTACTTTGGTTCGTAATTGGTACCAGTGGCGTGCCGTACCCTTTAGGGCGGGGGGCTTAACATTGTTGAGACGGCGGGGGCAGGAGGGAGGGCGCAACATTATTGAGAAAAGTATGTGGGGGGGAAGCATGTTCAAAATTCTCGGCGGGGTATCGAAGTTTATTCTTTTTTTCTTTTCTCGGCCTTAAGAGTGAGCCAAATGTAACAAAATGCTTGTGCCTCAAATATAAACAAGAAAATTTCTTTTGAAATGATAAAATATCCGTGTTATTTGTTGAAGTGTTGAAGGTGCTGCCCTTAACCTAATTTCTTTCTCTTTACGGTATGCTGCACTAGACTTTCTTTTTTTGAATTGGGTCCACATTCAGTATCTTTGTGAGTTCAGTACGCTTGGTTGCCTAAGTACGAAATAATTCCTGTACTTTCAAGAATAACCGCTCCAAGAAAATATAAAAAAAAAATTTTAAAGAAAAAATTAAAAAAGTTAGGTTTGTGGCGGCACTACCTGAAGGGCGGGAGGGCGGCTTGAGGGGGGGCCCTGGGCACGCCACTGGTTTGTACATTAACAAATCTTTGTTACTGGCCTTTTAGAAGGGTCCTGTGAGTTGGCACAATGTCTGAGAAAATCGAAATAATGTTTTACAGCCGAGGAATGGCTTGGCCGGCATTACCCAAATGGCCACCATTCCCCCCCTCTCCCCTAGTGGTACTACTTTTACATTTTTTGCTTCGCAAACAAATTTCGCACATTTCTTCTTGTCTTTTTTTGGTTTCTGTGTTGTTCCAGCTTAGTCCTCTATCATCCTGTCTTTGCACGTTGCCCTTCTTTCACGCAAAATCAAATTCTGCGTGGATGACGGTACACGACATAAATCACCTCGCTTTTTGATCGACGTACTAAACAATTCGCGAAAATCAGCTGCTAATAGATGGCATTGCTAAACCACAAAATGGCGATCTCACCCCACTGGGGAGTCGGAGGTGAGAATTCTAGCGTGACGTGCCTGACAGTGTCAGTTGGTAACATCAGTGACATCGATACGTGGATTTTTTAAAAGCCAAGTTTTCCTGGATTTACAATGTTTCCACTTAAGTTCACAAAACGTAAAATTCCACAGAATTATTCCCAAAATTTCGAGTCAGCGAGAGGATGTCTCCGAACAAAAGTACTACCTAACCCCGCAACTGACAACTGACTGACTTAAGCCGAAATTATGATGACTGACGTAAGCCGAAATTATGATTCTGTTTCTGTTTCTCAGTGTAATTAAAGTATTGCCACCAGATGTCAGACACTTTGCTGATTTTCGCGAATATGATGCCATAATTACTAATGCATTTTCTGCATTTACTGAAATTCGATTCTATAGATTCTCCTCGATTATGAAATAGCTACAAACAAAGCAACACAATCTTCAAATGAATTGACACATCTTCACATCTACACTACAGAATATTTTCGTTCCGCTCTCGCAAAATTTATTTTGCTTTAATGTGTTTATGCCTCAAGTTTCAGTCTGATTTCTGCAATGGGTGGTTTTTCGTATTTCAATAAAATCCATTATTATTTAAGTCTCATTAGTTAAATCTGCGAGTTGGAATATTCAAATCAGAAGGTAAGGTAGGTGAATCGTTAATTGAAGCACAATCATTGTACTTAAGTCGCTTTAGGCATTTGACTTAAGTCACAATATATTTCTGCCACTGCACATGAGAATTTAGCACCAACTTATGTCAGCATGTATCTACTTGAGTTGAGTCATCGAGATGAATTAAAGACAATTTTTACTTAGGCTGAAAGTCCCACTCCTGCAATCCCTGCAGAAAATAACGGATTTACTGCCTTCCAAGCAGTAAATATGTTTTTTGACGTATTATTGAACCGCCTAGGCAGTAAAAATGACATTCTACTGTACCTAAAAACGCACTTTCAATCGGCGAAAAATGAAGATTATTGCCAATTGAGGTAAACCATTGTTCCTTTTAAAGATGTAAAGGAGAAATAGTGTTAGTATTCAGTGTGTCAGATTCAATTACGTGTGGGAAAAGAAATACAAAGGGTGCGAATTCGTTTTCTCGCAATTTATTGACGACAGGGGTCCGCACCTAACTGCAACTGATGGTCATACCTAGCATTTGTAACATCTTGTTTTGCGGCTATATAACAGCCTGGAGCGGACGAAACTTTTGCTTACTTTGCAATCTTCTTATTATTGATCAGTGTCCAGCGGTCAGATGCGCGCGCAGAGTCCGAACTTTAGGACAGGGGAGCTTTGGACGTAGGTAGATAGCCGAATCAATCCTACTTTACATTAATGAAAGCTGCTTTCTTTGCGGCGTCATCCCCACCGCCCTTGTTATCCCGAAAGACAAAGGAGGAGGAAATGGGGAAAAATCATCCCTCAATTATTCCCGTATCCCGTCGATTTTTCCGTGCTTTGTAGAAATCGAGAGCGCACGTAAAAGCGCGCTAAGTAGAGTGAAAACGGGTAATTTATCAAAAATCTTTCGTACAAATGTTCCCGATGATATGTCATTGTGAAATCTGCAATATTTCAATGTCCGCTCCCTCGTTCCGGGCAATATTTTACTGGTCCACCATAAGGACTCCCCACGTATGTTTATTTGCATACATACTTTCTTTGAGAAAAATATACCCACTCAGCTTTCCGCAAAGCATCGCCGTATACATCAGCATGATATTGATGGCCGAGAAAGCGTCTGTCAAAATCTCTGGCGGGCATAATATATAAATTTGTTTATTTACACAAACAACACTCCCAAAATTTCGAAACTCCATTATTTCATATGTTCGAGGGGTGGCGCGGGGTGGTCTTCAAAGGGGAGTGCGATTTTGCTGAGTCAGCCGGCCGAGGACTCGCAAAAACTCACGAATGACTGGTGAGTTTTTCTCTGCCGACCCGCAGATTGATGGAGTTTTTTTTAAATCTACAAGAAACGTAAAAATAAACCTTTCTTTAAATCGAACAGGCAAACGTCGACAATGGATAATAAATGATCACTACACGGCTTTACAAACGCACAAATATCAAACCTATATTTCATCACTTGATTGCAAATCCAATATTGCCTAATTCCGGCCACACCATTTCAAAGTGACATACACTTAACCCATATTTCGTCGCCCACAAAAACCTGATGGTGTCACTAATCCGTGTCTCGCTTTGTAAAAGTTGTCGGAAGTTTCTCATATCTTTTTACAAATCGTTATATGGTTGTCTGAGTCACATTTATCATATCGGCTGCCTGACTTTTTCGGAATAATTATACATATTCTTGGTTAATTAACCAAGTATTTTTTATACCTATTAACTTCCCCACTCCACTTCGCCACTTAAAAAAAGGGATGTTAAAATTTTCGAATTTTTCACGTTTTGAGGTCTCAGGAACCCAAAATTGTGTCTGTGTGTATGTATGTACGTACGTACGTACGTACGCACGTTCGTACGCTCGTTTGTAAACACGCCATAGCCAAAACTACTAAACCGATTTGGCTGAAATCTGATACGTGGGCATCTGATAACCTAACTTAGGTCTGAAAAGCTTTTGGAGCTAATCGGCAACCGGAAATGCCATTTTGGCAAGTCAACTTTGAAATTTTAAATGTAAACCCTCATTTTTGACGTCACCATAAGAGAGGCTTTCAAATTCTGCTTTCAAGGATGTATTCACTCTTAGTGCCCTTTTGACATAAAGCTTAAAAACCGATTTGGCTTAAATTTTGTACATGAAGATTGTATTACCCGTCGAAGGGCTTAAAACTTTTTTAGGCAATTAACCCATGGCGAGTCCCATTTTGGCACATCAATTTTGAATTTTTAAAATTGTATTAATTTAACCATTTAAATCAAGTGTTTGAAAAATTCATTGTGACCATCAAAAAGGTCTTGAAATTCTGGTTTAAGTAAAGCAAAATGCATTTACACTTAGTGCCTTTTACGCAAAAAATCGAAATTTTGTAAAAACATTAAAAATCGATTTTGATGTTTGATTCATGGAGATTGTGTAACCCAATGCAATCCGTCCACGGGAACTGCCATTTTGGAAAATCAACTTTAAAATCTTCTCTGCAAGGCCTCATTTTTATGTCATCATTAGAAAGATCATTAAATTTTGGTACAAAGAAATCAAAGACCACCATGGGGATGTTCCAGCCGCTTCTCTGCCGCCTTCTTCCTATGCTTGGAATCTCTATATCTTCATAAGGAAATTCGATATCAGTTGATAAAATCGATTAAGTCAGATCAAGCAAAATATCTTCAGCATTTCAGGTCCAAAACGATCTTTTTCACAGATGGAGATGGCCATAATTGAAAATGCGATTTAGGGGTCGCAAACTGCCACATTTACTGTCTAGGCATTCTAAATGATAATTGATAATGGTTACTACGGTTACAATTATGTTCTTACATAGTAACCAAAAGAAAACATGTATTATCTATAAACATAGCAAAAAAGCTTTACTGCCGCGTGACGTGACTGGCCCCATTGCCTTAGAAATAAACCTTTTCTGTCGCCTCCATGAAACTCTGAATTATTTTTGCCTAGTTACCTTTACAATATAGTATAGTCATTTGTTTAACAAAGCAAAGATATGTTAGATTTACTGATGCCGCCGCAGGCATTTGATATAGCTATGAAACTTGCCAAGGCAGTAAATCTACTGCTTTTGCCGTGTAGAATACAAAATGTTTTTGCACAGACTGTTTAAAATTAAAATTAACATTTAAAGCAATTATTTTCAATAATTTTTGACGTTCCCCTACCGTGCGAGGAGAAATTTACTATTTATTACTACTGCTTTTGACGTTTATTGGCAATGTCCGTGTGCTTCTGCCTTATTAATTTTTTGCCTCTAAATAATAAGGTATAATGTAAAAGTCCGCAAACTGCTTTTTCTGTTTCGGTTTCCTAATGAACACTTTATAGCACCCAAATGAGTTCTCTAATGTGTTCTTTTAGCGCACGGCTTTTGTTTACATCGTTACCTAGACAGCGTGTGTGTTCAACAATAGCCAACTGTCAAGCGAATGAAAATGTAAAACCAAATTTTTTCTAAAAATATTAACAAGTTGTGTATCCGAAATAGAAAAAAATATATAAAAAACATGTCATAAGGCTCTTATCGCGCTCGGATTTTGTAAAACTCGGGCTTTTCGCCCTCCGAACATTCTCGTGCGATAATAATTGGTCTAATGAAATGTTTTTTTTAGTACACTATTTTCATTGTTTATCGTCTCTTTATTAATATCAGGTGATATCTGGGGTCTGGATATTTACTTCTTCAAAGTTTTACATTACAAAATGGGGGACATGAACGTTTTTTTATTACGCTTAAAGAAAGAAGACACCAAAATACCTATAGTGCTTAATTCGTGGTTCCGCGATTTTCTTTACCGTTTTGGAGATTTTAATTCAAAAAAATTGGCGACGACGTCATTTATCCGGATCTAGTGCTTTTGATGACTTTTCGTTGTAGTTGCCCTCCATGTTCATATGTCGTCTGTCAGACCGGGTTTTTGAATGTTGCCAAGTAGGTAGCATGTATTAAAATTTAAATTACTTCATTCTCTGTTTACATTTTCTTCAGTTCTGACTGTGGTGTTCTCTATTTAGAGATGTCCATAGGTTACACGAAGGTTTGTTTTGTACCTTCGCGTAAAAATGCATCAAGAAACTGCGAAAAGGTTTACGTTACTGTGCCTCCGAATGACGCGATTAGAATAAAATAAAATTATATTGTTTAAAAAAAAAAGAAATTGCAATAAAAGAGAATGTCCATCATATCTTTACAATAATAATAATAATACAATGGGTGAAGATTTCTTCGCTTTAAAAGCCGTGGATATTATTATATGAGCGATTATGATAGCCATTATTAACGAGGATGTCGTTTGAGACCACGAGACTTGCCGAGTGGCGCAAGTCATCCGACTCCGAGTGAATATTGGCCATAATCGCAAGTACTATGCTTTTTTTACTCCAAAAAAATATTTGACACTTGTTTAATTTCTTGATTAGTTGTCATTTTGGCAATTGTCAACTGTCCACCGCAGGAGTAGTGATGAGGGGCATTTGAAATTTCATTGGCCAAAACAACAGTGAATTAGGGATTTCTGATTGTGTGATTGGCTGAGAGCAGTGAATTATGAAGTCAGGAATTATGAGTACCATTATTGTCTGAAAAAGTTATAATAATCTCAATATTATACAATAGGAGATGTGTAGTAGATTCGTGTGTAATGATTATTGCTCCCTCGGATGATTTATGGCACTCGCCTATGGCTCGTACCATAAACGTCATCCTCGGGAGCAATAAAACATACTCATTTCTCACGCGTTTCCGCAAAGAGATAGATCACGTCCTTATAAAATTCGTGCAGCGTTGAAAAAATTGCTTGCGGAAGATTTTCCCAAGGCCCGGTTTAAAAAACCTGCTTCCCTTTTGCACAATTTTAAATTCGGAAGAATTATGTACCGGAAACCGGAATTACCGCTTCTCGTCGCGCGCACGCAGCACTTAAGTTGTATTTGACAGCTGACAATCTCCTGACCATGCTGACATTGTTGAAAACCTAACGACAGAAAACTACACCAGATTCGTATTTGTGACGTCACTAATCCGATTCTTTTAAAATGCCTCTTTTGTAAAATATAGCGACTTTTTTTGCTCAATTTTATTTTACTATAGCACTGGTGTGTATTAATGGAAGAGAAAATATATTTACTTCCTTATTCCACAATTCGTTTAGGTCCCCCATTGCTACGACAAATTCTATTAATAAAATGATGAAGATCAATTCGTCAATTAAAAAATATTATGTACCTACACCAAAACACGACTTTGGTGTCCTCGCCTTTACGCCAAGCTTCGCTCGTCTAACAAACTTTCAGACCTTGTTTCACAAATAGCTAATAATGTGAACCACGGCCAAAACACGACTTTACTGTCGTCGCCTATTGTTGCTCACCTCGCTTCGCCCGTCTCGCAAGATTCCAGGCTCGCCCAGCAAAGTCGTTCTTTCAGACATTGGTTCACAACAGCTAACTATTCCAGTTTTACTGCTATTTTCTTATTTGTTTTTAAAAGATTCCAAACTATTAAACAATAATTATTCTTTTTACTGTTAAAAATTATATGGAAAAAGTAGGTCAATGAAATGTTAACGATTTGTCAAAATTAGTAGGCAATGCCAATGTATTTTCTTACGTCCATTCTTTGAAAAAGATACTTTAAAAATACAATTTTCTTAAATCTTTACAACATATTGTATGCTCCGGTCTTGTAATTTTTTTTTAATTTTAAGACTGATTTCTAAGTAATTAGAAGTTATACTATGATTTGCATGATGGCAATCCAAAATGTTTCTTGTTTTATTTTCGTATAATAAACGATTACCCTCAATTCTGAAAAGGGTTAAATCGTTTTAAAATAGATTTTGCAACAGAGCTCTGCTTTTACAAAACCTCCATTAAGGGCCAGCTTAACGTTTTGTATGAATCAGAATGGTGGTTGATTGTAATTTAAAATTCGTCCATTAAAACAGAATTTAGAATATACCCCCATGAGAATATTTGAAATTTATAGCTCCAAAATTGATCATTTCTACTTGAAATGTAACGGTTAAAGTATCCGTAGACTCTTGAACAATTAAATGATTAATAGTTTTTAAAATGAAATAAATTCCAAATCGAACAGTGAATTAACCAAAACATTCCGGGATTACGTTTGTAAGTCAAAACGTGACAGAATAGAAGGGGACAATTTTCCATTTAATGTTTCGAAATCGTCATTGACTCACAATGCACATTTCGGGATTATATTCGCAAAAAAATGTGTGCCATTGTAAACAGAGTTAAATAGTGCATCAGGTAAAAAAATCCGCAAGGGGTGGTTTTTTGCTGCTGAACAAATCGGTCGAGTCACAGGTGTGATAGGATTTTAATTTTCTCACGATTGGAATTTCTTTAAGTGCAAAGGACGCGTGCCGAGGTGGTCAAAGAGGGTGCGGTCTGCTTGACTGACCACCCCTAGTGGTCAAGACTCCCCTTTCCGGGCATGCGCCCCTGGATAAAATGGAGCTTCCTGAAATTAAAAAGCTCAATTTCCGCTACATAAAATCGATAATTGGAAATTTTGTAGTGGAAACATATGCGCGACCGTTATGATTTTTTGCCGTTAACCCTTTTGGGACCTTTGCATACCTGGCCAGGTACTGTAACATGACGCATATGGGTGATAGAACTGTAAAAGGGTTGCTATAAATTTCTCATGGCTCACAATAGTCGATCTGTCCGATGATGGGGAAAACTATCAACCCTTCGGTATGGGGCTACGTTTGCAAAAATTTTAATGGATTGCTTTGGGCACCCGGGCGCGTTTTTCATTAATTCAAAGGTGAAGGTAAAATAAATTTCTTGGACGGCAAAGTTTTGGGTTATTTGCGTAAGTCGCGTTAAGCTCGTCGCGCGCGGACACTTGTGTTTAAGTTACGGTCCTGAACATATCCCTTAATTAAACAGCTATGTTTGAACAGGCAGATTAAATGTGACATAGAACTGTAATCGCGCTTATTGTGGTCCCGGGTCACCGCCACCGCCGCTCCTCAAACTGCCCCCGATGTTAAATCCACGGATTCTCATTATTGCAACTTTGCTGTTTGAGTTATATCCTTTTAAGGGAAACTCGATACGCAGTTTCTTGGAAAATTGTGAATTATTGACAGGACACGATGCCGTTCGGGGGGTATCATGTTTCGGGAGATGACCACGTTCCCTACTTTACTGTGTGTCAAAAATTTAAAAGAATCTCAAGGGAGACATTGAAAATTTGAAAGTGTCCGAGGGAAACGTCCCCTGGTGATCGTGACGCGCTACGCCGTTATCCTCGACCGGCGTCCTGGCGGAACACGACTCTTGCTTCCCACGAAAACCCGGAATTTCACTCTCATACGTCTTAAAGTTCGTTTCAGGGAAAAGGACGAATGAAAGTGTTTGCTGTGTAATTAGCAACTCACGCTCATTTGCTTTCTCCAATTTGCTTGTGCGAACTATTTTAAAATTTCATGGTCGTGATTCCTGCTAGAATTATGATATAAGAAAACGATTATGTAATCTGCCTATACTTATGCACTCCAACTATTTGCATTTAATTAGTAGGTGAACATCGGGGAATATCGACTACCAACAATTATGATTCCCCAAAAACTCCACAAGCTCACGTCATCGTTCGCTTTTTTCTACATCTCTTCTTGTCTTGATTTTACCTTAAAACGCCTTTCATTTTGCCAACGCATATTATGTTTGAATTACATTACAATGTTTTATTGCCACTAGTAGCGCGAAATTAATTTTATGGCCTTTTATTGCTTTTGTTCTTTTTCCTCGGAGAGCAAAGGTAGAGGCTACCGGTACCTAAAATCTGATCGCTTAAAATTTCCACGTGAGGTGTATACAGGGTGTCCGCTCAAAAACTTCGACCTCAAATATCTCGTCAACGAGATGAAATATAAAAATTTGCTCGAACTATGTAGTCGATTTTTATTTTGAGGGTGACACTTAAATCCGTGCTTGGCGAAATTTCACAGCTCACCCCTTAACCCCCACCTGCCCCCACTTCAAAATTTTAAATGGCAACCCCCAATTGTGATACACCATTAGAAAACTAATTTCGTTGCCAATCCAACGCAGGGACAATTTTTGATATTTGTTCAACTCCAGTCAAGTTTTAAATTACATTACGGCCCTTTGTGATACATTATTTGAAGGGGTTCAAAATTCTCTGTAAGCTGATGCAAGAATTTTTGAAATCCGTCCACTCGTTCAAAAGTTTCATTGAAGAACTAAGAACATGAGCCTAGAAATCATTCAAATTTATTCTGTAACTTTTGAACAAGTACATGGATTTTTAAAATTCTTGCTTCGGTTTAAAGAGAATTTCAAACCCTTTCAAATGATGTATCACTAAGGGTCGTAATGTAATTTAAAATTTGACCATAGAGGGCGCTGGAGTTGAACAAATATCAAAAATTGTTACAGCGTTGGACTGGCAAGAAAATTAGCTTTAAAATAAGGTAACACAAGCCGGGTTGCCGTTTAAAATTTTGAAGTGAGGGTAAGTGGGATACTCTTTGGTGGGGGTTAGGGGGTGAGTTGTGAAATTTCGCCAAACACGGATTTAAGTGTCCCCCTCCAAATAAAAATTGACCAGTCCGAGCAAATTTTTGTATTTCATGTCGTGGACGAGATATTTGAGGTCGAAGATTTTGCGCGGACACTGTCTGGTTATGGAATGTCCGCAAACAAGAAAATAAATTCTCAACTTATTAGATTTGGTAAAACCGTAATAACTTAAGCTCAGTCTTTCTGAATAAAGGATTTTATTATTATTAATAAATAAATTTATAGAAATCTGTCTTCTTTCAGATATGATAACTTGAGGCAATTTTAAAATGCCTCGAGTGCAATTTTGGTGCAGGCGCCGGGATACTCATTTTGCAGTTATAATAGATTAGAAACAGTCGTTTTGTCATAATATCTGGAAAATAATGATGCGAGCTCGCTTTTTGCACCGTTCGTTGTGTTAAAATCCATCATGTTTCGAATACAATCGCTTTGAGGAATGTTAAAACAATTAATGCAATTTTGGTGAATGCGCCGGGATACTCATTTTGCCAAAAATTTAACCACATTTTCACACATTCTGCAGTTAGTTACCGAACTCACCTTTCATAATAAAGTAAATAATAATTGAAATACCTAAAATCTACAATCGATTCGAACCATTCGTTTGGTGATATCTGGAAAACAATGATCTCGGCTTTTAATTTTTTTAACCACAATGTGCGTCGTTAGGTCACAATTTGAAAGCTCTTGACATTTGCTATAACATAAATGGAATTCACCGAATTCCAACTTTTTTCGGATTTTGGATGATGGCCTATAGTCATTTTGGGGTTAGTTTAGCCTGGGGGGCTGATCACTCAAAAAAATTGTGTACAATTAATTCCATTCTAATTCCATTAATTCCATAATAATTCCATTAATTCCAATCAATTCCGCGTGAATTCCATATTAATTCCAAATAATTCCAACTAATTCCAACCAATTCCAACTAATTTCTTTAATTTCTTTTAAATGATGTACTTATCAATTCCTTATTAATTCCATATCAATTCCAAATAATTCCATAATAATTCCAGTCAATTCCAACTAATTCCAGCTAATTCCAACTAATTCCATTAATTCCATTCTAATTCCATTAATTCCATTCTAATTCCATTAATTCCATTAATTCCATTCTAATTCAAATCAATTCCGCGTCAATTCCATATTAATTCCAACTAATTCCAACAAATTCCAACAAATTCCTTTAATTCCTTTTAAATGATGTACTTATCAATTCTAAATAATTCCATATCAATTCCAAATAATTCCATAATCATTCCAGTTAATTCCAACTAATTCCAGCTAATTCCAACTAGTTCCAACTAATTCCAGCTAATTCCAACTAATTCCAACTAATTCCGGCTAATTCCATCTAATTCCATTAATTCCTTTTAAATTCCATCAATTCCAGAATAATTCCGTAATAATTCCATAATTCCGGAATTAATTCCAAGCCGGATGTACAACTAATTCCACTAGTGATGAGCCCCCCAGTTTAGCCACCTCTTAACCCACTTTGTAGTCAGTAAAGAACTCCTTGAATAATAAGTAAATAATAGTTAAAATTTCTAAATTCGAACTAAATTATGAAGCGATCTCGGTTATTAATTTTTCTAACCACGAAATTGTTTTTATATACCGTTGTTTCACACTGCATTCGAAAGCTCTTGATTGGTTGTAGGTATAACATACCACATTTAAAAAATTTGAGCAGACGTTATAGCTATTAACATACCTAGGAATGTTATGACTATTATAACAGACGCAGATGTCAATTGAAATCCGAGCTCGGAGAGCGAGGATTTTAAGACATCTAAGTCAGTTATGATAATCATAACATCCGAGGTTTGTTCAATAGTTTATCGGTTTAGGCGATTAAAGCCTAAATTGATAAAATTTTGCATGGATTCGTGTCATTTTGACAATCGAGATGACAGCATTTGAAATAATGGGGTTATTGTTGTCATGAATGGTTAATGGGCTTGTTGTTTAGAAACCCTTAGATAATGTTATAATCTGCTTACCAGTTTATTTTTATGCATGTTAAGAACGCTTTAATCGCCTGAAACCGGTAAAAATAATTAGTGAAATTTTGGTGGATGCGCCAGGATAGCCATTTTGCCATCAATTTACCTAACTCTGTCGCTACTTACTGACTTTAATAATAAGTAAATACTAATCTAGACTCAAAGCAGTGTTTCCTGATATTTTGGAAAAATAATGTGGCCTCGGTTTTTAATTTTAACCTCCCCCACTCCACAATCAAAAAAAAGGCGTCGGAATAATCATTTTGCTGTTAGTTTAACCATTTAACTCATTTTTCAGTTATTTAGTAATCAGAAAATAATAATTAGCATTCCTAGAGATGAAACCAGTCTTTTTTGGGTTGGGATATTTGCAAAATCATAATTCGGGCCTCGGTTTAAATTTTTTAACTTCTACGCTCAAGGCGGAGCAGTATATAAAATCGATAAAAAATTCGAAATTGAACTGACATCAAATCTTTACGTTTCGAGGTCCCAGGAACCCAAAAAACCTATTTTTGAAAAATGTGTGTCTGTGTGTCTGTCCGTATGTCTGTGGACACGCTACAGCCGAAACAACTGAACTGATTTTGATGAAATTTGGCACACATATTCAGTGGGAGATTTGTAGGTGCTGATTAGAATCTGGGCTACGCCGGCTCACGGAAAGTGCCTTTTTGGCACATCAACTTTAAAAATTTAAATGCAAACCCCCATTTTTCGCATTACCATATGAATGCTCTTCAAATTCTGCTTCTAAAAATGTATTCACACTTGGGCCCTTTTGACCAAAAAATGGTGCCTTGAAAAAAAAACTATGCATAAATGTATATCTTTATTACCGGATTTGATAACTGATTTATTTTCAAGCCGAAAACCTTAGTGCCATTTTTTCGAAAAATGTCATTTTAGTGGCAATTTATTTTATTGTCTGTGCGGGAGAGGAGCTGATTAGATTTTGAAGCCGATCAGTCAACCCGAAGTGCCCTTTTGGCATAGCAACTTTCTTATTTTAAATATTTAAAAATGTAATAAATGCTGCTGTTATTAATCCAATGCAGCGCGGCGTAGAAGTTCCTGCCGTCTCCGAGACCGCCTTTTTTTTTGACCACAAAGCTGTTTTTGTGGACCGTTGTAGGTATATCACAGTGCGTTCGGAAGTTCTTAAAATTGACTACAACGTGCGTCAAATTTTTAGAAATCCACGATATTTCAGATAAAACTTTTGGAGAATGTTAAAAAGTTGTAGTACAATTTTGTTGGAGGCGATGGGATAGTCATGTTGCTTATTTTAGATTAGCAGAGTTTAGCCATTTCTTAATTCGTTTTGTGGTCCGATAAATACCACTTTAATAATAAAGTAAATAATAACCACTCGGTTAACTATAACATATGAAAATAAGTGGTGAAGTGGATTGGGGAGGTTAAAAATAATTGTAGGGCAATTTTGGTGGAGGCGCCGGGATGGTCATTTTTCCACCCCTTTATCACTCTGTAGACTAATTCAAATATAGATAAGTACTAATTGATCTAAAACCCTTTTATATTGACTCTTTATTAACCTAAGTATATGGTTTTAATATTTTCAAAATTGTGGTGGATAAAATGGTAAAGAATTCAATTTACTTACTTACATTTAGAAATTTCAGGCACGGAGACGCGTAAGAAACTTCAACGTTTAGACAGAATTTGTAAAAATGCAATTACGCAAAACGTGGCATTTATGATGATTTAAGGAAATTAGTGATGCAACGATTACAATTACGATTAACCTGCGATTATCCTTAATCGTAATCGGCGATTAGTTGTACGATTATTTTGAAGATTACGAATAAAATTTGCGCCTGCGCCTCGCTGACTTGCTCTTTGTTTACGAGCTTCTGTACAATCCAAGAATGCAGGTTTAATTCAGACTCCAAAAGGAAATAGACTGATGGCCGATTGCACCGTAATTTTAAGGGGTTCCTCAAAGTGGTCCTTAAAGTCCTTAGAAAACATTGTAGCAACAAACATATCTACGGAATTAACTTTGAGGAACCCCTTAAAATTACGGTGTACGGTGCAATCGGCCATGAGTCCCTAAAATCTGCAGTTACTTATGTTTTCTCAACAAAAATTTAACATAATGTGAATTTTGATAATCAATTCCAGTATTTCAGTTTATCTGTTTCATCTACATGCCTCTGGTTTGGTCTGTGTAATTCTCTTTCAAATTAAAGTCATTTAACCATTACTTAGATCTTAAATGACTGTGTTGACAAGGTATAACAGTCATTTATTTCCATGACACCAAGTTCGAGCGGCTTATAAGTAATTTTAAACTCCGGAGGAGTTTAATGCAACGTTTTAAACTCCTCCGGAGTTTAAGATTATTTACACTTTCTTTGCAGCAACAATGACTGGCGTTGTTGCTACAAAGCGCGAAAGAGACGCGCAACAGACGTTAGTAGAAAATTTTCTCTTTTTGTTTGAAATTAAAATGTTGTATTTTATTCATATGGATTTAATTCTCCTCGCTCTGCTCGGCATTTAGACTTCCATACTCCGTCACATAATATGTCGTACGTAGTGGTTTAGCAATTTTATGCTTATTTTCATGCTTGCATGGGATCATTAAAACGGAAGTCTGCCACAAATTCTGTGGGACAGGCACTAATGGCAGCCATTTTAATTACCTACTCAGAAATTTGCATCTCGCATAAACGGTAAAAATAGAAATTAGAAAAAAGTTGTTTTTCAGTGTAGAATTACATTTTGCAAAGAAATCAAAAATATCTAGATTTATTACTGAAATATACTGAAAAGACTGAAAATTGACGGTGTGATCACTATGAAGTTTGGTTCATTTACATACCTTTACAGAGTGTCTCAGAACGCTCGCACTAAATTCTAATGGAGTATTCAGGATTAAATTCTGAGTCGATCCGTGTTTTTGAAAATTTCCATGGTTCAGTAGTTCCAGAGTTATAAGAGATTTAAGAGGACCAATCAGATTTCAGCTCTTAATTGCTTTTCAAGGTAATTTAATGTTAGATGCACTATTTCCTAGGTAACAAGATACAACAATATAAATTTTCATTGATAGTATCTTGTTACCTAGGAAATAGTGCATCTAACGTTAAAGTACCTTATGGAGCAATTCAAAGCTGAAGGCTGATTGGCCCTCTTAACCCTTTCGCTCATACGGTGTTCAAATAAATACATTGCATTTAGAATTTTTTTGCGGCAAATAAATTGTAAAGTTGACGAAAATTTCAATAGCAACCTGCCTTATCCATTTGACAGAGTGTTAGTCAGCTAATTTAGTTTTTTTTTTCAAATCAGGCCTTGGCGTTTTGTGAACTATAAAAATTGTCTTGTGTAGAGAAGACCTGGAATTCACGAAGACATCAAGTGCGATTTTAGTTCCTTTGGCCACTTTTTGTGAAGAAAGCCCGAAAAGTTATGTATCTAACTGAATACAGTTTGAGCAAACGGCAGAAACAGTGAGGCCCAATTCTGATGTTATTCTTCACAATATCCATTTTTTGCAACTCAGGCATCAAAATTAAGGAAGAGAAAGTCATTAAAGGATATAGAGCTGCTTGAACTGATGAAATCAGGGCTTTCAGACCTTGAGATTTGACCCGATGGAAATTCTGACCTCGAAGTTGGGGGTGGCGACCTAGGGAGGATAGTGACGATGAACACCAGGATTTACTGTAAGGGGAAGGCATTGACCCTCAGGAAGAGCTGGAAGCGGAAATCAACGACGGTGTAAAAGTATATGTGGAAATATGGACCGATCTGAAGGCAGGTGTACCTCTCGAAAAGATGGACTCGATGGAGGCTACAAGTGACTAGTGTGTGAATAAATCAGCCCCAACAGCACGTCGCAATGTGCCCTTATGCTTAAGTAAAAACGAGAATAGTTTCCTGGAATACTATGTAATATAAAATAAAACTAACAAAAAAGCCTGGCCATCTATTTTTTCTTTCATTCACAATGCATTCATGTGAATACAAGCCATCACTCAAAATTGGGGCATTACAAAAAATTTTGGACACTGTCAAAAAATCACTAATAAATCATACTTTTATGCTGCCAAATTTCAGAATTTTCGGCGGAACTAAAAAAAGTCGTGAGCGAAAGGGTTTGAAATCTCTTATGACTCGAGAACTATTGGTCCCTGGAAATTTTCAAAAACAGGGATCGACTCAGAATTTACTCCTGAATACTCCATTAGAATTTGGTGCGAGCGTTCTGAGACACCCTGTATACGAACAAGAAAGTGAGACGACGAAAACTTTTCTAAGCCTTCTAGATTAAAATACGACATTTTTCAGTTCCTTCAGTATATTTCAGGAACTAAGATATCTTGGATGTCTCTACCCTTGAAAACACAACTTTTTTCTAATTTCAAAAAATTTCGTATGTTTCACCGTATTTGAGATGTCAATTTTTCAGGAATTAGAATGGGTGCCATTGGTCGCTGTCCCGCAAGATTTATGGTAGACTTCAATTTTAGTAATCTACAGCATGAAAGTAAGTACAAATAAAATTGCGTCCTCCGGACTATAAAAACTCTATCCGTTAAAGGATCAAACAATTTTAATCGCAACCGTTTTATGGGGAAATATTAACGAAAACAAACTATTAATAATTGGCTATGTTCAGAAAGGGCTAAATTTAAAAAAATTGTTATTTATTATATAAGGGGAAGAAGTTACAGAGCGGAGGGAGACAATCACACCGAACGCTAAAAGAGGCTTCTTCCCCGTGTATAATACAATAATTTTTTCTATAACCGCTGTGAAACATTAAAAATTTCATTAATTTGTATAAATCGCAGGTTCCGCCATGTTTTAGCAGTTTAATTCCAGAATCGTTGCCTTAAAAGAAATACGCATTTCTACCCCAAGGGAAATAGTAATTTTCTTCTACTTCAAAGGCTAAAATGTGACGTTTCAGCAACTGTCAGGACAGCAGGTAGTAAATGTCAACATTTCATATACATAGGTTACATAGAAAAAAAACAATTATTGTTCTAGGAATGTAAATGATACGTATTAGTATACCTACCTAATGGAAATGAAACTTTTGTCTTACGCACAGATGAAAAAATTACCCCGTTGTCGTATTTTGAATTTTGAGTTCAATGTGAATACCTACAAAAATAGTTTGAAAAATTACCTTTCGTATAGCCTTTACTGGTAACAGCTGGTATTAATTGTATTAGCGGTAGCAATTATTTTAGTTGTGACGTAGGACAAAAGTTTCATTTCCATTAGGTATAGGCATCAAGTTTCTCATATTTTTTTCTGTGAATCAGGAAGTCGCAAAATCAATAATTTCTAAAAACTCAACGTTATTACGAGTACTTAACTCTTTTGACGACATCAACGACAGTTAATAACCGAAGATAATATAAATAGTAATGGATGTTGTTGGTACAGTACATTTAAATTTATGTCTTTTAGTAATTACTTCAGGTAGGTATTTACTGCATTAATGCCAAAGCAACGACCTACTAGTAAAATCAATTATTAAGAAACGGCGATTCTGACTCACAATATGGAAATGAATAACAAATTCAAGTTGAAAGCATCATCCGTGCGATTTCAGTCCCTGTGTCAAATTTCTCGACAAGATAAGCCACGTCTTCTCCCGAAGGGTCACTATATTGAGGGGAAAAATCCGCGTGACGTTTTTCGCCGATTAAACCTTACCACGCGTGCATCCAGACTGACCAGTTTGGGGCGTCCTGCTCCGGGACCCGTTTGTGAAGTTAATGTCACGTAATAAAACGGCACACGCTATAATCAGCGGCCAACAAAATGTATTTTCCGTATCAGCTTGATCTTTACTAGCTGACGTTTATGTAGGAAAAGCAATAATGATAGTGGACCCGAGATGGGTCGGTCGTTTTCTCGTTATCAGCCACTAACGGGATTGACCCGTCCGCAAATGGCCAGGGAAGCCCTTAGGTCATCATTAGATGCGGTTACCAAGTTACAAGGCAAACTTGCTATTAGAGTAATGAAAAACAGGAATCCATCTGTTTTCCAATTTCATCCCTTGTGTATAAAAACGGCATAAAATTAAAATAAGTGGACCGTACAGGGAGGGTTATGCGAGAGAAATGGTCACACACTGAGCTTTCAGACGATGCTGCCAATATTTTAAAATAAATAACTTTAAAAGGAATCTATGGTCCGTAGGGTCGAAATTACCGGCCTAATCCTTATTTATAACATGGCCGTGCGTCTGACGGGAGCTTCCCCGGACTTAGAAAGGACTTACGTCCCTTCACTCTAGCCCTTACGCAATGACATGGATTTCGCTTGATATTATTTTACAGCGATGCAATTGTAGTGAATCAGTCTTCAGGTTCCGTAAAACGGGGTATTAGGGCCATTGCTGAAAATTTTATGCTTTATGACACATTGTGCAATTTTAATTCGAACTCGATTCCGCTTCGCGACGTCAAATATCATCTCACTCTCGTGCAACAAAGTACATACAGGGTGTCCTCGCGCTAATTTCAAACTTGAATATCTCTTGAACGAAATGAAAATTCGCTCGGACCGGTCGAACTTCGATTCATGATTTGTAAAATTTAATCGAACACGAATTTAAGCGTCCCTCTCAAAATAAAAAAACCACCAGAAAACGTTCATCAATGCGATGTGTATCCCTGTAAATGTTTATCATCCTAATGTGAATGTAAGGGCGGTCTGAATTTACTGGTGGAATCAGGTGCAGATTTTATCAATCTGCACCTAGTAGTAGTGCCTCCGTAGACGTACAGTGGTGTCAAAAAGGCGAAATGTTGAAAATAAGCCGTACAGCATTAAACAGTAGAGAATGAACAATACAAAATAAAAACTTGCGAAGTATGTAGAATTAGCACTCAGGGGGTTGAAAAATTATGGAGGCGATGAGAAGTCCAAGGCAATAACAATTTACTGCAGTTACAAGAAGGCAATAAGGCAATTTTGCAAAATTATCGCTCAGAGTGTTGAAAAATCGTAAAGGGGTATGAAAAGACAAGAGGGGTAAAAATTAACCGTAGTTAAGTCGAATTACAGAAAATAACACAAAAATAAGCCAATTATGCAAATTGAGCTTTTGGGGGGTTGAAATATTGCGAATGGAGTGGAAAAAGTTCAACTTATTGCCGAAGAAAAACGAAATTACGCGAATTTAGTAAAATAAGTGCTTAGGGATTTGAAAAATTGTAAATAGGGATGAAACGTCAAACGGGAAAAATTAACCGAAGTTAAGTAGATTTACAGAAAATAATACAAAAATAAGGCAATTTATGCATGCAAATTTAGCCTTTGGAGGATTGAAATATTGTGAGCGAGTGGAGTTGAAAAAGTGAAAAAAGTAATCATTATGAAAAAGAGCAGAATTTGTTATTGAAGAAAAACGAAATTACTCAAATTTGGCCAAATTAACGTTTGAGGGATTGCAAAATTGTGAAGGGGGATGAAAAGTGACTGTAGTCAAGTAGAACTATCGAAAATTACATGAAAAAGAAACGGTCTTTCGTAAATTTTGCATTTTGAGGGTTCACATATCGAGAAAGGGGTTGAAAAACTGTGGATGGGTTAAAAAATAATGAAAAATGACTTTGAATTACCAAAGAATCACAAAAAAAGGGCAAAAAAATAAATAAAATGTACTTAATCTGTTTGCTAGGGTTTAGGGGTTGTTAGTAGTCTAGGGGTTGGTTTTAAGTTGAAGGCTCATAAAACTTTTTTAAGGGTTGACCGAAATCTATCTAACCTTGTAATTTCATGCCACTATTTTCCCGAAAAGAAATCTAGTTTTAACCCTTAAATTTTATCTCCCTTGTTAGATCATAATGAAAAATTTACCATCCCTCCACCCCTGTCACTGTAAATTGACCCACCAAATTCGGCCTAAATACGTTGACCTGTTTTTAAAATTGGTTTTTCGCAAATGATGATTAAGACCATTCGAATGGCATTAATTTTAACCCTAAATTATTAAGTGAAAATTAAAGTTTCCACCCCAAAATTTGTCGAAGACGCAAGAGGTAAAGGGGTCCTAGAAAAAATCGAACGATTTGTTTTTGGCTATACCTTTGTTATTATTAAACCCGATTTTGTCCAATTTTGTACCGGACATAGTCAAAAGATGAGGCAGATGGTCCTACCAACAAATTTTTTGTTGGTATTTATCTGTGAACCGTTCAAAATAAAAATAGTGTATAAGGTTAAAGCTGGATGATTTTCTCTTCCAATTCCAAAGGAACTTTACAGAATTTTATTTTCGTTCAAAAATTGCGGCTATTTAGAGTTACATAACTTTTGCGTATTTACTTACTTCAGTTGTTCATAAGTAAATCAATATATTAAGCGTTAGGGGTTGTTAGTAGCCTAGGGGTTGATTTTAGGTTGAAGACTCATAAGCTCAATGGTTAACCGAAGTCTATCGAACGCCGTAATTTTATACCACCGTTGCACCGTTTACTATTGAAGAAATTTCCAGTTTCAACCCTTAAATTTCATCGCCCTTATAATGTTATAATGAAAATCTGATACGTTGGGTAGTTTTGGAGTTCTCGTATTTTTACATTTCTGCACATTAGCGATTGTATGTACCTAGCGCCTTTAAGTATGGTTTTTAGAAAATGTGAATAAGGCCTTTTTATTAATGGAAAGCTATCGAATGACGCCAATTTCGACCAATAGTTATTAAGCGAAATTTCGAGTTACAACTCCTAATTTCCACCCCATCTGTTCGATTTTGCGGAAAATGCATCCCCCGCAAGATTTCATGGTACTATGTGTGTATAGTAGTCCAAATCCTGTAAGGTTATATGGCCCTCATAAAAATTTTACATTGTCTGAAAGCCAATTGAGGGAACAATGGGCCAGCAGTGATGATAATGTAAACAAACTGGGTAAAGCAGCCAAGACACCTTTGCTGAGCTGCCAGAGCTGGACTCCAACTCAGCGCCAGTCGAGGCCGCATCGATTATTATACGATTCCAGCGCGTAACTTGTTCTATTTTCGTAATTATTTTATGTATTAATTGTAGGTATAGTCTTAATAAATTATGGGGGGCATTTCACACCCCAAAAATTTGTACACCACTGCCGACTGTGAAGTCCCCCTATAGCCTGCTGCCATATAACCTTACAGCATTTGGACTACTATACGTCAGGTTTCAAATAGCAGCGTGCAATTCTTGGGGAATTATCATATTTTTTGTAGTTTTCATCTCCTAAATTCTATCCCCCGAAATTGGCACCCCCTCATAATCAACAGACTTGAAGGTCCAATGTGCACACCAAATTTTTACCCCTAGCTCCCACCCCCTTAGTCCGATATGGCCCAAAAGCAACCCGGCCTTTCTTTTCGGGAGCCGTATACCAAGTTTCAGTCCGATATCTCAATCCGTTCTCAAGTTATCACTCGAACAGAGTGAGGAGTGAGGACCTAATACACAGTATACAGGGTGTCGCAGAACTCGCGGAAAATCTGTTGATGGCAGACTCCTGAACATAATCCGAGACGAATTTTCCTTTGCGAAAATTGCGAGGGTTCAATAGTTTTCAAATGGGAACCAATTCAAATCCTCCAATCAGAATGCATCCCTTAATTAAAGGGTAAGGTACAATAATGTGAAAGATGTTGCTGGGGATACAAAATAATTATTGTTGTGCTCCCTTATTGTTTGCGCTTTATTATTTTTTTGTGTTACCCAGCAACATCTTATCCTTTTACTTTACCTTTACCGTCTAATTCAGAGATTCATTCTGATTGGCGCACTACAATTGCTTCCCATTTAAAAACTATTGAGCTCTCGCAATTTCCGCAAAAGAAAATTCGTCTCAGATTCGGTTCAGGAGTCTGCCATTAACAGATTTTCCGCGAGTTCTGGGACACCCTGTATATTATATATATATGTATATTAATCAAACCCCGATCTACCCTAAGGTGTACACAGTATAACTATTCTTTTTTCTTCTGTTTATCATTTTAAAGATGATGCATTTTTGTTGACCGCCCTCTTCCTCTGCTTTTACTTCAAAGTGCTCTCTTTTTTAAATGTTGCATTCTTACTTTAACCTTCTGCTCTCTATTGTCCATTCTTTTTGATGCTATTCTCTACTGTCCCTCCTATTACGCATCCGAATAAGAACCAAATTTATTGCTTCCTAAACGAGAGATAGGTTCTCGAGCCGTCGCTTTAATTTCCGCAATTCAAAGCTCAGTAGTTCTGAAAAGTTAAATATAAAGCCGGCCACTTTCACCGCTTTCGGTATGAGCAAAGCAAAGAAGATATTAAAATGTCTGTCTAGGGAGCTTCCCTGGTCCATGATTAATGTCCGTTCTTCTGGCGAGGAAGATAAGTTTTTGCGGGCGTTTTCAGGCGGAAACAGCACAAGGGCATTGACGGCCATTGTCCGGCAACCCCAGGGCCCCCTAAACTAGATAAGATTCTCTGTAGAGGGAAACAGTTGACGTTTACAAATGCAAGCGGGGTGAGAATGTGTTTGTGATTTCTTTACGGTTTGAATTTTCTTATTACGATAACGAGTGCGATATCTCTCTTCTATACACTTTCACCCCTCTAAACAGTTGTTTTGAAGTGTCGGAAACTGGTAGTGATTGGCTCCCCTATTTCGGACCCACGCTGGACACAAACACGCACCCCCCTTTTTTCAAGCTTTGGGCTTTGTTGCTTTCCTACCTGAAAATTACAAAATGGACGGTGTGGATCTGAAATAAAAATTAGTTTATATCTTACTCGATAATTAATTGAATTAAATAGTTAGCATCAAAGCTAACTTTTATAGGAGTAGGTAGGTGTATCTAGTCGTAGTCATCAGACATCAGAGATCCAATAAAAAAACAGTAAAACAGATCGAGTAAGAAAACTGCCGTACAATAATAGTCAGCAACAATACGGTCTTAAATTTCCATTGCTTGGATTGGAAAACAAGCTATTTTTGTTTATTTATTCTTACATTAAGCGAAAAGGGTGCAACCAGTGAAACGCACGTCAAGTCTACCGGTTTGAGTCAGGACCAAAAAAAAGTATTATGGGGTGGTTATTAGCTGGGGTGACTACCCCAACTGCATTTATAATCCTTGCAGCCCTCTATGAGCCAGTAGCCCAATTAGACACAACTATTCGGAGTCCTGAATTAAATGGTTTAAATCGATACTACTTCTACGAGGTGAAATCGCTATAGAATGAATTAATTTTTTTTCAGCCTCTGAATTCTGAAATAAATTCCAAATTCAATAATTAATGGAAAACTTGGTGATTGACAAGCAATTACACCGAACTAATAATTGTTGTAAAGTTTTAGTGTACAGATTTTCTTGAAGGGAGTCGCAAAGGAACTTTGCAATTTGGGTTTCTGGCATGCGGCAACGGTCATCGAACAGTTCACCCCCACAAGACGGTTTCCCCTCAACTTCCAAAGATAAGTTTTCAATTATAGCGCATGCGTCCTCTCCAGCCTGACCACTATCGTCGTCTTCAAACTATAAACTTCAATCCAAACTTAATTATTGTATGGTAATTCCGTTAAATGGCGACGTCAAATTTTATAGGTTCGTGTCGAGTGCAACGTGCAGTTCTGCCACACTAACGACTTGATTTATTGTTGCGGCCCTGATTAATAAATGAAACCTTAACTGGTCTTGTTAATGAATTTCGCCCGGATTTTATGAAAGATAAGGGCGCTTACAAGTTTTATTGCTCTCTAAAAAGTGGAAATTTCAATTTAACAACACTAAAGTCTGTGGACTCCCGAACTTTATTGTGGATGGGTTAATAATAATTGTTTCTACAACTTGACGGCCCCGCCAAATGGTCCTGTGGGGCATAGATTTTCTTGAAATACCTAAGTTCACATTTTTACATTTTAACTTCTTTTTGTTAATTTGTTGTTCATTATTAGAGGTGCACTCATGGAAACAAAAAACGAGTCTGGAATGAATTTAACGTTGGTTAAAATTTTTAAAGAGATTATAGATAATAATAATAATTGATCATCTCGGAGACGGTAGAAACTTCTACTTTTTTTAGTCTAGCTTAAGCTACTCCATTTTACCTCATAAAACTACCAAACAAACAAAAAACAAAACAAAAACAGCATAAATATAGAAAATCAAGAATTTCTGACATAAGTATTCCAAAAAACGGAAAGAAATTAACAGAAACTATAAAACCCTAACACATATTCTCGAAGATGTACCCTTTCATACGTGTGCGAAAACTGTTCAGTGACGAACAAGAACCAAACAGACTTCGTATCTTTTACAGTCTAGCGGATCCCATAAAGGAACCACCCCCGTATACTTAAAAATGCAGCAGAGAAGCGGCTGGAACCTCCCCAACGCGTGGGTCTTTGATTTCCGTGACTTGTGTTTAAGATTTTAAAGTTAATATGCCTAAATGGCACCCATTTCAAATTTCAGACAAATCCATCCAGTAGTTTGGGCTATAACGTGGTTTCAGTGTTATTACAAAATTTCGATTTTTCTACCCAAAGAGTAATAAATGCGAATAAATTTTATCTCATTTAAAACCAGAATTTGAAGACACTTCTGATGGTGACAATAAATATTTCAAAAATTTGTTTTGGATGGGCAAATGAGAGAATAACTTTAAATTTGGAAATTGGTGTGCCAAAACGGCACTTCCCGTGGGTCGATTGAATCCAACATTTGTTCAGCTCTTCGACGTGTAATACAATCCTCATGTGAAAAATTTTAGCCAAATCGGTTCAGGGGCTTGGGCTGTACCGCGATTTTAAAGTCCGATAAAAATCTCGATATTTTTAGTTTTTTTAGTGAATACATCTTTGGAAGCAGAATCTGAAGGCCTTCCTTACTGTGACGTGAAAAATGGGGGTTTACATTTAAAATTTAAAAGTTGATGTGCCAAAACGGCATTTCTGGTTGCACGATTGGCTCCAAAAGCTTTTCAGATCTAAGTTGGGTTATCACATGCACACGTACCAAATTTCAGCCAAATCGGTCGAGTAGTTTGGGCTGTGGCGCGTTTACGAACGAACGAACGTACGTACGTACGTACGTACATACATACAGACACATTTTAAAAACCACTTTTTTGGGTTCCTGAGACCTCAAAACGTACAGATCCGGTCTTATATCGAATTCGAAAATTTTAGTGAATGCAGTAACCTCCCTTTTTTTTTAAATGGTGAAGTGGAGTGGGGAGGTTAAAAAATTGTGCAATCGATCTGTCGAATTAACTTTGATTTTCGAGAAAATGCTGGAAATGTTTTCGACCCTGAAAGACAATGGCTATCGATTTCAATAATGAAAATGTAAGTCATACGTATTGTTTTTTTCATGGCCCTGGAATTCATGGCCTTCGAATTCCGTGCCCGATCGGGTTCAAAACTTAATGAACACCTACAAAGCGCCCACTGCATATTTGTGCCAATTTCAACTCGATATCTTCAGTAGGGTTGTAGGTCTTTCTTTTACGATTTCTTGACAGAAAAACCACAAAATTATAGATTTTTGACCTAGAAAAAAATCAGCTATCAAACGAAATTTTGCTTTGTTGTAAATTTTTGTGCTCAATAAAGCTGGTTTTATTTTTTAATTTTTTTTAATATTTTTATTTATCTAACTTTTTTGTGCGACTTCTCGGATCAATTATGAACACAAATATGAATTCCTTGCCCATTTTTAGTTAAAAAATTGCTTGTTGAAACTCGCTGGCCCATCAAGGCGCTTTCGAGTCAATTTTTTAGCAAAAATGAATTAATGTCAAAACAATTTTTTAACCTTTTTATTAACTAAGAAAGATAACTAAGGTAACTGGGGTGCAACATAAGTACTTACTTATGTTGCACCCCTAAAATAACAAGCAGTTTTTTTTCTTCATGTTTTGGGAAATTCAATAGACGCGTCATTTCATTTAACTTCAAAACTGATTTTATGGACTTGTCCCCTTTTTGCAGCAAGGTCTTCCATTATTATTAGACGCTTCAAGAAATTCTTTCGTTAATTTATAAACGTTCGTTAATGTGTGACACGACTTTACATGTCTACCTTGTTAAACATAAATTTTCTCGAAAACCGCTTGATCTATCGAGTTTCAACAAGAGCAATTTTTTTATGACCAAAAAATATGATACAAAAATACAAAAAATTTTATTCAGCAAAAAAATTTACATGCATCATGTTTGTATCATAAAAGCATTGTTAACTGTATTTATCTAGAAAAATTGTGTACAGGAGCGATACACATAATATTAATATTAGAAGAAGAGATACTTTAGAAATTCCACTGCACAATTCACAATTTTTCAAACGCCCCTTTTCGTACAGTATCGCTCATATAATGAGCAAAATTCCTGCTCCCTTTCGTAACATGTTCATCTCTCCCTTTAAAAAGTACATGTCAGATTATTTACTCTTAGTACAATCATTAGCTATTTCTATTTAAGTAAATTTAAGATTAATAATTAATATACTCATAAGTCATTACAGTGTTTTGGTGTTTATTTCTGTAAAGCAGCGCGTCATTTTTTCAAAATTCTTGACATTTTTATTCCACTTTACCAAACTTGTTCTCCCGTCTTGCTATAGTTAGTTATTTATGTTTTGGCAAGGGCTGTGTGGAAGAGCAGTTCCCGTCTCATATGGGAAAAGGAAAACTGAGATTTACCACCAACATATTTTGTCACTTTACACTTTTTTAACCTCCCCACTCCACTTCACCATTTAAAAAAAAAGGGAGGTTACTGCAATCACTAAAATTTTCGAATTCGAGATAAGACCGGATCTATACGTTTTGAGGTCTCAGGAGCCCAAAAAAGTGGTTTTTAAAATGTGTCTGTATGTATGTACGTACGTTCGTACGTACGTACGTTCGTAAACACGCCACAGCCCAAACTACTCGACAGATTTAGCTGAAATTTGGTACGTGTGCATGTGATAACCCAACTTAGATCTGAAAAGCTTTTGGAGCCAATCGTGCAACCAGAAATGCCATTTTGGCACATCAACTTTTAAATTTTAAATGCAAACCCCCATTTTTCACGTCACGATAGGAAAGGCCTTCAAATTCTGCTTCTAAAAATGCATTCATTCTTAGTGCCCTTTTGACCAAAAATAAAAAAAAATTTATTTTTATCGGACTTTAAAATCGCGGTACAGCCCAAGCCCCTGAATCGATTTGGCTGAAATTTTGCACAAGGGGATTGTATTACACGTCGAAGAGGTGAACAAATTTTGGATTCAATCGGCCCACGGAAAGTGCCGTTTTGGCACACCAATTTCGAAATTTAAAATTATTCTCTAATTTACCCATCCAAAACAAGTTTTTGAAAGATTTATTGTCACTATCGAGGTCACCATCAGAAAGGTCTTCAATTTCTGGTTTTAAATGAGACAAAATTTATTCGCATTTAGAACCCTTTGAGTAGAAAAATCGAAATTTTGTAATAACACTGAAACCACTTTATAGCCCAAACTAGTGGATCGATTTGCCCGAAATTTGGTAAATGGAGGTGAGGTGACCCGTTGAAGAGCTGAAAGGCTTTTGGGAGCAATTGGTCAACGGGAAGTGCCATTTAGGCATATCAACTTTAGAATCTTAAACAGAAGTCCCTGAAATCAAAGACCCACGCGTTGGGGAGGTTCCAGCCGCTTCTCTGCTGCATTTCTTTTCTCACGTATTTATACTTGTTCTGGCAAACAAAGTAAAAAAAAAGTTCAACGTTTTGTAACTCAGAGATTTAAGAGAAACCATTTTTTGCGGCCCTATTTGAGGGATCCTAGCTCACTTTGGCGGCATTTTTCGACCTATGTTTATTAATTTTTTTCTTCATATTTCTGATCGTAGAATACGCGCTTAGGATATTATACCCTAATTTTGGGATATCCTGTATAATAACGTTTTCTTCATGGCACCGATTTTTTGCCAAAAGGGTACCAAGTGTGAATATATATTTTCAGAGTAGTCAGTCCGGTAAAAAAGTCAGCTCTCGAGGCGTTATTTGATTACAGAAAATTAACATTTACTAGTCAAGCCAGTTGACTTTTTTTGCTTCTAAGGCCCTGCTTCCAATTAAAATGAAGTTTTCCACCTTCCAAACGTCAAAAGCTCAACGTCAGGGTCAACTATAATGTCGGAAAATCAAACAAGAAATTGAAAAATCGCACAAAGTCGTACTGAATGTACATGAAAGACGTTCTTCCTGCAAACGCCCAAGTGCCTTTTTGGCACATTAACTATGAAATTTGACTGATCAATATAATTTTTTCTTATAAGCACATGCAAGGTCTTCAGATCCTGTACCCACCTATCTAAAAATGTATTCACACTTAGCGTCTTTTTCGCAAAAAATTAGAAATTTCTAAGAAAGGTACGTATATAATCTGCCGAAGAGCTGAATTAATTTTGGTGGCAATCGGCCAACAATAAGTGCCTTTTTGCATGTCAGCTTAGAAATTTGAAAGCTGAATATGAAAGGCCTTCAAATTCTGCTTCCAAAAATACATTCAAAAGTATCCTTTTGAAAAAAAATTATTAAAGTTTGAAATACCACGGAAATACATTTGACATTTGACATTTGAGCACTGATTTCGGGTGGATTTAGGTAGGATAGAATTATTCACTAAATGGGGAGGTTTCAGCCGCTTTCGTAGCTGCCCAATGTTTTTTATGCCACTTATTGGTTTATGATTATTGGAGTAGTCTATAAAAGCATATATCTTCGTACCTGATAGATATACAGGGTGGTTAATTTTTCGATGCTCACTATTACTATCTACAAAACCATAACATATGGAGAGTATTTTAAATTTGTTGAAAAGTTGCGCTATTTCTTGGTGATTAAGAATCTGAAGAGAATTCCCCGATATTTTCATTCGTTCCTGAGTTATCACAAAAAATCTGAAAATTTGTAACGATTGACGTTATTTAAATGAAACTTGGAACTTTTATATTTTTGACAGCTATCAATTGTTTTAGAGGCCTTCTAGATTTTGAGTAACAACAGTCAACTTTTAATTCTTTTATGGCCGCCATATTGAATTTTGAGAGTTGTACTGTGATGCCATATTATACCAACCAAAAAATTTATATTTCTCTGACTACTACTAACTTTTAGGTTCTTTTTGGCGATGAAAAGGCATGAACTGCCTCTCACTTACTAAGAAAAGTGACATTTGACAAGTGACAGTTTACATTCAGTTAGGCTAACACAAAACACAATTTACATTTAACATTACTGATCATAGATGGCGTTGTCGCGTTTTTCCTGAATAAGTAAGTGTTCCATGATATAAAAGAAAATTTGTATGCAAGTCAGGTAAAAATTTAGATTTTTAAAAGAAATAAAAATTGATGACCTGGACGGAAATTACAAAAATATTTCTGATCCCTGTATAAACTTAAAACTTACGGTGCAATGTTGTGACATTCAACTTGATTCAACATCCAGAGCCTTGCAAAAGGTTAGACGATGTCATTTGCTGTCCGCGTTTTCCCAGAAAAGTAAATTATTTTGCAACGATTTCCTGTGGGCGTCGTTCGCGACCCACCGAAACGCCAGGGAAATGGAAACACGTGAATACACATTTCCTGGGTGTGGTCTGCGAATTTAAATTAAATTTAAGTAAATTTTCGGAAATGACGGCGGCACACGTGCGGCATCCTGCAAGTTAACTTTTCGTCCACGTCCTCCCGGGTATCAATTATCCATAATAATGACGGCGCGAATATTCAGATGTATTCGGAAAGGGTTAATCCATGATGGAGAATTTCCCTTAGGCCCGGTGGGTGATGGGGTTAACGCGTGATAACATGGTGTGAGGGCGTAAGATCACCGATTGGGCATAGAGGGGCGATATAGTGATATAACCCCATGCGCTAAAGGACGATAGGGATTGTTAATGACGTGATTATGAATGTGAGCGTCTAATAATTAATAGTTAATGTAGGTGTAAAGATATTAATGTTAACATTGAATTGTTGCAGAGAGGGGAAGAATGTGGCTGTAAAGAAACGTCCCGAGGAAAACACGCAGTTTGAAGGAATGTAAATAGCCAGAATTCCAGGGGGTAATTCTGAATAGCTCTGTTGATGAAGCGTCCAGTGCTTGGCCCTCATTCAAGCAAGTATTTCAAGTGAATTTCGTACATTGTCTTAAGACATCCAAAGTGTTGGGAGGCGTGTATGATGGTCCATGCGTTTAATGAGTATAATCCTCTTCAATTATTCCTGCGAGTATTTGGTTGGAGGAGCCACTAGCAGGACAAGTAAGTTATAGAAACTCAGTCGCCGGCGGGTTTCTCTCTTCCAACTTCGTCTGCCTAAACACACTTACTGTTCGTAGCAGTCACACTAAGAGCTCTTCATGAATTAGTTTTGGACCAGGAAGTTTGTTTTGTATACACAGCCCTGTTGCACCAATATTTTCTCTTCTGCCAATTATTTCAATTCACATGTGCACCGAGTTACGTCTTCACACGCCGGATTACACAGCAATTAATTCAAATCCGAATCCCTCCGCAACCAATGCAAATGAATTTTATTAACACATAGTTTCTGGCTTCAGACCAATAAAATACACGGAGAAAGGAGAGGATTGGAATTGAGTTAACTGGTGTTGAACGCCTGCGGTACCAGATGCAAGACGTCTTCCAATTGCCAATATGCATGCATTATTGCAATTTGTACAATAATTTCCAAAGGCAATCTAAGACGAATGAGGTCGACTTCTAAAATCTAGTTTCAGTTTGACTCGATTACTCCGCGATTATTGCACGAATTATATCTGTAGATTCAAAGCGTTATCCCGGCGCCTCCGCCATTTGTGAACAGAGATTCCGAGCTTGACTTTTCATTTCGTGGTTCTCGGAGGGAAAAACGGACTTTGCCGCTCTGTTCGATGCCTGACGCAAATTCGCAGTGCTGTCCGCAGATGTAAATTAGTGCTCAAGCCGGCCGAATTAATTGCAATCGGAGATCAAGCTAGCCCTGGGGTGACAGTCGCACCTTCGTATACTCACCCTTCCTGCTTTAACCCTTGTTGGAACGCCCCCATCTTGTTTATATCGAAATAATATTTCAACTTCTTATCCTCTTCTCAAATTTACTTTAAGATTATATGGGAATTAAGTAACAACGGATTATCTCTAAAAGTTACTAAAAGAGTTCCTTACCATTTTAGTGCCGTAGCAGAATGCGGTGGTACTCTTGTCTTTGATTATTCGCTCGCTCGTGTAGACTTTCCGTCGGATAACTTGAGAACGAAAGCAGATATCGAGCTGAAATTTTGTGAAAATCTCGGCGGAGGTTGCTTTTGGGCCATATCGGAGCACGGGGGTGGGAGTTGGGGGGTGAAAAACCGAAAAAATATTAATTTCAGTAACTCGAGAACTAGTGGAGGTATCTTGCTGAAACTTGGAGTGCACGTTCGACCTTCAAGTCTGTTGAAGGTGAAGGGGTGTCAATTTCGGGGGATGAAATTTAGGGGATGAAAACCATACAAAATATGATAACTCCGCAAGGGTTGAACGCAACTGTTTGAAACCCAATGTACACATATATTTCCATAAAATCTTGCGGCTGATATTTGTTCCTCAAAATCGGACAGATGGGGTGGAAACTCAAAATTTTACTTAATAGGTATCGCTCGAAAATGGCGTCATTCGATAGCTTTCCGTTAGGCAAAAAGAAGTTATTAATACTTTGAGAAAAAAACATACTTAAAGGCGTTGTGCAACTCCTATAACATGCAGGAGCACAAAATACGAGAACTCAAAAACCACTCATCATATCAAGGCAGAATTTGGTGTGGTGATTTTCAGTGACACTGTAAAAGGTTGAGCAAATTTTCACTAATATCCAGCAAGGGGGATGAAATTTAAGGGTTGAAACTTGAAATATCTTCAAGTAATTAGTGGTATAAAATTACGGGTTCGATAGATTTCGGTCAACCATTGAAAAAAGGTCTTATAAGATTTTAACCTAAAACCAACCCTAGGCTATTAATAACCCCTAACGCTTTGCAATCGGTCAAATATGTTTTATTTATTTTTTCTGAAATTCTATAGAATTATTTATGAACAACCGAAGTAAGCAAATACGCAAAGAGTTATGTAACACGAGAGAAATAAACTCACCAATGTAAATCATAAAGGGTTAAAAACATGAATTTCCAAATAACCGCAATTTCTCAACGTAATACATTTTACTCATGTGGATTATGTTTGCTTTTTTCACTTTTTCGACCCCCCTCGCAAAATTTTAACCCCCAAAAGGCAAATTTGCATAATTGGCTTATTTTCGTGTTATTTTCTGTAATTCAATAATTAATTACGATTAATTCTAGTCCCCTTTGACTTTTTATCCCCCATTATAATTTTTCAGCCCCCTAAGTGTTAATTCTTCGGTAATAAATTGAACTTATTTGGATTATGTTTACCATTTTCACTATTTCAACCCCCATCGCAATATTTCAACTCTCCAAAAGCTAAATTTGCATAATTTGGCTTATTTTCGTGTTATTTTCTGTAATTCTGCTTAATTACGATTAATTCTCATCCCCTTTGACGTTTTTGTCCCCAATCCAAAGTGATTGCAGTGTAACCTTCAATTTTTTTAAATTGTGTCGTTTGGGAGGTTAAAACTTGACCTGACATAGACCGAATGGAAGTTGAAAATAAAGGGAATTAAGAAATATTAACCGAATTTATGAGTTGGTTTTGGCTATTAGGATGACGTATTTTCGAAGAATGTCCATTCGAAGAATTATTGTTCATTCGGATAATTGTTAATTAGAAAAATTGTTCATTCGAATAATTGTTAATTCGAAGAATTATGCATTCGAATAACTGCCTTTTTCGAATAATTGTTTTCGAATAATTTACCGGCTTCCCTCCACTTTAGCCATCCCTACCTCCATTATTCTTGAATTTTTACGAGGATAGGTACGTGCTTAAAAATCTGGAGCCGTATAGAAAAACTAAATATAACTATATTTTAACCTCCCCACTCCACTTCACTATTTCAAAAAAAGGGAGGTTACTGCAATCACTAAAATTTTCGAATTCGAGATAAGACCGGATCTATACGTTTTGAGGTCTCAGGAATTCAAAAAAGTGGTTTTTAAAATGTGTCTGTATGTACGTACGTTCGTTCGTTCGTTCGTTCGTTCGTAAACACGCCACAGCCCAAACTACTCGACCGATTTGGCTCAAATTTTGTTCGTAGGCATCTCATAACCCAACTTAGATCTGTTAGTGCCCTTTTGACCAAAAACTACAAAAATCGAGATTTTTATCGGACTTTAAAATCGCGGTACAGCCCAAGCCCCTGAACCTATTTGGCTGAAATTTTGCACATGGGGATTGTATTACACCTCGAAGAGCTGAAATTTTTTTGGATTCAATCGACCCACGGAAAGTACCGTTTTGACGCACCAATTTCTAAATTTAAAATTATTCTCTCATTTAACCATCCAAAACAAGTTTTTGAAAGATTTATTGTCACCATCAGAAAGCTCTTCAAATTCTGGTTTGAAATAAGACAAAATTTATT
Organism: Pycnomerus fuliginosus; assembly: GCA_963924575.1. Classification (NCBI taxonomy): domain Eukaryota; kingdom Metazoa; phylum Arthropoda; class Insecta; order Coleoptera; family Zopheridae; genus Pycnomerus; species Pycnomerus fuliginosus. The sequence goes on from OZ004622.1 coordinate 20,610,386, forward strand.
CGCAATTACTTCCCTTTGGGTAGAAAAATCGAAATTTTGTAATAACAGTAAAACCACGTTATAGCCCAAACCACTGGATCGATTTGTCCGAAATTTGGTACATGGAGGTTAGGTGACCCGTTGAAGAGCTGAAAGGCAATTGGTCCACGGTAAGTGCCATTTAGGCATATCAACTTTAAAATTTTAAACACAAGTCACGGAAATGAAAGACCCACGCGTTGGGGAGGTTCCAGCCGCTTCACTGCTACCATTTTTTATAATCGAATTTGATAGCAAAAATGCCCTTTTTTGAATTTATTTTAAGAAAGGATCATATTCTTATACTATTGCTTCGATAGCCTTGCCACATCAAGAACCTTAGAGTCATTTTTTCATTTTTTTGAAAATTGGCATTTTTTGTTTATAATAATTGTTATAATAGCTTGTTAAAGTTAATTGCTACAGTTACAAATTCTGTGAAAAAGTTTCCACCGTCTCCGCCCTCTACACTCCGCACTTTTCAAATTCCACCTAACCTCAGTGGTGAGAGATTCCAGAATTCGAAGTATTCTAACTATCAACCCACTGCATTTTATTGGCCTGGTCGATGGGAAGACCAGGAACGGTTTAACAATTTTTGCGCCCCTAGACCCAAACCTTAGACGCCCCTTAGAAATAGCAATAAAGCTAAATATACTAAAAGGAAATGAAACTTTCGTCTTTCCTCACAACTAAAATCATTGCTACTAGGCTATCTGAGAAGTAATTTTTCAAACTATTTCTGCAGATATTCGTATTGAACTCAAGATTCTCAATAAAGTAACGTTGGAATTTTTCAATCTTTGCGTAAGACGAAAGTTTCGTTTCCCAATACTATACCCCTGAAACCCCAAATAATACAAGTAGGTAGGTATCCTACCAATGTCAAAAAAATAAGTTAATTCGGTCGATCGGAGATTCTTGATCCCCAAACTACAATTTCAGACTCCACACATTGACACACTCCGTGAAAGAGCTGAAAGGCTTTTGGAAGCAGTTATGGTGAACGGGAAGTGCCATTTAGGCAAATCAAATTTAAAATTTTAAATATACAAGACACGGGAAACAGACCCACGCGATGGGGAGGTTCCAGCCGCTTCTCTGCTGCATTTCTTTGAATTCCAGTTTGTTTGATGCAACTTTAGTGTGGTCTTTGGAGGGACAAATATATCATAGTTTCTTTTCAAAGCAAATGGATTAATGTTATGAGAGATTAGATATTATTACTTCCAAAATGATAGTAAATCGCATCATAACAATCAGAATTTTGCGAAAAATGATTGGACAAAAGTGGCGTTTTTAATCAAACGGATTATTCACCCGCAAGGTAAAACAACTTTTGTAAAATGATTTTAAATGAGATTTCACAAATGTCACAGTGACAGCGATAAAACGCAAGTGCGGTATAATCGCTTATAATACAACAAGTGCATGCTATTTGATCGGTTTTGAAAATGGTTACGAAAAGCTTGTTGCCGGTGGTAAAATAATGAAAACTAATTTGCCATTTATTATCTGATTAAAGCCCTCGAATTAAAGCTTTGTTAGTAAATGGCAATTTATTTGGGAAATTAATTAGCTCCAAGTCTTGTCACCAATATTAAAAATTTTAATGTTTTCTAATTTACAACATGTTTCGGTCGTTAAGTCATCATCATCAGGTACAAAAAATTCCCCTTCGTTGTGTACCTGATGATGGCTTAACGGCCGAAACATGTTGTAAATTAGAAAACATAAAAAGTTTTAATATTGGTGCCAAGACTTGGAGCTAATTAATTTCCCAAACAATTTAATGCCACTTCGAGAGATGGACCTCTACTCTTTAATGGCAATTTAGTTCCAATTGTTTATCTGAAACGGCAACAAAGATTGAGTAATTATTTCTAAAATTGAACCGATTACAACCGATTACAACGATTACGAGTGGTATTCGGTAAGATTATTTCACAAATTAACTCTTTATTTTGTTTATTTTGATAAAAGTATGAATTTTTAAACCTGGGTTGCCTGGTAGTCAAGAGATCAATAAGATGTTGTGAACGAGCCTTTATAATTCATTGACGTTTGAGGTTAGGAAACGTCCAATTCGTCCAAACAAAATGTCATATGGTTTGTGGAAGGAAAACATTACGTGCGGGTAGGATGTGTCTGGTGGTCATATTTATGGACCTTTATTTCCCTTAATTTAGTTCACGTGGTTATTTTCAGCAGTGAAAAAAGTATGTTCAAGATCAAGTCACCAATGACTCGTCCATTAATCACTCTAAAATGAATTTGATTGGATAGAAATTTCAAAATGAGTTTAGTTGATTGGTTTAATAGGTAATTTGGAAATAATCTCTGGGGGGGGGTAAATGGAACAGTAAGGATCTGATTGATCAATTTGAATTATAATTTTGTTATTGGTTATGATTATAGTATGTTATAATAGGTGGGTGATGGAAATAATTGGGAAAATTTCTGTGACCAATAGCAACACGATAACTTTTATATAAAAATGTTGACTTTTTAATTTTATTTCAAGCGATTTTCTAGCTGAATCTCCCTCTTGCCAGTTATATTTTCTGGAAATTTGCCTTGCTGCCCAACACCCGTGTTTGTTGCCTCATGAAAATAGACCTCACGCTACGCGTTCTAGCATTCGGGCGATTACATAATATGACAATTTGCCGCCGTTGTTTTAATTTTAATGTTTTAAAAATTGAATTGTCAATTTTATTAACAAATAAACTGTAAAGGATTGCAAAAAATATCTTATATACCACAGGGACAGGGCTGAAATACCATCATGCCATCATGTAATCTCTCTCGTATTTGACAAAAGTACAATTTAACACCCTTTAGTTTAACTTTTATTAGCCTTAGGTATTCCGCATATGGAGGCATCAGTCCTGCAGCCTAAGCCACTTTTCTTTGTTTTAGCTTTGTCTATCATTCGCAAATCGTATCTATTATCTCACTCCCTACAGTTACTGAAGTAGGGGAGGAAGAAATAATTTGACTGCAACCATACTATTAGGAAGTATATGATTTGCCTTCCATACGCGGTGGGGGGGATGAAGGTTAACACGAAAATTTATAATTTTGTTGTTACACTACCATCAAATATCAGCGATTGCTATAATAAGACATACCTAGTCATAGACAACCAATTCTGGACAGGAGTTGTAAGACTGAAAATATTAGTCCCACAATTTTGAATTTTTTCGATAACTACAACTTACCAATTATAGAGATTTAAAAGAAAAGACTATATACAAATTCTTACAACATTTAAATTTGCAACGCCAAACGTTTTTTTTTAAATCCGGTCTCTATAATAACAAAGCAGTACAGAATTAAGTAAGGAAGGAGTATTTATATTGTAAACTCTTTTTTATTATACCTACATATTATTTCCACCATAAATATTGTTGTTGAGCCGCATCGTCAATATCTTCTGTTTAGGCCCCAATATTTTCCCACAGAATCCTTCAAAATGCACAATAAGTTACCCATCCCGAACAATACAGGAAAATGCGTTTTTGATATGAAAAATTTACTCGTCTCGCTAATAGCAGTCGACAATGGATTAAGATTTCCGTAAAGCTGTTAGGCAAGTTGCTTGAATTTGCAGTTATAGCACATGAACTGTTACTTGAATGTGGTCAGTGCAATCAGGGGTGCTTTGCTAATGACTCTTCGGGCATCAAGGGTCGCTTGCTTTCCGGCGGTCCTTCGCTAAAATGGATACTAAACCTTTACCACTAGTTCAGTCCACCATCTCAAAGGATCTAGAAATGTGAAAATCATCGGACTTGACACTTTGATCAATAAATGAAGGGTAATTAAATTAAGAAAATATTTCACGAGATGGTAATTAAATTCAGAAAGAGTTTCTCGTGTGTAAACGTAAACCTAACCGAATTCGAGTGGAATCATCCCTTGCTGGTCTCTGGAGGTCACGCTGCTTGGTAATTATTCAAAGAGGGTCCGTCCGTAGGAGGGGTTTGGGGATTCCAAAATTACAAGGTGGAGAGGGTGTAAAGGGTTGCCAACCTATCTCCTACATGCCTTGGCCAATTTATTCATTTTGAAAAAAATTCCACTGGAACTAATTTCGTAAAGTTGGCAAGACGGCTTCTGGAGAAATTTCGGGGAGCGCTGTTCTACGTGATTATTAACCATTTATAATAGAATTCTATCCCAGGAAGTTGTGAATAATAAATTACGGGTCCGGAGGGTAGGCAGGCGGCCATGCTGGTCCGGTGGCGCGGACACCATCCTCGAGCTTCGCCTCCGGCTAAAGTCCGGGTTTTGATTAACGATTCAGATTCAAGATTACGCCGTGCTTTGTTCAGCTTCGTTACACCATCTTTGTCTCGCGAGAATTACGGAGATGCTGGCAGACATTCAAACGCACAACAGGGCATAATCACCACCAAATAGCTCGTTTTTCAATCAGAAAAACTATTCTTTGTAAAAACAATACTCGCACGAGAACAAATTATCAGGAATCACACGAGAATATTTCTCTACGCAAAAGGCTATGATAAATGTTTGGATGTTTTAGGAACATTTGTAAGGATACTAAGCACAATTAAAACTACGGAAGTCTCGTAATTAATTTTGCTCTCGAGTATGCATCTCTCTGAATTTTATCTCCAATTACAGTGGAGATCCTTTTACATAAAAGTTGTGTGTTTAATCACTTAACGGTTAAATCAACATTTATTCAGTCTTTGAGTGGCATGAGAATAAAAGCGTTAAATCTTAATTAAATATATGATATAATAGTTACTTATTTGACAAGTGAATAAAGAAAGTTATGATGCACGAGGCCCTAGGTCGAGTGAGATAATTTATTTATTATAATTTATTTATGCGTCAAATACAAAACTTTATCCAACATAGGTACCTCTAAATTTTACGATTAAAAAGAAATAAACATTAATACAAAATTTCATACGAGTTTGGCGATGGCGGTAATTTGTGTTAGATACTAATATAAAATATTAGGTATTAATAAACAAGGTGCGTGTTCGGCCCTTTCGATAATTCTACAAGTCTACAGGGTTGTTAATTTTTCAATGTTCACCATTGGGATCTTGAAGGCCATAAGAAAATGCGCTATTTCTTATGGTGATTAAGAATTCTGCAGATAATTCCTTGATTTTTTTGGTTCGTTTTAAAGGTATCCCGAAAAATCTGAGAATTGCCATTTTAAAGAAAAATTAATATCTTCCTAACAATTGTTGCAAACTCTAGGCTTTCTAGATTTTGAGCAACGACGGTCAACTTTTTTGAAAAAGCGTTAAATGTATAATTTTTATCAAATTAGCCAAAACGTATGAAAAAAAAACTGCAAAACAGTACAGCAACTTTTTCAAACGTGCATGACATACGAAAAGCAACTGAATTAAACTACAATAAAAGAGGTCTTGTTGACGCATGACTCATGTATGACATGTTTTTTCAAAAAAGTTGATTTTATTATTTTTTTTTGTGCATCCCATGGTGTTAAAATTCGATAATTATGTCCGCCATAAGAAAAAGAACGGTTGACTGTTGCTACTCAAAATCTAGAAGTCCTAGAAAATTTCCATCAATGTCATTTAATTAACAGATGTCAAAGATATAAAGGTTTCAAGTTTCATTTAAATAGAATCAATCGTCAGGAATATATTAATTTTTGTTCAAAATCGCAATTTCAGATTTTCTAGGAACGAATCAAGATATCGAGAAATTCTCTTCAGATTTTTAGTCACCCTGCAAAAGCGCGACATTTCTTTAATTTAACCACTCTCCTTCTATGATTGTTCCGAGATCTCAATGGTGAGCATCGAAAATTAACCATCCTGTATATTCACAACCACTTCAACGTATATGGATCACAAGAAACTAAACTTTAACAATCGTTAACAACATAGCTTAAAGCGTCAGAACCTGTCATGAATAATTGTTGACGATTGCTAAAGTTTGTTATATTATTACGTACATACAGGGTGAGTCTGAAAGACTCCACATCCTTTATACCATATAATCTACTGTTCAAATGATGAAGCTTGGTGCAAAACTTATTGGTCAATTGTGATTCCTCTTGATGTTATAAGCCGCCAAAGAATCAAAGATCTTCACTTTTGAACGTTATTTTTAAATATCTTTCGAAAGGTGTATCATAGGATTTTGAATTCTTGCACAGCATTGTTACAGACCAAGAAGCAACTGCTGATGTACTTAAAACATTATCCAAAAAGCGGATCTCTGTTATACAGGGTGGCCCTGATGTTATTTGCCCTTGAACTCTTTTATGTTTGAAAATATTGCTAATTTGCCTATGGGGTCGTAGTCCCGGTTCAATTCTAAAACTTTTTTGGCTTTTAAAATTTTTCGAGAAAACTAACCACTCATGAGAAAAATTGAAAAAACCGAAAACATGATACAGGTAATCACCTTAAAACCAATGATGAGTCTACCTCATAAAAAAGTGAAATTACCATCAATGTTTTTTCTTCAGTTGTGAGCAATTGTTCTGGGCACAGATGTAGGACAACACCTTCAATGCAAAAAACATTTTTTTGATTTTTATTGAAATTTTAGGTTTATCACGATGACCATGTTTTCGGTTTTTTCAATTTTCCTCGTGAGTGGTTAGTTTTCTCGAAAAATTTTATGAGCCAAAAAAGTTTTAGAATTGAATCGGGAATGCGGCCGCATAGGCAAATTAGCAATATTTGCAAACATAAAAAAGTTCAAGGGCAAATAACATCGAGGCTACCCTATATAACAGGGATCCGCTTTTTGGATAATGTCTTAAGTACCATCAGTAGTTGCATCTTGGTCTGTAACAATGCTGTGCAAAAATTCAAAATCCTACGATACACCTTTCGAAAGATATTTTTAAAAAACGTTTAAAAATGAAGATCTTTGGCGGCTTATAACATCAAGAGGAATCACAATTGACCAATAATTTTTGGACCAAGCTTCATCATTTGAATAGTAGATTCGGTGGTATAAAGGATGTGGAGTCTTTCATACTCACCCTGTATACGTTAAGCGGTTGTGAATATTGAATAATCATGATATAGGTAGTAAAAATATACCTAAACTGCGTTCCACAAGACTTTGCAGCAGTAGTTCGCTCGCTCGGCGCCTGGGCCGCTCTGTCCGTCTCATAACTTGAGAACGAAAGTTGAAATTTTGTACACAAAGGTGTGTCAATTTCGGGGGATGAAATATAGAGTTATGGGACATTTCGCCCCCACAATTCGCCCCCGGAAATTTCGCTCTCCAAACTTCACCCCCGGACATTTCGTCCCCGGCCACAACATATCCGCGACATTAGGTCCCCACAGAATAGATCATTGTCATGGGTACGCTAATCAGTATGACATATATTTTGGACAATTTATAAAGCATTGACACATGTTAAAGAAAAAGAAGTAATCAGAGACATGAGTTTCAGTCCCAAAGCCTACTGAGCATTAGTTTTTTTTTCCGATCGCTTGATGATATGTATACCTACCAACCTACCTACACTAAAATCAACTAGAGGTACGTATAAATTATACAGTGAATTGCTTGATTTAATTTAAGTCTTATAAAGGTGTTCATTAGGTACTTAACGGTAATTGGGATGAACTGCACATTTAAAAAGGAATTAATACCTATACCTGATGAGATGAAGATGAAAGCTAATAAATAAATGTAGTTATCTTGTTATACTGCGTTTACGTTCGGTAAGACTAAATAAAAATAATTTTTTGATAGTTGTATTGGCAATGATTTGCGAGGAGGTAGCTATGCTGGTAAATTTAATTCTGGAAACTTCAAAAATGCTAATGTCAAAATAAAAGTAAAATTGAGAAAGTGACAATGTGTGCAGAAAAACCTCTAGAAAATCCATTACGAAAAAAATATTTAGTGCAGGTAAACTTTTCTACATAGCAACACTTTTCCACATAGCAACACTTTTCTAAATAAGTCTTTTCATCGGCAGCAAACATTCTCAATGACATTATTTGTTAATTTTTATTTTGTTGTTTTCCGTTACCATGGTAAATGAAGTTTCAGAAAGTATTAGACCCTGCACAAATAATTTTTGATTTCTCATTTTTGATTTTAAATGTTAACGCCATTTCAGGATAGTACACGGAAAAATAATGTGTACACCTCGTGAAAAATTCTTTTCTATGCTCGTTTCAATTAATACACTCGGCTTCGCCTCGTGCATTAAACACTCACTCGCATGGAAAAGTAATACTTTTCCTTACTTGTTGTACAAATAACTATTGTAAATTGAGTGGTCCACAACGGCTGTCTGAAACGTTACCCTCTGAAACTTCAAAAGTCAGTGTGTTTTAACTTCAAAAGTAAGTACAATCCGTCACACAGCTTAAGTAAAAAAGTTACCAAATCTAGTTATTTTACAGAACGTAAACGCAGTATACCTATAGTTAGGTTACCTAGTAGGTAAGAATTGTGGTTATTTGCTTTTGGCTCACGATAACTCAGATCATTTTGAAATGAAACGCGCTCTTGTTTTACAGATAGTTCGACATTGTTGTTCTGCTAATTCATATCGGGCAATATAAATTCGGGGGCGAAATGACCGGGGGCAGAATGTAGGGGGTGAATTGTGGGGGGCGAAATGTCCGAATCCTGAAATTTAGAGGCTGAAAACCACAAGAAATATGATAACTTTGCATATATTACACGCAGAAGTTTAAAACTCGCCACGCACATAAATATTTCGACAGCCGGGGTGGAGATTAGGGGTTGCAACTCCAAATTTCACTTAATAAGTATTGATTGAGATGAGATTAGCGTCATTCGATATCTTTCCATCAATAATTCAAAAAAGGGACTAATCATCACCATGCATAATATTAAAATATATAGAAATCACACGCATTCCTCGTGCTTATTAAGGAAACTACAAACCCCCAAAATCTAATGAGGGCATATTCTCGTTTGGCAATTTACACTGACGCTGAGGAGGGGTAGACAAATTTTCATTATGATCTAACATGGAGGATGAAACTTAGGGGTTGAATTGAAACTGGAAATTTCGTAAAGCTAATTATGGAAGAAAATTACGGAGTTTGGTAGATTTCGTCTTACCATTGCGTAAGCCCCTGGTCTTCACCAACCCCTAACACACCCTGGGAGCTGATTAAACATATTTTATTTAATTTTTTTAAATTTATTATGTAATATGTATGTGGATAGCCCTTAGATATGCAAGAAATTATAGAACACCATAAATGATGGATAATCACACCTGTAAATCATATGAAGGGCTCGATTAATCAGGAAAACAGTGCTAATTTTTGAAGACATTAAACTAGGGTGATAAAATCGAAAGCGCAATTTAGTAATTAACGCAAAATAACTTCACTCCTCGAAACTCACCCCCTTTCAACCCCCAAAACACATTCAGTTGTCAAATTTAACTCTTAACCCGCCTACAACTTGAGGAGAATAAATTAACTTAAAAAATTTCACCCCCCAACTCACCCTCTTCAACTCCCAAACACAAGAAATTGACTTGGAGGAAATTTAACCATTAGGTCACGTACAACCGAAAGAGTTTCATTAAACGAAAAAAATTGCTCGAAAAAAATTGCTCCCTTAAAACTCTCTTCAGCCCTCCCTAAAACAAAAAATTGACTTAAAGGAAATTGAACCCGAAACCGTCGAACACAGAAAATTGACTTAGAGGAAAACCCTTAGACGACCTACAATCGGAATAGTTCAATTGAACAAAAAAACACTAATAGTTGAATTGGCGAAAATTTTGCCCTTGAACTGTCTACAACAGAAGGAAACTAACTGAACGCAAAAAAATTGCCTCCCCCCCCCAACACGAAAAATTGACAGAGGGGATATTTAACTCCTGCACCATCTGTTATCGGAGGACACTAATTGAACGCAAAAGTTTCATCACTTGAAATTGACACTCCCCTCATGCCATGCTTCGTTTTTCATGAAGCATATTATGCTTCGGCACTACTAGTAGGTGCAGATTTCAAAACCACCAAGTCCACTTCAATCTGAGTTATTCATCATCAGGATGAATAAACATCTAAAAGGATATACATCGCTTTGATATTCATCTCCCGTTGGTTTTTATGAAAAAATCCAAAACAATGAGATATTTATTTTAGGACGCAGGGAAATATTATACAGTATTTGATGCCAGTATGTTCTATTTTCGACTTGAAATGAAATATTTCAATAAAAAATAAGTGAAATGACGACGTGGAAGTCGGCGGTAAGGGTTTACCGGGCCGTACAGTGTTACCTGGGTGACGTCACAAAGAGTATGTTGCCGGGGATACGAATCCCTCATCTTCAGTCTATCTGCATATCAAAGCAATCGCACAAGCAAGTCTTTCGCATTCTACAATTACTTCATAATCCAGTTACATCGAAGATTTGTAAGGCCACCTGTTACTTAAATACCACGAGGAAGATACAATATTAAAATATATAGAAATCACACGCATTCCTCGTGCTTATTAAATTATTGACATAGCTTTTGCTTCCATCAAGGCGGTCCCCCAGTGATGGCCTCTTCACAATCTAATAAATACGAAATTGGAAACGAGAGTTTCTGAGATATCGGAGAAAATATAAATGTCTCGCAATATCGGTGCAAATGAATAAGCTTGCGTCACAATGGAGTTTTTCTTTACTAGTTGAACAATGTCTTCAGAACCGAGTTGGTATAGTCTCTGCGTTTGTCACGACGAAGGGGTGCGAGAGCGGGGGCGGTTTGCAACTCGTGAAACTCAGGGCAAGTCCGTCCAAGTGTCATTACAAGCAGCGGCCATAGCTGGACCCCCTTTGCCTCCTCACTGCATGCTGTTCTCTCAAGGGGTGAAACAAAAGACGGAATAATCCATAGGGCCGTTGACCAATGGCGTGCCGGGCCTTGGTTTGTGTACAGCTCCAGGCAATTCTACACTGGGCTCTTATTCATTTGGCTAATTGTTAATGTGCTTGAAATGTTCGCAAACTCTCTGTTTACCTTGGAAACTGAAAACAAACCCTCCAAAAGACAACAGTGACAACACCTATGACGGCTACAACTACATAAAATATCAACAGATTCCTGTCCTTCATTTGTCTTCTACCAAATTAAAAAAAAAGCGCCTGCTGGTCTAGAAATGATCCTAACCGAAGGTAACATTGACAGATTATTATAACGGGTGTTCGTTGTTAGTCATCAAGTCGCATAATATGATTCTTTGTTATAATAATGAAAATAATAACAACAATTAACTTGACTGATTCAATTGAACACGGGATACTAGAGGGTTAAATGTTTTGAAAGCTTGGTGAAATAGGTATACTCGCTTGGAGGACTAGGTATAGAATATCAATAGTTCCGCAGTCTGTACCCCGGGGGCCCCCTTAAAACTGTGCCACGAACTGGTCTTCTGCGATTTCACTCAAAAAAAATGTATAGGTAAAGATAATAAAATTATTCATAAAAAAGGCCTTATTATAAGTATGAGCTTTCGAGCAACGAACAATGAAAGTTGCAGTAAAGTTGAGAAACCAAAACGGGGGGAGCTTTCACATTTTTTGCATCTTTTTTGTTGTCGGCATTTTTCTCGCCAAATAATAAAACAAATATGTATATAGTGATTTTCAAAATTAAGGAATAAATCCAAGAGCTCTTTCGACAGGAATATTTCGGAAATATCCTCGGGCAGGTCAACCTAATTTAGATTTTTCAAATGGGAATACTGTTTTCTCAACGCGTTCGTATGAACGATTTTTTCTGAGTTAGCTACATGTATCATACCTGACCGAAAAAATTGAGATTTTTGATAAACGCAAAAACACATCAACAATGTTTTTTCGATAAAAATTCAATTGCCCAATTACTTTTTTAAACAATTATTTTTATTTATTTAAAATTTTCAAATCTGTTAAAGTTGCAAAATAGATTTGAGGTGACGTGTATTTTCGTTTTTCAAAAATCTTAATTTTTCAGCGATTTCTTCGATGTTGTTGAAAATCGAAGGTAGCCGTGACTCCACTTCCGGTCAGATGACACATGTTGCCTACTCAGAAAAAATCGTTAATTCCGAATCCGTTCAGAGAAAGGTATGCTTCTATTTGAAAAATAAAAGTTAGGGTCATTTCCGATTAAACCGGAAGTGCAAAAAAATATTTGACTACACCACTGGGTGTAGGTACATGAAAAAAATAAGGTCGAACGGTCCGAGGATATTTCGTAAATATTCCTCTCAAAAAAGTTCTTGAATTTATTCCTTACTTTTGAAAAGCACTGTATAGTCCCTTTTACAAGAAAAAGCTTCCTTGGTCAAGGAAGAGGTATTATTTTAACTACATAATTAGTCAAAATAAGTTTGGGGGATGATTATCCTACATCGTCTTAGCAATAGAAAGAAGAGTTCATATGGACATGCATAAAACTAAAAAATGGTTCGTAAGAGAGCTGGCCCCTCGAAGAATGCGTACCGATTTTTCGAGTTCCTATTTGGAGGGGCGTAGTCCCTTAGGAAACATTTGGGGCCCATGGTTTACGAACAACTCGAATAGTGAAGCTTGACGGTACAGTATAGAAAACCGACTCATAAAGTCTCTGCCTATAAATCTTCTGAACGCTCCAGCTGTGTGGACGTTAATTTTGGTTAGAAATCCGTCACATCTTTGTCAAATGGTTTGTTGCTTAGACGTTTGTTGTAGGAATTTTTCTCTCTACTTGATTTTAAGCTCGAAGATTTGTCAAGGACGATATTGTTTTATCGACATAGGTATACTTAATTAGTGAAAATAAGTACAGGGGATGAAGGAGTCTAATACTGAAGTTTGAAAAGTGACAGTAAAATTTCTGGAACTTTTTTTACATTTACGACTTTGGAAGAGTAGATATCAAAAAAAAATTTGCAGAATTTTAGGGGTCACGAGCAACATTCAGAGAGAAAATTTCACTTATAAAATATGGCCCAATTAAGAACAACAAAGAGTTAAATCTTAACGACGGATTCTGGCCAACCAAGAGAAAATTATATCGGAAATTTGGTTTGACAGGTCTTGCTGATCACGATTTTGTACCTAAGTGTCTATCTCGCTGATTGAGCCTATAGTAACCTTCCAGAACTTCGACCATCAGTTCTGATATTTTGTTCTAGATATCGATAGGACAATAAGTAAAGGCCGTTTTCTACTAACAATAATTCTGTTTTGCTTAGGTATACCGTCTGTATTTTAAAAACTGGACGGAATTGTAGCGCGGTTATAAAAAGAGATAGGTACAGTAAAGAATACACCCCAACGTTAATCTAATTTAAAATACTATATAGTATTCAAGTCTATTATACGCGCCAGCAGGCCATGAAACTTATTTCTCTATTGGCAGCATACTTATTTGTCATACTGACGGGAGAAATTTTTTTAATCGGCCTATTGGAGTAAGTCTGCTTTTGATTTGAGTCGATTTGGTGTGTTATTCTTTCCCTTTTTAACAAAAAAATCAACTTTTGACAAGAATTTTAACCTAAAATTTAAATTAACCAATAGATGCCAGGGATATTTTGCTGCAGCTATCTTGTTGCCACCATATCACCAGATTTTCATGGCCTACTGGTGTGTGGAATAAGTTTGAATTTATAATACAATTTGGTGAGCCAGATGAATTCTTTCAAGGCCACCCAGTATTTTAATTTTACCGCAATTTTGTGTTTTCAAATTTGGGCCTATACCTTTTTCGCAACGGATTCAGAATCTACGATTTTTTCTGAGTTAGTAACGTGTATCGTATACTTGACTGGAAGTACAGTCACGGCTACCTTAGATTTACAAAAACATCGAAAAAAAATTGCAACTGTGCAATAACATTTTCTTGTAGGTATCTGATGTGTTTGCTGTTTTCAATTTTTTTAATTTCCACAATAATTGCCAAAGTTTCAAAGACAATTTAGGAAAACGTAATTGCGCAGTTGAATTATTTGTCTCAAAAAAATTAAGTTAACGTGTTTTTGCGTTTTTCAAAAATCTCAATTTTTCACCGATTTTTTCGATCATAGAACTGACATACCTTAGCTCGCATATTTACGTTTGAAAAATTATCATAAAAAAATGCAGCAGAGAAGCGGCTGGAACCTCCCCATCGCGTGGATCTTTGTATTCTGTGTAGATAGTAGTCAATTCAACAGAATTTGTCATCCACTGTCAGCCCGCTCCCTTTCAATGAGAAAGAATTTTTTCTCTATTTTCCACTGAAATGGTAGAAACTGTGAATATATTTTTAGAACCAGAATTTGATCGTCTTTCTAATGGCGACATAAAAAAGGAGGCCTTGCTTTAAAATTTAAAGTTGATATGCTTAAATGGCACTTCCCGTGGACCAATTGCTTCCAAAAGCCTTTCAGGTCTTCAACGGGCCACCCAATCTCCATGTAGCAAATTTCAGCCAAATCGATTCATTAATCTGGGCTATAATGTATTTTTAGTGGTACTACAAAATTTCGATTTTTTGACCCAAAGAGCACTAAATGCGAACGAATTTTGTCTTATTTAAAACCAGAATTTGAAGACCTTTCTGATTGTGACAATAAATCTTTCAAAAACTTGTTTTGGATGGTTAAATGAGTGAATAATTTTAAAGTTGGAAATTGGTGTGCCAAAACGGCACTTTCCGTGGGCCGATTGAATCCAAAATTTGTTCAGCTCTTCGACGTGCAATACAATGCCCATGTGCAAAATTTCAGCCAAATCGGTTCAGGGGCTTGGGCTGTACCGCGATTTAAAAGTCCGATAAAAATCATTTTTTTTTAAATTTTTGGTCAAAAGGGCACTAAGAATGAATGCATTTTTAGAAGCAGAATTTGAAGGCCTTTCCTATCGTGACGTGAAAAATGGGGGTTTGCATTTAAAATTTAAAAGTTGATGTGCCAAAATGGCATTTCTAGTTGCACGATTGGCTCCAAAAGCTTTTCAGATCTAAGTTGGGTTATGAGATGCCTACGCACCAAATTTCAGACAAATCGGTTTAGTAGTTTTGGCTGTGGCGTGTTTACAAACGTACGTACGTACGTACGTACACACACACAGACACATTTTGAAAACCGCTTTTTTGGGTTCCTGAGACCTCAAAACGTGAAGATCTGGTGCTATCTCGAATTCGAAAATTTTAGTGATTGCAGTAACCTCCCATTTTTTTAAAATTTTGTTGGAGTTGGGGAGGTTAAAATAGCAAAACCATTCTCCTCCAATAAACAATTATATTGAGCTTAAAAATATGTTAAGAATGGACAATTGTAATAATGATACGTATTAGGTATGTCATAGTAAGGGCCGATTGCACCTTATTTTTTGAGTGTTGTATGTACAAATGGGCATAAAGCTGATCTATTGGTGAGTCTAGGTACGCATAATGTTACATAATGTTATCATTTTCAATTTACTAAATCAAAATGCTTACCTACATAACACAAGTTTGCAACTAATAGGTATTTATTTTATTAGGAGATTATTTATGACATCTATTGGCTTTTCTGGCAATTGTTGATGATTATTAAAGTTTGTTATGTTATACATGTTATGTGGATGAGAACAAGGTTTTAGACACACAATAAAGATAGCACTTCAAACATGTATAATAAATATGGGCTTCTTGAAAGATAGTCAAAATTTTAAAATTTGTAGGTAGGTACCTAAGTTATGTAGGTATAATTCATAAAATCAGCCAAAACTTGTGAAAAGACAATATCAAAAAGGACAGCAACTTTTTAAATTTCTTAACATATGTATTAAATAAATGACATGACAATTCAATTAGGTATATAAAGGACGGGCGCTCAAATTTTGCATGTTTCATTTGATTTGATAGTTTCTGGTAGCGACAAAAATATTCGTTACCCAAGTGAATTATAAAGAACGATGGCAATTTATTTCTGAAATAATTGGTTTTAAAAACGACGTAAAAACGCAACGTTTTCAACTAACTAATCCCGAAATGATGTCGAGTAAAATTGAAGAGTTAGTTGGTAAAGTAACAGCAAAACTACTTTATACCAACAAATGCAAGAAAAATATACTAGGAAAAATTTGACGAATTTTTGAAGTGGTGTAGGGAAATGGTTAAGGATTCTTCGTGGACGATAAAATTGGCAAAACATTGAGGGTCCACGCGAAGGTCGGATTGTTGTGTTGTCGACCACAATAAGGGCATTCAAAAACTGATAAGGAATCGTCAATTGCGGTCACCAAAAGTTTTGTTTTTCTTATTTTTTGCGCTTAAATTAATATCACTAGAAACACCCCACTACACCCAAAAATTTGTTCACACAGCTTCGAACAACTCAAAGCTAAACAGCATTTTTCCACCGAAGTTGTCCCAGTTTTTCCATTGCCCTTAAATTAATAAAATATTGATAGGTTTTGCCCGGAAGTTTATGTTTTCCCATCAACCAGGTCAAGAAAATGTTAAATATAGTTCGAATTCTGGAATCTCTCACAATTGATAAAAGCGGAAAAGAGACTTATAAAACGCAAATTTAGATACGATAATGTAAGTACAAACGTTAATTAATCGTTTCTGATTCGTTTTCAAACCGATTTTCGCAGGTTGAGGTTTTTAGAAACAAAAATTTGTAATGAAAAGTTGGCAAAGAGCCGAGCAGAGAGCGAAATCGGGCGAAATGAGGTGTGTTTCAGGTTTTGTCATTTACTCATTTATGGGCACTTGCGACATTTTTTAATAATAATAATAATAATATATAATAATATAGTTTATTTGCCCAACAGTAGAGACCATTTACAGGACAAAGAATTGATATACATAATATAACTATTACTATACAAAGTAAAGAGTAAGATAAACAGAAGCGAACAAAGAAGTAGGTAAATCAAACCGAGTTCAGTTTAGCCGAGAAAAGGCTGAAAATTGATTTCTTAAAACTATATAAACTCAGCCTGAAGATATCAACATCACTATGGCAAATTACATTGTATCTTGAACACATCAGTGAAATCGGACAGCGTAACAGAATGTTGGTACGTGGTATTGAGGCTCGAAAAGTAACAGGAGATCTTGACCCAAGTCGAGGAACCAAAAAATTAAGTCTGCTAAGCAAAGCAGAGGAATCAATAAAAAAATTAATTATTTTAAATAAAAAAATAAGCGAAGCAATTTTCCTTCTGTCATCTAGCGACAATAATGCAAATTCAGAAAGTAAGAGATCTTGATCATACCCCTGAGGTGGATAAGTCTTATGCCTTTTAAAAAATAAATATTTAAGAAATCTTCTTTGAATTGACTCAATGGATTGGATGTGGCATTGATATATAGGAAACCAAATTAATGAAGCATATTCTAATACTGCCAAAACATAACAATTATATAAGGTCTTCAGGCAGCTTATATTTGTAAAACTTTTACTGTTGCGAATAATAAACCCTAAAGATGATGAGGCTCTACTTATACTGTAATCAAAGTGTAAGTGAAATCTAAATTCTTTATCAAAAATAACTCCAAGGTCTTTAACATGGTCATAACGTAAGATAGAAATATTATTTAGAGCATAATTAAAATGTATCGGGTTTTTTTACGGTTGAAAGATACAACCTTACATTTGGCTAAATTCAGTTTTAATTTATTTCGCACACACCAGGAATTGAGATTTTCCAGACTATTCTGCAGATGCTTAGCATCATCAACGTTACCAACAGTTCGAAATATTTTTGCATCATCAGCATACATAAGAATCTCACAGTCAACAACAGACGGTAAGTCATTAATTACTAAAAGGAAAAGTAAAGGGCCCAAAACTGAGCCTTGTGGAACACCAGAAGTAGCGAGATAAGTATGAGATGAAAAGCCATTGTAATAAACAAATTGCTCCCGATTCGGAAGATAAGATGTGAGAAAAGTTATCATCTTATTACTTAAACCAAAAGATTTAAGTTTAGAAATTATTATCCCATGATCAATCTGATCAAAGGCTTTAGTAAAATCTGTAAAAATTGAATCAACCTGCAATTGTTCATCAAGCTTCTCGCCAACAAACTGAGAAAAGCAAGCTAAGTTGGTAACAGTTGAACGACGATCAAAAAATCCGTGCTGATAGGGAGAAATTAAATTTCTAACATCTGAATAAATGTAGGAGTAAATAATAATTTCAAAAACTTTAGCAAAAATGGAACAAAGAGAGATCGGACGATAGTTGGTAATATCAGCCTTATTACCAGATTTTAGCACAGGACAAACTAGCCTAGACCTTTTCCATACAGATGGAAAACACTGAGTTTCAAGCAAAGCGTTAAATATTATAAAGAGGGGTTCCTGAAAAACTAGCTTGCAGTCTTTTACTAAAAAAGACGGAATTTGATCTGGCCCCGAGGTCATGGTCGGTTTTAGAGAGTTAATTGCCTTCAGAATGTCATCCTCAGTTATGTTAGAGATATTGATGTTAGGTATGTTAACACTCATATCGCCCCCTTCACTGGAACCGACGCTCCAATCCGAGTTAATAAATGTTGATTTAAAATAATCAGCAAAAGAATTCACGATATCCGTTGGAGTATCCACAGACTGGTTATTAAATAACATACTGCAGGGGATCCTCGAACTACCTTTCTTTGTATTGACATAAGACCAAAAATTTTTAGGGTTAGAAGGTAACTCATTTTGAATGTTAACTAAAAACTAAGAGTACTCATTAGATATTTGTGTTTTAATCAAAGATCTAAGTCTCTTAAATTCGACCAAATGAATATCAAGTCTAGATGATTTATATCTATGGAAAGCTCGAGACTTAAGTCTTAGATTAGAAATAATTGATTTTGTAAACCATGGCGGGTAAGAACAACGTTTAGATCGAAAAACTGGGACATACATATCAAAGAGTTCATATAACTTTAAATTAAATTGATCCACCATTGAGTCAGCTGATTCACAACTTTTTAGGTAGGACCAGTCCATGGTCGCTAATTGATTATACAAAGAAATAAAATCGGCTTTACGAAAGTTATAACACTTACCACTCAAACTATTGGACGGAAAATTGCCCCGACTTAAGTGAGTTAAAGACACTTCAATGAACAACGCAGGGTGATGTGGATCCTCCTCAACTAGCGGGCAAGTCTCCCGAGCAACAGAGCAACTAACATTTGAAAAAACAAGATCCAACAATCTTCCACCCTGATTAGCAACAAAATTAAATTGTTCTATGTTCAATAGGAGAGTAAATGATTTCAATTGAGTTACAATGTTATCAATGACCCCAGTATTGTAGTTGGGGATATTAAAGTCGCCAAGCAAAATAATATTTGATACGTAAAGATAACTTTCTTCAAAAAAATTACAAACAGCAGTCAATTCCTGAATGGAGGGAGTACGGGGGAAGTATACAGTAAAAATATACAAAACAAGTGATCCACAGGTACACTTACAACCAAGCGTGGCTCTAGGAACATCAATTACGTTATAGTATAGGTATACATATCTGCCCGTTTTCGTTACAAAAAGATCATAACACATTTAAATATTTATAAGATCGGTAATTATAATTCATAGATGCATCTTCTTTAAATATGTTTTAAATCTTAATCCTTCGAAACGCTTTATTTAAATTTTTACATTAGATTGCAAATTTTTAATCGGTGGCTTAGCTATCATAAATTTTATACAAATTTCACGAAACGCCTATAGATATTTCGAGGAAGGGTCTCGTCTGTATTATGTAAGTATTAAAATTTATTAACTATAAGTGGAAATCGTCCCTCTTGAGGTGAAATGTCAGCAATTACCTACAGGTTCATCAAAAGGCAACTTGTCGAGATCAGGTTGGGTTGGTACAGGACTCAACATCCAGCCTGTTGTAAAGGCATTATACAAACATTTAGAAAACATGAATAGATAGGGAGAGACGGTGGCCACACGACCACGTTTACCCTATGACCTTTGATTTCATCTCACCTATTCAGATGATGAAAGAGATGTATCACCATGGCACTACCCTTACGAATTATAATTGGGTAAATAAGTTGACCAAAAGAAAACTTATTTGCGTTTGATATGTCAAAGCTTTTCCCGTTGCCAACGTCTTTGCCACTCGAATCGCAGGCTTTGATCAAATAAACTGTATTTAGATGTGTCCGTTGGAGTGCGAACAATAATGTCTCTTCTGCGTATCATTTACACGCATCGACGCAGTTCAGAAATGACCCCGGTTCGCAAAAATTCACTTTCCAATCGATCACTGAACATCACTATATTTATTTAACGGCTGCGTATTAGAGATTAAGCTTGTTCTTGATGGCAAATTGTCCGCGACCGGTTGGACGGGTGGACGCCGGGTGGTCATCGGTCACCTGGGCCAAAGGTCGCAAGGTTATGGACATACAAGGGAGTGAGCAGGCCGCAAAAACCCTAATAGTAGTAAACTGTCAACACATTGCCCGATATTAATCATAAAGGGTGACTTAATCATTTTTCTTTAAATTTTGAAAATTTCCAGGATTATTATTATTTGAACAAAATTTGGCAAGGATTGGTGTTTTTCGGGGGTACCTATGCTAATAAGGGCCGGTCCATTATTCAAGGGATCGTCTACCTGAAAAGGGACACAACGAATTGATTAAACCCACATCTATAAGGGATTGCTACCTGAAACCTGAATTGTCTCTATTTTTATTTTCAGGAATCAAGCCGACTTCACCATTTATGCTAATGGAGAAAACGCGTCGATGGAAAAGAGAGTTATAAGAAAATATTCGCGAGAGGCGTTGCAGTTTTAATTTAGCAGCGGAGGATGATGTACGCCTCGATGTAGATAATAATTAGGTACAAGAGAAAGGGACGTGAAAGCTTCATTTTTGTCCTGTGTAAACTGTGCCTGGAGACAATCAAGTGACCGATGACCAGTGTCCACCAATCGGGGACGTCGAAACTAGCGGACACTCCTCTAGGAAGTGGGGATATTTCGTAGGGGAAGACTGACCCTCATAAACATGAAAGGGTAATATTATTAATTCATAGGGGTGCAAAAGTGTTAGTTTTAATTGGAATTTGCTTTAATAAACGGAATGTTGCTATGTTTATTTAACGGAGTGATATATTATTTTTTAATTGGATTAAAATAGGAAATGTGGTGGTCTGCCTTTGTTGTGGGTTTTCTCCGTCATTATGAGCAAGTATTCTTTTTCGTTGCGTTTAGATAAGTATATTATTCAGATATTTTTCCCTCGTTTTTACTGATTTTGTTTTTTTTTAATTTATGAATAAATTCCTTTTATAGTTTTTTTATTTAACCCCCCAACTTTACCCTTTCCTTACTTTAACGCCCCACTATTTTTTTTGCTTTTATTGTCTTTCATATTTTTACGTAAGTTTTGATGAATAGGAACTTATTCATTGAGTGATACCAATGTATAAACATAAAGTAAATTCAGATTTATAAATCATTTCAACAGTCAGTTCAGCTGGTGTAATATATAGACTTCATTTTGCGCCGAGAAATGACAGGCATTGGCAATTTTGCAACAAAAGACGCATAGAAGTTTGTGTTACAGAGCTAAAAATAAGTCTCTTACCTTGTCAGATTTGAAAAATTTGACATTTGTCAACATGGAATTCAACGCAGTCGAAGAAACTTGACCTAAATTCTCTGAACGTTCAGCTGTGTAATGTGGACTTTTATTTTTGTTAAAAATCTGTCAAATTTGCCACGTAATTTTGTTATGATGTCAAAAAGGATAATTAACTTCCTTTTACAATTTTGCAGATCACTAGCTGAACGTTCTTATACTTACACATTATTCTAATGAAACGAATTTTTTCTCAATTTCTCATTAAAAACAAGGGCAAAACGTTTGGCAGACACATTTTAAAATTTGAAGTCTGAAAATATTACATAGATGAACATTAGTAGCTTGCCACGTTTGAGAGGTTTTATTCATCTGGTTTCTACTTTACTGCGCGTTTTATATAGTCTGTGAATAAAATTGAAATCAGCGCTCCAACGCGGAGGCTGTGGAAGTTGCTGATGGGGATAGGGATACAAATTCCCTAAATCCTGAGAATTTTGTATTATTAGGATTATTTTCTACGCCCACTATTCATTATTGCAAGTAGTCAATTTTGTATTCTACAAACTAAGTAAGCTGGTTCACACAACACAACGTGCGTAAAAAGTGAAAATCGCGCACAGATTTGTGATATTTAGCAAACTGACTTTGGGTCCTTCAATCATTTTGAGTTTATTAATTGGGATTTTAATGAAAGAAAAATGCGCCCTCTCCACTTCCTCATCAAATTTGGTAGTTCCCGTACAATTACAACATTTCTGTGCAATAATTATCTCGCAGGACAGGGAGATCTTTTAGTCCGGAAATGCCTTCTGTTCTCTTGAACCTCTTAGCAAGTACCTTGAAGAAATCGTCATAATGTAGAATACTAGCACTACTTAGGAACATACACATTCATTGCTAATCATTAATAAAAAACTTTTAATTTTTTTAATTCGAGGTAAGTGTGGTTGTAGAAAAACTATCGTACGCACTCGAGTTGTAAAGCATTTTTTACGTACTGTGAATTCAACACGACACATTCTTGTCGTCACTATTGAGTAGAGGCTTCAATTTTTGTACGAATTGACATGTCGATATAAGACACCTATTTGGCTTCCGTTTCATTGCTCTTTACTTTTCCAAAAAAAAAACATAAACAATTATTAAGTTGAGTGAACTAAGTTTTGTTGTAAAATACTGTCTTATTTTTATTATTTACTAGATATAAATTAGGTATTTAAGTTTAATTCATATACAGGGTGATTCTTAACTAGTGTCGCAAAATTTAAGGGGTGTTTCCTCACATTATTTTAGGAAGAGAAGTTCCTGTGGACTTAAGTCCGAAAGCGCTTCATAAGGGAGCTAAGCAGGGGCGTAGCTCCACTACGAAGCAGCCATCAGCGTACTCGAAAAGTCAATTCACTCAGTTTTCTCAAAATTACTCGATTGGGGTATAGATTAGTGTTGTAAAAAGCTTACCTACTTTTTCATTTTTTCAGATTCATATATAGATCATATAGAGGCGTGCGCTTTTCCTTCCTAAAGTAGTGGGAAAAATCATCCCTTGAATTTCGTACAACACTATTTAAGAATCACGCTGTATAGTTGACGTTGACGCAAAAATAAATTTTTTTTCATTGCGGTTTTTACAAATTCTGCTACCTAACAAAATGCTTTTGCCTTTTTGTCTTTCCTAATCATTGAAAATTCGTCGTTATACATTAGACAATGAAATCATGTTGTGAAGCAATAAGGGCGCGGGTCGATTAATACAGAAATGGCGCAAAAAACTTTGTTTTGAAGAAGACTAGGTGTAGGGATAGGCACTGAAAACATAAAAGAATATGTTTGCGTATGTATGTGTATGTACAGGGTATGGGGCCCGTAAAAGTTGGAACAAACTTTGGCTGCTGGTAAAATTTTTATTTATAATACGATTTCAATGAAGATTTGTGAGGTTGTTAAGTCAACCTTTCTACGTCGAGGCCACTCATTTAATACACCAACACTCATTTAATTTCTGAAATATTCTTCAGAAAAGGAAGAGGTAACATGGGGTCGCTGCAAAATGAAACCAACGGTGATGGTCTGCTTCTCTTCTTTTCTTAGATCTTAGAATCATATTTGAAGTTTTCTGAGCAGAGTAACAACAAAAAATTAAGACATTTTTTGTTCTTTTACTCAAAAATTAATTAATTAACATCTGATGCAGTTTCGCGAAAAACGTAAGTCAAGTTGCCTTTTGGAATTCACTTCTGTCACATTGTCAAGCAAATTAATCTATTTAACATGGCTCGATTATTACTAGAAGATAAAATTTTAATCTCCAGCAGCTCCACCAGCGTAATTTTGGAACCAGAAGAATATACTTAGTGCATTACTGCAACTTTTCTGAAGGCTCTAAAATTACACTGTGAGCGCGTTTTGTTTAAAATTTATCTTCCAGTGATAATCGAGCCATCTTAAACAGATTAAAATTTGCTTGTCAATGTGACAAAAGTAAATTCCAAGGGCAACTTGACTTACAATTTCAAGTTTCTCGCGAAACATTGCAGATTTTAGTTAAATTAGTTTTTGAGTAAGAGAACAAAAAATGTCTTAATTTTTCGGTGTTACTCCGCTCAGAAAACTTCAAATATGATTCTAAGATAAAGGGGAGCCGCCCATCACCGTTGATATAATTTTGCAGCGACCCTAAACGTCACCTCTCCATTTACTGAAGAATATTTCAAAAACTAAATGAGTGTTGGTACAATAAATGAGTGGCCTCGACGTAGAAAGGTTGAGTTAACAACCTCGCAAAATTTCATTAAAATCGGATAATAAATAAAAATTTTATTAACAGACAAAGTTTGTTCCAATTTTTACGGGCCCACCCTGTACTAGAGGCCTGCACGGGCCGATTTTTAGGGGCCCGGCCCGGCCCGTTACTCAGAAATCACAGCCCGGTATGACCCGATCTGAATTACGTACATATTGTGTCAGGCCCGGCCCGGCCCGGCCCGACTGATATATTGGCCCGGCCCGGCCCGGTAGCTTGTATGTATGCAGAAAAATTAGGCGTTCCTTAAAAGTGTTCACGATATTCATGATAACTTTAGTTTCAGAATCCAGAATATATTTTTTACATTACCATATTTCAAAATCTGAAAGCTGAATCCAGAGTCAAAACTGATTAAAGCGTAACGTAATATAATTTAGGATTTATTGTTGTTATCTAGAAACCTGAAACCTGCCGAGCCGACATCAGTAAATGCAACGCTGCGAAATCTCAGATCGACGTTTTTGATCAACAATTTGCCGTTTAAATGATCGTATATTTTAACCAAATATATTATTTTGAAAACGAGATTTGATTCGAATAATTTTCAATCGCAATAATTTTGGGCCCGGACCGGCCCGTTTCGATTCGTATGCAGGCCCGGCCCGGCCCATATCCACGATATTAATCGACAATATTAGACCCGGCCCGACCCGGCCCGTATGCGGGCCCGGGCCGGGCCGGGCTTTTTCCGGGCCGGCCCGGCCCGTGCAGGCCTCTACCCTGTACATAGCAAATCATTCGTAAATGTTAAAACATATCCGCGGAAAAATTTGAGTCACTTGCGTATGATACAAAAACTTCTCTTGAAAATCAAGCAATTCGATTCTCGTCCGCTTATTTTGCTGACATTTATTCCCTAAATCGGTAAATACAAATTATAGCTGATTTAAGAATAAATATTTTCAATTCTCAAAAAGCAAATCAAAGAATTATTATCGACCTATTCAATTCCAAAGAAAAAAGGAAGTATAGTACCTGCCTGAGTTGAGAATTACCTACGGAACATGATTGCAAAATTAATAAAGGAAGCGAAGGAAAATAATAGTAATATTCTGACGGCTTAGTAGTAGTTTAAGTACCCTTTAAAGGAATCAAGAACCAACTGAACTTTAAAACGTAATATTTTCGAAAAATAGTGTGTTTCCCGCGTGCATCAGTCTCTGGCTCTCTGGGCAACAGTAGGTACTCGTTAATCTGGCCCTGCGATTATTAGTAATAATAATAATTCTTTCATTACGTGTTGTAGGTACACGTAATTTTTTTGTGAATACTATACGAGAAAAAGTGAAAAAAAGAATTTTTCTGTATTATCTGTAAGAATTTCTTTGATGATGATTACTTATTGCCAAAGGGGTAAGTACTAAGTTTAATTGAATTTTTAGAAACAAAATTTGAACACTTTTCATGTGCTGATAAAACAAATGGTGGTCATCTTTCAAATTTATAGAGGACATGCCCAAAAGGCGCTTGTTATTGGTTGTTTACCACCAAAATTAAGTAAATTTTCCTACTAAACGTTTTCAAAGATTTTTCAAAATTTTATGATTTAATGACAAAAGGGCAATAAGTTTGAGAACGTTTTTGGAAACGACATTTGAAGACATTTCATGTGCTGATAAAGAAAATGGGAGTTTATTAGCCAAATTTCAAAGTTGATTTACCAAAATGGCACTTTCCATTGGTTGATCGATCCGGTAGTTTGGGGTGTAGCGTGTTATTTAATGTTTCTTCGAAATATAGAATTTTTTGATTTTGGGCCAAAGATGTGCTAAGTGTGAATACATTTCTAGATACAGAATTTGAAGACCTTTCATGTGCTGATAAGAAAAATTGGTGTTCACAATCAAATTTCATAGCTGATGCGCCAAAAATGCACTTGGCGTTTGCGGTTGACTGAGCTCACCAGAAGGCCAACGCTAAAACCCATTCCAAATTTCATTAAAATCGGTTCAGCAGTTTTCGAGAAATCTTGCTCACATACGTACGCACTCGCAGACATTTTTTAAAAACCACTTTTTCGTGATCCTGCATGATGGGAGCTTGAAACGTAAAGATCTGGTGTTATCTCAATTTCGAATTTTTGAGTGATTGCAGTAATCTCCCATTTTTATATTTTTTGTGGGGAGGTTAATTAATGGAATAGTTTAAAAAAGTAATTTCGTCAATTAAGTTATAGTCAAATCAGCAAAACTTCCGTTGCACGTCATCAATAAACGCCTACGACCTACGATTTGCACAATTATCTTGAGAAGCTCTCGGAGGAGCCTCATTTATTCTCAGCAATTTGATACCTAAAAACTTAAATGAATCAATAGAACTGCCGAGATTAAGTGAGGCTCCTCAGATAAATTTGCAAATCGAAAATGCTATTGATGACGTGCAACGGAAGTTTTGTTGAAAATATTATGCCTACTTTCATCACGATTTTTCTTTTTGAAAAATTGTTGGTTTTGATGATGTCTATTTGTCAAATGAGGGCTAATAAAACAACAAACAAAAATTGACAGTTATAATTTGAACTCAACTGTCTAAACAAAAAATCACTAAACTTACATCATTTGAGGTAGCGTTTTTTTCCTCTAGGTATAGGAAAAGTAAAAATGATATTGTGATTTTTATGGTAATACTGTACTGACCAGTGAATATTTAAAGAAAATTTACAAAAATGACACCTGGCTGACAGTTTTAAAACAAACAATTACCACAATTTTTATTTTTAATGATTTGTAATTATTTTGAAATATTTAGTTAAATTATGCCGTAGTGAGACTGGCTGGGAAAAAATAGTATTCATACCTTGGTAAAAAAAGTGCTCTTGCAGCTCTTGCCCGCGGTCTACAAGAACAGATCACTTTCTTACCTTGTTTTGAAATATACTATTCTTGTTCTTGGTAATGTATAAAAGTTAATTAATTTAAACGCGTGCATGTCACCAACTCTCTAGACAGAAAATCACTAAATATAAAGATTAAAACGGTTACAGCCCCAAGTTATTTGGAGGTTTCCTTATATGGCGTCAGAACTTGAGTTGCTTCAAACAGCCAAACCCAAGACGCAGGTTATTTATCATAATTTTTAATGTTGCGATTACTCCAGCGACAATTAATTCCCTGCTCCTTAAATCATGATAAAGCACCAACACACATGTCTTTAATCAGTCAGTCACAGTCTATGCATGCCATGAAGGGGAGTCAAGCGGTAAAGGCTTGATAGGTAAACAAAGCTGGAACAATCAAACAAGAGCTTCAAATCCATCTCTCAGTCATCAGACATAATAGCTAGGTGTTTTTACGCGCCTGGCCAAGACAGCTTCAGATTGAATGCGCCCCCTTTATTCCCTCTTGCCACCCTCGCAACGAACTCTTTCAAGTTATGATTTCAAAGAGCCTAGTTTGTTGTTTTAAGGCATTAACATGACGAGTTTCGAAACGCAACTGGACCTAAAGTCCATTAGGGAAAATCTCCATTTTGTAGAGGCACAGTCTAAGGGGTGGCGTCTTCTTGATGGATTAATCCAACCCTAATGAGTGTAAGAGCGATAAGTCTCGCATGTGAATGCTCCGAAGTCAGCAGCAATCGCTAATTAGATGAATAGTAGCTCACAATGCCTAACCTACTTGACTGGCATATCGTGCGGTTTGTTGTATAACCACTTGCACTTATTCCTGCTAAATCTCTGCTGCTGTGCTCGACTTGCTTACTCTACTATTAAGATTAATGAGACGAATTTCTACGCGGCTCGTGTTTACGCCCATATTATCGGAAAGGGGATTTTTACAACGTTCGAAGAATTAATTGCGAATATGCAATTCACGTTGTGGCCATTATTAGAAAATGCTAATCTTAGGCAAAACACTTGCACAATGAACAAGACCGGATAGTTGTTCTCAGAAAGTCGTACCAGAGGAAATCCCATCAGTGGTCCAAGTTGTAAAAAAAACTAGGATTTCAGGCTTTCCACTGACTAAATTTACAACCTGTATAATCGATGACAAGGTTTTTAAATCCAGTTTATTATAGGAATAAAATTAGTGACAGGGCTACGCGCGCTGCGCCGCTTCCAGGAGAGTTTAATTCTAATGTGTCTGCCAGAGGCATCATGGGCTTGATCTTCGCTACAATTAATGCAATTAGAGATTATTCAAATATACCTAGCATATGATTTGAAATAGATTATACCAGTGCCTTTAAACGCTTGCGCAAATTGTAAGTTCTATTTATTTAATTTCCACACAGCAATACATATTCCTATTAAAAATGGTGGATGCGCCGGGATAGCGAACGGAGCTTGCGATGGATCCTCACCAGACAAACGAAGGTATGTCGATAAATTATTACAGCTTTTACTTTTAGTAACGAAACATAAAAATGTTAAGGCACTATGGTGGTAGGTAAATCGCTCGTTCGTCCGTGTGGCATAACTTGAAAATTTTAAATCATAATATCAAGTCGAAAATGGTTATCTTAAAAAACTTGAGGGTACTATTTTTGGGTCAAATACGACCACGGGGGTAGGACCTAAGAAACGTGAGAGACCGAAAAGAATAATTGAAAGGTCCCATTATATAATTTTTCAGGATGCGACGAAAACGTATCGTGCTGACTTGAGCACTAAATGGGTTTTGAAATTTACACACGCATTCTTTGCCCCTCTTTTCGTCTGTTTGGTACAAATTGTTCTATAGGACGATGCAGAGATATTTACTGGGCATACTTGCCTGAATAACTCATTTTCGCAAAAAAGTGGACATAGCCAGTTTTAGCATTGGACCCTCGAATTGCACAGTTAGTGAGAGAAAACTACAAAATACACATCACATTATGTATGTAAGAGCTCGTTTGTTGCCGCCTAAATGGATTGAAATTGCTCCAAATGATTAAGAATTAATGTTTTATCAAGACAGGTACAGTGCGTTCGCGAGACTTAGCCCCATCGTAGCCTGTTATAATACACCTACGTTTTGAAAGCCATCTCTCTCCAGCGTTGTTGCACGTAGACCGAGAAAGTTTGAGCGTAACGCTCTGATCGTGTCGTGCGCTATGTCTCACTCTGACTCGTTTATCTGAGGAAGAAAGTAAACTGAACGTTCGACGTTCGTTGAAGCGTCACTGAGGACCGGTTGATCTCTCCACCACACAATGTACGACGACGGTTGATTTTTGTACGCGCTCTTACTGGCTTCGCTAACATTGGTGGAAATACCAAGCATCGCTTATTACAGACGTCGGTCACATCGTTGATAACTGCAGCCTCTAGCTCATGGGGCTAAGTCTCGCGAACGCACTGTACCTCTTGTCTTGGTTTCAAAATTTGGTAAAAAAAAAAGTTCGTTCTTGTCTTGACGTTTTCTCGACGACTTATTTCTTGTCTAGACGTCAAGAAATCTTGAAATTTCTTGATCTTGATGACAATACTTGTTCACTCTTTTTTCATAGTCACGCACCAACTAGGCAATAAATTCCCACATATTTTGACAGGGGTATACAATTGAATGCAGGTAAAGGCAATAAAACCCTTAATACAATTCTAGCCAAGACTTTCGTGGATAGCAGTTTCGAAATAAAATATAACTGTCACTTTTGAGCCCTTTATTTACCTACTCATGAAAATAAATAGGTATATAAAAATACACTGAGTCATCCCTCGTTATTGCCTAGAGTAGTAATAGGTATAGGTTAGAGCAAACTGAAATAATTAGGCGTTAAATGACATAGGTTATATAAATCATATAAATGTAAAATAATCGTATTTTAAGCAGGCAAACCGACTTCCCTAGTTGAAATGTTCCCATGGTCACTCAAAGAAAATACACCCATGAGTACATGACCATGGGCATAGGCACATTTTGGACACCCATGGGCACGTACCTATGGGGATATAACCAAGAATCCCATGGTCATGAGCCCTTGGGCACCTTTGGGTATATCCCCATAGTCACGTGCCCATCCATGGGCACATGTTGGACACCCATGGGCACGTACCTATGGGGACATAACCAAGAATCCCATGGTCATGAGCCCTTGGGCACCTTTGGGTATATCCCCATAGTCACGTGCCCATCCATGGGCACATTTTGGACACCCATGGGCACGTACCTATGGGGATATAACCCAAAGGTGCCCAAGGGCTCATGACCATGGGATTCTTGGTTATATCCCCATAGGTACGTGCCCATGGGTGTCCAAAATGTGCCCATGGATGGGCACGAGATATATTTGGGTACATCCCCATAGGCAAGTACCCATGGGTGTGCAGAATCTGCCCATGGTCACCTGTCCAAGAGAATATGCCCAAAAATACCTGTGGGAACGTGACCATGAGTGCCCAAATTTTGCCAGGGGTGGAGGAATGGTCATCTACTCATGGGTGTCCTATTTCTTTTGCCGATGTCGACGAATACCTCCAGATGGTATGAACGTACTCACAAGTGCAGATTGTTTTATTGGTATTTGATAGTATATCGATCATGGAATAATTTCTGCTGCCAGGATGTAACTTCTCAGAATCTGAAATTATGTGGTAATGAAAAATTCCTATAAAGTGAAAATTCAAGACATATCCCCAGCTAAAGTCAACTTTAAAGGCGGTTTGATAACTAATCGGCAGTAGTTATTTTCAAATATTGCTAAGCCAAAATATGTTTAAAGGAAACTTTAATTTTGAAGATGAAACAACGGAATACTTTTAATAATCAATTCAGTAACTTTGGGCCGATTTCATAATCAAATATCAAGTGTCCTTGCCTCTAGTACCATTTCAAAACAGCTGCTCCCGATTTGTCACTTTTAAAGGACCTTTAACGTTTATTATGAAATCGGCCCTTAAAGTAGTCTTTACCAGTTATTAACATTTCAGAAGTATATTCCCATAACATTTCATTTAGCACGTTCACATCAAAAATGTTTCTTAAGTTGTTTCAGAAGTGCCCCAAAAAATTAAACACTTTTTCCCAGGTCCAATTATTGGTGTAATCCGCATGACCCCCTATATTTGTTTCCCAAGACGGTACTTTCTAAAAAGACATTCAAGCTAAATTTATTAAGCGAAAAGAGGGGAACAAGAGGAGAATTCAAGAGAAAATACATCCGACTTCTTAAACATAACCTCACACATGCTTACCTTAATCTTCCTCAATATTGGCACTCCCTTTGAAAAATTCTACCTTTCTAACTATTTCCACCATTTCCACGCACGTTTACATCAAGTTTCCACTCGTTTTCCGTTAAAATCACATTAAATATAATAATATAAAACAGAAACACTGAATCACTGGATGTCTCGCGTTGGTCACCATGGTCACGGCACTTAACAAGCGTTGGTTGTTCTGACCACGTGACACTCCTGCTTACTCGGCGGCTATTTTAAAACGACGAATGCCGGAATTCAGTTATGAACGATTATAAAACGTTAAATGTGGTATTCTTATTCATGTTTATTATTGGCAGAAATTGGTGTCTAGGATCTACGGGGTTGAACTATTGGCGTTACCCCCGGCATTAACTAGTGTAGGTACTTTTTTCCAATAAAGGTCATGTTCCATGTGCGATTATTCGCATATCTTTTTAAGATAGGTATATCGCGATTTCTAGGGTATTCCACTAGATATTGACGGATTTCACTAAAGAATTCAAGAAAACTCCCCAAAAATCGCGATATCTCCCAGAAAAGGTGCGATATATCGCACATGGAATATAACCTTTATACATAATAAGTACCTACACTGTGTCGTTTTAGATGGGCACCGTGTCATATTTTGGTTACTTTTAGAGGGGGGATATAGATTTTTGTACTGCTGATGTAGACCCTTTATGAGATGCATCTTTTGAGGTGCACTCGAGTGCAAGTGAATGTTGACGATTTGTCAAAACGAGTAGGTATGCAATGGCGAATGGAAATACATTGGAATCGTTTACTAATTTTGACAAATCGTTGACACTCACTTGCACTCGAGTGTAGATATCTGACCTTATTCTCAATTGGTCAACTCCTACTGAGGCAACCTCGTGTATAGGACCATTATATTTTTCAATATTTTAATTACGTCGCGATCAAGATATCGAAAAAATTTATTGGAATAAAATGTTGCAATCCGATTTTGACTTCCTTTGCCGAATTTTAATTACAAATTAGAATTTTGAATTCTCTAAAAGAATTTTTCGATTTTGTCCAGTTACGCTGAAGATATCGAAAAAAATATTTAAGTAAAAGTTGTTCAGTAGTCAACTTTGACCTCATGTAACCGCTTTAAATCAAAATCAGCAATTCAAGTTTTTGTAAATTGAGACGTTTCCTGATTTTTCTAAAATTAAAGAAGCGAATTCTGAATTGGAACTTGGCATATGTGGTCAATACATGATTGTAAACGATTTATTCTTATGAACTTTTTCGATATCTTGATCACGAAGCAAAATATATGCATAAGATAGGTAATCTTAGAAAACTATTGCAAATTATGGTGGGCTTAATATTATATATCCAAATATGGTTACGATTCATAAGGGGACTTGCAGTGCACATTATGTTCATGTACCATGAGTACCCAAGAGGTGAGTTTGTGGGTCATGGGTACGTTCCCAAAACTTCGACCTCACCTTGGTCACATACCCAGTATGTGCACATTTCGAACCCATGTGCCTATGGGCACATTGTAGGTGCTCATGGGTCCATCAAAGCTACCATGGGTATATAATCTTGGCCATCGGCATATTCCCAAAATGTTTGATCATATCCCCATCGTAACCATGGTCACTCTTGGAAACTTTTCAACTAGGGTTAGGATGGAATTCTAATTGATGCCGTAAAATACAGGGTGTTTTGCAACCGCGTGTAAGTTTTTTAACATTAGATTGTCCGTCAAAAATGGTGAAGATTGGCACAAAATTGTTTAGGTCGAAGTCGTTTCCTAAGGAAGTTAGGGCTTTACCATAGGGAGCAGTTTTTCTTATTTGGAAATCTCTAAAACCACTCATTAAATAGAAAAATACCAAGAATAGTAAAAGTTGCAGTTTAAGCTGCTCTTTACAACAGACACCACCAGTTTTAAAATGCGTGACCTTGAAAAATTTTCCAGTTACCTCAGCTACGGATATCTCTAAAACCACACATTAAATCAAAAAATACCAAGTGTAGTAAAAGTTGCAGCTTGAATTGCCCTTTCTAACGGACACCACCATTTTTAGAACACCTGACCTTCAAACATTTTCCGGAAGAAAAATGTCAAAGGTGTCTCCGTTTTCTGGTGATCCCGTGATCATAATCCAACGAAATTCCGCATGTAGATGTATATTCACTGGCTACTAGTGTCCACCAAATTTCATTCAAATCCGTTAATCCGTTCCTGAGATAACTAAGATAAACTGCTCCCGATGGCTGACTTTAAAGCCCTATAACTTCCTTAGGAGACGACTTCGACCTAAACAATTTTGTGCCAATCGTTACCATTTTCGATGGGCAATCTGAGGTTAAAAAACTTACACTCGGTTGCAAAACACCCTGTATACGTTACCATAAAGAAGTTAGGCGCGTAACTTTAAGATGTCGCTGGCGGTTAAAAAAAATTTAATTTTACTCGTCATAATTAAAGAAATCTACTTTTTTTTACCGCCAGCGACATCTTAAAGTCACGCGCCTAACTTCTTTATGGTAACGTAAATTTTACGGCATCAATTAGAATTTCAGCATTAGGATTTCCCTTAATTCTCCCCCAGTTTGGTTTTATCGAACATGTCCACCCAGAATGCCGTTAACTGCAATATATTACCGTATATAGGTCGCATCCTGTTCTTCTAAACGAATTCTTTATAAAAAATTGGTGTTCTAGTAAAAGCCTTTGCTCGAATTAAAGCCACTCCAAAGCTGGAAGACAAGGGGTTAAATTATAATGTAATTTTGTAGATTAGATAGAGAGGTAAAACTGATTGTTATAGCCTCCAAAAGGAGCCACAAAGCAGGATTCAAACAGAACCATAATTTGGAAAGTAAATTAAGAAAAGTAGAAATCAAAATAAAAGTAGGAATACCAATCTCGATCACTTCAGAAGAAACCTCGGAAGAAACTGACGTAAACAAAATTAAGTAAAAAAACCAGTCAACCACAAATCAGAATCACTTAATAAACAGAAATGAGAAGTGATAAAGTAAATATTTTCAGATATTTTCTATAATTATTATGACAAGCAAAAAGACTCAACATTTAATTCTGAAGTTAACGCTAACCCCATTACGATTCCATAGGAACAATTGACGTCAATAAGACTAGTCCGGGAAAGTGAAATTTCACCGGAATATTCTCGAAATAGACATTTCATCGATTTCTTCGATATTTTTGAAAATCTAGGGTGGTCGTGACTGCATTTCCGGTCAAGTATGATACATGTTTCTAACTCAAAAAAAAATCGTACATTCCGGATCCGTTGAGAAAAAGGGGTCATTCCATTTGAAAAAACAAAGTGAAGGTCAGTTCCGGTTAAACCGGAAGTGGAAAAAATTCCGTCAATATACGCCTCCGTGCGGGATTAACCAGCTTTTATTTCAATTCAATATCTTTATTGCATCCAAAGATATTCAAGGTGGGAAGTTTTAAAAATAACACCCTGTATGCTGGGGGGGTATATACATACCATGAGATCATCAAGATTTATACTTATAGTGGGCCACGAATCCATGATCTTTATTCTTTGGTTAGTAACTCAACGCAATGAAACTGGCTTGCTCTAATAATTATTATTATAAATCTAGATGAACTTATGGTACCTATAAAAAGAATTTGAATAGTATAACATACAAAGCGCAAAATAAGTATGAGTAGCTACTAGCTAGCTACAGATTTTAAAAAATTGTCTTCAGCCGAAATTGTCGAGGTATTTACTAAAATTTAAACAAAATCACAATCGTTTCTATAACATGAATGAAAGTAACTAAATTACGCCAAGAGTAACCAAAATACTGTATCTAGTTACTTACAGAAGTATTTAGTTACTTTTTAAAAGTATCTAGATACCAAAAGTAACTAAGCTACTTCAAATGTAACTGAGATACTATATCTAGTTACTTTTCATAAGTATAACTTGTAACTAAGTTCTTTTTTCAGTAAAGTATCTAGTTACTTCATTAACTTAAGTAACTTGAAAAGTATCTAGTTACTATTTCAAAGTAACTTTCCCAGCTCTGAATTTCAGTAAATTCGAATACAGTACATTTTTGTCTCTAACATGAAAACGGTTCGCTAAATTCTCAAACTACTTTTTCAAGAGCTTTCATTTGATGTATGACTCGAGGTATGTTGCCATTTAAAATTTTAACATTGATTGGGGTGGGGGTGAAATGCGCAAACTGAACAAGGTCAAGACTATGGCGAAACATGTCCCCCTCAATGCCAAGGAATCTGTCGAAAACCGCAAGTCGATATCTTATTCCGTTCAAAAGTTATTACGACTGGATCGTCTTGAATGGGCCAATCGGTATATATCAGAACGACCGCACGAAGAGTCGACGACACTGGACGAGACTGCTTTTTGAAGTATGCAAAATTCCCTATATTTTTACGCAGTGTAGCCATTTAGCGGCAAATCATTTATATGACCACCCGATACGTATATCATTGGCACGTCTTCTCTTAGGAAAACGTTTCACTAAATCTGCTGGATTGTATAAAACATTTAATCCTAAAGTCCCGTCGCATATTAACGAAAGTGGGGGTTGTGTGTCTCAGGCTTTTTTTCTGTTGGTCTGTAAACGGGATTTCAGTTCCTTCAAAATTCCTGTCATGGACAATAATTGACAACAAAGACCCTTTTCAATCTCCATTGTTACTGTTTATTGACACTGACAGTGAGTGACGGGAGTTCTGACGGATGTGAAATCCCGTTTACAAACCAACAGAAAAAAAGCCTGAGACACACTACCCCCGCTTTCGTTAATATGCGACGGGACTTTAAATTAAAGTTAATCCCGCTCAAAAATTCTGTAGCAACAAATTGTTAACAACAATTGTTTCTATGGCATGGTAAGGGGCTTAGCGTTAAGTCCAGATTAAATGTTTTGTACAACCCGCCCTAAACGCATGTAAATCTCACGTGCTGCGCGTGAGATAAAAATTTCGGCTAAGACAAGACGCACCTCACGTTTGCACGATGATACTTTTTTAGGAGAAGAAAGTGTCGTGAGATTTCATGATATTTTTGTAGTTGTACTATATCTCATGTATTTCACTGCTATTTCCGCTTTGAAACTTCAATTGTTGCTGAAATTCTTGTCTAACGAAACCAAAATCTCAAAATCTTACCGTGGACGCTCACCTTTAGAGAAAAGTTTCACTAAATCACACGTGCTGCGTGTGAGATAAAAATTTCGGCGGAGACAAAGCGAAAGGCGAGTGCCACGTTTACACGATTAAACTTCTTCAGGAGAGCAAAGTGTCGTTTCATGATAATTTTTGTGCCATTTCATGCGCCTTACAACTATTTTCACTTTGAAACCTCAAAATTGGAGGTTACTGCAATCACTAAAATTTTTGAATTCCAGATCTATACGTTTTGAGGTATCCGGGACACAAAATATAATATTAGAAAACACGTTTCATAAGGCCAATTATTATCGCACAAGGATGTTTGGACAACGAGGGCGAAAAGCCCGAGTTTTACAAAATACGAGTGCGATAAAAGATTAATGAAACATGGTTTTTATACAATTTTTTCTATTTCGGATACCCAACATGTTAATATTTTCAAGAAAAATTCAGAATGTTATTTTCAAAGACAGCCTTGTCAGTTAATTCGATTGTTAAACACTATTGTGCCTAGGTTACGATGTAGACAAAAACCGTGCTCTAGAGCACATTAGAGAACGCGTTTGGGTGCTATAAAGTGTTCATTAGGAAACCGAAATAAAAAAACTGTTTTTTTAAATATGTCATTTTTGACGTTACCTACCATAAGAAGGGCCATCAAATTCTGCTTCTAAATATTTATTCACTCTTATTGCCTTTTTGACAGACTCAAATATTCGAGATTTTTAACGTACAATAAAAACGCGATACAGCCAAAACCTCTGGACCGATTTGGCTGAAATTTTGCTACCCGTTTTGGCACATCAAATTTCAAATTTAAAGTTATACTCTCATTTAACCATCAAAAACAACTTTTTGAAAAATTTATTTTCACCATCAGAAAGTTCTTCGAGGCTTCAAATTCTGGTTTTATTTAGGACAGAATTAATTCGCATTTAGCCCCTTTGGGTAAAAAAAAAATATTTTCTATTTAGATGTAATTAGTAAATTTTCACCCTCTAAAAATCGTTCCTTCACAATTTTTCAAGTAAATTGTAAAAGCAGGTTACTCACAATTCAATTTTTGCCACATCTCATGCGAGTTCAGAGGCACTACCACTAGGCACAATCACAAATTGCTATACATAGTTTGCACACAGTATCATCAATAAATCTCGACGACTTAGCATTTGCAATTTGCGGCAATAAATTTCCACATTGATGTAGATGAATATCCTCTGTAGGTATATAGTTTGTAATAAATCAGAGGAATGACATTTTTATAGTATTTTTAATTTTATGTCTTTATGAAGTAAAAATTTTATAGGAACGTTAAATGCAACTATATTAATTTCAATAAAACTTCCGTTGCACGTCATCAATAAACGTCTTCGATTTGCACATTTATCTGAGGAGCCCTCGGAGGAGCCTCACTTAATCTCAGCATTTTGTTTGGTAAACATTCAAATGGACCAATAGAACTGCTGAGATTAAGTGAGGCTCCTCAGTTAAATGTGCAAATCGAAAACTCTTTATAGGGTTTTAGAATGTGGGTGTCAATGTCACGTCTACTAAAGACTTTAAATGTATTTTAGTAGGTCGGAGGTAGGTACTTAGGTATATTAGAATTTTCTTGTATAGTAGGCTTGGGTTTTATGTATAAATATAGGTATTTACCTACAGTCATCAGTTGTAGTTTTTTTTAAGAACGTATACCTAAGAATTTATTTTTGTACGTCAACACACGATGTATTTGTTTAAATATGTTGCGATGCCTTCTTCGCAAATATTTTCTCTTTTTTCACAAGCAATTAAGTGCAAATTGCCACTGGCGTTAATAAACCTTATTATTAGGTAATATTAATGTTTACTATAAACAAAATAAATTCATTAATTCATTAATTCTCAAGAACTGCACGTTTACTGCTCAGCTTTAAAACAACGACATACATAACAGTGTACGAGCGGTATTTTCGTGTACATAAACTTTAACTCCAAATAAATTATTTAGAAATAAACCGAGCTAAACAAAATTTAAATCTGTACAAAAACAAAGTGTCACAATAACCTAGCACTGATATACTTCCATTATGTAAACCTGCGGACGCTCGTTAAATTGATAATTTATTAACTTTTATTAGTAAGTGACGCAAATTAGATATTTTTGATATTATTGATGGTGTTTTTACGCTTACATATGCAACCAAAATATCAATAGTGTTTGATAGGTGAGCACAACTACCTGAGCGGCCCCCTATTTATTTTTCGCTCTGGATCGTTTCACTATCCCCAACATGATGATGAGGGTTGGAACCACGGCGCAGCTATCGCCACCTATCGGAGGGTAGTTAACAGAAGACTGCTGTAATTGCGCTGTTCGGGGTTGCATATAGTTGGAGAGTTAAGCTGCGAAGTTTCTTATTTCCGGTGCATTAAAAGCAATCGCATTCCAAAGAATGAATGGGTGACATCTAAGCGGGTAATTAGCGTCTTTTTCATGTTCTAACTATTCTAATCGGTAAATTAACTGTTTTTAATGAGCCTTAAATCCAGAAATAATCTTGCTCGTATGAAATGAAAGACAAAATTGAATATTGTAATAGATTTAATTTAATACACACTGAAATGGGAGTTCAGTATAGGAACACGATAATATTAAGTAGAGTGCAGCCCATACGAACACCGTAGTGCTACAGCCATATCGTTGAAATAAATAATAAAAATATTCGAAATAACATATTATTAACATTAATAGTTACAGATACATTGATTTGAACGCAGCCCGTCGCCGCAAATGCTATATAGAACAAACCCTGGTCCACTGTTATTACTAGTATTGCATTACAAAATCAAACCAGAATTGCGGTTTGTCCTCATGGAAAATGCAGATATGCTCCTATAGATTAATCTGACCCTGAATAAAATCTATAAGACCCTGTTGTGTGTACAGGGAGAATTTTTCGTTTTTTTTCTAACACCAACATTAAAGAGTAACTTTCAAAAACATGTATCTATACATAATACTATACATTACATGGAAATAATTTACTGGGAAACAGTTTTGTACAATACATTGGTAGAACACGGCGCAAATACTGTTTATGTACAGTCGAGGCTAGTGGCCAGAAGTGATATGATCGGGAATGTACAGTGGGTCCGAGACGCGGCGAAATTCCGGCGCTATCCTGGACCCTCAGTCTCAAACAACAAACCTATCTACTAATTATTACAAATATACATTGATCAATAATAATAAACTCAATAATCAATAAGAAAGTTAAACATTGCTTTGGTATCGGTTACATCGAACAAGGGACGAAAAAACTTGGTTTGGCAGAATCG
The DNA here is from genome assembly GCA_963924575.1 of Pycnomerus fuliginosus. Classification (NCBI taxonomy): domain Eukaryota; kingdom Metazoa; phylum Arthropoda; class Insecta; order Coleoptera; family Zopheridae; genus Pycnomerus; species Pycnomerus fuliginosus. The sequence goes on from OZ004622.1 coordinate 20,650,370, forward strand.
GCGGGGGTTCCCCCGCCGATTTTACTAAAACGTTTTTCGTCTACAATTTTAAAATTATTAATAAACGAGCCTCAAGTGTCTTTCACACATCACAAATTTACTAAAAGTTCGTGGACTAGTTAGTACGTAAGACTGGGAGGCGGTGGTGGCAATCTCATACCGCCCCATGGAAAGAGTCATGTTGCCTCTTTGGACGCAATACTCGCCGAAGAATCTTCGTCTCCTGACAGCATCGGCATCGTGGACAGCAAATGACCCTTGCCCTGGTTGACCACGCATTTTCGCATGTGCTTTTCCAAGGTCGACGGCACGGAGAAGGGCATCTCGCAGAATCTACAGCGATAAACATCTTTCCCGATCCTGCCGTGCGTCTTCATGTGTCTCGTTAATTTCGAACTTTGCGCGCAAGCGTAGGAGCACAACTCACACTTGTAAGGCTTTTCTCCGGTGTGCGATCGACGATGCACCGTCAAATTCGAACAGTTTTTAAACACTTTACCGCAATACTCACAAGTGTCATTACGTCTACTTTCTTTTTTTATCAAGTTGTTGGGGAGGAGCGCACTGGGCCCGGGCAACCCTTTGTGTTCTCGTGGCAAACCCGACAGCCACCAGTCGTTTCTTTCAAGGTCCAGTTTTAATCGTTTTGACGCCTCGTAGGAATCATTGAAGGGAGGAAATAAGGGTAGGGGTTGAGGCGGAGGGCCTGGCAGTAAGTTCTTCGCGAATTGATTATTCAAAGTGGTGCTGTTGTTGTTATCGCGATCTTTACTGGCCAGTTGTAGCTTTAGAGCGGAGTTTGATTCTTGCAACGCCTGCTTGTAGGCTTCACTATATTGGGCTATGTTGCTAAGCCCAAATTTATCCATCAGTTCTCCTACTAGCGAAGCGGATTGGTTGGATTCTTTCGATTGCATTTGCGAGGGAATACTCAAATCCTCGGCTTCTTCCTCATCAAGTTCTTCTTCTTCGTCTTCTTCTTCTTCAAGTTCATCTTCGTCTTCGCTATCATCTCCGTCCAGAGTCTCCACAGAGCCAGCATTACTAGTGCGATCTTCAGGGGTTCGATGTATCTTCATATGGCGTTTCAGTTTTGAGCTCTGAGAGCAGGCGTGATCACAAACCGTGCATTTGTAGGGTAACTCCCCGGTGTGAGTTCTGCGATGAACTTCCAAGTTGTTCTGATATCGGAACTTCTTTCCGCAATAGTCGCACTGGATAGCTTCTGCGGAGTTGGTATTTCTGGGAGATAAGGGTTTGCAAGGTGGAGTTGACGAGGATTTAGGGGTTGTGGTTAAGTGGGGGTCGTCTTTGGCAGGGGGTGAAGTACTGGTAGCTCTGCTACCACTACTGGTGCTGTTATTGTTGTTGTTGTTATTGCTGTGGCTGCTGCTACCGCTGGTGTTGTTGGGGATGGTGGTAGGCGGCAGCTGCGAAGGCGAGGGACTTGCGAAAGGCGGTGAGTGCTTCCGTGGAGACGGCGAACTCGCCTGTGCCGCTCCCGGGCTGGTAGTACCAGCGAGTTGCCTCAACCGCTGCGAGTAAAAATCCAGTTGAGGTTCAAGGGATAGTGGTTGCGGGGTGCTGCGTTCCCTCGGCGTGACACTACTAGCCGAGGGCGCTCGCTCCGCCGGTGACGGAAAACTCGCGTGGGGTGGAGGTACACCTTGGGCGGCGACAGCAGCCGCCGCCGCCGCCGCCAAGTTAAGCCCGTGGTGTCTAAATTGTTCGCTAACTAATTGATCGATGCGATAATGGTGCTCCGGTCTGGAGAAGAGAGGAGCGGGAGGAACTGGACCGTGATTTAATGGTGGTAGGGGTAATCGAAGAAGGCCACCGACGCCGAAAGGATTGTGTAAATCCGGGGGTGGGAGGAGGTGGTGACGCATACTCGGGGGTGGCGCAGGGCCCCCCGAGGAACATCCCGAGGAACTGCTGCTGGCACTGCTCGAGCTGTGGTTGTTGATGTTGCTGCTTTTGCTGCTCGGGGAGCTTTCGATGTAAATTTTGATGCCGTGAGAGTGCTGGACGTGCTGCACCAACCTCCACGCAGAGTGCAAGCGGGCTTTGCAGGTGCTGCACACGTAGTTGCTGGGTTCTGGAAAAAAATTAAAACATTTAACTACATATTCCTTAATGGGGAAATTGATTCGTGATGGGGACACTCGAGAGTGTAATTAATAATAATAATATTTACAGTAACACATGCTTGAGGTAATTAAAACTAATGGTTAAGAAATTATGTAATTAAACTGTTGTTTTCTATAATTGCGAAAAAAGCGGCCTTTGACTACTCTTTGCGATAATAATGGGTATCTTCTAAGCGCAAGTTGTTAAAGGTGCCCGTTCCCATGTAACAATTTAAGTTTCAAGTGTTTTAATATACAAGGAGGAGTTCTTATGTAGAGGTAAACTGCTTTAAAGTAAAATTTATAAAAACAATCTTATGCAATTTTTAAAACCTTTTTATCTTAATTGCTTAACTGCTGCATTCTCAGTCCATAAAATTTTATAAAATCTTTATGCCTTTAAGACCTAGCCACTTTAAATAAATTACTGATAAAAGTAAAACTTTTTGCAAACAACAGAACTCTGTGTAAATACATATCAAGATTTAACTTGTATCCCGTTGCGTCCATATACATAACTACCCTTTTTAGTGCCGTAGCAGAATGCGACACTGTAAAGGGTTGGGCAAATTTTCACTAACATCCAACAAGGGGGATGAAATTTAAGGGTGGAAACTTGAAATCTCTTCAAACAAATGGTGGAATAAAATTACGGGGTTCGATAGATTTCGGTCAACCACTGAAAAAAGTTCTTATAAGTTCTCAACCTAAAAGCAACCCTTCTAACGCTTTGCAAGTCTATAAATAAGTTTTATTTATTTTTTCTGAAATTCTGTTAATTTATTTATGAACAGCCCATGTAAGCAAATACTCAAGAAGGTATGTAACAGTAGAAATAAACTCACCCCTATAAATCACAAAGGGGTGAAATCATAAAGGGTTGAAAACATAAATCTCTAAATCGCCGCAATTTCTCAACGCATTGGATCAGGGTGGCAAAATTGAAAATACAACTTTCTTTAGAGCATATGGGGCTGGTGAAATAAGGGGTTGGAGTTTAGGGGTTGAAACGTTTATGAAGCCCTGGAATTTGACACAGAGACGCAATATCTTTGTGAAACGGTGAGAACTTACACATCTTCAGGAAAAGAGGAGTAAATTTTAGGAAACATTTACAGAAGGGGATGAAACTTAGGGGTGGAAACTCGTATTTTCACTGAATAATGTAGGGTTGAAATTAGTACCATTCGATTGATGGTACAAAAAGGGTCTTAATCATCAATCGTGAAAAGCCACCCTTAAAGGTGCTACAACCCCTAACATGCCGAAACACAGAAATGCGTGAAAAGGTCTTAATCATCAATCGTGAAAAACCACCCTTAAAGGCGCTACAACCCCTAACATGGCGAAACACAAAAATGCGTCAACTCAAAAACTGCTCAACGTATCATGGCTAGATTTCGTGTGTTAATTTACACTTTATATCAAGGCTGAATTTAGTGACACTGCAGACGGATGCGTAAATTTTCATTATGATCTAACAAGGGGGATGAAATTTAAGGGTTGACTCTGGGAAATTTTTCCGGTAAATGGTGGAATAACTTTTTACCTATTCACAATTTCTCAATCCCTTTCGCCCTAAAAAGAATCAAAAAACAAATTTTACGTGCAATTTTCGTGTAATTTTCGCTAGTTCTACTTAACTACAGTTAATTTGCACCCCCCATGACTTTTCATCCCCCTTCACAATTTTTCAACCCAGCGAGCTTTAGTTCTGTAAAATTAGCGCAATGTTATTTTTCTGCGGTAATAAATTTTACTCATTTAGATTATGATGCTTTGCCGTTTTCACTTTTTCGACCCCCTTCGCAATATTTCAACCCCCCAAATGCAAAATTTGCATAATTGAGTTATTTTCGGGTTGTTTTAAAGTCATCAAGTCTTCCTGAATCCTATTTGAAAGTGTTCTATTAGAATTTCCAGAGATTTGTTTACTTAAATAGTTATTTATTTATGACGCTTAAAAGCCCAAAAATATTCTATCTAGTATAGGTACCTATACCTACACCATTTACCACAACATTTATAAAACTAGATATACAACTTCCTTAAGTAATTTGATTATAGAATCAAGTCTTACTTAAGTTATGTATTCTGATAATTTGAAATTAACGGAAGAATTCGCTAGAAATTTAGATCGGATCATCATTCGTTAGAAAGTTACGGCAATGCATTTTCAACACGTGAACTGAAAATCAAATGTTGACACGGCGAAGAGAATTGGAAGTGAGCTGGAAGTGTACTGGAAGTGTACTGGAAGTATGGAATGGAACGAAACCGGAAGAAAACTTTAAAATATCTGAAAGTAACTGGGAGTATAAAATGGAATTAACATAGACGTAAACAGGAAGTGAACCGGAAATGAACTGGAACAGAAATAGGAGAAAATTTGAAGTAAACTGGAAGTAAACTGGAAGAAACGTGTAAGAGAACTGGAAGTAAATGGTGGTGAATTGCAATTGAACTGGAAGTGAACTTAAAGCCAACTGAAAGTTGTAATTTTGTATAATTATTATAATAATTATTGTTCTTACAAATCTAACTTATAAATAATCGTATGGTTTCATTTCTGTATAGAAGAAACCATAGCCACCCGCTATGTATGTTCGGAAGTCAGTAGCAGGTGGGTATTTTTCTTTTACTGCAACTTCTTTAGCTTTTAGTGGCCTTCGTAGGTAGGTACGAGTTTACCACTTTTAATAATACTAAAATAACGAGCTTTGACAGTTGCCAAATACATACACATAGTGTTTTTGAATTAAAGAGAAAAATTTTAAGTGCTTACATGTCCCTTACATTAAACATAAGATGAAAAGTAATAATGATAAAATACGTTTTAATGAATTATGAAGTAAGTATAAAGCTTCGTATGACGTGCGAGTGCAAAATGAATATCTTCATGCGAGTTGTAGACTATGTTTTTGATACTACTACTTATACCACTTGAAAAACGAAAATAAAAACAATTTTGACGTTCAAATTTTGACACTACATCAGCTATTTAATTTTGGGGTTTGTTGACTTTTGTCAATATTGAGATCAATTTTGCTTAGATTGTTTCAGTTAATTGACACTACACAAGACTCTGCCATTACTTTCTTAAAATGTCTATAAATTGCAGGAAAATATTGATACTTATCCACCTACATGAAAAAGAAAAAGAAATGATTAAAAAAAAATTTGCAATTTTGGTGGTTTCCTTGAGTTTGTGAGTAGTAGATACGTTATTTGTAAAAAGTTACCCATGATTCACACCGCTCATATTTTCGTTTCACTTTTCCAAACCATCCTACCTCAGGTTGTAGGACATTAATGCCACTTCGAATTGTGTCAGATTTCTAATAGGACTTTCTTGGGCATAAACCTACTGCCAATAAAAAATCATACTTGTTCAATTAGCAAGTTATTAAAAACATCTAGCCGTGGGCAGAATTACCTATACGACCCAACGAGCGTCACATTCATCGAAGTCTTACACGGACTGAATGGGTGCTAATTCGAGAAACGAACATTAAAATTTATCAGAGCAGCGGTCGGAATATTCTCACCCTCACAATAAGGACGGGGTGAAACTCTTTTAATAAAACAAAGAGATCCCGCCCGAGGGCGTCTGTCAGCGAGTTGTTTCGTATTTATTAAAAAGTAAATCTCAATTTTGATTGATTTACAGCCTATCGATAACATTTGTGACGCTGCGGTGAAATTCATAATCGTGTATTGTGTTTCCCTACTCTAAATTTAATATCGGGGTGAATTTCAGGGTAAAATAAAAATCGGTGTGATTGCGCTGTAAGCGCGCCCCTTGAATTTCGATGAGAGCCCACTGCCATAACGAAAAAATCGATTAAATTTAACCAGTGATAACGATTTGTTAATTCACAATCGACCATTGATGTAATTGATGTGTTTTTACATAAACTCTCTCAAAAAATTAATCCACACCCTTTAAATCCTGTCTGAATTGAGCCTAAAGCCTAAAGAGTAGAGTCATAAACAGTAAAATTTTCGTAAAAACGGATCGTTTTATTGCTAAAAAGCCAGTATACCCTCGAAGAAAATTTTCACTTTGCCTTTCACATTAGGTACTATATCGAAACGCAATAGAATATTTCTCGTGTAACTCATGAATTTATGAGAATGTTGTGCGTGTTTCTTGCTGGTGACGTAAGAGTATAGTATTTTTAATTTCTGGTTTACTAGGAATGGCCGTGTGCATGCTAATGTTACATTGTATGGTTATCCTTACACACGCGCCTTTTCATTTACCATCATTTGAACGTGCTTGCATCTCATTATTTCATGTCAAACTATCCCATTACGACCTTAATTATCGGTTGTAGGTACCTTCAGGTCGTTTGAAAATATGTCAGTCGTATGCAAAGCATCATGTTGGTTATCGTATACGCGAGTCGTAAAAAAGTCTCGGAGAATGTCGCCCGGAGCCGTGTCGCAAACCGGAAGCCGCCACTATTTCCGTTTCCACGACGTCCGGCGTGAGCGGGGCAGCGTTTAAGCGAATCGATTTCGCTAAATTGCGACCGTAAGAACAATGCACCAATCGGCAAAAAGAAGTGATTCTGGTCCGATCACCGTGCCCGTGTCATTAAAATATCACTTCCGTCGTCTCAAGTTTGACCTCGTCAGAGATGTGCTCAGTTATCCGTACTTCCGCATCATTGTCAACACCGGCCACCACCAAAAGGAGCGTCAGTATTGCACTGTCAAGCAGGGGCGGACTGATCCTTCAATATAGTCCAGTTAAATTAGATTTTTTAGGAGAAATAATTTATATATTGTTGAAATTTTGACTACGGACTCCTAATGGCACCTGAAATGAAACGCCGAAAAGTTCCCACCCCCAAGTATGCTCTTCATCCCTTATTTGGCGAAAATGAGCCCCAAACGTGACATGGCGCTAGTTTTTAGCATTTTTCGGCGAAACTATCCATCTGACAAAAAAAATATTCTAATCAAAAACATTCTTTATGAAATTCTGCATTAAAAAAGTCCTTTTGATTATTTTGATTATCCCCACCTAATTCTCGCAAACGACGTCCGAAGTTTGCAAGAATTAGGTGCGGGGATAAGCAAAATGATGGAAAGGACTCTTTAATGCAGAATTTCACGAGGACTATTCCTTATTAGAGTAATTTTTTGTACGTTTGATAGTTTAGCCGAAAACTGCTAAAAACTAGCGCCATGCCCATGTCCACGTCTGCGAGTACGTTTTTGCCAAAAGAGGGAGGTGTTAAGTTCATTTCAGGGCCCATCAGCAGTCCGTAGCAAAAATTTCATAAAGATATAAATATGTTCTACTAAAAAATCTAATTTGACTGTTCTACAACTTCGGACGTCGTTTGCGAGAATTAGGTGGCGATAAGCAAAATAATCAAAAGGACTTTTTTAATGCAAAATTTCATAAGAAATGTTTTGATTAGAATAAAATTTTTGTCAGATGGATAGTTTCGCCGAAAAATGATAAAAACTAGCGCCATGTCACGTTTGGGGGTGGTTTTGGCTAAATAATGGATGAAGCGCACACTTGGGGGGCGGGAACTTTTCGGCTCTTCATTTCAGGTGCCAACAGGAGTCCGTAGCCAAAATTTCAAAAATATATAAATTATCTCTTCTATTCGTCTTTTTTAGATCTAATATGACTGGACTATTAAAGTATCGTTCAAGACTGAGGGCAGTCTTTCTTCCTTTTTGGTTAGAAAACAAAGACCCGACAGACCGATTAGATCACTTTGGAGTTTATAAACTCCAATGTGCACAATGTAAAGGAGGAGGAAGATTGCCGTCAGAGCAAAAGAACATAAATCCCTGTTTTCCAAATTTAAAGATTTCGATTATTTTAATTCTCCTTCTCCTTTTGCCAATCACCTTCTGGTTTCGGGCCACTCTTTCGATTTTGTCCGCGGTCCCAGGGTTCTCCACAGACACAACAAGGGCAGGAAGCTCGATTTTTTGGAAATTCTGGAAATTTACCGTTCTGTCAAGGCCTCTCCCTCTGATTGTGTTAATGAGCAAATCACTTTTATGTCCTCCCCCATTATTTCCTGTCTTTTTCCATGAGCTCAGCTGTGTGTTCGCTTTCAAGATTGCTCCACTTTTTTTTCAAAGGGGTTTGAGTTAGATTTTCTGGGGTTTGGTTTTGCTCTTTTTGTGGATATCATAGTTGGAGTGTCAATTAGTATTTTCCATCCCTCTGATCCTTCAAACTTTGCTTCTATCTTAAATTTTTAATTTATTTAAATTCAAACAATTTTAAATTTCCCTCCTTTTACAAATACATCCGCTAGAGGGAGCGGTTTTACTTTCGCTTTCCGGCATTGTCATGTCAAAATCATTTGCTTTACAACCTCGGAGGTATGCTCATGCTTCTCCGTTTAAATATTTTACGAGATGTTAATTACCTCTTGTTTAATCAAAATTTAACATGTAGCCTGTTTCGAATTTAATTTCTTTCGGTGCTCCTCCTTATTGGGGACACTGTTTTACTGATGTTCATAGTTTTAATTTACAATTAGGAAAATTTTTGTCCACTGACGATGAACAGAGTATCTCTTCGAAACTAGTTTGGATTAATATACAATTTTAATAATTTCGTGGGAATCCTGACTTCACCCTCTCTCAGTATGAATAACAACTCCCACTTCACCCTTTACAACAAATTCATATAAAGATCCTATTTTAGTAAGCTAGGAAAGAAAAATTAAAAATACAAAAATGGACAACCAGGGAAGTTCTTCATCACCATACGTAAATCTTTGATTTGAGTGCGATAATCGAATAAATACTGTAAGTGTCAGGCTGATCTTGATTGATAGTACGACAATTAAGTCGATAATAAGATGAATTCAACGGCCAAACTACCCGCGCCCTCCTTTCTCATTGAATCATTTTTGTTAAGAATAAGCGCCATTTCGATAAAAAATCATCTTAAAAGTGTACAGTTTTACATTAATTTCATATCTTGCATGAGTATTCTAAGTGCTTGGTGCTTGAAATAGTTATTTATTGTACAGGGTGTCTCAGAACGCTCGCATCTAACATGCATCTAGTTACCTTATGAAGCAATTCAGAGCTGCGAGCGTTCTGAGACAAGCTGTATAAGGAGAAGTAACATATTTTAGCGTGAGGTGTGAAGTTAGCGGAGGGAGACAATCACACCGAACGCTAATAGAGACTTTTCCCCTGTGTATAATACAATTTTTTTTTCTATAACCGTTGTGAAACATTAAAAATTTTATTAATTTGTCTAAAAAGCAGGTTTCGCCATCATGTTTTAGCAGTTTCATTTGAGAACCGTTGCCTTAAAATAAGAGTGACTACTAGATTGTCAAATCCGCGGGGAAGAAATTAGGGTTGCCGCGAAGACAATTGTCCGAAAATCGGACAACTGTTGGACAATTATAATCCAAATTGTCCGGACAATTTTCATAATTGTCCCTTTTTAAATTAGGTGCAATTTTTTGACTTTTGAGCATAACCTGATTGGGGCATCTCGATGACAGCCTGTTTTTTACTTTTGTTTTGCGATGAACCAGCATAATTTTATTATTTCCGCCAGAAATAGTTAATGGTAACAGGTAGGTAATTTAAAGTGTAGCAATGAATTGAATATGAGCCTTCTGTTCCCAGCGAAACAACCAGATAGGTAGGTACCTAATTACGTTGTGTTGAAGTATTTCATTCTTTTACAATTACAATAAAAATTAGTTTTTGATTAATACACACAATCACACGAGCAATCGTACTTTGGTTTATACTTCAAATAATTACCGGTGCATTATAATAGTTTTAAACAAAATTGTCCGCAGAAATGACAATTGTCCGAATTTATAATTGTCGACAATTATAATTATGCAACCCTAGGAGAAATACTGATTTCTACCCCCAGGGAAATAATAATTTACTTCAACTTCAAAGGGTAAAATGTGACGTTTCATGGGGTAGAAAATGTCAACATTTCATATAAATTATAGAAAAAGAAATTTAAATTTCGTCTTCTGCACCATTTCGCCCCTTTTCAACTAAGTATTGTACTGCCCTTTATTTTAATTTTTGAACCCTAGTCATGACGTGATCAATTACGCAATCGCCCCAATAAGTGCCCATTTTCCGTGAAAAAAAAATTAAAGTCAAGCCACTCCGCCCCTGCACTGCCAAGACCCGTTTTTAAGTCCGGACACGTACAGCACACCCTCGCTCGCTCTGGAAAGGAATTTTCAACGTAAATGTCCGAGCAATTTTTCATTCCGATTTTCACTGTATTATTATTTTGTCGCGGCGGGGGTGGTAATGGCCCGCCAACATGCGGCCGCATGCAGATCGCCACCGCTGCGTTATGGACACTCAAATTGCTTTCCCGCTCGAATTTCCACCGCACCCTCTTGCTTTTTTGTTTTTAATGCAGGATTATTATTTACACACGATAAGAAAAACTTCCACTTTTCGTAGAATTTGTAGGTAAATCCTGCAACTAAGCGAAATTTATCAGTCTGATATTCGTGCTCAACTTTTATCAGACCTAGATAGTGCTCACTGCCAAATTTCATCTCGACATCTTCACTAATTAATTTGAGCTTTAGCGTGAGCACAGGTAAGCATTTGTGAAAAATCACTTTTTTAAGTAAGTATCTTGTAGTAAGAAAAGCTAAGGCAGTTCCGGTGTACGTCAGATGAAGTTTGACCTATATTTTGTTCAAATTCTGTTGCACGTTGAATGCGAGCTTTTGGCGAAACGGAAAAGGAGTAGTCGTCAAAATAGTTCGGCTAAAATACCTACCAATGCGAATGATATTATCATTTATTTTGATGCCTTCAGAATTGTTTTTAAATAAGCTTAATGAAATTTTATTAATTTGACAATACTCAAAAAAAATCAAAAATGCATATCGCAGCTCTACATCATCTACAACCAGATCTTTCCAAAAAACACTTAGAATAATTCCTAGATAACAAAATGTAGGAATATTCCGGGTGTCACATTTATAAAAGTTAAAATTTAAGTACATATACATATAGCAATTTCCAGCGAAATCGATAGAAGGTAACTTGAAAGGGACGAATTTATGTCAAAAGATGACCTCTGGTGGGCATTACGCTGTGAATTTTTTAAGAATTATTAAGAAAGTTATTGCATCTCATTCATTTACTGTCACTTTTTTTGGATTATAAAAGGGTTGAATATGCCGTTTTTCCTGACCAATACCTGACAAATCTCTCCAAAAGCCCCTTCACCGAAACACTTTCAAAATTTTAGCCAAAAAACTCTCAAATCTTGACGACCTGTCACTTCAATACTAAATGAATGAGATGTCGATGTCGGTACATCGTTTTCCTGTTAACCGGTATATATCACAATTACTGGGCAGTGTTATTGGCGCATTGATTTGTTATCATTTTATGGTATTTACGATGCAAGTTTACAAGAAAGGATTATCAAGCGATCGATAAAAACTGATACTCAGTCTTTAGTGCTTATTTTTCCTTGACATTGAAAATTTGTGAAACAATTTTACTTGATATTAGGAAAGATAATGGGCAAATCCCAAGGGAATAAATTCCCAAATATTTGTTTAAGAGATTAATGGTGAAAAATTGCAGATGAAAAATGTTAATGCCTCGAGAAGGATTCGAACCTTCACCTCACGGAAACATGCCGTACACTCTTGACCAACTAAGCTATCTAGGCTTCTTGCGTTCAAATCCTTTTTTTTAAGGATTTGAACACAACAAGCCTCGATAGCTTAGTTGGCAGCGAAGGTTCGAATCCTTCTCGAGGCATTAACATTTTTCATTGGCAATTTTTCATTATTAATCTCTTGAATTTTACTTATTCTTGACAGAATCAACGACATGACTTTCAGTTTCATGTAAAGCCGACTGAAAATATGAGTTTGTTTTGGATCGCTCGATATATTTAAGCTTCTCCGCCTACCTTTTTATTTTTGAAATAAAAAAGCGACTATACGCTTTCTCCTATGCTGTCCCTCATTTGAAAATGCTGATTTTTAAGGCTCTAGAGAAATCCTAAGAGTAAGAAAATGAGGGGACAAGAATCAGAATATCTGCACTAACAATGATTTGAGGATCAGCATACAAGAAACACTAGAAACTTCTCTTATTTTAACGGCTCTTTTTGTATAGCTATTAATGCTAACAATCGTCAAAAATCCTGCACATTGCTATTATGTAACTCTTGGTCTTGCTGCTACAAATAATTCTTGTTCAGTGCGTAATTACGGACGTAAAACAATTATGGCAGCGCAGCGAGGTAGTGATTAAAGATGGTTTATTGGCCCATCACAAGATTCTGATGGCACAGTAAGTGCGTTATTGGTGTTTATCTTCAGACTTGTAAAACAGCTAATGGATGACGAGGTCAAGGGTCGAGTTTGACCACCGTCGTTCCCTCAGGATTTATTAACAAGACACTCGCGATGATTAGGAAAGTTTTGTTGTTGAATTTCTAAAGAATTATCCTTGTGGGGTGATATTAGAGGGTCGTCTTAATCCTCTCTTTCATCCATTAGTCCAGTCCGCAGTCTTTAGAATTTCCAGTCACGGTCATCACAGAAGGCTTTAGCTACATTTGCATATGTTTAAAATGTGGCCGCGAACTGAGCACAAAGGACTCCACGAACTCGCGATTATTTATCACGAAGGGTCTGGGGGTGGTTGGAAACATCTTGCAGGATCTTTAAACTCACCGTTGAGACGAGCGGCAAAGGGAGGAAATCGTCAGGCTGGGGACAACGGCGCTATTTTTAAATGGGGGTTCGGAGGATGGAGTAGCCCCGCGCTGAATACATGATATGGCTTTTGGACACCGCACAAAGAAACGGAGCTTAAAAATTTGAATATCGCGGTCATTTCGACCTTATCGCGGCATTAAGGAAATAATCTATTGAAACTTATGACGGATGGTCCTCTTGGCGACGAGATTTACGACTCGGTAGTACCTAATAAAACACTGAAAAAAAGATGCTTGCCAGCGCTGATTAATAGGACAGGAGAGGGTACTTACCGGCATCAGGTATTACGGCTTTATGTCGAGCACGCGTTCTACCGGTTCCTATCATTTGTTCATCTCAATTATGTGCGCCTGTACATCTTTTTTTGTGGACGGAACGTGGACAAGATACTGGAAGGGTGCTCCGATACCAACTCACGTCATTTAAATAATTAATTCGCGTGTCGGGGAACACACGACCTTTGATGCCTGCTTACAGCGGGATCTCTCGAAAAACTCATTTTTCAGACGCGTATTATTGACACTGCCGTTAATTAAAATAACTGGTAAACAAGGCTTGTGTCTCCATTATTACAGACAACGCAATTTGTTATGCTTGAGTGCAAGGAGGAATTTTAAAGTAAAATTTGAGATTTGGAATTTTTAAGTTAAATCTATAATTTCTATGAACTTTCACACTAGGCTCCCATGGAGCAGGGCTTAGGCCAAGCGGAAAATCGACGGCATTCGGGTCGCGGTCGCCGTTTTTAGCATTCATTAAGTTATGGAAAGTTTGTCCATTAGGCTCTGGACGACTTCTTTAAAAATATTTTTTGTCCAAAAACACAAAACTGAAAAGCGTGCCGTTTGGAAATAACAGTTACCTAATACTGCATAACTGTGCTGAACAGTGAAATACCTAGTTTACATCATATCATAACTGCAAAGTATTTAAAGAAGATTGGATTTCATTGTCAAACATTTCAATCTTCAAATCACTACTTTATACAGGGTGACTTTTTTTAAAGTTGCAATTTGATTTTTCCCAGGAAATACAAAATATATAAAAAATAGCTCGAACAGTTCGACTTTTATTTGGAGGGAGCCATATAAATCCGTGGTGATGAGATTTTAGATCGCACCCCCTAATCCCCTCCAACCCCAACTTCAAAATTTCAAATGACAACCCCCCTGAAAGCTAATTCATTACCAATACTATGCTGCAAAATTTTAATATTTATTCAACTTCAACGCCCTCTATGGTCAAATTTAAAATTGCATTAGGGCCCTTCGTGATACGTCATTTCAAAGGGTATGAAATGCTCTGTGAGCCTATACAAAAAAATTTTAAATCCTTCAAAAGTTGCACCGAAGAACATGAACTGGCTTTGGGCTAGGGTTTCGCACAATACCAAGACTAGTCTTGGTCTTGTCTTGGTCTTGGTCTCGAATTCAAGACAATACCAAGACCAAGATGCTTCCACTTAAGTCAAGACCGAGACCAAGATTGACCTCTCAAGACCAAGAGTCTTGTTAAAATCTTGGTCTTGGGGGTCAATTTTTGAAAAAATTGCTCTAAAATTGAAGAGCGGCAACGATGGGTGTCGAGTGACATTTCTCACCACTGGAAGGTAGTACTAAAATGACATTGCACAACACATCAGCACATCCCTATATTCATCTTAAAATAAAATGAATTATCTTCTAAATTTTAACATTAGGTATAATTTTAATGAGGGCTATTTGTTCAAAAAAACATTACGAGCCATCATTGAAATTAACACGAGACAAATGCAATAATAACTTATTGGTTTAAAGTTCTCTATTTTGTTTTCAAATTACAAATTCAACTTTCTACTAGGGCCGGTTTATCGATGCTCAGCTAAGTGTCAGCTAACAGCAAACTGACAGTTTGTAGCCAATCAAATCGCTAGCTGCTAGGCAATTGGCTTTCAGTTTGCGATGAGCATCGATAAACTGGCCAAAAAAAAAGTCCAAGATCTGACCAAGAAGCAACATTTCGATGGATTGAGGTAGCAGTCTATTTCGATTGGGTTGAACGATAAGCGAAGCCTGTGAGAACAACCTCTCAACACGCACTGAAGTGGCGGTCCGAGTCAGTAAGTTACTATTAATTGTTTGTTATGAATTAGAAATATTAATAAGGGCCGATATTTTCACCTCCAGATAAATCTATCTGTCGGATAATTCCCATACTTTCAATGAGAATTAACCGGCAGATAGGTTTATCTGAAGGTGAAAATAACGGCCCATAAGTAATAGAAATTAATTAGTTAAGACTTACCTGGTCTCTTTGGATCCCATCACAAATAACCCTACTGCAATCACAAAAGCTGGCTAACTGATAACTACCTACCAACTACTAAACTGAACTGAAGACAAAACAGCATAGAGCACGTGGCTTTCCAGATTTTCATGTTACAATATACTTTTGTTTTCTTTTATAAACAAGACTTTCGAGACCAAGACCAATATTGGTCAAATCTTGTCTTGGTCTTGGCCATTCAAGACCAAGACAAGACCGGTCTCCTCAAGACTTGTTCAAGACCAAGACCAAGATAGGCTCTAGTCTTGTCTTGTCTTGGTCTCGCGAAACCCTACTTTGGGCCTAAAAATCCTCCATTTTTATGCTGTGTGCCTGTGTGTTTTGAAAAAGTAGAATTTGTGCATAGGCTCACAGAGCATCCCATACCTACCCATCAAAATAATGTATCACAAAGGGTCCTAATGTAATTTAAAATTTAAACATAGAAGGCAATAGACAATAGATTAACAATGAAATTAGCTTTCAAATGAATGGGTGCTTGCTATTTGAAATTTTGACGTTGGGGTTGCCGCGTGTTAGGGAGTCAATTGTAAAATTTCAAAATGCACGGATTTAGGTGTCCTCCTCGAAATAAAGGTCGACCTGTCCGAGCGATTATTTATTTTTTGGAGCTCCGCAGAAAAATCAAATTGCAAGTTTTAAAAAAGTTCCCAGTCTATTCAACATTCAATTATTACGTGCCTTCAACACGACCATACTTCACCCATCAACCCCTTTCATCCTATCTAGAAAAGTCCAGTGCTGTACTCCAACGTATACGCCGAATACACAAATCCAAAATTTTGACATTAGCATATACTTATAAAAATTTCTAGAGATACGCGAATATACGAACGTAGACCTAAGAGACCATGAGAGTAAAAATCGATATTCAGGCCAATATTAGTAGAAAAGTTTAAATTTGCTATTTCCTGCTTAACAGAAGGTTTGGGAAAACCCCAGCTAATACCCTGACCGAACGGATGGCCTCTAAAATCCACCCCACTTGCTATCACCTTACCGTTAAAACGGGGTTGATCATTCATATTTTGTATTCATTCCGGTGACAAGAGTGCGAAAAGTTAAATGAGTAAAAATAAGTGCAATACACTTTTGAATTATTTTAACAAGAATCCTAATTCATTGAGCTTTTTTCTTATAAAGGCGCGGTTTGACACGACGACATTCATTCGGTAAAACAGAGTAAATTGCACAGTACAGGGATCCTAATGTTTTCAGTATTTTGCTAAAATATTCTGAATAAAAAAAATGTCTGTCCTGTGGAGTACCTATGTCATTGTTCATCTCTATCCTCATATTATCACAGCATATTATTGCATATTATCAAGCGTATACTTCAATAAATTTTTTGAAAATCGTCATCACGTTTCATTTACCAAAGGTTTTAAAGGCAGCGAATGGGTATACGCATGCAAAAAACTTTCTTAGGACTGCAGCACTGGAAAAGCCACTAGGTATATACAGGGTGCGAGATTAAAACTCCAGAACGCTATTATTTTATTATTTGTGGTCCGATTTTAGCGAACTAAAAACTAAATGAAATTGCTCATAAAACACTACAAACTCAAGATGATTTTGATTTTTATCCACTTCAACTTGAATGTCAACTGGATGTCAACTTCTCATTTTCAAATGGACATACCCAATTTTTTTAGTTAGTTCTGAAAATAATTATAAATTTTTGTCAAAATTTGAATATCTTTTACTTAAAATTTTCGAATGTGCCGTGGATCTGATAGAAACTTAACAAAACATCGAAAATATGTTATTTTCTAACATCATGTAAAATGCAAGAATTTTTTTTGTGGCACACTTGAAAAGTTAGCATGAAAAGATCGAAATGTTGACAATAATTTTAATTATTTTCAAAATTTATTATGAACTCAACTCAACTTGTTGTATATCGGAAGACGCAGAAAAAAATAGCTATTAGACTGAGTAAAAAAAATGGGGTGGGTCCATTTGAAAACGAAAAGTTGACATCCAGTTGACATTCAAGTTGAAGTTAATAAAAATCAAAACCATCTTTGGATTGTAGTGTTTTATGAGCAATTTCATTTGGTCTTTAGTTCACTAAAATCGGACCACAAATAACAAAGTTATAGCGTTCTGGAGTTTTAATCTCGCACCCTGTATACCCACTCGTCCTTAGCTTTGGAATTGAAACTCATATCTTTGATTGATTCTTTCTTTGACATGTGTCAATAATTTTTGCAAAACGATGATATTCTGACAGAATTAAATATACAGGGTGTTGCCAATTTCATTGCTCACTATTGGGATCTCGGAAACCATTAGAGCTAGAAAATCGGTCAAATCAGAAAAAAGTTGCACTTTTTGAGGGTGATTACGAATCTGTAAAGAATTCTCCGGTATCTCGATTGGTTACTAAGTTATAATGAAAAAGCTGAAAGTAACAATCGCGATTTTGAAGAAAAATTAATATCTTCTTAACATTTGATGCGAAGCAAATAAAACTTGGGACTTTTATATTTTTGACAGCTGCTAATTCACGCCATTAATTGAGATTTTCTAGGCCTCCTAGATTTTGAGTAACTACAGTCAACTTTTCTTTTTCTTATGTCCGCCATATTGGATTTTAACACCATTGGATACACAAAAAAATTAGCTTTTCAAAAATGTAACCAACTTAGATTTTTTGACATATCACCAAAATTTGAAATTTGATGTGAATAATTAGTATAATCAGCCTAAACTTAGGGAAAAAACAACTGTAAAAAAGTTACACCGACTTTTACAGTTTCTTATTATGACATGCGAAAGTAATTAAATTCAACGGTAATAAAACATGTCTTGGCATCGTGTGACTTAAGCTCCGGAATTTTGTTTTCAAAAAACCCGAATTTGTTATACATTTTTAAAAAGCCGATTTTTTTGTGTGTCTAATGGTGTTAAAATCTGATATGGTGGCCATAACAAAAATAAAAGTTGACTGTTGCTACTCAAAATCTAGAAAGCTTAGAAAATGTACGTCAATGCCATTGAATTGACAGATGTCAAAAATTTAAAAGCTCCAAGTTTCATTTAAATAGCATCAACTGCCAGGGAGCTATGAATTTTTCTTTGGCAACTCAATTTTCAGCTTTTTTCGGAATAACTCAGGGACGAATCAAGATATCGAAGAATTCTTTACAGATTCTTAATCACCTTAAAAAAAGCAATAGAGATATGACTTTGAATTCCAAAATCCACTGAGAATGAGTTATTAGACATTATAGTCGAGTTTTCGTGCTAATTTCATGATGTTTTCGTGGTTGATGTTATTAACTTCAAACGAAAGTTTATCCGTTGATCGAGACTAATGTTATAGAACTGTCACTTTGAAAATTCTGGTAGTGAGTGAACTATGAATAACTATGACCGACGTTCAACGTTTTCGATCGCCATCAAAGTTCTAACTTTGCAGTTATTGTCAAACTGTAACTTTCATGTTGAAACTTTTATTTTTGTAAACACGAAAACTTGAGAATTATGGGGTTGCATATTGCATAACGCAACTAATCTATAATAATTTTTGTTTTTAACACCCAACTTTCACCATGTGGCTCAAAAGCAACCTCCGTCGAGAAATTCACGATCGAGCGAGCGAGCAAGCGAGATATTCATAAACTAAAGACAACTATCTTCGCTGATGTGTTAGGCACTAAAAAAGTCACAGGTGTATCTTACGTAACGGAGGGGTTGGGCACACTAAATTAGCATACATCGCTGATAACTCATCCTCTTTTGTTTCGCAACCCATCGTCAGGGGGTAGATGAGGACCATTGTCCAGCTAACCCTTGCCATGTGTCATCTAATAGATTCACTGGAGCGTGAAGAGAAAACTTAAAATTTCTATAATCCCAAGGGTCATCAGGCAATCTCGACATATGTGTGACGAGGCTCTGTTATCCCGTCGATTTTTTGACTACATCTTAGCGAGTTATTAAATATTCCAAACTGACGCTTCTGAGAGGGGACGGGTTGTGCAAGAATGACAGTTTGTTAATTTAAACGCCGCGGGTTGAAGACATTTGACACCGACACCGTAAGAAATACGATTTGGTTACAGTCTTCCAAATGGAAAAGTAAAATACGCTGCCGAGCGCACGTCAAAATATTGTCTTACCTTCGGTCGTGGCTCCGGGCTACTAATACTTTCGATTTATTACGTTTTATTGCTTTTCATCGAGCTGTGATTATGGAGTGTCCTGTTACAAAGACTTGCCCATAAATATTGGTAATGTTTCCATCAGAGGGAAATCCATAGGCGCGTCGAGATGTTCTCGATACATTTAAACATCTCAAATAAATTACCTACAGACAATTTATAACTTGCGTGATGCCCTATACATCAGAATGCAAATTGAAGCTCGCATTTTTGCAAAACAAATCATACCTGCGACCTCCATAACACACTTTCTCGATACTCTCCTCTTCTTTGTTATTGCGCGATTTTAAGGCGGAACTTGCTTGTATCACTTAGCGCAAAATTACTGCTCAGCCAATAAAAATTACAGATTTCTGCAGTTAATCATTTCATTTGTTACTTCGTTTGTTTCTCAGTTGGGCGTAAATGGGTTAGTTGGGATAATTCTTGACTTGTAAGTACACAATTAAAAATTAAATTGAAACTCATCGTTTTTAAAAAGTCATCCCAAGTGCATTGCGAAGAGCTCGGTATTTTCGGTGAGTAGCTAACTAACTCGAATTCCACTTGCGAAATTCGCGCCTTTTTGCGTTTCTTTTGGTAATGGGGTTGGGGTGCAGGAATGAATTATGAAATGAGGAATTATAAATCCAATAATTCATATTCTGGCTAACTACACACAAGTAGGATTTGGTGATATTATCGATGTATCGATAATAATAACGATTAACGATAAATATCGATATATCGATGTATGTACATATATTATCATGACTGTAGCGATTCATGGTTGATGAACGAAGACGATATACATTGAACAGTTAAGTATAACACCTACATAAATCTAAGTATAAGTATCCCTATAAGAATGAGACAATTTTTTCTATTTTGGTTTCTTAATGAACACTTTATAGCACCCAAACGAGTTCTCTAATGTGCTCTATTAGAGCACGGCTTTTGTTTATATCGTAACCTAGACTGCCAACTCGCTGCCAAGCCTGTCTTTGAAAATGACAATCTGAATTTTTATTGAAAATATTAACAAGCTGGGCATCCGAAATAGAAAAAATTGTATAAAAACGTGTTTCATAAGGCTCTTATCGCACTCGGATTTTGTAAAACTCGGGCTTTTCGCCCTCGTTGTCCAAACATACTAGGTAATAATTAATTATCGCACCGAATCATTGAAATCAAAAATCAAATTTTCAACGCTTCCTTGTGAATGATGTGCATTGAGCCTACTTAGGGCCACTTTTACCATGGTCGAGACCTTCAATGTCGTGACGAGTCATAACTCGAACATGGTATAAAAGTGTCCCTTACAGATTGCATCGTTACTCCTTTCAACGTTTAAATTATTTATTTTATTCAATTTTGACGCTTTAAACTGCCATTATTAACTCCAAAGCAACAGCCACAATCAGTGCTTTATTCTCTAGTTAATCCAACATTTCTAAAACACACTCAGCATTTTAATTCACCCTTTCTAACAAATAAATACATTTTACGATTATTGAATTCGAATATAGGTCCTTTAAGGCACTGGTGGGGGTTTATTGCGCTTGGCCCCGTATGATACGCATGCGTTGATCTTGTGTCATTTCTAGTGCATTTATACGCCATTTGTCACTACTGTCAACAGAATCTGGGACCTTTCACGTTTACCACGTGCTATTTTAATGTATTTTAACCTACAATGATGAAAAATGACACATAACTGACAGTAGACATTCAAGTAAATTCTGTCGGCGGTCAAAAAATGACTGCGCATACGGCCATACATGGCGGCATTACGTCACGCTTAAAGGACCTATTGTATAAACCAGAAACCGCCGCTTCTTACTCTATACTATACAGGGTGTCTCAGAAAGCTCGCACCACCTTTTAACGAAACTTTCAGAAATAAATTCTGCGTCGATTCGTGTTATAGAAAATTTCCAGGGTTCAATAGTTCTCGAGTTATATGAGATTTTAGAGGACCAATCAGATTTCAGCTCCGAATTGCTTCGTAAGGTAATTTAATGTTAGATGCGCTATTTCCTAGGTAACAGGATACTATCAATGAAAATGTAATGTTGTTGCATCTTGTTACCTAGGAAATACTGCATCTAACATTTAAATTACCTTTTGAAGCAATTCAGAGCTGAAATTTGATTGGTCCTCTTAAATCTTTTATAACTGGAGAAGGAGAACTATTGGATAATGGAAATTTTCAAAAACACTGATCGACTCATATTTTTAATTTAATTCTGAATACTCCATTAAACGGTGGTGCGAACGTTCTGAGACACCCTGTGCAGGTATTTTGGTATGCCCTCTTTCTTTATGCGTGATCAAAACAATTCATTCATGTGCCCCCATTTCTTGTCCTACTCATTCTCAATGAATTTTTACCCTTTTGAATTACTGATCCCTTTCAGTACACGTTTAGCTGGCGCATTTTTGAGTTTCGTTCGAAAATACTATTAAACGAGCTATTAAATTTTTAGCCTTTCGAACTTTTCATACCTCTTAATATTATTGTTTGATTGCAAATATTGCAAGATTCCTCAATTTTTTTTTCAGCAATTTGGACAAAGTTTTTCGCATTTTTGTTCCTTTCTGAGGTTTCACTCTTTTTTATTTAAAATTTGTATCTTCATATATTTTTCTACCCCACCACAATATTCGTTTCGGTAATCCTACTCAATTGTAATAAATTTTTACCCTCTTAAGATTATTTTTATCCTCTTCCTCAATCTTTTGCCAGTTTGGCGATCTTTCGGTAATTTTGAAAATATTCATTAGTAATATGATAAGTCGTCTCTTGATTGCCGCGGGTTTGACGTCCGAATGGTTGAACTACGAGTCAAAATGGTAGATTTTTTTTAGGTCAAAAAGACGCCGAGAGCTTGCTCGAGTCGTCTTTGGCCGAAAAAAAATCTACCATTGACGAGTAGTGAATCCATGAGGACTCAACAAGGCAATCAAGAGACGACGAATCATATTTTACAGATTATTTTATAAATTAAAAGTATTGAAGTAGTTCCAAAGACGTTCGAATCTAGGTAGTGTAAAAATGTTGGATCATCGCTGTCAGTTGTCAGTCACTTGTCAACTGAGTGTCACGTCACAAAATAGAAGTGAAATTATTTATTTTCAACAAGATTTAAACATTTATGTATACCTACGGCTGATTACGGCGATTGAATTTTATTTTAACCGCATTATTTATAACATTCTTGGTATGAAATTTGGTAGAATACCTAAAACTTTACAATGGAGTACTTATTAGGTGAAGTCTTGTTCGGGGGCATCTACCTACTATGAAAAGAATGGACGAAACAAAACTGATACGAAGGACATAGGAAGCGAAGACCAATTAGACGCGACACAGGAAGACCGAAGGACACCGGGGAGAGTTTATTAGAAGAGATTTGATAAATTGAAAAAATAACTAATAGCTCAAAAAGAGGAGGACCTGCTCATATCCAGTGTTTAAAATAATGTTAAGTTCCTGTTGTTGGCTCGTGAGTTTTAGGAGAATGTTATAAAGTGCTACAAATTTACATTCCGGCGAGTGACTTTGGTGTAATTTAATTATAACAAGATACCACACAGTTTAAAATTACCCAACAATTTTCTGTACAAATCTGGTAACCGTATCTTTTTCTAAATCTGATTAAATGTTTACTTTGAGTATATTTTTACTTTTGCCATTTTTTAATGACAGTTGTGTTAAATGTCGTAGGATTACCAGTTGATTTGAACTACGACTGTCGTCTTATCACTGTAATCTAGAGGTTGCTAGGTTACTGTGAACAAAATCTACCTTTGGATTGGTTCAATACTTAATGTATAAAATAATCACTTATAATCTCATAAGAGCATTAATTCTTTCCGGAAATTTTTGGAGTGCATTCCAACAACGTATTAATCGGCCCGAGTGGAACACGAGGGCCCGATTACGTTGTTGGGATGCACGACTAAAATTTCCAGGAAATGAATTAATGCTCGAATGCAGATTCGGTAAGAAAATAGCAACGATACAGCCACAGAAATTGAATAGAAATGATTTTTGACATTTCATTTGACATAAAAATTTCCACTTATTAATTTCGTTTAGGTTGGTCTAGATAGATATCAAAAATTTCCAGGAAATCCTTGAGTTGCCATGGTAAACACACAGAAATCAATTTTTCTATTGGCTAATGATTAGTATCGTGCGATTTTCACTTGAATTAATTTATGTTTAGGAAGCGACGTAAAACTGATGGAACACAAAATTTTCTTTTTTTAGCGTTTGTCTCCCTCGTTATTTTTGGCTTCTACGCTCGCGGAGCAGTTACTAAAATCGATCGAAAGATAAAGTCACCAAAAACATCAAATCTTTACGGTTTAAGGTGCTGGGAATCCAAAAAAGTAGTTTTTGAAAAATGTCTGTGTGCCTGTAAAAACGTTACAGCCCACCCAAACTAGCGGACCGATCTTGCTGAAGTTTGTTACGAGCATATTGTAGGTATTACCTTTGAATTTTTTGCCAAATCGGAAGGCAAGAAATCGGTGCAGTGAAAAAAACATATACAGGGTGGTTCCTTCTTCACAGCTCACCATTGGCATTTCCTAAACGGTTAAAAGATACGAAGTCGGTTAAATTACAAAAAAGTGGCGCTATTTCTTGGTGATCAAGAATCTGAAGAGAATTCCCCGATATCTTGACTCGTTCCCGAGTTATTCCCAAGAATCAGAAAATTGCAATTTAAAAAAAATCATATATTTGTTACCAGCGGCGATTTGAACGAAATTTGTAACTTCTATATTTTTTATCAGCTGTCAATTGAATGGCGCTGACAGAAATTTTCCAGGCCTTCTAGATTTTGAGCAACGACACCATCACAAAAAACACCTTTTCAAAAATGTAACCAACTTGAACTTTTTTGAACAAACATGTCAAGGTTTGAATCATCTGACCTCAAGACAAATTTTATTAGCGTTGAATTTAATTGTTTCCACTTCTTTGCAACAGGTTTTCATCTAAATTTGGATTGATTTTACATATTATTCGTAATTTTGACGATCTGTTAAAAACGTCCATGTTGGCTACGTTTTGGAAAAGCTAATTGTGTATCCGGTGGTGTAAAAAGCCAATATGGAGGTCATAAGAGAATCAAAAGTTGACTGTCGTTGCTCGAAATCTAGGGCCTAGAAAATTTCTGTCAGCGCCATTCAATGCAATATTGCATTCAAATGGTATTAATCGTAACAAAGACATGATTTTTTCTTTAAAGCTGCAATTTTCAGATTTCTCGAGATAACTCAGGCACGAGTCAAGATATCGTAAAATTTACTGATTTAACCAACTTCATATCTCTTTACCGTGTATAAGATGTAAATGGTGAGTATAGTATTAGATGTTCATCAAATTTTGAGCCAAATCGGGCCCGCAATTCGAACGCGCTTCCAGGGAAGTAAAATAATATACAGTGCTTTTCAAAAGTCAGCTTTTTCGAGAGGAATATTTCCAAAATATACTCGGACAACCTTATTCTTTTGAGGCGCATTCGATGGTGTACTTTGATATTCTTTCGCACTTTTTTCGAAATTTTTCAAATGCAATGATACTTTTTTTAAGAGATTCGGAAGTGGTCACGGTCACCCTAAATTTTTAAAAACATCGAAGAAATCGGTGAAAAATTGAGATTTTTGAAAAACGAAAATAAACGTCAACTTTGTTTTTTTCACGCCATAATTCTAATACCCGATTACATTTATTTAAAAATTGTATGCAACTTTGACAGGTTTGAATATGAAATGAAGAGAAATAAATAAAAAGATTTAAAAAAAGAAATTGTAGGCAGTTGAATTTACATCGAAAAAACAAAGTTGATGTGTTTTTCCTTTTTCAAACGGCCGAAAGCCTTAGTGTCTTCTTTTCGAAAAAAATATTTTAGGGGTAAGAAATCCAATTTTTAAATTACATTTTTGTAGAAGAGGGTTGTGGCGTTTGTAGCCTCTCAAGTTCCTTTTTCTGTAGTTCATAGCTGTGAAATAAGTATCCTGGAAACCAGGCGGGTGCCTCAAATTTTATAATTATTAAGTAAATTATGGCGAATAAAATGGCATTTAGAATTGCAGTGACTTCGCAGTTCATCAATTTTGTTCTTGAGAGAGAACATTTTTATATACATTTAGGACAAGTTTTGACGATAATGGAAATCATGGATGAAATAACCTCAAAATCAATTTTCAGCTACAACCACCGCATTATTTCGAAATGACGACGTCAATGTCGACGAGTGTATAAAAATATAAATAATAGATACGAATATAATTAGTAGACAAGATTAACAAGAAATGGTGCAGATCTGCATACTCAAAGTCAAAATAGTACATCCACGCCATTTTTATATGCAGATTCTTAGCAATAACGGTCTTGGGGAATACACATCGCATGATAAACATCTTTCACGGGCTTTTATAAACGTTGTCGAGTGTGACACGGACTTACCACTGTGTGTCGTGTTCGATTCAGCATCAGCAAACTCCGTCCTCGATTTCTTGCACTGACTCTCCTCGGTCGTGTCCATTCGTTCCTGTTTGATGTCAGGTTTGATGTCTTCTCCGTCTTCGAGACTCGAGGAGGTCAAAGGAGACGCCGAGGCTCTTCTTTTGGGGGTGGAGGACGCCGCCCCATCTACGCACAAATCCCCCGGCGCCGGCAATCTCGGCGATGCCGGCGGTGGGGTGTGAACACGGCTTCCAGACGCCTTCTTTCCAGAGATGGGGGCCGATATACTGGGCCGCCTCGTATTTATCGTGGACAGAGGCAGAGCCCCGTCGTCGTTGTCTCGTTCCCGGTCTGCGTTCGTAAAACATTGTCCAAAGTTCTCTTTGTTGCAAGACGCTATTTTATGCTGAATGAAGCGGACTATGTCGGAGAGTGCGAACGGTTTTTGGCACACTCCACAAGTCAGGATGTCTTGGTGGTTTTCGGAGCCCGCCCCGTCTGCGTCTGCTGCAACAAATAAACAATAATTAAACATCCACGAGTATAATTGCGGTTTTTTCACAAAAATTTTACGTATCGATTGCTGTAAACAGCTGCGAATCTATCCCACCCCCTGATGTGACCGGGTGTCGTAATGACACTCGACAAGCGGGGCGGTTTACCCCTTCTCCCCCCTAATAACGAACCCCTACAGGGATTAGCAATCACCAGCTCGGCGATCCATATTTTTAATTGTTCTCCTTAACGGGGTGTCTTGTTTGTCGGTTTATTGTCGGTAGCTGTCCTCAATACGGTTTTATGTATGCTGGTACGCACAATCGAAATAAAAATCAAAACGACCCTTTTAATTACCGAAATAATGAATATGGCTCCTTCCAACAACACTTCTATAGAGTTTTCGACGCAAAACATCTCATTATTTTATTACGACGAAATATGTAGCTGGGTTAGATAAAACAATTGTGTAAAGTGAAACTTGATAAAGTCGGTCTCCCATGCCAAAACCGCGAATGTGAATAAATAGTTCGTGGTTTTGGCATGGCACCTCGCCTCCATTCAAAAATGTCACCAAGTGGGCACATAAAAGAGAAAAAGTTTTAGACATTCGCGGATCGCGGTTTTTGCATGGGACCGCCGAATGACTTCAAAAATTAGTATATGAAAAACACGTTTCGTAAGACCAATTATTATCGAGGGCGAAAAGCCCGAGTTTTACAAAATCCGAGTGCGATAAGGGCCTTATGAAGCACGTTTTTAGTGCCGTAGAGGTATGCGAGGCACTCGTTTTAGTTTATTCGCTGCTCGTCTACTCTATCTGAGCGACAATTTGAGAACGCATTGAGATATCGAGATGAAACTTGGTGTACCGGACAAAGAAGGTGGGAGTTAGGGGTGAAAAACCGAAAAACTATTAATTGCAATAACTCGCGAACGAGTGAAGTTATCTTGCTGAAACTTGGTATGTACGTTCGACCTTCAAGTCTGCTGAAGGTGAAGGGGTGCCACCACTTATGGAGGATGAAAACCACAAAAAATATGATAACTCCGCAAGGGTTGCACGCAGCTATTTGAAAGTCAACATACGCACATACATCGGTGAAATCTTGTATGGGATGCGTTTTTCGTAAAATCGAAGAGATGAGGTTGAAATTAGGGGTTACAAGTTGCAACTCGAAATTCCGCTTAATAAGTATTGGTCGAAATTGGCGTCATTCGATAGCTTTCCATTAACGATTCAAAAAAGGTGTCATTCATATTTTGTAAAAAACCACCCTTAAAGGCGCTACAACCCCTAACAAGTAGAAACACAAAAATACGAGAACTCAAAAACTACTCAAAGTATCAAGGCAGAATTTGATGGGTTAACTTCCAGTGACATTGCAGGCGGACGGAGAAATTTTCACCAAGATCTAATGAGAAGGATGAAATTTAAGGGTTGAAACTTGAAATTTCTTTTCTTTAAGTAAATGGTGGTATAAAATTACGGGATTGATAGATTTCGCGGTCAACTATTGAAAAACCGTCTTATGAGTCTTCAACCTAAAACCAAGCGGAGTAAATAATTGTGTTAATTTTTTCGGGCTCTCGTGATTTTTCGGTAATTCAAAGTCGTTTTCATTAATTTTTAACCCATCCACAATTTTTCAACCCCTTTCGTTATAAATGAACCCGCAAAACGCAAAATTTACACATATCGCTTCTTTTTCGTGTAATTTTCGTTGGTTCTACTTAAGTACAGTTCATTCTCACCCCTCTTGACTATTCATCCCCATTCACAACTTTTCAACCCCCTAGCATTAATTTTGTAAAATTCGCGCAATTTTGCCTTTTTTCGGTAATCAATTTTACTCAAATGGATTGTTTTTAGCCTTTTTCGACCCACTTTGCAATATTTCAACCCCCTAAAGCTAAATTTGCATAATTGGCTTATTTTCGTGTTATTTTCTGTAACTCTGCTTAATTACGATTCATCCCCTTTGACTTTTCATCCCCCTTTACAATTTTTCAACTACCTAAATTATTAATTTAACAAAATTCGCGTAATTTCATTTGTCTTCGGTAATAAATTGAACTCATCTAGATTCAGTTAACCTTTTAAAATTTTTTCACTGCAGTAAATTTTCTTTGCCTCGTCCCCCCATAATTTCAGACACCTGAGTGTTAATTCCACAAACCTTTCAAATTTTTGTTTTTTTCTGTTCGTTTTCTACTTTTTAATTCTCTAAGAACAATTTGCAACTTATTGCTTTTTGGACACTTCCGTGCGTCTGCGGAGGTACTACTACTATATCATATAGGTACAGGGTTGGGTTGGCAGTATAAAGTAAGTATATGAAGTCCTCCGTTATTCTACGTTATTTCTTAAGATCTTACTTTGCATAGTGAAAAGTAAAAAACAAAAAAATAAAACGAATTGTGTTTCTTTTTTGCTCCCCAGCAGAAAATTATGGACGATTGCTACTTAATTTTAAGGGGTTCGCAAGGGTGCTCACCCCCACTCCATGGTCTAAGGGTAAGGGTTCCTCAAAGACAAGTGAATTTAAATCCGTAGATAGATTTGTTGAAACAAGGAGGTTAAGGATCATCTTTAATTATTAATATGTTTTCAAATGGAAACACCTTTTTTCCTCAACTTAATTTGGAATCCACCAGTTTTTCTATAATACTTTAAAAACACGTAGGACCATATGTACTGATCCGGAAATGCAGGTCAAATTGCAGTAAAAATTAAAGATTTCTGAAAGATTTTAGTATTTCATACCAGATATTGTTTGTAAAAAAACGAAAATTTTAGGGTTCGCACTATACAAGGTTAAAACGGGAAAAAAAAGGATGAAAACACCTGGAAGTTTCTATCTGTTGATTTTTTGGGAATTTTGAATTGGAAAAGTTTTTTTTCTTCTAAAAGATTGCAGACAAACCTTTGTAAGAGCTTTTATATTTTTAACTTCTAACGGTCCGCGGAGCAGTTACTGGAATCGATCGAAAAATTCAGAAAAATTTGGCACATCTACTTTAAAAATTTAAATGCAAGTCCCCATTTTTCACGTCACTAAATGAAATCTCTTCAAATTCTGCTATAACTGTATATTTTTATTACCGGATTTCATTGCTGATTTTTCGAAAAATGTCATTTTAGTGGCAAAAGTAACCTTGTTTGAATTTATATTACAAAAAAGCAAATTCTTACTATCGGACTCGAGAGGTATTATATTGCTGGATCAAAAGCCTTAGTGCAATTTCCATTTGAGGGGCAAAAAGGCCCCTTTTTGAATTTTTCTTTGCAAAAGAGAATATTATTGTTGTCGAATTCGATAGCTATTGCATTGTCGGATCGAAAACCTATGTGCCATTTTTTCGAAAAATGTCATTTTAGGGGTGAAAAACATCTGTATTTTAGATTTTAGTAAAGGAGCGAAGGGCGCAATGTGCACGACAGCATCAGCGATCGAAAACCGCCCACACGCCCCACTCTGGTTAAAGTTAAATACTACATTTACAAATTCTGTAAAAAAAGAAGTTTCTACCGTCTACGTCTCCGAGACTGCCATTTTTTTTTGAGAACTCACAAGTTTTTGGAAATTATTTAAAAATTATTTAAAGTCTAAGCTTTAAAATTATTTGTGAATGCCCTAATTCCAGCCTAATGCAGATTGTGTACCTACTTTTCTGATTGGAATAAATCGCATCGTACCTTGATTGTGTCCCATATTCGGTAAGATTAGGCAACTTTGAAACAGTTCCAGCCATTCACCTTATTGAAGCGCGCATTAACTCTCATTATCAGATACCGCTCGTTTCACAAAAAAGGCTATTTCCATTTAAAAGAGATTCGTTAGTGAATACGAGTTTCCCATAGGTAAAAGAATAAACATGTAAAACCTTTTTCCATCCAACCGTGTCGGACCTAAACTACCCCTTCGAATGACCACTCCCTAAAGTGACCAATACCACTGCGCGAAGGGTTCGTGATCACATGCAAGTAACTTTTATTGGTCGAACTGTCGGACAATGGTCAGTTTATCACAAATTGAAGCCGTTATCTCGAGAAAAACAAGCTCAGCGATTTCTCATCAATCGGGGAAACAACAGAAAATTGGCTATTTTCCCGTCTATTACCGGACCAATATATATTGTAATATATTCTATTGGACTGTGATAAGGAAGCAATATCTCTTGTTTTGTTCGCTTAAAAATCATCGAGAACGTGAGAGCTCTGTTAATAAGAGGGCGGCATTATGGGGGTGAGAAGGAGTCAATGGGCTTGTTTGTGTCCAAAAATATTCGTCAGCAAGGGGTCGCTCGTGATAAACAAGCGTGGCTTCTAACTTAATTTCGGAATTACGTTAGTCAATTCGGCATTGAATTATCTCGTTTTATCGACATGTGACAACGTGGCCCCAAATGCGATTACTGACCACCTTCTGGCGCAAAAACCTGGGAAATCTTGTTACGACGTCGCGCTTCCGGCGTCTCGACGCTTTTATTTGACATTCTTCCGATGCCCCATTGTTTTCACCTTAATCAATATTGCAGAAAGAACAAAACCGCCCTTGAAGGGTTGGACAATGGCGAGACTGAGACGCGTCCGTTGTTTGGCTATTATTGTGGTCCACCTGGACACGGCGGAATGGTCCAAAGGGTTACGCAATGAGGGAGAGAAATGATGCTGCAACTGAAAAATTGAAGGGTTTCCCTAAGAAAGTGTAAAAATAGTGTAGTGTAGTTAATGTCATGACCCGATCTTCATTTGTCACCTCGAGGGCCAATAAAATGACGCGGAATATAGCCACTCGAGGAGTTTTCTGGACATTATGTGACTGGATATACGAGTCCTTGGCTTAATCAGGACATCGCAAACCTACTATTTCCAATCAAGAGGGCTGCGCTTAATGGCCCCGAAATGCTATATTTTATTCGGGAAAATTAATGAACAGATTAGGGCAATTCTACCCCGCATTTTGGTTAGATAATATATTCGAAAACGTCACTTACCCACAAAATATTTCCAGAAAAGATTCATTTTGAGATAAAGCTCAACGGTCATAGTAACAAATAAAAAAAATTATCACTCGAAAAAACATGATACAGCTTGGATGCTGATTTCAGACTGATACAGGTAGTAAGATCAAGGGTGCGGATGGTATCCTCTGGTGGGGGTAAATATATAATTCTCGACCCTCTCCGAAATATTTATAGGGGCTGTAAGGCAACAAAAGAATTTTAGCAAGCCTGCAAAAATTGATGTTAATTTTCGATATCGGTTTCCAAATTATACGACCTTCGGGGAATATAAGGGGCAACAAAACTAAATAACCGTTATGATTCCGGAGGGATGGAATATTTGATGATGACCCACAAAATTCTTGACGTGAATAGGACCTCAGACCTGCCTTTCTATAGGAAATTGTGTTGATAATAGCGGCTTTTATGGTCAGGTTGCTTGACCATTGTCCGCAGAACAAGTGCCGGATTTGACCCTTTCTTCAGCACCACCGCTCCATCCAGAGCGTGGGAGAATCTCGACTTCCACATTTACAGCACCTTGCATACATCTCACATGCTCAATCGCTACAACAGCTACCGTTAGAGGTCGCGTTATCTATAAATCTCTTCTCAATTGTTCAACATCACCTTCACGGCCTTAAATCACGCTGCTCGAGTGCCTATCGCCGCGGTTTTTCGATCATACTCGACTATGAAAGAGTTTTACCAATTTTGAGGGCGCCATTGATTCATTGTTTTCTGAGATAGACCCCTTTTTATACCCTTTGCCAGGCAAATCCGAAAATTCATGGCTATAGGCTATACGGTGTTTTAGAAAGATCGCAATTAAATTTAATGCATTATTATTATTAAATAATAGGAATAGATCGCAAATAAATTTAATGCATTATTATTATTAGGTAATATGAATCAAATTCTTAAACAAACAAAACTTCCATCAAGGCCCAATACCTAATTCTCAAGTTATATAAGTCATTTTGCATCACGTTAGGTTAAGGTAATTCAAAGTTAGATTTCCTATAATAGGAAACAATAATTAGTAAATTCTAAATGTAAAAATTGAAGTATTGTATATCCTGTTCTGTTACCTAGGAAATAGTGCTTCCAAAAGGTCATTACGTAGTAAATAAGATACGAGAATCTAATTGAGGGTATGTCTACTTAAATAGCTTATAATAACTATAAAAAAGAGTACTGATGGACTCTGCAAGTTAGAACTGATTTCATAACAAAACTGAAAAGTCCTTGGAGTTAAAGTCGACTTTAAAAGGGATCAGAAGCAGTCGCTTTGAAATGTTGCTAGGCAAATATTTAAAGGACACTTTCATTTTGATTATGAAATTAGCCCTTACTCCATTAAAATTACGTGTGAGCTTTCTTAGACATCCGGTATTATAAATTCGTACCTACAACAAGTAAACCGCAAAAAAGATTCTAATTAAGTATACAGGGTGGTTAATTTTTCAATGACAACAACAACATTAGTATCGCGGAAACCATAATATTGATGATTCAGAATCTGAAGATATTTTGGTTCGTTCCTGAGTTATCCAAAAAATCTGAAAATTGACAATTTAAATAATAATTGAAGGAAGATTCAACTCAAGAAGTTGATGTTGAGGTTGTGGTTGATTCTAGTAAAAAAGGAGCGTCTGAGTCCAGTGGTGTTATCAGAATCTAAAAATTCTTTACCGGTTTGAAGATATTTAGAAAAAACAGCGGGAAAGATGACGTCATCTTTCCACGATTCCTTAGCCATCTTGAGGATATTTCCAGATGTCCGTTGTCCTAACTCCATAGAAAACACGTAAGAGTTAGGAAAAACCAATACTCAGCCGACGTCTGGAAATATCCTCAAGATGTGCAAGAAATCGTGGAAAGATGACGTCATCTTTCCCGTTGTTTTATCTGAATATCTTCAAAACGGTAAAGAATTTTTAAACTATGATAACACCATTGGACTCAGGCGCTCCTTTCTCACTAGAATCAGCCATAACCTCAACATCGATTTCTTGAGTTGAATCCTCCTTTAATATCTTCCTAACGATTGATATTATTTAAATGAAACTTTTATATTCTTGGCAATTGTCAACTGAATATTATATTTTAGACCTTCCAGATTTTTAATAACGACAGTCAACTTTTCAACAATTGCATAAAAGTAAGCCGACTTCTTCAATCTCTTATAACATGTGAAAACAATTGAATTCAACACTAACAAAATACGTATTGCGGTCGTGTGACTCAGGCTTTCACAAATATTTTTAAAAATCGTCCATGTTGGTTACATTTCTTTGTGTATCCGGTGTATTCTGTGTATTAGGTGATTACTGTCGTTGCACAAGATCTGGATGACCTAGAAATTTTCTGTCAATGCCATTCAATTGACAGCTGTCAAAATATAAACGTTCCAAGTTTCATTTAAATTTCTTTAAATTGGCAATTTTCAGAAATTTTCAGAAACGAATCAAAACATCGGGAAATTCTTTTCAGATTCTTAATCGCCAAAAAATAGCGCAATTTCTCCCTAATTTAACCGTTTAGGAGATCCCAAATTAACCATACCCTGAATCTGTTTAAACTTTTACATTTTTAAAGCTTTGATCGATATGTGACCGTCATACTCGAAAGAAAGACAAAAAATTTTACCTTTTAGGGTTTTGGAAACCCAAAAAGTGGTTATCGACAAGTAAGGCGAACTCTTGAGAGGCCAAATTTCAGATTATTAACATGTTTTTATAAGCGACAATTATGTTCTTTCCTGTGAAGGGTGATGCAATGCAGGAATTTATTATCAGGGATATTCAGGGGAATATTTCAATTTCATAACTTACTGGGAAAATACTGAAAATCAGGTACAAACTTAAGGAGGGGGCGGTTATTTTCGCGAGGGGCTAACCGCACCCTTCGAACGGACCCAGAGAATTTATTGCCGGCCCCTGATCATCATCATCATTATTTCAACTGAATATTATTAGTGAATGTGGAATTACATGCTCGCCTCGCTTAAAATATGTCTTTAAAACGGCCCTGGCCATACATCTCAAAATACTGAAAATATCGAGGAACATAGCTGGTGCAGGGCATGTTTTAAACCTTAGCACGATAACTTGAAAACGGCCGTAGATATCGAGTTGCAACTTTATTCTGTACTAACGATAGTCCAAGGTCACATTCGCTCAAGTACCCACACTGATTATGAAACTGATTTCAATCGGAATTATTTTTATTGTATTTCACCGTTCTTATCATTCGATATTCTTTTTAAACAATAATAATAATTAATTCACGACATTAATATATCACACAGCCCTGCGCATGCGCATTTTATCAGAAAGTGAGGTAGGAGAACTGGGGTATTGAGATAGCTATTTTGGATAATGAAACCCATATCTGTATATTGATTTTGCATAGAGAGATTGTAATTTACTGTGAAACATAATCAGAACAGAATACTGACAGCTAAAGCTTTGACAATAAGTAACATAACCCGCAAGTAACATGTAGAAAAATTAATAAATAAATTCTCTAAAACCTATGACCAATACACGTCTTCAGTTTGGAGAGGATGCCAATACAGCGTCTAATGTGTCAACATGAATAAGAATGTAATGCACGCACAGGTTGGTTTCCAAGTTGCCAAAGAAACACGGTAAAAAATATCTCATTGGGTACAAATCAGCTGTGACAAACATCCAGCCAATGAGTGAGTGTGCTCGAGAACCAACATGCGCGCGCCGCTCAGGTAAAACTGAAAACGTCCATTATACAGTCGAGCACCTCACCGCGACGATTCGCACAATACGTTACGTTACGGCAACATCCAGCAACGTTATGTCAAAATATGTATGGTGACGTTGATAGGTATAAACAAGCAAAAAAATGACGTTACGCTAACGGTCCGTTGACATAACGTATAGGACAATTCGACCTTCACGTGGTCATCTGTAGGTTGTATATCTGTTTATATCTTTTGTAGTTCCAGAGAAAAAATCAAACTGCAACTTTTATAAAAGTCACCTGTATAATAAGGATCAGCTACCTATTATTGATTGACAAAGCAAAAAACATACTAGCATTCCTGAATCGCCAAATACAATATTCCACGTCCCGGTAAGAAGAGGAATAAATTTTTATTAATTAAACTTTGCGTAGGACGTCTTCATAAAAGATAAGATTCATCTCCACTTGTCTGAAATAATTTAATAAAAGAATCGGAAAAATATTAATCGTGCTTTCATCCCATCCCTTTCTTTGATCTTTCGATGTCCAGATAGCATTGAGAGGATAGACGGCAGATGTGGGTGCTGTGTGGGAATTCGGTGAACCCTTTTATAGGGTGACAATGGAGGATATTTACCCGTAAACTTTAAAATTCACCGTGATGTTTACCAGTTGAAAAATGATACGGAAACCGTTGCTGTAATTATGAATATCGGTTTGGGAATAAGTGCTTTATAATTTATAGTCAGTTTGATTAAAGCGTTGTGAAATTTCATGTCATCTCCTCATTAATGTTTTTACGATTGAATTTTATAGCGATATTAAATTAATTTAATGTTAATTTTCTGTATTTACATGGTTCCGGGCGGTTTAGAGAAGTTTCAAACAACAATAAAGGAGTAAGAATATGGTCAGATCGTTCTCAAAGATTTGACAACTGGACCATTCACAGGTCAAAACGCAAGGTGTTCGATACTATCTCCGCTTTCCCACGTAAATAATCGCACAGTTGTGTGAGTTTTGTTATAAAAGCTCTGAAACAAAAGCTCGTTAATTTTTTCATCGGCAAGACCGCACACATACATTAAAACGAGTATATCATAGTGACTTCAATTATATAGTGGTCATAAGTTTTTAACTTCGATCCTTGAATGAGAATTAACTTTATATTGAATTGAGCAATTGAGCAATGTTCCGATAGGTTTTCAGATCTAACTCTTGAACGAATCGTGAGACATGTTAGAAAATTTGCAAGTAGCATATTTTTTTGTATAGCAAATAAATGGACTTATTTTACTTTCAACGAATCAATAGGATAACGGAATACCTATGTATGTATAGCTTTAGTTAAAATATCTAAATTTAAATATAACTTGGCTACGAATAGGTACATGAACCTATTGTAAAGAAATTATATCAGCAAGAGCAATAATTACAATTCGAGTAAACTGTAGCGAGTTAGCGACATCAAAAGATTGAAATGCCAAGAATTGATTTCCAAAACAATTATGTTGACCCTTCCTTGTAAGGTATGTTTAGACCTGGACATTTCTGTCGCGACATAAATTTCGTGTGTCGGACATAAAATCGCGTTCACTATTTAAATTAAGATAGAAATTCTGGACATTTATGTCAGAGATAAATGTATGACACCTCATGTCTGACATAAATGTACGGACCGTTTACATCTACCACTTGTGTCTCATACAGAGAATCCCCCTCAAAAAAACGGTGGTTCGCCTGCAGAAATTAAATTTGCCGCTCTAATCTTGACCATTCTATCGTGAAACCTTAATTTATTTTTTGAAATATGGGGGGTTCATTTGAAAACTATCCACCCCGAATATCTCGTAAACGAAATGAGACATGAAAATTCGCTCGGACAGCTGGATTTTTATTTCGAGAGCGATACTTAAATCCGTGCCTGGTGGTATTAGACAACACACCCCCTAACCCCCAGCAACCCCAACTTTGAAATTTAAAATGGCACTTGTGAGGCGTCATTTGAAAGCTAATTTTATTACAAATCCAATGATGCAAGGTTTTTTGGCATTAGGTCACTTCCAGCGCCCTCTATGGCCAAATTTTAAATTGCTCAAAAACCCTTTGTGATACATTATTTTAAAGCACAAGAAAAACTGATGCAAGAATTTTTGAAATCCAATCCTTCAGTGGTTACAGTAAAAACAATAATGGTTTGTAGGCCCAAATCCAATTCATGTTTTGAATGAGTGGATGGATTTCAAAAAATTTTGCACCAGCTTACAGAGGATTTCTTGTGCTTTAAAATGATTCATCACAAAGGGCCCTCGTGCAATTTAAAATTTGAATTCTTTACAGCTTTGCAGAAACAATCTGATGTTACTTTTAACGAAAAATTTAGTTCTAAATTATGCAATTTATGGGTTCAGAAGAAAATAAAAAAAAAATAGGAATAAAGTTTTCAATGTTTTCATTTTGGCAGAACATTTCGGTTGGACCAGAGAAAAAGACGGATTTCAATACTTTCAATCATGTCTCGGGACACTGTCATGAGTAAGTAATGGACCCCATTGGCCTAAAAATGGTTAAGTTACAGTTCTTAAGAAGAAGAGGAAAATCGCGATCTAAAATATAATGAGTCGCATTGCTAACCCCAACTTGCAGCTATGTCCAATATAAGATTGAAAACTATTGTACAAAAACTAAGACAGAAAAAAGAAAAAATTCGTTTTTTATGGGTCACCCTTTATTAATAATTATTAACATAGGTTATAATTGTTTGCATTGAGAAACGTAGGGCGTAGACTGCTGAAATTATCATTTAAAGCAAAATCTGACAGTAACGCAGTCTACATCCTACGTCTCTCACGTCAAGGGCTACTAGATCGGAGAAAAGTTTTTGATCACTCTTTAGTATCGTTTGAATAGGTATACCTACATAGACAAATAAAATTAATGATTTTTTTTAAATGTAATTTTAATGAAAGTTTATTAAAATCGAATGAAAAAACAAAAGTGTGCTCATCAGATCATTCCCAAGATTGAACACGCAAAATAATGGCACATTATTTGTGAGTTTTCTCTGGTTTTGTGATAAAAGCTTTGAGACAAAAGCTCGTTAAGCTTTGAAAATAAGACCGCACACACAGTGACTTCAATTACAGTGGACATAGGTTTTTAGTCTCGACAGATATGCAAATAGTGGCCGTTTCCAGAATGTAAATTAAGTCTATATTGAGCAATATTCCGGATATATTAAAAATAAAAGTTGAAGGACCTTGGTGATCCACCCTCTAAGCTCGATCAGCTAGTTGAAAGGTTGTTAATGTGACGTTCACGGGGACGACCCATTTGGTAGACTTTGGTAAGTCGAAAAATATTGGAGAGGGCCAGGAAGGGGGGCTATTTTTAACTGGCCCAAAATAAGCACGTCTTAATTGAAGTTAAAACTCAAGATGGTTTATTGCAGTTGTCGCTATGTTAACAAACGCAGACTGCAGTCGAGATATCGATCTGGAATCCGCGATTTTGATCTAATTGACGACCAGGAGAATAGTGGAGAATAAATCTTATATTGAGAATAACCTTCTGCTTGTTTAGGGCTTTGCTACAAATTTATAAGCAAATTGTGTGATGGTTTCATGCCTTTATCCAGAACAAACGCCCGTATACGCCCGGTGAAAATAATTAACTATCTACATGTTTGGCTCGTGAATAAACATTGATACAGAAAATTCCAAAAGCGTCAAATTAAAACTTGGAACAAAACGCGTTCGCCCAACGATCCCCTTTTCATTATTTATTCACAAACGGACAGTGGCAAGTTGAAAATTCGCAACAGGAACTTTTCTTCCTGATTTATTAAAGCGCTGGACGCATCCAAAGTGAATTACCGTGTCTCCATTATTACCCTTCACTTATTAAACCGGAATCTTAGGTGTAAATTAAAATCACGCAGAGTCATTGTCGCCCCAGCCCAATCGCTGCAAGGGCCCCTATTGCGACATTGTTGATACTGACCCAACCGCCATTTTGTCGACAATTATCAACACTTTCGCAGAAAACAATCTTATCTTCTTGGGGAATTTGTTTTACGATCTGATATAAATTAATTTGTAAGTCAACAATGTGACGTCTTCAACACCTCGTCACCTTTTTAAATCTCCGGTTTTTTCGACTGCATGGATGATTAAATCAAATAAGTAGAGGATGTAAAATATTCACAAAGTGTGGAATGGACATTGGTCGTAATTCTATTCCAAATCTTGATCAGAAGAATTATTTCATTAAAAAAAGTTAGAATTGAAGAATGAGTATTTTGATATTTCTGAATTTTTTTGAGGTAAAATAGAACAGGATTTGATTCAAATCCTACTACAATAACAGGATGCGCTGTTTGGTCATTTTTATAAACCATCACTATTATTGATTAGAATCTTTTGCAGTACATACATAAAGATAATAAACGTTACCAATTTTTAAATATTACGTAAATTAATGACGCCGTTAAATATTCTCGTAGTGACCAACCTTACGGATTCGTGTTCCCACTTTTATTAAAGTATAAATCTTAGTTTTATTAATGTCGTGTCCTAAATGAATCGATGTTTTATCGCCTAATCCTCATAAAACTTCACGCTGTAAATTTAGAATGCGCGATCTGATCTAATTGATGTTTATTTCGGCGGTGCCTTAAGAAAACGTTTGTGGCATTCTTTTCATTTCTACAAAATATGTATTTAGCACCTATATAGGTGAACATTGTTTGGATTAGATAAAAACCATGCCCGCTCGTTCAGGGCAACGATAAGATAAAACCCAACGGCCATGTGTACATTATTACTAAGCAAACTCCGACTAATTTATTTCCACGGGGACGATTTCGTAATGAAAATTACCCAATTTCACCTTGTGGCGACAATCGGATCGATTTTTGTTTAAACGGTCTTCTTCCCGGTCGCGTGCTTTTAAAAGTAGTATCGTCTTTCGATGCAAATGGACTGGGGGTGGCCATTCTCCCACGAATATGAAAATCACAACAATAAAAGTTATCGCCTTTGTTTCGCCAAAATATTTTGTTTACAATTTATCTTGGAAGATCTTATCGAATCAAAATTAGAACGGCTTGGCTTTGTGTTGTGTGATAGTAAATAAATAGTGGATAATTGCTTGCTAAACTTTTAAACCTTGTTGTGATAGTGAAGTCAAGGAATCCGCCAATGCACGCCATCGGTGATACAGTGCTAGTCAAAAAATATGTGATAACGGGAGGCTACGGAAACGAGAAGTGAATCGCAATCTGACAAAAAGACGTTTGTCTAAAGTTAGTTCGCACAGTCGCCATATAAAACAACAAGCGTCATGTCCCCAAACAAGTTCCCAGTAAAATGACAGAATAGCATATCTTGTACGAACCAAGTTTGGACAAACGACAAAATGCGATTCACTTGTATCCACAGCCACCCGTTATCATATATTTTCTGAATACCACTCTATCAATCGAAGATAAATTTTTTCTTGACATTTTTCTTACAAAAAGTCCCTTACCATGTAGTAATCTTGTTAATTAATATTCAAAAACTAAGGCCCTTTTGAAAATACTTGGTTCCTCAAAAGTACTTTACAGTTTTGCATCACGCGATCATTGATGACTTGCATTATAGCTGATTGTCTTGATCACTGATATTTGTGAGATATACCTTAATACCCGAAAAGTTATACATTTTCGTCTATAATGGTGCCTACATGCTTAAGGCGTTTATGCCCTTGACAAAGTGTTAAATTCAGCCCATTTCGGCTATATTCGTCGACAGAGTAGGTTATCAAAAAAATTACTGAAGCTAGTTATGAAGGAATTTTGGAGTCCTCATCGCGTATTTCTTTCAGAAAGCGCCTATTACATTTCCCAGGGGGATCCAAGAGCAGTGTTACACGTTGCAATATTTGGTCTTAAATTGCATCCAACGCAATGCAATTGCATAGGCATTGTATGCAATTTAGGACCAAATAGTGTATCGTGTCACACGGGTTTAAGCTTCCCTGCATTTTGCAACATTCACAATTTTTTTTCCGAATAAACTCTCATTCGTGTTAAAAATCTACACCAGGACGCCTTCATGACTATAGCTTTTGTATTTTTTTGGTTATCGATCTCTCCGTTAGTTTTCTCTCATTCTGTTGACGAAAATACGCGAATCCAGGTCAGGTCAGGTCCCGAGCTCTTTCTTTTTCAACTTCCATTCAGGTCTATGTCAGGCAAAGTTATTTTAGTTAACTATATTATAGGCTTTCGAACAA
Source organism: Pycnomerus fuliginosus (assembly GCA_963924575.1). NCBI lineage: Eukaryota > Metazoa > Arthropoda > Insecta > Coleoptera > Zopheridae > Pycnomerus > Pycnomerus fuliginosus. The sequence continues at coordinate 20,691,735 of OZ004622.1, forward strand.
TTGTCTTTTGAACAATCGGTTTCGAACAACTGACTAACCCAAATTCAGTTAATGAAACAGTAAATGATTAATTCGTCGACTAGAAAATCTGATGTGCACTTCGACCAAGACACGACTCGCTTTGCTCATCTCGCAAATTCCAGGCAAAGTCGTTCCAAAATGTAATGAGATCTCAGCTTTTGTTGAGAATTTTATCAGCGTCCTCAATACCTTATATTCTAGTATCATCAAAAAGACAAATTAAACAACAAAGCCTTAGAGTGTTGAAAGTACTAGAGTAGACTCTTATCTACGTACGACTCAGTTCATTCAACAACGCAGTTTTTTCGCTTGCCCTGCTTCTTCAAGTTCTTGATCTGTTGCTCTTTTAATCAATTCATCTATGGTTATTTATTTCACTTCCTCTTTTTTTCGCAAGGTTCTCACTGGGTAAATTCAAAGTCTTGTTCCAATAAAAAAAACTATTTACTGATTTTCATGTAGAAAAGAAATTATTGAGCGTCTTTTGACCCAAACGTTTGTTCTTATTTAACTGTTTTGCATTTTGTTAATTTCTTTTCTAGCTGAAGATGAAGTAACACTCCGAAACGCGTCCAAAGCAGTAAGTAATTACGAGTTCCTTTTTGAAAATGGACCAAGCTTTTAATACTTAATCATTAATTCTTTGATTAAGCTACTTCAGGTTTTGGAAAAGAAGGCGCCGATGATAATAGTCAATTGATAAACTGAATCGCAAGATTTGGATCTCCTTTTATGCTTATTTTTTATGTAGGTATATGCTACTCAGAGCCAATCCATCTGACTTGCTTTTTACAAATTTTTTGCAAACCTTTATCCAAAGACATAGTCGATGATTCAGATTTAGCTTAATACAGTGATCTTGGAGGAAACTATAATCTAACTCAAACATTAAAACAGTGATCTCTTTCCGATACAACAAACCAACCCAAACCAAAAAAACCCGCATCAATATAAGTTTCATAGAATAACTGATAATAACACTTTAGAGATAAGTATTAGGTAATTGCTTTTACTAAGTATTGATGCTTCCCAGGAATTAAAGATCTGAAACGACAAATTGGTGCCTAGTAGTAGGTAGTGACGTTCATCCGCTGAGGCTGTGCCCTATTTCTAATAGTGACATCATTTTTTATCTTTCTACAAAATTGAGGTGAAACATTTTGAACAAAAAAATACTTTTTAACAACATTTTTTCGAGATGTTTTAAATCCCATACGGAATTTCTTTCATCCACTGTTCCACCTTCCATTTCTTCTAGTTTTGAAAGTAAAAGTGTGATCACGTCACTGTCAGAATTCGTCTTGAATGATAATTTCAGCAGTTTACATCTTCGACGTCAAGGACTCAAGGGCTACTTGTGTTTGTGGTTACACGTTATAAACACAACTTAGCATACAAAAAAGAAGCGCTTTTGTATCGGGTAATGGTCATAAGTGATTGGCCGCTAAATGGCAACGATGCACAAAAACCGAAGCTGTCAGATTTTTGTGCAGCGTTGTTGTTGTTTTGTATGTCTATGGTCCATTTACGACTACCTATTTCCCATTATCTCGAAAAATTACACACCATGGTTTATAATAATTATTACTACTAATCTTTCACCTTGATAGGATGATAGTTCAATCAATTTTATCTGACAGGTGATTCCCTTTGTCCGACAAGTAAAATCCAAGGTAAAATCTATACTGATATATTCCGAGATTTTCAAATAACAAGGGTTTCCAGCAAATTAATTAAAAGTATGTCGTACCTAGATGGTTTAATAATGGTTTCACAAAAATCTTACCAAATGGTTTTTGGTTTTACGTATAGTATACTTCTTTTACAGAGAACATAAGACTAGTGGGGGTGATTTTTGTAAGTTTTTACGTCGATGTTACAGCTAAAATGTTAAATGACAGAAAATGCATTAGCGAAAATCAGCAAAGTGTCTGACATCTGGTGGCAATACTTTAACTACTCTGAAAGACGTAACCGGATACGGAAATACTTTTAAACGTCCGTCATCATAATTTCGGCTTATGTCAGTCAGTTGTAAGTTGCGAGGTTACGTAGTTGTTTTGTTGTTGTATCTCCAAGACAACTTGGACTTTTAAAAAATCCACGTAGCGACGTCACTGAAGTCACCAAGTGACCCTGTGGTTTAGCAATGCCATCTATTGGCAGCTGATTTTCGCGAATTGGTTATCTGTCATATTGTCATTATGGGGGTGTGTCTGTAGCTTTTAACGTCGATGTTAGACACTGATAAAATGTTAAATGACAGAAAATGCATTGTCTATCTGTCGTTTGTCATTATTAAGAGTGAGTAAAGATGAGTTGTATGCCTACATAAGATATCTGAGAGCTTGCTCTTTGACAATAGCAGGGATGAACAAAGTAAAGGCCTACTAAACAAGAGTATAAGGACTTCATTACTGCTGACAGGCTCTCAAGTTTTTAATCTTTTCAGATTCTGGTTCTAGGTGCCAATGTTTAACTACTTGAAATGGAAATGGTGGATGCGCCACATACTCCATACCACGACCACAATTTATTCATCAGAGACGTATTGCTCAAAAGGGTACCTATGCTAGGAAGGTAAAAGACAAAACCTTAGCAGAAATCTTATAATCGGGTAAGGTGTCAATATAAGAATGGCAATTTTCCAGACGAGGTGATCAAAATTAGAAAGCTCAGTATCCAGGGCCGTTCCAGCTGCGGTAATTAAGCGGCAATTTCTTGCGCAACATTGCTTGACATTTGTGACATCCTGATAGTTCGTCACATAACTGGACAAAGCGCTCTCTCGGCGTCAACGGAGCTACGCTTCTCGTACGACACCCACCGGAGCGAAACAGTCCGGAAGAGCGGTTTTCTTCTTGGACTCCGACCCACGAGGTCGGCGTATACAAAAAATCGGAAAAAATTCGAAATGGTTAACGTCGATTTTACGCCACCTGCGTCGGTAGAGTTCAGCATTTAACCTTAGAATATGATCTGATGGTAAATGTCAGAGGGTCGCTCTGACCAGCGTGAAGCCATGACTCGATATTTATCGTTGCGGTTTCATGGATTTATCGTCTGCGAAACAATGGGAAAAAAACGCCATAGATGATGTCCTTCCTGTAACTTACCCAATCTCCCACATAACTCACTCTTAACCCTACATCACGAGCTCACCACTACGCTCGCGAATAAACATTTCGCCTACACGGTCAGTGTGAAATCTTGTAGTGGCAAACGTGGCCATAACTTTACTGCCTCATCATACAGCGATCAGACATGCAGTGCTTGCTCAAGAGTCCCGTAATAATTAAACTTCACGTGGATTTTTACACTCGCCTGGGCAAGAGCTCTCTTGCTTTAAATTTACCACCAACAAATAAAACAGTAATGGAATTATTCCAGGTATTTTCAGAGATAAAATTTTACTGCTGCTGCTACCGAGTTGACTCGTGGTCAAGTGTGCAGCACGCCTATTTGCGGTCGCAAACCAAAACGACGTCTGCACGAAACAGCGGCGGATTTCACGTTTTCGCACTCAAATCTGTAATAAATTTAATCTAATACCTGCATATTATATGCCGCAAATTATTGGTTTTTAGATACTCTGATATACTCATAATCATGTACCTATTTGTTATTAATTGCTTTCGTCTTAGACTCATTTTTGCAAACCCTTCCTCGACGCTGTTATACTGTAACTTTACACCAACATCAACATAATATCTTAATTAATATACCTACTATTACTGTGCGCAACATAGCTTCTTCGTTAGAGAACTGTACCATACAAAAACCATACAGAGTTAGTACAATCCCGGAGCGATCCGATTTCTCCGATTTTTCAAAATTTAACTTTGAAATTTGGGACCTATACCCAGTTGAAAGCAAGAAATTCAAAAATATTTATTAAAAAATTAAAATCCAGCTCCGGTTTAACCGTGTAGAATTGATCCTAATTTTGTTTTTTCCTCGGTTTTTTCAAATGATGGAAGCCTAACATCTTTCGCAACGGATTTTTGTAAGTTGTGTGTATCATACTTGAGGAAAAATCAAGTCACGGCCAATCTACATTATCAAAAACGGTATCGAATCAATTGTTCGAAGCGTTTGTAAACCGTGTGTTCTCCGACGTAACGGTTTAAAGTGAGCGAGGGGTGGTCCAAATTCTTCGATGCTAGCGATTAGTCAATGTGTATCATCTGCACGCGGGAATTATTGTTCGAACCATTGGTTTTCGAACAATTGTCTTTCGGACGATTGTCCTTTCGAACAACTGTCTTTCGAACAATTGACCGTAGACTCGCCATTTACCCAGCCATGCATGCATCGTTTTTCACCAACAGCGTTCTATGTGCATCTCCCACGTATATCCTATCATAATTTTCTTTATTAAGGGTCTTGATTCTCGTTTGATTACTGGTAGTGATTTTTGACAAATTTCAAAAAATTCAGAACTAAAACAACCCTCGAATCCAAATTATGCACACGAACATGTTCTGGGCCCATAACCTGTCGAACCTGAAGAAACTGACAATCAAAATAATAAATGAATTGACTGGGGGGGATTTCACAGTCGGCAGTGGTGTACAAATTTTCGGCAGTGTTAGTAGGAAATGTTAGGCAGTGGTTGCAAAAATTGGGCAGTGGTTGCAAAAATTGAGCAAATTCGACAGTCGGGGGACTTCACAGTCGGCAGTGGTGTACAAATTTACGGCAGTGCCCTGAAAATTCGGCAGTGGTGTACAAATTTTTGGGGTGTGAAATGCCCCCCAGAATTGACAAAACGATCCGGCAAGGTAAAACGTATCTGAATCTTGCACTCATTGGTCCAACAACTGCAGAAGCAATTAGCCCTTTCTAACAAGGGACCCCGCACCATCTTTATGAAAAATGACTTTCAGCGGATTTGGCTGAAATTTCGATATGTTGTAGACATCGACGTCCTGATCAAAAGCTATCATTGCCGCACAGCAATCGTATTTGCTCCAGAGGGTGCCGAAGATAAAATTTTCACTTATAATCTCATAAGAGCATTACCTAATTCTTTCCGGAAATTTTTGGAGTGCATTCCAACAACGTATTAATCGGCCCGAGTGGAACACGAGGGCCCGATTACGTTGTTGGGATGCACGACAAATTTCCAGAAAATGAATTAATGCTCGAATGCAGATTCGGTAAGAAAATAGCAACGATACGGCCACAGAAATTGAATAAAAATGATTTTTGACATTTAATTTGACATAAAAATTTCCACTTATTAATTTCGTTTAGGTTGGTCTAGGTAGGTATCAAAAATTTCCAGGAAATCCTTGAGTTGCCATGGTAAACACACAGAAATCAATTTTTCTATTGGCTAATGATTAGTATCGTGCGATTTTCACTTATAATCTCATAAGAGCATTAATTCTTTCCGGAAATTTTTGGAGTGCATTCCAACAACGTATTAATCGGCCCGAGTGGAACACGAGGGCCCGATTACGTTGTTGGGATACACGACTAAAATTTACAGGAAATGAATTAATGCTCGAATGCAGATTCGGTAAGAAAATAGCAACGATACAGCCACAGAAATTGAATAGGAATGATTTTTGACATTTAATCTGACATAAAAATTTCCACTTATTAATTTCGTTTAGGTTGGTCTAGGTAGGTATCAAAAATTTCCTGGAAATCCTCGAGTTGCCATGGTAAACGCACAGAAATCAATTTTTCTATTGGGTAATGATTAGTATCGTGCGATTTTCCCTCGAATTTTCCCATAAGAATTATACGTGCAACAAAAATGTACTTTGCCTTTTTACCATCATAATTCCACAGGATAAGTCAGGAGCACTTTTCTTACGTATATTTTTGCCCGTACGATGATAACATTTGATCGTCAGGAGGTTGAAATCTACAACACTACACCAAAATTTAAGAAAAATCCGCCGAAAGCCATTTTTCCATAAAAGGTCCATTCCATCAAAAAACTAAAACTATGGTACTACTTTATTTTTAAAACCTTTGATTTTTCACCGATTTCTTCGGTGTTTTTTAAATCTAGGGTGGCCGTGACTGCACTTCCGGTCAAGTATGATACATGTTTTTGATTTACGAAAATTCGAAGAAGCCGAATCCGTTAAGAAAAATGTAGATTCTCATTTGGAGTTTTAATTTGGAAAGATAAATTTAGAAATTTGCGGTTAAACCGGAAGTGGACAAAATTTCTTAGAAATATTTTTGAATTCCTTATCTGTGTATAGGAGGTCCCAAGTTTCAAAGTAAAATCTTGAGTTGGGAAATAACTACTACACCATTTTCAGCTGTAATTCGGAAAGTATTATATTAATTTCAAAAACAGTCAAATGAAATTCAGAATAATAAATCTAAATACAGAAAACGTAAAATGTAATTCGGACTAGCGAGTTGATGTTCAGAAAACGTAAATTGTAAGTTGCATTTCAGAAATCGTTACTTGTAATTCGGAATAGTAAATTATTAATCAGAAACCGTCAAATTTAATTCAGAAAGCGTAATTTGATTCTCCGAAATCGTAAATTGTAATTCATGTAATGTTTTTTGAATTTCAAATTATGCTTTCGAAATTACAAATGATGTTTTCTGAATTATAATTTATTATTTCTGAAAATCATTTTATTTTTCTGAATTACAAATCAAATAACCATTTCTGAAAAACATTTTATTATTCTGAATTACAAATTACCGTTTCTGAAATACATTTAACTAATCTGAATTACACTTTATACTTTCCGAATTACAACTGAAAATGGTGTATACTGTATACTATAATCAGTGAATTTATAGTTTTTAGCAAATATGCAGAATGAAGACAATAAATGGTTGAGGGTTCCTGTCTGGGACAGCTAATCCAGCTTAGGTGAGCGCAATTCCCCCACTTTCCCTTACATACTTAGTCATAGACGCGTATAAAACCAATATAATAATTTTCTAACGGACATCAGAAGCAGCGTGAGTCCGGCTTTTTTCTGTTGTTTCGTTAAACGAGCTTCAATTTAATGAGTAACAATTATCCCATCTAACCTCCATTGTTACTGTTACTCCGACAGAAATTTTGACGTAAATGAAAGCCCGTTTAATATCGCACCTCGGAACAGAAGAAAACACCTGACTCACATTACAGCCCCTGATGTGTCAATTTTTATATTATATTCGATTTGAAACATGACTTGCAAATAAATACATAAGTAACGGTAGCGACAACGAAAATGAAGATATATCTATTGTAATTTTGGCAAATTGTGACAACAATTGTTTTTGTCCAAGTCATTTCAAGTGTTTTTTAAGATTGACCCGGAAATGAAAAAGAACGGTTTTGTCTCGGAATAAAGTAAAAGCCCTGGAACTGAGTAGTTACTGTGAAGCGGCACTTTTTAAGCATATAAAGCTCATTACATTACATTACACACCAGTCTTGCACAAATAAATAAATAGATATACATAGATGATTGGTTCCTAGCTGTTATGGATACTGACTTTTTGGTTGACGATCAGTTGATACTTAATTATTCATAAATTCTATAGAAAATTAACCAATTACTTGCGACAAAAACGTTACCCTAGGAGTTAGCCCAACTCGGGGATTAGAAATAATAATATTTTTTTCTAGTGTAGGAAGAAATGGCCAGCCCTCTTTCCACCAAGAAAATATTTACTTGCGCGCTTATAAATATTACAATATTCCTGGTCAGTCTATTTATCACCCACATTAGGTACTATAATGTTAATATCTTGAGGATTTACAAGGTCAAAGAAAAATTTTGGCAGTAACACAGATGTCTACATAAATATACATAACCTCGTATAAATAAGAATCCAATGGAGATGGGTGCACTATTTTGAACGTTCGAAGCTGGTTTTCAAGGGGAAGCAGTAAAAGCCGTAAAGTCGGACTGAGTGCCTCTATTTTCAGTGGCTTTTGGGTGGTCGCCCCCATAAAATTTGTCAACACGATTTCATAGCATTTTAACCATCTTTTAGCTGCTGCATCCAATAGTGGACTTGATTGTAATTAATTGATGCTAGAAGATTTTATGAACGCCCATAAAATTAATCGTATATGAAGTTGCAGTACTGGTTTTATGAGGCTGATTTAAATTCGAATTTGTTGGTCAATTAGTGACAAAAAGCGCGTAGACAAACACTACCGTAAAGGTGAGATGCTAATGTTATATCAATATTGTTCTAACCAGGTGAGCATACAATTTGGTTTAAGGAAAAAGTTTATGAATAATTAGTAGAGACCGGAAATAGCGATTACCTGCAAAACGGGCGATTTACAATTTACGGCTGACCGCTCTCCCTACGACACCCTAAGATTAACATCCACCTGACCGAGCACGAAGTTTAAATTTTGTTAATTTTTTGTGCGAGTCGTGTGTCAATTTGGAGGGTCTTTAAGACACGCGAACACTATTTTACATGTTAATGCGGTGGATCTTCTTTTAATAGCCTGAACACGCGCTTAAGCTACCTGTACAGTTTTTATGGCTCTCGAAGGTCAATTATTCTTAAGGGTTCAACCCTTTCTTGTTCGCACGGTCACTGTGGTCAAACCAAAAAGTTAACGGTCAGTGTAATTGGCGTATTGTCCGCGTTTTTAGCGACGGCCGGAGTTTCGTGGATTAGATAAGACACAAGTTTTCACGAAATCGCTGTAACAATTAATATGTGACACTGGCGGCAATTTGTTAAAAATATTTCAAAACACTGGTTTTCGTGGGCGTGAAATTTGGGAACCGACCTGACCTGGCGGACCATCTCCACAAGACTGAATAAGTAAAGTGAGAGAAAAAGTTGCGCAAGCGACGTCGGCAAAAATCATTATAATAACTTTTTGTTATTAGCGAGCAGACAATCCAACCCTCCACCCACTTTTCCCTTCCTCGCGAACTAATTAAAAACATGGATCACGTGGGCGGCGCGCGAGTTTTTCCTCGGGAAAATTGAAAAATCTCACCTTGCGCTATACGCACTGCTGGCATTTTGATTCTCATCTTGGCGATGGTGTCCAGTGTCTTTTTCAAAATGTGTCCATCGTCACTAAATCACAAAAAAATCACTTCACTAAGTCTCGAAACACTCAAAATTGGCGGAAGTCATAGTGATAGGGGTGCGTGAGTCGTAGCGGTGACCATGCCGATGTCCGGTCCTGGACCAGAGATGCTGAGTGGCCAATGGTCCAAGCGCGTGTGTCGTGTACGCGGACAAGCTTTCGGCGACAGAGCGGCCGTTTCTGGGTCGGTGTGAATCGGTTCTTATCGTTCGAGCTCGTGCAGGCCACTCACTAGCCATCGGCCGTGCTCACCCCATAGGAAGGGATGCTGCTGCGCATATACATCACCCGGAGTGGGGGTTCTTTGCCCGCTGGCTCTCCGGATGTTTCACCGGAGCGCGCCGGAGCCAAAGCTCATCTCTCGCAATCAACAATAATTCCTTCTATTCCTATTATTTATTCTATATTTTCCGCCAAAACTATATTATACCAAAAGCAAACCAGATAAAGTGAAAAAACAGATAACTCTTTTATCAATAAGATTAGCTCTCTTACCGGCGCCAATGTAAACACAGATAATTCGCGGCGAGACCAATAACAGTTAATTGCCGAGACCCATTTTTACGATGTTTAAGAAGCGGCAGGTTGAAAAACTCCAAATCGCACTTAATTAACTTTTCACTCTTTTCAAGCGCCCGGCGGGGTGGATTTTAGTGCCGCTTTCTGCCAGTGCGGGGCGCCACGTGTAAGCGTCGCGACGTCCAGACTACACTTGGGGTGATGTTACGTAAATTTCATCGTGGATTTTGTTCTGGAATTATTCGGAGCGATAATGCATTTTATCATCACCGGCGAGACACCTGATGTTTTAAATTCGACAGATAACGTGACTTTAACAGAAGTATTGAATAATCGTCCTTAAATTTGCCGAGGATTAAATAGTACGATGTCTGCCACAAGATATAAATTATGTTTCGATTGTACCTGAAGATAACCTTATTAAATATTTGTACGTGAGCATTTGATAAGAATAATGATAAATTCAGGCTATTTGCAATAATTAGAGAATGGACATGAGTGGTGAACGTGATATTTCACTTTTGGCAAATTTTTGTACACGATTTGGGCTAAGGAACGAAATTTCATATAAAGTCATGATGCAATTAGAGTGGTAAGAGTTCCACCTGTTACAGGTACAACTCTCACCATTCTAATCGCAACATAACATAACAGGGCATTAGTAGAGTCCTGTTCAAGTAAAATTTAACTTAAGTCTTAAATGATCTTAACAATGGATCAACAATAAAGTAAACTATTCTGTTGAATCTGTTGAATAGTAAATTTGTTTTCAATTCTTTGCAGTTATTTCAAAATCTAAGTCCTGATTTACCACTTTAGACGTTTATTTGAAGGAATTGGTATTACCACAAAGAAAGTTAAAAATAATCTATTTTTTGCGTTCGGACAAACACGCGCTTTCCTGGAATGTTCAAGAAAAGATGTGAGCAATACAGAGGTCCGTAGGGTTTATTATTGAACACCTTTATATTACCTAAAGCTCTATAGAAGCAGATCCGATCTTAATTTGACTTATGCGTTACATTTGCCCGGCGCCTCCACCAATATTGCCGCCGCAAGTGTAGAATATTCTGCAAAGGCGTACAGAAACTTCCTGAATTTATTATTATTTTCCAATTATTAAAGTATTGCACGATTGGAAAAGCAACTCTGCATCCATTTTATCTATTAGGTACCTACTATGTTATTGAAAATAATTAGACTATCAGCTCTGGCGATAACAATTTAATTTTTAATTATTCTTGAAATTTTCCTATAAAATATACATTTCGTGCATTGTACATTAATATTATTGATAGCTTTTGACAAATCTGTATTCTCCCAAGTCCACGAATCATGCAGGAAAAAGTACTCTTTACATTCATGAAAATTTGATGGACATGTCAAATTGATTTAAATTCTTGCGGAACTTTTGACATCATTTTTAAGTCTCTGACGCCATTCACGCCACTTACGTCATCGATGTTTTTTTTAAATGGCAGCGTATACTTTTCTCGATTGATTTCGATACATTATTGAATTCTATTTTCAGTCATACAGAAATTTTACCAAAATCATAACTAGAGGGCGGATTCCTGGCATTTTGCTTTCTTTTAATATTGTAAGCAGAACGAAATGCTCTTGTTTCTTTCCGTTTCATAAAATTTCGAATCATTTGACACTAATTTTATTTTGCTTATTTTGCTTATTTTTGCCTAAAATTCGCGTAAGTACTTATTTACGGATTTTGTGAGCTTTTTTAAGTATTTTCTGGCTTATTAATGCTTTTTCTTGCTAGCTTACCACGTTTTTGTTCGATGTTATATTTTTATTTATTTCCCGGTGAAAGCCTGACAAAGAAACCTTATTAACTTAACCTGACCTGACCTGACAAAGAAACCTTATTGACTTAAGGTTTCTTTGTCTATGGTGAGATGCGTAGATAGAGAACAAAGCCGACCGAGGAGTGACGGAGATGGGGATCGCGCATACAATCGGAGAAACAAGTTTTTTTAATTAGGTAAACTGTTCAATACAATTTTTGATACAAAAAGCAAGTTTCATTTCTGTTAGGCATTTCCTGCAATTAACGAAAATTTAAATTTTCCAATTTTGAAATAGTTGAACTTTTAGGTGCTTATTTTTAGTTTTTTGTAGCTTAATTTTTGATTTTTGAAGCTTTTTATAGGCGCTTATTTCTGGAAAATAAATGCTTTTTAATCCGCCCTTTAATCATAACGTAAAAAAACCTTATAAATTATGAAATATTCACAATTACTCTGCAAGCGGCAATTGATTTAAATTCTTGCGAAACTTTTGATGTCAGTTTTAATTAATATTTTTTTACATAATAATTTAAATCAATTTGACCTATCCAACAGATTTTCTCAAAAACTGCCGACTCCAGAGTAATAGCGAATATTTCATAATCTATAAAAAAAATTCACGTTATGATTTTGGTAACATTTTTATATGACTGAAAAGAGAATTCAGTAATGTATCGAATTCAGTCGAGAAAAGTATACGCAGCCATTTAAAAAAAAACACCAATTGCGTAATATGTTTGACATAGATGACGTCAGAGACTTAAAAATGACGTCAAAAGATCCGCAAGAATTTAGATCAATTTGACCAGTCCAACAGTTTTTCTCAAAAATTGCTGGTTGCAAAGTTACCGTGAATATTTCATACTTTATCACCACCCTGAATATTTTCAATAACTTGCAATGCATTTAATAATAACATATTGTTTTTGAGTCCTAGTACAATATACTATTGTCAATTCGACTCATTTGAAATTGATCAATGACAGAGAGCAAATGACGAATTTCTGACCAACCATAACAATTTGCACCTGCAGTATTACAGCGGAAATTTTGTACTAGTGCAAATATCTGCTGAAATTTATTATGATAGCTATTTGATAGCTGCAATAATTTTCACGAAATGTTGCAATTTTTATATTAATTCGGCGAATTGTCCTCCGAATACTATTTGTAAGTACGCACTAGTGCACCCGCACTATCAGGCAAGCTGTTTCATCTATAATAATAATAATAACGTTTATTTGCAATAAAATAAAATTATATTACAAAAAGGGTGAAAATTCAGTAAAAACTGGTTTTCTATTTCACCCCAAAAATAAACAAAGAATTAAATTATTCTTATCTAACAAATTTTTCAATCTAAAACCAATCATATTCACTTTGTTTCCCAAGACAAATGGACATCAATCTATTTCTTAACACATCAGGAGATGAACAAGTTGTAATAACATCATAATACTTGTTTAGCAATTTAGCAGCAAGAAATGAAAAACTGTTTTCAAACTTCGCAGTGTTATAAGAAGGTACATCAAATAAGTTCCTAATTGTTGCCAAAACTCCTTTCAAAGCCCCTATCCAACTTCCCTATTTCATCTTCAACCAAATCAAGTAATTGAAGTAATTTTTGACCTTTCCCGCAAATATTCTCTTGTGGTTTTCAATTTATTATGTTCTTCTTTTGATTGAGATTTTCAACTACTAAATACTTAAATCTCTTTCACCTTTATTTTTTTTCTTTATTTTCTTTATTTTTTATTGCATTTTTGGAAATAGAATTTGAAGACCTTTCAAAAGACAAGTAAAACAAATGGTGGTCATCTTTGAAATTTCATTGATGACATGCCAAAGAGGCACTTGTAATTGGCCGATTGCCACCAAAATTAAATAAATTTTCCTACTTGCTATATTTAAATTTTACTCCACCAACCTTATTAAAGCGTTTTCTGGAATTTTTCAAGATTTTAAGATTCTTTGCCAAAAGGGCACTAAGTTTGAATACATTTTTGGAAATGACATTTGAATGCATTTCATGTGCTGATAAAGAAAATTTCGCGTTTAATGTTCAAATTTCAAAGTTGATATGTCAAAATTGCACTTGCCGTTGGCCGATTGCCACCAAAATTAAACAAACTCTTAGGCGGGTACTAATGTTGCTTCGAAATTTTGAATTTTTAGATTTTATCCCAAAAAGGCGCTAAGGGTAAATAAATTTTTAGACAGATATGCTGATAAGAAAAATTGGTGTTCATCAGTCAAATTTCATAGTTGATACGCCAAAAAGCACTTGGCGTTTGTGGATTGGCAACAAAATTAACTGGGTTCACCAGAAGGCCAACACTAAAGCCCATTCAAAATTTCATTAAAATCCGTTCGGCAGTTTTCGAAAAATTGTGCTCACATATGTACCTACGTACGTACGCACATAGACATTTTCTAAAAACCACTTTTTCGTGGTCCTGATGAGACTTCAAACCGTAAAGATCTGGTGCTATCTCAATTTCGAATTTTCGAGTGATTCTGAAACAATGATTTTTATGGAGATGTTAAAAGTATTAAGTATTTATTTATTTGCCTTTGATATAGATTCATAAATCGAAAAGCACCAGTATCTTGCCACGTAATATTACGTGCTTTTCAACTTATTAATAACATCACGAAGGCCACTTTGAGAACATGATCAACTTCTACTTTTTCATTTAATAGATTCTTAAAAACATCCGAACAACAACTTATTAACAAAGAGAAGAGCTAAAACCCTAAATCATTTTTATTTCTTTTTTGTTATCCCAACTTTCCCAACATAATACTGAACATCTTATGCGAATTTTTCTTCACAAAATAAATAAGTCGGATTTTTCTTTCTTTTCAAAATATTAGCTAATCTCTATCCATAGTAGAGCATGTCAGAACAAAACTGCGCTAGACGTTGACGATGATTGTGATACGTTTCCCACACGTATATGTCCAGTGATTTCCAATACAGTTACCAAAGAAAGACCTCGTGAACTTCTCCAGAAAGCGATTAGAGTCATTATTTCAAAAGAGGGCGCACGCCTGAAATATTGCGTTTGAGATACACACCCTTTATAAGATGCATCTTCAAAGTGTGTCAGGAATATCAGTAATAAATCCAGCTGCTTTCCGTTAAAAATTGCGGATAATGTGACAACTACAAACGAATTCATCATTCAAAATTTGTGATGGCAAAGCTTTGCAAGGAGCGATTATAGAGAAACGTATTCGGTGTTAAAGAGCGAATCGTGAAATTTTCTAGCGATTCCTTCCGGGTGGCAGGAAAAGTCCCTCAACCAATTAACATGGCATGTGCATAAACGTACAAACAATCAGGCGGGCATTTTTGTTTGCCGTGTAACTGTACAGTTCAAGAGACAAACATGTTTTATATATGAATTTTAATATAAGATGAGTATGCTTACTGACACTTTTATCATGCTACTAAAATACTGTTATAAAGCCTGACTTGAAAACGATTCCCGCGAATGGCAGATGATGTACAATCGACCTTCGATAAGAAGGCATCATCCATTGCAAAGCAATTACTGTATTGGTTGTGTTATTAGGATGTCATGGATGAAGCGAGGTGTTAGTTGCAGAAGAAGAAGAAGACGATGTCAGAGGTTTCACCAGGCATCACGGGTCACATGTCAAATGTAAGCATCGACGTTGTAATTAATTGCATTGTGCAAAACGTTGACTTGTCCTTTTAAACGTATTTTTTCAAATTGGTCAATCAGACCATCAATCATTCTGGAACTAGCAAACCGAACCGAGGAAGAGACAATCGAGTGTTTGTTGTAGTTTCTAATTGTTCCCGCGTGACTCTTTTGGGTTAGAATTTTAGGAGTGCGTAGAGAATGAGTATTCCTACCTGGAGCTTAATCTAATAATACCCTCGAGCAAATATACACTTAGCCTCTTAATTATGTTGAAATTGTGTCAACCACAGCGAGATAAGGTGACGAAACACTGTGTAAACGAACCTGTACGTGCGTTTATATCAACGGTAATGAATAATACTGTTAATTACAGCTTGAAGCTGTACAATATTCATTCCGAATTTACCAAGGACTTGATGACCCCCGATTGACATTTCTAGAGACACGAAGATCGTGAGTCGTTGAAGAAGGAGAGTCGTGTCTTGGACAATAGTGACCCGGCTCGCCCTCCTGACGTCACAAGCATTCAATGCTAATGCGATCTCAGGCCTCATCTTACCAGTCACTCCTCAATATATATCTCAAAAACTGCGCTATCTCTCGTGTCAAATAAGAATTGAATGGTCTGCGAAGAGACGTGGGTCGGAATTATCCAAGTGGGTGTCGTACTTGTCGAAAAATGTACACAATGGATAGTGGCGGTTAAATCGCAATATGTTTTATCCTGAAGAGCAAACTGACTAGAAATCAGGTCGTAAGTTATACCCTTCTACCGGTCAAACCCAGTCAATCATGCATTCCGCCATAATTATTGTCCTTTAACATTTATAACTTATTAAACCTCGATTCATTAGCATTTATATGGACGCAAAGGTCTGGGATGTCAAACTTTTTAACTTTATACATAATAAGAAAACCGTAAATTTAATTGGTACTAGGGATAGCTACGTGCGGAAATCTCATCATGGCTCAGCCTCTTCTTCATAACTCCAAAAAGATCATTTAGCTGACCCCGCACTGTTAATTACGTCTACTGGAAATATCTTATTCCTGTTTGCACTTCTTCCAAGTTGTTTAACTGGCCATCAAACCTCTTTACGACACCTTATCTGTGGCATTAAATTTTTCTATTACAATATAATGATGCTCTTAAAGATACACTTGTACTTTACCGTTAACAGTTTCTATTTCTGTAAATTTTAACAGAACTGACCACGTTCAACGACCTAAACAATATTTATTTATTTGATTTCTAACAACGGATTACCTACGATACCAGTGTCTTATTAATTCTCTCAATAAAATTGAAGGATTAGCTATTGCAGTTTGGGTCCAAAAACGACGTGAAATGAACAATAAATTCAAATATCAGGATATTATATCCTACAAGTTGTATAAAATTGCATCCACATAAATCACACAAACCGGCATTTTACATCTAACAAAGTGCCTATCACATACAGTATGCGTCAGATGTTTTGCTCAATCGTTTGTTAGGCAACTGAAAACTTTACGGAACAGATTTCAGATAACTAACTATGGCTTTTAGGCGTCATGATCGAGTCTGTTCCGCAAAGTTTTGAGTAAATAAATGATCGAGCAAACAATATGATGCATATAGATACAGTCATATGTTTGCCATAACTCACGCACAAACAAATTGGATATCCCAAATTTGCTATCTTGGTTGGTATAAACATTGAACTAAACACTTTGCTATTAATAATAATAGTAGTAGTAGTAATAATAAATACATTTAGAGTTGAAGTCATTTCCGTTTAAATCTATTAATTATTTACTCCCGAGTTAGATTTATTAATACAAATACATTGCAACAGGGTTTTTTTTTAAACTTCCCACCTTATCTTCGGAACTTTACGATTTTCAAAAATCTTAATTTTTCACCCGTTTCTTCGATCTTTTTGAAAATCTGGGGTGGCCGTGACTGTACTTCCCGTCAAGCATGATGAATTATTCCATTTGAAAGGACAAGTTAAGACAATTTCCAGTTAAACCGGAAGTTGATCAGCATTTATTTCATTTCAATATTCTTTTAACATCCGAGTTAAGATATTAAGGAGGGAAGTTTAAAAATGAACACCGGTGTATACCGGGTGACAACGGGACACCATGTAAGTAAGCTCCATGCAATAAATTTTTCAATTATCAAGATAAAAATACGAACATGCTCGCTGAACGTCTTTTTTGAAATTCATTACAATTTTTTATCACTTCCGGTTCCACCGCAAATGGCTTTAGTTTTAAATTTATAAATGACACACAGGGCATATTTTTATATTTTTGAAATCTAGGAATCATTCTGAGTATTATTGTAGTGTCTTTTTCGCGAATCTTTTTCTTGTTTTTTTGGCGAAATTTTGTTGTGGCCCTAGAGTGCTGCAATACGCTTTTTTGTCTTTTATGGAGGTCAGTATTCTAAAATTTATAATATTTCGTTTCGGTTCATTTAAGGAGGACTTCAAAATATGGAAAAACGTTTTTCGGGGATAATTAAATTTTTTCACATGGTACCATCATGGTACCATTCATGGTAATCCATGAAAATAGATTTCTTTTTCTGCCTGATGTAATAATATATTGCCTCACCGTCCGAGATCCACAACCAAATTTCCCAAATCAAAAGTATAAATTCAATAAAATACTACAATACTCATAATGACTCCTAGACTCCAAAAATATTCCCGGCGGCGTCCCATTAAAAAATTCAAAATTAAAGCCATTTCCGGCGTAACCGGAAGTGACAGAAAGTTCTAATCTATGTCAATAGATGACGTTTGGTGGATATTGTCATTCGAATAATTGTCTCTTTCGAATAAGTGTTTTCGAATAATAATTGTTTTCGAATAATTTACCGGCTTCCCTCTACCCCATCGTGGCGTGTAAATGACTATTTCAATTTATGCATAATACAGACTGGGAACTATTTCAATGCTCACTATTGGAATCTCGGAAATTATAAGAGATATAAGTTCGGTTAAATTACAAAAAAGTTGCTCCTTTTGAAGGTGACTAAGAATCTGTAAGGAATTCTTCGATATTTTGATTTGTTCTTGAGTTATTCCGAAAAAACGGAAAATAGTTATTCTAAAGAAAAAAGCAAATCTTCCTGCATCATGTGTATATGTTCCTTACAAAATGAGTATGTTCTAAGGCACCCCTAAACCTACAGGATCACCAAATTTCAAAACCTCTGGACTTCGTTTTTATAATTACCCTTTTCTCGCTCTGGTAGCTGAACTACTTACAATAACGAAAACATTAAAAACTTTGACAAATATGTTGAACCACTGAAGGAGATCGTAAAATAAAATAAAGACGGATTTCGCCGCTACTCATTCTAATTTAAAGAAGGGGGACAATTCTTTGTTGTTGGGGCCTCCAATAAAAATTATTTTTTCTTGGAAAACCAATTTACAAGGAAATTGTGTTCAAAGTTCAGCAGGATGTACAGTTATTTCAGGTCATTAAAGTGTCATAGAGGGATTTACAATAAATGATTGCAAATCCCTCGAAGAATTCCAGAAGGAAACTAAACTGGACCTAAATCTTTAATAAATTTATATTTATATAAAATAGTTATGAAAAGCCCTATATTATTTGACGAGCCGTAATATTTGCCAAAACGAGTGATAGCGAGTTTTGCAAAATTATGCGAGTCAAACAATTTAGGCTTTTCATAACGTATTAAGTACAACATTTTACCTAATTGTGAAAAATCCAGGAAGGAGTACCCCAAAAATCCTAATGACTAATGACTAATATCAGTTTGAAATTTGGAACATAGCTTAGCGGCATAAAGGTCTTCATTCAGAATTTTTTTTTAATTTTCAGTAACATCAGAGGCGTGGGTTCTTGGTGGGGTCTTACACATTTTTTGCAGTATTTTTTTTCTGTACGCGCTTTTTTGCAAAGCAACAATAATGGTGTCATCGGCGTTCCACGATACACTAAAAAGTAGTATTGCTGAATATCGCTAGGATGCACGGTCTTACAGTTTAACTGGTCCTCATAGATTTGGGGCAAAAAAATAAAAAAAATATTTTTTGACAATTTTCAATTTTTTTACTTGGAATCAAACTTAAATGGGATGTCCAACCCTTAAATACAACAAGCAATTGGTCGGAATTTATGATGGCAATCTATACTATTTGATAAAATAAAGCTAAAATTTAATTATCTCCAAATTCATAAATTGGAGTATTGGAGTTCAAAAAGATGCAATTCATTCTCAGAGCTTTTTTATAAGATTTAATAGGATGATACATTATCTCATGTTTATTAAAGTTTTCAGTTGGATCTACTTTGCAGTTTTTTCTCCTGCAGTAAATTAATGAGGAGCATTTAACTCGAAAACGGTGCATCTCAACCACATGCAATAAAAGTACTTTTTGGTGAATTGTGGACTGCCGATGAAAGTCTTACTTATTACTTTGTCAAAAAAAAAACGCATACAGAAAAAAAAATTAGAAAATATGTAAGACCCCCCCCCCCAAAGAATGCAAGCCTATTTCAAAATGAAAAGTTGACATCCAGTTGACATTCAAGTTGACGTTGGTAAAAATCAAGGCAATCTTGAGTTGATAGTGTTTTACGAGCAATTTCATTTTAATTTTGGTTCACTAAAATCGGACCACAAATAACAAAGTTATAGCAATCTGAAGTTTCAATCTCTCAGCCTGTATGGCCCAAAAGCAACCCGGCCAAGTATATAGGGATACCTTACTATACTTACCATTCCCAAGTTTGAGCTTGATATCTCAATGCGTTCTCAATTTATCCGACGAACAGACTAGACGAGCGAGCGAGCGAGCGAACGAATAATAATTCATTCTGCTACGACACCAAAACACGATTTAACTGCCTAGGCACTAAAACTGATAAGGTATATGTAGGTATTTACTAAATAATGGGTTCTTACATAATAATCACATGTTGATCCAATTATTTCAATCAAAATCAAATGAATTGATTACCACGTGTATAATTACAATAATTCTATTGATCGTTTTCATGTCAAATTAAGTAGTTGTGTGGCCGAAACGTTGGCAGTAGCGTACAGGTTGCCGTTTCTTCAATTGTTGTCCACTTTAACGCATTACCGAGCGCGATACCACAATAAATTACATTCTTAGCTGGACGATAAATTCAACCATATTATTTACCTTTATCCTCTATCTTTTGCATAACTTTATAACGTCCTTTAGCAACACTGCTTAGGTATCCTAAATGTTTAAAATCGCCATCCAGTACCAATCATGCCTAAATAGTAGAACAATTGATGATCCAATAATAACGCCATCACTGTTAATCATACTTTCAGTGCATAAATCAAACAGTAAGGCCACAGGCACGATGCTTGATTAAGATGCGTGTATTGCCTGTAATTACAATAATTATTCAAACAATTTATGAATTTTGAGATCAGAGGTCGAATGGGACTTCAATTATTCAAATGTGTGAAATAAGACAAATTACAAGAAAGTCGTGTTTCCATGTTTACATTGTTACTGTTAAGAACAATTATCCGTTTTTGATTAAAACGTGAAGTAATAATGATACATCATCCAGAAATTATCCACGACTGTAAATAATTACCAATCGTATGGAGGATCACATACTGAGATTTTTATTGTTGTCGCATTTCATGCAATTGAGCACTTACTTGAAGAGCCGACTGTCTATCAAATGCCTAGCCCATATCAGGTAGGTATGCGTGCCACATGAATCATGATAAGTTGGTCATTAGTTTTTGACCAAATTATTTGTTGGCTTAAAGCGCTCTTTAACATTTAGAATAGCCATGCCTTATTTGGTAGTGAAATTATAGACCACTTCTCTCATTTAATAATATATGATGCCCATGGTTATTATTCAATAATAATCAATACTAATTTTTTGTATTTGATATTCAGTCTATGTAAAGAAAGTGTATAAAAGTGTGGTGAATCGAAATTTCAGCAGATTATTTAGATGATGCTCACTTTTTCAAATGATAGAACATTACCTTGGCAGTACTTTGAATTAAAATTGAAATAATTAACATTAACTGATATGGTGATATTATAACTGAAAATAATTTCTGCCACGGTTGGTAAACCTGCTGTTTTTCTGACGTAACTGTTGGTTTCGCACATTTAGTGACAAATTTCCTTAGCAATCCTGCTCGAAGAAGTACACTATATTAGGTATTAGCTTTTGAAGGAAATGTTGGGAAACATGCCATTATACAAGGTGTCCCAGAAAGGAATGGTGTATTTGGCATTAAATTATAAGTCGATCCGTGTTTTTGAAAATTTACAGGGTCCAGTTATAAGAAATTTAAGAGGACCAATCAGATGAATTTAATACTTTACACTGACTAGTTTTGGGGCCTTAGATACAGTTTGATCCTCAGAAATCTAAATAATTAACTGCTTAACAGTGCCACTCATGCAACAATCATCCTGATTTTATCAATCTGCACCTAGTAGTAGCGCTTTCGCAGACGCACAGATGTGCTAAAAGGGCGAATTGTTGAAAATTTGCTGTTACAGTATTAAAAAGAGTGAAAACAATCCAAATCCAATATATCCAATATAATCCAGGGGGTTGAAAAATTGCGAAGGGGGATGAAAAGTCAAGATGGGTGAAGAATAACTGTGATTAAATAGAATTACAAAATATAAATATAACACAAAATCCAATTACCTATGCAATTCAGACTTTTGGGAGGTTGAAATATACCTATATTGAGCGAGGGATTGAAAGATTGTAAAAATAGACAAAATTTTGCAAAATTAACACTAAAGGGTTTGAAAAATTATAAAGTGGGGTAAAAAGTCAAAGGGGGTGAGAATTAATCGTAGCTGAGTAGAATTAAACGTGTGTAGAATTTCAGAAAATAACACGAAAATAAGCCAATTATGCAAACTTAGCTTTTGGGGGTTGAAATATTGCGAAGGGGGTCGACAAAGTGAAAAGGCAAACATAATCCAAATGAGTAGAATTTATTACCGAAAAAAGACAAGATTGCGTGACAAAAGTAACGCTCGGGGGTTGAAAAAGTATGAAGGGGGGATAAAAAGTCAAGAAGGGGGGAAATTAACAGTTAACACGAAAAACAAGCGGTCTACGTTTTAGCACATATCGTGAAAGGGGTCGCAAAATTGTAGATATGGTTTAGAAATTAACAAAAATTAATTTGAATTACCAAAAAATTACAAAAATGCCCGAAAAAATAAATAAAATGTATTTAGGTACTCCACTTACCTATTGCTGTGATGGTTGTTAGGGATTGTAGCCTAGGGGTTGGTTTTAGGTTAAAGACTCATAAGATTTTTTTCAATAGTTGACCGAAATCTACGGAACCCCGTAAATTTATACCACCATTTACTTGAAGAAATTTCCAGTTTCAACCCTTAAATTTCGTCCCCCTTGTTAGATCTTAGAGAAACTTTGTCCCTTCGCCTACAGTGTCACTGGAAATTACTCTTGAAATTCAAATTACCCCACCAAATTCTGCAATTCTGCATTGATACGCTGAGTAGTTTTTGAGTTCTCGTGTTCTTGTGTCTGCATGTAGCGCCTTTAAGGGTGATTCTTCGCGAATGATGATTAAGATCTTTTTTGTACGATCAATAGAAAGCTATCGAATGGTATATTAATTTCAACCCTACATTATTCAGTAAAAATTCATGTTCTCACCCGTAAATTTCATCCCTTTCGATAAATTTTTCCTAAAATTCATTCCTCACAGTTTCACAGCCGATATTGCTTCCCTGTGTCAAATTACAGCGTTTAATGAACGTTTCAACCCCTAAACGACAACCCCTTATTTCACCGCCCCCATATGCTCTAGAGAAAGCTGTGATTTCAATTTCACCACCCATAAAATGCTCTAAAGAAAGTTGTGTTTTAAATTTCACCTACCTAATCCAATTCGTTGAAAAATTGCGACTATTTGGAGATTCATGTTTTCAATCCTTTATGATTTACAAGTTTGAGTTTATTTCTAAGGTGTTACATAACTTAATAATAATAATAAAATGGTTTATTGTACCTGAGCAACTTACAGTCAGACAGACAAAGACATAAGACATCCAACAACAAAAAATATAGGGAACAAAGGGCAATGTTCGCATTGGCGTTCCTCCACACCACCCAGACATTTATTATGGTACATCACACTAAATTTCGCCGTTGTTTTAAATACATTCTTACTATAAGAGTGTATCAGGTAATTTAATCCATGATCAATGAGTTTCTTTGCCGCTATGAATGAAAAAGTATGATGCGCTGAAACTTAGCAGAGTAGTGTTTAGGGATGTAGTAGAGGTTTAAATCTCTGAGACAACGTTGAGTGAGTGATTGTCGTGACTTCAGCAACTCAGACAAATACTTAGGACACTCATTGTGTACTATAAAAGCAAGACTCCAAAAGCAAAATCATATCGCCCAGATATTTTTAATTGTTGAGTGTCAACATATAATAAGCTGTAATATACTCATATTTATTAATAGAATAATAAAAGCGCATACAAGTATTTTGAAGTAATTGCAGCTTATTCTTCAGCTCACAGGTCAAGTAATTAGTAATGCAGTAACCAAATATAGGATATATAAGACTTTCAACTAGCCTGAGTTTAATTTTGTCAGGAAGGGTCTGTTTTAACCGGTATAACGATTTTAACTTTATATAACACTGTTTGAGCTTAGTAATTAGGTGTTGTTCAAAACTTAAGTGGTAGTCGGTGGTAGTCATTTGTTGGTACAACAACGTTGTCAATGTGTACCACCGTAAAATTGTACAAAGGCAGTTTTTTCAAATTACTAGAAGAAGTAATAAACAGCACACTACTTTTACCAGCATTGAGTCTAAGGCCATCACCAGTTGACCAGTTTGCTATCAAGCTTAGATCAAAGTTAATTTCATCAATTGCTTTGTTGCAGGACGTGAGGTCAAAAATTTTTATGAGTTGTACATCATCAGCATAGAAGTACAGTCGAAAAACTAAATAATGCACTTTATGCCAAATTCTTGAGCGAATAATTCTTAACTGGCTTATAGTCCTAGGTTTTTTGGCCCAGAAATACAACCCGTAATTGGTGCCGGTTCTAATGACATGGAAATGCACTACTATCAAAGGCTGGTTTTCTAAATTCTGAGTAGGGTTTCGCGAGACCAAGACAAGACAAGACTAGAGCCTATCTTGGTCTTGGTCTTGAACAAGTCTTGAGGAGGCCGGTCTTGTCTTGGTCTTGAATGGCCAAGACCAAGACAAGATTTGACCAATATTGGTCTTGGTCTCGAAAGTCTTGTTTATGAACCGAATTCTAAGAAAGAAAACAAGGGAATTGTGGTATTGTAACATAAAAATCTGGAAAGCCACGTGTTCTATGCTGTTTTGTCTTCAGTTCAGTTTAGTAGTTGGTATAGGTAGTTATCAGTTAGCCAGCTTTTGTGATTGCAGTAGTGTTATTTGTAATGGGATCCAAAGAAACCAAGTAACTCTTAATTTCTAATTAATTTTTATTACTTATGGGCCGTTATTTTCACCTCCAGATAAACCTATCTGCCGGTTAATTTTCATTGAAAGTATGGGAATTATCCGACAGATAGATTTATCTGGAGGTGAAAATATCGGACTTTATTAATATTACTACTTCATAACAAACAATTACCTAATGGTATCTTACTGACTCGGACCGCCACTTCAGTGCCTGTTGCGAGAGGTTGTTCTCACAGGCTTCGCTTACCGTTCAACCCAATCGAAATAGACTGCTACCTCAATCCATCGAAATGTTGCTTCTTGTCAAATCTTGGACTTTTTTAGAAAGTTGAATTTGTAATTTGAAAACAAAATAAAGAACTTTAAACCAATAAGTTATTATTGCATTTATCTCCTGTTCATTTCAATGATGGCTCGTAATGTTTTTTTGAAAAAATACCCCTCATTAAAATTGTACCTAATGTCAAAATTTAGAACATAATTCATTTTATTAACCTCCCCACTCCACTTCACCATTTGAAAAAAAGGGAGGTTACTGCAATCACTAAAATTTTCGAATACGAGATAAGACCGGATCTATACGTTTTGAGGTCTCAGGAGCCCAAAAAAGTGGTTTTTAAAATGTGTCTGTATGGGTTGGTTCCACGACTCCTCATAACACGACAGTCCATCACGCGACATCTCATCACGGACCTTACATCACGGCGACAATTCATCACTGTGGCACTTAATCACACCCCAATTCATCACATTACATAATTTGCCGAGTCTAAATGTTGTGTTTATAAAACAACCCAGTCACATTTTAGTCGTGGGACTTGCAGGTCTATCAGTGTTTGATTTCCTCGAGAAGTTGATCCATACGAAAACGTTTCCTCTTCCATCTTGATGTTCCACAAATTTCGAAATAACACTAACTTCACAGTATAAATAACTACACGAAGATACGGATAATATGAATTATCGAATAATTCTGAAGAAATAGTAGATTTTGGCTTATATTATATGAAGATTTAAACCCTTCTTAAATTCCTTCTACCTGTTTACGTAATTGAGTTCTGAGAATGAATCACTCATTTGCAAAAAAGGATTAGCGATTACGAGCCATGTACACTGGCTCTGTAATTCATTGAATATAAGTAATATAAGTAATATGATATGTGATGAATTGGGGTGTGATTAAGTGCCACAGTGATGAAATGTCGCCGTGATGAAGTGTCCGTGATGAGATGTCGGGTGATGAAATGTCGTGTGATGGTGTGTCCGGACACCGTCTGTATGTATGTACGTTCGTACGTACGTACGTTCGTAAACACGCCACAGCCCAAACTACTCCGACAGACTTAGCTGAAATTTGGTACGTGTGCATGTGATAACCCAACTTAGATCTGAAAAGCTTTTGGAGCCAATCGTACAACTAGAAATGCCATTTTGGCACATCAACTTTTAAATTTTAAATACAAACCCCCATTTTTCACCTCACGATAGAAAAGGCCTTCAAATTCTGCTTCTAAAAATGTATTCATTCTTAGTGCCCTTTTGATCAAAAATTTAAAAAAAATGATTTTTATCCGACTTTAAAATCGCGGTACAGCCCAAGCCCCTGAACCGATGTGGCTGAAATTTTGCACACGGGGATTGTATTGCACGTCGAAGAGCTGAACGAATTTTGGATTCAATCGGCCCACGGAAACTGCCGTTTTGACACACCAATTTCCAACTTTAAAATTATTCACTCATTTGACCATCCAAAACAAGTTTTTGAAAGATTTATTGTCACCATCAAAAAGGTCTTCAAATTCTGGTTTTAAATAAGACAAAATTCGTTCGCATTTAGTGCTCTTTGGGTCAAAAAATCGAAATTTTTTAATAACACTAAAAATACATTATAGCCCAAATTAGTGAATCGATTTGGCTGAAATTTTGCACATGAGGATTGTATTACACGTCGAAGAGGTGGACAAATTTTGGATTCAATCGGCCCACGGAAAGTGCCATTTAGGCATATCAACTTTAAAATCTTAAACACAAGTCACGGAAATCAAAGACCTACGCGTTGGGGAGGTTCCAGCCGCTTCTTTGCTGCCTTTTTTTTAAGATGAATATGGGGATGTGCTGATGTGTTGTGCAATGTCATTTCAGTACTACCTTCCAGCTGTGAGAAATGTCACTCGACACCCATCTTTGCTGCTCTTCAATTTTAGAGCAATTTTTTCAAAAATTGACCTCCAAGACCAAGACTTTAACAAGACTCTTGGTACAAGACTCTTGGTCTTGAAAGGTCAATCTTGGTCTCGGTCTTGACTTAAGTGAAAGCATCTTGGTCTTGGTATTGTCTTGAATTCGAGACCAAGACCAAGACAAGACCAAGACTAGTCTTGGTATTGTGCGAAACCCTAATTCTGAGCGTAACGCTCAAGAGTTGGGTCATGACTTACTTTCTCGACTGTACCTACATACATAGATGAGGAAATTTCAACATTTACCAGATCAGAAGTGTAGACGGAGAACAGGGTAGGCCCCAGATCACTACCTTGAGGGACTCCACTCGAAACAGTTTTTTGAGACGAATCAACATTATTAATGCGCACTATTTGAGATCTACCTCTAAGATAATCGTCAAACCACCTTAAGGGCATGCATGTCACAACATAGTATTGCAATTTTGCAAGCAACAAGTCATGATGATTAACTAGATCAAAGGCTTTGCTATAATCTAAGGACACGAGACATACGACTTTACCTTGATCGCTGCGTATGAGACTTCATCTAAAATTTTAGTGAGAGCAGTATTAGCACTATAAATAGTGTGATCTAAAGCCAGACTGCAAGTCGGATAAGATATTGCGATTGCTTATTTAGTTACTTCGGTTGTTCATAAATAAATCAATAGGATTTCAGAAGAAATAAATAAAAATGGGTTGGTTTTAGGTTGAAGGTTCATGAGAGCTGTTTTCAATGGTTGACTTAATTTTATCGGAGCCCATAATTTTCTACCATAATTTACTTTAAAGTTACAACCATTAAATTTCATCCCCCTTGTTAGATCTTCTGAAAATTTGTCCATCCGTGTACAGAGTCACTGAAAATTAACACAACAAATTCTTTCTTGATACGTTGAGTAGTGTTTGACTTCTCGTTGTAACGTCTTTAAGGGTGGTTTTTCGCAAAATATGAATAACACCTTTTTTGAATCATCATCATTTGAAGCTATCGAATGGCGCCAATTTCGACTAATGCTTTTTCGTGTTGCAACCACTAATTTCCACCCCATCTGTCCAATTTTACGAAAAAAACATCTCCTGCAAGATTCTCGACTACTTCCAAGTTATTGCAATTAATAGTTTTTCGGTTTTTAATAAGGCTCGGAATTGTTTACTTTTTTGTATTCGAATATTCGGTTGACGCTTGATTCGAATATTTGAATTTATTGGAATACCTATCATGAATATTGGAATATTTATGATTATTCAACTTATCTGTCATTTTACTAAAAACAGACCAATCAGCGCACAGTTTTAGGCGAATCATATCGAATATTTTCACGTGTGGGTATTTCATCGATTATACCACGTGTGGTCGGGCGCATATACTCTTTTAGAAAAATTTATAACATTTCTAACAAAATTAACCAAATTCTAGTCCTAATGTAATGGAAATGAGTTTGAGAACGTTAATATTGCTGCTACTCTGGATCAGAACCGGCCTGGAAGATGATGTGCCAGCGGTCAAAAATAGGTACTTGTACTTTAAGCATGAGGGCACCTACTAGAAGATTTTAAATATACGGAGCACTGCTCTCTCCCATTATTCTTATTTTTTACTTTTCTCTCCGGTACAATTTAAAAAAAGATTAGATTTTTATACGTCAAGATGAGATTTTCTATTTACCCTATAGGGCCGGAGCACAAATGGATGTTTATTTCATTCTCAATTAGCCAGTAAGCCGCTATTTCGCACCACCCTTTTGAGCCTGTTTTTGAAAATATCCAATTCTATTCCATTCTACCAGTGGATGATTCACCAACACCAACTTTCCATGTCAAAAATTGCTTTTTCCACAAGCAATTGCAGAGAAATTCAGTTTCGAGTCGGAATTTTTCAAAATCTGTCACATTTTTTGTGAAAGCAAAGTTGTTTCGATGAATAATCCTCCGTATACCATTCGTAGTAAAAGTTAAGTAGATTATTTTTGGCGTGGTAATCACTCATGAACATTACGCTTGAGAATATTCCAAGCGTACTGTTAGTCCGGGAGGCAGCGACAGAAATATTCGGCCGATTTCATTAACATTCTTTTCCACATTATTCATCTATTTGCGTGCCATAAATACAGAAAATGGCGGTCTGCCAGGGTACCCGCGGGACAAGGCCCCGCAAGAGGACCTCAAATATGTCAAAAAAACAAGTAGCATTGACTGAAATCATTAACGCTGAAATTGTTTATATGAATAATGGACACCATGAAGTGTCCAAAAAATCCGGTCTGCCACTTCGCCTGCGGGACAAAATGTGTCTGCCGGATGCATAAGTATGTCAAAAAAATCAAGTTCTTTGACTGAAATCATTAACGCTGAAACTGCTTGCATTCAATAGCTTATAGTTTTAAATGTAAGAAAAGAGTGGTCTGCCATTTTTCTAACGGGACCAATGAAGTCTGCCAGGCGCCCGAAAGTAGGATCTGCGTTCTTCATAAAAAATTATCACGGCACTATTAATGAGACGATCTATCCGAAACTCGGTAAATTTGTATATAATTCAATGAGGGATTTGATGGTGATGTTAGTTTTTTTTTCGGCCTTCTGAAATCTTAGCTACTACTATAATAACTACTATATACAGGCTTTTGACCTGAGATTCCCCATTGAAAATGGTGATGATTGGTACAAAATTTTGTAGGTCGAAGTCGCTTCCTAAGAGAGCCACAGCTCCCCAAAAGTGCGCCATCGAGAGCAGTTTTTTTCAGATATCTCAGGAACGGACTGCCGGATCTTAATGAATTTTAGGAGCTATTGGCACTGTATGAACCTACGTCTACACTTTGAATTTTATCGAATTCTTACAACGCAATCCTCAGAAACCCGAAATGGCCTTGACATTTTTCAAGGTCACGAATTTTAGATCTGGTGGTATTAAATACAAAGGGTTAGTCAAACTGCAACTTTTATTATTCGTGGTTATTTTTGATTTAAGCAGCCGTTT
This sequence comes from Pycnomerus fuliginosus, assembly GCA_963924575.1. Taxonomy (NCBI): domain Eukaryota; kingdom Metazoa; phylum Arthropoda; class Insecta; order Coleoptera; family Zopheridae; genus Pycnomerus; species Pycnomerus fuliginosus. The sequence continues at coordinate 20,721,529 of OZ004622.1, forward strand.
TGGAGATAATTGAGGTTTTGCGTTAATAAGCACCAGTTGCCTTGTATAAAATCTTCACAAGTCTATTAGTGCCAAAATTAGGAACCTACTTCGACCTACAAATTTTTGTGCCAATCGTCACCATTTTCCATGGGAAATGACATGGCGACGATTGGCACAAAAATTTTGTAGGTCGAAGTAGTTTCTAATTTTGAAACCGGCTTATACAGATTTTACACAACGTAACTGGTGCGTATTAAGGCAGAACCTCAATTATCTCCAAAATGACTGCTTAAATCAAAAATTACCACGAATAAGAACAGTTGCAGTTTGACTGGGGGGCATTTCACACCGCAAAAATTTGTACATGACTGCCGAATTTTCAGGGCACTGCCGTAAATTTGTACACCACTGCCGACTGTGAAGTCCCCCGACAGCCTAAAAATTCATAGAGCACTGTCGAATTTGCTCAATTTTTGCAACCACTGCCTAACATTTTCTACTAACACTGCCGAAAATTTGTACACCACTGCCGACTGTGAAATCCCCCCAAAGTTTGACTTATAAGTACCGCTGTTACTAGGAAATTTCTGGACATTTCGAAATGGATAAAAATTTACATCCAACGGATCCAAAGATAATTTAGATGAGAGTTGTTTGCTCTTTTACGGGGAATTAGAATCTGTAATAAAAAATAGGTTTAAATTTAAAAAAATCAAGTTGACCTTCATTTGACCTTGAAAATGACCTTGAATCAAAATGTCGTTGATGCCATCCATTTTCCCCCTCGAATTCATAAGACTTTTATACAAAACATTTTTTTCTAAAATGTTTCCTTTTCGAGACATTTTCCAGTCTCAAGATAAAACGACCACGCTGTATAGTAGTTATTATAGTAGTAGCTACAAATTCAGAAGGCTGAAAAAGAACTAACATCACCATCAAATCCCTGATTGAATTATATACAAATTTACCAAGTTTCGTATAGATCGTCCCATTAATAGTGTCGTGATAATTTTGTATTAAGAACGCAGATCCTACTTTCGGGCGCCTGGCAGACTGCATTGGTCCCGATAGAAGAATGGCAGACCACTCTTTTCTAACATTTAAAACACTAAGCTAATAAATGCAAGCAGTTTTAGCGTTAATGATTTCAGTCAAAGTAGGTACTCGATTTTTTTGACATACTTTTGCAACTGGCAGACACATTTTGTCCCGTAGACAAACTGGCAGACCGGCTTTTTTGGACACTTCATGGTGTTCATTACCCATATAAACAATTTCAGCGTTAATGATTTCAGTCAATGATACTGGTTTTTTTGACATATTTGAGCCGACCCCGTGGGGCGTTGTCCCGCTACTCGCATGGCAGACTCGACTTTTATGACTCACATAGATATAAGTAATAGGAAAAATGACTTTAGAAAGTTAATGAAATGAGTCAAGCCAATCTGTCGCTGCCTCCCCGACTATGTCCATTCGTGATGACCACACCAAAAATATTCGACACAACTTTCACTACTTATGGTATACTATATGACTATTCGACTATTTAGAAATTCGAATATTCATGATTATTCGAATATTTGCGACTATTCGTCTATTTAAAAATTCAAACATTCGACTGTTTGACTACGCAAATAAAGAATAATTGGGTGTTTACTTTGGAGCGTTGCTATTTCTTAAATTTTAAGTTGAATGTATACTCTGTCCGGGATCCACGTAACCCTATTTCCATGGGTAAACATTGTTGACAACAATATTTCAACAATGTTTCGCCATGGAAATAGGGTTACCGGGCAGAGTATAGGTACATTCAATTTAATATTCGAATAATTCGAATTTTGAATATTCGAATAATTCGAATTCGGTTCCTAGTCTTAGTTTTTAACCCAACTCCCGCCCCTTCGTCCGATATGGCCTAAAAGCAATCCCCACCAAGTCTTATATGTCAATCCGTTCTCAAGTTATCGCTCGAACAGAGAAGACGAGTGAGCGAATGAGCCAATAATCAAAAAACAAGAGTCCTTCGCATTATGCTACTGCACTAAAACAAAGCTGGAACATTCTTCTGAAACTACTCTATGCTGCTGAGGGATCGCTTCGTTGTGAATACTGAAAATTTTTAGTGGATCCTTTGAAAAAGTTTATGTCAGACATTCAGTGCATGCAAATCGAAATTTCAGTTTCGGAATGATAATAATTAGGGATGTTTAGTTTAGGGTTTTTATGGTGTGGGAATAGTCGTCTGGCAGCAGGATGTCCGATAAATCATTCTCAGTTGGTGGAGTTAAAAATATCGCCGTGTAACCCTCTCGTCTAGACCACGGATGTCCAGTGCAGACACACATGCAGACATCTTGAAGATGTTCTTCACACGCGTCCACATGTGCGTCGACCCCTCAGAGCTGCCGTCACTGGGCCCAAAATCACCCCGGGCATAAGGGTGATTATCGTAAGATTGGTGAACATGTGCTCCGCTATATTTACACGATACGATGTGACCGACGAGCATTTTTACAGTTCTACAAAAACTCGACATGTAAACAATTCACATTATGGTTTACTTTATCGTAGAATTTGCCGAAACCAGCGGGAAATTTTGTTTATAATAAATTTACTTCCTTTTAGGATTATATTCTTCACCACAGACTTTCGTGCCAGAGAAAACGTTCCGACTACAAAAGACCTGATTATTAAACACTCCAACAGATGGTCGCTTCAAAATTTTGAGGTGTTATTACATTTACTGTAGGTATCAATTATTCCCTTTTTAATTACCCTCGAATAAATAAAACACCAAATTCTACAAGCGCGGTTTCACAAAGGAAACGAGAATCTTATCTGTACAATGTTGTAGTCGTACCATTATTTACTGGATTACACCTTACATTTCCGCTCCTTTCTGACCATGTTGTGACAGGTTTGTTGCGGTCAGTGTATCTTTGAAACCCACAAAGAGGGTGCTTGTTTCAGGGGGGTTGAGGGGTGAGAAACGTTTTATTGGGGTGGCGAAACCTTGACCGATGAACCGTTGTCTACATTGCTTCCTTTAAAATTCCTTCACAAGGGTCCGATTGGAATCTGTTCGAATTCAACGCAATAGAGATATTAAGTCAGACGGATGCTCACATGATGCGATCATATCATTCAATTACATGATTCCCTGTCGATATTTTTATGATAGCATGATTTTGTTGGCTAAAAAAAGTCTTACTGGTTTCAACCAGATTTCCACTCAAGGGGGATTCAAATTAATCAGACAGATTGCGCGATATAATAAGAATGAGGTCCTTGTAAAATTACGTATCTCAGAGCTAATGAATAATATAGAGATTGAATTTTCGGCTATTTTTGAGAAAAATTGAGGCATCTGACGCCTATTTATTATTGCCGCTCTGCTTAAAATATTATATACAACCTAAACTATAGGTTTTCTATTTTCAAACTATATAGCCGATTCCGCGTCTAAAACCTCATTCACAACCACTTTACGTACGTGACATAACAAAGTTTAACAATCGTCAACAATAGCTAGAAAAGTCAGAAGCTGTTACGAACAATTGTTGCCCATTTGTTAAAGTTTGTTACCTTTACGTTACGTACGTAAAGTGGTTGTGAATAAACTCTAGTCTAGTCGTATTAGAATTTTTTTAATGCAAATGAAAGACAATTAAATTTGCAAAAGAGTATATATTTGCATTCATGGCTTCTTCTGTTTTCAGATGCTCTACTTTATGTGCTGTTTAACATACTAAAAGTCCTGACAAATCCTGTGTGTGAGTTAGTCGCAATCTTCAAAAAATCGTGGAGCATGTGGATGTTTCCGAGGTTTTTCCTTCATATCTCGAAAACCATTGATCCTACGGGAACTTTTCACGTTACTAAACTGAAAGAGAATATAATTTGCAACAGAATGAGTATATACTTGAATTCATAGCTTCTTCTGTTTTCGGAGATATAAAGGAAGAACTTCGGAGGAACCCGGCGTCCTCCAACATTTTTTGAAGATTGCGGCTAACGCACACACAGGATTTGTCAGGATTTTTACTATGTTAAACAGTACATAAAGTAGAACATATCAACGCAAAAAACCATTGTGGTCTAATTATTTTTTTTTATGCTCTTTCAGTTTAGTCACGTGAAAAATTCACGTAGGATCAACGGTTTTCGAGATATAAAGGAAAAACTTCGGAGAGACCCACCTCCTCCACCATTTTTTGAAGATTGCGGCTAACGCACACGCAGGATTTGTCAGGACTTTTAGTATGTTAAACAGTACATAAAGTAGAACACTTCAAAGCAAAAAACCATTGTCTTCTATTTATTTCCACATTTTCTTCTAATTGTCGACAATTCAGTAGGTTAGGTAATTACTAATAATATTATACAGAGTTGGGCAAAAGTATAGTTCTTGAATCGTAAATTTTCAGCAAACATCCTGGAAGAGGTATGGGGTTTTTTGCATTCTGCGTCCGATGGTTTTTTTGACGTCATCTTTGTATTATTTAAATGGAAACCCACATTTTTCTCAATTAATTTGGAATCTACGAATTTTTTTGAGGTAGAAGCATGTATCATGTTCTATAAAACAATTTTTTGCAATTTTAATTTTTTTTACATGGAATCAAACTTAAATGAGGTTAAATGAGGTTACCCTTAGATATTAGAAACACTACGTCGGAATTTATGACGTCACTGGACCCTAACGTTTTGGTCGCATTTAGGTTTGGTAAAATACAGCTAAAATTGAATTATCCCCAAATTCAAAAAGATGCAATGCATTATTTAAAGGTGATTTCACGCAGAACTATTAAAGTTTTCAGTTGGATTCATTTTGTAATTATTCTGCTGCAGTAAACTAACGACGAGCATTTTAATTCGAAAACTGTGCACCTTAGCCACATGCAACAAGAGTACTTTTTGATGAATTGTGGATTGCCGATGATAGTATTCTTATTATTTTGTCAAAAAAAAAATTTTACAGAAAAAAAATCTAGAAAATATGTAAGGCCCTTCAAGAACGCACGCCTTTGATGTTACTAAAAATCTGAAAAATAATCGGGAATAAAGCCCTTTATCCCACTATAGGCTATGTTCTAAATTTCAACATTGAATTAATTTATACTTTTGAGTAAATTGGAAAAAACTGATTTATGGGGTACTCAGTTGAAGGGGCATAGCTCCCACATAAACCATTTTAGGATGAAAACTTATTCTTACTTTTCGTCTTATTTTTACGTAAGGAAGATGTGGTTAGCTATTATCGCTATAATTCTGGATCACCCTGTAGATGCCTATACTCTGATTTTAAAATAGTATATTAGAAAACACGTTTCATAATCTCACACGAGGATATTTGGACAAGAGGGCTAAAAGCCCGAGTTTTATAAAATCAGAGTGCGATAAGAGCCTTATGGAACACGTTTTTTATACAATTTTTCTATTTCGGAAACCAGAATTGTTAAAATTTTTAGAAAAAAATTGGTTTTCCATTTTCAAAGACAGGTCAATGTTCGCTTGACAGTTGACGATTGTTGGACACAATGGCTGTGTAGGTTACGATGTAAACAAAAGCCGTGCTCTAAAAGAGTGCATTAGAGAACGCATTTATTGGGTGCTATAAAGTGTTCATTACGAAACCGAAATAGAAAAACCCATTTTTTTACGTTCGAAAAAAGCACCCTTTTTTTCATTCAAAAACGTTTTTAAAGTGTGTGTTTTTTTAACGACGACAAAGCGTGAAATATAGTACTCTTTTGAGTGAAAAAAAGAGCAGTTGTTGTTGATATCTCTGCTACAGATTTATCACGGATTTAAGCCAAGCCTCTCATTAGGCGATTTTTTGCTAGTGAACTTTGCGATATTTGTCCAAACTGTACGGGCATAAAAACAATTTGTATGCAACTCATGAGTAAAGTAACTTTTTTCCACTCGTCGTGTTTGCGCCAAATATTCTTTCTCGTGAAAAAAGTTACACTTTACTCACTTGTTACATAAATAACTATTTAACATTAACCTTTGACAAGTTTTTAAGAAAGGTGGCCATGCATGAGGTGTCGTAATTTCTTCTCTTAATATGCACACTTTTCTGTATAGCCCTCTTCTATTAATAGGAATATAGCTATCAGCATACAACTTACTATTTGTCGGTTATTGTTTCGGAATTATTGACTTATTAGAGTTCAAACGCTGAAAACCTGATGTCAATGAAAGCTGTTAAAGGAACAGTAAACTTAAAAATATTAATTTTTCAGAAATTAGTCTAATTGATAGTTTATAGCATTTTATAAATGTTGCAGTAAATAAAATTGCCAAAAAGAACTTCAATTCGTTGCTAGAATCGGTTTGAGTGAGACGCGTGACGTCATTAGTGATACAGTTGCCCGCTCGTGCTTGCCAGCCTGCAGTGATCTTATGCATCTCGTGCCGTATAAATAATGATTGTTTCTTCTGTAACTTTTGAACGAGTGGATGGATTTCAAAAATTGTTGCATTGGTTTACAGAGGATTTCATACTCTTTAAAATGATGCGTCACAAAAGGTCCAAAAGTAATTTAAAATTTTACTGTTGAGCGGTTTGGAAGGTAGACGGATATTAAAACTATATACACCATTGTATTGGTATAGTAAAATTAGGTTTCAAATGATGTATTGCCGCTTGAAATTAAGAAATGCTTTAATGTAGCGCCAATGCTTTCCAAGTGCAAGCACACGCGGCTTATCACATATGACGTCATGAGGGATCTTTGCGGCGCTGTTTGGAGTTGAAAATAAAATAATTTTCTTTTTGCGGGCAAGTTAGCGCTCGTTTCCAGTAATCTTCCGTTCTTTTATGCAATAAAAAATACATGGGTTTAATTAACAACAACTTACAAGACTATTTATATTTATTAATTGTTGGGGAAAAGGTACATATTGCATCTCCCTTCATACTCTCAAATGGTTACAGAACGTTCGCCCCCGACATTTCGGCCCCAGACGTTTCGCCCCCGGAACTTTTCGCCCCTGGAATTTTTCGCTCCCGACATTTCGCCCCCGGACATTTTGCCATTTGTTTTTTTGTAGAGGGAGACCTTACCTGACCTTTTGAGACCTGAATGGAAAAGTGAGAAAACGACTGACTCTGCTAACACCTACATATACATATGTATTGTCAATGTATACAGTATAAACGTAGGTTAGCGGACAGAATATGAGAAATAGTTTAACTAAAAAAACTTTACCTGACATAGACCTGAATGGAAGTTAAAAATAAAGGAAATTAACAAATACCTATTAACAGAATTTATGAAAAAAATCAAAAAAATCCTCCCCGGGGACGAAAAGTACGAGGACGAAATGTTCAGGGGCGAGAAATCCTAGGGGCGAAACGTCCGGGGGTGAAAAATCCCGGGGGCGAACGTTCCGCATCCTCTCTCAAGCAGATACCTAGAAATACCTATATTTAAATAGTATAGGGTAATGTCAGCTCGGTTCAGTGACGACACAATTGCACATTACGAATCAATATGAGTAATGACTAATGAGTAAATATTTCCATTGTAGAGTAACCCTCTGACGGAAGGTGTCGGGCCAGTCCAGGCCCGTCAAATTTCTGAGCGATTAAATAGAAATCACAAAAGCTGCATTGTTGGGGCATCATTATATACTCGAAGAAAAACTATAGAATCTCTAAAAGGAATCTAAATACCATTATACCTCTCGGGGTGGTATCGAATATCTGTATAACTGTAAAACAGGGCTACTCGCGATACAATCTTAAAAAGCGCCCCTGCTACGAGAGCATAAAAAATCTGACCCGGAGGACAAAGATGACCGTAGAGGTCTTTGATTAAATCCACCTCAGGTATTTTTTGCCGTTTTTATACAGCGTGAGAGATTTTCACATGGATTGATAATGGAACTTAATTTTGCTGGTCGTGAAGGAATTTCACAAAGATAGCTTTTTGTCCGGTGTTTGTATGTACACAGGCTCGGATTACATGTCTGCTTTCCGGATTTTGACCGGATATACACCCACGTGCGTGTAAATCCACGTGAAATATTTCGTCCTCATTGCCTATCAGTCAATAAGAGAGGAGCTCGTTTCGGAAGTGAAAAGTGTTGAATTTTAAGCTGGTCGGATGCAACAAGGAACTTTGAAAATTAATTCAAGTAGCTTACTGAAGTAAACTGGTTCCATAATCGCGTCTTGCAGTTAGTCAGTTGAAAAGTTGACGGAAAGAGGAGAGTAACAACGTATAGTGTTCAACTTGGAGTACTGGTGACGATTATGAATGAAAAAGCGTATAATGTCGGTTTTATTTTTATTGCTTCATGCTATTACGTACAACATTTTGAAGTAGGGCCCAACCGCTTTTTTTACTAATTTGAAGTTTATTAACTTGTCTTCTTCCTACTCTGCAAACAATTAGGAAAAATTCAAACTTTCCCACATGTTTTACAAAGTTCGCTATGAGGTTGAAATTGATAGCGACATGAAATAGTCGTCCCGCATATAATTCAATCGGTTCTTGCAGGCTGTAAATCCACGATTTAGTCCACTCTTGATCACGATCCTACCTAGAAGTGTTATAAAGCGTACCCTAATCTAACCATCTAGAACCTAATTATTTCTGATTTATATCCTTTGGACCCGATTATGAATAATTCGGAAACGTGTTCGGTTTTATGGAAAAATGATGGTGTAATCTTGCGGGAATGTTTGTCACATTTCACATTTTGGTGGTATAATGACGGCGACATCTCACACATGGTTTTGGACACATGTGGAGAGAGCTTCTGATGCGTTGGAATTGGCCCCTCGGGATGATTGGCCTCTATACAATTGTTTACAACACTTTGTTTAGTATGGAGAGGCACCCTTTATTTGTTAAACGCTTTTTGGTTTATCTGTTTGATTTCAAATTAAAATGTTTTGTGTTGTGACTAGTTTAATATTTTACTTTATTACTAGGGCACGGATTTTAGGTAAAATACCTATTTATCGCATAGGTACACAAATACATATAAATTGAAGGGTTTGTTTCGTAAGAATTCAAGTAATGTAGTAATGTATTTTACCTAAAATAAATATTTTGGCACTTTATCTCCTACAATAATAAATTTAGCTTAAAAGTGCTTTTTCTACAAAACACGATTAAAAACAGTTTTAAAGTTTGTTGACAATATTGTTAAAAATGGCATTTTCTGACACCAGTATTAAAAGTCATTTACTTTTAACACTCAATGCAACAACAGCTAAACAAGCCCCAGCAGCAAACTGTCACTAGATCTTAGTTACAGCGAATTTCATGGACGTTTTTAATTCATAATTTGAAAATTTCCGGTTTTAATAGCGTTTGTGTCATTAAAAAAGTGCATTTTTACTGCCGCCGGCAATAAAAAATCGACTTTTACTGCCGCAAAAGAGGTAGTAAAAATGCAATACCGGGGAAAAAATACTTCTTTACGCTAAATCTCGTTAATATTTTTAGTTGTAGTGAGATTCTTTTCGTTTCTTTTTTTAATTCGAATTGTGGTACATATAGTAGTATGTATACATAATGTTGGACCACCCATCCGCACAGGATTTATTTTTGTTTTTCAAGCTAAATTTGGGAAAATCAATTAAAATTCAGGTCTTTTTCAGGTTTTTATGATACTTTTAATATCCTGCACGTTTTTCATTTTTGTGGTCTGGCGCACTTGTTAAACATAGTTAAAAAGCCTGAAAACTATATCGATTTTCATTAAGTTTTATAAATTAATTAACCCCGTTTTTTTCTTGTGGATTTTTAGTTGTAGTTTAGTTGCAGGATTTTAAAAACAGTTAAAAATTTTAAAAATACCCCAGATTTTGATTGATTTTACTTGAAAAATAAACCCTGCACGGTTTTGTGAATTAGAGAAAAAAATCGGACCACTTAAAAAGCAAGTAAAAAATTTCAAAAATATAGCGATTTTAATAATTTTTTATAAATTTTGGCATACTTTTGCTTTTTACAAAAAGTCTGGATCACTTGTTAAAAATAGTTAAAAACTTAAAAAAACTATCACGATTTGGATTTATGGACCATTAATCATTTACATACCATGCTAAATAATATTTACAACCGTGTTTTTCAATTTTTTCTGCTACATCAATATTTTTTGTTGTCGCTTTACAATTTAAACAATAAATATCATCCATTTATATTATTCAAAAATGTTTATAAAGTTCTTTTCTAATAAATGGGCGATACTTTAAAAGGGTTGGAGTTCTACTACAAATATTTAAATAGACCGTAATGATTCTAAAATTGTATTTGATTATCCCCTAAATGAAGAGGTTACAGTAAATTTTGGTTTTAATAATGAATAAACACTTTTGAGCCTAATTCTAGCGATTCGTGAAGGTTACACACTAAAAATATATAAAGATGGAAATGAGTCTTTTCATTGGATCATAATTTCAAAAACTGTACATTATATAAATAATTTTGTATCTTATAAATGGCCGATAGAAAAAAAAAGTTGAAATACTTAAAACATTAAATTTGAAAGATATTTCTGAGAATCAAAAATTATCAGATTTTCTAAGAGAATTTAAAGCCAAAGTTAATTGGAATAATATTTCAAAATATCAAAAATTATCAGGAGATTTTTTTAAGAGAATTTAAAGACAAAGTCAATTGGGATAAAATTTAAAATATCAAAAATTATCAGGAGATTTTATAAGAGAATTTAAGGACAAAGTTAATTGGAATAATATTTCAAAATATCAAGAATTTTCTGAAGATTTTATTAAAGAATTTAAAGACAAAGTTAATTGGGATAATATTTCTGAGAATGAAAAATTATCAAACGATTTTATTAGAAAATTGAAAGACAAAGTTGATTGGGAAGATTTTATTAGAGAATTTCAAGGCGAAGTTGATTGGGATTTAATTTCAGGTAATCAAAAGATTTTATTAGAAGATTTAACCATAAAAAGAATTAATTTAGAGCATCTAAAATTATCTTATTTTATAAAAAACTGTGAAAGGAATTTTATTAATTTAAATGGACTATTGTAAAAAATGCAAAATAAGGACCTTTTAAAGCATTGGTGAACCTAAATTTATTCAAGTGGCCACAATTTTTTCCCTAATTCACAAAACCGATTTATTTTTTAAGTAAAATCAATCAAAATCTGGGGTATTTTTTAAATTTTTAACTATTTTTAAAATCCAATTAAAAATCCACATGGAAAAAATAGGATTAATTTATTTATAAAAATCAATGAAAATCGGGATATTTTTCAGGTTTTTTTAACTATTTTTAACAAGTGCGCCAGACCACAAAAATTAAAAACGTGCAGGATTTTAAAAGAATCAAAAAAACTTGAAAAAGACCCTAATTTTAATAAATTTTCCCAAATTTAGCTTAAAAACAAAAATAAATCCAGCACGAATGGGTGGTTCAGTAACAAAACATCATAAAACTGCTGCACATTTAAGTTCAACCTAAACTGACAATTATTAAAGCTAAAAACGCGTCTTAAATAACCTATTTTAGGTACCTTCTTTCAATTTTTAAAGAACCTAAAATCCGGTTCCTATATTAATTACCAGAAATCTTTAACCTTAACACGACCTAATCCGTGTTAGCAAACAACAACCTTCATACATATCGACTTTAGTCAATATTGAAATTATTGGGAATATCAGTTTTTACGTCAATATTTTTCACACGACAATTGACGTTGAAGCAAGTCCCAACCATCAGTTGCTGAAAATATTGATAAATATCAGTAAAACATTGCTATCTATCCTATCTCCAATAACAGTTCTCTCAATTGATTTCAATGTTGACTAAAGTCAATAAAGTACAAGTATTTTTTTTTAAATTTTTTGTACCTAAACAAAAACAAAATCTCATCTCTTGTTGAAGTTCATCATTAAGGAAGGTCAAGGACGTGCAGCCAGTGCTGCTAATTCTCTTTTTCACTTTTTCTTTTTTTGTGAGTACATACTTCGTTTTCAATAGTATACTAGTTTAAGTCAACGCCAATGCTTTATTGAAAACGTTACACTTAGAGACCTTTCTGATCGTGGCAACAAATTTTTCAAAAACTTGTTTTGGAAGGTTAAAAGAAAATATAATTTTAAATTTGAAATTTGTGGTGGGACGATTGAATCCAAAAATTTTTCAGCTATTCTTCTACATGTGCAAAATTTCAGCGAAATCGGTTCAGAGGCTTGGGCTGCGATTTTAAAGTCCGATATAAATCTCGAAATTTTAAATTTTTTTTCAAATGGGCAGAATTTGAAGGCCTTTCTTAGGGTGACGTCAAAAATGGGAGTCTGTATTTAAAATTTCAAAGTTGGCTTGCCAAAATGGCATTTCCAGTTGCAGGATTGGCTCCAAAAGCTTTTCAGATCTAAGTTCGACTATCATATGCCCACGCACCATCTTCAGCCAAATCGTCCACTAGTTTTTGCTGTGACGTGTTTACAAACGTACGTACGTACACACAGACACATTTAAAAAAAACTTTTTTGGGTTCCTGAGGCCTCAAAATGTGCATATTTAGTGTTATCTCAAATTCGAAAATTTTAGTGATTGATGCAGTAGGTAACCTCCCTTTTTTTAATGAGTGGAGTGGGGTGGTTAAAAAAAGTCTTGGAAAGATCGTTTCCAGTATTTCGGGTGAAACAATGATTAGAAACACTTCATTTTTACAAAACTGTCGTAAAATTAAATTAAGATTTATATAGTTAAACCGTAAAAATTTAAATTTTTAATGAAACATGCTACACACCAGTTCCGGCCGTGAGAAAAGCTAAAAAAATATATTGTGGCCGGTGGATGTATCGGACCCTGGCAAATATTGACTGAACTGTGAATCTATAAGTGATTGCACATAGCGGTCCAAAGAAAGTAACATGTAATGGACCCAATCGCCGTTTTTTACCCCTGGTTCCCACGTAAGAGGATACAGAGAGCACATGTGCGTTATTTTTTAGCATCACTTTCCATCTCCGTCTGTGACACAGTTCGGATATCGACCCATTCCTTTCCCCATGTGTGCAAACCGATCTTGCACCTTCATTGTCCAGGTACAAAAAACGTTTTTTTTGTATTCCAAATTAATCTCGGAACGGAACTCAGTGTAGGGTTCCTTAAAAAATCTGCCCCTTTCCTGTGCTTGAAAAAACCTGGGGGTCTAAGACCGTGCATAAAAAACACGGCTTAAAAAACGGTCAGGGGACGATTGGGCCATCTGGCTCGCAGAAGGCCTACCGCTCTTGAGATACTATATACGGAGCTATCCCCTTTGACCCTCTCCGTCTGAGAAAAAGTAGCGTATTATTTTTTACCGGACTTTTTTCTAGCGGCGTCGAGTTATACTTAATTAAATTTATTATCGTTTAATTCGTATTAGCTCCTCCGGGGACGCGTTGGCCCAATTAATGCCGAAACTTTGACATGCAAATCTGGCCAGACCATTGGAATTTGAGAAGTTGGACGAATGCATCCCCTCGAGCAGGGGCGGAATGTACTGACAGATTGAAACCATCAGACAGCGACTGTTTTAGCCACAGCCAAACATCCCTCTCGAATTATTACAGACGTCTGGACCCTCACATGTTTAGTCTACGTGTGTGTGCCCCACATTCATGGAATTAACCCTTGGAAGCCGGCCGGCCACTTTAAACACTTATCTACCAACAAAAATGCATCTTATCAGACCACCCTAAATATGCTTGCTAAAAGCGCCTGCTGCAGATATTTTTGGGGGGCTGATCACTCAAAAAAATTGTGTACAATTAATTCCAATCGGGAATTAATTCCAATAATTCCAGTTTAATTCCATTAATTCCGATTTAGTTCCATTAATTCCATCAATTCCAGATTAAGTCCATCAATTCCCGATTAATTCCATCAATTCCAGATTAATTTCATCAATTCCATATTAATTTAGTTACTATTTCCATTAGCTAATTAATTCTTTTCCAATACAGGGTGGTTCCTTTTTCACTGCTCACCATTGGCATCTCCTAAACGTAAGAGGTAGGAGACCGGTTAAATTAGAAAAAAGTTGCACTATTTCTTGTCGATTAAGAATCTGAGGAGAATTTCCCAATGTTTTGATTCGCTCTTGAGTTATCCCGAAAAAACTGGGGAAAAAAACTGAAAAGAAAAGTTGTTTAATTGAAACTTTGAACTTTTATATTTTTGACAGATTTTTCGGGATAATTCAGGAACGAATCAAGATTCCGGAGAACTTTCTTCAGATTCTTAATCACCAAGAAATAGTGCAACTTTTCTATATAATTTAACCGATATTTTAAATACCTATTCACATTTGGCTCTGATCATCGCATCAGCAAAGGTCAGACCCGCATGTAATGGAAATTTATGATTCAACTAATTGAATAAACGCTACCTTTTTATGTGAATTTGTCAAATTGTTTACTATATTATTGGAGCGTATATGTTCTTGTCCTACAAACATTGGCAGCGTATGAACAAATAATCGCTGACCTAGTTCTTGTTATCACTATTGTCAAAGCGCTAAAAATTGGCTGAATGAAGGTAAAACAAACTTTGGTTATCATTATCAATTATCATAACATGTTTCACAGCCTATCTACAAACCTGGTATTATAATAAATAATAAATCCGATTTGAATAAGGCCACACTGTGATCATCCATCCATCATCACAGGAGCGAATGCTGTTTTTGTAATTAAGGTGAATAAATAAGTTAACACTATCAATAGTAACAAAGTGGGCGGAATGAATAAAGAGTTACAAGATGCTTAAACTCGCATTAATAAAGGATAGAAATACAAGTTTTTCTTGCATAAGATACGGATAGAACTACAAGCAAATGCTCGGTTACCGTTTATTCAAGCCAGCCATTAAGTAACTTATTTATTCCCTTAAAAGTTACAAATTAAAAATTTCAACGAGGGGCTGATCACGGGGGATATCTTGTGCAATCTGTCTAGGATATACCGGGGATATTCAGGGAGATACTGGGGAGATCCGGGGAGATACTGCAGAGATCCGAGAGATACTGTGGAGATCCTTGGGAGATACTGGGGAGAGCCTTGGGAGATACTGGGGAGATCCTTGGGAGATACTGGGGAGATCCTTGGGAGATACTGGGAAGATATTGCTTTTTCTGTTTCGGAGCTGCTTCGGGCTTAGTCGTCAATGTTCGTCCTATGCTAAAAATAGCTTATACAAACAATGGGCGGAATGAATAAAGTGTTACAAGATGCTTTAACTCGCGTTAATAAAGGATAGAAATACAATTTTTTTTTGTTCGTGTTAATGTGAGTATGAGCATCTTGTAACACTTTATTCATACCAGCCACTATCTAGAAAAAAGGAGAAATGACGACACAAGGAGTAACAGCGATTGTGAAATCAGCTTAAGGGGAGGTTTTATCTCTTCAAGTAAAACTGATCGTCCCATAAGGTTTCCACAGGAACTCAGCAATATCACGCTCGTCGTATTATTGAAACAAAATTTTAGATTTTCAGTTTTTTGCTACAAAATTTTTCCCACACTTAGCCAAGACATGCGTGATTCTGCGCTAATGCGATTTTTTGGAAAATCTGTTATGGTTCCTGAGACATTAGCGCGTAAACATTGCCTATTTTTGGTGATGTTTGTGATTTATTTTGACCTCCCCAAAATTTTTTAAAATATCGCTATTTACGCGTTTTGTCTGCCATCTTTTGCCTACATGTCAGTAAAAATTTTGTGTCAAAAAACTACAAAGTAAGCCCGTAGTTTTAAAAATACGAGAGCGCTTTTTCAACGTTTCTCGCAGATGTAAAATCTCCCACCAACCGATTCCACCATTACCAAATGATTTTCAGAGGATGAAGCTAAGGATAAGGATAAGGATAAAATTTCAGCCAGATCGGTTGAGTAGTTTAGGCTGTTGTAGCGTGTTTAAAGACACACGTATATCGTATAACGTTTTTCAGTTAGGTTATAGTCTGCTTTTTCTTGTTTTTCTTTCCTAAGGACTTAGGATTTTCTTTCATTTCCTGGAAAATATAAAACTTGCGTTATAACAGATGTGTTTTATGATATATGAAAATCCACTTTACAATGAATCCTACACTACACGTTCTTTGAAAAAAATGTTTCAAACGTTTCATTTCAGTTTTTGAAAAGTTCAATGACAAGGAACTGATGAGTTTTAAATGAAAATAAAGCTATTTTGTGGTGCTTTGGGCTAATTTATAAATCAACTACGGAGTTCCCAACATTTAGAACCTCCAAAACCTCACAATTTAAAATAAATGGGAAGTTACTGTAATCACTAAAATTTTTGAATTCGAGATAAAACCGGATCGATACGTTTTGAGGTCTCAGGAACCCAGAATAGTATATTGTGTAACTAGTAGAAAAAATATTATATTCCGGGACGATGATATAAGATTGCTGGACTAGGCAGTAGGCACAGCCGAGTCCAGTAACCATTAGAGTCCCGGAATAACATATTTTCCTACGTGTTGCGCATAGTATTTTTTCTTCGATCGCGCAATTCATTTGAGATGAAACAGAAAAGCTAACCTTAAAAGGAAGATGTTGTCAAAAGTGATAGGTGACGTCGTTACTTGTCAGACAATATTAGTCACAGACGAGAAGTCAAAAAAAATTCTGTAGAATTAACTATCTATCTACACAGAAATGAAGGATCTACTTGATGGGGAGGTTCCAGTAGCTTCTTTGCTGCCCATTTTTAGTTATACATGACTAATGAGCACATGTATAATACAATCCTAGCTCACTTTTTGTTGAGGACTTCCCTTAACTTTTGAGAAGTATTTTACGGATTGAGTTTTTCAAAATCGGAGGAGTCGCATTTCCTGTGATTTTTTATAAATCGCTTTCCTGGCCCTAGTTCCAGGCATCATTATTTCGAAACAGCCAATATTTTCCTACTTTTTGGAAAGCAAAACAAAAGTGTCATATCAGCTGAAACCTCTCTTTACACCTAATCGAATACAATCTGAACCGAGTTAGCTGCAAAGCTGAAAGTTGGTCACGAGTAATGTGAAAAGGTTCGATCAAGATAGCAATAATAAATTAACAAATCGTAGGTATCTTCCTAGGAAATATAATTATAAAGACTTGCAACATTGGGACGTGTGCTGAAAAAATAAAATAAATGGCTCTTTTGTTTTGATCAAACTTCTGAATCTCCTCTAAGGTAGGTAAATTGAAACCCCACAGATAAATTAGCGCGCGTTTTTTTGCGGTTGGCTCCCAACTGGAATAAACTTAATTGAAAACAAGCACTTGTAGATAGGATCTGAATTAAATTGTTGGCCGTATAGTGGTATAGAGCGTGGTTAGCATGTAAAAAGACGTATACACATAGAAACCGGCGACCTTTCACCGGGGTACAGTGGCGTGTCATGCGATAGGGGAATGCGGGCTTGTCCCGGGAAGGAAGGTGGCACTTCACCCGCTAATAGGTCACCTGCATGATAACGAGATAACTAGTTTAACACGTGACGGGCGTTGCGAAAATAATGAGGGATTTATAATGGTTTTATTGTAAATTTGATTTGCGGAGGTGTCAATGGAACAGCGGATATAAATCAAGCGTCGTTAAGAGAGGTGATTACTTCTTGTGCAAAGAAGAGGACACCGTTCGGCCTCGGTTTCTCGAATATAAATCATCGGAAAAGCTGGAAAATAAATTTAATTGAATATTTTTCTTAGTTAGAGGTTGCGCGTTCGGGTTATTACCCAGCGTTTGTGACCTACGGTTGGCAATAAATAAACAATTTATTCACCAACGGGAGTAAAATGAAACTTATTAACCTCATTTTTAATTTATAAAGTCGATTATTATCCTAAGGAGTAAAATTTGACCTTCACAAGGTCGACTTAGTAGACACCTGTCATTTTAGACATTATTGACATTATTTCCAAATTACCTGATAAACCATCATTTTAAATTTCAATCCAATCAAATTCATTTAAGAGCGATTATTTCCAAATTACATTTTAAACCAATCAATTAGACTCATTTTAAAATTTCTGTCCAATCAAATTCATTTAAAAGTGATTCATGCATTTTGAATTTTAACGCAGTTTGCACGAGTCATTTAATCGTTTCCTTGACGACTTGATCTTGAACACAATTTTTTCACTGCTGACAATAACCATACGTACCTAAACTAAATTAAGAGAAATAAAGGTCCATAAGTATGACTGCCAGATACATATTCTTCACTTCCTCCTTCCACAAACCATATTTTAAATGTCTTTGGATATAAAAGACGCCGATTTCATCTGGATATAATCTCAAAATTCAATCACATTTTGTTTGGACGTTTCCTAATCTCAAACGTCAATGAATTATATAAAGGCTCGTTCACAACATCTTATTGGGCTCTTGAGTATAGGCAACCCCGGTTTAAAAACCCATACTTTTATCAAAATAAACAAAATAAAGAGTTTAATTTGCGGAATAATTTTACCGAATACCATTCGTGGATCGCTGTTGTAATCGGTTAAATTTTAGAAATAATTACTCAAACTTTGTTGCCGTTTAGGTAAAACAATTCGAACTAAATTGTCATTTATTATAAAAGATTATTTCCAAATTACCTTTTAAACCAATCAATGAGACTAATTTTAAATCTTCTATCCAATCAAATTCATTCAAGAGCGGTTATTGCATTTTATCGCACTTTGCACTAGTCATGTAATCGTTTCGTCGACGACTTAATGTAGACTTTATCTTAAACACAATTAAATTATGAGAAATTAAGGTCCATAAAATATAAGGAAAAGGTTGTGTTACACAAAATCCATCCCACGTATAAAATCGTATATTAACATCGTGAAAATTGGACCAGGGTTTAGGCTTAATCCAAAGCCATTTTCAGCAAATTATAAACATTTTTAAACAATCTTTCGATAATGTTATTACAGATAAAATTATAGAACTCACCAAAGAATATTACATAAAACGGGGGGGTGGACAAAACAATTAAATATGTGGGGTAAAAAAAAATAAAATATGACCACTAGACACAGATCCTACACGCACGTAATGTCTTCTTTCCACAAACCATTTTCAGGTGTTTTTGGACACAAAGGACTCTAATTTCTTCTGGATATAATCTAACAATTCAATGCCATTTTGTTTGGTTGTTTCCTAACCTCAAACGTCAATGAACTATAAAGGCTCGTTCACAACATCTTATTGGGCTAAAAATTATACTTTTATCAAAATAAAGAGTTTAATTTGCGAAATAATCTTACTGAATACCACTCGAGCATCGCTATTGCAATCGGTAAAATTTTATAAATAGTTACTCAAGCTTTTTTGCCGCATAAGTAAAAAAATTGGAACTAAATTGCCATTTATTATGAAAGATTAAAGCCCGAGAGCTTTATGACAATTTAGTTCTCATTATTTTACAACCGACAACAAGCTTTCGTAATCATTTTCAAAATTTAACAGATTAAATAGCACGCACTTGTGGTATTATAAGCGATTAAAGCAATTAATCAGATAATAAATGGCAACACCACGCAAACAAAATTATGTATGGGAAATAAAGGTCCATAAATAAAATGACCAACAGACACAGATCTTAGACGCACGTAATGACTTTCTTCCACAAACCATATTTTTTGATTTTTGATTTCTTCTGGATATAATCTGAAAATTCAATGACATTATGTTTTGACGTTTAATTGGGTATTTGAGTATAGGCAACCCTGGTTTAAAGAATCGTATCAAAATAAACAAAACAAAGAGTCTAATTTGCGAAATAATCTTACCGAATTCCAGTCGTGCACTCGTGCACTGCTATTGCAATCGGTTAAATTTTGGAAATTGTTACTCAAGCTTTGTTGCCGAAGGTAGGTATAGGTAAAACAATTCGAACTAAATTGCCAATTATTATTAAAGATTAACTTTTCTTATAATCACTTTCAAAACTTAACCGATTAAATAGCATGCTCTAGTGGTATTATAAGCGATTATTGCGATAGAACTAACATACACATACATAACTAACATACACATTTAAAATTGACCGAAACTAAATTGACTATCGATAACATGGTATGCACTCGTAGTATTACTTATGATATGATCATTAAATTAATAAGTTTTGAAGGACACAAACTCAGTAACTTTTGTTAATCCCTTAGCACCTTAGCTAATTAATGCCCTCGGTCACTCCGCTCCGCTCGCTTCGGAATGAAAATTGTAGGTACTTTACTCCCTTCATATATAAATAACAATTATTTTGACAGTTTTGCTTATGGAGCTCATTTTGCTGAAATAATATTTGAATTCAAACGGGTTGATTATTTGCCAAAAGGTTCAATAATCCACTAACACTGACCAGACGGCTAGGGGCTATTTTTACCCCGAGGTTTCGGCCTAAAGAAACACAAATAGCGAAGTTTCTGAAAGTCATTGACCAATCCACCAACAGCGGACAGAATAAGGACCAAAACCGGCCGCTCCGGAGGTAATTAAAAACATGAATTATGCGCCAATTTAGATGATCTTCTATCCCCCACTTTATAAATAGTAGAACCTCACGCACTAATGAATGTCCACAGGCGTGCACTAAATTAACTTTAATTAATTGTTATCGTATGACAACTCACTTATTATATTAAGCGATGAGCGAGCGGATAATTCAATAAAAGCACAAAATCTGGTACGGCCGAGTCGGAAACGAAAAATATCAGATTTCGCAGTTGTGACCGATTATCATTGTGCCCTGACTAAAATTGCACCATTTATAATATTTCTAAGTGACGTGTCAATGGAATGTCCGAAAATGCTGCAAGCTGATGAAAAAATATGCAACTCATCGACGGCTGTTCCCCAGGCCCGGAATCGCCCTTTCTATTGAAACCGAACCCAACAATTCCATACTTTTTGTCACGCCGTCATTAAAATATTCTAAGCCTGTGTATGATCTATCGATAAAAGTGGGAATCGCGAAAGATTAGATCTTGGTTTAAAAATACTTCGACTCTCACAATTCCAATTAATGATAAAACATTTTCGATTATAGGAATGAAACATGACTTTCATAATATTTTTTACTTATTCATTCGAAAAATGAGGCCTTCATCTTATTTTTGTAATATGTTGGGGAATTATTATTTAGGTGATTAGATGGGTAGAAAACGACTTAAGTTGTCAATAATCTTATTAGATAGAGTATTTGGTATAGATTTTCAAATTTATGATACCCATTCACCAAGGTCAGGTAAGCTTAAGATTATTTACATCTTAAGGTTAGGTTCCCGCCAAAATAGAGTTTATTGCTTCTAATTTAAATTTTAGAAAGAGTTCAGCTTGGCAACTTATTATTAAAACTACACTGGTTTTTCAAATTTGTACAATAATGTTGTTTTTAGGCGCAAAAGCGGAAAATTGTACAAATTTGAAAAGCCAGTGTAGTTTTAACAATAATTTGTCAGTCAACGTGTTACAGGAGTAAACGTGCAGATAAAATAGCAATTGTAAGCTGATAGTCCTTCTCAAATTTAAAATAGAAGAAAAAAACACTATTTTGGCGGAAACCTACCGAGAGGCAGCCTTAAATCATTTATTCATATTTCGCTAGTATACTCGGCTATACACTATACAGTAACTTGCAACATATTGTACCATATTTCTATGCATTGACATGCACATTTTAGGATGCAACATAGAAAATACAATGGGATATGTTGCGAATTAAAATCATGTCAGTGTATGTACTATGTACATATGAAACACCAGATTTAGCCAATATGCATCAAAATCACAGACGAATTCCAAATCTATCTTGAACAGAAAACATCGGAAAAGTCAAAAATCCCCAAAGGGAAAAAGAGGAAATAATAATACGCGAATTCCAAAATCTATCTTGAACAGAATATAATACAACGGTGAAGTCAAACATCCCAAAAGGATAAAAGCAGGATAATGACAACTAAAGTAAACCCAAAAAAGAATACAGTGGACAAATAAAATTGGAACATGTTAGACGTATCAATACGTCAATAAACTTTGTTTTCATAACTTTTTTCTATTATTTGGTCACCTTCATTAATGTCAGAAAGATTTTAAAAATATGTTTTTAATAGCTGTTAAGACAAGTGAATTTATGGGCAGTTTAAAAATCGAAGCAGTAGTTTATATTTGAGCAACGTTAGGAGCGAAAATATAATAGGCCGAGATTTTTAAACTATAGGTATATAAAACACGATTTCTTCTAATACTAACCAAATTAACACGACCTTTTCTTTTAAATTTTCTTGTCAATTCAAATGATAAATGTCAAAAATTTTTGATTTATTAGCCTTAAAACACGTTGTTATGGTAAGAAAGCTAATTCAAATGCACCATAGAAACAGTATAAGATGTTAGTATTAGAAAAAAAATGCAGCAGAGAAGCGGCTGGAACCTCCCCATCGCATGGATCTTTATATTCTGTGTAGATAGTAGTCAGTTCAACAGAAAATTCAACAAAAAATTCCTTTTAATGAGAAAGAATTTTTTCTCTATTTTTCACTGAAATAGTAGAAACTGTGAATACTTTTTTAGAACCAGAAATTGATCGTCTTTCTAATGGCGACATAAAAAAAGGAGGCCTTGTATTTAAAATTTAAAGTTGATATGCTTAAATGGCACTTCCCGTTTACCAATTGCTTCCAAAAGCCTTTCAGGTCTTCATCGGATTACCCAATCTCCATGTACCAAATTTCAGTCAAATCGATCCAGTAATTTGGGCTATAATGTGTTTTTAGTCTTATTACAAAATTCAATTTTTTTTTACCCAAAGGGCAGTAAATGAGAATGAATTTTATCTTATTTAGAACAAGTATTTGAAGACCTTCCTGATTCTGACAATAAATTTTTAAAAAAGTTGTTTGGAGAGTATATTTAAAATTGAAAATTGATGTGCCAAAACGGCACTTTCCGTGGATCGATTGCCTCCAAACATTTCTTAGCTCTTCGGCGTATAATACAGTCTCCATGTACAAAATTTCAGCCAAATCGGTTCAGAGGTTTCGGCTATATCGTGTTTTTAAAGTACGTTAACAATCCCGAATATTTCAATTTTTGTCAAAAAGGCACTAAGAGTGAATACATTTTTAGAAGCAGAATTTGAGGGCCTTTCTTATGGCGACGTGAAAAATGGGGGTTTGCATTTAAAATTTAAAAGTTGATGTGCCAAAATGGCATTTCCGGTTGCACGATTGGCTCCAAAAACTTTTCAGATCTAAGTCGGGTTATGAGATGCCTACGTACCAAATTTCAGCCAAATCCGTCTAGCACTTTTGGCTGTGGCGTGTTTACAAACGTACGAACGTACGAACGTACGAACGTACACACAGACACATTTTAAAAACCACTTTTTTGGGTTCCTGAGACCTCAAAACATATAGATCCGGTCTTATCTCGAATTCGAAAATTTCAGTGATTGCAGTAACCTCCCATTTTTTTAAAATTGTGATGGGGTTGGGGAGGTTAAAAGATGTATTGGCAGTTTTTGCACTTATTGCCCTTCTCTTTCGTTTTTCTTTTAAGGTTAGCAGTTTTTGAGAAAACAAAAAAGCTGTCGAAACAATAAGAAAACTACTAGCGATAATGCATCAGAATAACCATTATGCTCAAAACCTTAATTAGTTCAAGAACTTACAGAAAAAGACAAAAAAAACAAAACGTTAACGGCCAAAGAAGCGGCTGGAACCTACCCACCACGCGAGAGAGCAACTACTATGCAGTACTGCGTTAGTCCGCGGTACATCCCTTGGATTTAGTCAACTTTTAGTTCGATTTAGTTCGCTTTTAGTCCGTTAGTCCGATTCAGTCCTATTTAATCTCATTTAATCCAGTTTAGTCCGATTTATTTTGCGTCAGTCCGAGACAGTTTAGTGCTAGTATACAAGATTATGTAAAATTGCTGGAAATTGAAAAAATCATTTGAAGTAGTATGCCACTCTTGATAATTTGGTTATTAGCGTCTACACTTTGTAAGGAAGGACAATATTATGAAATTAGAAAAACCTTTTATGACCTGTAAATGGAAGTAGGATCACTTTGGTCTTCGGGGTGAGATTGGCCACTTTCTAGAATTTGTTAATGGCGCTCCGTAAAATTTGTATTTTCATGATTTGGCATTTTAGAGTATTGTAGCGTTCGGCAAACATTACTAGATTGAACTAAAGCCGACTAGGTTGGACTAAAGTAGACTAAACTAGACTAAAGTAGGCTAGTCTGGACTAAAGCGGACTAGCCTGGAACTAAATTAAACTAAATCGAACTAAACAGCACCCATCTCTGAAATTTGAACGCAGTAGAGGACACATTTAGTCCAGTTTAGTTCAATATGTCCCAGGCTGATCCGCTTTAATCTAGTCTAGTCAGCTTTAGTTCAATTTAGTCCGATTTAGTCTACTGTAGTAAAATTTTGTCCATTCAGTACTATACTAGTTCTTACATAGTCCGGCCTAGTACCAGTCCGTGGTACATTTTTTTTGTGAGTGGTTGCCCCCTCGCCACCACGTGAATCTTTGATTTTTGTGAGGTACGCAATTTAACAGGAGGATTATAAAAATGGCACCGGGGTGGCACGATTGGCTCGAAAGGCTTTCGGTTCTATTTCGGGCTATGTCCACATACCAAATTTCAGTCAAATCGGATCAGTAGTTTGGGTTGTAGCGCGCTTTCTAAAGTTTGAAGTCCACATAAGCTATATTTCAACCAAATCGTACCAGTAGTTTTGACTGTACCTACATACCGACATATTTTAAAAACTACTTTTTTGAGGCGTCAGTGATAATATGTCTATAGGAAGCTTTCGTCCTATAAGGCGAAGAATCCTGCACCCCCCCTAAAGTTTTTCCGTGTAAGGTACTTAGGGAACCCTATGAGCAAATTCCTTTACAAATTTTGACCGTTGCAGTTGCAATTTTAATGAATGCATTTATTGTCACACCATATTTGTACCGATGGAAGCAATGCTATTGAGAAAGTGTCTCAGAACTCAACTCAAACTCTAAGGCGACATCTTCCCCACTTGTAACAAAAACTCACAAAATATACAATTTATTTATACATATGTATGGGAATACAGAGGCATTGCCTACTAATTTTGATAAATAGTTAACACTCGCTTGCACTCGAGTGTACGTGTTTTGGGGACTAAACCCCATATTTGCCTTTCTAATTTCGAAGTCTGAAGTTTGATTTTTTGAATTTCAATAATTCCTCGATGTTACAAGTTCAATTCCTTAGGCAAGTTAAAACAGAGGGCCATCGTGATTTATGCGCTGTGCCAATCCAATCTGGCACATCAACTCTGAAATTTTAAATGCAAGCCGCAAATTTCCACATCATCGTAACTGATTCAGATCTAGTGCCTTTTCATAAAAAAAATTTCGAGAACCATTAAAGAACATGCTACAGCTCAAACCACTGATCCGATTTGGGTGACATTTGGTGTGTAGAGAAATATATACATACAAAAGCTTTGGAACCAATCGTTTTATTTTCGTAACTTTCGTGTTAAATTGAGTACTTACCAGATGAAAATCAAAGATCCTTGCGATGGGAAGCTTCCAGCCGCTTCTTTAGCTACCATTTTTTATTTGAACAAATCAAGTCCATGCACTTACCTCTTTACTCAGAAAAAATCGATACTACCAACCATCGACCTACCAGTGACCACTGCAAAAATTATTCATTTCGATAAATTTTATCATGTTCTGTGGCCGCCGCAAGCAACACCTATTCTGAAACACCTGGTATAAAATACACAAATAGCAATATAGAAGAGATTTAAAGCGTCATTATAGCACCTATACTGTTACTTTAAACACGAAATTACGAAGTAACGTTCTTTGGAGACCCAACACTAGTTATTCTAGGTAATAGATTTAGTTATGACTACTTATGTAAAGTTTAATACGTAAAAAATAAAAGGCGTTTTGAGTTTGCAAAAATTCGAGTAAAATGCGACCCCCGTGACACCTTCCTAGTTATATCTCCACCTGATGTTTCATTAATAAATTTAAAAAGATGGGAAGATAATGCACCAAAAAGAGCTTTCTAATTTTGATATGCGAAGTTAAACTCCTCAATTGCGCCACTTGTGCACGTCATGTATACTTTTGGTGCGCAATATCTCGTAATCAATCTCATCTACGTATTACTAAACACTGCAGTATTATACTTTCTAATGTGACACCGGATTTTTGTGTGCAAATCCGGTGGTTCATAATTTAATTGTAATAAAGACAGAAGAGGTTTATTTTAGCGGAGTTGGGAAACGCGGAAGCGTTTTTCGTAGCACGTGCTTACCTCTTATTAGACGATATTAGACATTACTTGAAATAATGGTCGCGCGATATGAAACGCGTATTAACCGGAAGTTGCGAGTGTTCAGCGGACAGTCTGTAGCGGAACTTACATTATCGTCACAGTTTTGCATCTATTGTGGTCGTCATTGCATGACACTTTTTATGAAATATACTGTTATTTCTTGGATGCTTCTCAGGCAGTGTGAGTTAGGTGGACACTTTACTTTTGTTTTCCCAACTTTAGAAGTGGATGGAATGTACAATGCGCCGCCACCACGTTCGTCTCTACTTCCACCAAACTTTATTATCTGGAAATTAAGTTTTGCATCGTTGGTCAGAAGAAGACTTTGATCACGAACCTTCTCACCGGATGTGCTTCCCTTAACGAGATTACAGGAGATCTGGTGATGAATGGGGGTCACGATTCGATATGGTGTGTTTCTGTCTAAAGCTTGGACTTGTTTACGAAGTCAGATTTGCGACATTTTTCATACGTGCTGCAATAATACAAAGCTGCCGAGCGTTATGACGAATGATCTATCCATCAAAGGGAGACTGACCACCTCTTACAGGGCCGTACCGCTTAAAATTGGATCCGAAAATTTCTAAACTTCTTCAGTAGGTAACTTACTTGGTACCTACATAAAATGAATGCTAAAGTTTTAATTGTTCTTAAATTATTGTTATAATGTTGTTGTGTACTGGAAATATTGAATAGGTAGTATTGCCGTGTGTCGTCGCCCTGATGGTACAAAAATCAGTGACTACCACAAAATTTCGTGATTTCAATTTGTTTGCAATCTAGCAGTTTAAATATTAGAATTAGACAATGGGAAACATGAAGGCATTTTGAAATAGGAACTAACTACACTCACTAATACTTACACAAAAGTGCTATTGCGAAGAGATTGAACAAAAAATTCGCTACACTTAAAAAGAACAAGCATCTGTGTAAATGACGTCATCATTAATTTTTATTCATCATTTTCTTCAAAACAGTGGGTAATAAAAAAAACAAATAAAATAATCAATTTCCAATGAAAACGTCAAATTTTGGACTAGCCCGTTTGTGTGGTGCGTTATGACATCTCCCCTCATAAACAATTTTTCAGTTTTCTTCCTTCCAATTGTTGAGTGGCTTATATATAATGTTTTTCGCCGGTAGTCATTAAAAGTGCATTTTTACTGCCTCTTTTGCGGCAGTAAAATGCGACTTTTCCTCTGCCGCGCATGTGGCAGTAAAAAAGCACTTTTTTAATGACAATGGGCGAAAAACAAAAAAAAACTGCAATTTTTTTGCCTTGTTAAACAAATAACTATTTTATATTCATTGTTACTGTAAAGCGCCAAAGCGACGCAATAGATAGTAGACAATTTTGTATTTTTAACCTCCGCCTTCCAAACTAAAACAGGGAGGTTACTAACTGCAATCGGTCCAAAATTGAAAATCGAGATAAAGGCAGATCTTTACATTTTCGGGTGTGGAGAATGCGAAAAAATAGGTTTTAAAAAATGTCCGTGTGTTGTCGTTGTCGTTATCGTATGTAAATTGTAAACACGATTCAGCAGTTTCGGCCCCTGATGAACTGAAAAGCTTTTGGTGAAGATCGGACTATATTTACTGCCTTTTTGTCACATCAACTTTGAAATTTTAATTATAAACCCCCATTGATGCCATCATCATACGGAAGGTCTTAAAATTTTACCTCCAAAAATATACTCAAAGTCAGTGCTGTTTGGTGAGAAATTTGAAAAAAATCAACATCTTGAAAGGCAATGGGTAGTCAGTCATGAAGTTTTTGATGCTCGTAATCTCAAAATTGAAAAGTTGGGAAAAAATGTCAACGTTGAGATTATTGTTGTATCAGGTCGTAATGACTTACGTATAGGTAATATAGGTAAGGGTAATAAATATTATTCAAATGATTTTGCGTTTCAATGCGACGATTCACTTTTGGGGAGGTACCTGACGCTTCACTTGCTGCCTTTTTTTCGTTTGAAAATAAAATATGCATTTTGTTCGGAGTACCTATAAGGACATTAGGGGAGAGGACACTTATTTATCACAAAAATTATTTACTTGACATGTTTGAGTATCCATAAAATAGACCACTTCTAGTTCGATTTGTAGCTTATTTGCACAGTACTTTTGCGCTTTAAAATTGATTACCCAAAATAAAATTGAACTGTGCTTTGTGAAGATTATATTATTAAAACAACGAAATATAACTATAAGTGTACTTCAATTTACAATACAAAAAAACAATATTTGAAGCGCATTAATCAAAGCCTTTCGTTAAAAATCAGGAGTATTGAAAGCAAAGTATAGTCTCTCGTTCTCTTCTCGCTATCTTGGGAGATTAAAAAAATATATTTATTCATACTTGAGGTTTTTCTTTTTTATTTTTTTTTTTATTATCCAGTACACTGTTTTCAATTCCACGCTGATATCGGGTTGGTGGACAGAAAGAAGAAATAACCTTTAAAACTTAAGCTATTTTGCCAACTTTTCGACCACTCCACGTGATGGTCTTCTTCACAGGCTAACTTAATTTTGAAATAAAATTATTTATAATACAGCAAAATCATGACATCCGACCTCATCCAGACCCATGGGTCCAGTGCTAACTTAATTTTGAAATAAAAAATTATTTATAATGGGGTCCATGGACGAGGTCGGATGTCATTATTTTGCTGTATTATAAATAACTCTATTTCAAAATTAAGTTAGCCTGTGAAGAAGACCACGTGGAGTGGTCGAAATGTCAAAATAGCTTAAGTTTTAAAACTTGTTTCTTCTTTATGTCCACCAAACCGATATCAGAGTGGAATTGAACATATTTATTTATGGTACCTATACCTATTTGCGGTTTTAAAAAATCTTGCTTTTTGACCGATTTCCTCGACATTTTTGAAAACTTAGGGTGATTTGAATTCTGGTCAGTATGATACCTGTTTTTAACTTAAAATAACGGAGAAAATGGACCGTTCCGGGACTTTGTACTAACCCTGTATGTTGACTGGACTAATAATCACTAAATTAACAAACACCAAAGGTATCTAAGAAGTAATTCAAAAATGCAATAAAAGAGGGTGAGGGTGCCATTTGAATTTTTTTATTTGATCAGGGGGAGTAGATGACAATATTGAACTGATCGCCATATTTTATCTCCTTACCTGTATAAGGTACCTATTTAAAAACAATTTTCCACAGTTTTTGGGCCGGACGATAAATTATACTTTTCGTCATTCGAGTAAGCAATAACTATTACCTACTCGGCAAAAATGGTGACAGGCTATCACGTAATTGGTGGAGCTGCGTCCATAAGAATGGGACAAATGAATAAAATTACACTGGGTGTCTCAACGATCCTATTTTCGAGATCATAATAAAGCTATTGTGGAGCAAGTGCTTTCTGGTCCTTATATTAAGGCACATGAACGAAAGAAATAAAATCTAAAGCTTTAGCTTGAAGTAGCAAGGGACAAAAATACAAATCCGACTAGTAAAACAAAAGGATAGATCTATAGCACTTATTTATTTAATTAATATTTATTTAATTATCAATTTATTATACTGTGTCCCACCTGAAGACCTAGCGATTAGAGTCGCATTTTTCAACATTTTACTTTGCGATAAAGATATATCGAAAACATTCATAAGAATAAATTATTGTTCAGAAACCAATTTTGACTCAATCCTTTTCAATTTTCTCTGATATCAAAAAGAATTGTGAGGAAAAGTTGTTCAGAATTCAATTTTGACCTCACAATTTTAACGCAAAATTCCCGCTTTAAATTTTTTGAAAATATTGAAGACTCCCAAAAAGTAACCAAAATATGAGACTGTCTTCGTCTTAAGTGGAACACACTGTACTTAAACTTTGGGACATTTTCTAGATTTTCTGATCTTGGTCCAGAATCGAGGGTGTCTTTGTTCTGATGCAGTTCAGTAGTTGCATAAAAAAACTAAAATACATTTCCATTGAGGCGTCATCGTCACCTCTGGTTTCGGTCCCTTCTCGTTTGAAATTTTTGCTGATGGTTAAATTGCACGATTTTTGATGGCTAAAACTGGAGATGTTTATGATGTTTCGAGATATATAGCAAGTGGGATAGTCAATTTAACAAACTCATTTAAGTGTAGAACTAAGCTGTTCATACTCATACAGTATTTGAATAATAAACTCGATGCTTAGTAGCTTGCTTCTCCGATGACACTAGAAAAAATCAACATCTCGCAGATTATTTTGAGACCAGGAAAAACATGTTTATTTATTTCTTTAGGTGGGGCATTATCCCAACTTGACCCTGTCATTCAACTGAAGTGTTCCATACAATCATACAAAGTTGGACAACGACGACGCGAACGTATTGTGAGAGTTTTACCGTTGCTACCAAGTTTCTCCTAATAAATTCTTCAAATGCACATTAGTAAATAATTTGACGTCTTCGATAATTTATGGGCGATTGTGTCCTATTCGAAACGTTGGAATTGCTGCTGTCGTTTAGTATCGATTGCGAATTAATCTATGGAAATGTTGCGGTGATTTTTCATCCGTTTCAGACGTTAATAAATGCCTACACTTCCAGCATCAGCAGCAGTGGCGGAACTATTATTAGAGCAAGCCATGCACGGCCTAGTCCTACATCAGAGAAACGTAAAAAATTAGAAGAGTAAAAAAATGCAGCAGAGAACCAGCTGGAACCTCCCCATCGCGTGGATTTTTGTAGTCAATTCAACAGAAATTTTTTTATGCTTTTTAGTACAGTGCATTTAAGATTTGACCCCGACATTCAAAAAACCAAGATGAAACCTTCTCTATAGACTGGTCAGGACACTCTATTTAACATTCAAAGAAAATCCCCAAGAATCCTGCGACGGGTTTACCAGTAATGGGCAAAAAAACGGGTAGGCTATAAAAATTTTCAGATTTACGCTATTTATCCAACGAACTGGCGTGGTATGTTTGTTTTCTTTTTGCAGTTGGCGTCTTAAGAACATTTTAAAACATAGTTAATTTAGCTTTCACAAAAAATCTTGACGCAAAATGCGCCCGAGCGACCGAACGATCGAAAAGGTTCTTTACTACAACTTTCCAGAAAGTCGACCGATTTTGATGAAACTTACACTGTCGACGCAGGTCCATGCGGAGATGATGTCTACTGCTTTGGAGATAGAACGGAAAACTTTAAAGTACCCGAAAATGCAGAAATATCAAAAACTTTGAATTGCTAATATCTCAGCTGTTATTCGACTTCAGTCAAAATATGCCTTACGCAATTCTTTACGAAAAGGCAATAAGCATTTTTATTCTACGATCTATGGTTTTGGTGCTACAGTCGGAAGAACTTTATCAGTACTCAACTCTCTGGTTCGATATTTTTCTTTCATTACAACGACTATGTCGTTGCATAGGTACTAAGTGTTCCCCTCAAAATAAATATTCGCTCGGATAGGTTGACATTTATTTTGAGGGGAACACTTCACATGCAGCAACATCGACATTGTAATGAAAGAAAAAAGAAATCGGTTCAAAGTTGAGTACTGAACTTCTTCCGACTGTAGCATCAAAACTATTGATCGTAGAAAAAAAATGCATATCACCTTTTTGTAGAGAATTAAATATCCCACAACATTGCATAAGACATATTTTGGCCTAAGTCGAATAACAACTGAAATATTTGCAACTCAAAGTTTTTGACATTTCTGCATTTCCGGATACTTTGAGTTTTCCGTTCGGCCTCCAAAGCAGTAGGCGTCAACCCCAAATGGACCTGCGTCAACTTTGAAAGTTTCATCAAAATCGGTCAAACTCCCTGGACAGTTATAATGAAGAACCTTTTCGATCTGTCGGTCGCTCGTTCGCATTCCGCTTCAATTTTTTTGGTGAGAGCTAAAGTAGTCGTTTTGCAAAGTTTTTCGGATTGATTTCGCCATTTTCAGCATAAAGTGATTTAAACCAATTGCCACAAGCAAGAAGACCTACAATTTCATCAGAATTTTGTGGGGGTCGAATTATTGGGCTTAGCAATGGTGGTTTTTCATTTGGGAAAATCGCGGTTCATGTTAATCGCAATGCTTCCACTGTTATGCAGGTTTGACAAGTATGGACTACAGAAGGAGGGTAAAGCAAAACAACGCCCCCTGGGCAGCTAAGAAAAATCACACCCCCTGAAGATTCTCGGTTAAGAAAGTTGGTTCTGGATGTTTCTATTTCTGTCAGACAGTATATGTCTTCAAAATGCTACTAACAAGTTAGGTTATCAGATGCCCACGTACCAAATTTCAGCCAAATCGCGGAGCATCAGTTACTGGAATCGATGGAAAAATTCAGAAAAATTTAATCTCCAAAAACATGAAATCCTTCACGTTTTAGGGTCCTGATGGAAACCCGAAAAAGTGGTTTTCGAAAAAATGTCTGTCTGTGTGTCTGTCTGTCTGTCTGTCTGTGTGTGATCACGCTGCAGCTCAAACCACCGTACGTATCGAGATGAAATTTGGGCCACATCGGTTCAGGGAAAGTGCCTTTTTGGCACATGAACTTTAAAAAAATTAATGCAAGCCCCCATTTTTCGCGTTACCATACGAATGCTCTTCAAATTCTGCTTCCAAAAATGTATCAATACTTAGTGCTCTTTGGTAAGAAAATCATCAAAGACACGCTGCAGCCGAAACTACATCGAGCTGAAATTTTACGTGCACGTTCAGTGACCACCCTGTACATGATGATGCGATTTTGGTGCAAATTAGTTGATTAGATTATATCCAGATTTATACCTCTATAATGCCTCGCTTACGTTTACATAAATTCGGGAAAAAAGTGCGCTTCTTTTGCGAACGCGCCTAAACGTTTGGAAATGGAACAAAATCTTCTATAGAAAAATTGTTGGCAACAAATAGATCTAAAAAAAAGTACGCGATAGTATATATAAGTACGAAGGGGTAGAACGGACACGAGTAAAAAAATTTCATATTTTCGACTTCGAACTCGAAAATTTCGATTTTGAACTCGAAATTTCGACTTCGAACACGAAAATTTCGACTTCGAACTCGAAAATTTCGACTTCGAACTCGAAATTTCGACTTTGAACACGAAATTTCGACTTCGAACTCGAAATTGAATCTACTGCGCAAGTCCTACTTCCTGACTCGAAAATTTTATTAATGCGCATGTGCGAACTTCGAACGGCGCAAGCGTCGCACATCAGATGGTCTGTGGTCTGTTTGTGTGCCGTGTACCATCTGATGTGCGACGCTTGCCCCGTTCGAACTTCACACATGCGCAATAATAAAATTTTCGAGTCAGGAAATAGGACGTGCGCAGTAGATTCAATTTCGAGTTCTAAGTTGAAATTTCGTGTTTGAAGTCGAAATTTCGAGTTCGAAGTCGAAATTTTCGAGTTCGAAGTCGAAATTTGGTGTTCGAAGTCGAAATTTCGTGTTCGAAGTCGAAATTTCGAGTTGTAAGTCGAAATTACGTGTTCGAAGTCGAAATTTTCGAGTTCAAAGTCGAAATTTTCGAGTTCAAAGTCGAAATCTTCGAGTTCGAAGTCGAAATTTCGTGTTCGAAGTCGAAATTTCGAGTTCAAAGTCGAAATTTTCGAGTTCGAAGTCGAAAATATGAAATTTTTTTATTCGTGTCCGTTCTACACATTCGTATATAAGTGTGTATGATAGCTAGCCTGCAATAATCGTATTTGTGTTTTAGTTTTTTGTAAAAATCGGTTTGACAGTTTGTTATGGGCTATTCTTCATAGATACCTATATGCTGTCGCGGACTTTTTGGTAGATCTTTTCGTAGCCAACAATTCTTTTATTTACGATTTTGTTATATCTTCAACCGTTTACTCAGCGTTCAGGTTTTAAATTGTTAAAGCGGGGTTTTTTTCGCAGACTTGCACGCAACGAATAACTGAAACGTTTTAAATAGGGTCAGTGGTTGACTTTTATTTTATTTTTATTGAAATTTAACATTGTGGTTTTAATCCAGCCAGTAAATTTGGGTAAATTCCATGCTACTTTGAACTTTAAAACACAAACGTGACAAAACACTGTCCTCGTCTCGTGTAGCCAAGAGATCTGACTGAGTGAGTCTGAGGCTCAAGGCCAAAAGAGAGGGCAAGGCGTGAGGAAGTTTCGGACGTATACAATCATGGCAAAAAGTGACTAAAAACTAAAACGATTTAATTTCTTTGTAATAATGGCGATAAGGTCAATAATATAGAGTCGAAAACCTTAGATATGTAGATACCATTTTTTCGAAAAATGTTATTTTAGCGATTTTAGCGAGAACCTGATGATATGGTTGGTTCACGACACGTTTACAAATTCTGTGAAAAAGTAGAAGTTTCTACCGTCTCGTCTCCGAGACTGCCAATTTTTTTTAATTGCGATAGGGAGGTTAAACAACTGTTAAAAAGAACAGTACAAAATGTTTTGTTTTTGGAAGATAGCCGAGACTGCAGAAAAAAATATTTAACACAATTTTTTACTGATTGTTAGAGACCCGTTTCAGTTTTTGCGAGAGTATAGTTCCGCCACTGCCTTCCAGGTGTGTGATTTTGCTGATTATTAGTAATTGCTGAAGGGCTTGGCGATCCTCCCGCGCATCGATTTATATTTCATTACATGCAGCAGTGGGCGACTTAACAATGGTCAGTTCTGTCTTCAGATTTATTTTTAGACCAATGTAACATTGTTTTTTTAAAACCTAACTTTTACAACGAAGGAGTGTGAAGTGATTGATGGGTCGGCAATAATCAAATGGAGACTTCACGTATTGTCTAAAGAGAAACTCGGCTGCTGGATTATTATCCGCGGAGCTTCTTCCGCGATATGATTTATGCCGGATGGTTCTCGCTTGTGTCATCTGCGTGTGGGTGACTTTCTTGGCATTTTAATAATGCAAAATACTTTCCAATGGACAATTTAGCTACTGCACAGCGTTTATCTAGTCGTGATCTACATCATGTTTGTAACAAGTGGACAAGAAATTTAGGCTATTACGGACACCCACACGTTTTTTATAAAGGTCCCTCCTTGGCTGGGTCCTGTCGGAAGACTCATATACAAGACTCAGATGACCGCTTCGATAGCCAGGCCACGTGTTGGCATGTCGATGTGCCGATATCAACCATGGGAACATCTTCAAACGCGGAAGGGAACCACGGAGAATTCCATCTGCAATAACAGACAAACTCCAAGCAAACTTTCTTATACCCTTATTTTTATTATTTAAATAGTCAAAGTCCATGATCCGTGATTGACGTATGAAAAGATAGATGTTGTAGATCTCAGATCGGTCAACGCATTTAGTTATTATAAAATATTGGTTGGTTCGCCTTGCAATGGTCGCATAACTAGCTACTTATGTCCGTAATATTCCGTGTTTCTCTGTAATGGCAACAGGCCTTCAGCTACGTTTGCAGAATACAAGCAGAAATGGAAATTCCGAGCTAATGGCCATCTGCTGTCGCAGTTTTTATTTTTAAATTTTTAAAGACACCCCCGCACTTAAATTAATTAGGCATCTGCGTTTAAAAAGTTTCCTGATGCCTAATGGCAGCTTGATCCTAGCCGAAGGAAATTCACTAATCCTACGGCCGCATCCTGCGGTCACGCCGAGCAAAAGCGGCACCGCAGCTGGATACATATTGACCTCACCTTACACAAATGTAAAAAGCGAACAATGAAACCATTTATGAATTATCTATGGGGATGTAGGAGGCCAAATATCCGGCGTGCACTTCATGGCGATTTAAATAACGCGACTTATAAGAAATTGAAATATGTAAGTACACCTTTTCTTATACACCCCCTGCGCGCTCATCGAAGAAAGCTCCATCCAGAGCACAATCAAGTAATCTATATTATAAATTCTAAACAGGGACAAATAATTAGATATTCATGTAACAATGAAACAATATAAACAGTACTCCATACAGTAAATTAACAAATAAATAAACTAAGGTTTTCGACTCAGAAAGATAACACCGATCGAATTCAATAATAAAAATGTCCACAGTTATATGTATTGTTTTTTTTCACGACTCTGCGGAAGAGCCTTCGAATTACGGGCCCGATTTGGCGCAAATGTGATGGGTCACGCGAAAAACGTTCCGAGGTATAAAGTTGTTATCTATTATCCGATTTGAATGAATCAAAAACCAGATGAAACTGTTATAAAAATACGACATAACGGCTTTTGCCTTGTTTTATTTTAGCGTCGACTTTAATCATAGGGTACTTTTTTTACTTCAAACGGCAATGCACTTTGATTCTACAATTTTCAAGAAATAAAAGAGTTGTGGCCATATTTATTCGCCAATTTGAAGAAATCAAAAAATACTACTAGATTGTTTCTTATTCACGGAACATTTTGTGATTTGATAGAATTGCATTGCAAGATCAAAGTGCATTTTCGTAAAAATTTTGAAACCAACTTGTAAGATATTGTTGAATTCAGAAAAAAATCTTCTACCCGATGTGACTAACAAAAATATAGTTTGCCATTTGAAATAAAAAAGTACACTATCATTTGAGGTTAGAGTCGATGCTAAAAAACATCGAGACCAAAGCCATTTTATACATATAGCATTTTTGTAACAGTTTCATATGGTTTTTGATTCATTCAATCGGACAATAAATAAAAAAGTTCTGTCTCAGGATTTTTTTTACGTGACACCCTGTATATAGGTATGTTTTCATCACGACACCGATTTCTTACCAAAAGCGTACCATTTTTAGAAGAAGAATTTGAAGAGTTTTCCCACGGTGATGCGAAAAAAAGGGATTTGCATTTAAAATTTTAAAGCTGACGTACCAAAAAGGCACTTTGAGTGGAGCGATTTGGCCCAAAATTTGATTTGATGTTGTGATGTTTTCGATCGATTCTAGTAACCGCTCCTCAAGCGCAGAAGTTAAAAAATTACTGAGAGAAATAAAGCCTGTCTTACATAGGTATAAGTAAAATTATAAGGTCCAACCTCAACACATTCCGCATATTCGTTTGCCAATCTAAAAGAATGGATTTCGAACCTTTTCAAAATTATTTAACAAATAATACCTTGAAGCAAACCTTTAGGGATGTTTGAAAACTAGACATACTTGTATATGTAGAAGCTCGCAAAGTATCTAAGTAATTTGCCACTTTGTCAGTGAGCAAAAAACACCAGCCAGAAACAGTATAAAAAAAATTGGCAGTCTTGGAGGCCGGGCGTGCGGGCGGTTGTCGATCGCTGTCGACGCTTATTTACTAAAATCTAAAATACAAATGTTTTTCACCCCTAAAATGACATTTATCAAAAAAATGGCACTAAAGCTTTCGATCCGGCAATGCAACAGCTATCGAATTCGATAATGATAATATGCCCGTTTGCTTGAAAAAATTCAAAAAGGGGCTTTCTTGCCCCTAAAATGGAAATTTTCTAAAAAATTGCGCTAAAGTTTTTGATCCGGCAATACAGCAGCTATCAAATCGAATAGTAAGAAAATGCTTTTTGCTAAGAAAAATTCAAGAAAGGGTCTTTTTGCAACTAAAATGACATTTTTTATTAAAGGGCAATATACGTTTTCGGACTGAAAAAATTCAGCTATCAAATCCGGTGATAAAAATATACATACAAACATACAACGCTTTCCTATGGGGACGTGAAAAATGGGAGTTTCCATTTAAATTTTTAAAATAGATGTACCAAAATGACACTTTCTTTGGGCCGATTTGCCTCATTCAGCTCTTCACAGATCCATAAGATGTCCTTGTTCCAAATTTCAGCCAAATCGGCGCAGTAGTTTGGGCTGTAGCGTGTTCACAAACAGATAGACACACAGACGGACACAGACATTTTTCAAAAACCACTTTTTTGGGTTTTCTGAACCCCGAAACGTAAAGATTTGATGTTTTTGGCGATTCGATACTAAAAAAGTAGAAACATTGTACGTTATTAACAACGTGTTTTTACATTATTTTTTGATGGTGCAAAGTGGAGCGAACAATTTTTGACCTCGGCCTATTTTCAAATTTATTTAAATAATACATTACTCCTTTCTGCAGTTACCTAAGTCACTTTTTAAGTGCAAAAAGTAATGACACGGTATAGAACAAATTGTATATACTTAACTGACACAAGAAAAACCAAAGATTTTAAAAACTAGAATCAATCAGAAACTAACCACAACATAAGATTTTATGTAATTTATTTATTTATTTGACTTAAGCCGTTAACGGCAAATTCCATTTTAAATCAATTTCCAGTAAGAAATAATACAGATTTTAATTCAACTTAGATTTTTTTTGTATCACTCTTCTTAAAACTTTCACATCGTATGGAGAATTAAACTAGCTTTCAAATGAGCGGTCACATGACGCCCGCGCCTTTTAAAATTTTTGACTTGTACGCTGTAACTTTGAAATTTCAAGGTCACGGCACATAGTAAATCTTAGTAATATTGCCTTATTTTTATTTAACTCTCTTTGGCTTTCTTTTTAGGGTTTAATCCGAAAAATTGCGGGAAAAGTGGAAATACTATAGTAACCAAACGCGAAAATACCAGGATATAAACATCACTCTTTTTATTCTTTATTGTTTAGAGACTTTGTTTTTATATCAAACGTATTTTGATTGTAAGATAGACACCCTACAGGCGCTACCCTTACGCATTTATCCTTGTTTTTTCTGTAGTCGATTTTTTGTTGCAAAAAAAAACACGAACAATCCCTTAACCGGTTTCGCTTCATACGCTAATTGGCATTTTTCGGTTATTGAAGCGCACTATAGTCGGTTATATCGCGGTATATCTTGCGTTAATTAAAAAACCTTGTAAAAAAGATTTGTAGCTATTGTTTTTTTTTACCCTTTAATTTTTTGTCACTTATTATTTCCATAATAAAACGCTCACTACCCTCATTGTTTTTTGGGTCGTCTCGTTGCCTGATAATTTATTAAATCAACGTATATTTCACGCTTTTTATAGTAAATCGTTATGAATCATGCACGCAATAGATGGGCCTTATGCAAATAAATATCCTATTGTTAGGAATATAATGGGGACGCGTGAGTGATTGTAATGCGACCGATGGTCATTTTTGCATATTTCGCAAAACGTCCAGCGGTGCGGTGTTAACCTATGACCCCCGGTTTCCTTGGTTTTAGTGCCCCATTGAGCAGGGAAAGTAAGTCAATCAGTTTTTCAACTGAAACTTGTACAAAGTGGGAACAGAATTACGTTGGATGGATGTAATCGTGTTTTGTGTTAAACTCCCCATTTTTTCGCCACAATTGCGTGCATAAAGCTAAATGTACTTTTGTGATTTTCATATATTTGTTTGCCATGGGGGACCAAGAGGGTTTCGAGACCGTTATTAATGACGGCCAGTAAAAATAATCAATTACCAGCAAGACGCTAAAGATTTTATTTTGAGTCGTGATTTATGCTTACTTCATATTTAGCCAAATAACTGTACAAAGATTTATCCTCTGGTGAGCGAGCAATAAAAGATAAGTCATTTATTCCTATGGCTATTTTCATCAAATTACGATTAAAGTAAATAAATTTGCATAAGACGAGCCATAAAATCAGGAATTTATCTATTACTGAAGTAAGTTATTATTATAGCCGAAGACGCCAGCAACCCTTTAATCATAATATTTTACGACTATCAATAATTGTTGTGGGTGGCAGGGATTTTATATGTTGCGTTAAATTTAGAATGGACCGAACTGGGGTGGTCCTGTAAATCCTGAAAACGGCACGATTACCACATTTTGTGGTTTAAGTACTATTTGAATGTATGACATAATGTAAAGAATTATGTGTCCTAATCCCACTATTCACGTTAGTGAAGAAATACAGAAAATTTATACAACACAGTGTTGGAACTACAAATAGAAAAATGGATAGCTACGGCAGCGGCTAGAACCTCCCCACTTGGTGAGTGGTCCGATCCTATCATATCACCTATAGATTTCAATCCAGTTTGTTTCGGCAGTTTTTTAAAATTTTTATTATTTATTGCCAAAAGGCCACCATGCTTAATTGCATTTTTGGAAGCAGAATTTGAAGACCTTTCAACCTTTCATGGGCTGATAAAACAAATAGTGGTCATCTTTCAAATTCCATAGATGACAGGCCAAAAAAGCACTTCTTAGTGGCCGATTGCCACCAAAATTAGGTAATTTTTCCACTAACCTTAAAACGTTTAATGGGATTTTTCAAAATTTTACTATTTTTTTCCAAAAGGGCACTACGTTTGAGGACATTTTTGGAAACGACATTCGAAAACATTTTATGTGCAGATAAAGAAAATAGAAGTTTATTATTAAAATGTCAAAGTTGATATGCCAAAGTGGCATGCTTTGTGCCAAAAAGGCACTAAATGTGAATACATTTCTATACTCTGTTCGGGATCCACACGACCAAGATTCACCCTATTTCCATGGCGAATCATTGTTATCAACAATGAGTCGCCATAGATACAAAATTTAAAGACCTTTCATGTGCTCATAAAAAAAATTTCGAATTTTAGAGTGATTGCAGTAACCTCTCATTTTTAAATTTTGTTGTGGGGAGGTTAAAAGAACACTGCATCTTTTTAACATACAGGTGACTTTTTAAAAGTCGCAATTTGATTTTTCTCTGAAACTACTTCTATAAATACAAAAAATCGCTCGAGCAGGTTAACTTTTATCTATTTCAAGGGGGACACCTAAACCCGTGCGTGATAATAAAATTTTATCCTCGCCAAAACCGTCAACTTCAAAATTTCAACCCTCTACTTGTGATAAATCATTTAAAAGCTAATGTCATGTCCAATCCTATGATTTAAATTTTTTTAATATTCATTCTACAGCGCCCTCTACGGACAAACTTTAAATTACATTAGCTTTCTTTGTTTTAAAGAGTCTAAAATTCTCTGTAAACCGATGAAA
Organism: Pycnomerus fuliginosus; assembly: GCA_963924575.1. Classification (NCBI taxonomy): domain Eukaryota; kingdom Metazoa; phylum Arthropoda; class Insecta; order Coleoptera; family Zopheridae; genus Pycnomerus; species Pycnomerus fuliginosus. The sequence goes on from OZ004622.1 coordinate 20,762,771, forward strand.
ACATTTTTGAAATCCAACCACTATTTTAAAAGTTACACTAAAGAACATAATCTGGCCCTTATGTTGTAAATTTTGAAAAAATGTGATAATTTCAAAAATTTTTGCATAGACCTACATTTCATACCTTTTAGGTGTCCCCCTCAAAATATTATTTATTATTATTATTATATTATGTAGGTATTTAACTATTTTTGATGCACATCTCATTCTAAAATGTTGCATTTCGTACTAAAGTTCTTTATTTTTAAAGGGTTACGTTTTTGTTGCTCTCCCTCTTTCACCCAGCCAAACACCCCCCCAGCAGCACACTTTTATTGGCCCAACATATTTATCAAATATTGGGGCAACATGCAAACGTCAGATTTTTTTTTAACGGCCCTATATTTAAAGGAATATGTTGTATGAATTTGTTTTATAGGGAAAACATTGTTTAATAATCATTAGCCAATATTTCTTTTAAATATTCGCCCCAGATTGGTTTCTTTCATAGGAGCAATGTAATAAGAAATCATTAGAAATATATTACTAATTACTATTATTAATTTGTATAAAAAAACATTACAAATATTTGATTTTTATCGCTCCCCCATTCCTCCTTCACGGTCTTTAGATCCCGCCAGGTAAGTACAGGGAAATTGATCGTTGCACCTCGACCTCTGTAGCCTCCGGGCACCTCTTTCTAACGGCACCTAGAACGAAAAATCAGCAACTGTCAAGTAGATTTGCAAAAAATTAACTTACGTAGTATGGCCCCACGGCATCGCAAATTTTTGAATGGCAACTTCCCACTTTTTTTACCTTGCCCGGAATACAATGATGACACTTTTCTGCAAGATTTTTCTCATTTGGTAAAAGACAGCCTTATGGACAGTGTCATCTCCACAAAGGTAAAGATGATTCACCTGAAAACACATTATTGAAGAATTTTGCAAAACAATATCTCATCGTTACCAATGTATTCATCTTTTCTGCCGCCATCTTGAAAATATTTGACTTCGATTCGTCATGATCGATTATGGTCGCATACCAAATTCGAAGATCCTCATCACGTCATCTGTTAGGAAGTCAAACAGTTTCCAACGAATCCGTTCAAAATCACCCTGTATATAAAAGAGTAATCAAAAAGTACGTAAATGGCATGTACTTTTATGTACATACAGTAATTAGATATCTTAATAAAGCAGCTTCACAATATTTAAAGCACTGAATGGCAAAATAGCCTTTAAATAGCTGATTACTGGCACAACTCTAACCCAACAAAATTACATGCTGTCTGGCTTAAAACATCGTTATTTAAGAGTTACTTACCTCACAAAAGATTCAACACCACAAGCACTAAAACCAGACAAATGCACTTAATGCACCCCCCGGCTTTTAGGTTAGCGCAATTTTTTCCTGTCTGGACTGGACTGGTGTCCGACCAGGCAGGAGGTCACGTACACCTTCTGCGACTGCGACTGCGCACACAGCATCGTCCAAGAATGGCCAATGCAGGCCCTAACAAATATTTTATAATTTAGGTATAATGAAATCAAATATTTATTGTACATAGGTATCGAACAAATTTTATTAATAAACTGCATCCTGCTTCTAACCTCCCGATCCCCATATCCGTAATTCATCTTTATTATCAAATAAAATTTTAATAAATATATAATATGTATTGCATTCGGTAATTTTCATGTGCATGTATTATGGTACCTATTCATTTTCTGAGTAATTAAATTAGTGCATTAATTACTATTTATGAAATAATATTCTACCACATTCTACCCATATTGGGGGCATGTTTTATGATTTCAACATGCAAAGATACTATGGGTCCTACATTGGTCAAACATGGATTATATATATTGGCAAACATTTTTCCACCAATGCACAGCCAATATTGGCTAAAAGTCTGAAATATTGGGCCACGATTAATATATTGGCCCAATGTAGGCTCTACGTTGGCCCCATATTTGGTGCTGCTGGGGCCCTTATTGTAAAATATTTAGGTACCTACTTCATTTAAATTTAAAAAATGTTGTTCTCCTTAAGGCCATATAATTTTCTATTGTACTTTTAGTTGAAGAGGCTATACTTTCTCTGTCATTCTGAAATGTTGCATTTTTTTGGCAAGCTCGGCTCTTGTTTTAAAATATTGTAAAGTCCCGACACTTTTTCGTTGTGTCTCAGGCTTTTTCTCTGTTGGTTTGTAAACGGGCTGTTAGATCTGTAGAAATTCCTGTCAGTGTCTATCAACACTTCAACAGTTGAATCTAATAACAATAAAGACGTTGGAATAGATCGTTGTTGTTAATTATTGTCCATTTCTTCTATTTTTTGTCACTGACAAGAATTTTGACGGAAATGAAAACCCGTTTACAAACCAACAGAAAAAAATTGGCAGTCTCGGAGACGGTAGAGACTTCTACTTTTTCACAGAACTTGAAAATGTAGCAGTAGGAATAAATTAACTTGTGTCGATATTTTTCACCCCTAAAATGACATTTTTTGAAAAAATGGCATTAAGGTTTTTGATCTGACAATGCAACTCAATAACAATTCAACTCAATAACAATAATATGCCCTTTTGTTAAGAAAAATTCAAAAAGGGACAGTTTTGCTCCTAAAATGTCGATTTTCAAAAAAATAGTACTAAGGTTTTTGGTCCGTCAATGCAATAGCCATCAAACTCTGTAGTAAGAAAGTACGATTTTGCTAAGACAAATTCACAAAGGAGCCTTTTTGCCACTAAAATGACATTTTTCAAAAAAATGGGACCAAGGTTTTCGACTTGAGAAAAAATCAGCTGTCCTGTCCAGTAATAAAAATATAGGTTTTTTTCACGGTATCGATTTTTGACCAAAAGGGCACCAAGAACCTACAAGGTCAAGGAGGCTTTTCTTCATTGCTAAGGTTTTTGACCCTGAAAAATAACATCTATCGAATTGAATAATAAAAATGTACAATACATATCTACAAAAATGTACAAATGTACGTACCTATTGTTTTTTTCGCGGCTCTGGCAGGGCCTTCGAATTACTGGCCCTATTTGGCTCAAAATTTAATGAGCACCTACAAAGTGCCCACAGAATATGTGTGCCAAATTTCACCGCGATATCTTCCTTCAGTAACTTGGGCTGTAGCGTCCTTCCTTTACAATCATTTGCCAACAGAGCCTTTCAACGGCTCATAATTATAGGAATTTTAGTTGGAAATATGTATTGAATTTATTGGAATTGTTAGCATTTTTCTCAGATTGTGCATGACTCCTCGGAATTTGAAAACAATCTTATTTTCGCATTCAACATTTTAATAAATACTCGGTAGGGGCACATTTACAAAAAATAGAAGCTCTCTTACAAGTTCACTAAAACTTCGGGAGGTAAATATTAATGAAACTTAAATTAAAATTCCTAACAGCCACAAAAATGGATAATAATGTAAATTGCTTCGCGCCATTGACTTTACACATATACCATCCCCTTGATTTTCGATAAGGCGAATTGGCTGGGTTTGATATAATTCTAGTTCCGCCACTGATACCCTATAAAATTAGTACGAAAACTGGTCTGATGACCAAGGGGTAGAACGGACACGGACAGGTTGCAAGCGCCGAAAATTCGGGACATTATTTCAGTTTGATGAGGGTCCGGAATTAATATCTATGGTCAAAACTTTTTAACGGATCCTTAAGTCGTCTCCAAATAAGGTCGATCGTCGTTGGCTAATTTCAAGCTCGATTTATAAAAGAATTGTGTGCTGCGAACCTGTGAATTTAACTTTCTAATAAATCGAGACAGGTGGTTTTCGGAGACCGGACACGGAAAACAACGGCACCAGGGTGACTCGCATAAATCCATCGAGAGTCCAGACGCAAGAAGGTCAAAGCGACACCCTCGCGCTCTATTTTTATTCCCTCACCCCAGGTCTGGGTATTTTGGTTTTTCTAAATTTAGTTTTCTTTAAACGGAATTAATTTGTGTTGGACTGTTGATTGAAATTGTTGTTGCGCGAGTTCTTGTCGGGGGTGAGTATAATGGGAAACGATAAAAGATCTGGTGCTGAGCTACACAAAGGTCTGACCCTTGGCCCGTCAGATTCTTAACCAGATATGTTGAAAGGACCTTTCAAATGCCCAGACGGTACGTCACACTACAGGTCAACCTTTTCAAAGTGTTTCTCAAAAAATAAAAAGCGGACCGGTTAGGATGCTCTATTTAATTTTTTTTACTAAAATCTTTGATATAATCTGGGAATAAAGAGATTCTTTGTGCCACCTACCAGGATTTGATTTCAGGGATTTCACTTTAAGCTTACAACACTCGATCTATTCTTACAAGAAATTCTTTACATGGTATCGGTACCTTAGACACTATTAATCGATGGAAGAATGAACCAATTTTTGGTCGTACCTCATTCATTCAATTGCCTATTTATATAAATAAACAAACTTAAGGCTTGAATTTTGTCCCACATGCGAAGGATTCAAGCACAAGATCAAATTGAATCTAATACAAAAATTGCCAGCCTCGGAGACGGTAGAAACTTTTTCACAGTATTTGTAAACGTTCAGATCGTGAACCAACCATATGATCAGGTTATAGCTAAAGGTATAGGTTCTATCGATTGAAGGCGCCAATTTATCGCAACAAAATAACCTACAAGGAAGCTTATGGCCATTAAAATAACATTTTTCGAAAAAATGGTATCTACATCTAAGGTTTTCGACCCTATTATTGACCTTATCGCCATTATAACAAAGAAATAAAATCGCTTTAGGTTTTAGTCACTCTTTGCCACGACTGTATACGTCCGAAGCTTCCACATGTCTTGCCCTCTCTTTTGACCTTGAGCCTCAGACTCACTCAGTCAGACCTCTTGACTACACAAGACGAGAACAGTGTTTTGTCACGTTTGTGTTTTAAAGTTTAAAGTAGCATGGCATTTACCCGAATTTACTAGCTGGATTTTAACCACAACGTTAACTTTAAATAAAAATAGAATAAAAGTCAACCACTGACCCTATTTAAAACGTTTCAGTTATTCGTTGCGCGTAAGTCCGCGAAATAACCCCGCTTTAACAATTTAAAACGTGAACGCTGAGTAAACGGTTGAAGATATAACAAAATCATAAGTAGATGAACTGTTGGCTACGAAAAGATTCACCAAAAAGTCCGATCGATTCCAGTAACTAACCTAGTCAATCGAAGTGAACTTTTAGGTGCCAGTTTTTGGGCTCCTAATGGTACATAAAGCCTCAGTTTTCCTGTTGAAAGTTCATTCCATATTGATATAGTTGAATGGACGCTTGTAAATTCGTTTCGAAGTATTTTGTTGTAAATTTTTTTGTAATTTTTCGTCGGATTTTTGTTTATCGCTAATGATTTTTATTCCGATCTTATAAGAGTTATGGCTGTTTTTTCTTCCCCCAGTTCTCTATTTTTAACTTATTTCATTCGCCTTTTTGCTTTTAACCTGAAAGTATCCACCACGTTATACTCCTATTGGATATGCTAATTATTTCTCCGTCTTAAGGTCGAATCACATTATACGTAGCGATAAAGCAAAAAAAATCGATTGAATAATCCAACTGCCAAAAAGTCAAATCTTCACGTTTTAGGATCATGGGAATCAGAAAAAGTGGTTTTTGAAAAATGTCTGCGTCTGTGTGTCTGTCTGTAATCACGCTGCAGCTTAAACTACTGGACATATCGAAATGAAATTTGGCATACATATTCAGTGAGCAATTTGTAGGTGTTGATTAGATTTTGGGCCACATCGGTTCGCGAAAAGTACACTTTTGGCACATCAACCCTATAAATTTAAATGCAAACCCATATTTTCTCGTTACCATGTGAATGCCGTTCGAATTCTGCTTCTAAAAACGTATTCACACTTGTGCACTTTTGGCCAAAAAAAAGTCATTTTAGTGGCAAGAGCGCCCTGGTTTGAATTTATTTTACAAAAAGGCATATTCTTACTATCGAATTGGATAGCTGTTGTATTGCCGGATCAACCTTTTTTCGAACATTTCCATTTTAGGGACAAAAAAGCCCTTTTTGGAATTTTTCTTACTAAAAGGGCATATTATTATTATCGAAATTGCTGTTGCATTGCCGGATCGAAAACTTTAGTGGCATTTCTTCGAAAAATGTCATTTTAGGGGTTAAAAACGTTTTTATTTAAATTTTAATTAAATAAATGATTTGATACCTTAATAGACAAGCTGTAGATCAAAAAAAAAAAAAACAACCCGTCCGAGGATTTTGTAGAAAGTGTTTTATGAAAAAATGTCTGTGTGTCTGTAAACGCGTTACAGCCCAAACTACTGAACCGATCTGGCTGAAATCTGGAACGTGGACATATCATGGATTTTTGAAGAGCTGAAAAGGTTTTGGGCTAAATCGGCCCACAGGAAGTGCCTTTTTGCACATCTACTTTACAAATTTAGACGCAAACCCTTATTTTTCACGATCATATATGAAAGCACTTCCAATCTGCTTCTAAAGATGTATTTACACTTGGTGTCCTTTTGGCCAAAAATCGGTGCCGTGAGGAAAGCCTAGCATAACTGTATATTTGTATCACCGGATTTGATCGCTGATTCTTTGTCAAGCCCAAAACCTTAGTGCCATTTTTTTGAAAAATGTAATTTTAGTGGCAAAAGAACCCTTTCTTGAATTTTTCTTAGCTTTATCATTGACGAATCGAAAACCTTAGTGCCATTTTTTTTTAAAATTGACATTTTAGGGGCAAAAGTTCCCGATTTTTAATTTTTCTTAGGCATAGTATTATTATCGAATTCGCGATAGCTGTTGCATTGCCTAATAGAAAACTCTTATGCGATCTTTATTGGAAAAATGTCATTTTAGAGGTGAAAAACATTTGTATTTTAAATTTTAGTAAATGAATGCCGGGCACAATGCGCAACTCAGCATCAGCCGGCCCACGGTTCACCCAGCCTACGCTCTCGACTCACCGATTCTGGCTTGGTTAAAGTTAATTGTTACATTTACAAATTCTGTGAAAAAGTAGAAGCTTCTACCGTTTCCGAGACTGGCAATTTTTTTATTTGAATTTTTACAGCCAGCTTTCGCCATATTACACTACCTACTGTTTTTAATCCTCAAATCCAAATTTTACACATCATACGAGCAATAATTGAGGACACAATTATTATTGCGGGAATTGCATTTCACTCGAAAATAGCTTGGGAACTACTGCGATTACCTTGTGATCTTCGTTAAGGAGTTAAAATGATTAACACCTTCTTTAATTATTTTAATTGAGACTTTCCAATCAAACAATGTTATTCACCTGTAATATACTTCCAGATATCCACAATGCTTATACCTAATCATCCCCGAGGCCGAGGCTTCACAAACCAGGAAATTTCATTTCACTTTTGTAATAGTTAATATAAAAAAATAATTAACCCCGTCTCGTCCACGGCAAGTCTGTAAATCATATTTTTTCCGTTGGTCGTTATCATTTTTTGGATAAGATAAGTCATTTGTGAAGGAAACAAAGGGCATTGTGTCCAGTGTCAAGTCACTGATGGGTATTGATTGGCGTTTTTCTGAAATAATGATTTTATTGCTTCAAAGGTCAGGTTATCTCTGCAGGGGTCCACGGACATTGGGGTGGACCGACTAAAACTGACAAAAAGGGGCCACGCGACCTATTTTTTGAGGGGAGACTATTGACCTAATGTAATTCGGAATAATGTAATGTCCACTGCTTGTTCATAACAGCTGCGGGCGAAATCTGCAGGGTTGTACAAAATAATTTTTTTATGCTTTTATGTATTTCTTCGTAATGTTTTATTAGCGGCATTTAATGGAATTAAAAATAAAGGGGAGGACGTTTTGGTAATAAAGCTTTGAGGAGGAACAAAGAAATTGCAGGATGGAAATTGGGAGAGATTTGGCCATCCTTGGTCCCAATATATTCATACGATGAAAAAATACAATTGTCATGTGCAATGAATATCGACCAAACGCGCTGAAACCATGTGTCCCTTGATAACGTGAAAATATCTTTGACGGAACATTTGTATGACTATATGTTATTGTGTTGTGATATTTAACTACCCCTACGCAATATGCTGGAATAGATAAGAGAGCAGACTGGACAAAATTAATCACAGAGAAAATCAATTAGGACGCGAAGAACAAAATGCCTGCTTTATTTGAAAATTTAACGACCGGTGGGTTTGATAAGATAACATCCCGGCTGTCCACAGCAGACCCTGATAACGGTTAAAAGGCAAATACTGATAACGCCAGGTCACCTACATACACAACAGCCACATACAGACAACATGAATTTCCGTTTATACTGGAAAAACCTCCGGTTTAATTTTAGCGAAAAGCATCAGCAACAGGTGTTTAAAAGAGGGATCAAAGAGATGGAATACTTAATTACCAACGAATTTTTCTAGACTCGTACTATCATAGATCAAGGAAAACATATAGGTTACCGTGAGAAAATAAAAAATCTTAGGGGTGACACTCATAAAAAAACATATATGCAGGCTTTTTAAGTTTAAAAAGTGCAAGACTCGACCCTCTCGGTGGTTGTGGGAAAAACCAACCCCCCGAGTTTTTTGCAACTTTGTGATTAAAAGATGTTATTTATAACGACGGAGACATGCAAATTTGATACCATAAAAAACGTCATAAATCCTCGGTAATTTTTCAGGTTTTTTGCCCCTCGGCGGCTTACCATTATGCAAAAAATCATTAACATCTTTATAATTACTTATTAATAATCCACCGACAGCTTTTCACTAGCCGCGTAATAAATAATAATCAAGTCGCATCAGCTAATTAATTATTCAACTCAAATTAACGAGGGTGAATATTTTTAACCATCAAAATCACCGTTAAGGTTTTTAATCATGTCATTGTGACTTCCCATTGTTGGTTAATAGTCCAAGTGTTTAATAATGCAATTCGATAGTTAAGAAAAAAGTATTTACATAAGCAAAGTGTCCCCCGGGTTTTTTGTGGCTCGTACCCTTTGTGCCCGCATGGTTCCTCTAATAATGGGACACAGAAAGGGCCAGGTGTGGAAAAAAAACCCTTTCTATGCGGGACGATGATTTATTTTTTCTGGCACTTTTTGGCATGTGCTACCGTAAAAAACTGGTCAGCGATGACATTTCTACTTTAGATTAATTGAACTGATTTAGTCCTTGCTGTGATAAATTAGCTAATTTCCTGAAAATTAAATTTTTTAATCGACAAAAAATAGGTTATCACCAGAAATCCCAGATTAAATGCAAACGAGGGGCCACCTAGCATGTTATTTAAGCCGCATACCGGCATCAGATTTTTGTTTATGACTTTTTATTGCCATTTTTTTGCCAAGAAACTGGTTTCATAGAACAATCATAATTGATATTTTTTGTTCGTTGAATGCATACTACTACTCATACTAGATAGACGGTTATGTTACGGGATCTCTAGGAGAGGCGCCTCAATCTCAAATCAGGGCATACGTAAAAGAGTTTTTCATGTTAAGAAACGCTGTTGCCCACTATTTTATGTCCTAACAAGCAATTTGTTGAAAAAACGTATTTCCTTTGCCTTTAAGTTGAAAATTAATACAATCACAAATACATCCAATTCTTACATACACCCACATCTCGAAGCGCACGCAAAATTCGAGAGCTGTTTCGGGGCACAATTTGACATGGGGGTTAAAAAAATGCAGCAGAGAAGCGGCTGAAACCTCCCCATCGCGTGGATCTTTGATTTCTGTGTAGATTCAACAGATAACTTTTAGACTACATCAACCATCACATTTGACAACGTGTTCCTTTTAAGGTTAATATTCTGCCACATTTTTGTTAATAACTGCCGCTTTACATCATCCAGTGTCAATCCGTTCGCTTTTAATGAGAAAGAATTTTTTCTCTAATTTCCGCTGAAATGGCAGAAATTGTGAATACATTTTTAATGGTGATATAAAAAGGAGGCCTTAGGTATATTTAAAATTCTAAGTTGATATGCCAAAAGGGTACTTCCCGTGAATCAATTACTTCCAAAAGCCTTTCAAATCTTCGACGACGGGCCACCTAATTTCGATGTGTACCAATTTCAGCCAAATCGATTCGGTAGTTTGGACTATAATGTATTTTTAGTGTTATTAAGAAACTTCGATTTTTTTTTATCCAAAGGGCACTAAATGCGAATGAATTTTGTCTAATTTAAAACCAAATCGGTCCAGTGGTTTGGGTTGTATCGCGTTTTTAAATTACGTTAAAAATCTCGAATATTTGAATTATTCTCAAAAAGGCACTTTGGCTTGAACTGATGCCGTAAAAATTTACGTTACCATAAAATAGTTAGACGCGTAACTTTAAGATGTCGCTGGCGGTCAAAATAGTATATTAAAAAACACGTTTCATAAGGCCAATTATTATCGCACGAGGATGTTTGGACAACGAGGGCGAAAAGCCCGAGTTTTACAAAACCCGAGTGCGATAAGAGCCTTATGAAACACGTTTTTTATACAATTTTTTCTATTTCGGTTACCCATAACCTGTTAGAACAAAATTGGTTTTCCATTTTCATAGACAGGTCAATGTTCGCTTGACAGTTGGTGATTGTTGGACACAATCGTTGTCTAGGTTATGATGTAAACAAAAGCCGTGCTCTAATAGAGCACATTAGAGAACGCGTTTGGGTGCTATAAAGTGTTCATTAGGAAACCGAAATAGAAAAAAGTAGATTTCTTTAATTATAACAAGTAAAGTTAAAGAAATCTACTTGTTTTGACCGCTAGCGACATCTTAAAGTTACGCGCCTAACTTTTTTATGGTTACGTAAATTTTACGGCATCAATTAGAATTCCAGCCTAAGAGTGCAAGAAGCAAAATTTGAAGGCCTTTATTATGGTGATATGAAAAATGGGGGTTTGCATTTCAAATTTAAAAGTTGATGTGCCGAAATGGCATTTCCGGTTGCACGATGGCGTCCAAAAGCTTTTCCGGTCTAAAGCTAGGTTACGAGATGTCTGGATGCCAAATTTCAGCCAAATCGATCAAGTAGTTTGGGCTGTGGCGTATGTTTACAAAAGAATTTATGAATATGTAATAGCGCAGTTGAATTTGTTTCAAAAAAATAAGGTTGACGTGTATTTGCTATTTTGAAAATTCTTGTTTTTTGACCGATTTCTTTGATGTAATTGAAAATCTAGAGTGGTCACTTCTGGTCAAGTATCATACATGTTCTTATCTCAAAAAAACTCGTGATTCCGAATCCGTTGAGGAAAAGGTATTATGATTCCATTAAAAAAACAAAATTAGTGTCATTTCCGGTTCAACCGGAAGTGAAAAAAATTATTGACCACACCATCACTACCTGTCCGAGGATTTTTGTCAGGAATTATGGACAAAAATTTAAGGAATTTTATGCCAGATTTTACACTCGCACTGTATACACAGCCACATTTTAAATACCACTTTTTTTGGGTTCTTGAGACGTCAAAACGTATAGATCCGGTCTTATCTCTCGAATTCGAAAATTTTTAGCCTTCCATTTTTTTTAATTGTGGGTTTGGGGAGATTAACAAATTTAAAAACTTGTTAGGTCATGGAGGTTTTCATACCCTAACCCCCTCTTATTGAGTACAAAATCTGAGATGGCTCTTTACAGTATTTGCAATAGAAAATTAACAAAAAAAACACAAAGACGAAGTTTTTAGAATTAGTACTCAACTACTCAAGACCAAAATAAGCCAGTATGTAATGCAAATTTAGTTTTTTGTGGATTGAAATATTGCGAAGGGGGTTGAAAAAGTGAAAAAGGTAAACATAATCCAAATGAGTAAAATTTATTACCAAAGAAAGGCAAAATTGCCCGAATTTTGTTAAATTAACACTACTGAGGGTCGAAAAATTGTAAAGGGGGATGTCTAAGGGGGAGGGTGAAAATTAACTGTAACTAGAACTACATGTTGAGAGTTGTAGTACCACTAAGGGTGGTTATTCGCGAATGATGATTGTTGTACCATCGATATAAAGCTATCGAAGGGTATTAATTTCAACCTTACATTATTCCGTGAAGATTCGAGTTTCCACCACTTTTCATCCTCTTCGATATATTTTTCTTAAGTCTGTTTGTCTCACAGCATGTGAAAGTTGTGTTTTCAGTTTCAGTTTAAAATTACGGTTAGTTACAGCAGGTTCATGTTTTCAACCCCTCATGATTTAAGTAGGTACAGAGGTGATTTTATGTTTATCGAATTACGTAATTTCTTGCTTAGCTACCATACCTCTGTTGCTTATCAATGTCAACAGCATTTCAGAAAAAAATAGTAAAATATATTGAATCCACTTGCAAGGCGTTAGGGGTTGGTTTTTGTAGGTTGAAGACCCATAAGACTTGAATTCAAAGGTTGGCCGAAAATTTACAAAAAAAATCCAGTTTTAACCCCTGCGTTACAACCCCCTTGTTAGATCACGATGAAAGTCTGTCCGTTCGCCTGTCGCCTGTCACTGTAAATTATAACACATCAAACTCTGCCTTGAATAAGCTATAGAATGCCATCATTTTCGACCAATATTTATTGACCGGAATTTCGAATTAAAATCCCCCGCCCAATTTGCACCCCATCTGTCCCATTTTGCGGAAAAAGCATCCCCAGCAAAATTTCATCGAAATATGTGTGTTTCAAGTAACTGCGGTACAATTAATTCCAATCCCCGGGAATTAATTCCAATAATTTCAGTTTAATTCCATTAATTCCATTAATTCCATTCTAATTCCATTAATTCCATTCTAATTCCACTAATTTCGATTTAGTTCCATTAATTCAAAACAATTCCATATTAATTCCAAATAATTCCAACTAATTCCAGCTAATTCCAACTAATTCCTTTAATTCCTTTTAAATGATATACTTATCAATTCCAAATAATTCCACTTAATTCCAACTAATTCCAGATAATTACACCTAATTCCAACTAATTCCAGATAATTCCAACTAATTCCTTGAAGTCCATTCTAATTCCATTCTAATTCTATTCTAATTCCATTAATTCCATTCTAATTCCATTAATTCCATTCTAATTCCACTAATTCCGATTTAGTTCCATTAATTCCAAACAATTCCAACCAATTCCACCTAATTCCTTTTAAATGATGTACTTCTGAATTCCAAATAATTCCTTATTAATTCCATATCAATTCCAAATAATTCCATAATAATTCCAGTCAATTCCAAATAATTCCAGCTAATTCCAACTAATTCCAACTAATTCCAGCTAATTCTGACTAATTCCAACTAATTCCAACTAATTCCATTAATTCCTTTTAAATTCCATCAATTCCAGAATAATTCCGTAATAATTCCATAATTCCGGAATTAATTCCAAGCCGGATGTACAACTAATTCCACTAGTGATCAGCCCCCCCATTTTCATCCTCAAAATTTGATCCCCTGAAATGACACCCCCTCACCTTGCGCATTCTGCTACGGCACTACAACTACAACTATCACGTCACTAATGTCGCAGGACTTTTTAATTATTTGATTAGTAAAAGTGATGTGCCTATTTACACCTATAAATAAGATTAACATCTTCACCTCAATGTTCAGTAATGGTGGATCTAATTCAATAAAAAACACAAGCGGATGCTAATTGGATTGGGAGCAATTAGAAGATTATTACTGGGAATTAAGCTCTTTCTCTTTGTGCTTCATTGTTCTTCATTCCTGGTCATTCTGCGTGAAAATATGCGGGAACACATATTTTTTAAATAATCACAGAAAATCAATGCGTCTGAAATTAGCTTCTGAAAGAAGATTTTTGAAAGTAAGTGAACGTGCTTCGAGGTTGTTTCTATAAAGTCCAAAGAAGTTCAAACCCTTTAAAGTTTAAACCAATGAGGTGGCTATACCTAATTTGACCGCCTCAATTTAAAAAGAAAAAAATTTTTTTAGTTTGTAGATGTCCCAAATAGGAATATATATAGAGATCTTTTTTAATTAGTCTTGTTTCATCACGTTTTCTGTATAAAATCGCTGGTGTCCCAATATACCCCATATTCCGGGTAAAATGAGACATTATAAAAGTAAAAAAAGAGGGGGTTTTCGTAATTTTGTTAGTTTTTTTCTTTATTGAGTCTGGTGGCCATTGTTAACTCGCAACGGTTTAAAGTGATTTCACTGATTTTGAAAGAAAATAATTGAAACGAAAATTGTTATTCACAAAAATGTTTAGAAAACGTCCCAAATTCCCCCAGTCGACGGAACCTGTTTTTTTGGGTTCTTGAGACTTGAAAACGTATTTAGATCTGATGTTATCTCAAATTCGAAAATTTTAGTGATTGCAGTAACTTCCCATTTTTTTAAATTGTGATGCGAATTGGGGAGGTTAATTAAGTAGATTCCAAAAATGTATTGATACACTGGGTGTTCCATTTGAAAATAAAAAGCTTATGTTACTTCCGGCTAAAACCGGAAATGGAAAAAATTTGGTTAATATGTCATAAAGTGACCTTCGATAAGTACACTCGATGTTCCAAGTTTCAAAAATGTATTCCAAAAATTATGGAAAAAGCACACTAACTTAGACTCTCAACTCACTTAATGAAGATTTGGCATATAAGTAATTAATTTATTAAGCAGAATAATTTTTAATATTATACGTTACGTACTAGTATTACGTTCTTGGATGGCCAAGAGGTACATTCTGTAGACTTGTTTTCTCGTTTGTTCTTCTGGTCTCGTTTCATCAGAATCAGTAGCTGAGCCATCCATCAACTTTTGGCAGTAATAGTCTAGTAGAATGTGCATGATACGGTGATCGTAGATAAGTTGAGTCTAATTAAACGATTAATCAGGCGGTCGGCTGACGAATCGACCAACATGAGATTTAGGTGTATCGTAGGAGAATAGCGGCTGATTGCAATAATAGGGCCTCTTCTGCATTCGCACATCAGTCGCGGGCCGCACCATCGCTATAGAAAGTTATGTCCAGCTATCAGTATCACGGCATAATTATATTGCCTGAAACAGACATCAACAACTCACCGAGCGTACAATCGTGAGAGCCGCGAATGGAAAGTGTTGCAACCTATGAGAACCATACACTCGTAGCCTATGCGCTTATTAGTACAGACAAAAGGCCAGGATAAATCGCGAAACGTGCACTTATTAATTAGTGATCTTCATATGCACCCGCAAGTTTAATTAGAACAGTGTTCCAGCTGTTTGGTGTCCAAAAAATCGGGATTCTCCCATAATTAAATGCAAGAGGAGTGTTCTCATAGAGGAGCTTCTAATTACATTCTCTTTTGTATGCAGAAGCTGACCTCGAATTGATTAAGTAAAGAAGAGTCATCAATTCGTATTCGCACCAGGAGATGTTATTATTTTTTAAGGTGGCCTCGCGTGTGTATGAAAGGATGTCCGGGGGTCGAGCCAGGGGTCAGTGGTCATTCTCGTGGGAGCTCTCGCACGACTTCTATTGTTACGCGTCTTCTTCAAAGACCATTGTCTCATGTGAATCTTGCCCCGGATATGCCACTTCCATCATCTAATCTTCATAACTGGAGAAGTGGTCATTACTGTTTTTCTAGGCTTTTGCCAGGCTGACCCTGTGGGAGCGGCATAGCCCACGGTGTACCACTTTTTAATTGATGATTGATGATAAGATTTTGTATGAATATTCAGACGATTCAATGGTCATTGCATCACTTGGTGAATTCTTCACATGTGGGTGGAAATCACGGTTTGGTGAGCGATGTTTGATGTCAACCACTTGGATATCATCAGACTAGAGTTCGTGACACATGATGGGACCGAGTGTTCCTCGTGAGACACGAAGTGCCTACCATTTCCGACCTCTGGTTCTGCAATAATTGCAGTTTTTCTAATGGTGGCCATTGCAATTCGATTTCTCTAATGAAGAAAGAAATATGGAAAGAAACGAGGAGAGAGCATAATGCATGGCTCCAGCACGTGACCTTTCAAATGTATAAGGGATCAGGCGATAGCCTCCAGTAACACATCCATTTGTTAAATTGGTGACCACTGTTCCTCGCATTCTTGGTAAGTTGCCAACTCTATTGAATTATCAAAAATGATTTATCAATTATTCCCCTGCCATTGTTTAAAAAATCGCTGGAATAAGTCTGTTAAATTCTTCAAGACGAGTCGCTGTCTGGACGAGCTAACGAGATATTTAAGGGGCTGCAATTTAGAAAATAATTGCGATGGTCAACGCTGACCGCGGCAGACTTTAAAGGCGATCTTCTCATTCCAGGCAATTCCCAGACACCGTTTTCAATTGTGTTTTTGTGGGAACTTCACTGATAAATTCGGGTTATTAGATGTCACTGTGACGTTGCGTTGTTCTCACCGAGGAGGACTGAGACTAGCCGGTGTTAATTAACGGAGATCCGGCGTTTGCTAGCGGATGCAGCGATTACACATGGAGTCCCCTGCGGGAAGCCCGGGCACGTTAAGGGCAACGGGGTCCGACCCTCGGCCAGGGGTCATCTAGCTTCGAGCCTCTTCCGCACTATATTTAATTAATCTCCCTTCAGTTCACTCATTGAAATGAAACGCGCCGCAAATCTCTCTAAAAATAACTTTCAATAAGCCATTTTGGTTTTAGTGCAGAACGCGAGGCACTTTTGTTTTTGATTATTCTCTCGCTCGCTCGTCGTATCGCTCCTGTACTCTGTCCGTCGGATATCTATTATTGTTTATGCTTCATTGACCATTACGTCTTTGACTTCGTCAGTTTCATTTGCTTCACAGCATTTCATTTCTTGTCGGATAACTTGAGAATGGATTGAGATATCGAGCTGAAACTTGGTATACAGATTTGTGCCATAAAAAGTAAGGCGAGGATTGGTCTTGGAACATATCGGACCAAGGGGGTGGAAGTTAGGGCTGAAAAACCGAAAGATTATTATTTAATTAATCTCCCTTCAGTTCACTCATTGAAATGAAACGCGCCGCAAATCTCTCTAAAAATAACTCTCAATAAGCCATTTTGGTTTTAGTGCAGTAGCAGAGTGAGGCACTTTTATTTTTGATTATTCGCTCGCTCGCTCGTCGTATCGCTCCTCTACTCTGTCCGTCGGACAACTATTATTATTTACGCTTCATTGACCATTACGTCTTTGACTTCGTAAGTTTTATTTGCTTCACAGCATTTCATTTTGTGTCGGATAACTTGAAAATGGATTGAGATATGGAGCTGAAACGTGGAATACAGATTTGTGCCATACAAGGTAAGGCGAGGATTGGTCTTGGAACATATCGGACCAAAGGGTGGAAGTTAGGGCTGAAAAACCGAAAAATTATTATTTAGTTAATCTCCCTTCAGTTCACTCATTGAAATGAAACGCGCCGCAAATCTTTCTAAAAATAACTCTCAATAAGCCATTTTGGTTTTAGTGCAGTAGCAGAGTGAGGCACTTTTGTTTTTGATTATTCGCTCGCTCGCTCGTCGTATCGCTCCTCTACTGTGTCCGTCGGATAACTGTATTATTATTTATGCTTCATTGACCATTACGTCTTTGACTTCGTAAGTTTCATTTGCTTCACAGCATTTCATTTCTTGTCGGATAACTTGAAAATGGATTGAGATATGGAACTGAAACGTATAGAATACAGATTTGTGTCATAAAAGGTAAGGCGAGGATTGCTCTTGGAACATATCGGACCAAGAGGGTGGAAGTTAGGGCTGAAAAACCGAAAAATTATTATTTAGTTAATCTCCCTTCAGTTCACTCATTGAAATGAAACGCGCCGCAAATCTCTCTAAAAATAACTTTCAATAAGCCATTTTGGTTTTAGCGCAGAACCAGAACGCAAGGCACTCTTGTTTTTGATTATTCGCTCGTTCGCTCGTCGTATCGCTTCTCTTCTCTGTCCGTCGGATAACTATTATTATTTATGTCTCATTGACCATTGCATTACGTCTTTGACTTCATAAGTTTCATTTGTTGTCGGATAATTTGAGAACGGATTGAGATATTGAGCTGAAACCTGGTATACAGCTTGGTGCCATAAAAAGTAAGGCTTTTGGGCCATATCGGACCAAGGGGGTGAGAGTTAGGAGTGAACAATCGAAAAACTATTAATTGCAATTGCGAGAACTAATGGAGGTATCTTGCTGAAACTTGGTATGCACGTTCGACCTTCAAGTCTGTTGAAGGTGAAGTGTGAACTCAGTGTGTCCACTCAGGGGGATGAAATTTAATGGATGAAAACCATAAAAAATATGATAGCTCCACAAAAATCCAACGTACACACAGATTTCGATTAAATCCTGCGGAGGATATTTTTCCGCGGAATCGAAGAGATGGGTGGGTGGAAATTAGGAGTTGTAACTCAAAAGTTCGCGTAATAAGTATTGCTTGAAATTGGCGTCAATCGATAGCTTTCCGTTAATGATTCAAAAAAGGTGTTATTCATATTTTGCCCCTTAAAGGCGCTACAACCTCCAACATGCAGAAACGCGAAAATACGAGAACTAAAAAATTGCTCAACGTATTAAGGCAGAATTTTGTGTATTAATTTTCACTGTGACACTGTAGGCAGATGGACAAATTTTCACTAAGATGCACCAAGGGGAATGAAATTTAAGGGTTGAAACTAGAAATTTCTTCAAGTAAATAGCAGTATAAAATTGGTTCGATAGATTTCTGTCAACAATTGAAAAAAGGTCCAATAAGTTTTCAACCTAAAACCAACCCCAAACTCTTTGCAATCGGATAAATACGTTTTATTTATTAATCTCCTCACTCCACTTCACCACTTAAAAGTGAAAAGCTTTTGGAGCCAATTTTGTGATAATACTAAAACCACGTTATAGCCCAAACTACTGTATCGATTTGGCTGAAACTTGGAACATGGAGATTAGGCGAACCGTTGAAGATCTGAAAGGCTTTTGGTTCACGGAAAGTGCCATTTAGGCATATCAACTTTAAAATTTTAAACGCAAGACACAGAAATCAAAGACCCACGCGATGGGGAGGCTCCAGCCGCTTCTCTGGTGCCAATTTTTTTTCCGAAATCTTATTGATTTGATTTATGAACAACCGAAGTCAGTACATACGCAGGGAGTTATGTAACACCGGGGAAATAAACTGTTAGAAATATTGTTAAAATATTCTGCAGGTTAAATTGTTGTGGTTGCCATACGGTACCATGGAAGTTTAAGTTGTTACTTTTGTACGTTGTTTTGCTGAATATACGAATATACTTCTTCTCTGAACTCTTTGCGGCTTATTCCACGATAATATTCAACCTAAACTCATCCCTGTAAATCACAAAGGTGTGAAATTATGAGGGGTTGAAAACATGAATCTATAAATCGCCGCAAATTTTCAGCGAATTGGATTATGCTGGTGAAATTGAAAACACAACTTTCTTTAGAACATGTGGGTGGTGAAATACGGGGTTGGAGTTTAGGGTTGAAACGTTCATGAAGCCCTATAATTTGACACAGAGAAGCAATATCGGAGGGGATGAAATTTAGGGGTGGAAACTCGAATTTTCACTTAATAATGTATAGGGTAGAAATTAACACCGTTAGGTAGGTTTCTATTGGTGGTACAAAAAAGGTCTTAATCATCATTCGCGACAAGCGACGCTTAAAGGCTATACAACCCCTAACATGTCGAAACATAAAAATGCGAGAACCCTCAAACAGGAAAATTTACACAGACCGCTTCTTTTTCGTGTAATTTTCGCTAGTTATAATACTTAACTACAGTTCATTTTCACCCCTCTTGACTTTTCATCCCTCTTCACAACTTATCAACCCCCGAGCGTTAATTTTGTAGAATTTGCGAAATTTTGCCTTTTTCCGGTAAGTAATAAATTTTACTCATATGAATTGTTTTTGCCTTTTTCACTTTTTCGACTGCCTTCGCAATATTTCAACCTCCAAAAGCAAAATTTGCATAACTGGCTTATTTTTGTGTTATTTTGTTGTAGTATAGTGATCAATTAGTAGTGGGGATTAGAATCTAATAAGGATTAGGTGATAGACAATTAGAATAAGGAGTCGAGTTAAGCAATTGATTACTATACTACACTTTAATTCTACTTAATTTATTTGACTTGTCATCTCCCGTTACAATTTTTCAACACCCCAAGAGTTAATTTAGCAAAATTCGCATAATTTCTTTTTTCTTCAGTAATAAATTGAACTCAATTCGATTTAGTTTACCTTTTACAGATTTTCAGCATCCTTCGCAATAGGTATATAAGTATTTCAACCCCCACAAAAGTCTGATTTGCATAATTGGCTTATTCTCGTGTTATTTTCTGTAATTCTACTTAATTACGATTAATTGAGTTTTCATTACCCTTTACTGTTTTTCAACCCACTACGTATTAATTGTGCAAAATAATTAAGGTAATTTCGTTCTTCTTCTTCTCCTTTGCAATAGGTGCAATATATTATTTCAATCCCCACAAAAGTCTAAGTTGCATTATTGGCTTATTTTCGTGTTATATTTTGTAATTCTACTTAATCACAGTTAATTTTCATCCCCCTTCGCAATTTCTCCACCCACTGAGCGTCATTTACACACTCCTTTGATTTGAATTATATTTTCACTCTTTACAACTTTTCTACTCTCTTCACAATATTTAATTTTCTCCAAAACATAAAGGACCCCGCACTTTTCTTATGGAAATTGGGTTTGGGTCAGATTTTTTTCAAAAAAATCTATGTTGTACAGCACGACTCCCTAAGTAATTGTTACCATTGCGCCAACTTTGTGGACCTCAAGGTTTTTAAGATATGGAGGGTTGAATATGAGAGGGTGGTAAGGCATAGAGTTAAAACGAATATGAGGGCCGCTGTATTCGCCATGGTCAACGCTACATATTGTCGTAACATTAAGCGGGACATCTTTCGAAAGTCATTGAAGATCGTCATTCTTGTTATTTCTTCAGTATATTCAATGCTATTTTAACACCTTCTGGATAGTCGTTAATTTGGGTCAGATTTCTTTTATTTTTTAATATATGACACCTAAATGCATGTAGTCTCTCGATAATTTTTCAAAAGTTAGTTCGTTCTTACCTCTTCGAAGGAGTAGGGCGCAAATTCTACATTTGTTGTGCCTGGAGAAAATCTTCAACTAAGCAAAGTTTCACCGATTTCAAACACATTTATGCTTGGGTGCGGTTTAATAAGACGTAATATTATTATGATAGCAATTTTAAAAATATTTCCTTCTTAATCTCAATTCGCGTACCACGAAAAAAGTCCCACACTTTGTATGTAGGTCACACCTTCACTCTAAGCCCTAATTACTCGAAGAGGTAAGGACGACAAAACTTATGAAAAATTCTCGAGAAACTAGATGTATGCAGGCATGATATATTAAAAAATAAAAGAAATCTGACCCAAATTAACGACCATCCAGAAGGTGTTAAAATAGCCTTGAATATACTGAAGAAATACCAACAATGGCCATCTTCAACGAGTTATAAATGATGCCCCGCTTAATGTTGCGATAATATGTAGCGTTGACCGTGGCGAATACAACGGCCTTCACATTCGTTTTAACTCTATGCATTACCACCCTCTCATCTTCAACTCTCCATATCTAAGAAACGGTGAGGTCCACAAAGTTGGCGCAATGGTAACAATTACTCAGGGAGATGTGCTCTACAACATAGCTTTTTTTGAAAAAAATCTGACCCAAACCCAATTTCCATAAGAAAAGTGCGGGGTCCTTTGCAATATTGTCTTATATTTTCTGTTACCTTTGGTATCTCTCCTTAACTGCAGTAAATTCTTTCTTGCCTGTAGCAATACCTGTAGTGCTAATTCTACAGACTTCGCATTTTTTTTTGTTTTTTTGTTCATTTTCTACGGCAAACACTGTAAAGGAGTTTATTATAATAATACTGTAGTTTTCAACAATTCGCCTTTTTGACACATCTGTGCGTCTGCGGAGGCACTACTACTAGGTGCAGATTGTTAAAATCTGCACCAGATTCCACCAGTAAATTCAGGTGGCTCCTACATACCCATTAACGTGATAAACATCTACATAGATACACATCGCATTGATGTACGTCTTCGGGTGGCTTTTGATTTGCAGAAAATTTTAATTTGAAATACCGTGCGATCTCATAAAAAGTGAATTAGAGTGGGCTATGGAACAATCAGTTAACTTGAATAAACTGATTCAATAATGAAAATCAAAAGTGTGAAGCTTCTATTCTCTGTCTCTCTTAGTTTATCGTCAATATCGTCAATAATGTCACATGCCACATAACGCACTATTCCATGGCCCACTCTAATTCGTTGTAATGAAAAAATAAAAGGCCTTTTAAAAATAAAATACTTCCGCCCAAGAAGACCACGGTGCATATATCAGACATACCGAAGTCAAAGAGGAATAGTAACTTTGTTATAAGTAAGGCTCGGATTTTATGCAAAGTGCATATTCTGTTAAACACGGTATATGTTGTAAATTGAATGTTAATAGGGCAAATCTCATCATTCTCGGTTGAAAAAACGCTAAAAAAATTTGCATATTTTGCATATTTTTCAATTTCTTTCATATTTAATGATTTCTTTCATATTCTAATAATTTCTTTCATATTTTAATAATTTTTTGCAATTTGTACATGTTTTTGAAATGGCAGCTTCAAATTAGGGTAGGTACTTAAGTAGGTATTAAAATAAATTTTATACAAAATTTACCAACATGTTACCTGAGAACGTTTATCTCCGGAAAAGAGTAACCTGGCCAGCTATCACCCTTCTGAATGGCCAAAAATTTCCTAGAACTATAAACTCTCGTAATGAGTTTTGATGAGCTGTTCTTAAATAACACGTTGGTTAACAAATTATTGTTAAAACTACACTGGTTTTTCAAACTTGAATGTTTTTTCGATTTCGCGCCAAAAAACAACATTTATTGTACAAATTTGAAAAACCAGGGTAGTTTTAACAATAATTTGTTAACCAAAGTGTTACATTAATAAACGTGCAATTATTAAAGGAACTGTAAACTGATATTCTTTCTCAAATTTAAATTAGAAGCAAAAAACCCTATTCTGGCGGGAACCGGCGAAACGCCAGCCTTAAACTTGTATTACCTACATTGTTGTAATTTGTTACCGTGTTGCATAATAAATTTTTTTTTGCATATTTGCATATTGTCACGCTTATTCTTCTTACCTTATTGCATATTTTAGTAAAAAGAGTGTGCATATTATGCGCATAGTTTCCTCATTTTCCAATGCATAAAATCCGAGCCTTAGTTATAAGTTATATCCTGTAATTAGTTCTTTGAAACTTTCGGCGGTAATTTTTGGAAAATTTTCATATTTCATACGTCTAATGTAACGTAGATGTGTTAGACCTGATGAGAAACAAAAATAGTAGTGTTGATTTAAACAAGGTACATTGTACACCTCGACACTGAAGTACCATTTTATCACTCGTGGTTTATTGGCCTCGGCCCTGCGTTACGGATCTCGGCAACCGCAGCTAATTCCCATATTCGTGGCAAAAAATTGCATACATAAGTATTTCCAATAACGTATTTTCCAATTCCAATTTGAGGCCAAATCTCTATAAGGAAGCTAAATTTGCATTGAAATGATTAGACAAAACACACTGGACTCGACTATCCTTCCATAAATTAAGAAAAGCTGCTATCTACATCGAATAGAATGTTAATTAGCAATGCAAGAATATATTCCTTGAGATGACCTCCCACAAGTATAGAAAATGTATTTTTCTCGGAGGAACGTCCATGCATTCCTAACATGAGCTTCAAGCATTGAAATTGTGTAAGTCAAACTTATTGCAAAGATCTTTCACCTTACCGCTGTAGTTTCATGACCCGTTCGGAAAATTGGTGAAAAGAGATATTAAGAAAAATTATGCGTCAGTAATTTTTTATGGGAGATTGCAGTAAGCCTAACCTTTGCCACCGAAGACGGGACTAAATAATAAATTGTGTATGCGAACATTTATTTCATTACAAATCGGAATTTTTATTTATGAATTTTGTCTGACGGACGGAATGAATATGCATGAATACATAACTTTCGCCTATTACTTAAAAATTCTTCAGTTATACTCTAATTTGAAAGCAAAGCAAGGCCCAGACCTTAGGGGGCCCAGAAAAAAGCACAGCGTTTTTAAAAGTAGAAAATACGGCATTTGAAAAGTAGGGTGGCCGCCGCCCGACAAAAATTAAATATTCAAGAATGAGAAACTGAGAAAGGAACGACATTAAAAAAAAAGACAATGAAAAAAAACTTATTTAAATATCCAGTCATGAAAGTTATTGATTAATACTACTACTACTACAATTCCTACTACTACTACTAAATAAACTTTCATGACGTGATATGTACGCTTATTTTTTGAAACCGCATAAATGTTTAATAATTAGGTATTCATAAATTCGAAATTTTTAAAACGTAATTTTTGACAATTATTATCGAAAAAATAATAATGTCTTGTAAAAAACATCAGTTTCATTGTGTATCAAATAAAGGGAGCCAGTAACTAATGAAGTGGTGACATTTCAAAGTACAACATTAAAAAAAGAAGGAATAAGGTAGGGCATAAAAAAGAACTGTAAAGTTATCTAGTGTTTTCCAGAGTTTAAAAATAAAGAACATCTGAAAACGATGCAGCGTTTAAAAAATCAGAATCAGTAGAAAAACGACATTAAACATAAAGTCAGAACAGAAGAAAACAGGATTTTAAAATAAAAGAGGGGCGCGTGCAACAAGTGTGGAACATTTTAAGGTTTGTTTACATTATGGGATTTTTCTTAAGAATTTTCATAAGCAATTTCTCTTTGATTTTCTTATGAATGCTTGGAGCTTATAAATTAGGTACCAAAGTTCATTACCTGCTCACATTATTGAGAGCGTCTTGAGGAAATGGAGAGAAAACGGCCCTAAGTAAATAATAACTGAGATTGCAATTAAGCTAATTGGATTAAGGCTATCTCTCCGTAGAAAAATTACCAAGACCAAGACTCTCACAAAACTCTTGACTCAAGACTCTTGGTATTCAGGCTATAGTCTTGGTCTCGGTCTTGGTTTTCCCCATATGGTATTGGTCTTGGTCTTGTCTCAAATTCAAGACCAAGACCAAGACCAAGACAAGACCAAGACCAGTCTTGGCATTGTGCGAAACCCTACTCCGCAGGTAAGGCAGATAACAATTGGGTGTGTTATTTGGATTTGGTTTGCCCCAGACATCCCGATTTCGAAAACTGCGTCCTGGTGAAACTTTTATATGTCGGAACGCTAATTCTATTGTCCCGATTCATCAATAAGTTATACTGTCTTTTCGCTGCTTTTTATAATTTATGAGACTTTTTTTGTTGCGTCTTGAAAATTGTGCATTCTTTTTCTTTATAAGTGGTAATATTACTTCCTAACCCTTCAGAAACCGGCGCCCCTATTTTTAACAGAAAGTCGGGATTCTGGAACAGCTTTTTAACTATGGCAGCTCCAATTCTGGATAATCGAAATCTGGTAAGCTTAATTTGGCTGTAAGTACTTCATCAATATCCCGCTGCATAATTCCTGCTGCAGGATGAAGTAGAAGTGGGAATTAAGCAGGATAAATGGAACATTCCTGCTCTAGCTCATCCGCTGAGCAAGATATTAGCGTATTTTTCTAAGGACTTTAAGTATTATATATTGTGCTGTACCTACTACTGTAGGGCCTGACGAACCGGTGAAAGTAATTCCTGTTGCAGGATGAAGTATAGAGAAGAAGCAGCAATTGGAACGTTCCTTCTCAAGGTCATTCGCTGAGCGAGAATTCGTTGTAGTTTTTCTTAAGTTCAATGATTCGGAAGGTACCAGCAGGATTGAAGCAGAATCCAATAACAACGGCTCCAGGTCGTCTGCTAACTTCAGAGTTTGTTTCGGTATGGTTAAGATAGTTTTCAAAATGCACTTCTGATAGTGAACATAGGTAGACCCAATAAAATAGAAAACAAAAAACAAATAAGTTAGGGTTCAAGATTTTTAGCTCTGCCAGTGCTACAGGCGTGCAAAATAAACGACGTAAAGAGCGGTATTGTAAACTGAAGACCTCATGGTGTGGCTATTTAGCATTTGAGCATAATATTCCTATAATGTCGCAGAAATGTGTTTGGTCGTGATAACATCGCAGTGAATAGAATACCAGCAACCAGGTGATAAATCTTATGCGTGTGCCAGTATTTAATTTTGCATTTTTAAACCAGGTCGAATGGCGTGGGCGTTGAAGTTTACGGGCTAACAACTTCTTGTAAACACCGGTCAAGTGTTTCCATAATTAATGGCCGCGGCGTTTAATTATTAAATTATTGATTTATGGCACGTAAAAATTTCAATCGTTTTATCTGAAAATGCTAATTCAGCGGTGAAAGCTTATCGCTGGCGTGTCTGTGTGACCAGAATCTCGTTGAATAATTCGCGGTTATTTCGCAGCGAATTAGATTTTCTCACAGTCAGTACCTCTGACCTACGCCTACAAGTAGGTGAAATACGGGTGAGCCACTAGTAAACGTTCACTATTTCCAGATATTGATGTACCGGTCATAGAGTGCGAGCAATGACATTTAAAAGTCGAAATGTCACAGTGTAAGCGTCTTAGGGCACTGTCCACACCTTAAAATACTAACGAGTTGAATGTGCCCAGTCACTCGCCACAAGTGAGACCCAGCAGGAGACACACAGATCACAATGAAAGATGACCAACGCGGATCGGGGCTCGGCCAGTCCATCAATATCCGTTACGTAAAAACAGACTCCTTTCCATCATTGTTTGATCCAATTAAGATTGCAAACACTAACTGCCAACGATTACGCGTAATTAAGATAACAATTAAAACTTAATTAATACAAATCTTTCTCCAATGTAAATGTTCATTACTCATTATTGTATAGTCTCTTATTTGTTAACAAATGGGTCAAACCATCAATACCTACTCTAATAGAAGGTCTAAGCGCTCTGATGTCACGACCTTGTGACGTCAGTGAAGAAGGCTGCGGTATCTGTCAGTGAAGTTTGAAAATGGTGAAAAATGCTGAATATTTTTCTCCGTCTTGCGCAACACGCGATTGATTAAATTAATTAATTAAAATTACATTATGTTTGGGTTAATTTCCTATTCGTGAATGAATTATTATGACGAACAAGTGTTGTGTTCCAGGCTCTCACAGCAATTATAAAGATTATTTTATAGATTAAGTATTGAACCAATCCAAAGCAGCATTTAGTATACCAGTAAACAATCAAATCCTGATTACAGTGATAATACTACAACGTCAACTTGACACTACTTACTCAATACTTTAATTTATAAAATAATCTGCAAAATACGATTCGTAGTCTCTTGGTTGCCTTGTTGAGTCCTCATGGATGCACTAATTGTCAAATGGTAGATTTTTTTCGGCCAAAGAGGACTCGAGCAAACTCTCGTCCTCTTTTTAGAATAAAAAAATCTACCATTTTGAATCGTAGTTGACAACCATTCGGACGTCAAAACCCGCGGCAATCAAGAGACTACTCGTCGTATTACTAATGATTATAGTGAAGCAGTGCAAATTTTCAGTGTTTGCAAGCGTTTAAGTGCGAGGAGAATTTCAGCCCACAAAAAATACGAAAGACGGTGCGATTCGTACTTAGTTTGATAATTAACACGCATTTCTATCTCTCAAAAACTGTCGCTGCTCCCAGAAAAAGTCGAGAGGTAAAGTTATTATTGGTTGAACGTCTTGACTTTGGGTATATGACACTTGAAGCAAAGCATCTGGCGCTACAAGAAAGTTATTTTTTGTAATTTGCAGAGATTTTCCTAGATATCCCAGAGATTTCCTTCCCAACATTTTCCAAGAGATTTCCTTGGATTTCCTAGAGATTTCGTTAGGATTCTCGGAGATTTCCTCAGATTTCCGAAAAAAATTTTAGGGCTTGTACAACAGATTTCCCCAGCGGCTCACCCCTCGCCAATTGAGTGCTGAACATATGCCTGCCTTCCTTATGGTGACGTCACGCGAAAGCGCTTAGGCCTTGTATCAGAGTCGGTATTGGTCAAACAGGTTCTGGACACTATCTTCAGATTAGATAAAGCTTGTATTGTAAGAAGCAATCATTTGTTTTGATGGTGTATAAAGCTGATTATTCAAATTAAGACACTCAAATTATTACTTTATTACCACCCGCAGGACCAATGTCTTGATTGAATGGAAAGGCTGATGAAAATTCTATCAGGCAAAATTATATTTAAAGCTGTTTAATAACGCGTTGCACTTCCTGCTTAACCCGTAATGACAGTGCATAGCGCATAAGAGCTTTCTTTAGAACATATTTCTAGAATAGAGTGGTGGATATTTGCGTTTTGTGGATCACTTATTGACCATTATAAATTAATAGTTTATTTAGTGTAACTGCACAGTTACCGCTTCAAGAAAAATTCTCATTTCCGCTGAGGGGAGATGTAAAGAGATTTTTTTAAAATAAACTTAGTGTCCTTTCCACCCGCTTTTAAATTCGATTTTTTTGGCATAAAATCCAAAAAATTGAAATATTATTGGATCGATTTGGCTCAAAATCGGTGTGTAGAGATGTCATAATCTGCTGAAGAGGTGAATTAATTGTGGTGGCGATTGGCCGACGAAAAACGCCTTTTCGACATGTCAACTTTCTGTGAAATTTGGAAGATGAACACTATTTGTTTTTATCAGCACATGAAAGGTCTTCAAATTCCGTTTCCAAAAATGCATTCAAACTTAGTACCCTTTTGACAAAAAATTGAAATTTTTTGAAAAAACCCCAGAAACGCTTTCAGAGACTGTTGGGATGGATGCAAATTTATGAGGTAGGATTGAATTATTCACCCAGTGGGGAGGTTCCAGCCGCTCCTGTAGCCACATAATTTTTTCTACAAGTAGTCACATGTTGCAGAAACTCTCACTAATGTCAATCAAATCCAAATAATAGTACTGGAGTATAACTCGCGTAGTAACTACCAGTTAATATTTTAGCATTTGTTTATAAAGAAAGCACCTACACACCAAATACATAGGCAAAATAGCTCAAGTTTCATTAATTTCATTAGTTAATCTTCCTTTTCAATAAGTATTAAAAAATGGTCAGCTACGGAAGCGGCTAAAACCTGCCCACTTGGTGAATGATCCAATCCTATCACCTACAAATTTCAATTCCAAAATTAAGCAAATTTTTCTACCTGCTATACCTAAATTTTACTCCACCAACCTTAAAGCGTTCTCTGTAATTTTTCAAAATTATACGATTTTTTGCACTAAGTTTGAGTGCATTTTTGGAAACGACATTTGAAAACATTTCATGTGCTGATAAAGAAAATGGGAATTTATTATTCAAATTTCAAAGTTGATATGCCCAAATGGCACTTGCCGTTCGCCGATCGCCACTAAAATGAAATCAGCCCATGGGCGGGTAATGGAATCTCCACCTACCAAATTTTAGTTAAATTGATGCAGTAGTTTGGGCTGTAGCGTGTTATTTAATGTTTCTTCGTTTCGAATTTTTTGACAGGGTGCGAGATTGAAACTTGTTATAACTTTGTTATTTATGGTCCGATTTTAGTGAACCAAAATTCAATTGAAATTGCTCGTAAAACAATGCCTGACAGCTGATTTTTTTTCAAGCCGAAAACCTTCGTGCCATTTTTTCGAAAAATGTGATTTTAATGGCAAAAGGACCCTTGCTTGAATTTATTTCACAGAAAAGCATATTCTTACCGAATCAAAAACTTTAGTGCAGTTCTTTCGAAAATTTCCATTTTAGAAGCAAAAAGGCACCTTTTTGAGTTCTTCTAGCGAAAGGGCATATTACTATTATCGAATTCGATAGCTGTTGCATTGCCGGATCGAAAACCTTAGTGCCTTGGTTAAAGTTAAATGCTACATTTACAAATTCTGTGAAAAAGTAGAAATTTATACTGTCTTCGAGACTGCCAATTTTTTTTTACTTGGTCTAACAGCTAATTTTTTCTGCGTCTTTTGATGTGCAATAAGTTGCGTTTTGTTTATAAATAAACATTTCGATCTTTTAATGCTAAGTTTTCGAGTGTGAAGTGAAAAAAATTCTTGAAATGCATTTTGCGTGCTATTTCATCTGGGTTTTGGTTCACTAAGATCGGACCACAAATAACAAAGTTATAGTGTTGTGGAGTTTTAATCTCGCACTCTGTTGCCAAAAAGGCGCTAAGCGCCGAATACATTTTTAGATACAGAATTTAAGCACCTTTCATGTGCTGATTACAAAAATTGTTGTTCATTTAGTAAAATTTCATAGTTGATATGCCAAAAAGGCACTTAGCGTTTGCATATTGACAACAAAATTAACAAAATTAACACTAACCCCCATTCCGAATTTCATTAAAATCCGTTCCGGCAGGTTTTGAGAAATCCTGCTCACATACGTACGTATTTTTAAATTGATATTAAGGCCCTTGTGATATATCGTTGTAAAGGGCATGGAAAGCTCTGTAATGATGCAAACATTTTTGAAATCCATACTACTTCAAAAGTTACACTGAAGATCATGAACTGGCTCTATGGGTCTGGAAATAATTAATGTTTTTCTCTTTTGAAAGAGTGAACTTATTTCAAAAATTTTTGCTTAGGTTTACAGAGGATTTTATGCTTTTTAAAATGGTGCCTTATTTTAAATTTGACCATAGAGGGCGCTGGGACTTTCACACTTAGCACCCTTTGGCATCAAATCATAGAATTCGAAACTTAGAAGGAACATTAAATAACACGCTGCAATCCAAAACACTAGATCGATTTAGTTCAAATTTGGTAGGTACGTAGAGATGCCATAACCTTTCGATGAGCTAAATAAATTTTGGTAGCGATCGGCCAAGTACCCTTTTCGCATGTAAACTTGACTGACCTGACCTGACCACCATTTGATTTTAGTACCTTTCTTCCATAAGAAAAAATTGTTGTTCATGTTTTAAATATTTCAATTCCTTTAAATCTCTAGAATCCTGGTGCAAACAAATTAATATGTTATACTCCGTTCGCGGCCAAAACGGACGGCAAAGTTAGTCACTATTTAATAACTGAACTGTTGTCTCACGGAACGTTTAGCCGTGTTGTCACATTTACATTTAATTGTTGATTTTGACAAACATCAGTCATTGTAATTATTGAGACGCAGAAATGCCAGCGTCGAACAAAAAAGGCAGATTATCATCATCATTAATAGGGTTTCGCGAGACCAAGACAAGACAAGACTAGAGCCTATCTTGGTCTTGGTCTTGAACGAGTCTTGAGGAGACCGGTCTTGTCTTGGTCTTGAATGGCCAAGACCAAGACAAGATTAGACCAATATTGGTCTTGGTCTCGAAAGTCTTGTTTATGAACCGAATTCTAAGAAAGAAAACAAAGGCATTGTGGTATTGTAACATGAAAATCTGGAAAGCCACGTGCTCTATGCTGTTTTGTCTTCAGTTCAGTTTAGTAGTTGGTAGGTAGTTATCAGTTAGCCAGCTTTTGTGATTGCAGTACTGTTATTTGTAACTGTAATGGGATCCAAAGAAACCAAGTAAGTCTTAATTTCTAATTAATTTTTATTACTTATGGGCCGTTATTTTCACCTCCAGATAAACCTATCTGCCGGTTAATTCTCATTGAAAGTATGGGAATTATCCGAGAGATAGATTTATCTGGAGGTGAAAATATCGGCCCTTGTTAATATTTCTAATTCATAACAAACAATTACCTAATAGTATATCTTACTGACTCGGACCGCCACTTCAGTGCCTGTTGAGAGGTTGTTCTCACAGGCTTCGCTTACCGTCCAACCCAATCGAAATAGACTGCTACCTCAATCCATCGAAATGTTGCTTCTTGTCAGATCTTGGACTTTTTTAGAAAGTTGAATTTGTAATTTGAAAACAAAATAAAGAACTTTAAACCAATAAGTTATTATTGCATTTATCTCGTGTTAATTTCAATGACGGCTCGTAATGTTTTTTTGAAAAAATAGCCCTCATTAAAATTATACCTAATGTCAAAATTTAGAAGATAATTCATTTAATTTTAAGATGAATATGGGGATGTGCTGATGTGTTGTGCAATGTCATTTCAGTAGGTACTACCTTCCAGTGGTGAGAAATGTCACTCGACACCCATCGTTGCCGCTCTTCAATTTTAGAGCCATTTTTTCAAAAATTGACCCCCAAGACCAAGACTTTAACAAGACTCTTGGTACAAGACTCTTGGTCTTGAGAGGTCAATCTTGGTCTCGGTCTTGACTTAAGTGAAAGCATCTTGGTCTTGGTATTGTCTTGAATTCGAGACCAAGACCAAGACAAGACCAAGACTAGTCTTGGTATTGTGCGAAACCCTAATCATTAAGCACTTTTTCGACATTATTAGACTCTTCACCGCTTGGCAACATGCATCAATTTTGGAAGTGACATGCAATTTGACAAATGTTATAAGTATAAGTGAATTCTGTCAACCTAACAAAGCCGTCCGTTTTGGTCGCGAACGGAGTATAGATGTTTTAGAATTTTAAAGTTGGACCTTAAGTACATCCGGTATAACCGCCAATAATTTTAAAAGATTCCGGATAGTTTCTGTGAGAGCCAAATCTTATTACTCAATTACTGCATCTTGATTATGTTCAGAGATACCAATGCTGTTCCATATTCGAAAGACATCGATCCTGTGTACAATATTTGAACAGAATTATACATATACGATTTCTGATACTAGTAACAAAGTACCACTTCATACTCACATAAATTATTATGAATTATGACATTTTTCAAAGCTGATTTACACAGGTCAAAAGTACCTATAATAGCAGCTGTCCGTATTTTCACATTAATGAATAACAGGACTGTAGCTAAGTATTTATCATGTTTGCCGCTTAAAAAACATAAGTAATCTAGGATTGGTCCAGGACCCAATATCATCAAATAACGGCATTCTTCTCTGTTCTTCCCATTAATACTCCTATAAATCATCGTCTTATGTTGTGAACCGGGACCTGGAAGTTGTATCAAATGATTTTAAAAAATCGCGTTACAGAGACAAAGTCAATGCAAATTCGTTTATAAAACGTGGTCGCTATTAATCCTTGTCTATCAAGGTGTTGATTTATAATAGCCAACGTGGTGATGTATATATAAATTTTTGCAAGGGCTTTGTATGGATATTATAGTCACAGCTAGATTTATGTCTTAATTACCAGTCCAGAAAACAATCGCCTGTATCAGCCCTGCCATAAATCAGAAAATTTCTCAATGTTTGGTCGATAGTGATGTGACCTCTGGCCATTCGCGTGCCGGTAAACTGAATAGTTTAGTACCAGACCGTGCCTTCCTCATCTACGGGGGTGCTACGAGGCCCACTGGTTGCGGTGTCGTGACCCTTGGCTAGTCGCGTGAGGACGTAGGACGCGTTCCTGGCACCGCTGACACCGATTCTCAAACTGACACCGAACTTCCCTGAAGGGAAAAAAGCACGGCCGTCAACTGGTGATTTATTGCCACCTTAAAGGTTTTTTAGGTATCATCGGCACGGAAGAAAAAGTTTGGCGGAATTTGTCACTTAAAGCCGCATGCGATCAAGAGTAGGTCTCCGCCTGGGAAATGTTTAACTCCAATGGGAAGGTATAGCAAATCTTAAAGGCATTGTCACGAGATGAAAGCCATTTTTTTTATTGATTCAAACTTATGAGTACCCTATCATAAACACACAGGCAAAATATTAGATTGAAATTCGTAACAGTTAATGAGATATAAGAGCGCGAAATTATAGCCGTGACGTCACTTTTGTCCCACCGCATGAACGCAGCCTATTACCCACCACTGTAAAAGCAGGACGCTGTTCGTTATCGCACAAATTTAAAAAATAAATCGTGTGAATAATGGATTTTACTATGTCAGGTGTTCAACCGTACATGTATGAACCCAAAATAAGTTCCTCGGTTACTCTCCACCCTACTGCAGCTGAAGAAAACCGCGACAAATCTTTAGTTGGTCGAGCTGGGACTCTGCAGTGGTGCTCCTGTGAAAACTGTACCATAATCAACACGGATACCGAGAGCTTTTGTTGCCAGGATCGAGAATACTTAATCTTGATCAACTTCGCGAAAATAGTCCATGCATAAACAAATCAAATTTCTTTTAGTAGTGTGAGTTTTTCCTTTAAGAATGATCTCGGAATGATCTAAGAGAACAGTCATCTTGCGTAAAGTGTACGGAACACACAGACGTGTATTTGTTCGGAACGAAGTTCCTCCTGCTGATTTTTGCCATCCATTCTTTAAACAATTTAGTTTTTCTTGTTTTATCAGGAAAACGATGAAAACTTACTGCAGGGGGGGTTATGGCATCCCACAACACAACAATAAACCATAATTCCGCCCGTCCGAACTCAAAGTGTTCAATAGGCGGTCGGCCGGGGTGGAACTAACGTGACGTCACGCACACCTGCAGCGGCGAATAGAAATGTTCATAACTCGGTTATTAGTCAAAAAAATGTAAAAATTTTAACGAAACCTCCTTACTAATACATAATCGTATCAGTTTAGATGATTTTTAAAATTTCGTTCATCTGGTGACAATGCCTTTAATTAGATTACCAGCAGGGTAAAGTTTTAAAGATTTTACTGAAATTTTTTTATATGGGTTGTGGGTGAATCTTCGAAAAAGCTTGAAGGACTATACCTACCAATCCCATCATCAATCGTGGTCGCGTCGCGTCTGGGTGAATATACTAAGAACCTGGTTACATTCACATCTTACCAATACATACAGGCTGTCCTGAAATTAGGCTGCAATATTTTACCAGTGTCTTTTACGATATAAAATAAGATCAAAGTTCCAGAAAACATTTGTCGAAAAATGCCTCCTAAGGGAGCAACAGCCCTTCAAAGGGGTACACGAAAAGTAGGTTTTCTTAAAATTACTCGAATATTGTAAATAGCGGCATTTTGAAATTTGGAGCAAAGCTTAGTGTTATCAATGGCTTTCTTTTGAAATTTTTTTAGAATTTTATTTTAGTCAAAGGCTCCAGAATTTGTGATGGAAACCCTCAAAATACTGTAAACAAGTTCATGGTACGGTTCCTTACTTCATTCTAGAAAGAAAAGTTCAAATGGACATAAATCGAAAAATGCTTCCTAAGCCCTCCAAATAACATGCTTTTCAGTACCCCATTTGAAAGACCATAGCTCCCTTAGGAGGCATTTTTCGGCGCATCTCCCTATGAACTTTTCTTTCTAGAATGAAGTTAGAAACTATCACGTGAAACTTGTTTACATTATTTTGACATTTTCCGTCGCAAATTTTGGAGCCCTGCACAATGAAACCATTTTTTTTGGAAAACAAGAGCACTTTTTTTATGAGGAATAGATCAGAGATTATGATTTCATTACTATTTAATGAAATAAATACTAACAGCAAAATAATAGAGAAAAAATGTGTTATGCCACCCAAGAACGCACGCCTCTGACTAAAATATAAATCTGAAAAAACTTCAAAAAAAAGCCCTTGATAACACTAACCTATGCTGCAAATTTCAAAATCCTGCTATTTACAATATTCGAGTAATTTTAAGAAAACCAGAGGATACAGACTTTTCGAGTACCCCTTTGAAGGGCTGTAGCTCCTTTAGGAGGCATTTTTCGACAAAAGTTTACTGAAACTTTTAGCCTTATTTTTAATCGTAGAAGGCACCGGTAAATATTGTAGCCTAATTTCAGGACAGCCTGTATTTTGTGAGGACGCTACTTTTGGCAAAAATCAAGTCACGGAAGCTTCAATTAGGTACATTTAAATTCCGGCGGTCAAAGACAAAAATGATCAGTCTATGGTGTACAGTATGCGTCAAATGTTTTGCTCTATCGTTTGTTAGGGAACTGCAAACTTTGCGGAACAGACTCGGTCATGACGCTTAAAAACCATGGTTACCTGAAATCCAATCGTTGTCGTATCGTTCAAGGCCGAATCTGTTCCGTAAACTTTTCAGTTGCGTAACAAACGATCGAGCAAAACTTCTGACGCATACTGTACAAGATTGATACGATCCAGCCTCCATTGTTACTGTTTATTGACATTGACAAAACTTGTTTATTTAAGACATCACTGGAAAAAACACCAGACTCACACTGCCCATATGTCCGTTAGAATGTAATATACGGTAGCTATAACTCCAGAACTGATTCTGAGAAAGTCTGTGAAATTTTAGGGGAATTATAGTTTGCTTTCATATTGTATCACGGCGATTCTTAATCAAATATTGTAAGTGTTTAGTTTAAGTATGCCTTTTGCATTAATAATACCTACCTAATAAAATCCTGGTTCAGATAATAATTAATAATAATAATAATAACACACGTCTATTGGGAAAGTAATAAGTCTATACATCAATTGAACAAATAAAGTTTTAGACCTTTATTACAAAATAATACTGACAACTTCGCTTACGTTTACAATTTATTATACATAATATATAGAGGGCGGATTTCTGGCATTTTGCTTTCTTTTAATATTGTAAGCAGAACGAAATGCTCTTGTTTCTTTCCGTTTCATAAAATTTCGAATCATTTGACACTAATTTTATTTTGCTTATTTTGCTTATTTTTGCCTAAAATTCGCGTAAGTACTTATTTACGGATTTTGTGAGCTTTTTTAAGTATTTTCTGGCTTATTAATGCTTTTTCTTGCTAGCTTACCACGTTTTTGTTCGATGTTATATTTTTATTTATTTCCCGGTGAAAGCCTGACAAAGAAACCTTATTAACTTAACCTGACCTGACCTGACAAAGAAACCTTATTGACTTAAGGTTTCTTTGTCTATGGTGAGATGCGTAGATAGAGAACAAAGCCGACCGAGGAGTGACGGAGATGGGGATCGCGCATACAATCGGAGAAACAAGTTTTTTTAATTAGGTAAACTGTTCAATACAATTTTTGATACAAAAAGCAAGTTTCATTTCTGTTAGGCATTTCCTGCAATTAACGAAAATTTAAATTTTCCAATTTTGAAATAGTTGAACTTTTAGGTGCTTATTTTTACTTTTTTGTAGCTTAATTTTCGATTTTTGAAGCTTTTTATAGGCGCTTATTTCTGGAAAATAAATGCTTTTTAATCCGCCCTTTAATAATATATTATCCCGTAGGCCCTATCTTTGATATACCTCACCTGATACATCGTTAGTTACGCCCCTGAAAAAGCAACAGAATCAAGTTGCTGTAGGTAAACGTACTTTTTTGCTTATTCACTGCATATACGCGAAAAAGTGAAAGAGAATTTTTTCAGTATCTGAGGGAATTTCTATATTTGCGTAGGGACTGGTAGCGCTGCATGGTGGGTAGCCCTTGTCTAATTTTTGTATTTTGTATTTGTTTACAAAAATTTAATAAAACCTGCTGTAGGAACCTATTTAAAAAAGTGATATTTTCACTACGATTTTTTATAAAGAAAGACGACTTTCATTGTGAATAATCAAAAACATTTACTTATGTACCTAATTATAATTATTTCGCGTACCGAGGGAAACGAATAGGAATAAGTGGAATAGGTATGCAAATAATAGTTTCGTGCAGGTATCTTGTTTTCTCATGAAAATGTAGGTACTAAATAGATACTTACATTACCGGTCATAGGGTATCTACCTGTAGGTAAATTGGACAAAAATAAGTAATAATTCTGTACAATTTAATGTTCAGAAAGGAACTACCTACTTACTTATATGAAAGTTTCCAACTTTTAAAAATTTATCGATTAACAGTGAAGATGATTTACTAAAAGTACAAATAATGAGTGCAGGATGAACGTCCTGGCCGTCCCTAGTTTTACGTAAAGCCTCCCCATTTGAACCAACCATAGTTTCTAATCCACTACACTAGTTTCACTACTCACCGTCGGATGGAACCACTAATCGGGTGTCAATCACCCTTACTTATGCAGCCCAACCAACTCGAATTTTTAATGAATTCCCGTTAATTAAATTGCCCTTTACTAGGTCCTACACCACTTTTTAATTTGTGTAACTTTCAGATTACAGGGGAGAGTCTCAGACTCTTTAGTGCTAATTGCGACCTGTAATTGTTTCAATCTTATTTAAAAGCCACCCTTGGTGAAAAAGCTAATTAGGGGGTAGTTCCAATTAAAAACGGGTAAATCTTTCCTCGATTGAGGATCATTATTCACGTTTTTGTTTGTTGTTTCCATTCGGAGCAGATTTTTATTAATTACTCAAGGGGTTCATAGGCAACCAAAATTGCGGTGGTAGAGAACATAATATTGTCTGCCATTTACCGTGGATGAAATTTTGAATGTCTCCGTTATCCTCAAAAGAATTTTTAATATCAAAAGTGCTTCTTTTATGCAGAACAAACTGCTCTTAAGGGATACTCCCCATAATTCTGAAGGTGACTTTTCAGTGCGTTTTTTAGGGAAGGAATCGATCGCGGCTTAGCAATACGTTATATATTCTAAATACGCGAATCTGAGGACAATTTCAACGGTAAGGATTCGGTTTTCAGCCCTCGGTTGCCAGGGCAACGCTCAGGATATCTCTCCCAGAGGTAAGGAGATTAATTGCAATCGTTTCTCCTTACAATCGAATAAATGGGTTCGCAACTTTGGGGAAATAGAAACATTAACAAAGCTGAAGCGACTAATTAATATTTCGATATCAAAACGCGGGTTATTATCAAAATGCCATAAGTAAGTACCATTATTCTAATAGGTAGGGGCTAGTAAATGGCAGTGACCGGAAGTGATACGCCCACGCTTTTACGACTGGATACGAACAAGGACGAGGCAAGGTCCTTACTTTATTCTGGGACGGACATATGAAGGATGGATGTGATACGCAGAGAATAAATTAGCGACAGTGCAGTTTTTGTCCAACGTCTCGACTATTTAATTTAATAACTTCTAATATTTTTAAGTGCAGTTTCAGGCGAGCAACGTCGACACGAAGAAACAAAGTGATGCCTCCTTAGCAGAATGCGAGTTTCTCTTCTTAATTATCTCCCGGTATCCATTCCATCTAAAAACAAGTATAACGTACATACATATTGTATAAGTGAGCATACAAGAGATTATATGTCTTTCAAAAATGATGTCAGCATTGTCATTTCCAATTTCGAAGTTGCAGGCTTTTTCTGAGTTGAGTTCGGTTTATTGTTCTTTTATACGTCCCAAATTCTGCCTTCTTAACATTTTCTAACCATTGTCTCGTTGGTCTTCTTATTTTGCCTTGATTCTGCTATAATTATGGTATCTCGGTCTTTCTGATTGTCTTTGTTTTACGATTTTCTATTTCTTCGTCTTGTTTTATTTCTGATGTTAAACAACGAGGTATTATAAGATACCTATTAACTTTTTTGTCAAAATATCTCAGCAAACATGCTCGATATATAATTGATATTTCAAATTCTTAATTTACACGGCAAACCATAACCATAACCGATTTATCTTTTACCGTTTGAAAGATGTCGACGAACGGCAATTAAATAAGGACCACTTGTAGATAGGCATGCCAAAATCTAATAAAATTTGGATAACTAAGATACAATTAATATCAACATCTTCTGCTCTTTCATTGACGGACTCGACTCGACTCGCCCGGCGCCTCCACCAAAATTGTACCTTAGCATTAAATCCCTGATCTTCTACGACCTCCATTTTCCTTCATTGTCATCTCTGAAAGATAACTCGTTTCTTTTATAAAATAACTCCTTTTTGTGAAGACATCTGAGTAAACATAAACAAGTCTTAATTTACACGATAAGCCACAAATTCTTTCAATCTTTCTTATTTAACCGATTTATGGTTAGGTATTCACGCTTCACGGTTTGACTTGATTTTCAAGTTACTTGAATCAAATAGTTTGAAAATCAAGTCAAGCTCAAGTCAAGTAACAGTTTCTGATTTTCAAATCAAATCAAATAGTTGAAAATCAAGTACTTACCTACTTGAAAAATCAAGTAATTCTTCAAGAGTACTTGATTACTCATAAAAATTGTCTAAAAGCAAATCTAGAAGCTAATTTTAAATGTCCTTTTTTTACACACTTTATTTACCAGAACAAAATACATATAATACGTGAGAGAAAAAAAGTACAAAATGACAAAATATATTGGTAAACCTCAAGGGCTATGTTCAGTTCTCCCATACGAGACAAGGACTGTTATTCTTCCACACAGTCCTTGCCAAAAACATAAATAAGTAACTATAGCAAGACGGGAGAACACGTTTGGCAAAGTGGAACAAAAATATCAAAAATTTTGAAGAAATGACAGGAAAATAAAGCGCTACCTTACTGCTACCTTACTGTAATAACTTAGAAGTATATTAATCTTAATTCAACTTAAAAAGAAATATCTGATGATTATACTGAGAGTAAATAATCTGACATGTACAAATTACGAATCGGAGCTGGAATTTTGTCCATTATATGAGTGATACTGTATAGCGTTTGAAAAATTGTGAATTGTGCAGTGCAATTTCTAAAGAACCTACATATCTCTTCCTCTAACATTAATATTGTGTAAATGGTGGCCCATAAAAAACTGGACAGTTTTCTTTTTTGTGTGTCTTCGTTAATTTTTGTGCGATATTTTTTAATTTTATACTCGACGTAGCTGAAGGTTGAGGTCGTCGATACCATTCATTGGATTTGAATTTGCACCATCAGTGTCGTTCCTAAGAACTTTCATTTAACACCATTATTTAGAAAAATCGGGTTTCGTTACCCTTTGACACATGACAGTGGCGTTTAGACAGGATTGAAAGTCGTTCTTTCCTCTTTCCAAAATGTCCTTCAAAATGAAAATTAATCCATCCCTAATTTCTTTGTGAATTTTCTTCCAAAGCTCTAAATCACATAATTTGCAAGAAAAAGTACGGAGACGATGAAAACTCTGTAGGCATTTTTGATTTAGGTTGTAAATTGTACAGATTAATCTGCATTTTTAATTTAAGTTGTAAATTCAGCTAATAATCTGCATAATTTACAACTTAAACAAAAATGGCTACAGAGTTTTCATCGTCTCAAAAAATTTAGGGATGGATTAATTTTTATTTTGAAGGACATTTTGGAAAGAGGAAAGAACGACCTTAAATCCTGTCTGAACCCCACTGTCATATGTCAATGGATAACGAAACCCCATTGGCCTAAATAATGGTGTTAAATTAAAGTCCTTAGGAAGGACACTCTGATGGTGCAAATTCAAATCCAATGAGTAGGATCGACGACCTCAACCTTCAGCTACGCCGAGTATAAAACTAAAAAACATTGCAGAAAACCTAACGAAGATATACAAAAACGAAAACTATCTGGTTTTTTATGGGCCACCCTTTATATCGCTCCTGTACACTATTTTTCGAGATAAACACTTATTTTGATTTTATGATACAAACATGATGCATGCAAGAATCTGCGGTTATTCATGTTCAACCAGGATAATTCTTTCAATTTATGAGAAACATGGTGGAATTTAGAAAGCGCAAAAATAAATCGAATGCACGCATTTTGAACAATTTGCAATCCTCTTTGATCTACAGCATCAAGACATGATCCAGTCACCACGTCATACAATAATAAAGGTGAGACAGTACGAAGGATTCACAAAGGATTGTTTTTAATTTTCTATCTAGAAAGGATTTGTTTGCATACAGCATTCGCAAATTAGCATACCCTCGACGATTACAAATAGAAGTATGGGTTTTAAATCTTAAAAAGGAATCAGGTGTAACTCCTAACTTAACATCATCTACCAGGTAATTGGAGTGCCATTAACAGTTGCATATAAATTTGGGATAACAGTTTTTTACCAAAAGGAAGTATTCTAGATTACTAGGGTTGATTAAGAGCCTATGAGACGTAGACAACCCTTCAAAGTCAAGATTTAATTGATCAAGAGCAGCTTGAGCATTATCTTTTCTGATGAAAGAGATATTATATAGTTGTGTATCATTAGCGTAAAGGTGCTAATTACAATATTTAATTTTGGTTTCAAGGTGAGAGAAGTATAGGTTCTGGCTGGAGGAGGAAAGAAGAAAATGTAGAGCATGTGGGGAGGCAAGAGAAACAATAGAGCATCTACTTAGGGAGTGTGAAGAAATGAGAGAGGAGGAAAGAGAGAGAAAGAATATATTGAATGAAAAAGGAGAGGGAATAGAATGGATGAGAGAGGTGGAGAGGGCGAGGAAAAGAAGAGGAGGGGAGGGAGGAGAAGGAAGAGAAGAAGGAAGAAGGGAAGATTGAGTTAAAAGAATTTTCACGGTTGATTTAACTATGTATATATATTTTTATTTAATGTTAATTATTATTGTTAACAAAAGGATGTCAGGATCCATTACAAGCCCAAGGGCAGTAATAAAATTGGTACTATAGGTATATGGCGAAGAGCAAAGGGCCTAAAATTGATCCCTGTGGTACTCCACAAGCAATATGAAAAAGGAGTGACAAATTCATCATCAATCTTTGTTATATTATTCCTTCCACTTTTTTCAACATCTTCGCTTTCACAGATTCGACTCGCCCGGCGCCTCCACCAAAATTGAATCTCGCGATAAATCGCGGATTTTCCGGGACTTCCATTCAAGAAATAATGTTCCTTTATTGTTTAAGATCACCATCCGACTCTAAAATACTGTGAGATCATCAAGATTTCAATTAGAGCTGCCTAGAGGGCCTTGAATTGCAATACGTACACTGAAACATTTTTGCGATGTAATACCTACAATACTGACAAAAAAAAAATTCATTAAAAATTTTACAATAAGTGTGAATACATTTTTGGAAAACAGAATTTGAATACCTTTCGTGTTTCTATTTTAAGGTTAAAACAGAGATAACAAAAAACAAAAAAATAGAGGTTTATTATTAAAATTTCAAAGTTGATGTGCGAAAAGGCAGTAAATATTTTCCGATATTGACCAAACGCTGTTCAGCTCATCAGTTCGATAGTTTAGGACACGACGCGAACAAAATAAAATCATTTTTAACTCGCTTATCATACACAATTTTTTCTACAAACACTATTAAAAACAAAAGTCTTCAAATTATTAATTGAAAACGTCCATGAAATTCGCTGTAACTAAGGTATAGTGACAATTTGTTGCCGTGGCTTGTTTAATTGTTGTTGCATTATCACTTTTAACACTGAGTGTTCAAAGTAAATGACTTTTAATACTGGTGTCGTAAAATGTCATTTTTAACAATAATTGTCAGCAAACGTTAAAACAACTCTTTTTCTATTTCGGTTTTCTAACGAACACTTTATAGCACCCAAACGCGTTCTCTAATGTGCTCTATTAGAGCACGGCTTTTGTTTACATCGTAACTTAGACAACGATTGTGTCCAACAATCGCCAACTGTCAAGCGAACATTGACCTGTCTTTGAAATTGGAAAACCAAATTTTTTTCTAACAAATTGGGCATCCGAAATAGAAAAAATTGTATAAAAAACGTGTTTCATAAGGCTCTTATCGCACTCGGATTTTGTAAAACTCGGGCTTTTCGCCCTCGTTGTCCAAACATCCTCTGCGATAATAATTGGCCTTATGAAACGTGTTTTTTAATATACTATTTTCATATTGTTTGTAGAAAAAACGTATTTTTTCGCATTTTCCATACCCGAAAACGTAAAGATCTGCCTTTTATCTCGATTTCCAATTTTGGACCGATTGCAGT
The DNA here is from genome assembly GCA_963924575.1 of Pycnomerus fuliginosus. NCBI lineage: Eukaryota > Metazoa > Arthropoda > Insecta > Coleoptera > Zopheridae > Pycnomerus > Pycnomerus fuliginosus. Next base: position 20,806,474 of record OZ004622.1, read on the forward strand.
AACCTCCCTTTTTTCGTTTGGAAAGGGGAGGTTTAAAATGGTATTTATCCTTCAAATTGCAAAGTTACCATGTCATTTTCCGATTGCCACCAAAAATTAGTTTTTCACTGAGAATCACTTTAGAAATGTCTCAAAACTGTGTCAGTTGTACATTAATTTCACAGCTATCATAGAGGAGCTAATTTCAAGTTTGTTTATGTCATGACACAAGTCTAATTAGTGTATAACTTAGAAGAGGTCGCTAGTAGTACGGTTTTGCAGAGTTCTAACACTACTTCCTGGCTGAATTTCGTGCGGCAGTCATTTTGAACAACCACAATTTCAATTGTCACTTGTCACTCGACCGGCGCTGAATGGCGGTATTAAAATCACGTCTCCGGTCTTACCGTTTCAGCAAGGTAATAAAGTAGAACTCTGTAAAACCTGCAAAATTATACTACTAGCGACCTCTTCTGAGTTATGCACTAATCAGACTTATGTCATTACGTCATGACATAAACCAACTTGAAATTAGCCCCGAGACAATTCAATGTATAAAGTATTTTCTTTTCTTGTCAAAATACCTATCTCAACAAACAAGCTCGATATACAGGGTGAGTCAACAAGGCGACGGCGGTCCATAACTTCTGAACCCTTCCAGATAGGGAATCAATTCAAACGCCATTATGTACAACACCGCCAATTCTACTTCCTAAAAATACTTTCAACTATACAGGCTGTCCCAAAACACTTGCAACGCATGGCAACTTGATTTTTTTAAATGGAACACCACCATTTTGATGCCATATTCTGGATCACCTATAACATAGCTTTACATCGACATAAGACATTCGATGGTTTAAGGCTCTGTTCTCAAGTAATTAATTCTTTTTGAAAAATTTCGACTATTGCGGGTGCTTCTTAAAAAAAATCCTGAGAACTCAATTTTGTATCTAGAGAGCTGAGGTTCGGTTCGAGTATAAAGGAAGGTCTATTCAAGCTATCTGACATGATAACTATCATGATCACTATACAGGGTGTTAAGAATTCTGTGTCAAGTTTGGAAAATTTCAAATATGCAAAACTCCATTTTTTCAAATGGCACCCCCTGCTATTATTGTGCCATGGGGTTCGGCTGTTGAAGTACTTTATTTTTTATTAAGTATGTCCTATACCTAAAGTCAATACTTCAAAAGATATTCTTTGTCTTATTTATTTTATTGAAGATTATTACGATCTCAATTAAAGCATGCCATGGACTGTATGACAGTTATGATTAACATTGTTTATTTACATAGTTACCAGACAGTTTGTCACATTTATTGACATACACAATGAATTTCAACCATAAGCAATAAACCATGTCAATGAATTCTTTCTGGTTGTGTATGTCAATAAATGTGACAAACTGTCTGGTAACTATGTAAATAAACAAGGTTAATCGTAACTGTCATACAATCCATGGCATTCTTTAATTGAGATCGTAATAATCTTCAATAAAATAATTAAGACAAAGAATATCTTTTGAAGTATTGACTTTAGGTATAGGACATACTTAATAAAAAATAAAGTAATTCAACATCCCAACCCCATGGCACAATAATAGCAGGGGGTGCCATTTGAAAAAATGGAGTTTTGCATATTTGAAATTTTCCAAACTTGACACAGAATTTTTGACACCCTGTATAGTGATAATGATAGTTATCATGTTAGATAGATAGAATGGACCTTCCTTCATGTTCGTACCGAATCTCAGCTCTCTAGATACAAAATTGAGTTCTCAGGATTTTTTTTAAGAAGCACCCGCAATGGTCGAAATTTTTCAAAAAGAATTAATTACTTTAGAACAGAGCCTTAAAACATGGAATGTCTTATGTCGATGTAAAGCTATGTTATAGGTGATCCAGAATATGTCATCAAAATGGTGGTGTTCCATTTAAAAAAATGAAGTTGCCATGCATTGCAAGTGTTTTGGGACAGCCTGTATAGTTGAAAGTATTTTTAGGATGTAGAATTGGCGGTGTTGTACATAATGGCGTTTGAATTGATTTCCTATCTGGAAGGGTTCAGAAGTTATGGACCGCCGTCACCTTGTTGACTCACCCTGTATATTTAATTTCTAATTTTACTCTTAATTTACACGACACGACAGACCATACTAATTTCTTATATTTAACCGATTATGAAATACGTATCTATTACCGTTTGATATAAAAGATGAAATCTTCTTTTTTGTCGAAATATCTCAGCAAACAAGCTCAATAAATATTTCACTTAAAACTCTTAACTTACACGCAAACCGAATTATTTTTCACCTACCGTTTGAAGGCTAAATTAAATAAGAAACACCTCAGATCTGAAATCCGGATAGCTAAAACGGTACCTATGCAATATATTGTACATATTCCAGAACCTCTACTGTAGAAAATCTAAATTTTCCTTTCCTATTTAATGTTGAAGGTTAACTTTGATATACAAACATCCTTTTTGCAAAATGTCTCAGTAAACAAGCTCGAGATATACTTAAAATGACAAACCACAACAACTTCTTTCATATTAATTTGTTGTAAAGGGAGTTGTTATTCATATTGAGAGAGGGTGAAGTCAGGATTCCCATGCACGAAATTCTTTCATATTTATTTTTTACCGATTGAAAGATGCCAAGAACCACCCTCTAAGTATACTTACACCTAATTCTAAAATCTGGACAGTCAAGATACGTCTTCGCTTTCACAGACGGACTCGCCCGGCGCCTCCGCCAAAATTGTACCTCTGCCCTCTTCCTCAATAAAATCGCGGATATTCCAGGACTCTACTTCAGAAAATAAAAAAATCCCTTTATTGTGATAATCATCAGGCTTTGCAATTGAAATAGAGGTTTATTGGAGTTTATTGTGTGAAACGTTCAAGTGCAAACGGGTGAAAAATCCGTAATTATCTCGAAGGAAAATTCAATAATGCGGTGTTACTTGCATCAAATAAGCTGAGAGCTTACGGCAACAACTTCGTGTGTGCACAGAGATTGTTCGGCTTACAAACTTTATGAAGTACTTAGCGAGTTTATGAATTTAGAGCTTTTATAGCAGAGACGGCCCCATTTTTGCGCCCTCTAATAAACCTCTTGTTAATAAATTCGAATTTTTGGGTTTTGTGTGGCTCTCGTACGTTCATGTATGGCGTCGCCATGTTAAGACTTGGGCTCTTATTTCCCCCCTTCTCTCTTAAGACTGACAGTATCCCGGAGCTATGAGGATAAAGGCAGCTTTCAAGGGACGGTTAGGCGGTGGCAGATGTGGGGACGGCGGTTAGGGGGGAACACACGTTCTCTACCCCCCTGCATGCTAAAGCCGCGTTAGTTGCAAAGTTTAATTAGTTGGAGCGAACCTTGTCGCGCCATTGTAAGTTTAGGACTTGTGTTTATGAACGACGCCAAAACAAAACTGAAACTGCCAACTAAAAAAAAACCAACTGCTTAATTTCGTCACGCACAAATCTCTAATTATTTCGTAAGCGTTCCACCCTTGCTACAAACTCGCATTACGTGCTGCCTACCTAAGTGAAGGGTTGCAGCCCCTCAAGGGGCCCCAAAAGCCGCAACAACTAAACTGAACTAGTAACTAACGTGAGATGTGGTTCATACCTAGAGCATAGCCCTAGGAAGTTGAAATTAATTTAAGTCCGCAAAAGGGGCGGCGGAAGTTCCGGCCGCCATGTTGAACGCGTGTGGTGGCAACGTATGTGCTGCCGTATTTAATTAGCGGAGTCCTCGCTTAATTACGGAGGCAGGACTGGGCTGGAATCCATTATTACATCGCTTTGACTTAATTTGTGGAAACTGTTACATGTGGTCCTGATGGCTAGGGGCGGAGACGTTCACCTGCTTCACATTTTATAATTGAAGATGCATCAATTCGAAATGAAAAACCCCGTGCAGAGGTGCTTCTAAAAATAATAAAATGCTGATGAGCGGCAATCTGTTGAATGTGCCATTATTTACCGGAGTGGAGAAAGTAAAGTATAAAAGAAAAGAGAGCAGCAGGGCGCGAGACTCCACGGATCGATTTTTAATTGCAGCCTTCGCCTTGACTTACTTCAGATTTTCATTAACACACTGCTGAAAAATAGGACGCAGCGTCGAGACAGGATAAATTACTATTTACACTCGCGCTTTGCTTTGAAAGAATGAAACGCAGAGTTCAACAGCCGCCTTTTCTAAACTACCAATCGAAAATTTCTTATTCACTGACTCAACTTAACATATTTTTGTTAATTAAGAGTTTCAGCTTTGAACTAAGGAATAACATAAAATGTCTTAATAAACGAGAGATTAGAAATAAGTACATAATATTGAATGCTTTATTTTCGAGAAAGAATTTAACAGAACTAGCGTAAGAAGGAAACTGTACAGAGAAGAAGGAAGAATACAACAACACCCTATAAAAGTTTACAATAATTTACATTTTTACATACAGGGTGTCCCAGAACACTCACACTACCGTTTAATGGAGTATTCAGAATTCGTGTTTTTGAAAATTTCCAGGGTCCAATTAATACTTCTCCAGTTTTAGTTATAAGACATTTATGGACCAATCAGATTTCAGCGCTGAATTACTTCAACCAGATACTATCAATAAAAATTTATATTATTGTATTTTGTTACCTAGGAAGCAATTCAGAACTGAAATCTCTTATGACTGGAGAACTTTTATTGGACCGCGGAAATTTTCCAGAACGCGAATCGACTCAGAATTTATTGCTGAAGCCTCCATGCGAGCGTTGCACAGTGGGCCAAAATTGTTCAAACTTGGCCAAAAATCTGAAACTTTTTAAATGAACTGCTACTAGGTAGCTGATCATTGAAAAAATACTAAAAAAATTTTTCGTCGCAAGGGTTGAATTGTAGGGGCGGAAAATCTCTTTGTTCTCCAAAAAATCCAGAAATTTCGTATAGTGTTCAGTTTGCTTCACAGATTACCAGAAAAATACAAAAAAAAATTTTTTCATCATAGGGGTTGAATTATAGGGGAAGAAAAATAATTTTTTAGCCAAAAAAATTCAATAATTTTGCATAATCTCTAATTTGCTTCACAGATGACCGAAAAATACTTAAAACAAGAATTTATCGTCATAGGGGTTGAATTATAGGGGTGGAAAAATTATTTTTTCTACAAAATATCCAAAATTTTTGTGCAATGCTCAGTTTGCATCACATATTACCTCGCATATTATACTGAGAAAAAAAAAATTAACGGCTTCATGAACGAGTTCAAAGGTGTGTAGGGGGTGGACCTGGGAAGCATTTTAGGTCACAATATTGTTGACAAAACGCAGGTAATTATATTACTAATTAAATTAGTCTTGAGTAAATACCGCACTGCAGAACTGGAAGACAGTTTCTTTAAATGCGATATCGCATATGCTCGCCATTTTTTCAATTTGGAAATATTCAACAAGATTCTCTGTCCTGCTGGTTCGCCCTATACTCTATTTTTCGTATAAAACGTCGAAAAGCTACCTTCTCGTAAACATTTTACCCATAGGCATCCATAGGAAAATATTCTATTAAGAACAAAAGGTCTTTACAAAAAGAAATAAATAAAGAAATAATTTGTCTAGTAAGCGAAACTAAAATGTCTTATATTCATACTATGTGTACGCCAAATTATGCTTACATAACTTTGAATAAAAAATAAACAGTTTTAGTAGCGAGTATTATTCGCTTCTGCAGTAACGAGCTACCGAACCGTACAGGAACGCTGGTCTCGCTGCGCGCATCGCCGCAGAAAAACAAAAAAATCTCGAAAAGGCACTTGAACGCGCAAATGAAATTCAACTATGTTATAAAGGAATGTTTAGGCTATTTCTTGCAATTTTTTCCAAAGCGGGATCTCGTGGCGTACTTTTTGTATCTCAACACAAATATAACACATTAAAAACCTTGAGCGTAGAAGTTAAAAATGTTCGTCTGTGGTCACTAACATAATCGGTCAATTTATTTATGTAAGTCCATCAATGTTTGCCCCCAAACTTTATATTGCCTAAAAGTACATGCCTTGAAGAAGTTTGTTGAAAAATTTCAATCTTCTGTTAAACGTTTTAAGCACACACTGACTTCTTGAAATTCGATGAAGAAATTAACGATGACAAGTGTCGTTCGGGTGCTATTTAATTAGTTGACTTTGGGGGGTCGGTAGATGGATTAAAGTTCCTCATACCTGCCTGGGGTTTTGGATCTGTAAAGATCATCTATTCTTTGAAGTGCCATCAAATTTTCGCAACAATATGATGACTTTTATAAATATCGATTTTTGGCCGCTTTCTGGCGTTCCCGGCCCACTGTGCGTTGGGGGACACCGTGTATAGGAACTGAAGACGAAATGTGCGAAATTTTCAATGTTCTATAGTCCAGTCGTATTAGGAAAAAATTAGAAAACAATGGTTTTTTGCGTTGAGATGTTCTACTTTAACATTACTAAAAGTCCTGATAAATCCTCTGTGTACGTTAGCCCCAATCTTGAAAAAAGTGAAAGACGTGGATCCTCTATTCTACTTTTATCAACAATGAGAATGTCACTGAAATATATGATCTTTAGAGCCGATTGAATCTGGTTCTTTTTATTTATTTTTTATGCAAATAAATATTAAAATTCTTAAATGAGGTAGGAACAGTTTTTCGGGAAAAAAATATCTATTTAGCGGAAATCCCATTACTTGACATTATTCATCTCGTTATGCAATGATTAGGTACTGCTTGAGGTCCGCGCGATCTCCTTTTTGCTAATAGCTCTGACTTATTATTTATTATTAAGAGCAATAATGTGAAGCACGCTACCTCGCCCATTGTCTTTCTATGTCGAATTTCTGTGAATTTATTTAATTTCTCAAAAACTTAATTTGAAAGTCAGGTTTGAACGAATTAGCGAGATAGAGAACAAAAAAATACGCCATCCTTCATTTGTTCATTACGATCTCGTTTTGTCCACTCCGAAGTAATTATTTGCGAAGTTAAAAAAATTCGTAATTACCATGTGCCACATTTTTATCTTTTTTTTTTATTTAAACGCCGAGCGGAGCGAGTCACATAATGTCGCTTAAACTCCGAATAAAATACAATATTTTATTTTCAAACGAAAAAAATCGAAAATTTTCTACTCACGTCTGTTGCGCCTCACTTTGACATTTTGTAAAATTGCAAATAATGATGAATTTAGACTCCTCCTGGTACGGACGCTCTTGGGAAAATCGGGGGGTTACCCTGCACTTTATGATTAAGGGCTGGTACTTTGCACACTTCTTACCTAGATGCCAAAGATCACTTTTTGAGGTGTTGCCAAGTTTGAAGTCTATGCGGCCACTAACTTTGGCGGGTTGCCTATCTGTATTGGGCGTACTTTCCCGAATCGCCTATTTAGCCAGCTTTTTCGCTATCAAGACTCTTCCACGGGTCACCCAATCTCCATGTACCAAATTTCAGCCAAATCGGTTCAGTAGTTTGGGCTATAATGTATTTTTAATGTTGTTACAAAATTTCGATTTTTTTATCCAAAGGGCACTAAATGCGAATGAATTTTTTATTATTCAAAACCAGAAGACCTTTCTGATGGTGACAATAAAATTTTCAAAAACTTGTTAAGATCGTAAAATGAGAATATGTTTAGATTTGAAAATTGATGTGTCAAAACGGCACTTTCCGTGTGTCGATTGCCTCCAAATTTTTTTCAGCTTTAATACAGGTAATACAATCTCCATGTGCAAAATTTCAGCTAAATCGGTCCTGAGGTTTCGGCTGTATCGCGTTCTTAAAGTACGTTAAAAAATCTCGAATATTTGAAGTTTTGTCAAAAAGGCACTAATAGTGAATACATCTTTAGAAGCAGAATTTGAAGGCCTTTATTATGGTGACGTGAAAAATGGGGTTTGCATTTTAAATTAAAGTTTCGGGAAGTACGCTCCGGAGATAGGCAACCTGCCACAACAAGTGGCCGCATAGGCTTCAAACTTGGCAACACCTCAAAAGCCCAAGAGCGCCCCTACTATCCGGAGTTTAACACTCCGGTATAAATGGTGTCATAGAAATGACTGGTTATACCTTGCCAGCACAGTCATTTAAATAATATTGTTAGGTGACGTTTGATAATAAAGTAAATTTACACAAAAACACTTTTGCAGAAAAACTGTAAATTAACAATTTTTGGGGTAGTTTACAGATTTTCTGTAAATTTACAGTTTGCAATTGACAGAAAAAACCTTTTTACAGATTTTCTGTAAATTTACAGTTTATACTTCTAAAAAAAAGAGAAAAATTATGGCACTTCTACGCTTCCGTAATTACTAAACAGTTCTTGCCAATAAATTAAGTTTAAAGTTGACTGATATTAACCTAAAAAAAGTCCATGGCGGGTAATATGGGGTAGTTCAAAATGGGGTACCCCGATATTGCCCTACTTCCCTCGACGATGAATATGATTAAACTAAATTACTTTATATGAATTATGCGAATAGTTCATTTAAACTTCGGCGAAGAAGGTAATCATACCAAGTTAGTTTTACAACAGAAGAAAAAAGGCTAATTCTAAGTTTGTTTCTGGCTGACGTGGCTTTAGAATATAGTACCCCGTTTTGCCCGCTAGGCAGGGTGAAACACATTTTGTACTCTTTATTTTTTTTGTCAAATTCTAAATTTGTGAACATACAGTAAAGAGAATACACGTGTACCGGTACTAAAAAAGCGCGTGTGTTCGGATTTTGGGGACCTTCAAACGTTAAGTACCCCATTTTGCCCGGCTTTCCCCTAAACCCCGGGTGGAAGTGGTGAAACTGGAGTATATAAACCGTGAATCAATAAAAGGCACCCATTGAAGGAACAGAATAAAATTCTTTGTCTAGCAGTATCAGAAGCGCATATCTAGGCAATAATAAAATTTCTAATGCCGCTAAATAGACGCTAGCTTCGATTCCAACCTTATACAAAATTGTAGAAGAAGAAGAAGAAGGAAGAAAAACCTAAAAAGGCAGTAATGGACCCCAAAGGCAAACACTAAAGAAGTACTAGATCGAGGAAAGAATAACCCGAAAACTGAATGAAGCACGACCTACAATAACGAGAAGAATATGAACAATTGTTACAAATTATCATAGTAATACCACGAGTGCACACCATGAGACCACTTAGTGCATACCATGTACTCGTGGTTATTACTTACGATTATTGCACTCGAATGTCACGTCAGATGAATCCGCTCATAAACAATTTCGTCAATAGAAGTAAAAACTGACCCAACACCAATTTTTTTTGAACACTAGAAATTTATGGACTATTTTTCTGTGCCTTTCGTATGTCTTTATAAGTATAGTATAATGGTTGCTAAAATAATCAAATGTTGCCATAACGCGTTTTAAGAGACCCTCCCTCTATTGCATTGGCGCATCCACCAAAATTGTAAAACGGTAAAAAGTATATTGTATCTAATATTAGGCACCTGTTGGTGACTCTTCACCTTTAAAATTACATAGCCATTGTTTTTGTTTTTTTTCCGAGAGTTTTTTGTTTCAATAAAATCAGTTGAGCACTAAAACTCTTCAGAAAACCCCCCAGTAAAAGTTAAAGCTATCTTATATATTCTTATATGCTTACAATCTGAATAATAAATAATTATTACATACCTACTTACTTAACTTCTAAATCATCTACGAGAATAATTTTGATAATATTTAATGGTCAACATGACAAATTGTGGACTTTATTTCTTAATAGAAACAAATTCATCTCCACCAACCCCAAATTAGAGAAAACGTGCAATTAAATTTGTTTAGTTGTCTAGATTCTGGATTTGGAATAAAAGTCATACAACGAATTTCACGACATCGAAAATCCACGATTTCACTACATCAGCTTTTTAAATAATGGAACCTTTTGCCGATATTAACAATAGCAGTTGCTTGCAGTTGCATGGAATCGCCCTGTTCGCCGCAATTTAGTCGACAATTCGGAATTTATGTACCGTTAAAAACGCAATAATTTATTCGCGTCATATCGTCGTGAGCCCGAAAATTCTGCGTAACGAATTCAAACAGTAACAAAAGGACCGAAAGGTTGGAATTAGATTTGAATAAAAAATAGGGCTCAAACACCTTTCAAGTGTCCCTCTAAAAATGGGGATGTGAGTACGGTTCGTTTGGTTGATTTTATCGAAAGAGTTACTGGTTCTTATCGAGATCAGTCAAGTCGCCAATGAGTGGTCCTCCAAAAATGTCATGCGGTTCCATTCACTTGAAGTTGGATAATTGGAAAATAATGTTATCAGGCTCAGCCCGACTTTGGATAAATTTATTGCACGGCTTATTATCAAGAACAAACATGTTGATTGATATTTGCATAGAGTGGAACAAGATGAGATGTCTTTGTTTAAATATTGGTTCATCAAACAAGCCGTCTCGCGTCATAAAGGATTCATTTCGGGGTTTCCATATAATATTTCATCCCTCTCCGGCAATGCGTGCGAAATATCGCAATGGGTAAATTTACAGAAATTGGGTTCTTTTCTTGCATTCATATAAGAATTCTAGATCACGCAATTATTGAACGTAATAGTATACCAACAGTGGTTGGACTGTCGTTAAACAAGAGTTCGACTAGCATCTTAATAAATATTACCTCGTGCAGCAACTTTAAAATAAGAGAGACATCATAGGTAGTCGAAAAATAGCATTTTCAAATAAATTAGGTAACTAAATTGGACGAGTGTTTTTTCGTTTGTGATCTCAGCCACTAATAATAACTAGGCGAATTCTTTTACTGCCGTAGCAAAATGCGAGGCACTTTTGTTTCGTCCGCTCGCTCCCTCGTCGTATCGCTCCTCACTCTGTCCGAGCGATAACTTGGGAAGGAGCGGGGGTATCTTACTGAAACTTCGTGTGCACATTCGACCTTCAAGTCTGTTGAATGTGAGTGGGCGTCAATTTCGGGGGATGAAATTTAGGGGATGAAAACCACAAAAAATATGATAAATCCCCAAGAATTGCACGCAGCTATTTTGGGGTTGTATTGTAACTCAAAAGTTCGCTTAATAATTATTCGTTGAAGTTGGCGTCATTCGATAGCTTCCCATTAATGATTCAAAAAAGGCGTTATTCACATTTTGTGAATAACCACCCTTAAAGGCGTTGCAACCCCTAATATGCAGAAACACAAAAATACGAGAACTCCAAAACTACTCAACGTATCAGGACAGAATTTGATGTGCTATTTTAGAGTGACACTGTATAGGTGGATGGGCAAATCTTCGCTAAAATCTAATAAGGGGGATGAAATTTAAGCGTTGAAACTGGAATTTTCTTCAAGTAAACGATGGTATAAAATTACTGCGTTCGATAGACTTCGGTTAACCATTGAAAAACGGCTTCTGAGTCTTCAACCTAAAACCAACCTCTAGGCTACTAACAACCCCTAACGCTTAACAAGTCGATAAATATATTTTTTTGCATATTTACAATGAAAGTCGTCTTTTTTTAATGAAAAATCGTAATGAAAGTACCACTTGTTTTAACGAAAAAATCGTAATGAAAGTATCGCGCTTTTTTTTAACGATTTTAACATTTTTTCATCTTTACATCTTACATTTTTATATTGTTACATTATATTATCACACCAAGGAAGTAAAGGGCTACCCAGTGTTGCCAATCGTTACTCCCCCATATAGAAAAAAAAATCTTTTCCACTTTTTCGCGTATGGGGGGAATATACCAAAAAATTCCATGTACAAGTTGTACAACTCACTTAATGAAAGTATCTTTTTTTCACTCGTTTGATTAATACACTCCGCCTCCGCCTACGGCGTCGTGTATCAAACTTCAAACTCATGAAAAAAAGTATTACTTTCATTACTAGTTGTACAAATAACTATTATTTATTTTTTCTGAAATACTATTGATTTATTTATAAACAACCGAAGTAAGTAAATACGCAAGAAGTTATGTAACACTTTAGAAATAAATTCACCCCTGTAAATCATAAAGAGGTGAAATCATGAGGGGTTGAATACGCGAATCTCTAAATAGATGAAATTTTTGAACGAATTGAATTAGGGTGGTAAAATTGAAAGCACAACTTTCGTTAGAGTATGTGGGAGTGGTGAAATGGGGGATTGAAGTTTAGGGGTAGAAACGTCCATAAAGCCCTGTAATTTGATACAGAGAAGTAATATCTGCTGTGAAATTGTGAGGACTTATACATTGTGTTTTCGAAAAGGGAAGAGTGAATTTTAGGAGACATTTATCGAAGGGGATGAAATTTATGGGTAGAAAATCGAATTTTCACTTAATAATGTAGGGTTAAAATTAATGTCATGGGATAGCTTTCTATTGATGGTACAAAAATGGGCCTAATCACCATTCGCGAAAAATCGCCCTTAAAGGCGCTACAACCGCCATCCTACAGAAACACAATAATACAATAACTTAAACCACTGATGGTCAACGTATTAAGGCCGAATTTGGTGTCAATTTACTGTGACAGGGGTAGAAGGATGGTAAATTTTTTATTATTATCTAACAAGGGGGAAGCAAGTTAAAGGTTGAAACTAGAATTTTTTCAGGAAAATGGCGGCATGAGTTTACAAGGTTCGATAGATTTTTTCAACCTTTTTCTCGATAGATATGCGAACCCCCAAAAAGCAAAAAAGATCGCTTCTTTTTCATGTAATTTTCGACAGTTCTACTTGACATCACTATTTAATCCCTATTTAACCCCCTTCACAATTTTGCAACCCCCCAAGCGTTAATTTGGACAAATTCGCGCAAGTACGTTTTTCTTCAATAACAAATTTTGCACGTTTGAATAACGATTATTTCACTTTTTCAACCCCACTCGCAATATTTCAATTCTCCGAAGCTAATTTGCATAAATTGCAGCAAATAGATTTTCATTATTTTTTAACCCATCCACAGTTTTTCAACCCCTTTCTCGATATGTGAATCCTCAAAAAGCAAACTTTACGCAAGACCGCTTCTTTTGCATGTACCTAATTTTCTATAGTTTTACTTAACTACAGTCATTTTTCACCCCCCTTCATTTTTCATCGCCGTTCACAATTTGGCAACTCCCCAAGCGATAATTTTGCCAAATTCGCGCAATTTCGGTTTTTTTCAATAACAAATTTTGTTCTTTTGGATAATGATTAATTACCTTTTCCACTTTTTCAATCCCACTCGCAATCGGGCTGATTATGGTGACTTCCAATGATTGATATTGGAATGAAATTATAGCAACGCACACTGTTACAACAATAAATTATATCCATAGCAATTTTTCAATCATTAGAAATTGTGGAATGATTGAGATTCATCGTAATAAACCCTCCAAAAGCAAAATTTGCATAAATTGCCTTATTTTAACCTCCCCAACCCCATCACAATTTTAAAAAAATGGGAGGTTACTGCAATCACTAAAATTTTCGAATTTGAGATAGCACCAGATCTTCACGTTTTGAGGTCTCAGGAACCCAAAAAAGGGGTTTTAAAAATGTGTCTGTGTGTATGTACGTACGTTTGTACGTACGTTCGTTTGTAATCACGCCACAGCCAAAACTACTAGACCGATTTGGGTGAAATTTGGAACATAGGCATCTCGTAACCTAACTTAGATCTGAAAAGCTTTTGGAGCCAATCGTGCAACCGGAAATGCCATTTTGGCACATCAACTTTTAAATTTTAAATGCAAACCCCCATTTTTCACTTCACCATAAGGAAGACCTTCAAATTCTGCTTCTAAAAGTGTATTCATTCTTAGTGTCCTTCTGACCAAAAATAAAAAAAAAATTGATTTTTATCGGACTTTAAAATCGCGGTACAGCCCAAGCCCCTGAACCGATTTGGCTGAAATTTTGCACATGGGGATTGTATTACACGTCGAAGAGCTGAACAAATTTTGAATTCAATCGACTCACGGAAAGTGCCGTTTTGGCACACCAATTTCCAAATTTAAAATTATTCTCTCATTTGACCATTAAAAACAAGTTTTTGAAAGATTTATTGTCACCATCAGAAAGGTCTTCAAATTCTGGTTCTAAATAGGGCAAAATTAATTCGCATTTAGCGCTGTTTGGTTCAAAAAATCGAAATTTTATAATAACAGTAAAAATACATTATAGCCCAAATTTCTGAATCGATTTGGCTGAAATTTGGTACATGGAGATCGGGTGACCCGTTGAAGACCTGAAAGGCTTTTGAAAGCAATTGCCCAACGGGAAGTCCCATTTAAGCATATCAACTTAAAATTTTAAATACAAGACCTCCTTTTTTATGTCGCCATTAGAAAGGCGATCAAATTCTGGTTCTAAAAATGTGTTCATAGTTTCTGCCATTTCAGTGGAAAATACAGAAAAAATTCTTTCTCATTAAAAGGGTGCGGGCTGACAGTGGATGACATAAAGTGGCAGTTATTGTCAAAAAGGTGGCAAAAGATGAACCTTAAAAGAAACATATTGTCAAACGTGATGGGTGATGTCCGAGGTGACGTCGGTATTTGTCAGAAAATTGCGAAATTAGTCAAGGATTAAAAAAATTCTGTTGAATTAACTACTATCTACACAGAATACAAAGATCCACGCGATGGGGAGGTTCCAGCCGCTTCTCTGCTGCATTTTTTGTGTTATTTTCTGTAATTCTACTTAACTTATTCGGTTAATTTTCACCCCCTTTGACTTTTCATCCCCCTTTGCAATTGTTCAACCTCCGAAGCACCTATTTTACTAAATTCGCCTAATTTCGTTTTTCTTCGGCAATAAGTTGAACTTAGGTTGAACTCATATGGCTTATGTTTACCTTTTTTACTTTTTCCACTCCATTCGCAATATGTCAACACCGAGGTCAACACCCAAAAGCAAAATTTGCATGATTGGCTTATTTTTGTGTTATTTTCTGTATTTCGACTTAACCACGGTTAATTTTTACTTGTTCACTTGTTGTAACTGCAGTAAATTTTCATTGCCTTGGACTTCTCATCGCCTCCATAATTCTCTACTATTTAATTCTGTAGGACCACTTTTCAACATTTCGCCTTTTTGATACCACTGTGCGTCTGCGGAGGCACTACTATTAGGTGCAGATTGATAAAATCTGCACCAGATTCCACCAATAAATTCAGATCGCCCTTACATTTACATTAAGATGATAAACATCTACAGTGATACACATCGCATTGAAGTACATCTTCCGGTAGCTTTTTCTAGGATGCATATACCTGAACCTGCTTTAATAGACTCTTGCGGGTCTGCTTGCTGGCGAACAATAGAACAGAGCAAGATGCAAGATAGCAGTGTATTATAACGGACGGAGAAGGTCGGCCGCTAGAGTCAAATAAAGCAGGTATAGTAAGAAGTAAGAACCAATTCCTTAATTTTCACCAAATAAGTTCACAAGTCTATCTGAACGAAGTTTTCAAACAAATTGATTTTTAATTTGTTTAGAGGACTTAATTAAACCTGCCTACTTCTACTGATTGTCTTGTCATTAACCTATTATTAAATAATAAGAGTAGAAAAATACACCAATATACAAGATGAGGTATACCTCCTATACAAACCACTTTCAGTTTTTTATGTAGAGCCCCTCGCTGATCCGGAGACCAGAAATGTATCAAAATGAAGTCGCCGTTTAAATTGTCTCCTTGGCATTTAATTTTATTAGAGAGGCGGGTGATATCGTTAATTCGTTTTAAAGGCCTCATACAGCAGCCCTTTTGACATGCAAGGAATGTACAAGGAAAACTGGAAGTTAAAGTCCTAATATTATAATTATTCCGGCTCTTAACCAGCGCAATAAAATTAAAATTAGCTTCCCTTAACAAGTTTGCCCCCGCTTAACTGCATCAAATGCTCATTCTTTGTAATTCGTTTGATGTTTACTAACTTTTCAACTTTCTGTTTTATACGAGCAACCTCTGAATATTAACGAAGCTCGCCACTTCTTCATTAATATTAAACCCAGTTACAATCAGTTGGTTCGTGTGCACCCGACTACTACCTTGTATAGGTATAATATCATTGCCTCTAATTTAATGATAAATTGTTTTACGATGCTAGAATTGTGGTGTTTAAATTAAGCCCGGAACAAGCAGGCAGACTGTGCAAAGGACATTAAAATTCGAGACAACGTCAATATTTAATTCTACAAGGCTGCATGAGGTTTCCCTGGGACTATCAATCATTTACAAACAGTCAAGGATATTGAACACGAACTCTGGAGTGCTTTCCTATAAGTAGTTTTAAAATTCACTTCTTGACGCTCAGCACATATGCATTCCATTGCAAACCCACATCTTATTAAGGGGCTCAAATTCGCGCCCTCGTCTTTCATATTATCGAACACTCCCAGTTTGCGAGGCTATTCAACAACAAACAAGCGAGTGATCGGAATTTACAACAGTCCTCTGACAATTCCTGTCCAGGATTAAAAAATGTTCTAATAAGCAATCACGATCATAATCAAGAATAATTGCCATTTTACACCTGTTAAACAAAGAAAACCTTATTTTTGAGTCCAGACTTTATCAACAACAGTAGATATTAGAATTTGAATGAGAAGTTTTTAGTTCGCTCGCACCTAAAGTCACACTCTCCGTCTGATAACTTTAGAACGGATGAAGTTATCGGAGTGAAACTTCATACATTTTCCGCAAAATCGAAGATTAGGGGTTAAAACGTTCACGAAACTCTGTAATTTGGCACAGACAAGCAATGTCTACTGTGAAACTGTGAGGTCATATATGTACATTACGTCTTCGAGAAAGCAGGAGTGAATTTTTGGAGAAATCGAAGGGGATGAAATTTAGGAGTGGAAACTCGAATTTTTACTGGATAGTATGGTACAAAAACAGTCTTAATCGTCATTCGCAAAAAACCACCCTATTCATAAAGGCTGCAACGTCTAGGCGTCCTGCCGGAAGGACTCACATTGGACATCACGTTTCTTAATGTGAAGGAGTCCTGGTAGTAGGACGTAGCTCTCACCATTGCATTTCTCCTAAAATTTGACCTATCAATGGTGTAAATTTCAACTTATAAGACCAATACGAAAAAAGTTATAGATAAAAAAGTTTTATACGCAGATTTATTCTCAAAGCACAGTGGCGTACTTGGGCAAAAGAACGGCATCGGAGGGATTATTCAACAAAAATTATAGTTACTACCACAGAACGCCTCTTGTTACCACTAAAGTGTGGAGCAAAAGAAATTTGTTGAGCCACGTAGTTTTTGCTGGTAATTTAACTTTTGAAAATTTTATTCGAGCGAGTTTCTCAAACTTGACGGATCAATAAGATATCGGATAAGAAAAAAGTGTTTCGTTTTTTGTAGATCTTACTCGTCACAGAAAATCTGCTTCATTACATTTAATTTTCTGCCTTATTGCTATTCAGTAGGTAATCTTACAATTTCCAATTTTAAAAATTTTTTTTGTCAAAAATGTTAAGTTTAGAGTTGGTCTTATGTAACTTAGATCATTAGGAAATACTAGTTTTGGTCTATTGAAAAAAAAACCGTAAATTATTTCATTTCAAATCATTTCATCCTGCTGTCCTGCCAGAAGGTACATTCCTCGTGAACTCGGCCACCTTTTGGCCGCCAATTTTTTTGAAACATTATGATTACCAAAAAAAATTTTTTACCAAAATTTTCAAAATAAAGGAAAGATCTTTTAAGTGATTCTTATAAAAGAATAGTTGCTCTTTTCGACTAGTGTAAGCATTTTTTGGTAACTGTTTGAATAATACTTGAAAATGTTGTTTTTTTCAATTATTGCGATTTTTCACAAAGTAAATATCTCGTTTTATATTCGATTTCAAAATTACTCAAAATTAAGCTTATTTTATCTAAATTTAACCCCCTATTGCTTGGGCAAACATTTCATAAAAGAGCTGCAAATTTTTTTTCTGTTCTCATCTTATACTTATTTTTAGGGAAATCGTACAAAATAACAACAATTTTCCAAAAGTAATCCAAGTAAATCAATGGTTTGAATCAAATTTTACTACAGATCATGAGAAATTACAACTATATTGTTGTTATTTCTCGAACTTCTTAAAAATCAGTATAACATGACAATAGGAGAAAAATTGCGGTTCTTTTATGAAATGTTTGCCCAACGTAAGGCAATGAGGGGTCAAATTTAGATAAAATAAGCTTCATTTTGAGTAATTTTTAAATCCAATAAAAAACGACGTACTTTGTGAAAAATCGCAATAATTGAAAAAAACTACATTTTCAAGTATTATTCAAACAGTTACCAAAAAATGCTTACACCAGTCGAAAAGGGCATCTATTCCTTTATAAGAATCACTTAAAAGATTTTTCCTTTATTTTGAAAATTTTTGAAAAAAAATTTTTTTCATAACCAATGTTTCAAAAAAATCCACCCTGTATGTTACCATCAATTAAGTTATAAAGGGTGTAAATATGTCATTTATCCATTCCAAAACGCATATATGTCATGCTGATCACAATCGGATAGAAAATAGAATTAGCTGCCAAAAGGTGGCGGAGTTCTAATGGAATGTACCTATAGCGCTATAGCAAACCAATTTTGAAGATATTATGGTCGAATTCAGGGTGGTAATTTGCAATGACAATGTTGAAGTTTAAACAAATTTTTTTCAAGCATCAAGGGGATGAGCTATAAGGGCTAAAACTGACAAATTTGTTCGTATACCACAAGTATACCAAAATTTCTGGATATTTTTTGATATTTTGATATTTTGGTTTCCGCGGCAAAAAATCAAGAGTAAATGTCACAAACATAAATTTGTGTAAATTTTAGTGGTCACGAGTGGTATGCAGCGAGAAAATTCCACTTATGTAAGTAAACAAAATCGTGACAGTAAGACCTGTCAAATAAAATTTCCGGTTCTTATAATGTTTTCCTGATTGGCCAACAGAATTAGAGATGAAACGGATATCCGGTTACTATCCGGTATCCGGCCTATCCGGCCCCTTTTTTACTATCCGGCCGGATACCGGATAGTGACCTGATATCCGGCCGAAGCCGGATAGTTACTTCAAAAATAAAGAAGGCTACAAAATCAAATTTTTTTTTAAATTTTACAAGTTTAATATTTGAAAAATAGTGGCAAATTATGATTGATAAAATTTTTATGATTCAGCGTTGCCATTGCACACTTGTACACACTTCTGAAGTTTTTAGATAAAATTGCATTGTACACCACCACACACGACCATTTCTCTCTTTATCTCTTTTTAGAGACAATACTGGGCTGGGATTACCCGCTTAACCCGCTCACCACACACGATTCACCTGATCGAGTTGCATCGTGTTATCTCGCGCTTCGCCGGCTGTACTCTACCTACTCATGCCTCGAGTTCGGAAATTAGAGGATAATATCTTAAGGGCGTATTCTGCGATCAAAAAGACGAAGAAAAGTCTAATAAACATGGGTCGAAAAATGCCCCCTAGGGCGTGAAAGCAGACTTTGAAAGTGGTTTTTTCTAAATTTCTTCAAAACGGTTAAAGATAACATAGTGAAATTGGGTATCTTCAGTAAGTCTTTGATGCTTAATTAATTACCGTGGAGAAAATTCAAAAGTTTCAATCATAAGCATCATACAGGGGGGGCTTAGGACTAACTTCGCTCAAACATTTTTGTAAATCGTTTTTTCTCAAATCTGACACCAGAATTTGAACATCTGAAGTTTTTTACGTAAAAATGATGCTCTTGTTTGAAATCGCTAGGACGCACCGTTTTCGAAAAAAATGACCCTAGTCGTTTTAGAGCGCGAAGATCTGTCGCAGAAGATTTTAGTTACCAAATTACATAAAACGAGTTCAGGGTCTAATTCCTTGCGTGATTTTTGGAAAAAAAGTTCGTATGGACATAAGGCGGAAAATGGTTCCTATGGGACTTATGGGATTCTTTTAAGCTGACGTTTTTCAGTACCCCATACCTCCCCTAGGAAGCGCTTTCCGCCATATGTTCATACAAAGTTTTTTTCCTAAAACAATGCAAGGAATCAACCCCTGAACTCATCTTTGATAATTTGGTAAATAACTAAATAAAATCTGTGACAAATTTTTGTGCTCTAAAACGACTAGGGTCAATTTATTCGAAAACGGTGCGCCCTAGCGATTTCGAACAAGAGCGCCATTTTTACGTACAAAACTTCAATCATTCAGATTCTGATGCTAAATTTGAGAAAAAACTATAAAAAATTATTTGGGCAAATTTAGTCCTAAGCCTCCCTGTACGGGACGCTTATGATTGAAACTTTAAAATTTTTACCACGGTAGTGAATTCAGCATCAAAATCTTACTAAAGATGGTCAATTTCACGTTATTATTTTTAACCGTTTTGAAGCAATTTAAAAAAAAAAACACTTTCAAAGTGACCCCTTTAAGGGGCCCTAGCTCCCTTAGCAATTTTTCGACCCAAGTTTATTAAACATTTTCTTCATGTTTTTGATCGTAGAATGCGCCCTTAAGATATTATCCTCTAATTTCCGGACACCCTGTATTTTTGCGCGCTTAATTCAAACCGTATATTTAGTTGGCCGGATATCCGGCGGCCGGATATCCGGCTATCCGGCCAGAGCCTCGGCCGGATATCCGGCTATCCGGCCAGAGCCTCGGCCGGATATCCGGTATCCGGTATCCGGCCAAAATCACTATCCGCTGCATCTCTAATCAGAATCCATTGTCAAGATTTTAATATTTACACGAGCCATCCCGAGTGATTTTTTGACAATGTCACGAGCAAAATTGGAATAAACTCGAGTTGAAATAGTAAATTTTTCCACGAATGGTATTCGAATGACTATTTATCCTGAAATGGAATTCTTGGAACAAATTGATTTTTTTATCTTAAAACAGAAATTCTTAGGTCAAAATTTTATCAGTTGAAAACCTACTAGCTTCCAAATCGGGAAAACTTGACAGCTTGTTATTACTGTTTCTGATTGGCTGATATAAATTAAAGTTAAATAGACATTAGTAATTGGATAAAATTTTATTTTGGTAAGTGGAATTTTTAAGCAAATAATAGCTGCAGAGCTAATTTTAGAAATTTCGCTCGCTTCAATTTTTCAACTCCTTTCACAATAATAATGTGAACCCTCAAAAAGCTAAATTTGCCGTGTTATTTTCGTAGATTCAATGCATAACTACCTACAATAAATTTTCCCCCCTTGACTTTTCATTCCCCCTCACAATCTTTCACGCCCCCGAGGTTTAATTTTGGTAATTTTGCTCAAATCGTTTTTCCTTGGTAATAAATTCTACTTCTTCGACTCGTGTCACTGTCCATCGTTAGATTTTTTGGGTTCTCGGGTTATGGATAAAATTAAATAAAAACAGATGTAGTCTGGCCAAGTTTCGAGGACTTTAATTCTTATCCTCTCCCTGAGGGCACTACAACGGAAGATAACCATACATTTTAGCTTTTTTTTTATTCATAACCCCGAGAACCCAAAAAATCTAAAATAATTTCTACTAATTTGGATTTTGTTTACATTTTTCACTTTCTGAACCCCCTTCGCAATATTTCAAACTCCAGAAGCTAAACTTGCTTACTTGACTTATTTTCGTGCTATTTTCTGTAACTCTACTTAAATAGGTCATTTTTTACTCTCCTTGGCTTTTCGTCTACCTTTACAAATTACAATTTGTACTTGTTTTCTATGTTACACTTGACACAATCGGCCTAATTCTATAATTTGTTGATAACTAGTCAACATTGAAATCAATTGAGAAAACTAATTGGTGAATGTGATTATTGTTTACGCTGTTGATATCAATATTTTCCATAATTTATCAACATTTTGAGCACCAAATGGTTTTAAGCCTTGCTTGAATTTTAATTGATAATTTATGTAAAGATTATGATATCTTCCAAGGAAACGACGTAAACAATGCTTACACCTCCAATCTACTTTCGCAATTGATTTCAATATTGACCAGTTATCAACAAATTACAGAATCAGGCCGATTATGGGTGTTACTATTAACACCACCCACGTGAATAGCAACACTTTGTTTTTTGCGACACTGCATTTTTTTCTGAAAAATTTTAAGAAGATACATTAATATGCTTTTGTTCCTTTAATTGTCAATAATTGACAGGGTCGAAGTGCATTTTTAATTAAGAATTAGTTATTTGTTTGCGGAGTTAAAACCAAAAGACTAAATTCTGTTACAATTGATCCTGGTCTTCCTTACCTATAGGTATTATCACTTAACAAAAATAAGCCGATACCAATCGTCTAAAAACTAATATTTTAATTAACTGAACCCGATTTGGAGATAATCGGATGTCAATCAAATGACAACCCAACTGAAAGTTCGCCGTCAGACAATTCAATTTTCTGTTCAGGAAAAGATAAAGGCCATCCGGTATATCCAGGAAGAATCGGCCGTTTTCTACCTGTGCTTATCAGAATCAGGTCACGCATAAATCAAACCGGAACCAACCCTTTCAATCAAAAATTTGAAAGAATGTCTAATGTGTCCTCTGATTCCGAATTATCTCACTACGTACGTCTTACACTGTTCTTGCAATGCCGAAGAAAAAAGCTTTTAAGTATTGATCTTTTAACCAACATACCTTGATTTTTGTTGATATATCATTCTAACTAAATGCTATATTTAACTAACTGATTTGAACGATTAATATTGTTTCAACGAGAAGAAGTCAGTATAGATATTTCTAAATTTTAGCAGTGTACGGTCCCGGAAACTTAAATAAGAATACAAAAAACGGGTTCAACCCTTTACCAGTAGCAGAGGGCAGGTAGAGTGAGAGAGAAGGGGTTAAGAATAGTAAAAATTAAAGAGAAAGGGCAATAGGAAGACTATTCTATGCATATTCAGTGAATGGGATATTTTATAGTGGGAATACAATGCTCGTGCATATGTTAGGTTAGTTAGAGTTGTATGATGGTAAATAAAGGTATAGCAGTGCTTCAGGAAGAGTCGAGTCGTGCAAGTCGTGAACTTTCTCGCGGTAAGTTTTTCAAGTTTCCTATAGTCAGTCAGAAAAGTGTAAAAAGCTCATTTTTACAGCTGATATAATTTGTAATGAATTTTAAAATGGCATAGTCGCTGGCAATCCTGGACGAACGTGAACAGAATCCTAGCAGGCCCGTTTTTGCCTGTTGAGGTTTCATCCCAAAAGTTGTCCAGTAGCTGTCCTTTTCTCGGATTTTCGCCTCGAAAGCTAAGGAGAGAGAGAACGTCTCGTGCGGTTGCGGATTCGGGGATTCTTTTCCTTATCTCGTCGTGCCGGAGACGATGATCAAATAAAATATTAAACTGGAACATGATTTTTATGCGCTTTTCGTGTTAAGCGTCTTAAAAGCTTTATCTGCGCAAGTAGTCTCTTTTTTGTTTGCTAACGCGAGGAAGTGATTTTCTTTTCATGCAATTTGTCGGAAACTTAATTTGCGGTAAATCCATTAAAAAGTCGTACCTGCCACGTTTGTACACTTCCCGTTGCCTCGCTCCCTAACCCCGAACGCACTTAATTAAAGACGCGTCGCAGGAAAAAAACAGGAAATTGACTCTGCGAGGGGGAGAGAATTCTTTGACCAGTGGTCGGCATGCGTCCAATTATTGACCTGGGGGAGCCTGAGGTCACCGTCTTCATTGGTCAATCGACCGTATTCTATTCAAAATGGCGGACTTACGTTTATCTCCCCACATGCAAAGAGCTTCGGAAACCCAGCATCCTGATAGCATCCGACGGAAAGCTAAAGCTTCCCTTATCTGCGGGGCCTGATTTCGAATGCTTCATAACGTTCTTAATTTCCGTTCATTGTTGTTTTCGGATAAAAAGACTGCAAACATTTTTATTGCTTTTTCGTGTCAAGTATTTTATTGTGCCTTAAAAGGGTTATATTCCAGCCCTTGTAATTTTATTGCTTCAAATAACAGATAACTAAGGCAAAACTTTATGATGAGTGCAGAAATATGATAACAATCTGATGGGTGCAAATGGGTTAAGGAATATAAAGTTACGTAAAGTAACTAGCATTGCAGTTTTGTAACAGTTTTAATAAGTAGGTATGGTATAGGTAGGCAGACTTTAAGGGTTCTAGGGGCTTAGGGGTTGGTTTCGACAAATAATAATCACCAATTTATTTCCGTGACCTTGAGTAATAAAACCTAAGTAAATACCTACTTATAAGTAATTTTTGATCAGCGGCCCCCACACTCCACCCCCTTTGATGTTTAAATGTAATCAACTACCCATCACCTACCTATATCGGTATATCAATATCACCACCAAGTTATTCACTTCAATACGAAGTTACGTCCAGTTTTCATATTTATTTACAACCATGCAAGTTAGTTCCTTCTTCACAACTCACCATTGGCATCTCCTAAACGGTAAGAGATACGGAGTTGGTTAAATTAGAGAAAAGTTGCGCTATTTCTTTGTGATTAAGAATCTGAAGAGAATTCCCCAATATCTTGATTCGTTCCTGAGTTATTCTAAAAAATCTAGAAATTGCAGTTTTAAATTAAAATTAAAATCTCCCTAACGATTGATGCTATTTAAATGAAACTTGGAACTTTTATATTTTTGGCAACTGTGAATCAAATGGCATCGACAGAAATTTTCTAGGCCTTCTAAATTTTGAGCAATGACAATCAACTTTTGTTTCTTTATGGCTGCCATTTTGGCACCACCCGACATACAAAAAAATTAGTTTTTCTGTAAAAGGGCAATATTCAGATTTTTCGAGATAACTCAGGAACGAACCAAGAAATGGGAAAATTCTTTACAGATTCCTAATCGCCTTACGAAAATGCGCACCTTTTCTATAATTTAACCCACTCTAAACTTCTTATGTTTTAACCACCACGATGTATTGATAAGTGTCAATGACTGCAGCATCCTCCAATTACCTACATACAGGGTGTTAGGAAATAAGGATGAAATTTTTCAGGGGGTGATTCTGTAACTCAAAATATGAATAAAAATTCCTATAAACATGTGTCCGGAAATCGCTCCTAAAGGGGCTACGGTCCTCTGAAGGGGGCGCCTAAAATTCAGTTTTTATTGAATAAATCAAGAACCGTTTGAGCTACAGCGACGAGTTTTTGTACATTATCGAACATCAGTAAGGGTTGGTAAGGGCCATCAGGCTATGATGGTATCTACCAAAAGCAGATTCCACCAGGGCCGTGGAAAATAGGGGGGGCTTCAGCTTTTTCCACCCGAATTCTTTTATGTAATATTATTTTGTCAATTTCTCGCCGAAATATGGTTGCCTGACTAAAACCACATAAAAAAACTTCTCTCACCGTAGTTTCTTCGTAGTTCTCGAGAAAATTAAATTTAAAAATCCATTTGCATTTCCTATAGGTTAATCAATCCATTTTTATCAAATTACAAAATTGAACGTATTGTAAAGATTAGTAGGTAACTAAAATAATCTAACGTTGTTTACTAATGCCAGATAGTATGCAAAAACTTAATAATTGAATAAATAAAAATCGAATTTTGAGCGCCCCCTTCAGGGGGTCCTAACCCCCTCAGCAGCGATTTTCGGACACAGGAACTTTTTTTCATGTTTTGAGCTGCAGAATCATCCCCTGCAATATTTCATCACTATTCTTGGTTTGGTTTGGTCTTGATGTAGGGTATTAGTTAAAAAGAAACAACCTCCTGCATGCCGTACCTATACCTAAATTGCAACAAACTCTTTTTTAATTTCATGTGAAAACATTTTTTAACGCGGTAGTGAACTCAGTTGCCGTTGTCCTTGTATAAAATGAAATAAATAAATGTGTTATGAAAACGAGGGATAGATTTATTAAAATTTTAAAGGCTATTCAATGTGCGTTTTAAAAGATATTTTATAATTACGATAGTTGCAAAGTTTACTTCAAATCAAAGCCTTTAGCTGTAAATTTACATGCAAGAAGTAGTCTAGTGTTAAAATACCGGGTGTTTCAGAATGGGTGTCGCGGCTTGGTATCGTGATAACTGGTAAGTATATGAAAGTTATCGATTTGAATTTTTGCAACCGTCAATGGTAAGTTAGTGCCGACAGAGAAGTCAAAAAAACACATTTTTCATTTTTCTATTTTTCCGGTTTAACCGTAAATGACCCAAACTTTATTATTTCAAATAGAAACCTATATTTTTCTCAACATCATTTTCGGAATTTTTCTCCTCGGGAAAATCCAAAAAGAATTAAATGAAAAGTAATAAATAGGGTGGCACGTGGCTGCACTTCCGGCCAAGTGCCATACATGTCTTTAACTCAAAAAAATTCATAGATTCCGAATACATTGAGAAAATATGGCTATATTCCTATATTTAAATATAAAATTATGGTGATTTCCGGTTAAACCGGAAGTGGAAAAAATATTCTATTAACTTCCATAAATCGATAGTAGCCTACCATTGACGGCTGAAAAATGTCAAATAGGTAGCTTTCATACTTTTTAAGACATTAGGCTGCGACAGCCATTCTGAAACACCCGGTACAAAGCGTTCCAAGAAAAGGAACGACACCGAATAACTGGTGAACCAAAAAAAATATGAAAATTAGTTCGATTTTTATTTATTAAATCGAGACTTGCGATACTTATATTCGTTAACCCCCAGCGCCCAGCGCCCTCCATAGTCAAATTTTAAATTGAATTAAGAACCTTTGTGAGGAATCATTTTGAAGGGTATGCGACAGGGTTATACAACTTGTACTTAGCAAATTGAGTTAGTGGAATTCCAGAACCAGAACTCGTTAATTTTACTACTTTTGTCCGAATGATTATAAGAGGTATCATAACTGATGCAAAATTGCTGCAGTATTGAAAGACATAACTGAATTGATAAAATATTTGATATAGCAGCTGGTAAAAGACATCAGAAAGCATCCCTCAGTCCAGTACCAAATCAAGCGGTATAACAGCAATATAACATAAATCAACGCAATAAAATTTGAAATCTATTCTCTCCTTCAAAAGTTACTCTGAAGAACACCACAATCACAACATAGCTCTGATGATAATGGTCCTTATACATAAACAATTATTCTTTTTACTGTAACTTTTGAAGGAGTATGGGTGGACTTTTTGCGTGGGTTCACCTAGGATTTCATATACCCTTTAAAATGGCACCTGCCTACATTATAGAAACGGCCTTAATGTCATTTAAGATTTGACCATAGTGAGGGCTGAGGTTAAATTTCTATTAAAAATTTATACAAAATTGAATTTCCGAAGATATTATATCTTTCAATGACCTATTACAAGTGGGGGGTTCCCATTTGCAGTTGGTGGAGGTTAGGGGTATAGCTGTGACATTCCACCAAGCACATAGATTTAAGTGTCCCCCTCTTTCAGAAATGTCTATGTTAATTAATAGTTCCTTACATTTTTCGTAAATGCCTTAGTTTGAGAGTTTTTCCGGGACTGTTCCGGTATCAAAAGTTGTGTCTTATATGCATTTTTTGCTTCAATAAGTGGTGATATTCCATTAAAAAAGTAGCGTCCCGATTTTTTTTTACCTAAAGTCCCGATTTTTGAATAGCTTTTCAATTGATATGCCCGATTTTGGATGATCGGGATCTGGCAACCCTAAAGAGGATTCACGCTTGCATGGGATCTGCAAGGATTCTGACATCGGTAGGTGACTTTAAAAAAATAAAGAAAACGTGCAATTGATGAATGTATAGATGAAAGATTATTGCGCTATAATGCACTTTCAGACCCGGCGAGAATTTGTGGGGCCCTGTATGCACATTGGTTACTTGGAGCCCCCTGATGCGAAAATGTAGGGTTAAAACTTAAAACATTATTTCAGACGTCAGTTGAATTTTCTGAGTGATTTTAGAACCCTCTTGCGTTAGGTATAACCTTACCTTGATACGAACGTATAAATCCACTATAAATTGTAAAAGTATTTTCTCGAGATCAAAGGCGCGAACGGAAATTGGCACGTTTTCGGAACCGTGAATTCGTGAATGTGATACTAATTAAGTTGTTATATAGACTGCGTTTATTTGTTCCTTACGGCGAAGGAGTATATCTATTTGGATTTCGTATCTACAGATTTTCTGATTTATAACACAAAACAACCACTACTTTGTTCGCTTAAGCTGATTAAGCTTATGACCGCCATTCCCCACTTTACCCTATACCGGATGGCAACGAGACCATGTAAGCTCCAATAACTTTTTCGATGGGCTATTACGGTATGTTACAAATCTCAATATTATAAGTATAATTCCGAAAATAGTCAAAGATTTAAATCCATCGTTTGTGTTTTAGATTTTAATAAAAATTTCTATTCAAAAAGAAATTTTTAAAAGTTGATGACGAATGTGCTAGCGATCTCACCTTTCCGTACAGTTTCTTGGTGACAGTTATGTCACTTAATTTTTTCCATTAGAAGACCTTGACTAAATGAAACAGGAATGAAATAGACATAGGTTGGATATTCGAAAAAGCAAAAATACGTCAGAGCTTATTTTAAAAGATCTTTCAAACATAATAATTCACAAGTATGTACCGTAATTCCTTATAATCAAGATAAAAATCTGAAAAAATTTACAGCAAACGTGCTCACGGGACTTCATTTTTTGGCATTTATTATGACTTTTTATCACTGCCGGTTCAGAGTATTAGCGTCATTTTCATGAATTTTTTTTTTCCTGTTTTTGGAGAAATTTTGTTGTGGATCTAGAATGCTGGCGATACACTTTTTTTGCCCTTTCTTTAGGTCAGTATTCTCATTTAAATTAATAATATTTTGTATCTGCTCATTTCAGCCTTATATTTGGGGTACTTCAAAATATGGAAAAACGTTTTTCGCGGATAACTAAATTCTTCCAAATAGTACAGAATGACTTCTAGATTCCAAAAATATAAAAATGTACCGAGCATCCCATTTAAAAATTCAAAATTTGGGCCATTTCTGGCGAAACCCGAAGTCATATAAAGTTTTAAAATGTTTGTCGAAAGATGACGTCTGCTGGATATGTTCACTGTGATTTTTTCAGATTTTCATCATAATTGAAAAAGTTATTAGTTTCATTGCCACCCGATTTCGGTATACTCTCGGCAAATGTGTCTCTTTAATCTACTGCCTACATATAGGGTGGTAGTTCTATATTGAGACTGGCAAATATCTCGGAAAGGAAGTGTTCTGTATGAAAGTTTTATGGCTTCGAGGGGGAAAATAGATGGCATCATCGCACATTTTTTTCTAAAATGCTTCAATTCCGATTGCCAGTCTTGCCAGTCTCAAGATAAAACGACCACCCGGTATACCGCGGGTGATTCAGTTTGGTATTCGCCCCCCTGTAACTTTTTTATTTCAAGAGAAAAATATAAGTATAAGATCATATATGTATATTTGTAAATCGCATGACAAACCCTTCCTTCGTCTATATGATGACATACCTCAAAATTACGATAGTCAACTTTTTTTCTTCAAATGACATGTTATAAATTTCTTAGCGGATTCTTGTAGACATTCTTTTGTTACGTTCAAGTATGTAAAGTAAATTCATCCTTTCATTATAAAAATTCTAAAAAAAAGAAATTTGATAAGCAATTTGACAATTTTTCTTGTCAATAAACGTAGTTAACCATGAAGAAAATTGGACTATTGTGTTGACTAATGTTGCCCCCATTTTAAGGAAAATGTTTTTTTCTAAATTACAGTTAATTTGACTTTTCTATCGTTAATAGTAATAACGTTATTATTATTAAGGACTAAGGAGTTAATAGGCAAAAGGGGTATTCTTTTTATTAAGGCATAAAGTGTAAATAAGTTATTACATTTTTTTGAGAAACCATGGCCCTTTCAATGAGTGACGTTAGTCAAACACAATAATTCATTTCTTTTTCATGGCTAACTTCATTTATTGACAACAAAATTGTTAAATTGTTTTATGAAATTAATTTTTTTCTCAGAATTTTCATTATGAATGTATTAACTTTTATTACATATGTGAATGTGAAATGTCTACAAGAATCCGTTAAGAAATCTACAGGATGTCATTTGAAGAAAAAAAGTTGACTATCGTAATTTTGACATGTGTCATCACATAGACGATTTCATGACGTAATTTAATAGAGATTGTCATGCGATTTACAAATATATATTGTTATGGATTCGTACGCGGCTCTGGGTACCAAAAGACCACTTTTTTTTTCACATTTCATTTACGAGATATCCGGGTGGACGCTGGCTTGAGGTAATTTGGATCAATCTTTGAAAATTTTCGTCTTTTTAAAAATCTCAGGTTTTGGATGTTGTTATAAGTAGAAGGGTTGAAGTTTTCGCCTTAGAATTAGACAAAAAATCGCCCCCTTGAATTTTTTCACTGTCGTTCATTACCTAACGCCCTGCATAATACAAATTATAAATAATAACATAACAAGATCTGGGACTTAGGTAACAGAGCCTTTTACGTGTTAATAGTAAATCTATCACAAACAGATTTTCAAAATGTCGTCCATCCTCAAAATGATTCCAGTGTGTTGCGTCGCAATATCGAGAGGGGGTTATCCACCTAGCACACTCGGATGTATCGAGAGTGGTGTCCGGGCGTCGTGACGGTGGCGGCGCTCGGCAGAGGGGTGGGAGGGCGTCGGGGCCCGCTTGATCAATAAGTGTCCGCGGCTAGTGGCTAGCCGTTGCTAGGGCGAGGGCGGGTTGCTAGGCGCTGTGGTCGCTAACAACCCTCGAGGGTAGCTCAGCCGACATCGTGATGGCGTCACGAGCGGCCATGTTTACCCACCTGCTTCATGTGAGCGTCGGAGGAGAGTTTGTTTGTTTTCAATTTTCAGAGCCCCGGTTTATGTATGGTATACTTGCTCTTATGCCGCCCCCGGAAACGTGACGAGATAACGCCGTCACCGCCGCCCCCAACCTTTTCCAACAATAATTTTAATATACACCGCTTTCCACAATTAAGTACCCATTTCTTCTGATGACTTGAACCAAAAAGGTGTTAATCAAAGGCTTTTGATGCGTCAGGTATATAATGTCTGTCGCACACGCTAATTTTGTATTATGAGCTCATACCGAAAGTTAATATATATGTTAATAGGAACATATTAAACATGCACACGGCATTCTTATTGGCTGGTTTATTACGGCATTTAATGCCTCAAAGTAAAGATAAGTGAGTGGGGGTTTAAGGGTTAAACTCATTTATTAGTTTTATGCATTGAAATGCAGATTCTCCCGGTCTTTCTGGTTTCAGAAGTAATAATTTCTTGGGGGCAATTCCCGGATCAAAAACTGGGGTTGTTTGTACAAACATAAAAGTCACCTGTCAAATGAAACTCGGGCCAAGTTTCGCAAAGAAATAACAGTAATTTCCTTATCTCTATAGCATCTTAAAGACACATTTTAAAATAGGAATAACGCGGCTACGTTGCACTCCTTCATCCGCGAACTGTTCCGCATACAAATGTAGACATTTTCACTGAGCCCTGATAAAATTATAGTTTTACAGATTTTCGGAAGAGAAATGCTCGAGAGGGAGGGAGAAAAGAGATTCAATTATGAAGCTGACTTATATTAAAATGTAAGTCTCTAAAGTGTTTGCTGGTAACTCAATTTGTTTTGTTACCCTTCCTTTTCTTACTGCTTATTTTTCTAATTATAGACATTCAACAGGTTGGCGGTTTATTCTCCGGCATAATTTTTAATTTTCACTTTCAGTTTAAATTGATATTTTCTTCGGGCGTCTGAGTAACCGACTTCGCGAACAAGATAATTTCTCCTTTTATTTACGCCTGATATCTTCGTCCAACCACCTGAGTTATTAATTTATTCCATTTTTAAAATTTAAAATTATCTTGATTTTAAAGACGGTACTTCCTTGGCTTCATATTCACTGTATCACTGATGAACCTGAAGCATAAAATCCTTAGGAAATATGAGCCCCTATATCAAGATGATATCTCAAGTTAAGTCTTTATGATGCGGCTATGATCGCCCTTCTCAATTAAGCAATTAATATGGGAACTGGAAACTGGAGTAAGTAGAGATACAAAATCATTAGATATATGAGATTTCTGAAGATGGCTCTGATTTTCTTTAAGAATTGCGTATATTTTCCGTTTTTGATTTGATTAATTTTTTATTTAAAACTTTCTAGATATGCAAAAACATCAACAGCAATATTTGATTAAGGAATGGATTATTTACAGTCAGGTTAAGTTAAATGGTTTAGCTGTAGTTCAATTATTTCTTGACAGACTATATACTTACCCTTGCCCACACAAAATTAAACATACTATATGCAGGTATTTTTAAAATAAGTTCATTCTATTCTGGAATCATTAAGTATGCAGCAAAAGGTTATACGTTAGCTACTAGAAACGACTGGAACCTACTTACTTGATTGCATTACCTAAGACATAATCACAGCTACTATCACTGAAAAATGCGAGGGGGATTTAACTCATTAAAATTTATGTATTTACATCTAATTCGATTCGAGTAATTCCACAATAAGTAGTACTATATAGTAGTTCCCTCAACAATAATGCAAAAATGCGCCCTTCTTGTTGAAAAGTGCATGCACACTTCTTGTTGAAAATTGCACTCTTCCTGTTGAAGTAGGTACAGTCGAAAAAGTAAATAATGCACTTTGTGCTGATTTACTGAACGAATAATTCTTTATTGGCACGTAGTCCGAAGTGTTTTGACCCACTAACACAGCCCTCAACTGATGGTGCCGGTTCTAAAGAGATGGAAATGCACCGCTATCTAAGGCTGATGGTGTTCCAAATTCTGAGCTTAACGCTCAAGAGAGGGTGCATGACTTAGTTTTCCGACTGTACGTGGCTGAGAAAAAGTTTTTGAAAAGTCAGTTAATTTGTCACAATCCGGCATTTTGCTGACATTGTGCATTCGGCTTTTAAATACATATAAAGGCCGAATTATACAATCCGCGCGAATGTACAGATTGTTGAAATAATGGTGGATGGATATAGTGATAAAATATGGTTCATTAAAATGTCTCCCCAAATATAACACGACCTAAGATTTAAATTAGAAAAAAAAGAGCGATATTTTGCACTCGAACCTTGGAAGGAGGAATATTAGAAAATCAAGATTACAAACATGAAAAATAAACACGACTGATGTTTATAATGTTGATTTTCAATAGCAAAAGAGTTAATTGATACGTTATTTGGATAAGTAAGCATTTACTGAGAGAAACTTTATAAAAGCGTAACTAAACACCTATATAACAGTAGAAACCGAGGTAGAAACTAAGGTATAATACTTGGTATTATACTTACAGCATTTTTAAATTTTTAAAAAAGACACCATCAGGCATATTTTTACATTTTTGGAATCTAGGGGCCATTCTGAGTATTGTAGAGTTATTTTAATAAGTTTTATCTTTTGTTTTGAGAAATTTGATTGTGGATCTACATTTTACATTAGTACTCATTTTTGTGAACAAAAATGCTAAGTTCATAGTATAATTCGAGGTATAATTATTGTACGCAGAAAAAATATCTTTTTCATGGATAAAGGCATTAGGTGTAGCAGCATGGAACCACTTGAAAAATTGATTAGAAAACGTTTCTCATTGTTTTGAAGCCTTCAAGATAATGGTTAAATGAGCCTAAACGAAATTTTGTTAATTTTATAACATCAATGCTGACCTCCACAAAAAACCAATGGAAGATATCAAAGTAGCTGTGTGTATCCCTGTTATTAATTTTGCGAGAACACTGATGACCCCTATAAAATACAAAAAATGCGTATCCACAACAAAATTTCTCCAAAAACAAGAAAAAATTCACGAAAACGACACTTACTGAATGACACAAACTCGAATATGAAAATATTCCTAGGTCCTATCTTTAAAAATTCAAAATTACCTAAAGCCATTTCATAAAGTGATAAAAAGTTAGAACGTAGCAGGTTTACTATGATTTTTTTTCAGATTTTTAGCATAATAATTGAAAAACTTATTGGAACGTTTTTGGTCTCGTTGTCACCGGTATACAGGGTATGAGATTGAAACTCCATAACGCTATAACTTTGTTATTTGTGGTCCGATTTTAATGCACCAAAGACCAGATGAAATTGCTCGTAAAACACTATCAGGTCAAGGTAGCCTTGATTTTTACCAATTTCAACTTGTATGTCAACTGGATGTCAATTTTTCATTTTCAAATGAGCATACCCAGTTTTTTTACTCAGTCTAACAGCAAATTTTTTTCTGCGTCTTTGAAGTGCAAATAAGTTGAGTTTGGTTTATAATAAATTTTGAAAATAATCAAGTCTACGGCACATTAAAAAATGAGTTTAAAATAGTCAAATTTTCACAAAAAGTTATAATCATTTTCAGAACTAATTAAATTACAAACCAAACTCGCCTTATTGCACATCAGAAGATGCAGAACAAAATTAGTTTTTAGACTGGTAAAAAAAAACGGGTATGTCCATTTGAAAATGAAAAGTTGACATCCAGGTGACATTCAAGTTGAATTTGATAAAAATCAAAGCTACCTTAAGGGGAAGTATTGTGTTATTTCATACTTTTGTGGGGTTGATTTTATGATTATAGCAATCTTACGTTTGTAGTGTTTCATGAGCAATTTCATTTGGTTTTTGGTTCATTAAAATCGGACAACAAATAACAAAGTTATAGCGATGTGGAGCTTCAATCTCGCCGCATACCCTGTATACAGGATGGTGAATTTTTTGTTGCCCACTATTGGGAAATTGGAAACCATAAGCGATTGAGAGTAGGTGAAATTGGGGATTGGGGAAAAGTTTTTTCAATGTGATTTAGAATCTGTAAAGAATTTCCCGATATCTTATATCTTGATTCGTTAACCCAAAGAAACTGAAAATCACTATTTTAAAGAAAAATGTATTAATGTATATTTCTAATGATTGATGGTATTCAAATGAAACTTAAGACTTTTATATCTTTGACAAAACTTGAGTTACATGACGCCAAGACGTATTTTATTATTATTAGTATATTACCGTTGAACTAAATTGTTTTCGACTGTCGTTAAAAAATTGAGAAAGTCGGTGTACTTTTTTGCAATAGTTTTTCTCTAAGCTTAGGCTGATTTTTACAATCTATCTATTAATTCCAATTTTCAAAATTTTAACGGTTTGTCAAAAAAGTAATGTTAGCTAAATTTTTCAAAAGCTCATTTTTTTGTATATCAGATGGTGTTAAAATCCAATAAGGAATCCATAAGAAAAAGAAAAGTTGGCTGTTGTTGCTCAAAATGTATCTATTAGAAGGACCAAAAAATTTCTGATGTCATTAAGTTGACAGCTCTCAAAAATATAAAAGTTACAACTTTTATTTCAATACCACCAATCGTTACAAAGGTAAGATTTTTTATTTTCTTTAAAATAGCTTTCTTCAGTTTTTTCAGGATAATGCTGGAACGAATCGCAAGATAAAAGAAAATTATATTTACCAGATTCTTTATCACTTTGAAAGAACGCGGTACAACTTAAAAAGTAAATAAGATATCGGAGAATTATTTACAGATTCTTATAACTCACCGACTGACTGGTGAATTAAAAAGAGTGTCAATTTGATTCAAATGAAATATTTGTCAATTTTAATGAAAATCCTAGCAAGTACTACGGCACGGCACTTGCTACGGTTTTCAATTTCAATCAGTATTTTATTAATAATTACAATAACAACCTAAAAATCACCTTGGTTACAATATACCGGGTGCCAACGAAACCAGGCGCACCCCTTTTTCTATCTTTAATTATGAATGATTTGAATTTAATTTGGAAGGCCTTCAGAATAGGTAATAAATGCCATTACTTGCACTTAGTTCGCAATTAACATGATAATGGGAAAAGAGAATACATAATATCGGCCTAATTCTGTAAATTGTTGAACACTGAAATCAATTGAGAAAACTGATTGGCGAATGTGACTATTGTTTACGCTGTTGTCTTGAAGATATCAATATTTTCCAGAACTTATCAACATTTTGAGCAAGTAGTTTTGGGATTTGCTTGAATTTCAATTGACTTGTGCTATTACTTACCCTTTCTATAATTTTGGTAACCCCCACCTACAATTTAAAAATGCAGCCTCGGATGCAGCACGAATCTACATACCTACCAATCAGATGGGGTGAGGAATTTGATTTACCACATGCCTTATTCTATGAGTAAACAGTAAACACATATTCGCAATTACAATTATTATTATTATTACACAAACACCGCTAATTGTTAGCGAAATAGAATTCCATCAAAGGAATTTGTTGGCAACATATGAGTAGTTTTGGTATACTTAGTCATCAAAGGAAAATAGCATCATCAACCGGCTCGATTTATTTTGATAATTAGCTACATTGAGAAAAACAACGTAATTTTACATTGTAGTTCGGTGGGTCATAAAGATTTTACTGCGTGTACTAAAATCGGTTTAGCTATCGTAAGGAAACGATGCTTGCGTGTAGGAAAAAGTGGCGCTGTCAAAATAGTAGCCACAAAGGCTAGTATATACAAACGAATGATTCGGTTATTTCAACTTAATCAAAGACCCTTTCTGCAGAACCGGTAGGGCCGGTTGGCGCGCATGCCGCGCTCCCTTGAAGGGACTGTGCCGGCCAATTGACCTCGGGTCGCGCCCCGTCGGGTATTACGCTGACCAACACACCTCCCCTGACCTTTGTCGTCCGCCACTCGTCATATAAACAGACCATCCATCATGCACGGCCGAAATTAGAAACGAATATGCAAGCCCACCGAAGGAACTCACCCGAAACACATAAATCACGGTTTACGGTCAATGCGGTCCCTGCAGACCATCGAATCCTGCATAATTTTCATTAGCAATAATAATAATTTATTTCTTCTCAAGAAATTACATTGAATCCCTTATAGCAAAGGAGTTCAATAAAAAGTTATCAATAATAATATAACAAGACCTAAGATTTAAAGCGATAAAAATGCGAGATTTTTGCACGAATGCGTTCTCGCCTGGTAATTTTACGAAATCGAATGAGGACATTTGATCGAGTTAAATTACCTCAGGCAAGAATGCTTGAGTGCAAAATCAAGCATTTTTTTTTTGTTTATTTATTTACCAAAACAAAAAAATTGACATGTCATTCTCTAAATTAATGTACATAAACAATATTTAGGAAATCTCTTGGCGCATGTTCAGCTACCCTGTACTAGACAGGGGCTGTTCTTCTTCCACATGCTCCACATGCTCTGATTTAAATTTTAGGTCGCGTTATATTTGCGCAGATAATTTCATGAACCATTATATTTTCATTTTCTATTATAGACAGCACTTACCTAAACATATAATCTATGAATGTAATTTAAACAATTTTGTTGGAGCAAAATTTACAATTTTTGAAAACACAAACTCTTCTCACATCAGTCGCTTCTTTGTAGTCATCTCCGTTCATCTTTCTCATATTTACGGCCCAATCACGTAAAATACCAGTAATCTCTGCGACTGGAGTCGATCTTTGTAAGACCTGGTAAGACGCTTGGTTTAGTATAGACATGGTTTGTCATTCCCGTGGATCAGCTTTCGTCATGCTGTGCCAGAACATATTCAGGACTGCTGACACCTCGGCTGACACGCACGCGTCAATGTCAGCCAAACAACAAATTCAAATCAAAATTCAAATACAAGCGGGAATTCAAGTCCGAGAACTAAATAAACTGGTAATTTGGTGTCTATCTCGTGAATCTTGAGTAGAAAATTTCGTTTATGGATTGGGTTTGGTAATTTTTATTAAAACTATTTCGTGAAATATATGAAACAGTAACATGAGGTGTTCTGTAGTAGGTTGCAAAAGTTCCAACGCTAAAAGCAAGGCTTTAGGAGTGAAATTCTTCAGTTTTCCAAAATCTGGCGAAATGTTATTCAAGTGGATTAAAGCATGTGGACTCTGTGCTTGAAGTGAAGTAAGCCTGTTGTGTGTACCTCTAGGTGGTTCGATAATAAATTCTCCTTTAGCAGTGTATTTATTACGTGCGTATGCTTGTATTGTAAATAAATAATTATAATAGGTAGTTGTTTTAATTATATTATCCGATTCAGCACAGGGTGTACCACCGTGGCCTAAGAATGCATTTTGTAATCTTATCATTATGAAAACGGCCTTGTGGTTCATCAGGGTGATTCAAAACGGTATTGTTAATAGCTAATTAATCACTACTTACGTTAATAATTATGTAATATATCGAGCAAACGCCTCTTGCACAATTGATTCTCTAATTATACCTATACAAAGGAAAATTTTTACCGTGAATTTTCCAAGCACAGCGATTTAAATTTCGCGCCAAATATTGGGCACAGCGTGACGTCACATGACATATCGAGTGGCTACCAAAATGTGCGGAGTGACTAACCAAGGTAAGACGTACTTTTTTGCAACACAAAAGTCTTGAAATTGCCGCCAAATGCTCTGTTTATTGCGTATCGCGTTTTTAGGAATGGCATCTTTAATTAATGATTCAATATTTTCTGTAGAATCCGCACCAAAACGGCACTCAAACTCGCGACTTATTGCAACAAAATGGCGCACTTTGACAAATTATTTGACGTGTCAAAAAACATCGCCTACTTGTT
Organism: Pycnomerus fuliginosus; assembly: GCA_963924575.1. Taxonomy (NCBI): domain Eukaryota; kingdom Metazoa; phylum Arthropoda; class Insecta; order Coleoptera; family Zopheridae; genus Pycnomerus; species Pycnomerus fuliginosus. The sequence goes on from OZ004622.1 coordinate 20,845,056, forward strand.
CACAATCTTATCCTTAGCAACGCGCTAGGTAACGAGCATTTTTCAACAGGAAGCGTGCATTTTTCAACAGGAAGCGTGCTTTTTTCAGCAGGAAGCGTGAATTTATCACTAAGTTTGGTTGTGATTGGATATGGTAAATGCAAATAAACAAACAAATTTTTCTGAAAAATGTGCTAGCGTTTCGGTAGCAGTTCCTCGTCAAAAATAGACGAAAGCATCCACAATCTTACGCCTGTTAATACCGTAAAACCAAGATCTTCGGCTTGGAAACAGTTCGAGCAGTTTTGTCAAGAGAGAAATTATGTCAACGGCGAAACAGCCATCGAAGAATTGGCCAAGATACTAAAGGGTTTTGGTTTTAATATGAAGAAAAAGGACGGGACTGATTACAAAGAAGAAGTGGTCAAGACTTTATGGAAAATACAGTGGCAAAGGTTTTACAAGAGTTTTAGTTTTTAGACCCATTTAAAGACGTCTTTGCAAGTGCACGACAGGCGCGTGATGCTAAGCGAAACAACTCCAAGGTATTGCTGAGAAGAGAAAAAAGAGTGCTGCTACTTTGAGCCTTTGAGCAGCTTTCCAAAATCACCGATCTTTGGGACGAAAACGCTCCTGAAGGCCTTGTTACGATGCAAAATTCGGGAAGGAACCTTTCATTTGATAATCGGTTCGCGCCTTCAGCGTGTTTGTTTATTCGGGAATCGCGGCTGAGTTTTTACCCAATTTTTTATTTTGCCTAGCCCGATAAGTGGCCCGCTCGATTTACGTATCATTGTTGAGTGGACCGCGTGAGCGTTGACTGTCATTGTTTTCAATTTCCAATAAGTGGTACTCGGAGTATCGTTTTATTACGGATTATTTCTAACCGGCCAAGATATTCGGTTATTAAGTGAGTCCACGTTGGTTGCAAAATCAAAGTCAAGCTTCACCGAGAGCGAGCTGCTTATCAGGCCACCCCCTTCATCTGAAGCCGCCCACCATCTCAGTAAGTCCCAAGCGCCTTTTTTCAGGAATTTTATTTACGCCATTTTAGGGCTTCAATTTATTTATTTAATTCCTTTATGGAATTCGATTTAAACGATAATTCGCCGTTGGATCAGTCCTCCTTTTTTTCCACTTCTTATTGTTTACGCCGTTACAACCGAACAGAGATTATTGTCGTCGAAGCACCTAGGACCCGAGATTAGGAATCTTAAATCCTTCTCGTTTCCATTAATAAAACTCACGAATTGTTTATTTTGAATTTTAACCATATTTTAGGCAAATTGTAACATTTCTTTTTTTTTGTTACCCATCTGCGCGTGGCCACGGGTCGGGGGGGGGGAAAGAAGTATCACCAGATTGTGTTTTCTTTAATATACTTTGCAAAAATAATATTACTTGTACCAATTACCAAACGAACCTCGCCCAGCTCTTCTACCTATTCCTAGTCTCTTTTAACCACCCTGAATAGCCGGGGTAACAGCCTCCAACGAAAATTTTACCACATAACGGCTGAATTTTTGATATGTTGTAGATTCTGAACAAAAAATGTTAAGGCCAAACCATATCCTATGACCAGTTTTTCCTTTAGAGGTCGCCAAAATAGCGATTTTTCTGTTATTTTTCTCCTCTACATTCAGTTACACTTTTCGTTAAGAGGCAATATTTTAAGTGTATACCAGCTTTTTTTCGATTCTAAAGAGTAAGTTGAAGATACTTTGATGACCCATGGATGAATCGTCCCGGAGGGCGCCGGAATTTTTTTTTTTTTTAAGGATAAGCACTTATTGTCTGTCCGGGATCCACACGACCGGGATTCACCCTATTTCCATGGCGAATCATTGTTGTCAACAATGAATCGCCATGGAAATAGGGTGAATCTCGGTCGTGTGGATCCCGGACAGACCATAGTTTATTTTCCGGACTGAAAAAGTCACTGGGAATGAGAATCCAGACTTTCTCTTATCGTCATAATATAATGAACAATATTCTGAACAACAAATGTTAATACCAAATCATATTCTATGACCAGTTTTTCCGTTAGAGCAGCGGTCGCCAAAATCGCGGTTCTTCGATATTTTTCTCCTCGACATTCACTTACACTGTTTGTTAGAATTCAGCCAAATCCACCGAGACCACTTTTCCATTTAAATCGTCTTTCGCTAATTCGCATTTCCTTGCCTTTTTAACCTCCCCACTCCACCTCACCATTTAAAAAAAAGGGAGGTTACTGCAATCACTAAAATTTTCGAATTCGAGATAAGACCGGATCTATACGTTTTGAGGTCTCAGGAACCCAAAAAAGTGGTTTTTAAAATGTGTCTGTATGTATGTACGTACGTTCGTACGTACGTTCGTAAACACGCCACAGCCCAAACTACTCCACAGATTTTGCTGAAATTTGGTACGTGCGCAGGTGATAACCCAACTTAGATCTGAAAAGCTTTTGGAGCCATCGTGCAACTAGAAATGCCATTTTGGCACATCAACTTTTTAATTTTAAATGCAAACCCCCATTTTTCACCTCACAATAGAAAAGGCCTTCAAATTCTGCTTCTAAAAATGTATTCATTTTTAGTGCCCTTTTGATCAAAAATTGAAAAAAAAATGATTTTTATCCGACTTTAAAATCGCGGTACAGCCCAAGCCCCTGAACCGATTTGGCTGAAATTCTGCACACGGGGATTGTATTGCACGTCGAAGAGCTGAACCAATTTTGGATTCAATCGGCCCACGGAAAGTGCCGTTTTGGCACACCAATTTGTAACTTTAAAATTATTCACTCATTTAACCATCCAAAACAAGTTTTTGAAAGATTTATTGTCACCATCAGAAAGGTCTTCAAATTCTGGTTTTAAGTAAGACAAAACTCGTTCGCATTTAGTGCTCTTTGGGTCAAAAAATCGAAATTTCATAATAACACTAAAAATACATTATAGCCGAAATTAGAGGAATCGATTTGGCTGAAATTTGGTACATGGAGATTGGGTGACCCCTTGAAGACCTGAAAGGCTTTTGGAAGCAATTGGTCCACGGGAAGTGCCATTTAGGCAAATCAACTTTAAATTTTAAATACAAAGGTCTCCTTTTTTATGTCGCCATTAGAAAGACGATCAAATTCTCGTTCTAAAAATGAATTCACAGTTTCTGCCATTTCAGTGGAAAATAGAGAAAAAAATATTTTTCATTAAAAGGGAGCAAGCTGACAGTGGATGACATAAAGTATCAGTTATTGTCAAAAGGGTGGCAAACTGTTAACCTTAAAAGGAACAGATTGTCAAATGTGATGGGATGGGTGATGTCGGTATTTGTCAGAAAATTGCGAAATTAGTCACAGACAATAGCTGCGTTTTATTGCTTCTTCTTTTCCTTCCGCTTACGAAAACTGCTCGTTTTATTGCAGTCCAGTTTTCCTCCAGAAGCTACTTTTCCTTCCAAGTACAGAGACGGTAGGACGAGAAGGAAAGTAGTGGGGTAAATGTCAATAACGTCATTTGTGAGAAATCGCGCATTTGTCATTTTGCAACAATTATTTCACAATTAATTACTTGGTTGAATTTTGAATTTATTTAATAAACGTGGACTAAAATGGATTCGCATATTATAAAAACAGACGACGGGCAGCTTTTATGGTACAATCCGCAAAGTATGAGTGTAATCTTCATAACCCCAACCTATTTTGGATAAAATTTCACATTTTAGCTAAATCCTATGAGTTTGTTACTGCATTGAAGGAATTGAATTGCAATTTATCAGACAATACTAGTCAGGACCAAGAAGAAGATGTTAATAAATCAGTTGAGGACCGTGATGCCTGTAAAAAACAAACAAGTAAAACCAGTCACTGGGAAATAAATTTTTTTCATATTTTCCTCCTCTTCTTGTAATAACTTGCTAAGAATTAAAACAGCTTATTGGTTCATTTTTAGCGCTGTGCTGTATTCTTATTCAAGACTTATTTTCAAATTCAAATTCTTTGAATGGCAGATGACAGATACACCGTTTTATTGTTTACGTCATTCTATTGCTTCTGACAGCTCCTCCAGAAGCAAGCAATAAAACGCGCCTAATAAGCATAAAAAAAATTCTATCGAATTGACTACTATCTACACAGAATACAAAGATCCACGCGATGGGGAGGTTCCAGCCGCTTCTCTGACGCTTTATTTCTATTGGTGTGACGTCACTACCCGTTATCCATTCCCGGCATCATTCACCATGTGCTTCGTTTTCAAGTGTCAGTTTTTGTCATCAAATTGTCATCCCGCATTCAGCCATGACTTTTTCGATCGAAAAGAACAAATTTAAACGGAATTTCTATCCTGTTTCATATATTCCTTCTATGCAAAAGGGGTGTTTTGTTAATCTCCTTCAAATGTAGCTACTGAATGAGCCCCAATTTGACTTTAAAAGTGTGTGGTTAGTGTTGTACAAATTTGTCGGGAAACGTTAAGTTCTCTTCACAAAAATTGCACTGGAGTTTCTGCAGGCTATCGCTACAGGAATTTTTAGCTTCCTCGATATTCGTTCTTTGTGCGAAAGTTAGTAAATTGCTTAGAAGAACACTTTTATTGAATGAAGCAAACTAGAAGCTTAGCCCTCATGGTAGGACATATCCTAAGAATGCTGTTGCTTGTTAGATTTATGTCAAAAATGATTATTATTGGTTGTTTCGCGGCCAATCATGAATTTTTTCCTCGGGGTATGACGTCATCTAAAACCAACTTTTTGACCGGAAGTTCACCTTTTTTTTTTTTTTTCTCGAAACCGGCTCAGAATTTAGCGAAACAAAAAAATACGACCTTTCTCATTTTAAAAGTACCTAAGTATGTGAGGTGTCTCCCATCTCTCTTACGTCTCACCCCCGAGAAAAAAGACGATAGCAATAACCACCCGAATGTCCCATTCTTGGTTCACTATAGACATGGTTAGGCATTTTCAGAATCATACCCTGTGCAATACCTGTGGTCGGAACATTACTTTTAAAAAGTAATTCATTACCATTACACATTACTTCGTCGAAATTGTAATGCATTACAATTACTCATTACTTTTTTCAAAAAGTAATGCATTACAATTACAATTACTTAATAAATGTAATGCATTACTTTATACATTACTCTTAACGTGACATTTCTTAAATTTCTAATTGTAGCTGACAGATTTTGAGATTTGCAGTAAATTGAAACATACGTCATTCCAGACACGGCCAACTCTAATTGAAATTTTAAAAAATGCCACGTTATAAAAAAAACTGTAAGTGTATTATTTTAAAACAGTAAATTTATTATTTAATTTTAATTTAATTTGAATAACAATTGCGTTTCAAAATTTACCACTGCTTGAGATGGCTAAAGTTAGTTTTATTTTCTTCAGCTAGGAAATTATTTCAATTCTGTAGAAATATTTAATCCGGAGTAATTGCAGAGAATACCGCTACTTAAAAATAGCAGGAAAACCTCTTCAGAATTCATCAATGTTTGCTTCGGAGAGGCGGTAGGTAAACAGAACCCCGCTGGGTTAGGGTTAACTCTGATACCAGTAGTACCTAGCTACTTCCTGTGGTGGTTATTTCATTTCACAGAATTACATTTTTCATAAAAGTTTTATTTTTGCGTTTATCAATTAAGGGTAAAAAAAGTAATGGAAAAAGTAATGGTTTTCCATTACAATTACTAAAAAAATGTAATGCATTACAATTACCCATTACTATTTAAAAAAAGTAATGCATTACAATTACTCATTACCAGCTAAAGTAATTTCATTACAGTAATGCATTACTTGTAATTACTTGTAATGTAATGCATTACTTCCGACCACTGTGCAATACTCTATTTACAATTTCCATACTTATTTGTAAAATTGTCAATATTTGCATTGCAATTATCGATAATTATTAATTTTCATTAGTGCAGAATTGCGGCGCAATTTGCCAGCCAATGGTCGAAATTTAGAAATTGAGGTCAATTTACTGGTTTAAATTTTTATGAGGGAAATAGTCTTTGGAAGACTTTTTCGTCAAAGATCGAACACGTATTGTGTCCTCCCTCCCTCACATTCTAAACCAGTCCGGGAGTTTATCTGAATGGGAGTAATAAAATACGTCACATGCAAATGTTCTCTCCGCTCGCAACATCCAGGGTGTGGTCACAGATGCCTCCTTCGAGGCTTAATTTAGTTTCCAAGTAGTTTGCAAACCCCCCAAAATAGAGCTAGGGGCGAACGAAATTGGAAAATTTATGTCTGATGGAAATAAAGAGGGGCCGCACTTTATATCAACGTCCGCGATATGTAGATTTCCGCCTCGCTGAGATAACAAGGCTGACCCCACGTGGAAGACGCGACGTTCGCAATTCCTTTGTTATCCAAGAAGTAAGAATTGGGGATAGAACGTGACTGTGTCGGGGATCGTTATATGGAATTGCTCACAGTCTGATGTGGAAGAGTAACAGTAACCACCCTCTATATGCTTTCTGTTTGATCCGAGACATTTCCTGAGAAACGCTCGCCCAGATACATTATGCAGGATCAAATCCTTGTTGGAGGACCGGAATTCAGGAGGATTTCGTTTGGACCGCTGCACTTGATACCTAAAGGCATGCAGGCTTGTTCAAAGACTTGCATATTATTTATTGCGTTGCTAGAGCAAACACTATATATGGCTGCACGAGTGCCAGAAAATAAAAGTACTTTTCGCTTGACAATCGATAGTTAATTAATAAGGAAATCTCGCTAAAACCGCTCGCAATTTAACACGCGTGATCTTCTAGTTAGGGATTATGGATTTTACTTCCTTCGGCATAGGGATTAGTTCGGCTTGTGTGAACAGAACCGGGGACGGCGAGCAGTCGTGCGAGGGCCGGTGGTATTTGCAAACTCGGAGGGGATGAGGCTGCTTCCTGTTGGAACGGACGAAACTTCCGTGTGTTTCGCTGTCTTATATAAGCCAGGTTTACGATGGAACAAAACCGAATATTAAGGACTCAACCAATATTTATTCATGCAAAACAGTTCCGTTTCTCTAAATTATTAAAATTCCTCCAAGGTGGCGAAATTAACATTTCCACATTTTCACTTGTATCTCGTGAATCTGGCTGTGGTTACCTGTCCGGGAATTCTGCCATCTCGCCCCACAGAATGGGGGATGAAGTGGCGACCCTCGCGCGTGAGGAACGACCGGGCAGAACCGATCGAAGTTGGCTGGGTGTGGCCCAAATGCCCACGCATACTGGTCATTTTTCCTTGTGTGTGGAGTCCCCCTCCATCCCGGCGCCTCCACCATATTCGCTCGCTTCTTGACGTATAATTGATGTTTCGGAAAAATCGACTAAGAACAACGAGGGGAAACTCTTTAATGTAAAGCGGGCTCTGTAGTTTACAAGGAATAATTAATATTCGAGGCAGACACATGGCCTGAACAGGAGCTATTGATGTATACCGCTTCTGTCAGAGGCAGCTTTCTTGCTCCGCTGATGTATAATATCCAAAGAACCACCTATAGTTAGTTAGCAGTCCCTTGTTCCTACTATACCAAACTTATAAGCCTGCTTGTTATGCCACTGTACTTTAATATTGTTGATAAAGTACAAGTGCTCATTGTGGAAATTCCTTCTTAACTCGATCTAAGGTATTCATAACACCGGAATTCCATGGCAACGTATACCCACTCTTTGTTCACAACATCATTAAAATTATTAATTGTAGCGAGGCGTATTGAAAATATGGTCCAAACTTGTTTACTAAGAAATCCTACCCCGATAACTAACCACGTACTACAGAATTTTAATTGCACCAAAAATTTACCATCATACTCCACAAGTTCACATCGGGCAGTTCATTCGCCTTCTACATGCACCCACACACCCCTTAATTTGTGATGTTCACAAGCCTATTACAGTGAAAAAAGTTACCAGTCTTTGATGTACCCACCTACCTTCTAAGAAATCCTACCCGGATAAATAACCACGTATCACAGAATTTTAATTGCACCAAAAATTTACCATCACAAGTTCACATCGGGCAGTTCATTCGTCTTCTACACCCACACACACCCTTAATTTGTGCTGTTCACAGGCCTGTATACAGTGAAAAAAGTTACCAGTCTTTAATGTACCTACCTACCTTTAACATGCACAGAGTTGGGCTAAAGTTTGGAGTAATGATTATAATTCTTGAAGCGTAAATTTTCTACGAAAATCCTCGAAAGGGTGCATCGTTTTTTTTGCAACATACGTCCAGTGGTGCGATTGTCAATTTTTTTTGGTAGGTGCAGTAGTTTTTGAGAAAATATCATCGTCATTGTTTTTTAACTTCAACGCAGCGCGAAGCAGTTACTGAGCACTCTGTAGATGATGATGCGATTTTGGGGCAAATCAGTTGACTAAATTATACACAGATTTATACGTCTACATGGCGCCTCGCCTACGTTTACATAGGGAGCACCGCAAATAAATCCGGTGAGACGCGCTTCTTTTGCAAACGCTGTCTAAACGTTTGGAGATGGAACAAAATCTTATATAGAAGAATTGTTGGCAATAAATAGCTCTACAAAAAAGTCCGCAACAGCATGTAAGTATAATAAAAAAAAAGGCAGCAGAGAAGCGGCTGGAACCTCCCCAACGCGTGGGTCTTTGATTTCCGTGACTTGTGTTTAAGATTTTAAAGTTAATATGCCTAAATGGCACTTCCCGTTAACCAATTGCTCCCAAAAGCCTTTCAGCTCTTCAACGGGTCACCTGACCTCCATGTACCAAATTTCAGACAAATCCTTCCATTAGTTTGGGCTATAACGTGGTTTCAGTGTTATTTCAAAAGGGTAATAAATGCGAATAAATTTTATCTCATTTAAAACCAGAATTCGAAGACCCTTCTAATGCTGGCAATAAATCTTTCAAAAATTTGTTTTGGATGGGTAAATGAGAGAATACTTTAAATTTGGAAATTGGTGTGCCAAAACGGCACTTTCCGTGGGTCGATTGAATCCAACATTTGTTCAGCTCTTCGACGTGTAATACAATTCCCATGTGCAAAATTTTAGCCAAATCGGTTCAGGGGCTTGGGATGTACCGCGATTTAAAAGTCCGATAAAAATCTCGATATTTTTAGTTTTTGGTCAAAATGGCACTGACAGTGAATACATCTTTGGAAGCAGAATCTGAAGGCCTTTCTTATTGTGACGTGAAAAATGGGGGTTTACATTTAAAATTTAAAAGTTGATGTGCCAAAACGGCATTTCTGGTTGCAGGATTGGCTCCAAAAGCTTTTCAGATCTAAGTTGGGTTATCACATGCACACGTACCAAATTTCAGCCAAATCGGTCGAGTAGTTTGGGCTGTGGCGTGTTTACGAACGAACGAACGAACGAACGTACGTACGAACGTACGTACGTACATACATACAGACACATTTTAAAAACCACTTTTTTGGGTTCCTGAGACCTCAAAACGTACAGATCCGGTCTTATCTCGAATTCGAAAATTTTAGTGATTGCAGTAACCTCCCTTTTTTTTTAAATGGTGAAGTGGAGTGGGGAGGTTAAAAATAAAAAAATAAAAAAATAATTGTTTTTGCGTCTTAATTTTTTGTAAAAATCGGTCTGACTGTTTGTTGTGGGCTATTCTTCATAGATACCTATATGCTGTCGCGGACTTTTTAGTAGATCTTTTCATAGCCAACAATTCTTCTATTTACAATTTTGTTATACAGGGTGGTGAATTTTTCGTTGGCCACCATTAGGAACTCGGAAACCATAAGAGATGAAGAGTAGTTTAAATTAGAAAAAAGTTGCGTTTTTTCAAGGTGATTAAGTATCTGTAAAGAATTGTTCCTTATCTTGATGAAACTTGGGCCTTTCATACTTTTTACACCTGTCTACTCAACAACATTCACAGAAATTTTCTAATCCTTCCAGATTTTGGGCAACGACAGTCAACTTTTCTTTTTCTTTTCACAGCATTAAATGCACACAAAAATTAACTTTTCAAAAATGCAGCCAATATAGAATTTTTTGATAGATCGTCAAATTTTGAAAAATTTATGAATAGTTTGTAGTAAAAAGCCTAAACTTAGATGAAAAACAATCTTTTTTCAATCTCTTATGTCATGTGAAAACAATTGAATCCAACGGTAATAAAATACGGCTTAGCATGCTGTGACTCAAACTTTGACATATTTTTTCAAAGAAGTCCACAGTCCACACTGGTTACATTTTTGAAAAGCAATTTTTTTCGTTCATCCAGTGGTGTTAAAGTCCAATATGGCGGCCTTAAGAAAAAGAGAAGTTGACTGTCGTTGCCCAAAATCTGGATGGCTTAAAAAATTTCTGTCAACTGTCAAAAATATAAAAGTTCCACGTTTCATTTGAATACCACCAATCGTTAGAGAGATATAAATTTTTCTTTAAAATTGCAATTTTCAGGAACGAATCGATATCAAAAAATTCTTTACAGATGATTCGCGATCGCCTTGAAAAAGCGCAACTTTTCTCTAATTTAACCTACTCTCGAGCTCTTATGGTTTCCGAGTTCCCAATGGTAGGCAACGAAAAATTCACCACCCTGTATCTTCCAACCGTTTAAAATAAGGTCAATGGTTAATTTTTATTCTTTTTTATTTAAATTGTGGTTAAAATCAACTATCCAGCTAGTAAATTCGGGTAAATTCCATGCTACTTTAAACTTTAAAACACAAACGTGACCAAACACTGTTCTCGTCTTGTGTAGTCAAGAGGTCTGACTGAGTGAGCCTGAGGCTCAAGGCCAAAAGAGAGGGCAAAACGTGAGGAAGTTTCGGACGTAGGTATACAGTCGTGGCAAAAAGTGACTAAAAACTAAAACGATTTAAGTTCTTTGTAATAATGGCGAAAAGGTCAATAATAGGGTTGAAAACCTTAGGTATAGATATAGAAAACCTACCTTTAGCGATAACCTGATCATATGGTTGGTTCGCGATCTGTACGTTTACAAATTCTGTGAAAAAGTAGAAGTTTCTATCGTCTCCGAGACTGCCAATTTTTTTAATAAAGGTTTTAATATCCTGCCACACTTACTGCCATTCTCTGTCAGTCGGCAAGTTTTAAACAAAAAATATGGACAGCAAAGAAGCAGTTCCGGAACCTCCTCACCACGTGGAATCCGCCACTTTTCAGAGAATTAGAATTTTCATTATTTTCTGCCCAAATCGTCGAAACAGTGAATACATTTTTAAAACCAGACTTTAATTACCTTTCTAATGGAGGTATAAAAAAAGCGGCTCGTATTTAAAATTTTAAAGTTTATGTGCCAGAACGGCACTTCCCGTGGACCTAATGCTTACAATGGTTTTTCAGCTCTACAGCAGGTCACACAGCCTCCACGTACCAATTTTCAACCAAATTGCTTTTGCTCATTGTGGCGCTTTTTAATGTTCTTCTTCATTCTGAATATTTTGGCCTAAAGAGCACTAAATGTGAATACATTTTCCCTCTTTATTTAGAACCAAAAAAAGACCTTTCTAATTGTGACATTAGATTTATGAAAAACTTGATTTTAAATTTTCAAAATGTATGTGCCAAAATGGCGCTTGCTGTGGGCAGATTGCTTCCCAAAATTGTTCGACTCTTCGATGTATAAAACAATATCCACGTACCAAATTTCAGCCAAATCTGTCGAGGGACTGTAGCGTCTTTCTAAAGTGCGCTAAAAATGCTAAATTTTTGACTTTTTACCCCAAAGGGGTATTAATACTGAATCTGGCGGTGGTGTCAAAAATGCAGATTTGTATTTAAAATTTCAAAGTTTATTTGCCAAAATGGCATTTTCGGTTGCACGATTGGCTCCAAAAGTTTTTCAGATCCAAGTTAGGATATGAAATGCCTATTTACCTTTCAGCCAAATCGGAAAAGTAGTTTTGGCTGTAAATTGTTTACAAACGCACGTATGTAGCTTAACGTATCTTAACATAACTTAACGTAACTTAACATATCTTAACGTAACTAAGCGTACCTTAACGTAACACAACTTAACGAAAATATCTGGTGATTGCAGTACCTCTCATTTTTTTGTGTGGTCCTTTCAGCCAAATCGGAAAAGTAGTTTGGGCCTTTGATTATTTTTACAACCGTACGTACGTAGCTTAACGTGTCTCAACATAACTTAACGTAAGTTAAGATATCCTAACGTAACTAATGGCGCTTCCCGTGAACCAATTGCTTCCAATAGTTTTCAGCTCTTCAACGGGTCACCACGTAACAAATTTCAACCAAATCGATCCAGTAGTTTGGGCTATCATGTGTTTGAAGTGTAACTACAAAAATTTCAATTTTTTTTTACCCATAGGGAACTAAATGCGAACGAATTGTTTCAAAAACTTGCTTGGGATGGTTAAATGAGAATATGATTTTAAATTTGAAATTATGATGTACCAAAACGGCACTTGCCGTGGGTCTTTTAACAGAGATTTAGGCTGTATTATGTTTTTAAAGTAACGTTAAAAATCTCGAATATTTGAGTTTCAAAGGTGAAAACAACATTCAAATTGAAATATAAGTATCTATAATAAATATCTAATCAAAGACGCCTATAATTATGGAGCGTTTATTTCCTTGTTGTGTAGTGTACATTGGGAAATGTCTATACCTCACAGTTATTTACATGTTTTACCTAGTTCATCTAAAAGAACTGCGTTCCGCGAGACTTTGCAGAGGTAGTCAGTAGTCACCTTTGGAATTTTGCTTTCCCATGTAAAGTAAATGGGAAAACTTCATCCAAAAGGCAGAGTCTCATGGAACAAGGGATATACTGTACAAGTTTACCAACTTATTTCTGAATTTCTGCATTTGTAAAATTCATATTCTTTGCAGGACGAGATAAGGTAAGAGCGAGGTGATGAATAAATTTTAAAGATACACACAATCGAGAAACTATTAAAAGTTGAAAACGGATTTTGGCATTTCAGCGAGCTTTGTAAGTTTAGGGGTTTACGGATATTGTATGACACCCATATCCAATCCAATGCATTGGCGCTGTACGCCAGGCAACTGACATAGAAAGCTCCGTGTAGAATGTGAGAGATGTTATGAACTATCGGTGTGCACTTAATCACATTCCCAACGCCACCAAACATAATATCTGTCAAGTATGATAAGAAGCATTCGTGTATGTGATAATTAGTCTTGGCTGCTTGCATGTGGACCAGAAATTACGTCAGCTAGAAAACATACGTGACCATTGAGGGGGTTTCTATTGTTCATTAGGGGCACTGTGCAAGTTAACTGGGTACACATATATTACAGGGCCATTGTTTTAGCTCCAAATGTATTAGCAGTTGGAAGTCTTAAACCCAGTGATTGCCAAAATGTCTCGAACAGCTGCTGGGGGTACTTTTTATTTCCATAAACGAATTGCGGAAAATATGAAATAATCGTTTAAATTATACGTTCTCCCAGTTTATGAGGCACTAAACCAAACTAGGTATTGGGGTGATGAGGTTTAATTTAAGTTGTAAATTTTGGGCCCACTGGAAGCATCCCCTCGGAACGCTGACGAAGCTCTTGCGGTGACATTGTTCAAGTCACAGGGTGATTTGTGTCGGGGCCGCCTCTGCCCTGTCTCCTTTCTTGTACTGCCTAACTCCATATTGCCTTGCGTCAACTCAACTGACACCAGAGTCGAGTTTTTTAAGTGGCACGACATTTCCAAATACCATTCGAACATTTTCAAGAAACGAAGTTTTCCAGATAGTTTCATAATCTTAACATGGAGCGAAGGCCGTAAACCTTTTATGCAATAATTCTCCAAAGGGCTATGAAGACTCGTGATATATAAGCTATTAGGTTTAAGATGCGGCCACGTCGTAAATAGCGCGAAATAACGTGCCTCTTCGACTCTTGGAGCTTGAAACGCTATAAACTCGGTTAGTGCCCTATTTCTCAAAGGAAGAGTCGGGTTAATTATCTGTGCAATTATAGAAAAATTGTTCAGGCCACCAATCTCTTTATTTTTAATACTTAGGTACTAGATTTCAGCATCACTTATGGCTTAAGCTGTCAACTTTCAACTTTACTCACACAACCCCTGCGTTCGTTTGTTCGCTAGAAAAAGATTTGTGTGCAGTAAAATGGTTTTGGAAAAAATGCAAGACTCTCGGATGTTACGTGAAAAGAAGTATTTTTTTAATTCAGGACTTGCGTTAAGCTTTAAATTTTAAGAAAATTAAAAAACGTGCAAAAATCGTGGTGGTGACTTATCAATTGAGAACTCTTCTCAAATCAAGCGGTTTTGCAACCAATCATAATCATAATTTTCTGAGAGTACGCTAAAAAGTAGAGTCCAACATTATTAGTAGTTTTTATTGGGAATAATTGTGACAAAAATTCTGCTGTACCTTTCCGTACCTTTTTGTCCATTAGAATTGATGGAAATTAACTGGTTTAACATCAAGTAGTGTACGGTCTGGTACCTACGAAAAAATTACAAATGAGATTGAGTAAAAAGAGTCGTACATATCTACCTAATTTAGATTAAAAACAAAAACAAAATCCAATAAGGTAAACCATTAGCCCAAGATATAGCTACATTCCAGCTCACATTAAATAGGGCAAAAGATTCAGATAACATGCAGAACCATGAATGACGAAAAAAATTATAATAAATACATTTATGGACAGAGTACATAGGTACCTACAATCCTACATGTTTGTATTATTCGCAATTTCATAGCTCTGTATGTTATCTGAATCGCGGCAGTAATTATCTCATGATGAGAGGATCCAAATAATGCAATCAATTATTTTTTTTTGCAAAACAGAAAGAAGAAGCCATGCCATGAGTGCATGTATATACTTATTCTGTTGCAAATTGTATCCTCTTTCAGTTTAGTCACGTACAAAATTTGACATAGACCTGAATGCCAGTTGAAAAATATAGATCACATTGAGAACAAAATAACCTGGTTTAGACCGTAGACGTGAATCGTGCATGGTTCTAATAATTGGTTGGTAATTTGATTCGAATAATTGTTATTCAAAGAGAATGTCCATTCGAATAATTGTCGCTATTGAAGAATTGTCTTCGAATTATTGATTTACAGACATCCAATAATATTACAGGTGCGCCGGTAACTTTAATTAAAATTAGCAGTTCATGCCATTAACAGGGCTGTAGCTCCCTGTATGATTTTGAGGAGGGGTGGGGCATCAAAATTTGGCAGCTCAAAACGATCGAATTTTGCAACTGAAAAGCCAGTGGATGGTGGGAGTGAGGGGGGCAGTCTCCTCGCAAAATTTTTCAGTACTTTCACAGTCCAAATCCAAGTTGAGGACCTATTGAAATAAATAAAAGCATTACTTATTATCCAATAGCAATTTATTACCACTTTCTCCTTGTCTGTCTTTCACGAAATAAAAATAAGTCAATCATTATTTTAGCGATTACTGTAGCTGATTAACTTTAAAGGGGGTTTTAACTAATCGAGAGCAGCCATTTTCAAATGTTGCTAGTAAAATGTTTAAAGGAAGCTTTCATTTTCATTATGGAATCGGAGGTAAAAAATGACAAGGACATTTTAGGGAGTTTTGACGCCCTCTACCGGAAGAATGGTTAAATGAGCACAATTAGAAAACCGAGGGCACTTTGCAGTGACCGACTCACTTTCATGTCCGAGACCTTCAAATTACCAGCCGCGGTAAACAAATGGTATTTAAACAAATTTAAATACCTGAATCTTTTGAGCCACCATTCAAAAACTTCGGACCGGTTTCGAGTTATTTGACCCTCATCAGCGAAGTGCATTTGAATGGTGACTCGAGAGATTCAGCTTCAACGTCTTTATTGCAAAACGGCGATGACTAAGAAGTGACAGAGAGTTTTGACGCCCTCTACCGGAAGAATGGTCAAATGAGCACAAGAAATGAGGGTCAAATAACCCGAAACCTGTCCGAAGTTTTTGAACTTTGGCTCGAAAGATTCAGGTATTTGAATTTGTTTAAATATACCATTCGTTTACCGCGGCTAGCATTTTGAAGGTCCTGGGCTTGAAAGTGAGTCGGTCACTGCAAAGTCTCCTCGTTTTTTTCTACTCATTTGACGATTCTTCCGGTAGAGGGCGCCAAAACTCTCTATCACTTCTTAAACATCGCCGTCTTGTAGTAAAGATTTTGAAGCTGAATCTCTCAAGCCACCATCCAAATGCACTTCGCTGATGAGGGTCAAATAACCCTAAACCGGTCCGAAGTTTTTGAATGGTGGCTCGAAAGGTTCAGGTATTTAACTTTGTTTAAATTTTTTCTATTGTTTAATAGTTATTTGTATACCAAGGCTTGAAAGAAGATATTTGCAGACCGCAACCAGAATTCAAAATTCGCGAAACAGAGGTATACTTACTTACACAACACCAATGTGCTACAAACATAAATATTCATCAATATATGTTGGTGTTCCAACCAGAAATTATTCGGTATTTTAAAATTGGGGCTCCATTTCCTCAAAAGAGAGTTCTCCTAACAGCTAGATACCTACCTATTATTCTTTGTTGCAAGTGGGAGCTGGGGAGGGCCGCGAGAGACAGGAAAAACTTCTTTCAGTGCGAATTTGTGCGATTTCTCGTTTTTTTCTATATAATTTCCCAATTTTATAGCAGACGTTTTGAAGCTAGGAAAATGTCATTTTAATTGGAGGCAATGCCTTAACAGCAGCCTGCAAAGTAAACTGACTTCTAAAGCTGCCTTTTCTTGCCGGACGTACAAAAGGGTCATTTTTGTCATTTGAAGGGTCGCTGAAACTTAATCAACTGCAGTGCAAAGGGCAGATAGTGTTCTAGCCAATTAGCACCACCCAAAATTTGCCCAACAGCCAAAACCTTTGGGGGGGTGGGTACCCCCGAATCCCCGTTGAGCTACGGCCCTGGTCCTTTACAAATCGTGGAAGGGTTGAAATCCCTGGCTGTCTCTTGTTTTAGATAGTGGTACCTAAACTAAGTGCGCGATTCCACTAAATGCACAATTAGAGCAAAATATGAAAAGCCCGTTAGCGGACCTTTACGTTATGTTGAATCCATCACTGAGCAACCTATTAAAAATCCCCTGCCTGGTAGAGATTGAGCACAGCCATTTTTCGATGAGATCCTCGATCTGCTATTGATTTTCCGTGTGTTAAAGGAACAAGTAGCGGAAAGAGTGATAATAGAAAATTCGTCTATTTGAAGATTCCTTGTCCTGTCTTACGAGAAAAGTAGAAGCGAAGCGACTTTTCTTATTTCGTCAAGGCTGAGATAAGGAAGTGTTTCCCTACGGTTATATCTCGGGAAGAGATAGCCGCGCGTCTCTAAAGGGTCTTTGCATACATCGTTCTATCCCATTTGGCCCTCTAAACTCAATAGAGGTGTGTGCCGTCATGTAAATTTCATTAGAAATATCACCAGAAACAGAGGCATGACGTAAACATAATTCTATTCAATTTCATTACTTAATGCATAGTAAATTATGCAAACGTTGGGGTGACGCGAGAATTATTAAAACTGGGTCCCGATATCGGAGTTTATGCCGCGCATATCTCTACGGTGGCGGACAATTTGGGGGTTGGGGGTGGGCATCTATACGTTGTGACATTACCCCATGGAGCGGGGGAGGATTATCATTGACATTTCAGGAGGTTCTTAGACTGTGACTGTGAAACATACATGACTCCTCAAGGCCACCCACCCCTTCGCTTAAAATCCAGCCAGTTTTGAAATAATTGGTCTTGTTTAGGGACAGATGGGAGTTTGATGATTTGTGTGCGATTCTGTGTGTACCGAAACCATCAATTCTATATTGATAGCCGTTCAGTTATGACAGTCGCATTCGTGTCCGTGAATACATCTAGTTATGCATTCATAGACGTTAACAAAGCGAGAATCTCATATATTAAGGGTCCCACAGCAAATAAGGGGAATTTTGCATATTACGCCATCCGGACAGATCCGCAACAATGTGCATCCGGGCTCCCTTTTTTGCATAGTTTTTTTCTAACCCTTTCCCACCCCATAATAATATATGCGCGTCACCCCAAGTCTGTCTTCAGGGTGTTTTTCATTGTGTTCAGGTAACCCTTCACCCCAGAATATGACACCATTCTATTATTTCCATGCACAAAAAAAATGGAGCAAACGAACTGTGTCAAGATTCTTCGGATGCTGCGACCCTGACCTTTTTGCATCAATTATCGGAAATTTTATACTTGCGACCGTTACACGACGACTGTTATCCTCGCTATAAATAATTAAATCAGCGATGTCGGATGATCGATAATGGAAAAAGTTTGGACCACATCGTTATGAAACACAATAAAGCCGCAAATGATGGCAGTGACTGTGTGCCAGGGAGAATAATCCATCTTATGCCTCAATGGGATGAGTATTTAATCCCGTCATTGTGTATTCTGTTCGGTAGCGAAAAAGCATTGAGAGTTCTACAAACTTCACTGCTATTTGCTATCTACCTGCAGAATATTATAAACTCACTATCGGATATTGAAAAGCTAACACTGAGGTGTCTCTTCACAATATACACAAACTTCAAACTTGACTTATAGAAAGCAAACATGAGATTATCCAACACCTAGTTTCCATAATAATTATGTTTACACGTTTGATATTTGGGGCACGTTTAGGCTCCAATATTGATACAGTAGGTATACTTCGCTTTCGTCTTAGAGCAAGAAGTTTTGTTGACAATTTATATAATTTTATATTATATTGTTTTATTAGGAGTAAAACCTGGAGTAAAACGGGCGAAATCACAAAAGTGCGTTTTACTCCGAATAAAACATGCTATTTTCTTTCGAACGTGGAAACAATGAAGAAAAAAGAATTTAAATTATTTGAAAGAAAAATTGTCATTTAGTTTGACGATTTTATTAAAAATCTTACCATTTGAAGTTTGCGAAATGACAAATAATACCCAAAAATGTCGGGTTTTGGATTACAATTTTGGTGTGTATAACGTTGAAAGTTGTGCAAGAAGCAAAATACTGCTATTGAGAATTTAAAAGGTAAAAAGGTAAATTAAACCCGTACGTAGGAAAACGATTTATTTCATAGTTTTCAACTTTCAATTTTTAGCTGGTCGACGGAGCACGAAAATTTTTATCTCCGCCCGTCAGCGGATCGCAATAGGATATTTCAGACCAAGGTAAGAAAGTGCTCTCTTGTAGACCGCGAGCAAAGTTTATAAAACGAGACTATAACTGCGCAAGCGCAAGGTCTGCAAGAACACTTTTTTATCAAGGTATGAATACTGTTTTTTCCCCAGCCAACCCCATTACGTCATAATTGAACACTTTCAAAATAGTTACAAATCATTAAAAATAAAAATTTTGATAACTCTGTTTGTTTTAAAACTGTCATTTTTGAAAATTTTCAATAAATATTCACTCGTCATTACAGTTTTAGCATAAAAATCATACTCATTAAATTTACTTTTCCTACCTAGGGGAAAATAACGCATACTTTGCTACCTCAAATGAGGTGAGCAACGCCCACTTTTTTAGTCGACTAGACTGAGAAAAAAAATCTCTTTACGCCCGGCTATACTTCTGTTACTGACAACGGCCGGTATGAATAAACAGAAACAAAGCTTTTGCTTATAGTTCTATCCTTTTTTCGTGCACGGAAAAACTTATATTTGCATTCTTTATTAATATACAAGTATGAGCATCTTTTATAGTATATTATTCAATGGCTGGTATGAATAAAGTGTTAGAAGATGCTCTTATCTTACCTTGGTCAATAATATACTATTATTGCTCCTGAGGATGCAATAATCATTAGACACGAATAGAATACTATGTTTTAAAGCGAAAAAATCTCTTGCCCATTGTATTAGTATAATGAGTCCATTCTGCAACCCCCGTGGATAAACACTTTAAAACTTGATGTTTTATTAATGCATCTTGTAACACTTTATTCATTCTTCTACATACTTCTACATACTTCTACATCATACCTACGAATGGTTGAAAAATGTTATGTTTCTATGACGTTCAATGAAAATAGTTATTTACGTAAAGAGTATGGAAAGTGATCTTTCCTGGACGAATAAGAAAGCCTGCGAGTCCAGGAAAGACACTTTACATGTGAGTTATGTATTAAATTTTTTAGGTGCTCGCAACATATTTTCTGTGTGAAATTAAATATTTTAATTCAAATTATCTACACTGAAAAATGTGAGGAGCCTAGTAAAAATGAACACGATAACAAAATCCATAATATTCCGGTGAAATTTCACTTTCTAGAATATTTCGGTGAAATTTCACTTTCCCGGACTTCGACTTTCCCGGACTAGTCCGGGAAAGTTGATTTTTCGGTCCCAAAATTGACCGGGAAAACTAATTTTTCACTTTCCCGGACTAGTCCGGGAAAAGCCACTTTCCGGTCCTAAAATTGACCGGAAAGGTTAACTTTCCGGTCGAGCGCCTAAAAAAGTTTTCTTTCTTGACATGCAATTATCATCCGAATGCTTACTTTTCCAGGACTGCGTCATTTGCTATGCAACACGCACTAGCTGTACAGGAATAACGCTTTTTCCGGCCTAGGCCGGAAAAATATTCCTGTACTTCTCTTAAATACTTCAAAATTTCATTATTTCTGTCTAGCTGCGCGATCGACGAAAAAGTAGTATATGCAACATGAAGGAAAATATACCGGGTGGACCAACACTATTGCCCACCTCAATAATTGCCCTTTACCTTGAAGCTAGAGTTTTGATTTTTTTACATGGTGTATGGGTACTAAAAACCCTTCAGAGGACGTAAAAATTTTTTTGATTGGCCCAAAAATGTGACGTCACGAAATTTTCAATGGGGCTATTTTCATGAAATAAATAATTTTTGCCCACAGGTTGGTTATTTAGGGCCTTAGGATCACGCTAAACTGATTATTTAATTTTTTGGACATCAGGTTACCAAACTGCAGAAGCTAAAAATCACGTCAATTTTTCTCACAAGTCGCCCATGAAACAACACCTAATCATTGCGAGGTATGTCCTTTATCGATCGGCGGATATTCAGAAATGTCAGTGTCAGCTTGTCATGTCGGCAGGGTCATCAAACCACATTATTCTTAATTTTCGAATTCATTCAATTAATCAATTAATTTTCCCGGAAAATTATTCAAAACCAGCACCAAGTACGTTTACCCATTACCCATTTGAAGGGCCTTCTGATTTGGTAAGTTTTTGGAATTTCGGCCGATTTATTTAATTGTAAAATTGAAAATTTTAGGTGACGAAGATGATATGTGTGAACCCAAAACCTAGTAGCTGGTAGCATTGTTGGTGGTATCTACTCTGCAGAAGGTCCATTAGATAATAAAGAAGCTTACTTTCAAGTGTGGAAGATTGGTCCACTGAAATTGTTGATAAAATTGAGACTGTTCCTGTTACGTTGTTAGATTTGACTCCTGATAATAAAAGCTATTCAAAGTATTTTGTAACTTAAGTAAATTGTTGAAATTCATGATGTGACAGTGCTCTGGATTTACTTAATTTCATAACGATGGGTAAGTATTAACCTACCTCCAGAAATATCAAAAATTAAGACCACACAGACAGATTTTTTAACAATTTTTATTATTTTATTAATCAATTTAATCAGACAACTTGCAGCTTTGCTGTGTTTACGGACAAAGCGTCACTAATTTGGCACTGTTCATAGGTGGTACACTTGCACTGAGAAGAATAGTCCTGGTTTGTCGATTAAGTAGCTGACACTCTCCGTGATAACATTTTTGAGAATCAATTATTATGTTGCAAACAGGCTGTCTGATGAGGCTTGCAGAGAACCTACCAACAGGCCAGACACTGCCATTATTAGATTTTGGGTTCACAAAAGGGCCCCATCGTTTTATTAAACATTTTTGGTCTCCATCTAAAATTTTCAATTTTACAATTAAATAAATCGACCTAAATTCCAAAAACTTACCAAATCAGAAAGCGTACAATGGGTAAACGTACTTGGTGCTGGTTGTAAATTACATTTGGAAAAATTTCACCAAAACGAGGTTATGTGCGTTATGTGTCATTTTATCGATATGGAATTACGCACGCGCTTGTCTCACACAAACCCTATGCTTCAGGGGTTTTGTTTGAATAATTTTCCGGGAAAATTAATTGATTAATTGAATGAATTCGAAAATTAAGAATAATGTGGTTTGATTACCCTGCCGACATGACAAGCTGACACTGACATTTCTGAATATCCGCCGTTCGATAAAGGACATACCTCGCAATGATTAGGTGTTGTTTCAAGGGCGACTTGTGAGAAAAATTGACGTGATTTTTAGCTTCTGCAGTTTGGTAACCTGATGTCCAAAAAATTAAATAATCAGTTTAGCGTGATCCTGAGGCCCTAAATAACCAACCTGTGGGCAAAAATTATTTATTTCATGAAAATAGCCCCATTGAAAATTTCGTGACGTCACATTTTTGGGCCAATCAAAAAAATTTTTACGTCCTCTGAAGGGTTTTTAGTACCCATACACCCTGTAAAAAAATCAAAACTCTAGCTTCAAGGTAAAGGGCAATTATTGAGGTGGGCAATAGTGTTGGTCCACCCGGTATATTCCGGGCCCGGGACTCTGATGGTCCGGAATATAATATTTTTCCTACTAGTTAACACAATATACTATTTTCGCCTATTGTTATTAAAGGTTCATTTTTACTGACACTTTTGCGACAGTAAAGTGACTACCGTGATTACTAATTGATGTTTATATAGTAACCTCTCAACAATCGCATTAAAGCACGATGGAGAAACGTCAAAAATTATTGAAAATAATCACTTTTTTCTAATACTAACATCTCATATTGTTTCTATGGTGCATTTGAATCAGCTTCTTATGTTTGCTATAAAACTCGCCATTCTATAAAAAAGCACGTCGCCCATAATGATAACGTGTTCGAAGGCTAATGAATCAAAAAAATTTGATATTTACCACTTCAATTGACAAGAAAATTCAAAAGAAACTTTAAAAGGTCGTGTGAATATGGTTAGTATTAGAAAAAATCATGAAGACAACACATGTTTTATATAGTTTAAAAATTTCGACGTCACTCAAATATAAATTACGGCCTCGATTTTTAAATTACCTATAAAGCACTTGTCTTAATAGCTATAAATGTTAATTGAAGATTGAAGACCTTAATTTCAAAAGGGTCTAAGTGCCAAAAACGCTCCGTATGAACTATGGAGAACATCATGAATGAATTTTAAAATGATGAAATAACATAATTTCTGGTCTACTAATACACAAACGTGCCATTGCAAAGAGAAATTGAACAAAAAATTCGCCACATTTAAAAAAACAAACATTTTTAAAAAATCGGAAAAATTACTTCATAAAGTGACCATAGGCGTTTCAATGTATTAGACTCATGTAAATGACGTCAACACCGATTTTATTAAATTATTTTCTCAACAGTGAAGAAAATCGCGCGGAAAGTCATGAATTAAACCCTAGATATTTTGGTGTCCTCTTTGGTTATTAGCAATAAAAAAAATCATTCATGTTCCCCATCTAGATATCAGAATACATGACATAACTTTTTCAAATAAAAATTTCATACGTGTAAAGGGCACTTACAACTTTTTGAAGTTAAAAAAACAGTAGATTTAGTGCCTTGGCAATTATGAAATATGAGATTGCTGCCGCGGCAGTAAATCTATCATATTTTTGCCTCGTTAAAAAATAACTATTTCTATACTGTCCCTTCTATTTGAATGCTGCTGAATTTTCGGCTATAGGTACTTATTTTTAAAATGCTATTCTACTATCATTTCCCACGTTACCGTTCGTGAAATCTCGAAATGACAAAACCATTAATCGTACTCGTTCGAAGAGGGTGGGAAATTTAAAAAGGTCAACTTTAAATTTAGATTTATGGACTAACTCCTGCGTTATCTAGAGATCTACCTAAAACTTGAAAACTGAAAATTTTCATCAAATTAATTACTAAAGTAGAAAAAATAATTGTATCCTGGTAAATCCCTGTAAGCTATTGAGAAAACAAGCATACCGTATTTTAGGCAATCTAATCTACAGTATTCCTACTTCAAAATGATTACTGGTTAGCAGGAAATCACAGAACTCGTAAAACATTTAAAAGCAGATGTATACCTCACAAAAGCCATTGTGCCAACATAATCGGTGATGTGAGAAGAGTTTTTGTGAAAAATTCAAATCAAACGACTCTGTTGAGAAGTTTAATGCGAACATATGTAGAGAATATGCAATAAAGTTGTCATCTACGAAGAACAGGGAAACAAAGTATCAAATAAAGTTGTTGACGCGTTTCATGTGCTCCGATATTTCCATACATATCTGTCGAGAAATTATATTTGCGTTTAAATCGAATAGAGTTCGTGTGCATGAACCGACTGACGTACACACGTCTCAATCCATCCAAAATCAAGTCAGCTCTATATTCGATTAAGTCCCAAATAGCAAGGATTTATGACAGTGGCGGAACTACAAATTTCGAACTCAAAATGTGATAGGTAGGTATAGTAGGTTTCTTTGACAATCGGGACAGTTTTTGATGATAAGATAGCGTCCTTGTTAATTCGACCACAAGTTAAAGATTCTTGAGGGGGGTAGATCCTTTGGTAGTGATTTTAAGCTCATTGAGCAGGGTAGGTCTTTGGTAGTCATTTTAAAGAAAAATGTTACTATATTACTGTTTGTCATGGGTATTTTGACTAGGTGATTCTGATAAAAATTGGGAAAATTTGACTAGAAAATCTTAAGCAAGGGCACGTTTTTGCGTTTTATGAACCGCTAACTAGGATTTTGTTATCATTATTTTGTAAAATGTCCATACAGAAAAAAAAATTGGCAATCTCGGAGACGGTAGAAACTTCTACTTTTTCACAGGATTTGTAAATGTAGCATTTAACTTTATTCAGCCAAGGTTGGGCGTGCGGAGCGGTTGGATGGCTGATGCACCCCGGTCCCCGCGCTCATTTACTAAAATCTAAAATACAAATGTTTTTCACTCCTAAAATGGACATTTTTCGAAAAAATGGCACTAAGGTTTTCGATCCGGCAATGCAACAGCTATCGAGTTCGATAATGATAATATGATCTTTTCTAAGAAAAACTCAAAAAGGGCCTTTCTGTCCCTAAAATGGAAATTTTCTAAAAAATTGCACTAAGGTTTTTGATGAGCCAATATAACAGCTGTCGAATCCGATAGTAAGAATATTTTTTTTTGTAAAATAAATTGAAACAAGGGCCCCTTTGCCACTAAAATGACATTTTTCGAAAAAATGGCACTAAGGTTTTCGGCTTGAAAAAAAATCAGCTATCAAATCCGGTAATAAGAATATACAGTTATGCATAGGTTTTTTTTTCACGGCACCATTTTTTGGTCAAAAGGGCACAAGTAGGAATACATTTTTAGAAGCAGAATTCGAAGAGCATTCATATGGTAACGCGAAAAATGGTGGTTTGCATTGAAATTTTTAAAGTTGATGTGCCAAAAAGGCACTTTCCGTGAACCGATGTGGCCCAGATTCTAATCAGCACCACTGAATATGTGTGCCAAATTTCATCTCCATACGTTCAGTAGTTTGAGCTGCAGCGTGATCACAGACAGACACACAGACACACAGACAGACAGACATTTTTCAAAAACTACTTTTTCGGATTCCCAGGACCCTGAAACGTAAAGATTTGATGTTCTTGGCGATTCGATTTTTCGATCGATTTTATTAACTTGCTTCGCTAAGCGTAGAAGTTAAAAATTTAACAATTAGTAAAGAATCTGTCGCCCTATATGTATAAGTACTGACAGATTTACAAGAATATCGCGAAATTCGCTTAAAATAATTTGCTTTCACTCCAAACGTCAATTTGTTAATTAGAGTCTATTCTGTAATGTACGGGTTAAAATTTTTAGCGTGCCGTTAAATGGGTAATCTGCGAACTGTGATTGGTTTTGTATTTTCGCTGTTATGGTAACGTCAAAGCAAAAATGTTAAAACAGTATATTTTTAGTGCCTCTTACTAGAGATGCCTCTAATTAATCGACTTTTAACCACCTCAAATACGATTTAACGGTAGTGCTACCAAGGAAACAAAAAAATAGAGCAATGATGCTGTCGCGATTTATCAGAAAACATTAAAATAACAGAATATACCCTATTGTATGTTGAATTTTCTAAAAACTGTCAACGTAAGTTCAACTGGTAAGTAGGTATACATATGCTTTTGCAGAATTACGACGAAAATTATTATTGTGCTTAATAATAACAAGATGAAGTTTATTGTCAAATGTGATAACACCTAATAATACAGGGCGAGTGTAAACTCCGGAATAAGATTCCTTAAATTTTTGCCCTCGATTTCTGGCAAGAATCCTCGGACAGGTCAATTTTATTTTTGTAATGCGGATTTGATGGAGGGGGCAGTTATTTTTTCCTACTTCCGGTTTAACCGAAAATGGCCTTAACTTTCTTTTCTCAAATGAAATAATCACAATTTTTTCTCAACGGATTCAATGGAATCTACGATTTTTTCTGAGTTGGAAACATGTATCATACTATTCATACTTTACCGGAAGTACAGAAGTACAGTCACGGCCACCCCAGATTTTCAAAAATATCGAAGAAATCGGTCAAAAACAATTTCGTTTCCTTTTATTTGTCTTTGTTTTTTCAATTTATTTCAATTTTCACAATCTGCCAAAATAGCAAAAAGAATTTTTTTTAAATGTAATCGCGCAGTTGAATTTGCATCAAAAAAATAAGGTTGACGTGTACTTGCGATTTACAAAAATCTTGATTTTTGTCCGATTTCTTGGATGTTTTTGAAAATCTGGGTAGTGGAGCGAATTCGGCTTGGAAATCGTTCAAAAAAATTTTTGGAGGTAGAACCAGGTGAAACGCATATGAGTCGATAGAGAATGTTTTTGTGCATTTGAAATGGACTTTTACGACATTTTCCTATGGTCCAGATTTTTGGAAATGACGAAAAACCAAGAAAATGTGAATTAATTGGAAACCATGTTTTTAAATACATAACTTGACGTATCTTTGAAACTATTTAAGGTAGCCACATGACTCTTTTTTCGTTTGAAAGAGAAAACCACAGCGCCGCTAAAGGTCCAAGCATAATGGCGAAAAAGTCCAAAAGGGCCTACGATAATCTGCTCAGAAGAGAACGCACGGATTTTCATGCATTGAAATTTTTGACATGCGAGTGAGGTTACCAGTTTTTTTGAATTCCGCAAAACTGCCGACTACAAAGTAAAGAGAAAAGAGTGAAAAAGTTTTTAGTAAAAGAAGCAACTCGCTATTGGCAATCGTTTAGGCGCTATGAATTTTTCTTTGCGGAGATTTTTTCAGGGACGGCGCGGTGGCGCGCGATTGCCTTGCTGAAGCAGTGGCAGCATCGGATTACGATATATCGCGGCCGGCTTGAATAAACATATTACGGAAAATGAAATATTTATAGAGCCATTATGAAATAGTATTTATTAAATTGGTGCTTCCAGCTTCCTCTGAAATGCCGGCTTCTACAAAGAATACAATTTTTGCAGGGACATTCTGTGCCACAGTTTAAGTAAGACATTATATGACGGGGTATGGTATATTAAATGCCGAATAAAATACAATATTTTATTTTCAAACGAAAAAAGATCAAATTTTCTAAGTACTAACGTTTCTTGCGCCTCACTTTGGCACTTTGCAGTGCTGCAAATAAACTTAAAATAAGCTTAAATTCTGGAGGAGTTGGGTTATTTACCAGCAACTGAAATATTATTATGGATCTTCTCTCCACAACGCATTTCAATTTCATCAAAATTTATATCTCCTCAAAATCAGGGATTAAAAATGTTGACTCCCTCAAAATAGGTATTATAAATTTTTACTCCCAGATTTTGGTAGCGGGGGATTAAAATCAAATTTTAGCATACGAAAATCAGGCACTTGTTAAAATCATTTTAAATGTATATCAATGCATTGAGTTGTGCTAACAATTTACACACACCAATCACCCACTTTACGACATGGTTGAACGCATTATCTAACTTATAGGTATCAAGGTATCTTTCTGTGGAAGATAGTTCTAGATCTGGCCAACTCGTTTGAGTTATATGGCAATGCTGACATGCATAGTTGAAACGAAAGATCATTTAATGTTGCGATGTTTGGGTTTTGATAAAAAATAAGGGAAATATTAAGGACCTCACAAATCTTCCCTATGCGTTGCCCAAAGATGCCAAGATGCCAATCAACACACTTTTTCTGTACAAAAATAAAAGCCCAAATAAAACAAATGGAACTTTACCTTCAACTGTCCTCCAATGCAATGTTTCAACGTGAATATCAAATCACGTATCAAATGAAGATCTGGTACCTACCTACTCAAGCCATCTTCCGACTTTTGAAACAGAGAGAGTCCAGGTAAATATTTATTGCTCCGAAAATAATTGCAGAAATAATAAAATGTGTCTGAAGGAAGGCCTCAACACAGCCCAATGAACATTAGTGGCGACTCGAAGTCACAGGTTGTTTTATAGACTGTTTATAGTGGTTCCCGGGATATATAATCTAGTAACATCAGTTTATAAAATTACTAATTGGTATCAGAAGTCTATAACAGTTTTAAAAGATCACTAAAAGTAACAATTACCTCTGGATTTATAACTTGGTTGCCGAAACATCATTGCCACCGTCTTATAAAACCTCAAGTTTCCGCAGCTAAATGGTATATAAGAAAAATTTATAAAGGTTACCGTTCCTTTTTTATATAACCGAAAGTAACCTGTTTTTATAACTGTCTTGATAGTTACTCTAATAAATTGCGAAAACTGGAAGTTATGGATGACACCACTATATAACACGGTGACAAATAGTCACCATCAAGTATTACATTTTAGGTATGTATAAGTTTGCAATACAACCCTTATATAACATTTAGTTCCTTTAGCAAACAATATCCACCATTTTATTTTATTTTCCTTCATGTCATATGCACATCATACAGTAGAGTTTCCAACGTACAAAATGAGTGCAGTGAAGAAAAGTTGGAAAAAAGTTAAAAGTTCAATTTTCACCTTACATAAATTTGAGGTTATGAGTAAACGTCGGTTGACTGATCAAGAACAGAAGTTTTATAAGATCACTAAAGGACTACAATCAGTAACGGAACATAACTTAAGGATTCCCCGATTCTCCCATCACTTCGAAGCCCCGATGGTACCATTAGTAATTTTATACCCCCAGAAGATATATAAGGACACCATTTTTTGCCTTTTATGGATACGTACCCTTACTTTAAGTTACATATATTACATTTCCATTTGTTTTATAACCGTACTCAAAGTAATCGTTGGTATATTAAGGTTGTCTAAAGTTTATAATGGTCCTGATGGTTTTATCGAGCGGCTGCCATGTTTCATTTGACTCCAGGTTGATTCAGAAATATAATAGGGGAGATCGGGGCATCATGGCCAAAAGCTAATAGCGAATAAAACTCTCTAGATTTCTAATAACACATTTTTAGTCAACATATCAACAAATTTTTAATCCAATTTTCCAAAGATTTCCGCGAACTTTAATTTTTAATTACCGGTACCTAATTAAAATACAGTACTTCTATTTTTGTCTCATGAAAACGGTTCATTTACATTTTCAAACTGTTTTGAAAAATTAATAGCATTTTTCAAGAGCTTTAATTTTATTTTTGATATTTTTTACACCCGGCTTATTTTTACATTTCTGGAATCTAGGTGCCCTGAATATCGTAGTGTCATTTTATTGAGTTTTTTCTTTTTTTTGGGAAACTTGTTTGTTGGTGGACAAAAATGCCAAGTTGGTGGTCTCATTGTAATTTGTAAGAAGAAAAAATTATCCGTTTTCATGGACTAGATGTAAGCGGCATAGTGCCGTTTTAAAAGAAATAAGTATCAAAAAACGTTTTTCAATATTTTGAAGCACCCCAAATATATGGTTTAAATAAGCCCGGCCCAAACCCAATTTTTTAAATTTTATAACAAAAGTGACTCCCATAAAAGACTCCCATAAATGCCTGTCACAGCACTCTAAGTCCACTCCCAAATTTCTCCAAAGACAAGAAAGAACTCACCAAAATGGTACTACAATACTTAGAATGACCCTTAGATTCCAAAAATGTAAAAATATACCGGGTGTTCCATTTACAAATTGAAAATTATAGCAATTTCCGTCGAAACCGGTAGTGATAGAAAGTTGAAATGTATGTTAAAAAATGGTTTCCGGTGGGAATATTTACTGATGAGGAATTTTTCATATTTCTATCTTAGATAATAGAAAAGTTATTGGAGCGTATATGGTCTCGTTGTCACCCGGTATGTTATATTCTATATGTACTAATAAAATATAATCATGGTTTCAAAAAATGACAGCGATAGAATTAATTGTTTAGACGAGGCATGATGTAGAATAAACACCGACGAGTTGGCGGGGCGTGCTGCACGACCCTTTTTTTAACATCAGAATTAAACAATATAATTAATATAATATTAACCGTATAAGTAGAGGACGCATATTCACGAAAGTAGATTATTTAACATTGAATAAACCATCAACATAAAATATTTAGATAGGTACTTACATGATCTAACATAACTTATTTACATATCAGCCTATGCTTCTTAATTATTTCACATGTTATAATAATAGCTAATTATATACATATTAGTCATATTTTCTTTCTAACTTCACATAATTAATATTAATAACTACAAAAATAACGCGGTGATCACTATAGCCCACGCTCCCCTACCTAATTATTTTCAACAGTAGTAAGGCCTGAAATTCTCTCAATTTCAATGGCGCATGAAATTTCAGAAGGCAAATCAGCAAATTACACGGTAACATAGAATGCGCCATAATTTTTTACCGCTAGATTCTCGTTTATTTCGTTTTTAATGCGTGAAAAAATGGTGAAAAATAATAACTTGTAGTGTCAAGTGTCGCTCATAGATCTGGTTGCTAAAACGAACAAACACCATTAATCTTCCGTAAATCAGACAGAGAAACTAGACAATAAAATAATTATAGGTGATGGGGTGATCAGAAGAGAAAGAGAGAAAACCAGAAAGCAAAGGCAACAGAAACGTTTCAGTTACCGGTATAAATTATGTTTTATAACGGTGACCAAGATATTGCGGGAACCCACTCTGGTAACCAATAACTTGAGCAGACTGGATATATAGCAGTTATATAAGGGTTGCGGACCATTCATTATAAATCTGTTTGTTTTATATGGTGACTAGTTTGTTGTCACCGTGACCCTTATATGATTCGCCACTTAAGCTCTTTAAGAGGTATATTGTGGTAGCAGAAATGTTTTGATCACCACCATCATGTGACCTTCAGTTTTATTAGCAGGTGATCGCAAAGTCGTGAGCACTTTTATAAACCAAAAAATGTTCATTGGGAGAATGTCCCTGTAAGAGTTGTTCCTAATAA
This sequence comes from Pycnomerus fuliginosus, assembly GCA_963924575.1. NCBI lineage: Eukaryota > Metazoa > Arthropoda > Insecta > Coleoptera > Zopheridae > Pycnomerus > Pycnomerus fuliginosus. Next base: position 20,876,507 of record OZ004622.1, read on the forward strand.
CTACCTACTTTCAATTTGAAGTGGTGTTTATAGAAGCCGACGGCGACGTTTCAGAGGAAGCCGAAGCACCAATTTAATAAAAATAATATTTCATAATGGTTCTATAATATTTCATTTTCCGTAACATGTTTATCTAAGCGCGGCCGCAATATATCGCAATCCGATGCTGCCACTGCTTCAGCAAGGCATTCGCGCGTCACCGGCGTCCGTGAAAAAATCGCCCGCAAAGAAAAATTCATATAGAGCCTAAACCATTGCCAATAGCGAGTTGCTTCTTTTACCAAAAACTTTTTCATTCTTTTATCTTTACTTTGTAGCCGGCACTTTTGTGGAATTACAAAAAACTGGCCACCTCACTCGCATGTCAAAAATTTCAATGCATGGAAATCCGCGCGTTGACTACTGAGCAGATTATCGTAGGCCCTTTTGAACTTTTTCGCCATTATGCTTGCACCGTTAGCGGCGTTGTGGTTTTCTCTTTCAAATAAAACAAAACTCATGTGGCTACCTTAAATAGTTTCAAAGATACGACGAGTTATGTATTGAAAAACACGGTTTTCAATTAATTCACATTTTCTTGGTTTTCCGTAATTTCCAAAAATCTGGACCACAGGAAAATGTCGTAAAGGTCCATTTCATATGCAGAAAAACATCCTCTATCGATTCATATGCGTCTCAGCTGGTTCTACCTCAAAAACTTTTTTTTCGAGAACGGAGCGACTTTCAGCCTCGAATTTACTCCACTAAGGGTGGTCATACATGTCTTTATCTCATAAAAATTCGTAGGTTCCGAATCCGTTGAGAAAAAAGTGTCATTCCATTTGAGAAAACAAAGTTAAGGCTATTTCCGGTTAAACCGAAAGTGTGAAAAAATAATTGGCCACACCACCAAATCCACATTAAACAAATAAAATTGACCAGTCCGAGGATTTTTGCCACAAATCAAGGGCAAAAATTTAAGGAATTTTATTCCATACTTTACACTCGTACTGTATGTTCAGAAACGGATTTTCCTAGGGACTGAGGTTTTCTGTTGTCCCGCAGCTGAGGTTGTCCGAAGTAATCCTGCTGATACATTATGAGGTTGTCTTGAGGATGTCTAAAGATATCAAACCTATCTTGCTTGAGGTAATGCTGAGGTTATCTTGCAGCTTGAGGTAATCCGCGACGTTATTTGGGTAAATTATCCAGAGGGTAAAAGTTCATCCAGGAAAATAGCTAGTACCTGGGTTATTTGAGGATATCTGAGGCTCATTGGAAGATATCTCAAGTTTTCTTGATGCCAAAAGTGGTTATAATTTGTCCCAAAATTGGACAGTGAGTGACTTTCTATAAGTTTTTGTCCAAAGATTTTTGATCAAATTAGTAAAATTGGACGGTACTATACTGACAATTAGTTGCCTTTATTTCTCACTGTTATGTTAATACGTTTAAAGATCTAAAATAGTCTTACTGTCAGATTGTTTTCTACTGTTCCTTCTACTTTCTTTAAATGTACTGATGTATTAAACTCCCCACAACCAAAATAAAAATTGGAGGTTACTGCAAACACTCCAAAATCCGAAATTGAGATAACACCAGATCTTTACGTTTGGAGATCCCATGCATGATCACAAAAAAGTGTTTTTTAACAAATGTCTATCTACGTTCGTATGAATGAACCGAGGCAGGTACAAAGGTCAGTGTGGGCCTTTATGGTGAGTCCAGTTAATTTTTTTGCCAATCCGCAAACGTCAAGTGCCTTTTTGGCCATATCAACAATGGAATTTGATTGAAGAGCTGCAAGTTTTCTTATCAGCGCGTGAAAGGGCTTAAAATTCTGTGTCCAGAAATGTATTCACACTTTTTGGTATAAAATCAAAAATCACAGTCGAAATTTGAAAAGAACATTAAATGAGACGCTACAATCGAAACTGCTGGATAGGCTCGACTCAAATTTGGTACGTAGAGATGTCATAACCTGCCAAAGAGCTGAATTAATTTTTGAAAGCTGATTTGTTTTTATCGGCACATGAAGGGTATTTAAATCCTGTTTCCAAAAATGCATTCAAACCTCGAGAATTTTGACAAAAAAAAAATTGAAAGGGTTGGAAACAACTCCACAAAACACTTTTAAAGGCTGATGGGATGGCTTGAAATTTATGAGGCGGAATTGGATTATTCAGCAAGTGTGGAGGTTCCAGCCGCTTCCGTAGCTGCCCAATTCTTTTTTATTATAAAAGTAGAAATCCATACTCGAAGTGGCTTAAATCTTTAAGAAACAAAATTTTTTATTGCTTTTTATTTAAAATTACTTTTTTTCTTATTTTCTCATTACGGCCAAAAGACGTAGCAGTTCCCCTAATCGGCCACCTAGGTCTTACATCTTTTTTCGTAATGGTAAGTAAGGTAGTTACGCCACTGATTCATGTAAAACTGACTTATTCCAATATCACGGAGTGAAAGCCTCAACTCGTTATAGATCCATACCGCAAACTGTCACAGGTAGTCGCATTTGAGACGGTCGGATAGTTCCTTTGGTCCAGGAAATGAATCCTATTACAGATATATCAAAGGGGAATTTTTGATGGGAAATATAATTAGGTTTTGGCATCGCCGGTCCGAAATATCTTGAGACCCATCATTTTCAATTTTCCTGCGTTGGTTGGGGAGAGGGGTCTACATGTTTTCCTCGCATAAAGTAAAATCAATCGGCGGGTCACGTGCAGCTAACGTTTTAGGTTTGTGATATTTTACTTTACTCTAGAGCGTCGGGGCTTCTTATTATTCAGAAGACGTTGGGTACAAGGGACCAACCAACTCCCTCACACCGCCGTTCTATGTAACTTCATCTGGCATTCGGCGTGTTGTATCGAATACCCACCCGGTAATCGCGCAGAATTATTAATTAAACCCTACTTCACCCTTCTTGAGAATTTATTTTCCCACTATCGATCCATACGCAAATCTTCGTGTGAAAAAATCCTACAGATTGAATATGCATTATGCTTACCTTACCTGTCGAATCTATTGAACGCTTTATTTATTCATCGCAAGGGTTGCATGTCACGGTTTTCAATCAATAACCGAATATCTCAACGGGTGACTAAATATAGACCAGAAATAGTTTGACAACAATCATTATCAGCTTCCATTTTGTTTCAGGATCAAGTTGACCATGCGAGGATTGCGAGGGGAGGAGAATTCGGCCATTATCCTTGCCTCCCCCAGGATTATTACAGTCTTATCTCTGGCATTAGATACAGTGTGTGCCTAAAACGTCCCCTGTGACCGTACGTGAAATTACTCACGATATGGCCCACCGTAAAGACGTGAATCACGTCCGGGAATATCGCGACCATAAAAAGTACATACATCAAGTTTTATAACCCCGGGAAATAACCAGAGGTGGGAGATAAGACCCTTTTAAAAATTGTGTATACTAAAACAGTAATAATTTCATATTTTATAATAAATTTACAAAAGTTACTGATGGTTAGAAATATGAAAATTTCCACCCGGAGCTGAATATTATTTTGCTGGCCGTTTAGCGTTCGAAACGTAGTAGGTAGAGGTAATTAACTTCTGCACGGTCTCTGATATCGCGCTTTTTTAACTACGGTTGGGCATTTTCATATCTCTAAGCTGTACCTACTTATTGTATAAGTACATGGATGAATATTTAAGAATCATGGTTTAAACGGCTCAGCAACAAGTACAAGTAGAGTGGAATGAACTTGCGAAACAAAAATTAATTGAGTTTGGGCCCGTGAAAGTAAAATTTCTAGGCTGTATTTTATATTACAAATATTTGTTTAAATCAAAGTTTGCTCGAGGATCCAGGTAACGGAAAATGACAATCTTATCAAGTTACGCTTCGTATTTTAAACGGAATCAATGGGTACAGTCGGGGACTTTGAAAATACCCATCCCACCGCAACAATTCGCTTGGTCGACTGCATCGCTGCAATTTGATTGATGTTTGGGTGACAGGTGGACAAACATTAAGCACATTGCAGCGATACAGTCGACCAAGTGAATCGTGGATCGCTATGGGGTGGGCCTTTTCATAGTCCCTGACAGTAAAAAACTTTTCGATGAGATAGATTTGTCGCAGTTACTTTTAAATGTGTAGTAACTATCATTAACTAACAGTCCTATAACACCCTGTAGGTACATACGTATAGGTAGGAACTCTCCATTCATTTTCTATTGAAGTGACAGAACGTCAAAATTTGAATTTTAGGTTGGTATGAGGAAATTTTGCAAGGAATTTTACTAACAGGTGAGTTGGTAGAAGCGATTTCAATGCAAAACGTGATAAAACGTGACAAATGTCAAAATTTTCCAATTGCCCAAAATGGCCTTTGTGTGCCTGCAGTTTTGAGTAAGGTACAAAGAAAATATTCACGAAAAAGCCTCAGGTACGTTTATCTGTGACACTGCCGCTATAACAGTAAAAATGAACCCAGAAGATTTGGGTTATGTAATGTTTTTGCTTTCTCGCTAAATTTCGAACAAATTGTCAAAAGTACACGCCCTTACAAATTAGGGTTGTACAGTTTCAGAGAAATGTTAGTTCTGCTATAGAAAATGAATGAAAATTGCGAGTTCCAGCCCTAGAACAAATAAAATCTTTGTCTTATCAATCTCAACGGTTGGATGTTTCTGAACAAACTGCGATGAAAGAAGGAGAGGACAATTCTATAAAAGTTATTATAACCATTGGCAAATACGAAAATGCAATAGAATGTGCTCCCATGTCCCAAGCACTTTAGAATGCTTACCGGGCCGCAATGGTACGAAAATGCCGATTTAGTTTTTGTCAGTTCAATAACCTCAAAATTGTAGTTTTTTCAATAAAGTCGAAGTCGTTTTGTTATTTATTATTTAATTTGGATTCTGTCATCAGATAAGAAATCATGTGTCTTACTCGGCGTATAAGTGTTTTCACAGCTTGGCACTTTGGTTTTAGGACAAAACTATTTCAATTTTTGCTTTTTTTTCTTCTATTAATTAATTTGTAAATTATGCCAAAAACTTGTATACCTAAGTAGTTAACTGGGGGGCTGATCACTCAAGAAAATTGTGTACAACTAATTCCAATCGGGAATTAATTCCAATAATTCCAGATTAATTCCATTAATTCCATTCTAATTCCATTAATTCCATTCTAATTCCACTAATTCCGATTTAGTTCCATTAATTCCAAACAATTCCATATTAATTCCAAATAATTACAACTAATTCCAACTAATTCCTTTAATTCCTTTTAAATGATATACTTATCAATTCCAAATAATTCCACTTAATTCCAACTAATTCCAGATAATTCCACCTAATTCCAACTAATTCCAGCTAATTCCAACTAATTCCATTAATTCCATTCTAATTCCATTAATTCCATTCTAATTCCATTCTAATTCCATCAATTCCATTCTAATTCCACTAATTCCGATTTAGTTCCATTAATTCCAAACAATAGGCTACTTGCACATTTCCTAATTTCGGTATATTTTATTGTAAATGCATCAATAAAGATACAAGGAATCGTCCGCGAACATCAGTTTTATTTAAAAAACGTTTGTTTATTTGTAAATAAATAAATAATTCAGAAACGCCGTTGTACGACTTGTGACGTCATAAATCGTACAGCCGATGCAATCTGACAACAGTTTATTTGAGGGTGACGTTTAATAATTAATTTGAAAAGTCAACCTTAACAGTTGGCGAAAAGAAGGGTCAAAAGTAACCTCTAACGTTGAAAAAGGCGGTAAGTAGAATGTTATTAGTTGCTTGGGTTGGCATCTTGTATCTTTGTACCCACTGGCAAAGAGTACTTGTGACTACTATAAAATATTTAAGATTTATGAATGAAAGACGTCGGGTCAGATTAGACAGCGACGTCACATGTAAGAAAATTGAGTTCGAATGGCTGTGAGGGTTTTTTGGCGCGAAGTTTGAAAATGCTACTTTTTCATTTTTTTTTGAGCTCCACTGACAAGATATTGGAACTTAAGGTATCTGGAAGGATTAAATATATCCCGAACTTTAATTTAACATCAAAAACAAAATTGATGCAAGATGCCTATTCCAACTAATTCCAGCTAATTCCAACTAATTCCAGCTAATTCCAACTAACTCCTTTAATTCCTTTTAAATGATGTACTCATCAATTCCAAATAATTCCTTATTAATTCCATATCAATTCCAAATAATTCCATAATAGTTCCAGTTAGTTCCAAATTATTCCAGCTAATTCCAACTAATTCCAACTAATTCCGGCTAATTCCAACTAATTCCATTAATTCCTTTTAAATTCCATCAATTCCAGAATAATTCCTTAATAATTCCATAATTCCGGAATTAATTCCAAGCCGGATGTACAACTAATTCCACTAGTGATCAGCCCCCCATAGGTAACCACTTTATTATGAAGGGGTGAATTGAGTCCTGACCAAGTTTTTTCGTTGTTTTCATTCTTTCGCTTCCTTTTTTTAAAATTTATAGATCGATTTATGATGGATAAGATTTTTAAATGGAAACATCCTGTATACGTTTACGTATGTTCATAACTTTTAACATTTTTCTCATAAATAATAATAGTAAATTATTCCTGTCCTGCTACCCCCCAAAATCATTTCATTCATGTCAGGGAATTCTATGAAAATAAGATTTACAACTGGAGACATTTAACAACAAGCCTAGAATTATTTGAAATCAATTCTTATGGTTTTGGGGCAATAACTCGTTATTTTCAAATACAACCATACTGGCCAGACTAAATAGCAAATTTTCTTGTGGTTGTATTGATTCACCAGATTAGGGTTTTAGTTCGTAATTAATATGATAATGGGAAAAGAGGATACTTACAACAATTAAAACTAAAAAATCTAAAGTTCATAAAAATGGTCAAAATGTGGTGTTAAATTCAGAATTTTAATTCGATTTCAAAAATATAAACAGAAATTACAAAAATTATTTAATTAAATTGGCGCAGATAATAAACAATGGCACTTGTCACCTACTCCGAGCCCACAAAATTTTATTTCAAATCAATTCATAGTTTTAAATCAAAGCTATGTGAAAAAATGGCAGCAGAGAAGCGGCTGGAACCTCCCCATCGCGTGGATCTTTGTATTCTGTGTAGATAGTAGTCAATTCAACAGATTTTTTTTTATCCTTATCGTCTGACGTCAGTGACTAATTTCGCAATTTTCTGACAAATACCGACATCACCTCGTACATCACCCATCACATTTGACAATATGTTCCTTTTAAGGTTAATCTTTTGCCACCTTTTTGACAATAACTGCCACTTTATGTCATCCACTGTCAGCCTGCTCCCTTTTAATGAGAAAGAATTTTTTCTGTATTTTCCACTGAAATGGCAGAAACTGTGAGTACATTTTTAGAACCAGAATTTGATCGTCTTTCTAATGGCGACATAAAAAAGAGGCCTTGTATTTAAAATTTTAAGTTGATATGCTTAAATGGCAGTTCGCGTGGGCCAATTGCTCCCAAAAGCCTTTCAGGTCTTCAACGGGTCACCTAATCTCCATGTACCAAATTTCAGCCAAATCGATTCAGTAATTTGGGCTATAATGTATTTTTACTGTTATTATAAAATTTCGATTTTTTGAACCAAACAGCGCTAAATGCGAATTAATTTTGTCCTATTTAAAACCAGAATTTGAAGACCTTTCTGATGGTGACAATAAATCTTTCAAAAACCTGTTTTTAATGGTCAAATGAGAGAATAATTTTAAATTTGGAAATTGGTATGCCAAAACAGCACTTTCCGTGAGTCGATTGAATTCAAAATTTGTTCAGCTCTTCGACGTGTAATACAATCTCCATATGCAAAATTTTGGCCAAATCGGTTCAGGGGCTTGGGCTGTACCGCGATTTTAAAGTCCGATAAAAATCAATTTTTTTTTAATTTTTGGTCAAAAGGGCACTAAGAATGAATACATTTTTAGAAGCAGAATTTGAAGGTCTTTCTTATGGTGACGTGAAAAATGGGGGTTTGCATTTAAAATTTAAAAGTTGATGTGCCAAAATGGCATTTCCGGTTGCACGATTGGCTCCAAAAGCTTTTCAGATCTAAGTTGGGTTATGAGATGCCTACGTACCAAATTACAGCCAAATCGGCCCAGTAGTTTTGGCTGTGGCGTGTTTACAAACGTACGAACGTACGTACGTACGAACGTACGAACGTACGAACGTACGAACGTACGTACGAACGTACGTACGAACATACACACAGACACATTTTAAAAACCACTTTTCTGGGTTCCTGAGACCCCAAAACGTGGAGATCTGGTGCTATCTCAAATTCGAAAATTTTAGTGATTGCAGTAACCTCCCATTTTTTTAAAATTGTGATGGGGTTGGGGAGGTTAATAAGCATTATTTGATGTATTCCTTCACTTATTTTGAGAACATAGGTATTATATTATTAACGTACTGTGCCACAAATGCCACAAGTGCCAATTACTGGGAGCAATTATAAATTAATAAAAGTAATGTTATTGTTTGGCGAACGAATTTCAAACTGCCTGAAGCCAAGTCTAGGTAGGTATGTGTTGTTAATAATAATAATAATAGATTACAACTAGCTAAAGGCAACTGTATATTAACAATATTTACCTATTACAAACCTAACGTAACTAAAACAAACATTAATCTTCAAGTTGCTTAGGTAATTTCAAGTATACCCATAGACAAGTACATGTATATTTAATCATAATTCAGTATAAGAACACAATCAAGATAATATTAATGTTTGACTTCAGCTTTGAATTTTTGGAGTTATCTTGTATCTGACGCATATGAGTATCCTGTACCTAGCAGAACTGAACATTTGAATAACATTAAAAAATGTACCTACAGGGTGTCTCAGAACGCTCGCACTAAATTCTAATGGAGTATTCAGGATAAAATTCTGAGTCGATCCGTGTTTTTGAAAATTTCCAGGGTCCAGTAGTTCCAGAGTTATAAGAGGTTTAAGAGGACCAATCAGATTTCAGCTCTTAATTGCTTTACAAGGTAATTTAATGTTAGATGCACAATATAAATTTTCATTGATAGTATCTTGTTACCTAGGAAATAGTGCATCTAACATTAAAGTACCTTATGGAGCAATTCAAAGCTGAAAGCTGATTGGTCCTCTTAAATCTCTTATGACTCGAGAACTATTGGTCCCTGGAAAATTTCAAAAACACGGATCGACTCAGAATTTACTCCTGAATACTCCATTAGAATTTGGTGCGAGCGTTCTGAGACACCCTGTATAATTGCAACAGAAAACCATAACATCAGCATAATATTTTATTAATGCTGAATAAATTCACGTGCGTTGGTAATAACGTTACAATCAGTTTTTTAAGGGTTGGTGAACACGAAAGCTCGTGGTAAACCAGTCGGAAGACGATGTAAGTAGTGACCAGTGTCCAGCCCAGCACGAGTCTATAGTCAGCTAATTATTTCTCGTTTAGCATGAGCGGCGACCAGCCATAAATCAAGGAAAGTCCAGTTTAGCACGCCCCAGGTCCACACCCTGTTTACCCATAATATTTGTCCAAGGTTCATTTATCGAAGAGTGCACGGTCATTTTGCCCGTCGGGCCCCAACCAGATTTATTTCTATTAGTTTGCGTTTATTCTTACCCCAATCCCTGTTAGTTAGGAGTGTTTTGTTGTCAACTAATGAAGAGAGTGAAATGGTAGGCAGTTAATGCAGGTACTTAAGCGAGAAAGTGAATGTTTTCCGGGTTGGAAGACAATATAGTCCATTTCTCGAAGCGGAAAACATATTTTCTTGGCCATCACCCCTAAAAGTAAAACTTCCATACGGCTAGCCGGAAAAACTTTGATAAGCGGCACGAAAATATCATTTTCACTTCGTGTAAGGAAGAAAAAGAAATGGTTTGATGTTTATTTGGCACCTCACCCAAGCGTTTGCCGGAGTTGCCATTAGCGCTTGATTTCCGGATTTGCCCGGCGTTTCCGGTCGGAGCCTGACGTGATGTTGGTGCGAATTCGACAGCCACCATCGCCATATGCAAATGCTGTAACCGAATTATGTACTCGCACTCCGCATATATAATTCAAATTCTGAGACTGTGATCTGTACGGGGCCGAATTGATCGCAGTTTGTTACCGTCTGTCTGTTATCTCCTTGAACATCTGTAACGTGTGTTTCGGCAACGCCCGGTGACCTTAAAAGCTCCGCAATCATTATTATATAAAACCCTTCTATTTTTTGTTAATTCAGTCCAGGTATATACAGCTGGATTGTATGCAAATTTTCGATGCAACTGTTCTATATTACCCGGCGACCGGAACAGTAGAAACTACCTGGAAAAGGACACGCCATGGAGGACAGGATTCACCACAATGTATGCCAACATCATGCAATAACAGAAATGCGCTTTCTTTAAAACACAAATTAGGGAAATTTTATTTTTATTAAAGTTCTGAAATATCTTATTACCTGCTTTTGCATAATTTGCTGAAGTTTGCGCTTCAACTCTTCAACTGCTTATGTTTCAGCCACTGGAAATTTCAAGTTTTAAAGGGAGTAATTATATGAGAGAGACTTCCAGGAATAACCTCCTCAAATTTAAAATAATTATCCGTTGGTGCTTTTATTGTCGTCCAAGCAAAACAGCAGTTAGGCAATTCAAAAGTTTATGTATAGAACCCTTGAAGATATATTTCAAATTTATTTCGTTAAATGATTTAATTATGAATTGCATTATAAACGATGGAATAGCCGTAAACAGAGCAAAAGAAATCAGGATGGCAGAGGCTGCCATAATTCTTTCACAGATCTATAACTGTATGTATAATATGATGAATGATGATATACCTATACTTATGTGATGTAGATAGAAAATTTTTGTTGAACCTGAATGCTTGAAGACTAAGAACTTATAACATTTAAACATTTATAACATATTAAAGTGTATGAAATCTTCTGCAAAAAATATTTTCTACTTACTGACTCTGATTAATGTGATTACTGTGAAATGAATCTACATTTTATACAGTTTTGAGGCGTCTTTTAAGTGACTTTCAATGAAAACGAATTTATGATGTAAATTAAATATAAATAATAAATAAATCATGTGATATTATTTTTAGTCAGTATTACCATGCAACAATATTTCAGTGTATTGTAATCAACAGCCCACTAGCCTACAAGGCCGTTCCAATTGAAATCTTTATGATCTTTGAATAAAAATATAGGAAAATTTGTCGAAAATTTATCGAGAGATGCAATTCTGGTGGAGGCGCCGGGCGAGTCGGGTCTATGAAAGGGAAGATGTTGAATTAATAAATTTATTGTATCTTGATGGTTATCCAGATTTTACAATTTAATGTACGAGTAGGTACGTATACAAGTGGTTCTTATTTAGAAGCCCTCAACTGAAATCATTGAATCATTAAAATATAAATCGGTCGAATAACAACGATTGAAAGAAGTTGTGGTTTAGGTATATCGTGTAAATTAAGAATTTGAAGTGAAATAATAAATATCGAGCTTATTTGCTGAGATATTTTCAGAAAAATAGAAATTTTTTTATACAGGTGGCCCACTGATTCGAGTGAGAAAAAATCGCTCGAACAGGTTGACTTTTATTTGGAGGGGGTCACTTAAATCTCTGGTTGGTGAAATTTTAACACGCACCCCCTAACCTCTGCGTACTCAACTTTAAAATTTCAAACGGCGAATCCCCTCTTATGATAGATACATCGTTACATCGCTAATTTCATTACCAATCCAGTGCTACAAATATTTTTATGTCCGTTTTTTACACAGTGTGTCTCATTTTAACTGGAACCACCCAAATATTTCGGTTAAACTTAATATTGAGCAAAACAATTCGCTTTTTTTTCTACATGGAGATCTTCAAAAACTGCATCTGTGTGACACTTCATCTTTTTTTACCCCGACATCTCAGCACACTGCGATTAATTAAATAGGCCAAAAATACGAAATCGTATTAGGCCTTTTTTTATCGAAAAATTTGGATGACCCCAAATGAGTAAATCAGAAGTTTCAGGCTAAAATAATGTTGAATTTCTGGAAAAGAAACCGAAATCTTCAATATTTTTACAACAAAAGGAAAAGGATATCTGTGTAATAAAAAACATCTGAAATTAGTTCGTTTGACATTTGCTGTTAGCTATGACTGGGCAAAATTTAACAATCGCAAGAGTTTAAGTTATACCTGTGTATAATATAATTTCAACTTTTTCTATATTATACACAGGTATAATTTAAACTCTTGCGATTGTTAAATTTTGCCCAGTCATAGCTAACAGTAAGTAAATGTCAAACAAACCCATTTCAATTGTCTTGTATTACACAGCAACCCTTTCCTTGCAAAAACGTTGAAGTTTTCGATATTTTTTATTCTTCTCTCCAAAAATTCAACATTTTTATTTTAGTCTGAAACTTCGGATTTATCCATTTGGAGTCATCCTGAGTAACATTTCTTAATAAAATTTTTCGATGAAAAAATGCCTAATTCGATTTCGCTATTTTTGGCTTCTTTAATTAATCGCAGTATGGGCTGAGGTTTCGGGATTAAAAAAAGGTGAAGTATCATACAGATGCAAATTCTGAAGCTCTACAACTACACGTATAGAAGAAAGAGCGAATTGATTTGCTCAATATTAACCGTAATATTTCGGTAGTTCCAGTTAAGATGAGACACACTGTATCTATGGCGAATTTTAAATCACATTAAGGCCCCTTGTGATGACACATTATTTTGAAGAGTATGAAATCCTCTAAAATCTGGTGCAAAAATTTTTCAAATCCATCAACTCGTTCAAAAGTTACTGAAGAACATGCATTGGTTCTGAGCCAAGAAGTAATTATTTGTTTTTGCTGTAACTTTTGAAGTTGTGGATGGATTTCAAAAAGTAAAAAATGCAGCAGAGAAGCGGCTGGAACCTCCCCATCGCGTGGATCTTTGTATTCTGTGTAGATGGTAGTCAATTCAACAGAATTTTTTTTGTGCTTATCATCTGTGACTAATTTCGCAATTTTCTGACAAATACTGACATCACTTCAGACAATCATCACCCATCACATTTGACAATATGTTCCTTTTAAGGTTAACAGTTTACCACCCTTTTGACAATAACTGATACTTTGTCATCCACTGTCAGCCTGCTCCCTTTTAATGAAAAAGATTTTTTTCTCTATTTTCCACTGAAATGGCAGAAACTGTGGATACATTTTTAGAACCAGAATTTGATCGTCTTTCTAATGGCGACATAAAAAAGAGGCCTTGTATTTAAAATTTAAAGTTGATATGCTTAAATGGCACTTCCTGTGGACCAATTGCTTCCAAAAGCCTTTCAGGTCTTCAACGGGTCACCCAATCTCCATGTAGCAAATTTCAGCCAAATCGATTCACTAATTTGGGCTATAATGTATTTTTAGTGTTATTACAAAATTTCGATTTTCTGACCCAAAGAGCACTAAATGCGAACGAATTTTGTCTTATTTAAAACCAGAATTTGATGACCTTTCTGATGGTGACAATAAATCTTTCATAAACTTGTTTTGGATGGTGAAATGAGTGAATAATTTTAAATTTGGAAATTGGTGTGCCAAAACGGCACTTTCCGTGGGCCGATTGAATCCAAAATTTGTTCAGCTCTTCGACGTGCAATACAATCCCCATGTGCAAAATTTCAGCCAAATCGGTTCAGGGGTTTGGGCTGTACCGCGATTTGAAAGTCCGATAAAAATCAATTTTTTTTTAATATTTGGTCAAAAGGGCACTGAGAGTGAATACATTTTTAGAAGCAGAATTTGAAGGCCTTTCCTAAAGTGACGTGAAAAATGGGGGTTTGCATTTAAAATTTAAAAGTTGATGTGCCAAATTGGCATTTCTAGTTGCACGATTGGCTCCAAAAGCTTTTCAGATCTAAGTTGGGTTATGAGATGCCTACGCACCAAATTTCAGGCAAATCGGTCTAGTAGTTTTGGCTGTGGCGTGTTTACAAACGTACGCACGTACGTACGTACGTACGTACGTACGCACATACACACAGACACATTTTTAAAACCACTTTTTTGGGTTCCTGAGACCTCGAAACGTGAAGATCTGGTGCTATCTCAAATTCGAAAATTTTAGTGATTGCAGTAACCTCCCTTTTTTATAAGTGGTGAAGTGGATTGGGGAGGTTAAAATTATTGCATCATCTTTCAGAGAACCTCATTCCCTTCAAAATGGTGCACCACAAAGAGCTTTAGTGGATTGGTTACCTAATGAAATTAGCCTTCAAATGACGTATCATTTGAAATTTAGAAGTCGCAGTTCGAGGAGTCGACCTGTTCGAGAAATTTTTCCTCGATTGAATCAGAGTGGACAAAATTTGGAATGCTACTTTTCAGTGTGCCACCCTGTATAGGGTAATCAGCACATGAAGCCTTCAAATTGATTTCCAAAAACGTATTCAAACTTAGAAAACGCTTTAAGGTTGGTGGAGTAGAATTTGGGTATAATATACTTATAGGAAGTAAGAAAATTTGCTTGATTTTCGTGGCAAACGGCCAACGTCAGGCGCCTTTTTTGAAAGATGACCACAATTTGTTTTTAACAGCACATAAAATGTCTTCAAATTCTGTTTCCAAAAATGCAATCATCATGCTTAGTGCCCTTTCGGTCTCAAAATTTTGAAAAACTTTAGAAACACAGTCGCACATACTAGATTGAAAATGCATAGGTGACACTCACCAAATGCGGAGGTTCCAGCCGCTTTCGTAGCTGTACATTTTTAAATTGTTGTTTACTTATGCAAGTGGACCTCAGTAGGTATGGCAAAACATACCTGTAGTCCAGTCATATTAGATCTAAAAATGCAGCAGAGAAGCGGCTGGAACCTCCCCATCGCGTGGATCTTTGTATTCTGTGTAGATGGTAGTCAATTCAACAGAATTTTTTTTGTGCTTATCATCTGTGACTAATTTCGCAATTTTCTGACAAATACTGACATCACTTCAGACAATCATCACCCATCACATTTGACAATATGTTCCTTTTAAGGTTAACAGTTTACCACCCTTTTGACAATAACTGATACTTTGTCATCCACTGTCAGCCTGCTCCCTTTTAATGAAAAAGATTTTTTTCTCTATTTTCCACTGAAATGGCAGAAACTGTGGATACATTTTTAGAACCAGAATTTGATCGTCTTTCTAATGGCGACATAAAAAAGAGGCCTTGTATTTAAAATTTAAAGTTGATATGCTTAAATGGCACTTCCTGTGGACCAATTGCTTCCAAAAGCCTTTCAGGTCTTCAACGGGTCACCCAATCTCCATGTAGCAAATTTCAGCCAAATCGATTCACTAATTTGGGCTATAATGTATTTTTAGTGTTATTACAAAATTTCGATTTTCTGACCCAAAGAGCACTAAATGCGAACGAATTTTGTCTTATTTAAAACCAGAATTTGATGACCTTTCTGATGGTGACAATAAATCTTTCATAAACTTGTTTTGGATGGTGAAATGAGTGAATAATTTTAAATTTGGAAATTGGTGTGCCAAAACGGCACTTTCCGTGGGCCGATTGAATCCAAAATTTGTTCAGCTCTTCGACGTGCAATACAATCCCCATGTGCAAAATTTCAGCCAAATCGGTTCAGGGGTTTGGGCTGTACCGCGATTTGAAAGTCCGATAAAAATCAATTTTTTTTTAATATTTTGTCAAAAGGGCACTGAGAGTGAATACATTTTTAGAAGCAGAATTTGAAGGCCTTTCCTAAAGTGACGTGAAAAATGGGGGTTTGCATTTAAAATTTAAAAGTTGATGTGCCAAATTGGCATTTCTAGTTGCACGATTGGCTCCAAAAGCTTTTCAGATCTAAGTTGGGTTATGAGATGCCTACGCACCAAATTTCAGGCAAATCGGTCTAGTAGTTTTGGCTGTGGCGTGTTTACAAACGTACGCACGTACGTACGTACGCACGTACGTACGTACGTACGCACATACACACAGACACATTTTTAAAACCACTTTTTTGGGTTCCTGAGACCTCGAAACGTGAAGATCTGGTGCTATCTCAAATTCGAAAATTTTAGTGATTGCAGTAACCTCCCTTTTTTATAAGTGGTGAAGTGGATTGGGGAGGTTAAAAAGACGAATAGAAGAAATAATTTATATATCTTTGAAATTTTGGCTTCTGTTGGCACCTGCCTGAATTGAAGGGCCGAAAAGTTCTTACCCCCAAAGTGTCCGCTTCATCCTTTATTCCTTCATCCTTCAGCCTTCATCCCCAAACGTGACATGGAGCTAGTTTTAACCATTTTTCGGCGGAACTATCCATCTTACAAAAAATTTATTCTAATCAAAAGTATTTCTTATAAAATTTTGCATTAAAAAAGTCCGTTTGATTATTTTGCTTATCCCCAATTCTTGCAAACGACGTCCGAAGTTGAGGGTACCGCTAGATTGATTTTCGGTGCGAGCGAAAAACACCCCTCAACTTGGAACGTCGTTTGCAAGAGTTAGGTGAGGATAAGCAAAATGATGAAAATGACTTTTTAATGCAAAATTTTATGAGGAATATTCTTGAATAGAGTAATTTTTTGTCCGTTTGATAGTTTAGCTGAAAAATGCTAAAAACTAGCGCCATGTCCACTTCTGGGAGTAGGTTTTCGCCAAAAGAGGGATGATGCTTACACTTGGGGGGTGTTAAGTTTGCGGCCCTTTATTTCGGGGCCCATCAGCAGTCCGTAAGCAAAATTTCATAAATATATAAATAAGTTCTACTCAAGACTCTATTTTGACTGTTCTGCAACTTCGTACGTAGTTTGCGAGAATTAGGTGATAAGCAAAATAATCAAAAGGACTTTTTTTATACAGAATTTCATAAGGAATGTTTTTGATTAGAATAAATTTTTTGTCAGATGGATAGTTTCGCCGAAAAATGCTAAAAACTAGCGCCAAGTCACGTTTGGGGGTGGCTCTCGCCAAATAATGGATGAAGCGCACACTTGGGGAGTGGGAACTTTTCGGCATTTCATTTCAGGTGCCATCAGGAGTCCGTTGAAAAAATTTCAAAAATACATAAACAATAAATTATTTCTTCCAAAAAACCTAACTTGACTGGACTACTAGGTACTAGATTGTGGACGTTCATAATAACGTGTGATCAAAAACTCTTCCGCTCTAGTAACCCTTGCTGTGCGATACGTAGGGCGTAAAGTGTCAAAATTATCACTCGAAGTCTACGCCCTACGTCTCGCACGACAAGGGCTACTAGATCGGAAGAGTTTTTGACCTCATTTTATAAGTAGGTACCGACCAACGTTATGTTGGGCAAAAAGTGCTTTATACGGATAAGGCTTTTAGGTGAAAAGTGGCGTTGGTGATAAAGCAGCACCCGGAAGATAGCCGACGGCCCGGATTCGCCCTTAGCCATGACGCGATGTCAAGTTTGACGTGAACGTGGCGGGCTTCAAACGCGGCTAATGGCTCGTCTTTGTCACGGGGAAAAGACGTCGCCCAAATAAGTGGAAGGCGTCGTTTGGAACGTGACAGAGGCAACAGTCGCAAGGGCTGCTGGGCAGAGTCTCCGGGGCCCGCGGCCTCGAAATACACTGATGGATGACTCCACATATAGATCAATACATCCAGTGGCACGCATGAACAACCTGAGCCCACCCGCTAATAAGTTATTTACACGTCACGTGTACCTGACAATGTGTAATCCATCAAACGTCGCGGCGCTAACAACGTGCGGATGGAAGGCGATAACCGACGAGCAACCATTCATCCTCTTCGCGTCTATAAATACACTTACTTTCAACGTCAAACTCTAATACGTATATTTTAAATGGATTCCTTCTATACGCAAGAAATGGCTCGCGAACGCGCCGCGATGCCCCATTCCTCATTCTGTCATCTGTCAATAACTCCTACCTACCTACAACAGCAAAAAAGTGTTTTCGCTCCATCTCATCACTCAGTGGGGTTGTAGTAAAATTTAGCAGTCCAAGCGGTTAGTTATCATAATGAAATTTTAGAGATTCCTCGTAAAGTTTTACAATGGTCGCCCTTCCTTATACTTATTCAGCTTGACTTTATGACAGATCTCGAGAATTTCATTACTAAGATTAGTTTACTGCAGCTTGCGAATTTCATTTTACTAATCTACTCTGTGTGTATTTACCTAATTATACCTATTGTTTATTTTTTTATTATAAGTACCTACTTACACCATAGAGGGTGTCGCGAGGGTGTTCTATAAAAAATATAGCTCAAAGTTTCAATAGATATGATGGGTCAAAAAATGCATCCTAGGAAGGCTATATCCCCAATGGGAGTAGGGTTTCGCACAATACCAAGACTGGTCTTGGTCTTGTCTTGGTCTTGTCTCGGTCTTGGTCTTGAATTCGAGACAAGTGCAAGACCAATACCACCATGAGGAAAACCAAGACCGAGACCAAGACTAAGAGATTCAATACCAAGACTCTCGAGTCAAGCGTCTTGTGAAAGTCTATTTATGCAATTTATGCACTTATATGTACTTAATATCTACAAGTTTTCTACGGATGTTCGTGAAATAATCTCCGGTTTTACAAAATCATGCAAATAAAAATTAAGTACAAATTAAATAATTTTCACGTCAGACTGAAAATGAAACCTAATCTATCATATTATTCTGATGGGTAAGTAGGTAATGCAGTCCACACCTAATTTCATTATTTGGGGTAGGTAAGTAATAAAAACGTAATATTTGTTAAGGGCCGATTTCGTAATAAAACTTAAAGGTCCATTAAAGTTAATGTCGTCTTTAAAGGGGATTTTGACCAATCAGGAGCAGCCGTTTTGAAATGTTACTAGGCAAATATTTAAAGGGTACTTTAATTTTGCGGCCCTTGACGCAATAACTATTGACTAAAACTAATTTGTGTTAGCGTATCTTAGGCTGGATTCTGTAAAATATCTAATCATGTCTTAAAGTTAAATGTTAATCCTTCCAAAATTCTATAGCAACAAATTGTTGACAACAATTGTTGATTTTTTGTATGGTACCGTAATGGGCTCAGGGTTCAGTCCAGGATTAAATGTTTTATTCAACCCGCCCTTAGAGACAAACTTGAGCCAAAATTTACCAGGCCCGTCTTGTCTTGGTCTTGAGATCTTAAAACCAAAACCAAGACCGTACATTCAAGACTACAGCAAGACCAAGACCAAGACAACTCCATTTCTCATCTGGTCTTGGTCTTGCGAAACCCTAAATGGGAGAGGATAATAGCTGCCATTACCGCAAAAAAAATGCAGCAGAGAAGCGGCTGGAACCTCCCCATCGCGTGGATCTTTGTATTCTGTGTAGATAGTAGTCAATTCAACAGATTTTTTTTTATCCTTATCGTCTGACGTCTGTGACTAATTTCGCAATTTTCTGACAAATACCGACATCACCTCGTACATCACCCATCACATTTGACAATATGTTCCTTTTAAGGTTAATCTTTTGCCAACTTTTTGACAATAACTGCCACTTTATGTCATCCACTGTCAGCCTGCTCCCTTTTAATGAGAAAGAATTTTTTCAATATTTTCCACTGAAATGGCAGAAACTGTGAATACATTTTTAGAACCAGAATTTGATCGTCTTTCTAATGGCGACATAAAAAAGAGGCCTTGTATTTAAAATTTTAAGTTGATATGCTTAAATGGCACTTCCCGTTTACCAATTGCTTCCAAAAGCCTTTCAGGTCTTCAACGGGTCACCTAATCTCCATGTACCAAATTTCAGCCAAATCGATTCAGTAATTTGGGCTATAATGTGTTTTTACTGTTATTATAAAATTTCGATTTTTTGAACCAAACAGCGCTAAATGCGAATTAATTTTGTCCTATTTAAAACCAAGATTTGAAGACCCTTCTGATGGTGACAATAAATCTTTCAAAAACTTGTTTTTAATGGTTTAATGATTGAATAATTTTAAATTTGGAAATTGGTGTGCCAAAAGGACACTTTCCGTGAGTCGATGGAATTCAAAATTTGTTCAGCTTTTCGAGGTGTAATACAATCCCTATGTGCAAAATTTCAGCCAAATCGATTCAGGGGCTTGGGCTGTACCGCGATTTTAAAGTTTGATAAAAATCAATTTTTTTTTAAATTTTTGGTCAAAAGGGCACTAAGAATGAATACATTTTTAGAAGCAGAATTTGAAGGTCTTTCTTATGGTGACGTGAAAAATGGGGGTTTGCATTTAAAATTTAAAAGTTGATGTGCCAAAATGGCATTTCCGGTTGCACGATTGGCTCCAAAAGCTTTTCAGATCTAAGTTGGGTTATGAGATGCCTACGTACCAAATTGCAGCCAAATCGGCCCAGTAGTTTTGGCTGTGGCGTGTTTACAAACGTACGTACGTACGTACGAACGTACGAACGTACGTACGAACATACACACAGACACATTTTATAAACCACTTTTCTGGGTTCCTGAGACCTCAAAACGTGGAGATCTGGTGCTATCTCAAATTCGAAAATTTTAGTGATTGCAGTAACCTCCCATTTTTTTAAAATTGTGATGGGGTTGGGGAGGTTAAAAAAGTTGCGAAAATTCTATCTAGGAAGAATTTATCCCTAGGTAGGACGCCACCGGCAAGGATTTCAAAATTTATCATGATCTACATTCTAGGTGATGCGTTATTGTCCAAAATTGCATTAAGATTTAAGGCTGAAATTTTAGGACTTTGTTGTAAATCTTTCCAGAAGCTGTTAAGTTAAGTTTCGTTCAAGATTCCATTCAGGGTAGAGTGTAGAGTAAGTTTAAACTTCAACTTTCCGAAAATTGTGATTGATCGAAATAAGAAAGTACAATATATCTATACCAATTTGGGTATCGAAAAGTTCACAGTTGAATCAGTAATATCACAGTAGGTTCTAATAATTATCAGGACCGTCAGTTCATGGCCGGCTGTCATTTGTCTCTAGGGTTATTACTGTTATTACTAGAAATGCACGCCCCTGAATTGCTCCTGATCTCGCCCATGATGAAAAGAAAAAAATTGAGCAGAGAAGCGGCAGGAACCTCCCCCCTCCACACTCCAATTCACCACTTAAAGAAAAGGGAGGTTACTGCAATCACTAAAATTTTCGAGTTTGAGATAACACCAGATCTTCACATTTTCAGGTCTCAGGAATCCAAAAAAGTGGTTTAAAAAATGTGTCTGTGCGTACGTTCGTACGTACGTACGTATTTGGTATTGGTACATAACATGAGCATCTGATAACCTAACATAGATCTGAAAAGTATTTGGATTCAATCGTGCAACCGAAATGCCATTTTGGCGCGTCACGTCACCATAAGAAAAGTCTTCAAATTCTGCTTCTAAAGATGTATTCACGTTTAGTGCCTTTTTGACAAAAACTGAAATATGTATTCAAGAATTCAAGATTTTTAACGTACGATACATCTCAAACCGTTTGGCTAAAACTTTACACATTGAGATTGTATAGGTACACGTCGAAAAGCTGAATTTTTCACCTCCTCCTTTGGGAAAAAAATTGAAAATTTTTAAATAACACAAAAACACATTATAGCCCAAACTATTGTATCGATTTTGCTGATATTTTGTACATGAGCTGACAGGTTTTTGGAAACAATTGGTCCACGGGTACCATTTAGGCATATCAACTTAAAATTTTAAATAGAAGGCCGTCTTTTTTACATATCGCCACTAGAAAGACGATCAAATTCTGGTTCTAAAAATTTACTCACAGTTTCTGTCATTTCAGTGGAAAATAGAGAAAAAATTCTTTCTCATTAAGAGGGATCGGGCTGACAGTAGCTGACGTAAAGTGTCAAAAAAGTGGCGAAATATTAACCTTAAGTGAAAATGAATTCGTCTTATTTAAAATCATAATTTTAAAACATTTCTGTTGGTGACAATAAATTTTTCACAAACTTGTTTGAGATGGTACCTAATGAAATGAATATAATTTTTTGTGCCGATGGTATACTTTTCGAATAAATTGAAAAATACCTACTATAAGTTTTGACGTTTGAAGAACGACCCCCTTGAGTTCCCTTAAGAGACGATATCGGATCCATCTTCATAGGAAGTTTTTAACTTCTTTTTACGCAAGAAATCAATGGTACAAAATTCGTAAACAGATAAGCAGACAGATTTTGAGTAATATAGGTACATAGGGGAAAGAGGGTATCTTTCGGACAGGGGGATGTTTGTGACATGAGGGGCTGTGGGTACTATACTATAATAGCAAAATTTTGAATTTTGCGCCATATGGCCTCTCACATAAGTTTGTATTACCTACTTTGTAAGTAAAATTTCTTTTCATAATCTCGTGCGAAAAATGTTATTTTTCCCACTAATTTCAGTTAGGAAATGAATCATATTTCCGCACTAGTGCGAAAAGTAATTATGTTACCTAATATAATTTCTTTAATTTGTTTAAATCAGCACGAACCACGTGATCACTAAACATTTCATGCAAGTTATGAAAAAACACCAAATATTTTTCAGTGCTTCGTCAATTATAGTTTTTGAATGTCTCGATCGGCATTATGAAAAATCTTGTATGTAACATGTGGGAAAGTGCATCATTTCCTTACTTGCGTGCTTACAAAACTCGGTTTCGCCTCGTTCTGCAGTAAGCACCCGCGTAAGGAAATTATGTACTTTTCCCACTTGTTACATAAATAGCTATTGCCTGTATTGTTGAAGTAACATTGCTAATTTATTTTCTAAGATATTGTGACTGTAACACTAACAGCAACTGTAAAGAAAAGTAAATCCAAGTATATACAGGATGTTTCATAATAACGTTTCAATATTTCGGAGGGTGATTGTACATAAAAACATGGGAAGAAAAGTTCCTATCAACAAAGGTAGGTAGGTATTTAGGTAGGTAGGTAAGTAAGCAGAGCTGGGCTACTCAGTATCGAAATGTACTTGAAGTACAGTACTGATTACTTTTGGTACTTAAAGTACCGGTACTTAAGTACTTTGAAAATTCGGTACTGGTACTGGGTATTTCAAGTACTTCTTAAAAGTACTTGATACTGGTACTTGAATAATGTTTTCGAGCGAAGTATTTGTACTTGGTATTTTAAACCATATGCGGCATCAAGTACTTAAGTATCGAGTACTTAAGTATCGAGTACTTAAGTATCGAGGACTTAAGTATCGAGTTCGGTACTGAATCTTTTACTGAAAAATAAAGGTTTTTTAGAATATTTATTAGGATGGGGCAAATCCAAGAACGACTTCACTTTGTTCATTTCTTAGAAGCCTGAAATTCGCAAAACAATACCATAAATATTATTGAAATGGGGCACTTTTGCGTGGTGTCGTTATCAGAACTCGAAATTATTACGGGCACGGGGTGCAGACTGCAATCCTGTCAATTTTTCATGTAAATAAGAAGGCACATTACATGTTTACAACCACCCTCACCGAAAACGCAGCGGTCTGGACGTCAGTCAAATGTTTTTTTGTAACATGTGCCATCTTATTTACATGAAAAATTGATAGGCAGACGGCAGCAAATGATATTCAGGGCCCGAATTTTTTTTACAAATTTGGAGCGCCCTCAATTTGAAAACGCAGCCACACCTGAGCATGATTCCTGCATTTGCTGGTTTATATTAACTAAAACTATAATACATATCGTTATTGTGGTGGAGCAAATCATATACCTACCGAAATTGTCGCTAGCCCGCTGTCTATAAGAGTATAGGTCTTCAATAACAAGTAGATACTTGAGTACTATGTCCAGTACTTAAGTCCTGAAAGTACTTAAGTACCTTATTAAATACTCAGTCTCTTATTTTACTTAAGTACTATGTTATTAAATACTCAGTCCCTTATTTTACTCAGTACTTTTAAGTATTGTTACTGGTACTGGGTACTTAACGTGTGCGCACTAGTAAAGTACTGGACTGCAATTTTCAAGTACTTCTATCCAGTACTGGTACTTGATACTTGAAGTATATTCAAAATATCAAGTACTTAGTACTTGATACTTAAGTATTTTTTTTTGGTACTTGGCCCAGCTCTGTAAGTAAGGCACTACATACGAACTCATAGCAAGGAATCACATCATGTTTATTATTGCTGATATGAGGACTCATTAATTCAGTAAAAAAACAAGTCAAGAAGTTCATATGAACGTGGGTGCGATTTTTCCTTCTATAATAAGGGGAACTAGGCCGTCTCGTAAGGTGAGGTCGAAAACATTTTTTTTTAATATCTTGAAAACAGCTTAACTTACGATATTGCAATTTCTCACATAAAGCTTCACATTTAAGGGTGGTTTAGGTGCGTAATTTCGTTAAATTTGATTAAGTAGGACATTCAATTAAGTACCGACATGATGTGCATACGGTATTTTCAATGCAAGATCTACATCAATAGCTCCAGAAACATTATTTCCTTCGTTTTAGATGTAGCGTTTCTGAGATAAACTTTTATTACTCTTGCAAAATTTCGAAATAATTGTTCGATTTTGTATAATAATCAATAAAAATGTGAACGCCTTCGGCTCGGTTTATAAACTTTGCCCGCGGTCTACAAGAAGCACCTTTTACCTTGGTTTGAAATATATTATTTTCGACTACTAGCTTTAAAACGTACCACTATTGACTTATCTTTGAACTGAGAATTCTATTTTTTGCGAGAAAGTGAAAAAAGTACTATATTCACCAGGGTAGAAAAGACCATTTTAGCCCCGCGTCTTGTAGCCCTCGGTGCGTCGCATCTCGGGGTTACAATCCTGCCGTTTGGTCTAAAATAGTTCTTATCTACCTTGGTCAATAATATACTAATTTCTACCTCTCTTTACGAAACTGCCTTTATGGACTGCCTAATTCCCTTAGGAGGCAAAATCGGATCCACGTTCATAGGAACTTTTTGACTTGTTTTTATTTGTTGAATCTAATCTACGATTACTACCTACTTGTAGGTACACATGTTTCTGAAACACCCTGTATACCTGGAGCCTGGATGGTAATGGTATTGGTATTACGATTCCAATTATTTTTTTTTGTTGAAAAACGAATAAACAATAATAAACTAAAATTTAGCCGATATACGTATCCTCTTCGAAACCGCTGCTGTTCACCTCTCACCAAATACCTCATACATCAACAGCATCGGTTCATTATACTGTCGCATGTTTTACATACTCAGGTAGAAATGACCCCTCCGACCTTTTGCCCTAGGCGCCCTCAGGAGTTAGGGACCGCGCCTCCAACCCTTTTTAATATACGAGGGGTGTCCAGCTGGCCAGTGTCCGGCTGGACGCATGCGTGCTCCCTGAATCGATCCGCAACAACACGAGGGTGGCTCTATGCCCGGCTTGCCATTGGTCGGGCGGGGCTTCAGCATCCGGGTAATTACCCTGGACCAGGGACTAAATCCCTTCACCCCGTCCTCCCGCTCACACGTCCTACAATGTTGGTTCGCCCTCCCCCCCACATCGCCTCCCTTAGGATGATAAATAACCTCGACAGGGAAACGCTCTCAATGTTGAGGAATGATTAATTAGCACCATCACTGATAGATCTACCACTATACCTTTTTTCTAACCCTAAAGAAAACTTTAACACGGAGTTCCAAGTTTGAACCGAACAAAAAAAAATGAAGCGAACTTTTCCTAATAACTTCCAAGTCTGAGACGTGTCTGTCGACAATGACGTCACGTCGATGGATCGAGCCACGCCGTTTAAAAACTCTCACTAATTATGAATGAGAGAGAGTCGTCGACGACGTCTTGCGTAGCGTACTAAAGCCGAGTAGTAGGGCTAGGTCATGGTTCTTTACGGCTTTTTCTTATTCCTTTTTGAAAAAAGTTGGCGAGCGCGCCGCGGAACAGCTTTTAAATTGCTGTTTAAAATTCCAACTTTGTTTTAGTGCTTTAGAGTGGAGCACGAGCTGACTGGAGAAATCTCTTTTTAAAAATACACCCACTTAGCGCTCAGCTGACTGCCAGCCTTCTTACTTTATTTACAATGGTAATTTTTGCACTCTCACTCTCGAAGGTCGAGATGCAACGGCCTTTCTACAGTTTGTTTGGGCTGGTCTCAACAGGTAAGTATACGTAACGCAAAGGTTAGTTCTTGTAGGTGTAGGTGTAGCCTCCTGCCGTAGGTCGGTACGTATATCGTATGTATATCTCATATGTCATAGCTTTGTAAGGACCTACCTAGGTTAGGTATAGACATAGAGTCAGAGAATGAAGCCCCCTTGTCGAAGTTCAGAGGTGCGGGTATATCGCGGCCTCCGAAAAGTGCACGATTGTTCTTACCTATACCAGAAATGTTAACCTCCCCACTCCACTACACCACTTAAAAAAAGGGAGGTTACTGCAATCAGTAAAATTTTTGAATTTGAGATAATACCAGATCTTCACGTTTTGAGGTCTTAGGAACCCAAAAAAGTGGTTTTAAAAATATGTCTGTGTGTATGTACGTATACGTACGTACTACCGCGGGCAAACAAAACGGACCATCACTTCTCAAAACGTCAGTTATAATGACAAAATAAAGCATGCACTGCATAGCCTTTTTCGACGTGACAGAAAATTTGATGGAACATTTTTTTGAACGCGACCGTACGTTCAAAACAGCCAAAACAACGGAACCGATTTGACTAAAATTTGATACGTGGGCATCTGATAACAACTTAGATCCGAAAAGCTTTTGGATCCAATCGTCCAACCGGAAATACCATTTTGACACATCAACTTTTAAATTTTAAACGCAAACCCCCATTCTTCACGTCACCATCATAAGAAAGGCCTTCAAATTCTGCTTCTAAAGATGTATCCACGCTATGTGCCTTTATGACAAAAAATGCTACAGAGAAGCGGCTGGAACCTCCCCATCGCGTGGATCTTTGTATTCTGTGTAGATAATAGTGAATTCAACAGAATTTTTTTAATCCTTGACTAATCTCGCAATTTTCTGACAAATACCGACGTGACCTCGGACATCACCCATCACGTTTGACAATATGTTCCTTTTAAGGTTAATCTTTTGCCACCTTTTTGACAATCACTGCCACTTTATGTCATCCACTGTCAGCCCGCTCCCTTTTAATGAGAAAGATTTTTTTCTCTATTTTCCACTGAAATGGCAGAAACTGTGAACACATTTTTAGAACCAGAATTTGATCGCCTTTCTAATGGCGACATAAAAAAGGAGGTCTTGTATTTAAAATTTTAAGTTGATATGCTTAAATGGGACTTCCCGTGGGCCAATTGCTTTCAAAAGCCTTTCAACGGGTCACCCAATCTCCATGTACCAAATTTCAGCCAAATCGATTCAGTAATTTGGGCTATAATGCATTTTTACTGCTATTATAGAATTTCGATTTTTTGAACCAAACAGCGCTAAATGCGAATTAATTTTGTCCTATTTAAAACCAGAATTTGAAGACCTTTCTGATGGTGACAATAAATCTTTCAAAAACTTGTTTTTAATGGTCAAATGAGAGAATAATTTTAAATTTGGAAATTGGTGTGTCAAAACGGCACTTTTCGTGAGTCGATTGAATTCAAAATTTGTTCAGCTCTTCGACGTGTAATAGAATCCCCATATGCAAAATTTCAGCCAAATCGGTTCAGGGGCTTGGGCTGTACCGCGATTATAAAGTCCGATAAAAATCAATTTTTTTTAAATTTTTGGTCAAAAGGGCACTAAGAATGAATACATTTTTAGAAGCAGAATTTGAAGGTCTTCCTTATGGTGACGTGAAAAATGGGGGTTTGTATTTAAAATTTAAAAGTTTATGTGCCAATATGGCATTTCCGGTTGCACGATTGGCTCCAAAAGCTTTTCAGATCTAAGTTAGGTTACGAGATGCCTATGTTCCAAATTTCAGCCAAATCGGTCTAGTAGTTTTGGCTGTGGCGTGTTTACAAACGTACGCACGTACGTACGTACGCACATACACACAGACACATTTTTAAAACCACTTTTTTGGGTTCCTGAGACCTCGAAACGTGAAGATCTGGTGCTATCTTAAAAGGGTTCCGGTACGGTTCCGATTCCTTGTCCGCACTGCAAAATGGGTTCCGGTACGGTTCCGGTCCACAAAATAAAAAGGGCTTCGGTACGGTTCCGGGTTCCAAAAGGTTCCGGTTATCGCAATCACTAAATTTTCGAATTTAAGATAATAGGTACCAGATCTTCACGTTTTGAAGTCTCAGGAACCCAAAAAAGTGGTTCGTAGGTTCGTACGTTCGTAAACACGCCACAACCAAAGCTACTAGACCGATTTGGCTAATTTTGGTACCTAAGCATCTTATAACCCACCCAACTTAGATCTGAAAAGCTTTTGGAGCCAATCGTGAAACCAGAAATGCCATATGGCACATCAACTTTTAAATTTTAAATGCAAGCCCCCATTTTTCACGTCACCATAAGAAAGGCCTTCATATTCTGCTTCTAAAAATGTATTTACTCCTAATAAGCAGTGCCTTGTCGACAAAAACTTAAATATTCAAGATTTTTAACGCATTTTTGAAACGCTATACAGTTCAAACCTCTCGACCTCTGGACTTTCGGACGCAATTGACCCATGGCAAGTGCCGTTTCGGCACCATCAATTAAAATCAAATTTTTCGTAAAAATGGTTTTTTATGGGCCAGCCTTAATAATATAACACGCTACAGCCCAAACTACTGGATCGATTTGGCCAAAATTTTGTAGGTAGAGATTACCCGCCGAAGCGCTGATTTAATTTTGGTGGCAATCGGAAAAGGCCAGTGCCATTTGGGCATATCAACTTTGAAATTTGAATCGTAAACTCCCAATTACTTTATCGGCACATAAAATATCTTCAAATGTAGGTAGTTTCCAAAAATGTAGGTATTCAAACTTAGTGCCCTTTTGGCACAAATTCGTAAAATTTGTAAAAATCTTAGAAAACGCTTTAAGGTTAGTGGAGTAAAATTTAGATATAGCAATTAGGAAAATTGACTTAATTTTGGTGGCAATCGACAAATTAAGTGCCTTTTTGGCATGACATCTATGAAATTTGAAAGACGACCACCATTTTGTTTTATCGGCACATGAAAGTTCTTCAAATTCTGTTTCCAAAAATGCAATCAAACTTTAGGCCCTTTCCCATTCACCAAGTGGGGGAGTTCTAGCTGCTTCCGTAGCTGCTAATTTAAAAAAAATTAAATTAATCAGTTAAATCAGTGACGCACCATCAGTGATTGAAACGGGCCTTGGGAGACATGTATTGGTAATAAAATATACAGTGAGAACGAAAAGTCCGCCCCCCCCCTGTATGTTTGGAACCGCTTTAGCTAGAGCTTTGAAATTCGGAATGGGGCTATTAGTTGAGAAATGATGCCGATTATCACTTACATAAAGTCCCGTGACCTTGAAATGTCAAAGTTATGGCATACAAGTCAAAAATTTTAAATTGCACCAGGGGTCATGTAACCCCTCATTTGAAAGCTAATTTGATTCTCCATACGATGTGAAAGTTTGGAGAAGATTGGAGCCAAAAAAAAATTAAGTAGGTAAGTAGAATTATTATAGAAATCGAGTTAAAACGGAATTTGCAATTTAACGGCTTAAATTTGCAAAAAATCAAGTAAAGTAAGTACAGACAATATACTCTTGTACAAAATACATTGAAATGTTAACAATTTATCATTAAAAAGCATTTCTTGCTATGAAAATAGGACCAAATACGTAGCACATTTTCCTGATTTGTTGTCATTCTACATCGACGATGAAGAACTTAATCGTTGTATGGATAATGATTAATGACATTAGCTTTCAAATGAGGGGCCACATGACCCCTGGTGCCATTTAAAATTTTTGACTTGTATGTCAGTCTGACATTTCAACGTCACGGCACTTTATGTAACTGGTAATCCATATCATTTTTCAACTAATAGCCCAATTCCGAATTTAAAAGCTCTAGCTAAAGCGGTTTCAAAGATACAGGGGGTGGCCGGACTTTTGGTCCGCACTGTATAAGTAGATAAGTTAGGCCCAGACGAAAATGATCCAGTTTTTTTTTGTAAGTGTAAGTAGGTACTCGACCACAAGGGTGCTAAAGTAATGTTCTAAGCCAAGCTCAACAATACAGGGTACCCTATCAATAATGTCCTCATCTATATTGGAATAATAAAGATTATTATTATATTGTTATATTCTAACAATCTAACATTTCCAAGCTAAAGTTTTGAAATCTTTTACAGTAGGTAGGTACTTAGGTATTAGGTACAGTAGTCTTCTCATAACATACAGAGCGTGTTTCATAACAACGTTCCAATATTTCAGGGGGTGATTCTACATAAAAAATAGGAAGAAAAGTTCCTATAAACACGTGTCCGGGAATTGCTCTGAATTCGATTTTTATTCAGTTAATTATTAAGTTTTGCATACATTCTGATGTCAATAAACATAATCAGATCACTTTAGTTACCTACTAATTTTTAGAAATCCTTCAGTTTTGTAATTTAATAATAATCAGTTATCCCTTCTTGATAAAGCCTGATGGATTTTTAAGGCTCCTTTTCTCGAAAACGGTTCGTCCTACTGTGTTACAACAAGAGAGGCTTTCTTATGAAATTTTAGTCAGACAAGCATATTCCGGTGAGAAAATGTCAAAAAAAAACACTCATAAAAAATTGGATGGCAAAAGCCAGAGACCCCCCGGGTTATTTCGAATGCCGCTTTTCTCTGAAAACATAATCTGATGGAGCTTATTGATGTCAGACTGTGCAAAAAACTCATCACTGTATAGCTAAAACGGTTCCCAATTTATTCAATAAAAATTAAAAACCGAAGGTTGAGCGCCCCCTTCTCGGGACCGTACCCCATTAGGAGGAGTGATTTTCGGACACATGATTAGAGGAACTTTTTTCCTATTTTTTTATGTAGAACCGCGCCCTCAAATATTCGACCTCCGGATTTTCAGAAACGACGGTCTGCTTTTCTTCTTCTTTATTATGTTTTAACATCACCGTTGTACACACAAAAAATTAGCAATTCTAAAATGTAAACAAAATCCAGAAAACTTAGAAGATTTCTGTCAATGCCATTCAGTTGACAGCTGTCGAAAATATTAAGCCATTTTCTAATTCTTATGGTTTCCAAGATCCCATATCCCAAACAGAGGGAAACGGAAAAAAGTACCCCCTTATACATTTCGAAAACAAAAAATAACTTCTTTTAAATTTTTCTTGTGGACAAAATGAAGATTGATTGTAGAAAAATTTGCCCAAAACAGTTGCCTATTATTCTCTCACTTGACCATCCAAAACAAGTTTTTGAAAGATTTATTGTCACCTTCAGAAAGGTCTTCAAGTTCTGGTTTTAAATAAGACAAAATACCTTCGCATTTAGTACCCTTTGGGTAGAAAAATCGAAATTTTGTAAAAATACTAAAACCAAGTTATAGCCAAACTACTGGATCGATTTGGCTGAAATTTGATATATGGAAACTGGTGACCCGTTGAAGAGCTGAGTTTTTTTTTAGGAGCAATTGGTCCACGAAAAGTGCCATTTAGGCATATCAATTTGAAAATTTTAAACACAAGACACGGAAATCAAAGACCCGTGCGATGGGGAGGTTCTAGCCGCTTCTCTGCTGCCTTTTATTTATACTGGTTCTGTGGAGTTTACTAGGTAAGTATGTACGTAATTATTATTCCTGCATCAAGCAAGATAATGCTCTACTGCGTTTGCTCTACAAACTAAAAACACAGCTAAAGTAACACGAATTATATTTTCTTCAGTAAAAAAATTAACACAATATTTTTATAACATTCATAACAGCAGAAGATCTACACCCTGTCCTCTTTCTATGTGACTAGGTGTAAAAAATCCATGGTTAGTATGGATATAATAATAATTATAAATATATATTTAATCCAACAGACACATGCTCTATGAGGATAATTTTTACAAAATGGACGAGAATTTCATAATAGGAAAAAACATATACTTAAAACTACGCATCCGCATATACAGGGTGAGTCAAACGGGACCGGCCATCTCTTATAACTTCTTTCGTTTCCAACATTTCAGGACCATTTTTGGGGAAGTCAAATGGCTATGCATAGGCTACATTTCGACAATACCAGTGGTTCCAAAATGTTTTTGACGCCATGTCACTTTGTTATTTTAAATAGTACCCTGTATATTTCTTTATAGCTTCTATGAGCATTTTCGATTCTCTTTACAACGGTGTGAAAAAATCATACTCTTACATAATGAAAATTTCGAGAAAATGTCAATTGAACATTTTCCCAAAAGAATGAATTTGGCCCTTTATTTTGCAACCTATTCACTTAATCAAAAAATTGTTCCAATAAAAGTTGAAAGGTAAATTTAGAAGCATCTGTTGATGTGATTAACCCGACATAATCTTGCAATAAAAGAAAAATTGCATGAAGTAATTACTCAGCGGGACTCAGTGAAGAAGATATCAATCAAGAGAAAACGAATTGCATCAAAAGATGCCCCTAAATGTACCTTTCAACTTTTGTTGGAACAATTTTTTGATAAAGTTTTTGGCTTTTGGCTACACTTTCAATTAATGTTTTCTCGAAATTTCTATTACGTAATAGTATGATTTTAGTATGCCCTTGTAAAGAGAATCAAAAATGCCACTTGAGTCAATTAAAAAATATACAGGCTGCCATTTAAAATAACAAAGTGACATGTCGTTATTCAATGTAATAAAAACTTTTGGGACCACTGATTTAGTCTAAATGTAGTTCAAAGGCAGACATATGACATTACCAAAAATGGTTCCGATCCATTTGATACAAAGAAAGTTACAGAGGGTGG
This sequence comes from Pycnomerus fuliginosus, assembly GCA_963924575.1. Lineage (NCBI taxonomy): Eukaryota > Metazoa > Arthropoda > Insecta > Coleoptera > Zopheridae > Pycnomerus > Pycnomerus fuliginosus. The sequence continues at coordinate 20,909,335 of OZ004622.1, forward strand.
CCCCTCCCGTTTGACTCGCCCTGTACATAGATATACAAAACTGGGCACAAGTAAATAAATGACAAACAGATTGCAACAAAACTATAACCAGAGAATTACGGAATGAAAGCTTTACAAGATGTAGTAAAAAAGTGAAGATTTAGCCACATAGCCACATATTGTATCAAAAACACAAAAATAGTAATATTTCTTTTAATGATTGTTTATTGGTGCGTATGAAATCATCAAGCAGATTTATATACCTGAAGGCCTCATACTTCCACAGCTCTTGGTTGAGTTACTGTAGCTGAATCATCTAAATTTTCAGCCTTTTGGGACGGTTCCGACCACCCCTCGCTCATTTTTTTCTCCTCGTTTTTCTCCGCCTCTCTTTTCCTATATTCCTGGAGTTCAAAGTAATATTTAGGGGTTGTAATGCCAAAGAAGCCTGCGAGGTATTCTCCTATGGAGTCCATAACATACAAACTGTTGACACCTGCACGCCAAGCCTTGTACCACATCCATGGGCCCCATGTTAGAGTTGACTGAAATTTCGTACAATAACTAATGATAGGGATTTGATATAATAAATAATTACCGGGTTTACGAGGTCTTCTGGGGGTTGTTTTAGAGGGGCGTTGTCTTCTTCATCGGTGCTATATTCCTCTAAAATTCCGTCACTGAAATGTAAAATGCGTTTCGGCGTTTTTAACTTGATTGTTGTGTTCGGTTCTCCAGAGGCATTTCGCACGTCTTCAGGCTTGACCAGAGGCATTTTAGATTTTTAGAACTTTTTGTTTAGTGAATTGAAAGGATTGAAAGAAAAGAACGCCACTGTTGTGGTAGTGACCGGCGATTGTCCCTTCTGACATTTGACATTGACAGGAGCGCTGGCGCCATCTAGCGATGTACTTAGTGAGTATGCAGAGACGCAGTACAGGAAACTTCAGAGCAGCTATTCAAGTAAACACAGTATACAAATACGGACCTCACAACCGCAAGGGGGCGCCACTGCACAATTCAGGGGGTTTCACTGACCACTCTCGTGAGTAAGAGTCATAAGACTAACCATTTTACCTGAATAAAAGCGAATAAAAGACCTGCTCACATCTATAGCAAGCAATTCAGCACAGATTTATCAATTGAAATACAGAACGGGTCAAATGTAGTTCGGATTAGTCAAATGAATTTCAGAATGCGTGAATTGTAGTTCAGAATCCGTCAATTGTATTGTAAAGTACCGTCGCATATTAACGAAAGTGGGGGTTGTGTGTCTCAGGCTATTTTTCTGTTGGTTTGTAAACGGGATTTCAGATCCGTCATCCTTTTATTTAAAGAAGATGTAATTTTAAACTTTAACTTTAAATTAAAATTATCAATGTGAATTTTAACGCCTGAAGATGACCTAAGCACAATATCTGGTCGAAACATATATGGGTATCCCTCGACGAGCGTCAGTTAGCCGTATCTGGAGAACTGTTTCTAGCATCGTCTTGAAAATTTGTACACAGGGGTTTCAATTAATTTTGAATCGACGTAAAATATTTTCATCAATGGCGCACTTCCGGTTATACCGGAAATAGACACTAACTTCCTTATTTTAAATGGAACACCCTGTATATTATGATATTTTTGCATTCTACGTTTCATTCTAGGTAAACTTTTACTAAGAATTGCTATGCCAAAAATCAACCGTTTTTGAGAAAATCAAGAATTTCGCTTTTTTATGCCAAGTGCAGACCTAAGTTCAAAAAGCTGTCACATCCTTACAGTATGAAATGAGAAAACGATATTAATTTGGCATGAAGACTAATGTAGGGTGTATCCGCCCCTGGACTCAAATTGGGTCAAATACATACAGGCGGTTCTCTGCAAATTTTTAAACATCATCAATTTATTTGGTCAAATAGTCAATTTTTTCAAATGAAATGCCCCAACTATTTTATCGCACATCGATGCAGAATTTAATTATCTATCATTTTAGTATACATGTATGCCATATTTAAATAAACAGTTTTTGTGATATTTCTAAGTATTTGGAATTTGACCAAAATTTCATAATTAGCACGATTTAATAACCAAAGTTAGCTATGATTTTAGGAGCCTTTAGAGTTCCTTAATTCTGCTCAATTGAAAATTTAATCTTATTTTAATCCTGTTTTAAAATATGAAATTTTGGTCAAATTCCAAATACATAGAAATATCACAAAAACTGTTTATTTAAATGTGGCAAACGTGTAGACTAAAATGACAGACAATCAAATTCTGCATCGATGCGCCATAAAATAGTTAGGGCATTCCATTTGAAAAAATTGACTTTTTGACCAATGAAGTCGATGATGTTTAAAAATTTGCAGAGAACACCCTGTATGTATTTGATTCAATTTGAGTCGAGGGGCGGATACACCCTACATTAGTCTTCATGCCAGATTAATATCGTTTCCTCATTTCATACTGTAAGGATGTTACAGCTTTTTGAAGTTAGGTCTGCACTTGGCATAAAAAAGCGAGATTCTTGATTTTTTCAAAAATGGTTGATTTTTGGCATAGCAATTCCTAGTAAAGTTTACCTAGAATGAAACCTAGAATCCAAAAATATCATAATATACAGGCTGTTCCATTTAAAATAAGGAAGTTAGTACCTATTTCCGGTATAACCGGAAGTGCGCCATTCATGAAAATATTTTACGTCGATTCAAAATTAATTGAAACCCCTGTGTACAAATTTTCAAGACGATGCTAGAAGCAGTTCTCCAGATACGGCTAACTGACGCTCGTCGAGGGATACCCTGTATGTAGCTTTTTACACTGCATTTTTATTTACACCAGTCCGGAAGACAGCCCTAATCCCTTAATTATACACACCTGACAGTGATTATGGATCATAACCTACAAAAATTAAGATGAAATAAGTTGATCTGTTAAAGAAAGAATTTATTTTTTGCAGATCACAATTTGGCGGATTTTTTAGCAATAAATAGAGATGGGTCGGCGGAAATTTTCCAAAATGGGAATATTTCCGGGAAGAAATAAACGAGGTTCAGGCAATCTTTCCCAGGAAATATTGCTGGAAACTTTCCAGGAAATTTTCCGGGAACTTTCGTATAAATCTGCTACGGTTTTTGAATTTGGCTCGACATTTAGCGGTTTTTTAACCTAAAAGAGCACTGCCGTAAGTAATCAAAATCAGAAAAACCCTGTTAATTCTTGTTGTGAGCAGCAGCAACAGTGTTAATGGCTGTTATCAAAATATTCTATCCAAATTTTTCAGATTCTTATTGTATTTAATTTAATTTATTTACACATTTTTGTCCAAAGAAATGTGATGTATTTGGTATTTTTGAGAAGGTAACGCCGCCAAGAATTCATTTAAAGCAAAATCGAAAAATTGCGGAAACTTTCCGGAAAGTTTCGGAAATTTTCAATGGAAACTTTCCGGGAAATTTCAATAAATGGGAATTTACCCATCTCTAGCAATAAATAAAACGTTCTGTTTATGTTAATAAATTGCATTATGTGCAAAATGTTCAGTAGAGGTGTTAATAATTATTGACTCTGATGGACATTCGCCACCCGCTACATTTGCCTGATATGACGTCATAAAAGTGCAGTCACTCCGAATTCAGAAATAGAAAATTCTAATTTAGGTATGCATACCTAAGTGTCTAAAGTAAGGTTGGAAATTGCTGATTGGCTGTGAAATTGAAGCACTCCGAAAATTTGCAACCAGAAAAATTTTGGGACAGGACAACATTTTTAACCTCCCCAACCCCATCAAAATTTAAAAAAATGGGAGGTTACTGCAATCACTAAAATTTTCGAAATCGAGATAAGACCGAATCTATCGTTTTGAGGTCTCAGGAACCCAGAAAAGTAGTTTTTAAAATCTGTCTGTATGTATGTACGTACGTACGTGCGTTTGTAAAGGCTCTACAGCCCAAACTACTGGAGCGATTTGGCTGAAATTTGGTACGTAGGCATCTCATAGCTTAACTTAGATCTGGAGATTGGAGCCAATCGTGCAACCGGAAATGCCATTTTGGCACATCAACTTTTAAATTTTAAATGCAAACCCCCATTTTTCACGTCACCATAAGAAAGACCTTCAAATTCTGCGTCTAGAAATGTATTCATCCTTAGTGCCCTTTTGACCAAAAATTAAAAAAAAATTGATTTTTATCGGACTTTAAAATCGCGGTACAGCCCAAGCCCCTCAACCGATTTGTCTGAAATTTTGCACATGGGGATTGTATTACACGTCGAAGAGTTGAACAAATTTTGAATTCAATCGTCCCACGGAAAGTGCCGTTTTGGCACACCAATTTCCAAATTTAAAATTGTTCCCTCATTTAACCATTAAAAACAAGTTTTTAAAAGATTTACTGTCAATCGAAATTTTATAATAACACTACCTAAATAGTTATTTATGTTATAAGTACGCAAAATAGAGTTTTAGCGGACGAATCCAAGATGTTTATGGACGAGGCGCTAGCCGAGTCCGTAATATCTGATGAGTCCGCTAAAACTATTTGCGTACGTGTTGCATACAAAAATTTTTTGTACGAGCTTTCCAAATTACTACAAATTTTTCAAAAGCAATTTAAAATCAGTAGGTAACAAATTTGGCGGATGACACACAGAGGTAACAAAAGATTGTTTATCAATAAAAAATAAAATACGCTTAAAATGAGTGAAGCAATTTCGCAGAGAGCAAGAAATATTGAGCTCGATTTGCTGTCAAAGAAGTCTAGAATTCATTACGAAAAGGAATACGAGGCGTTCAAGATGTGGAAGAGTGAAAACGACGTGGCCGATGTTGTAAACGAAGAAATATTATTAACCTTAAGGTAGGTGGGCTTATTAAGTTTGTTGCAGTGTAGTTTCATTAAAATATAGTATCTATTCCTATTACATAATAACTTTCTTCAAAGTAAGTACCTAATTATTATATTTTGTTTAGTCAAAACCCTTGAAACCTCCGTCCCTGTGGTCAAAATTTTCAATGCTGAAGGCAACGTCTGCGACGCTTGTGGCCGATGCCAGGAGCCGAATTGGTTACTTTAAAACGTCTTGGGGGCTGGCGGTCGTCGTCGGTCGCTGAGAGCTACATTGAAGATTCATTGGAGAAGAAAACGAAAGTATCGGAATTGATTTTGGGACAAAAATTAGAAGCTCCGTCAACGTCTACGTTAGTCTCACGGTAACTTGTCTTAGCTCATCAAGCCGTTGCGCCAACGACGACTTCTACCTCGACAGTTTTGTTATTTTCATTTTCATGTTCCGAAATAAGTAGGTAATGTTGTCTTGTCTTTAGAATTAGGGTTGTAAGTAGGTACATAATAAACATTTTCAATAGATGATTTGTTACCGCCTTTGTTTATTCCTTCTGAAAAATAATTCCAATAAACAATTTTAGTCCGCAAAGTGTCGCTTAGCTACTATTAAAGTACTAGTCCGCTAAAATTCTATTTTGCGGACTATTTATAGTTCCTAAAGTTAGTGTTTTGGAGAGCATGTACAAAAAAATACATTATAGCCCAAATTACTGAATCGATTTGGCTGAAATTTGGTACATAAAGATTGGGTGACCCGTTGAAGACCTGAAGGGCTTTTGGAAGCAATTCATCCAAAGGAAGTGTCATTTAAGCATATCAACTTAAAATTTTAAATACAAGGCCTAATTTTTTATGTCGCCATTAGAAAAACGATCATATTCTGGTTCTAAAAATGTATTCACAGTTTCTGCTATTTCAGTGGAAAATTGAGAAAAAAATCTTTCTCATTAAAAGGGAGCCTGCTGACAGTGGATGACATAAAGTGGCAGTTATTGTCAAAAAGGTGGCAAAAGATTAACCTTAAAAGGAACATATTGTAAAATGTGATGGATGATGTCCGAGGTGATGTTGGTATTTGTCAGAAAATTGCGAAATTAGTCACAGACGATAAGGATAAAAAAAAATTGTTGAATTGACTATACTATTACACAGAATACAAAGATCCACGCGATGGGGAGGTTCCAGCCGCTTCTCTGCTGCATTTTTTTTCTTACAGATTTAAGGGTGTAGTCAGATATTTTTTGCACGGTTTAGCCGAAAAAGTCCTTAATTTTATGCTGTTCGTTAAAATTTAAAAACGCAAAAATAAGTGAAAAAATATGTAAATAGTCAAATCAATTAAGTAGGTATAAGAATAAAGTTGACGTTCTTGCGTCTTTCGAAAATCTCAATTTTTCACCGATTTCTTAAATGTTTGTGTATGGCCGTGACGGCACTTCCCGCCGGTTAAGTTTGTTACATGTTTTGGACGTATAAAAATTGGTAAAATCCAAATTCGAGTTGTGGGTTTACATTTGAAAAAACAAAATTAGGAGGCAACAAGACGCTCTTAATTTAAATTCTTTCCATTTTACTTAATCCGGAACGATCACCACCTTTTATGAAGGTCATATATCCGTTTCTATACATTATTTAAAAAAATAAAATAGGTATATACGCGATATTCAGCCGACAACAGGGGGCTCTGCTTAACCGACGAAAGTGACACTAGTGACAGTTAAAATGTCACAAATCCAAAAAAAACCTTCATTTTATGCCAGTGGAGTGCTTTGTACGAGTTTTCTAAATACTAGATTTGTAGGATTTTAGTTGTTCTTGTTTATAAAGCAGCCACTACAAGTAGAGATGTTAATTTTCATGAAAAGTACATTTGTTGAAACTTCATGAAATTTTGAAGTTCCAAAAAAAAATGAAAAGTTGTCCTGCGGCAATATAAAGAATTTTGGAGAATTAAATAAATCTACAACTACAACAGCTGAATAGGTAGAACATAAAATAATATTAAATGACAAAAATAGTAAGGATATAGGTAAACAAGTTATAATAAGTCAAAATAAAAGCATTAAACATTAAACTTCATTGTTGTTTTCATCTTTTAAGTTGAATTTCAATTCATATTTCACTGTTTGAGCCTCGTGAAATACTGAAGAACCGAACCGAGGTTGTCAGTATGTTGTTATTGTTACTACGCACACGTGCTCTAGTGCCCAATATGAATACTAGAACGACTAAAATTGGCGGCGCTGTCGGTGGAAGTTTATTAATATACATAGCCGCATTGATACTTTCAACAATTTTTCAAGAAAAAGTGAAAAGTTTCAACATAGGCTGAAACTTCTCAATGAAATGAAAAGTTTTTGGAACTTTTCACGCTCACATCTCAAGTCAGTCAACTCAACAGACGTCGCTATTGCTTTTAATAAATGCATCAACGTTATTTCGAAAAAACAACAATAATTAAAATGAATTCACCTTATTTAAAAGCGCAAGAAAACTGACGTGTGCAGTTTGCTTTTTTTAACAACTGTTCCAACAGAATGTAAAATTGTAAAAACTTGCAAAAGATGGCGCTGTGGGTTGTGAACTACTAAGGTCACTAGATACAGCGTTCCTTTAAAGTAACGACATGCCGTGCCGACAAATTTTGCATCAGAACGGTAAGAGAGGTCTAGACAAAGGACTACAAATCTGAGAATTTCTATGGCTAATGGTTGTTGGCGCATGTCACAACTTGACACCATGCACTGTCACTTGGAAGCTGATCTAACGTCTGTTTTTATGCTCGATTTTTAATTAATGATCGTGGAACTGTGATGGAATTCGACCACTGGAACATGTAATTTAATCTCCCGGTGCAATTTAGGGCCTGATACAGCGAATGAAAGTGGCAAACAACAGTGTAGTTACCTACCCCACGCAAAGGGGACTCCAAGGTATCGTAAATCACTCCAAACTGCTCGAAACAAATGAAATACATCGCACGCACTTCACGGGAACGTTCAACGTCCACATATTGTAAGGATTGGGCGCAAGACACGCATTTTTTCCACCGTTTCAAGTTCAACGAAAGTTCGTCCGTTATTTTGACCGACGTTTCGCAATATCAAAACTATAATGGCCGAGATGGATTCCACCTACGTCCTCTTTGCGGCAATTTTCTAATTGTATCGTTAGAAAACGAGAAAAACTTTTTGCGGCAATTTTCTAATTGTATCGTTAGATTTCTAATTGTATCGTTAGAAAACGAGAAAAACTTCGACGGTACATCACCTCACGGAGTAGCGCATCCCTCGTACACTTTTAAATCAAACTCACGTCTGCTGCATGGCTCTCCCTTAGCAGCGCAGGGATGCGTATCTAGTGTCCTTATGAACTACTTCCTAGGTAACATAGAGAGGTAACAGCATGTAACACAAATTTTACATCACAAGAAAGTGTATGTTTTTCAATTATTAGCATGTTCTTTCAGGAGTAGAGGCAAATTATCAAAAATATCAAACATATCCTTTATTAATTATTCCAAATAAATTAACCATTTTTCCTTAAAAAACCAATTAGATCAGATAAGTTATGGTGGTCCCAACGTCGAAACTCTTGGAGCCATTTACAACATGAACCTTTTCGTCTTTGACGTCAATTTTAAAAATACTGTCGGGGGAAATAGGAGCCTTATCCTTCGTCGGTTCGCCAAATGTCGGCAGTCTGCGTGGTCCCAAAACAGGATCCTCAAATCGCCAAAGTTGCACAGAATGAGGACCTAACAGAAGATTAAACATCAACACAATTCGATTCCAGTATAAATCCTCTCAACGGTCAGCTGTGTAACACAAACTTTCATGCTGCAGCTGCATTGTGCACTGCAACAGAAATACGCTCTTATTTTACTGCGCAGTGCAGGGTAGACCGAAAGCGTCATTAATTTGGACAAGAGTGTGTTACAGAGCCAAAATTAATTATGGACCTTGTCCGATTTTAGAGGTTTTATAACGTGTGAACAAAAACTCTCCCATCTAGTAGCCCTTGACAGAAGAGAAGTACGGGTAGACAGCTAAAATTACCACTCAAAACTAAATCTGACAGTGACGTGATCATATAATTAGTCTACGGCCTACGTCTCTGTGGTCAAGGCCTACTAGATCGGAAGAGTTTTTGATCACTCTTTACATCTTATTCATTTCATTTATGTACCACTAACTAACAGTTCGTCCACATTTGCATTATTTTGGATAAAGAAGCAAATGCAAGAGATTATGAATCAGATGTAGGTCTGGATTCTACGGGGTTGCTATGGTTGTTACAAATGATTATAAAATCGAGGGTGGCTTTCAAATGAAAATAATTGACGGATCTGTACTCAATAAATGTCAAAAAGAAGCATCGAAATTATAATTATTTCTAACAACCCTGTAATGTACTGTCAAAATCAACTCACTTTTAATAGCTTTGATGTCTCGGCACAGCTTCTGAGCAATTTTCAAGTACGAATCCCCATCGTTGATGGTCAAATAATGACCGAACAGTCCAGACATCGGAACTGGATTAATAAACTGCACTTTAACGCCCGGTTTGGTTGAAAACTGGACAAAAGGCGATCCCGGACAACATTCCTTCATTTTTTCTTCGGCAGTCTCGTCGTCGGTATACTTTACGAAGACATCGTCGACGTTCAAGTCGTTGGCCAGATACACGCTGTTATTTTTTAACACTTCTGCTTCATTGAACTCCAAAGTGAGGGCAAAAGCTTTGGGGCCCATTTGGTCGAGCTTATCACGCGTGGCTTGGACGAAGGGCATGACGCGCTTCATGTATTTTTTTAGTTCGGGCATGGCCCCGAATTCGCTGGCTAAAGTCTTGTTGTCTGGCAGCTGTTTCTGCTTCTGCAAAACAGGTTTAGGTATTGCCTACATTCTACAAGTCGACAGCTTTATTCTTTCAAAAGTTATGAGAATTTCCGTACTGAAAACGGTTCTAAAATTACGATTAAGAGCCTAAAATGAGCTTAGGTGAACAAATTATGAGATAGCGCTGACAGAAAGATTCCTTTAATTCGCGAAAATCAGCTGCTAAACCACAAAATGGCCGTCTCAACAGGGTGGGGAGCCGGAGGGGGGAATTCTAGCGTGACGTGCCCGACAGTGGTCGTGTTCAGCCGACACAACTGTTGTGCAATAGTTGACAGAATTCGGCTGAAATCGTGCGCTACATTGCAACTGTTGCGTCACAACGATTGGAGCAACAACCGTTTTAGCTCCGTCGGCTGAATGCAACCAGTGTTGGTGACATCAGTGGAATTTTTAAAAGCCACCTACAAATGACAATTGTCGCCTACAAACGACAATAATTGTCACCTACAAACGACAATTGTCAGTTGCAAGTGACAATTGTCAGTTACAAGTGACAATTTGCTATTGCAACAGTTTTTTTTTCCGAAAATTTTAAAAACTTTGTTGTGGTCCCTCTACGCCTTCGTACTTCGTTATTAACTTGCAAAATTCTAAGGTAATAGTTGTACGTACAAATCTATCCGTTATGATTCTAGGGGAGGTGGTCGACTTACCGTAAAATGGTTCTTCAGAGTTGTAAGAATTTTGCTTTGCCAAGCAGGAAAAGTCTTGGCCACCCAAATATTGAGAACGTCTGGCTTTGGAACTGGAGGTGGATTTGGGTGGGCCTTGGTCTTAATTCCTTGCAGATGAGCCTTAAGGTACAGTCTAAACGAATGGGCTGTCTCCATCAAATATTCAGAAGCCTTAATTTGGGCTTCATCTATTGGTCCCACCACCGGCCAAGAGGCTTCGACAATGCTTGTCTTCTAAAATAAAAATTTGAAACCACCTTCAAGAATTTTTCAGGAATTTAAAATATGCGGATCAATCTATCAAGCTGCTATCGACTAGTTTTCAGCTTATCAAATCCTCGTCAGGATTGCGTTCAGAAATGTTGCCCTAAGAGAACCTTGGATAAAGTCTTGATCAAGTAAGCCAAAGAGAGATAGAAAAGAGGAACCAAGACAAGAAATAACCTAAATGTCTCTAGGTGATGTTTATGAACATACCTTAGCATAACGTAGCTAGAGTGCGTTCGTAAAGTGTTACATGGTACACACTCTGTAACAAAAATAACGTTCACAAACTCCGAAAATGGCGGCGTTCATAAATGTCGCTCTGTTACAAGAAAGTGCTACAAAGCTTACCTTGGTGACGACCACGGTAATAATCACAGAGTTTGTACAGGGGTGCGTTCGTAAAAGATTACATTGTAATGTAATAGCAAAGTAACGTAATTTGAATGACAATTTGAATGGAACGCAGAGTAATGTTGAATTGTGAACGTCACCATTTTGCTCCACTATTCGTAAATAAGCTCAATCATACCTCCATATTAGCTGCTTCCGAAAGCTGATCGCGTTTATAACCGATTACCCGAAATTATTGAGCAAAACCTTAAAATTATTTGCCATAAAGGTTGAGATGAGGCAGGTTATGTATCATGTTCTTGACAATCATGATCTTTCACCGCACTTCACAAACTCTTGTGATTATTACCGTGATCGCCACCAAGGTAAGCTTTGTAACACTTTCTTGTAACAAAGTGACATTTATGAACGCTTGTAATAATTACAGATCCGCCATTTTCGGAGTTTGTGAACGTTATTTTTGTTACAGAGTGTGTACTATGTAACACTTTGCGTACGCACTCCAGTGCGGTGAAAGATCATAAACTGTCAAGAACATGATACATAACCTGTCTCATCTCGACCTTTATGGCAAATAATTTTAAAGTTTTTGTTCAATATAATTTCGGGCAATCGGTTATATGATTGAGCTTATTTACGAATAGCAGAGCAAAATGGTTACAGAGTCCGTTCACAATTCAACATTACTCTGCGTTCCATTCCAAATGTCATTCAAATTACGTTACTTAAAGTCCGTTCATTTTCTATAGCAGAGCTAAAATTTTTCTGGAACTGTACAGTGTACAACCCTAATTTGTAAAGATTTGTAAGGGACTGCACTTTTGACAATTTGATCGAAATTTAGCGGGAAAGTAAAAACATTACATAACCCAAATCTTCTAGGGTTTATTTTTATTGTTAGCAGCAGTGTCACAGATAAACGTCCTCAAGCTTTTTCGTGAATATCTTTCGTTGCACTTTACTCACTGCATGCCCACAAAGGTCAAAATTATGACATTTGTCATGTTTTCTGACGTATCGCGTTGAAATCGCTTCTATCAACTCACCTGGTAGTAAAATTCCTTGCAAAATTTCCCCATACTAACCTAAAATTCAAATTTTGACGTTCTGTCACTTCAATAGAAAATGAATGGTGAGTAGCTATTACATTACAATGTAATCTTTTACGAACGCACCCCTGGTCCGGATTTTAGTTAGTCATTATGTGTTTTTTCGCGTTGACCAGAAATTCATGGTCACGTTAACGTGTTGTGTTTGTCTCTGTTTGTGTCATAACATAAGAAGGAGCGCGACAACAGCGTTCACATCAACTGGTCAACGCAAAAAAATATCTATTGCCCATAATTTGGTGACCATGTCGTGACGTCACAAGTGTAATCAGTCACGTCACTTGCTCGGATTACCAAAACAAATTCTCAGAACGGAATGACAACTACTTTTTATAACGTGTGTTCAAAAAAAGTCTTTCCATCTAGTAGCCCTTATAAACCCTTTAGTAGTCTGTCTATGTTGTGGGGATTAAAGGGCAGCTTGAACGAGTATTTTAAATACCAAATACAATATACTATTTTGTGATCGCTTAAACTGTCTACCGATAGGGGGCTATATTCTATATAGGATTTGGAGATCTGAAAGTCCAAAAAGACGCAGATCCAGAAGTTTCAAAACTAGTGGATAGCAACTTAACATTTTTGACAGATTGAGTTAATGGGGTGTAGCCATAACCCTTCAATATATGCAACTCACGGACGAACATAAAACAAAACTTCACTTTTTCCTTGACCTCGTGAAGGTTTCCAAAGTTGTATTTTTTTAGGTCTCTCTCTATTTCGTGACGTAATATGGAGGCAAAATTTGACAAAGCCCGGTATGCAAAAACAATGCAAAACTCTGTCATTGTCTGCATTGCTTTTGCATAATAATACTCCGGGAGGCAGCAACAGATTGGCTTGACTCATTTCAATAACTTTCTAGAGTCATTTTTCCTATTGCGTATGTCTTTGTGATTCCAAAAAGTCGAGTCTGAAATGCAAGTAGCGGGACAACGCTCCACGGGGGCGGCTCAAGTGTGCCAAAAAACTAGTCTCATTGATGGAAATTATTAACGCTACCATTTTTTATATGGATCACGGACACCTCGAAGTGTTAAAAAAAAAAACGGTCTGTCACTTCGCCTGAGGGACAAAATGTGTCTGCCAACCACATTTCCTAGAAATTTGATTAGTAAAATTGTCAAACTATACTGTCATATTTAAATTATCTACCCGTAGGTGGCATAATAATGTCGTTAGTGTCTATTTTACACCTCCTAATTTGAAGCTGGGAGTAGCTTCAGTAGATTAATCAAATATCTAGGAAATGTGGCTGCCAGACACATTTTGTCCCGCAGGCGAAGTGGCAGAGCGGTTTTTTTTGGACACTTCGAGGTGTCTGTAATCCATATAAAGGATTTCAGCGTTAATGATTTCGCTCTTTTTGACCATACTTGAAGCCCCATTGCGGAGTCTTGTCCCGCAGGTACCCTGGCAGACCGCCTATAACGGGCTTTATCAAATTTTGCCTCCATACTGTCTATCTCTTTTAATTGGAAACCCTAATTGAGCCCATAAGGTAAAAGTAATGTTTTGTTCTGTTTGTCCACCACGCTCAATACCTTGCCCAGGAGCTTCCAAACATGCTCAGCAACATGTGGACAAATAGGAGAGAGCAGCAACGCCTGCACTTCTATAAACTTAACGACGAGGTCTACATGCATTCCGTCTAGACTCAACTCCCTGTATTTATCCCTAGCCGATTGAAGTTCGAAAAATCCACTCCTCAGAGCTTCCTTGAACAGCATTTTATTGTAAAACTCGTCGGTTTCCCTAATCTTCAGATTTATCTCGCTCAGGAAAACTCGATCGTTGAAACTATTTGTGGGACCAGCCCTCAACGTTTGTCTGTTGGCCACAATCTCCTTGACCCATTCAATAAACGTAAACAGCCTCAAAATGCCCGCATCCGCCATGCTCTCGACGAAATTCGCATCTTCAATGGAATCCCCCGAATCGGCCAGGCACAGCCGAGTTCCATCCGCGCTGAATTTTTTAATAGCCTCACTCAGAGTCAGGAAATTGCCTTCCGATTTCGACATTTTCGCGGAATTGAGGAGAAGGTGGCCATTGGCTCGCACGCCTTTCGGCCATTTTTCCTCCTGATTCGGCCAAATCGCGCAATGGTTGTATATGTAGTAAGTCAAATGGTTCTGGATCAAATCCTTCCCGGAAACTCTGACGTCAACGGGGTACCAGTATTCGAACTCTTTTTTCATCAAATCAAGAGCGTCTTTTTTTATCCCCGATTTGGAGGGAAACGGGGCGGTTTTGAAGAAAACGTAGTCCCAGACTTCCGGAGTCAATTGCTCGGCTTTAATCCCTAGGGCGTTGGGTTTATCGCCTCTGAAGGAATTTCCTTGAAGAAGATGGGCGACCGTGTAGTAGGCGTTGTAGATCGTAGAATCTGACAGGGATTCAATGAGCCATTTCTCATCCCACGGGAGTTTCGATCCCAGTCCGTAAGTTCTGGAACAGGCGTGTTCGTGAAGCCAGTCCAGGTTTTTGAGAAAATTCTTGCTGACTTCCTCATGGTAGATTTCCATTTGTTCCAGAACTTTGTGGGCCAACTTTTTCCACTTTTCCTCCCCGTAATCCAGGTACCACTGGTCGCACAAGGCCACCACACACTCGTCTCCAGAACGGGACACGATTTTCTTTTCAGGCTCATAATAAATCACTCCCTCTTTTTTATCGAGGATGATTTTTTGCAAAGATTTTTTTATGTCCTGAATCTTTTTACCCTTGAACTCCCCTACCAGCATAACCCCGTCGTAAAATCCCTTCAAGTAAACCATTTCCTTGGCCTCGAGCAGCTTTTCCTTGTCGTTTTGGCTCTGAATTTTCAGTTTGTCATAAACTGTGACGGCTGAAAGATTGCCGAAATCGGGTACTTCGACGATGGGCACAGGGTCGAAGGGTAGTACCATGTGGTCTTGTATTCCGTACTTCTCCCTGAAGGGCTGTTTTTTCTTAAGGTCCACTAGGGCAGCATAGTCGTCGGGTGAATCGGAGGGAACGCTGGTAACCACGCCGGTTCCTTTGTCCTCTTTGATTGTCAGCATTGGGAGGGCGTAGATTTTCTCGTAGCTCGTCAGGGGGGCCCTTAGGGCACACCCCAGAATGTCCTTTAAATCACGGAAGTTTTTAAACCGCAGTCATGTTTTAACGGACACAGGGGCAGTGTGAATCGGGCTTTTTATGTCGTGACGTAAAATTCGGTTTTGACAGGTATCTACCAAGAAACAACAATTGTCCATTGTCTCATTTTTGACATTCACAGTAATTTTGACGAATATAGAAACCCATCAATCGCTTTAAACTGAAAATAATACATTGTCCCTGTGTTCGTTACATCAAAACATTTTCAATTGATTTCTCGACATTCTAAGAAACTAAGGGGTGGGCTAAAAAAACGGTGGCATTTATTTTTCCGGTTTCCATCTTCTTAATTTTTTGGACATTTTTCAGTCGTATACAGGATATCCCTCGACGAGCGTCAGTTAGCCGTATCTGGAGAACTGTTTCTAGCATCATCATGAAAATTTGTACACAGGGGTTAATTTTGAATCGACGTAAAATATTTTCATCAATGGCGCACTTCCTGTTATGCCGGAAATAGGTACTAATTTCTTTATTTTAAATAGAACACCCGGTATATTATGATATTTTTGGATTACTCGTTTAATTATTCTAGGTGAACTTTTACTAAGAATTGCTATGCCTAAAATCAACCGTTTTCGAGAAAATCAAGAATTTAGCTGTTTTATGTAAGTGCAGACCTAACTTAAAAAAGCTGTAACATTCTTACAGTGTGAAATGAGAAAACGATATTAATTTGCTATGAAGCCTAATGTAGGGTGTGTCCGCCCCTGGACTCAAATTGGGTTAAATGCATACAGGGTGTTCTCTGCAAATTTTAAAACCATCAACTTCATTGGTCAAAAACTCAATTTTTTCAAATGGAATGCCCCAAATATATGGCAAACATGTAGATTAAAATGATAAGATAATTAAATTCTGCATCGATATGCCATAAAATAGTTGCGGCATTCCGTTTGGAAAAATTGATGATGTTTAAAAATTTGCAGAGAACACCCTGTATGTATTTGACTCAATTTGAGTATAGAGGCGGATACACCCTACATTAGACTTCATGCCAAATTAATATCGTTTTCTCATTTCATACGGTAAGGATGTTTCAGCTTTTTGAAGTTGGGCCTGCACTTGACATAAAAAAGCGAAATTCATGATTTTTTCAAAAACTGTTGATTTTTGGCATAGCAATTCTTAGTAAAAGTTCATCTAGAATTAAACGTAGAATCCAAAAATATCACAATATACAGGGTGTTCTATTTAAAATAAGGAAATTAGTACCTATTTCCGGTATAACCGGAAGTGCGCCATTGATGAAAATATTTTACGTCGCTTTGAAATTAATTGAAACCCCTGAGCACAAATTTTCATGATGATGCTAGAAACAGTTCTCCAGATACGGTTAACTGAGGCTCGTCGAGGGATATCCTGTATATGATGTAGTAATTAAATTTTAGATAGCACCATCCTTGACCTTCTCAAGGACTTTTATTTAACAACACCATTATTTAAGCCAATGGGGTTTCGTTACCCATTGACAAATAAGTCAAATAACAGTGTTTATTTAAACAGGATTGAGCCTTGTCTTTTTCTCTTCGCAAAGTGTCCTTCAAAATGAAAATTAATCAATTCCTCAATTTTTGTGAATTTTCCCCGAACATTATAACATCATAAATCGTGTGATTCATAACTTGAAAATCAGAACATAGAGAGCATTATTAAGATAAAAATATCTACGGATTTTTCATCATCCATCTATGCATTTAGTTGTAAATTATGTAATTTCTAGTATTGGGAAGAAAATTCGCGAAAAATTAAGGCCCTTCTTTTCGCCCGTTATCAGGGCGAATTTTGAAACAGGATTGTGACTTGATGGATAGAGATTTCCAAATATTTTTTGTAATAAAGAGAAAATATGGAATAGGGTCCCTTATCCTTTCAAAATCGACAAAAGCTTGTTTCGATTTTTGTAATAAAGAGAAAATATGGTAGAGTCCCTTACCCTTTCAAAATCGACAAAAGTTTGCTATAATTTTTGTAAAAAAAATTGATCAATCCCTTAAGGCCGTTCTCTTCACCCGTAATCTGGGCGAATTTTGAAATAGGATTGTGACTTGATGGATACAGAATATTTTTCCAAATATTTTTGTAATAAAGATAAAATATGGCAGAGTGTTTACCCCGAACCCTTTCAAAATCGGCAAAAACTAAAACAAGCTTTTGTCCTTAAGGGATTGATCAATTTTCTTCTTGAAGGACATTTTGGAAAGAGAAAAGGACGGACTTGAATCATATCTAAAGCCCATATCGTCACTCCAGAAGAATAATGACATAACTCAAAAAAGCTAGTTTTTCAGTAGAGCGGTTCAAAGTTTTTCCGGATATTAGATTTTTTTCTGACACTTATCTAAGAATCAAACTGATGGCTCCACATTTTGTCATAATCTTACAATTAACCACACGCACGCTTTGACAAACACGACTCAATTTGAGAATTGACGTTCATTGAACATAGTATTTCCCCGCATGACAAAACGACACATCCGCCATCTCTTGGCCAAATGAAACAGAACAATTTGTGGCAGTCTTCTTGAATAAAACTTTCAAATATTAGCTATAATTTTGCATACATAACTCAAAAATGGCATTTTTTGACTTATGTCATTATTCGTCCGGAGTGACGATATGTCTAAATGCATACTTACTTAATCCTAAGCCTTTCTACCATTAGGTCTAAATAATGGTGTTAGATAACAGTTCTTAAGAAGGACAAGGATGGTGCTATCTAAGATCTAATTGATGGTATCGAGAGGGTCGACTCTCAGCTGCGCCCCATATAAGACTGAAAAATATAACTAACGAAGACACACGGAAAATAACAGTGACTTATTTTTTGGCCCGATTTTTTGTTTTCCTTATCCCTTTCCGGTTCAGCTGTTTTGGTCAGGAATCGCTCAAGAAAAACGAATGCTTATAATTTCAGCTTAAAAAAAACAAATTTTGACGACCATAATATTGGACTTTTCCAAAATTTTTATTTACTGCGCTCTTAAATTATAAAAGTTGGGAACCACGAGTTTAGAGTAAAATATAAAATTCATAATTGGTTGCCACGAAAACAAAAAATCTGTATACGTGATGCGCCCACTTCAACTCCTGCATAGGATTTTCTCATTGTCTCCTTTCTACGTAATAATTTAAGTTTCATTTTAATCTAGGTACAAGGCAACCATAAAACTTTCATCTAACAGCTTTTTCAAAACTATTCTCCTTTAAAAAAGTATTACAAAACTTTGCTTAAAACTTTCACAAAACTTAATAAGATCCTTCAAATAGAATTAAACAAAACCTTGCCTACTAAAACTTTAATAACAATAAATAGTTTTGAAAAAACAGGTAATTATTCATTCTGCATTTATCAAAACTTTAAAGTTTTTCTCCTACAACTGCACTTTTTAATAGTTATTTAACGAACAAGAATGCTAATGAGAGCGATTAATAATCGAGAGATTTTAACGCGTGAATATGTTAAGATAGAGGTTGAGTTGAGACTATTAATCGCCAAGTAACACAAAACTTCGTCAATACATACGTTACAATATTTTTTCGTTGATTCGAAAATCGCTAAAATTTCAACCTGAAGAATGCGTTATGCAATCAAGTATGCAACCGCCATTAGGCACTGTTAAGTCATGACGTTTAATATTGATTGGAATTGACAGAATTATCAAAAAGACAGTCGAAATTGCAAATCGTTGGTTGCCTATTCTAAAATTTGAACGTTAATAAAGAATTGACCGTTAAAATAGGCTATTAGTGCATGATTTGTTATACGTTAACAAAACTCATTACTAAACGATCAACAAACAAGTTTGACGACCATAATGCCGCATGTGCGGTCGATTTCGCATTTTACTGCCGCAAAAGAGGCAGTAAAAATGCACTTTTAATGACTACCGGCGAAAAAATATAATAATGTCAAATATGAGCATGTTTTTATTGACAAAAAACTGTAATCATAAAAAAGAGAACAGTTTAAATAAATTTTGATAAAGCAGCTATTTTAACCTGTTTCGTTCTTAATCGTTAAACGCGATTTTTGAACACAAGTTCACATAGGTTAACTTCAAAGTTGGGTTTGTGAAAAAATCCAATGCAAGGTGTAAAATTTAGAGCATATAACTCATCGGCTCGCGTGTTCCCCCGACTTTACCCCGTGTGATTTTTTGTGGTATACAATTTTTGATAACATAAACAAAATTACCTGTCCGGTCAGCTCGAGTAGAATTTGAACCTTCCCTTCCACCTTAGTAAATCCTTGGTAACTCATATTTCTTGCAGATCTTTCAGTACAAACAAAGATCTCTCCTGACGTATTCTCGAATGCAATATATTTCATGTCAGGTCTAACCCAGCAATTAGTTTGACCATACATCGTCTCAGGTCTTAAAGTGGCAGCCACTAGGTAAACTGCCTTCTCAGACCATTTACTGAAATACATATTTTTTTAACATTGGAAACATAGTTTTTTTTGTTGATATTACTTGAATTTCACTGGATATGGTTTAAGCAGTTTCATTTTAATCAAAGTATACTCTTGGGGACCCACACCCTCTCCTGTGGACCTGTCATGATCCATGCAAGGTTGTCCATCACGAGGTGAATATATTGTATAACGTTTACCGAATTTCACTTTGTCGTACTGTTTCAAACGCAAGAACTGCCATCTCACGAATGAATCAAAAAATGGATTTGCATCTGTCGTGATGAATGTGCGACGCCAGTCCACCTGTTTCAATTTAAGTTTTTCAATTAATTATACACAGTGCTCCAACAATTTTATCACAGACATTACACAATGTGATATATTTACAGTGTGTTTCACTTTAACTGGAACCATCGAAATATTTTGGTTAATATTAGCCAAATCAATCCCTTCTTATTTCTGTACGTAGAGCTCCAAAGTCTGCACCGGCGTGGTACTTTACTACCTTTTTCATAAGTAGAAATCCCAGCCTACTGCGATTAAATAAAGACACTAAAAATTGCGATATCCTAATTAGGCATTTTTTTATCGATTAAACAACTCAAGAATTTTAAACCAATCAAACGTCAGAATTTATAGACAGTCGACCAATCACCATGGTTTTGAACTGAAAAACACCACGAGTGAAAAGCAGAACGGTTTTTCAGCGAAAATATTTGTGTCAAACGAAATGATACGGTAACCTTGTTTCCATTAAAATTTATTTTATTGTTTAATCATCCGAATATAGTTCGTGGTCTAATTTTTTTTGCAAAATTTGCTTACAAATACATTCGTAGCTTTTGCTTTTGGAAAAGCTACTCATTTATTTGTTTCGCAAATTTTGTCGGAAAAAATCAGTACCACTCGCTATATTTGTACATGTTTACGAAAAATTTTATGAGAAAAAATCGCTCAGGAGATCTCCAAATGGGTAAATTCGCAGTTTCAGGCAAAAACAAAAATAATGTTAATTGAATTTATGCTGGTCTCAGTAAAATAAAAACGCTGACTTTCTTGAGGAAAAATCGTAAATTACTACTAGACAATATTTTTGCAAAAAAGGGTGAAGTTTTGCTCAGCCATAACTGACAGCAAATGTTAAACTAATTAATTTGAATTGTTCTTCATTTCAAAGCACCTTTTTTGCAAAAATATTTAAGTTTTCGATATTTTATGATTTTCCTTCAAGAAATTCAACATTTTTATTTTTGCCTAAAACGTTGGAGATGCCCATTTGGAGTCATCCTGAGGAACTTTTCTTGTAAAATTTTTCGATTAAAAAAATGCTCAATGCGATTTAGTAATTTTTGGCCACTTTCGGCTTATAAAAATGAAATGAAGTACAACAAAGGCGTAGATTTTGCAGCTCTACAGATGAAGAAAAAAAAAAGAACCGACCGATTCGGTTAATATTAACCTCGATATTAACTAAAATATTTTGGTGGTTCCAATTAAAGTGAGACATAAGTATCGAACATGCAATACAAAAACGCTGATTATGGCCTTTTTTAATGACGGTGATTAATGTAGGTAACTGTTACCAACCAGTTAGTAAAAATCATAGCCTACTTTAATTATAAAAGTTTTTTTGATCTGACAGTGTCAAGTGATAAAAAAAAACAATCCTCAATCAAGGTTCTTATATTCATTCTCATAGGTGGCCTGATAGTTGCAGTTCACGACAAAGTAACGTCATCTAGGGGGATGATGCTGTCATTTGTGGCTGTTACTATCTGATTCCGATATATCGGGTGCCAACGAACCGATGTAACCTCGCAATTTCTTTATTTTTTGGAATATCAAATAATTAAAATTTTTGGGGTTTCATGTACCTACAGTGTGTCTCACTTTAGACGGCGACACCCCTCTATCTTTGTTGTTTTATGGAATATCGTAACAAATTTTGTTCTTGGACCTCAGAAAGTTGTGTTTTTGGAGTAGTTAATATTTTTTCAATAATATAACCACAGCCTACTTAGACCAAAAACAAATACCAAAAATCGGAAAAACCTATTAGGCATTTTTTTATCGAAAAATTTTATCAAGAAAAGTTGCTCAGGATGACCCCAAATAGGCAAGTCCGGAGTTTCAGGCCAAAATAAAAATGTAGAATTTCTGGAGGAAAAAGACAAAATAACGAAAACTTCAATATTTTTGCAACAAAAGGGTTGCTGTGTAATAAAAAACAATTGAAATAAGTTTGTTTGACATTCGTTGTCAGCTATGGCTGGGCAAAATTTAACAATCAGAGAAAATAATAAACATTTTTATTTTTCTAATGCAAAAGTTGTTCGTTCTTCGGAAAAAGTGTAAAAATATCGGATATTCAGAGGTTCTTAAAGTTCTCAATGAAGAATGCTTCCCCTTTGGTCTAATAAGTATCCTGTTTATTGACGTCCATTAGAAAAAGGAAGAACCAAATTTTTGTTTTGGCTTAAAAAACATGTACACTTTCATTTAAAATTAACGTAAAATTTAGCTTAGAAAATCAACGTTTCAGCGAAAATAAAGAGTTAACAAAGTTAAAAAACAACTTTGCATTAGAAAATTTATGAAAATGTTTATTATTTAGACTTTAACTTAAGGCGTTTTTTCTCGGTTTTATGTATTGAAATACAAACTTGCATTTGAAAGTATAGGAAATAATCTTGTTTTGTATTGAAATATCTTCAAAATAATCATCCTTCAATTTGAAACTGACGACAAAAGTGACGGTATTTCAATACAAATTTGTATTGAAAAACATAAAATCGAGAAAAAGCGCCTTTAAAGTACCTGAAGTCATAGCCAACTTGACTAAAAATATTTCAGCCCTGTGGCGGTCACATTTGAAACTTATGGTAAAATTTTTTTGATATGTAAAGGGAATTAAAATATCTTTCGAATTGCGTAAAGAAACCGTCACCTTGATATTTAAAATAACAAAGTTAACGTCACTTCCGGTAAAACCGGAAGTAACAAAAAGTATGTAAATATGTAAAAATAGCGTTTTCATAGGTAATATGAACCCAAAAAAATGTCTAGCTGATATTCCAAAAAATATAGAAATGGCGAGGTGTTACATGAGTTCGTTGACACCCGGTATATTTCGTACCGTCGCGCGGTGAATAGCTAACGCCGCGAACACTTTTTTTGACTGTTATTTGTCAAACTAAGGAAGAAAATAAAGTCGTTTTGTTCCGTGCAATCATTCTACAAGGTGTCCCAGAACGCTCGGCGCATTTTCTTTTAACGGGGCACATTCAGCATTTAATTCCGATCCGTGTTTTTGATAATTTCCGGGTCCAATAATTGTAAGAGATTTAAGTGGACCTATGAGATTTCAGTTCTGAATTGCTTCATAAGAGGTGCGTTCAGAAACGTAGCTCTGGGTAACCGTTGAGTAAATTAGAAAAGGATAGAAGATATCCCTTCTAAAGGTAAAACGAAGACAGAAAATACTCAAGATGACTTTCTGAACGGGCTCAAGGCAATTTAATGTGAGATGCACATGCACTATTTCCTAGGTAACAATAAGATACCACAATATAAATTTTCATTGATTTTACCTAGCAAATAGTGCATCTCACATTAAATTACCTCATGAAGCAATTCAGAGCTGAAATCTGATTGGTCCTCTTAAATCTCTTATAACAGCAGAGCTATTGGACCCTGGAAATTTTCAACTGGGACACCTTGTATATCAACTTTTTTAGAATCAAGAGCACTATCAGTGTGTGCCAAAATACACAGGGTGCCTCATTAAAAACAAACTGATGTGCAGGATAATTATGATCTACCCTGTACAACAGGCACATTTTCAGCAAGCATGCAATTCCCTGCGGTAAGATTGTTGGAAAACCCTGTACAGCAATAATTACATGAACTCCAAATTTGTTGAGGTCATCAACCGCCAATGGAGGAAAATAGTCCAGCCAGTAATTAGCATCAGCAAAATTTTTGATTTCATCATCATTAAGTCCAAGGCTATGCATGATTTGCCACTGATACTTAGCGACTACTGCCTTTGCAGCAGCTTTACTCTGCAAATTACTATCATGATGCAACTTTAAGGATAAGCGAAAAATTAACCTTCGTCCCCTTACTCTTGTCTTTAACCACAACATCATCCTTCTCTTCAACCTTCACCTCCTCAACTTCCAGGAACTTTGGAGGAAAACCAAACGATTCCATCTCTCTTTTTAATTTATCAGCACAGGCTTTTATCGGCATTCCAGTGCAATGAAATCCAAATGGAAATAACGCCCTTTTTCCCTTTAACCTTTGATATCGGACTGCAAATTCAGCCTTGGAGAGCGAAAAGGTGTGCCCCAAGTGCAGCCTCCCATTCATGTACGGAAATGGAAAAGTACACAGAAACTTCTCATTAGGAGACTTCCGAGGCTGTTTTGGGGCGTCAACTTCGTAAACTTTATCGACTTTCCACCGCTCTTGAACCTCCCTTTCTATTTTTTGAAGGTACTCCACCTTGAAAGTGCCCTTTCGCTCAACTGCTGCCTGAATTATAAAATTTAGAAATCAAACTTCAAAATGTATTTTGTCTATAACTTACCATGTTTGAAACTGATTGTTTTAAGACAGGTTTGAGGGTAAATTAGTTTTTTAGAAACACACGTTGCACCATGTTGCCACTGACTAACCTCAAAATCCGTGTATAAGGGGTTGCATTGTTTTTTTCTTTTCCGGATAATTCTTTTTAAAAAGAGATTATCTAAATCTAAGGGTTCATAACATAGAACGAGCCGAACCAGTACAAAAACTAATTCCCATAATTGATAATAGTTTAATTTTAATAATGTTTAGCTTACGTTTAATTTAGTGTTAGGCAGCCCATAATACATCAAGCACCAGTTTAGTTTGCTCTTGTAAGAACATCATAATATTGCGTAATGAAAGGCCCCAATAAATATGAAAATTACAATAAAACCTTTTATTATATACATATATAACAAACTGCTACCTACTTAGCAAATTTTTATAGATTCAAGTCATTTAAAGAAAAATGCACGGAACAAAACAGAATGAAGCTAAATCTTAACAGAACAGTCCCAACTTTGGTTAACTCCCTATTTCTCCTCTTTATTCTGTTTATCTTTGTCTTCGTCCACAATAAGGGCACTTTTTATTCCCACCTTCTCCAGCTCCTCAATTAAATCTCCAGATCTGTGCATTTGCAAGAGAATATCACAACCCCCAACAAACTCTCCATCAATATAAACCTGGGGAATGGTAGGCCAATTCGAATATTCCTTAATTCCTGTCAATTAAAATTGCGAATTAGATTTAGGAGCACCATACTAACCTTGTCGCAAAGTGTCATCCGCTAGAACGTTGTGAGCACCATACTTCACCCCGTGCATTCTCAATATTTGCACAACGGCGTTGCTAAATCCACATTGGGGCTGCTCAGGCACCCCCTTCATGAAAACCACCACTTTATCCTGTTCCAACAATTTTTTAATTTCTTCCGGTGGTTTAGTAGTAAAGAAACGTGAAACTCGCTGCGCTGATTTTAATAAATTGCTGTTTTTAATTAAAAAACTCATCTTAATTTTGGGTTTCTGTTTCTAACCTCAAATTCTCTTTTAAAATGCTAGAGACTTTAGTTCGCTGTGGTTTGTTACTAGTTTAATGACAGTTGACTTGGCAAATTGGCAGTTGGCAATTGACATTGACATCAAATGACGTTTGATGCGAAATGGGTAAATGCCAGAATAAATGCCGAAAATTCTTAAAGAACTAAACAAATTGTTTTGTTTAGTATATTTTACCGCGATTTTCGCAGAGGTAATTGTTAAGAACCCCCTTGTTAATAGGGTTGAATGAAGTGTTAACATTTTCTGTTATTTTCAGGTTACATGTGGAAGCTTTAAGATCTTTTATTTGGGGCGAAGCTAAAGGTATGTACCCTTTACTTTGTTTACACTCTTCAGTAGTGGTGATTTATTCAGTATTTGTTAGTGCAAAATTTTTTTAGGCTAGCAATGTCTTGGGCTCAGTGGTCCGCAGCTCCTGCCCCCCCGGCACCAGCTGCAGCAGTTCTAAATCCAGCCGCTCCGGTTATCAATCCTGTCACTCCTGTTATCAATCCTGCCCCTGCTGTGGTTCCCCCCGGAATGCAGTACACTCCGGAGCAATGGGCTCAACTACAGCAGCAGAACTGGAATCAGTGGGCACAGTGGCAACAACAGTATCAACAATGGCACCAACAATATGGCGCTGAGGTATGTACTGTGTTTTCTTTTGTTATTTGTAAATTTATGCAGTCAAAGTGTGGCTGTAGCGACCATTCTCTTTGTCTTTTTGTTTAAGTAGACAAAAATTTTCTTCATTGCCCAGAATTTCCCGCATTTCCTTAAAATTTTCTATCATTTCCCCCATTTCTTCATGAAATTTCCCCATTTCCTCAAAAAATTTCCTCATTTCTAGAGCCATTTTCTCAAAAAAAAATTTCCCCCCATTTCCTCCAAAAAATTTCCCCATTTCCCCAGCATTTCCGTTCTATTTCCCCAATATTTCCCAGCACGCCTCTAATTTCTCCATCAAAAATGATTTTCATCAAAAATTTCCCCAAAATTCTTCCATTACCAGGAATTTCCCAGCCATTGCCTTGCAATTTTCTGCATTTCCTCAAGGTTCGCCACGATGTATTTTAGTGGACAAAAATTTCCTTCATTGCCAAAAATTTCCCAATTTCCTTCAAATTTTCCATCATTTCCCCATTTCCACAAGAAATGTCTCCATTTCCTCAAAAAATTTCCCCATTTCCTCAATAAAGTTCCCCAGTTTTTCCGTTGTATTTCCCTATTGCCCCAGTATTTCTTTGCCATTTCCCAGCATGCCTATAATTACCCCAAAATGCTCCCATTACCCAAGGATTTCCCAGCCATTGCCCTACAATTTCCTAAGCACGGGACAAGAATTTTCCCTCGTGACGAACCCCTCGGTCAAAAACGTCCTATGACAATATCGGAGTCCTTCAAAATGCAAGTTTTTCTCAATTTATTTAAAAACTACCTATACCTAATTGATACAAATATGAAATTTGTTGCGGAGACTATAATTATACACTACATTTACACTACATGATTTGTCAAATGATTTTGCAAATGAAAAGTCATAATGTAATATTTTTGTGTTTACACTGCATTATTTTTGCTATTACTCCAGTCATAAGTAAATCAAAGCATCAATAATAGCAAAATATTATGAAAATTAGGGAGAAGACGGTGTCTATTTCGCCATGATAATTCATATGATTTTCATGAATCGCCTGCCATTTCTCGCAAATTTGTTTCCCCTGGTGTGCAGAGGCAACCCTGTTGTGACTTTTTAACCTCCCCAACTCCAACAAGATTTTAAAAAAATGGGAGGTTACTGCAATCACTAAAATTTTCGAATTCGAGATAGCACCAGATCTTCACGTTTTGAGGTCTCAGGAACCCAAAAAAGTGGTTTTAAAAATGTGTCTGTGTGTGTGTACGTACGTATGTACGTACGTACGTACGTACGTACGTTTGTAAACACGCCACAGCCAAAACTACTAAACCGATTTATCTGAAATTTGGTGCGTAGGCATCTCATAACCCAACTTAGATCTGAAAAGCTTTTGGAGCCAATCGTGCAACTAGAAATGCCATTTTGGCACATCAACTTTTAAATTTTAAATGCAAACCCCCATTTTTCACGTCACGATAGGAAAGGCCTTCAAATTCTGCTTCTAAAAATGCATTCATTCTTAGTGCCCTTTTGACCAAAAATTTAAAAAAAAATGATTTTTATCGGACTTTTAAATCGCGGTACAGCCCAAGCCCCTGAACCGATTTGGCTGAAATTTTGCACATGGGCATTGTATTGCACGTCGAAGAGCTGAACAGATTTTGGATTCAATCGGCCCACGGAAAGTGCCGTTTTGGCACACCAATTTCCAACTTTAAAATTATTCACTCATTTAACCATCCAAAACAAGTTTTTGAAAGATTTATTGTCACAATCAGAAAGGTCTTCAAATTCTAGTTTTAAATAAGACAAAATTCGTTCGCATTTAGTGCTCTTTGGGTCAAAAAATCGAAAATTTGTAGTACCACTAAAAATACATTATAGCCCAGATTAGTGAATCGATTTGGCTGAAATTTGCTACATGGAGATTGGGTGACCCGTTGAAGACCTGAAAGGCTTTTGGAAGCAATTGGTCCACGGGAAGTGCCATTTAAGCATATCAACTTTAAATTTTAAAGCTAGGCCTCCTTTTTTATGTCGCCATTAGAAAGACGATCAAATTCTGGTTCTAAAAATATATTCACAGTTTCTACCATTTCAGTGGAAAATAGAGAAAAAATTATTTCTCATTGAAAGGGAGCGGGCTGACAGTGGATGACAAATTCTGTTGAATTGACTACTATCTACACAGAATACAAAGATCCACGCGATGGGGAGGTTCCAGCCGCTTCTCTGCTGCATTTTTTTTTACTTATTTTTTCATTGAAGCGTGTTCTATGCTTATAGCGCATTATTTTTTGACTACATAAAAAATTTTGCACATTAACAAACGACCTAACGACGTTGTTACAAAAAAGTGCATTTGAAATAAATAACTAACCTTGACTCCAGAAATTCACATTGTACTGCATTTTAGGTGATTTTAGGCCGCTTTTTAGTGCCGTAGCAGAATGCGGAGGTACTCTTGTCTTAGCTTATTCGCTCGCTCGCTCGCTCGCTCGCTCCTCAGTCTGTCCGTCGGATAACTTGAGAACGGATTGAGATATCGAGCTGAAACTTGGTAGGCAGCTTCGTCTCCCGAAAAGTAAGGCGGGGATTGCTTTTGGGCCATATCGGACCAAGGGGGTGGGAGCTAGGGGTGAAAAACCGAAAAACTACTAATTGCAATAACTCGAGAACTAGTGGAGATATCTTGCTGAAAATTAGTATGCACGTTCGACCTTCAAGTCTGTTGAAAGTGAGGGGGTGCCAATTTCGGGGGATGAAATTTAGGGGATGAAAACCACAAAAAATATGATAACTCCGCAAGGGTTGCACGCAGCTGTCGGAAACTCAACGTACACACATATATCGGTGAAATCTTGTGGGGGATGCGTTTTTTCGTAAAATCGAACAAATGGGGTGGAAATTAGGGGTAGCAACTCGAAATTCCGCTTAATAAGTACTAGTCGAAATTGGCGTCATTCGATAGCTTTCCATTAATTATTCAAAAAAGGTGTCATTCATATTTTGCGAAAAACCACCCTTATAGACGCTACAACCCCTAACATGCAGAAACACAAAAATACGAGAACTCAAAAACTACTCAACGTATCAAGGCAGAATTTGGTTTGTGAATTTCCAGTGACATTATAGGTGGATGGACAAATTTTCAAAAATATCTAACAAAGGGGATGAAATTTAAGGGTTGAAACTTGAAATTTCTTCAAGTAAATGGTAGGCTAAAATTACGGGGTTCGATAGATTTCGGTCAACTATTGAAAAAAGGTCTTATGAGTTTTCAATCTAAAACCAACCCCTGGGCCATTAACCACCCCTAACTCTTTGCAAGTCGATAATTATATTTTATTTATTTTTTCTGAAACCCTATTGGTTTATTTATGAACAACTGAAGTCAGTAAATACGCAAGGAGTTATGTCACACCGGAAAAATAAACTCACCCCTGTAAATCATAAAGGGGTGAAATCATGAGGTGTTGAAAACATGAATCTACAAATTACCTTAATTTTTAAACGAATTGCATTGGGTTAGGGTGGTGAAATTGAAAACACAACTTCCTTTAGGGCATGTGGGGGTGGTGAAATAGGGGGTTGGAGTTTAGGGGTTGAAACGTCCATAAAGCCCTGTAATTTGACACAGAGAAGCAATATC
The DNA here is from genome assembly GCA_963924575.1 of Pycnomerus fuliginosus. Taxonomy (NCBI): domain Eukaryota; kingdom Metazoa; phylum Arthropoda; class Insecta; order Coleoptera; family Zopheridae; genus Pycnomerus; species Pycnomerus fuliginosus. The sequence continues at coordinate 20,938,931 of OZ004622.1, forward strand.
TTCTGCGAAACTGCGACATCTTACACACTGCATCTTCGAGAAGGGAAGATCGAATTTTAGGAGAAAATTATCGAAGGGGATGAAAGTTAGGGGTGGAAACTCGAATTTTCAATGAAGAATGTATAGTTGAAAATATTACCATTCGATAGCTTTCTATTGATGGTACAAAAAAGGTCTTATTCATCATTCGCGAAAAACGACCCTTAAAGGCGGTACAACCCCCTAACATGCCGAAACAAAAAAATGCGAGAACTCAAAAACTGCTCAACGTATCAGGGCTAAATTTGATGTGGTAATTTACAGCGCCACTGTAGGCGGATGGGCAAATTTTCATTAATATCTAACAAGGGGGATGAAATTTAAGGGTTGAAACTGGAAATTTTTTCAAGTAAATGGTGGAATAAAATTATGGGGTTCAATAGACTTCGGTCAACCATTGAAAAAAGTCTTATGAGTCTTCATCCTAAAACCAACCCCTACGCTACTAACAACCCTTAAGCCCTAGCAAGCGGAGTAAATATATTTCATTTATTTTTTTTTTGCTTTCTTCTAATTTGTTATTAATTTAAAGTGATTTTCATTAATTTTTGACCCATCCACAATTTTTCAACCCCTTTCATGATATGTGAACCCTCAAAGAGCAAAATTTACCCAGACCGCTTCTTTTTCGGGTGATTTCCGCTGGTTAATTTTGTAAAATTCGCGCAGTTTTGCCTTATGAATTGTTCTTGCCTTTTTCACTTTTTCGACCCCTTCGCAATGTTTCAACCCCCAAAAGTCAAATTTGCATAATTGGCTTATTTTCTGTAATTCTACTTAATTACGATTAATTCTCATCCCTTTTAACTTTTCATCCCCCTTTACAATTTTTCAACCCCCTAAGTGTTTATTTTGCAAAATTCACATAATTTAGTTTTCCTTCGGTAATAAATTGAACTCAATTGGATTATGTTTATCTTTTTCACTTTTCCAACCCCCTTCGCAACATTTCAACCCCCAAAATCTAAATTTGCATAATTGGTTTACTTTCGTGTTATTTTCTGTAATTCTGCTTAATTACGATTAATTCTCATCCACTTTGACGTTTCATCCCCCTTTACAATTTTTCAACCCCCTAGGTGTTAGTTTTGCCAAATTCGGATATTTTCGTTTTTCTTCTGTAATAAATTGAACCCATTTGGATGATGATTAAATTTTTCACTTTTTTCATCCCCCTTCGCAATGTTTCAAGTCTTCAAATGCTAAATTTACATAATTGGGTTAATTTGGTGTTATTTTCCGTAATTTTACTTAGCCACGGTTAATCCTGATACCTTTTGATCTTTCATCCACCTTTACGATTTTTCAACCCCCTAAGTGCTAATTTTGTAAAATTCGCATAATTTCGTTTTTCGACGGTTATAAAATTGAACGCATTTGGGATTCAGTTTACCTTTTACAATTTTTCAGTTTCCTTCGCAATAGGTAGGTATAAGTGCTTATTTCAACCCCCACAAAAGTTTTAATTGCATAATTTGGTTATTTAAGTGTTTTATTTCGTAATTCTACTTAATCCACACTTCATTTTCATTCCTCTTGACTTTTCATCACCTTTTTTCATTACCTTGGACTTCTCATTCCCTTTTTCAACCCCCTTAGTGCTAATTCTACATACCTACTTCGCAAATATGATGTTTTTTTGTTAACTCTCTACTGTTTAATTATGTACGGCCAATTTTCATAATTTCGTCTTTTTAACACCACTGTGCGTCTGCGGAGGCACTACTACTAGGTGCAGATTTATAAAATCTGCACCCGACTCCACCAGTAAATTCAGCTCGCCCCTACATACACATTAACAAGGTAAACATCTACAGGGACACACATCGCATTGATATACATCTTTCGTTGGCTTTTTCATATGATTTTCGCTTTGATAAATCATGTGGTAATAATACAAAATGCGAATGCTATGGCTTATGATTTTGCACTTGACCCGACTGTCAAATGTGCGTGTAAAGCGACGTAAAATCACCTAAACTGCAGTACAGTGTGAATTTCTGTGGTCAAGGTTAGTTATTTATTTCAAATGCACTTTTTTGTAACAACGTAGGTCGTTTGTTAATGTGCTAAAATTTTTATATAGTCAAAAAATAATGCGCTATAAACATAGAACACGCTTCAATGAAAAAATAAGTAAATAAAGTCACAACAGGTTGCCTCTGCACACCAGGGGAAATAAATTCGCGAGAAGTCGCAGGCGATTCAAGAAAATCATATGAATTATCATGGCGAAATAGACACCGTCCTATTCCCTAATTTTCATAATATTTTGCTATTGTTGATGCTTTGACTTACTTATGACTGGAGTAATAGCAAAAATAATGCAGTGTAAACACAAAAATATTACCTTATGACTTTTCATTTGCAAAATCAATTGATTAATCATGCAGTGTAAACACACTTTTAGGTTATGTACGACGCACATTTGGCAGTAGAGTCAAGTGCAAAATCATAAGCCAGTCATAGCAGTGTAAACACATTTATGACTTTTCGCATTTTGTATTATTACCACATGATTTATCAAAGCGAAAATCATATGACAAATCATGTAGTGTAAACACACTTTTAGTCTGTTAGCATAAGACATAAAAATTTGCTCTTTCTGGAAATCCCTAAGATGCACAGCTTTCGAATAAATTGACCCAAATTATTTTAGGGCGCAAAAATTGGTACTTCGAAGAACGTATTCATTTTCCGCCAGCACTTTTCTTCCTAAAATGATGAAAGGAAACAGCTTCTGAACTTATTTTTCAGCAATTCAGTAAATTAAATTACATTTTTTAGGACAAATTTTCGCTGTTTAAAACAATTAGGGCCATTTTATTAGAAAACGGTCTTAGCGATTTCGAGCAAGGGCACCTTTCTATGTTTTATGAGCTGCTAATCATGACTTAGATATAATTTTCGGAGAAAATTGCTTTCACAGAAAAAATAATGATGAAAATAAGAATTTTCTTTTTACGTAAGGAATCAATGGTAGCAATTCGGCTATAAGATTCGTGACCCTGTATACCGTTCACGTTTTCTGTAGTGGTAGTGCTTTTTTGTCAAAATTAATGTACCTATCTACAGGAAGATATCAGTGAACTCTCTTCATATGTTTCATTACCAAAAAATTGCGGAAGTTTTCCTTAATTTAATCGACTGCGTAACTCCTACCATTTAGGAGATGCCAATGGTGAGCAGTGAAAAAGAAACCACCCTGTATACTTCATCCGCGACGTTTTCGAACGGCAGTAGGCTGTGATATGCCCCTGTTATGCGAAATAAAACGGTCTGTGTGCTTACAGTTTGGGGCCTTAAGGCTATAACAGGTGGTTAATTAAGTAATTAATGAAGATCGATTGACGTATAATGTAGTTATGTTCTAACAGACATAGGGGCAGTGTGAGTCGGACTTTTTAAATGTTGTGGCGTAAAATTTGGTTTGAGCAGCCATCACTGTAAAAGGACCAAATTGCTGAGATTAACTGAAACTCCTCAGATAACTGTGTAAATGGAAAGCGCCTAATGGATGTTAGATGGAATTATCGTTCATTATTTGTCCATTATTTTTTTTTTAGTAAATACGTTTGAAATAGATGGAAGCCTGTTTAAGTGTTTACGACACAGCAAGCAAGGAGCCTGACTCATACTGTTCCTGTGTCCATTAGAATAAGACTTCACTTAAAATCTTAGAGTAAAATTTCTTTGCTTGCTGGACGGGCGACCGGCTATTCAGGACAAAGTTCGTGGAGCTTTTTTTAAACCATAACAATGAACCATTTGACCATTGTGTAACGATGGCAGCGTTCACATCGAACGAAAAAAAATTCACGCCACTGAAATTACAGAATCACCGTCCTGGGGTGTTGACAGAATTTTTTGCCAAAGTTTTAAACATCAAGATTTTTAATATACAACTTTTCTCACTTACTATTCGACCAATAAGAAAGTGTTATTTAGACTTATTACCTTCGCCAATTACGTTCGTTTAATACTGATAAAATAAGTACATCGATAAGTATCATGTCGCTCTACAGCAAAAAAACCTACCATGATGCGGTTGTATAGTGATAACATCAGTACGAATGCCAATATGGAGAAACTGACAGCTGCCAACTAAGTGAGGTATTTCTTCAGTGACGTGTGCATGTTATGCGCGCGCACTTAAGCACATTTTATAGCGAGGAGCATGGTTGTTATGCCAGATACCGACCACAGAAAATTAAATATTTAATTGAATAAAAAAAAGCCTTTGCCTCATAATACAATTACCATTTGAACAACAAAATTTGAGATCAAGAGAGCCATGAAATTTTAATGGTACTCTAGACTCATATACTCGCATTCACATAGTTACATCTCACTAATATTAGTGGAAGCAGTGAAGAATATACAGCTGGTCGCGTGAATTTTGTTAGTGAGATGTAACTATGTAAGTATCAGTAAAGTCTCGACGTGCCATTACAATTTCACGGTTCTCTTGATTTCAAGTTTTTCCAATTGGTATAATTTATTTAATTTGGTGATGATTATTAACGTTATTTGTTTGCAAAATGGGTTGGGTAATGGTTTTCCCGCGCGGTATCTATTATGACGTCACTGATTACGTGTCCGAATACCCAAACCAATCGGCCTTTACTTCGCGTTGAAAATCAGCGCCGACTCGTACGACGCTCTTCGGCTCTTCACCGAATGGATAGCTATTGCATCCAAGTGCGTGCGCATCATCTTGGCATCTTCTTTTAACGCGTTGAGATTTGAGTATAATATGTTCTACAGGTACTACCTTCTGTAAACTGAAGCACTAAATTGCAGAAAGTTTAGCGCTTCATAGTTTCTTCCCGACAATCAATTTTTTCCATCCCCCGAGTAACAGGATGGTTTATAAAACGTTTTTTAAATGCAGGGGTTAATGTTTTATTGTTTTATTTACAACAATCTAACTTGCATAGATAACTAATAATGGTAAAAGGCAAAAGTTTGCACTTTTCAGGAGGCTATATGATGAAGGAATTTTTCTCTTTCTTTGTTCACATGTGCGATGCGTGCGAGACTTTGCCTGATTTCAGCCGATCCTCATAAGTTCCTACGTACTGCCAACTGAAATGAAATTATTAACAATTGGTGGCTCAATTCCACCATAAATGATCAGTTTCAGTTTTAGTTAATATCTACTGATGGATGACCTACTTGATAAGTAAAACTTACCTACCCCTCCCTACATAGCTTCCCATGGCTATTCCTTATAGGTTATGATTTATGAATATCTATTGTGATTAATAAACCTTCCCCAAGTTTCAACCTGCGAACTGATCTACAACACAAATTATTAAATACGGTTAAATAATAGGCAAATGGTTGACAAGTAATTATACACAATAAATCACCAAACGAAGCACGCACAATCACCAGATCACGTCACGTACGCACGTACAGTACTCGGGTCCGCTTAAACGTGATATAACCTATTAAAAAACGTACCTATAAATAAATTCTAATCGTTGAAATGCGACGTTTTATAAACGATAAATAGACGTTTATGCTTAAACGTCCGTTTAAACTTGATGTAACCTACTAAAAAACCTCTTCTTCATGCGTATAATTAATGTCTCAGAATCATTTATAGTATACGTATAAATAAATGCTTTTTTAGCAAGAGTTTGGTTTAGTTTACCTACAATAATTACTACCTATACCTCTTCAACAGCAGAACTCTTGCTAAAATGTAACCAACATTTATAGGCAATAAACATTTACTTATTTATTTATAAATAAATACTAGTCGTTGAAATCCAACGTACTATAAACAATAAATAGATCCATTTATTATGCGTTTGTGATAGACTTGTTTTTCTACCAACTTTGCAAAGAAATAGGTATTGAAAAAAAACGGTAGATCGTAAACGTATATCATTTATACTATACCAAGTGATGTACCTATTCTACGTATAATAACGGTTTATTAAACTAGCCCGTGTTTCTTGGGCAGTGGCGTGCTGTTTAAAATAAAACTAAAAAAACTGGTTGTCAATGGACTGTCACAGTCTATAGGAAAAAACTATGAAACGCTAAAGTTCCAGCTATTTAGTGCCTCAGCTTACATCGAATGACATTTAATTTGTTTTTAACTTGGTTTTAATAATAACAACCCTGTACAAATTGTTTCTTTCTCCATTCGTGAAAACCTTTAGAGCAAATTTTCCTTCAGTGTTATTACCATTTATTACTTATTTGAAAAATTTTATTCGCCTTTTGAAAAAGAAGCTCGTCGAGCTGTTCCATACAATAAAAAATCGAAAAACATAAAAAGGCTGTAAAATCCTCCCACGAGTGCGCGAGTATTTGAAAAAATCATAAAAATAGAAAATCATCAAAAAAAACTTTACTTCAGTAGTCAAAGTGATAAGGTAAGTAAATGGAGAATAATAAATACATTCAATTGCATTTGAACCCGTTAAATAAACTTCTAAAATAAAATAAGGTAGAAGGAAGATATCGTAGTAGATTCGCAACCTCCACAAAGTTTGCGTCGTTTTTTGTTGTTATTTGTTGTCATTTATTTTACAATCAATTAAATTGCGAAAATAAATCAATGGAACGCGTTAAGTGCAAAAACAGTGAAATAAACAAGCAAAACAAAAAAAAGACAATAGAATTAAGTTGCGTTAAGAGTTTTTTCGGTTGGACCGAAAATAATGAAAACCGACAGTGTTATGATTCTCCACCTACATTATGTTTCCATCTTTGTCTCTAACTGAACTTAACAGGATTAAAGTAAATGTTAGATTGCTATTTTTGTTTACTTATTTTTGTTACTTATACTTTGTCAAGTTCGCGACATAAAATCGTGTTGAAAATATGAGTGTGGCACTTAAAATTAACCAATTTCCAATTTTCAATATTTTATGTTGATACAAATTAAAGTATTGATTTTAATAATTCTAAGTTTGTAATACTGGAAGTCTTTAATCTTAGTGGACATAAGTTTTTGCCATTAAGTTGAAAATTGGCGCTTTCCTTTTACACATTTATCTCAGCAGCCTCAGTTAATCTCAGTAATTTGATTGGTCCATTTGAATATTGTCCAATCAAATTGCTGACTTAAGTGAGCCTTCTCAGATAATTGTGTAAATGGAAAGCAGCTAAGAACTACCGAAATTCCTAGTAAGGAGCATTCTATGGTGTGCTTGTGTGTGACGTCGCGGCGTCACGCTGGTACAAACAAGAGTCACCACCAGAGGGAATTTTGTTCTTTTATGATTGCTCAGTTTCTAAAGAAAGGGTAAATTTTTGATTGCCTCTGTGTTCGCGATGACATATTTTGTCAGATGCAAAATGCTGGTTTGTGCAGTTGGCAGATGCAACCCTCAATGGTTATTATTATGTATATTACTATTTATTGCTTCGTTAATTCATGATTTTCCAATTTTTTGTTACATATTATATGTTACATGTGACGTAGGCAGTATTCTGTTTTTGGCACAGTAGAACACCTTGGCTGCAACCTTTTTGTGGCACTTTTTGAAGTGACGAATTTTTTTAGTACCAAAAATCGATGAACGCTCTAGCGGCTCAGGCTGTGCAAGTATCAGCTCCTGCACTACCAAACATGGCCGTACCCCCTCCGCTACCTACGGATATCGCTAAACCACCCCCACCGAAAGACGACCCGCCGCCGTCAACGCCATCGTATACTTCGGCACCGCCTACTCTGGCCCCCGGCTACGCACCGCCTACTCAGGCCCCCGGCTACAGCACCGCCCCACAACCAGACGCCAACAATTACCCCAGAAATAACCAAAACTGGCAAAGGAACCGTTATAACAAAAGAGGACACGACCAGGGGTACAACAGTGAGCCTAAGAGGCCGATGAACAACAGAGGAGGTTGGCAAAATCAACAACCACAACCACAACAGCAACAAATACACCCACCGCAACAACCGCCGCCACCGGTTAAATCAAATAAAGACGCACTAGATGAACTGACTGAAGCTGAAAAGAAATTCGATAAACAGTTTGCTGATTGGGAGGCACAATTCACAAGATGGAAAGAGCAGAACGCAGAGCATCCGGATAAAGAGCAGTATAAGGAATACGAGAAAAAATGGGAAACCTGGAGGGCTCAGCTTCTGGACAGGAGGGAACAGATGAGGAAGAGAAGACTGGCGCTGACCTCAGATCCACAACATAAACCGCCGAACTCTCCATTTAAGCCGACTAGTACTAATCCTACTACTTTAAACAAACCTCCACCAACCATGAACGACGAACCTCTCAAGTTCAAACAAGCTAAATCCTTCACGGAGCCGATAGAGGACGCTGGCGATTTTCTCAAAGCTTCGTCCTCTGGGGGAATCCCCGGATTGGATTTAGTCAAGGATGATGGCGGTTTAATACCGGACAACAAAGGTGATGTGGTGGATTTGGATCCTGAAATTGAAAAGAAACAGGGTCCCGATTTTGACGCGATCTCGAAGGGGATCAACACGATCCTGGGGGATCAAAAACTGATGAACATGCTGTCGATGGTGTCACAAAATCAGAACGTGAAAGGTGACAGCGTGGAGGGTGTGCAAAGTTTCGACCAGTCGAATCAGAGCTACGAGGAACATTCGAATCACAGCGAAAGTTATGGTCAGAGGGAGAGCGTTAATAATTTCGACGATCAGACCAGAAGTAGTTTTACGCACAATGAACAGGACGCCAGATATGACACGTCGGGAAACTTCCAGAAAAATCGCTTTGATGACAATCGTTACGGAGAAGATCCGCACTACAGGAACAATGACAAACCGTTTAGTGGGAGATATCAGGAACGTCCTGGGCCTAGGGGGGCACCCGACAATCAATTCGGACAAAGGTTTCCCCAAAACGCGGAGAGGTTCGGTCAGGATCAGGATCGTCACGGTCCAAACGACAGAGGGGGAAGGTTTGGATCGAGGAACGATCGCTTCGGACCAAATGACAGGGAACCAGACCGTTTCGGACCAAATGGCAGACGAGATCAAGATAATTTTGGTCCAAGTGGCAGAGGAGATCAAGAACGCTTTGGACCAAACGGCAGAGGAGGAGATCAAGAACGCTTTGGGCCAAACGGCAGAGGAGGAGATCAAGAACGCTTTGGGCCAAACGGCAGAGGAGGAGATCAAGAACGCTTTGGGCCAAACGTCAGAGGAGGAGATCCAGAACGCTTTGGGCCAAACGGCAGAGGAGATCAAGAACGCTTTGGGCCAAACAGCAGAGGAGGAGATCAAGAACGCTTTGGGCCAAACGGCAGAGGAGGAGATCAAGAACGCTTTGGTCCAAACGGCAGAGGAGAAGATCAGGAACGTTTTGGACCAAATGGCAAGGAACGGTTTGGCCCAAACGCCAGAGAGCAGGAACGTTTCGGGCCGGGTGACAGAGATCAAGAACGTTTTGGAGATAACAGGAATAAGTTTAACCAAAACGAGGAACGGTTTGGACCTGGAGGCCCAAACAAGAATAGGTTTGTTCCGAAGGAACAGGAAAGGTTCGGGTTTGGTCCAGGCGCCCGAGATAACAGATTCGGGGGAGGCGCCCCATCGGCACCTCCACCGCAAGATCGATTTGGCCCCGGTGGTCAGCCTCAAGACAGATTTGGGCCCGCAGCTCAGTCCCGTGATAGGTTTCCTCCTCCGAATCAAGACAGATTTGAGTCTCGAGATAGATTCGGGCCGAATAAGTTTGGACCTAAAGATGGCGAAGACAGATTTGGGATGAATAACGAAAGATTTGACCAAGACGGATTTGGTCCGAATCAAAACAGTTACGAAGTGGACGAAGATAAATTTATTGGTGGAAGAAATGACGGAGAATTTGAGCAAGAAGAGAATTTCGGTGATGACAGACAATTTGGCCCTCCCGAAGGAGTGGAAGAAGACAATATCGCTTACCACGAAGACATGGAAGATGAACATCTTCCACCCGTGGAGGAGACGAAAGTTGAGGAAGAGCCTCCCGAAGATGACATACTAAAGCCAGCGACAGTGATTGACTATGATCACAAATCCATTAAATCCAGTAAGTATTGTTCGGTTTTTTCCAGCCGGTGATTTTATTACTAACAAAAACACCCCACAATACCGAAGAACGTTATTTAAACATAAGCCTAACTCTAGTCTTACAAATGACGATGCTCTCCTTTGCTCTCAGCATCGAGACCTTGTTCACATTACAAGCTAACTTGTAAATGTCTAGAGATACGCTTATGAGTGGTAATGCCGGTCCTATTCCCTTCTCAAGTTTGTTCACGTTACATTAGGAGCTTGTGATATTTGTGCGTTGATTCGTGTGGAATTATTCCTTGGCCTGTGATTAGTGCGACCTTGTAGGTTTAGAAGTTTTGTTTGGCTTTGATAATAAGCACGTCGCACTTCGCTCTCGAAACGCGTTAGCTGTTTAAATTAAGTTTTTCGGTCTTGTGGGTTATAGGTTTTTTTTACTTTTGCGGTTGAGAGGACGATACCGGCTTTCCTACTGTAAACCATAATGTTCAACGCGATACAAATCTGTTAGAAAATGTGTTGGAAAAGTGTGTAATCTCCAGAGCCGCTCCATTCTACTACGAAGTCTTAAAAATGGTCTGCTTTAAACGGGGATCGGTCTGTACCTGCGGAAACTCGCCTCAATAACACAGGATCCGAGGGGTTCTTTTCGAATGAAACAAGAATTACATGGATGCCAGTTTAGATGGTAGCTTAGCACCTCCTAACACTTGTTTTATTCGAAAATAACCACTCGGACCAATTGGTGTTGAGGCGAGTTTCCGCAGGTAAAGACCGATCCTCGCTTAAGGTAGACGTTGGCAAACCTAGTATGAATATTCCTTTATATCTCAGTCTGCTATCGCCCCCTCAGCCGCAAAAGCCTTAAAAGGTAACCCTGTATATGTATTTCCTCACCGAAGTTGTCTGTTGCTTTTCCATGTGTAAGTAACAAATTTTATTAAAGCTGAAATGGAGATATTGATCGAGCCCATCCAAATGTTCGACTACCGCCACAAAGCCTTAAGTCGAATTCCCTATCCTCAACGGCCAAAGTGGCTAACAGAGACTGTGAAAAACATAAGAGAGTTCGATCCTCCCTTAGTGAGGTCCTACGAACCCCCAAATTTGCGAAGATATCCTCCTCCCACAGATAACTGGCGGAATGATCGATACCAAGACGAACCTCCTTGGTCCCACAGGAGATATCCAGAGACCTCAAAGCCATTCGACGATCGCAGGCATTCTGATAATAGATCTTACGGCTACGAGGAACGTAAACCGTTTTCAAAAGACTGGAATTCTTCCGATGACCGGAAAAAGAATAGACCGCAGGAGAATTGGAATAATTCCTCTGATGACTGGAAGAAAGATAGACCGCAGGAGAGTTGGAGTTCGTCTGATGACTGGAAGAAAGATAGACCGCAGAAGAGTTTGTTCCGTGGTGACGAAGAAAAAATAAGTGATACAGAATGGCCGGATGATGATGAACTCAATGAGTATGAGCCACCCCCGACAGAAAAAATAAATTTCAATAAAAATAATAGTACAAATAAGGTGGATTTCGTTAAGAGCTTGGTGTCGATTGAAGATATTATTAATGCGCCTGGTAGATATAGAAGGCCGCCGAGGATCGTCATTATTCTGCGAGGCCCTCCTGGAAGCGGGAAGACTTACCTTGCGAAACTTATTAAGGATAAGGAGGTAAGTCGTTGGTTGTATTTTAAGGTTTGAAAAAAGTGTATAGAACAGACCCGTGTGTGATTTTGAACAGCAATGATTCTCAAATGCTCAAATAACCTTGAATTGACATTCCCGAAAGTTTGTGATTACCGTCATTAACCCATGTGACATTACTACCTCTTTAACAGTAGAAAAAGTAGTTCCATTTTCGCCTTTCTTTCTGAGACTCATGGAAATAAGAACTATTTTAGCTCAAGCGGCAAGATTGTAACCCCGAGGTGCGAATAATGATTATACCTACAGAATCGAAATTTTCGGACACACGTATATTTTTGTCATTGTTCATTAGGTTGAGAATGGCGGATCGACCCCCCGAATTTTATCCCTGGACGACTACTTCATGGTCGAACAGGAAAGGGAAGTGACAGAAGATGGCAAGAAAGTGAAGATCAAGGACATGGTATTCGAGTACGAAGCGGAAATGGAAGAGTCCTACAGGAACTCTCTCATTAGGTCGTTCAAGAAAACCATAACTGATGGTTACTTTTCCTTCATTATCGTCGACAATGTCAACGATAAAGTGAAATATTTCGGGGAGATGTGGAGTTTTGCAAAGCAAAACGGGTTTCAGGTTTCTTCCCTAAAGGTTGGCGGAAGTTTTACTTTGGTATTTTGCAGGTTTACATCTGTCAGTTAGAGTTGGACGTCCAAACGTGCACGAGGAGAAACATTCACGATCGTTCCGAGGAGGAGATAAAAAAATGCGTGGCGGGTTGGGAGCCCACCCCCTCCCACCACCCGGTCCTGGACGCCACCAGTCTCCTCCAATCCGCTTCCATCCCCGAGGTGGAGATGGAGGAGGTCAACTCCCCCGAGAACGTGTCCGACAACGATGACGATGACGGGGAGGTAAGACCAGTCAGTGGTTGACCGACGGCGATCGTGTCTTGATGAATTTTTTTAATGTTTTTTCACAGCAGAATTGGTTCGTGTTTAAATTGTTTTGAAACATTTTTTTTTTGTTTTCTGTTTATTTCTTTACGTACTAAAAAGTCAGTCTCCTTCAGGACCAATATAGAAGCAAGTGGGACAATTTCGACTGTTCTGTTGACAATCTCGGTAAGTTCACAAGAAAATAGATACAAAAAAAAGCGCGGATTGTCGGAACATTTCACAAAGTTTTGTGAAATGTGCTTTATTTTCTGTTTACAGCCCGCCTTTCGGGGTACGGTGTTTTATCGGTGACATAACCTGAATCATTCAATGTGACTACGGTTATGTCACAGCGACATTTCCAAGGTCAAACATGATTTATGTCTTGACAAATAAAAATTGGGGAGGGGGGGTTGATTTGCAGCGAATCCTCGGAAGAAGATCGTATGATCCTTGGAACGTAGCTGCAATAGGCAATTTTTGTGTGTTACAGCAAAACTTGATGGCGTCAATAAACCCTTGCGCACCTCCAGAACAATGGAGGAATATCTCCAATTGGACGAGTGGATCCCCAACAAGCCAACCAGACCAGGACAGAAGAGAGTAAGTTCAATCATTTTTTTAGGGAGTCGTTGTCAGGTTTCTTAGGGGATGGTTTTAATAGTAGAGGGGGAAAGATAGACTAGCAAACCCCCCACCATCCCACAACATTTTGTTTCTGCCAATCTTGTTGAGTAACCTCCCACGATACAATTAGATTACTCCAACGGATTGGTCAACACGAGTGGTGGGAGGTTGAACGTCACACAGGGACTGAAGCGGAGAGGCGTGACTTTTGGGAGGGATATGTGACAGAAGGGTGGGGGCTTGTCGGTCCACCTTTCCGTCTCTACTTTTAATTCTGTTAAGTCCCTCTGCAGAAATTTGATGGCGAAATGTCCCAATTTGGTAGTTTTTTGAAAATAATTAAAAAACAGTTATTGTTTTCTGCCACATTCACACTTACATAACATTAGTTTGTCGGTTTGTATTGCTAGGGTGGAGGCAGTGAAAGGTGGGAATTCTGCATACAAAGTTGGCAATTTAGTTTTCTGGTAGGTAGTCGCCAATTTTCCGTTTCCTAAAATTAATGGATCTACACTGATAATTGAGGTTTCTCACTTATTATGTGACGAACTCGGGCGCCAGCTTTTCATCCGAGCGGCTAAATAGTGAACACAGGCTTCCCTGTCGGCGGGGTTGCGCCGGTCAAACGTCAACACAATGACGTCATCCTTTAACGACAAGAGCGAATGATACTCTTGTGCTTCGGAACGCGTCCAGTCAAGTATACACATAACATAACATTATTATTATTATAACAATTATGTGAAAAAACAGTCGGCTGGGTGATGAAATATCTACAAAGCAAAACAAATTAAATAGACCATCACATTTTAGCCCCACAGGCAGAAATATTCTACGCGGGTTTTTTTTTTTTAGTGAAAACACTTCTTGAAAAGTTCTTTTATCCACTTTTGTATAGCGTACATCCGGACAAAATATGTAACATTTTGTTACTTACTTTAAACAGTCAACAGTCACGATGTCATGAAAACATTTGTTTTTGTGGCACGTTTTGAAGGTTTCCGCCATTTTTATTTCGAGAAGTTTTCATTGCTCTATCTTTACGGATGGGCAATAAATTTTAAGGTTTTCTTTTCAAGAGTTGATAGTATTTGAACCTACCACTTTACTTGTCAACTGTCAAAATATCAGTGACATGAACTCAAATTGTTATGAAAGTTTCCGGCTGTTTTTATTTCTAGAAGTTTTCATTGCTTTATCTTTACGGATGGGCAATAAATTTTAAGGTTTTCTTTTCAAGAGTTGATAACTATTTGAACCTACCACTATACTTGTCAACTGTCAAAATATCAGTGACATAAATTCAAAGAAAAAATATCTTGAAAATGCACGTTTGATGCTTTTAGTAAATTTTTCTCGCGGGTTTACGGCATGCAATTTAAGCGCCACTTTGCCGCACCGATTTTGACGTTTTAAGATTTATTCCGCAAAAGTGTTTTTTTTTCTGTTTACGGGTACAATGTACATAATAGCGCCAAGACTACTAGTCCAGGAGCTTTAGACAAACATACGGCAAAACTTCGGAAAAATTACCAGAAAGCTGAAAATTGATACAGACCTTCGTACAGTGATTGTAAGTAATGGATCAAAAGTCCCCATCGATAGACCCTGTGCATATTGTTTGACGTTAAGAAATCGACTTTTCAATCATATCTCCCTTTCTATTGACCTTACGACCAAAACACTTATGCACCAATAATGCCAAGAGAATTCTCTACCAATAAGGTACCTTGTTAATTTTTCCTATGATCAGTCGTTTTCCCGGAATCTGACGAAAAAGTTGCTTAAGGGTTTTTGCCATTTTAAATAATAAAGATTAGATGTGTCAACATTTTCCAGTGTTATATGATGCAACAACATGAGTGTATACAGGATTTTTTTTTAAATATATCGTTTGAAATAACACTGCAAAAAATTATGTGAAGAATTTGCAGAAATCCCTCAGCCCGTAGCTACCTAAGGCTCGATAAAATTTTACAAAAAAATGTACAGACATTGCCTCTGGATTTACCTTCAACTTGCAGTTCCAATAATTGAATTTCTTTTATTTATTTATTGATTAATCAACGCGAAAGTGGGGCCACTTTTTCATGCACTCTCATTACGCGATGAAAAAGTGACCCGAATTTCGCATTGATTAATCAAGAAATAAAGAAAACAAGTTCAATTATTATTATT
Organism: Pycnomerus fuliginosus; assembly: GCA_963924575.1. Classification (NCBI taxonomy): domain Eukaryota; kingdom Metazoa; phylum Arthropoda; class Insecta; order Coleoptera; family Zopheridae; genus Pycnomerus; species Pycnomerus fuliginosus. The sequence continues at coordinate 20,954,385 of OZ004622.1, forward strand.
GGAATTGCAAGTTGAAAGGCACTTCCATAGGCAATGTTTGCAATTTATTTTGTAAAATTTTATTAAGGTACGTATGGGCTACGGGTATTTCTGCAAATTTCTCACAAAATAATTTTTTGCATTGTTGTTTCAAATGATATACAGGGTGAGTCAACAGGGTGTCCCAAAACACTTGCAACGCATGGCAACTTGATTTTTTTAAATGGAACACCACCATTTTGGTGCCATATTCTGGATCACCTATAACATAGCTTTACATCAACATAAGACATTTGATGTTTTAACGCTCTGTTCTAAAGTAATTAATTCTTTTTGAAAAATTTCAATCATTGCGGGTGCTTCTTAAAAAAATTCCTGAGAACTCAATTTTGTATCTAGAGAGCTGAGATTCGGTATGAATATGAAGGAAGGCTCATTCTATCTATCCAACATGATAACTATCATTATCACAATACAGGGTGTTAAAAATTCTGTGTCAAGTTTGGAAAATTTCAAATATTCAAAACTCCATTTTTTCAAATGGCACCCCCTGTTATTATTGTGCCATGGGGTTGTCTGTTGAATTACTTTATTTTTTATTAAGTATGTCCTATACCTAAAGTCAATACTTCAAAAGATATTCTTTGTCTTATTTATTTTATTGAAGATTATTACGATCTCAATTAAAGATTGCCATGGACGGTATGACAGTTATGATTAACATTGTTTATTTACATAGTTACCAGACAGTTTGTCAGATTTATTGACATACACAACCAGGAAGAAATCATTGACATGGTTTACCGCTTATGGTTGAAATTCATTGTGTATGTCAATAAATGTGACAAACTGTCTGGTAACCATGTAAATAAACAATGTTAGTCGTAACTGTCATACAGTCTCTGGCATTCTTTAATTGAGATCGTAATAATCTTCAATAAAATAAATAAGACAAAGAATATCTTTTGAAGTATTGACTTTAGGTATAGGACATACTTAATAAAAAATAAAGTAATCCAACAGCCGAACCCCATGGCACAATAATAACAGGGGGTGCCATTTGAAAAAATGGAGTTTTGCATATTTGAAATTTTCCAAACTTGACACAGAATTTTTAACACCCTGTATAGTGATAATGATAGTTATCATGTTAGATAGATAGAGTAGACCTTCCTTCATATTCGTACCGAATCTCAGCCCTCTAGATACAAAATTGAGTTCTCAGGAATTTTTTTAAGAAGCACCCGCAATGATCGAAATTTTTCAAACAGAATTAATTACTTTAGAACAGAGCTTTAAAACATCAAATGTCTTATGTCGATGTAAAGCTATGTTACAGATGATCCAGAATATGGCATCAAAATGATGGTGTTCCATTAAAAAAAATCAAGTTGCCATGCGTTGCAAGTGTTTTGGGACACCCTGTATAGTTGAAAGTATTTTTAGTATGTAGAATTGGCGGTGTTGTACATAATGGCGTTTGAATTGATTTCCTATCTGGAAGGGTTCAGAAGTTATGGACCGCCGTCGCCTTGTTGACTCACCCTGTATTTTTAAAAATATTTTTCCTGTATTATACGCACATTGTCGCATTATGCGATACTGAAAAATTTTGAGAATGCTTGTTTTTATTTTTTAGTAACAAGAACTCTTGAGCAGTTTTAGCGCCAGATTCCGCGAAAACGACAGATAGTAGGGAAAATTAACAAGATAGCTTATTTTTTGTAGACTTTAATTTGGTATACGGTATGCCTACTCTCCAAGGTGCCCATAGGGATTTACGTGGGGAATTCAATGTAATTTTTTTCTTGCTTAGGCTATCAGGTTTTAGGTACAAATAGCCTCTACCTGTGGAAAAATACTGAGCGATCAGTTCCCAGGGGTTAGTTCATAAGCGAAGGTAAAACGGGCTATTATTCGAATTTCCCGCCAATATGTTGCTATGGAATACAAAAGTACGGCAAATCAGAGCATGGTACACAAATATCCTTGACTGTTGTCAGCTCTAGATTTAACGAAATGTTGATCGTGCTTCTTCGATAGAGGCTAAAACCAGATGGCCTAAAATTTCCATTAAATTAATTCGGGAAACAGGAATAAAATAATATCGAATTTCCTATGGACAACTTGGAACACTGTATAGGTGTCTTGGTCGTAAAGTCAACGGAAAGGGGGATATGATTGAAAAACCGTATTTCTTATCACTTTCCAGAGCTGTCAGGCAATATACACAGGGTCTCTCGATGGGGACTTTTGACCCATTACTTGCAATATGAAGGCATGTACCAATTTTCAGCTCTCGAGTAATTTTGCCGAAGTGAACTCCTAAAGTTTATGGAATACAAGTTTTTGATTATTAAGTTATGCATTTTTGGCATATCAACATTTGTTATTATTTATTTATAGACATGTAATACCGCTGCACATATTATTATTGTGTTCGATAGAGAAGAAAGTTTTTAATTCAACTATATTCTAAAATACTTTACTTACCAAACTATAAATTGAAATTATTTTGATGGTTTGTCGGACAAATACTAATGATTTGATGAATAGCAAACAGTCTGGTTATGTCTAGTTATGGCTTAGGACTTAAGGACCTGCTTTGTACATGTAGCTATAGGTCCAGGTTGAAGTAATTAAGAGTTTTTTATGAATGTATACAAAGATAATAATTCTATATCTTCGACGCCTGTAACCGAAAATAATTCTATTCGGCACTCTTTTGCTCACTGAAAATCAAAAATTTCAATGAGTGGAAGTGAAACTCACAACATTAAATTTTGTTTCCTCGAATTTTATAGCTTGTGTTTATTCGAGATGTGGTATTTAGTGCACTTAATTAAACAACAAGCAGTTCTTTTTTGGACTCGCTTCGCTCGGTGGCAATCTTCGGTCTCGCACGACAAAGCTGCTTTTTCTAGACTAAATAAACAAATAACTATTACATCTTTGTTTTCGCGAAATATGTCGCGATAGTCGGCTTGGTTGGTGTATGGTTTTGCTTCCTTCGTTATTTTTTCAATCTCCTTTGAATGCAGTGGCTTCGTTAGCTCATCCACGCTCAAAACTGATGGCTTTTTTAACCTTAGTGCGCTCATCTTTAAATTTTTCGTAACTTTAGTGACAAAACGCAAGCCTTTTGACTTGCACGGTGTGTCAATTATAGTATTTTCACCGATTTTAATTAATAAAATGGATCTTCCTTTCATTTTATTGCGAAATCTTCAAAATGAAGTCAAAATATACACAGGGTGAGTCTAGTTAGACCAATCAGCGGTCGTAGCGTCTAAACTACAGAACAGAAATTGATTTTGGCATGCGTTGCAGATGATAATGTCTCCTCCATATATGACTCGAAAAGAAATATTCAGTTTTATTCTTGTTGAAACTGTTAAGCAAAAACCATCGATGAAAAAATTTAATTTTGAGATTCTTCCTTATTATTGCTATAAATTGTTGAATAATAATTTTCTCTTTGCGGTAACATTATTTGTTGCAACAGAAAAGCGCCCAAATTGCTGAAAATAGTTATTTAAATAATGAGTAATTCTAATTAATCAGAACAACCTTGGTCTTTGAAAGAAACAATTGATGGTTGATGCGTTTTTGGCCTACCTACCCCTATACGACGGCAAAATATCAAATGACATGTCAAGCGTGTCTCAAACCAAACGTAAATTCACGAAATGCGTAAAATATCCAAACATTTTGGGTTTGTAGATTAATGAGAGTTTAGAATTGTTATACCTGAATGAAGAATTTGTCTAATGCATAAGTACGAGTTTGTTACCTCCGAAAGTTCATCGCATGTTACGAAATAAGCTTCTTGAGTAAGTAAATCTGGAATTTTTTACCACATAAGTCCATTTATTGGTGCGAAGTGAGGTGAAAATGAGGCAAAATGGGATGAAAAACCAAGAGGAACTAGGGCTTAAACGTATTGACGTGCAAAGACTGGTTCATATCGGGAGTAGATCATGTCTCGTATAGAATTTGGTTGTAATAGACGAAGTGGATTGTGAATAGGAAGAGATCTGTCATCGATAGTTACCTGTTAAAAGCTTTAAACTAAACTTTAGGCACTTTCGATTTGTACCCTTCCTGCATTGTAAACATGAAAACAAACCGATTGTAAATGGTTTTATTTTGTGGCTTTCGCTTTCTAATAAATAGACATTTTGCTATAAGTATTTCACAATTAAATTTACCATATTGTTTAATGCTTCTTAGAGCCGTTTACACCAACGTTACTTATCGTTTAAGTCCAACTTAAAAATTAGGAATGACAGTTTTCTTATAGGACAAACGTCATGTCATTTTAAGATCCTCTTAAAATTAAGTAACGTTGGTGAATTTGCGGCTTACACGAGTGCTTTTTGATTTTCGATCTTCATATCGATTGGAGAATTTGTTGAGGTTATGTTTGCGTTTTCTTTCTTTATGTTGTAATATTTACGTAGAGTTGAAATCTGCAAATTCTAATGGAATATTAAAAGGATTTTTAACTCATCAGTTACCCTTCTTCCTTTACGAAGTGTCTTGTCTGTCCACTATCCGTAACTCATTTGATTACAAATTTATCCACCAGGGCAGCACTCGATAACAATAATTAAAAAGTTAACGTAAATTTTCTCCTCCTTTTCACTTATTATTGGCATTACGGACGGCATTCTACATCATTCTTGGAGAATCGGATTTAACGTTTAGTTTAATGACGTTTGTCGTATAGGGGAGAGTGGCCCAAAAATGCATTAACCATCAATTGTTTCTTTCAAAGATCAGGTTGTTTTGCATTTTGATTAATTGAAATTACTCGTTATTTAAATAATTATTTTCAGCAATTTGGTCGCTTTTTTGTTGCAACAAATAATGTTACCGCAAAGAGAAAATTGTTATTCAACAATTTATAGCGAGAGTAATGAAGTATTCAATCTCAAAATAACATTTTTTCATCGATGGTTTTTGCTTAACAGTTTCTACAAGAATAAAACTGGAGATTTCTTTCCGATTCCTATATGGAGGAGACAAGTTCTGTAGTTTAGACGCTACGACCACTGATTGATCTAATCAGATTCACCCTGTATACCGATGCGTAGACATGATGAAAAATGCACCAATTTACTGTTAATAAGTATTTTGACATTAATATGCATTATATCGGGTGTCCCAAAAAAACCGGACAAAATATTTTTGGGAATAAGCCAGCCATTTCTTAACAGATTTGGATGAACGTGGTCTTAAATTAAAGTTAAGGAATCAGGCTTTCGAACTCTATGAAACTACGACAGATGGCGCTGTCGTACTATTCCGATTAATAGTTGTTTCTAAGGCTTATTTTAAATTGGTGAAAACACAACCAATCGTTATGAGACTCAGAAATCCTTGAAGATTGTTCTTTTGTCTTCAAAAACCTTTTTTCAGAATTTGATTTGGTTTAAGCATTAATTTTAAGTGGTTTTTTGAAAAAATGTGTTTTCCCTTATTTTCACGCTTTTATGATATGACTAAAGTAACAGTGATGCAAAAACAGCTTAATTTTCAGTAATAGCTCTCCAATTCCCTCATTGGCAGTCACCTCTGTTTTCATCAAATGCGATAATTTATAACCAACGATTGTGCTGTTTGTGCGTCACTAACTTTACTCATCAGTTATTAGGGCGTAAAGAGACATTTTTAAAAAATCGCAGAAAATGAATGCGTAAACCAAATTGACTTTTGAAAAAAGATTTTTGCAGAAAAAAGAACGATCTTCAAGGCCATTTGAGTCACATAACGATTGGTTCTTGTCTTTAAAAATAAGTATCAATAGGGTCACTACGGCAGCGCCATCTGTCATAGTTTCTTGCACGATTCGAAAGCTTGGTTCTTCAGCTTTCATTTAAGACGAGGTTCATCCAAATCGGTTGAGAAATGGCTGACTTATTCCTAAATATATAAAGTTTCCACCCCTAATATCTCGTGAACGGAACGAAATATAAAAATTTGCTCGGACAGGTCGATTTTTGTTTCGAGGGGGGCACTTTAATCCGCGGTTGGTGAAATTCCACAACGCAACCCCTAACCCCCACTAACCCCAACTTCAAAATCTCAAATGGTAACCCCCCTCTTGTGATGCATCATTTTAAAGCAAATTTCAATGTAAAAATTTCTGGGATTTGATCAACTCCAGCGCCCTCTACTGTTGAATTTTAAATTATTTTAGGGCCCTCCGTGATACATCATTTGAAAGGGTTTGAAATTCTCGTAAACCGTTGCAAGAATTTTTGAAATCCATTCACTCGTTCAAAAGTTACATTGAAGAACATGAGCTGGTTTTGGGCCTAGAAATCCTTCAAGTTTACGCCTGTAACTTTTGAACGAGTGGATGGATTTCAAAGATTGTTGCATCGGTTTAGAAAGAATGTCAAGTCCTTTCAATTGATGTATTACGAATGGCCCTAATGTAATTTAAAATTTGACCATAGAGGGCGCTGGAGTTAAATAAATCTCAAAAATTCTTACAGCGTTGGATTGACAATGAAATTAGCTTTGAAATAATGCATCACAAGTGGGGGGTTGCCATTTGAATTTTTGAAGAGGGAGTTAGTAGGGGTTAGGGGGTGTGAGGAAAAATTCCACCAAGGGCGAATTTAGGTGTTCGAGCAAATTTTTATATTTCGCTCCGTTCACGAGATATTCGGGGTGGAAACTTTTCGTTGGACCACCCTGTATTTTGGGACACCCGATAGTACACTCGTCTATGTTTTACTTACCGTGTATGGATTTCTGAGGTGCTCTCATTGACAGTACAATAAATAGTAGCATAGGTTAACACACTTTCTAACAGTAGAAGAATAGTATCCTTGAAGCTGGGCCAAGCTACGTATCCCCCTCAAGTACGATTTATGCGTAAAACGTGAATTTTAGGTCCGATGGGCCGACCTGGAGGAACAGAAGCAGCAGGAGAAGATGAGGGCCATCGGATTCGTCGTCGGACACACCGACTGGCAGCGCATGATGGATCCCACAGGAGGAAGTTCAGCTCTGACCCAAACTAAGTATATAGAAAAAACCGGTTCTCGCAAAGTAGAACCTAAGTGAAGCTGTTTTTTTTTATTCGCAACTTTATTTCGTAGCACTAAGTGGATAACTGTGAACATTTTTAAGTAAATAATCTGTAATCTGTATGCATTAAAAAGTAACTGTTCCCTTCAAGGCGTTTTTAGTTTTACAGGAATCTGTGCGAAGTTTTCTTCGGTTTTTGATTCGGCGAGCGAAATGTTTGTTATGTCTTCCACTTCGCCTTTTCGTTTTTCTGCTTCTCGGGCCGCTTTGTAATTCGCCGGCATTACTATTATTTGGGGATTCGAATTCGGCATTTCCATTTGCTCCTGGAGACAGTTTTGTAGAATGTTGAGGAAAAATAAAAACGACAATAACGTCAGTGCTGTGAGTGCTATACTGTGTTTACCGCTGCCGTGTGAACTTCTAAAAAAAAAATTTATTTATAGTTTATAATCAAGAATTTTTCTTCCTACACGAAGTAGAAAATTATATTTTCGTGTTTGCTGAGGGTTCTCACGGTTAGCCACGAAAATCTTACCTCTTTCTGGTGTAGGAAGAAAAACTTTATATGAAACACAACGTGAAAGTATTTTTGCGAGACCATATTTTCTTTCAACCCGCAAAACATTCACTTTCACGCCTAGGTACTTACTGATGACCGCTGCCGTGATAACCACCCCCATAACTGCTGCCATGTCTTTCAATTATTATTGGAGGTTTGGCAAGTAGATTTTGCACGGAGGGTTGAACCGTTAACGCTGACATTTCTTGAGCGACTAACTTGAGTTAACTACCGCAAGGAGCTTTGAGATTAAAACTGTTCTTGTTTTTTTCCGCTTTACAGTTTCCAGCGGAGATAATAGTTTCCCTTAAGTGGACGTGTTTTTATCTCCTGACAGCAATTTTCTCGTCGGGTAGCTGTGCTTCTGTTCATTTCTGTTAGTTTTGTACTCACTAATTTGTACGTTGATTTGTTTAACTTTTTTCTTGAACTTCGAGAATAAAAAATTCGAGTACGGTGACCTATTCGTAGTTAAAGTTCAGATAAAATTTTTGGAATGGATTTTAACCTCCCCACTCCACTTCACCATTTAAAAAAAAAGGGAGGTTACTGCAATCACTAAAATTTTCGAATTCGAGATAAGACCGGATCTGTACGTTTTGAGGTCTCAGGAACCCAAAAAAGTGGTTTTTAAAATGTGTCTGTATGTATGTACGTACGTTCGTTTGTTCGTACGTACGTTCGTTCGTTCGTTCGTTCGTTCGTTCGTTCGTAAACACGCCACAGCCCAAACTACTCGACCGATTTGGCTGAAATTTGGTACGTGTGCATGTGATAACCCAACTTAGATCTGAAAAGCTTTTGGAGCCAATCGTGCAACCAGAAATGCCGTTTTGGCACATCAACTTTTAAATTTTAAATGTAAACCCCCATTTTTCACGTCACAATAAGAAAGGCCTTCAGATTCTGCTTCCAAAGATGTACTCACTGTCAGTGCCCTTTTGACCAAAAACTAAAAATATCGAGATTTTTATCGGACTTTAAAATCGCGGTACAGCCCAAGCCCCTGAACCGATTTGGCTAAAATTTTGCACATGGGGATTGTATTACACGTCGAAGAGCTGAACAAATGTTGGATTCAATCGACCCACGGAAAGTGCCGTTTTGGCACACCAATTTCCAAATTTAAAGTATTCTCTCATTTACCCATCCAAAACAAATTTTTGAAAGATTTATTGCCAGCATTAGAAGGGTCTTCGAATTCTGGTTTTAAATGAGATAAAATTTATTCGCATTTATTACCCTTTGGGTAGAAAAATCGAAATTTTGAAATAACACTGAAACCACGTTATAGCCCAAACTAATGGAAGGATTTGTCTGAAATTTGGTACATGGAGGTCAGGTGACCCGTTGAAGAGCTGAAAGGCTTTTGGGAGCAATTGGTTAACGGGAAGTGCCGTTTAGGCATATTAACTTTAAAATCTTAAACACAAGTCACGGAAATCAAAGACCCACGCGTTGGGGAGGTTCCAGCCGCTTCTCTGCTGCCTTTTTTTTATCTTTCTCTGGATCCATACATTATACGTTTGGTTGAGTATAAACATGGTCATGCACTACTCACATTTTGGTAGTCGTTATACAGGCTGAGTCTGAACTACACCACATCCTTCATACCACATAATCTACTGTTCAAATGATGAGGTTTGGTGCAAAAAATGTAGGTCAATTGTGATTCCTCTTGATGTAATAAGCCGCCAAAGTTTTTCATTTTTAATCGTTTTTATTTAATATCTTCCGAATGGACCATCGCAGGATGGTCCTAATGTTATTTTTCCATTAACTTTTTTATGTTTTTAAATGTTGGTAATTTGTCTATGCGGTATTATTCTTCGATCAATTCTAAAGCTGTTCTGGCTCTTAAATTTTTTTGAAAAATTTCACAATTTACCAGCAAAATTGAAAAAACCGATAACATGCTTCAAGTAATCGCCAATGGTAAAATTTCACTTAAAAAAAGTGAAATTACCACCCAACCCTTTCTCCAGTTGTGAACATGAATTCGGGATACCGTTGTCGAAAAACGGCTCCCTTGCATTAAAATAATTGAAATATGACGCGTATCAACGCATCTTTGATTTTTATTGCAATTTAAGGCATTATCGCGATTGTCATTTCTCCGGTTTTTTCAATTTTGCTGGTGAAGGGTAAGTTTTTTCAAAGAGCATTAAGAGCCAAAAAAGCTTTAAAATTGTCCGAAGAATAACACCGCATAGACAAATTAGCAACATTTAAAAACATAAAAAAGTTCAAGAACAAATAACATTAGGACGATCCTGTATAACGGGGATCCGATTTTTGGATAATGTCTAAAGTACCATCAGCAGTTGCCTCCTGGCAGATAACAATGCTGTGCAAAGTTTCAGAACCCTGCGATACACCGTTCGGAAAATATTAAATAAAAACGATTAAAAATGAAGAACTTTGGTGGCTTATAACATCAAGAGGAATCACAATTGACTCAAGAATTTTTGCACCAAACCTCACCGTTTGAACAGTAGATCATGTGGTATGAAGGATGTGGTGTAGTTCAGACTCATCCTGTATACGTCAATCCTAACGCATGTCTAAACTGCGTTCCACGAGAGATTGCAGCGTTCGTTGGCAGGGATAGGGACAAAAATTGGTGCATACGGCGACCAAGCTCACAGCCAACAATGAAAAATTTCCAATTAGACATCAGTAATGTCACAGTGACGTGCCTGTTTTGATTAAATACAGGGTGGGTCCGTAAAAGTAGGAACAAACATTGTCTGTTAATAAAATTTTTATTTATAATCCGATTTTAATGAAATTTTGTGAGGTGGTTAACTCAACTCTACGTCGAGGCCACTCATTTACTGTACTCTACTCACTTAGTTTTTGAAATATTCTTCAGTAAATGGAGATGTGACGTTTAGGGTCGCTGCAAAATTATATCAACGCTGATGGGCTGCTCTTCTTTATTGTTAGAATCATATTTGAAGTTTTCTGAGCGGTAACACCGAACAATTAAGACATTTTTTGTTCTCTTACTCAAAAACTAATTTAACTAAAATCTGCAATGTTTCGCGAGAAACCTGAAATTGTAAGTCAAGTTGCCCTTGGAATTTACTTTTGTCACATTGACAAGCAAATTTTAATCATTAGTAATATGATAAGTCGTCTCTTGATTGCCGCGGGTTTGAGGTCCGAATGGTTGAACTACGAGTCAAAATGGTAGATTTTTTTTAGGTCAAAAAGACGCCGAGAGCTTGCTCGAGTCGTCTTTGGCCGAAAAAAAATCTACCATTGACGAGTAGTGAATCCATGAGGACTCAACAAGGCAATCAAGAGACGACGAATCATATTTTACAGATTATTTTATAAATTAAAAGTATTGAAGTAGTTCCAAAGACGTTCGAATCTAGGTAGTGTAAAAATGTTGGATCATCGCTGTCAGTTGTCAGTCACTTGTCAACTGAGTGTCACGTCACAAAATAGAAGTGAAATTATTTATTTTCAACAAGATTTAAACATTTATGTTTACCTACGACTGATTACGGCGATTGAATTTTATTTTAACCGCATTATAACATTCTTGGTATGAAATTTGGTAGAATACCTAAAACTTTACAATGGAGTACTTACTAGGTGAACTCTTGTTCGGGGGCATCTACCTACTATGAAAAGAATGGACGAAACAAAACTGGTACGAAGGATATAGGAAGCGAAGACCAATTAGACGCGACACAGGAAGACCGAAGGACACCGAGGAGAGTTTATTAGAAGAGATTTGCATTTCAAAAGTTGATAAATTGAAAAAATAACTTATAGCTCAAAAAGAGGAGGACCTGCTCATATCCAGTGTTTAAAATAATGTTAAGTTCCTGTTGTTGGCTCGTGAGTTTTAGGAGAATGTTATAAAGTGCTACAAATTTACATTCCGGCGAGTGACTTTGGTGTAATTATAACAAGATACCACACAGTTTAAAATTACCCAACAATTTTCTGTTCAAATCTGGTAACCGTATCTTTTTCTAAATCTGATTAAATGTTTACTTTGAGTATATTTTTACTTTTGCCATTTTTCAATGACAGTTGTGTTAAATGTCGTAGGATTACCAGTTGATTTGAACTACGACTGTCGTCTTATCACTGTAATCTAGAGGTTGCTAGGTTACTGTGAACAAAATCTAGCTTTGGATTGGTTCAATACTTAATGTATAAAATAATCAATAGTAATACGACGAGTAGTCTCTTGATTGCCGCGGGTTTTGACGTCCGAATGGCTGTCAACTACGAGTCAAAATGGTAGATTTTTTTAGGCTAAAAAGAGGACGAGAGCTCGCTCGAGTCCTCTTTGGCCGAAAAAAATTCACCATTTGACAAGTAGTGCATCTATGAGGACTCAACAAGGCAACCAAGAGACTACGAATCGTATTTTGCAGATTATTTTATAAATTAAAGTATTGAGTAAGTAGTGTCAAGTTGACGTTGTAGTCTTATCACTGTAATCAGGATTACTGGTATGCTAAATGCTCCTTTGGATTGGTTCAATACTTAATGAATAAAATAATCAGTTTAAGATGGCTCGATTATCGCTAGAAGATAAATTATTACGCTGGTGGAGCTGGTGGAGATTAAAATTTTATCTTCTAGTAATAATCGAGCCATGTTAAACAGATTAATTTGCTTGAAAATGTGACAGAAGTGAATTCCAAAAGGCAACTTGACTTAGAAACTGCAGATATTAATTAATTAATTTTTGAGTAAAAGAACAAAAAATGTGTTAATTTTTTGTTGTTTCCCTGTTCAGAAAACTTCAAATATGATTCTAAGATATAGAGAAGCAGACCATCACCGTTGATTTCATTTTGCAGCTACCCTAAATGTTACCTCGTCATTTACTGAAGAATATTTCAGAAACTAAATGAGTGTTGGTGTATTAAATGAGTGGGCTCGACGTAGAAAGGTTGACTTAACATCCTCACGAATCTTCATTGAAATCGGATTATAAATAAAAATTTTATTAGCAGCCAAAGTTTGTTTCAACTTTTACGGGCCCACCCTGTACTTGTGTTTCGCAAATGCAGTGATTAAGTGACGAATTCAATTATTCACTGCGCAGAATCGATCGAAATATCAGTTTGTTAAGTTCACCTTTGTAATGCGGGCTTGATAAGCCCCGCCCATCACTGCAAACTCTCGTGGAACTGACTTTATACTGAACCAAGCATTATTCGCAACAAAACACGACGAACAATAAACTTGGCATTAAAGGTTCATTCTCACGACGAAGTCAACGTAGAATTAAGGAATTAAAGGCATTAGAAACGGTACATGGAATCTCCATGGATATTTTTCTTAATTTTATAATTCTACGTTAATTTCGTCATTGCGAATGAACCTGAACAACACATTTTTAATAATATTGATTTTGTATTTATTTTTTCCTCCAGACAAACTACCCGGTGTACCTTTAAAAAACTAGTCATGTGAGGCTGTAGAACTGCAAAACAACCCAACCCCCACGTCCCCTGTTCTCAGAGCTTTTCACTCGAGCACTTTCGAAAATGTTGCATGTTGACTTTTCGCAATGACAGCGATTGAGTTTACAAAAGTTCTACAGCCTGACATGACTAGTTTTTTTTAAGGTAAGCCCGGTATTTTGTTCTGAATGTTGTTTTAATTGGCTAAATTAGATTTTACCTTTTGGCGCATAGATTACAGTTGCAATCTGTTTTTATTTTTTTAACTAACTTTTGAAACATTTGCAAACTTGTCGAACCAACATCATACGAATTGGTTAAACTTTGCAAGTATAACAAAAGATGTTAAGAATCGGTATTTATTATTTTATCCACGATTATTAAATAATGCTATTGTCATGTACGTAACTATGGATAGGTACATAATCCTGTTCAGAAAATACAGCGTGACTTATGGTGATAAGACTGATAAGTCAAGCTTCTGTCACCTTATTTCACAGCACCTGTAATCTTGGCTGCCTATCCAATGAACATCATGACGTTTCAAAATCAAGCGAAAGTGTGCCAAAGTAGATCATCAAGCATCAAGCTGTTCATTTGTCAACATTTTGTTTTTGTTGGTTTGTGTTTACAATAAATATAAAGTGATAAAAATTTTTGAAGAATTTCAATAATCTTGGATAAATATGTTTCAATAATTGTGGATAAAACGTCGTATTTAACTCACACATTATGGGCCATCATTATTCGGCCGCGTGAGTAATGGCCTTCACAATGTGCTCGTTTAATAATATAAATACTATTTCACTTTTAAGGCCATTGATGATGATTTTAATAAAAGAGGAACATCTATGAATACTCACTTGAATCAACGGTCGTCAGTCTAAGACTGTCTAAGGGTTGCCAATTTTGGTGAGTAATGCATCACCTCTGAGCCCGTATTCTCGAATCGGGCGAACAGTTCCCCATGCGATGTTGCTACGCAACCGCCAATCAGACTGCGCGTACCTTAGTGATTTCCTATAGGAAACTGTTCCCCGGATTCGAGAATTGAGGCCCTGGACGCTTAACTTTGAAACGGGGAGATCATCTCACCGGTGAGATTTAGGCAACACGCAGCTCTCAGCTGCTTATAGAGCTGCGGCAAACCTATGAGATTCAATCTCCCTTGGTCAAACCAAGCGAGATCATCTCCCAGTTCCCAGGTTAGAATGCGCATGCGTGTGCATCACGTTGCAACAAAATGCCAGTGGTTATTTCGATGAAAATGAAGAAAAGGGCATGATTCTGTTGCAAATCAATATGTCGGAAGAGGAAATGTAGATTTATTGGCTCTGGGAGAGCCTTTAGGCAAAATATTATCCAAAATTATTTTGCGTAAGATTAGCAAATTATTTTATTGAACAGACTTTTATAACTAAAATACATAGGTACGCAATAATTTAGGTTTAGAACGTTGAAATTAACGGGTGGTCTTAAATGTTTAACAGATTAGATGGCATTACACTAATCCATTTTAACCTACCCAATCCAGCCACAATTTAAAAAAAAATGGGAGATTACTGCAATCAGTAAAATTTTCTAATTCTAGTTATAAGACCGGATCTATACGTTTTGAGGTCACAGGAACCCAAAAAAGTGGTTTTTAAAATGTGTCTGTGAATGTACGTACGTTCGTTTGTAAACACGCCACAGCCAAAACTACTAGACCGATTTGGCTGAAATTTGGCACGTAGGTGTCTAGTAACCTAACTTAGAGCTGAAAAGATTTTGGAGCCAATCGTGTAACCGGAAATGCCATTTTAGCACATCGACTTTTAAATTTATAATGCAAATCCTCATTTTTCACGTCACCATAAGAAAGGCCTTCAAATTCTGCTTCTAAAGATGTATTCACTCTTAGTGCCCTTTTGACAGAAAGCTCAAAATTTCAAGAATTTTTAAGGAACTTTTAAAACACGATTCAGCCCAAATCCCTGGACCGATTTGGCTGAAATTTTGCTCGAGGAGATCGTATTACTCGTTGAAGAGCTGAAGAGATTTTAGAAGCAATCGACCAACGATAAGTGCCTTTTTTGCACAACAATTTTTAAAATTTCAAGTTATACTCTTATTTAAACATCCGAAACAAGTTTTTGAAAAATTTATATTCACCATCAGAAAAATTTTCAAATTCTGGTTTAAAATAAGGCAAAGCTCATTCGCCTTTAGTGCCCTTACAATTCCCCCTTTTTTATGTTGCCATTAGAAAGACGATGAAATTCCGGTTCTAAAAATGTATTCACAATTTCTGCCATATCGGCGGAAAATAGAAAAACAATTCTTTCTCATTAAAAGGGAGCTCATTGTCAGTGGATGATGTAAAGTGGCAGTTTATGTCAAAAAAACTGGCAGAATACTAACCTTAAAAGGAATATGTTGTCAAATGTGATGGGTGATGTCGGATATGACTACTATCTACATATAAATCAAAGATCCACGCGATGACGATGTTCCAGCCGCTGCTCTGCTGCATTTTTTAATTTGGAAAATAAAACATAACCTGCGGCTTTATCCTATCTTACACCTTCAGCCCCAGTAGTAGTCCGGGAGGCAGCGACAGATTGGCTTGACTCATTTCATTAACTTTCTAAAGTAATTTTTCCTATTAAGCATGTCGTTGTGATTCGAAAAAGCCGAGTCTGCCATGCAAGTAGCGGGACAACGCTCAAGTATGCCAAAAAAAACTAGTCTCATTGATGGAAATTATTAACGCTGAAATCCTGTATATGAATTACGGGCACCTCGAAGTGTCCAAAAAAAACGGTCTGTCTCTTCGCCTACGGGTCAAAATGTGTCTGCCAACCACATTTCTTAGAAATTTGATTAGTAAAATTGTCAAATTATACTGTCAAATTTAAATTATCTACCCGTAGCAGGTGTGAAACAGGTGGCATAATAGTGTCATTAGGCAACAATCTGTCTATTCTACACCTCCAACAGTAGATAATTTGAAGCTCGGAGTAGCTTGACAATTTTATTAATCAAATATCTAGGAAATGTGGCTGCCAGACACATTTTGTCCTCCAGGCAAAGTGGCAGACCGGTTTTTGTGGACACTTGGAGGTATCTGTAATTCATATAAAGGATTTCAGCGTTAATAATTTCACTTTTTTTACCATATTTGAAGCCCCATTACGGGGCCCTGTCCCGCAGGTACCCTGGCAGACGGCTAATTTCTGTATTTATGACACGTAAATCAACGAATAATGTGGAAAAGAATGTTAATGAAATCGGCCGAATATTTCTGTCGCTGCCTCCCCGACTATAGGCATCTATCGTACTCTAATTTTTAGTAGACTTCGATTACTGTAAAAGAGGGACAGTGTGTCATATGAATCTGACGGCCAGCTGTCCCTCTTTTACAGTAACCGGACTCTAGGAAAATCTATTACATTTCAATATAACGCGCATTGCTCTATTCTGTCACTTTTGCGGTCTCTAACTTATTTTTATTAAACAAAAAAAGAATAGTTGGACAATTAATAAGAAAAGTGAGGTAAAATTGTGGTAGGTATTATACAGTGAGGTTCAAAAGTTGTTTCCCCCCTTTCGAACTCTATCGTGGAGGAGCACTCGGAAAAAGCCCTGGGTCACATAACATTTATTTATTTTATTTATTTAGTGCAGTCTGAGGGTGCTGTCAAATATTTTTTTTCACTTCCGGTTTAGCCGGAAATAACCCTAAAATAGTGTTTTTAAATTGAAACCCACATTTTTCTCAACTAATTGGGAATCTACGAATTTTTCTAGGTTAAAAACACGCACCACACTTGACCGGAGATTAAGTCACGGCCACCCTAGATTTTCAAAAACATCGAAAAAATCGGAGAAATACGAATATTTCTGAAAATTGCAAAGACACGTCAACCTTATTTTTTTGATGCGAATTCGATTGCCCGATTACATTTTTCTAATTTCTTTTTGTAAAAATCACCAATCGTAAAAAATCAGAGAATTTGAAAAATTCAAAACGAAGTAAAGAAGAAATTTAACTGCCGAGTTGAATTTGTATCAAAAAAATAAAGTTGACGTGTTTCTGCAATTTTCAAAAATTTTCGTTTTTCACCGATTTCTTCGATGTTTTAGAAAATCTGGGGTGGCCGTGACTTGATTACCGGTCAAGTGTGACACGTGTTTTCGACTTACAAAAATTCGTAGATTCCGAATTAGTTGAAAAAAATGTGGGTATCAATTTAAAAAACCAATGTCGGTCATTTCCGGCTAAACCGGAAGTGGAAAAAAGTATTTGACAGCACCCTCAGACTGCATGAAATTAATAAGGGTTATGTGCCCCAGAGTACTGTATATTTAGTTGCAAACTGCTATACAGTGTAATGTCCTTCCTATTTCTTCTTAGAAAACCTACTTTTTGCCCTATTTTGTTGCTCTATTGTGCTATTGGTAATTATCATTGCTTTAGTTTTTTTAACATTTAAAGAGAATTTATTATAGTCAAGCAATTTTTTCTAATTTTGTCATTACTGACATTTTTTGCTGCTGTATTAGTGTCTTTATGACTTGAAAATATCAACGTATCGTCTGTAAACAAATGAAATTGACATTTATTTACCAGTTAACTACTTTATCCAGATAATTAATGTACAAGATAAACAGCAGTGGGCCTAGTATGCTACCCTGAGGTTCTACTAACTGTATTATTCGTGTAATATGTATGTATTGGGGTAGTTAATGAAGTTTATGTAGTTTATTCCCAGTGATGGCATTAATCATACTTAAAGCAGGCCCTCCTGCTTTGCAACTATTTCACAGTCGCCCTGCAATATGGTTGGTATAGTATTTTCAACAAAACTTCCCTTGCACGTCATCAATAGAACTTTCAATTTGCACGTTTATCTGAGCAGCCTCACTTAATCTCAGCAGTTCTATTGATTCATTAAAATTTTTAGGCATCAAATTGCTGAGAATAAGTGAGGCTCTTCCGAGGGTTGCTCAGATAAATGTGCAAATCGTAGACGTTTATTAATGACGTGCAACGGAAGATTTGTTGATATGGCTATATGTACGTAGTTATTTGCACAAAAGAATTAGAGCTATAGATTGCTATACGAAACTTGTCTAGAATTAGAATAATCAGATATAACCAAAAAAATTCAAAATATACCGAGTAGGTATTCCATTTAAAAAAATGCAAGTTTGGTTCATGGTTACTAAGTGGGACACGTCACTATCTTTAGATTCTGCAGATTTATAATCTACCATACAGCGAAAACCCTACTTCAATATTTTTGTTAGTAGTGGAGCAATATTCGGTCCACGCACCCCTGGGACACCTTGTATGTAATTATTTCTACATTATTATTATACAGTGTGGTCCAAATGTATTAATACAGGGCTCTCACGGCCAAACGGTAAGATAAATGAGTAAAATAAAAAATCCAGGGTAAATTAGAATTAAATAGGTACCTTTATTTTGTCGCCATTTTGGAACTCCCCATCTTATTGTATAATTTAGCAATAAATAAGAGTACATTTTCTTAAATGGCACTATGCATGTTTCAATTTTTTTTTGGATTCCCTTTGATACCCTCTTTATGGTAGTGATTTAATTTTTTTGACAAATTGAACAGTAAACGTAGAAATTTTTGTTGATTCAAATTTCGCGCGGTGATCCGGCAACAATGCGCTTCACCAATACTTCGATGGAACCACCCTCATCTCACCGTATGTCTCCCACTCCCACTAGTTGTACGGTGTACACAATGAAGTAAACAGGCTATTTATTATTAGGCCCAATCAGATTCTTCCAGAGGGCGTGTACACAGTACAGTGGGGAGATGAGGGTGGTTTCATCGAAGTAATGGTGAAGCGCATTGTTGCCGGATCACCGCGCGAAATTTGAATCAACAAAAATTTCTACGTTCACTGTTTAATTTGTCAAAAAAATAAAATCACTAACATAAAGAGGGCATCAAAGGGAATCCAAAAAAAAAATTGAAACATGCATGGTGCCATTTAAAAAAATGTATTCATTGTTTACTGCTAAATTATACAATAAGATGGGGAGTTCCAAATTGCGACAAAATAAAGGTATTTAATTCTAATTTACCCTGGATTTTTTATTTTACTCATTTATCTTACCGTTTCGCCGTGAGAGCCCTGTATTAATACATTTGGACCACCCTGTATTATATCGCCTTTGTCTTTACGAAAGACCGGTGAGCAATCGCGTAATTTTTTCAACTTTCCATAATGACGTTATCCTGCACACAAAAGTGTTGCAAAACATTCTACAGAGTGGCTGATATGAATAAACGGTAACCGAGCTTTTACTTATAATTCTGTCCTTATCTTATGCACGAAAAATTTGTATTTTTATCTTTTATTAATGCAAGTTAAAGCATCTTGTACTTAACATTTTATTCGTTCCACCCAATGATAACGATCGCGATACAATTCTAGTAATTTCTTAACAGATACTGTTTATCACCATTTTATCTTTGAAGATTTCAGACCTACCTATTCTCTTAATTTGGCCTGTACCTCTGTTAATATTTTTTTATAAGTCAGGTCAGCTATATATCAACGCACCATTGTTTTCTGACTTTGTACAGATTACATCTCAAACTTCCATTCTTGGTATAAGAGGATAAAAACAATGATAACGCCTTCAATAAACAAACCTTTCTATCTCTCATCAATCTCCTTTGCAATGCGAATTCATTTTTATCAAGTAACTTAAACAGAAAACATTTTCTATTCACTCCAACGATGTCTTTATTTTCCCAAAAAGGCGACCATTCGCTAGAAATGGGAACCCGAAGGAACGGAGTAGTTTTAACGTCTATTAAGTTTTTTGGCGAACAATCTTTGGACGAAATTCCTAAACATGAAAAGGGCGAAAGGTGAGCATATTCTCGAATCATATACCTACCTCTAACAGCTGAATTCTAGGGAGATTTCGCTCATAAACGAAGCTATAATGAAAAATGAATTTCTTAGCAAAGCTTTGAATGAAAAAGTTTTAGGGCAAATTATTGACGCTATGTACAGTAGAGACGTTATTGCCGGAGAAAAAATTATCAAGCAATTTACAATTGGCTCGCATATGTACGTTTCAGAAAATGGTTGCTTTGAAGTTTCTGCAAGAGATGAAGGAGTTGTTCATATTTTTGAAGATGTTAGAGTTTTTGGCGATCTTGCTATTATTTATGACGCTAGAAGAAACGCTACAATTACAGCTACTACCCCTGGAAAAATTTGGGTTTTAGATAGGACAGTTTATCAGAAACTCATAATAAGAAACAATGTGGAAGAGGAACAAAATCGTCTGGGATTCTTGGAGAAAGTGAATAAACTGAGTGGATATGAAAACAAGGTTTTGAAGAAAGTTGCAGACCTATTAAAAGTCGAAAGTTTTTCTTCTGGCACTGAAATTGTCACTCAAGGCGATAAAGGCGATAAATTTTATATAATTCGCGAAGGAACCGCATCAGTCAGCAAGAAGGGAGAAGGAGTTATAGCTAAATTGGGAAAAGGAGATTCATTTGGCGAAATAGCTCTTTTGAAAGAAAAAACTCGACAGGCCACTGTCACCGCCACTTCCAGAGTCGAGTGTTTAACTCTCCATGAAAAAAAATTCATCAAGTTTTTTGGAAAAATGAAATCGGGCTATATTCCTACCCTGCCGGAGCTTAGGAAAATTTCTGAAATTCGACCTCAGTTTTCTGATATTCGGCTGACGGATTTCGTTAATATCTCCACACTAGGAGTGGGGGGTTTTGGTCGAGTAGATTTGGTACAGCACAAGGACAATTCTGAGCTGGTTTTTGTTTTAAAGTATTTGAAAAAAATTGATATCGTGGCTCAAAACCACCAGGAGAGGTTGTGCAATGAAAAAGATATTCAGATTTCTTGCAACTCGAAATTCATCGTTCGATTGTATAGAACGTTCAAAAATAAGAGGTACGTTTTTTTCTTGATGGAAAGTTGTATGGGGGGAGACGTATTCACCCTAATGCACACTCAAAAATTACGGAAGTTTAAAGAAAAACAGGCCAAGTTTATTACAGGATGCACTATTGGTGCTCTGGAGTATTTGCACAAAAGGGGGATTTTTCACGGCGATTTGAAACCAGAAAACTTAGTTATCGACTCTTCCGGTTATGTGAAGTTAACCGATTTTGGTTTTTCGAAAAACCTAGGGGATAGTGGAAAATCTTTCAGTTTTGCTGGAACCCCTGACTACGTAGCTCCGGAAATTCTTCTGAACAAAGGACACGATAAAGCCGCCGATTACTGGGCCTTGGGTGTTCTAATTTATGAGTTTCTTTCTGGAAAAACTCCGTTCTACGTTAAAGACGCCAGCCATATGAAGACTTTTAATAGGATTTTGGCGGGCATCGACGTGGTGGATTTTCCCTCGAGTATTCCGGAAAATGCTGCTCGTCTTACTCGGAAATTGTGTAGGTCTGTTCCTTCCGAGAGGCTTGGGTACCAAAGGGATGGCATTGAGGATGTTAAAAAACATAAATGGTTTGCGGAATTTGATTGGAACAAACTCTACTCGCAAACGATGAATCCTCCTTTTGTACCGGTGCTAAAGTCAAACATTGACTCCAAGTATTTTCCATGCACGTTCAAGCAGGATGATGGAGATGCTCCCGAAGAGACTAGTGACTGGGATAAAGACTTTTGAGACGAAGATTATTGACGAATTTTTCATTTTGTTAGTAAATAAAGCAATGGCTGTTACATTTCGACTGATATTGATGATGGAACTAGAATTTATCTAACCGATAGACTCCTCTATTTTGTTCTTAACTTTTTTCGTTTTTGAATACATGTTCCATGGTTCAACTCCTTCAAGTAAAACACTACAACGCCTTCGGCGCGCCCAATAGCCATCAGAGCTGGGCTACTCAGTATCGAAATGTACTTGAAGTATAGTACTGATTACTTTTGGTACTTAAAGTACCGGTACTTAAGTACTTTGAAAATTCGGTACTGGTACTGGGTATTTCAAGTACTTCTTAAAAGTACTTGATACTGGTACTTGAATAATTTTTTCGAGCGAAGTATTTGTACTTGGTATTTTAAACCATGCGGCATCAAGTACTTAAGTATCGAGTACTTAAGTATCGAGTACTTAAGTATCGAGGTCGGTACTGAATCTTTTACTGAAAAATAGGGGGTTTTTAGAGTATTTATTAGGTTGGGGCAAATCCAAGAACGACTTCACTTTGTTCATTTCTTAGAAGCCTGAAATTCGCAAAACTACCATAAATCTTATTGAAATGGAGCACTTTTTGCGTGGTGTCGTTATCAGAACTCGAAATTATTACGGGCACGGGGTGCAGACTGCAATCCTGTCAATTTTTCATGTAAATAAGATGGCACATGACATGTTTACAACCACCCTCATCGAAAACGCAGCGGTCTGGACGTCATCAGTCAAATGTTTTTTTGTAACATGTGCCATCTTATTTACATGAAAAATTGACAGGCAGACGGAAGCAAATGGTATTCAGGGCCCCAATTTTTTTAACAAATTTGGAGCCCCCTCAATTTGAAAACGCAGCCACACCTGAGCATGATTCCTGCATTTGCTGGTTTATATTAACTAAAACTATAATACATATCGTTATTGTGGTGGAGCAAATCATATACCTACCGAAATTGTCGCTAGCCCGCTGTCTATAAGAGTACTCAATAACAAGTAGGTACTTGAGTACTGTGTCAAGTACTTAAGTCCTGAAAGTACTTAAGTACCTTATGAAATACTCAGTCTCTTATTTTACTTAAGTACTATGTCAAGTACTTAAGTATTTTATGAAGTACTTAAGTACTTTATTAAATACTCAGTCCCTTATTTTACTCAGTACTTTTAAGTATTGGTACTGGTACTGGGTACTTAACGTGTGCGCACTAGTAAAGTACTGGACTGCAATTTTCAAGTACTTCTATCCAGTACTGGTACTTGATACTTGAAGTATATTCAAAATATCAAGTACTTAGTATACTTGATACTTAAGTACTTTTTTTCGGTACTTGGCCCAGCTCTGATAGCCATTTGGTCTTTGAAAAGTGAATCCGTGCCAGTTGCGTACAAGGATTATTTCGTGCCACTTGCGTACAGAGTCAGGGTGGTGATATTATCAGGTATAAAACGAAATTACCGGCAGTGTCACTTGCGTACACGGGTAGGGTCAGGAAACATCCATGCAAAATTAACAATAAACTCGGTATTGGAGATCTTGGAACTTAAATCTTTACTTTTCGCAGAAAATCAATAAAGGCATGAGGGAGGTTATATGTCGTTAATCTGTAATCATTGGTGCCTTGCAGGGTTGAAAACTGTAAACATTGTGTTAATTTTTTAAGTATGCCAAAATAAGGAATTTGTTTTCTTACTTCCTAAGTATGATCTGCATAAATATTTTAATTTGAAATCCAGAGAAGTTAATGACTGTGATTGCACATTAATTCTTCCCCTAAGCAGGTAATTGTACGCATCTGGCACTAACTGGTGAACACTAGCTGGTGGAAACAATATTTGCGAGAACCTAAAAGCCGCCTCATTACGAGGGTTATAACTGTGACAATGATGCCCCGCTGCGTGGACAAACAGGTGTCTGGTGTCCCTACTAGCTAGCTAGTGGGTATTTTAAATTTATTCCCACGGGCCGTACTCGACAATTTTAGTTTTAAAGCCCACCAACACATTACAAAATTCGAGAACATACTAGAAAGATAAACAATTATTTATTTTTTGTAAAATGGACAAAACCATCTCCTTTTCGCCCATACTCAGAAATTTTGCTTTTGTTTTTGTTGAGGTGTTGGAACTGATGACATAATTTGCTGCGGCTCACTTTGTCCATGTTGTCCGCGTTATGGAAAGCGTCTGCGTCATTTTTGACGTCGATTTGGATCTCCACATTCTGATTTTAGTGATTTCAGTAGCATTTCATTATCTATAATATCGATTTGTGCTTGTTAGATAATGAAAATTCGCAAATCCGGCCCACCTTGGGAATTTTAAAATATCCACGAGCCTCAGGTAAGCCAAACGTTTGGGTTTGTCCACGCAGCTCGGCGTTATTGTCACAGTTACAACCCTCGTAATGAGGCGGCTTTTAGGGTCTCCCAAATATTGTTTCCACCCGCAGTTTTTCTTAATCGCACCCTTGTACGCAAGTGGCACGAAATAATCCTTGTACGCAAATGGTACGTACGCATCTGGCACGACAAGTTGAAAAGTAGGTTAAGGAAAGGCACCTACCCAAAAAAAGAAGACCGAAGCGAAGCGAGCAATTTTTCTACTTAAAAGTTTTCGTTTTTAATACAAAAGCGAGAAGTTTCGACATACGCGCGTCTGTATTAATCGATTAATCAACACCAATTAGGGGTATTCTAACCATATAGCCGCAATTTTTCTTGTTATTGCTGAAGATAAGAGAATGATTCTATTCTCAAATGTGGGTCAGGAATGAATTAATCATGATTGAGATCTCGTCGAGGTGTTAAATGGAAATATACATAACGGGCTTTCATTAAAAAAGTCATTTGGAGCATGCAGGTTTTGAACAAATGAAATTCTGCACTAAAAAGACGCGCTTTTTCTAAGTTCATCTGACAGGCAGCTGATAACTGTCATTTGTGAAAATCAGAAGACTATCCAATTTTTTGGTTTCTGAGTCACAAGACACTATAAATCATCATGTGGCCCTTTTTCAGAAACCGGAAGTTTCAATAGAAAACCAGGAATCCCTTAGATCGGGATTATGACAATTCACAGAATTAGGAAAAGACATACGGCTTGGTCACATTTTAGCTTCTTTTACCCGTTATATTTACTTGTATGTAGAAGCGAGACCTGGCAGAAAATTATAGCGGTTTGGTCGAGTTGTAACTGACAGTAAATTATTAACTAATTACTGTCACATACAGGTCTTTATCTGACTTGAATTTATTTTACGAGATCAAATTATTGGTAACTGTTACAAGAATTCCTAAGTTTATAAATCTTCTAGCTTTTGATGTGAAGTAACTGGACATTTTTGGATCTGTCGAAGGCCTTCGACTGTGTCAGCCACATAACACTTATACGCAAGTTATTTTACTATATTATACATCCCACTAGCTGTAGGCTTGTGACATCTTTCCTATCTGACCGCACCCAAACAGTCATTATCGATGGAGTCAGGTCTGACGAACTCTCTCTCACCATGGGCGTGCCTCAGGGATCCATCCTAAGACCCGTACTATTTTTAATATTTACTAATGACTTGCCCTTACACCTGAATCAAGGTTTACTGATGACAGCACCATCAGTAGTAGGGGTGCGATTTTGGATGAGGTCATGGCCTTCGACTGGTGTAATAGCAATGGACTAATGGCCAACAGGGACAAGTGCGTAGAGATGGTATTTTCACTAAAATCTGCCATAAGCAGCTGCCCAAATAATGTTAAGTTCCTGGGTATCTGTGTGGACTCAAGGCTATTGTGGCTATCTCACGGTGAAAATCTGACAAAGAAGTTAAATAGAAATATGTTCCTTCTACACAATCTTAATAAATATGAATGTCAAGATACCCTTAGAGCGGCATATTTTGGGCTGTCGTATGGCCTGCTAGCCACTGATCCAGCAGACACCGTATTTTCGCCCTCCAGAGGCGTGCCGTGAGGATTGTAGCGGGGTCAGTGGCGGATTTAGAGGGGGGGGCGAGGGGGCGATCGCCCCCCCCGAGATCCGTGCCGAATCATAAACTTCGTACATTTCACAAAATTCGTCTGTCGTCCACTCAGGGCCCGCTCTACACGGTGGTGGGCTGTATAGGCGGCTGCCTGGGGCGGCAAAATTTTAGGGCGGCAGTTTGGGTTTTCCAAAAAGTTTTTGGGGCGTCACAGTTACACAGTGTCTGTACCTACCAATTTGATTGAGCATTTCTTATAATTATTCAGACGAGGTTTTAAAATAAAATGTAGGTATACATAAGCAAGGACGTCCTAGGGGGAGTAGAGTTAGTCCCTATGATTCAAAATTTTCATGCAGAAATGTACTATTTTACTCTCTTTTAGTAAGAAATGCGATCTCGATAAAAAATTCTCCTAATGGGACTTAAGTTTTTGAAATAATGTCACTAACATTCTGAAGTGCTTAGAAAATGCGTGACCTTGAAATTTCGTAAAATTTTCGCCTGCGGCGCATTTTCAACTCCCCCCCCTGCCATTACTGTCTAACTAATTATTCCCTCATTCAACGAGCCCCACTATATTGGGACGGCATAATTCTACTTCGCCTAGAGTGGCAAAACTTCCTAAGCGGCCCCTGCGTCCACTGGTTTAAAGTTATTTGCCCCCCCCCGAGATTCTCTTCTGGATCCGCCACTGAGCGGGGTTGACCTACGGAGCTGACTGTAGAGATGCCTTCAGAACGCTACGAATACTAACAATGCCATCTCATTTTGTGTACCTCTGCCTAGTTCATATTAAAAGTAATCTAGTAAATTTTGATTTAAATGGTAAATTCCACAGTTATCATACTGCCTCAAAAGGTTAAGAATCTACCCTTAAACCTATTTAAAGACACAACCAAAACTCTACTGACTACGAATGTTTTCTATAGTTTTATAGTTTATACTCAATTTTGACTTGTGTAAAACTCAAATGTTATTAATATCAATATATTATTATTATTATTAACTCTATCATTACTTATTGACAATCACTATAAGAATCAATTTTAACATGTTTAGAGACAGTTTCTTGCATGATGGTCCTCCAGACTTCGAAGATCTGAATTATGGATAACACAGCAAGTGATCTTTAGTGGTTGCCATACGACAGTATTAAAGTAACAACCTATATATACTTATATAACTACTTTGCTTATGTAACAAACACTGGCTACGATACAAGAAGTTTTGTCGAAATAAAACAATCAGAAACTGATAAAACAGGCTAAAACGACAGCCCTTCGTTTGCAGCTTTGTTTTCCCTTCACCGTTTAAACAGGAATGCACCCAAACAGTTGAAATATTTATTATCTATAAATCAATACAATCTTGTAACATTTATTTACAGTCTGACCAAATATATTCCAGTGGTTTGTATTTGGTGAAACTTATATAATTTTGGTGTGTAATAAATAAACGTCATATGAAAATATCTTACTGTACATCTCACCACTCAACTCATTCAATTCCAACAGTCACTCTCAAGTCTTTCAAACGTAAAGTCTAATATCGTTAACCATATCCAAATTAACACCTATTTTGGACCAGTCCTTGGTTTCGACTAAATATAGTCAATCGGAAAATGTGCTAGTTTTAAGTGTAAAAATAAATACTATTGTACAGAATAACTTAATTTGTCGGGCTTAATTTCAAACTTCGTTGCATTCTAAGTACGCCTGGTGGCAGTTATCTCCGGATCTTCCTCGCCTGCCGGCCTCGTAGAGTAAATCGAAGGTGGTTGAACTTGATGACCTTTCCATGACGAAACTGGCTGCGTAGCTGTGTTAAAAGTGCAATAATTAAAACGTGGAAGCGATTGAAAAATTGTTATTTGTGCAACTAGTAGTGCCTTTTTCATGAGTTTGAAGTTTGGAAGGTGGAGCGCATCAAACGAGTGACAAAAAGATACTTTTGCATAACTATTCATCTCGCTCAATTTTTAGTACATATCTGGGAATTTCTATTTGCAATAATTGCCAACAATATCAGGTAGCTCTTGTTGATGAACTATAAAGAAATTTTGTTTTTGTTTACAAAAAAAGTTAATAAGAAAGTGCTACTTTCATTACTATTTTTCATTTGAAAAAAAACTTGATACTTTCATTGTCGATATGTAAAAAACAATTACATACCTATTGACAATGAAAGTCGTCTTTTTTCAAAGAAAAATCGCAATGAAATAAGTACCTCTTTTTTGACTACTCTTAAATTTTTTGTAAACAAGAACAAAATTCATCCCCTTGGAAACCATCAACAACCCAATCAACCCAACCGGTGTTGCCAATCATTGCTAATAGAGATTCCGCCCTCCAGATTCTCTTTCACTTCTTCACGTTTAAATAATGGACGAGATGAATAAGTATGAAAAAAGAAAGTCCTACCTTTTTTTCACTCTTAATCACTAGTTGTACAAAAATACCTACCTATTATTGACAATGCTTTTAGGAAGTGCGTAAGTTTTTATGTTTTGACGACCTTCAAAAAAGACTGGAAAATATTTACCTCCCGAGATGGCAGAAGAGAGAGCTTTGTCCAACATCGGTGGAGCATTCACTGTTGGCATCGCACATGTACTTTTGTAAACAGGCACCATCGGCTGTTGACATTGACTTTACATAGCCCTTCATCATGGCAATCCCGGCAACGGCTGCATCGCTGATGGAATCTTTCCTGCCGAGATTACGGGCCGCTAGGGAACGATGTGAGAAAGATGTTTTCAAAGCGTCCAAGAGGTTCAACACAATGTTGATGAACTGCAAAAATCGTCGCTTGCATTATCTGGATTTGGATCTTAGTCCAGTCATATTAGACAATCTTGCTTAGTTTTTGATATATTTGTTCGTAAAATTGACAATAAGTTGGGTCTTGTATGACTGGACTACTTGCCTTTTGTGATAGTAAATAAACATACCTCCCCAGCTTGTTTAGCCATCATGTTGACCTGATTTGGGTCCCTAGATCCAACCACTGTCGAAAGAACTGCCGCCAGAATTCCCTGTGCAACGCAAGCCACTACTAGTGCCAGTAATTACTTATTTACACGCTTAAGTACACTAATTGCTACTAAGCGGAAGCGATATTACCGAAATTGTTATATTTACAGAGATAGTGTTTTGAGGTACCAACCTGCATAGGGGAGCCTCCATTGTCCACTTTGTCAATGCCGTCATTGCTGGCGGGGGCACCACCTCCAAGGATTGCTGTGAGGATTTTAAGTCCCACTGATAAGAGATTAGCCCAGGGGGAGGGTGACACGGAGCCGTCGTCTAGACCGTCGGATTTGTTGGGGCCTTGGGCGGCTCCAGGGCTCAGGATCATTTGCATGACCATGCCTGCATCAACAATTTTTTTACCAATCGAAAAAACAATACTCCTGTAATTTTTATATACATGGTGGTAAATTTTTCATGGTGCATGCATTGGTAACTCCTAAATCATAAGAGATACAGACACACGGTTAAATTAGACAAAAGCTGTGGAATTTGATACCGATCAAGAATCTGTAAAGAAACTTGACAAGTGTTTGTCCCTTCAAAAGTTACAGAGAAAAAACGAAACGGTTTTTAAAAAAAAGTTCTCACGCCGTTGATAGCTTTACATTATTTGATATAACGGTGCATCTAATGACAGTGCTTGAAAAATTTACCACCCTGTATGCGTCTAATAGATTTGCAGGTTGCACCGAGTACAAAACTTGACATTAAATTAATTGTTAGGTCAAGACTACATTCGAGGGGATAAACCATTATAACTTCTGTTTGGTGCTACGTACAGTTTTCTTTAACACGATTTGGTACTTAGCGGTCCTATATAGCGGAGGCGGTTTAGTTATTTGCTGACTCTTTCTTGAGTGATTACTTGAGAACAAAGGCAGATATCGAGCTGAAATTCTGCACACTGCAGTGGTGTATGTATTCCGAAAATCTAGGCGTGTATTGTTTTTGAGCCATATCGGATCGCGAGGTGAAAATTAAAGATTGCAGCTCGAAGTATTGGCCAAATTAGCGCCATTCGATGGCCACCCTTAAGGCTGTACTAAAAGTAAATTGTTTCTCGCACATTTTCAATAAATATTTAATTTCCTTAAGTCCTGGCAAAAGTTAACAATCCTAGCCGGGTAGAAGTCGATCGAAAAATCGAATCGCCTAACGTTTCGGGGTCCTGGAAACCCAAGAAAGTGTTTTTTGCAAAATGTCTATGTATCTATGAACACGCTACAGCCCAAACTACTGGACCGATCTGGCTGAAATTTGGAACGTGGACATCTTATGGATGTTGGGAGAACTGAAAAGGTCTTTGGGCTAAATCTGCCCACACGAAATGCTATTTTGGCACATGAACTTTAAAAATTTAAATGCAAACCTCTATTTTTCACGTTCCCGTATAAAAGCTCTTCGAATTCTGTTTCTGAAAATGTATATTCGCACTTAGTGCCCTTTTACGAAAGCGTAAAGGAGCCACATTTTTAAGATTTGCTTTTTATCCAAAATTTTCGACTCGCACTCGACAATTGTCGATCGGGTAGACAATTGACGTCTCGATCGACAATTGACAACCCGATCGACAATTGGCGACCCGATCGGCAATTGACGACCCGATCGACAATTGTCGATTCGCATTCGGTCGACAAGTGTAGAGTGCAAGTCGACAATTTTGGATTTATAAGCTATGTTAGAAATGTGGCCCCTCTACGCCTTCGTACCCTTTTGCCCAAAAAACTGCCGTGAATTAAAAACCTGTATATTTTTATTACCGTATTTGATAGCTGATTTTATATTCTTTCAAGCCGAAAACCATAGTGCCATTTTTTCGAAAAATGTCATTTTAGGGTCTTTTTGGCAATATATCGTAAAGTAAAGACGCTACATCCTAAGTTACTGAAAATATTGAAATGAAATTTGGCACTTTGCGGGTACCTATTAGATTTTCAGACAGATCGGTCCAGAATAAGTACCATTTTGGCACATCAACTTTAAAAATTTAAATGCAAACCCCCATTTTTCGCGCCACTGCTGTGTGAAGGCTCTTGGAATTTTGGTTCTAAACATGTACCTATTCACACTTGGTGCCGTTTCGGCAAAAAATCGATGCCGTGAGGAAAACTGGTGCGCGTAGCACAGTAGCAAAACGCGCATAATTAATTGGCATTGCATAGGCCAGCCACGTTCGTGGGCTCGACTCCCGCCGGATACATATCGTTTTATGCATTTTAAATTTGTTTCTGCGTAATTATTGTTACTTACACTTTTAAGGACAAGTTGGTATATTTACAAATTCTGTGAAAAAGTGTAGAAGCTTCTCCCGTCTCCATTTTTTAACTTCTACGCTCCGCGGAGCTGTTACTGGAATCGATCGAAAAATTCAGAAAGATCGAATCGCCGAAAACATCAAATCTTTCCTATCAATGAAAAATATTGTTGTATCTTGTTTAGGGATGCACCAAATAGTAATTTTTGAATATTCGGCTGAATTCTACAGCCGAATACCGAATATCATACCGAATAGTAAATCTTCGGCCTAAGACCGAATATAATACCGAATAGTAAATATTCGGCCTGATCGAGTAGTAAATATTCGGCCTTTTCCGCCGAATAGTTGTGCATTGCGCGATGCGCATCAACCAGTATAACCTTGAAACTTTGTGCTTTTATAGTTTCATACAAAACAGTCTAAACCAGAATGTGAATTATGTATTTTGTTAACCAAAGTATTTTGTAGTTTTAAGTTTTTGTTTTGTATTATTTTATTATTTCAATTTTACTTTATTTTTATTAAACGTTCCAACTTATAGTAATGTGTTATAAGTGATGGTAGAAAGAAACTTGGAATTTTTGGCCGAATGGCCGAATATTAGAGTTGCTATTCGGCCGAATACGCCGAATAACCGAATAATTCCGAACATTCGGTGCAACCCTAACTTGTTACATACCTAGGAAATAGTGCTTCTAACATTAAATTACCTAATGAAGCAATTCAAAGCTGAAATCTGATTGGTCCTCTTAAATCTCTTATAATAAGTAACTCGAGAACTATTGGACCCTGGAAATTTAAAAAAGCATGGATCGACTCAGAATTTAATCTTGATTACTCCATTAGAATTTGGTGCCACCGTTTAATGGAGAATTAATCATTACATTTTGAGTCGTTCCATGTTTTTGAAAACTTGTAGGGTCAGAAGGTGCAGAGAAAAATTATGTGCCTATTAGATTGAGTAAAAAAAATTGGGTACGTCCATTTGAAAATGAAAAATTGACATCCAGTTGACCTTCATGTTGAAGTTGGTAAAAATCTAAACCATCTTGAGTTTGTAGTGTTTTATGAGCAATTTCATTTGGTTTTTAGTTCACTAAAATCGGACCACAAATAATGAAGTTGTAGCGTTTTGGAGTTTTAATCTCGCACCCTGTATATGTAGACATCTCATGATCTGGAATAGTGCTGAAAAGCTTTTGGCGCTAATCGTGCAAGTTTGACATGTCAACTTTGAAATTTTAAACAAACCCCCATTTTTGACATCACCATTAGAGAAGCCTTGAAATTCTCTTTTCAGACATATTGACTCTTAGTGCCTTAGTCGGCTGCTGATCAACACCCTTGGTCGATTTGGCTGAAATTTGGTACTGGGGGGGTTGTATTACCCGTCGGAGAGTTGAAACGTTTTTAGAGGCAATTGGCCCACGGAAAGTGCCGCTTTGGCATATCAATTTTGAAATCTTAAAAACAATAAGCCGTCTTTTAACCTATATTTTTGACAATTCAACTTTTACTTTATAAACCAATACGAATTAACTGCTTCAGCCAATCACAGAGTAACTAATTTGGCAATTTGTACATGTGGTGATTGCCAGGCAGTTGTCAAAAACGAGAAACGTCAAGTCGTCGAATTGTCTTGCCGAATACAACTCATGGTCTCAATATCTTGGTAATTTTTGTCACTTTGATTTAGACTCGCAGGCGTTGTTTTTGGAAAATTATCACTCGCGCGAGCGCTCGTGATAATTTTCGTCCCAACGCCTGTTCGTTGCATCAAAGTGACAAAAATTGCCGGCAATATTGAGACCACTTGTTGTATTATATACGACAATTTTACTGTCACCATTGAAAATGTATATGTTCAAATTCTGGTTCTAAATAAGATTCACATTTGTTGCCCTTTAGGCAAGAAAAATCGAAATATGTAATATTAAAAACACAGCCCAAACTAGTAATCGATTTGGCTGAAATTTGGTACATGGAGATTGCGCGACCCATTGAGGAGCTGAAAAGCATTTGGGAGGTAATCGGTTCACAAGAAGTGCCACTCTGGCAGATCGATTTGAAAAAACGTTGCGAAAGGCGATAATCCATCTTACTCAAAGTGGGGTCAATTTTTAAATCGAAGAGGAAATTGATATGAAAATAAAATTCAAAGCCCTCTTCGATTTTGGAAAAATGAAAGTAGCCGAAAATGCAGAAATGTCAAAAATTTTGAATTGCTAACATTTCAGTTGTTATTCGACCTCAGTCAAAATATGCTTTATGCAATATTGTGAGATATTTAATTCTCTACAAAAAAGGTAATATAAATTTTAACCTCCCCAACCCCATCACAATTTTAAAAAAATGGGAGGTTACTGCAATCACTAAAATTTTCGAATTTGAGATAGCACCAGATCTCCACGTTTTGAGGTCTCAGGAACCCAGAAAAGTGGTTTTTAAAATGTGTCTGTGTGTATGTTCGTACGTACGTTCGTACGTACGTACGTACGTACGTTTGTAAACACGCCACAGCCAAAACTACTGGGCCGATTTGGCTGTAATTTGGTACGTAGGCATCTCATAACCCAACTTAGATCTGAAAAGCTTTTGGAGCCAATCGTGCAACCGGAAATGCCATTTTGGCACATCAACTTTTAAATTTTAAATGCAAACCCCCATTTTTCACGTCACCATAAGAAAGACCTTCAAATTCTGCTTCTAAAAATGTATTCATTCTTAGTGCCCTTTTGACCAAAAATTAAAAAAAAATTGATTTTTATCGGACTTTAAAATCGCGGTACAGCCCAAGCCCCTGAACCGATTTGGCCGAAATTTTGCATATGGAGATTGTATTACACGTCGAAGAGCTGAACAAATTTTGAATTCAATCGACTCACGGAAAGTGCTGTTTTGGCATACCAATTTCCAAATTTAAAATTATTCTCTCATTTGACCATTAAAAACAGGTTTTTGAAAGATTTATTGTCACCATCAGAAAGGTCTTCAAATTCTGGTTTCAAATAGGACAAAATTAATTCGCATTTAGCGCTGTTTGGTTCAAAAAATCGAAATTTTATAATAACAGTAAAAATACATTATAGCCCAAATTACTGAATCGATTTGGCTGAAATTTGGTACATGGAGATTAGGTGACCCGTTGAAGACCTGAAAGGCTTTTGGGAGCAATTGGCCCACGCGAACTGCCATTTAAGCATATCAACTTAAAATTTTAAATACAAGGCCTCTTTTTTATGTCGCCATTAGAAAGACGATCAAATTCTGGTTCTAAAAATGTACTCACAGTTTCTGCCATTTCAGTGGAAAATAGAGAAAAAATTCTTTCTCATTAAAAGGGAGCAGGCTGACAGTGGATGACATAAAGTGGCAGTTATTGTCAAAAAGGTGGCAAAAGATTAACCTTAAAAGGAACATATTGTCAAATGTGATGGGTGATGTACGAGGTGATGTCGGTATTTGTCAGAAAATTGCGAAATTAGTCACTGACGTCAGACGATAAGGATAAAAAAAAATCTGTTGAATTGACTACTATCTACACAGAATACAAAGATCCACGCGATGGGGAGGTTCCAGCCGCTTCTCTGCTGCATTTTTTTTTCTACGATCTATAGTTGAAGAAAGTTTCATCAAAATCGGTCAGCTCAGTTATAATGAAGAACCTTTTCCTTCGGTCCTTCGCTCGGGCGCATTCCGCTTCAAATTTTTTGGTGAGAGCTAAATTAAATATGTCTTAAAATGTTCCTAACAAGTTAACTGCAAAAGAAACGCAACATTCCACGTCAATTCGTCGGATAAATAGCGTAAATTTGAAAATTTTCATAACCTCCTAGGTTCTTTGGCCATTACGGCTAAACCCATGGCGGGATTCTTGGGGATTTTCAATGACATGTTAAATATAATGTCCTGATCAGTCTTGAGAAGGTTTCATCTTGGTTTTTTGAATGTCCGTATATCCGTATTTCGTCTAAATGCACTGTACTAATTGAGGTGAAGTCGTTATTTGTAAGAAGTGTCTAAAGTGTCCAATTAGTCCACAAATATTCACACTAGATGCGTGGAAAAAGTGGAGCAATAAAACGCACCCACGCGATTAGGAGTTTCCAGCAGCTTCCCTGCTGCATTTTTTTGAATAGGTAACTATTTTTTAACCTCCTCAGTTTCACAATTAAAAAAAAATGCAGATTCCTGCATAATCACAAAAATTTTTGAATTGGAGAAAATACCAGAGATATGTGTTGAGGTCTCAAGAAACCAAAAAAGTGGTTTTTACAATGTGTAGGATGTGCCTATACGTATACGTGCGTATATTTGTAAACACGCTACAGACCAAACTACTAGACCGATTTGGTTAAAAGTTGGTATGATGGGCGTGGATCTTTGATTTCAGTGCAGGCAGTAGTGAATTGAACATCAGGAAAATTTTAAGATTGCTTGACATTTGACATTTCACCTTATCACATTTGACATCTACCTTTTAAGGTTAATATCCTGTTACACCAACTATAACTTTACCGCATTCACTGTCAATCCACTCCTTTTTGAGAATGAAAATTTTCATTGTTTTTTAATCACCTTAATAATGATGACATAAAAAATGAGGCCTCGTGTTTCAAATTTTATAGTTGATATGATATGCCAAAATAGCAAAATATCACTTCGCGTCGTGGATCAATTGCTTCCAAAAGCCTTTTCAACTCCTCAACGGGCCAGAGCAAATTCAGAAACTGCTTTAAATGTCTGTATGTATAAATATGTATGGTACCTTTTATTTGCCAATAATGTATCGCTAATACAAAGCCGTGTCAATTGACTGCAATCGCCCACTTGCTCCCGTTGAGATTTTGGGAATTCTCTTTAGACAACAATAGTTTCTTTTGCCTCAGAGTGTGAACAGTAATCACCCATGACCACAGTTCAGCAAAAGATTATTGACCTCCTTGGATTCATTATTTTGACCAACATTTTTTAATGAAGATTAATAATTAGCTGACTTACTTAACAGATTCGACCAGGAAAACCCTCCCCCGCCGCTCTCCGAAATCTGGTTGGTCTGAATATCGTCCAAGTCATCCAGTGCGACCTTTTTGATAGCGTTCGATTTTTCCGCGAATTTCCTCTCTATCCTCTGAGCTGGAAGTTGCGGCGTCCTAACTGGAACAAATCCGCCATCGGAGGGGTAGGAAATGGTACTGACTATGGAACTGCTGACTAGAAGGGCGAAAAGAGCCCACCCTAACGATTGCTTGTACATCTGTAAGAGAACATCCACTTAGCGACCTTGTGCCACTTTAATTCACCGTTACGATGGCCCGCATATACCGTCTTTCCGATCAGAAATTTTTAATCGGCGAGTGCGGCCTACTTTGCCCATCTCTTGTAATGGTACTTTCTAGAACGCAATCTCTCGTTGGATGGTTTTTGACAATGGATATGATGCAAAATTTTATTCTTCAGGAGTAATGACCCGTTAGTTGAAGAATCAGATAATTTCCGCACCCAGACTCATTCTGGGTCGTACTGGACAGTAGGTCATTCAGTCAGTCATCAACCTCGACCATAATTCAGAATTTAATCTGCACGCAAAATGAAAGGGATGATTGATTGCTAACAGGAAGAGGGCGAAGGGTTGATTAGGTACACAACCCGCTTCTTAATTGAAGAATTTAAAATTCCGGCTTTATCTAAAGTGTGGTACTACTGTGGTACTTACCTTAAGAGTTGTAGATAGATTACAGACAGTCACAACAGGTAGCCAGACGTGCACTTGCCGAGATAACTACCGCAAATGCCTCTAAATACCTTGAACTTGAGTATATATACGATGACCCACTTACCTGTGGTGGAACAGCAGTACTTAAACTTGATGACACCGCCTGAAGATGGCCAATACCTCAGTTTCACTTGTTGAGAATCGCTTGCTATTAATTTCGTTTGATTATCTATAAGGATCTATTAAGGAATTAGATTTAATTGGGGGAACTAATTACCAGCAAATTAGATATTCAAAAAACGGAAATCCTAGCGATTGTTTGTTTGATTTTTTAGTTACATCTTTAAACATAACGGACGAGCTTGTGTAAATTTAACTGTTAAATCGTGTTTATTTTGGAGTTTAATTTTGGAAAATTCGAGGCAATTAGTGATTGAATAATAGTGTGAAAGTTTCTCGAGTACATAATTTGTGGACAATCTTCCTATTGCATTGAGAAAAATGCATTGTCTTTGTCAAGGTCCGGTTACGGAAGAAAGTTAATATGCTGCACGGATTGAGTCAGAAATGTTTCATCAGTGTGTTATTGATCTCGGATCTTAGGGTTTTTGAACTCTGGAAAAATGCCACCACTGCCAGTTATTAGTGGAAATTTTTACTACCTAGGTAAAAGAAGTACCTAATAAGACCTATTGGTGGTACCGGATCTAGAAAATTATTAGTCGATTAATCTGATTTGTCCTCTTACTTTCTTGATAACTAGATACTTATTGGACCTTGGAAGTTTTGGAAAAAAGCTGTCGTCTCAGAATTTGAAGACGAGTACCCCACCGCTCTGGGGTAGTACTTCTATTTAAGCGAAAATATGCTTTTCGTTGTGAAAACTTGGAGCGTAGAAGGAAAGGATCGTTCCTTCTTACAGAAATATAGCTAAAGTACCTACCTACTGCAATGGTGTTACTTACCTATCTAAACTGTACCTAGTAAGTAATTTAGTAAAAGTGCACCACTCGTTAACTAAAGGGTGGCCTATAAAAAACCGGACAGTTTTCTTTTTTGTGTATCTTCGTTAGTTTTTCTGCGATATTTTTTAGTTTTATACTCGACGTAGCTGAAAGTTGAGGTCGTCGATTCCACTCATTGGATTTGAATTCGCACCATCATTGTCGTTCCTAAGGACTTGCATTTAACACCATTATTTAGGCCAATGGGGTTTCGTTACCCTTTGACACATGACAGTGGCGTTTAGACAGGATTGAAAGTCGTTCTTTCCTCTTTCCAAAATGTCCTTCAAAATGAAAATTAATCCATCCCTAAATTTTTTGCGAATTTTCTTCCAAAGCTCCAAATCGCATAATTTGCAAGAAAAAGTACAGAAACGATGAAAACTCTGTAGGCATGTTTGATTTAAGTTGTAAATTGAGCAGATTAATCTGCATTTTTACTTTAAGTTGTAAATTAAGCTAATAATTTGCATAATTTACAACTTCAACAAAAATGGCTACCGAGTTTTCATCGTCTCTGTACTTTTTGTTGCAAATTATGCGATTTGGAGCCGTGGAAGAAAATTCACAAAAAATTTAGGGATGGATTAATTTTCATTTTGAAGGACATTTTGGAAAGGGGAAAGAACGACCTTCAACCCTGTCTAAACGCCATTGTCATATGTCAATGGGTGACGAAACCCCATTGGCCTAAATAATTGTGTAATGGTGCGAATTCAAATCCAATGAGTGGTATCGATGACCTCAACCTTCAGCTACGTCGAGTATGAAACTAAAAAACATTGCACAAAACCTAACGAAGATATACAAAAAAAAAAACTGTCCTGTTTTTTATGGGCCACCCTTTACTATCCAAGCCGGATAGTAGGAATAAATAGATCAGGTTTAATAAAAATCGAGATAACCGAGTTACCAAAAATAATACTCTGAAATTCAAGTTTAGGCTTTTCTCAAAAAAAATCCGTTGTAATTTATAACCCTTGAGCGAATCATCAGGAAACGATGAAAATTCTCATGATGATGAAGTTCCTTCTCATAAGACAATCGAGAGATTAAACTAAAGCAACGATGTTTTCTTGAATGATGCTTTGAAATTGAGATTGCGCAAAAGTATGGAATAATTCGTATAAAGTGCCGTCGCATATTAACGAAAGCGGGGGTTGTGTGTCTCAGGCTTTTTTTCTGTTGGTTTGTAAACGGGATTTCACATCCGTCAAAACTCCCGTCACTCACTGTCAGTGCATGTCAGTGTCAATAAACAGTAACAATGGAGGTTGAAAGGGATCTTTGTTGTTAATTATTGCCCATGACAGAAATTTTGACAGAACTGAAATCCCGTTTACAAACCAACAGAAAAAAGCCTGAGGCACACAACCCCCGCTTTCGTTAACATGCGACGGGACTTTACTTAATTCTTGAACCGTTAATTTTCTGCAAAAATCCTCCAAGGAGTATAGCGTTTTTTTGCATTCTGCGTCCGACTGTCATTTTTTGGTTCAGTCATTTTTGACATGATGAGCCATTATAATTATTGTCTTCTTAAAAGGAAATCCACATTTCTCAATTAATTCGGAATCTCCGCTTTTTTTGAGACACAAACATGAATGTGTCATACTCGAGCGGAAATGCAGTAGCGGCCACCCTACATTTTCAAAAATCTATATTTTTGAAAATAAATACACTTGGCGTGTTTCTGCGTTTTTAAAAAATCTTGATTTTCCGTCCATTTCTTCTGTTTTTCAAAATCTAGGGTGGCCGCGACTGCACTTCCGGTGCACGAGGGGCAAATCTATGGGTGAAATCAGTGTACAAGCTAGGTGAAATCGGGCAAAATCAAGGAAACCAGGTGAGATCAAGGGAAATAAGGTGTAATCATGATGAAATCAGGTGAAATCACGCAGAAATGTGAAATTAGGTGAAATCACGCAGGAAGGTGAAATCAGTGTACAAAATTCTGCTTATAGATTCGCCCCTCGATGACACATGTTTGCATCTCAAAAAATGGGCAGCTACGAAAGCGGCTGGATCCTCCCCACTTGGTGAATTTTCCAATCCTATCACGAATATCAAGTAAATGTTACTATTTACTACATCTAAGTTTCACTCCACCAAACCTAAGGTGTTTTCTGTGATTTTTCTAAATTTGACGATCTTTTGCCAAAAGGGCACTAAATTTGAATACAATTTTGAAAACAAAATTTGAAGACTTTTCATGTGCTGATAGAGAAAATGGGAGTTCATTATTCAAGTTTCAAAGTTGATATGCCAAAATGGCACTTGCCGTCAAAATTAGATCAGCTCTTCGGCTGGTAATGGTACCTCTACCTACCAAATTTCAGCCAAATCGGTCTAGTAGTTTGGACTGTGGCGTGCTATTTATTGTTTCTTCGAAATTTCGATTTTTTTGATTTTGTGCTAAAAAGGCGCTAAGTATGAATACATTTCTAGATACAGAATTTGAAGACCTTTCATATGCTGATAAAAAAAAATTGTGTTCATAAGTCAAATTTCATAGTTAGTGTGCCAAAAAGGCACTTGGCGTTTGCGGATCGGCAAGAAAGTTAACTGGGCTTACCAGAGGGCCAACACTAAACCACATTCCAAATTTCATTCGAATCCGTTCGACAGTTTTCCAGAAATCTTGCTCACATACGTACGTACATACACAGACATTTTTTAAAAACCTCTTTTTCGTGATCCTGAGACCTTGAAACGTAAAGATCTGGTGTTATCTCAATTTCAAATTTTGGACTGATTGCAGTAACCTCCCATTTTTATATTGGTTTTGGAGAGGTTAAAAAATTCGTTGATTCCGAAAGTTGAGAAAAATGTGGGTTTCCATTAAAAAACAATGATGACGTCATTATGCAAAATGCAAAAAACCGTTATACTTAGGTACCCCTTCGCCGATTTTTGCAGAAAATTTAGCATTATTCCGCACTATTGCCCAATCTTGTATAATATACAGGGTGCTTCACAATAGCGTTCCAATATTTAAGAGCGTGTGATTCTAAATAAAAAAATTTGGAAAAAAGTCCAGAGTCCAAACTTCGGTTTTTATTGAATTAATCTGGAACCGTTTGGGCTACAGCGATAAGTTTTTGCACAC
The DNA here is from genome assembly GCA_963924575.1 of Pycnomerus fuliginosus. NCBI lineage: Eukaryota > Metazoa > Arthropoda > Insecta > Coleoptera > Zopheridae > Pycnomerus > Pycnomerus fuliginosus. The sequence continues at coordinate 20,995,239 of OZ004622.1, forward strand.
TGTCTGAGATCAAGTTATCAGAAGAAAGTGGATTTTACCAGGAGCGTTTAAAATAGGGGTAGGTCTCTTGCTTTTTTCACCCAATTTTTTTATACATCATTTTTTTGACATTTCCTCATCGGAATAATATGGTTGTCTGACTAAAGTTACATAAAAAAGCCTATCTTGTTGTAACACTGTAAGACGAACTGTTTTCGAGAAAAGTAGACGTAAAGTCCATTAGGTTTATCAAGAAGGATAAACTGATTTTTATTAAATTACAAAACTGAACGGATTCTAAAAATCAGTAAATAAAGTGATCTGATTATGTTTATTGACATCAGTATGCAAAAGTTTAATAACTAACTGAATAAAAATCGAATTTGAAGCGCCCCCTTCAGAGGGCCGTAGCCCCGGGGTTATCAGCGATTTCTGTTTATAGGAACTTTTGTTACTATTTTTTTTTATGTAGAATCACACCTGAAATTTTTAAACGTTATTATGAAACACCCTGTATACCTACAGGGTTGCTCACCATTGACATTTTATTCGAAAACGGCAGCAGATATTAATTTATTAAGAACCTGAAAAACGCGATTTCTGATCTCCACTGCCTCCGTGCCCTTTTCGAATACCTATACACTATACAGTCGGAAAATTAAGTCATGCACTTAGTATAGCGTCGGTGTGCTAATAATGAATTATTCGTTCGACAAATGAACACAGTGCATTATTTAGTTTCTCGACTGTACTTATGATTCTATTTTATTGATCATGGAATTTTCTATTTTATTGATAACATGAAATAAGAAAGCAGTTCCAACAGTTTTTCTTTATAAGGAATAAAGACACTTTCGTCTTTTATCTCGAGAGAAAATGATTGTTAATTGTTATTTCTTGACTTAAATTAGTTCTCTGCGATTAATCAGCATTATTTTTACATAAAGATAAATTTTATAAAAAAAAGAGAACATGAGTCAGTAATTCGCAAAGATAAACCAAAATCTGTTGGTCGGTGTGCTTCCCATTTATCTAACTCGTATGACTTTATTAAAGCCACTTATCATTATCAGTGTACTAATATTATAAAAGATAATACTGTAATGTTCTTAAAAAAATTATAAAAGCGAATCGACAGTACGTTTAATATTCTATGATATTCTATAACTCGAGCAGTTCATAAATTGCGATTACACCATTCATAGCGCGGAAGCACACAATGCGTATTGTTCCTGTAAATTACAGTTCATTGCGATGTAAAGGATTTAAAATTGTTCATCGTAAACAGGGCTTCACGCTAGCACGATTCCGCTCTTTCGACTCAATTAACCTGTAACAATAATTAACACCATCGTCCACTTGCCATACACAATTTCAAGTAGTTACCGATCTTTTTGCGTAACAGATTCTATCCAGTCCAATAAATCGTCCTCTTTAATCAATATTTACATCTCCACTTGTGTCTGATTTGATATTTCTGTGACATAACGGAACACAAACGTTCATAACTGTTCTTCAATAACATACTTGGATGAAAATATTAACACATACATGGCATCCTTTCCACGGACCAAAATAAATGCACTTGATTCTATTTTGTAAAATTGGAGCAGGACTTTGGCCTAGTTTTCGTCTTCCCAGTCACGGCTTGAAATCAACATTTCGATTTTTTCCTTAAAAGCTTCGTCCTGTGTGTCGGCAGTTCTTCTGGTTTCAGTCTTCTTGTTATGGCAACATTTTTTGTAAATATAGAACATAAGGATCGTCGAGAAAGAGAACGAAATTAGAAAACTGCCGGTGAATGTCACTATCACTTGCCACATTTTGCACAATTTGTTGATAACGGACAAGTAAACTGTATTTATTTTAGATAACATTTCTTTTTATATTTATCACACCATCATCTACAGTGGTATTCTAAATTATATTATCAATGCCTACAGTGTCGTCCAAAAGTATTAATACACGGCTTTTAACTAAACAAAAATTCAGGAAATATTTGTACATTCCTTTATCTTTTTTTTGTATTTTCATTAACTACGCAGCTTCAATAAAACTATATGTTACCTACGAGGTTACCTACTTTAGACTTATCGTTGCATTGTCACTCTACTGTGCAGGATGCGTTGCCCACAAGTAGAGAAGACATATGTACAATTATTTTCCAGTTTTTCAGAAAATTAATAGGTTTTTAACTCAGGGACGAATTTATTAGGTATAGAATTTAAGAAAATTTGTCACATTGCTCTAACAATATAGGTACACAAAATAGATAAGTACTCAAATTAAATAAGTAGGATACGGAAGGGCACAGCTGGTGCAATTTTCTCTTATTTTCAAATTATCAAAAAAATATTTAAGCTTCAAAACAAAAAAAAATTGGCAATTTCGCCGCAGATGGTAGAAACTTCTACTTTGTCTCAGAATTTGTAAATATAGCAATTCGCGATTCAAACTAATTTCGCACTAGGTACGTACATACATACATATGTATACATACAGACACATTCTAAATTAAAACCACTTTTTTGGGTTTCTGAGACCTCAAAACGTGAAGATCCGGTGTTATCTCAAATTCGAAAATTTTAGTGATTGCAGTAACCTCCCTTTTTTAAGTGGGGAGGTTAATATGTGCCTACTAACAAAAATACCTATTAGACAATGCTATTAGTCAGGGTCAGTAGGACTAATAATTGCATATTACAGTAAATATTCAAATATTTTAGTCGGTCGACGTCCTCGGCGATGGAAACACCTCCATGCGCGTCTGAAACTGTTAATTAGCCTCTGATGATGATCTAATTAAAGATTAAAACTTTATGCAGAAAAACGTTCAATCATTTTTAGAAGTCCGATTCCGATATTACTTTACCTTCATTAAACTAAAATCAAAAAATGATGGACGTGAGCCTTGACTTACCTAATTCAAAAGCTTCTCCATTTAAATCTATGCAGACATTAAAACGACTTCTTCCCTTCCCTTTTCTTTGTTAAAATTCATTTTAGCAATTTTAAAATTCCTAATTACGAAAAGTTAAAAGTAATGGTGTATATCACTCCCATAATTTGTCAACTTACATTAACAGAAAATTTTATGGTATACGTAATCAGAAACCTAACGGATGTCTTCGATAGGTACATATTTCAAATAAAGTGTTATATTCTGAACATTTATTCTACCATATAAATGAGTTTAGGTGCCTACGTAGGTATAGGTACCTATGTTATAATTTTAGAAGTAAAAATTGTCGAAAGCAGAAAAATTTATGAACCAACGGGTGTCCAAAAAAAAACCGAACGAAATATTTTTGGGGGCAACTCATCCATTTTTTAACCGATTTGGATTAACGTGGACTTAAATTAAAGCTAAAGATCAGGCTATCGATTCATTCAAGAGACCATGACAGATGGCGCTGCCGTAGTAGCCTTAGCCATGCTTGTTTTAAAGGCTTACTTTAGGTACATGGGGATTGGTCAGTTAACAACCAATGGTTATGAGATAAAAATAACCTTGAAGCACGTTTACTTTTCTTCAAAAAGCTTCTTTCAGAAGTTCGTTATGATTCACGAATAAATTATCTGTGATTTTTTAAAAATCATATGTTTTCCCTTATTTTCACGCCTAATGACCATAATTGAAGTAACAGTGATGCATTTTCTGCTTAATTTTCAGTAATAGAGGACCTAATTGAATGAAAAACACAAGTGGATGCGATTTGGAGGAAATTTAAAGGTTATTACTGAGAATTAAGCTCTTATTGTTGCTTCATTGTTACTTTAGTCATGGTCATTTTGCATGAAAAAATGTGAAAACACATATTTTTTAAATAATCACAGAAAGTCAATGCGTGAACCAAATTAACCTCTGAGAAAAGATTCTTAAAGAAAAATGAACGTCCTTCAAAGTCATGTGAGTCTCATAACGACTGGTTGATAATTGACCAATCCCCACGCCCCTGAAATGAACCTTTGAGACAAGTACCACTTAGAGAACTATTGCAGCACCATCTGTCGTAATTTCTTAGACAGTTCGAAAGCCTGATTTCTTGGCTTCAATTTAAGGCCAGGTTCATCCAAATCGAATAAGAAGCGCACGAGTTATTACAAGAAATATTTCGTTCGGTTTTTTTTAGGACACCCGTTATTTGCCAATAACTCGAAACAGCTTGAAATATTCGTTTATGCGCATTCTACATTAGGTACATTAGCTAAAAATATACATGTGTTATACTTGAAAAAATTGAAAAAAATAGCTTTAAAATTCTGGAAGTGCACCCGTGTAAAAGGCGAATTTAAAGTAAAGCGATATAAATTTCAGTTTTTTTTCTAATACCTATAATTTTTTGCTCTCAAACCAAAATCGAATATATCGGGCATTTCATCTAAAAAAAGTGAACTTTGACTTGTCAATTTTTTTGGACCATCCTGTATATGTATTTAAAAATATCATCCCAATGACCAACTCATCCCAAGTGACAACTCATCCCAGAAGCCATCTCATCCCAGAAGCCATCTCATCCCAACAACCAACTCATCCCACGTGCCATATTGCATCCCCAGCCTTAATTCATCCCAAGAGACAGCTAATCCCAATAGACAATTTATCCCAGATCGCACCTCATCCCAGACCAAGTCATCCCAACAGACAACTCATCCTAACGGACAACTCATCCCAGCGGACAATTCATCCCAACGGACAGTTCATCCCAACGGACAACTCATCCCAGCGGACAACTCATACCAACGGAGAACTCATCCCAACGGACAACTCATCCCAAACCAAATCATCCCAACGGACAGCTCATTCCTAGCGACATTTCATCCTCGACCAAAAAGTCATCCCAAAAGGCATCTCATCCCAGGTGTAACCCATCTCGGACTACGTCATGTGATCGTAAAAGCCAAAACACATAATGAATTCGGTTATTTCTCAAGATCCTTCTTTCAACTTCCAAGTATTTGATCCACAAATTCTGTCTGCCTCTCTCAACACTTAAACATTACGCGTACGCTTTTTCAACTTCCATTCAGGTCTATCTCGGTAAAGGTTTTTTTTGTAATATTATTTATCAAATTCTGTCCGTTTATCTGAACACTTATCATTACGCGTTCGCTTTTTCAGCCCCCTTCCAGGTCCATGTCAGGTAACGTTTTTTTTAAGTGATGAGCTGCCTTTTGGGATGAGTTGTCCGTTGGGATGTGTTGTCCGATAAGAAGAGTTGTCCGTTGGGATGAGTTGGTCTGGGATGAGTTGTCCGTTGGGATTTGGTGGCCTGAGAGAAGTTGGTCTGGGATGAGTTGAGCTCTGGAATGACTTGGTTTGGAATGAGCTGTCTTTATGGATGAAATGTGACTTGGGATGAAGTGTCACGTGGGATGAGTAATTGGTAATTGGGATGAGACTCTACTAACTCGTATAATGTGCCGATTTCCGAGATGACAATCGTAGGAGTAGGGATATAAAGTACGATTATAATAAATTCTATGCAAGAAACCACGCGAAGTCTGTGAGTTTAAAACTTTGCCAAAGCTGATCTAGTGAATTATTGAAGTCGAAATCATGAACATCATGAAGGCGGATCTCTTGGTGTCTATTTCCAACTTCTTATTCCTACTTTTTCCAAATGTTCTCTTGCGGCATCCATCTATCTTAGCTTCGGTCTTCTTCCCTCCTTGTGCCACGTGGCTTGTGTTCCCATATCCTCCTTGATATTTTTGTGCTGTCCTTTCCCTTTAAGAACTACAGATTTTTATTTTTTTGCTTTTTCTCTATGAAATCGTACTTACATCTCATATAGTTCTTTATTGTTGTATTTAACTTAACCTCGTATTTAACGTTGCGGAAGATTTTTCATCAGGGACGAAGAATATGTTATACCTAATGAAGTTCTTAGTTGTTTGATGAATTGATGAAAATCCTCAGGAGGTTAATTAAGCGTTGTGGGAGGTTGCTCCTAAATGGTTGGTGAACAGAAAACGTGGATGGTGGGGAGTTTACGGTCCGTGTTTACTCCTTTCTACTCCTTCTCTACTGTCCTTATAAAAGTAGAATGTATGTACAGTCGAGAAAGTAACTCATGAGCGTTACGCACAGAATTTGGGACTCCACCATTCATAATGGTGGGTTCTTCAAGAACTCTGATACTAAGACCGGCACCAGTTGGGGGGTTGTGTTGGTAGGTCAAGGAACTTCGGACCGTGTGCAGATAAAGAGTTATTCGGCAAACCAGATCAACAAAAAGTGCATTATTTAGTTTCTCGATTGTACATTTTTAACTAATCGTCTTCGAGTTGCTCGAGCTGCTTTAGCATGGTGGTCAGCCACGCTTAGAATTTCAATGCCAACCCAACCGTGTTATAGAAATATGTTCCATAGGTGTTGGTAAACACCACAAGATGGCATTAAGCCATCCTTAGACACCGTTTAATCTTAGCTTTCCGGCTATATACGCGGGTTGCATATTTCCCAAATATACATTAAACATTACCACAACACATGCGCGAACACAGCTCTTCTTCCAAAATACTATAATACTGCACTGACTTTTAATACGCTAAGTATGATAAATATATGAAATATACTCGGCCTCAGCGAAATTTCCCAAATCTACCCCACCACAGCTTCGATGCAACGACCAACGTTTGCTTCAATTTGCTTAAAGTTTGCAAAGTGTTTCCATTTTTAGTAATTCTTATTAATAATTAAGTTACCAAAAGAAAATTTCGTAGGTACGTAACAACGTAATGTAGGTAAATATGGGGTGGTGCAGTTTTAATTTTTGTTATAGGTAATTAGAAAAAAGTTACGCTTTTTGAAGGCGATTTAGATTGTGTAAAGAATTCTCAAATATCTTCATTTAAAAAAATCGTTTTTTACGATTCATGTAATTTCAATTAAACTTGAAACTTTTATACGTATTTTGACAGCTGTCGATCGAATGCTTTTGACATATTACATAAATTTTCTAGGCTATACAGGGTGTCTCAGAACGCTCGCACCACCTTTTAATGGAGTAGTCAGAATTAAATTCTGAGTCGATGCGTGTTTTTGAAAATTTCCAGGGTCCAATAGTTCTCGAGTTATAACGGATTTGAGAGGACCAATCAGATTTCAGCTCTGAATTGCTTCATAAGGTAACTTATTGTTAGATGCACTGTTTCCTAGGTAACAAGATACAACAATATTAAATTTTCATTGATAGTATCTTGTTACCTAGGAAATAGTGCATCTAACATTAAATTGCCTGTTGAAGCAATTCAGAGCTGAAAGCTGATTGGACCTCTCAAATCCGTTATAACTCGAGAACTATTGGACCCTGAAAATTTTCAAAAACACGAATTAACTCAAAATTTAATCGTGAATACTCCATTAAAATATGGTGCGAGCGTTCTGAGTATAGATTTTGAGCAAGTTTTTGTCAAAAAAATATATATGAAAGTTCCAATAAGTTTCATGCATTGAATTGGCAATCGTAAAATATATGATTTTTTTTAAGCCCCGTTTGTAGTTTTTTTTTGTAATTAGATATCAGTCGGAGAATTCTTTAGATTCCTAAAAACACTTAAAAGTTTTAGGGTAGGAACTTAAGTCCGCGGTTGTACCAAGCAAGTTCAGTGGAGGTTTACTTGAACTAGGTTCCATTTGCTAGATGACACCCAATGAGATAGCTATAGTTGCTAAGATATTGTACCAAGTTCAAGTAAACCATTCATGAACTTCAATGGTACAGTCGGTTGCAAAATTTGGTGAGATGTATATAACTTTTTATGAATTAAGTTTAAAGAATGAAGAGGCCAACTTGCTGGTCAAAAGCAATGTCTGAGGCTGGTAGACTACCCTGGCTATGAAAACATAATGTCTCAGAATGGTAATTTTGCTCCATTATTTACCTAAACTAAGTATATAAAAAGTTATACTTCCCACGTAATTTTGCAACCGACAGTAGGTACAACCGGGCCTTAGAGACCAATATTGTGTAAAAGGCGCTGTAATGCAGTATATTTTATAATAAGTACTGTGTGCAAGTATATTTTGAACTGACCAATCAGGCGTGTTGTGGGTGTGGCATGTGCTGTGGTAATTTAGGAAATACGCACTCTGTCTGATTTGGTCATCGAGTTGCCTTCCGGGCTATGCTATCACTGACGAGGCCCAATAAGGCCAAAACCGGTCCGCAGCTGTCTGGAGGGTGACTAGTATCTATATCTAGTATCTTTGTTATTTTATTTAAATTAAAATATATGTTAAATTACAACCTCTAAAGCTAGGAAGGATTCAGTTCTCTGGTAATGGAAGCCACTGTAACATTCTCAGTAGAATTCTGTTCATCTGCATATACGAACGATCTCTCCCCACCATCATTTCTTATCGTAGATCCAGGATAATAAACGTATTCCCCGTCTGTACTATAATCACTCATCAAAGATGTTCGTGGATTCAAGTCTTCTACTATTTCATGATCAAAATCATCTCTGCTATTCCTGCACGCAAAAATAGCTGCAATCAACGTCGCCACTAAGCCAACGCCAGTAATAATAACGCTAGGATGCAGCCTTATCTCCTCGATAAAATTGTTCATCTGAAATAATTTGTTTTTATTAATTCGTTAAATTGCAAATATACTTACATTTACTTTGCTAAGCACTGTGTTAATGAATCACAATTAACGATAACTAAGCGGAAATATGTTACCGAAATGATGACTGTACAGCAAAATTTATTCCATATCTTAGTCTAAATATTTACGGAAGACGCACTATCTGTATTTAAATTTAAAAATTGTTTCAGTGAGTAGTTTTACGTCAACGTTTGACCTTTACCTATCTCAATTACAATTTCCAATTTCCACTATAATTATTCTCTGACTCATTAATGGGATTAAGTACAAAAAAATTTATTATTTAATATAGCTTAACATATAACTAAAGCAAATCGATCATCGATCAGGGTAAAATTCTTGGTAAAAAACATCTAATTTCCAATAAAGAGGTAGACTACGTCACGATAACGCCACAAGCTGATTGTGGACAGGACTTCCCATTTCAAATTTCATCATGATTTTTCCATGCTCGCTCTTGCTTTATTAGATAACAATTTCATAGCCCCAACTTCTGATGGTGGACTGTTGTCAATGCTCTCATAATATCCAAATTCATATTCAGTGTCCATACTGGCTAAAGAAATGATCTCCTTCCTCCGTTGTGAATCCTTAACAGGAACAGGTATTGAAATTTCCTCGTATTCGAAATTGTTGTCATCTAATTTCTTTTTTGCTTCAGAGTTGTTAAATGAAAGACAAATTGATACAAACAACAGAAGTAAGAAGAAAAATAAATTGCCTAGGCCATAAATGATAATCAATTTTTGATATTTCTTGGAGGCATTTATGGCGTACAGGAGGTGAAGCGTAAGCTGCAGCAAATGTATGCAATATTTTAGCGAAATTAATTTTTTCTTACCTCTACAACTACTTCGTTTAGGGTCGTATAACTCATATTAAAATTGGAAATGGCATGTTTACACCGTCAAGAGGAAAACCGAACCGTAGTTATCATTCCCCCTTTTGATGACGGTGTAATCACAGTGGAAAACGGTGGGGATAGAGATTGCAAAAATTGCGATCCTTATCAATTGTAAATAATAAAATTTGACAATACATAACGTTGTGTAGTTATAAGATGTACTACAGTTGCATTTTGAATTAGCTGTCATTTTTAGAGGCATATAATGGAAATCGTCTACTATTAAACGAGTCAGAGAGGTGGCCACTTTTGCGAGAATGAAGATCGCACGACTTTAACAAAATCGTTTTAGAAAAGTTTTCAGGATGTGTATTTTATAGCTGAAATAGTTAGTGTGTTTTGTTGCTTTTCTAGATACCTATTGCCAGGGGCGTGTTTAAGGAGTGGAAGGGCCCGGTGCAGAGCCCCCGAAGGGGCCCAATGGGGGGGGGGCGGTAGCCCCCCGAAAAATTTTTTGCCCCCCCCCCGCGGTGTTTATTAGCACGAGAAAAAATTTTTGACAATCACAAACGTTAAATACAATTTTATTTTTCCAAATTCACATCCTCACCCCTCTTCTTGCCTTCTTGGCCAAAAATTTTGAAATAACGTTTTCTAAACTTATCTCGTCGAGTGTGTCTCGCTCAATTGTTAAAAGATCTAAGTCGGACGTCCTTCTTTGTCCCATAGTACTTCTCGAATACGTTTTCATTCTTCTTAGAACACTAAATGCTCGTTCTGGGCTGCATGACCCTATGGGGAGTGTTAAGAAAAGATGTGTGCATTATGGGATATTTACTTTGAAAATGCGCCATACGTCTCGACCTTATTGTTAATTCCTGAAACCTGAAGGGTCTTTTCATCGGTCTACTCTTTAGATTTCTGTGCCTGGAACTCAATATGCCAAGCCAAATAAGGCCCCCAACCCCAGCCCTCAACGCTAGAAAATGAAGATTTTTGGAGGGACACTGACTGAATTTTAAGTTTTGTTCGTAATAAAATATTGTTGTCGAAATCAGCTTAGGGGCCCAAGTGATCAGAATCTGCTTGGGGGCCCGGTGCGATGCACCGATCCAACCTACGTTAAACACGCCCCTGCCTATTGCGAAACCTATAGGTACCTATACCTTTCGCTTGAGTAGGTAATCCGTTTGATTAAAAACGCCATTTGTCTAAACATTTTTCGCAAAATTCTTATTGATATATGCAATTTACTTTTATTTTGGAAGTAATAATATCTAATCTCTCATAACTTTAATCCATTTGCTTTAAAAAGAAGCTATGATATTTTGTCCTTCCACAAACACCACGCTAAAGTTGAGTTAAAGGTTATGATGATGTCAGCTTATGTTCAAAAGATTAAAGCCCTCGAGCTCTCGGGCTCTAATCAGAACTAAATCTCCAAATTTTTATCATAAAATCGCTTCAAGAAACTTTCTCGTGTATTTTTCGATGATATCAATTTCACGATTTTACATGTTTTAGGTAGGTAGGTAGCTCAATTCTGTTAACAGCAAAATTAATTAAGTACCTACCTACCTATCTAAACTATTTCTATTTATCTAAATCTAAATTACCTATCGGTAAAAACGTGATAATTTTCGAAATAGAGGTAGGTACTTCACATCTGTGCGATTGATAGGAGGAAATCTGATTTTTTTACTTTTCACTAATATTTTACTATTATTTCATTAGTAACGAAGTAGAGTATGTAATGCATGTACCTATTTGTAGCTAAAATTGTAGGTAATGAAAAAGCCAACAGAAGATATAAATCAACGCAATGTGTATCCCGGTGGGTCATGTGGTCATCCGGATTTATTGCTGGTATTGGATGCATATTATAACGGGTGTCCTAAAAAAAAACGAACGAAATATTTTTGGTAATAACTCGTGCATTTCTTATCCGATTTGGATGAACCTGACCATAAATTAAAGCCAAGGAATCAGGCTTTCGAACTATCAAGCAAATTACGACAGATGGTGCTGCAATAGTTCTCTTAGTGATACTTGTCTCAAAGGTTCATTTCAGGGGCGTGGGGATTGGTCAATTATCAACCAGTCGTTATGAGACTCGCATGACTTTGACGGGCGTTCATTTTTCTTCAAGAATCTTTTTTCAGAAGTTAATTTGGTTCACGCATTGTCTTTCTGTGATTATTTAAAAAATATGTGTTTTCACATTTTTTCATGCAGAATGACCATGACTAAAGTAACAATAATAATAATAATAATAATAATAAAGTTTATTCCAACAGACATACAAATGTCCATAGTGGATACTTACAACAAGGAATTATTTAATTTACAGTGTCAGAAAAGAAAAAACAATGCAAATTTTTAGTTAATATTGACATCATCGTAGAACGACAATAAACTTTTCCTAATATTCTTATTCTTAAGACTAGAGCAGAAAATATCAAAATTTAAATTATAAGGGACGCAGTTATACAATTTAAAACATCTTATAAGAGGGCAATTGTAATGATGAAATGTGTTTGGGATTTCATAGTAAAAGGTGATTGCGCTCCTAGTAGTCGATCTGGGCACCACAAATTTAACTTGATTAAGTAACTGTGGAACATCGCATTCACCAGACACAATTCTTTGTAAAAATATCAACTCGCTCATACACCTTCTAGCCTTAAGGGAATGCTCATTAACAATAGCAAGCAAGGCACCCTGATCATAGTGTCTTGCAGGATAGACGCCAAATAATTTAAAGTAGACATATTTACAAAACTTCCGCAACACATTTTCTAAGAGGCGAACATGAACATCATGTGATCCCAGGTAGCACACCATGTAGAACCGATGTAGGTTATAAACTGATTAAATGTAGATTCCATATATTTATTTAATATAAAATCGATATAAAATGTTAACGCTTTGAGAGATGGAATGCATATAGGCTTCTATATAGAATGCATGTATAATCTATCTCATTTCCATGTGAAAACCAATATAAGCAACATATTGCAAAATACATGGGGTAAATGTGCATATCAATATGGAATTTATATTTTAATCTAGAGAGGACCGATATAGGGCTAAATACATATATACTTGTTAACCTTAAATCTTTTTATTGAATCAATATTTAATTTATTTTGTTAGTACAATGAAATAAAACAACACCACACTAGCTCCAAGATCCAAATTTGACTTTATTTTATTAACACCACACACCAGACGACAGCACAATGCGTTTTTCTCTAGTTCAATCAAGTCAAGGACAAGGCAATTGACTAGAGGGTAGGTAACAGGGACGCCGGAAAACAACACCACACTAGACTAGCTCCAACCAAAATCCTTTGATTTTATTTTATTAACACACACCAGACAGCACAACGCGTTCTGATCAAGACGACAAGACGAGGCAATTGAGTAGAGGGTAACAGGGACGCGTAGGGAGCGTAGGGAAGCATTGTCTAAATGTCGGAGGTGCCGCGCATGCGTACTTGCAAAACGCTGTTGGAATGTCAATGTGAGCAATGTATTGTTGAAGTACGGTGCGAATGCACACACAGCGATAGGGACTGCTGGCCTAGAGGTACAGTGCGGTCGGCCCACGGCTGTACGTTTTGCTGCTTAGGTTCGAAACCCACTGACAACAATTCGCGAATTCTTTTTTTTTTTCAACTTCCATTCAGGTCTATATAGGTCAGGTAAGGTCTGCTCGTTTACAAGCGTAAAAAAATTGCGCGCGGATTTCAACTTCCACTCGGGTGGTGTATTCCATTCAGGTAGTCGTATTGCGCATGCGCGGCACCTCCGATATTTAGACGATGCTGCGTAGGGACGCGTAGGGAGCGTAGGAACACCAAGCGGCAACCACAATGGCATCCCTTCGCTGAAAAAGTAGTGCCGAAATTTTTGGCTCGAAACTTTGAAAGTGATGGCATGTCTGATCCTATATTCTCAAAATGAATATTATTGTTACATTTCCAGATACTATTGCAAGTTTAGTTTTCTCTTGAAATCGGTACTTCAAGGAACGTGATTATTTGGGATGCGAAAACGTACTGCGTAGGAATAACAAGTGACAACCGCACAGCGCACGGCACAATGGCGTTCCTTCGCCGGAAAAGTAGTACTGAACTTTTTTGCTTGAAACTTTGAAAACTGTTCCACCAATACCTGGCAAATGTTTATCCACAGTCCCATTCGAGACACTTGTACATATTTCAATCTCTTGCAAAATTTGCTTGTTCAGGCAAGAAACTCAAATCTTGAAGTATAGGTATAAGTTCCAAGTTGATTCTATGTAGCACCATCCTGGAATTTTCCATGGCGATTCCAAATAAATTGAGACAATGGTACAATATTAAATCGTCCATAAAATAGCCCCCGATCTAGCCTATATAAAATACCTCGAACATTTTGATATTGATTCTATGATGTATTACCATCGATATAGATTGTATTTATAGGCATGATACAGGCCAAATCAATATAAAAGTGTTCATGTCTATTCTATATAGAATCAATCTGAGAAATGCTAATGTTGATTGTATCTAGTTCATAGATATGGGTCTCATATTGATATAATCAACATAGATTTATAAATGTCTAACCTTTATTGGGCCAATAACAAAGAATCAATGTAGTTTTTTCTACTTAGCACCTATATCGGAGTTATAATGGGCAAAATATATAGTTACATAATTTTGTATACGATGTCGTACCAATATCGAGTAGACATTGTCTATATAGAAACCTTATACATATATAGGTGATATATGACACCCCTTTACAACCAACATAATGTGCCACCTGGGATGGGTCCCATATTACACTACAGTACTCTAGTTTGCTACGAACTAAAGAGTTAAAAAGTGTCTTAATACAATCTATATTAGTGAATTCAGTGGTGCTTCTAATAATATAGCCCAGCATTTTCATAGCAGCTTTAGAAATGCTCTCAATGTGAGTTACAAATGATAGCGTAGGATCCATTAACACACAATGAGCAAACAAGAGTTTAATTCTCAGTAATAACCTTTAAATTTCCTCCAATTCGCATCCGCTTGGGTTTTTCATTCAATTAGATCCTCTATTACTGAAAATCAAGCTGAAAATGCATCACTGTTATTTCAATTATGGTCATTAGGCGTGAAAATAAGGGAAAATACATGAATTTTAAAAAATCGCAGAAAATTTATTCGTGAATTACAACGAACTTCTGAAAGAAGTTTTTTGAAGAAAAGTAAACGTGCTTCAAGGTTATTTTTATCTCATAACAATTGGTTGTTAACTGACCAATCCCCATGCACCTATAGTAAGCCTTTAGAACAAGCATGGCTAAGGCTACTACGGCAGCGCCATCTGTCATGGTCTCTTGAATGAATCGATAGCCTGATTGTTTAGCTTTAATTTAAGTCCATGTTCATCCAAATCGGTTAAAAAATGGATGAGTTGTCCCCAAAAATATTTCGTTCGGTTTTTTTAGGACACCCGTTATAATCACACAATCGTGGTGAAAAGGGGTTCAAGGAGATGAGTCGTAGTGGGAGCGAAATTTTTCAAGTACAAATTATAATCTCTTCAGGTTGTACGTGATTCAAGGGTTAAATTTCCTCAATGTGAATGTGATGTTTCTGTGGGCTTGAGGGTTATTGTAGAGCCCTTTTAAGGGAGGCTTTTGCAAATAACGGTTAAGACCTTTTCTAAATCATTGATGGAAAGCTTTAATGGCGTGAACTACAAAATACTTATTAAGCGAAATTTCGAGTGGCAATCCCTAATTTTCACACCATCTGTTTAGGAATTTTGCCAAAAAAACAACAACAAATCAGTGTACAAGCTAATTGAAATTAGGTGAAATCACGCAGGAAAGTGAAATCAGTGTACAAAATTTTGCTCATTTTGCCCCTCGCACGTCACTTTAAAAGCTACTTACGTACAAAATTAAGAAATTTAGTATTACCATTGTGTAATTACACTAAAACCCCCATGAAATATCGTAAAAATGCGGTGGGTCCAGCTTCCATGGTGCAACATTTGCGCAGTTATCACATTTTTCGACCCCTAAGCTCCATCCCCCGAAATTGACTCCGGCCTCATCTTCAACTTAGGTAGTTGAAGTTCGAACGTACAGTCTGACAAGTTTCAGTAAGATAGGTAGTTGCATTGGTTCTCGAGTTATTGCAATAACAGTTTTCAGCCCTTCACTTCTAGCTCCCAGCCAGCGGTGATGGCTGAAAACGTAGGTAGGAATCAAAAACAATCCCCGCCGAGATTTTCGGGATATAGACTCGCTCTGAAGTGATGCCTCCACTGAAAACCTGGGAAGGATCTCTGAATTCCCGTTAATAGACTGCTTACATTTCACCGCAGATGTATTACTAGTTGTAGATGTCAAGCCGAGATTGTTTTGTGAATAGTCCCACTTATACCTACCGCGACTGTGCTACCGCTTATAAAATAAACATCTGGGGGCGAATTCTCTAACTCAATTTTGAAAGCGAACCATTTTTAAAATGCTTAGCGCGTTTCGAATTTGATAACAGCACACCAGAGCGACAAGCAATAAATTAATGAATTCTCTAAGGAGAAATCGAGCTAAGCGTAAACGCAATTCGCAAGTGATTTCGGAGCGAAGTGGTGTTCGTTTAGTCACGGAAACTTCTGACGGATGACAACTTGTTGACAGAAAACAAAGTTTGAAATAAAAGTACCGCGTCAAACATTTAACATTCTTCGTGAATCTTGGTAAGTTTATTGTTACTCTAATTTTATATATTCACTACCACCTAAATAGGTACTTACCTACCTAACTATGGAATCCGAACAACCTGGTAACCATCGGAAACAAATAACGCCACTTCAAAAAAAACTACTGTTGGAGTTCATTGAAGAAAATCCAGGGGTAGCAAGCCATAAGTTCTCAAATCAACACACGAGCAATGACATGAACTCAAAATGGCAAATGCTGGCTGCTAAACTCAATGCTGTGCCAGGAGCAAAAAAGCAGTGGAGAGAATGGAGAAAGGTTTGTTTTAATTATATTAACAATGCTGCATAATAACAAGCATCTTTATTTTTTGCAGACATGGTCGGACATTAAGTCACGTACCAAAAAAAAGAAGGCGCAAAATAATAAATCAATGAAGGCAACGGGAGGAGGGTGTGGGAATTATGATGATCTAGACGAAATTGAAAAGAAAGTGTTGGAGGTAATGGGTAAGAAATATGGTGTACTCATAATTGGAACATTTTTCATTCTTAATGTTTTAGGTGGTGATATAATTGTAGAGGGAAATGATGTTACTGAGGCAGGAATTGATTTGTTAATCTCCGACCCTTTAGATGAAGAAATTATGGGAGAACCCACGTTGGAAATCTCATCTGTTGACCCTGCTAACACTTCAGGCATTTCAATAGTTGCTACGATGCCTATTGTGGATGACAATACATTAACTTTGAAGCCCCTTGATACACAAAATACTCAAAGAAAATCGAAACTGGTGAGACCCATTAAATCAAAGGGATTCCGTGAACGCGTTTTACCATCAAGAGGTCAATACAAGATGGCTTCAACCCTATCATCCGAAAGGTTGATCGACCTGAATCAAGAAAAAATCGCAATCAAAAAGATGTATTATGAAAGAAAACTCGAAATTCTGACTGAAGAGTTGGAGGTGAATAAGAGAATTGCCTCGGCACTTGAAACTCTTGCTAACAAGTGAACCTCTGTTTATTATTTAATTAGAAAAGTTCTTTAAGTTCAAGCATTCACCAAAGAACATTACTTTAGATAAATTGATCCTTGTTCTGATGTTTGCAAACCACTATTTAAATAAATTATATTTTCCTGTTCTAAAATTTTTGGAAATTAGGAAACACACACTTTTGTAGAAACTGTATTGTTAGATAAAGTTATACATGTGTCGTCAAAATATCTCAAATACCAAAAAACTTAAACACTGAAGCAGATTAATTAAAATAATTTCGTATAATCCTTTGGCGGAGACGCCTACCCTCTAGCAACTCATTACGAAGGAGAGGTTCGTTTAGTCGTTCTTGATAAGGATCAGCATTATTTTCACCAACTTCTTCATCACCGCCATTGTCGTAATCGTCATTGTAAATTGGCAGATTGTTTTCAATGCATATATTATGCAAAACTGCACATGCATTTACAATTTTCCCTGCCGTTTCTGGGCAATAATGCAAGGTCCTGTGTCGTAGTAAACATCTAAATCGTGACTTCAGTTTACCAAAACATTGCTCGATGACAGAACGAGTTGATTTTTGACCATCATTGAAAGCCGCTTCTGGTGTATTCGGTGCGGGCTGTGGGATCACGGGAGTAATACACCAAGGCCTGAGGGGATATCCAGAATCGCCTGGAATGGTTTACTTAACGAGAAGTAGTCCCATCTAAATAATTTACCAAGAACATAAAAACTTCCTCTGTGCTCCATTGGCAAATTTCTTAAAAACCTTTCAACACCGCTGTTTTGCCAAATAAAACTATCGTGCGTGGAGCCAGGATATCGGGCGTTCACATTTAGGATTTTAAGAGATTCATCGCATACCTACTGGGTGTACTTTTTAATGGGGGTTCCAATAAAGGTTTGCTATTTTTACCATTTGAACATTGAGCGAGTGATATCGTTTTCTGTTTATATAGATATGTTCGTTTTCGATTGGTGCAACAATTGCTACAAAACTTCCATCAACACATCCAACAACTCCAGGAAAGCCATATCTATTGTAGTACCTGCAATTTAAAGAAAATTGTCTGTTGTGAATTGATATCAAAATTATATCTACTTATACCTTTCTCTAGCATTTGCCAATTCTTCAATTGTATTTGGAAAATGAATATGTTGATTTAAAATGGCTGGTTGATTTAAGGCGGCAACTACTTCATTTAAGGCTCTGGAAACAGAAGGTTGACTAACCCCCACACTGAAATTTTTCCCCACATCGAGTTGATAACAGCCCCCAGCGAAAAATCTCAAAGACGCCAAAAGCTGAAGAACAATAAAACAAAAAAAGGTAGGCTTCGATTAGTATACACACCTTCCTTCGTATAGACAGAGCAGTTGTTCTGTGCTGTTGTGGCATGAACGGCCTTATCATTTCTTCCACACCAACTACCTCTTCTTTCCCGAGTCTAAATACTTTTATAAAATTGAAGTCACTTAGTTCCATTGCATCCTCAGGATTGTAGAAGGTTCTTGGGTTGTTCTCTGCATTTTCTATATTCTCCACAACGTTTAATATGAGATAATCATCATTCATATTGCACACGAATGTAGTTTATTGTCAACACCTTGACATAATGCCTCACGTTTTGAAAACGATACACAAAAATGAATGGTCGGCAGTAACCGTTTTGTAAAAGCTTAGCGTTTTCAAGAAAGCGGTTTCCACTTTCGAAAGTGACTGTTGCAGAATTCAATACGCATGCCGCTTCACGTTTATTAACGTCACAAAAGATCTGCACTTTGAAGACGCTTCGTTTTGCTTAGCGCAATTGAGTTAGAGAATTCGCCCCCTGGTCTCGTTTACACAAGATGGCGCTCGAAAATTTCTATTTCAGTTTGAATTGGGCTGTTAACATTTTAATTCTAATTCGATCAAGGGCGGTCCTAACATGGGGGTAGAGGGGGTAATTACCCCCTCCCCAAAGACCGGAGCAACATGTAGAAAAAAGTGTATGTATAGGGG
Organism: Pycnomerus fuliginosus; assembly: GCA_963924575.1. Classification (NCBI taxonomy): domain Eukaryota; kingdom Metazoa; phylum Arthropoda; class Insecta; order Coleoptera; family Zopheridae; genus Pycnomerus; species Pycnomerus fuliginosus. Next base: position 21,014,403 of record OZ004622.1, read on the forward strand.
AATTGCGCCTAAAACGACATACATTTTTTTAGGAATGTGTCACTAACTCAATTCTCAAATTTTGAAGTATTTCAGACATAAAGCATTATCTTTAGACGTATTTCTCCAAATTTCAATAACAAAAGTAATGGGAATTGGTGAAATACGTTTCCCAAATATTTTTTACCAGGACACTTCGTATACCTACATCTCCGGTGGCTTTTTATTTCGAGCAGTTTTTTGGGCAATACTTGAGGAAAAAAATCATGAATAGACTCTGACTACTTAAATAATCTCATATAATATGTTATTTACAAAATTCGTTCATAAACTCAGTCATTTTCAGTAATGGTATCAACATCTATGTGCACATCTTGATCCTGCGTTGAATCCGCGTTATTTTCTCCTCCTTTCCCGGCTTCTTTGGAATGCCTCCATTTCATCCTTCGATTTTGAAACCACACCTTCACTTGGGCATCCGTTAGTCCTAAAGTGGCAGCCAGTTGTCTCCTATCAGGCTTCGTTATATATTTTTGTAGTTGAAACCTCCTCTCCAGGCCTTTTCTTTGCAAGTTGCTGAAAACTGCTCTGGACCAAGACCGTTTCCTCTTATTGCTGTTCTGGTGGTTCAGGGACAGGCCTGGTGATGGTGAGGAAGTGGGGGGCGCGTGCACCGGGATGCGTACAGCTGAAAAAATACGGATATCAGTAATCAAGTGTATAATAAATTAGTAAGTAAGAAAGTAAGTAATTACATTAAAATAATATATTATTCAATGTGTCTAATGAATTTTATTGTATAATGAACTCATTCTGCAACACCCGCGTTGGATAACAGTTATTTATGGTAAGTATAAGTGTTGTACGGCACAAGTCACGCTACAAAAAGTTTAGCCGAGAGACAAACAACTTTTTTCTAGTTTCATAAAATTTCGTACCTATCTATTATCGTTTGCGAGATGTCAATTTTAGAAAAATTAATATGGCCGCCACTGCTAAACTAACTTTGCTGAAATGATATACCAAAAAATGCAGCAGAGAAGCGGCTGGAACCTCCCCATCGCGTGGATCTTTGTATTCTGTGTAGAGAGTAGTCAATTCAACAGAATTTTTTTTGTCCTTATCGTCTGTGACTAATTTCGCAATTTTCTGACAAATACCAGCATCATCTCGGACATCACCCATCACATTTGACAATATGTTCTTTTTAAGGTTAATCTTTTGCCACCTTTTTGACAATAACTGCCACTTTATGTTATCCACTGTCAGCCCGCTCCCTTTTAATGAGAAATAATTTTTTCTCTATTTTCTACTGAAATGGCAGAAACTGTGAATACATTTTTAGAACGAGAATTTGATCGTTTTTCTAATGGCGACATAAAAAGGAGGCCTTGTATTTAAAATTTAAAGTTGATATGCTTAAATGGCACTTCCCTTCGACGAATTGCTTTCAAAAGCCCTTCAGGTCTTCAGCGGGTCAACCAATCTCCATGTACCAAATTTCAACCAAATCGATTCAGTAATTTGGGCTATAATGTATTTTTAGTGTTATTATAAAATTTCGATTTGTTGAACCAAGCAGCACTAAATGCGAATTAATTTTGTCTTATTTAAAACCAGAATTTCAAGACCTTTCTCATGGTGACAATAAATCTTTCAAAAACTTGTTTTTAATGGTTAAATGAGAGAATAATTTTAAATTTGGAAATTGGTGTGCCAAAACGGCACTTTCCGTGAGCCGATTGAATCCAAAATTTGCTCAGCTCTTTGACGTGTAATGCAATCCCCATGTGCAAAATTTCAGCCAAATCGGTTCGGTTGAGGGGCTTGGGCTGCACCGCGATTTTAAAGTCCGATAAAAATCAATTTTTTTTAAATTTTTGGTCAAAAGGGCACTAAGAATGAATACATTTTTAGACGCAAAATTTGAAGGTCTTCTTATGGTGACGTGAAAAATGGGGGTTTGCATTTAACACTTAAAAGTTGATGTGCCAAAATGGCATTTCCGGTTGCACGATTGGCTCCAAAAGCTTTTCAGATCTAAGTTAGGTTACGAGATGCCTATGTTCCAAATTTCAGCCAAATCGGTCTAGTAGTTTTGGCTGTGGCGTGATTACAAACGTACGTACGTACATATACACAGACACATTTTAAAAACCCCTTTTTTGGGTTCCCGAGACTTCAAAACGTGGTATCTCAAATTCGAAAATTTTAGTGATTGCAGTAACCTCCCATTTTTTTTAAATTGTGATGAGGTTGGGGAGGTTAAAATGTTCACTGCCTCCCGGACTAGTATAAATATTGCATTTTTTTTAACCAGGTAATTATTTTATTTTATTTAATTATAAGGTAAAATCGGGGGTAAAATCGAAAATTTTCTACTCACGTCTGATGCGCGTCACTTTGACACTTTGCAAAATTGCAAATAATGATGAATTTAAACTCCTCCGGAGTTTAACACTCCGCTAAAAATGGTGTCATAGAAATGACGGTTATACCTTGTCAACACAGTCATTTAAATTATTGTTATGTGACGTTTGAAAATAAATATAATTATTAAAAGGGTCAAAAATTAATTGTTGATTTAGGATTCTGGACGAAACCCGTGCCAATTAATTGGTTGTTATCGATGTTTCGTACCCCTTGCAGGCGACATCTTCAGGGTTGAATTGCTCAGGGCCAATCCTGCCTTGAAACGTGGCTAAGAACCAATAAAGATCCTATAGGTTCAATTCAACAATCAACCTGACCCGTGGAGGTCTCTATTTCAAAGCAATAGAATTGCCTTCCTACCTGAGTCACTTTTGAACCTTAAAATAGGTAGGTGGCCCTTGACCGCTCACAATAAAATGTGTATAGATTCTCATAAGCTTTATCAAAAAAAAATGCAGCAGAGAAGCGGCTGGAACCTCCCCATCGCGTGGATCTTTATATTCTGTGTAGATAGTAGTCAATTCAGTAGAAAATTTGTTATGCTTTTCGACAAATACCGTCATCATCCATCACATTTGACAACATGTTCCTTTTAAGGTTAATATTTTGCCACCTTTTTGACAATAACTGCCACTTTAGTCCATCCACTGTCAGCCCGCTACCCTTTAATGAGAAAGAATTTTTTCTCTATTTTCCACTGAAATGGCAAAGACTGTGAATACTTTTTTAGAACCAGAATTTGATCGTCTTTCTAATGGCGACATAAAAAAGAGGCCTTGTATTTAAAATTTTAAGTTGATATGCTTAAATGGCACTTCCCGTTTACCAATTGCTTCCAAAAGCCTTTCAGGTCTTCAACGGATCACCCAATTCCCAATGTTCCAAATTTCAGTCAAATCCATCCAGCAGTTTGGGCTATAATGTGTTTTTAGTGTTATTACAAAAATTTAATTTTTTTTTACCCAAAGGGCAGTAAATGCGAATGAATTTTGTATTATTTAGAACAAGTATTTGAAGACCTTCCTGATGCTGACAATAAATTTAAAAAAAAGTTCTTTAGGATGGTAAAATGAGAGTATATTTAAAATTGAAAATTGATGTGCCAAAACGGCACTTTCCGTGGGTCAATTGCCACCAAACAATTTTCAGCTCTTCGGCGTATAATACAGTCTCCCTGTACAAAGTTTCAGGTAAATCGGTCCAGAGGTTTCGCCTGTATCGTGTTTTGAAAGTGCGTTAACAATCCCGAATATTTAAATTTTTGTCAAAAAGGCACTAAGAGTGAATACATTTTTAGAAGCAGAATTTGAAGGTCCTTCTTATGGTGACGTAAAAAATGGGGGTTTGCATTTAAAATTTAAAAGTTGATGTGCCAAAATGGCATTTCCGGTTGCACGATTGGCTCCAAAAGCTTTTCAGATCTAAGTTGGGTTATGAGATGCCTACGTACCAAATTTCAGCCAAATCGGTCCAGTAGTTTTGGCTGTGGCGTGTTTACAAACGTACGTACGTACGAACATACACACAGACACATTTTAAAAACCACTTTTTTGGGTTCCTGAGACCTCAAAACGCATAGATCCGGTCTTATCTCGAATTCGAAAATTTTAGTGATTGCAGTAACCTCCCATTTTTTTAAAATTGTGATGGGGTTGGGGAGGTTAAAAATAAAATTGAACGTGAAAACCTCTTTATTAAAACGACTCGAGTGGGATACAAGCCTTCACAGACCTATTTTGAGTGTCTTTTCTAAGAATCTGTCGACATTGCTGGCGGTCGAGGGCCAATATTTTATCTCCTGACTACTACTGACACTACTTGCTAGCTTATGGCAGTTGTAAAAAATATTTCATGTAAGACATAACTGAACTTTTTTACTCATTTTATTTTTTCCTCGGGTTTTTTTCCAAACAAGTACCTATAGTCAAAACTCGTTCTATAAAACCTCGCTCCCAAATCTGACAACCGCCTAATTTCCACCTGAGGCGTAATATAAGTTTGACTTTAAATTTGATAATGACTTCTATGCATTACAGTACCATATTAACACGGGTAGTTTTGTAACTATAGGGGGGGTAGTTGTAACATTGGGAGTAAAACTGCGTGTAACGTGTTCTAACAATCGGAGTTAATAATCCGGTGTGATAACTCTACCCCCGATTTTAATCAAGTGTAGACTTACAACATCCGATGTTAGAACAAGTGTAGACACTTCCAGCGAAATGGAGAACGAACTACCCCTCGCTACCAACTTGCAAAGATAAAAGCAAGGTATCCCTTGGGATGAAGAACTTTTTGTTAGATATTAGTGGCACTGTGAAGTTTAGCTTGTCCTTGTCTTTCCTCAGGAGAAGAGATTCCTAGGAATCAAGGAGACAAGAACTTTTTTGAGGTACCTACATAAAAAAATCAAAAATTTTAAAGGCCCTTGATGGGAAGCAATTTAGGGCCAATGAGATTTTTGCTCCCACGAATCATGGATGCCGAAGGAGGGATATTTTTTGGTGCCACTCTAATATGCGGTCTACCCGATACGTGCGGTCTGCCCATAAACTAGACTTTTTTTTTCAATATGCGGTCTACATTAAAAAATAGTATCAGTAACTACAGTTCATTCGCGAGACTTAAGGTGCGGTTTCGTTCAGGCTGCTGACGGTCGCGTCTGGAAGTCGCTGCCAGACGCGCACCACTACTTATACGTAACAACGTGTATGCGGTTTCGTAGAAGCTGCTGAAAATTCGAACGCGACCGTCGGAAGCGCGCGTCCGCGTCTCGACTGCTACAGTGGGCAGTCTAGACGCGGACGTGCTGTCACATTTTGAAAAAAATGGCGCCTAAATTCAGTAAATTCGGGCAATATTGGAGACTTCACAGTATTGGTGCTCATTTTCTTTAGATCGCCTTGAATTATGTTCAATACGAAATAAAACTGCTCTTTATTTAATCCAAAGAACTCTCTAAATTTTTCTTCATTGAATAATTTGTTCACCTTCTGTCTTTCGGTCAACAGATAGTTTACCATAAAAACGTCTCCTTCTTCTTCATCTTCTATTAAAAGAGCTGCGACAATTTCCGAGTTAATTTTTCTGGTACAATCTTTGTGGATACCGTCAATAAAATCAGCTGATCGCTGTCGGACGCACTTGCCAAACGCGTCAACGAAACCATAACAATGCCGCGTTCGGCGGTCGCGTCGGGCGGCGACTTCCAGACGCGACCGTCAGCAGCCTGAACGAAACCGTACCTTTAGCCCGATCGTAACTGGTTATAAAACACATACGTCTTGAAAGCCGTCTCTGTCCGCATTGTTGCACGTAGACCGACAAAGTTTGAGCGTAGCGCCCTAATCTTGTCGCACGCTATGTCTCACTCCGACTCGTTTATCTGAGGGAGAAAGTAAAGTGGACGTTCGACGTTCGTTGAAGCGTCATTGTGGCACGGTTGTACTCTCCACTACACAATTATAGGTGTAATTTTCAGTATACGCACATAAGGAGGCAAATTAAACACCAAGCTTTTATGTTAATTAATGCATCATTGGGGTAAGTCAATCTTAAGTTAAAAAAAGGAATTTTGTTGTGGATTAATCTGGGGTACCCCTAATACATAAATGAAAGTTGAATTTTGTATAGGCTTCTCCGCCTGGTTCCGCCAGCCTTGGTGGAAATACCAAGCATCGATTGTTACAGACGACGGTCATGGCGTTGATAACTGCAGCCGCTCGCTCATCGGGCTAAGTCTCGCGAATGAACTGTAGGTTATTAGATTTGAAATTTCATAAGCTACATCAGGGTCGGTCAGGTACCAGGTACCTAATCAACGGATTTTAAATAGTGATCAAATCACACACAGAGTTTACCTGGAATAGATTCATCCCTCTGCCTAATAGGTAATTGTTTCCTTGAACTCGTAATTAGGGATTATAAGGGTTTTACAATCTTGCAATTCTTGCTTTAGCTGATATTCTGATATAAATTAAATATCGTCATCCTAATATTAAATGTAATGGTCATCATCGCAGTCTCTCCCTCCTAAATTGGTGCTTACAGTCTTTTAGGTAGGTAAACCTATAAAAGCCCCTTTTTTTTCGAAAATCCTTCAGTCCTTCAGATTTGAAAAGATGCATTTGCGCGACTTTTCGTTAAAAAATTTGCTTTTATTTCGAAATAAATATCTAGGTAGGTAGACCCCCAGGTAGACCGCATGATAAACGGGTAGACCGCATACTGCAGCAGAGTTGTCGAGGTAGACCGCATATTAGAGTGGCACCTATTTTTTTACCTCTAGAATAAAGCAAATGCAGACTCCCGGTTTAAAACTTTAAAAAATATGTTATTAATGAGGTTTCAAGTAAACACTCAATAAACAATGAAGTTGGCTGTGTTGACAAAAACCTACGTCAATACTCAATTTAGCAACTTCGATATCAGTTATGTTGCATGCAGTAACACATGCGATTAACTTTTGTTCGGACTTTGGAGTTACTACATCCGCCAATAACTTAGGAATTTTATCCTCATTGTACTGTAAACATGTACACAGTACACCTTACTCCGGATTTATAACTCCGGTAGTTACAACTTCCGGAGTTAATGGTACTATGTAAACGTAGTCTATATTTTGTTAAATAATAATGTGTCTGACTGTCTGCCAAACGCTTTGCTCTTTTTAAAGTTTTTCATGAGAAATACAGTGTTTGAATTCATTTCATCAAAATATTGGTGTAAGAAGTTTTGCTGGTGATTTCATTAAGGTAAGACTGTAAAAAGAATTCAATTATAATTTTTGGCTTTATAAAAAATTACGCGATAACCCTTTTAACAAATATTTGACAAAGTCCCTATTGCACAGCTGAGCGTTTGGAGGATTTAAAGGTTGCGTTTCAACAGTACTATGTCTAATAGTATATTTCAAGCCAAGGCAAGAAAGTGCTCTCTTGTAGGCCGCGGGCAAAGTTTATAAACCGAGCCGAAGGCGGGGTTTATATGTATATAACTGTACAAGAGCTGCAAGAGCACTTTTTTACCAAGGTATAAATACAATTTTTTCCCAGCCATTCCCATTACGGCATAATAATGTAACACTTTCAAAATAATTACAAATCATTAAAAATAAAAATTGCTTGATATTCAACTGTCAGTCAGGTGTTATTTTTTGTAGATTCTCCTTAAATATTGACTCGTCAGTCGTCAGTACATTTTACTATAAAAATCACATCATCATTTAGGTACTTTTCCTACCTAGGGGAAAATAACGCACTTTGCTACCTCAAATGAGGTGAGAAACTCCCACTTTTTTAACCGACTGGGAAAAAATCATTTTGTTATGTGAATTAAGTTTTTCTTTGTTGTTTTGTTAAACGGGTTTTCAGTTCCGTTAAAATTCCCGTCATTACCTACCTATCAATACAATGTATGTACATACCTGTCAAGTCAACAAACAGTAACAATGGAGATTGGAAGGGATTATTGTCAAATTTAATGAATTAAGACAATAGCGAAAAGTTCGAAAATCGTTGTCCAGTGACGAGACTCTGGTGGCTGTCAGCCGATTTATTTACCCGAAACAGCCCGGGCTTTCGGGTAAATAACTGAAAGCTCCGATTTGAGAGCTTTTCACAAATTGTAGGATAAATGAAATTCCTGAAATACATTCGCAAGATAATCCCGAGTAAACTGACAGGGTGATAGGAATAATGGTCTAGGGAAATATTCACTGAATAACGGGTTTAGGGAAATATTCACTGAATAACGGGTTTAGGGAAATATTCACTGAATATTGGGTCTCTATAAATAACATTGGTTTAAAAATCGGCCAGGAAAGATCACTTTCCATACTCTTTACGTAATAGTTATACTATTTTAGGCGCTCTACCGGAAAGTTAACCTTTCCGGTCAATTTTAGGACCGGGAAGTGGCATTTCCCGTAGTCCGGGAAAGTGAAAAATTAATTTTCCCGGTCAATTTTAGGACCGGAAAATCAACAAAGTCCGGAAAAGTGAAATTTCACCGAAATATTCTAGAAAATGAAATTTCACCGGAATATTATAGATTTTGTTATCGTGTTAATTTTTACTAGGCTGCTCACATTCTTCAGTTTAGATAATTTGAATAAAAATATTTAATTTCACATAGAAAATATGTTGCGAGCACCTAAAAAATGTAATACTTAACTCACATGTAAAGTGTCTTTCCTGGACTCGCAGGCCTTCAGGCTTCCGCCTACGGCGTCAGCCTGAAATCTGCCTGTGCGTCCAGGAAAGATCACTTTCCATACTCTTTACGTAAATAACTATTTTGGCATATCAACTTTAAAAATTTAGATATGCAAACCCCATTTTTCGCGTTACCATATGAATGCTGTTCGAATTCTGCTTCTAAAAATGTATTCACACTTGTGCCCTTTTAGCCAAAAAAAGGTGCCGTGAAAAAAACCTATGCATAACTGTATACTTTTATTAGCGGATTTGATAGCTGATTTTTTTTCAAGCCGAAAACCTTAGAGTCATTTTTTCGAAAAATGTCATTTTAGTAGCAAAAGGGCCCTTGTTTCAATTTATTTTACAAAAAAGCATATTCCTACTATCGGATTCGACAGCTGTTGTATTGCCGGATCAAAATCCTTAGTTCAATTTTTCAGAAAATTTCCATTTTAGGGACAAAAAGGCCACTTTTTGAATTTTTCTTAGCAAAAGGGCATATTATCATTATCGAATTCGATGGCTGTTGCATTTAGTGTTTCATCAAGATCAAGACAATTTCTTGATCTTGTCTTGATCTTGATAAAAAATCAAAACAAGATCGAGACAAGATGAGATTTCGAAATTCAAGACAAGACGTACCCTTTCAAGACTCAAGATTCTTGACGATTTCATCAAGAAGTCTTGATATTTCTTGATATTTTACATTTATCCCTTAAATGTTTACCAAATGTTGAGCGAACCGAAAGAAATACAAAGAAAATACCTAGTACCGTACCAATATCAATTATATCATAAAATTTTATTTATTGCTTATTTGCCTGCAGAACTTTCTCAGGCTTGAGAACCATCATGCGACCATAAGTTAGTTTCCGACAAAATTTGTGACTGAACCCAAATATATCTGTTATGTAGATAAGTTGATTTTAAAAAGGAAGTCGGCAAGAGTGCTTTAGCACGTCGAGACGATTTATACCTACCTACCTATGTATTTAATGTTTAATTTTGCAAGTCCAATATTGGATTGCAGAAGATATTATAGACAAATTAGGAATTAGGATTAATTATTCCAACAAAACGTGGATGTGAAGTTTGCTCCGCTAAATTGCTCCGAAAAATGGATGCCGTGTACGTCCGGCAACGCAGCAAATTCACCTGCCTGATTGTTGTAAACCAAGATGACAATTAAATGTCAAAATTAAAAATGTAATTTATCACGATATAGAGGACTTTTAGGCAATTACCTCACTGAAAATGGTTCCATTTGAACATTATGGATCATACCACGTCCACTTTCGTAGGTGTTTTGCAAAAATTCCTTAACAAAATCACTGCTTAAAGTTGCTCATGTCAGGGCCCCAAATCTGCGTAATAAGGTCAACGTAGATCAAACCAATGTCCAAAACATTTAGGTGCATTGCCTATGATGACATTTTCATAAAGAGATTTACAAAAAAAATATGGGAACCGTCTGCTCCCTCGCAAAATATAGTTGATAGAATCGAGACATGGGGGCGGCCCCAAACAGGTCAAGGAGGTCAACGTAGATCAAACCAATGCGCGGAACACTTAGAGGCAACGCCTACGATGACATTTAGAGAAAAAAAATTAAAAAAAAATAATGGGAACCTCCTACTCCCTCGCAAAATATGTTGATAGAATCGAAGACATGGGGGCGGCCCCAAACAGGACAAGGAGGTCAACGTAGATCAAGGTAATGCGCGAAACACTTAGAGACAATGCCAGCGATTAGATTTAGAGAAAGAAAATTAAAAAAAAATTATGGGAACCTCCTACTCCCTCGCAAAATGTGTTGATAGAGTCGAAGACATGGGGGCGACCCCAAACAGGACAAGGAGGTCAACGTAAATCAAGCCAATGCGCGAAACACTTAGAGACAACGCCTACGATGACATTTAGAGAAAAAAAATTTTAAAAAAATAATGGGAACCTCCTACTCCCTCGCAAAATATGTTGATAGAATCGAAGACATGGGGGCGGCCCCAAACAGAACAAGGAGGTCAACGTAGATCAAACCAATACGCGAAACACTTAGAGACAACGCCAACGATTAGATTTAGAGAAAGAAAATTAATAAAAAATGATGGGAACCTCCTGCTCCCTCGCAAAATATAATTGATAGAGTCGAAGACATGTGGGCGGCCCCAAACAGAACAAAGAAGTCAACGTAGATCAAACCAATGCACGGAACACTTAGAGGCAAAGCCAACGATTAGATTTAGAGAAAAAAAATTTAAAAAAAATAATGGGAACCTCCTGCTCCCTCGCAAAATATAGTTGATAGAGTCGAAGACATGGGGGCGGCCCCAAACAGGACAAGGAGGTCAACGTAGATCAAGGCAATGCGCGAAACACTTAGAGACAACGCCAGCGATTAGATTTAGAGAAAGAAAATTTTAAAAAAATAATGGGAACCTCCTGCTCCTTCGACTCTGTCAACTATATTTTGCGAGGGAGCAGAAGGTTCCCATAATTTTTTTTAAATTTTCTTTCTCTAAATCTAATCGCTGGCGTTGTCTCTAAGTGTTTCGCGCATTGGCTTGATCTACGTTGACCTCCTTGTCCTGTTTGGGGTCGCCCCCATGTCTTCGACTCTATCAACACATTTTGCGAGGGAGCAGGAGGTTCCCATTATTTTTTTTAAATTTTCTTTCTCTAAATCTAATCGCTGGCGTTGTCTCTAAGTGTTTCGCGCATTGCCTTGATCTACGTTGACCTCCTTGTCCTGTTTGGGGCCGCCCCCATGTCTTCGACTCCTATCAACACATTTTGCGAGGGAGCAGGAGGTTCCCATTATTTTTTTCTAATTTTCTTTCTCTAAATCTAATCGCTGGCGTTGTCTCTAAGTGTTTCGCGCATTGGCTTGATCTACGTTGACCTCCTTGTCCTGTTTGGGGTCGCCCCCATGTCTTCGACTCTATCAACACATTTTGCGAGGGAGCAGGAGGTTCCCATTATTTTTTTTCAATTTTCTTTCTCTAAATCTAATCGCTGGCGTTGTCTCTAAGTGTTTCGCGCGTTGCCTTGATCTACGTTGACCTCCTTGTCCTGTTTGGGGCCGCCCCCATGTCTTCGACTCTATCAACTATATTTTGCGAGGGAGCAGGAGGTTCCCATTATTTTTTTTTAATTTTCTTTCTCTAAATCTAATCGCTGGCGTTGTCTCTAAGTATTTCGCGCATTGCCTTGATCTACGTTGACCTCCTTGTCCTGTTTGGGGCCGCCCCCATGTCTTCGACTCTATCAACTATATTTTGCGAGGGAGCAGGAGGTTCCCATTATTTTTTTAAAATTTTCTTTCTCTAAATCTAATCGCTGGCGTTGTCTCTAAGTGTTTCGCGCATTGGCTTGATCTACGTTGACCTCTATGTTCTGTTTGGGGCCGCCCCCATGTCTTCGAGTCTATCAACATATTTTGCGAGGGAGCAGGAGGTTCCCATTATTTTTTTTAAATTTTTTTTCTCTAAATCTAATCGTTGGCTTTGCCTCTAAGTGTTGCGTGCATTGGTTTGATCTACGTTGACCTCTTTGTTCTGTTTGGGGCCGCCCACATGTCTTCGACTCTATCAACTATATTTTGCGAGGGAGCAGGAGGTTCCCATCATTTTAACTTCTACGCTCAAGGCGGAGCAGTATATAAAATCGATCAAAAATTCGAAATTGAACTGACATCAAATCTTTACGTTTCGGGGTCCCAGGAACCCAAAAAACCTATTTTTGAAAAATGTGTGTCTGTGTGTCTGTGGGTGTGTCTGTCCGTGTGTCTGTGGACACGCTACAGCCGAAACTACTGAACTGATTTTGATGAAATTTGGCGCACATATTCAGTGGGAGATTTGTAGGTGCTGATTAGAATCTGGGCTACACCGGCTCACGGAAAGTGCCTTTTTGGCACATCAACTTTAAAAATTTAAATGCAAACCCCCATTTTTCGAATTACCATATGAATGCTCTTCAAATTCTGCTTCTAAAAATGTATTCACACTTGGGCCCTTTTGACCAAAAAATGGTGCCGTGAAAAAAAAACTATGCATAAATGTATATTTTTATTACCGGATTTGATAACTGATTTTTTTTCAAGCCGAAAACCTTAGTGCCATTTTTTCGAAAAATGTCATTTTCGTGGCAATTTATTTTATTGTCTGTGCGGGAGAGGAGCTGATTAGATTTTGAGGCCGATCAGTCAACCCGAAGTGCCCTTTTGGCATAGCAACTTTCTTATTTTAAATATTTAAAAATTTAATAAATGCTGCTGTTATTAATCCAATGCAGTGCGGCGTAGAAGTTCCTGCCGTCTCCGAGACCGCCTTTTTTTTTATTAATATTCTTTCTCTAAATCTAATCGTTGGCGTTGTCTCTAAGTGTTTCGCGTATTGGTTTGATCTACGTTGACCTCCTTGTTCTGTTTGGGGCCGCCCCCATGTCTTCGATTCTATCAACATATTTTGCGAGGGAGTAGGAAGTTCCCATTATTTTTTTAAAATTTTTTTTCTCTAAATGTCATCGTAGGCGTTGCCTCTAAGTGTTCCGCGCATTGGTTTGATCTGCGTTGACCCCCTTGACCTGTTTGGGGCCGCCCCCATGTCTCGATTCTATCAACTATATTTTGCGAGGGAGCAGACGGTTCCCATATTTTTTTTGTAAATTTCTTTATGAAGATGCCATCATAGACAATGCACCTAAATGTTTTGGACATTGGTTTGATCTACGTTGACCTTATTACGCAGATTTGGGGCCCTGACACGACCAACTTTAAGCAGTGATTTTGTTAAGTAATTTTTGCAAGACACCTACGAAAGTGGACGTGGTATGATCCATAATGTTCAAATGGAAACATTTTCAGTGAGGTAATTGCCTAAAAGTCCTCTATATCGTGACAAATTGCGTTTTTAATTTTGACATTTAATTGTCATCTTGGTTTACAACAATCAGGCAGGTGAATTTGCTGCGTTGCCGGACGTACACGGCATCCATTTTTCGGAGCAATTTAGCGGAGCAAACTTTACATCGAGGGGTATTTCGCAGAAAATATTTTTGTACACTAATTCCCAAATTGTTGAAAATTCCTCTAATTCCCCTACTAATTCCTCTAATTCCCCTGGTAATTCCCCTAATTCCTCTAATTCCCCTGCTAATTCCTCTAATTCCCCTACTAATTCCTCTAATTCCCCTACTAATTCCTCTAATTCCCCTACTAATTCTGCTAATTCCTCTAATTCCCTAATTCTCTCGCTAATTCCAATAAGTATGTCCGAGAGTATGTCCCTGATATTCTCAGTTTCCCGAAATTTCTAAATTTTTTAACAGCTGACTGCTGAATGCCCGATAATTCGGACGAAAATATAGTAACGAGTTATGAAAACTCGGAGTTAGTTGTCACGACAATGACGTTTTCATTGGTTGTGGTATAGCAACAAACCCCGAGTTTCCATAACTCGGACATGGTTTTTAAAGACGTAAGAATAAAAATGTGCATATTTATTTGAGCTTTGAAGTTAAAAATCTGTAAAAAACGCAAACATTTTATCAACAAACCGCAAAAAATAAGAAAATAATTGAATAGAAATTATACAAATGCAATTCTTAGCATAACTCGAGACATAATATCTCCTTGAATATACGTTAAGTAAAATGGTTATTGTAATTAGGGCCGATTTCATAATCAAAAAAATTGAAGTGTCCATTAAATAATTGCCTAGCAACATTTCAAAAGATCTGCTTCTGATTGGCCAAAATCCACATTAAAATCAACATTTTTGTCCTAATGTGGAGAATGTCAGTTATTTCTGTCAAATGGCCCACTTCCGATGAGATTAACGGACCTTAAAAAATAAAATCCTTATGTATTATACTCGGTATTATATCTGTATCTTCTGGGGGATAATGTAGGGGTAAATACCACTTATCACTTATTCCCTCGCTTATTCCATTCACCATTCTTAACTTCTTCGTAACATCAAATCTTTACTGCGAACCCAAAAAAGTCGTTTTTAAGGTCATCTTATGGCTTTCGGAAAAGCTGGGCTAAATCGGCCCGCAGTAAGTTCCATTTTGGGACATGAACTTTAAAAATTTAAAGGCAAACCCCTATTTTTCACTTCCCCCCCCCCCCATTCGAAAGCTCTTCTAGTTCTGCTTCTGAAAATTTATTCACACTTGGTGTCCTTTTGGCCAAATATCCGTGCAGTGAAAAAAAACATATGTATAACTGTATATTTTTATCACCGGATTTAATAGCTGTTTTTTTTAAGCAGAAAACCTCAGTGACATTTTTTCGAAAAATGTAATTTTAGCCGCAAATGCTCCCTTTTAACCTCCCCACTCCACTTCATCACTTAAAAAAAGGGAGGTTACTGCAATCACTAAAATTTTCGAAATTGAGATAACACCAGATCTTCACGTATTGATAGGGTCTCAAGAACCCCAAAATGGCATTTCTGGTTGCACGATTGGCTCCAAAAGCTTTTCAGATCTAAGTTAGGTTATCACATGCACACATACCAAATTTCAGCCAAATCGGTCGAGTAGTTTGGGATGTGGCATGTTTACGAACGTACGTACGTACGTACAGCTTAGAAACATGAAGATGCCCACCCAGAGCTGAATATTTACCAGGTCGCATGGACCAGGCTACGACAGAGACCTTGCAGAAGTTAGTTACCCCTACCTAACTGCTATTCGAATGCTAGGCGACCAACTAAATATTCAATTCTGGGTGGGCATGTTCATATTTCTAAGCTGTACATATACCTAATGGAAATGAAACTTTTGTCTTACGCACAGATGAAAAAATTCCCCCGTTGTCGTATTTTGAATTCTGAGTTCAATGTGAATACCTACAAAAATAGTTTGAAAAATTACCTTTCGGGTAGCCTTTACTGGTAACAGCTGGTATTAATTGTATTAGCGGTAGCAATTATTTTAGTTGTGACGTAGGACAAAAGTTTCATTTCCATTAGGTACACATACAGACACATTTTAAAAACCATTTTTTTGGGTTCCTGAGACCTCAAAACGTATAGATCCTGATTGCACGCGTCGTCGATAGTCGTCGTGCGCAGTTTGAGGGTTCACCCCGAGGCAGGGTTGCCAGTTTGGTGATTTATTTATTGTGATTTAGTTATTTTATTATACCGGAATTGTACACGCTGTTTGTACACAATAATTCTTCTTGTAATTCCTCACTAATTGCCTACCAATTTCTATTAATTTTCCACCAATTCCTTGTAATTCCCCACTAATTCCCCACTAATTCCTCTAATTCCCCACTAATTCCTCACTAATTCCCCTAATTCCCCACTAATTCCTCTAATTCCCCACTAATTCCTAAAGCTTGTACACCAAAATTCCCCTGCGAAATACCCCTCGCTTTACATCCACCAACAAAACAATTGGATAGATGAATGTTATATTGTATAAGTATTGTAAGTATTGTCATAAGTAATATAACGAGTGGTCTGCTTATTATCCATAATTTTTTTACAAAAACTAATTTTAATCCCAACGACGATTCGAAGATTGGGATTAAAATGAGTTGATTTGTAAAAAAAATATCGAATTTTAAGCATACCATGAGTTATATTTGACAATAAAATAAAATTTTCAAGTGGATTTTAACATTGACATTAGTTTTTCATTGTATATAACAATAGTAACTATGAAAATTGGACCTGCAGCGACAATAAAAATATTATGGCTTTGGTACCCTCGTCAAAATTGTATTTTCTCTTATTAGTATCGATCTCCATAGTATTTTTTATATTGATTAATCCGACGATTAATCTGTCATTATTAATGAAAATTTTATTATCAAAGCGTAGGATGTAAATAAGCGTAGGTACTTAACACAAATAATAAGTGACCATAGGAACATTACAAATGACTTCAAGAAAATCACTTGCTATAAAATGGTTCATCTTTGTAAGTAGCATTATTAGCTATAATTTTATTGGGGGTTGCATTGCCTGGGTTCGGTTGTGATGCCCCTGTCAAAGTACGACAGAATTTATATCCTATTTGGACGTGCTACCTTTGGTGCTACGTATGACTATGCATCATTAGTCCGAATAAGCGCGAAAAGTGATGTCCTAGCATCGTCAAGATCAAGAAATTTCAAGACTTCTTAACATCAAGACAAGAAACAACTTGTCAAGAAAAGCGTCAAGACAAGAATAAAATTTTTTCTTGACAAATTTTCGAGACAAGACAAGAAGTACCTATCAAGACAAGAAATCTTGTCTTGATGAAACACTAGTTGCATTGCCGGATCGAAAACCTTAGTGCAATTTTTTCGAAAAATGTCATTTTAGGGATGAAGGACATTTGTATTTTAGATTTTATAAATAAGCGCGGCGCGCATCAGCCACCGACAACCGCCCGCACGCCCGACCTTGGTTAAATAAAGTTAAATGCTACATATTTACAAATTCTGTTTCTACCGTCTCCGAGACTGCCAATTTTTTTAAGTGGTGAAGTGGAGTGGGGAGGTTAAAACTTTGAAAGTAGGTACCTACATGTAGGCGCTATTCAATGAATTATGGAACCGCGAACAACCGCGCTTTTTCGGTGGTTGCTGTGGCATGATCTCCGTGAACATTTTTCAGTACTTAATTGTGTCCCGAAACGATCTATAGATTTTCAGGCGACCGAAAGTCCATAAGAAGTAAATGAAGAAAATGTGTGGTTTTGCTTATTATACGAAAATTGTCGCTAAATTTAAAATCATTCCTGATGGTCCATATTAATTTATCCAGAAACTTAAACCATGTTTTCAGTAATCTCAAACTGAGAACGTCTAGGTCCGGTCTTATCTCGAATTCGAAAATTTTAGTGATTGCATTTACCTACCATTTTTTTTAAATTGTTTGGTTGGGGAGGTTAAAATGGGATTTATGTATTTCTACTTTTACGTACCTAAAGCCCATTTCATTTGACTACTTTTTTTGCTTCGGTTCCCTAACGTAGTTCCGTCTTTGCTAATAATCTTTTCATCGGTTGGGATTTTGTGGAAACCATAAATCTAATAAACAAGCGATAAAAATTAGGAAGCGATCGGTGTTTGTATATGTCTATGGATCGTGTGTGATGTTACCCAGACGGGTGTTTATTACCAGAAGCTCCTCGGAATGATAATGAGGGTTATTGTGTTGAGGTTGCAAAATAAGTTTTATTTCTGTCTGTTTAGGTGATAAAATGTTGTAACAGTCGCGTAAAGTCCGATTCCTACACGGCAAATAAACACGGTTCGGGCGATAAACGGCCGAATTTAATCTGAATACCGTATAACCTGGTAAGTATATTTATTTAAGTTTTGTTTTATTGGAAACGCCACGAATATAATCGTTAAAGTTAACTGGTTTATTTCTAGGCACAACAAATCAAAGCAAATGTTCTCTGGATATAGATGCCTGTCTATTAGCATCCTCTAAACACTTAAGGAGCCGTGTATACACAAACTAGGAATACTTAAAGCTAACAACTGTAAACTGAAGCATCTGAAAGTGTTTATGATAATACTATACACCGAACATTGTTTATGTTGGAGCACAAAATTTGGTACTCATCAACGGTTTTAAGGATGTATATTTACAAACCATTATAGTCTGTTTCAGCTTTATTGCCGTTCCTCACTGATTTGATTTTTATGAGGGGATAATTTTTTCCAACGGATCTCGAAATACCCACATAAAGACGTTTTATGGCATTATATGACACCACTAAACTCTCAACATAAATAATAAAATTCGATTAATTCTAATGTGGCTGTAAAATGTTGAATGAGTTACTCGGGAGGCTTTCTTTGCCCACCATCTGATTATCATCGTTTTCACCATTAGTTATTTATGAACATGAGATCAAATAAGAAAAATGTTATTGGAGTTCTTTATGGTACTTTTATCTTTCCATAAATCATGGGAAGTATGATGCGATGACGTACATTTTTTTGCAACATCGATAAACGAAGGGTCTTCGCAGATATGTTTATGAAACACGCGCGTTTGTATCACTGTTGAACATTCTGTTAGAGTACTCAAATAACATTTTATTACTTGAAATTTGATTCTAATGGTTTTCATGTTAATAACAACTATTAAATGATATTAAATTGTAGGTATCTAATGGATACATTATAACAAATAGTGAATCGCTAAATATAATATTTCGAGACTATAGGAGTGTTTCACAACTTGCATCTTCATGAAATAAACGGAAGATAAACGCAATTAAATTATCAATTGGATAGCAATAATATACCTTTTCCAGTAGTAGTTCAGAACGCGTCAATTGAATTTCAGAATAGTCAGTTGAATATCAGAATCCGTCAATTGTAGTTCAGATTAATCAATTCAAATTCAGAATGCCTCAGTTGTATTTCAGAAGGGTCAAATGAATTTCAGAATACGTCAATTGAATTTCAGAAAGCATCAATTGAAATTCAGAATCCGTCAATTACAATTGCATTTGATGCTTTTTGAAATTCAATTGACGTATTCTGAAATACAATTGACACTCTCTGAATTTGAATTGACTAATCTGAACTACAATTGACGGATTCTGAAATTCAACTGACGCTTTCTGAACTACTACTGGAAAAGGTGTAGTTATTTCTTGTGAAAAGAGAAAATGATACTTCAGGAAATTAAAATGAAGAACATTAGAAGAAACATGCACACATCAAAAAGCGATTAAGAAACGAAAACAGTGTTAGAGACTGCTCCCTTTTCAAATAGGTACATTTATTAGGAACCATTTGGATAACCATTGTTAAAATTAGAGAAAATTACATGTATTTGTATTATAGGTGTAGGTAAGTTACCTACCTAACGAGATAATTAAAAAAAACTCATCTTCAGTTCGATTTAAATACGACCCATGCCGCAGATTGCCGCGCCGGCCAGAATGACACCAAATTCATAAAAATTGACAATTGACTCTGGTAGAAACATCTACTTTTTCACAGAATTTGTAAATGTAGCAATTAACTTTAACCAGCTTATAACAATAATTATGAACAGAAATTGATTTTAAAATATAAATCGAGCTGTCCGGCGGTCTTTTCAATCTAATGACAACCAAATTTTGGACATGGGGATTGTATTACACGTCGAAGAGCTGAACAAATTTTGGATTCAATCGGGCAATGGAAAGTGCCGTTTTGGCACACCAATTTCCAAATTTAAAATTATTCTCTCATTTAACCATCCAAAACAAGTTTTTGAAAGATTTATTGTCACTATCAAAAAGGTCTTCACATTCTGTTTTTGAATAAGACAAAATTCATTCGCATTTATGAAAATAGTACCCTTTGGGTAGAACGACATAAGCGCCAAAAAATCTGAAATGGAGATATTCATACCGTTGGCAAGGTACGCTTCGCTTACGCCCTATCAGTTCTATACGTTGTCATAAGCGACAAAAAATTACTTTAGAAGTTATTTGGCTTTAAATGTGCATAAGCGCCACTCATTCTGCGCATGTATGGATAAAATTTGGCATATTATGCGCCACCTTCCATAAGAATAGCATGGGGTAGTTTTCTGGTCAGTAATTGCAAAAGTAAGTACAAGAATACAATAAAGTTGTTTAATATAGTTCCCTGGCTTCTCTTGTATTGATTTTTAAAAGAATATGATACTGAAATGTTACATTTATCCACTAAAACATTGATTGAAAGTTGTCACTTATGCCCAAACAAACTTCTCCTACGATGGTTTGGCATAAGCGCCAGCTCCCATACAAAGACAATGGTACCTTAAAGTTTCTTTTAACGTAACGAATCACTCCAACTGAAGGTGCTACCACAATCAAAATCTAGTATTTATATCCAAAAGTAAATACTTTTTAATAAATATATTTAATAGAGGTCATAATAGAGTTTGCAAACCCTGATTAAAGTTTTGGCGCTTATGTCATTCTAATTATTTCAAATCAGTTCAAGAACAAAGAGGATCATGATGCCATTATGTTATTATTGTTCTTAATTTAAGAGTAATATATGATTAGAAAATAAAAAAGGCAGCAGAGAAGCGGCTGGAACCTCCCCAACGCGTGGGTCTTTGATTTCAGGGACTTCTGTTTAAGATTCTAAAGTTGATATGCCTAAATGGCACTTACCGTTGACTAATTGCTCCCAAAAGCCTTTCAGCTCTTCAACGGGTCACCTCACCTCCATTTACCAAATTTCGGGCAAATCGATCCACTAGTTTGGGCTATAAAGTGGTTTCAGTGTTATTACAAAATTTCGATTTTTCTACCCAAAGGGTTCTAAATGCGAATAAATTTTGTCTCATTTAAAACCAGAAATTGAAGACCTTTCTGATGGTGACCTCGATAGTGACAATAAATCTTTCAAAAACTTGTTTTGGATGGGTAAATTAGAGAATAATTTTAAATTTCGAAATTGGTGTGCCAAAACGGCACTTTCCGTGGGCCGATTGAATCCAAAATTTGTTCACCTCTTCGACGTGTAATACAATCCCCTTGTGCAAAATTTCAGCCAAATCGGTTCAGGGGCTTGGGCTGTACCGCGATTTTAAAGTCCGATAAAAATCAATTTTTTTTTATTTTTGGTCAAAAGGGCACTAAGAATGAATGCATTTTTAGAAGCAGAATTTGAAGGCCTTTCCTATCGTGACGTGAAAAATGGGGGTTTGCATTTAAAATTTAAAAGTTGATGTGCCAAAATGGCATTTCTGGTTGCACGATTGGCTCCAAAAGCTTTTCAGATCTAAGTTGGGTTATCACATGCACACGTACCAAATTTCAGCTAAATCTGTCGAGTAGTTTGGGCTGTGGCGTGTTTACGAACGTACGTACATACATACAGACACATTTTAAAAACCACTTTTTTGGGCTCCTCAGACCTCAAAACGTATAGATCCGGTCTTATCTCGAATTCGAAAATTTTAGTGATTGCAGTAACCTCCCTTTTTTTTTAAATGGTGAAGTGGAGTGGGGAGGTTAAAAAAATGTTAATTTTGTTTAAGTTAGCTATTATTTTGATGACTTAAGTGACATTTTCTAAATTTTCAATTTCGTTTTGATTTGGCATCCTAAGCGTGCTAAAGCGCTGAACAAGACAACCGATAGAGTTTCAAATTGGCATAAGCCCCTTTTTGATTATGACACAAACGCCTAATACATATACTGGTTGACATAAACGCCAAAAACGTTAATAATGGAAAATTGTCCATAAAATTCTGAAGATATAATTATCTCATAAATAAGATGGGGGCACAGTCGGCAGTGGTGTACAAATTTTCGGTAGTGTTAGTGGGAAATGTTAGGCAGTGGTTGCAAAAATTGAGTAAATTCGACAGTGGTCTATGAATTTTTAGGCTGCCGGGGGACTTCACAGTCGGCAGTGGTGTACAAATTTACGGCAGTGCCCTAAAAATTCGGCAGTGGTGTACAAATTTTTGGGGTGTGAAATGCCCCCCATAAATAAGCAAAAAATTCACTGACCATGTTACCTTAAATTCATTTAATTCCGTTTATTTTTACAGAATCGAAACACTATTTTCGCTCCCCTGTAAAATTTGCTCTGTGGCGCTTATGTCGTTCTGGTGTGGACGCGTCGAGTCTGGTCTAGAATTTAAAATCACACCTGGTTTTAGCAATTCTGAATCGACGAAAGCACCATGTCAAAGGTGGTTTTCGTCAATGTGGGTTAGTGTTGACCAGACCAGCTCATGAAACCACATGAAAGGTCTTCTAATTTTCTTCCAAAAAATAACTATATTCACACTTGGCGCGTTTTTCGCGTAAAATCCAAAAATTGGAAGTTTCGGACGAACATTAAATAACACGCTACAACCCAAATACTGGACCTATTTGGCTGAAATTTGGTACCTAACCTGCAAAAAAGTTGACTTAATTTTGGTCGCAATCGGCCAACGACAAGTGGTTTTTTGGTATGCCAACTGTCAAATTATAAAGATTTATTTTGATCAGCACTCATGATTCTTTCCAAATTTTTAAAGCCCCCAGAAAATATTTTTTTCTACAAACACTATTAAAAACAGTTGTTTTAACTTTTGCTGACAATTTGTTCGTTTAGAATTACAGTATGTGCACTTTGTGACGTTGCGAGATATGAAGGTTTGTAATTTGTGGGAGCAATATTTATAAACTGTTACATGTAATAATTAAAAATTTTGGTTAAGATTACTCAGAAAAATTTAATAAACAATTTGATTACATATTTCTTATCAAAATTTCCGTAATCCGTAGAAAAAACAATTATTTTAGAAACACGTACGACTTTGTTACACCAAAATTTAACACTTAATTTATTTAACGTTGATACAACATTGTAATTCAGAAAAATTACTGCAAAATAAATACAAGATCATGACAAAAGACATTAAATATTTGAAATCGCTCAAAAACGCGTCTAAAGCTTCGCCACTTTCTAAGGAATGTGGGGGTTGTCTGACTCGAGCTTTTTTTCTGTTGGTTTCTAAACGGATCTTCACTCTTCAGTTCTGTCAAAACGATTGTCAGTGTCAAAATGTAAAAACAAAGACAATAATTAACAACAATGACTCCTCGCAACCTCCATATTGCTACTTTTGATTGACACTGGCAAGAATTTTGACGGAACTGAAAACCCGATTAAAAACCAACAGAAAAAGCCTGACTCGTTAGAAAGTGCCGCGACTTTATTTTTGATCCAAGTTCAACCTGACGGCTGTCAAAAATACAAAAGTCATATGTTTCATTCAAATATCATCATTCGTTAGGGAGATATTAGTTTTTATATTTGAAATGGCAATTTTAAGATTTTTCGGAATAACTCAGGAGCGAATTAACATATAGCGGATTTCTAATCACAAAGAAATAGCGCAACTTTCCTCTAATTTAACCTATTAATTCCGTATCTCTTATCGTTTAAGAGATGCCAATGGTGAGCAGTGAAAAAGGAACCACCCTGTATAGAAAATTTCCCGTAAATTTTCAATTTGTATCTAGGGGAGCACTACCTCCCCCCTGCAAATTTTCGAGGGGGCAAGAGCCCTCCTAACCCACCGTGTTCCGGCGTCTATGCGTATGACAAATTCACAGAGGGTCCTACTGTAATTTAAAATTTGACCACAGAGCCAGAGGGTGCTGGAGTTGAATAAATACATGGTGGGTAATTTTTCGATGCTCACCGTTAGTATCTTGGAAACAATAATAGATGGAGAGTAGTTTAAATTGGAGAAAAGCTGCGCTATTTCTTGGCGATTAAGATTCCGAAGAGAATTCCCCGATATTTGGATTCGTTCCTGAGTTATCACAAAAAATCTGAAAATTGCCAATTTAAAGAAAAATTAATATCTTCCTAACGTTTGTTGTTATTTAAATGAAACTTGGAACTTTTATATTTTTGAAAGCTGTCAACTGAATGGCATTAGCAGAAATTTTCTAGGCCTTCTAGATTTTGAATAACGACAGCCAACTTTTGATTCTTTTATGGCCGCTATCTTGAATTTTGACAGCATCAAATACACAAAAAAATTGGCTTTTAAAAATGTATTCGACATGAACTTTTTTGACAGATGTCAGAATTTGAAAATTGGTATGAATAATTTGTAAAATCGGCCTAAACTTAGATTAAAAACAATTGAAAAAAAGTACGCGTACTTCTTCATTCTCTAGTAACATGTGAAAACAATTGAATTAGACAGTAATAAATTACGTTTTGCGGTCATGTGACTCAGGCTTTTACATATTTTTTCAAAAACGTCCATTCTGGTTACGTTTTTGAGAAGCTATTTTTTCTGTGTATCCGGCGGAGCTAAAATTCAATATGGCGCCCATAAGAAAAAGAAAAGTTGACTGGCTTTACTCAAAATCTAGAAGGCCTAGAAAATTTCTGTCAATGCCATTCAATTGGCAGCTGTCAAAAATACAAAAGCTCCAAGTTTCATTTTAATGACTCCAATCGTTAGGAAGATATCATTTTTTTTAAGTCGGAAATTTTCAGTTTTTTGGTAATAACTCAGGAATGAATCAAAATATGGGGAGATTCTCTTCGGATTCTCTTCAGATTCTTATTCGCCAAGAAATAGCGCAACTTATCTCTAATTTAACCGACTCCGTATCTTGTATCGTTTAGAAGATCTCAATGGTGAGCATCGAAAAATTACCCACCCTGTATAATAGTTATTTGTGAAAGAAAACAAATGGCATCTTTTAATGGTTCCCTAACTTTATTCTACCGGCTCTCGAAATGCTGTTCATAACGAAAAGGCCAGGAGCCTGTGATTTTACTGTGACTTTAATGACAAAAAAACACTTAATTCGAAAATTTTAAAAATAAGCGAAATTACCGAATTTTTTGATTGTGGATTATGGATTTGTTACAGCTGTTTAGTCACATGACTCTTGCGAGACACGCCATTGGTTTATTCCATATTCTTAATTCCATAAGATATAAAATTTGGCGATATCTTGCGGTTATACCTAGAATAAATCTAGAGGTTGTTGCCTGGCATTGCGATTGCGAACGTCCGTATTAAATAAAACCCCATGTTTGAATTTTTGCGGTTAAAAAATAAAGTTAGGGTTATTCCTATTATAAACCAGGCTTTACTTGTTATTGATCAATATTTTAAAAGACTATACAGGCTGTCCCAGATTCAATGTGACGGGCAATATCTCCGTTGTGATTCGAAGTCAAATTTTCAAGTTTGGTAATGAGAACCTATAGGTATTTCGACATCCGGCACATATTTTCTGAGAATACACTCATATGCTTCACGTCCGGTTATACCGGAAGTCCACATCTATTTTGTTATTTTAAATAAAATAAAAATCGCTAGACGTCTAATCAGTCACATTCTTAGTCCACATATCAACAATTCTTCAATCAAATTTTCCAAAGCTTTATACGAATTTCTAATTAATTTAAATACATTACATTTTTGTCTCTAACATGAAAGCAGTTCATTAAATTCTCAAACTATTTAGAAAAATGAATAGCATTTTTCAAAAGCTCAATGCTAAGGAACTTGTCGAAAACCACAAGTCGATATCCGTTCAAAAGTTATTAAGACTGGATCGTTTTGAATGCGCCACCCAGTATCTATAGTCTATAGGTATTTAGTTCTCTACCTGATGCCTACAGGAAAGTGTGCGGAGTGTGCCCAAACTTTAATTTTGATGGAATTATAATGTTGCATCAGTCAAATCCGTGTAAATTACCTCGTACAGAATCAATTTATTCCTATACCTACCTACCGCATTTTGACGCCGGATTTTTCAAGAAAAAAAAGTTAAATGCTTATTTTATTGGATTTGCTTGATTTTTTAAACTCCTCCCTCTTTTTTAATTATACTAATTCTCAAAGGTTCTTGAACCAAGTCAATAAAATCTTTGAAATTGCCATGATAACCTTCCAGATAACAGCCAAATCCGAAAAAACTTTACCAGAGTCTCGAATCCATTTTTACAGACCAACCATCAAAAACTGATTCAGCAGAACGTTGCTCTATAGCCCTAATAACAGTCAACATATGAATACCATAAAAGAAATAAAAGGGATCGTAAAAATCAAATAAAGAACAGATGATGGCACTGTCTGTTAAAAAACAATTATTATGGGCTGATAAGTAGAATTTATTACCTGGGCGTGTAGCAAAGGGCCTGATCGGTTGCACCGTGTAAATACTAGAAGCGGCCACCGCATTAAATCTTTGGTGCCCCAAATACTCCCCGTGGGTGTCATGTCCACTAGGACTCAACCGACAACACCGGAACAAGGAAGTCACACAATCCGAACAAGGCACTGATGGTACTGGTAGGGGTTTCGCGACACTACTGGACACTTTGGACGGTTCCTCCGAAAGGAGTCTTTCGATGCCGAATTTAAGTTTAATGGTATCCTGTTTCGTCCTGGAAATATCCATCGTCACATAATTGAGATTGATGAGGCTGACTTCATGGTGATGTTTCGGTATTAGGCACTAATTGGCGACTAATGCTGCTGTAATAGGTTGGTCCAGTGGTGCTAAGAAGCTGGGAGGAGCAATGACTACACTTTATCTCATTGGTTTCTGATTTTGTTAATGTTCTTAGGCGGTGTCTCGCATCTGTTGGTGCAGTGGCGTGTGCAAATCCGATTTTCCAGCGAGTTGAATGAGTAATAAAATTTTCGCGAGCAGATTTATAGGTTCCTGTTGTAATAGACGTTTCGTTTATTTACAATTTAATAAAAATGTTTGGGAAGTCGCGGAATTTATTTTGTGGCAAAATATTTGGATTGTGTCGGAGCCAACAGACCGTAAAATAAAGAACCAACCGCTGGTGTTTATCTAAAAGCGGACATTATTACTAATAAATATCCGAACAGTTCATCGCAGACAAGAGTTTGTAACCCCTATTAACAGGGGCCGACCTATGACAGTTAACTGCTCGTAAAATTGCATCCTTACAAACATAAAACGAATGTAATCTCATCGTGATTTAATCATTGTTGACGAGACTGTGACCGCACTTCTCGTACACTTAAATCACTATTCACATTCTGTTACCCTCATTTGTTCCATGCTGATAAATTGTTTATAATTTAAGAGAGAAAAAACTCGACAAACAGTGGCGTGCATATGCCCCACTTCCATGTGTGGCTGATTCACTGTTAAAATATGTTCGGCAATTGGAAGATTCAAATTTATTGTTTGATTATTGCAGGAACATCAAAGGATTTCAGGAGAGCGATGAC
This sequence comes from Pycnomerus fuliginosus, assembly GCA_963924575.1. Classification (NCBI taxonomy): domain Eukaryota; kingdom Metazoa; phylum Arthropoda; class Insecta; order Coleoptera; family Zopheridae; genus Pycnomerus; species Pycnomerus fuliginosus. The sequence goes on from OZ004622.1 coordinate 21,041,743, forward strand.
GTATTGGTACTTGGTAGGAATCGATTCGCCTGTTTTTAATAATATCTCGTTAAGAAAATAAATAAGGCGTTTTATTGAGGTATGCATTTGATCAGAGAGGTTTATTAGAGCCATTATTTGCTCAATCGAATTTTATTTGTGGGTCGAAATCGCTAATTTAAAGTCTTTGTTTACGCGATTTTTTTCGTTTTTTATTAAGCTGAAAAATGTGCATAAATTTTACGCACATTGCCAGTTCTGGTAATATGAATTGACGTCAATCTTGAAATTTCGTATTGCTGAGTGATTGTCTACGTCCTACTTAATTATTTTTTTCATTTCCGCAAATGAACTACATAAAATTCGTCGTTCTTCCAATACATAGGGGAGGGTGGGCCAAGTTGAGACGAAAAATTTCTTTAATTTTTTTGGAATGATCTGTTAGATTGAATATACCTACCTAGTACTGAATGTGACCCCTGAAACATCAGTGCATAAGGTACAATTTGCATATTTTTGAAGTTGATAACCACCCCCAATTTTTTTAACCTCCCCACTCCACTTCACCATTTAAAAAAAAGGGAGGTTACTGCAATCACTAGAATTTTCGAATTCGAGATAAGACCGGATCTGTACGTTTTGAGGTCTCAGAAACCCAAAAAAGTGGTTTTTAAAATGTGTCTGTATGTATGTACGTACGTTCGTTCGTACGTACGTTCGTTCGTTCGTTCGTTCGTTCGTTCGTTCGTTCGTAAACACGCCACAGCCCAAACTACTCGACCGATTTGGCTGAAATTTGGTACGTGTGCATGTGATAACCCAACTTAGATCTGAAAAGCTTTTGGAGCCAATCGTGCAACCAGAAATGCCGTTTTGGCACATCAACTTTTAAATTTTAAATGTAAACCCCCATCTTTCACGTCACAATAAGAAAGGCCTTCAGATTCTGCTTCCAAAGATGTATTCACTGTCAGTGCCCTTTTGACCAAAAACTAAAAATATCGAGATTTTTATCGGACTTTAAAATCGCGGTACAGCCCAAGCCCCTGAACCGATTTGGCTAAAATTTTGCACATGGGGATTGTATTACACGTCGAAGAGCTGAACAAATGTTGGATTCAATCGACCCACGGAAAGTGCCGCTTTGGCACACCAATTTCCAAATTTAAAGTATTCTCTCATTTACCCATCCAAAACAAATTTTTGAAAGATTAATTGCCACCATTAGAAGGGTCTTCGAATTCTGGTTTTAAATGAGATAAAATTTATTCGCATTTATTACCCTTTGGGTAGAAAAATCGAAATTTTGAAGTAACACTGAAACCACGTTATAGCCCAAACTACTGGAAGGATTTGTCTGAAATTTGGTACATGGAGGTCAGGTGACCCGTTGAAGAGCTGAAAGGCTTTTGGGAGCAATTGGTTAACGGGAAGTGCCATTTAGGCATATTAACTTTAAAATCTTAAACACAAGTCACGGAAATCAAAGACCCACGCGTTGGGGAGGTTCCAGCCGCTTCTCTGCTGCCATTTTTTTTTTCTTATGAAGCTATTATGAAAATCGTTTCATCGTGGCCCGGAACGAAACAGCATACTATAATAGTGGAAAAACGTTTTAATATTGAAATGTTTATTAATGGAAGTGAAGTTATAGTCCGACAGGCAGTGAGCATTTTTGGTAGGGTGAAGTGGGGTAACTGTGGTAGAAATATGGTATATTTTGTTTGACTTGTTGCTGTGACTTTATTTACAAACATAATTGCTGCATATTTTGTGTATACAACCCTTGTTGTTATCTAAAAGCGTGAATTTTGGAAAAAAGCCTTTAAAACAAAACGTAATTTTTTGGAATGTTTTTTTATTAACCTGCAGCTGCCACACTTACCCCGTCTTTTGGGGTAAGTGTGGTTTATGCTGGGTATGGTAATAGTGGTGAAATTAAATAGTCTTATAGAAAATGAATTTAATGATTTTTTGAGAATAAATCTCTTTGAACAACTTGAAACACTGAATAACTAACGAAACAATAAATGAAAGACAACAGAAAATGACTTTATTCTAAATGAACAATCTTTGAAAAATCAAAATTTATGGTTCTAATATGCTCTGCCAAATTTGCTTCTATGTCATCTGGAATTGCTTTTTGTTTTCCAGCTGGATTTTTTCCTAACGAAATTCTGTTCTTCCACCCCTGAACTCTTAGCTGAATTGTGGACCGTGGAACAGCTAAAGCAACGGCCGCTGCTGCATAATTCATTTGACCACTTTTCACGGCATCAATCGCGTTTTCTAAATTTTCTTTTGAATATTTGATGCCCACCCCACGGTTAGACTTTTAACCTCCCCACTCCACTTCACCATTTAAAAAAAAAGGGAGGTTACTGCAATCACTAAAATTTTCGAATTTGAGATAACACCAGATCTTCACGTTTTGAGGTCTCAGGAACCCAAAAAAGCTGTTTTAAAAATGTGTCTGTGTGTATGTTCGTACGTTCGTACGTACGTACGTTCGTACGTTTGTAAACACGCCACAGCCAAAACTACTAGACAGATTTAGCTGAAATTTGGTACGTGTGAATGTGATAACCCAACTTAGATCTGAAAAGCTTTTGGAGCCAATCGTGCAACTACAAATGCCATTTTGGCTAGGCCTGCGACTTTCAATTGATATATCGATATATCGATTATCGATATATCGATATATCGATAAAAGTGTGTTATCGATATACCGAAATATCGATATATCGATATATCGATAAGTTATCGATAATATATCGATATATCGGTATATCGATATATCGGTATATCGATATATCGATATACCGATATATCGATAAGTTTTTGATATATCGATATATCGGTATATCGATATACCGGTATATCAATAACCGGTGTCCCGTATATCGATACCTATAATGACACTTCTGAAGTTCTGACTTCTTTTAAATGTAGGAGTAGGTATTCGGCCTGATTCAGTCATTTGTTGACAACTGGCTAACATTGAAATGAATCGACAAAATTGAGGAATCTTTGCGTTGGAGATATCAATATTTTCGTGCAGTGTATAAACAATTAGTATATAAACAATTTAAACAAGTGATGGTAGGAATTATTATACTTATTTAAACGACTTGTAGAAAATTGGACATCGCAACTGATGTTTTTCAAAGCACTCTTGGGTCCATAATCGTTTATTTCGAATCCTACGTTATTTTCCAGGGCACAACGTAAACAATAATGTTTGAGCGCTCCAATCCAATGGATTCAATCAATAATTGATTTCAATATTATTAACTAACTAACATCAAGAAACTACAGAAAAAGGACTATTACCTATTCATACCTATCTAGCTCTTAAAACTAAGATGTTACTCGATTACAGATATAATACCACAGTAACGATGTCGATACAATTGTATAAGTACCGATAAGGCGATATATCGATAAGTCGGTATATTTAGTTATCGGTATATCGATATATCGATAAATCGGTGTATCGGTATATCGATATATCGGTATATCGATATATCGATATATCGGTATATCGATTAAATTTTAAATATCGATATTCGATATTCAAATTCCGATATCGCACAGCCCTAATTTTGGCACATCAACATTTAAATTTTAAATGCAAACCCCCATTTTTCACCTCACGATAGAAAAGGCCTTCAAATTCTACTTCTAAAAATGTATTCATTCTTAGTGCCCTTTTGATCAAAAATTTAAAAAAAAATTATTTTTATCCGACTTTAAAATCGCGGTACAGCCCAAGCCCCTGAACCGATTTGGCTGAAATTATGCACACGGGGATTGTATTGCACGTCGAAGAGCTGAACAAATTTTGGATTCAATCGGCCCACGGAAACTGCCGTTTTGGTACACCAATTTGTAACTTTAAAATTATTCACTCATTTAACCATCCAAAACAAGTTTTTGAAAGATTTATTGTCACCATCAGAAAGGTCTACAAATTCTGGTTTTAAGTAAGACAGAATTCGTTCGCATTTAGTGCTCTTTGGGTCAAAAAATCGAAATTTCATAATAACACTAAAAATACATTATAGCCCAAATTAGCGAATCGATTTGGCTGAAATTTGGTACATAGAGATTGGGTGACCCGTTGAAGACCTGAAAGGCTTTTGGAAGCAATTGGTCCACGGGAAGTGCCATTTAGGCATATCAACTTTAAATTTTAAATACAAAGGTCTCCCTTTTTATGTCGCCATTAGAAAGACGATCAAATTCTCGTTCTAAAAATGTATTCACAGTTTCTGTCATTTCAGTGGAAAAAAATGCAGCAGAGAAGCGGCTGGAACCTCCCCATCGCGTGGATCTTTGTATTCTGTGTAGATAGTAGTCAATTCAACAGAATTTGTCATCCACTGTCAGCCCGCTCCCTTTCAATGAGAAAGAATTTTTTCTCTATTTTCCACTGAAATGGTAGAAACTGTGAATATATTTTTAGAACCAGAATTTGATCGTCTTTCTAATGGCGACATAAAAAAGGAGGCCTCTTGCTTTAAAATTTAAAGTTGATATGCTTAAATGGCACTTCCCGTGGACCAATTGCTTCCAAAAGCCTTTCAGGTCTTCAACGGGTCACCCAATCTCCATGTAGCAAATTTCAGCCAAATCGATTCACTAATCTGGGCTATAGTGTATTTTTAGTGGTACTACAAAATTTCGATTTTTTGACCCAAAGAGCACTAAATGCGAACGAATTTTGTCTTATTTAAAACCAGAATTTGAAGACCTTTCTGATTGTGACAATAAATCTTTCAAAAACTTGTTTTGGATGGTTAAATGAGTGAATAATTTTAAAGTTGGAAATTGGTGTGCCAAAACGGCACTTTCCGTGGGCCGATTGAATCCAAAATTTGTTCGGCTCTTCGACGTGCAATACAATGCCCATGTGCAAAATTTCAGAAAAATCGGTTCAGGGGCTTGGGCTGTACCGCGATTTAAAAGTCCGATAAAAATCTTTTTTTTTTTTATTTTTGGTCAAACGGGCACTAAGAATGAATGCATTTTTAGAAGCAGAATTTGAAGGCCTGTCCTATCGTGACGTGAAAAATGGGGGTTTGCATTTAAAATTTAAAAGTTGATGTGCCAAAATGGCATTTCTAGTTGCACGATTGGCTCCAAAAGCTTTTCAGATCTAAGTTGGGTTATGAGATGCCTACGCACCAAATTTCAGACAAATCGGTTTAGTAGTTTTGGCTGTGGCGTGTTTACAAACGTACGTACATACGTACGTACACACACACAGACACATTTTGAAAACCGCTTTTTTGGGTTCCTGAGACCTCAAAACGTGAAGATCTGGTGCTATCTCGAATTCGAAAATTTTAGTGATTGCAGTAACCTCCCATTTTTTTAAAATTTTGTTGGAGTTGGGGAGGTTAATAGAGAAAAAAATAATTTTCATTAAAAAGGAGCAGGCTGACAGTGGATGACATAAAGTATCAGTTATTGTCAAAAGGGTGGCAAACTGTTAACCTTAAAAGGAACATATTGTCAAATGTGATGGGTGATGTCCGAGGTGATGTCGAAATTTGTCAGAAAATTGCAAAATTAATCAGACAATAAACATAAAAAAAATTCTGTCGAATTGACTACTATCTACACAGAATACAAATATCCACGCGATGGGGAGGTTCCAGCCGCTTCTCTGCTGCATTTTTTTCTATAGAAACGGACGGCAGATCTGGATTAATATGGGAAAGGTAAAGCCATTTGTGTCTTTGAGACTTCTCCTTTTAGGCACCTATAGCTTCATAATCCTCAAACACGCCAAAAACATTTTTCTAGGTTACAATTTTTACAAACAGTGAAAACATACCCAGTCGAGCTCATTCTAATCATAATAAATGATTATGGTGCTTACGCACTGATTTCCTTGTGCGGAGGGACTAAAATCTCCGTTTAAGTATAGCTTTCGAAATAACTTCACACCTCACCAAACAAGAAAATCCCAATTTTGGCCGATCGGTAAACAGAAAACTTCCTTAACTCCGTCGGTGTTTGAAGGTCAGTTTAAAGAAGTAACTACTAGATGGATAATACAAAAGCTGCGAAGTCTGTAGAAATGACAGCAATGTTTCAGGGTGGCCCATGTCTCACTGTGGCCGACCCACCCCTAATTGGTTGTTCCGGAATGAAATTCCAATAGTACACCCTACAAAATTTGTCAGCTACGAGAGCGACCTTCCAAATTTCAGCCAAATTAATCCAGTAAGTACATAGTTTGGGCCGTAGTACGTTTTAATAAATGTTATCGCGAAATTTCGATTTTTTTGCCCAAAGGGCATTAAATTTGAATTTATTTTGTCTTGTTTAAAACCAGAATTTGAAGGCCTTTCTGACGATGACAATGATTTTTTCAAAAAATGTTTTTTTAATGATGGTTAAACGAGAGTACAATTTTAAAATTTCAAAATTAATGTGACAAAATGGCATTTGCAGTGGGTCGAATGCCTCCAAAATCCTTTCGACTGTTCGACGGGTAATACAATCTCCACGTACAAAATTTCAGCCAAATCGGTTCAGGGGTTTGGGCTGTAAGTATACCGTGATTTTAAAGTACTACGTTAAAGATCTCGAAATTTTCAGTTTTTTGCTAAAAGGGCACTGAGAGTGAATACATACATACAGACATGCTGATTTTAAAAACCTCATTTTTATGGGCTCCTCGGAGACCTCAAAACTTATAAGTAGATCTGGTGTTATCTCGAATTCGAAAATTTTAGTGATTGCAGTATAACCTCCCATCTTACAATTTACAATTTTTTGTTGCTTTCAGTTTCTGCTTATTTTTTTTTTAATCAAGGTAAACGTTTTTTTACTCTTTTTGAAAGACGCTTTAATTCTCTTTAATCACCTCAAAAAATGTTTCCGAGTTGGGTGCCAATTAAAAGAGCCGAGACGTGAGAAACCAAGTTGACTACGGTTATAATGATTTCTGCCATTTTAAGTGAAGGTGACTATTCAGATTAACACAGATGTCTCCCTTGGTAGGTGCAACATTTTAACTTCTTTAATTCTAAGAAGGAGAGAAAATGAAATTTTTTGGTTTTATCATTCCATTTAAAATTTAGGTACGTAAAATCTAGCTTAGCTTGGTTGGAAAAATAACTATTTCAGCAATGACAAAGCACCGACAAACTGTTCATAAGGTTGATTTTTCTTTCCCAGCTAGATTTTATAGGTTAATTTTAAATGGATAGGTATTTATTTTTTATGGTAAGCCAAAAATTTGATTCTTTTTCTCTTTATTAGATTTAAGGATGTTGCATACCTACCAAGCGGGAATTGCCTTTAATTTATAGTTTTCAAAACTTCTGAAAATACGATGTTGTAATCGGAGCAGAGAAACAAACAGCCAACAAGCTCCAGGTTCGTGTTAAGCAGGTATTTCAAGTGAGACGAGCATGAAATTTTGCACCCTTTCAATAATAATAATAAATAAAAGTATTACTAGATTTTCGTTTCTGAACATCAAAAATAGGTTTTTTTCGGAAACTATCGCACTTGGCTATTATGGTAATGTTAGGTAAGTACATCCAAATTCTCGTAATTAATTGTACTTAGAATCTGAATATACAGGGTGGTTAATTTCACGATGCCCACCATTAGTATTTCGCGGGAACCATAATAGATGGAGAGTACCTAGTTTAAATTGGAGAAAATTTGCGCTATTTCTTGATGGTGATGAAGCCGCCAATATGCAAGCAAACGTAAACAAAGCTGATACTGTTTTATATCAACCGATGCCGCCCAAAAAAGCAAAGGATCCTAAAGAGATGAAGCCTGCCAAGGAAAAGCTGCCCTACAAAAAACTGGAAGAGGAGCAACGGGGCCTAATGAATGATATTATAAACATTAACACAGATGTTGATGGTAATAAACCAATCACGTATAGGGATACGCTAGTATCATCGAACATATTGCAAAAAGCCCCGGAAAATGCTTCAGTGGCCTTGCCTGCCAAGCTGAAAAACTCTAAGCCTCGATCAACATTCCTTATTGGTCGCCGGAATGATAAAGACAGTAAGCTGAAAGCTGCACCGCAAAAAGCTTGGATATATGTAGGGGGGTGTCAAGCTGAAACAAGTCCTTCTGCGGTAGAGGATCATATAAGAGAAGGATGTCCAGAGGTTCAAGGTCTAGTATGTTCAGTATTGCCTACGTTAGGAAAATTAAAGGCGTTCCAAGTGGGATTTGACTTTGCATTTAAAGATCAAATTGTGAATGAGGATTTCTGGCCGAGCAATGTGAAAGTCAGAAGGTTTAACGTGCGTTTTTTAAGAGAAACCAAGCAGGCGGAGGTCTCGGGGTCTGCCCTCAAGATCACCTAATACGCAAATCTTTAATATTAATTAATATCCGCAGTTTAAATAATAAAAGTGAACAACTAAAAGTGCTTCTTAGTCAGCATGAAGTATGGTTTTTGTGTGTAACAGAACATTGGCTTAAGGAAGCCAACATTAAATCAGTAAATATGGGAGAACTTGCTTTGGTCTCCAGCTACAGCCGCAGGAACAAGGATGGTGGAGGAGTAGCTATATGGTCCAGAAATGAACTAGATACGTCACCTCTGCCAGTTTCCAAGTTTTCCATAGAAGGTGTTATAGAAGTATGCGGTCTACTCTACAAGCAGTCTTCCGGACAAAAATTTTTAGTCATCACTCTGTATCGGCCACCAGCAGGTAATTTTGATCTATTTTTTAAACAACTTGAAGAACTTTTAGAGGAGAATTATGACTTAGAAGCTGACGTCATAATCAATGGCGATTTTAATATTAATTTCCTCGATGAAGACAACTGGAAAGTAGACGCATTGCTGCATTTATTTCAGAGCTATGATTTAAAGCCGTTGATTGTCCAACCTACTAGAGTGGCACATAATAGTGCTACCTCCATTGATAACGTTTTCACTAACAGTGGATACACAGCAGGCTATGTTCTTCATGATACGTATCTGTCTGACCATAAATATGTGGAATTAAGATTGGATCTTCCTCTCGGATCGCCTAAAGAAGGAGCAGTATTGTATAAGCGATGTCAAACCAAGGATAATATGGCTCATTTCCGGGAATGTTTAGCACAAGAAGATTGGTCAGCGCTGTCCGAATGTACGCACGGCATCGATGAGATATACAAATTATTTATTAAGCGACTTAATTGCTTGTGTAATGAGATATTTCCAATCAAGAAAATCAAATTACGATTTGAGAAACATAAATATGAACCATGGATTACTGAAAGTCTTCGTAGTGATTACCAGAGACTTAATGATTTAAAAATTCTCAGCGATCATCATCATCATCTCAAAGATACATATATCCTCAGTAAAACAAATTTTGACCTGAAAGTTGAGACAAGGCGCAAAGAGTATTTTCAAGAACAAATATCTGCATCCTCCAATATATCTAGAGCTGCATGGAAAATAGCCAAAACTGTGACGAATATTCATAAAAAACACAAAAACATAGAGGGCCTAATTATAGGGGATGAGTTGATTGAGTCTACGATTGAGGTTGCCAACGAGTTAAATTATCACTACATAAACATTTCACGAAAAATAAGAGAAAGCGAAACTGATGAACGTATAATCGCGAAGAAATTGCCTGGGAAGAGAGTTCTCAATTCTATGGGTATCTTTGAAACTTCACCTGAAGAAATTTTTAATCTAATACAATCCATGAGTAGCTCAAATTCGTGTGGGCCCGATGAGTTCAGCAATAGCTTTATTAAGGCTAACAGCTTGTTCATATCAGAACCTCTAGCATATGTGATAAACCAGTCTATATTGTGTGGCACTGTTCCACAAGATATGAAGTGCAGTGTTGTGGTGCCAATTCACAAAAGTGGTGATAGGCGTTTGTGTGATAACTATAGACCTATTTCCCTCATCAGCCCTTTTGCCAAAGTTCTGGAGGGCGTTATGCATCAAAGACTAATTTCCTTTCTAGAAAAAGAAGGAGTGCTATATGGCAATCAACACGGTTTCTTAAAACATCACTCAACAATAACTGCGGTGGATAAATTTTATTCTCAGCTCCTGCAACTCTTCGAACAACGAAAATGTGTCGGTGGTATTTTTTGTGACCTAAGTAAGGCCTTCGATTGTGTGGATCATGACCTTCTCTTAGTAAAACTGAGTCATTACGGTATCAGGGGGCTAGCGGGTCAATGGTTCGAATCGTATCTACGTGGCAGAACGCAATGTGTTAAGTTAGTGTATCAGTCTGAAACTGAACGAAAGGAGGTACTCTCCTCATCTGGACTTGTTCTTGCGGGTGTGCCTCAAGGGTCCGTACTGGGCCCAGTCTTGTTTATAATTTTTCTCAATGACATTGTGGAAGTGATAGATACATTGACTATGTATGCAGATGACGTATCATTATTGGAGGGTGAAAACAACTACGGAGATCTACTTGTGCAGGTCAAGTCATCGCTGTGCAAGCTATATGACTGGTTTGCTCAAAATAAGCTATCCATGAACATTAAAAAGACCAACTATATGGTGTTTAGAAATTCTTTGCCCAACGATCCAATTTTCGTGGATATAAACGTGCGGGGTCAGTCCGTTGTGAAGGTGGCGCAGGCTAAATTTCTCGGACTCACTTTAGATGAAGGTCTTACTTGGAAGGATCACTGCCGCCAACTCTGCAGTCGTCTTAACTCCCTGTGTTATCAAATTAGACTTTTGAAACAAGTGATGTGCAAAGACTTTCTACGGACTTTTTATTGCGCCAATATTCAGTCCAGGATTTCATATGGTATAATTTTCTGGGGTGGGGCCAGCACCCATCTGCAAAGTGTGTTCTTATCTCAAAAGCGAGCAATAAGATGTATTTATAGCTTGAAATCAACTGATTCTTGTAAACCGTTTTTTAAGAAACTTAAAGTGATTACAGTACCTGCTCTCTATATATTTGAAATGTGTAAATATGTACGATTGAATGTTGGCAAAATCCAGTCTTTTGCAGAAATTCACTCCCATGACACAAGGCAAAATGATAAATTCATCGTCCCTCAGCATCGGCTACAACTGACAGCCAGAAGTCCAGTGGTTATGGGTGTCAAGATTTATAATCATCTTCCTCAAAGTCTGCGTGAAACTGATAATGACAGATGTTTCCTGGCTAAGCTACGGTCATATCTCACTGAAGCCTGTTTTTATAAAGTCAATGAATTTTTTGAAGCTGATATTAATCTAAATTAATCAAATGTTCATATTATATTATACTTTATGTTGACTATTACTCATACTGTGATATATACCTAATCCTGTACTGAAGTTGTAAATATATATTATTATTATTATTATTAAGCATCTGAAAAGAATTCCCCGATATTTTGATTCGTTCTTGAGTTATCAGTTATCACAATAAACAATCTGAAAATTGCCAAATAATATCTTACTAACGAGTGATGTTATTTAAATGAAACATGGAGTTTTTATAAATTTGACAACTGTCAATTGAATGGTATTAACAGAAATTTTCTCCTTCTTTGACAGTCAACTTTTGATTCTTTTATGGCCGCTATATTTAATTTTGACACCATCAAATACACAAAAAATGTGCTTTTCAAAAATATACTTAATATGGACTTTTTTGACAGATGTCAGAATTAGAAAATTAGTATGAATAATAATTCGTAAAATCATCCTATACCTACTTAGATAAAAAACAATTGCAAAAATGTAGGCCGACTTCTTCAATCTCTTATAACATGTGAAAACAATTGAATTCAAAAATAATAAAATACGTCTTGCGGTCGTGTGACTCAGGCTGGTTACATTTTTGAGAAATAAATTTTTCTGTGTTCGGCAGTGTTAAAATTCTTTATTCAAAATCTAGAAAGCCTAAAAAATTTCTGTCAAAACCATTGAATTAACAGCTGTTGAAATTATAAAAGTTCCAAATTTCATTTAAACAACATCAAACGTTAGGAATATATTAATTTTTCTTTAAATTGGCAATTTTCAGATTTTTTGTGATAACTCAAGAACGAATCAAAATATCGTAGAATTCTCTTCAGATTCTTAATCGCCAAGAAATAGCGCAACTTTTTCCTTATTTAACCAACCCCGGATCTTTTACCGTTTAGGAGATCCAAATGGTGACCACAGAAAAATTAACCACCCTGTATAATATGAAAATGGGGGTGCCCCAAAATAAAATTACGAGGTTGATGTCGACTTCCGCTGTAACCGGAAGTATACAGCCACCTTGAAAATATTTTCCTTCAATCCACCGCCACCGAGGGGATGCAAATTTGCGTAACTGAAATATACGAACAATTCCGAGGAGTCACTCTTCCTGAATGACCCTGTATATTAATGTTAAAATGTTGCTAATGTTGCTATTTTTCTATTACCGATGTAAATTATATTTGAAAAACTATAAATAACTAAATTAAGGTTTCAATAGAATGATCAAGATCATGGCGGCAAATTTGATTTTTGCAGGCCAGCCGCCGTTTTCCTCTATAGGGGCCCTCTGTTTGAGACACAAGGTAGATGTATAAACGGTCCATACATTTACGTCAGACATGAGATGTCACACACTTATCATTTAATGAAAATGCCCAGTAATTATTTCTAGCATAATGTAAACAGTCAATAATGCAATTTTATGTCAAACACACGACGCAGAACTTATTGTTATACTTATTGCTGCTCATACAGATTTCGGAAATATTACTTTTTCTCTACTTATAAGTAATCGGTGCCTACCATTATTCTCTTACTCTTATAATGGATCATTAAATTATGAAGAATTTCAACCTGGTCATAAAAAAATTAAACGGAGATGAATTTTAGCTCCAGGAACATTAAAAATTTGCCGCTTGCAAGTAACGGTGAGTTGATGCAAGCATTTAAGATTAATTTTATCACCCGTTATTATTGTTAGTTCTTACCTTACGCGGAAAAGGGGGTGTAAAAATAATACTTACTTAATTAAATGATACACTCATCCGTGTCGGGGTCGTAGCCCGCTGGCGACCTCCTGCCGATACCAAAGAAAGGTTAAAAAGGCATTAAATAAGTTGGCAACGAATAACAGAAACCTTTGGTGGCTAGAAAATACGAGCTGTTTCAGACCACACACAAACTTTGTTGAGGGATTAAATTGTGAAAAAAATGTACGAACGTCGTACTTTACGGGAGTCATCCTGATTTATTCCGAGTAAATCCATGTTCGACTAGGTTTGATATTTTATTTATTTACGTTGTGTACATGTTTTAATTAAAAATTCGATTGTCGAAATTCAGCTAGAACCAGCGAAGAACAGGTGTTTCGTCTAATAAATCTTACGGCAGGGGCGGACTGGCTATCAAACTACTTTTGAATTTTTGTGACGGAAAGTGGAGTACCTATGAAAATAAAAGGAAATTTTTCAAAAATTGCAAGTTTAAGTATGTAGATATTTTTCAAATATTGAGGCAAGTATCTACCTACTCCTGCAACATATCTATTATAAAATTAATGAAAATTTTAAATTATGTAACGAAATGGGCCTTATTATTCTTACAAAAATAGCGAATCAAGGCAAAGGAGGTAATGTTTGGTGCGATGTAGAATTACCTACCGGAAATTTAGGTATGACATTGGTAATTTTAGTAATTTACAAAAAAATAACTGCTCCGCGAGCGAAAAATGTTCCCGAGGGAATTTTTAAAATCCAAGACAGAGGGCCATTTCCGCCGACATTATTAGAAGTCTGACATTCTTGTCAAATGCGTTTACGTCATTCATGATGTCCATGTCATAACGTAAGTCTAGTTAGGTACCAAATCATGAGATGGCGCTAATAGCAGTAAGATTTTGCAGATTTCTGCAGCCATGTGTAGGTATTGCGTATAGCACTACATGCCATCGGTACCTATACGCTTTACCGAGTGAGATGCAGTGATTGTAATGTTGCAGAAATCTTGCTGGTAGCACCATCTCCTGATTTGTGTACCTAACCAGAATTACTTTCTGACGTCATGACGTATACGTCATGGCCCTATACAGGGCGTTCGGAAATAACTTCACAATATTTCTGGGGGTGATTCTACACCTAAAAATAGGAAGAAAAGTTCATATAAACAGATGTCCGAAAGTGCCTCTTGGGGGCGCTACAGGCCTTAGAAAGTGTTTCTCAAAAACAGATATTTATTACCTAATTATTTTTGAAACGGTTGGAGATAGAACATCGAAATTTTGGTTCTGGGGTAATTTTGGGGTGACAAATTATCTGGTAGGAACAAAGCAGGTGATTGACGACCATAGGCGTGCGACACAGGAGGGGCCTAGGAAAAAATGCCTCACAACTTTTTTTCCCCCAGCTTTCTTGAATTTTTGACTTCAAATAACAATTCTGCATAAAAAAGGTACTCTTGGTACTAGGCCATAGGATCAACCGTTTTAAAGGAAAACGCGATTAAAACACGTCATATGCCCATAGTAAAAATTTATAAATGTAAAAAACAAGTTGGCTTGCTTCACAAATGTCTTTAGTCTGTCACTAATGACTACAACTTGTTATTCTAGCTTCAACTTTAAAAAAAAAAGTGAAATACCTGTTTTTGAGAAACACCTACCTAAGGTCTGTATAGCGCCCCCTGGGGGCACTTTCGGCCATATGTACATATAAACTTTTCTTCCTAATTTTAGGTGTAGAATCACCCCCCGAAATATTGAGACGTTATTTCCGGACAGCCTGTATAGGAAGGAAATAAAAACTAAATTAATCATGGTGTTAGTGTTTTTTCCGAGTGTATAGGAAAATTCTTCACCAGCAATTGTTCGCACTACGAATTTATCGCGCCTTCAATAAGTTCGCCGACAATTTTTTGGACCACGAAATTTCCGCCATGAAATATATTTAAAACAGCAAAACCCTGCGAGGCGAGATCCTATCAGCTCGAATTCTCGTGTCGCGATTACTGCTTTAAATTAATAATATTACAGAAAACAAAACTTTAGCCGCTTACTGTAATTATGTGTTATGGTAACGTTAGTTTAACACAAAAAAAAATGAGGAGTAAATATTTTTCTGCACTTCCGACATTAAAAGAGCTACTTTATTGACTTTTTTCTGGGACTGAAGGATTTAATCCGGGGGGACTAAATTTTTTCAAAAATCCCATAGTTATTATAATTTATTTACTATTAAAATACACATTTATTGAAATACTTACATTTGTCGGTACATCATTATCTCGGGGTCGGCACGGCAGAGTTCACTTTTTGATAGATCTACACGCAAAAACGCTCGTCCCATCTCTGCAACAATTCGACCTTCGTGTTGACCCTCGAAGTTTTTGTCAACTTTACCGTCGACGAACAATCCTTAACCACTTCCTTACTATACTTCAAAAGTTCGTCAAACTCTTCCTAGTATATTTTTCTTGCATTTGTTCGTATAAAATAGTATTGCGGTTACTTTACCAACAAAACTCTTCAATTTTACTCGAGATCACTTCGGGATTTATTCAAGACGTCGCATTTTTACGTCGTTTGTACAATATATATAATAATCTCAGAAATGTAGTTTTTTGAAAAGGTGCGACCGTTGTTTATAATTCGCGTGGGTAGCGAATATTTTTCTCACCATCAGAAACTATATGAACTTAATTTTGATGCTTTATAAATTGAATTGTCAATTTTCAATTTAATTTAATTATTTAATTTGCAAATAAACTATAAATGAGTGCAAAATATAGCGTATATACTACAGGACTGAAGTATCATTTTAATCATTCTCGTGATGGGTATTGCTCTCGCTTCGCTCGGGCAATACACTTTCATGCTCGGGATTGAGTGATTTACTTCAGTCTCTTAATATACCGGGTGTCAACGAAACCAGGCTTACCCCCCTTTTTCCGCATTTATTAAAATATTCCAATGAAATTTGGCACACCTATATTACATGATTACATTTTTTGACATTTAGAGAGATTTTGAATCACTTCCGGTTTCATCGGAAATGAACCTATCATTGAATTTTTAAATGGGACACCCTGTTTATCGTAATGTTTTCCAGTTCTGTATTAAATTCTGATGTGGTTCTATTTCGTTTTCCTAATGAATACTTTATAGCACCCAAATGAGTTCTCTATAATGTGCTTTTTTAGCACACGGCTTTTGTTTTCATCGTAACCTATTTTTCTAGGCAACGATTGCGTGTCCAAAAATCGCCAACCGCCAAGCGAACATTGGCCTTTCTTTGAAAATGGAGAACCAATTTTTTCTATAAATATTAACAAGTTGGGTATTCGAAATCGAAAAAATTGTATAAGTAAAAAACATGTTTCATAAGACTCTTATCGCACTCGGATTTTGTAAAACTCGGGCTTTTCGCCCTCGTTGTCCAAACATCCTCTTGCGATAATAATTGGCCTTATGAAACGTGTTCTTTAATATAAGCACTGTTTCAAATTTCTGATTTCTTGTTTTCAAAAAATTTGATTTTTTACTCTTCATCTAGAGTGATACGACCCCTCAAAAACTAATCTAGAGTCATCAACACCTTATCACAATTTATTCTAGGCTTCTGTCACTTTTCCTGATTTCTTTGAACGAATGCAAAGCAGTTTTTTTCCAAATTACTCGTTTTTTTCAAATGGATCGAGGGTGGCTCATATAGTTTTCTGAAAAGTAGAGGTTTTCTTATGATTAAAATGGTATAAAATTCGACTGGTTAAAATGAAACATGTAACCAATGGATAAGAAATGAAGTTCTTGTGTTTCTGAATTGACTACTAATATACTATTTACCCCTCAAAATCAGGGATTACCAATTTTTACTCCAAGATTTTGGTAGTGGGGGATTAAAATCAAATTTTACTAATTTTAGCATACAAAAAACAAAGTGTGCATATATCGTTGCCTCCATTGTAGTTTTCGACTAATTCTTGCAGCGTTTTTGCGGTATCCCGGTATTTTTTCTTTCTTGCTAAAGGCTCTTTGTCCTGATATATATTTTTTGTTTTAAATTGAATCAAATGTCCAAGTGGCTTGCGAAGGTAGGTAAACCTAGAGAGGTAAACGGAGAAAGGGAAACGGCTCAAAATCGGTGACGTGACAAAACTTTGAATCGTTTGTCCCATTTCTCTGCATTTTAACTTTTTGATTCAACTGTCTACAACAAAATACTGGCGGCAGCGAACAATTACTGATGGGGCGAGAATAGGGTTGTCAGATTTTCATTTTAGGAAGGCGTGACTGGTGAAGAGGATGTTTAGGGGGGGGGGGGTTCACAAATGAATAGCGCCGCAGGCGAAAATTTTTCAAGTTCTCAAGGTCACTCATTTTCCAAGCACTTCAGAATTTTTATCGCAAATGTTAACTTACGAAAATTTCACTATCACAAAACGATTTTTCGAAATTTGTGGTGTGCAATAGGCCCACTCGGCATCTACCTCTGTAAAACTATTTTGTTATGTTTTAGTTAGACTTGGTCAAAGTGACAGTGGCAGTAGCAGCTCTTAACAATGAGATTTGACATAACAAACAATAGGTAAATAGGTAATCTAAGATATTTAATACCTACTTCGTATTGACGTCGGGGATTCACACGACCACAATTGACATTCAACAGCAACTGTGTAGATTTAACATGTCACACAATGATGTCACTAAAGTGTACGAAAACTGTAGGTTCCTACCTATCGGTACGGTGTCAGTCGCACTTTGATGTCGAACAATTAGATGAGTGACTCTACTTACCGCTAGAGGGCGCGGTTCCATCCCCATTGCGATGACTGCAAAAATGATTTGCATCAAAATTCGAAATCTTGAAAACTAGGTAGTGACATTAATTAAAAAGCGTGACATTCCTAAAGGGCGGCGTGACGCGTGACAACTTTTGAAAATGCGTGACAGTCACGCCTAAAGCGTGACGCCTGGCAACCCTAGGCGAGAAATTCGTAACGGCAAAAAATTGCTGATGAATAATAAATTGTTGGCGATGGCGAACAATTTTCCGGATACCATTTTTTTCAATATTGACCGATTTAAATTAAATTCAATTCTAAGGCACATGCAAGTCGTTGCTCTGTTGGGATTATAGGTTGTTCAAGACAAATGTACCCATTTTTTTGGGTGCAAGAATGTATAAGAATATAAGAAAATACTGCAAAAAAATATCAATGTTACCCAAATTACCAGTGGCACCGGTCTTGAGGTACCTTTTACGTATAATATTAACAAAATTAAAGGCAATATTATAATTTTATCCACAACTTGTCTATAATCTATGCTATAAAACTAGTGTTTTATTTTTCATAAAACACTCCGCAGATTGCTACGGTAGGTAGGAAATAGGTATCTCATGACTGCCTAGTGCCTATGTTCTGTGATAGCGACATTAGAATAAATTGCCATTTTCATATAATTTCTAATTTATTTACGAGCGTTTTCGCAAATATTACGGCTCGTCAAACAATATAGGACTTTTCAGAACTAATTACGTAAATAACTATTAGATAAAATTATAGATACCGTATTATTATTATAATATCAACTACCTATCAATTTTTCGACAACCTCTTCTGAAACGGTTCATTTGCGCAAGGATTTGCGTTTTTTATAAAATGCAGTTTATTGCAGCTTTACCTACTATCTGCATGTTAATTCGACTACCACTCGAAAATCAAAAATTTTTCAAATATTTAGGTATTTTCCTAACTTAGGAATCTTCTTACTAGCTTGACGGAGTATCGGTGGGTCAGTCCGCCCCTGTCTTCCTGCACCACGTAATAAAGCACCTATGCAAATCAGATATATTATTAGCATTTTTATCAAGTTTAAGGGTCCATAAATCACGTAAAATTATTTCGAAGGAATTAACCACCAAAACGATAAAAAAATATAAACAAACACCGTAGTCCGTAGTGAGACAAATTAGGCTTGAAATTCGTTAAATGAAATAGGTTTTCATCGTGGAGCGCGTCCTCGTAAGTTGTCCTGGGCGATATCTACGAGGGCCTCTCCAGGCGACCCCCAGTCGGAGCATAAATAATACCATTAAAGGTGAGGTTTAACAGCGGGCGTCCGTTGGATCCCTGCAGCGAGAATTACTGCCCGAATGAATAACTATATACTTTATTACATACTAATAACATGCTCACATTAGCATGTGACTTTTATGCGGGGTTATTAATCAGGTACTCACCGTCTCAGTTTAACCCTTTCACTGGACACGAGAGCATTTTCAATCAGCGATTCTGCTGCATACACTTTGGCGACGTGTTTACGCGCAAGTAGCTCGAATTCCGTGTAAGCACAAAAATCCATGGAAATAAAATTAAATGCACACACTAATAAATTACCCGTATATGAGAGTTTTGCTCCAATAAACTCTGGAAACAGCACTGTATAATTTTTGCCATAATGGAATATCGTTTGCAAGTTCACATCATACTAGGTATAGGTAAAGGCTTTTTGCTTTATGCATATCTAAGGTGTTGTGGACAAACAATAATATGTAGTATTGTTATTGTTTATGTAGGTATGTACCATATACCGGGTGGTCGTTTTATCTTGAGACTGGCAAATATCTCGGAAAGGAAGCATTTTAGAAAAAATGTTTTGTATAAAAGTTTTATGGCTTCGAGGAGGAAAATAGATTCAAGCTCATTTTCAAGGTCAAATGTAGGTCAACTTAATTTTTTTAAGTGGAAACCTATATTAACCTCCCCACTCCACTTCACCATTTAAAAAAAAGGGAGGTTACTGCAATCACTAAAATTTTCGAATTCGAGACAACACCAGATCTTCACGTTTTGAGGTCTCAGGAACCTAAAAAAGTGGTTTTTAAAATGTGTCTGTGTGTATGTTCGTACGTACGTTCGTACGTTCGTACGTACGTTCGTACGTTCGTACGTACGTTCGTACGTTTGTAAACACGCCACAGCCAAAACTACTAGACCGATTTGGCTGAAATTTGGTACGTAGGCATCTCATAACCCAACTTAGATCTGAAAAGCTTTTGGAGCCAATCGTGCAACCGGAAATGCCATTTTGGCACATCAACTTTTAAATTTTAAATGCAAACCCCCATTTTTCACGTTACCATAGGAAAGGCCTTCAAATTCTGCTTCTAAAAATGTGTTCACTCTCAGTGCCTTTTTGGCCAAAAATTCAAAATTTTTACATTTTTGTCGGATTTTAAAATCGCTGTACAGCCCAAAGCCCTGAACCGATTTGGCTCAAATTTTGCACATGGGAATTGAATTGCACGTCGAAGAGCTGAACAAATTTTGGATTCAATCGGTCTACGGAAAGTGCCGTTTTGGCACACCAATTTCCAAAGCTAAAATTACTCACTCATTTAACCATCCAAAACAAATTTTTGATAGATTTATTGTCACCATCAGAAAGGTCTTCAAATTCTGGTTTTAAATAAGACAAACTTCGTTCGCATTTAGTGCTCTTTGGGTCAAAAAATCGAAATTTTGTAATAACGCTAAAAATACATTATAGGTAGCCCAAATTAGTGAATCGATTTGGCTAAAATTTGGTACATGGAGATTGGGTGACCCGTTGAAGACCTGAAAGGCTTTTGGAAGCAATTGGTCCACGGCAAGTGCCATTCAAGCATATCAACTTAAAATTTTAAATATAAGGCCTCCTTTTTTATGCCGCCAATAGAAAGACGATCAAATTCTGGTTCTAAAAATGTATTCACAGTTTCTGCCATTTCAGTGGAAAATAGAGAAAGAATTCTTTTTCAATAAAAGGGAGCGGGCTGACAGTGGATGACATAAAGTATCCAGTTATTGTCAAAAGGGTATTTGTCAGAAAATTAGTCACAGACGATAAGCATAAAAAAAAATTTGTTGAATTGCCTACTATCTACACAGAATACAAAGATCCACGCGATGGGGAGGTTCCAGCCGCTTCTCTGCTGCATTTTTTTTTTATTACAAATTCTTATTCCCCGTAAAAGAACAAACAACTCTCATCTAAACTATTTTTGGACCCGATGGATAGGTTTCTATAAAACAAATGAAGTTGACCTTCATCTTACCTTGAAAAGGTGACCCAAAATGGCGATGATGCCATCTATTTTCCCCATCGAAGTCATAAAACTTTTATACAAAACATTTTTTTCTAAAATGCTTCCTTTCCGATTGCCAGTCTGGCTCAAGATAAAACGACCACCCGGTATACAGGGTGTTTAATTTTTCGATGCTCACCATTGGGATCTCCTAAACGGTAAAAGATACGGGGTCGGTTAAATTACAGAAAAGTTGCGCTATTTGTTGGCCATTAAGAATCTGAAGAGAATTCCCCGATATTTTGATTCGTTCCCGAGTTATCACAAAAAATCTGAAAATTGCCTATTTAAAGAAAAATTAATATCTTTCTTAGGATTGATGAAACTTTGAACTTTTATATTTTTGACAGCTGTCAATTGAATAGCATCGACTGAAATTTTCTAGGCCCTCTAGATTATGAATAACGACAGTCAATTTTTGATTCTTTTATGGCCGCCATATTAAATTCTAACACCATCAAATGCACAAAAAAAATGGGTTTTCAAAAATGTACTCAACACGTACTCTTTTGACAGATGTCAGAATTTGAAAATTGGTAGGAATAATTTGCAAAATCAGCCTAAACTTAGAA
The DNA here is from genome assembly GCA_963924575.1 of Pycnomerus fuliginosus. NCBI lineage: Eukaryota > Metazoa > Arthropoda > Insecta > Coleoptera > Zopheridae > Pycnomerus > Pycnomerus fuliginosus. The sequence goes on from OZ004622.1 coordinate 21,063,363, forward strand.
GAAAAACAAGTGCAAAAAAGTACACTGGCTTCTTCAATCTCTTGTAACATATGAAAACAATTGAATTGAACAGTAATAAAATACGTCTTGCGGTCGTGTGACTCGGGCTTTCACATATTTTTTGAAAAGCATCCATGTTGGTTACACTTTTGAGAAGCTACTTTTTCTGTGTATCCGGCGGTGTTAAAATCCAATATGGCGCCCATAAGAAGAAGAAAAGTTGACTGTCTTTATTCAAAATCTAGAGGGCCTAGAAAATTTCTGTCAATGCCATTCAATTGACAGCTGTCAGAAGTTCCAATTTTCATTTAAATAACATCAACCGTTAGGAAGATATTAACGTTTCTTTAAATTGGCAATTTTCAGATTTTTTGTGATAACTCTGGAACGAATCAAAATATCGGGAAATTCTGTTCAGGTTCTTAATCGGCAAGAAATCGCGCAACTTTTCTCTAATTTAATCGACCCTGTATCTTTTACCGTTTAGGAGATCCCAATGGTGAGCATCAAAAAATTACCCATCCTGTATACCTAAAGCGAAAAAAGTGAACATTTTCCGGATCGAAAGAAATGAGTGTAATATTGGGCAACCTTACGCAAAGAATGAAAAATTCCAACGTTGCTTTACTGTGAATTTTGAGTTCAATATGAACACCTACAAAAATGGTTTGAAATATTACTTCTCGGGTAGCCTTTACTGAAAGACGAAAATTTAATTTTCTTTTAGTATAGTAGAACTATTAATTTAAAGTAGAGATCCATTCTCGAAGTGGCGTTAATCATGATGAAAATAGGTATTGCCACAAATGCCACAAAAATATATTAAAATTATTTACAAGAGGTGCAACATGTTTCGACTCTCAGTCATCATCAGGCAGTTGAAAACCCTTATTTTTATAAATTTACATTGGTAATGGACTCATTGGCTGGATGTCTGTCACAGCAGATTTTTACCCAATGAGATCTTTCTTATCTGTGCGTTTCGTTGGAAACCAACCTGCGCGTGCATTGTATTCTTATTCATGTTGACACATTAGACTCTGTATTGGCACCTTCTTTGTCCCACATACTGAAAACCTCCATAGGTTAGAAGGTTGGTGAAATTGTGGAGAATTTACATAATAATAATAAAAGGACCCTATACAATAAGGCGACCGCTTGGGCCCATCTCTACCAAATTTTACATTTTGGTAAGCGAGGGTTAGATGAATGTTTGGGGAAAAAATAAAAGTTTAGTATCTACTAGTTTTCGAAAAAAAAATTCGTGAAAATTGCCATTTTCTCGGCCCAAATGTATTTAGAGCCACATAAAAATGTGACCGCCGGGGAAAATTTCTATATACTAGTATTCAATCTTGTAAGAACATTTTATTATACCTCCACGCCAAAAATCAAAGTTTAGTGTCGTCCAGATCCTGATTTTCCATTTATTTCCTGGGTAACTATCGTATAGGGTCCTTTAGAAAAATTAAAGCTGTGAAATTTTTTTTTTGACACACCACATTTAAAAATGTGAGGTTAGTGCTGCAATGTTGTGATCCAAAAGGTCCAGTGGAACTGCTTGAAATAAGCCTGCTTGTGTGACAATAACGCGTGAAGTGAAACCATGCATGCATCTTTTTTGGACCTTCAGTTCGAAGTTTACACTTCACGTTGATGGGTGTCTCCAAAATATATCTACGTAGATAAATAGACGACTTATTGAGACATCTACTTTATATCTTTATCCCAATCTTTATATTTTGAAAATTTCATTGAATTGTAATTCTTGTACTTACTACGTTATGACAAAAACTGAACTTGTTAGAGTATGTAAAGTATCTTAGATGTACCTACCAAACTCCTAACTCCAAGCTAAGAGGCAAAATCTTAAACAGGACGGTAGAAAAACAGAATTTTAAATGTAATACCAGTATACCTATACGTTTATTTATTAGGGGTCTACTTCAGTTTGACTGAACATCAGTTCTCACTTCTCAGACAAGTTAAATTGCTCGAAATACGACTGATGGAATGGTAAATTGTTCGAAAGGTAAATTTTTTGAAGAAAAATACGTAGGTATAGTAGCGCTACATTTATAAGAAGGTGAACGAGGCTAGCAACGAGGCTAGACGATTAGCACCCCGCTGCTTAAGAAGAGTCGTTTAAGATGTTTGCACAGAGAACCTGGTAGGTTTAACACCTGCACAAGTGTACATTTATCCGCGTCAGGTCTTAAAATTGCCTGGTCCTCTGTGCAAATATCTTAAACGGCCCTTTTTAACCAGCGGGGTGCTAATCATCTAGCCTCGTTGCTAGCCTCGTTCGCCTTCTTATAAATGTAGCGCAACTATAATTTAATTGTTAAAATATAGCTCAATAATTAATTAGCGAAGAGTGGAAATTCTACAAAGGAGTACCTACCTAAATGATGCCAAAATTTTAGATTTCATTGAAGTTATTCTTGCCCTAATCATTATTGAGTCCCTAATAGAACCCCTTTAAATAGTTGGTGGTGCTCAATGTACATACTATCAAAGTAGAATATAATCTTAATAGAATACAGGCTGGTCCTTACTTCGTTGGTCATAATTGGGATCTCGGAAACCATAAGATTTAGGAAATCGGTTAAATTAAGAACTTAAGAATATGCAAAGAATTCCCTGAAACTTATCTTGATTCGTTCCTGACCAATCCCTTTGTGGCTTTTCTATGAAAGCGTAGAACCGCTATACAAAATTAAATTTTTTTAAAGTACTGCTACTTTAAACTCGCAATAATTTGATAAACTGTCAATTTCCAGTTTGAACCGAACATGTTACGTCATGTAGCTAAGTGACTGCCTGCTACTGCTGGTTCGTCACGCTGCTGTGCATTGTGCTGTAGCTGTGTGGGTAGTTCCTACAGCCACGTGCATGTTCAAGTGAGTTTAAACTCGCAATGAATTAATCTATTGCGAGTTTAAAGTCGCAATAAAATATTCATTGCGAGTTTAAATTCACAATGAAATATTTATTGCGAGTTCAAAGTCGCAATAAATTCGTCTATTGCGAGTTTAAAGTCGCAATGAATTAATCTATTGCGAGTTTAAAGTCGCAATAAAATATTTATTGCGTGTTTAAAGTCTCAGTACTTTAAAAAAAAATAATTTTGCGTGACGTTTCTACGCTTTCGTAAGTTGAATTAATTCATTGCGACTTTGAACTCGCAATAAATATTTCATTGCGATTTTGAACTCGCAATAAATATTTCATTGCGACTTTAAACTCGCAATAGATTAATTCATTGCGACTTTAAACTAGCAATGAATATTTCATTGCGACTTTGAACTCGCAATAAATATTTCATTGCAACTTTAAACTCGCAATAGATTAATTCATTGCGACTTTAAACTCGCAATAGATGAATTTATTGCGACTTTGAACTCGCAATAAATATTTCATTGCGACTTTAAACTCGCAATGAATATTTCATTGCGACTTTAAACTCGCAATAGATTAATTCATTGCGAGTTTAAACTCACTTGACCTTGCACGTGGCTGTAGGAACTACCCACACAGCAACAGCACAGCGCACAGCAGCGTGACGAACCAGCAGTAGCTAGGGATGTAAAAGTGTAATATTACAAAAATGTAATTACGTTTGTAACGTAATATTACCGTAATATTACAAAATCTAAATTACGTTACGTTACAAAAAATCTAACCTCACTATTTTTTGACGTTTCGGCGCTCGGTAACTTCTGTGACAGACATGTGTGAACGTGCTGGGCTTAGGTAATTATACAACTGAGATCTTATTGTTTGTGTATAATCTAAGTTGAAAATTGCCAGGTTGTCTTGAATCATCATGGGGAAACAGCAAGCCAGCGCAAGGAAGATTTTCATTAAGCAAAAGCCGGATAAAAACAAAAGAAAAAACATTTACAAGTGTCTGTACTGTAAATGGAGAACGGCAGAGAATGCCACTAGAATGTTTCTACATGCGAAATCTAAATGTACCAAGATACCTAACAATATAAGAAGAGCTATTATAAAATCTACTGGGCAAAACGTGAAAGCATCTTTAGATAATTCAAGCCAAACAATCTATTCAAGTTCTAGAGTTTTTGATGAGTCTCAAAATCAACCAGGCTCTTCCAGAATCTCCACCTCACCCACCAGAAAGTCAATTTCTGCACTATCTTCTGCCTCATCGACTGCTTTAACGTCAATTTCCGGAGTAGATTCTGCACCACATGAATCTACATCAATATTATCATTCTGTGATTCACTTTCTGATAAGGGTCAAGAAGTTTTAACTGAAAAACTTTGTAGGGCAATATATGCATCCGGAACTCCATTTTCTATGGTTGAAACCCCCTACTGGCAAGATTTCTTTCAAGCAATAAGACCTTCGTTTGTTTTACCTTCCAGATACAAATTGTCAGTGACCTATTTAGAAAAAGAATTCGGAAAAGTCCAAAGAAGCTGTAGAGATGTGCTTGCAGCTGCTGATTCGATTGGTTTAAGCTGTGACGGTTGGAGCAATATAAGAAGACAGAGCGTAATAAATTTTATTGCCACAACCCCTAAACCTATCTTGATTAAGTCTTTATTTTCAAATACAAATAAACATACTGCAAGCTACATAGCGGAACAAATATCCATCGTTATTGATGATTTGGGGGCAGATAAGGTTAGTGGACTAGTAACTGACAATGCTGCTAATATGAAGAGTGCCTGGAATTTATTGAAGGCTAAATACCCTAGAATTAATTTTTACGGGTGTTTGGCGCATGGATTAAATTTATTATTGGGGGATTTATTCAAATTGAATTTTTTCTCAAATACTTCAGAAGCTGTTCAAACCATAATTAAGACTATAAACGGTAGCCTCGTTATAAAAGCGATCTTTGAAGAAAAGCAGAAACAACTACAAGCCTTACCAGATAATAGTTCGTTCGAAACTCTTAAATTGGCAGTTCCTACGAGGTAGATCAGCGATCATAAGTTTAAAAAGCCTCATAAAAAACAAGAAACCTCTAAAACATTTTGCGGTAGACGACAGAGTGCGAGCAGATCTAATGAAAACAACCAATGGAAAACAAGTGTTGAAGCACATTTTAAAGGACATATTCTGGGATAAAATACAGTTTCTATACGATCTTTCAAAACCGATTTTGGATTGGATCAATACAGTTGAATCAGATAAACCGTTCTTGAGTAAAGCGTGCAAGATTTTTAAACAGTTACAGTTACATTTTGACAACATTTTCGAAAATTACGACACAGGAAGAGAAACTGAAATTCGCGACATTTTAAAAAAAAAGGGAAAAATTTTGCCTACACAACATACATTATGCAGCTAGTTTGTTGGATCCCAATGAGAGAGGTCAAGACCTAACGGCCGTGCAATATTCTGACACAGTACAGTTCATATATGAAATGAGTAGTTACTGCGACAATGTGAATGAAGAAGAAATAATTGCTGAAATGGCTCAGTTTCGCACTAAAACTGGCCGCTACTCAAGAGAGTACCTATGGATCGCTGCCCAGAAATTAGAGGCCTCGGTATGGTGGAGGGCTTATTGTGCTGATACAGAATTGTTCAAAATAGCGATAAGAATTTTACAATTGGCAGCAACATCGGCAGCCGTCGAACGCAGTTTCAGTATGTACCAGTATGTTCATAGCAAAGCAAGAAATAGGCTGGATATGGACAGAGCTAACAAGCTAGTTTTCATTAAACACAACCTAGGACTTGAACGCCAGGAAACAGGAACTAGTAATGAAATGATTGAAATGACAAATGAAGATGGTGCTACTATGAGCGAAAGCAATGAAACTGAAATACTGGTAGAAAATTCTGATGAAGAGATAACTGGGCAAGGAGAAGATGAAGGTAGTATGGAAATGTTAGGCGAAGAAACAGAAAACCTCTCAGAACACTTGTTACTCGACAATGATCAGTCTGAAGAATTAATAAAAATTATTTGTTGTGATGAAGAAGAAGAAGGTATGGCAAACAAAAGCGATAAAACTGACAGCAGTGATTGTGAGGATGACTAATCAAGAATGAAATTACAAAGTATTCGCTACTTTCGCGATTTACCAAAGAATTTATTGTTAATTTTTGCAGATTTTTCATACTTACTTAGGATTAGGATTTAGGAACATAGAATTATGAACCTATGTAGGTATACCTTTTTGTTTGAAGTTTTATATGTATACCTACCTAAAACGTTCCATAAGAATATACTTATTTTTTTACCGATTCTTTATTATGATGTACTTACAATATACCTCATAAACACTGTTAAATAATTTAGAGTGCTAAAGGGGGAAAGGAGAGTCCTTATCCGAAAATTACACATAAATTACAATTTTTCAAATGTTACATTGTAATATTACACTGTAACGTAACGAAAAATATATTACATGTAATTTTCCAACCCTAGCAGTAGCAAGCAGTCACTTAGCCACATGACGCAACATGTTCAGTTCAAAGTGGAAATTGACAGTTTATCAAATTATTGCGACTGCGAGTTTAAAGTCGCAATAAAATATTTATTGCGAGTTCAAAATCGCAATGAATTCATCTATTGCGTGTTTAAGGTCACAATGAAATATTTATTGCCAGTCTAAAGACGCAATGAAATATTCATTGCGAGTTTAAAGTCGCAATGAACTAATCTATTGCGAGTTTAAAGTCGCAATGAAATATTCATTGCGAGTTTAAAGTCGCAATGAATAACTCTATTGCGAGTTTAAAGTCGCAATGAAATATTCATTGCGAGTTTAAAGTCGCAATGAATTAATCTAATGCGATTTTAAAGTCGCAATGAAATATTTATTGCGTGTTTAAAGTTGCAGTACTTTAAAAAAAATTAATTTTGCGTGGCGGTTCTACGCTTTCGTAAAAAACTGTTAATCGACATGAAATATGAGATGGTCCTTTACAGTGTAGTACATCAGTAGGAAACAAACAAAAAAAAAACAAAAAATTGCCAAGTCTGTAGAACTAGCCCTCCATCGCCATCGAGTTGAGAAGACAAAGCTGCTGAGAAAGCAAAGGCAGTGAAAAATTGAAGTTAAGCAGAAATACCAAAAGTAGTGGAGAGCTTGAAAAGTTGGAAAGAGTGAGTATTTTAGTATTCCCAAGGGTATTCCCAAAGAGTTTATGAGTGGCATTACGGAAAAAAAGGAAATTCGGCAAATTTTGCTAAGGGGGTAGAAAATTTGCGAAGGGGGATGAAGAGTCAAGAGGGGTGAAGATTAACTGTGGATAAATAATAGAATATAACACGAAAATAAAGCCAATTTTGCAAACTATACTTTTGGGGAGGTTGAAATAATAATTATTCCTATTGATAAGGGGATTGACAAATTGTTAAAGGTAAACTGAATCCAAATGAGTTCAATCTATTACCGAAGAAAAACGAAATTACGCGAATTTTGCAAAATTTACGTTTAGGGGGTTGAAAAATTGTAAAGGGGGATGAAAACTCAAAGGAGTATAATTACAAAAAATAACAGGAAAATGCGTGTATAATCTTTTTTATGGATGATGTTTTCAAGTGTATTAAATCAAGTAAATTTATATTCGCAGATGACTTGAAAATTGCAAGATGTGTAGAAAATGAAAACTATTCTGATTGTTTAGACTTAACAATCTGACATTGAGAATTTGGAATACGAACGATTCGTCCCCGGGCATGTCCTTCCCCGGACATCGCGCCCCTTTTTGAATTTTTCTTAGCGAAAGAGCATATTATTGCTATCGAATTCGATAGCTGTTGCGTTGCCGGATCGAAAACCTTAAAGCCATTTTTTCAAGAAATGTCATTTTAATGGTGAAAAACATTTTTATTTGAATTTGTATGTGCTGTATTTTTTATTTGCCGCATTCCATCCTCGTCCGCGTGGTTCGGACAGCGATGCGTATCTATAACTTTGTGCGAAACTATGAATGCTGAGGAATAAATAGATTTATGAAGCATCAAAAAAATTAATTATGTCCATTAATTTCAATTTAGAAGACACATTTAGACATAATTTCAAAATTACCAGTGACTTATTTGTCCGTTTGTAATTAATTCATATTTTTATCTTCTCATTAAAAAAGACTGATGGCCGAACGTTAATTACAATCCGATATAAGCACCGTCAAAAGGCGTGTGTCAAATCTAATGACTTCAGCGTCACCCAACCAACCGCTTCGTCCTCATAGCGCCCAGAGATACAATCGAGAAATATGAGAAATTACCCTTGTCTCTGCGTGAATTCAAATTACTATTAAGTTGACTGTAGTAATCGTATAGTCGTCATAAATACTTGGAAATATCACTTTACACTTTATTATGGGTTTTATGATCGTTATTAATATTATGATTACAGTTTATTAAAATTGCCGTTGATGTATTTCAGTCAACTCCCGGTCTTGCGTGTTCAAATGGTAATTTTATTGAAACGGCGATGGGTGAGAACATGATCTGATCTAATCTCAAAATGAATTAAACGCACCTTTTTACTTTTTTAACTTTTTTATTCATTCAAAGTTATAGCGACTTACAGTATAGTTAAATTTTGTATAATCGAAAGTATGGTAGTTAGTGTAAGCTTCTGATAGATCAATCAAAGCGTGGTACATCTGATCCGAATCAGCTTCTCTTCTAATTCTTCTCGGTTTTTTTCTGTAAGGTTGTTGAAGTCTTGTGGGTCTTCTTGTGGTAGGTCTTCTCCTTCTCCTTACTGGTTTTATATAAGCTGCCATTGGTGCCACGGTAGTCATCATATTACTCATATCAGTTCCTTTAATAGCGTGCACTAAGAGACACAACAAATATCCACCGAAAGCCAAAAACGCAAGAGTAGTAACTGAAATTTGAAAAATACTTTGAATGCCTTTTTTACCACTTTTCTTCGAGTATTCTTCTTCATAAACATGATGGTAATGACCACCACGTTCATTCGATGGTTTTCTTCGTAGTGCCAAAGCTTCTGGTTGAGGGTTTAAATCGATTTCCGGGATCTCTTCGAAGGAACTTTGAACCTGCAGTAGCTTCTCCAAAGGCAATTCACTTAGAGTCTTTACGTCAACTAAAGAAGTAATGTCCTGACACGTTATTGAACTTATGAAAAAGATGAGCGACAGTTCACTAAGAAACATTTTTGCGACTAACCGAACGTTGACTCTGCTTAACGTGATTTAGAAGGAGGAAGCAATTATTCTCATGACAGCCCAAGCGAACCTCAAACACCGTTTAACCCTCAAGCGGGAAAGATGCGTCTGTTTATAATTGTGTGCTTGGTTGCCTTGGCTGGAGGATTTGAAGAGCGGACTGTTTTTGGTAAATTAAAGTCCGGGTTCCAGTTGGCTGGAAATCTGCTGGGAATCGATCGCGCTCGTGGGGTGGCGCAACTGGTTAGTGAGGCTTTTGGGAAGGTGCACAGGAAGGGGGATGGCGGTGAGGGGGCGAGCAATATATTTTCCGGATTTTTGAGGATTTTGGGGTTCGATTCAAAGAAAATTGGAGCCATTGCTGTCAATGCTATAATTTTTGTGGCTCAGCTGGTAAGTCAAGTTTGGTTTGTCTTTTAGTGCCGAAACATAATTATGGCAATACCCCACTTGTGATACATCGTTTGAAAGCTAATTTCGCTGCGAATTCAATTTTGTAAATATTTTTAACTTTCTGTGAACTCCAGCGCGCTCCAGGGTCGAATTTTGAACTACGTTAGCTGGCCTTTTGTGATACATCATTTGAAAAAGTTTGAAATTCTCTGTAAACTGATGCAAGAATTTATGAAATCCATTCACTCGTTCAAAAGTTACATTGAAAAACAGCTGGTTCTGGGTCTAGAAATCCTTCAAGTTTAGGCTGTAACTTTTGAACGAATGGATGGATTTAAAAAATTCTTGCATCAGTTTACAGAAAATTTCAAACCCTTTCAAATGATCAGGGCCTTAACGTAGTTGTTCAAAATTCGTCCGGAGAGGGCGCTGGAGTTCAACGAAAGTCAAATTTTTTAGATAATTGAATTCGCAACGAAATTATCTTTCAAATGACGTATCACAAGTGGGGTATTGCCATTTAAAATGATGGGGGATAGGGGGTGCGTTGTAAAATGTCGCCAAGCACGCATTTAAGTGTCCTCCTCCAAACAAAAATCGACCTGTTTCAGCGTTCTTCCCTTAAATCACTGTTCCAGGAGTTATTCAGGGTGTTTCGTTCTAAATGGTACACCCTGTGTAGTGCGGAAATCGGATTTTTGACTCGCGATAAACATAGTTACTGTTTTTCATAATTTTTGTGCAAAATAGCCGTAATAAGGACTTTAACAATATCTTTAAAAAGCCAGCGAAAAATGCATATCAATGCGATGTGTATCCCTGTAGATGTTTATTCACCCTGAATTATTCAAATATTAAGATGAGGCTTGGTGGCTTTGGGTGCAGATTTAATTTTCTAATTTAATTATTATCCTCCACTTGTAACAGTGGCCCAAATGTAAAATTTATTTAATGTCAATTTTTTGTGTTCAGGGGTTGAAGGGGATGGGTTTTGGGGGTGAAATTTTTTGCATGCGCTCAGTTAGTATCCTCCAGTAACAAGGAGTCTAAGAGTTACATTTTCTCCTAGTCAATTATTTATGTTTGAGCGTTGAAGGGTGTGAGTTTCGGGGGTGCAATTTTTTTCCGTTCAATTAGTGTTCTACCGTAATAGGTGCTCCAAAGGCTAAATTTCCCTTATGCCAATTTTTCGTAGTTGGAAGTTGAGGGGGGTGGTTTTCGGGGGTGCAATTTTTTGCGTTCAGTTAGTTTGTTTCTGTTGTAGATAGTTCAAGGGTTAAATTTCCTCCAAGGCAACTATTTGTGTTCGGAGGTCGAAGGCTGTGGGTTTTGGGGTTTGGGGTTGCAATTTTTTGGGTTCAAATCCTGCGATAATAAGTGGTCCAAGGGATAAATTCCGGCCAAGTAATTTTTTGTATTCCGGATTTGAAGGGGCGCAATTTTTTGTAGATCTTTCATTGCCGACAATTCCTCCATCCATACTTTTAGTCTATCTTCGAGCGTAGCGGCATCGTTCGCCATCAAACGTCGAAAATATCAATTTCTTTAAGTTTTTCACCCGTAACTCCGACTCCTATGGTCCGATATGACCTAAAAACTATTTCAGCTCGATATCTGTTTTCGTTCTCAAGTTATGCAGCGGACGGGGTAGACGACGACCGCCGGCCGAGCGATTTCACTAACACTACAGTGCCTATGCTTCGACACTAAAATAAATGGCTTAACTTTACTTTAGCGGAAACCTTGTATGTACTGAAACTGCACATGTCCTCGTTCAGAATGATGAGCTGAGTACAACGGTACTCTTGCGGAAACGCAGCGTTGCCAAGTTACAGGTTTCCGCTAAACCAAAGTCCGTACGGGTGGGGTTAACTTTGCTTTAACGGAAACCTTGTCAGCACTAAAACTGGCGCATATTCCCGTTCAGAATGATGAGCTGAGTACAACGGTACCCGTTTTTTCTTGCGCAAACGCAACGTTGCCAAGTCACAGGTTTCCGATAAAGTAAAGTCTATAGGGATTTTACTTTAGCGGAAACTTTATATGTTCTGGTTGTGAATGACGAGCTGATTCAACGGCACGTCATTTTTCTTGCGCAAGCGCACTGTGGCCAAGTTTCCCCTAATTTTATGAAGTTCTGATACACCTACTATAGCGAAAACCAACGAAAATACGTGCGATCCTCTTCCCGACCCTATGACACAGATCAATGAGTAGTATTTGGCATCGCTCAGCTTAATATCGATATTGTAAAAATTTAATTTAGGTATTTTAGCTGACAAGGATGGCTTTCCATATGGTTTCACTAAACGCATCCATTTTTATATGGATCTGTGTTTTAGGGTCGGGAAGAGGATTTGAGGCTCCATATAAAAATGAATACGTTTAGTGAAACCGTATGGAAACCCATCTACTTGTCAGCTAAAATACCTAAATTAAATTTTTACAATATCGATATTAAGCTGAGTACTCATTGATCTGTGTTATAGGGTCGGGAAAAGGATCTGCACGTATTTTTGTGTCGTCTCGTTCTCAGATATACTGCATGGTTTTCGCTAAAGTACGTACGTAAGAACTTCATAAAATTAGGGGAAACTTGGCAACAGTGCGTTTGCCCAAGAAAAATGACGTGCCGTAGAAATCAGCTCGTCATTCTCAACCAGAATATGTAAAGTTTTAACGTGTACGTGGTTTCCGTTATAGTAAAGCCCCTATAGACTTTAGTTTAGCGGAAACCTGTAACTTGGCAACGGTGCGTTTGCGCAAGAAAAATCGGGTACCGTTGTACTCAGCTTATCATTCTGAACGGGAATATGTGCAGTTTGAGTTCATACAAGGTTTCCGCTAAAGTAAAGTTGACCCAAATAAATTTTTGCAATCTGATACGGTTACTAAATAATACCGGGTGGCGCATTTAAGACGATCCAGTCTTAAAAAAGGTTGATCTAAATTTGAAAACAAAATTGGGGTAAAATTAAAATACTGGGTGGCCCTGAAAAAATTCATCTGGCTCGCGAAATTCTAGTAGATTAGACTGGGGGAATGATGGCCACTGGGGTAATATCGGACACCTAATCCTGAATAATTGCGCCATTTTTAAACCCTTTTAAACAGTCGCACCATCTAGCGACAGTATCAAGGAGTGCCCTTTATGTAAATGCAGCCCTCTACCGGCAGTTTCTTGATGACAGTTGGCGAGTTTCAAAACCTTTACTTTCTTCTTACAATTAAATGTAACCACTTTTGTACAATCTACGTACATTTTTTGCTCATTCGATGATAGTGACTAAAATTAACATAATCTTACGTTGGTGTTGCATAAATTTTTTTTAACACAAATGTTGTATTTGGGGTAACGCCGGATAGTTGAAATGGGCGAATACCGGCCTAAACAGTAAACACACAGCGTATACGACGGAATCGAGTCCTGTGATGCAGATGAAGAATTTGGGCTTAAAGAGTGAGAAAATAAACCCAACGACGATATTTAAATAATCTGTGGAGAATATTTTAAAAATAACGAAGCTGTCGATCAGATGCCGTTCCTTCAGCACCCAAACCCCGTACAGATTTTAGTGCTAAAGCTTTAATTTAAATTTTTGGCCATAGAAGTTGTGGTTACATCATACACACACACAAAATACACATGACCGCCATTACCTCAACAGCTAGGGTAATACCGGTCGTGTAAGCCTTTTTTTTTTTTTTTCTTCGTTCGTTTATGTTTTTTGATTTCTAATGTGTGGTCATTCGGTTAAGAACATTCTGGGCTTCATTTTGATACCTCAATTCCTCACTACTTTTATGAAAGCGAACCGTTTTTGCACAGCATCAACGAATCCTTAACGGGCTGCCATTCCCCCAGTCTACCCTATTTAATTAGATTAACATTCTTTACTATAAATATTTTTATAACCGCTGTACAATTCGGTTCGGTTTATCGGTCTTTATAAAATACACATGTTATTTCATCTCGTTGACGAGATATTTGAGTTCGAAGTTTTTCGTGCCGGCTCAGGGTACACCCCGCTTTTTTCCGTTATTTTTTGGACTAGAATTTTGAAATTTGGGACATCGAATGTACTTATCAAAGCCATCTTTCTGACATAATAACTAAATTTTTTCCATTTTTTGGAATTACACAATTACCTGTATCCAATGATAAGTAACATTTCAAGCGTCAAAAAAATGTTGAGGCCATTTTAAAATTTCAATCTAGAAGGTTCTGACCCCTCACATGTTATCTGATGCACGATAGTAAGTCAGGAAAAATTGAAATCACGTGAAAAACTTTAAAATTTTTGACTTACGAAGAGGTAAATTTTGCCACAACGATTTTTCGTTCAAAACTTGATTTGAAACTTAATTCGTTTAAATGGTACAGTATGCGTCAGATATGTTGTTCGATAGTTTGTTACGCAACTGAAAACCTTGCCGAACAGACTCGGTCATGACGCCTAAAAACCATACATGTTCCTTAAAATTTTCAGTTGCGTAACGATGGAGCAAAACATCTGACGCATACTGTACCATAATGGTAGTGATCAGTGATCACGGTATGTAGTGATGCACCTGTTGAAAATCAACTTAATAGGGCAGATTTTAAAAGAAACATTTGTGGAGACACCCAAATGTTTTTTTTTGTTTTTCATAGCTATATACCTTATACCTTTGCGCTTTAACTTCTGCGCTCCGCGGAGCAGTTACTGGAATCGATCAAATCTTTTCGTTTTAGGATACTGGGAACCCAAAAAAAGTGGTTTTTGAAAAAATGTCTGTGTGTCTGTAAACACGCTACAGCCCAAACTACTGGACAGATCTGGCTGAAATTGGGAACATAGACATCTTACGGGTTTCGGAAGAGGTGAAAAGGCTTTGGGCTAAATCGACCCACAGGATGTGCCATTTTGGCACATCAAGTTTAAAAACTTAAGTGCAAATCCCTATTTTTCGTGTCCTAATATGAAAGCTCTTCCAATTCAGCTTCAAAAATGTATTCACACTTGGTGCCCTTTTGGCAAAAAATCGGTGTATAGCTGTATATTTTTAACACCCGATTTGATAGCTGTTTTTTTTTCAAGCCGAAAACCTTGTGCCATTTTTTCGAAAAATGCAATTTTAGTGGCAAAAGGGCCCTTTTTTGGATTTTTCTTAGTAAAATGCATTTTCTTACTATTTCATTTGATAGCTGTTGCACTGGCGGATCAACAACCTTAGTGTCATTTTTTCAAAAATTTACATTTTAGCGGCAAAAGTTTCCGGTTTTGAACTTTTCTTAGGAAAAGGGCATATTATTAGGTATTATTGAATTCGATAGCTGATGCATTGCCGGATCGGAAACCTTAATACTATTTTTTCGAAAAATGTCATTTTAGGGGTGAAAAACATTTGTATTTAAGATTTTAGTAAATTGCGCCGGGCGCAATGCGATCGACAACCGCCCGCACGCAGATTGCGCGTACCTCCACCATAGTGATTCCGCTTGCGAAAACCTTCACTCGAATTTCGAACTTTGTAGTGATTATGGGGAGGCTAAAATTAATTGTTTTCAAAAATAATTTTGTAAAGTTACGACTGGGGGGCAAACCGCTGAAGATGTCAGGTGTACAATTTAGTGGGAAGTCCGGGGATTTCTGGAGGGGAAGTCTGAGGATTTCACGGGGATGTCCGGGGATTTCAGAGGATGTCTGGTGTACAAAATACGGTTAGCGGTTTACCCGCCAGTTATGACTTAACAATTTGAATTAGCTATATCCCTACCACTATCCTGCCTTTAACTGAAGCATAAAAAAATTCTTCAAAATGTTTGAAAACAATCATCGATTTCCTACTTTTACCTTCAAAAGCCCTACTTTCTCATTAGATATCGATCATAAATATGATTCGGCACTAGCGCTAGGTGCATATTATGATAGTAATCTGACCACGCTGTTTTTTTATTGAAAAAATAATCTTTTTAGATCAGTTCATCATTGACTCGGCCAGCGATCTCTCAAGTCTACCACACCCGAAAAGACGACTCGCCTTTCAATTGGCTAATGAACAACACTGAAGTTAGTCACATACTCCAGCACGTCAAGGATAAAGAACTACCCAATAGCCTAATTCAACATATGAAGGAAAGATCTTTGGACGAGGAATCCGACTGCGTACAGTTGCTGATCTGCAAAAGTGCCCCACTGATTTGGGGAATGCAAAAAGCTTTGGATAAAAACACCAGCATCAGTGGTTTTAAGTCACTTTACGCTTACTTACCAACAATTGAAGCCTTTTCCGATCATGGAGAACTGTGTGAAAAAGAACATAGATTTTGTTTCGTAGATACATAATTTTAATAATTATCTTTATTTTTTCTGGTTTTGGATAATAAATTAAGAACGTAATAAAACTTAACCAAACGCCAATTCTAGGTCGTGGCATAGCGTGTGCCTTGAATGCGATCTGGCGCTTCTAAGATCACAAAGCGTTTGTAATTTGCATTTTTGGTCACAGTCTGGTCTTAGTGGGCCGTCCCTGTAGTAAAACCTGAAAGACCAAATTTAATACATAGTACTTATATAGTTTTTACCCAATTAGGTAAAATGTTGTACGGAATACGTTATGAAAAGCCTAAATTGTTTGACTCGCATATTGTTGCAAAACTCGCTATCGCTCGTTTTGGCAAATATTGCGCCTCGTCGAGCAACATAGAGTTTTTCATAACTAATTACGTAAATAACTATTTCACTTTTTGTAGGAAGTAAAAATTAATTTAAGGCTTACTTATAGAATTTGTCAAAGAGTTCAGGATCCTCCACTAATCGATCTATTAGCTTTGACCATTCTTTTGGCCGTAAAGATTCCATTTGAAAGGCTTCCCTGGCCGAGTACAGTTTGCACCATTGGGGTTCTTCGTCATTTTTATTGGCTTCCTCGAGGTTAAAGGTCCAGGTTTCATGATCAAGCACTTCCTACAAATTTCAAGATTTTAATTTAACTAATTCTTAGTTAATTTAGTACTTACTCTAGTCGTGTTTTGATGATCACCATCTATGTAGTATATGCGGTAGGCCGGATTGTGGTTTTCGTAAGTGGTAACTGATGGGCCCAAATAAGCAACACCAATTGGCTCACCTGCGAATTTCTTTCTATTTTCAAGTTTCAAATTTTGACTTACTGTTTTCTTGGACGTCGTAGAATACTTGGAACTCGTCTGCATGGCTGTGCCCATAGAACTGGGCTAAAATGGTATCACTGTATCGCTCTACGATCATGTTGAAATTCCTAGACCAGACTTTCATGCAGTCGAAACTACCTGGCGGAATGTGTCCTGCAAAGATTTTTTTTTTAAATTTTATTTGCTATTTTGGAAAATCCAGTTGTCGCACCTATTAAATGGACTTTCTCCCCTCGATCCTCAGCCTCCTGCAATTCGTAAGTCAACCATTCCAGTTCTTTTGCTGGATCCGTACTATTAACCAAAAGCCACCTGAAATAATCTCTCTAAATTACATCGCTAGTTTAAAAAAAAAAACTACCAGCTGAGTGTGTGGCAATAATTAGTATTTAAAGAAATTATTCTAAATCCTGGACGCACAAGAACAGAGTAAAAGCCTCCGTGTAGTAAGGTATTGCCACTGCTGGCGGGCAACCACCGCCTCCAATGATCCATCGTTCTTGTGTACAACCAGGCGATCGAATGGTCAGTTTCTTGCATCCACGGTGGAGCAAAACTGTAAAATGTTTTAACTTTTTTATTCACGATAAAATTAATCTTATAAAACTAATTTTTAATATCAAAACAAATCAAATAAGTTTATTGTTCTACCGATATAAATATCATGAACAAGGGTGAGAGTTAATGAAAAAGCAACTTTTTACATATAAGTAAGAGTAAGGAATCAAAATCATACAAGTAATAGAACAAAGAAATAAAAAAAAGAGAATTTGAAGAGACACAAAACGCAGATGAATGTGTGTCAAGTAAGTCGGGAGTAAAGTTCGTTAATGTCCTCGCTTGCCTCGCTCGCTCGTGCATAAATTTTAGCTTCGGGATTAAAATTATACTTTACTCCCTTGATGCATACATGGATAACTAAAAAAACTTCAAAAATCTTATTATCGAGACTTCGGTAGGAAGTAACGGATTCAAACTATTCCTAGGAAGTAAAGTGAGTCGACCTTTACAAAATCTTATAGGAAAATGTTTCGAAATAGTTACAAAATCTAACAGACTGATGTTCTTTTAGAAATTACTTACATTAAACGGAGCATTCGATTAAAGAGAATTTGAAGGGACAGAAAACGCAGATGAATGGGCGTAAAGTAAGTCGGGAATAAAGTTCGTTAATGTCCTCGCTTGCTTCGCTCGCTCGTGCATAAATTTTAGCTTCGGGATTAAACTTATACTTTACTCCCTTTTGATGCATACATGGGTAACTAAAAAAATTACAAAAATCTTACTATCGAGACTCCGGCAGGAAGTAACGGATTCAAACTTTTCCTGGGAAGTAAAGTGAGTCGACCTTTACAAAATCTTATAGGAAAATGGTTCGAAATGGTCACAAAATCTAACAGACTGATGTTCTTTTAGAAATTACTTGCATTAAATGGAGCATTCGATTTAAGAGAATTTGAAGGGACAGAAAACGCAGATGAATGGGCGTAAAGTAAGTCGGGAATAAAGTTCGTTAATGTCCTCGCTTGCTTCGCTCGCTCGTGCATAAATTTTAGCTTCGGGATTAAACTTATACTTTACTCCCTTTTGATGCATACATGGGTAACTAAAAAAACTACAAGTATCTTACTATCGAGACTTCGACAGCAAGTAACGGATTCAAACTTTTACTAGGAAGTAAAGTGAGTCGACCTTTACAAAATCTTATAGGAAAATGTTTCGAAATAGTTACAAAATCTAACAGACTGATGTTCTTTTAGAAATTACTTACATTAAACGGAGCATTCGATTAAAGAGAATTTGAAGGGACAGAAAACGCAGATGAATGGGCGTAAAGTAAGTCGGGAATAAAGTTCGTTAATGTCCTCGCTTGCTTCGCTCGCTCGTGCATAAATTTTAGCTTCGGGATTAAACTTATACTTTACTCCCTTTTGATGCATACATGGGTAACTAAAAAAACTACAAGTATCTTACTATCGAGACTTCGGCAGGAAGTAACGGATTCAAACTTTTACTAGGAAGTAAAGTGAGTCGACCTTTACAAAATCTTATAGGAAAATGTTTCGAAATAGTTACAAAATCTAACAGACTGATGTTCTTTTAGAAATTACTTACATTAAACGGAGCATTCGATTAAAGAGAATTTGAAGGGACAGAAAACGCAGATGAATGGGCGTAAAGTAAGTCGGGAATAAAGTTCGTTAATGTCCTCGCTTGCTTCGCTCGCTCGTGCATAAATTTTAGCTTCGGGATTAAACTTATACTTTACTCCCTTTTGATGCATACATGGGTAACTAAAAAAACTACAAGTATCTTACTATCGAGACTTCGGCAGGAAGTAACGGATTCAAACTTTTACTAGGAAGTAAAGTGAGTCGACCTTTACAAAATCTTATAGGAAAATGTTTCGAAATAGTTACAAAATCTAACAGACTGATGTTCTTTTAGAAATTACTTACATTAAACGGAGCATTCGATTAAAGAGAATTTGAAGGGACAGAAAACGCAGATGAATGGGCGTAAAGTAAGTCGGGAATAAAGTTCGTTAATGTCCTCGCTTGCTTCGCTCGCTCGTGCATAAATTTTAGCTTCGGGATTAAACTTATACTTTACTCCCTTTTGATGCATACATGGGTAACTAAAAAAACTACAAGTATCTTACTATCGAGACTTCGGCAGGAAGTAACGGATTCAAACTTTTACTAGGAAGTAAAGTGAGTCGACCTTTACAAAATCTTATAGGAAAATGGTTCGAAATGGTCACAAAATCTAACAGACTGATGTTCTTTTAGAAATTACTTGCATTAAATGGAGCATTCGATTTAAGAGAATTTGAAGAGGCACAAAACGCAGATGAATGGGTGTAAAGTAAGTCGGGAGTAAAGTTCGTTAATGTCCTCGCTTGCTCCGCTCGCTCGTGCATAAATTTTAGCTTCGGGATTAAACTTATACTTTACTCCCTTTTGATGCATACATGGGTAACTAAAAAAACTACAAGTATCTTACTATCGAGACTTCGGCAGGAAGTAACGGATTCAAACTTTTACTAGGAAGTAAAGTGAGTCGACCTTTACAAAATCTTATAGGAAAATGTTTCGAAATAGTTACAAAATCTAACAGACTGATGTTCTTTTAGAAATTACTTACATTAAACGGAGCATTCGATTAAAGAGAATTTGAAGGGACAGAAAACGCAGATGAATGGGCGTAAAGTAAGTCGGGAATAAAGTTCGTTAATGTCCTCGCTTGCTTCGCTCGCTCGTGCATAAATTTTAGCTTCGGGATTAAACTTATACTTTACTCCCTTTTGATGCATACATGGGTAACTAAAAAAATTACAAAAATCTTACTATCGAGACTCCGGCAGGAAGTAACGGATTCAAACTTTTCCTGGGAAGTAAAGTGAGTCGACCTTTACAAAATCTTATAGGAAAATGGTTCGAAATGGTCACAAAATCTAACAGACTGATGTTCTTTTAGAAATTACTTGCATTAAATGGAGCATTCGATTTAAGAGAATTTGAAGGGACAGAAAACGCAGATGAATGGGCGTAAAGTAAGTCGGGAATAAAGTTCGTTAATGTCCTCGCTTGCTTCGCTCGCTCGTGCATAAATTTTAGCTTCGGGATTAAACTTATACTTTACTCCCTTTTGATGCATACATGGGTAACTAAAAAAACTACAAGTATCTTACTATCGAGACTTCGACAGCAAGTAACGGATTCAAACTTTTACTAGGAAGTAAAGTGAGTCGACCTTTACAAAATCTTATAGGAAAATGTTTCGAAATAGTTACAAAATCTAACAGACTGATGTTCTTTTAGAAATTACTTACATTAAACGGAGCATTCGATTAAAGAGAATTTGAAGGGACAGAAAACGCAGATGAATGGGCGTAAAGTAAGTCGGGAATAAAGTTCGTTAATGTCCTCGCTTGCTTCGCTCGCTCGTGCATAAATTTTAGCTTCGGGATTAAACTTATACTTTACTCCCTTTTGATGCATACATGGGTAACTAAAAAAACTACAAGTATCTTACTATCGAGACTTCGGCAGGAAGTAACGGATTCAAACTTTTACTAGGAAGTAAAGTGAGTCGACCTTTACAAAATCTTATAGGAAAATGGTTCGAAATGGTCACAAAATCTAACAGACTGATGTTCTTTTAGAAATTACTTGCATTAAATGGAGCATTCGATTTAAGAGAATTTGAAGAGGCACAAAACGCAGATGAATGGGTGTAAAGTAAGTCGGGAGTAAAGTTCGTTAATGTCCTCGCTTGCTCCGCTCGCTCGTGCATAAATTTTAGCTTCGGGATTAAACTTATACTTTACTCCCTTTTGATGCATACATGGGTAACTAAAAAAACTACAAGTATCTTACTATCGAGACTTCGGCAGGAAGTAACGGATTCAAACTTTTACTAGGAAGTAAAGTGAGTCGACCTTTACAAAATCTTATAGGAAAATGTTTCGAAATAGTTACAAAATCTAACAGACTGATGTTCTTTTAGAAATTACTTACATTAAACGGAGCATTCGATTAAAGAGAATTTGAAGGGACAGAAAACGCAGATGAATGGGCGTAAAGTAAGTCGGGAATAAAGTTCGTTAATGTCCTCGCTTGCTTCGCTCGCTCGTGCATAAATTTTAGCTTCGGGATTAAACTTATACTTTACTCCCTTTTGATGCATACATGGGTAACTAAAAAAACTACAAGTATCTTACTATCGAGACTTCGACAGCAAGTAACGGATTCAAACTTTTACTAGGAAGTAAAGTGAGTCGACCTTTACAAAATCTTATAGGAAAATGTTTCGAAATAGTTACAAAATCTAACAGACTGATGTTCTTTTAGAAATTACTTACATTAAACGGAGCATTCGATTAAAGAGAATTTGAAGGGACAGAAAACGCAGATGAATGGGCGTAAAGTAAGTCGGGAATAAAGTTCGTTAATGTCCTCGCTTGCTTCGCTCGCTCGTGCATAAATTTTAGCTTCAGGATTAAAATTATACTTTACTCCCTTGATGCATACATGGGTAACTAAAAAAATTACAAAAATCTTACTATCGAGACTCCGGCAGGAAGTAACGGATTCAAACTTTTCCTGGGAAGTAAAGTGAGTCGACCTTTACAAAATCTTATAGGAAAATGGTTCGAAATGGTCACAAAATCTAACAGACTGATGTTCTTTTAGAAATTACTTGCATTAAATGGAGCATTCGATTTAAGAGAATTTGAAGAGGCACAAAACGCAGATGAATGGGTGTATAAAGTAAGTCGGGAGTAAAGTTCGTTAATGTCCTCGCTTGCTTCGCTCGCTCGTGCATAAATTTTAGCTTCGGGATTAAACTTATACTTTACTCCCTTTTGATGCATACATGGGTAACTAAAAAAACTACAAGTATCTTACTATCGAGACTTCGGCAGGAAGTAACGGATTCAAACTTTTACTAGGAAGTAAAGTGAGTCGACCTTTACAAAATCTTATAGGAAAATGGTTCGAAATGGTCACAAAATCTAACAGACTGATGTTCTTTTAGAAATTACTTGCATTAAATGGAGCATTCGATTTAAGAGAATTTGAAGAGGCACAAAACGCAGATGAATGGGTGTAAAGTAAGTCGGGAGTAAAGTTCGTTAATGTCCTCGCTTGCTCCGCTCGCTCGTGCATAAATTTTAGCTTCGGGATTAAAATTATACTTTACTCCCTTGATAACTAAAAAAACTACAAAAATCTTACTTTCCAGCAGGAATGGACTCATGATTGCCCAGCGCTGGGAATATGGGAGTTCTAGGAAAGTACTCCGTCATCTGCTCAACCGTGTCCTGAATTATCGCCAAATTGCTTTCCTTAGTTTGATTCCAAATATCATGCGGAGGCAAATCACCAGTCCAAATAATATAATCTATGTCCTACAATAATTGTAAAATAAAAAAAAATACGGGAAAGATTTTTCCCACCTGATGTTGTTCGGCAATGTGCTTCAACATATTCTCCAGCAGCAACCTTGGCGAATCGCATTTTTGATAACTTCCCCATCTAAAGGAATAGATATAAATTATTTAAAAAAAAATTATTTGTAAGCAGGTATTACTGACTTCCCAGCTAAAACTATGTCTTCTTGCAAAGGAGGAGTGCTGAAACTGCGACAGCAGAGAGGCTCCTCGCAGTTTGCAGGACTTCCGACGACGTAATCTGGGTCATAGTGCGTATCCGATATGTGCAATACTTTGAAAGTTGGCAACCCTGGCTGAAACAAATTAATATAAGGCACTTTACAAAAAACTGGCCTCCCTGAATTTTAAAATGGTAGAAATCGTAAATGTACTCCTGACTGACGCTTAAGAAAATCATGAGATTTCCAATGATACCACTTTCGATCCTATAGCTCCTGCTTAACATTATTTTTGAAATAAAAGCTCGAGTCTATCGCCTATCCCTTTATAAGGCCTGATTGTAAGGCCACATATTTGTGTGTAAGTTGTTAAACTCAATTCTTTAAGCAGTTTGAAAAATCCACCCTTCCACCTTACAAGGATTTTAATTTTCCTAAAATTGTATCCTCTCAAAGATTCTTTATTATTCTACCTAAAGCGGTGTGTGTATGCAATTTATATTGCTTCCATTTTTATGTAAGTATTCCATACCTTTTTTCCAATATTTTCGCATATTTTCTTTTTTTTTCAAGCACAGTTACAAGTTTTTAATAAGTTAATTACATTTACTCTCAGCAGCGAACTTAAATTTTAAAAAATGGCAATCTCGGAGACGGTAGAAACTTGCACGAAATGATAATGAAAAATTTGAAAATTCACTCGGACCGGTCGAATTTTATTTCGACGAAGACACTTAAATGCACGCTGTGGTCAAATTGTAAATTACATTAAGGCCCTTTTAAATGGCCTGAAATCGTCTGTAAACTAATACAAAAATTTTTGAATTCCATCAACTCCTTCAAAAGCTACAGTAAAAACAATGCTTACATCCAAATTCATGCTCTTCAGTGTAACTTTTCAGGGAGTTGATGGATATCAAAAATTCTTACATCAGCTTAGAGAGGATTTCAGACCCATTAAAATGGTGCATCACAAAGGGCCTTCATGTAATTTACGATTTGACCATAGAGGGCATTGAAATTTGAAAATGAACGGAAAACGAAAATTTTTACAAAATTTAATTCACAATGATATTAGCTTTGAAAACATTTGAAATTTTGAAGTTGGGGTTGGTGGGCATTAGGGGTGCGTTGTGAAATTTTACCGAGCACGAATTTACGTGCTAGTTTTGCAAAATTATGGGAGTCAAACAATTTAGGGCTTTCATAACGTATTACGTACAACATTTTACCTAATTACGTAAAATCCAATTTTTCAAAACGCAATTAGGTAAACATTTTTTATAAGCACCTCCTAGCGCCCTCTATGAGTAAATTTAAAATTACATTAAAGCTCTATGTGACACTGACACATCATTTTGAAGGGAATGAAGTCCTTTGAAAGCTGACGCAAGAATTTTTGAAATCTATCCACAACTTCAAAAGTTACAGCCGGGTTTTCAGTGGGCCACCCTGTATAAATTTGTCACGAGATTGTTATTTTGTATTAATCGCTTTGTGAGTTATGTTTACTATGGCTCTTGACCATCCTCTTCCAAGGAGTATTGTTTTGAGGCCCGGATGACCCTGAACATGATCAACTTTTTGCTAACATTTACTTGGAGGACAACTGAAAGTTTAATGGGGACAATTGTAACATTGTATTAGCTTATACATGAAATTAAAACGGAGAAGTTACAATAAAAGCCAAAAAATTCCAACGCTAATCTCATGAAGGGTGACTGACAATGTCGACCGAACTTTTTTCCGTCGACTAAAATTTTACCACAGTTTTCGTCTTATTTTTATTCTTCTTCAATTTTTGTATTTATTGTGATATTTAAATTTCTCCACTGTTGCGGCGTTAACTATTTTACTTCATTTGACGGTTTCGGCCTTCTTACATTTGTTTAGCAATGTTTTCAGACGATGTTACAATTGCCACTTAACGTGTTGCAGTCAAAACAGATGGTTTGCAATGCTAATTAAATTTTTTGTGTTAAATGGGAGTTAAATTAAAACATTCTTTTTGTGGCAGCTTGAAGCTGAAGCTTTAACCCATAAAGAATGACATTTTTCGAAAAAATGGAAGGTTTTCGACCGGGAAAAACATCAGTTATCAATTTCAAAAATATACATATAGTTTTGTTTTTTTTAGCGGCATCGATTTTTTGTCAAAAGGGCACTAAGTGTGAATATATTTTTAGAAGTAGAATTTGGAGAACTCCGTGGACTAATTTACCCAAAATTAATCAACTCTTCTGTAGATCATACAATGTGCACATACCAAATTACAACTAGATCGGTCCAGTGGTTTTAGCTGTCGCGAGTATCTACAGGCAGACACAAAACAGATACACAGACAGACATTTTTCAAAAACCACTTTTCTGGGTTTTCGAGACCTCAAAACATAAAGATTTGATGTTTTTAACGATTATGCTTTTTCGATCGATTTTAGTAACTGCTCGGCGAACTTGAAATTTATATATTCCGTAACGGAATTTTTTATGGTGTCACTTCCTACAAAAATTAACATACTTAACTCACATTGGATTTCCCTGGCTCCACCAGAGGTTTCGTCCTCGGAGGAATGTCCACTGTCCACTCGTGAAGCGGATTATCAACATCTCCGCATGTCTCCCCTAAGACCAAACTGCAAATTTCGACAGGACCTGAAATTTAAATTATGCAGATTGCATCGACCCTGACACCAAATTGATTGTGTATATTTTTTTGACAAGGTGAGCCGGGCAAGATTATAAAATAATTTCGTTGTTTAATTAAACAAGAAAAATTCGCCTGAACCGTGAGTTACCTACCTATTTGCAGTGTTTTAAGGACGGGAAGCACTTCAGGAGCGAACACATCAAAAATTCCGGTGCAAATATTCTCGCTTTCAACCTTGAAGGCCACGCAGAGTCCCACGAACTTCTTCTTAATGTCTTCAAAACTCGTCTCTTTTTCCACTTCTTTCGCCAATAAACCAACCCCTGTAAGTCGACCAATAATAAACTTTTTATATGCTACACTTGCGCCAATCAAATGGAACCAATCCAAAACAGCATTTAGTATACCAGAAACCAATCAAATCCTGATTACAGTGATAATACTACAACGTCAACTTGACACCACTTACTCAATACTTTAATTTATGAAATAATCTGCAAAATACGATTCGTAGTCTCTTGGTTGCATTGTTGAGCCCTCATGGATGCACTACTTGTCAAATGGTAGCTTTTTTTCGGGCAAAGAGGACTCGAGCAAGCTCTCGTCTCCTTTTTAGCCTAAAAAAATCTACCATTTTGACTCGTAGTTGACAACCATTCGGACGTCAAAACCCGCGGCAATCAAGAGACTACTTGTATTACTATTGATAAAACAGCAGCATGTTGTTTTGCAGCGATAAAACCTCCCAACGCGTTTGGTGATAATGAAGAAACTTAAGTGTTACTTGATTTATCTACATCTTAACTTAGACTTTTTTTCTTCATTCGTGAGATAGTCCCAGGAAATTGAACCAGTGTCACGAGACCTCAAGCATATTTGATAATATCAACTGGAAGAAATATTTCTTTTTGGACAAATTATCGGACAAAACAGCATTTCTTCTCGTTCAGTTTTCAAATTGTTGAACTCTTTCGGAATTTTGTTCAAAAATCATTCGATAAAACAAAAAATACAGCTTACCTAATTTGCAAACCGAGCAAGAAACTCGGGCCCTCACAGCATCACCTAATTTTTTGGCGGCCCTCAAAAGTGGTGGTTGCGTTTTACTTTCAGGAATTGTTTGATATGTGACTTTGGATTCTGGGGGCAAGATGTGGTTTCTGTTGGTCTGACCCAGTAAAGCCGTGTTGTGAGGCTTGATCATGTGGTTCCAATCATCGTGAAAGCCGTTTATATTGACAGTAATCGGAGTAGATTCTGCAATAATTATTATAATAACAGAGTGATTCACGAAGACAGTACGCCGTTCGTTAGAAAATTTTGAATACTTAGCAGAATTGTTGTTTTAAAGGGCAAGCATACGTTTTGATTCTTACGATAGTTGTGCGCAGTTTAAGGAACCCAGACTTGGGGGGTGAAACTAGAATGTTTAAGCTTTTTTCTTGTTAAAATAAATTATCCACAACTCAATTTTTTCAAATGCAAGAAGAATCATAATTTTATGTCACCAAAATATGCAGTAGGTACTTCTTCTATTAGTACTCCCTGTACATTATTACGTATTTACAATATTCGTGAATCACTCTGTACTGTATCTTGTTGACGAAGTCAACAAATGTTACCTAATCGAATTAGTAAACTATAGAGATTCTTTCATAGTAAATTGTAGAAAAATAACTTACCACTATTTATCACCACTCCAATTAGCACCACAAATACATAACTAAACCACTGAAAGAAGAAAATGTGCTGTTAGTTAAAAAACTCGAGCTTACCATCTTGCTTCCATCAAGACTGAGACACAAATCCTTATTGAAAGAGTGGCAAGAGGTATATTATTATAAAAGTTAATATTTAGTCCTGCAGTTCAACATTCAAGGCTGTCAACTAAACACAAACTACACATGGTTGGTTCTGTGTTTTTAATAATAGGAAGGTACAAGAGAATTAACAATAACTGAGTTTATACAGGAAGCGTCGCCCTAATTATCCGCAAATGCTAATTTGCTTTTTGAATATAAATCTGTCATTATTAAAATTAGAATCCTCGTTAGGAGAATACTCATGATAATGCGGTATCATGATCACTCACTTGAACATGAATGCATTATTTTTTTGTTTTGCTAATGAAAGGTATTGTATGGCATTTTATCTTTAGGTAGAAGTAAATAAAAAATTTGTTAAAAGGGGTCTATTAAATCTATCATGATCTATTGTTGCTGTCGTTTTATTATTGTCTCTTCCTCTTACATCGATTTGAAGTCGTTTTTAAATCCAAACTTGAAATTAAGTAGAATTATCTACGTAAGTATCAACGTATTTCAGTTGTTGCATGTTTTAATGTTAAATGGATTTGTTGACATAAACTTAACAACATATACCCTAGGTGTCTACATGGTGGTGCTTTTTTCGTTTACCCATATTGGAATCTGGAAAACCATACCTAGAGTTAGAAAATCGGTTAAATTAGAAAAATGTTTCGCTTTTTTTAGGTACATATACCTACAAGTAATTCTCGAATTTCTCGATTCGTTGTAATTTGTCCCGAAAAACGATTGATTCTTACGATTACGCAATTTCAATGAAATTTGTAACTTTTAATATTTTTAATATAGCTGTCAACAGTAGGTATGTCAAGGATGAAATGATGAATCTTCACAATTTTCAAGTACGGGCAATCTTCCAGTTATTACATTTCAGTCCATCTTTTGTGTGCAAAATCCAAAGGTAAGGTACGTAGCACCCACCACCCACCAAAATCAAATCTCTTAGTAGGTATTCCAGGACTTGAGCTTTGCGGTGCTCTAATTGCTGTAGATAGGTACCTACTGCTGCGCCTGCGAGACTGTCACACAAGGTCATAGATTCACTTTCGATTTTATAAAACTTTGGCTGGATTTGAACAGAACCAAATTTGTTACAAGCTGTTTTTTTCTTTTTTTTGTTCATTTTCTATTACAAACACTGTAAAGTACCACCTCAGGTTTTTCACCCCAATTCACAGTTTTTTAATGCTGGAACAGCCAATTTTCAACAATTCGCCTTTTTTACACGTATGTGCGTCTGTGGAGGCACTATGTGGTCCGCTTTGCCCCACTTTCCCTATGTAGGGCAGGGGCCCACTGGATTTATCGGTGGAATCAGGCGCAAATTAATAGGGAGAGTGGGACAAAGCGGACCATTTTGTTGCTTATAGTACTGTTACTCAGTTGTTTACTATGAAAATTTATTTTTTTAAGCGTCATTTAAGATCTGGGACTATTCTGACACAAAATTATTAAATAATAATAATAATAATAATCTTTATTACGCCAGAAGCATTTCCATAGACAAAGAACATTAATTACTTTACATTCACACTAAAATAATAAATATACGATAACAGAAAAGAAGAAGATAATTAAATACTAAGAACTGATCTGCAGTCTCGCTTAAACTTATTAAAGCTAACACCAAAGAAATCAAGATGAGCGCTGTAGGCGTTTACATTTGCAATCATCCTAGAGCAAGGAGAGTTTAGACCATAATTTGTATAAAGGAACGGTTGCTTTAAGAGCGGTTGAGAACGACAATAGAACTGAGGGACACATATAAATATGAGAGATAAAATTTGAGTGCATTGAAATTCATAATTTAACAGTTTGAAACAAAAGCAAATATCTAAAAATTTCCGCCTATCTTCCAACAAACACAAACCGAAGTAAGACAGAATCATATCATAATTTTGACGATTAAAAGTCACATTGTATTTAAAGCATAAGTGCTTTGTGAACTTACGTTGAACTTTTTCTATGCGATCTATGTGTACACGATATGATGGGGACCATATTATGCTACAGTAGTCAAACAGAGAACGTACCAATGCCGAATAAAGAATCGTTACAGATCTGGTGGTAACAAAGGGAAAAGTTGTTCTGACAATGAAACCCAACATTCGATTGGCTTTAGTAATTACAGAGTCGATATGATAGTTGAAAGACAGTTTAGAATCTAAAAAAACTCCCAAATCCTTGATGATATCAACACACTCCAAAGATACCCCATTTACGTAAAAGGAAGGCTCAAGTTTCCGCGTAAAATTTATTACTTTGCATTTGTCAGGGTTGAGGTCCATGTCATTAGATGAACACCACAACACTAACCGGTCCAAATCACGTTGTAAACGGGACACGTGCGAGTCATCGCTTACCTACTCTGGCAAAAAGTTTGAGATCATCCGCAAACATTAAAAGTTTGCAATTCTTTAATTTCGAGCAAATGTCATTGACGTAGACCAAGAAGAGCAAAGGGCCCAGATGAGATCCCTGAGGGACACCGGAAGTAACTGTTGAAATATCTCGCTCTGATGGCCTCCAGGAACAGCAGTAAAGTAGTAAAAGTGTTAACGACTTATTTTATTAATGTCAAGTACATATTCAACTGTTTTATCAACATAACTACGAACAACAATAACGAACAACAATGAAGACAAAATCTTCATTCTTAACACTCCCACGAAATTTTTACTTCATTCAAAATTTAACCATTCCAATTAGACGCCTCAAAAATTCAAACGGGGCTTGAGGTAGAGCTTTTGTAAATATATCCCCAAGTTGAAGTTTGCTGGGTATGTATTTCACGTCAATTTCACCGCTCTCAAACTTCTCTCGAATAAAATGGAACTTGATGTCGATGTGTTTTGTGCGAGGATGGAAAACAGGGTTCTTGACTAATTTTATCGCACTCTGATTGTCCACAAGCAATGTGCAAGGATTGGGCAGTGTCTCACCGATTTCTTTTAAGAAGTTTCTTAGCCATATTGCTTCTTTTGTAGCGTTTGATGCGGCAACATACTCTGCTTCTGCGGTCGAAAGACATACGGCTCGTTGTCTTTTACTGCTCCACGTCACAGTACCTCCATTTATTGTAAAGACGTAGCCTGTTGTTGAGCGTCTGGTGTCTGGGTCACCAGCAAAGTCAGAGTCAGAGTACCCTTGTAATTGAAGAAGGTTGGTTTTTGCGTTTCCATCAGTGCCAGTGTACAGAATTCCAAACTTTGATGTAGCTTTCAGATATCTCATGATCCTTTTTACTGCATTCCAATGCGCAGTTGTAAAATTGTTAACATATCTGCTTACAATGTTAACGGCAAACATGATATCTGGTCTACTCACTATTGCTGCATACGTTAAACCTCCCACGGCCTCTCTATAGGGTATGTCCTTTTTCATTTCTTCGCCTAGTTCTTGGCTGAGAACTGCTCCAGGATCCGCGGGTACGCAAACAGATGTTGAGTCTTCAAGATGAAATTTCTTAATCAGTTCTTCAACATATTTTCTTTGATGGATTAAAATTGAACCATCCCCATTGTGAATAATTTTTATGCCGACGAAACAATTAGGATCTTCAACAATTGTGATTTTGAATTTAATTTGCAGGTATTCAAGAATCGTATTTATTTCTGACTCACTATTCGAAATGATAAGTCCATCATCAACGTAAATTACCAAAATTGTCTTTGCACCAGTAGTGTCTTGATAATACACGCAATTGTCGCAATTGTTTTGAATGAACCCGAAATTAATAATGAATTCACTGAAGAGTCGGTTCCACACACGCGGGGCTTGCTTAAGACCATAAAGGGACCGCTTTAGCTTGCAAACTTTTCCACTGGCTATGCCAGCTCCAATGGGTGCGTTAAGGTAGATTTCTTCATCTAGGGTTCCATACAGAAAGGCAGTCTTCACATCAAATTGTTTCATTTTGTATTTGTTCATAGCAGCGATAGAAAATAGAACTCTGATGGAATCATATCTAGTGGTAGGCGCAAATGTTTCATTATAGTCGATTCCCTCCATTTGTGAATAACCTTTTGCACACAACCGGGCCTTAAATCTTAAGGTTTTGCCATCTGCAGACTCCTTGATCCTAAACACCCATTTTGCACCGACTGTAGTTTTATTTGCTGGCAATGTTGTGACCTCCCACGTATTATTTTCCTTCAAAGAATTCAATTCTTCGTCGATTGCTTCTTTCCACTTCTCCTTGTCTGGA
The DNA here is from genome assembly GCA_963924575.1 of Pycnomerus fuliginosus. Classification (NCBI taxonomy): domain Eukaryota; kingdom Metazoa; phylum Arthropoda; class Insecta; order Coleoptera; family Zopheridae; genus Pycnomerus; species Pycnomerus fuliginosus. The sequence continues at coordinate 21,094,854 of OZ004622.1, forward strand.
CTTTTCATGGCTTCTTCATAGCTTGACGGGGTTTTCAGTTCTACCAAGAACAACTCCGTAGGGTCTCTTGCCGATGACTTCTCAGCTTGAGATGCAGTTGCGGTTGATACAGTTGATGCAGTTGTTGCAGTTGATGATCGTAAATTGTATCGTGGATTTTCTACAACATCTGACTTATTACTAGGTGTTTCATTACTTACTTGTTGTTCTGGGTCTTCGTTTTCATCTTCAGTGTATGCTTGACTTGTTGAACTTGGCACTGCTGAAACTTGACTGATGGGATGATCGATTTCACTTTCCAATGTTACGGACGCCTTCTTTCTTGAAAAGTTGACCAGATCCTCTTCATTGAAAATAACATGTCTGGACACAGTTATCTTGTGGTTCACCGGATTATAAAGTCTGTAATTTGTGGAATTCCCATCGTAGCCTACAAGAATTAATCTTTCACTCTTCTCATCCAGCTTTCGACGACGACTATCAGGTATATGAAGATATGCAGGACAACCAAAAATTTTTGTATGTTGAAGTACAGGCTTCTTTCCAGTCCACTTTTCAAAAGGTGTCGAATTCTTTACTTGCGAGGTTGGAGTTCTGTTTAAAATGTACACTGCAGCGTTAACAGCTTCGGCCCAAAGAGATTTTGGTAGATCTTTGGAGAATAACATGGCACGTGCACTTTCTACAATGGTTCTGTTGTCCCTTTCACATCGTCCATTTTGTTCAGGGGTGTAAACACCCGTTGTTTCCAAAATTATTCCATTGTTTGTGAATAATTCTTTCATTTGCTGATTAATGTACTCTCGTCCATTATCCATTCGTACTCGTTTAACTTGATAGCCAAATTTGTTATTGCACATTTTGAGGAAATCACAATAGCGATCATAAACATCATTTTTATGTTTCAGGAACTTTACTTCACGATAACCGGTGCTGTCGTCTTTGAAGGTCACAAAGTATCTTGCTCCGCCTACTGAATCAACACTCATCGGACCGCAAATATCACTATAAATCAATTCGCCAGGCTTTGTCACTTGTTTCTCAGTTTGTGAAAATTTTAGCTTGTGCTGTTTTGCGTACACGCAACTCTCACAGAAAAAGTCTTCAGAACTGCTTAATTTTACGCCGTCAACAAGGTTTTTGAAGAACATTTCTTTCAACGATTTTGAATTTAAGTGACCTAATCTCTCATGCCACTGTTTAAGAGATGCTGAAACTATAGATGTGTTTGCTTCTATTGGGGTCTTCTTTGCTTGAATCAACACTCGGTACAAATTATTTGATTCACGAACTGCACTTCCCACTACGACATTATTTTCAAAAATTTCGGCCTTCGCATTACTCTTTACTATAACAAATCCTTTCCTTGTTATAGCTCCTTCTGAGAACAAGTTTCTTCTTAGTCCTGGCACATAATAAACGTCATTCATAGCGCCGTCATACCACTGTCCGTTGATGAATTTGTCAATTAGAATTGTACCAACACCTTTAACGGGTAGATCCTCATTGTTTCCTAGTTTTACTGTCAAGTTGTCAATTTCAGAAAATGACCAAAAGAAACTTTTGTCATAACACATATGTTGGGATGCTCCACTATCCATTATCCACGTGGTTTCAAACATTCCTAGGAGTGCTTCAGTATTCTCAACCATTTCTGTATTAAAAGCACCGTCACTGTTATTTCGGCTTTTAATGCAATCTTCTTGATAATTCTTAGATGGGAGTCTCTTTGGGGCCCTACAGTCCCGAGAAAGATGGCCTTTTCGTAAACAATTGTAACAGGTACCATGGAACCTCTTCTTAAATCCTTGATCGTTGTTTGAATTTCCATGTACCGCCATCAAAGCATTGTCCACTGAACTGTTGTCCAGGTTGGCCTCTTCATCCAGTAGTCGGGCAGTTAGGGTTTCGATTGTTTGTTTGTTTTCGTCCATTGACAGCCAGGCTTGTCTAAATGACCGGTACTTCGAAGGTAATGAGTTTAGGACCTTTGTAATTATTGCAGTATTGCTAATGTTGTCACCTGATTCTTTTATTTGACGACCTAGACTTTCCACCTTCGAAATATGTTGAGCAATGGAGTCTGTTGGTTCCATTTTATATTGGTAGAACCTCTCATGGACGATCATTTTGTTGGCTTCAGTTTTCAGTTCGTAAATCGAATTCAATTTATCTAATATTTCTTTGGAGGATTCACAGTTTTCTATCAGCGATATTTGATTAAGCTCCATAGAAGAAGTTAAAATACACATTGCCAGTGCATCTTTTTTGTTCCACTTGTCCACTTCATCTGCATTGGTTGCGGATAACCGGGGCTTCAAATCAGTTCCATTAACCACACCATCGACACCCTTTGCACGTACTGCACATTTGATTTGAAATTTCCATTGTTGGAAGTTCTGGCCAGTAAACTTGGCAATTTGCACCAAATTTCCTACGTTTTCTGTCATACTGCTGCTTAGTTCAAAGTGGATTAGAAAGAAGGATCCTCCACAAATTGATCTCTCCTCTTCTACGATCCTCTAAACAGGAAACACGGCACACACGACACACGCACGAACGAACGCGTAACGCACGACACACGCACGAACGCTATTTACAAAAAAACACTTTCTTCCTAATTCTTCTGCTGCTTTATTCTGGAAGGCTAGCGGCGTTCTGGGCCCATAACCTGTTGAAATATCTCGCTCTGGTGGCCTCCAGGAACAGCAGTAAAGTAGTAAAAGTGTTAACGACTTATTTTATTAATGTCAAGTACATATTCAACTGTTTTATCAACATAACTACGAACAACAATAACGAACAACAATGAAGACAAAATCTTCATTCTTAACAGTAACTACGACTTGTTTAGATCGATAACCATTTACGCGGACAAATTGAGATCGGTTGTCCACATGCGATGCAATCCAAGAAAGGATAGGATCACAGATACCAAGAGCTTTAAGTTTAAGTAGTAGAATATAATGATTTACACTGTCGAAAGCTTTACGGAAATCAGTGTAAATAGACACTACTTCCATCCCTTTCTCCATTGCATCGATTATGTAATCAACAAAGACAAACAGGTTTGTCGTAGTTGATCGCCCTTTAACGAATCCATGTTGCTCCTCCACAATCACGTGTCTCAACTCTGCTGTGAGAGCATTACAGACAAGCTCATCCAGAATTTTGGGTATTGTCGACTGTATGCTAATAGGCCTGTAGTTTGAAACCTCCGACCTATTACCTGACTTGTAGATTGGGACAACAAAACTGGATTTCCACTGGTCAGGGAATGATCCGAGTCTAAGAGAAAGCCGAAAAACATGATATAATGGAGTAATTAATGCCTCCGTGCACAGCTTGATAAAAAGAGGGGGGATTCCATCTGGGCCCGGCCCTTTATTAGTATCAAGTTTAAGGAGAAGTTTGCGAATGTCATCATGACTCACGTCAATAACACTCACGTGACATTGACTGTTGTAATTTAGATAGCCAGGATCAATGACGGTTTTTGGTTATAGACAGAGTAAAAGTATTCTATAAACAGGTCAGCAATTCTTTGACCATCCCTTTCTACCCTGTCGCCATGTTTCATTATATTCGGAACACTCTTAATATTCTTACTCTTGGACCTAACGTTAACTCCAGAATGACTTGATATCATCAAATATGCCAGTTTCAACTTGTTCTATAAATTTTTCATGGGCATTTGCAACTGCCATTTTACACAGTTTTCTTAAATCATTAAACACGGTATAGTTATTAAATGTGCTATTACTTTTATAATTTTTATGAGCAACACGTTTAGTCTTGATCAGGTTAACTAACTCAGGACTAAACCAATTTGGAAAATGAGATATGAAACTTTTGCGTTTGGGTACAAATAAATCAATAACATCATACAATCCACAGTAGAGTAGTTCAACACAGTCATTACCACAGGCACAATTTGTCAAAAACGACCAGTTTATATCACAGAGGGCTTGATTTATGGCAATATAATTAGCTTTTTTAAAATCATAAAAATATGTTGCCGCTTTATCTAATTCTCTATAGTCAGTAACTGAGAAATTAATACATAAAGGCGGGTGATGAGGATCACTGCGCAACAGTTCAGGAGCACGAAGGACATTGATGTCACAGTTTGAAAAGACTAAGTCTAATATCACATCATTTGCATTTCTTTTTGAATTAAACTGACTCAGCCCAAAATAGGAGAAGTTATCACAGATTGTAGCAGCAGAATCACTCAGGTGTTGAGTTGCAAGAAGGCCAGGTACATCTGCCTGATCTACCCACCGCACTTCCGGTAAGTTATAATCACCCACCAAAAAATTAAACTTCAATTAGAACTATTAAAATTATTTACAATTAAAGCGACGCTTTCACTTCATCTACAAAATGCACTTTCATTCACTTCGTTAGGCCACTGGTAGCCTCCTGTGTCTAGGAAGTCCCGAGCCGCGAAAATGTCATTTTTAAACCATTCGAGACCCAGCCTTAAAAGATCTTTACGTTTTGAGGTCTCAGGAACCCAAAAAAGTGGTTTTAAAAATGTGTCTCTGTGTGTGTACGTACGTTTGTAAACACGCCACAGCCAAAACTACCCGACCGATTTGGCGAAAAATTGGTAGGTGAGCATCTGATAACCTAACTTAGAGCCAGGGTTGGCAAAAACCCGGGTTTTTGTGTCAGCCTCATGGGTTTTTGGGTTTTTGTGTAGGGGTTTTTGTGTTTTTGTGCGGGTTTTTGGGTTTTTGTGTGGGTTTTTGTTGTAATTTTGACAGTTTTGACACTTTCTTAATTGGTAATGACATGTTTGACACACACACGGCACATCTAACACCTAACCTAACCCTATTCACTGGCTGTTCAGAATTAATTAAGAATAAAGTAAGTATTTAAGGGGCTCTATTATAATTTTTGTAATCATTATTCATTCAGTAAAGGTCTTTACTCGAAGAATTAAGGCTAGGAGAAATTAATTGATTTGACGGTAAATGATAGTAGAGTTGACGGCCGACTAGAAGGATGTGTGGGCGTGGCCTAAGTGCGCGAACTTCAAATGTACAGTGCCGTAGAAATAGATATTAAAACGACACACGTGCTACTGTCAGTGTGGTCAGTACTCTCACTGACACTACGCCCACCCCGGTCTGAGTAATGGACTCGCCCGGACGAGTTTTGGTTTCTTGCGCAGAGCCGCCCACACATCCTTCTAGTCGGCCGTCAACTCTACCTAACCAGTCAACAAAAACTTTTCCGATCTGTATCCCTTGCCGCATCCTTGCCTTGTTAATATAACGTATTTGCCTTGCCGTGAGAGACGTAGGACGTAGAATGCTGAAATTATTATTCCAAGCGAAATCTGAAAGTGAGGTTATCATATAATTTCCGCAGTCTACGCCCTACCCTACGTCACGGGTACTAGATCGGAAAAGTTTTTGATCACTCTTTACTATCGTGCATTGTACAAGGTGTTTCTCTTTCTTGATTTTACTGATGCTTTAGGCTGATAGTGATTTTCATTTTAAAAAAGTTGGGTTTTTGTCTGTGGGCTTTTGTGTGGGTGCGTTTTTGTGTTTTGAGGTCTGGGTTTTTGTGTCAAAAACCCACCCAAAAACCCAAGTGGGTATTAACTTCTGCCAACCCTGCAGAGCCAATCATGCAAATGGAAATGCCATTGGCACATCAACTTTTAAATTCCAAATGCCAACCCCCATTTTTCACGTCACCATAAGTGAGGCCTTCAAATTTTGCTTCTAAAAATATATTCACTCTCAGTGCCCTTTTGACCAAAAATTTTTATCGGACTTTAAAATCGAAGTACAGTTCAAGCCTCTGAACCGATTTAACTGAAATTTTGCACATGGGGATTGTATTACACGTCGAAGAACTGAACAAATTTTGGGTTCAATCGGCTCACGGAAAGTGCCGTTTTGGCACACCAATTTCCAAATTTAAAATTATTTTCTCATTTAACCTTCCAAAACAAGTTTTTCAAAGATTTATTGTCAGCATCAGAAAGGTTCTCAAATTCTGGTTTTAAATAAGACAAAATTCATTCGAATTTAGTAAGTACCCTTTGGATAGAAAAATCGAAATTTTGTAATAACACTAAGATATCACGTTATAGCCCAAACTACTGGATCGATTTGACTGAAATTTAGTAAGTTGACGTGCTCAAAGGCTATTGGGAGCAATTGGTCCACGGGAAGTTCCATTTAAAATTTTAAACTCAAAACACGGAAATCAAAGACCCACATGATGGGGAGATTCCAATCGCTTCTCTGCTGCCTTTTTTATAATAAGATTGTTAAAATTAACAAAATTGTCCTTTTGCGCTTTTTTATTTAATTTTTTTAGCGAATTTCGTAAATGCCTTGCAAGGCTTCATGAAGCCGGCTCAGATGAGACGTGCCCTCTTAACAAATATTTTAACTTCTCCGCATCAGCCGCGCTGTAAGTTAATAAAATCGATCGAAAAATCGAATCGCCAAAAGCATAAAATCTTTACGTTTTAGGGTCCTGGGAATCCGAAAAAGTGTTTTCTTAGCAAAATTGTATTTTCTTGCTATCGGATTTGATAGCTATTGCATTGACGCAGGGCCGTGCGGTGCTATGAGGCGGAGAGGCGGCCGCATCAGGCGCCACTCTAAGGGGGCGCCATTTCACCATTTTCAAAAAGTAGTAAATTAAAAGATAAATAACTTTGTAAAAAATATTTATCCTATCATAAGTCTGACTGGAAAACTAAGTATGAAAGTACGATTCGTTTCTGTACACAAAATTTTCTCTTTTTTCTCATAGGTTTTGTCAGTCAAAATTTTGCTGGATGTCAAATTTACTTCGGTCGGGTGCGAGTTGGCAGTCAAAAACGGGCGCATGTTTTCTCGAAGTTGAACCCGGTGGACTTGACTTTCTTTGACTAGGAATCACTCTTTTTATAAAAATAAGCGCCAAATCGGTAAAAAAATTTGCCTTACTAAAGTTAAGTTTTTCCTTTTCTTATTCTGAAGTGCTGGCAAAATGAGTGACCTTGAAATTATCAAAAAATTTTGCCTGCGGCGCTACATTGACTTTTCACTTTTCAGCTGGAAAATTCGATTGTTTTCAGTTAAAAAATGTTTGTGCACCCCCTACAGAGAGCTACGGCCCTGCCTGGAAGGGCGCCATTTCGGAGAGTCGCATCACCTGAAAAAAATCTACCACACGGCCCTGCATTGACGCATCAAAAACCTGTGCCATTTTTTTCGAGAATTGCCATTTTAGGGGGCAAAATTGTCCCTTTTTGAATTTCTCTTAGCAAAAGAGCATATTACCTACTATTATCGAATTCGATAAGTGATGAAGTGGTATTGCATTGCCGGAATAGTATCAGCGATCGACATCCGAACTGACGGATGCCCCCGATTTCTGACTTGGTTGAAGTTAATTTATTGCTACTGCTACATTTACAAATTCTGTGAAAAAGTAGAAGTTTCTACCGTCTCCGAGACTGACAATTTTTTTAGCTAGTAACGGCCCTTGTTACCGAAATAGGCAAATAGGTCCTATAGCTGTTAATTTCAGAGGGCGGTTTTTCATTGTTCAAAAGGAGGCTAAAGTGAATGTATGGTACCTACTGGTCTTTTCGTTGTATCTTAATGTATCTTAATACACCTCGCTTCCTCGCTATTACACTACTCTATCATTTTTTTCGTTTGATGCTTACGTCCACTCCATCACAACACAGGTATAAGTTTGGTTGCATAAGTTTCTACAATGAAGAAAAGAATTCTCTTTGAAAATAATGATATTATTTCAATTACATTGTGTTACATCACATCTAATGCGAGATTTTGCAATAAGACATTTTTATTTATCATCTTAATTAGGTATTGGCATTATCATATACAGGGTGTCCCGTAATTAGGCTGCAATATTTTACCAGTGCGTTCTACGATAAAAATTAGGACTAAAAGTTTGGTAAACATTTTTCGAAAAATCCATCCCAAGGGAGCTAGGGCCCCTCAAAGGGGGTAAAAGAAACAGTTATTTCTTCAATTTCTGAGGAACGGCTTACGATAGAGTCACGAAATTTTGAACCTTGTCGTAGATTTTTGTGCTGAACAAGGCTAATGTAATGGTTTTTGGCAAAAGCTTCAGGGACGTGCGTGAGTGGAGGGGTCACGGACATTTTTGTATCGAACTTTTTTGTACGACACCTTGGGTCAATTGTGAACACAAATTTGAATTCCCCGTACATTTTTATGTAAAAAATGTGCTCTAATTGAAACTCGATAGCTCAAGCCGTTTTCGGGGAAAATCGATTTGAAAGTTCAATTTCGTGGTATAAAAGTGGGTAACTGTGGCACTCAAAATACCTAAATTTATCAGATGATCAGCTAAAAACAAACAAGTTTAACCTACTTGCATTTCATATGCTTGAAATTCCAAAGAAAATCACAATAAAATGGATTTTCCATACTCTATTGCATCAATTTTGCACATTTTCGACGTGGAAAAAGAACTTCAAATCGATTTTCTTCAAAAACGGCTTGAGCTATCGAATTTAAACTAGAGCACCTTTTTTACGTAAAAATGTACAAGGAATTTAAATTTGTGTTCATAATTGACCCAAGATGTTCTACAAAAAAGTTCAATAAAAAAATGTCCGCGGCCCCTCCTCTCACGCACGTCCCTGAAACTTTTGCCAAAAGCCTTTACATCAGTCTTATTTAGCACAAAAATCTACAACAAAGTTCAAAATTTTTTGACCCTATCGTAAGCCATTCCTCAGAAATTGAAGAAATAACTATTTTTTTTAACCTCTTTGAGGCTCTAGCTCCCCTAGGATGGATTTTTCGAAAAATGTTTACTAAACTTTTTGATTGTAGAACGCACTGGTAAAATATTGCAGCCTAATTACGGGACATCCTGTATGTCAAAGAAAAACAAATAAGTAATCAAAGACAACGGAGATGAGTTTCAATCGCAAAGCTCACTGATATGAGTTTTTTTAATTGGTCATGGAAAATAGAACTGAAAAGACTATTTAATCATCCTAAATATTTATTTTAACATCCTGCTTGAATACAAATTCCTTTTTATAACCCACAGTAGCACAACTTTTTGAACAAGAATAAACTAAAATAACCCCCCAATCAAGTTCATTCTCCTTCAACAATGACAACAATTGTGGCATTATCTGAAACTCAAATTGTCTCGATGCACCACACGATTCACAGCTAGGTATGACCTCCGCTTTAGGACTATCTGCAATCCATAGTGGCTGCCCCCCTCTTTCATATCGCAAAATTTGATCCACCTGACAATTAATTCGCTCTTTAAAACGTGAAAACGCCTTGTCCTCATCTACTGCTGCATGTGCAGCTATTTCACTGTCTGCAACGTCTTTCATAGATCCAGTTTTTCCCTCACGTTCCATCTCTTGAAATTTTTTAATTTCAGCATCCTCACTGGAGGCTTTTTCTTGTAAATCCTCAGCCTCGATGACAACCTCAAATTCTGGAAATAAAACCGAGGATCTATCCACAACCGCACATTGGTTCTTATGGCCGTCTTTCCAATCAATTACTTGATGCTCACGACTACAATAAGTAACTTTCTTGCATCTACTGCATTGCTTGCTACCTGAACATCCACAAACACTGCACAGCCGCACCCACTTGTCTGAGGCAAAGTCCTCAAGTCTATCCTCAACAGGATCGAAGAAATAAAACTTGTTATCTCTTCTTAAACTATTTCTAAACACTTTAATATTGTCGTTTGTGTTTCTCTTGCAACATTTAGCGTTTCTGCAAATGAAAACGAACAAAGTCCGATGAAAATTATTGTCGTCTTCTTCGTAAGGGGCGTAAATCTGGCAGAGGAAAATGAGAGGTTTCTGACAAGTGGCACAAAGTAAGTCTTCGGGTGTGGGGAGGTTTTCTAGATCTAGCCATGCCGGTTTTCCACCTACTTTGCTCGGAAATGAGTAACTATCCAGCTGGAATGGGGCACAGTCTTCGATAAAACCCAGGTCCACGTGCGACATATTAAAAATTAGGCACAAAAAGTGAGGTTAGGTACACGTCAAGTGACAAGAAACGTCAAAGCTGTCAAACCAAACGTCACTTCATTTGTTGGGTTAGAGAGGTACAACACAATCATTTCGTTTGTTGGGTTAGAGGGACACAACACAATGACTTATTTGATCCGTCAAAACTAGGGTTGTAAAAATTTCGTGAAACTTATTTTTTTGAAATATTTCATAAACTATGAAAGATATTCTAACTTTGGTAGAACAATGTTAGGTATGTTAACAACAGAAATAAAAAAAAACTTTGAATAAAATAGCCGTTGCAGATCTCCAAATCTTTAGGTATGTACTCATCCGCGAAGCACAGTTTTCCAGTCACAGTAAAATCAATAATAGGAGTGGTGAGTTGTTTTTCGGTTAGGACAGAGGTATTAGGATCAGCATTATTAAATTCTTTGGGATATTTTCACATTTTTGAAGTTATACGAACCTCGGTGGTGGGTGGAATGTCATTCACATGTCATGTCCACTCATTTTGCGCGCTTTTTTTAAAATAAGTTTCATGAAATGTTTCAAGGGGTGTGAAATATTTCAATGAAATGAAATTTATTTGAAATATTTCAGCTTTACAACACTAGTCAAAACTCCCGTCACTCACCGTCAATGTCAATAAACAGCAACAATGGAGGTTGAAAGGAGGCGTTGTTAATTATTGTCCATGACAGGAATTTTGACCGAACTGAAATCCCGTTTACAAACCAACAGAAAAAAAGCCTGAGACACACAACCCCCGCTTTCGTTAATATGCGACGGGACTTTACTCTTCATCTATTTTCTATTGAAGTGACAGAACGTCAAAATTTGAATTTTATGTTGGTATGAGGAACTTTTGGAAGGAATTTTACTAACAGGTGAGTTGGTAGAAGCGATTTCAATGCGATACGTCAGAAAACATGACAAATGTCAAAATTTTGCAATAAGGGTTTTTAGTATAAGAGGGTCCTTTTCTAATTGTGACGTCAAGCCAATCAAGCGGCAGCGCACTATGCGCAGATGGTATACCGTTTATGGCGGCGCATAGGGGGTCTGACATGGCACATCTTCCATCCTTTTATGCTGAAAACCCTTATTGCTGTGAATTGACCAAAAATGGCCTTTGTGTGCGTGCAGTTTTGAGTAAAGTGCAAAGAAAAATATTCACGAAAGAGGTACGTTTATCTGTGACACTGCTTCTAACAATAAAAATAGCCCACATGGCTCTTATATTCATAATATCGAGGTTGAATTTTCAGTTGATAGATGGCGCGTATGATACAACTAACAACTTATGATACCTCTGAGTGTTATAAAACCTACTGCAAGTTTCTCGTTGTCCAATAATGTGGTTTCATGTGGTCTAATACTAAGGGACTTCGTCTCCTCTGAGGCCTTCTTCATCAAGTGGGGTACTTCAGAGTATACTTATATGCAATGAATATCCTCGTATATTCATATGGAATATACATAGCATCAAATTGCTTAAGCAGCTGAACATTACAGGATTTTGTGTGTGATATTCATGTGAAAAATGGACGTCCCATGAATATTCTATGCATTTTCATGCATTGGAAATTATTTATCTAATATCCATATGTACTTCATAGGTATATCAAATTGATATTCATATGAAGCTCAAGTGGATGTATTTTGATGCTACCAGGAACCAAAAAGCGATATTTTGGTTATACACAGAATGTTTATGGTTCATTCACAATGTAAAGTGTGTATGTACAGGCTATAAGTTCACATATTCATGGATGAATATCCATTGTTATCTGGATGAGGCTGGTAGACTACCCTGCCTATTGGAATATAATGTCTCGGAAAGGTAGGTAATTTAGCTCCATTCTTTACCTAAACTTAGGTCCGGTTTTTCCATTTTCGATAACCTCCAGTTTACTTAACCAGCGATTAGTTGCTAGGATACAGCCAATCAGAACACTCGTTGCTATGCGACAAACTGTTGGTTAGGTAAACCGGAGGTTATCGAAGATGGAAAAACCGGGCCTTAGTATATAAAAAGTTATATGTCCCACACAATTTTGCAACCGACTGTACCTACTATAAATTTGACATTTTTGAAATATATCGATTTAAAAAGAATATCAAATACATTTAAAAAAAAATGCAGCAGAGAAGAGGCTTGAACCTCCCCATCGCGTGGATCTTTATATCCTGTGGAGATAGTAGTCAGTTCAACAGAAAATTTAACAGAAAATTCCTTTTAAGGTTAATATCCCTTTTAAAGAGAAAGAATTTTTTCTCTATTTTCCACTGAAATGGTAGAAACTGTGAATACTTTTTTAGAACCAGAAATTGATCGTCTTTCTAATGGCGCCATAAAAAAAGGAGGCCTTGTATTTAAAATTTAAAGTTGATATGCTTAAATGGCACTTCCCGTTTACCAATTGCTTCTAAAAGCCTTTCAGGTCTTCAACGGATTACCCAATCTCCATGTACCAAATTTCAGTCAAATCGATCGAGTAATTTGGGCTATAATAATGTGTTTTTAGTCTTATTACACCATTTTTTTTTACCCAAAGGGCAGTAAATGAGAATGAATTTTATCTTATTTAGAACAAGTATTTGAAGATCTTCCTGATTCTGACAATAAATTTTTAAAAAACTTGTTTTGAGAGTATATTTAAAATTGAAAATTGATGTGCCAAAACGGCACTTTCCGTAGGTCGATTGCCTCCAAATCTTTTTTTTAGCTCTTCGGCGTATAATACAGTCTCCATGTACAAAATTTCAGCCAAATCGGTTCAGAGGTTTCGGCTGTATCGTGTTTTTAAAGTACGTTAACAATCCCGAATATTTCAATTTTTGTCAAAAAGGCACTAAGAGTGAATACATTTTTAGAAGCAGAATTTGAAGGCCTTTCTTATGGCGACGTGAAAAATGGTGGTTTGTATTTAAAATTTAAAAGTTGATGTGCCAAAATGGCATTTCCGGTTGCACGATTGGCTCCAAAAGCTTTTCAGATGTAAGTTGGGTTATGAGATGCTTACGTACCAAATTTCAACCAAATCGGTCTAGCCCTTTTGGCTGTGGCGTGTTTACAAACGTACGTACGAACATACACACAGACACATTTTAAAAACCACTTTTTTGGGTTCCTGAGACCTCAAAACGTAGGTATAGATCCGGTCTTATCTCGAATTCGAAGATTTTAGTGATTGCAGTAACCTCCCATTTTTTTAAAATTGTGATGGGGTTGGGGAGGTTAAAACGGTTATTAATGAATGTTGGATAAAATTTTGTATGCCACGCGTGTGTTATATTTCATAACTTCATAAGTCACTTGAGAAAAGTATCACTTTTCTCAAAAAAAGTTACCACTTTACTGGCGTAACCTATTTGTAATAGGTATAAGTAAGTACACTTGCACTGTACCATAAATAACTATTACGAACAATACGACAATACTAATAAATTTTGATTGAGATTAGCTATTTCTATTATCCTAATCCTAGCAAAAGATTTATTGTAGACAAGGTGCAAATACCCCATGCTTGGGATTATATTGGAAAATATTTCAATAAGTAAAAGCCAACAAAAGACGATAAACCGCCTAATTTAGGTAGGTCACCTACTGACCTACTTACAGTGCTTTTCAATAAAGGTAATAACGAATAAATTCAAGAACATTTTCGAGAGGAATAATATTTCGGAAATATCCTCGGACAGGTCAACCTTATTTTTTTTGACGTGCATCTATTATTCTAGTCAAATATTTATTTGCATTTTCGGTTTAACCGGAAAGACCCTAATTTTGATTTTTCAAATGGGATCATGCAGTTTTCTCAATGGATGCGGATTCCATAATTTTTTCTGAGTCAGAAACATGTGTCACCTTCATAGTTACGCCTGACCGGAAGTGGAGTCACGGCCACCCTACATTTTCAAAAACATCGAAGGAATAGGTGAAAATTTCAGATTTTTGAAAAACGAAAATACATCTCAATTTTGTTTTTTAACCTCCCCACTCCACTTCACCATTTAAAAAAAAAGGGAGGTTACTGCAATCACTAAAATTTTCGAATTCGAGATAAGACCGGATCTGTACGTTTTGAGGTCTCAGGAACCCAAAAAAGTGGTTTTTAAAATGTGTCTGTATGTATGTACGTACGAACGTACGTACGTTCGTTCGTACGTACGTTCGTACGTACGTTCGTTCGTTCGTTCGTAAACACGCCACAGCCCAAACTACTCGACCGATTTGGCTGAAATTTGGTACGTGTGCATGTGATAACCCAACTTAGATCTGAAAAGCTTTTGGAGCCAATCGTGCAACCACAAATGCCGTTTTGGCACATCAACTTTTAAATTTTAAATGTAAACCCCCATTTTTCACGTCACAATAAGAAAGGCCTTCAGATTCTGCTTCCAAAGATGTATTCACTGTGAGTGCCCTTTTGACCAAAAACTAAAAACATCGAGATTTTTATCGGACTTTAAAATCGCGGTACAGCCCAAGCCCCTGAACCGATTTGGCTAAAATTTTGCACATGGGGATTGTATTACACGTCGAAGAGCTGAACAAATGTTGGATTCAATCGACCTACGGAAAGTGCCGTTTTGGCACACCAATTTCCAAATTTAAAGTATTCTCTCATTTACCCATCCAAAACAAATTTTTGAAAGATTTATTGCCACCATCAGAAGGGTCTTCGAATTCTGGTTTTAAATGAGATAAAATTTATTCGCATTTATTACCCTTTGGGTAGAAAAATCGAAATTTTGAAATAACACTGAAACCACGTTATAGCCCAAACTACTGGAAGGATTTGTCTGAAATTTGGTACATGGAGGTCGGGTGACCCGTTGAAGAGCTGAAAGGCTTTTGGGAGCAATTGGTTAACGGGAAGTGCCATTTAGGCATATTAACTTTAAAATCTTAAACACAAGTCACGGAAATCAAAGACCCACGCGTTGGGGAGGTTCCAGCCGCTTCTCTGCTGCCTTTTTTGTAAATAAAAATACTTGAAAAAAAAAAAGTTATTGCGCAATTGAATTTATATCGAAAAAAAAAAGGCAGCAGAGAAGCGGCTGGAACCTCCCCAACGCATGGGTCTTTGATTTCCGTGACTTATTGTGTTTAAGATTTTAAAGTTGATATGCCTAAATGGCACTTCCCGTGGACCAATTGCTCCCAAAAGCCTTTCAGCTCTTCAATGGGTTACCTAACCTCCATGTACCAAATTTCGGACAAATTGATCCAGTAGTTTGGGCTATAACGTGGTTTCAGTGTTATTACAAAATTTGGATTTTTCTACCCAAAGGGTACTAAATGCGAATAAACTTTATCTCATTTAAAACCAGAATTTGAAGACCTTTCTGATGATAACAATAAATCTTTCAAAAAGTTGTTTTTGATGGGTGAATGAGAGAATAATTTTAAGTTTCGAAATTGGTGTGCCAAAACGGCACTTTCCGTGGGTCGATTGAATCCAAAATTTGTTCAGCTCTTCGACGTGTAATACAATCCCCATGTGCAAAATTTCAGCCAAATCGGTTGAGGGGCTTGGGCTGTACCGCGATTTTAAAGTCCGATAAAAATAATTTTTTTTTAAATTGTTGGTCAAAAGGGCTCTAAGAATGAATACATTTTTAGATGCAGAATTTGAACGTCTTTCTTATGGTGACGTGAAAAATGGGGGTTTACATTTAAAATTTAAAAGTTGATGTGCCAAAATGGCACTTCTGGTTGCACGATTGGCTCCAAAAGCTTTTCAGATCTAAGTTGGGTTTTCACATGCACACGTACCAAATTTCAGCCAAATCGGTCGAGTAGTTTGGGCTGTGGCGTGTTTACGAACGTACGTACGTACGTACGTACGTACGTACGCACGAACGTACGTTCATACATACAGACACATTTTAAAAACCACTTTTTTGGGTTCCTGAGACCTCAAAACGTATAGATCCGGTCTTATCTCGAATTCGAAAATTTTAGTGATTGCAGTAACCTCCCTTTTTTTTACATGGTGAAGTGGAGTGGGGAGGTTAAAACAATGTTGACGTGTTTTTGCGTTTTTCGAAACTTTCAATTTTCCACCCCTTTCTTCGATGTTTTTGAAAATCTAGGGTGGCCCGTGACTATCCACTTCCGGTCAGATACGACAGGCTACGGATAACACATGCTTCTAACTCAGAAAATATCGTAGATTCTGAATCCGTTAAGAAAAGGCATGATCCCGTTTGAAAAATCAAAATTAGGGTCTTTTAAGGTTAAACCCCGGAAGTGCAAAAAAATATCTGACTGGATGAGCATCAAAAAAATAAGGTTGACCTGTCCGAGGATGTTTACGAATATTTCCTCTCGAAAAAGTTCTTCGATTTATTCCTTACTTTTGAAAAGCACTCTCTGCATTATTATAAAAGGTACCTACCTATAGGTATGAAAGTTCTCTTTAAAACACTGATGAACTTTTTCCGAGTTTTTTTTTCTATACCTAATAACAGGTAAGTATCAGAGGTTTTAAAAAGATATTTTTAAAAGTTATAAAGATAAATCATTGAATCAAACTGTCAGTGAATCACTCTAAATGGCACGTTTGCTTCGAATAAGGGTTTCTAGTATAAAAAGACGGAAGATGTGCGCGTGCCTTCTGCGCATAGTGCGCTTGCAGGGGTGGCGCGTAAAGAGAGATAAATTGTTAGACACGCAAGTTAGCACGCAATAGGAAATGTACCACCTGAGCTCAAGCACCAATTACGTCGTAGTGCACTAGACGACGGCGACGTCACGATTAGAAAAGGACCTTCTTATACTAGAAACCCTTATACGGCACTAATGCAGCAAATAGACGGCGACCGGCACTATGACCCTGGGTGACACTGCTTTTTGAGTTTATTGGTTGTTTACTGTTGTTTAACTGAAGCATGCAAAATCCCCTATATTTTTCTCCAGAGTTGTCATTTTAGCGGTCAATCATTTATGACCACTCGATATTATAGATGTCTGCCTGACTGCCTGTAGGTACCTTTAAAGTTCTGTATAGGTATAATGTTAGGTAACTCTATAATAATTCTGTGATCTGATATTTGATGCAATTAGTCTTAATTTTAACACTCTAATTACTAGGATGTGACATTGTGATAAGCAAGCGAGAACGATGAGTAAATCAATAGAAATTTTATCAATAGCTATACGTATAGGTAACCTTTTCAGAAATAAACATTGCTATAGGTAACCAACACTAATATCAAGATAATAAGGTACTCATATAAAATATCTGTAATAAGCTGTAAAAAATTAGTAATTGTTGTGAAATAAAGATTAATGGAGGAATGTATTTCACAACTTCAAAGACTGAATGCCTATACCTAACCTACCAACATCGAGATATCGTTGCGTTGTTTTTAATATATAGGTATCAGGTATCTCGGTCAATGCATGGGGTAAAATTAAAATAAAGCATTTTCAAACTACCAACTTTTGTAACTTCTGGATATGTAAATACGCATATATCTTTGATTTCCTTCTGGGCATTCGATTTACGGAAAAAGATTTTTTGGGTATATGGAGTAGGCCTGTGTATGGCCTCGGCTACACCACTGCTTGTACTGCAAAATATAGTTACTTTACGGTATACCTACTGGTACTATAATGTAACTAATTTGCGCTACTAGTACCATAAAGTTCGTCTTTTTGTTCTTCTCCTCCTAGTTACTGATGTAATTTCTCGTGTAATTTAGAAAAAACCTATTTTTATTTTTTATATTCGAAAAATCGATCGGGAAAGGGAAAAAATTAAACAGAAAAGTTTTTTGTTGGAATGGTTAGATTTCAGGGTCACGAAAAACATACTAAAAACTCGTCCTCCGCTCCAACCTGGAACCTCCCCAAAATATGAAAATTATGCGCAAGGATTACGTTTTTGCTGTATATGTTCTTATATTGTATCAAGTAGCATTTTTGATTACAACGGTGTAATAAAAATCATACTCTTACATATTGTAAATTTAGAGAAAATGTCAATTGAACATGTTCCGAAAAGTATGGATCTGGCCCGTTATCAAAAAATTGTTCCAATAAAAGTCGAAAGGTAAATTTACACGCATCTGTTGATGTGATTAACTCGCCATAATCTTGTAATAAAAAAAATGTGTATGACGTAATTATGTGAGATTCGGGTGACTCGGTGAATAAGATATCAAGATAAAGTGAATAGTTTGCAAAATAAAGAAAGGGCCAGATCCATCATACTTTTAGGAACACATTCAAATAATATTTTCTCTAAATTTACATTACGGAAGAGTATGATTTTATTACAACGTTGCAAAGAGAATCACGAGGAGAATCATAAATGCTACTTGATAAAATAAAGAAATATACAGGGTGCCATTTAAAATAACAAAGTGACATATCGTTAACCAATGAAAATAAAAACATTTTGGGACCAGTGATGCGGTCGAAATGTAGTTCAGAGGCAGACATATCACGTCACCAAAAATGGTTCCTCGGAAACGAACGAAGTTATGGAGGGTGGCCCGTCCCGTTTAACTGCTCACCCTGTATCTACTTTAAGTGCTGAAAATAAGTATACATATAAAGGGCGATATTATTTTGGTAACCTCTTTATACTATGACTGCGTTTCGGGAGAGAAAAGTGCATAGAAACTTTCTTGTAGAGAATTTATTAGTCTTCAATATTGTATACTTCTATATTTTTTGTACGATGAAGCGAAAGCCAGATATGGGGCCAAAACTTACGCCCTGCGCATAATTCGCAGATTTTGGGAAGTTCCAGGCTGAGGTGGAGAACCAATTATGTTTCTTTCCTGCAAAGGCGAACGGCGGCGGTGCGGCGCCCAGAGAATTCTAGTTTATACTTAATAATATTCACTTATAAAACACAACAATGCATCATAAAGCAAAATTGCTTAAGTAGGTACCTACCCAGTTTTGGGAAACGATTTGCCAAGAATGGGTATTGTGCACTTCCAGAAACGTCTAAATAGATAATTTATTATCAGGGATTCGGGGAATATTTTAATGACTTTCAACACTCATTTTTGCTTTAGTTCCGGTTTTTTCATCTCATGTTTACTTTGACATGAGGTTTGCCACCTTAGTTTCCATTGTGACAACAATTTGTTTCAATGGAAATAACCTCATATTAAATTTAACATTAACAGATTAACTAGATGCTTAGCAGAGGTATTTTAAGAATTCATAAGTAGAACGGAGCGGCTCACTTACGGACGCAGCAACTTTCCTAACAGATTTGCCGCACCTTGAGCATTGTGGTTTGAACTAGACACGCCCGGTATCGCCCACTCATCCGCAAAAGTCATCGAGAAATACTATACCTGGATACCTAAGTCAGATTTTTCCGCAGTTACGTAATTTGGCATTTGCATCAATGTTTTCCTGTCGGGTATTGTGTTCGACCGAACGAAAGAAGAAAAGGTATAAAATTATTGTTTGGTTCGGATTTGAACTATGAAAATACTGAAGATCAGGTCCAAACAGGGGGGGGCTAAAATTATTATTATTATTAGGTTATATATTATTAATGGGGTGCCAATAAATTTCATTCTCGCCTCACCTAAAATATTTTCTTAACACGGCCCTGCGGAGAACGAGTTTTTGTGGCCCTGAAATCTAAACATTCCAATAAAAAAACTTTTATTTTTGTTATAGCCGCCATATTGGATTTTAACACCACTGGATGATGCACGAAAAAATTAGCTTTTCAAAATTGTGATCAATATGGACTTCTTTGAAAAAATATAATAATAATAATAATAATAATAATAAGTTTATTTGCCCAACAGAATTATACATTCCAATTATAGGACAAACTAAAAGACAAAAGATGAGAAAATAATACATAATTGAACAGAAATAGAAAAAGTGAATACAAGTACTCAATGACTGATTAGTTAACCGAGGCTTCGATATAACATTTTCTAATAGAGTGAAGACTGGAGAAGTTAATGTCACATTTCAGCGCTACTGAATTGAAACAACTACACATAAAATTGAGAGGTGATTTAATTAGCAGATTAGTGCGAGGAGTTGGAACATAAAATAAAGGTTGATGACGTGACGGATAAGAAGGCACATAGAAAGGCAGTAATTCAAGTAACGGAGGAGAATCTATTTGCCCTCTCACCAGTTTGACGACAAAAATCAACGCAAATACTTCCCTTCTCAACTCAAGGGACTCGACATTAAACTCCTTGAGCAATAATGAGTATGGTCACAATTTCTCGGAGGGTAATACCCTTTGCACTTAAATGATAGAAATTTTAAAAATTTTCTTTGTATGGTTTCAATACTATTAATGTGAACAGCGTAAATAGGAGACCAAACAATGCAACAGTACTCCAATCTGGATCTGACAAACGAGAAATACAACGTTTTAAATGCTGTCATATTAGAAAATTCGTTACAACTGCGGATGAGAAAACCTAGAGTCTTATAACAAGAGCTGATTAAGTTTCCGATATGATTTGAAAAGGACAGACTAGAATCGAATATTATGCCGAGGTCTTTATGCTCATTACAGCGCTGCAACACAGTGCCTTCAAAATTGTAATGGAAAGTGACATTCATCAATTTGCGGCCGAACGTCATACACTTGCACTTTGAAACATTCAAGTCGAGTCGGTTCGTCCTACACCAACTCAGTAAGGCTTCCAAGTCGCCCTGAAGTCTTGAGCAGTCCCCAATCGAACTAACTTCCAAAAATACTTTCAAATCGTCAGCAAAAACTAAGTGCGAACAATCAAGGGACCCCGAGAGATCATTTATAAATAATAAGAAAAGTAGAGGACCTAAGTTTGACCCCTGAGGGACCCCTGATGTCGCACAGAAACGCGAGGAATTAAAACCATTATACGTGACAAAAAGCTGACGATTTGACAGATAAGAATGAAACAGCAAGACAATGTTATCCGAAAGGCCAAAATAGTGAAGCTTATTTAACAATACGCCGTGATCAAGTCTGTCAAACGCCTTGGAAAAATCCGTGAAAATTACATCTACTTGTCCACCCTTATCCAAAGCATCCGACAAATATTGAGTGAAATACGCAATATCAAAGTTTGAGTCACACCATGCCAAGGCGTATTTATTACCGTTGATTGATTTGTTTTCACATGTCATAATAAGAGATTGAAAAAACAGGTTCCTCTTTTGCAATAAATTGTTTTTCTTCTAATTTTAGGCTACAAACTATTCATAGCAATTTTCAAAATTTGGCGATCTGTCAAAAATTCCATGTTGGCTGCATTTTTGAAAAGCTAACTTTTTTTGCATTTAATGCTGTTAAAATCCTTGGAACTTCCATATTTTTGACACCTGTCAACTCAACAACATTGACAGAAATTTTCTAGGCCTTCTAGATTTCAAGCAACGACAGTCGACCATAAGAAAAAGAAAAGTTGACTGTCGTTGCTCGAAATCTAGAAGGCCTAGAAAATTTCTGTCAATGTTGTTGAGTTGACAGGTGTCAAAAATATAGAAGTTCCAAGTTTCATTTAATTACCACCAATGCACCAATCGTTAGAAAGATACGAATTTTTCTTTGATATCGTGATTTTCAATTTTTTCGAGATAACTCAGAAACGAATCAAGATAAAGAAGAATTCTTTTCAAATACTTAATCACCTTGAAAAAACGCAACTTTTTTCTAATTTAAGCTACTCTCTATCTCTTATGATTTCCGAGTTCCCAATGGCGGACAACGAAAAATTCACCACCCTGTATAGCCCAAACCGATTTGGCTCAAATTTGGTATGTAGACATTCCACATAGAGGTTCCAGCCACTAAACTTTTAAAACAAATCATCAAAAAAGTCAGTTCAATGTTACAACCATATTGCACCACGTTGTTACCATCAACCCTGTATATATAATTAATGTTTTTCGCATTTACAATTGTTTGTCTCCTTAACTGAGCACTAATTAGGTATCATACTGGCAGCATATGCGTGAAAACAAACATAATTCGCTAAATACATAAAATAAAACTCGGTAGTGTATAATTCGCTTTTATTGTATACCACAGAATAGAATAATACACGAAGCGACTAGTGAATTTTATTGCAACAACCTTTGAGGACGGGTGATAAAATAAATAAAGCTCAATAATATTTTCGTATGGGCAACGAGCAAGATTTGTACTAACACTAATAAATAATAAGGTCTATAGTATTGGGAAACGAAACTTTCGTCTTACGCAAAGATTGAAAAATTCCAGCATTGCTTTATTGCGAATTTTGAGTTTAATCTGAATACCTACAAAAATAGTTTGAAAAATTAGCTCGCGGATAGCCTTTACTGGCAGCAATTCGAAATAGTTGTGTGGCCAGTAGCAATGACTTTATTTGTGAGGAAAGACGAAAGTTTCATTTCCTTTTAGTATACCACATGATCCAAAATAAATCCTACAAATCAAGGCTTCGGAACACAAAAAAATTCCACTACTTGCAGGCCTTAACTGACATTTGTGTGACACACCCTTGTTTTCCAAAGCCTCCTTCCTGTATCGGATTTATTTTAGATAATTTAGAAAATTTATATCACAATATTAATCAAGATCTCTCCTGACCTTTCATTTTTTCAAATTGCATTATTAAAGAATACGTTCCGGGGGTCTCCAGTTCATCATCGCAAGCCTCGCACAGTGCAGCTAATGATTTTGCGGGTCGAAGACTCGAGGGGGCGGAGTAGGTCTCTCGGGTTAAATCCTCCAAACTATAAAGGGAACCAACAGAATGGGCAGGTTTTAAATTACTGTCAATCTCGGCTTCGGCTTCAATAGCTGCCATTAGATCCGGTTGGGATTTTCTTCGTTCCTGTCGGAGCTCATCTTCCCTTTTCTGGAACTCTCGGAGTTCCCTCCTCATTTTTTCTTCCGCTGGGATAAAACCATTCCGGATGTTTTTGCCTGGTCTTATGGTAACTTGCGCAGGTGTGTCGTCGCTCCAGGAAGATTGCGGGGCTGCTATTGTCGGCTGAATAGACGAGTTGACTTTGCCCCGTAGTTTTAGGAACTTGTGCATGACCCCCTTGGAGGAGGGGTTGGGGGTGAAACGTCGAATCCCATTGGGCTGTTTTAAACCGCCATTTGTTAATACTGGTCTAGGTGGCTGTGCATTCTGGTTTTCTTTGGGTGGCTGTGGTTTGAGTTGACTTTCATTTTTTACTTTTTCTTCCGTCCCATTCATCCCCTGGTACTTTTTTCGTAATTCCTCCTCCCTCTCCAGAGACTCTTTTATTTCTTGCTGGATCCTGTCCAGCGTTTCGTTTCCTGTTGCCGCATTCATAATCAAGACACCTGTTGATTGAACAAATGATAACACAATGATTTTTGAACTAATTACCACGTCACTTACACTGAAACACCCAAATTAATGTGTAGTCCTTTTACTAATTGATAAAGGCGTCATTTTTATCTTCGAAATTCACTTTTTTATCGTGATTAGATATACAAAAACATTTTTGCTTGCGCGGCACAAGAACCGTTCACGAACCGTTGTTTCCGGCCGGTGTATGATGTGTTGCCTAACTTAAACGATGGGCGAAAACCGGGTGACGTACGTCGCTAATTGAAATGCGAAAAAACCACAGTATTTTTAAGTCATTAAAAATTTAAAACCGCGATAAAATAGTAATAAAAGAGAATTTGCATCTTTAGTAATGAAATAGGTTTTGATAATATTGTATTTTGCTGAATTTTTTGGCACGTGAAATTTGGGGACGATCAAGTAAAGACATGCGCAACTTCTTAGCGTCGCCCCATGAAGACCAGTTTTTGTGGGGTCATGGACCATCAGAAATTTACAGTTTTAAAAAGTGGGACACCGACACGGCTGCTTTTGCACGGGGCTACACAGATATGTAAATGATCCGCTAGACACGCAGAAGCGGGAATTACAAATTTCGGGCCCCAAAGAGGCCTTTTTACGGAGTTAAAAAAATTAAAAAAATTGGCTGTCTCGGAGACGGTAGAAACTTTCACTATTTTCCCAAAATTTGTAAATATAGCATGTAACATTTTAAATTTTAACAACCAAGTCAGAATCAGTGTGTGTCAGAGGTCGGGCGTGTAGGCGCGTGGCGGTTGTCGATCGCTGATGCTGTTGTGCGCATTTACTAAACTCTAAAATACAAATATTTTTCACCCCTGAAATGACGCTTATTGATGGAAAAAATTTCACTAAAGGTTTGGTTTTCGGTCCGATAAGGCAACAGAGCTATCGAATTCGATAATAATAATTGCTCTTTTGCTAAGAAAAACACAAAAAAGGGCCTTTTTGCCTCTAAAATGGCAATTTTCCAAAAAATGGCACAAAAAAAATCAGTATCGGAGACGGTAGAAACTTCTTTCCCAGAATTAACTTTATTTATCCAAAGTCGGGCGTGCGGGCGGTTGCCGATGGCTGATGCGCCCGGCCCGGCACTCATTTACTAAAATCTAAAATACAAAGGTTTTTCACCCCTAAAATTAAATTTTTCGAAAAAATGGCACTAAGGTTTTCGATCCGGTAATGCAACAGCTATAGAATTCGATAATGACAATATGCCAAGGGGCCTTTTTGTCCCTAAAATGGAAATTTTCTAAAAAATTGCACCAAGGTTTTTGATCCAGCTGTCAAATGCGATAGTAAGAATATGCTTTTTTGTAAAATAAATTAAAACAAGGGCCCTTTTGCCACTAAAATGGCATTTTTCGAAACAATGGCACTAAGGTTTTCGGCTTGAAAAAAAAACAGCTATCAAATCCGGTACCTAATGAAAATATACAGTTATGCATAGGTTTTTTTCACGGCACCATTTTTTGACCAAAAGGGCACAAGTGTGAATACATTGTTAGAAGCAGAATTCGAAGAGCATTCATATGGTAAAGCGAAAAATGGGGGTTTGCATTTAAATTCTTAAAGTTGATGTGCCAAAAAGGCACTTGCCGTGAACCGATGTGGCCAAAATTCTAATCAGCACCTACAAATCTCCCACTGTGTGCCAAATTTCATCTCGATACGTTGAGTAGTTTAAGCTGCAGCGTGATCACAGACAGACACCCAAACAGACATTTTTCAAAAATCACTTTTTCGGAATCTCAGGACCCTGAAACGTAAAGATTTGATGTTTTTGGCGATTCGATTTTTCGATCGATTTTATATTAACTTGCTTCGGGAAGCGTTGAAGTCAGTGGCGGTGCAAGGGTAAAAATTAGGTGGTGCTCCCAGTTCCCAAAATAATAATAATAATAATAATAATAATACGATTGTTATGTCGCTCAATGGATTTTCTGTATTCTGAATTGAGCATAGTTGCAATGTTTACTGTACCCAACGTGGCTAAGTTTAACTCATTCTTCATATGTTGGGAAGAATGCCCATGCTTCTTGATTTTTTCATTGATGTGATTTAAATCGGTCACGCCAGTTTTTGTCCAGGACACATCACCACCGAAAAGAAAACATGGGAAACAAAACACGGCATTAACTGCATTGCATCCGCACAACCACAAGTTTTTTTTATATAATTCATGATTAAAGGATCTTAGGAATTGTTTATTTTTCGTTTTTACCGGAAGCTGTATTGTTAGGTACGGGGTTGGCCTTCCTAGAACTTTGATTTGGACTTTTTCTTCCAATTTAAGCTGTGAGAAAGG
This sequence comes from Pycnomerus fuliginosus, assembly GCA_963924575.1. Lineage (NCBI taxonomy): Eukaryota > Metazoa > Arthropoda > Insecta > Coleoptera > Zopheridae > Pycnomerus > Pycnomerus fuliginosus. The sequence goes on from OZ004622.1 coordinate 21,120,542, forward strand.
ATGATTTAAGAGATGCTGCACGGTATTCATGTTCGAACTCGGAACTTCGCAGAGTGCAACCTCAGACTGACAAAAATCAAGCGATATGCGGATATGCATAAATTTGGTAAACGAACTAAACCAACGAAGACTAAAAGATGAAAACAATGGTTGGTGATCGAGTTGCCCCCCCGACAGCTGCAGACCGGTTTCGTTCTTATTAGAACTCATCAGTACAGCAAAGCCCGGAAGGCAACTCGATCACCAAACCAACCCGGTTATATAGCCGGAAAGCGAAGATTAAACGGTGTGAAGACGGCTCAACGCCATCTAGAGGTCTATACCAACACTTACGGCGGATTTCTCGTCAACAAGGTTGACATCGAAAACCAAAGTGTGGTTGACCACCGTGCTATGGCAGCACGAGCAACTCAAAGATGAAAACAATGGTTGGTGATCGAGTTGCCCCCCCGACAGCTGCAGACCGGTTTCGTTCTTATTAGAACTCATCAGTACAGCAAAGCCCGGAAGGCAACTCGATCACCAAACCAACCCGGTTATATACCCGGAAAGCGAAGATTAAAAACGAAGACTAATAAATAAAGGAAAGTGGAATGGTATATGGATTAATGGAAACAATCCGAGAAACGAGATAGAAAATTAGGCGCTCGCGCTCCTGACCAAACGGAATCCTGACGTGCGGCCTGAAACAGAGCACTTCGCCCTGCTAAATCGCCGTTTAACAGTGTGTAGCTCCATCCTTCATCCTCTCGGTCTCGCACGTTTGAAGCGCATCCCCCAAACCGTGCGCCGTATCGACGAGCACCACAATATGGCAAATGAATATAAATATGCTTAAATATTTGCTTATACCTTCCTTTTTGAAATATGACCTATTGTTACGTGAAAATATGTGGTAATAATGCCTATTTATTGCACTAAAAACTAAGGGGCATTTTTAATTTTTTTTTCTCGTTTTTTCTCGGTAGTGCGCGCGCACCGGAGCACTTACACAAAAACCGCCACTGGTTGAAGTTAAAAACCACAGTGAAGTGAACAAATCCATCAAACGTCATATTTTGACTTACATTAGAACTTTGTACCACTTCAGATTCCGCCGGAAATATCCTAGATTTAGAATTTTTAAGTAAAACACCCGGTATATTTTTATATTTTTAAAATCTGGGAGTCATTCTCGAGTACTGTTATTTGTTAGTGTCTTAAAATTTTTCGAAAAAACTAACCACTCCACTCACGAGGAAAATTGAAAAAACCGAAAACATGATCATCGTGATAAACCTACAATTTCAATAAAAATCGAAGTGTACGTTAACACGCATCACATTTCAACTGTTTTTTTTGCATGGAAGGTGTTGTCCTACATCTGTGCCCAGAACTGAAGAAAAAACATTGATAGTAATTTCACTTTTTTATGAGGTAGACTCATCATTGCTTTTAAGGTGATTACCTGCATCATGTTTTCGGTTTTTTAAATTTTTCTCGTGAGTGGTTAGTTTTTTCGAAAATTTTTAAGAGCCAAAAAAGTTTTAGAATTGAACGGGGAATACGGCCGCATAGGCAAATTAGTAATATTTTCAAACATAAAAAAGTTCAAGGGCAAATAACATCGGGGCCACCCTGTATAACAGAGATCCGCTTTTTGGATAATATCTTAAGTACCACCAGCAGTTGCTTATTCTTGGTCTGTAACAATGCTGTGCAAAAATTCAAAATCCTACGATACACCTTTCATTAAACACTAAACTTTAATTATTAGGGAAACATCGAAGGGATGTACTTATGTAGGAACCTCCACCGTTACCTGTACGAGATGATGACGGTTCATGTCCCTCAATTTGATTTGGTACACAATAATCAACAATAACAATGCTAGGACAGTTAGAAAATAGTTTAGGTATTTTTTGCTCGGCTTTTGCTAGCTATTTATACCGATTTTTAGTGCCGTAGCAATATGCCAGGCACCCTTGTTTTAAAATATTCCCTCGCTCGCTCGTCGTATCGATCGCTCCTCATGTCTGTCCGTCGCATAACTTGAGAACGGATTGAGATATCGGGCTGAAACTTTGTCTCCCGAAAAGTAAGGCGGGGATTGCTTTTGGGCCATATCGGACCAAGGGGGTGGGAATTAGGGGAAAAAAACCGAAAAACTATTAATTGCAATAACTCGAGAACTAGTGGAGGTATCTTGCTGAAATTTGGTATGCACGTTCGACCCTCAAGTCTGTCGAAAGTGAGGGGGTGGCAATTTCGGGGGATGAAATTTAGGGGATGAAAACCACAAAAAATATGATAGCTCCGCAAGGGTTGCACGCAGCTCTTAGAAATTCAACGTGCACACATATATCGGTAAAATTTTCGTAAAATCGAACAGATGGGGTGGAAATTAGGGGTTGCAACTCGAAATTCCACTTGATAATAATGGTCGAAATTGGCGTCATTCGATAGCTTTCCATTAATGATGCAAAAAAGGCGTCATTCATATTTTGAGAAAAACCACCCCTACAGGCGTAAACCCCTTACATGCAAAAACACAAAAATACCAGAACTCAAAAACTACTCAACGTATCAAGGCAGAATTTGGTGTGTCAATTTTCAGTGACATTGTAGGTGGATGGACAAATTTTCACTAAGATCTAACAGGGGGGATGAAATTTAAGGGTTGAAACTTGAAATTCTTTCAAGTAAATGGTAGCATAAAATTACGGGGTTCGACAGATTTCGGTCAACTATTGAAAAAAGGTCTTACGAGTTTTCAACCTAAAACCACCCCTAACTCTTTGCAAGCGGATAAATATATTTTATTGATTTTTTCTGAAACCATATTGAATTATTTACGAAGAACTGAAGCCAGTAAATACGGAGGGAGTTATGTAACACCGGAAAAATTAACTCACCCCTGTAAATCATAAAGGGGTGAAATCATGAAGGGTTGAAAACATAAATCTACAAACCACCGTAATTTTTCAACGAATTGAATTAGGCTGGTGAAGTTGAAAACACAACTTCCTTTAGGGCATTTGGGGGTGGTGAAATAGGGGGTTGGAGTTTAGGGGTTGGAACGTCCATGAAGCCCTGTAATTTGACACGGAGAAGCAATATCTTCTGCAAAACTGTAAGATCTTACACACTGCATCTACGAGAAAGGAAGAGTATGTATTTTAGGAGAAATTTTTCGAATGGGATGAAAGTTAGGGGTGGAAACTCAAATTTTTCACTGAATAATGTAGGGTAGAAATTAATAAAGATCGATAGCTTTCTATTGATGGTACAAAAAAAGTTTTATTCATCATTGGCGAAAAATGACCGTTAAAGGCGGTACAACCCCCTAACATGCCGAAACTCAAAAATGCGAAAACTCAAAAACTGCTCAACGTATCAGGACTGGAGTTGGTGTGGTAATTTACAGCGCCACTGTAGGTGGATGGGCAAATCTTCATTATGATCTAACAAGGGGGATGAAATTTAAGGGTTGAAACTGGAAATTTTTTCATGTTTTTCGATAGTTCTAATTCATTTTCATTACTTTTTAACCCATCCACAATTCTTCAACCCCTTTCATGATGACCCTCAAAAAGCAAAATTTACCCAGGCCGCTCCTTTTTCGTGTGATTTTCGCTAGTTCTACTTAACTACAGTTCATTTTCAGCCCTCTTGATTTTTCATCCCCCGTGACAATTTTTCAACACCCGCGCGTTAATTTTGAAAAATTCGCTCAGTTTTGCCTTTTTTCGGTAATAAATTTTACTCATATACATTGTTCTTGCTGGGGGGATTTCACAGTCGGCAGTGGTGTACAAATTTTCGGCAGTGTTAGTGGGAAATGTTAGGCAGTGGTTGCAAAAATTGAGCAAATTCGACAGTCGGGGGACTTCACAGTCGGCAGTGGTGTACAAATTTACGGCAGTGTTCTTGCCTTTTTCACTTTTTCGACCCGCTTCGCAATATTTCAACCCTCAGAAGCCAAATTTACATAATTGGCTTATTTTCATGAGTTTTCATCCCCCTTTACGATTTCTCAACCCCCGAAGTGCTAATTTGGCAGAAGGACCCTATCTGATATGCCCAGTTTTTGGGCCCCTTTTAGCTGGCAATCTTAACTTTTTTCATAAACGAGTGTTTGAAACACTGGGTGGGAACCTCATGAATTAATGTAACCATAGTGTTAAGTTGGTTGAAAGCTTGGTCCATTTTTCAAAGAGGAACTGATGTTTGATTACACAAGGTAGTTTCACAGTCTCGTTCCACAAAATTTACTTACTGTTTAGGACGCGTTTCGGAGTGTTACTCCATCTTCAGCTATAAAAGAAATTAACACAAAATACAAAACAATTGCCTCGAAAATGAAAAAACGTTTGGGTCAAAGAAAAATAACAGCTTTTGGGTCGCACTGTAAATCGATCGAAAGACGCTCAAACATTCAACCATATAGTGTTAAGTGAGAATCGCAAAATTATGATGTTTTAAGTTTTGGCATAATTTAAGAAAAATTGTTTTGTAATAAATGGATACGTTAAAGGCTTAAAGAACAATAGCAGCTGGCATGACTGATTCAAAAAAGGTCCCTCAACCGAAAGCTTCGTTCTTCCTGAGTTTGTGAGCAAAAAATTAGGAAACAGTCAGCTACATAAGCGGCCCAAATATGGGGCACATCCGATAGGGTCCTTTGTGTAATTTCGGTAATAAATTAAACTCAATTGAATGATGTTTACATATTTCACTTTTTTCATCTCCCTTTGTAATATTTCAACTCTTCAAACGCTAAATTTACATAATTGGGTTATTTTGGTGTTATTTACGTCATATGCGTAATTTTACTTAACCACGGTTAATCCTCAGACCTCTTGACTTTTCATCCACCTTTACCCCCTAAGTGCAAAATTCGCATATGTTCGTTTTTCGTCGGTAGGTAATAAAATTGAACTCATTTGGCCAAATCTTGTTTTAATTCCGGCAATTCATTTCATTTAGGTACTCATTTGGTTTATATTGTCATCCTTTTTACTTTTCAACCCTCTAAATTTTTGTGTTTTTTCTGTTCATTTTCTACTTTTTAATTCTGTAACAACAATTTTTATCATTTCGCCTTTTTGACACATCTGTGATCTGTGCGTCTGCGGAGGCACTACTCTAGTAGTGCAGATTGCTAAAATCTGTACCCGCCCCTATACATACACATTAACGTGATAAACATCTACAGGGATACACATCGCATTGATATACATCTTCCTAAAAAACATTGCATCGAACTTGGTAGGTTTAAAATGTCTTTCGAATCGAAAAATGACTGTCATTACATTATATTTCAGCGCTCGTTATTGGCTCCTTTCCCCTCTGTGCATGACGTCACGCATCATAATAACACTAGCAAGGGCGCCCTCCTTGCGAATAACAGTGTTACCAACAAGAGCAAAAATGCATTAAAACTGATAAATAAAATTCTGTTGTGCTTAGTTTTAAATTTTTTATTCTAAAAACGATTTAAAAATAGTTCTCTTCAATCACAATAAAGCTTCAAGTGGGAATCCTCTCTTTCAACCACAATCTTTAACTTATCCCCATCATTTACCAACCTGGGATTACAAAAATAACTACAAGTTTTACCATAATAAGAACTGTTCAACGTTTCGAAAACCGTACTTTCATCATCACTGTATTGAAAAGCAAACCAATAATAAATACCATTGAGATTTCCAGACTGAACCACTTCAACATCCAAACTGAAGCTTTTTACCTCAAAATCACTGAGATCACAGACGGCTATGGAAGACAGTGTTTCATGCTTGAGGTTGTAAAGGCCAGGATGTTCATTACCCTAAAAAAATATTGTTGTTTATGGCCTGTGTTTCATTTCATACAGTATTTTTCTTCCTACATAAAACAATTATTTTCTTGGCCAGCCATCAAAGTAAAGCTTTCATGGCTAGCCAGTACAAACGGCAAGAAAATCCCACTTTCAGTTAATGTAGGAAGAAAAATAAACTTCAATGCGAGTACATACCGAAAATTCATTAATAAATTCACCAATCCCAAACGACAGCGCCTTCTTGTCATCAACCTTATTCCAAAAATCCAACGATTCCGACGATATTAGTTTTGCCTTAAGGAAAACTTTTTTGGGAATAACTCGACTGTTTGAGGTAATGTCTTTTGATAAATTCACCCCGTTCCAAGAACCATCGGATTTGATTAAATCGACAAAAACTATATCCAGAGAACTCAAATATATTACATAATCAGCAAGGGTGTTTTCATGTATAAAAACCATCTTCAAATTCTCTTTTTGAGCCAAATATTTGTAGAATTTAAGATCGGAAATTTCCTTATAAACGTGGTAAACTGTAGCTCCTTTTTTTGCCATCAAATACCCGAACAGAGGAAAGACGTTGCAATCCAGAATTTTGCATTGATTAAACCTGCCTTCAAGACGAATTATCGCATTTACTAACTCTTTATCGTTGAGAAAACTAACGATTTCCTTGCTAGCCTTAAAATATTTCATTTCATTTTGATGCAAATGCAATTTATTATCAATAATCTCCATCACGACTTCAATTTCTTCGTCTGCTTTTACTGTTAGGGGTTGATGAAAATAAAAAATTGCCTGCTCCCAGCATTTATTGCTGTTCGATTTTGGATGAGTGGAAATCACGATTCCCTCGTGTAGATTTAAATCAAACCAAACGGCAAGAGCGTGGATAACACCCTCCTGCAAACATTTTAATTTAATTTCCTTCCTCCAATTAGCTAGATTTTCCAGGCAAGTAAAATCGATGTTTAAAAAATCCTGCGTATTGGTTAGGTACGCAACTTCTGATTGGTTCAAATACTCAGAATCATAAGGTTCTAGATCTGCTTTCAAGCAAACTTCGTTGAATAAAGTTGAATATTTCTTGTGCAGTTGTTGGCTTTCAATCCCTGTTACAAACATTTTTGCAGCATTTGGTATGATTTTGAACGGTCCTCTGGCGAAGGTTTTAACAGCGTGGTTGATGGATTTCAAACAATTTTCCCCGAGTAATCCCGAATCGAAAATTTCAGTAATTATTAAATCGCATGGTGAAGGGGGTTCGATGAAATCTGTAGAATTGCTTTGGTAAAGAGTAATGTTAGTTATTTGATTTTTTTCTAGGATTTCCCTGGCGATATTGTACAACGTTTTATTTTCCTCAAAACCCACCACAGTGACATTTTTATTCCTTCCAGCGATTAAACTTAACAATCCACAACCAGTACCAATGTCATAGACATGCGTGAAGCCTTCTTCAACTGCAGCATTAATAGCACTTCTATATAATTTATTTCGGAGATCGTCGTTTAGCATTCGAAAATGCCACCGTGGTATTAAATCCCACAAAACGTGAAGAAGATTTTTTTCAGAAGGGAGAAACCCTTCAGCGGCGGCTTTGCTTAAATATTTCCTTGCTATTTCACATTCCCCTTTCTTAAACAAATAGCTGCCTAAAGCGTTCAAAACCAAAACGTTTTTAGGGAAGAAATTTATCAGCTGAATGTAGCATTTGAGGGCTTCCTCGTCCATGTTTAATTCTTCACAGTAACTACCCAGTTTTAGGACGATTTCTGTGAAATTTTCTTGGTCGATTTGGGGTAGAAGGTCGGGATCCGAGAGTTGGTCGATGTAATCGACGTAAAGTTGAAATGCTTTTGGGTAATTTTGAAGGGAGGTTTCATGTCTTGCTTGGGTGAAGGTTTGGGGGTCTTTTTGTTCTTCTGATGCGTGAATTGGAGGGACGCGGTTTGTCTCTAAATCTGATTCATCCTCCTCCATTTCAGAGCTTTAGGAATTTATTATTCTTTCATTTCATTCTCTTAAATATATTTAAATCTTAAATGTTCGAATATTGGAGCATTCGGGGTGTTATCTGAAAACAAATTCTGTGAAAATAGTGGTATTTTGTCCAAGGGGTAGTAAAGTAAAGTTTTTGACCGCTCAAAAAAAGATTCATACTTTACACACTTGTAACATAAACAGCTACTACAATAATATATAGAATCATATTTTAGCGCAATTAGAGACGCTGTGAGTGTTTTGCTGTTGTGGTGTTAACAATGGAAAGTAATTTCTGTCCATTAAGTCATTTCTTGACACCATGCTTGAGTGGCCTATAATAGTTATTTGTTTAACAAGGCAAAAAAATGGCAGATTCCAGTCAAGGCAGTAAATTTGTCTTTTTGCCGTGTTGAACACATAATTTTTTCGCCAATTGTCATTAAATAAGTGCATTTTTACTGCCTAGGCAGTAAAAGTCGCATTTTACTGCCGCAAAAGAGGCAGTAAAAATGCACTTTTAATGACTACCAGCGAAAAATAATCTTAAACTTCGGAGGAGTTTAAAAGTGCCAAAGTGACGCGCAACAGGCCTTATTAGAAAATCTTGTCTTTCTTCGTTTAAAAAAATAAAATATTTTATTTTATTCGGAGTTTAAGCGACAATATGCGACTGATATGGACATAATTAAACTTCCATACTCCGTTGCATAATGTAAACTCCTAATAAAATAAATATATATCATCATGTTCTCCGCCACTTGTGTACAAAATCCATGGATTTACACTAACACTCGTCTAAATTTATTCCTTCAAGCTTTACTGAAGGTAATCAATTATTGATTTATCTGGATGAACAGTAATTAGGGCAGACAGAACTTACATTTACTTAAGACCATTTGGAGGGGCTAGGGACTTTATAAAATCAAAAACAGTAATTTTTCAAAATTTTAGGTTATGTTCAAGGGTAGGTGACACTCACCTTATTTTTGGAAATATTTTACACCAAAAAACTGGCCCTTCCTTCCTGAAACACTACCTCAGCACTGGAAAACATATTTTTCTTGAATAAATCATTGTATTTATTTCATAATATTATTGTTTGGCAAAATCTGTCAAATTGACAGTAATGTCAGGTGTCAGAAGTGTCAGATCGTCTGTCAAACACTTGTCACTTGTCTGCTGTCATAGCCCATCATAGCCGTTTTTTGGCGAAAATCTCTGGCGAAACGCTGCTAACGGTCTTTAAAAAAAAAAAGTCGTTATATCACTCACGCACAATTCCATACCGACCGTACTTAACTTTAAGAAGAGTCTTAAAATGATAATAAAGACGCTTATACCATAAGGCAAACGTCATTCTTCATTTTTAAGTCTAACTTAAGTGATAACTGATAAGTTACTGATCGTATGTATCACTAAAATGGTCTTTCCAACAATTTTTGAAAATGGTAAAATAAGAAAGAATACACTTCATCAAGAGCTCCTCTTCAGCAAATAAGAAGCTCCAAACTTCGTAGTTTTTTAATTACCGGTATTCAATATAGCCCCACCTGATAAAACTGTAAATTTAGCGATGGATTTTGATAATTTAGGTTACTAGAAAACGTTTTACGAAATAATATATGGTGGCGGTCGATATTTTTTTATACAGGGTGTCCGGAAATAACGATGAAATATTTCTAGGGGTGATTCTGCAGCTCAAAATATGAAAAAAACTTCCTATAAGCATGTGTCCGAAAATCGCTCTTAAGGGGGGGTTAGGGCCCTCTGAAGGAGGCGCCTAAAATTCAGTTTTTATTAAATAAATCAGGAACCGCTTAAGCTACAGCAACGAGTTTTTGTGCATTATCTAATATCAGTAAGAGCCACCAGATTATGGTATCTATCAAAAGCAAATTTAACCATGGGCGTGGAAAATAGGGGGGAGGGGCTCAGCTTACCCCACCCAAATTTTTTTATGTGTTATTTTTTGACAATTTCTGACCGGAATATGGTTCCCTGACTAAAATTACATAAAAGAGCCTCTCTTATAGTTATAACACCGTAGGATTGACCGTTTTCGAGAAAATTAGATTTAAAGAACCATTTTTGCATTTCCTAAGCTTATCATTATCAATTAATTTTTATTAAATTACAAAACTGAACGGATTTTAAAAATTAGTAACTAACGTAGTCTAAAGTTGCTTATTGATGTCAGATAGTATATGCAAAAACTTAATAATTGGCTAAATAAAATCAAATTTTGAGCTCCCCCTTCAGAGGGCCCTAGCCACCTTAGGAACGATTTCCGGACACATGTTCAGAGGAACTTTTTTTCATATTTTGATCTGCAAAATCACCCCCCGAAATATTTCATCGTTATTTCCGGACACCCCTGTATTGTTTCTTGCAAAAATTTCGTTTCCCAAATTGGAGCTTTATTGCAAACACTGTAACTTTAGGGATAGATTTTCGTTATTTAGCTCACTAAAACATGTTTTACGAAATAAAATGGTGAGGGCCGATATTGTTTTTAGTCTGTAGTTTTTCCACTTTTCCATTCAGTTTCTAAAAGATCAAGTAAGGTCAATAGCAAACAAGTATTTACCCCTCCCCCTTTCAACGATTTTTTCTAGCAGAATATCAGTCAAGATTAGTTATTATTTTCTCACTTTTCAATTCAGGTCTCAAAAGGTCAGGTAAGAGGTCCCTTTCTCTCTAATAACAAACGTTTCCCAAGTATTTACCCGTCTCCTCAATGATTTTTTCTAGCAGAATCAGTCGTTTTTCCAATTCTTATTCAGGTCGTCAAAAGGTCAGATAAGGTTCTATCTCTATAAACAAACGTTTTTCAACTATTTAACCTTCGATCCCCTCAACGATTTTTTTTAGCAGAAACAGTCGTTTTCTCACTTCTCCATTCAGGTCTCAAAAGGTCATCAGATAGGTAAGGTCTCTCTTTAAATACCAAAAAATGGCAATTTTTCATGGAACAATACAGGGTGTTTCAGAACTCCCGTATAAGCCGCCGATACGTAATGGTAGATTTTCACTTATAATCTCATAAGAGCATTAATTTTTTCCGGAAATTTTTGGAGTGCATTCCAACAACGTATCACAGTCCACATAAATATAGTCATCCAACGTGAATTAATTTTTTTATCCGTACGCCAAGCGGAGAGTAGCGAAACGACTGGGCATTCTATCTTTGTATTAGTTTACAGGAATCGGTAACGGTGGTGGATTAACGGACTGAAGGGGGAGGGGCTTACGAGGCCAGTTCGTGTTCGGTTTGGTCTGAAACTGAAATCCAAGGCTGGCCACGTATATGACTAGTACTCAATTGTTTACTTTTGATTCTTTTGGGGTAGGTACGGATTAACGGATTTGTCTTTTCCTCTGTTAGTCGGCATTTTCAAAAGACTGGACATGTTTTTAAAACATCCCACTTTTAATTAAACAATAGGCAGCTAAGGAAGCGGTTGGAACCTCCCCACTTGTTTTCGAAATAATCCGCCGACAACCCATCATATATAAATATTGCTCCTTAAATTTTTGCCTTTGATGTCTGGCAAAAATTCTCGGACAGGTCAATTTAATTTTTTTAAATCGCATTTGATGGTGCGGTTATAGATATTTTTTCCTACGCTAACTGAAAATAAAATTTTCGGGCCTCACGATAGGGCTGTGAAAGTACGATTATTTCTCACGGCTAGCTGTGTAAAATCATTTTGCACGGCTAGCTGGAGGATGGATCAGGCGGGATGCCGGGAATTTTCCCGGTTTACCGCCGGCGCCGGCCTCCTTTGGGTCGATGTTTTAAATTCCGTTTGCATGTAGCATTTTCATATTTCGCTCCAATTTAAAATCTGGAATATAAAAAACAGAAAATCTGGAAAACGATCCAAGTAGTCCGGGAGGCAGTGAACACTTTTGGTATGTCATTTCAGCGAGTTTGGTTTAGCACTTTTATAGTTATTTTCATGCTGGACATTACTAAAGTTTACCATAAATCTTGTGGGACATTGACATCTCGAAAACGGTATCAGATACGAAATTTTATTAAATTAGAAAAAAGTTGTATTTTTCAGTGTAGATTAAAAGTCTGAAAAGAAATCTAAGATATCTAGATTGGTTTCTGAAATTATACTGAACACTTTAAATTGATAACATGTTATAACTTGGTTACTAATCGGCAGATCATTATGAAATTTGCTTCAATTACATTACCTTGCATCACGAAGAATAATATAAGGCGACGAAAACTTTTCTAAGCCTTCTAGATTAAAATATGATATTTTTCAGTTTTTTCAGTATATTTCAGGAACCAAGCCAGATATCTTCAATTTCTTTCCAGATTCTTAATCTACACTGAAAAACACAACTTTTCTCTAATTCAATAAAATTTCGTATCTTTTACGGTATCCGAGTTGGCAATTTTTTAGAAATTAAAATGGTTGCCATTAGCCCCTGTCCCGCAAGATTTACGGCAGACTTCTGTTGATTTTTTTTATTATGCATACAAAAAGAGAACACCAAAATACCTAGGGTTTAATTCATGACTTTGCGATTTTCTTCACTGTTTTGGAGAACATATAATTAAGGAAAATCCACGATCGCCTCATTTATCCGGGGTCTAATGCACTGAAACGCCTATGGTAAAAATACTTAATTATTTATTAAAATGTATCGACTTTTTTGCTCGGTTTCTCGTCGTAATAGCACTTGTTTGTCCAGAAAATATACTTATTATTTATTTTAGTTCCTCATTTTAAAATTCATTCTTGTACCCTACCCCATTGCATAGTTGAATTTGTATCAAAAAAATAAGGTTGACGGGTATAGGTACCCGCGATATTCAAAAATATTGATTTTTGACCAAATTCTTGGTTGTTTTTTGAAAGGTTAGGGTGGCCGTGACTTCAGTTCCGAAGAAGTGTCATACATGCTTCGATCTCAAAAGATTATAAATTCCGAATCCGTTGAGAAAAAGGTATGATTCCTTTTAAAAAACTAAATTAGGGTAATTTCCGCGGTTAAATCGGAGGTGCATGAAAAAGTTATTATAACACCATCAAAAACTATTTAAAAAAATTAAATTGAGCTGTCCGAGGATTTTTGTCAGAAATCAATAAAGGAAAAATTTATTTATTTTGTTTTATTTTTATTTTTCTTATGTCCGCCATATTGGTTACACAAAAAAATTAGATTTTCAGAAATGTAAGCAACATGGACTTTTTTTACAGATCGTCAAAATTTTATAATTGGTATAAATAATTAGTAAAATCAGATGAAAAGAAAGTTGCAAAAAAATACACCGACTTTTTAAATCTTTTGACGTGAAAACAATTAAATTCAAAGGTAATAAAATACGTCATGGCGTCGCGTGACTCAAGCTTTAATGTATTTTTTCAAAGAAATCCATGTTACATTATACATTTTTGAAAAGCGATTTTTTTTGTGCATCCAGTTGTGTTAAAATGCAATATGGTGGCCATAAGAAAAAGAAAACTTGACAGTCGTCGCTCAAAATTTAGACCTAAAAAATTTCTGTCGATATGTCATTCAATATTCACAATCGACAGCTGTCAAAAATACAAAAGTTCCGAACAGTTCTGTCAAAAATGCAAAAGTTCCAACTTTCATTTAAATAACTTTAGTTGTAAAAAAATTTTTTTTTTCTTCAAAATCGCAATTTTCAGTTTTTTCACGAAAACTCAAGAACGAATTAAGATATCTGAAAATTCTCTTCAGATTCTTAATCACCAAGAAATAGCGCAACTTTTCTCTAATTTAACCGATTGCGTATCTTTTACCGTTTAGAAGGTGCCGTGTGAGCAGTGAAAAAGGAACTTTCCTGTACAGGGTGCCTCTTTGTTATTTTAAATGAGAAGCCTATATTTTGACTCTAGATTCGGATTGGCCTTTTAATTGTGAAGTAATTGCACCCCCCCTTTACCTATACCTAACTGTCATAATTTTAGATATGTCAAAAGGTGTGCCACTATTTTGGGCCAAATGTCAGGTTAAATGAAATATTATATCTCTTTACGCCGGCAAAGTCATATTAACAAAAAAAAAGGATGAAAATAGGGTACAATGAAGAAGAAAACCCAGAGAGGGTATTGAAGTTTATAGGGTACCTACAATATTTTTGAAAATGTTTGAAATAAATGTATTTGTGCAAATTAAAAAAATTGCACACAGCTAGGATCCCAGCAAGCTTTAAGACAAATTTTTGAAGGTGTAGAAGGAACTATTACTAATTTTTGATCCAAAGCTTGCTGTGATCAATTTTTTAACCTCCCCACTCGACTTCACCATTTAAAAAAAAAGGGAGGTTACTGCAATCACTAAAATTTTCGAATTCGAGATAAGACCGGATCTGTACGTTTTGAGGTCTCAGGAACCCAAAAAAGTGGTTTTTAAAATGTGTCTGTATGTATGTACGTACGTACGTACGTTCGTTCGTTCGTAAACGCGCCACAGCCCAAACTACTCGACCGATTTGGCTGAAATTTGGTACGTGTGCATGTGATAACCCAACTTAGATCTGAAAAGCTTTTGGAGCCAATCGTGCAACCAGAAATGCCGTTTTGGCACATCAACTTTTAAATTTTAAATGTAAACCCCCATTTTTCACGTCACAATAAGGAAGGCCTTCAGATTCTGCTTCCAAAGATGTATTTATTCACTGTCAGTGCCCTTTTGACCAAAAACTTAAAATATCGAGATTTTTATCGGACTTTAAAATCGCGGTACAGCCCAAGCCCCTGAACCGATTTGGCTAAAATTTTGCACATGGGGATTGTATTACACGTCGAAGAGCTGAACAAATGTTGGATTCAATCGACCCACGGAAAGTGCCGTTCTGGCACACCAATTTCCAAATTTAAAGTTATTCTCTCATTTACCCATCCAAAACAAATTTTTGAAAGATTTATTGTCACCATCAGAAGGGTCTTCAAATTCTGGTTTTAAATGAGATAAAATTTATTCGCATTTATTACCCTTTGGGTAGAAAAATCGAAATTTTGTAATAACACTGAAACCATGTTATAGCCCAAACTACTGGATGGATTTGTCTGAAATTTGGTACATGGAGGTCAGGTGACCCGTTGAAGAGCTGAAAGGGTTTTGGGAGCAAATGGGTGCCATTTAGGCATATTAACTTCAAAATCTTAAACACAAGTCACGGAAATCAAAGACCCACGCGTTGGGGAGGTTCCAGCCGCTTCTCTGCTGCACATTTTTATTCACACAAATACATTTATTTCAAATATTTTCAAAAATATTGAAAATAGGTATAGGCAGCTAGGGAATGCTAATACTAGCCTAAAGAAAATTTAATTTTGCATCTTTTGGATACATAAAATTATGGTACTACTCGTATTTGAAAAAAATTAGTTGTGGACAATCTCGTTACGCCATTTTTACAAATTAATTTCCGCCATATTGTTATGTCAACAAGAACGAGTGAGCCATCGGCCGAAAGCTCAAACCTTGTACTTTCAACCCTCCAAGTTTGATTCCTTAATCTTCAACCGTGTGTAAGATACAAATTTTTCTATTGCCGGACAGAAATCAATTTTTTTACACAAATTTTGACATATGTCAAAAACTATGACAGTTAGGTAGGCCAAGTGGGGATGCAGTAAACTGACAATTAAGAGGTCAATACGAATCTAGAGTCAAAACATAGACTTCCCATTTAAAATAAAAAAGATGGCGGCTACTTCCGGTGTAATGGGAAGTGCGTCAGAGCTGAAAATATTTTCATTCGATGGGCAATAAATTGAAACCACCGTGTGTGAATTTTCATTTAGCTGCTAAAAACGATTCTCTAATATCGCTAACTGACACTTTAAAGGAGACACCCTGTATAGGAATACCGTATTGACATGTACTAAAAGAAAAAACATTTTTTCCCAACCGGTTAAAAAAGTGGGCGCTGCTCACCTCATTTGAGGTACCTAGAAAAGTTCGTTATTTTTCCATAGGTGGGAGAAGTAAACGAACGAAGTAATTCTGTCCAAATTTCATAGACAAATCGATTGAGTATTTTCGGCGAAATCGTGTGTATACGACGACAACAGAGGCATTTTTTAAAACCTATTTTTTCGCATTCTCCGTACCCGAAAACGTAAAGATCTGCCTTTATCTCGATTATTTATTTTGGACCGATTGCAGTAACCTCCCTCTTTTAGTTTGGAAGGGGGAGGTTAACTTAAGTTTTCAAAGTAAAATCTTGAGTCTCGCTTCAAAGGTTTGAGTGCAATCACATTAAATTACAAGAAATAAAAGTCAATAATTTTTATCGCGGCAAAATATCAACTTGTACTCAGATGTAATACTCCTTCCTTTTTTGTGCTTTTCAAGGACAACGGTGCTTTTGTTAGCGCAAATTTATTACCCATACATTTCTGAATTCAGACATCACAATTCAACCAGCTTCGGAAGGTCTCGGCTCAATGCCGATTACCGACGGATAGTCGGACACAATCCTGAGTGCTGCCGCTCAGTGGTGAATAGATGAAATACTCGACCCGCAAAGAATTGTCGAAGCGACAGAGTTATCCTACGCTCCTAGCGGTATAGATCCGGAACTAATTCACGTTGGATGACTGTATTTATGTGGACTGTGAACGTATTAATCGGCCCGAGTGGAACACGAGGGCCCGATTACGTTGTTGGGATGCACGACTAAAATTTCCAGGAAATGAATTAATGCTCGAATGCAGATTCGGTAAGAAAATAGCAACGATACAGCCACAGAAATGGAATAAAAATTATTTTTGACATTTTATTTGACATAAAAATTTCCACTTATTAATTTCGTTTAAGTTGGTCTGGTTAGGTATCAAAAATTTCCAGGAAATTATCGAGTTGTCATGGCAAACGCACAGAAATAAATTTTTCTATTGGCTAATGATTAGTATCGCGCGATTTTCACTTATAATCTCATAAGAGCATTAATTCTTTCCGGAAATTTTTGGAGTGCATTCCAACAACGTATTAATCGGCCCGAGTGGAACACGAGGGCCCGATTACGTTGCTGGGACGCACGACTAAAATTTCCAGGAAATGAATTAATGCTCGAATGCAGATTCGGTAAGAAAATAGCAACGATACAGCGACAGAAATGGAATAAAAATTATTTTTGACATTTTATTTGACATAAAAATTTCCACTTATTAATTTCGTTTAAGTTGGTCTAGGTAGGTATCAAAAATTTCCAGGAAATCACCGAGTTGTCATGGTAAACGCACAGAAATAAATTTTTCTATTGGCTAATGATTAGTATCGTGCGATTTTCCTTTGCAAAAATTGCGAGGATTCAATAGTTGTCAAATGGGAAGCAATTAAAGTCCGGCAATCAGAATGAAGTCTCGAATTAGATAGTAAGGTAAAACAAGGATGTGCAAGATGTTGCTGAGATACACAAAAAATAATAATGACACAAAGAATAAAGGCATCTTAAGAACTTTTTGTGTATCCCAGCAAGAACTTGCACAACCTTATTTTATCTTCTTACCATTTAATAAGAGTTTTTTGTATAAGAAGGTCCTTTTCTAATCGTGACGTCGTCTAGCGCACTACGACGTAATTGGTGCTTGAGCTCAGGTGGTACATTTCCTATTGCGTGCTAGCTTGCATGTCTGTAACAATTTATCTCTCTTTACGCTCCACCCCTGCCAGCGCACCATGCGCAGAAGCAACGCGCACATCTTCCGTCTTTTATACTAAAAACCCTTATTAAGTGATGCATTTCTGATTATGGTTAATTTGAACTGCTTTCTCATTTGAAAACTATTGGACTATCGCAATTTTTGCAAAGGAAAATTCGTCTTAGACTGAGTCCAGGAATCTACCATTACCGGCTTATACGGTCGTTCTGAGACATCCTGTATAAAGAAATATCGACCGCGCCACCATATATTATTTCGTAAATCAGTGACCTCACCACTTTCGAGTGTCATTTATCATTTTATCATCGATGTGCATCACGCCTGCACGACCAAAAGTGCGATTTATAGATTGACGTCCTGTCCGTGACTTCCTTGGCAATCGAACGTAAACGGACAGAACGTAAGCGTTGCGTAGACAGGACGTCAATCTATAAGTCAGGCTTTACGTTCGGTTGTCAAGTGAAGTGACCAGAAGCGACTTACGCAACAATGCTGAACTGTAAATTTGACAAAGCAAATCAGGTGTTCATGCTTAGGGTCGACGAAAACGTCAGCGTTGCATAGACAGAACGTCAATCTATAAAACACGCTTTACCGATTAATTTTCATCAATGACGTCATCCCATGTTAATGCGTCGCTCGCCAAAAAACGGCTCGGCTGACAGATCGACTTTTGTGGATAGACGTCATTTTGACGTTTTGCCCGTGAAATTTCGTATTGTGTACGTTAAGGTAATTTTCGTTAATTTTAACAGAAAGGCTTCTAAAGATCTGAATAAAACACTCCGCCAAAATGAACAGCCATAAATTTCGTCAAATGGAGGATGAGATGAACAGGTAACCACTTTTTCAAGAAATTCGTGTTCTAACCTAAAAATTTGTTGTTGTCAGGTTTGAAGCTGAGATTTCTGCTAATCTCGGCTCAGGCTTGCACGCACCGCCCCTGTTAATTCCCCACTCTGTGAAGCAAGCAGCTAAGAAGAATGGTTATGAACTTTACACACCTCCTCAAGTGGCAGGGGCCCCCGCTGTCGTGGTCTCAGCCAAACCTGCCCTTTACGTCACCACCCCAAAACCACCCGCCCCCGCCCCTGCTGAGCCCCCCACAATACCTGCCGCCGTAGATTTCACGATCCTAAAGACTGAAGTGGAAAAGAAGCTGAAAAAGTTGAAACGTGATAAAGTATCAGCCGACTTGGCGATTTCCCAGGGTAGAAGTAAATGTATTTCTTTTAGTCCAGTCATATATTAGTTATTCGACGTGTGACGGAGTCCTAAGATGTTAGAAGAACTTTGAACGACATGAGGGCACGAAAAGTGATATTGTCAATTTTAAAAACAAAGAACTCATTAGCCTTTTTTTCGCGATTTTGTTGATTGGTGCATTTACCACAATTTCCTGAAAATTTGTTTCATAAAATTGTCAAACTAATGTCAGTTTCTAACACACCTCTGTGAGAAGGTTTTAAACGGTCTAATAGTCCAGGCAACGAATGCCCAAAATGGGGTTGTAGAGAACATGGAATGGGGGAGAATTTTTGTCTTCGGGAATGTGTTGGGGGTAGTTAGGAGGTAAACATAGTCAAAGTCCCCGCCCCTACCCCGTCCGCTTCAGGGGGGAGGGGGGGGGGGTGGAAAGGTCCCTTTTTTTGTTTTTTCGCTTATAACTCGAAAATGGTGCGTCGTAGCGAAAAGATCCTTGTATGAAAATGAAAGCCTATAAAATTTTCTACAGCTCTGCTATTATACGTTATTAAGGGAAAATGCACCGTTTTCAAGATATCCGCTCTTAAAGACGGCAATTGTCAAAACAAACTTCTGCTTCTAATTCCTCAGTCTTTGGTTTTGCAGAAAAGTCGTCAGGAAGAAAGTTTTAGAGCGTTAAATTTCCTTCAAGAATATATATCTATCTGGTTTCTTTTTCACTGCTCACCACTGGCGCCTTCTAAACGGTAAGAGGTTCGAAGTCGGTTAAATTAGAGAAATATTGCACTATTTAGATTTCACTTGGAGCTTTTATATTACTGACAGCTGTCAATTGAATGGCATAGTCAGAAATTTTTTAGGACTTCTAGATTTTGAGTAACGGTAGTCAACTTTTTATTCTCTTGTGGTAGCCATATTGTATTTCAACACCATCGGACACACAAAAAATTAGCTTTCTAAAAATGTAATCAAAATGACTTTTTGACAGATCGTCAAAATTAGAAAATTGATGAGTAAGTTGTAAAATGAGCCTAAAT
Organism: Pycnomerus fuliginosus; assembly: GCA_963924575.1. Classification (NCBI taxonomy): domain Eukaryota; kingdom Metazoa; phylum Arthropoda; class Insecta; order Coleoptera; family Zopheridae; genus Pycnomerus; species Pycnomerus fuliginosus. Next base: position 21,140,242 of record OZ004622.1, read on the forward strand.
TTATGAAAAAAATTTCAAGATAGTACACCAACTTTTTTCATCTATTATGACGTCAAAAACAACTGAATTTTGAACGGTAATATAAAAAATGTAGAAATCCTGCCACGCGAACTTTGACATGTTTTTTCAAAAAAGTTCGTGCTAGCTACATTTTTAAAAACTTAATATTTTTGTGTGTCCGATGGCGTCAAAATTTAATATGGCGGCCATAAGAGGATAAAAAGTTGACTGCCGTTACTCAAAATCTAGAAGGCCTAGAAAATTTCTGACGATGCCATTCAATTTTTTAAAAATGTAACTGGCATAAACTTCTTTGAACAAACATGGCAAAGTTCGCGTGGCCCTAGATTTATTACATTATCGTTCAAAATTCAATTGTTTTGACGTCATAAGAGATGAAAAAATTTGGTGTACTCTCTTAAAATTTCTTTCATAAGTGTAGGCTCATTTTACAACTTAGTCATATCAATTTTCAAATTTTGAGGATCTGTCAAAAAATACCATTTTGATTACATTTTTGAAAGGCAAATTTTTTGTGTGTCCCATGGTGTTAAAATACAATATGGCTTCCACAAGAGAATAAAAAGTTGACTACCGTTACTCAAAATCTAGAAGTCCTAAAAAATTTCTGACTATGCCATTCAATTGACAGCTGTCAATAATATAAAAGCTCCAAGTGAAATTTAAATGATGCAATATTTCTCCAATTTAACGGACTGCGTACCTCTTACCGTTTAGAAGGTGCCAGTGGTGAGCAGTGAAAAAGAAACCACCCTGTAGATATATATTCTTCAAGGAAATTTAACGCTCTAAAACTTTCTTCCTGACGACTTTTCTGCAAAACCAAAGACTGAGGAATTAGAAGCAAAAGTTTGTTTTGACAATTGCCGTCTTTTGAGAGCGGATATCTCGAAAACGGTGCATTTTTCCTTAATAATGTATAATAGCAGAGTTATAGAAAATTTTATAGGCTTTCATTTTCATACAAGGATTTTTTCGCTACGACGCCACATTTTCGAGTTATAAGCGAAAAAACAAAAAAAGGGACCTTCCTACCCCCTCCTCCTCTGAAGCGGTCGGGGTAGGGGCTGGGACTTTTAGTATGTTTACCTCCTAACTACCCCCAACACATTCCCGAAGAGAAAAATTCTCCCCCCTTCCATGTTCTCTACAACCCCTTCGTTGCCTGGACTGTGAATGCACCAATCACAGTTATGAATTTTCGGTCAACTGGGCGAGATCGCGAAAAAACGGCTATTGTTTTCACTTTTTTCAATAGTAATACGACGAGTAGTCTCTTGATTGCCGCGAGTTTTGACGTCCGAATGGTTGTCAACTACGAGTCAAAATGGTAGAGTTTTTTAGGCTAAAAAGAGCACGAGAGCTTGCTCGAGTCCTCTTTGGCCGAAAAAAATCTACCATTTGACAAGTAGTGCGTCCATGAAGACTCAAAAAGGCAACCAAGAGACTACGAATCATATTTTGCAGATTATTTTATAAATTAAAGTATTGAGTAAGTAGTGTCAAGTTGACACTAGTAGTATTATCACTGAAATCAGGATTTGATTGGTCACTGGTATACTAAATGCTGCTTTGGATTGGTTCAATACTTAATGTATAAAATAATCACAGATATCTCAAAAACTAAGCAGGATAATCTAACTGAGCTATTTTTTTGCAACTTTTTTTGTGATATATGACTGGACTGCCCGTAATAATTGGTTTGTGGTAATAATTCTTTGTAGGTAAAGCAAGTGGTGGACTTCTGGCAGGGTATGAAGATTTGAGGAAGATCAAGGGGAGTAAGAATAAAAAATTGACGCGTGTTGCCGGAGGCCAAATATGGGAGGACATGAGCCTGACCGACTGGCAGGACGATGATTTCAGAATTTTTTGTGGAGATTTGGGAAACGATGTAACGGATGAGCTACTGACTAGAACTTTTAACAAATTTCCATCTTTTATTAAAGCGAAAGTAATTCGAGACAAACGCACAGGGAAGACAAAAGGGTACGGGTTTATTAGCTTCAAGGATCCAGCGGATTTCACACGGGCCATGAAAGAAATGAATGGTAAGTTTTTTTCGCCTTACATTTATTGCGTCAGCAGGAATAGTCCAGTTTCCTTAGACAAAAACAGGGGGGCTACATCTAGTAACGACATTTTGTCAAAAAAAGTAAAACAGAAGTCAGTTTTTCCATTAGGGTTGTTTTTTTCTTCACGTTGATGCACCGAACTATGGCATTGAGCGTTCTTGCAATATGTGATATCTTATAAAAATGGTAAAAAAGATATCGTATAGGTTCAACAGCATTCCCATAATTCTCTTCAGTTTTAATGTTTGAGAGAAACTTTGTTCCTATTTGAAATGAAAATGAAACATTAACAATTATTAACGATTATACCAAAAAATTGCTTTTTTACTTTATTTTCGTAAATATTCTGAAAGCTAAGCCCGGTAGGCTAAAAATAGGCATACTTACCTTGTTTATAAAAGAAAATTCTCTTCAAAAATGGTCTGACCGTCAATAATTTATTGTCAAGTTGATTGTTCAGTTTGCTGATCTTACAATACGTACGCTTCGTTTTCTTTTATAATATCAATAAGCGATCCAAAAAACTCATCTTTAGTGGGCGTTGGAACTGAAAATCATTTCGTTGACTGTCAAAATCTCATTATTTTACAAAATTATTGACACCATGTTAAAGAGAAAGAAATAATCAAACACGAGAGTTTAGATTCCAGAATACGAGTTTTTTAGTGCCGAAGCATACACGCCACTGTAGTTTTAGTGCATTCGCTCGCTCGCTCGGCCGGCCGTCCGTCTACTCTGTCCACCGCATAACTTGAGAACGAAATCAGATATCGAGCTGAAATTTTGCACACATGTGCATACCCGGAAAATCTCGGCGGGGATTGTTTTTGGGCCATATCGGACCAGGGGAGTGGGAGTTAGGGGTGAAAAACTGAAAGAAGTTACAATTTTCGACGTTTGATCGCGAACGCTGCCTCAACGCCTGAAGCTAGAGCAAAAGTTTGTAAGGAGGAATTGTCGGCAATGAAAAGATCTACAAAGAAGTCCGGGACGGCATATAGCTATCTACGATGGGTAGCCCACCGAGATCGTTTTTGTTTTAATTTTTGACGAAAATAGCTTCAGTGGCTTATTGTTGGCTATCCGTAACAGATATTTATATGCTGTCGCGGACTTTTTGTAGGTCTATTCGTTGCCGACATTTCTCCCTTATACGATTTTAATCCATCTTCAAGCGTTTAGCCAGCGTTCGCAGTAAAAGCCAACGAAAGATGTATATCAATGCGATGTGTGTCCCTGTAGATGTTTACCTTGTTAATGTGTATGTAGGGGCGAGCTGAATTTACTGGTGGAGTCGGGTGCAGATTTTATAAATCTGCACCTAGTAGTAGTGCCTCCGCAGACGCACAGTGGTGTTAAAAAGACGAAATTATGAAAATTGGCCGTACATAATTAAACAGTAGAGAGTTAACAAAAAAACATCATATTTGCGAAGTAGATATGTAGAATTAGCACTAAGGGGGTTGAAAAAGGGAATGAGAAGTCCAAGGTAATGAAAAAAGGTGATGAAAAGTCAAGAGGAATGAAAATGAAGTGTGGATTAAGTAGAATTACGAAATAAAACACTAAAATAACCAAATTATGCAATAAAAACTTTTGTGGGGGTTGAAATAAGCACTTATACCTACCTATTGCGAAGGAAACTGAAAAATTGTAAAAGGTAAACTGAATCCCAAATGCGTTCAATTTTATAACCGTCGAAAAACGAAATTATGCGAATTTTGCAAAATTAGCACTTAGGGGGTTGAAAAATCGTAAAGGTGGATGAAAAATCAAAAGGTATCAGGATTAACCGTGGCTAAGTAAAATTACGGAAAATAACACCAAATTAACCCAATTATGTAAATTTAGCATTTGAAGACTTGAAACATTGCGAAGGGGGATGAAAAAAGTGAAAAATTTAATCATCATCCAAATGGGTTCAATTTATTACAGAAGAAAAACGAAAATATCCGAATTTGGCAAAACTAACACCTAGGGGGTTGAAAAATTGTAAAGGGGGATGAAACGTCAAAGTGGATGAGAATTAATCGTAATTAAGCAGAATTACAGAAAATAACACGAAAGTAAACCAATTATGCAAAGGACCCTATACGATAAGATGAGATTCTCGGCCCTATGCCTAGTATCTTTAACTAATTTTATTGAGTAAGAACCAGCTTTCATTGCGAAGATTTTTTGTTAATCTAGCAGCTGAGTGGTTGAAGTCCATTTCTGGCACTTTTCATCCTCATTGACGAATTCCTCTTTTGTCAGTTCTTTGAATAACTCTGAAGTTACAGTAGCAATAAGCCGTGTTAAACGTATCGTTCTCTAAACCGCCATATTTCGAAAAAGTGATAACAGATATAGTCACCAAAGCCAGAATGGTTGTTGTAAATCCAATTTCCTCAACTATAGAAGACATTTTGCACCTGGGTGTCTGATTAAATATAAAATCTTTTTTGATGTCTACAAAGGAAAACGGGTTCAAAATACAGAAGAATCTTACTATTTACGGCAAGATCATTTAAAATGTCCAGAAGCTGTAACCATGTTCCTCTTGGCCCATGATGGTGCTTTCTCAATTGGTTCACGCGAAATTCGCTTAAAAAAAAGCCATGGTACATAAGTACATGTATATGCTGACCTAGGGCACTATATAAAATCAACAATCACAGAAGCTTTTAGTCCTTCTTGCATTCTTGCGTTCTTACGGAAGGTGTGTTTTGAATATGACAATGGAGGCATAATCATATTCAAGACCATAAATAAGTTGCTAATCATTGTGAAACCAATAACCCCAGAGACTTTTGGAGCGCCCTTCACATTTGGCAAGTCTTGTTTTGGTAACGAGAAGAAGATTTTAGAATCTTTTAATGCAAACAGATTCAGGACCACAAGCAAGTTGTTAATTAATTTGCAATCAACAACTCCAGAAGCTTCTGCCCCACTTCTCATATTTAACATTAACATTCTTATTTTGGTAATGAGAAGGAGTTTTTGGAATCTATTATTGCAAACATATTCAAGATCATAAGTGAGTTGCTCATCAATGTGAAGTCAACAACCCCAGAAGCTTTTAGCCCGTTTTTCACACTTGGTATTATTATTATTAATATTAATATTATAACGACAAAGACAAAGGGTATTGCAGCCCGTTGTAGTATCAGGCATAAAAGAAACAAAAAATATTTAGTGAAGTTGCGAAAATAACGGGGGAAATGGTCAAAATGTATAAACAAACGGATTTTGTAAATTGAGTGGTCCCCAAACGGCTGTCAGAAACGTTAACCTCTGAAACTTCAAAAGCAACTGTGTTTTAACTTCAAAAGTCCGTACAATCCGGAGGGGGGAATTCTAGGTGATGTGCCTGATAGTAGTAAGCGCGTTCCTTTTACACCAATTCTCAGATATTCTCACCTCAGTTGCACTTCCCTCAGTTCGCAACGCGTTCCTTTTACATGAACTGAGGTGAGAATTTTACCTCCCCCCTTGCCCCTGGAGCACATGCTGCAGAGCAAGTGCTTGAGTAAGATTTTTGGATCATCTGTCAAAGCGGGTAAGTAGGGTTAAGGCGCGGTTGTTCTGTCACGAATTAACCTCGGTTTAGCCTAAACTTGGTTTGGTTGCGAAGCAAGAGCGAATTAAAACGCTTAACTCTGACCTTTAATCAGGTTTAAAAGAGCAATCAGCCCCAAAAGCACCCTGTTTGAGGTTATGAATTTCTGTCGCAACTGAAGTGAGTAGAGTACGTTCCTTTTAAAGACAAAACTGAGGTGAGAATCTCCATCTCGGCAAACGAGGTGATAAATCTACCCTCAGTTGTAAAATGAAAGCGCTTAGTGTTGGTGAGTTGGTGACATCAGTGACATCGCTACGTGGCTTTTTTAATAGCCAAGTTTTCCTGGATTTACAGTGTTCCACAAAACGTAAAATTCCACAGAGTTATTCCCAAAATTCCGAGTCAGCGAGAGAATGTCTCCGAACAACTGACAATTAACTGACATAAGCCGAAATTATGATGAAGGACATTCAAAAGTATTTCCGTATCCGGTTTCTCAGAGTAGTTTACGTATTGCCACCAGATGTCAGACACTTTGCTGATTTTCGCGAATTGACACATATCCATAGAAATACAAAACTCCAGGCACGAGTTTCAATTCTAATCACTTCATATAAAAGAAAACTTCGTTTCAACAAAGTTTTAAGGATACCCTTACAGTATGATGTGGGGTTAACTTTTTCGTTGCTCAAAATTATTGCCATCTCCGAAACGTTGTCGACCTCGTGGGTTAGGTATTACACGTAAAGTCCCGTCGCATATTAACGAAAGCGGGGGTTGCGTGTCTTAGGTTTTTTTTCTGTTGGTTTGTAAACGGGATTTCACATCCGTCCAAACTCCCGTCACTCACTGTCAATGTCAATAAACAGTAACAATGGAGGTTGAAAGGGGTCTTTGTTGTCCATGACAGGAATTTTGACAGAACTGAAATCACGTTTACAAACCAACAGAAAAAAAAGCCTGAGACACACCACCCCCGCTTTCGTTAATATGAGACGGGACTTTACCTACCTACACATATATTTTTTCTTTTTTCTGGGAATCCTATAATTCTGTTTCTAAAAATGCATTCAAACTATGCCCCAAGGGGTAGGTCTCCCTAAAATTTTGGGTACAGAAGTATTCCAACAGAGGATTCAGAGGAACTCCCTAGACTTCAAGGGAACTCCACGGTCATTTGTACGTAATTTTCTGCCGCTGTCTCTTAGAAGAAGTCCACAGAATTCCACGAACCATCAAAGAATTTCAGTCACTTGCAAGGAATTCCAGAAACTTCCAAAGAATTTCACAGACTTCTAATGAATCCATCCAGAGACATCCAAGGAATTCAAGAAACTTTCAAAGAACACAAGGCTTTCCAAAGTTGCGTACATATTATTCCATGAAGATCCACCCTTTGCTCTGCCCCTTTAAGACCCAAAAAATCCTAGTTTTTGAAAATACAGAGGACTGACACAATACTGTCAGTTGAATGGCATAAGGTGACAGAGGATTGTGACGCTGTTAACCTAAGAGCGCACACGCATCTTGTCAAGACAAAAGAAAAGGTAACTGTAAATCTCAGAGTTCATACAGTTTTCATGTGGTTCTAAAAAAAAGTGAATTAGTTTTGGTGTTGATCTTGTCGAATTAAGATTTATGCAACAAAGTTTTACTTAGATGTTGTATAATAAGCAATTTTTACCTCGTTAAACCTCGTTAAAAACAATGGCGACATCTGTTGGTGTTACAAAAAAATGTCAAAAGGTCACTGTATAACCTACGATAACTCAGTAAGCTTCTTCTTAGCGTGAATTCGAAGTCGACTAACCATTGGACATTAGTTTATAGGTGCCTAAAATATAGAATTATTTATTAGGCTATTTATTTATGGTAGGACCTGTTAATGTAAACTTAATGCAGGCCGTATGAGAGCTCTGGAGATCAATGTAAAATCCACAATTCCAGAAGTGTTCAGCCCACTTCTTGCACATTATATAAAAGTGAAAATAAATAAGTTTTGCATTTTTCAGGTATCCGAATTTTACAACGATTTCCTGAAAGTTTTTGAGAATCTAGGTTGGCTGTGATACGCTTCCGAACGGCGATTAAGTGATATACATATCTTGAACATAGAGAATTCGTAGATTCCGAATTGGTTGACAAAAATTGGGATATCCTTTTGATAAAAAATATTAGGCTCATTTCCGGTTAAACCGGAAGTGAAAAGAATATCTGACTACTCCCTGTAAATCCGTAAGAAGTCACTTGATTGAATGTCTATCAAGAAAATCCCTTTGTAAAACGTTGTTTAATATTAAACAGACCTTTGAAAATACCCAAGAGACTACATTTCCTAAAAGCAAGTTTCGTGTACAATATTTCCAAAAATAGAGGTAGCGTCCAGCTGATTTTTGTTTTCAGGGTGTAATACGATCTTCCAAGTCAAATAGGGAAGCAAGAGGGTAATTGTACGATGCAAACCCAAAATAACTGAGATAATCTAAATAGTTGGCCTAAGTTCGATGGGTATCTTAGACACAATTTACAGCCTCAGCATTGACAAAAGGCAAAATTACAGTATTGCTGGCCTGTATAAACATAAAGTGAAGCCCTGTAATCACATTTTGGTAATAATCTGTTAATAAGCAATCCTCAACTAAGTAGGGATTTAGGCTTTCATAATGGGAGGATAGTATCGAATTAGTAAAATTTTTTTCTCAAAAACTAAGAAGGGCGTCCGGTCAATTTTTTGTAGGAAAGTAGAGAGGACGTTGCTGATTGACGTAACCAAGTTTGAAGAAAATTGTACGATGCAAACGTTTTGCTACCTTATCGTATAGGGCCCTTTAGATTTTGGGGGTTGAAATGTTGCGAAGGGGGTTGGAAAAGTGAAAAAGATAAACATAATCCAATTCACGATATCAAGTGTCTTGCTGACCCCTGGTTTTGACAGCCGAAACTGAATTTGAGGGGTTTAGACGTCACTGCGCAAGTCAGAATGCGTGTGTGATCGTAGCGTAAAGGAGATGTGCCGTCTTTTTTTAACGTACGGTAAACAAGGAAGACGACGAGAAGTGTAGAGTGCGTGATTCTTACAGCTATTACATGTGACATTTACCGTGTTTAGCCGGGCCCATGTTGATTAATCAGCTCAACCCACTTATTCCGCAGAGTGATATTTTTCTTCGGAAAGCGATGAAAGGACACATATTTGTTTAACGTATTATTAGTGCAATCAGGTACACAACAAACCATTGGCATTTTTCAACTGTTTTAAAAAACGTAAGACCACAATTATTATTACACTTTGCAGGTTAGTTGCTGTTTCCTATCACTGTGACGTAAATGTCAAATTTAAATGAAACACGGCTGTCAACCTACAACTTCCAACAACCGCGCCACGCTAAATTCCCTTGATTGCCAAAAACTTGAAGCATGCGCATTAGGTTCACTTGATATTGTGAATTGAGTTCAATTTATTACCGAAGGAAAACTAAATTATGTGAATTTTGCAAAATAAACACTTAGGGGGTTGAAAAATTGTAAAGGGGGATGAAAAGTTAAAAGGGATGAGAATTAATCGTAATTAAGTAGAATTACAGAAAATAACACGAAAATAAGCCAATTATGCAAATTTGACTTTTGGGGGTTGAAACATTGCGAAGGGGTCGAAAAAGTGAAAAAGGCAAAAACAATTCATAAGGCAAAACTGCGCGAATTTTACAAAATTAACCAGCGGAAATCACCCGAAAAAGAAGCGGTCTGGGTAAATTTTGCTCTTTGAGGGTTCACATATCATGAAAGGGGTTGAAAAATTGTGGATGGGTCAAAAATTAATGAAAATCACTTTAAATTAATAACAAATTAGAAGAAAGCAAAAAAAAAATAAATGAAATATATTTACTCCGCTTGCTAGGGCTTAGGGGTTGTTAGTAGCGTAGGGGTTGGTTTTAGGATGAAGACTCATAAGACTTTTTTCAATGGTTGACCGAAATCTATTGAACCCCATAATTTTATTCCACCACTTACATGAAAAAATTTCCAGTTTCAACCCTTAAATTTCATCCCCCTTGTTAGATATTAATGAAAATTTGCCCATCCGCCTACAGTGGCGCTGTAAATTACCACATCAAATTTAGCCCTGATACGTTGAGCAGTTTTTGAGTTCTCGCATTTTTTTGTTTCGGCATGTTAGGGGGTTGTACCGCCTTTAAGGGTCGTTTTTCGCGAATGATGAATATGACCTTTTTTGTACCATCAATAGAAAGCTTTCGAATGGTAATATTTTCAACTATACATTCTTCATTGAAAATTCGAGTTTCCACCCCTAACTTTCATCCCCTTCGATAATTTTCTCCTAAAATTCGATCTTCCCTTCTCGAAGATGCAGTGTGTAAGATGTCACAGTTTCGCAGAAGATATTGCTTCTCTGTGTCAAATTACAGGGCTTTATGGACGTTTCAACCCCTAAACTCCAACCCCCTATTTCACCACCCCCACATGCCCTAAAGGAAGTTGTGTTTTCAATTTCACCACCCTAACGCAATTCGTTTAAAAATTAAGGTAATTTGTAGATTCATGTTTTCAACACCTCATGATTTCACCCCTTTATGATTTACAGGGGTGAGTTTATTTTTCCGGTGTGACATAACTCCTTGCGTATTTACTGACTTCAGTTGTTCATAAATAAACCAATAGGGTTTCAGAAAAAATAAATAAAATATAATTATCGACTTGCAAAGAGTTAGGGGTGGTTAATGGCCCAGGGGTGGGTTTTAGATTGAAAACTCATAAGACCTTTTTTCAATAGTTGACCTAAATCTATCGAACCCCGTAATTTTAGGCTACCATTTACTTGAAGAAATTTCAAGTTTCAACCCTTAAATTTCATCCCCTTTGTTAGATATTTTTGAAAATTTGTCCATCCACCTATAATGTCACTGGAAATTCACAAACCAAATTCTGCCTTGATACGTTGAGTAGTTTTTGAGTTCTCGTATTTTTGTGTTTCTGCATGTTAGGGGTCGTAGCGCCTATAAGGGTGGTTTTTCGCAAAATATGAATGACACCTTTTTTGAATAATTAATGGAAAGCTATCGAATGACGCCAATTTCGACTAGTACTTATTAAGCGGAATTTCGAGTTGCTACCCCTAATTTCCACCCCATTTGTTCGATTTTACGAAAAAACGCATCCCCCACAAGATCTCACCGATATATGTGTGTACGTTGAGTTTCCGACAGCTGCGTGCAACCCTTGCGGAGTTATCATATTTTTTGTAGTTTTCATCCCCTAAATTTCATCCCCCGAAATTGGCACCCCTTCACTTTCAACAGACTTGAAGGTCGAACGTGCATACTAATTTTCAGCAAGATATCTCCACTAGTTCTCGAGTTATTGAAATTAGTAGTTTTTCGGTTTTTCACCCCTAGCTCCCACCCCCTTGGTCCGATATGGCCCAAAAGCAATCCCCGCCTTACTTTTCGGGAGACGAAGCTGCCTACCAAGTTTCAGCTCGATATCTCAATCCGTTCTCAAGTTATCCGACGGACAGACTGAGGAGCGATCGAGCGAGCGAGCGAGCGAGCGAATAAGCTAAGACAAGAGTACCTCCGCATTCTGCTACGGCACTAAAAGCGCGAGAATGCGAGGTTTTTTCGGGACCGAAAAACTATTAATTGTAATAACTCGAGAACCAGTGGAGATATTTTACTGAACCTTGATATGCGTTTTTGACGTACAAGTCTGTTGAAGGTGAGGGGGTGTCAATTTTGGGGGATGAAATTTAGGGGTTGAAAATCACAAAAATATGAAAACTTCTCAAAAATTTTGCACATGGAGATCTGAAACCACATATATTTTGACATTATTTGATAAGGGATGGTTTTTTTTCTGCAAAATGAAAAAGAAAGGGGTGCAAATTAGTGGTTGAAACTCGCAATTTCACATAAGTGTTGCTTGAAATTCAAGCAATTCGATAAATTTTAATCAATGGAGCAGAAAAAGTGTTGAGCATATATTTAGTCCTTAGATCCTTAGATCACCTACGAGAGGAAGAGAAAAAAATTGTACCTCTTAACCTTGAAACAAAAAAATCACTTAGAGGAAATGTAACTCTTGGACCACCTATTACCGGAGGAAACTAATTCAACACAAAAAATTGCACCCCTGAAACTCGCCCCCTTCAACCCCCAACCACAAAAACTTGACTTGGAGGAAATTTAACCCTTGCACCGTCTACAACCGAAAGAGTTGAATTGAACAAAAGAGCTACGCCCCTAAAACTCACCCCCTTCAACCCCGAAACACAAAAAAATGACTTGGACGGAATTTCATCCTTTTACCACTCATTATCGCAGGAGACTGTTTTGAACGCAAAAAATTGTACCCCGAAACCCGCAGTCTTCAACCCTCGAACACAAATAATTGACTTGGATGAAATTGAGCCCATGGACTATCTACAACAGAAACAGACTAACTGAACGCAGAAAGTTGCAACCCCGAAAATCACCCCGTTCAACCCCCAAATACGAAAAATTGACAAACATAAATAATTGACTCGGTGGAAATTTAACCCTTAGACTACTTGTTACTGGAAGGTACTAATTGAGCGCAAATGAATTTAAGATTTGGACCACTGTTATTGGAGGATCGGTACCAAGTAAACGCCCCCGAAACCCACCCCTGAGGATAATAATTGAACGGAAAAAATTGCACCCCCTTCAACCCCCAACACAAAAAATTTACTTGGTGCAAATTTGATGCTTGACCTATATGTACTTACAACCGGAAGATACTAATTGTACGTAAAAAAAATCATCAATTGATACACCCTCACGAATTCTTTATCATGAGCATAAGCTTCGGCACTACTACTAGGTGCAGATCACATCTGCACCCAAAACCACCAAGTCCAACTCGATATATGAATCATCCACGGTGAATAAACATCTACAGGGATACACATCGCATTGATATACATCTTCCGTTGGCTTTTGATTATTTAATCAGTTGAGCCAATTTAACTGACTGTTCCATGGCCCACTCTAATTCGTTAGGTTAAGCTAGGAAGGACTTGATAATTTAGACGACTTGACTATTAGTCCAGTCAAGTTAGGTTTTGTAGAAGAAATAATTTATATATTTTTGAAATTTTGGCACCTGAAATGAAGGGCCGAAAAGTTCCCACCCCCCAAGTGTGCGCTTTATCCCTTATTTGGCGAAAACTACCCCCAAACGTGACATGGCGCTAGTTTTTAGCATTTTTCGGCGAAACTATCCATCTGACAAAAAATTTATTCTTATCAAAAACATTCCTTATGAAATTCTGTATTAAAAAAGCGCTTTTGATTATTTTGCTTATCCCCACCTAATCCTCGCAAACGGCGCGGCGCCCGAAGTTGTAGAACAGTCAAAATAGATTTTTGAGTAGAACTTATTTATATATTTATGAATTTTTGGCTACGGACTGCCGATGGGCCCTGAAATGAAGGGCCGCAAACTTAACACCCCCAAGTGTAGGCTTCATCCCTCTTTTGGCAAAAACCTACTCCCAGGCGTGAACATGGCCCTAGTTATTAGCATTTTTCGGCTAAACTATCAAACGAACAGAAAATTACTCTAATCAAGAATATTCCTAGTAAAATTTTGCATTAAAAAGTCCTTTTCATCATTTTGCTTATCCTCACCTAATTCTTGCAAACGACGTCCGAAGTTGAGGGTTATTTTTCGCTCGCACCGAAAATCAATCTAGCGGTACCCTCAACTTCGGACGTCGTTTGCAAGAATTAAGTGGGGATAAGCAAAATGATGAAAAGGACTTTTTAATGCAGAATTTCATGAGGAATATTCTTGATTAGAGTAATTTTTGTCCGTTTGATAGTTTAGCCGAAAAATGCTAAAAACCAGCCCCATGTCCACGTCTGGGAGTAGGTTTTCGCCAAAAGAGGGATGAAGCCTACACTTGGGGGGTGTTAAGTTTGCGGTCCTTCATTTCAGGGCCCATCAGCAGTCCGTAGCAAAAATTTCATAAATATATAAATATGTTCTACTAAAAAATGTAATTTGACTGTTCTACAGCTTCGGACGTCGTTTGCGAGAATTAGGTGGGGGTAAGCAAAATAATCAAAACGACTTTTTTAATGCAGAATTTCAGAGGAAATACTTTTGATTAGAATACATTTTTTGTCAGATGGATAGTTTCGCCGAAAAATGCTAAAAACTAGCGCCATGTCACGTTTGGGGGTGGTTTTCCCCAAAAAAGGGATGAAGCGCACAGTTGGCGGGTGGGAACTTTTCAGCCCTTATTTCAGGTGCCAAAATTTCAAAAATATATAAATTATTTCTTCTATTCGTCACTTAGAAACATAACTTGATCAAGTCTAGTCGCCTTTAAATTGAGCTGAACCATATTCTTAACGATGCGTCAAATTTAATGTCAAAAAAGCCAAGAACATTGAAATTTACACAGTTACATCTCACTAATAATATTCATTTCCGTGCAAAATCTGGTTTTTGATGGTAAAAATAATTTACGTTACATAGATAATACCTTACGTCGCTTAAATTAGTTTTAATGAGATGTAACTCAACTTTCATAGCCATCTTGCTATTAAATTATATTCTATCCAATTTGACCATAAGCTATTTAGCAACTTGTGTTTATTTTTGTCTTAAATTTTGAAATTTTCAGGCTTTATGGTAAACTACTACAATTACTTAAGTACACGTATAATGCGATAAATGACGTACCGTTCAGAATATCACATATCGACTTAATTTAAGTTGACTTAATGAATAAAAGTATGGATTTCCAACTTAAAACCACTAATAGCTCATCAAGAATTATTATTTCGACCATTCTTATAAACTAGAATATCCGTCCTAGAGAATTTTAAGTCTTTAAGTCTTTGTCGATAATTTTCATGCATATTACAACACCCCTCTGCAGTTGTTGTCTATTATGACTGGACTAGTAACAATAATACAGAACTTAAGTCAGTCGATGTTTTTTTGGCACAATAACACTTTATTTCCCCAACGGTCCCCAGCCATAAGACACGAACAATTGTGGTATGACTGAGTGAGGTGTTCTGCTTATTTTTTGCCGCATTGCCGTTCGGACTTGGGGTAGACTTCTCTGTTTGGGGGGCGCAGGGGGGCGAGCACCCCCACTCGCAGGGGCTTTGGAAAACGATTTGTTCATGTAAAGCACACTGAAGGGCATTCCTCCTGCGCCCCAGCCACGTGACAGAAATATGTCCTTTTTCGACTGAGGCTCCTTGATTTCGTTCCGGTTGGGACCATTGGTTTGGTAGGGGGCACTGTGCGTAATGTGATGGAAGGATGCGAGAAGTATTGCCATCAAAAAGATTGCAGATCTGTCCATCATGGATCTGGAAAATAAAAAAAAAATTAACATACAAAGTTGATCGCCACAGCACATGTCACAAATATTTTCTTGGCTGATTAAGGGTAGATACCCTTGCTGTTAAAGCGTTTGAGGTAAAAAAGGTACTTAAGTTCAACATCTGCTATAAAGTAAAGAAAATTTGAACAATATTGAAAAGGCTTGCCTTTAATAACTTGACTAGGAAGTTAATACTGACGATATGCACCGACTGACAGCTCTGAATTGACTCAGTGAAACCTCTTCGACATTTATACTTAAGTATAACGTTGCACGATACTATTTGTACACACGTGAGATCCGAGTGAAGAATAATTTGATGAACTTTGTTTTATGAGAGCAATTATTTTTAGCAATAAATTCTTAAAATAGCCTCCGTGGAACTGGGGTGAGAATTTGTAGTAGCGTTTCCCTGTGCGTGTTTATATTTTTATCGTCGATAATATGTGCAAAACCGTTTTGTAATTATTGATCTATAAGGAGGAAAGTGAATTCTATAAGTAAATATGTTTTGACGCAAGAAATTAATCTTTGTTCGTGTTTTATTACCGGCTGGCGCCTGGGTCGAAAAAATTTCTTAACTGATCTCATCGGCCCTTCCTTGTGGAGAGGTCAAGAGAATATTTTGTCTAATTCACTTTACGTCATACGAAAGTACGTAGCAAATCCAGGATCGCATTTTTCTGCTGATCGCCCGATATGATTCATAATTTCGGTTGCGTCGGTAGTAAAAAACAGGAAAATATGACACCTGAGGCTGTAAACTTGGCCTAGTTTGCTTCTGTGACATTTATCCTTTGGAAGAAAACGGGATCGAGTTTATTATTTAAATTTCAAAGTTGATATGCCAAAATGGCACTTGCCGTTCACCGAATGTCAACAAAAATAAACTTGCTCTTCGGCGAGTGGTGGTAACCCTACTTACCAAATTTCAGCCAAATCGATCAAGTAGTTTGGACTGTAGCTTGTTATTTGACGTTCCTTTGAAATTGCGAATTTTCCGATTTTCTTGCCAGAAAGGCGCTAAGGGTGAATACATTTTCAGAAACAGAATTCAAAGACCTTTCATATGTGCAGATGAGAAAAATTGGTGTTCATTAATCAAATTTCATGGTTGGTATATCAAAAAGGCATTTGCTATTTACTGGGCTCACTAGAAGGCCAAAGCTGACCTTCATACCAAATTTCTGGTGATCCTGGGACCTTGAAACGTGAAGATCAGGTGTTATATCAATTTCGAATTTTGAAGTGGTTGCAGAAACCTCCTATTTTTAAATTGGTTGTGGGAAGGTAATAGTTATTTGTGTAACAAGAGTGTAAAGTGAAACTAGTGAAAGTTAACCTATGGGTTCAAAAAAGATACTTTACACATGAGTTACATATAACATTTTTCCATCAACAGTCAAAGATTAAAAATTTCAGGAAACATTTGTTAGAAAATTTCATTGAATCGTGATTTTTTATTTCCCATCACGTAGTCAGTTGAAATTTGCCCAAATGATATTAGTAAGCAAGTAACTCTAATGTAAAATCACAAGAAATATTTTAAAGTGAGGAATTGTCATTGTTAAAGTTACACACTTTACTCACTGTTAACGAAAAAATCTAAAACAAAAACGATGGATCTCAATCTTATACAGCTTTGGCCAAAGGTATGAAATAATGCCCACTTGAATCGTAAAGTTTTTTCAAAAATCCTGCCCACGAAGGCTGCAGCCTGTTTTTGCATTCTGCTGCCGAAAGTGTGACTGTTAATTTTTCCGGATCACTACCTAGTTTTTAACTTTTACCATCTTCTACGCTTCGCGGAGCAAGTTAATAAAATCGATCGAAAAATCGAATCGCCCAAAACATAAAATTTTTACGTTTTAGGGTCCTGGGAATCCGAAAAAGCGGTTTTTGAAAAATGTCTGTCTGTCTGTAAGCTTTTTTGGCACATCAACTTAAGAATTTAAATGCAAACCCCCATTTCTCGCGTTACCGTATGAAAGCTCTTCAAATTTTGCTTCTAAAAATGTATTCACACTTGGTACCCTTTTGGCCAAAAAATGGTGTCGTGAAAAAACCTATGTATAACTGTATATTTTTATTACCGGATTTGATAATTTTTTTCTGAGTCGAAAACTAGCGCCATTTTTTCAAAAAATGTCATTTTAGTGGTAAAAAGACCCATTTTTGAATTTATTTTACAAAAAAGTGTATACTTACTATAGGATTCGATAGCTGTTGCATTCAAACCTTAGTGCCAGTTTTTTCGAAAATTGCCATTTTAGAGGCAAAAGGCCCCTTTTTTTTCGCAAAAGAGCAATTATTGTTATCGAATTCGATAGCTGAGAAAATGTCATTTTAGGGGTGAAAAACGGATACCGGCAGTTTGCGGTAGTGATGGATCGGAGATGTTTTACGTGTTGGTTTTACACTCGGTTTTACGCACTGCACACTGCATGTGACATAGTCATAATTCTATTGCAATTCTCCGACCCCTTCAACCTGCTATAATTCTTCTAAAAGTGACATTTTAGCGGCGAAAAGCTCCTTTTTCGTGTACTATTCTGAAATATATGAAATTTCCAAGTATTATTTCATTTAGAAAAGTTAAACTTTTCCACATAGCAACGCTTTTCTAAAGCATTCTTTTCATCGGCAGCAAACATTTTCCATGATGTTATTTGTTAATTTTTATTTTGTTGTTTTTCGTTATCATGTAAATGAAGTTTCAGAAAGTATTTGACCCTGCACGAATAATTTTTGATTTCTCATTTTTGATTTGAAATGTTAACTCCATTTCAGGATAGTACATGGAAATAGTTATTAACGATACTAGGTTGGTAAGAGCATGTTAACAGAATCGAGCAAAAACGAGGCGGAGCCGAGTTTTCGCAAATTCCAAGATTCTGTTAAAGCGCACTTAACAACCGTGTATCGTAGATAATTTTTCGCACAATTAGCTAATGACAAACTTGGACAAACTTTTTGAGGCCGACCCGACGAGAAATTTGAAGCAAAATGGCAGTCGGCAATCACAGGAAACCTAAGCTTTATTTCATTAAAACGTTTTTGATACCTATTTGATATCTCACGCGCTATTTACGATTTTCATTTGTGTTACTTACCGCACATGTATGCCGTTATGATTCATAACGGCACTATTATTTTTTGTTTCTATGGAAACTAATCCGTTTCTGGTAAGGTCAACTTTCCGCCCATTATAGTAACTATGGTAAGTTGATATATTATCGAAACGATTGTGTGAAAAATAACGTGTACAACTCGTGGAAAAATTCTTTCCATATGCTTCGCCTCGTACGTTAAACGCTCACTCGCATGGAAAAGTAATACTTTTCCTTACTTGTGGTACAAATAACTATTTCAAATTTATGTAAGGGCCAGTTTTTTTATCTCATGTTACCTTTAACATGAGGTTTGTCACCTTAGTTTCCATTGTGACAACAATTTGTTTCTATGGAAATAACCTCATTTAACATGAGATGAAAAACCGGCCCTTAATCATTGAAATTAACTTCTAAATTATTTTGTTTATAGTTTTTAAAATTAGCTGGTTAAACGGTTAAAGTTAGTTAATTGCTACATTTACAAATTCTGTGAAAAAGTAGAAGTTTTTACCGTCTCCGGCACTGCCAATTTTTTACATAATGACGTCTTTGTTTTTCTAAATGGAAACCCGCATTTTTCTCAACAAATTCAGATTCGATGAATTTTTTTGAAACGGAAGCTCGACCGAGAGTGTGGCAATCACAGCAACCCTAGATTTTCAAAAACATTCAAGGAATGGATAAAAAATTAAGAAAATGGGATTGTGCAGGTTTTGTCAAATAAATTAAGTTTGCATGTTTTTGCGTTTTTCGTTCAAAAACCTTGTTTTTTCATCAATTTCTTCATGTTTATGAAAATCTAGTGTGGCTGCGATTGCACTTCAGGTCGAGTATGACCGAGGGGTGATCCGCAGGCCGGAATCAGTGTACATTTTTCGGGAATACACCGGGAATAGATCGGAATACGTCGGAATACATGGGAATACGTCGGAATACATGGGAATACATAGGAATAGATGGGAATACCCGGAATACTCTGGAATAGTTGGGAATAATTGAAAATTTCCCTGCGATATATTAAAATTTATTGATTGGATGCGTGTACTTTAAAATAAATCAAAATAATTTGTAGGAATAGGTAGAATTACCCTCAATACATCAGAATAACGCGGGTAACTTCGGAAGCGCCTGCGCCTGTTAAGGTTAGGAAATCTCGGAATACTTGGGACTCGACTTGGGAATACACCGGAATACATCGGAATACATGGGAATACCCCGGAATACATGGGAATACACCGGAATACATGGGAATACTAGGAATACACCGGAATACTCCGGAATTTTGATGGAGAAAATTGGCGATTATCTACATCGGAATACCGGAATAGCTTTAAATCGAGTTTCGGAATAGCTTCGGAATACATCGGAATACTTCGGAATACATCGGAATACTGGGAATACTTGGGTATTCCCGGAATCAGTGTACGTTTTTTAGTCTGCGGATCACCCCTCGAGTATGACACATGCTTGTATCTCAAAAAAAATCTCAGATTTTGAATTAGTTGAGAAAAATGTCGGTTTTCATTTTGAAAAACAATAATGACGTCCATATGTCAAAACCGACAAACACACCATCGGACTTTTTGAAGAAAATTGACTATTCAAGAACTATGGACATTAATCCATACTTTTGCCCAACTCTGTATGTGAATTCTTATCTAAAGTGTAGTCATATGGGATATATGTAGATCCTGTAAGGCACTGGGGGTAGTTTATTGAGCTTGGCCCCTTCCCAGCGGGCACACGGACGTTGAAAAAACGTTTAAGAAAAACCAGATTGGTACGTTAAAATGACGTTGAAGTGTCCGCGAAATCAACGTGATTTTCAACGTCTTCTCGTTAATTGTACGTCAGAAAATCAACGGCCCTTTAACGTAAACTTTTACATTATTTTTTTTACGTCAACAGATAAACGTTAAAAAACTACAAAATACACGTCATTTTTCTAACAGTGTGTTTAAAAATCCTTTAAAATTTGACGTGTTTTTAACGTGTTTTTCGGTACCGGAAATAGGTGGCCAGACAATGTTAACGTCTTTTCAACGTTAATTTCCAGGATAGGCACTTCAACGTCATTTTGACGTTGACGATTCGACTAAAATTCAACGTGTGCGCTCGAAGATAATTGACAATTACTCCCCTCGACCAAACATTCAGAAAATTATCCACATCTCATCTCAACGTCGACGCTGAGAGAGAAGAGCTGTAGGTACTGTGAGTAAGTGACTACCATCAATACCAGTTTATCCTGTGGATAATGTTTTGGAATGATTTTACAAATGTTGTCTAGAGCTCTTATACACGGTTTGCTAAGTAATAGCGGCTCATTTGAACTATCAGCGCCACCTACACTCCCTCAATGCAACTACACAGGAAAGTCAACTTTAAGTCGGAATTTCAACGTCATTTCAGAAACGACAAAAAAACTTTAATATTACAACGTTTTTATAACGTCCAAAATTATTCATATATTTAACGTTGAACGTCATCAGTGGTTACACCCTTTCGATACGTCTTTAAGTCGTCTAAATAAAAACTGAAATATGACGTTACAAATAAAACGTGTGTTCAACGTGCAAAAGTGTCCGCTATAATTATAAATATCCCAATTTCGTCATTTCAGACACGATACTAAAACATTCATATTCTAACGTGTATATAAACTCCAAAACTACACACTTGTTAAACGTTGAACGCCATTTGGACACGTTTTTAAGTCATATGTATAGAAACTCAAATATAACGTTATAAATTTAATGTTTGTTCGACGTGTCCGTTGGTTATAGAAATATTCCACTTTAAGTCGTGATTTGAACGTTACATTAAACACAACTAAAGAACGTTAATATTGTAACGTACTTATAACGTTCAAAATTACACGCATATTTAATGTTGAAGTGCAGCACCATTTTGACACGACCTAAAGTCGTCCATAAAAAGACTAAAGTTTAACGTTGCAGATGAAACGTTTATTCAACTTGCAAAAGTGTCCTTTGGTTAGAAATATTCCACTTTAAGTCGTGGTTTGAACGTAACTTTAAACACGACTAAAGAACGCTTAGATTGTAACGTACTTACAACGTTCAAAATTATACACATATTTAATGGTGACCTGCAGCACCATTTTCACACGTTTTCAAGTCGTGATTAAGAAGACTGAAGTTTAACGTTGCAGATGAAACGCTTATTCAACGTGCAAAAGTGTCCGTTGGTCAGAAATATTCTTCTTTAAGTCGTGATTTGAACGTTACTTCAAACACGACTAAAGAACGCTAATATTGTAACGTAATTATAATGTTCAAAATGACACATACACATATAGTTTGACACATTATGCACGTGTTTTATATGTGATCAAATAGACGTCATTTTAACGAACGAATATCTACCTTTAAAAGACGTCATAATCACAAAATGTCCAATACCATAACGTGATTTTGAAGTCAAAAAAATGACGTGTCTGATTTCACCAAAATTTCAACGTCACCTTTCCAACCAGTAACGTGAAATCAACCACCTCAACGTGATTTTAACGTTGAAAAAGCGTATGTGTGCCCGCTGGGATGACACGCATATTCAAACAATATTTCAAAAAGCTTCAACGTTCAACATTCTGTTGGTCCATTTCACTGCAATCACTTATCAAAAGTATTTCAGTGGAATTGATAATTGTTTATAAAATGCGTGTAAGCGATAATTAATATATTGATAATTGAAAACACTCTTAATTAGATAACTGTGATCCAATTTATTCAAAATTCTTATCGAACCTCGTAAAATCAAGAAAATCCTCCGATGTGACGTACATATACCGGGTAAATAAATTTGTGTATCCATGTATATCATGCAATTTTATCTTTCATTCGAATGCTTCAGGAAATTATTGACATTCACTCGACTTTTTTTGCCCTTCAATTAATTTTCCAAATTACAAAATCATTAAAAGGCAGCAGAGAAGCGGCTAGAACCTTCTCATCGCGTGAGTCTTATATTTAAAATTTTAAAGTTGATATGCCTAAATGGCACTTCCCGTGGGCCAATTGCTCCCAATAGCCTTTCAGCTCTTCAGCGGGTCACCTAGTCTCCATGTACCAAATTTTCGCCAAATCGATCCAGTAGTTTGAGCTATAATGTATTTTTAGCGTTATTACAAAATTTTTTTTTACCCAAAGGGCCGTAAATGTGAGCAAATGTCTTACTTAAAATTTCGCCTCCATAAATTTTTCATCTCTTCGACGTGTAATAATCTCCATGTGCAAAATTTTAGTCAAATCGGTCCAAAGGTTTAGGCAATATCGTGTTTTTAAAGTACGTTAAAAATCTCGAATATTTGAGTTTTTGTCAAAAAGACACTAATAGTGAATTTATCCTTACAGGGTGGTTCGTTGCCCACCATTGGGAACTCGGGAAACCATAAGAGATGGAGAGTAGCTTAAATTAGAAAAAAGTTTGCGTTTTTTCAAGGTGATTAAGAATCTGTAAAGATTTCTCCTTTATCTTGATTCGTTCCTGAGTTATCCAGAAAAAACTGAAAATCGCGATTTTAAAGAAAAAATCATATCTTTCTAACGATTGGTGATTAAATGAAATTTGGAACTTTTGTATTTTTGACAGCTGTCAACTCAACCGCATTGCCAGAAATTTTCTATTCTTTCTAGATTTTGAGCAACGACAGTCAGCTTTTCTCTTTCTTATGGCCGCCATATTAGATTTTGACACCGTTAAATGCACAAAAAAATTAGCTTTCCAAAAATGTAGCCAACATGGACCTTTTTGACGGATCGTCAAATTTTGAAAATTGCTATGAATAATTTGTAAAATCAGCCTAATCTTAGATGAAAAAAACACAATTTTGGGCCACCCTTTTCTATTTGAATCTAGTGAGAACTGTGCACTTTCAGGGCTGGTTCAGGCAAAAAATCCCTAAATCTGTGAAACTGACATTCCGGTTCACCTAACCTTACTTTTTATGAAAGATTCTTTCTTAATAAGCGGCCTTTTGTTTACTAAATGTAAATAACTGCGCATAATCTAACATTCCAAATTGTGTGTGCAATCATGCTAAGTACTCTTTTGACAAAAACTTTTAAAATTTTGAAAAATTCCAGAAACACGTACAGGGTGTCCCGATGATGCTTCCACCCATTGAAAATGGTGACGATTGGTGCAAAAATTTGTAGGTCGAAGTCGCTTCCTAATTTTGACACGATTAGGATATAAAGTGTGACCCATAAAAAAAAGTCGTTCTTTTCTCTTTTCAAAATCTCCTTCATAATGAAAATTAATCCATCTCTAAATTTTTTGCGAATTTTCTTCCAAGGCTCTAAATTGCATAAATTGCAACAGAAAGTACAGAGCCGATGAAAACTCGGTAGCCATTTTTGTTTAAGTTGTAAATTATGCAGATTATTAGCTTAATTTACAACTTAAATTAAAATTGCAGATTAATCTGCTCAATTTACAACTTAAATCAAAAATGCCTACAGAGTTTTCATCGCCTCTGTACTTTTTCTTGCAAATTATGCGATTTAGAGCCTTGGAAGAAAATTCACAAAAAATTTAGGGATGGATTCATTTTCATTTTGAAGGACATTTTGGAAAGGGGTAAGAACGACTCTCAATCCTGTCTAAACGCCACTGTCATGTGTCAAAGGGTAACGAAACCCCATTGGCCTAAATAATGGTGTTAAATGAAAGTCCTTAGGAACGACAATGATGGTGCGAATTCAGATCCAGTGAGTGGTATCGACGACCTCAACTTTCAGCTACGTCGAGTATAAAATTAAAAAATATCGCACAAAAACTAACGAAGATATACAAAAAAGAAAACTGTTCGGTTTTTTATGGGCCACCTTTAGATTTTACACAAGGCAATTGATGCTTAATTGTCTCTAAAACGGCTGCTTAAATCAAAAATTAAACTTATTAAAAAAGTTGGTTGCAGCTTCAATTGCTCTTTGTAACTAATGCCACCAGATTTAGTATTCGTGACCTTGAACCATGTTTATGAAGAAAAATATCAAGGCCATTGCGGGTTTCTGAGGATAGCGTTGTCAGAATGCGATAAAATTTATAGCGTCGACGTAGGTCCAGACAGTACCGACTGTCCCAAAAATTCATTAAGATCCGACAGTCCCTTCCTGAGATACGTGAAAAAAACTCTCCCGATGGAGCACTTTGAGGAGCTAAACCTCCCTTAGGAAGTGACTTCGACCTACAAATTTTTGCACCAATCGTTACCATTTTCAATGGGGAATCTCAGGTTAAAATAGTGCCAAGCATTATCGGGACAGCCTGTATAGACAGTGGATTGAAATAAATAGGTGATAGGTTTGGATCATTCACCAATTGAGGAGGTTGCAGCCGCTTCCGTAGCTGTCCATGTTTTTATAAATTAATGTCTGTGAACTTTTTGTAAAATCTTGTATTTTGCAAACATATAATTAATGAGGATTAATTGCAATTATGGTCGATATTGAACGGATAAGTTTATATTAAATCGACCTATTTTTGTGGCACAATCACTTACCCTAGATAGCCGATAAACAAATTTATTATTTTCTCCAGATTATTAATGTTTTATGATCACGGATATCGAACTGTAAGCAACGGAAAAATCGCCTCGAAAATAAGAAGAATATTGCGAAAATGCACACGTAGAGAATAATGATTTCTCTAAATCTAAAATATTTGCCTGCTTAAAAAGATATTTTGTTTATAATGTAACACATTTTTTGCATTTTTATTTGAAATTGTTATTTTTTATATTTTAAGCTTATTTTTTGGTGACAATGTCCCCATGTAAACTCCGTTTGTCTATTTTCCAGCTTGGCGCAAATACTCGGTCTTCGCAATTCCGTAAATAGAACGTTATCAGCAATAAAAAAAAAGTCGAAGTTAATTTTAGCCGTTTCGAGAGTTATTTAAGGTCGAAAGAGTATCGTTTCGTATCGCTTTTTTTCATTCTTTTTTTCCTGTAGAAAATGCAAGAAATTACACAACGAATAGTCATTAATTGTTATAGTGATTAATTATACATTTTAATGTGTTTTTATTTTTAGACGGCGGTTTTCGCTTTTATATGAGACGAATCATATAATTTATGTATTGTTAATTTCCACCATCAAAGCTTCGATGTTGAACCCGGAATTAATTTCGGGCGAGCTTCATAAATGTTAATTTGGTTCAGAGCACCATTTTAATTATTGTACGTATAAGTAGAGTTTATGGGGGTATATTTTTTCCGTGTTATTTATAACCCCCCCTGAAAATTTTTGTGGAATCACTGGATTTGATTTTTGTGTGTAGTATTACAAATGGATCGACAATTAAATGACAGATTAAAGTAGCTACTCTCCATTCATTTTCTATTGAAGTGACAGAACGTCAAAATTTGAATTTTAGGTTGGTATGAGGAAATTTTGCAAAGAATTTTACTAACAGGCGAGTTGGTAGAAGCGATTT